>OX608050.1:25470868-30470868 GCA_951509405.1 Machimus rusticus | reverse complement strand
GAAATCTACGTTTTATTATTACCGAATGTTGTCAAAATATCAGATATGCCTCAAATAAGCACGCATTTTTATGAAGTATTATAAAAGATGTCTTTGTTTAGGAAATTAAACGGAACGAGATATCGTCATGAAGATTGAAGAGCGCAAAATGACATGCGATGATCGTAAAAAGCGCACATGCGCTCAACGCTAGGTTAATTTTTGAAATAATCGCTTTAGTATAGGCGTAGATTTGAAAAGAAAAGTAATAACAGATAAAATTCGTTTTGTTTTTATTGTATTCCACCGTTAAATAAATTCCGCTGGACCGTCCTGTTTTGTTGAAGAGATCGCCTCTTAAATGATGCTTACTATCAGTAATAATTCTGAATCATTGTCGCCCTTTGGCAGCCCATCAACAGAAGAAACTAACTTAATGAGATCTTGAAAATTATCATGCAACTAATTGTCCTCCAAGCAATCAGCGGAGAATTTCGCAAAACGATCGAGAGGAGGAGAAATGCAATAGCGCGCAAAACATTGTCTAGTCTAGGTTCTTTGTACCCCGAGAAAGATACTTCTGCTGATCGTAAGTAAATTTGAATGAAAGTTACAATCGAACGGCAATAACAAATCAGCCAGCTGCCGTCGATCGTTGATGTAAGAGACTTTTTAGCAATAAAGCCACAAACAAGGGAAAAAACAGGAGCACTGGCGCCGATCGTAAAAGTGGTCCTCATAAAAAGTTATCTCGGCCTGATAATTCAATAATTTGTCTGTATCAGTGGCTGCGGGGCCGCGGCGATTAGAATGATCTTGGCAATAGAAGAACCCCAAAGGCAAGACGGTTGGGTTGCTCCTAATGAATTCACTTTAATTGATAATGAGCCGGCGCGATAGCGAGATCTCTCGTGTCGTGCTTGACCGCCCTCCCGCTTCACCGCCAGCGGGCCGCGAGCGAATCAAGCAGATCATTCAGTCGCCAGAGGATCGCCCGGCAATAAAACTCGCGCTGATAGTGGCCTTATCGCACGAAATTGAAAATTTATTTCATTTCGGTGATCGCCAGCACTACTGTTCACACATCTCCTGCGTTTTAGACAGATTAATTAAATTTGTAGACATTTATTTGTAAATAATGTCAGCGCGAATTAATTATCCATCACCGTCTGCTTTCCGGCCGCCGATGCTGGGATGGGGAGCAAAAAGCGCACTATCGCGGGACGAGCAGCCGGGCAATTTTTCTGGGGAGTTTAGAAATTCTTTCTTATCTTCCCACCAATTATTCCGGCTGTAGCCAGACGATTCAAGGAATTTTTCTGCAGACTTTGTCACTTCAGAGTACAATCTCCACACTTTCATTCATACTGATCGTCATTGACCACTACTTTCGCTTCGATGGCCGGACTGGACCCGCACTGGGCTTGTCTTCCGAAGAATGTCCCCGGAGAGCTCTGAACAGGCCGCTCCTACGTGAAGCGACTAAGATCAATACTGTTGTGACGAGTTTTTTCCTAACTAAATTAACTAGAGATCAATTGTGATCAACTGGGGGCAAAGGCTTTGATAGGGTCGTGTGACAATTTTATTAAACTGATCAAGTTTATGCCGAATTATTGCGAGCTGCGTTAGTTCGCCGGAGTCCAGTCAAGTCTTACGCCGAATATTTGCTGATCTTGTCCAACATGCGTATTCACCGCAACTGCTCTTATCCCTTTAAAAGCGCTTACAAATTTTCCCTCAATCTCTAATCGAATCGCAAAAATAATGTTATTGCGTCAAAATTGCTTCAACTACGTCAACCATGTTCACTCCTCCGTTTGAACGTCTGTAAACCTTTGAATTGGTTTATAACTACTCAGCCAGTAACCATGTCGGCTGGAAAAATTTAAAATATTTTTCAATTAAAATAGAGTTCCAAATATGTATTGTTGTTTATACGTTAGGACGTCATAATAAATTCGAAATTGCTTTTAACCAGATTTGGTGAAAACTTGCTATAACTTGTTGTATGCAGAACTTTTTGCCGATTAAGAAACAATTTTGAAAAATTTCAATTCGTGGTGCTATTGTCTTGATCTTTTTAAAATATTATTGAATAGGTCAATTATTTTTAGCTACACGAAGTTTTTCCTCTAATTCTGTCGTTTTAATTTTGTATTATTATTTCATGTCCGTTTATCGTAACATACATGCATTTATAGAGTAGATGTTTATGTTTACGTATTTAGTTTTATTTTGTTCTCTACATACACCTTAAATATTTTAATGTGTGAAAAATAGTTTTTTGTTCTTTTTTGTGCTCTGAACTGTCTGAACCCTGTATTGAAACTTACTTACTTATACAGAGTACTATCTGACTATACTTACTTACGCTTATGGACAAAAAATGAATACATCTAGCCAAAATAACGTGTCTGCACTTTTTTCTATATTCAGTCTATATATGTATTATAAATATACCTACTAAAAATTACCTAGGCTGTTGCACTCTCTAATATCATCTTTGTATGTATAAACATTTGATGTGTAATAAATAATTTCACGTTGGAGGTTTCTGGGCTCGCTGATATTTTATCAAAAGTTATACATTCCTGATAGCGGACAATCAAAATCTAACTATGTACTTCGACTGGTGAGCTGGTGAATATATTATTTTGTAATCGACACGAAAATATGATATCTACTTGATAACTTAATAATATAACTAATAATAATAACTAACTAATATAACTATCAATATATGTATCAACTTAAATAATTGACCCATGCTAACCAAAACTTGTTTCTAAAATTTTTAGAGCTATCGTTTATTTTTAAATATGAATAATTTCCTAATTTTCTAATTTTATTCGAACAGAGCCAGTTTTAAAAAATTATTCAATCATTATTTAAAACACTATGCAATAAATGAATTATTTTACTGATGAGCAAATGCTTTTAAAATTAATACCCGTAAATCAAAATGAGGTTCACATCTCAGTAGAGCGGCGTCACGTCATAACTAAAAGCCAAATGAAAAGGAAAGTTTAATGATATTCTTAGCCGTATAAAGAGCTTGTGGGTCTTTAAATCCAGAAGACCCAAACTTTATCTTCTATTTGCAATCCAAATCCCTATGATAAATATTTCTCTCAGTGTAGGCTTGCTTAACTCTTTTTAAAATATTGTGTAAAGCTTGTTACTTCCAAGTTTTAGTACCTAAGAAGTTTGCCTAAATACTTCTAATGTTAAACAAACAAATTTTTAATTATTTAGTTCAAGGCATGATAAATTTGCAATCGTCTAATCTGTTTTATATGTATATAGGATAGGACGCTATTGGTTTTGCTTTTATAAGAACGAAAGCAAAATTTTTGATTTTTTTTGTATACAGATAATATTATGCGGGAAAATGAAGAAGAAGAAGAAGAAAATGCATAGCACAGGTATTTCTATTCACATGGTATAAGAAGCTGAATATGTAATTTACTTAGAAACACGTCTAAGTGTCACAGATTGTAATTCACATCTTTGAACCTGATAGCCAGAAAAAATTGAAGTAATTGAGCATGCTTTCTATCAATCAAGTAATAAAGAAGGCGCGCGCCACATAATTTATTATGAAAAGGGGCGACGAGAATTCATCATAAAAAGCCAGGAACGAGCCAAGCTAATGCGCGTATCCACTTATATTATAAATGCAAACGGAGCATGGCTACATGGAAAAGTTGTTGTTGCGCCCTGTTAAATGTCGGTCTTGGCGCCTGGCGCCAACTGCCTTACTTTCCTTATTTAGACGACGACGACGAGCAACCAGCCTGATCAATGGTCAGTGGCCAAGAAAGTTGCCTTCTGAGGCCTTCCTTCATTTCTTTTAATTAAAAATGCAGGAACTGAAGATTTATTGCAGATGCCCTTGCGCAAGATTTAGCGCGAGGCATGCGCCAATGGCTTAATATCGCTACATTAGTTAATTAATTAATTGCAAATGTGCAGACGCAATTCAGTAGCAAAACATCTCGAGATCATCCTCTGATATGAACGAGTATATCTTGAATGTTAAACACCTTATGATTGGATGTGTCGCCACCAAGGCTCCGTTCTTTCGCGCCGGATGATATATTATGGCACATTCCTCAGATTCCTGGACAGATTTATCTCGGGTAAGGAATAAAAATGTAGTTATTTTTAGCGCAAACCTGTCCACTGCTTCCAGTACTTCCGCAAGACAATTATATCCTGTTATCTGATTACATGCAAAATTGATTATTTTTAACTGTAAAAGAAGGATAATTTAAGGTACATAGTTGATTAGATAATCGCAGACAATTTTATTACTTTAATAATGGGTTTTACAAATTAAAGGCATTCTCCAATTTTTTATTGATTGGTATAAACAAAAGAGTATACCAATTGAATTTTGTATTTCTATTGTAGTTATTATACATATTTGTAAAGATTGATTGTTATGAAGAAGTCTTACAAAAGCAAAATAAGAAAAACATGTTTAAACTCTATAGCTCTATCGTTTTGAAATAAAAAGTAAAAATGTTTATCCTCTATGCACAAAGTATGGTGCAGATATACATATGTACGAATAATTTTACAGAATTTCTGGAATTCGATTCTAACTCTTGTTCTGGGACTCGCAATTGTTGGCAATAATCCTTGCTACGATGATGTTAGTACCACAAATTACGCAAGTAAAAAAAAAAATTTTTTTTTTTATCTGAGGGGGGATATCTGGTATGGAGCGGGGAGCGGCAGGCAGTCATGGTAGTGTATTCAAAGGAACACACACATTTTGTTCGCCGCGAGGTGTAAAAACGTAGTCCTAAAAGTTCTAAAATTACGTTGACTCTTTTTACTACATTTGCGGCAAATTTTTTAAATAAAGAGTCAAAAAAAAGCAGTTTCTCATCAAATATAAAACTCTTTGAAGCCTATGAAGCTTATTTTAACCTTCCCATTCAAAGCCAAGATAAAATTTGGGGGCTAATTTGAGAAAGTTCTTACTACACAGAAAAAAATAACAAAAATATTCATTTTTAAAGCTTCTTTGTATTTTTGTTTGTATCGGTAGATTTATTTTTATTGTCTTTTGTAAATAAAAGTGATAAAAATCTATAAATCAAAGTTGGTTTTCCTTTTATACACAATTGAAATTAAAAAAATTTAGATTTTCCTTAAAATTTGAAATTTCGTGGTAGCTACAAAAGCAAACTTTATTAGATAAAAATATGTTTTATTTCATTAGTTATAATAATAATCAAAATCAGACATACAGAACTCAGACTCAAAATTCGTGATTACTTATGTTATCCAACAATAAGCAAATTTAAGAACTATTAGCTCGAGGTACCAAGTTGAAATTAATATCCAATACCTACTAAGATCTAAAACCTCATATGCAATCAAAGTTTCTAGTTTAACGCAATAAAAATTTAAAACATATTCATTTATACTAAAATTCCCACTCACTAATTAATTATCAAAACCAATATGGTATTTCCCAGTGACTTGCAATCTTGAAATATGGCATGAAGGGAAGGGAGGTATTTTCGCAAAAGTGAAGGAATAAATCTGAAAACCATTAATTTCTAATTCTATGTGGAATTTCCCTTTTATTTAAATCAAAATGATAAACTTATTATGCTATAGACTTAATGATTTAAAGTTCATTGATTTAATTATCATATAAAGTAACTACCTTTTTACTAAGCTATACGATAATATGTATAACGATGCGGAACCCACAAGGTGTGAATTCTACTACTTTTAATTCCAATATAAAAGACGTTGAATTAAAAATATATTTTTTTACAATTTTACTTAGGATGCCCCGTTAATACAACGGCAAACTTAAGGAGGTGGAGGAGTAACCTACCAGACAAAAATAATGACTTTAGTTAAAGTCTCTCTATTTTCGAGAAATTGATAAAATTACAGTCAGCCCCTTTGGCACGAAAAAGTAATAACTATTTTTTTAAAGAAGAAATTAAACCGTGCTGCATCTTACTAAAACCTCCATTCAATGGGTATCTTATTAATAGGTACTGCAGTAGTAGCCCAGTAAATTTTTTTTGTCGCCACTGAAAAATAAAATAATACTCAGACCAAAAATAGATAATTAATGTTTTTGAAAGGTTCCCTTGATGTTTTTTTACAAAATTATTAATAAATAAATAAATACCCTAGACACACTTCCCGAGGGTATTTAAAAAAATATATAAAACACAGGAAAAAAAATCGATCAGAAGACATGATTTTTCGAAAAAGAATTAAAATAGTGGGACTACTAAGCATTTTTTGTGTTTTTTTGATTTGAAAATTAATAGTTTGTTTAGCACATTTTCTCTTTAGACTTTGCAATTTTCATTAATTTGAAAATGAGGTTTAATGTGTTTTAATTTGCGACTAAAGAATATACGAGTTATATTAAATAGCACGCAAATTAAAGGTTTCTAAAGAAAATGTTTAATGTGATAAAATATTATCTGGTTCACATTACATGTTAACATTTTGATTACAATAATTGCAATAGCGTTTTGTTATTATTGTGATGATAATAATAGCCTTTATTGCATCAGTTGCAAAGATTAGTAAATAATTGCTTTCTATGTACCTAATACTTATCTTCAATCGCTATTATTAAAATAAATCAGAAGGATCAAATTAAAACATATTTTCCACTTTGGACAATTTTTTATACTACTGATAAAAACGTACATTTTATGGTTAAGCAGATTTAAAATTTTATATTAACAATTTTAAACTAATTTTAAAACATTTTAAAGTTGTTCAAAATTAAAAATTGCAATTTCCCCTGTTTCTCTCATCTTAAACGATTTGAAAGGAAAAAAAATCACTTGAGAGAGGACTAATCTGACCCCAGTATCAAAGGGGCAGCATTTATTATTCGCACGCTACAAATTATTTTTACAGCCGAAGTGACGAACGAATTTCATTGCGACACATCAATCGCTCACACCCGTGGACGTTTTCAATTTTCGCTGTACGTGAAACGCTTATCATTATTAATTTTAACATTAATATGAGAAAGATTCGCCAAGGAATTGCATTTATTATGTAAACGCTGCTGTTTTTAGAATATTATCAATGGCAAGTACATGAAATAATTTATTCGCGGAATTTTGAGGTGAATGTTTTCAAAAGCATTATTCACTGTTTATTATAATTTTTAGGGAATTATTAAGCCCAGAGCTTCATTGGTACATAATTGTAATATTAAATATGTTTGAAAATGAACACTATTTTGCCCTATCTTGCATAAATGCCTTGATGAATATTTTACGTTTAAATGGATTATTTTTGCAAATTTTCCTGTTTTTTACTAAACCGAATGAATAAATTTACTTCTGATTTTTTCCGTAAAAGTAGTTTACTGTTTCAATAGAGGAGTTTTGCATGCAGCCTTTAACTTTGTACGCTTGTTTGATCCCTGCAATGTATACAAATTTGTATAAATTTAAACAGATATTATATAATAACATATATAAACATTAGGTGTATGCAATAAGAGACCTATGGTTAGAGCTGGAATCTAAATTCAATCAACTATGATGGCTTTTATAGCCTAGCAGAAATTATTTTCAGCTTTCAATATCGAAAATTTGAGAGAAATCAATATATAAAGAAAACCCAATGAGCAATACACTAATTATTAAACACGCAGTGATATGCAGATACAATTATTGTCATCCTATTTTATATTTGTTTATACATTATGATTTATTTCAATCAATCACGAAGTAACCTCCAAGGCGAGTATCAACCCATAAAGTGTAACATTTATAGAAGCACCCTTGATGATGGCCTTGACCTTGACTTACGAAACGTTTCAAGGTTGTTTCTTGTTTTAATAGGACATTGTTTCCAAGTACTAATATAAATAAATATAGTACAATTTAAAAACTAAGACCGTGAAAATCTCCAGATTCTTACAATCGTTTATGGGAAAAGGATCCCATAATTTTTTTTATTCAAAGAAAAAAAACTGGAACAAAATTAAATTACAATTGTCAGCGTAAATTGCAGATGATATCCGCCTAAAAGCGGCTAGAATTAGGTTAAGTGTTATTTTTACAAGAAGCGATTTTACATTTTTCAATAATCACTAATGTCGAAAGAAACATATGTATCATAATAACTACAATAAAGTGTAATATTTCATCTATTCTATTGGATCATTTTGTAGACATAAAAATACGGCCAAATCAATTAGGAAGATAAGTTGTAGTACTGTAACTCAGAATAAATTATATCAAAATCAAATCCAGGAAGGCAGGATACCTATTTAGATTGCATATTTATTTGTTTTTCTTTATTTGTTTCAAAATTAAAAAAGCCCTTCATGTTTCTTATATTCAAGTGTTTTTCCCCGCCCTATTTTTGTAGAATTATAAGTCTCCAAATCTATCGAGTATAATTTTTTAAATTTTATCTAAGTTCTTTGCCAGTAGTCCTTTAGTAGAACTAGTAGAACTTTATTTTCAAAGCTTTTATGATTTCTTATGATTTTATATAATTTCATATTCATATTCATAATGAATAAATTTAGACTCCAAAGTTATTGGTTTATAATAGGTGGACAGACAAGGGACAAAGTCACATAATAAGAATTTTTGTTATCATTTTTAGTACGAAACCCTAAAAACGATTGAAATTGCAGATCGAAAATAAGTTGAAATTTTGAACTACGATCTTAATAGATTAAAGATTGAAAGCTTGTAGAAAGATAAAAATCATTTTTTTCTAATTTCTACCTTATACACATATGTAGATGTAGTTTTAGCATCATATTAATATTTTTTATATTGAAAAATTGTCTTCGCCATGTTGAAGACCTACCAAACTGCTGTTTACAGTCTTAAAGAGTTTTGCTCCATTTCCAAGTTGGTCTCAGTCATAGGTCAAGACAACAAATGGTGCGGTCTAAACTGATACTATAATTACAATAAAAACTCTGGAAAGCTCTTTAAAAATAAATATATAAATAGATAGGTCTATCACCATCTCGCCAGCTGATCGGGCTTGGCACGTGAAATGTGCTATTTTGGTCTGAATGAATTCATTGCCATCATGGGCACGAATCGATTGGAGGAAGTCGAAACTTAACACATCACATCCTGATTTTTGATAAAATTGACATTGACCGGCGTGGGCATTGGACACACGCATACCGCAGTGCTGTCGTGTGCCATGTAAATGACTAGCCAAGCAATTTGCGAATTATGAGCTACAAAAATTAAAAACAAAATTTCCCTCTCACACAGGCCTTGCGCATACGCCATACGCTGGATAATTACGAACAATTAAGTTCTCACCGCAGTCGTCTTCGTCTTGCGCCGCCGCGTTGGGACAGTGCTTAAATCAAATGAGTAGAAAAATTCCCAATTTGAATTATCGTGGACTCTTCTTATGAGAAGTCTCCAAAGGCGGCCGTGATAAGATTCGCGAAGGAAAGTCATCGCCTGCGCATGTGCATGCAAATCTTAAACTCGATTAACTCAGGGTGTCGCTGGCGTAAGCAAACACATTTTTCGGAGTTTAATTGCTATGACGATTATAATTAAGATTTAACTCCTCTTTCTATTAATTTATATGCAACTCTACACAGAATTGTTTTATTTATGTATTTCTTATTTTGAAAACCACTGAAATATGTACCTAAAAAAATAACCTATGTATGAATCTTCGGTTTATTACAATTATAACCTAGATACATATATATGTATGTATGTATATTTATATCAATTTCTTTAAAATTTACAAATTGAAGATTTCTGAATTTGCTTCTATATATACAGGTTAAATTCTTCCAGTTTCAATAAGGAATTTTAAAAATTTTCTTTCAGCCCTTTCGTTTTTTTTAAATTGTAACTCTTCTTAAATTAAATCGTAAAACTTGGGATCCCAAATTGATTTCGAAAGTTATTAAATAAGTTGTTTAAATAAGGATCTTAAATACGTGAATTTATCGTCACCTTTTGTGATTGCTATGGATGTTTTTAAGATATCTGGTTTTCTTTTTTATCCATGATGGTAATTTTATTTAACTAAAAGCATCATCAAGTGCCTTATTGTAACAGCTTTCGGAATGAAAGTAAAAATAATGATCATGTCACCTTCGAAGTAGAAATATATTATAAGTTGGAAATTCGGTCCGCTTCAAATTTGGTTTTTAATACTCGATTATAATAAAGATATAATTTGTCTCGGCTTTATTCACTTTTTTATTTGCTCCAATTTGCTATCAAATTTAGCAATCTCATTGGAATTTCCTCTAAAAGTGTCAATGTATTATAGCTTGATATGCTTTCTTTGAAAATTTCGGTAGCTTGGAAATAGGAACTCAACCAAGGAAGCATTTCATTGGTCCTTTTTATGTTTTTATTTAAGGGTAAAAACTTGTATTTGTGTATCAAAATTCCACGTTAAATTTCATAATAAACTAACTTTTACCAACTATTTGCGGTTCTTATCATTTTGAACATCATAAAATAAGAAATAGTTGTATGCCAAATTTGCGTAGATTGAATTCGTAGAAAGAAAGATTATCACTGGCTGGCGTTTATTGAAATGTCTTTTCAGTATAAGTTTTCTTTTTGATAATAATGAATAAAATATCTTCTATGAAAACTCCTTTTTCTTGTTTCTTTTCCTTATGATTTTAAATTGTAGGTATAGCATAAAATGAGATGAATAAAATAATTTGACTTATAGGTCATATGTTTCAGAAAAATAATTGATCACTTCATTTCATAAATAGCAAAAAAATTTGCAAATGCTTAAAATTGAGAATCACTGATAATAAGAAACTAATAAATATGAATTGGGCGATATATCTGTTCTTTTGTTTTAGAAAACTCACTCTATGAATAAAAGAAAAATTTATGGCACTCAATTTCATTGTGTGCAATTTTGAGATGCGATTATTTTATATAACTTTTTTAATGTATTTCTATACTAAAATTGGGGAAAAATATGATATATAAAAACACACTCCAAATTTGGATATTCTACGATTAATATGGCAATTACATTACATTTAAATAAGATAAAAATAGTACCATTTTTTGCACACACCACAAAAAATGTAGAAAATATTCAAATATAATTGTATCTCACCTTAAATCATCCGATATCATCCTTAATTTTATAACGTTCAAGTTCATTTCACTAAACGACCTCATCTCCAAGTCCTCCAAATGCGAATGTGATATAAGTAAGCTAATACTTATATTTTGTTCAAATTTGTTAGACAATGCGTCCACAATTTGGTGGAAAGAGTCAACCTTCTCGCAAGAGAGTTCAACCCTATTTGCACGGACCATTGGTTCGCAGGTGCATGGCGATATTTCAGGACGAACTGCACAATGCACCGATGCAACGTTTGTTATGCTCCACACAGCGTAGACGAACGATGCCATGTTGACACAATATTGCCTTTAATTATTTAATTCATAAACAGCATACAATTTTTTTGCAAAAGCACACAGAAAACACGGGTCTGGAAAGAATAATAACCCCTCGTCGAATCAACAACCACCCTGAAATGCTGTTAACAACGAGATTAACAGTCAACAAAAATTCGTTAAAATTGTTTTCAAGAATTTTCATACGAGAAATGTTTGCCACGTTCGGTATTATCCAATTATTGAATAAATATGTTCACGCACTAATCACAAAGTCAATTTAGTCTGATATCGAATCGAAATCCACAATATCGGCCAATACTACTGGCTGAAGCACTTAACAGATAGTTCTGAAACTACTGCCAGGAGATCTCGCGTCTTTATTCCAGCGCGTTCAGAATTCAACTGGGAGATCGCCAGCGAGCAATCCCAACCCCAGCATCCGTGAATGGAACTTAATCGAAGACCAGGCCGTAACAAAACCACAGCCACACCAGAAAACAGAGATTACTAAATACTTGGCTAATCGCGGATCACACAATCGTGTCTTTTCCTTCGAAGCCGTACGGTGGTAATCTGTGACGGTAGCATGTGCTGGGGATACGGATTACGATACGAAATCTTCTTAAATCTTTTGGCGAATTAAGATTTTCCAGACCCGCCTTCACTGCCTTTCTTTTTAGGTAGCCCAAGTGAGCCGCGCAAGTGCGCGAAGGAGATAAGAAGGTGCCTCCGAACGAAAGTATACAACCTGAGAAATCAAATTGAACGCCGAAAGGAGGATCTTGTCGAAATATGACGCGATCGCATTATCTTCTTTCGGGTTTTTTCAAGCAATAATCAGGGTAAGGGGTGACTTCCCCGCAGCACAGTGCATAGCCCTCTGCGTGAAATGCTGAAACGGAATGATGCAGCGCTATCGCAATTCAGCAACCGATTGGCATATCATTCTTTAGGTGGGATATCTCCGCCCACCTGGAGCCATTTATCTGCATATTCAAATTTTACTTCAAACATTACGGTGTAATCAAGCTGACCGGGAGGTTTGGAGGTCAATAGATTTCAGCATAAACAAAAACATTAAAGCTTACTAGACGTTATTTAACTACAAAGAAATATAATGAACAACTTTCAAAATTAATTTACAGATAAAAAGCCTTAGGGACTCACTCAACAAACAACTTGTTTGCGCGTATATTAAAAATATTTTTAAATTATGTGAGTCTTACACGTAAGGTCGTCTAATCTTTTTATTAAAAAAAAAATAGAAGCATTACTTTAGATATTGCATATAGTTTTGAAAGGTTTCCCGTTTGAATCACGCGCTGACAATATTTTCTATATTTGGACTACTTAAAATTAACAAAATATTCATAGAAGCGAATCTAACCAGTAAAGACTGATAAAACAAACATCAAAGTTCAAATGTGATATGTTACGTAACGAGTATAAGTATTGAATATTTTTTTCTAACCAAAATAGCTCAAATATACACGAATAAAAATATATAAGCCCAAAAGAGCCCGCAACACGCCCGGAATTGAAGAAACATACGTCCGAATCGAGCCCGTAGTATTTTTGAAGAAAAAAAAGATCATAGAAACGCCTACAACACGCCTGTTCAGTAAAAATGCTAAAGATCAAATTAAGGATTCATTTTTAAACAAAAGCCGTATTAAAAAATTGATTTTTTTGCAATTTTCTTTTACAAACCGTCAATATTTGATAAAATAAAATTTTGTTAACTTGATATGTATGTTTTTCATTCCTGTTTCCATTTCGCTCATCTCACCAGTCTACAAAAAAAATTTGTTTCTTGTTCCTGAGTTTATTTCATCAGTTTTTATTTGTTATGCATCGAAATACAATTTAAAAAATACTATTAGTATCCAAAAATTTTATTTTTGTAGTATTGGCAGTAGTAATATAGATTTTGTAGGCGGTATTTTGCCCAAAAAATAAAGGATTCTTCGAAGAAGAGGGCTTTGCTTGGCTTGGTTCTTTATTCGCTTTCTTGTATGAATTAATCATTTTATAGAAAAAAATGTCAAATTCACGGATTATTTCGAAATGTTTTGAGGTCTTTTGTATTTCTTCTATAGAATAACTTCAAGCTTTTATTTGAGTTATGTTACTACATAGTTCCTAGAACAACTCGGTATTCTTTAATTTTAATGACTTTTTATAAATGGTGAAAAAACAGCCTTTTGCATTTTTTAACTCTAGTTTTACTGAGCACGGAAAAAGTGAACATTTTTATTGTCAAATTCATAATCTGCGAAAAAATCTAAAGAAATTATTTGTTTTTTTTCGGGCACTAATTTGGCGTTGGTGAAACAACAAGATTTATATTACCTAAGTGTAGATTTATTCATTTTTAGAATGAAAGGTTTTAAAATTTGGTTTTTAGTAAAGAAATTGTTTATACTGAAATAAAATAGAACTATTTATTTATCGTACAAAAAATCCTTAACTCAACCAGTTTTAGAAAATATACAACAAATGTAGCATAAATTGAAAGGTTTAAGTGAAAGAGTACATAGTTTTTAATAAGTTTATGGTCACCGATTTTAAAAATAAGAGATGTTTTAATATGTGTGAAACTCTTAGTCTTATGTTTATTTGTTGTATATTTCTGCATATAATTTAAAAAACCACTTTTTGTTCCGGGTACCGTATCCGACAGAAATTAAACTACAGTCCAAATTATCAGACAAAAATTCCTTTTAAATTTCAATAGCCACAGGGAATTTTCTTGATAATTAACAGTAAAATGGCATGCGAAAAATCTTAAGATGTTTACCAATATGAAATCTAAAGTTCGTTCATAAATTTTGCACCCAAATAGAATTGAATTGGTTTTAAAAATACGCAGATATCTTGGAATTCGGATTCTTTTTATAATGGCACAGTTAAAAAGGCTCTTGAGCATTGACGGCATAACATGACTGAAAATAAAATCGCAGATTCTTTTAATTTACCTGATTTGGATTGCTAACGTCAGTCTGCTGCCGTCACAAATGTTTGCATCATCGTTAATCGTTTTGCGATTTATGTGCTCGTGCTTTTATCGGAATATTTCCATTGATACCTTCGACATCCGTTGTCAATGTTCTATTTCCGGATCCTGGAAGCCAGATACAGTTGAAGAATGTTAAGCTATGTTCTAAAATGAGAAAGGCGTGATCTCTCAAGTACTGTGTTTACTCGCCTCGCCACTCGGAAGTACATACTTAATAAAATAATTAATCATGCTTATCTAATTTACAAAGCAATAACTGCCAAACGAAAAAATGTGTAATCTCAGTAACTTGTATTAGCTTTGAAACTTTCACCTTAGGCTCCTTTTCCCTTTTTCATACAACTTCAGCTTAAAATGGCTAAATTTTAGGAATTCTGTTTTCCAATAAAACAGTCAACAGTTTTTCTTATTTTATTTATACTTAATCTACATGCATCACCAAAGGTTTTTTTTATATTAATTAATTACAGCATCGAAACCATCGAAAAATGTACTTTTTGCTGACAGTGGTTCTTAGTTGGCAAAAATCTTAAACAAAACCAGTAAACGAATTCTTAATTAATATCGTAAGTTGTTGTTTTAAATTTTTTGAATCTAAATTATAATTAATCTTGTAGGGGATCGAGCCAAGAGAACATTGTATTAACAATTCAAACAATTCAGTTTAATAGTACCTATTGTTTTAATCATTTACATATTTCAACCGAAAAATGGATATGTAAAATTATATATAGGTATAAATTTATAAAAAATTTAAAAAAAAACTTTTATTAACTACTCCGTGAAAAAATAAATTAATAAGTTCACAGACACAGTATTAACATCGGAAGAGAATCGAAAATGAATCAACTGTCAGGCTATTTGTATTTTCGTAAATATGTAAATAATTTTAAACAGATTTTCTTGAAACTTTCCAGAATTCGTTTAAGACGAACAAATCTTGTTATGCGACTGCAAAAACTTAATCTAAAGTGAGATAAATTTTCGTTCATAAGTAATTCAATTACGATTTAGTTTTCGCGTAAAAATATAAAGAAGTTATTTAGTTTTCTCATGAAAATAACGAAATGTCTAACTAAAACGGTTCACTAGTGAAAGTCCGAATAGTCCGACAGCTGATTAATTTTCAATTTTTTTGCTATATCGTTAAAGAACGACATTTTCGCTTAAAATAATTCGTTGATTATTCGTTTACGAATCGATTGGTTTGCTGGGAAGGACCTATTGGCAGACAAGAAAGATCTCAAGTCATAAAATATATTTATAATGAAATTTCATGAATCTGTACACTTAATTATTTCCCAAGTTTCACCTAGTCCGTCCTGCTTACGCCCACGGCTATAAACACTATTTTTCATTTTAATTTCTTGGAGGGAATGAAGTCATTTTCCATAGCTAATAGTAATAGTTTGTTAGATCAAGTGTTTGTGTATAGCTGCTTTTTAAGAAAGTTGGTTACACAATTATTAAAGTTTTATGGTAATTCTAACTTACTTATATGAAAACATATTCAATACATAAATATATAAAATATTATACATACAAAAAAACTAAAAAATAGCTCTGAATTCCATATAGACTATCCTTAAAAAACTCAATACAAAAGTACCTTAAAATTTTTTATATTTTTTTTTAACAATCTTCTTAAAAATTGGTCAAAAGGTCATCGAACTCTCTCTATAAATCCCACATCTCAGAAGCAATGACGCTGCTCAGGCCGCAATAATAAATTTTTCAATTATAACCAGTAATTGTAAATTTTAAGTACAGCTTTCGTCTGACCTATCTCAGAGGCAATCAGGTACTTAAAAGATAGTGACGAAAGTGACTATAATTTCTCGCCTGACGCCACATTTAAGACCCATGCTGCGATGGAAGACTGAAGAGGCATTTGTTTCAGGTCTGCGATGCAAAACAAGTACGCAGCGCCAAATTGTCCAGCAGCAATTAATCATGGAGCGTGCCAGCAGAAACCAAAAATTTACAGCATACCCGAGGAGGATTCCAGCAGTCAGGCGCAAAGATTTAAGTCGTCGCTCGAATGGACGTTCATTAAACAGTCGCGCGCCAAAAATTTAATAAGTCCAAGTGTACATCTTCGCCAGGAATAAGTTATGTCCATTCGCTAAATATTCGCGAGTGGCGCCTAACCGCAATCTTGGGATTGCATTTTGATGACGATGCATTCTTCAAATTGCCATTCCTTTAGACTGCCTGCGTTCATCACATGCACTGCTAGGCGCAGTGGGAATATCTCGCTTAATTGCGATAATTACATTGTATAAGATGTGTATATTTAGAATTGATCGCAATTCCGAAATGAGTTGATCCTCGATTCCTCGCGCAATTAAAGGATTTCATCGTTGGCACGCACAATTCATTGAACTCTAAGCGGCAACTCGGGGGGAAACTGAGACAAAAAGGCAATAAAATTTGCGTTCTTCAGTTGATGCTCATTCTACATCTGGATGGCCTTTAAACGCAACTCCATCAATACGTCCAAATTTATATAGCCAAATAACCCGCAGAAGCGCTAAAAATATTTTTGGTCGCTAATTATATATCCATTTTTTGCCATACAGTTTAAATTTTCGTGGGAATTTCTCAAAAATAGCATCAACATTCATATAATTGTGTCACATTATTTTGATCAAGAAGAATTCGAAATATGCCCGCTGAACAATTTATAGTATTTTCATCATCCCACAAAACGATGAAATGGCGGACATTAATCAATCTGCGACTCCACTTATAGCCAATCGTTTTGCGGAACTTTCTTTATGCAGTATCTTAAATGTTAGGTTTGTTATATATTAAATAAGTAATAGATTCAATTAAATTACGATATATACGTATAATGCAATAACATTGAAATACGTATCCCCTAACTATATACATACGAAAACATAACATTATCTCTTTTAAAAAAATTAAAAAATTCCTCAAAATCCATCTTGGCATAAATATGTATTTCAAATTATTAAAAATTATGTTACTGTAGAATGTTTTAAATCTCGTTCGGAATAAGATCGTTGAATGTAACTTTTCGACTTTTTAAAAATTAGTTGCCTCTAGGAAATTTTCTAAACCTGATGGAATTATAACTACTCATAGGTTAGAACGATACTTACGAAAATCATTTTTCATCTCTAATTTTTATTACCCGATTCACATAAAAATTGTACAAAATAAACATTATTGTCAGGTTTTGTCATTTTACTATTTATTATTATTAATAAAAAAAAAAAAAAAATGTGATATTTACGAAGTATGTTTTTTTTTATCCTTCTTTCCTAGTTTTCCTAGCATAACCGGATTACTCGGACTACTAATAAATTTTATGTACAGTTGAACAGTTGGACTACTAAAATGTCGACAAATTTTGTATTTGAGCCTAACAAGTCAGGCATGGTTGGAAATGTACTTTTATCCTCTTTTGAATAAGGCCCACTGGATGTCTGACCCCGTTGACGTGACGTAGATTTTTAGGAAGGAGTTGATTTTAGAAAAAGAGTCAAAGATCAGAACATCCAATCAATCAAATATGGTATAACATTTCCTATGTAAAATCTGAAAACTCTATAAAGTTGACGTGGTCAGCAAAGTTGATTTTAAGTTCCAAGTCAAACAACACTTTAGCCTTTTTATCATAATAGCTAAAATAAAAATAAGACACCCCAAATATTTACCATGAGGGACACCTGCGATAACTAAGATTTCCCTAGAGCTGGCTCCGCAGAAATTGCTTACCAGCAAATTAGTAAAAAAAACGTAGAAAGATGTCATTTTTGTCACTAAGAGGTATTCAGGAAATTCATTTTTTTAACTTAAGAGTTTCAATCTTTTCTTACTAGAAAAACCTAAATCATCACAGAAAAGTTGGGTTTTTTGTAATTTCTAACATTTTTCAATTAAACCACGCTATTTAAGGTCGGTAAACTTGGCCTGAAAACTGTATTTACGAAATTTAAAAATTACAGATGTATTTTTTTTTTGTAAAAAGGTTTAAGCATGTAAAAAATAAAAAAAAAATTGTTTTTTTGTTATTTTAATTTAATATTGAAAGGAATGCAATCTTTGTTATAACTTATGAACTTTTAATCTTCACCCGCCGGAATAGCGTCTTCTAGTCGCCTAATGAACTTAACCCTGATTTCTGTTACATTATCGCCTTTGAGCTGATCCTGTTAAATAAGTTAAGCTAGAGCAAATGGAACATCAAAATATAAGAAGAATTTACTTGAACAAACCAACATTGAACCTCCAACTGCACCATTTCGAGAGCTCCTTTAATACATCCGCAAAGAATTCCGCTGTACCGCAGATTCGTCATATCTGGAGGCAACTCCACAAATTCAGTAAGTGGATTATTCTCAAAAATCAGAGAGAATTCATCAGATGCAGCCGACCAATTGGAGATGGTTGGCTGTACATTCAGATAAATTCTGAACGCTTGCTGGATTCTATCAGCAGTTTCACGCATCTCTAGGCACCGGGGAGCTGATGTTCGGGCCAAAAAGTCTTCAATCAGCCGCATTCCCATGTTGTAACCGATGCGTTCAAGCTGCTTGTTAACATCGTCCGTATTTTCGAAATCGCGCAGCATTTGAGTTACAAAAGCCCCATATGTGAGCGTAAGGAACTCAGAGTTCTGAAAAGTGTTCAGAGACGGGAAAATTAATTTAAAAACAATTCCTTCCCGGGGAAACCAATAAAATCGATTCTATTGCGGGTAAGCGTTACAAACTTTATAAATCTCAAAATATGTACAGTGATTGGACTTAGACTAAAATACAAAATAAGTTTGAGCCTGCGGGGGTATCTGCGACTATTTGATGGGGGTGATGGTGATGGTCGGTTGATGTGGTGCTATAAGTTTTGGCTGAGTCACTGGCCTCGAAGTTGTTTGACTTTGTGAACTGCCTCTTTGTCCGCTACGTCCGCTCTTTTCAGGCTTATTGCTATTTGGTGAAGAATGAAACCGGCCACCCTCCCCGCGCACTCGATTCATAGCGTGCCTGTGCCGTGATTCGTGCAGGTATTTTGATCGCTCCTTTGGAATTCGACTTTCCAGCTTCGCTCGAGCCTGCCGCCGTATCAAGATGCGTTTGTACTGTTTGGCATTAACGTAAAGCGGCTCCTCCTCAGCTTCAATCTGCGGTGATGATTGACTAGGAGCAGTGGTTACAGGATCTTCTGCAGCTGCTTGTGGAGCGGGTATAGTCGCAGCAGTAGCCTGGGCTTGGGGAACAACTATAACTTGAGGCTGGGCGTTTGTTGTTAAGCTCTGGTTGTTTTGCATGTTAATTTGAAGTAGCTGCCCATTTATGTTAATGAGCTGGGGTTGCTGGGTACTAAGGGAGTCCATTGCCATTGGCTGGTAAATGAACGTTTGTCCATCGGCTAGCTGGACCAATTGAACTGGCTGTGTGGTCGCCGCAGTGGGTTGCAACATGAGCTGAGATGTTTGGATGGGCAGAACAGTCTGCTGCTGCGCCTGCTGACCCAAAATGATCTGTCCATTTGCGTTTAGCACTGGAAGGACTTGTATCTGGCCCTGGCCAGTGGGAACTTGGGCGACATGACCCGCAGCCGCTGCAGCCTGTTCATTTGCAGTATTCTCCATATCTTTGTGTCTCCCCTCAATTGTCATTGATCTGGGTGTAAAGCGCTCCGCCCTTTAATTTCCACTGTGAACAACTCAATTTTTTTACAATCCTTTGCAGTAGGTTGTCTAGAAAATCGAAGGAGGCCGGTGAGGGTGACCAGTTTAGATCGTACAAATTTACTTAATAGCTAGCGCTTAGGAAAACTATTTTCAGCTAGAAACTGATAGGGCTGATCGAGGTCAACTTACCACTTTTTTGCTATCCAATCTGGTTGTCTGGCGCGACATAACTGCGTCCTCCTTAGAATAATTTGTTACGCTGAACGAATATCCACTCCGCAGTTTGAAATAAACAAATAGTTGTCAAATTTTATTCAAAATTGAAGCAAAATATCAATGCCGCAGCCAATCGCTGCAAATTTTCCCTGACGTTTTAACAAAAAATGGCTCCTATTGGTTAATTTCGGATTTTTATGCCACAAACGCCATCTCGTGACAGGAAGATTTGTAATCTCTACAGCATAATCTTTTATATGAAAATTGTTCAATTCTTTTAAACTAAAACGTTTTTAATGAAACAGAACAATGAGTAGCTCATAATCTTAAGATAAATAAAAATAATTACTCCTTCAATCAACCTTTTCTTGTATATTCATTTGTTTTAATCACTGACACTTGGTGGCAGTATTATCTTTTAGAGTTAATTTCCCTCTTATTCTGACAGTTCTATGGCAATTCAAAACACGTGCATTACTTGCTTGTGTTTTTACTTGGAGACGTTTCTGGTTTTTATTAAAAATGGATATTGTTAAAGAAGTTCTTGAAAAACAGCAACGTGATTTAGAAAAATATAAACCAATAACGGTAGAAAAACATCTGGAAGTTCGCAATGACCTGGGGATGATGTTGTGTAATGATCCAAATGATTTGGATGAAAATGAGCTCAAGTAAGGATTTCTAATTCAATTTAAATTAGTTTAAGTGTACTTACAAAAAGTAAGTCCGATTCCCGCAGTTTTTAAATTTAAAAATGCTTTCCAAAGCAAATTAAAAATAATAAATATATTCCTCTACCCACTTTTAAGATGTAAAAACAATTAACTACTTGTGATTTGTGTGTGTATTTTTGCAAATTATGTACTTTATTAGCAGAACATTTCCCCCGTATGGCTTGTACAAGATATTTCAAATTGAACTTGTGTCCAAAGAATCCCGAAATGGGCAGTCCGTCATACTTTATCTTTCTAATATTTAAGAAATCATTTTACTTACCTCAGGAACAATTTTCTGTCACTCTTTATAAGTCCAGCACGTTTAACCTACAGTGCAATGCCGTCTATAAAAATTCAACCGTAACAAAATTGAATCACAATTTTCTTCCAGTATTTTTTTATTCACTACGAATTTTCTCTAATTTTCCGTGGTAACTGTCTTTCATCCTAAGCAAAAATTCTAACATACTTAATTTAAAAACCATTTTTAAGATTTTCCTGTAACAAAAAACATAATTTATAGAATATTAGGAGCTTCAGGATATAGAAGAAATAGCAATAAAGAAATAGTTTCCTCTTTGAAGTCAGAAAAATATTCAACGATGAAAAATTAAAATTCCAGAATTTATAAAAATTTCGCCTACATCAAATTAACATTTAATAAAAGAAAGGTAGCTTACTTCTTTTTCCAATAAAGAAGGTGCCAAAGGTTTGCGGTAAAATAAACAATATAATATTAGTTACATAAAAAACTTATTATTTTCAAAATATTTTCCTTCAGAGAATCCTTTATTTATAGGGAAAATAAAGAGGATTATTTACGCGCCTTAACAAGAGATAATGTCCAACTTCTGTTGAATGAAATATGGGAGCTTCCAACGGAACGAGTCGAAGAAGCAATAGTGGCTAAATTGCCCCAGCCGACGACAGTTTTACCGCGAATACGCAAAGTTCCAGGACCAAAAATATTGACAAAATGGGAGAAATTTGCTAAAGAAAAGGGTATCAAAAAAACAAAGAAGGACAAGAAAGTATTCGACGAGGTTTTGGACGTAAGACGGCAAGGCGATTCGATTGAAGTTGATTTATTAATGAATTCTCTTTTTAGAAATGGGTTCCAACATATGGATACAAACGTGCTGCAGCTGAAAAGGAAAAAGATTGGGTGCTGGAAGTTCCAAAAAGTGTTGATCCAATGGAAGACATGTTCCAAAAGAAAATTGATCTTCGGAACGATAAAGTGGCACAGAATGAAATAAAGAGAATGAAGAATATTGTTAGAGCTAAAAAGGTTGAAATGCCAAGAACCGGATTCTTAGGACCTGAAGCCGCCTCGTCGAATCAATTACTAACAGCAACTACCATAGCCAAGGCTTCAACAGCTTCAATAGGAAAATTCCAAGAAAAACTACCGAAGGAAAAGAAAGCCCGCGGTCTGGGAGTTAAGGAACTTATTCCTGGCAGCAAACGGAAGGCCTCGCATATTACTGAAGTTCCCGAAAAGGAGGAAAATCTGGAGCTCATTCAAAGCATTTTGAAAAAACGGCCTAAAATAGATGTAGAAAAAGCAATTTCGCTGCAAAAGAGAGATGATCGTGCTGAGTAAGTCCAACGATGTTATATTTAATTGAAACGTTTGACTAATTCTATTTCTTTAAGGCGTGAGGCGCAAGGACCAGTAACTAAAAAAGGCTCTAAAAAAGGAAAAGGTAAATCGAAATCAAAAGGAAGGAAAACGAGCAAGAAACCAAAAGGCGGAAGGGGAGAAAGAGCACCTGGAAAAAAATTAGCAATTGGTAGAAAAAGACGTTGAGTTAGTGCTAAAATATATATTCAAACACAAAAACATTTTTATATTTTGTCCCCATAATTTCTGAAGCTGACTTCTGAATTATGCTTCTTTAAATACCGATACACGAATATCCTCATGACTTTATTGAAATTATAAATTGATGGCCAGTGCAAATTGTCCGCATTGTCCAATTCTGTGTGCCACTGCTTTGGGAAAGGAACACTTATTAGATGTAAAATTGGGACGTCTGAAATTGAATTATTTATTATAGAACTAAAACAAGTATAAAAATACTTCACTTTTTTCCATAAAAGGCCGATGGTCATCATCTATCCCATAGAATTGAAAATTTGGACTAAATTGATCGTTACAAGGCTCGAGAAGACCTCTTTTCTTTAGGTTTTGCTCTATGTTGACTAGACCTCTATGCAGTTGTCCTGTGTTTGAGAATAAGTTATAGAATATTGAGTTTTCTGCACCTACTAAATCGATAAGCACCAGTACTTCCTGAAATATATATGAAAAAAAAACAAGGTTAAAATCTTTCCATATGAAGTTTATCGAATAGATTTAGTCGTAAAATTGTCGATTTTGATAAAAGAATGATAAATGCAGAAATGAGCAGTTCCAGGCCAAAGGTTCCAAAGCTTTGAGGATAAATTACTTTAATTGAGGCATTATTTGGAAGTAATCCACAAAAAACTGACGAAAAGTAGTCTTCTTCCTCTAGAGTTTTATCTATTATATTATTTATGGAAAACCGTATGAAGGATTTTTTTCCAAACCAAGCTTTTTCTGCAAACGCTGTTATCTTAATTTACATACATAAAAGACATGGTATCGCCTTTGTTCGCAAAGAAAATTTGTCTATGGTACAATTAGAAAAATCACCTAGTTAATGCAACTTAGTTCTTGTTACATTTATTTTGCAAATTTGTTACATATTTTACACGGAAGGAACAAGTAAGTAGTGTAGAGGAAAAATATTTGCATTGTTTTCCATTAAAAACAATTTTGCATTTTATTTATTGTACTTAACAGCTCTTACAAAAGCTAGAAAACGATATGTGACCTAAAATAATGAAATAAAACTTCGTTTATTTTACATAAATCGGTATTTGTACATTAAGAGTTTTCAAGTTCATTGATTTTAAAGAAGTTAATTTAGAAAATCCATAGAAAATTTACTGCAGGCAGCTTTTTAAACTTTTAGCTTTAAAAATGGCAGGAGAAATTCATTCAAATTTGTAGGAAGGTCATAAATATGAAATGGGGGTATTACACAACATAAAAATAAATAGAGGCCAAATTCATTAAACTCAAACTAAATTATCCGTTACAGTAACGCATATTTAGGAGTAGTTTAACATCAGGAAAAAGTACCAATTACTAGTGTAATTATAGTTAGATGTAATTGACGAAAACAGTTAATTATGTTTTTCATAGATATTTGGCACTATTGTTAGTTGGATTCAAATCAATTCTAACGACGTTATGACCTCAGAACTGTAAATCAATTTATGAAAATTACAGCAGTGATTTTCAGAGAACAATTCTAAACATTCGTTTCTAGCATTCTTCTCATATAAATGATCCCTAGTCATAGTATAAAATAGTTATTTCTACAGTTTATTTATAAAACATATTTACAGTTTAAAAAAATTTTAAAATAAATATAGTTAATTTTGCGTTATAATGTTAATAAGCTTGGCATATACTTATATCCTGTATATGTATTAGAAAAAATTACTCACGATTCGATCAATGTCTCTAACAAGTTGGTATCTGCCATTGCCAGGTGTTTTGCTCTTAAACATTTTTTCAGCCAAGTGTCTTGATCCATACACGGAATCGGTTCTAGTCCAGTTCAAGAATGCTTCTTCTCCGTCGAAAAATATTAACTTAAAAAGTAAAATTGTTTAAATCTTCGAATTTATTGACAATTGATTAGCATTACCATTAGACCAATATCGTTTCTTTGCGGAAAATTCAATAAATGCGGAAGCGTTTGTTTAGCAACATCAAGCATGATAGCACAGGGCACAGCTGAGTCAATAGCACCAACGAAATTCTCATTTTCAGGAAAATATTTACTATCGTAATGGCAAGCAAGAGTTAGAAATTCATCTGCATCTGGATTAAATTTCCCAATAATGTTCGTGAAAGTTAATTCTCCAAATATTGGAACTGTTTGCTTGAATTGATCAATCGTTGTTGAGAGATTGAGGTCTTCTAGTTCCCTGATAATGTAAATATGATAAAAACGAACAAAAAACCGATTAGTATTCCCAAGATGTGCACGATTTAAATTACTTTTTAATGAAGGCCGCAACTTCTGCATGGCCTCTGCTTCCAACTACTCTTGGTTTCAGTATGTTGTTCAGAGCTCTATGCAGGTAGATGGTGTCGTTAAGTTGCGCCAACTGTCCGATGGCATTGGATTCCTGTAATGAACACGGATATACTAATGTTCGGTGTAAAACATTTTAAATTACCTTCGCAGAACCTGAGCTCACAGTGAAAGTGAGTAGTGCTAGAATGCAAGTTGATATTCTTCCCATCTTCCCAGTAGTAGGAAAATAAGCAGAAAACAAACGCACCAAATAAATGTATTATGACTAAGAATTATTACACAAAGAAGTGGGGATTTTTAAGACTAGTCAGTTAGAAATTCCAAGAAATTCACGTAATTCCAAGAGGAACCGAAAACCGGTCGTCCCTCCACGAGCGAGCTTAAAGTACTAACTTTTCGGCACTGTCGAAGCCAGAAGCCACCAGATCGGGTGGAAATGGTGGCAGAAAGCTCTGCATCTACGGATGCTGTGGCGTCAACGTTGCAATTGCTATGAGCATGAAATAAATCCGGTCAAAGGATTTAGTTTCTAACTTCTGACCTTAGCAATTCTTTACTTGCTCTCCGTGCACAAGTTTGATTCAATTGAGTATTTATTCTCTGTTTGTTTTCCCGTAGATGGAACTTTAACATTGTCGTCATACATTTTAAAGCACTATGGATTTGAATGTCTTTTTTTTCGGTATATCGTTTGCATTAAAAGCTTTCTTTCTATAGGAGAAAGTTGCGTAGGTTTCTCATTTGAATTATTGTAAGTCTTGCATAACACATGGCAATTATCAACCATGCATATATGTATGTACATATGAGCAATAACGTCACAGGACAATAACAGAAAACAAGATACATTTTTCTTACATTCCGCGTGACTTATCGTATCGGCAAAATATGTAGAATCTTAAAAACCCCTTACGTACATAAAAAGCTATTACAAATAAAAATATTAAATAAAGCTGAAAACTACAGAGAAAAAACAAGAACTAACCTTCAGTTAAGTGGCTACATTCAAAGGTAATTTAAAAACAAAATAGATTTTTATTAAAATATAATGAAAAGAATGAACTTGCTGAACTGAGCTGATTTTTATTTTTTATCGGTTTTTATTATAAAAACAAAAGGAATGAATAAAAACTAAATTTATTTAATTTTTTTCAATTCCATTCCTAAAATTTTAAAAAATTTCAAAAACGCTTTCTTTTCTTGAATATTTCAAAATCGCTTTAGAATAATACAAAGAAATTGTATGCAAAATTTAATGTCAGTTTATTGAAGGACTTACAAATGGGGGCACAAAAAGTTTACTAAATATTTCTCGATGATCGGGATGCCGACTAACTCAAGGAATTACCTGCACAACATTTTAGTCATTTCCAAATATGCATTTTCATATTATACAATTTTTTATTAAAGCAAAGATAAGGCCTGCAATTTGCAGAAAGATTTTTTATCATCATCTAGTCTAGATTCTAAAACATTTCTGTTACAGACCTTATATCAAATTTGATGAGATACCATGGAACCTTCCCCTCGTGAGCTGAAAGCATCAAAGTACTGAATTCGTTTTGACCACTTACGACAAATATACATAATATGATTATCAGAAAAGAAACGTAATGATGAATTTATCTTGACTGCATCTTATAAAACAAAGCCCTACATCAAGTTTGTCTGTCTGTCTGATTGATTGTGATTTTCTCCGTAACTACTGCATGAATTTTGTTTCGGGTTCAGCTTTTGCTGCATAATTTATGAATGTTTTCTGTTAAATAACCGACCTATGACGACGAATATAATTTGAAGTCAGAAAAAACCAATAATCAATGATCCAATCATTGCGTGCAAGCCCGGAGGCGCGGGAGGGCAAAATAGTTGTTAAAAATAAAAGACATGCATTTTATACTATAATAATATACTTACATAGTTCGGGATAGTTGAGCAGCCCACGGAAAATTCAAAATTCGAAGGGAAAACAAATCTTCAAAATTATTATTTGATGCGCATTTCGTAAATTGTTAAATCTTGATATATCATAAATGGCAAATTTGTTATGTAATCTTATTTATTATAGATCTAGCAATAGAAAAAACATATAATATACTCGTTCATATAAGAAAATATTTCAAATTGAGTTCGAATAAATTTAAACAAAATATACATTACATATGTACATATTTGGTTTGTCCAAACTTACTTTAATTGATGAAATGCGTTTTGACTTCAAATTAAGTGAACAATAACTATTAATGATTTCTGTTTTATTGGTTAACAAAGGAAAGGACTATGTAAAATTATACCTTGAAGACAACTAAAAACATTTCATAAATTAACTTATCGGTATTATATATTATATCGGAAGTTCAATTTTAATTTCATTATCTGTGATTCATTACTTCAATACATATTTACAATTTGTAATTAAGATTGTTACTGAAATGCTTCAGCGTGATATAGTCCATAAAAATGCTAAGTTTTCTTTTAACTAATCCATCAAAAACAACACGCATCCAAGGTGAGGTACCATAATGGAAATATATTATATTTTTATGGGTTGAACGGTCACATATGTAACTCAAAGCTTTTATTATGTTAGTAACTACATATATTGCATTTAAGGAGTTAGATAATTCTAATTCTAAATTTACTTATTATTCTTTACCTTATCTGCAGAAGATATTTATGTGCATAATAAAATTTTAATACACATGCATACATATATTTTATTACGACTGTAAAGGGCAAATTTGCCATACATTGGCACACAATTGAAACAACAAAACAAGAGTTCACCTAGGTCGTAACAGGTCCATGTGACGATAATCCTCGAATGAGTGAAAAAGGATTTCTTGGTGCGGATGCGTACAAGGGCCATGGACCTAAAGCTCACTTCAGCGATACCCACGTGAAATGTTTTACCCAGCGAGGATGTGTCTGACTGAGGATGCTCGCAAAAATAATATGCTATAAAAGCATAAATTGCACTATGACACTAGAAGTGCGAAGTGCGGAGGCGACAGTAATTAAGTCTGGGGATTTAATGGAATATGATAAGTGTTACCGCAATAAATATCTATTAAAGACGCCCACGTAAGGATTAGTCCGCATAGTCCAACGTGTATGGGAATGAGTTTATTATTGACTAGTGAAGAGTTCTTTCTTCCAACGGGTCTACCTCCGTCGCATATATGCATATGTATGTATTTTAAGTTGCATTATATGTACAAAATAAGTTTTTCATAATTCAAAATTCATCACAATGCGCCTTCTCGGCCTAAATGTGTTTTGACTGACAGTCACTGCGACCTTACACAAATTTATGTTAGAAAAAAAAACAGAAACAAGCTGAACAATTTAAAAACATATATAAGTACATAAATAAGGGGCTGGGTAAATGACCCAAGCCTGCAAAATTTATTTGCTGAAATAATATCTGTTTTAGATGATATTTGGGGTGCTTAAACGAATCTAGAAACGAACATTTGTCATGACATACATATGTACAATGTACATATGTAATGTATAGTAGTAAAACAAATATTTGTAGTAAAAGTAAAATATCTAAAAACTTTAAACAACCTATGGAAAATTATTGGAATGTCATAAAAGCTGTTACTTGATTTATAAATATAAACGTGTGCACATTAAGCTTCTTAAAACTTCTTTGAAGTCTTGAGTAGTAATAGTCACTACTTTTTGTGAACAAATCATTTCATACATATGTTATAATATAACAAATAATGCATTTGTTATTTCAATAGTGTAAGTTATTGCAAAACCGACGATTATAAATAAATTACAATTTATAACGCTCTAATTTAAGGTTCAGGCTTTCATTCCCTGCGCGGATTCATTATTTTGGAACGAATTTTTCATTTCTCAAACATTTAATGTTAGAACTTTAAAATTTTTATATTTGAATTTGTTTGTGTTTGTCCTTAAAAAATATTACTTACATATTTTGAAAAATGTAAAAGTGTTTAACATGACATGGGAACCAAACCAATTCAATCTGAAAGGAAACTTTTATCTCAAGAAGCCTATATGTAGTTTATATTATATTGCAGCCTTTGTTAGTAAGAAAATGACGAGCAAGTAAAATTAGAATTCACGTCTTGAGAGTTCCATGCCTTTATAATACTGTGCTTGTGTAAGTAGTAAAGTAGTTACTTTTTAATTATCTATTAAAGTAGAATTATAAAAAAAAATTAAGTTTAACACGTAATAATTCTCGATTTAATTTAATAAGATTTAAATAAAAGAAAATTCCAAATCGAATTAAAAATTAATGATTTTCGGAGTAATTCATTCACTCCTATCAAAAAACCTTTGGACCTTCGAATTCGTGCCAAATTTAAAGATTGTAGGTTACCGGAAAATACATTAGGTTTTGAGGAACAGTGATTGGACCGATTCGCTTTGAAAGGACGTATTTGTTTTTAAGAAAAAGGGTCTCGACAAACGGACAAACACAAAACAGTGGACCCATAAAGGTTCCGATTTTTCATTATGAGATACGGTTTAGGGTTCCGTTTCGTTGAAACCATTTGTCTAAATAGTTATCTAATGTAAACAAAGTAAAGTAAACGCTTTTACTGAAATAGAATTTTGTTCATAGTTAATAATTTTAGCGATTTTACATAAGATTTAAAATTTTTTTTTCTTTTTCTTTTTGAAAAAAAATATATACATAGTTTTGTGTAAATTTCGAGAAATACTTATATAATATTAGCACTTTTTCTAGTAGAAAATCGCAAAAACCTATGTTATAAAATAAAATAAACCGCTTCAAGGCAAAAAGTTAAAAGTTAAATTTTTTGGAATCAAACAAACAGACACACAATCACTTACTTTACCGTAGACTAGATTGTTGGATATTACGAAAATCAACATAATTTATACAAAATATTTTATTAATTCATATGATATCACATAGTCAACATTGAATCGCTCCCAAAACTAATAAACTGTGCCTTGCAATTTTTAGTAGCGCACTTTTATAAGTAGTATGAGAAGATCCTTTTAGGTAAATGCGATAAATAGCGATAATACATAGTGCATATTCATAAATATTCTTACTACGAACTAACTTCTATACAGCATAAAATATTGATTGATTTTTTATACATAACGTCTAATAATACTACTAGGAAGGCTCCACAGTTACAGGGGCGAGAATCACACGTGTTTCAAAATCCTACATGACTAGACACAATTTGGCTTCAAGTGTAAACAAATTTACACACATACATACACACTAATACTTTCTGAAACATCATCATTCATGTAGAAATTTTGTCCACCCTCAATGATCGTCGCAGCAGACTTGATCTCATCTCTCCTTGAAGGGCGCCCCTAAGGGTTGCTCTGGCCGGCGTCCTTTGGAAAGTTTCGCCTTTCTCCAAGTTATTTTCACGGTCGGCTTTCTTGCCAATGCAGGGGAATTCCCACATTTTCTGACCACGTCCAAATTCTTCTCCATCTGTTAGAGATTGAGGTAATTCATGTCCCAAGGTTTCTGGCAAAAATAAAGACAGAAGTCCTCCGAAGATACCAAGGATCCCAAGTACAATAAGTGGAAGTGCTGGCGATATGTTTGCGAGGTGTACGACAAACGGAGCAACTATGCTGGCCACATAACCCATGATGTGGATGAAAGCAACACCTTGAGCTCGGACCACAGTGGGTAAAAGTTCGGCAGCGTACTGTAGACCAATGTTGTACGAAATGTTCACACTGAACCGTCCCAAAATTGCGAGCGTTGCAAATACAGGACCAACAGGAACCGTTGTAGCCAAAAGACTGAAGACTCCACTCATAACCATCGTGCCGCACGCTAGCCAACGTCTTCCCCATTTGTCCAAAGTTAACGTTAGTAAGGTGTCCGCTGGAAGTTCAGTTGCTGAAGCCACCGTGAAGGTGATAAATAAATCCAGTCCTAGAGATCCTACATTTCTAACATGGCCATCGAAAACCAAGGATATGGCCATCCAAATTATTATCAGTAAAATGGTTATTTTTCTTAACCGAGGAGTTCTGAACAGATCTATAACCGAAAAATTTTTCTGGTAGCTTTCTTCTTCTTGCATCTGTGCGCAACTGTCGCTAAAATCCTTGTACATTTGCGGTGGGATAGTCTTCTTATTAACTCGTTCGAATTTTTTTAGGATAGTTATTGCTCTTTCAATTTTTCCTTGTGAGACTAACCATCTGAAAGAAGATATGAATGTGTTTAGTTTGATGTTTCTTTTTTAAGATTGAATTTAATGATAATGGCTTACCTGGCTGACTCAGGAACAATTAGCGGAGTTAATACGACGAGCGCAAGTGGTGCTGACGTTACTATGGCAAGCATTTTCCAATCTGCCAAGAAGTAAGCAATCCAAGGTAAGGCGCACGACGCTGCTGTAAAGAAGATAGCGATCGACATGTTTGCGACAAAAGTCCTCCACTTTGGCCCGACATATTCTAAAACTATAAATGGAATGCTGTATTAATAAAGTTTTTCATTCGACAAGTAAAACAAATATTTTAACTTAAAAATTGAATGTTACAAACATACCAAGATTAGGTTTTTAAAATTCAGTATGCATAGTTTCTACATACATTCATACATACATACGTAGAATTGCATGTCATACCTAATTTAAGAAAATTGCAACTTGTTTGATACATTTAATTGAAAAAAGCACCGAGTTAGAACAACAATTAAATTGTAGGTAATATAAAACTAAATTGTCTGAATTATTATAGTTATTTATTTTCAGTTAACAATGTACAAGGCTCATCGAAATAAATTGAAAAAAAAATTAAAAGAATTAAAATAGTGTTAACTAAAGGGTTATGATACCCTTCATAGTTATAGCATTTTAAGAAATCCCAATTAGAATGTTGTCTGATTTTTCGGTTTTTTACATTCGATATAAAAATAATACGGCGAGAGATAGTTCTCTATTTCCAGGTATTTTGTTTAATAAAGTTCACCGTATTTGTATGTATGTATATTTTAATTCCATTGTATAATAAATTCGATTTAATACCTTTCCCGGTATTTTAAATTGTTCTTCAACACTCAAAATATAAGTGGTATAATTTCGAACGGATCCATTTTATTGAGTTGGTGATAATAGCTAAATATATTATATTGATGTATTTTATTCCAATATATGTATATACCTATCTAAGACAACATTCGACTAATAATTCTAAACATAAATCCTAGCCTAAAGCAATACCTTTAGAACTTCCAAAAATTTGAGAATTTGTATTCCAAAAAGTTTTACTATTGTATCTAAAAATATGACAATAAAATATAGCTTTAAAGCCATTTGAACTACTACTATGTACTACATTCGCGTTTTGTAGCAATACGAGTCACACTTTTAATTCAGCGCTGAATTCCGCTCTGTATATACAGAACGATTTGTAAGTTCAAAATGAAATGATATTGGAAGTATCTAAATCATCCAATCTAAACGTTTTCTTTGCTGATTAGTCGGTAAGTCAAACAGATTTCACTTATTCAAAACTTCATTTTGGAATTGGCGTTGAAATAATAACTAAGCAAAAACATATTTAATTGATCTTTTTGAAAGTGATCTTCTTTTATAAAACAGCATCAATTTTTTAAAGTTTTTAAAGTGTGCCAATTTGTATACCTACCTACTTATTCTAAGTTCACGCACGTCATATGATTCAAATAATCGCAAAATATTTGTCCATTTTATATTAGATCAATACAGTAATTTAATTAGTTTAAAATTGCTCTATTTTGGTAATTTGACAAAAAACAAAATATGTTTTTATTTTAATAAAATACTAATAACCAATATTCAAAGTCTTTAAAATGTTTGAACAAGTAAGTCTTTGTTCTAAGAAAGTTCATAAAAAATCTTTTTTTTTAATTGCATTATTAATGACTCGTAATCAATCCATAAAAGTATTGTAAATTTTATTGCTACTTTTTCAAATATTCCAATCATTTACTGCTGCTGAACTGGAGTATCTACATAATGCTGTCTTAGTTCACGATAGGTACAAACGATAAAGCGAATATATATATCTTCTAATTTGCTTAGATTAAAAGCTATTAAATAGTTTTTATGAAGGACTTTTAATAAATATTTTGACGATCATGAAACAAGTTCACCAGAACCAAAGTGATTAAGCATTGCATAAAAATTTCAACTCAATGACTGCACTTAGCGACAGAATCTCAGATGAAGGTCCTGATAAAAGATCCGATCACAAGTATCTCATTAGGCCTATATATGGCAGAACTAATTACATGTTGTCCGGTTTGACATTTTTTATCCATTCTGATCGCATAATTTACCACTTTTTAATATATACTCGTAAACTATGCAAGCATTCGCTCTCGATTGAATTATTAATTTCAATGCCAACACTAGGCAAAGGCTAATTATAAGTCGAGCAAGTGTATTGGTCGGAGGTTAACATGACTGAAAACAATTTCGTTCTAATATGCAAAAGATATGTAATCAACCAGAAACCGCAGCAAATTAGCCCAGAAATGGTGGATCACCGCTAACTAGATATGCACTGAAAGTGAGAGTCTTTTCGCGTGAAATCTGACTCTTTGCAGTTGGCATGCGCTTAAAAGTGATTAGCTTAGACACTATGCATAAATTACTGCGGTGCACAGGTAAGCCCCAGGTGACCAGAATTATTTGAGTCACTTAAAACGTTTAAAGTTTTACTGAAAGGCCCACATGCATTGATGCAGTTAATTTAGGATGACCGGCATGTGCATATATGTATGCGCTCCTAGTTATTTACATTGCATTTCCACTAAAATGAATGACATTGGACTAGTTTTTACACAAAAATTATTGGCAGCAAATGTTTACTTCGAATTTCGTATTCAGTGTATGTATGAATATAAGAACTGGCCCATGGCAGGTGCACAAATTCTAGAAGAACAACATAATGGTTAATTAACGCGTTTGCTTTTTATAATACAATCAACGTACATGGGAAAAACCAGCAATTTCAAACATTAGCTTGTTTTCATATTGTTTTTTTATAGTTAAGTAAAAGGAATATTTTTAATTAGGTATCGGGTATCGTACTATGTGTACATGTTTTTTTAATTGTTAGTTACATACATATGTACATAAGTAAAATTAAATCATCATAAACTGGAGGCAATCGAAACTACCATTGGACTTTTTACGCTAAAAACTCATAATAAGAGCAGGTGCAATTTAACCAATGCAACATTAAGTTTAGTTCAATATATTCACTAAATGATATTTTCAGCAACTTTAGCTCGGGGAAAATGCGTTAATTTATTGTATTGAGATAGCCATTTTCGTCAACTTTTCCCAAATACGAATATACCCACTTATTTTTAAAATTTACCAAATTGATTTTGAGCATAAGTAAAGAAAATGTATAATGTAAAATTTCCTGCAAAGATTTTGAAGGATTGCGGAAATATGAAGCTGTGATAGACACCAGAAAAATAGGGTCAAATTTTATTGTATATTGTTGCCTAAAGAAATTTGATTCCTTTAAAAATATCATGCGCTTACTTTTTATTTATTTTAGATACATTTAAACCATGATATTTATATATTTGATACATTTAAACCGGGATATTTTTGAATCAAATACATTTTCGAAAGTACCCTTTTATCTAAATAAATAATAAAGATAATTAACAGGAATCTTGATCACATAATAGTAACAAATCTCGGCGCCGTACTGTTCAAAAAGCCTAAAGTGTTTTCTCTATTTACGAGTAGGTATCTAATTGTTTTTGATTTAACTTTTTTAAAATATTAATGCTTACAACAAAGGTAACAGCAGAAGATAGCTTGAAACTCAAGGCCAAGTTATTCATTCTTATAAATAAAACTCATTAAAAACACATGTACGAGTATATGTACATATATACTAAATAAACATTTTACAAGTGGTCTGAAAGTCATGTTTTCATTGAGTTTGTTTTAAAGATAAAAATTTCTATGATAAATATGCGTACGTTTGGTTTTTATAAATTACAATTTATCCAACTGGAAAATAAATAAATAACCTGTAAAATTCACTATTATTCTTCAACAATAAAAATAAAAACTTCATTGTGTGGCAACACGAATAATTTGTAACTACTACTACTTTAAAGCTGTTGCAAAGATTTATTTTTAGTTTCTTTGAAGAATATCGGTTTTTGCCCATAAAAAGTTCGTCCCAGAAGAGGATATAAGATATTTTAACTTTTAATAACAGTTGCACTTTTCGTCTATTTTTTAAAAATAATACTTTGTTCTATCTTCTGCACAGGAACTGGAATATCGATTAGGCAATAATACTGAAATAAAATATTCTATAGGATCTTAATTTATAGAAAAAATACTAGTCTAGCAAGATTCTATCGTCGGCATCGTGCTGTTTCCCAGATATAAATTCTAACAAACGTTTAATTATGCATGCAGTTGGCCTTGTTTCCTTAGAGATAAAAATCAGATCCGAAGTAAAGAAACTTGCATTATAAAAAGAAAAATTTCAATTAAACGGTAATAAATTGCATAATATTGCAGTATATAAGCGAATAGGAAAAATACAAATTTCCTGGTTTGTTCCAAGCAATTAAGTTTGTAAATCCGGTCAGTTTAAGAATTAGCTTAAGAATAAAATTAAGAACTTACCCAAAATGTACATCATAGTGAAGCAGTTGTCGAACGCGAATCCAACGAGGAAGCGGCATAAAGCGAACTCCCAGAAATTGCCAACAAAAGCAGTTGCAACTCCGGCAGCGAATCCGACAAAATTGCATCCGACTAGAGCTGGAATGCGTCCGAATCGATCGGCGATCCATCCGAAGAGAAGGCCTCCCACGATGGCTCCTACGAAAAATATCGACTGGGCAATGACTGGGAGCGTGGAGTGTTCGCAAACCCACTCAAGTTCAGTGGTGATCGACGGATAGGGAATGTCGGTGAAATTGAACTCCCAGCCGGTCTTGCAAGGTGTCGTTGGCCACGATGGGCTCGGTTCCTTGATCCCACTCGCTAGAATCTCGGTGTAGTTAACGTCGTACATTTGGCACTTGCTGAACCCATTTCCTTCACGTGGAATCGAAAGTGCCACCCTGAAAAATTAATTTTTTTTATTTATGAATAAATTTGAATATTTAACGATTGGCTAATTGCCGTATAGAATTGCGTTCACGCCATGTTTTCATCGCGTTTTTGTGGCCGAAACGTTACCCAGTCAAAATTAACCTTCGACTGTTCTGCTGTACTGCACAAAACCTTCAATTTTTGGCCACTACTAGTATATATTGGTGGTGTGCACATAGTTTCATGCTGGGCACAGACAATTTATGCTATGATAGTGGTCTGAGCTTTGAACTATGCCAATTTCTATGCCCGGTAAGTTTAAGTTAACCGGTCGATCGAGGCATACCGTCTTCAACTGGTAGACCGGCAAATTGCGACAAAAAAGAAATTTAAGCGGCGAGTGACCCTCGGCAATATAAAAATGATTCATCGTTGCGGATCACGGAAGATTTAAGTAATTACTGCGGCAGTTGCTCATACCATTCTCAGCTAGTAATTGTTGTGGAAACTTGAAATTATTAGCGATCATGAGTTATTTTCTAAAAAATGAGTAAACGATTTTGGTGACAAACTCAAAGAAAATGCACTAAGGGTCATTTTACAAATACAAAATAGTAAATTACATTAAATTAAACAATAATTGAAAATAATGTAAGAATTTATTATATAAATACACCTAATGTATCTTTACTTTAATTTCAACGTTGGTTTAAAGAGATTTAGGTTTTCTAGTATTCCCCAAATTTTACTACTCATCTTCAAACCCCAATTATATGAGCCGAATCGGATTATGAATAACAAAATTGATAGATTTATTGAAATCACTATATTGAGCCGAAATAAATATCACTTACATACATACATACGAGTATATTGAAAATGTCATCTGTCTGTCAAACGAATTTTCACACATAAAATCTACTTACGTTCAATAAATTTAAATATGATACTTTCCAATACCTACGATACTTTCTAAACAGTAGATTTTTTCGACCCGAGAAAGTGTGATCTGATAGCTCAATAGTAAGACGAAACAAATGTATAAAAATTACGTTATAAGATTTGCTGACATCAAGTAAATAAAATAAAGTAGCTAACTGTATTATGTTTTTATTTAAAGTCAGCAGGATAGCTAATAATTACACTGGTTAACAAACATTTTGCCACAGAACAAATGATATATCATTTCTATAAGACTTTTTCCGTAGATTACGAATTCATGAACGAAAATGTTCCAACACGTCTCGTTTTCGAGAAAAATGGGGTTGAAATGTGAAAAAAGTTATATAAGACATATTTGGAAACTTCTTCAAAAATAACGGGTTATCGCACGATGGTGAAACATACCTCTAATAAAAGATTAGATCCTTAACTATCTATATAAAATCAGTTATTTATAAACTTTATTAAAATTTGCTTACAGAATGAGTTTTTCATGAACCTTTGCTTAGGCCATATGAAATAAATGAACCGGGCACATAGGTGGAGGACTCCCATGCAAAAACTTATCTTCTGAACAAATCTTGATAGACCTTTCAAATAACTGATATTTTATAAGTGAAGTTGACCATTTAAGTTGTTTTTGGAGATATGTTTCGAGCTTCTACGTCATTCCATTATTTTTTAATAAATTTTCAAATTTTGCCAAAATAAGGATTTTTTCACTTTTCATACTATTATTACTCAAAAACCTGACGTGCTGGGAAACTTTTATTTTCGGATTCGTAATCTACTAAAAAATCCTATCAAAAACCTATTATGCTTCCAGGGTAAGAAGAAAAAAACAAAAAATTTGTAAACTAGTGTTATTATAAAGATCGTTGTTTGTATATAGGTAACAATTGATTTGTATCCATAATCTTATATGTAGATAAGTATATGTAACTTTTTTTGAACTTATTAACAAAGCAAAGCTTTATCTGCATTTTGTATAGCTGCTTCAGAGAAGATGTAAAATATTATCTTCTTCCAACTATGAAAAATACACAAAAGTAAATAAATTTGAATATTTAACATCTCTCTAGATCTCGGGGAAAAACCTGACACTCATTCAATAACTCCCTACCTAACTAACCTAAGGTAATCTTGACTTTTGACCAACTTATCATCAGATTTTTTACAGTATCCATTTACATATATTTTAATAACAGCTGCTTAGCGTTTTTTATCTTAAAAGTAACTGAGTATGAAATTTTTAACATTTTTTACTATTATTCCATTAAAAGCACTTACTGTGTTCACACGCTTTTCAAAGTCTCCTTACCGATAGTTGACCCTAATTACAGACTTTGAGCCTTTAATAAATTTATCTTTCCAGTCAGTGAGTACGCTTTTTGTGTTAGCTTCTTCGGTTGAATTAATTGCGTTAAGCTCAATTGCGTCATTAAAAGAGATAAAATTAGGTACCTTTGCGAAAAAACTGATCTGGAAATGATAATTAGGCTTTTTTGAGGAAAAACATGCTTTTTTTGTAATATTAATAAACAATCAGCATTTATTTAGAAATTACGCTTATTCATTTTAGGCGTGGATTTTTCGTACAATATGAATGATTTCAATGACTAAGCAACTATGTTGTGAGTACTTAAGAAAGTTTTTTTAATTTGCTTTAAAGCTTATTGTTTATCAAATACTCAGTTCATGTTCAATTAAATAGTTTTTCATTCAATCAAAGTACGCGCTGAACTGACATTTGTGGTGTTTTTTACATATCCCAGTTATATTATACGTTAAGTATGTATCATGTTTTTCATAATACATTATACCTACTATTGTTGCAGAATAATAAGAAATAATCATTGCATACAAATTTAAGCTTAACTACTTCTTTTAAAATAATGTTTGGCGCACGCAAACTTAAACAAAAAAATAAGTAAATTAGTCGTTTCCAATTCGTGCGGTTAGAGTTTTGGCTTTTTAACAATTTTTTATTGTTGTTTTCACAATTACTTCAATTATGAAGTTGTTTATTTTTAAGTTTTATTGCTTCTCATATATATGTATGAACATACAAAACTATTATCCAATTTAATAAGATGAAAGATTCATAGTGTAATGATCTGATCTCAAAACTAGACGCAGTTACAACATAATGAAAACTAATAGTGTTATTGTTAGATAAGGACCTTATTTGAGTATTCTAAAATATGTTTATTTTAAGTACTTAAATCGTTTTTAAGACGTCTCACTTACTCTGATGCACAATAAATCTGCAAAAGAGGGACAAATAATAATAGTTATTGTACAACGTTAAATTCTTACACTAATAAACCTATTATAATATACTTACTATTCTTTACATTTCATAATCACGTCGTTTTAGTTGTAAAAACGAATACATATAACATGTACCTGACAGAGTATGCGTGACTACATATCAGAACAGACTCAATAAAACGTTTTTTCTATCAGCTGCTATATTTAACAAATTTAAATTGCTACATCAATATTGATACACGATTAAGTCGTGATGAATCAATCAAAACTGCCTCTCGTTGAATCAACAACTTCCTAACCGCTACCCATGCACTCGACTTACCCTTATTATTAGAAAATTGAAAACAAATAATTTGATCGATTTTCAATAACTCTCCCGGAATTGCATCATTTCGGATGTTAATTACGATCGACGAGGGAAGACCTTGACACGCTGTATTTTGCTCCGCTACTGTGCCTCAGCATACATATTGGCTTTTAGGTAGCTTCAATGAAAATTTATTGAAGAAAAAAACTGTAACAAACGCAAAAATTAATTAAACAGAATTATTTTCCGTTTCTTGTATGTTTTACTCGGTAACGATCCCATAAAGTTTCATTCAAAAAACTTCTGGCAATAATCGCGGTGACTCTAAGGTCAGATCAAGACCAACATGGAACCTTTCTTGGATAATTTCATTGTTTTTATTGCTATTACAAGGAAATTGTTGTATTTTAGCGGAACTTTCTACACTATTTAAACATTTATATTTCGATGATAAATCGCAATTTAACTTTCAATACTTTCTAAATCCAATACATATGTATTTACCGACATAACTTTCAATTTCAACGTTACAAATATAAAAAGTCATATCCGATACGAAAAGATGTGCTGGCAAACTATTTATGCCCCTTGGACACTTTGTCCCGTGAATATGCAAATCTCTTAATCACAAATAAAGTTTTTGCTATAATCCTTTATGCAAAAAATCTCAAGAAATCCAATAATTTTTGTGCTCTCGGCTTTTGCATCTGTAAGTGCTGTTTCTGCACAAAAAAAGTTCTGCAGGTGGCTAATTTGGTTGGATTGGGCAATAACGATGGAAGTAATTGTGGCAAATTGTCGAGCCAAGGAGCCTGAACCGAACCGACCGATCGATCAGTCAGCGAATGTCCTTGACAACATTCCAATTTATTTCGCTCTGTGCAAAATTATGCAATATATTTCTTTTCTTGTATTATAATCAGATAATCCAAAATTTATTTCCCTCTCGCATTTAAGATTAATTCCCTGTTTAAAAGTTATCAAAATTGACAAGAGGTTTTGAGATAAAAATTTAATATTTATCTCGGAAAACTATATACATATACAATAGATAATATTAGACCTTTAAGTTCTTCAACTTTAAGACTTTATTTAATATATATCATAAATAAAAATGTAAGGATATATGTACAAGTTTAGATTTAAATGCTACACGATATTGCAAAATAAATCAAAAATTATAACTTATCTGCCCCAATCCTCTGCTCTATAGGTTGCTCGACGATCTTGAGACATAATGATAATGCTTCATTCAGTCGTGCTAATGACCGGCAAAATTTTAGACTTTATTTTTCTAATAATAGAAACTGCTTTAAAAATACAAAAGGATAATAACATTAATCTTAAAAATGGTAAAAGCTATGCAAACTTTACATTATTTTCTCATATGTTAATTGCACCTGATTTACTTTATTTAGACAGCATTCACGTTATGAGGTGCAAACGAGACTTTACAAATACTTTTAAAACATGATTATTTATCTTTCAATTAGACAATATCGCAAATTCAACCATCTTAAGCTAGGAAAAGCGGAATTTATCCTCTCTTTACAAAACTTGAAAAGCATTGTAGTCTCACGGGATATATAAAATTATGGATGTTTTGCTTCTTCAATGATTCAAGTTGTTTGGGTTGTTTTCCTTCTGAAATATTTCATCACTTTAAGCAATGGTACTGAATAATTTATTAATGAGACATACTTACACGTACATCTCAGCACAAAATACTCGAATCTAAAATAAATATTTCTATCTCTTAATCTATTTTTTTTAGACCTATGAGTAAAACTGGACGTTGTTTTAGAGAGCATCACAATTTTTTCATATTAACGAATGGTAATTAAGAAATGTTTTACCGAAAGAATCTAAAAAAATATAAGTATATTCTGTTCAAAGTCTTCCAGTTGGTCGCCCCAAACTTGATAAGTAGACACTCGTGACAGAATGCTATTTGTGGCTAGCTAATACTGATCAAGAATTTCAATGACAGATATCTCAGCAAAACAGCAAGATATTATCTCTCTTGAAATTAATCTGGTAAGCAATTAAAGCAAAAGTTAAGCCGAATGTTTAAAATAAAGCGCGTAACATTTTTTTGTACCAAAAACTTTTTGAAGCATAAGTCACTGGCATTTAAAAGACAATGCCGTGATTTAACCCAAACCCACCACTCCCACAATTACCCGATTCGGGTCAAGTTTAAATCAGAAAAACCTCATTGCGCCCGGCGAGTACATTCTGCGCTAGTGCAATTACTTCCACCATAAGCAGATTCATGTTCTTTCTTCTGCTGTACAATTTTTATTAACTTTTTGTCGCTTTGTCTAACAATTATAATTTTTTTGTTACCTTTATCACTATAAACCGTGTGACCTCCATTATGAATTATGATGGCGGTGGCAAGGAAATGTAAAGCCATCACAGTTCGTTAGCTGCATAGATCAGTTCAAGTTCATTGATCAGCACACTTTACCAAGCAATGACACCGCGAACCCAAAGGTCACTTTTTAGTATCTTGCGGCTTTCTCGCTGTTGAGAGCTATGAGTTATTATTTTTCTTCAATCACTTCAAATATTTGCGGTTTTAGCCAAATCTAGAACATGGAGGAAGTACCTTAGGAGGAAGTTAAATTTCGTTTTTTTTAACTTTAACTGACTAACATAAAAAGCATTGCTCAATAGTTAAACATAAGCAAGAAAGAGTTCTCTTGCAAGTTGCGGATAATACAATATCTTAAATCAATGGTGTATCTAATCTACGTGGGAAAACGAATTCTTTGTGCTGTTCTTCTGCACAAAAACAGGTTAGCTTGATATCAGCAAGTGTTAGAACCTTGAGAACGTCACCTGCTGCACGACATAGTTATTTAGTTTACAGACAGACGCGTGAATTGCTAAATGCAATCAGACGAGTCCGCCAAATTGTTCAGCATGATGATTAACAAGTTTCGATCAAGGAACAAGCCTTGTATTAATGAAATATAAGTCGCATAATGCGAATATAGTATCTAGTTAATGCAGTTCTACCGGATGCTGAGTCTCTAGTTGAGCTCAGTTAAAGGGTTATAATTTTTCTAGTTTTTCTGGAGGCTATACAGACAGTCACATGGTCATGGTTTTTAACCGGTCTTCAATTTCCGTTTTGTAAAAGCACCTTAATTATGATTTAATTTAACTCAAGCATTTCGGTGGTATTAATCCGAACAGCAGGAAGGAAGTAATATTTTAAAACATACCGAGATGATATTTTAGTGCGAAAATGTTTAATGATTTCACGAAAAAATGTAGACACCCATTTATAAGAATTATTCTAAATTAATAGGTACTTTTGAATTGACATACATATGTATATTATACTCTTAACTGCAACACTTCAATTGGCTTAATTAGTCATAGATAATGACAAAGTTGAATTACTTTTTCTTGTATTTGTATACTATATTAATAATAACAAATTTTTAAGCTATGTACTTCATAAAAAGGGGATTAATCAACTTGAATTCGTATTTGCTTTTTATTTCTATGATTTTTTTGTGGCGAAAACTTGACTGACATAAATTCCAAGTCATCAACAAACAGTTTGGTTGGTTTTGTGAAGAATTAATTACGAGTTGCATTCTAAATCAACCAGCATGATTCTAATTACCATCTATTTCTTCATATAAATCACATTAACTCATTAACCTTATTTTTGCAGATCACTAAACTCTTTTAAATAGCAGTCATATAACAGCAGAATAGTAAAGTGCAAATTAAGTACCTCTGTATTTCATCATTTTGACTCTGACTCTTTGACTTTGTCCCTATTCTGAAACGTGTATGTTACCGTGAAGAACCTAAATGGCCATGGCAACGTAGATGGATTATTGCTCAAAACTAGATAATTTCGGATTTATTGTTTAAATTTAATGCAGTGTAACACATCGAACAACAAAAAACGAGAAATAATGCAGATTTTGATTTTTCAAACAAAGTGTTAATCCCTCGACTAAGCTGTTTCTTTTGCTATTACAAGGATTGTGTGTGCAGTTGTAAGTATAATATTTTAATTTATCGCACAGATAATGTTCCATCGGCATTGAAACGGCGTGAGATAATTTTCCTTTCAAGTAAGATATCTGACACTAGAGAAAAATATGTCAGGTAATTACGATACATCTGGTTTGTGCCGGGGATAATTACCTATACTTAAGGAAATTGATTGATGTGCGAAGAATTTGCGGTTTAAATTTCTTACTTATTCTTACAATTAATACCGGACTAATTATTACACCATTCGGAAGTTAAGAAAATTTACTTTCAGAAGATTGTTACTTAATTACTTAGATGTAAAGTGAAGCATGCGAAAATATTGTTACAATTTTGCCAGATTTCATCAGTGTGGCTGACGACCAGTGCCCCTAACCACAGACGCCACGATCGTGCGGATCGAAAGCCGATCCTTGTATCCACTTGATCGGAACTTCAAGTGTGAATTATATCGAAGGAAAATTTTGTAACATTATTTAGTGTAGTTAGAAATAACATGTTAAATACAGCACGGCTGAATTAAGTAGAGTCTAATATGGTGTTTTGTATTTTCAAGTATGCGCAAATATGTATGTACAAGATATGTGTTTCCCACCCAATTTTAAATTAGCCTTGAATGTAAAGAAATAAGATCTATATTTATTTAAGTGGAAGTTCACCTAAAATTAACATTTTTCCGCGTTATAAAGTAAAACCTTACAAAAATATCATTACTATCATTTTGTAAATTTTGCAGTTTGGGAATTATTTATTTTTCTACCAATTGAAACAGGTTTTCGAGTTGTAAAGTGAACGTACACAATCATAGATCAACACACTTAAAAAATCGTAGATCAACACACTTAAAAAATATTTAACAGAAAAAATCGAAAAGCTTGTGCTGCTGCTTAAAAAATGTTCACAATCTTCACAAAAAATTTACCTCTATTCACATTGTCTTGAATTTTTTGTCTATTTCCTAAAATTCAAATTCTTTTGGCAACATAAACTTGGCCTATATTTCAACACAAAGAACAGATATGTATGTAAGTCATATGAGTCTAAGATATGTAAGTCCCATATGTGCCACCAAATATTCTAGTTATAGAAATTTTGTTTTTTGTTCACGCTTAATTTGGACAAACTTTCTAAATAAAGCAAAACGAAACTTTAATCCAATATAATTGAATAGGTCCTGCCTGTTTCGCTATTCTGTCTGCAACTTTCTTTCAGATATTATGTATTTATCATATTAAGTTAACAGTATTGACCTATACCTTCAGGTTGGATTGAATATTGTTTTACAATGTCGTATTTCAATTTTCCAAATATTTATGATTTTCATATTTAAATACGAATACGTACATATACATATATATAAATACGTCTAATGTGTTTTACTAGAGGTTATCCATTTGTTATAATATTATAATTCTTTAGAATATTGCAAATCATGGTAATAGATATCAACAATTACTAACGTTATAAGAAACGTACATATAATCATGTCTTTGAACAGGTTTATATCTTGCGAATCTGGCTTGAGTAATCATATTCAAATTTTAAATAAACTCAAATAATTGTATGTAAATAATAGTAAAAATGTCATGATAAAATTCTAAGAAAAGATACATACATATGCATGTACCAGTTTTGTTTACGCGGCGATGCCGACTTCAAAAATTCGATGGAACAACACGTGCAAAACGGCTATGGATGTTTACAATATTACAATATGTAAAATTGCTTCCTATCAGTAGTACCTAATTTACGATTTGTTTATGTAAATATCTGGGATCTCACGAACGATTTTACGAACAATACTTGGAATGAACGAAATATTCATATGTGTGTATATATTGGTAATAATCTGCAATTCTAATCAATTTTTAGCTAAATCATTTATTATCGGATTCTCAAACAGATTATTTTTGCGTAGAAAACTTTTTTACCATTTATCAGATCAATGTGTCGTTTGAGGAAATGAATTATTAGGATCACCGGGTTAAGAGGATTAAACAAATTTCTCTTGAGCTTTTTCAAAAGTTTAACACATATGCGCTCAATACAAGTGTATATGTATCCTATTCGAAGATATGCATAAAGTTACAATTTTTACGTAAGTAACTATATCGATTTTAGAGAAACCAAAAGCAATCAATATTCAATATATGTGTTTTAGAAAATTTTCTTCTCAATCACATTCGTAACAAAAAAAAATATTTCATTATAAGTCTTTACATTTTTTGCGTTGACCATTAAATTGAAGAATTGATGTCTTTTCATAGTAAACTATTATAATTAAATAAATATGAACCTCATAATGTTATTCTCATAAAAAAGCTGTAGTCAAATGACGATATTTATTTAACGTTGACTTGTGGAGGATTACAGTTTTAAGATGTTATAAAAAATTTAATTTCACGCCTTAAGGGAAATAATTAAACAAAATATTTAAAATTCTTTTGTTTTTTCAGAGGTATAGAACTTGAAAAAAGAATATTCGGCATGGCTCCATAAAAGTGTAATTTTCTCGTGAATCATTTATCAAATGAAGGTAAACAAAAATTTTTGTGTGTAGATTCATTAAGGTATTCATTTTTACGGAAACGCTAGATATATAGCCTAAGAGGTATAGAATTAAGAGAATTTTTCCAGCGGCATGCTAAGAAGTGCGTTATAAATCTATAACTATTATTAAAATGTAACCATTGAAAAACCATGTTAAAGCTCATATTATACTAAAAATTGTCCTTTTACACCTTTTTATCAAAACATTTTTTTGGCACGCAGATTGTGAATACACTTCTCCCACCCTATTGCACTAAGTTTCTCAACGATATTTAAATCAAAAGTAGTTAAAATAATCGGATAGAAAAATTTAATGGAATTATTTTGACGTTATGTGCGGAAAACTTCATTGACGACAAAAGGTTACTGAAATAAATTTGTGAGGATTTTGTTGTTTCAGTATGAGTGAGTACAGTATGAGTATCAACAAATATACCTAACTATATGAAGGTGATATAACCGAAAGTATGCTAACAATTTATATAAAGTATGTTAGCACTTGATGTTTTGCTTAGAAAGACCTGGGAAATCATTGTAATTGGGGTTAATCAACTCCAAATATTTTTTTGCTCATCCTCCTTTCTCTCTAAAATAAATGAGACACTTTTACCGCCCTTCACAAATAACGTAAATTTATCTTAAAACATTCAATCTCTGTGCCCCAAGAACAGATATTCTGTATAAATATTAAATTCATAATACACCTTGAGATTAAAAGCAACTAGAGGTTTACCAGAGTCAAGACGGTTGAATGTAGCGAAGGGAAATAGTTCAAAGCCCACAGTCGCACTGATTTAAATTTATCGCGGCGTCGAACTGCAATGAACGCGGAAAGATGAAAACAGGCCTTGCCACAAACAGGATCCGTAAGAACACTTGAATGCACTTAAACTTACCTTTCCATCAGAGGGAGACCTTCCAGCTCGGGAACGCGGCACCAGTGCTCCTCAGGTGCCACGGTGATAAAAATTTGCGAAAAATAGACGAAAGCGATGAAAAACGCAAAAGGAATCATGCAGAGAAAAAGAAATTTTTGGTATTTTCCAAATTCTCCTAAATATGGCAGAAGGTCATCGAAGTCTGTCGGTTTTGGTACTCCAGGTGCCTCCACCACCGTCTTTGGTGGACTCTTGGCCAAAGTTAGACTACCGGATGCAGTGCTGCTTTCGACCGTTTTCTCACTCTCGAAGCCTTGATTTATGAAACCACTGTCCCCACTGCAGCCAATGTCCGTATTTTGCATTGCGCGCGCTAAGGGCATGCCACTTTCTTGCGGCTTTGGTGTCATCTTAGACAATTTTCAAATTTCAAACTTATCGAAATTAAATAAATAACCACAAGGAACACTGGGATTAAATGTAAAATTTTAAATAAAATCCACCTATTCACTTTTTGTTTTTCTACACTTTAAGAAGTAACGTTCGACAAAGATTCTTTAATAATCGCTCGAAAGAATCAGGACTAACCGATTTGGTAAATTCCTGAACTATCTGAACATGCGCTGCAATCGCCTTAACGTACTTCACATAACTAGACTAGCTCTCGCGAGATGTTTTGTTTTATATCCGCCGAAGACAAGTTCCATTTCTTACTCTCTACCAACCGCCATGGCTGCTTCGAGGCCCGAGGCACCGCTAAGACTAACCGAAACAGGTTCAAACTAGACCCACTGTTGGAGCTCCACCATAAAACTAATCTAAGCTTAAAGGTAATTAATGATGTGTATGACTTCCACTTCTCACCTTACAACTTACAACCCAGACCTACGGTTATTTCAAATTCTCTCAATGAAAGACGCTATAGTCCCCAGCTAAGATGCTTTCAAGCAGCATTGCAGGGGAATTTGAAGAACGCGCGTTCGTTAAGTGCGTCAGCACAGCTCTTCAGAATGTCGCTCTGAAAGCCAACGCGGCTTGGTCGGGCGGGCAGCCCGCTCGGGGTTTTTACTCTGACCATTCACATTAATCTGTGGAAAATGAATCATTTAAGCCCCAGTGGACCACTCACGGAGGTCACTTCTTCTTGAGGTACCAATTCGCGTAAAATGGGAAAAACTCCGCCTGCTTAAGTTATGACGCAGCGACGGGCTCCGGTGCGCAGAATGCGCTTTTAATGCAACCGTTTTTTTTTTTAATATGGCACAGCAACTCCTCCAAATGCGGCTACCTTCTCCTTTTATGACGTTAGCAATTAAATTTTTCCTATCAATCTTAGACTGGTTAAATATTTGTTATTTATTTTTCAAATTGAAAAGTTAACCATTTCATTTAAGTACATATGTGTTATTCGCCAATGATCGTCATCATACGATTGTTAATATCTTTTATTTAAAAACATTTCATCGGAAGTAGCATTTATTTTAGTTAGGGGGATTTTTATGTCACATACCAAACCAGTTTTAACTTTCGCTAAATGTGACGTATGTATGTAACATATGTTTGCTCATCATCAAATGCTGACAGTTTTTTTTATTAATGAGTATTTAAAATTAGCACGTCTCGCATCACTATTATGTTTAAAGGTCTTTTAAAAGTGGAACATTTTTGGGGATTTTTTTACGATTACACCCAGACATTTTTTACAGTAATATAATTTTTCTTTGTATGAGTTTTAAAAGTACGGTTTGGGTTCATTGCACTGAGATTATTGCATGTAGATGCAATTTAAAAAGAAGTCATTTTACATATAAAAAAGTGGTACCAATTAGGATCAAAAGCTCATTTAAAACATGCAAAATGCATCTATTAATATAATTTTAACAGTCTTATATTTAAAAGCAAAAAATTAATATAATAATAATATTGCTTCAGATTTAAACTGTAGTCAAAGTATTTTCTTATATATATACTTGGTTGTAATGTGTTGTTTTAACCGCATTGACTCCTTTTTTTTAAGAATACATCATCGCATTTAAAAGATATTCTTGACAAACTTGCAGTTGTACACGGCACTAGTAAACTATAAGTAGAGCCCAAGCTTCCTGGGTGGTCGTGGTAAGGGAGAGAAGTTATACTACTCCACTATAAAAAACGCGATTTTCAACGCTATGTAACCTGGCCAGTAATGGGTAAATAGCAAATTAAAGGTTGAGCTGTCGAGTCCGAATGGAATTGTTTAAACAGATTTTTTTACTTTGAAAAATTCTTCTGTTGTTCATTTATTGTAATAAGAAAGGTGGAAAGTGACATTTGTAAGTTCTTTGAATGATATTCCACTTTATTATACTTTAGTTGCAGAAAGTATATCCCTGTATTTTATGTAATGCATGATAATTTATAATTTGTTTCATTTTTTCCTTATATTGAAATCACCGCTTTAGAGAAGACTCCCTTTTCAACCAACCTTCACCCCCAAAATCGTGAAGATTTTATACTTTTAAATGCAGCTATCCTTATAAAAATCGTTAAAAATATTTTTAAGGACATCGCAGAATAATTTTAATAACGAATGTTTGTGTGTTCCTGTGATACCGCAAAATATGTAATATCTTTCGAAAGTCTTTAGATATCTTCAATTTGAAAAGGCTTTGTAGGGTGTATTTGTTTGTGCATATTTGCAAAACGAAAATTTACTTTGTTTTGTCGGCGCAGAAATCATTCAAAAAATGATTAGCTTCATTTGCATTGTGATCAATTCTAGGAATAATCACTAGGTTTGGATTAATGTACTTATCATAATCCTATATATACATAGAACTTCAAAAATTACTTCTTTTTTCTGATTAACAATGAGTTACTTACATACATATGTAACTACTTGTTGTAGTTAAGTAATAGTTAAGCAGATGATCCCAATATTCCCGCCAAAGCTTGATGTGATTTACAGAAAAAAACATTTTTACGTCTGTCTTATACTTTGGATGCAAAAAGTGTGCTAAATCCGACCCAACACCTTGAGATTAATTTTGTCCCTGATACAACATGCAAAAGATAAATTACACCCACATGTCCAGCCAGACCAATTAAAATTATTTTATTAATAAACGTTATGAAAGCAACGTTTAGCCTTGAATCGTTCCGCATGCATCTGAAGTTGAAGCTCCATAAAATTACCTGACTTTTTTCTATCGCGAAAACAAATAAGGATCTGCAGCCTCCCGACAAAGAATTTCGTCAGAAGCTATTCTGTGCTAAAAGTGAAAGATAGCAAAAATCCTGCACCGAATTGACGGGCTCACCTTGGCTTGCCAATAATTACCGCACTTCGAATTACCCGCGAGTTTTGGTTAAATCTGGCTAGCACCTGTTTATTTGCGAGACTCCGAAGCGAACGAACTGCAGTTCCTGAAACCTTATGCAAGCTACCCAAATGAGTCAATTTTCCAGCAAACTCAAAAAGCTCGATGGCTAGAAAAACTAGGCTAACAGTAGGAGAGGCACAGAACTCTAAAGTACACCTTCAACGGACAAGAATTTTTTCCTCCAGTCACTTCCTCCTTCTGCACGCTGTCGCAATTGCCAGAAAATTGCTTTTGCGCTGCTGCTGTGACCTTATGCCAATGGAACCCGATGATTCGGCAAATTGAGCACCAGCACGAGTTCTCCAGACAGCTTCTTATAATAAAAGATTTTGAGGAAATGGCACAAAGTCTCAACAATCTGCCACAGCAGAAAAATATTTCATTTCAAATCCGAAATACGGTGGAGACGAAGACAAATTATGTCAGGATCACGGTGCTAATTTACGATCTCGTTACTTTTACCTGATCAACGATTGCAACTCGAGCACCTTTATGAAGAAATTATTGCGATTCGGTGCAACATTTCTGTAATTGGAGCAAGTAAATTGCTCATTAACGGTTATGTAGTGCAAGTTCAGGCTTATTACGTACAACAACAGCATTTTTATGATTTGAATCCGAACAACATCACTTGTCTCGAAAGTTGACCAGTTATCTACGCTTAACTTAATACATAGTACAATTTGCGAATTAAGTCTCAAATTGGTTATCTGTGCACTCTTTATTGACATATGGATATTTAAATAATTGCTGGTATAATTACATTTTAATTCAAACGTTTATTCGAAGCAGCAAATCTTTTACAGACATTTACAACTTTACAAACTGTGTCAAGACGTTTCAGTATATAAACCAAATGTTATCACTACGTATTTTTAAAATATCTTCTCTTATGCTTTATCCAAAGCAAAATTTTTATTAATTGAAGTTAATGAAGGAAATAACTTGGCCAGACCATTCGTTTATTATTGTAAATACAAAAACCAAAAACGATAAGATATAAGCACTTTTTATTTATTTAATGAATTGTTGTTCTAAACCAAATATATTTATACTTTATCTAATTTATACATAACTTTCTTAATATCGTATATGATCATGTTCATGAGAGTAAATTCGGATTCTAGCCAGGCCAGTTAACCGGGGAATTAACTTATGTTCAACTCGTTTCACAATGGGGCTTTTCTCTTCGAATGAGAAGTGATATCATCACGCCTAAAGTGATGAGAGAAATCGCTTCTTACTTGTTGATAATTTATTTGACAAAGTATTCCAGAGAATATATGCATGAATCAAATATTTTCAATGTACAAAAATTTAATTAAACTAATTGAAATAATTATACCATCAAAAACATTTCATGTTAAAAAAGTAGCCAAAGTCTCTTATAACTTTTATTGAACATAGCGTAGATTCTTCATGAGATCTCATAATTTTTTAAGAGTAAAAGGGTTGGGAGTCGACTGCATTTTTAACATGAAATATTTTGGATGGGATCTCAATTATTTTTGAAGGAAGACTGTTCTTTACCATTAATTGTCAATATAAATAGTAATCCTACCATCACTCTATTCTACATGGGGGTTTAGAATCTTTTAATTACGGGTAATAACTTACTTTGCACCCCCAAAACCATGTTAAATTTCTCATTATGTACGCTGCATACCAATTTGGGTTTTTTACGGCTTGGGAAAGTTCCTTAAAATTTAGATAGCTATCTGTTATCAGTGACTGAATGGATAACGAATTTTAAATTAGAAGGGCTATAAACATGAAATGTGGTATAATTCATTAGCCAAACTACTTATCCTATCCTGAGCTCTCAAGTATTATACAGATTGAAGTTATAAGGGTTACAAAATACGCCGAGTCGCTTCAAGCAAAGATGCGACAGTGCCCCGTTGCTTTGCTCTTCTTGGCAAGGTATCTCTTGAAGCACTGAGATATGCAATAAGTAATATTACAGTCGGAACAAAAATCTATAATTCTTTTTTTTTAAAGCTTTTGAATAAGAATCTAAGAATGTGAAATCGTTTTGTTTACATATTTTAAAAGTTTTTTCTTTTAAATTTAAGTGTTGGCCAAAAATGTGCACAAATATAATTATTAACTTTGTGGCGCGGAACTCTCTCTGCGTTCACTTGGCTGAATTTTTTCTTAATAATGTACACTTTAATATCCTATCCATCAAATTAAAGCCTCCGTTAATTTTTATAGAGTGTGAAACAAAAGTCTAGCTCAAAATTATTGTAAGCTAGGTGAATTATTCAAGGTCAAATACAGGATAAGTCACTTTTTTATGAATATCTTGCTTTCTTTTTATTGCAAACGCAATGTTCAATGTGTTCAATGACAGACAAAAGAATGGTTAAATAAAAGTTTTTGTAACGGACACAAAGTTAGAAAACATGTGAAATAAACCAACGAATTAGGTAAAATGGAAATATAAGAACCTTTATTGGACAATCCTCAAATTATAAACAAAATAAGAAAATCCCAAAATACCGGCAATACCGCCCCAAATTAAAGCTACCTCAACCTAGCATCGTTGACTGCTACCATCGTAATACCTTGGTACTTTGCGCCGCACGACGGGCAGGCGAACTGCTCATCGGTGAGGATGTTTCCCTTTAAACAGTAGTAACAAAAGATGTGGCCGCAGCCCATGTGATGAGGCAACGTAGGTCTGCTGTGGCAATAAGTACAAACTGTATCAATGTCGAATTGTGGTTGAACCGGCGTCCCAGCCCGCTCAGGTTTTGAATTAAAGAATCCTTTTACAATTCGGCGAACTTTGCGATAATTGATCATTGGTAGGATGAGCCCCAAAAGTTCCTATAGAAGAGAGGATGAGTAATGCTAAGTTTTAGGTAGGAAAATTAGATTCAGTTAGAATACCATAAAACCTCCCCACAACAATTCCCTGGTCATGTAATTGTATCCGATCTCTCTGCGTTTACTTCCTCGTAAGGTGATGTAGTCAAGACCCAGAAACCAATCTATCAAAGTGGGTTTTCTACCTGTTTTTAGAAATCTGAAGAAGTTCAAGACGGAGAGCACCAAGCAAATGTTCTCCGCATATGTGATAATTTTGAATAATGTCTCATTGCTAATAAAACGGACTTCGCTGTTTCTTTTAGCATATTTGGGTAAGATTGTTAGCAAGAAATGTAAACATAAACGGGATGTCGTTAGCTGATCTTTGTCGTAAGAAATTAGGAGAAGCTCCTGACCGAAAGTGGTCATTTTTCTTCCAACCGAACCAAACCAAATTGCTGCTTCAAAGATTAAATCGAGTTCTGGCTGATATTTCATATAAATAGAGGGCTGGGAGAGAATATAAATGTTTTGTACTACTTGTAGTATTAAAAGAAATTACATACCGCATATTTCTGAAAAGATGTGAACAAGTCTTCTCGAAGTAGCCGGAGAACGTCGTGGTCCAGTTGGATAGAGTCCAACTTAAAATTGAAATTCATAACTTAAAAAAGAAAAAATTAATGAAAAACTCTACCTGGTTAACTCTAGGCACAAATGTGTTTTTAGACATCTTATTTGGAATTAATGTCTATCCGCAAGAACGATAAAATAAACGGAAAACTAACTCAAGTTGCAAAACAATTTCATGTTTATTGTCAGCTGATTTGACGCATATAAATCAACTGTGCCTGGCAGTACTAATGTTCATGTAGTGCAATAGTGCCAAAACACAGGTATACCAACTGTGAAAATTGAAAATCTCATTGAAGTGACAGCCGCTGTTAGTAAACAAAGATTATTTTATTAAGATTTAAGTGAAAAATTAAATTATTTTTACGGTGAAAATATTTGCTTTTGTTATTTTATTGTATAAATACTCGTGTTATGAGTTCACCTGCCCAAAAGGCTGGTGGTGATTCAGTCGCTCAAAAGCAAAGAAAAGTAAAAACAACCAACATGGCGACTAAAGCAACGTCAAGTTTGGAAACACGCACTGAATTGGCGGATCTGATCAAAAGGAAGGCGGAAATTACTGTAAGCTAGTCACTGCTTTGCAATTCCATGCACATTCTCTTTATGCGGCTTAGAAAAATCTCCCATTTCCTCATGACAGGAGCAATTGGCTAGCCTCGAGCGGCAAATTTACGCCTTCGAAGGCTCCTACTTGGAGGATACGCAGCTCTACGGGAACATAATCAGAGGATGGGACCGATACCTCACCTCGAACAAAAGCACGAACTCAAAAGCGGACAAAAGAAATCGCAAGTTCAAAGAGGCGGAGCGGCTCTTCTCGAAGTCGAGCATAACGTCCATGGCGATTTGCAATCGTAAGCTAGCAAGTGACCTCGCAATTCACCTCATTTTCACTACAATTTCTAACTTGCAGCCGATAGGACTAGTGAGTCTGAGTCTGTGACCAACGAGGATTCGAGCGACAATCAGATTGGGCCCCTAAATCACAATACGACCACTGCACATGATAACACAACTACAATTAGAGGTGCTGGGAAGGACGAGAAAGATGGTAAATTTAAGATAATTTGATTCTTATATAAATCATATCATAGCATTTTTAGATCGTCCTGTGAGTCCAACGAGAGACCCTAACTCAAAGGAACCCACAACTCCCAGTAGTAGTGCCAAGCATAAGATTAACAATTCTGCGAAGAAAACGGGTAGTCTCAACAAGAAAATTAGACACCGCTAGTGAACCCAGGACGATGAGCAAGATGTTTAAATGTAAATTGTCATAGAATATCAGCTCTTATTCTTGGATCCACCTCAAACCATTTAGTTTTATTTTCTATAGCTTAAATAAGAATATGTGTTAAGGCAGAAATTTGTGAGACGCCGATTTACCAAGTCACTTTTAATAAACATATACAAGAAGCTAATGTGTGATTGCACAAGGCTACTGCCTTGCGAAATTTGGATCCTTATTAAGATCGATTTGCGATATCGACGAAGAAAATTAATAATTTATCATGTGGGATTCTGCAACGAAAACATCAAGAAATAAATAGGACGAAACAGTTTGATAACAGAAAGGCTTTTAACATTTTGTAGGGAGCTATTGCAATGTAACATCGTATTGTTTAACGGTTGCTACACAACCAACAGGCGTGCGGAACGGAGCGTAGGACAAAACTATTGGTAATTACTTGCAATACAATATGAATTAACACCGAGTTGCTTAAGTTATTTCGAGCAAGGGTTTTATAGTTTATCATTATGATGCATTGAATCTTTGAATATACATAGTATTGAACTAACTGTAATTAGAGAATTATTATGGAACTTTTCTTTTTCGAGAATCAAAGCGCTCATTATTTTAAAAATACCACTTCCCGTTGAGTTGCTTAATTTTTTCCAACATTATCCAGCTTATGGGAGTCTCTTTTTACATTTACTAGCTTTAAAATAAATTAATTTTCTGCAAAACCAACTCTTCAGAACTAAAAGAAACTTGGGTGGTAATAAAAACGAATTCAAAATTGACACTCTTAAGGCCTTTATGATTAGAAAACGCCATTCGGTGACTGGAAAACCGGCGTTTTGTGTTTGTACCCTTAGGTATGTATAAGAATTGAAATGAGTTTGAAATTCTCAAATTTGGTCCTGTAAACTATCGCCAAAAGATGTTAAAAGGTTAAATATAGTCAATAAGTTCAAATTTCCGAATTTTTACTCACTAATTATCTACAAGAGGCGAGTTAGTATTGGAGATTTTGATTTGAGAGATTTTGACTTGGTTGGTTCGAGTGAGTGGGGTCGCCAAGGATCACAGCCAACCAGTGGAGTTCAAAATTAGAACTATCTCTCCGATCTTTGAGACGGATAAAGCTTTGACATTGTCAAGGAAATACTCGCCCAGCTTTGACGCTAAACAACTCAAGTTAAATAAAAGCGTTCAAAAACAAACAGTTGCGGTTGCCCTCGGCTTATATTATTGAGAGCTGAATATTCCATTTATTCCTTCTTCCACATAAAATTTCCACAATTTTCATAATAAATACAAAAGCCATAGGGCACCTTATTCGAAGATGTACTCGTAGTAAGAGCTGTCGAATACCTGCACACGAATTAAACCGTCCTCTCCGCCAGATGCGTAGCTTTTGCCGTCGGGGTGGAAAGCCAAACTGTTGATAGGACCGAAATGGCCCTTAATTCGACCAAATTCCTCTTCATAAATCAAGTGGAAGAATCGAGAGTCGAATTTGCCGATGCGGGTGGAAGTTGTTGTGACTTCCATAGCGTCCTGGCCACCTCCGAGAACAACATGATCCAAAATTGGACTAATTGCAGCCGAGTTGACGGGACGTTCGGTTTTGTATGTCTTCAGGCACATCAGGGACTCAGCGTCGAACAGTTTAGCGGTGCAGTCCTTTGAAGCAGTGACGAACATTGTCCCGTCCCTGTTGTACTGCATATCGTTAATGCCTGAGGTGTGATCGCTGACAGAGTGAGCTTCTTTGCCCTTCCTGATGTCCCATATTGTGATCTGACCGTTTTCGTGACCTTAAATTAAATTATACCATTACCATTTAGAAAATTTATATTATTATTATTTATGTGTGATCCTTATACCAAATTTCTATTTGTCTGGGGAGCACAACAGATGGACTAATTACTATTTTTTCAAAATATTATTTTGTGTTTCTCCAATTTTAGGTTATTTCGGATTTTTTTTTTTTTTTTTAATTTCACGTATAAAGGGCGCTCTGTCTCGAAAAGATTATTATTGGTAAAAGTTGCAAGTGATAATTAGACTCAAAAAATCTGAATGTGCCCTCGAATCCTTCCAAAAGTTCCTCAACTGCGGGTGCTTTTGGAAAAAATCACAATAATTGATTTATTTATTATCCATCTTTCAAAGATTTCTAATGCCCCGAAAATTCCTTGACTCGTGTTGAGAATATGGAATACAGGGATACAAAAATAATCTGGCTCTAGAAGACAGGGTCTTCTATCGTATATCTTCCATTAATTAATATTATAGGAAAATAATGACGCACCTGTTATGATTGTTTCGTCTAATGGGCCCCAAAGCATGGAAGTCACTTTCGACTGTAAAACTGGAAGCCGTAAAACTGGATCCTGAGAAGCTAAGCTAGAGTCGGCATTTCGTACATCGATAATGAACAGCTCGCAATTGTGCCCCATGGCCTTGTCTGTGGTATAGGCTGCCTGGTTGCCGGAATAGCTGAAATTGCAGGTCCTCACAGAAGACTTGGCTGGGATTGACGCAATTTGGGTTCCGTGCTCGACGTCCCATATTTTCGTGCTCATGTCACCACTGCCTGTGATGAGCTTTGTCGATGTCCAGTCGACGTCCAAGCACCAGACCGCACCCCCATGTCCATTGTACGTCCCGAGGCGCTCTCCGTTCAGGGAAAACCACACATCTGGCTTTGAATCCTTAGAGCAGGTGAAGATTAAATCACCTTCACGGTTGTATTTAATCGCAGTTATTGAACGCTCGTGCCCTTGTAGAATTAAAGGTCTCTGCGGGCGAAATTTAGGTTATAATTTTGTTTTTTCGGTAAATAGTTAAAACTATTGGCAAAAAACTTTGAGTTAAACAGGAATAATTGGTTAATTGGCTTTACCATTTTGAGTTACACAATAATCCTTAATTATACCGGAGAAAAGGAAAGCACACGCAAATTAAAATGCACACGCAGCGAATGTGTCAATTGTCAAAGGAGTGATTCGGACCGTTCCGTTACCTCTCCATTTCTATGTGGTTTTTCTGTCCCATAAATGTCCGAAACGAAACAGCTGTTCGGTATTTGAAACAAAATTTTTTTAAAACGAACTAGTGACAAATAGCCCGATATTTTAATTGATTCCAAACCAAACGAAGTGTTGGTTTTATTATTGTTGGATCTTAAAAGCTGAAAGCTAGAGAACAAATGAGCATTATTATTATAATGAAAAAAAAAATTGTAAATGAAAAGCGAATGTGAACAATTTACAATACGATGTTTTGTAATCGCACCCTTTAAGTTGTCAAATGCTGATTTTTGATTTCCAAGTGACATTTTCAATATTTTTCAATTCGCTGGAGTCTTGAAAATCAATTAAGTGCTCGAAAAGAACAGAATTTCTTCGATATTTCCGTCTTCTCTGAGAACATTTTTGGTGCTAATGAAGAGAAACGACAATCGTGCATAAATTAGCCGTAGACTGGCAAATTATGAAGGATTTTGTTACTGTTCCAGCGTAGTAAACAAACTATCGATTTCTTTTTAATTCGGACAGAGAAAATTGTTGAAAATGCGTTGATTTAGAAGTGCAATGCAAAAAGGCGATAAGCAAATAGGAAACTTTGGTCTTGGAACTGTAGTGATTTATCGTCATACAGGGGGGAGGGTGTAAGCGAGCTGCTGCTTCTCAGCTTTGCGTAATTCTACTTCTAACCCCGACCCCTTGGACGTGCATGTCATGTTTATTCTCCCCGGAGTTAAATAACTGGAAAGAAGACTGCAAAGTGCAAAGTTACTTTAATTTATCTTTCTACTTGTCGAATCCTAGCTGAGATTTAAGTGAGTTGTGTGTGTGAGGGCGGCATCGCCTCCAGCACGTTCGACTATTTTTTTTCCTTAATTCCATTTACTTTGAGAGATGACACAATAGCAGCGATATATATAAGCGATGGGTGGATCTGTTAGCCAAGTTTTCCGCTCGGGCAGCGCTTTACTCTCCAACAGGGACGGGCATAAGGTCTCGAAGGCAACTGAAGAAAACATTCAAACAGTCTTTGAAATCCTCCGCGTAAAGCCTAAGGTACCAATCCAGACCCTCGAATCTGTGCTAATAGCAATTCCCAAGGTAATTTAATGCACCCAATCCTCGCAGTAAGTAAGAATAAATGCAAATATCTCTTTCAGAACGAAAACATTCTCGTCATCCACGACGAATCTGGTTACAACTTGCTGCAAAAGAGTGTGGGACTTAATCACATCGACCTTACCCGATGGTTACTGCAGCGACACCGCCCTGATGTTAATCGCAGTCCCTGCTCCCTCCCCTTGCATATCGCCTGCCTTAAGGGCTACGAAGAGTGCGTGGAACTGCTCCTGAAGCATGGTGCTCGGATCGACACCGAGGCCAGGATGTGTTTTCCGGGGCCGCATTGCCACTCATGCGAGGAAAGTGGAAAATATCGCGGCAATCAGGAGGAGGTCAGCGTTTGCGAAAGTACCTACACGAAACTGCAAAACGCAGTCTGCTACGCTATCGATGGTGATCAAATAAATGTCCTTAATATCCTTCTTCAAAAAATGGAGGATCCTTGGGTAAAATGGTGGTGTCACTTATCTACATGGGTTAAATTTGTTTTCGCCTTAGGTTCCCTTTAGGGTGAAAAAACCCCTTCTGCACCTCGCTTGCGAGCGAGGTGCATGGAAATGTGTTCAACAATTAGTAGTCACGAGAACCGAAGAAATTAATCTTATAAAGGATGAGTACTATCCGATACATCAGGCGGTCCTGCACGAAGGCCGGTTCCTAGAGCTTTTAATTCAGCACGGTGCTGTGACAACCGTCAGGACGTGCACGCAACAAATGACACTGCTTCACGTTGGTAGGTATTCTCCAGCATGTAAATTATCACTTACAGGCTAATTTCAACTCAACTGTAATATCTTATTTAACCATGAAAAAGGGTCTTCTGAAGTTTCTTATACCTTGGAAACATTTGAATACTATCTCCATTTTCCTCTTATTGTGAATTCAATCCGCGGAGGGTTTAGTACAATACATTTTTTCTCCGAAACATTGGTATTATTTCTATTGAATTTATTTTAATTTCAAATACATATTGTACAAAGAAAAAGAAATGCGGAGCAAAAATTTGTCAATGTTTGGGAATTGTTATGCATGTGTAAGAATTTCACTCATAGTTCAAAACGAATTAATTTGCCGAGCCGCCCGATGGAAATTTACATCTTTACACGACAAAGTTCAAAACCGAACTGCCTGAGTGCACATTTTCCTCAACTTATCAGCTCGTTTCCTTAGTTTACCTTACAAAACATATTCATGTTTTCTTTCTACCCCAATAAATATTACATATAATTCTCGGATACCCTTCATCCCAATTACCTGCTTTTTAAGCCTGGAGCCGGCGTTTATTACTTCTAGCAGACAATTTTTAATTAAACAGCTGCACATTCTGCTCCTATTTATTATTTCTTCTGTCGCGGTCATACATATATGCTTCATTATATGCTTAGCCTTCGCTATTTATAAATATGTTTTATGCGCGAGTTGCCAAGAAGGTTCTGAATTTTGAATGTTTTAAATAGATGACCCAACAACGATCACGCCAGGTGGGATTTATTTAAATCGTTACTAATTATATAAGGATCGGAGAAAGGAAATTTAATTAATTATATATTCAACGCGTTGAGGACTAATTTTTACTGAAAATTATTTTATATAGTAAGCCTCGATGTGATGATATAAAAGTTCTCTTCATTTATGTCATTGAAATTTTGGTGAGGGTTATCGAAAAATAAAAAAGTAAAAATTTATCAATATTTACAAAAACACTAGGATTGTACGTAGTCGTTCTTTTTTCGTTGTTTTATTCAAGCGGTCTTAAATTATAGTAGTTATCAACAAAAAAAAAAAACTCTTAATTTTCGGAATTCTGACATTAAATATACTCCGCAATTCAGGGAGTTGTGACCGATCACAAGTCACAAGATTTTTCATTAATCGCCGCACTCTTATGATTCGAATGCGACTTATTATGACCGATCACTGAAAATTACTAGAGTAGCGCCCATAGTATACTTTAAAGAAGTGCAAAAGTAAATATATTGTTTCACCCGTCACCGTCTATTTTTCAGTAATATTTGCTGCTAGAAAATCAGCTGAAGACACCTTAAACACACTAAGGATACTTTTAGAGCGTGGCTGCAAAGAGCTAATAAATGAGCCAGACTCCTTAGGCAATACACCGCTTCATGCTATAATTGTTCGTTATGCATTAGAAGAGGCGAGGTAAGATCCCTTTAGTAAATTATTAACAAAAGCTTAAAACATAAATTATTTATAGGTTTGGATATGACAAATGGAGCAAATGGGACGTTCTTCACTTAGTTAGGTTCCTTCTTCAAAACGGCGCGAAGAGTTCAATAAATCAGGCCGGAAACAGTGCATTGGCTTGCGTATTTCGTCATGTTAGAGACTGGGAGGTTTGCTTCGAGCTTCTTAACATGCTTATTAAAGAAGATGGTAAGTGGTTCATACCTTGGGATTTTTAAAGGTTGATTACCACTCCCCACAGGTGATCCTAACATCGTTGGACGGGACGGCTCCGTCCCTATAATGGTGTGTTTAGTTCCACTGATAAATAAAGATCAACTGCATCATTTCACACATTCTATGAAAGTAAGATTTTCAATTTTTACCCCATAAATTGAATAATATTTCTCTTTCGGTAGGTTTGTTACTTAAACTGCATTCGAATATTACTACAACATGGAGCTAACCCTAACTGCTCATATCGTTCGAATCTCACACCACTGCATGTGCTCGTTTTTACAGTCAGTGAAAATTTTACACTGAACTGTGATATTCAGAAGCGCGTAAATTTTGACTTCATAAAGAATATTCTTCTTCTGTTGCTGCAGCATGGACTAGACTGTAATCAGACATATCAACATATTCTTCAGGCCGTCGTAGAGATGGTCCAGAATGTTCGCACCTGTCCAGACATGCTGTGTATTTACGAGCTTACTCTAACATTAATGCAGTATGGTGCTGATCCAAACATTGTCTTAAGTTGTAAGCCAACGCCAGGTAGTGCAATATTTTCAAATGAAATAGCCAATTTTGGTGAAAGCATAAACGGGTATTCGGATGGGTCCCCTGAGGCTGCAAATGGAACATCGGGAGGTGCATCAACATCCTCACGTCCATCGGAAAGTTTTCGAAACTCTTTCCGTACGAACTCTAGATATATATTGTTCTACTACATAATCCTAATTACGAAAAAAGAATTCGTGCTGAATGATCCAGAACTGACTTACACAAGAATTATATATTTATTTTATCTTACCATGCAACACGAGCCTCTTTATAATTGTTTGAAGTCTCTACACAATTTCTATGTAGCTCAAATACCAAATAAGAAAACGGAACTGCTCATATCGCTCATATCGACACTATACAGAAAACCGAGGAGTCTGAAACAGATCTGTCGGGTGGCCATTTACAAGAGCTTAAATCGAAAATTGGCACAAAATATCAATAGACTTAATTTGCCAGGCCCCCTCAAGGAATATGTGCTCAACTTTGAGGCTTAAAATGTTCGTGATCGGTTAAGGACATCCTTGCTTGCTTAAGCGCTGAAATAATAGACAATCGGTTAAATTTTTTAAAATTAAACTCAGAAGGTTGAAAGTGTTGAGCGAATGCGAATTAGGGAATAATATTTAGCCAAAAATCTGAAGAGCGCTCTTGTGAATCGAGTTAGAGTTTTATTCATTTGAAACTTTCATTAATACGGGTAGGCGGAGAATTGTTGAGGAAGGTGCACCATCCTGTGGATGGTTGTTCGTATTCAATTATAGAATTTTTGAAAATTATTTGAAAATTCTTGATCACGGTTTTATTTTATTGAAAGATGAAGAGAATATTTTTGAGGCAGTACAATCATAAAGATCGTTAATTTAGTCACATATGGTGTGGGTTTTAAGCTTGTTGATCTGTTGATCTTTCCTTAAATACAAAAATCCGTTTAAGACGCCACTACTGATCATGCTGAGTAAGCAAGCAAGCCGTCGCCACATCCAATTTTATAAAAAGACTTCGGTAGTTCTGTTTTTAGTACTCCCCAGTGTGTTCTAGTGCACACTGCACATGCTGCGAGGTTGTGGGTTCGATCCCAACTTTGACACTGAAATGAATTCGCCGGGGGGGTTGAGCGAAGTGCTGAGAGAATTGGATGAAACCTATTAAAAAGGTCAATTTCCAGTCAACCCGGCAGCCTAAACACTCAAGTGCCTTGCATTTCAGTCTTTAAAAATGTGTTTGGCTGTCGAAAGATTTCCGCCCGATTTTCTCTATATTCCCACAGTTTTCTCGAAATTTATTACAATCTTAAAATTGATTATAAATAAATCCAACTCTTCAGCTATCTATAAATATTTTTTATTTGAAATAATTAGACATAATAGAACAAATTAAACGATTCTAGAAGAATTTTACAAGTGTTCTTCTGGTTTATGATCATTGATCAATATAAAAAGGAGCATTAACAAATTGTTAGTAAAGAAGGCGTTTGAAACTTTAAACTCGATTCATAACGGCAAATTTCGTATAAGGTTGAAAGGGTTAATTACAACAATTTATAAGCGGACCCTGAGGAAATTGATGCTGTACAGCTTTTAAGCAGTTCATAGAATAAATCGGCTGCCAAACACAACATTGTTCTGAAAGTGATGCCATCCAACATGTTTGGTCATTATGTGACTTTGTTTCTAATATATCTCGAGTGAACCATCTCTTACAAACCTGTTATAAAAAATCGTGTTGAATATAGTGGGGTGCCTTACACAAAGGGGTCATTTAGCACACTTTCAAAGACTTTAAGGCATTAGGATCGTCTTTTTATAGAAGATATACGCTTTGGCTACTGTGGTTCTAATAGCTGAATAGCATGTTGAAAATATAAAGAAATTCAGCTGCAAAAAACTAGACCAAGCCGAGAGATGACTTTGATAAAAAGGCCTTCAGGGTGGTGTAAGTGTTGCAGCGAGTTGGGATGTTTCTAAGTGAAGCAGCAGATGTTATGTAAAAGTAAACATCGAGACAGTTTTATTGATTGTGATATACTTTGGGTTGAATTCGAAGTTTTAACTGTAATCCCTAAAAAGTGGAAACATTGTCAGAATTCTTACGAGAGCTGTGAGAGTGCATACATCAGTCAGTTGTGAAAGATTTGTTTACAGGTTAGCTGTGTAAAAATCTCCCTATATTTAACAGAAATTAATTTTGACTTATAGGTAGTAAATAAATAATGAATACAAATATCTAACATCTTGTTTCATTCATATTCTTTATTACAGCTTTTCATTTAAGTTGTTTTGACGATGGTCAGCATGAACTGTTCGATTTAAAATTCTCAAATATTTTCTATAGGGTTTGGATCAACGTTTCGCAAATTTTTCTATATTATATTTCAAGGACTTCAATTTCGTTTGGTCGGACAAGATGACTTTTTTTTAATCTTACCTATGTATATAAAAATCCTCCTTTCAACACAATCCGTCATTCATTCTTCGTTTTTTTTTGTATTGTTAGCAAAAAAAACACATAACTATCTCTTTATCAATATATATCAATTTATTCATTTATTCTTATTTATACATATACATGTAACTTTGCATTTTGTAAGTTTGTTACTATTTGACTTATTTTATCTACTTTATTTAACAATTCATTGTTCCATTTTTCACTTGCTTTTTTTACTTGTGTACTGCACATATTTTTATATAACCTTATCTTTAATTTTCTACATATATATGTATATCTATACTAATCCATTCATAACTGATTTGTTTTGTATTACAATATATCTTATATACTTTTGATTGAATTTGCACATACACGTATATTTTGTATGTTATTTGTTTTTTAAATAATTATAATAAAATAAAAGCTTTTATAGTTGCCTAAAAAAACTGTTCTTAAATTGCTTAACTGAAAAATTTAGTATCGGTAATTTTTTTCGTAACTATAAGGTTAATTCATGTTGGCTTTTGAACGAGAATATGCGTGAAGAAAAAGTTGTGAGCATCAAATTCAATAGAGTATCTACAAACATTCTAAAAAGAGGATAATAATAAAATGTGTGTCTGTTTATCGACCCCATATCTAAACTTATTTAAAAGTTTCAAAACGATTTAAGCAGGGACGAGCCTCTATCCCGTCGAATTTGAGTCTGCGGAAACAAGAGTTGAGTTTAGTTTCGTCCAATTCAACTAAACTTAACGAAAGAGGTTGGCAGATTTTTTATCTTTCTGAAATGGCAGCGTCCAGCAGAGTTTTTTGGAGTGATGAAAAAAATCAATTATTTTATTGAAGAAAAAGACATCTTAAAGCTAATAGATGGAAAAAGACACCGAAAAAAAAGAAATATATGTATAAAATATAGCTGAAAAAAAAGTTAAGTGCAGGGGCTTCGTCGATGAAAGCTGCGTGTACATCGAAAATAAAAGGAAAATATAAAAAAAGAAATATGTAGGAGCTATTAACCAAAGGAGTGGAGCAGGCCGAGTGAATAGTGAAACTGTCTAAACGCGAGTTACGTTACAAATTTCTGAAACATTAAAAAAAAATATATTCCAATAATTCGGTTTTTGTGCGTTGCTACTTTTGAGTTCTGCCACGCGCTTCATTCTGTCTTTAGCGATCATTAAGAGCAAGCAGTTTTTATTTGAGTCCTGCGTGTAGAAAATTTTTTGAAATAAGTTTATAGATAAGAATAGGCTGAACCTGTTTTGTTTTCTATGTTTAAATAAACTGAATAAGTGTAGTGTTCAAGTTGTGTTATCATTAAAACTTTAATAGAAGGAAAAGAAAACCAACAGTTAGGAATAAGAAATAAAATAATTCAAGTGATTAAATATTAAATATTCTTTTTCAAAAATAACATATATATATGTATAAAGTTATGTAATCAATAACAATAAATAAATAAACAATAAAGCAATAATTAAGAAAATAAAACAAAGATAACTTTAAATCGGTGTTGTAAATTTATGTAACTGTTGTGGACTCGGCATCTACTCGTTGACTTTACAATTTGCAATTACTTTGCCAATACTTTTCGCCTACTTTTCAAGGCACTCGATTACATAAAAAGCAAGCGATGCAAAACAATTTCCAGTCGCGACTCAGTTGTCCTTGTGTACACAATTTCAATTTCAGATTAAATAAAATTTATAAAAAAAAATATTTTAAAGTTTTAATATATTGCTCAATTTTAATAGATACTTTTAAATAATATTTTCCAAAATTCTTATACATAGGTCAAGTAAAATATAACCACCATAACAGTATTTTATATATATACATATATAAAAGATATAAAATATAATATTCAATTATTCTTTTCTTAAAAACAAAAATACTGTTGAAATTGTGCTACTTGATTTTGCTATATTTTTGCATAAATTCCTTTATAGACAACATTACCTGACTGACTGACATTCGTCCTAATTTGTTATTATTATCGAGTTTTATTTCACTGTAGCTATGTAATTTAATTGCAAATCTAAAGCGTTATGCTTAGTAAAAATTTTGTGCTAATGCAGTCTTTAAAATATTACAGGAAGGAGATTGGGTTGACCAATTTAAACAGAACTGATTTAATTAATGCAAACATTTCGATGGATGTTCGCATATGTGAGAAACATTTCTCTGAAGATATCACGTGAGTGCCAAGTCAAGGATCCGACTGAAGTGCTCTGCTTACTCCCAAGTAAAATGAGCGAAACTTCTTCTTCAAAGTATCAAGATTTTAGAAAATATTCAGGTGATTCCTCCAAAAAACCCAAGATGTATGAGAAAAATATAAATCATTTAAAATAAAATTGAGGATTAATTTGTAATCGTACAGGTACAGAAATTGCTGTAATTAGCAATGAGGACTTAATGAACTAAATACTTGGAACCTCTACCGCAGGTTTTATGGACAAGCTTCCTGGATCTGCTAATGACGACAATAAACCTTCAACCCATGATTTATGAAAATTTAATTTGTAACTGACCTATATATATTCGAAAGATAGTATATACATGATCCCCTTTCTTACATTTCATGAAGTTTATTTCTTTATAATTTTGTTTTGGAATATAAATATTCTAAAATTGTTTCCGCAATTTTGCTGAACTTATGTTTTACAATTTTTTTTGAATTTTCAAGGACGTAGGTATTCAATAAAATGTAAAAATTTTTGTCGCAACATCAGCGTACAGATTTTTATCTAAAAATATGAATTTACCTTCAAAACGGGCATTGTTGAGATTCGTGAGGGTGTTTGTTTGGATAATGGAGGTACAGCATAGGTTTTGAACGTGAATGGGAAAGAAAAGCGATTTACAAGGACAAATGATGCAACCTTTCGGTTTTAACTCATTCGTTTCCATTTGTTTTTGCCTTCGGTATGATTTTCGTACTCAGTGTAAGTGCCCGTTTTCGATTCTATCAGGAATTCGAGGTTACCGCGATAGTGGTAACCCGAGTTTATCTTCGGAGGCTGGGTGTACCTCGCCTACTGTGGGTCGGACCTTTTGGTGGTTCCAGCACTTGTGTGTGGACGGATCGCATTCCGTTGTTCGCCCAAGGATACGTTGATATTGGCATACACGACACGAGCGGATATGCGACCGGCATCAACTTGTTTAGTTCCAAATGTAAGTGACATAGGAATTCTAGAAAAATTTGAACAGGGAACCTATTTTGGAACCCCAGAAGATATATGATATTTTCGAATTTTAATTTTTAAATATTATACAAATAAAAAAGTTGACTTTCCTTTCCAGGATTTCTTATGACACATAAATGCAAGTACTAGGCATATTAGAGGACCAGTTTTTCATAAGCAGGCGCTACTTGTGATTTTCATTCACTATCAATGGTATATGAACTAATTGGTTAACAGAGAAAAGTGAAAATTCACAGAGTAATTCGGAAAGTGCTAAAGACTTTAGTCTTTCAATATAAAAGCCAAACGATCAAACTTTTATTTTCGCTACTGTTCAGAACTGAACAATCTTTTAATCTTTTGTAATTATCTATTTTGTAAACAATTTCCTAATTGTAATAAGTCGGTCATTATTTCATGTCACCTACTTATAATTGCACAAGACAACATAAACTATATTTGCCCTGACCGCAAAACACATGAAGCAATGACCAACTTACCTAATTAATTTCAACATATGTTATTTATCTGCTTAGTAGTAAGTTCTTATTGTTATAAATACCGCACGGTTTTGTTAATAAAATCAGTATTTCAAAGAACCCTTTGAGTATTCAACTTACTTTGACCAGCCGAGTCAAACAGCTACATTATACTGCCTTACTCGTAACGAGTTTTTAATAATGTTTTTTGCAAATTCCACTTGATGCATATCGACAACCTCTTCATTAGTATTAAACTACAATAGAATCGCAATATGGGTTGTTGCAGACGTTTTATTTTTATATAAATGTTTTGTTACACAATATCTTTGAATTATTTGAAGAAGAAAACAGCATGAATAATTGAAGTCAAATTTCTTATTCTGAGGTCTCATTCAATTTGAAAATAGTTTCATTTAATTTGAAAATAGTTTCAGTTAATCTCAAAATGCAAGGGATATAACGAAACTTGTAACACGATTGCAGTGTCGGATTGGCCATATAGTCGAGGTGGCGTTTGCAATACGTTACAATAATGCGACAAATACGTCAACATACGAGCGAAAGTAAGAAGACTTGATACGTCGAAAAGCAAGCATACATCACTTAATTTGTTGTGTAGTTGAAGAGGTTTTTGTGGAAATAGGTGACTCAGTAGCTGTAGCTTTAAAAACTGCTCTGGCTAGACATTGCTCCAACTGCACTGAAGTATGTAATAAGTGGGAGAAGACTATTTTAGTTACGCTAACAAGACATTAATTATATATTGCGAGTCCGTGTACGGGAGGTAGGTGGCGCCGTAAATCTTCTGTAAACGGTCCGGGTCAAAAGCCATTGTTGGATGGCCATCAGGATGATAAATGAGACGACTCCTACAGAACCCAATATCATGGATACAAGTTTTACTTTCTCCCATTTCTGTTTCCATATTATATTTTCGTAGTATAGATTGACAGCGTTGTCTATCAAGTCTCGACATCGACATCGAAAAAATGTTTCGGCAAATAAATATGGCAGAAGAGGACAGGAACTATCAAAGCATACTATGGAGAGAAGATCCTTCCCAGCAAATTCAGGAATACACATTGAACACGGTTACTTACGGCACAGCACCGGCCACGTACTCAGCGATAAGAACACACCGCCATCCATCGATGAGGGATATGCCTTCTTAAAAGTTAGATCACTCGGTAAAATCATCGATGAGACATACATGGCATACTGCGGATCAGTATTGCGCGAGTACCTGACACAGCGCAAACGCATATCAGTGCGACAAGAGTACGCCATAATCAATGGAATAATGGACCAGCACTTCGCCAACATAAGACCACAATATGACTACGACTTGCACAACATTATGCGTTACAATGACTGCATCCAGTTTGTGCAAAGGAAAACCGTTAGGGTATTTAATGCCATATACACCATTCCACTGTCAACAATTAGTTTGAGGTCTTTAAACTTCCTATGGCCAGCGGGAACATTAAACGATACCTCACACCCATACAGACGCCGGTGGAACTACCTTCGGGCATTACTACTGATTATTATGGTGTTGACCGCCGGATTAGTTATTTCCCGGCAATTTACAACGCCAATGAAATCTACTATTACTCCCAGAGCAGTACCACCACCATCGCCGCCTATGCCAACAGACACAAACCCGAATTGTTGGCCGAATATGAACCAGATCGATTTATCGGGCTTGGGCCATTACGCAAGTTTAAGTGTCGACTACGCCCATGGAGCTATGAAGAGTATATCAACTCTATGGACAGCCCCAGCAAACGAAGATTTTATCAGCAAGCTCTAGAATCCATTCAAAATGGAAAGAAAATCTCGAGTAGCGTTACTCCTTTCACGAAGCTCGAGAAAATGGGAGCAAATAAATACAAAGCTCCACGACTTATACAAGCACGGCACCCAACGTTTAACCTTGCTTATGGCCGATACATCAAACCGCTCGAGCGCCATAATAAGCACAAGCTACAATTCGGTAAAGGAACATACGATGAGATTGGTGCCAAAGTTCACAAACTCAGTCAAAAATATAAGTTCTACACTGAAGGAGACCATAAAACGTTCGATGCCCATGTTACGCGAGAAATGCTCAAACTATGCCACGAACATTATCTCAGTTGCTACCAACAAAACAATGACCTGCGCAAATTATGCAAAAGAACGTTACGAAACCGTTGTCGTTCCAGGCGCAGTGAACATTACAAAGTCAATGGCACGAGGATGTCAGGAGACGTTGATACCGGCTACGGCAACAGCATTATCAACTACTATATCCTACTTAAACTCCTCAAAGAATTGGGCATTCGCGGCGATGCCATCGTCAACGGAGATGACTTCATTCTATTTACGGAAGAAAGACTTGATAGACAACGCTGTCAATCTATACTACGAAAATATAATATGGAAACAGAAATGGGAGAAAGTAAAACTTGTATCCATGATGTTGGGTTCTGTAGGAGTCTCTCATTTATCATCCTGATGGCCATCCAACAATGGCTTTTGACCCGGACCGTTTACAGAAGATTTACGGCGCCACCTACCTCCCGTACACGGACTCGCAATATATGGAGTATCTTCCACGGACTTAACCACGGACTCCTTCCTCGCAGCATTCAGAAGATTTGTTTCTCGTCGAGGAATCTGCAAAACAGTTTATAGCGACAATGGGACGAACTTTGTTGGCGCCAATAACAAATTAAATAGAGATCTACACCTTGCAATCTCCAATGCGACTAAGCAAGCAGCGGAAGCACTAGTAAATGACGGTACAGAGTGGAAATTCATTCCAGCAGTTAGTCCATACTTCGGAGGACTCTGGGAAGCCGGTGTCAAATCGGTCAAGTCAAGGGACACTTAAGGCGAATTTTGAGCGAAACTCTACTCACTTATGAAGAATTTAGTACCGCCTTAGCTCAAGTAGAAGCCTGCTTAAATTCAAGGCCTATTGGACAACATTCTAGTGACCCAAGAGACTTAGAGCCGCTTACGCCTGGACATTTTTTAATAGGCAAGCCACTAATAGCACCCCCAGTTCCAGAAATTGAGGAAAAGGGGTTACATCAAAGATGGAAGCTGGTAGCAAAGCTTCAGCAAGACATTTGGAAAAGGTGGTCATTAGAATACCTATCCCTGCTTCAACAGAGAAGTAAGTGGAAAACGGAAAAGAATAATCCAACAATTGGAGAATTAGTTCTCATCAAAGAGGATAACATGCCACCACAGAAGTGGGCCTTGGGACGAATTGTAGAACTACATCCTGGAGATGACGGATTGGTTCGTGTTGTTTCCGTACAATTTAAAAATGGAATCAAGAAACGTCCTTTAACCAAGTTATGTCAACTGCCGCTTTCAATCTACAACGAAGAAGAAAGTAATCCCAGCACCAAACCTGTTACAACAATGACTGCCATCATACGTAAGCGAAGTTCTTGCAGAATAACTCATACAGAGCCCGAACTTTGGTCAAAACCAGAACATTTTGACCAAATTTGCACAACGAAGAGCAACACCTCAGCTGACAATAAAAAGAGAAGAGCCACACCGACAAACGAAAAAAGGAATAAAAAACGGAAAATTGCTCCATGCACCTGGGCAACGAAATTACTGCACACAACCATTCTAATAATGTACTGGCTGACTGTAGCGTTCGCAAATGACTTCGAGATCGTACAACCTAAGTTGGGCTTCTTCGTGGAAAACTTAGGTAATGCTCAAATTAAAAGAGGCAATCTTAGGCTGCAGGTATCCCTCCCAAAGGATGAATTGATTAACGATCAAAAAAATATTGACATTACTTGGAATCAAGTTAAAAGTATGTGCGAGAGAACAAAATCTCTTACTTACATTACTAGCTGCCAGACATATCTTGATCACATATCCACAAGAAGACAGGATCTACTCAAGGTTACTGATGAGGGTCTACAAAGGTTAGAACACAATAACAGAAACAAAAGAGGCATCCTTGGCAGACTGCTCACTTCAGTGTTCGGGGTAAACGAGGAAGTTTACAGTGACATCGAGTCCCTACAGCGTAATCAACAAGATCTTCTACATTTTACAAATCAGCAAGTACTACTCCTAAATACCAAAATAAATCAGTCAAACTTTAGAACACTGGAAAAATTAAAGCAAGTTAGTGCCAGGTTAGACGATGTTAGCTCATCAATTAGGGAGATGTCATCATGGATCATAAGTGCAGATCATAACAGGCTGAATATAGAAATTATTTCCGCCTACTTGAGCGCAGAAGACTATTACGACGAACTAAAGGAAAAATATGAGAAATGGCTGAGAGCACTGCATAATCATGGGAACATATTGGACTTTGTTCACATCCGGGACATCAATGCAATCACTCAAAATGTTTCTCAAAAGCTGGGCACAAATTTCTTAATACTTCAAGTGCCTCAAACCCGGCTAGATGTTGAGGTCGAGAACAGTACAATAAACTTGTATGGGTATCTCAATATAGTGGAGAGAACAGTCTACAGTTTGATTCATGTCACTCCAACTCCACATAGGATCAAAGAAGACACATATGTAGTAGCTGATATACAATATTCGACTCTTGCGATCAACTTCAACTTTACAAACGAAACAGCAGTAATCGCTGTTATATGTAAAGGTACCAGAACAGAAGCAGTACTCAACAGCACTGGAATAATTCATCTACATGATGACTGCCACGTAAAAACGAAGGAAGTGACTCTAAAAACCAACTTTGAAGAGTCAGTGGAGGTTCTAGGCACCCATATGAAGGAAATTCCACCTAAGACCTCTGATATCACGCTACAGAATCCTCCATCAATACTGCAATCCAAGAGTCTTCTCCAATCAAACGAGCAACTTCTGGACTACAGCATTGAACCAGAACTACACGCACCCAATCTAAGGAAGGCGCTAATTCTGCATTTATCTGGCGTAGGAGCAACGCTCATCATCTTCTTTCTTGCTATTCTTGTATGGAGGTACTGGCAGCAGCTCAAGGGTTTGGTATTCAGGCATAAAGGAACAATCTCTCAACCCAAGGTCGACAACCCACAAGGATCCCCTCAGATATCAATTGGACAACATTATCATCGGGTCTTGGCTCCCGGCCCCCCCCCCAGCATGTTCAGAACTGAACAATCTTTTAATCTTTTGTAATTATCTATTTTGTAAACAATTTCCTAATTGTAATAAGTCGGTCATTATTTCATGTCACCTACTTATAATTGCACAAGACAACATAAACTATATTTGCCCTGACCGCAAAACACATGAAGCAATGACCAACTTACCTAATTAATTTCAACATATGTTATTTATCTGCTTAGTAGTAAGTTCTTATTGTTATAAATACCGCACGGTTTTGTTAATAAAATCAGTATTTCAAAGAACCCTTTGAGTATTCAACTTACTTTGACCAGCCGAGTCAAACAGCTACATTATACTGCCTTACTCGTAACGAGTTTTTAATAATGTTTTTTGCAAATTCCACTTGATGCATATCGACAACCTCTTCATTAGTATTAAACTACAATAGAATCGCAATATGGGTTGTTGCAGACGTTTTATTTTTATATAAATGTTTTGTTACACAATATCTTTGAATTATTTGAAGAAGAAAACAGCATGAATAATTGAAGTCAAATTTCTTATTCTGAGGTCTCATTCAATTTGAAAATAGTTTCATTTAATTTGAAAATAGTTTCAGTTAATCTCAAAATGCAAGGGATATAACGAAACTTGTAACACGATTGCAGTGTCGGATTGGCCATATAGTCGAGGTGACGTTTGCAATACGTTACAATAATGCGACAAATACGTCAACATACGAGTGAAAGTAAGAAGACTTGATACGTCGAAAAGCAAGCATAATCACTTAATTTGTTGTGTAGTTGAAGAGGTTTTTGTGGAAATAGGTGACTCAGTAGCTGTAGCTTTAAAAACTGCTCTGGCTAGAGATTGCTCCAACTGCACTGAAGTATGTAATAAGTGGGAGAAGACTATTTTAGTTACGCTAACAAGAAATTAAAACCAAAAATTTGTCTAACTCTGAATTTTTGAAGTCGTGGCCAAGATTCTAGGGCACGTGAATTTGTAATTATAATGATAATTTAAAAAATACCTTTTAAAACGAAATATTTCAAGGTGAATATTCCGGTAAGAGCGATTCATTGTTCAGCAAATGGGATAGTTTTAAACTCAAAATTTGCAACTATTACCAGAATAACATTCACGACAAAAATAGTAAAGATCTTTTGGCTTCTAGAAAATGTTCTCAAAATAGAAATAAATTATGTTCCATATGTTAATTCCTTTCAAAACCAAGAAAATTACAGGATGTCAAACAATAATTTGCCTAATAAAAACATTACTTTTCGTCACAGCTTCAATGCAGAAGATACAATAAAAACTTTGAAATTAAATACTTTAATATTTATCACTTAGCTTATATGCTAATAATATAATCCCAAGGAAAGAAGTTATCCAGATCCAAAGTTTGATAACAGAATTATTTTCATTTGTATAGCTTGCTTTTCAAAGTATTCTTAATAATTCAAATTTTGAACAAGAAACTCAAATTGATATGAAAAGTATCCTAAAATTTTGTAAAAACCCTTTCAAAGAGATAGTGTTAGAATATCGGATTTTAAAAATTGTACAAGATTATAATTTATACGAGCCATACAAAGTTTATGTGATTAATAAGTCCACTGCGCAATCTGTAAACTCACTCACTTCATTTCTGTAAACTCACTCTGGAATAACCCCAGTTAAACGAGACGTTTCTTTTCTGCTCTTCATCCTACCCTCGCCTCGATACCCTATTTATATAACAATAATTGGCAAAGCTGCACCGCCCTCACTCCCGACCCTCATTTGTATTACCAGTTTTGGTTCCCACGCCCCCTGTGACGTCACTGGCGTCTAGCTGGGTCTACCGTATACCTACTAAAGTGTATTATTTTGAATTACATGTGTGATTAAAATTCCTGAATAGACATAAAATACCATTTCTCCATAGAGAAAATTTTGAAAAATGAAATAAAATTAATTTATATTCCTACAGGTAAACAACTGGCAGACATCCTAATAAAACTATTAATCACAGTTAAATTTATGGAGTTAAAGAATGGACTTGGACTAAATTGATGTTTTTTTTAGTAATAAGTAATTTTATTTAAGTAAAATGGTCTGGTTGGGTTTTTAGGTTTTTCCCAATCCTTGCAACGAATGTTGGACCATATGTAAACGTCCCGCAAAGAACACAAAGCAGGTGTGTCACGAACTAATGACGGACAGCGCAGAGTATGCCGATGCTATCAAACACATTGCAATTTACAAGTTTTCTTGCATATACTGGTTACCCCTAAAGACATATAATTACAAATACATATGTATCCCACAAGCCACAAGATTCAGAAAAATAGAAATAGACGCCACAAGAACCATAGCTAAACCATTGCAAACTGTTAACGGGTGAGACAAATGTAAGTTACTTATACCAAATTGTACAAGAATCAGAAACCGGAATCGCTTCAGTAGCACAAATGATTTCCGAAAAACATGACACAACCTCCATCTCATACTGATTAACTGAATTTATAAAGGAAACTCCAACTCCAGACAAAATAGTTTCCGTTTATTCCTTGGCGTTATTAAATTCGATGTCATTGACATTCAATAAAAGGCCATTGAGAGACTATGTCTCTGATTGCTTTCGTACGCTCCAAAACATCGACATTCAGCATCATTTAACAACGTACATTAATGAATCTCATTTGCAGAAAAAAAGTGTTCGATATTGCGGTTAAAGATTTTTACGCACGAGCAGTAGGATTATTGACTACGTGCTAAAACTGAAAATCCTTCAAGAAACTCCTTTAAAATATTTTTATTTTTTCAATGAGCGAATGTGACGGCAAGGACAATGACGGTAATGATCTTGTAAGTTAGAAAAATAAGCAGCAACTCTTAAAGAACATGGAGAATTTCACACTCAATGAAGGCGACATAATCGATCGTGACTGCTTCCAGGATTGCGGTGATTTTGAAGAGATAGACGAAATCAAAGATTTCATACAAAAAATTCAACACAGCGCTGAAAAGAAGGCTAGACTATGTTTTGGCTTTATGCTGGCTAACCCGTATTATTTCCCGATATTGTGACAATCTTGGTTAAGTTTTCACAGCAGTTCCCTTTGTGGATATACTTCATGGGCTCATACTTTCCGAAAGCAAATGCTGTAACTTCTTCAGCCAGATGCGAAAGCTATATCAAAGAGTTGAATTCGACGAAATAGAAAGAGCGGCTGTTCTGAATAAGATTGCAAAAACGTCCAAAAGTACAAAAGAACTGAAGGAGAAGTTGAAGAATATCAGGAACGATGCAAAAAAACTGCATTCTATTGTCGATGCCAGAGCTGAAAATGATGGGTAGACCCCAACTTCGTGTATTTATCAGAGAACATATCCAGAGGAACAGAAAAAAAAACTTAGAGACGAAGTAGCTTACATAAACTTGGCTACTATAAACAGAGATCAAACAACATATAAATAAAAATAAGCAATATCTTCTTATTGCAAAGAGGAATGGAAATCAGTAATCAGAGAAGAATTGCAATCTATAAAAGAAAACGATGTATGGGAAACTATTCCAAAACCAGAGGTGTTATGCATCAAAATCTCATCCAAAGTTTGGGCAGATTGTATTAACAGAAATAGCCTTATAAATTGCCGAGGTGAAATACCTTTCAAAGGACCCCACACTTTTTGTTTGAAAATTGGGTTTCACTCAATTGCTCGCATATTTTGCAGCAAGCTAGCTTTCGACATTTCAAGCAAGTGCAACAGACATCGTCTTACCCTGGAAAATACAGAAAAAACGTGGCTGAACCATTTATGTATATTTAAGCAACATCACACCATAAAATGGAGGTGGCCAAGGAAAGATTTTGCCGATAGTAGTGACCAGAAAAAAGGGCGAAAAACATAGTAGTGACCAGAAAAAACTGCGCAATTCTTTAGCCGGTAGTATACACGACATGTTAAAAACCACATGCGCATGTGGCTCTGACGTTGTTACATGATCACATTGGCTACATGCCGTGTACTAGCAGTATGTCACGACACATGGAAACATGTGGCTTTTTCACGTGCCATGTACAACCGTGCCACATGTGAGTTGTAACAATTTTTTTTGAATTCACTTTATTAGCGACTAACAGCCCAATTCTCAATTGTGACTAATCACAAGTCATAAAATTATTGTGACTACAGTTGGGAGATTGCACCTGTGACTAATCAGCTGTTCTTTATTCTACTACTTCAATCACAGGCAGAATCACAAATATTTCTCCAAATGTTTAAAGATTTGTGGAGAGATGTCAAAGTCAATCAGACAGATCAGCTTTTCATTTCGCGGCGGTTGTGCGGTGGTGCTGTCTTAATAATAATTTCGCAATTTTTTGTTATTTTTCCACACGCGTGAGGGAAAAGTGCCACTAAAACGCACGCCTTTCCGGTTGTAAAGTGGCTTATTATCCACTAGTGCTTTATTGTGCAACTCGGGCGGTGCGTAGCCGATTGCTTACGCTGGCAGCTAAACAAACTCGCTTCGCTCGTGCGTTTATTGCTGCCAGCGTGCGCAATCGGCTACGCACCGTCCTTGTTGCACAATATAAAGTACGAGTGGATAATAAGCCACTGTCCAACCGGAAAGGCGTGCGTTTTAGTGGCACTTTTCCCTCACTAGTGGGGAAAAATAAAATGTGCAATTCGGGCGGGGCGTAGCCGATTGCTTACGCTGGCAGCTAAACACACTCGCTTCGCTCGTGCGTGTACTACTGCCAGCGTGCGCAAACGGCTACTTTACGCCCTTGTTGCACAATATACTATTTATCATAATGGATTACTATATGCCTTCGATCGATTTAGGTAAGTAAACTCAGCACGAAAAGTTAACATATTACACACACACACATTACAAATATTTCCCAATTATTTTAAAGACGCCGAGTTCGAGGTCGATGAAAGTTTTCAAGAAATAAATGAAAACAAATATGCAGCAGGAAATAAAAACAAAATAGAAAAGAAGGAAAAGGCCCCTTTATCCCGAATTTACCAAAAAATTCTAAATATTGATTCTTCAATAAATTTTTTTTTCTATAGGTAATGCATCATTATTGACATACCCTGTTATTTTAAAACTTTCTCTTCTTCGGAAATAGGAAAGTGAACCACGCTAGATTTTAGTTTTATAATCAGGGAACAAATGGCTGTTATATTCCTTGAGATTGTAGGCTGGCTCATTAAAATTGAATAATTCTTCCCGACACATTTTTGATAACAGCCGTGTCCAAGAAAATGAAGAACTGATAGTAACTAAAAGGATAATATAAATAAAAAAACAACAGTGCCGTTTAGGGACGCCCGAAAGAAGCGAAGCTTTCACACTAAATATTTTATTTTCAAATCTAATTGATAACGAATGCATTTACCCTTTCTGCATTTTTTTTCAACGATAACTTAAAAGTGTTTTTAATAATACTTTATGAATTTTCTCGTATAAATTCCTGTTATTAGAGAAATAAAAGCACGTTTTTATTAAATAATTTTTTTAAGACTACTAATCTCCTTATAGAAAGCGCCCCAACGTCCGTATAAAAGCTTCGCTTCAATATGTATATGTCTAAGCAAAATGTATAGACAAATATTTTCTTACTCCAAACACAAGTGGAATATTGGATTTCTGTCGATCATAATTTTCACAGTCCTTAAGCAAATCAAAGCAAATTTCTTTGCTTAATCTAAAAAATCCTTGAAATGATTTTTCGTCAAGGGAAAAAGGGTCACTTTTGTCCCGTAAGAATTTATATTCTTTCACCTGCAATCTGATAAATCAAATGAAAAGTTAAATAGTTCCAAAAACTAAATATTTTGTTACCTTTTCGTTTCTTTTTCTTCCAACAGAAGAATTAAGGTCGCTGCACACTTGCCGGCACGACACGACCCTGCACGACACAACAAAATATTCTTCTCTGTAAGCAAATGCACTCACGCACACTTACCGGCAACAGCACGACAACGGCCCGATCCGGCACCTACACTGTCGGCGGGTATCGTTGGAAAGAATTCCGACCGACAGTTGTCGGTCGCTGATCGGAGTTCAAGAATGCATCAAGAGAAGTTAATTGAGCTTGCAAGGGAAAATGTTGCACGGCAGATAAAAAATATAGTGACAGTATTCCTCTTTTTATTTTCAGGACCAATTTGCATGCAACCAATCAAATTGGGCGACACTCATCTGAAAATATAAGTAGCATTTTGACTCATTATTCACAAGCGTTTTGTAAAGAGTCACAAACTCTCCTTCACTTCTTCTGTCCAGAATATATGTAGTACTCTCGTATATTCTTCCTCGTTCAACAGCATTGCTATTGCAATTAACTATTTTTCATTAAATTTTGACATCGTATATACATATTTCTATCTCCTTCGCAATTTATTTTTCGGCTGAACTGAAGTTCGGTCGCCGCCAACTGTCGGTATAGTGTGCATGATATTTGCCGGTGTCGGACGGTGCCGGAGCGTGTCGGTTTCGTGCCGTGCCGGCAAGTGTGCAGCAACCTTTATCCCTAAAAATACTAGCAGCTCTTCCATCACTGACGTGATATTTCCATAATCACAAATTGTGACCAGAAATGAGTTGTCAAAAATATTACTTTAATTCTAGAATACGAAAAAATCATAACAAATGTCAGTTTATGACTCTACACTGCTTTTGTGACTTATGATTGATTTGTGATAGTTCCAGAATAACTCCGTAAGTACAATAGCAGAAATTACAGGAGTCACTGAAGTACAATTTGGCGAAGCAGATGTACAATAGAAACCTAGTTACTAATGTGTTTCGTTAGGAGAAATAACCTTAGACAGCAAATGTCAGACTGGGCTGGTTGTAATTAGATATGTGTTTGCGCCTTTACACAGTGATGTGAGTTGTAACATGTGCTACATTTCTACATTCGCATGTGACAGTAAAAAAACATGTGTCTGCGTGAAATTAGGACATTTCATACATATATGGAGCGCACATAGCCATCGAACATTACTTTTCAGCATTTATTGTGTTTGGTTCAGTTTGTTTTGGGTTGTATTTTACTTGGTTTACTGTATTTAAATTATTTTCATTCTATCATTTCGACTATTCGGTTTCTTCAATTGTGGTTCTTTTTATTTTTCTTTTGCGTTTGTTTTGTGTATTATATTTTGTACAGAGTGAAAATATAAGTCAAGATTTGTGAAGAAAATATCAAGTGGTGTCGTTTCATTTAATTTGGTTGAAAATAGGAAAACACGCTGAACCACGTCAAATTGTTTTTTGTTTTGTATGTATAGTATGGTCAATCAAGAAAGATTATCAAGAAAGTGTTTAAAATTAGCTTGTTTGAGCGACGATGAAGACAATGTGAGATTGATCCATGAAGTGATGTTTGCTCTCTACAACACGACTGGTTGCACGTCGCATGTCGTGTACTAAAAAGCCACATGATTACAGTTGTTATAATCTTGGATACAAGGCTTCGGAATGCAAGGAACAAGATCCTACGAAGATAACGAATTCAAAATCTACTGGCAATAAAAACTTTTCAATATTTAGCGATAATAACAATACTGTGCAGCTACCTGAGTCCACTGTGGGGTCAAAATTTTGACAGTGGCTGTACCACACATATGTATGTTTAATGATAAGAGTAAATTTATTAAAATAACCGGTTCAGAATGTAAAAATATAAAATTAGCAAACGGAAATTTCATCGGTGTAAAGGGTAAAGGAACAGTAAAAATTATTATTATTATCATTATTCAGTCAATAGGCATTTTGTAGAAGGAAATCTTCAGTCAGTAGACTTTTCTAGAAAAAATTGCCCATCACTGAAATATTTCCACTAATATTTTTTTTAACAGACATTTATTTGTCGCATAGAATTGCAACACAAATATTATCATCAATTTTATTACAAATAAATATTTTTTAAATATTTCTTTCATAGCATTTAAATATTCAAACATTAATCTCAAATAATATTCATTACTCCAAATCCATTTAGGTGAATTTGATGAATGCACGTTCCATTACTGAACGCATCCGAGAAGGAAGGAGAGCCAACTAGAAAATGTGAAATATCAGCGACCATATTGAAAAGGAGTCCTTTGGTAAGTAAACCAAATAAATAACGGAAATTTTTTATACTTTCAGATGGATTCGGGATGCATACAGTGAAATTAATAGTGCAAAAAATCTTATTTGTTAGTGTAGTGATTATTTTCAATGAAATTATGTAGGAATTTTCAGCAAAATATGCAAAGATATCGTGTTGGAAAAAATTTTTTAAAGTTAAATATCTCGGAAAGTATAGCTTTCCCACAAAAAATGTTTGCATATTCGCTCATTTCAGCTTTAAAAGAAAATGCAGTTTCATAACAATCCGTGGACTTTACGGAGATGTGTAAAGTTAGCAGGGCAACATGGGCAGAACCAAAATGTTTTTACAACATGTTAAAAGGCTCATTAAAGGCTAATTAAGTGTCCAACTATTAATTTAATTGCTCTTATATTTAAAAAAAAAAAAAATATATGTTCTGCTAACTTTTGAAAAAGTTAACAGAACATAGTTAAAATCGTTCAAAAATGAAAATAGGTCGCCTTATATCATTAAAATAATTAAAGGCTAATTAAATGCTGCAGAAAAATTGATAATAAACGATATGTTCTGCAATTTTTTCTTAAATTAGCAAAAATGCGGGCACTATTCAAATTTTCATACGAAATGAATCGAAAGAGCTTACAAAAGCCCTTTTGGAATGAACTTTCCTTAAAGTTCCTAAAGTTGATAAATTCATTTCACTTAAGAGCGAAGTTCTTTTAAGCTTTTGATTTGGCAAACTTTTAATCTTTCAAAGGTAAATTAAAATCAAAAAACAAACAAGAAGCAATTTTTACTGAAAAGCCAACGATGGATATTTGGCTTTATTGGAGGGAAAGTGCCGTTTTTGTGTGCGACCCATTGTACCAGGTCACTGACAGGACTGCTATCGAAGGCCTAAACCTTTTAAATAAATTAAGCCAATTGAAAAGCTCAAAATCCACATAATTATGTTTAAACACAACCAAATTACAAATAAATTAAATTGCCACGAACCATTTTATAATTAAAGATATTTCATAAAAGTTTTCGTTCCAAAACCGCCAACTTGAACCAGCTGGTGGAAAAAATTTCAATTTTTTTTAAATTGTCAGCCATGTTTAATTTTTTCGCTAGTTGTTTTGTTAGGAAGCGCTAATCTAATATATCTTCCGATTAAGTAGGCTTCGCGCGTCAGCTGCAATACCGAGGTGGAGGCCACGAAATTCGTATTCCCTTTTTTCTTTTTTTTTAAATTACTCTTTTCTTCATTTTTGCTATTAAGAATTTAATTGTAAGATTGTGTTGAGGATCTATATATGTAGCTGGGTAATTTTATGTGTGCGACTTTTTCGAAAAACGGGAAAAAGCATCCTAGAAAAAAAAAGTGCAGCACAACAGCAAAAGGAATTTTTGTGGTGTTGCGGTTTTTTCGTGTGATCCGCCCTCCATAATTAATATAAAACCCGTACATTATACTCAAGACTCAAGATTGACACAACTTCAAAAACCCGAAATCACCCAATATCATGTTCCTCTCATAAACAGAATTTAATAATTCAAGAAAACACATCTTATTCCTTGCGGAATATATCTAGACTGGACCGTTATATAGCGGTATACTTATACGAAGATGAGTCTCATTTTCACTTCTTTATATCATAAGCACTAATCAAACATGCAAACTATGCAACGAACTCATAGTTATTTATGGCAATTCTATCAACTTTTTTAATGAACTTCGAACTGAATTAAATTATATGAAACTCAACTATTTTATAAAACACAGATTTTGGTGGTGGCAGACCACCACCAGAACACGAACTCGGAGAAACAACCGAACACCTTATGGAGGAACTCATTATTTTCTTAACCCATCCGTCTACATTTTTGGCTGTAGACCAACCAATGCTGCAGTAGGATTCAGGGCCTTGGTACCTATTAGATGATCCCTCTCTGGCCATTCATCAGCAATCTCATTTCCTCCAACACCAGAGTGCCCCGGTACCCAAACAAGTGTGACACTGTTGGAGGCGGCCAATCACACCACAGGATAGTAAATGTTGTTTTTAGGACCCTTAAGTCAATTTTAATGGCTTGTGAACATATCCATAAAGGAAGGCGAAGACGTTGAAGAGAATAAGAAGAGAACTCCTTAGTGCACTTTCTTACCTCAGCAATGCTTTGCAAAAGAAGAATTTGTGTCTCGCCAAAGTGATTTCTCTAATAACCACCACAAAATTACACTTGCAAGATATTGCAAAGCAGTGCGAAGATGTCAATAGCACATTACAAAAAACAGTTCGGCTCGAAATAGAGAAACTCAAATCTGAAATGAGTCTTGTTACCGATGATATGCATATAATGCAAGTGAAACATTTAAAGGGATGAAAATATATTGTGAAAGTGTAATTAATGAAATAGAAGACAGGTTCAATGACAATTCAATCGATATAATGATATTTTCAAGTAACTTTGAGACCTTTCAATCATTAATAGGTTTACAAGACACAGAAGTGAGAAATGTGAAAAATTTCGGATGCTTAATGCAGAAAATGTAATAGCAGACCTTAACTCATTTAAGTTTTATATCAAGTCCATGCTGGAAAGCGGATTGTACAAAGAGACAGGTGAAAATCCAATAGCAAAAATTTTTGCAGCAGACATAGGGTACTGCGAGTTACAAAAGCTTTGTGAAATCCTTCTCGTCATTTCCGTAACAACTGCCTCCGTCGAAAGATCATTTAGTACGATGAATAGAATACTTAATAAGGCAAGAAACAGAATGCTACCGGAAACTCTGACGCATTGTATGATGATCAACATAGCGGGACCGGATACTCCAAAAGAAGTTTCTAGAAAAAGTTGTCGATTTATATGTTAGAAAAAAAAACACGTAGAATAAGGTTACTGTAAATAGTAAATATAAGCATTTGAAAATTTTGATTTATTTTAAGTTACATATATCTTGCCGTTATTTTGTAGCCTGATAACTTCCTGCAGTAACATATTAATAATTAACGTGAATTAATAATGAATAACTTTGTTTTATTTATTTACTCCGCCCCCTCGAAACTCTTAAATGAATGAGAATTGAATCCTATATGAGCTACATTGTATATCACATCGTCGCGAGAAAAATAAAATAAAATATTTGTAATGTTTATAATAATACGTTACAGATGGAACGAATGGATTTCAAGCATTCGTGAAACAAGTTGCCCCTCAAGTTTTATTTTATCATTACCTGATACACCGTTACACTTTGGCTCTTAAGACGCTTCTTCCAGGTCGCCAATGCAGTGTTTAATGTGTTTATGCAATAGGGTTCTCGTTTTGTTTACGCATTTTATAACCTATTGGCGTCAACATACTATTAGTTCAATTTATTCAGTCGAGTAGCAAGAGAAAGCAAAGAAGTGTCGCAGCGAAATTAATTGTGGTCAAACACTTAAAAAATCCAAATATTTCCCAAAGTAAATTAGCAAAACAGTTGAAAATCGCAAGGTCAACGGTACAAAATGTTTTGTCGAACGATTAAAAGGAAATCTGGTTCGGGTCGCAAAGCAGGAACAGTGAATAAAAATTTGGAAAAGAAGATGGTAACGGCTTTAAAGATCCGAATCTTTCAGAGCGTTCTGTTGGTGCTTAAGTAGGAATATCTTTGTTAATAAAGTGAACTTAGACTATAAAACTGTGTAACATTGATATTCTTGCGACATCTACATGTCATATTGTTTAAGTGAGAAATGCCACTGAACTAAAATACCACTGAACTTTTGTAATCAAAAACTACATTCCTTTCACTTCCTTTGGTGCCGCAATAAAGTCAAGTCGTATTTTAACATTTTCTGCGTTTATTCTATTACATCAGCCCAAATCCCGAACAATCTTCTTCAACTATACATCGCATTAAGAATAGAGCTAAACAAACCTCAGAAATTTGGCATGAAATTTTTCCTGGCCTTTGATGTTAAAACCAAATATGTGGTGGCTTTCCTTATTTTAGGAAAAGATGAAGCTCGAGATTCATCAATATCACTAAGTGAATTTGTTGTAGTGAAACTTGTAGAAACATATACTATGAAGGGTAGGACCATAACAATGGACAATTTCTTTACTAGTGTTCCTCTGGCGCTAAAATTACCGTCTAAAAAAACTTCTTTAGTTGGAACAATACGTCCAAACAAAAGGGAACTCCCAAAAATTGCCAACAGAAATAAGATGACATAGCTCGTTTCTCAACGTTACTGTACGAATCAAATGGATGTACACTTACAGTTTACAAGATTAAACCAAATAAGAAAGTACTTGTAAGTACAAAACACAAGCACGTAAAAATAGATAAAACTGACAAGAGACTACCCGAAACTGTGTCCTTTTATAACAACACTAAGTTTGGAGTCGATGTCACTGATCAAATGGCACGAAAGTATAGTGTCAAGTCAAGTTCCAGAAGGTGGCTGTTTAATCTAACATACATAATTTCAGCAATGAAGTATGAAATATCAGAGAAACCAACAATGAAAGAGAAAAGTTGGACACAGAGTGGAGTAACCAGCAAATACCGGTCAGTCGACAATACACTTAAGAACAGGGCAACGAAAATGGCAGCTTTGCTGGATGGAAACAGAAGGCGCATAGTGTCATTTATGTCAACGATGGCCAATAATAAAGTGTGGAAAAGAGCAGTGGCAATCGAGCTGGAGAGTCGTTGGAGGTCCAGAGGGAGTATGATAGACGTGCGCGACGATGGCACGGACGAACAACGTGCAGCATATGAAGCAGAAATTGCTGTCAACACGGTAAGGTTGGGCTCAAATGTTAAGATTGATTTGGATGTTGGAGGCAACCAAGAACAAGAAGCAAAGATTACCGAGACGGGAGAGCTAACGATAATAAAGGATGTGCGTGAGGACGAGCCGCGCCCACTTTTTGCAGCCGAGGCGTTTATACGTAATATTAATTCGCTGGTTCCCAGCGCCCTCGAAAGCGGGATGGTGTGTGTAGTCTGCCTTTACAAGCACCTGAATCCAGGGCACTCGCTGAACGGTATAGAGGCAAGAACAATATGCGAGAGGGTGAGGGGTTACGCAAAAGTTTGTGCAGATAAGCATAACAAAGAGATGCATTCACAAAACGGTAACACCTCATTTAGCAGGGCCACTCTAGTACAAAAATACAAAGACGAACTGTGGTCAAGAGAATATCGCAAGATAGACTATTTGGCCAATAACAACCAACAGTATAAGCATTACCTGAATGCGGTCGGCACGTACGGGTACGTTGATGAGCAGAATATGACTTTTGAATTTGTCAGCAATCAGGGGACGGCTCATCAAGTAATAGCAACAGTAGACCAACTAAGACAAGCAACCGAAAGGAGACAGGAAGTGGCTTCAACCAGCGTTTCTTCGATTAGTATGGATGGCGAGGAGGATCCAGAGGAAACGGATGAGCAGAGGGAGATCAAAAAGATCCTGTCAAGCCACAAGGCGTTCAGACAAGCAGTAATAACAGGAAAAGCGTTTATGCATGACCAAGAGGTGTTGAGGTATGCTCGGGATAGTTCATATTGGACTTCCGAAGGGCAGAACGAGCTTACATCTCACGGGGAAATTCGACTGAATGCAAACACAGTGTCAGCCATGACTGCAATAGAAAATGCAGACACGAGCAACCTCACAATTAACGACGCACGATCCCATAACATCTGGTCCCATCTATCGGGGACTCCGCTCATAGCGGGCGCAGCAGTGCAGGGACACAGTGGGGAGAAGCACGATTGGAGGAGTCTGCGTCTCAAAACTTCATTGTATAAGATGCAGCTCGACCCGTCGTGGACTGATCCAACCGGATGCGATTACAGTTTCGCTAAAAAAGATTCCAGATCCACAATTAGGATTAAAAAAGTGGCAGATTCCCCTTACAGGTGTGTAGCATTAGACGCGTCAGCGCTGTCGAGCCACCTAAGAAAATGGGGTGCCATCAGAGTGGATGTCAGCGAAGCCGGAGATAACACGGACTTAGAAGATTGGGCACTCACGGACGTGAACGTCAAATTGATCGTGCTGGATGACCGCCTAAGTAACATGCCGACAGCATTGGCATTATGGGTAATTGTACATCTAAAATACCCTTTAATAGAGACATATGATTTCTTCGATGTGGCCACACACGGTGGAGTTAGCGCGGGGGGAGGAGAGGCCGCCGAGTGTGGTTGGCACGCTGTACCGCAGAAATGCAAGTACGGTGGACATCGTTGATACTGCCACTGATATAGTCTTTTTGATGTCGGATAAGTCAATGCAGTCGAGGAGGTTGGCGGGACACGACATGGTAGTACAGAGAGGGGAAAGATACTACAGAGATATATCTCCGGTCAATGTGCAAAATGCAATACCAATCATAGAATCCTGTGTCGACCTGGTGATGAACTATGGGGCTTCGTTAAGGGACCTGCTGCACACATACCTATTGCCACGTATGGGGGCAGGGATGAACTGGGAAAATAAGAGGCATTCAGTCTTTGAAATCGTTACCGTGCGTTCTTAACTAATTACCTTTCAGATTCGAAACTCTGCGAAGAGTGACACTTTCAGCACAGCAGCTACCTTGTTATACCTCATCTGCTCATTTTGGGAATTGCTGTGAAGTGGTACATTGAACCACGCTCACAATATTAGAGTTAAGGTACAAGCACCTTAATTAAAGCCAAAATAAAATCATTTTGGAAACATTGGTGCACCCTGACGAGATATGGGACATAACATCGGTTCCAATCAATATTGCGGCGTATGTCAAATCGTTTGACATCGACAGTGGCAAGCTCAAATATATTAAACTAGAATACCGCATACATGTGGAAAAGGCTAGGAAAAGAGTGAGCCAGACGGTATGGAGGAATTGGTTATTGGGCAGGTATGAAGTGGGGCTGCAAGTGATCGACACAGTAGCGGCAAAGTATGGTTACCCGCTTAAAAAGAAACTAAGACATATTAAGTGGCTATATCCTTAAGAAGGACAACACAGAGGGCAAGATGGAATCTATCATGCACTACTGGGAAGATAAGGTAAGCAAGGAATTAGTAAGATGCTACCCTGCAGATGTTATGGGAGTGTAACTACCGGATACACAAATTTTTGCTTGCGTCGGCGGCAGGTGCTAACAATGCTGTCATTGCATGCGCCGTTGACCTGTGACTGGGTGAGCGTTTAGCTCGTGCGGCTGATATCATGTTACTTAAATTCAAGAATCTGTTGCGCATAAATGCTGACAATTTGACTTACAAAAATGAAAACTTTATTGTTTTCCATTTTCTAAATGATCTTAAATTTTAAGCTTAAATTATGTATGTTAGATTAAACAGTGGCCACTTCAAGTTTTTTTCAATATATTGGATTTAGCTGGGATAAATTCCTGGATATTGTATAAAAACAGAACGGGTGAAACTATATGAAGGAAAGATTTTCTGTTTCGCTTAGCTGAAGAAGTTGCTTCTGAACATCAGACTGCAAGGGAAAAACCACAAGAAATTCATAAAAAAAGTAGGATATTGCAATAATAATAAGAGCACAACAATTTGCAATATATGCAAAAAGAAATTATGCGGAAAGTGTACACAGAGAAAATTTTACGTGTGTAAAAATTTTGAGTGATGTACAAGAAACAACTAAAAGTTTGATTAATAGATAATGTCTATAAATCTATGTATTACAATGAATTTTATTAAACTTATTTTGTTATTTTTTAAAAGTAAATAAAGTCTGGAGACCTCACTAAGTATTTTTCTTAAAGACCAGTCATTTTGACTGGTTTTGGTAGAAATAGATATATTTAAATAGCTGGTAAATCTAGTGTTGATACAGTTTATCACTTGTTCATACTTTTCATGTGATTTAACGCGAAATTGCTAAGGAGAAACACCCTAAAACTCCATATCATGAATGGCTTAACTTCACTTGATGTTCCATTATGGAAAAGAAATCTCAAATAATTGAAAAACAAATCAAAGTCACTTTAATTGTACAACGAAAACTAGAAGTAGAAAGAACTAGAAGACCATCACCAAAGAAACGAGCACAGAACAGGTCTGATCTCCTGGTCGGATATGGTGGGACTGGAGCCCATTTTCAACCAAAAAATACAAGAAGCTCAGCCAAATTACAGCTGCAATTATAACTTTAAGCGCTGCAAATTGGCCCCTAATAATTTCACAAGCCGATTTGAAGCAAAGTGCGGCTGCATGTCAAGAATTGAAGGTTAAATTCATAAATTTTTAGCTGATAATGTTATTATTTCATGTACGATAACAAAAGGGAATCCTGCATTGGCTTGTGGTAAACAGTACCTACGACCGGAAATAGTATCGTGGGTCGGCGATTCCCCAAAGACCCTCTCCTAGACATGCCTAGACCAGAGTCTAGTGCAACTTTTTTTTGGAGTTTTATCACAGGAATCCTCAGATCGATCTCCTCAGGATCCAGATACGTACTCTCTTGTTACTCTAATATTTTTTTTCTGTATATTATACTGGGTTGAGGGAAGGTCGGGATATTCAACCAAAAAAAAAAAAAATCTTACTGGCGTTCTATAGGTTAGTTATTGACTTTATGAATCTGAAATTGGAAAGTTGTATTTTTTTTTTTTGGGTAGTTCTTCCAATATCCAATAACTTTAAAGCATCAATTTGCGACCCTCTTTATATTAAAAGGTGTATTTTAAATATACTATGAAAAAATTTGTGAGTTTAGAATCGAATTCAATATAATATTATATATTTCCAGAATGGAGTGAATTTCTATGTCTGGTGGGTGACCTCTGATTGTTGTTCCCGACCCCACTACCCTCTGGTTCCCTCCTTCTCCCTTATGGCGCGTGACCCATGCAATCCACTCGGTGTGAGATCGGCGGTTCAAGACCCCACCCACCAATCCGATTAAAACTTTATCTTCTCAGGTTTTTTGAAATTACAGCAGTGAGTGAAAAATTTTTAATTGTAATTAAAATAAATGAAATGAGATTACGATTGAAATTTTGCGGAAATATGCGGTAAATATGCACATTATTGTACGGCAAAAGATCGAGAATTTTTTTTTTTTTAATAAAAAATCTCGAAAACAATAATTGAGCCAGCAAAAATTGTTGCATATTTATACGTTCCAAGGCCAAAGGAAGGTTTTTGCAGAATTTCACTCACATCCGGCTACTTATCCAGCGCTTAACTTAAGCCACTGAGTGACATTAAAATGATTCTCCCACCTCCTTGTATGTTAGGTCCAAAACGTCTGATTAAATATTCCTTCAACGTAAACTTATCTTTTCTAAACATGGCGTGAACATTTAATTTGACGCATTTTGATGTTTTTTTGCGCGGTTCTTTAACTGGTAGGTAAATTAATGAAGACTGTTTATTATACCGTCGAAACGGCTGATTGTTAATTATCTAGAAAGGTTTATATGATAACTTTAAGTTTTTTTTGTTAGAAGAAACATTTTTTTTATTTGTATTTTGTATGGCAAAAATAAAAGATGATTTTCAAAAATTGCGTGGTTTCTTTTCACAACTAAGCATTTTTTATTGATAATGAAATTATGGTTCACTGTTGAAATACGGGTGGTTTAGTGTAATACTACCCATAGTACACAGTGAGCCAAATTTTATTTTTTAAAAAACCTCCTTTATGGGTCTTAGTTTATTCCTCTGGCTTTCTGTAACTCGTAACTGAGAAACCTTATGAAATTACCTAAACGATAACACCGAAACGAAATTCCTAGCTTTATTTTCTAGCAAGTTAGATGAGTTAGAAAAAAAGGTTGGTTCACTGTTCAACAGCGCACCCTATATAGAGATATAACAAAGTTAAACTTAAAAAATATCCGCCCCGAAACTTTGAAGAACTTCGTTCATCCATTACTACTGTTTGAACATCCATAACACAAGAGGAATGCAAAAATATAGTGGCAACTCTGCCTCGAAGGATAAATTACGTGACAAAGAACAAAGGCGATGTCACCAAATGGTAATAGAGTCAATAAAAACAACTTAGACCAACTATTCTGCACTCAATTCAGTGTAGACCAACTGTTTTGCATTGCTATTCAATAATGAAAAATAAAATTATTACTAAATTTACGACCTGAATTTTCAATGTTTTGAAATAATTTAAGAGGAGGACTTCCAGAGTCTATAAATCATACATTTGGTTTAATAAATAGTTATTCGAAAAGTATATGCTTAGTTACAAAACATACTGTTAAAATTAGTCACTAGAGTAACTATTTTGCATTTGGGTATAGTATATCCATACTTAACACGGAATCGTACACTTATTTCAGCTGAGAATAGGCGTACGCGACACTACAAGAAAGATCACTACCTCTTCACCACAACCATTTGCAAGATGTAAAACCTTACCAATACTAGCCGACCGAGCTTCAATTCTCGAGAATAACAGGGTTCGAGAAATAGTCTTGGTTCAGACTCATCGTGAAATTTATGACAAATATTTTTATTCCGTGATAGCTTTAGGTAAAACGGGTAACAGTGTAGGAAAAAATTGCAATGGGCAACATTACTTCCGAAGTAGATGAGCACAATTTGATAAATATCCCAAGGGCTTCAAATTGTACTTCATTACTCAAGCTACCATTTAAATCTGTTGGTCATCAGGTAATTGGGAAACAAGAAATTGTACCCCTTTCGTCCGTCATTGCTAAATTCTAATATAATAATGGAATAGAAAGAATATTATCCAAATATTTCCGTAGACGGTCTTAAAATGACAGCCTTGTTAAATTTAGGAATTGATGTCACAACAAAAAGAGCAGACTTTATAATTTAATTCTTGAATTATGAGTCAAATTCTTGCATACATTTTTTGTTTTTTTCATGTTGCACATTTTCACATTTTTAAAGATTTGCATACATAGTGTAAAAATATATGAGCCGTTGAGAATCATAGTGGCGTAAGTCAAAAAATTTCAAAACATGTTTTAAGACTAAAATCATATCACTTACCTAGCAAATTCTAAAATACCATATTAACTGTTAAAACTTGACTTATGCCACTATGATTAAAACGTGAATGTCTTGTCTATATTAAAAGACAACTTTAGAAGACATACTGCATACTCAAAAGAAAGAAATTAAAACAAAAGAATTGATCTATATATTAATACTAGGGCAAGCATATTACATATGTATTAATTACCTCCAGCCTTGTCCTACCCCGTCCGAAATTATGTAATATTACATCTTTGGAGAGACATTTTTATCGAGAGAGATTTTCTATGTTGTTCGAATTTTTTAAATTTTGAATTTATATTCTCACTTTGCTTTTAAACAGTAGTTTCCAAATAATTTATCACCTTAATAATTTTGGCAAATCCACGGTTACTATCAATTCTCCTTTAAAATTGCTTCAGGCACCTCTAAACTTTTAAAAATCTTGCACATCTGTACATACCTGGAATATTAAGGCTTAAGCCGGGTTTACTTAATACAATAATTGTTTGTTTGTAAAAATACATTTTTGTTCAGCAAGTAGAAAAATGAAAATGGTGCAACAAGTTATGGGATTTTTGCCGATAAAGTGAGATGTATGCTGTTAAATTTTTAAGGCTGGATCCACTGATACACTCCGCGACAACTGGATAGCACACCCCTTGAAAAACACGATTTAGAGGTATTTTTATATAGAAGGGCATACAAATTTTTGCAGGTAGGCGTTCCCTCCGTTATTTAAAGGTAATTAGGTAATTAATTACCTCTCCTACCCCGCTCACACACTGAGAATTCCCAATTACCTGAAATTAGGGTGCGACAAGAGGATATCACAGGGTATAAAAACCCACACTTTTTGCGATCCGGCACAATTCTAAGTTGCAGCTTGTAGTGACATCATTGGTAGAGTGTGTTATAGAGAATTTATAAAAAAAAAAAAAAAAAAATCCCAAAATGGGATGCGGAAAATCCTTAAACATTACCGATCTAGTGCATCGAGCGTATGCGTGGTGAGGAGTGTTCCATAAGCCAAATAGCAAAACACTTAGGCCGGAGCCGTAAAGTAATTCCAAATTATTTGGCTGACCCCGAAAATTACGCTTGATTGGCCAGCGATTTCCCCTGACTTGAACATAATTGAGAACGTGTGGGGCATCTTTCAAGGAAAGTGTATCAAGGAGGACGCCAATATGCCAACGTTGAGCAGCTCAAGGATGCCATAAAAGCAGAGTGGGAAAAAATTCCGAAAAAATATGTTAAAATGCTTTTCAAATCATTAAGATCCAGAATGTTAGAAGTCATTGAAAAGAAGGGTGGTCATACACATTATTAAAATAAAATAATAATATTTTTCGTAAAAAATGTGAGTTTAATTTCAAAATTCTTTTCTTTGTGCTATCCTCTTGTCGCACCCTAATTTCAGGTAATTGGGAATTCTCAGTATGTGAGCGGGGTAAGAGAGGTAATTAATTACCTAATTACCTTTAAATAACGGAGGGAACGCCTACCTGCAAAAATTTGTATGCCCTTCTATACAAAAATACCTCTAAATCGTGTTTTTCAAGGGGTGTGCTATCCAGTTGTCGCGGAGTGTAGGAAGAAAAGACGGATTTGCAGAACCGAAAAATGGTTCGGTGAAGATTGCAAATCCTATGGACTATTTTCATGAAAACCTCGAAAGAAATCGCTTCGACGGCAAGAATAACAACTGTACGTTTGAACACCCTTATATCATAGACATTGATCGAAAAGTACGTTGGTAACCGAGAAGATGAAGATCTTCGACATAACTGCTTTTTATCCAGAAAGAAATAAAATTGTATACCAGATGTTATATGGTCATTAAGATTTTTCTTAATTATTATACTATACCAAAAGATACTATATCCGTCCCTCTTTATTCCATGGAAGTCTACATGTTTACAATCGATTTCCGCAAAACTTTCAAGGTGATAACTTCTATTTGGCCACTATACACACATCAAAAACTTACCAAGAAAACCCTATTGAAAAAACAGGTACAGTAAAAATTCAATTTTATGTATAATAATTATTATATATATATTTTCCTTTTACATCAAAAATTGCATTTTACACAAATGTACTTCCTCTTATCGTAAAATATCGGTATCTATGCCATATTCAAATAGTATTAATATATATCTGTTTCTCTTTTTTTTTATTTTGCTCAATATTTATAGAATATGCCTTACATACTCGAGTGTGTGTATATATAAACCCTCAACAGAACATTTGATCTAAATTTTATGTGTTGTTTATCTTTGTTACGTTACTTTTTTGCTTTAATATAATTTTGTTACTTTTATTATTTGTCTACGGGTTGCTTCTCGCTAAGTGTTTCAAACTGCACGACTCGCTAGCTCGAATTTTGCCTAGAAACCAAATGCTTTCGCAAATATATAATAATTTTTTTTCTCTCAAAAGTCTAAAACTGTATGTACAAAAATTGCCTAAACTAATGAATTCTTTGCAATTAGTCGTGTATAATAATAGATTTCTCATAATAAAAACAATATATGCTATTTACATGATGAATTTTATTTTTAGTTTTTTTTTATTTATTTAATATTATAATTATTATATTTTTGTTCATTTTAAAAACCACAAGTTTCTCAATATTTTGCGTATTAAAGCTTAGACATAGACATTCTTCTAGAAATCTATGATTATAAACTAAAGAGATTTTCTCCATATGTACACAGGCTGTGAAATTCTAAAGGTCCTCTGAGCAGTGACTAGAGCCCAACAACTCAGCGACATCTTAAGACAAAATGTTGCACATTTTCATTTATGATCTACGTTTGTCCGATACAAACTCCATCGGCAATATATGTAAATATATACAGGAATGCCGTCGAAACGATTCTTCTAATATTTTGGTTTTAGTTAAAAATGCAGAAGAATAGTGATATAAAACTCTCTAAGTAAAACTTTAACATCACAAAACTATTTATATATTTAGTGACGAAAATGAACTAAACCAAAGCTGATTAAACGTTTTGAAGTTGCGTTGTTATGAATTAACTCTGTTCACTGTTTGGTTCTGGCTCGATTTGGTAATTTAAGCGAAAACAGTGCGTACGGGATATAGCAGATATTTCTGTTGGTGGGTTTTCTATGGTGAAATTGTAGGAAACGATAAGCAAAAATGAATTTTATGCTACATTCAACTGATACACATAGATTAGGAATATTGATAGTAAAAGCATACCAACGACCATGCCAACGACCTGGAGCAGTATTTTTCTTTAATTAACTAGCAGCGTCAATCGATTTGAGTCACCACGAGGTGGCAGAGAACGGATCGATCATCGATCAAAAGGGAAACTGGGTAGTTGCAATCAAGACGACGTTTATTAATTTTATTTATTTAGGTAAAAGCTTTGTGACCTATCCTTATTCTAAGCCTTAGGAAAGGAAACACAATTTTTTCGATGTTGGAAGAAGTCATTCATTCGAAAACAAATTGTGCCTTTTTGCTCACGATTTTAAAAGAGAAACATTAATACATTTTCCAAGCCTGCTGAAACATCGCCAAGAAAATAACTCGGTAATTGAAGTTTGTTATTTCAAAATAAATATAATAAAATGAATGCTTTGCAATTTTTTTTCAATAAATTAGAGTATTATTATTATATCTGGTTATATTTAATGTTTAGAAGCTAGTTTAAACCGACTCCGAAAAACATGGTTCTTGATAGGTTCTTGAGAAGAAATTTGGTCTCAAAAAATTTTTAAGCGCCCTGCTGCTGATTTTTTGTTCTTTTGACTAATGGGTTTGCCGATCATGGTCTAAGGAGAGTGATCTCTTTTTCCTGCTTAATTCAGAATTAAATGCGCGGGGTATCGACGTAAGCCAGTGCGACTGGAATTATGAATTAAAATAAATCTTGAATTTCTTATTAAACAATTTTGTTTTTACGAATTTTTGGCCCCAATTGGTTCTTCTAATGTCCTTTATGTTTTATGGTCTTTCTGATAATTGCAGCAAAAAGCAAAAAAACCGACGGAAAACAACAACTACAACAGCAAAAAGAAAAAAAGGCGAAAGAAAACAACAACTACAACTATTTTACAACAGACTAAAAAATTAACAACCTGTTTAGGTAGTAAAAAAGTCCGCCGTTTCCAAATTCACCCTAAATATTACAGAAAAAATTAAGGAAATAACTGACAAGGAAAATGAATGAAAGCGGCAACCAGTGTCAGTTAATTAAAAACCTAGTGTAGGTTTTAATTCAAAATTGGAATGAAATTCCTGTCATGAATAAAAATTAAAAAACAATTAAATATTAAAGAATTATAAAATAAATTATTTACGTTACCAACTATTGTTTTATTTTAAATACCTGAATCTTCTAATTATGCCTCATAGAATTTCTTTCGACTTTGCCGCAGTTTTATAAGCAGATGTTTGATAATTCAATTCCAAGAATATTTCCATACATTGGACCTCCCCAAAAAGTTAATTTTTAACCGTGTATGTGTTTTTGCTCCGTACTGCAGCAGAGGTACGGAGCAAATACAATAATCCAAAACATAAGTTTTTGATGAACCTATTCAGTTGTCGAGCAATATTTGTTAAACCTATCCAGTTGATAGGTTTACCAAATATTGCTCGACACCTTGAAGTCAAGGTGACGGATAGCTGTACGGATTCATTGGATCACCCCTGTCCGTTCGCGTACTTCAAAGACGTTGAAAGCTTTTGAGAGCTTTCAAGCTTAACGAACAACGTATTCTATGGACGCGGGCTGATTTTAAGCGAGTAAATACAATAAAGTGAATCTCACAGTCGTGTTTTTTTCTTAATCATCAGAAATTCTTTCTTGCTATTAAGGTACCATCACAGTGTGACCGGCTGAAAAATAATAAATTTTCGCTATTTTTTTTTCGGATGGATAGGATGGAAGAATGGGGAAGAATTCTTTTTTACGATTAATATCACTATTTAGCAATCAAAAAAAAAATTTTGTTTCCATTTTTTTTATTTTTTATAATTATTTTAATTTTTTGAAAAAAGTGTCTTTAAAAACAGTCGGCTATTGGTACCCGGTTTGCGGCCGCAGTTTTCATTTTGAAAAAACAAATGAAATAGATTATCAATCTGTAGGTAAGCCGCTATGCTCCTATGGAGGCTTTTTTTTTGTAAAAATTGAAAAAATGGCGGCGGTTTGAGTAAAAAGTACAACATTTAGCCCTTTTTTTCAACAGTTTTCCGTGTGAAAAAATATGAAAATTTCAAAAAAAAAAAAAAGCTTCCATAGGAGCATGGAGAATGGAATAAAGAATATTCTGTAAAAATTTCAAACCTATAGCTTGGAAACTTTCCCGCTGAAAGCGGGGATCGTTTTTAAAAAGGGCATTTCGAGATAAACGCGTTTAAAGTTTGGAGGAGGGGTTCTTTATATAGCCTCTGGCTCTAATTCCTTTTTCTTAGAAAGGTCGTAGCGACCGTAATAATCGAATTTCAATTTGAAATTTTGAGAGAACATGCATAACTGTATGTGCTTTAAGACCAAAAAAAAAATTATTTTTTCAAAATTTTACACTGTGATAGTACCTTAATAGGAACAATAAATTAAAGATTAATGTAATTAAGAATGGTCCACAATTCAAAGTGTGAATAACAGTTAAAAAATTTAACGCCAGATTAATTACATCAGTAACATTACATACTTTTACTCAATAGAATGAGTTTATTTAGTGGGCCATGGGAAAAAAGAAATAGATGAGGTGCTCGATTGTTTTTGCAATTTCCTTAATTTATAATTGTTATAAAGATAAAAGGAGAGATATGTTTATGGAGGATTTGTTTTCACGGGTCCTCAACGTAACCAAAACATCTGGACATAAACACACAATCTTTTGAGTTTATCAAAGATGATAAAGAAATAAGTGAAATACCAAACAAATGCTTTAGAATATAAATTAGAAATATAATCCACCTTATATGCAGTTCTTAACCTATAGTAGGAGACAAAATACAAATTATTGAAACAAAATATTTCATAAATATCTACATTTTAAACCGTGTTCTGCTATAATTGTCATTGGATATTCCACAGATAAGAGCTTTTACGTAAGCCAGCAAATTAACACCACGAGTGATGTAACGCGATAACTAAAGAACGCTGAGTGGACGTCTGGCTGCTTGCCTTTTACCCGAACTTGTTTTGCGTCTCAGAGACATTCTTGCTCAAGAACTCAACAAGCTAAGACATCAATTTATATTTTTAATACAGCTATTTTAGTACAAACTTGCATTAACATTGCATTTGCGCTAGTATGCAACACTCAAAGTTATTAAAAAATAAATTAAATGATTACTAAAATAATCTAAATGCCGTTTTGTGTAAATTTGATCCTGATCGAAGTTAAGGTACAAGTGTAATTATCATGTCATGCCCATAAATATGTTAATTAAGCTGTTTTTAAGTGAGGAATATACGTATTTATTAAACTGAATTAATTGGTACGGTTGATTTGTGTTTATTTTTGTTCCCTTTTTATTAAGGTATTTATTTTTAGTCACATATCTTTCACTTTGTAAATCATGGAATCGCCACCGTGTACGGGCAACCGATGCATGAAAATTAGAATCTATTCTATCGTCAAATGATCACCGTTCAGCAGCACGAAAATTAAGAGTGGCTATACAATTAAAATAGTGAAATTTCCTCACAACCAAATGGTCTGGCGATGTTTTACTATGACAGGATACCATTTATTTTTTAGCGTGTAAACATTGGCTTCCTGCCCCTTGCCTTATGTGAGCAGACTTATCGTGTCAATAATAAAATTGCATAATAAAAAAGTTGCGAACTTTTGTTTTTTATCAAATCTGCGTCGCCAAATATTTGTCAGTATTTGTAATACCAAGTATACACAATTATAGATTAAATTTCTCGAATTGTTAGAATATGCATCAAAACATTTTCAGAAATTCAAATAATTAATGCTAAAATTTACGTTGGCGCTATAAAATGTTCATTAACATAAAATTGTTTTTTATATTTTCAACATTAAATATATGTATCTAGTATTTCAATCGTGTGTTCGTTAAAAAAATTCTTATACATATATACAATTTATAATGAGATATTTCGCTTTAGCCTGTTTCAACTTACATAGTCTTTTTGAAAAACAAAAGAAATAAGCCCACTCAGTATGGTTTAAGACGAAATATGGTATTTTTTTAAAAGCTTATAAAATATAATTTACGGAAATAAGAACATGAAGTCGACAGACATCACACATTTTTTAAAATTTGAACTAATAATTTCTTAGTATGCTCTCAACATGTATGTAAATGAATGTGATTATAGAACTATACCACCGCACGCAATATCTCATTGCCATATTCCCTAAACGCACAACAAGGCGTGATTCAAGTAAAAAAACGTGATGGCCTTCGGATGCAACTCTGCACCGAGAGGTATGCAACTATAAATGCAAAAGATCCGCGCCACATTATAATTCTACCGAATAGAAAACGAGGATTTAAATAAATAGCATCGATGGAGAATGGATTACACAGAACAGACGAAATCAACAGACTTAATACTAAGTTAAAAAAGTTCAACACCTTAAGTTTAAAGAAGATAACTAAACGACTGTACACCTAACGCTATTCACAGAAACACGTTAAAAATAAATATTTATACTTATCAACAACTGCGCGCCGGGCGAGTCCACAGCTGTAGAGTATTTACTCGTACAAAGGTAGCGTATGCATCACGGTCAAGATCCCCGGCGGGACCCGAATTTTTATCTTTGGTTTGCACCCTCCTGCAGATGTTGCTTCAAAAAACTGAGATCCTTTTTACCATCATGAGTGCTACTAAAACCACGGCTGTCGATTATATGGCTTAGGCATTCCGAGCGCTGGCCTATAACCCGGCTGCGAATGGTATCCAGCAGCCGCTCCTGGACCTAGTAGTCCCTGGTTCAGTATCATTCGCGTTCGCAGCTCCTCCTGTTGCAGGTATTGCTGATAAATGGGACTATTGGGATCAAGCTGTGGCGAATTCATGAACGGATACGAGCTTCGCGATGAGGTGTGTGTTAAAAACTGATGATATGATGCTGGAGCCGAGGCTCCACCATTCCCTGAAGCATCGGGTTTGGCATCAGGTGTGGCACGGTGTCCAGGGGGTATATAATAAGGATTGGGCGCCCCGCGAAATTCTTCTAGGTAACCAGAGTTATCGCCATATATTCCGGTTGGAATACCCAGTCCTGTCGGCGAGGGACCGAAGTTGAACGCGCTGCCAGGTACCATACTTGTAGCACTTTTGAGTGATATGGCAGACGCGTCCGTCGTGGCGGGCACTGCCGTTTTCAAACCAGCATATAGCTGGAACCCTTGCTGTGGATTTTGAGTACTCTGTTGACCTTGGTTGCTCGGATGGGCTTGGCCCTGCAGTGGTGGCAACTGCTGCTGCCCGGACAGCATTGCATTTTGATTTTGACTGTTTACTAATTCAACTGGTGTTGGAGTAGAACTCTTCTTCTTTTTGGTTCGCTTTGAAACCTGTAAGAAATACTCAATTAGAAAATTTGAAAGCCATAGTGCACTTCAACAAAATACTATGCATGCCATATATGTATATATATCAATACTTTTCGAATTAAGTATTTGCACATTCGATACCAACCGGACGGCTAAAAATACCCAATTAAGAAACTTAAATTAGCGGCCGGACAACTATTAATGCCCATTTAGACTTAATTGTGGATTCAAGCTTCTTTTATATTACCAAATAAAAATTGTAAACTTCATAAATATATTTATTACATAGTAGTTGCTATCATAAACAATAATAAAAGATTTTTTTCTGGGAAAAATCATATATGCAGTGATTATAGGCTTTATTACGGAAATCGAATTTGCTGGATTCGACCAATGAAAATACATTTTTGAAGCTGAGATGCTAAGCAAATTATTGTCTGTTATTGAATATATATTTAAGATGTTATCATACAGCCCGTTATAAAAAAAATATTGCCACCTGTCAACGAAAGTTAAGTATTAAACCTTTGCGTTAACCCAAATACCATCATGTCTGTCATAACAAGCAAAAACTCTAACTACAACTTTTCTATTTTACCTAAAAGTTACAGACGTAAAAAATGCATGAAACGCAAATGGTTAAGTACGATTAATAAACTTTTAGTTTCGAATATCGGTGATAATTACGTATAAATTAATTTTTTTTAAAAAGTACCAATATTTTTCTCCCAATACCCTATTCTCTATAGAGATATATTTACTTTTTATTTAAGTCTGTAACGAAAAGTCCTCACGCATCTATTAGCATTCAAGTAGCTGTATCCTCGTCGTCGACGTCTACGAGGGATTTGCCAACAAAGTTGGCAGGCTATTTTCATATGTGGAATGAAATCAACGTTATTTTTCACTTTTGGTACCATAAAAACTGAAGTATACCATAAGAAGAGCGGAAATTTTTACCGATGGTTAAAATATACAATACTCCTGTTTTGTTTTGGCCTGATTTAGCCACAAGCCATTATGCTTCCACAATGATTAACTGGTTAGATTCCAAGGGCATTACTTATGTTAAAAAGTTAAACAATCCCCCTAACACGCTAAATCTTCGAACGATAGAAAAATATTGGACAATTATGAAGGTAAAATTAAGAAAACAAGGAAGAAGTGTAAATATACTTGTAATAAATGCAAAAGAAAAAATATTTTTAAATCCTTTTATACTATAGTAGAATATACCCTAAATGTAATTTTTATACATATACCTTACACTGCCGGTTAAGTTAAAATAATCTTATTTTAATTTCAATTAAATACTCCTCTTATGAATATAATCATAAGAAGTATATTGATAACTTTATCTTGTAGTACTTTAAAATATGTAAAATGAATATGAATAAATACCTTGGGATCTATTCCGTCCAACGGTTGGGCAGTGGGCACATTAGACACTGGCGGCACATAGGCACTTGTCGGATTTTGTGGTTCTCGAGCAACATACGGTGAGGGTGATTGGTAGACTTGTCCCAAATTCTTGCTCAACATATGGGCAGGCGGGATATTCTTTTCGTAGTAGCCCGTTGGAGTAGAGTTTTGCAACCCTAACATGCTTTCATCAACCATAGCCAAAGGATGGTTTAAATTTCTCAGCGGATCCAACATTGCTGTTGGATTGTTGAACGTTGGTTTATAATTCGGCAGATCCATGTTGATGTGTTGATTTCTTCCGATTCCAGTCATTTGATCCTGTCGCGGATTCGGTATAACCAATTCATTGTTGATCTTATCTACAGCCGGTGACTGCACAAGATTCGGATGATATGAGTTAGGTTGATGTTGTTGCGACAACTTTTGGGCAAAAATAGCAGATTGTTGCTGGTGTATCTTGCCGGTGTCGACGTTGTGGTATGTCTGCAATTTATTATTGTCAGCCTGATTCATCTGCATTTGCTGTGGCTGATTGTAGTTATTGTTAACCATAGGTAATGGTTTGCTAGAGACATTTGTGGTGGTTGGCGGACTCTCCATCATTTTACCTCCACTATTATGATAGCCTTGGTGGTGCTGCTGCTGTTGCTGAGGTATTTGTGATGGTTGACTAACATTGTTGTTTGAAATTGTTGTAGTCAACACGTCCGGTTTGTTACCACCCATAAGAGCATTTGGAAAATCCTTTGAAAATCCCATTGTCGCGGCTCGATTGAACATTTCGAATGCTTTACTAGTCGAAATGTCCAGGGGTTTTCCAAAGCCGAGATTCTTTCCCGCTGCCATTGATCCCAAGAAACTGTCAAACATTTGTTGGTGTTTGTTCAACGTGGAATCGAATGGCTTATCTTCGGGCTTCTGCAACTTTTGTTGATCAGGATAGCCAAGATTTAGAAGATCACTTTCTGCGGATGTCGGAATTTTAGGTACATTTACAGGGTTCGCCTTCGCCATCTGCTCTTGAGAATTCATTTGGCGCTGCTGCTGTTGCAACATCTCCAACGAAAGATCGTTGTTAAATATATTTTGAGGTTTTGGCAATTCTTTGCCTGGAGCTGCATACTGCTGGTATCCTCTTTGATAAGGCATGTTGTCTTTATTACCCTCCTGTTGCAAATGATGCACCGTAGTCATTTCTTCAGTCTGCACTGACTGCAAAGGAGGCGTATTCAACTGATTTGGGATGTGTGCAGGAGGCAGTGGATTCATATTGGACAAATTGTTTGGTGTGGGCTGCGGTGGTTGATTGGGAACATCCATTTGATTGCTCCACTCCGATTGTGGCTGTAGCTTGTTCATCATATTTGAGGGGCTCTTTTGTATCTCTTGCTCATACGAGATTGGAGTTTGATTCTGTTGCTGGTACTGAGGATTTCTTTCATGCAAAGGGTACTGGGGATTGTCTTGATTGAACGGACGTTCAACAGCTGCTACTTGTTGGGACGAGTCCATTGTTGGGGAGGTCGTGCTCTGCTGCTGAGGGAAACCTAAATTCGCTTGCTGGGGTTGCTGCTGCTGTTGGGGCTGCTGCTGCTGATATGGCGAAGTTGGATTCGACTGATTATAAGGAGAGAGCGGCTGTTGATAAGGTGAAGTGATGGGCTGCTGATATGGTGAATTTGGACCTCTTGGAGACTCGCATGCTTGTTGTTGTGACGGTGGCTGAGGTTGCTTCTGAGGTTGAGATTGAGGCTGTTGTTGTATGTTGGGTTGCTGAGGATTTGGTGATTGCGTTTGCAACATATTTTGAGTAGATCCAGATTGCCCCTGGAAAGGTGAAGTCTGCGGCTGTTGATACGGCGAATTTTGAGCTTGCTGATACGGAGACGTCTGATGTTGTTGGTATGGCGAATTCTGAGGCTGTTGGTACGGCGAATTGGGATTTGTACTAGGACTCATCGAGGAATTATAGTCCGACTCTTGAGACTGCGGTTGTTTGTATTGCTCATATAATGGCGAAGGTGATGCACTTGTGTAAATGGTTGACTTATTCGCCTCATTAGCTGCAGTATAACAGCCTGAAAATGTATTGTTGATATCGTTGTTGACATTTGGAGAAGGAGCAGAGGAATAAATATGCTGAGAATATTGGGGGTATGGTGAGGGTAGCTCCCGTGGACTGCAACTCTTTTCAGGACTACTTTTCGTGGTCGTATCTTGATAAAACCCAACTTTAATGGCACCGTTCAGAGGATACGGCGAAGTAGGTTTTGTAATCTCTTCTGGCTTTGGCGAAACCATTATAGGTGAAGCTCCTATCGGTGAAGCATAGGGACCAGAATAGGCTCCAAAGCGGTCATCAATGCCAACCCTCGGGCTATCTGGGTCTTGACTGAATGAAGATCTCTCAGAAATTGTACTTCCGGTGCTAGCCTTTCTTTGTCTTGGTGCTGGCAATGGAAAATTTTCAGATGTAGGAGGAGATTTCAAAGTATTGAAAGGATTTTTGTTATTTGTTTGCTCTGAAGATGTGCAGAGCTTCTCTTGAGTTGTACTCTGAGATGCTTCAATTATCTCAACTTTCTTATCTTCTTCTTCAGTTTTCTTCGTTTTTTTAGGAGCTCCAAACGCCTTAAACCACGCACTCAAATTAGGAGTAGCAGAAGACTTTTCAACTTTAACCTCCTCCTTTTCGGGTTCCTCCTTCTTAATAGTTTCCTCAATTTTATCGACAGCTTCATGAACCGGAGAGTTCTCGGTCTTCTTTTCCTGAAAACTCTCTGTGTTTGAAGCCATAGAATCTCCGATTTTAAGATCGCTCCTAGAGGCATCACTAAAATTGTGCAATTGTCCCAACCCAAATCCTTCTGTGTTTAACACACTTCCCAAACTTAGTTTGGGGGCAGTTTCATCCGTCTTTACAACTAAAGAATTTTTAACTTCTTTGATCTTAGCCGCTGCTCCCAATGGGAACATTTCATCTGGCTTGTTAGCATTATGGATATTACTGATTAAATTGCCTTTAGCTTTTCCCGGCTGCAAACGATCAATAGTCCTCAATAAATCCTTTCGCCTATTGGTCAACTTATCTTTTAATGTTTTCCTCTTGGTCTCCTTTTGAATCTGTGACTTTATATGTGGCGGAGGTGGTGGAGGATGTGGAAGCAATTGAGTTGTATTTGGCGTATTCGAATCTTTGGATTTTGGTTGCACTGTAGTTGCGGTATTGACCAAGCTTGTAATAGACGTACTATCGGTCGCAATTGCACTAATTGGAGCAGATGGTATTAAATCCGGAATAACATCGGGCTTACTTTCAACGATTTCCTCAATAGTATCTGCAAGTTTTGGAACCGAATCAATTTTCGGAGTTATCGGAACACTTCGCCTAAAATCGTTTGGATCCAATTTTGCAGCTACCGCATCAAAATCATCCAGCAAGTTGTATCTGGATGGTGAATTGCTGGCCGAACTAAATTCGGGAAATCTTGGCGTATGCTCTAACCATCGGTTAATGTCTTTAAGAGTTTGTTCCGTCTCAAGTTCGAGAGCTTCCATATTTGTTTTATTGTTGCTGGGAGGCGGCTTTTTTGAATTCGACGTGGATGTATTCTTTTTGGAAGATGCCTTTTTCGGGGACGAACTTCTTTGTTTTTTTGGTTCAGTCCCTTCTTTCTTCTTGTTGCCTTTTAAAGGCGCAGCCGAAGGAAAACAATCGACAAAAGTGTATTCATCTTGCTTTTTCTTTAATTCAATTTCGGAAACTTTCTTGCTTGCAGCAGTAGCAGAAGGTGTTTTCGAATCCAGGCACGTTTCGCGAAGTTTTTCAAAAATCATTTTCTCATCTCGAATTTCCTGCGTAGGCTTTACGCCGAAAATTTCGTCAATAAGCACTGATCGTTCTTTGCTCTTCGCATTTTTCGCCTTCAACTTTTCAATAGTTTCACGCAACTTTTGATTCTTTTCCTTTGATGGAACCTGCGCGGCCGGCTTGCTGAGAACGGTCTTTTTATTGTCCTTTATTTTCTCAGCCTCCTTCACGATCTGCTTCCATTTTTCGTCGGTGTTCCGATTCCTCCGTTGCTTTATAAGATCATATTTGTCCATAAAAGGCGATAGTTTCATTTCAGTCTCTTGGGTCGGCTTAGAAGGCGGAGATTTACTGGGATTTTTGCTGCTGCTACTGTTGTTTTTCTTCCTTGCTGCAGTGCTGTTGCTTCGCTTTTCTGAAATAATGCCTTCAACTTCTGAAGGAGCTGGGGGAACAGGACTGGGACAAGGTGATAAACTGCGACTGGAAATCGACATGAGATCATCGGAATCATTTTTCTTAGATGACTTTTTACTGTTCGAATTGTTAACGAGAGGAAATTTATTCTTGTTATCGTCTAGCTCCACTTCAATGTCATCTGAGGCACTTTTGGCATATTTCTTATGTAAATCGACTTTGTAAAGAGGGGAAGGACTCCTAGATCTCGTCTGATCCTTAAAGAGATCTTCTTCAGATCCTTGAGATTCTTCGCATTTTTTCAATGACTTATTTCTTTTCTTCTTGCTGCTGCTTGAATCTCTTCTATTGTCTTTATGAAAAATTCTCGTTTTTTCTACTTCTTCTGTAGCACTCACCGAAGTGCTTGAAGTGCTTCGTTTCGCTTTTGATTTTGCACTTTGATTTTCTTTTTCCTTATACTTTGTGCTTGTGCTGTTTGTACTTTTTGGGCGGTCAGAGCTGGTATTTGCGGTCTTTGACTGCAGACTAGAGGAATGTTTCTTCTTCGACTTTTCCTGGATGGGATAATCAATCATAGTGTTATCCGAACTAAATTCTTTTTCTGATCGGAGTTCCGTGCGTACCACTTCCTCCTCTTCCAGAGATGAGACATCTCCTTCGTTATCAGAATGAACTGGATTCTTCTTAGAAGATCCCTTTGAAGTTTTGTTCGTTTTGCTTTGCTTTTTATTATTGCCACTCTTGTCCTCTGACTTCTTACTCGAAGTAGATTTTGATTTTTTATTTTCCTCAGAATCGTCACATTTAGAGCTTTCAAATTTTTTCTTTGATTTTTTGCTAGATGAAGAAGACGATTGGACTTCTGGTGACGCCTCTCTCTTCTTCCTATGTTCTGGCATCTTCTTGCCAACACTAAACTTTCGTTTAGTCTTTTTCAAATCCTCAGCACTGCTTTCTTCATCAGTTGCAGTATCGTGATGTTTCTGCGGCGACGCAATTGGTTCATCTTCGTTACTATCTTCCTCTTCATTATCCTCTCCTTCAGATCGTGTCGAAGTCTTTGTTTTAGACTTCTTCTTTCTTCGTTTATCTTTATCCTTTCTCTTCCTTTTGTTCGCCCTTGATCCTTCCATCACTTCTTCGACCTTACTTTCATTTTTTGTTTCGAATTTTTCATGTTTCTCCTTATCTTTATCTTTTTCCTTGCCCTTTTTAGTCCCATCGTTTTGCGCCAATTTATTCGTGTTTGTCTTGTTAAAGTATTTTTCACGAAACACGTTCGTCTTCGAATCGGGATAACTCATGTTGCCCTCCTCATCTGACGAAATATGATCAAAGTATTTCTTGGTCGCTTTATCGAAAGCTTCCTGTAGATTATTCACCATCTCGGTGTACTCTATAAGAGAGAAAAGTATTTTTTATTTCCTTGATCACAAAAAAAAAAAAAAAAAAAAAAAAGTAAATAAAAAATGCATCGAAACAATCTTCTACCCTTCTCTAGCCTATTACTAAAATGTTAGCAAAAATAGCTTTCACAAATAAATCAGCTCTAAATAACTTTGCTTCAAAAATACAACGAAACCTTTTGAAATTCATGGAAAAATTTAACGTGTAAAAATTAACTAGGATTATTTAAACGGAACTATTTCTTTGACTTGCATATTATATCGAATTAGGTAAATATTCAACAGGCCTATTGTTGCGAGAAACGAAACCAGTCGCCTCGATTCGTCCTTTATTGCATGGAGAATTTCTTATAAGAATTACTACATCCTATAAAAATCGAAGCAACACGACTTATTTCGTATCCTTATACGTTATAAAAACTCTGCAGCTCTGGAAATAAATCTTAATTTTTGAACATCTTTGCGAAGGCAGCTATAAGCCTGATGACTGCTCAAATAAGCCAAATTTAATCTGATACAAATCTTCTGGTACGGTATCAAGGTAACAAATATTGGTAATTTTTGATTCCATGTTTTACAAATTATTACAAGAACCCTACGAAAATGGTACAGTCCAACTTTGTTTTAATGTCAAAGAAATACTATTATAAGTAAAATAATTGGAAACAATTTATTTTGAAACCCCTGTGCGTGGGACCGGCGTCACCAACGATGTAAGTCAAATTGACGACACCATTGGCGGGTTAAGTAATTACGAATTTTCTTGGTTCTTTCTTTTAATTATCTTTATTGTTTTCTGTCTTTTAGAATCATGTTTCGAATTTCAACGTACACTATGTTCACTCACCGTTATTTTGGCCGTTGTACAGCCTACAATTATTCACAATTAACTTGAAGTCGTTGCGGAATTCACTGAATTTTGTATATTCACCATTGTCTAGCTTCTCTTCCATTTTTAATAAATCCATGGGTCTGTGAATTTGTTTAAGAAAAATAAAAGTTAAATATATTATTTATTTATCAATATCATACAATTTTGAGTTGATTTAAAGGAAACACACAAAGCCCTAATGGCTATAAAAATACATATATTCAGCAATGCAAATATAGTTAACAGATTAAAAACAAAAAACAAGTGTTTGCATTCGAGGCACTTTATTAACATCACAATTCAAATCAATGATATTATAAAAATATAAAACACGACCCAAAGTATAACCTTGCTATTAAGGAAATAAAAATATGAGTGCTCTCATATAAAAAATGCTGATTTGCTCTGATACATTGAAAGCGATTTGCCGGATGTCTGAGAGAATTTATAGAAAACTGGAATATGATGAAAATAAACACCGCAGAAGTTTTCCGAGATACACTCAATGATCTATTATTTCTATATGATGATCTATACATATATACTATATGTACTAGAATTATAATTGAAAATCTAAACAGCACGAGTTTATGAAAATTAGAATTTATTTGTATAAAAAATAAGTGTTTTAAAAAGTTCATAATAAATTATTAAAAAAATACCTCTAAAAACAGTTCAAATAGGTCGACATTGTCACATAAGCTTTTGAAAAAGGAAATTAAATATGAAATGTATACAATGAGTACAGTTTTTTAAAATTATCTTAATCCTAACTCTATTAACTTTTGAACAATTTCCAGGAATTTTTAATGTAAAAGTGGAAATTCCTCATGCCAGCTCCAATATAACAACTAAAAATCCATAACATAAAGGGAAATTTGTGATAATGAGCAGACAGAATATTTTTGGTTTATGACTACCCCAATTTCCAAAATGTTTTAAATATATATTAGAAAACAATAGACCTATTTTTATTTTTAGTATTTCATTCTAAGATTGTAAAAAAGGAGCACAGAATGACTTCCGTGTCTGTCTGTCACAATCGGGTTTGTCCGAAAATAACAAAGCTAATTGAAATTGAGTAGAAGATAGATATTAATGATCCCTCCCCGGTGGTGTAATTTTGAAAGTTAAAGTTTCATTTTTTAAGAGAATGGATAGAAATCGGTAAAAACTGGTAAAAACGTGAGGTTCAAAAGTTCATATATTGTTAAAATTGCACAAACTTTTTTTCGTATGAATTTTAAAAGAATTACTAAGAATCACTGTCTCCCCACTTTATCTCTAGAAGTACAACCAAACAACATTCAAATAACTTTTGAAATATTTTTCATATGGGGAAGTATATAGTATACATAGTATTCAAAAAATCGAAAACATAACTATCAAAAAAGTTCGTTTCTGAATTCTAGAAATTGATTTGTGAAATATAACTTGAAATGAGTTTTTTGTATTCACTGGTCATTTTAATGTTTCGCAATAAAATCTTTAAGCAACAATAGTACAGAACACTAATTGCCAAATACTGACTTTCACTTGGCCGATTTTTGCATGAGCCGACTGCCTATACTTATAAGGAAAAAACCCAAAGTTAGGCTAGAAACTCAGTGCTTTATGTATAATTAACTTAAAAAAGACTGTGAGAAGACGAACAACTCAACTAGTTATAGAAATAAATTAATTCAAAAAAGGATTATGTACTTTTAATGGACCAGAGTCAAAGAAAACACAAATTTTGTAATCAAAAAAATCTTTTATTCACTGGAGCCTTTAAAAGATATAGCGTGAAATTTAAAATCTTATTAATAATTTTTATGTGTCTTTGTAGAGCTGAAAGTTTTATTTGACTCCATAATTCTCCGAATATATTGTGCACATAAAATAATACAGTTGATAGTGTACGATATATTGTGAAAAAAAGCTATAACATCCATTCGAATTGAATCAAATAAATACCACAAATCAAATCCTAAAACTATAATTACCGTCTACACATATTAAGTGGGTAAAATAGAAAATATTTTAGTCTAGCAATTAAATATTTCAATATAAATTAAACTCACCTCCTGATGATGGAATAGTATCTTGGAGCGATATCTTCTTCCACCGGGTCCATAAAAGGCCAGGCATCCCTGTGGTTTTTCACGTACAGCAAAACTTTATGCATTCCGATCTGCAACACTTCATCTGTTTCCGTAAAACTAAGAAGAGTAGTTTTGGGTGGTGAATTAGTACGGCTTGCACTGCTGCGTTGATGAGCGTGGGTTGGTGCAGACCACACAAAAAGTGAACGAACACACAATGGCGATGGGCACAAGAGTTAAGTGATGGGAGGAACATGAGTGTTAAGAAAGATGAGTTAATGCGATTGAATATTTACATGTTATTAATTATGTTGCACTACTATTAGAATGATAGCTTAAATCTAAGTTAGTCACTAGATGTACATATTATCGACTAGCATTTGAGCTGTTCACCATCAAGAAAGCGATTAGTACACAGTTCTAGCGTCTGTCTAGTTTTATTAAAAGGTATGCGACCAAAAATAATAACAAAATTTAACTGAAAAATCAACTTACACTTCAGAACCTTTTGTTTTCTTTTTGCGATTCGGATTTTCGCTATTTGGAACGGAAGTCGATGCGCTCGGTTTGTCCTTCGGTTTAGTACTTTCAGTTGCAGCCGTACTGGTTGTATTACTTCCAAAGACGGTAGGTAGAAAAATATTTCCAGTTAATGTTGATAATGAATTATTTGTTTGTCTTCCTGGCAGTTTGATGTTGGTCGTTGGAGCCATTTCAAGTTTCAGGGCGCTGGATTGTGATTCAGCGCCGCTAAGCTCGGACTCAGACGGGTTTGAGGGAAGAAAACAACAATTTTCCTTGTCCTCTTGGTCTAATGAGTCCGCTGAAATATTCTCCCGTGAGCTTTCTTGCGAATTTGATTTTCGCTTGCGTCCCTTTTGCCTTGGATTCTTTTCTTCTAAGGAGCTTTTCGGTGTCTTATCCCCTAGATCTTCGCCTAAATCTTCATTTAACTGATTATCCTCTACGGGCTGAAGATCAGGAACGTTTTCCCCCCTTGTAGACGATTGATTGTCTTCAATGTCGGGGGATAGGCAAAACTTTTCTCTTTGATACAAAAACTCACTGGAATTTGTGGATTCGGCACGTATCGAACTTGCATATGTGGATATACCGCTGGCGGTCGAACTTTGGCTTGATCTGCAAGAATTAAATTTCTAAATTTACTGAATTTAAACTAAAGGTAAATGTATAGAACTCAAGATTATAGAAGTGAACTAAATGTTTAAAATAAAAGCAAACGTTTACATAAGCAAATGAATTGTTTGGAAACATGATCGAACTGAAAACTCGAAAGGTGGAGAGATAACGATTCTTCTTCAAAGAATGCAATTTGTACAGTTGTCGTTTAATTTTAATTTCTTAAGACTACGACTACCTTGCCATATCAGGATCAACTTAATGGCAAGCATTTCCAGGAATATAACAAATTGCACTTTTTTAAGACAGTATAGACGGAAAGCGGGTGCGATGCAAGCAGAAGAGCAGAATGTTGCTGTGTTCAAGAATTCAGTTTCTGCAGTCACTTTCACAATTCAGCTCAACAAGATCCAATAGCTGAATTTAGAAGTCAATTGCAGGAACTAAATTTACAAAAAGAGAGTATAAACAGAACCAATTAGTGTGTTAGCGCGGCGAAATAAGGCAAAGTATGAAATAGTTGTGTAGATGTTAATGCAATTTTGTGGGTCTTAGAGAAATAATGGCATGCATACATACATTTCGAACCAAAAAATTTGTCTAACTTGTGTTTTATTGAGAAAGCAATCTGATTGCAACTTAATTTTGAAAATTAGGTATGACAATCAATCACACAAATAAGCAGCCCCGCTAGACTTTTGATTTTGATTTGCACTTTGCGTTAAATTTTGATTCGGTCGAAAATTTTTGCTTGTTGCAGCACAACTAAAGTTCCGTCAATGGTCAATGGTTTTCAGTCAAGTGTTTTACAAATCTAACCGTCGTCTTGCCCGGCCCTTAGCCTTATTGGCAGCTTCTTGTTTCAAATGTTCCTCTAGTTTCTGTCGTTCGAGCAGTTCAGCCTGTTGATTTTCTAGCTGTTTCTGCTTCTCTTCGACTATGCTGCGAATGCGTACAGAATTACGAACTTGAAGTAACCTGAAACGGTGGAAATTTTTAATAACCTCTTTTCGACGAAATCCACATTAATAGGTCATTCCATTAAAAATCGGCAAATTATTTTAAAAGTACACTCTTTCATTGTTTGGTAGTAATATCTCTGCAAATTTCATTTAAGGAAAAAATCCATACATTTTTGTTCTGTTTATCGTTGTTTTTTTTAAGATTATGGCTTTTTGAAATTGTTAACTCTTACCTGGTACTTGGTATACGACATTTAATTTTGATCTGGTACTTACTCTGAATTGTATGAAAACGATATGTTTTTTTTGGAAATAAGAACTAAAATTTGTTTATTTACAACAAATGTTTTTACAAAAACAGAACTTTGAACTTCTACTACTCTTCAATTAAGTTTAAATTATCAAGACTTTCACTTTTTTACTTAGTAGTGAAATTCCGCAAGGAGCTTTTTTACGATCATCTTAGTTTTACAAGCGGAAATTTCTCTATTATTGAGGATTATAATATTCCCATTTGTCATTGATCACAAACAATTCAAGACCAGAAAATGGCATCAATACAAATAAATAAGTTGTGTGATAAAAGAGAATTCGGTAATCTTGTTTGAATTGAAATACTCAGCATTTGCGCGAAATAGGTTAAAAATTGTGCTCTTTTAGACGCACAGTGCCGAATTGAATGATTTATTCCTTTTTTTTACATAACTCCAATTGATTCAATTTCGTTATATAAATAAAAAATGTTATTATTGCAAAGTAGAAAATAAATGAAAAAATATGGCATTTCTTCTTCTATAAGTAAACAACATAAGTAAAAAAACCAAGCCTATGCAATATTTCCAAAGGTTTTAAACAAACAATTATCAAAGAAATTTATACTACATAGTTAGAACGAAGGTTCATTTTCTTGGATAACACCGTACTTTTACAAACCACACTAATATTATTATTTTTGCGGACGGTGTCAGTAAGTAGAAGCAGATTCTTTCAAGCCAACAATTATTGTCTAATATTTGCAAAAACCATCCAAAATCCCTACCATTGTAAGTATTTAAATTATAAATAGAATTAATAGAATTGATAAAAAATATTTGTTGAGTATTGGGAATCGATAGAAACAATAATATTAAAAACATTGATGTCAAGAATGAAACCAATATATTTCCCATGTTTCTATTTTCTCGAAATTATTATTGTTGAGTTGATACCATAACCTTAAAAATGGACAACAACGCGTAAAAAAGAAGAAGCTTATTACTTCTTTTCCAAACCTTACAAAACTAATCGAATTTTTGAGAAAATCGCTGAATTTACTTTAAAAAAAAACTTAAAAATTATCGATCTTTTGTGGAATGACCCTCTACGATTCTTACTTTCTTCGCCTGAGTCGTTCGCGCTCACGAAAAAGTTGTGGAAGTTTTGGCAAAAAGTTCTCAGCTAATATGTTGTACAAGGCACGTTCTTTTGGACTCGATGAATTTTGAAACTTAGCAGCCAAATTTTGCCAGTCCTCCTCAGTGAAGCAGATTACCTGCCAGACACTGTTCTTTCCCCCGGCCTTTACGTCCTCGCGATAGAGCCGCGTCCCGTAGAAGTACCAATATCCGGAGTTTTTCGAATCATACCCCAAGGGCTCAACGCGCAGGCTGTCTGCTTCAAGGTTGCTCAGAATATCCTGAACGTTCTTCGAATCTAAACGGAAATGGCACAGGGAATACAAAATAAGTAGCTTATTCCGCAGTGGCAGGGCTTGGAAGTCAATGTCGGTGTCGAAATAATTCTCAGTGTTGTACTGTCGGCATTGATGGCGCAGGAATCGACGTAAGAACATCTGGTAATTGCTCGTCGTTATTTCATTGCGCTGGCTGCGCAGAGAATCGCAGCCTTTCAGAAGACTCACTATTAATTCTGGAAGTAGCCCAACCGTATCGTCTGTACCATCAGTGAGAAGGGCTGATTCCAAATCCTGAGGCACGGGAAAATTTTTATCAATTAATAGTATTAAGTGCCGCAACTTCAGCTTACCTCGATATCAATGTCGGGTAAGTTAAAAGCCGAACTAAACAGTGAACAAAAATGCGCTATGCAAGGTATCTCCCACCATGACTGAATATCTGAAAAGATCAAGGGAAACATGCTGGAGTGAAAGTGGTTTAAAGAACAAAATGGGCCACGAGGTACAAAAGAAAAAAAAAACGCTAGGGTTTTAAAAAATCTTCGAAAGGCTGTCGACCTTTATGGAAATTGCAGATAAGTAACTAAATTTTATTTTTATACCCGACTGCGACGAAGCCTGAAGAAAGGTAATGAACTTATGATTTAACCGGCCAATGTAATGTGTTTTTTTAAATATTACTAACATATATTATTGTGCAACATATAACCAAAATAAAAGGTCAACATATTTGTCATTCTGCTGCATATTAGTCAATACAAAAAAATTTTCTCGAATAATCGATTATAAGAATTTCTTTCCTACTTTACATTGTTACGGAAATGTAAATAGTAACTACTGACAAAGAAGTTAAAAATCGAAATTGGATAAAAGTGTTTTAACACCTTTATGTCGCGTCTATACCTGTAGCTCAAACTTCGATGTTATTTCTCTCTGCACCCATCTGATAGTGACAAACAAGAAAAATATTAAACTTACAATACAAAATCCCTAAAAAGGAAATCAAATTCTGGTTGAGATATTTAGTTAATTACATATTCTTTAAATACATATTTTAATGATTTACTCATGAAGCGTTGAATTCGAAGTGTTTGTACATCATAATTTTTTTATTGGGCACTACTTTTTGCATGAGTTTTAAATAACAATTTTTTTTATTTCGGCTCCCACACTTTTTTAATTTCTTTTCCGAATTTAACAGCGGTGTCTTACACCTTTTTACAAATCCTTTTCCATTTTAATTCAAAATCCTTTGGAATCTTTGCATGTTTTTTAGCTGATCTTAATTGTCTTTTGACCAAAATCTCTCAATAAGACGGTATTGTGGAACATTTGGCGAAATCCATGTTGCTACAAACAAACTCAGTACATATACCCTTTTCCGAAAGCAAATTTTATTTTCGTGAGCATAGTGTGTATAATTTTTTAAGGCACTCTATTTACAATCCAGCATCATTAGTTCCACTTGTGATGTACAATCTACTTCTACTTCCGTACTAGCAAATAGCTTGCCAAACGACGTATTTGGCTCCAAATTTGTTAATTCAAATTGAGTTTTTCGATAGAGGAAAAACCTCTCCTTGAAATTAACTACTCCGCTTTTAAGCCAACTCTCTAGAAAACAAGCTCCTATTTTTATTGAACGTATTTACAATTTTTAATTCAATTTTTTATATTATGCACCAATCACATTTCTATTCGAATTTTAACATTCATTGACATGACATTGAGTTTACTAAAAAAAAATCATTGTTTATTTAGATACATATATTGTTCTTATTAAGTGAGCTTCAAAAAACGACCCGTAATAAACTTACACATAATTTGTTCTTTTTCACTATAAAACATCGTTATAATGAATAGGTTAGTATATCAAATATCTTGAATCTCTCAAAACTAAAGTATATGAGCCATTAAATTTCACGAAATACCAAACATACAAAATATGGACAACTTAATCTACTGACCTAGGCGACGCCAGTACGACATCTGACCTGACTCAGTGGGATGAGGTATTTCCGAGGTTTTTCGATTTGAAAACGGCTTCTAAAGCATTTTGCAGCAGGAAAGAAAGGAAAAATAATTATATAAATCCACTTCCCATTATTTCCAAGATATTAATAAAAATAGTGCCACTCTTTATCTTATTTACAACAACAAAAACGTGCACACCTTATATCTTTTGAATAAAGAATTTTCTTTTACGAAATAATTCCATTAACTGAGAATTTTCCTTATACAAAATGCAGTAAACATTACCATTCTTTTTATTCTTTATTTTAAAAACTGGCTTCTAAAATCGAAAAATCTATGATATGATAGATCGAAAAATTAGAACCCCCGCAAAGACTAATTTTTGTTTAGTTATATTTTTAGATAATATCAAAATGTTTTCTAAATGATCATAATTTGTGCTTATCAGATATTACATCCGCAAATAGTGGATAATTTTAAATAGGTACTCCAAAGCTTTAAACTAATTGGGCTGGATCGAACGAAATACACACTTTTTAGATTAGTTTAGAAATAGCAAAAATTGCAAAAGAATATCAGGACAGTGATTTTTAGTAACCAAGAATATAAAAAAAAATCGCTTGGACTTTAACAACACAACCAAAAGAAATAAAACTTCGTTATCTTTTACACCCAATTTGAGACCAGAAATGCGAATTACGTTGGGTACATAAAAAATAAGCACTCAACTTAATACCCATTTTATTACGTTTGCCACTACATTTACTTGGTGCATCTACCTAAATATTTTCAACTTGAATTGTGCGTACTAGTAGGTTTTGGTAGGCGGAAATTCCTTTCCACAATAACCGCAGCAGGTCAATGTCCGATTGAGCTTCATGTGCAATTCTACCGAAAACAGAATTCCCTTGGTGATTAGCTGACGTGCTTATTTGAAGGGGTGAAGCTTTCAATAGAAGCGCTGGGTCAGTGAATTAGTCCCGCCCAAACACGTTCGTCTATTGAAAACACTTTCGCGTAATTTATTTACTTTTATCAAATCCCTCAATTAACAGATACCTCCCAGCGGATTTAGTGGAGCAACAGAAATTTTAGGAAATGGCGCAAAGCTCCAAATAAGGGAAAATTATCGAAGGGCTGGCATTCGCCATAGATTGCAAAGACGACTACGGCTTCGTCTTCGTTGCGCGAGATGCGGGTGGAATTCAACAAGTGCAATTGGGAAGAAGCTGGGTCCGGTGGCAATATCCTTTAAGCAGCCTCCACTTCCTGAAAGTGGCAGCTGGATACCGATGTAAGCTCACCCCGTGCGATAACAAGTCAACGGACGCGCGCCGGGTAAGCGGGGCCGGGACTCCGGCCCGGCGCCAACTTGCGGCGTAGGAGGCCGATTGATCACTACAGCACCTCACGTACTCTACTCACCTAGGAGACCGATGAAAGTAGAAACCATTTATGTGTTGGGATTTCCTGTCCTTCAGAAACTTCACAGAAGTTCGAGCTGTCGTCCAAAAATTCCTGCAGTTTTAAGAAATTCCGATTTCGCACATCAAAAACGTTGCGGAGATGGACACCGAGGAGGGCGAAGGAGCACGTTAAAGAAATTAATCGTTCTCTCCTGCTGGGGGGGCTGGCACTTTTTTTAAAAACAATCGTTCAATCGCAGATAAACTGCTGGCGATGGCGAATAGTTAAAACGATAATACCCACTAAACACGTTCACTAGAAGACAAAAACCGAGAAAAAAAAATATTTATATTTACGATTTTTGCAAAAAAAAATTTTATCAACAGAAGAGGGTAGCAGCGGAGAATTTTACGCGACAAGCGGAGACCGCGAGCCGTTTTGTTGTCAAAATTTCTCCAAAAAGGCAACAAAGGAGCAAAAGCGCAGGCATGCGTCTCTCGCGCGCTCCACGACTACACGAACGCGGCCTGAGAGCAAGGAGAAAATTGATATCGCAACGAAATATATTCGTCTTTGTCTATCATGGCGAACCAACACATTCTCGCCAGACTAGTGCCGTTCCTTTCACGCTGCCGCGACAGGGCTTGTAGTGGGACTCGGCGTGCGTCTGTGTTGGTTGATAGCCTTTCCGTTTTTCACCTCTGAAACAAATTCACCGAGCGAGGAGGGCGAAAATTTTGCTTTTGCCAGATTTCCGCACAAAATCCTACACGAACTCACTTTTTATAGCATTTTCACATAGCGGAATGGCCGCGGGCGCCAAATTACGCGCTTCTGCTCGAATGCCCGTCCGCCTGACGTTCGTATCGAGCACAAAACAGAAAAAAACCTCCCCACGATGTTCTACACGTTAGCCATCGCGCGCACATACAACACCCGATCCGAGCCCACAAGAAAATTTTTCGATTCGCGAAACCGATGCGCCTTCGCGGTGAAATCAGACGTTTTTTATCGCCCCAATAGGCCCCATTACCATTTTTTCGGTGGTTGCGGCGATTTTTCGGCCGGAGAACGATTTTCTGAACATCGAAATCCCGTTGCTCCTACGTCTTATGGAGAAAACTTTTCGTTCTAAACGAGTCTTTCCCTGTAGTTGTGTGATAAAACTGGACATGAAGATGCCACCGAACAGTTTTAGTACCGACCACGAACTGAAGGCGAGCGCAGCGTCGAAACGGGGCTACACCGACGTGCTGCTTCTCACCGCGTCGCCGTGTGTGCGTGCTTCGTGGTGAATTTTGGACACTTGTTTACCAATATTTCTCGGGTTGCCACTGCACCGATTTGGGCGCCCCACTTTATCTACGCGGACAATTTTTTGAGTAGTCCAATTTTAGTAATTTCTTCATAAATCCATAACAAATTCTTTTCAAATTTTGAGTCAGACGTAAAATTTCATTATTTTCTGTCCTTAAAAACTTTGAAACATTACCGCTTTAGTTGCAAAAGTAACAAAAAACAGTAACGGAAAGAAGTGGAGGATATTTTTCGCGCTCAATACGAATATCCTAAAACTGGGCTTACAGTAAAACATTTAAGCAAGAGCAATTAGAAATTCTTGTGATTTTTGTATTATTAGTAAAATTGTATTTCATATTTTCGCCTGATTTACTTACAAAACGCCTTTAAGGGGTTAAAATACAGGCTTATCTTATAAAATCGAGGTGATTTTCATGAAAGATATTAAAAATTCTTCGAAATACCTACAGCCGACGGTTATTCTAGTTATTCTATTTCGTCATCGCTTATGCTCCAGTCTCGATTACTCCTGAAAGCTGGCTTATCTTAAATTAAAATCCAAGAAGATTATTTTAATGTTTATTCTGTGTATATGTGAATGATTTTTTTTGGAAAAAAAACCAACTTCGATATAATCACGTTTAAAGTTTTAGGTTTTAGTTCATCCCATCAGGGAAATTTCGTAGGAATAAACTTAATTAGAAATAATTAATAAGAATTTGAAAGAGTTTCTCAAAAATTAGAAGACCTATCGCTGTAGTTTTCTTGCAGGTTTTATTTTCAGTTGTGGTCAGGTTGTTTTCGTGATTTTCCTCCAAAAATTAGAGATACAAATTTTAAAAGTTAATTATACTTATATATTATTATGTATCTCATAGCCAAAAACCAAAAAAAAATTGTTAAATAATGGTTTATCAATAACTATCTATTAATTGAAAATCTACCGTTATTGAACAATTTTTATTTATTGGTTTTTCCTAAAATTACACCAGAGATCTACAAATGATTCACTTGAAGGCGATAATATTGTTCCGAATTATTATAAGACCACATCATTATTGCTGTTATTTTTATTTGAAAAATACAAAATAATAGTTATCTTCATACCCTGTTTAATTGTGATTAGATTACTTCATCGTAATTATTTACTAGTGAAGCTTTCATTACACATTGCAATTTCGTAATGATATTTAAGTTTTCACTAATTCACTATATCCCCTGAAAATTCTTACTCATAAGATAAAATTAAGAATATAAATTTAATTAAATGAACTATTGTTTATCGTAGGATGTGTTTTTTTTCGCTCCCATAGTTCTTATACTAAGCCGCCCGACAAATTTTCAGACTCTCTAAACTAGATTATGTAGACGGCACAAACAGATATATCCCCATATAATTATCATGAGAAAAACTACTTTTTTACATAACGTTAAAAAAAAAAATTAAAATTGTCTCATAGCAGCAATTTGCTGCAAACAAGGACTGTAGTTATAGATGCAGTAGTTTTATCTACCGATATCATTTTTTTTTTAACAAACATATTACATACATATATCCTTGCTTTAGACTAGACATTTCGAAATTTCTGAAACCTACTTATAGTATCTAACAAAAGATAAACGTTTAATTACAGAGCCTATATAAAAGTACAATTAATACCTCTCTTATTGTTCCTTCCTAATCTTTTTGAGCAGTTTTTTAAATATCTGGGATGTTACATTTGGCAGTTAATAATTCATTTGAGCAGTAAGAAATTTTTTTAGCAGTAATTAAATTAATTGTGGCCAGTACAATGCAGACTGAAGATTTCGAGCGGTAGATTAAATATTTAAGCGGTAAAATGCTCAAACATTCATTCAGTTCTCGGTGTTCGGTAAAAGCACAGAGAAAAAGGAGCAGTCGAGTAGGACTTATGAGCCACAATTTTTTGAAAGTTTTGTGTGACAGCCTCTTATCATCCGATGGCACGTGAAAAGTGCATAGTGTAGTTTAGTGTTTCACCTCTCATTTTTTATTTTACTAGCTAAATTTGACTGCCCATTATAGTTTTACTGCCAAATTAGATTTTCACGCATTCAAGTACTTTTTGAGCTACTCAAGTCATTTTATACCCTAGACTAGGCAGACAACAGTTATTGGCCAAAGCGATTGTGTGTAAAGTCATTAAGCTAAATACCCAAAGTATTGACTACTCGTTTTAAATTTGTTACTGCTCATATTTTATCGCCCAATAAGTTATTGAACATACAATTTGTATTGTCGTACTGACCGAAACATGGCATACGGAATGCCCGTTTAAAGGCTGAAACACAATGCATCCGCTCCGCTCCGGTTCGTTCCGGCTGTCAAAGTTGAACATACGTAGCGCTATGTAAGTGGACACAATGACCGGAACGGAGGGGACCAGACCGGAGCGGAGCGGCCGAGAGTTGAAAAATTTTCAACTTTGCCGGAACGCCGGAACACCATAACCTCACTAATGAAATTTTGACATTTCAGAAGTGCCGTGCCATGGATGAGGAAGCATTTGTATTGCATACAATTCTAGTAGCATCACCAATAACTTTAAATTTCTCATTTTTCCGTTTATCAATAAAATTTTCAAAAAATAAGTTGATTTCCTTTCACAGACAGCTGTCAAACGACGGAGCGGACCGGACACATTGTAATCACCTCTCCTGTCCAGTTTGAACCGAGCGGAGCGGAGCGAAACGAACCGGAGCGGAGCGGATGCATTGTGTTTCAGCCTTAAATCAGTGGCTTTTACAAGTCTGCAAGTACGTGAATAGACTGAAGATAGCGTTGCGCCGCCTCTGCCTTTCCCACGACTCCAGGCTGGAAGCTCATCGCACGACCAGTTTTTTTCGCGGGTTCTTTCTGCATTCTGGGAAGTGAACGGCAACGCAGCTCTTCTTCTCGGGCTCGGCAGCCAGACGTTGATCGCCAGTGGAGTAGAAAAGGTCTGCCGCGACTGCTTGCTGTTTTGTGTGACTGAACACTGCTGATGAGGATCTGTGCAACTGTGCTGCAAACTGAGTGAATTTCAGCGGCCGTCCGCGAATCGTCTGCACCGAAATCGGTTTGTGACAGATTTTCAACAGAAATCGGATAAGTTTTTGTGGGAAATTTGCGGTGAGGAAAGTGTGGCCTGCACTTGTCGAAAAATCGAAATATCGAACGGGAGTGACAGAGAGGCCGTCCTGGATGCGCATTGTCTCTGCGGGCCACAGAGCGAGCCAGCGACAGTGGGCTCCTCGGAATTGACATTTGCGTTGCGTTTGAAAGCGATGTAGCTGCAGTGTGCCGCCGCCGCCGAGTGCGAATTTTTTGACGTCCATCGTCCGGCACGGCAGCTACGATCTAGCGGCTGTTCGGGTAGTGCAGTGTCGTTGTTCTTCTACTGGGAGTTGAATCAGGCCCTGGTTCCGGCAATCTTTGCACGAGGAAAAAAAACGGAGCAGGAGGTAGAAGGGGAGCGCCAGCGCAACGGCCAACAGCTGGGTGCAACAATAAAATCACTTTCCGGAGAAATAATAGAAAATCCGCTTTCTATGGGACGTTAAATGGATAACAGTCTCGATACCTGTCAGGTGAGTACAACAAAGGTTAGCGACATAGAAATTCATTGAACTCGGCTGCAGCCAGTGTGCTCCGCTGGACGGATGGGCCGACGAAAAACTTCGCTCCGCTTGTGCAATTCTTCGGCTGCCACCGGATCGGTTTTCTCGTGGGCAGGGAGGACACTTGGCGGCGTAGCGCAAGCCTCTTCCTGCAGCCTTGGTATGCCGCTGTTCACGTCGTGGTCGTATCCACTCCTTCGCAATTTAATTAAATTTCGGCACTAGCCGGGGCCCGGGGGAGGCAATTACATAATTCACCCGTAATCATGGCTAAACTCGGCTCACGGACTGGCAGGGTAAAGCTCCTGCCGTCGCATTAGGCATGATTCATTCCTGGAATGGAGCTCCTTCCTTCGTTCGGGACGGGGGCTGGAAGGAAGCCTGTTTTGCATTGCGACTTACATAAAAATAAAAAAATTCGGCAAGGTAACTCGGTCACACCTGAGTTGTATTTGCGGCAGGCACGCACTCGATGTTCCGTGCTCGGATGAAAGTGGAACTTGACTTTGAAAGAGTGCCAGAAGGCGTAACAGCCTCAGCCAGCTAGCGCCAAGGCGTAGCAGGTGTCACCCGAACCAGCTGTGAGGTTGTGCCTGGAATAAAACAAATTAAGATTACTTAAGATGCGTTTCTCATTCTGTGGGTCAAGACGCAAGTCGGTTGGAGGGCTATTTCGGTGCGATTTGGCGTTCGGCCCGGAACCCGTCTGGCACCCACTTGGAGCGGTCTATTGCCGGCACAAAAACACAAAGTGGCAGATAGCGAAGCATTCGTCTGTTGTCTTAAAAGCAAGTGCTGTGCGATAAAATTTTTAGCGATAAGAGAAAAGATCGCTTTACAAAAGGCGAAGTGACGAGCCTTCGCGATGTGACGAAGGAGAACCGTCGGCTCCACCAAGAAAGGGAGCAACGACGTTTGGTCAGCTGCAGCAAGCCTGCCGGAATTTGCTTGCATTCCATTAGTTGGAAAATTCCAGTGTAATACTGTCACCATGACCATACCTGTCACGCTTTTTAACTCGGCATGCATGAGGTTTTCTGTAAAAGTCTGATATCTGACTCCGTTTGCATTAAAACTGAACAAATAATTCTGATGAAAATATTTTATATACTTCAAGAGAAAACATTAAAAAGTAGTGTTTCCACCAAATTTCATTGAATTCTAAGAAGCTTCATTAAGCTTAACTTGTCCCAAATCAAGTTTTCTTCTATTTCCATGTTTTCTCTCAATATTCAAGGTCAATTCAAAAGAAAACTATTAGAAACAGCTGATTTTGTTGCCCGACTATCACGTCCAAGGTTTCATTGAATTTCAACTAAGAATGTTTTGTATGTTGTCTGTGTCTAATTCAATGATTTATTGTATAATTTTTTTAAAATGAGACTGAACACTTTATTTTGTTAGAACATAAAAAGCAAAATTACAATAGTTACATATTAAAATTTTTTTTTCCAACTCTTTAAAACTCTTATTTCTGATCGAAATTAGCTATATACGTAGGTATATGAACAAAACAATAACTTGAATTATCGTCGGAAAACTCGCACTCAAACGAAAAACTTTTCGAACTAATTCGATGGCTGACTGTTTTGTTTTAAATTGTGGTACCATTTTTGAAATATTTTATGATTGCGAAGAAGGCTATGGCAAAATGGAATCCGGAAATCGTAAAATTGTGACAATGATTACTCCAAGAGGCAAGATTACTCCGATTTAACATCCACTAACTACCAACGCGAAATAACCACTTTTTTTGCAAAAAATACACTATGTGAAAAGTAACTAGCATTGCTTTGAGATTTTTACTGGTTGTTCGAGACGGATTTATTTTTATTATTTTACCCTGATTTATTACGACAGAATTTTTCGAAAAATTTTTAATAGGAAAGCGAAGTAGCAACCGAACCAAAACATTAAAAGTTAACACGGCATAATAGGACAAATAGCTTAGGGTGATGTACCTATGGTAAAAGAACTCGATATTTTTCGAAGCAATAGTAAATACACAAGAGATAAATATCCGTAACATTTTTTGTGTAGTCGGGACCTATTCCAGAATAATGTTCAACTTTTTAAAGTAGGTATCTGATTTAAAATATAATAAATTCCATGTTGCACAGAACTTTTTGTTATTCGAAAAAAAGGAAAATTTTCCATGAGAGATTAAATTGTATGAATATGAGTACCTAATTTATGCTTTTCAAGGCATATATTTTAAATGCTACCAAACGTAAAAAAGCTAAACAAAAGGTGAGATTGTTTTTAACCCACCTAACTCCAAAGAGTTGACTCTAATGCTGAGAAACTTAACGAGAAGAAGCTACATACATGGGAGTCTTAACTAATTAAAGAACCAATAAGTCGAAGATTTTAGTATAGAATTTTAAGAGTGTACGAACCATTAAAAATGCAGAAAATTTATATTCAGAAAGAAAAAATTAAAAATATGTTAGTTGAGATTGAAGGCATAACAGACAACTTAGGTACAGTTCTGATTTATTTATTAATTCGCTTAATACAAGCTACATATAATACATACAATATAAAACTGGTGGTTGGTTGGTTGATTTTCCCTTACCAACTTTACCAAAGTGCGTTTGATGTCGAGTAACAGTTTTCTTCCTTCCTGAGTTCTTTCTGTTTACAACAACTCCAAATTTACACTGAAAAAAAAGATTAGGAAAACTAACTACTTTTTTAGCCTACTAATTTAAATTAGGTGATAGAACTAAACAGTGGGAAAAATATTTGCAAAATTAATTGGTTTCGCAAATATTTTAGTTGATTTCCTTACTATTTTATTTGGTTTTCCAACTTTCGATTATTTTACCAACTAATTTAATTAGTAGACTGAAAATCAATCAAAAGATAAAAGATTAGTTAGTGTTTCTAATCTAGCCCACTGTCTTGAAGTGCGATGACCTTACAATACTGAAAACATTATTAAATATTTTATTAAAAAATTAAAAAGATGTTTATTTGCCACTAACAAGGGGAGTATCAGACATGGGAATCACAGATTTCCATCACTTTTATATGTATTGTTGGGGAGGGTCCCCTCAATAGTTTAGCAAAATGGCAAAATGCAACTCTCTTTTATTATCGAGATATTTCAAGTTGTAAGTTGCATGCTTTACTTAATTATAAGAAACGGCAAGCGGCATAAACGTTTAATGTCGATTGGTAGGTGGTCTTAATATTTTAATCAGAACTGTAGAATCAACTAACCTGTGGCCATTCAGTTAATCTTATGTTAAGAAAAAAGTTCTTTCCCACATTATTCAATCATAAATGTTTCCAATGTATACATACAAACTGGATATTTTCATTAAATAAAAAGAATGATCTTAATTTTCTTGTTGTAATAAGTATTTGTCAATTTTTTCAGTTATCTAAAAATATGACTGTCTTTACCTTGCAGTGAAAGTACCATCCAAATTGATTTAGCCGTTCCCAAGATTAGCCCGAACAAAAATTGTAGGGGTTTAATACATATGAAACCAGAAAAAAGAAGATGTGAAAGTCTTGAAATTCAAAATGTATACGATGTTTTTTGGAGGTTTAAGTTTAAAATCTAATATTGATATTAAAATCTGTGATTTTTTTCCCATAATTCGACAAACATATTTTTTGTTGTTTCATTTTTTCCCAAAGTCTCTTTTAATGATACTATATTTTTTATTACTAGGAAAGAATGCAACTCAAAGTATTCAGTTAATGCTATGTATCAAAGCAGTAGAATTAAAATTAGTGTCTAAACATCCTATAAATGTTAGTGTAAGTACAATTCGTGTTTGGCTCATGTCTAATTCCCCGCTGGAATGTGCGAATCGTTACTTGAAATGATAGTGAAAATGCGTTACATAACAGCAGCACTGCTTATCACTCGGGTTTTGATTGTCCAAACACCCGTAGGTTATTCGAATGCATTTCTCGGTATTATTTGATTATCGTTGAGGATGGTGACGTAATCATACATAACACACGGAGACAGATATTCATGAATGAGGGACAGGTAAAACCGCATTTATTTGCCTTTATGTTTTTCTAACAAAGAGTTTTTCCCTACCAGCGTTTGCGATTTCGACTTTATAATGTGCCAAAAAAAAAATTGTCAACTTAACAAATCACCTTTCTTCGATCCATCAGATAAAGAAAAATATGGTTTTCGTGTTTAATATGAATGACCTACTTTGCGTCTGGCTGACTGAATTTTAAAATGTACCCAAATTTGAAATCAACCAGGATTTGCACAGCTTTTGAAAGCAGTGGGCCATGGTACAGAGGGCTGAATCGATTGAAGGAAATATGCGAACCGTGAAGCGGAAGTTTTAGTCAAAGAAAGACGAGTACGCATTGTTGTTTTATAGAACTTTACTGAAGTTTCCCGGATATGAAAATGTATTAAAGCCTGGAACGTAAATTTAAAATTGTTTTAGGTACAATCCATTTCACAAAGGTATACCAATTATTTTTAATTTATTTATACAAATTTCGTGCTAGAAAATCATCGACAACAGTTGGATATTTGCGGTAATTTCAAACATAGAGTGAAATCTTAGGATAACTTATTAAATGTATAGCAGTGAAGATTTCTAAAGTAAAAGTTATTTCGTAATTTTTATGACATATATTTTATGGTAAGCAACGTTTTTATAAACCTTGAAAATTTCGTGTTATTCAAAACCTGAAAGATCCAAAAGTTAAAAGTAAGTAAGAAAGTTATATCTACCAGGGTTTTAAAAAAGAATTATCTTTAAATAATAAAAAGAAAATATGAAGAGAATTTCATAATTTGTACAAGAAAACAGTTGAGCATCCTTAATTTCTTTAGATTATTGTTGGGTGTAGGTAAACATAAACGTTAATGCAATTTTCATAATTGTTTGATATAGTCGGTCTTTTAAAAAAAATTCGATAAAATCTCAATGCTGAAGGGAAATTAAGTGCGGTATTTCAGATTTCTGCCCGTCATGCTGCGGTGAATTATATCCAGAGGACGACAAAAAGTGGTCCACGGCGGCAAAACTTGTCTGAGCCCTGATAACCTCAATTTTTGCAAGAAAAATTGCACGGTACAAGGTCTGCTAATTTTTCCCCCCAAAAAAAGGCAATCATACAACTTATGTTTTATAATTTCTCGACAATTTTTCAATTTCTCTGCCATCGGGGACGTGAATGAACTCGGTTTGTGCCATTTAAATTCCGTCGCGACCAGTTTACCCCATCTGCGGGCGATAAAAGCGGCTGCGAAAATTCTTAGATCACTTAATGAGCCTCTTCTATGAGGCTCCGAGAGAAAACAAATTTCAGCTGGCTTCTTTGTCTTTTCGAGCGCAAACCGATTCTAACTGCTCAGAAATTTGGGTCTGAGGCCCGATTGGGCAGCACACTCCAATTACAGGTCCCAGGGGCACAATGGCCTATTATTCACCTGGCCAAACACGTCTATCAGCCCGAAAGCAGACTTTGGCCATGATTCGCCAGGCCAAATGTTCTGACCATCCAGAGCAAACAGCAGCGAATCGACTGCGGGCTGAATTTTCCCTGAGGACGGATTGAATGTAAAAAACGAGCTATTCACCCGGCAAATTTCGAGCTTCTTCCAGATCGAGCACATTTGCATGCAGTGCACGCCCCGGAATTTGAATAGGGTAAGACGAGGAGGAATTCAGAGGCCAAACTAAGCGGCGAAAAAGTTATGGTTTCGATCGAAATTTTTCCGAAGACGACATGTCGGAGTCGCCGCTGTTGATGGCGCGACGTTCTTGGTGAATGCATGTTTGATTGCAGCTATTTAGCGAATAACGAAGAACGGGAGAGTTTGTAGAATTTTAAGAGCTTTAAAGTAGTAAAAGTAAGTTTATGACTATTATTCTTTTAATTTACAGAAACTTTATCATGCAGTCTTGCAGATCTGTAGGTCTAATATCAGTCAAACATTTTGACTATCAATCGACTTTGTAAACGAATGTATTTTATGCTTCGCACTTGATAGAAATTAAATACATCATAATATGATTATATCATATATGAATTTCAATTTTCATCTTTCAATTTGCTATTAATGTAGTTTACCATTTCAATTTCCACGCTTTTTTTAACGTATTTATCAAATATTCATATAGTAGGAAAATATCGATTTAAATTATTTATATTTGAGAAATAAAACATTTTCTCATATCGGATTTTATAACACTAAATATAATAGTATAAAAAACAATCAAAATGAAGGATATTTACCTATAACATGAAGCCGGAACCGGTAGTCCACTAATTTTATATAACATCCAAGTCGGATTGTTGGATATTTTAGAAGAAGAAAACAGGTCAAGTGCGAGTACGAACTCGGGCAATTAGTGTTCCGTGCTAGATTACCTTAATTGTTTAATCATATAACATGGATAGTACTAAACTTGCACTGAATAATTACATGAATAACTGTTTTACTCAAAGATTCCTTTTATAAGTCATAATTTGTAACTCCTAAGCAAACTGTTTTGTGATCGCTAAAAAACTTTCTTCTACATATATACATACATATGTACAAATCCATATAATTCGCAGAATTACTGTATACATACATGTTTATCAAGGTCCACAACGAAAACAAAATGATTCAGTTGTCCATGATATTTTTCAGAATTTAAATGTCTATAGTTTTTGAAATAAGGCTAGGGACAGCACTTTTTTTAGCGGTTTTTGAATTAAAATTGACCTTTTTTTATATGGGTTCTGTTTTGTCCCTTTTGGGATAGAACACGAAAACGAATAGAATTTCAAATAAAGAAATATTTTTTAACAAATTTAATTATCTTCAAAAGAAATAGAGCCCTAGTTTGTCGCTGACGGTAATTATGTAACCGTCGTTTTTTACAGTGATTTAAAATACGCGCGTTAGCCATTACATCTTTTTCCTTTGGTCTCGCAAGTGTGTTAAAATTGTCTACCTCTTTTTAAATCTGCTTATTTCCTTAAAATATCCATCCTAAAGTTTTTCCGAACAGGTCTGGCGATTGTGTTCGCGCCACTTAAGAGGTTTTTTCCATTCACTTTTAAGTCATTTTTTAATCAAATTAGCGGTATGCTTCAGGTCATTGTCTTGTTTGAAAACAATATTCGGGTCGTTGCCTTAGTGAAAGACGATTTTGTAGAGCGTGTTTATTAGATGTTTGTTTATATGAGATTTAATCACAATTATTTAATTAATTTTTTAATGAATCAGTGTTTTATCGCTAATTAAGTATATAAAATCGGCTTAATTTTGAATATGTGTATAAACAATTTAAAAGTATGTTCATATTTCATCATTATAAATTAATATAGTAAAAGCCCCGAATACAATACTTTCTTTGATATAAAAAAAACATTGAAGGAAAAAATAAATAAAAGCATTAAATCAAAAAACTTTTCCTTAGCATCAATTAACCTAAACCTCTGCAAAGTCAGTGAAGCATAGCGAGACGTTGTTTAAATTGAATTTACAGCGGGCGTGGATATCAATTACTCTAAATTAGTAAAATTTAACTGTGGACAATTTTAGTTCTCCTTCAACGAATTTTACCAAATTACAACAAATTGCCCACATTTGTCTTCATTACTTTTTCAAAGATCCGTGTGTCACTTAAGCCACTCGTATCCCGGCCAATTAATTTCTCCACATACTCACCCTGTTTGCGGGCGGGGCAAGATGTTCTCGAAGACGACTGTAATGCAAAAAAGTGCAGTAGGCAAAACACAGAGCCGGCCGTTTCGCAAACCCCTTCACTTCGCGGCGTCTGGTCTAAATTTTTGCTGAATTGAAACCGTTTTCAGGTCAATTGCGCTGGTGCTGTGAAACCAGTAACCACTGCAGCGGCGGCAGGGCGAACAAACTTTTCCTTATCAAAACACAGTTGAGTGGCTTCGCCGCTTTCCTTGAATTTCTTTATTCGAAAGCTTCTTTGCCCGCGACGAGTGCTGGTCGTGGTTCTTCAGGTCGACCGTGGCTCGTTATGCGACTTTAATCGTTGTAAAATTACGAAACGACATGAAACTGAAAGTCTTGCTAGAAACGAGCCTTCTTATGGAAATGATGACCGCCGCCCACAATGCCGGAAATTTCCGATATTCAAATTCGCCTTCGACTTCAGTAGGCGTGACTAGCCAGCCGGGCGGATAATCTAATGGCAGGTGCGAAGACAATTTTATATTTGCCAAATAGCTACTCTGGACTTTAACCGCACTGCAGACGTTCATGCACCAAGAAAGTCGGGTTCGGAAACGACCATTTCAAAAAGTTTCGAAACCCGCGTTTTCTCAAGTGTAATCAATTGCATGCTGTCAAACATCTACTACATACAATATACAATTTATTATGTACATATATTATAGTAAAACTAAATTTATGGATATTATTGAAAAAATATCAAAGACAAAATGTCCAAAGTATGACGCCAAATTGTATTGATTGAATAGAATATTCATAAAATTACACATAGCTTGTACAAATGACAATACATATTTATATTTGTTTGCCATGGTACCGATTTTGTTTTACATATTATATTTATTAATTCCTTATCGGTTTGAGTTTAAATAATTTTAATAGGCAAATACGAATGCGAATATGAGTTAAATCGTGATTAGTCAACCAATACAACAAAATATAAAGAATCGTTTTACTTCATATATTTAATGTCTTTGGATAAAAATATTTACCACTGTTATGTCAAACAATTTTGTAAGCGTATGAATTACAAACAAAAGGTTACAAAATTTATCTATTTTTGTTCTTGAGAATTATTTTTTTGATTTTTGTATAATGATAATATAACTAATCACTAACGTGAAATTCTTCCATTTCAATCACGTCACGTTACTGAGGAAAATAGGTTAGTATAATCAGTTAATGGAAAAAAGTTAAATCCTAGAATATTTCGGAAAGTCTAAAAGACTTTAGTATTTTAATATAATAGTAAAAGTTTGAGCTTTTAAACTTTTATTTGAGTCATATTATACAAATTCCTAGAAGAATAAGGAAACTTTAAAAATTTTCAAAATATGTTTTTTTGTATTTCTCAAACCTATTTTCTCCGAAAACATGACGTAATAGAACATTTTCGTTTGTGAATTCGTAATCTACGCAAAAAAAGTATGCATATAATGGGAATTTAGGGGCAAAATTAATTTAAATCAGTGCTAAATTGCCCTTATTTTGTTTCACTTTCAGTAATATCCCTTTCTTTGCTTCTTTTTTCATTAAGATTAGGAAGGGATTTATTTTAAATTTGTTGCACAAGTCAATTATACAATAGTTTCTAAATGTCGTACTACGATTCTATGTGTTATAAAACGTGTTAAGGATAGTATGGGATATACTTAAAATCAGTAAAAAGTAATTCATTATACGAACTTAAATATGAAACAAACAAAAAAATATTAAAGCAATATATTGAAGACTTCAAATTAATTGTTTTGTGTTATTATATGCAAGCTTAGTGAGTTATTAGAGGAATAAATCTTCACGGCGTGTATTCTAGCCTTTCGTAGAATTATCTAAAAACAATTGTAAAGTTTATTGTAAAGTTTATGAGTGTATTTTGAAGATATACTTACCTAAACGATTAATTATTTTATCATAAAACATTTAACAAATCATATTTGCAAAAAACAAAAATACGTTTTTTACAGGAATTTTGCACGTTTACAATTTTGTCTAAATAATGTTTTTAGTACGATACTAAATATAGGTACAATTGAATCACCTTTAATTAAAAAAAAAAGAATTATTTTGGTCCATCGAGAATATTTTGAGTTATCCTGTAGGTACGCCGAAACATAGTTTTGAAAAAAATGAGTTTAAAGTTTCAAAATTGCTCGCTCGCAAATGCGTACTGATCGAGCTCATTACGGCCCGCGAAAATAGGAATTCATAATTAGGACATATTCTAGGGATAATTACTACCGATTTAAGCAATACAAAAATCGAATTTTTTGAAGCCGCTACACCAGGCTACCCTGAAATATAATTAATAATTCTAGTGTTATAATTTTCAAATTCTGTAAACTCAATTATTATTTTAATTACATTTTCTGTTTACCTTTCCGACACAGTGTTTCTTTGGGACATCTACGTTCAACTTAAATGTAAAATCAATTCTGAAATAGAATGAATTTTCCTTTCGATCACAGTGACGTTTTCCATTTCCCGTGTGACAGGGTTAAAAGAAGGGATATTTGCCTTGAAAACCTTTTCTTTGTTCCTACACTCCGCGCACATATTATTGATATCATGTTCATTGTAGGATTTGAACTTGTTCAATTTTGCGCCATTAAATGAAAAGTTCACGCACTGATTTCCTAAGAACTACTCAAATGTAAACTCCCCTCTAAGTCAAGCGTGACTAATGTATTCTACAAAAAATAGGTGTTTTTTTTTTAAATCGCGGGAAATATTGTGTGTAAATCAGAAGCACATGAACTCTGTTAGCAAAGTCAATCAATGAGAGGTGCTTGACTGTTTCCAGAGCATGTACCTACTTAATTTTGATCCATAGTTACAGAGAAACATAACTCGCGAAATCACTCAATTCTTGACTGGATTGTGATTTATATACCCACCTGCAAACCGTCAATTCCAATTAACCACCAAAGTGGATTTATGTTTAATATAATTTTTTATGTTTTAAATTTCCAGTGAAAAGGAAACACTTGTGCGGAGGGGTTACCGACCGGAATCGACCGTGCTCAAAAACTCACCTGTGAAACGTTTGAGGTAGTACCACGTTGCCGCCAATCTTTTCAGTCACAATGAGCAAAAAAAAATGTTAATAATAAGCAGCCTAAGCAGCTTTCGCTCGCGCTGGTCCATTACTATTATACGGGGCCAGAGGGGCTATATTTTTTTACACGGACCCGGTTTTATTTGACGGTCACAGAAGACTGCTTTTGGGGCTGAATTGGCAGTGAGAAAAGATAACTGAACCGGCTGCACCCGGGAAAAGTGTTACTCGTCTCTAAGTAAGAGGACTATTCATTTTCTTACAATTTTGGTATAAAAGCGAAAAGTTGTGGGTGGCATCAGTCAGGTTTTCAGCACGACAGTGCGCCGCATCATAGTGCGTAAAACAGCCATTTAACTCTCAGGTGTTTTGTATCTTCAAATGTGTAACAGACGATTTGACTCTCATGGTTACGTAAAATGTGATTGTTTTCACCAAATTGCGCGACGACTAGTGCTGCGCATTCACCTGGAAAATTTGTAACAATGCGAACGTTAACTACACAGGTTTTGGTTCAGGGAAGACGAGACGAGTTGCGCGCATCATCGGAACCACGACATCAACGAGGCTCGATTTTACAGTCGTTTCCAAGTAAATTCGTGGGCAAACGAGTTTGTCAGGTGCTGCAACTTATTCTGCTACACTTTCGGCGTTTTAATCCCAGGTCCCAGGTGAATTATGCGAAACCACGTCGTCCTCCAGTTCCTCCACAAGTGGTCGTCTGGGATCTGGTCCACTACATAGTTGTTCGGAAATACACTCTGCGACAATTATATAAGATATACCCCGCTTTTTCAAGTTCCCATTAAAGTGACTAATCGGAGATTTGATCTTTAAACAAGTTAAGAGACTTCTTTTCAGGCTTTTTCAATAACATTTAGACCGGTCCCTTACTAGTTACGTTACGCAAGTAAACAGATTCATTCTTTCTCAAAATATTGACTCTTAAATGGAAAAATATCGTAAATAACACTTTAACGTGAAATCAAAAATTGTGCCGTTTTGTTTAAAGCATTATAAGTCAACTTTTTTAAATTAATTATTATTAACCGCTTTCAAAATTAACGACTAATTTTATTGTAAACGATATCTTGTGGCGTCACGAATATTTTTCTAATAACTCAAAATTATCTGGGAACTGGTTCTGAGGTTAGTTCAAATATCAAGGTAATTTAAATTTATAAAATCGGACAAGTGCGAGTAGAAGTCGCGCCATGAGAGATCCGTACTGTTGTAGAAAAAAAAACATTAAGTTTGTTACGCATCTAATGAGACTATCATTTTGACTTAAAAAGAAAATTTCAAATAGAATAAGATATTAAATACATATTTTCGGACTTTTTCCTTTAACTTAAAGGTTTTAATGCACCAGTCACTGAGTTATAATGCATTGAGTTAAAAAACTTGAATTTTTTTACAGGACTATGAAGCTTACACTTTAGTATTATTTTAAATTGATATTTCTAGCCGTTGATGAGAAAAATTGTATTGACGAACAGACGGAGAATAAAGTGATGCTATAAGTTGAAAACGCGCTTAAAATATTATACAGGAATATCGAAATTCTGAGTCAATAACAAAGGTTTCGGTTCAAATATAGTTTTAGTCGAAAACCTTTCTTTGGAATCGTAGATTTTCTTACAAATTTTATTTCCCAAAATATGTACGATAAGTTTTTTAGGAGCTATGAGGTAATTAATGAACATGCAAAAATAATAAACCTCCTTTGTCGTAGTCGCATAAAAATGGTCAAATCGGGATTTAGGAAAAAATAGAGGCTTTAAGGGGAGAATTAGAAAACATTTTAATAAATAATTAGAAAAAGAAAATTGTTAATTTTAGAAAAGAAAATTGTTCGAATTTAAAGACTTGGTAGAAATTCAGTGTCTACTGTTCTGTTCTAGAAAAACTTTGAAAAGGAAGCAGAAGAAATATTTCAGTCACAGGACTTGTATGCTAGAAATCTAAAAAATCTGGAGATGCTATACCACTGAGTGTATTTCATGAGTTGAGAATCCGTCAGACTTTTCTCAATAGGCGGAACGAAATAAAAATGTGATTAATTTACGGACAACGGCATGACTCAATGTCTGTTTTTGTAAGACAATCTTTTCGCGTTTTCTTTACCCCACGAGTCCGAATTAATCAGTTTCAGATGCTGGCTGATTTCTGAACGCGTCTTACTTGAGTGCAAATGGCTAGCCGCACTCGCTTCGGCCAATTTTTATTTTCCGCAAAGCGTTAAGTGACCCACTGAACTCGTAATGCTTTATTTTTAGCGGACGATAAACAAAAATCTCGCCGAACGCAAGATTCTCCGGCTAATCGTTCCAAAATTGTGTGAAGCTCTGAAAAATAAATCTGTGTCTTGGCAGCGACTTCCTCAAGGTTTTTCAGGTGATTAAGAAAGCCAAGCGGAATTTTTTTTATCCGAATAATATTTTTATTTCAAAATCTTCGACTTCCTCCTCAGTCAGATATTAATGCATTGCATTTTTTTTTTAAGATCGAAATTGCCCCCCATCACAAGAAAATGCGATCCTCAATTCAGTCGCTGATCTTTCGTAAGCAGATTTGTTCAGGTGATTTAACTGATTGGAATGTTGTCAGCTGTTATGAGCCTCAGCTATCGGGCAGTGGAGAGGATGCAGCCCACTGTATGCACACATGCATATGATTAGAATCTTAATCAACTATAACTGAGTGATCAAAATAAACAAAATGTTTTTACAAAACTTATCTATCGGAAATTATCTGCCGTCAAATTCGAGGCGACACTCGTTTCTGGTTAATTTATTCAAGTGCGATACCTACGTTGGCTTGAGTGACTTTTATTCGATAGACTATTCATGAATTCCGTTTTAATTGTTATGTTTGGGTTATAAGGCTTTTGCCCTTTTAAAATTGAATATCATTTGTCTTATCTGCTTTAAGAAGCAACTAACATTATCAGAAATAATTTTCCATATATTTAGTATTATAACAAAGTTATAGGGGGTGAAAAGTTCTAAATTTTACTTTGACAAAATATTGAGCAAAAAACGAAATGATTCACCTTTAAAATCTCTAATTTTGATATTTGACCAAGATGAATGTACCATATGTTTCGTGTTCATTGAGGTAAATATTTTTTTCATTAGATACAAAGTGGAAGACAAATAGGAAGGTAAAACATTTTGTGTAAGAAAATTTGAATTATAGCATTGTTTGTTTTTCTAACCACTTCTCAACATTTGTTATTACTTTAATTTCACGCAACAGCTAATAACATCTTGAATAAATTTATAGCTATTTTACTTTCCGAAAGCAATGTGTTTATTAATTAACGTTTTACGTCTCCGAAGTGCGTGTACAACCTATTTCGATTAAATCCTAATTTATCATTTTAAAAACCTAATTTGGACCTACCAAATTGTCTTGAAAATAAAATATTTTCTTTCTCTGAACCTTAAATTCTGACTTTTCAGAAAAATAAACGGTGTTAACGAACATTTTGCAAAATTTCTTAAATAGCAAATATTAATGTTGACTATATTTGACTAGAATTATATGTATTGTATATTGTTGCCAGATATTGAGTTAGATTTTTTCCTCCTTGCATTCTGTTTACTGGTTATATTCTAAAACCAAGGTTCATACTTTGCCCATCATGTTTCAAATCGATGGCGTGATAGAAATGATTTTCGTTTAGTCGACTCAATAAGCTGTGAGTTTGAATTATTATAATTGAAGCGATAATTTATAAATAATTTGTTTTGCATATAATCGTAATTACTCCACTTCATGTTACATTTGAACTTTATACAATGAGAATTAAGATAAAATGCTTATTTTATTATCAGGCAGCCTTGAATGTAAATGGTTTAAATTTTCTATTATTATTAGTTATTAATTAAATGAAATATTTTTATTTTCGTAACGTAAATTATATTTTTTCTGTTATAGTTGACCAGATTTTATATCGACGGCGATAAAAGCCGAAAAGCCTTAACTCCGAATTTTAAGAGACGCTACGTTTTAATTATGTAATTTTACGGTCTTCTTTTAATTTGTAATTTATTAAAAAAAAAACATATATTTATGTAGGTGCATACATTAAAAATATTTTTAGGTAGTTTCTTTCTTTGGTGGTAGATGCAGTTGTTGTATGTGTTTGCATCTTTACCGCAAATCGTCGAAAATTTGTCTCATTGTTCGTTAGTGCCTTACGAATAACCTCGGTTAAATGTTCATTTGTTAGCTGGGAATGGTGCTTTAATTTAATAAATTTCAAAGTTGAATACAAAGATTCACAGAATAGTACCTTGTACCAAATATGGAAATCAATATGTCATACATGATGCAATCCTCTGATGTCATATTTATAAAATAATAGGAACCTAGAATCGAATAGTTCCGTTAAAAATATTTGAAGAGAATCATTTGAAATGACATTGAACTTAAAGAAAAAGGTAAACATTATTTTCCTTTTTGTTCCTTTCACTTTTCTTATAGAGTTGAGTTATTTTTTATTAATTTTTGGGAATAAAACAGTCGGAAACTAATATGTATTTAAAAGAAACGTCGATATGATTTTCAGACAATGATTTTGAATTCTTACGAAATTGTCGAAATAAACTACGCAGAACTTTATTTTTATCGGATTTATTTGTTATTGTACATACATTACATTAACACTAAACGTACCGCCGACATTTGTAAGGTTTTTGGATGAAAGTAATATTTGTTATTTTTTAAGGAAAGATATCGTGAAAACAAATAAACGGAGACAAAAGAAAAATGATTCTACATATGCACTTTATAAAAACAAGAAAGGTGAGAACATGTAATCAAATTGAAGGTAAAAAGTTTTATCAAATATTTGCACAACGGTCAACTGGACTTGACTTGATCAGGATCGATTGGGGTCGATACTTAATTGAGTATCGATACCGTGGCGTAAGATACCAAATGACTGCTCGTTATCGTAGTTTCTAAAAAAAAATATAAAAATAAAATACTGGCAAACAGTTTCGCCATTTTTGTACGAACCCCAAAAAGGCACGATGATACTTTACATCTCTTGAAACAGGAAGTAATTTCATTTTATTTTTGTGCCTATTAAAGTATTGCAAAACGAAAATTCACAGAGACGTTTTGAAGTAAAATTCTTAAATTAGAAGAAAACGACGATTTTAATTTCCTATTAAAACTAAGTTGTGAGGTAATTTTTTTAGCTAGGAAAAGACACAATCGTGGAGCACATCCCACTCCCACATGTTTCCATTGTTTGTCTTCCGCTAGTAAAGTTTGCCTTTTCCGTGTTCGCAAGTTGGGCGCTGATTAAATCCCGGTTAGGTGACATAATATAACTATTTAATTACATACAGCAATCGATGTTTACCTGTTTTTTGATTAAGTGGCAAGACACACGTTGATTACCTCCCGTCGATGCTCCTCTCGTAAAAAACTCATTAGTAAAAATAGCAACCACGTGAGTCGTGACTTCGAGATGTCACGTAAGGCGAGGGGGTGGGACCTGTAGCGCCACAGAACCTTGGGCGTTCTGGCGAGCCACGCCGGCGGTGCATGCTCCAAACAATGAGGAGAAGAACTTATTTTCTAGTCGCTAGCAAGCCCCGACTTGTCCCCGGCCCGCAGGATTGATTTAAGTATCAATTTTTAATCGTTATGCATTGATTGTCGCCATCACCAGCAATTGGAGACAATTCGCGGGCAGGGCGGCGCGATGGCGGGAATGGTGAACTACTGGAGCACGGACAAGAAATAAACACTTCAAATAAGGGAAATCTTGAGGAGGTGGATCTCGTGGCGCGCCTTTTATGGGGTCGGTGGCTGGTTAGCGCTCCTTATCCGGACACTGGTGAGTCGTAAGCCTGGGCCTGACATTGAAAAGTTTTCTAGTTCATACCTCGATTATCTTGGGAGCATGTTTGTTGCTTCAACTTAAGACGGAATTCTTACGAATCAGCACCGAACAAGTAGTGCTCCATGGGACATGACCTCGTTGCAGAAATTTCTTAGAAGACTATCCAGGGATTGATTTTCCTAGGGTAACAAACGCTCCTCGAAATACACTTTTACTGAAAATGTTACAGACCCCTAAAGCGGCCCTGTTGAAGGTATTGATTAGCTGCACAGTGGAGTGAAGAAACTCTTAAAAGCTGAGTTTTTACCTTGTAAGTCGGTTACAACAGTTCGGCACTGTTTCCCTCATAAACGAGCATTGATATGCGTACTCAATTATACAAATGAGCTTTGTAGCAGTTTCGAGCGAAAGTGGCCTTTCAAGTCAAGGATGATGAAGAATCTTGTTTTGAGATTAAACTTGGTTTTATGGCGCATTTCTGGCACATAGAAATTTGGTTAGAACTTTTCCAAGGCAGAAATAGTTTCAAGGGCTATTTTTTTTCGATTTGCACAGTTTTTGGATAATGCGAACCGTACCTATTTATTCAAGGATTTTTTTAGAAACTGGAACAAAGGTTGCGCTAATTGTTGAAAATGTTGAAAAAAATTGCATCATGCCAAAGCTGACCTATCATACAATATACATAAAACACAAACAATATACATAAAACACAAACGTAAACATGCAGATTTTTTTAAACTATTAAATCTATAAGGTTGATTGCTTTCTTTTTAAAGAAATTGTATAAATCTGTGTAATCTATCTATATCTATCGGTTAAGATGGATATCTAAAACGCAGTTCCAGAGGTGGGAGTAGAGATGGCAACCATAAATCAAAAGGTTCACATAATTGATTATTTCAATCTAACATCAATATTATGTATACTTCTGGGAAGATTAAATTTGACGCTTTTAATTTAAATACTAGTACCGCCTGTGACCGAAATTCGACCAACCAACCAAGTGAGAGAAACAACGTTAATAATAATAATAACTGTCTTTTTTTATAATATTCTCCCGTGCAGAACAGGCAAAAAATCTAAGCTTATACATCCGTGAACGTGATCAAAATGCTTTTATTTAATTGGTTAATATTATTAAAATATTAATATTTTACTCTTGTAATTTTCAAAAAAGGTGTAGTTGTGTAATGAAAATACCGATTGATATCATTTATGCTTCGATGGATAGAGCTAATTAGAAGCTGCATTTCACTTTTTGAAAGCACATTAAAAGACGAGAACAATTACCTTCCAAAAAATTCTTCAAGACTTTTAAATATAGAGTTGTCATATAAACAAGATACTGTAGCCCGAACCATGATTCCAGCTGGACAGGACTGTACTATAATATTTCTGTGGTTTTAGCAAGTTTGTAGCCAGGGAGAGACAGAAGTCTTACTTAACTTATTTTTTATTTGGGATATCCACAGAAATAAACCGAATATTATACCTGATTCTGTCATAAGAGTTAAGAACCACTAAAGCCACTAAGGATTACCGAAGAACATCGAGTACTTAAGTCAGATTTTATCAATTGGTCATACCACTAATGATCCGACATTATTTCCAGTAGCCAGCGCCAATTAGTTCTGAGCAAAACATTCCTCTGGTACAATAAAAATTCGAAAGAAGCACTTAGGCGGAAGCGATAAGATACGTTTCGGTTGGAGTTATAAATCACAATAAAACGTTATCGGTTCGGGGAATATTGTCAATTTTCATAATTTCAAGCAAATCGACAAGGAATTTCTGTAAACTTTGATTCTGTTAATTAAGGGCAGTTGAGTTTGATCTTTGGGAATTGAAGAAATCTCTCGTAAAATACCCTAAGTGCTCGTATAGCGAACTCGTCGAATTGCTTCTAAGGGCTTGTTACTCTGAAGAAGAACTTTATGAATTTAAACCAATTGCCACTTGATTGGCCACTGTGAGATAATAATGGATTAAGTAAGCGTAAGCAGCTTCGATAAAATTGTGGGAAATAAGATCCAATCAGCTAGACAGTGCTACGCAAAAGAGATGGCGTTTTTTTTGTTATAATGACTTCGTGTTTCAAACAACATTTTATCAATTGAATTCAATGATTGTTTATTTCCCATCTAGATGCTAAAATTTCCTATCACTGATTGAAAATTTGTGCGTTGTAATAATATTAACTTTATCGTGTAGAAGTTGCTCAATTGATTTCTTTAAGAATTTTTAAGGTAACATTTGTAATTTGTTATATTTATCAAAGTATGTTAAACTTTCTACTGCATTATATTGTTTCACCTGCTATATTTATTTGTATCTTTTTAAGTTTCAGTTTCAGCTAGAAATTTTAAGCTTAAAAAGATATAATTATTTCGGGGAATGGTCTCAATAAGTGTTGTCTTTTGTTCGAAGAGGTGATGAAAAGTTTACTGAATTTAAAAGAGAATTCCTCATAGTGATTGGGCGTGAAATTAATTTTAGATATCAATTTTAATTTGGAAGCTGCTGTGAATGCCATGTTTACATACGTCGGTCGCTATAATACCCAATTTAATTTATTTGGAAATTCAGACTGCTCTTGCACTTGTAAATGTAGAGCATTTTTTAAAGTACATGGTATTTTCATACAAATCGTCTGCTTTTAATTAATTTATTTCATTACATAATTTTGGAAAGCATAAGTTTCTCTACTTCGTTTACGCATTCGCCAAAATTACAAACTGTAGCAGTTATAGAATAGCAGTTTATCAACAATTCGCTTATAATGTCGTTGAGACTGTTGAGAGTCCCGCCGTTCATTCCATCGTCATCATCATCGAGACTCTTAGAATTATTTAGAAAAAGTAAAAATAGTATTCAAATTCGAGCAGCAGTTGAAAATTTATAGACTTACAGACGTAAAAACGTTCAAATTGGATTCCTAATTAAATTGGAGCACAAAATGGGGGCTTTTTACTCATTAAGCAATAGAACACGCTAAAAGGATAACTTGCAAATTAAGTCCTCATTTACATTGGATACTTAGGATACACGACATGGAGCTGAGCCATGAAAATTCACGTTTTTCCACGCGAAATACGCCCAAACATGGCTGTAAGTGCTCATTTTTGTCGTTTTGTTTTTGAAAAACAAATCCTGCCCTAAATACAATAATTGTGTCCCACCTCTTCCACTTAAGCGTGCATAAAAGAACGAGTTTTTTTCGAAATTCATGCTATAGAATCATTCTTTAGTTGTACAAGCCTTCATTTGCTCTAATTGCGAAGGCTTCTAAGTTATGTACATGCCATAGTTTTGCTTTTAGGGCCAACAATTAGCACCTAAAAAGCCACTTTAGGCCTCGTTGACCTCGTTAGCGGCGCAATTCGGGCTCGGTACCCGGAAAATTTTATTCGCTTCAATTTTGAGATGGCTCACAGCCGCACGTCAGGGCAGTCGATGACTCTACGAAAAAGCAATAAAATCAATTTGTTCGCGCGCATGATGTAAGACCAATGGGGCAAAAGAGGCGCGCGGGTCTCGCGGGCCAGCGCAACAAATCAAAAAATTCGCGCGAGACATCCGAAGGTCAGATATCGATGATAAGTGAGCTGATCGCGAGCGTTGGTCGATTCCGCGACGCGCTAATATTCGCACTTGGATAGCGGCGCGGCGACGGCGGATATTTCGAGCGCGCATCATTCATTAGATTAATTGTCGGGGGCGAGTCGCGCTGGGCCGGGCCCGCACATTGCGATCTTGTAAACATCCCGACCGCCAGCTGCGGTGCACTTTACGGCGGGCGAAAGATAAGAAGCGGCGATAAAAAGTCACTTGATTCGAAAGTCCAACGATAGCTGGGCTTACTTTCATCGACCGCTTTCCAGAGATCGCTGGTATTTCAGTTCCGAGGAAATTTCCACTTGCACAGCGTGGAAAGTGTCTGCGGCCCTGCAAGTGATCACCGAATTAATGGGCACCCGATGATTTTGGATAATTATGTTGCGCGTGCGCGGGTAATTAATTTTCTTTTTATATTCATGGTTTCCTGTGACTAATACCGCCTAGGCCTAAATTGAGTGCCGAAAGAACATCTGTTCATCTTCACGCGTAGCAAAGAATTAATTAAGACGCTTATTAAGGAACTAGTATCAGATTAGTTCGCTTGCTTCTTAATCCAAGGCCAGCTCTAATTGTAGAATTGGTTAGCTTTCAGCCTAGTGGAATGCAGCCTACTATTATTTAATATTTTAATAGTAATCATCAAGACAAAAGAGTTAAATTTCTATGATAGTCCGATTTCAAGAAGTAAAACAGTTACAAGTACCTAACTATATTTTTATATCTCTACAACGGATCAAGATAGATTCTGTTCTGTTTTTATCACAATAAAATGCTCCGAAGTTCATTTTCAAATGAAGCGACCCGGAAATCGGACTATCATCCCCATGACCAATGGAAAAATACGAGACCTTGAATTTATTGAAGGCTTTTATTTAAGCAATTTTAATGGTGGCATATTTGTGCATTTGCTTCCTTAGTTTTTGATAATAGATTGAATGAAGTTTTCTATACTTTAAAGTAATTAAAAATAAATAAAAATAAAAAATTTTACAATCTATAATTTTGGTTGAGCGTAGCCTTTTAAAAAAATTCGCAAAATACAAAAGTCCATTAATTACCAGTACAAGTAATGCAAGCAAATTTCCAGTATTAGTACTTAAAAATTGCTTTTGCAATTTACCATTGCTAAGTAATGGTATACTTCGTCATTTCCGTGAAGTATCAGAACCATTACTTGGTAATGGCAATTTATTTTTTTCGATTGCCAATACTGGTAACGGTAACTGCTTATTTGTCTTGCTTGCAATACTGGAAGTAATACTGGGTAAGGTAATGTATTACAATCATACTGGGATTGCAAACATTTTAGTTATTTAAATTTTAAAATCAAACCCGCTTGGTCGAGAAAAAAGGGATTGAAAGACTTCAAACACAAATACATACATATGTATGTTTTTCCGATTTTTGCCTTGATTTTTGATTTTAAAATACATATTTTAATTTACTTTCTAACTGTTGCACATTATTTGATACTAATGTTTTTTAATTTTTTTTAATATGACATAAATTTGGAAACTACAATCCAATTTGCGGGATAATACATATCAAAATTCAAGGGCAATTGCTGGATTGATCATCAGTTGGTTGTAGAAACTGATTTCTTAAAAAGAGTTCGAGTCTACATATGTATGGATTTTGGTTTTTTCATTGAATGGAAATTTTCAAATTCAAAATTTAAATTCAAAATCGGTGAAAAATGCGTTTGTATACGTTTATTTTTATGTTGGAATATTTCAAAATATTATACTTTTTTTTGCTTCATAAATATTCTTATATGGCAGTGTAATAAAAAGATGAAAAGTAATGTTTAAGTAGAACTTAAAAAAAACAAATTCTTTTAGTACAATAGTATGTATGTAGGCAAACGTAAAGCCAAGGCCACGTCTGTTTGTGGAACTGGGAAACTTTTCGTTCCTTGATGATAATTAAATACAACCTGAGGACCTAACGACACTTGTCAATAGCTCACACGGGCTAATCCCCGGAGATTCCTCACTAATCAGTTTTTTGGGCATGACTTCACGCTCGTCCATTTAAAGTGATCACTAATTACAGTGCTCCTCAAGAAGACCGAAGTGTTGAAGTTTTTTGTGGCTTTTATGCCACTCGCATAGAGGAAGAGACAGCCACTAATAATTAATGGCCGAGAGGCATGAAATCTTCGTACAGCCGAGCAGAGGCTGAGTAGACAAAGATGAGACAATGGTGATGATATCCATAAATTGCAGCGATGACGTACGTCCGCAGTCTGCCGTGACTGCACAACCGAAACGGGTTTGCGGCCGGACTGTAAGATTTTCTTTTCACTAGAATATTATTCTTTCAGTCCTTGACCTTGACGGGCAGGTGTTATTTTCAATTTTGGAAATAATTCCGGTTTGATTACTCTTAAAATAGGTGGCATGCTGTTTGTGTTTTTACTTTTTTATGGACTGTTGAAAGAAAGTGCTCTCATGTCCATCAAGAAAGTGAAATTTCTTTAAAATGTTTACGCTCAACTTTGTCGCGCTTTTACATATTTATGTCTGCATTCGAAAGTTTTAACTATTTTTATCTTTCTTTCAATTAAAAATGTGCTTCCCATTTAATTTTATGTTTTCAGTTTCTTTCAGTTACTTTCAGAATAATAACTCTCTGGATAGTGATTTGTGTCATTAAACGGGGGAAAATGCAATATAAGTAACGCAAGCGGGAATTACTTTAAATTTTGATTGCTACATTAAAAAGAGGATTTTATGTGAGGTTACAGCAGAAAATAGTGAAACTTGTTTTTCCGGCCTTTTACATGAAAAAGCTTGCCGAGTTAGAAAATAAAAACCATAAGGAATGTTTGGGTATTGTTTTATTTGTACTTTTTTATTTAATTAAAACACTTCACTTCGATAATTCAATAATTCAAGATGTTTTATTCAAGTGAACGTTACTGCTTGGCGGGATCCTACTGACTAACTACTTTGAGCTCTCAGAGCTGTAAGTGTACAAAACTAACTGTACATGTATACACAGATGTATGTGTTCTATTTAGATTTAGGTAATATTTAGTACAATATATTACACCTCCCTTTTTACAAGTAAGTTATGCCAACTTATATAATACATATGTTACTGTGGTCCTTATTTCAATGAGTAACTACATAGTTTATTGTACATTCTATAAGTACTAATACAATTTCAAATCTAAAGTTCATTATTGTTGTTTACTTATTCCTTACGCTACGGTTAGTCGTTCTGGTGGTTTTACAGTTCGTCCGGATCTTGTAATGTAAAATTTAGATTGTTCACAATTATTTGCTTTTGAGGTAACTTCGGTTGGCTGATCAAGATTGTTAGAATCATTGGTATCCGATGGGCCATTTTTATTAACTATAACAGGCTCATCAAGTGCATTTTCCTCAGAGGACCTAAACCTGGGTTCATGCATTGAAGGGCGTAGGTGTATTAAATTTCTCCGCAATACTTTATTATTTTCAGTTCGTAAACAATATGAGCGCGGACTTTCATGTTTATTTATAATTTTAGCTGGTTCCCAATGCTTTCCCCTTCGATACGTTATGTTGTCACCTGGTTTGAAATGCACTTCCTTTTTACCTCTTACCCTTTTGTCATGATAATTCTTATACCGAGACTGATGAATTTTTATTGCTTCTTCGATATTCGTAGGGATTCGCGGTTTAAGCAGGCTTGGCTTTATTGGAAGTTTAGGACGAAGACGCCTGTTCATTAAAAGTTGCGAGGGGGCATAACAAAATCCACTAATAGGTGTGTTACGATGAGCGAGTAAGGCACTATTTATATCTGCATTATCTTCAAAACATTTTCTGACTATGGACTTTCCTATATATACCGCCCGTTCAGCTAATCCATTTGACCGAGGATATAGTGGACTGGATGTTACTATGGTGAAATTCCACTCCTTAGCAAATTCTTTTAACTCAAAAGAACTGAAAGGAACATTGTCCGCAATGACAATTTCGGGAACACCATGAGTGCAAAAAATTTCTTTTAAGTGTTTAATTATTTCTGTTGATGTTTTATTTTTTAACGTTTTAAGCTCGACCCATTTAGAGTAATAGTCAATTAAAACAAAGTAGGAGGATTTACCGAATTCAAAAATGTCGCACGCTACTTTGCTAAATGGTAGACTTGGGATCGGGTGAGCAATTAAAGGTAGTTTCGCATTCCTATACTGATACTTCTCACACACTCTGCATTTCATTATATATTCTTCAATTTCATTATTGATATTAGGCCAATAGACTAATTGTTTTGCCGCTTCACGTGTTTTGCTTATACCCATATGTCCTTCGTGTAATTTTTTTAAAATTTCTTTTCTTACTGGTTGGGGAATAATTATTCTATTTTTATAAAACAAAATGCCCTTTTCAAGATAAATGTCATTGCGTATTGCCCAGTATTTTTTAATAAGTGGATCGACTTTTCTACTTTCAATAGGCCATCCTTCCAAGGATAGTCGAATTAACTGCGAACATTCAGGGTCATTTTTACTATATTCCTCGATTTCTTTAAGTCTTCTGTCGGTTATATTGACGGAGTGGACAACTTCATTTAAATCTTTGTCTACCTCTGTAGAGTCATCAGTACTATAGGCTCTCGAAAGTGTATCTGCTATAAACATGTATTTTCCTGGGACATAATTAATAGTGATATTATAAATTAAAAGCTTTAAGCACATTCTTTGTAGTCTGCTAGAGTGTATTTCACTAATTGATTTATTGAAAATGGGCACCAATGGTTTATGATCGGTTAAGACTGTTACTTGTTTCCCATAAATGAAATTATGAAATTTACGACAGGCGAACAAAATGGCTAAAAGCTCTTTTTCTATTTGTGCATATCGCGATTCAGACTCTGTCAGAGCTTTACTTGCATAAAAAATAGGTTTATTATTTTGAATTAAACAGCTCCCCAAGCCGTCCTGTGAGGCATCCGTTTGTATATAAATAGGTGTGTTTTCGTCAAAGTTCTGAAGAATGGGAGCGGACGCAATGAGTTTCTTCAGTTTAGAAAAAGTTTCCATGTGTTTTGGAAGCCACATGAATTGAACATCATTTTTCAAAAGCTGTCGCAATGGAGTTGTAATTTCTGATAAATTTGGTAAAAAGCTCCTTAAATAATTTATGACTCCTAAAAACCGTTGGAGTTCCTTTTTATTTTTGGGTTCTTTAATAGCTTCGATGGCTTTGATTCGCTCTGGATCAATGTTAATGCCGTTTTTTGAAAAAATGTACCCTAAATATTTTACTTCGGTAAGACAATATTGAAGTTTATTGGGATTGAATTTTATATTCAGCTTGTTTGCGCGACTAATTACTTTTAACAAGTTCTCATCGTGTTCTGCTCTAGTTCTACCGAAAATCAAAATATCGTCAAAGTAAATAAAGGTGCCCGGTAAATCTCCAAAATTTTTTAAATTTAATTTTTGAAACAATTCTGGCGCGAGATTTAACCCAAACGGCAAGCGCAAAATTTGTAGCACCCAAAGGGAGTGCTGAAGGTGCACAGATTGCTACTTTCTTCATCTAAAATGACTTGCCAAAACCCGTCCTTGAGATCCAACACCGTAAAGAAATTCATATTTTTTAATTTAGACGATAAATCTTCAAATTTAGGAATTTCAAATGGTTCTTTAACAATGTTTATATTTAATTCCCGTGGGTCCAGACACAATCGGACAGTTTTATCAGGTTTTTCAACAATAATTAAATTATGAACCCACGAAGAAGGTTCGCTTACCTTTTTAATAATCTTGCATTCTTCCATATCCATAAGCTTCATTTTGACTTTTTCTCTGAGTGCTATCGGGATCCTACGAGGCGGTTTAACTACGGGACGCGCATCAGGCTTAACATAAATTGTGCATTTTTCGGGGAAATTTCCTAATCCCTCAAAAGTTTCTTTATTTCGCTTAATAAATTCATCTTTACTTTCGGGTAACCGGTCGCATTGAATAGCTTTCACACGTTTTATCAGGTTCAACTTAACGCATAAGGGCAGCCCTATAATCGGCGTTGAGTCTTCATCGACGACTATGAAACGATCAATTATTTTTTTGGATTGATATACAAATTCTAAATTTAATTCACCCAAAACCTTCAATCTGTATCCGCCATAAGCTTCTAAATTTATGTGAGTCTTGCTCGGTGTACCATTATTTATACATTGTTGATAAATATTGTTTGGCAAAATGTTTACTTCAGAGCCCGTATCTATTTTAAAACTAATGTCGAGACCCTTAATTGTTAATTTTGTACGCCAACCTCCGTTATTACAATTCACTGAGCCTACCTGTATGCTATCAATTACAAAGTCTTCAGTGTTGTATTCCTCTGCTCTATGATTATTATTTACAATTTCGTTAACATTCTTCTTATTAGTTTCGTTAGTTTTAAGTTTACACACTGTAGCAAAATGATTATTTCGACCGCACTTTAAACATTTTTTTCCAAAAGCCGGACACGAATTTACTTTATGACTATAAGAACACCTAGTACAATTTTTAATTACCTTAACAGCTCCTGTGTCTAACTTAGAATTACCGCCTAATTTTGTTTTTTGTGACCTCATTGCCGTGGATGATCGTGCTGCTTCGTTTGTAGATTTTGACCTTGTTGCTTCGTGTACTACGTGTCCCTCAAGTCCTCTCTGAAGTTCTTTTGCCTGTTTGTGTGTCGCTTCGGATATGCGGCATATTTCAACTGCTTTCGCCAATGTCAATTTATCAACCCGGAGTAACTTTTCTTGTACTTCTGTGTTTTTTATGCCCAGTACGATTCTGTCCCTGATCATTTGGTCGGTTATCGGTTCGCTTGTATCTGTGAAATCACACTTCTTGGCTTGGTTTGTGATTTCCGTTAGGAATCGTTCGAACGGTTCATCAGCCTCCTGTTTTCTCGAGTGAAATTTGAAACGCTCGTAGATTAAAAAATTCTTCGGCTGACAATATTTGTCGAAATGCTCCACAATCTTATTGTAAACTTTTTGCTCTGCCTCAGGTATCGCAAGCGTTTCCAATATATCGATCGCCTTTTCCCCCATGAGGTTTAACAGCATGGCGATCTTGGTTTGATCCGATACTTCATCCTTCTTAGTTGTTGCGGTGAGGAAAATTTCGAAGTGTTTCTTGAATTTAGCCCATTCACTGCTAATGTTGCCTTCAAAGGTTAAAGGACCTGGTGCTCGGAAAGTTAGCGCATTCATAATTAATTAATTATAGTTCGCTTTCTCCTGTGGAGTTCGATCGATGCTTAATTCGCGCTTAATTCACGCACTTCGCAGTTTATTTATTTATACGAGTGTTTATAAATTATGATTATTTACACTTTCCACTATAATGTGATTACCGACTGCGCCATGTTTTATTTGTACTTTTTTATTTAATTAAAACACTTCACTTCGATAATTCAATAATTCAAGATGTTTTATTCAAGTGAACGTTACTGCTTGGCGGGATCCTACTGACTAACTACTTTGAGCTCTCAGAGCTGTAAGTGTACAAAACTAACTGTACATGTATACACAGATGTATGTGTTCTATTTAGATTTAGGTAATATTTAGTACAATATATTACAGGTATTGCTTTGAAAAATATTAAACAGCTTTTATTTTGAATGAATTCTTTAATTAAAAGAATAAACAAAATTAAGACTTGTATACTATTCGATAATAAATAACTCAGATTTATCCCACACAAAGTCGGAGTGATCTTTCATTTTTCTTGATTTTTGATGTAAATGTAAGGATTTAGCGCCAACATAAATGAACTATGAACACATTCTCATTCATTCATTAGTTAAGCCATTAAGCTCATAGAGCAATTATTGCCGTGTAGTAAAATTCCTAATCATATAAAGTTAACAAAAAGGCAATTCGGGGAATAATAGTAAAAACCAAAACCTGCTCATTTTCTTATAATGTGAAGAATATTCGAGAAGCATTTAGAAATTTTTAGTAATTCGTACCACTTCAGCATGACCAAAAGTAAGTGTCAGCTGAAAAGCATAAAACACAAATTGCAAAATTAACAAAAGTAAAAAAAGAATAAAAAACGATTCATTTCGTCATAAGCAGAATGGGTTTACATTATATATTTCTTTGCTGTAAATAAAAGAGGTCCGAGATGGCCAAATGTGGTTTCACAATGTCGTCTCCAGCATTTCATATTCATAAAATTTTGAAATCTGTCTGTGTAAACTTGAAAGCTTTGTTCCAAAAATTTTGGAATCCAAAAACTCTGCCGAGACTTTACCTTTTTTACTAGCGCGCATGTAAGTTTATATTTAATTGTATTATGAATTCTAGCTAACGAAAAATTATCGTTTTACTTATTAAAATTTATTTAAGCAGTTCGTTTTACAAAGAAATTGCAGCCTTACTCCGAGTTTGTCTCATTTTTCTGTTTTTCTGAGGCATTCGAGCAGTGCATTGCATGAAATATTTATGTGCATACAAAAGAAGGACAAAGCGATTAACTCGTTCGTTTTTAAGAAAGGCTTTTGTAAAGGTTAACTCTTTATTCAGCTTTTTCGGCAAAAGGCTGGAATACCTAGATGTAATAAATTTTTCATTGAATTAATTTTTATTGTCTCCTTTCAGAATTCAAGATTCAAAATTCTTAGTTAAGATACATTTTGTTTATAAAAGCAAATAAGAATTGTGCAATAATAGTAATATTCTTCATTGGGTTTTTCTACAAAACAAACTCTTCCCAAACATTGAATAATCTTAATTTCAATTACACATTCTGCTAGATTATATATATAATATCATAGTTGAATGAACATAGTTTCCGGCACTAATTATAAGACTATTTCATTGTATGAAGTTTAATATGTTTATTCCGAAATAAATAAATAAATAAAAAATAATAGTAATATAAAATATGTAGTAAAAGGATTATATACATATATGTATATTTCTTATATTTTAATTTTCGAAACATTATCGCAGCTATATAATTGTAAAATTTAAATGGAAATTTGTTAGCACCCACAGCAGCGATAATAAAAATAATACTTTTATTTATTTCTTCCCACTTTCAGATGAAACCGCATGTCTGAGAACTGAACAAAAGGAAAGACGACGGCGACAGATCTGCTTGAAATCCAAAGCGAGACACCCATCGATCTTGCAGCAGCAGGGTGACTAATCAGAGGCAATTTCAATATTTGCGCGTATCCCGTGCACGACTCAGTGGCGATCAATATCACAAAGGCGGCCTGGCTGGGCTCTGTTTCATTGTCTTTCTTTCGGAAGCAATCAAGTGGAAGAATTCAGTTCGCGAAGACGCCAAGTAGAAGCTTCTCTTACGCAGAAGCCCTTCAAAAAAATAAACGACAACAACTGCGGCGGCTAGAGTATGCTATCACTGCTGCAGCAGCACGCCAGAGGGTATCAGTGCGGCTAATTTGAATAAATATGCAATAATTCACCCGATCCGGTGTGGTGCATGATGTGAGTAAGTAATTAGTAATGGTTTGCATGAACAAATATGGAAACGAAATACAAATCGGATTGAGGCTGCGCAAAGCGTCCTCAGAAATTAGTAGGGGATGCGATCAGCAGGCGTACCGCCAGTAAAGACGCATGCAATAAAATAGCGAAAGCAGCATGTTTTTGTAATGTTATTTAAATATGGATGCGATAAGTCTAGTATCTGATCGAACATGTCCAGATAGTGGCATCAATAACTTTTCCGGCACTAGTGGAAATTCTAGTGTGCTCTTGGACAATGTCACTACAACTGCGGAAACGACAAGCAGTGTGCCGGGTATAGAACACGGCAACGACTTGCGTGACGTCCAATGCGACATCATTCAAGATGAAAACGAAAAAGTACGAATTTCGAAAAGAATATCTGCAGACTCTGGATCTGCTTTTGAGTTTGTAGACATTCCGCTTTCGGAGGAGGAGAGCTCACCTTGCTATCAAGCCGAATTGTTCCATCGCAAAGTGTGCCCACCCTCCGAGTTAGATCTTTCGAAACGGCATGGTAACCATCAGACCAAAACTTGTGAAATGGACCTCCTGGAGGAGCGTGACACATTTTCACCAGTCAGTACTGGCTACTCTAGTGATCATCAGCCTGACGACGCTTGTAGTAGTTTAGATTTTATCCCTGATGTTGGTACTCTGAACGGAGATAATAAAAGTTTTGATAAAAAGAAAGGTAAACCAACGTCTACTAAAGAGGAGAAGCAGCGCCAGAACGAGGAAATTGTGATAATGGAAACCTCGTCAATATCTTCTGAAACAGGCTCATGGGAATCTGTTTTCCCTCATCGCACAAATATGGAAGTTAAGGATTGCTGTCGCAATTTCCTTCAAAACGAAAGAAGGAGCTCTTCTCAATGTGCGGGTGGTGGAAGTAGGATTTTGGGCGATTCTTTAGACAGATCCGACATAGTAACACATCCTTCATCCTCATCGGTCACAGCATGTTTCATAGATGCATCTACCTTGCTCGATGAGTCTGAAGTGACTTATCCTACAATAGCCCCAAAATTGCCTGAGGGTGGTTGTTTCGGGCCCAAGCCTGAGTCGATAAAAAAAGACCATTCAGAACACAATTCGGATAGATCTGAGAATTCAGATAAAGATGCTTGGCCGAAAAGAGTTCATTTGGATAATTTGGAAACATTCCACAAAAGTTTTGAGATGTGCAAAGTCAAAATGGCTGCATGTAAAGGTAGCAATTCAAGCAACTCGAGTACCAGCTCAGACGGATCCCCTCTGAAGGACGGCGAAAGCGCAAGTAATTTGTCCGATGAAGAGAAATTGTGGAAGCGGGAAAACTCTAAACAATCACTTAATGGACGCGTTGAAATTAGGGACCAGTATACAAAGCAGAGTCCCAATGGATATAAAAATATTTTTGGTACATCTACAGATGCAGATGCTCTCCTCACTCGTCAAAGTACCTTTGATATGGATGAAAATGAAACAGTTCAACTACGAAAGGATCAAGAACGAAAACAAGGGAGTCTTGTATTTCAAAATTCTATTCAGCAATTTTCTGGTCATTTAATTAGCCCTAAAATGCCGTTTCCAGAGAGTGAGTTCACAGAGTATTCAGCAAGTCCGTCGAACTCCTCCTGGGTGGATCACGACAAGCGCAAAGCAGGTTTCTATGAAGGTTTAGATGATAGCAATGATGGCCCTACGACGCCTAGCTCACGTAAATCTCGAACACAGTCTGAGTCTGAAGCGCCTGCGCCATGTGTTCTTCCAGACACTCCACACAACTCAATAGTCCAGCTTGATCCTAGTCTTAAGAGTAACAGCAAGGACACGTCGTACAGTGGAGAAAGCGAGAATTCTGTTGGCATTAAAATTCCAAAAAGGACGTTAAGGTGTGAATCAGCACCCATTGTGTCCGGAGGAGCATCTATTAAAGATTTCACTCCCAAACAATGTGAAAGTCCTCCGGTTAGGCGAAAGACTGAGACATGCCCGATTGTTTCAGGTGGTTTTCATTCACTCGACTTTCTATCCGAGAACGAAGGTTCTTCACAATCAAGAGAAAGATCAAGAATGACGCAATCTGTAACCTCATGGGTAGTGGATATGAGCGATTGTAAAACGCGCAGACGTCGAAGTACAAGTTCATCATCATCTACAGATAATACAGCTCGATCTGCGGATGTTTCATCAGATAGAGCGGGTTCAGGTAGTTCGCACAAAAGCGGCTTGGGCTTCTATGTCTCGTTGAATGACATGGAACCACCAAGAGCTATTGACTCGGATTCTTCATCTAGTCAAAAACTGAGTCGATCGCTCCATGAAAGCATCAAGAAGCCCACTGGATTTTATGTCGATCTTTCTGAAAGTGAAAACTCTAGAAACGCAACACCTCCACCAACAACTAACAGTCAAACGCCTCCGGTTAATGGAAATGATAAAAAGAATATATTTTCAATGTTCATAGATTTTGGCGAGAAGAAGCCTATTCCAAAAAGGGAACCACTCTCTCTTGCATCGAGGTTGTCTAATTCGCTCCATCAAAAGCGAGATGGAAGCGACCTGATGAAAACGAGCTCTAGTTCGACAGAAACTTTGATGTCTCGTAGTACGCACAAACCGAGCGCTGAAAGGCTCGATTCAGCTGGAGAGACTATGGTGGGATCATCGGATGAAAGTAGGAAACATTCCTTGCTTCCGGAAAATGAACCTCCAGTTGTGATACGCCGAACTCAGCATCGAAATTTGCAGAGAGATGAGTCTAAACGGCATTCGTGGAATCCTCAGGAGTCCAGTTCAGCACAAAATGCTCGAAAGGAGCATAAAAGATCTGCCAGCCTTACGGGGGATAAAGGTATCATGAATATCTTAGATAAAATCCCATTGATCTCAAAAACTTCCAGTATGTCTATAGATTCATCTTTGTCACCATTCGACGATTTTACTTGCTCCAAATCAGAGCTGAGTACGTACTCAAATAATTCGCATTCTGGAACTTCAGCATCTATCCACTCAAGTTATGGGGAGCGTGAAATGTCCAAAAAGATGAAGAAGCGACGTAGAGACGTTCAGATAAATGAGACGTTTGATAAAAGTAGTCAGGGATCCCTTACGGATGGTGTATTCTCCAAAGATCTATCGCCAGCATCAACGACGGATACGGAGGATTTAACGTTCCAACAGGAAGAGAATTACACGTCCGCACCAGAATCAGGGTCTAATAAGGAGAACGGTAGACCACTTATAATGGAAACGATTATTGAGACCAAGGAGGTGTCCTCTCCCAAAAAAGACGTTTCAAAGGCATCAAAGCCTGCAGCAATCAACGGAGATATTAAATCTCCTGCTCACACCATGGAAACGTTGCACGCGACTATTGAAAAGCAAAAGAAACTCTTAGAAACTGTGAACGAGCACGTGGTTGAGACAAGTTCCAATTTTGTTAAGCTATCCGACATGGACAAACCTTTTACAAAATTTGAGCTCCACTCACCGGACACAATGTCCAAATCTGTTGGGAATCACCGGCACATCAGCCGGCTGTTCCAAGAGACTCGGTCTCGACCTCACTCATGGGCCATGACCAGGTCAACGGGTAACACAATTTTGAACATTACGTCCTCGGTGGAGAATCTTCGGAGTCTGACCCGCCTCTTCCCCCACTTGTCTAAGGAGTTTAGCAACAGTTTACCAGGGGACTTTTCAATCGATTTCAATAATCGCAGCCCTAACGAAATGGACTACCTTCAGTCCGATTTCTCAGCGGATTCGAGTTTAGCATCGAGTATCAGCAGGTCGGGAATGGACGAGTCGTCGATTTCTTGCCGTCAGCCTCGGCGGTTAGGCGAGGACCTCCTTAAAATGTTCTTGCAGGAAATCGCGACTGATGTCGTTGTCGAGGTCAACGGAAGACGCATCAAGGCGCACAAATGTATTCTTAAATCGCGTTGCCAGTTTTTCGCTGCTATGTTGGCGGGGGGTTGGGTCCAAAGCGCCGGAAATGTTATATCCCTCCCTGGCTATTCGTATAGTGCCGTCCATTTTGCGCTTTGCCACATTTACTCTGGAGCCTCTCACCCACCGGAGGGAATCAGCTTGATGGAGTTAGCCGCTTTAGCTGACTATTTGGGTCTCGAAGGCCTTAAGGAAGTTACAGCACATGCCCTCAAAATGAACTATTGCCACAATTTTCATAAGCCATGCTCGGGATGCATCGATGGAATTCTCCAGGTCCTTCCCGTCGCCCTTAATCACGCTTTAGACGATCTTTACAGGAAGTGTTTGAAGTGGACCTGTCGGCATTACTTAAAGGTTTGGCCGACACGATCTTTTGCTCAGCTACCGTCAGATATTTTAGGACGCTGTAGGCAGCAGATTGTCGCTCATATGGTGAGTCAATTTTTAAATTTTTCTTTTTTTAAGATATCAATTGAAAGTTAAGATTTTATAAACATTTATGAAGGGCTAAATAAATTTCGTTCAGTCAGATTTGAAAATTTGAAGAGCAGCCGAAGCAGCTTTAGGGCGTGTTGTGCTAATCAATATTGAACAAGAAATTTCGTTTCTAAATAATAATAATTTAAAAATATGCTCCCAAAATTATTAATAATAATATAAATAATTATTAATAGTACATTATTTCTGTTGTTGAGATAAGATGAGACATGAGTAATTCTTAAAATTTTAAAAGCGTTTTTCTCGAAACCGTATTTTTGGTATTTTTTCAATATAGAGTAGTTAATAATAAAATAAAACATATCAATGACAGAAAAGCAAAAATTAGGTTTTATAAATCAGAATAGACATGTATTGGTATCCGGCGAACTAGGGGTCGATGCGACTAAAGTGTTTTAATAAAGCTAAAAAGACAAATTATGACGATTTTTAAAAATACAAAATTGTAAAATAACGAGTTTTTCTTCATATTTTTAAGATATTTTTATCATTTGCAATCTACCAAGTCTATGAAACTATTGTTTAAAGTTTTTTCACAAGATAAATGTAAACCTTATTCATTGCTTTTAAATTATGAAGCGGAATGATCAATTTCTTGAAATAATGAGTTGAAGCAAAAATTTTGATCTTTAGTAGTAATATCTAAAATATCTCCGATTACAAACGCCCAGTTAATCTTAGAAATGATACAGGAGAATATATTTACGGAAAATTTTCTAATTCCTATTAATTTATTCAATGGGACTGAACAAGACGTTTTTACCTCCTTCATAAAGAGGCATTAATTAATTTTTAGCGATTGTTTCTGTTGATCTGACTAAAGACTAACTGCTTTGTCTGCTTATAATTATGCTTTCCCATGAGTCATGACAGGCGTACTAATTTCTTATTCGCTTCTAGACATCCGAATCAGTCCTCGAAACGATTCTGGACTGTGACGACATCGTGGCACAAATAGCACCGTGCCGCTGGGCCGCTTCAATTGAAAACATCGTCCGTGATGTAATGGATGCTGCCTACGGGTACGTGAGCGATCACTTCGCCAGCCTAATTGCGAGCGACAGTTTCTTGTCACTGGGGCACGACAAAAGCTCGAACATCTCCCGTCTGGAGAGCGTTCTGTTGCGCACAGCATCATCCCTGACCCCGGATCAGGCGTGCCGGAGCTACCAGCGAGTCACAAGACTTAACGCGGTGCTCGCGGCCAAGGTCATAAAGGTGCCCAATATCGGGGAGCACGCCCGGGAATTTGGTGAAGGCGTGCACGAGGAGGAAATGGAATGGAACGAGGAGTTCATTCGCCTGGTTAGCGCGATTGTGTCGGCTGTCGAGCAATGTTTAACTCGACAGTGCGCACGAGCGATGCGGGTCACGGCCTGGCAGCGAATGGATTTGGAACTTAGGAAAAAGATACAAAAATTGGCCTGTCTCACTGAGCCGCTCGATTTGCGCAGAGGCAAACCTGTGACCAAGGCGTTGTCTTTCAACACGGGCAGCAGAAACCAGGACCTCTATCAAGTTAAGCTGGCAATCCAGGCTCACTCAAAACGAGCTCTTGCCCAGGACACCCAATTATATCGAGCGACTACGCATACTCAGACAAACGATCGAAACATTCAAACCATCGAAAAGGGAGTTCAAGCCAACAATGAGACGAAGGAGTCAACAGGTGAGTTTTCATAGAATAAGATAAGTACCCTGCTCTAAAAATAAAATTAACTTATAAGTTACATTAAAGATGCTAAATCCTCTATTTTCTAATTTAAACTTTATAGGAAGAATTTCAGTTAGATCGTTCTTCTTTGAATTAATTTCCAACTTATTACCATTCATTGGCATTCAAACTTTTTACTCTATTCATTTTTTTGTTGTAATTAAAAAAAACTAAAAGTGCAGATGAAAATTATAATAGGAATTGTTAATGCTGCAATCAAAAAGAAAAATATACTTATGAATAAATTTTAAATAAATTAGCTTAGATCATATTATCTAAGAAATATGGCTTAAGTTGGCTTAGGGAACTATGTCGCTTATCATTCTATTTGCTTGCTAGAACTAATTAGATATTTTATCTATTTCAGTTAAACTGTTTAAATCGAGCTCAAAGGCACACGTTCCCATAATACAACCTCCGATAGTGACTAGGATTAAAGTTGAAAAACCTAACATATTAAGTCATCGAAGGACGCAATCAGAGGACTCCTCATCATCTATCAAGCTATCAGAGGCAACTGTAACACAAAAGAATGTATCAGTTGGTAACATCCGACTAGCTGAAATCCGACCGCGTTATCTTGAGCCAAGAAAGCCTCGAGGGCCACTCAAGAGTCAGACAAGTTCAAATATTCCCGCAACATTAAAGGGCAAGGCGATATCATCTAGCGATAGTTCGAGGACATCTAGTCCAGCAACAAGTAGCAAACGTATATCTAGTGCAGGTCCGCGAAAATTTGGGCCAAAGTCCATTAATATGTCTTTGGACAGCTTAGCGTCACCTTCAAAGAAAATTGATCAGATGAAAGGTAGGGTGGAAAACGAAATCTCAATAGACTCATTGGCTGATTCAATGAAGAGCTCACTGAAAACGGAGAAGACGATTTCGCAAGAATCCCTCTCCAATGCGAAGATCACGCGTTCGAACCCAATTATAAATAAAGAGAACAAGGCAGTGAAACAGAATGTCGCTAAAATAGCCAAAAATAAGTCTCTCTCGTGTCAGAATACTTCGGGTTCAAGTCCTTCTTCAGTAACAAATAAATCTAGTCGCCTGTCTAGCACAAATAGTTCAGTGAACTCACCACGGGACGCATTTAAGCACCGATCAATTTCGGTTCCTGCAGGTCCAACTACAGTGGTCCGAAAAAGTTTCTTGAGCGCCAAATCTCGAGAAATATTGGCTAGAAAATCCGCTCTTGCCCAGCAAAGCGCTCCTGTGAAGCAACAGGAAAAACTCGTGCCAGTTAACAAATCCGCGAGCAGCACGAACATTCCTATGAGAAAACCTGTGCCACCAACGACGCTTCACTTGCGGAAAACTGCCAAAGTTCCTCAGAACGCTGTGCTAAGCCCAGCTAAGAGTGTACCTGCAAAGAGCGCCTCGAGCGCAAAGTCTACAAAGATAGCTCTGCACAAAAGTGAAAAATCTGCAAAGCATAGGACTGCAGATAACCGACGGGATAACAATGAAATTGAGCTTGTCATACAGAGCCCCAAAGATGGACGGATCGAATCGAAGCTAGAACGGTCAAGTACTTTCTGCAAAGAAGCCCCCGATCTCCCAGTTAGCGAACTGCAGATAATTGATTAGCTTTAAGAATCCACGATAAATTGCATTTAACTAAATTTTCAAAGAGATTCATTTGTTATTTTTTATTATTATTAATGTTCGACAGCCGGACGTGGCAGGGATTCCGATGGGATAATCAGGAATTGATGAACCTGCAATGAAATACATTTCTAGTCAGACCAAGGCATGTCTTAACGGATTAGCGATATATTTATGGCTAGGCTAAGGTAGGATTAATTTTACAACTGTGAGCAGCAGGACTCTAGTTTTCAAGCTGAAATTTGAAAAAATAAAATGCGATAAAAATAAAACAACCGGGCCCTCTGAGGCCTTCGATGTGAATACACTTCTTTCTAGGACGCTATGTTAGCTATAATTCCTCTAATTAGGATTTTTATTTTCTTAAACAGATCTAATGGATATTTATTGTTACAACCTCGTAAGTTGTTAGACGTAGTTTTAGGTGTTGTAGCGCCGCGATTTGATCATTTTTCCGTTTGTCTCTCTTGCGAAAATGTTTCGCAGGAGCTGCTACAAATAGTATGGAAGTACTCTCGTTCATAGATTGCGTTTACAAACATTTCTTTCAGCTCTCACTGAAGCATTTTGAATATTAAACTCTTCGTCAGGAAATATGAAAAAAACCTTGTTTTATTTCTTTCTGGCGCACAACTAATTAAAATTTATGATAAATTTTGGGGCGGTGAAAGTTGATTTGTCTTGTTACTATTTTTTTCCATATGCTATTGGTTCGTTACGTTATTATTGTAAATTTGAAAGAAACTTCTTTAAAACCAGTTCAAAATTATAACCGCATGCATTTAGGATCTTAACAGATATACTAGCTGATACCTGGTTGAATAAAAATGAGTAAATAACTGCTAAACAAATTTTCTGAAGTGTATGTTGCTTTCAAAAACGAAACTCAATTGATTATTTATTTAGGCAATTTTTATGCATTGTTAACTTTGCCATTCTACATATTAAGAATTATGTATTCAATTGAGCGATTCAAATTCGTTTTGGATTTTGTATTGTTAATTTTGCCATTTTATTAAGAATTTTCTATCCAACTGAGCCATTCAAATTCGTTTCGAATTAAGTAACAATTTTCCAGACAAATTATGTAAGTGTAAACCGTACAAAATTGGTTTAGGCTCGTACTCAGTTTCAGCTGTAAAATATGCGAGTTACAAATTCATAATTTCTCATTTCCTTTATATTGAGACCCCGTAATTAGTTGCTAAATTTTAATGAACACTCGTTGGAAGAGATTTGAAAATGTTTTGGAAGCTGAGTTGTGCCCAAAATATCGAGTAATAAAGCGGAATTCAGTTGTAACAATCAAACTGTTCATATTTTTTCCGAGTAAAAAAATGAATAAAGCTATTGTGACTAAATTCTTTTATTTTTTAAACGAAGAGAAAAGTGTCATTTTGTGCCTTATTCTGAAATGAAATTCCTTAATTCGTCTCAATTTTACATAACTTAATTAAAGCACCATGAACTTTTATAAGAAACTTTGTCCATAATTTAGCTGTGTATAAATTAGAATTGAATCAAGGGAGTAAATTTCCAGAATGAAGACTACAAATTCCGTATATTCGAATGCAAGTGAGCAGCATCATTGAAATAGAATTTTTGTTTTTTTAACATATATCTAATGATGTGTCAACTAAGCGCTTTTTTTACCCTCTCCAATGCACATCCTATAGTAACTGTGGCATAGTTTTGATCAATAGGTTAAGACTTAATAAAGCATGTGCTGTGTTATACGAGATAAAATGTGCTTAAATAAGAGAAGACGCATATATACGAAATATAAATATAAAGAAACAAGAATTGTGTTTTTTGTCTTTCCCCTTTATAAAATATTAGTCAAAAATATATTTTTGAATTTTTAGTCAAGTCAAAAAATATTTATTTGAGTATAATTTTTATTTTATCTGTTTAATTTATTTTAGATATCGATTAGTGTCCCACGAGGTCTTTTCCCTGAGGGTCCTTCGTCTGTTCTTTGCCTTGCACCGATATCGGAGAGCTTACCACCTTTCCGTTGCAACTGTTTTTCAATAATTCTAGCGTTGTTTGCATAGCTGTCAGCAATTTCTCTCTGTACGGGGAAAAAAAATTAAATATATAAAGTGTATAGATACAAAAAACGCAAAGTCCTCCTTTTGGATGTTCGGTGATTGACATCAGGTTAATATCTTATAACTGAGATTTACTAATAAATTGAAGTTAATCTACATTGTACAGAAAAAAAATGGTTTGTTCAAAGAGGAGCAAACTCTGACTAGACTGATTTAAAAAAGGATATCCCGAACTAGTTTGAGATAATTCTTGGGATAAAATTAAAGTATCCAATTATTAAAAATTGAACAAACCTATCAATTTTATTTAGCTTTAAGTCCCTGATTCTAGTTGGTTTAGTTCCAACAAAGACTATGGAACCTACGTTTCAAAGACTGTTCACTGCGGCAATTATCTCATCTATTTTCGATCTTGGTACCTTTATTCGGTAGAATGCTCAAGAATTATGATTGAAGAGAGAGAAAAAATGTCGAGGCGGAGCTTGGCATTTGATGAAATTGATACAGTTTTACAGTAGTGACGAGGAAATATGAACCAAAAACTGTTTGTTAATTCAATATAAGTAAGTATATTTGACCATAATTTTTTTAGATATGTATCTGCAAAAACGATTGGCCCAACATGCTACAATTTATCATAAATAACTAAAAACTCAATCTGAAAGAACCACCCTGTCCTTTTAAGCAAACCGATCGCTAGAGTTCCTCACCATGCAATCGCATTTGTTTTCTGGCTGACTAACATTAGAAGGCTCTCACCATAGAGTTAAACGTTACGTTAACAAACCAATCTGTTTACGCCCTCAATATGTGAAGCAGGCTTATTAATTTCTGCTGTTCCGTGAAAAAAACAGGCAAATATTCATTTTTACTAATGGGTAAATATTTAATTTTATTTTTCTTAAAATTTGCAGTGGTGGAAATAACTTCTTAACGTCTTAAAAATAGAGTGAACAATCTTTGTAAAAGGAATTTTCAATTTTTTTGATTATATTTCTGGGCGACGTCAGTCGAAAATTATGGCACAACATTTATCGTGCGCCATGAAAGTTCTTTATTCTTTCTTTAGTAACATCTAACATCCACAAGAGTACTAGAAGAAAACAAAATATGCTTACCGCTTCAATTTCATCTTCCTCTTCGTCGATAGTGGACACTGTCACAGAACTGAATTTACCCATATTTTTGGTATGTCTCGTAACCATAACTTTCTGAGGCTGGTTGGCGGCTAGCACTTGTCCCAAAACATCTTCTGTTGGCTGAGTACTTGTTTGACTTGTTGCTTGCTTCTCATTTTTCCTTTTTACCAGTGCTCGTTTCAGGATGAACGTTACATTCGACTCGGGACTGTGACGGTAATAAACAGGAAGACCGCAAGATTTACACTGAAATAAAAATTGTGATTTAACAGATATATATACATTCTTCAAAGGGAGAATCAACATCAACCAATTCCACGTAAGTGCACTACTGAACCAATAGTAAAAGAAAGCAATGAAGCCAAATAAAATAGACAGACTGAATCCTCAATTATTAAAATTGGTCAATTGAATTCCTTGCCCGGAAAAAAGCAGTGGTTGCCATATAGTTTATATGATTATTGGAATATTGGTCTAATTTTTTCTTAGAAAAAATTTAATTCTGTTTGGCTTACATTTAGTCTGTGTTGCCTTTCAATGCCCGCTTCTCGTCGAATATGCACAGTATCGCCGGAATCATAAGCCAACTTGTGAGCTCTGTGCGCTCCGTCGATCACGCGAGCCCCGTCAGTTTTTCTCAGCGGCAGCTTTTCTATTGCACAATCTAAATGAATAATCAAGAAATATTAATGAATTTTGTCATTCAGTTTTTCTGTAAGTTGATAAATTACCCAAAATTAAAGAAAGTCGGCCGCATAAACAATAGTAAATATTTAAGGGTTTCTCCTCGTTGTATTCCTCCTGATCCTTAGAATCAGAACACACTATGCTTCGAGAAACGACTTTTGGCATTTTTATGAATATACAATACTCGTATCGCTTATTTTTAAGGAATTAAAAAAGTTTCTTAAAAATGTTTCGCCAATTCTGAAATTCTAACCAAATGTCAAAACAACGGCCTTGTTCTTCTTCCAACCATAACCAGCGATTCGTATCTATTACCAATTCTTGTTATTGCTCTAGTACATTCAGTGAAAGAACCGTTTAAATGTTTTGAGGCGAATAGTTAAATAACGAGTTTTTTGTTATTTTAGTTCGTCATTATGAGCTGTTTTTACCTCATAATGAGCTTTATTGTGTCCAGGTTATAATAAGCAGGAGAAACGCTCTACCGAAGAAAACGGCTAAGTTATAACAATTATTTATTAAATTGAACTGTATGTACTTATTAAACTTGAAAAAAATTATTAATTAAAAGGAACTATAAAATAAGTTACAACTCAGTAAAAAAATGTCCTGCTAAAGTTGATCCGAATCCAATTGTGAAAAGAACAGCTATTAATAGGTTTAATATATGCTTTGCCTCAATATTTTCATTGTATATGTTACTGCTTAAAGAATTGTTTTTACTTTTTGCCATTAAACGAGCACAGTGCTCGTTACACATAAATAACAGACTAGTAACGAGCACTACTGTAAAACACATATTAATTAAATTTATTTTCGAAAAGAGTACAGATTAACAGGTTAACTAATTAATTAATTCATAATATGTGTTTCAAATATTAACTTATTTTCGTGGTTTCTGAGAAAATAAAGTTTCCGTTTTCTCTTGTAGGAACGGAACCTTCACGGTTTCGTTTTTTGTTTTCACTTTCTCAGAAATTACCAATTATCACCGTCTTAGCATTTTTCTGGAAAAAAAACCTATTTATCTATACTCAAGTTTTCTGCTATTATAATTTCAGCTTTGCTAGAATTACATAAAAATTATTTATTTATTTATAAATAAGGGTCTGTGTCTGTATCTGGCAATATAAATTATATCAAGAATAAATACAAAAACAATTATATATGCATAAACAAAAAAAAATGCCATTGCCATATAATTTTGCAAATTTCTTACCTCGTCTCACAGGCGAATGCAACGTCCTCCGTCAGTTTGTCTACTACGCCATAGAAATGGATGGGATTAAAAAAAATGGCATATTTTTACGACCTTTTACTATTGTTCCGCTAAGCACCAACTACAAAAAAATTCGTAAATACCGCTTCCACTTTTTTGGCGTTAAATGATGTGTTTTAAATGTATTTTCCTGTAAATCAGCATTTAGAAATGCTTAAAACGAAACCAAACTCGTAAAGGTCTAAGTCTAACACTCGAAGTTTTTGTTAATTCAACTAAACAGACAAAAGCTGAAAACTCGACAGAGATAGTTTTTTTATAGGATTTTTTACTATTTTCCAGTAAAGCAGCTACTTAAAATAAAGAGTGGAATGTATACTTTTACAAGAAAATTAAAGATCCAAGTCAAAAAAGATACTTTCATGTCGCAATAATACTCGCATTTATCTAACTAGATGGTTAAGGAGATGCATCCCTCATAACAGTTTAAACCAATATTTTCTAAAATTATTTACTCGATTTGATAACATTTTTATACTAATATAATGCTCTGTATCACAGATTTCCCTACATGCACTTCATTTCGCAAAATATAGTTTGATTTCTTTGTTATGATGCAAGCCATTGAACCCGTGTTTTTCACAATTCCTTTCACGACCGACATCTCACCGCGTTGATCCACTAAAGGCTAACACCCCATTTAAATATACAAATCTTCGTCTGGGTCTTCGTCATCGAAATCGTCGTCGGCGTCCGGTGTGTATATTATCTGGCCTTCAGCAGGATTCTCGGAGGTCCTGAAATAAATAATATGCAATGTAGTTTATGGGCCACACTAATTTGAATTCATTATTATTATTATCGATTTTGAAATTCAAATAAATAAATGAGCTTATCACAATTTGTTATTATTTGGAAAGGCCATATTTAAAAAATTGCGAACATTTTATTGTATTAAAAAACCCGCCCAAGTTTGTGACGCTAATGATAGAGGTCTGTAACCATTTTCTCTAATATTGTGTTCTATTTTTTATACCATACACAAATAAATATAAATACTATCCACTCGAAATAAAGATTATCAATTTAATAATAAGAGATGAGATACTTTCCAGAACATTAACCTAAACCTAAACTACGTGGAACTGCTAATGACGGTTTAATGGGCGAAGTACCTAGAACTTCTAGTGATGATGGCAATAAATTATGAATTTTTACAACACTCATAAATATATTCGAATGGGGATCATCGATGTCAATGAGGATGAAAACTACAAATTAAAGAAAGAATGTGAAGAATTTCGGAAAGTAAGTGCAGAATTGAAGAAGAACGTTGCGGAAAGGAAGAAAGAGGACAGTGACATGTTTCACATAGAAATAACGAGGCGTTTTTTAAACGAAGAATTAGAAAAAAAAGTGGATAGCAACCTACATCATAGTAATCAAGGATGAAAGTATTCAATAGAATTGTAAGAAATGTTGTAGTAGCATTATCTATCAGACTTTCATGTTTAGATGAAATATCGTTAAAAGTAAATTAATATTTTTGTAAAAGAAACGTAACATCGGACCGAGTTACGAGTGGCGTGAAATTCTTCTAGTGCATTTTTAATAACCGCATGTTATGCCTTGTTTTAATTTTTTCATGAAAATGCTTTTTTCCTCATCATTAATTCACCTTTCTTGACGTTGCATTTTGCTCAAGTTAATAGCCCAAGAGTCGTATTAGAAATTTGGAAAAAAGGGGAATATTTATTTATGCAAGAATTGCGTGATTACTGGGAAAGAAAAGCATTAGCTTAGCATTACTTACCTTTCATAAGGTAGTTTAAGGGCACTCCTAGCAATCATTTCTTCCTCATTAAGGTCAATTTTGAAAGTTCCCAAGCTCTCGGGTTTCACCGCAGGTTCCTCCGGTTTGGATGGGGCCTTGCCGCCGCTCTTGACAATGAACGAATTCTGGCTCATCCCATAAGTGTAGTTCTGAAATTGATTGAAATAAGTAGGTCATATCGTCTGCTGCGCATTGCGCACCCACTTTTTTTGAGACAAGTCCACCCGACTTCCTCGTCGTGATGGACAAATGCTTGTCGTCGATCAAATGCACGATTAAATCAGCCATGTACTCCAGGAAGGGAATTACGAAATGTTCATCGACGCACTTGGGCGTAGCCCAGAGGAACACCTGTTTCGTACCGGAGCTCTTCTTTAGCTGATTTATGCACTGGAACACGGCCGCTGAGTTGTTGTTGAGAAGCAAACTGGAAAGTGGTGGCAAAATAATATTCTGCTTGTTCACATTTTCGCAGTCACTTAAATCGTCGGGTATTTGAATAATTTCGCCCCTCGGACCAAAATTTGTTTGCAACTCGATGTTGCGATAGGTGCTCTGCCCCTGCTCCTCCAGCCATTTTGCAATGAACGATTGTGAGAACTTCTCGAGCCCAACATCATCTGCTTAAAACGATTAAATGGATTAACGTAGGATGGTGGTCGCTGCAATAATTGCATGTCTAGCCTCACCCACAATTAGCACAAATCGCTGGTTCGTCACTATCAAATTGGAAATCATCGCAAAACAATCCTCACGTGCCAATTGTCAAACTAATTGACAATTCTGATTCTTTTTGACATTTGTTTTTAATGTGCATCTAGTGGAATTTCAAAGAACTTAACCAGAATAAGGAGTCGGCAACCCCAGGCAAAGTCATTTCGATCAGATTCAGGCAGATTTAGCAGATTCAGCTGAATTCCACTGCCATGCTGAAAAGTACGGTACAATTAGTTCAAAAAATTTTAAAGATTTTTTAAGAATTGACTGCAATATGGTTGCGTCTATTTATTATATCAATTATTTAGTTACATTGCTCTGCTTAAAGACTTCAGAGTTGAATTATTCAAGTTAAATATATTTGTAAGGTACCATTTTCAAATGTAATGAAAAACAGCCGAATAATAATTTGACTAAAATGTAAGAACTACTGAGGTATGTTGAAGGTGACAATGAAATTATTAGAGGCAACCTCACTTTAAAAGGCTAAAAAAAATCTAATGAAAGTACTAACTCAAGGATACTGAGCTATTTTTTCAGTATTTTACATCAATTATCTAGGCATAAGTGCAGAGGCTGAATGCATAGATTTAACCAATTTGAAACCAAAAATCGTGTATATAATATGTAAGTGAGAAGATGCGGTCAGTATTTGGTGGGGTAATTAAAATTCCTCGAAAATTAATCGTATTCGCTTGAATTTTTATTCATCAACAAAACACAAAATTGTTTACTACCGAGGAAGAAGGTTTTTTCTAACTCGTTTTAGTTATTTTCCTGTCTGCCGCTCAGCAGCACCTCTTTTGCGTCGTTTAAGTCGCAATCTGCTCCTTCTTAAATTCTGGTATCTTATATGTAATTTATATATTGCATATAATTCCAAAAACATCTTTAACATCTCCAATTCCTCCATTTCTTTGCTTGTCAACAAACTTTTAACAATCAATCAATCAATTCAATTTATTGCGACTATTATGGTACAATGTCGGATAACAAATGGTAGAACTATGATAAACTTCAAGGGAGCAGATTTACAATAAGTAACCTATCTAACAATGTGCGGCGTTAGGTGCCATTTACCGTTGACAGAAGATGTCAAAGACTGTAGTCTGTTTATGTGTTTGCGCAGGGAACACAGTTGCAACATGTTTATGTATCATTGTACAGAACTTACAACTAGTTAACACTTAAAACTAAAAAAAAAAAAAAAAAAGATAAAAATAAAAATAAAAACTATAAACTAAATAGTCTGAGTTTTTAGAACTGAAGAGGAATGATACAATGTACAATATAAGTGATAATGGCTTAAGATAACCTATGTATGAGCACCTTAAGAGTTGCCAGGTTGGAAGAACAGCGAGTTATGATTTTATAATAGTATGACGGGAAGAGTATAAGTTGCCCTTCAGCCTCTATGATTATTCTTGTTTGTTTTCATATAGAATTGAGGGATAAATTGGATTGGATCGCAGTAGAGTGCTGTGTACGAGTCCGGATGTAGGAAATTGATTGGTGAAAGATAATAATTCTCTAGGATGGAGGATTTGATGTTGCGGTCGTATAGATCTTTCAGAAGAGTGTTTGGATGAGATTTTAGTTTTTCCAAGTCATTATGCATTAGGCGGGTGAGATGGCAGACTAAGGGTTGAATTTTGGCCGCGGAATATATCTCAGCATTAGAGTAATGTTTCTTAAGGTGACTTCTGAAACATTTGTTTGTACATACCCTTAAGATTTTCCTTTCAAAGATAAGAAGCTGGTTCATTAAGGTGGGTGATAAAGTGGCCCAGCATGGGAACGCATATGTTAGAATAGGTCTTATGAGTTGTTTGTATATTAATAATTTGGTTTTAACACTGAGATCATTGTTTGGTTTGAGAAGTGGGGACAGTATGTTTTTGGCTTTAATAGCTTTGGTCAACGTCTGCCTAACGTGAAAATTGAACTTTAGAAGATGGTGGAGATGTATTCCAAGGTATTTTATGGTGTTACTGGGAGGGATGGAGCAACCTTGTATATTTAGTTGTATTTTTCGACTTTCACTTGCAACACCTCTTTTTCCTTTGGCGTATGCGTTGCGGAAGCAAATTACTTTAGTCTTATTAGCATTTATTTTTAGTCCCCATTTGTTGTAGTATTTTTGAGTGAAGGCTAGATGTTTAACAACTGTTGACATGGCTGCGGTTGGTCTAGTGTTCGTTGAGTATAATATTGTGTCATCTGCAAAGAGTAGTGCCTTGGATGTCTTGTCTGGTGAAAGGTTAGGGTCTAGCTGGTGTGGAAAGTCCGATAAAAATAGGTTGTAAAGTTTAGGTCCGAGAACTGAGCCTTGTGGGACCCCTCTGTGAATAGAAATTGGGGCTGATTTTTCATTATTGACCGTGATGGATATATGGCGGTTTGTTAGAAAAGAGGAAATGATTTTGATGATGTATGTCGGGAAGTTATAGCAAATGAATTTGTAAATTAGCCCTTCAATCCATACAGAATCAAAAGCCTTTTCTAAGTCTAGTGAGCATGCTGCGGTGCATTTTTTATCACGTATTCCAATGGTAATATCATCCAAGATTTTGAGTAAGGCATGGGTAGTTGAGTGTTTGGGTTTGAAACCGAACTGTGTTTTGGGTATAATGTTCTTGTCTGTTGTGAATAAGTCCATTCTTTTGCCAATAACTCTCTCGAGTATTTTCCCGATGTTGGAGAGTAAGATAATAGGTCTAAAGTTCGATACTTCGAAATTGTTGGGTTTCTTCGGCAGAGGTAATAAAGATCCGGTTTTCCAGGGTGTTGGGAAGTAGCCAATGTTTATACAATTGTTAAGAAGAATGGTTAGCCAATTGATAATATTTGGGGGGAATTTTCGTATGACGAAGTTGGAGATTTTGTCAGGGCCGAAGGATTTTTTGTTGTTTAAGTTACTTAAGATATCTGAAATTTCTTGTGTGTTTGTTAATTCGGGCTTTTCTAATTCATTTAGGGCTGTATTAGATGAGGAAAATTTGGTAAGAGGGGTTGATAGATGGGGGGTGGTGCAAATTTCATGGTTTAGGTATGGGGCTGTTTGATCCACTATTTGATTAGTAAAAGTTGAGTTAGGGTTGGGCAGTTTATATTTATATAGTTGTGAAAAAAAGTTAGTGAAAATGTTAAGTATCTCCTTCGTCTCTAGGATTTGTTTGCCGTTGGAGGTCAGCTTTATTGGGGTTAGTCTGTGGCTACTAATGATTTTTTTAATTTCTTTAAAAGCCTCGGGGCCTGGAGTGATTTTTCGGAGTCTGGCTTGGAATTTTTTGTTATTAAGGGATTTGAGCCGTTCCTCTATGATTGTATTTAGAAGATGGATCTGTTGTTTAAGACTTTTGTAGGAATTACTGTTTACATTGGGATTTCTTGTGTAGAGACGCGAAAGTGATCTTTGCCATGCTCTTTTTTTGAGAATGAGAGAACGTAAGTCTGGCGGGAGGAGTTTTGTTCTGTCTATGAATTTTCTGCGGTTGGTGCCTCCGAGGGTTTCTAGAGTGGTATGAAGTAGATTTGTCAATGCAGAAATAGAGGTGTTTATTTCCGGTATGGTTAGGTTCATGTCGTTGCGGGGTAGTAAATTTTCAGCTGAGGTGTCTACGGTAATTGTGAAATCTTCCCAGTTGATTGAGACAAACTTTTAACTTTTCACAATCCCAAGTTTAGCTCTCACAGACAGCTGTCAAACGAAAATTTGGATCGGAACTTGGAGGAACGAACAAATATGGAGTGGAAAGGAGCCGAAAAAAGTTCGCTCGTTCCTCTAAGGATCGGAACAGGAATGATGAGAAAAAACGCTGCACGAGACGTTGCCGTTGCCCTAGAATGCGCTAAAAAATAATCAAAGTCGTACATGTCGGCTATTTGCCTTTAAAATCACATCAGGGGTTCAAGAACAAGCTTAAAAATTCAATAATAAAAAATAATAAAAACTTTTGATTAAAATGACAATTCTCGTTTTCACAGCTTACAGAAACCAGACATGAAATGGATTTGTCGCGTAGCAAAGTTCCAAGTTCTGCCGAACTTTGTGGCACAGCAAAAACGCTCGCGTCCATTGTATCCCAGCATTTAAGAATAAAAAGTACCCTCGTCGACTACTAAATATTTTTGTTTTAAGTATTTTCAAACGAATCGGTTGAATGGTTCTCTAGGAGTTTTAGTTATTGCCTAAACACATAAAATCTTAAATAATTTCGCAATAAAATATGTTTCAGGAATAAGAAAATTTTATCATTGAAAAATATCCCGAGTGGCATCGAAATGCTCACTGTTGTAAAAATTATATCATTTTAGTTCAGTAAAAGGAAACAATTGGATTGTATGTAAATCCGAATTAATTTGTTGCTGGCTTTTATTTTACAGTTTGTGTAATTTGCATTTTTGATTCCAACCGCCAACAACCTAACGAAGAAATTTACTGAATTAATCAAACGAAGCTAACTTCAGCTAAGTGGCTGATTTCACAGTTCTTGTGTTCGACCGAGAGAAATTGTGATTTTTATAACAATTTTATCAAAGTCTTAAGTGTAAAACACTCGCGGGCCCGGCCTCCTCAGGACCACTTTACAAATCTACATTCGACAGTTCTGTTCAATTTATGCTCTGTAATGTAAATGCCTAGAAACTTCACGGAATATGGTAATTTTTATCTTCGAACTGGTACAATGCAAAAATTAATAGAAACGAGCAAAAAACACTCTATTTTTTCTTATTTTTACGCCACCCATAATACCGCAACAATTTAATGTCCAAAGAAAAGAGCTAGAGCAACGAAGCAAAGTATTTTTCATTGAATTCTTCCGAATCGTCAACCTAAAACTAGAAGATGAAAATCTTGATAACCCCATCGTCGTTACCCCGATTCCGCTTGTCTCAAACTTTCAACAAGAACTTGACGACCTTTTCGCTTGAACACTTCCCTCCTCTTTCGTGGATTTTACAGAGATTATGAGACATGAACTGGCATTTGAGGGAAACGTCTTATCTAACTTGATTAGACTCACTTTCTGCATCATTTGTATTCGCAATTATAATAAGATTAGTTTTAGTTTGTTTCAGCAGATTGTGAGCAAGTGCTCGGTGAGATTTGTGCGCGCCCGTGCCCCATCCTGAAAAATTTTCCGCTAAAATGCCTAAAAGTGACGGGAGCGCGGTCACCAAGAGGAAACCCAACAGAGAATGGATCAAATATTCCTTAGTAGGAGGAGGTAAAAAGTAAGTAAATTAACATTTTCTCAATTCTCGGACTCGTTATCTTGATGGGAGTCAATCTGTCTATTCCTATCATTGCGTGTGATTAGCGCTTCCAAGCGATTAGCGAATTAGCGAATTAGATTCACAACAGTTCTAGCGAGAAAGCGGCTAAAAAAAGAGTTTAAAAGCTCATGTCAACATTGTAAACACGATGTCACGCTTCTTGTGCATATAAACAAAGGTTGCGTCCGTTGAGTTTTACGTTTTGCATGGTTTTCTCCACTTTATTTTTCTAAAATATAAAATTAATATTTAATATGTATAGACTTATTTTATGCTTAATTATGTAATATATTTTTGGAAGAATAAAGTTAAAGCCTTCTAACACTAATTTTTATATTATACCAGCTTGCCCACTCTCGCCCGCGCTAGCTTTTATATTTATTTTAATTGCTTCTACTACCTTTTCGAGTATGCGAAGAATATTTCTGTAAATCTACAAAAATTCGCATGCCACAAAATATCCACGAAATCCCTATTTCTATTTAAAACGCTTCTAGTTGATGTTGAATATTTGAAATCACTATTTAAAATTCGTCGCTGTTCATATAACAACCAACAGAATAAAGTAGTTTTTGAAAAAATTATAAGTGTATCCTTTAGTTTAAAATAAAATATATTCAAAATAATGTTCTAACATTCTTCTATATGTATAAAGACAAAATAATATTATACTAAACTCAAAATATCACAATGATAAATAGTTGTTCTTGTACGTAATAAAAATGGCCTGGAAAAAACTAAAGCAACTTTTATTCAGGTCGGAGAATATAGGGTGTTTCGTTATAAGGTCTAAACAGGGGTATGCCAATCGATTCTATATAGTCTTCTGATCCACGTTTCTTCGGACAACCTCCCCTAAATTCACAATTGAAAATTTTGATTGGTGAACCCAGAAAACTCTTTGTAATTTTTTTGAGATACATCGTAGTAGGGATATAAAAGTTTTCAATTTACAATAATATGTATGTATATATGTTAATATATCTTCACTTTCTGAAGAGCTCGGGTAAAGATGGAAAATATTTTAGAAAAATCGATAAAAATGGGGATCATTATGCGACATATTAACACGCTTATAATTTTCGATTCAATAACGGTTTCTAAAATATTGTCTATCAAAGAAAAAGAATTAATTCTGGATTGATTTATCTGCTGGAATTCCAAAGGCGCTTTTATAAGTACCACCTTAGTGGATTATGCGAAATTATCGCAACAAAAAAAAATTTTAATTTAGTGAGTACTTTTACCTAGTGCCCAATCGAAGCTTTTATTTTTATTTTTTTCAATTGAACTAAATGGCGACCTTTGAAATGAAACTATTGAATTTTAAAGTAAAAAGGCGTTATAGGATATTTCTAAAATTACATATTCATTGGATCAGCTCGATATTTGAATAAAAGTAGTGTATCTTCCTCGTCTCATACATGAATATATAAACCGTTATCTTGTAATTTTCAACTTTGATCAGCCATTTAAAATGAAAGTATGGAAATAAATATAAATAGTAATTTATTTGTGTTACTACATATTTACATATTTATCTGTGTTGCTACATATTTACTATATTTTATGTAAGGAAAACTCTCAGTCAATGGACATTTCGTAAAACACAATAAATATTGTACAAAAGGAAAATGTTAGTTCAAAATGATATTTTTGTGAGTTTTTGGGCTTTCGTGATTTTTGGTACTCGTAAGTTAATAAGAATAAAAATGGCATTTTCTATATGGGACAAGGAAGTTTCACTCTCAATATATTCGTAATCGCAATAGTGAAAAGTAAAATTGACCTTTTTTTACTTCACTTTGATATGCTAATGTGAAAAAAAATCGCTAATTTCAACTCGACTATCAGAATTTACGAATTTAAAATGGTGGACTGTCAGATTTTGAACTTTATGCTATTACCACCAAATTTGTTACTTTGGTGTTTTCGGGGTCGCTGATTTCAAAGCGACCGTCAGAATCTTACAACTGAAAATGGCGGACGGTCAAAATTTCAATTCTTATTTAGTAATGCCACGTGGTCTTATTTATTAGTTCATTATTTTTATTACTAGTTTTGCTATAATTAATAATTTATATATTTGTTATAATATAATTAATCGTTCGCAATTTATTTAATCAATTAAGTTCATTGCGAGTTACTACTAGCGTAGGAGGTTAAACATGACTGACGATCGTGATGTGACATGAGTTACCTATCTTCGAACTCAGATTTCAATAATTAATTAATTTATCTTTCAATTTACAGTGCCATTTTTTATGTTGCGTATGCAGAATTTGTCTGTCTCTTTAAAGAAAACACCCGCTTGAACAACTAAAAATCTTAAATTGATGTTATATTATTTGGGAGCTTTTTATGTGAAAAAAGACCTATCAGTATAACTTGTTATTATTAATATTTCTAGATTTTTGAGTAAAAAAAAGTAACAGGATTATTTCAAAGTGTCATGATCCATAAGCCTGGGCGCCTCGAAAGAAAAATGAAACTCCTATTCTAGGAAGAAACGACGATGAACCGAAAAGAAGCAAAATAGCAAGGGCTAACTAAATTTTCTACCAATGTTAAACAACTTTTTGTTTTTAATATCTTAAATAGTCTCGTGACACGTAAAGTCGGGATAAAATCGCAAAGATTACTTAGAAAACTTAGAAACTTAGAAACTCACGCACCTACATATGTAGATATTTTGATGTCGGTAATTAATCTATACTGTCGAATGCCTGGTCTTTTCACTACACTTGTTACCAAGCAAAGCAAGTTTAAGGTACTTAAGTAAATGTAGAAATTAGGTTTTTATATTGCTAATATGTATAACAAAAAGTAATCAGTTGTATTGCATTTCAGCTTTATGTAAAGTATTTTAATATTTTGAACTTGGATATTTCAAAACGTGATTTTTCGCCAATTGCCCGCAATACGTACAGAGGAAATATTCTAAGAATCAAGAAAATTTATATATATATGTTATATATTTTTGGCTAAATAGACTGGTACATAACATTCCAACATGTGCAAATTGTGATGACGATGATGAGATAATGGCATGCATTTTTGGTGTATTGATTTTTATATCCGCCCACTTGTTGCGCAGGGTTTTTGGCGGCCAAATAGAGTTTTAGTAGATAGATATTTTGTAAGGAAGCTTTAAGCTTAAGATGGATTTTGTGAGACGCCACTGAAAAATAATGCCAATAGTCTACGGACGTGGCTATAGGTATAAGAGCAGAAGAGACGAAACCGATTCAACAAGTTCGACTCCAGTCCAGTTCTATGCCAGCGGAAGGCCAGTTGTCGGCGGGTGAATCTTGTGGTATTAAGTTTCCGACGACATTCGTGGCTTTTCCAATTACCAGGTTAATTGATTGAATATATCGCGGTGGAATTACATGTAATCGATACCAACTGCGAATCAGTCTAGACTGCGAGGTACGACAGGTGGGAAATTCGCGTTTTGGGCGAAATTTAGTATTCCAAACCAAATGGAAATCAAGCGTGTGTTTATCTTTTTATAAATAGAGCAAAAACGGAGAAAGAGCAAAGATCTCAATCGAATCAGATTCAGAGTTCGAACGGTATCAGTCAAGCTTTAGCCTAGGTGAGTGTAACTGTGTGATCTTTGTTTTGGTTCCGTGCACTAAGTTCGCAGTTTATGACTAATTTTTGCTTGAAAACTAAAAACCAGGGTTCGGAGAACTGAAAAAATTAAATTCGCTCGTGAGCGAATAATAACCAAAGAATTTTATTTTGAATTCGCTCGCGAATTTTATAAAATGAGTTTTATTTTTAAAATTCTCCGTTCGCGAGCGAAATTTATTTTCAGAGAATTGAAAAATACTTTTCGCTCACGAGTGATTTGTAAAAGAATCGTTCGTGAATCAAATTCAATACCACACAAAAATAAAAATTAGTGAACAATTTTTATACTTTTTTATTATAAATTAAATGTCAATACATATTTTGTTTAAAACATTGTCGTTGAGTTTTACAATTAAAATGTTATTAATTGTTTCTTTCGACCACTTTGACCACATTTTGGTTAAAATAGTAGACAGGGCGCTAAATGCCCGTTCAACAGAAACTTGGGTTGCTGGCTACTTCGGCTAAGCGACCGAGATCAGGATCGTCTTAATTATTTAAATTTAGTTTATGTACTGTAGCATAATGTCTTTTTATATTCCCCGTACATTGTCCTTTTAATATTTTTCTACACTCCAAACACGTTGATGAATTAGATATCTCATCATAAAGCACGTATTTAGACAATTCAAAAACTTTCCAGCGACCCATAATTGCAAGTTTTACCTGATTCTGATATAAACGCACGACGCATGCACCACGAACTTGACTCAAAGAATGAAAAAGAATCATTCGTTTCGGTTTTTTTTCACTCTCTAGAGAAAAATTGAATTCTCTTCATTTTAAACTCGCTCTCACGAACGAATTGTATTAGGTTAGGCGATTGCATTCGTTCTCCGTGAACGAATGGAATTTATAAAATTCTCCTCAAAAATAAAGTTCGCGAGTTGAAAAATAAAATTCAGTTCGCGAGCGAAAAAAATAAGGGAATTTTATATTTTTTTCATTCGTGAGCGATATTTTACGTACCTTGCTAAAAACAACTCTTGCACATTTTTGCATGCAAGCTATTTCAGCTGTTGGGCGGTACTTGAGTTTTAATCGCTAGCTTATTGATTTCCAGAATTATTTAATTGACGGCGTCTCCGATAACGCTGATGAATTAATAGATTATAATTATGTGAACCGTATGGTTCGCATTATTTTCAAGATTTGTAAACTCAAAGCAAAATAAAATCATTTACAACGCGACACCATTGACCTTTACAGACATCATAAATGTTTGCTTATCATGTTCATCCAACCAGAACTTCCTCTAAATTGTGCAATTTAAACTTTCTTTATTTCTTTATTACTTGGAAACTTATTATTAGACTGAGTCACGTACAGTGCAAAATGTTTACAGATTTGGTGTACTTATATCAATAATTGCACAATGCAGTTTCTCTAAGTTCGCAACTTTGTAGTTGTTTCGATATTAACAAATAGCCGCTGCAACTCTAGATAGACACAAAAGAAATCTAAATGAACAAGTCTGCGCTATCTGATCTGGGTCAGGCTAATTAAAATAATATAAGCTTGAGTTTCAGAATATTTTGTATGCAGCCATAAAATCTTCTTGTTTCATTTTTATTATAAGTGTTTAAATTGTCGATTTTTTCCATGGTAGTAAAGTAACCATTGACGAATTCAGATGACTTAAAACAGTGACAATATTACAAGAGGTTTCTGTGTTTATAATAAAAAATTGAATTGTATAAAAAAAGTCAAAAATATGCCGTTTAAAATTTTTTCCAAGGTCATAGTTATAGCTTGAATTTGTACGTTTCCTTCTATCATAAAAAATATCGGAATAAGCGACTTTTCTGTGGTATTTTGATATCTTTTTCTGAATTTCTAAAGCAAGTATCTCATTTTTATTAATAAATATGTCTTTATCCTTTCTAAATATAAGTTTTGTTATCTGTGGTGATTTCACATCGAAAAATGTTCCGTAGTTTTGTTCCGAATAAGGTTTAAAATATAGATTTGAAAGAGTTTTTCTAACATTTAAAAAATCAAAAAAAAACAGAGCATTTAAATTAAGTATACCTGAAGGAATATACCTATGGTATATTAAAACGCTGGGCCGATTTGGCTTTTATTTATTTATATTTTATTTATGTATTGCAAATATATATGTATATAATACAACGTATTAATTTTGTGCTAGAATTTATAATCTATTCATTCTATAATATTTTTGTATAACCTAACTGGAAGACTAAATATAAGACAGTGATATTTATTTTTGGGAGAAAAGAAATTAGAAGAAACCCAGTAAATTTAGCTTTATTTTATATTTAGCCATAAACCAGAATCAAAAAATTGAATTAAAAGACTACGAATGAAGTGATTTTTGTTTTTAATTAGAGAGTAATAGCAATTAATAAAACGATGTATTACTTATTATGCACCATATCTATGAATAATACATATGTGTTTAGTTTTCAATTAGTAACTATGTATATAGAAAACTCTTTATCTGGCGTGGCATACCTTTCAAAGTTTTCAAGTGTTCTTAATGATATTTTTTCTGATTAATAGATTAAGTTTGACTAAAATATATTATGAAATTTTGTTGAAAATAAATTCAGTTCTCAGTTCTTTTGAGGAAGGCTGTATGTATAATTTATAAAGTTCGGACAAAACATTTTTAAAATTGTTACTATTAGGTACTATAACTATCCTTTAGAAAGTACCTATTAGGGTTAACAATTTACGTGGCCTTTCAACCATGCTATCAAATCATGACATGCAGTCGGAGGCTACACATGTTTGTGCTCATTTTTAAATTGCATGGTAGAAACTAAAGCCTGTGTCTAGAATATTTCATGAGGTGCTTCAACGTATTGCAGCCGGCAATCAAATAATGCAGGTTAAAGAAAAATGGTTGACCAGATTCCATTACACAAGTTATTCGGGTTGTTGATGCATATTTGTATTAACTTGTTGCACACTACTATTTTAAACTTGTACTATGTGTGAAATTGTGCGAATCTTCTGTCTATATACCCTTTGCTTAATTAATCCGAAGTATTTTCTTGCAAGGAAAACGTAAAGGCAAAGGAATGCGAATTAAAGCAAAACATTTTACTTCTTGGTTCTATACCCTTTACTCCTACATTTAATTTAATCTTCATGCTTAATTTTTATAAATATGGACTATTGACTCAGGTGTTTTAATTATAAAACTGAGATTTTAGATTATGTATTCACATTTATTTTTAAGACCAAATTGAAAATTATTTCAGAAACATGGATGAAACCGAGAGTCCTTCGTTGGGAAATTTCCGAGTTTTGTACCTAGTGACGCAGCTTATTGGCGGTACTTTGGTAATACTGATGGGATGTTGGATCAGTATTCATTTAGGTGGCTTTGGATGGCAATCTAACCCAAAGCTGGAATTCAACTGGCATCCACTTCTAATGACGATTGGCTTAATATATTTGTATGGAAACTGTAAGCTTATTAATAGATTTTAGAAGAAATGAATAATCTTGAACATAATTTTTTGCAGCAATTCTGATTTATCGCGGTTTAAGACGAACACGCAAAAAGCAGCTAAAATTACTTCATGCATCGATTCATGGCGGAAGCTTTATTTTAACAGTGGTTGCATTAATCACTGTTTTTGATTCGCACAATTTGGCTGACAAACCAATACCAAATATGTACTCTCTGCATTCTTGGTTAGGCTTGTCTGCTGTGATTTTATTCTCGTGTCAATGGCTTGGAGGATTTATTGTGTACCTACTCCCTGGAATGAAGGAGAACTACAAGAAAACGGCTATGCCGTATCACGTGTATTTCGGTTTAATGGGATTTGTCTTAGCAGTAACAAGTGCTTTGCTTGGACTTACGGAAAAAGCAATCTTCTCGATGTAAGATAAATCTAGTTTATTTAAAAAATTTTATATTTAATTCACTATACTTTTCCAGGAAGGACAATTATGCAAATTTGCCCAACTCTGCTTTAATGGTTAATGTGATGGGCGTACTTATGGTGGTTTTTGGTTCTCTGGTTGTATATTTATCAACAGAATCAACTTATAAGCGACTTCCTCTGCCAGAGGACGCTATTCTTTTAACAGGCTCTAATGAGTGATCCAAAAAGTGAATATCATAGACTATTTTCGAAAATATATGCTATAATACTATTTTGATGATGCTTTCCATATCATTTTTATACATACGTTTATCTATGGTACTAATAGCTTAAGTTAAGTGTGATATATTTTTTGTATAAACTTCTGTAATAATTGCTGACAGACACAATACATATTACATTAAAGTATTTTTGAATTACCTCTTTCTTAAAAATTATGAAAAGATTTATCGGTGTCTAAGAGATATTATTGTTGGCAAAAAGCAAATATACATAATTATTAAAATAATTTACTCGGCTTTTTCTAATTGTCTAAGGTTACTTGTCCATTCTGTTTATCTAACAAAACATATCATCAATGTCATTAGTGTTCTTTTTGGCATGTCGCATGCCAATAATTCCTGAATTTTTTAGGAATATAAATATTGAAACCAAATTGTCAATCTGTTCGTTCAGTGCTAATTCATAAATGGCAAATTTAGGGAACCGCCCTAGAAGAATACTACTAACCATTTTTGCAGTTTGCGAATCGGTGGGCCTCTGTGCATTAATATTACACATTATTGTGGCAATGTTTACTGGGGGCATCAGTTTAGATTATGAGGAATCGCCATATCCAGTTTATAATTTGCATGCGGTCTGTTCAGTACTTTCCTTGATTATTATGCTTGGAAATGGTTTGTTCTCTTTTTTCAACTGAATTAAATTTAAATATTTTTACCACAGGGACGATGTTATTCCGGATTTGCAGGGACTTAAGATTAAAAACTGTTAAATATATGCATTCGGCAATCATGTCATTATCATTCTGTCTTGCAATTTTTGGATTTATTGCAGCAATTGTGGCGAGAGAAACTGCTACCCGATTGGGATATAGACACTTTTATTCACTCCATTCGTGGCTAGGATTCACCTGTTATATAGTGTTCTTATTACAGGTGATATTACAAATAAGTTTTTATTAAATGATTTTATAATATTTTTTAGATACTTGCAGCATTTCCAATATTTTTTGGGAAAAAAGTCCATGTAGCTACTGAGGACTACTTTGCTGCTATACACGCCTTTTTTGGTATTTGTCTATTTGTGCTTGCATCGCTTACCGCCGCTATGGGAATTAGCATTAGAGGTCGACATGTGGCGTAATTAATTATTTTACAAGTTTAATTATAATCTTTTATTGTAAAATTTATTATAGGAGAGAATTTGGATTCTGGTCGTGGCAGAAAATTATGTTCAATATAGCTGGATTTCTTTATATATTATTTAAAGTTTTGGTATTTTATATTACCGTCAATCCCTTCTATGAATCCGAGCAAGTGGTAAGTTTTCCTAACTATGCAGCAGATATGGTGTATATGAAAATTGTATATAATAGCTGGGCTTTAAGGGGGCATAGCTGTGTTAAAACCTTCTAAATATCAATATTTTTTATTGTTTTAAAAATGGAGTAAAACGTTGAGAACTGCATGTCAACATACGTGCGTGTACAATGAGCTTGATGATTTATTTCAGTTATGCCCCTTAATAACTCTTAAAGACAAAAAGAAATTGGACGGTTCTTACAATTTTATACATTATTCACTCCTAAGAAACGTATCTTCTCTTTTTCTAGAATGTCTACCTTGCGCTCTTTTCGAGATATTTAATTATATTATAATAAAAGTGCATTTTATTCCAATCAGAATTTCAAAGCAAATTCAGTTTGTAAAAACGAACTAGGATTATCATGAAAACGAGTAAAAAATAAAGTATACAACTTTGTTTAAAATTACCGAGAATTAACATTATACTTTGGAAATAAAGTTTCCATCAAAACGGTTTATTACGGTACATAATTGAATCAATTTTTATTTATTAAAATAAAAACTACTTTATCCCCTACACGAAAAGCGTTGCGATTGTGAATGTGGATTTGTTTATTGTTTTCTTCAGAGTAGTTTTACTTATTGCAAGAAAAAAACATTCCATGCCAGTGTTTACATATTAATTCATCTCTATTTCCAGGCTGAGGAATTGTAAAGAACGAACAACACATCGTCTACACTCTGTAAAGCAATCTTGGAATGCAATTTAATAAAGATATCTATGAGATTTTATAGTTTTTTATTTGAATTATTGTTTTAAATTGATTTTTATTTAAATGTTTTGTAACTCATATTTATCTGAACTAATTTTAAAAGCATTTGTCCTTTTAGTTCATTCATGGTGTTGAATTGCTGCACACTCTTATAAACATATAACCAGTTATCTTTAAATGTTTTCCACAAGTTGGTTTAGCTGGAGGAAAACGAACCGACCAGCCCAGCGAAGTCCAATGTTGTTTCTCGAAAACCAGCTTTTTGTAACATTGCTTACTTGGTTTCCGTCTTGTTCTGTGGATAAATTAAATTAGACATGGAAGGAACTTTTATCTAAGGAATTTGTGGTATCCGAGGTTCTTCATTCTATAGGAAAAAGAAAGGATCCACTTCCAAAATTACTTGTATGAAAATATTGAGGCGTTTTCCGCAGATCCCTCAAATTAATTAACTTAAGGTGTTTGTTCAAACAACGCATCATTCCATCATTACATAATTTTTTTAGATAAAAAGGAGTTTAGTTTTGATTACTTGTATGAATATTGAAGGGATATGCGGAAATAGCCCTTCCTGTATTTAAGATTTTAATTTATAATGTTTTCAATCAGTTTTTGTAGTTACTTGTAAAAATTTTAATTTCGATGTTTCATATTTCATCTAGGATTTTATTTTCAAAATATAATGTTTGAAATTTAAGCTTGAATTGTCATTACCAATGTTCAGTTTTAAATACCAAGCAGTTCATTTTTCTTCATTCAAATAAACTACTCCGCGCTTCTACGCGCTTGATCATTGGCGTGGCAATTTTTCGATCCCTCAATTTCGCTATCGACTTTTTTTGTCTAGACCTTAGAACATTTATTTTAAGATCTAGACTTTCTTATTCTCATATTCTTCATAAATACACCATTTTTAGCATGCTCTGAATTCGACAATTTGAAAAATATAATAGAATTGACAAAAATGTCATAAGTGCATTTTCTTGCATAGTACTTATAGAAATTCGGTTCTTAATGCCAGAATGGGAATTCTTCGGCGTAAACCAAAAGAGACCCTCATAGTGATTGTTTTATCGACCGAACTTGTTGGGATTGTAGGACTTTTTATATGGATTTATGATATACACGAACATATGGGAGGAAATAATTGGCTGGACTTTTCGACCGCAGGTAATCACTACCACGCCATTTTAATGCCAATATCAATGATCTTCCTTCTTGGAAATGGTAAATTCCTCGGTTGTTTTAATATCTTTGCAGTATTAAATTCTCACTTCGTTTTTAGGAATGATTGTTTTTCGCTTAAACAAATCAATCGACAGAGAGACTATGAAGTGGCTCCATATGGCACTTTTCCTTGTTACACTCCTTGTAGCGACTGTTGGCATTTACTACGGAATCGCAGGTCGAAAGGCAGATAGAAGCAGTCACTTCGAGACGCTTCACTCCTGGCTGGGATTATTCACTTATTTTCTATTTTTGATTCAGGTAGATCAACACCTTTTTGTCTTAACCTTTTTAACTCCAAATATGCAGATTGTATCGGGCATTGTCGCATTTGTCTGCAAAGTTTGTACGCCAAGTTATCGAGAATTTTACCTTTCCATACACGCTTATTTTGGTGTGGTTGTGTCCTTTCTTTCCATTATTGTTATTTGTCTGGGACTTCTATTAAAAGGAAAACAATATATGTGAGTACTTGTGACTATCATAGTTGTTATTTTTTTAATCTCTATTGATTTTTATCAATTGTTTTTATATTTCAGACCTAATTACCATACTTTTCCAATTTCTGGAATGTTATTGAATGTATCTGGAATGCTGTTTATCGTTTTTACTGCTGCAACTTTTTATATTTCTGTTTGCCCTTACTTTGAATGGGATAAGGTAATACTTGTTTATATTATTACTAATATAATAGAAAAAACAACGACCTTATAAAAACGTATCTGATCCGATTTAAGATGTAAATCTATACATATATAGAAAGAAAAGTCTTGACCCACTCACTGACGCTCGTCAACGCCCAGCTCAAACCTTGGGACCCAGAAAGCTAAAATTTGGCACAGAGGTTCTCTTTATGATATACATATATACAAGGAACAAGGATATTTCGAAATTCAATTCAACCCCTAAAGGGGTAAAATTAGGTTCAAAGTTTAAAAGGAGAAACAATATTAAAAAGACATTTCGACTCGAAACTTCGTACGAGTAGGTACTCCTAAAAACAAATAAGCAAATACTTATTTCACTCAAAAATATAGCTACACTTGCAAAGTGAGGCTAAAATTTCCAATTTAGTGTACATCTGTATTTACACACCCCCCACTTATGAGTGTGTAGACTATAAATACATAATAATAATAATAATAACCTCTATTTATTTATTTATTTATTTTATGGTACAAATGAGTGGATAAATGTAAATTTTAACGTGGAATAAAAAAGTGTTTAAGTGGACCAATGAACCCTTAGCTTATGATGAATTAAATGAAACCTATACTTTAACTATGAGCTTTAGGTATGTGTAGAGATTTCGATAAGTCGGATAATATAATATGTATATAGGACACATCTTTGATAGATAAAAAAAACATGATCCTTGATTGTATATGAAACATACAGATTGTCGAACTGTTAATGCTTCAGAAATATTTTAATCTTCAGGTATGTGCCTTTTTTTAAACTCTATATTTAAGAATTATGCGCTTTGTACACTATTTTGTACTTTATCAATAATTATTTTATTAAGTACTCCCTATTCTGAGCCGTATGTATTTCGTAAGGTCGTTGTGATCTATTAAAAAAATGTGAATGCTATTTCTAATACGAAAACAATATTCCAGTTTCCTGATCTTTTTGATGAACCCATTGCATAAAATCAAAACTCAAATTTCCTTTATCAAGAGGCCTGTAAATCTACATCTATTGTATAAAATTACTTTGGACATTTTCTTATATTTATAATTTTTACTAGTCGCGCCGTTGTTTTGTGTAACGCTGTCGATCAGATGTGATTAAATAACGTCGCTAAATTATAAATAAGTTTATTTTTAATTGAATGATATTTAATTTATTTCCTGCATTTTATTTATATAAATACATCAAAATTAAGTAATATCGTAATTGTTATTTAGGCATATATTTATTGTTGTTATTTAGGCATATATTTATTACTTGGATATATCATTATAAATAAACAAGTTTAAAAAAATTAAAGTGTAAAGCTTAAATATGGGGTCATGTGGGTGATTTAAAAGTGTTCTAACAAGTTCATCGCGCGAGCAAAATTTGCGTGTAAAAATGTTTGTGACCAGCAATGTGTGAGTTGATTGACTGCTTCCAACTTTTTTAGTTTTTAAGGAACTCTTTCGAAAGTAATAACAAACTTATCTTAAAATTTAATAATTCAAATAAGATAAAATTAAATAAAATCATTGTAATCAATAATTCATATTAAATTTAGCTCATTATTATTATTTTAAATTATATATTATTTGATATACATAATGGTTAAACACCACCACTATATTTGCATAAGCTAAGGCAGCATGTATTCTTTTTAAGCAATTGTATAGGTAATTATCCTTAATAATAAGTTTGAGTAATAAATAATTATAAATGGTGTGCTAAACAATATGGTTAAAACTTAAAACCATGTGAAATGATAAAAATGGTAGGTACAGCCATTATAAGAAGTAAAATATTATTATATTTTCATAGTTTTTCAGTAGCAAAACGTGAATACTCCTTATATATTTATGAGATTATTTAAATTTTTCATATTTCAAAAGTTCTTGACTTTTTCTACTTTGTTGTGTGTCAAAAAAAAGAAGTTAAGAATAAATTAACTATAGGTAAATCTGGTTTATCTTTTATTTTACCTCCTGGTTATAATTGTTTTGTTTTCCAAAGAATTTTCAGAAAGTTTTGTACGTTTACAATTTACATTACATTGTTTATCCCTCTCCCTCCGTATTTTCACCTTCTTCTTCCTGTCTTTGCTCTTCTTCTCCTCCGACTTTATCGACTTGAATATCGACTTTATGGACTACAAATCGCTGATTGTAATAAGGTATTCGTAAAGTTCTGACCATACAGTAAAGCAAACTTTTGATGGTTGTGCAGAGAAGAACATACGATGATCCTTGTCCATCAGGGAAAAGCGGACTACCGTAGTTCTGGCAATCGAATAGAAAATATCCTTTATTTGCTTTTCCAAAAGCCAAAGCCCTGCCGAGGCACTGAATAATGCCCGCTGAACAGTTCATTAAAAAGTAAACTAAAGCAGCACTCAGATCAAACTCTAGACGGTTTCTATTGTACAATTTTCCAAGTAAGACGCTCTCAATGTGAATATTGAAGTGAACAAGACCCATTTCATATTCAAGATTCAAATCTTCTAAGGCGAATTCATAGTCTTTAACAGAAATGCCTTCGATACTTTCATTGAAATATTTATCGCCGTTGATAATAATGCTATCTAGTATGGCCGAATTCCACTCTGTCACCCTGTACACGTTCGCCATGCAGAGTGCGATAACATTCGTAGCCAAAAATTGTTTTCCAGCAGACTTCCTAAATTGAGCTGCTAGTGGATGAATACTGCCCCATAATGAAAATAGTTCATCAGGAATTTCAACATCGTATGCTTTCCACAAGGCTAGACTACTTCCGCGTTTATCACCAACAATATTAGTATGGCAATTTCGTGACCAAGGAATCGGATCTGATTCAAGCCATTTCACTTCTTCTGGGATGCAGTCGAGATCTTCGTAAACTTTATCTTCTTCATCAAATATTTCTTTAAGGAGGAAGTTCAACAGTCTCGTAGTCTTCGGAGCCTTGTGGAAGGAAATAACATCTACAACGTGTAGTCTATATTGAAATTTCCATTGGGGAGACTCCGCCCTTTTATCAATGTATTCTATCATTGTTTCTTTAGTCGGAAAAAGTATCCACGATGCTGTATTTCGGTCGGGATATTTCATTACGCCTTTAGGACAAATAAACAATTTTTCTTTCTTCTTGCTCTTATCTTCCTCCTTCAAAGTTTCTAAAGTTTTGTACGGATCAAACAAATGCCAATATTCATCTTTGTAAACAGCAAAGGTAGTGTTCGATAGTTGTAGCATAAAATATTGTTGATTTTCTATAATTTTATTAATGCCACCACTAATATCTACATGCTTTCGGAAATTTTGCGGATCAAGAGCTTTTATAGATACGTTAAACAAATAGTCGTCTACCCGAATATTGTCTACTTTACGATCGCATGCTGTAGACCTATTAATAATAGCATCGAAGAGTTCATTTGCCCTTTCAATTACTTGATCAATCCTCCTGAAATCCCATTTATTTAAGGGACGTAGACTTGCAAACAAGATTGCGTACATGGAAGCAAAGTGGCAGGGTCGAATTTCTTTAGTGGAGCCACCTGCTCTGCTTTCCATTGCATTAGTACCCTGAATTTTGAAAATGCAATCCTTTTCCCTGAGTCGGTAGCCTAGTTCTATGCTTTCTTTGGTCTTATCCGAAAATCCGCCACCGAATCTGTTCAGTGTTCTACCAGGCTTATGTTTCTTCTCAACTTTCTCTTCTTCTTCTTCTTCTTCAAATTCTTGTTCCATTTCACCTTCCTCCTCCATACCTTCTTCCATTTCATAACCAATTTCTTCTGCGTATCGTCCTAAAATTAGAGTCGTTAAAATATTAAAAAGATATCTTTGACTTTGTACTTCATACATTTGTCTTTTACTTTAATAATATGTATATTTCTGTCTTAACCCTTTTAAAAAATGATCTGAATTAATGTATGTAATCTATGTACGAGGAGGATTTTCTAGCGTTTCTTTCAAATTTGGCGCCAAGTTTTATAAATTCAATATGGCGAAATCAATGGCTGAATTTTTTCAATGCCTGATTTTAAAACGGAAGGAGCAGCTTTCTTGAATTTCAGTTTGTTCTCATATTTAGCAGAAATACTGGATTTTGAAAGTTTGGATTAAAAACCATTTTGGAGTTAACCTAAAAAGTCTGAAGTCTAAGTAAAAGATTTTCAATCAAACTGACATGCAAATACAAGGCTAAATTGTAAGGTGTTTTAGTGCGATATTCACCTTAGAATATTTAATCATAATCATATTTATCATAAAAACAGAGCTACATTTAGGTAAATTAACTTAATCGTTATACGTATTTACATAATAATTATATAATTTTACGATTATATACCGGCTGAAGTGCAAACCATTCTTAGCCTAAAGAAAAACGATAATTCCTCAAGGGACATGCTTTCACTAACCATAAGATAAACAACAGCAGAGGGAAATATTTTCTTTGCAAAATTTCAAATTAGCACAGAACAATTTATGAATATTGCTCTTCCCTGTTTTTATTTAGGGTAAATTCTTTGCAAAGTTCGGAATCAAAATATGTTAAAAAAATCCATCAGAGATGTAAGAAATCTATTATATATATAAAAATGGACGTGTGTGTGCCTATATTTCACTCTGCAGCCAAAACTACACATCACAGATGAAAAGTGTTTCTGTGGGGTGGTAGCCCCAAGGTTCCCATCGTGCACTATGGTGGTTGTGAGTCGATAGCTATAAGGGTGTAAAAGATATGGAGGTTGGAAAAAGTCAACTTCGAAAATGTGTGACTCCAATTGAACCGTTGAGAATCATAATGGCGTAGAAGAGAAATTTTTCGAAAGTTCGATAATTTTCTGGAACTTTTTACAAGATTTGAGAAATTCCTCGAAAGTTCGATAACCTTCTGGAACTATCTAGAAGATTCGAGAAATTTCTCGAAAGTTCGACAACACTCTGGAACTTTCTAGAAGATTCGAGAAATTTCTTGAAAGTTTGACAACTTTCTGGAACTATCTAGAAGATTTGAGAAATTTCTCGAAAGTTCGATAACTTTCTGGAACATTAACATTCTAGAAAATTCGAGAAATTTCTCGAAAATTCGATAACTTTCTGGAACTTTCTAGAAGATTCGAGAAATTTCTCGAAAGTTCGACAACTTACCGGAACTATCTAGAAGATTTGAGAAATTTCTCGAAAGTTCGATAACTTTCTGGAACATTTTAGATTTTAGAATTTTCTCGAAAGTTCGATAACTTTCTGGAACTGTCTAGAAGATTTGAAAAATTTCTCTAAAGTTCATTAACTTTCTAGAACTGACTAGGAGATTCGAGAAATTTCTCAAAAGTTCGATAACTTTCTTTAAAAATGATTCCAATTGGTCTAGAATGTTCTGGATTGCTCTATAAATTTCAGAATGATCTGGAAAGTTCTAAAATATATTTAAATGTTTAAAATTATTTTTAAAAAAATACTAATCGGCCCGTAGAATGTTCTGGATTGTTCAACAAATTTCGAGACTTAAAAATGATTCGAATCGGTTTAGAATGTTTTGAATTGTTCTGGAAATTTCGAAAACATTTTGAAAAATTCTAAAATATATTTAAATGTTTTAAATCAGTGAAAATGATTCTAATTGGTTAAGAACGCACTGCAAAATTCTAAAATATATTTAAAAGTATTAAAATGAGACTATATAAGACGAAATGTGATGACCATGCTTCAGTTTATAAGAAGAAGTGTGCAACGAAAGAAAATTTATAAAATTCATTAAATAACCCAGCGAAGCGGGTGTTTCAAGCTAGTTTACTATAAAATTGAAATAGGAAGATGTGTACCTACTTTATGATCCTGAAATTTGATCAATTCAGAAAAATATAATCTATAAACTGTAAAGCTTTAAATAATTAACAAAATTCTTGCGGGTATTATTTTCTCTAAACGTTCAAATTTTGCGATAATATAAATAATATAAATAAATAATAACTTCCAAATTAATATAATATTAAACAATTAGAAACTATTTTAGGAATGTTCTTAATTTTGTCTGAAGATTTTTTTAAGACATATGACAAACTCATGGATTATGGTTCCGTGGATAACTCAATAATATCTTTTAGATAATTTTAAATCAAAACATTCAATTATATCTTCGTAAATCGAATAATTTAAATCATTAAAATATTCAAATTTAAAGATGTTTTGAAAAAATTGGATTTAAGGGTTTAAGGTTTTGAGTTTTTTTGAAGAGCAGAATTTGCGAGAAGAGACAAGTGAGCGAGACAAATACTACCTACATATAGTATGTAAAATCCTCAACTTAGTGCGTTATGCCACTGTGTATTAGATAATTTTGGAAATGTAATAAGTACACTTAAATCACGATGACTACTTATATTATGCAGATATAAAAGTTTTGAACTGACAAAAAATTAAGAAAAAAATCACTCTACCTTTTTTCCTTTTCTCTTCTTTTAACCGCTTGAAAGACTCAATTCTTTGCTTCTCTTTAAGAATTTCATCGTCAAGAAAAGAAAGTTTTATTTGGTTTCTCTTTTCGTTCTTTTTAATTTCTTCAAGCTCAAGCTGATAAAGCAGCTCTTCCGATGCAGACGAAGGCACTCTAAATCTATTCTTTGCATCAGGAGAAATGTCCTTAATATGGACACTAAGGATAATGAAACCTTGATCTGGATCAGTCTCACAACGATTAAAATTAATTCGTTTCACTAATTCAATAAATTGTTGAAATCGTAAAAAGCAAGGAGGGCCATTTCCGGCTGTTCGAAAGCCCATCAAATCGCACGGAAAACCCGTAAAAAGATAGAAGAAGTTATATCTTTTAAATATTGTACAGGAGAAAGTATTTAATAGTAAAATCAGGCACTTGTACTCCCTTAAAACTAATTCCAAAGAATTTGCAAGGCTATCACATCTTCCACATTTTACTTTCTTCACTTCAATTCGATACTTTCTTGAGCCAATTTCAAAAGTGGGTATTTTTTTCTTTAGTAAAAGAGCAAAAACATCATTTGGTGGTTTGTAGGCCTCTTTTAGGGCTCCGGCGGAAGTCATTGCAAAATCAATTATTCCCGCATCCCAGGTCGATATTTTGTACTTTCGCGAAAGTACGGCGGCGACCAATGCGCCTAGAACTCCTAATATCAAATCGTCTTCCATAAGGTCTGATTGACCTGGTATCATCCAAATTCCGTCTGGAAGAGGAAGGAAATTTGAAGGGATTTTGAGTTCGTCTTCGAGTGTAATCATTTCCTCACGCGGAAGTTCAGTTGGAAATTGTGCATAAATGTTATCATAGTCCAGTCCACGTTTTACAGATCGTTTCAGTTTTTGTAAATAACCAAGATCAGTTTTGAGCAGGACTTTCTCTGCTTTAATACGTGGTTTTTCCTTTTCCCTACTACGTGCCGCAATTTCCATTATTGTATAGCATATTATGTGCTCCATGACAGGTATGGCTATATCACCACTGTCGTCGTCAGGAATTCTTTCCGAATCCGAAAGTGATTCTAGACTATTTACATGTTCGAGTGCCTCTTTCTTTCGGACCTTAGCCTTTTCCTTCTTTTCTTGTGCGTACAACTCGGATTCTGAGCAAGCTCTTTCACAAGGACTGACACTTAGCAAAGAAAGACAATCGTTTGGTACATTCGTTGGAAGAGCTCTATTCGGTGGATTGAATTCCGAACAGGAAACCTTTTGCTTAACTTCACAACTCGACGGAAAAATTACTTTCAATACATCTGGATCTTGCGGCTTTGGTATAATGTTGTAGGGTCGTGATAAGTAACAAATAGATTTAACCTCCACCGGGTGAATGAAAAAATTACCGCTGATCATCATATCAATTCCATTTCTGTACAACACTCGAAGTAATGACTCTATAGTAATATGCATATGGAGTACTGGAGCTTCGCCATCATCCGAAACTTTACCACCTAATGTTCTTAGAAATGGGTCTAGAACAAAAAAGAAATCTGAATCCCGCCAGATTGCCATTGACGATTGATCAATTTGAAGAATTCCACACCGAAAGCTAGTAAAAAATTGCTTTAAGAAATATGTCAGAGGAGAGTATCTATAATTTTCGCATTCGGATAAATGTCCAGTGTATATAAAAGGCTTAACTTCGACATCGATCCTATAGTTTCCCATGAAAAGTACTGTCGGTAATGTGTTTGCATGGGTATTATCCAATTTATGCTTTTTTGTGTACTTTTTAGCATATTTTTCTCCTGTATAAATAATATTATCAATTAATTTTCGTGTCCAATGTCGAGGGGGATCGATACGACTGTATAATAAAACAAATAGGGCTACAAAGAGTGAATAATTATCATCATCCTCATCTTCCGGTGGTTCCATTCCCTCTGTGCCAGGTATTACAGCAAAATTCTTGTTCACCGCAAGGTAGTAGCGCTTCTTTTTCTTATCAAAAGTTGGCTCAATTGGTTTCACAATTGCTCCAAAATTAATTAAACGAATTTCATAAAGTTTATAACTCTCGTCTAGTTTCAGATCACTGATATTCAAAATAATGTGCGCCACATGCTCTAAGGGTTTGGTTTTAATCAAGGCTGCTTTCCCGCCATACCAATCCCTTACACATTTTTCATTTCGTCCGTTTGGATCGAATATGCAGAAACCATTGCACATTCTCCAAATCAAAAGATACAGGGTGCCGCATAGTAAAATGCACGCATGACCGGTTCTAAAGAACATATTCAAAGATCGAAGCAAATTGGGTGCAATGCACTCGCAGTCCACGTTCAGTGATCCTTCGGCAAAAAGGATTGGTTTCAGAGTCATTTGTATATCCGGTAGTTCGGGAATAATATCCAATTTAGTTTCATCGTCTTGATAATACCATTCGCTACTTTTGTCATGTAAGTCTTCTCCGTCATCTAGGATATCGTCGATTGTATCTGTTTCCCAGTCACTTACTAGAGTAGTGTAAGTCATTCCATACGCAATGTATAAAGCAGCTACTGATTTTCTGCGACGTTTTTCTCTGTAAATATAAAATGAAAAAAGATAAATGTTTAAATAAAGTAACTAGAATTATGAGACCCAACATTTTTAAAAAATGTATTTTTCCCAAGTTGCATTTCTATAAATATTTGAATGAAAGTGAAAGAATTAAAGGCCTAATTAATTAATTAAATACTACTTTATTATAGAATTTAAAAACGGTTTAGCCAAGATGATGACCGAAAATTTTAAACTTCAAGGGAGAGAGAATTTCCACTCATTTTTAAAGTCGTTTTGATATTCAAACCCCGTTTGTTTCAATGATAAATGCTTTATTGGATAAAAGTTTTGAAAAAACTGAATGACAATATGACATACTTACAATCAATTTTTAACATAGTTTTTTATTTTTCCATATAGTTATGACTCTATTTGACATTATGTTAAGTCCAGATTCGTATTTCTAATAAAATGGAAGATATTTATTTGATATTCTGGGTGCAGTTGTTACACAAGATGTTATAGAATTTAATTAAGATTATAAATGAAGCAATTGATTTTCGTTTGAGTCACCACGAAAGTGATGAGATTATTCCCTTTAATGAAAATCGCTTGCTTATCTTTTCAAAAATCGACGGAAATGCGATTTATGAGATTTGAAAAAATGCAGACTTTAGATTTTCACCATAAACTTTCAGTTATTGAAAAAACATTAACCTTTTGGGGAAGCACTTCAGAAAATTTCAGATAAGAAACCTTTGCCAATATACCCATACCTGTATTTTTAACCGTGCATACTTCAGACGCTAATTATTGAAAATTAAACCAATCTGATGAAAAAGCTTATATTATCAGGTTTAAAAATTACGGGCTGATCTAGTAACTGATATCTACAAAAAATACGAAAAAATAACATTAAATCTGATTAACGTGTCACCCAAAAAAAACCTGTTCAAAAATGTAGTTAGGTATCTCTGAGCACTGGCATACATTAAATTAAAATTACTCAAACTGAAAAACTTCAAACCTTCATTAAAGAACTAATATAATGATGATATTTTTATTTTCCGTTAATTTAATATCGCAAGGTTCTTTAAAAAAATTGAATATACATATGTATAATAAATTATCAGTTTTAGTGATTGCATTAATTTACAATATTAATTCTTTTGTGTTTATTTACTATTGTAATAAAGTTTTAACGGTCAATATCAAATATTTTGATCCAAATGTCTCTTGTTTACTAAATTTCTGTCGATAATATAAACAATGTAATTAAACAAAAGATAAATTTTTTTTTGTCGGTATGTGCTTTAAAAAATCATGTCTCAATCGTCAATCGTTTCTAGTTGTTTTGATGAGCGATAATTTGAATGGTTAAAATATTCAGTTTCCCACTTTTTAAAACTTTTTCTTTTCGAAAACGTAATGTAGTAACTGCAAAATCCTCATTTTCGGATTCGCAACCTATGGAAAAAATTAAATAGAATTAAATCACATGTCCGAAATGTGATAGCGAATTTAGAAAAGAATGATGTAGAAAATATATTATATTAATAACCGAACAAACCGTATAAAATATGCGGCATGTCTCATATATGTTTTGCATAGTTATAAGATTCTTTAACTGCACTTGACTAATTTTATGAATAGAATATTCAGTCAGCAGCTGAATAAAAATGTGAATAATTAATTGCCTTACTCTTCTTTCACGTCGTCTTTTTCTCTTTTGTAACGTGTTGAACCAAAGATCGCAGTAAATTTGAACCACCTCTGAAGATCATCAGGTATTGGAAAAATCTTCGAGTCTTGCATGCACTTGGAGTACTCCTCTTAAAATAAAATAGAAGTATTTCAAATTCAAAGTAACTTTATTTTTTGATATTTTCATCTACCTGAATCAGGAGCAGTTTCCGGGTAAAGTAAGCAACAACAGGGTTCATTACATTTCGCGGGTTTACGCTCCCAACGGTTTTTATCGTCTTCTTCTTCTTCTTCAGGTTGTTCATTTTCTTGAAATTTAACGTAGTAACCTTCATTTCTTTCAATTAATCTGTGTGGAAGAATTTCATCTGCTTTTTGCTGCAATATCCTCGGATTGTATCCCTCGAAAGGTATTTCGGTATTTTCTATTGTAATATTGTTCAGTAAAATACCACTTTTAGGGGGATGAAGATCAAGCTGAAAATATTGATGACAATGAGTTCACAATAAATATAATTGAAAAATGTTATATATTACAACTCTCCTTGGTGTCTTGTAAACTACAACTATACTGCACTGTGAGGTGTTTGCTACAACCCTTACTTTTCCGGTTGATGTAGGGCTCTGTAATTTAATTAGACTTTTACCCTCAACCAAATACTTCCCAGCTGGTGTATCATCATGTCGAACTTCTTCCAGCTTTTTTCGTGTTTTAATTGCCTTTTTTCTATAAAAGGTATTATATTTCAAATGGTGAGGTTTCCTCTGCAATCGGACACATGCCACATATTGATCGGCTATCAAGCACTTTAACTTGGCATCTTTTTTGTACTTATTTTGTTCAATCTTTGCTTTTTCAATTATTGGTAGATAGGCCTGGCGAATTTCTTCCTCGATTGTTGCGAATTTTTGTTTTTTCTTGCATTTAGGCTTTGGAGGACAGCAGGGATCATATTCCAAACTTTTTGGATTCTTTGGGTACAGGGTGCTTGGATTCACCCATGCAGTAACATGCGGTGGATTCAATTTGCATGTCGATTCAGTGGATAGGGGCGTAAATTTCTGTTCCATTTTTTTTATAATTTGGTAATTTTAAGGGCGGAAACTACAAATAATTTGGTTATTTTAATTTGTTTTCCTATTAAATTTCAGACAGTATAAATAAAAATTGGTCATAGGTAATTTGATATTTATTGCCTAAAAAACAGTTTTGCGGGGAAAAGGTTTTTAGATTTGGCTGAGAATAATAAAATAAATAATTTTAGAATTATTAAAGTGCTTTAAGAAAAAGTTAAAAATCATTTTTCAAACCTTCTTCGACGTTGCGCATCATAGGTTTTATGTAAAATATTTTGAAGCCCGTCAGTATAATTAACTTTACAGAAGACTATGAAGATTCAATGCTAAAACAATCAATTTTACTTCACTATTTACTATATATTTATTCCAATAATGAAATTAGGGGTATAGAAACAAAGGCAGTATAGTGCCCATTATAGTAAATTATACAAAAATTGATTAAATCGTTTAGTCTGCAGAAACATTTAGGTAATTGATTTCTTTAGATAGGTATTATCTATTATATATATAAAAATGGACGTGTGTGTGCCTATATTTCACTCTCCAGCCAAAACTACACATCAAAGACGAAAAGTGTTTGTGTGGGGTATTAGCCCCAAGCTTCCCATCGTGCACTATGGTGGTTGCGAGTCGATAGCTATAAGGTTGTAAAAGATATGGGGGTTGAAAAAAGTTAAATTCGAAAATGTGTGACTCTAACTGAGCCGTTGAGAATCATAGTGGCGTAGAAGAGAAATTTCTCGAAAGTTCGATAACTTTCTGGAACTTTCTCGAAGATTCGAGAAATTTCTCGAAAGTTCGACAACTTTCTGGAATTATCTAGAAGGTTTGAGAAATTTTTGGAAAGTTCGATAACTTTTTGGAACAATCTAGGAGATTTGAGAAATTTCTCGAAAGTTCGATAACTTTCTTTAAAAATGATTCCAATTGGTCTAGAATGTTCTGGATTGCTCTATAAATTTCAAGAATGATCTGGAAAGTTCTAAAATATAAAAATAAATTATTTTAAAAAAATACTAAGCGTCCCTTAGAATGTTCTGGATTGTTGAATAAATTTCGAGACTTTCGGATTGTTCTGGAAATTTCGAAAACACTGTGAACAATTCTAAAATATATTTAAATGTTTTAAATCAGTGAAAAATGATTCTAAAAATTTTTAAAAACTGCAATATTCTAAAATATATTTAAAAGTCGTAAATCACACTAAAATTATCGGAACAATTCAAAACATTGTAGAACGATTAGAATTAGTTTCAAGTGATTTACGACATTTAAATATATTTTAGAGCTTTTAAAAGGTTTTCAAAATTTTTTGAAACTTAAGTGGGTAGTGAGGATGGCTTTCGAGACTATATACGACGAAATGTTATGCACATGCTTCAGTTTATAAGAAGAAGTGTGCGGCGAAAGAAAAGTTATAAAATTCATTAAAAAAAAACACGTGTCCTTAATACCAAAAAAAACTATAAATTATATATCAATAAATATATGTAGGTACTACCAAAAAATAACCCAGCGAAGCGGGTGTTTCCAGCTAGTATTTTAATAAAATATTTGAAATGCTATTATTTTTATTTATTTATTTAATATAGTCTTGGTCTAACTAACTTTGTTGAATCTCGTTGTGTTGTGCAGTCTTTTTTGTCCGGTGTCTTATTTATGTTTTTCGTGTTCTTGTTTTTTTATACTTCTTTTTGAATCGGTTTTGTTCTTACGCAATGTTTACATTATTTATCTTTTCGAGTCTATTTTATATTCACAAATTTCAACAATTTAAATAATAACAATTTAAAAATAAATAAGGTTAACTTTTTTTTTGTTAGATTGTCTTACTTAATTAGTTATTTATATTTTGTAAGAAGTACCTACATTATATTTAATTAGAAGTTCGAGAATGAAAAAAAGGTCCGCTTTGAGTCACAGTTTGCTCGTTCATGCACATGAGCCCAAAACTAATTTTTAATTAACCATTATACGAAAAAACAAATTTTTGATATTGTATCGAATGAGGAGGAAAGTTCTGCGGATTTTGATATAAAAGTATAACCGGAAATCAAAAACAACGATTGATCCTGTCAAAAACCTTACTAAAATCAGTCGACCTACATTCTGGCTTTAATAGCAGAAGAGCAAAAATTGGTAAACTTCAACAAATTAATGGTCGTACATTTACCTCTCATAAAGTTGTGCTTAGATGGGGCCCAGAAAGGACGATGCGTCACACACCACGGCTTCGAATACATCTCACGCAACGCAAAAAAATTAGCAATTGGACGGTAGTTAGAAGTCAGTTGCTTAAACTGTCCCATGTTACATTGATTTTATTAACACTTTTTAAACACGCGATACAAATTTGCACGATAAGGACTGGTCAGACTGAGAAGTTACTGCAGAATCGAAATCTCGATTAATAAACGCTTGAGCAAGCCGGAACCACAATAATGAGTGAGTTTAAGACTTCTATGAATATACAGTAAAGGAACAGACATTAGCTGTTGAAGGAACATCTCAGGAATATAAACTATAGTAGGTATATATAAGATTGTCACTACATAGGAAATTGATCAGTGCAGTTGCAAAAAGTGAGAAAAAATCAATGGCGATCTTTATTATATGAATATTTAATTTTAATACTATTTAAAAATGTACAACGACTTCTCTGTGTCAGAGCACATCGAAATTGCGTACGATTGTTGTGGATTGATATTTTCTGAAATAAATCTTGGAAATTTAACTTTAATATTGTATTAACATGTTTCATGTATGAAAACCAATAAAACCACAGCTATCTAAAAATCAATTAGGCAAAAGGTTGCCTAATTCGGATTTACCAGTGAAAAGAAATTCTTTGATTTTGTTGACGCCTCTTCTCGCGGCAATTCTTTATTACACCCTCCACTATCAACACAATAAGTAAAATAAAATATCATGCTCACTATTTTTAATCACATTCCGCCTTTTCTGTTTGGACTTTTAATTCAAAACATATTAATTAAAAAGGTTGTGATCCCTTCAAATATTAAGTTGCCAAAGTATTTTCTTGTTGCTCCCGTTCCCCGCCAAAGATTTTCCTTTAACTGTATATTCAAAGATGAAAATAAGCTCTGCGGCTTTTTCTAGGAAATAAAATTGCATAAAACTAAAAAATTTGAACGAAATTTCACACCGAATTTTTTAAATTTCTTCACATTTTTTTTCTGTACAATTTTTCTTCTAGTCGTGACACAACCCAAAAAGTTTAACAATTCAACAATTGTCCATGAAGTTAAATTGGAAACTAGCCTAAATACCCTTTTCCTGGAATGGAATACGCCCTTAACGGGGTTTTGTCTTGAATAAGGAAATTTTTAATTCCAAGAAATTTCTGCACAGAACTTTCGAAGTTGTTCCAGCTTCTGCTTCGCTGTTTTGTTTACATTTGACAGCTGTCAGGTTGTTTTGTCGTTCGTCTCAAAGTGGGTTTGTTTTTACCAAATTTCTCGTCGATTACTTGTTCTGTTCGTCGCGAAAATCAAATGAGTTTGCAGAGAGTCGCCTAAAATGTGGATCCAACCAAAGGAGTGGCTTATGCCAACGCCGTTCTGGTAAATTCTCGCATTTAAATTACGTCACAATGGTGGATGTAAATTTTTCCTATTTTTATGCTTTTCAAAGGGTTACAGAAGACGCATCCAAGTACTTCGTGCTGCAGAAGCGCCGAGGTCATGGGCAGAGCCGTGGTCTGTCCTCCCTCATTGTGGGGACCTTCGACAGTGTATTCACAACAAAGCCTGCACCCTACAGAATTCTGCACCAGACACCTTCCTCCGAGGTTTACTACGGTGAGTGGCTGCTGCCTTTTGTTCTTAAAATTGCGTTCCCACAATTCGTTATCTACTGATCCTCTTTGGATCGAGATAAGGAACAAAGCCTGGCTTCGATCTCAGCGCGAATTCAGTGCTGCTGCGTTCTTGCCAGCGCCGCCCGAGGCCGGCTGGAGCGATCGCATTCGGGGCCTCATTTGCTGATCTGTCGGGTGCCAGCTATCACTTAGCTTTGGGTCTGCAAAGAAATCCCGAGCTGTGCGTTCAGCGTTGGCGTAATTTGATCAATTGATAACGCATAAATTATCTGTAGTTGCCCCAAGCCTCCTGGGGTGTGTTATGATTTTTTGCCTTATTAGCCACTTGGTCGTCTGAATTGCGATTGTCGCCGCTTCCCCTCCGCAATTTAAAATAGTTTCTGAAATTCATTTTCCAACCGATAACGAATTTTTTTATAGATTGATTCTAATTTAATTGTGTAGTATGGTGTGACCTTTCGAAGGTCTTGTAATCGATGCCTGCTTCTGGGTTGAGTCATTTTTCTAACTTCTTTTATCGACATGTGGACCATTTGCACGATAAGTGCATAGTACATATGAACGAAAACTGATAAAAGTGAAGTAGAAAAAATACCAGCGCTTTTGGAACGGAAATTATTTAAGTTGACGCAGAAACAAGATTTGCGAAATTGCAAATACATACAATTAAAGATAATTTCGGTATTTTAAGAGTATGCATTTGGATGTAATGCCTATCATATGGGTCGCTTTAGTCCAAAGAAAATGGTCAGATGCGTGTCGAGCCTCTATTAGCCTTTACTTCTCTTACTTTTTGATCAATGTTGATATTATATTTTACTCAAATTGTTTCATTATAGTAATTTAAAAATGGGGCTTACATTTTTCTTAGTTTTTATTTATGATTTTCTTAAGCGAATGTAACCAAAATGGATATATTTTTAATATTATTGTATTAATTTTAAAGTGTATAATTATTTTTTATGGGACATTAGCTTTCTTTAAACCAAATTATTTACTTATATATATGTAACTACAACTATGCTATGCTAAATTCGTCGTATAATTTAATTTGCAGGAGGCGCTAAACGCTATTACGTACTTACAAATATGTATCGTGCTTCTTACTTTTTATGGTTCGACAATTTTAGACCTATATGCATACAATTTTGTAGGCAGACATCTGTGGTAAAATATTGATAGTCACGCCCCGCATAAGCACAGCAAACCAAAGAAGGCTCAGGGGAATATTTTCCTTTAAGAAAATTCAACGTACCTGTCCAAAACCTTCACTTGACCCTTGAGGGAAAGCAATAAAAGTGCGACGTAAAAGGATACAAAATGTCTTTAAAACAATAAAAATCCTGAGCATTTGAATTTTCCACGCCTTGTGCAGCGTCTTTTTCTGAGGCAGGTAGCTTTACTTTTTACAAAACACCCATATATTTAGAAAAGGGAATATATTATTGCATTTTAGGAAGTGTCATTTCAACTTTGTTACAACTAGGAAATGGATAGTTATCATTTTAAAATCATTAGATCTAACTATAACACTCCAAACATATAAAAAGATTGTTTGCACTTAAGAAATGCCCTATTAACTGAATATTTTCCTTTTACAAAACGTCTATCGACAGGAGATTTTCCTTGGAAAAAATGTTTTCCTTATGCTAAATGTTCAGTGACTAAGATATTCATTTCGGAAACATTCGTGACTATTCTGCCAAATTCGGTCACTTGGGCAAATGAATAGCATTCATATTATTAAAGTTCAAAGTTTATTATTTTAAAGCTAACTTAATTACTTTATAGTTTAGTATTTATTGATTATTATTATATTAAATAATAAAATATAGTTCCATTCATTTAAAAATATAAATTACAAGAACTTAGTCCTAAATTTCCAACACAGAGATTGCAATCGGCTTGACCTTTGATGAAATTAAACAGGACTGGAATTGGTTGGCTGAGAACCTTTTCAATGTTCTGAATGAAATGGAAAACGAAGAGGAAATAACAAATTTTACTGTTTGTAAAATACAATCGCTATACGCTCATAACTCTCAAAATATTGAAGAGAATGGAGATTCGGCTGATTTCAGAGTTTTAGCAGCGAAGTTTAAACAGGATTTTAATATGCCACAAGAGGAACAATTGGTTAATTACTATTCATGCAAGTAATTTAATCTGTACCCGTATATAAAAACCTTTTCATAACATTTTCTTTTTAGCTACATCAAAAACAATTTTCCCCGTCAAGGGCACTTATACTTATCGCTTAACCACATTTGCTTCTATTCCTACATGTGGGGCATTGAAGAGAAGCTTAGTTTAAGGTAAATTTTATTTGGAGCGTAGATAGAAATGAGTTTTTTAAATGACACTTTATAAATAGGTTTGCCGATTTAATAGAGATTGACAAGTCGGGTCGGTTTATCTATTTGAAGACATCGAATGAGAAGCAATATACTTTTGGGATTCTATTTAAAGTCGGAGAAGCTTACGACTTAATTGAAATGTTGAACAAAATGGCAATGCAGAGGTTGATTCAGGTGAGAAATTATATTTTTGGATTGGATTGGATTAAGGCAACAATTATTCTTATGTTTTTAGGACCCAGAGAGTCCAGTTTTAGATCACGACACTTCAACATTCCAAAAACTAAGTGCAAAAAGTGCGTCTAAGAAACCAATTCTATTACGAGACTTAACAGCTCGACAAAAATCGGAGAAATATAAGATGTTTTTCAGACTTCCACAAAGTGAGATTCTTGATGGCAAGATTAAAGGTATGGTATTCTTTACGGTCCCATTGTATTATTTTAAATAATTGTTATATTTTTCAGCAAATCTATGGACACCATACAGCAAAAGGTATACGAACGGGAAAATTTATCTCTCTGCGAACTTCATTTGTTTTAAGAGCCAAGTGGAAGGACTGGTCAGCCTCGTTATTCCCTTGAAAAATGTAAAGGTATTACAAAAAAAGAGTCGTTTGAATTAGACAATCTGTTAAATGTATTATTATAACTTTAAAGAGTGTTGAAAAAAAGGACGACGGACCGAATCGTTTCGACAACCAAATTATTATATCTACGGCAGAAAATGTACCTTTTCAATTTTCTCAAATTTTCGACAGAGAATCTTTGCTGAAGAAAATAGTCGATTTTCTTTCTAAAATCGACCTGTAAGAGTTCTTTTGGACTTGATGGTACAAAAAGTCTAATTGAGTGTATTTATAGCCCAAAGGCAAAAGAACATACAATGTCTTGGAGCAAGCAAGAAGCCCTCATGTATTCTTTTAAAGTTAATTTTAGCGATGAAATGCTGAAGAAACAAGAAGAAAAGGTAAGCAAAATTTTTATATTATTATGAATGGCTCCTTTAGGATAAATCGATTCTTATACCTTAATTTTCTATAAAAATTCGTTTGAGGAAAGTGACAGCATTTTCGTTGAAATTGTAATCTTTTTGTTTCAGTTAACTAAATGGGAGAATTATTTTCGAGAATTTGGTCGAGGCGTTTCTATGTTCCGTACAACAGAAATAATAAATTTAATAATCGAAGGCATTCCGGACAAGGTAAGACAAGAAATATGGACAGTATTTTCTGGAGCTATTCATGAAAAGGAAAGGAACCCCGGTGTTTACGAAGATCTTGTGGAACAGGTAAGGAGTTAAAGACAGTTTTATCTCAACTGAATATCAATTCAATAGTCAAGTTTCAGTATTTTCTTTTAATTTGTTTACTGTAGTCTTTGATAGAAACTAGAAACCAAGAAAATGCTTAAATTTTTAAGATATAATATGCAATCTGTGGTATTGTGCAGTAATTTTTCAGACGATTTATTGATTTATACTTCACGTGGGAAGATGTAATATAATATTTGCACTTTGTATTTCCTATCTCTAAGAATTAAGTTCTTGGAGTAAACAACTTTTCTAAGCAAAGTAGGAAAAACTCGAAAATTGAAAAAATTCTGTAGAATACTAGAAACTGTATATCTACATATAAAGTCACAAAAATTAAGGAATTCAATTGTCTTCTATCATAGATTATAGTAAACCCTTATGTATGTAGAAGAAAAAACAAGTTTTTACCAATTGGTACTCAATTGAGTTGGAATCGCTTTTGTGCCAAAATATATTAATAAACAATTTAAATTGTGTAACAATAGGCAGAAAGAAAGCACAACACAACTGATGACGAAATAGAAAGAGATCTAAAACGTTCCTTACCCGAACATCCGGCTTTCCAGAACGTCGAAGGAATTTGTGCGTTACGAAGAGTGTTGCGAGCTTATGCCCTTCGCAATCCAAAAGTTGGCTACTGTCAGGCAATGAACATCGTCTCTTCAGTATTTCTGATATTTTGCGATGAAGAAAGTGCATTTTGGTTGCTAGCAACTCTGTGCGAAAACCTGCTGCCGGACTACTACAAGGATAAGGTCGTAGGAGCCCAAGTATGCCTCGTAATTATCATATAACTGTGTCTACTATTCTCAGTTTATTTTGTCCATAAGATTGACCAGAGTGTCTTAAATGAGTTAATCAAGATTCATCTGCCTGATCTGCACGCTCATTTAGATGCATTAGGCGTGATAAAAGTGATCTCCCTGTCCTGGTTTCTGTCTATATTTTTAAGCATTATACCTTATGAGAGCGCCTTACACATTATAGACTGCTTCTTTTACGATGGTGCTAAAGTTATTTTTGTGGTATGTATCCGAAATATCATTCAGAGAAATATACTCAACAATTTATTTTTGTAGATTGCTTTGAAAATCTTGGAGTGGAACCAAGAGAAACTTCTCAACTGCCGTGATGACGGTGAAGCAGTGCATTTATTAAACACGTACTTGAGTGGTATTTACAATTTAGAATATCAGGTTTGCCTACAGAAACCAGAGCAGAAGGAAAAGGTAGATTACTTCTATTTTTATATGTTATCATTGCTAATATTAAAGATTCTGTAGAGCCAAACTGTACAGACATTAATACATGAAGCGTACGCCAGATTCGGTGAAGAAATATCAATGGCTAAAATTGAAGAGCTGCGAAACAAACACAGACGGCTAACAGTCCATCAATTCGATACTGACAATGAAACGAGCATTGTGAAAAATTTCAAGGATAACATGTATTTTACATCAGATGAACTACGCTTACTGCTTACTACTATTCGCGAGGAGAAAATGAGTACAAGAAAGTTACTCCAACAAATCAGTGCTTCTTCGGGAGAATCTCCAATTCCAATTGCTTCGAGCAGCTACGAAATTAGTAAAACAGAGAGAGAACCAACTAAACTTGAAGCTTATAGAATAGATTTCGATACATTCCGGATCTTGTTTCATGAACTGACACCTTGGAATAAATGCCATACAATAGATTTATCAGAGAAGTTATTCAGGGTAAGATTTTTCAAGTAGTATCAATTGTTAATTCGTTGCGATTTGCAGTTTTCATTGCAGCTAACTGATAAAAGGAGTATAGGGTCCTTAGAATTTTCACAAGTTGTGAAGTCAATTGGAATTGTCTGTTCGAATAAATGCACTGAGAAATTGAAACTTCTCTACATTCTCCATTTGCCTCCCTTACTAAACAAATCGGAGATAGAGCAGTCGACGAAAACTGAGAAAAGCAAAGAATTTCAAGAAGTTGGAATTGAAGCAGAAGATTTTTTTAGGTAAGTTGTATCAGTATGGTTTCTGATGAATAATACATTCTGTTTTAAAAAATAAATTAAGAAAATAACTTCAATGTATACATACATGGCATATATGTATATATCTCAAATCTCAATTGCAAAATTGGTCCGTTTGTTTTTTTAGCGATGATCCGTCTGAATCAATTGAAGCATTGCCGTCCCCAATTGACAATAATTTTGTTGACATGCCAAACATATCTAGAATGAATGTAAGTCAAGAAATAAGTCTACCTACTGTAAGCAATATATCCGCACCGAATCTCTCTGTTAATTCACAAAATGCGAGAACTTCAACATTCTACGTGGACCTACCTGAGCTAAGCACGCAGGGACGTTTCGAATCCATTGACACATTTTCAGATATAAGTGATCTTGGAGCAAAAGTTGTTAATTTAGAGACCATTTCGAACTTCTCCCAAATGAGCGATCTCAACAACATAAAATCAGACAACCACAATTCCGCTACCGAGTCTGCAGACACCAGGAGCCTGAGTAGCCTCCGATTCTTTTTAGATCAGCCCGATGTCAGCTCTTCCCAGCAAAGAGTTCCTGATATAAGAAAACTTAACTTTGAAGCACTTTGGAATAGCATTGTTGAGATTATTGGGTATAAGGATGAGGAAATGGAAAAAGCGTGTAAGTTGTGGGAAAATTACTTAAAGTTTGATTTGTTTTATAAGTTTGTTACTTAGATGGCAACTTGATTGAACTTGGTGACTGCCGACAATTCACAGAGAAGGAAGAAAGCTTAGACAGTTTTACACAAATTGCTTTACCCTCTTTATCAGACGAGGTTAGGTCAAATTAAAAAATCTAATAGTATATTTTTTATCAATTTATATCATATATTTTCAGGCGGACACCAATGGAAACACAACAGTGTCGCCAACGGATGAGAACTCAACATCGACAGCATCATCTTGTTCACCAGCCATAGAACATCTCAGAGATATCGAAACTCCTGTGCCACAAGAAGATTGGAGAATTAGTTTTAGTCAGTTCATTGCCACTGCACTCTCAGTTAATGCAATTGTAAAAGTTTTCTCAACGAAGGTATCCCTTAAAGAAAACATCGAAAAAATGCAAAAGAATCGTAGGAAATGTGTCCTTCCTACGTATTGAAGATTGCATAAACTAGTGAAAATATTTGTGATGAGGAAGAAAATTGTAATTACCGCAATTTATTTAAATGCTTTACCTATTTTTATACATTTGGGGTTAGTCAGCTCACATTATTTTAATATCAATTTATTATAGCATGTGAAATACGTATACAAGGATTAATGTTGAATAAAGTTTTAATTTTAGCCTAAACATTATTCATTACTAATTAAAGTTTTAAATCAATCCCCCTAATATTTTTAAAATGCTTATGGGTTTTTACAAAATATGTTATTTTTAGTCTCGGTTAAAATTTTCAATCAAGTTCCACTTAGAGTTTTAAGAATCGAACTTACCATTCCAAGCAGGACTACTACTTAAGTTGAAATTGGGCATATGTTACATAGGCCTACACAGTTATACAATAAAATCCTATCGGAATGTAGGGAAATTCTAAGCAGAATGGAAAACTTAAGAAGATTTTTTAGAATCGAGCTCTCTGAGAAGTGCCAGCTTACTTGTGAATCTCCTACAATCCGGTCAAATTTGATTTACGTCGGATTCGACAAAAGGGCCCACATATTTCAAGTTGGCGCACTCATATCTCGAACAAATCACCGATGAACTTGAAATTTTAACATGTATACATACATTCAAAATTACATTCTTTACAGACCCAGCTAACCAGATGAAATGCATAGAACAAAGAAATGCATTCGCCGTACATTACAAGTAAGCTATTTGAAAGGTATCAAACAACGACTGCTTACAAGTAGCTTACAAGTGCATTACAAGAAATGCATGGAATTGTTTGAATTCGAGATTCTATATATCTCAGGCAAATGTACCGCTATTTTTCGAAGCGTTTCTCCGTCGTTTACAGTTTTCATCACTTGTGAGTCTGTTTTCATGTGATAAAGTGCGTTTTTCAAGTTACAGTGCGACGAAAAATTAAAAATTTGGAGTACCTGGGAATTATAACGAGGTGAGTAAAATATAAGCTTTACCGGAAAAATATTGCAAATCGAAACAAATAAATTTTTAAGAAGTGTTTATTTTTGATCGGTAATGTAATTACCCCCGCTATCAATAACCTTTTGCCAATAAGGGCCAATTTTCAATCCACCAGATAAATTTTTATCGTCGAATAAAATTGTGCTAATAATCAAAATGTCTTTGATTTCAAATAGTTTATCAGACGGATAAACTAATTCACTCCTTAAACTCATCAGTTAATTTTAACAAAAAGAGTGAAAAATAATTCGTCCTCAGGGCCAAGTTGATTATTTATCTGAAGAATAGTTATCAGCCGATTGAAAAATCGGCCCTTAGTGTGCAAATGTTCAATGCCGGATCGATAAAAATCAATTGGTTTTTGAGCAATTTTTGATATCATCCAAATTTATTCGAATTTTCAAATTTTGTGTACCTATTTAATTCGAGTGGGAAGTATTGTCTCATATAACATACTCCCCCTACATTGCGCCATCGGATTTCCATTTATTCTGGTCAGTACAAAAAAATTTGGAAATTTTGATGATATAAAAAATGCCATCTCCAGACATTTTGCTCAAAACCAGATTGATTTTTATCGATCTGGTTTTGAAAATTTGTACACTATATGGCAAAAGGTTGATGATAACGAGTATTGATTAAAAATAAAAATTTCTTAAATTTAATAGGTGCATAAAAATAACGAAGAATTTTACATGGACAGAAGAAAGAATTCAAAATTGGGTGGTATTAGCAAAAGGCATTTTAGAAGGCTTTGAAAAATGGCGAAAGAAAAACATAACGAAAGCAGAATTGCTAGGAAAAGGGGCCATAATATGGAATACGTCTTCCGAACTTGAAACAATTGTGTAAAACTTCAGGAACCCAACTACTATGATTCATTTGTAACAAATGCATGCATGCATTCGTTCCCTAATCAATAATATTTACAATTCATTTTTAGAAACGCTGTGTTACAAAATTAATTGGAAAAAACATTAAAAAAAATATTATACACATTATAGCTGATGAAGTGCTCAGCAAATACAATTGGGATGGGATCAAATATAAAAAATCTTTAAAATCTTTAAAAAACTTCACAAAGTGTATATTTGGTAAGTTAAATCAAATCAATCAAATATTAAGCTAATGGAATGTCTATAATTTCAGAGAGTATTTATACAGAAAACTATTCATTTTCTCTTTTTGAGGCAGACATGAGGGCAACAATACGCGCATCACACGGCAGAACTCATCTTCACAAGTTCAGGGCATCTAAGGGTTCTAAATTATATTTTTATTATTATTGTGATAATTTTTGTTTGAAGTAAAAATGGAGATGTTCCAAACTCAGAATTTAAACCCTGTTCGGATATACAAAGCGTTCGGGTTATAGTAGGGGCCATTTAAATACTATAATCCGAACGCCTCGTGCATCCGAACAGGATTTAAATATTGCCTTTTAAAATATTGAGCCCTATTATTGAAGACATTCCAATCGAATCAAAAGCAGTTTACAAAAGCCGTTCTTGGGTAAAAATTCTTTAATAATGTTCCTAAATGTTTAAAAAATCACTTCGGTAACCTTTGAATTAATTCTTGTGTTCAAAGTGTTAAAATAATTCAATTAGAAAAATCCAATCAAATTGTTTTGACTTTTTGTGCGAAAAAAAATTAATTTAATTTATGAAAATTTTAGAAAGTTTATTAAGGAAATTTGACCCAAAAGTGGACTTTTGTAAGCTCCTTTCGATTCGATTGGAATGTTGTCAATGATAGGGCCCAATATTTTAAAAAGCATTTTTCTATATAAAAGTAAATTTTTGTAATTGACTGAATATAAGAATACAAAAATTTTATACATTCATTTTTGTAATTAAAGTTTAATGTAATGAATTAAAAGAAATATTGGCGTTTTCCATCAATATGCCACCTGACAAAGGGACGTTGTTTTTTCGATATAAAGGACACGCGTATTGGTTTTTAAGGCTTTCCTGCTGTTTACAAAACGCTTTCTGCAATGTACTATATATATGTCCACTACACTGCGAATCTTAGCATTTTATTTTAATACACTTTTTAAAAACGAGACAATGTTAATCAAATGGATGACGTCATATAAAACACTTTAAGTGTATTAAAATAAAATGCTAAGATTCGCAGTGTAGTGGACATATATATAGTGCATTGCAGAAAGCATTTTGTAAATAGCACTGAAAGCCTTAAAAAACCATAGGCATGTCCTACGATGAAATGCATTGCTTGTAATGGACTAAAAATGCATTTAATAGTGTGATGATAATGATAATTCTATGTCTTTGACATATATTTGTAATGCATTCGGAATATTTTACCACCTTTACTATTACATGCATTTTTGGTCGATTACAAAAAATGCATTTCATCGTAGGACATGCCTATGGTTTTTTAAGGCTTTCAGTGCTATTTACAAAACGCTTTCTGCAATGCATTTCATCCATTTCTGAAATGCTTTTTGAATCGCTTTTGTACGCATTCTTGGTTAACTGGGGAAGTACTTAGGATTTTTTGATTATATTGCATAAATTTTTAATATAAACAATTTTCTTTCTTTTTTTTTTTTGCAAAATCAATGTATCAAAAAAAAAATAAATCCAACGTACTTCTGTAGCTATTCTCATGTATGTATGTATAATCCAGAGAAGCGAAGTTTTTCGTCTTAACTTTAAAACGGCTAGTGTTGCCCGGCCGTACACGCTTAACACAGTTTGTTACGTATTGGCTTTAGAAAACTTAATTTTTCAGTTCATTAGTACTTGTATAATAAAGGTTTTTTTTCAGAATTTGGATTTAATTCATCATCCGCACGGAAAAAGTCCAAAAATATGCGTGTTTTTACCGTCGTTAGAGTGTAAACCCCTTAAATTAAAATAAAATGGCTTTACTCACGTTTGGCATAGAGAATTTAAGTGCTTATTTGACCCACAATATCGTAAATGTTATCGATAATAATCCACTGTAAAATAGTCAATATCGTGCTGCCCAATACGAATTTATGTTGGTATTGAATATATAGCAAATACGAATCCTGATGGAAGAAAACGTTAAGAAAAAAAGGCGATTCAGTTGTAATGTTCTTGGTTTATTTCGAGAAGAGATTCATTACATATTATGTACAATAATTCATATTTTACGGTATCCATGGGAGCATGTCGATAGTACGCTTCTTAGTGTAAATCAACAATAACAATTTTAATTGTCTCTCTAAGGTATGGAAAGGCTGCACTACATTATAACAGAAACTTCAATCACTGCGGTTTTGTACTGTTTAACTATTGAAGAAAAAGTCGTTTGTTGCTGCACGTAGAGAGATCATTGATGGAATTATATGCGATACAATTCTACATTAATTTGAATTTTTTTTTTCTGTGGGAAATATTTGCTACATACAAGAGTCACTGTAACTGAATGTTTCTTAGTGCTAAGGATTGAAAGATAAATAATGGGTAAACTATAAATATTTCACGGAAATAATACGATTGAAGTTTTTTTTTATCATTTTGAGACCATATCAGCAACTGATAATGGTCGCTACGATTACATCCTAATTTTGTGAATGCTGTAGTTTTCTGTGTGATCGAGATAACAAAACCCAATTGAGGTGGTTTTTTGCTTCAGAAGTAAAGACTAGAGAAAGTTACTGCCTTAATTGCAGAAGGGTGCCTTGGCAACAGGAAGTTTGTAATGCCTTAAAATTAAAAAAATTCCAGAGAGCATACAGTAAATACAGTAAAAAGGGGCAAATTTATTGTTTTGCTTATATACAAATACTTATTTTGCCGCTCTGCAACCAGATTCTGCAGTTGGCACACTTCATAACGTACATTCCCAGTACATTAAGAGTGCTTTTACATAAATTCCATTTTATTTTGAAAATAGCAGCAAATAACAAATATTGTAAATATTGTTTGCTACGATAAGCTAATAGCAGGCAAAATAATAAAATCGAGGATTCACCCTCAATGGGATCAGGCTACAAAAAATAAAAAGGAAACATTGTAATAATCTGGCGCGGGTGTTAAATACAAATGGCTCATAGAATATAAAGATGACTTATATAACAAGTATCTACGACTATGTCTAGATTAAAAAAATAAAATAGTTCTGTTCAACTACACAACTAACTAACGATAAATAGTCTCATCAGTCGTCACACTCTAACATTAAACGTAATCCTTAAGCGCATAAATAATGTAAATTACACGTAGTGGTTGCTTTTGTAATTTATGTACAAGAGTTGCGTGACTCAATTCTGATTCCCAGTTTTTGGACTTTTGTCCGATTATTCTGCGCATGCGATTCTGGTGAATTTAAGACCAGCACCCAGCCGACCGACTACTTTACAACGTCCTTCTTCCTGTTTTTTTTCCTCCTCTTGCGACTGGTCGACTCTACCTGTTCTCAGTTGGTGATGTCACTTTTGAGGTCCCGCTCCCGGAAGAATCCCCGCTCGGTTTTGCATTCCCGGATTGTGACCGTCTCCAGGTTCACGGTCACGTCCGTAATAAAAACCTGATCGGTCAGCCTGCATTTGGGGAGCCACAGTCGCGGGGGCGCTACCCGAGGTGAGTCAGGAACTTGAGAATGTTTCAGGGTGTTGTTGTTGTTGCTGATAGCGTCTTTGGGTGTTTTCTGAGCCTCCTCCTCGGCCTTGACGTACTGCGCCGGTTTTTCCGACGGGGTGTCCTGCTCGGGTCGTGATGCTGGCGTCTCTGGCGAGAGGGGCGCTGAATCTGTTTTCAGCGGCGCTGAAACAGGTGCTGCTGAATCTAGGCAATGGTGCTTCGCCGGCGGAGGACCATCAGGTGATGTTTTGATCGTGACACCAATTTTTCCAGATTCCTTGAGTACTTCCGCTTTGCGCTTGGTCCCGACCATGTCCTTGCGACTCAGCGGCTGGTCCTCACTGCTGCTCGAATTTGTGTCCGCCTCAGCGACCAGCGCCTCCTTGAGGTTGGTCGGTGAATCGGGGCTTAGATTTGTAGTGCCTACCAGAGAACTGCTCGGCTTGTCTGTTTTCGCGGCTTTTGGTTCTTTCTTCTTTTCCTTCTCAATATTTACATCCTTCTCCGATTCGTCTACTGTGTCCGCATCATCGTCTTCCGTGTCCGGATCCGGATCGCGCTCCTTCTCCTTTTTTTTCGACCCCCGCTTCGAGGGCGTACTGGAACCTTTTAGACTCTGCTCAAATATGTCGATTAGACGGCGATCCAGAATATTTTCCTCGGGCTCCCAGGTATTGTACCGCTGATTCCAACCCTTCCATTTTACTCGATACTCGACTTTGCCCTGGAAGAAAAGGTTCATTTTTTATTCAATGATCAATTTCAGTAATATAGTTCATTATAAGTAGTAATGCACTTTAATTTTTTCATTTAGTTCATAGTCTAAGCCTATTAAAAACATCTGAGGGAAAAGTAATTTTAGCATATCTATGCTTTAAAGATAGCGCTCCTAATTGAGAATTCGAAGAGTTCTACGAAAAATAGGCCAAGTGCAATTCATATTCATTTGTGCCTTGGTATAGTGTTGACAACTTTTTATTAAATTAATTTTCTTTTATTTAACAAAGTGAGTTGCCTGGTATCACCCCCTGTTACAACGATTCGTTAATACAGGTTGAGATTGTTTTAGAATATGTACTCTTCCTGGGATAAAAAGTATCCGTCATATTGATTCATCACAAAAGTTACCTACATACCAAGTTTCATTTAAATTCGTCCAGTATTTTCTGCGCAATATGTACATGCATAGACAGAAACTAAATTTAAAAAATCGCTGTTTTGACCTCCGAATCAATAATAAAATTCATGCATTTTCCGGGCAATTGCGTCCGGTATTGAGATCGATACGTATCGGACGTAAAGAAATAATATGTAGTTCTCTTTTAATTCTTAAATGTAGTAGGCCGGGTAAATTGATTCGAGTCCCATTGAAAATTTCTTCAGGATCCTTAAACGGCTAACTAATGGAAACACTGAAAAAGAAATGGGATAGCTTACCTCAATTTATTGTTATGAATTTAATAGCGTCTATGTCACGAAGATTTGCAGAGGTTACTCAAAATAAAAACAACCATACGAAGTACTAGATACGCGACTAAAAAGTGGCTTAGTTTTGCACACTAACATGTACCGAAGTTGGTTATTTTTTAAAATTATTTTAATTAAATTGGATTGTAAATTTGTTTCGAAATCAATAGTAGTGTTTAATGAAAGGAGAATAATAGGATACAACTTCTTATTTTCCACTAAATAAAATGAAGGAAACATTAAATTAAGATTTTGTACTGAAATGTTTTCTATTGGTTTGCACGATACTGTATGTCTTGCAAAATGTGGACAACAAAATGTGTATGTTTTAGGACAGACACTGGAGCAAACTGTAAGGTACTCTAGAATTTGATTTTGTTATTTGAATTTGATTGAAATAATTTAATGTTATTTGTACAAGACCATGCTCTAGATATTAAGAAAAACGACAACTGATTTTTTAAGAGTTATGGTCTTTAAACCAACGCTGTTAGGAACTGTCCGGAAATTAGTGTACAAGTGTCCGATTGTTAGCCAAATTTGTCCAGTAATTAGAAAAATCACTATTCCTCAGCTTACTCTAAAATCTAAATTATTGTATTTCGCTGTACATATATGTACGTTCGAGTTTTTTCTTTCTACTTTAGATAAACAAATTAATTTAATACATGAAAAAAAGCTCGAAATGTCCTTCCTCAGTATTGTAACAATTCATTTTTGAAGAAAGAAAAACAAGTTTTGTATTCGGTAATTGGTGGTTTTACTCTATTGTCATTTACACATTTCCTCCAAAAGTCTGTAAAACATCTGTGCGAAACAATAACACCGCATTGAATTTTCTTCAATAATTGTTTGCTTCGTTTCTGTGTCCCTTGTTTTGAATCATATCAAAACATCTTAAACAAACTTAAATTTTAATCATTTGGATTTATAGAAAATTTCACATGGATTTAGAAATTGATGGTTTTCTGATTTTGTTCTTTAGTTGTGATACGAAACCTTCGTTCGTATCTAGGGCCTATAGGTTTTGATGCGTCAGGCAGTGTGAAAATAAAATTTGAATACCTGTATGCATATTTTTAATACATTGAGTCAGAAACTTGTAATTTTTTACAAGACTATGAGGCCATAGAATTTAGTATTTGGTATTAATCTCATCTGGATATATTCATAGAAAATGTGTCTTCATAGATAGACAAAGTGGATCCTATAATAGTTTCCGGAACCATAAAAAAGGACCAAAAAAAGGCCTTCAAAAGTCTACTTTAAATTTTAGGTTTATTTTATAAATTAACTAAATTATTTCAGATTACTATAAACATTAATAATTGGCCCTATTTATGTGTTTCGCACGTAATTGTGCCAATTTAAATCTACCTAAAGCAAGAGAAATAAAGTAGCCGGCAATTTAAATCAGAGTTTATGTGAACACATTTAGCACAGCTTCTGTCTGTTTGTCTGAATTTCGTCATGATTTGTCCTATAACAATTGAATTTCGAATTTCCCGCCACGGATACAAAACCGGGGTAAAATTCTTGAGCACATAGATGTCGCTGATCGTGATGTACACAAACAAGTGTCAATGCATTAAATCAACTAGAGCAGGAATCGGCGAACTAATTTTAATTTAAAATAACCACCCGGTCCTAAACTAACCCCTGCGTAAATCACTTGTCAGCAACATGCCTGCGTCCGAGCAGCTGGCATAATAACAAACTAATTAAGACGAGTGCCCTCGCCATTTTGTCGCTCTATGTGTACACCGCAGGCACATTGCCGGACTGAGAAGACGAGCCATAATAAATATGACGTAATAAATATTTGCATTCGGTAAAAATGGCGACATTCGGCCAGGAAATGCACTCGCCCGGCTGAATGAGTTTTGCGATGGGGCCCCGTCGGTAGTGCCGCCGCCGACAGCAAGGCCTCCCAATGATCGGCCACCGAACAGAATGGAGGCGCTTGCAGCGGGCACCTCAGTTGAAATAGGAATTTGCTGGAACCGAAGCTATTTACCTTCCGCACGCGTTTCTGAATGATCCGCTCCGCAGCATAGACTCTGTCATCGCCGCTTCCCATATTCATTGTTCAGCGTTTGAAGGGTCCCCAGCGCCAGACGAATTCAAGACGGGGTTTCATGCACGGCTCCTTTGCTGGCGGACGTCGACTTCTTTTTTCCCCACAAAAAACACTAGTTTTCCATCAAAACACTCGCTGCCGACGAGAGAACTTGCGGCGGTTCTTTCTTGCCGCGAAAAGTTTACATATTCTCACCGAGTTCGCGAAGAGGTGCTTGAAACCGGCGAATCTTTTTATTTATCTTTAATTCACAAAATGAAATGTCGCCGATAGCGGTCTATAGAATATTATTTACACTTCTAGAAATTCTCACTGGAGTTTACCCGCATTTCGCGCTGAACGACGTTCACTACTACGCTGTCACAAACTGACTGAAAGCTGAAAGCAATTTTGGAAAATAGTCGCATAAAGAAAGACGACTACAAACGCACGCCTGTTACAATTTGCTAGTGTGCGGCGAGACATGTACTAGAAGTGTGGCCGTCTCAGCAGACTTCATTCGTTAATCGTCTAGTACAACATTTTCTTTTTCCCACCAAAACCGAGAAAAACGATTACGGGGGAAAACCCGATGACTTTGTCGGCAAGAGTTTGATTCACCCCAATTTTAACGGTCCTCAAAGAATTTTGCCGTGATGTATCGAGGAAAAATAATAAAAACATATACCTCCAATATTTTTGAGACATCCCAAAAAAAGTTAATATTTGCAAAGTAAAAGTCATGGAAATTGCATCGCTTCAACAAGCCATTTTAAATTCAAAAGGCATTTTATAAAATCTATTATATATAAAAATGGACGTGTGTGTGCTTATATTTCATTCTGCAGCCAAAACTATACACATCAAAGACGAAAAGTGTTTGTGTGGGGTAGTAGCCCCAAGCTTTCCATCGTGCACTATGGTGGTTACGAGTCGATAGCTGTAAGGGTGTAAAAGATATGGGGGTTGAAAAAAGTTAACTTCGAAAATGTGTGACTGAGCCGTTGAGAATCATAGTGACGTAGAAGAGAAATTTCTCGAAAGTTCGATTACTTTCTGGAACTATCTAAAAGATTTGAGAAATTTCTCGAAAGTTCGATAATTTTCTGGAACTCTCTAGAAGCTTTGAGAAATTCCTCGAAAATTCGATAATTTTCGGGAACTATCTAGAAGATTCGAGTAATTTCTCGAAAGTTCGATAACTTTCTGGAACTTCCTAGAAGATTCGAGAAATTTCTCGAAAGTTCGACAACTTTCTGGAATTATCTAGAAGGTTTGAGAAATTTCTGGAAAGTTCGATAACTTTCTGGAACTATCTAGGAGATTTGAGAAATTTCTCGAAAGTTCGATAATTTTCTGGAACTATCTAGGAGATTTGAGAAATTTCTCGAAAGTTCGATAACTTTCTGGAACTTCCTAGAAGATTCGAGAAATTTCTCGAAAGTTCGACAACTTTCTGGAATTATCTAGAAGGTTTGAGAAATTTCTGGAAAGTTCGATAACTTTCTGGAACTATCTAGAAGATTTGAGAAATTTCTCGAAAGTTTAATAACTTTCTGGAACTTCCTAGAAGATTCGAGAAATTTCTCGAAAGTTCGACAACTTTCTGGAATTATCTAGATCTAGAAGGTTTGAGAAATTTCTGGAAAGTTCGATAACTTTCTGGAACTATCTAGAAGATTTGAGAAATTTCTCGAAAGCTCAATAACTTTCTGGAACTGACTAGAAGATTCGAGAAATTTCTCAAAAGTTCGATACCTTTCTTTAAAAATAATTCCAATTAGTCTAGAATGTTCTGGATTGTTCAATAAATTTCGAGACTTAAAAATGATTCGAATCGGTCTAGAATGTTTTGGATTGTTCTGGAAATTTCGAAAACACTGTGAAAAGTTCTAAAATATATTTAAAAATTTTAAATCAGTGAAAAATGATTCTAAAAATTTTGAAAACACTGCAAAATTCTAAAATATGTATATTTAAAAGTCGTAAATCACACTAAAATTATCGAAACAATCCAAAACATTGTAGAATGATTAGAATTAGTTTCAAGTGATTTACGACATTTAAATATATTTTAGAGCTTTTAAAAGGTTTTCAAAATTTTTTGAAAATTAAGTAGGAAGTGAGGATGGCTTTTGAGACTATATACGACGAAATGTGCACATGCTTCAGTTTATAAGAAGAAGTGTGCAACGAAAGAAAAGTTATAAAATTCATTAAAAAAACACGTGTCCTTAATACCAAACAAAAAATATAAATTATATATAAATAAATATACATATGTAGGTACTACCAAAAAATAACCCAGCGAAGCGGGTGTCTCCAGCTAGTACAAATATATTTTCAACAGACTGAATAGGGAAAAGTATTGAGTCAATTGGAATTTTCTAAAAGGAAAATATTCAATCAATATGAATTTAAAATTAATTTTCGTTAGAGATGACCAAAACAGCTGATTTTGATATTTACCAATGGAAATTCCAAATCAATGTAATTCATTTATGCACTTCTGTGTGAAAAAAAACTGAAATCAGATTGGTAAAATTAAATTTTAAACCGGAACATGAACTGAAAGACTGAATCAGTGAAGATAAGTAAAAGAAGCGGAAAACAAACCGAAAATGCACACGGAAATTGGGCGGAAAGAAAACTGAAATATCGTATATTTAGATTTAAGAGCTCATTATTGCAGGCGTTTTTATGCTGCCCTTTTAAACGGAAAAAAAGTAAATTTTTCAGTCTGTTTGTAGTTTTATATTTTCATCCGGAAATACCTAGTGAAAAGAAATTTATTTCCAAATATTGAGACATTTGAGGTTGTTTTCAGTGCCTTTTTGGTTTCTTCTCTATGTATAGTATACGTACGTATAAATATTTTTCCATTTTATTGATGAGTATTCCTGACATTTTCTCATCAGTTCGATATTCAATGCCAGTGCTAAAAAAACTGTAGAAAAATGTATTCTCTAATAATTTTGTTTTAATAATTAAAGTTTAACGCGCTTTAATTCTTTACTGATAAAAATTTCAAACTCTTTTACTGATAACATTTTCAAGTACAAAATAAAATTTAACTCATTACTTCTAAGAAAGGTCATATACATTTTTATTGTACTATGCAACGTTAACGAGTTATTTAATCAAACGCTTTTATCAACAGTCTCTCATTTGCCAATTTGGTTTTACACTCAGGGGACACTCTCTCACAATTTTCAAAACAAATATTTATATAGAATTTTATAAAAAAAAAAGAGTTATATATTGTAGGGCCTAGAAATACAAATGAAATGGTGTAAGAATGCCTGAAGATTTGAAAAAAGTCAGACATCCCTCAGAACTACAAGTGGAAATCACTGCCACTACTGAACATTTTCCATTATGATTAATTGTAAGTAAATTTATTTCAATGTTTTTGATGATTATATTGAAAATTATAAAACTAATATTGCATTTTCTTATACTCATGGTAAAAACAATTCTGTTCAAATGTGCGCTTTCGTGTGGTGGTATTAACAGAATTTTTATAAAATTAGTGAATCCTTCAAAATCTATAACAAAACAACCGGTAGTTACTTCAATGAAATTCGAAAATCTCCACTATGAAATGGTGCTAATGGAATATACAAATCCTGACAGCATCAAAATGTATTAAGGAATTATAAATAGGATTAACACTGTTAATTTAACAGCAAGGCAATTAAGGAACTATACTACATACAAGTTTGTTTTTCAAACAATTTCAATTCTCAAACAATTTCAAACAATATCTACTAAGTCGAGTGTTTTATCCCACCTGAAGATATGTTCGAAATCTTGTAGGAAAAAAAAGTTTTTTAAAAAGGTGTACATGTAAACATAAAATAAATTTAAACATATATTATATGATATCATTATTTTATAAATGTATCAAATTAAAAAATAAATTTAGGTCAGTAAGCATTTGGTAAATTTGAATATTCGATGAATTCACAACACAACACACAATAAAGAAATAAAACTAAATCAATTTGATCCGAACAAAGCTTACGAAATTGCATTATCTTCAATTCTTATCAGTAATGCTACGTAATGATGCATTTAATTAACTTATTTTTGAAATGCTAATTAAGACATGTAAATACAAGTCACAATGTGCTTTTATACTTAACAGGTCACAGGTGTTTTCTCTGGGAAGTAGTGAAAACTCTTTTATAATAGTTAAATGTCAAGTGCGCTGAAAAGATATTTAATTGGTTTTACTCTTATTTAAATGGGATTCTTTGTGCAAAAATGTTAACAGCTTAATTTTGTTATTCAGGTTTAGTTTTCTGAGTGCTTCATAACTAACTATAATTATAATGTATATTACATACATGCATGCATATGTATATTGGTTGGAAAAATTAGTGGTTATAAAGTTAAATTACAAATGATTGAAAGTATTTAAAATCTCAAAGTGGAGCATAACATACTCAAAAATTCCACTCATAAAAATATCTCGCATATAGTTATATTTTATTTCAATGACCCTGAAAACCATTTCTTGGAATAACCTTGAATTTTAGAAATTTTAGGTTAAATTAAAAAGATTTAAAATTCCGCCTATTATGAAATACCAAATCAGAAGTGCATTTTATAATATTATCAGTGGGTAGTATTATAAATCTATTAGGTATCAATTTTCATGATTTCTTATTAAAACTATTCAATAAGAATTACTCTGTTACTTCTGTGATTGATATGAAATTAAAATAAATATTGGATTTTATTTTGCTATTATGAAAAATCAGTATCCACTAAAGACGTTGGCCGCTGGTGTTATTTTTTGTATTTAAACGCAAATTTTAAACAAATAGCGCATTTTAATTCTAAGTGATTATGCGAAGCGGAAATGAAAACGCATCATTTGATCTTTGGTTTATTGAGCTTGGTGAAGTGTTGTAGTAGTGGAGAAAAAGGTATGTTGACAGTAGAAATAATAAGATGTATAAGATATGAATTGTAAGGAGTATTATAATATGTCTCAATTGGTTTAAAAATAACTTTAACTTTAATAAGGTGCGGGAAAAGGTATAAACACCTCAAATACCTAAATGGGAATAATCGAGATTTAGATCAAAATGTTTTAGAATTTCTTAATTGTTTTACCATTTTAAGGCCTTTAGACTATGGAATTAAATCGCTAAAAATTACGGCTCACTTAAATTCTAATGAAATTGTTTTTTTTTTTATTCAATATAACGTATTCGTATATTACTTCCGTAACGCTGGACTGGTCTCAACTGATCATAAACAATTTTGATTGGGAGTGGGCTCATTGCATCGAGTTTGATCATTTTGAGAATAACATTATCACCCTCGTTAAATTAAACCTACTGAAACTGAAATATTTTTTAAGTTGCAAGATCACAAGATTCATTCGCGCTCAGTCTTAGACTTGGTTTTGCTAAGAGAAGATTCGACTTAGTTTTTCATTTTTGCAAAATCAAGACTGATTTCACTTTTAACTAATCTATGTATGTAGATTTAAAATATACTACATTCAATGATTTTGTTATTACAAACCTGGATAATAATCTTATGGTGTAGGGTTCAAGGTTAGTGGATTAAGAAAGCACTTTATTAAATAAATTGAAAGATGTCTAGACGTAATAAGGGAAACACGCTTCCTGCTGTACTAATAATTTTGTAATTCCTCAAGGCTCCCTTTTAATTGCGTACAAACACAGCGAAGAAAATTTCATTGCGTCAAATATCATGCAATAGGCATTTTCTCCCCTTGTAAACAGCATCGCGCCTCATCCTTTACCAAAAATGTCTCAATAATAAATCCACCCTTGGAATTGGGAAAGCAATTTCAATTTTGTATGCTCGAGATAAGCGACTGTGTCTGTTGACGAACTAAAATGAAAAAGGATTAATCACGGCTCACCGATCCCAGTGCCGGGTCCAGCATCTTAGCGATGGCTGCTTCTGCTATCGCTTCAAGGATACTTTCATTTCTTATGAGATCACGGAATTTCACGGTATATTCATTTCACCCCTGAAAAATTAGGGCAAGGTACAGGGACCTCGCTACCAACCAGAGACGCCGAACCGTGTCCTCGGAAAATTACCCACCTTTACCAAAACACCTTTGCCCGTGCACACATTTCCATTTTACATGGCACGAGCTACGGCGTGCACACGAAATTGCCTCATGATCTTACCTTTTGCGGGCCTCTCGGGCGAAGAAGGTTCCTCAAAGAGACCAGAAGAAAAAATAATAATAATCGGAGTGACAGCTGCCAAGACACAACTGTTCAGCATCAGACCTTAAATCATCCGGTTCAGAAGAAGACCCAAGAGCGCTTCAACCGCCGCCGCCGCCGGCCGGGCCCAGGTTCGGTCCTCCTGTGACTTACTAACGAGAGCAGATGATACCGCGGTGGCGCGGTCCCAACGATATAATCATTGAGACATTAAAATTTAATGGACGGCACGTGAGAATGTCCACCTTTTATTAGGCATCGGACCTCTAAGCGTTCCCGGCCAATTAATCTCGTGTCGTTCTTCGCGACCTCCGAGCAAGTGCAGCGAGTCGAACTACCCTGCAGCAAAATGTAAACAGCAGAAAAGATAGCTACTAGGGGGAATAAAATTCAAGCATTTACTGAAAGGAAATACTTTTAGTAAAAGGATTTGCTTAAAGTTAAGCCACTTGGTACTAGTAAATGACCAAATAACCTTTTACTTGTCAGTGTTTGCTGAGAAAGTTAGAAAAAAAAGGCCAATCGTGCGTTTTCGGCAGGATGCTAATTTATTTTATTTTTTTTATGTGGAGTGGGGTTTCAACAGGGGGTTAAGTTCGATTTTTCGGATTCGTGGGTGTACCGAATTTTGGCCGCCGTCTTAGAAATAACACTCCTACAAAAATTTGATGAATAATGAGCTTTTCCGTAGATAATAATATTATATACAACTTTTATTACATCTATAATTTATCAGTTATAAGCAAAACTTAATACAAATTTTGGAGATGAATCACTATTTTCGTCAATTTTTTAAAATTAATATGTTGAGCAAAGTATTTCTGAGCTATTTTGTAGAGCACTTTGCAAAATAATTTGACCTAATTTGATTATTTACGTGGGTTATATAGCACTTCAAAGGGAGGAACGTAAAACTAATAGCTGTTAAAGCTATAAATATAAGTAAATTTTTTAAATCTTTAGAAGAAAATACCCTTTCAGAATTGCAACCTGATGTTACTTGGTAACTCAAAAATCCATGATTAGGATTGGGGCATGACATGGAATAGTAGGAGCCTTTTTGTGACTCCAAATCCGAGTACCAATTTAATATAGGTATGTATGTACATACATACATATGTACTGTTTGTGGTGATTATCCTATAGTAAAATAACATGATCGCTTTGAAAGGATCTTTATTTTTTGTTTCGTAGGTATCACAAGACTAAACTTACAAAATTAAAGAGCTTAGAATATTAAAATTGTGCTTTCGGAAAAAAACGTTGTAGGAAACAGTTGCATGTGCAAATGGCATGGTATGGTATTATTACTCTAAACTCTTAAATTTCTTTTTTCGGGATTTAATCTGCTTAGAGCAAAATTATACTTTTTAATTTCTCTATCTGCTTCTTGAATGTGGATTAGGTTTCTCTCAAGTAAAGAATTATTTCCTGAGAAATATAGTCGTTTAGCTTTTGTTGTTGTTTATTTATATGGATCAATAATTTCGGTCAATTTAAATTGTGGTGAATTTGGATTTGTTTATTTAATTGTCCGACATTTGTTTCCTGTTTGTGCTCAAGTAAGATGTTTTTAAAATTTCTTCGCAGTATTCTTCGGCCACAGGTTCTGGCTGGCTATGTACATATATATTATCTTGAAAGATGTTTTCCTTATACATTATAAATATGTATATGTATTATTTTTAGTCCACGTTTGGATTTTTTCATTTAATATTCTCTGTATAAATATAACTTATATTTAATATGTGTTTTCTTGGGTGCGTTTAAATTGTAGTACAATTTATATCTTCGTAGCTAGTCAGTGCTGTCAAGACATTTTATGTAGTTGCTTACTATATCCCTTTCACTGTTTTGCATTTCGCAAATACATTAGATTATCGCCTTCTTAAAAGAGAGAGTTTTATGTCCCCGTTGATTAGATCTGCAACGCTAGCTTGTTTCATGATATCGGTAGGTAATTGAAATTTTATTACGAAGATTTGATTGCAGACATTCTGTAAGTATTTCTGCTTCTGATAGTTGTCACATCATGAATATTAATGGTAATAAGGCTTCCTTTACAATTAACTGCAAGTTTTTATAATATGTACATATGTACATATATGTATTTTGGCCTCTAGAACTTTAAAAACATTAGTGCCTCATATTATTTCATCAAGTAGGTATTACAGTAAACATTTTGTACAACATTAAATGTTGGCATTATTGTTGTAGAAACGATCAGAGCTCATTGTTTTAAGGATAAGGAGCATTGGTTTGCCGAGAAAGGTTTTAAAGGAGTGACAAAAAAGCCTCTTTTGAATCAAGGAAGTTTCTGCTTCAGAGTCAGTTAAAGACTTAATGGAGCTCGATGTCGTTTGCGTTTGTTTGGGAAGAGCTCTGAAAACTGAGATTAAAAATTTTGTGACTAATAATTGTGTCCATTTCATAGCTTCTGTTCTGGATGTTGTTATTCGATATTTGATCAGCAGTATTATTTTGTCTGAAATTTACTGCAGCGCTACATCTGTAAGCATTTGAGTTCTCATTTCCAACAATTCCTTAATTGTTATGTATGTGTAGGTACCTACGTAATAATTCGTGTTGTTCTGCGTACAATTTGTTGAATTGTTTTTTAATTGCATATTTATTTTGTAATTCGGATTGTACGTGAATCTACTATGCATATATCCAATTGCAATCTCAAATTTGTTCGCTAGGTTTTTGGTAAGTACTGTCTTGACATGTCTGCATTTCTTAATATTAATAAAGTTAAAAAAAACTACGATTAGAAATACATACTTGGTTACTTTATATTTATATATGAAGCTTTTATAGAAGTTATTTGTAATCGAAAATTTCTTCAGCTTTCGTAAGTGATTTCGTTTTTCTAGTATTAAGGATAAGTTTCGGTTCATTATAGCTAATTTGTTAATAAATATGTATTATTAAAACAATACTCTAATTTTTCTTACTACATATTATATAATACAATATCAGTGAATAATGTTTTGTTATTAGGGAGGAATGCCACAGTAACGGAAGAAGGTCATAAGACAGTAACGTTTTTTCTCAGAAATAAAATTCGATCTTGTCATACAAAAAACACAGCAGAACAACGAGCGAAAGTCAAATTTCGGGTATCAAAATTGAAATTTCCGAAATTTGACGTGGGCTCGTGACGTTTGTTGACGGATTGTGTCGTAAGAGGTATTGTTAGAAAGCTTGAAGGCTCAGGTTTCTAATAGATACGCTATCCACTAAAACCCTATGATGATGCCTTTGAAAGACGTTATAAAGAATTTTCTAGGTTCACCTACTTGAAATTATCAATAGCGATTTTAGGAATAAAGGACTGGGGAGTGGTTTCCAAAAAACGTTGATTAGGCGACTATGTAGAATTGGTTTGTATATCCCTGTAACACCTTAGCAAAACATCTTGTACATTTAAAGTTAATACGCAATAATTTGATCCTAATTGTGGCAGCAAACAAAAATATCTTTTGAATAGTTTCTCTGCTTGGAGAATAATTCATCAATTGCGTATTCACATTTGTGGCTTGATTTTTGTAATGTAAATATACATACTTAATATTTTGCACACGATTCATTTTAGTTTTAGAGTGTGTATTGCAAATACCAATTAACTTCTTATTTTAAGTAACTTCTTCTTAAAAATACTTATTAATTGGTATTTTAAGCACAAAATCATTGTTTTTGGAAGACATTAAGTGATTGATTTATTAATTTTTGGTATTTTGGGCACAATATCACTGTTTTTCAAAGAAACTTACTTTCTCTTAAAGACACTAAAAATTAATTGAGTTACAAAGACATTTTTTTCAAAACGACTAATGTCATCAGAGAAATCCGTCCCGGTTATGCTTCGATCTTTACTCTTCAAATCGTCTCGGAAGACTAAGTTTATAAAATTAGACAACTAAAAAAATTAAAATTGTGCTTTTCGGAAAATAAGTCATGGGAAATTGTTTCATGTATAAATATCAGAGTTGCATTTCTTTCTTGAACGCGACGTGACTTTTACGCGGTTGGCGTTTTTGATGTGACGTGACTTTTGTACAATTTTGGAACTTTGTATTTGTTTTCATTTTGCAGTATTTCTTTTTTTTATTGGTGATGATGATTATTTCAGAGATTTGTAGTTCACTGGTTATGTAGATCAAGGTTACAGCCCGAAACTTCGAAATTGAGTTTAAGGGGTTCTATACACGCAAAAAGTTTGAAAACTTTAACGTTTTTTAAAAAATCATGTCTTTTCAATCAAAGCTTTTTGCACCGCGCTTATATTTGAATTAAAGGCCAATATCTTTACTATTATTTCACTAAAATTTCAAACGGATTGAACTGAGTGGTTCTTAAGGAATGTTAGACAATGCACGATACGTTGGTCGTTAAATAACTGAAGATGTCATCAATATTCACAAAGATTTGATTGAAAAGACATGAGTTTTTAAAAACGTGCAAAATTTCAATCTAAAATGTTTATGTTTCCTTATACGGCTCTTATGTTCAAACTGGGAAAGACAGTACCTAATCCGTTAAATTAAATTATTATAAAATCCGATATTCTGCATTTAAATGATAATATTTGTTTTTCACATTTCGGTAAATTAGTATCTTAAAAATATTGTGTTATAATTGTAAGCCGAAATTCTAATTATTTTAGATTTTGTAATGAGCTTTATTTGAGCGGCACCAACGCGCTTCAAAATATTATTTTTGTATACGGGCTGTAGACCTATTATATGTAGTTATGTAAAAAGTGGGTATCTATTTATATAAATGTATATATATGTCTCACTTGGTTGTTTTAATTTTTAATTTTACAAATATTCTATAGCACAATGCCCTTACCTTACATACAAATCTAACAAACAAGTTTTATTAACTTTGCACTGCAAATTTGTTTAAGATAAATCACGTTGCAACTGCACTTCGAGTCACGCATGCACGACTCAATTGACAAAAGAGTTTTTATTAGACAAACTGACCAGAAGTTGTTCGACTCAAAACGAAAGCATCCGAATAGCCGACTCATTAATTTGGCATGTTTTGTCTACCTCAATGGTAAAATGTAGGGCTATGAAGTTATAACTATTTATATAATTAATTAGTACAAGTGTGTGCATAAAGCAATATGCAGTATATTTTCTCTAAGTAAAAATTTATTAAAAAAGCTTATATATTTTTCTGTGGATCGCTACTCTACACTACAGGAGGAGCTGAATGAAACTTACATATATTCGCATAATTGCATCAATAAAACGCAACGTTTTCTCAGTTGTAATCAGTTCCTATTCTTTTTACCAGGATAGTGAAAGTTAATAATACTGAAATCCAAAACACAGTAAACATCGTCCTTTTGTAGATCCCATGTCATTTTAAAGTATTTAATGAAAGCACATTTAATCACCAGCATGAAAAATATGTATAATCGATACAGAAATATGTACCAGGAAATTACGAAATGTTTCAGTAGGATTTAACCGTACCGATGTTCTTTCCATCAAAACAGATTAAAGGCTTATTTAAAAACAAAAAGGCTGACTCAATCTTTTCCTGTTTTAAAAATTTACATATGTGTTTATAAATTTCCCTTTATAAAGTTATTTTCCTGACCTCTTCCTCATTTTTAGTTTCATAGTCATTCCTCAAATATGTTTACGTACGAGCTATAAGATTCTATATTCTGACACAGCGGAAAAACCACGAAGTCTTTCTTATACATATGTATGTATATTGGCGATGCGGATGACTAAATTTTTGAATTACGTCTGTATGATGGTTGATCTTAAAGAAAAAACAAACCAAGTAAAATGTAAATTTTTATACGTTGGTGAGCATTTATTTTGATCTTTCTTAAATATTATGTAATAGGAATTATTACAGGGTTTCTTTGAATGATTTAAAACAGCTAATAATTTACCAACTGGAGCGCGACTGCGATCCTCTCTTGAATTTCGTCAATCAGTAAAATACCGATTTGATTAGATTAGATAAGATTTTAATAGAAGTGCTTTTTAATAATCTTATATATGTATTTGCTGTATTTGTTATATCGATTTGAAAAAAAAAGTCTGTACAATGAATTACCAGCTGATTATACCTACTGTAAATTGGATTATTTTCCGATTATTATATTAAAACGTATGAATTCGTTTAAAAAATATGAACTTATTTCCCCTTTTTTCATCGGAAATTTTTTTAAAGGAAAAATGAATGAATAATGAGTTTTTGGGGTGGATTTCTAGGGCCTAATGTCTACGAAAATGAACCAAAATGTTTGATAGTTGCTATTTAGTGATCAGCTTAATCTAAAATTCATGGACACAATCATTTTCGGATACTTTATAATTTACCTCCGTTATTCATGCTTCGGGGTAACAATGTTTATACATTATTTATATAACTGACATTTATGATAAGCCTTTTTATCTCTTTTAATTCTGAAGATGTTAGATTTTGGAAGTCAAAACTCTTATTCAACTTAAATTTATTATTCAATTCGATTTAGTCAATTTTAACTATTCATTCAAAAAATAAAACAGATGCTCTTCTTGAAACTTCTCTGAGACTAGTATTTCATCATAAACCTTCATTCACACATTTTGCTTTAAAATTCGAGGTCTGATAGGTTAATTTTAGGGTTAGGTACATTTTTAGCCAAAATTAAAGAATCTGAAAATTCTGAAATGATGGTCTGGTCATTCTCAATAAAATTTATTTTGCAAAAGGTTCCATTAAAACATTTCAATGACATACATACAAAAACGAACTAGTTAATGAATTAACTCTTTCATTTTCTTTAGTAGACTTGCATTCGCTCGTGTTTCCCTAATGACTGAAAAACACTTTACAAATCGATAAGGGACCAATCGAAACCGCGACTCGAGTGAGTGCTTATCCTTTCGAAAGAGTTTCATCGCACTCTTGTTACTTAATAAACGAGATGCGAAATCGAAAGGTAGAAACACGGAAGTGGTTAAATAAACGAAGCTGATTGCCGGCGAATCGGCTGGGGGGGGGGGGGGGGGGGGGGAGGGCAACAATTCGGGGCGTGATTATGCTGCGATGATGAAAAGCTCGTAACTCACCTTGCCGCGTCCTTGACACAATCACCTGACGACCTTAAGAATCTGCAGCAGCGCGGAGTTCATCAAAACTCCATCGGGACAAAGCGTTGGGATCCTCTGGAACATGACCTGGTGGGGCTAATAAGGGGTAGAGAGTGGGGGGGGGTCCTGCCACCCACACAGGATTGATATGAGGGGCAGTCTATTTTTAGCCGTTTCGTTCCCCTTTCGATGTTCTTGCTAAGACGAAAGGGGTGACACACATTTCACGGAAAATAGGTCGCAAGATGCACTCTTGTCGCGGACTGTACCACCTTCTCGGATGAGTTACGCTGTAGTATTTCTGACTTTTAAGGACTCGTGTCCGGTTTTAATTTTCGCAAGCCTACCATCATCCTGCGAAGCTTTCGTACCGTGACGACCCCCCTCTGGATTATCAAATGTCTTCAGGAGCATTGCGCCGGAGACGAACAGAAGTGAATTCCGCGAGATTTTGTGAATACGAGTAGAAGAAATAGGGGTGCACTTTTAGTGATGCGCCTTGATGCAATCAATGCCTTAATTGCTTGTGCCCAGCCTAACTGCCCTTAATGACGATTAAAACAATTAAAAGTGCTTAATCAGCAAGTGCCAGAGAAAAGTGTTCAATCAGGGAACGATGGAGCCTATCGGTAAATTCCCAGCTCAATGAGGCCCTAAACCGGCCGATTCAGTGTCTTTAAGATTTCGATCAGATTGTAGTGGATGAGTTCAAGTTTAATTGTGCTAAAAGTCGGTAAAAGGGGGCACCTCGAAAATCCAATAGAAGCAAATTAAAGATTTATGAAAGCATTGTGCCGCTAGAAACGTCAAAACAAAACCCACCCCCAGTGAATTGAGCTATTTACTTAACCCGAATAGCGGTACATACGTAAAAGTTCCGAATTCAGCACCACCCACATTTACCGTTGCATAGGTAAAGTTGCCAACAATGTCCAACAGATGGTAGTTGAGAAATTCGTTAACTGCCGATAAAATTGAGTTTCCGCGGAGAGATGGCTGCCGACGACAATATCAGCGACGATGTTTTCGAAGCACCTGAAGTTACTGAGAAACGCCGCGAACAAGCGAAAAAAGATGACGAATACTACTTCTACCCCACGAAAAGCACCCTCCTCGTCGAGGAGGAAGCGGAGCACCGCACCCCCTCGCCCAGTGGGTATCCGGGGTACAAACCCCCGAAGGAGGCGCTGCTTATGTACGGGGCGCAGCCGGAGGAGTTCGGTTACGAGGAACAGAGCTTCGAACCGAACTCCGTCGAAAAAGCTCGGGAGGAAGATGGCTGGAAATCTTACAAGTACGAAGAGGACGAAACCGTGGATGAAAACATGACCCACAAGGTAAGCTTTTTCTGCGAAAGTACAGCTTTTCTTAATTAAAATTGAAATTAAAACGACTACTTTTGTAATAATAATAATTCTTCTAACTACAATGTAATATAATAACTGTTGCTCATAGAATTTTCTATTACACTTCAATGGATTTCATTACAAAAGAAATTTAATTGAAAACGACAAATTACCTGTATTTTATTAAATAACAATTAATTTAAAAATGTTCACTACATGTTGTAATGTAATTCTATAACAAAAGTTATAAATTCCATTTCAATCAAATAACTATTGCTGCCATTATTTATAAGATAAATGACAAACGATTTAATTAATATCGAAAATATATTATTTCTGTTTCAAAATTAGTATTAAATTTATAAAAATTATAGGTTATATATTTTTAAATAACAATGGAATATAAATGTTTTATTGTTTTTCCCTTTTTTCCTGTTACAAAAAGGTCCTTCAGAAACCGTTTTCAAATCGAAAAACGTCGAAAATAATAGAATTCCTTGAATAATAATATTCTTAATGTTACGGTGCAAATTTATTCGTGCCCACGCGGATACCTCAATTACCCTTAGAACCTTAGAAGTATGGGGTGAATTGAGGCTACTCGAACACTACTGTAGGCATAACTAATTTCACCCCATCTATGAATAAATTCCCATTCAAATTGTAAAATTAATTGTTTATTAAATTTTGTAGCTTCATCAAAAACTACTTCACAAGATGACAAAAGTGCTGATGGCGGGGAGTTCACTGACTTTTATGTTGTTCTTACAGAGTTATTGTATTAGTAATCAGAACTATTACAACAGTTGTGCAATCTATTATGCTTAATGTAATTGAAAATTCTATTACATACAATTGATTATATTATTCAAATGTTTTAATGCAATTTCGATCAAATCGATTAAAAAGCTCTTCTTTTTATTACATTTCTAGTAAAAGACCATGGTCATGAAGTTGTTTAGTTATATCAAAGACATAATATGTAATTGAATTTATTGCATAATTCTGCTCTGTGGAGGTTATGTATATATACATATGTATGTATCATATATGTATGTATGTTTACATTTATACATATGTCTGATCATCAGCATGAGAAGCATTCTCAAGAAGGAGCTTCACCTTCTTCAAGAAGGTGTTTCTTGCTACATTAAAGAGTAATAAAATCTGTTTTACATGAAAAATAATTGTTTAAATGACGACAATATTCACAATAAGGACCTAAGTTTAAAATTTCACGAAACTTGCTTGACGCCTGAAAATTTTCTATAGCTTATGTATGTATATTGTTTGGATCGTGCCATTTGCATAGTAAGTCCAATTACAGTTGCCATTTTTAAGTGATAAATTTTTACAACACATGTCAAAGCAGTATCTCCAGAAATCCCAAGCCCCAAAATTAGTAAAACTCAATATAATTTCAAAACTGTAACAAAATCTCTAAACTTAAAGATTTTCGTGAAATGGAACGAACATAATCAAATATGGTGTTCAATTTTTACTAATATTGTTCAAGGATACGAACAAAGAAGAATGGGCAGTTTCTATGAATTTAACTGTTTTTTTTTTTTCCCCACAAATCAAATTTATAAAATTAAATCGACCATATTAAATTCTAATAATATTTGTTTTTAAATTTTACGAAAGTAATTTTCTCTTATCGCTTCCAAGTATCTCATATATTTTTATTTTAAGTTCTTAATCTACCAGAGTTTTTATTCAGTTCAGAATTTCATTTACAGACAATCCTGCTGGGTGACTCAGGCGTAGGAAAAACATCATTTTTAGTAAAATACAACACTGGAGAATTTAGGGCTGGATCCTTTTCTGCAACAGTTGGAATTGCCTTAACAGTAAGTGGCTTTAATATAATTTTAAGGGTTTACCATGTAGAGGATTTCCTATTTAGTACTGTCCATATTTTTTACGTAGTTGCCTGTTTAATAAATTGGAAATGTTGGCTTCTGAGAGTGATCGACAAAGTAATTGCTATTTCAGAAAAATTTTTTCCTTCAAGGCCAAAAAGATTTCAAATTCGTGGAAGGAAAAGTTATCCATCAATTGAATTTGCTGGTAGTAGGGAGCATATTGAAATTGGTTCATTTAATTGTAATGCTTAAGACCGAGACCTTGGCCGACCAAAATTGGAAGCTATTGTTACCAAAGTTAATTAGAGTTGATATGCTTGGACATGTGGTAAACGCAGTTTGATTAAATTTCTGAGGCTTTTACTATGATAGGCCAAAATATGCAAGATATTGTATTTGCAGTTAATTGGGGTTAATATTCTTGGTCATGTGGGTAAACGAAGGCTGATTGAATTTCTGCAGCTTTTAATACGCTTGAAAGCTGTGAAATTTTATTTTATAATTCCTTTAGTTTCGTAGACAAGAGATTCCATATTTTGCATTAGTAGAAGGAAGTTATGATATTAAATATAGTAATTCATGACATTATAATAAATATATAAAAGTAAGAAAAATATGAAAATTATCACCCTTTCTTCTCTTCCTTTGTGAAGTTCTAAACTCCATAAAAATGAAAAAAATAGAATATCAAATTGGTTATTGCAAAAGCTCTTATTCATTATTTTATATAAAATTAAACATAAAGAAGTTGTAAAAGCTCAACAATTTTAAACACCAAAAGTTTTTGTCTATTCCTGTTTATAACTTTGTTATTAGTTAACAATGGTACATGGAAATGTTTTTAATAAATTTTAAATATAATTCACTTCGAAATTTTTGCTAGACTTTACGCGCATTTGTCCATTTCGACTTGACTTAGAGTTACATTGCAACAATAATTTTTGAGCTAAGAATATGTTTCTCAACTCACTAATATGACTCAAAAAGATCGTAACGATCGAAATTCTCGAGATAAAATTGTTAACATCTGAGGAAATAAAAGGAGTGGGTTTAGCTGTCTTGGTAAGTAATTTTTGTGATATAATAAGGAAACGCACGCGTTGTTTGTAATTACATTTTGATTTTTAATATTAGCTGTGTTTTTTTTACAACAGATCCGGTTTTAGGTTTATACTAGAAAATTTTGCATTGAATCGAATTAAAAAAACAGTCAACTATAAAAAGATTTTAAGTGTTTTCGAAAAACACATCAAATTGCCATGATATGTACTTGCCAAACTTCAAACCTTGAATTAGGTAAATTTTGGGATTACATTTTTGATGCAAAAGGTAATGCGATTTTCTGTTCACGAAATAAACTAAAATTCGTTATGGGTATTATTCATTAATATCAAATGCAAAATTTTCTAGTAAACCTGGAGCTGGAGCCAGACCCGTTGTGAAAAAAACAACATATTGTTTAATTTCAAAGGAGATGTGTGCTCCAACTTTTAAGGGCTTTGATGAAAGTGCCAAAAAGCCAACAATCATTTTGTTAACATAACTTCATTGAGTCATTTTTAAAGTACACATGCCATATATACATTATAAAAAATATTCTGAAGTTATCAAACTTAATTTTAACAATTTGTATGTCTAGTTATATTTAGGATTCGTAAATTTAATACTGTCTCTTAACCCTTCTTTGACTTTCATGTGCACGAGACGAGAACCCTTTTCTTCAAATCCCCTGTCAAATTTGAAATAAAATAAATAAATACTCGGATCCTTCATGCGCAGAGAAGCAGGCTTTCTTGGTTTTTTAAAATACGCTTTACCCAATTATAAAATGTAACTTTGCAGACTTCTGGGAATGTTGGTTTTCGTCTCAGCCAGGAGCGAAAATACTTTGTCCATTTGCACAATACTAAGGTATTGGGTATAGTATAATACTCACCTGGTGGTTAGAGAGAGATCTTCCTAATCAATTATCTTTGTATAAAAATCAAATTTACAGAACGTGCCCGAAACCCGTCAGTTCCAAGGTCGCATCTTAATTTACCTGGCGCGCTCCAGGTAGCTCTGTGAGATTTCTAGTTGGGTGATTTACGAGTATTTGATTTGTAAAAATATTCTAGAGGTATTGCTGCTGCAGAGGAACTTCACTTTCCAAATGTTTATTGGAAATTTGATTGTCATTCAAAAGTAGCTTCTAAAGTATCCGGACGAAATTTAGTATTTCGAATTCAAAAGAAGTGCTCCTTTGAGTGCAGCATAATTGGCACCATCTATTTACTTTCTTATTTGCACCCTAATTGCATCAAAATCAAAGAAAGTGTCGCCTGGATCTGGGTGGTAGAAAAAAATATTTTTGCTGGCAAGAAACGTTTTACGTCATTCGATCATCACCTTACCTTTCTACTCTTCGGTGAAAGTGCTAAGGGTTTGTGAGGTGCGAATTGCGAGGTATATTCAGTTTTCATCCGTTTTATAAGAAATTTTCGGTAAAAGTTAGTTTTCTTGTTGAACAGGGAAGTGTTCGTGCTAGGATGAGATACGACGCAAATAACTCATCCTTGTGCATATTGTTTTATACCGCGTGTACGATGAAACCCCTCAAGGTACAAATTATCAAAGTTCAAATTCTTTCTTCTCTTATGCGATAAAATCTCATAATCCTGGGAAAAGTTGAAAAGGAAATGACAAAGGGCTGAAGCTCCCGTCGGAAAAATAGATTGGTTTTATCACGTCAGCGGGAGGGCACAAAGTTTAACAAGAAATCTGCAGTTCTATGGTAGGCCCTAGCAAAAGGCGATAGACCTTTTCACGTACAAAAGATTGTTCGCTTGATGATTTTGTAGTTTTTTTCCTCCTTATGACCTTAAGGGCACTTTGAAAATAGATTTCTGATTGGGACTCTAAGGCTTTAATTAAAAAGACGGAATGGTGGCAGAAGTTGTGGGTGGGCAGAAACACTGGATATCCTGTGTATTTTACCAGAGTACCAGAAAATCAATCCGAAGTTAATCAAGCAGTCAAAGGTAAAATTAGTTCTTTTCTGCCTAATCGTGAAATGTATTAAGTAATTTTTATGAAACATCTGTTTTTGGATTCATTCCTGTTATTTTTATAAAATAACTAGATAGGCTTTTGATTAAGTAAAAGCTAGTTCCTAGACTTTTACTCTTAACTTTTCTACACAAATTTATTATAATATTTATATATGTAGGAGTAGGCATACACAAAAGAGCATTGTAACTCAAGTGTGCCATAATAAAGAGTTATTATTATTATTATTATATTTAATGAATGCTTTTTAGTTGCCACATATTGGACATATAGAAATGACCCAGAGAGGTCTATGAAAAATTTGACAATTTAACTGCTTAATTTATCTCCTTAGATGTTTTATGTTCACTTTAAGTTTGAATAAAAATAAAATCATTTAATAATAGATCTTAAACGTAAGTAAACTAGTGCAGCATAAAACCAAGAAATTGGGCTCATTCTTTTTTCTTTTCCGATATCTCAGTCTCATGGGGTGGTGACGGGTAAGAAAACATTTTTGGCAGGATCTTTCCAGGATACAAAGAACAAACTTTCCAATGAATCTCGTTTAAATTCGATTATTTTTCAGGGAAATATGACGATTTATTATAAGGTTGCTCAAGTTTTACCGCCTAAGGGAAAAATACTGCGAAATAAAATAATGTTCGTCCGCTGAATCTTTGTTTATTAAGCTATCAACCGGCCTTCATAAAAATATACATTTTTTTATTTAAAATAGGTATTTAAACGTTTTTTAAAAAAGTACCTTCGGCGCAATAAAGGCATCTACATATCTGCGATGATATTATAAATCTATAAAATAATATTCCGTGCCAGCATATACCCAAGCTTTTCATTTCATGGTGCGACTAAAGAATTCTCCACAAGTACGACTTGACCTTAAAATGACCTCCGAAGGTCAAAACAAAAAATGCAATTTCGGTTCTGAACGTAAAATAGTCTGCTCTTTCTGAATCAGGGGTCAAAAATAGGTGTTCTAATTTAAAAGACTTAACTTAACCTTGATATAACCTTCAAGGTCAAATTAAAGGTCATTGTTAAATGCCCCCCTCCAAATTCCACAACTTTTATTTAAACTTTTTTTTTGATTCGGAGCATTCATGGCGAGATATTCAGCTATAAAAAATATCAAAGCTTTAAGTTTCTATGATATTTTACATATTTTAAAGATTATTTTTTCATAGTTTTCTTCAAAGGAGAGCATTTTTTTTTTGTTGCGTTATTTTTGGCGCGGCGGACATTACCTAAACTAGTCCTAAATGAATGTATGTATATTGTAATTTTGGCCAACAAATTACAGGACATCAAACCTTTTAAAGCCCTAAGACTCAGAAGATAAAGGGCAATTTTATTAAAAGAAAAAATCTTGTTTTCGGAAAAAATGAAACCATTTTATATAAAAGTTGTAGAGGAAAGACGGCGAAACGGACCTTGGGTTTTCGTATGATTTTGATATAGCTAATCAATCTTGGTGCGAAGACCGCAATTAGGCTAAAAGTGTTAATGGACGGGATTATCGCCAAATTGTAAAAATTTATTTAACACTTTGGCTTGAATTATTGTCTTTATCTTCTTCGTTTTATCTTTCTTTTGCCAAATACTTTAAAAACAAACTCTTTTCTCTTACAAATGAATTATCGTAGATTTGAAAAGATTCATTTCAAAATCGCATTGTTAGTTTTCTTCCCATTTATTTGAGAGATAATTTGAGAATTTGAGAATTCCATCATGTGTAGTGTGTACATCTATCAACGCACCTATTTAATTATATTGTAAAATTTCTGATTTCACACTTGTTATGAAATTTTTGTTCGAATAGAATAAGGATCAATAGCATGATTTGTTTTTGTTTTTTATATCTTTACATACTTTATTAAAACAATTTGGTAACATTCTCATGTTTCAATTTTGTCCAGATACATGGAAGAGCGCACAGATAAATATAAAATCTCTAATAGACACAAACATCAAAAAACCGCCCACGTGGCTCTCAAAATCCAATTACTTATGGAGGCTTTATTTTTCGAAGGACCTTTCGAGGTAGCAGTCGGTACATTATTATCTTTATTTGATGAAAAGCGGGGCCGTACCCATCCCGGAAATCCCCAAATTGTTTCTTTATATTTATAACGAAAGACAGGATAAGTGGAGTCGTAAAGGGTTTTATGGTAACGTTCTCATTCAGTGACGATACTTAGGAGTCATTCAGCAAATTTAGTTGACGCATGGTTTATTTGAGATTATTTCTCTTTTTTAATTCACAATCCAGGGATTTAATATACTGATTTCACAAAAATATATAGTACCTACATATGAAGCATTGGAATGGGTGTATTAAGTTAGTAGCTTTATTCAGTTGAAAAATATCCAAAGCTAGGTATTTGGCGACCTTTTAAATTGAAAGGTAAATCGTTAAATTCTTTCTCGTTGATTTTTATTAAAAATATTTCTTTTAAACGAAGGGAAGTGTATCTACTCTTTTAATTGAAATGTGCCTGCTTTTCCTGGAGGTAGAATCTTCTGAATTAATAGTGATAAAGGTATTTTCAGAAATTCTTTTAAGTTAAAGGTATTGAAAGCAGTTAAGGAAGTTGTCAAGGCGCTTCCGCGATTAACGAATCTTTGAGAGTTTAAAAAGCTTTATAAAAGAAAATATTCTAAGAATATCATATTTTTTGCATAAAGGTTTCTATGCAAGGTTACTAGGTTAGTTAATTGACTAGACATTTTCATGATAACACCTCTTCGTCGAAGGAAAAAAAATGGCGTTACCAAATACATTACTCCATTGGATGAAAATGCGAAGAACATAACATCCTTAAAGTATGCTTTTATCTACCCTAAGAATTGTGTGAAATATATGAAATATTTCACTAAATTATGTCGTAGAGTGACCTAATTTCATCAGAAATTATCCATTATACTGTCTTCATGCTCAGTTCTATATTAAGATTCCACTAAAGTAGCGATTTTATGAAATTTTTATGTGGCCGTACACCTACACCTAAATGGGGATTACGCGGGTTAATGGAGGAATATTTTTTTTACTTCAAAGTGATTTCCTGCTGCACATAATATTTTGTTAAAAGGTTTATTGAATTTTAAGTACACCTACCAGCTTTTTGTGAGATTCTATTTTAGGGGGCGATTCTATTTTTAAATTTCACAGAACAATGAAGAAAGGTTCTGTTCCATATCGCAAAAATGAAACGCTCAACGGCTGAATATTGTTTTACTCATTAAAAAGGACACGTGCCAGTACTTAAGTCTTTGTGGTTGTACTAATTAGGGAAGACCAGCTTTCAATTAGCTATTAAAATGTACCCTTTTTTATATACTCGTCATTAAAGGGAATTTTTGTCATAAATCTGAACAGTACCTACCTATAGAAAATATTATTAATTTCTTTTCTTTGTTTTAATTTAACCTTGAAAAATACCGATAAAAATCAATAAAGAATAATATGGATCACTGAATATTTGTCTACGCATATGAAATTACGAACGGCCTTTGCATAACTATATATATGTACTTATATATATATATATATACATACATAATGTATTTCTTTAAACTCATGTCTGTATAATTAAGAAGAACAGAACGCACCAAATATACATTATAATTGTTTTTTATGCCTTTATGCCTTTTGTTATAAAGTATAGTATGTATTTTGTTATTTCGTTATACCATGAATGAAATCGTAAATGCGAAATTTCCTAGGTGAAATTATTATTTCATTTATAACTGAAGGCTACTCGTTAGAACATTTACCCAGCAAAAATCGAACTTCTATGAACTACGAGGGCTGGGTGAACTTAGTTGTTGACCTTGTTTCATCTATTTCTGGAGATTTATATTTTCGTGTATTGTCGTGGTTGATAGAGTCAAGAGCATCTTTCATAATGATAAAAGCGTAAAAAATTCTTCCATATGGGAAATAATGAAACGTTTGTCTTATAGTACATTTTGTATTGAAACTCGTATAGGTAAAACCATAAGAAATTTCAAATTCGTACAATTTGTTAAATTCCCTGTCGTAACTTAGCTTAACCAATTAACAATTGTTTTGAAATAAAATGTTATTTGCACACTTTTAAGTATATTTTTCAAAAATGTTGAATGTTGATAAGAAATGACAGATTAATCGCGAATAATCAAATAATTCAAATATTGAGAAATCTGAAATTTAAAAAAAAACTGTTTAGATAATTTTTGAAAATTTGTTGTTGCATTTCAGAAACGTGCCCTGACACTAAATTCCACACACTATTTACACGAAATAAATGTTAAGAGATTTTAATTTTTCGCAACTTTTATGCAACAGCTTAATGTCTGAAATTTATTTTTTTAGCAACTTTTATTTTAAAATTTGTCAAAAAACACAGGAAGACATTTTAAAATAGTTTTTTTTTTGTATTTTGCTAATAATTAAATGAAGGAGAACAACAATACACATCGCAGCTTTTAACAATTTCGAACTTTTAATAATGTGAAGTGAACGTGAAAGATTTGCAAAACGTGCGGTGTTATTAAAGACCTATGTATGGTATGTGACGCGAATAAATAAATACTATTTATGTACATATGTTACTTTAATTAAATCTCTTGATGTTTGTTTCTTCTGATTTTAATCTCACAGCTTAATAAGCAATTTTTAACCTATCGATTATGCATTACAAATCTTTGTAATCAATTTTACTTTAGCCGTGAAGTAGGAGCCTGACCCTCTAACCCATTTGCATCATTGTTTTCATTCCAGGACCTGAACTCTAAACCCTTATCACTTAGACAATATGGTGCTTCTGCTCGATTACTCTTAACTTGTCCCATAGCTCATAGATAGGTTCCATAAAATGGCCTGCCATTCACATTTACCCCTTTACTTAACTTTTTGAACTTTATGAACTTCATAAATTCTTTCCACCGCACTAGGCTTTCTTACCAAAATTCACTGTATCCAACCTATTTGATAGGTTTTATTATACATTATATGTAGTGTATTTCGTATTTCAGTAGTTTGTTTAAAATTTACTAAATCTTTTATTTTCCCAGAATTTTCTACATTAAAATGTTTAAGTGGGATTATCTGTTGTGAATCCGCTCTTTGACCGGAGTTCAGCCACTTTATTTTGAATAGAGATAGAAGCCATTGGAAAAGTTTCACTTAATCTGCATATTCAAGTGCGTTTTTCCCACAAAATTAAATGTATAACGTGAAAATGTTTGTGGAAATCTATTTTAGGAGATATTTGCAAGTCAAAGTATACGCTTCCGTTGTTTTTCACTTAGAATTATCCGCCTGTAGCGGTGATATCAGAAGGGCCTGGCCCTGCAAAAACTTTATCAGTTTAAGGCGGTGCGGTGTCGACTTGACGGCTATATGAATTTAAGGTAAAATGTAAATTGACTAATTATTTCGCAGCAACTTTCCTCATTGTCAGCATTTAAATGGAACTTAACGAAGTTTTAAAGCAGTTTCAATGCAAATGTAGAATTAAAAATTTACGCTGTGTGTCCTCGAGGTGTTTTGCCGAAATGGATCGCTATGAATCTTTAGACCTTAACAAAATGGATCAGCGGTGGTACCTCTACTCTACGCTTTAATTCTGAAAATGGTACTTTACCCACTTCTGTATCTGTTCGGCCTGAAAGGAGTTGGAGTCGTTAAAATTAATATTTCCTCACACATTTCGGGGACGTTTTCATTTGATTATGGTCGAAGTAGAAACAGGTCCCTTTTCCTTTTAATGGCGTGGGTGGATGGCGGGTTTTTTTTTAGAGTGTGATGGCATAGCGAGTCTTTGACTTCTGAACTGAATCTGAAATGGAGATAAGAAAATTTGCGTAAACATTTTGGAGAATGTTAATGTAGGGCGTAAAATTATGTGGATTATAAAGCGAATATATTTGGTATTCAAAATGGTGAACATATGCGTGTACACTTCAAATATTTTTCTTATATGTATCAATGAACTGTACGAGGACTTTTATGGAACCCAAGTTGCGGTTCCATAAAAGAATTGAATGGTAGTAATGATGTTTTTATACTTAAAACAGATTTTTTTCCCTGAATCATTTAACTATAACACAATCACATGATAGGTTGTCAGATACCATGGGTGCCGATTGATTTTATTGATTTTAATTTGGATTTCTATATTTGCTACAGTTTTACTTTACTTTTAAATACCAGAGAGCGGAAATCTACGCAAATGCATATTTTTGCCTATTTATAACATATACCTATACATTTTATGTGCATATATTGAAAAGAAAGTCAATTTTGCGCATATTATCAGTAAAATGCGTTCAAGAGATGTAGGTATGTTTTCAAAAATGCCAAAATAAGCATTGCTATTTGAAACTTTCGGTGGATATATGAGAAGTGAGTGATTCAGCTCCAATGTATCTTACTCTTATATATTATTTTTACTGTCAACATCTCTTTTTCTTCATTAATACCTTACCAACTCAATAAACTAAACACCAAATGATGCTTTTTCGTTTTCGCTTCTGACATCGCATACTCATTTAGAATTAAAACGCGCTATTTGTTTAAAATTTGCGTTTAAATAAACAAAACAACACCAAAGGCCAACGTCTTTAGTGGATACGAGTAAAAATCTGTGTTTGCGAAATTTCGGACGGGTCCACTGGTATTAACGAAATTGACCTTTAATTGCAACTTTGTATTTCTGAATAATTTATTAGTTAGAATATTTTTGGAAGATTATTTTGTTCAGTTTTTGTTAATGGATTTTTGAATTTTACTTTTTATTGTAGTATTTTGTTGTAAAATAAAATCTTGAATTTTTTATTTGTTGTTTTATAACCTAACTTCAGACCTCATTCTCATATTTTGTCACATTTACGTGCATTTTTATGTGCATATTTGGCGACTTTTATGTGCATATTTCACCTATTTTAAATGCATAAAGTTTCGGTCACAGCTAATTACAGTACACCGCTATAAAATTAGGAACACTATTCATTTTGATGCATATTTTTCTTTATATCTTATATGAGATGATTTAAAACAAGAAGGTAATAAATTTTTTTTTCTGAAAATATTTTGTTGTAGAAATTCCTTGTTACGGAGTTTTTAGTAATTTTTTTTTCAGATCATGGTCATTTTACCAGATTTCTTTAATATTTTACTTTAGCATTTGCTCTCTAGTATTTCTACGAGTATACACTTTCTATGGGGTTTATATCCGAAGAAGTACCAGGAAGAATATTGATTTAATGCTCATTCAAAAAGTCACGGCTTTCCTTGCATGTATGGCATATTGTGCCCCATCTTGAATAAAAATGTATTTACCTACAGGACGCTGAAGATCGTTCATAAATATGAAATATAGTTATCTACTTGGAAAGGAACTATGCGGTCACGTGTTGCATCAGATTGAATCTGTACAAAGAAGATTTACCAGGATCCTCTCATGCAAACTAAAATAACCACCGCTTGATTATCATGAGAGACTGCAGCTATTTAATTTGCAAACCTTGCCCAGTCGTAGATTGTATCTTGATGGAGTTTTTCTTTAAAAGGTTGCCAATAACATAATATCGTGTCCTAATATTTTGTATAAAATAATATACTACTTGTTCCATCCTTTTCAAAGTAGAACTAATATAAAATTTAAATCGCCCATCATCTACTCTACATGATTCAAAAAACATATAATCTTAACTTAAGCAGCATTGATCCGGTCTCCTGACGTTCAAGAGAGTTGTTCTAAATGAGATTAATACGACTGATGTAATGTGATATTAATAGTCTTATACCATTTTTCTGGATTTCCTCAATTACTTCGCTCTTTCATTTCCCTCTTGTGTAAATATTAACTATAAATTTATTATTTTGAATTTTTTGAATATCCATATTCTGAGTTAAATGAATTTATTATTATTCTAATATGATTTGTATAACTTTTCATTTATCTTCTTTTTATATTATATACATATATAGAACTTTTTCTCAATTTTAAATCTTCCGGTAGTAGGTATATATTTGGAATTGTTCTGTTTTACTATCGTTGTAATTGTATGAAATAAATAAATCAGCCCATTTTTGTCCGATACCATGAAAACTCATTCCTAATTTTAGGGTGGAGTGCTGTACATTTTTGCTTATTAATAGTATATAAATATGTGGATGAAAAATAAGCGTTAAATGAATACTATGGATATTATGATATTCATTCAATAATATGTAATCCATACAAATCTTTATTTGATAAATTTATTTTAACATAATTCGATGTTATAACTTGGATTAAACTGACTAATTTTATATCATGTAACTAAGTTCTAAACACAGTTTTTAAGTTATTTATTTTATGGTCTATTAAAGTCATTATTTCTCAGGTAAAATGATAAAATGTAAAAGTTTCATTTGTTTTCATACATTTAAAGTACCTACTTATCGGAGAAGCTGCCAACACTCATTAAGAGAATCCATAATTAGGCATTTTATCGTTAGGTTAGTTCGTCTGCTTTTATGCTCAATTACTTTACCAAGAGTAATTTAAAATTAAATGCTTAGGTACAGAGTCCTCAGTCTGTTTTTAATTGCCTTGCATTCCAGCAACAACTTTATAATCAGATTAAGGGTGCTTTAAGCATTTCGTTTCCTCTAAAAATCTTATTATTGTCTCTGATACCATACGAACTTCAAGTAGAGACTATGCGAGCTAATGCTAATGAGATCTTTAATACTTTATTTCATTGATTTTTGTCACCAATATTTTTAAATTGTGAGAGATGATGGTTTAAAGTACCTACGTTTGGAGGGGTATAAAGAATTATAATCAATTAATATTTTAAAAAGTAATTACTGATGATGATCTAGTTGCTTTTTTTATTAATTTAGTAGGGAAAAATAATTATTTTCAGGTAGGGCGTTGAACTTTTAAAAGGAAAATCCTATATGTGTACTTCTAGAATATATGTATTCTGTGCGGACTAGATGCATTCGTGTTTTAAATTAATACATATATAAAAAGAAATTGATGGGCAAAGTGGTCTGCTTCTATAACATAATACTGTATGCTAAGAGCTATCGAACTATTTATTTAAGTGTCCAATCATCATTTAACCGATCAAATAATAATTGCACAGGGTATTTGTTGAATTTACCGCTCGATCAAGTTTTGTAGTGCCGCTGTGAGATGAAGTAACTATTCAAATTCTTTTGTATTATTAGTTTTATTTTACTGTCACAATTAATTTAATTATCCATATGAATTATTAAGTGCCTAGTTTAGCTGCCGGAATATTAAAAAAAGCCGTTTAAATAATTACTTCCCTATTATAAATACATTATGTTAATTCGTTGTGTACACAAGTAATATAATTTCCATTTACGAGTATTTGTATAAGTACCTAAATTAATGATATATTATTTTTTAATATAGTACATAGACAAAATATGAACTTTCTCTGATGTATTGGTTTATTTAAAGGCTGTTAATTGTCATCATCATTAATTTATATAAATTTGGAAACGAGGTGATAAGTCTTTTCATTTGATACCCACGCTTTAGTGGTAAAAACCATAGATTCCCAGCTTTGGCAATATGGCTACGAACGTCGCGTCGGCCATATTGATTATTTTCTGACGTCAGCTATTTAATGTTACCTGGGAGTCTATTCCTGAAACCATTCGAAGAAATCCGTGGGTGAAAGTTCACCATATTCGAATGATTTTACGTGGAGGTAGATTCTCGAAATCCGTGCATGAGTATGAAAAGTAGCCGAAAGGGTTCGAATAGTTCTGAGCAGCTGAAAATAGTCAAAAACGATGGGTCTGAAATTTGTTTAACTCCCAGTTAAAAGCAGATAATAAAATATTTTTAGAGTCTTAAAGCATACCAAAGGTGGTATGTAAGGTTTGTGCAAGTTACTCATTAACATGAAACAGGTATCGTAATAATTGTTGCGTAATATTGTATAGGAGGGTAGGGTAAAATTGTCTATAGAAATAGTCATATACATTTTGATGTCCGATTGACTAGTTTTGAGCTATTTATGAAATAAAACTGTAAATATTTCAATACCTAGATTTAATTTCGCAAATATCTCAAAAAATATTGAAGTAACGCGAAAAATTATGATAATCAATTTTATGTAGAATTTAATTCTCTACAAATTAGGTGAGGACACTTGTTAATGTCAGATTAAAAGTAAAAGATTATGTGCAGAAATATATGTAATTGTTTTTCAATTTTTTATTTTGCCTTATACATTATGTTCTTAATTTCTTAAGTACGAACATTGCTCGTCGCTGTGAATTAGAACTTTATGCTTGGCTAATTTTGGTTGATAAATTTAGCTTTAGTAACTATGTGTATAGGTCAAAAATGGAAAGTGTTGCAACTGGTAAAAAATCAGCTCATATTTCGAATGGACAAAATAAAAGTTATTGATTTTCTTTATGGGAAAAATTTCAAATTGAGAAGTCAATTACAGTAATTTTTCAACAAATATTAAATTAAAACCTTTTCACAAAAGTTTAACTCGAAATCTTTGTAAAATTTGATAAATATGTTATTACCAAATATTTCACCACATTCGTATGCGGTGAAAATATATCTAAACGAATTCGATGACATTCAGGAATACGCCAAAAAATAATTAATCATTCGAAAAGGACAGCACGAAAATTCTCGTCTTCGGATTTATTCAAATGGTTTAAGGAATAGGTCCCTTGGACTGGCACACAGAATTCAACGATAAGTAATTTTTCAAAATTGGTTCAGGCGTTTGGCTCGTATCTATAATTTTCTTAAAAATTATAAAAATTAGTGTACATTATATTGATAAAGCTAAGTTTTATAAAACAAAAATACTTTTTAATTTATGTACAAAGACAAACTAGCTTTTTGTATCCTTTGTTACTAAAAGCATGCGGGAAATAAAAACAGCAATGTTTGTTAGATAAGTTTTTAAATTGTTGAGACAAACATTGGATAGCACTAAAAAACTGAACATTTCAAACACAAAACTAAATTACATAGGAAAGTGCTCAGCCCTTCTTTCCTGGAGGACCTTTTAATTATAATTACTTTTTCCTCCGTTTGCTTTAAATTAATTTTAAAACGTAAAACAACCTTTGTTTCCAGTTTGGTTTGACTTCGTTAAGCTTGACTAGAAAGTAACTAAAATGTAGAAAAGATAGAAAATCTCTCGACGTCGTCGGTATGTTTCCTGTAGAAGGTCGTACAAAGTACATGTCGTCGATAGACTGCGAGTCCTGGAAAACACCGATGACATCCCTCCCGTTCGAGCCCGGGAAACATTTCTTTTTTTTTTTTTTTTTCATGGAGTCCCTGTTGACCATGAAACTAAAATTACACCTGGCGGCACTGAAAACGACGATCAATGAGGAATAACCTGGCAACGAGAAAAGGGGAGGGCTGCTTCTCTATGGCTACAGGAGCACCGGAGCACCGGAGCACCCGGGTCCTGGGCCAGGAAGAGGCTGCCGGTGGGGCCGGGGAGGGCGCCCTGGGCAGCATTGATAAGTGATTCGTTCGTGAGGCGTTTCACTGCGTGTGATGTCTGCTCGGCTGGGTCACCCCCAAATGCGTTTATTGACATTTTGGAGCTTTCGCAAGTCGACGCCACGCCAACCGACGAGCGCCCTTGAGACAAAATCCGCTTCACGCAAACGAAGGTTGCCCTACTGCGACTGTGTGCAAAAGCGCCGGGGCAGAAGGGCAACCCTCATTTGAATTTTCCACTCCGGACTGGACCCGGTGGCTGTTGGCATCTCGAAGATGAATTTGGCGCTTAGTACCATTTCAGCTGGCTCGTCGATGTCTAGAGGGTTCAGCTCCTGTTTTCTGGGTCTGGTCTCGTAGTGGGTTCACTGTTTGATTCTATCGGAGTCTGGCGGGCACCACCAAAAACGAACTCCGGCTGATACCTGTGGAATGCCTGGGAGCAGTCGCTCCTCGTGAAATACGTGACGACAAGTGTTGTGATAAGTGAGAAATTTATTTATTTTTTTTTTGGAATAATCGAGGGCCAGATAATCTGAATTTCAAACACGTCCAACTGATTTTATTGGCTGTAAGAGATTTTCAGTGCAAACACGGAAATTCTATTGGTTAATCTAAATCTATGGATTTGAGTTGAGTGTTTAAGAGAAGTGGTTCGCTGGGACCTTTGTCTACATATCATCGATAAAGCAGGAATTTTGTGGTTTGGTTTGCAACGATATTTGATTACTTTCATTTCTTAGTGGTTTTAAATTAATTAAACATTTTTTGTGATAATATTAGAAAATTTGAATTCACTTGAGCCCATATTATATTGATATTATTAATATAATAATAAAGTTATTATATTGTCTAGTAATTTTGCAGTCTGATGGTATATTTTTATTTTTATCGAATTGTTCGAAAATATTTCTGTTGACTTTATACTATTTAGGCACTCTCAAACTTCTTTTTCAAAATAAAATCGTTATATGTAGGTATAGTCGCATAAAATAAAAACCAATATACATATGTATGTATTTAAAATAAAAAGTGTCGCGTGTAAGTTGAATAAAACTTTACCTGTTTTCGCAGATCTTATGAAAACTTATGGAAAACTAATTTTTTTACAGTAACCCAATTTACAAGATTGAAATTTTTAAATTTCTAAAATGGCGGACATAAATTGTACATCATATTGAATTTCATAATTTTTGCATATATGTATAGGTACTCTTCATATATCCAAACTAAGACAAATTTAGTTAACCATATTGAATGTACCATTTCGAATTCCATTGATATCATATTACGTAATATTTCATAATTTCCCGCCACGAAAATTGAGTGCGTAATGGGAAAATGTGTTTGGATTTTAGGAAATTTTAGTAGGAACGTAATCGATTCCGAGCTCTGAGTTTTACAAAGCGCTAGGGAATAAAATAATTAATGAGAACGTATTAAAATATTGACTGTTTGTAAATGTAAAATATTTATCGGCAAAATTATTTTCCTGCAAGCACTAATTTTTCTTTTCAATTAAAATTATACCATACTAAAACATAATTAGTAATTGAAAACCAATGTAAAATAGATTCGGTAATTTAGAAAATACGAAGTAAAATTTGAATTTGTAACTAAGAAAAACAAAGTAAGTAAGCAAAAAGGTAAGCACACAAATCTGAATTTTTTTTGAGAAAAAAATTTTAAATTTACTTATACATATACAAAAGAATTAAAATTTACAACAATGTTAATATATGACGTATTCAATAATTTGTTTAATAAATGAAATTGGCAATTCCTACTCTTAAGCTTTATTTTTATTATACTCTGAGTGGTGAGTTTATATAGAGTGTGTTTATCTTCCTCCGTCTGTGGTTTGGGAATTAAAGCTAATTTTGAAGTTATAATGTTCTGATCAGAATCAAATACATATACAGGGTGTAAGTAAGTAAGAAATGGGTAAAATTGAAAGGAAGGGTAGGTAAAAACAATACCAACAAAAAGGTCATGTAGGGTAAAAGTCAATTCCCACGGGTTACAAAGTTAGGAGCACTTTATTGATTTTGTTTACATAAGGATCAACGTTTGTAGAACCATAGACATAAAATTTAATGTTATAAAACTTGCAAAAATAGGACTAGCTCTCCGCAATACATTAAAAAATAGAAAATGTTTTTAGCTTTGATTTCAAAATTTAATTACTTATTGGAGAGAAGAAAAATTCAAGGTCATCGTAGGATACTTACATGGTAAAACTGATGAATAGTACAATTAATATAATATATTCGTAAAATATATCCTTTAATGTGCTATACATTGAGTAAATTATTTGCAACTTTTTAATATTTACCATTTCATATTTAAATTAAATTACTTACTACAAAAAATAATGTATTTCCTAGTTTATTGTGGTGGTTGTTAAATGAACGGTAAGGAAATTAAGAAATCGAAAAACATGAAATAAATATTTATTATAAAATCATAGTTATCATTTTAATTGTAAATTATTATCTCGTTTATCGTTTATGACCTTTTGCATATCCTGATTGAAATATGATCCGAATTGAAAACTGCCTTAAATCAAGCCATTTCGTAGATGTTTACGCCTTTTTTCAATTTGCCCTATTCTTAAATCTAATCGAATTGAATCGAAAAGAGTTTATAAAAGCCATTTTTTCGACAAAAAATTCTATAACCTTTTTGACATCAACTAATTTTTTCTTTCAAAAAATCCAATAGTTTTATATGGAAAAAATAATTGAAGTTAAAGGTTATTTAAATGAGTTTATAAACATTTTATTAACATTATTAAAGATTTTTGCCCAAAAATGGTTTTTTTAAGTTTTTTTTCAATTCGAATCGAATAATGCAGGTGTTATAGCACTTTTCGATGTGGATCGAAAAATTTTAAGCTGGATCAAAATGAGGATATTTAAATGATTTGAGTTGGTATACATCGACTAGAATCGGTTGAAAGAGGTCATAAACGAGATATATAAAACCATGGACACTATCTTATAAGTATAAAATTAAGTTTCGCATTACGCTTTCTCAGTTTGTTAGACAGACATTGTCTAAGTCAGCACAAATAATTCAATTGTCAATTTGCTAACACCAATCATCCAACCAACAAACAAACAAGCAAATCTTGATCCGAACAAAAAACCACAGCTATTTTATTCGTGCCACAGAAAATAAGATTTAAGCATAAAACTAATTTTCAACTACATAATAAATGGACTAGAATAAGTATAGAATGGATGAATTACTAAGGTAATTATATGTATGTATGTAGATAACTTTTAATAACCAATAAAATTGGTCTAATCTAAACAATTACTACTGTAACAATTTTTATAGTTTTCAGACAATTTGAATCTCTGTGATTTATCGTAGGTTTAATAGACTTGTATAGCTTAAAAGCGACAATTCCAAGACCACTTCGAACCACTTCCGCACACAACACCCTTTTAACGTCTTGTGATTGCGGAAACCTAGGGTTTGTAGAAAAATAGCACTATAGCCTTGAAATTATCAATCGACTGTATATTGTATAATCCCCAAGTACATTGGTTCTAAGACCCTTCCGTAAAGCGTCATCCGACCTTTGGAGCTAATGAACCGTTCGACTTAAAGTTTTTAATTACTGAAAGGTCCAAGGTAATTACTAATTTTCTTGATACCTCAAAAGGGACTGCTGACAGGTTTCGTATACCCCATTTTGGGGCTCAGCATCAGCATCATCATCTGTCTCTAGGGGTTACTAGTTGTGGTTGGGAGTTCATATATTGGAGAGGAGAGAATTTTCTTGAGCAAGTAAATTGAATAGAAAAGTAGGAATATATTTTGGGTCATTTGCTGGCTTAGGAATTGCAAAGCTGTTTCGATTTTTTACGATGTTAAGTCAAGCACACTTTGTCAGGTGCTGGAAATTTTTCCAGATAATTTACTTTCGGTTTGGTGTTCGCTTGAATGTGTAGATCTGATTTACTTTAAGTGGGATTACTATATTTCTTATAGATAGATTTCTGAGAAAGAAGTTCAGCTTTTAAGGCTCTCATATTTCTGAAATTTTATTAATCCTGCTTACTTCATGAAAAACTCCGAAATATTTTGCTTAGGTCATAAATAAAAACATTTTTATGTACATCTAATCCAAGTGATCTTGTAAAAATGGGATTTCGGTGTTAAAGTGTGTTTTTGTGTTTGTGTGTCCTCGAAATCAAATGTCAAAAATGTTTCGCCATTTTGGATATGTTATCGGAAAGCTTTATTTTTAAAAGCTTTAAAATGTACCTATTGTATTGAATACGAAAAATAGATGAATTTATCGATGATATTAACTGCTTGAGGCTAATGAAAATGCACGTAATTTGCTTGAAGTAAATATTACACAAAAGCATAGTATTACATAGATCTACAGATTATTCAAAAAATGTTGTAAATGGATTTAAAAACATAAGAAAATTGCAGAGTTATGCTTCGTATGGCACGGCACGTATCTTTTCCATAACGCGCATTGATGGTGGAGTGCCAAAATTTATCTGGAATAAAAAATTATATACCTACATATTGCAAAAGTTAAACAAATTGGAAGATATTGAAGCAAACAAGTTATTTTTCTATGTAGAAATAGAGCTTATTTGGAATTTTATTTTAAAAAATTAGGGCATTATATCAAAAAATCGGTAAGCTACATCGAAGATAATATTTTTGATAAAGATGGAAAAGTCGAGAAAATTGTAAAGGTAAAAACTTAAGCACTAAACGGTGATTTTGGTTTATTTTAGAATACTTCTTAGTTTGGGTGAAATTTAGTCAAATTTAATATATGTTCATATGTATAGGTATGCATAAAAAAGAAAAAAAACGAGTTCCATACTATAATGAAAATAAATAAGCATATTTCTTTATTTTCTTCGGAAACTTCTTTTTATTTGTCCTGTATCTAATATATGTATATCAGATCTTCGATCAACGATTATTCCGAGTAAAAAAAATTTAGTACACCTAAATGTAGCCCAAGAGAGGCACGCACGCCCATTTCATACCCAAATGAAGCACGATGCGTCGGAGCAAAAATTTAAGTGTATACATATAATGTAGCTCCACATAGGCACGTACATACATATATAACTCTTATTTTATTGCAAATGAGGCACGGTACACATAATGTGTCTCTAACAAATAAACAAGTTTATAGCTATCATAAAAATGTAACGACTCAGAACAATAATTGATTTCTACAACTATGCCAAATTTCAAGTCATTATTGCAAAAACTTTTATGTAATATAAGTACAAATAGACAGAAAGACAGAATTCTCGGCATTAGGGTTCCTTTTCAAAGTTTTAGGTACAATACAAAATCCTAATTAAGTTTTTGTTTGTATTAATCTATTATCTTGTGCCCTCTACCTAGGATAGCCGCGAAATCATTTTAGCTGACGAATTACGAGAGTTCTAATTTTAAGCGTGGAGTTGTTTACATTTACTTCAGAGGCAGATGCTCTGTTTAAAACGTATCAAGTGAAATACATTTTAGGTTAAGGGTTGTATTAATGGAAAATATAATATTCCTTGTTTCCACATGGGCTCAAAATTGTAATTTAAGGGTTTTTCGGTGAACAATGAGTTAAATAAAATAAAATTTACAAATATTGTTGCGCCACCGGCCACACAATAACGCGTTAGTTGATTGCGTTGTCTGAAAATGTGAACATAACATTACGTAGACAACTTAAATGATATTTAATATATCTTGTTAATAAAAAATTAAAAGTTGTTTCGAAAGGGATACTTCTGCTATAATACTATCACTAAGAGAAAGAAGGTCTATGGCTGTGTGCTAAACCAGACTTTTCTTTTCAAAAGTCGACTATTCAACGAAAAGCATGCTGGCGAGCAGACTTTTCAATGAAAAATCAGTAGTTTTTCCTTATATGTAGAAGGCTGCGAGCATATCGTATTGATTATCCTATTTTGCATGCAATGTTTCCTCTCTTCCCCTTTATGCATTTTAAATAGTTTATTAGTATTTGAAGAAATAAAATTATAACTTCGATGCCTTCTCGTCTATTTCCCGATTTTATTTAATATCAAAATACTGCGTGTGCTTATACATTATGTCGATACAAAAACAAAAGTCACTTGAAAAGACTCTCCTTGTTTGGCACAGGCAAATTAATCTAGTACATTTTTAACGAACTTTTGAAAAGAAAAGTTTTGTTTGGCATACAGCCAAAGTATTTATTCCGGTGTACTGAAAGACATTCTAGTAAAATAGACATTTAATTAATAAAAACGTAACTTTTTGTTAAGAAACAACCCTTTACATAATTTTACTCAAAATCAAAAAGTTTTTTCGGTTTTTTTTTTAAACGCATATCTATGTACTATATTGTATGTACATTGATTTTTTAGGTTTTGGAAAAAATTCTATATTATTAAGCATACATTGAACTTACAAATATTATATAAATTTGTATTTAAACAAATTAAAAATTAACAACATTTTGATATTAATTTAAAACTGGGCATATGAAATGAAAGAGTTATCCAACATTTTTGAAGCAAAAGATGAAATGTGATGAAAACTATTTTGGCCAACTATGAATGTTTACGCAAATCTTCTTAATTTCAATTTTTGTTAAGGATATGTGAATTTTATCTTAAAATTAGTACATATTTGATTTATATTTGAATATATTATTAAAATATTATTAATTATTTTATTGATTTTATTTAATATAATTTATATTTAATTTTTTTTTAATGAGAAGTACAATGTTTTGCACTTTTACTTTCCGTACGCAGGTATTATTTTTGTAAATCTCATCATTCCTCGCAGTGTAATTATACGAATGTTCTCTAAGAATTGTACATAAGATTACAGACCTTTTAGGTTCAACTGTTTTCGGATAGCTACCATTTTCACCGGACCCTCCTATTAACAAGTTTAATGTGCAGATGGAGACTCATTAAGGTTGGAGAAGTCTTATGAGTGCGATTAAAATTCTCTTTTTACTTTAATGGTGGAAGGAAAACGAATTTATATTTAATTCAATTTATTATCTGCGCATTATACCCGGCAGTTCTCGTTGTCTGTGTACAAAAAACGTTTAATTTGTGTGCAAAAGCATTAATTGGAAAATGTTATATGCGTAAATGTAGCTTGGGACGCATTTAAAACGAGAAGCTATAATGAAAAAGCGGTTAAGAGTATATCGATCGGGCCACGGTTAGTGAAGGGTTCCGTAGCTGTTACTATACTATCCGAAATTTCGTTCAAGGTGATATCTTGGCCGATAGTTCAGAAACGGAGCATAATTTTGAAAATCAGTTTAAGAAATCTCATAATGATTTTAAATTATTTTTTTAATGATACTCCATTCCACTTTTCATGTAGGGAAGATACTCTTAAAATTTGTTTTCTAAAATGTGCATATCTTTGTAGCGGATTCCAAATGAACCAAATAGCGTAAAGCCGGGATCCCAATGTATCCGCACCGTTCCGATCCGCTAAGCTGTCAAAGTTAAAATTCGATGGTTGCTTAGAACTTATATGACAGCTCGGAAAGGTGGTTCCAATGGCACTTACGGATCGGATTGGAACGAAAAAGTTGGTTAACTTTAAACATTTCGGTATGCTACGGAAAGCATAACTTCAAAAACGAATTTAAATTGTGACAGTTTGTTTATTTCTTAAATTGTAGTGCTCCAAAAGTGAATAGGTGAATAATAAATCGTTATGAAACATGATTTGAGAACAATTTATTGAGGATATTATCGATAGTCTTCGAATAAAATTTCATGTGACATACGGACGGACGGACATGGGAAACTACATACAAAAATGAAATTGATTTTTTAATTTAAAAAAACGTGGTTGGAGTTTATACATATATACTATATATTCTATATACATTTTTTTACACCTTGTGAACATAATTATAACATGATTCAAAGGCAGATATTCCTAGACTTCAGATATATTCAATGAATTCTGCTTTTTCAGTTTGGAATTATTATATTATTATAAGACTTACCTTTATAAAATCTGCAAAATTCGTATCGGAGTTTTCGAATATCCCGAACATCATCGAATGATATGTTTTCGTTAAAAAAAATGGGAAAACAATAATATGAAAAACAATTTATTTTCTAAAGGAAGCAAAAAAGTCATTGAATATTCATTTCAGTTCAGTCTGGGTGCTGGCTGCATAAATTTCTGCGTCTGTCAGAGCCTGTCTTGCTGCAAAAGCAGACCTTCAGATAGCTGAAAAAAGGTTTATCTTCCGAGTCAGAACGTTTAACGCAGTGAATTGTAACAAATTGGGTATGCAATATTTTGGTATGATTTGTTTTTTTAGTGGGCCTTCAATGGAAACCATGATGTTACATAAAAAGCTATTGTAAATGGCGTCGAAAACAATTACGTATTTATATAAGAAATAATTTATTCTATTCCTATTATTCTTTTAACCTATTTTTTATGCAGTTTCGTACAACTTTTATATTTTTTATGTCGATCAATATTTATAATAAGTAAGAAAGTGGCAAAAAATTTATATAACTCATACTTATAAAAGAAGTTAGTTATAATTTAAATTCACTATACATATATATGTAGGTACCCATATACTTTGGTTTTTTTCGGTTTAGTTTTGCCTACATGATTTTGAATTACATACATAGTTGCGATTAATTTGGAAATTATATTCTTGATGTGGATTTAGTTACTTTTGAAGCGTAAAATATTGCTGTTACTTAAAATTTAAAACAAAGTTAAATAGATTTGGACGTATGATTTTTAATTAGCTAATTAGAATTAAGTTAAGCTTGGTTTAAAGTAGATACTACTTAGAGCGTTAAAGAACAGCTTTTCAGACAATTCCAGTGAAAACTCCATATACCTCAGCTTTCAATATTCTCCGTTCCTAAATCGAATTTTCGATATAAAACAAGTCATTAAATTTGTTTATTTATATCCATTCTAGTTAATTGCACTGCCACTCTCACAGCAACAATAGTGAAGACTTGTATTAAAGTCTAGAAATCTGGTGAGAAAACTTATAGCGTACCACGTGGAAGATATTGCTTTTGATGTAATAAGATTTATGTGGGTTTATTTATTTAACAATTGTATAAGCAAGCATGCAGGGCAAATACTCATAATGAATTGCGAAAGATATGTACAAACCACATTTTGATTTACTCAGATTTATAAGTGCTTCATGGCAAGATGGTTTCAAGAGCATCATAAAATAGCTTAATTTGAATTGTTCGTGACGACACATTTGGGTTTTGGATGTTTCTATGCCCTAATAATTTAATTTACTCGTTTTGGGTAGTATTAAAGTTTTCATCTAAACTTAGGTTAGCTAATTCTTAAAAATCTAAAATATGTTAGTTGCTGAATTAGCTTGTAAGACGACCATTTTTATTAGATCAGTCTTGAGTAATTGAAGACAGCATGAAAGCAAATAATGAATTTATGTTATTTAATTTAATGTATTTGTAACACATATTATATATACATTTTAGCTTTCTGCACTTCTTCTCTATATAAAATTTAACTATGCCAAATCTCACACTCCTCCGTCCGTCCAATATGCTTAAAAAGGATTACAAAGTTTTCCTTTCACGTATTAATATATAGATAATTATCAGAGATGTGCATTTAAGCATTATCATTGATATTTCATTATCATTGAGGTATTTCAATGATAATGAAATTATTTTCATTAGAATTGAAATTCCTCAATGGTAATGCTTTAAAATTTCATTAGCATTGAAATTCCTCAATGCTAATGAAAATGTTTTTCATTACCATTGATTTTTTAAAGATCAATGCATTACTTTAATGCATTGACAAAATAATGCATTACGCCCATGTATGATAATTATAATATCAAATTTTCATTGGTTTCATAGAATTTCATCTTTATTGATGAACTCAAAAAGTATGAAAGTGATTAGGAAAATCCCGAAGCTCTTTGAGATCACGTAATATCCTCCTGAAGGGCTTCCTATTATAAATACTTTTACAAAGGTTTCGTTAAGTCCGGGCAAATTCTGTTCACGTTTTCTCGATTTTTACGTTCCAGAAACAATGTGTGCGCTGCTATCAAGGATTTCTTCCGCCTTTCTATCCTTTGAAACGGATTTCTAATTACGTTGGATAGTCTCTTTTCTTAGCTGAACAGTTTCGTAAATGTTTTTGCAATAGAGAGATCTCTTGATGGCTTCTTCCGTATAATCAGTAAACACAAGCAAACTGTATACAATACCCTGTTAATTACAGTCGGAAGGTACAACGATGAATTTCTTTGAGAGAATAATAGTAACTTTCTTACTTATCATTAATTTAGTTGTAAAGATAATATACTGCAGGATTTCACTTAGACGATTTGCCTTTTTTCTCCACCAATTAATGTGCCCTTTGTGAACTAATTAATTTGCACTGAACAAATGAGCCAAGCAAATCTTATTACAAAAGAATGCCTGCATACATAGTTGGAAAAATATTTTATCATGCACAATTACCCCATAACTTAGACGTTAATGGCTAAGTGTCTTGACAAAGCAAAAACGCAGACACATTTGTTTGAAGAATCTACAAAAATACATATCTTATAGATCTCAAAAATAATTCATGGACTTAAATACTTAAGCGCTATGTACTGCATATATGTACATACATATCTATGTATATAAAAAAACATTACTGAAGAACCTTGAATAATTTCGCATAAAATCTTGTAATCTATTTGCTTTTTATATGCTTCTCTTTAACTCACTGAGTTTGTATGCTTGTATGATTTTTCAAATCGCAACACGAATATAACCCACTTCCCGATGTTGAAGAGGGCCAAAATATGGCCGAGACTCTCATCTCTTATGATAATACAATGTTCCATTATACATAGTACCTATTGGGACCTAATTTAATCCACTTCCCGATGTCGTAGACGACTGAAATTTGGCCGAGAGTTTTATGTCCGATGACAATATAATGTCCCATTATAATACTGGAACTCGCAATTTACGAATTCAAGATGGTAAACTGTCAAATTTTGAAGTTTATACGATTTCCATCAAACTTGGTACTTAGGCGTTTTCGGGATCGTTGATTTCGACTCGACTGTCAGAATCTACGAACTCAAGATGGCGGACTGTCAAATTTTAAGGTTTATAAGACTTCTAGCAAATTTCGCACTTGGGAGTTTTCGGAGTCTCTGATTTCAAACCGACTGTTGGAATTTACGAATTCCAAATTTTGCAACATGAATTTAACCTACTTCCCAATATCGTAGAGGGCTGAAATTTGGCCGAGAGTTTAATCTTGAAAGACAATATAGTGTTCCATTATAATATTGGGACCCGGACATTAAGGTCGCCGTTCATTTTGTAGAAAACCATTTTTAATTTTTATAGCATTAGTTTTTTGAGCTTTTTTTTAAGTTTTTAATTTAATTTTTATTAGATAAGGATTTCGTTTTTTTATCTGGTTTTTTTTTATTTTTAATTCTTATTGACTTATTAAGGCGGAAGGTAGGCTAGATTCAGTCGCACAGGCATGCTCATTCGTCTATTTGCTGTCAGCGATTTCGATGAAGAACCTGTGGATGCTTGATTTAAGCGAGAAGCTCTTAAGTCGCAAAGCAATGTTTTACAAAATTATTTATTTTACAAAAGTAGAATCGTCTTCAAATCGTCAGAAACCCTAAAAGATGTGTGAAATAACGTTCACTTTGGACTTCTCTGGTGCTACTAACATTACAATATAACCATCCTTAGATTTTGGATGTTTGAAGATGACGTGAAAACTTGACTAATATATGTATGTAAATTCCATTCAGAAAATAATTAAAATCAATTTTGGTTTTTGGTTTTCGGACTTTAGCTATTTTGCAGGCGATTCTATTCTTGTAAGAATATTGTTTTTTTTATGATGTGGTTAGTAATTTGCCATTTTATCGTTGTTTCGCAGTTTTAGTTTGACATTTATCTGCATGGATTTTACGAGTTTAATTTATGCCCACATTTTGATAGTTACTACTTTGAATAGTCTGTGAGTATTGTGTTCTTTGAGCTAAATAACTTAATAAAATAAATGAAAAAAATACATAAATATTTATTTTTAAGATTTCAATTGTTCAGAATGTTGAAAGTAATGAAATAAAAAAATAATTTTTCGTTTCGAAAAAGAAAAATCGTTTACCTAACGAGATTAGAAAGGAATTCTGGTCCACTATTATAGTGGAAACATACAATATAAATTTTCAGAAATAAGTTAATATACAAGCATCAATGGCTCTCACCCTGTATTCAATATGATTTTCTTCAGTTAAAGTTCGGCACCCTTCCGTATCAAGAATAGGTACATTAGCATATATATTCACATAAAAGCCCTACTTTTGTGAAATACTTTCATACATGCATACATTATATTCATATCTGGTAGGTAACTAATTTGTTCAATTTTATCCTGCATCTTGTTCAAGGAAATTTTATTCATTTTGGGATATCAACCAAAAATAGAAAGTCTTGGCATTTTAGCTCAAATAGGAAATCACTCTCATAAAAAGAGATCTTACAAATCACGAAAACTGGCATGAATCGATGAGTGGAGGTAAGTCCCTGGAATACCAAATGAAACTGATTCCTTGACAAGAACTTCTCTTCGCCAGTTTCAATGTCAATATTTCCTTATCGTCCTGTCAAAAGATATGAAATGTATAAACGGAACGTGGGGAATTATGTAGCTCTTCCGGTGTTCTTTCATATGAGAAGTTCCCGAAGGATCCGGCTCGAGAGACATCGATTTAAATGCAAAAACAAGCCAACTTATGTAGTAGTTGGCAACGTAGTCGCTGTCTGTCACATGGGGATTGCACTATTTAATTTCCATTGCTTATTTGAACAATCGTTAATCAGTGAAATTGAATTCAAAACACAATACTTATTCTTATAAATAAGGAAATTTACGCAGAATTTCAATTACCTAATTCTGTTGGCCTTGTCCGTTGCATCCCTTCTTTTTGTGTGTTGGATTTGTTGTGATATAATTTTAGAATAACATATAGAGAAGACAGGAAATTGAATATTTGAGTACATATTCAAAAAGTTGACCTTTTTTCAAGTTCCGCCTCACCAATATTAGGGTACAATCCGTTGCAAAGGAAGGATATAGAAATCCCCCTGAATTCATTTTCAATTTAAATTTTCACAGAAATCTACTTACGAAGACGAAAATTGTATTCGCAAGTTGTTCGGCTGGAGACGTCTGCTTTTGTATAATTTTAATTTCCATCCACACTAAACTCTCGGTTTGACATATTCCACGGCGTCAAACGAATTCAATCTAGGAACAATATTTGCGAGGATATTACCATTCTTTGGGGCAGATCATCCGTCTGCACCTTCCATTCAAATCCCGAAGGTTGATTGTTCAAGTATTGCCCCGTCGTCGCCTGTCTGTTTCTGATTTTCATTTAGATTTATTGTAATTAAATTGATTTTTGATTTGCTTTGATTCGCATCCCAGAACACACTCAACCATCTGTTTATGCGGGTCCTTTATTTAGTTTTTCAATGAAAACTCGTAATTACCTTCGGGAAAGATTAACCTGGGAATTTAATGTGGGCGCCTGGTGGCTTCAATATTTGCGGAGTCTCGTACAAAATCTCAGTCTATTTTGTTAAATATTCGAGGTATAGGAGACCAAAATGAAAAAATTTTTCCAATTTTAAAATTTCAAACTTTTACCCATCTGTATATTAGCTGTTCAGGTAGCGCCATTAATTTATTGGTTTGAAGTACGAGGAAGCCGCAGAATAAATATTGAAAGCTTATAAAACATCAATATTGAATTTAAAGCGACAGAGGAAAAATTAAAATGAGCTTATTATTCACCATGTCGGCTGGTAGTATAGTTAAAAGGCTTTTAATTGTTTGTTTTCTGGGTCACTGCTAATATCCATGATCATGAAAAATAATAAAGCTAATTTTAATGCAATACGCTTACTTAAATAATGTTATAATGACACTAAAATGAAACAATTCCTGTGAAAGCAGCGATGCGTTTGGCTTTAATGCGATATTTTTAAAGAAGTATAAAGTCCTATTTAAAATTATCAAATATGAATTAATTTGGAATTGCAACAAAATTATTATTAATTTAACTAGTTGCTTCATTCTGTAAATTAATTGTCATAGGCCGTGCATAAATTGGACCATACATATTTTCGTTTCAATTATGGCATATTAATAATAATTTTTTTAAGTTTCCTTATTGCTGTTCAGTATTTATTTTTGCGATATTTTATGATATTAGCTTTTTTAAATCATTCGAAAGGGTGTAATATATGTACATATGAATTATATTATTAACGCTCCACTCGCCCGGGTTAAAAACAACAAGTGAATATCATATTCAAGTTGATTTAAAAAGTGTGCCATTTTTACTTTAAAGATAATCTTTGTTGATTTTCATGAATCTGGAATCTTATAGAAATATGCTTATAGAAATCAGCTTTACTTGTTATTTGATATACGAAATATTATAGAAAAATCCTTTATGCGATTATATTTTCTGTGGCGTCAATCAATATTTTATCGAAACCAGCAAATATTTACTTTGGAAAGTTGTACCTACCCAGAATAATAAGTTTACAACATACACAAAAAGGTCACCCTAAACACTGAGTGATGCATGCAAAGGGCCTTGAATTTAATTGCTATTTGCTTGTGAAATAACCCTTTATTGCCAACTAAAATATAAAAAAAAATAATTTCGAAAGCTGTTCGGATTTCGGTTCGGTTTCGGTTTTTTTATAAAAGTTACTTAACTATTTTACCCCAAGCTATCCAAAGAAACTCAAAAGTACACTTGTAATCTAAATATAGAATAAAAGGAAATTCATTTTTTTAATTCAAGATTGCGTAAAAATATCTCAAAATTTTATATAAAAAAACATAGTGTTTATTAAGGGCTCTATTTTAAACATTTCATGTGTTTACTTCAAACTTTCACATTCTTCTTGAGATTACGTTTTCAAAATCTTCTAGCAGTAGAACTTACATTTTATCTGATTGACTTAAAATTTAAACTTTAGCTTCGTAGATAAATTATGACTTACCTCACATGCATATGTAAATAATTATGATTTTAAATAAAGTCGGCTATAATTAGATTTTGTTCCCCGAAAATTGAAATTGATGCTAAATTTGCAAAAATCAATATTTTTTAATAAACGTATATCAAAACTCATATAAGATATGACATTTTGTTTAATGATTTTAAATGGGGATGTAGAGCACTTGTATTACTCGCCGTTAAGAGTTTTCAAAAAATATATGCTGGCTTCGTATCTATTTTTTTTAATGAAAATATTGTTTTTTGATATGTAGGTACCTCAAAACATATAATAAATCCCCTAAGCTTTATATTGAGCGCTTCAGTAGTGAAGTAATAAAAAAAAGCACAAAAAAGGTTCTCATTTTTGGGGTTCAAATGGATATTAGGTACCCTTTAACTCAAATATTAAATAACATTTAGGTTTTACGCTTTATACATAGAAAAGCAAGAAGTAAATTGTTTTTTTCAAAATTGCTTAAGTTCAATTATAAATGGGATCAATTTAATAATATTGCTTATAATCAAATATTTATGTCACCATTATCAATTAATTATTAACTATTATAAATCCAACTATTTTCTCAGTGCATAAATTCATAAGTAATAACTTTCTTGTCCTAAAAATGACAATAAGAATTTATTGATACTATTTTTATTTATGTAAGGTTACCTTTTACACAGAATGATTTTGTTGGTTTTATTTCATGAGTAAATATTATTAATATATGCTCAAGAATGAAAAACTCTATAGGGTCGTATTAGAAAAGAAACGTCCCTTTTAATAAAACACTCTGGCTTCTCTTCAAAGTCGAATAAATCTTTTGTGTTTTACTAAAGATTTCTTTGGAGAGGAGCACTCGAATTGCCACAAATATTTTTACAAGTGGAAGATAAAAATCCATTTGAATAAAACTCAAGCAATGTTCTTTACGCGTTGAAGTGACGCAAGTTAGTACGGCTGTGATTTTCCTTGGAAGGATTCCGCAAAATACCTATTTAGGTAAATATGCTTGGTAAAGCTCTTATCTTCTAGAAACATACATACATATATGTATATTATGTACATACGGTGCTAAATAAACCTAACACCCTAGTAAAAATATTGCTACCATTCCTTATAATAATAGGCGATGAACTTGTAATATTCAAAGTAATATTTCAGGCCATTGTTTGATGATATACGGAGCACTAATATGGTTTCAATATGTAAAAGTTGTAAACTATGCAAAATGAATTATTAAAAATTTTAAATTCACCTTGGAACTTCTCCATGCCTTCCACGGCTGGTGGAAGTAGAATTTATTTCCATGCGAAAATTAAGAAAACTGGTCAAGTGCGAGTCAGACTGAAGGTTCCGTACTATGAAAAACATTAAAAGGTATATACTAATTTTTAAACATGATCAGATAATGTAAAGTTTCAATTTTTAGATTTAAAGGGATATATAAGACGCGAGTTCGTAAATTACTTACAACTTTTTTCTATTGCGTAATAAACTATTTTTAGTAGGTATATTTTCATTTAAGTACAGGGTATGAGTAATATTATGCATAACTTACAGCTCATTTACGTACAAACATTTATTTTAAGTCAAATATTAAACACGGAAAAAATTTGTGGCAATTATTCCTGTATTTTCTGATGGATTTTAGGATAGTGCATTATTTTGGTAATATTTCCTGTAGTTTTTAAGGAGATCTGTTGCTTTTTCAATATATGTATGTTGTGGATTTTATGGCAACGTTCGTAAATTTGTTGGGAACTATTTTGCTATCCCAATTTTTTTTTTCCGTGAAAATAAAACCGTATATGCATAACGCGACCACACAAAAAAAAATAGTTATCTGATCTGAGGGTGCGACCTTGTGTACTATATGTTTTTCGGGTTGCTATATCCAAATTAGAGATCTATAACACTTTTACACCAGGATTTTGCCATAACTCATAACATACACGGAAAAAAATTTGTCGGGAATATCGCGTCGTTTCTGGCAATATCCCTGTTTTTTCCGATGGATTTTGGGACAGTGCATTTTTTTGGTAATATTTGTGAAAAAAACAGGGATATTAACTAAAATTTAAGGACCAGCGTAAAATGTTGACATTATTTCCTGTAACTTTTAAGGAGATCTGTTGCTTTTTCAATATATGTATGTTGTGGATTTTATAGCGAAAATGTTCGTAAATTGGTTGGGGATTTTTGCTATTCAAAGTTTTTTCCGTGTTCAACCCTAAAAATGAAGTTGTAATCTGAAAACTAAAGCTCTTAAACCCCATAACCCCATAACCTACTTAACTCCATAATATATTTAACCCGATAACTCAATGTACATCAATAGTCCATTGAAATGTTACAACATTTTGGCCGAATCTTGCATTTTGGAACCAATCTGAAAAAATCTAGGATATGGGGCATAATTTTGAAAAACAGTTTAAGAAACCTCTTAATAATTTTAAATTCCCTTTTCAACGATACCCTTCCTCGTATTCTTAGACCCCCAGATCAGAAAACATTTTTTCTTTGTGGCTGTGTAATCGTTCTTGGAAAAATATAACTTATAGATTTTAAACTTTGATATACTGTTGAATTGCAAAAGTAGTAGTAAGTACATATACATATATATATATATATATATATATATATATATATATATATATATATATATATATATATATATATATATATATATATATATATATATATATATATATATATATATATATATATATATATTCAATAGGTTTAACCAGGTACATATGTATATGTATTTTATTGTATGTGAACTTAATGTTTATATATCATCTTTTGAAATGTCAATTCTGTGTTCCATATTCTTTCGTTATACAGTTTTTTGAACTTGAGTCTGAAGCATTAACAATGGCTGTTCAAAGTTCAACTACCTATATATTGAAATTAGGTATCTGACTCTAATACACATTCACATTACAAACCTAATTATTGCTCAAAGAACGCTCCTGCTTTTTACATTTAGCTAAGCACCACGTGCCAACACGTGCAAAAACAAAGTTTTAGAGGCAACTCAATAATTAAGTCTGTACTTTGACGACTGTTTAAAAATGTTCTCCCGAGGGTAATGTCGAACACGAATTGTTTGCGTTACAAAGTATTTCTTATGAAGCACAATGAACAGGGTGTTAGAAGAAAAATATTAAATACCTCTTTTGTTTACAATAAAAATTTTTATGTTTAGCCTTTTTTAGCTTTATTGGGCATTAGGTACATTCAAATTGGAATTGTAGAGAGGTACATAATTTAGTATTTCGCTGATATGTTAACTTATAATGTGTTTTTCTTTTCATACAAAATTCGCGTTTTCGCAATAAAAAGTTCATTACTCTTTCTTTAGCTCGATTTTATTTACGTGCCTAAAACATTTTTTGGCTGCAATTCCTTAAATTTGGTTCCAATAACTTTAATTTACTCTCTACACGTGTGGAAATATTTGCAGATTTCTTAACTTTTCGATATGTGAAAAACAAACAGGCTGCCGATAAGCAGAAAAGCCTCCAGGGGATTACATATAATACATATTATTATCTCGGTATTTATAGTAATTAAAATATTAGAAAATACTTTCTACAACTACAAAATATTAGAAAATACATTCGAAAATTAAGAAAGATAAAAAATCGTTTTAAACAATGGCATCGAATTAATCGCTACTACTTAATATTATAAAAAAGAAAGGGAGTTTATTCGTTTCTTTATTTGGTCTTGATCTTTGGTTTACACTTAGTCTATATCATGGAGATGGATGGACATAGGATATTTTTTGTACCAATACATGTATACTCCATTTCGCATTTTTGCACAATTTTTTTAACGTTGCTAGAAAATATCACTGAATAAGGTTTCTGTAAAATTCATTGAAGAAAAATCAGCGACAAACATTTATCATACAATATTCTCGTAGTACGTACTTTACTACAATTAGACTTAAATATTTTATTAGATATCATATTTAAGTCGAGTTAATTACGGGTAGCGAGTTAGTGTTTTATAATTAAGAACTTAATTTCAAACATATGCCAGTTTGAAAACATTCCACACTATTACTTATTAGTGTGATAATGAAGTTAAACTTAATTTCTGGAGGAGCCACTGTAAACACTTTAACCTCCAATTCAGGAAGGCAATTGAACGTGAAATCGATAGTTGAGCCAGGCGGCCATTAAACAAACTTCATACCCCATAAAGGCATATGAAGTTTACGTTGAAAGCCGCAAAGATGTTCAGAGTATAATTACTTAAGATGTGTGTCATGATTGGTTCCTGTAATTTTAGTTATTTGGCAGGCTACCAGTGAATTTTATATAGTTTAAATTTTTGATCATATTGGTTGCTAACCAATCGCTGGTGGGATGACGAAATTGTGAATGAAAAATTGTACATAGAAACAAATTACCTAATATGTTGGAACAATTTTGAGTGCTGCTACATTTTCTCAAAACCGTTTTACACAGGTTGTATTCGAAAAATTTACATACATACATACATAATTACCTTTTAAAATCCGCACAAAAATTTATAATTATATTAAACATAAAATTAAAAATTTAATTAAATTTCATGTAAACGAAGGAAAATATATACCTATGTATATGTACCTATATTAAAAACATTTTTTGTATAATAATTTTTAAATTTCATACGACTGTTTGCCCTTTTTTAATTTCCGGTATTCATCTTTTAAAATTAAAATTACAAACAGAAAACCGTTCTGCTCGTATGGGGCATATTTAGAAAAAGTGTATGCGCAATTTTATGTTCAAATATTCCAATTTTATTTCATGTCTTTGAATAAAAACTCATTTCATGAAAATTCATCTAAATTTTACATTATGCTCATTTCTTTTAAAAAAGAAATATAATTTCTTTGAATGGATTCTTGCAATTGAATGGAATTATATTTGTTTGGGCTTAGCATGTGTGTACAGATAAATTTTAAAGGAATATTTTTCTATTGCAAGGAATTAATATTTGCTAGAAAGCATTGCATTTGCTCTTCCAATTTGGACTATTATACTCAGGCGTACGTTAGAGGAAAAATTGAAAGAATGAATTGTATGTCTATTTAGTTTAGTGGCAAACATCAATAAATTTAGTACAATTCGATTTGTTATCTAACACAAGAAAAAACTTCGGTTTTTCAAGGATTTGGTTTGAGGTCTCCTCAACGAGTTTGAAATTTTATAGGAACATTTATTTTATCCTAAAAGTGTCGAATATGCATAAACTTTTTGTCGATCACATGTAATTCCCGTGATTGTTAAATAATTATTTTCCAAATACGATTTTCCATAATGGTATATGTAATTTTTCAAAACTTTATGCATAGTAAAATAACAGGAAGTGATCGACAACAATTGTTTTACATATTCGTCACAAATAAAAGTTTTTTTCATCAAAAACCGTGTGGAGACTTCAAACTCAGTCTGTTATAAAAGCGCATTTTTCTATTCTTCAATAATGTTTAAAATCTGTTGTTATGATTGATGATAATCAAACAATTTTTAAAATTTTATATTATATGAATAGATAATTTTGTATTTTGTGATTTAAGAACAACATTCGCGCGACCACAATTAATATTAAGAAAAGTTATTGCCGAATTAATAAAAGATTACAGAAAATTAGATCGATTTATTTGTGTTAATTTCAAACCAAAAGTAAACTGAATAAGATCTGATGCTCCTACAATACATACCTATGTATATTTGGTGCAGAAGTATTTTTAGAGACTTTAAGTACAGTAAAAAGTTATGGCATAACTTAAAACATATGAAAAAGGAATTAATTTATAATTTGTTTCCATATAGATTTTGAGTAGAACTCCAAGCGCTATCAAAGTGTTTGGGCTCAAGTGAATTTTACTGATTTCTAATGATAAGGTTAGTTAAAGGAATTTATTTTCTAAATCATTAACAAAAGTCATGATGAAAAATTCACATAATTTTGTCATAAAAGATATATTTTGAAGAAAAGTAAGTAACAATATATCCAGATAATAATAATTATTAAATTAAATAAGTTTGAATTAATTAAGAAAATTTCCTGATTAATTGGGTTCTGGTTTTGTGTAATTGGGAAAATGTGGAAAAAACTTCTTGGTATTTTGTTCCTAATCGTTTTGTTTTTAGATATTAAGGCTTATAGAATCAAATCTAATTAAAAATAAAAACCCTAATTTTCTCACTTGCGTATTTCACAGATGGCGCAAACTTTAAGATGAAAAATATGAAAATGGTTATATGTGTATATACTCATACAAACATAATACGAGTACGTATCATAAATCTTTTTTGTAGAAAATTTTCTTATCTTTAAATTTGATTTATGAGTAATTCGCGAAAAGCTGATGTTTTAGATCTTTTGTGTAACCCTTAAATGAAACCATGGACGGTAGCCAGATTATGGGTTTTTGAAGAGGCGATATATTATCCAAAGGTATTTTCAAAATATATTTTATGACAAAGTGATGAGAATTTTATTAGTAAACATACAGCATCAGATACAAATCGGCTTATCAAAATTTAACCCTAAATTTGTTTAAATATTTATGTTAATTTGAAATTTGTTCAAGGCAGATATCTTTAGGCTATACATACATACAATAAAACAATATTTAATTATATTATTGTATATTAATTTTGACCGAAAAAATAGAAATTTTAAATGTGAAGTAAGCATGAAACGTGAAAGTACTGTTTGCATTTAGTGTAAAATAAGTTTAATAAAAATAAGGATAGAGATAAAAGTGAACTAGTGTATATTAAAATTAAAAGGTATAAAAATGAGCTTGCGACGCCAATCTATACATACGTTTTCCATTCCGGGGGGCACATCGACGCCTCCGTCAGTGTCGAAACAGCCTGAAATCAAGCGGAGGGAGTCCCTCGTCAAACCAACGTGGCAAAATGTTTGTCCGGGGCAAATTTCACCAAAAACCCTAGAAAAGGTTAATGGGATTGAAAATGGATTACAAGAAACCGCAGGATTTAACAACAATACTGTTCGACCGATGCTCAAAACTCCAAGGAAAGAAGTGGAACTCTTTGATATTTTTGGAAAGGTAAATTTTATACAGTTTTGCGTTTGTCCTCTGAAATATTTAATCCTAAGCCCAAACAACCAAATCCATAATTACAAGAGGATTTCACTGTTTCGTGTTGTGTATACGTATACGCTTTCCTGAAATTAATTCATTTTTCACCCTTCCACGTTAACATTGTGCCTATATGGTTTCGAGCAGTTATTTAAAATAAATAAATTTCCTATGAGTTTCAAGTGTTTTTTCGTGCAGATATAATTTTTGGCAGGCATTCACATCCGCTCATAATAAAAACCTCATGCCAGCTTACGCCGATTTTCTTATTGATTTCTTTAGAGGCTTTTCCATTTCGGTTTCGTCATTCTCTTCCTCGACTTAGCAATTTTTTTAACCTGCCATTTCCCAGTTATACCCTTATGATATTCGCGACTGAGTGTAGAAAAAAATCATATGGCATTACATTTTATGAAAACAGAAAGTGTAGATCTGTTCGAGAGAAGAAAAGCCTTTTAAAGTAAGTACTTGAGCACAACATTCGATCCCAATTTCTTAACAGGATGTTCATAAACTTTTTGGTTATATGAACATTCAAAGTATAAGACCATATTTCAACGAAAATCATCTCGCACGAACAATTTTTCAAGGAAATTATGCCGCCGTATGCGCTTTTTGTGTAACTTTGAAATACATTCAGATTTCTTTTCTCATTTTTGAAAGATAAAATCTGGGTCGATGTATATTCAAGAATAAAAATTTATTGAGAAATGTTAAAGCGTAAGAGGAAGTCGAATATCAAATTATTGGGGCGTAGTTAATATTAATGGTAATTGCTCTGCCAATTTTAAAAAATCGATGAAGAAATTCGTACAATTTGTTAATGAGAACCAGGAAGTTACATCATTTTTAGGGAAGGGCAAGTTTCTGTATTGCGCCCCTTGATAATGATTAATGCGAATCAAATTTAAAAAATGTAAGGCGGAATTGGATAAATGTAGTTAGCTCTTCGAAAAAAAAGCTGAAAAACAGGAGCTTTGAAATACAACCATATGAAATGGCCATTTGTGTGCGCAAACGCAAGTGGTTTAAATTTATCCCAGAGGTTCGAAGTTCTTATGATTCATTAAAATTTGCATAATAGGTTTTTTCATAAACGTTTTACAAAATTATACTATTTACATAATATATAGTAGCATATATGTTATTATACATCGAAAGTTTTAGTGAATGGAAAAAAATTGTACAGGGAAATTATGAGGGAAAATTTTGTTTGTCTAGAAGCTGCCAAAAAGTTCTTGTATGTTTACGACACTGGCTACAAGACAATGCATTTTTATTTTAAATATAAGGCCACTTTCTTGTTGCTTCAAGCTTCGAATTATCTTAACTTTAGAGTCATCCACCATTGCCAGATTTGAAGTGTTCAAATCTTATAATGAACATTTTCGAAAGTACTCAAAAGACTCATCGTTATATGATACGATACGATCGAAAAGTCTCAACAATATAGGTATCTTATATGTATATTAAATCAAATCTAACAAACATAATTTGAAATACTTTCTCCTTGCATAAGTATATGCAGGTTGTTTCAGTTGAAGTGTGCTGCGTACTATCATATGTATATATGTAGATTGAGTTTTAGTGACTCTGATGCACATCTTAGTATGAAGACTAAATTTATTAAAATGTGTTCGCATTAAATGAGAACAAAAATTCATTGCTTACTTACGTTGCTTTATTTTTTAATAAAAGTTCCTGTATTTGCAAAATTACTTCCTTTTTGTAAATGAAAAGTCAAAAATTCGATCAAACAAATTTTAAAACTGTTAGAGCCTTATAACTCATACATAATAATATTTTATGTACATACTTGCGCGAATATTTAAGAGAAGATATTTCAGTGTCAACAAATTTTTCATAAAATTATTTCTGTTCAAATATTTTTATAAAATTGGTTTCGCTCAAAGAATGCAATTACCAAAGGAACGAAGCAAAAAATCCGATATAGGAAAATTGCTGGATGCACAAATAAACCTTTAAGAAGGTGAATTCCGACCTCTTTTGCTATCCTCTCTACTGAGCTTTAGTATGAAGTGATTTTTATCCTTTTCCAAAGACCGGGAATGCAATTCAAAACCATGAATCGAAATCGTAAGATTAACTCTAAGGCAGTAGTGGTTTAAATAGATTTCGTCAAAGTTCTTTGTCAAAGATTTAAGGGGCGATTTTATTCTTATTTTATCTTTGATATTTCAGGGTTTATTTGAATATTTACTATAACTATAAAATCATTTAATTCAATGTTTGGAACATTTTTATTTTTTTCATTAACATATCGTAAATAGTGTTGAACTTGACTCACGATACTTTAAAATTAAATTTCTTTTACAAAATTAACTGGCACTAATTAAAATTGTTGTTGTCTAAATGAATTTTATATTAAAAATAATTAAAATTATTCGTCACCTTGAAAAAATAGTTGTGTTCGCAGAAGCAAAATTTATGGAAGAGAAAATAATAGTTCAAGAATCCAATCAATAAATTAAGAACATTTAATGGCTACGGCCTAAAAAAAGGCATTCTTTCACAAATTAATTTCAGAAAAATTTGCAAATTATTACGTTACTTATAAAAGAATGTGATCATATGTATGTATATATATCTATATGTATATTTGTATGTAGGTATATATTATATATATTTCATATAAATTGTTCATTCTATTATAAAACCTTCACATAACTTAAAAATATCGCGAAAAAATATACTTCTCGTAAGTAACGCTGATTTTAGTTATCTAATGTTTATAGATTTTTATATACTCGTACATACACATGGATACATTATTTTGCTTAAATAAATTAAACATTAAATCGAGGCGAGGAACACTCAAACCAAAATTTAATGGACTTGGGGTTTATAAATAATGCAAAGTTTAATTAGTCAGAATTATAAATATGTAGTTAAAGTTTTTTCCTATGGCCAATAATATAATAATTAATTAAAAATACTTTCGGTAGATTGTTAAAAAATGCAAATATGTATGTATATAAGTGGTGATATATTTTTGAAAAGCATTGTATGTGAATAAAAAAAAGAAGGTTTTGTACGACTTAAATTATTTAACAATACTTGGACATGTCATACTCAAAAACACTGGTCAACACCAAATTTGCTGCCAAAAAATTGGCAAATCATTTCTATACGATTTTTTCCGTACATTTATCAATTCGTAAATGAAAAAGCCCAATAAGCTCCCGTTTTCGAGAAATATAGGATTACATGCGATATTTTGACCATTTATGAAAAATCATTACAAAATAACGGATTGATCGAGAAGCTTATAATGGTGCTCAAATAATAGCTGAAACCTTAAGCTATTATATAAAAATACAAAATCAAATATAAACACATGAGAAATCAAATATAAACAAAAAGTTTTGAGGAATTTTGAAATAATCAGTAAATTTGACTTTTTCCCATAAACTTTATGCAAGTGCACACTCTTGAAAAACTTATTCGCCAAGTGTGTAAAAAGGACTATAGAGATAAGTTCTACTTTATATTCATAGATTAGGACTCAGGCTTTCATTTAAGCCATGTTAACAACTTTTACAATGAGCCTTAATTTTTCTTTCGATTGTTTTGACTCTATTTTTCTCGCAAAAAAGAGCTGATTGAGCATTTTCATTTACGAACTCGTAATCCATGGACTAAATCATATAGAAATAATGTGCCATTTATAAGGCTAAAAAAAATTACATAAGTTGACTCGTGAAATTTATAAAATCATAGCGTGCCCGCTGAGGGCACAAACCTATAGCTAGGGAGTAGGGGAGACTGGGGCTGGTTGTGAGAGGGGTAGGTTGTTACAGCGGCAATGGTGGCTATACAAAGCAAGTAACAGGAACGCTTGAAAGATAAAAATTACCACGGTGTGATCGGCTAGCCACTTGCCACCCGCCAGTCCCGCTAACGCATTTGTGTGAGGAGCCCTAGCACGGTGCTATCAAAACCGCAGGTTCTAACTTTTTATTTTTTTAGTAATATTGGTCTACAGCCTGTTTATAATTAAAAAATAATTGTGCTGTAATGTATATTTGTGCCTTAATGCTTTCTTTTTGTGTTAAATATATCATAATACAGTTATTTCTAATAGATTTTTTTCTACTTAACCTTAAAGGCTCAATTTTGGGGTCGGGGCTAAAAGTGACATTTCTTCGGCGCAGGTTGTTACATGTACATCTCGGTAGTATCTACCTTAGTTTTTGTTTAGGAAAGAAGTTCTTTATTATTATTTTTAAGGGTTAAAAGTTAGCTATTTTTTTGTTTTTATGAGGCATAAGGATAAAAGGCATAAAAGAAATAGTATGCCAAATTTTTTGTTTAAGAAGTAAGTTTTTAATTTTCATTAAATTCCTAAGTTCCCAAATTTATTATTTGATGAGGCATACAGATCAGTCGTACACCTTTACACCTTGCAAACATAAAAAGACTGTATTTTATGTCTAAATTAAGTAAACAAATTTTGATTGCCCTTACTAAAAAGTTTCAGATTATGTTTGTTTTTTGTTGTAACAATTTACCCCGTATGGTGTAACAACCAGCCCCAGGCGCGGGGCTAAAAGTTACACGGCTCTTTTTTCAGAATTCGCGTGTTTAGCACTTCTAATAAGCGTAAATCTAAAATTCTTCTTAAATTAGAATCTTGAATAGTTATTTAATCAAACAAACTTGAAATTACGTAAAATAATCTAATTAAAAAAAATATGACAATTTGTTTAAATAATGTCACAACCAGCCTCAGTCTCCCCTACCTTAAAAATAAAATATATTTTATGTCTACATATTAGTAATATATTCGAAAAATGGAATTAATAAATAAAAGTTCACATAGGATTCGAGAATAAAATAACCATCTCTGAATTATTGAACAGTGACGGCAATACAATTTCCTTATGTAAAAAACGTGATATCAAACTGTTTGTTGAATTGTTTCTACTTCGCCCTGCGAAAAATGACCGGAAGTTCTAAAAATATTTCTAAAATAATGAGATGTCAATTCCCATAATAACGATCACATCCTTGAGTGAAATTTAGTCCCGGACACGAAAATTGAAGAGCATATATGTAGGCGCAACAAGTGGCTTCCATCCCAAATTGACATGTCTCGCTACCCCTCCGCCCCGCCCCGCCCTACCTTTGTATATGACGTGAACTTTTTACTTCAAATCAACAGGTGATGCTGCTCGGAGACTCTGGCGTTGGCAAAACTTGCCTCCTTGTGAGATTTCGTGACGGCACCTTCCTCTCGGGAAATTTTATATCAACAGTTGGAATTGATTTTAGGGTGAGAGTATCGTCATTTTGTATAACTGTAAACGTAAACTGTAACTGGGTGTGCCTGCCTGTATTGACGTTGTGTCAATGGATATGTCGCAAACGTATGTAGCATCTTTTCGTAAAACTTTGGTGTATTTATTTACTTATGCATTTTTAAAATCAAATTAAATGTGAATTTTTTGGTGTATTCTTGCTTCTTTTCTACTGGTAGCATGTTTGTTTATTTCCTTTTCAATTAGCTGCCATCCGATGCCTGTTTAAACTACAACCGTCGATGGTAGGTTTGGTTTTTTTCTGTTGGAAGAGGTATCAATTTGATGCAATTTACAAAACCAGACTCCTTTTGGCAAGTGAACACTTCTATAGTTTTGTACAACTGACCTAAATTGATTTATTGAGAAATAATGTTAATGTTTTTGTTATGGAGCTGGTGGCAATTTCGGTATATGATTTCATCGTCGTTGACAATAAGAGGGACTTCTACCTTGGATTACCTTGTTAAACCATTATTAAAAATAATTCTCTTGGCCAGGGATTGACGTACGATAGCTTACTGTAAAATTATAAAAATTGCGTCGACGCAAAAACGTTTTTAAAAACGGTATAGGTACCGTTTTTAAAAACGTGTTTTTGAGAAAAACTAATTTGAAGTTTTGCAACTAGAACGATGAAAAAAAGAGGCATTAAGACTTCTGATTTTAATTAGAAACCGTATATATACATTTTTATAGATTATAAGCATTGCAAAAATCACTAAATTTCAATCAAAAGTTTTGACGCATTTGTTGAAAGTCTATATGAAATAAATGCAACAAGGCGTCCAAAGTAATCAATGTTTTCCTAAGAAATGCGATTCAAGCTATACAAAAAAGTCGTAGTTCACTTAATTATAATAAAATGCACTCCGGTCTATGCTAAAAAATGTCTGATTTCAAAAATGTCCCAAGAAAATTGTCTGCCTCTTTGCTCACCGTATTTAAAACAAACTTTAAGGCAGGTACAATGAATTGATTTGTTTTAATTGTTTTCTTATAAATACATACGTAATACGTATTGCGTTATTTCATGTAACATAATTCAAGTGACAGAGTGACTTTTTTTTGCTGCTTATGATATACCTACATAATCTTTCTAATTAACATAGACTACCTGAGGATGAAACGACTTATTTTTTTATACAATAATAGTTTTAAAAATTAAAAATACTAAGAATTTTTCGACGTAGCGGGAATAACGTCGGTGCCCCTGCCACAGACCCCACGCGCGGATCGAACGCCAGTCGTTATCTCTACTCGATTAAAACTCTTGAGTGTGAATTACAAAGAAGAAAAATTTTGTAATAATATTTTTCATCAGACGCTAAATTTAAATTGAATAATTCGGCTAGGATCATTCTTTATAAAAGCGTAGAAGTGAAGAATAATTTTGTTTGTGATTGTAAGTTTCCATTTTTTTTTTGTTGAAGGGCAGTAACTACAAGTATTAAGGATGAGACAAATAGCAAATAAAAATATAAAAATTATATTATTAGATCCCAATACATATTTGGTTGGTTTGATAGACTTCTTATATTAGTTGAAATCTGGTCAAATCTGGTCATTAACGCATTGGGGCATTGGTGCAATTAGCACATAATAAACATAGTTGTTGAAGAACACTTGGGAAAACCCGATACATCAAAACGAGAGCTGGGGGAAATACATATACATATGTATGTATGTATATTGTAATTGTATGTGAAATAAAGAAAGCAACTCTGAAAAGTCGATGCTTGCCTTGTAAATTATAATACATAGCCTTTGGAAAGATTTCATTGATTTTCTAAAGGTATCCAGTTTCACATTCATGAGCCTATGAATTAAAATATCATGACTTATTATATTTTAATGAAGTTAGCAAAAATGCAATCGATTTTTAAATCTAGAACTCAAAAGATTTCGGGGAGAGGTTTGAACTCTCAAAAACATGCATTGGTGAATGTATTATACATATGTATGTACAAACAATGAATAGTGGGTTTGCTTAATACTTTCAAAAAGAATTAGAAACAAAAAGAAGTTAATGAAAAAGGCCATTTTAAACTCGTTTTTGAACTGGAAAACGACCTATTTAATTAGAGGAATTAGAGGCACTGACAGTTATGAGCCATTAACTATAGACTCAGGTAGGTATTATTTGAATCTACCTTTTAGTTATCTTTTGACAACCGTTTGACGTGGAGTGCTCAAAATTGTAGGGTGGATATGATTCAGGCAGTGTGATAATAGTAACCAAATTCATCGAAAAACAAGTAATTTCAGGTTTTAGGAAGTATTTTTATTTTGTTCATAGGTTCAAAATTAAAAAGTTGAAGCGGTCTTTGTAAAAAAGGTACTTTCTTTCCTTTCGCGGCGCCGCAGTAAAGGTGCTGGGTTGGATTTTATTAAGTACGCAATTTTCTAATTTTCAGGAAGTGTGACTATTGACTAAGTCGGGTTAAAAAAGTAATAAAAAAAAACATATGTACACCTACAACACTTAAATAGACCAAAAACCTCCGAAAACAATTTGAAGACAAGTATAGCACTAATATCCAAGCTAAATGTAAAGTGCATCTACCTAAACCTAATTCATACTCTATGCACTTGACGCGTTTTTTGTTTTTAATAACATGCTTTCACAGCGTACAAAAATATTCCTAGCTCAACTGGAGAAAGGATCAGCCACTATTTTCTACAATTTCTAAAGCATAAGTTTATTTGTGCAAGATGCAATGCAATTACTTACAATGTAAATTCTATACCTTTGGGTAAATATAATAACTGCCTTTTGATAATATCTCAAATTCACTACCATGTGGTGCTGTTGAGCTTCAACAGCAGAAGGCTATCAGGTGAAGTCCTCAGAGAATTTCAAAATGAGGTGCTGCTCTTGAAAACAAATACGTAAAGTTGAAGTTACTGAATGCATCTTCATATACTCAAAGGAGTAGTTTCCATCCCATCATTTTCTTACTTACCCCTTGCCCTAAGCAATTTATATCGTGCAATAACCACCACATAATTGCGACTTTAATAAATGTCTCAACTTTTACAGCCTTACTTATAAACAATAATTAAATTTAACTAATTATTGACAATTTCGCTTTCAATTGTTATACATTTCCGGCATCCTTAAATAATTTTAGTACTCCGAGAAGTAGTATTGCAATATCGGAATATGGTTTTTTGACTTTTGATTCTGTTTAACTAACTACTGCTTAAGTAATGTTTATGAGTGAAGAAAAGTTAATCATTGCTTTAGATTTTAAGCATTGGTTAACTAAACAACTGTTTAACATATAATTAAGCAATTTTTATAAGTAAGGCTGTTATTGTTTGTTAGGTGATAAAATTGCCCAAGATGAAAAACTTATATGTCAGGGAGATTGAAAAAAAAATGAATTGAATTGAATATAACAACTTGCAGTAATTTCCATATGCTCAACCAAAATAGTAGATTTTATTTCTTATTGTTTCATCTCGATGGAATAAGAAACAAAAAAGTAGTTGCAATCTTAAAAATAGCGTCCTAGAACCATGTACTAGTATGTACATATGAGATCTTTTTAGAGTTTTGAATTTTCTACAAAACAGCTTCTGAGAGTTGCATTTAACTTTATCATTTACAGTTTAGGAGTTATAACGCCCGCAGGCGAGTATAAAAATTACAATTTTTGAAGTGAAACTTCTCAGCACTTTTAAATGGGGGGTAAAAACCGATGGAACGAAGATTTATCGGCCAGCACTTCCGCAAACTCGGCCTTTTCCTGGCCTGTGATGCCAGCTCGATCCCAGGAATTCAGCGATGCCTGGCACAGCGACAGGCGCACAGGAATCGAGCCTCATCCCTTTCCCCGCGCCAAATTTTGACATCGGAATTTCCCTGACCTGACCGAAGAAACATCTATTTTATTATTTCATTTCCTAAACTAATTATCTATTAAAAAGTTACGACAAATCTTATTTTTTCTATGAAGTTTCACTTCTTTTGCCTAAATTGAGACTGAGATTTTGCTCACTTGTTCACGAGCCTGTTCGGAAAGAAGTAAAACTTCATAGAAAATTTCATGCTATTCGTCTAGCGGCTCGAATGCAGTGAAGTTGTAGTTACTATAAAGAAAGAAAAAATTAACAAATTCATAAAGGTGTTCAATGCGATGGTGAGTTAAATTGTGTTCCTTTGTATATTTTGTTTGATTGGCGCGATAGCCTTTGATCGCTTCCAATCAAATTTAAGTCCATTAAACAGTAGCTATTTCTTCTGGTCTGCAAAAGGTATATTTTTTCTACTTAATTTGAGTTAGTTTTAAGGACGCTATCCTATAGGGTCTAATCTAAATGTAACCCTCAGTGCACGAGTTCGTGTCGCATTTGACCAGTTTTTTAATATATGTAATCGCAAAAATGTATTAATTTTAACTATGCAAATAAAACTCCATGAACGCAGTTTCGTTAACAACACAATTTTTTTTCTGTATCTAGTCGTCTTCAATTATGAATTAAGTTCATATTTATATATATTTCGTGCAGTTGTTTTAAGTAATCTTAAAAAGAAATTTAGAAAATTGTTGTAGGTGTAATTATGAAAGAAATTCTTTTAATCGTTCCCTTGAGGACCACATTACAATACTTTACATTTGGAACAATCTGTCCACTCGTGGTTGCTCGGTTTTACATTTTAGGGCAAGTTGAACACTAAAAGAGAGAATTTTATACAACTTTTCTATTTTCTTTAAAATCTAATAAAATTTTTGACATAAGCCATTTTCAAAATAAACGACTCATATTATAATAAAACAATAACTGAAAATACTTTAGTTTTTAAAAAAAAAATGTAAAATAAAAATTAAACTAATGTACCTTAGTAAAGCGGGAAATACACGATACAACTGTTGTGCCGACCGTTGGCCCGATTTGCCGTCGCATGCTATGATTTTATCGTGTATGCGCGAGAAATTCTTGGTTGGGCCGATATCGGTCGAAACTTCCGGTCGCATGCGACAGGTTGTATGTAAATTGTATGGTGTCTTTTCAATCATACAACCGTGGCAAAATATTTATTTTACTTTGAAAATCCTTTTCGCGCTGGAGCTCAGAGCGTAGAAATTACTTCAATAAATTCTTGTTGCACGAAAATCGCACGCAAATCGCGCCGTGTGTGTGCTTCAATGCGATCATCGGACCGACATCGTAACAACACAAGTCGATACAACCGCTTGAATAGTAATTTTAATGGAAATCAATAAAGTAATTCAGTCGCATAAACTTATAAAGTTAAAAACTTTCAGATTTCTCGAAACAGCTTTCATAACCTGGTACATGTGCCAACTTTTACACAAATAGTATTTTTTTCTTTAATTTCAACATTTTAAGGGAAATAAAAATCATATTGCACAAGATTTTTTGTTTTGTGATTTGTTTTTCTTTGAATAAGTTTATAAACAAAATACAAACACTTCGATGCGTTTCGTAAACCTTACATGCAGCTTTCCTATTTGTAAGTTTAAAGTTTTAAAGTCAAACCATAAAATGCCGATAAAATTATTGGAATCCACAGATTGTTTGTAAGAGCCCAGCCCATTGTTCAAATTCTCTCAGTCATCTTTGTTAAAATAAAATAGGCAATTAAAATTTTAATAGCGAAATACTTCCTTAACAATAAAATAACTGAAATTAAATTTAAATTAATTACCTTCTGCAGCCTAAGAATAGATTTGGCCAAATTTTATATTTTACGCTTTGAATTAGACAACTAAAATTGATTGATGACGTTATTCCATTGATATATGTAGCACAGAATGTGTAAATATGTAAAACCTGATTAAATTTATGTGACGAGAAAGCTTCCTTCAATACCAAACATCCAAGGGTTAAGGCTACAGGTGTTTATTTTTAGAATTTACATCCATATATTAGGAGGGGTTCGTTAGAACGATCAAAGGTTTAAGTCGAGCATAAAGCCTCCAGCGCTGAACGGCTAATTAAACGAAATCAAATGTTGAAATTACGTCCGTTAATATTTTCCAACAGAGAGGAAACCTAAAGAAGAATGAATTCTTGGCTTTGTTGTGGTAAGTCTGCTGAGGTCATGGCCAGAAAATCAAACAGAATAAAATTATACAGCCAAAATTTGGTTATATAATATGAAAGTAAAAAACAAAAAATCCTCAAAGGAGGAGTATTTTTGCTTTAATACACGTGTAATCCTCTTCAGTTATTACCTGACCGACTTTAGGAAAATTTTTACCCGAATTTTCACGAAACTTCCGAATAACATCGATTTCAAAGGTTAATTATTAAAAAAGAATAAAGTAGAGGACGGAAGATAAGAAGGAAATTGTTATCTTTGCGTTCCGGGTACCCCTGTCCTAACCAATTAAAAGTTAATACCAACTGAGTCAAAGCTGGAGTTGAAATTTTCTAAGGCGATTCCCCAGGGGACAGAATAGAAAAGAAGACTTGAAGCTTGAACTTAGGGCCGTAACTTTATTTAAATTACACGTTAAATATCCAAGGCAATCAGACTCAGTATATTTTTGAGCAGTTAATAAGGTATATTTTTCCGCACGAAAGATCAAGCACCGCGTCGCGCACATCATCCTGATCCCATCCTCCATTAGAGTGAATCCTTCGAGTTGAGTGGTACTTCATGCCCTGAATATTGGGTTAGCACTTTTTTCTTGTTAGCGAATTACGTAGGACCTTTGTGTACCTTTTGGGTTCAGGCAGATGGAAATGCAAAAACATTTTTGCAAACAGACCTCATTACAAAATTGGGAAGGATCCAAGGATAGCGCCTGCTTTGAATAATGCCACCTTGTTTTGTTTTTGTTCTAACAATCATAATTTTTCGTATTCATTTAAAACATAAATATTTCTATTGCTTAATCTAATAAGACCTTTTAAGATACATTTTACATTTCCATGGAGAAAACGGCTCATGAATTGTAGATATGTATAAAAACAGGAGTTTTAGTTGTACAATTTTTTTTTTTTGAGCTAAGGAGATATTCTACTTTAGACAGATGAAAAATAAAAAATGTTGAGGATTTTCATTTTAATGAAGGAATAATAAATTTTACTTTTTGTATTAAAGTGTTTTTTGGGTTTTTAAGGATATTTTATATCATGTTTATAAAAAAATACACAGTACATATTTATTCTTCTCGTCCTGAATTACCTCTACTCCTCCATGTGTGATATTCAGCGAATATGTTAAGTTATGATCAACTGTGTAAATTTAAAGGCTAAATTCACTCATTTAAACCTTGGGAAATCACTTTATGAAGATGTTTCTTTCTATTCCAAACATATTTTGTTTGTAATCATTATTAAAAACTATAACTAATTTCATTTTTAAAAAAGAAGTATATATGTATGATATAAGAAATATTATTAAAAAAACGTCATTGTTCCCTTCAGTATCAGTAGTGTAAAAGTACTACAGGAGTAATTATACCAAAAAATCTACATCTGCTATACCTATATAAATTTACCTATATATTTAAAGAAGTAAATAACACAAATTTATTATGCAAACTTTACATCTTTTATGTTTAAGTTTCGGCCATTGTGTAATATTTTTACACAAAGAAAATTGAGTTTTACACAAACGAATATGTATGCAATTGTTTAAGTGTAACTTTATCAAATTCCTTTCAAAAAAGGTAGAATTACACCAAGATTTTTTATAATGAATATAACACTAAAAATAATGAGTTCTCATTTATTTCAAACTTTAGCAGCTACAAGTAAGGTAATTTTTAAATTTTTTTGGATTCATCAAAAATTCTTTTAACAATTTATTTTAGAACGAAGATTGTTTGAATAATTTTTAAAAAAACAAAAGCAGGAAGGAGGAGAAGGGGAAAAATTCAAATCAAAGTGTACCTTTCTTTCACTTCTTAACTACAAAAGTAAATAATACAAAATGTTGAAAATAATGATTCGTATTCCATCTGCATAAAAAATATTATAATGTAAGAACTACTCGTTTCTGTTACATATCAACTACATAGTTTATTACTTTTGAGATGACGGTGCTTTTAGAAAACTTATTTAATAGAAAAATTATATTTAAATCTTAATCCTACATATGCATAAAGTCGCCAAATGATTTTTGAGAAGTGTGGAAATTCCTTAAGAATTTGTTAAAGAGAAAAATGTACCTATATCTAATAAAAAGTTTGTTATTTATTACGCATTTCTTTGGACTATACACCTATAAAATTAGATTCAACATAATAATCTTCAATGGTTATTTCGGTCATATTTTGTAAGTTGGATAGAAAGCAAGTAACCGTATAAAATGCGTAAAAACTAACGTGAGTATTTTAATAATGCAATATCGCACTAGTTGATCCTTATAATATGTAGTTTGGCAACACAAACGAGCAATTCGACGAAAATAATTCAAAGAATTCCCAGGTTTGTATTATAGTTATCTTTCATAATATGAAAAATATTGTACTAAGTCAATTGATAAATTAAACTTTAACCATTTATATTTTTGTGTTCCGGTGCTCTAAAATGATTTTATTACTTTACCTACATATTTATAAATATTTTTTCCACTTTTATTCGCTTCTGAGCCAAAGTCACTTTGAAGACTACTATGTATGTTGTGTTATAAAGTACTTAGATGAATTCTAATAATTTTTAAGTAAGAATTATGATATTTCACGTCTTCTCAGAACCTCTTTTTTACCACCCTGTGTCAAAATTTGTCTATACCTTCAAAATTCGCTTTTTTCCAAATTTAAAAACGCAATTTTAAAAAACAAAAGTGGTTATGAAATCTTGATACACAAAACAATAATGCACGAAATGTGAATAAGCGTCTCCAAGTTTGTTCTCATTTTACTCAAATAAATCGGCGATGGAATAAGCACAGTTTGCATAAAATGGACACATTTATGCATTTATCATTCTGAGCCTCTATAAGTTTCGGAGCATGTTTGTTGCTAAGGCTATGTGAGTATGGAATGAGAACTCGATAGGCTTTATTGATGTTCGAATTATTGTTGCTCTACGTGCACGTGCCCGTGTGCTAGTTTAACTGTCTTTAAATCAGTTTGCCCTAATTGGACCAACTGCAGAGCAAAATCAATACCATTCAATTTGAATTTTCTTTCCAGAATAAAATCGTTGCCGTCGACCACACAAGGGTGAAACTACAAATTTGGGACACAGCTGGTCAGGAAAGGTTCAGAAGTGTTACACACGCTTATTACAGGGATGCCCATGGTGAGTGTTGGCAGGTTCGTGGTCTTACACATTTTATCCGGTGATGTTTTCAGCTCTGCTGCTGCTGTACGATGTGACGAACAAGACGAGCTTCGACAACATCAGGGCATGGCTCGGTGAAATTAGAGAGTATGCTCAGGAGGACGTCGTTATTATGCTTTTGGGTAAAATAATAATCTAATTGCAATAAATTACTAGATGCACGTATCTCAATATTTCTACAGGAAACAAAGCGGACTGCGGTTATGAGAGGCAGGTCCGGAAAGAGGACGGTGAACGTCTCGCCAAAGAGTACTGTGTTCCTTTCATGGAAACATCGGCAAAAACTGGTCTGAATGTGGAGTTGGCATTTCTTGCTGTAGCTCGGTAAAACCCTTTTTATTATAATAATAAACCATCTCGATGAAAAAGTTATATTATTAAATTCTATGGTCTCCTAAAACATTTTCTGCCAGATCAGAAGGACTTCAAATTAAGCTTATTAAAGGATTAAAATAGTTATTAAATTAAAAACCTTCATAGAACAATGCAATCTTTAGGCAACTTTTAAACAAACATATTTACTTCTCTAATAACTTGGTCGTAGCCCTCAGCCCTCGCTTCAAGAAAGAACATTCTAATTAATTTATTTTACTGAGTTTTGTTATAATATTTTTCTTTTTTAGGCAGAAGCTTTCCGGGCAAGAAGTTTTGCATATCTGCCCTAGACGTTTTTACTAACATGTTTTTCTGGTTTATACAAAGAGTAGTAGCGTATGCAATTGCTATCTTTTTTTTACCAGTATCATTCTCTTTTTTCAAGGCAGTTGGCCGTTATGAGTTACACGTAACTATTACCTGATAAAATTTAAAAAAAAAAACAATTGGCAAACATGAAGGTTCCTTTCCCATAAAAGAATAGAATTGCACCACGCATTTTTCTTACTACTCTGCATCTTTGAATTTACTTGGCAGCAACAAATACATTTTGAGCATTAGTTAATGAGTTCGAAAAAAAGCATATTTATAAAGAAAAGTGAGTACATAAATTTGCACTGTTGCACAAGCATACCATATATAAAAAGATTTACGGTCTAAATCCAAGAAAATAACTGATTAAGAAAATGGCGTTTGTCGTGCTTATCACAAGATAAAAAAACCTCATGTTTAAATTAACCTTGTTAGTGAACGCCGATGAAACTTACAGAAAATATTCTTAAAATATTATACTAAAAGTACCTACATATAAAACTCCAAAAATTGATGTTTTGGCCAAACTCACGCAATTACAAGCCCTTAAACTTTACCAGATCTACAGAAAATTATGAAGCAGTGTTTAAATACATGCATATGCATAATCTGGTTCGGTTTAATTTATAAGCTCGCTTGTAAGTGGATCCAAATTGTTTCTAGTTTTTGGTTTTACATTCGGGAGTTGTTTTATCGTTGTATTGTAAAAAGTCTATACAATTTATTTATTTTACACTCGGTATAACGAAGGATTCAGTAAATTTTTCTACACTTTCGTAGTTTGTTTTCGAAAAAGAACAAATAATAAAATAAAGAATCTTGGTAGGATATTGAGATTTTATTTGACAACAGTGATTTAATGAGAGATATTAGATCTGTCGTTGAACCCTGATCTCGATCAGATAAGATCAGATCAGATCAGATCAACTAATTAGATCACCTGTCAAATAATTGTCAGATCAGATTAGATCAGAAGAGATCCGAAATCTCAATGAACGCAAATCGATCTGTTAAGATCATCAAGTGTCAGTTGTAAAAGTGAAGAAAACGAGAAAACGAAGAAATTTGAAATTATATAAGGAATCTCGTGCCAAGAAAACATTCCACGGCTACCTGATTATTTCCACTAGGTGAAACTAATTCGATCCTTTCCATCTAAAATGAAAGGTACATTTTTTGTTTTACATAAAGTTATTAATTTTTACCTTGCTATTTGAAAATTAACCTTTTAATAAATAACAACTTTCTAAAATACTTTAAAATACTTTAAAATACTTTATAACCGTCAAATGTCACAAACGGACAAATTGTCGAAATCCCTAATTTAATCTAATCTACAAAAATTTGTGGATCAGAAAACATCGCTAATTAATTATCAACCTATGTATATCAGGCTCAACGAACGCGAAACAGATCAGTTTGGACCAGAAAGCAATGACAGTTCTCATCGAACGTGAATCTCTTGATCTTTTCTGATCTAGATCAGTCAATCAGCAGACTTATTATTAGGATCCTTACTTGAGACCGTGGCAATAGCGTTTAATTCTTCACCGTTCTTAATGACTTGCGACTATTAAATAACTATAATTAGCACAATTAATGTCCAACAGAAGATGCTTTGAGATCAACTATTTTATCTTTACATATTTATGTTTTGCATATATATTGTTGCAGAGATGATTTATGAATGTAAAGTAATGTCTTTATCAATTGTGTTTTAACTCATCTGAATTTTGATTACCGTAGTGCATTACATGATTGCAGGCAACTCAAGAGCAGAAGGTCGGACTCAATTGATGATGCCAAATTCAACGTACAAGACTTTGTTAGGGAACAAACTCACAAGCCAACGTGCCCACCTTGTAATATGTAACAATTCAACTGGCGAGGTCTCTTTAACGAAAGCCGTGCACCAATTTGATCGCAGCCAAGGAGATTCTCTGTAGCCACCAAAATGTGCAACGTGTGCAATAATAAAGCTCACCCGTTCTTTGATATCCATAAGTTTGCTTACAGTTTTATTGGGAAAATGCTGTAGAGCGGCTCAATAAGCATCGTAGCTGTTTCTGGTAGGATCCTTTGTGCATAGGGTGTTAGTTGGGTGTATATAATTAATGCTGTTCTGCACACGATTTTAAGACACATATCTAAGCGATTGTAAAAGAAATCCATCAAAAGTAAGGCAGATGGCTTCTCTTTAGCTTTAACGTTTAGGGATTAGAATAATTCATTTATTTCTACTGGCACTGTGTATTTATTTGTTCATTTTTAACTTAAGCTCTATCAGTCGCAATAGAATGCTGTTGAATATCTGCAATGAGATTTTATAATTATTTTTTTTATAATTTAGAAATGGCTGGTTTCTAGTTTAAATATCTATTAAGAAAATTATAAAGAGATATAGGTGTCGGAGAAATGAATAAAGCAAAGAGGCTTACAATTTTAAAACTATATAATAATTGAATTAATTTCAGATTCATTTTTAACATCAGTACTCAGTAGTAGTTTTTTTAGTTTATCAGAATTTTCATTTTACAGATCTTCATAAAAGACATTTAAAAAAATGTTCGATTCCTAAAAAAGTCAGCGCATATAATCATGATATATGTAATTTTGACTAGCCCAGAGATTTTTAATTGAAATAATTTTAAAATTGAACGCCTCCTACACATAAATGCCACTTGCTAATAAAATGCAGCAAACAATTTTCCAGTAAATAAATAAATAAATAACAACTATGATTGCTTCAGTTAATTCTTTTTGAATGGATCTGATAAATTGATTGAGTTTTCTTATAACATATCGATAGTTTCGTTTTATTTCAATTTATGTGTCCAGAAAACTTTTTAAAAATATTTATAACAATACTTAAACGATATTTGTTAATTTGCTATTTTCATACGACGAAATTGTATATTAAAACTAGGATTAATTTCTATGAGTAAGATATGTTGCATAAACAAAAATTGAACTATTTTAAGTAAAATGAAGAAATACCATTATTATTATCATTATTCCTTATGTTAATATTAAACGATGAATAACCCTTGCTTCCGTTCATAGTCGAGTAAGGCATATAGTAATAATATCATCCACTATAAAAACACTGTCAGGAATTGCCAAAGCAATTGATTAATGATGATCATAAAATTCAAATTACCTTTTGATGGTTCTTGATGTGATTGTACCCTAATTCTTTATTTATTTATTTAATATTTCTATTCAACATTTAAAACTGCTAAGCTTCTCGTCATAGTCCATACATTTTGGGTAAGATTCCATGATACCGAAATCCTCCCCACCTTGCTCATCTGAAAAGTAAAAAATATATAAAATAAATAAATATGATAATAAGCGATAAGATTTAACAATTTTGGGTATGGATGATTACATGAATTTGAACTAATGATTTTAGAGTACCTATTACAAACAAATGTGCTCCATTATCAAAATCCTTTCCTAAATAATATAACATTAACATTAACATTTGTAATTTTACTTGCCATGTTTCTTTTCAACCATTTTGTAAACCTTTGGTTTTCATCAATAGATGTGAAATTGTCTTATTTTATTGTTTTCCTTCATGCACAGTGCATGGACAAAAAGCATAAATTATTTAAATTTCGTCTTAAGCTCAACAATTGAAAAATACCCTTAATTTGCACAAAATTGAATGCTTTAAAAACAAAACTTAGTTTTTAAAAACTGTCAATACTTTTCAGTACACCCAAAATAAAAAAAATATATATACATATAATTTCAATAATTTTTAAGGAAAAGAAAAACTGACCAAATCTCCTTAGAGAATTTGTATAAAGAAACCGCTTTATTTTTAGATAAAATGTTATTGATAAAATTTTATGTTGGGACTACCAGAAGTTGACATGACATTAGTTAATGAGCTTATAGAGATAAATTAAGATCATCTAATTAAAAAATAAATAAAAATTGAAAACAATAACGAAAATGTTGGTAGAATCCCATAACATTTAAACTCAGCATTTAAACAAGTTTGGAAGTAAATTATTATACACCAAAATATATAGTGCATACCAATAGTATTGGGAGGTATGTGTTTTATACACAATTATAAATACAAAAACACAAATATGTATCTAATGACCATTAACTTTGTGGCGACAGAAGAATATATAGAATGTATGTGTATGATATTTAGACAATATATGAAAGTCATTGTGAATATCAATTGTTGTTTTATTGATAAGCTTCCAAGTTTGAGTAGCAAATTCGAAAGCAGTGATCTCGAAATCCTCCAATTTCCTATTTTTCTATTTTCATAGGTTCTTTTTATTTGTTGTTTTTATGACTAACGTCATCTCTACATTTCCGCCATGAGGTTAATTTTTTGAAATTGAACTGTACATAAATATTTAAAAGAGAGATGTTCTCTGTTTTCTTATCAATCAATCGTTTTATTAATAAAAAATACAATATTATAATTTATAGTTTCGAGTTGAGTTTATTGCCTAGACATTCCGTTTTAATACTGCTTCTGAGGCTCCATGTACTTATGCAATGTAATTATTATCATTTTTTTCATGAAATTAATTTGACCAATTACAGCAGGCTCTTTAAGTCCGAACCCCAGCTAATCGGAAAACCTCTATAATTTGAACGGCTTCTTTTTTTTTTAATTAATTGTATTAAATTTTTATTACATAACATGTATGTACATATGTATGTATGTAAATATATGCATAAAATTGTTGTACATATATACTTAAAATATTTTGTCGATTGGAAAAATCCGAACAGGGTTTAATTTTTATGTGTCCGGATTATCAAGGCCATGATTATTTTCGCTGACTAGTTATCATTAGATTATTTCTGATCAAATGTAGCTTTTAGTTTTATTTTTATGTTTATTTCACATGAGGTGCTAACATTTTCTAATGGCTTTAAAAACTCTAAGAATTGATAAAAAAAAACTTTCTATCACTGCCCAATTAATCAAACTAATTGACCTTTTATGACCACGGAAAAAATTTCTGGGAAATATTCCTGTATTTTCTGATGGATTTTAGGATTGGTAATATTTTGTGAAAAATACAGGTATTTTAACCAAAATTTAAGGATCAGCGTAAAATGTTGGCATTATTTCCTGCAGCTTTCAAGGAGTTCTGCTGCTTTGCTGTGGATTTTTTGGCAAATGTTCGTAAATTGGTTGGGGATTGCTATACAAATTTTTTTTCCGTGACCTTTTTCTGGTCTTTTAGATGGTATAATTGATTTTTTTAAATCCCATCCATGAGGTACTTTTAAGATCGCGGAGACGTGATTTGATTTTTTGTTGTTGGGGTTTTACCGCATTTCCTTTGCACAAAATGCAAGAGACGTTTTAATTTTCAAAATACATATGAATATAAACGATAAATTATTATACTGGACACAAACCAGATTAAATCGTATCCAAAATCCAGCGGCCGAGGGAAATTAAAAGCCCCTTTTGCCGGTGACAGTTCTTTCGAGAATTTGACATTTACAGATGTCAGGGATTGTTTTGTATTCCTTTGGCACTGGAGGATAGGCGTGTTTTGCCCATCATTGAAAATGAACCAACTGGAGAACACCATCCAAATTGGCAACAAGCTCGAGAAGGTAATTCAATTTTTCTATCGAACGAGCTAGCCGCTGAATAAATAACCATTTGTCCCTGCAGGAGACCTCCAAATTATACCTTCTCAAGGATCGCGTAGAAAAGTACCATGACTTGACGACTTCCATGTCCAAGATCCTCACAACGTTCGAGCAACGTCTGGGGAAGCTCGAGCAGACGATTCTTCCGGTCTACAATGAGACAGAGCACCTCCAGAAGCGCCAGCAAAGTGCCTCCGCCCCATTTTTTTGTATATTAGGTCATTCGGTAATCGCGTTACTCCCACAGATCTCGACTCGACGCTGCAATACTTGGAAACGGTTCTGTCGCACTATGACGCCTCCCAGGAGGTTTGCAACCTGATCCATATGGGCCCCGCGGAGGGCAGCATCACCGCATTTCTCGAGGCACTGGATAAGTTGAAAGTGGCGAAGGAGTACTTCCTCAACAATAACCCCCAGAGTGTGGAGCTGGAGAACGTGACTAGCCTTTTCAACAACGGTTGTGAAAGCCTCAACCACCACTTCAAAGCACTCCTGAAGAAGCACAGCCACCCGATGAAGCCGGTCGATCTGCTCGACCTTATTTACATCGAGGACGACTCCTCCAATGAGGACTGCTCCTCAATTAAGCAGCTTTCTCCCAACACCAGGGAGGAGCTAAGTGTGGTCGCCTACTGGCTAGATCAGAACCTCCGCTTCGAGTACATGGACATCTACTCAGAGGAACGGTCAGACGTCGTTTTCAGGTCACTGCAGCATCTCAAGGACCACCAGAAGAGCGGAAGTTGGGGCAATGAACCTTTGGTAAGAGAAGCTCAAATTTTCTTATTATTATTTAATTCGTTATTTAGGGTGTCATTCTTTATTTTTTCGGAGCATTTGAAATATTCCATAAAAACTGTTTTACCCTTTACAATTTATTGCATGTTCATCCTCCTGAGACCCTAGTGTGCATTTTTATAACTTTACAGCCTTATTTAGAATAGGATTGTGTAAACAAATCTGCACCAATCAATATCGCCATGAGGGTTGGTGTAATCAGTGGTACGAAGGTATGAAGCTAGTTACTGAAACAGATTTTATTATTATTATTATTTTACACAAAAAGTAGCCATGAAAATAATAACCAAAACCAAATAGGCCGTTGTATTCAATTACTTTCTAGTTCTTTATGCGCTTTAATGATTGATGCACGATAAAAAACTGTCCTCATTTTAAAGGATAAGGTAAAGAACATTTTACCAGGGACCGAAGCTGTTATGACTTTTTTTTGTAAAAAAAAACTACCTGTTATTCTCGACCAATAATAATTTCGAGTTGCACTTTAAATAAATCCTGTAAGTCCTTGCTCTTATAAAATAAATAAATAAATAAAACCTATTGGTGATATTTTTTATATCATCACAAATGTGTACATATATACATAACGAAAAAATTGAAAATCTTAATTGATAAGCCTTTCTTCTGAGGAAAAATGCCCAATTTAAAATTAAATTGTTTTAGCTTTATAACTAGAGTTTGAAAAAAGGGCCAATTCATGTAGCTGCTTACTTTTACTAGAAAAAAAATAACGGGCTTCATAAGTTGCTACTTGTGACTCGAAAATAAAAAAGTCAAGATAGTTATTTATTTTATGTAGAAAGCATATTAAACATTTGAGCTTGTTTTTCTTTGATTCAAATTAAAATCGAGTAAATATAAAAATTTAGATAGATCGTCTTTTAAAAAATTGAAAAAGGGCATCATGCTCAAAACTTTAGTGTACTTTAATATCTATTATGACAACTTTCCTGAGCTTTTTAGTTTACAATTTGAAAAATACCAGTTATTTTGGATCCCTGCTTTTAACAGATGAACTGAGGTCGAATAAAACCGATATTTTTTTTATATCTATGAGCTGAGCTGGGTGTGTTTCAACTAGGTTGTGAGCGCGATGAGAGTTTGGTAAAATGCACATTGTTTCGGTAAAAATTGGTTAAAAAAAAGACACCGAGTCCTACATTTATAATTATGCAACATTAATATGTCAAAGTCCGTCTTTACCGGTATACAACATGTAGGTACCTTCGATTTTTTTTAAGAAGAAAAAAGGTCCTCAAAATTCATTTAAGAAATAGAAAAAACTTCTAGTATTTGAGCAATTTTATAATATTATAACACACGGAGACTATTTTTATTTTATAGTATAAATGTTAATCCGTGATTGATACAAACAAAATATCAGCTTGCTTGTTTAAAAAGATAAGCCGTGTGAATTTAAAAGCGTTTTAACTCCATACATATAACACATATGAGCAACATATATTTCTAGCATTCTTTGCGCTAAACTATTACAGAAACTGAAGCACTATGGTAGAGTTGAGCCGAAGAAGACTACATCAGCGCGGCTACAACACATGTACGTGATACAATTGGAAAGGTGAACCAGTTAACTTAACCAAATTTCCTTAGATTCGAGAAAAAGGCGAACAAAATGCTGCTGAGAGCCACACAAACCATTGAGCAATCGACTGGCTTTTTACTGAAGAAAAACTCTTCTTACTCTGATCACTTGTCCGCAGAGGACCATGTTGATGGCGATCAAGAGCTGGACAAATATTTGGTCTTGCTCTTGGGATTGCAGAGGCTCCTTGTTTGGGAGAGGACTTTGATAAATGATATTATTCCACCCTCAAAGCACACAGAAGTCTTTTCGAAGATGGCTCAAACTTCAATTGAGATGGTCGTCAAGGATGCTGAAGTAAAATTAGTTAAAAAAGCAAAATATTTTCATTGATGCCTTTAAATTCTACAGGTCATAACAAACAGGGTGATAAGAAGCATCGCTCGAAAGGAATGGACATCAGCGTTGGGTATATTTTCAGCTCTCAAGAGAGTTATTCTTTTGCAGCCTGATATTGATAAGACTTGCGACGTCACCCAGAAGGAACAATTGGCTAAAGTTCTCAATAGACTACAAAATACGGTAAAGTGATTGGAGTTGTCGCAATCATATTCAACATCGTAACATTCTTAGGGCTCTAAAGCTTTGGAGCAATTCTTAGAAGTTGTAAAGGGGGACTCTGGTACAAATTTAGTTGGAATGAGCACAAGCACTTTGTCTGGATACTCAAATGTACCCAAGGACGCAACTGTTCACGAGCTAACTTCAAACACCATTTGGTTTATTGAGCACCTATTTGAGCACTTTGATGTGATCGGAGGCATTCTTCAGCATGACCACATGTACACAAGTCAGCTAGATTTAATCATGTCGAAGAAATTGCTTTCGTCCGAGGAAAGGAATAAGGCGTTACTCGCTGTTTATATAAGTAAGTTAATTATTAAAGCCATACAACAACACCTACCTGTCTTAATAGATTATGACATGGACTTTTATTTATAACTTTTATAATTGTTAATATTGTAACATATTCGTCTCAAATCTGTTAGTCTCCTATACATTTCACGATCTATCGACAAACTTTTGTCGAACCTTTCCTTCGATTAATAAAACGAAATATTCATATCGACTATAAAAATTGAAAGAACTGGATCAAGTGTAAGGAAACACTTAAAAACTGAAATATAACAGTGGACAAGAGCTTTAAAACAAAAGTAAAAGTCTTTAAATCTATAACTATACAACATTATTTTTCCAGAAAAAGTATTAGCCGAACTCAACTTGACGATAATGAACAAATGCGAACAGTACAATGATCAGGCGACAAAACATCTCTTTCGCTTAAACAATATACACTACATTCTAAAATCTCTTCAGAGATCAAATCTTATGGATTTAGTCATGATCGCAGAACCAGATTGCGAAAAGAGCTATTTAGACATGATTGGTGAATTAAAGAATTTATACCAGAAGTCGTGGCACAAACTGCTTTCTAATATTTCACCACTCGAGGACTTGCCTCGTCCAACATCGGGAAAAGTAAAGGATAAAGAACGAGCTATACTAAAAGAGCGGTTCTCGGTAATTACAATATTTTAAATCGTTTTTTAAATTTTCTAATCAAAAAATTATCAATTTCAAAGAACTTCAACAAGGATTTAGAAGAGGCTTGTAGAGTTCAACGTGGAATTTCCGTACCGGATGTCATACTGCGTGAAGGCCTCAAACGAGATAATGCCGAGCACATTCTCCCTAAATATAATCAGTTCTACGAAATGTAGGATATACCTTTAAATTATTTAACTGTGGTTTAATTAAAGGTTATTTTTAGCTATGCAGATGTACAATTTAGTAAGAATCCAGAGAAATATGTCAGATACAGGCCACATGAGGTAACAGCGCTTCTAAACAAGCTTTTCGATGACTCCGTCGTTTAGTAACTAATTTATGTTTTATATGAAATACGCTTCAATGAATAAAAATTAGCAAACCAAAGTAGATGTTTGCTATCGAATTAATTTTGCAATTTTTCTCGAGCCTTTGGCTGCAGATAGGAATACGAAGAATAATATTTTTGTATTCCATACTTTGTGGTCGATACTTTTACCATGTTAAATCCAGTCAAATAAGAATGCATTTTCCGAAAAATATATATTAATATTTATTTAATTAAATATTTAAAAATTAATAAATTCTACCTCGTGGAACTATAACAAAAAAATTTTTAACTACTGTGACTACATATGTATACAAATTTGCATTTTTCTTAATAAGTATTTACTTTGTTTTGTAAAATAATTTTGTGAACTTGTGAATTGATATTGTCGAGTTCCGCCTACCCTTCACAATTTGAAAAATTTTAACATCATTCACGAAACAGTATTTTTGTAATTGGTACCCACGAATTTCAAAATCGACTTCTTTTGATTTGACCTGTGAACGTCTCATACTCGTATACGTATTTATACTTCTCATTTGACCTAGAAGCAAGTCAAAATGTTCCTTTTTATTTTGCAGCCCTTTATAACTATTTTTTTTTTTGTATTTATTTTACTTCAAACAGTAGCTTTCAACATCTGTTTTATGAATCTCTTTGAATTTTTGTTTCTGATGGAGCAGCCGCAATTATTGCCACCGTGGAAAACGCTTTTTTACATTTTATAAAATTCAGTAACAAGAAAATTCTGAAATATGCTCAAGACGTGGACAGTGCTGCCAAAACCTGGTCAACTCAAGTCGATAAAACCGATTAAAGTTGTACATTTACTAACATTTAACAAGTCGTCCTTTTTTTAAAAGTGAAAGGCAACTAAAAGATGTAATCACAATGAATCCGGCTAGTTTTTAAATATACAGCTGTAGACTCCGGTAAGTAATGATTAAAATGTTATCTACATATATTACGATGATGACACAGACGTTGTTAAGAATAACTATCCCACTTAGTATAGATAGACTTTCTAACATCTTTATAATACTCGTAGTTAAAACATCTTTCTTTCCAACAACTTCAAGGAAGTTATTGCTCTATCTTATATCTTATGTTTTTAATGCGATAAGAATAATAATGTAAGTTTGCCAATGGATTTTTGCTCGTAGCATTTTAATATATCGATATATCGATCTAAAATAACGCAGTGTTATGTACGCTTCTACATTTCACTTAATTAATATTTCACTGAGTGAGTAGAATTTTATCAATAATTTCTTTATCAATGTCTATAACTTCGTGATTTATATACATACATATGTTTTATATTTGCATGACACTTGTTTCGTTTATCTTCGGCGCATTAAAGAACGGCAAAAATAGTGACTAATAGCTAAACATAAAACGTTGCTAAACGTTTCAAAAAGTGGCTGAGGGTGTGTACTAATAATTACGAGAAATGTCGGTATAAATAAGCTTTAACAAATTTGCATGAAAAAAGCGTAAATTTACCAAAAAAAAAATTGGCCTCCTGAAAAAGAATCTCCCTACAAGGCAAGTTTTATGCAATTTTTGCATTTAATTAAAATATACAATTTTCTTGAAAAAATTTATTTACAAACGTAATTGAAAGTTTGAAGGAAGTTATTGTAAATATGAAAGTAAGGAAATTATACTAAAATAAATCATTTGGATGTGGTTGGAGAGCATCCCACGGTCACTTGATTATTTCCACTAGGTGAAACTAATTGGATCTTTTCCATCTAAAATAAAAAGTAAATTTATTTGATCAACATAAAGTAAAATAAGTTTTATTGCCGAGACCAAATAAGCCATGAAAGCGTCACTATCTTTATAATGGCGAAAGAAAACAATAGACTACATAATTAATTAGTACCCTGCTACTTGCAAATTAAATTAAAAAAAAAAGAAAATTTTTTTTAAACACTTTATATCATTTTGCAAAGGTTAACTTTGGCAAGTTGATAGATCGTTAAAAGCCCTGATCTAACCTACAAAAATTTGTGGATTAGAAAAAATCTATAATTTATCAACCTATGTAGATCAGGCTCTACGAACTCGAAGGAGAGCAGAAAGGAGCAGTGACAGTAAGTTCTTATCGAACCGGATGTTGATCTATTGTCGATTAGTCAACGAATGGAGTTATCATGTGCCATTGGATGCAACGGATGCGCGGGCGGATGAATCATTGAAAACACCTCAAGATAAAAAAAAAATATTTTGAATAAATCATAGTGAGTGATTTATTTACGATTCACCTAAACGGAAGGGTTTACGAAAACACAAAAAGTTTTAGCCTTTTGTAGCTGCTTTATTGACATTAGAAGCGTAATAAGTCTCTGAATGCAGTTAGTAGTTGGTCAAAAAAATAGGTGCCCTTTTAAAATCATAGCATTTTTAAGGACTTTGTGAGATTTTAAAATAAACTGATTTGAAGGGATCACAACCTTTCTAATAAATTTTTGAATTAAAAGTGTAAAAAATAAGGTAAAATGTGATAAAAAATAATGTGTAGGATATTGCTTTTTATTTTGTGTATTAAGTGCAAGAGAGTTATGTGTGTGTCTTTTTGCCGACGTGATTGATAGATAGCTATGGCTTTTATTGTTCTTATCGCATTAAATATGTTATTTTCTTTAAAGTTAAATTTTCAAAATTTAAAAATAATTTTGTAAATGTCAGCCCACGACAATCATTCGCAATTTCGATGCGCCCTGACAGAGAAGTAACTAAATAGTTTTCAATACTGATATGCTTCACTTTCAGCGACTTACATATGTTCGTTCTTTAAATGTATCTTCATTTGCAAAAATTAATTGAAGTCAAACGTAACTGAAATGACTTTATCAACATTTTAGGAATATTATTAAGAAATTCTTATTTATTCAAAAAAGACTTTTGTAAGCTTCTTTCTTCTTTCGATTCGATCGAATTACATAATGTTGTTGACAAAAGTTGAAAAATTGTTCCCTTGTGCTAGAGGGGAAATTATATTAAATGTTTTTGCGAGCTCGGTGTGCCACATATATAGACCTGTTTTATTATCATTTAAAACATAAGCGATTATACCCTTCACTTCGACAAGGTTCGTTATAGCTGACCTTTTCAGGAGAAACCCATGTTCATTGTCGGATATCAGGTGATTTATTTGCTATAAAACTTAAGGGTAGAAAATCTTTTCAAAAATCAATGCCACGCTATTGGAGATTAATTGAAGATTAAAAATTAATAAGGTATGCTGTCCGGACAAGCCTCTCCAATATTTTAAGTACAGCGCCTGGTGAGGCTGCAACGAATCGAATTATGTACTTAGGTTAGCAACTTATTACAATAAATTGCTGAATTCATTGGTTGCAGAAAATAAAACATTGCTAAGAAAGTTTTACATACACCCTATGACCTCTATTCTTGAATTCGTAAGCTTCTTTAATTAACATTTCTGGTTGAATAGTTAAACATTTTGAAAGTTTTTTTAAATTCAACTATTTGAAACTCATGATAAGAGCGTGATGAAGCGATGATTGTTGGTTTATTGGAAACAGATAAAAAGTTCTTCATCTAATGATACTTTAGTATGATTCATAGGGTGTATGTTAAAAACGTTAGAGGATGTATTGTATCCTCAATTTAGAATTTGTTGGTATGTTGAAACACTTAGTTTCACTTTAAAATATTTTATAAATCTAGAAGTTACGATAGGTACTTATTTTCACTAGCACGAAATGAAAAGCATTAAATTTTACGAGAACTTCACTTTATACATTATAATCACATTGCACAAAAGGGGGTCACAGGGTGGCCATTTTTTTAGTACTTTCTATCGTAGTTTTCCTCCTTTGAAGGGTGGGTCCGGATGTACTCCAGTGCCTTCAGAACGTAGTCGGGGATTGGGGGTGGAGTTGGAAGATGGTCTCCTTGGGGCTGGTACCCGTTCTCGTCCGCGGTGTACGTCAGCTGGATGGGGGTCCCCTCGGGCGAGTACCACTGAGCAGATCCGCTTGCGTACTGCCCACCCACGCCGGCCTCCTGCGCGGCGATTCCGTTGGATGATGCAAAGTTGAATTGGTAGGTTCCGTCGTGGCTCACTTCGTTTGAGAGGGAGGTGATTTGGGCATCTTTGTCGATGTTGTCGCATCTAATCGCACTGATTGCGACGACGGCGATGAACTGAAATTCACACCATAATTACTTTGATTCACAAAAACACCAATGATTACAAAATCTTTATCCAGCACGGAACTCACCAGTTTAAGCATCATTTCGTAGGCGGAGGCGGTAGTACTGCAAATTGTTCGATTCGGCGGCACCGAAGGCTCGAAGTGGTTTATGGACGAATTTCAGGCTTAAAATGCTTTTATACTGCACCGATCCGGCCGCTGAGGTGTCCCCCTTCTGCGGCGCCCCAATGTGCATCTTTGGCTAGGTCTAAGGCTGCGATCTTCAGCAGAACGGCGATTCTTTTTCCTCTCGCAGGTGAGCGACACTCACCGCGGCCGCGCCGATTGGGGGCTTGTGAAACCGAAGAGTGATTACATCGCTCCGAGGCCGAAATCTTCCATTGAAATCTGGCTAATGAATGCCCTAGAGCGCGTCTGCGTCCCCCGTGTGTTGGCGGCGCGCGCGGCGCGGCTGCAAATTTCGGCATCTTTTCGCTGGGTAACTCCCGGCTGCCGGGGGTCTTTGCATGTAACGTCGATTTGTGTCAATCACAGCGTTTCTCATGAGAAATTGTTCAACCTGTCTTTGTTTGAATTAATTGCGGAAGTCCCGGGCTCGGCCCGAACTCATCGAAAACCGCGAAAGCTGGAAAGGAGCCTCCAAAATCCGACTTTTAAAAATTGTAGATTTCCTGGTCGGGGATTATTATTTTTTCTTTGCTGTGATAAATGGGCCAATAGTCGCGTCGCGGTGGTCATTTAGAGCTAGACGCTTATGGGAGTCCTATTGCCCAATAGCCAGCACGATATTGGCTGCTGCTGGTACCTGCCTCGAAATCTCATAATTTACTTGCTATGGGAACTTTTTTGTGCAATTTTAGATTAATGCGCTAGAGATGAAGGAGGCGGCTGACGACTGCAGAATTATGTCGGTCTCGTAACATTTAGAAATTGGAGAATAGATGCAAGGCCGTCCGTCTTCCTCTCCTTTCGAGTCTGACCTTTTGCTTCTAAAAAGTACTGTTCACTTAAATCAACCTCACTCTCATGCGAAAATAACAACATTGAATTATTTTCAAAAGTAATTGGAATAGTCTTTATTATATTGTATTAACTTTCAACATCGTGCTCCCTATGACTAACCTACCTTTAACTAATTAGTTTTGCAAATTGTGAGCACAAATTAAATTGTTTTTCAATATTTGAGAACTAGAGGATATAATGTTGAGAACAAATTGATGAAGATCAATTTGTGGTGGTAATAACTCGAAAAAAAATCACTTTGAACTATTTCTTCATACTTGACTTAACCATTCACTGAGAAAAAAGTGAGTGGTTACTACAACTATTTCCATCAGCAAAAACTGGAATGATTGCAAAAATTATTATCCTTTTGAGATGTGAAAAATATTTAGTTCAAAAACAGTAAATGCATACTTCCGGCTTAAAACTTAACGTGCACTGGGGTGGAGCTCCTGTAACGACCTAAGATCATACCAAAAACTTCTTCTTAATATTATATTTTAAATTGGAGAGGATTTTCATGAAACATTGTAAAAAATTCATTCTCGAGATGTTTGACTTTTAAATTTCGCAAAATGATATTTTCCCGTTGCAATTTTCGGCATATTTCCGATATTCAAACAAAAATTCACAACCAAAAAATCTATTACCTAATAAAACAAAACATCAAATATTAAATCCCATATTGAATTAAAAAATCAGAAAAGAACAGTTACTTATTACCCATAGGAAATTTAAAAAATGGTTTTCTTTTTTCCACTACGTTTCGACCAAAAATTTATCAAACTCAAACAAAGAAATGTCATTTGACTTCTCTTGACGACAAAGTTTAAACTAAAAATTTCAAATCTGCTAAACATAAAATTGAATATACATGAATCAGTTATATAAAAAATTTTATTATTGACCAGAACGAGTTACAAGTGACGGTTGTTTTGGAAAGTAGAATGTTAATTTATTCGCAAAAGATTTAATTTTGTTTGCAAAATGTTAAACATTTTGAGAAAATAATATTATTTCTAGTTTTTAAATATTAAAGTAAACAACCTACACTCCCACTGGTTCGGCGTGATCGTACAATAATTTTAAGTAAGTAGCAAATTTTTTTCCGCAATGTTTTAATCTCGAAGTGACTTTTGCCATTTAAAATGCCTTAAAACCTCAGTGCATAAAATGATTCAAGAGCGCTGGTTATAAATTGCAAAAGACTCCAAAGCAGTTCTAATTCGACTCAGAACTGAATAAACCCCATTCTGTCCTTTGATCATTCACGATCGACTTGTCTCTTCGCCCTCGGCCCATTGTTGCCACAAAATTCATCTGCCCTGAGTGATTTTAAGTGGAACCTCGTCGGGAAGTCAACGTTTCACCTTGCAACCTATTTGTAAATTACAAACGCCTACCGTTTATTGATTGCCTGTCAAATTGGAAGTGAGTCAATGAACACTACGTGCGACCTCTTGATCCGCAGAGTTGATCGCCCGTACGATCAGAGCAGTTCATCTTCAAAAAACGATCCGAAAATTGCTAGAAGATTGTACTTTAAAGTTCAGGGAGAAAAGTTTTAAGGCCGTTTGCGAATTGAGAATTCATGACTAAATTTAAATTAGAGCATTTAATTGAAAAGCTTTGGATTCAGGCTTATTTTAAGTCAATTAATCTACAACTTTAATGAACGATTTCAAGAACATTTTATTTGGCACGAAAATAGAGTTTTAAGATCTTTATACCGAAACTACGATAATTTTTTTATATTATTTTGTAACATTTTAAAAATATCGACCTATATATCACAAAATTGTAACTCCAAAACCTAGTAAAATGGTTTTATCTTATAATTTTTGTTGAACTAATAAGATTAAAATGTTGAAATTTTTTGTTCATCGTTGTTGCTTCTGAACTAGAATTTTCGTATTTTCGCAATGTTACGAGATAAACAATTGTATTTTATGTGAATCTAAAAAGGTAAAACAGTATCGAAATATAAATTTTGTTGAACTTTGAACAAAAAAATATTTTATTATATAAAAATATTTATGAATGAAAGAATTTTTTTAATCCTTTATGAAAACTTTTTTGATTAAAGTACGTTTAAAGTTCATGTATGATCCCCAACCGGTTGTAGTTCGTAACTTCTATTATATTTTTAAATTTTATTTGAATATGTATTTCTGGATAATTATGTTGTAAGCGCTGTATTTAGGGATGTAGAACCGTAGGCTGACTTCGTGGTGCAATTCCTAGGGAAATTTTTTTGTAAATTAACCTGCACAAACTTTCGTTTATTAGTAAAGTTTCATTGTACTGTAAGTTCATTTAGTCAAGCCCAATCGGTCGCGACCAATTGAACCAAAAGATTTGCTCCGTCGCTCATTCGGCAAGGAGGCAGCATCAGTACCAATTGATCGAATCTGAGCTGGTGCCTTTTTGAAATTGTAAACTTACGAGTTAATAGATTCTATTTTCGAGGTAAGGTTCCCCAGTGGCTGGCAATATTCAAATGTTTCGCATGGCCAATGCATCTAACTTCTATTCACTGCTACTGAAAGCGTTTCTGATTGATTAGCCATCGGTTGATTTATGTCTGTTTGTCCGGTGAGCCCATTGCCCAAGAGCTGCCTCCGGGACGAGCAGACTTTCGTCCAAAGTAATTAAATGCCGCATTAACTGCACGGCACATCGGTCCCGAAGAATGCCAGGCAATGCATCGCCTGAATGGCTTCTCCCGTGTGCTCACCGTCTTGGGAAATCCTCAAGTTCGAGATGAAAATTAAAATTTCTTTCTCGGATGTGCCGGCAATCCAATAAAACCGGGTCATTTGCTGCACCACCCAAGGAGAGCAGCCGCACCAGCCGTTGGTCGAAGATGGCAGCAATTCCTGAACCTCTTGATTGCCGCCGCCGCGCCGATGAAGCTGCATACTTTTGGAAGTTCTCATTTAGCACTTTAATTGCGAAACAACAAACCACAGCCAGCCACAGTCCAAGCGTAATTGAATGAAAATTCAAAGTTGCAACAATTTAATTAAGGCGAACTCAGGAATGGATCGCTCTGTGGAACCTACGACTCAAAATAACTACACCATCAACTTTTCAACGGCTCTAAGAAGTTTTATTGGACTTTCCAGCAGGAAAAAACATTTAGTAGTAGGTCCTGAGGCAACGAAGATCAGAAGATCTTTAAGTTTTTTTTTTTTTTTTTTTTTTTATTTAGATAAAATCATATAGAAATCGTTGAAATATTTTATTGCTAAATAACAGCTTCCACCAAGCTGCATATAAACAGTGGAATTCACTTATAATGGTATCAAAGGGAAATGGCAATCGGGTCACGCTAAGCGGACATCATAGAAAGCAGCATAAAATATTTATGTGAAATAAAAACATGTTATGCGTGATTCCATTTCAAATCAACTGTAAGATTCAATTTTTGTTTTATTTTGTATGAAAGGAGGGGTATCGATAAGGTCTTATATTGGCCCTAGAATAACGAAAAAGACTTTTTCCTGTGATTTGATGTTTTTAATTTTTATTTCTTATTTCTCAATTTTTAATTTTTAATTGTTATTTTTTATTTTTTATTTTTCAATTTTTAATTTTTAATTTATAATTTTTATTTTTAAGTTTTTATTTTTTATTTTTTATTATTAGACCTACAAAAAATTACAATAAATTTTGTAATTTCCTTCAGTAAATATAAATTTCTCAAAAATGTGTGTCGTTCATCTTTTGAGGCGTTACATTAGGGGTAGTCAGAATTTTCAAGAAATCTTTTTTTTCTTTCATTTTCTTGAAGTATGAAACCTTGAAAATATTCCTTGATAATTTCAAGTCAATCCGACAAATTGTTTTCGAGATATCCCACATTTACTGGAGGGCTCTCTGCAACGCGTGACCACTATAATTCAAAAACTATTAGACGGATTTTGATGAAATTTATACAGCTTATTGTAAACATAAAAAAATTGTTCTTCATCGAAGGATTTTGATTTTTTTCAATAACTTCGATTTTTGTTAAACAATAAACTAAAAGTTTTTTGCTCGAAAATCAGCGAGTAAACTTTCAAAACTCGCCATTTTAACAATTAAAAAAAAAAAGCTTCGATCAACGACAAGATTAACTTTAAGCTAATGATTCCCTTAATTTGATTGACTTCAGATGAACCGGTAAGATGCTGTGTTGGTCACCGCAAATCGCAACTTCCGGAACAGGGTCCAACAAAGATGGCGATAACTTTTTTAAAAATTAATTTTGCTTTTAATTTTGATAAAATCAAGTCAAAAGATGATGCAACAACTCTTCATAATTAGTTTTGTTAAATAAATTTAATTACCGCAAAAAAAAAAAATATTTAAAATAGCCATTTTTTCACCCCTCTGACTACCCCTAACCCGGAAATGCGGAAGCTATCGCGGTAACAAAATCAATTATAGAAATTTATGTAACTTCTCATCCCCTTGACCAATCACCATTATTTTTATTATATACAGCTTAGAAATATATATTGTGAATGTACTCGCTGGTCGATTAGCGTTTAAAATTTGAATAGCAGAATTTTATATAAAAATGGTCCTCAGTACTATGTAAATTCGTAAATCCAGCAGTTTCAAAGATATGTTTGAATACTACCGTAAAAATTGATATTGGTAGATTTGTACTTAAAATTTTAAATTTTACGAAGCTCCCTTTCTTCATTTGTTGCACTTTTCTAAGCCTAAACTCTAGCATCGGAAGTCTATTGAAACTAGGAAGATGCGAGAATTTAGGTTCACAGGCAGGTTAACACAGACTAAAATTTAGGTTACCTTTAATGCCTTACTGATGTCGATTTGATTGGTTCTTTTGTTGACTGATTGCCGAGAGTAGGTGCAATTACTTCACAGCTTGAAATGGTCAGTTAATGTGAATACCGTGCGCGATTCGAAGGTAAAAGCAATTTATCCAGATACGATCTCATTGTCCACAGTCCGATATAATAGCTGCACTGGCCCTTGCATTCCCACCTGAGACGATACCAGAAGTTCAAAGTTATTTCAATTTTAATTTAGTTATCCGTCCTTGGAACGGAATTCTAATACGATATGATGGTCAGTCCGGCCGCAGTTAACCACATTTGCGATGCCTTTTCAAAATGCGTCAATTTAGTCACTAATTCGAATGCGCAACATTGTTATGTTACCTGCTCTTAATTTGTTTAGTTAGTTTATAGTTGTTCTTTGCGCAGTAAAAACCTAAGCCGGTAAGCGATAAAGCGTCTTTTATTTCAAAATGTCCTAAAGATTAATAATATCTTAAGATTGCGTCTCTTGTTGTCGGACGGTTTTGAAATATCAAACATCCATCGTTTAATATCTCTTCAATAATGTTCAAGATGTTTAGCAATATAAAAAGAGTTATGTGCCTATGGTTTCGGAATCAATAAAGAAGACAAAGACGAGAAAAGAAGAAGAATAGTAACCGTTACTGTGATGGCATCCAACAGAATTTTACGTTAATTAGTGAAAACTGTTGACGATTGATGGTAGCGGCTGAGTTGTCCGTTTGATACGGTGTTGCGCATCAAATTACCCATGAACAACGGAGTTATCATCGCGTTTAAGGTACGTTTACATCGCGACAACTGAAACCTTGTCACTTATAAAATCTAGAAAGGTAGGCTTGTGATATTGCAAAATTGTATTATTGTTTAATTGAAAAATATCACTGGACATGTAAAATCAAGTTATATGTGTTAGGTTAAACAACTGCTTTGATGTTATTTATTCATTAACCTCTTCACGCCATTGACCACATTTGTCTACGTTTAGTTAATTAGAAATTAAAATTATGCTAATTGGAAAAAATATTAAAATCTGTTAAAGAACTACTCATTAGACTACTACAATGTATTTCGACAATAAAACCAAAAAATTGCCTCTGATTCGAATTTTAAAAAAATCGATTTTTGTTTTTTGATAGAATATGTTAGAATGAATCTTTAAAAACAAAAAAAGGAGGCATATTGTATAGTCCAGGCATCGCAGATTACATTTCGGTAAGGTTTATTACAAAAAAATATTGAATATTAACTTTAATCGTGATTTTCTCGAAACAACGTGTTTAAAGTTGGCGTGCATGATTAAAAAAAAGTATTTATCCAATCGTTCTGAAATGTTAACACGTTAATCTACACATGTTACTGTTCAGAATTAAATGGATGAAAAAATCGGCATTAAATTTTTTGAGTTATATAGCCAATTTTTGGGGTAAAAAAAATCGATTTTCGAAAAAACTTTTTGTTTATTCATGATAAACAATTTTTCTTTTGTATTGTGACGTCAGATGGTCGATTGTACCTGTTGATGTAGAAATAAAAAAAATAAAAAAATAAAACGCCGCCATTTTGTTATTTTTCAACCAAATTTTTTTCTTTTAGTTCATTCCAAGGCCGTTTTGATACTGATTAAAACCCCGTTTTTTAAGACTTTTCTGAGGGCAGTTATTGTGCACGCCGTGATTTTTTGATGTCTTTTTAAAAAAGTTGTAGCAGACGTCAGTGGGCCATAAACATTTTTTTAAAAATATTTTCGTGTAGTTTGAAGTCAAATAAAGTATATGTATGTACAAAGTTTCATTAAGATAAATATGTCTTTTTATTTAATTAAAATTTAACCTTTGAAAAAAAAAAATATTTTTTAAATTTGAAGATGCTGTCCGCTTAATTATCCAATGTATGAAGATTGATCAGTTTTGATGATTGCTTTATTTTAGAAACACAATTGGTAAAATGAGGTTTTGCATTTTTTGCTACAGGCCGTTTTATTGTTAAATATGTGAACTCAGTTTCGTTTTTATATTAATTGTTTTTTCAAATTTTTTTTTTCACTTACTGAGTAGCTGTCGGTAAAAACTAAGTAAACAAGTAATTAAATAAGACATGAAATTACTTTTTTCACCTTTAAAAAATTCATCCTTAAAGAGGTTAATTTATTTATACATAAAACATTTCGATTCAAATATGATTCGACTTTTAAAATAAATGGTTTCGATTTTGAAATTAAAATGTTTCATTTCAAGTTTTTAAAACGTTGGAAACAATATGGAAAAAATAATTAACAAAAATGTTTATGAATTCCATGTAAAACCATTATTATTATCAATTATTTATTATACGCTCCAAAAAGAAAATATCAAGAAAATCACAACGATTTGATTAGCTCCTTAAGAAATCTTTCCTTCCTTCCTTGGATTTATTTCTAAGATTTCTTCACAATCTCCAAAGTAGGATCAACTTATCCATGAAAATATTATATTTTGCTCTTTTCGATATCAAGAGCTGCTCATTCGAATACCAAATTGTGCGGATGTGAGCACATCTGAAGGGCATATTGATTGCCCGAGAAGGCGGAAGATATTCAGATTTGCAATTTGCATGCTACTGAGGTGCAGTGATACAAGGCGGGGTTTGGTTCCGAGGTTTTTGAACTACTTGCTCCTCAGCTGGGCAAGCAATTCGAACAAATCTTGATATGGAGGATGCAGCGATGCACGTACCTACTCATTCAAAATGATAGCCATATCAATGGCTAGAAACGTTAAGGTTTTTCGTTATTGCCTGCATTAACTGAAGGTGGACTGGTGCAACGAAAAGGCAGTTGCGTTATGAGAGTGATAAAACCATAAAAGTTGTTATTTAGAACTGGGAAAGTCCCAGCGGACGACGGCATAACCTACTTACCCGAAAAGTAGGGTAAGTGCTAGCGGTGCAGTGATATTCTTTCATCGTGCATATGACCGCCGCCGACTGCGAAACCAGGTGCATTGTGTGGCTGCGGTTGATTTCCTCCATTGATTGTTCACGTTTTCAACTAATAGCTCTAAAACGCCCACTTTGCATCACCTCGAAGTGCGAGTTGGGCCCTCTTGACATATCTTCGGACCCCGTGCCGCCGCATTCTTCTCGGGAAAGACTTTCTCTTCTCAAGTCGTCGCTGATGAATGATTAATCGCCGCCTTACAGAATAAGCTTGATTAGTGGGCCTTTAGAATGCGAACTCACAATTTATTAATTTTCTAACAAGCGGTCATTTGATAGCGGGGGACACGATAGGCGTGAATAATTGGCATGACTTGATTGATTGTGAAAAGTTTCGCGTGTCGTTTTATTTATAGTAACTGAAGATGAAAGTAAATCACTTTGATGAGTCTTTAAAATTAACATTTTACTCCAAGGAAGCCGCTACCGGCAAACACGTTTTCATTATTCAGATCGCGAAGAAGATTTTCATCGGAGTTGGCCATTAGCTCATCCAATTGAGAAAAGTTGGTATGTCTTAAGGTGAGGGTCGTGGACCTCTTGTTTTCTTATTTCTTGTAAAATTGTAGTCAACGTTCACCGGGCACAATTCGCACTTCTTTTGGTGGAAAGGCGATAATTTTGGAAACAAAATATGCTAAGAAAAATTTATATGTCTGTCAAAGCAGTGAACTGAATCAAGCGGGCTTGGAAAGAGAAAAAAACCTAATGAATTTTAATGTTTTAGAAAGAAAAAACAGTTCTTGCTTCTATTACTGCGGTATCTAGACATAGTCCAGTAATTACGATATAACTGCTAACAGAAACGTAAATTTTGAATGAAAAACAACCAGCGATATAAATTATTGTCCCTATTTCGAAGTCAACTTAATAATATCTGAAATTAAAATAGTAAAAAGCATCTGCAAAGATCGTCTATCTAGTAGATAGTCAAGTATTAATTGCAGTTGTTTTATATTTAATGTATTAGGAATAAATATTGTGTTGTAGCTAACTTTTTGCAGTGTGCTATTGTTTAGTTATTATTTCATTTATAGTTGTTTACAATTATATAGGTACAATAAAAATCATTAAATTTACTGCAAGAATCCAAAATTCAATCAACTATATTATTGCTAGTAAGTACAGTTTTTATTTGAAACTATCTTTAATAACTAATAAATAAAATAATTTATACAGTTTAGGATAAAGAATTTAGATAAATTATTATTTTATTAATAAAGATTTAGTATGAGAAAAACAATGCTAATGATGTGTACGAATATGGGCTATATAAATGCCTACTAAATAAAATTGTTAGCATTTGTTGTTTTTATCTGTTTGATGTGAGATCAAGTGTTATGCTAGACACTAGTATTAGTCCTGAAGAATTTGCAACAGCTATAGGAAGAGGATCTATTAAAAGAACAAAATTATCCATTAAATGTTATAAAAAATATTATATTAAATGAAGAACAAAATCGGAGGGAGATTTTTCGGACGGTTTTCGTTTTGTAATATAGAGATACCAATTTATCACACGTTCTAAACGTATTTTGTTTACGTTTATTTTTGATTATGTGAATAATTGAATTAAAAATATTTACATTTTGAAACAAATTTTTTCGTAGTAAAATTAACCTTGATTCGATAGTTATTTGCTTCTTTTAATTTATCAAAAACTTTTTACATATGCATTTTAAGCAGTTTCCACTTAGAAATAAAATTTAGGTATTAGAATTTGTGTTTCGTTTTTTATTTAAACATAGGTATATTTGTATAGGGAAAGAAGGGCTATTTATATGAAATATGCACACACATACAATTTTCTTTCATACCATATAGCAATTCACAATCTGGTCCGGTTAGATTCAGAGACATACGTTTTTTATTGAAATAGAATTTATTATAAGTTATATTTATATATTTTGCAAAAATAACATCGAATTGCCTTGAATTTCATTGGTTAAAAATTATGTAGTTTCCACAAACAAATCTTTATTAATAATTAAAAAATTCAATTCATTGAAAAATTGTCTATTTAATGTATTTTTAATTTGAAATGGAATTAAGTAAATAATCCAATTAACACAATTTTTAACAAGAAAAGTAATTGAATTAATAATTATGTTTGTAGAATTTAAACTTAACTCTATTGAATGCTTAATTTTATACGTTACAGAGAGGCTTTGCAACGAATTTTAACAACATTATGATCAATAATTCGTAACTTTGAATTTACAATGTGGTATTTTCCTCAATGTAATGCGTTTATTCATTAAAAAATCCGATTTTCTACCACTATTAAATGCAAAAATTCTGTGAATGGTCACCTTAAAGCTCCCCGAATCATAGGCATTTCCGGCACAGTCATATTTCCAGATGGCGCTTTAATCCCCCGAGCACATTCGGATGGTTTTTTTAAAGCAACAAGCCGGTGCTCCTCCATCACCTTAATATCCTCCCCCGCACTGCATTATAGAGGATTCGTTCGCAATCTTGTTTGGGCTCATCCTTCAAAGTTTCATTTTTAAGAACCTCCAGACGGAAAAATGGGGCTGAGGGCAAATAATGGCCGTGCGAGAAAATTGCACAGCCAACAGTCGAAGGAGCGGGGGTGGAACGCTCAAAAATTGTGATTATTCCGCCGGCAACTGCTTTACTTTTAATTTTCTAGGATTTTAGTGAGAGTTGTGCCCGGGTCCCCGGACTGCTGAGCCTCCCTGTAAAAGGAAGACGCTAAAAGGATTAAATGCTGTGGTCAAAGCATTGACTTCATTCAAAGTGCTCTTTGGCTGCTCCTCGAAAAACAATACAAACCCTCGCCTGTGCGGCTTTAAGGAACTTTTTTTCGAATTTTCATTAAAAAGCTGATCTTGGTTGGGATTAAATGTGGAAAAAGATTGCCTGCGAAAAATACAACATAGAAGATCAATGCGAATTTAAATAACTTTAAGATTAATTTCTAGTCTATTAGAAGATAATCCGATGAGAGTCCTTTGCTCTATGTAGAAAAAAAGTGATTTTTGCTGATAGAGTTTGATTTATAGAGTATAATGTTTTTTTTTTCAGTACATCGTAAAATTTTCAGATAGTTTTTCAGATAGTTTTTCAGATAGTTTTTCTTCGAATCTAAAACTTCTATATTGCCAGATTTGTAGGTGAGACAATCAACTTAAAAAACAATCAGAAGACCTATAATTATATAACTAATCTAATCTAATCGTTTATAATTTTTTTCAGCCGCCGTTTCAACAATTTTATTCGATTATTTTTATCAATTAAAATCTTTTACCAAATAAAAAAGCTATTTTAAAATACTTATAATCACCGATAAAATAGTATCTTCGGTGTTGACATTGTTTTTTCGAAATTTTCAGAGAATGCAAAACAAAAACATATCATTTATTTAGAATATTTATGGAAAAAATAAAACAAAAACCAAAACCATAAAAGTTTTAAATTTCATACACCATATTTTTACTTAGCATGTAAATTGTTAGTGCAAAAAATTTCAATGTTAATATTACTTCGTACTTGTACGGACTTTTAAAGTTGGTTCTATTTTGTTAAAAAATTATTATATTTTCTTTTGAGTAGGTATCAATTAATATTATAAATTTATTTTTAAAATTTGTATTGAATGCAAACTTAATTTGAAAATGAGGTCCAGAACATGTCATTTGATCTACATAGTTTTTTCCTTTACAACTCATTTATTTTACTTTGCCACTGCCGCAGGTTAAGGTGAGCACATAATTCGATTGCATTATAAAGTGGAAAGTTAATTTCACGTTCGATACGACCAATCAGTTCGAAATCTAACTATTAGAAGAATTATTGGTAACGAATGACTTTGCAAGATAAACTTCACGCGATCAGCTGTGGTTAAGATTAACTGCTCATTGTACGAGTAATTCGCATGGCGCCGGTTAATCCGGGGAGCTCTCATGGCACTTCTGCGCTCCAAATCATAGCGTTTTTATTCCTTTCTCAATTCAGTTGCACGCGGGTCTCCGTGGATCTGTTGCACTGCGCAGAATGATTACCTTTGGTTAGCCAACATCACCCTGATTTGCATACTGGCGCAAAGATAACTCCTTTCCACTTCCATCTTATTGACATACCTCCCAGTAAATCTTATTGCGGACCTCATTGCACGCAAATCTTGGCAAAGTTAATCATCTGCGGAAATGGTTTGCTCTGACTCTGATTAACGTAAATTGTGCTTTCTAGCGAATCATTTATATTTCTTTTGAATTTGCAGCTCCACACCTGTGCAGGGCACTGCTTTGAATTATAAAAGAGCTGCTCAGAATCGATACTGAGCATTGCTTCGTGCGACCCAATTGTACCATAATTTTATTGAGAAAGGCGGAAGACTGCATTTAAGGGTGTCTGCTACAGTTTAACCTCTGTGAACTCGCTGAATATGTAGGTATTATACTTCAATATATTGTTAAATATCTGGCAAAGACTTTTCATTATCTTTGCATATTAAATTGTGTACTATATTTTTGTGTCAAACATCAGCCTAATACTTTTAAAGACTCATTTCATAATAGCGTGATGATTGATTTCAATAAAATACTAAAAGTTGGCAGTTTGGCAGTTGCCATTGTTTAAAGCGTTCCTTTAAACAATGGCAACTTGAAAGATTTTAAATAAACTAAAGAAGGTCACTTTTATACATATACTAATTGTCAGGAATTTTTTCAGGGGAAAGTAAGGCAAATACAATTAAGAAACTTTCTGCGTCCTTTTATTAAAGAAATAAACTATACTTTAAAAAAATCTAACATGAGGGCGCTGCGAGGCGCTGAACTGCCCCAAAAAAAGTCGTCTATTAATCTATCTAGTTACATATTTATAAATTAAAAATCTATCAGAATCTTAAAATAGAGGCTTGTGGCTAATACCACTCTGATCTCATACAGGTCAAAACTCCAAAATCTCTACAAATGACGCGAAATTCAAAAAGAGTTAACAAATTTTCCATTTTTTATTCGTCTTTGAGGGACTGTAACTTTATCCCTTATATCGCGAAAAATCTGAACAATTTTACATGGTTTCGAGGAAAACGCGTTTAAAGTTTTGAAAGTGTGTTTGCGCGACCCGATCGGCTGTCGTGAAATTGCGTACAATTCATTTTCTACCCCTTTAATAATGTAAAAATTTAAAATGTTGAACAAGATTTTTACGTTTCGAAACCGCCGAAGTTAATTTGAAGTAATAAAAATAAGGGTTATTTTATGAAACCAAGACAAACTATAGCCAATACAGGTATACTTCAAAATACAGGTACAGGTATCTACTTGAGTTGTCAATTTTCGAGTTGCATGGAAAAACATTGTAACGCATTACCTCAAGTTACACGATTTTATATCAATTTTCATAAAAAGGGCAGAATAATAAGGATTTATTATATATTCGTCAATGCCAGCTATTTGTACAATCATTTCGCTTCCTGCTCTTAAAAAGTGGTCACTAACTGTAGAATACCAGAACATTTTCGTTACACATATGTATTAATATACGTTAATTCACTATGTCAATTGTGATATATCCCAACATAATTTAACATAATAAGATAATAATAATAATAAGTACAAAGAATACGCAATCTTAGATTTTGTACTAAATCTGTATTTCCACTTACAAGGTTTTGAGTTACACGGAACCAATTAATCGTGTAACTTGAGGGACACCTGTATTCGAAACAAAGAGCCTTCAGTCAAACATACATATTAAAAAACTCAACATCAGTTAAAGGTAAACTTCGTTAAAATCAATTTGTTAAATAATCGATGTAATATCGAAGGTACAAAGACATCTACCTTCTAATTTCGTCAACATTGGAAGAGATTCTGCGTCGCAGCAGTAAATCAAATAGAAAAGTTCACCTTGCGCACAGAAAGCAATCAGTCGGCTTGTTCCATAGTTCATCAAACCTTAAAATCTAATTATGAAAGCTGTCTTCACTAACCCATTTCCTGGTCGACACCACCAAGCCCCTCAGCCCGAGGAAATGCACTGGCAACAGGCGGCGTCCGCCACAAAGGTAAATGAAATAGCAATTAATTGTTGTCGCGAGGAAAACTCCTCGACAGTCGACGGCAGCCCCACCGGAGAAATTGACTCTAAAGTCTAAAGCAAAGAAACCCAACCGTTTTTAGCGGAACGCTATTTGCATATTTCGCGGTCGAGACTCGAGAGTTTCGTTTCGACTCCCGATAAAATGCGAACAAGCCCACATGGGCGTGCGAGTCGCACCCGCCGGCCAAGTGTATGGCGTCTTTTATGGCAAATTAACTTTTGTTGTTGCAGAAAAGGCTAAGACAAGTCATCGGCCGGGTGGTGCCGCGTCCAACACTACTGACACAATTTTGCCCTTCCGTTTTTCGATTTTAAGTTTTTATCGCTTGAAACTTTACGATGCGAAAAAGTGCAGAGAAAACGGTTGAGTTTGGAAAAAGAGCTGGACATGGTCTTCCCCCAGGTGGAAGTTCTCTTGGAAGTTGCAGCGGCTACCACGCCAAGAGAAACCCATGGGAAACCCCAAAACTCGACTATCGACTGCACGAATCCGAGCCCCAAAGCCAGGGAAGACGTTCGGAGTCTCTTTAAGTCTGCAAGAAGTCAAACAGCCGAAGAGACGACGACGCGACGCGACGGCGAGGAGCACAGCTGCTGGCTGCACGACTTTCCTCGGTACGGCAGACAGAGTCAATTCAACGTGAAGCCGCCTTTAGCCTTTCTCTATAAATTCAGTAAACCTTGGCCATGAAATCTCATTCTGAGTTCAAACTCGGAACCTTCCTTAACAAAAGTTCAGCGGATCAGACGATCGTCGAAATCCCAAGGTGGCCCCATAATTTTACCTTCCAACTTAAGCGGATTTCGGGCGGTCCTGAACTCGACTTAAGACGGTGGTTTTTTGTGTCTTCGCGGGTTAACTTTTCTGTGATACCTCAGTGGAAAGGATTCTCGGCGTGTTACCGGGGAAAAAATTCGACGATCGTGATCTGTGGAAGTTAAGAACTAGGGCCAAGTAAACCCAGCAACGGTACTAGTCGTGATTGAGTGTGACTGACTGAACGAAGATCAAATTACTGAAATTGCACCGATCGTCGATCGATAGTTTGGTGCAGATCGGTGCTTTTCCCCGTGATTTTCGGCTATTCTACGGAGGTTAAATCGCTTAGTCGTTCTGTGATAAAATAAAAAATCGTGCGATCATTCCCTCGTTAAGATCCTCAGGCTGCTTTCCGTGGTGAGGGAGGAACTTCTTCGACAGTTCCTGGTTTTGTTCAACTAAGTTTTGGAGCCGGTACTGAAATGTGGAGACAGCTTTGCTTAGCTGCCCTTGGCGTACTTTCGCTTCAATCGGCAATTAATGCAGGTAAGACGATTTTCTTGATACCTGACGGTCGTGATACACTCAGCACGTCCGTGTAGACCCGAGTGCAGTGACCTTTTAATCAGAGCATTTACCACATAAAGCACGAATTTTTCTATCTTTAGCGGTATCTCTCGAGTTTCAGGGAGTGGAAAACGTTTTATCTCTTTTGTGGTTGCGTGTAATCACATAGTTTATGATTCTTAATATATTGTGATTTGTGGCTAATCCCTCAGATTTATGTTATCCTCCGAAATAATCTGAGATGTTTTGTTTTTATTCTCGTCTATAAGTAAATACTTTCAATTCAAGACCTTAAATCATCCTTCAAATAAGCATCTTAACTTTTTCAAGATGATCAACATTATATCGTTAAATACGAGTATTATATTAAAACAGGTGTTGAAAGTATAGCACTGTTGGGTCATGTTTACCCTTATTGAAAGGCAGATAGGATCAGATTTTTAAAAGTAATTTCAATCACCTAAATAAAAATTTACAAAAGAAAAGTAGCACAAAATAACTTACCGGCTCATTTTTCCAAAACCAAGCATATTTTGGAAAAACGATTTATAAAAAATTTCACCATGCAGATATTTGTGATTTAAGATACTTTTTGACTACGAAAAATTGTAGGGCTAATATTTGGTTTGGCAATTGAGATATTTGAATAGGTACCTATCTTATGCAAATTAATCACCACGGCAAAAAACAATAAAAGTGCATTGGCATTCGATTTTAGATGAAATTGGATAAAAAGAACAAAAATTAAGGGCTTGCATTTATTTTCTAAGAAATTTCCTAAATTTCAACCTACACTCTACAAACTGAGTGTAAAATTACACTGAACATTTCTATGGAAAAATTTATCACGAACGTTAATGTTTTTAGGTAGTTTTTAGTGTATTTCAGCAAAATAAGTGTCAAATTACTTTTTTTAAGTTTTCGGTGTTATAATTAATCAACTATGTTGATGTAAACACATATACATATAAATATGTAAAAGTACATCAAACTAATATAAATCTAAGATCTAAATTCTTATCGAAAAAATTTTTGAACAAATATACAATAGCGTTTCCGCTCGGATTTTAATTTCGGTTTTTCTTCAAACGGAAGGATCTGAAGAAATTTTGGTGGGGTCGGCTATAGTTTACGAAATGTTCCACTTTTCATTTTGACAAGATATGAATAAAGAGGCCCAATAAAAAATAATAACAGAAAAATAACGTCGGAGTGTAATCTGCTCGGATGATTTCCAATGCTAATTAGTGACAAATAATGCTAAGTGTTAATCATAAAAGCAAGCCAGAACTTAAATATTGAGAGCTTTAAGCAGTAGTTTTGCTGATTATAAAAGTAAATATTGCAAAAATATGAAATATAGTACTTATTCTAAAAGATTTCTATTCTATTGTAATTTTTGAGTTACGTAGGTACATCTAATTTTTATGAAGTTGATCGCGGATGAAGGAAGTGAGGAGAATCAAAACTGTAATTCGCTTCATCTTTTAAACAAAACAAAATATGATTAAAAACTGTTCTGGAAAACTAATTACATAGCTTTTATTAATATAGTAATTTTTCGATCTATTGAACCTTATGATTACAATACAAAATTATTATTCTGTTGACTTTTATGATCTTTTGTTGATACATGTACAATTTGCAAATATTTGTCCAGGTCATTATATGTGTGTACTTTATTTTGAATTGTGTTCCTAGAAAAAATAGAGTAATTGCTATAATTCATTAACAAAACCTAAAACAGTAAGTTTATCGTTCCTAATTTAAATAAGTCTAAACGTTCGTCTTTCTTGTTTTCACTACATAGCTTAATGTTTATAAAATAAATATGCACCTCCGAGGTAAAGTACATAATTACAAAAACGACTTTTACTGGGAAGTTCACGCTTAACTGCCAATTACCAGTGGTAGTAAGTGAAGTCGCAGCGATGCAAATCACAATGAGCGATTGTGGCAGCATCAACGGTATTTTATAATTAAATCCGTTTACATTGCAATAGTGCAAGATGGCTCATGTTGGAAAAGAATGCCACAGAAAAAAAGAAATTCAATTATGAGCTCTTTAAGGGCTATGCCAAGGTAGGCTCGAACAGACGCTGGACCACTAAGCGACCTAATAGAACTAATAGCTTTTATTGTGAATTTTGAAGAAAGGTGCCATGGCAATTTAGTCTAATTGACCTGCGCCAAAGACTCGAATTCTTGGAGTTATAACACAATGGGCACCAATCATGAAAAGTCAGTCACGCAATACCACAAGATATTTAGGCCCATTTAATTGAAAAAGAATTCCTTGTGGGATGTAGTCAATATAACCGAAAATGCATTTCGAAAATGGATGAGGGCTCAAGTGATGAGTCTGCTTCTAGGAAAGATTAAATGATGTCCGTCTTATTTTCCATTTTCGATGTTTTCAATTTTCATTTGAATGATTGATGCGAACAGCAATCTTAACGAAGAGTAAAATTCCAATAATTCTAGAAAGCTACGAGTGTAGTGATGAAGTAATAAAAGCAGTTTGCCACTTTCACTCAGGATTACAACATTCTTTGTGACCTTATTTTCCTTTTCAGTATGAGAGTCCACGACAAATTATCGATGGGTTCGTGTTGTTTTGTTTTACCTTCATAGCATAAATTATTGGTGATGCCGCTAATTGGCGACAGTAAAACTAAAAAGCCTGGAAGAAAGTTTTTGCAAGGGAAATGTTTACGATGATGGATGACTGCATGCAATTGTTAAATTAGAAAAACATGCAAATTGGCTGTTGTAGAAAGCTGGTTTTATTTTCTCAGGTATATTAGTGAAAAGATATAATCAAGATATTTTACAGAACTTTTTTATCACTTCATTTGAACTGCACTACCTTATAATGAAAACAAATCGGCAAGGTGCGATTTTATTCATTCGTGTATCAAGAGTTCCGTATTTTAACTTTATGTATGAAGAAATTATTGTAATACTCTTGAATAAGTTTTGTTCAATCTAGAAGTTAGAACATATAAATACTTTACAACCTTTTTCGGATATAAGTTGCTACTGTTTTAAAACATAAAATTGCGGTCGACTTTAGCTTATTTTTTACATAATTATTGGTTCATCTAATTAAACCTAAAATATTGCGTTATCCAATTTCTGAGAAAATAAGCTTAGATTTACATAGAGAGACAGACCAACACCATTTAGAATTCCATAAGTATTCTGTTTTCCCAACCTTCGTATGAAACAATAAAAATGATTTTTACAACAAAATAAAAACCTTCAAAACTTTGCCTATGGATAAACTTAAACTAAAATGTTTAAAATAATTTTTCATCAAATTAAAGAAAGGCGCATTAAAGGACAATATGCAAAATCATTGGTACTTAAATATTCACAATATCTAATCGGTTATTTTTGGAGTCGGTACCATCCAAAGCCCATTAAGGTTATTTCTTTGGTTTTCCTGCTTTGCTGGTATCGACTCCAAAAATAACTGATTAGATATTGTAATTATTTAAGTAGCATGATTTGTGGTATATTATCCTTTAATGCACCTTTCTTTAAATTGATAGAAAATATTATTTTTAACTTCTTCGTTTAAATTTATAAATAGCAAAGTTTTAAAGTCGGTTTTTATTTTTTTGTAACAATTATTTTTTTACACTATTATTTGTGAGTTGGGTGCTTTGCCGCGGCCACGAATACAGCGGAAGAGGAGCAGTAGCGGAAACAGAGGTGGAATGTTTTCTTCAAATTTAAATGGGACTACCCTCGAGATATAACTATTCATTAAAAAAAAGAATCATTAAAATCGGTTCACTATCGGCGAAAAAATTGCGTTACATACATACAACAACAAAATCTGTCCATTTGAGAACCTAATCCTTTTTCTGAAGTCCAGTTAAAAAGTTGTTTAAACTAAGTTCCACTGAATGAAGACCTCGACGAAATATTGGCGAACTGTTGTGTGTAAAAGCATTTTTAAGAAGTGGCATTCTTCGATCTTTACAAGTAGAGTAAAATCAAAAGACCCAAGGGTGCTGCTTCAGAACAAATAGTGAATTAGTTCATCGGAGCCCTCAGACTTAGGAAGTTAGCTCAAACAGGTAGCCTCGAATGGAGTGGGTGTTGAGTTGCAATTTCCGACGTTATCCGACGTCGTGTCTTGCCGGCATCAGATGTTTTTCCCTCTTCAATTACCGGTGGCGTAGAGGCTGCCTCCCACTCCTTCTCTACTCTGAATGCATTTCGCTGCAACTGCACTAAGAATTCACATCCGCAATGGCAGCACATGCTCTCTATGCGGGACAGCCTCGAGGCGGCATGATTCACCGAGCAATGACCGCTTTCGTGCCGAGCATACCTAAGTGAGTTTACGAAGTTGGTCCGAGCGCGTGCATTGCGCGCGCATCTTAATGCACCTCTTAACCTTTAAGCAATGTTGCTTTCAGTTTCAAAGGCTGCAAATCACCGGGGCAATCTTAACGATCGCCAGAGCACTCGATGTCGGAATCAGCATAGTGCAACCCGATAGAAATTAAAGTGGCAGGCGATAATTTCCTACACTGCCCTGCCAATCTTTTTGTACGACGATTAATTAAAATCCAAATGTAGGTCGTGTTCCTTCGCCTCCATGAAACCCCAAAGCCGAAGCTATAAAATATTGCCGTGTAATTGCATTGCGGCTGGGCCGTAACGAGTTGTTGGTAGATATTCCAATAACTAAAACGACATATTCTAATTGAAATTCATCGGATTCGACCGCACTTTCCACTTTCCAAGAACAGATGAGAGAGAAATTGTTACATTTTGCTGCCACAACCTCTGAAAGCGAGGCTTGAAAACGTTGTGGTTTCTGCGGACAGTGATTTAACTACTTTTCGTCTTTAACCTGCAGTTTACGACCTTATAAATTAAGTTTCTTCGGAGGATTTATTTGAAATGCATAAAAGAAACAATGTTGCAAAATAAAATATTGAATATACAACACACGTGAAATTTCAAAAGAATAGTGCTTAATTTTAAAAGTATTGAGTAAATTTAATCAAATGCAAGTCAGGTCTTAAACTTTCGTACTTCTAGTAGAAGGTTTTGTTATCGTTCACATTTCCAAATTTAGATCACTTTCTAACCTTGATTTCATTTAAAAGTTGTTCAACTAAAATGCATGGGTCATTCCTTATGAAATCATCAAGTGGACGAAGCCGCATTATTTTTAATTTCGATTTCTCGGTATCTTTGTTTAAATGCCAAACAAGAAAATTCATTATCATTCATTTTTTTATTTTTTCGTGCGCCAATTTTAGTCTACAATCAATTGCTCAGCGTTCTCCTAGAAACAGATAGTGGATCTAAATTTTAATTTACAATTTAAGGGGGTTAGCCTATATATAATTTGAAATTCTTGCCAATATAAGGGATTTTTTTCTTGCATAGAACCAGTAACTCAATTTAAGTGAACATTTTTAATTGTTCACTCATAAGAAAAAAAACAAATATTTATGTTCAGAACAATCATAATTCTTGAAAAAAAATTGTTCAAAGAGCAGTCATTCAAAAAATCAATCTCGAATTTTCCAATAAATTTTTGACTTTTCATCAATAATAAGTTACGAATTATCAATTTCAATAAAACAAATGATCGCTCTACTTCAAATTGAGGGTAGTGAAAAACATTCCTTTGATTTATTTATTTTTTTGTTTTTTCTTTTTGAACTTTGTACTTACTATTACTACAGTCTAATAAAGCATAACTTGGATAGCTCGTTAGTTTTACGTTCACGTAACAAAATTTTACTTTCCGTGAATCATTTTCACGTTGAGAGCGAGAGGAGTGTGATGGGCCTGGTTAAGGGTCAATAGCACCTACAGACAGTGAAAATACACGCGATTCGACTGACAGCGGCTTGATATAATCAAAACTGAAAACGGCCTCGGTAACCCCTGGGTCTATGGCTGGTTAACGAGCGCTCTTCTTGTAAAACCAATTCAGGTGCTAAACGCGAACTCTGCGGCGCGGTGCGTACTGCGCAGCCGCCGCACTGACGGACAGTAAAAGCCTATCGAATTATATGACGTTTTTGCCGATCACGACTTGATGGATTAGTTCCCCAGCCAATGGGCGTTACATAAATGCTCTAGCCTCCAGGTCCCGTCTTCTTTCGTAACTCTTTCGTGAGATCGTTTCCAAAGGGAGCAATTGTTGGAGGTATTCTGATCTAGAAAAGGTTCGCTTGATAACGGATCTTTTTTGTATAATTCAATTTCAATAAGTGTTTAATTCAATAAATCAGCCGTCAGCTACCCGCATGCCGCGAGGCACTTCGTTCGGCAATTAGCGATTTCGTTTTGATTTTGAAGATCTGAAAGGTCTCATCGACTCGCCTGATGTTTCCTCGTCGAGCTGGAGCGGTGGTGCGCATTTAAATGAGCTGCAATTGACATGACGGAGCGAAGACATTGTTCGGCGGCGAGGAGTGAAGACTTCATTAGCATGTCACTGTTTTGCAAAACAGAAAGGCAAATGATGAGATCTCTGCATGAACAAGACGCTAATTGATTACACCGTTACTAACTCTAATTTATTGTCTGGCATGAGTGTGCCGGGTGCCCGCCTGTTTCTAAATGTATTCTACGAGTATGCTGAAATTAGTGAACTTCGCGGGTATAAGAGATTGATACTCAAAAAAAGAAGCATTTTCATTTCGAATAGATATTTGAAATTAGTTTTCCATTAGTATCATAAAAAAATATACATATTGATATATGAGGAGCTGTCGAACAAAACGATCTACATAATTATACGACACTTCTAATTTTGGAATATTTCGGAAACTATAGCCTCACCACAATTCCTTCAGATCCTTCCGTTTTAGGGCAAACGGAAGGCACCTGCTCATTGAAATCCGAGCTGTGACGCTATTGTATATTTGTTCCCAAATATTTTAGTTCATGATCTTATACTAGTGTAGTGTGCCACCGTCACGCTGTGTCTTTTTACCGAATCAGACTTAATAGTAAAGTAGTAAATTCACTAAATTGTAATTTATGACTAGTTACTCAACTAAACATTTTTGATTTCACAAAGTAAAATCGAATAACCTTTACATCCAGAAAATTTCTGAGTCTGCGACCTTGTTCTAATGGGCCTAAGACTTTAAGTATAGGTACAATTATTATACATATTTCGATGAAACTTTTTTATAAGATGTTTTTTATATATGTAATAGTAACTAATACCAAAAATATTCAAACATTATAAAATTAAGAGGAATCACCACTCCATAACTAAAAGTCCTGATTAAAAAAACACATATATATATATAGGTACGTATACATCACCATATTGAGGACCTATGGAATTGTATTATTATATAATTTATTTTAAGAGCTTCTTTTGAATCTTTTCCGCTGTTTCTTTTCAAATTTCAAACTATAATTACTTTCATAAATATTGATTGCTACCTTTTGAACTTAACCAAACTTTCTTTCTGTTAATTTTATGATTGATTGGTTTTAATCAAATTGATTTGATTAACAAAACGACGGTTGACAGAATTAAATATACTACCATTAAATATTTTAAAATATGATACTAATTAAATAGAACTAAATATTTAATACAATAGATGCACATATAATAGCAGAGAGAAATATTGTTTCCATTGTATTATAACACTAATAAATTTAAGGCCATTGGTCAACTAATAGGGCCTATGGTGAAAAACATTAATTTTGGTGTTATCATTAATTAGCCAATGATCCCAAAAATATTTCAATAAGTTGCATAAAGGTCTCTTTTAAACGCGTGTTAGCAGTAGTAATAGATTTAACTTTGAAATTAGATATTGCGAAAAACAAAGATATCATTGAACAGCAAGCAAAAACGAAAATAAAGTGGTGAATTAATTAATCATTTGAAAAAGCAATCCTACTTGTCCTTTTAAATTTAATTAATGATTTTAATGTCTTACATTCAATTACCATTTGGCATTCAAGTAACGAGATCTGAACTTTTTAATTACAAATATTGAAATCGCTGTATCATTTTGTTTTCATCTCAACATTTTGGCATTGATTTTTTTTTTTTTTTGTGAAATATTGCAAACTGCCCGAAGTGATTTTGTTAATTATTTTAAACATTATTGAACACTTGATGAAATAACAATTAACGCTATGGGACCTTTTTAAAATGCTCGTGGCAAGATGTGAATCTAATTGTGTAATCATACTTATACTTATCATACAATACAATATAACATAAAATATTATTTTTAGCTATTCATAAATAAGTTCAACTATCTACATACATATATACATATCTAATTTACTCATACTTGCGCAATAATGTGGTTTAATTCTGATATAAAGATAGTTTTGAATTTAAGATTTCGGATGAAATATGTAAATCGTCCTCAAGATGAAAATCTTTTTGCACTATGAAGGCAAAGCAATCAAAATCTAATCTCATCAGTTCACTTCACACCCATTGAAAGAGCAAGAACGAGATTCACGAAAAATTAAGCATTTTAAATTAAGAAATGCCTCATTTCTGGAATTCATAAATGTGAGGATGCTTCTGTGTAGAATCATTAGCAACTAAAAGCGCGTAATTAAGCGGCACCAGGAAAACTGCTCCAATTACCCAGGTGCCTTCATCCAGCTGAGCTTGTGCATCTTTTCCTGCAGAGCCCTGCTCACCTCCCAACTCGTGTGAACTCTGGCAAAAAGAAAGCGCCAACCGCGGAAGAAAGTTAAGTGTTCTTTCGTCGTTTTTACGATCTTGAAGTGATTGCTGTGACAGCGGTAATTGTGCTACGGCGGTAGGTTCTTTGCTAACAAAAAGATCGTTAGCATAAGAGCCGTGAAACCTTCTTGCGTGCCGTGCCTTTGCCGGAAAGCGGTCAGTAAGTTGCCGCTACTTTTCGTTCTACTGCCTTTGTGACTTTATGTTCCATAAGTGTTTTATGTCAATTAACCCACTCGCCGGCAAAATGAATGCGATTCCGTCAACTTTGGATGATTTCGTTGGCCAAATGATGTTTCTTGATTGTGGGGCACATTCAGGGCTGTAGCTAGAGTCGAATTTGAGGTAGGGCAGCATTGGTTACAGGTAGGGCGGAAGTAAAAAATGTATCATAATTGATCTACCCTCGAAGCACGGGCTCCAAAATCAATCACCATATATATATCACTGACCTCTAGGTCAGTGATGTACATTCAATAGCTATTCGTAGACAAATAATTTCTGTGAGAGACCATGAGCATGGATCTAATAACTATTAAATCCTCAATGATGAAGAATAACTATTAAGTCCTCAAGGATGAAGCGCCATATTTTCAAAACGCCACATAGCCACTCATCACGGAACTCTTGCCTCCAAACATTCCCAAATCGTATAAATACCGGAGACAAGAGCCGAAAATGACAATTTCGATCACCGGCTTTCCGGTAACACATTCGCTGACTGGCTTTCCAGGAAGTAAGTAGAAAATTTCTTCTGAGCAGTGGGTTTTCCTACCAAATTGAATCAGGCTTTCCTGAACTATTTAGGTTTTCGTAAACACTACACAAAGGTTTTCCTACGCGTACTACAAAACTCATACTTATTACCACCAGGATTTCCTGAAGGTCATTAAGTACTTCAAATCCCCTTGCGTTAGTTTCGTCTGCGGTACTTAACGTACACCCACAGACATTAAACGACTGTATCTATATATTTATATTCCATAAATATACTTTCCTTCACTAATTCAATACTTTATCCCTTTTTCTCATTTCATATTAATAACATTAGAATTAAGCTTTATAGAATTAACTATTTTGAATTAGTATTTTAATTTTAATTTTGTTTATTGTTTTGGAGTATCCCTTTGAATTATCATCTTTTGAATTATTGTTTTAGATTGAATTGTTATTTACTTCGTACTTCATTATTTTGTAGATATACATATACATATTCTGAATTATAAATATTTATTTCTTTACATTTTTCATTTGTTGACTTATCCTTTATATTTTGAATTAATTTTCATTTAATAACAAATTTTCACATTTTCATTAATACCAAAAATTCTTATTGTTTGTTTTGTTTTAACTCCCCTCGCTTCTCGCACCTACTGTGAATCAGTACCTCTTTACGAGGTGCCTGGTATAGGCCCCAACAGTAATGTTGGGTCTTGTTTTTATTATATGTCTGTGCTCCCGGTGCACATACTTCAAATGCCATCTATAAACAGAACAAAGAATTATTATAATATCAAATGAATGTCACAAACTGTGCTATGTTCGGAAAAGTTTAAATACCTATCGCTGCAATTTTTTTTATCTCAAACTATGAACAAACAATTTAATTATGATAATTTATCTTAGTTTTTGGTATTTTTAAGGTAGGGCATTGTGATTTCAAGGTAGGGCATTGCCCCACAATGCCCCCCCCTAGCTACGGCCGTGGGCACATTAGCCTTTAATGATCATAACGAAGTCAAGTCTTACATATATTTAAGAATTATTTAAAGTGTTTTAAAAATACATATCTTTAATTACTCTTTATTTCAATTCGATTTCTCTTTAACCTTTTGAGAAAATAATAATAATAATTAAATTAATAACTGGGATTCTTCGTTTTTTACATGCTCTTGTTTTTCAATTCAACCATAGTTACAATGCTGTAATAAATGTAATAAAATAAAAAATAAGTAATTTCGGAAATTAAGCAAGTATTTATTTTTGACATCAAATTTAATGTATAGTTAAAACAAGACATAGCAATAGAAAGAATTATGTTCATATTTTTGTTACGTAAAATAATTTTGCAACGTCATTCTATTCATTCATTTCTTCAAAATTCAAATAATTTTTTTTTATTCTCATACCATAATGGAAGTACATTTACCTACTATCCATTTTTGTGATTTAAATATTGCGGAATAAAAATTTTTAACACAATATTTTTTCGTTCTTGGACCAACATTTTTTATTTACTGTTTTGTCTATGTATTTGTTCGTTTTTTATTATTATTTCCATGCGAAGTTTTACAATGTAATTTTATGTCTACATATACTAATCTGCAACATAGTAGTCAAATTTCTGTATAAAATTAAGAAAATTTTAAGTGTAATTAAATAGATTTCTTTTATAGTTTTCGAAAAAAGCGTTATTACCAATTTAAAATGAATTTTCTTTCTAATTTTTTCTATCTAAAATTTACTTGAAAGCAGCAGAGTTCCTTCTAGATTTTAAAAGGTTTTTACATATTTCTTAGCTGGGGGGATTACGATTTTATTAGTTTATGAATACGTCTATGCGACAATCTCAAATCAGGACTAGAAATAGGTTCTAGGCCAAAATCTAGGCTATCTCTATAAACGGCACAAACTGGGACATATAGGATATTTGGACTATATAATTATCTTACTATCTTGCACAATTATTAAAATTTGTTCTGGATAAGTCATTGCCTTACGTCTCAAAAAATTGTTCATATTGTTTTTCCAGTTTCATATACACCATTTCGATACCTTTTAGGTAAGGGTTAAGAAATTGTGATACCGGAACATCCGATGTAGGATTCCTCTCCCGCAATTATGAACTATGCACGTCGTCATTGGTGCACTTTGAAGAAGATTAAAAAATTCGAAATGCCTTTATAAAGTCGCTAACTTTCTACAACGGTAAAAATTGTAAAGGAAGTCATCATATCCTAAATGATTTCAATTGACTGCAATTCGACACGTGATATCTTGCCTTAAGATTGTGCAGATAAAAGCCGGCGAAGACAGGAGCTTCTAGTCGACGACGCGACATATTTGCGCAGCATGACAAGAATCCGCGACATCGCCGCATATAATGACAAATTCCGCAATTTGTTCGCGATGCAGCGGACATCAAGCAGCGTGACGTTTGTTTGACCATCGAGTCGATTCATATCTCAATAAATAATCGGAATGTGAGCTAGACCGGCTCGACCTTTCCCCATCGCGTTGAATGGGTACTTTAAGTGTACCGCGCAGCGATTTAATTCCATTATCTGCACGATTTTGTGAACCTTTGCGTTGAAACTATCATCGCATCTGGATTCTAGAAGACGGCAGTGTTCGCGGCCGCAAGGAAGTAACTCCGGCACACATTGGTGCCGAATGCGGCGTCTGCTCCCCGAAAGATGCTGTTCGACTTCCTTTCCCTAACCGTCGTTGAAAGCCGTAGGCGATGACAAACTGAATGAGCTTCGGCGGTAGAAAACAAATAGAGAAACAGTCAAATCCGCCTTAAGAAGTAGCTGACACAATTAACCAGCGTTCAACGGCCAATAGAATTTCCTTACAAGATTAAGTGCAGAAGAGAGGCCAGCCCGTTAGCAGCGGCAGACCTTCGTGAATTGTGGCCCACGGGGTGCACGGGGCTCACGTCGTCGCGTCGGTGCGGGACTCTATGGGACGTGCGACCGCAGCTCAAGACTGGGCCGGCGGAATCGCGGCTAGGAGATCCGCAAAACTAGAACATGCCGTCTTAGGTTCAGGCCTTTCTGAACAGACGGGGCCCCCTTGGAGGAGGCGGAGTACGAGGGGCCAGAAGAAGAGCGATTCCCGTTCGGTTTTTGTTCTCCGCAATTATCATAATAATAATCCCTATCTCGGCTCTCGCTAAACAGATTAATTACACCCTAAACGGCGAGGATTCGCGATAATCTCCTCAAAAGCGATGTAAATTGCACCGTAGCGATCGGACCAATTTGCCAATTCGCGCACCATTCCTCGGGAGGCCGCAACTCTTTTCTTTTCCAGTTATGATTGGGTTTGATTGCTTTTTTATCATCCCACTGTTTCGGTGGATTTTTCAAATTGCCTCGTTGGAATTGCTAATTTCAGTCATATTTTTTGCTTCCAGAACGTTTCATTAAGTTCTTACCGCCTAATTCAGCGGTACCTTCGTGAAAATTGTTTGCGTCTTACGCTCATAACTTACAAAAAGCAATTATAATTGCTTACGGTTTTCTTTTTTAACAGTCAACGCACTTTTGGCATATTCGCCTAATTTAACTTTATATTTAGACCTTTATCGCGAAAGTCGATTTCAGTAGAATTGACTCTACTCTTTCTGATCGTAAAGCGATTGACTCTTCAAATTTCAAAATGCAAATTTCCATTGGAAATTACTCAAACTATGTAAATAACCTAGACAGACGAGCACCGCTAAATGAACGTTTGACGAATGATCATTCAATCGGATATTCATTCATGACAGACGGGCGAACTTCATTCAAGACAAAAATTTTACACATCTCAGAAATGGATACGATTGATATAGAAATATGTATTAAGTTTATAAAAACGTTTGCAAGCTATCAAAAGCGTAATTATTACAAAGAAAATAATTATTTTAAACCATTAAATCACATAATATGCAGCAGTTTGGTCAGACAGCTGTAAATTCATAATTTGGATTTCTATGCTCATTCTCTAAGAATGAAGTTGTCGCAACTTCGTTGACGAGGACGAGAGTATAGTTATAATCGTTCATTCTAACTTCATTCTTGGTAACAGAGGACACGGCAACGATCATTCTTCGTAAAAGTTCATTCGACCGTATTCGTCTGTCTAGGGCATTACGTTAGTTTATCTATCAAAAAGTGACGAGATTGCACTATGATCAGTTCCGTCTTAACCTTAAGGGTAGGTGGGGCATGAACCCAGGGTCCTCGGCCGGATGCAGGCCCTAAAATTCCGAAACCCAATGCCAATGTATTTGTTATCCAAGACGGCAAAATATGCCATCTAGGGGTCACGTACGTGAGCACTAACTATAGCGTAGACACGTACGGTACGTCGACCATAGGCCTAACATAAAATTTTAATTAAGAAATTATATACAAAATGTAGGTAATTAGTTGAAACTTTGTTGAATTTTATCCAAAAGGTATATGTAGCTTCAATAAAAATGTGTTGAAAGTTTTTAGTCCTTAGCAAGTATAATTTTTATCCTTTTATCCGTTCAAAGATTTATAGTGCAGCCAATTTATAAAAAGTACAGTTCGTCAATCTATCGTATTGGAATAACGTAAATTATTAGTCAAAATAATCATCAACTAGAACCAAGAAAAACATACTTTACACATAACATATGTACTTTATTTTTGAACATTTTCCGGACCAAAAGACCGGCAGGCGTTGCACTTTATATGTTTTTGAATTTTTTTCATTACCATTTCAGGGGGTCGAAAGTTTTTGCGTCTTCGTAGCAGTCAAAACATCTTTGGGACATTCACCTGGGAATATTAAAAAGTAAAAAAAACTAGACTGAACTCTGTTTGTATCAAAATCAGACTAATTTCATCGTCTGCTTTAAAAAGTACACACTGTGAAGATTTCGCAAAAACGACCAGGTAAAATAAGTTACCATTGCCATGTACCTTGGAAGCGAAAGGTACGTTGTGAAGAGCTCAAGAAATTTCTCCGAGACCTGCTTAGCTCGTTTAAAAGGTTTTGAAAGTTCTGCTAGTGACGACCGTTGGAGAATTTCAACGATGCCAAAGAACATTGGCAAGAAAATGAATTGTGCATGAACGAAAACGTTTAGCCAAAATCTAAATCTGCGAAAAAGCGAGGCATGCAAATTCCGCCGTTGATATCTGACTGTCATTACCACCCGTCTATGCCAGAAGAGTCTGCTTAAATTTACGACTGTGTCTTTTTCAGTAGGTCAAGCTCCGTGTTCTCCGGCGAGATTTATTGTGGTCATAAAATTAATGCAGAACGCCAACTTACACGGAACCATTTTGATAGATCTTCTCTCACGAGTTGCAACTTTGATGCTGTAGAAATATCCGACTTGTAGCGAGTAGTGGCACTTTATCGGAACAGGAAGACGTTACATGAAAACTGGATATAAAAATAAAATGTCCAAGTTTCAGAAAAGATGTTTCTTATCTTTTTATGTTTGTACTCCGCTATTTTCCTATCAATCAATTGTAAATAAAAAGTTTATTTAAGCTTATTTTGCGTGTACATTCATTTTGCCATCAACAAGTTCAGTTGAAATTTGGCTTCATTTCATCCGATTTTTGTACATTCAGTAAACATTTGTTAAATTCTATCAGGATTTTGTCTGCCTTATTCTGTTTTTGTCACCCAAATTCATATAAGTATACGTACCTATTTGAAGTTACATAATTTATTCACGAAACGATATAATATAACTGGAATTTGGTAGATAATGTTGAATAAAAATCAATTTTGAAGACAAAAACATTTAATTATTTTTATGTTGCATTTCATTATTTTGTAAAAGAGCTTTTTAGTGAGCAATTAATTGATTTTTTTTATTATTATTATTTTTGTAAAACATTTAAAATTCAAATTCAATGTCCAGCCGCAATTAATACAACAAATTTCAATTAATATTAAATTTTTTATTGCTCAGCGTTTGACAATGCAATGTGGCTGGGATACAGACCATAGTTATTAATGAGTATTTTTGTTTAACAGCAAAAATACAAAATATTAATTTTAGAATTATATACTTTGATAATAATTAGTTCTTAAATCATATATTTTTACATATTTGCATTTTTATTGAACTTAATTAATTTAATACTACACAAACAATTATTACAGTCTGTGATATAAAATAAATATAATATTAACCTATATATCGATAATTCTTACTTTTTACGCTTAATAACTAAAGTTAACATAATTTATTTACATTATGCAATCCTAATTTTCTTTATTCCTTTATTGCATTACAACTATTTCACCTACTGAAAATTTTTTTAATTCAATCGTTTCATGATCCTTAGCTTTGTAATAATGGAATTGTTTTCTTGTGGTTACTATTTCTTCATACCTCTTGGTTCTCTTTTTCCTATGAGGATCATGTCTTATGTATGATGCTATTTCAAAATTCTATTTTATTTTAATTTTGATATTTGAATTACCTCTTGGAATAGTTTTTCTGGATCGTCCGCCTTTTTGAATTGTCTTTTCATACAAATTGTACACTTTTCATAAATGGTATTGTACTTCTTACAAATGTTATTTTGCAATATTCAAATTCTATAATAACTTAGATTTCTAGATTTCCTTTTCCAATTTATATTACCACATTTGCTTAAAAACTGAAAAAAAATGTTCACAGCTTTTTTAGAGTTCACTACCGTCGACTCCACTACATTATTGTATCATGATTATTTCATTTATAAAAATCAAATTATTAATTACTTTCAAATTCACACGAGGTATTTTGAACTCCAGAAAATAAAATATTTTCTCAATTTCCCGAGGCTAACTGAAATTATGTGACCGCTAAATCTATCAGTGGTTTCACTTTGTAATAACTAGTGTCAGCAAAAGATCAAAATTAAAATATATGTACATTTTGAATTATAGAGCCGTAAACTTTCTTTGGACCCCCAGATGACAACAACGGTTTAAATATTACCTGCAATTGTAACGCATGTTACTGGTTATGCTATTTGTTACAGCTCTGCTTGTAATTCACACTTTGTTTAGTAACCGACTGAAAACGGGAACTGGAATTAGATCCGCATAGTCGTGGCGCTTGTGGCAGGAACACCAAGCTGACGAAGTTGACTAGTGCCCCGAATCGAAACGCCTACCACTTTTTGGGATCGTCTGCCTCTGCGAACGATCAACAGAAATGTTCCCATATCGGGAGTAGAATGCGAGGGTTAGATTTTGTAGTTTTGCCAGCCAGCCGCTCGGCAGGGAAAATTGCAATAAGCTAAGAAATAAATAAACTCAATTTGAATATCCTCCGAACAATCTTAACAAAACCATGACGTCGAAGTCCGACTAGCACCCTACTAAGACGTGATTTACTTTTATTCCAGAATCGCCGATAAGAATCATCACAGCCACCCAGAGCAGCGCATCTTTGCCAGCATCTTCGGAGGATTCGTCGCCCACGTTGCCGACTTCTCCGCTCCTTACGACGGAAGACCGCCAGAACCGTGGAATAGCCAACAACTGCCCAAGATCATGTCCAGCGGCAACAACTCCACCAGAGCCGGTCTGCGGCTCCGATGGCTTAATTTATGCAAATATCTGCGAAATGAAGAAAAAGACATGCTCAAGAAACGGAGCGCCTGTGGTAAAGGTGAGTTCCCAGTTGCGACCATAAATAAATTGCACGGTGGCCCCCGTGTTGCTCGGTTTCGGTTTCGCCAGAGGAGCACCCCGGCGCCGTCGTTGTCGTCGTCATCGACATTAAAACGCACATGCACACCTTGCCGGGCAATAAAATTAATCCAACTGCTCCAGTGGCGATATTAAGTTTAGTGGGTCACTAGAACGCTCGGTTTTGTATTTTGCTGCATTTTAACATTAACCGGCGGCGCAGCGTGAGGAGGGCGCCTCACGTTTGTTACCCGATGGAAACTCCTTCAGAGAAAGGCCCGGCGGTTTTTGTGCGACTCCAAAAACAATAATTTCTATTTTCGGTCGGATAGTATCGTTTTTTGGGTGAAAATTGCACGCTAGCGAATTCTGCGGCGGCGTTTTTCATAATTAGAGGCGAATCGTTAAAACAAATCAATTTCAGGAGGACAAGGCGGGCTGCGAAAGAGCCCGGGGCTCTGACTGCAAACATCGATGCTCTGCAGAAAAAGACCCTGTTTGCGGCACCGATGGGCGGACGTACCTCAACAGGTGAGCCCCGCACCGCAGGCGTTTTTCCATCTTAAATGAATTCCCCTTTCCCCCCGCAGGTGTATGCTCCGTGTCCAGGCGTGCCGAATTGGAACTGCCGCACTCAGCCTTGCCCACGTCGGCCCCTGCAGCAACACCAGCGCCGTCCGGGAGTCGTGCCCGGTTGACTGCAAGAGCGCCCCAAAAGATGGCCCCGTTTGCGCCTCCGACGGGAACGTGTACAATTCCACGTGCGAAATGAAGCTCCTCACGTGCGGCCAGGGGGTGGTAAAAACGAGCCGCAAACACTGCCAGAGCACCCGGATGTGCCGGGAGTCCTGCTGGCGGGTCGCCCGTCCCACGTGCGGCTCCGACGGCCGGTTGTACGCCAGCCCCTGCAAAATGCGGACCTCCAATTGCGGGAAGCACGTCTTCGAGGTGCCGCTCTCGTTCTGCATGGCCCAGGAGCGCACGGGCGGCTCCAACAATTTGGTCGATGATTGCCCCACTGAGTGCCCCCGGTCCCAATCGGCATCCCAATATGCCTGCGGCAGCGACGGCAACATTTACTCTTCCGTTTGCGAGCTGAAGATGCTCAATTGTGGGTAAGTTTTTACGCCAGTCTTCACAAAAATTAAATAATAGACAATTTCAAAAATATTAATATCATTAAGAAGAATTTGAATATCGGCAAGAAATTGTTTTATTTTCTCTTTACATTTTCTTAAAACTTAAACTATAATTATTCAGGAATATTTGCGTAAAATATTATGAGAAAATTCCACAAAATAACGAAATTTCGACAGTTGAAGTAAAGGTGGGTAGAGCGATTAATTGGAATAATGTTTCCTCCTTCAAATTGGGCGCTATTACTTTTCCCAATTTCAACATACATAGATCATAAATTAAAAACTTAAAAAGATTAACTTCTTCACGGCCTTGGCCACATATGTGTACTTTTATATTTTAGACATTAAAATCATGCTAACAAAAAAAAATTAAAATCTATTAACGAACTATTATTAGACTATGTTTCGGCAATAAAACCAAAAAATGTGAAACATGGCAGCATGGATATTATTTTATTACACTTAAAATTAACTACTTTCAAAACATTTCAAAGTTCCTCGGACCACCCCGAGGATTCTTTTTACTTTATTGGAAAAATATCCTAAATTTTTGATAAATAAATTATCCAATTAATAAAATTTGATCAGGTTTATTGATTGTTTTATTTTAGAAACATAATTAATAAAATGAGTTTTTTTATTTTTTTACTAAAAGCACTTTAATGTTAAATATTTTAACTCAGTTTCTCTTTTTATACTAATTGTTTTTTGAAATTTTTCTTACTTACTTACAAGTAATCAAATAAGACATTTAATCACTTTTGCATCCCTGAAGAGGCTAAATATATATTACATATGTGGATTCCAAAAAAATTGGAAATAGATATTGAAAATTGGCAAAGCAAAACTTCTTATACACTTGAGTGGCGTAGGGACAAATGTGTAATTCAGAAGCTCTTAGAAGTATGATATTAATTATTATTAAAATTATTATTCAAATTGTTCAAGGACGTAGATTATAAATGCATGTATGTAATCTAAGTTGCTCCTCACATATATATAATTATAATAATGAAACATTAAGAAAAACCGTTGAGAAGATTTAACAAAAGCGCGGATATCATCCTTTTCTTTTAGTTTCCTTTGTAAGACTATTTTAATTTTTCTTCTTGTTTTTTTTTTAGACCTGTGAGGAAGCCTGTTCAAATCGTTGCGATGGAAAAATGCAAAACCAGATTGAATCGCTGTAAGCAACTTCCTGCTTGCAAGGACTTCAACAACATTTTCGGAGGAATTTTCTCGTCGCCGAAAAACGACAAGCTCTGTGGAACGGACGCCCAGACCTACAATAACGAGTGCGAACTAGCGCACGCCACTTGCCTGTGAGTATAGACCAGAATTATGTACATAATTAATAAGAACTAAGATCTTGTTGCTTTCTAGACGTGGAGTCCAACTAGCCCACGTGGGAGAATGCACCAAGCTCCAACAGCCCCCGAAGGACTGCGGGGACCAGTGCTCCTACGACGACAACGAGACTGGCCCGGTTTGCGGCTCCGACGGGAACACCTACCCTTCTCTGTGCGAATTCAAGAGGAGGACGTGCAAATCCCGAGTGGTCCCGGTCTCGCTGAAGAACTGCGCCACCACTGCCTTCTGCGACGTCGACTGCGACGCCGAGCAGCCGAACTTCGTTTGTGGATCGGACAACAAGTTCTACAAATCCGAGTGCCACATGCGGAAGGAGAACTGCGGCAAGCACATGTTCGTCGTCCCCATGAAGCGGTGCCTGGCGGCATTTTCGTTCAAGGGGTGCTCCCAGATCTGCCCCCAGGAGTTCGAGCCCGTCTGCGGGTCCGACGAGAAGACCTATTCAAATGAGTGCTTCATGGGGATCGAGCACTGCCGGTCGCGGGGCCTCGTCTTCATGAAGCACTATGGGGCCTGCGGCCGGCCCGAGGAGCCCTCGCACAACTACTTGTACTAGGTTTAGGCACCAATTAGCGCGCTTGTGTATATACTGCAGGATGACTCATAGAATTAGTCGTGCAGCGCCTGCGCGGCGCACTTAGATTTATCCTCGAGAACTAGAACTGAGACTTGTGACTCTGCTGTAAGGCGTTAGGCGGCATCTGTACGCTTCGAACTCCTCTTACTTAAGCTAGAACGTACCTAGGCTATTTATTTCGTTACTGCGTTAGTTACTAAGCCCCCACTCTCACTCTTGCGGATGTATGTGACCCTGTGACCGAATCTTTTATACGATTTTTATTGCGAATCTAATAAATAAATGAAACTGGGACCGTTGGCTATTTATACTATACCAAGTTTTGAACGGATCTTTGATTGGGGACTTATCGGTAAGTACATAATAAATATCTTAGACTCGTTAAGCACTGCAATGCCTAATTTTTAAGATAAACATATACAGTACTGTGAAAAGTTTTAGGACCGCTTCAATATTTTAGGAAATTTTAATCTTCTGAAGTATTTTATCTTTAGGTTCATCGGAGGAGGGAAATCAATGCAGGCGCAAAATCCAAAACTCAAAGTATATTTTCCATTGACTTAAAAACGACATGATGGAAAACTAAAAGTTGCCGAAGAATTGGAATGGCCTTAAAAATTTTTAGAGTTCTACCTATATGTATATAATATAATATAGTATCAGAAGTCCACCTTACCTATTTATGTACAATACTTAGCAATCCTACATTTTACTTTTTGTTGTTTTTCTTTTATTAATTATAGAACGAGCCATTTCCACATTTTAGCATCATGTTATTACTTGTGGTGTTAACTTAGAAGAAAAGCTACGGAATTAAAAAAAAATATTTTGTCTAAACAATTGAACAAAAAGGACGAAATTTATTATTATTAAATTAAAAACGCAACCCTCGAAGAAAATAGCTGATAACCTTTAAACCACTAAACATATTTTCACCAAACATAGCATCATCTCGATTGAACGCCTTCAAAAAAACAAGAACACATTGAAATTGGTCCATCCATCTCCATCATTACATATTAGATACATATTTTGTTATAAACTTGAAATTTGGCTCAATTGTAGAATTGTATTACCGGCATTTATTATTTATTTCCCCTTTAAAAATTCGAAAACTCTTCTAAAAATGCGAAACCTAGCTTACAATTCTTTAAACGGATATCAATGAAGCTCTTTGAGACAACTCTTTAAATCGAATATTTTATGAGATATTAATGCGGCGGAACGCTAATCACTTCACAAAATTTTAAAGACAATCTGGTTTACTTTCTTTAGTTAGTAGAATGGTTAGAAGTTTAATATAATTTTTGTTACGACAGGACAAATTTATGGACCAGATTAAAATTAAAGCTAATACTGCATTATAAAAGAAATGCTTTAATTATACGTGATGGATAACTTTTTTCTTTTGCGTTTTTCTTGAAATAAGTTTTTTGAAACTAGTGCACATAATATCTTCAAAACTACTCGACTGATTTTTTTAACTTTTTTATTTTATTCTATATTACTTTGTAATTATTCGATCATTTAACAGGACCATAATTTTTTTTTAAGTCGAAGCTTCATGTCGATTAAATTCCACCCCTAATGTAAGAATATTGTTGTTATTGGAAGGTAAAAACAAACGGTTTTTACTTATTAAAGCAATGTGATGAATGTGGATTATGAATTTTTAGATTTTAATTCCGCCACGATGTTATTAAGACTACCAGACTATTTTTTTAGATAAAACTTTAATAACTGAGCAAACAAAACATTAAAATTGGGAATGTAATTTTTATTTTCGTATTTTTGATCAAGGGGAAGCTTTTCCTCAAAAATAATTTCAATTTTCCCATAAAAAAAACGGCAGAACAAGGGACCGAAGTCGAATTTTTGGCATTGAAGTTGCCATTTTCGAAGTTTGACTAGGCCGCTCTCGTTTGTTAGCAACGGATTGGATCGTTAGAAGCATCGTTGGAAAGATTGAAGGCTCAGCTTTCTGATATGCTATCAACCAATGATGTTTCTGGAAAAAAACTTATAAAGCATTTTCTGGGTCTCACTTTTTAGTAGCCAAAGGCCATTAATCTTTTTATATAATTGATAGAATATATCATCGTTTTTTCTATTCTCCTGGTAGGAGAACTGATTATTAAACTACAAAAGTTTTGCTTTTAAGTTGTTCGTTATTTGTATGCTAAACCCAGCCTACATACCACTTTCAGATTTCTATAGCCTTATAGGGAAGTACTTTAAAATATAATACTTTAAAATTAAAATTAAATAAAATTAATAAATTAAATTAAATTAAAATACTTTAAATATATCCTATCCTAGAAATTTGAGTTCTCAAGCATTATCCAGACCGAAGTTATAATGGTCCAAAAATACGCTGAGTCGCTTCGAGAAAAGTTTGCTTGTCTACCGCATCCCAAAATTTTTTAATAGTGTTTAAATCCCCATCTCCATCATTTCTAATTGTTAACAAAATAAATTTACGAAAACCAATCATATTACGGGTTTCCTAACGCCAATAAATAAAGATGCAAAAATTTTTCATTATATTTTAATTTTTATGTTTTTTTTTATATTTTCTTAATAGCGAGCTTCCGGTTTATGTTATTTTTCTTTTTGAGCAAATTTTATAAAACGTATTTGAGAAATTTTGAATTTTGAAAGATAATTCTGGAATGAAATACGAACATTCCCCAAAGTGGAGAGGTTTGCATACTTTCACAAATAGGTGACAGCACGTGAAACAATGTTTTAAAAGAAGGTTAATATTTAAGGTAAAAGCATTGAATTGATTAAAAACGTTGCATTAGTTACTTTGAGAATGTTAACTACCTTAAAATAATTTTGGGACACTTGTGAAGAGCATTTTCTTGGAACGCAATAAATGAACTTCTGGCAATACTAATCGCAACTGTAGCGAGCTTCACGCCAGTCTAGACTCGGACTGGTAGCTGTCGGATTGGTGACCAACATTTGTCAAAAATTCTTGAGGAGGATATCGCGACGGTGGCCGATCGAGTTTGGTGTCGGAGTGCGAGCTGGAAGCCATGTAAAATTAGAGCCGTGATAGCTCAATCGAATATTTCCGCGACCAGGATTTGCGCGGTCGTGAATTAGCCATGAAAAACGCTCGAATCGGGCGAAATTCGTAAAAAATAAAATTGCTGGCGTCGCAGAATAGAAATTTTCATGTAGTAAAGTGGCGCCTGCGAGTGTGTGCCGCGAAGTGACATTTGGGCTTGGGTGTGTGCCATCGGGAGGAATAAACAAATGTGCTCTTCCTCGTAAAGTTGGAATTTGTGATAAAGTGGTGTTCGTTCGGTGTATGGCTGCGTCGTGAATGTGCGATTACACTGCGTTAAGATGGCGACAAGCAGAACCCGCATTCAGCAGTCGAAAAACATCAGCTCGATCCTGTCCAAGTTGCACGGGGCCTTCTCGGACGCGTGCGGTCCGCAGAAGCTCTCGACGGACAAGAAGACGCTGGACAAGACCTGGAAACTAATGGACAAAGTGGTCAAACTCTGCCAGCAGCCAAAGATGAACCTCAAGAACAGTCCCCCGTTCATCCTCGACATTCTGCCGGACACCTACCAGCGCCTGAGGCTAATCTACTCCAAATACGAGGACCAGATGCACGTCCTCCACTCGAATGAACACTTCAACGTGTTCATAAACAACCTCATGCGAAAATGCAAGCAGGCCATCAAACTCTTCAAGGAGGGCAAGGAGAAAATGTTCGACGAGAACTCGCACTACCGGCGGAATTTGACCAAACTCAGTCTCGTCTTCTCGCATATGCTGAGCGAGCTGAAGGCGATATTCCCCAATGGTGTCTTCGCCGGCGACCAGTTCCGGATCACAAAGGCCGACGCAGCGGATTTTTGGAAATCAAACTTTGGTAACAGGTAGGTGCCCCCGATGCGCGTCGCAATGGAGAAGATTTTGCCAAACATATGGTCGTCGATAAGTCGACAACAAAACGCTAGAATGAATGCATTAACCATTGACTATGCGATTTCTATTAAATCCAGGGGACAAAAACTGAACTCACACTTCCAAAAAACTATGCCACCGGCAGATGGTTCGTTCTGCATTAAATCACTACCTGGGGTAATTGTAACACTTCCTGAAAGTGTCACCCGACGTTGTGCATTTATCGCAAAACTCACACAAAGCAGAGCATTTCACGACTTTGACGGCTTCCTTGCGGGGAAAATAAGTTGCCGGCTACGTAAAAGTTGCAAAATTCTTCGCACTACCCTCAAAGTCGTAAAATTAATTCTCTATATTGCATCGAGATTTTTTTTTCTTTTTGTACTTCAAACCAGTCTACCCTTATTTTACACGAACGCGAAACAAATAAATATCAAAATCTTCAATATTTTGCAATTAATAAATAGGCAAGCTTATGTTTCTACTATGAGGTTCAACAAAGGAATTCGGTGAAATAAAAGGCAAGGAGCAATCACTACAATTTAGGAACAGTTCAAGCTCAAAATTAGTAGCCGGATGGGAGTGAAATTTTGTATAACTGAGGACAATTTTCCGTCAGTAGGCATTTTGTATAGGGAAAATTTCACTCACATCCGGCTACTTACCTCGAGCTTAACTTAAGCCATCCTCGGTCTGAAACAGTCACAATCCTTAGTTTTTAAGGAGCTACTGGAAGGGGAAAGAAAATTTTCCCCGTGTCTACAAAATTATTGGTTGGTATCAATTTAAAAGAGTTTAAGAATTAGCGTTGCAGTGAAATTGAGAATCAAAAACAATGAATATTTATTAGTTTTTATTGAAATATAACTTTAAGTTAAACAAATTAATAAATTCAAAACTACCATTGTACATATATTTAAGACAGATCCTATTTTTGCTCTCAAAACTAAGACGAATCTTTTTAACATCTCATACATTAAAATCCATCAAGCCGTTTGAATGTTACGAAGGTAAAAATGTCCCACATCTCTACATTGACGATAATAGGGCAGCTGGCAGCCACCATATTTTTATTCTTGAAGCTTTGTGTATTCCTATAACAGTCTCAGGCCCAAGACGAATTTCGCGACAACTTGATTATTAAAATCCATCACCCGTTTGTATTCTACGAAGGAACAAATTTCCCGCATACATACATAGATATGTAACCCTTTCTTTGCAGGGTAAAAACGGCATTTTATGCGAGATTTTCCTTATACATAGGCTTACTTTCAAGACGTTAACAAAACTGGTTATGGTGCGGTTTCGCAACCGCCATCATGGAAGTCGCAAGCGATGATGCAGTGTTTTATTTTCACGTTTTGGAACATTCATTTTCCCGCTCAGCCCATCAGTGGTATGTTGGCAATGCTTTGAGCAAGGTTTTATTAAATCAAATTGTAGGTATTTAACGCATTATATTAAAAATGCAAATACTTAGTTATTAGATCAAAATACAATTCAAGTTGAAAAAAACAACAAATCAATCTCCTAATGGATTGTCACCCCTTGAATCTCTTTATGAGTTAATTTGAATGTTCAATACATTATAATTTCACTTATTTAAACACCAGAAATACAATAGGGAAGCCAAAAAAAAACCAAAATTAGGAATTAAGACTTAAATCTACTCTACTACTACATACATGTACATATTTACTATATTATATTTACTTTCACTGATGGATTGCAGGCACCATCGTGACGTAGTTTTAAAACAAAGGATTCTTAGAAAAGCTACTTACGTATTCTCGTTGAAAAGGGCCTATTGAGTGGAGCATGAGTGGGTATTTATTTTTAATATTTGTCCTAAAGTAAATATTTGAAGCTCTGTCAAAGTTGTTGGTTTTACTTATACTCTGTATTTAAATAACAAATACTAAAAAAAGTGTATTATATCATACAATAGTCAATAAGTTGATATAATTTCTGATTATGACCAAAACTTCAAGGTCTTATTATTTATACTTTTTAGGGTTTCCCATAGTATGGAAGCTTCAGTACGCGAGTCTGATTTCGCATTTAATCAGTTTTGAGTACAACAACGAGAATTAGTAATCTTTTAAGGTATTTTTACTGATTTACTAAGAAATCTGATGTATATAGAACAACAATTTTAAACGTTTACAATGTACCACCTTTAAAAAATGTCATCAAGAGAGCGAACAAGAATAGAAAATCACAAATCATAACTCACATTCTTTATATCTAATTTATCTGTGATATTACGCAGAAAAATTTGTCCTTTAAAGTTATGGCATTTCGTGTCTCGTGGTTATGAGAAGTACAGAAAAACCAGGGTTCAAAATGACCCACTTACCACTCAGAAGAGTAAGTAATAAACTTGTTTCAGAATTTTGAGCAAAATATGAATAAAATTTAATTTAAATTTTTCTCCCAGAGTTATTCAGTTGTAGTCATTCCTCTGCTTCTGACTAAGTGTTCAAATTCAAGCGCCTGAAGCAGTCCACTCAGTCATAATTTTGCATTATTTAACCCGAAGAAGATGCCGAAAGTATGTAGGTACCGCAAGACAGCAGCATTCCTCGCCCCCTCATCAGCACATTCATGTACCGAGCATAAGGCAGGGGCGAATCGATAAAGCATAATTTCGAGATGTTCTTAAATTTGCAAACCGTTACCTACCCCCACAGTTTGCTGTTCAACTTCCCCAAAATATTTGAGATTGCGTGACCAGTGGCCGTTAGGGCGATATTAACTTAAGGGAATTCCTGACGAAGACAACGCAACCACTGAAGGTGGCGAGGGAGCATAAGGAGTAATAAATTATGTTCTGTGCAGGTCCTGCCCGGTGCACGACTCCTCTGAAATTATGTTTCATTCCAGACCAGCCGAAGCAGGAATTGAGTCATGCACGGCACGCCACTGCGGTCCCGCTCCGAACGAACGAGCAGCACTAAAAAGGACCTCGGTGGTCATCAGCTGTTTAATGAAAGGGCAGGAAGCAAACACCGGCTTCAATTAATTATTAATGTGCGACCCGTAATAAAAGATTGTAGGGTTGACGCCGATAAAAAATCAAAAGTTACTGCCGAAGAAATGGCGCACTTAAGACGATTTTATGACTAAACGTGGTGGTCCCTTTCTTGTATCTTGTCACAAAATTTTTTTCGAACTAGAATGCAACTAGAGTTGGCTTATAGAATTCTACTGTCTTTGTTTTAACTAGAACTCATTGGAATTCCGATTAAAATCACTAGAGTTATAGTATTTCTCTCCTATAACTAGATTTACATATATCTACATATACATATATTCATTTGATTTTTAAAAATAACCTCCAGAATTCACTGGACATAGTTAATGTACATAAATAAATCTAATAAACTATATTTATACAATAACCAAAGTCGGGACTTTGGCCTAAAGAGTATAATAGACCAAAGTCTGAATCTGTTTTGCTGTAGGTACATAAACGTGCAAGTCAGAAATTTGGTCTAGCTCCAATTAAATTGGGACTAGGTCTAATTTATTTGATTGTTGTGTATAAAGTAAAAGTAAAAGCTGCTATATTGAGAACGTTTTTTTTGGAGTCTCGAATAACTAAGTGGAAAAAGTTTTAATAATTGTACAAGATAATAACATAATTGTATAGTGCAAATATCCTATGTGCTAGTTTGTACCATTTATACGGATAGTCCAGATTTTGGCCTACAACCGTTTTATAGTCCTGATTTGGGACTGTCGCATAAGTAAACGTGTCATAGACATTTTACACAAGAGGCTTATTCAACAAATACGAAAAGCTATGTTTTCTTCAGAAGATATTTTTTAATAGGTACTGAAATGATTGAAGATTAAAATAATGATAATATCGAAAATTTTAATATATGTCTTAATTTCACGCAATCCTTTTAATTTCCCATGTTTAATGGTTTTAATTTCTAAAATCTTTCTGGAATCACAACAGAGAATGTACTCCATTCTGTATGAAAAGCAGATGAGAAATGGCAAATTTTATACCGAGAACTGCTTGTTACTTCGAATCAAAGAACTACGATTCCAATCAATTTGCACAAAAAGGCAGCAAAGTGCACTAGAGTTTCAGTGTTTCCAATAGATTTCTATAGTTTATTTTCGCTAGATCAAGCGGAAATTTTATTCTCTCTAGATTCGAATGAAAAGAAACATTCGAACAACCAATCGGAGTAATTTATTTCCTAGTGAACAGCACTAGAAACCTAGAGAAAAGCAACACTAGTTGCAGCCTAGTAACATATGCCTAGAAATAACGTTTAGAGTGTTAAAAAGTTGCTTCACAAATGAACCTACAGATTGAGTTTGAGGTCTCCTCACTTGAGATTGATTTTTCAGCATTTTCCCAACACAATGTTGTTGGAAGTTATGTCAAAAGCATCACTTAAAGTTGTTTTCACGCTTTCGTTATATACATGTGTGCATACAACATATATAGAATGACTGTTGGCAATTGAAGAGTTTGAACGAATCCATCATTTGGAAAGGTCCTGAGCTCGTCAATCGTAAAGGGGTTGTTTTCTATCAGGACATACAACCGACCACATACAAGTTTGATAATCCGTCAAAAAATATCGGAAAATAAAAGGCTTTCCACTTGTTTCCCTCTTTTCAAAACTCTTTGCGTGGTATTGGGCTGCAAATCAACACCTTGTTCAGATTTTTCGCCGTCCTTCTATTGTAGGTATAAACGGGAAATTATGAAGTTTGCTGAAAGATGGCAAAAGGTTAGCGAGCAAAATGGTAATCGTAATATATGTATCCTTGTTTAACCTTTATTTATATTTTGAAAACATAGAAAAAATTTGTCATGATTTTTCCAACAACGAGATATTCTTCTAGAAAAATCCTCAAAATAAATGTAATTATGGCAAATAACTTATTCGTATTACCTACAGCGTGTAAGGCTTCAACTCGATTTTCATCGATACTTAGAATACTTAGAAATATCTCAAGGAAATACTTTTGACCTTAAATGAACATTCGAACAATGTTTGTTTTGCGTTTTTTTTCCAGTGACCACCGATTTTTTCTCGAGGAGAAAATATTATTACAAACCAATCTGTAAGGAGATATACGAATTTGAAGTTTTTGAAATAATAAAGTTAAAGTTAACGATAGGAAATGCTTTGTTGAATACACTACATCGAGTATTTATTACTATACCTTGCCTTTCGTTAGGGTTCTAACTTTTGATTGAGATCTCGACAAATATTTAATCACAGTAATTGAATAAGGACCTTTGGTCATTTTGCTAGCCTTCATTAATATTAGATCTGCAAATTTGATATTATTTGCCTTATTATTATAAATATAGAAATAATAATATAAATCTCGGAATGACATGCACTCGTAATCAAATCGCGTAACCATCAGTGACACAAGAGATCAAATTTAGCGTTCTAACATAACTTTTGGTACAATACTTTTTTAACATCATATCGGTTAGTTAACGATTGGAGATTTTGCCTTTAGTTTAGATGTTATTTGAAGAAAAAAAGGAAATAAAAACATAAAACATTTATTAGATTTTATGTAATTCCTGCAGTGTACAGTAGATACAGCTGTGGTAATAGGGATAAAACATGTGATCAAGTTTTCAGAAATGATTCTCATTAATTTACTATTGGAGCAGATGTCATTGTCATTGTCCTTAAGCCACTTTCTGTTAATTGGGAAGTGTGCTTGGGATCGTTATCTTGCATTAAAATCCAAGTAATTGGCATAAACTTATCAAGATACTCTGAAACCTTATCAAAGGTCCCACTCCAATCCACGACATTGCTTCCTAAACCATTATACTGCCACGATTATGTTTAATGGATTTTAAAGTGTGTTAAGGATTGTAATGCTTATTCAGGGGACGACGTATATGTTTTTCCGTTTGAATTAATCCTATTAAATTTTGATTCATCTGTTCAAAGTATTTTTTTTTCCAGAAATCGACTGGCTTATTTATATACATATGTGTTTGTAAACGCTCCTTCTGCCATGATTTCGGACACGTGTATCGTTTTCATGGCAATGCACTCATTAAGTTCGGCTTCTCGTAATCGACCACGTACAGTATCCGTAGATATGCATATAAGTACCATATTGTTTTTCGGGCAATTTTTTGCGGATTTTTCTACAGTGAGGCAACTATTAAATAATTACTTAAAAATATTAAATCTAAAATTTGTTCTATTCCTACAACTGCCTCGACATTTAGGGCCGTATTTTCTACTACAATTTACTGTGAATTTTGTTTAGTTACGATATATCGTGGCTGTTGAGGTCTCTGTTAGATGAATCGGGAATTTTTGATATACTATACCAAATAAGTATAAAGAGTTGAGAAAAGGTTGAGCTCGCTGCACCCTTTAACGTGTTAACGAAAATTGGTGAAACGACAATGGCTTCAGTGAGTGACGAGTTCCAGCGCAAAAAGTAATTTAAATAATCGCATTTCACGACTCAAAAATCGAAACCGTTTAGGACGACGACGTGACCCCAACTTGTTCGGGCGCAGCACCGCCGCAGCGAGGTGTGAACAGTGGAAGGCATGCTCCTCGCGATAAGCAGATCTTTCGCGCGCAGTAATTGAACTGATTATTAAAACAATGAAATAATCGCCCCTCGCCAATTTCTCCCCCGAATGCGGCTGGCGGCGTTTTTTTTATCGCCTATTTATGTACAGTCGACAGCCTTGATGACAATGGCCGATGAACTAACGCGCGTTCCGAGTGGGCTTGTATTTTTCGGGCATCGGGGGGAGGCGCATTTCATAATAAGATTTGAATTCTGGCTGCTGCCACCACGCCGCTCCGCCGCCGCCTCGACGCCGCGCCGTCGTCACCAGAGGAGGCTCCTCCAGTCGCGGCAATGTGTGCCCGATACCACGCTCTGGTATGCCGTGCAACAGTCGGGGGAGCCCGAGCCGCACTCGAATGAAAAGTGCATTCGGGACGGGCCCCGATGCAGTCATGTTGCACTTTCAATTAAAATGTTGGGCGACTTCGGAACGCTGCTCCCGTAGCCTCCACCTCGTTCCGCCATCGCAGCCGCCTCGGCCCGTTGAGCTTGCCGGATTCGAAACGAGCCCCGAATCGATTTGTTGCCGACGACGGTGGTAATATTCAATGGGTGCTTTGTTTATGTCATCATCCTCCGAATTTTCACCATCCCGCAGCTCTTTTGTCAATTTTAAAAAAAGGCCCCCCCGTTCCGTCCATTTTTAATTGTTGCCCTTTTTCTATTTATGGCCAGACTGGGACAATATTTGCCATTTCCCTGCTTTTGAATTGCTATTTTTCGAATATGGGAAATTCAAGGAAATCTGTGTTTCCTCCCGTCCGCTTCACGCATTTTGCGCTTTTGTATGCATAGACCTCGCAGCCGGCAATTACGCCTGATTCGAATTATTAACATTTAATATTTTGTGCGTTATTTTTTCTCGCTTCGCTTTTGTGCAATGCGTTGAAAGCAAATTGAAGCTAGCATTAAACTAATGCGTTTATCTAGCGGGCACACTCAAATCAAATTGTTTGGTTGAGCATAACGCATTTAAATTACAAATTTTTATGGTATCGAATGTGGCGAGGACGCACCTTTGAAACAAAATTTTATAAATATTAGTTAAAGGGTGATTATACGATATTGGGAATTTCGATGCAAATTCAATAAATATTCATCTATCGTTTTAATTTTAATAAACAGAAACAATATATCATTCACATGTCATGGTTAAGCTGACCAGGAATTATTAATATACCATATATGCTAGAGGAGTGACACCAGAATGGTGAAAAATTGCGCGAAATAATTCCATGTTAATCCTTCTAGATAATCCTAACGCGTCTGTCTCTTCACGAAAACTGTTAAAATATTTGATTTGTTCATAAGTTCAAGACGCTATACCCAACAAACTGTATAAAATTATTAAAAGTAAAATATCGAACAAATATCCTTAAAATTGGTGACGGGTCAGTCAGGGGAAGGTACTAAGGTACTACAATTTTTCAATTATCAGATAAATCTCAAAATTAAAATTAGGCTTAAGTTAGGAATATCGTCAATTCCAATTTTAATTTTGACACAATATCAAAACTAAAAGGGGCAATTTTACTATGTACTTATATGGTTAAATTGTGAAAAAGAATGATAATAAAATGTAAACAAAAATCTTATTTCTTGTTAGTTTTGTAAAAATAAAGGAATTTTGTGGTGTAAATGGTCACTTCACTTCGGCCCTAAACAAGCAAATTTCGATACTACCCATTTTCTGCATTCCGAGTGAAATGAAATCGAAAAGAGCTTAACAAAGCTCCTTTTGAATGAAATATTTTTAATAAAATTCTTAAAATTGTATAATAACAAATTCATTTTAGTTATACCTTTGATGTAGAACGTGGGTCTTAAAGTATTTGTTCTTGTTATTGTCTATATGTTAATCAGCAATCAGCGATCCCAAAAACCCATCTAGATAAACACAGTTAATCTTTGATCTTGTCATGATTAGGTATGACATAGAATAATAGGAAACTAGAAATAAAACTGATTAGAAATCGGTCATATTTTGGTCTTAAATAATAAAAAACCAACTGGTTCATACATTTAAATTTTAAAAAAATACCACAACTGGTCAAATTTTAAATACGTATTATTGTTTGTTTTTTAGAGTTTTTATGGATATATTTTTATTCATTACTGTAGAAACATTGCAGAACATCTATAGATTCAATAAAAACAAGTAAAAATTGAATCTAAATAGAAATATTAACTTAATATAATACGTGACCTCTATAAACACGTTTCGTTTCAAAACAAAATGCTTTTCAGTTGAATGCTTGCCTTAAACAAAAATGTGAAAACTGCCAGCAGAGAAAACTGTCTATGGGAGGAGTGTTTCACAAAAGGGCGTTACACAGCAGAGTTGTTCCCTTCGGGATCCCCCGAAAGAAAACAATCACTGTCCGCCCGAAATAAGGTTATCATTTAATTATCCTGCTTTTCTACCAGTTATTTCGCATTGGATTTGTCAGAACTCAGAACAGTCGGATTCAATTTTGGTGAACAAAATCTTAAACAAACTCTGAATTTAATTTGCAGTAATATAAAGCCTCCTTCTAGGCTATCCTCGCTAGCGAACCCTTTTCTGTTGAGCGTGGTTCATAAACCCTTTGCCCTGCTCCTGGTGAAATATTGAGAGCATTACAAAAGTGTGCCTGCCTTTTTACAAATGTTGAAGCTCAGAATCAGAATTAAAGAAAACGTCTGGGCGAGCAAAACGCTAACAATGCCGGGGCGACCGAGTTACTCGAATGCACGTCGTGGGCGTGCTCGCGAGGATGGCGCCCGGGGCTTCTTTGGCAGAGCCCCCGAATGCATCGCAGTTTCCACATGCTTTTGTTGCTGATTAAAATGCTTTGAGAGGATTTTACAATTATCTGTGCAGCGCAGGAGACAATCCAATAAGTGCTCGTCCTCTGCATTTTCGTCTGTATGAGCCCTGATTATCCATCGGCGCCCCACATTCCCGGGAGCACCCTCTCAAGAAATTGATGTCCCAATTTCTGAAGGCTAAAGGAAATTTTCTGCAACATTTCCTATGTAAGCCATCTGGGCCGCGTTATTCTTCCCATTTATCTGGGAGTGACGACTGACGAGTCGATAAAATCCAGAATTTTCAGAGCATTGTATCGCGGTCTGAAATTCATTTGCATAAGCGCGATTATCTCAGCCGTACGGAAATTAACATCGCTTGCAGCTGCTAATGATGAACGCAATTCTTTTGAGAAAACTAGAGTAAAATTTCCATTTTATTAAAACCACAATTTTCTCAACCATTTTTGCTGACAGGCTCCCGATAGTCCTTCATCTTATGGGCCTGAAGACAATGCAGACGAGCTCTAGATCATGAAAACAAAACGCCGCACACTTTTCAACCGTCCTTTTGAAGGATCTGAGGATATATGGGAAAACACTTTCCGGGCACCACAGGAAATAAGAAAAATGTCCAGGCCCGGTGCCAAGATGATCATGGTCCACGGGAGCCCGGCTGCTGGGAACGCATGCGGCTCCCGGGAGGGCAGTCACCGTACAGCCGCCACGCCGGGCTCCAGAGCCTTCCTTGATGGGTTCCATTACGCCTCTAATTAAGAGCAGTCTTACAGCCAAATTAATATTACGTGGACGTTTTCTGTCCACAAACCTCACATGCACATTCGTTTTCACCGCTCTAAGCTGTCCTAGGGCTTTTTGGTAGTGAAAAGGAAGCAAAAATCGATTGGGATTCAGGAACTCTAGAACATAAGTACGTTATATAGATATGTGCATACATAAGGTAAAACCAGGCAGCTGATGGTTATGGCAAAATGTTACGACCATGTGAAGGAAAACCATAAATTTTGAAATAACCAGTTTCTCAATATCTTTAGCATACAGATGTGGCTACGAAATTTAAAATTAAGAAGCATTGTTACCTTAAAGTTTGAGTGCAGGGCATGATTTTTATTCTACTAAAAATCATTTTACCTAAAAGTAAAATTAGTTTTTAAAAGTTTTGCTATATTTTTTTTAACTAAGTAAAGTAGTTACATAACATATATAGTTTGATCTGTTTTCACATTGCGTATTATATAAAGTGTGTGGTAAAAATTTCGACTACTTAGTTCTAATTGAGCTAGAGCTTTAATATTTTGAACGCGTGTATACTGTATACGTCCCGTGACAATGATATACATATATCTTATATATGTACAGTACTGTGAAAATTTTTAGGACCACTTCAATGTTTCATGAAATTTTAATCTTCTAAATGTATTACTTCCTCTAAGTTCGGCGGAGCAGTGAAATCAAAATTTAAACTTCAAAGTGTCCTTTCCATTGATTTTCCCCCTCCATCCAACTTAAAATAGAGATGATTCAGGGTACTCAAATTTCCTGAAAGATTGAATCGGTCCTAAAAGTTTTCCTTGGAACAAGTACATTCAACTAGTATTTTTTTAACTTGGTTTTATTACATCGCGTTATTTCAACACATAGGACTACCGGCGCGTAAGCCTGCAATTTTAATAACTCTCTACGCCTTTAATTTAATTCACATTCTTTGAATTAGTAATTGTAAGTGGGAAAAGGTTTTTATATATTTCGTAATTCTCAATCTTATTAAATTATTAGTATATTATAGATAAATCTAAAAAGAATTTAAAAAAAATACGAAGGAAAAAATTGAGAACGAATTACTTTGATTGATAGTTCTAGTGTTAATCAAAAAAATCACAGTAAAAACTTAAATAGGTAATGTATCAAAAGCTAGAAAATATTTATGGATCACCAATTTTAGGATGTGATCAGACTGGAACAATATTTTCTGATCGCGAAAAAGGGTCAACAGACGCTTTTTGGAGTCAAGGACTATCAAAAAGTAATAGCTCGAAAAATCAATAGATCCGATCGTATTGCCAGAAATTATTTATGAATAAAAAGGACAGCTACGGTGCCAAGACTTATAAAGAACGAAGAAAAAAAGTGTTACGTGAGTGAGAAGCGAGGAAATTTTTCCGTTCCGCTTCGAATTCCACCTCGTCTGGGAGACCATACCAGTAGATAAGCTATGCCGGTTCGAGCGCAAAATCCCCGTGTATTTTTAAAGGGAGGTCAAAATTCTCAAAACGGTCCCAAAAGCTCGTCGTCTACGTCTACGAGCAGTTTTAAGGCTGAAAGCTCTCTCTTGTGTGTATCGGGGTTCGGGTCTTTGCTATTTTGCAGTCCGCCATCTACCAGATGAGGCTCAAGTTTTGCTAGAATGCGCGTGCTTTGAGTTTATGTGGTTATCTGGGTTCAGGTCTTTGCTAATTTTGCGATCCGCCATCTACCAGCGTAAGCTCAAGTTGCGTGTGCTTGGAGTTTATGTGGTGTATCAGGTTCGGGACTTTGCTATTTTTTCAGCCCTTTCATCTACCAAAATAACTTAAAGTTTTAGAATGTACGTGGGATGCCGCTCTCCCGCCGAAAGCTTTACCCTATCCTTTGCTAGTTGGACGCGAACGTGGATGCCTCGATCATATTACGTGTCAACATAAATCACTTCGGAGGACGATTATGATTTGCATGAACATATTAATTGCACTGTTTGTGGGTTAGGGGAAGAACTTCGTGATTATTGTTTTAGATATACCCCTTCCCCCACCCTTAAATGAGACAGAAAAGCAAGAGTGAAAGAAACAGAAAGTACGAGTGAAAGAGACAGAATATAAAAGTTACTATAAAAGGAGTGCGCGAGCAGGATCCAGTTCAGTTCATCAAGTGTTTCAAAGTGGTCAGTTTAAATAGAAGAAAAAACAGTGAAAATGGCTCAACCACCGCAGAAGATAAGACGCAGCATCGCCGAAGAAACATCAGTCCAACATGCAAATAGCGGAGCATTAGAATTGCTCAACAATTATGAGATTAAAGCCATACATCCATACATCAAAGTATCTGAGATGGAGCAGCATACAGCTTATAAAATACATGGAATCCGGAAAATTACAACAAAATACGGAGATCGAATCATAGTGGAGTTCCAGAATAAGCAAATGTTCCTGCCGGCTAGATATGGCGACTTACCAGACAGCACACTGGAGGAAATCAGGAATCAAGGCAACTTCTACGTTACAAACTTGGGTCCTCTTGCTAACTCTTTCATACTCAGCTTTACTCAACATGACAGCGCAGAAAACTTTGATTTGTTACATTTCGTACCTAATAACTATTATAATAATTATTAAAAAATAAAATGTATTATGTATATAAAACAAAAACCGTCTTTCATATTTCCCCATAATATTCCCTGGCCCTCCCCAAGTTCTATAAAATGGAATGTAATGTCAACAAAAGGTTAGTTTGCATAAGGTTCTGGTAATGAGCAGTTGGTATAAAGATTCTACTAAGAAGCTAGAGGTAGACGTGGAGCAAAGGAAAAATAAATCAAAGAATTAAAGTACCAGATAAATTATTCTAAATCAGTCATCAAGTGATGAAAAGTATCTGAAAGTGAAATCACTTCAACCAAAAAGTTAAAACATAATAATAAGAAGTGAGTATTGAAAACCAATTTCCCAACCAACCAACCAAGCCAACTAAATATTTCAGATGAATATTAAGGAATTCCTTGACAATTACTCTATTATTCTGCTAGAAGAGCATAAGGAAAGAATAGAAAAAGTCTATCAATATCTTCTTCGATATGAAAATGTTGACAAAGTAATTTCTAAATATGGTAAGCATTACACCAGCTGCTCCTGGTCAAACGATGATGCAACTGCAGGACCAGATACCTGTGAATGTCATACTGTAGAATGGTACAACAAAGAAATTCAGCACCTCATCAATTTTTACATGAGAATCATAAGAAACAGCTGTGGAGAATGCCGAAAAGGATTCGCTTTATACTGAGACCAGAAGTACACATTTTACATGTGTGGAACTTTGCCTATAGAGAGCTAGTCGTAAGGGTGAATGCGCAATGGACAGGTTTCGATTTCAACAGAGAATCTTCAACACAAATGAAATACTGGAACCAATATTGAGCCAAAACCATCATAACAAAATATATAAAACAAGAATGAATGAATGCGGAAAATAAAACGCTAGTTTATATTTTAAAAATGTCTTTTTATTTCTATTAATTATAATACATCGTTTGCATTTATCCAGGAGTTATGTTTCGATGAAAATCCCAGCCATTTAACATAAACTTTATCGCCTGTGCGTCTTAAAATGTTTTCAACAAGATAAACTTGTGGATGTTTAACTTTCTGCAATTCCATTTCATAAAATCCTCCTTTGATTGGGTTTCCCTGGTAGTCCTCAAGTATATATGTGACTGGATTAGTCATTTGAATTTTAGCAATCTTGAAAACTTCAGTAGTCCAGTTTGGTGTATAGCCTTTTTCGAATACATGTTTATATTTACTAATACGAACAGAGTCTCCTACTTTATATCTAGGCAAGACGGCAATCTTCAAATGATTATACACTGTAGTAAGAAGCCGCTTTTCATTGGATACATTAACATCGCAAGGGCGCATTTGGATTGTTCGATGCTTTTTCGTATTATATTGAGTCAGTAGTTCCTTTATCATTTGAAGCCATTTATAAGATCCATTCATACTAAATTCTTTCCACATCATGTTCTTTAAAGTTCGATTGAATCGTTCGACTATTGATGCTTTGAGTGATGTATAGGTTGAGTAATGATTAATATTATGTTTCTTCATCAGCTGTTGAAAGTGTGTGTTGTAAAATTCCTTCCCATCGTCAGTTTGCAAGTTTTTGGGTATACGTCCCTCTCTGAATATAGCTTCCATAGCTTCCGTTACTTCAGCACCAGTCTTTCTTTTAATTGGAACAGCCCATGCATACTTGGAAAAGGTATCAATTACAGTAAGCAAGTAACGATATCCTTTGTTCACATGTTTATATGCATCCATTTCTACTAAATCCGCCTGCCATAAATCATCCAAACCTTTTATGATGACTCGTCGTCTTTTAAAATATCGACGAGCAGGCTTATGGAGCTCCTCGACAACATCTCTCTTACTCATATTATAGATAAATGAAACAGATTAATTGTAGCACTAAGCTTTATTGGTAAACACCGTCTTCTTGATTTTAATGCTCCTTATTAAGAATGCTAGAGAACAAATAATTCTCAATCTTTTCAATTTCACCATTAATGTATAGAGTTAGATTTTTTACAGCTTCTTGAATATTTTTATGTAATTCATCGTGTTGCTTTCTTATTTGTGTATCAACATAGTTTTTAGTTGTAGCGTCAGCACTTGTCGTAGGTTCTCCGAGGTTTGTGATGCACTTGAATGTCAAATCATAGTTTCCATTCGCGGTTAAAAGAAATCCAATTCCTGCAGGTCCGATTGAGCCTTGTTCACCAGCAGCACCAGGTTTTCCAGGAGGACCAGGAGGGCCAGGAGGGCCAGGAGGACCAGGAGGACCCCGTTGAAGCTTGTTACTTCTTATTGATCGACCAAACTTGTCAACGCTCATTTTCGAAATGATATATAATTTCATATATGTAGATATTTATACAATTATATCAGCTTCCCGCAGCTCCTCAATAATTGCAACTATTTCATTATCATGACTGTTATTTCCAGCTTGTTTTGATGATATTAGTACACGAAGTCGGTCCACTAATTCATTTGGATCATTCCAATAGACATATTCAATGTTTTCCTTTGGAATCCTCATTATTCCCATCCCTCTGTGTGGTTTAGGAGTGTGAATCAACTTCTTTATTATGTTTCGATATTTATAGGTATTTGTTCCCTTAATTTGCTTATTCTCATTAAAATCACGTCGGTGTGTGCATGTATCATTTAAAATTGACTGATAATTTACCAAGTCTTCTTTATTGTAACCAGTGGGACGTTTCATAAAAATCAACTCAGATAAGCCTTTGGTTATCTTGTATGGTCTATCACCAATAACAAAATTTTCATCCTCAACTTTCAATGATGAATTACCAATCCTCCATCCATCAGTGCTGCTATAATGTGCACCGTATGTTTTATCAACTTTCTCACTACTGTGGCTAACTAATTCCTTATATTTATTCAATATCTGGTTGGGTGAACTTTGTTCCTTAAATGTTGAGGAATGTATTGGTGTGGCAAACTCGTCATTCTCAGTATCATCATCATCATCCTCTAATGCTGATAGAGGGGTACTAGTAGATTTCATCTTTAAATATTTTCGTGCTGGGGGAGTATATGTTTCATCATTTCTTGAGCTGTTCTCTTGTTTAGGCTCTAACGTATTTTCTGCTTTGGGTTCAAGCTTAACTGATGATGTAAGCTCTTTAAGTGTGTTGGTGATTGGCTTAAAGGTTTCCTCCAATTGAGTTTCGGCTTCGATTTTACCAGTTTTGAGCGCTTTATATTTCTTTCGAATAGCATTGCTCGTCTTTATAATATCTTTTATCAGCTTTTCATCCATTTTACTCTTTAGTTTAGAGATATACAGACAACTATACAGACAGTTATACAGCTATACAGACAGCTATACAGCTATACAGCCTGTTTTTATACAGCCTGTTTTTAAACAGCCTGTTTTTATACAGCCTGTTTTTATACAGCCTGTTTTTAAACAGCCTGTTTTTATACAGCCTGTTTTTATACAGCCTGTTTTTATACAGTCTACTTTTATACAGCCTGTTTTTATACAGCCTATTTTTATACAGCTATACAGGCTGGTAAAGAGCTATTGAGCATATAACTGTATCGATATGAGTACTTCAACCGACTGATGATGATAATTGGATTGCTCTTTCTTTTATAGTCTCATGAAGGTATCAAATCCTTTTCGATATCGGCCGTTATCCAGAGGACTATCCTTATCAATTACTAAGAACCCATATTTGTCCCCCCAACACTTTCCACACGCTTTTCGGAACTTTTCAAATGTCATATCAGTATTCACATGGTCATTGTAAATATGCTTCAGATTCAAGTCATCTTGTTTAAACAAGATGAGCAAGTTTGCGTTATCTCGAATCAGATGCTTTGGTATACGAGTATATGTTTGACAGAGGTAAAAACTATCAATTGCTTTATGACGACCCATGCAAAAGTATGCTCTAATATTATCCTGTTTATCACAAGCCACATCATCAAAGATAAAAATTGAATTTTCCTTTGCTTCATCCGGAGATATGACATCACAGTTGTTTGAGAAAGTATAATAACCCAGCCCAGATATGCGGCTCACAACTTTTCTCAGATATTCATATTTCGGTTGACTCAGCGACTTTGAGTAAATGTATATATTTTCAAACCGCAGTCCGTTAGGATGCACCAGTAAACTTAGCATAACATTCGTCTTTCCACAGTTGGATGGTCCAACAATAATTCCTCTTATACTGTTTGGCAACAGCACCCCATGCTTCTTCCTCTTTACACTTGTAGCAATATTAACATCAGCATTTCTAACTGGTAGACACTCCTGTTGCTTGATAAACTTCATGATTGATACTAACCGTTTCCCTATAAATACAGCTGCTTTTATAAATTTTTCGTCAGTCTTATCGGAAACGTTTATAAGATGATTGATCACAGCGAAAACCCCATCATTCGACAAAAGGTCATCGTGGGAGAAGGACTATTAAATTCTGCGCTTAACAAATTACCATTTGAACTACATTTGCCGGGTTATCAGTACTGTGGCCCAGGAACAAAGCTATCTAAAAGACTAGCTCGCGGTGATCCTGGTATTAATCCGCTAGATGCAGCCTGTAAAGCGCATGATATAGCATATTCAAAGTCTCGTGAGACAAATGACCGCCACATTGCTGACCGTATTCTAGCAGAAAAAGCTTGGCAACGTGTAACATCAAAGGACGCCTCATTTGGAGAACGTGCTAACGCTTTACTGGTAACAAACGCGATGAAGGCTAAAATTAAGTTTGGAATGGGTGCTAAAGCGAAAATTCAAACTAGCACAACTCAGAATAATAAGAAGAAGAGCGGTTTATGTCCATCATTCCGCGGAGCAGTACGCAATGCTCGTAAAGTATTAAAATTGAAGAAACCCAAAGACTTGTTGGAATCAATAAAAATAGCGCTGAGTGCAGCAAAAGACATCATAAAAAGAAGGAAAAAACTTATCACAACACCAAGAGTGATTCCCGTGCCTAAAGTTGGCGGTGTTTTACCATTCCTCATTCCTCTCTTTGCTGGGCTTTCAGCCATTGGAGCGTTATCAGGAGGTGCAGCTGGTATAGCTAAAGCAGTAAATGCTGCAAACAACGCACGGCGGCAGCTGGAAGAAGGCAAGCGTCATAATGAAACAATGGAAGCTATAGCGTTGGGTAAAGCTGGTCATGGGTTATTCCTCAAGCCATATAGGAAAGGACTGGGGCTTTTTCTTACCACCCAGCCAAAAAACTACTAAGATCGCTACCCAAGAGAGCACTCAATGAACTTGATCTGTATAAATATGCGAAAGACATACCACACTTTAGAGGAGTATTTATGCGAGATCAATTACCTAGAAAGCCATGGAGAAATGAGTGTGGAATTATTAATTTAGATGTTTCAGCAGGACCTGGAACACATTGGGTAGCATACAAGAAGAAGGGAAATTTCATCAACTACTTTGATAGTTTTGGAAACCTGCAACCACCACAAGAAGTTGTTAATTATTTGGGTGATGCTGTAACATATAACTATACACCCCATCAAAATTTTAATTCAGTTATATGTGGACACTTGTGTTTAAATTTTCTCAACGATCAGATTCCATCATTGTAAGAGAAAAATGTATAAATAAAGATGTTTAAGCGCAAACAGGGTCATTTCATTTCCAATAACCATGTCGATAACACTCTCCCTTACTGGCAATTCATCGGTACTTACTGCCGAATACTTCCCTCCATTGGAGTTGCCCGGAGATTACGTTTGTGGATTAATTGATTTTCAAACATACAATTCCATTCCTAATATTGATGAGGACAACAATCTAATACATATAGGAAGTACAGTTATCGAAATACCAGTCGGATCTTATGAGATTGATAATATAGAATCTTTTATTCAGCAAAGTTTGAGTAAAAGCAGCGAGGGTGGAGAAATCTCAATAAAGGCTAATAATAATACTTTAAAGAGTGAGGTTAAAGCTAATAAAGTAGTGTATTTTAATAAGAAAAGATCCATCGCTCCATTGTTGGGATTTGGGGAGCGAGTATTGGAACCCAATGTACTGCACACATCTGAGCTACCCGTTAATATTATTAAAGTAAACACCATACGAATTGAATGCAACATTATTTCGGGTTCATTCATCAATAACAATCAAGTGCATATGCTCCATGAATTTTCTCCAAATGTGGGGCCAGGGTATAAAATAGTGGAGGTTCCTAAATATGTCATCTATTTACCTGTGAACGTCAAACGGATAAGTTCGCTCTCACTGAAGCTCGTTGATCAGGACGGGGATTTAATAAATTTTCGAGGTGAAACAATAACTGCCAGATTACATTTAAAGCCACAGAATGCTAATCTATAACAACAGCAATAATAAGGATATATATAGTGGTAATATAAACAAAGTTATTAGTCAGGCAGCAGACTTAAAGCGAACAAGACGTGAACTGAGAGCTGATAATAAGCAATATCTTCAGTCGTTAGGATTAATTTTGAAAAATGTATAACAACATCTTGGACATTACTGGAGGCATAAGTTATGATAATAGCATAACAAAAATTGACTACCACACCTATTCGCCATTCCTCACATCATTTAAAAACAGCGATGAAATCCGTATTTCAGTACAACACCAAGATCTATATATCTTACCATCTGAAAGCTTTATATACATTGAAGGAGCGCTAACTAATACAACAGGGGCTGTTTCAAATACTGCAAAGCTAGCAAACAATGCTATGGCCTTTCTCTTTGAAGAAATTCGATATGAGATCAACGGTATAGAAATTGATAGAACGAGAAATCTTGGAATTGCTACGACTCTAAAAAATTATATATCGCTGAATAAAAACGAGAGCCAAATGTTACTAAATGCTGGCTGGTCACCCGAAGAATCAATTGCACCTGCAAAGGGATTTTTCAATTTCTGTGTACCATTAAAGTTACTTCTAGGCTTTGGTGAAGATTATAGGAAAATTATCGCAAACGCTAAACATGAACTAATATTAATACGGAGCAGAACGGATGAAGATGCAGTCATATCACCAACAGATGCTGTAAACATTTCAATATTTAAACTTCAGTGGCGTGTTCCTCATGTTAATGTTGCTGACCATGAAAAATTAGCCTTGTTAAAAGTCATTGAAAGTGGTCGTGAGATAAAAATATCGTTCAGGAGTTGGGATATATACGAGTATCCAGCACTACCAGCGGCAACTCATCACACTTGGTCTGTTAAAACAACATCACAAATGGAAAAGCCCCGATACATCATTCTAGCTCTCCAAACAAATCGCAAAAATGATAAAACAAAGGATGCTAACAAGTTTGATCATTGCAAACTGACAGATGTTAAAGTACATTTGAATTCAGAATCATACCCTTATGATGACTTGAACTTGAAGTTTGATAGGAACCAATATGCTCTCCTATATAACATGTATATAAAATTCCAAACTTCGTACTATGGACGTCAGTTGCAGCCACTCCTTTCAAGGGAAGAGTTTATAAATAACGCGCCGATCTCAGTTATTGATTGTTCGCGTCAAAAAGAGGCAGTTAAATCTGGGCCAGTGGATATAAGATTGGAATTCAAGACGAGTGAAAACATCCCAGCCAACACAACAGCTTACTGTTTACTGTTGCATGATCGAATCGTAGAATACATTCCTTTAACTGGTGAAGCTCGAAAACTTGCCTAGAATGTCATCAATTATTGTCATCGATGTTCAAGGATACAAGCTAGAAAACACTGAATTTATTTTTAAAGAATTGGCAATTTTAAACGGTGAAAATCAAGTCCAACACTACATATTCCAACCACCATTTCCTTATAAGGAGTTAACTCGATCAGAAAAACAGCATGTTGAATGGCTGCGGCATAATATCCATGGATTCAAATGGGGTGATGGTTACATCCCATACCATAAATTATATGCTATAGTCCATCAATCGCTGCCGCAGGATAAAATCATTTATGTAAAGGGAGCTGAAAAGAAAAGCTGGGTTCAACAAATACTTGGAAATGGTTCATCTATATATAACGTGGAAGAGGAGGGATGTCCAAAACTAACTACTTTGGAAACAAATGTACCATCGTGCATCATACACCAAGGCCGATGTGCTCTGAAAAATGTATTTCAAATAAAGGATTTTTTAAATAAAACAGTTTTTTAAAACATTATAAAAATTCTTTTATTTTGTATATATCTTAATCTAATTTACAATATTTTCTTATATAACTATATTAATCTATTTCCATTATACTGTAATGACCCCACGGTAACGTTTCATTCGTATTTGGTACTAAATACCTTTTATCATCGTGAGGACTTAGCGCGATTTTCAGCTGGGTAATGGAAGAAACTTGATGCTTGTTAGATTGAATTAAATTTTGCCGGACTATTTTTTCAGTATTACTATTTAAACATTCAATATAATCATTAAATGTTATTCTATTTTTTACTATGTTTCTTTTAACACCTTTAGATTTTTTTGTTTTATCTTGGCCCTCTACCCGAACCGCATACATCTTTGATCTCAGGCCAACAAACTCTGTCATTATGCGGCCGTTGTTTTCATCTTTCATGAGGCCCAACACTTTTTTGTTTACAAGAGGGATGTTCCAAATGTTATTTTGCGGGTAGTCACTTGTATCGAAATGGGTATAGCAGTCACGTTTAATAATTTGATACAAGTCAGGACAGGTCACTTCATAAATGAGTGAATCCGTGTCTGTATAACAAACTGTGCAATTAGATCTAAATTGAGGAAGCATATAATCATAATGGAAATTGTATATGGTAGTTTTAGCCAAGTCGAGAATGCACATGCCTACATATATGGGCTTATTAAAATAAATTTCTGTCTTATTTAACTCGATGGCTACCAGGTTCTCACTGAAAATGGTCGAAGCCTTGAATTCGGGCTTAGAAATGAGTGCTTCGGCTCCATATCGCCCCAACCACTTTGTCACCAGCTTCACAATGCTACGTTTCCGAACGTTCTCCATAGTCTTCCCGAAAACAGCATTATTCATCAGCTTAAAGAGATTTTTCTCGAAATCATTTTTGGCCAATGCTCGAAGTCTGGTATTTAGGTCAGTGTAGGACTTAAGCCATGCAGATTGATTAAATTCGAGAACCCGGTGAACTTTCTTTAACTTTAATCCGTGAAGGATGGCTTGTTTTAAACTGCGATAATGAATAACGTATTTTGTTTTATCGTGCAGTGTAGCCAAAAGTTTTGTTTGTTTTGATCCAGGTGACGTTGTATGTTCGGGGCAAAATGGGAGATCTTTATGAAGATCATGAATGTCCTGCGGATACTCTAGATCCACTTCAAGAATGTAGCCTGTGGGCGAATCATCGGCTACATCTTCAACCTTAAAAGATGATACATTTCCTACCCACTTGAAGCCACTGTAGGGTAGGAATTGGGACATTGCCCAACCGTATTGGTTATTAATGTCATTATATATGAGAAATTTTGAAGGTTGAGAGGGATCATAGTCGGGCATGTATTTATTATTGGCCTTTGAATATCTTTTAGAGCATTGGCTAAGGCCGCCCCGAATGCCTCGCTCTATAAATAAGAGCATATCAATGTCAGTCAATAGCTCCAGAGTAACGCTAGTATGCTTAAGCATTGCGTCCCAAGTATACCCTGGGAGCGTATAATAGTGCGCTGGATCTAGTCCATATGTTTTACAACAACTTGCACGGAATTGTTCAAAAACATCCGCCAAGAGTAAGACATCTGTCTTTAAATATAAATCTGAATATTCACCCAGATTTTGAATGCTGAATTCATTCCAAACATTGCAGGCATGATTATAATCTTCTTGGCTAATGTTAGTATCGTTTAACTTATTGTAAAATTGGGGGATACCAGGAAGTTTGGTCTCTAAAAATTTTGACATGCAAGTGAAATAATCGTATGGGTATACTCCTTTACGTGTTAGTAACTTAAACTGGGTCTCTGTTATATTTGGGAATTGGGATTTTAAAATAGGGAAAGAAGTTAAGTAGGAGGAAAGGGTGTCAAGACTGCTTGCCATGAATTTAAACGAATCAATAAAACGGAATTTAATAGGGTATTCATCTAAGTGTTTAGTGAAAGAAATATACCGTTCTTTGTTAATTGGGAGGAGATCAATGCGGCCTTGAAGATCGGAAGCTATATTTTTAATTATAAAATGAGAATCGTAGCCGCTTAAGTTATGAAAAATTATTGGGATGGTGTGACTATCCTGAAAATTAATATTACATCCCTCATGCGCTGGACCTCTGTACTTACCTGTTAGGTGGCAATGATCGCGCACCTTTTTATCGCCTGATGTAAATGGTTTCTCACATATATGACAGAGTCTGGCTGCCTCAAAAAATGCCACTTCCTCAGCAGTCATCTGATTCATAGGTAGAGGGTGAAGAAAAACGGATTCCAAATTCTCCGCAAACTGCTTTAACTCGCGCACAAACCACTCGACACAATCCTCACCACGATATAATTTGAAGACTGATAACGTGGGGTCGTACGAACACTTCACATAAAATCCTAAACTACATGGTACATGAACTTGATACTTATTTCTATCACTATTTTCAACTAGTAAACATTCTATGTCTGCGTAAATGACAAATGGAGCTTCTACCTTATTCCTAAAATTATTAAATCTAAGTTCCTTCTCGTCCTCCGTTGGTAGTCGAATTTTCGCGTTGTTGATCTTCGTACAGTCAGCTACATGATGATCCAATTTTTCTTGTGATCCAAAGTAATGGAGGCAGCGGTCGCAAAAGTATTTTTGATGATCGTTCCTCGACAGTTGGGATGAAAGGAGCCTGGAGAGGTTCTTTATCCAAACGTAGTGGTACCGGATGGGCTCATCATCTTCTTTTTCCTCCTCCTCGGCATCCTCATCATAATAAACATTTTGAATCATCAGAAGATTCACGTGCTGCTCTTTTTTGTCTTTTGTCAAATATGTTGGTAGAACTTTATAATTTTCTTTTCCAGCTTTCTGTAGAATGTATACGTTGATGGAAACATCATTCTGCTTCTCAAATCGCGGAATCTGTTTTATTGTCACTGGGAACGTAATTCCATCTAGTTTTAATTCTGTGAAATAGTGGCGGTAATTCGTCACACGCTGGGGATCTTTTTGAACTGGATGTAAGGCTGAAAGCACTGCCCAGGCGAAACAAGCATCGTCCGCATTTTTAACATTAATGCAGGCCTCTTTGCGTTTAATTTGTTGCGGTAACTCAATATAAGATGATCCCAGCTGCGGTGTGAACTTGTTGATGTTTATAGCCAAGTTTATAATGGCTGACAAAGCCCAACCGCTATCTCTTTCCTGGAACTCTTCCAGTTTATTCATTACTGGTTCCTCAACATTATGTTTGAACCATTCATTAATATCTGTGTTTTGGTAGATGGGAGCATTCTTCGTGTTCATGTACTTGAACTCGAATACTTCCTCATCCCCTCTCACAACCTTAAACTCCCCACAAAAAGCTGCATTCACCTTTAGAGCAGTCTCTTTCTTCAATGCGTTATTGATGCGCCGACGGAAAAGTCCTACACAATCTTTCAGGAACTCCTTTGGCTCCTTATGAGACAAGTTTACAATGACTCCTGTCCTCATACTATAAATGAAAAAGAAACGAACAAATAATGATATGACTTAGACATATTTTTAAGTTTTTACTTACCGATCACAAAAAGCAGATTGTACGTCTTCCCACCGAACTCGGGATGAAGTCCAATTGGCACGGTTCGCATTATGGCTAGAACCTGCCCTCAATTTCAGCTGTTTTATCTGAGTACGGTATCCTTGTACAAGGTTTATACCATTGGTGAAATTTTGTTTTTCACCTACAGTCTTGGCTCTTTTCAGAACTTTCCGAAGCACTCTTAAATTGTTTGAGCACTCTTTCACACCCACCTCAATTAAGGCATGATTGTTTTGGGCATTTAAAAATGCTTGCTTAGCATTTTGCACTAAATTGCTTACTTGAACCATTTTTAAACAATATAGGGATATAACTGAACTGAACTTATAAGTTTTATTGCACTGATACTGCACTGTTTTTTTTTTTTTTTTCGTCCTTTGGTCTTTTACTTTGACTCACGAATTACTTCACAAGATAATTAAATGTAAATAAATAACTTGTGCAAACTTTAAGTTAAAATATTCTGAAGATTGAACAAATTGTTGAGGGTGCGTTGTTCACAAACGTTTGACACTAAATGGATGATCCGATTCCAAAAGTCCTATTTATACTCCCGCGTGGGAATCTCAAATGTGAAGGAAAATTTTTTTCCCAAGTAAAATAAAACAACAAAAAATAAACCTACGTTGACTCGAGAATCAATTCTTGGAAATAAGAACCCCTCAGCATAAACAAAACCACATGCGTACCCGTAAAATTGCGTAAATTATACTTGGGTGACACATTCAAGTGTTCAAATTCAAGTACCCTGCGATTTATGATGACACGTAACATGTTCGAGGCATGATCTTTCATGTACCCAAATTCCTAGTATAATGTAAAACGTTTCCTTAAAGGGATCAAATTATAGACACATTACTGATAAGACTTCACATATGTAACATAAACAAAGCCACATGCGTACCCGCAAAAATGTGTAAATTATACTTGGGTGACACATTCAAGTGTCCAAATTCAAGTACCCTGCGATTTATGATGACACGTAACATGTTCGAGGCATGATCCTTCATGTACCCAAATTCCTAGTCTAATGTAAAACGTTTCCTTAAAGGGATCAAATTACAGACACATTACTGATAAGACTTCACATATGTAACATAAACAAAACCACATGCGTACCCGCAAAAATGTGTAAATTATACTTGGGTGACACATTCAAGTGTCCACGTTCAAGTACCCTGCGATTTATGATGACACGTAACATGATCGAGGCATCCACGTTCGCGTCCAACTAGCAAAGGATAGGGTAAAGCTTTCGGCGGGAGAGCGGCATCCCACGTACATTCTAAAACTTTAAGTTATTTTGGTAGATGAAAGGGCTGAAAAAATAGCAAAGTCCCGAACCTGATACACCACATAAACTCCAAGCACACGCAACTTGAGCTTACGCTGGTAGATGGCGGATCGCAAAATTAGCAAAGACCTGAACCCAGATAACCACATAAACTCAAAGCACGCGCATTCTAGCAAAACTTGAGCCTCATCTGGTAGATGGCGGACTGCAAAATAGCAAAGACCCGAACCCCGATACACACAAGAGAGAGCTTTCAGCCTTAAAACTGCTCGTAGACGTAGACGACGAGCTTTTGGGACCGTTTTGAGAATTTTGACCTCCCTTTAAAAATACACGGGGATTTTGCGCTCGAACCGGCATAGCTTATCTACTCATACCATGAGGAAAGCACCGCGCCTGGACCAAAAAAAAAGTTCAATCTTGATGGACCGGATGGTCTCAATGGATACTGGCGAGATCTGCATAGGGAACCGCGTTGTTTCTCACAAAGAAATTTCGGAGGTGGCTCCTTAAAGTTCTGGGGTACTTTTAGCGCTCATGGACATGGAACTCTCGAATGAATAGTGTCAAAAATCAGGCAGTTGTAGAAGAGAAGTTAATTCCATATATGGGCCGATTCTTGGAGAATATTTAAATTTTTCAGCAATACAATGCCCGAATTCACTCGGTTATAATAATGAACGAACAAACTTTGCATTACCTAAACAAATCTTACTATCTCGAATATGATTTGTCAAATATAAAGATATACTGAGACCACAACTAATAGTGATATTCATTTTATTTATTGCTATTGCATTTTTACCAATAGCAATATAACGAGAAGTGCGGTTATAACTTTCATCATAATGTTATAATGTTGAGCAATTTATAAAACGGAGAGCACATAAACTTGATTAACACAGTGCTTAATACACATAGTTTAACTTATGCAGAGAATTTGTCTTGATTTCCTTTGAATTATTGAGAAAAAAAAATCTATTTAATGTTAACAATGATGGCTAAAAAGTGCGAGTTGAACGCTACCAAAGGTTTCTTAAAGTGCCATCGAGATCTTAAAGCCCGCTAGCGTCCGCAATCGATTTGCTCCTCCTACGCTCCAGATTTCCCGACTCCTGTTCGGTTAGCTAATTTCACTTTTGTTTAACAGTCGAGAACTCTTCTTGATGGAAGTCTCATTCATTGGGTTCAATTACGGAGACACTAACTTTGAAGCTAAGCAAACTCTGATTTGGGAATGGACTTCGTCTTAGAGCACGAGACTCCGAGTTCCAGAGCTCCCGTTGCAAGAAAGAGACCAACTACGATTCGAGTCAGGAAAGAATAAGAAAATTTACAGGGAGTCAATGGGACATTTAGTGTTGGAGGTTGGCGGGTCCTCAGACACCTCTTAATGTGCCTTTTACCATTGAGTGTAAACTTCAGGTTGATGGAGTTCAAAAAGGCATTTTCCCAGATTAATGAAAGCACGAAACCCAGAAACTCCTAAAAATTCTTCCAGTCGCCGTGTACTTGGGCTCACAAATTCAATTTTATTCCAAAAGTGTTTGCAAAACATTTGCATATTTAAGTTAGTCATACCCGGGGTCCTTTGGGCAATGAAGATGATTTCGTGGTAAATTACTCTCTGCCCCTCAGAGATATGCCCCCTGACAAAAATTGTGTTATCAATTTAATTGTTCCTAAAATTCTGTGTAAATTGCGCAGGGCTAACCGATTTGCTCTATTGCTTTCATTTAAGAGAATAACCTCCGTGTCATAAAAAAGTTTTCTCTTTTATTGAATTAAAGTAATAAAAAGTGAAATTCCCAAAAATACGGGCAATGTTAGTGTGAATTTGCACTTTAACATTGGTCACAAATATATTCAAAGCTATCAAACTTTGTAGGACTTTAACATGTCCTTAAATTGATCCTGAAAATTAAAATGTTCCATATTATAGTTATAAAGTTTTTATAAACAAAATGTCGGCTTTTTTAATGACTCCTCCTAGTTAAAGAAGATAACAATTTTCTCTAGGGTATTTGTAACCCTAGCAGTTGATATTGAGATTTGTGCAATGGAAAAGTATTTTATAATATTCTACATTTTTCTAATAAAAATCGAATGAATTTGCCTGAGTTAGTTATGCTTTGTTGATGTTGACCAAATGCCAGTCTAGGATTAAGATATAAAGTCCAAGTTGTTGTATTTTACACCAGTTAGATAACTTATCTATGTAAATTATTATCACTTGATAAGAATGCTAAATAGTAATATTCAAGCTGACTCCCTTGGGCTATTCCGAAAGAGGCATTATTATACTTAGAATAAAAATTTCGCATTTTTTTATTACTCTTTGCTTACGGTTAGTATAAGGTACGACTGAAATCACTTCAGAATAACGCCATTAAATTTTATATTTAACTATAATTTTGTTTAATCAATTTGGAATGAAACTTTATTTAAATTACTTCAGTTAGTAAACAGTGCTAGATTAGATCAACGTGCTGTCGTAGATAAAATAATATTCTACGGAAAATATCTACAAAACGTTTGTGGGAGTTATAGTTTTCGAGCTTTTTCCTATAATATGGCGGTCAAATGGTTGTGCCGTCGACCCCAAAAATTAAATTTAAACTCTTGTTCGACGCCCCCGCATAATAAAACCTAGAGAAATCAGAGAAATTCAATGAGTATTTTTTCTCTGATTGAAAATAAGGTAAAATAGACTTTGAAAGCATTGTTTTTTTCAGATTTCATACGATCTAAATATTTGTACTTCATCATAATTAGAATGAAGTAGTTTTTAAAGTCCAGAACTAGAATTAACACATACTAACAATATGGCGTTTGTCTCAGACAGTGAACAAAAGGAAGAGGGTTGATAAGGGCCATTTTTCGCCCATCAGCCACTTGATGTGACATATATTTTATTTAATAGTATACCTCACGACAAATATGAAAAACAATATTTTAAATAAAAATTCTGTAATTGATGGTATATAATTATGTAGTTATTACGAACATTTATTAATATAAACTGACTATTGTCGTTCATTTTAAGGCCGAAATCAATTGTAATTAGGACAGTAAATGCAGGATTAAGATGAAATGAGTTTATTACTAATATTATTTCAATATTTGAAATATGGGAAATAATCAATAACCGAAAATAATTAGAAACAGACTTTGAGCAATATGTTTTTTAATCCTCCTTGCTTTCTCCATCTGAATAGCTACTGGACCATCCATTAGCGGCGGCGTCTTGTAGTGTATGGGCATATTCGAGACTTGGTTTTTTGACTTTAGTTGAATTGTGGCGCCAGTAAGTTAGAAACCATAATACGGAAGCAACATGCGCACAACACCAATCACACTGGCTTCCAGGCATTATTAATTATTAAGTTTTTCAAAAATATTCGTACTAACAACTTCAGAACACAATTTTGATTTCTACGATATGTAAATACTTTTTGAGTGCAGCAAAACACGTCTGAGACCGTTCCGATCGCAACGCAACTGATACTCTCGTGCGAAATATATTTATCTATACTGCGTAGAAGCGCACAGTGAACCAATATAAAATAGTACTTATATACAAGCTTATTAAGAGTAGTATCCTTGAAGGCCAAAATTAATATGGTTCATTGAACGCTTCTTAAAAAAATCTAAATCAAAGATAAAAAAAAAACGATAAAAATGTACAAAAAAGACGAAACACTCTCTTTTTGGGCAATAAATTCTATGACTTACTATATTATTTATTACGTAAATCACATAAAACCAAAAAATATATATCTTTAAGTATACAAAGACATTTAAAAATGTTTTGAAACCGAACATTTTTTTTCGAGTGTCTGATGGGCGGAAAATATACCTTTATCAACCCACCTCCTTTGAAAGTAATACTTCAGAAATATCCTATACAAAGGATGTGGGTGCTGCATTTTGCGTGATTTGAAATTACGAGATTCTACCTACATCTAAAATGTTTTACAGTTTATCAGAGTTTCAAACAAAACTTTAAAGTTTATTTATATAATATATTTACTTTAGTCTATTCTGCAATTCTATACACTTTCATAATTATTGTGTGAAACTATAAAAGTACAATTTTCAAATGGTAGGTAACCTGAAAGGACCAATTTAGAAAACATTTAATTTTAAATTGAGTTTGAAGAAAGATTAGATTTCTACAAGTTTTTGTGTTTGCAAAATTTGTGTTGTTAACAAAGTGAGCTTTTGTAACACGGGAAAAAACAAGAATTGTCGTGTTAAACTTTTTAAACACAAACTTAGTAATGCTTAACTTTTAGGACGGAAACTAAAAGGGCCTCTTAACCTGCTTTTCGCGTGTAATCAAAGATGGTAAGCTAGAAAACGGCCATGGAACGGCCGCTAGACGGTTGCAGCATTTTAATCATGAAGGCGGCCACTAAAAAGCCCCTTGGCTTGAGGGTGAACTGAATTGGCATCGTTAATTTGCACGCGACTAAGAAGCCTAACAGCGACTGGATCAATTAACGCAATTACTATTTGCTCTGCATTGCTCCATGAAAGACGGAAAATTCTGTTCTTTGCGGCGCGTTACCTTGACACGTTCTGCTTTTGTCCTTTAGTCGAAGCGCTTCAGAGCCACTCCGGCGTGAACTGCACTAGGAAGAGATCCACATGACGCGCGGGTGGAGCTGGAGGTCGCTCCCGGTCGCCTTGACACCTTTCCCAAATTAAGGAAACGGCTTAAAGTGAGTTTGCAGCGCCACAAAATGCACCCAAGAAGTGTTTGTGGGATGATCCGCCCTCAAAAAATTTGTGGAGCTGTTCCTCATTTGCGAAAAAAGAAGCTCGGTGCCACAAGGTGCATTCATTACTTAGCGCCACCCGCACCTGTGGATCCTGGTGGAAGATAAATTTTAAAAGGGATTCTTGAATTTCGTTCGTTCGTCCTTTGAAGAGAAGGTTTTTGGCTGGATTTTTTGTTTTTGCAATTTGTTGCACGCCACTGTTGCCACTCCAAGAGAACCACAAAGGGATATAAAGTGGCGGTAAGGACAAAGTCGCAAATTATTTTTGGGAGGTCACCTAAAAAAGTAAAGGCGTAAGCAATGGTGAACAATTTGCTGGTCGTTTTTCTGCGCCTGGTTGGGTGCCGTAAAGTCTGCGGATGTAATGCTAATGATTTTTGTGCCCTTCTCAAGCAAACAAAATCCCATGGACTATGGACTTAATGGCCATTTATAAACAAAGCACAACGCTCGTGACTTTTATGTCCATTTAATACTCCACTTTATTTCGCTTTCTAAAAGCTAATACTTTCTGGGAAAGGAAATTTTTTGGTTGAGAAAAATTATTTTATCCTTCAACAAGTTGCTTTTATGACCCTTATTCTTCTGAATACATACACTGCGCAATCCACAAGATTATCCTCACCCTGATTTCTTAAATTATTCCGGTAATTCATTATTTCTAAAGAGTATAATACCAATATTTTCTAATTATTTCATGCAAACGTATCGCCGCATTCAACGGTTTTTTTTCCACCCTCAATACCTTCATTCAATTACAGGGTTACTCCTTTTTTTCTTTTGAAAATGATTATAACGCTTTGAGAATTAAAATTTACTGTGCTTATTATTGAATGCTCGGGTGAAAAATTCAAAGAACCCAATTGCTTATAAAAAAGGAACTGAAAAGGTATAAACAGGTGTTTTAAGCGGTCAGACACAAAAAATTAAAAATTTTTAATTACTATTCTTATCCTTATAAAAGTACCTACCTAGTAGATATAGGAACTTTATTTGTTTCACCTTATATACATATGTATATATGTATAAGTGGTTTCACAACTAGGAAATTTTGTATTGAATTGATATTTTGAAAAAAAAAACGGTTTAATCACGTGAAATGAATTCAAGAGGCTTACTTACTTTGCCTGGTGTTTGCAGAATTTCAACACTGTTTTCATGTTTCTTAATGTCTCCGATTCTGTCTGGATATTTCCTTATTAAGATATTTTTCATCTTTGAACGAGGATCAAACCTACACAAAACAATTTAATGCTGGTAATATAATCAGGGGTTTTTAATGAATTAGAGATAAAATTCGCGATAAGTGAAAACGCATCGAATGCAATGCAGGTGAAAGTTGTATGAAGCCATTTGTATCTTCCGGTAATAGGGTATTATCATAAAACTTCTCGCATAATTTTTTTACATGCCACAGTAGCGTCGAAGTTTTTTTTACAACAGGTTCATGCAATGGTTAATTTAAGAAGCTTCCCTAATTTTGAACAACGCTTAAATAGATTACTAAATAAATACAAACCTGCACACTTGGCACATTGGACTGTGAGTGTACGTGTACTCTTGAGTATTGATTATGTGAATTTGAAAAAATTATCAGATAGTCAGTCCTCAAACAGTGTACTTTAAAATATAAATTTTTTGAAAAAAAGTTTTAGCTAATGGAAAAAAAATTAAAACCTTTCAGATAGGTAATCGAACTGAAAACGTCATACATTTTGTAATTTTTCATTTAGAAATCTCAAGTACGAGCTTGACACTCTTGAGATATCACATTTTAAGTTTAAATAATAGTTTGATAGCGATTGTTGGAAAATAGGTATTACTCAAACATTAAAGTAAATAAACTTTTGCGATGGAATTAGGCCCTTTCTTTTATTTTAAAATATATTCAATTCCTATTTATGCTAAAAATATGTATGATAAAAAATACGAAATAACCAAAATACACGAACATTTTTAGAACTATGCTGAGTGGTCCATGGAGGAATACTAACTAGAGGTTAGTAAATATACCACCTTTAAAATTTAAACTGGAATGAAAAAAGTGTGAGGCTTATGGAATCCCACAGTGCCAGTTAAGGGTTTCTTCGTGTAAAATAGAATAGAAAAGGCGTTCTCTCTTCTAGTTTTATACACATATCTAATCTTGCATAATTTACATTTAGGAATTATTTTATACATATATAATTTCAGCTAAAAATCTCAGGGTTATTCGCAGGTCCCCATAACAAGTCTTCACCTGAATTCGCTGTCTGTGGGAATTCTGGAGATCGTAATTTTTACCACAAATAAAAAAAACAACAAAATTATACATTAAATAAAGAATTGTCCAAGAATATCATGATCAATAGATCATTTCGGGTAGCGCGCGTTATTTGCCTATTACTTTTAAAACAATTCTCTGATCTTTATGAAATTTTACATTTTACTAATAGAAAACGCTATAAAAAAAAATCGATTCTTTTTATCCATCAGACTCTATATAACCCTTTTAAAATGTACTGAGGGCATTCCTAAAAATAAATCCATATAGACTGTAATTTAAAATCGATACTGCAATAAGGGCATCTTTTATAAGCCCAAGCAGAGCGATATTTTTTCTTATAAATAGTCGACATGTGCTGATACGATATTTTTTGACATGTTTTTTTAACTGAATCGACACGTTCCGCCGTTGCTGTCCGCAAATCCACGCGAATCCTAAGTCCTGGCCTACTTATTCGGAAGGGACTGGCTGGCTGTGTCTGTTTGTGCCTCTTTACAGGAGATACTCAGCAAGAATTTTAAATTTATAACTATAGTTTTCCAGTCGACACGTATGTTGCTGACTGACACAGTTGCATGCCAACGTAAAGTAAAGATGCCTTCAAACACTTCTTGCTGTTGGGTAGTGAAAGAATCGTTATCATTTTTATAGTTATAGACGAAATCAGCCCATGCCAGCGCTTAATTATATCGCGGAATATTTGAGGTCTCTCTTCGGGCAGTGACACCAATTCTCCGCCCTTCCTTGACAAATTGCTTCGCCAGACGGGCGAAAAGAAGAAAAATTGCATCCAATATGTCTAAACCTTGGGTCAGTGAATGAATTTTTTTTTTGTTTTTGACAAGTGGCGCGGAAAGAAGACGCGATTTTCCTGGAAATGATTGGCCCCAACTAAAATAACACCAAAGCCAGACGACGATGATAATGCTCCGTACGGAAGTTGTTTTCCGGTAAGCAATGAGAGCCCCCGTTCGCGGTGACAGGGCTGCAATGTGGGCTCATCATAAGTCTCATCATCTCGGCTGATTACAGAGCAGCCGTTTTGTTTCTTTTGGCCAAATTTAGCCCGCCCGCCGTTTTTCTAGCTGCCGATGAAAGCGGTCGCTGCGACCGTCTTCCAGTTCGATTTTATTGTCGCTTCCACTTAGACATTCCGCGGATCGCCCCGACTAGGTCAAGGTGACTGCGTTATTTTGCTACTATACTAACTCGGCGACATTTGATTGAAAAGGGGAAAGCTCCCAAGTCTTGTTTGCAGTAATTTGCATTTTACGTTTGCTGAATTTGTATTGCTATTAGCCACGCTGCCTCGAACCGTATGCAACTTCACCTCGAATTTTGCTGCAATCCAAAATCGACTATTAAACATCCCAGATTGCGCAAATTATCTTTGATTTAGTGCGTTCGACTTTAGTTTAAAGCGCACCTACAATAGATTAATCAACCGATATTCCGCCTTTACAACTAATCTAATCACTGCTATACATATGTTTGTTGCGTATAACCAACGATTAAGAATTGGTAACCATTAAAAAATTTATATTTTTTAACGAAAGTTTTGTTTTTCTTCTCTTTTAAACAGAACGTTCGTAACCTTATATGAAATATTCGTCAGGTGGCATGTACAGGTGAGGGTAACTGCACAGTTTTATTGCTTGTTACTGTTTGCCTGCACAGTTCAACTGTACAGACAAAACTGTGCAGGCAAACCCTAGCGTGTATGGCTGGCATTGGAAACCTTAAAGGAATACCTTTCATTTAAGCCCAAGATGTGAAATCTTAATTCTTACTATTTTCGATATATATAAAAAGTATATAATATTTCCCTTTTGATTAATTGGCGATTACAAAATTGATTATTTTAAGATCAGATGTATTGAATACTTTGCGTGTTTTGTGAGGAAGCATTTGCAGCCAAGTAGTATGACTTTTGGGTTTTGCTCGTACATTGAAATATGAAATGAATTGAATTAAGTGGAAATGAAATCATATTAACTTTGTTGGACCTAAAAATAATAAAAAAGGTCAACAAAACTTTGTGACGGTTTCAAATTAACAATGTTCCAGTAATTAATTATTAATCGATTATTTCTCTGTGGTTTAATTGCGATACAATTATTCTGTCACGATTAATGAAATGACCGATTAACCGATTATTCTCAAATTTTAGCCTTAAATATTACCAGAATATGTATATGATCTAAAATCGACTGATGGAAGTTAAATAAAATACTAAAACCATCCACTTAGCATCTGCAAGAAATTGTTTTTTATTTTAATGAAAAGTAATTCTATAGCTGTATTTAAATATTATGAAGAAATCATAATATTGGTCCTTCTTTAAAAAAATCATTATTTTAAGTACATATGTATGTGTTTCAAATTTAGAAATATAGTTTGTTAAGTACAAAGGGTAGAGAAAGGAAGAGCCGGAAATGCCTACTAATATCAGATCCAAAAATTCCAATAATACCATCACATTTATCACATGAATTTAAATCTTATGACTGTTTTCGACTAACAAAATTTCTATAATAGGATTTTAATAAAAAAATATATTTCTATAATATTTTTTTTTGTTTTATCGATCTAATTAAGAAGAAATCCAAGCCAATTTTTGAGAATTAACCATTGGAATTTCTAAAGGAAAAGTCAGCCACAAAATTCTTCTAGGCATATGTCGCCCAATTAAAACAGGCGGTTAACCTACAAAGGGTTAGCTTTGACTATAAAGAATTATAAACAACAAAAAAGGTTTTTTTGTAACGAACATATTACACACATCTCTCTTTGCTTTGCAAAGCATTCTTAGAATGCCTGAGAAACTTTAATAAATTTAAAGGAAGTAAACTTGCCCGCAAAAACTGAACATTTATTTTAAACAGTAAAAGCAGCCATAAAGTTAAGGAATTTTAAGGGAAAACTCAGGGCGTTTTACTTATTTTAAGCCCCGCCTAGTAGTGAAAGCGCAGACTTAAGCATTAAGCAAACCGAGAAGTTTTGCTCTGAACTTCTGAAAACTGTATGTCCTCTTGCAGCCTAAATGGATTTAGAATGGACGAAGTGGTGGTCACTGTGTTTCTGAGGCATTATTTTCTACCAAATTTATTACGAAACTTTCCTGCACAGCATGGTCTTGTGTTGCAACACTTTGCAATGCACTTTTACGACTTTGGCAAAAAGATTCTAAAAGCGTTTGACATTGGTCTATTTTCACATGAATATAAATAGAGTATAACTACTACTTTTTATCCAACTAACGTAAAGCCATTGGAGGGATTTCAAAAATTTACGAAACGGTGTGCATGTTAAGTCAACGTTTTGAAAATCACTATTTTTTCCAATAATTGTTCAGTACCTAATAAAAATATGAATTTTTAAACTTTTTACTAATTTTTTTAGTTAAGGTGATAGTCAATAATATAAAAAATATATGCATTAAAGTTTCAAATTGATTGACTGGTAATTTATTTTTTTATCCGACCCTCCAGTTGTAAAAATATAATTTCGAGAAAAATGCACTTAAAGTTACAGAAATGTGTTTGAAGCTACCGCATATCATGATAATGACCATAATTAGCGTAATATTGGGAATCTCGTCCTGGCCATAATTATAATTATCCGATTTTTAATTAAAAAGAAATAAATAAACTTTCGTAATTGTGTAACATGTTTTATTTAAAGGTTCTATTATATGTGAATAACTTTGTAAATTTTTAATTATTTTTGATAAAAACTTATATGAAATAACTTTAATTTATGCTTAATAACTAAAATACCTACCTTTTTTTAATTCCAAAAAAAATAATCTAATAGATAAAAAAATCGGAAAATAGTACCTTTTTTTCATCCCGTCACAGTGCTATCCTCCCTTAACCTATACGCTGGAAGCTTCCACGAGATTCCACTTTTTATTTCAAAATATGAAATTTTTCACTTTATGCATTTAAATAAAAGATATATTTAATCATCCGACTAATCGTCGATTAATCAAAAAGGAAAGTATGATTAATCGATTATATTAATCTTTTGATTAATGATTGCCATCTCTACCTATGTGAGAGATACGAAAGCTAAAATTTAATTTTTTAAATCTTTTTTTTATCTCGATGAAAGCGGAAATTCTCGACCTTTTATTTTCAGGGACCGGAACAATCAAAATTAATAAATTTTCCGGAACGGATACTTTAATTCAAGCCAAAAGTCGGGGACTCTCTTAATATAAAAATTGGCAGTTTTGTTCAAACTTCTTGAATAAAAAATTGCTATTGTTCGCGTAAAAATGCGGAAATCTTGAAAAAGTAAACAGTGCCCGCAAGATTTTGCAGGACGTCAACAATAAAAAATGTTGTAAAATTGAAAGACGTTTACCGCACCGTGAAGCGAAATTATCCTCCGGCAAGGCGATGCGACACGTTCGCGATATTAATAACGCGGCCATGTCATCCCCGTGTACGGAGACATCAATTTCGCGGAGTACTGCCGCTTGAGCAGACACATACTTCCTGTCTAAGCTAATATTCTAAGAAAAAGATATCCGTCTAAGAAAAAGATATCCGCGGTAGACCAGAGCACGCCGGATATGTAACAGTGACGACGACAGTAGGAACTTTCTTGCCACTGACGACGCGGATGACGCGACATGATGCCGTCTTATATAAGCGTAACGAGGCAGAATCTTCCCACATCGCAAAATGAAATAAGGAAAAAGTCTTAGTGGCCGGATTTTCTTATTTTCCGAGCAGACGATAATTCTGAGGCTAATCAAAATTTTATCTACGTATTTTTCTTTTCAGTACTCTAGTCCCGTGGAAAGTGTTCAGGCAGGAGCTGAACAAAGTCCACCCAATTTCATCTGGCCTGGAAGCGATGGCTTTAAAGACGACCATAGACTTAACGTGCAATGACTACATATCGAATTTCGAGTTCGATGTATTCACAAGGCTATTCCAGCCGTGGGTGACGCTCCTTAGGAATTGGCAAATTTTGGCTGTTACACATCCAGGCTATGTTGCATTTTTAACGTACGACGAGGTTAAGGCTAGGCTTCAACGATACATCCACAAAGCGGGAAGTTACGTGTTTAGGTAAGATTGAATTATAGAATTTCTAGTTAAAATGCAAATCATATTAATGATATCTGCAACCAAATTGAATATCTTGCAAGTTAAAGACAAGAGCAAACAAATTAGAATGAAGTTTAACCAAATCAGAATTAAAGGCAACTAAATGATAATTTAATGCAAGTTTAAAAAAAAAAAAAGCAAAAACAAAAAAAAAAACTCAAATTAAAGCCATCTTATACAAATAAGTAAAAACTTTTAAATGCAACTAGTTTAACTTCAATAGAAACCATTTCATCGACCATTCTGGTATTAAAATTAACAAAAAAATCATACCGGTAATTTGAGATATCATGCTTCTTATTTTGTATGCTTCTTAATTTTTTATGAGACGTGATCGATCTCATTTGAGAGTCTGAGAGCCAAATTATTAAACATATGGAGACGAATTTTCTGGCACTTATAAACCTCAAGGTAGGCTTTTTATGTATAGAACATTTTTTAATAAAATATTAAAAAAATTATCTATGCATTTGTTTATACATTCTATTCATAATATGTACATGTAAAAATATTTTAATCATTTATGGATTCGTTTTAAGAAATTGAAAAACTTTAAGAAAAATACGTAGGAAATTAAGGAAAATATTTAGACTCTTCAAATGACGCGTATAATTACGATGAGTACAATCTAATACTTCTCACAATAACGATCAATAAAATTTGTGGGATCATAAAAGATCCCCGCTGAGTAGTAATACCTAAGTAATATAAGTTAATTACTAGTTATAAATTTCCATCTACATCTGAAACATATGTTCGAAACCATATATTCTTAAGAAATAAGAATGTCATTTTAGCTTATTAAATGAAACAGTGTCAATGAAATTTGACACATAATCAAAAAATATTATATGTGAGTTATTTTAAAGATTCCGTGTTTATTCGACTTTTGAAAAATCTGTATTTGATGGTGAATTGTTCGATTTAGCTTTCGTTAATTTTGATTTGGTTGAAGATGTCATTAAAATGCAATACATCAGAATCCAGTATGGACATTCAATTTGATTTCTTTTAGATTATCTTGTACTCGGTTAGGTCAATGGGCTATAGGCTATGTAACAGCTGACGGAGAAATCCTCCAGACGATCCCACAAAACAAATCACTGTGTCAAGCGCTTCTAGATGGTCATAGGTAAGTGCTAAAATACCTCTGTTATGCAACGTGGATGCAATTTTGAGAAAGTTTTACAATTTTCTGAAACATATTTAAAGCGGGCTTTATGGAAAACGAGACTTTATTCGCTATTTTGCACTAGAACTGCTTTCGTTCATCTCCCATTTACGGTTGTTCTAATAAAAGCCCGAGAAAATTTTCCATTTTCCGACTGAAAATTTCCGTGGGCTTTAGTTACAAGCCATAAACTTCAATCTCGCCCCGTTCGGATGAGGAGCCCGTGCCCGTCCATAGCGGTTTATAGCTGTTGATATCCGGGAATAAAGTTTCACAATATTTTTCCGCTTTCAGGGAGGGTTTCTACTTGTACCCCGATGGCCAGCCCAACAATCCCGACTTATCGTCAGCAGTTCAAAGTCCGACGGAGGATCATATTACAGTAACGCAGGAGCAGTATGAGTTGTACTGTGAAATGGGTGAGTAATGAAATGAGGCCCCTTCGAAGCGCCACAGTCCCCAATTCGAGGGGCCCTTTCGCAGTCCCCCTTACCTGTAATTTAAGCTCGATGGAAACTAACGCCGTGATTTACTCGTTTTCTTCCAGGCAGCACATTTCAACTGTGTAAGATTTGCGCAGAAAATGATAAAGACATTAGGATCGAGCCCTGCGGACACTTGCTGTGTACACCTTGTCTCACCGCGTGGCAAGTCGATTCGGAGGGTCAGGTAAGTCGATCCTCGCTATGCACATGGTAATTTAATAATTTTCAGTTTATTTACCTTTTGTCTTGACGACGACGGCGACGACGATGGCACAACATTCACCCTATGTTGTTTGCTATTTCTACACAGGATTTCCAGAAAATAAAAATATATATTTAAAAAATTCAGGGAATTTTGAGTTGTTTACTCAGGGAACTTGTTTTTGAGTAGCGTTGGGAAATTGAATCATTCAGCTGGGTCCACTCCCGAGGCGTGTATTAATTAAAAATGGAGGAGAAAAGCTTTAACCGTGATTTGAGGGTGATATGGGGACCAAAATGACTAGAAGGCAATTCTTTTATATACTCTGTTAAATTAGCCCACGCGCAGTATGAGCCTATTCGGTGGAATTTTTATGGAATCTTGCCAATTATAATTCTTGTTCATCCAATTTCAACAGGTAAACCTCAGGTGATTCTTATTAGGCCCTTTGTGAAGTCAACAGGAAATTAATTATGTTTCGTTTGCCTTTATTTTTTTTTTTGTAAAATATTATGGTGTACTTATGTTCATATGTATTTGTTTTTGACAACTTATTTAAAAGTAAACTTTGTGTAGAATATGTAAAGGGGATTTACGATTAATTATTTTTCTTTTTGTATCTAACAAATCCATAATTCGTGAATAATTATTTTATTTTTTTAATTGTTAGTCTCTCGTTCAAGTTACCAAAAACAGACATAGCATTCAAGCAGTAATAAACTACCTTTGAGTGCATTTTTTATGAAGTTATTTTTACCCGTAAAATCTTACATTATTTACATAACATATATACAATGCGTTTACATTATGTATTCATCTATTAATATTTATTATTAATTAAATTTTGAGGTTAGGGTATTATGGTGCGACGGGGCATTTTTTCATATGCAAGCACGCAAAGGCAAATATTTTTTCTTTGATATTAACTGTCTAAAAAAATCACTTCATTTATTGGAGAATCGGCGCATTTGTGCGGCTCGCACCAACATCTTTTGTTCAAGAAGATTAAAACTATCAAATTAATACAATTCCAGCCAAATTTACACATAGCCAATTTGTATACAAATGGTGCGGAGTCCTTTTATTGCTCTATTTTAATGTTCCCTAAATGGAATACATATTGCCTATTGTTGCTGATATCTCCCAAGGTTCTCTTGTATTTTTTCATATTTTAAAAATATTGTAAGCTTCCTCAAAGAGTTTACTATTGCAATTATTATTATCATTATTAATAAATTTGTCTTTCAAAGTAAAAGCGACTTAACCCTCTCGTTGTTTTAAACATCACTAATGCGAATAGATTTCACTTTAGGCATCAATATTATAATTTTTGGAATATTCATATTCTTACTCTAGTAACTTAAAATGATTGGCTGACAATAGTATACTGGTCTACAAAATTTGGTTTTTTGTGTGCCTTTTGAATAAATACTATAATTTTATACTATTTTAGGGTTACTGAATACGAATATACAATTGAAATTTTATAATTAGCTCTTGTTTAAAAAATATCTCTATTATTAAAAAGTATGACTTTAGTTAATAATTGTCTAAATAAATTTTATTTTTAAAGTCTACGACCTCTAAAACGAATTTCGACATCCTTCATTTTCCACATTTTCCAAAATCTTTTCATCAGCTACGCTGAAATAGGTAATATGAAATCTACCTAAAATTTGTCGAAAATTATAAATAAAAATTAGATAACTTCAGATATACAAACCAAAAACATACAACACGAACACAACATAGACGGTATTTTGGACATCTAATGAAAACTTAATAAGAAAATTTACGCAAGTAAATCATTAAATATTTTGAAGTCTCATAATAAAGATGATATTATATAAAGCTACCCGCTATATTTAAATATGACATAAGTGAACAATTAGAGCGAATTATTACTTTCACTTTCAACGAATCGAAAACTACAGATACAGTACATTTTCATTTAAAAAGCAATTTTTTTGTACACCAATGTTATTAATGCCAGTTCATCATGCTTTATAGGTTTTAACTCCATTCTCGACACCTGACTTCTCGCCTGTTATGCTTAATTGATCAATTATTTCACCGATTACTCCTGTTCGCAATCTCGGTGTTGTACCTGCGGAACAAAATTATAACTTGATGGACATCATCAATTCCAATCACTGACATACAGAAATTGGACTGCTGGTCCTGGCTAAAAACTCACTTCAAAAACGAGATCAAATTTTGGCCGAAATCTAACTATCTCGCTCCCCCGCAGATACCCCAGGCAGGCAACTTAATAGCACTTTATTCTGGTATTCGAATGAAAATAATGCAACCCCAATAGATACAGTCCACTTCATAACACTTTTTCCTTCATATAAAAATTTTGTTTTGAAAAATGCACAAATTGGGAAAAAGTAAACGCATAAAAACCAAATTAAAATCGGCTGTTGCAATAGTTTAGCGATGACCAGCAGATGGCTTCGGAACTTTGCGTCGCATATTTTAGATTATGTTGGCATATACGTGAAATGTGAAGGTTAGACAAAGGTAGCAACAATAATTTTTATATCTATCTCGGTTCCTCTCAAATACCCCGTTGGTTATTTTCAGCGACATTTTTATGAAAATACTAAAAATTGAGCGAGATTCAACAGAGATCGATTCGTGACAATTTAATAATTTATTATTTAGCTGTGTTTACACATAATTATGCGAGATTTTAGAGTATTTTGATTGCAATAATTTTCCTGAAAGGTTTGAGCCTAGACTAAAAATGGTCTCGTTTTTCCGACGCGTGTTAGCAGTCCAGTTTCTATATGTCAGTGATTCCAATATATGGAGGGTTGCGCTCTCTGTGAAATTCCAGTCGTTTTCTTTAATTTTTAACTTACAAGTTACTAATCCCATTGCTTATCAATAGATGTCAGGTTTTAAGTGAACTTGATAGTATAACTCGCGTTAAGTTATTTCATTTCCATTCCTGTTCGTGTTCCTTTTAATTAAAGTTATGTATCAAGTTTCGATGTTCAGAATACGGTTTTAAATTTTTTTGAATTTCTATATGTGATAGGACTTAAAACATCTTTAACAACTAAAAACAGACTCTCTGACTGCCAAACACTTGTATCATGTTTTATTTTCTTTTTCTTTATTCTTAATTACATAGTTCAATAAAAATTCGTGAAATTTTACGTAATTAATGGAACCTGTTTTTAATTCACACCCTTAATTGAAACTTAGGTAGAACGATGAAGGCTGCAGGTTACAATTAAAAGTTTTATATATGTACATATATAATTAAAATGTTGAACTTTATTAAGTGTACATGTACACCTGTGATAGCTAAGAGTAGTGATAGAATTACTTAGTAAATTACTTTAAAATTTAAGGTTCTTTTCAGCCTGTATGCACCTATGTATATTTGTATTTATTTATATAAGTCGTAGTCGGTGCATTAATTTCTTCTTTAAGCGGTTGTTGCTCCCGAAGTAGCAAATTTTTGTTTCAAATTCTTAGCCATACCATAAAGCTATATGTTGAAGTACAAAGACTCCTTATTTTTCTTTGCAGGGATGTCCCTTCTGCAGGGCAGAAATAAAAGGGACAGAACAAATAGTCGTGGATGCATTTGATCCAAAGAAGCAACACAATAGAAACTCAACGAATGGTCGGCAACAGAACATCGACGATGACGATACAGAGGTATAGTTGTACAGCAAAACAAATAAATTATTACAATTTATGTTAAGCTATAATCCTGAGAGTAATTTAAACGTAGTTAGGACGGAAGAAAACAAAACAAATTGTGTTCGAATCTGCTTTTTTTTTCATTAATTATTTAACTCCGCGAGTTTAAGCCCTTGCTATTGTCCTTTATTTATTTGTAACACCTTATGAAATGGCTAAGTTAATTAAATTATTCGTAAAAGCGGTGTATGCAAAGAGGCGTAAATTAACTTGGTCCATTTAGAAGTTTTTTATTCACATTTCATTCATTTAGTAGCAAATTAACACGTTTATCGCGTGCAAGTAATGCAATTAAAAGAGTTCCCACTTTAAGGAGGCTTTCTAGAAACTGAATTTTGTCAGAATGTATTTACGATCTGCACGTTGTTAATACGCCCGATTTACTATTTTTAAGAAACACTCGCATTCTGACGGACTTGTAACTATTCCGAAAAATATTATATCGGAATGGTTAAAAGTCCTTTGCCATTTTCTTTCATTACAACAAAATCTTTATTTTTTATAGATTTTTTTTTGTGAATTAGTAATTTCATCCCATCACATTACTTTTCTTTTTGAACTGCATGCATGTAAAGTGTGATGTTTTAATACTGTGTTTTATATATTATGGGATACGTAAAATATTTATTACGTTCGTTTGAATTTATGTGTTACTTAGCCTTCAAATCGTGCATTTTTATTCAGTTAGGAAATGCTTTAAACAATTTTTGTATTATCGAAAACGAGGAGGATGCTGGAAGATCAAACATATAATAATTTTAATTAGAGGTTTCAATCAGTGTGTGGAAATTGCCAGTATCATTTTTCCACTTTTTACATGTAAATATTAATAAATACTTCTATTAATGAAAATGTAACTAGGCAAATTTTGTAATCCTTTCACTGAGCATTTAAACAGTTCGGATTTTAGAGCTTATTTTTGGCGAAATGGTATGTTTATTTCAAATTTACAAGAAGGGGAATACAAAATATCTTAAAACAACATTAAACAGAATAACAAAGTCGTGAAATGTTAGTTATTTCATTTTTATTACAATGTAGCGCTAATTTTTTTTTTAAACATCTACAGCCAGATTCCTATTATATCTTGGGCCACAGGATCCCGAGCGTAGGATGCCAAACACCAGTCTCGTTCTGTTGCTCTTCTGGAGTTAAAAACAATCTATAAGCGTTTTATCCTCTGACTGATTCTACCGCGTAAATAAACCAATCTTATTTTGTTAAATTTCATCGATCTAATCAAGATCTAGATATTCTATATAGTCATCTAGGCGCCACCGACTTATAAATCAATCGCTGGCAGAACACCAAATTCAGTGATCATTCTCCCGGATCCCGATACGCATTAAAATAAGGGAGCAACACCGTAACTAAGACACACAACCCTTGACGGATATAAAACGCGTGGAATAATTAATCCAATTAATAGCAAAGCGCAATCAATAAGAAAAATAAAACACTTAGTGAGAAACTCTCTTCAATTTCTTACACTTATTTCACTGTCAAAACTAATTCTTCAGTATTTAACTTTTTGCACCTCACCACTTCGAAAGTTCAACTTGAAATGTCTTCCTAAAATTTAGCTCAAATGGAATTATCCCCCCCATGCTCAAACGAAAAGTAAACAGACCGATGCCCCTCCAAGCCTTATCGCTAGGATATTCCTTGTCGCATCAGGTCAAAATTTCATTGCATGTGCATTTGGGCTCAAATCTATGTTAAGCTTTACCTTTTGTCTAAGCAGCGCAGGTCGCTTCGAAAATCTATGCACTGCGCACAAATGGTACGCATTCTCATTAGCACATTGTACCCGAGCCGGGAAAGCCCATAAAATTCATGCAAACAAGAGATATTAGGGGAAAATAAAATGCATCGAAACCAAATTTCTTTCTTGAAAATTCAGAATATATTTCATTTTAAGCCTTACAGATTTGGCCGTCCTGTACGAGGACTCGCTTCGAATTCTTCTAATCCAGATTCCTTGTCGCTTAATGGAAGTCCATCTTCTCCACTCTCACTGTCTGTTGCATCCGAGAGTCCTCCTGGTGCAAAGTCGAATTTTGTTGACAGCTATTGTCTTTTCGTAGTTAGTTTTTCGACTTTTACGATAATTTCCATCCATATCCACTATCAGAATTCGATCTTTGGGATAAACGGCCTTTATAACAAATGGACCACTGAAAGGAGGTACTAGTTTTCGGCTTGTACCCTGAGAAGTTTCTTGTTTTTCAATAACTATTATGTCTCCTTCTTTATAGACTTTTGGCTTTTTCCTTATTTTGTCGTAATATTTTTTCTGTTGTACCTGTGCTTTTATAATTTGTTCTGCTGCTTTATTGTGCTCTTCTTGTATATCGGTGATTGTATCAGCGGTTTGTTTTATTTCATCAATAAGTATGATATCAGATCTTGATCGTGCTGTCGTACCAAACATCAGTTGGCTAGGCGTTTTCCCAGTACTTTTATTTTCAATATTATTCAATGCAAATTGTAATTCCCTAATATTTTGATCCCATCTATCTTCTAAGGTTGTTGTCATTAATGCTGAAAGTATAGATCTGTTCAAGCGTTCAACTTGTTCGTTAGCTCTGGGAGTAGCAACAGCATTCAAAATATGTTTTATATTATTTTAGCGGTAGTGGGCTCCTCGTCCGGGGGATCATCCCTGGGGGGCTCCATCGGGGTAGTGTCGGCGATGGTGTCCTCAATTCGCTCACGTTCTCGGTAGCTGGTTCCAATCTCGAAGAACTCCATAGCTAAACTAAGGAGATAAAATCTAAAGTCCACTAGGGAACCTTAGATGATCCACTTGTCGCTTGAAACCAAGCGATTAGAAAAGCGCACTTAACACTTTTTTTGCTGACCTAGCAAAACTACCGTCGCGATCGTCGTGCGTGAGGACACATTTTTTCGACCGTACTTAAAAATGTACAAAGGGTACATTTTCTTGGGATGAGATTTCAAGTGGTACCTCTCCCTTTGTTATTTGAGTTTTTTGTTTTTAGTCTGGAATGTGAAGCACCCCAGACTAATTCAATGTCTTTAAATATTTTCTCCTCAAATTTTTATTACTTAAATATTTTGTCTAACCGAAGTGTGAAGCACTTCGGCCTAACAAATTATTATTATTATTTTACTAAATTCCTATGCTGAAGTGTGAAGCAATCAGCATCATAAAATGTTTTAATTTTAAATTCCAAAAATCTTTTAATTTTGATATCGGCTAATTATGCCGCTATGCATTATATAACACACCTTGCCATCGGCATTGACCCAATTCCCCGAACGCGGTTTCGGGCTTTATGCTGCCTAGTGGGCACTTGTAAATCTAGTGTTTGCGGTAAGCACAAACCAAGCTGTTCGGTGCTTGGTGTCACCTAGCGGCGAGCTCAGCTGTTATGACACGCGCACTTACGTCGTAAAATATGGGCTCTGCTTTATTTGCTTGTACTGACTCTGGAATAATTTTGTAATAGTGTTTACATTAATCCAGGTCGAAATTATTACAACAACCCGTCAGCGGGTACTACGAGTGGATCACTGTTTAAAGAAGCTCTTGGTGCGGTCGGCGTTATTTTTATTGGTTTCCGTATCGGCTAGAATCCCGACAACAACTATGATTCCGAGCCGCGACGTTACGAATAGAATTTGGTTTTTTACCCATCGTTGTTTTTGATGATAAGTTATTTTTGTTGAGAACTGCAGTTAGTATTTTGAGGCCACTTTTTGAGGGAAGAATTATTGGTAAAAGTTATTGTTGATTTCTGAAGAATCAGCCATCAGGATTGATTTCATTGCCTCGTTTTGAGACAGAAGGTATGGAAGACGTCATAACAGACGTCCATACACTCAATCTTACGATCAGGGATCGGGTCCGAGCAGATATGGCATGTATCCATAGTAAGCACGATGAATGAAGAACTAATAATGTTGAGAACCACTGGTTAGAGAGAGCAGAAATCTGTTATGGGGAAGCAGCTGGTTGTAGCGGGGGGAAACTGGTTTGTGCCCAGGATGATTGGGTCACAAAACCACTTGATGATCAGAAAAAGTAAATAGGCCACTTGACAATGACAACCGCAGTCCAGCTGAGCACCAAGAGCAGCACAGAAACGACGCCAAGAGCCAGGAATAGGACAACATAGTCAAAGGACGGCGAGGAAGACGAATCGGGACGTAAGACGCGTAGCCGACTAGGCCTTCCGTGGATTTTCTGTAATATAAAGAAAGATCTTTTCGCCTGTATGGCCGCCTTTATATATTCGAGATGAGGATGCTTATTCGCTTGTGATAACTTGCTTACACTATGTGTGATGATAGATGTGGAGAATAGTGACAAATAGTTCACAGACCCCATAAGAGACTGGAACTGCTTTTCGACAATCCTCTCCCGACATTGAGCCTCGTTGCATTTTTCCATTTTGAAGCCCATGTTATATATATTTCCAACAACAATAATATGTAGATATTTCCAAATTAAAACCGGGTTAGTTCAAACAGAGTCTATCTGGTTCATTACTTTTGCCAATCTTGGGCAATGGGTACAGTACCATATAAAAACACTATTCTCGCTCTTATTTTCACTACTTTCAAGTTCGACAGCAACTATCTTTGCTAAGCCGCCGAGAACTTAAGGTTCCCGGTCGGCCTGCGGGAAATGCGCTGAGTGCGCGCTTCTCACGTTGCACCTGCACATGCATTTCCCACGAACTCAGCGAGCGACGCCGCTGGCTCAGCGCATATTTGCACGGGCGAGACGAAACCGTAGTTGTCGTCCGTGTCATATTTTCAGCAACTCCAAACATTGCCGAAGGAGGGGTATGGTTGATCATTGGTACTCATTGTTACAATTTCAAATGTATCGATATTACTATCGATCGATACCGTTACACAACACCCATACTCCTCCAACAAATAAGCGATATATTGCCTCTGCGCAATTGAAATTCCTGCTTCGTCTTCAGATATCTCCATTTCCAAGAACATGCTGACTGGACCCTTGTCAGCGATGTCGTACTCCTTCCTGATCTGTTCGTAATCTCTCCGTTCAAGTATGCGGTGACGACATCGATTTGATGTACCACAAGAATAAACTGAACGGCTAGTGCTAATATCAGTCTTACTGATGAGTAACGCACTTCCGGCGAAAATACCTATGTATGTATAGTCAATGACAAATTTCTGACTGCAGTCTTTGACCACCAAGTATATCGCTCAGAATTTCCCTCTTGTTCTTGATGGCCTTCCGTTCCTTTGGAAGATCAACCAGCCCCCAAGTTACCTATTTCTAAGGAGTTGAACTCTTCTTCCATATATTTTTTCCACAAGGATGCTTCGGACCCGATAACGCTTCCTCTGGCGTCCAAGATATTATGAGATCATAACCTAAATTGTTTTTCATGTAACACGTGCGTGTTTGTATTTTCTGTGGCTTTTGAAACAGAAACGAAATTGCATTTTAGCTCCGGGATATACAACACATTCTTTAACACTAAATCTACCGGTACTTTATACCTATTCTTACCATCTTGACCCTTATAAAATAAAAGTTGATTTTCAAAAAAAAACCCTATTTTATTAAAGAAAATAATTTGCAACATAATTTCTGACTTCTAATAAAATATACAAACATATATTTTTATTTCTATAAACAAAATAATCAATTAAATACACTTTTTACAAATGATTTGTTTCTCCTTCGTACATTTCCCGCAGAATAAATCTTTTACAAATTAGACAAGTTTGAGTTCTTTTATTACCCGTGCACAATCTTATTTGACATTTTTTTCGTGATTGCGAATTATTGTTGGAGTTAATTTATCAGCAGCGTACGCGGAACAAAAAACTCGTCCTGATGGTTGGACCATTTCCGGGTTTTCAATCTGTATTTGTGCCTTTAGGTAGCACTTTATTTACTTCAAAAGGACCACTGTATCGGCACAGTAGTTTCCGGGATTGTCCTGTATTTATTTATTAATTTACTTAATACAAGCTACATACAATGGAAGACTTAAAGTAAGTTGAAGTAACAGAGGAGAGTTTGAATTAAAAATTAAACAAAGCTAGATACGAAGCCTGGCTTTAATTAAGCTAAACTAAAGAAAGGAAAACGGGCCTAAAACTTATGAATGTTAATAAAGTTCAAGAGGGAGTTGGGGTATTCAATAGGTGTACAGAAATCGACATTTGGAAAAACGACTGTTTTAAACAGCCCATTGAAGTTGGAGGATTGACGGAGCTGGGAGAATGGGAAAGAATTTTGGAAGAAGCAGATTTTGAATTGTTGTTTTTGTTAACATTCTTTTTAAGTTTGATAAATGGAGATTTCATTTTATTAGATGGTGGGTTAACATTTATACTAGGCCTAGTTAAGGGAGATTTGAAAGAAGAATATGGGGAAGAACTACATACTAGAAGTACAAGAGTTCTTAATTAAGCTGTCAGTATTTTTAGCATTATTACTAGGGTTAGACTTAAAAATACATTGCGTGATCCTGATGTTACCGTGGGAAGATAAACGGTTGACGGGATAAGAGAACAGCCGCTCATATTTCAGGTGAATAGACACCTTGAACTTGGACACGTTGTCAGGAATCAAGGAGCAGAGCTTCATACAGTTGATGGGTTCGATGAAAAAGTGCTTGATGAAAAATTCGCGGATCCAGGACGCATCAGCTTGATGAGGGGCACCAGTCACAAGGAAGTTACGGATGCGTCCACGTTAACTCGATGCAAAGCCTCAAGTCTACGTTTCCATTCTGGGTGATATCAACGATGGCTAGGCAGGCCGCCAAACTACATCCGAAATCTTTCCTAATCTGCTTCATGCTTCGGCGAAGGTCATCAACAGCCGGCATAATAGTCGCCAGTATATCAGCGACGGAAAACGCTGAGTATAAGTCGTCCAGAGTGCGTACCACAGTTGATTAGTTTGAAGAAGGCTGGTGAGATATCGCAGGGAGTGTATCAGTTTAGAAGAAGCACCGCTTTCAGACTCACAAGCGGGGAATGTATAAACGTCTTGGTTCGCTTAGTTCCAATTAACTTAATTTTATTAAAGTGCCTATATTTATACTAACTTAATTACCCTACTCCACTGGGGAAGCTTAGCTTAGCAAGTTAAGTAACAACAACAATAACACAGCACAACAAAATTAAACTTTTTTTCTGATGAATGAAATATTTTAGCAGGTGTTTACTAATTCGAGGTGGCTGATTTCGAATCTACCCTCATATTTTTTCTAGCAGCTCCCGTTTTCAAGAAAAATAGAGCCAAAATATTCAAAAGACCATATTTTGGCCGTTTTTAAAAGATCATTGAAAAATAACGGTTCATCGTAAAAACTTTTAACATGGCTTAAATGAAAGCCTGAATCCTAATCTACGAATATCAAGTACAACTTATCTCTATAGTCCTTATTACACACTTGGCGAACAAGTTTCTCAAGAGTGTGCACTTGCAGTGTTTTTTATTCGTCATCAATTGTATGAAAAAATCAGTTTATGGAAAAAAGTAAAATTCACTGATTATTTCGAAATTCTTCAAAGCTTTTTGTATTTTTATATAATAGATTAAGACTTCAGCTTTCATTTGAGTAACATTATGAGCTTCTGGATCAATCCGTTATTTTATAATGATTTTTCAAAAATGGTCAAAATATCGCATTTTGTAGTATTCCATCTTATTTTTCTCGAAAACGGGAGCTGATTGGGCTTTTTCATTTACAAATTGGTAATCTACGAGAAAAATCCTAAAGAAATAATGTGCCCCTTATAAGACATCCAAATTAGCGTTGACCAGTGAATACGCAAATATCTGAATCGGCTGAATGGGCAAAACAGCGCGCAGGCGTGGCTGGTTTTGACCGCGCAGCTGTGTGGCTGTTCTTGACCGATTTTGCTGTTTTGCTGATTCAGCCATGTACTTATTCTAATTGGTCTGTACTTCTTGTACACCCATGTATTTGGCCTAAATATACTCGTAAACCATTCTTTGAACTTTATTTGATATTTGTAGATGTTATAATTTAGGTTTGGAGAATTCTCTTGAGGACACAATGTGATTCACATTTGTTCATAAGCTTTAATGTAGTATGACTCTTAAAATAATATTATTACACCCTTGGGATTTTATAACTAAACGGTCAAAGATTTTGGGCTAAATAATAACATTTTTAGGGTTGTATATAAGTCCAGCCTGAAAAGGAATTAATTTTTAAACTTAAAGTAGGTTAAGGCTTATTTTTTTAACAAAAAGATGGTTAAACTTCAATATTTTGCTATTTGGGTTCTTCAAACATTTCAAGTTTACATTTCAAACGTGCAAAGTTAAACCAAACTTAACCTTATTGTATTTAATTATAAACGAGAAAAGGTTGCCTCGTTTTAAAACTACTTAAGATTAAATTTCAACTATATTTATGGTTATAGAATTTTACAGGGTGAGGATAGGGATGCGTTACGAAGCCAAAAGCTTTTTCAAAAGATAAAGTATAAAATTTGTAGTAACTTATTTAATTCCTTTCAAAATAACATACAATAAAATAAAACAAAACTTAAAAGGTGTTTTAGTGCCATAGTTTCATTTATGACTTAACAATTGTAGGTTGTTGTATTTTGAATATCATTATATTCAATTAGAACTTTATTTTCCATTTTTCTAATCTCAAAACAACAACTGTTTTAACAAAAGCTACTTTTTCGTACAGAAAAATGCCAAGAAAATTAATTCATTAACTTTTGTGATAGGTACCTGAAATTTTACCAAAGTATGTATTGTTCATTCCAAACCTTAAATAATTCCGGGTTCTACTTCAAACCAAGTTATATTTCTTGCGTGTATTAAATCTTCATGATTATACAAATAGGGATTTTTTAGAAAAAAATTACTTTTCATTTGGTATGGTAATGTTTGAAAGTTAGTTATATAGCGTAAGCTATAAATTAAAAAGTAACTCAAGTTATAAAATTATATATAAAATAAATAAACGAATGAAGTTATAAATTAATTTAATTTTTAATGTCGACTTTATGAAAGCTGAAAAACAATGAATACTTTTTTAAAAAGTCGGAGCCTTTTTGGTTGGCTTAAATAGTCCAACTAACTTGATAAAAAAATAATATGTGGCACAGTGAGTCGGCTACAGTTATATGAGTCTTCCCAAAGGTAAACTGTTCTTTAATACGTTATGCTAGAGTTGTAAAATAAGGATATTTTGCCTCATATCTCATGCACCAAGAATGTAGAAGCGGTCCACTTTTCATTATTATTCCAACATAGTGTCATGAAATGATGTTTTAGTATTAATGTTAATTTGTAATCATTTAAAATACAACTCAAATGTGTTTTAATATTTTGATCTAAGATCATAATATCTGACAAATTTATAACTGGAGCCAATATTATATGAATTATTTGCAGTAAACAGACCTTGTAGATCATTAAAAATAAATTGGAAATGTAAAATCAAAGATTTTGAGCAGCTTTTTGAAGGGGTATTTGGGGAACTTGAATTAAAAGTCAACCGATCGGCTCTAGCTCTCTCTAATGACTATCAAGTACATTAACACTTGTCGAAAGCGGACCCCAGAACGAAAGCCGCTAACCGAGAACAGTGCACTTGTGCACAAGAGTGAAATGCATTTTATATCTTTGAAACCGCTACAAGTTAGTCCTATTGAAGTTGTAGTTGTATCTATTATAATGCTATGTAGGTGGTAAACTTTTTCTAAAAAGGTGTCCATACTCGAAATATTAGATTCTTTCATTAATTCCATTAATTGTAATAGCATTGGCTGAGGTTATATTTAAAAGGAAATTTTTTATTATGAAAGGGACTGCTCCTTCTAGAATGTCTGCATCACGTCTATATTGCAATTATCAAATATGTTATAATGCGTCAAATTCAATTTTGCACTTGTACCAATGTAAATTACTTTTAAAAACATGGCAGAGCCGACACAACTTACACCGCGAACGCATAGAAACAACTAAGTTGATGTTGCTCCTCTCCAAACCAATACATGCATTATACTTATAATGCCTTCTCTTTCTATCTTTAATCTTTTACCGATCCTCGCGCTTTCCTTTTTATTTGCTAAAGGTTAGAAGGTAAATCAATGTGAATTACTTCTCAATTTTTCATATTGAAATATAATCTTGAAGATATTAAATATACGAAAATGACCATTAAATTTATTTTAAACTTTACATAAGGTTTAGGTTTAACCATTTAAGATTAAAAAAATGGTTTTAACCTTTTTCGTGGGTTGAAAATTATCCTAAATTTTTTTTTTATCGTTTTTTCATCATTAATGGACACCGGTACAATGAGGCGGTCAAGCCTTCACTCCGTGTAGGCTGTTAGGAGATCAGACAAGGCAACAACACGGTCCAGCTGGGATAAAATTTCTACAAATCAAGAATATATACTAAAGCATTAATCAAATGCAATGGTCAAATCACCATGTCCAAAATTCTTAATCACATAAACGGGACTGTCAGAAGGCATAAAATATTGAGAACTATTAGATTCTTCCACATCTTCCCGAGCTATGCAATTTATAGTATAATCAACTACACTTTCCTTTTCAGTATATTCACAATTGACACCTAAATCACCATACTGAAATTTTCGTATAATTGTTGTTTGAGGAGTTACATACACAATACCACCAAGTTCAGTTTCACCTTTTATAATCATACGTTTGACTATTTTAGCTACTTCCTCTCGTGAGTAAGTACAAGGTGGCGCAAAATTAATCATCCAATTTTATTTTTGTATAACTTTTTTACTAAATAAAAAAAAATGATTTTGAGTGATGGAAATCTTTATTAGGACCTTTAGAATTTTTTCTGTTAAGTGGAAAAGATGATATCCGTCAAGTGGCGCAAAATTAATCACACTTACGGAAGATGTTATAATTTTTGCAAATAGCAATACGTAGACGCAGACGTAATATTTTACATTTGTGAACTAGACAGCTTACAAACAGACAAGCAATGGAGCGCTATACTTCGCAAGAGCGTGGAATAATTGTGTCGATTTTTTTTGACCAATAATCGCGTAATCTCCCGTTTTGGCGATTTGGCATGGCCAGCAAGATCGCCCGATTTAACCGCCCCAGGCTTCTTTCTTTGGGGCTACTTGAAGTCGCGGGTTTATGCCAACGAGCCTCAGACAATCACTGCCCTTAAAGAGAATATTCGACAAGAATGCGAATAGTTATCACCGGAAATCTTGCGGAAAGTCATGGAAAATGCGATAAAACGGGCACAAATGTGTATCAACACTGGCGGCAGCCACTTGACGGATGAAAAAAGTGATAATTTTATTAGTAAAACGGAACTGATATATCATTTAATTGATAGAAACTTACCTAGTACTTGGTTGGATACCCTTTTTGAGTAATTATGGCAGCACATCTTCTCTCCATTGAGGATACCAAGTCAGCACATGTTTGAGGACTAATTTTGTACCACTCTTGGCGTATAGTGTCCCATAATTCCTTCGTTGTTTTTGGTTTGAGTTGCGAAACACGTCTTTTGATGATGGCCCACAAATTCTCAATTATATCGGGGCTTTGTGGAGGCCATTCCATCACAGAAATTTGACGCCCCTCAAACCATTCCTTAACAATGCGAGAAGTATGGCATCGTGCATTGTCTTGCTGGAATATCCATTGACGGTATGCTGACAGTGGCAAATCTTCCGAGAATGCTTCAAGATGGTTGGCCAATATGTTCCTATACATTATACCGTCCATTCTGCCCTTTACTTCAATTATAGGTCCAACACCATGAGCGCTAAAGCAGCCCCAAACCATAACGCTGCCACCACCAAACTTAACAGTCTTCCTGGTGTACTTAGGATCCAGTTTCTTGTTTGGTGGACGACGTACGTAAGTCCTTCCATCAGGTCCACTCAAATTAAATTTGGATTCGTCACTCCAAACAACCGAATTCCAAAATGTTTGACATTTTAGTCGGTGGCTTCTCGCGAAATCCAACCGCTTTTTACGATTTGCTTTTGAAACTTTAGGTTTTTTGAGGCTCTGACATCCTCGAAGATTATTTTCGAGGAGCCGCTGTCTGACAGTTCTAGCCGAGATGTTGACGTCGTAATTCTCTTCCATACGAGCTCTTATTTCCACTGAAGTGGCGAACGGGTCCTGAAGAGCATGCCTTACTATGAGACTGTCCTCTCGCTTAGTAGTTTTCCTCGGCCTGGATCGCTTCTGATTCTCAAAAGTTCCATACTCTCGGTAATGTTTGAGAGCATTTTGCACTATTTTCCTCGAACAGTCCATAATCCTGGCAATCTTGCTTATGTTTTGCTCCTTCTGGAATAAATTCCAAATCAACCTCCTTTCTTCCGTTGTAGAACTGTTTTTCTTGCCCATAATTGTTGCTCATTTACATATACGCTCATAAAAATATGACGAATCCAAAAGAAACGTATACTAATACTAAAAAACACGATTTTTTCGCGTTTTCGCGTCAAACGCTTAGGGTGCGCTAATTAAATTGCCAAAGCAAAAAGGACACTTTCCCAATTAAACTCCTATAGCTCACAACGTTATTGCACAAGTGTTGCCTTATGTGCTGATTAAGCAAGAGGATCAACAGATCTTTTGAACATTTGACACTAATGCGCATATAAGTGAAGTATGTAAGAAAAAGATGCAAGAAAAAGAATGTTCCTAGGGGTGTGCTAATTAGCTTGCCAGCGCTGTATAAGTTCCTTGCGGGGACTTATAATCTAGATCTACTCCCGGTAGTTGGGGGATAGATCATTACCGTAGGTGATACTCCGGGAACAACAGGGTTCCTTGTGGGCACGAACTGTAGCAGCAGCAGAAATGCTTAACTCCTTTGGTAGACGTTGGGGAGCAGCCGTAGCGCTTTACTCCCTACAGGTGTGTAAACGAGTATTGAGAAACTGCACTAATCACTTTAAGAGTTTCTATTTTCTTCGTTCGATAAGTGTACACAGCGTTAACTAGAATTTACACAACTTTATCCGGACTCGGAGCTCCCTTTACTATGATCGCGCTTTATCTATCTCGGCTGATTAATTAATGATTATCTTAAGGCGGCTCCACGATTAATTCTTTTACTGAACGAGTTTCTTAGTTAACTTAGCAAGACTTCGCGATTTACTTTACTAGACTCTACTGATTCTTCTGATCACCCTCAAACTCCAAAACTCCAACCCTCGAAGGTATGAGAGTCTATTTTTATATTACCATCTCTTCCTCACGATTCACGATCGTTAATCTTCTTCCACCAATCGCTGCTTTCGATGAGTTCAGTAAATAATTAGTTATTTACTTACTGTACTCATCTGTTGGGGAAGGCCTACCTAGTCGCGATAGGCAGAACTCGGTTATGGCACAGATTAAGAAGTGCATAACTCGCATTTCATCATATGGGAAGCATGATCTGTTTGTTTACATTTTGGCGCCGGCAAATATGCAATCTGACTCTGAGTTCTATTAGCGAGCGTAAAGTGCTTGCTAAGCGCGCTCACTTAAGTATCTTTGTAAAGTACTTTTGCGCTTTTTAGGTTTGGCTGATCGTGTTTTGGCCGGGATGTTATACTGGGGGCTATGTACCGAAATTTCGGTACACAACAATGCGCTCGCGGGTGGTTGACGCAGCATAATTCGAGAAGTCGCATTATTGATTTTGCGACTTTCGATTCTAGTGAACTGCTTCAGATTTCAAGCATGTTGCGTCTTGACTCTTGGCAATTTATGTGACTTTTTCAGTTAATTAAGATGTACCCAAAATCTAGATGAGATTATGGTACTGTTACTAGCACTCAAACTTAATTTGACTCTAGTAATGAGTGTAGAGCTCGGACTTAATCTGAGCTGGAGCAGCTTACCTAAAGAAGTCAAATTTAATTTGACTCTTGGTTAGTTGATTAACAATAACGCAGAAGGTAACAAACTGTTCGATTTATTTAACAACGCTTACATATTTATAACAATTAAATGCTTACAACTAACAAAAATATTGAGTAAGTTCTAAAGCCGTCGCAATCGGCTGGTTTGTTTACATTTTTTATGCCTCGTGTGATCAAAATGCTTACGCTGGGTTACTCAACTGGGCAACTCAGTGCAATGTGATCGAGGGCATGAGTAGAATGACTTAAGTATCTAGGTGAAGTTAAATCAGCTGGACTTAAATTAGGTTGTTCAGGTCTGAACAGGTACATAACAATCCATAGATATGATTCTATTTAGATCAAATTTGACTCCTTTTATCATAATCTGAATCTGTGAATCATTTTTCATACAACGTTTAAAACTTATAAAATTGAAATCAATATGACGTTTGAAATGACTTTTTAATTGTCCATTTCCACCTACTTCAAACACATCAATTCCTTCGACAAGCTTGGGTGAAAATAACACCCCTATTCTCGAATTATTCAAATAAGTTTTAAAATTGTAATTTGAAATTGTATTTAATGATAAAAGTATAAGAATGATAACAAACATTACTGATGACATCATCAAATTTGTAATGATAATACACTTCACACACACACACACACACTACTATCATGTTGATATCTATAAATAGTATCAACAAGAAATTTTGTAGCGCTGTTTCACGTTATCAACAAAATTTCAATATAAATATTTTATTTTCTACTTCCCAATTTTAATATAGTACCAAATACATACTTCAGAAGCCTTAATATATTGTTCTTTATCAATATCAGAAGTTTTCTGTGGTTTTTCTTCTTTAACCGTTTGACTGCTAAGCAATTCTTGCAAGAACGCACGAAAACTGCCGGATATATTTTGACTTGATGTTGTCAAATAAAACACGCTCATTTAGACAAATATCAATCAATTTGAATTCTTTTCGTATTATAAAGAAACTATATTAATATTTTAATAATTTTTTCCTTTGAAAATTAAAATTTATAAAAAGATAACTTAAAGTTTATTGATCTTCTTTTATGATCAGCACGTAAAGGATCATTTTGATTAGGGGAAGATCACTGACTCTTACATGAAAAATTTATGTATAACAACTATGTTTTGCCGCACAAATAGCGTGAAGGCCTTTTTTACAACAAGCACTAGAATTCTAGCATTCGAATCAACAATCACAACTAGCCTGAATGCCCTCTAATGAGACACTGACTCACGAACCAACGCTCTGTATGCCGTTCCCCACCCATGCTAGCTGCTTCCATTCTTCGCAGAAGGATTAGTAAGAGGAGACAGGGCTTTATATTCTACTCTAAAACTACTAGATTATTTCGTATTAGTATTACCATATTGCTACGCTATTAATACTTCTGGTTAGTAATTTAAATTGTTCTATCGCCTCCGATGATCCTTTGCAGCCAATTTAGTTAGTGAACATGCTTCTACTATTTTCAAAAATTTCGACATTTAAACAAATACAGAACAATATTGCACAATATCTACGGGCCGAAAAATCCTTGCGCACACAGCACACATCTTATTTAATCATTGTTATACTTATTATAACAATGGCTGGATCCAATACCAACAGTAATTTGCTTCCATTTCTCATCTTGCCCACGAACTCTGCTATTTTTACCTTCTTTGTTCTTCGTCCCCGTCCTCTCGTATACATGATTATATAATAAAATAATGTCATGTATCGGCCGAGTGACCCACTCTAGTACCCGCTGCCGGGTTGCCGTAATACTTTCGACCTGGGTTAATGTAAACACTATTACAAAATTAACCCAGAGTCAGTACAAGCGAATAAAGCAGGGCACAATCGGCCCACCATGCTAAGTGGGAACAAAGATGAATCATCAGCATGACGATTTCCACCATTTAGATAGTCTCCAAATAAGAAACCTTGAGTTCTCCCTATATGATAAGATTTTTCTAAACTATCCACTGCATCCCAATCTGATGTTTCTAATTCGACTATAGTCTTTGATTTTGACCACATTGTATCAGCCGATTTCCATTTTTCTAGATATTTAAAGACTGGAGGATGAACATAATGTTGATTTGTATGTAATGTTGGTTCAGTAATTGGTCTGAGACAATTTTTACATGTGACATGGAAATGCAAATATTCAGCTCTTCTACTTCCATCACAGATTTCCCCTGCAGTAATTTGAGAATAAAGCAATAAAGACTGAAACATAAAGTCATAATTTGGTTCCCCAATATCAGTTAATGTGTTTGTTGTAGAGATCATACGGGTTAATTTTACTGGGCTTTGAGCACTGTATCCTCCAGAGCTTTGTCGGGAACATGAAAACCTATGCAGGGCTGATCCTGTCCTTTTGAATCCTTCCGTTCTTTTTGACCAGTCTTCCCCAGTTAAGGCTTCCAAATTTTGTACAATGACTTGAGCTACATTACTACCAGGTTCAACGAACCAACCAATTGCAGAACGTAAGTTTCCAGCTCTCTTTAATATAGGGACATTTGGTTCTTTTTCCCATGGTTGCATGATGCTTGTCGTTTCTGATGTTTTTGAGCCTAAATATGCAAAATATGGTCCTTTGTTGTCCCAATAATTAAACAACCCCTTTGGAATTAGAACTGAAATATATGCCCTTCTAATATCTGTATATTCACATCCGGTACAGTAACTACTTGCCGAACCAAAGTTCCCAATGAGTTCCAAGGGATGAGGTACGGTTGCTCCCAACACGTTGAAACCCCATGACTCACATCTTTTTAAATCTGCTTGAGTACTTGAACAACTCCACATATTACAAAAGTTTCTCGGTTTTGAGAAATTAATCAATGTCACAAGTGATATTAGTTCTCCTTTGATCATAATGTAATCCAGCTCCTTTTTTAGATTCTTAGAAAATATGTTTCTAATAGTCTTGGAATTTTGAAATAAAGATATTAAAGAGTCAGTAACACCTAAATAACTAGCAGCTTTAAACTCACTGAGAAATCGAGGGAATATAGGCTTGATAGAAAATAAAAATTGAATAAAGGGTAATTCCTCTTGTTGATTGTAATTGACAGCATTCCTGATCATGTCATTTTTAATCTTGTCAACGTTCCTCATGAGATTCAATTTAATCTCATTTTTAAGTAAGGTGGTAATATCTACCCCATGAGGAATATTTAACGAAAGAGGTGATTCTAGCAATTTTCCGAAAGATTCTAAACCTTTAATCTTCCCTAATCTAGGGTTTCCCATCTTGCACATCACCTCACGTATCAACTCATTTTGGGAGTTAAGATATACACACCTCAGGAAGGCTAATGACTCAGTCACTGGGTCAGGGAACATTCTCAAGAGAAATCTTGTTAATGACATGCCAGAAACACCACCTAAACAAGGATCCAAATATAATGATGCAATTTTAAACTCGATACTATTTAGTTTCTCTGGATTTCTCAGTAGTTCTTTTGGATTCCTTTTCAGTGCAGGATCATGAATTAACAATATATTCCGAGTAAAGTTTCCAAGAAAATTATAATGAAACATCGCATTAATTGGCGACTCAGAGAAGTGAGCTACTGTTAATGCATTGCTGGATACAGTTGATAAGATTGAGCTCATGGTTGGAATCTGATCATTGGTTACACAAGTTACCCGTGACCACCTCTTTGTTTCTAAACTTCTGATATTGCCTCAAAATACTGGAACTTTCCCGTAATTTAAGTATTCAGAGCTTTGGATGGTCTCATCTTCATTAATAATTAAACCTAATTTCTTAGTTCCTGCTTCAATGTTTGATACAATTATTTGGTTGTTTCTTATTATTTCATTAATATGATCTGTTAATTCTGTTATGGTTCTGTGCGTCTGAACCTTATATTGGGTGCAAATGACTTGATTGTCTCCTTGTGCAAGGGATTTAATTAGGGTATTCCGATGTAGTCCCTCTCGTCTGATTACCAGCAAGTTCACTATGCTCCACCCCTTCTGACGTAATCCCTCTAAACCTCCTTGTTGACCCTGCCAACACACTCGATGTTGAGTCTTATTCACAATCTGATCCCCCCTAACCTCCATTAAATCAGATCTCATGTTGTAATATACAAAGCTTTTTTCAAAAAATTCATGAGTACGAGCAATCAATAATGGATATCCTAAGAATACACCCATCACCTTAAATATAGAGAAATTTTTCTCCTTCCTTTGGTGATTATTCCACTTCTCATAATCTATATGATTTGCGATTGTAATTTGATCATAAGTAGCTGATCCTTGTCCTCCGGTATTTTCCAGCATTTTTCGTACCACTGTTGTTAAATCGTCAGCCATTGTTAAACCATAAAACAATGGAACAAAATGTGTTTTAATTAAATATTCAGTCACAACAAAATAATCTCGAAGTTCCCAAGACATCAGAGAGAAAAATCTTCCAAATTCCTTAATTTCCCTTTCTTTGGCCTTTAATCCAATCACCAGAGATTCTATAGATAATCCATAGTCGTTGACCCTCTTCAAGAACTGAGGCCAAGGGGTTGCTTCATTTTGCAGTAATGATTGTAAAACTTTCTTTGTTGGGATGGGTTTATCTGGGTTCTCCTTTAAATGTTTGATTACTTCACTCTTATTCAAAGAGTGACTCTTGTCTGAGTAAATGATGGATGGGTCAATTAGTTCAGGGACATCAAAACATTTAATTAAAGGTAGTAGATGCCAGTGATCCCCAAAGTCCAATATTATATCTGGAGTGGGCCATGTATTAGTAGCTATGAACTATGAACTCATATAAAAGATGGGTTTTAGAAACTTGACTAAGATCGACAAACCATTTATTTTTCTCATGAAACATTTTATCTAAGACTATGTAAGCTAGATCACTTGCTAAGGATGCAGCATAATCTTCATCTATCTCCTTTGGTAAAGTGACCTGTTGATATAATTTTTCCAATCCATCTAAGTATTTGATATAAGGGTGACCCCAGTGCCTGAATGAGCTATATGGTATACTAATAAAACATCATCAACCTTTTGTATAGAAGATATTGAATTATATAAATCCAGTACATACCCACTCTTTTGCTTTAACTGGTGAATGGCTGATTTAATATGTCCCTCGAATTTGGACGTGAGTTTAATTAAGGGTCGGAATTTCTCTCCTAACTTAGCAAGTTGTAGGTTACACATTGGTTCTACCATTTTTATAGAATCAAATCCAGATGAGCCACACTGGTGTAATATTTGGTCTCCTATTTTGTATATTTCTGTAATAACTCTTAAAGAGTTTTCATCATACTTAGTATCAACCCTATTTTGGAGTGAGAACAGGGTGTGAAATCTGGCCACGTATAGATCCTTTAACATAAGTAAGGAGTTTCGATCCAAAACAAATTTTGAATCAATTAATAGTAAAAATCCATATGCTATTACAATCCGTCCAAAGTTAGGAGTATTGATAATATAACCTGATTTATGCTTGGTGATTGTCATGCAGGTCGGCAGTGATTTTGACAAACTATGGATTTCTTCTTCATTGGCAGCATTTAGTAGTAGTGTTACAAAATGTAAGTCAAAAAAATAAGACTCCCCATTTTAATGTGACACTTGATATAATGCACTTGTTGGGAGTATTAAATTGTTTCCCGATCCAACCCTTTAAAAAAGACGAAACAACATCTCCTGTAAGAATTGAATCCTCCTGTGCTCTTTGAAGAAAGGACATGAAGTAATCAGTAAGAGGTCGATGGTTCAGATTTTGATACCCAATCCAGTTATGGAGTTGATGTGGACATCTTTTCTCTTCTCCCACAATACATGAGACCATCTTTTTGATGATTCACCAGTTTTGAGATAATGAAGAAACAATTCTATTTCATCAGAGATCAAGGGAGAATTTAAGGAATAATCAACATTGTTTAGAAATTCCATTGAGGGCTCATCTGGACAATCTAAATCATCTGGTTCGACTTGTAAATTTTGATCAAGATTATTAAAGGCATCCAAAGCACCCAGTTCATCTAACTCAATATTTAAAAAATCCATGATGAAAAAAGAATTCTGTCATGTATCGGCCGAGTGACCCACTCTAGTACCCGCTGCCGGGTTGCCGTAATACTTTCGACCTGGGTTAATGTAAACACTATTACAAAATTAACCCAGAGTCAGTACAAACGAATAAAGCAGGGCACATATTTTGCGACATAAGTGCGCGTGCCAGCACAGCTGAGCTCGCTGCTAGGCGACACCAAGCGGCGAACAGCCTGGGATGTGCTTACTGCAAAAGCTTACGCAACTAGCCCACTTAGGCAGCATAAAGCCCGAAATCGGGTTCGGGGAATTGGGTCAATGCCGATGGCAAGGTGTGAAGCTACGGAAATCGCGAGTACTCGGGGAGTCGATTTGAAACCACAACAGCGGGCGGTACGGTCGTCAGTTGAATCGTTGAATAAATCGTTAGTTTTGGAAACACGACCGCGTTTAATTTAATCCACCTACATCACAATAATCTGCCTACCTTATTTCAATCCTACTCGCTAAACTTCAGTCCTTTGTCCTCTTTCACGCACACATACACCCACACTTAGTACCTTTTGTTCGCAGTTCGCACTCACTGCACCTTTCACTACACCACACACAAGCACGCAATTTAAATTGTTTTTCTTGTCTTTTAATGTCTTCAAGTCCTTTTTTCTTCTTTAATAACTTCTTTATTAGTGAAATAAAAATTCACACTTCACTGTATATGTACATGGGTATATCCCACTTCTGACAAATGTAGAAAACACTTTTTTTTTCAATCACAAAACTCTACAGCAACTCCTCTTTTCAATATCACAACTAGCCTGAATGCCCTCTAATGAGACATTTCTAAAACTACTAGATTATTTCGTATTAGTATTACCATATTGCTACGCTATTAATACTTCTGGTTAGTAATTTAAATTGTTCTACACTAGTGACATTTGACACCCATGTGGTGTTGATGTTGATTTAGAAAATATGCCTTTATAAATCAATATCTTTAAATATCGCCCATCCGTAATTTTTACGTACTCGTATTTTGGTGAAAGGAGATATTTAGTGGCTAGGAACTGTAAAATCGATGCATATTTATAACAATTAAATGCTTACAACTAACAAAAATATTGAGTAAGTTCTAAAGCCGTCGCAATCGGCTGGTTTGTTTACATTTTTTATGCCTCGTGTGATCAAAATGCTTACGCTGGGTTACTCAACTGGGCAACTCAGTGCAATGTGATCGAGGGCATGAGTAGAATGACTTAAGTATCTAGGTGAAGTTAAATCAGCTGGACTTAAATTAGGTTGTTCAGGTCTGAACAGGTACATAACAATCCATAGATATGATTCTATTTAGATCAAATTTGACTCCTTTTATCATAATCTGAATCTGTGAATCATTTTTCATACAACGTTTAAAACTTATAAAATTGAAATCAATATGACGTTTGAAATGACTTTTTAATTGTCCATTTCCACCTACTTCAAACACATCAATTCCTTCGACAAGCTTGGGTGAAAATAACACCCCTATTCTCGAATTATTCAAATAAGTTTTAAAATTGTAATTTGAAATTGTATTTAATGATAAAAGTATAAGAATGATAACAAACATTACTGATGACATCATCAAATTTGTAATGATAATACACTTCACACACACACACACACACTACTATCATGTTGATATCTATAAATAGTATCAACAAGAAATTTTGTAGCGCTGTTTCACGTTATCAACAAAATTTCAATATAAATATTTTATTTTCTACTTCCCAATTTTAATATAGTACCAAATACATACTTCAGAAGCCTTAATATATTGTTCTTTATCAATATCAGAAGTTTTCTGTGGTTTTTCTTCTTTAACCGTTTGACTGCTAAGCAATTCTTGCAAGAACGCACGAAAACTGCCGGATATATTTTGACTTGATGTTGTCAAATAAAACACGCTCATTTAGACAAATATCAATCAATTTGAATTCTTTTCGTATTATAAAGAAACTATATTAATATTTTAATAATTTTTTCCTTTGAAAATTAAAATTTATAAAAAGATAACTTAAAGTTTATTGATCTTCTTTTATGATCAGCACGTAAAGGATCATTTTGATTAGGGGAAGATCACTGACTCTTACATGAAAAATTTATGTATAACAACTATGTTTTGCCGCACAAATAGCGTGAAGGCCTTTTTTACAACAAGCACTAGAATTCTAGCATTCGAATCAACAATCACAACTAGCCTGAATGCCCTCTAATGAGACACTGACTCACGAACCAACGCTCTGTATGCCGTTCCCCACCCATGCTAGCTGCTTCCATTCTTCGCAGAAGGATTAGTAAGAGGAGACAGGGCTTTATATTCTACTCTAAAACTACTAGATTATTTCGTATTAGTATTACCATATTGCTACGCTATTAATACTTCTGGTTAGTAATTTAAATTGTTCTATCGCCTCCGATGATCCTTTGCAGCCAATTTAGTTAGTGAACATGCTTCTACTATTTTCAAAAATTTCGACATTTAAACAAATACAGAACAATATTGCACAATATCTACGGGCCGAAAAATCCTTGCGCACACAGCACACATCTTATTTAATCATTGTTATACTTATTATAACAATGGCTGGATCCAATACCAACAGTAATTTGCTTCCATTTCTCATCTTGCCCACGAACTCTGCTATTTTTACCTTCTTTGTTCTTCGTCCCCGTCCTCTCGTATACATGATTATATAATAAAATAATGTCATGTATCGGCCGAGTGACCCACTCTAGTACCCGCTGCCGGGTTGCCGTAATACTTTCGACCTGGGTTAATGTAAACACTATTACAAAATTAACCCAGAGTCAGTACAAGCGAATAAAGCAGGGCACAATCGGCCCACCATGCTAAGTGGGAACAAAGATGAATCATCAGCATGACGATTTCCACCATTTAGATAGTCTCCAAATAAGAAACCTTGAGTTCTCCCTATATGATAAGATTTTTCTAAACTATCCACTGCATCCCAATCTGATGTTTCTAATTCGACTATAGTCTTTGATTTTGACCACATTGTATCAGCCGATTTCCATTTTTCTAGATATTTAAAGACTGGAGGATGAACATAATGTTGATTTGTATGTAATGTTGGTTCAGTAATTGGTCTGAGACAATTTTTACATGTGACATGGAAATGCAAATATTCAGCTCTTCTACTTCCATCACAGATTTCCCCTGCAGTAATTTGAGAATAAAGCAATAAAGACTGAAACATAAAGTCATAATTTGGTTCCCCAATATCAGTTAATGTGTTTGTTGTAGAGATCATACGGGTTAATTTTACTGGGCTTTGAGCACTGTATCCTCCAGAGCTTTGTCGGGAACATGAAAACCTATGCAGGGCTGATCCTGTCCTTTTGAATCCTTCCGTTCTTTTTGACCAGTCTTCCCCAGTTAAGGCTTCCAAATTTTGTACAATGACTTGAGCTACATTACTACCAGGTTCAACGAACCAACCAATTGCAGAACGTAAGTTTCCAGCTCTCTTTAATATAGGGACATTTGGTTCTTTTTCCCATGGTTGCATGATGCTTGTCGTTTCTGATGTTTTTGAGCCTAAATATGCAAAATATGGTCCTTTGTTGTCCCAATAATTAAACAACCCCTTTGGAATTAGAACTGAAATATATGCCCTTCTAATATCTGTATATTCACATCCGGTACAGTAACTACTTGCCGAACCAAAGTTCCCAATGAGTTCCAAGGGATGAGGTACGGTTGCTCCCAACACGTTGAAACCCCATGACTCACATCTTTTTAAATCTGCTTGAGTACTTGAACAACTCCACATATTACAAAAGTTTCTCGGTTTTGAGAAATTAATCAATGTCACAAGTGATATTAGTTCTCCTTTGATCATAATGTAATCCAGCTCCTTTTTTAGATTCTTAGAAAATATGTTTCTAATAGTCTTGGAATTTTGAAATAAAGATATTAAAGAGTCAGTAACACCTAAATAACTAGCAGCTTTAAACTCACTGAGAAATCGAGGGAATATAGGCTTGATAGAAAATAAAAATTGAATAAAGGGTAATTCCTCTTGTTGATTGTAATTGACAGCATTCCTGATCATGTCATTTTTAATCTTGTCAACGTTCCTCATGAGATTCAATTTAATCTCATTTTTAAGTAAGGTGGTAATATCTACCCCATGAGGAATATTTAACGAAAGAGGTGATTCTAGCAATTTTCCGAAAGATTCTAAACCTTTAATCTTCCCTAATCTAGGGTTTCCCATCTTGCACATCACCTCACGTATCAACTCATTTTGGGAGTTAAGATATACACACCTCAGGAAGGCTAATGACTCAGTCACTGGGTCAGGGAACATTCTCAAGAGAAATCTTGTTAATGACATGCCAGAAACACCACCTAAACAAGGATCCAAATATAATGATGCAATTTTAAACTCGATACTATTTAGTTTCTCTGGATTTCTCAGTAGTTCTTTTGGATTCCTTTTCAGTGCAGGATCATGAATTAACAATATATTCCGAGTAAAGTTTCCAAGAAAATTATAATGAAACATCGCATTAATTGGCGACTCAGAGAAGTGAGCTACTGTTAATGCATTGCTGGATACAGTTGATAAGATTGAGCTCATGGTTGGAATCTGATCATTGGTTACACAAGTTACCCGTGACCACCTCTTTGTTTCTAAACTTCTGATATTGCCTCAAAATACTGGAACTTTCCCGTAATTTAAGTATTCAGAGCTTTGGATGGTCTCATCTTCATTAATAATTAAACCTAATTTCTTAGTTCCTGCTTCAATGTTTGATACAATTATTTGGTTGTTTCTTATTATTTCATTAATATGATCTGTTAATTCTGTTATGGTTCTGTGCGTCTGAACCTTATATTGGGTGCAAATGACTTGATTGTCTCCTTGTGCAAGGGATTTAATTAGGGTATTCCGATGTAGTCCCTCTCGTCTGATTACCAGCAAGTTCACTATGCTCCACCCCTTCTGACGTAATCCCTCTAAACCTCCTTGTTGACCCTGCCAACACACTCGATGTTGAGTCTTATTCACAATCTGATCCCCCCTAACCTCCATTAAATCAGATCTCATGTTGTAATATACAAAGCTTTTTTCAAAAAATTCATGAGTACGAGCAATCAATAATGGATATCCTAAGAATACACCCATCACCTTAAATATAGAGAAATTTTTCTCCTTCCTTTGGTGATTATTCCACTTCTCATAATCTATATGATTTGCGATTGTAATTTGATCATAAGTAGCTGATCCTTGTCCTCCGGTATTTTCCAGCATTTTTCGTACCACTGTTGTTAAATCGTCAGCCATTGTTAAACCATAAAACAATGGAACAAAATGTGTTTTAATTAAATATTCAGTCACAACAAAATAATCTCGAAGTTCCCAAGACATCAGAGAGAAAAATCTTCCAAATTCCTTAATTTCCCTTTCTTTGGCCTTTAATCCAATCACCAGAGATTCTATAGATAATCCATAGTCGTTGACCCTCTTCAAGAACTGAGGCCAAGGGGTTGCTTCATTTTGCAGTAATGATTGTAAAACTTTCTTTGTTGGGATGGGTTTATCTGGGTTCTCCTTTAAATGTTTGATTACTTCACTCTTATTCAAAGAGTGACTCTTGTCTGAGTAAATGATGGATGGGTCAATTAGTTCAGGGACATCAAAACATTTAATTAAAGGTAGTAGATGCCAGTGATCCCCAAAGTCCAATATTATATCTGGAGTGGGCCATGTATTAGTAGCTATGAACTATGAACTCATATAAAAGATGGGTTTTAGAAACTTGACTAAGATCGACAAACCATTTATTTTTCTCATGAAACATTTTATCTAAGACTATGTAAGCTAGATCACTTGCTAAGGATGCAGCATAATCTTCATCTATCTCCTTTGGTAAAGTGACCTGTTGATATAATTTTTCCAATCCATCTAAGTATTTGATATAAGGGTGACCCCAGTGCCTGAATGAGCTATATGGTATACTAATAAAACATCATCAACCTTTTGTATAGAAGATATTGAATTATATAAATCCAGTACATACCCACTCTTTTGCTTTAACTGGTGAATGGCTGATTTAATATGTCCCTCGAATTTGGACGTGAGTTTAATTAAGGGTCGGAATTTCTCTCCTAACTTAGCAAGTTGTAGGTTACACATTGGTTCTACCATTTTTATAGAATCAAATCCAGATGAGCCACACTGGTGTAATATTTGGTCTCCTATTTTGTATATTTCTGTAATAACTCTTAAAGAGTTTTCATCATACTTAGTATCAACCCTATTTTGGAGTGAGAACAGGGTGTGAAATCTGGCCACGTATAGATCCTTTAACATAAGTAAGGAGTTTCGATCCAAAACAAATTTTGAATCAATTAATAGTAAAAATCCATATGCTATTACAATCCGTCCAAAGTTAGGAGTATTGATAATATAACCTGATTTATGCTTGGTGATTGTCATGCAGGTCGGCAGTGATTTTGACAAACTATGGATTTCTTCTTCATTGGCAGCATTTAGTAGTAGTGTTACAAAATGTAAGTCAAAAAAATAAGACTCCCCATTTTAATGTGACACTTGATATAATGCACTTGTTGGGAGTATTAAATTGTTTCCCGATCCAACCCTTTAAAAAAGACGAAACAACATCTCCTGTAAGAATTGAATCCTCCTGTGCTCTTTGAAGAAAGGACATGAAGTAATCAGTAAGAGGTCGATGGTTCAGATTTTGATACCCAATCCAGTTATGGAGTTGATGTGGACATCTTTTCTCTTCTCCCACAATACATGAGACCATCTTTTTGATGATTCACCAGTTTTGAGATAATGAAGAAACAATTCTATTTCATCAGAGATCAAGGGAGAATTTAAGGAATAATCAACATTGTTTAGAAATTCCATTGAGGGCTCATCTGGACAATCTAAATCATCTGGTTCGACTTGTAAATTTTGATCAAGATTATTAAAGGCATCCAAAGCACCCAGTTCATCTAACTCAATATTTAAAAAATCCATGATGAAAAAAGAATTCTGTCATGTATCGGCCGAGTGACCCACTCTAGTACCCGCTGCCGGGTTGCCGTAATACTTTCGACCTGGGTTAATGTAAACACTATTACAAAATTAACCCAGAGTCAGTACAAACGAATAAAGCAGGGCACATATTTTGCGACATAAGTGCGCGTGCCAGCACAGCTGAGCTCGCTGCTAGGCGACACCAAGCGGCGAACAGCCTGGGATGTGCTTACTGCAAAAGCTTACGCAACTAGCCCACTTAGGCAGCATAAAGCCCGAAATCGGGTTCGGGGAATTGGGTCAATGCCGATGGCAAGGTGTGAAGCTACGGAAATCGCGAGTACTCGGGGAGTCGATTTGAAACCACAACAGCGGGCGGTACGGTCGTCAGTTGAATCGTTGAATAAATCGTTAGTTTTGGAAACACGACCGCGTTTAATTTAATCCACCTACATCACAATAATCTGCCTACCTTATTTCAATCCTACTCGCTAAACTTCAGTCCTTTGTCCTCTTTCACGCACACATACACCCACACTTAGTACCTTTTGTTCGCAGTTCGCACTCACTGCACCTTTCACTACACCACACACAAGCACGCAATTTAAATTGTTTTTCTTGTCTTTTAATGTCTTCAAGTCCTTTTTTCTTCTTTAATAACTTCTTTATTAGTGAAATAAAAATTCACACTTCACTGTATATGTACATGGGTATATCCCACTTCTGACAAATGTAGAAAACACTTTTTTTTTCAATCACAAAACTCTACAGCAACTCCTCTTTTCAATATCACAACTAGCCTGAATGCCCTCTAATGAGACATTTCTAAAACTACTAGATTATTTCGTATTAGTATTACCATATTGCTACGCTATTAATACTTCTGGTTAGTAATTTAAATTGTTCTACACTAGTGACATTTGACACCCATGTGGTGTTGATGTTGATTTAGAAAATATGCCTTTATAAATCAATATCTTTAAATATCGCCCATCCGTAATTTTTACGTACTCGTATTTTGGTGAAAGGAGATATTTAGTGGCTAGGAACTGTAAAATCGATGCATATTTATAACAATTAAATGCTTACAACTAACAAAAATATTGAGTAAGTTCTAAAGCCGTCGCAATCGGCTGGTTTGTTTACATTTTTTATGCCTCGTGTGATCAAAATGCTTACGCTGGGTTACTCAACTGGGCAACTCAGTGCAATGTGATCGAGGGCATGAGTAGAATGACTTAAGTATCTAGGTGAAGTTAAATCAGCTGGACTTAAATTAGGTTGTTCAGGTCTGAACAGGTACATAACAATCCATAGATATGATTCTATTTAGATCAAATTTGACTCCTTTTATCATAATCTGAATCTGTGAATCATTTTTCATACAACGTTTAAAACTTATAAAATTGAAATCAATATGACGTTTGAAATGACTTTTTAATTGTCCATTTCCACCTACTTCAAACACATCAATTCCTTCGACAAGCTTGGGTGAAAATAACACCCCTATTCTCGAATTATTCAAATAAGTTTTAAAATTGTAATTTGAAATTGTATTTAATGATAAAAGTATAAGAATGATAACAAACATTACTGATGACATCATCAAATTTGTAATGATAATACACTTCACACACACACACACACACTACTATCATGTTGATATCTATAAATAGTATCAACAAGAAATTTTGTAGCGCTGTTTCACGTTATCAACAAAATTTCAATATAAATATTTTATTTTCTACTTCCCAATTTTAATATAGTACCAAATACATACTTCAGAAGCCTTAATATATTGTTCTTTATCAATATCAGAAGTTTTCTGTGGTTTTTCTTCTTTAACCGTTTGACTGCTAAGCAATTCTTGCAAGAACGCACGAAAACTGCCGGATATATTTTGACTTGATGTTGTCAAATAAAACACGCTCATTTAGACAAATATCAATCAATTTGAATTCTTTTCGTATTATAAAGAAACTATATTAATATTTTAATAATTTTTTCCTTTGAAAATTAAAATTTATAAAAAGATAACTTAAAGTTTATTGATCTTCTTTTATGATCAGCACGTAAAGGATCATTTTGATTAGGGGAAGATCACTGACTCTTACATGAAAAATTTATGTATAACAACTATGTTTTGCCGCACAAATAGCGTGAAGGCCTTTTTTACAACAAGCACTAGAATTCTAGCATTCGAATCAACAATCACAACTAGCCTGAATGCCCTCTAATGAGACACTGACTCACGAACCAACGCTCTGTATGCCGTTCCCCACCCATGCTAGCTGCTTCCATTCTTCGCAGAAGGATTAGTAAGAGGAGACAGGGCTTTATATTCTACTCTAAAACTACTAGATTATTTCGTATTAGTATTACCATATTGCTACGCTATTAATACTTCTGGTTAGTAATTTAAATTGTTCTATCGCCTCCGATGATCCTTTGCAGCCAATTTAGTTAGTGAACATGCTTCTACTATTTTCAAAAATTTCGACATTTAAACAAATACAGAACAATATTGCACAATATCTACGGGCCGAAAAATCCTTGCGCACACAGCACACATCTTATTTAATCATTGTTATACTTATTATAACAATGGCTGGATCCAATACCAACAGTAATTTGCTTCCATTTCTCATCTTGCCCACGAACTCTGCTATTTTTACCTTCTTTGTTCTTCGTCCCCGTCCTCTCGTATACATGATTATATAATAAAATAATGTCATGTATCGGCCGAGTGACCCACTCTAGTACCCGCTGCCGGGTTGCCGTAATACTTTCGACCTGGGTTAATGTAAACACTATTACAAAATTAACCCAGAGTCAGTACAAGCGAATAAAGCAGGGCACAATCGGCCCACCATGCTAAGTGGGAACAAAGATGAATCATCAGCATGACGATTTCCACCATTTAGATAGTCTCCAAATAAGAAACCTTGAGTTCTCCCTATATGATAAGATTTTTCTAAACTATCCACTGCATCCCAATCTGATGTTTCTAATTCGACTATAGTCTTTGATTTTGACCACATTGTATCAGCCGATTTCCATTTTTCTAGATATTTAAAGACTGGAGGATGAACATAATGTTGATTTGTATGTAATGTTGGTTCAGTAATTGGTCTGAGACAATTTTTACATGTGACATGGAAATGCAAATATTCAGCTCTTCTACTTCCATCACAGATTTCCCCTGCAGTAATTTGAGAATAAAGCAATAAAGACTGAAACATAAAGTCATAATTTGGTTCCCCAATATCAGTTAATGTGTTTGTTGTAGAGATCATACGGGTTAATTTTACTGGGCTTTGAGCACTGTATCCTCCAGAGCTTTGTCGGGAACATGAAAACCTATGCAGGGCTGATCCTGTCCTTTTGAATCCTTCCGTTCTTTTTGACCAGTCTTCCCCAGTTAAGGCTTCCAAATTTTGTACAATGACTTGAGCTACATTACTACCAGGTTCAACGAACCAACCAATTGCAGAACGTAAGTTTCCAGCTCTCTTTAATATAGGGACATTTGGTTCTTTTTCCCATGGTTGCATGATGCTTGTCGTTTCTGATGTTTTTGAGCCTAAATATGCAAAATATGGTCCTTTGTTGTCCCAATAATTAAACAACCCCTTTGGAATTAGAACTGAAATATATGCCCTTCTAATATCTGTATATTCACATCCGGTACAGTAACTACTTGCCGAACCAAAGTTCCCAATGAGTTCCAAGGGATGAGGTACGGTTGCTCCCAACACGTTGAAACCCCATGACTCACATCTTTTTAAATCTGCTTGAGTACTTGAACAACTCCACATATTACAAAAGTTTCTCGGTTTTGAGAAATTAATCAATGTCACAAGTGATATTAGTTCTCCTTTGATCATAATGTAATCCAGCTCCTTTTTTAGATTCTTAGAAAATATGTTTCTAATAGTCTTGGAATTTTGAAATAAAGATATTAAAGAGTCAGTAACACCTAAATAACTAGCAGCTTTAAACTCACTGAGAAATCGAGGGAATATAGGCTTGATAGAAAATAAAAATTGAATAAAGGGTAATTCCTCTTGTTGATTGTAATTGACAGCATTCCTGATCATGTCATTTTTAATCTTGTCAACGTTCCTCATGAGATTCAATTTAATCTCATTTTTAAGTAAGGTGGTAATATCTACCCCATGAGGAATATTTAACGAAAGAGGTGATTCTAGCAATTTTCCGAAAGATTCTAAACCTTTAATCTTCCCTAATCTAGGGTTTCCCATCTTGCACATCACCTCACGTATCAACTCATTTTGGGAGTTAAGATATACACACCTCAGGAAGGCTAATGACTCAGTCACTGGGTCAGGGAACATTCTCAAGAGAAATCTTGTTAATGACATGCCAGAAACACCACCTAAACAAGGATCCAAATATAATGATGCAATTTTAAACTCGATACTATTTAGTTTCTCTGGATTTCTCAGTAGTTCTTTTGGATTCCTTTTCAGTGCAGGATCATGAATTAACAATATATTCCGAGTAAAGTTTCCAAGAAAATTATAATGAAACATCGCATTAATTGGCGACTCAGAGAAGTGAGCTACTGTTAATGCATTGCTGGATACAGTTGATAAGATTGAGCTCATGGTTGGAATCTGATCATTGGTTACACAAGTTACCCGTGACCACCTCTTTGTTTCTAAACTTCTGATATTGCCTCAAAATACTGGAACTTTCCCGTAATTTAAGTATTCAGAGCTTTGGATGGTCTCATCTTCATTAATAATTAAACCTAATTTCTTAGTTCCTGCTTCAATGTTTGATACAATTATTTGGTTGTTTCTTATTATTTCATTAATATGATCTGTTAATTCTGTTATGGTTCTGTGCGTCTGAACCTTATATTGGGTGCAAATGACTTGATTGTCTCCTTGTGCAAGGGATTTAATTAGGGTATTCCGATGTAGTCCCTCTCGTCTGATTACCAGCAAGTTCACTATGCTCCACCCCTTCTGACGTAATCCCTCTAAACCTCCTTGTTGACCCTGCCAACACACTCGATGTTGAGTCTTATTCACAATCTGATCCCCCCTAACCTCCATTAAATCAGATCTCATGTTGTAATATACAAAGCTTTTTTCAAAAAATTCATGAGTACGAGCAATCAATAATGGATATCCTAAGAATACACCCATCACCTTAAATATAGAGAAATTTTTCTCCTTCCTTTGGTGATTATTCCACTTCTCATAATCTATATGATTTGCGATTGTAATTTGATCATAAGTAGCTGATCCTTGTCCTCCGGTATTTTCCAGCATTTTTCGTACCACTGTTGTTAAATCGTCAGCCATTGTTAAACCATAAAACAATGGAACAAAATGTGTTTTAATTAAATATTCAGTCACAACAAAATAATCTCGAAGTTCCCAAGACATCAGAGAGAAAAATCTTCCAAATTCCTTAATTTCCCTTTCTTTGGCCTTTAATCCAATCACCAGAGATTCTATAGATAATCCATAGTCGTTGACCCTCTTCAAGAACTGAGGCCAAGGGGTTGCTTCATTTTGCAGTAATGATTGTAAAACTTTCTTTGTTGGGATGGGTTTATCTGGGTTCTCCTTTAAATGTTTGATTACTTCACTCTTATTCAAAGAGTGACTCTTGTCTGAGTAAATGATGGATGGGTCAATTAGTTCAGGGACATCAAAACATTTAATTAAAGGTAGTAGATGCCAGTGATCCCCAAAGTCCAATATTATATCTGGAGTGGGCCATGTATTAGTAGCTATGAACTATGAACTCATATAAAAGATGGGTTTTAGAAACTTGACTAAGATCGACAAACCATTTATTTTTCTCATGAAACATTTTATCTAAGACTATGTAAGCTAGATCACTTGCTAAGGATGCAGCATAATCTTCATCTATCTCCTTTGGTAAAGTGACCTGTTGATATAATTTTTCCAATCCATCTAAGTATTTGATATAAGGGTGACCCCAGTGCCTGAATGAGCTATATGGTATACTAATAAAACATCATCAACCTTTTGTATAGAAGATATTGAATTATATAAATCCAGTACATACCCACTCTTTTGCTTTAACTGGTGAATGGCTGATTTAATATGTCCCTCGAATTTGGACGTGAGTTTAATTAAGGGTCGGAATTTCTCTCCTAACTTAGCAAGTTGTAGGTTACACATTGGTTCTACCATTTTTATAGAATCAAATCCAGATGAGCCACACTGGTGTAATATTTGGTCTCCTATTTTGTATATTTCTGTAATAACTCTTAAAGAGTTTTCATCATACTTAGTATCAACCCTATTTTGGAGTGAGAACAGGGTGTGAAATCTGGCCACGTATAGATCCTTTAACATAAGTAAGGAGTTTCGATCCAAAACAAATTTTGAATCAATTAATAGTAAAAATCCATATGCTATTACAATCCGTCCAAAGTTAGGAGTATTGATAATATAACCTGATTTATGCTTGGTGATTGTCATGCAGGTCGGCAGTGATTTTGACAAACTATGGATTTCTTCTTCATTGGCAGCATTTAGTAGTAGTGTTACAAAATGTAAGTCAAAAAAATAAGACTCCCCATTTTAATGTGACACTTGATATAATGCACTTGTTGGGAGTATTAAATTGTTTCCCGATCCAACCCTTTAAAAAAGACGAAACAACATCTCCTGTAAGAATTGAATCCTCCTGTGCTCTTTGAAGAAAGGACATGAAGTAATCAGTAAGAGGTCGATGGTTCAGATTTTGATACCCAATCCAGTTATGGAGTTGATGTGGACATCTTTTCTCTTCTCCCACAATACATGAGACCATCTTTTTGATGATTCACCAGTTTTGAGATAATGAAGAAACAATTCTATTTCATCAGAGATCAAGGGAGAATTTAAGGAATAATCAACATTGTTTAGAAATTCCATTGAGGGCTCATCTGGACAATCTAAATCATCTGGTTCGACTTGTAAATTTTGATCAAGATTATTAAAGGCATCCAAAGCACCCAGTTCATCTAACTCAATATTTAAAAAATCCATGATGAAAAAAGAATTCTGTCATGTATCGGCCGAGTGACCCACTCTAGTACCCGCTGCCGGGTTGCCGTAATACTTTCGACCTGGGTTAATGTAAACACTATTACAAAATTAACCCAGAGTCAGTACAAACGAATAAAGCAGGGCACATATTTTGCGACATAAGTGCGCGTGCCAGCACAGCTGAGCTCGCTGCTAGGCGACACCAAGCGGCGAACAGCCTGGGATGTGCTTACTGCAAAAGCTTACGCAACTAGCCCACTTAGGCAGCATAAAGCCCGAAATCGGGTTCGGGGAATTGGGTCAATGCCGATGGCAAGGTGTGAAGCTACGGAAATCGCGAGTACTCGGGGAGTCGATTTGAAACCACAACAGCGGGCGGTACGGTCGTCAGTTGAATCGTTGAATAAATCGTTAGTTTTGGAAACACGACCGCGTTTAATTTAATCCACCTACATCACAATAATCTGCCTACCTTATTTCAATCCTACTCGCTAAACTTCAGTCCTTTGTCCTCTTTCACGCACACATACACCCACACTTAGTACCTTTTGTTCGCAGTTCGCACTCACTGCACCTTTCACTACACCACACACAAGCACGCAATTTAAATTGTTTTTCTTGTCTTTTAATGTCTTCAAGTCCTTTTTTCTTCTTTAATAACTTCTTTATTAGTGAAATAAAAATTCACACTTCACTGTATATGTACATGGGTATATCCCACTTCTGACAAATGTAGAAAACACTTTTTTTTTCAATCACAAAACTCTACAGCAACTCCTCTTTTCAATATCACAACTAGCCTGAATGCCCTCTAATGAGACATTTCTAAAACTACTAGATTATTTCGTATTAGTATTACCATATTGCTACGCTATTAATACTTCTGGTTAGTAATTTAAATTGTTCTACACTAGTGACATTTGACACCCATGTGGTGTTGATGTTGATTTAGAAAATATGCCTTTATAAATCAATATCTTTAAATATCGCCCATCCGTAATTTTTACGTACTCGTATTTTGGTGAAAGGAGATATTTAGTGGCTAGGAACTGTAAAATCGATGCATATTTATAACAATTAAATGCTTACAACTAACAAAAATATTGAGTAAGTTCTAAAGCCGTCGCAATCGGCTGGTTTGTTTACATTTTTTATGCCTCGTGTGATCAAAATGCTTACGCTGGGTTACTCAACTGGGCAACTCAGTGCAATGTGATCGAGGGCATGAGTAGAATGACTTAAGTATCTAGGTGAAGTTAAATCAGCTGGACTTAAATTAGGTTGTTCAGGTCTGAACAGGTACATAACAATCCATAGATATGATTCTATTTAGATCAAATTTGACTCCTTTTATCATAATCTGAATCTGTGAATCATTTTTCATACAACGTTTAAAACTTATAAAATTGAAATCAATATGACGTTTGAAATGACTTTTTAATTGTCCATTTCCACCTACTTCAAACACATCAATTCCTTCGACAAGCTTGGGTGAAAATAACACCCCTATTCTCGAATTATTCAAATAAGTTTTAAAATTGTAATTTGAAATTGTATTTAATGATAAAAGTATAAGAATGATAACAAACATTACTGATGACATCATCAAATTTGTAATGATAATACACTTCACACACACACACACACACTACTATCATGTTGATATCTATAAATAGTATCAACAAGAAATTTTGTAGCGCTGTTTCACGTTATCAACAAAATTTCAATATAAATATTTTATTTTCTACTTCCCAATTTTAATATAGTACCAAATACATACTTCAGAAGCCTTAATATATTGTTCTTTATCAATATCAGAAGTTTTCTGTGGTTTTTCTTCTTTAACCGTTTGACTGCTAAGCAATTCTTGCAAGAACGCACGAAAACTGCCGGATATATTTTGACTTGATGTTGTCAAATAAAACACGCTCATTTAGACAAATATCAATCAATTTGAATTCTTTTCGTATTATAAAGAAACTATATTAATATTTTAATAATTTTTTCCTTTGAAAATTAAAATTTATAAAAAGATAACTTAAAGTTTATTGATCTTCTTTTATGATCAGCACGTAAAGGATCATTTTGATTAGGGGAAGATCACTGACTCTTACATGAAAAATTTATGTATAACAACTATGTTTTGCCGCACAAATAGCGTGAAGGCCTTTTTTACAACAAGCACTAGAATTCTAGCATTCGAATCAACAATCACAACTAGCCTGAATGCCCTCTAATGAGACACTGACTCACGAACCAACGCTCTGTATGCCGTTCCCCACCCATGCTAGCTGCTTCCATTCTTCGCAGAAGGATTAGTAAGAGGAGACAGGGCTTTATATTCTACTCTAAAACTACTAGATTATTTCGTATTAGTATTACCATATTGCTACGCTATTAATACTTCTGGTTAGTAATTTAAATTGTTCTATCGCCTCCGATGATCCTTTGCAGCCAATTTAGTTAGTGAACATGCTTCTACTATTTTCAAAAATTTCGACATTTAAACAAATACAGAACAATATTGCACAATATCTACGGGCCGAAAAATCCTTGCGCACACAGCACACATCTTATTTAATCATTGTTATACTTATTATAACAATGGCTGGATCCAATACCAACAGTAATTTGCTTCCATTTCTCATCTTGCCCACGAACTCTGCTATTTTTACCTTCTTTGTTCTTCGTCCCCGTCCTCTCGTATACATGATTATATAATAAAATAATGTCATGTATCGGCCGAGTGACCCACTCTAGTACCCGCTGCCGGGTTGCCGTAATACTTTCGACCTGGGTTAATGTAAACACTATTACAAAATTAACCCAGAGTCAGTACAAGCGAATAAAGCAGGGCACAATCGGCCCACCATGCTAAGTGGGAACAAAGATGAATCATCAGCATGACGATTTCCACCATTTAGATAGTCTCCAAATAAGAAACCTTGAGTTCTCCCTATATGATAAGATTTTTCTAAACTATCCACTGCATCCCAATCTGATGTTTCTAATTCGACTATAGTCTTTGATTTTGACCACATTGTATCAGCCGATTTCCATTTTTCTAGATATTTAAAGACTGGAGGATGAACATAATGTTGATTTGTATGTAATGTTGGTTCAGTAATTGGTCTGAGACAATTTTTACATGTGACATGGAAATGCAAATATTCAGCTCTTCTACTTCCATCACAGATTTCCCCTGCAGTAATTTGAGAATAAAGCAATAAAGACTGAAACATAAAGTCATAATTTGGTTCCCCAATATCAGTTAATGTGTTTGTTGTAGAGATCATACGGGTTAATTTTACTGGGCTTTGAGCACTGTATCCTCCAGAGCTTTGTCGGGAACATGAAAACCTATGCAGGGCTGATCCTGTCCTTTTGAATCCTTCCGTTCTTTTTGACCAGTCTTCCCCAGTTAAGGCTTCCAAATTTTGTACAATGACTTGAGCTACATTACTACCAGGTTCAACGAACCAACCAATTGCAGAACGTAAGTTTCCAGCTCTCTTTAATATAGGGACATTTGGTTCTTTTTCCCATGGTTGCATGATGCTTGTCGTTTCTGATGTTTTTGAGCCTAAATATGCAAAATATGGTCCTTTGTTGTCCCAATAATTAAACAACCCCTTTGGAATTAGAACTGAAATATATGCCCTTCTAATATCTGTATATTCACATCCGGTACAGTAACTACTTGCCGAACCAAAGTTCCCAATGAGTTCCAAGGGATGAGGTACGGTTGCTCCCAACACGTTGAAACCCCATGACTCACATCTTTTTAAATCTGCTTGAGTACTTGAACAACTCCACATATTACAAAAGTTTCTCGGTTTTGAGAAATTAATCAATGTCACAAGTGATATTAGTTCTCCTTTGATCATAATGTAATCCAGCTCCTTTTTTAGATTCTTAGAAAATATGTTTCTAATAGTCTTGGAATTTTGAAATAAAGATATTAAAGAGTCAGTAACACCTAAATAACTAGCAGCTTTAAACTCACTGAGAAATCGAGGGAATATAGGCTTGATAGAAAATAAAAATTGAATAAAGGGTAATTCCTCTTGTTGATTGTAATTGACAGCATTCCTGATCATGTCATTTTTAATCTTGTCAACGTTCCTCATGAGATTCAATTTAATCTCATTTTTAAGTAAGGTGGTAATATCTACCCCATGAGGAATATTTAACGAAAGAGGTGATTCTAGCAATTTTCCGAAAGATTCTAAACCTTTAATCTTCCCTAATCTAGGGTTTCCCATCTTGCACATCACCTCACGTATCAACTCATTTTGGGAGTTAAGATATACACACCTCAGGAAGGCTAATGACTCAGTCACTGGGTCAGGGAACATTCTCAAGAGAAATCTTGTTAATGACATGCCAGAAACACCACCTAAACAAGGATCCAAATATAATGATGCAATTTTAAACTCGATACTATTTAGTTTCTCTGGATTTCTCAGTAGTTCTTTTGGATTCCTTTTCAGTGCAGGATCATGAATTAACAATATATTCCGAGTAAAGTTTCCAAGAAAATTATAATGAAACATCGCATTAATTGGCGACTCAGAGAAGTGAGCTACTGTTAATGCATTGCTGGATACAGTTGATAAGATTGAGCTCATGGTTGGAATCTGATCATTGGTTACACAAGTTACCCGTGACCACCTCTTTGTTTCTAAACTTCTGATATTGCCTCAAAATACTGGAACTTTCCCGTAATTTAAGTATTCAGAGCTTTGGATGGTCTCATCTTCATTAATAATTAAACCTAATTTCTTAGTTCCTGCTTCAATGTTTGATACAATTATTTGGTTGTTTCTTATTATTTCATTAATATGATCTGTTAATTCTGTTATGGTTCTGTGCGTCTGAACCTTATATTGGGTGCAAATGACTTGATTGTCTCCTTGTGCAAGGGATTTAATTAGGGTATTCCGATGTAGTCCCTCTCGTCTGATTACCAGCAAGTTCACTATGCTCCACCCCTTCTGACGTAATCCCTCTAAACCTCCTTGTTGACCCTGCCAACACACTCGATGTTGAGTCTTATTCACAATCTGATCCCCCCTAACCTCCATTAAATCAGATCTCATGTTGTAATATACAAAGCTTTTTTCAAAAAATTCATGAGTACGAGCAATCAATAATGGATATCCTAAGAATACACCCATCACCTTAAATATAGAGAAATTTTTCTCCTTCCTTTGGTGATTATTCCACTTCTCATAATCTATATGATTTGCGATTGTAATTTGATCATAAGAAGCTGATCCTTGTCCTCCGGTATTTTCCAGCATTTTTCGTACCACTGTTGTTAAATCGTCAGCCATTGTTAAACCATAAAACAATGGAACAAAATGTGTTTTAATTAAATATTCAGTCACAACAAAATAATCTCGAAGTTCCCAAGACATCAGAGAGAAAAATCTTCCAAATTCCTTAATTTCCCTTTCTTTGGCCTTTAATCCAATCACCAGAGATTCTATAGATAATCCATAGTCGTTGACCCTCTTCAAGAACTGAGGCCAAGGGGTTGCTTCATTTTGCAGTAATGATTGTAAAACTTTCTTTGTTGGGATGGGTTTATCTGGGTTCTCCTTTAAATGTTTGATTACTTCACTCTTATTCAAAGAGTGACTCTTGTCTGAGTAAATGATGGATGGGTCAATTAGTTCAGGGACATCAAAACATTTAATTAAAGGTAGTAGATGCCAGTGATCCCCAAAGTCCAATATTATATCTGGAGTGGGCCATGTATTAGTAGCTATGAACTATGAACTCATATAAAAGATGGGTTTTAGAAACTTGACTAAGATCGACAAACCATTTATTTTTCTCATGAAACATTTTATCTAAGACTATGTAAGCTAGATCACTTGCTAAGGATGCAGCATAATCTTCATCTATCTCCTTTGGTAAAGTGACCTGTTGATATAATTTTTCCAATCCATCTAAGTATTTGATATAAGGGTGACCCCAGTGCCTGAATGAGCTATATGGTATACTAATAAAACATCATCAACCTTTTGTATAGAAGATATTGAATTATATAAATCCAGTACATACCCACTCTTTTGCTTTAACTGGTGAATGGCTGATTTAATATGTCCCTCGAATTTGGACGTGAGTTTAATTAAGGGTCGGAATTTCTCTCCTAACTTAGCAAGTTGTAGGTTACACATTGGTTCTACCATTTTTATAGAATCAAATCCAGATGAGCCACACTGGTGTAATATTTGGTCTCCTATTTTGTATATTTCTGTAATAACTCTTAAAGAGTTTTCATCATACTTAGTATCAACCCTATTTTGGAGTGAGAACAGGGTGTGAAATCTGGCCACGTATAGATCCTTTAACATAAGTAAGGAGTTTCGATCCAAAACAAATTTTGAATCAATTAATAGTAAAAATCCATATGCTATTACAATCCGTCCAAAGTTAGGAGTATTGATAATATAACCTGATTTATGCTTGGTGATTGTCATGCAGGTCGGCAGTGATTTTGACAAACTATGGATTTCTTCTTCATTGGCAGCATTTAGTAGTAGTGTTACAAAATGTAAGTCAAAAAAATAAGACTCCCCATTTTAATGTGACACTTGATATAATGCACTTGTTGGGAGTATTAAATTGTTTCCCGATCCAACCCTTTAAAAAAGACGAAACAACATCTCCTGTAAGAATTGAATCCTCCTGTGCTCTTTGAAGAAAGGACATGAAGTAATCAGTAAGAGGTCGATGGTTCAGATTTTGATACCCAATCCAGTTATGGAGTTGATGTGGACATCTTTTCTCTTCTCCCACAATACATGAGACCATCTTTTTGATGATTCACCAGTTTTGAGATAATGAAGAAACAATTCTATTTCATCAGAGATCAAGGGAGAATTTAAGGAATAATCAACATTGTTTAGAAATTCCATTGAGGGCTCATCTGGACAATCTAAATCATCTGGTTCGACTTGTAAATTTTGATCAAGATTATTAAAGGCATCCAAAGCACCCAGTTCATCTAACTCAATATTTAAAAAATCCGTGATGAAAAAAGAATTCTGTCATGTATCGGCCGAGTGACCCACTCTAGTACCCGCTGCCGGGTTGCCGTAATACTTTCGACCTGGGTTAATGTAAACACTATTACAAAATTAACCCAGAGTCAGTACAAACGAATAAAGCAGGGCACATATTTTGCGACATAAGTGCGCGTGCCAGCACAGCTGAGCTCGCTGCTAGGCGACACCAAGCGGCGAACAGCCTGGGATGTGCTTACTGCAAAAGCTTACGCAACTAGCCCACTTAGGCAGCATAAAGCCCGAAATCGGGTTCGGGGAATTGGGTCAATGCCGATGGCAAGGTGTGAAGCTACGGAAATCGCGAGTACTCGGGGAGTCGATTTGAAACCACAACAGCGGGCGGTACGGTCGTCAGTTGAATCGTTGAATAAATCGTTAGTTTTGGAAACACGACCGCGTTTAATTTAATCCACCTACATCACAATAATCTGCCTACCTTATTTCAATCCTACTCGCTAAACTTCAGTCCTTTGTCCTCTTTCACGCACACATACACCCACACTTAGTACCTTTTGTTCGCAGTTCGCACTCACTGCACCTTTCACTACACCACACACAAGCACGCAATTTAAATTGTTTTTCTTGTCTTTTAATGTCTTCAAGTCCTTTTTTCTTCTTTAATAACTTCTTTATTAGTGAAATAAAAATTCACACTTCACTGTATATGTACATGGGTATATCCCACTTCTGACAAATGTAGAAAACACTTTTTTTTTCAATCACAAAACTCTACAGCAACTCCTCTTTTCAATATCACAACTAGCCTGAATGCCCTCTAATGAGACATTTCTAAAACTACTAGATTATTTCGTATTAGTATTACCATATTGCTACGCTATTAATACTTCTGGTTAGTAATTTAAATTGTTCTACACTAGTGACATTTGACACCCATGTGGTGTTGATGTTGATTTAGAAAATATGCCTTTATAAATCAATATCTTTAAATATCGCCCATCCGTAATTTTTACGTACTCGTATTTTGGTGAAAGGAGATATTTAGTGGCTAGGAACTGTAAAATCGATGCCTAATTGGCTGAGATTTGTAGATTTGTGTTCCAAGTCATTTCTCAGTGGAAAGATTCTCTTCACTCTGGACTTATACCACTCTCAAAACTGATGACTTAATTATCAAATGTAACCAAAGATATTTAAAATATTATAATCCCAATAGATTTTGAAATGGTATAACACTTAAAATTTTGTACCTAGAATGAATGATATTTCTATTTTAATAAAAAGGGGGTTGTGATTTTAGAAAATTTGAAAAAATACCAATATGTATTTCGAAAACCAGGCGATTTTTACTGTAGTCAAATTTTATCCATTGCTTGAATATTTAAAATTAATAACATCATCTTCAGTTGTAAGGAATTATCCGTAAAAAATTGTACCAAATCACAAATTCAATTCACGAGTACTTTCAATTTATTCAATTCGTTTTGTTGATGTTAATCGAAATAACCTTTCGCTGAAATAGTATTGATGCTCAGAACAAAATCGAACTGCATTTAATTGCAAATTTACAAGACTGCATATCCTCTAACATGAAATGTATAAAAAATAAAGTAAAATAACTTTGAAAACTTCCTGCAGCCTCCTCCACGTAGTGATATTTTTAAAATAATTTAATTTGTGTTTAAATTAGTTAGACTAATTTATGAAGAGCGAAAACTTTATTTCTTTTTATAAGTTTATTTTTATTTAAAACAACGGCATAAAAAAATTACGAAATAAAAACTTATGAAAATTTAAAACACTTTTTTTATTTGTTTCCCTCGCTTTGCTCCCCCGAGATAAATTTAAGCAAACTTCCACCACTTTGCACAAATCACAGCATAAACTCTTTACGGCAGAGCAATTTGTACTTTGTGTGCAATTTCTCGGCATGCACCTTGCCTGGACTGCAATTTGTTGTTTTTATGTGGATGTTTTTTTCTGCAGTTTCATATGATTATTGCCAAAGGATGCTTGTGCATGTTTTACCTTGTTTTGTTATTTTTGTTGCATCCAATGGTTTCCTTTCATCTTTATTCAGTGAAATTGATTTGGTTAAAATAAATTTGGCTCATTAAAATAAAGTCATTGGCATTTTTTGTGCAATTCAGAGCAGAGTAGAAAACGGCAAAAATCATTTTTTCATTATTATTTTCATTATATAAAAAAAAACATTAATTATTTTAAGCTAGCAAAATTTAAACTGATTTTAAATTCAAGTATGATAATAATTTTTGAATGAATTAAATAAAGCTAAGTATGCAAAACTGTAGTTATTTTTTGAAACGACTTCTTATAATATTTAATACGACAAGAGCCATATTTTTAAGTACAGTAAAGAAAATAATAATAAATAAATCAGTGTAGCATACATTCCCTAGTTTATAAAATCAGAATTGTATTGAATTTAAAGCAATACTTCTTCAACTACCTTATTCTTTGTTTTCTTATGATTCCTAGATTTAGTTCGTTAAATTAGAGAATTCAGTGTAACAAACATTCTGTAGCTTATCGCCGAAAAAACAAGGTTATTTTTTTAATGCCGATAGGAATAGTGCATAAATCGGTAATGGATTTAGATTTACTTCATACCATACATATTTATCAACCTCTTAGCCATTATTTCAGTACTCATAAAAATTGGGATTAACAAAGTGCTTGGTAAAAAATATTATGAGTTACTTGAATAATAATAGTATTTAATTAATCCATTAACCTATTATTTGGGAAATGGAAAATTCCGAGATGACGGTTTTAATTTTGTTTTTAGAATGGATAGAAAATGAGAAATAATTTTTTGCCGATTTCTGCAGATCGTAAATTAGATTCATTAAAATTTTAATTTCGAACAGTTTTTGGTTCAATTTTCATCGGATGATCAAAGTAATAGTTTTGATTTAAAAGAGGTATATCAGCAATTGTCCGATTATTTTGTGATAGGTCTGTAAGCAAACATTAAATAGGTAAGATTCACATTTACGGCTAATCAACGACTAACTAACCACGTCTATTCAAAGATTATTATTAATCTAGGATAATCGCAGTAGTAAAAACATGTTCAAAAATGTTACTTTTTCCTTCATCAACAGGATTTGGGTGAATTCAACATAGCGACCTCGTCTCTGCACGCCCTTAGCAACAGCATGGCATCGTCAAGGGCTGAAAAACAGAGCCCTCACTCGTCCCCTCGTTTGTCCAGGCGTAGTACAACGCCTAATGTGATGGCTGTTCAAAATGATTTATATTCAGCTCATCACAGCCAAACTCAACTACCCTCGGCTTCCATGAGCAGTATTCACTTGTCTTCCCATTTAGGAGCAACTATGTCTCCTCAGCCATCAGCGCCATCTTTGCAGACGATTAATGGCAATATATCGTCGAATTTCTGCCCAGGAAATAAGGCCGCCACCAAATCAGTCTCAAATAATATGAATCGAATGAGTGCGCCAATGGCTTCAAGCTCCTCCCACGGAAATACAAGTAAGGTGCTAAATAAAACTATGTCGGCGGAAAATAATGACTGCAACAGTCACTCAGCTGAGCCTGTTTTTATTTCGACCGCAGTGGCTGCTATTGCTCCACCTCTTCCACCGCGAAAATCTTCGCCTGGCGTGGAAAGTTCAATAAATAGGCAGCTAAAGCCATCAACTCATACAGCAATAGGATCTAGTCTACTAAATCTAGATAGCACCTCTCCGCAATCAAGTTATCTAAGTCGAAGCACTGAAAATATAACAAATCTTGCGGATCTTGAAGTGCCACGAACCACAGCTCCGCCAATTCCGAGGCATTGCCAATCGAAAAATGTTGATACCGTCGCTGATGAGTTACGAAACCAAAGAATCGCCTCATCTCTCTTAGATGAGGACATCGATAAAGTGATAGTAGGCCCTGCAGAGACGATCTCTGGAGTTATTGATACCCGACCATTAGAGGCTAGAAAACCGTTTATGGTATCAGTGACGAGCACAACCGAAAAAGAGTCGAGCATTTCGAATTCGAACAATTTGTATCATTTGAAAACAGCGTCGACAACTAACAATAATCTGAATCATGTTCGACATCAGTCGTTTCCGACATCCTCCAGTGCGCCACAGCCCTCTGCACCATCAAAATCGGTGACAACACCGCATTTTGCAAATGAGGTGCAAACGGTGCAATCAACGTCTCGATCAGCAACCCCAAATTTTCAACATCATGCAAACAGCGTTCAGTTTCAGCAGAATCCATTGTTGTACGAAAATGTGACAATCAACAGCAAAGACTGCAATGTGCCGTACGAGAACATCAACCTGGAGTACATAGCAAGACTGATGAATGAGGGCTACTCGAAGGAGAATGCGATCACCGCCTTGGGAATATCGCGAAACAACATTGAGATGGCGTGCGATATTCTACACGAATTTGTCTCTAAAAGCAGCGCATAAACCTCCTTCGATTACTTCGACCCTTAGCACGTAAGATTTAGCGCAACGGGAGTGTAGCCACAAGATATAAGTCTTAAGCTCATGTATTTCTACTCTATTTATTCTTGCTTTAGTTCTCAGGCTCTATGCATTAGACTACACAAACAGGTTTCTATCGATTGTACGTTATAGGCTCAAATAAACAATCATCTCAAAATTCTGCGATTTATTCAATCGAAAAATTCCATCGCTTTGCGGGCTAAAGAAATATAAGCAATTGTCGATAATTATTAAAACGCTCTTATATTTAACTTAACTGCTTTTTCAACGACTTTTACCGCCAATATTTATTTTTAAAAAGTCAGTATTCGTTACCTCGGCATATTTGTACTTGAAGTCAAAAGTTGTAAATACAGGGTAGGGGGTCATTTAAATCTTCGGGATGTTTTTTGGTAAGAATTTAAAAAAAAAAACAAAAAACAAATTGTTTATTGTGAAGTGATTTTTCGTTTATTTTGAATCTTGCAAATTTGTTCTAATCACTTTTTAAATATTAAATCGTGTAAATGGTCGCCGCCAGAGCGAATGGCGCAAGGTTTTTCGACATTTCCCTTCACTTTTCGAAGTGTTTCGAGCTGAATAGCAGCCATTTCTTGTCGCTTATTAGTTTTCAAAGCTTCCTGTGTTCGTGGCTTGCTGATATAAACCTTGCAATTTAAATAACTCTACAGGAAGGCCAATCAAAATCACAATTTTTCGAAATTAGGCGACCGGAAAGAAAGCGGTCGTGGCTCAGGCTATGTGAGCGGTGGCGCCATCCTGTTGGAACCAAAAGTTTTCCATGCCGTTATCAGTCAGAATTGGCGTCAAAGAAATTCGTTATCAACATATACATAGTACGTTTTTTAAGAACAACCTAAAAATAGTAGGAGATAAAGCAAATCATCAGTAGCAATATAAGGAACCGATTAAGCAATTAGAGTTTTACAGGATGGGAGAGGTTTTTTTTATTCAAATTAAAATGTCAGAAATTCAAAATGATCCCGAATCTATGCTCATAATACGAACACTCGTCACTCGCCATAGCTTCGTTATTTTTCCATTTGTAATGTAAAATTTATTTTACATAGTTTTGAAAATGTGTGTATCCAAAAAATTGAATAGTCGTGCTTAAATGGTAAACTAAATGGTTAACTTTAACCAATGAATCGTCGGATTCTACTGTTCTTGAGAGTATTCAGTCCATTTCTGGTTATTTTCTATAAAGGGTTGAAGGGATTGAATGTTACTTAATATTCAAATGGATTCCACATCGCTGAGTTGATTTCTGGTGTTAATTTTTACTAAAAAAGTGAAGAGATAAAATTAGCGGAATCTCTTTTCTAATTTAAAAAAAATTACAAATAATGCGTTTTGCAAAGTGGGTATAAAATAGATAGGAGAGGATAAAACTCTTTATGGACTCAAAGAAAAAATGCAGATTCATACCCTTAGGAAAATTTTTATTTCGAAAACTTCGGAATAGCCTGTCCCTTTCAGTCGAATAGAATAGACACAAAGTCACATTTTCGATATTCGCTTTTAGCTTGGTTTTTCAATAAATGAGGAGTGTCTTTTCAAAAGAGGATATTTACATGTTATCACTCTTTCCAGTAAATGAAGAAAACTGGCTGTGGTATTTCCACAGGGTCTACAGAAAAGGCGTAAATATCTTCTTTTGAAACGTACACACTATTGTAGATCCAATTAACTAAATTTTTCAGATTAAGTTTACGAGATTGTGTATTTTAGCAAAGAGAAAAAGATCCCATACTCAGTTGAAAAAAAAGTGCAAAATGTAAATATCCCCTTTTGTAAAGACACTCCTCAAATACATATATCTTCTATGTATAATTACGAAATTTTAAATAAAAAACGACGATATGCCATCTGATTATCATTTTCAAGATACCAACTCATTTTCGGTGTGAGAAAGCTTCCAAGAAGTCAGCGAAACCGATTTGTTGGAAGAAACATAATTCTAATAACTAATTGTGTGATTTAACCAGTTAACTGTTTATGATGAATATATTCGTCATGAAAAAATGCAAACTTTTGTGTTATTATGAGTATATACTCACATATAACACAAAATTGTGCACTTAACTGTTTATGACGAATATATTCGCCATGAAAAACGCAAAATTTTGTGTTATTACGTAATTTCATGACGAATATATTCGTCATAAACAGTTAACTGGTTAACCACTTCCTTAATTAAAAACGCTAACAATGAAATACCAGTTACCAGTTACATGATATTCAAAAATTTAAATTTGGAGGTGCTACAACCAATATAGCTTTATAAGAAGCAGTTATACATACAATAATAATTTTTCCCGCTTTTCTATTAAAAAAATATAAATGGACAATTTCATTCCAAGTTTATATGTTTTATAGAAAGACGAAAGAAGTCAATTTTAGTAAATGTATATTATAAAAATAAAAACTCAATTTGGTTAAAAAATAATTGATTTATTATTTGCATTTATGTAAAATATTTAAATTATTTCATAATCCGATCTACGGTAGTCTTATTATAAAATACAAATTTCGTGGTAATGTGTGTAAAAAACAGTACTACGAAAAGAATTTTCCGACAGATAAATTAATTTTCAAGTTCGAAATGTTCAATTAAATGAGGGAATATATTTTTATAACTCAAATATGCCTTATCAGCGTACAGATACCGATAAACAAAAAATGCATTTTGCTTTGTATACCTGAATTTTTCCGTTTGAAATATTGTTCAATTAAAATCGCACCGTGCTTACTGACACATTGCTTCTATAAAATCCGCTTAAAACACGCATCGGATTACACTGCTTAAGTGTCTGTCCACTCAGCAGTTTGCACATAAATTAAATTTAAAATTGAAAATTCCCGAAACCCTTCATAAATTTGAGTCGATTTTTTTTATATAAAAGCATTTTTTGGATATCTTTTATGATTTACCTGCTTGTAATATATTTTGATTGTTAAAAAGATTTAAACTTTTGTCCGTGATCGATAACTATCGACTGTTTGCGTATATTTCTTTAGCAATCAATTAAATCATGGTGAATGACATTGGCGTATACACTGGACCAAAACTGAGCTTTTGTTTAAGGGTAACGAATTTTTGTAAGACCAGCCGGAATTCTTTGGTTTCAACATGTGTACACTTTCCACTGGTTCTACGCTAAGTAACTTTAACCATCTCTCGATGCAATGCAGTCTAAAGATAGAAAATAAGTCTAAGGTGTAAATAGTAAGGTAAATTGCGAACAACTGAATATGAGAAGTAAGAGCTATTCCGAAAAGACAAAACATATCATTAAAAAAAAAGTCAAAAGTAATTAAACGAAAATTCGAAAAAAATTCCATTTGTAAAAAAACAACTAACAATTCTTATGTTTCTCCAAACTGCTGTTATTGCGGAAGTAAATTGTAATTTCAAAATGGTTTTTATTTTTTATTTCGCTCAATCCCAGAAATACATTTAATTGTAATGTTTTTGTTTATTCAATTAAGCACAAATACACTATTAATAGAAGTTACCATGCCTTAAATTAATTCCTCTTGTTAGATGACTATATTCAAAAAGTGGCATATACAAATCAAACAAAAATAATAAATTAAGGTCCTTTACACGTCAACGGAATCTAATTAACGCCTTACAGTACCCAGCTATGAAAGCGAAAATAAAGTTAAATTAAACAACAGTAGCTATAAAACTAAAGGCAATTTTAAGGAATTTTTTTTTATAAAGCTTTAATATTCAAGCTGAGCAATAATCCATACATATTAGCAAGTGGACACAACTTATTTTATCCTCTTTTGTCCTCGTCGTTTTGATTCTCTGAAATCGTTTATTTGTTAGTACATATTTCAAAAAATGCAAGTGCAAAAAATAATTCTTATTCTTAGAATTATTTACAAAGATCCATTTATGATTTTTTGCTTTTTAGTTGATGCAAAAACAAAGTCGCTTAAGTGCCTAATATCTCAGCCTTCAATATGAGTAAAAACTGAAACACAACAGGCGGCTAAATATTGCATATTTAAATTATGAATATAATTTTAGATGCTTAGAATTACCCATCCTAAAAGAAAACTCAAATGCAAAATGATTAAAATAATAAACCTTCAAAAATATTCATAATCCAGAAACATTACGCGTAAAAAAGGACAATCTGGAAATAAATCCTTGCAGTTTTTTTGTTTTTATTTCAAGATTTTAAAAAACCTGTGAAAAGGCTACATTTAAGGAAAGAGATAAAAAAATTGGATTTTGGTTTGTGTCTTGCTTCTTTTCTGGCTGGAAGAATATTTAATTAACTAAAATTCCTTCCAAAATAAATGTCCTCAAAACGGTTCAACAATTTTTCAAACTGTTTTTTTTCGAATGTTTTTTCATATTTGGAATTAATAAAATATAAGCTTCAATAATATAATATTTCACAAATTATCTTAATCGTGCTTTTTCAAAAAACAATTATTACGAGAGAGTTCAATGCTTCAATATATTAGAATAACGTCTCTAAGCATCTTGGACAATTTTAAATTATATTCCAAAACCTAATTTTTCTCGTTAGTCTGAATTTTTCACTTCTTATTTGGAGGGACGAATGAAAGCTATAAAATAAATAAAGCTATGAATTTTTGGTACAAGAGTGCCAAATTTACGGATTATAAGAACTAAATTACTTTTGCATACCAAGCAGATATTAAAAATACACAATGTTTAGAAGGTTATACCGTTCTTAGACCGATTTTCAGGAAAAAGTGAAATTTTATTTATCAGCGTGATGTTTGAGTACATTTCAAGGAATAATGAAGAGGGTTGGGACTTAAAAGTTCACCAGAATTAAAAAACTATACATTTGGTTACAAGAGCATATTCATCCAAAATTTGTGTTAATTGTCGTTTATCCTCTATAATGCTACTTACGTTAATTTCACTATGAACATTTCAAAGCAACAGAAAATAAATATAATTAAACGATTTGGAACAAAAACAATTTTAATGTTTTCCTTATATGGTAACAGTTTAGATCCTTTATTCAACACGAAGCTCAATCTTAACAATAAAAAAAAGTGTAACTAATTAGTTCGTTAGTATTAAGGAGTTCTTCTTCTGGATTTAATTTAAATCCATTTAAGGGAAGCAACGACTCAAACGACACCGAGAATATCTAACAAGGTGAAACTTTAAGAAATTTTTATGAATATAGCAGGTATATGTGTATGATTGTTTTCAGGTGTGCTAGTTTTTATTATTTGGAAATTTATGAATTTTTCTTTTCATAGATGGTCACAAATAAAAGTGCTATGAGATAATTTCGTCTATCATATTGACAGTCTTTTTATCTTTACTTGACCTTTGTCCAGAGTTATAGAGACATTTCAAGGTTAAACATAATATTTAAATAGTAATTGGGCTTGCAAACTCGCATTAAAAGAAAATATTGAGATAAATTAAAATGCAGTACGTAATTTTACATACGTATCCATGTTTAATTGTTGAGAGTAATCAGGTAATCCGCAGTTGCAGATGGATATTCAGTAGTTCCCATCTTAATTTGTTAAAAACCTGCAGGTGATTTACAAAGTTCAAAAATGAAAACGACAATTTAACAGATAAACAAAAACATCTCATTAAATTACATTTTTTCTACAGCAAAAAACAATTTAAGTTTATTTGTTAATTTGACAACAACTGAACTTTTGAAACACCGAAATTTTAGTTTAACAACCTTTCGTGAAGAAAACAAAACAATGAACTTAAATTTCACTCACCGGGTTAAAATGTTTGATTTATTCACTTAGTGGTGTAAAGAAAAATGCAAACAAAACTCACAAGATCATTTGTAATGTGCAAATATCCCATTTTTGGTTGCAGCTGATGATATATATTGACCGAAAAAAATCCTGCATAAGATCAATTGTGTAAGGAAAAGGACATTGTGACTAGCACTGTAAATTTATCTAATTAGTAGTATTGTAAATTTATCTACTTTAAAGTTTAAAATATTCTTTCGAATGCGCACATAGGTCAGAGAATTTACAAAAATACTAAAGATTATTTGTAAACGCACGACGAGGATGTAGGTAGGACATTTCACTGAATTACATGAAATAGTTAATCTTTAAAAAATCCACTTGCTATATCAAAATATAAACGAAAACAGGTAATTTTTAACTCGCTAAAAAGCAATAATACAGCAGTGCCAATTACAACATCTCATATTCATCATTTGCTTACAAAATTCATAAACTTGTAAAATATTTATACCATACTCACACAATTTCATATACATATTCATAAAACCATTACCCACATTACCGGAAAAATGTTAACATTAAGAATATTCTCGTAACCATTCATACAATAGAAAGCAAAAGCAAAACATGACATACTTTACAACTTAAAATGGATTGCTACTCCCTAGATCTAAGATCATTTAGAAATCTAAAACTAGGATCGCTAGCACGTTGTAAGAATTACACTTATAAGTAGGATTTAACTACCTAAGAAGTATTGTATTTATGTACTTAAGATATAGAAGGCATGAAATAAAATTTATTTTCAAATTACCTGAAGAGTTTGTCTATCTCAGTTTTAATATTACTTTTTTATTAACCGTGATAATTTTGTTCCCCTCTAATTGTCCCAAGAAAGTCATTCAGATAACAAGACGAACTACAGAATTTTTTTCGAATAATTTATAACGTTTAGGTACTCTTTCACCAAATTAGATAAAAATCCATTTCAAAACATATGTAATTGCTACCGGATAAATTGAAATGTATCTTTTTTAAAGACAGCGCAAGGTTCCAAATAATGACTATCGAGTTCGGAAAATCAACAAATTATCCAAACTTAAAAAAAGCAAACAAAGTGATACATATTTGAAACAAATATTTCGGATCATTAAGTATAAAACTACCCAAAAATGATATCTACGTTTCTGAAAACATGTAAAACCTTATGCATATTGCTATTTTCTGTGAATTTTATAAAAACTAAATTAGTTTTATCCACTACGAAAAATTCGGTCTCTCAGACTAATAGACCTCGTATCCCTCGTCTTTGAACTTTGAAATATTGAAATACATATTAAACTTGCGCACATTTTCTTGTGATTTTTATACAGGATAGGTCCAGTGATAATTAAACCGTCAATTTTGAGTAGGCAACAATATTTTTTCTGCGTTGAGTTGATGATTACGCAAAAATCCCTGCAAAAAGGGACAGCAAGAAACCGAAATAGCTGCTTACACAGAATGTACACCTCTTTTACGATTGGACTAGACAATTTATACTACTTTCCTATATTTAAAGAGTTAATGAAACTCTTTTCTCTTATTACTTATCAAAATACCAAAAAAATGCTAATAATTGATTTAGCAATATATGTATGCCCATGCTATTGTTATTTTTTAAATTGATGATGCATGGATTAAAAACTAATCGGGATCATATTAATGTAGTATGTATGTATATAAATGCATAGATGCATACATATATACACATTTATGTAATACATACATACACATTTATGTAATTAGATTGGATTTCAAACATGTATAGAAAAACAAGTCTATTAAGTATGTACCACCAATTAATGAATTCTCTGATCATTTATGCTTTAAAAAATCTAAAAACAAATATGTATGAAGGTTTATAATCGAAGTGACTTGACACTCATAGAGTATAACATCCCACTTGTTGAAGTCTACTTCGTTAATTTGCTTCCTTTGGAGCCGTCATAGTTGCCTAGGTCATCTTCGGTCACAACAACTGTTGCCGTGGAAACCTTCCCTAACAACTCCAACAACTCTGTTCAAGAATAAGAAATTCGCAGAGCATACAACATCCAATTCAAGTTGCGCCGTGCTATTCGAAAAAGTGTCGCACTGTCAAAGTTGCCTAGTGCAATTTTCCGTTCAAGGTCTTCATGGCCGAGGTCCATATTTTTGGCCAAATATTAAAAGCAGTTGAGTTTGAGGAATCAAAGCTGTTTTGTAAGTGGAGTCTGCAAACAGGTAAGATTTTTCTTGTTTTTGTTTGTAATGAGCCTGAAACATTATCAAACATAATTGCAGGCTCTTCTTGGGATGTCATTGAGGGTGAAAACGAGGGCCAAACCACTGTTACATATGATCGCTTGCAGGAAACTTCCACATTTTGCCAGCCGATAGACGTCCATCTAACAACAAGAAGCATTCAAGGCTGGCCGAAGATCCATCTGGAGGTTTTTGCTGTTAATGCCTTAAATAATAGTTGGCCTGTTGGGTGAGTTAAAACTTTAATAATAAATTAAATTAAATTGGTTAATTTAATTTTAACCACAATACGCAAAGCCACCGTCACCCAAATGCTAGGATAGAGCTCATTTTTTATAGGATCCAAAAGCATCTTTACTGACTAAAATTCTTCGCGATTAAATTGAATATACCTATTATGTACCTACATATCTACATGCATATGTATGGTATTTATGTATTTTGTATTTATTTTCATTAATCGTCTTCATATGCCAGTTGTCCCTTAGCTCAGTATCTAAAGTTCAAAACAACATTTTTGTCCAAGGAAGAAAAACTGCTGAGCATAAAAAATGTCGTGATTTAATTAAAAAATGGCTTTATGTATGTTATATAATACTTCAAAAAACATTTACTCGTCTCTTTTCATTTAACTCTATACTATGTATATTTGTTTTACTATCAACAAATAGCTTTGTGCATCCAGCTTTTAGGTGATGATATATGTAGTTCAATTTTACTTACAAAAATAAGTGCACAGGTTTGGATTTGCTCATTTACCTACCCAGCCAGGGTCTCACAGTCTTGTGGTGAACACTTGGAGAGTGGCGCCAACAACCTTCTTCGATGGAGTTCGCGATAAATTCTGGTCAGGAGGCTTCGTTCTAAGCAAAAGTGACTTGGTATTTTCTGGCGTTGAAAGGTGAGTTGAAAGTAATTCTGTTCTAAATTTTACCTTTTCTTTTATTAAAGTTATATTTACAAAATTTCCAAAGATATAAACTTCTCACTAAATCTTCTGGAAAAGTAATAGTCGATATTTCACTGGTTTTTCGAAGTTTTGGAAAATTTGGAATTGAATACAAGTGAACACTGCTAACATTAAACAAACACCAGAAAAATGAGGAGAATATATTTATTGCTCATTTGTTGTTTAATGAGTGAAGGACAAAACTCCAAGGGTTTTATTAAAGTGGAGTTATCGAAACCTGCAAACATTAATTTAACAATTGAGCACGAACAAAATGTTACGACGACGACGACAGCAGCCATAGCTTCGTCGTCAACAACAACTCCTTCTACTACATCTTACAAGACGATAACTTCTACAATCCCTACTACGGTTTCAACTTCAACAACGCCTACAACGGTTTCAACTTCAACAACTTTAAAACCACCAACATCTACATCTGTTCCACAAGTTCAAAATAAAACTAAAGTGGTAAAAAAATCGGGCGTAGTGCAAAAGAATCGTTTTACCAAGTATTTTTGCAAATGTGATCTAATGGAAGAATTTTGCGATATTGATTGCTGTTGCGATGTTGACTGTACTGAAGAAATGTTGAAAGTATTTACTTGTAAAGCAGAAAAGCAGATCATTAACGATTATCAATTCGAACATGGGCTTCCATCATGTAAAATAAATGAAGGCTGGTTTTGCGTTTTCAAAGACAATTCAATGAATAATAAAGTGAAGGTAAACTCTCCTCCTTAATATTAAAGAAACAAATAAATAAAACTTGTTTGTTTTTGTAGATTTTTAATCCAAATTTGAAGGAAAAAATCAAATATTCTTGGCCAAATCCTTTCGTCTTCTATCAAAAGGAGTATAAACAGGGCTATTATAAAAATGGAGATCCTCTAATTCTATACAACGAGCTTACGGAAGAAATTGGTACACTAGGTAAAATGTTACAGCCTTTATTTTCTACTGTTCGTTACTCCTATGTCTTTTAAAGATTTACCATATTCACTGACAAATGCTTACTGCCAGATTAACGAACCATTGCGTCATTTGGAAAATATTCAAAAAGAATGTCTTATGTCCACAGAAAAAACATTCTTTTTCTACAAATCTTTTTTGGAACAACTGACTGGATCGTCTATTATGAGGAATCCAAAGAACTTCGATAGAAATGAGATAATGACAGAGAAGGGCACAAAAAGCGGTGGTGACTGTATTAGTCCAGAAATATTTGTTTGCAAAGAGAAATTATCATCATGTAAAACTTGGACAAACGCGTCTATAGAGACTCCAGACTTTTATAAAATCCAAATTAATATAACCCACAATTTTACTAGCATTCATCAGTTCTCAGCGTATTTTTTCGAAGAAGACGCCCCGCTAGATGATTACTTCTGGCAGAAATACCAAGTTATCTTCAACCATTTAAATGAGTCGAAGAACGCGAGACCTATAAGTGGATCTTACGGCTATAATAATCGAAATCCTTTAATTGTAGCAAAGTATGTAGCAGCTAACGAAAGTGCTGAAAACTCTGAGAGGGATTTAATTCTTAACTTATTTCACACAAACTATTCTATGTATAAAGACGAATTTACTATCCATGTCCCTGATTCACAACAAGGAGATTGTTTATACGATACTTCAAACGTAATTAACTTTGGAGAAAGTAGCTTCGTTCAATGCAATATTAGATTAAATGATAGTCTAATAAGTTCTTCCACAAATTTTACATCCTTATGTAACGACTTACAAACAAAGGCATATCTACAACTCTTTGGGCCGCGAAATTTGTCTACGAGTTTCGAGCTGTATGTATCAAAATTTGGAAGGCCGAAAAATAATTCTGCCGATTGGATAAAATTAACTCTAACTAATTTTGAGCCAATTAATCCTTCGAGTGTTTATCATCGCGATTCATCATCGTTCACTTGCCAAAATATGGTTATCAGCGTAAAATATGTATTTTTCGTGGCAAATGTCGACTTACATGGCCTTCGAAATCAAAATGTGGTATTAGAGGCTATTGCCGAAGTCGGAACGCGAGTTGACATCAGCTTTAACTTGGATGAAGAACTAATAATTCCAATTAACTTTAATGTGCTCTTCTACGACCTCACTGAGATTCGTAATTATTCTGTTTGTTGGAGAAATACTAATTATATAATTATTGTAATATATATGCTTTTACAAATTTATTAAATTTCAATAAAGCTTATAGAGTAAATATATCGTTGGAGTATTTTTATTTTCGTTGAACCTAGTTCCTAAAATGAGCTAATAGTAATTATGAAAGGCATGTTTTACCTTTTTAAAATTGTATAAACAAATTATAACAAATAGCTGTATTAATTAAGGCAAACGCTGAGAAAATTCTGGACTGCAAATAAATAGACTATACCTCGAGTAATATATGAGCCGTTGAGAATCATAGTGGCGTAAGTCAACAATTTTTTAAAACTGATTAAAGACTAAAATCATATTATCAAGCCATCACTCTGTTAAATACCACATAAACTATTAAAACGTGACTTACGCCACTATGATATAAAGAAGGATTCTTGATACTTGTGGAAATGAAATTTTTTAGTATTATGTTGGTATCTGCTATATGCTGTTATAAATTAGATCAAGACATAAAAAAAAAAACGTTAACAAATAAATATTTAAGAAACACCCTGTAACGTTAAGATTACTACAATGAGTATTTTATTTATTAATACACGTATTGTATTAAGGTCAAAGCATCGTTCCAAAATAATGACAGATTCTTATTTTATTATCTTTATTATTTGAAGAAATTGTCTAAAATCTTCTTTCGTTAACGATAACTTCTGTAAAAATGCAGCCCATCTTCTAATGTCTTAAATAAAGATTAAGCAACAGATGCTATAATTCTTGCTCTGCACATTAAATACTTTCTATAAATAAACGCTTCGATGATAAAGTTTAGTTATCTTTACAGGAAAATGACCTATCATTTGCTTTATATTTAAACTCACACGCTGATAACGCGGGAGTTGAAATAGGTCACAGTGGCTGGTGGAATACAACGACAATTGATTTTTTTCATTCTTCAGTCAGATGGATTAATAAAACTCATTTCTATGTTTTTTCCATTTTTGTAACTATACTATTATTAAAATATTTTCTGCATGTTTGTTATAAGCCGTGTGCCTCGGGGGCCCGGCTAAAGCACCCCGTCCGACGGTATGCGGCCGCGAGAGCTGGCAGGCTAGCATTTGCGGTAGTGTGGGGGGGTTTGCCGAAAAACCGCTTTCAGCCGCCGGAACGGCCACCGGCAATAACGAAAAAATTCTCTCGCAAGACGGAAGGACCCGAAGGTCAAAGGGGCGGAAAAGGACAGTGCGGGATGAACCCCTGCAACTGCCCGTGATTGACTCTCAGGGGGGGGTTCGGGTGGAATGAACCCCCCTGGCCTAGCCCCAACCACCCTGTGACCTCCCCTTGGCCCAAAATTTATGGGGAGGTCCCTTAAACATTTAACCGACTATTGCTGGCTGAAAGAAAGAACCTGGAGGAGAATGGGAATCGCAAGGGAGTCAATTATAAATACTTAGTTAAGCTCAGACATATTTATTTATAATGAATAAATTAACCTTGATCTGACATTCCGCATGTGAAGTTAAGTCGGGCGTCTAGGTAATGGGCCGTCGCTATGCGGTCCCGCTAATTACTTAACAATACAAAGAGAACCTCGTCCTAACTCACTCTTAAGTACAAATTTATATTACTTATGCTATACGGATCTTCTAATAACCTTAATTTACCTAAATGGCCCAAACTGAATCCTAAGTGTGGCCAAAATACACTTTCTTAAAATTAACTTTCGGGCGGGGCAAAAGGCCCATTAAACAAAAGAAGGAAAAAATATAAGAAACGAAGAAAAATCGGTCGTACTTAACTTAGTTGAAGTGACGTGTGAAGATGCGATGGGATGCGGTTCGATGGGGTGATGAATTGATGGGCGGCCGCCGCTGCTGCTGCTGGAACTGATGATGAAGGGTTGATGCCAAGTGATGCTGCTTCTCGGCTTCTGATGGCACCCTGCCTCTTCACGTGTGGCCCCGTCGTGGTGCGAGGGATCCTCTCAAAGTAGGTGAAATTAGGACTTCGACATGTCAATGAATTTCGCGAGATAGATGCGTCGGATGCTGTCAGTTGCACGGTAAAAAAAATTTTTTGTCTTTTCTCTTTTTTTTTCCTTTTCAGAAAACTCCACAATGTCCCCAGGTAAGGTCCACGGAAACTGGCTACCAAACACTATGAATGTTAGTTTAGTTGGGTTTTTTTTTTTCTCTTTTTTTTTTTATTTATTTATTTTTTTTTTTATTTTTTTTATTTTTTTTTTTTTTGTATTTAATTTTTTTTTTTATTTATTATTTTTTTTTTTTTTTCAGTCACTTCAAGAGAACACCAGGTGAGTGTAACAATGCAATTGCGTAAGTGTCCTTACCACTAGTAAACAATTTCTTCTTTTTCAGGTTCGAAACTACACCGGACAATGATATACATATACATAATAATACACATGGATTCCAAGTGTCATCAGGTAAGCAAGTTCGAATTATTATGGTTATTACTCTTAATTTATTTTCCTTTCTAGAAACTACACAATTTCAACAGCTGACCTAGCGGGCCTCCTCCTCACAATTTTTGTACCTTGAACGGTTCTTCAATATTTCCCGAACAGAACTTCACCGGGTAATTGGGCAATAAAAAAAAAACGTTGTTTAAACAACTTTATCACTGATATCCAATTTTCTGGGTTAGAGTCAGAGCTACACCAAGTAAGTGTCTTGTATTAATGTAAAAAGTACGGGTCAGTTTATTTCACACTTTTGTCCCCCGTTTTTTTTTTTTTCAGGAGCGATCTCATCGCAGGTACGTAAGGCACTCGATAGGTAACTCGCACCATCAATTTAAGCACACCGTCCTTGTCTCCTCCTATTTTACCCCCTTTTTTTTTCTTTTTTCTTTTACAGGAACACCCGATCTACGCCTTTTAGGATGGGCAAGACAACACGAACGGAGCGAACCGACCAAACAAAAAAAAACTTCCCGGGAAGGCTCGGCACTACTCCTCGCACTCCAACCGCTCACAGTTTTCTTCCGATTTTTTGTTTTTTTGTTTTTTTGTTTTTTTCTTTTTTTTTTTTTTTTTTTTTTTTTTTTTTTTTTCCGACTCCCGAAAGTAAAATTCCCGATTTTCCAATCGACACGGCTCCAAAACAAAGACTTTTCCGCCTTTCGTTGTCCGAGTCCCGGCTCCGTCGTCCAACAAGAAGAACCCAAAATCTCTTCCTTTCTGCCCGGCTTCTCGATCTTCAAAAATCGCTCCTCGTCTTGGTCCGGCCCGCTCGACATCCACCGTGCAACTCCTCGCATCACGCGCCGATTCCCCGGCCGAACCTCCCCGATCCGCTAACCGAAACCGAGCTGCATACTCACACACTCTCAGGGCTAGCTGCCCGCCAGCATCGAGGAGTGCGTGAGCCGGCAGCCCGGCGCCGGCAACGGATCAGGAGGCGCGAACAATTGCGACCGAGGCGAAGGCGAGCTCGGCGCTCGCAGCGCGGATACATGAAGGCCCTCGCGGCTCGAAAAATTTTTGGGTTGCACCGCGCTCGGTCCGGAAATTTTTCTATGCGACCGAGAAATATCGAACTTTTGGCGGGCTCGCCTTCGCTCGGTCGCAGGATTTCAGCTCTTCTTGTACCGTTCCCTGGGCCTCGGGCGAAGAATTTTTGGGCAAATTTGCTGCCTGGCAGCGACCAAAATTCTTCGCTCGAAACCCAACGAACGGTTTTGCGAGCGGGAATTGCCATCGCCGCCGTGTAAATTCGGCCAAAATTTAGGGGGCCACCCGAAGTCTGAGCCCATAGGCGTCGGCAAAATTTATTTTCGTGGGTTGTTGGGAACTAAGAGTCCCTGACCACAACAGCACAGGTCCGTTGGACTCGCCACCGAGGCCAAAGGAGCTGAAAAATGGTCGGACTCTGGTCCTAGCCTAAATTGTCGATCCCTGATCCAGATCGGACCCGAGACTGAGCTAGCCGGCCAAAATCAACACTGGACTTCCCTGACCCTAATGAGAGGTCAGTTAGATCCAGTGCCAACTTAACCACTCACTCTCACTATCAGAGGAAACCAGCCCTAATGAGAGGCAGGCTTCCCTGACAGTGGGAGGGAGCTGCTAACCCATTTCGGGCCAGTCCAGACTTAGGAGACCGGGCCAAAAGATGTTTCAAGACTAAGGGTGCCCAACATGTGGCTCGACCCACGCTCAGGACTAGCCCGAGACGGAGTCGGCTGGCCAGATGTCAGCATTGAACTTCCCTGACCCTAATGAGAGGTCAGGTAGATTCAAGGCTGACTTGACCACTCATTCCCACTGACAGAAAGGACCAGCCCTAATGAGAGGCGGGACTCTCTGTCAGTGCGAGAGAGTTGCCGAGTCCGTGTCGGGCCAGCCCCGCTCGTGGGGATGGGTTCAAAGATGTTCTACAATACAAAAAAAAATGAAAAAGGGTGGCTGTAAACCAACCCCCGCGGTCATCCCAGTCCCAAGATGAACACCCGCTCTGCGGATCCGCATCCCTCCAGACGCCAACTAAAGGGCGCTGCTGTTCACGGGCATCCGAAGGTGGGGGTTGTTGTGAAATGTGGGTTAGAAAAACTTAATCCTACAGGAAGGGAATCCCCTGTCAGATCCCTTGACGTGCAGTCTTTACTAGGGGATGGGACAGTTGGAGTACAGGAGCTCCAAGTCAGTACAAAAATGTGCAAGGGGTTGTGAAAAAATGGGAAGGGTAGAAATTGTGACTCATATAGGGGAAAATGAAGACTGATGACTCGAATAAATGGTCGAGCATCATATAGAAGAGAACGATTAGAGTAGTTGGCCGCTTCGAGCGGTAGAGCATGGTTAGAGTGACCGGTGACACGGATGATATAGCTGCCGTATCCGAAGGTGTTAAACATATACCGTACCAAGACCAAAAGTACATATCGCAGTGAGTGCGGCCCAGCCTTTGCAGCCCATGGCGGGAACGATGCAAAACTGGGAGATAGAGAAACCGAAGTGTGAGCTTAAAAGGTTAATACAAGCGTGTGACGAAAGGTGTACAGGGTGAGAAAGAGAAATAAATTTCCTTCATGCCATTGACACTCCAGAAACAATACCGGTATAGACTTATATAGACCGTACAGGTCGATAAGATTCGTGACCAATGAAGAACGCAGGAAACAATGATATATGAACAAGATAGAGAGAGATGGTGAGTAAGATGCCGTCTAGTAAAAGGGTGCATCAATTCAAATTACTGCGAGAAACCATCCCCAAGGAAAAAGGTAAGAAAGACTACTAACAATATTCTGAATTTTATTCACGCACAGAATCAAGGCTTAGTATATGAGTTGAGAGATATATATATAGGGACATCTATGATTCTAATCAAAAAGAACTAGACAACTTGACAACACAACTGGAAAAGACGTAAGAGTTGACGTAAGGGTTGTGTACAAAGGAGAAGTGGTGAAAGTGAGGTAATTATATCCTCGGTTCAAAAGAGTGAGGGGTGCCTAAGGCGTACGAGGGTATAGATATGCTTAAGTATAAGCTGAAAAGATACAGATAGTGAGTGCACCTAAGTACAAAGAGTAATGATAATAAAGAGTGATGAAAAATGATGGAAGTACATCATGTTTGTGAGGATATTTTGTAAAGGAAGAAAATTCAACAAGAGCGGGATAACTAGAGCCTAAGCTCTAGTGACACCGTGTGGGAAGAAAACACACTTCGAGGAAAGGAAGCCGTACCGGCCCACCCCTCGAAAACCTAGCGACAGATGACGACCGGAGAAGTCTCCCGGACAGGTAGCTGGCTCTTCCATCAGCCAACTCCTGTAGTTCCAGGGAGCTCTCCGGACGTCTCTGGAACGCCGGTTTCCGCGGTGTGGGCCAGCAAAGCCCCTCCCTGCCTGTACCCCTCAAGGAAGAGGAAGCCCGAGACCTCGAGACGGCTTGCTGGCTGACGAAGCCAGCATCCGTAATTCTCAAGAGGCCTCGGAGCAGCCTCGACCAAGAGAATTCCAGACAGGGCCTCTCAGCATAAGAAGGGGGGAATAAAATTGAGAAAAATTTAGAGAAAGGCAGTGGATGGGATAGGGTTAGGGAAAGGGAACTCTAACTAGGATGGGGAAAAGGAAGAGGGGGTGATAAAAAGGTATGTCCACCGCATAACCGAGCAGAGGCGGTTTTAGGGACAACCTGGTACCAGTTAGGCTGGCCGGATGCCTTATTAGGGCTACCGAGAGAGAACGTGAGATGAAACTCCATTACGGATTGCCGCCGTGGAGGTTCAAATCAAGACAGAAGAATATAAAATAATTAAATAATTAGAATATTAAAATTAGTCACAATTGGGAGTGAAGTAAAGGTCACGGTTTTATGTCTTTCGCGTGGAAGGTGCCTATCAATTTGCCTTGAAGGGTTTCCAACTCATAGAGCGAATTACCTTTTTTCGCTCGTACCCGGCATTTGACAAACTTTTTACCTAGCTTGGCATTGAAGCCTTTCCCGAAGTTGCTCAACTGGAAGTTACGTCTGTATACTTCTTGGCCTACCCTGAACTCCACGGGTTTGGTTCTCAAATTATATTGCTTCTCTCCTCTCTCAAAAGCCTTGTCTAAATTCTCTTGTACCTGGGTACGAATCAGTCGAAGTTTATCGGAGGTGTCCACATCAATAGGTTCGTTCACCCCTGATAGTTGTCGGAGCAAGGCATAGGCGGACCCATGCTCTATCATGTTGACACCGAACAGAATTTTATAGGGAGAGAACTTTGTGGCTTGATGAACCGAACTACGTAGTGAACTGGCAATGCAACTCAATTTCTCGTCCCATCTGGTGTGCTCATCTCGTATATACGCTCGAATTCCGGCCAAGATGGATTGATTAACACGCTCAGAGGCGTTGGCCTGTGGCGAATAAACGGCAGTACGAAGATGATGCACGCCATATTTTTTTAGGAGGTTCTGGAACTGGGCAGAACGAAATTGAGTTCCATTGTCAGTCACCACGGTTTCGGGAACTCCGAAGTGGTGAAAAATTTGTTCTTCGACATAGGTACAGATGTTCGAGGTACTGGCTTTTCGAAGGGGTTTCAGAAGAGGATATTTAGAGAAGTGATCGAGGGCGATCAGAATACAAACTTTACCCCTTTTGGTTCTAGGGTAGGGACCCAGGAGGTCGAGATAGATTCTTTGCCACGGCCGTTCAGTTTTGGCCTGTGTGCCCATGGGTGGTCGTAAGGTGGTGTTAGATGGTTTCACCTCTTTACAGATGTCACAGGAAAGGATATATGCACGGGTTTCGACAGTCATACCCGGCCAGTAGAAATGTCGACGAAGTCTCTCCAGGGTTTTGCCAATTCCGCCATGAGCTGCCAAAGGTGGATCGTGAGCTCGCGATATTACGTCGTGGGTCAATGCGCTGGGGACCCATAATTTCCAAGCTTCTTCTTCTTGAACGGGATCACCTGATCGAGGTTGAGTTCGTATATAAACGTAATTGTCACGAACTATTAAATCAGGGAAACGATCTTTATTCTTTTCTATCCGTTCGATAAGTTCTTTATATTCCGAAGACTGGAAGTGTGGGGATTCAAGATCAATTTCTGGACCAGGGTTTTCTAAAGAGCTAGCATCAATTTGTTCGCAATGAACTCGTGACAAGGCGTCTGGCACAACATTCAGTGTTCCTTTACGGTGTTCAATACTGAAGTTGAAGCCTTGTAATTTTAGGCTCCAACGGGCCAGACGACCACTAAGGTCTTTTTGGGTCATAAGCCACTGCAAGCTAGCGTGGTCCGTGATAATCTTGAACGGCATCAGTTCAACGTATGCGCGGAATTTTTTTAGACTTATAATTGCCGCCAGACATTCTAATTCCGTTACGGTATAGTTACGTTGAGCAGAATTTAATTTCTGCGAGACATACGCGATTGGTCTTTCTCTCCCTTCGTCGTCCAATTGAAGAAGCACGCCTCCTACCCCTTGACTACTCGCATCGCACTGAATGATAAAGGGTTTCGAAAAATCAGGACTCGACAGCAATGGAGCGGTGGTAAGTAATTTCTTTAGTTCTTCAAAAGCAGTCTGAGCTTCGGCAGTCCACGTATACTTGTTAGACTTTTTTAACGTGTCTGTAATTGGCGAAGTCAGGTCTGCGTAATTAGGAATGAACTTTCTATACCATCCGGCCATACCGAGAAAACGACGAGCCTGTTTAAGAGTTTTAGGCGACGGATAGTCTACTATGGCAGCGATCTTGTCTGGGTCCGTCTTGATGCCCCCTTCTCCGACGATGTACCCCAAGTACTTAGTCTCTTTCAAGCAGAATTTGCTTTTTTCGACATTTATCGTAAGGCCTGCCTTTTTCAGACAACTGGCCACCTGAGACAACAATTCTAAATGAGTATCAAAATCCTCGGCTAGGACTAAGAGGTCATCAAGATAGACCAAGACATTTTCGCGTAAATTATAAGGTATCACTTTATCCATGAGCCTGCACATTGTCTGAGGAGCGTTGCAGAGACCGAATGGCATCACTGTGAAGTGACAGAGGGGATGGCCAGGCACCGTAAAAGCGGTCTTCTCTCTGGAGCTTTCCTCCAGTGGTATCTGCCAGAAAGCGTCCTTCAAGTCCAGGCTGGTTATAAATTTAGCCGACGGAAGGCGACTCAGGATGCCATCGATTTGAGGTAAGGGATAGGCATCCTTTTTGGTCACGGAGTTCACCTTCCGGGCGTCGAAACACAGCCTGACCTTGCCGGGCTTTCGTACAAGTACCACTGGGGAGCTCCACGGGCTTTGGCTTTCCTCTATCACCCCAAGCGAGAGCATTCGGCTCAGCTCAGCGTCCATCAGTTTTTGAACGGCAGGTGACACAGGATAAAAACGTTGTTTAATTGGGGCGGCTTCACCGACATCAATCACGTGCTCAAGAAGGTTGGTTTTTCCTAAACCCAGTGTGGCGAAAGATGGAAATAAAGACTTGACGTATTCTAGCCGACGTTGTTCAGAAGGAGGGAGAATATGCTGTTTGGACTCGGTCGACTCCACGATCGGTGTGTCCAACGAAGCCAAAGACCCTAGCACATCGGGAGCCAAACCAAAAGCCTTCCAAAAGTCGACTCCTAAATACAAGGATTGAGTCAGACTAGGAACGAGATAGAAACGTATAGGCTTGGTTTGTCCACGAAAAGTGACGTCTAGATCGGCATGCCCGTGTACTTCGGGCTTGGCGCCGTTGGCCACCTCGATCGCAGAGCGATATTTCGTCCAAGTAATTTTCTTTTCGGACAACATTTTCTCCGATCCTTGGCCAAGTATGCTCACGCTGGCCCCGCTATCTAATAGACCGGTCAGTTTTCTTCCTAAAATTTGGACTTCGGCATAAGGCCTTACGTCCTTGTGAACTGACACGAAAGCTGTCGCTAGTCTACGACGATTAGAAATTACGCGTCGCCAAAAGGAACGTAAACGAAGTGACGAGCGTTTGAATTTTCTTATATTTCGCACACGGGATTCAGACTGAGTTGGAGAGTCAAGAGCCGACATGAATATTCTCTCCCGAGCAGCTCGATACTCCTTCAACCGCTGATGGTAAGGTTTACGTGGGTAAACGACTGGAGCGGGAATAACTTGAATTTTTGCTGGCTGTTCTGGCCTCGGTAAAATCGTAACTGCTCGACAGGGAGGAGGCTCTGGACTCTCATCCTCAGAGTCAACCACATCTTCAATGGTAACTATATCGACGACATCCGGTTTTGGAAAATTCGACACATCAGGTAAATGAGAAGGGTTTTCGGATACGGCAGGTAATTCGTCAGTAACTGGGGAAACCTCGGGGCTTCGAATTAGGGTTGCGGAGGGAAGGGAAGCGCCTCTTCCGCTGCCACAGCTGTCAGCATCGCTCGTTGTGGTCGAGAACTGGTGGTGTTGCTCTCGACCCGAGTCCTGTTTTTTTGTGAGCAGTTGGGACAGCGAGGTTTGACTGTCCCCTTTCGCCCGCAGCCGTAACAGAAGAAGCCCGTTGGCTCCTTGTCACAGTCTTGATAAAAATGCCCTTCGGCATCACAATTCCAGCATTTGGTTTTATGGGACTGGTATCGCGCCACAACTCCGACAGCATCAAGGGAGGGCTCGGTAACGTCTACCGGCTCTATTAACAATGAACTGGACTCTTCCACGCGAGCACGATGCTGGGCAGGCGGCAACAGCGCCGCTCGAGACCGCTCTCTCGTAATTTGGACTTCAGTAACCAATGCCCGCAATTGACCAATTGTGTCGGTACGGTGGAGACAGATTTGCTCCTGAATATACGGAAGCAACCCTGCCCTCACCGTCTCGACAAACTCGGTTTCCGACATAGGATTTTTGAGTTGGTTACGGAGTGATATCAGAGCTTGATAGTAAGAAACAAAAGTCTCGCGAGGCTGCTGCCGTCTGCTCAGCATTTGCCTGCGGATGTCTACATCTCTCGACCTGTCACCCCAATCAGCTCGTAATGCGACTTTAATTTGTTCCCAGGTTGGATTGACCGTACTACGCAAAAATGTCCAATACCAATTAATTAAAGACTCACTCAACAGCTGGTGGAAGTTTCGGACTAATAACGAGAAATCACTGCGCAAGGTGTTGTGCGTCAGTGTTTCCGCCCGGAAAATGAATTCTTCCACGTTAAGTTTTTTGTTATCCCCGTCGTATTGCAGTTTCCAATTTCTAATTGGACTACTGCATCGACGATGGGTTGAATGGTAACCTTGAGGATCAGGCACAGGTGGTGGTGGTCTATTAAATAACGGATTGGGCAAGCTGATTCTTTCCGGCCGAACATGGGGAGGAGCCGGCAGAGCCACCGAAGGTGATGAAGTGGTGAAGCTAGGCTTCGACACCTGCTCTTTTATTTCTTTCACTCCCCTCGCAACTTCCTCTCTCACGAGATTAGAGATTTGTTGCTGCAAGCCGATAAGTAACGATTGTGTGGGAACCCATCCCGAATCTGGGTTGGCGTTGGGGGGCAATTGCCGAAAAGTAGGGGCTCTTGACTGGTTAGAGTCCTGTTGTATTAAAGTCGAGGCCTCAGAAGGCAGTTCTAACGATTGGGATGGCGTCGGAGCGTTTACAGTCTGGTCCCGTAGTCTTTCCACCGGTGGAAGGTGATAGGCTCCTTGTTCAATACTCGGGTTGGTCGGCCCGGCCGCCCCCGCTTCCTCCGGAGCATTGGGAGAGAAAAGTTGACGCGCCGTTTGGCGCGTGTTGTACGTTTTTTTAGTCGGGGATCCCGTCTGTTTCGGCATATTTACCACTAAGCCAACCGTGAGGAAAAGAACGTATATATAGACAGAAAATCTAAGCCGGGAAAAGACGAAGAGAAAAAAAAAATAAGGAAAACGACAAAAGTATGGGCACTCCGGCGCGTCGCGCGAAAATTTGTCACGTACCACGCTGTTTATATTTTATTGCGTAATCGTTTAAGCTTTGAAAAAAAAAAAAAAAAACAATAAAATATTACACGGAGTTACCTTGCGAGCTACCGTTCTGAATAAAACAATTGATAAATCAAGATTAAATGTACTATCATGGACAAAAGGACTCCCTTGACTCTCCCCACTCTCTCTCCTTCCCCCCTTCAGCCCGTAAAAACACGAAAACTTTTCAAACTACGTTACTGAAGTAAAGCTGACAGTCAATCACAGGCTGCCGAGCATTCAGCCCGCAGAAAGGAAGTTTTGAGGGGAAGGGCCCTTAACAGTTTCACCGGCAGGGACTACGAGGCAGAGGACGACCAAGGTTTCCTCCCGGACAGGAGGCTGGCCCACCAAATAGCCAACCCCTGTAATTCCAGGGAGGACCTCGGACGTCTCGACCACGCAGTCCCGGCAGGCTCTGCTGATAAGGTCCCCCCACTACCAGCTCATCCCTAGGATGAAGCTGTCCCCGAGACCTCGAGTCGGCTTGCTGGCTGAAGAAGCCAGCATCCGCAATTCTCAAGAGGCCTCGGGTAAGCTCCAGCCACGGGACTCACCGATAGGGCCTCGAAGGATTTTGGGGAAAGGTAAGTAAAAATAGGGGAGCCTTTAGCTCCAAAGGGAGGGGATAGGAACGCCCCACGTTGGGCGCCATATTTGTTATAAGCCGTGTGCCTCGGGGGCCCGGCTAAAGCACCCCGTCCGACGGTATGCGGCCGCGAGAGCTGGCAGGCTAGCATTTGCGGTAGTGTGGGGGGGTTTGCCGAAAAACCGCTTTCAGCCGCCGGAACGGCCACCGGCAATAACGAAAAAATTCTCTCGCAAGACGGAAGGACCCGAAGGTCAAAGGGGCGGAAAAGGACAGTGCGGGATGAACCCCTGCAACTGCCCGTGATTGACTCTCAGGGGGGGGTTCGGGTGGAATGAACCCCCCTGGCCTAGCCCCAACCACCCTGTGACCTCCCCTTGGCCCAAAATTTATGGGGAGGTCCCTTAAACATTTAACCGACTATTGCTGGCTGAAAGAAAGAACCTGGAGGAGAATGGGAATCGCAAGGGAGTCAATTATAAATACTTAGTTAAGCTCAGACATATTTATTTATAATGAATAAATTAACCTTGATCTGACATTCCGCATGTGAAGTTAAGTCGGGCGTCTAGGTAATGGGCCGTCGCTATGCGGTCCCGCTAATTACTTAACAATACAAAGAGAACCTCGTCCTAACTCACTCTTAAGTACAAATTTATATTACTTATGCTATACGGATCTTCTAATAACCTTAATTTACCTAAATGGCCCAAACTGAATCCTAAGTGTGGCCAAAATACACTTTCTTAAAATTAACTTTCGGGCGGGGCAAAAGGCCCATTAAACAAAAGAAGGAAAAAATATAAGAAACGAAGAAAAATCGGTCGTACTTAACTTAGTTGAAGTGACGTGTGAAGATGCGATGGGATGCGGTTCGATGGGGTGATGAATTGATGGGCGGCCGCCGCTGCTGCTGCTGGAACTGATGATGAAGGGTTGATGCCAAGTGATGCTGCTTCTCGGCTTCTGATGGCACCCTGCCTCTTCACGTGTGGCCCCGTCGTGGTGCGAGGGATCCTCTCAAAGTAGGTGAAATTAGGACTTCGACATGTCAATGAATTTCGCGAGATAGATGCGTCGGATGCTGTCAGTTGCACGGTAAAAAAAATTTTTTGTCTTTTCTCTTTTTTTTTCCTTTTCAGAAAACTCCACAATGTCCCCAGGTAAGGTCCACGGAAACTGGCTACCAAACACTATGAATGTTAGTTTAGTTGGGTTTTTTTTTTTTCTCTTTTTTTTTTTATTTATTTATTTTTTTTTTTATTTTTTTTATTTTTTTTTTTTTTTGTATTTAATTTTTTTTTTTATTTATTATTTTTTTTTTTTTTCAGTCACTTCAAGAGAACACCAGGTGAGTGTAACAATGCAATTGCGTAAGTGTCCTTACCACTAGTAAACAATTTCTTCTTTTTCAGGTTCGAAACTACACCGGACAATGATATACATATACATAATAATACACATGGATTCCAAGTGTCATCAGGTAAGCAAGTTCGAATTATTATGGTTATTACTCTTAATTTATTTTCCTTTCTAGAAACTACACAATTTCAACAGCTGACCTAGCGGGCCTCCTCCTCACAATTTTTGTACCTTGAACGGTTCTTCAATATTTCCCGAACAGAACTTCACCGGGTAATTGGGCAATAAAAAAAAAACGTTGTTTAAACAACTTTATCACTGATATCCAATTTTCTGGGTTAGAGTCAGAGCTACACCAAGTAAGTGTCTTGTATTAATGTAAAAAGTACGGGTCAGTTTATTTCACACTTTTGTCCCCCGTTTTTTTTTTTTTCAGGAGCGATCTCATCGCAGGTACGTAAGGCACTCGATAGGTAACTCGCACCATCAATTTAAGCACACCGTCCTTGTCTCCTCCTATTTTACCCCCTTTTTTTTTCTTTTTTCTTTTACAGGAACACCCGATCTACGCCTTTTAGGATGGGCAAGACAACACGAACGGAGCGAACCGACCAAACAAAAAAAAACTTCCCGGGAAGGCTCGGCACTACTCCTCGCACTCCAACCGCTCACAGTTTTCTTCCGATTTTTTGTTTTTTTGTTTTTTTGTTTTTTTCTTTTTTTTTTTTTTTTTTTTTTTTTTTTTTTTTTTCCGACTCCCGAAAGTAAAATTCCCGATTTTCCAATCGACACGGCTCCAAAACAAAGACTTTTCCGCCTTTCGTTGTCCGAGTCCCGGCTCCGTCGTCCAACAAGAAGAACCCAAAATCTCTTCCTTTCTGCCCGGCTTCTCGATCTTCAAAAATCGCTCCTCGTCTTGGTCCGGCCCGCTCGACATCCACCGTGCAACTCCTCGCATCACGCGCCGATTCCCCGGCCGAACCTCCCCGATCCGCTAACCGAAACCGAGCTGCATACTCACACACTCTCAGGGCTAGCTGCCCGCCAGCATCGAGGAGTGCGTGAGCCGGCAGCCCGGCGCCGGCAACGGATCAGGAGGCGCGAACAATTGCGACCGAGGCGAAGGCGAGCTCGGCGCTCGCAGCGCGGATACATGAAGGCCCTCGCGGCTCGAAAAATTTTTGGGTTGCACCGCGCTCGGTCCGGAAATTTTTCTATGCGACCGAGAAATATCGAACTTTTGGCGGGCTCGCCTTCGCTCGGTCGCAGGATTTCAGCTCTTCTTGTACCGTTCCCTGGGCCTCGGGCGAAGAATTTTTGGGCAAATTTGCTGCCTGGCAGCGACCAAAATTCTTCGCTCGAAACCCAACGAACGGTTTTGCGAGCGGGAATTGCCATCGCCGCCGTGTAAATTCGGCCAAAATTTAGGGGGCCACCCGAAGTCTGAGCCCATAGGCGTCGGCAAAATTTATTTTCGTGGGTTGTTGGGAACTAAGAGTCCCTGACCACAACATGTTTCAGTTAAATTTGAAAGATTGCCCGAGTTCCATACATACGTTCAAGTAATATTGAACTCAAAAAATAATAAATAATGGGTTGATAATAGAAATTAACGTAGAATATAGTAAATAGCAGCGATATAAAGAAAAATAATATAAGTTAAACACTTTTTTAAAAGAATACATTCACACCTTCTTGCAATGACTCCCAAAAACCTCTTAACTTTGACTGAGAATTTAAAACATAGCACTTAGCACACACATAGTACTTAGCTTAAATTCGTTTTTTGGATGCTTTTTTTTTAAATTTAATCTAAGCTATGGTCAAGCCAGACTAAGTTTGACTTTAATCGACTTTATCCACTTTTGGCTTAAGTCGGATAATACATATGTACATATATAGGCTATTCCCTAACTCCACTGGCGTTTAGTCTATTAAAAACCACTTAAGCACATTTGTACAGTTAGTTTATTGTTATAAATTTAAAATAAAATTCCATTTTTTACGCTTTTCGGTCTGTATTAGCTCAACAGGCCAAGACTTCTAGCTTTGCTCATGAAATCAGTTCTCGATACATAACAACCTGAAATTTCTCTATGCCCTGTATAAGCTTCGCGGCCATGCAAAATCCTCCAATTATCGAAGATCAAAACTGTGCCGGGTTTAAGTTTAATCGTCCACTTATTTTCCACATCTTGTATAAGTTTTGCTAGCTCCCGAAAATCCTTGTAAAACTGGAACATTTCTGTTTGTGGAAGAGTATCAAACGCTGCTCTATCATACAAATTGAATCTAATCTGCTCTGGAGAATTTGTCACTGGATTTAATTTTATTACAGGAGCTGAATAAGTGTGGTGTTGACCTTTCTCAATAAACTCAGCTGGAACACAGACTTTGCACAAATTTTTATAGGCTTCTTGATTCTTTGCCTTCAAATCAGCAATAACTTTAAAACCATCCACTAAAATAGTTTCACCTCCTGCACCCGTATGCGACGTGCAGTGGAAAATCTGGAGACCAGCTGCATCGCAAAAGTAAGTGTTGTCGGTATGAGGTCCAAGATATTCTTTTGTGTAGGCGGTATCCATATGATCTGCTTTATTTGAAAAGGTCCACATTTCACCAAAGAGCGTCTTCTGTACTGGGAAAAGTCTAAGGAAATTTCTGTTAAAGGACAATTGTTCTGCAGCTAATATATAAATTTTTTTGATTACCTTCTTACAGCCATTTCAGTCATATTCTGATTTGGGGGGACGTTTTCAATAAATGCATATCCAACCGCTATTAAACTTTGAACTACTTTCACAACAGAGGCTTCATTAGATACCAAATCTGCTAGATTGACCCGGGCGTACTCTATACGCGGCGCTGATTGGCCGTCCCATAAAAACCTAGTTGGGGCTCGACTTTTCATCGATTCTAGCTGAGACATGTACAGGAATTCAAAATTATATCTTGACTCGTGTCCATCATCCCCTGGAGATAGTAATTTAATAATGCTGAAGCAATTAACAATTTCTACTTACACTTAACATAGAGGTTCCCCTCTCTGACATCAGTGACCAACGGCTTCACCTCCATCGGAATATCTAGCAAGCTGTACCGGCGCTGATTGGTGTCATAGTTGAAGCATGATTTGCATCTGCAGTGATCCCGTAGCCAAAAGTTATCAAGTGTTAGGACTTCACAATAGTCGGGGTGGCTGACTTCGATGAAATTCGTCGCCATACCTATAGAGCAAAAATGTTCTTTACTGCTTCGATCTGATGGCTGGAATCAAATGCTTTCTCAAAGAAAGGACATGTGTACGAGAAATCTTATCAGGGTAACCTTTCATTCAAACTAAACCGCTCAAACTCTAGAAGATAAGGAGACAGACGACGCTTAACCGCAACTGACCAAAGGTCAAGTAAATTTTGCAATAAATTGTATGACTGGTAAAATGAGAAAGCTTTATTAGTGTAATTAATTTTCTGATGTAATCTTTTATAGAGCAGACGGGTGACCTAAATCGAATCGAAACATAACTGAAAACCCTATGTGTTGTACTTTTTCAAAATGAATTAAGATGTCTGCAATAAAAGCTTCATATTTTTAAAGGGGTATATTAAATTCAATAAAATTATAACGCTGCCGTTCCTTTAAAATTTCTAATTTTTTTACGTCTAATGTTCTAAGGTTTCATGTGAGGAGTGTCTGTTCAAAAGGGGCTATTTCAATTTAAGAATTTAAAAATACATATGTATTGCAAAAATTAAAAGTAGTTAGAGTACACTATTTGTATGTGCAGATGTGTTTTTAAATAAAATAATTTATGAATAGGACTTTTATTTTCATAGCAAATACTAAATAGGAACCATAGGAAAAATTGCCTTTTGAACAGGTACTCCTCACGACATATTTACATAGTGTGTGAATCTTTTTATTCTATCATTATGGTTTTTAAGCACGTGAAATTATTATAAAAAAGTATTAAGATTATGTAATATTCTTTTAGCTAAATTAAAAACGTTAGTAACTATTCATAAAATTCCATTCAATGCTATACATTAACTAATTCTGATGTAGATCAAATCAAAGAGCTTAGTTATAGCGTGCTTTTCCGGTGGAGCTCCTTATGTTCGAGAAAGCGCTCGTTTTTTTTTATACATTATAATTATACTTTTTCTGAAAAACAGTAAATTAGAATCATACCACCCACTTTTGAATTTCAAATGTCTGTGAAGTTGTTTAGCTCTTTAGAAAATATTAGCCCTTTAAAATATACATGCATTGCTATTTTTCGCAGTCGCCTTTCGGACTATATAGTCAGTATACCAAACAAAGGCAATACTTTGCTAAGTCGTTCTTTAAGGAATATACTCAAAACTATCGAAATGCATATATAATTTTTTAAGCAACTCACCTCCCGAATCAAACTGACCGTTGTTTTCATCGCCGTGCATTAAAATGTATTTTCCTTCCTCAACTTCGTGGAGTTCCTCTTGAGGTAATTTTTCGCAAACTATAGGCTCCATCGATGTTTCTAAGCTTATGTTATCGCAGTTCTCCGCAATTCTGTGGTTTCGCGAATCCTTCCCCATAAGTGAAATCCCATTAGCATCCTCAAGGGCCACAACTTTCGCAAAGAGCTCCTCCTCTGAATTGAACCCGCCGGACTCAATAAGTTTCCTCTTGCAGACCTCCTTGCTCTGACCCATGTTATCCGCAGTGGGGCCCACTGTCTTTAATTGTGAGCACCGATCTTTAACGAGGTCCAACTGATCCAAATTTTGGAGGTTCAGGCAAGGTACAGCTGTCTTATTCAAATGCCGCGAAATTGCATTTTTATAGTCCTGATTGCGAAAGTGTCGACTGCAGATAAAGTAGGAGCTCCGCAATTTTTCTACGGGAACTTTGTAGAGGTCCGGAATGCCGAGCGCCTCTAACCACTGGACTGTTCGCTCCGATTCCATCGGAAATTTGTGCACTAAATCAAATCGCTCCCCAAAGCACACGGGAACCATGCAGGGTCTCCGTTTCCTTTCATTTGCATCGACCATTTCGTGCAACTCTTCCGCGATTAGGGAATATTTTTATTTACAAAACAACTTCTTCCATGTCAAAACTCTGCTTCTTCTAGTTGCTAGTTGTAAGAGCTTCAGCACAGCGGATGCGAGGCAGCTGATTCAAACTATCAAAAATGTTGAAAAAATGTCAGATTAAAAACAAAAATAAACGACCACTGTCCGCTGTGGTTTTATCTATTCTAGGGTTTCTCGCTCTAGTTTAAGATAACAACCTGTTTTTAAATAACTCAAAGATAAGAAAAGAATTCATTCCAGTACAGTGTAAAAATTTGTCTGAAGCACCTGAAGTATTTTAGTGAGAAAATAATGACTGCACCGCAGCCCATTAGGACCTTCGCATTCTTGGACCTTGAGACCACCGGTCTTCCGAGCCATAACTGTGGGAAGACGAGCATCACTGAATTTTGCATGATCGCATGCTCCTCCAGCGACTTAAAGGGTCTCGGAGACGACCTCGATTCTCCCCGCATTACGAACAAGTTGACCCTGTGCTTCAATCCAGGCGCACGGATAGACCCCGTGGCTTCAAGTCTTTCAGGTAAGGAGATAATCTTAACATAGAATAATGTAGTTCATTAATGCCTGTGTAGGGCAAAGGTCTCTTCAACATTCCCGCCATTTTTTTTATATCCATTAACCACATTTTTTACTCGGTTACGGCAATTTTAGCCGTCTTAAAAATAAATCAATTTTTCGATGGAAATGGCCAATTCAAACTTCAACATTTTGTAAAAATTAAAAGTGGGATATTTCGAAAACTATAGCCGAGCGCCGTAAAATTCTTTCAGATCCTTCCGTTTTAGGGCACCTGCTTAATTTCATTGAAATCCGAGCGATGTCAGTGTTCTTTACTTTAGTCCGTCTTAATACTCTGCACGTCATAGGATATATGTATAGGGTATGTATTTCACGGCAGACTTAGGATTCTAAAATCGAATATTTTAAAAACGAATTGAGCGGGTGAAGGGCATAGTAGTGATTCGTAAATGGGTGCAGACGTTTCGAGCTGCAGGTTCCATGAAAAATCAGCCACGTCCGGGCCCGAACAGAACTTCAAGAAAAGGAAGAATAAACGAAGTTGCAGCTGGCGTTGGTCCAAATCTTCGCCTATCAATACGTAAAAGAGTTACAGCCTTTAACGTCCCCAAATCAAACATAGAGCAAAATACGATGAACAGATTCCATGAGTGCGTGCAACGAAATGGAGGACATCTGGAAAAGGTAATCTTCAAAAAATGAAGCCCGCATTACTGCTGATTACTTTTCAATAAACCCATTTTTACTAAAATGTGTGTTTTTTAAATTTAATTTGGGAATCCTAACTCTGCCGTGAGACACCCTGTGATGCCTAAAATATGCATATAACAAAGTGCGGAATCGTGTAAAAGTATTTGTATTTATTTATTTATGTTATGTTATGCAATAAATTTCAGTATGCTCGTAGAAAGGGAGGATATTAAATAAAAAGTAAATGGATTTGATCCGGAGTCGATATCATTATTTGTTCACTAGATATGCGAGACGAAAACAAAGTTCACGCCATGCACTCACATTGTACATACATCTTTTTAAAAACTATGGCTTATTTATGATATATACATATACAGGATGTCTCAAAATCCAAAATCCTAATTACCGAATGAGCTTTTTTCAAATATATTGAGCTTGACTGGTCCTAAAAGTTGGCGCATTATTTCGTTATTTTTCGAGCTGCTTCATGAATGCGTTTGCTTAGTTCCAACATAATTCGTAAATTAATTCATCCTAGAACAATTTAATAGCCGCCTTTTTAAGGCAATCGTACATTATTGTAACATAAAAATATGTAATGTACTATATGAAAAACTTCAACTATTGCACAGATCAAAAATCAGAATTTCCCTTCCACAACAGAAATCTCCATTCTGTATGATTAATAAATGGCAAACAAATTTTAATAGGTTAAATATCAAGACCACGGATTTTACTACTAAAAATTCAATAAAATAAGTTTCAAAAAAGTCCAGTCACTAAAAACTACTTTAGGCGAAATAATTTTAAACATTTTTATCTACAGGCCTTGATAACTATATGCTGGAGGACCAAAGTAAATTCGACGGAAATGCTGCGAACACTATCAAAGGATTTATTGTCCGCTTGCCCAAGCCCGTGTGTCTTGTGGCACACAATGGGAATAAATTTGATTTTCCAATTTTCAGGAAGCAACTGCTTAAAGCTGGAGTGGTATTTAAAAAAAATAAAAAAATAAAAATATGCCGGTCTTATAATTAATTTGCTTCAGGATCTTCCGGATGATGTGCTTTGCATCGACAGCTTGGAATGTTTCCGCAAACTGGACAATATTTTAAGTTCTTTAATTAAAGCAGGTCTAGAAAAATTTGAAAACACCACCACTAAACAAGATTGTGAAGTTTCATTAGTGGAAAATGATGACGATTTTCAAAGGTTACTAGAGGAGGAAGTGGCCAGCGTAACTAAGAGCGAGCAGAAAACTGTGGACCGGCAAAAGATAAACGAAACGACACCTCGTCGACCTGTTCAGCAGAAAGAAAATCATAGAAAAGCACATTTAACATTGGATGACGAGTCACCAGCCTCAGGAGATAGAGTATCTAAGTCTCGAAGGGAACTATTTCCTTCCCCAGATTCAGTGTCCAAGCGAACTCCAACAAAAAGATGTACTTCGTCATATAAGCTTGGAGACATCTTTGAAAGACGCTTCTCCAAGAAGCCCAAAAATGGCCATCAAGCTGAAGTTGATACTTTAAATCTTCTGAAAATCGCTAGCTCCTACCGCGAACACTTTGAAAAATATGCGTTGGAAAATGCAACACCGTTCTCTGCAGTCTCAACTGCTGGCTTGAGATGAGGTAGCAATTTACAAATATGTTTTATATTTTTGAAAATATATACAACAATTATTTTATAAATCTGATATATTATTTTTACTGTCAACATCCTTTTTTCTCCACTAAGCCTTCACTAAACTCAACAAACCAAACAACAAATGATGCGTTTTCGCTCCCGCTTCTGGTATCACATACTCACTTAGCATTAAAATGCGCTATTTGTTTCAAATTTGAGTTAAAAGAAAAAATCAAAAGTATGTGTTTGCGAAATTTCGCACGGGTCAACTGATATATAAAAAATTTCACTAAAATTCATATTTTCCATAAATGCACAAGATGCAATCGTTTGCTTTAATTTAAAGGTCTGAAAGAATACTGCGAAAAATTCCGTAGACTCGATCGTTAGATTCGGTGAAATTCGAGCTCATAGCAAGGAAGAGCAAAACATTTGTTTTATTTACATATTTATTTAACCAATATTCAAAAAATAATTTATCCCTTATTTTTTTCAATCAACGCCTTATGAGGGCGAAGGACAGAATTGCTGATAATATACTCTTCCCTAAAATTACAGTCTAGTAGAATCTAGAACTTGCCGGAAGCTCCTAATATGATCCACATTGCTTGAAAGTTCCTACCCAATAAATAAAGTTTGGTACAAAGCATTTATCCACTTTTAAATAGAGCGTTAGCATAAATAAGAAGTTGAGAACCAATTACTACATTTTGAGCATCGTTGAATGAATCATTGATGAATAACATTAATAATATAAATTTGTAGCTTTCAAAAGTTTACATACATACAGTCGGCGACACTTGAATAGCCTCGGTATAGTTTTGTCCTTATCTCGCATATAACTAATCATCACAACGAATGTTCATTACTGTTTAAAAGAGAGGCCACTTCCTAGGAGGATGTGCAAAGTTTTTTTCTTCTCTCGACTTTACAGTTAGCTATAATTACTAAAAATGTAGAAATACCCGACTGCACATGCGACACATGAATAGCTTCACCAAATGAAACTCTATATTTAATATAAATTAGAATAATTTCATTTATTAATTTTACAAATTAATATTTGGTACATCCTCCATTTTTATTTATTACACCAAAAATCCTGTTTGGTAATGATTTATATAAATTTTGTATAAATTCAATCGGCATTTGTCTCCAAGCGGCCTTAACAGAAGATATGAGTTCACTTCTTGTATTATATTGTCTTCCGCCCTCATACACTTTCCTCGACAGCCATCCCCAGGCATTTTCAATTATATTTAAATCGGGGGAAAGTGCAGGCCAAGCCAAAACTTCCACATTTTCTTGTCCAAACCACTCCTTTACCACCTTCGCTGTATGAATGGCAGCATTATCCTGCTGCAAAATCCACCTGGAGCTCTCCATAACTTCTCGAATTTTTATTTTTTCTTCCTTTAGTAGCTTAATATAGGATTGGGCATTCTGACGACCTTCAAGAACCACAATATCCACAGGTCCATTAAAAGAAACTGCACCCCAAACCATGACGGAACCTAGCGCTTGCTGGCGTCTGCATAATATTAGTGGCTCTTTTCTCAAATCATGGAAATAATAAGCAAAACCGTCGGGACCGTCTAAATTAAAATTTTTTTCGTCAGTAAATATTACTGATTCCCATTGATCCGACCACGTCATATGCCTTTGAGCAAAATTCAAACGCGCAATTTTGTGATGAGCCTTTAAAGCAGGTTTCCTTTTGGCTTTCATTCGCTTAATGTGTGATGTACCTTTTATTAACCTTTGTACTGTTCGAATACTAGCAGGTACTGCAAGTTTCCGAGCAATTTGTGCAGCAGAAAGCGTTGAATTCGAGGCCTCTCGTAATACACGGCGACGTTCCCGATCACTTAAGGCTGTTTTCGTTCGTCCTTTATATTGACAACCATACCTTTCAGGGTCATTTATGAAATTATTAATAACTTTAGCACTTCTATTAATTTTTTTTGCAATTTGCTGATTTGATAATCCTCGTTCTTTATATGCTTTTATTTTTCCCACTTCCTCAGCAGTTAAACGCCTTCCACGACCCATTTTTTTTATTTTACCTTCGGTGCTCTGTTCATAAAATTAACTGTTACTCAAAAAAGCCAACTGGACACTTTCGAAATAATCCTTCCGGATTAAACGCCTGAAATTAACTAAATGGGCTATTCATGTGTCGCATGTGCAGTCGGGTATTTCTACATTTTTAGTAATTATAGCTAACTGTAAAGTCGAGAGAAGAAAAGACTTTGCACATCTCCTAGGAAGTGGCCTCTCTTTTAAACAGTAATGAACATTCGTTGTGATGATTAGTTATATGCGAGATAAGGACAAAACTATACCGAGGCTATTCAAGTGTCGCCGACTGTACATATCTCAAAAAAATGAAATGAAATTGAAAACAGTAACTTGTTCACCATTGCTTCACCATTTAAATTAAATTCTGATAGAATTCGTTTTAATTCGTGAAGTTTTTTCGAGATGTATTATTTAAATAAAGTCAAGTGCCAGCGTAGTCAAAACATATCAAAACAGTCGCATTGTTGTTACCAAGGTCCAAATATTTTAAGTTTTGACTCTAGGCGCAGGTCATCGATATCTTGCGAAAAAATCAAGTTTTACTTCGACAAAACTCAGAAATCTTTATTGGCCTACCAGCTAATGACGGGGCTTTTGCTGGACTGCTGGGCTTCGTCGTCGCTGCACTGGCGACATGAAAGAAACAGGTTCAAATTTCTCGATTGTTATTTACTGCAAAATCGTTTAATAAAAACTTTGTAGCTTGTAGTGCACAGAGATACGCAATATCTGTGTCAGGCAGTTTGTTATCTGCAAAGATCAATTTACATCAGTCTAATAGAATATTCTAATCAAACTTTCACAAATTCATTTAAAAAATCGATTCAACTACTGATATTTCATATGTAGTTTGCTTGCATGTTTTTGCATTTTCAGTGAAACACACATTCATAAAATGTTAATATTTGTATTCCAGCAAATATGGCGAAACGAAAACGATTCGTTTTCTTATAACGGTCAAACGCAAAAATAATGTTCGGGCAGTGTAAAAGAAAAAAGATTTTTTTTGGTTCTTTTTTGTTTTATATTTTATTTTTTGATGAATTACAAATAAAGCACCTATCAAGAGTAACCCTATCCATAACTTTGTTTAATTCTAAAATTTATTTTAAACTGATGATTGAAGCACAAATAATTTGGGAAAAAAGAATTTTCCACGGAAATTTAGAGGTTATTTTTGAATGATTGGAGGAAAAATGAATTCATTATTGTAATTAAAAATAGGTAGTACTAAGTTATATTGCTTTTAATTGAACTAATTAAAGTAATCTTGTAAAAAGACCATTTTTCGTCTCTTCTGTGGACTATTTGGTCCGCAGAAGAGACAGAAAAAATTGAAAATCTCCGTTTTTTCAGTCAATTTGGTTGAACGATTTCTATTTCTTTTTTTCTAGTAACCAACACGTCCATTTACAAATTAATAAGAAACATAAAAAAAATCGGTGCTGATTTTAACTTATTATATTTACATCGACTGTTTTGCGTTTGACCCATAACCTGGTTGATAAAATTTTTCGCGGATAATATCGCCATCTTATCGCATTCCTAATTTCCGCCGGGAGAAATTATTAAGGTCCGCGCCCAGTGAATCCGGTTCCGACTCCGACTCCGGAACGCGTAAGTTGAAATACATACATGCTTAATTTTACACCGAAGGCGCTATACATCTTAACGAAGCGAATACGTGCTTTATAGTGTAATCTACTTGTTATATAGTTTCATGAAAATATCAGGGCAAATTTTTTGTAGTATATACATACATACATATATGTAAGTTTCGACTGTAGGAAAATATTTCGGAACTTGTCAAGAATGTGTGAAGTTGCACAGATTCTTATGATACTGTGCAGGAACTTTCTTTTGAAGCTATACTTTCCAAGATTATTAACTTTAAAAAAATTGTTCGATCAAGATATTTTCGCATATTTTTTTTTTAAATTTTTGCACAATTTCACTTAAAATTATCACTAAACTCATTAGCAGTATTTATTTCACTATTATATCAAAGAATTACCTGGAAATATAAACAATTTGAATTATTTATATTCTTTACTTACCAAAAGACACCATCTTGATCCGGTAGTCAGTAGACAATTTGTATAAGGAAAATTTTCAGTCAGTAGGCAACTTCACAGATTCTTGACTTAAGCCAATATTTCATATAATTATAATGTATTATAATGCTATATACAGTATTGGCCAAAACTAAAGCACCCCCTTGTAAAGTACGATGCATACCCCAATTGTTACAAGAAGACAAAGTAAACAAATTTCGTTCTTAGTTTTTAATATTCATACATATCTTAGTGATAAAAAAACAGAACGATAACAATTCAGTTTTACAAAGAACAGAAAATAAGACAAAATTTTTATCCAATAGTCCAGATTTTCTTGGACAAAACTATAGCACCCCCTAATCTTTAAACGAGAAATCATATAAAAATCTCAATATTTCGTTGGGTACCCATTATTTTTAATAACACTAGCACATCTTCTTGGCATAGAGAATATTAAATTATCAATTACTTCTTTAGGAATGTTTTCCTAATGCTGTTTTAATAGCCTCAAACAATAAGCCTTTTATCCTCAATTTTCCTTATTAATTCTTCTGTTAACAATCTCCCACAAGTTCTCAATCGGGTGAAGATCAGAAGATTGCGAACGCTAATTCAAAACATCTATTTTATTTGTTTTGAGCCAAGTTCTACACAGCAAAGAGGTATGCTTCAGATAGTTGTCTTGCTGGAACCTCCATTTCAGTGGAATCCCCTCTTCAGCGTATGGCAGCATTGTACTTTTTAGTATATCGGTGTACATGAAACGATCCATAATACCACTAATTCGGTGAATTGGTCCAATACCTTGCCCGGAAAAACAGCCCCAGACCATGACACTACCTCCTCCATGCTTGGTTGTTGGGACGCAGTACTTCGAATTTAATCCTTGTGGTCTTTGCACATGTTTGGATTGGAATTAGCCAAAGTTCATATGGATTGAAGTATTCATAAATGGAAAACTGTTTTATTTTCCGATGAATCGAAATTTAATTTAAAAGATTCTGACGGAATAAGACGACCACAAGGACAACGATGTTTTTCTTTAAATAAGACTATTTATTACCGCGAGGTTTATAAAATTCTTCATCAGCTCAGGAGTTACCTTGTTCATCTCCTACTCTATCATCAGATTTTAACCAAATTTATTTAAAACGAACTCGGAGGTTTACTCTTTTAAAAAAGAATAATTAAAATCGGTTCCGAAACAACGGAAATATCTCGTAACATACTTAATAAGAAAATACACCTAATTAAGAGCCTCCTTCTTCAGTTAAATAAATCTGTTTAAAATAGAAAGCTAAATAGATTTGTGGTTACACTAAAAATTCTGTACTCTTGCGTTAAGACAGCGGGTAGGAATCATATAAGTGAGGGATATACAAAGATAAGAATATGACCTTGAAGTGAATGTAAGACCAGTTCAACTTAATTAGTTTGATGCACTCAATGTGGCTTTCGATGCACGCAGTTCGGTATAAACCTGCACATATTTTTGTAAAAGCTTTCAGTTTTCAGTTTTCACCAATTGTGACTATATGTAGTTTATCGCAAATTTGTGAATGACTCGGCATACAACATTTACTGCACACTTGACTTGCAAACCGATGTAAAACAGTGCTAGTGGTTTGAAATTGTTTTTTGTTTTATTTATTAAATTACATTACATGCCTATAGTATATTTTCATTCTACTCGGAAGCAATTCAAATCAGCAGAGTGAAGTGAAGTGTTTTGCATTTAATAACAGTGAGTCATTAAAATCTCATTTCTTGTTATATATGCACCTGTTATTTTTCCGCCTTTTAACCCTCTTTTTACTTGAAGGTACAACAGAACAATGAATGCCGTGTTTCCTTAAAGTTTGATCGAAATTACTTAACAAATACGAGGACAATCGTGGAAATAAAAATTCTTATAAAAATTAGTGATGTTGTTATCTTTAAGGAAATGTTGCCTGCCCGTCTTCCTCTGTGCATGTATAGGCCAAATTTAAATGATAGCAGAGACTGTTATAGGGAAATCAGACTGTTTATGTGACTGAAATCGAGAACAAAATTTTCAAGTCTTAAAGGTATAAACATTGAGTTCTTATGCTTTCTAATGAGACTTCCACGCACAAGCAGTCCGCGAACAGCGCGCTACAGTCACAGAGTTTCAGATTGCTTTATTCGACAAAGAAACCTTTACAAGTATCCACTATACACATGAGCCAATTATATATGTTGCAGTCTCAGAGCTGTGCATCATCGGTGCGCTTTGGCCCTTTTACACGAGACCATTAGTATTGGCGCCAAATTAGAAATGCACCACGGTTCTATTTCATTGGATTGTTTTTATCAATAGCCTGAAGAGTGAAGACACTCCATTTAAGAATTGTATCTATTTACACAACGCCAATCCATTAAGCAATTAGTGGAATGGCTCGTCAAATGGCCTCAAGGGTCTTTATGGAAGGTATTCGAATGTGGAAAGGTTTTTTTGCTTTCCCGTTCTCTTTTACCCCCTTGCACACTGTTGTGGTTTGTGGATCTTGCGCTAAGGTGAAACGTGAACGCGATTCACTTAAAATTTTCTGGGAACCCCCCGAGTTGCGTGCTCTGCTCAACTCAATGAATAAAATCTTAAAAGGTGCTTAGGTATATACATAAATATGTTTTTTACTAATTTTAAATAATTATTAAAACGATCATTTTTAGGAATAGTTTTGGATGTAAATTTTTAGAGTTTAATTATTACTGGTTTAAAAGACTTAATTTAATTCATATATAGATTTTTATCAGCTTAAAGAATAGATATTTTTAAAATTATTCCCGCAAAAAAATTCGTGCATTATGGTGAAACATATTTTTATACAGAGGAACAAAATAAGTTAAACTTGTAAATCAAAAATAAAAGTGATTTTTAATGTAAAAATCTTATCTTTGAATAGTATATTTTAATTTTTAGAAATAGTTTAAAATTTAAAAAAAAATAGATAGAGGAAATTTCCTCTATAACTGGTGGCTCCGACAAGCCTGAACAGACATCTTCGAAACCCCGACGACCTTACAACCGTAATAGCAATGAAGAAATACGTGAAATATCGGTTCCATGTAAAAGATTTTTACATAAGGCACATAATCCTTAACTCCCCACCCTGTTGACCGATTCACGCCATTTGCGAAATTAGCCAAGATATTGCCATGAAAAATATGTTAATCAAGTTTCATCAAAATCGATTAAGAAATAAACAGACTGCATAGTGAGAACTTATTTTTAGAAAAGACGTTGATCAATCTCAGCCATTTTGATAGACAACTTAAGAATATATCTTGTAAATACAACATACACCAAGTTTGATCAATAACGGTTAAGAGATACGAAATATGCCGGATCCAAACGATTTTTACATAAGCAAACTTGGTACCTATTCTTTTTCCCATTTACAAGCTTAGCTGAGATATTAGCCCAGTAACGCTGAAGACAATTATTTCTACAATATTAAATTTACAATAATTCCAGTGGAGGAAAATCTAGATCTGTCGACAATCGGGAGCTTTGGATTTCTCGTGCTTGAGACCACCGATCTTCCGGGCCGAAGTAAGCCGTACATTACAGAATTTTGCATGATCGCGTGCTCTCCAAAAGATTTAATGGAGCTCGAAGACGGCATTGATGTTCCTCGCGTCAGCAATAATCTTACTTTGTTCTTTAATCCAAACATGGAGATACACCCAGAGGCGACGGAAAAATCAGGTAACAATATGCGATTCGGATGATCGTCAATCGATAATTTTCTCCTTTTTTTGCACCAATAGGTTTAACAAAGTCAATGTTGACCAATCAGAAGCAATTTGACGAAGATGCTGCGAATCTTATCAAACGCTTTATCGCATTTTTGCCTAAGCCTCTTTGCCTAGTAGCCCACTGTGGGAATCGTTTTCACTATCCAATTTTGAAAAGGCAGTTTCACGACGTTGGAGTGGTATAAAAAAGAACTATAAGTTGTCCAAAAATTTAAATTTAATTTTCCAGGATCTTCCAGATGATGTATTCTGTATCGACAGCTTGAATGCTTTCCGATACCTGGATAAGCATGAGAATAACTGCAAGTCACAAAATCCCTTTCCAAATTCGACCACAAAACTAGGAAAACGAACTTACACACTGGGGGACATCTATGAAAGAAGGGTCTTCAAAATGGCCAAATATGACGACCAAACCGAAATCGAACCTTTAAAGATTGTTAAGCTTTTAAAAATCGCTAGCTCTTACAAACAACTTTTCGAGGAATATGCTTCGGAACATGCGAAATTGTTCTCTGAGATCAAGGTTACGTTTTAAAAATTATAACAAATTAATTTTGTTTTTTTTTTTAATTTTTGACGAGTACACACACTTTCAAGAATATACTGAACAATTATTAAAGATAATTTCGGTATTTGTTTTTATAGCCCCTCTGAAGGGTCTTTTGCTAAGGTCTGAACAGGGGAGAGCTATGCCAATCGATTCTATACCACCTCCCGTCAGAAAAACAAAAATTGCAATTAAAAGTAAACATAATAGGTGTGAACACTGGAAGTAGCTTCATTAATACAATTTATCAACAAACTTATCTCATTTCACTTACCTTGTTTTACCGTTATTTAACCCATAGCCTCAATTAAATAAACATGCAGCAATAACAAGCTAAAGTCGGTAAAAAAAATAGGAGCGCTGTAGTCATAGCATTTTTGAAGGTTTTTTGAAATTTTTTTTACACATTCATTTATGGATGGTACTTGCCATATAAAAAATAAAAACATAAATTTACATCTTAAATCACCCTTTCGTGATATCGCTGTTCCGATAGTATTTTGTGGAACGAAATTAAAAGCGAAACTCCAGTGGAATTCATAAGAGTTGTAAATCAATCGAATGATAAAAAATGATTTTTGTGTATAATTTCTGTAATAAGTATTTTTAAGCATTTAAAATTCAATAAAAACAATATAGAGCTGACACGAAATTATTACAGTCGTCGATCGATACAAATATGCGCTGAATTCGAGAAATACTTGTCGACATCGACATTCACAATGCCGATTCTTGTCGTTCGGTGAACAAAAATCACAATAGGCTCAAATAGCTCAAGTATTCATCAAATTCCTTTAAATTCTAAACATTAACTCTCAATTATTGTCAACACCGTAACATTTCTATTTTTTTATATTATGTACTATTCCTTCACAATTTAAAAAAAAAAAGAAAGAAATCAAACTAATCGCATTTGCAATAAAAAGTTTTCTATTCGGCTGTGTCACATTAGAACTACTTTATTCTCTCGTTTTTCCTCCATTTAGAATGGTTGTAGTAATAAAATTAAGATAATTTTTTTTCACAATAATCATACTGTATATTCAGGAATGATAAACTTAAATTTTATATTTCAATTGGTGGTCTGTAACTAAAAATCTATAACTAATGAAAAAATTTACAATTTTTACATAGATAGAAAACGAAGCTGTATCTTACCCTACGAGATTATATATTTTCAAATTTGTACAAAAGAAAGTGAATTCTGGTATTAGTTTTATAGAAAGAAAATTTACTCGTCAAAGAAATGCCCTTCACAAATAGAAGATATCGAGTCAATGCGGTGAGCACTCTACTCCTGCAGGGGAGGAGCCTCCTGTACGGGCGAAGATATTGTAGTTGTCCTATTTGCTAAGTTCTCAGAATTATCACTATCAGTCTCACATGCTTGAAGATTGGCATTCAATCTCGCGGTGAACTCCTCTAAGGAGATCTTCTTGTGAATGGCTTTTCGTCCGAACGCCTGTTTTATCCTAAGCTTTCGAACCTTTTTTGTAGTCTTACTAATGTTTATGCCGTCACAGCAAGACAAGCTTCTTTTGAGTTTCTTGCCCCCGATAAATCTGACCTCGTTGTTTATTGCAATGGGCTCCTCGTAAATTGTCTCTAAGCTGGACGGCCGAAAATTCCTGGGCTTGTTCTCGATGTACAGCTTCCGGATGAATTCCGGGGACATCTGCATCTGATCCTTGTGCTTTGGTTTTGATATGACGCGTCTCTTGCACCTGTGCAGGATGTTTTCCTTAGCTTGGCGTGGAGGTAGCTTCCTGCATGAGGTGCTCTTGTCATCGGCATCATCCTCAGGTTTCGGCTCGGGGGCTTGGCAGGGGTTTACTTCTAAGGACGACATGACTTCGGACAGGTTTCGGAATATGTCACTAAATGAAAGAGAGCGCTTTAAGAAATTAAATAATCCTTTGGTTACAATTTTAATACATAAACTTATCGTCAGTTGAATAATCATTTATAAAACCATCAACGAAAGTAAACTCCACATCCGAAACATCCATATCACTTTGACTTTTAACGTCACTGTCAAAATCCTATACCTAACGGTTAAACTGCATTTGGTGGGGGTCTGCGCAACTGCGTGAGAATTCTGAAATGTGGAACGCCATAAACAACGGAACGTTGCGAAGTACGAACAAAAATATTAACAAATTTGTTAATTCTCAAAATGAAACCGAATTGAGTGCAGTTTTTTGGGAAAACCAAGCCACTAAATATTAATAAACCTCTATTTAAGGTTTTTTGACAGCTTAACACATTTCACATTAATTAACATTTATTTGATTGGCAGCGAAATTGGTTGCTTTGAAATATTAAAATTCAACAAAGTAGATTATATGTATGTATGTATGATAAAAATTTATAATGATTCTCAATTTATCAATCTTGTAATTCCTAATTACGGCACATACATTTTCAATTGTTTTCTTTTCTACGTTTCTTTTGTGTTTGCGACCCTTATATAATTGAAAAGCACTTAAATTAATTAATTATTGAAAACCAATATTTATTTTAAAAAATTATTTATTATTCCTTCCATTTGAACAATTCGTTTTACATGATTATTGATTTTAATAATGGAATTGAATTTAAATAACTATAGTCCAGCAGTTTTCGGCGTTCGGTAATCTTGAAGCACGCATTTTTGCAATCAATTAATTTTTGCATTAATTTAAAATACGATTATTGCGTTTTGGTCTGTATAAAAAATACGCATACTTAATAAATATTTACTTGCGATTTGAAGTTGTGATATCCGAAACACCTCCGAAACACGTGGGAGAGACGTAATCAAATCAAAATTGAGCAAGTTAAATATAAATTTACATAATAAAGAGTATAAATTACAAGTGAGTTTGAGTTTATTATGAACTTTAAAACCTTTCAGAATAGGCTGTACATACATACCTTAACAGAAAAAAATCGTTGTCCGAAACGGCTTTCCTCCTTTTATTTCGGTCAACTAAGGTTTTACTTAATCAAAAATTTCTAGCTAATTTATTAACTGCCCAATTACTGATTTTAGTGCTCAATATAATATATGTATATAATAGCCGTTAATTTTATTCAAATTTGCATGATCGGTGGAATGTAAATTTGGTTTTAGTACGCACTTCAATTCCAAAAGTGACAGATGTCAGTACTGCCATATAAAATTATAGGAAGTTGTCACAACAGTAACTGACGTATCTGTGGACTGTGGATTTTGGATGTAAATTGTAAATGTTCGTTCGTGGCGGTAGGCACTGTCGTGTTCTTTGTAAAGATGCTGAAGAATCGGTTGTTTGTGGCCTTTTGCTTAGTCGTAAATATTGTAATAACTCATTTGGTGCACGGAATAAAGCATAACTAATAATGAGTTACGTTGCAGGTCTCGTCATGGGCCGAATACACAGTTCAAGACTGCCGGCAGCTGGGTTTTCTGAAGACCCAACTAATGTGCTCCCAGTGTGGGAAACTGGAGGAGTATGGACTGGAGAAAATAAAGTTCAATTGATTACTTGTAGAATTCCAAATATGTTGCTTACATATAACATTCTATTTTAGAGAACACTGCCTGGAGTGCTGTGAGAAAGATGCAGAATCTCCACTTTCAAAACGATACCCTAAAGCAGTTTTGGAGGTTTGCACCTGCAAATTCGGTGTTTACCCACAAATACAAGCCTTCGTCAGGAGCGATAGACCGTCGAAATTTCCCAATTTGTCAATTAAGTACGTAAAAGGTCTGGATCCCCATGTAAAATTACTCGATAGTAATGGAAACGTTATGGAGACTTTGTCAATCACCAAGTGGAATACGGACACTGTACAAGAATTTTTCGAAACTCATTTGGAGGTGATTGAAAAAGATGAGCCAGATTACATAAAAACTAATGAAATATAAAAAGTAGAAATAGGTAAATTGCGTTTTATAAATCACATCTCCTTCCATTGATATATATTATAAACTTGTAAAAATTAATATGCGATTGTAGACATCAACACTCTTGTGTTTCTTTATTCATAGCATGGAAAGAAGAGAAGGAATAGAATTTTCACGGAATATATGGTATAGAATGAATTTCGAAACGACTTGCAAGACTTGGAATAAGATATTGACAATTATTTGTTTTAACAGTTTAAATTTCTGAAGCAGGGTGATTTAAATATGTATTTTGAGTTGAATTCGAATTGTATTTCGATAAATTTTTCCCCCCAATTTTTTCTTTTGTAACGTTTCGAAGTAACTCATATTTTTTCATAATTATTGTTTATACAGCATTTCATGTCGCCTGGGGTCCACTTCAGTTCTGTTTCGACTAAAATATATAAAACAAATAAGATTAAAAAGGAAATCTATTTGGTCATAACCTTACCTACAAGTGCTTTGTTCAATCGTAGTTCCTGTAGTTCAATTCAGGTTATTATCTAAATTTTGTACTTTTGACAGCTAACGGGAATATTCCTTTAATTCCACCTCTTGAGACAGATCAAAAAGAATACGTTCGGAATATTCCAAAAGCATAAAGGAACGCGGAGCGGAATATTCGGAATACTATACTTAAGATGAATAAAGAAACGCTTATTGAGTGTTCTGAATATTCCGAGTGAATAAAGAAAACACCCTCTAATATTATTGTGAGTCCGGTACGAAATTAAAGGCCAATTCACACATTTCCTGGCATCATCGGATCGTCTCTTTAGAAAGTCACTATTTTAATCGTTGGGTTTCGGATTTTACACGAAAGCGTTCACATATCTCCAGTGCAGAGCTTTCCGGCATCTACCGGTTCAGTCATGGGCCTGCCGGGAAAGTTGCCAACGATATTTTGATTTAAGAATGATTGTAATAGGGTCGGATTGATCGGTGCGGCTTGTGCCAATCAGTATTCCAATAGCGATGTAATTTACGTCATTTTTCATCAAAACAAACTTGAAAATTAATTACGAGAAATCCTATCTTGTATGATTTTCATCAGGTTTTTTTAAATGGTTAAATTAATAATTTTTGAATTTCTTTACCGATGTGAAACATTTTTCGTTTGAAAGATCATTCAGGAGTGCAACCAATGTGTAAAAGTAGGATGAAAGAATTTGAATTTTCGTCGCAAAATTGAACTTTAAATCTACCTAGTTTTCACAGTAGTGCTTGGGTTAAGTTATTTGAGGAACGGTAGAAGGGTAAGAAGGTGGACTTTCGATGAAGTGTATTTTATAATCCTACAATGTCCTTGACAGGACTTAGGGCGGCTTAAAATAAGTGCACATCTTCGAACACGTCTTTCTGATACATGTAAGTAATGTCGTTAAAAACATTGATTAACATTTAGTAATTGACGGACACATACCTACATTGACATTTTCTCCGTTGAATTACTGAGAATGTTAATAATATTTAAACGACTTTACATATTAAACATGTAATCTTACAGAAAATTACTTGTTCAAATATTAAACACAAGAACATTGAAACAATTGTTGATAGAACCGAAAATTGAGATTATTTTCATTAAAAGCAATTTACGGAAAACATAAAAATTGCATTATTTGAGTGAATCCAATTATTATAATATCCTCAATTTGGTTGGGAAAATTTGATTGTTATTTGTGCTCCGGCTCCATAGGGCCAACGATCGTAGGGGAGAGTGGGGTAAACACAGACAGCGGGTAATTACGGATAGTAACGTTTTGGTGTTTATATCACGAAATTATTTCATAAAGTCGTTCGATTGTAATTGATTTCTTGCAAAACATTAATTTCAGGTATTTTTATTACCAAAGCATTACTCATTTCTTGGCAAATTTACATTATATGATTTTCAGTCATTTCTTATAACCATCCGATGAATTATTTTGACCTGTTACTAGTATTATTTGAATCAACAAATATCAGGTACCTATCGAGTTTTGTTAACAGTATTTCGCTGGACAAAACGGACCAGTTAACTTGGGAATGGGATCATTATAATAGATTTTATGTTAAATGTTCTTGCTTATGTGCTTGAGGGGTAATTGCGCACAGTGTATTTTCCATTTGAATCAATATGGGGTAATTACGGACATAATTATAGATATTAGAGCTATTTAAAAAAATAGTTTATTATTACTTTTATATTTTGGCTGCATTTGAAATAGTTAAGTAATAAATATACAGTTATTAAAGTTGCTCAGATTTAACTAGCTAATACTATGTATGTCAGTCCACCATTACCCCTCATTATCCGTAATTACCCCACGCTTGCCAATTTCGTTTTTTCAAAAATATGACACTAAGACATGCTATTGCAAAAAAATGTATTATTAACATGTAGCCAGGTAATCAATGTAAGTATGTAATTAATTAGAATTCGACTTTTTGCAATTGTATAAGCATGACTTCAAATTTTTCTTAAGTGTTCGTAATTACCCCACTCTCCCCTACTCAAATTGTTCGAAAATCATAGAAACAATTTTTAGTTTTACGCATCATTCAAACTTTGTTACAAACTGGCTAAAACTTCGTATTCCCTACTTAGATATTCGTGTGATGCGATGATTGCATATACGTATGTATATGTATATACATACGTGTGTATTGTATGTAAGTATATATAGTGAGAAAATAATAAAAACAGTATTTAGAAGCGGTAATTGGCCTATTCTAGAGAGAGATATAAAGCAATTGGTTATGTTGCAGGCTGAATTGTACCGCTGATAAATTGCCATAGGACTGGGTATAAGTTTGCACATACACCACTGTGTTTTAGCCTTTACGCTGCCGTACATTTAAAAATAAAAGCAAGCAACAAATAGTTCTCTTCGGTTTTCCATATCTTTTTATTGGTCGAGCCATTTAAAAATGTCAGTTTTTGCGAAAGCATTCGCTTAAAGTATAGAGCGTGTCTCATATTAAATTATTTGAAGCGTACCCTTACACGTAGTTTAACACAACGGCCTCCTTCCTCCTCTTAATGCTCGTTTTCAGTTTTTTATAAATTGCATGTGAAAAGTGCGCTTGGTTGCTTTCGCAACAACAATGCAGCACTGCTGCTTTATATTTTATGTTGGCTTCTCTATCTCCATATTATACGAACAAATTTATCGCGTTTAATGTCTGCTGCATTTTCAATATAGCAGACGACATGAACACTTCAAGAAACAATAATTAAATTCTAAGAATTTTAATACATTACTCTCCACTGTTTGAAAAAATAATACCATACAATAGCTTTCAATTATGTTTTTTGAAAATAAGAAAATAAATTATTGCTAATGAGCAATTAGAAAATGTCGTTTGTTTTTTAAAACCCTTATATGCTTAGTACCTATCAAAGGAACTCAAAACTCAGACATACAGTATTATTACAATTTTGTCCGCCGACTGGCTGGCAGATAAAATTGCATGATGGCCCTCGCCGTAATTCTGAGGACAGACTTACGCTTTTGGCTGAATGGCCAGTGCCGAAAGCCGCGCCGGTCCGCATATGCACTTGGTTAAAATTTCAAATGTGAATTATAGCGAAGACAATTTATAAAAGCACATATAAAATATTAGATATTAAAGTGGTGTACTAACTTATAGTTCTTTTTAGAGCTACGTTCCTATTTCATGAATCTTCACTGATCTTCACTTACTATGTGAATAATACAGGACAACAAAAAACAAAAAAATTTTTTTGGGTCTCGGTTTATTTCGTGATTTTTTTATTTATCATGTCTCAAAATAATCAAAAATTACCCACAACTTCCTTAAAGTTTGCTTTTGTAGTGTTTGTAGCAGTAATACAAAATTTAAATACCGTATTTTGACCATTTTTGAATCATCATTGCAAAATAAAGGATCATCATAGAACTTTGTAACTTGGCTTAAATGAAAGCTTAAATCCTAATCTAAGAGCACCGAATCCCATTTACATGATTGGGAGCTAATGTATGTTCTTACTTACAAACGGCAAATACCAAAAATATTCATTTTTAAAGCTTCTTTGTATTCTTTTTTGTACCTGTACGTTTATTTTTGTCGTCTTTTGTTGATAAAAGTGATAAAAATATATAGGCAAAAGTTTATTTTCCTGTGGTACACAATTGAAATTAAAAAAATTAAGATTTTCCTTAAAATTTGAAATTTCGTTCTAGCTACAACAGCAAACTTTATAAGGAAATAGTACATTGTGTGACAAGGGCGGAAAATAGACGATTGCACACGAAGGCGGCATATGGGCGCACGAGCGAAGCGAGCGAGCGCCCAGCCGCCTGAATGTGCAATCGGCTACCGCCCGTGTTGCACATACTATTTTTTACCACAAATGCGGAGTTGGGGGCGCGGTGGGGTCCGTAGGGGGTGCAACGGGGGGTGCGGAGGGCGGAGCCAACCAAGCTCTCAATTTACAGGCTATATTTGCATTGATGTAAGGAAGCTTTAGTTTAGAACATAGTTCAAACATTTTTTAATCTGTAATGATAAAAATAATTTGTATTGACATTCAAATTTTTAAATTGCATTCCACGAAATATGCATTTTACAATACTTTCTTCTGCTATGGTATTGTTTGTGAATAAAATAAATAACTATTATATTATTTACCATAGTAACGTATGGCTGGCCAGCTACTTAGGGATTTTTTCTTTTTTAGTTCAGAGCGCGCGAGTTGTCAAAGAAAAAAGCTCATCTTTCTTTTCTAGCTCAGATTCAAAGTTATGCTTATTTAGTTCAGAGTATGGTCGGAACTTGTTCTGTGAGCTCAGACAAATTTGAAAAAAACGAACTGTAAATAACTTTGCTCTTAAGTATGTAACTTTATTTGAGGATTTAAATGGACGAAAAATATGACATCATAACAGAATAGCATGTGCTATGATAAAGACATGCACCGATGCTGATGATTTCATAAATGTTTTGTTTTCCAATTTCGATATTGGTACAGAAACTGTATTCGCAAATAAAATACCACGATTTTAAAACATAGACATGTACATGCGGTATAAGCATAATTTAGAGAGGTTCCCCTTTTAAGACTATCACAACTCAATGGATGAAACTGCTGAACTTTCAAGAATGCTTAAATGGTTTTATTATTAATACTTATGTAACTCCATATATGTAGCTATAGTTAGCGTCATTGCCTTTAGAACCTTTACTGTATACATATAGTGATTATCTAATATTACATGCATGTGTACATACGTACATATGTACAATATATAATATTTATAGGTTATCCCATAAGTAATAAATAAAATTAAAGGGGTTAAGGATGAGAGTATTTCCAACAAAGATGCCATGTGAAATATAATAGTTAATTCCTACAGGTTATAAAGCATTTCAACAATGTTTTTTTTCGAAAAGTCCTATGTTTCGCTGTGAGTATTTTACATATAAAATACATAAGTATGATCATACTTAAAAAAACATGGATCTCTATAAAAGGTATCTCCTGAAAAGTACGTATGTAACACGCAAACATAAATACTCTTATTTTATTATTCTGCATATTCTTACTGCCAAGGTGTTGGATGAAATTGTTGAAAATTTTATTTTACCTAAAACTAATGACGACCCTGAAGCACATTTCCTGTCAGGTTAACTCACGTTCAAGGGCTCCCCCCACTTGCCTCTGAGACCCTTTTACGGGTCCTCGATGATTTCGCTCCGAAACGTTTTGTAATTTATCGCAGATATCGAAATTTTTACAGGGAGTTATGATTTAAGAACTTCTTGGGGTTTATCGCTGCACGTAGTCGGGCAAATCAATCGACCATTTCAGGGAGTGTTCTGTTGCCCGCCCCGACACGCGGCCCGACACAACCAGATTCCTTGACACGGTTGTTTCTCCGGAAATCGATACCATCCATAACGGCAATCGAAACCATCTTATTTATGTTTTTTAAGAGGTCGTCGGTGAAAAGCAATTCTATCTTTGATGCGACCAACGTCTTACGTTATTTTATGTTGCGGGTTGTGGCCTTACACGATCCGATGGTTTTCCCAGGAAAATAAATTAAAGCGGGGAAAATAAAATAAAGCAGGAAATTCTGCACTTTAATGCAAAATGCTTTTTGTGAATAACCGCCTCAAGTGCGTTAAAATTAATTTTTAGAAGAAAAGAAATGAATCAGTACAGTTTCGGTGAAGTCACGTCGTTACGAATTTCCGTTCGATAACTAATTCGATTAGGTGCTTTATTTATACACTTGAAATTAATTAAAAACTTTTCGTTGAGTAATTAATTTTGTGTTGTTTTAACACTTAAAAGGAACGTTAAATTAAAACTTTTAACGCATTTTGTGCTGGCGGCTGGACACATAAAAGTACGTCTTTTCCATGTTACCACTTAACCGAGCGCCGGTCACATAAAAATTCGTTTTAAATATTTAGTTGTATTTTTTTCATGTTTTTATTCTTAGTAGATGTTTTTACAACATTTTTCTAAATATTTACAATTTGTACAATATATATTTTTTAATTAAACTAATTTTATATCCTGATATCGCATTAAAATTTCAAACCAAAAAATTTTGTGTTTTTGTGTTAACATATCTATGAATCACAATATGTATAAGAATTTTTGCCGACGGTTAAGTAAGTCTAATTTATGACAGATACGGAGTAAAATGTGTTAATAAAGAGCTGTCGAAGCCAACAAAGTTGAATAATACATTTATATTTAAATACTTATCATTAGAAGAATGAAATTTTTTAATTTAAATTATGAAATCATTACGAATATGATTTGTTTTCGAAAGTATCTAATGCAATTCTCCACTTTCAAACTATACAATTTTCAAGTAACATTTCACCTTTTCCCACGTAAAAATATCTTTTTCCATTTCAAATGTATAAAAATCCATTTCAAAAGTGCTCCTTTTTATTTCAAAAGTACTATGAATTCCAAAACATTAGTATGAAAATTTAACACAAAAGTGCTTCCAAATGCAAAGTATGGAATAATGAGCACTTTTGTGTTAAGTTTCGATACTAATGTTTTGGAATTCAGTACTTTTGAAATAAAAAAGGTAGGTACTTTTGAAATGGATTTTTATACATTTGAAATGGAAAAATATATTTTTGCGTGGGAAAAGATGAAATGTTGCTTGAAAATGGTATATAAACATGTACATTATGTATGCATAATATGAGTATATAGTAAGTCCCAAAAATTTCAGAATAACATCTCAAAGGTATTGAGTTATCTATTGCAAATATTTCATCACATGCAAAATTTGCTTAATTTTTATTTCGGATTGTTACTTTCCGTGAAAAACCGAATGATTTTTGCTTGAATGCTTTGTTTTCGTTCGACTTATATTTTTTGATATCTAATAAAATAAATTAGAGAAAATAATCAAATTTTTTAAAAAAATATATAGGGCTGAAAGGCTACAATTGACTATGTAAATAAAGCTTAATTTTAAATCTTATACAATTCAAATCTTTAGCCTTTTGTTAACATAATACCTAAAACAACATTTACAAAAGAAAGAACTAATTGTCTTCACATGATTTTTCGAAAAATGATCTACTCTATTGAAATCAGTGCTCGTTATTATGTTTAGTTTTCAAGCGGTTTTTACACATACAATGCATATTTCAAAATTTATTTTTGTTTTCTTAATCGTGTAGGCGTCATATGTATGTTATCATTTTTAAAGAGGATACATGATTTTATTTATTTTAATATGTATAATTCTCGTTGAAAGAATCGGTCAGTTGTCAAGCAGAGGATAAAGAAAAACAACTCAATGTTTGTCAAATTTCAGACATTTCTGATAAAGATTAGTTAAAACGTGACTGTTTTCGAGAAGTTTCGATGGATTTGTCGATTAAAATCAAATTAATTTATAAAAGCGATGATTTCACCTTGAGGTTGTATTAAAATTTTTTTATTTATTTTTATTTTTTCTTTTCTATTATGTTATGAGTCTAAGACGATTACATATCTTTGAGCACAGTGATTTCAACAGTCTTTATTTACTAACATAGAAGATATTAGTATCAGAATTGTTAAGATATACCACTAAAAGTACGTTATCTGTTTTCGAAAAAACTTGTTTATCGGTCAAGAGCGGCTACATATTTTCGCATATGCCAATTTTGTGTCTAGAAAAAATAAAAACATTTATTTAGATTATAGTCTTTTGGATGTTTTTTATCATATAAGAATATGTATCTTGTCATATGTGATATGGACTCTAATTAATTTAATTGGTTATATATGTACGTATGTTTATTGGTTGTATCAAAGATGATTTTATCTCATTTCTGTGTAATCATCATCATACCACCTAAGAGGCTCCATAAATTATGTACTCCGAACTAAATTTGGACAAAATTTTCTCTCCACATCACGTGAAAGTTCTTGAAAATTTAGATTTTAAGGTAAGGTAGTCTTCTTTCTTAAGTGACTTCATCAAAACATCATTTGTCCACAGTGCATCTTTAAGCAAAAACTTAGGTGCTATTAAGGTAGAAACTTGTTTAAATCATAAAGCAATGTAAAGTACTAAATCGATAAAGATTTTAGTACCCGCCATTAAGGGAGCTTCTTGGGAAAGAAAGCCTGAAGACGACAACCATTACCACCCCCTTGGTTTGCTTGGTTTGCTCAGGAAGGAAGGTCTTTGTCCTGTGTTGGCGTCTTGGGCGAAAACAGTCATTGGATGCTGCAAAACTTTTGGTTGCCAATCAGTAAATTAGGAGATTCATCATTCATCCGGAACAGCAGGATGTTTGCGTCTTGAGTGTCCTCCTAGATAGAGAGTGCATTACAAATCTTTTAATTTTGGTCATTTTTTCGGGAGAATGTAGGTGCGAGCTGATGTGTCCATCAATCACATCATAAGCTTCCTTACCACCCGCAGGGGATTAAGTAATTACGACTGGTGCTACTGTGTGGCTACCTGAACAATAGTCTAAAGATACTCGAATCTTATCGCAGGTAGGTGCAATTAGCAAAAGCCCCTGTTATCGTAAGTGTTGATTTAATTTTAGATCCAGGTCTTAAAGAGCTGCTCAACTTTAAGTCAATTAAAAGCGTTCCATTGAAGGTGTGACAACAATTACGCGATTTTCACGATTCGACTTGTTTTTTTTTTTTTTTGTGTCGTCGACTTAGAAATACTGACTCTTCAGCAATAACTAGAAAAGTTTTTGCTTCCCTAGGAATTATGGGACAGTAGATGCGGGTGTGCTGATAGTTTCTACATGGAAAAATAAAAAAGAAAAAATCCTTTAAGCCGAGAGGATACAAAAATAGACTCCTTTGAGGAGATTTGCTAGAAGACACGTTCGTCTCGTATATCGCAAACAAGCGCAACCCCAATAGTGGATGCATCTACACATTCGGAGCGAATAACAAGAAACTTTTCTGAAAATCGAGTTCAAGTGGTTATCAAAGCGTTAAGTTTGCTTACGACAAGGTGTTCCTGTACCTGAACCTCGCGTGGTACTCTAAAATTGTTGTGATTTTTTATTTTATTTTTAACGAGGTGTTGTTCTTCGTGCCTCTTCAGCGGGGATAAATCAGAGTTAAAATTTAGAGACGTAAAATTTTTTCGAGAAGCCAGCCAAATCAAGATGAGCAGAGCAGTGTTAATAGTGTTTTTAGTGCTCTGCACCGTCGCTTTGATGGTCATTTCAACTCCAGTGGGCTCCAGGAGCACAACGGCACAGGATTTAATTGAGTCCATCCCCAAGAAAGGTGGGTGTTACGTGATTTGTTGGAAAACTTGGAAATTATGCTAGAAAGACTTTAACCAGAATGCTGCGTCTGCCTTTTCGTTGAGAGTCGTTCTTATTATAAGAAGCCCATTTCATTTTAATGAAATTCTAATTTGGCTCATTTTTGTTTCAAAAATTTCTCCAAAAAGAGATCGTTTTCTTTCATTTTCCCTTGGTTGGAATGAACATAGTTTTTAATTAGTCCCGTGGTACTTGTCGTTAGAAACTATCTTTTGAAATAATGAAATAACCATTTCTACCATACTCTACGCATATATGTAGTCACCTTTTTACCTACTCGACCGTGTAATAAATTAAGCAATATTTTCTTCCAAGATAAACTAAATTTTACTCGTGTCTCTGTCAGTTTTTTGCACCTTTTATCTTTATAGACGTTCAATTGGTGTAATAATTTGGCGCCTTTTCTGACATGTTTTGTAATTTACGATTTATTGATTAAAAAGTCTTTAAGAACAAGCTTCAAAGTTCACTTGTAACTTGTCGTTTTTAATGGTTTTACAGTTGTTATATGATATATTATTTTTATTTATGGTGCTCGATTTTTATTATCAGCTTTGTTGTTTTATCATTTTCAAATTTACGACAATATTGTTAGTAATTAATTAATTTTGATTTGAACACCTGCATACTTTTCTTTATTTTTATGTCCAAGAATAAAAGACGCATATTTTATTAATTAAAGCAATGTTATATTTACTCTTCTTTTTTCAAAATAATCGGTAATATCAAAAACTTCCATATGAAAGGATATGTTTTCAAACATTTTGACATTTTTAAAAACATTTCGTTACTTTCCCTTATTCTCATGATAGGATTTTAAGAAAAAACATGAATAATATTGAATATTATTATATTATATACATACTATGCACCTTTAGTTATTGGAATTTCAAAAATTTCAATAATTATTTCCTTAAATTACTTGAACATTTTAAAGCGTCATAAAAGTAAGTGTTATATTTTTTCAGACGTTTAAGTTTGATTCGTCTTCTAGTTTAGCTAAAAGATATAAAATGTAAGATTCCGGCCGAACTTTCTTTTTTGTTTATTGTCAAAATCCCTTTAGTTTTTTTTTATTAATTTTTAAACGTTTATTAAAGCGGATGCTTGACACTTTCACGCGTATTAGATAATTTTATAAATAAGTTCCAAACAAATAAGTGTGTTTTGTTATATTGACATTGTAAAGAATTTATATTATTTTATTAAAAATTTATAGAGCAATCAAATTAACCTCCTTATACTTTAATAATGTCACGTGAAGGTATGTTATAGCTGCTGACGAAGGTTAAACTAATGTTTTATTTATTTCTACGCGTTTTCATTAATTCTCAATAAACCTTGCAAACGAAGTCAAAGTACAACTTTTAAGTAAGCTAAGCTGTTTATAGCTGCACATAAAACTCCCCCTACCGATCGGAAAAAACATTATAAACTATATAATACATAGATTATGCCAATCGCATAATTTATTTTTGACAAAAGCAATTAAAAGCGCATCTACTGATACCGATGGGGTTTCCTTTATGTGTTTTCCTTCTAATTTTTTAAGTGTGACTCCAAATGGTGGATCACTGTCCTCCAAGCCGGAAGAAAATCATTGAAACAAATTAAACCGATACTCTGCAAAGTAAATCCCTGATTGAACAAGCTTAGAATCAGCAAAAATCTGTTTAATTCGAGATTAACGTGCCCGACCGATACCATATTTGTGCTAATTAATTTTATGCCACTAGAGACAAAGTCCAAGATAAGATGCGAGCACAAGTGATACGATAAGGAAAAAATAATTAACAGCTCAATTTATAATTGAAGTTAAATTGCAGCTGATTAATTCGAGATAAATATTATATCAGGCCATTACCGTCTTGCCGGAATAGTTGTTCATAGGAAATCCAAATAGGTGGACTGTTGATTTTTGGGGCAAAGGGATTCCAACAATTCTGTTTCACAGAACAAAATTTTTACCTAAATATTGAAGTAACTTTGTAGATGCATGATCAATGAGAGAAACATTGACGAATTAGCTGAAGTTTAGTAAATTCTGAACGAAATACATTTTAATTATAGTTATAGTATACCTATATTAAAAAAAAGATGGCTCCAAAATAGACTTTGGAAATCACGATACATTGTTTTCAATTGTGTTTTTTTTATGAGTTGATGGATCTCCAGAATTTCACATTGAATTGATATTTTTATACTATATCTATAACAAAGCTCTTAAGATTTGCAAAAAGTCCATCAAATTGTAATCATTTTCAAGCATACAAAATCAAAAGTCGTGTACCTACTGAAAAAATAATTGATTCTTTTTCCAAATAATTAAAGAGTTTTGCTAATTGTTAATTTTTACCAAATGTTGAATTCTAAGATTTAATGTTGTAGATTAACGTTTGCGGAATATGTAATGATGACGTCATTTCTTACTTATACATTGTACATTTGTAACATATGACTATTAAGAAACATAATGTTATTTATTGGATCAGTCTGTAAAGGTGTACCACCCTATTTTTAAGAGATTTTTAGTATCATTAAGAGTGAACCAATTCCAAAAGTTCTTCCAAAAGAATATTATGAACAGAAATCCACTGCTTAATTTAATTTAAAAAATAAAAGATATTGCAACGTTGCATCATAATTTAGCAATTTAAATTAAAGTATACTCTTAATTTTTTATAATTTTTTTATAATGCCAGTTAATAATCTCCAGAAGTAGGCATTGAGTTTTTAGTTAAATATTTTCCATAGTTTTGGAGAAGATTTTGAGATAGGTAGGATATTTGCCCGATTAAGCTTCATTAGGGTTTTGTTTAAAACTTTAAATTAGATTATTAGAGTTTTACAAAATAGAATCCAAGCCCAGCAATCGATCAGTCAATTCAGTCGCAGTCAGAACTCCTTTCATGAGCTCGACGTTTATTAGTATGGATATTATAATAAATTATCTGCACTTCTTCCGGGCATTAGCGCGCTCAAAAAGTCACCCTAGATTAGGGTCTTTGGAATCCAAAAAGTTCTTGCAGCACATTTTTCAATTTCAATATTTCTCGCATGATCACACATTTCTGGTAATTTTCTACCCAAATGCTTCTCAACTTGTACCATGCCGTCCGCATTTCTCCTAAGACGCCCTAACATCCGTTCTAGACATCCTTCGTTCCTGGCTTTGAGGAGTTTTCCTCTGCACTCCGAACTTATGAAAAAAGAAATGTCATTTCGTTGTAATCAATAAATCACATCGAATAGAATCTCCTCGAAGTAATGGCGATATCTCCTAACCTAAGAGATATTTATCCCAGTTCTCGGAAAGTCATTCATGAACTTAGTAATTCATTCAAGTAACTTATCTACTTTGTGACATACTCCTTCGGAATGGGTATTCAGTGGTGACTTATCTTCAATTCGAGACCACCTTCTTCAGGGAAAGACGGCTATTAAGATGGGTACATAGTGTATATGTGTTATATGCACAAGAAGTTATGTAATGTATGTTGTTTTAAGGATGCAACAGGTACATCCAATTGAAATTTTTCTTCTGGTGCGCAACCAGGTGTTCTTGCACTGAAAACAATCTACTGCAATCTAATTTGGGGGAATCAATTTTCCTTTCCTTCGAAACAGAAAAACGACAATTTCTCTAATATATTTTCTATACAATACTTTCAATAGAAAAAAAAATCATTTTTGTTGAGTTTGGTTCAATTAAATTACTTTTACAATAATGTTAGTTATATTATGGTATTGGTTCGTGTATGAGAACAATGAATATCTTTAAACATAATATCCTAAATATTTATACTTCTTTAAACAGGAATCTAGCCAAAAGAATAATTTTTATACATGCAGTGGTGTGCAAAACATTTGCAACTATAACTTCAAAACTTTGTACTACTCCACTATTTATGACATATGGCTCTAAAACAAACTTCCTAAATTTTTAGGAAATTCATTTCAATTACCTTTTACTTCAATTAATTTTTCTCGTTCAAAGTGCTAAAATAAGTTCATTGCAAAAATCCAATCGAATTACATATTTAGACGTTATGTGTTGAAAAACTTAATGAAATCAAATGTTACTAAAATGAATTAGTAAGAATTTTAGAAACTTAATTAAGGAAATTTTAACGAAAAAGGACTGCTCTACCCTTATGTTAAATACACCTACATACATATGTTTGCGTTTTCATACAAAATTTATTACGACATATTGCTGCAATTAAGTCGTAATATTATTTTCCAACGAGCCATTCGTATTTTTTCTTGTCAGTACAATTTTTGTCTAGTTTCGTTTGATTTCTACGATTCCTTTGAGACTGAAGTTTCACTTTGGTAGCCTGCTGTAGCTTTGAATTTTAGATCGAAATGAAACTACGAAAGTCTCACTTCCGCAAAAAGGTAATATAGTACGTTTGTAGTATTTGTGCCGCCAACAGATTTTTATGCATTAGAGCACACTGATATCGTTCATGACCTGATTAATGAGTATAGTTGACTTTTCGTTATTAAAGAGTTTTCCCTTCCTGTGTATTAATTTGTTTACCTTTGAAGCAGCATACACAAAAGGAAAAACAATTTTGTGTACATAATCATGGCTACTTTAATCATAATCATTACTACTTTAATAAAAAGAATTGCTAACAAAGAGATTAATAAATAGTAATTAATTAACTAGAAATTTCGGTAGATAAGTTTTGAAGTTTTTTCATTGTTGTTTAGGTTAAGATGCTAGCTGGCACCACAATATTTGAAACATCAGTAACGAGTTTTGGCTCTTATAAGCATTTTCAATTACGTAAAGGGCAAAAATATCAAACATGTTAAAGTTTGATTTAGCTAATTTAGTTCTTAAACAAATTTTTGACTTCGCGCATAAATGAACAAGTGTTTAGAATTTAAATTTAAATTTTACATCTGTAATTTTGTATCGCTCAGTTCATTGAATTTTAACATGTTTTTTTTTTCATTTCCAATTTAATTGTCATAATACGTGTTGGCAATAAATAGTCAATTACTTATTGTAAAATGCTGTCGTAGTATTTTTTTATTAACTATATTGTTTAGTTTATTCAAAATTTATATATGTAGTAAGCCCTTACAGCACACTTATCTTGTCTGAACTGGCTTAAGCAAGAAAAACAGTGTTAAAGCAAGAATGACAAGCTAAATAACTTATGTAATTTCCTACTTAAAGTAAGAACGAACAAATTAAAAACAATTACTGACTGGCGCCGATTAAGCAGCTAAAATAAATAATTTCACAATCTACAGTAATAAATACATTTCATAAATTTTTAATTGTTGATCATAGGATATTTTCAATAAAAACTCAGTATTTTTTGCTAACTAAATTTTTTCCTGGTCACTTTGAATATTTTCCTTTCTGAAACTGTAATAATAACGTTTAAGGGTTAAGGGTTTAACTAGTTAAGTGCGTTTGACGAGTATACTCGTCATGAAAAAGTGCAAAATTTTATTTTGTGAGAGTGTACACATATACTCACATACAACACAAAATGTTGCACTTTTTTTCATGACGAGTATACTCGTCGAACGCAGTTAGCTGGTTAATGGTTGCAGCTTACTCATCAATTTATATTGAGTATCTCATGAAATTTCTAAATTACAGGGCTATACAAAAATTTCCCTTGAATATTTTGCTTATTTTGAATATCACTCGTTATTTTTCGCAATTTTTTTTTCCGTGTAGTACATACCTACCTACCATTATTGTACTTCTAATCAGTTTATATTTTTGTACAAAATTATTTTCTGAGTTACCTATACTATGTAGATATAAAATAAAAGCAGAACATGATTTGGCTTTCCGAAGTGTTATAGTTGTAGTGTCCTATTCTTAATGCTTACATATTTTATATTAGCAATATCAATTCACATTCCCAAATTTGGTCAATTTGTTCTCGCAACACATATCAGAGATTAATGATAAAATAACCGAAAATGCCGCAAAAGCACAATTAACATAAATTTTGTTCCTCATTCCAGATCGTGGTCTCTTTGTATCATTTCACCTCTCGAAGGCTTTGAACGGTCACCGGGGCATGCCAGCGTACACCATCAGATTACCGAAGCAGGCGAACATTCCGAAGGACAAGTACGAAAAGTTTAAGGTAATTAAGTTAATGAGATCGTATAGTGATATCGCACAAGTGTACGAATAGGCGTCCGCAATCACAGTCCCCATCATATCCATTATCCTAATCAACATCAACCCGCCGAGAAGGACATTCGTTCCGGTATTTTGGGGCCCCATTACAGTACCTAATGAATATTTTAGGTTGAAACGTTGAAATTAGAAAGAAAAAATACATTTCTGGGATTGGGAAACGCATCATGCGTCCACATGGCCATTTGCTAAATGAGGATACCTTTCCTGAACCAAACACTATTTTTGCCACCGGGTTAATGCATGGCTGCATTCAAGTGGGGCCAAGTTAATACATAAAGCAGTGCATCTGTAGGACTTTTTCAATGCATTTTAAAGCGAAGATGCACTCGGTGCACACTGCACTGGAAAATTCATCATCCTCTACAACCAACGCGAGGGCTCCAGTCCATGTGGCTGGAAATGCGAAAATCTTTTTCACCCAGAATTACTAGAGTCGCGGTAATCCTTTCATTCAGCGGGACTAGACCTGCAGAGCCTCAATTTATGAAAGAGATATCATCTTCTTAATGGATTTCAGCTAATTAGGAGTGTAAGGCCAAGGGTAGACTTTTGTTGTCTGTGCCAGATTCTAAACTGAAATTAGGTTGGCGAAAAGGTGCATGCTTTGATCATATACCTAGGAGATATTGAAATTGTTTAAAACTTTAACGTATACTTAACCACATTCGAGAATGATGTCTGGAACTCAAGAAATCAATTGTTCGATCGAACTTTGGAATCAATTTTAATAATTCAAATCTTATTTAATTTCCTTCGAGCAATTGCTGTTTTCCTTTAAGTTTAACTTCATTCTGTGCGCTTTGGTCCGTCTACCTTCTTGAGAATCATGAAATATTCATGCACCATCCTTATTCTGGGAAAACTTAACCAACCCAACTATTTTTGCATGAATTTTAGTGTACCTAACAATTGAGAGTACTTTTACTATTTTTACCTTTAAATAAAATTTAAGAGTTTGTTAAAAATTAGAATAGCGGAAACACAATACTGATATTTTGCATGAATATTTTTACATTTTGGTTATCGATTTTATTTTATGCTAAATAATTGAATTTAAATTTATTTTTAGTGATTTAACATAAAATCCAGTCTGAAATTTCAAAAGATATGAAGATTTAGCTTATATATAGAAGGAAGTGGTCATGTTAGCTGCCCTTAAATCTCTAGATTTGTAAAAGGTTTGGAAAGAATTCAATTTTGTTTGATGGGACTTCTGATTTTAAATTTCAGAACTATTTGAAATTTAAGAATTTTTCTGTTTCCTCATTATATTTTTTATATTCAAGACGAATCTGTAGCATTTAATTTTATATACTATAGGCATACCCAGCCAAATATGTTTTACATATGTACAAGTTTGAATGCAATTCATAAAACTGGGAGAGAAGAACAACAGTAAAACTTTTAGTTCTGGATAGAATCCAATTATACAATAGATAAATATTTCAAAAGAATTATGTAAAATAAACTTACATATTTCTTGTATGTTTTTGAACTCACTAGTGGTTGTCTAAACTTAGGAACAATAATTACAGGACAAGGTAAAAAAATAAGATTAGTTACTTTAGTGCCAAAAACTATATAAATATCATTTACATAACTGTAATACATATAATTATTTAGCAAATATGCGCTGTAGCTTTATTCCACATATGTGTATTAATATTAACTTTGTTTGAAAAAAAAACAACCTAGTGATTGAATTTATAAATACTATTTAATATAAATGCATACATATATTATCTGTCCTAATTACTCTACTTGAAAAATTCTTAAAAGTTCCTGAACTAAATAAGTATTCTAGTTGAAATGTTTTTTGTTTGAAAGATCATTCAGGAACGCTACTTTTGTTGTAAAAAAGGTTAATTCTTTACGGTTGACATTTCACAGGAGGGAGGGTTAAATTAAACGTTCGAAGAAATATAAAAATTTTATCTTTGAACCCTGCCTAGTTTTCACAGTAGTAGACAAAATTAGTTATGCGGGGTACCGAAAAAAGATTTCAGAGGGTGCACTTTCGAAAGACCTTTCTTTTATAATCCTGCAATATCCTTGACAGGACTTAGGACGGTTTAAGTAAGTACTCCTTGAAACCATTTCAACTAAAAAAAGGGTAGAGTGGAAGTGATTTTGGGGAAGGTGGAAAGGGAGATTAGGATACTTTAGGGAATTGATTGATATACATATATGGAACGTTTTTCTGAACCTTAAACATAAGCCACAAGCTCTAAATCGCGTCTCAATGCTCGATGCTATTGTGAATTTGGTACATCTACAAGGTTAATTGTTAATAATGCTGTTTTTTTATGCAGTTAACCCCTTGGCCTATAATATTGAGTCGAGTCGATTGAGCCAAAAATTATAATCACGAGTAAAGTTCGTGATAAATCTATTGGGGTAAAGATGATAACCAGACTCGTTTCAAAAATGTGTCATTTTGAAATGGCTCGATGTATAGCTGTGCTCTGCTGGAAATAAAATCGTAAGCCAAGGGCTTAAGTTGAGCTCATTTCGGAAACTATTAGGCGTATCAAAGCGAATCATGTAGTATACTAATACAATATTAGATAATTTAATGAAGATAACTTATGCTAAGTTTTGTCCAAATTCTAACAGTTTTTTTTTGAAAAATAAAAGGACATTCTAGGAACCCTTGAGGGAAAATTATATGGTTCTGAAGAACACTTGTTCCAAAAAACAAAATTAGGTATCTCATTTATTTTGAGGTTTTACCCAAAATTTGCATAAATCACTTCTTATTTCGGTATTTCTGTACCGAGTTTTTCAAAGATTTATGGCAGCCGATACTTTTACACCTTTTACAACAAATATAAATAGTGTGAATACCCTTAATTTGAGTTTTTTTTCACAATTCCTTAATTTAAGAAAAACTTTGTACAGAATATCGCAACAGTAAATAACAATTAAAATTATGCTACGATGACAAATGAGCCTAACCGCAAAATGTCTTCTATGGGTACTCTCATAAATCGCGGAAAAAACAAGAGCTCCAGCTTCTTTTAATCAGTGAACAAAGCAAAACCGTAAATTAAACTTAAAAGATGTGATAAAAAGGAGCGAAGTAATTACAACCGGAGTAAGGTTTTATCATTTGATACGGGTCCAGTAACAAAGCCGACAAAGTAAAGTATATAGCAGGATTTAAATTCATTTAACGAATGATTCTCGGCATTAATAGTGGCATAAATTTGAATACAAGGACCTTATAAAAGGACAAAAAGTCTATTATACGGCGCGAGTCAGGAGCAGGCACATCACCGTCTGAGCTAAAGTCTGGGCCGGACGACAGTTTGAATGAACCATGAATAGTCCTGAATAATTAATTCAGAGACCACTGAAACGAGAAAAGGATTTCTCCTTATTCCGATCCTTGTACTGGAGCTCGCGAGCTCCCTACGTCGCGACGCCCTCCACCCGCACAGCCCGTCGCCAGCGTCTAGCGCGACAGTGTCACGCCACCTTTCGCATAAAATTAACTCTCATGCCATTGAGATTCATAAGGACGTACAGCGCGGGCATGCAAATCGCGACAGTATAATTTAATTTGATGATTCCTCGAGATCCTTGAGGAGGCACTTAGACGACCACTTTTCGGTGTATGAGGAATGGAGATGGAGTGTCTTTTACATAACTTTGTATGCGGTGGTAGCTGTGCCTGATTTTGTGATTTGAGTGCCTGGCCGTGTTTGTATGAGAACGAGAATGTGCGAAATAATTAAAACGGCAGGCACACCAGGTATACTATACCTGCTCCTTTCTTGTCATATAATAAAAACTCGAAAGAATTGCCAGCGACCGGCAAGCAGCAAAACAAAGAGCTCTATGTAAGTAGCAATTGCCAGGAGGGATTTTTCGTGCTCAGCACAATGGAGGACCCTCCTGATTTGAATAACTTTGGCCGTGACTGCTGATCCTTCATCCGTGAAGGACATTTCATCTTGTCACAATTTTTACAAATATACATTTGTAAATTGCTTAAAATATTCTAAAATCAAATCCTACTTCAAATGCTAAAATAAAGCTATAAATGTAAAAACTTTAATTTTCTAAAAGTAGCTCGTGGCGTCTCCAGTATAAATTGGAGCTATTGATTCATTTGACATTAATTGAATAACTTCAACAAACAAAGCCATTAATCTTAGAGTTAGCTCTTTAAGCTTTTATTTCCTTAGCTATTTCACATTATATAATTTTAAGTCCTTCGAAATTGTCACCAATAACCTTCAACAATGAAGGCGGAATAAAGCAAATTTTAAAATTTTACTGCTCTCTTTAACGCAGCTATCCGTTCGCAATAAAGTTTATTGCGTTCTTGAAAAAAAAAAAATTGAGGGGAATAAGACAGAAGCTAACAGGCAAACAACTTTTATGGGCATTTTTCAGTTTCAAAGTTGCGAATTTTCTATAGAACGTATACAAACAACAATGAGAAGGTAATTTAACAATTAAGAATTAATGTCCATTGTATTTGACTTTATTCCAAGCTCCTGTTTAAGGGTTCCATAGTCACTAGCTGTTAATTAGATGATTATAGAACTTCTTTGATAACCTTCCAAAAATTAATTAAGGTCTATAAATACATCTACTATATATGTACCTACATACCTATACTAAAAAAGGAGCCACTTAGAAATTGGAAAATGAAAATTTATAGTATTTTTTCGGATATCTGACTTAAATTAAACACATATTTCTTACTTATTATTATATATTAAGGAAAAATATTTTAATTTGATACGTTTGTTACTCAAAATTTCTTATTTACTTCTATATACGATTTCAACTAATTATTAAAATATATAAAGGTAGTGGACATTAAAATCAGCGCTTGTGTACTTAATATCTATGTAGTTCAATAATAATTAATAACAATAATAATAATAAAATAAAATAAATAAAAGTAATTGGGCTCGAAATTTTGAAGTGTGGCTACTAGATCAAGTACCTATATCATATAAAAGGGTCTCATTTGTACATTCTAAAATTGGTTTTCACTTCTTTTTATGCCACATACCTAATTTTCGACTTATGACGAAAATGCCTAAAAAATACATGCAAAGCGAAAACTCTGAAAAAATTAGAGTTGATAGAGGTTTATGTAAATATTACAAGACAAACAACGATGTCTCTAATTAGAAGGTACATATAGTTTTTTAAGAGATCAGTATAAGTAGGTAGTTTACAAACAAACTTAGTTAGGAGGTATAACAAATTAGCTTGCGTGATAATAATACATATAACTATTCATACAGTATAATTTAATGATTCACTAAAACTATTAAAGTCTCACTTCAATAGTCCGGCACGTCAAATAATCCAGCACCTTCCACCCGCACCTTCCTCACCAAAGTTTTTAAACAAGACCTACAAGTTACAAAAAAATAGATCTTAATTAAGGATTATTTTAAAACTAATTAGTGAATTGTAAGATATGTTATAAAAAATCGAGTAATACATACATGAATACAAATATGTACATATGTATATGTATTTCCTTTATTAAATGTTTTATTTTATTTTTATTATTAATGTTTCTATACAATCCAGTAATCCGAACATTCCAATAATCCGGCACCCCCTAGATTTTAACAGTTCTGGATTAGTGAGACTCTACTGTCTTAATGTTAAGAAATTATAAAAGAATGTTTCGAGGTCGAAATATTATCTGAATTATTCTCACAGTCAGCATGCTTCAATTATAGCTAGAGCAATTGAAAATCTATATTTTGCCTTTCGGCGGTAGCCAGAAGGAAGAGGGAGATTTCAATAATTATTAAAAATTATTTTTACTTAAATTCACCCCATTTGCGAACATAGCTGAGATATTGCCATGGAGGATATTTAAGCCAAGTTTACCTAATCAAAATTGATTAAGAAATATAGGTAGTCTACAAGAATATAAATAACCAAGTGACTCCCCCCTCCTCCTTAGAAATACGGCAGCTATCGTGGTAACAAAAACACTTCTAGAAACTGATCCCCCCTTGTCCGGCCACCACCATTTTGTAACACAAGTTAGAACTAATGTTGTCAAGGTGTAAAATTTGGTCAATAGCGGTTGAGTAATACAAAAAATTTCGGGTCCAAATCATTTTTATATGTATAACTGATGGATTGATTGCAGGAGTAGTAGAAGTAAATAGATTTAAGTTATAATTTCTGATTCAGTAATTAGGGTAACATTTATTGGGTTTTCTTTACATACTAATTTTTTCTAAATTTTCAATACAAAGACCGAAAATAATTTTTGCTAGACTACAAATATGTACCATCATAATGTAGATGCAGATTCCAGCTCTAATCATACGACTTTTATTGTATTTAATGTTTATATATCATCTTTGAAACATATGTCTATTCTATTCTACTCTGAAAATATTTTGGGTCAAACTGTTTTATTATTATCATCCAAGATTTCGCGATCATATATTCTTATAGCACACAAATAGTTGCAAAGCTATAAACAGTGGCGTTCGTTAATTCGTAAACCGGAATTTATTAGCTTATGCTCGGACAACAGGGTTATTGGTGAAAAAACTCTCCTCGTTTTTATTATTTGAAAATACTTTTCCTTTTCCCCCACATGCCTTTTGTACAAAAGGACCTCTGTACAATTCCGAATGGCAGCCATTTCTGTCCAGAGCGGGCTTGTGTTTCGTAACAAATAAATTTCCCTTAATAGTAAAATACAATGCTTATGTTTCCTCTTTCACATTTTCCAGGATACGCCAACATACTCACAATTTTCGTCGCATTTGCTGCAGTGGACCAAAGCAACCTTCAACATGACTAATGCGGATGTGTACGCATTGGTAACGACATTTTCCACGGTTTGCTTTCCCGGCGGCTGCTTTGATGCTAATGACATAGGCACCCTGTGCTGCCCGTTTTAATGTAAACAAATCTTTTTACTCGATGACCCCGTAATTAGGCAAATGTGTTCCAGCGGCTAGAAAGGTTTTCAAGTATTTTTGTATTTATCTTGCTTAGATGATTAAGTATCGATTTTCTGCGGCAAATGTGATTAGCCCTATTGTTGGGACTCAGCACTCAGCTTTTATGTGGAAGCTGTTGGTTTGCTTCACCTCTTTTGTAAGAGAAAATTTATTAGAATAAGCGTTTGTTGGTTAAAACGTCAAACGTACAATATCGAATTTATTTTTTTACTTTTTTACATTATATTTATAATAAAAACTTATTGTTCAATATTTAAATCTTTTTGCAAACATTTGAAATAACGAAGTATTTTTATGAATGCAGACGTTGGTAGTACTGTAATTTTTAAACAGAATTTTATGAGTAAGAAAATAATATGCCAAGAAAAATGTGCTACTGCTTTATATTTTGAATAAATATATGTATACTTACTACTATAGTAATTTGTATTTTATTTTTCGTACATAATATCAAAAATGATATGTTAAGAAAGCTTCTAAAGAATGTTCTGGTAAGTAAACATTGGGGTCTGGTTTTTTTTATATACATTGAAATTTTATTCATTTTTCATTCCTGTTTTTAATAGTTTACGGTCGTATCTTTTTATATAAATGAACTTATTTTCCAAAAATTCTTAACGCTATCGTACAATAATTAACAAAAAAAAAAAAAAAATGACAGGGAAAGTTAAACATTTCTATAGTATAATTAGATTTATAAACATTCAAAGAAAAATGTTAGGGAAAGAATGTCACAATAATTATGCAACTCTGGTTGCAAAAGGAAGTTTTTAAAAGCAAAATGATTATTTTAGATGAGAATAGCGATGCTGTTTTTCTGAATATAAAAATTTGTCCGTGTATAATATAGTAAATATAGTAATATAGTAAAATGGTGTACAAGAACTATCATGAAAAGGTATATCTCATTCGACGCATGAAAAGTTGAACAACGAGTGTGTGTGTATTCTGTAAAACACTAATTTATTAAAATAAATGTCTTTCGAATATACTACTGAGTCCTGCTGAATAATCAAAATTAATCATATTTACTTTATGTATATTCCAACAAAATTTGTTTGCATATTTATCAATACATATTAAGTAAGTATTTACAAACGAATTTTCCATGTATCTAAAATCAATATTATAAGGTATGCTGCAATTTTAAAAATTATCCAATATTTGCATAAGAATGGAATGGAAATGATGTTATGGGATATGATCAAAGAACCTTAATACGTGTTAAGGTTCTTTGATATGATACTTTGATACATTTGTTTCATTAATTGAGAAATCTGTTAAAATTAAATTATTAATTAAATATTTTAGTTTTCAACACTTTTGCAAACATATATAAATACATCCCCATTTTTGTACCTGTAATAAAATAAACATTCTACATAATATAAAGATATAAAATCGTTTATGAAACCTTGAACGTAAATAAATCACTTTTCAGTTTAAAGCTTGAAGAGAGGCTTAAACAAAGCTCGTAAAACACGGCTGATGCCCTTCTGAAAATTATTTAATGACTTCATAATTTCTTTATCTTTGAGGGGTTGGTCCCGAAACCCAAACTCCAAGTGAGATTGCTTTATCGTGAGCCACAAGAAAGAAGGGATCTTAAAGCGTTAGAGATTTTATCAACGCGCACAGCTCCTTATCCGCTGCGAAGTATTGCCGCTTTCAGATTGCGATTTTTACGGCCGCATTAATATGAACTTGTTCTTTAGAACCAATAAAACTTTGCTTTATAAGGGAATTAATGTGGCCATTACTTCAGCATTCAATACAATTATGGTGGATCTGCCGTGCGACAATTATCCTAAGAGGTTTCGGAATTTCACTTGTAGAAGTAAAATTTTCTAGGATTGAGATCTCAGCTTCCGCTGACTTATTCAGCATTAAATCAATGTTGTGCTGGTTCTGTGTTTAGCCTTTTGCTTTTTATAGAACACGATAATGTAATTAAAATGAAAGGGGACAGAGGCTGTCTTTCTGTTAGAAACGTTTTCGATTTAATTAATCTTTGATACAATTATTACTTCCCGTTCGTTCAAATCCGACTGCATACCATACAAGTGTAATTTAATTAAAATGACTAAAAACATGTATTTGAAATTCGGTTGTAATTTAATTTTAAGCTGTGACCAGGAACTATAATTAGAATTCAGACAGGCAAAATATATGTGATGTCGATTCAAATTGCATAATGCTTTTATGTGTATGGCGAAATTACTAAAATTTCGCATATAACAATATTATTAAAATTATTTAACAATGAAAAAGAGCTCTTTTTGTTATTTATCTTTAGTTAACTTTTACAATTTTGTTGAAAGTATTGAATTCTTCCTTTCTTCCTCCATAATATAATATAATAATTTTAAACTCATGTATAGTGTTTTACCCTTTACTGAGATAACAGTTTTTGTGGCAATCAGACCTTTTTTATCTATGTATATTTTCGTAATGTAGGTACAAATAAATCCATAACAAAATAGGTTACATATAGAAACTTTACAAAGTTATTTGAAATATTTATTTTGTAGAATGTGTGTCTCCAATATTAAATTCATGAATATCCATCGCCCTTGACCCTATTACAGGCTTTCATTGGAGTAATATCTATATTCTAAAAATTAAATCGATTGTCTGAATTTTTACAAAAACAATTTGTTTATCCTAAAATTAATTTTTTTTCTCGAATTTTCACCGAAATTCGTGTAATTCACTAATTCACTAATTGATGTGTACCCTAAAGATGGGTATTTCGTGCAGAAACCGGAAGTATAGCTTCAAATAGCAGAGTATAGTGAGGAGTTCAATAAAAGCGTTTAAAAATAACAAGTTTCTGTTTTATATTTTATATTTTTTTTGAGGTAAAAATAACAAGTCTTAAATCTTCACTGATGAGCCATTTTGCTTGCGCAAACAAATTATTTTTAACTGTTAACAGCTGAAAAAATGTTAATCGTTGCATAGCTTTGGTATAGGTACCTAATTTATTTTACTTTACTATGAAAACTTACTTCATTATTTTTAGTTTAAAAATTGAAAAATAACAATTATAAGTATCCCTCGAATAGCACGGCTAATTGATTCCGTGTTATTTGATACCTACTAATAATAAATCATGCAATTTTGGAGAAGAGAGAACTAACTATTGCGTTATTCAAATGCGTTATTGCGTCATTACAGATAGTCGGTTTTCCTTGTAAGCCGACAACTTAAATCGTTAACAGTAATTTTCGCGACTTGGTGTAATTCGAACTCCGTGTTATTCGAGGGTTGTCGCAAATTTTAACCGTGCTTTTCGAGACTTCGTGCAATTCGAGGGATGCCTGTATTTTTAGTCCTTGTGTAAAAGTCATAATTATTGATAATGATTAATGATAATGGATAATCCAATAATTTTTGTTGTGCCTTTGTTTTTCAATTAATATATAATTTAAACCATTTAAACCTTTAAAATACCTCTTACTTTTCGTAACGTTGTGATTCACAAATATACTCTATTGAAATTTTCCTATTTATATATGTACATATAAGCGCATTAAAATTATATTTGTATATTTGTTCGTATTCCAAAAATTTATGAAAAATCTATGATTTATTTCATATTTTTATTGTATATAATGTCGATAACTTGAACGACCAATCAGTCTCAAATCAAAAACCTTTTGAATACTAATCAAGTTTGAATAGTGTATACAAAGCATAATGTATATCGCGTTCATAATAATTAATTCAATAGAATGCAATTGCTTTCACATTTTGTCAACATTTTAATAAATCTAAAAGCAATCAATTTTGGAGAAAAGTCGAATTGAATTGATTGCGCCTCGTGGAACCTTGGCCGGGGTCTGAATGTGGAAAAGCACTTTTCAAATAATCACACAGGGAGCGCAAACATTCTCCAATAAGCAGAAAATCGCCGATGTTTGAGGTTGGGCATTCATTGGATTCCGACGTGCATAATTCTCGACCATAAAATGGATTTGGCCCCCAAACTCCATTGAAATAGTAGCTCAATGTAAATTTGAGGGCTAAGCACACAAGCTTTGAACTTGAGCGTTGGCCCCATTCGATGGTTGTCGGAGTGGTTTTCGACGGATGCACTTTGAAGGACCACATCCTGCCCCCGGTGTGTTACTGAAACCACACCGCATTCATGAAGTGTCACATGTTAACTTACTGCCATGTCGTCTAGATCTAGATAGCTCTAGCTCTAGCTCTAGAGTTTACAGCCCTGCGGCGTCGGCACCTCTGACCATGATATACTTTTGTGTCTGCGATATCCTTGCACCTGAGTGGGTTCGGACCAGATGAACGGAAAAACATTGTCCGCATTTTGGGAATGATGTGGCAACTAACATATTCATCTTTGCTAGGATATTGATTTTCATAGTCGTTTCCAGGGCACGCAAATCGAGTATTATCTAACATGTCTGCGTTCCCACACAGGACATGGGTGCGCCTCCGGGGAGCAACACGTACAAAATCCGAAGGTATTTGGTCGCAGGGCGCACAAAGGATTTGCACGGCTCCGGGCAAACCTTAATTAACTTAATTTATTTGTTAGTATGCAGCAATGTGCCACGGATGCCAAAGAGGAGAGTTCACCCTGCGAAGTTCGAGTCAAGGTGCGAACTGGGCCACTGGCGGAGGGGACTCCAAAGAGTTGTGGCAAGACATGAAATATTTACTTGGTTTAATTCTGTACGGAAACGACGTGGTTTTACAGCCGAAAGAGTTCGTTGCATGGCGGAGGTTTCACCTTTGAAATATTGAAACGGTTAGGAAGCGCACAGAATAAAAATATATTAAACGTTTTACGAGACAGCGCTAGTTTGCCACGACTGGAATAGCATAAAATTTTAATAAAATGAAGAAATTTACGCTATTACTGGTGGCGTCCTCTCTGAAAGGGTATCCTAACACTTTCTCGGAGGTCTCGGCGCGAAATAAAGTTAGAAATTTCTTCTCGTGTCCCTTTCACGGCGAGGAAATCAAGTTATCTGTGAGGGCTATGATGGCGTTGTAAAAAGGACACGAATGGTGACATGAAGATTTCCACTAGTTTTCATCTTTCCAAAAGGTTTAGCACGATGACCTGATTCTCTTCAAATATCTCAACGTTAATTAAATTAGAAGTATGCTTCCCTTTGTTCATGCTTTGCGCTTTTAATTCAATATATACGTCCCGATTTGATGTCAGCTTAATCCAACTCAATGAGAGATTAGCGAAAAGTGGAACACGTTTTCACCATCCGAACGATTTAATAAATTAAAAAATCTTCTTCAAATGTATTGGAGGTATGACTTCATTAGAAAATTACCAGAATCGTTAAATATGTGTATGATGTATAAGAAAATTACAAACAGTAATAATATTCTGAGCAGTGCCGGATTGATTTATGAAAATTTAATCTTATATGAAATACAAAAATAATTATATAGTACCATAGAAAAACTAAGCTTAGTTAGTACATAGCTCACCTCCTAACGGTTGTAAAATTAGTAGAAACAATAGGTTTTAAATATGATTTGTCGCAAATACTGAAAAATATCAATTTAACAATGCTTTGCATTTAAAATGGAAATTAGTAGTTTCCTCTGTTAATTAAAAAAAAAAAAACAAGGTTGTAAACGTATTAATATAGTTTTTTTCTTTTTAGTAATTTGTATTATCGAATTAAAAATATTATTAACATTGATTGTTGTCATTTAATGCTCTTAAATGCTTTTACCAATTGTAGTAAACTTTTCACCACTATATTTTAATTTTATCTTTTCGTGTTATTGACCCCAATAGGTACTGAGAATACATTTGTACTTTAAAGTATTTCAAATAACAGTTTTATTCAACGACGCTAACTAAAACTCACACTTTCCAATTAAATGACGAATTAAAATTCTACAATATATAACATATTCGGTGAAACTGCGACTGAGCTCCTTTTTGTTAAATTTATTCAACCCCATTTGAATATATCAATTCAATAATTGTAGGCACCTACATATTGCATGCATGGTAAGTCGGCATTGTCAGAAATTAAAATATATTCAAAAATGTTTATTTTTCATTTCAAATGGGAATTTGTAAGCTCTTTGTTGGTTTGGTACATATTTTAAAAAGAAAAGCATAAAAAAAAGACCTACGAATAAATGTTGTTATCTCTTCGCATAGTAAAATCGTTATGATCTTATGACAGAATTTCTGCTTCAATTTAAATTAGGAACCTATATCAGTCTGTATTGTATAGAATGTGAACTATAATATAATTTTAAAGAAGAATTTAACCATTTTTTATTGCGAAAAATTTTATCTGCCGCCATTTCCTGATATTTTAGTTCAGCTATGGCACTAGTTATGGTATTTTGGTTCAGCATTAGTTCAATAGAAAAAGTTGTTAAATTTATTGAAACCGGTTGTTTATTAAATAAATTAGCGGTTTTGAGTTTCAGCTAACAAATAAGTTGTTTAATTGAAAAATTCAATGGTTTTGTTGATTTTAAAACTGAATTCCTCCTAAAATTTACAGAATTTTTTGTGAAATCAAACATTTTTAGCATTTACCGAGATATTGTTGATCTACTAATTATGTGAAACGTTAAATGAATTCAATAATTTCACGTTGCAAATATGTATAATATACATATAGATAAATTAAAATCAGTCTCTTCTCTGAATTTTAAAGTTACAAATTTGACTGTAAAATTAAAAGTATCAATTGCTGAATTAAAGAATTTACATAGTTTTCAATCTATTGAGGAATTATTGTAAAAGGAAAATCAATAAATACATAAGTATATCAAAATCTTTTTTATTGCGTTTTAATTACTTTAATATCTATGCAAAAATACTACACAAAAATTGAAATTTTCTCATATTGAAGAAATATGTAAACAATACAATGAAGTTATAAAACATTTTGAATTATTACACTTTTACTATGTAATTGCGTAGTGTCTGCTATTATTTTATGTTGCGTAGGCATACATATATACATATATTTCAATTCAAATGCAGTACAATATTCAAAATTTGGTCTTAAAATATTTTCGACTGTAATTTGCAGAATATTTTTAAAAATTAACTTTCATAAGTATATATGTAATTTATTCTATTACTGCGTGTATATACAATGAATGGAATCTATTTAGAGCATTAACATTATTTTAGTTACACATTATATTATGTGTTGTTTTTTTACTATAGGTACAAACTTATGTTTACTTTTGTAACACATTATCATACTGATGAAAGCCAGTTTAAGCTAATACAAACAATTTATTTCCAAATAAAGCTTAATAGGTTGATTTTCGTATATTTCTCGTGGTATTTTTTGAACGAAAACTTGTCATGAGTGAAGCAAGTGGTAGAAATATCTAATACCTTTTTAAAGTCTAGACTTCTTGCGCCAACTTTTAAGAAGCCAAGCCAATCATCTAAATTACATATACTTATAGTCATATAGGATGAGCAGAGAAAGTTTGATTTATAATTCTGGTAGTAACTTGGACGAATCCACTGTATTTCTTATGCAGACAACTTGGAATGATATTGTATTTGGAATTAGAATTTCTTTATACTTATACCTACTTTCATATGTATATAATACTCTTATACTCATATGGTTAAAACCAAAAAACTCAGAAATTAGGAATAAACAATGCTAGTGAAGAATTTGAATAGTGCCAAATTTCAATGCTCAATATTCCTTAATTGAGTGCTTAAATACTCAAGTTCTCGGATAATGGCTCTTTTAAGTATAATTCGAGCACTCAAAACTACACTGAGAAAAGAGTTTGTTTGCAGCAAACAAATTCATGTTTGAATATGGCGAAATAAATATTTGGTTATTTAAAAGAAGCTCCTTTTATCATAATCATAGGCGTAGTTAACTCGACAGCGCTTATAACTGAGCTAAATGTGGCTTATTTCCAGTAACCAAATATTTTTTTCGCCACAATCAAACAAGCATTTTTTTGCTACTAACAAACTCTTTTCTCAGTGTACTTTTTACTCAGACTTGGTGAAAGCCACTGTAAGTACTTGAGTTATTTAACTAAAGTACTCAAATACAAAAGTAGTTAAATAAGCGGATCGAAAATTCAATCCAATCTCGATTCGATCTTTTAACTCGTCATGTAGGTATAGTGCAATTATAAAGACCACATTATTTGTCTCAAAGAAATATATCTTAAAATTGTTAACCTTAATTTTCATAATTTATAATGAAAGCGATTTTTCCCTGAACTCATTACGGTCTACCCTGCATTTGTTGACTTTGTGCTTTTTCATGTTACGCCACCAAATGATGTGAAGCCCTGTTGGGAGGGGATCAAACATAGCTGGTTTTAATTTAAAATCCCTCGGAGATGGTGCAGATGAATGAGATATGGATATCCCTTATCCCCTTCGTCCACGTGGTATTCACGTGTGACAGAAATATGAATAAATAGGCACCCTTCTGGTGGGGGCGTAAGTAGCCTGGGATTAAATCAAGCTCCTGGCTTGGATTAACTTCTCCTATGGGTGTCCTTCCGAGGATTCAATCCGTGCCTGACTCTTGAATTCCGAAAAGGCGCATGGGGGGTTTTAATCTTCGGTCCATGATTAATCATGGACAAGTGAGGACCTGTTAGAGCAAGAAAGGTAATTGTTTTGGTAATGGGGTGAATCCGTCTCGGAGGCCTCTATCGAATACAATATTCAGAAGCCAAGGGACCCAAGGACGCTTCTGATATATGAGGCTTTTCAATCCTGAAATAAACAACTAATGACTTGTAATTCGATGTAAGGTGCAAAACAAATTTATTACGGGTATCTTGGTTTCGGCCACTTCGTGCCAAAAAGGAGCTGGCTTTATTTACATAATGCAAACAAGTTCGTGTAGAAATGGGAGTCCGGATATAGAATTTTCATAGTATCCCTCCACAAAAGGAGGTTGAAAGCGAACAACTATTGACAAATTGCTCCATTTTATGGGTCATATCTTTCTTGTATTTATGAGGGTCCGTCATGTATCTCATTGGTTTCACCGAACGGAGCCTTTTGCAATGTTATGATGCTCCCAAGATCGTTACATTATCATGTGTGATGTACAGTCTCCTTCAGAATTGGTACAGTGGCGATTGGGTCGAACTCCATAAGAGAATAGTGCGGTCTATTCCTTCTATTAAGTAGGAAAATCTAGAGACACTTGAGTCAACATAAAACCCTTGGCAATTTAAATAAGTATTGTTAACCTTTAATCAAGAGATTTTTTGCTCAGTTAGAAAGGATCCCTTTTTTAAATTTGGACAAATATATAAAATACAATATTATGCCTTTACCCTTTGTAGTTTCAATAGTATATACAATTTCGTAAAATTATATTATATTGGCATAAAATTCATTCCAATAATAATGTTACGGACAAATTTTAATTCGCTTTGATTAACACCAGTTACTCGAACTCATTAGTTCAAAGTAATATTCTTCTGGACTTGTTTGAAAAATGAAATAATATTTAATTTAGACATATGAACGTTTTAAATGATAGCATTTTTAGTAGCGTATTAAGGAATGAAAATCAATTTTGTATACCCTAATAAATATGTCATTTCCAGTTTTTTTGCCATTCTGTAGGAATATATTCGGCATCTCATTTGAATATGCTTGTTACTAAAATAAATTAAATCTGTAATTCTAAGGAATTGAATTGAGATTGGAAGATATATTGGAAAATGTACGCCATTTGAAAACAGTTGCTGCAAGACTTTTTATCCTAAAACGGCCGCTGTATGGTCCATGTAGACCTACATCCAGGTCGTAGCAAAATTTTGTAAGGTACAGTTTTCCTATGTACAGCCCTTGTACGCCTCAGTAAAACGTGTAAATAAATTAAGCCCCTTTACGCCCTTTGTACAGCCTTCCTTTAAGACTTAAATATTTTTGGTCAGGATTTTATATATTGAATTTGTTATTAACTGAAGTCAAGTTCCATTATATTGTTGAGAAATTCTGTAGGGAAATATATGTATGTTCGAATTATTGTTGTGAATAGCATTACATATTTTTTTAACAAATTTCATTTGCTGGAGTCAAAATACATACATATCTGCTCATTTAGGGAATGAAATCAATTAAAGATGTATTTTTTAATAGTCTAATTATATTTTTTAATTTTAATTATCCATTTGGTGTTTCTTTTATCGTCGTATGTATTTATAAGATAAATTTCATGGTTATATTAAAATTGGCATCTAGTGAGGTAAAACTCTTGCCTACTGTGATAACACACCAACTCACACGTCTATAATTGTCATGGTTAATATTAGTTTTTATTAAAATATTATGTCCTCGACTATGAATTTATTTTAAGAAGTTTTATGGAAGCGCAAATGTGCAATAAAATAAAACTTATAACCTCTCAAGGGGACCTTTCACGCTGCATAAAAATTATGAAAACATTGTGCCGGAAGTACAACCGTTTTAAAAGGATTAAAATAATATCAACCACTCAACACTCTAATTTGCACTCGTAATACCAAGGTCTCAACAAGTTTTTGATGCAAAGAAAATATCGATTGGAAATTCCAAAATAAAGTTATCAATTAAGTCAAACAGGAAAAAACAAATTTAAAGACTTCTTTTAAGCAGCGAAAACTTCAGAAAAATTGGTAAGTGTTAAATAACACTTGGAAGTTGTTAGCTGCTTATTAAGTCGAATTGAAAAAAAACTGTATAAGGCATTAAGTGCTGCTTAATTAACTGCATAATTTGCATCCAGCTGACGCAAAATCGCTTTGTTTATTCTAGGTGTTCGATAAGAAGAAACTTTTATCACATTATAGAGTCTGATCCTCAAACAATTCTTGATCGACTGAAACTACGAGATCGCTCGGATAAACCTGATCTGTCAGTCTATTTTGCATATTAATAATTCTAGCCGATAGTGGACAACTGCTGTGCCGCTCTGTGTCGCGGTGCCAAGATCTCTCTTAAGAGAATGATCGCGAAGCACGCAGAATTGGGCGCAGAGCTTAGTATGTACTAAAATTGGAAGTTCGAATTGAAGCACGCAAAAGTGGACAAATCTACTACCGGTCAGTTGCGCGTTACAGACAGCTGGCGCGAGTTGAGGTCTTGCGACAATCTTCTTTCGCGATCGCGAACAACTGACCCGTCGAGATAGTAGTGATCTTCGAAAAGGTGCGAGACCGGGAGATTGGGAATTGTATGTAAAATTCTCATAAATTTTCTTCGCTTTGCAATTCCGGAAGTGTTTATTTCATAAGTCAATAGCGCAAAGTAATCGCAATGTTCAGGTGTCTTAAACCAAAAAAAATATTTGAGAAGTGTATTGCATTCGATCGTTTCGTTTTCAGCTGGTGAAGTAAGAAGCTAACGAAACTGAATGAAATTGTCTGTATCTTGGTTCTGTGCGCCTTTTGGGAGTGTTCAGTACGACTCAATTCAGACTATTGGATATGTTGCGATTATTCCCCTTTAACCAGCCTCAACAATGGAAGCGTAATGCTCAGTCTCTAGGCGAGATAATTCAAAAAGAACCGTCTTCCGCATGACGCCCGGATGGTAATCACTTTTGAAGACGAGAGACAAAGATAAAGTGGCTGACGTATTTAAGTGCTTTCTCTTTTATAGAAGTGAATTGCAATCAGTTGCAAAGAAGTGTTCCATAACTTCTTAAAAAGTACCAAATGATTGTTTTGTGTACTGCGATAGCAATAACAATCCTATCGAAATTCATTAGAATTGTATTATTTGTATATTTATCAATAACAAAAATAAGTACATCAATTTCTCTTGAAATATACATCATCTATCCTTGTTACATGTTAATTGAAAACTACACATGATATAATTGTTTGAAGCCAACAAATCGGAGTGGGAGAAAGTACCGATAGTGTCCATTCGAATTTTTTCTCATTCCGTTTCGATGGCTTCAAACAATAATATCATGTGTATGTTACAACTAATAATTTTGTCAATACAAATTATTCTGTAACTTATTAAATTATGTGGTTGGGTTTTTTAATTTAATTTAATTTTTTGTTATGTTAACTAAACATTATGATATATAGATTTTTGAGATGTCAATACGCAATGACATTTCTGGAAGTAAGACAATTTTAAGTAATCTCCATCAATCCAGCAACCCGCATATTACGAAGACAGTTGTTCGTCAGCACATCACAGTTAATATAATTGAATAAAAGAAACTCATTACTATTATTATTTATAATTTGATGTTACTGAACTAGATAATAATAGCTGTTTTCTTTTCACATCGGATCCAGTTCCAAGTTTTGCAGTAATTTTATGGGCCTTTCGCAAATTTTAAAATCTTTAAATGTGTGACGGATCCGTTGTGCAAAGAACGAAACTAAAAACTAAATATGTAACTAGTTGTTGTTAAATGAAATTAATAATAAAGTGTAATATTTTTTATTCTATTTATGAAAAACAAGTAATCACAGCTTCAAAAGTCTTTTTGAACAGATTATAAAACAAGTACAAATACAATATATACAATATTTTTAAAGAAATAAGAGTGTTGAATTGTGATATTTCTTTTTTCCATTTGGCACATTTTTAAAAGCAAGTACCTACTAAATTGATTATTATTCGATATCAATATGCAAGCAACTAAACTAAAGGTTTGCGAATTAAATTAATTAATTACTTAAACAAATTGTTGTTACTTGTGAGCGCAACTAAGCTGTATGTATGACTATATTTTTGGATTGTATAATTTTTATAGTTGATTTTTAATCTACTATCCTTATTTGAGAACATTTAATTTGAACTGTCAACTAAGAACTAGTTGAACATGCAGTTGTGCCCAACTCGCAACTAATAGTTTTTAATTAACAGTAGTATTCAACTAAAAAATTAGTTGACTACGCCGAACACTAGGTCTAGACCAGCTCATATATTTAATATTCTACGGAACAATTGGTGCTCAAACATTTTATTTACCGAAAATTTTTGGAAGTATGCGAATATGTAAAAATCAGGGGCCATCGCCGGTAATATTATACAATATAATGAAGAACATTGTAATACATTTACTTTCGACATTCGTTTTCCATCCAAAATACGCGGTAGGTAGGTACATTTGAAGGGATTGTCTTTCGAAAGAAGTTATATGAATTATTGGAGAATTTTGATTTGAAAAGATAGTGCAAGTACTATAAGTAGGGCTATTTACTAAAGGTTCTGTATAAACAGAAAATACTCTACTTCCTCAACAAATCATACATTTGTATTCTAATTTCTTAATGTTATAAAACGTATGTCAAAAAAAAAGGGAAACAAAAATTATGTTCAGAGACCACATTTTAAAAATTCTAATTAAAAGCCTAGGACGCAATTCAGAAAGTGACGTTTGATCCTTTCAAAATGTGCTCCTTTTGCGATACTTAACGTAAGCCCCTGTTGTATCATTGAACAAACAGCGCTCTAGTTTCCAGGTGAATTTAGGCCTTAAATTATGTATTGTTTTACGTACATATATCTAAAATATACGTACGTATCTTTATTTTAATTTGATACCAAACATCTTTAATATGCTATGTATTTATGAATGTGTGAATTCGTTACGTCGAGTTTTTTTCATTAAATATACCAAAAAAGCTTATAAATCCTTATCTTACTTTTTATTTGTTTAATAATAATTAATGTCTTCTGATTTGAGTCTAAAGGAACTTTCACTTAGTGACATAGACATTAGAGTTTTCAAAGCAAAGCAGCATAGCTATTTTAATAAAATTACACGAGATTATGCAAATGAAGAATAAAATTATATAACTTGATTTTTTAAATTTGGCAAATTTTTAAACCTCTATAGGCCCACTTACTTTCGATGAGTTCACTTATTTATATGTAGGATTATCTAATGACAATCTATAGATCTATCAAATTTGGAGTCGTTATCTCTGCTTTAATTCAATGACTGAAATGCGCTTTATATTTTTCAAATTTTATGGAGACGTGTGTTCAATTTAAACATACGATAATTTGTTTTGCTAATCAGTTTGATTATAGCGTACTAATAATAGAAATGTTCCATTTTACTTGAACATAAAGTTGATTTTAAAGAAGTTTAAAAATACATGTTTAGTTTTTGATAACAGACGCTTCATAACAGATTTGTTATAAAAGCTTCTTTAATTATTGATAACTCATTGATCACCAGAAAAACTTGTGACGACATTATGGAAAAATAAGCCTAACTGGAAAATTTGTTTCTTTGGTATTTAGGAAGAAATTAAATTAATTTTCTTAATATGAGTTTCAAGAGTTTTTAGACGATTCTGGAGGATTTACGAAATTATACCTTATGAAATATATAATAGGAAATGACACATGCAGATTTAGTTTTTTAAATTCTTCAATATGCTACTGGTACGGGCATATGTGGATTTTAAGTGTATTTGTTTAATCTCAACCAGAAATCGGATCGGATTCGAAAAATTGTTACGATCTATATAAAGGTTGTGTTCGTTGTATTTATGTAAACATTTCTGATAAAATCTTTACACGCTCTTTTCATCTAGATTTACGAAATTCTTTACTACTCTCTCGGACCGTCCAATCTCCTTGGCACTATATCGCTATACACTATAAACTGCATTTTTGGAAATTACTCTCAAAATTAAACCTTAGCTTGCTTAACTTAGATTAAATAATGATAAATAATAAAAGAGAGTTATGTATATATTAGAAACATTTTGAAACTTTCTTGCTCACTTTATTTTATATTTTTTGCAAGATAATGTTGAGAGGGCAATTAAGAAAACCTTAAAATGGAAAATTGTAAGTGGTGTATGTTAAAAATATAAAAACTATAACTAAAAACGTCGACCTTCATAACTGCAGACTCTTTTCTATCTGACATATAACCATGAATTCGGGCTACAATTACCACGCTCCTGTTGTGCTAAAATCTGCTTTACGGAGCATGAAATTTGACGCCAACAGTGAATTTAAAAATGCGTGCAAGAGTGGTTCACACGTTAATATAAGAAAAATTACGCTATATGGCAATTCAAAAACCTCTCACGAGGTCTGATAAAAGTACTTGTATACAGCAGAATTACGCTGGAGAATGTGGCCTATTTTTAAATTCATATTAATTAACAAGATGTATTTTTATTAATATAATTTTTAATCAAATTTTAATTCAATAATACACTAATTTGGGAATATTGAGGCCTATCCAAAATCAAATTCGGAAGACTAAAAATATAGTATTTAACGATCTGAAGGGACTTGAATTTGGTACTACTGTTGAAAACTGTATCACCTCTCTACGCCCTCTACGGTATAAAACTCAACTTCATCCAGATTGTTAAATACCATTTGATTCGTTTTCGTAACCTCTCCGAATTCTGGAATAGGCCTGATGATAATTAACCATTTTTATGAATAACATAGAGGTTCATGCCATATTGTCTATAAGTCTCTTATTATGGGTAACTTTTAGATATTTAAATTTGTAAATATGAATCTAGGGAAATATCTCTGTACAGACTTAATATTTTTTTTTTGTATGAATGGAACATTTAGATACTCTAAATAAAGAAAAATTGTGACCCCATAATATTAAAGATATTTCAACTTTTAAATTGTGTGGGATGATGTACTAAATAATAATCAATCCAGCTTGAACAGTCACTATACTTAAGTTTTTATCGAAATCTACACAAAAATATGATTTTATATGTATTAAAATGTTATGTAAAATCGCTAAAATATTGTATATTGAATTTTTGAATGACATTCAGTTTATGAATTAGAGCTTTGTGCCGCAAGAAAAATGTCTGAGCTAAGTGAAAGATTAAAAAGTGTTGCTAAAGGAGAAACTAACGAGTACTAACACTTTTTAATAAAAAATCTGTTCAGTTTTTTTACCAAAGACATAATTATTTAAAATCTATAAATTATACATACATATGTATGTATAGATGAACCTATTTATAAGCTATATACTACACTTCACAATAAGCTGCAAATACTGGAAATTATCGCCTCTCTATTCAAGTCAGAAGCCTAGATAAAGCAATTTGTCTTCTATTCTAAAGAGCCTAATCGCAAGTGACTGCTCCATCAATAGTGTCGAAAACACTTCGATTAAGTCAGACCACCATCTGTTCGGGGAATTTGATTTATTTGAATGTTGAACGTGTAAAATTATCATTTATTTCGCGCGCAAATAAACGCACTCCAATTAATAAAATTGCGCGTTCAAATTAATTACTTTAAGCATTCGTGTCAGTGATATCGATTTTGAAGTCTCGATGCGAGCCTGTGATAAACATTATCGCTACGGTCGTTATTCGATGCGGGTCGTATATCAGTGAGATATCAAAATCTCAGTCATGCCCAGATACTGGGGGCGGTGAGATTCTTCATTTAAATCGCAACCCTCATCCAGGCTGGTCCAGGAGGTCTAGGGACGTAATTAATTATTCGTATCGTACAGTGAATGGTGTTTTGAGTGGTGCCGACCAGTTGAACTCGACGTATTAATTGCCCACCCTGTGCAAATTGTAAGTGTTGTGCGAATGCTTTCAGTCAAAAGGGGGAGCTTCGCATTTTATGTATTATACATATTTTACATATTTGCACTGCAACCTCACTGCTTGTAGAAATGTAAGAAGCTGCTCAGTTTCACTTGAGCCTAGCCTCCATCGGATTACTGAGCATTAAGCTGGCAGCGGGTAGAAAATAAATAAATAGGCAAATTGATAGCGTTCAGATAAGATTTCGTATTTATTTTCTGCACATGCCGGAGTAGCATATCAAAAGTGTTTGCTCGGATAGAAAGTTGTGGAGGCTCACACCGAAGTATGCCCCTTTAGCAAAACACTCAGAATTTTCCCATGAACTCTGTGAAATCGGAAGAAGGGTTCATTTGGGTAATTTATATGCACATACATACATACATATATACATATATTATACGTATTATGGTCTTCTGTGCACGCAGATTTAGACTTATCGGTGGTAGTGGTAAACATAAATTGCATTTTTTGAAAATTCTTAAATCAGCGGTTTCCAAGCGTAGTTTAAAATTATAACGTTGTTATTGTAGATTTTGGAGCGGTATAATTTGAATTTTAATTCTCCTCACGCATTTTGATGAAACCTTGCATAGAAAGTCTTATTTGGGCATAAATTCAGTTTAAGATCTCCTCGTGATGACTGCTATACACAAAAATGAAATTTCGTTGGTCGCATTCATGTATGTACAGGGTGACAAATGGGAAATTGCCTAAAGTATATGTATCTCTTTCCCCCTCTACTGTATCGTATGTATAAGGCTGAGCTCACGTAGTTATATTCTAGAATGTAGTCAGTTTCTATTGAGACGCCCTAAAGAGCGGTACGTGTGCCTAAAAACAACATTTTTTCCTTTCGCTAAGAAACGTGGATTAAGTCAGGAACTATTATTTTATGCAAGATGCTACGCCGCATAGAACTAAGAACATACATATTTGAAGCTATTTACGAAGTTTTTGGCGAACGCGTCATCGGTTTAGGATATCCCAAGTTTGCACACGCAGATATAGATGGGCTCCCTTTATTGTGAAAATTCAGATGTCGATCACTTCGAAAATATTAACCATTAGTATAGTTATTTGCTAGCTAGGTTTTATCAATTTTTTTTAAAAACTCAATAAAGGTTGCAAATGGTTGATTCAACTGGAACCAATTTCAAATAAAAATGACCACTTCAATGATTCAATATGTATTTTGATTATTTTTTCCCCTACACTCATCTCGAAATTATAAATGATTACTTTAGGCAATTTCCCATTTGTCACCCTGTACATATATATTGTACATATGTATGTATATATTTCCCGACATAATCAACTTCAAAATTTTGAAGTTTTTTCCACCGAATTTTCTCCATGCAATATTACAATGTTTTTAGTCTCATAGGTACATTAGAATCAGGGTGCAAGGCGCCACAAAATAGAGCTAGAGAAAAATGAAGACGATTTAAATTATTGAAACTTATTCTATAATTGCAAGGGGCAGTAATAGTTGTAACATTAAGAATTTAAGAGTTTGGATGCAGAGCGAATTAACAATTTTGATTTTGTTGCCTTTTACTTGTACATTTTGACTATTTTCACTGGAGTCAACGTTGAAAAGCATTAACAATTCTCAATGACAAATCCGATATAATTTACGCTGTGTGATTGATTAAAACTAAACATTATTCCTTAAGTTGTGTCGATTTTGTTTCTAATTAAAATAGAATATTTAAAGGGTCGTTGATTTTTAATTAATCCATGAGACGAATTTGAAATTATGTTTTACTTCGTTTCAGATAAACATTGATGTAAGCTGCTTTAACACCAATTGTTGGTCAACTACAATAATATTATGATGGAGAGGAATTGCTACGCATGTAAAATTATAATTGTTTTATCTGCAATTGTACTTGCAATTAATGGAGCAACTGCATTACATATAGACAATAAAGTTTCGACAGTTCAAGCCTTTGGGATTGGAGAGAATGTTATTGTGACCGATGAAACGTCTACAAGACCGTCGTACCATGATTACTTACGGAATAGGAAAATATTTCTGCAACGGGAGCAGTCAAAGGGAATCGGAGCGGATATAGCCTTAAATGATCGAGAGGTTATTGCAAATGAAATTATAATGAAAGCGAAAAACGAGGAGCTTGAAGCAGGTTTCGCAAATCCATTCAAATTCATCCCCTCGAGACATATTTTTGAAGTTTTGGATCAAGTTAAGTCCTCGAGCCTTTTCAATCTCATTAGGCAGATGCCCAAGGGCGCCATCCTCCATGCACATGACACGGCGCTCTGCAGCACCGACTTTCTGGTTTCGTTGACGTACCGACCCTACCTGTGGGAATGCAGAAACTCAACCAAAAATTCTATTTCATTTAAATTCTCGAGGATAGCACCCACCTCTACCCAGGGCTGTCGGTGGACCTTGGTTTCAACCGAGAGGAGACAAATGGGCAAACAGTTCTACGACAAGGAGCTGCGGAAGCATTTCACGTTGTACACGGAAAATCCACTGACTGAGTTCAAGGATATCAACGACGTATGGAGCCGTTTTATAAACATCTTCATAACGATTGAACCTCTCGTGACATTCCTACCCGTCTGGAAAGACTACTTTTCGCGAGCCCTCACCGAGATGTACGAGGACAACGTGCAGTATTTGGAATTCAGAGGTGTTCTGCCCGAGGTAAGTTACTCCCTCAAGAAATTTTCTGAATTAGTTTTTAAGCTACTGGGAGCTGACGCCTACTTGTTACTTATTTACCAGTATTTCTTCAACTTATGAGAAGCACACACGCATAAATTTGTTTTCATGACAAAAATATGTTCTCGTGTAATCAGGATTTAGGGGTGTATCTATTATATTATATCCTCTAAGATGGAGATTCATGAAAAAAACTGATATTTTAAAAAAATTATTTCTTCAATTTCCAAGATATGGAAATTTTATATATATATAGGTACATAATATGTAATGAGAATCTTAAACATAATTTATTTATTTATTTATTTTTTATTAATTATTTTAAGAATAGCAGTAGAAGAGATTTGATATTGTGTTACTCTACTGTTTTTAGATTCCTATGTTAAAATAAAATAAAACCACATCACATTGATTTTAGATATAGGAGGACATTTTTCTGTGCATGAATCAAAGATCTCCTTAAGTGCCAAAATATTAAATAAAATCTGTTTTTCACTCAATTTCTTTTACACAAAACATTTATGCACACAAAGAAGTCCATTCATGAACTTTTTAAATGAAGGACATATTTAAATACATAATTCTGACGGGAAAATTGTATAATATCAAAGTTGAAAAACTTGCGAGCCGGATATTATTGTTAGAGATACCTAGTGGCATTGTTTATGCTTCAGCACAATATGTATCTTGGAAATGATAGACATTCTAAAAGTATCTCGATACAAATTATGTTTCATTTTGTTCAATTGGCCATATATATTTGATACAAAAGACTTTCTGGTCGCAGTGCTCATCTTTGGGTCGCTCCTCCTCCTGGCCATACCGAAATAACAAATTCTTATAGACGCTATTTTGATTTATAAATCCCTTTCAAGGAAATTAAAGGCTATCAATTTTTCTTTACTCTATACAAATTTTATATGCATAACGTTTATTTTTCCTATCTACATCAATTATTTGAATAAAAACGTTATTTTTTTCAATTGTATCCTATCTAATTCATTTTTAATATTTACATGAAATGAAAAACCTTTGAATCTTTCTGGTAAAAAGTACAAACATATATTTCTGTAACTTTGGAGAAACTTCAAGAAAATTTCAAAAACTAATTTTATTAGAGTTCACATAATTTTCTTCTTATTATGAATTATCTTTAATTTCTTTTGAAAATTATCTGTTTCCAAATTAGTTCATTTCATTCGAATATAGTGAACACAAAATTAGATTTAAGATTAGGCAAGAAACTTGGCATAATTTCTACATTCCATTCCAATTATTTTTTTGTTTTGAGATAACAAAGTATAGGCACACATTCCTGACGAAAACTTGGCCTGTTTTTTACATGTATGTTTTTGGTGGTATATGTATTTCTGGACTGTGTGATTTTTTTTTTCTCCGTGATAGATATAGATTTCTACTTTTTCCAAATGTTTCTTAGTAATTAAAAGAAGATTGTAACTTTCGCTTCAGATATCACTTTACAAACTTGCTAGTTTTTGCAACGTGGGAGTTAGGCCAATCTGAAGCCAAAGCAAGATTCGTAATTTAATTTCACCGTCGTAAGTAGGGGTGTGTGGTAGTCGGAAATAAATTCATAAGGGTTGTGGCGCTGAGCTAGTGTAGGGGCGTAAAATCTCGACGATATACGAGCGCCGTGATGCAATCAGGTCCAGGCTCATTTTGCTGATGTTGCACATATCATGCGCGTAATCAAGTTGCTGCCCGGGTTTATCACTTTGTATTCCTCTTGCAGCTGTACGACCTCGACGGCGGCAAATACTCGAAGGCGGACGTGGTCCAGATCTACTACGATACGCTTAATGATTTTAAGCAGGAGCATCCCGACTTCATTGGGGCGAAATTCATTTACGGACCCAGCCGTAAAGTGACCGACAGCACTTTTTCGGAGTACATGCGGACGGTGGTGGAGCTCGAGGTATAGGCTAAAAGCAGCAGAAACATCTCTCAGCAGTTAACCTGTTGATGTTTATCTAGCAAATTTTATGACTGTTACTTTCCATTTCAGAAACAATTTCCAAACTTTCTTGCTGGCTTCGATTTGGTTGGCCAGGAGGATTTGGGCCGACCACTTGCCGATTTTGCTGAGACTTTATTAGCCCTGCCCGGGAATATAAACTTCTTCTTCCACACGGGTGAAACGAATTGGTTCGGTTCGAGCACCGACGAGAATTTGATAGATGCTGTTTTGCTTGGAACGAAAAGGATCGGTCACGGTTACGCCATCGTGAAGCATCCCTCCGTTCTTGAGGCGGTGAAGGAGCGAGGCATCGCCGTCGAAGTAAATCCAATTTCGAATCAGGTGCTGAAACTGAACGCCGACAACAGGAATCATCCGTGCTCCTTTTTGTTTGCGAACAATTACCCCGTCGTTATTTCATCAGACGATCCATCCTTCTGGGAGGCCTCCCCCCTGTCCCACGACTTTTACATCGCCTTCCTGGGGATAGCCTCGGCCCACTCGGACCTGAGAACTCTCAAGCAGCTGGCAATCAACTCGATTGCTTATAGCTCACTTAACAGCGCCGAAAAAGAGATAGCCTTCTCAAAGTGGCAGTCAAAGTGGGACGAGTACGTCGAGTGGGTCATCCAGACCCAGAAGGATAACTCCACCGCTGTCAGCAACTTGATCCCCTAGGGCATTTGCATCGTAGGTGCAAACAACCCCAATGTACATAGCCGCCGATTTGATAATATCATTTATTTTCGTTCGTATTGATTATTATCCTTTAGAAGAAATGATATTAATAAATTATTGAACATTTTGCACAATTTCAGATCTTTTTTCTTCCTTAACAGACACGTGACCCGACTTAAATATAACTATCTCTTTGAGAGATTTCTATTTTTTAGGGTCCCGAGCAAAACAAGGAAGTTTGGCCATGTCCGTCTGTCTATCCGTATGTCACAGTCATTTTATTCAGAGACTATTATGACTACAGCGCTGAAATTTGGTGTACGTATAGATAAAATTATACCCCCTAAAAGTAAGTGTATCTATTATTTAAGATTTTTGGGAAAAGAAAATTTTTAAGGCTATACCTTCCCTACATGCAAAGTGGAGATTATTATTAATTTTTTAAATATTCGAATTCAAAGTGGCCATTTTTGATTAGTTTTGTGTCGGAATTTCGGAAAAACCTGAAAAAAAAATCTATACCTTGTACATACTAGTACATATACTGAAATTATTTTTTAAATAATACGACTTACTATAATAATCCAATAGTTTATAAGATGTTGTTTTTCTTGCATCAAAGGAGGAAGAAAAAAAAAATAGATAGCCTCTTCTCTTTTTCATCAGGGTCGATTTTTCAATAGGGTCAGAATTTTATGCTTCAGATGAAAATCAACTTGGTTATGAGGAAAAATTATTTATCCTCTATTTGTTAGGAAGAATAACAATCCTATCCGCTGGTTTAAGGCAGCAAATAAATTTATCGGTCTAATAGCTATTTTAAATCAAAGCCAAGTTGCTTTGAGACCATTTTATTCCACGAATAAATTTATTTGACGATTGAAAAATTGGCTCTAAGTTGGTTTAAAATCATTCCTTATTATTGGTTATAATAATTAATTCTAATCGTTAACAATCAATCGAAAAATAAAAATTAGTCGAATATATTTAAACCTTTCATTCAAAGTATTATTAAAGACAATCGAATAATTGATTTTAAATTTTAGGAAAAAAGTTTTAAATTACAGAAATAATGATTATTTTCGGTCCCTTGAAATAAACTTACCTGCGTGAATATTTCATGCAGTGGATTATAATTTATTTTTCATTCAAGGCAACGTAACGCAAAAAAAATTTTTAAACAAGAATTTTTGCTGTGTTACCGACAAGAAGACGGAGGACATGGGTGTGAGATGGATACCATTAAAAATGTTTAATCCGCCGTCAAAAAATCCAATTTGATTGATGAGGATCCAGCTCTAATCTGCAGCAATGCTCAAGAATCCTGACCGCAAGGCTCTCGTACGCGTTACAGCATTAAATGGTGTCACATACGTCACGCGAGGACCCATTAATTATTTACCTCAGGCGTCATCAGTGTCAGAAATTCATGATATACGTGCTCGAGAATTAAGCGCCCGGGAATGACCCGGCTGCCACGGGAGCGGAAGATCGCTCCCAGACTGCTCTGGATCCGGCAGCCATGCCGCGACCATTAATTATTTATTGACCGGGTCGATTCATGTTGGCGGTTGCGTTCAATTTCTGTCTATGGATTCAGGTTTCAAATTTCTGGCGAAACGTGTGTAAGTAATGAACTGCGGGGCTGGGCAAAAATTCGGCAAAGAATCCTCGTCTGGCGCACGTCCTTCACTTTCATCCCGGTGTAATTGAGAAAAAATCCTAAACTAGCACCAGGAGTGATTTATAGCCAGCTTTTATAAGTCAAACATTAATTGCCGAACTTATGATTTATTACTGGTGCCACTGCTCTTGAGCTTTCATTAAACTCTCGGATTGGATCCAATTGCGGGGTTACAATTAAAAGACGGATTCGGTGCGGGATTAAATGGGATTTCTGGTGCGCTCCGACCGGAGATCTGTTGGTCAGCTGGAGTGAATCACCTAAATCTGGACTGTCCCTCATTGATTGGTTTGCATAATATCATGGAAGATTTAGTGCGAATCCCTGCTGGGATGCTGGGTACACCGATTACCAGCCATTGATTGGCTGTGATGTGATTAGTGATAAATGTATGCGTATTATGAATTGCTGCAGCTAAGCGATGATAGCCGCAATTTACACTCAATTTCTAGGGCCAATTGATTGCCATGGCTAGCGACTTTCGACATGAGGTAAAAAGCCAATTTAATGTCTAATGTCGTTCGAATGTTGTAACGTACTTACTGCCAGCTTGTTCTATTAAAATTGTTTCAAATAATACATCGATTTTAAAAGTAAGTAGAATTGTAACAACTCCGATTTACTCTAATTATAAGTTTTATACTTCTAACGTAACCAAATCAATAACCAAAAAACCAGATCAAGTTCAACGCAATCATATAAAAATCAGGAACAACATTTTAAAATAACTAAAAACTTTTACTTTTAATATAATTAATTGGAATACAATAACAACTATTTTGACAAAAACAATCGTATCCAGGTCTTTATTTCCATAGGTTTATGGAAAAAGTAAGAATCTTAATAAAACCAATAGCAACAAACTTTCGCTTATTTCTAAGAATAACAATGGTAAACTATGTATTTATTAATATATCATTTAATATGAATTAACATATGTAGTTGGTTTTGTTGTTGTTGCAAGATTAAATATTGAATTTTATTAATTAGCTTTAAACACATAATTAAAATTGTTAACTCAACATTATTTTCATTTAAATATTTCAGTTTAAGATGGTTACAGAATTAAAGAACAATATATAATTCTCAGTAAATAGAAATTTGCTTTTATTATCTCTCGAATTTTAATTGGATATAAAATTTGAATACTCAAATATTCTTCACTTCCTCAGTACCTACTATAAATTTCTTTACTCAAATTCGGATTTTTGAGCTGTTTAGAATAAGGTACTACATTTTTTTTCTTTATTCTTTTTAAATCTGAATATTTTTGTAGGTTTCCTTTGGAAACGCTTTAATAGTGTTTAGTTTTCTGTCATTTTTTCTGGGTTTTTGCCCTAATGTGCGCCGAATCAAACCTTAGCTGCTGAGTAAACAATTTTCGTTGGGCCATACACGCCAAAATGAGGCACAGACTCGGAGGTATAAATACGCCCAAACCTAGCCCATATCGTCGGTGAAATTACAAAAGCGCGTAAGAGCAGTTTGCAATACCGCGTATCAACATTTTCTAAATTTAACAAGAGGACAACAAGAATACATTTTTCTTATCGCTCCAACGACGAAATGAACGTTCTTTATTGGCTAGTCCCTATAGGAACCAATAAACGCTCAGAAGCCACTGGCGCAATATCTAACTGCTCTTATTTATTTCTTATTTTTTATATTTATATGGCAGTCTTACCGACGATATAGCGAACAAATGCAAGCGTTTAAATACTCAAACTATTCATGAAAATTTGAAAATACGTGTTTTGCAGGTATACCTACATACGGCGCCCCAAGCATGGCACGAAAGCTAAAAATACGCCCTGTTGCAGCCAGGCACATAACCGTCCAAAGCAGGCACGAAAGCTGAGAAACACGACCGCTTGGCAGGCACTCTGGATATACGTCTGTGTGTTTATTGGAGCTACGAAACTAACGAAAATTTCCACTCAGAGTGTTTTTAAACGGTCCAATATCTCGGTGCGTTTCTTGCTTTATTTGGACTTTTTGGGTCGCTAAACTTTTATGATGGCAACATCTTTGTTTGTTGTTGACGCAATGCACACCGTGCCTCATTTGGGCTGTTTTGGATGCGTTAGAAATTATTTGTGCCTATATGCGGGGGGTTACATTTTAACAACTTAAATTTTTACTCCGACGCACCGTGCCTCATTTGGGTATAGAACGGGCGTGCCCATGTCTTTTTGGGTTATATTCGAGGCTGTTAAAGGAGGCTTTGATAAAAATTGTTCTTCTATTATTAGAATGTACTAGGTAACATAGGTGTACTTACATAAATAATATAAATATGCTCCTTGAAAGAATAAAATTGGTGAGGGAAAGCACATTAAAATTTTACTATATTTTTAACATATGTACGTCCGGTGGGAAATCGTAAATCATTTTTTTCCCTTGCATCGTAATATGCATGAGGAGGGAATGGGTTTCCATAAGTTACATTCGAAGGAACCGTAAAATAAATGGTTCTGCGAATGAGTTTCGCCGGTGTATATTCGTAGACGCCCCGATATCTCGCCGGTCTAGATACGGTTTATGTGGGTATTATTGATTGGTGCCGTTGTAACGTATTCACTTGCTTTTATGTTCAACGCATAAAATTTTACGGCGTCGTTAGGTCTAACGTGCAATCATCGAATTTCGCAAGTTTTATGGGCACATTAGTGCACATCTGTCACGGTAAGATCGCTAATGACACTAGACGTCCTTAACATACCAAGACACAGCAGACCTAATCAAAACCTTAAAAAGTGTTGATACTTTAAAAATTCCGAATCGTCCACACCAACCGAGGAGGAGCCTATTTGCCATTTACAGAAAAATCCAAACAACCCCAACAAAGTGGCAAAAGGACCGAGGAATTTCGAGCATCACTAGTGTCAGATTTTGTTCCATTTGAAAAGTTAAATGTATCTAGGCCTGGGTAAGCTGACGGCAAGTGTGGGTGCCTGCCTGGTCCTCAGTGTAAACACGAAAAGGGTTGCTGATCCATTAAAGTGCGAGGGCCGGCTAAATTAAGAGAAATTTATTCCGGTCTAGGTATGACACGGAATTGTTGGAATTGTTTAACAATTTAATCCCTTGGAAATCCCTTTTATCATCAATCAAGGCATCCACCCCCTTTTCAGACCGTGACACTTTCGCCAAAGTTTTCTCGTAAAAACAAAGTTGTCCATCACTCGGAGCAAAACAAATTTCGCCTGTCGCTAGTCGAAGCCTTGTAAATGGATTATTTTTCTTGATTATGTTTGATACTGATCAAAAATTAAACTTACATTGTACATTGAGCTGTGGCTTTTTGGAGCTTGATGTCTTAAAGGAACAAACACGCCATTTTCTGTTTTGAGCAACTTCAGATAAAGTATTATTGTCGTTTCAAAATAGGTTCTTTAAAATGTTGGAATTCTCCACGACAAATGTGGACGAGAGGAAGCATAATTATATTAGGGTGCTGTGTTTTATCTCCCTAATCCTAAGTGCAAATAAAACTCGTCAGATATTTATAAGCGAGTCAGAATTTGTGTTTTATTTACAAACATTTTGATATTGAAAGACAACAAGAACATTAGCTAGAGTACCCACCACATATACTTTAAAGAAGGCAAAAGAATCTTCTCCCACTCGTTTTGGCTTGCAAATTAAGTTGAAAACAAATTGTGAGCCACGTCGAAGTCTAATTTATGCAGCAAAGGAGCTAAATGGATTTGCCGCTTGTAAGATATAGGTACGCGACATAAACCTTGCTGCCAAAATTATATGTGAATACGCACCAATTTTTTAGAATGTGTACCAATTTCAAAATGCAATTTTCGGCTATACGATTCGAGTTTCACAATTTCAAAAAATTTATTAGATATTAAAGAGCGCTTACAAAAACAAAATAAAACATCTCGAAATGGAGTTATTTAATTAACTAAAGGCAAAATGCCTCAAAATTTTTTTGAGCCAATCAGTAAGAAATAATAAGGAGGAAATTCCACAATTTTAAAGAAACTAGCAGTAGATACATACATAGGTAATATATAATATGCATTATACATATATACCTCCTTGGAGATGGAGAAAATAAATATCTCAAATAGGTTTTTTAAAATATAATTAGGTATTTCAATTTTTGCAAAAGGATTTATTTCACAATTTATAAAAGGAAGAAAGAGGAAGGCACACTATGGCAGCCAGAGCAGGGAATCTTTAACCATGTAAGGATTCTTGGGGACACTGAGTTTGGGGGTCCTTTTTGAAAGTCAAAAGCCTACAGGAAAACATCGAATATATGTAGGTATTAGGTAATGTTAGATTTAATTTTAGTTGAACAAACGTTGATCATGAGATAATGTAGAATCGATTGGCGTATCTCTGTTGGTTGAAATATTTAAAGATTTCTTTCCTTAAAATAAATAAATTAAAACGAATCTTTCGAAGAGTTTGGTTATTTCACACGACAATTGCGAGCTTATCGCCGTTGATATGCTAAAATATTAGGAAGGAAAATGCTATTTTTGCATATATGTACGAGTATGTACAATACCTAAACAAATTGTTACAAAATTTTCCTTCTACTTGAAATTTTGATCAAGGATATAGGGACCGGGGTTCGATGCACGATCACGGCATATGTGGCAGGGGCACTGGTCATTCAGCCACACTGAGGAGATCTCCCTCGGATTGAAACACCGACCACTTTTTGGGCTCATCTGCCTCGACGGACAAGCATTTATTCTCAAAAAATAAATGTTAAAAGTGTAAGTCCGTCGCTATATCGAATTTCAGCGACGGGCCGATCGATTGTAAGAAAATGCTACTTTTAACCTCACATGAATGTTTCACCAAAATCCGTGAAAAGATCTCAAACTCAATGTGTTATTTTGGTATTAGTCAGTAAAATAAAATTTACTTTGTAGTTGAGAATTTTCGGTCGGTATCTGTATAAAATATGTACTCAAAATGCTAAATAAATAAGCACCTCATTAATCAAAGTACTTCTACTTAAATAGCCGAAGGGAAAAAAATCGGAACTTGGCAAATTTGGATTGCTTCTTACCCAATATTTTATGGAGCAGCGAGAAAAGCCAGTAAATATGCATAATTTTCCTGGCAAACTGGTTCTCTATCGCTTTTGTTAAACACTTAAAAAAGTCTTGTTGTCACGTAAGTATAAAAATCTTTTAATTCCGTTCCCAGAATATCTGCACCATCAAGAAGTGTATTACCACAAGGTTTAGTTTTCTCTTCTGTTTAATTCTACTGAAATAAAATACATAACGACTAAACCGAACTCCTCATTAACCATGGGTTTACTTTTTATTAATTAAGTGCTTCAGGATGATTCATAGCCAATTATTATTAGGGATCTGACCATCTTTCTCCTAAGCATACACATAAATATTTTATCTATGCGGGGATAGAATTCCATTTGTCCCTGTTGGTTTCTTTTCTGCTGTGTAAAAGAGATGAATTACAGTGACGAAGGTAAATTAAGGCAGAGGAATCTTTGGCTGTGAATGGTTATCTGGGTCAATTGAGTGTGACAATATCCACAGTATTAATAATTAAAAAAAGGGAAGGTGTTGTTCCGATATCATTGCATCAAATTGCAATTTAATTAGGTAATTATTGAAAGCGATGATTGAGCAGAAACTAAATTGCAATCAGTCACTTCATTAATTAATCACTATTAATTTTAATGAAATATAGTTGTTCATACTTATACTGCTTCGTTAAATTAAAAATATCGTCCAAAAGGTAAAAATAAAATAAAATCAAACAATATATATTTCTGTGCTAAATTTTCATATATTTTCCTTTTTACGAAATATGTTACAAGTTTTCTTATACGATAATATGTCACAAAACTCACATTTGCATAATTTACACGGTTTTCACTATTTTTACAGCTCTTATCTAAAACGACTTATATAAGGTGCTTAACTTAAATAATGTCTGCAACTATCACTAGAATTGCCTCGGTAATTGCATTTTTTTTCATTTTTTAATCATCCATTTTGATCGAGTATAGTTTCTACTAAGATATGTTCATTGTGCCCTTTTGCTCCTTAAATTTCCATAAAATTATTAAACATTAGGTTAAAATAACACAAATTTATATGCACGTGCTGTGCCTGCACGTGTTTTGATTTAATTTTGATATTCAAGATATGTTTATGAAATGTATAGGTTTTGACTCCAAAATACACTTCCCATTTAATAATGGTTGTAAAATACTGCGAGCAAAGTGCAAGTGTCCGCAAAGATTATGTAAAAATCTGTTTCCTTTAGATATGTTTCTTTTTTTTTTAATAATTCAAACTCACAACTCATATTGCGTTGCACGGTAAATTGTCGCAACTTTACATTTCAAAAGCGATTTGATTCTATTTTGAGAAAAATTCATATTTCACATATGTCACAAGTCGCAACTTATGTTCCAACAAATATTGCTGTTTGTATTTGTTACGTGCAGTTCTTGCGATTTTCGTAAATTTCGAGGTGCCGAATTTGCCAATATTTCACCAAGTCGCCAGATTTATGTAATATAGTTAACTTGTATGAATTTTCGACACATTTTAATATATCATATTGGCACGACAGCTGGATTACGTGAACACGTCTGAGAAAAGTGAGGAAGGAATACGTGCGCAATGCTGCACTAGCTGTGTTCATATAATATGAAGATAATCAATTTCAGTTCGGTCTGTACATGGAAAAACGTTTTTATAGCGAAAAGAAAAATTAATATTCTATTATAACGTGATAAAACAAAAATTGAGTTTAAGTTTTAATATAGGAGAGATTATAAATATTTTTTTGCTAGACCTAATTCTCACTGTCCTGATTCGACTTCGAATAAGAAGAGTTTAATGATCCTGAAAAGTAAGGACAAAATACTTTTCTAGTTTTCCTTTGACAAAATTGATTAAATTAGCCCCGTTGTCACTATCGAAAATACTGAGTGCAGTGAAGATTTATCCGCTTGACAAAAAGTGTTTGGGTGCTTCCTCGAATTTTACCAGCTGCAAACTAACCAAATTTAGAAGTGCTTAACTAAGTTATTTTGTGCTTCTTTTTTCGAGAATTTTTTTTTTTTTCCTCTCCGGAAAAATAACTTTTTCTGAAGACTTTAAAATGCACGAAGCAATCGATTTAAGTTTCGGCTTTAATTAACGCTCGACGGAAAGTTTTCCTCCCGGAGATAGTTTATCTGCTTGCTTAAGTTGAAATCGTTTAAAAAAGGAGAAGGTTCATTTTCAGACCGCAAAGAAGTGAGTGAAGTCGAACTCCTTAAGCTGAGCTTAAGCCTGCCGTGGTGGGTAGCGACGACCGCAATTGATTGCACTCTTCACAGTGAAACCGCAAAGACTATCTATCAGAAGTTATTGGGGATTTATCCTGTTACGTCAGTTGTTCCCTGGCCACTGGTAATCCTCTTAAGCTGTATCCAGGTGGATTATTGCTCCTCCGGCAGTAGAGTGGCTGCAATTAAATGAATTTTAACATTTTTCGCTAAAAGCAATTTATTTTTAATAAAATATTCCCAGTTGAGTGGGTTCAGGCTCATAATTTTATTAAGGACTATTTTTCCCACCGAGGATGGTTGGCGTGTTAATCAGCCATCCATGCTCCGCATCCGGTGGAATGGATTATTGATTTTGAGCAATTATTACGCTGCAAGCACATTTCAACATTTTAAGGAATATGTAAATTTGTATCTAGTAATTTACTGCATTAAGAAGAAATTTTTAGTAGGTTCTTTTAAACCTTGGATCAAAATAAATATAAAGGAGACTGAAATCATACACAAAGTACAATGAAATATTTTTTCCAACCTTTGAGTAAGATCCTTTTAGAGTACTGGTAAAAGGGATTTCGGCAAAAAACGCTCACTCATCGGAAGGATATGGAAATTCTCTAACTAGAACGGAGAATGTCAATGTACTTAAATAAATACGATTCTTCGCTGCTTTAAAAATACTTCTTCTGAAGAAAACATTTTCCATTTCTAGAAGAGAGGACAAAGTAAATCAATAAAATTAAATTTTACATATGAAAGCAAGATAAATAAGAGGATTGAGTAGGTCTAATTAAGAATTTTTAAGTAAGGAGCTATAAAATGTCATTAACTATGTTTTCTTTGATGATCTGATTCAAATCAGATTTCGTAGCATTAAATTACATTGACTTATGCCTATAATTTGCATCAAAAACTAGATCCAATAATTTTTTCGGTTCACGACGTGAAGTTTGAATGAGTAAAAATCATTGTAATTTGATGATTGATTGATTTGATTCATTTTCCAATTTTAAAAACGTTGCTTAAAGTACGTAACAGTTTAAAAACTTCAATTCTATGCGAATTTCGAGATCCAGATCAGGTCATAAAAAAATTCAGCTATTAACGAAAAATTTTACCATACACTATAATTGTTAGGTATTATTGTTGGGCTACAAATATAAATTAAGTGGTGTCAAATTGATTAAGCATCAAAGTTGATGTTTGAAGTTGGCACCTACATGACCACATATGTACATATTTACATATATGTATTTTAAAAACTATAGAAGAATAATTTAAATAATTTTAATATTACATCAATATTATTGCGACAAAATTATCTAAGGCAACTGAACTATTTAGGTCCTATGACAATTAAAAAAAATTGTAATAATTTTAGGGCTGTGATTCCGCAGGAGTTTGGGGAAAATAATACAAAAACATCTTAAGATGCTCCAATTTTAAGTATTTTTTAAAAGCTTCACTCTTTTTAAAAAGTTTTTCAAATTCCAATAAATTTAAGCAAATTTATAATTGAGATTTTATTTATGTTTGGTGTAAACTTATCGACTTATTTCTAGTCTACGTCCAATTTCGTTTTATATATCTAGGGATTTCTAGAGTCGAGTAGTCGAGAGGGAATTGCAGATTATCTCAGATTTGGAAGGGAAAACAAATATAGAACATAATTCTGTTTGTCACCTCATTTTCTGTGACGTGACAGCTTAAAACCGAACAACGAAGAAATTTTCATATAACAAATGAAACAGCCAATTTATGCTATAAGACAATCAAAATTAGGCTCATAATCAACTATATAATTTCTTTCATTTTATTTATTTCAATAAAACAACAGAAAAAGCGTATTTTAAAAATTAAGCATAGAAATGTAACTTCTTCACGTTCTTTTTAAAATTATTTTAATTCATTTGAGTTGTGAATTTGTTGCGAAGTCAAACTTTTTGTAATGTTTCATGAAAGGAGAAAAATTTGATATAAAGTCTTTTATTCTCCACTAAAATGAGAAAAAAACTACATTAAGTTTTTGTACTGGAATAGTTGCTAGTATGTATGTTTTGTCTATATGTATGTAAGTGTTTATGTACCAAGGTAGACGACTTTTTCATCAAGAAAATTAAAGGTTTATTACAACTAAATTAAATAATAATCGCCACCGGAAAGCAGCAAGCTACAACCAAGAATACTCAGCCAAGTAATTGGCAAATCGATGGCGAAACTTGTCCAAATTATCACACAATAACGGACAGGATGTCCAATCAGTCCCCGTAATTTTCCGGCTGAAAATCAAGGATGCTGGATGTTGGGGACACTTTCCCGGAATCTCGTAATAGGGTAGCATTTCAGCCGGGGCGTGTAAGAATTCGGGAGGGACGATGTGCAGATCTCATTAGGGGAAGACATCCCTCCGCTGCAGTCCCGGCGGGCACAATTTGTTGCGTTCTAAATTTTAATGAGCGCGCCAAACGGATAATCCATTCAGCATTGATGCAGACAGTGAAGCATTCAATAATTACTTTCCGCTCAATGTAAGTACACATTTAAGTGAAAACAAGCCGGGTGCGCTACATAATCCCGGGGCTGCAGCGCGGGCGGGGCTCTTCCCGGGGTATAATTATCCCTCTAATGACTTTTAAATTGAGACTTCTCTTCTTGTCTGTTTAATATTTTCCAGGAGCATCAGAACCAGCAGCAGCCAGTGACAGCGACGGCAGAAGGATTGGAAAATGTTTGTAATTTCGAAAAACGCCCTGAAAATCCAATATCAAGCTTTTACGGCAAAAAGCAAAAATTAATTGTAGAATCATTTCCTCGTCGTCTGGCTCCTGGCGCAGGAATAAATAAGTTGGAAGGGACCTTTCTAGATATTTTCTAGATCTAGATATAGTCGGCGCTGTATAAATTTAGCACTCGACGAAGCATAAGTAGACGTTTTTTCCTCACCTTTGTACTGCATTCGCATTTCAGGATCCACTGGACTGCAATGAATTTGTTTTCGATTTGTATTTGCCTCGATTGCAGCCTCTCTTGGTCTATCGGGTCCAGGGAGCTGCTGTTCCATAGGTCTAGACCGCTTTCGATGTAATTGAATGGATCACCAGAGTTTAAAGGGCACAACAATTCCACCTGCAATTGGAAGAAAAATCCATTAAAATCACAAAAACAAGTGGATTGTTCAGATTTGCCCTAATTTGCAGATTTCCGGGCTATCAGGAAGTTCAAGCTGAATGACAGTAAGCTGTAGAATTATATTTGTTCATCAAGTTCCACAGAAAAAGGTTTTTTTAAAGAAATCAGATTTTTGGAATAACTAGCCAACAAACAAGTTTGTCGAAGTAAACAGCACAGTTCTAAAATTACTTTAATATTATTTAAAGCTTGTAAATGCCTGAAATACAAAATATAGACAAAATAAAGTTACATATTTATGTATGAAGGTCATTGCTGAGCAAAATAAAAGGAAATATGTATTACAAAACGCGCATATTAAAGTGCCGAATAACAACGCTGATCAACAAATTTAAAATTTATCCAAACAAAAAATATACATATTATTTCTAAAAGATTTTTGCGCAAATTATAAATTCGTTTTTGAGAAAAATTGATTTAAATCTAACCTAGAAATATGGTCTTTTGTGTCATTCAATCCTATTTTTTCAGAAAATAACAGCTAAGTGAGCATTTTCACTACGAATTAATGCTGCGGATAAAATCCCATAGAAATTATCGGTAACCGTATATTTTCCCGAATGCAAATGCCCGACAAACCATTTCCTCGACAAGGATTACCTGATAAACTTTTACCCGACACGGATCACCCGACAATATCTAAAATTCCCCCTTTTACAAAATGCCTATTAACTAAATATTTTCCTTTTACAAATATTGTGTTTTGAATAGGGACTTTTAGTACACTTGTCGGGTAAATAGTTTAGCGGGGATATGCACTTGGGCAAATGGACGGTAATTGAAATTATCTGCCAATTTTCGGAAACAAAAATTCTAGTCCTATACATATGTAAGTATATAAAATTTTATATGTAAATTACATGTATGCTTTTAATCATGAATTAGAACTTAAAACATTTAGAACTTGCACCATTTCAATTTACAAATAAGTACTTATATATAAATGATAATATTGATTTTCTTAGTCTTAGAACTCAAAATGTCATCATGAAAAAAATTATTGTGACAATTATCGTGACTTTTTTGGAAATGCATAATTTAGCTGTTATTTTATTGCATAAAAATGGTAATTTTTTAAAATCAAATCATACCTACAAACTTTTTTCTTAGCAAAAATTGTAAATTAGTGTTGAGTGATGGTGAACAAATATCGATTTCAACATCGACAAATAAATGTCGATAAGTTTGTTATTCTCGATATTTTATCATCGTTGTTATCAAACAAAATTGTAACACTTATAATTTTAGGACTTATACCTTATCTAATCCAAATTTATGAATCAAATAAATGTTTTTTATAAGTCAACACTTCAATAATTCTCTAATGAAACTTTATAGTCTTCAATATTAAATAAAACTAATTTAATAAATTTCCCTTAAAAACAGATAAAAGAGTTATACAAATACGTATGAACTTAGGTACTATATGTGAAGATGTTTTTACTATTATAGGCCATAATTTACTACAATTCGAGTTTCGCTCGATTAAACTAAATTATTGAAAAGCGGTGTATCGATTTCGTTGATAGCAAGGACGCGTTGAAGCAGTCTCTGGCCTAAAGCACTTTATTTCAGATTTAGAAGTCTCAAGGGGTATCGAGCCCTTGTAAATGGCAAAAGAGTTCTCATTCCCGTCGCTCATTTCCTACACAAAAGAAAGTTCAAGGGCGAATCAAGGCTCTCTGTGGTGCATATAATTAATATTTGCAGCGCTGTTAATTGATATTGCACTGTAAAACTTCTGTTTGCAGACATTTGGCGCTCCACAAATTTGTTAAACAACCACACCACGCTGTATTACAGGCAGCCGTCTATCGTCTATGGCAACCCAGTTGGGATTTTAACAATAATGTCTTTATTATGCAACCATCATATCGCCATGGGAGCTCTTTCCTCCACCTCTAGCATAAATTTTGTGTATTTATTCTCATCATGGAAACAAACATGTTTTCATCGATGCATCCAGGGCTGCGTGCCATCCCGAGTGCAATGAAACGAAACGCGTTTTAGGATGCAACTTTACGAATGACCTGCTTTCCGAACCGAACAATCCTCTCCCCGTAATTTAGCTTTTCCGCACTATTAGCTGCCTGAGATCTGTGAAACTGTCTCAGTGTAACGAAGAGGATTTGGGTGATCGGCTGGAGCTAATGAGCTAACAGAGCAATTAGACAGAATCGGGATCCCTCTTCCTTGTTCGGGCTTGTTTACATCCTTGATGAGGCAATCAATTTAAACGCTATTTAAGTATGAAACTTTTATTATATTGTTGAAATAAGGAATTATTGCGAGTCAATTAAGTAACATCATTAGACGACTTTTGAGCTATTCAACATTTAAGTATTTGTAATTTATTAGATGACAAAGGATTTATATTTGCAAAATTATAAGATAAATCTTTATAATTTTGTAGAAAAAACTCCATACCAGGCGGGGAAAACATGAATATTAGCTAAATGGTCGCCTTTGACTTATCTTCAAATGCTCATCATAACTTTTGATTTTACTAATAAAACAACATTGATATTTAAAAATTTTACAACGAACATAATAACACTGCTTAATAGTAACGATTAATGTGAAGATAAGTTTTGTTTTTTATTTAGTTAGCCTTTACTGCTCGAGTTTATTTTTTTTTTCGCTCGTTCAAAACATTTTTAGCTTCAGTTTTATTTGTATATCATATTAGTTATTCATTTTTCAAAATTAAATAAAATGAAATATAACTTTAATGAAATAATAATAATAATATAAAAAAGTAACCTTTACTCATAAAATCTCACTTTGATTGAAAAGTGTTTCAATAGGACTACATTACTCATTAGCAGTTAAAAATTAGATTAATTTATACATTGTATTTATTTAAATGCTGAGCAACAAGACGATGATTTCGGTGAAAATAAAATTACCGAGACATTGTTATTACTAACATAAGTGAAACTTCCCATTTAAATAATTGTTATTTTTTTTAATTCAAATAAATCTTTTATTTTATATAGTTATTGGAATTATCACTAAATAAAATGTTATTTGTTATATAGTTTCAAATAATGAATTATTTTAAATGATATGAATTAAAATTTTATTTGAAATAATTATTTCTTATTTTATTTCAATTCAAAAATGCCCAAGGTTGTCTTCTTGTTTTCTAATTCTAGGAGGTTGTAAAGTACTTTTATTACAATGATGAGAAACATTTCTCGCTTTATTTCTAACTAATTGTTGGAATATTTGGTCCGCAAAAAAAATCAAAATTTGTTAGTCATCATTTAAGAACGACATTTTGAAACCCAATATTTTATACCTATAAAAGTAAGCTTATATGTTAGTTTGAAATATGTAGTGTCCAAATAAACAAATAAAAACGTTTTCGATATTATAAATTAAAAGTTAAAGAGTTTTAAGATAAAGCGGTTAAGATTTCATCTGTCACGAAAATCATAGGTAGGTACATAAGTAAATTTAATATTTTCAGCTAATTAATAACTAATAAATAAAACTAGCACAAAAATTACCTTACAAAAGCGCTGCGTGCTCGACATGAACTTGGATAAATTTGTGATTGATTTTTAGGTCTGTTAAACTTTTAACTATTCAATAACGAGCTTTGCTAGTTAAGTTTTTACTCTTCACTCTTCAAATCATTATCATGTTTTAAACTTAAAAGTGGTTATGGCTTATTACGGGATTTTAAATTCTATAAAATTCGTTACAATTACTGCTTAAATTTTCCTGAATTATATTTTGCAGTAAAATAGTCAAAAGGTATACAACATAAATATTTTATTTTATAAGTTTGGTAAAATTTTATGAAAATTCTCGTTAAGTTACACACATATATTTAATTGAGCGCCGGCATTTAACGCTTAATTAATTTAATGCCAGTTGTAGTACAATAATTTTGAAAGCGTGAGCCCTCATCACTAGAATCAAAGCAATCAAAGCGGGGTGCGTTGAGGTGTGAATGAACCGAGTTAATGAATAAAATTTGTTCACGGAGTAACAAAACACATAAAAACGGGGGAGGAGGGTTATGACCAGTAACCTTCGGCACAAATAACGAGCAAATTAGAACCTGTGGGATCGTTCTGATCTTGGGCTAAACCTTCTTCAATCGCAGAATTTATAGAAACGAGCCGAAGGCCATAAGCCCTAATTGTTTAACACTTTTATTGCACCAGCAGCGGAACTAGTCGATAATGCGAATTGATGCTGGCGAGGGGCCTCCATGTTTGGGGAGCTAAACGAATTGCCCTGTAAATCTTGGAGCAATGGGGAAACCTTTCTGCTCGAAATCCGAAATCCGAAATCGGAATTGCTGCCGGAGGCTGCGATCTAAATTAACTTGAATTACCTGAATTGTCGTGGATACTGAAGGCACACAGCATTTATCTGGGTGGTGGCAGCGACCGCACACCTTGGGCCGGAAGAGCTTCCTGGAGACGCACGAGCCCAGCCGTATCCTCGCGGGCCCCAGTCTTTGCATGTTGCGGCACTCGTGTCCTTTCTGAAACGAAAAGGGCTTGATCCGGGTTCGGGTCCGGGTCTCTGGACTAACTGCAGTAGTTCCTGAACACTAAACATTATCCTGTTCACTTATTTTGTTGTATACTGTAGTCTCATAGAGGATTTCCAAAACACAGTTTATGGTAAAGGTGGTTACTTGGAACATACATATTTAACCATAAATGCACCTATATAGTCATACGGTTTTGAGAAAACAGGATTAAGAGTCTTTTAGGTATAAATTTGTCGTTAATAATCTTGTCACTAGAGTTGTAAGACCAGAAATAATCCGTAAAAATCCTTTCAGAAGAGGATTAAAGAAGGTAATGATACTGTAGCAAACAGTGCTGTTTTTACGTACAGGCCAACATTAATGGGGGCCCAATTTTTTTTTTATAAACACTTTTTTCATTTACGAACATATTTTTTTAATTATAAGTTAAATAGTCAAAATATAATGTTTTTGGACTACATGCATGTAAAAAACAGGCCCAGTTCTCATCAGGACTGTGTGCATTCTTTTATCTTAAAGCAAAAAAAAAAAAACATGACTTCAATGTAGAAATTATGTCAAGTTCTCTGTCTACACGTTATTACTTATTAGCAAGGTTGTATCTATAAAGGTCAATGGGCACCATAAACGTAGTATGTAAACTATACCCACGGCGTACAGGAATAAAATAGGGTAGAATTTATATACAGGGTGACCGGTGTGAAGTGTTATTAATTTAAAACGTTATAATAGATGCACTTCTTAAGATTTTTACTTCGTTCAAAACCAAACATCAAAATACATATTAAATGTTTGAAATATACGTTTATTGTTCGATAGACTATATCCTCCTTTTGCTTGTATAATTTTGTAAAAGATGAAAAAAGATACGCTGTACGAATGCGAGTTGGAGGATTTTTCCTCCATTTATAAATCAAAGTGTTGCTTTGAAAGCGTCCTAACTCATATATTTCTTGGTATTAAGTCTGATCTTCAGCATGACCCAGATCGAAAAGCCATTGGATTTAAATCTGGAGAATTGGACATTCATTGTTTAGAAGAAATTAATTTTCAAACATTATTTTTTAGCCATTTTTGAGCGAAGATCGCTTTGTGTGATGGTGCCGAATCACGTTGGAATGTCCAACTTCTACGCTGAAATATTTAGTTGCCTAGGGTTTCAAAGCATCTTCTAAGACCATTTCGGGGAAGTTGGTCGGTTTATTAGTAACATTTCATTCCCTATATAGGGTGGCATACATACATATGTATGTATGTATGTCTCTAGTTTATGATGGTATGGGTCGCATTGCTGTACATAGGTAGTGGGGATGAAAAATTCTTTTTCGAACGGTGTGAGCTGGGTCAGAATTGTTGGAGGTGATCAGTTGGAGGTGATTCTGAATTTTCGCGAATTTTTTTGCGCGGGGATAATTTATTTTTTAAGGATCGGATAAAGGAATATTTAAAGAGTACATATTCAACTATAAGTACAAAAAATTATAGTTACAAAATATACAAAAAAAAAGGCACCTGCGCAATTTCATCGAAATCGGAGTGAAACCCTTATTCTTCAATTGTTCTCAATTCATTTTTGATTGATTGCTCAAAGTAGGAGGTTTGATTTTAGTTAATAAGGGTATTAATAGATATAGGTACTATAGTTAACCATAAGTGAACAGAATTTCGTACAAACGAGAAAGGCTCGAATACTGAACCTGTTCCGGAAACTAATGCAGTTACTTAAGTTTGAATGGAGCTTACCCTTATCCTATGTTCGTGAAATGCAAAATTCCTATCAACTAAGTTACTAAAGTTATTGTCATCACATCTACGGTTTTGGCAGAGCCGAATGCTGCTTAGCTTATGGCATCCGATTGTGGAGTTCGTCATCCTCGTGGAGATTCCAACGCCGCAGAACTCCGAACAGGGTGTCCAGGGACTGGATGATGTGTTGCGACATGTGGCATTTACTGCGAGCCAAGTAAGGACAAAGTCCGGCGTTATATATTTTATTTTATTTCATTTTATTTTTTTAAGCAAGTCACGACAGTAGCAGGTTTGGTAATGAGTATGGTTTTGGTGTCAAGGGTTTTAGCTTTTATTATTCATAAAGAGGTTTCCATACAGAGGACTCTGGGGATGATAACTCGAGGATGACGTGGAAACTTGGGACTTGGGTGTGGTTGGGGCTAAGCGGAGCCATCAAAAATGGATTTTCCTTACCATCAGCTGTAGGTGTTTCGCAGAGCCATATTTTGCAACAGTGGCCAGGCACTTCTACCAGTCTGGGAGATCGGCAGGATGTGGTGTCCTCTGGAGCTGGCAGTTGCTCCTTCGGGCAAAGTGAGGAGCATGCATGGCGCCCGTTCTGCAAAATAACAAAAATGCGAATTAAACAAAAATATTCGCAATGTCCATCAAAAACAGAACCTCACCTCACAAACGCATTGTGTTTTGCAGTCCAACTTGAATGTTTGACCGTGGGAGTATGTGGTGTTTTCCACGGTGCAATTAGCTGCAAATAAAATCAATGAATTATTCCTGCAAAAATACGCGTGGTTTGGGACTTCAAAGCTATTCAACCATTCTAGGGCATGAAAAAAACCTTATAAATTTACGGCGAATATCGCTGCTGGAATTAAAAGAGGCATACACCAAATGCTGCCATGAGTGGTCGACCGGGCTTTTTGCGGCCGGTTTTGATTGCCTCGTATTTGAAATTTTAATCATAATAAAATATTTTGAAGTAGACTTGTGGCTGACCGCTCAGTCGTTCTCTGTAAAATATTATCCGCTCGACAGGCATAGTAAGTTATAAGATTTCATGACATGGGTAATAGTCCGGACAAATTGGCGGAAATTTTGCTTTATTCATATTTCAATGAATTACAAATCAATTTCGACCAATTGAACTTCGAAATGACTTAAACAAATATAAACATTTATATTTTTGCAAATATACATATGGCGCTTACAATTTTAAAGGGAATTTATAAAACTAACGTATAGGTACTATCGAATAAGAATTTATAGAGCTTTACAAATAACCATAATAATCAATTTAATGTTTTATGTGCCGTATAGAAATGAGAAAACATAAGTACTTATGGGATTAACATGCTGTCGTTTAATAAATATCACTTAATTTTATTGAATGAACTTAAAACTTGATTCATCGACCGTACTCAATGATAACTGATGAAATTATAGGAATGCAGGAAATATTCCAAAGTACTGAAATAATTAATGAGGTAATAAAATATTTGAGGAAAAAAATAAATTCTTTATGCTGTCGAAAATTGGATGCCTTTTTGTAATGAAAGAACAATTGAAATTTGGTTTTTTAGTTAGCTCGATCAAACAGTAAAATTATTATAACTTTTATTAAAGAAAAGCACTAATTTAGAGATAGCCGGGGTAGATAACTGGCAAGCATTTAAACTGATTCAAAGAAATAGACCAGCAAGATATAATCTCTTAGTCAATCTTTTTGAAAAAACGATTGTAATAAGTAATATATTGTTTATACATAAAATATACTTAATTTATACTTAAATGCAACAGTCTCGTTTTTGGATATCGTATGTATTTCTGAAGTTTTAAGTTATATGAGCGCAAATATAATTCAAATTTAAAGCTTTTTTTTATAAGACTTATAGTATTTTAGAAAAAAAAATTAGTAATATTAGGACTCTCTAAGGAAGATAGACAAAAATTAGTTTTTTTTATCATTAACCTAAATAGATTTATTTACGATTTTTCATAGGTTATTTCATAAAATTCTTGATGTGCGAAAAGTACATAAAGTACCTACTTTCAAACATGAATTATAACAGCTTTCAAATGAACCAAGTAGCGTAGCAAAGGAAAGTAATTTTTTTATTAGTGGCAATATCAAACATGAAAGTTGTCACAAATTCATTATTAAAAAAAAATAATAATAATAGTAAGGTTGTATATCCTATATACTTTAAAACGTAAACTCATAGTCATAAGTGCCAATGAATAATTTGAATTTGAAATATCATAAATTCGTTACATCTTTAATGAAACAATGATTGGAATAAAAACTGTACTTACTATGTGTATATTGTGTTCTTGAATGTTATAAAACGCGGAAGTTCATTTTCCGTATAAATATATATTTGTGAAAGTGTTAATTCTATTTGCGCATGGGTTTCATATATTTTCATTTAGATTGAATTGTGAATGGATTAAATACATATATTTGTGTTTAGCTAACTTATTTGCCAAAGGATCAAATTAATTTGTTTTTGGGTTAAGTCAATGTAAGTAAAGTTTATATGAAATACATTATGCCTATTTATGTTAAACTTATCAAATTTGTTTTGATTAGAATATTTTATTAAGTTTCACAATGCCATGGAATCAGTTCATATTAATTCATCCGTGTTTTTACTAGAAATTTAATTACATCTTATTCAGAAAATCATAAATGAAACGACTTCTCTATTTACAAAAACACTAAAGAGAAGTTTCTACCTTTTCGGGAGCTTCAAAAGTCAGGTTAGGTTCTTCCGCTTAGGTAGGTTCGCCAGTTGGACGACAAAATTCAAACGAAGGTAGTACGAGTACAGGTGTCTTTAGATAGACAACTGGGTCCAGAACAAACAATTTGAATTCTCGTAGTTTGAGGGACATGAAGCGCATAGCAAGAACATGCCCATGGTATCCGCAAAATTCTAAAGTTTTCAACTTTTGAATTTTAGGAAAGGATGGTACGAATGTGGTTACAGTTGTGGCACTACTCTGAATAAAGTACATAGTTCCACCTGCGGTTAGCAGCCCTTCATCGTTTTAGGAAAAATGTCGAACTGCAATTAAATTCATTTCAAGTTTTCTTGTTCTGCATGGCATACAGATTTAATTTAGCGGTGTCTCATAGGATTGGGTTTGACAAAATTTGCATACAGGCGGTTATTGTATTGCATAAATCTTCTATGAGACCTTAATTTTTGATAGTGTGAGGGTCACGAAATGGTGATAATGTATTTTTGAAACCACTAAACGACGGTTCAACTTTATAACGAAATCTTTTGGCACCCTTTGTGCATTAGGACGACTCGACGACCATAAAGAATTCCCTTTAGCGTTATATTTCCACAAGCTTTCAGCTAGATATTCTCTTTGTTCATGTCAAGAGCATTAAATCTTTGCGGGGCATTTTCATTTTGTAATCCAATATAAGAAATTTTATCGTCAATTTTTCTAGCCGAGTCCTCCATCAACATAATAAAATGGCATCTCGCAGCCTATCACTCTGCCTATGCAAACAGTGTGCGTCCGACGGAAGTTCAAAGACATGTCGTCCCACAACGAAGAATGGTAAAAAAAATTTTCGTTTTGAGAAAATGTTCCGCCTTTTGCGGCCGCACAACAGGGCCTCGTTCAGAAAGTGGCATTTTTGCATTACAAATGTTTATGGCGGCGCCATCTTGTATGCCCTGCTCGATGCGAGGAGCCTTTTCCGCACGACATATAAATGGACTGCCATCCTTATTCAGGACACGGACGACAAATGTATTTACTACAATCGACGATGAACCCGAAGGGCATTAGGCGCCGATGGGCTGCCAGAAGGGTGAAATGGCAATTTCAATGCGGATGAGGAGCCCCCGATAGTGGCGCAGAAGGAGCTCTAAGGACTCAATGTGTCTCCTATGAATAGACAAGATCTCTTACGTTCTATAAATACGTTAACGACATGACAAATTATGTTACCCTCTCGCGTCAATATCGAATGTTTCGTAAAACACTGTTTATGTTTGCATGGAATAATTTCTACTCAAGCAGACGTAATGACGTGCATAATTGATTAAGGTGATTGTGGGCGGAAGTCGACTTAGGGTGCCGCGCTGCCTCCGGTTGTGTACTCGGAAAACATTCAGGGCTATCGTTTTTCCTAGCTAGTCCGCTACAGCGACATAGCAAACTTCCACCTGGAATTTTACCCCAATATTTGTATTAGGGCAAGTCTTCTAACTACGAAGCAAAACATTTCTAATTTTATGTTTACTTGGGCTTTTGCTACTTTTTAGAGCTTCGTCTGTCTCAAAAGGTGAAAAGCAACCCTGATAATCCTTTTCCTCAAATACAGTTCGTAATATAGCTTGCTTACCAGCATATTTTACAAAATAAGATTTATAATATTATCATTTTTATACATATGTATTATATTAGTTACTGGGGCATTTTCCTGAAAAAATCGATGAAAACATGATTTATTTATTGTTGGCTTAAAAAATGCTTCGTTCTTTTCCAAATAAATTGAAATATACGTGCTCGATAGGGCGTTAACCTCCATCCTCTATATCACCTCAAAGAGAAATTACTTGAAACTTTAACCTTACAAATGTAATGCAATCGGTTTCGTTTAAAAGAACAAATTCCAACAAAGTATAGATTTTGGTGGTATTTTTTCGCAAGAACCCACCTGGTATACCGACCATAAAAGTATTTCTACGGTTGATTTCGAAATAAGGGTGTAATTTTTCTTCACTCAAAATACTTCCACACGCATTTGTTGACAATGAAGAACAATTGGGTATATTCATATTATCATTTATGAACATTTAAGGAAAAAAAAATTTTTAAAACGCCAATCCTCAAGAGCGATTAAATTTCATTGAAAAATATCATAGTCCATTGTAATCAAATACTCTGTAGACAAAATATACTTTTCACTTTTATTCAGTAAGATTGAAGGCTAACCATAAATAATCCTAGTACCATTTGAAGTCTTTAATGAACTGTTCCAGGCTGGAATACAAGAATTATTTTATTTTTTCAATACACTGAAAGAAAATGATTGGTAAAATTGACCAAAATGCTTGGTTAAAAGGCGCCAACCAATAAAGTTGATTAATTTTAACCACGAGAAATAGTTTATCTCCTGACGACGAGAAAACTTTGATTTCTCCCTGTGATATTCCGACTAACCGCGGCTGGGGATTCGAACCTGCGATCTGCGAAAACGACGCTTTCACAGCTCTGTCATCTGAGCTACCCTCTTGCCGATGCCTTTTGAGAGGTGATTTTCCTTTGATATTCCGACTAACTGTGGCTGGATTCGAACCTGGAATCTCCGAATTGGCGCTTCGCGCGCAGCTCGACCACTCAGCTACTCACGCCAATGCCTTTTTTGCGCTTCAACCTTAATAAAGTGATGTGTGGCTTTGGGATTGACCATTTTTAATCGTTAATATTGACCAACGAAATTGATAAAAACTTATACAGATTTGTATGCTCACATCCTGTGTGACTGTCTGGCTCTTGCACGGATTAGAAGTAGGACCCTCGGTAAGGAGCTTCTAAGCTCGCCCGAGGTCCGTAATTCTTCTGTGGGCGACCTTCTGGCCTACTTCAGGGTGGCAGATCGTCTGCTCCACTAATCGGGGTTTTGGCACAAAAGACCGGTTGGTCGAAGTGCCCACCATAAGGGTAACCCTTTAGCTAAACTAAACTATACTACAGATTTGTATGGCGTGGTATTTAAACAATTTTTTTCATTCAAATTGACCAACTTTATTTTTCTCAATGTATGCTTGTTCACTCTAAAAAATATTTATTATTATAGTAGGCAACATTGTTTCCTGTTTTTTTTTATCTCCAACGTTTAAAACAGTAATTTTATATAACTTTTTGTGAGTGATATCATTATTTATTTTATATTTAATATCAAATCGTTAATGATTACTAAAAACATACATATAGGAGTTTGGTTAAATTTACTTTATTACTTTATTTATGAACTTCAACTCAAAAACCACCTTTACTTGTCTTATTTATTTAACATTTGTATGTTGTTAGTATAGCTATGATAAAATAATTCAGTCTGTAAATTCATTCATTCAAATACACTTCTAGGCCTCCTGCTGTTTGTATTACTATGAGTTTGTATTTTTATTTCAGTTCAACCATCAGAGCCCAGCTTTAGATTTGACGTGTTTCGTAACATTTATCGGGGTCACTGGCTTAATCTCCTTCCTTTATTTGCTCGAGACCTGGTCGCTGGAGCTGAATGTCTCTTCCCATTATTTGGTCTGTTTATTTTCCCGCAAGTCTATTCATACACGAATGGCTTTTCCCAATTCTCCGGTTTTTTGTTCAATTTCGCACTGACTGTGTGTACTATGATGGCTTTGAACATACTGGAAAATTCCCTCTTTTTTTCGCTTTTTTTCCCAATGCATACATAATCGAATTGATTTCTGGTTACCCTATTCAGTCCGGGATAAAGCACATGTGAGAAAAGCCGTGTTCCGCTTGGGATCAGAAAACCTCTGGGCGAGGAGTCATTTGGTTGGATTTTACTAGAAGTCTGCCTTTTAATATGCTATTTGTTCGCCTTTTTCGGAACATTGTTCTGTTTTAATTTTATTTGTTTATACATATTTGGCCTTTCGTTTTTGAATGAATTTTAATAAGGCCTTTTGTAGCACGCTTTATTTTGATCAGACTAACTTAGGGGGACAGATGATTAATGCATTGTCTGGTTATTTCTTCCGATTTGCAAGTGTGAAAGTATTCTATAGGTACGCTAAATTACTTGTCTTCTACCTCTACTCTATATCAGTTTAAGTTCTACTCGTTCATTTCTGACTTTCCACGTACTGTGACACATACTGGGAACAACGAAGCGAAGGAGTCTCCTGCAAACACGACCACTTCAAAGGTATTGCACAATGGCTCTTAATGGGGCCCCAAACCCATCCTAAGATGAATTTCGCGGCTTACAGCGAAAAAGGAACGAATCCCGTGTAATGAAATTTAAATGAGGGTAATGAAACTTCCGAAATCCCACTAGACGCCTTGAAAGTGCACCTCCCCGGGAATTTCATCTTTAGCTCGCTTAATGAACTGCCGTATGAGAAGGTTCAACAATACATGAAATGCGAATTGTGCCAGGGCAAATACACCTAGTTTCTTGGGGAGCTATTAACCGAATTTAATTATTCACAAGTTTAGCTCCTCCTAATAGTCATATTCAAATATTCTGGTCTTCATTTACGAGCGAAGAGCCCGTGAGTCTCGGCTTTCTCATGGCAAGCAAATTAGCCCGCCAGTTTTTAATTTAAGCTTTTAGATTTAGATGAAAATGTTGGTTGAGCCCGCTTTCATGTTTTGGCCTTTTTGCTACAGGCGAGCTATAAATTAAACTGACATTCTATTTTAATTTCTTTTTTCCTCTTAGGCACAAATTAATTTGGTTAAATTTAAAAGAATGACAGCTCAATTGATTTATATTTGCTTACAAAAATATTTAAGTAAACTTTTCGCTTTACAACAGTTTTACATTATTTACGCTTATTAAAAATTTTAAAGTTAGTACAAATTCTAAAACTTTTTAGAATATAAATGGAGTTTCATAAAAAGTATTGGGTACTTTTACTTTACTTTAAGAAATTAACTTTTCGTTTTTCTCTACACTATATGATTATATGAAAGTTAGTTCTTTGATTAATAGAGACTTCAAACTTAATATTTTATCTTGCGAAGGACAAAACACTCGTTTTTAGCTAATTCGCTTGAAATTCAAAAAACAAAAACGAAAGATTGATTAATTCTGATAATAATAAAAATTATTATATTTGTTTGGTTGTGCTTGCGAAAACCCTTTCGCAGTTTTCGTGAAATTGCTTCGACAGATTTTTTCAAGTTTACTCAATTATTAAAAATTAATTTGCATTATTTAAAAATCGAATTATATCCCGTCGAGCTGATGTAAGTATATTGATTATGATGGCTGTTAAAATATATGTATTTATACTTCTAGGGTTTTAAATCTAAATTTATACTTATGTATTTGAATGCCTACCTAGTTTTAGCAATCAATAATTTCGTTTTTAAACTTTACATCCCGAGTAAAAATATATATAAACGACCTCCTAACACACTCGGAATTGGAGAAGTGCCCGATATACGCCGGAATCGGGTCCGTAGCATTTTTGAAGAAAAATGAGATCATAAAGACACCTATAACGCGCCCGCAACACGCCCGTTTATTTGATCAAAAATATCTAATCTAATCCTTTAGCACGCCCGCAACGTGCCCAATATACACCCAAAAAATTTTCATTTTTCAAGCCAGCAATAAACCCGAAATGCGCTTGCAGCAGATCCGAAACGCGCCTGCAACAGGTCCGGAACACGACCGAAATATGTCTGAACAAGCTCAAATTTTTATGCATACATATTACGCCTGCAACGTATTTCATTCATGTACGCCGATCACAAACCTCTAAATTTTTTGGATGAATCCGAATAAGGCCCGTAGCATTTTTCAACAGAAATAAGATCATTGAGACGTTAATTATACCCGTCTGGAATGCTAGTGTTTCTTTGACTAATTAAACGTTTTTAGAGGTTTTAGATATGTAATTTTTGTGGCCTTAAAACTAAAAACGTGAGTGCAACTTCGTGCCTGTTGCAGATGCGTTTTGGGCCAGTTGCGGGGGGTTCGGGCCTTTTGCGAGCGCGTTTCTAGCCTTTACGGGCGCGTTTTGGGTCTGTTAAGAACTTTAAGAAATGTGCGCTTGTTGCAGGCGCGATGCAGGAGTGATATAGAAGTGATTGTTCGACAACCGTGCCTGTTGCGGGCTTGAAAATGGTATATGTTTGGGTACATCGGACGTGTTGCGGGCGTGGTAAAGGATTAGATATTTTTACTCGGGACATCAAATGTGAAAGTTATTGTTTTTAATAGGTAATGGTTTTTTTTTTCTGAGTGATATTTTTCTTTGCCAAATAAGCTTACACATAGCAACATTATTAGGTACGATAGTAGCAAACTACTGGTATTTTAAGGGAGAGGTGTTCCACTGTTCTTACCATTTGCTTACCTAATTAATAAAAATATGTTGTATTTTATATTATTGATTTTTGTTTTGTAGGTACATAAATATATCGTTAAAGCTTCTAGTCTGGCAAAATATGATAGGATTGAGCACATGAATAATATGCTATTTTTCCAATTTTACACCTTTCGACAATTCAAGCGCTTCAACAAACATTTCCTCTATTTAAAGCTGAAAGGATTTCGCACTTGAGATGCTTTAAATGTTTAAAAGGGATTCGACAGGTGAAATAACTTCAACGGCAGCCCAAATTTTGTCGATAAAGGGTTTTTGTAATTTAAATCAATATTTTGGTGAAACAAAAGAAAGGGAAGAGATCGCTATTCCCAGAGCGCTAATGTTTCGAAGCCAACATACCTACAGGAAAAAGGGAAGAAAAATTGCGTTCGGGAATCGGGATAAGGACTTACCAAAGTAATACTCCTTGGAAATCTGAAAGAGAAAAAGTTTTGAATGTAAACGGAGAAGCTGATTGTGGTGGTGGCGTACACCTGCATGCGAAGTGAACCGCTGCGGTCCGTCATAAATTGTAATGTTCAACACGTTTGGGCCTTACCTTGAAGTCGGCTCCTAAGACATTTGCCCCACTGTCTGGGAAGTAGCTGAAAAATATTCCGACCAGGGCCAGCAGCATAAGCATTTTCTGAAATTGAGAAAGAAAACGTTCGTCTTAGATGTATCTTAAGTAAAAGGAAGACGCCGGGCCGGGAGCGGAGGAGCGGCGACTATTCCCGGGGGACAAAAGAACTTAAATTGGAGTCCGAGGGGATGCGAGAAAGGACGAGCTGCGCACCGAATTGGATTCCTTTCGTGGGCGGAGATTTTCTCGGAAATTTCACACTTTTTCCACGAAAATGAATGGTCGCCCCGCCGGAACGCTATCCCATGTGATTCGTTCCGGGCTATTCCTGAACATTGAATAATTAAGAGGCCCACTGTAAACGGATAAATTGGGCAAATGAAACTGTTACCTCGGTTCGGACGTCCGCCTAATGACGGAGCAACCGGAATCATTTTTATTCGTAACGACGACTCATTTATCTTGGTGGAACGACTTCTTGAACTCGTTAAAGACATTTTTATGTTAAGCCCAGGAGAAACAAAAGCGGGGCCAATCCCCCGGCAGTCGGAACCAACCCTCAGCGGGGCGGTAGTGGGGACTAGGCCGACTGATGACGTACAATTGGGGACCCAAACAGAAAAAGTTAGCCGCCCTCCTAACTGGCAATTAATAAATTCATCGCGATTCGGCGGGAAAACGAATGAATTTCGAGGAAAGGAACGTAAAAATGCCTGTGCAGGACTCTCTCAAAATTTATGTGCATAAATTGGGACAGATTTAAATATTCTGCTGCCCTTCGCGATAAAGCCCTTATAAATCAAAATCGTTGCACGAAATACCCACTCAGACGGTCCCTCGGAAATTCCTTGATCTAGGCTCAACGAAGCCAATTTTTCCCTAATGTACTCCTTAAATGCTGGAAAATTCTTTGATAAAAATCGTCTTTCGGAAATTATTTCGTCTTATTCGTTGAAAGGCACACAAAGCGCGTTGATCCATCTACGAAACGCTGTCGAGGGCCTCCGCCACTCGTGTGTGCCTCCTACGCACAGAAGAGTCACGAATTTGGCGGCTTCCTTCGAGTACACTTAACCGTGAGGAACGAATAAATCGATACCGCCCAGTATTAAAGAAGTAGTCCGGGGGATTCCCCGGAAATTGATTTTCAATAACTCATAATACACTCGTGCACGGTGTAGCGCCTCGGCATCATTAACTAACGAATTTTTACGCTTGTGGGCCTCTGAAGCCGCTGACAAAAATTCTGATTTCGGCGAGGAGTAGGAACCTCTGTCGTTTTGCGTTTGGGCAGTCATCCTTGAACAGTTGATACATCGATAAATACCTTTCAAATTCCATTTGCGAAATGAATTTCTTGAACCGCGCTTTGAACTTCTTCGAAGGTATTTCGCGGTTGTTGGGTAATGGATTTCGTATCTTATTTCAAAGTGGCTGACTGCGGCGAACTGAAAAATCTGTTTTGATTTGAACTCATCCGAATACTCGGAATACGGAAATCAAATCAAGAAAACATCGATAAAATATCAGAAAAACTTTATACGATTTTCAGACAAATTTATTTTTTCTAGTAACATAGAATTCTATGATATTCCAAAAAACGGACAATGTTTCCACTATTTTTTCTAATAAAATTCTATAAACTATGAACCTAATGGGTTCAGCCTTTGATGGCTTTTCATCAAACACATCATTAACTAACTGAGCAAAAACAGATAATCCTACACAACCCAACAAATTATTTTATATACCTACCCGATGAGAACCTTCACATATGTACTAAACTTAAATTTCCTATAATCATTTTAAACAAGTATATTAGAAACCTTTAAAATTACTCTTAAATGAAAAACCTCAAATAAGATTGCATGTGTTTTGTTGTTCAACTTGTGTAATCCATTTTAAAAAAAATTAAGAAGACAAAATTTAAATTTTTTTTTATTTTATTTAATTTGGTTTTATAAACGCTTATTTTAATTTATTAAAACGATTTTCAGATTAAAAAACATGTAGAGATCTTTTTACTTACTTTACTTACCGACCGAACCAATACGTCATTTTTATTTTTAGCAAATCAAATAAGCATTTAGAAAGAAGAATCAAGTAGTCAGTAAATCGAAAATCAGTTTTAGTTTTTGTGCCTATTTCGAATATCTAATAACGCCTAAAAATAGCAAGATTGTAAGTAGAAACACAAAAGTCCAAAGTAAACATTATTTTAGTATTTTTTTAGGGTTTCTGACCTTTTGAAAGGGGTTGTCTTTTAAGAAAATATTGCTTTTAAGGGCAATATTTTCTTAACCAAATAAAAATGGACTCACTCCTTTTTAAATAAAGAAAACAAGAATAATTAAAATCGGTTCACAAATGGCGGTAATATCACGAAGCATAAAAAATACAATCGAGTTAAGAACCTTAACTGAAGTTACTGACAGCAATTTATGAAAATTTTTGCGACTTTATTAAAGAATTTTTCTTCAAAAGAGGTTTTAGTATTCTATTCGAACAAATTCTGCAATAGGGGCAATTAATGGTAGATAGGATTAAGTTCCTTCCTATAATTGATAGCCATCAACTCAATGAAATCAAATCTTATACTTTTCGGAAATATTTCAAAATTTAGGCGGCCTTGAGTAAGGTACATATGTACATATATGTAAGATGTAATTAAGATACTCGTTAATTAAGCGGCTTTTGAAATTCTTCGAGGTTAATATCAAAGTAAAATAAAAAATTTGTGTAACTATAATATTCGAGCAATCATAAAAAACTTAAATTGAAAAGTCGTGTAATTAAGTTGAAAGTTTTTTATAGTTTAAGTGGAGTGTAATTTTAGAAAATTTTTAATTATTGCTAATTAACTAAACCAATTCTAAGATATTGAGTGCGTTCATATGCTTTTCGCAATAAATTTAATAAATATTTAATTGGTGTTTGAGTACTCACAGGGACACAAAAGGAACGTAGTTTTCAAAGAAAAATGTAAATACTCGTACACGGTAAATTTTTTACCTTCAGCCTCGAAAATATGCACAAGTGTTTATTTAAATATGTATAACATTTTCAAGGCGGGTAATTTATTCTGTTAAGTTATGAGGTAACATTGATATCGGGTTTACAATTTATGGTAGCTTAAAAATCCGCTTAATTTAAAGTAAACATATAAAAAAACTACAACTTTTTTAAAGTAATTTATAAGCGATAGAATGAATGAAATAGCTTCTTATATTTTTACGAACCAATTTGTACTTTAATTACATAAAACTTTTTAATGTACGTACCTTCTCAAAATGAGTTCAAAAATAAAATTTAAAGCAGTTTCATTCCATTTTGTCAAAAGGTTGTAAAAACAAAAACCTATGTAAGTATACTTAATTTATTATAATTTGTGATTTAGTGTGTCAAAGGTCATTTTTAAATTCAATATATGTATAGATGTATTATTTTCAAGAAATTTGACAGTGTTTTCTCTTTTGCTTGCAATAAGACTAATGAATTCTGAATAATGCACAGAGATCTTTAATCAAAATATGCCATTGGAAAATATCTAGATTGTGTTTTATTGTCACAACAATATTAAATTATTCTCATGTCTTCTATAAGCCACAAAATAATGAACTCAGAGGAGACATATTCATCTGCATCAAAGGCAAATGAAGATAAAGTTCTTGTTGTCTCGCTAGAGACTTCCTCAGACTATCGCAATTAACAGACAAAATTCAGATCAGTTCAACTGGGAAGTTGGTTAGTTCGGCAAGGCGAATTCTTGCCGTTCCTATACAACAAACTTTGCAGGACTCCGGATTTATCTTGGATTCATCTATTTTGCGACAGTTAAACGAAATCGAGGCTTGTAGCCGAACAGAATTCGGGCAGGGAACATCAATACCCATCTACGAGGCGATAAATTCACCCTGCAGTCGCCAGCGGGAATACTTTTGCGTTTATTGAAGGAATTCCTACAGACTATAGGTAATCCCTTCACATGGCTGCACATTGCTCATATTACAGCCACCAATAGCCAACAAGGACCAGATAGTGGCTTATAAATAGCTCTCATATTCCAGGAATCGATTTCGTGCGATAGATTCTGGCACATTGTCTTTGAAAATTGCTTTTCTCGTCCTGCACCAGGCTCTGATTTATTCGATTCCCTTTTTTTTTCCTGCCCTATCCTGCAGGACGTTTCAAGTCAGATAAAATTCTTGCAAAGCGCTGCAAGTGGCACTGGGACCATAGAAGCCCCAATAAATTATTGGAGGAGGCACTCTGGCTTCCGGCAGCGCGGCGGCGGGTGTCCAGGTCAGCGTCTCTGGGGTCTTCGGTCACTCGAGCAGGCGGGTTGATAATTGGATAACCTCTTAAGAAGGAAGTCAGGGATTTAAGATTATCTCTAGATCTAGATCTAAGACTGAGGTACGTACGTCCGTGATTAATTAGTTTGGTTTATAAATAATTAAGCGACTGTGGCTACATGAGGGCATTCATAACAAAATCGATTTTTGCGCCCCCCTTGACACGCTCGGCTCCACAACTAGCCCCAATGAGGTCTAGTTCGTGCTGGTTTATAGTCTGCTATTTCTGCAGCTTTATTGTCTGCGGCTCATAAAATTTTCCAGCCTTTGTTGCAGTACCCAATCGAATCAGTCGTTCCTTTTTGTTGTCCTTGAGACTATAAAACATCGTATGCCCGCCGGAGGCTAGGGGATGTATATAAATTTTTGTTTTTTCCGAGCTCGTTTTCCTGCGTCCATAGCAAATGCGATGACTGAGAGGCTTTTGTTCCAAGGTGAAACTAAATTAACCTGAATTTACCTCAAGTAGGTTTATCGTCTCTTGGAAAATTGTACGAGTGTAAGTTTTCGTTGTTTCTCTAGTGGTGCAAGTTGACTGGTAGCTTCATGTTATTGGATTTCGTGCTTAATTTGTATTTAAGGACCTCCTTACATAAGCACATATCTAAGGGGTTTTCAGGGTCAATTAATTTTAGCTCTGAATTGGATGACCTAACCCTTAATTATTGACACTATAATTGCCTTTCATCGTATTACCTAATATCCCATGCACACCTATAGTTATTACCTATGTAAAATTCATGGAAGGCTAGGTTATATCAAATGAAGGCAAAATGCTTTCGAAGGTCTTCATTTGCAATATACATACATACAGTGAGATACCTCCAGACAAATTCAAATGATAGTATTAATGACATATCTATACTTACTTTTGAAATAAAATTAGTAATCTAGTATTATTAGCCCTAACTATAACGGTTTCTGGTCTAATGGTCTAATCTTAACAAATTTTAAACTTTTAGTTGAGCTTAAGATTTGTTAAGATTTGACAGAAAAATCAACCTCGGAAAAAGTTGAAAATTATTCTACGTAAAGATCGAAACATTTCTTAAATTAATTATTCCATATAAATAATTTCGTATTTGATAGCATAATAGAATAGAAGTATATACATACATAAGCATTTCTTTGATATAATATGAAGATACTATTGTCTATTCTTTAATTCCAAGTAGCAATTCGTTTTTACCAGTTTTTAACAAAATTATTAATCAATTTGTATGTAAGCTAAAATAACCTTCACGTAATAAGTGAAGAAGTTTCCATCACTATCTATAAAACTTGCCGAATGAACTTATTATTATTGTTTTTTACTTATTAAATTGGTCACTGCCTGACCTTTATTTTTTGGTCATATGTTACCATATTATTGCTCGTTTTATTCTGTTGTTCGCGCATGAAAATGCCAACTTATATTTTATTTTGCTATAATACAACTCCACAAAGGAAGTTATTTAAAATGAATTATTATTCATCTTCCTAACACATTGGTGCAGTAATGAAGATTTATATGTTAAAGGGGTTTTTTATTAAAAAAAAAAAAAATACTATTATATGTACATATCAAGTAAAATTTTAAACAGTATTGATACTCTCCTTGTAAGTGCATATTTTATGCACAGATTTGTTTATGCACTAGTCCATGGACTAAAATCATAAAATTAAATGAATGTTGGATAAGTTGACGGAACCCAATTTCACTAATTTCTTTCAATGCTCCGGGGGTCCTTTCAGGAATATTCTCGAGCACGTACCCACATATTTTGCCTGCAGTTTCATACAAAACTTTTTAGCGAAATTGAAAACAAAATTGCATTGCACACTGCCTTATTTTCCCCACATCTCTGTTCAAATAATAGTTTCCAAAATCATGTTTTTTTTTTCCACCACAGAGCAATGCAACACAGTGTGTGCAGTGTATAAAAGTACCAACCGATTTCCTCGTTGATGGAGGTAAAAGTTTTATTAAAATTAAAAAATAGTTGAGACTTTTTCTCTCTGTTACTGTGAGTTCTGATCTAAGCGAATCTTTTTAATATAAACTGGAGGAATGTTACCTATATATGTAAGTTATATTTACAAAATATCCATAAATATTATTTTCTTAAGGGCTTTACATACCCCTGAAATTTTAAAAAGATATATTTTTTTTTACAGATTATCATTTTATACTTTTAAGAATTTTCGTATTTTTTCTGTTAACAAACTCGGGGTTTATTAGAAAACAAGGTCGTTTATAGGAGTATCTGTCAAGTTGGACAGTCTACGAAGCTGGAATTGGAGATTTGCCGTAAGTTCACGTTGCATCTACCAAAAACTTTAAACGCGTTTTTCTCGAAACAACATATGTTTTTAGACAGTGTTATCACAATAACTCACACATCATTGCAAAATAAAGGATCATCATAGAACTTTGTAACTTGGCTTAAATGATAGTTTAAATCCTAATCTAAGAGAACCCAATCCCATTAAACCTCAGTAGTCCTTTCTAAACATTTTGTCGAACAAGTTTTTCATGAGTGTGCGCTTGCTATGTGCTCTATTCGTCATTTATTATATGAAACAGTTGGCTTATGGAAAAAAGTCAAACTCATAGATCATTTCGAATTGTTTTAAGTTTTTTTGTAGTTTTAAATGGTAGCTTAAAGTTTCAGCTTTCATTTGAACATTTTTATAAGCTCCAGTCTCAGTCGGTTATTTTGTAACTAATGATTTTTCATAAAGTGTCAAAATATGGTCTTTTGTACTTTTGACCCTATATTTTTCTTGAAAATGGGAACTGATTGGGCATTTTCATTTACGAATTCATAATTTACACAAAAAATTCTATAGAAGTGATCTGCAAATTCTTTCAGAAAAAATTTGGTGTTGACCCGTGCTATTATTACATACTAAAGTTTAAAATACTGTAAATTCTTTATTTTTAAAACAAAAAATTCCCTTCGTCAGACAATTTCTATCCCTTATGAAAAAATACTAATCAGACCGCAAAAACAATAATAAGCACTAATGAAAAACTTATTAACTCATTAGTGTTTTATTAGTGTTTTCGCGGTTTTCTAGTAGTTTTTCATTAGTTATGATTAGTGCGCATTAGTATTTTTCCATAAGGGACACATACATTATTTTGCAAGATTCTTTTTTAGTTTTGCTTTGAAGTTATGATATCGAAAGGGAGGCATCATGGGTTTCTTCAGTAGTTCATTGACCACCATGGAAAGTAATGTTAGTATTAAAAAAAATGATTTTTTTGAATTGTTTGTTGTTGAAAACCTAATGAAAAATGGGAAATCAACAATTAAATTTGTTTTCACTATATAAAACTTTATAATAATTTTTCAATTTTACTCCGTTTTCGACGCGTGCAAAAGTATATGAGTCCTTAAAAACTATATGTATATACATACAATACAATAGAATATTCTTAATATTCGCAGCTCTACAGCAAAAATCTAATTTTTCATTGTTGGCAGCGGCATATATTGATTTCTAATCTTTTATGTCCATCAACTGATTTGTAAGAAACGTGCTCTTTCTTACTTTTAACCCCTGGCTCCTTTTGTTCTGCCGCAATTATTACAGATCACCTGCTCCCCAGGAGTCATCGATTTCTTATTTCATTGACGTTCTTTATTAAGTGCATATGCGTGCTATCCGATATTTTTCTTTCTTCGAAGTTAATCATTATTTTTTTCATATCGTCTATCCAATTATCTACTTGAACGAACATTTTCTTTCCTTTGCCCCTGTCAGACTCGTCTCAAAACTTATGACCCAGAGTTAAGTTTAATCAGTATACAGTACATCGAGCACATGTATTTTCTTACCCTTTTTATCTTGTACTGAGTATGTTCACAACTTGGAAGTTTTTGAAACCATAATACAATTCTTGATTTAAGTGATTATCTGACCTTAAAAAATAGGATTACTTTATGAGCTCTTGAAACAAGTAGGACCTTTCCGAATTCATTTAAAATTATCAGGAAATACTAAGGGCTTCCACGAAATTCAAACGACGTTAATTTTACTATTATCTTGGCAAACACCACAAGAGTATATAATTCTATTCAATCTTCGTTACAAACAGTATTTTCCTTTTAAGGCGATTTGCTTCGGTTGACAAAATCCTTCCATGTTGTGTTCAATTTATTTGCTCCCCAAAATCAGATCCCCTTCGATTTATCGATCGAACTCAATTTTCTGCACGAAGAAGAAAGGGAGTTCCACAAAATATTCGTACGTTAAGTGAGGACGTCGATCCAGCAGTAAGTTAAGCAAGTTTTAAGTTCCCGCAGTCCCGCACCTTTACAAAGTTTAATTTATATTCGTCTCTCTTCTTAATCCAATTTTTCTTATAAAGTATCTTGTATAAAAGCTAGATTTGAAGGGGATTTTATTTTATTTGAACTGAAATGCACCAGAAGACGAAGAGATGTGCACCCAATGCAAGGCAAAGTTGTCTAAAATTTTTGCCCATATTTACTTTTGTGTTTAAGTTGGAGCAACTAACTTTTGGATATATCGTTCTAATTCTCCTGTCCTGTCCAATTAAAAATTGCAACATTCTAAGATTTAACAGGGTGGGGGCGTTATAAAATTAAACGAAGTGATCGATGGACGTTTAAGATGGCAAACCCCATTCACTTCCTTAAGTGTCCTTATCTTCGGAATCTGGCCTTCTTTTGACTTGTGATTCGAGAGACTCTTAGGTTTTAAAAGGCACTTTTATGCCAAGTAGGTGCTGATTCAGTGTATAATGCCCGAAACAAATTCCCCTTTCCCTTCTTGGTCCTGGTGTCTGGATGGGAAGTCATAATAGAAACTCAAGCGGATTTTTTATGCCTTAATGGAATAAAATGAAACTCCACAGAATGGGATACGAGCCGCAAGAGCTTCAACATCATAAGAGTTTATGAGTCAATCAAGAAGGCCTTTTTACTGTTTCATTATCATTGGAGCATTTTCAGGATGTCTACATCAGCGGCATTTCCGGGATGAGCATTAAAGAGATCCGTCGGATTCTTAGCTCATTGCTTTCTTGGAATGTTCTTTTGAAGACTCCACATTGGCTATAAATTGAGCAATCTTTGGAATGTTCAACGTATTTTCAACCCCGTTGGATCCTAAGTTTGAGTAATGCCTTAATCAAAATTCGAAACTTTTCTTTAGGTTATTTTAACTTTTAATTAAATCGACGGTTGTTTGCCCTAAAATTGTTTATTTTCTTTGCATATTAAATAAATAAAAGAAGTAGTTGGGGACAGCAAGAAAGTGCATGAAAGACTTGTTCTTGACGTAAAGAAATTTATCATTTCATTATTTTCATTCATTTCATTTTTATGTCATATATCATATCCAATATACAACGTATGTATGTTGTAAAGTAAAAAAAATTTTTACTGCATAAAATTTCTTGGATTTGCATCTCAGCTATGAAGTCTTATTAAACACGTTTCCTTAGAAGCGTTTGAAGGTAACCAAGATTCCTAAAGATTTTTCAAAAAATTCAGGATTACAAATATGTAGATAAATTCTAATCTTAACCAAGTAAGTTTATGAACGTAAAACTGGTGGCAAATATTTGCCACAAATGTACGTACTAAGCCCAAAAGTATAGATGGCAATTAAAACCTTGTACCTAATAAGATTTTTGGAATCGTTATTTATAAAACATATTATTTTCCTTATACTTACTAGAAAGTATGTGTTTATGGATTCATACTATGTAAAACGAATGCATTGTAGAAGTAATTCATTCTCTTTTCTCTCGAGATACGATTTCAATTTATGAGCGCGAAAATCTTTAATATATTTTTCTCGAAATTACATCTTCTGGATAAGTGGAAATTAACACATTTATTTACAATCATAAAATAGAAATTTAGAATTTAGTATGCACCAAAATTTAGATACTGACTCTTAAGATAAAACAAAATGGGAATTCTTCCTTTTGCAAATTTTTTGTAGTGAGCATTAGTGTCCAACAAAAGTTTGAAGCACGGTTTTTACGAGAATTTACATTTATATAATAAAGTAAGATATTGACTTATACTCTTACTATCTGCTTTCTTAATATATGTACAGTTTATAAAATTAAACTGTAAGCTGATTTCAAATTAAAGAATCTCTATTACCCAATTACGTCCGTACGTCTCTCTCTTTAAAAATTGTGAACTACAAATCAGTGCTAAAAAGTTAGTAGAAGATTTAAAAAAGGAAAGTTAAATTTAAATTTTTTCGTAATTATGATTTTTTTTTTTCTAATTTGCCAATTTAAAACTCTTGATTAGCCAAGGGTACGGAAATGATTGAGGGCGTATTGAAACGAGTGAATGCCCTAGAACAAAGAAAAGAAGATTCTTGCGAGCTTTATATGGAGCTATGTATACATGCATTAAGAAAGTTAATTAAAAATTGCTAAGTAAAGCTAATTAAGTACCCAATGAAAAACTTGGGCGATTTTCGCAAAGTCTTATTATAGAAGAAAAGATTATGCTTTGTTTAAACAATTTTTGTAGGTTTTTAAATTTGTTTATACAGGGCATAATGAAGTTAAATTAAGATGCACAGCAAAGTTTTGCCAGCGTGAACTTATTTTACTTTTTAACAGTGTCTTGAAATTGAGAACCAATTTATTAAATAAAAGTAAAAAAAACGAACAATCGGTACACTCTCAAGAAAATCTTGCGCTTAAAGATAAATTCATAAAGAGTAGAAACTTATTTAACTAAATACACCAATTAGTTTGTGGTAGTATTGTATTTTATAGTTTACTTTAATTAACCTCACTATATTTGAGTATTAAAATTTATAATTACTCTAACTTTCTGCATATATTTACAGGTTCAATATGAAAATGTCTATAATAATATATATATTTATGAAGTTTTATTGTAATTCAGGCTAAATTTTCTAATTTTAAACAAAATCATTTTGCAAAGGTAATTCTTGCAGTCAAGACGAAAAGCTGAAAATCTTTTGTTTGTAATGAAAATAAAAGTATAAAAAATACACCAGATGTGATTCTGTCTAAAAATTTAGGTATTTAAAAACGTATAACACACTTTTTAGAGTGTTCATAATAATTTTAGATGTTTTTTAAAGTAAGTCTTCATCATTTAAACGTATTGTCTTTAATTTAAAAATGTAACATATGGGATTGAAATTTAAAGTGCATTTACATACAGATTGTTTGCAATCCACCTGTTCACTGAGAAAAACACATTGCAAATTCAATTACAAATGCGATATAAAAATAAATAAAGTTTGTGGTTATTTTAAATAATAAAACACCCGTGGACAATAAATGAGGTAAAATTAAATAGACATGTTAAAAATTAAGCCTTGTTGAATTTAAAAGCTTTAGTGAAGGATAACACCAACATACAAGCTAACATTTATTTTGGTAACTAACTATACTTTGAATGACTCTAAAGCTTTTATTGTAAACTAACCACTTTTATGGTACGGTAACTCCTTTAACAATAGAGTTACAACTGTAATTGCTACATTCTTAATTCATTGACCATCATTAAATAATTTATAAGTATTGCGGGTATTCATTCTGGTGCAGTTTTACTCAAATAGCAAATTTGTAGTATTGTCTTACAGTGGAACAGCACCTAATAGCAAAATATGAAAACGCCCTTGTAAAATTTCCATGACAAATCCGTTCAGTAGATTATACTATATAGATTTTATGCTTGAACGACAAATACGTATGAGTAATTGAAAATCGAAGTAGCCTTCTGCCTAAATATTGCAAGGGTGTAATATTCAAAATTCAGAGGCATCCTCTATTACTAACTTTTCCATTTTGTTGTTGCACTTAGTATTTAAGTGCAATGTAGTAAAAATTTGCTATGATACGAGATCAATTACGCCGAAGAGTGAATACCTCTATTGATTTAAGGAGCATAATAAACCATGTAAATTAAAAATCAACTCTTTTTAATCAAAGCTCTGTTAAATGCGGCTTTATATTTAAAATAAAGGTAAATATCTTTTCTTTACTTATGCATAGAGAAAAAAACAGTCTCAATTCCAACAACGTTTATACATGTTGAAAGCAACAATATAGTTAAATAACTACAAAAGTAGTAGTAGTAGTAGTTAAGCTATAATAATAAACTGTTAGCTTCTTTATTTTTAAAATACCAATAGAAGGTTCATGCGGCTTAAGAATTATAAATGATATGTTAAAAAAGTAGACTTATTACACTTTTAAAACCAACGGCTCAATTGTTGATTTCAAGTATAAAATAAGTATAAATATGAACACTTATCGACAAAAATATTCATTGTTTTTGGAAATTTCAGCTGAGTTGTTGGCTAACTATTAATTTAGTTTAAAATAGTCAACGAAATTTCTCTTAGTGTTTCTTTTTTAATCAGTGGAGAGTTAATGCCTAAGTATTTCTGTTATAAAGTTATATAACTTTAAATCACATCTTAACAACTACAATCCATTTATTTTTTTTCGTGTTTTCGACCTTCTTATAAAATTAACATTTTGAAAATACTTTGTCAACATTTTGGGAAAAGGGAGACTCATTTACATGACCAAATCTCGCAACAACCTTAATTACCTGCGGCACCTTATTTAGCCTAAGAACTGGTGAAACGTGATCAATAACTTGACGGGAACCACTTCCCACTTCCATTCACCCGCCAAAACTCTTAGCTGCCCCCGTCCCCCCATTTCGCCCGCCCCACAAATGCCGGCGATCAGAAGATGTTTGCGTTACAAATTCACGGGGACGAACCACCTGTCTAACCAACCGAACGCACCCTTTTACGGAACGGATGGAAGGAAAATGCTCTTTTGAAGGCCGCGCTCAGTCATTAGAACGAATTCCGCGGACCCTTCAATCCAGGAACTTTTTTAATTAGCCATTGTCTGGGGACACGAAGTGATTGCTGATAAGATGGCCTGTGGTGAGGTGAGTTGGGGAGAGAACTTTTAATGAAGACTTTCCATGCACAAATACGTGACATAATAACGGACTTAATCCGGTCTTAATCCCCGAGATATAGTCGTGTAAACGTGAAAACATAAAGTGAAATCCCAACTGGGGGGCTTCAGCAGTGGGGGTGATACATGCCATCCAGGGCTAGAGATGAAACGGAAAGGAAAGTAACTTACAAAACGAATTGAAATGGGGCCCTCTTCTGCGGCTTGCGGTCTTCTCCGGGCGAGCGGTCAGGGACAGTGGAATGTAAAATAAAAAAAGGAGTACTCCACATGTCGACCCAGCCCCTGCGAGCCGTGCGCCCCCGGGGAGAGGAGTAAAATAGGTAAGTAAATTGCCCTTTGGAAACATCCGCTTCATTAGAAATCCCGAGCCAAGGAATTTCCTTCTTGGTAAATCCGCTCCATCCGCACCAAGATCCTGAGCTCGCCCTTAAGTGAATCTCCGCACACAATTCCGGCCGTGGTCTGATGAAACGGATATCAAAAAGATTTATGGCCGACCCTCCGTGACCGCATCTCCCGTCAAAACAGGGCCGCGCGCCCCATGTGAAACTGGCGCTCGGAAGGAGCCAATTTTGTGCATCCGCCGGGATCACGAATCTGGTAAATATTAACGCTAATCTGGGAGGCGGTTTCGCAGCATCCCGATTCCGGGACCGATAAACCATCACCTTTACCCCCCCTCAAAACGGATTAACTGCCCCGAGGCAGAAACTTTTGTACTTTAAGACAATTCTTAAATTATTGAGTGATTTCATTAACGTAAACAACTCAAACGAAATTCGGCAAGGCCAGGACTTACACAGTCTGATACGAGTATCCTTTTTTATTATTAAACATTAAATTTCCATATCGCCGGCGAGACCTTGATTAGCCGGAGCCTTCTCTGGAGCGCGTCAGTCGGGCGGCCTCAATAATTCACGATATTTACATTTCCATTAGCCAGCTCAGAATCCGAGCACCTGACGGAGGGCGCAGCCCACCTGGGGTAACGGATTTCAGTAATTCAATTAAACTTCCCCTGCACTAGTTCCTTTTCGAACCCGAACTGGAGCACACAGCCCCACTCTTTCGGCGGAATTTTAGGACCTCCGGTGCTAGGACGGTTCCGTGCGGAACACCTCAAGGACTTGATTATTAGAAGAAATTCTCAAAAATCACTGCACTTTTGGATGCACTCTGAACTGCACTAACCGCACCGCGCCAACAAGTTCGCGTTCGCTTGCAGTCGGAAGAAGACTAAACTTTGACACAAGTACGCAAATTTTGGTTATTCCTAGAGGAGCACTGCGCACGTTCTTAAAAAGCTCCTCTCGAAGGGGAAATATCCTGAAACCTAGAATTTCACCTAGCAAAATACTCTGCAGGTTTTCTCTTCATTTCCTGCTTTTATATAAAGTCCTGCGAAATTCCTAGGTATTTCAGATCGTACTCAGTCTGCCTCCACAGAAGTATCTAAGGATATTCGCGCCAAACATTTCCAATAACTGCCTTAATTTTTCGAATAAAGATAATGAACTGTAACTAAAATTATTTTTAGTTTGCGGTGCCAACGTTTAAACAAATTTTTTTTAAAAAACATTTTAAGGACAATTTAAAATTAAAATGAACTTCGAAGATTGTAAAAAAAAAAAACCAAAAAAAGAGCCACCGCTTCGGCCATATTGGATTTAGGACATAGATCAAATGTCAATCACTAAACTTGATCCGTACAAACAACGGACAGAGTTTCTGAAATCAAAACGGCGCATTTTCGTCTCTTCCGTCCATCAACCTACAGTGAACACAATTCCGATAACGCCACATCCATTTTCTTATAAAAAGGGATTTATCAAAAGTATTAAATAAAACAATATATTTTATTAGATACCTTCTATGAATACAATGCTGGTCATAGGAATTCCATTCATTTATTTCACTTTTATTTTATATAGTTGCATACCGCTTTTTAAATTCTAAATATGTATAGTATAGCATTGTATCCATAGTAGGTATCTAATAATATACATTATTTTATTTAAGACCTTTCAACAACAAAATGGATGTGGGGTTATAGGGATTGCATTCACTGTATAAGTACAGCTTTTTTTCCTAGAAACCAAGCCAAAAAAACTAAATTTTGACATATAGACTTCATATTGGTCATATATTCTATAGTTTAAGAGATGAAGTTAAAAGTTAATAGGTTCACTAAACTTTTCCACATTCTTAAACTCATTGTCTCAGGTATCAAATGAACGATATTTATGAAGTTTTCCCTGAAAATTTCTAAAATAAAGTAAAAGTAAAACACTCTTGAACCAATGCTAATGGTAATGATTTTCATCTAACTGAATTGGCTCTTGATTCAACCGTTAATGCATTAATAATTTCTTGCTCGCAAACTCTTGATATTATACTTTTTAACCAAAAGTTTTGAAATTGTTGAAACTGAAATATTACAAAAAAACTAAAATTTTCCTAAGCGTTTCTTGATCTTAAAATAAATTTTCTTGAACTAAGTGAAATGGTTTCCTAAAAATAACGCATTTTTCAAAAAACAAGAAATTTAATCTTATGATGGTTGTTTTAAATAAGGAATTCAACGAAAAGTTTTCAAATTTCTTGCATTTCTAATTTTTAGACTACCCTCCGGCGGTGTTTGTTTTATATATTCCCTTAAATCTCTAAAGGATTCCCTTCCAAAATTAATTTGTTTATTATGAACAAAAGCACGGTAGGCTGACAAACTGGTGTTTGGTAAATGTAAACTGAATTATTGGTTCTTTTTATGAGTATTTTTTTTTCTAGGTGTAAAGTTAAAGTAAAACTGTAACATCGTGCAAGCGACAGGACTAGAAAAACTAAGGAATAAAGTGTTTCGGTCAATATTATGTAATCTTTTGCGGATTTTCATTTATATGTAGTAAGTATGTAGTATAGGTACCACTTGGTGATGCTCAGCTTTTAATATAAACTCAAAAGTGTACGTTAGTGTGATTAATTTGTTTTAGTCGGATAGTATTATATAAGTGAGATTTAAAAAATCTCAAATAAAGCGATTTATAAGAAGTGCATTATAGAAATTTTAAAACGAAAGCCGAAATACATTTTCATATTTATTGTCCTATTTAAATTTGAATTTCCACGATATGGAACATGGAACTGCACTTCGCAACGGTCTGGTTTTCGTTTCTCGCTATAAAAGCAGCAGAAAACGTTGCAGCAAAATAAATTTATCATGATTGTACGATTAAATAAATTTTAGTAACCAAGACCCGGCCTCGGGGCCCGGTGCCGCATGCCGAGTGGCTGAACCTTATATCATTTAATGCAAACAAACAAGTTCTTCTTGGGTTAATGAAACCCCCTAATCAGTCCTTGCCCCATTTATCTGGGAAAGTAGCAAGTCTTGATGCCGCGAGAACTAAACGGCGGCAGCGCCGTGGATAATAAATGGGCCCGCCGGGAGCCCCATTGGACCTTACTCTCGACTTCAAACTCTGACCATTATCTCTAATTTCAACTTTAACTGGATTAAGGTAAAATATACGACGGCACTGTTACCCTTTATTTCTTTAATAAAAGTGCTTGGTGAGCAGAGCGGGTGGCAGTACCACCGATCCTGGTCCTGCCAGCTACACCCACTTAATGCCACAGTTATTATTTACAATTCAGGATTTTAACTGACTAATTTAGCACTTTACTGGAATTACACTTTCCTTTGCTATTTAAAGGTGTTTCCCATTTTATTACCTCAGGGTGCCGCGAAGTGCCGAAGGAAGAGGGATCCTCGCGCTGTTTGGTAACACGCAACAGTCACAATTAAAGGGCTGCGCTACTCCTTAATGGAACGGAAATGAATTTGTTGGAATAATTGCGAGGAACAGAAGACTCAACTATTAGCCGATTTGTGCCCCCGCGCTTTAATGTCCTGGCATAACATTCACCTTTAGAAGCAATTTGAGTACTCATTTCGCCTTCGGTGTATCGCGAAATACATTTGAAATTAATTATCAAGATGAGATCCTTCTCAAATTGACTAATCAAGCAGAAAGTGTTCCCCCCTTGGATACATTTGATTTCCCACACTTATCCGGTTTAAGATAGATAAACGGAAATTGCATAGTAAAGTAAATTTTAGACTGAGAACTCTTTAAAGAGAAAGCTAAAATTTCGGTATTTAATATGGTCACATCCGAAACAGTATGGATAAAGCCCATGAACTCTATCTTAATTTTGCCTTTGCCCCTCTGAAATTTCCCATTTAAATAAATACGATTTTTTTCTTAAGCATTTCAAACTTGACATTTTTTAAAACATTTCAGAGGTGATTTTTTATCCAAATATTGTACATATGTACATACTATAGGTAGTATTGTATTTTATACGCGAGTTTTAGAGTTTTTTAAGGGGTAATCGCTCTTCGATGTTTTTTTATTCAAATAACAAATTTGTAGTATTTGCCTCTATCAAAATATTGCCATACCCTTGTAAAATTTCAGTCATCTGGTTAAATGACAAAGCAGTCAGTTGATTACTTGATAGATTTTGAGTTTGAACTTAAATAACAAAAGTAGAGTTATATTTCCCAATACATTTAACTTTAAAATTTTTAAGCACTTCAAATTTTCGTTGCGTTTTTCTATACATATATCTCCAAAATGTTTTGGGAAAAAATTATAAAAAATCCTTATGAGGGTTTTTGTAAATAATGGTTAGTGGTAATTTGTCTTTTTTTAACGAATAGTGGGATTAAAAGATAACTACTTCAATATTTTATTAAAAAACTAAAATAATATTGAAACTCTCTCGACAATCAAATTCTGGTGAGGATCGCGAATGCTAACGAGTAATTCCTGCCAACGTCAGTGCTTAGTTTAAATTAAATGTTATTTAAAATACGGCTTATTTTAATTCAGGCTTCGGATGCCGTCAGCACTGCTGGGAATTTCCATAAATTTCTGAAATTATTCGGTTAAAAGCACCCAGAGCCGTAGTTGAATCGCAAAAATCCTCACAAACCGCGAAAAAGTTGTAAAATATATTTCTCTCTGGCGGCATAGCGAGATGGGTTCGGGTATATCCAACTAAAGTGATAAGCCCATTTTCCAGGTCGAGTTCTCGCAAGCGTACGAATATCACAGGAGCACTCCCGGAAAATTGTTCGACGAAGTCAAATTAATGCCTCGACACGACTAATTCCTTCTCCCATTTAATTTCACCTGGTGACATGCAATTACTTCGCGGAGGGCTCGTAGGCAATGTACAAGCAATTACGCGAGCGACATTCTTATCTGCCGTGTAACCGCCGTTTATCTGAGCACCTTCCATGCAGTTTAGATAAATAAACGAACGACGCGCTCTTCGACTATTTTGGCGGCAAAGGAACTCTTCAAAAATTAATGAAATTTGAAAGGAAGGCACGTAGTGCGTCGAGCACCTTACAATTGCTCTAAATTCGAGATTTTAATAGATACTCGTTTTCAACGCCAAGTCGACGTACTTTTCATTGTACGTTTGTGTCAAAGGACACCTGCATTTAGCCAAATTCAAGAACAATGCGCAGCTCCTTGAAGACGTCTCGTGTCCCATTTCAGCGACTCACTCAAATAAATTTTTCTGTAAACAGAGACAGCATAAATCACAAATTTATGGGGGAATCTTCTAACTTGTACATGTTTACTTACTCTAAATTAAGAACCACATCAATCCCAATTGTAGCGTAGTCTTCACTCGCATACCCTTCATCAAGGCCACGCACTAATTACATTCTAGCCTTCCAAAAGTACTTCATTATATTATGTTGTTTAGTAATATTCATAATAAATTCATCTACTTCCTAATTTGTTATCACATTACAGGCTTTAATGTATCATTTGGGAAATGAAATATTCTTAGTAAGCGATAGTAGAAACTACGTGAATTCGTAATATATTATAATTCTAACAGTTTTGAAAATTTGATTTGTTGATATGTATATATATAATGTTTTGCAAACTGCTTAGAAAAGATTTTTAAAACTTATATCTGATTTAAAATTTCTTGCAGATCCAAATCTGACCCTTTTGTTTATTTTTTCTTTTGAGTGGATGCATCTGAATTTACAAAACTCGTATTCAAAAGAAAAATGATTTTAGCCTAAATTTTTCAAGTAGACTTTATTTTACTTTGAGGTATTGGACAATCGAGAATTTAAAAGATACATATTTACACATCTGATCATTTTGAAAATAAATAAGAGTGCCATTTAAGTCAAAATATAACAACAATTCATAAAAATTAACCGGTCGATTGTGTTTCCGGAAATATTTAAATTTAAAATGTCAAAAATTCCAATTTTTTCTATTCGATGCTTTTAGCATATTTTCAGAAAGTTTAATTGAAAATACTTAGCGCTAAAATACCATGAGGGTTTCTATTATATTTTAATGTGCAAAAATAGAAAAATTGAAAAGATTCTTTTTATAAAGTAAATACCAAAATACAGCATTCAAATGAAAGCTATGGGAAAAAAACAAAATAAGTCAATTTTTTTCAATATCGAGATAATTATACCATTGAAAAGATAAAACAAATTACTTTAGTTGTGATCAAAAACAACCCTTAAAATCCAATTAAAAATTATAAAACTTAGGAACGCACGCTAAGTCCAAAGTTTTTACGAAAAAACAAGTCCGTCGGCGGCATCAAATCAAAAAAACTCTTATTTTGTTTTCTCCGCTGAACCAGATAAATTTTTGGATCAAATTTTTGACGCATAAGTGGGTATAAATCCAGGCAATTTGATTTTTTTTTTCGAGAAATAAAAATTGTTTGATATGATTGCTGCTCATAGAATTCAATTCAATCCAAAATTTACTGCAAAACCCGGAACTGGATCCGATGTGAAAAGAACACAGCTACTATTTCCGGGTTTGGGAAATAATATTTCGAGTTCATTAATTTTGTCATTGTGCATATTGGCTATTAAAATTTAAATGTCCGAGTTAAGGATTAAACTTCTTTCGCATTATTTGGGACTTGAACTGTTTATCTTCTGCTTTTTTTAACTGTTTATTTTTCTTTGTACGAAATGGATTTTTGTTAAAATAATTTAAATTTTATTTATTGTGAATACATTATTTTGGATTTTTATTAAAGATATTTGTTTGAATGTTTCTATTCGTAGAAAAAAAGCTGCAAGTTCGCTTGGTTTGTCCTTTACGACTGAATTATAAGTCTTTAAATTCTTAATTTTGACTATCTCATGATCAAGTAAATGTGACTGATCTTGTTCTTGCTCTGTACTCATCAAATTTATAAACAAACTTTAACTTATTATTATTACTTTATTATTTTAAATTACAATAATCTATGTATGTTTTATTACTCCGTAATTTCAGATTGGGGTTTTCCTTTTCAGCACTGCAATTCTTAGTGTTTTATTTTAATACACTAAAAGTGTTTTAATATGACGTAAAACACTTTTGGTGTATATGTATATTAAAATAAAACACTAAGGTTTGCAGTGAAAGTACAATATTAATAACATCAACCGCCACATGTGCTCGAACTATTTCGTTGTAATTCATTCGGATACTTCAAACTTTTGACAACTATATCAGAAGGTGTTGTACGCTCTTAACTTTATGAGGGTTTAATACAGACAAAAACATGTAATCGTTAAACGTTTTGCTCTTGAATTAAAACGTCTTAATTGTAACATCAGCAAGTGGGATTTCAAAAAAGGACTTGTATATATAAGTATATCCATATTCAGAAAATGTTCTATTTAGATATCGGAAGATGCTTTTATCTTGTTTGTATTGCCAATTTATTTCTGAAAAAGCGAAAACTCGACGTGCATCCCTGGAGCCCAGCATAGTTACCATGTGTGGAGGCGCCTTGTTAGCATTACGCAGATCCTTGAGTATGAAGCTCTAGCTCCTGGAGCTATTACAACGACGCCGACGAGGACGAGGACTACGGCGACGATTACTAATTTAAGGAGCGCTCAAGTTGTTGGAATCTTTTCGCAGAAGAATCGCCTCGCCAGCTCCTTAGACTGGTTGGGGTCGTGGGGACCGGGGGTCCAGGGGCTCATCTACTCATCTGTCGTTGATGTTTATCGCAAAACTTGCTGGAAGAGCTCTTTTGTGAGTTGTTTATCATGTAATTCTCAACAGGGTGCTCCTGCTCGATGGGGTCTCGAGTGGGAGTTGTGCAGACATGTCATAACGCTCAAGTCCTTTTATGTCTGGCAGAACTTGTTGATATTGAACGCGATTCGACGAGCTCCTGTATAATTTATTTACAGCTTGGGTTACGGCGCGAGCATATTCCATAATCTGGTTGAAGGATAAATTCCCCAGACCATTTATTATTTGTAGGTGCCACCGCCACGTACTTTCGCCAACCGAAGTGGCAACCGAGAAGAAAATCGCTTTGTTACTTGTCCAAATAGCTGACGTCTTGACATATCACTTTTGCGGGAAACTCCTCTCGGGAATGTTTCCTTGCAGGCAAATTTCGTCCGTTTTGGGTCGCGCCAATTTATATAAGTAAATTTCCAAAACGTTCACCTTCTCTCAAAGGCCGTTCGCCTAGTCTGCGCTATCCAAAACGCCCCCGACTTCTAGTTTATTGCTCTCGTCCTGCATCTAATCTACTGACTGTTGCAGCACTTAAGAACTTTTGAAGTACGACGCGAAGGAGGAAGTTGCGATACAAGAAAACATGGCGTTAACTGGCTTTTCAACATATTTCCTACGGCTCTTTCACTGGGGATATTTTCGCTGTATAAGCGAAAAATGTGAAACTGCGAAAAGTTTGATATGTGTAAGTCCTGTTAAGCTTGATATTGTTCCTAGTTTTCCACAGATAAGCACACTTCGGGCTAGAAATTTCTCTAGTAAAATGTATCCTTGCAAAGGAAGCTACAGCTTGACTCGGAACAATTTTCTAGAAATCTCAGAACTTTTTGTGGATTACTACTTACCCGAGGTTGAAAATGCTTTCTGATTTTACATTGTCGATTTGGGTTGTGAGCAACTTTAAATTATTTATTTTTGTACCATGCGTATGAGGTAAAATTATATACATATGTTATAAAGATTTAGCCTGCATTTAAACTAACTTTAATCAAAATAGTTCTTTGGATATTGAACTTTTAAAATGATACATAGTTTAAACTTTTAGTAATTTATTTTGATTACGTCTACACTTGTAGCGTCTTAAATTAAATGTCTAATCTTGTCTAATCACTTTAAAGTGCTCACTATCAAGTTCAAAGTTCAAACTATCATTTTTAAAGTTCAATATATTCCCCTAAAGATTTCAAAATTAACTAAATCAAATCAAAATATTTAAATCACTGTTACTTTTTAGTGATACTTGAATGATCGTTTTAAAAAATTCATTTTTCTTTTTTGTACATTACCAGAATTCAGAAGAATTGTAACTTGTGAAATTAGTCACTTTTTATGGACTATTATTTCAACAAATTAAAACAATAAGAGCGAAAAAACATTAGGTATTTAGTTTCGTATTTATGCGTATTGACTTATCTATTAAAATGAAAACATGAAAATACCTACAACCAAAGTATATATTTTAATGGATTATATTTTATTCTATTTATTTTTCATACTGATTAAATTCAAGAATAAATTTGAAACTATGCAAAATCGGACCATTAACAGTGTTTATATACACGAATTTAATGAGACAAAATTATGCTGTTAGAAAATAAGAGTTTTAAAATGTAATTTCTTCTCATGGTGCATTGACATAAAAACTTTTAAACGAAAGTGAATGGAAAAGACCAAAAGAACCAAGTAATTATTTATTGGAACAACAGTCCTATTCTCTGCTATCACTGAAATGGAAGTTGACCTACATATTTTCAACGCACAACTCGTTAAAGGTGCAACAGGTTACAAAGGAAGTTTTCTGACATACCACACGGAAAAAATTTGATTAGAAAAATCCCCAACCAATTTACGAACGTTTTCGCCATAAAATCCACAACATATATTGAAAAAGCAACAGATCTCCTTAAAAGTTACAGGAAATAATGTCAACATTTTACGCTGGTCTTTACATTTTAGTTAATATCCCTGTTTTTTTTTCACAAATATTATCAAAATAATGCACTGTCCCAAAATCCATCGGAAAATACAGGGATATTGCCAGAAACGACGCGATATTCCCGACAAATTTTTTTCCGTGCAAAGAGAGACCCTAAAATAAGCCTATTTGGTGGACCTCGAATTTTAAACCCCAATTAAATACTACTTTCAGAGAAATTTAAAATTTCAAAGTTGATTAAATCGAGTTGAATAATCAGTTTCAGTTGAATAAGTGTTTTTACTTTCAAAATTTAATACATATCTCAAGAATGAAAAGAGATAAAAGAGTTTGCAGTAATATAAAAAAATGTATAAACATTGTTAAATATACCCCTCAGAGTGGGTTAAACTACCCCTAAGCATGAAAAATTGAGATAAATTATTAAGTATCCCAAAATGATTGTGTCCATGAATTTTATATTAAGCTGTTCATTAAATAGAAACTATTAAGCATTTTTGGTTCGTTTTCGTAGACGTTAGCCTCTCGAAAGCAGCCCCAACAACTCATTATTCAACCCGATTTAGTCAACTTTGTCCATTCATTTCAAATCTTGAAATTTCTCAGAGAATAGTATTTCATCATAAACTTTCTCATTTAGCGCACATTTTGGTTTAAAATACGGTCCATCACTTAGGCTAATTTTGGGCTATTTTTAGGCCTTTAGGCCTCTTTGAGGCCTTGATTAATCGAAAGCTACAATATCGCAACATAAAAATATTTGTTTAGAATCTAACATGTGTGCCATCATTTGATTCATCAGATATTTCATTAACTTTAAAGGCCTGCGATTTTTACTTGCGGTTGTAATTTTACGATCCCATGCTGCTGTATGTAAGGGAAACAGGACCACTAACCACGCAGTATCGGCAACTATACATCTTAAGGTTTCCTTTGGGAATATACAATATAATATTTTGTTCCGCTTCATAATTTTTCATCTCTGTCAAAAGTAGCCGAGAAATTTTTATATATTTCACGTCTATCCAACAAATTCATCATATTTTCCCGCGATACGGTGGCTGAAAACCACTGCCCCGGGAAAAGTAAATTTTTCTTCTAAAAAAAAGTAAAGGGTTTTTTACTAAAAAAAGGTACGAAAATGTAAAAACCCCAATGCAGTCAAGTTGTGCGACGGTTTTCGGAGTGACATAAATCTTGGCGGTGAACTAACTATTTCATGCCTATCACGGGAGCAGAGCGATGGGTTAGTAAAATCTGCTTTTGTGTAGCCGGTAACAAGGTCCTTTTGTAAGCAGTCGGGCGGGTATCCTGCCACGAAATTTCACGGGGCACGGTATGTGTGTCAAGGTTGTGTATGAATGACGGAGTTTTATATGGACCCGGCATGCGATCGCATGTCACGGCAAAATTAGAGCCCCGAGGCAACAACCACGGGGCGTTCTGGGTGCGAGGTGGGCCCGTATCCAGTGAATAAGTCTTGCATGGAACATGTCACTTTCACTGTAATCTCCAAGGTGTAGTGCATACTTACAGCTAATTAACTTTCTATAAGCCCTGCAGTCTGAGCATAAGCTGCTGAATTATGTAGCAGCACATCCATGTTAAATGACGCAAGAATTTTCCGAGGAAAAGCCACAAGCACGTCACCCAAAGCCGATTTATTTGATGAACTCCACACGATTTCGTAGTGTAACCCCAGAAAAGAGAAGGCCAAATTCATTAGGTGTGGGCGGTTCGATTTTTACTCTGTCCACCTACGTTTTAGCCAACTTCTTTCACGACTAAATGGAAAAGTTTGCTCACGACATTGGCCAGTGGAAAGTGTAATTTGTACTTAAGTTTTTGGTCTTGTGCAACTTTGTCAACAATTCACTTTGGAAAGCCGGAACAAAGTCAAGTTCCGTGAAAATATTTCCATTGTCAAAAGTTTCCCAATTATTTCCGAAAAAAAATATTTATATATATTTCCTGGCAAAAATTTCGTCTGAATTTTATCACCGTAAAGAAAAAAAAAACGCTTCTGTTCATCACCTTCAGGCTTTATGTAATCATTTAGAAAATTTCTCTTTTATTAGTTTTTTATTACATGGCACCACCAACTCGACAAACAGAAGCCAATTGTCCAGAAAATTCTCGTAATTATTAGCGACCTTCACCTGTCGTTGTAGGCGAATAATATAGCACCAATTTTGGTCGCCAAAATCCGTTCGCAAACTCTATTAATCAACGGGCAGACATTGTGCACAAATTAAGGTTTCACTTCCAAAACTAAAAGCAGTAGCTATTTCCATAATCGCTGTGAATAATGGGGTTGAATTAAACAGAACCACTTGGGTTCATTCGAGTACCTTTTAAAAAAATTGTGTTGCTGCGAGTCGCACACTAGGGTTAACATGCTGACCTATGAATAATGAGATACATGTTTCGGGGGCCCATAACCGACCCTTGAGTTCATTATACTTTGTAATAGGCCTCATAAAGCCACCACTTCGGGGTTGAAAACCTTCACATAATTCACCACGTATCTTACTACCTTGGGTGCCTTAGAAATTTCCACTCATGTTTTTTTGAAATATCGGAATTCATTAATTGAATTTTATTGATAAGGGCGTCCGACTGTGGCTGAAATATTTTATTACATATTCGGACGCATGTCTTGCTTTCGGACACCTAATATGTTGCCGAGCACACTACAAATTAGATTGAAACCAGAGAAGGCACAATTCCAAGTCTAAAACCTTTAAATTATATCTCACAGTTAAGGAACTTTATCTTTAATATACTCGTATTGGCCATAGTCAATAAAGATGCCGCGTTCTCTTATATATGTAATATTAGCCAAAATAAAACCAGACTCTATTATGGGTCGTGGCAAAGATTTCGCTAATGAAGAAATATAAATATTAAAGCCTTTGAAGCTTTCAACTTGTCTTTGCGAGAAATTACAAATAAATTAAATCGATTGCTGACTGAAGTCTAGAATTACCTAAATCGAGGGGAAAATTATCGATAGAACAGGAAATATCACAACAATACAAAATTAACTGACCAACAAAAAAAAAGTTACAACAATTTAAAGGTTGAAAAAACCACCTTTGACACAGGAAAAAAAACCACATCCATTGGACTTCAAAATGGAAAACGTGTTATCTTTAGTGACGAGGAGCGCTTTTTGGATGGTCCTGATTATTATGGTTACTATTGGCATAATTGGAGATACTCGGGAAATTTAAATGAGTTGAAATTTTGGTGGCGAATGTATAATAATTTGCGCCGCATTTTGGGATCCAAATCCATGGCTTCCTAAAAAATTCATTCAGAAATGCATTTTCAGTTGTTAGAAATTACTTTTGTCAACATGTAGGAGCAATTTTACAAGTTAAAAGTTAAAAGACTAGTTTAGAAAAAAAATTTTTGAATGTTTTAGATTGGTAAGTTCGAAGCTCCGAAATATAATATAACCTTTATCTTTTATTTATTGCATGAACATTTGATTACCCTTTTATTTATAAAATAAAACTTAAAAATAAATAGTATTAAATATTAAAAAGGTCAAAAGTAGGTACCTTCTAGTGCTTTTAATCGAAATTGCACCAGTGTATTTTTAGGTTACATACATATATGATATGTATTTTTAGCTTTTTCTTCAGTGGAAACATTGCAATTTCCTACAAAATATTTTCGTTTTTTAGTTTAATTTAGTCAAAAGGAAATTTCTTAAGTATCAAAAATCATCAAAACTTTTTAGAAATTAAAATATTTTTTTTAATAGACAAACTGTTCGCCTTCAATACTCGGAACATTTTAAATAATTTTTTGAGACAAATTAATTAAAATCGACTAGGCACCTAATTAATATCAAACCTCATTGCGCAATTACATTGGCACTCTAAAATTTAATTATCTCGTAAGTGTTACTTGTTAACCAGATGGGACCTCTTTTTTATTGGGAATAAAAAGCACCCGAATTTGGGCCATAAAACGCGATTTCGTTCGCTTATGATTCGCGGCCCGCAGGAAACTTTGCCAATTAATGGTTAAGTTAGCGTCAAATATTTGCATGGAAACGATTTCTGATGCGGATAGACGGGTCTAAACTTGGCAGTAATCATAAAGGCACTTTAATTTGGCACCCTTCCACGAGTTTTTGATACATCGGGGCATAATGAAGGAAAGATAAACTGCTGGGCCTATGATGGTAATTACTTTATTGAAGAGCGATGGTCGCTTCCTTTGTTTGCCCAGGAAATAAAATCTCTCGAGAATTTTGATTCTACTACTTATTGATTCAGATGCCTCATCAGTTTTTTATTTCAAACAGCCTTGTCGGAAATTTTGTGTTTCAACAGCTTAAGAAGTGAAATATTCCAGTGAATTGAATGAATTATTATCAAAATGATTACATACATATACAGTGTAGGTCAAAGAATAATCTAAGGGACCGGTTTGAAAGTGTGCTCGAACACAATCTGTCTCCTGGAGAAAATCTCATCATATCCAGATGACTGAATGATTCGCTTTCGTCCGTCTCTGGAATTTTTAGGAGGCGATATGAATTGTAAAATATCTTTTGCATTTTCATTGCAATAGTACTGAATAAAACATTGACGAGTAACTATTTGGTGAGAAACTACTTATGCGAGGCAAAAATAAAGATGTCTGAGAATATTGAATATTCTTCGCCTATGCACTTGACGCAAACTCTTCGGCGGTTTCGTGCAACAGCTAAGAAAATTTCATTTATATTAAAATTTTCTCCTCCTCATTAGCAAGTCAGGTCAGCACCATCGACTCTTCTGACTGCACCACCGTACAGTTTGAAATTATTGAAATGTAAACTTATTTAAATGCTGGGTGCGGTTGATACTCGTTTTCGCGATTTCATGATGCTTTTCCAACTTTGCTGTCTTAATTTTATAGCATTATATTTAAACTTTGGACAGTGTTCGGTGTAGCTAACCATTTTTTCTGTATTTAGTTTCTTTTCAACAAAAAACTTCTAAGAAAGTGAATATCTTTAAATGTTTCAAGTTATTATTATATATTTATCTTTATTTGGTTTAAATAATCTAATTTTTGAATAAATTAATATATTAATATGGATAACCTCTTTTTTTCTTAAACTTCTTTACTTCGCTGTCGAATTTAAAATTTTATATGTAGTTTTAATGTAATCATCAATATTAACTTGAACTCCAAATGTGAAACTATAGATATTTGTTTAATTTAGTAAAAATGTAACTTACTCCGATTTGCCTCAAGTTTTATTTTTTACATATTTATTTATTTGTATACATATATTTGCGTTCCTATTTATAACTAAGCTCTCATAAGATCTAGGCCCATATAGGCGCACCTGAAATTTTAAACATGTATTTTTGCAATTGCATTTTCTATCGAATTACTGATTTAATATAGGTTATTAACTTGTTTTTCCAAATAAGAACATTCATTCAAATCTTCACAACTTAAACTTGGAACGATTTTCGTGAAGGATATACACTTATACATTAAATCTTGGGCGATAACGTCATAATTTTTAACTGAAAAATTATGAAATATTATTTTGTATAAACTTTCATCAACTTTTATATGACAACGTTGAACGTTTTCGACTTCCATTTTCCACTACTTTTTTAAGTTTTTCAAATTTTTCCATAAAATATCGCATAAAGAACTTTATAGAAGATATAATAAAAAATAGTATATCGAACATGGATAGTATAAGTATTATAACATCTCTGCCTATGCAAATTTGTTCCTCTGCTTTGGACTTAAGGCGAAATTTCACACTTCTACATAATACGAGTATACTTTTTATTATTATGATTAATAAAAACATCATTATTATTAGAAAATATTGTTTTCACCTCGACTTGCAAATATTGCAATACGTTTTTGTTTTATAATTCTTATTATTAAAAAGAGATGAAACCATAATGATGTGATAATAAGTGTTACAAATTTTAATCAGAAGTTAATAACCGAAATAGTGCTAACTTCTAACTAAGCAGGAAAAAAGATTTAATCTCTTTTTATGGTGCCCCTCTGTGGTGATGCCTGAGGCCGGTGCCTAGTGTGCCTTTTATTGTAAATTCAACATTGTTTGCCTCTATAGATAGTAAATAAAATAATTAGTCTATACATATTTTCTGTTGAAATATAATTATATTCATAATAAAAGTGTTTTTGTACTCGTACACCCATCATTATTTATCTTACGACCTTAAGTTTATAATGAAACAAGCGCAACAATGCAATTCGTTTTATGTCAAAAGCTATCTAATAATTTTTTAGGTCGAGACATCGCGTACACCATAAAAATGTTATAAAAAAAAGCAGCTTTAATGCTCTTAAGCAAACAAGGTTTTGAGAGTGCTATGAAAAAGAAAATCAGCAAAATTGACGCCAACATAATCATCCACCTCTATCACGTTTCTGGCCCGCAACCCTGGCTCAGCCGCGCCGCACTCATCTTAATGATAGCGTCAAAGTGGCGAAAGTTTATATATTCAAAATTGAGGGAAACTGTTTTACATTAGAACGACGTCGTTCCACTGAACGAGTAAATCCATTAAGCGGAATTTCTTTGGGGAATTGAATAAAAATTTTCATATTCGTATGCATGAGGAGAGAACGCGAGAATTTATTAATTTAAGCGTTCAAGGTGCAACCTGGCGCGGCCAGCATTTTAGAACGTTAGTCCGACTATTTCGGGTAACTACAATGGATTCTGAAATTCACCGCAGCGCTGTATTAGGTTTCGCGACATTAATGATTCAGGATCAATTTCAAACTCTTGCAGAATGAAAACAGGGAAGACATAAATGTATGTAACTGGGCTTGAAAGTTCACATTGAACAGCCAAAAATATACCGAAGGTCAAATTCTACAATGATAATATTGCTTTTGGTATAAGCATATGTAGGGGAATCAATAGAACTTTCAAGGTTAATCCATGGTACAAGGTTTGAGCAATTTTCTTTAAATATGTTCTGCCAATTTTCGACGAATTCCATTGTAAAAAAGTAAACCATACACATATGTACATATGCATGTATGTGGACATATATTCCTTCAGATGTAGATATTATATTATTATTGAATACGTATATATATTGTAAGGTATAACAATTTTTTTGTACACTGAGAGAAAATCTCGTATATTACCTAAAGAGGTTTCTTAAGTAAGAAAAGTATTTCGTATGTAAGTTTATACTCATAGCGGGAAAAATTTGTATTTTATTGTTTTAATACCTTTCCTTATATAAAAATGAGTCATAACAACCTTAAAATAGTTGCAGCAGCTTCTTTGATAGTTGTTGCCACTATTTTTAAACGCAAAATGATAAATTGAAGATTAAGGTCTCGAAAATGGCTTCTTCAAAGAAATTCTAGCAGAGATGTTGAAGAAAGTTCTGAAGGAATTAAGAATTAGAACCAGATTTATTTCATCATCGGCCGTAATCGGCCAACATCCAATGCATATGCGGCCGATTAGATTAGCGTTTTAGGGTTACGCACTTCACAAGTCATATTATATTCCAAAGTTTTAGCAAACTCACGTTTGTGAATATGACAGTGTAGAACGGCTTTTAGATTGCGGATAAGTAATCTAAAATAATTTTCTGTTTGCCTTAGCATATTTGTAAAAGTTTTTTCCCAAGGTTTAGCTAAAAGGCCTTTGCATAATAATTTATGAAAGTTTCTGATATAAAAAAGTATTCGGTATTAGAGTAAATTGTCTAAGTTACATATTTGGCAAAATTTTACACAAGGCTTAGGTTCCTACGCAATTGTTTGATATATATCTTTGAATTTACCCCAGTATTCAGATAATTTTCTTCTGTGAAAATGTATGTGACAATCACATGACAATATTGTACAGAAAAAAAGTTCGTTTTAACACTGAAGTACACGTAGTTCTTATGTTAAGTTGCAAGAGTCAGTTTAGAGGTAATATATCTTGAAAATTAGTGGGAACACCCTTTCCTATTTTTTAACGCAAGGGGAAGGAATACATATATGTATATGTACAAAGTTTGTCATATTTTAAAGAGGCCATAAACTATACTTCAAGCGTTCTAACTATAATTTCGATAATTTTTATGCTAGTCACCCGAAAGTATATTGGTTGAAATTTTTAGGAACAAATGTAGTATAATAAGTACCGTCAGGTAGGACGGACTAGTTAAAAAATATTACATAAATATTTCTCCCAATGTAACCTTAAAAAACCAATAGATAAATATGATGGATTATGAAGGAGTTTTACGATACTTAACTTCTGTAGAAATATGAAACTAATATAGCAAATAATAATTCTAAACTTCAAAAGTTCATCTCATCAGTCGCTTGCATTCTATACTTTTTAATTACATTTAAAACTAATTTTCTATAAAATGTCCCAAAAAACAGAAAATGGCTTATTTGAAATTCTAACATTTTCACCCCTTCCGTTTTATGTGAAGAGTGCGGTTCCATAAAATATGTTCAACGTTAATTACGAACTTAGCAGCTAAATTAGTTAAGCTAGAGTGGCAGCTCCAGTTGGATCTCACTAAACTGGTGTGCGAACTTTTAGGCAAGAACACTTTGTGAACAAGAGGGCTGCATTCAAACAAAGTTAAATATCTTCCAGCTAATCGCTGAGCTTAACCACCACATTATTACGTGCAGAAAACGAGAAATGCAATTTTAAATGCCGCTTTAAAGCGTAAAAGGGTTTTTGCCAGAATTTTCTTGGTAAATTTTTAACTGCATGGCTGGTAAAACGTAGCTCGTATAGGGAACTGGGATGCAAACGCTGTTAGTAATGTCTCTCCGTTTACCCACAGTTCACCCTGTAAAAAACATACTTGGGGTATTTGTGCGGTTTAGAGGAGCACCCTCCATTCTTTCATTGTTATGAACTGCACAAAAGATAGACGTAATGCGGCGTAGGAGTCGAGTGACCTAGTCCACCCATTGCCACTCGGTTTTCAATGCCAATTAACTTCATTTGCAACGCAAAGGTGAGAGATACTTCTGCAAAATGGCAACGTCCTTCGCTGCGCTACCACGCACTGCAGCCCCTAGAATATTTAAAAATGACTGTTTATCGTTTCAATACGACCTAGAGTCGTTTTAATTAAAATGCTTTCGTTTTCATAGTGGAGCGAGATAAACTGGGGGTTCATGAATATGTTAACAGTGCACAATGCTCTTACCAAAGGAGCAACCACAGATATGTAAATTTAATGGCAAACTACCACAAAAGAATAATACCGTCGAGGAAGTGGCACTGATATCCACGGCAAAAGGCACGGTACGAGCACTTCAATAATTTTAAAGGGTATTGTTAGTTCCAGGGTAGTTGGGACTTAAAGTGCTGCTAGATTTACATCCTTATCCTTTCTATGTTCGAGCTCTTTTTACTTTCTCACAACTCTACAACTAAACGGAGAAAAATGCATTCAGGATAAATTCGACCTCGGGCTTTTCACGGATCCTACATACCAGATGAAAAGTTATATCGGGCCAAATTACACGCTGTGAACTATGCTTTGTCTTGTAGAAGTGCCACAAACAGTTTTCGGAAGTTATTCAAAATGAGTATTTATTTATGATGCCAGACAAAACCAACGGATAAATTATGCAGGCATGTGTTCAGATGTTCTTTTGTTTCTACGATTATATTTAAATTATAATAAGCAATTAGAACTAATATTGAAATAAAAAAATGCTTTTATTTATAAAAACTATCACTACCACTGTGGCATATGTATGGAGAAAATGTAACAACTTTGTATTTATTTTAATCAAAATCAAAATGTTACTTCTATAAAAGGAAAAAAATCAACTCAGCATTGGTTTTCAATGAAAAATTAATTTAGCAAAAAATTTATAATTTTATCCTTTAATATGATATCCTTTGACGCTTAGCACACTCGTTAATCATCAAGGCATAGACTGTATTAAATGTTTGGTAAAAGTTAGAGATAGTTCTTTCCATTCGTGAATTATTAAATTTTATATTAATTGCTGGAGAGACTGTTTTTTGCTTTGCCATTTTGTTTTTAAGAACTTTCCAGATATTTTGATGATATTTAGGTCAGGTCTCTATTGTGGCCAATCTAGACAATTAATATAAAGTGCATTGTGAGTCTGCCACTTTCCTCTCACTTGAATGCATTTGATGGTTTACTGTAACATTGTAAATTAGTTCCTTTTTCACTTAAATAGCAATATCTCTTTTCCTAAGTAAAAAAAGAGGTACGAGCCCCTTTTAAAATCTAGACTACATGCGCCAACTTTTGGGATAATTAGTCTTAATGAAGCTCAATACATATATAATATTTTTTACGAAATGTTTCAAAGTTGAAAGAAAAAATGTTTATACTCGCACATATACAATTGAAAGAGATTTCTTTGTTGTGAGGAAACCACAGCCATATTAGAAATATCTTTGCTTAAATTTGGTAGGAGATTCCTTCGGGTAAAAAAAAATACAGAATTAAAAATTTCAAAGTTATAGATGGCGATGAAACCAAAAAATTGCTTGAAGTTAACGACTTTCTTAAATTTCAAAGAAGAATTATTATCTCGAAAACTAGGAGATACTTAGGGAAAGTTTGACTTATTGGAACAGTCTTGAGTTTGCCCGTCATCCGTTTTCGTTTAGAGTTTGGTTTTTTGGACACCCTGTATATCGCTCAGACCAATGCTAATTCTTCCCCTGAGATAACTTATGAAATTTTCAACTCATAGTAAATAGGTATATTGTTCTTATTGTTCAATGAAAAAATCGACTTAATGTTTGCTAGGTAATTTGAAATTTAAAATTATTTCTGATCTAGTTGTCTAACGTCTAACGCATTGAGAATCCTTTTCATCCTACAACTTTAATGTGAAGTGTTTTTTTCTAAATTTGAAAAAAGTTTTCCTACGGTAAAAGCAAAAGACCTTTCCCTCTAATTAGGTATTCTAAAATGTAATGTATGACATTTAAGATCACCAATTTTGTTATATTACTTCTTCAATGTACTTTGTACCCTTTAACAAATTTCATCAAATAGAAAAGCTGTAACAATTCTTAAAAATGTACTATCCCTCCCAAGCTTTGTATTATTTCAACCATATGCCAACCAGATAATAAAAATATACAATATGTATCAATGAATGGTTTTCTAGTAAATTCAAATTCATTGAAATGATACGATATTTCTGTGTAAAAGTTTTTAACCCACCATTCGGCCACCAGTTTGAAAAGAAAGGTGCGACAAAACTTTTGGCTGTATCTCTGTAGCCCCGAGTCCCACACAAATGCAAAGAGATTTTCTTTAGAGAACCACATTCTCTATAACTTTTAAGTAATGAAAGTAATGACTTTTTCACGTAATAATAAAGTAGCCCGAAAAGACAAAACATTTGGAGGAAAATATTTTTCAGGGACTATATAACAGCTTTGTTTTTAAATTTATGAGAAAACTGCATAATAGCTTTTTTAAAGAGCATTATGTAACGAACATTTTAAGTTGTTTACTTTTCTTCTTTTACTTTTTAGGGAAGGAAGTCACTGGTAAATAATGCACCTTTTTGGACAAAAAAAGGCAACGATAATCAGGAAAATTTTTCAAATTTGAAAAAAATTTTGATTTTATATATTTTAACTAAGAATATATCAAAATGAAAAAACAACGAATGTTTTATGCTTTTAACAAAAGTGTCGAAATTCTTAAAAAAGCATTCATTTTTTCTATTATTTTTTCGTGATTTTAATTCATACTTAAAAATTATATTCGATAGTTCATCTCATTGTTAATTTACTCGGCACAAGCCAAAAATTAAAGAGTAACTAGTAATTTTTTTAGCTCAGAAGACTTTATTTTAATTTTTTCATTTGCTGAGTATAAGCCAAATTTTAAGAAAGTAAGTATTATAATTACGTTACGTTTAACTTTTTACGAAAGTTGAAAGTTTAGTTAATAAAATATTTAATAATTAATAATTTGTGATAAGGAATAAAACATTTTATTTCTCTATTCTGTAAAACATAGTTATTTTCTAATTAAAGTAGGTATGTAAGTAATAAAAAGCAGAAAAATTGTTTTGCCAGAACCACAAACCCTAAGAGCTGATAACCTCTTATCGTATAGAAAGACCGAGCAGATATGTAAAGTAATAAAACTTTTAAGACCATTTTTATTTTCTAAGCGTATCACGTATTTTATTTTCCAATGAGTCGTATCTGATCTGATCACCATATTGAACCACTTAGAATGGTCTAGGTTTGAAACTCAAAACGAGAGTGGCTAAATATTGTGATTTTGCCTTTGTCTTATAACATAGCATACTTACTGTTTGCTATAGTGTATAGTTAGTTAATAAATAAATTAAATATTAAATAAGGTTTTTGATTGTATTATATTATAAAAAAAAAATGAAAAGTCTATTTCGCTCAAAGTGGTGAAAATGTACGTAAGTGTTACTGCAAAGAACTCATACAAAATTTTATACGTCTTCAAAACATTAAACGACAAAGTCCCCACCAATTTTGCCGTATCCAAGTGAACAAATAAAAGCGGCAAACGAGAAAAGTCATTCATATTAATGTAATTTCGCTGGAACGCTTTGAAACGAGTAAATCGATAATGCCGCTTAAATGCACTTGTCACTTCTCAACGTTTATAGGAAACGAATTTAGAAATTCCAGTCGCGTGGTAACCGAAAAAATCGAACATCGCGGAACCTTACGCAATCTGAGGATTTTCGACATATGAGACTGACTGCAGGAATCGAGAGAGAAAAGAACAATCGTTGCTACTTTCGAAGTAAAAGAATGGAAATAATGTTTCTTAATAGCAGTAAAGTAAATTCTAATTGGCAATTAAAATTCCAAGCGGTTGCAGTGCATGGTCGCCCGGTCGCCTAGGGCTAGCTCTAGACCTAGCCCTAGCCCTAGCCCTAGCAATTCAAAAGCTGCAGAAATGCTTAACGAGGGAATGCATTACGGCGCCAGACCGAGCCCACTAGTCACGTAATTGCCACAGTTGAACAGTAAAAGGCTTTAAATTTTAAAAACAAATACCATTCATTTACTATGGAGATTTTTAAGGCTTTGCCGAAATTAAGTATTCCGAGCCATGAAATAAAATTCAGCGGTTTCGGGCGGGAAAGCGCTGTTTTGTGCTACGTGCCAACAAACGGAGATTTATTTGCCCAGGACGTGGGAGTGAAACTAGGAGAGACCAAAGACATTTCAACAATTTATGTGCGCTGAGGGAGCCAACATCCCCCGGTGGCTTGTGTACTGATAAAATGACATTAAATACTTTATCTGGGACGGCATTGGCACCAGGTAATATTTCAGATACGCCCAGCACTTATTGAATTTATTCAGTGAAATTAAGGGTGCCTGTGCACAATATAAATACAATTTTTTTGTCCTCGTGCCCCAAACGAGCAATAGATTTATTTCTAAACAAACAACTTTAAGGTTGCTCCAGGTTATGGCTTTCTGGGAACATTTAAATCTGAAGATTGATTTTCAAATGCGATGGATTGCTGAAGCCTCCACCATTTTTTAAATATATTATTATCATTTATTACATACTGATATTGAATACTAAAAAAACGTCGTAAAAAACCTCATCAGTAATATAATGTCTACACTACACATACACTACAATTATATGTATTGTACATACCATCACTAAAAGTACCTAAACTAAATATATATAAAAATAAAGCAAGCAAAGTTGTCGAATAAAAGTTTATTTATTTTGTTTATATATATTGTAAAGCGTAATATGATACGAGTATATTACGAAAAAACAAATGTAGCAAAATAAGTCATTCTATTTCAGCAGTCGGAACATTATTAGATACCTTTTGTTCTATCAAACTTTATACGCTTCCACATATTAAAAGTCCTTTTAAAAATGTTTTCTATAAATGAATATGTGTTTATCTTTATGAATACCTACACGAGTAACAATTTCCAAATTTCGCACGCCCTTAATACATCCAAACAATTTCCATTTTTCAAGCCCAGAATAGGCAGACAAACTCACCTGCATCAGATCTGCATCGTACTTACAAAAGGCACTCGTTGCTCTAAAATGCGCCCGGAACAGACCCGAATTTTTATAAAACAATCCTGCAGCAACCCTAAGTTCTTAAGACAAATTTAAAAAGTGAATCTACATCAATTGATTTGCTTTGATAACATCCGATCTTTAAATTTTGATATTATAATGTTATTTCCCTTGAAAAATGCTACGGGCTCGATTCGAGTGTACCTATATTGGGCGCGTTTTGAATTCTGGGCGTACTGCAGGTTAGTTTCGGAACTATACATTTTTACTCGGGAGTTTGTAATTGAAGGTACATACACTGAAAAAAATGTTTAACCATATTCCGAGAGAACATTGATAAAGTTCGATGAACTATATCTTTCGAATGGCCGTCAGCCATCAGGTGCGGTGCCTATAAACCTAACCTAACTATATGTATGTAGGGTCTTTAACTATATTGCAAAAATAATTGATACCATGACCATTTTATTGCCATCAAATCCATATAAATTTTTTTCAATGCACGCATAATAATAGCTGTGTTTTTTGAGGATTTGATATAAATCTCAAATTTCACATTGAATTGAATTGTTTAAGGTGTATCCTACACCCAAGTTTTTCAAATTTGCAAAAAGTCCATCAAATTGAAATGATTTTTGCTCATCCAAACTTCAAGTCTTAAATTGAAAAATTTATTGGATCTTCTTTTTGACGGTAATTGGATATAAGCTTTGCTAGGAGTCACTATTTGCAAATTTCAATTCAATACAAAATTTGCTCTGAAATCTGATTCAAAAAAACACATCTAATGTATAATTCACAGCAAATGAATGCCAGGTTGGTTTTAAAATATATATAAAGTGCAGTACGTCTGTCTATAGAAAACTTAGAATTATAATTTTGAAATTTAATCTTCAACTGAGTAAGTAATAAGTAGGTATACTTATGCAATGTACATAGAATTTTTTTATTTGAAAAATTATTTATTATTTTTTATTTGCTTAAAAAAAGATATCGTTGTAGAAGGATTTTACTTGGTTTAAGTTTAAATTGTTAAAGTTATATGTGTACAAGTAGTCAACTTTAAAGGTTTAACCAAACTTGTTTGCGTTATCGTAATGAATATGGATAAGAGTACCCATTGACTACTTAATGACTAATATTCAAATGTTCTCTTTAAATAGGTCAAAGTTAATTTAAACTTAACTTGAAATCAATATCACGGCGACCGACATAGCGTTTCCGTTGTATAGACATGTTTATATAAATAAATTATATAAATAAACAATCAAGGCCTTTCCAAACCTAATTAGAAGAACTTCAAAATAACAAATATTGTTATTTAAGTTAATTAATTAAATTCATTCGCTTTGTGTACACTTATACTAGGCACACTCTTTTCATTTCAAAAATCAACACCAGGAAATTTGGAGCATCCTTTTCGTTGTCGAGCGAAAATTGGCTTTTCACGACCCCTTCAGCAAATTTTCCACTTTTTGATGATTGCAGCAAATGGCCTCCAATGCAATTACTTTAATCAACCGCAAGTTTCAAAAACCTGATGAAATTTTCGCATTAATTGAATTTTAGTCTGAATGCCTTTCATCCATTGTGATGGAGTTCTCAGCGTTTGGGTCATTAAGGCCCTTGCCAGACACCTTCACCTTCGCGGACCTCTCCTCGGGCCGGGGAATCCTTTATCACGGCACTAAAAGTAAATTTGCCGGCGAGGTCCAGCCTTTACAAATTTCTTCCCTTTCACTTTTTTTCAGCATAATTTCTCATAAAGCAGGTAACCCGTCGTGATTCCATCTAATCCATTTTCATTAATTACTTCGCGGCGGATGAGTTCACATTTTTTTTCGCGAGGATGGGAGTCATATGAACGCGTAGGACCCAACCGTGTCAATTAAATTCCTTTCATGGGGGAACAAACTCCAGGTGAGAATTATTTTTTGAGTTAATTTGCCATTTGAAGGGCAAAAACCGATATTTTGCTGTTTTAATGAGATGCGTTGCTCCTTTTGGGGGCTGTTTGTATGCAAATTATTCGACGTATTAAATCCCGGATGGGGCAAACCAAGTTTCTTTTTTTGGGTGTTCAAGTGATTATAAAATAAACGGAAAAGTTGTGCCTATTGTGCGCTGGGGAAAAGCCTGCTTAAAGACAAAGCCATACTCCGCTATTATGGAAGTAAATTTAAGGGATTAAATCGCAGCAGATGGTGGAAGGTGTGGAAAACGAATTCGCTGAAAACTTTTGCTGTTCAACATTTTCAGCAAATTAACGTCACTCCTGATTAATACTTTAACCTTTTTTAAATCACTTATGAAAGTGAATCGTTGTTAATCCAAAAAAAACATAACATATGCGAAAACTTTGTCTGTTCTGTCTGTTTTAACATTTCGAAATAGTTGCTCTAAAAGTAGTTGCCTCAACTACTCTTAGAGCAAACGAAGTTATTTAAGCCATAAACTTTAAAAAACCAATAAAAACGTTTAGTGCTCACTACTATATTTATATTCCCGGGGTTTTTTTAATAACATTATTTATGGCGAATTTTTACCTTTTACTTTTAAGTATCTTTAACCATTTTTATTTATTATAATATAATAATAAAGCTACCATACCTTACAATACATTTTTTACGCACACACGGAGACTGAGTCCATGGGCTCTTTCTATACAATTGTCTGTTTGTTTTTATCACTCTTTTATCTAAGACTTTTTTATGCGAATTGAACTTCTAACCTCGGAATGGCAATCACCTACTCACAGCCGAACTGCTCAACCAAGTACTCTTTCCGAAAACCCATCATGGTAATATGTTTGCTATAAAAATATTGCGTTTAATGTTCTTGTATGGAGTTTTATGTACTATAAAATATCCCGCCAAGCATCATTCGCATAGAACTGATTTTGATATATGCACATATTTTCATTCAAACTCATATGTATAAGTTTATTTTAGAAGCTATAATAAAAATTAAATTATGTATATCATATTTTGTATTATATCTTATTTTTGTTTTACTTTTAACCATAATTTTCGGTACATTTTATGCTTTGAATTGCTTATATTGTTAATTAGTTGTACTATCTATAAGACTGCTGTCTTACTGTACTCGCTGAATGAAATAAATCATTGTAAATCATTGTAAATCATTTTCCTTAAAATTGTTTCAAACCCGAAAAATATTATGTTTCCGTATGCATAGTGGGAAATGCTGCTGAAATGGAAATATGGGAACCTGGCCGCTAAGTTACAATATACCAGCACTAGGAATTTTTTATCGGTTATGAAATTAATCAACTTTGTGTTTTCATTAACTAATATGTTTTTGTTTAAAGACCAGTCTTAACTAGAATACTCAAGCAGCTGCTGTCGATTTTTTAATAATAAATATTTGAATAATTTTTAATATATATTTAATTTAACTGTATTAAATTAACTTCTATATTTATTTCTGTAGGGATCAATATAATCCCTCGGAAACTTCAACACTATAACGACCCCAAGCATGCAACTAAGTCAGTGAAGCTTCAGACGGAATCGAAGAGAATACCAGTTTTAGAACGGCAATCTAAATCCCTTGATCACAATCCAACTGTGGAATAACATTTTTTGAACAAAACTTCCTTACATTGTTAAGATGCCAAAAGTACCATAAATTCATTTCAGTCACATTTAACTTTAATTACTTTTTCTTTCAAAGTGGTTAAAATAATCCAATAGAAAATCAAATCGAATTAATTTGACACTAGCTATATTTTTCTCATTTATTCAGTTAGTTTTCAGTGCTGCTGATTTCCATCATCGTTTGTTATTTTTACTTATTAATTATGTGGGTTATTTGGGGTGTGCGGGGCATCATGGGGGGAAGGCATTTTAGTAATAGTTGTAGCTTTAAAGACTTGTGCATGTAATTTAGTTATTATTGCTTAGCAATCGCTATAAGACTTATGTCTTTTGATTGTAGACTTTATTTCAATAAATAAATAAATAAATAAAAATAAATTTGAAAAAAACATCAAATTGCAACGAATTTTATTCACATTTTAGTCAAACATTAATATGAAAATTGTTCAGTTCAAGATCTGATGTTTTGTACGAATAAAATTCATAGCAATTTAATACATTGTTGAAGCAAATTGATAATCATCATATCATATTAATAAACATCAGTTCAATATAAACTTTCCTATTGTTTTGGAGATACGCAAAGAACGCAGCTGCTATTATACGGAAAAATTAATTACTGAAATTAATTTATGGGAATTTTACCAACTTTGTTAAAGAATTTTTGTTCAAAAAGGGCTTTTGTAAGCTCTCTTTAATCCAAGTCGAAAAGGGCAGGTGTTTATGGCACTTTTCGATGTGGATCGAAAAATTTCAAGCTGCATCGAAAAGAGGACTTATTTATCCGGTTCGAAAATTTATTATTTAAACTAATGTTTTTTTATTACAAAATGCTTACTATATGTACTCTGCTTAAATTTCTCATGATATTTATAGAGCAAACTTTCCTGGACTTAAACATTTTGACTATCCCAGCAGGAAAACACGTAGTTGATGAAAGTATCAAAATGAACCACGAATTAATTGCATCAATTCCTTATTCCGTATATTACATGATAATATAACAGGTAGTCTTTCCAGCAAAATTTGAACTTAATAACCTGTAGCGGCATTTCCTTTTACTCAAGTCCTACTCCGGTTAATTGAATTCCTTACTTTTTCTTTACTAATGTTCCAGCCAATTTAATCAAAAAAAATTGTTAAATTACCGCGCCATACAAATTTGTAAATATTTAACAATTTCATTACCCAATAATAACTATTAAAAATAGTCAATTCCAAATTTTATTCGCAGTCTACGCCACACGTCGCTTTATTAATGTTGAATTGCTCAAAAGGTATAGGCATTGGGAGCTCAGTTGGTAGAGTTGGTTGAGAAGGGCCAATTGGCAATTCAAAGATCGCAGGTTCGAATCCAGCCACGATTAGCCGGCAATATCACAGGAAAATCAACTTTTTCTCGTCGTCAGGAGATTAACTATTTTTCGTAGTAAAACCAACGATTTTAGTTATTTCGACATTATTACATTTCCTGCGGGAATATGACTAAACTAAATAAATTACAAATACGTAAAAGGAAAGCGCAAAAAGATAGTCACTCAAATCCTTAGAATAATTTGAGCATTGTGAAACTTTTTGCATAAAGTCTCATTTAACTTATCTGCTATTTCAAAAATCTCATAAAGTAACTTTTCAGCAGCACCTCCTCCAATTCAACTGCAATTCGGATGGTGGCCCGCAATAGTCGGAGAAATCCTCTTAGTCGCTATCCGCAAGAGCATTACTTTGATAACATTTCATATATTTTGCTTCAGTTACAAGTTACACAAAAACTTTTCGCTCCACCAAAGTAAAAGTTTTGTATAAAAAAGGGAACTTTCTCGACATAATCAAAACTTGCCGGCCAGTTTGCGTGAGTCCATTTACTCCGCTGCGCCCAGGAGGAGAAACTTGCAACAGTACCTACTTGACATTTTTATTGTCTTGCCAGAAAGTGGTTTGCCTCTACAATTATCAAACTGCTATTGAGGTAATTATCTCTTTAAATTAAATTTTAATTGGCACAAAGCACGCGATTTAATTAACTTCTCTCTTAAGTAATTTTCCTTGGATATGCGCTAATAATTAGCTTCAAAGTCAGATTTATGCCAGAACAGAAACTACGTCAACCTTAAAGGAATAATCCTTAGCCGCAGACAAAAAAAAAGTCATTTTATCTGAATTGCTGATACTGAAACACAAAAGCTCCACTTAAGATACTTTCCAAAATTAAGTCCTGTGTCATGTCCTCGTCGCGTCCCGTTCCCTGTTCTTTTACCTGCCGCAAATGCTTCCTCCGACGTCGAGGGCTAAAAGAATTCTTCCGGAAAAGATCCATTTAGAAGACTTTCGACATTTCTCTGAAACGTGTCCCTCCTGCGGGTCCTTTCCGATCCCCGGTAGGTAGTAAGTCACACGGCTTTTGGGAAACTAAAGTCTTTTCCAGTCAGACAGCCCTAGCCTACCTGGGGAAAAGTCTAGAATAAGAGTTTTTGGCAGCTTTCACGAGAGTGGCTAACCTCCAAAAGAGAAATTCGAGTTACGAAATGCTGCCGTTTAATATTTTTAAACGCTTTTCTTTACTTTCACTTCGGAGCATCAAATCTTGTAAATTCAATTTGACCGCTTTATCTTCTATGTAAATGGATGAAACTTCGCACACATATGTATTCCCGATGACAATACACGAATATGACATTTTGAAAATTTTTTGTTGTTGTTTTTGTTGTTGAGTAACAAAAAACCGATTTTTAATAAAAAATGCTCGGAAAAATGCTCGGAAAAATTCGTTCTACTCAATATATATTCTTAAAATTCGCTTCCCTTCAATAAAAATTAGTAAAAATTATTACACACGTGCATTTCAGCTGACAACGTACAAAAATGATATTTCGAACAAATTTGCATTGTTTATTTGTTGTTAAATTAAAAAAAGTTTTTCAGACTTTATGCGCATAATTCACTACGTTCTATTTTACGTAGAGACTTAAACTTTTTACGACTTGTAGGGAATTTTAGTAACTTAACATAATTGATTATTCCACGTTCAATTTTCGCATACTTTCGATTAAAAAAATATAAATTATATAAAACATTATAAATTTAATCGAACAATATTTAATTACTTTTAATTTGTCGATTAATTTCGTACAAGTATAATAAATGTTCTTAGGTGAAAATGTATTGTAAACACTTTTTTTCAATCGTTCCTGCCACAACAATTCGAAGATCGATGCTCCTACAATCCAAAAAAACAAAACAAATGTGTAAACATAAACATGATTTAGATTAATCATGTTTTCTTCCTACTTTACTAAGGAAAACAATAGACCTGGAATAGAATTCATCAAATCTTAGTATTTTCGAGTAGTCTTCGAAAAACTTTGAGCTGTAACGAAGTTTCGTGCAAAAAATATCGCGCTCGGATCGATACGGAATTAAAGTTTGGGTTAACAAATTTAATGAAATTTCAAATTTGCTGTGACGTTCGTCAAGTGTTTATCGTTTCACAATATAAAAATCACATTCATAATTGGTGCAAACATTTTAAGTGAAACTTAACGCTATTCGTTACTAAAAAGTAGAAAATAAAAAAAAAAAAAAAAAAAAAAAATTTTTAATAAACGCTTTTCTTTACTTTGATATATTGATCAGTTGTGAACACAAAATGAATATAAATAATGAAAAAATCGACTAAAAGATAAAAAATAAGAAAATTTCAAACAACAGAAAATATCAAATCAAAATTGAAAAATCTCAAACATTCCTTAAAGAAAAGCGTGGGGCGCGATGTTACAAGACAAAATGCTGAATTAGTGAGAATTCGTATTTTCAAACCAAGATGATCGTTTAATCGAAGAAAAACGCGAAGGTCATAGAAATCATCTCGGCTGAATATAAAGCATAATGTAGAATCTATAGAAAATTTTTCATCTTGGTTTGAAAATACGAATTCTCACTAATTCAGCATTTTGTCTTGTAACATCGCGCCCCACGCTTTTCTTTAAGGAATGTTTGAGATTTTTCAATTTTGATTTGATATTTTCTGTTGTTTGAAATTTTCTTATTTTTTATCTTTTAGTCGATTTTTTCATTATTTATATTCATTTTGTGTTCACAACTGATCAATATATCAAAGTAAAGAAAAGCGTTTCTTAAAAATTTTTTTTTTTTTTTTTTTTTTTTTTATTATAAACAGACAGAGCTTAATCATGATAATTAATTATTCTTATTATTAATGATAACCACTGTTAGTACAGCGTCTTGTCAGTTATTCATCTTGCTGCAGCCTGGTTTCAGTTTTATTTCCTTAAGCGGATCCCGGCTGGAAGAAGGGACAAATTATGCAACTAATCGGTACATATTCTAATTATGTTTAGCATGTTACATTTGAAAATTAAAGAGAATATTTTGTAAACAAATATATTATATGGAGACTTTCAAAAGGCACTTTAATCTTTTATCCGTTTTTAAATTGATATTATAGTTATATGGGACATTTTCTTTTCTACCGAAAATGAGCGATTAATTTTTATATTTATTAAAAGAAATACATCTCTTTTCTTTAATAAAATGTGTTTAAAATTATTGTCCAGCTATCATTGATTTCATCGAAGTATTACTTAAATTTGTTTTAATTTCAAGTTTTGTCGAAATGGTAACAAAAAATAAATACCTCCGTCACACTTGTTGAATACTATGTCACAATGATTTTGTTAAAAGAAATAATAATAAAAAATTATTATAATGATTGTATTGAATATTGTTGAAGAATAAAAATTTTTTTTTTTGGAGGGGACAAGTCATTGTCGATGGAAAAGAAAAACCTCCCATATGTATTATGCAAGATGTCGGCTATTGATAGCCGTAGCGACAGGTAGTTACTTTTGAATCAGTGTGTCATTATCTACTCTTTAAACCTAATTTTATACTTTTAAATCAAATTAAATATGCGTTTACATTCCATATAGTCATAAACACGGCTGTTCTATTAAGAATACGAGTATAATAGTTTTATTTAACTGAAGATAAAGTTAAAGACTTGCACATGAGACCCACCTAACTAAATAAGCACTAAATTGTGTATTTTATTAGGGGTTACAAATACAAAACCTAGCTTTCTATAAAGTTTATTAATTTAAATTATTACAAAAGCTGAAAAAATAGTACAAAAGGCAACACTTTTAAAACACAGTATTCTCTTTAAATCGTTTTACCATACATTACTAATTTCTATTGCCTTCATGCTTTTTCATTATTGACATTAATCACAGCTCTATCACTAATTATTGTATGGACATTGACAAAAGGATCCTTATGTTCCCAAAGGAATAATAAAAGAAGATTTAGGTTTTTTCCCATCGACTTTTTTTTTCGTTTGATAAAAATATAAATACACAATCAATTAGTCCATCAAGGGTGAGTATACATATAAAGAATGCCACATTTTGGTTTTTTGTATGTCAAAGAGCCACACCATAGTTTAATATGAAGTTATGTGGTATTAAATACACAAATTCAAATTTGATTTGATTTAATTAATATGGCTATACGTACTCAACAAAAATATTAAATGTTATATAAAGTATACGTACGGACTTATATGTGTTAAGAAAATATCAACAAGAGAAACAAAGCAAAATAATTGTGTTGAGTAAAGAATTGACTAAGCCCGTTAATATAAAAATTTGAAAAAGTAAGGTAAAAGAATATGAAATTTTTAGCAATGTTATTAAGAAATTTTTATCCAAAATACATAATAAGTCCCATATTATTTTTAAAGTGAATAGTTTTAATTTTATTGGGCTATAGGTATGTATGTAAAATTAACAAAATATTAAATTGTTTGTTAATATTATATTTCTATTTAAATACGTTACCACTTTAAAGTTTAATACAAGTAATTTAAACTGTTTCTCTATCTCCTTCTGGAACAGCCTTATAAATACTTCTAGACGTGTATAGCCTGTAAGCTTAACTTCGTCTTAACCGCCATGTTCTTTAAAATTATATAGGTAGTCTTGAACTTATCTTCCTCTTTTTTTATTTTAATTAAACACTTCTTTTATAGTCCATACTTAAGAAAAAACCCTTTCGACGGCAGCGAGAAAGAAGAGGTAGATTTCAATGTAGTTAAAATGATTTTTATTTGTGGGATGTGTAATGTAATGCTGAATTCCCATTTGCGAACATAGCTGATATATTGCCATAGAGAATATTTTAGCCATGTTCAATCAAAATCGATTAAGATATACGGCCAACAAAACAAATATTAAAATATATAGCCAAGTGAAATTCCTCCTCCACCTTCCCAAAACCCTGCAATTTTTGAACATGACCTAAATACCGAGCCAATAAATGCATATGCAAAGTTAGATAAAAATCCATTTCGAAATACGGCAGCTATCGCGGTAACAAAATCACTTTTAAAATTTTGTGTAGCCCCTCATCCCTCCGACCGATCACCACCATTTTGTAAGACGACTTAGAACTACATGTCGCTAATCGATTTCTACTTTTTATAAATCTATCTAAGTTTGTTAGGCACAATGATTTAAAGCTATGGCTTGATCCTACCGCTTCAACCGCCACAATATTTAAATATAATTTCTTATTGTTGTTGAAATCCCGATATAATTCTATTATTTTATACCAAATCACAAAAATGGTAGTGAATTATTTATTTATTTTATTTAAACATTTATTTCTTGAAACAAAATATGAAAAAAAAACACACCAATTTCTATTTCAAGTTTTATCTTTAAAGTGACGAGACTATTTTTATTTAAGTTTTTTCTTCCCCTGTAAAATTACCATTCATTATAATTTAATAAAACAACAAAATTCTAAACATTAAACGTTTGTCATTGTACGAAAACAAAATCGAGTTAATTTCCTTGCCATTTCTTATGCCCAACAGAACACAAAACTCCATTCAAAACCTGAGTAGAAAAATTGTTTTGAATGGAATTTTATTAGGTTGTCAACTGAAAAATGGTTTAAAATTCATAAGGGTTTGAAATTCTCCGTCTACGCGGATGTGAAGTGTGAAATTCAGATGGTATGATGAAATCATCGGGTTAACGCTTTATCACCCAACCTAAAGATGTGTGCACATACGTAGCACCCGGTGAGGGTTTCCTCCTCTGGGTATCGGTCTTCAACAGGATTTTCTTGAAAATCCCCTTTCGCCTCCCATTTTCGGTTTATATTTCCATAAAAACTCATGATACCAGCTCCATGCCGCCGCCTTAATAAGAATGTGGGTAAGGCTGAAAACACGAGATTCAATGCGAAGATGCTATGCACAAGACCTCTCGATTCGAGAAATATGTCGTGCTTATATCGAATGATAACTCAATAAAATCAATAACATCACCTCGTAGAATTGTCCATCATTTTCCTTCCACCGTGCCCTTTTCAGGGAATGGAGCATAATTTTCACAACTGTGGGAATGCTGCCCGGCGTTGCTTCCGGCTGAATAAGGCGGGGTTGGTGCAGAGACGGTTCCCATCACGTATTTTATTGAATCTGCTACACGAGCAGCATATTACCCATCCAGCGGCGATAAGACGGATTACCTGGAAAAATATAAATATTAAATATTCCTCAGACCACTCCTTCGGGTGTAGTTAGACGTATTTATACACTTTACTATACACCTTCGCTAGGGAGGTGCTATAGCATGATTTGCGTGCAAAAATACTATACCCCGGCTTAGTGCCAGCGAACCCCTTTAGAGCCAAGACCTCCTCCGCACGGTCGAATTTTCTGTTTATATTTAAGAGGACATGGGAATTGTATCATCTTGAACGAATCGTACAGCTTCCCTGGTCCGGGGTACGAACGTAACGTATTTTTCGTTCTGAGCTGTACAGCGACCGTGAATTGTCCAAGTTGATTTCGTGCACCAGACGCATCAGGTGTTACAATTTATGAAAGAGCTCTGGGAAGCGATGGTGATTAAATCTTCGGCAAGTTGTTATTCTCCGCAGGGATTTTCCATCCGTACAATTTTACGATAGATTTTTCAATCGCATTGGAATGTATGCTGTATGCTGTATGCTATATGCTAAAAGAAAAAAAGAAACATATGAAAAGGATGTGAAAAATGTTCTGTAACTTCCGGAACAGGTTTCCATATTTGTGTCATTTTTTGCTGACTGTCACCGCACGAAATATGGAGATACACTACATAGATACATCTCAATGGCGCACAAAACAACTTGGAATTCTTTCAAAAACTTTTAAATTTTCGTGAATTTCTATTCTTTATGATTTCCTCTTCTACATATATTCTCGTCGGTTTTGAGTTATATGTAACTGCTGACCAAGATTTATACTTTGGTAGACAAGGAGGCATTTATTCGATTTTGAGATCAATAGAAATTCATATGAATAATACGTATGATTAATTCCCAAAATTATAGCCTCTGATGTGTACACGTTAATAAAAATGACGACAATCATTCAATAAAGTCTACCGATAGTATAATTTTAGGGACTAGGCAAAACTTCAGATTATATCTACATACATACATACATAAAATAAAACTAAGTTTTAATAAATAAAACACCTATAAATAATATAATTAAATTCATTTTAGGGCAAATTAAATTAAAAAAAGATCTTTCGGCGGCAGCCAGAAGGTAGAGGTAGATTTCAATGTAGTTAATATGATTTTTACTTAAGGGATGTGTAATGTAATGCTGAATTCCTCACCTCCTTGACCGATTCGACCCATTTGTGAACATAGTTGAGATATTGTCATGGAGAATTTGTTAGAAAAGCTTAAACGACTCTAAAAACTCTATTAAGAAATACGGCTCCCATCGTGTCACTTTTGACCCAAATGAATTCACACAAGCTCTTATTAAAATTTGTAAAGAGATCTCAAAATCAATTAATGCTAATATTTTAATTTTCTTAATAAAAGAAACAGGAACATTATTTCGGCTGATGTAGAATTAATATTGGATATACTTACATTTATGTATTTAATATTTCATAGAAAAAAAATTAGTCTCCAAATCCGCCCTGACTTTATGACTCAAATAGGCCTGAGACGCGCCCGCTTAATCTTGTTTATCTTGAAAACTGCTACGGGCCTGATTTGGATTCGTCCAAACTACTTAGGGGTTTGTGATCGACGTAAGTGAATAAAATACGTTGTGGGCGTAATTTATAAAAATTTTGGACTCTTATAGGCGCATTTTGAGCCTGTTGCAGACTTGAAAAATTGAAAATGTGTGGATGTACAATGGGCGCGTTGCGGGCGTACTAAATAATTAGATATTTTTGTTCGAGTAAACAGGTCTGTTGCGGACGTGTTGTAGACGAGACGTCTCTATGATCGGGCGTATTTCGGACACTTTTTCAATTTCCGGCGTATTACGGGCTCGTTTTTGGCTCGAGAAACTTAAACAGACACTTATGACAATTTAAACTACAGAAACAACAGCCTAAAAGCAACCCTCGTCAATCGTCTTCATTTTGTATAGAATGTAAAGCCAGAACATCGATGCATCGTAGAGCTTTGTAAAATTCAATAGAACTGATTGACGCACAATGATAGCATATAATCCAATATGTGATAGTATGATTCACACCTGTCACATGTTTCTGAGGGATATGCATTGGGAAATAAATTTCATTATGAGGTACGAAATTCTTGTCTCCTTGTCTCAGCACAACCAGAAGGTACCTATATGGCTTGCGGTGGATCTGATGTTAAATCAAAGCTGGTTGTTTGGGGTGGCTATGAGTTAGCACCAAGGCACTGATATGAATTTAAGCCTTAATAACTTCTGCAAATTTATGCAAGATAGCTTCCAGCTGGCGGAATAAATTTTAATCCCGTCGCTCTTTACTCCTGAGCTTCTAGGATTTGTCTTGCATTTCGCCGTGCGCTGGCAGCAAATTTGTGTTACCATATTTGCTTGTTGTTGCCTCTGGGATTCATTTTTTGTTTTGTGTGCATTTTGTATATGTTTTGCTTTGCTTAAAACAATTTAAAAATGATTACTCGATACTATGTATCCAAATTTCATGCTTCGGTTCCTCCTTTTAAAGAAGTCCTCTGCTTTGAATTATAGACTTCAAGGTAAAAAATTGGGTACCATTAACTACTTTCATATTGGAAACTGTCTTGCCTAAAATAACTTTATTGATTTTACATAATTAATGGCACTATAAAGAGTACGAATGCTAATATATTTTGTTTATATTAATTAGGTACTAGTTTTTTGGAGCTTTTAACCCTGAGCAGGTACTCAAGGTGGAAGATACACAACCTGAAATTTATAAATTATGTGAAAAGTTTCAAAGTTGCAAATACTTAGCTATCGTTTTCTGGGATGCTTATATCCAGTGTGCAGAGCAATAATTGAAGGTAGTTAAAAAATATAATAACAGTGGAGGAAATTCCCATAAAACCCTGGCAATTGCGAAACATTAATAGCTAATTGTTAAGTAGGCGTAACTAGTATCCCAATCACGTTAATATAAAATACAACAACACCAAAGAATAATAAGAATATTCGAAGATCCTTCGAACACCTTTTAATAGAAATTTATCCTCCAGATTTTATCACTTTTTTCTATTAAGTTTATTTTATGCTAAAATGCAAAACATATTTACAGAATATTTGATGTAAATTTTAAGTAATTCTCAATAGAAGAATTATATTCTAAGGTAGTTAATAATTTTATTTTTGATTTTACTACCTACTGCTACTACCATTATACAAAATTTGATCACAAAATAAAATTCCAACCTTGTCCTCGGACTCCCTCCTTGTAAATCTTCGTCCATTACCCATACAATGGTTTTTATTATTCAATTCAATTTTTTAGTAAAATATTTTAACATCTGACGTGCAGCTTTGTATATTTTAATAAACAGGAATTCAAAAATTACTGGTAAATACATGATAACACCAAAAATAAGGAGAAATTTCATATACCTTTAGTAATCAAACAGTCAGTGATTTCCATTAAATTTTCCCTCCCTTGTATTAGTTATAATATTATCTATGTATAATTGGATTGCTTTTGGAAAGTTTTACTTAAACAAATTATATCAGTTCGAAAACACTGCGTGATTTACATATCGAATAACTACGATGGGCGAAAAGTTTTACAAAAGCAACCGTATTGTTCTAGAGCTGAAATTTACATGATTAAATTACCTTTTACCAAGGATACCTACACCTATTAAAAATATATTATCTTTTTCCAAACATACCGAAGTATAATGTCTTTAAAGGTTCGTAAATTGTATATAACTTGAAAAGTTGCAGAATCCCTCAAAGTTCATAGAAGTCCAAGAACTTTTAAAGGATATATCTAACAAACTGTCGTACTTAAAGTTCCCGTATCTGTTTCATTACAATTAAAATTCAATCAAGGTAATAGAATTAAAAGATATTATGCAGCATGTTTATTATATGTATTTACATTATTGGATAAATTTATATCAGTATCTAAAGATCCATTGTTTAATTAATTCTGTAAGAAAATTTAAATAAATTAAATAAACTAATGTAAAAATGCTAATTAGGTACAAAACCCTCAATTATGGAACCTATCAGTAAATGAACGTTCACGTCTCAGTGTAGTTCCAGCAAACTCATTATTTCAACATTAAAATTACCTTGGAGGGATTAAAACATAATTACGCACATTCACTATAAGAAGTAATTGTGTTCCTGTCAACGTTGAAATGAAATTTATTATGCATAAAACGAAGAGGCAAGTTTACCTTTGCTAGGAAGTTACACTGAAAGAAAATTTAGCCCGATTAGCCATAGTTTATATTAATCACTGATATATGTACACCAGCGTTTATGAAATAATTATATTTTATGGTGGGAGAAACAATACTTTATAAAATTGCAAATTTCACATTAATAGTACCTACTTGGCAGTCTGGTGGAATATGTATTGCCCTATTCATTTTACATGACGTGTCCTAATTTTCCTTTCTCTCATTTTGAAACAAAATTTTTAACCATATTTTATTTTTTAGGCAAATATATATTATAAAATTTGGAAAAATAATTCATGAAGTAAGAAAAGTTCATAACTCGTTTAATTGTCCAAGATAAAAATATGAAAAAGTACAAGGAAACTGATTTTGATGTACAATAAATGGAAAAATCAATTTCAATTAAATGGAAAAGGCAAACTAAGATAAAAGAAACATTTGGCTATGAAAGCTCAAAATATAAGCCAAGAAGAAGAAATTGCATAAGAAGTTCCGCAAAATTAATATTGCTTCTTATGGCAGAATACCCTACGAGTAGAACTCTACAGTCTACGCGATTGATATACATATTATATTTTAGAAAGTTCCTGAAATACTAACTTACTTACTAAATTTCAATAACCAATGTGATAAGATTTATAAAATTATCCTATATTAGTTCTAATCTCAAAGAAGTGTTAATGAAATGTTTTTCAACGTACATATATGTAAGTTAAAGACTGCGTCAATGAATGGTTCTCATGAATGTTGTGAGCACAGTTAAGCAAACTAATTCAACACATGGGTAAAAGTAAATAGAGTGCAATTTGAATGGAAATGAAAATTGTTTTATAAAATGAAATGCTGGGAAATATCAATCGTTATTCGTTTTTGAAGAAGGAACACATCCGGTCTTAGATTTAATAATTTTTAAAATTCATCGTGTGGTGAAGACATTGGTTTTTTTTAATGACTATTTCTCTTATTTAAAATGAAAGTTTTACTTATTTTTATACTGATATGCTGTGTGATTCAAAATGCAATTTGCGTCAGAATTCGTTACGAGAAAGGCGAAGTTGGTCCTTTCGATAATTTGCTCTACGCAGGAAATGTAACTACCAATGGGCTGTTTAGATATCCAAGTTTTGTAAGTACATAATTTTGCATTAATGAAAAAAACTAATTATTAGTAATTTTTCTACCGTAGGGAGAAATAGAACTACATACAATCACTCGCATATACATCAGAGAGTTCACAGATAGTTGGTCCGAGTTAATACATGTCGGAGGTGGAGTTAATCACTCGTATGTGGAATACGAAATTTACAAACAGGCATTTAGTGGTGTTCACATGTACTTTTTGATAATGGGACACTACAAAGGATGCGATGATTAAAATGGATTAATTTAATAAAATGTGTATTATTATTTGTAGTTAGCTAAACTACACTATCATTGAAATCTTTTCAAATAATTATTTTATATAAAATGTCCAAACTAAATCATTTCTTTATACAATAAATAACCAAGTTAAGTTTGTTTCAACACAGTTAATATGAAATTCTTTTACGAACAACAATAACTTTAATCCTACCCAAGTAGGTTAGGTACACTATTTTAGCATCGCAAACGCTTTTGCTGAAATCAATTGTCAAGCGCAAATATTAAACATATTGTACCAGAACAATTAATGATATTATCATATAATGAACGCTTTCAACAAGCGCTAGCGCAAAATTTGCTTCTTTGAAACGTAGTGTTCGCGTTAAAAATCAAGGCATGTCCATTATACACGCATAGCATACATATGTACATATTTTATTCGAATTGGAATTTTCAAAGTTAACATAAAATGTGTTTCGATACCGAAACAAAAAAAAACTATTGCACAATTATCTTAACAAGCTAGATAAAAAATATTGCGTATATAAGTTTATATTCAAATAAAAATTGTCCTTTGTTATTTACTTAACCTAACCTAACCTAACCTAGGTTTGGTATAAAAAATGATTGAATACATTATATAAAATAATTTGTATGTAAAGAGATAATGCGCAGGAAAAGTGATAATTTTGTCTAGCTTTTAGTGAAAAATATTTTGTCATAACTGTGCACTATTGCACTATCACATCTAGGGCTTAACAAAAAATCAAGTTTACTAACAATTTAAGAAGCAAAGCGTTTATTTTCCTTTTGTTTTCAAAAATTTCGATTTTTGAGGGCTACAAGAATTTTTTTTAAGGGTGGTAGATTTTCCTATTTTCTCTTCAATTGCCCTATTCAAACACTAGTTTGGATTATCGTTTACTATTTTAACGCATGTGGAAAATATATAATACTACATATAAATAAAATTCTTTCTGAATGCGATTGCCCTGGTGATTTTAGACTGTTTACCAAAGTTGTTAATAAATTCACCTAAACTTCCGGCATAAAATTGTCGATCTCTAGAAATGCGTTAAACTTCCATTGATCTATTTATGAAAAAACATAAGTCGCCCCCTATTTCGTCAATAAGTTCTTAAGATTTTCTTAGTAGAAGTAATCTAAACCAGAAAAAATTACAGTTGCGACGGTCTAACCAGAGCTTTAAGTAGATCAAAAATTTAAAATCTTTAGAATAGTATAAATATCAATTTTAAACAGCTGCGTAAGTCTACTTCAGTATTTGGTACACTAACGTGAGGCTCTAGAAATATGAGCGAAAAGCAGCAAATGATAGACAGCAAATACATATAGAAAAAGCCCATGTCTATGTTCTCAGCTTTTACAAATCAGAGTAGTTTTAACGTCTAATTACCTTAAAATTAACGAATTGATTCGCAAAAAGGAATATACATAATTGTGTACGAGTATGAAGAAGACAACGCTTACATTAGTTTAAATTAAAAATCCAAAAACATCGACTTCAGAAACAAAATAAATATTAAGAATGCTATCTTCTTCTTCTTTTTATAACATTCTTTATTAGTTTGCCTTAAAATAGTTACATCATCCTTAATCTCCTAACACTCAAATTTTTTAAGATATTTCTGAAAACGTTTGTCCATTCACACCACCTAAGTTTTCACGAAAAGTAAGAAGTTTGTACTAACTGTCTGTCTGACCAATTTTCTTGTTTAGCTGGAAAATAACTAAAAAATCAAAAAAAAAATCGGGATGCTGATAATGAATGAATCAATGAAACATCTATATGAATATAAAAATAAAAACGATTTTTTAAGACTTTATTAGCTTATATAAAATTGCTTCCTAATACACACAAAGATATATTCAAAAATTAGAAATAATAGTAGAATATATTTAAAGTATTTATAAGCCCTCAATTTAATAGATTAAATGAAATTAAAACGTATCCATGCAGCAATAATCTTAAGATTTACAAAATCATACCCTTTAAATAAACCATAACCCCATAACAAATAGTTTTCAGTCTAATAACTCCTGGCGGGCTGCAAAGAAAAATTTTAATTAAAAAGTTTAGAATATCTTTGCGCGCTGTTCTCAATTTTAATTTCACGATGTCCCGATCCTATCAGTTTTCTTTATACTTTCTCTCATCTAGAGCAATATTTCCTATTAATATTTTGCATAATGCTCTTTGTGATAAAAATCAAAGCCATTCCAATTGTCTGCCATTGTTTCTGGTGCACTAGAAATTGTTTCAAATCCATCTTACACTTCCACTGAGATCCCTTGGCTTTGAAACAAAAGCCCTCGCCCAAGCAGTTCTGTTAGGAAACTCAGTTTAATTATTACTTTCGTGAGATAGTGGACTGAAAATATAAAATGGTAAGAGTGGGGCAAAGCCCTACTTCGTCCTTCAAGATTTCCACAATGGAACTATGTTCCGCTAACAAAAGGATTTAAGGCGATCAATTTGCGTCATGAACTAAATTAATCTAAAGAGTTATATCCTATAATTTCGAGGCGCACGCTAAACTTTTGCCAAAGATGAGTACTCAATTCTGCAGCTTGTTCGGAGCCATATAAAATGAGGATCTAAGCGCCAAAATGATAGAGGAGGAAAGAACAACGTAAGCCACATTTACTTGAAAATGAGATAATCAAAGTTGAAAATTTAAAAACTTATAATTCAGTCGTAAAGGAAAAACTAATCGAACTTTTAGCAGATTTTCTACGAATAGAAAACATTCAAATAAATATCATTAAAAAATCCATAATAATGTATTCACAATAAATATAATTTAAATATTTTCACAAGAAATCATTTCGTACAAGGAAAAATCAATGGAAATCCAAAAAAGCACGAGATAAACAGTTCAAGTCCTATATAATGCGGAAACAATTTAAATTCTTAGCTCAGATATTTGAAGAAAAATTGAAAATTGAAAAATTTCTAGGCCACATTCCGGCAGTAGATTTTTAAATTCTGTAAATTTTTCAAAAGCCCGGCAATAGTATGACGTAAAATTCGGCCAGTATATTGATGTGAGTTCTAAACTAGTACATATTAATCCATTGAAATTTTACATTGACCTTGCATTTTGGGTAAGACAAGACTTTTTTTGGATGTGTAGGGGGGATCAGTGTAAGTATAAAACTCGATTTTCGGGGTTGAAAGCTCCCATATTTGGCCCCCATCTTGAAAAAGGGAACCCCATCGTGTAAGGTATCCTTGAAAAAGGAATTTTGAGGTTTCTTGAATCGTTTTTCAAAATTATGCTTCATTTTTTAAGTACCTATTTAATTCCAAAGTGGCCATTTTTGAAGTTTATATATTACATATTAAAAAAAAAACCTTTTTTATCCTACCCACAATGCAAGGTTCCGCCAAAATTTTGTAACATTATAATGGACTTTACATATATGTATTGTATTATCTAATATACCAAGCGGCCACGAAAAAACGCATTTCCATTATTTTTAATAGGCATTATTTTTATTAATAGAAACTATAGAAAATAGTAAATTTTGTCATAGGCGGAAAATACAAAATATGAATCTTCTTGTTTTTACATATGAAAGTTTCTGCGGTCCACAAACTTACATACATTGCTTTTTCATAAATAATTTGGTCTTAGCGTGTTCTTAGCATTTACACTATTTTTCAGTGCTAATTTTAATAATTTTTAATTGGAGTTTTAAGGGATACTATTACTCTTAATTAATGTACCTGTTCTATCTTCTCAATGATAACAATTATCATTATCACTATTTCGCAAACAATGTGACTTACCTTGTTGTCCCCTGTACCCTTCATATGTATGTAAGTGCGTAATCAGTAATTAGTTTCCTCAATTTCTAATTTGAACACGAAAATAGACACTCGTGTTACAACCTTCCCGGCTAATTACCTCCTTCCTCATGACCGGGTTTTTAAAGGTACACGCATATTGGCACTCGTTAGGCTAGGACAATGACACAAAAGGAGCAAATGTCAGAAAATAGCCGGAAATTTGCAAAGAAGTGACAAAATTACGATCGTCATTGGCATCCCAAACGAAATGCTTTTCTGTAGGAAAGGGACAGGAAATTAGTACTCTCAAAGTTGCTTTCATAACAAAAGTCCCTTTGTCGCCTTTTTTTCGGCATTTAGTGAATGGGGCCACTGAACTACAAAAGTGAGGCTGCCGCTGAAAAAGCAAGGTATTGGCGCTTGTTGTATTATTTATGAAGAAAATTTGTCAACAAGGCGAATTTTTTTTTTCTTGCACAGGAGTGGCCTTCAGTTATCCTTTCTTAGAATTTCCTCATTATCCCTTTCTTGTCATTATGATTCTTATAAAAGACACTCGTGCAAGAAACGAAGAAATTTACGGGCGAGGCAAGGAGGTAAACGACCATCGTTATAAAAGTGCTGCTGTACTCCATGCTTTATGGGGACTCCTTTTTTTAATACCATAATGGATCCACAGGTTCGGAACTCCCATAGCCTTCGATAAAATGTAAATTAGGGCCTTTGCTCCGTAAAAGAAAGTATAGACGTATTTTAGAAACATAAAAGTCAATAGAACATTGTCGAGACTTGTGCTTTCTTATTTGCTCTGTTTTTAAATGTTACCTCGACTTATTTGGGTGAAACAAATCAATGTAGGTATCTATTGTATGAAGATTAGCAAATCTGTGATATTTAATTCTGTGATATATTTTAAAGGCTCTTAATGGTAAATTATGTGCTCTGACCGTTTTAAAAAAATATTTGTATTATTTGTTTAATCTTACACTTTACACTTACGAAAAAAATTTAGCGTGGTCGAAAATTCCAGCATTGAAAAAATTACCCGAGTGATTCTAATTCTTGAATCTGGTTAAGTCAGAGATTATTTATCATTACTTTTACGGAAATATTTGTAAGAAATTTATTTGTGGAAAGTTGTTTTCTCGAAAGAATATTTTTGAAAGTGTGGTTCTCATCCATTATATATAATTTTAAAAATATACCTATATATGTATATATATATAAATATTTTTTTTTAAAGACGTTATATCATATAACCCACCTCTCTTAAAAATCATATATGCATATAGGACAGTTTAACTCAATTCTCTCTTTTTTTCAAAATGTTGTTATGTCTCTACTTTTAATTGTGGAAACAAAATAATTGTTTTATGTTAAGTAATTGAATACTCCATATTATACTCAAAACTTTAATTAAATACGGAGAAACAGCTTCACAAAACAACTGGGTCTTGCAATTCGTTCAGTTAAACGAATGATGCACTATGAACGAATTTAGAATTTCGAATGCACTCAATTTCACAATCATGAAATTGCTTGGAAATTAAAGTACAATATAATTTTTAATTTATTCTATAGAATAAACTTATTCAAATAAATAGATTTCATTTTTGGATGATTTGGGCCAAATGTCAAGATAATACCTACTTGCCGAAAAGTGTCAGAAACTCTTGCCGTATGTATCGATGTTTGTTCACACTAAGTAATTTTTATAGTGAAATATAACTAGGCCGATGTTTTCCTGCACTCAATTAGGTATTTGCAGTACAAAATAAAGTACGTAACGTATACAATTAATTTAATTTAATTAATACTTTTTATATATTTTCAAAAACATGAATATAGTTTTTGTATTACAAATAAAATTTTGCAAATTTTATTTCAATTTTTTCTCTCCTATTCCTTTCAATTCTAAGAAATTCATTCGAATCTTTGACACAGATGGAGTTATTGAGATTGACAAAAATTTTACTTGGCTTTATCTTGAGCACAACTGATTCTTCAAATAAAACAGCATTCATATAATATTATTATTAGACAATTTAGTGTGATGGGATTGCCCCATCATATTTATTATAGTTAACCGACTTTAAATGTTTATGTAAATGCTACTTAATATCACCTTAGTTTTATTGAATTCTCAGCATCCACCTAAATATTACTGCAATAGCGATATTGCAACTTACTAAATTTCTAGCAAGACCAACCAAAATTTTATTGCCCCTTCGGGTCATTCTACATTTAAATTCATATAGGTACCTAAGTACTGAAAAAACTGCTACTAAATATTTTAAAAACCAATTCTTATTTTTGTAGCACTAAAACAACACAGCTTTTCACAAAAACTTCTTGTTTTATTGTTATTTTTAATCATAATATTGTCACCAATTTCAAGAATAATATTAATTCCTACATAATAATATTTACAGTGTTATTTTAACGTAAATCTACGTCGAATTTGTAGCTGCAATTCGGAAGAGTTACAATGAGAAGATTTTGAATATATCCTCTACAAATATTTTCTAAGTATATCACTTGAAATTTGATTTAATTGCACCATATTTACAAAAAACAATAATATTCTTATTTGAAAAATGACATAAACAGTCCGCGTAAACAAAAACCAACCAAAATCAATAAAATAATTCAGTAAAATTACTACCGCTGATAAGAATCTTATGTAAATATTAATAAAAAAATTGTAGTATAAAAAAATAAGTCATTCTTCCACTTTTAGTCCCCATTAGTATGTAGGTATCAGCTTTTTATGGGATTTAATAAAATAGAATTATTTATACCTTTACTGCTTCGAAATAAATAATAATAAATTTCTTAATACCATAGTACAAATTGTTTTCTTTTCTTCTCTGTTATTCTCAGTTCAAAAATCAACATCCGCTCAATATTTTAAAAGCTTTAAGATTTGCCCCCACCCAAGAAGTAAGAAAATTTAAAGCATCTCAAACTCTCATCTTATATTAGTTACATTTCGGCTTCTTCTACAGACACTCATTTTGCTAGTATGACACGGTTTCCCGTATTGCTTCCGATAATAAGTCTGAGTTTAATTAGTGCAGTACTTTGCCAGTATGTTGTACCGAAAGCTAAATTCGATGTTTACTACCCAAAAGGCTTAGAGGTCTCAATTCCGGCGGATGAAGGTGTAACTCTCTTCGCATTTCATGGAAAGTTAAATGAAGAAATGGAAGGTTTAGAAGCTGGAATTTGGTCTCGTGATATAACAGCTGCAAAAAATGGACGTTTTACATTTCGAGATAAAAATGCACGGCTAAAAATCGGTGACATCATTTACTATTGGACATATGCCATACGAGATGGTCTGGGCTATAGAGAAGATAATGGAGAGTTCGAAGTTAAAGAATATGTAAATTATAGCACCGCCATTCTTCCAATAATATCAACTACGAAACAACCATATGAGCCTGATATTGATATACGCTTAATGCCGCATTATGGGCAGTCAATAACCACAACAAATGGGTTATCAGTGTGTTCCGATCAATTAATATTCGAAGAACAATTCGACGGTAGAATTTTCAATGATAAATGGAAGCAAGAACGTCGCTTCAGCATCGAACCGGATTATGAGTTTGTAGCTTATCTTAACAGCAATGACGTTTTGAACTTGACTAATGGTATTCTTAGTATTAAGCCAAGTCTTACAACGAGTATTTATGGTGCTGATATTCTCCGAAGTGATCATGACTTTGGAATTGACTGTACAGCTGATGTAGGTACAGATCAATGTAGTTACAAAGCCTCTTCATTTGATATTTTTCCACCTTTAATTTCCGGACAAATTAGCACTAAAGATAAATTCAGTTTTAAATATGGTAAAATTGAAGTACGCGCTAAACTACCGAGTGCAGATTGGATATTTCCACAAATTTTTCTAAACCCAAAGAACTATCGTTATGGAAAAATGAACTACAGCTCCGGCCAAATGAGAGTGGGATACACTTTGGGCAAAAGAAGTTGTGACCTGCATAGTGGAGTTATTTTAAACGCAAAAGAACCCTTTAGAACTGCCAAAATATGCCACAAACAATGTCCAAATAACGAGAATTGGTCTCAAAATTTCCATACGTATACTCTGGAATGGAGGGACGATGGTATAAAGGTAGCTGTTGATGGCATTGAATATTGTGATATAAAACCTGGTGCGGGTTTCCATGAGCTACATATAGATGGAGAATCGCTTCCAAATGCACACTTATTGGCAACAGGTAATCGAATGGCTCCATTTGATCAAGAATTTTACATCACTTTAGGATATGGCGTTGGAGGACACCATGATTTTTCGGATAACTCTTCATTATGGCCGAATGGTAAGCCATGGATGAATCTTGATCCAAAGGCAATGTCAAAATTTTTGAAGTATATTCAAGCCAATCCTGACTGGCTTAATGATGATTCTACCTTTCTAATTGATTACATCCGCGTATATTCAATCTAACTGTTCAAAAAATATTTCTTTTAAAGAAGATCTTTGATTTGTTGTGTAAAAATATGAATAAATACTCTTTTATATATCGATAATTTTAATTTAATTCTAACTTGGTTATTGAAAATAAATAAAGTTATTTCAGTGTTGATAACATTAAGAATTTCAACAAAGTGATAGAAGCTGATTTTAAACACAAAGATAACTCTAAGTAAGTTTTGTAGATGCGAAGCAGAATTTGTATTATTATTCCTATAGAATTGTGTCTCGTGTTCAAGTAAACAAAATCTGCTGCATCAAAGTATCTAATTTTATTACTAAGCAATACCTTCAAATGCAATCACTATACAAATGAGGAGTTTTTGTTCAAAAGGGGCTATTCCCACCTAATGGTCGTACAAACTTACTTTAATTAATTACATTATTAATTTAAGATCATACATAAAACTTTTTTAACTTTTGATTAAGACTGCCTAACTTCATGTCACAAAATGTTATTAATTATTTATTTCTTTGAATAATTGTTATCAATTATTGTTGCCAGTTCTATGAAAGGTTTAAAAGAAGGTGAGTGTCAACTGTTATTAAATTTATCTTTTATTTACTTAACCTAAACATAATTTTTGTGAATACAAACACTGAACAAAAGGGTAATATTTCCAGAATTATTAAGTACTTTACTTCATTTGCTGTTTGGTAATTTGTTAATGCAAATTACTAAAAAACTAATTTCCTGTAAAAATTAGTATCCCCTTAAAAAATAAGCTTATTAAAATAAAAACCCTGCACCTACAAATAGTGACCATTATAAGTTCTTTTTAGTTTTTGTAAAGTTTGAACAAATAATCCTCACATGTTTTGCGTAGATAATTTATTTCGAAACCTATTACATGTTTATTCTCCATTGCTGATAAAACATGTAAATATTTTACTCTGTTAATCACATGTTTTATTTTCTTAAATTTTTTTAGTAGTTGATATAAAGACTACAACAATAAATGGAAAACAAAGATAAGCAATTGTGTAAATTCGATGAATTATGCATTTCAGCCAAATTGTAGGTGTTGTTTTATAGGAAAATGATAGTGCTCAATATCAATAACTAACAAACTAAATTCAAAAGCCACTCTTATCTGAGAGATTGAGAAGCTTATTTAACATTTCTAAGAATAAAGTTCATGTAAAGTTACTTCGTTTTTGATAAGAGAACTGCATGTGCCTGAAAATGAAGATGAAAATTAATATATATTCAATATATGATACAATTTGAATTAAACTGATCTTAATGTAGTTTTGCAAACTATCTCGTAAATTTTATTAAAACTGTTTCAAAATTCTCATACGTTAAAATTATCAATAATTAATGGAATATTTGAATTTTACTAAAAGCAAATGCATTTGAAATTAAGGACTCCAAATGTTTCGATTGTTAGATACGGGGGCCGACGAAAATTTCGTCAGTTAATAGGCTGAAATCCAAGTAGCAAGTTTTATTTACAGACACTTTTTATAAACACCCCTATTTGAATTTAAAAAAAAAAACCATAACTTTACATACTGATTTTCTCCCAAATTAAACCAAAAATAATTTCTGCTAGACTTAAAAAATCATCATAGATGAAGCCAGCTCTAACCATGTTTCTTGTTGTATAATTATTATTTTTCTATGTGTTTTTCCTCTTATCTTATATATGTATATAATTCTTCTGTACGTGTGTATGTCACTGAACTCCTTCTAAACGGCTGAACCGATTGTGTTAAAATTTTTGGTGTTTGTTTGAGTGTCACCCTGGATTATTTAGATTTACAATCGGCCCGGTAGGAGAGCCACTAGATGGCGCTGCAATACATTAACTTCTATAACGTTTAACCGATCGGCATGCGAATTGGTATATGCAGGTATTTCAACATGGTGAATATTTTAGCGCTATACATTTTGTTATAGCTCGCCAATAGATGGCGCTGCAGTACATCTTCTATAACGTTCAATCGATCGTCATGAAAATTGGTATACATAAATACATGAACACGGTCAGTATTTTAGCGCTATTGACATTGCGCCACTAGATGGCGCTGCAGTACATCAACTTCTACACCGTTTAACCGATCGGCATGAAAATTGGTACAATATAAGTAGACACTTAGTGAATATTTTCGCGCCGTCTTGCTATAACTGCCACTAGATGACGCTGCAGCACATCAACTTCTATACCGTTCAACCAATCGTCATGAACATTTGTGTACGTAGGTATGTGAAAGTGAACACGTTGAATATATTTCCGTTATTAATTTTGTTACATCCTGTGTTTTTGGAATTTTGACACTCAATCACGCCAAAACGGGTCAACAGATGTAAATGAAATTTGGAACATAGATAGAAAATATCTTGGAGATGGACATAGGATACTTTTTATTTGCATGCTTCAAAATAGCGGATCCAAAATGGCGGATATTTTTTAAAAGATTATGCGATTAACATTAAAATTGATACTTGGGGGTTGCTGTGAGAATTTACGAATTCTGGGTGGCTGGAGATATGTTTATGGTGACTCACGAAAAAAACACTTATCCGATAGAGATGAAATTCTATGGGCATGTAGCGCGCAACCTTCTAAGTGACATGGTTTATGCATCGGTATTGGAAAGTGAGGGGGGAGTGGGGGGGGGGAGGGGATAGAGAAAGCGAAGAAAGACCGGGATACCCGGGCAAAGCCGGATGCGGGACAGCTAGTGTTAGTATAAAATCTGGTTGGAAAATAAAACTGAGCACAGGCTTTAAAATATTCTAATTTATTTTTGTGTTAAATTGCATTAGGAAAAGGAACTAAACGTATTGAAATTAGTGGATTGAGATAGTCAAAAAGAGTTGGAAAAGAGGCCTTAAATAAATACGAAAACTTTCGGAAGTGAAAACATGCATTTTTCAAAATATGTTTTCAATAAGTTAAACGTTGAAGAGCTAAATGAAAGAATTAGTTAGATAGAAACAATTGAAATAATAACATAAAAAAACTTAGACCGTCAATATTATTCCTTATTTAGTTAATAAATAAAATACTCTTTTTAATTAGTTTATATTTTCACACAAACTATACATAAAACGAAATCATTTTATTCTTCAAAACTATATTTTCCTAAAATTAAGGATAACCAACGGAATAAACTCGGATATAGTCCACTTGAAAAGTCCCACCGTTTGAAAGCCAGTCATGTTTTTTCTCGAAAACTTTCCAGAAATGGCTCATTGATCTCGGATTTGAATTTACCCACGGTTTACTACTGGCCCATAAGTTTTCAGAATCCAAAAAATCATTATGACCCCCAACGCTATATCCAAGTGTTATGTAAAATTCCTGATCGAAGGGAGCTAAACGGGAACCGCGTACCAAGAATTTAGTATTTGGAAGTGATTTCCCATCTACGCGAATCTCATGGAAACCAGCTCCAGGTTTGATATCACAATACTCAATGTCATCAACAGCAACTTTTATGCTATCATGCCTCCACTCTAGAGTATATTCATGAAAATCGTTGGACCAATTCTTACTCTCTGGGCATATCTTTTTGCAAACTTTTAATGAACGGAAAGGCTCCAATGAGTTCAACAACACTCCACCGTGTAATTCACAGGTTTTAGTGCCTAAAGTGTAAGCAATTCGCATTTGCCCGGAATTATAGTCATTCTTTCCATATTTAGCCCCAATCGGGTTAAGAAAAATTTGTGGTACAACCCACTCAGCGTTGGGGAGTTTAGCTCGAATCTTAACTTTTCCGTATTTAAAACTGAAGCTTCCTTTCGTGCTGATTTGTCCAGAAATAATAGGATGAAGAATATCATAAGAATTTTCTTTGTGGAGACACTCCGATGTCCCCAACTCGCCGGTACAGTGCACTCCGAAATCCAGTTCTCGGTTACGTAAACCAGAGCCGTAAATATTTGTTGTAGCAATTGGTTTGATATTTAATAGTCCATTTTGCAGATATAAGACGTCGTAACTATTCAAATAAGCGACAAATTCATAATCAGGATTGGTACTGAAACGACGCTCTTGCTTCCACTTATTCTGGTCAACAGAGGATCCATCAAATGTTTCCTCAAACATTAATTCATCTATGCATTCCACTGGTGATCCATTCTTTGTACTAATTGATAGTCCACAATGCTGCCAACCTGCTGGATATTGAGGAGGACTTGTTCTTGGTGGTGCTGTTGTTGACACAGGCTCCGTATAATTATTAGAATATCTTTTAATCATAAAAACTCCATCTTCTGCTCTATATCCAAGGCCTTCATATATAGCATATGTCCAGTAATAAATGATGTCACCGATTTTTAATTGTGCATTTCTATCCCGAAATGTGAAACGTCCGTTTTTAGGTGTTACTACATCACGAGCCCACGTTCCCGCCTCCAAACCCTCCATTTCTTCGTTTAATTTTCCATGAAATGCGAACAGTGTTACTCCTGGTTCTGCCGGAATTGAAACCTCTAATCCTTTTGGATAGTAAACTTCGAATTTAGCTTTCGGCACAACATACTGGCAAATTGCTACACTAATTAAACTGAGATTTATCACAGCCGACAGCACTTTTGTTCGCGACATTGCTCCCGACTGGTTACTGTGCAGCTCGAATGTTTTAAACGGAATGCGAATGAAGATAGGAAACTCCATTGATAACCCCGGAGATCTCAAAACTACAACCAAAGAAACTTTTTGAGTTGTAAAGATATGTAGCTCGTTCTCAAAAGCGGGGCATTCCCTCCAATTTACTAAATTATTTTCGAGCTTATTATAGTAATAAGAAAAATGCATATTCGCAACCAAGAATTGAATTTTTGATGATATTTACACATACATATGTATGTATGTATTCAACAACGTTCACAGATTTTTTTTATTCGAAAATTCTCTGTACCTATTTAGGATATACATATACCATTTTCAAGCAACATTTCACCTTTTCCAAAGCAAAAATATCTTATTCCATTTCAAATGTATAAAAATCCATTTCAAAAGTACTGAATTCCAAAACATTAGTATCGAAATTTAACGCCAAAGTGCTCATTATTCCAAATGTAAAGTATCACAATTCAATTCAAAAGTGCATTTTTATTGAAAACAAAATTACAAAATTCCAAGCACGTTTGCTTCTTTTCTAGTTTTAAAATTAAACAAAATTAATAATATTAAAAATAAAATTTCATATTGTTAATTAACTCTTATATTAATTTCCACAGGCAATTGCTGTCGGTAATTTTGACTATGATTTATTAAAAAAATGTGTACAGTCCATCGTAGTCAATGTATTTAAACCTCTTTCAATTACTTCCACTAATGTTGCGTTCACTTGGGGTTTTTCCAGATATTGGCGTACACTACTTTTTAGTTTAGAAAAGGCTTGCTGTTTATCAAAAACTAAGATCAATATTGAAAACGTAGCAGTTATATAATCGTAAGGAAACAATGTAAGTGCACATATATAAATCCAAATGCAGGGCAAAAGATTCTAAATCGAAGCAATAGTTCAAAGAAGAGTTCGTTTATAGTAACAGATCTTTGTATATATTTATATATGTTCATATATACATATACAATAATGCAAGCAAATTAAATCACACTAGAGCACGTTTGCTTGGAACTTTGTACTTTTGTTTTGAATAAAAATGCACTTTTGAATTGAATTGTGATACTTTGCATTTGGAATAATGAGCACTTTTGTGTTAAATTTCGATGCTAATGTTTTGGAATTTAGTACTTTTGAAATAAAAAAGAGCACTTTTGAATTGGATTTTTATACATTTGAAATGGAAAAAGATATTTTTGCATGGGAAAAGGTGAAATGTTGCTTCAAAGTGGTATTCTCGCCTTAAATAAATAAGAACGGGGATTTTTATACATGCATAGTTGCATAAAACTTGCTTTTGCATTGTGTTCAATAATTCAACCTCTATGTTCACAAATGCAATCTGACCACACAAATTTTAGGCATCTTTGCAACCAAAATAAGCACCTGACTTCGCTAACTAAAAAGAAGAAGATTGAGAGCTGTCAAATGTTCTAATGGTTTTCTCAAGTAAAGCTAGAGGTGTAAGAGGGAGGACATTTATGATTGCAATTAAAATGGCGGATTTTGGTAAAATTTGCAGTTGCGCAGTTGACTTGCGTGGAAGCAAACCGACTGCAAGTTTGACGAAATGCATGCAAGCAACCATGAATTTCTAAACACGCCCAACATTTTTTGAAATGAAACCTCGATTTTTTTTTAATCTAAAAGAAACTTAAACCTACAATATTATTCCTTATTTAGTTAATAAATACAATACTCCTTTTAATAAGTTTATATTTTCACACAAACTATACATAAAACAAAATCATTTTATTCTACTATTCTTTCCTAAAATTAATGACAGGCAGATATTTAAACGGAATAAACTCGAATATAGTCCACTTGAAAAGTTCCGCCGTTTGAAAGCCAGTCATGTTTTTTCTCGAAAACTTTCCAGAAATGGCTCATTGATCTCGGATTTGAATTTACCCACGGTTTACTACTGGCCCATAAGTTTTCAGAATCCAAAAAATCATTATGACCCCCAACGCTATATCCAAGTGTTATGTAAAAATCCTGATCGAAGGGAGCTAAACGGGAACCGCTGACCAAGAAATTACTATTTGGAAGTGATTTTCCGTCTACGCGAAGCTCATGGAAACCAGCTCCAGGTTTGATGTCACAATACTCAATGCCATCAACAGCAACTTTTATGCTATCATGCCTCCACTCTAGAGTATATTCATGAAAATCGTTGGACCAATTCTTATTCTCTGGGCATATCGCTTTGCAAACTTTTAATGAACGGAAAGGCTCCAATGAGTTCAACAACACTCCACCGTGTAATTCACAGGTTTTAGTGCCTAAAGTGTAAGCAATTCGCATTTGCCCGGAATTGTAGTCATTCTTTCCATATTTAGCCCCAATCGGGTTAAGAAAAATTTGTGGTACCACCCACTCAGCATTGGGGAGTTTAGCTCGAATCTTAACTTTTCCGTATTTAAAACTGAAGCTTCCTTTCGTGCTGATTTGTCCAGAAATAATAGGATGAAGAATATCATAAGAATTTTCTTTGTGGAGACACTCCGATGTCCCCAACTCGCCGGTACAGTGCACTCCGAAATCCAGTTCTCGGTTACGTAAACCGGGGCCGTAAATACTGGTTGTAGCAATTGGTTTGATATTTAATAGTCCATTCTGCAGATATAACACGTCGTTACTATTCAAATAAGCGACAAATTCATAATCAGGATTGGTGCTGAAACGACGCTCCTGCTTCCACTTATTCTCATCAACGGAGGATCCATCAAATGTTTCCTCAAACATTAATTCACCTGAGCATTCCACAGGTGATCCATTCTTTGTACTAATTGATTCTTTACACTGCTGTCTAGGTGGTAAATTGGGAAGAGTAGTTGTTGGTGCTGTCGTTGGCGCAGGCTCAGTATAATTAGAATATCTTTCAATCTTAAAAACTCCATCATCTTCTCTATAACCAAGACCTTCATATATAGCATATGTCCAGTAGTAAATGATGTCACCGATTTTTAGTCGTGCATTTTTATCCCGAAATGTGAAACGTCCGTTTTTAGGTGTTACTACATCACGAGCCCACGTTCCCGCCTCCAAACCCTCCATTTCTTCGTTTAATTTTCCATGAAATGCGAACAGTGTTACTCCTGGTTCTGCCGGAATGGAAACCTCTAATCCTTTTGGATAGTAAACTTCGAATTTAGCTTTCGGCACAACATACTGACAAATTGCTACACTAATTAAACTGAAATTTATCACAGCCGATAGCACTTTTGTTCGCGACATTGCTCCCGACTGGTTACCGTGCAGCTCGAGTGATTTAAACTGAATGCGAATGAAGATGGGAAACTCGTTTGATATTCTCGGAGAAATCAAAAATACAACCGAAAAAACTTTTAGAGTTTTAAAGATATGTAGCTCGTTCTCAAAAGCGGGGCATTCCCTCCAATTTACTGAGTTATTTTCGAGCTTATTATAGTAATAAGAAAAGTGCATATTCGAAAACAAGAATATCAAGTTTTTTTCAATCATACTACGTCTTTTAGCCATTTTCTTATATTTGCATATATTTCGAATGAGTTTTCAGAATTATTTAAAAAGCAAAACAAAATAACTAAGATTTATAGCATATACGAGTAGGTACTATACACGAGAGACATTTTTTCGGCATGAATAAGACATTTATCTAATTTTCAAGTAAATTAGGTAGATGGGAAATTTTCTGCGTTCGAGTTTCCACAGAAATATTTGTGTTGATTAATTTAATATGCATAATTAAATTCGGATGAAATTAATAAATAAGTAGGTACTTAAAATTGATGGGATATAGTAAAATTATAATGACATTTGCTCGTATAATTTTTTAATACACTCTGCAATTCCTTAACATATAAAATAATTATACACAAACCCATTCAAGTATACTTTTATTGACAACACTTCATTGATTCAAACGGGCCCTAAATCAACTTTCCAACTTACTTAAAAAATTTAAGTTTTATTCAGTTTATTTCTAAATTGATGATAAAATTATATCAACTTTTGGAAACTTTCAATGGGAAAAGATTAGATATTATCGGAACTAATGAAAACTTCCAATGTTTCTAAATTACTGAAAAGGCATAAAATCTAGAATAGGATATACATATATTTGCTGCCAATAAATATGAATTCGAATCATGCTGCTCTGATTATGGAATTTTCAACAGTCAACAATCGGTTAACAATATTATAGAATTACATGATTATTTCGCCTTAAAAATTCATCAGCGTTCGACTTTATTTGGACGAAGGTGTTAAATGATTTAAACCATATTTAATTTTTATTTCAGGATAAGCTTAAGAATGACTAACAATAAATTTTGTAAATTTTAGAAAATGTTGAAATGGAAGTTGTAATTACATAAACACAGAAAAAATGCTAAAATAATATACAAGATAATTTTTAATGCTTTTGTTTTCCCTCGAATCAAATAGGCTGGTATTTTAAATTAAATTAATTACAATGCATTATTTTTTTGTTAAACGCTTTTGATAATGTTTGAATTAGAAACCAAATATGAATCTAAAATCGAAAAGTTTGAAGCAAATTCGTGAACAAGTAAAATAAACCACATTTTAATATTTTTAAAAAACTAATACTAATAATAGCTCGTGACTTTCTAAAAGGGAAATTTTGAACCGTAAAACCATTAAATAACAATATGAAAAACTTAAAAACTTTGATAAAATTTTCCGAAAAATTGAAAATTAAAAATGAATTACCTCATAGGATAATAATGAATTAAGAATATTTAGTTCTTCGTCCTATGCAAATATGCGAAAAAATTCAGAATCCTTGTTTCCACTTCCTTCATCAGATGTTTCCTCAAAAATTATTTCTCCTAAGTATTTCAGTTCTTTCAACTATATAAATTGATCGTTCACTGGCAAATGCGCCATTATCTCTTAGATAAAACGAAGCACTAATTAAACTGATATTTATCACTGCCGGCATTACTTTGGTACGCGACATTACTTCGAACTTGTAGGTACTCCAGTATATTTTCCATTTAATAATTTTCTTAATTTTTTAGGAGGCTAATTTGCTTGAAAATTGATTTCCTAAAAATGAATGGAACTCTCTATCTCTCGAAAGACTTTTTTGATCAGGTTTTATATTTCGTAAAAACAACACCAGCAGAACTGATTATACTACTATACCATAACATTGAGTAAAATTCGATATATGTACAATGAGGAGCAAAAGTGGAAGAATGATCCACACTTTTGCTTTCGAATATCTATTACAAAGTAATGGAAAGGCTGACGGAAATGAAAAGAACGTTATTATTTGCAAAACATATACAGTAGTGGCCAGATAAAAGTTACCACCTTAAAAATTTTGGGAAATCCACGGTTACGGTCACAAAACTTCTTTATTTGCTTCATGCGCTCTTAAAATATTATGACTCTTCCACAGTTTAACATTAATGGAACACATTTATGGCTTAGGCCGAGCTCACTTAATAGTTATTTGTTTGCCAAAACGCATTGATGTTTAGGAAGTCCAGGAGTGAACATGGTGCGACAACTTTCAAATTAACAAAATAGTGTTATTTGTGCACTAAGCCAGGAAGGACAAGCGGCTAGGATTATTGCCGGTAAAGTGGAATGTAGCCATGTTACATTCATTAAAGTTTAAAGGTTGTTGCGTGGAAATTGATCCACTAACAGGACGAAAAGGACGGGTTTGCAGAATCGACATCACGCCTAAGGCAGGATCGTGTTCTGAAAAATTTAAGCCTTCGGAATTGAAAACAAAACGTCTTGGGAGTTGGCTATAGAGTTCCAGGAAAGTTCAGATATCAATTTGAGTGCGAGAACTGTACGATGAAGGCTGCAATCCTGGGGTCTATTTGAACAAATATCCCAAAAAAATAGACTCTGACGGCGCGGATGATGACCGTACGTTTAAATTTTGCCTTAGCGTATAGATCGTGGTCTCAAAATGACTGGAAGAAAGTCATCTTCATGGACGAGTTGTAGATCAACCTCTACCAATCCGATGGGCTGCGGTACGTTCGTCGACGGGAAGATGAAAATTTTCGAGATGACTGCGTTTTGCACAGGCAGAAATTTTCGCCTAGTGTTATGGTTTGGAGTTGCATTTCTTATTTCATTGTAGGGGATATTGCAATTCGCACAGGATCCATGAACACGGAAAGCTTTATCAAGGTGATTCACGACCATTTCACCCCATCGATGAAAAGACTGTTCCCTGTCATTTAGGATCCAAACTTCTAGGACGATTCTGCACCATGTCATCACGCCTATAAAGTACTTTTATAATTTTTTTATTGTTCTCTATGATGAGTTTTGGATTTAATCAGAAAAACAACAAACTTTCACCGTTTTCTCTGTAAAAGTAAAGAATTTGTATCACAATCCGTATTAATGACACTGGAATGGCCAGGAAACAGTCCGGATTTGAATCCTTTAGAGAACTATTGGGCAAAGTTTAAGGTGTACGCGTCGAACAGGCATGCAAATACAACAGAGGAACCCAAAATTGCCGTAATTGAAGCTTGGAACAACGACATCAGCTTGGAGTACTGGAAAACATTCATCCTTTCAATGCCGAGGAGGATCGAAGCCATTATAAAGGCTCATGGAGGTCCTACAAAGTATTGAAATGAGGCTTAAGATATTGCTCAAGGACAGCATCATGAATGTTTATAAAAATTTTAGAAAGAATGTTAGTTCCTTTTTTATATTTCCCTTTTTTTATAATAGCATTTTAGTTCCATAAAATTGACTTTTTTGATATCTAGTCAAGAATAAAGTTAATTATCGGTTTTTATGACAGCATACAGTACTTTCTTAATTATAACACTATCAAAAAGGATAATGCGTCCTTTTCTTTTCATTTAATTGCGGTTTAAATGATTGCAATCGATTTTTCCAAAATTTTCAAGGTGGTAACTTTTTGCAAGCCAATCGAGTTAGATAAGTAGTTTTCTAAGGAATGTTAAAAGAATTTGTGAAAATTTGCATTTTTAAGAGTGCTAATTCAAATTTTAAGTCATGAAGCTAATTGCAGTACACACTAGGAAAATGTCCTTAAACTTTCTCTTTAAGGCAAATTTTGAGGAGTTATTGCTGAGAAATGTAATATAACTCATAAAACAATTCAAAAAATTGGCCGATCCGTGCACATTTCTAGTCGAGTTGCTTACGAAATGGCTCGATGTATAGTATCTGGAATAACAAAAATTCCTCAGAAAGCTGCTCAACAGATCAGTAATGAAGCCAATAAGCATAATTGGTCTAGGGCCTAAGGAAAAACAGCAGAAGCCTGCTCTCTCTGTTAAAAATATTTTAGCATGTAAGAGATTTGCTGAAACGCCATCGTAACTGGACTGTGAAGGATTGAAATTAAGTAAGCTCTAAAGAAATTGGTCTTATAATAGTTCACATTCAGATAATTTGATACAAAGTACAACTTTTATTTAAGTCACGTGTCCATGTGTAGTACCGTTGAAAGCTGATTTTGACCTACTTTCCGAATTCGATCGCAATTTAATATTATAGCATAACATTGAACTAATCTGATGGAGTCGGAAAACGGTCACATTTTTCAGTTCTCCAAAGTATAAAAAAGTTTATTTATTATATGTGGGTATTGTGTTTGTTTAATTGCTCTCCACATTTGTTCATTTCTCGTAGACTGTACAATCGCCAGTTTTCGCGTCTTGGCTAAAAAAGCGATGAGATGCGTTATCATCCGTTAGAGAACAGAAAGCAAACAGCTGATTGCTGTTGACATTTTACTGACATTTCTCAAGTTAACCGGTTTTTACAAAGTACCGGGGCAATGATTTCTTGTTTTTGCGGTAGAAATTCAAGATGTTTTCGAGTTTATGTTTATCCTTATTTAAACAAAACTGGAGCCTTTTCACGAATCCACACAAATCGAGGTAAATATAAACAATTTTCATTCAAAAAATCCTCTAACAAAATTATTTTATACATACATAGGTGAAATCGCCACAGCCTACAATCCCAAAGAAGTTGAAGCGGACAAGATTTCAAAATGGGATGAACGCAGGAATTCCACAGCAAACAGTCAAAAACCGAAGTTTTCTATGATTCTACCGCCTCCAAATGTGACTGGTAATTTGCATTTGGGCCACGCACTGATGTGCACAATTGGTGATGTTGTGAGCCGCCGGAAATTGCAGCAGGGCTACAACGTGGTGTGGGTCCCAGGGACCGACCATGCGGGAATCGCTACCCAAGTAGTAGTTGAGAAAAGGCTGCTGAAAAAGTCAAATTTATCTAGACACCAGCTGGGAAAGGACAAGTTCCTGGAGGAAGTATGGACGTGGAAGCGGGAGAAGGAACTAAGTATTAAGGAAAATTTAAAGAAACTAGGCTGCTCCCTCAACTGGGACCTGGAGTACTTTACTATGGATAGCGTAGGTCTTCCCAACAACGAAAACAATGTCTACACATTCCTCTTTTACAGAACCAACAAGCAGCCGTTCAAGAATCCTTCATTCGCCTTTTCGATGAGGGACTTATAAAGCGTAAAAACGCCTTGGTTAATTGGTCCTGCAGCTTGGAATCAGCTGTATCCGACATCGAGGTAAACACTGTTGAGATTCAGGGGCCAACGCCGGTTCAGGTGCCAGGATATCAACAGAAAGTTATTTTCGGTGAATTATTCGACATTGCTTATAAAGTTATCGACAGTGACGAAGAAATTATCGTGTCTACAACGCGACCAGAAACTCTTCTAGGAGATGTAGCTATTGCTGTAAATCCACAGGATTCCAGGTAAAGATTTAAAACTGCTCAAAAGTACCGACTTTTGATGCTTTTCTAGTTTTAATCTGTACTTTCTGTATTTTTCAGAGTAGGTACCATTCATTTAAGTTTTATATAGAAAACAAACCTTTTTTTATGTTTTCATACGATTGATTCGTTCATAAAGATTTTTATAGAAAAATTGAGATAAAAAAAAACTTACAAAAACCAACCCTCTTGCAAAAAATCAGAACCTCTGAAAAGTATAAAATAATTGCCACTTGGGAATTTTCCCTCACTTTTTTCAATTTTACTAGACTGTAATTTCCGTAAAAAAGAAATTAGGTCAGTCAATCTGAAATTAATGGACTTAAAGGTCCCAAATACATTTTTTGAGATTTCAATAAAATGATTTATTATGAGCCATTGTAGTGGTGGCGTCCATTGCCATCTTCCTCCTCCCCTCTTATGGTTTTCATATTTATCACCTTATGTCCTTCGAGAAATAATAAATCGAACCAACAAATATCACAAAATGTTTCGAAAAAATATCAACAAAATAAAATTTTTTAAACAAACAAACAAATAATAATGTTTTAAAGTATTTTCGACTGTCCAAACATTAGCTGAATTTGTTCGGTTTAATAATATAGATTGAAGATTAAGATATGAAGACAAGCTTAATTTTATTTACCTAGTTAGCATCTACTGCAATTCAACAAATATTAATGAATTGAAGAACTCCGGCAATAGTAGCTGTTCCAAAACGAAATGATTTGAAAACTAGAATTGGAACGCGACGTTGATTTAAAATGGCACTCTTTGGATAGCACACATTAAGTAAAAGAATAGTCTGATATTAGCCATTCAAAAAAATGTATTTATTCTGTCATTTGAAAGCACATATCATTTAATAAATTAAAATTGATAAAGTATACATACAAACGAATTAAAATATCAGATACCAAATATCCGAAAACGACTTTTTTGTTTTTCATAATTTTTGCGAGTGTCATTTAATAAAACCTAAATAAAATGATTTTTCCTCGTATATACTTTTTTACAAACACTGATACTAAAAAAGAAAATCTTTGAATAACTGGCATAACCACAACACTGGGGTCTCTGAAGACACCAGTTAATTTACGGTGGCTATCAAAACTACATAAACATTTTTAGAATTATGCTGAAAGGTCTAGGTCTAGATAAAAGATAAACCTCCTAACTAACAATCAATTTTACTATAAATATTCTTTTCTAATTTAAATAAGATCAAACTGAAGATAAACAAAATTGGGGAGTCTAATACCCCGCCATGCCAGCTTCTTCAGTTTAAGGCTTATTAAATGATGAATTTGGGAAAACTATACATAGTGTGTTAATCTTTCATGTAATTAGATTAATTCTTTTAAGTTCAGGTAGTACCTAAGACAACAAACTGTTAATTTGGTCTTTTTCATCTCTAATTTCAGGTACAGCAAATATCAAGAAAAGGAAACTAAAGTGTGGCACCCCTTTAGAAAGAAACCCATTCCGATTGTCTTCGATTCTACAGTAGAAATAGAATTCGGAACTGGTGCTGTAAAAATAACACCAGCCCATGACAAAGACGACTACGAACTCGCACAAAGGCATACCCTTCCATCAATTTCCGTCTTTACAGAAAAAGGCCGAATATCCCAAGAATTTCAGGATTTTTTTGACTTGCCACGATTTGAAGCTCGAACCAAAATCGTGGAAGCCCTAGCCTCACTAAACCTTCTACGCGGTGTAAAACCCCACACTATGGCTCTTCCAATGTGCTCCCGTTCAAAAGACATTATTGAGTATATGATTCGACCTCAGTGGTTTTTACAATGTCAGGAAATTGCCCGAAGTGCTCTGGACGCGGTTACAAGTGGGCATATTAAAATAATTCCACCAAATTTTGAATCTGAATGGTTCCGCTGGCTCAGTGACTGCAGAGATTGGTGCATATCACGCCAACTATGGTGGGGCCATCAAATTCCCGCCTATCTTTGCACCTATCTAGGGAAATCTATTTGGGTTGCAGCCACTTCAGAACATGAGGCCTCAATAAAAGCCAGTGAAAAATTTGGGGCTTCGAGGGAAGAAATCAGAATTGACCCAGACACTGATGTTTTAGACACCTGGTTCTCATCTTCCCTGTTACCTTTTTCCGCTTTCCATTGGCCGGCCAAAAATGTAGCGAATTACTACCCTTTGGACGTGATGATTACTGGCCACGATATCCTCTTCTTTTGGGTCGCTCGAATGGCCATGATGGGACTGAAGCTAACTGGGGATGTGCCCTTCAGAAATGTTTTATTGAATGGAATTGTTTGTGATGTTCATGGAAGGAAGATGTCCAAAAGCTTGGGAAATGTTGTTCTTCCGGAGCAAGTCATTTATGGAGCTACTCTAGAGGTAAGTAGGACTACATTACACATTTGAGAGGTTACAGCGGGTTAAACCCAACTTTTTGTGCATACCTTCATATATTTAAAAGCATAGTTTCAATCAATTTAGACTTGACTTGAAGAAGCTTTAGCAGTGTGGTTGTTTTGTATCTAGTACAATTGACTTTGAAAACAGTTCATACAGGCCATACAGGGTAATTCAGAAAGATGTATTCAATCTGATGTCTGAAGTGAAATCCCTAGACTGAGCGAAAAATTCACCTAATATTTAAAAAAAACTATAGAAATTAACTTATGGTTTTCATTCGAGAAGAGAAATGAATCAAAATTGCATAGAAATTTTCAAAAATTCGTTAATGTGAAAAAGCAAACAATAAAATAAAACAATATTCAATGCAATAAAAATTCTTTTTAAAAAATTAGGAAGGTAGTTAATCGCTATTCATAATTGAAAGTTGCTCCAAACAACCAAACACATTTTAAAGTAAGTAGACGGTTGAAAAATGAAAGAGAAATTCACCAAAATTTGGAGCAATTTTTTCCTGTATAATCTCTTCTCTCCTCAGGTTTTTACATTCTCAACTGAAATTAGAAATTCAAATTCGGTTAGACTAGGGTTCGAACTTGAGTTTTCTGGATTCTATATCTAACATGCTATTAGCTTTGTCACAAAGGTCTATTTGGTTTATCCTTTTAATTTGCCACGTGATAATATTCTGCTCAGAGTTGCAAACCTCACTTTGAAACATGCTAATATTTAATTTTTCCTTTTAAAAACATTTGCTCATTTTAAGAAGACAATCACATAAATTTAAGTGTATTCCTTCTCGATTTTAACGGTTATCACTTTAAATTTTGATATTGGTCTCAGTGTATTTAATTTCCGAATTCAAATAAAATTACTAAGAGTCAGCAAAATTCAAAAATCCCTTGTAAGATTTATTTGTTTAAATTTTTCAAAATAATTGTTTTTTTCGTTTACATTTACTACATCTTTAAGGGCTTGAAAATGCAACTAAGCCACTCATATGAAGCAGGAATTCTATCATCGGATGAACTGAAAAAATCAACAAAAGGCATAGAAAAGATGTTCCCGAAAGGCATCCCAGAGTGCGGGACAGACGCCCTTCGTTTCACTTTATGCAGTCACAACATCAAGAGCCATTTCATTAATTTCGATGTATCCGAGTGTCATACAAATAGAATGTTTTTCAACAAAATTTGGCAGGCTACCCGCTACACTTTGAGCTCTTTCCAAAAGCTGGGTCTCGACACGTCACAAACTTTTCTTAATCCAACTGAATTGTGCGACATGGATAAATGGATCCTTAGTCGGCTGGCGAACACCAAGAAAATTTGTAATCAGAGTTTGGAGTCTTATAACTTCCACGTAGCCGTTAGTGCTTTAAAAACCTTTTTCTATTCTAACTTTTGTGACGTGTACCTGGTGAGTCGATATTTTTAAACAGTCATATTCAACCTTAATTACGTTCAGAAGTAAAAGAATTTTAATTTTCATAAATATTTAAATACTAGGAAACAACAAAACCGGCAATATTTAAAAGCACAGAAAAGGGAAAAGTACACTGCTCTGTATTGCGTACTTGTTTAAGTGAAGGACTCCAAACGATGGCTGTTTTTACTCCATTTTTATCTGAAGAATTGCTCGAATATTTTCCCGATTGCGAAGAAAAAGTACATTCAGAATTTATCGATGATGCACTAGAAGAGGATGTTCAGCAAATTTTAGAAATATGCTCGGCTATCCGACAGTTTAAGAGCCAACATCAGGTAGCAAAGAAACATGAACCGAAAGTGCACATATATCCTGAAAGCAATGATGCTTTAAAGTTGCTTTGCAAATATAAAGAAGATATTAAAGTTCTTTCACTTTCATATGATGTGATACTAGAAAATAATTCCAATCATAAACGGAAAAACCAAATGAATTTAACCTCCACGGCTAGTCATTTATGCTCATTTGGTTAGTTTTTTAGAAAAACAAAAGTTAATAACATTTTTTTTATTGTAAGCTTTTATATGCAGGATTGACTACAAACGAACAGTTCGTTTCAAGGAATGCAGCACCCGTTCTTAACAAAAAGAAGTTAGAAAAACTGCAGAAAGACCTGAGTAAACTTCAAAAGACAATTTCAAGCGACGGTTATAAGAAATCGGCTAAGGCATCTGTACAGCAGAAACATTTGGAGAGGGTAAATAGTATTTACATAATTATTAATATTAAATAACATATAAATTTGTTTCAGCTGAAGCAGCTGGAAACAGAAATAAATAGCATTAAAGTATTAGGCTGATTGTAATTAAGTATAAAATTGTTGTTATATTCAGAAGTATATGTTTGTTACTTTTATATTATAGCGTATTTTTTTCCATTTTATTCCCTTAAAAATTTACATCTGCCACAAATTAAATAACAGTCATAGTTATTGAAAAATAAAGAGATTTTGATTCTATAATTATTACATATTTTGAAAATGATGAAAAATTTTGTTATAGAGGATTTAACTATACATTCAAGGTGTTCGGAAAAAAATTAGAAACTTCGTTAAATACAGCATCGTACATTTTTTCTCAGAATAGGGTCAGAAATATGTGCTTACTTAAGTGACCTTACAGGAATAGTACTAAGAATTTGTGGGAAAGAGGACACTTCAAAAATGTTTAAGAGGTAACGTATCTCACATGTTTTCATTAATTGTTGATAGTCAGCCAATTTTGCTAAAAACTTTACTACAAGCTTAAATTTTGAGTACGTATTCTCCAAAACTGAAAAAAAACAAGTAGCATACTCGGCAAATTCGAAGAGAACATTTTTGTTCATCGTAGCTTGTTAATTACATAACACATACCTGTAAAAGAATTTAAAAATGCTATAAACATATTTACACATATTGAAGTGGTCTGTCTTAAATTGACAAGATAATTTGAATTTATTAAATTGTGTAAATCAATAGTTTGTGCAACTATACACATTTTAAAATAACCCATTAACAAAACATTTAATTGGCTCATTAGTTCTTGAATAAAACAAAAGGTGTATACAACAAACTAAGAAAGCTACGATAAATCTAGAATATGGCAATGAAACTAAAAATTCTCTCAAAACCAGTGCTCCAAGCACTTTCTTCTGCATAAATTCATAAATTGGATAACCTACATCGATTTAATTATTCCACGGCAAGAATAATTCCAGAATGAGTACCATTCGATGGTACTTCGAAGAAAATGCTCCGCATTTTCAATTAGCGCCTATCAGCGATTGTTTACATACCTGTATATGCGGACCGATCTTTCAACGATCAGTATGAAACAAGCTAGACGAGAGGAAACAGTAAAGCCTAAAGTTTTCGTTAATTGTTTTGAAGATTTGAATTAATTAAATTGTCGTGTATCAAGATATTTTCAATGAATGCCATTTTCACAATCATAATGTTTGCACTGATCGTATCGTTAGTGTGGTTAGCATTTATCGGATATGCGCTGGGTAAGAATCCCATTTCATCTGATTTCGGTCAGTCGCGCCAGGCGAGATGTGAGTAAGATATCGAGAATTGTCCTAAGAAGAGTCAAATTCTTATTCGGGAATACATCTTCGAATCATTTCAGTTTTTCCATTTTACACGATCGGTCGGTTTCCTAATGATCTCTGCACGGGAACAAATCAGATGCTCGGAACTTGTGTTGTTCGTGGTGAATGCAAAGACAACGGCGGAGTATCCACAGGAGGATGCAGTTCAGTCACGAATCAGGCTGTGTGCTGTGTTTGTAAGAATTTCCGATATTTGAATAACGTATTCAACTAATTTCTTATAATTGTCAAGATCAACTCACGTGTGGAACTACAACAGCGTTCAACAACACATACTTTTATAACAGCGGATATCCTGGCACGTTCCCAGGAGGGCCTAGGTAGTTATATAATACTTTTCAAAAATTATCTAATACTATATTAAAATACTTCAGATGCACACTTACTGTGGAGCCATGCAGTGAAGAGATTTGCCAGCTTCGAATAGATTTCCTGGCATTTTCTCTTGCACCTCCAAATGGTGATGGGCACTGTCTTACGGACTTTATTTCAATAGTTGGAGGCTCCTCGCGTGTCCCCAGAATTTGCGGGGAAAACGCTGGTCAGCACGTGTATGTTGACTTTAATGGTGAAACACCCATAGTAATCTCAGTCGACACAACAGCAAGTTTCACATTCAACAGGCAGTGGCAACTATTAGTTCGGCAAATATCCTGCGGATCGCCGTACAAGGCCCCTTCAGGTTGCCTACAGTATCATTTGGACGAATCGGGAACCGTGATGAGTTTTAACTACGGCGCAATGCCCAATGCCCTGCCAAACTCTGTCGGGATAGAAGGAACTAGACAACTTGCTAACTTCCGGTATGGGATATGTGTGCGAATGGGGGCCAACAGGTGCGGCATTACTTGGAGCCAAACCGCTTCAGACTTGTACTCCTTCACTGTAACTGGAGACGTTGGAGCAGTTGATCCAACACTTTTAGGGACGAGTGTCGTTCAAAGCCAAGAGTGTACGACGGATTTTGTTATAATACCGAATCCAATTCAGGATGGAATTGCTCTACCAAGTGATCGGATTTGTGGATTAGGATTGGCGGACACTGTAAGCATGACAAAACCATTTGTGCTGTTTGTTGTACAAGACGACAACGATAACACGGATATAGGAAATCGAGGATTTTCAATAGGATACTCACAAATCACCTGTCCTATAGTATAAAAAATTATTAAAATTTAAGCTTAGGAATAAAGGAAATATTTTTTTATTTGTTTTGTATATTACTAGACTGGTTTTGCTTTTTTACAGATGATTAATGATAGAATTTGAGGAAATACTTTTTGTAGATTAGAAGCCCAAAAACATAAATGCTCCATCAATAATAACAATATGGAGTTAAGAGATTACATACACCTAGAACTCTTGAAAATTTACGGGTTTTTGAAAAATAAATCATTTCGATTTTAAATTTGGAGAAAAGGCCCATATCTGAACTTTACTTTTGTATAAGGACAAGGACTTAACCTAGCCTTATAATAAAAAAGGTGCTCTCGGCAACAGTAGAGCCCATATGGCGCGCATTTATAATATTCTATCATTTTAAATCTATATTATCCTAATGTTTACATATCTAAATTTTTTGTTCATATATGCAATAATAATTTCCGTCTAGTTGGTCTAGAAAAGATAACAATTGGGAATACCTTAATTTAAATTAATACAGAGCAATTTTGAAGTTATTTTCACTTATTATCTTAGATGGAATTTTGAATATTTAAACTACTGAGAAAGGTTAGTAGATCGTGCGGTTTAGCTGGGTCTAGAAGAATGTCGAGTGCAAAGTTACACTGTGCAAAAGTTTTAATTTTCATAGTTGTTTTTATAGCAACCGATTTTTTTCGCACCAGTGGGTTAATCGTTTCAAAAACTTAAAGATTTTTCAGTTCAACTTTCCTTAGTCGCAATGTTTAGACAAAAGTAATTGTATTAGTTTTAAATCATTAAATTTAACTTTACTTTTTTTAAATTATAAAAATGTTTTAACTGTTCGACATGCATATTAACCGTAATTTCCATTAATTTCCCAATAAATACTCACCTTAGCCGTTGATTGTATCTCCAACTTCCTTAAATGAATCGATATTAATTAAACATGAGATTTAACGTAAGATAGTAATGTACTTCAGTTAAATATATTTTTATTATTTTCACAATCATAAATTAAAAATTAAAAAATTAATTTCATATATTTTTTCCTTCATAGTCGCAACCACGACATGCGACGCAAGGAAACGCAACGCGCAACGCGCAACGCACTGCGGCGAGTTTGGCATTACCATACTCATCGCAAATGCTGTAGTGCGATTCTCGTACTACAGCTGCATAAACAAGAAAATGTCAGATAGCGATACGTCAAAGGACAGCGGCGAGGCTAGGCAAATCGTCTTTAAAAAGAAAACACGGAAAAATCTGCGGCAGCGTAGGACCTCAGATGAGGAAGGAAATGGTGAAGAAGAGGATCCATCCCAAGTTTTGTAAGTATCCTTGCTGACGCTCTAATATCGCCGTCGTTAATAAAACCACACCGCGTTTTACACTTTGCAGGGTCAAGCTTGGAGAAACCAAACAGCGCCAGAAACTACGAAATCGGCCCCATGGGGTGAGCGTAATCGGACTGGCTCTTGGAAAAAAGGTCGCCCTGGAGGAGGAGGTGACAATTGTAAGCGCAAAACCACTAGATGACATCCAGTCGAGATAAAATTGAATCTTTCCAGAAAGACCCCTTCAACGTGAAAGGCGGCGGCATGATGAACATGCAGGCGCTGAAATCGGGCAAGATAAAAGAAGTCGACGACGCCTACGATGTGGGCATAGGGACGCAATTCTCGGCCGAAACAAACAAGCGCGACGAGGACGAGGAGATGATGAAGTACATCGAGGAGCAGCTTCAAAAACGCAAGGGTGTGAAGGCGGACGAAAAGCCCGAGACCGAAATCGAGCGGAAATATTTCACTCCCGAGGAGGCGGCCCTCTTCTCCCTGCCCGACCACCTGCGGCAGAGCTCCTCCAATCGGTCGGAGGAAATGTTATCGAATCAAATGCTCAACGGCATCCCAGAGGTGGACCTGGGTATTGAGGCTAAAATAAAGAACATCGAAGCCACGGAGGAGGCGAAGCAGAAGTTGCTCCACGACCAGAAGAATAAGAAGGATGGACCCTCGCAGTTTGTGCCTACGAACATGGCTGTGAACTTCATGCAGCACAACCGATGTAAAATTTCTTTCTTCATTTTAAAGAAAATTTTTATTTCATTATTATTATTTCTTCCAGTCAACATTGAGGAGCAAGAGACCCGGAAAAGGAAGAAAGACGATGATGAGCACGTGAAGCCCAACAGCACGAAGAAAGCTACCGACGATTACCACTATGATAAGTTCAAAAAACAATTTAGGCGGTATTGATAGAACATATTGTAAAATAATTTAAATAAATCAATAGAATTGAGTTTTGCCATTTTAGTAACTTCGCTTACTCACTCACTTCCAAATAAAAAAGTCGTAAGTTAGGTTCCTTTCCTTTTTCGAAATCTGTGTTTTATCTATTAAATTTTCAATACGTAATTATGTACTTTCAGGCTTATTACCAATTTCAGGGAAGAGAATAGACATAACTTTAGCGACCATATTCAATAAACAAATATCTTTGTTAAGTATATAAACTTATATTTTAAAACTATTATAAGTAGTAGAAAGGACATATTTATCAATAACATTACATTGATGTAGTTCTTTCTATTTTAATAACCGTTCCTTTTCAATAAGCAATGCAATTATCATCATACATTTCCTAATTCCTCTTTTATTCCCTTTTATTACTACATGTTTTTATTTGTACATATATTTGATCAACTATTATGCATAAACTAGTGTTGTGGATATTCGGTCTTGTCTTCAACAAGACACAACACAAATTTAGTGGTAATTATTTGGAGGCCAGTAAAATCCTCAGCAACACAGCTGGGAAAAGTCCGCTTGTTTGATTTTCTCTTCCCATTTTGAGGTTTGAAGAAACCGAAGAAATATAAATTTTATGTTTAATTTATGATTTATTTATATTGGGTTTTCCTATTCGGGTTTTAAATCCTTTTCTTTATTACAGCATTTTTTTGTTCGCTATTTTATTCAATAACAATCGACTCTATATCAAAAACTACTCGATTATAAGAAAAATATGTTCCTATCACAAAGTGGATTTTTTGTCTAAAACTACTCTGATTTTAAATATTTTCCTCATTTTATAAAATACTTTAGATAAACATAAATTTATTTGAAAACGTTTAAAATTAACCGTTAACCGCCTCCACTAGCATAACCAATTTCGCTATATCAATTTTCCTTTTAATTTTGTAACATACCTATATTTCTATTATGAATACTTTTCAGATATTCAAAAATATCAATTTAGCTGATAGGGTAACTGGAAGTGACATGTGGACCTAACGAAAATTACCACTAGCTTAATTTTTCGTAAAAGGATCTTTGTATTTTGAAGGATCTACATATTGAATGATACCCTACACAACATATAAATCGACAAATTACAGTGACAAATCAGCTTCGAAAAGATCTTTGCACGTTTAACTAGATTGCTAACGTGTAACGTGAAATTATTTAAAAAAAAAAACAAAAAAAGATATCAACTGAAAAGTGAAAAACAAGCTTTATCATCTATAAATATTTGTAAGAGCAATATATAATTCACCATGCAATGTTTATTTGTTCGATACCTCTTTAAAAAAAAATAAAATATGTATATACTATTATATATGTAAATATAATTTGAATGTTCGAAAAGGTAATTTAGGCGGGGGCAAACTAATAGTCAAAGTGGTGGTCTTTAAGTGAAATTTTTACAACAAATATGTTTTGTAATTCTTTGCTTGTCTGGCAATAAAGTTCTCGCTGGTAGCAACTAATGAACCTGTAGGTACTGACATCTCGAAATATTTCGAGGCGGTTCAAAAAATATTCCACCATGCAAATTTACGCATCAAAAAGGTGGAACAATTTTAATACCGTCTCGCCTCAAAGAGTTAAATGCAACCAAAACGTAACAATTGCAACATTAGCGAACAAAAAGACATAATTGCATTTTTTTAATATAAATATCATCCGTTTTATTAAAGGTAGGCACCTGTATTTAACGTCATAATATGGCAAATAGAGTCAAACTATGGGAAAATAAATAACAACGTTAAAAGTTGATTGTAAGTTGTACGTACGTCATTAAATTTGTTGCTCCTCCTGTAAAATTGAATGTGTAATTAGATTGTTTTGTTCGCCGGCTTCTCAAATATCAATGGGAAAAATGAGACACATATAGTTTAAGTGACTACGACCTATATTCAGTAAAATTTTCTTATGTACTTACAGTAGTTGTATAAATACATAACACTTACACGACTATATAAAAAGGTATAAAATGTTTTTACAGTATAAAAGTTCAGAGATTTCGTAAGTATAAAAAAAAACCAAAAGAGAACAACTCTTCGGATGAGGTTCAATCCTCTTTTTCGACTTAAGAACACTTCGAGCGATTTCTTGAAATTCGACCCTGGTCAACTTCCGTAAAAATCTCCAGGTACTCTAGCATATTCGAGAATTTATAATTGCTGAATTGCGCCTTGATGCGATTGTCACTAAATAGAGTCATCCAGAATCCGAGCGGATTATTGTTTGTTGCATTTAATGGAAAAATAATACTAATCGTGCGTAGAAAGGCCTTTGGTTTACAGCCGCATCCCCCGGTACTTGTCTATCGCCTTGCACAGGCAGAACGCAAGGAATATTGCTAGAAGTTGGATGATGCCGACTCCGATTCCAACGCCGATCACAATGTTCTTATTCGAGAGGATCCAGTCGATCACGGCTTCGTAGCATCCCTGCGAAAAATTAAATATAAAATATAAAAATAATTAATTAATTACCATTATTACCATGTCCTGAAAACTGTTGTTGCGGGTAATGGGGCAATTCGGATCCTCGGGCCGGAAGTTGGTTTTGTCTGCTAGTTTGCAGCAAGCTTCTGGGATTGTCCTATTTCCCTTGTTGGTGTGCCACGCGGGGGATGTTTCGAAATCGTTGAAGTCATTGACTCCGCAACAAGACATCTGGGCCATAAGGTGATTCCACATGAGCGTTACGGCGTCAGTGTGCTCAGCGCTTGAGTAGTACTTCGTTATGGTCGATTGCAGGAACGTTTTTGTTTCTGACTTCGCCTATTGATGAAGCATCGATAATTAAGTTTCGCAATCTTCTCGCGCAAAATTACTTACCCGATCTTTGTATCCAGCTGCGAGTCCTCCCACAGTCACTTCAGCAATCAGAATGATAATCATGAATACTCCGTACTGCAAAAAAAAAAAAACAACATTGCGGGCGTCAGTCGTTTAGCCAAAAGATATTTGCTGTAAATTGTCGTAATATTAACGAAAACCATTGACTAAAACTAAAGAGCAGCAGTCAACAGTTTCTGCCTTTTTTTCTACAGAAATACATAAATAGTCACTTTTTGATACTTTTTTTTAAAGAGATAGCAACAATTAATCAAGAAGCTAAAATAATCGATTATTATTAAAATAATATGATATTTTCCCTTCTTATAAATCGATTATTTCCAATCAATATACTTTTGGACAATAAATACGTTAAATTATTAACTATAAATCGTTTGACCACAAATTTTTAAACGTTTAAATAATTCGAACAAAAAATAAGTTCACATTTAAAATTTCTATTAGCATTAAGTTTGTGCAACGGCTTTCAAATGTTGCACAAAATGTTCTGTTTTTCACCTATAAGAAATAACGAGGTCATCTTAATCAAACTCGCATAATAAACGGCCAACTTAACGAATATTAGATTAGATGCTACCAATTTCTTCGTTTTCAAGATAAAGCTATTTATTTATAAGTATGTATTTCACTCACTGTCGTCAGAAAAAAATTGAGCTGCTTTAAAACACTCAAGTGGCCTTAAAAAGAATAAATAATTAATTAGCTTTTATTTTGGGATTCTCCATTACTAGATACTTAAATTATTACATGCTGATATTTTTATAGATGCTTGAAAACCTAATCTTAATTGTGATTTTTTAACATACAATTTATGTGACAAACGTTTTAGCGATGAATTTTGTAGTTAGACTTTTAATTAATAATTCAAAAGTTAAAGAGTTCTCAATGTATCCTTGTTTGTTGCATTCTAATAAAAATAATCTGGAAAAGCTTCTATTTTGAATTCTATTCCATTCGAAAATTTGACAAATACACAAGGTATTACTGCTCAAAAGATAGGCTTTACACTCTTTTATAACCCGGCTTAATCCGGGTTTGAGCCAAAGTTGAACCAGGTTTAGATCGCCTTTTTAGGTAAACTTAGTCCAACTTGAGCCAAACTTTAACTAGATTTAAGTCAGAAGTTCTAGGCTTAAAGCAGTTTGAGAAAAGTTTAGTGCATCTTGAGATAAATTAAATCCGGCTTGACTCGGGTTTTAGGGTGACACCACGCTAGGAATTTGGAAAGATATTTTTTTTTTTTTGACTTAAACAATACTGTGGAATAGGCGAACATTAACGTGGATGGCCAAATACATAGTGCAGGCATCACAGATTAGGGGTAGATTAAAATGCTCGTAAAACTTTAAACGCGTTTTACTTGAAACCATTTTAAACTGCATGAATCGATTTTCACAATGACTTGCTCTGTAGCCCATAACCGTTTTTCGATTTAATTTAAACTTCCTTTTTTATAAACAATTTACTTATGTTTTGTTCGAAAATCGATTCGTTGTTTTAAAAAATGCACCATTTCTACAAAATTTGATTAAACAAATTTTTTTGAATTGCATATCTAGAGTTTAAGAATAAACATTATATGCATTTATACTTGTTTTTTTTAACCATGAAGCGGGAATAATTTATCATTATAATTATTATTATATTTTTAAACTTTTATTTAAATTTCGTTTTAATTTTTTCTGACTTTCAATGACTTTTGAATAAATTATCGAAAGTGGTCATTACATAATTTTCTCCCTATTTGCCTTTGAACTATTTTTTCTCGAAAATGTGATGTATTTGATCATTTTCAATTTGGAGCTATGTCTGAAACAAAATGTTTGTGTAATAGGTACAGGTATTCTGGTCTATGAGGAGTGCAGTCGTTTAGGCAAGCTAGTGAATTAATAAGAATGGTAACTTTTTAAATTCAAAGCCCACACATTCTCTTTCAATGTGTTTGATTTGCTATCTCCCGTTTTAAAAAGAAATCATATTTGATTAAAATTGACGAAAAAATTAGCAAACAAAGACTCGATCCTTAATTCGCTGTGAAAGTTGTTCTGTAACCCTGAGAAACAAAGGCGATGGCTTTCGAAAAGCCGAAATTGTTGTCTGAATTAAAGCCACAAATTAAGCAAAATAAACATATCAGGTAATTTTATTTCGGCTAAATCTTAAATATTCAATGGAGCTTGCATAACGGATGAAGCTATAAGGGAGTAAATAAAGCCGGCACGTTGAGACCTTTCGGCTCATAAACGAATCTAAATGATGTGATTAACAGGGACTTACTTCTGGGTCGACTCTGAACTCGTCTTAATTGAAGAAGATGCCCAGACGAAGTGCGCCCAGCAAATGGAACTAAAATCCGAAAAATGCCAATTTCAATGCAAATTTTAGTTGCGCAGCCCCACGGGTCCGCCGATCGAAGAAGAGATCTAATTAGCGGGCAGGTTCGGATTCACCTGGCTGCTTACGTGCTCTTGCACATCCAAACAAAAAGCGCGGAATTGTTGCAGAGCCGGTCAATCGAATTGGTTTTGTTTTTGTTCTTGTACGCGGATCGACGATCCGCAGTTTTTGGTATGGCATCCGAAGCCTCCCGTAACTGCGTTACATCACATCACTGTCCATATGTAACGCTAGGCTGAAAAATTTCTCTTTCGAGATCGGCGGCGGCGAGCACCTTATGCAATTTTAATGCCTCGGCTCTAATGAATACTCAGCCTGCTTTAGTTTCAGGTAATTAATCTCCCAGAATTAGGCAAAGCCGAGCCGCGAACTGTGAAAAATTGTTGATCTTCACTGTGGCTACAGTATGACCAGAATCGTCAGTTTCAAAAACCAACTTCCGCCAAAGCCGAGTCGAATAGTTTAGTGGATTAATTCGGAGCGTTGACGACTTCTGATCACAGCTTTAGCAAAAGAATATCAATTAGCCGGAAGTGAAAAGTAAAAAAACATTGTTTCAAACTACGGTTATACATATTCAAAAAATTTGAATCACATAAAACAGATTTCACTTGCGATAGGTTTAAGTCAAGGTTAGACTGCGCCGCCGCACGTAGAGAGGAGGAACCTTTCAAACAGCCACCGTAGCAATACAGCAAAACCTTAATCAAAAAGTTGCACAATCTAGACTGGTTAACCAGTTACATGCGCAAATTGTCTGCCACTTCGGGTTGGTTTTATTTTGCCTTTTTCGAGAGTTTAGTAAGAATGCGCCGAACAATTTCACTCGCAGCCGCTTTGGAACTATTCAAAATGAGTGCCGATCTCTGCATACGAATTAGGGATTTAGTGAACAGAATCTAGAAGCAGAAACTGCGGCACATCGAAACCTAGTTAAAATTCAGCTACTGATGAATAACCGATTAACCCAGTTGCCCTGATGGAAATTTTTATTACTTTAGTTTTTGTCGTCTAGAAGCTTTCAGAGTTTTATCTTTTATATCACCAGCTCAATAGTTAGTACCATGAAAGGTAAAACGACGAAATAACATCGATCATTTTAATGGGCTTTCCAGGGTCGGAACGTGCACACTTTACTAATATTTAAAGAGAAAACATTTTATCAAGTTATGTTTAAATTTGATTTTTAGGGTTCGTTGTCGTCGTAAATGAGAATGAAACACGATCTTTGACGAAAATCAGTTAAAAAACTATTTCCAGGATCGCAAGTTACTGCTACAACAAGTAGCTCAAATATCCAAGTTTAGCGAATCTTTTGCTTAGACAAAGAAAGAGAATAATTAAAAAACAGTATGAAGTAAGAAATTAAATTAATTAATTAAATTAATTAATTAAAAATAATCTTTTAAAAATTCTTCGACACCAAAAAGCATAGCTTTTAAAAGTGAATAAATTGCATTAATGCCTAGTATTATAATGTATGCACCTATGTGGCTACTATGAGTGGAATGAAAGATCTGACTACGAAAAACAAAAAAATGTATGCATGTCAACCGTTGGAGAGCTACAGGGTGATTCATAAATTCCAATTTTCCATGGTATGCGCATCATTATTTTAATTTTATTTTTTGGTTTACTCAACACAGCGACATCCAACTCACGCCAAAAATCTACTGTCCTAATTTCCTTTCTAAAAATGTTAACAATGTTGACCTTCCACCACCACCCACTACAGGTACACTCACTTTCGAAACTGGAAAAATACAATTTATTTTCCTAAAATTCAGCTTTTCATCGAATTTTCTTCGAAATTCATGAAACTAATGCACCCATTTGTTAATTTAATATTATTACCTTTGGTAGGGTTCAGGGCCTTGGTTTCGTACCTAGGTAATGACCTCTCTCTGGCCTCAGCGACCCCATATTTCCCAACACCAGTGTGTCCCAGTACTATATATAGTGCAAGTAAGTTCTTAAACTTATATGATGTGAATATTTTAACACCTTCATTTTCACTCTTCATGCTAATGGTTTTGATAAATAATGCATTTATTGAATAGCAAAAATATGAGTTGATTTGACTTTCTTTTACTACCGAACTTTTATTTCCTGCTGTTAGCGCAAATTCATAGGTACTTTTATTATTTATTATTTATTTTTATGACGGCAACAACATTCACTCGCTTTTAAAATATCGTTTAAAATACGTAATTAAAATTTTATAACTAAAGCAAATTATCACAAATGTGGTATTTTTGTGTTTTAGAAGTGTTCAATAGGAAAAGTAAATGGCTCCAAACGACTGTGTGTTGAATACATACATTTATTTTTTAAATCAAGCAAGCTTAACCATTTTATTAATTTCTAGAGAAGTAACTTTCGAATAATTACACACGTTTTATTACAGATAACGATAAAAGACTGCGGAAAATCTGACTGTCAGCCAATTTTCTGGTTTGAAGGTTTTAAAGAAAATGCAATTTATTGGTACTATATATATGTATGTATGTGCTACTTTTGAACCACAATTAAAATCATCTAAAGTAAATGTTCGCAATTGTTAGTCTATATCTACGAAGGAATATACGTTGAAAATGCATAAATGTTTTTCAGATGAAGGTAAAAGTTTTTCAAATACTTATGCAGTCGACAGGTCTTACATATTTGTAGGACATATGTACATTTGTTTATAACTTTCATAAATCTGTAAAGTCGCCATTTTCAGGTATAATATTTTGAAGATTCAAGCAGGAATAAATTTGTTTAGCCTTTCCAAATAAATTTCAAATTAATAGCTCAAAAAGTTAGAGCTACATATTTAATAAACTTAAACATTCAAACATTTTGACAAGGTTTGACAAGGTTGTTAAGCATTTCCTTTACACCTCACTCTGATGTCCTTCAGGGTAGTCACTTTGTTCCGTTGATCTTCATAATGTCCGTAAACGATATTTTGTGGTAATTTAACATTTAGAAATATTAAGATCTTTAAACTTCTCTTCCCACAAAGCTAATTTTGCTTTAGTCTTGTTCAATATTTGTCAGAGTACAACGCTACAAATCGAATGTAAAAATTCAAATTCTTGATTAATACAGTTTTTCAAATTTTAAAATCAATTTCATACAATTTTTTTTTTTTTTTTTTTTTTTTTTTTTTTTTTGAGTCGTATCTGGAGGAAAGGACGAACAATAGTCTAAATATCACAAGTACATAGTTTAGAGCTACAGTTTGTTAAAACTTCTTTGGTTTTAAATTTCTTACAAATAGCTAAGAATTACGACATAACCAAATGCCTATGTCCTACGACACAACAACTTACGCACCAAATAATAAAGATTGATTTTCATACTTTGCCTTGTTTTGACAAAGGTAACTTTCACTGGAAAATTTAACCTGCTTAGGTATGACAAATAAATCTATGTGATGATTATCTTAAGAAGACGTAATACCAATCACTGCATAAAAACGATATCAAAACCATAAACATATATGTAATACATGGAATCAATGGAGTATAGCTCTTACATCAACGCATTTCAATCGTGACTCGTGACACCAATTCCAGAGCAAGTCCGAGCGAAATTCAAATTATTTAAAACACGCACCAATTCGCTATCCTTTCCTCTTGTAAAAAGAAAACTGTCTAAATTCAGATTAATCAAACTCTTGATTTACGTTACGAAGAGCTGAAATCTTCAATCTTCTGCGAATTATGTAAAATGTTTACTTTTCCCTGGGAAGGTGAAATCTAGCAGAAATCTAAAAGAGTTTCATTTATTAAAAATTACTTAATTAAAATGCGTGGTGCGGGCAAAATCATTAAGCGTTGACTTGTTGATCGTGTAAAGCGATCACGACTGAAAATATGTAAACAATTGCGGGGAGCACCTTCGGAATGGAAACAATGCGGTTTTGTTTGATATGCAACTAGAGATGGGTCCGGCCGCATGAGTTTCGAGCTCAATGAAAGTGCGCCGCGAATTCTGCTCCAAATGATCACTTTTCCACGCAATTGCGATGGAGCCCGCAGCGGATCGAGACTCAATGGATTTTTAGCCTTTGGATCTTCGCGATCAGAAGCCGAAGCGCGGTGACCCCACTTTGGGCCAGAAAGAAACGGAGGCAAATATCCGCGATTGTAGGAAAGGCTAGCGCAGAACGGCGGCGGGCCTCCGAAGAAAGTTGAACAAGAAAGCTATGCAAGGTGATCGCACAAAGGCAATAATCGAACGCAATTGATCTGCTGAGTGGTGGTGGCCTTTTAGTTGCTGCTTGAACCGTTCAACTGGAATTCGATTAAGCGAGGTGAGTGAGGAGAATGCGAAACATTCGTCGGTTTTTCCACAATCAATCAATTTCCGGTTTACCAAAATCACCGACGACAATTTCTTTTGAGATGTGGCACCACCACTACAATCCACTTTTGTGAATTATTCCCCATCAATATGTGGCGACAGATCATGTACGCCAAAGTACGCCATCAGCGTGCAGAACTTGTCGACGATAGTGAAAATATAAGACCATCGTAATATTTTCAGGTAAATTTGTTGGTGAAAATATTTCTGAAAGCGTTGAATGATTAATAGCTTCTGAGATCACGTACTCTCAGCATGGAGTACCTTTGAAGGCATAGTCAAACTCTGAACAGGTTTTTTATGGTTTAATACATTTTGTATGGTCGTGATTGGGTACGTGTTAATTATTGTCTGTTACAAATTCACGAAATCACTACTTTACCGACCTTCTTAAATGTCAGCCAATAAACAGAAATGCAACGGAGCCTTTTTTCAATGTCAACTAAAACAAAAACTGTTCAATCGCCCAAAGAATTGTTCCAAAAACATAAATCCGGCTTCACAGAAAATAATTGGAAAGATAAAATAAATATTCGTGTTTATATGTAATTTATATATAATACTAACTTGCATCTCACAAAGAATGAAAAGTGAACATTGACTGTCATAACAATTTAATAAGCTATTCGTCTGTGGTAAACTTAATTCACTAAATAAAAAAATTTGTTTTGTTTAATTTTGTGGAACGGACATAAATGAACGATTTGTTGTATTTCTCTGTTTCTCATTGTATGGAATCGCGAGTTTAGTATGAGAGACTCCTATTTATAACTAGCATTTAGAATTTTTCCAAAAACTTTCTCAACACATTCCGCAAAAGGAATTTTCAAATAAAGCTTTCGTAGAAGGTTTTCATTCGTGACCCATTTTTGGAACACTGGTCACGTAACGTGGTAACCAATCCCTAACATTCCCAAGATTTAATTGATTAATATTCTGTACATCGAACTTAATCCCACAATTCAAACCTTCAAACCTCTCTTCTGAACTCGTTCTTTTAAATATGATATCATATTCCAATTTATAAAACTCAAAAAAAGGAAAAATAAACGACCGGCGACCTTGTTTTTTTGACATATCTTTCAATGTTTACCCTAAACAGAAAATTCTATAAAGTCTCATCAAAATCCGTGAGGAGATCTCAGACTCAACTTATAGCCAAAATTTTGTAGTTAGAATCTTTTTTTTTTAATATTGTGGACCAATACTCTACTCCTTATGCAGTCGGATGAAAAGGAATGTTACTGATTTGAATATCCGATAATATTTTATATTTAAATTGAAATATCATGGATTATTGCCGAAACCCTCTTAAAACGTTCCGGTACTAACCTCTAACTAGTCTAACTCTACCTTAGCCATCCACGAACTCTTAAAATTACAATTATAATATTTTGAAAATAAGAAATTAATATTTCATTTAGAGTTTTCAATTAGGATATTTCAAACTGAAAGTCCTTTGGAATTTTAATTGCTTTGTATACTACACTTTTCTAAGCATGTTCTTCTTAATTTTTACTAATTTACAATTCTCAGGTGTTGAGAATTCTTGTCCATGTTTACAAAAAACACTCTCTCTGAATAATAAACTATATGATTATAAGTGTCAGAGTTGTAAAAGATCGCATTCTTTTCGGTAAATAATTCTTTTGATTTATGTGAAAAATATTTTAATTCATTAACTTCACTTCGATACTGGGACTTACAGAAACCAAATCGCCATTCATTTTGAAGTCATGAATGGTGCAATCATTTCAACAAATCAAAAGCTTGAAGTCATGAGAATATAAAATCTTGTGATTTACTCCATTCTTTGAAGTCCCATGTATGTTAAGTCATTTCCAGTCAATTGAATTCATTACGAGTTTTGCGTCGGGGGTTAAAAAAGGCCTTTGTCTCACTCAATAAAACAGCTATGATTCAAATATTCATATACTTATAACATATTTGTTATACTATTAATTTTTAATAGTAAGAGTATTTCCAAAATATAATACTCCCTTACCTTCTTCAGCAGCAGTCGTGCACTTATTTTCGTTTGCTGGAATGATTTATACTCCTCGACGTGGAGTTCTTTCAGATTCAAATTTTGAAAAGCTTTTACTATTAAAAATTAATAATAACATAAATATATGAATATTTGAATCATAGCTGTTTTATTTAGTGAGGCAAAGGCCTTTTTTAACCCCCGACGCAAAACTCTTAATGAGTTCAGTTGACTGGAAATGACTTACATGGGACTTCAAAAAATGGAGTAAATCACAAGATTTTGCATTCTCAAGACTTCAAGCTTTTGATTTGTTGAAATCATTGCACCATTCATGACTTCAAAATGAATGGCGATTTGGTTTCTGTAAGTCCCAGTATCGAAGTGAAGTTAATGATTTCAAACATAAAAAAGCAATCATTTCCAGTGACTTCAAGGAATGCATTACTAAAAGAATGCATTATTTTACAACTCTGATAAGTGTGATCTCGTTGCATAGTTATTTTTTCACAATTCAATTAATTTGAACGATTTTACAAGATTCTAATAGAATTACTCACCGTTGTTAGCAAACACTGGCTCTCCCGAATGGCTCCGCAGTATCCTAGAAAACTTAAAAGGAACATCACAGCTCCACAGACAATCAGTACGTAGGCCATTTGTTCTATCACAGCCGGTTGGGTGAATTGCTGAAAAATAAAAATAAATCGAAAAATTTACAAAGCTGCAGTGCTAAGGAAGAGATGAACAATTAAAAAGCTATTAATACTGAACAACTAAACATCTTTGGACAGTATCTGCATCTAGTCAGGCTATTGTTGAATATTAACGAAATTGTGGGATCCGATGAAGAAAGAATGGTTAACCCCGGCCCAATTAAGAAGTCAAACATTCATTTCATCAGGGGCGTTTCATGCTCAATTAGTGGACGCCAGTCTAAGTCAACTAGTTGCCAGTTGAGAGAGTTCTATGAATTCAACCGGAGGAAATTGACTTTGTAACTGCGGCCGCGATTTAGTCAGATATTTCACAAAAACAACATTTTGATTGATTAGATCATTATTTATATCCGCAACTAAAGTAATGTAATGCTAATTGAACATTACAGCTATTCAACTGTTTGTGACGTAACATTCGGTGGCGCAAAAATGTTTATATCATTAAAAAACAACAGTTATACTGCTACTCCGGAAATGGTTGTAATAGAATACAAAAGTCACAAGATGCGGAAATAGCTATAACATTTAAAGAGTAGGGTAGGTGACCCGGTTCTGGCCACTGATCCAGTTTTGGCCATTTTCAACTTTAAAAGCGATGCTAACAAGGTACAGATAACTAAACAAGTCTATAGTACGTGAGTTACAATCACGAATTGTAGCAACACTAATAGAGTTGTCAGCGATCATCACTGAGATGATAGCAGCCATGGGTAAAATGTGGCCAAAAGTGGCTCTAACACCATTTCTGACTTTTGTTTTTTTCTTTAAAAAACATCTATTGCGAGTTTTGTAATTACAAGGTTCTATAGGGTAAGATTAATATATTTTGGATGACTTGAGATGAACATGAAGTCCGAGATAACTAAAAAGTTGAATCACCAAACGCTTGAGTGGGTGAAAAACTCTTAAAAATGGCCAGAACCGGGTCACCTGCCCTATAATAAACATTAGATTATACGAAGTCTTGAAATTAGACATACTATACATAGTATACTCGTACTTTCTATTGCGCCAAAACATAGACGCAAAGAAGATAAATTTATGCAAAATTAGGTAAAAGGCAGATATCACCAAATTTTATTTTATTGTTTTAAACTCGACTATCATGTTGTAAAATATCAGTTTAAAGAATTTTTTTAAACAGCATTCTGAAGAAAGCACTAAAAATCCTATCTCTAAATACATATATGCAACTAGAAAACTTGCCGAATTGTCAATTCCAGTACACAATAATCATTACCATTATAAATAATTGAAATAGATTACTGTAATTGTAAATATAATTGTAGAATTAATTGAAGTTAATTAACAAAGTAGCTTTCATTAATATTATCCATTGCAATTAATATACCTAATTGAAATGAAATTTTAGTTGCGCCATCTTTCTCAGCGAAAGATAAACCATAGATAGATATATTGTAATAAATAACTAAACATTCGAATAAATTAAAAATTTAGAAACCTTTTGTTATCACAACATCGCTAAAGTTGTGTGAAAATCGAAAAGCCTAGTTTTATGGAATTTAGGTAGGTTGATTAAATATTAAAGTAATAATCCACTCTTATCGAAAGATTTAATTTATATTACATAATATGCTATATACCTGAACGAAAGTCTATAAAAGTTCCAGGTGTAATTGGGAGAATTTTAAGGCACCAAATTATATGTTTGGTGAAATTTTACACTTACATAATTCTAAGTTTCGAAGAGGAGGGAAAGAGGGCCAGAAATATGGTACTAATATTCCTTTAATTTAAGCTGTGCAGAATAAGTTTAATTTTCACCAGGGCCCTTATGTAATTGAAATTAAAAGTTCATTACAATTACAATTACCTACTTCATAACAGTTTTAACGTAAATCATAATTCATTATAAGCAAGGTAATCAATTTATGTATAGAACATTACATTCTGTTGATTCCTATCTAGTTCAAATCGTTTTTGACACCTGTAACATTTTAGTAACAGGAAAATAAAAGTAAAGGAAAATGTATTATGTTTATTACCTCACTATGCAGCAACATCAGGAATAAGAATTAATTTAATCAACAATTTATTTAGATTCAAGTTTGTTAAAATTATTTGTTTTGTTTGCAACACACAAATTTAAAATTAGCAACAATTATATAGATATACATATGTATTGTAAGGTTAACTGGACAAAAAGAAGAAATTAGTTATTTTAATTATCCTTACAGTTTAAAAAAAATATTTAGCAAATATTAGTATAATTAATTACTATGGAATTACATATGTCATATAAGCATTAAATATCATTTACAAGTTAGCCATTAACGACGAACTTTGGCAATAAATCAGTTCAAAGACTCTTTGCACTCCAGTAGCGGTTGAAAGCATAATTAGCGAACAAAATTGTTTTGTAAAGTAACTTTTCTTTACATAACCACTTTGCCGCTCTATTGAATGGAAACGATTTAGAAAAATATTCGGACACACCTGTTGAGTAATGGCGCTAATAGCAAGCTACTTCGTCGGAAAAATTGATAGCTTTTCAATTTTAAGCAATTTTAGATCTCCCGCGAATCTCTTCAGTCGATTCGGCCATTACAGCCGGCTTTTAGCACTTTAATATAATTGCATATGAGGAACGCTGTTTCCAGGCAGTGGAGATTTCAGTTAAATTATAGATATGATTCCTGAGAGGAAGTGAGTGACCAATACGCTTCCGCAGTTTTTATGCCGTCAGTCTCATGGAAAATGGCGAATTTGACGTGGAACTTTATAAAATATATTTTCTGGTCAGTCAACTAGAGACGCATATTTTTTCCGCTTTGATGGGTTTCATTCACACAAGGTTTATTACTTTCAGTATGAATATTTTAAGCACGTGAATTATGTACACTGACATGTTTCGTATTGTGCTTACTTAAAATTTATCAGGCTTTTTGGTTGGTTATTGCTTTCAAATTTTTTAATAAATTATTTCTTAACGCCTGTACGCACACATCGCAGAGCGAACCGAAGACTTAAAACTAGGTAGAAAAACATTTGTGAACGTTTTTGTAATGTAACTATGGAATCTTATAATTAAAAAGAACGAACATATTAATGTTTAAAGTCCATGATGCATCTTTTTAAATTTGAATTTAATTGGAAGAATTCAACTATTCTTCTCAATTTTGATAACTAATGTATTCAGAATTAGAGTATTGCAACATTCATACACCTCTAACAAAATTACTTTTGGCTTAATTTATTTTATCCACTATCTTAAATTTTGAAACCAATAATATTTATTAAAAGATAGTCTGAGCTCAAAGAGACAAAACAGAATCAGAAAAAAAAATAGACTACAAAGGAACTATTTTTATAATCATTAGAATTATTCTATTCTATTCTTCAAACATTCTACATAAAACACGTTTGGATTATTTAAGGTTAAAACTACATATTTACATATAGTCAAATAGATATCAAAAATTCGGTACGACTATAATTAATTAATTATGGCTAAATGACAATAGAAACGTCGAAAATATAGCCCTAAATAATTACTTCAGCTTTTTAAAAGACTGCTTTACATTTTAAAATCGTATAAATTTCATTAAAAATTAATGTGGGTAGGCGACCATTAACATTTCGGATGGATATACGATTTATGCGTTGGCTCTTTCAAAAATTAATTGAATAAACCAAATCTTTTAGAGTGTAGATACCAAAGTAAACGGATAAACTACGTGTGTGTCACTGAATACCAGCATTATACGAAGTAAGCAATCGATACTAGGGTTTTAACCGTAGTATCCAATACCCCTTACTGTTTTCAGCGCCGATTTCAACCCATGGAAAAAATTTCAACCTAATTTACATTTGTGAATAATTCAAATTTGGCTCGTTGTGGGAATTCGCATTTTTTATTTGCCATTCATTCGACTTAAAAATTCCAGCGAACGTTGAATGACTATTATTTAATCAAAAAAAATTTTTTGCATCAAACACAAGATTTGACAAATGTCAGCTAATACTAAATTTAAATTGCTGTCTGTCACAACGCACATAGCAAAAGCTTGAATAATTGTTTCTAGCTTGCTAACTGAAATCTATTTAAATCTAAGCAGATCTTAACCGGCTCCTTAGAAGTTTAACGCGAAAACGTAAACTCATAAATTTAAGATTAAAACTAAATGAGGTTACGAAGAAAACATCTTATTGGTTCTTTGTACATAAGTATGTATTAATATCACACGTTACGTGAAAAATGTTGAGCTATTAGGAGTGTTCTTTTCATCGGGTGTCGACTCCAGTTCTGCGTTATGTTCAGTTAAAAGAACGATCTAGGTTAGCGATTCGTTTGGTTGTGATTTAAAAGTTGGTATACCTGCTTGTGTGACATACCCGGATAAAATTTGAAAATTTTGTCTGTTTGCGGAGAACACCGAGTGAAGAGTAATTTTGTTTTAAATTAAAAGTCAATTAGTTAATAATTTGTAGAGTATGGACGCATTGCCTGACACAATGTACGCGACGCTAAATTTTTGCTGAACTACCAATAGCGCCAACAATTTTTAAAATGAATGCGCTAAAATTAATCAAAATAATACATGTTGGCTATTTGACTTTAAAAGCGCATCAGGGTTTTAAAAACCAGTTTTAATTAAATAATGCTACAACTAAACACAAAAAAGAACATGGAATTGAATTATCGCGCAGCAAATTTCCAAGTTCCGCCAAACTTTACAGCGCAGCAAAATCGCAACGCATGCATTGTATCAGAGCAGGCTGGTTCTGGTGTAATTAAATTCATTTTGCGGCGCAACAAAAACGCGTCGCGTGCGTTGTATCCCAGCCTTTATTTTTATTAAAATTAATTATATTTAAATGTGGTTTGCTGTTACTACTACTCAAAATTAATATATTTTAAGGCTTGTGGTAACTTCAAAACAGCAAAAGCCTGTTACAATTGGAGTAAATCTTTAATTTGTAGTGAAATCCAGTGTAAAAACCACTATGTATCAGAAACCATCTGGCGGAAAAATGTGGCGAAACTACTCAGATCATCTACTCGCCAACAAGAGACATCTAAGCATTTTACAACTGAGTTTTTAAAATCCAGAACGACATTTTTAATTCCTTAAATCAGTTATCTATATGATTAATTATTAGAAATACATAGAAAATTATTCATTTCGTTTCCATATATAAAGCACAAGAGTAACATACATACATATACATTTAAATCAAAATGAATTTCCAGCGAATCCATTTACAGAAACCTTTAATCAAAATATGCATATAAACATTTACTCGCTTTTTGGTCGCTCCTTAACTCTTTGTTAGGGATACAACAAATCAATGGAAATAGCAATCCTGAAAATATTCCCTTATATCCTGCGGGTGCAACACTCCCTAAAGGGGTAGATAATTGGTCTTTCATGCTGGACTTTCATTAAATGGGTCTGAATAGGGATAGACTTGGCTTCTGCTTCAAAATATGTCAATGTCCTATTTTTCCTGCATGAAATCCACGTTTCGGGCATTGACCCTTCCTATTTTCGAAGAGTAAGTACTTTTAGAACATACCAAAAATATTTCGGACAAATTACAATTACAATTAAGTTGTAACGTAATTGTTGTAATTTTGTTGTAGATTTGAATCAAGCTATTATAATCGAGGTAATGGATGCGATTGATAATGACAGGGAAACTCCTTTGTCTTCCATCGAAAAGGACCTACGCAGGAACTCTCCTAATACATCAATTTTCATGCTAATGATTTCGTGAATAATTTTTGGGGTCAGTGGCTGCTCCTGTTCATAGGCGTTAATTTTTACACCGTATGATCTATGATTGCCATGAAAGAGGAACTTTTGCAGTCTGACTAAATGATAAATGTGGCTGTGCCCCAGACACGCAAGTTATTAATTAAATTTGATAATTTCTGCACTAGATGTTGAAGGGGACATCCCCCCTTCAGTTGAATGAGTGATTATATCCGCGCGTATGTCAAAAGTCACGTAAAAAATTTATTAGTTCAGTTGAGATGATTCATTACAGAATTAGGTTACTACCTATTTGCTTAGCAACAGTGATCAGTCACATCGTTTGATCAAATAAGTTACCCCTATTGATTTTAAGCTTCTGTTCACCTAAATATTAACAATTCAAAATATATGTGAACATTATGTCTGATTGGTATATTGGTTTGGTAACAATGATAAACTTATTGTGTCTAGTCTTCGGAGATTCTAAAAAAATATAATTTAATAAATAACTTTTGATAAAATCCTAAGTTCTTCTGGACCTGGGGATAATAGAGTGATTGAGTACTTAATAGGGGAAAAAAAACATTTAAACCAAATTTGTCAGTGTCCACATACAATACGAGCCATAGTCTTTGAACTAGTAATTTTTGTTTCTTTTTGGACAAAGTAAATAAATCTTAAATGTAAACTTGCGTTCACAATATTTTGTTATTCTATTTTCTAAAATCCATATCGAAATTTAGCAATACTTTTGAATAAAAATATTAACAAATAACAAACGCCCATCTCTAAAGTTTAAAGCATATAACTTCTTTATTTCATTCTATATAAAAATTAGAGAAAAAAAAACAGCAAGTATTAAAATTGTTGGTTCTTCTTCACTACAATTAAAATAAATAAAGAATAAAAAGTCGGTAAAGTAAGTGCGATAGCAACAGTGACAAGTGTGCCGCAATTTAACTAGATAAATACATTTGTTTGAAGTCACCAAAACCCGTCTCACACGGTTAGAATCAATTTCTAAGTTAATAGATCCTAATAAATAGAATGCCATATGATTGTAGTGAAGTGATCAAAAACCAAGGACACCGCACAAATTATTAAAAAAATTTCAATGCGATTCTATTGTTTTGCATAGGAGTTTTATGGATTTCTAGAGTAATTTTTTTGCAATTTGTTAAAGAATGAATACAACATTCTGACTTTTTTATCAATTAAAGAGTAAGCTAATAATAATAAAGCCGCAAATTACTTTTTATTATACCACATGCAGTTTGTAATTAACGATTAGCTATATTGAAAAGTCGTCGAACGGAGCTCATGTTTTGCACACTAGTGTAAATAAAATACTTAAGGTGCAAATACACGATCGGAAGTTTCTCTCAGATAGCACTATCTTTGTATCTTGCCCGTGTATTGTATATTTAGAACGAACTTGCGGCCATTTGCAAGCCTTGCGGAAAGTTCTTACAAGAATAAACAAACCCTCAAATTAATCGTTTAATATTTTTACCTTTTTATATGACGTTAGAGCACAAACGGTATCTGCTTGTATTTTCCAACAAGACATTGTAAAAAATATACTTCATAATTTTTGAGGAGATACATATATCAAAAAACACTTACTAAACGTCAACTGCTGAAAGAAATGAATTAACTTTACGAGTATATTAGAGACTGTAAATGATTATGATCAAAAAATATAAGAATAATTTTTATTTTTCGATCGCTCGATAACGATTATTTTTCCATTAATTGATAACAATCAACTAATAATTAATTATTAGAAATAATAATAAAAAACGAGTTTTAACCGACTTAAAAAAATAAGCTATCATTCCGTATTGTATCTATCTGTTTTTGTTTTTACTTTTCCACCCCTTAAAAGAAGGTAAATATTGAAATAAGTTTTATTTGGAACAATCAACAAATAAATATTAATTCTTTACCATCGAGGGATCGAAATATAAAAATTGCTTGATAAATAATCTTTTTATTGCGTTATATTATTCAGTCTAAGTAACACGGAAAAAATTTCTGGGAAATATCCCTGTATTTTCTGATGAATTTTAGGATAGTGCATTATTTTGGTAATAATTTGTGGAAAATACAGGGATTTTAACCAAAATTTAAGGACCAGCGTAAAATATTGGCATTATTTCCTGTAGCTTTTAAGGAGATCTGCTGCTTTTTCAATATATGATGTGGATTTTATGGCCAACGTTCGTAAATTGGTTAGGGATTATTTTGCTATCCAAATTTTTTTTTTTCCGTGAAGGCTACAATGAAGTAATTGATTTTAGCTTGTATAAAAAAGTAACAATTTTTGTGTTTTAATTTTCAGAAATGATTATTTTAGTTTAGTATAGACACGGCCGAAAGAAATTGCAGAATTATGGCAGCAAGTACATATAGCTCTACAGAATCTTCGCTGAAAGTTTGTCTTTTTAGTTTTTGCAGGTGCATTATGTAAACGCTTGCTCAAATTACTCTCAGCAAAACTTTCGCAAGTCCCTTGCTCGGGTAAATCCCGCTTTAGGCTTGCAAATACACGACAAATTATTGAATGTAAAACTATATTTAAGAATATAATGAGATGGTTATACCGCTAGATAACGATCTTGGATATGGTTTTTATACGTATTTACTCTATTAACTCTTTTTTTTTAATTTAAGGTTATAACCAATGTCTATCCCTGTCACTTAGCACTTAACATATTAATAATAGTTTACCAAGTTTTTGCAAAAAGTAAAAAGCTGTTAATACATTTTGTTAGCCTTATTAAATTAGAAAAAAAAGTAAGAACTCCCAATTGAATGAACTGATAAAAGCAAAACCTTGTAAATTTCGTGCATTTTCGTAATGATGGTAGCAAGGTAACTGCTCTGTCTGGTGTAATATTGTATACTTTAAAAAATGCTGAAAACATTTCAGATAACCATTAAATATTCAGTGCAAGGTGAACACAAAAACTAGCCCTCATTCACCTAATTCAACTGAAAATTGCTGTAAGATTGCCAAATACAATACATATAGCGAAAATTTCCTCGATATTGTCCGCGAACCGAGACCGCAACTCTTAAAATTAAAGCGCAACAATAAACAGCTGCTAATTTATAAGTGATAATCGTCCGGGAGCGTAGCAAATTATTTTATTGGCGAACGCCATATCGGAGGAGGTCTGTTCTCTAGGTGGCATTGAAATTTTTCACTGTCGATTGTACCATAATTATTGCGACTATTTGAGGTGCACAATTGAAACCTTGCCCCATCAGACGCTAGTACGTCGCGTTGTTCTCATTATGGCGATGTGACTAATGAAGTTTAATTTACGTGGGTAAACACTGTCACTGGCTCTTATATTGGGCGGGAAGCCATATCTAAAAAATAAAATGAATTGTTGAGCTCCCGGTTTTTCTCCGCAGTTTGGCCACGGTACACCTCTTCATGAATTATGTTATATGAAGCACCGAATTGCGTTGCATAATAGTTGATCAATTATCTTGAGAGGTTGAAAGCGAGAGTCCACTCACCCACCGTTGCGGCAAAGGTGCGTATCGAGGAGGTCGATTTATCAACATTCAGTAGATTTGCGATTAATGGGTTAAGGTCTCCACAGTCCTTCATTTTAATGAATGCATTAAAACGAAGATGCTTAGAGCATTCAAATTTAGTTTTTTACAAAATCATATGCTTCGAAGAAAATTTCCTCACCTTTGATTGAGGGAATTCTACTCGATACCATATTAAATTAATTAAAACCATGTGATTCACTCACCTGTAAGTGCTCGCTCTCAACCATCTTCAGGAGGGCGATAAGTGATGCTTTATCAGCTGCAAGCCATATTCCAGCTCCAAGTACGATGGTACCCAGTATCTATTGGAAGAAAAATTCATTACAATAGCCTTCGTGACTTTATATTTGACTAATTTATGAAAATGCGATTAAAACTAAACAATTTGCACTTACAAAGAATATGAAATTAAATATGCAAAGAACATATTTAGCAAACCACACTCCGCAATCTGATGCCATTTTGACTGCAAAACAAAAAAATAATAACATTTTAAGTCATAACAATAATAAAATTATCAATAAATGATAAATAAAATGTCGACACCAAATACGATTGAAATTTTAGTAATCTTTAAACTGCAAAAATTTAAAACGATATCGAATCGTTTTATATTCTCGTGCAGGCTCCTCAATCGTTTTCTGTTTTGCTTAATTACGGATTGTCTTGCAAATTCGACAACTTAAATTTATCGTGTAAATTAAATAAATATTTGTATACATACATATTTAGTTGCATAGTACCTACATTAACGAGTTCAAAAACAAATTTGGTTCGCATTAATTTTTTCAAATAAGTCTGATTATATGTAGTTTAAGTAAATATACAGCTAATATGATACTTTTACAATTTGCACATCTAATAATTTTCGAAAAATAAATAAACGAAACAAAAATGTAATCAGGGTTCCGCACCAAAATAATAAAAAATGTAACCTTATGGTGCCAACATTGTTCGTCTGTCTGTCACAACTGATTATCTCAGGAATTGCTATCGAAATGAAATTTGGCACAACTATAGAACTTGCTTGCTTGCACATTTGTCACAGCTTAAAAAATTATGAAAATATTTTCGATTTTATTGAAAACGGGGTCCGAATTGGGAGATTGTAATTTAAAAGTGAAGCAACAGGGTCGAGTAAAGTAGGTATCATATAAAAGCAAAAGGGCTCCCCTTCACATTTAAATATTATTTGTTTTAATTTGAAACCATGGTTCTACACGCACGAAATTGTTCTCGAAAAGATGATATCATTTCTTAATATTTTAAAGTTGTTGGGATTATGATGATCTGAATTTGTTCTTACAAAATGACATGCGTCTCTGTTAGTGTCTGTACATTCCTAGATATGCTATAGGTCACAATTCTTGATGGATTTTGATGACTATTTTTTTATAGATTCGTTATCCATCAGATTAGAACCATATTACGGATTTGTGCCCCCGAAGTTTATAAAGTGAGAAATCTGAAATAATTTTTACTGATAGAAGTAAGTGCAAATATTACAGGAAAAACAAAATGATGTTGTCAACTTTTACAAACAAACTTAGTTTTGCGAATTTTATGAAATTCATAGCAGAAGGGACGGAAATCTCGGCATGTGAGTCAGACTCACACTTGTCCGATTTTTTTTAATTGAAAGGTATTTGTAATTTCTCCGGTAAAAAGCTGAAAAGCAATATTTTACAGATTTAACATTGACATTATTGATATTGAGAATGTTTTTATTTGCCTTTAGTTATGTCCTTTTTTAATTAAAATAATTACAGACTTAGAAAAATGGAAAGAAATAGGTGACCCAATCACAGTGGTTCGGTCTGGAAAGTTAAATTTAGATTTTGATGATGATACTAAGGCTTTTATTCAAAAAATAACAAAACATCCCATCTCCAAAAGTACTCAAAAAATCTAGAATATAAAATATAGGTTGAATAAAAATTATCACGTGTACATTACTTTTGATCGAATTAAAGAAAAAAAAAACATTAGAAACAAATTTACTTTCAAATTCTAAATATTTACTTTTTGTAACTCATTTGCGGTGTAAGTTTTGGGAATTGATAATTTTCTACCTCTGCAATAAGATCTTTAAGTTCGGCTTACACTTAGCTATTTGTTTTTACAGTATGAGAAACGAAGAATATCATATGATATGAATGTGATATAATTCACAAATGTTTACTTAGCAAAAATAATTTACGGAATTTGATGAGTCCACTAAATTGAATTGATTGAAAAATGAGAAAAATTAAAAGGCCCACATAAGTTAAAAAATTAAATTAAATTTCTTAGTTACTGTTCGTATATATCACGTTACTTTTTTTAAAACATTTATGAAAAGAGTTTTTCCGCTTACAAAAAATTAGTAAGTCTTATTTTCGCTACCTACTTTCGTCTCCATTTACCTAATAACTACCTACAATACAAGTTATCTCGGAAAAAAATCTCCGACAAATTAGGTACTAGCGATAAAATCGCGCAAATCTTAAAAGAACTTTGCTTTCTAGCGGAAAGCAGCGTACAAGTGGAAAAGTCTAGTTCCTTATAAAGCGGAAAACAAGTTATTAATAGTTGTGCAACAGAAAGACAAGCAATTTGGTCTGCTGGAAGAAGAAAGCAGCCCAGGCTAGAAGTTGTGGCGCGCATGAAAGTGAACTGCTCGATGTGGATCGCGGCATACTTAAGAGTGTGTGACTCTTGGTTCAACTGCTTTTAAGGAAATAAAAGAAAAGTAATTGCTTCCACACAAAAGCGAACACGGCTAAATCGTGTTAAATGACACCCCATTGCGCGATCACTGTGCATAACGCCCTTTAAAGACCTCTTATTATTACCTCGCTTTATTTGTAAATATTTATAATTTTTAATTTCAACATGGGTGCATTTTACATAATGTTGCTGACTGATTTTTCCAAGCGAGTTCTTTACGTAAATTTTTTATAGCCTTTACACAATTTTTTATGTTGAGCAATAAGAAAAACCCGCTTTTATTTTTTAAGACTTTTTCAAAAATTTAAAAAATTTTTAAAACTAAATGTCTTAGTGAATGAATAAAAATTATAAATACAAATTGGTAAAAAATAAAAAATATTATTTACCTACTTTTATTTATCTACAAATTCGTCTCCTGACCTGAATCAAGAACTCTAGCGATACCTACATTGCAATTTAAAAGGAGCTATCCTACACAGTGGACACTGACTACAAATAAGAAGTCATGTATTGTCTAAAAGCAACACTTTTTACAATTAATAGTAAAATAATACCAAAATCAAAAGCATTTTAAATTCAAATGTTTTCGTAGCAATTTAAATTTGTTTGTACCTAAATTGTTAACTAAAAAACCAAAGTGTTTTCTGCTTTCCAACAAAGTATTTTTATCTTAAAATCGAAAATATTACACTTCTAAATAAGAACTTTTCATAAAAATGAAATAAAATTCAATTCGAAGCTGATTAAATTTTAAAATAAGTTTCGACACAAAATCGTTTAAAGGGGCTTATGACCAAAACTATGAGCATTTTAAGAAAGATTTAAGTCAGTTTTACTTTAAAAATTCTTACACTATATAGTTAAACCTAATTAAAGTGAAATAAAGTGACTCATAGGGTATACTTATGGATTTGTGCGCTTTATTTATGAAAGTTGGGATGAATGCAGCGATATTCTATATACTAAGCGCTTCATATGAGTTGTTAATGAATTTCGATATTTTTAGCTGACCTTTCTCATCAAATTCTGGTCTGTAATTGCTACTTCGCACGAAAGATATACATATGTAAATCATAAATATTGTATTTCGCTGGCCAAAGATATAATACATATTCAGTGAGAAAAAACTATTAATTTCCGATTGATGTTTTTTCCACAAGATTCTTAAATCTCTCCATTCAATTTGATTGGATATTTCGGAGAAAAGCTATCGGGGAAACTATACTTAAGAAAAATTTGTCTTAAAACATTCTTGTGCTGTTTTTATTTCGGTTTTGAATATTTAATTGTAAGGTTTTAATATGTCTTTATTAAAGTAACACTTGCACAGTTGTCCTAAAAATTTACAAAACATTGGCACTGATTAATTATACGCAAAAATAAAGGAAAAAAACCAAATTGAGAAATCTTTATAATATAATTATAATATTTACTATGGTCTAATTCCATAGATTTATAATTTTAAGACGCATTCACATTGGGACAATACAATTGATTAGTTATGTGCGTACGCTTAGATTGATGGCTGCTGTCCCGCTGCCTTGTCTTCAGGCAATTTAAATTAAAATCGATGTTCTATCTCTGCTAACAACTGAAAACCAATTTTCTTGCCCCGGAAGCATTTGAACAACTTTATAATTTAAATAAAAAATCAACTTGGTTGCAAGGACAAAATATTTTTTAATTTTATTTGCCTACATTTTCCATTTAAATATTAGCAGATAAATTATAAAAAGATAACTTGAAACCACGGCCAACTTAGTTGTTGAGACTATTTTATTAGATTTTATTTGCCGAATAAATTTGTCTGACGATTGAAAAATTGGTCTTTAAAATAAAAAAAAATTTCATGACCTACATGTATATCAAAATAAAATGTTAATATGTACATATATGTAGTGTAGAATAAAGTAATGGTTTACTTAACGAACGTGGAAACATAGACAAGTGCACTGAGGGTTCAGTAAGGTATAGAATTAAAAATTAAGGGTTAATGCAATAGAAATTAGTGATTTCTTCCTTTAATTGTACTATGTCGATGAGACCAGACCGTATTCTTTTTATTTGCATTGGGTTAAAAATTTGAATTTTTTACAGGCCTATGTACATTCTAAGGCTGTACATTTTAATACAGTGTAAACTCTGTATAGCAAAACTTTACATGTTAACTGGCTATGACGAAATATTTCGTCACACCTGGAAGACTACATCTATGGGTATGATGAATTTTTTCGTCATGGAGGTATTTAAACATTAACATTAATATTTAACGTGTTAATCTTATCTTGGGATATGATAGGATCATCTTGATTAAACAAAAGGAATTATTCTAATAATTTCGGTAATTTCAAATAATAAATGTTTATTGCCTTCTAAAGAATGATGTATTGTTTCGCTATTGAGAATGGGTGTCACTCTAAACAGAGTGTATCAATGTATGGGTAATAAGGTAAACCAACAAAAGTCAATTAAATTCAACATTTTAGGTAGTTTTTCGTTAAATAGGAGTTCGTTATATGGAGTTTACACTGTATTTATAGTATTAACCAGAACTTTTTTCAGTAGTATACTCGTCAAAAACAATTAACTGATTAATATCAAATCAATGCTTTCAACTGTTCCAAAGAAGAAGAGTCTTGACGAAAAGACAGACAGACAACAAAATGATCCTGCAGTAAATTTAAATAAATAATATGGTAAATGGTAATGGTACAGTGACAGACAATTAACAACTTATGAATAAAATACATTTATACTACATTAATAGAAGAAATCTGTATGACAGTTTTGTTTTTATATATTAATTCAATTCCAGACAAAGTATGTTACGCACAAATTAAATGAGTTAAAATTAATCGGGCTGGAGACAAGTATGCGCAAAACTACTTAAAATAACGCGAAAATCCTCTGGTAATAATAGCACGCGTGAAAGCCCGGCGGAGGTCAATAACCACTACGAAATCTTAAACCACCTCAAGACTAAACGCGGAGAAAACAACGACGGTAGACAGTTCTTCGTTTTTATTGCTGGGCTGAGGTATGTCTAGATTCTAGAATTTAACTGCTCATTCTTCAAAGCGTTGTTTGTTGGAGAAATTTGAAGCAACGACCAGCAGCCTCGGAGTACCTACTTCAGATAACCAGGTAACGAGGAAACGCGGCAAGATAATAATTTTGTTTGATTTCTGAATTATGCTGCTGATGTGAGTAAATCTAGTCGAGCAGTCCATCCACCGCTCGAATCTAGTACGATCGGTAGCGTCGTGATACTGGAGAAGAAAGTCAGACGAGCGATGATCGTGTGACCCAGAATTAGCGCGTTTTTGTTTGAGGGCGACATGTGATAATGAGGAAGAGCCATTTGATCCAGTGAAAGGGGGCAAGAGTGACCAGACCCATGAGACCGATGCTGCAGTCCAAGCACGCATTTGTAAAACTAAAATCTGAATGGTTGACTACCGGCAGCAGTAAAATTTGCCTCGCTCGAAGACGAAGTCGGACTTCTAATTTGAATTACACTGATGCCGCTCGATAGTAATTACTTCCTTATTTCTACTATGATTGACGTAAGGTGTGATTATTGACAGCGTTTGGTTTTTATTGATGAAAGCCTCTGGCCACTTTTTAAAGCGCCATATATGTATGTATTTGAAAGTATTGAACTTAAGATAAAATTCATGAAAACATTTTTTATAGCTAAAGTACATAAGTATATTTTAAGTCGATATTTGGGTCAATAATGCAAGAGTAAATATTTTAACGTTAAACGAGATTTAATAAAATATTATTGTTTTCATTTAAAAAACGCATGCATATGTATAAAATTAATTTTTTCATTCTCCAATTCATGAACAGTTCAGCAAATGGTAGAAAATTATAAGTAAACAAAATTAAACTGTAATTTATCTAAAGTAAATATGTACATATATCCTATAACATATGCCTTTTATTGCAGCAAATGCTTTTAAACCGAATAAAACTCAATTAATATTTGGACAGTCGAAATGACACAAGAAATGGAACACATATCTTGATATTTAACACCTACTTCCATTTCAAATGACTGAAATGATATTCGAAAATCAATTGACACATTCATAGAATACTACTATTGAAAAAAAATTAATAAATACGTGTTAGTTTTATTTGGATCTCTCTTTTAAAGGATATTTCATCTTCATTATTAAAAATAAAACTGCACGGAAGTAAATAATTAGAGATTTATATGTACGTATTTAAAAACTTTGAAACATTTCACAATAATACTATTAGTTTAAGTTTTAATAGTCAAGTTTATGTTTAAGTTTTAATATTCAATAAAATGTACATAGTTTTACATGGTATGTATGTATGTATGTACATATCAGAAAACAAGAACAACAGTAGGTAAACAACTTTTAATTTGCATGGACTGTAGAAACTTCTCATTTCCATACTAAAGGCAATATATTAAATGAATTTGTTTATCACTTCAACCTTTTAGAGAACATTTGTTTTGCACCCATCATCTAGTCGTTTCGTAAGAACAACACCTGTCCTAACGAAAGTTTCTCTTATCTTTATTGACATTTTGAAGACTGCATGCAAAGAAAAGCCAGCTCGTTGTCTTCTGTTGCAAGAGCATCAAAGCATTCCATAGTTTGTGTTGCTATGCTACATTTACATTTACATTCCATCTTAATTAATGTCGAATCGTCTAGTCGCCGAGCGCCAACAGTGGCCAGAAGAGTTGGTAATAAATAAAATATTTACGGCCTTACTTAACTAGAATTTTTCACGTAAAAACAAGCAAAACTATGTGAAATGTTTTGATTAATTAAAGAAACACACCTTATAAGGTGTCTCAGTCAAAGGTTCATCGACTCGTCTAATTTGAATAGTTTGGGTATTAAAACGCCGCCGTGGGTGATGCGTCACTTTTACTGCTCTCTGAATCCGGTGTGAATGAGTTCAAACTTAGGCGTTATTCTTTGTACGATTTCAACTTTCCATTTTATTGGAAACTGCATCTGTCACCAGTTTAAACAATTTATGTGGCGAGATATATTTAAACCCATAATTTGCTTCGTGCTGAGCAGACAAACCATTTCACTTGTTGACGGATAAACTAGACTTTTTTTTTAAACTCAAACAAACTTTTTTCTTATGCAATCGATTTTCGATTAACTTCGTTTTTTATTTATTACTGAAAGAGATTTTTCTTAATGCTGATTTATAGTCATTAAAATTGTAAATTGGTTTCATTTCGCAATTTAAAATTTTCTTAAGACTTGTCATAACAAATCAATTTATATTTTTAGTAAGCATTTTGCTATTTGGTTATTTTTTGCAGCTATTTGGAAAACCAAATTTGCTGCTTTCTTATTTCTTCTTTTTTTCAGATTATCAGAGATTAATTCATATGTATGGATAAGCTCATATGAAAGCATTTCAAAAAATACCTATCGTATATCTATATAATATATGTACGTACGTAGTATGTTTGAATTTTCTTCAGCATAAGCATGTGCATTTTGCTAATTTTCTTTTCTTAAACGGTAATAGAGAATTATAAATTGATATTTGTGACTTAAAAAATACTTTAAGAAGAACTCGACATACACAGATTCCCAGGAATAATACTTAATTAAAGGAAAGTAGCCCAAAGCTGATATTTTGCCTAAAATGGGCCACCATTCATGAAATTATTTTGAGCTTATTTCACAGTATTCTAATCATATTCAATCGATATATGTTAAACATTTAGAATTTCGAGGTTATGTTAAATGAAAACGCGCAAATGTCTCAAAAGGCAAGCAAACAGTGACCACTTCAACTGCTGAGTAAAATTTAGATTTTATTTAAGAACATATTCCTTAACAATTTGATAGTTATTGATAAAATCTTATATCTATTGTCTTCGCAAGATGATAATTTTGTTTTCTAATATTTTTATCTTACAAAAACCAAACTTATCCTTTAACAGCACTGAAATTTTAAAACATTTTTTTACATTTTAGCTTAGAGTGTCCAGTTTGTTCCTCCTCCGCTTAATACATATTAAAGTAGAAATTAAAGTGACAAAGCTTTACAACTTTGGAGACGTGATTTTAATTTTAACTCAATCTTTTCAAATAAACCGTCCATTATCCGCACCAATTTTGTTTTACCTGCAAGTACATAAATTGTTATTGTTTAATTTATTCCAATTAATGTGCTTGCGACAATTAATCATTCGATTTCTAACTAATATAGCTAACTAACTCATAATTTGTAGAATTCAATTAAAAACGCAAACGCGTAGGTATGTAGGTATAATTTTTTTCTTATTCGGTTACCACAGAACACTTTCCGTTTCTTGGAATAAAAATAAAAGAACGGCCTCTTGTCCCGTCTGGCCGGTAGCTATAAATTAGCAATTTTGTCGATTGGCTTGACGCACACCCACCAGCTGAATGCACTGACTAAAATTATTAATCATCAGCTGCTGGAATTTCGAAAAAATCGTTTTGCTCAATTACACATAAAAATTAGTTAAAAATGGACGTACAAAAGCTGTTTTATGTTTCAGCATATGGAAGAGCGCATTGCTTTCGAAAAATATCATGACGCTTTTTAAATCGGTGTTGAGACATCATTTGTACAGAAATTCGTCGAAGCCTAATGAGTCACTGCAAATTACGACATAAAATGCATCATCGTCAATACATACCTATACCTGCTAAGAAATATTCCAAAAATTTAGCGTTTCTAGTAGTGTTCATATAGGTATTTATCTCTTCTAAAGTACATTTTTAAAAGTTTAGCAAGCTGTAGATGTGCAATTTTATCTTTTCTACCAATTCACATCAATTAACAACTTTTAATCAAATTATTCGGATTTAATATCCATCAAGTAGTTTTAGAGCACGGAACATATTTCATCAGCTAATACACTTCACCTTGCCCATCCTAAAGATATGACCCACACGTGTGTGGACAGACGATCCTAATGAAACTATAATAGTCAGTTTAATCATTCTTTATGAGCCAAAGTACACTTCTGCCGTAAATGAACTTTGGCGAACATGCAAGACACTTGGCAGTTTAATTTTTCTATATATGGCAGATGTCGAATGTAGGTCGCAAATAGTGCACTCTGTAATTATAGAAGCGAAAAGTGGTGCCGCTCCAGTAATTGCATTGATTGCTTTGAAGATATGTTGTTAATTACATGAAATTAATATTTTGTATTAAATATTACAGCACTGTTTGTTTAATGAAAAGTTGAAATATGATGAAGCAGGCAATTCTCTACATTATTGTAGTTTGCAACACATACATATATATATATGTATAAGAAAAAAAGCCTTATTTAGTCAATTTTATTCACTATTGTATTTTTTTCACTCAATAAGTATTAAACAATTTAAGAGAAAAAGCATGACAACCTTTGAAATGCTTAGAACACCTACTTTATAATACTTAGATAATTTTTATTTCTATAAAGAAGATATAAACACGTAGTACACATTGTCTTGTTTTCTTAACAAACCGATGAAGTCATACAAAAATTTATTGTTATAAAACGCATAATTTGAGGAGAATAAACATGTACCTACCATTCTTATCTTTTCTTTCTTACCTACTGATAAGCATCGTTATGAGTGTTCAGATTTTGAAATTTTTGTGTTGCAATATATCAAATGTTTTTTTTACATATTCATAAGAAAAGAATGCATGTAGCCATATCATAGTAGCTTCGGAGATAAAAGGGAAAATATTCTTAAAGTACATTTTTAGGAATATCTCTAGAACTATATCTCAAAAACAATTCGGAGAAAAATGATGAAATTCTTATTAGATACGAATATACCCAGTATTTTGAACCAAATACCAACCTTACTTCTCTTAACATTGTCAGATAAATTCGAAAACATGCAAAATAGTAAATTTCATTTCAGTATATTTTCATATTTAGATTTAGTTTGTATTTATTATACATATATTATTTAACAATATTTAAAAAAAAATATTTCTAATTTAGAATGGATCAAGGATGATTGCCACTTGTAGGAGTTAGTAGTTTAGTAAACGAAAAACTTTTGATACAACTCCTAAGAAAGTAGAGAACTTATTTTGCGGATTGAACTCGGTTTTGGAAAGTATAAGTTATAAAGTTTGTGTTCAAAATTTATTAAATGTACTACATTGGTTAATAATCAAAATAGGGTATTTTGTGAATTTCGTTAACTCTTTTTTTTTGCACAAATAAAAGACGATCGAAATTTTTGGCCCGTATCATTATTTTCCATTAATTGTTCAATGTTCCGATTCAAAAATTACTTGCAGATAATAAACGCAACCTCCAACAACTCTTCTTCGCGATTTCGTACCTTATGTACATATATACATGTATGTATTTAAATTTGTTTGTACTTTTTAACCGTCTTCAAAAGGAAGATGAGGTTATCAATTCTACCCGTACGGATTTTTTCGGTCAAGAAGTGTCACAGAAGAGAAGTAAAATTAAATGAAAAATATGATACATTATCTGCGACTTGTGTCAAAAATTGAATAAACAAAGACTCTAATATTGTATATGTAGATAGCAATTAAAAAGTCCAAATAGAAAATTATTTTATCCTTTTTAGAGTTTCTGATTTTTTTAAGTATGTTCTATTTTTATAAATTTGTATAAAAATAATGTATTTCTGATAATTTTGGAAATTAAAGTAGCTATAAGTTAACTATAGTATTTTAATAGTAAATTGTTATACATACATATATGACTAAATGCGCCATCAATGAATTTCTTTCATTCAATGAAAATCAAAAAATCATTTACCCGTCCAGTAAAAAACGTAATTATAGGTTTAACAACAACTTTGCTTTCGAAGCTCTTCCAACACAGAAGCAATCATACGAACTGATTTTTCTTACAAATAAGACTTGCGTTGCAAATACCCATCTTCAGTATAATTCCCCGATCTGGTTACAAAATTGCATCATTAGAGGTCTTTGCAAATAATACTCGCAACTTTTCTTAGTTACATCACAAAATGGAAATTTGCCTAATCTTCTTAGAGATTTCTTTGTGCTTGCTACCGACTCTTCACAATCCGCCAGTTGGCGATTAATCAATCCTTTATCATTCAAATAGAGACAAAGCGACAATGTTGCGCCGCCGCCACGCCACGCCGCTCGCGTCGCGATGCCGCCTCGTCTAAAGTTGGATCAGCGTGACCAAGAATTGAAATTTCTTTTCTTGAAAATATCTCTTACCCAGCGAGGTTACTGACATTGAGATATAAATTAAAGCCCTTCATGCGATCTTTGTTTAAGCCGCTCGCTTCCAGTGAGATATTGTTTAACCGCAGCGCGCACAAGCTGCGATCGCGGAAACTGCTCATAAGCGACCAAATCTACTTTCCCTTCGTTTTTGCGGCAGTTCCGCTGTGATTGTCGCTTAGACAAACTTAGTGCTGTCGCGCTGTTTTTCTACTATTTATATCTGTCGGTTAGTCTACCTCAACTTCCAGGCGGCAATAATTTCTTACTTACCGGCCTCAAATTGGAACATTGCAATGCAACATGGTGAATTATTTATTACTATACTTGTTCTAGAAAATATCAGGAAATTGTGACGGATGTCAAGCATTTATATCCTGGATATTATTACCGCAATTGCGATCATAAGACGTATTAATTTTTTTCTCGAGATAGTTTGAGATCACCCCTGATCCACTATCTGACCCGAGCGTGGAGGTGATGTTTAGCAGCAATTTATCAAGAGACAAAAGTGTCTACTTAGATGCAATTTAAGTAATCTCGAAACTTAAGCCATAAGAAAGGCAAAATGGGTGTTCAGTCATCGCGCAAACGCACCAAGCATTGTTTAAATTTCGCTTTCACTTTCAGGCGGCGCGAACGCATCACAGTCATTGTCTCTAGCCTTCTTTTTTTCACAAAATATAAATTGCAGAAAACATTTTCACTAATAATTGCAGTTGGAATTGTTTACTTCAGCGATTATCCACTTGTCTTTGCAAATAAGCAATTAAAGAATACTTAAGAGGCATGAGGAAAGGAAGAAGATGACAGGAATAAATTGGCTATTTTCTTCCAATCTGCGACTTTTAATTTGTTGCATAATTCGTTTTCTTATAGTGTAATGCATTCATTTAAAAAGTAGAAAAAAAAATGTTTTTTTAAATTTGTTGCTAACTTTTGCCCTATAAACTGACTGCATACGTTTAAATTTTTAAATTTTCAATTTTATTTGATATTAATAATAGCCTATTTTAGTTTTATTGTCTTTATTAATTTCCACAGATTTCCTTTTGATCCTCAGTGTCAACATTTAAAGTAATGATTTCTTCCAAATTTTGGTTTAATTCCCATAAAGGATTAATCGAAAACAAATTTTATAGATATAAATAATTTCTTTGACGAGATTTGTCCAATACAGTATAGGGAAAAATTTCATTTCAAGGAAGACTGTGGTTCAATCTCTGAAATTTAGAAAATTCAAATGAAACGAAAATATAATTAAATGGAAGTCATATTCCATACATAATGGCTTACTTTGAAATAAAAACCAGAATTTCGTTAATACCTCACACACAGCTTGTTGCATTCCATTTTAACATCGTTCCGCCTTATTAGAAAACCCTTTACGTGGGAAAACTCAATATGATTGATTTAAGAAACATTGTAATAATATTTGCATAAAAATAATTTCCTAATACACTGCAAGAAAATAACCATTTTAACGAAAAATCGAGTAAAAATATTAGACTCTAGCAACTATAGGTTTAATTGTTTGGTGTATCTAGTTTATTTAATAGCTGACTATGAATATAGCACACATGTATTATGAAGTGTTTATTGGTTTCTAAAATTATGATCTTATAAAATTTACTTGAGAATTAAAAATAAAACTTTTGTATATGTATATATATCTTTAATATATTGTGTCACCTCCTATATGTAGTAAATTGGTTATTAAACATTTGGGGTGTTGCGCAACGATTAAATTTACTTTTCTTTAATAGTTTTATATCTTTTCACCAAAAATATCCATTACCGCGCCCACCTTAACACCATACAAAAACCGGAAACTAAATTTGAATGAATGCAAATTTATGCATTATTTGCAGCATTATCGTCAGCAATAAAATTTATAATCAAGTTTCGTAACATGTTTGTTTATGAGATAATTTTCGACCAATTTTGGTAATCTCGTCATAATCTGATGCAGATTCACTGAATTACGCTTGTATAGTTAATCCTTCACCAAAAAATTTTAAGATTCCAAACCAAACCTTTTTATCATACTCAATATCTGAAGTTGAGAATGGCAAACCTGAAAGTAGCGATTTCTTCGACTACTGATTCATTTTGAGATTTGGGATACCTGTGTATGTTTTATGTTTTATGGTACCTTTAAACTTTTGTCAATCCAGAACGAGTTGTGTGCGACTGGTATAAGAAGAAACCAGTTAATCTGGCTCACAGTTGCGCTCGGAGTTTTTCGTTTTAACTTTTTATTTTAACAATTGCTTACCAGTCAACCTTCGCAACTCCTGACAGCGTTTTTAGCGATATCAGATACGAACAGGCGTAACATGAGAGTGCGTAGCTGGCCAAGTGTGACACAATTGCGCCTGCAAAATGCACAGACCTTCGGAGCTAAAAACCTCCGGCACCGTCACACCGGAACGGTCTGGCTGACTGCCTGAGACAGATTAAGTCTTGTCCACGCCGTTTTTGTCGGCTATTTTTTACTTTTATTTTGAACTTTTAATTTGGAATTGCCGTAATTTTTGGCAACAATGAGTCGCGCGACGACAGGTGAAAATTTGTTTTTGTAACGAAAGGTTAATGAATCGCCAGCACGGACCAAACGCGAAAAAAAATTTGACAATGTACCCAACAGAAGGTTAGGTGTCAGGTTAAACACTTGTCCCAAAATTCTGTACGCAAGGACAGGAGTAAGTCTATTTTCAAGACATTTTCTAGTCTTTAATTAAGAATTTGCGGCAATATTGTTTGGGTATTTCACGCGATAATTATGCCACGGCCATAACCCAACTCTTCATCCGAGAGAGGCTTATGCCTACCTAGGTCAAGAATTTTTTTTGAAAAATGTTAAGACTGTATGGTGCCAAGTGCAAATTCTATTGTCGGGCTTCTATCAATCCAGTCAAAGGCATTTTATCATTAACCTCTTTTTGCAACCTTTTGTTTACATAAACACAAATTTTTAACATATTTAAGATGGAAATGATGCAACAAAACCATCAGATTTGATTACACGTTACAGCATTTGAATTAATTATACTGTTTTATTATATACAAGATAGATATAAAGTTCAAGGTTATTAACTAATGTCTGCTAGAAAAGTTTATTTATGCGCATTGTGAAACAAAGGTGCGGCTATAAACTATACAAGATAATGGGACAGGAATTCGAATGCAAATCAAACTAGTAATACCTACTGAATAAGAAAAGAATTCAAACAAATTTCCATTTATTTTATAAGAATTTAAAAGGCAATAGGTATATTGGCGACTTTTATTTTACTATTTTAGTGGGCGGCCACTGACCAAACCTTGCAAAATAAAAATAAATCGATGAACTACTCTAAACTAAGTCCAAACCGAGATATAGGGCTTGGAAGTTAAGTTTCACAAACAGAGTCAAAACAAATTTGTTTGTTGTTGTTCTTTACAAACCTTACGACTACATTTCACTCCCCTTCCCTCTCTCACCCCAATATTATTATTATAATAAAAAATTTAGATAATATTTATTCCTGTCAAAACAAGACAATACTTCCTTTGATTTCTTTCATGTTTTGTTCACAGCTTCTACAAATTCAAATTACCCTTAATAAAACCATAATTCTGTTCGTCGTCTCACAATTTTTTACATATTTTGACCTAATCATGAGAGTTATTTTGATGAAACAAAAAATGCTCTTTAGGTCGACAATTGACAACTTAAATACATTCAAATTAAAAAAGTTTACTTCAAGGTTTGTTCAAGACAATTGATTTTATGAAAAATTTTTCACGATTTATCAATTTAAAATGCGGTTTTTTAAGATATCTCGGCAAAATAAAAAGCTTAGTGTAGCTTCTAGTTAACTGCATCTATGGAGATATAAATAATTTTAATCGAATTTTTCATTATAAAATTATAGCATTTTTTTTAAATATCAAGAGTAAACTATTATTTTTAACTAGCCAATTAAATGAACGTTACTAACTTTAAATTTAAACTATATTTTTTATTCGTATAAAATATAAGATTTTCAAATGGTGGACTCAACAGAATTGTAAATTTCAAATGTCCTGCATGGAATGTTATAATTGGAGGCTTTTGAGACATCATCATTAAAACCGATTTTTGGCTTTTGTTTCAACCGAAGAGAAACGTTTATTGTCGTGCTATTAATAGTGAACCTCCAATTATAGTAGCACATGCGCTAGTACAAATATAGCTAAATATTTGGTGAAATCCTTCGTTGTAAACCAACGCCGTCTAGAGCATTTTTTTATATATTTAGAAATTTAAATTTAACGACCCTCCTGTATTTATCAGTCCCTCATTTTGCGCTGGGATTGTGCGGCAAAAAAGTATTATAAAAAGGAGTTGTACTATGAGCTTTTATAGAGAAAAAAGGGAAAAAATCTGTTTTAACTGTTTCCACGACCTTTGGAACCCTATATCCAAAATTTGGTCAGCGGCTCAAGACACTAAAAAGGTGCCGATCATTGCTAAAAATATCAGCAAGCCTTTTAAGATTTGAAAGCAACTTTTCAAATTATGATTTTGGGTGATAGGGTGATTTACTCGGTTCAAACATCCTTGCATTAATAAAGAAATTTAAACAAAATTCTACAAATGGTGCATTTTTTATCGGACAAAAGAAAAAATACAGTTTAAACGTGTTAAAATATTCATTGAAATTTAATTTTTTTCTGTTTTTCGGCGAATGGTATGAGTTCTTTTTTGAAGTAAAGGAAATAATGGACCATTTTACTAACAAACATTGCTGAAAAGTGCGACATAAAATCTATTATTATTTACTATGTAATATAGCCATACCATTATGTGTTTGAAGTGATTTTGTGTTTTTGATATTCAACATACATATGCTTAGTTATGTACGTATTGTTAATTTGATCTATCGTTTTTAATTAGACGCTCAATGACCTTTTGGATCACTTGATGCAGTACAGAGCACAAAGATGATCCGCACTAGAGCTTCGAGTGTGCGATCTGTATCAAATGTTAGTAGACAGATAGCACTAGATAATTGCCTCATTCAATCTTCCCGCATTTGCATAATAGCGCAATAAAACGAGGGATTCTGGCGATTGAAAAAAAAATGCTTTTGTTCTCAAAAGAATTCGTTGCGGCACTTGCAAAACAGAGTACAGACGCCCAAACTAAGCCTGGAATTCGAAACCTGCGTCTCTCTCGCGAAAAAAGAGCTGGCCGCGCATTTCTGGCTGGGCAATTTACTGTGCGCCACTTAGCACAATTTCCAAATGAAAACCTGTTTTCTATAAAGACTTTTGCAAATATGACAAGTAGGGGAAAAAAATCGTAAACATGTCACACATTCGCCGCGGTGACATGACAAACTGGTTCTAGTGAATTGATTGCGTCTGATTGGGCGACGAGACGACTCACCTGCGGTACGCTGTGTCGAGACGAATCAACGGCGATTGCGAAATATCCACTAAAAATTCAAATTCCGAAACGAAATTGCCCCAGAAAAACTAGTTTAAATCATTTTCACGCACTTCACCGAGGAAAATAACCGTTTTACCGCATTGGTCACTAGCGTTCGAAATAGCGTTGCCAGAACTTCACTAGAATCAGAAACGGTGCCAAAATTATTGCGGTCGCTCACAAATTGCACAGCCACACTCGCGCGAAACGCTCGTGAAAATCCAACAGGTGTATGATTTTCTAGCGGAATTGCGTCCGCAAAGTTTCCCGGCACCAGCGAAGCTTTGACTGTCACGCCCTTCGTCGTTTGATCGCTTGAAGCGGCTTCGGTTGTACAACGGCTGAAAGTCGGCACCTTTTCGACGCGGCACCTCGCACTTCGTCACACGGCGGACAACTTGAAAATGACACCGCCGCGCCGTCCAGAGCCGCTGTATTCAGCCTCCGCGCGCGCCGGGCCGCTCCCGCTCCCGCTCCAGCCGACGCCACTCACTTCGCACTTCGCAGCGGTTCCCCTCGCGAGATGACTGCTGCTTGCGGTAGACCCCCACCCAGCCCCAACCAGTTAACGGTCCTGCAGTGACGACACCGCAGAGAGGGGTAGCCTCCAAATGTTGTTAGGTCCGTTAAAACACCGCTGACTGTAAGCTTTGACCACATGTTTTCCACGTGCTAGACACCTTCGTGGGGAGCCCCTGGAGCCCCCGGTGGCCTGAAAGAGCCTCAGCCGCGGGTTGCCGCGTGATGCGAGGCGAGGCTCCACCAGAGTCGATTTTGCGCAGTTCCGAGGCAAACCGGATTCAGTAGTCGCAGCGAAAAATATCATCGCGTTTTACGTTTGACTCGTATTATAAAAACGTCTGCATTTCAGCGCCATTACAGCAAAGTTTAGCTTTTTAGAAGCTTTTGTCGGTTATATTTAAAATTCAAAGACATAAGCTGCGTTTTTTTCGGATCTCCAGACTAATAGGAAAATTTAGGTATATTGAACTGAAGTTTATTAATAGTTCCTCAGAATGTCATGATTTGTATTCATGCGAAGATTAATTTTTGACTTAAAAGTGGATAAGAGTCGTTAGATGATAAATTTCAAATCTAAACCAAATCTTTTGTTCTGGATAGACGAAAAAACATACTGGCACTCCGGTCTCCGGGCAAGACTATCGTGATTATAGTCCCTAAAATTATTGGTATGTAAATAAAACACAGAATGGTTGAAAAGTAAGGAAAGTTTATGAAGCTCCCTTTATTATATTATTTTATTATTTTTTATTGTCAAATTAATTTCAAATAAAGTATTAACTAAATTAAAAATACATATATGTACATTTTATTTGTATTTAATACTTAAAAGGTTTTCTGCTAATCATAAAACTCAAAGTGGGACTCTTTTGGGCTTAAGTTACGAATACAGGCACCTCACAGTTTGTTGAAATTTTTCAGAAGCCTTGCGTTTGGCTTAAAACGGAAGAATCTGAAAGAATTTCTTTGGGTTTCCAAAGATATATTCTACATTTAATTCTAATTCTATATCTGTTCGTTAAGCCCTGATCTCGATCAGATCAGATCCAAGATAAACTTAGATCAGCTGTTAAATAATTATCAAAGTTTATTAGATCAAAAAAGATCAGAAATCTCAAGGAACACAAAATGACCAATTAAGATCATCATCAACTTTTCAAAACAAAGTAATTTAACTTTGTAACCGCCCTGAAAGCGAAGGATTCGGAAATGCTACAAAGATGCGTTATTTTTCAGTTTGTCATTTTGGCATAAATTGCAAGTGTCTTCAGGCATTAAACTTTTGCGAAAAAAGAGCATGGTAGGCCATGTTTTGTACACGAGCTACTATGTATGCACGACACATAAGTATCTTTACTTATTTTGTAAGAATATAATTATCTTTTATTATGTTTTGTGTTTTTACTGTTTCACTAAAAGGTGTATATTAACAAATACTAGTCGTCGCCTACTGGTCGAAATTCGACCGTTTCCGTCAATAATAAAATTACGACAGTTTGACCACAGACTACTATGTGTTTGACATAGACAGTATGAACGTATAAATTGAATTTATTTTATTTAATTAAATGTATTTGTAACACATATTATATATATATTTTAGCTTTCTGCACTTCTTCTCCATATAAATTTTAACTATGCCAAATCTCACACTCATCCGTCCGTGCAATATGCTTAAAAAGGGGTACAAAGTTTTCTCTTCACGTATTAATATATAGATTATATTTCATTTAGACCTTTAAGTATTTTCTCGCAGATTTCCCTAATTAGGTCTACTTAATTTTTACTCTGCCTTTATTAAGACTACTAAAACTGTTAGTTATGAATCAATCTTTTCTAATTGTTATTAGATTGGAGTTTTATACATGTATATATAAGGATTAAATGAACCTCTTGCATTGGCAAAGTATTAATCTATTATTTCTAGCCAATTAAGTTGAAAACCACCTTGAGTTTACCCGAATTATGATCGCATGTCTTTGCTGTAAATCCATCGCTAAATTCAACGATCAACGGACAATTGCCGTCAGTTTACCTGAATTTTTATTATATACAGAAAAAAGCCAGATGTAGTGCAAAATTTTAAACGAAGTAATTTTCCGGTTCACTGATGAAATCCACATGCACTTCGTCTTAGAATAAAACTGGTTCTGCAATCTGCAGTAACTTACACTTGTGAGAACTTTTACCAGAAACCCTGCAACAAGTAGAAAGATCGATTGCTTTGAAACGGCCGCTCAAGTTCACGACGCGACGCGACAAACGCCGACTGATCTACTTGAGGCAACCTGTTCTTGATCATTTAGCTGTTTAATTAATTTCCCTAAAAAAACAGTAAACGGAAGACCGCGAGACTTTTTGCATAACTCGTCGCTTTAAGAACAATGCACGCTTGCCTCTGCGCGTAGGTAACACAATTTTCGTAAAAGAGAAAGAGTTAACCAGGCATTTTAAATTTTAAAATTTGGGCAAATCTGAACCTATGATGATATTTGAGATTTTTCAAATTACTCATATAAAAGATATCGTAAAAATTGTTACGTAATACTACAGAAGGTAAATTTGTCTATAAAAATGACATTTTAACGTCCGATTGACCATTTTTGAGTTATACCACTATTTTTATCCTCGTAAATAACACACGAAATTTAGTTAGGTGGGGACACTTACCATGTCAAATTAATAAATAAGCGATTTTTGCAAAAGTAGAATATGTATAATGTATTGTGAAAAAAGTATTGAAAAATAGTTATAATTGGAAAATTACAATTAATTTGCAAATTACAATTGCTTGCATCCGATTGATATCAGAAATACATATACATAGATTAATAATTTTCATTTTGATTGGGCCGATAGTATAAGCCACCAACTACTGTTCAGAAATAAACTGAAAACTTTGAACATTTTAAAAATGTTTAAGAAATTTTCAAATTTGTGAAAAATTTAAAAACTTTGCTGTCGAAAATTTTGAAGAATTTGAAACTAAAATTAATTAATAAAACATTTAAAAATTTGAAATTTAAAATTTTCATAAAATAAAAACAAGAATGAAATGTAACAAAGTAAGTAGATAATAAAAATGTAGAAAAAATGCAATACACTCTTGTGACATGCTGCACACCATCGGCCGAACCTTCCTCAATGAAGAACCCCAAACAAATCACTGCTTGAGCAGTTGGAGCCGATGTTTATGTTGAAAAACGAGAGTAACCCAGTTATGTATGCAAATTTGCGAAAGGTCCTGCTTCAGGTCCAGCTACAGCTCCAGCATCAGCTCGGCTCTTGAGATGAAATTGCATGCGAACGCGGTGCAGCTGCACTCGGCATTTATTTATTTATTTATTTTTAATTCTCTGCTCCCAAGCCCCTTGCGACTAGCTGCCTCCGCTAGTTAGTTAGCTCTAGAGACTTTTTACTAGAAATAGGACAGACAGAAGCTAGACTAGCCATAGAATCCCCCTGGAGGTGGTGCCTGTTTCTAGTACTACAGTGTATGAAATAAGAATTTACATGTTATTGCATAAAACATTTGGTAAACATAAATAAAATCCGTCTGGCCTTGAAAAATTTATTCTTTGTTGTAATGCGGATGGGATTTGATAATTTTATTTTATATCTAAACATTTGATGCGATTGTACAATTAATAATGGAAAATGTTATTTTTTTTTAAAAAATTCTTTAGAATGTCTTCAATAATTTAATATCTCAATAATCTAAGTATTTTTCCTAAGCATAAATCTACATATTTTCTATAACAATTTATTATCTGAAACTAAGAAAATAAAAAAGAAATATAAAGATTTCGTAGAATTTAATTCAGGTTAGATTTACATACATATTTACTAATGTTCAAATTAAACTAAATATACATAAATGAATATATACATATATGTATACATTACATATGTATAGCTCGGTCCATAGACCCAACCCAGACCCAGACCCAGAAAATAACAACTTTAAATAAAATATATGTTTTATTCAAACTGAAGCAATGACTGTGTAATATTTAATATATTTATGTTTAAAACAAATTGAATCATTTTAGCGCAAAATCATATGTGTTTTTATTTGAATCAAAAATGAATCTATTTAATTTTTTTTTCAGTGTCAGAATTGTGAATTTCCTAATTTTTCATACCTACGTATGGTACAAATTTTTAATTTTACACCCTTATCACAGAATAAAGAGAACCCATGAAGTTAAATGCTGTATTATCTTAGACAGATAATGAAAACTTCTTAAACCCTTAAAAGTGAAAAGTTATTTATCCATTAAACACATCTTTTATAATACCTAGACTTTACAAAAAATACTACAAAAGGTTCAGCTTGTAAAAACAGCAGTCATTGAATTTGACCGTCATAAATTTTATTCAAATGCGCCACTAGAACGTTGATGTTAAAGTCTAAACTTTTAAATATGAATACTTCGACAGAGTGTTTTTCATACGTTCAACAAGAATTTCTTGTTTGTATTACTGTGCATAAAGCAATGAATTTAATCCAGTTTAATTGTGATACATATGTAAAAATCACGCTAAATAAAATATCAAAGACAACAAACGTCTTTGAAAATTCTGAAAATCCAATTTTCAATGAGGTAAGCGAAAAGCATCTATATAATTGAGACATTATTAATTTTTCTTAATATGTATTTGTGTTGTAGTATTTCGTTTTTGAATTGTTGTGCACGCTGCCCGAGCTTCTTCGTATGACAGTATTATTTGAAGTCAAAAGAAAAGCGAAAATCAAAAAAGATACTGTCCTCGGTGAACTGTTTGTAGATCTTGCAACAGTTTGGGGCCAAAAAAATCATGCATTTTACAAAAAATGGGGTAAATTAGAAAATCCCATAAAAGGAAAACCTTCCACAGCACTAAGAGGACATTTGCAAATTGATTTATCTATTATATCAAAAAATGAGCCACCAGCACCAGCATTTTTTGATGATCAAGATTTCGATGATATCGAAAAGTATAATATGTATAAAAACCAAAAAAGTTACTCGCTTACAACTTTAACATCTTTTAGGAACCTTTTGCAACCAACAGTCGAGCAGGAGGATATTTTGAGTGTTCAGTACAATGTAATAATATACAATGGGATGTTCGTTAAAAAACTAGACTATCTTATTCAGGTGACTTTTGCTGGAATGAATGTAGAGTATAAAAATATAATTTGCAATTCAGCCGATTTTAACCAATCATATTCAAACAGGGTAAAACAAAGGTTCAGAAAAGCAAAACCCAACACGATTGGAACGAACAAATTAGCTTCACGTGGTCATATCCAGCGTTATCCCAAACTTTTCTTCTTCAAGTTATGGTAAATGAGGCGACTCACTGGAAATGTGTGGCCGATTATGAAATACATTTCGATGAAATAACTTTTCCTGGTGAAAACTTTAAAAATATTTTAATTGTATAATTTTCTAAAATTTTAAAATTTTAAGGCCAACTACCTTCTGTTGGACCGACCTACATTTATTTATATGATTCGGCAGATACAAAAACTTATGTTGGACGCATTTTGATGGCAATTAGATCAGAAAATATTAAGGGAAAGGAAAATATTCCGCAAAGGTTTGCGAAAAATTTTCCCGCACCAATTGCTTCCGAAAAACTCTTATGCGGCACTGAAAGTTTTTTAGTTGAATGCCTCATTTGGCAGGGAGACTTTATACACACCAAAAGTAATAGCATCAAATTCGGTTTGAATTGTGGAGGTATGAGACCTAATTTTAAAGGAATGTAAGCAAACTGATTATTTTGCAGAATATTCTTCTCAGGAAATTGAATGTCAACCGCATACCCACGCGTTGACAAATTTGAAATATTTTCAACAAGAAAAGCCCTATAAGACAATTTATCTAACTGCAATTTTACCAGATTGTAGATGCAAATTTGAAGCGGATCATTTCCTTTTGGAACTTGTCCATATCATTGTAAGTTTAAATTTATATCCATTTTCAGCATAAATCTTTTTATCAAAGCAAGTTTTGTGATATTTATCATTCATAATTACGCGTTGACTCTTTAAATTAATAATCTGCAACTTATTATCTTCAGGTGAGCAATCCTTTTAAATAGTGGAAAATATAGAAATTCGTATTTTTATTTAATTTTATACAAGGCGATATTTTTTCTATTACAAAAATCCATAATAAACTAAAATAAACAGAAAAGGTAGCCAACTTAAGGAAAAAATTAATTAATTTTACAACAAAATGCCAACATTATTTTCTACAATGAATTTTATAAATTTTAAAACTTGACTGATGTTGTATTTCAAAGTTTTAATTCCACGTACTTATAAGTATAAGTAACGACAGTTTTACTAATGAAAAATCTTAGCCATTACTTTTAATCCACCCGCCGCGTTGAATTTTGAAAATCGAACTTGAGGCTCTTAATAAGTGACCTAAAAAATTCCTAAATAATTTTGTTTTTCAAAATCCACCCGATAAATTTGACGTTCTTTGTCTTTCTGGCATTTTCGTGGACAGAAATCACCTAAAATGCATTAAAGTCCTTATACAAGTATTAGAGGTCGAGATTTTTTTTCAAGAACATTTCTTCCCACATCGTCATAGCTGACGATATAGGAAGTGGTCTCTTACAAAATATCTTATAAAGTATATAAAGTGTCCGTCAAGGTATCTTTTTTTCATGTGAGTAATAGCTCCTTCTTTCACACCGGTTCAATACAAAAATGGTAACTATAACTTAAAGTGATAACCTAATATATCGTCTGCACACATTTTTATTGAAATCAGGCCAAGGATTTATAAGTTATGGTAGAACAGACAGACAGAATCGCTTCTTATAGTATTATTATTAGTAACTTCACTGGGTGTTTCTTTAGATAGGTACTATTTTTTCCTAAACTTGAAATATTAAATACCGAAAATTACTTCCTACTTAGATTCTAGCTAAGTAAACCTTTTTTTTTTATATAATGTTTGTATATCATCTTCTGAAATATATTGTATTCTATTATATTCTCTTATTAGTAAAGATAACAAAATATCTTATTTACAACAATAACGATATTTAATGATTTGCATATATTAGGGTTAGTTGGACTTAATCAGTAAAGAAAAACCATTAGTCTCAATTATTATGCTATGCATACACATGTATGTAATGTATGTATGTGTGTAATCAAATACGTGATATCTGCTGATTACGATATTGTAATTAACTATCACTAAATAAAATTAATTAATTTCCTTCCAGAAAACAGAAATGGATTACTTCAAACTATTTGAATTAAAATACAGTGGAAAAGGACAACTACACGCGAAATGCTTGAAGGCTTTGGTGACTCTATTCAGAGAAAAACTTAAGCAAGGAAAGTATAGGTTGCTTTACAATGGATTCAAACAGCTCACCGATTGGGATAGAAATCGATTTTACTTTCTCGAACAATTCTATGTAATTTTATGTTTTAAGCTACAATTCTCATAGGTATTCTACATTTTGCTTCTATTCTCCGGAGTAAAAATATCTAAATTCTTTTTGCACGTCCGTAACGCACCCGATGTACCCCTTAACATTTTCCATTTTTCAAGCCCGCACGACTGCCAAATAATCACTCTTGCATCGTACTTGCGACAAAAACTCGCATTTTCCTAAAATACACCCGCAACAGTTCCGAGAAATTTTGTGAAACGCGTGTGCAACATGCCAAATTTTTATAAACTAAGTATAATGCATAGTTAGATAAAAAAAGCCTATAAACATATATTGCTTTAATAACATTCGAACTTTAAATTGTTATATATAGTTTAATTATATACTATACATACATTCGAAGGAAATTGAACTTCGTTTTTACAATTATTTAATTTCAATCGAAATTTACAACATAGGTGAATACTTCACCCTTGTAACACTTTTAATTAAGAACACCAAATATGAGTTCGAAAAAGTCCCATCGCATTACGTTTGTGAGAAAAACAGTATTTATATATTTAATTTATTTTAAAGTAATTTGTAGTATTTTATTTTGCATAGTCGGTTTATTAATCAATTTTAAACATTTCATAAAAGTTTAAAGAACAGAATTTTGCAGAATGTTTTGTACATAATGTTTTAATACCAACAGTTAATAACATAATTTTCAAACTAAAACTTAAACCATGTAACATTCCATTCGTTTTTGAAAATTATTCAAAAAATTCTTGAATTATGAAAAAATCTGAACAGATCAGAAAATAGCTAAAAATTAAGTTACATAAATACTAAAAAATCATTTTAATTCAAAATTCTACGGACCTGTGGTATAAATATATCAATTTTTTTTCAGAACAATCTCCAAAAAGAACTCGACAACTATCGAAAAAGTTTAAAATCAAAAAATCCGGACTACTTGTCAAATGTTAGCAAGGTATACAAAGAATTGGTGATAAAAGCCAAAGAAATTGACACAATTATTGGCTCAAGAGTTCAGGATAATTTGCCAGATCTTATACTAAACGTCTGTGTCGGAAGCAAAGTGGTAGCGTACTCGAAGTTGGACTGTAGGCAATTTATGTACGCGCAACGAAAAGAGTGCAAAGGAATGCTCTGCGGAAAGAGGCACAACATTTTGTTAAAGGTGATATTTTTACCAGATTTGCCACCCGAGCGACAAACTGTCCGATTTGCTCTCGCATACACCCCACATTTTACGCGAGTTTTTTAAGAATATCGTTCAAAAAAATGCAGGGGTTTCGATCCAGAACACCAAGTCGATTTCTTCAATATGGCTACGGCTTGGTGTTCCTGCCACAGACGCTGCGATCGTGGAGACCGATCGCTGGTTCTTTTATCGGCGAGATTGAAATTTGAAGTGTAAGCGAAAGCAAATCTTGTAACAATATTTTTCTGCCCAGTTGAATTTCACTTTAACAATAAATGTTGTTTTAAGCCTACAACATGCCCCCACACTTGTAGTAATTGTGGATGCGTGTTCGGAAAAATTGATGCTTGGATTTGGATTGGTACTGAAAGTGAGCGGTACGATCAGATGGAAGAAGAAGGTTGGTTTCAACAAGAACCCTTTTTCTACAATGTGAATGAAATGAGGAATTTCGACTGCAAACTCTACATTCATCAAGCTAAGATTCGACCAGGCGGAGATAAAACTGGTCTCTGTGATGCTATGATCCGGGCAACATTTTTTCATTTAGCTGCAGATACTTCAGTTGTTAATGCTTCACTATCTCCGGTTTGGGATGAGGTTATTTCATTTTACAATATCTCATTGCCTGGCCGGCCAGAATTATATTTAGAAAATCCTCCCATGGTAGCTCTGGAAGTCTTAGACAGAGATAGTAAAAAGTCTTTAGACTTCTTAGGTAATGGATTTATGCGGCTTTCAGTAAAACTTTTAGAATGCAGTTTATCACCACTGCAAAAAGTCTACGAAGAAGCCATTGGTGAAGAAACCAAAAAGAGAGTAGAAGATATCGATTATCCACTTGGATTTAAAAAAATTCTGAAAACCAAGGATACTGTGGAAAAACTTAAAGACCTCTGTAGAATGTCACCTCCACCCCTGAAATGGATATCTACATCTACAGATGGCACTACTTTCGCAGAGATTCTTATGTCCGGAGAACTTACTGAAAGTAATAACAACGACGAGCATCCAGAAGCATTTTCCGTTTCAAAAGGAATACCTCCTCAAATATGCCCATCTAACAAACTATACAGGTAAATACTCTTGAATGATAAATTTTGTTTAAAAAATTAATTTTTTACAGAATTAGTGTCTTTTTTGCTGGAATTCGAAATTTTAGAAAATCTCCAAGTGCAACAGCGGGAAAATACAAAATTAAAATAATGTTTGGTGATTTGATTTTGTACACTGGAGTTTCGGTCTCCAAACTTAATATAAGCATAAATTTCTTGGATTCTTATACGGCAGGAATAGTGGTAGCACTAATAAAGTTTTCTTTTTTTAAATAAATTTTTCTAACAACCTTGCAGTCTCTTCCAGAACAGCTGGAATATTGGCCTGCAATTGTTATTACTCATGTAGATGTTTCTCATAAAAAGGAAACCACTGTAGGTGCAGCTCTTATTTCAAAACCAGGCAAATATCTGGAAGCAGAATATGATTCTTGTAAATCTTTAATTGATGCTAATTTTTCGCTAGAGGACTCGGACTTAGAGGAAGGTTGAGATCATTTAATTACTATGTTCTATCAGATTATAAAATTTACAAAAATATCAATTCCAGTTGAGTCATATAATGAAGAAAAAAGGCCATTGCTAAAGAAAGAAAAACTGGTAGCGAAAAAATTTCGATGTCTAGATGTACTATTAAAATTTCTTCCAAAATTTTTCCACAAACCTTTGCAACGCGATAAAGATGTATCAAATATCGATCATACAGATGAGAAAACATTTAACTGGTGGACTAAATTTTATAATTCTGTACACAAGGTAAAATTTATATCAATTTCCACTTTCCATTCCCCGCAATAGATATGAACTTACATTTTAAATTGAAATTTGAGCTACAGCAATTTTTATTATCGAGTCAAACTGTTCAGTTATATATCAGATGGTATAACTTTGAATACAACATTCCATTGCACAGTTACATGCCTTTGTATATGATACCAACAAAACCCGATTTTAGCTCAACCTAGTTTTGCCTAGGTCAAAGTAGTTTGCACTCACAAGGAAAATGCGTGCTTGTCTTGTCAGCAATAATAATATCTCCACCACTACTTGATAATGAATCGTCACCAACCTAATTGAATAGTAAAAATAAAGCTGATATCCTTATGTTTTGTACTACGTATTTAAGGATGATATAAAGAAATTTTGTTTTGTATTCATTCAAGCAGTGCTCTATAAAAGTAGAAAAGAGTTTTTTGAAAAAATATATTACTGAATAAGGGTAATTTAGGATTTATCGTAATAGCTTTTTAATATCTTTTTTAGCGTTCTCAAACCACTGAAGAAAATGTTCTTAAACACAAACTCATCATATATCCAAGTGAATTAGAAAACCAACCGGAGTTTGGTTACTTTCAGGATTGGGCAGAACCGATTCCACTAGCTCACGGTATTATTAAAAAGAAACATAGTCCCCCAAAAGATGAATCATATTGCACCCTGAAATGCAAAATAAGAATCAAGAGTTGCATTGAATCATTTACAGGAAGAAGTGAGAGTGAAAAATCATTAAAAAATGAATTCAACAGCAAATATCAAGAACTATCAACATTTTTAACAGAAATTAAAATTGTTGTTCGAATTTATATTGTCCAAGGTCTTAAACTTCGATCTAAGGACCGTTATAGTCAATCGGACGCATATGTAAGCTTACAATTTGGTACACAAAAAATTTCTGACCGAGCAAACTATGTGCCAAATCAAGCTAATCCAATTTTTGGAAAAAGGTTTCAAATGGATGGAATTATCCCAAGGTGAGTTTTATCGCTTACAGTAATAGTCTAATGTACATAGATATATAGATACTTCCAAAAGCTATCCAGAAAATATAATAAGATTTAGTAAATAAAAGTATAGATGATTGTAAAAATATATCCTATCTCTAAGACATTAGTTTATTTATTGCGAAACATGAAAGTAATACGAAATAAAAAAAATCAGTAAATTAATTATTTCCATCCAATTGACTACTCTTTAAAGTACAATGTGTAATACTCCACAAGATTTTTTTGCGAATCTATACGTACAACTAATAGAAATACAGAAAGCTGCTAATTCGCTGTTTACTACCCGTATAAATGGGCATTTGCACTTCATAAATTACCTTACTATTTCGTGCAATTATTAAAATTTATTCCAGCTCTTCGAGACTACTACTACTACTTCCTCACTATAGCAGACCGCGCTCTAACTTTAGGATCTACACACACATTCAAATAAATTTAGGTCGCTAGTCCCAATTCAATCGGGGCTAGACCAAATTTTTGACTTGCATGTTATTTATACGACGAAGCGAAATCCCCTTTCGAAGCCAATATCTCGGAAACTACTGATTTTTGGGACTTCTGCCCATAAGAACTTTTGATCGGGAGGACATGTACTATGACATACTAAAAATTCGGTCAATTAGAGCGGAAGTCAATTTCTAAAAGGATTCTGCGGGATCCTTTGCATTAAAAATTTTTGAAGACATTATGTAAAAATATAATACATTAAAATCAAATTGACAACATAATCAGAGTAAAATCCTATACTGATAAATATCCGCGCATTTTCCGTATAGTTAAAATTAAAGAGAAAATTAAACTTGTGTTTGTATAAATATTATTATTATTAAAAATTTTGACTTCCTTAATTACAGTTAATGCTTTCCAGGATTATTAATTAGTAAAAATATAGTTCGTAAGAGTGCATGACGCATGCAACAATAATAATATAGTTCAATATATTTGTGCGGCAATGTACAAATATTTTTACATACATATACATATGTATGTAATGTTAAAATGCAATTTCAATATGTAAGTACTATATCAGTATTACCACGCGTATAAATTCTTTTAATTGCTGTGTAATTTTACACTTTTGCAAATTCCTTTAACAATTCTAATAGTATTTTTACAAGGCCTAAATATAATATTTACTCTTGTAGTAATTGTACACATTGCTGGATCTTTATAACACTAGTTTGTAAATTTACAACATTAAACAATGGCAGATTTTGCTCTAACGTTTAACGTTGTAAAGTGACTCATTTATTTTTTACAGTGTACCTATTTGATCGTAGTAAATCCGTTTAATCATAGTTAATTTCTAAATTATACTATTTTGAGTTTTCTTATTTTAACATTATAGAGAAAAGGGAGTTAACTCCTTAGTTAAGAAAATCGAAAAGTTTTCATTTTATTTTTATAATAAAAACGTTTTTATGTTTTTAGTTTATTGAAAATAACCATTGTTTCAGGGAGCACATCCTCCACATTTCAGTTTACGACCACGATGTTCAAGACGACTTAATTGGTAGCACGTGTATCGACCTGGAGGATCGACTAAGGTCAAGACACTACGCTTCTTTTGGAATTCCGAATGAATATTGCAGGTAGAGGATTTAAGCACAATTTCGTGATATATTAAATATCTTGCTTGTGTTTCACTGTTTTAGTACTGGATATAATGTTTGGAGAAGCTCAAAGTCGCCTTATAATATTTTGAAAGAAATTTGCAATGGATATGGCATTGCACCTCCTGAGTTTAAAGATTCAAAAGTAATTGTTGCTGGTATTACTTTTGAAGACTCTACGAAAATTGCTAAAAGTATACATTTTCAATATTACTATAATTAATAATTAAAACGAAGTTTGAATATTATGGATAGAGGAAAACATGCGCGAGAGGCTTAGTTTAAGTGTTTTAAAAAGACTTGACGAAATACCACAAATTGGGTTCAAACTGGTTCCGGAGCATGTTGAAACCCGCTCTCTATATAGAAATGATAGGCCCGGGATAGAGCAGGTTATTACACAATGAGTTTTTTACTTTATACAACTATAATATATTATGATCATTACAAATTCTTAAATATCTCTCTTTTCTTCTTTTTCATTTAATAAAACAAATATTTACCTATACCACTTTATTTTGAGAAAAAGTAACTCATAACAAATATTTAATAAAGTTGAAAGAATAATAATTTTTTAGCAGGCATTTTCTAATGATGCTTATTCAATTTTCTGAGGTTATTAAGATCAATGATTAAGAATATGATACTAGATTTAATTCAAATTGGCGAATCCAATACCTCGGACGAAGAATTTATAATTATTCATATTTTTATGTGCATGGATGTGTACAAAATTTCACTAAGTATAATCTATTGAGTATGAAGGAACTATGACCGGTTCAAACTTAGCTTTTTAGTCTGGCTCATGTTGCACTAAGCTTGGCTCAAATCGTACTAAGTTTAGTTCAAACTCTAGCTGACCTATGAAATCTTGGCCCTGAATTTCATTTTAAGTGTATTTTATTTAGGCAGTAATGTACAGAATTGTGTTTTAGAATAACAATACTAAGATGAAAATTGACTTTCTTTTGTCAGGTGTAAAATGTGATAACAAGTATTTTTTTTACAATATATTTGTCCTGAATTAAAAAGCGAAACATTATACATACATTACATATATATTTCCTAAATTAAAAAAAAAACAAAATTAAAATTACAATTAGTTTAAATTTTAAGAAGAGAGAAATTAAAGAATGTATTATTTACAAACATACTCATATGTACTTACATACATATATGTAGATAAATCTCATACTTTCTTTTGTTCTTAAAGGGCAAGATTCAATTGTGGGTTGAAGTGTTCGAGGCGGACAAAGTTCCTGCTCCAATAGACATAACTCCTGTTTCAGCAAAAATGTATGAACTTCGAGTAATTGTTCATAACGCCAAAGATGTTATAATGGATGAGAAGAATATGTTCGGAAAGTCTATGAGCGATATTTATATAAAAGCGTAAATGATATTCGAAAAAATCTTTTTAACTTTTAATCATCACACGCTTAAATCTCTTTTAGTTGGGTCGATGATATCGATGACGCCCAACTTACTGACGTACATTATCGTTCATTAAATGGTGAAGGAAATTTTAATTGGAGGATGATCTTTCCCATGCGGTATTCAAAAAATGAAGAAATGGTATGACATCTTTCGATTTTTTTAATGAGCAACCAGATTGATTTCACATTCTAATTAATTTCATTATTAAAAAAAAATGTTTCAAGATGGTGATTATGAAAAAGCAGAATATTTTTGATCGAAACAAAACTGAGGAAAAATGTCTGCCCATTTTGTTTGTGCAAATTTGGGACAATGATGCAATTTCAGCTGATGATTTTTTGGGCGCTCTTAATTTAGATCTCACCCACTGTCCGATGCCGAGCAATAAGTCTAAAAATTGTACCCTGGAGAAACCAATTAAATATCTAAACTTATTCAAAGTAAAGAAAATTAGAGGATGGTTCCCAGCAACGGGGAAGACAAAGGATGGGTCTGTGGGATTGGCGGTAAGCAAAAGCATTGAATTTCTAACCTCGAAAAAATAGTATCAGAACAATAAATTAGATAGAAAGTAAATGGCAAAGTTCATGCCCTCGACTCATGCCTAAATACATATGCATGTAATATCCCTCAAATTCGTTGGCTTTTAGATTGATTTCCACATTCTTATCAACGAGATTATTTGCAGCCTAGGCGCGACCCCACCCATTTTAATTGCCTTCACTTACGAAGCTATCTTCATGCAGCTAATTATTCCTCACTTATCCAGGCATTGGATATGATGAAATTAGTATCGAGTCATAAGTATTTCAGCGAGTGTGCTGTGCTCTCCGCGAACGTGTCGGTTGAATTTATCCTATAGAATAAATATTTACAAAATTTTAAAAATAATATCAACTAAATTTGCTGCGAGCTGCTAAAAATAACTCGGTGATAGTGGAAACAACTTTAGCGACTTAAGAGTGAATTTTCGGGCCGCGTTACTATTAAATATAAATGTTCTAAAAAACATAGTTACAAATACAATCTATTTTAAAGGGAAAAGTGGAGTTAGAAATGCAAATTTTGACAGAATCAGAAGCCGAAGCGAATCCAGCTGGAAAAGGACGAAATCCGCCGAACGCATTACCGGCACCAAAGTAAGTTATTTTTACAATAATTTTAAGTAAAGAGTTTAAAACTCAAAATATAACATCATAGCAAAAGAATCAGAAACAGTGGTATACTGCAAAAATACTATTGCGAAATATCTTGAGATGTGTTCAATTCTTTGCTTCTATTTTAATACAAATACAAAATTACATTAACGTTTTTTATCTAATTTAAATATTAAATTTGATTACAATTAAAGATTTTGTGATGTAATATTATTGTTAAAGAACAATAGAATCAGTTTAAAAAAAGAAATTTGATTTTGAGTTTTTGTATGAATATATATATGTACATACATACAGGCATGTATGAAGATAAATTTGATGGTAAAGCATAATTTTCGTTAAAATAATTGCCCAATAAACAATTAAGTGCAACTGAAGTCGAAGAATCTCAGAAGTTTTTCGGGCTATTTAAAATACCATAATTTTTCATCTTTCCCCTTAGGACCTTAACTTTTACTCGTTCAATTTGAAGAAAAAAAATCGTTTTTTAAGGGGAAGGTTCTCGAAATATTGGACGCTCTTGTACTACCTTAGGTGGATTTTGCGATCTGATAAAACAACATTAAGGATACCCTCATATAAGTTTAAACATTTTAAAATCAGACTACACCATAATAAATATAAATATATAGTATAGTATTTTTCTTCATTGTCGAGTTTTTCTTTTTAAATTTAAGACATAATTGTCGTTTCCATTATTGAGAAGAAGGACTTTTATTTTGTTGAATTAAAATTTAAAGTTCCTTTGATTCATTTTCGCGTTAAATTAAATATGAAAAAGAAAATGCTACTTTACCCAAAATTAGTTTATCTTATATGTACTTTCTACCAATTATTGAGGAATGAGATCATATAAATCCATATTCTGAACAAAAGAAATAAAGTTAACTTTGCTAACAAAACTGAATTTTCTTCTGGTAGTTAAAACTTGTAAAGCATTTTGGGTACTCTCACAGCGAAATTAGCGATTATCGAAAAAGGCGGTTAACGATAATTTGCTGCTACTACCTGATGTTCGACTCCTTTCCCTATGTTATACTATATATTAATTGTATAGAAAAAGAAGAGAAAATTGTTCACTCACCTTCATGATTCCGTAAATTTTTGCAAATGATATAAATATATATGATTAACAAACTATAACAAAGCACATTAATTTAACTTTATTTCAGTCGTCCTGAAACATCTTTCAATTGGATTACAAATCCTCTTAAAGCCTTAAAACATATACTTCTACCGGAAATCAAGAAATGTTGCTGCTGGTGTTGTCTTATATTAATTGGGGCTTTAGTTATATATAGTTTCATTAAAGGGATTCCGAATTTTAAATTTTAATTATAAATAAATTAAAAATAAAGAAGTGTATGTTATAATAACAATGGATAATATGTTTATTTATATTTATTCAGTCAAACATCGCAATATTGATGACGATAATAGATATAAATGATGAATTAAAAAAAAATACACCTGCGATTAATAAATTTCTACATTCTTCCCTAGCCCGAAAGGTTAGATGTAATCTTATACGAAGTCATGTTGAAATTTTTTGTGTTCTTGCATTCTAACAAAGCGTAGATACTCTTGGCTAAAAACCAAGACTGTATAACAAATTGTATTTTTGTGTATTTGAACAATTAGTCAATTAAAAAGAACACCGCCCTTAAATATACAAATCATTCTTATTTGTTAAAAACTTCGTCACCGAAAAGAATCATGGTTAAAGTCATAGAAATAAGACATAAGGAAGTGCGATTAGGCTTGTCAAGCGTACCAGAGTCCCTTATGTGTGAGTTCTCACATTTTAGTATTAGAAACATCAGTACAGGCGTAAAAAGAAAGTAATTTTAAGAGGGCCTCACCGCAACTTGTATGAATTTCAAAATAACGTCGTTATTCTTACACTCTTCTGATCAGACTTATTGTAATTCACTCGGGGTTGCAATAGTAATTTATTTAATATTAAAATAACATTAAAATGTTTGGTGCATCTACCCCTCTAAAATTTAAAATTAACGCTGTCTTTTTGCATCAGCATTCCGAAATGAATCAAAGTAATCTAAAAATGCATAATTCGACAGTATTCAAAAATATTTCTACAGCTTTTCCTCATTCTGTCTCGCTTGCTCAAGTTCTGTCTCGCTCAACTGAGCACCCTTTGAGGACCCCAAAAAAAATGGTACGCACACGTACACTATATATGAACGTTTCAGCACTTCCTTATGTCTTATTTCTATGGTCCCAAAACCCATGAGTGTTTTTTTTATATGCTGATGTACAACATTACTTATTTTAGAGCATAACTTATAATGACCTAAACTAAATGCTCAACGTCCAAAAGTTAAACCCTGAACGAAATATTTGCAACGATAACGAAAATGTCGAAAGATTTGTAAAACTGTGCAACTATAGTAGACTTTTGTGCAACAATAACATTTAATTTTCTTTCCATAAGGACCAACATACATCCGCACATGCGTTGCATACGTACATATATGTAATATGTATAGGTATGAGTCGTTATTTTTGAGATTTTTAAAAGACTTCGGGACTAACTAAAAACTATCTGTAAACTAAAATTTAACTGAAGGGTGTGTTAAAATGATATGTTAAAATAGTGGGCTTGCATCATTTTCAAATACTATAGCTTTTATATATTTTAGCATTAAAAATACAATTACATATACTGAGTTATTTTTCATTGATGAATCAATCTACTTAACCTCCTTCGTTTACTTCCAAAATTAGAAATCACATGATGAAGCCCCTCAGTGCTGGGCACTGTATAGTCAAGTACTTATATGGAAATTCTTCCACTTAAGATGATGTAGCCTTACAACTTAAATATCCATCTTCCCTTAAAACATTTACAAATGTATTAGCTAAAATGATATATTGTCGTTTTCCATACTATCAAACTTTTACTAGGTGTATGGTGGCGTTTGCCTATCAGTAGACTTTCCCTCCGACCATATGCATCTTTTATTTTATTTATCAGCATATACCCGAACGATAGATGGGGTGAAAAATTCCAATTCATTTCTGATATGATTTAATTTAGGACTCGATCAGTTATCAGTAAGCTTTCGGTGCGAAAGGATTAAATTAACAAAGCCTAGTGAATCACACAATCATGGCGTTTTGCAAAAACGTATTTCGTAATTATACCAATCGAATTTTATTATATGCCGCGAGAGGCTTATAAAATAGAAAAACCTATGTGATGCACTTTGCGCATATCAATTTACACAATTTGCCATCTCAATAAACAGTCGGTATTTGAAAATAGCACAACCATATGTTAGTTGAATCAAGAAGTGTTTTTCATTTGGTCAAACTTTAATATTCTAATAAAAATAATGGAATAAAACTTTTAGTAACATATAATTATTTAATCACTGTGCTTTAAGTTACAGGTGAAGTTTATTTAACAGGTATTCGAACGAGTCAATAACAAAGAGGTAAGTATAATTTTTTCAAGCATAGTACATATATAAAAAACCTTTTATTAAAATACGAATGTAAAAGTTAATAGAGACAGTGAAATGAAAAATTAGCTCGTTCAATGTTTTTCAACCATTAAAAAAGTAGTAGTGATGTGTCCATTGGCATCATAATTACTAAGATTTATATATTTATATATTATATTTATACAAAAATATATATGTACATGTGGTATAAGTGCATATTTTAAATTTAAACTGCTGGTAATCAGATTTATCATTCCAGCAGTATCAAAAATCGTAATTTTTAAAACAAAAACTTATGTCATAACTAAGTTAGGGAACTGAAAAATTATTTTAAATTAAATTAAATTATTTTTTATCATCACGACTTGGTCCTAAATAATGTTTACTCGTAACGTCGAAAATGCGTTTTGAATTGAATCACATTAAAGAATAATACAAGCCACGTGGATATGCATATTTTCTAATTTTATACCAGGTTCAGTAGTATTCCAGGTGTGAAAGCATGGTGACAAAAATAACTCAATTCATTTGATTAAGCGGCAATCAATCTTAGATTGGAATAAAATTCCGGTTAAATATAAAGTCACATGTGGATTTATGTGTGTTTCTCATATTTGCCGCCGCAAACTTTGACGTCATTTGTGTGCGATATATCGAGGAAAGTCATTACAATTTTCCACGGTTAAAATAATATGGGGAAGTGTTTATTAATTGGCACTCTACGCAGGACGACAGAAGCATGGGAACGATATGAGAGCGAGTGAAAATATAATAGAGAGGTCTAATGTTCATAACAAAGGAGGACGCTATCAAATTAAGCTAATGAGAATATCCCTTTTACCTGGAACTAAATTAGATAAGTGGTTCCACCACCTCAACTAAGGACATCACACGATTTGAGCTTATTATGTTTTTGATTCAATACATGTTAACAAGTGATTGCGATTTGCTCTCTTGGCGAATTTAATTTGTATTGAAGTAAGACGATCATTTTTCAAGTGAGTGTTTTTTTATGGGAATACTTGTTAGTGAAGTGAAATACAATATTAACTTTGTGGCATAATTTTTATCAATCAGTATCTAAAACAATTGAACGTTCAGGTAGGAAAAGATTATTGCAAATTATAGTGTTTACTGAGTGTTTTATATCAAAACAAACTGACGTTTCGTTTTAAAACACAATAAAACATTTTTTTACAAATCAAACATATCAAATCTTTACGCACTTAATAACAAAACTTCAATAAGGTACATATTACAATGAAATTCTGAACTGAACTTTTGACGTGAAGATTTTCATGTTAGTGCATATTTTGTTCTGTTGTTACCGCCCATCGTTCAGTCTCGACAGATTTTTGAAACGTTCGTGGCTCTGTATGAAAATTTACGGTGCTTTTTACATAACGTATACAGTCAGCTGTATAATATTATCATTTGTTATTATTTTTGAGTAATATTGTTTAAAATTATTTTCTACATACATACATAAATGTACAATTAAAAACGTTTCAATATAAACGCTTCAATATATTAAGCAGTTCATATTCAAATAAAATAAAGCATTTTCAGTGTTGTTGATTTTTAAGCACCTATATACAAATGTGTAAAACTAGACCACAAGTAAGAAATCACTAAATGCTTTTACATAACACTCTTTTTAAACACTAGGATTTGCAGTGTTATTAAGACAGTTTTCATAAAAACAGCTTATTTTGAAATAGAGTTTTTCTGTTGAAGAGATTGCTATGTTAATAAAATTTGATTAGTTTATGGTAAATAACCGTAACAAAAATTTTGCATAGTCCTTATGGTGATGTGAAGAAGCCTTAACATTATATTTTCCTCTCCATTTTGTTCATCTATGGTTCTTTCTAAAATTACCACATCATAGGCATAGCATTGTAGCTCATATTATAATAAGTCATACAGATTAGTTACGAAAATAACTCCTAGCATTTTAAGATAAAAGATATGTATATATATATGAGATAATAAATGAACTTGCAATCAGCAAACTGATACAAAAACTAAAAACACTTTTTTTTAACAGAATATTTCTAGATCATTTACATTGTTTTTTATGAGGTTCGGAAGCGCTTATAAAAACATCCGTGGGATTTTGATAAGTAATAATATTGCAATCTTGCTATTTATCAAAGTAAATATGAAATCAATAAGCAGAAAAATATAAATAAACATAGTACGATTTACTTTTTGCTGAACAATAATTAGGTACCTAAATAATATAAAAACAGAATTATATATTACTTATCTACATTTTTATCATACATTAGCAGCTTACTGTCGGTAGAAATTCCACTAACTTTACTCCATCGTTAAATCAAAACAAAAAGGTTATAATATGTAATTTGTTGTGATAAAACTACGCAAAAGTTCATCGAATTTATCATACGTGTGTATACGTATTGTACATTTAATATATTATATTCTCAATGGGCAAATAACAGTTAAAAAAGAAATATTATACATAATTTGTCTTTCTGTTTTATCTTAGAAACATAATTAACGCGCACAAATTACGTTAACAAGATATACAAGGTATATTTTTACAGATGTGATGAAATTAGTTATGAAGTTAACATTTATTTATTTTATTCTTAACGGACTATTCGAAATGCAAAATTATACACTGGTAAAAAAAAATAAAAATTAAGTTTACATTTATCAATTACTTGGCAAGGCTACTAAATTTGAACTCAACCAAGTACACTGGATAAGTCAACAAGGTTTTCTTTAAAGGTCACAACACCCCCAAATGAAATCCGATTTTTAATATTTTTCCTTTAATAGAAACAACACCCTTCAAGGATTTAAGGAAACATAAGCAAATACCGCCGAGCAAGAAATTTGCAAACTTAAACTCTCAATTCTTAGCTAACTATATAATTTCTATCAATTTACCCGAAAATCGGCTTTCTTCGTTTACAGCGGATAGTGGTGAAATCAGCGGAAGGGGGGTTCAGATTGAAAATAATTTTAGAAAATGTCCTGATACTATCAAAACAACCAGTAGCACTGTTAAAACCAAGTTAAAATTAACCACAATTCATTCTTATAACCAAGAAATAATCCGTTTTTAGGGCTTCGTTGAAGTACCTCGTCGTTTTTGTTCCTCCAACCTAATTTTGATTGCACTTAACTGCCTTTAGGAGAAAAGTGAAACAAACTAGCTTATTTAATTTACCAGAATACTTTTGTTCTCAGTGTATGAATATTTAAAACTAAAATAAAAAATAATGTCACTATGCTCATTTCTCATATTTAAAATCTATGCAAGTTCTACATATGTATATTTCTCAAAACTCCGCATAAATAAACATCGAAATTCTTTTCATTAAGTAACTCCTTTTTTTCACTGTCGTAGATTATAAACCTCCTTATTTTATTTTAAAATCATCCTTATCAGAAATGATAAAAACTTGTTTGATAGAAGTTTGTTAATACTATTTATGAAACTTTTCAAAAATGTGTGTATGTGTAATTACGTACTACACATATTCTACTCCCATAATAAAAGTTGTACATATGTTATCCCACATGAAAGATAAGAAAATTCAGACACTTTCAAGCATTCTTTGAAATCTACCGTGTGTCTGTGCTAGAAAAGGTATTTCTAACTTAACTAGTAATCAAGATTCAAAACTTTTTGTATTGTATACACGTTGAGCGAAAAATCAGTCTCTTCAGTATTAACTCTTTACAGCGTATAATAGTTTAGCTCTTTAGTTTTTACAACAAACAAGTCAGTTAAAAACTTCGCAGTTAATTTAAAAAATTGTTTTGAAATAAAAACAAAAAATTTCTCAGCATTCTTTTAAAAAGTTCGAAGCTTGCTTGTTACAGACAGAACTAACAAATTGCTTAACGACTTCACGTGCTTTTAGTGACGTGATAATCAGTAACTAGAAATTTTCCTGGAGAACATCGGTCAATATCCTCAACACCTGTGGAGGAAGCACTCGATAACTTTCTGTGTTTTGCCCTTTTATTTAGTTAGAGAAGTTTGCTTGAGAAGATTTAGTGGAGGTGAATGTGCGCTCAGTGCAAATTACAAAAACTTTCTCAATAAATATGAAGATGTTGATTTTCGAAAATTAAAATTCTGTTGGTTAAGATTTATCCATATATATATTATAGTAACGACTTACGACTAACATTTTATCGGTATTTTTTTGCGTGATATCACCTTTAACCTTTGTGTAACTCCCTAATTTTCCTCAAGCAATAACGATGTTGAATCTGAAGTGAGTGCTAGTTTGCTAGTTATCGTCCTTTCATAATTCCACATTAAATTTGAATCCTTAGTCCCATCGATAGCTCTTTATGCTACCCCAGTATGGAGCCCCTTGTACCTTGACAAACTTGAGGTGATTCAAAATAACTTTCTATGGCATTTACTACTTCTTCCTGCTAATACTCCTGGCTATGCACTTAGGCACGAGACGGGCTGGATCAGCATGGAGGTAAGGGTATTCAAGTTAATTATTAATTTCTTGGAGCGGATCTTGAAACTACCCCAAGATAGATTAGCAGCAATTAGCTTCAAAGATCACGGGAATCGTAGACATACGATATAGCTGGGCCCTGCAAATAAAGAAGCGATTCTTTAAAAAAATTGATGCAGAGGATATTTGGGAAAACTTGACCCTAGAGAAACTCAGAAAAGAAAAAGGTAGGTTAATAGAGAAATTCACTAGAATCTCCAAAGATGCAGACCAAGTTAGGTGCCGGAATTCATCTTCATTAATCTTATATCACTGGAGGAAGGGAGAGTTGACTACCTAGTTTTAGGACCCCACTCTGGGTGAAGCGCATAATTGCACAAACAAGGCTAATGAATAATATAAACTCAAGAATAATAGGTAAAAATGGGAAACTAAAGTCTACCCCTAACGAATACTGCGAACGCTGCCTAAAAATAAACAATCTAGAACATAAGATATTAGACTGTGTTTCCTACAATGATGTGAGAAATAAATATCTATATCTGATGTTATACGAACTGATCAAACCTTCTACGAGTCATTAAACAATCTGACTACCATTAATGTATTTAAAACATAGAAATAAGATATAAGGAAGTGCGATTAGACTTGTCAAGCGTACCAGAGTCCCTTATGTGTGAGTTCTCGCACTTTAGTATTAGAAACATCAGTACTGGCGTAAAAAGAAAGTAAATTTTAAGAGGGCCACACCGCAATTTGTATGTATTTCAAAATTACGTCGTTTTTCTTACACTGTTCTAATCAGACTTCTTGTAATTCGCTGGGGATTGCAATAGTAATTGATTTAATATTAGAATAACATTAAAATGTTTGCTGTATGCACCCCACTAAAATTTATTTTTAACGCTGTCTTTTAGCAAGAGCACCCCGAAATGAATCCAAGTAATCCAAAAATGCATAATTCGACAGTATTCAGGAATATTTCTATAGCTTTTACTCATTCTGCCTCGCTTGCTCAAGTTCTGTCTCGCTCAACTGAGCACCCTTTGAGCACCCCAAAAAAATGGTACGCACACGTACACTATATATGAACGTTTCAGCACTTCCTTATGTCTTATTTCTATGATTTAAAATTTCGCATTTTATCAACGACTTAATTGTAATGAATTAATTAATTAATTTTAAAAAGAAATGTAATGAAATATTGTTTATACTTATTAATAACTAGACGTAGAGAGTAGTAGTAAGAATAAATTATAACAAAAAATGTACACACACTCCCCTTTGTAAAAATTCTATGTAAAGTGAATTATACAAATAAACCACTACCTACCATTAAATTAAACCCTAAGATAAACTGCATTAAAGGGACATCCTAACACTTGAGCATCTAAAAAGATACGACTTCATTTTTAAACTATTTTAAGGATTTTCTTATTGAATTTAAAACTATACAACTTATAAACCAATAAAATTGTTACAATTTGCATAGCGATGCATAGTGATGAGACAAGTGACAAGTGAGAAAATAATAATAAAATAACATAATTCTCTATGGAATTAGTCTAGATTCTGTTTAAATAAAAATTGAAATTGTTAAATAGACACTTGCTTCACAAAAATACTGTTTCTTTCAATTTGTCGCCGAGCACGAGGATAAGTAACATTTTGTTAAATGATAGTTTCTGATAATTAAAATATGTGACTATTCTCAAAATCCATAGGCTTCTATTGTGATAGTTTAGAAAAAAAATCAAGTAAATAAATTAAGAATTGCGACCCATATAGCGTGCAATTACATACATATGTATACGTACACAATAATTGAAGAAGAATCTTTCTTATTGACTTTCAAATGCAGATCATTCATAATACATACAAATTTTAATAAATTTTAAAATAATATCATTTTTTGGAAAACATCGCCTTTCTCAAAAAGAGCTAGAAGTAAAATCTATTTCTTGTAGCATTCACTCTGATATGTATAATTATTTTTAGTGTCTTAACTCCAAGCTAGCGTGCTGAGCGATAATAAAGCTAACACCGCAATTAATTGAAACATTGATCAAATTGTAGTCAATTCTATGCGCTACCACACTCTAAAAAAGTTTACCAGAAGAAAAATTGATCCAGTCATCAGTTTCGTCCGGATTTGATACCCTATATTGAAGAATTGTGCTTCGTGCATTTCAAGTTGATGCGTATTCAAAGTTAAGCTATTTAACAATTTATTTAAGAGAAATTTTTACGTGAATTTATAATTTAGAAATTAAATATGTAGTAAAAAAAATGTATGGAGTCTACACATTTATGGTACATAGAAACAAACTATATTTTGAGTGTACATTTTTTCACTGCAAATCTTAGTTAGTGATTTAAAAATCGGTTATTTTAAAATACTTTTAGTGGTTTCGTTCTTATAGTCTAGTTTTAAACATTTAAAGGGGCTTAAAAACCAAAAACATTGAATTCGAAAACAAAGCGCAAAAAGAGTGCTATTACATATATCAATAAACAATAAAAATGCGTTAAATTAAAAACTTATGATGTTTGAAAATTACCCTCAAAACATTTTAAGGGTTTTATTTCAAAACCTATAAATTCGTTAAACATTAAAGTGTTAAATGAAACATCAGCACTAAGATTTTTAAGTGTTACAAGAAACCTTTTTTATTTTATTGTGATTACTTAAAAATCGATTTCGTATAAACTTTTTGCTTATCTTGTTTTATTCTTAAAACAATTTCCAAAACAGAATTCATTTAAATCTGACCAGCCCAAATAATGATTTACCCAAACTTGTTTTTGAAATGGAAATATTAATACATTTGTAATACCTTATAACTACATATATAAATTGTTTTATTTGTTTTTCAGGTGCAAAACACTACAAAGAACTAATCACACAATGCCGAACCTTTTCAATGGTTTCCACATTGGCAATCGAGAGGTATCTCCAAATTTTACTAGGTCAGCAACTTTAGCCACAGAACAAACTGAAAGTCGACACAAAAAATATCGAAAGGTAAATACATATGTAAATGTCCTTTACGAAACTAAATCAATTACAACATTATTTCCAATAATTACGCAGTTATGGATGCTTCATAAACTTAAGCCGCTTTCCTCGCCAGAGTCTGCAGACGTAGAATCCCCACAGGGGGCAGACGGCAACGAATTAGAAACAATTTTGCCTCGTGAGGATGTAAATCGTCAGGAAGTGTGTCTTTTACGAGATAGCCCTTACAGGATACTGCGGGTGAGTCACACATGTTCCATTAGTATTTATTAGAAAAATTACAATATTTTATACTTTTGCTTTGCCTAAGTTACGTAAAAGTCGATTAGCCATAAACGGCGTTCAACCCACTCGCTTCGAATTCCCTTGTGGTCTACGAGTAAACTCGTCCTTAAACTTGGCGCGTGCCAGCAAGGTCGTTGGGTGATGTTCGTTACAAACCGAAAAATGCTCCGTCCTATCGGAAACAAAAGTCGAGGCGTATAGTTGTAATTAATGCAATTAACCTAAAGTGATAAATAAACGATAAATTAAATCAGGTGACATAATGAGCTCTGCCTTACGCAATTAGTAATTGATTTTCTTTTCGTAAATAAATGCCAGAGACTCTTGCATTGAATTTATTTATAAATATGTATATTTACTAGCTGAGTAACCCGCTTCCAACCGGTGTATCAAAAATACTATTTAGTTAAATACTTTTAAAATTTTGGTATTCCAGCCAAATTAGAAAGTTTAGAAGTATTGCTAAAATCTATGGATTTTTTATAGGACCATTTTGCTACCACGCATCGTCCATATTACAAGGGCTCATAATCTATTCAGTAGGTACTTATAAGGTAATATAAGGGTATTATTTATGTTTTTTGTGACTATTTCATCGTTGCCATATGTTAATTGCCTATTCATTATAGAAATTATGCCTTCCTAAAAATTTCGTTACACATGTAAATATTCAATATTAAATTATGGGTATTAAATCAACCATTCTAATTTATTTTCTCATGATATTATAATACTTTGAAAGATTTTATCGGTATGTTAAGTCTACCAAGATTTCTTAATTTTGAAAGTAAATTTGCCATCAGCATATCCAAAAACTTAAAATACCTACCAATATTGACAATCCATTGAAATGTCCAATTGGTTGTCGCAATAGTCCGCAATTTTTTTAATTGTATGTCAATAAAAATAGCCCATAAGTTAAGTTGTAGTAATCTTCAGAGCAAACATTAAGAATATTAAACCAATCGTTTCGGCGTCATTGAGCAGCAAGCATCCAAATTAACAAAGTTGATTTATCTGTACCACTTATACGAAATTGAACTTAAATTCGTATAATTTCAAAATTTGTGGTCGCCATATTGGGTCCGCCATTTTGAATGCTCAAATTTTGGTAACGGGCTCGAACATAGTGTTACTGATTTTCCTTTACATTAATTGACATGAAAATTCTTTCAATTTTCAAAAAATGTGTCGTCATATTGGGTCTGCCACTTTTAATTTCCAAATTTCGATAACTGTCGAAAGTACCCTTAGTACTAATTTTCACTTAAATTCGTCGAATTTCGGAAATTTTTGGTCGATATATTGAATTTCCAAATTTCAAACATAGATTCGCAATCAGGACATCCGAAAACCCCTTAATATCAATTTTTATGACAATTTCTTAAAACTAACAATTTTTGGCGGCCATCTTGGGTTTGCAATTTTGAATTCCGTGAATAAAATGTAGCCTATATATTAGGCCAGGAAACGTAGTGCCTTGACTCAAAAAATAAGAATAATCGCGTTTAGGCGTGATTGAACAACAAACAAACGAACAAACAAGGGAGTTAATACTCAAATTCAAATCCTTAAGCAGTAAAATGTTTTTTTTAATAAGGAAAGTTTAAATGTCTGTTCTAATAATTTTTTTTACATACATATAAGTAGGAACGAAGAAGAACGTAGAAGGCTACGATATTTTTACGGTCATTTCTGGTGGCCCAATAGGGCAATTATATCACTTACAAAAACAAATTATTGTTAATAAATACGACGCAACCCTAGCATTGGGTAAACATTTAAAAGTGAAATTTTGAAGCTGGTGAATTTGCAAAACATTATTTCGCCATTGGTTATAAAGAAGGTTGTTCGTTTAAAATTGTTAGTCTAATTCAGTTCAGTAATGGCGAACGTATAGCACGCTTGTCAGAGTTGGCACTTACGGCAATTTTACTGGAACGTAAACAATTTACAAAAGATATTATTATTTCATGCGCTCAATTCAAGGCTTTTGTTTGCAGTATATAAAATCAAAACTCTTGTTTCACTGATTGACGGCATATGGGATCCGAACATTTTAACAAAAAAGTAAAAATACTTGATGTCGATAGCTTGATTATGACTTAGTAAGGCGAAATGCGTCGCATTTTTAATTTTTTTTACAAATAAAATAAAAAAGAATTTTGGAACATCAAGTGTTTTTACTTCTCATAAGTAATAATTTTCTTGTTAATTCATACATTTTAGAATTTCTGATACTTAGCAGAGGCTTGCAGAGATATTTAAAAGTACCTAATTTGAATCATGAATCCGACAACAGTTGAAATTTTTAATGTTTCATTTATTACTAATTAATTTAACTAATATAACTACAAGTTCATTACTAATAAGTACCTACGGTACTTACGTTTTAAAATTTGTTGGCATTATTTTCTTGTCTCTGGTTGATATATTGTTACAGTACCTAGTAACCTACCTATAACTCTTCATGAACCAATGTTGATCACCTTTTTTTCACTTTTAAAACCTGGAGGCTAAGCTTGAACCCTGAATGAATTTGGTTTAAATAAATAAAAGGCATATATGTAATTTTCAAGAGCATTGAGTTTAATTTAAGGTAATTTTATATTTAAGATCTAAACAAATAAGAAAAAGCGAGGAGCTCTGAAGGTCGTCAACAAAATTATACACACCAATTAATTATAATTTTCGACAAATTAGTTCTTCTATTTTCAAATCCTCAACCCTTATGCGTATAATTATCCCAGGTACGTTAAGTTTACGTACATATCTCGTTAGTAACAGAGTAGTAAAAAAACATGTATTTAGGTGTATTAAAAAAATTATGCGCCATCCTGTATTTCTAAAACTATCAAAGTAAGATACATTTTCTTCCCACTCATTTTTTTCCCGTATGTGACATAGTGATTGACCCTATATCAATATGAATACAATACATTCATGTTTCCTGATTTTTGTTCTTCTTCGTTTGCCTTATACTAATAGAATTTTTGTATTTCTAAAATCTATACCTTGAGAAAAAACAGCTCTTGTTCACATAAGTCAGATAGCATAAATAACTATTTTTCCATTATAATTTAACAAAGTAAAACTTTTAAGGTTTTGATGAAAAACAATCTCTATTTGGGTCTGTATTTCCTCATTCAAAGCACATGCCTACTAGTTGTAAAATGAATTATAGAGTTAAAGGCAATTATCGTGCCGTAAAGCAATTTTGTCGTTTAAATATTTGTTTTGTTTTTGATAAATACAGTCATGCCAAGCAAAAGGTGTTCATTGTAAGATATTTGCACTCAACAAATACAGATGAGGTTAAAAAGGATCGGGTAATTCAAACAGTTCATTCATTTTCACGAAATTTGTACGAAATTGTGTGTACTTATACTTTTGACACTGGAAGAAATTCCTTTAATGGATTCTTTGCGTGAATGCAGAGAACATATTTGATTCAGGTACCGAATCAACAAAAGTACGCGTTTTAAAGATATTAATGTTGTCTATTTTAAGTCATGAATTTAAGAAATCATAATAAAGAGGAAGGAACAGGAAAAGAACTTAATAAATGAGATGCATAATTAAAGTTGAAAATTTAAAAACTTATGATTCTGTTGTAAACAATCCTCGCGGATTTTTAGGCTCTTATAAAGGAATAAATAAATTCAAAATAAAAAAAAAATTTAAAATATTTTAACAAAGGTGCATTTCATACAAGAAAACATCAATATATGTAAGTTAGTCTAAGAGAGCAGAAGAAAAGCAGTATTCGAACCCTATAATGTGGAATGAGTTTTAATCTTTAATTTGTTTACTCATTATTTTGGATATTTGTAGAATGAGGTTATATTCTTCGAAAAAGTTCTGGACTACTTTCTGGCGATAAAGCCTTTATAGTATTTTTGTTTGGATAATATTTTTATTGCATTTATTTTTAAAAGAAATAAAAGCAAATATCACATTTTGTCATAGACGTGAATTGCAGAAGAATCTCTTGGGGCCATTCTAGCCAGAAATTTGAAAATATCTATTTTTTTGTTCTTAAACTATAGATTCTTAAAAACATGTCCTAAAAAAAAATTTAAAAATTAACTTATAAAATTATAACGATTTAAATATAGCAGGATTACACTGCTCCCTCTACTTTAAACTTGAAACACGTTTTTCTAAAAAATAAAAACTTACGCAAGAGATTATGTAAAAAACTACTTGACCGAAGTGCTCAAATTTTAATGTTATTCGGCCTTAAGCAGAATTATTTTATTATTATAAACTTTCATATTGCTTAAAATATTTCGTTACTCCGTAGGTATTCAAAGCCGTGTAATTTTAATAATTTTCAATGAAAAGTAATATATTAATTATATAGTAGGAGACGATTGCGCCTCATTAATAACATGTCACAATTATTTTATTGAGATAAGCCAAAGTGGAGAATCACTTACGCAATCCTCAGACGATTACGAGCCGCTATTTTGCAAGAAAAAAAACTTTTTCACATATTTACAAAAATATTAATATAGTTTTAGAAAATGAACACTAAAAATTATCTAAGTATAATAGTAAAAGTAATTGTTATTTATTTAAAAAATATACACCCAAAAATACTCCTTTTACATGCAGCATTATGTAGCCTATAGCACAGCGTACTTAAAAATTTGTTTTGTTAAAGTATACCTAATATGTCCATAATTTGTTTCATTTTTTCAATGGTATTATTATAATCTCAAATTTAAAAAAAAATGATTAACTTAATTATGTACCCTATTTTTTTCTGTACTCTTCATACGTAATTCTTGTTAAAATTAAAATAAAACTAGGTACATCTTCTTTTATAGGCTATGTTATTTGTTTAGGTGTAAGAACTGATAGACAATTGGACAATACAATTATTTAAATACAGATTCTCTCTGCATCACGTACACAACGAATTGCGTCACCGCCAATACTGCCTTAGGTTAATTCACATTTTAATAAATGTCAGCATTAATGTTGGTCAAAGTTGAAATTAATACTTATGTTAACCCTGGGTAATAAACCTCCCAAGCGTCTTGGAGCGAGCGAATTTTACTATCCAATAAATTGGACTTCCATAGCAATTACTCATACTAACTTTTTATCCTCTCAAGGCACTTTCCAATACCAAGAAAGCGCAATTAATTCGAATATCCGCCTGTTGCGTCCTTTTGATCCCCAAATTAACCGGTATTAGAAAATGACAAATAAATCTGATGATTGGTACTTACCATTTTGATAAATCGAATATCAAATTTCCACCCTGTATATTAGTTGTGTTCGAAGTTCGGAGGTCCTGTGGTTGAAAGTTCAGCGAAGTTGTTCGTCTTTTAATTTTTATTTTGTGAATCTGCGAAGGAAGTTCCTCGCCGAATACATCCTTGCTGGCAAGGAAGCTTATAAAAAGGATCCGCTTCGCAGTCAAGCTTTCAGTATATTTCGAAACGTTTTTAGCGTCAGATAAAACGGGCTGTGTGATTTTTTCCTATATTGTGACCGGTTTTAAGTTCTGAAATTGAAATTTTTGAAAAAATATACCAGCTGAGCGATAAATCGTGAAACAATTCATATCAGTATAACAATTATAACAATTAATTCCTATTGCTGCTAGTACAAATTAAATCGTGATAACGTGAAAGTTTTTGTGTAAATCATAATTTTAAAATGTTTGCGGCGGTCTTATGCTAATTTATGTGTCTGGCGAACATGCTAGATTTACTAAATAGATAGATATTATACTCGCAGTGTGCATATCAAAGTGTTATTTTTTGCTCAACTGTGACCTTTTGCGCATCTTGTAAATAAGACGATGATACTGGATGTTAAGATATGTGCAATTTTTTTTGTGTTGCCTTTATATTGATGATATTTGCTTCAAAGATAAATAATTTTAATTACAAAAAAATTAAACTACACTTTTAACGCAAATTTTTAGCTTTTTATTATATTATCGATTGAACTTATTAACAATCTAAATTCATTATATGCGTTCATCAGAATGATGTCCGTAGAAACCTGCATTACATATATTGAGCAAAAAGAGCAATGCAGTTGCTAAATGTTTATTTTTTATTATTTTTGCAATTTGTATTAAGAAGCTTAAAATTAAATAGTTCAAAATTACATCTATTTTCTATATAACCCTTAAAATTACTTAAAGGACAATTGCAGTTCCTTTCTTTGACGGAACATTAAACTTAGCAAGAAAAATTAACTAGTTTGGGAAACGAAATTAATACATTTATTGATCACGAACAATTATTTTTCATTTTTAAAACGTTCATACCAGCGAATATTTAATTATGCATTAAAATGAAAAGTTATATTTACAATAAATATTATAAAAAGCTAACTCAAATATTTGTTTCTACAAATCAAATTACTTTTATATTTTTTATAGATACTAGGTAGCTCAAATGCACAGACGGCATTTCAAAACATATTACTTTGCATTATTACATTTACTTGTAAGGTAAAGTTTAAATCTGTTTTGAGAAAATCAAGGAATAAGTAGGAATGTACTTAGTATCTAGTAGATACATGAATCCCATTTTAATATTTTTTTTGAATTTTCTGGAGAAAATTTCCGAGTTTAATATTTTTCTTAAAAGAAAAATAAGTATGTATTTTTTTTCAATATGCATATAAAACCTCCATAAATCCTACAAATACATATTTTGCATAGTAGCCCTATAATCCCTATACCTAATTTTGGAAGTAAAATAGCTCAATCTGCAAAAAACATTCCCAGTAGATCTAAACTCGACTGTACAAAAAGGAATTTGTTGTGAAGATAAAACAGCCGTACAATGGCTGTACGGAATTTGAAAAAATAAAATTTTAGTAACAATTTTAATTTATAAGGCGCGAAACAGTATATACCCTCGAATTCTCATTTCAAAACCTTTCTAATCATAAAACGTCCACTGTACGGCTCATGTACACCCATATCTAGGACTTGACAAAATTTCGTGAGGCCCATATGTCCTGCAAACTGACCACGTACAGCCCTTGTACGCTCCAGCAAAACGTTTAAAGTTTAGCTCTACACGTTGGCTGCCAATGCATCACCGGTTATAAAGGTTTCAAAGCTAACCGGTGATGCATTGGCAGCCAATGTGTTAAAACTTGATAATTCGAACAATCTTGCAAATTTATATTTAATTAAAATTCTAACGCGATCTGACTCTCATACCTGAACCGACAATTTGAATTGCATTTCATGTCATTGTAAAAAAAAAATCATTATAGTTGCCTGCATACGATTATTGATGATATATACATGCGTACATACATATATTTATTATTCTCTATCCTATTCAAACACTAACCTAGTTTAATTATTATTCGGTCTAAAAAATTCATTTATTTAATATTTTCGTAAAACGTTTACCGAACAATACCTGTTTTATGAGTGGCAGAAATAATCAGCGCTAATTTGGACCGATCTCTCTAACTTTTTATTTGATAAGAAAATATTGGTCAAACTGTTGTCCACTTAATTGCTATACATCAAATTTAGAAACACTTTAATTGAACTTATTTAATTTATTAGTCCAAATAAATTCTTGGATAATTACAATTTGTGGTGTTTTATAACAAATAACTCTAATAATTCGTGACGGTGGAAGTAGGTACAAAATTGTTTATGTTCATCTTCGAATCCGAGTTTTGAAGGTCGGACAATTATCCCCCGACTGAAAAATTTATCAGTTTTGCTAATTTTTTTTATAGCTTGTTGAAGGATAATTGGAGGAAAATTGCTTGATAAATTATTGTAAACCCAAAGTGTGGCTATAAATTTGAAACAGGGCAAGTCAATAATTCTGTTACGACTTCTAATTGCGTGACACAACCTTAAAAATGTAGTTTGAAGGAATTTTCATGCTGACTTTAAACTTAAATAATAGATATGTAATGTACCTACATATATTAATCCGGAACTTTACGTACTTTAAATTATAAAAAATTTTTTATTACCTTTTACCTTTACCAAGCACTTTAGATTAACCAAACCAGGAATAAGTTTAATGTACCTATATATTTTATTTATTATAATATGTTCCTAAATATTTTGTTCCAAGAAACAGTACAAGCATTTGGTTTAGTTCATTCAGTAATTAATCTTGTATTAAAAAATTATTATCTATTATTATTATCTTCATAACTATTATTGCGAAATAATAATCCCTTGAATTATGTAACAAATTCGTGTTTTAATGATAATTGAATGATAACTTGCAACAGGTAAACTAAAATACCGTCATTTAAAAATCTTTCGAATCTATTTAATCTGAAAGATTTCCAAACAAGCATCATTATTAATATCAAAACGTGCTTAAGTGCCTTTCGAGACATTAACCATGGGAGCTCTTTAGACTTAAATTACTTTATCAATGAAATTTGCAAACAAAAATTTTTCAAACTGCGAACGTTACCATTTTTGATTCTTCCGGGTAATAAAAAGAACTTTATCATCACCGGAAAGAATAAAACAACTTCTTTAATCCTTAGAAAAATAAAGCACTTGCCTGTTTGAACGAAGGTTTGTTAAAAGTCAATGAAATTAGATTTTAAATAAGTTAAACATCTAAACTTGTCTAAACAGGGCAAATGTTTACGAGAACCAAATAAGAAAGTTTCATGCTACTGATTTTGTTTACTTGTTGAACATTAAAAGCAAAATGTAAACTATCTAAAGATTTTAGAAAGCAGAAGAATAATTTAGGCACAGTCCGGTCCGGCCCCTGAGCTGGACAAAATATCGAGAGGAGTTTTTGAGTTTATGTTTGCTTTAATGCTTATACATACTTTAATAATCATATTATAAATGATATTACCATAGTTGTCTAAAACCTTATTTTGAAAATTTGCATGCATCTAATTAACTTTTACGTCTTTTCGACGAACAAATACAATATTTGTTTTTTAATTTCATTGCATTCAATTTTTAAAAAAACTGGAACTCTTTGGATTTAGAACTTGTAATTATAATGAATTATCTATGCAATCAAGAGAACACAATTGCAAAGGTCTGCGCTAAAAACCCTTTTTTGTTTAAGCTGTCTCCGCATTTACCTACATACATATGTATATGCACATTCACTATTTATGTATTACATATATGCAAACAATTCATGGAAAAAAATTAACTTAAACGAATGATCGTAGGTATTTGTAAGATTTTCGTATTTTTACGAGTATGTGATGTATTAAGATTTGAATGTATTATTTTAAAAAAGTTGAAGACTTCGATATTAAAAAAAAAAGATTAAAAAATTTTAAAGAGAATATAATAAGTAGTTGTTAACACTATAAAAAAACCTCTAAATGCCTTATCTTTTAAATATTGTATTCAATTAATTTTTTTAATTTTGCATAACTTTCTTACAAAAACATAAACATTTCTAAAAAATACTGAAATATTTCAGAAAATATATGTATGTAATCTTAAAAAGATATTACTCATTACACTGCTCAGATACAGTGCAACTTGAATAATAATAAAAATAAACTCTAGAAACTAATAAATCTTCGAAGGTATTCCGCTTTCTCGATGAAATACGTGCCTTAATTAAGCTTCCTGTTTGGTATTTTAAAAGAAAATTACAAATTTTCAATGCTCATACTTCATTAGTTCTGAGTTGGAATTTTCTTTGAATACAAAATCATCCAGATAATATGATATTAGCGTTCATAAAGATTTTCTATTATAAAAAAATTATGAATGACTATTGGATGATATATTAAAGTGCTCTAAACGATTAAAATAAGAAAGAGTTCCTAAATTGAAAATTGGAAAACTTCTGGAAAAGGTAACCATTCTCAACAGATACTAAGGAAAGTTTTTACTAAATTTCTTCGTATTTCATGAGATTAATACATTACTTCTTCAAAACGAAACGAAACTGTGAGACAGTGTTAGTGTAGAAAACTCATTTTGTCACAAAAATAAACTGTTTGGACTGTTTGGAGACTAATCTAACGAAGATATTTTCCATTGGTTAGAAAGCGTAAAAAGGACTTCAATAAATGTAAAGAACTTTAAATGTTTCTCTGGCCATTTAATGTGGCCTTGGGTCTACGTCTAACTATCAGGTCGTCTGCTGAAGGAGCAATTTATATTCGACACTCAATGAGTGTGAATTATTGTGGAAAGGATGAGAATTTGTTGGGGTTTGCAAAGAACCGACATCAGGTCTATCGTTTTTTCTTAAATTTTATATATTGCAAAATTTTCTCATTGCACAGTATCTTCACGTAAAAAATAGGCATTGAAAAGGCAGCCCAATTATATATGTATATGTATATTCCTGCAGGTGTAGCCTAAATAACTAAATAAATATACTAAAACAGAAACAAATTATAAAGTCAGATATCATATCTACTAATACGATATACTAATATTAAAAAGTGATAGTTTGTTATATTTGATACTTTCACAAATAAGAACCTATACTAGAGTCGTTGGTCACATCACAAAATCACAGAAAATTTTTACTCAAAATTCTAAACACTGAAAAACAATTAAATACTTCAATTCAAATTAATTAAAATATTATTGACTTCACTTTAGAAACACTTCTTATATGTATTTTATATACATATACTCTTCTAAATCCTTTTCGTTTGTAATTATAAAATATTTTCTAATTTTATGAACTGCATATTTCTAATTTTTGTGCCATCCATTAACTTGACAGATAATTAAGTATATCGTGTGAGAGATAATTTATATAAAAGTAATTATGATTACTAAACTAAACATGACAATATGAAAATAAAATAAGCGCAAACACGATTTTATTTAACTTTTATTATTCGTTATTTTCGGTACCAAAACTTATTAATATTTTACTATATTTTACTAATGTTGTCCTATTTTTCAATAATATAATAGCCGTCATTTCGGTCTCTGCAAGAAACATGGTTTGTTTTTGAAAATATTCAATTATTTTGCTGTAAAAAAACCTCTTATATGAAGAAAAACCAAAACTTATTAAACTTTTTAGCTTTTAATTTATTGGTAGAAATCTACTGCAATACAAAAGAAGGCACTTCTTAACGCCAGTATCAATGTGAAAAATTTTTATTTAAATATTGGATTCAAAGTATTCAGCATACAAATTTTACAAATTTTATAATGGAAAAAAACATATGTTTTAATAGTTTCTACTTAAAGTTATCTATAGTTTGAAAAATAAAAGTCGATAAAAATAAAAAGGCAATTTAAAAATGTCAAAAATTGATTCACGAAAACCATTTCGGTATATAATTGGTGGATGTACAAGGGGTGCTGGACTTGCTGTCACAGCCCCACTAAAAATTCCCTCAAATTGGACAAGAGTTCTTCGTTTAGCTCCAGCACCAAAAGTGCGTGTGGAGGAAATTTTGCAGGTTTGTACAATTTACAAAAATTTTAATAAACATTTAAAATCTGGTATTTACATTTATGTTTAAATCTCATTAGGTATATACTAATAATATTATTCAATACATGATTGTTTTACAATTTAATTCATAATATGTTATCATCACCATATCATATCAAAAGGCAAACCTTAAAAATTTTCATTTAATTTTCGAACTACGTATATGCATTCTGAGAAAATGCTATGGCAATTTTTTTCCCATATTTACTTATTAAAATAATTAAATAATTGTCTAACAATTTACAAATGACAAGAAAATTATTCTAGTTTTCCCGTCACTCCTTAGAACCTACCCAGTTGGAATTTTAACGATGAAACGAAATTTCTATGCTTTTACAGAATCTGCTGTAAGAGCACTATTACGTTGTGTATTAACTTCAGAACTTTTTAATGCGAATGTTATTGAAATTGATAAAATTTCTAGATGGCATTTGTTTAAATTTTATCATGATTTATTAAAAAACTTAATAACATCAAATACATAATACATATGTAAAGAATATATATATTTTCTATTTTAGTGCAACGAGTTTCGGCAGTTTCGCTTTATCGACGCGTCTGCAGCCTGTTGACTCGTTACTGTCACCGGTTACCTACAAAGTTTTTCGGATTTAATAAATATTTTTCAAGAAGTCTAACTGATCATTTGTATTTGGCTTTCTCAATTTCAAAAATTTCTGCTCTATTCAAAATTTCTCCTCCTTCTACAAAAGTTATGTAATAATTTAATAAAACACAATTAACGTAACTTTTTATGAAAATCAATTAGGTATTCGAGAAGTTTTGACATAAGAAATTTAATGATTTATTACCACCAGTTAAAAATTAAATTCCAAATGCGGTGCAACAATTTGTGGTTTAACATTTCGTGTCTGAAGGAAAAGTTTGTTCCCAAAATACATCTCGTGGAGCGAAGAGTGTGAAACGCAACTCGAGGGAACAATTATCAAGAAAGAAGTTATACATTTTGCTAAAAGGAAGTGGCTCTTAGATGAAATTTAAAAGCAATATTAGTGGAGAAATAACATAGAAAATGCATTTAAAAGTAATCCACATAGAGCTGGTGTACCACCTTCAGCCTTACAATTCCAGTTTTTGTTCGATAAAGTCAGCTACGATGCCAGAAAAATCGCATATCAACAGTTCGGTAGGCAAAAATGGATGTTAGAGTTAACGACGCATCGATCTGTAAGGAAATCTTATAATCTAGAAAACAGCCTGCATAGTTAACATTTCGGAGGAGCAGTTTACCACTAATGAAATGAAACTAATGAACCTAGGCTTAACGCATTCTAATGAGTATGCACCAAACGTAGACAACATTGACCTGGCTCATATATTTATGATTGTTCTTCCAAAGCGAAGACCAACAAACCAATTTGCTTAATGGGCTAAATTCTGTGTAAATTCGGCCAAAAGTTTAATCGAGAAGAGTTTTACCGCTTTTTGAGCAGAAAAACTGCTCAATTCCACTTATATTGGGCTGGAATTATCGTACAAATTTTTACAAGTGTTTTGTTTTATAATTAGTGAAATTATGTTATGATAATAGTTCTAGTATCACACAAATGTTTGCTGAATCGATGACTATTCCTTTTGTTAACAAATTCACACATGTTGAGCAAATACGAGCGAGAGAGAAGATGTGCCAGACAAGAAAAGGAAATGGAATGGACCGATTTTGGTTAGTTCGTGGTTGGTTGATGTTTGCATTGAAGAACAGTTATTAGACACAATGATTAGAATGAGACAAAAAAAGATTTTTTAAAAGCTATCAATCAGATAAACACTCATATGAAGTAAGCCAGTAGTAGCCAGTATGAAATAAATTAGAGATAAAGTCATCAAAAAGAGTTTAATTTTTTTCAAAGCAGATAAAGGCAATACCATTGTAATTCTGGATAAACAAAATCATGTATGTAGAAAAAATGAAAGAGTTCTGAATAGGTAAAATGAATGTTAAAATCCTTAATCGAGACCCAATCAAAAAGTTTAATATTATTCCTACCCAAAGGAAAAATTTAACCTTAAGATCTTAAACTCGTCAAACTCTATTTCTACCTAAGAGAAAATAATTTCATTAGCATTGAAATACCTCAATGCTTTTAAATTTCATTAGCATTGAAATTCCTCAATGCTAATGAAAATGATTTTCATTATCATTGATTTTTTAAAGATCAATGCATTACTTTAATGCATTGACAAAATAGCAATAGGGGTTTTAGCAAATTATGTTGGAAAAAATTTAAAGACTAGACCACACATTGCAGGAGCTCGAAATATGATGCCGCAATCTGATTTTTTAAACCACTTAAAAGAAAAAAACCATAATATAAATTCAAATAGTATTTAATTATTACATAATATAGGAGGAGGAGAAATGAACAAGCATATATTTTTGGAATAATGAACAAATATTCGTGAAACAAAATTCTTCTTTTAACTTTGAAAATTAATTACAAAAATAAACTGAAAATTGATAATTACTTTTAAGCTCGAACCCAGAAAGTCAAACATACTATATTATGTTGTTCAAACTTGAGAAGTGTTTAATCAACAAATAGCACTTATTATATAATATTTACAACCAACTCTGTCTATCCTAACTCTTGGTCGTCTTTTAATTAAAATGATTCCATTTAACATTTAATATGATTTTTTTAATCGGTAGGCAGCAGAATCTGGAAATTTAGAAGATTTCATCAGATTATATCAAGGAGATAACAGTCGCCTATCGGTGCAGGATGGGAAGGGACGAACGGCAGCTCACCAAGCAGCGGCTCGAAACAGAGTCAACATCCTTCAATTTATATACGAAAAGGAAGGAAGTGAGTTTCTATTTTTATCTTTTAATTGAACAATTCGGATATGAATAATTGATTTATTTTCACTGACGAACAACTTTTTACAGAACAAGAACAGAACAGAACAAGCTTTTAATTTTTTCTTATTTCAGATTTTAACGCACAAGACAATGCTGGGAACACTCCACTCCATGTAGCCGTTGAAAATGATTCCTTAGATGCATTAGATTATTTATTGTCCATGTAAGTAGCATTGCATGTCGCGCCTCGTATCTCAGAAAGGAAATGTTGAGACGACAGATTCGTAATATGCATAGACATTTCTGACTAAGAAAAATGACTTTCGCACTGGATGAAATATTTTGAACTTATACATTCTTACTGAGATTGAGTTTTTATGGAAATTTTCGGAGTTTAAACAAAAAAATTAGTGTTATTCGCCATAAGCAGTGCGTCTTAGTCATACTTTATGATAGTAATTTAAAGTGGTTTGGTTATGTTTACTTAGCCTTACTAATTTCAATTTAAAATATGTTTTTTCACATCATTTCCTACTTTGATTTTTTTACAGTTTGAGAATAGTATATGAATTTTATATACAGTAGCCTCCCGTAAAACGCGGATTTTCCTTGAATAACACTAAATGATAAAAATAATTTTCATTATGTTTTGGTTATCGGGTATATGTAACTTTTATAATTCTCGTCTAATAGGAGTTATTTCTCAACGTTTTGTTATGGTTATAAGCTAACTATTACCTATTTTATTACTTTTACCTTCTTTTCTCATCAATCAACTATTACCTTCTTTTCTCACCAATCTGTAGATGCAGTTTCTTCCGCAAAATCTGCCAGTTCTAATTACCATGCGATTTCCACTAAAATTGGTATTTAGGGGTTTTCGAAGTCGGTGGACTGTTAAATTTGTTATTGTTGCTTGTTATCGGCTTTTATACTCATGGAAACATATACACTTAGCCGGATAAAAAACATCGAAGTTTCGTTTATATTTTTGAGAATTAATATGTCAGGAATATCGAATAAAAATTTCAAATCAAAATTTTGGAAACTGTCTATGATATAATTTACATACATATGTATGTAAGGTGTGTTTAGTAGATAGATTTCCTAAAGTGTAACAGAAAATGTTTTAGGACTTTTTTGATTTTAGCTCTTCAGTCACGTTTATTTCCTTTCAAAATCGTTATCAGCGTTCAACTCTAATTTATATATTATAATATCTGAACAAATTTTTGAAAATTATAAGATGTCGGGAAAGTTTGCGTTTAGAACTAGAGTAAAGCTGCGGGCAGTGTGAACATTATTTTTTATTACATAAAAACTAACAAATTTATAAATTCTAGAAACGCAAACACGAATATTTTGAATGAAAAAAAGCAAGCGCCTGTACATTTGGCGACAGAGATGAACAAAGTGAAAGCCCTGCAGGTGATGGGAAAACATCGAGGCTCAATCGACATCCAACAAGGCGGCGAACATGGCCGAACAGCCCTCCATCTGGCTGCTATCTATGACCACGAAGAATGTGCTAGAATTTTGGTAATATTCTCTATCAGCTTAATGTCCCATGAATGCTATAGTTCTTGTCGCTCTTAGTTTAAATTTAAACATTTTTCTTCATTTATTTATTTTTACTCTTATTGTTTAACATAAACGAAAAAAATTATTTTCTCTAGTTGTCTAGTTGCACTTCATAGCGGCTGTTACTATATGAATGTATGTATATATGTATAATGTATATGTAAGAAGGAAAACATTTATTTCAGATCACTGAATTCGGTGCATGCCCGCGAAAACCATGCAATAATGGTTACTATCCAATACATGAAGCTGCTAAGAATGCCAGTTCGAAAACAATGGAAGTATTTTTCCAGGCGAGTAATTTATTTAAAGTATTTATATTTAAAGGGGTATTCTCATTTTAAAACAATAATAGTTCTTTAGTTTTAGTTTTTTTAATGCTATATATGTATATTTTTAAATATCCTTTTAATAAATTTAATTACGTTCAAATCACTATGGATTCTTTATTTTCTTTATCATTAACATGTTTATTTTTGCTAAATTTGTTTAGGTTTTATAATCATATTTTAAGGATTCCAATTCTTACTTTGGGAAAATTAATAAGAAATAATAAAAAACATTATTGAATTAAGCCTGATCAATCAATCGAAAAGTATTATAAATATGCCAAATTTTCAATTTTTAGATTACAATAGAACAGATATTATAAACAAAATGAGAATACCCTTTCTGTAACATACAAATGAAATTTAAAGTAAAATCTGTTTATAAGCAGTTCCATTTAAGAGAAATAGTAAACAGGATTGCAGGTTAATCTTGCTGTCACAGGTTAGGGCCGTAAACACCATTTGGTCTTAAAAAAAAAAAATATTTTGGTAATTAAAAAATCTTGTGATGTAGCATAATAGTAAAAAACATTTTGGTGATATTGGCCCTGACTACTTGTTTTGTGTACATCCTAGAAAGGTCTGATTGCAAAAAAACATATTTTGCTAATCATTTGTAACCCGAAACACAGCGCTATTAGCACTACTAGGCACATACATACATCCATTGTTTTTTAAGCCCTTCCCAACTTGTGTCGGTTGAAAATATAACCAGATTATTAAGGAGCATTTGATTAAACCAGTGCTGTGTTTATGGGTAAAAAAGTAGTGTTTTTGAACAAATAATATTTACTAAAATATATGCGATTAATATGGATTTGCTTGCCAAAAAAACGCATTATATTTCAGAAGAAATTTTCTATTTCTAGTATATTTTAACATCAGCAAAGCACATTGAATGCTGTAAGCACATTAAAATAAAAATAATTAAATAATTAATAAATAAGTAATAAGTAGAATTAATGTAGTAATACATACCACTTTGAAATATTTATCAACTATTGTAGATTCACTATTGTATCATTAATACCTTTAACAGACATGCAATTTTATGGTCATTAGAGGAAATGTATGAATGCAGTCAAAACATCACAAATACATTTTTATATTAAATTTTAAATACACTTTAACAATTTTAAAACCGTGTACAATCTATAGATTTTATGGATTATTTTTAAAATATTCATAATTGTTAGATTTCATTAAAGGTTTTAAAAGGGGTGAGAGAAACGAAATATACTATTACATCAAGTGTAATCGGGAAAACAAATAAAATCTTAATGATTTCCTATGCTTACTCCCTCCCTTAAAAGTCTATATCAATTCGAAGTATTTTATACTCTGTATTGTATATATGGTCTAAAATGGAGTTGTGTGCAGTGCACTGCCACTAAATTCTCTATTTATATTTTAATGCACGTAAATTTGCTATCATCAAAATCAGATAATAATAAAAATTAATGTAAAATATAATAATTTATGCTGTTAGTGACATTATAAAGAGGTGAGTAGCAGTAGGAAAACTTTTTATAATTTAGAAATGATTTAAAACATTCTAGGACATTAAAACAAATTAATTTACTGATTCCAAATAGTCGCTAGTAGTTACTTGAATTTAGTTTACATTCATTTTTACTATTAACCAATTTAGTTATAATAATTATTGTGCAGTGCACTATTATTCAACCTTTTATGGATACTGATATTGCAGCACTCTGGTGATAGAAAATTTACGTTGCGTTCTACCATAGCACTGAAAAATTCCATGACAGTAGTATTATAAGTAGTTGTGTCTTGTGGAATTACCCAGTGCACGACGCACAACCTTAGTATAAAAAATAATTATTTTAATCTTACACTACAGGTAAGGTTTGATAATTTTCCCGATTGAATTTGTATTGTTAATATAAAACATATGCAAGTCTGTCGATGGTATACTGCTTATAATTGTCTATATTATAATAAAATTTGTGTTTACTTGTGCGAAAATAGATTTGCTTTAATTTTAAATTGGAAGAAAATGTTATTTAATCTTTTAGAAGTTATCTATCGGTAAACATTGAACCCGATTATATAATCCGTTCAAATCAATATGTAATTTTTCTAAGCAATTTTCAATTTGCCGGTACAATTATGTGTATGCAGTCTCTCTAGGAGAATTTCTAACTATCAGTTAATACTGATATAAAAATTCGGTTTTGGTGCATCCTGAGTTAATTTTTTTAGGTACGTACCTTAAGATAACCGCTGTACCTAACACCCTATGCTCTATCTAGAGACTGGGGCGGGTTTATGGAAAAAAATGATATTCAACGAAACTGTGTTCACCAATTTGAAAAGTTCAGTTTTAAGAAAAACGTGTTTACCATATGTAGGATATATGTATGTTAATGCCTACAACACATCTATTTATAGACTCTTGTAAGTTTGCCTGTCTGTTTCAGACCAACATAAAATGTTAAACAGGTATGTATGTACAAAAAGTTGTATTTATCACAAAAATACAAAATGACGGCGCACGAATCGCTATAGCAAAACAAATTTTCGTCCGACTCTCTCTGCGGCACGCAGTAGAACTGTTTTGGGTTTAATTTTGGTGCAAAAAACGAAATATCTTTATAAATTATACATTACATATTACTATATACTAGTTTGTCCAGAAAAGGATTGATGGAAATTAAAAAATAGTAAAGGAATTAAAATAAACACTAGTTTGAAAAAAAAAATTTGATACCTATTTTAAATAATTTTTAATCCTTCTATCTCAGAAATCTGTCTAAGAAGCTACAATTTAAATTTGAAGTCGATTAATCAGAACTTCTTCGAGTTATGCCGATTTTAAAAATACCATTTTGTGAAAAATGCATTTAAAGTTTTCGGTATCAGTAATAAGCACTCGGAGAAACCTTATAAAAATAGCTTTTAAAACTTACATACTTTTCACCTGCATTTGCATCATATTTTTAAGGTTTAAGGGGGAACGCCACTGTGACGGGCCAAAAAATTGTGAATTTTCGCGAATATTTTGGGCAGGTTTAATTTATTTTTGAAGAATCACATAAAGGATTACGTAAAGAGTGTATATTCAACTATATGTACAAAAACTTACAATTAAAAAATATAAAATATTCGTTGAGTTATAAACATTTTCGTAGTAGTCCAAAAAAAATCCTCCTTCATTTTCTCAACGATTCATGTTGAAAAACTGTTCAAAATTGAACAATAAAATGTTGTTTAGAATCTATATAAATGTAGCTATGGTTGCACGTAGGAGTTTTTAAATTTTTTTGTTTTCGCAAAACGGTGGCGTTTTTATTATTTTTTTTTTTCAAATTTTGGCTTTTTTTTTTGCTTATTAAAATGGTATTAAAAAATAGTAATTTTAAAAATTGTTTAAATCGGCTACCATAGCTACTATAATTATAAAGCTTTCAAAACAAAACAAAATTAAAATCGGCCAGTTGGTCTTCAACGAACCGATGGGACAAGGTCAAAAAAAGTTGTTTCTAGAAAATTTATATAACTTAACGAATTTTGTATATTTTTTAATAAAATTTTGTTTACATATAGTTGAATATATACTCTTTAAATATTCCTTTATCCGATCCTTAAAAAATAAATTAAAGCCGTGCAAAAAAATTCGCGAAAATTCAGAATTTTTTTGGACCGGACAGTGAGTGGCGTTCCCCCTTAAACGAATTTTAAAGGTGATTTGGTAATTGATACTTTTCCAAAAATTATCGAGGCAGATATTTAAAATTCTATACCAAATTACCCTAAAAGAAGAAAAAATGTATACTTTAAAACGTTGTCCTTTTCCCACCTTAATTCTATCTGCCTTGCAAGTGCATAGGAATAGAATTAATCCTTTCACATTTATTAAGATGAAGTGAAGATGCTCACGAACGGGTCTAATTGAAAGGAATCTTACCTTAAGTTATAAATAAGTTTACCTGAGATTCATTTTCTTCGAACAGTGGGGCGAGTCACGTGGCTGCACGAGGGAAGAAATGATATCGTTCTATGACTCGGAAGGTAACGTTCCTTTGCACTCCGCAGTCCACGGCGGGGACATTAAAGCCGTCGAGCTGTGCTTGAAATCAGGTGCGAAAATATCCACCCAACAGCATGATTTGTCCACACCTGTTCACTTGGCTTGTGCTCAGGTAAATGCACTAAAATTGCTTTTATAAATGTTATATATATATAATATATAATATATAATGTTACCAGGGCGCAATTGATATAGTGAAGTTAATGTTCAGCATGCAACCTCTGGAGAAAAAAATTTGCTTAGGGTGCACAGACGTTCAAAAGATGACCCCATTGCACTGTGCTTCTATGTTCGATCACCCAGAAATAGTCGAATTTTTAGTAGCTGAAGGAGCAGACCTTAATGCCCTAGATAAAGAGCATCGATCTCCCTTGCTGCTTGCAGCATCTCGGAGTGGGTGGAAGACTGTAAACTCGCTGACTAGATTGGGCGCCAACATCAGCATAAAAGATTCCAACCACAGAAATGTCCTCCACTTTGTCATAATGAATGGCGGGAGGCTGGCAGAATTCTCTGAGGAAGTCAGCAAGACACAATCAAAGACGCAATTGGTACAACTTTTGAATGAAAAAGATAACACAGGATGTTCACCACTGCATTACGCTAGCCGCGAGGGTCATATTCGTTCCCTAGAAAATCTTATTCGTCTAGGTGCATGCATTAATCTAAAAAATAATAACAATGAGAGTCCTCTTCATTTTGCGGCACGTTACGGCCGGTACAATACTGTCCGTCAGCTGCTTGATTCGGAGAAAGGAAGTTTTATAATAAACGAAAGCGACGGAGAAGGTCTAACTCCTTTGCATATCGCCTCGCAGCAAGGACATACACGAGTGGTCCAACTGCTCCTGAACAGAGGAGCCTTGCTGCACAGGGACCACAATGGTCGAAATCCCCTTCATCTCGCTGCCATGTCAGGCTACACTCAAACAATGGAGCTCCTGCATTCGGTGCATTCTCACCTGCTGGACCAAGACGACAAAGATGGGGTGAGTAATCAAAATAAGATCTAGGGTAAATGCACCAATTTGTGCCCACTACCCAATTATGGGCCATAAAAGCCATACACAAAAGCAAAAACCAGAAATAAACACGTCCTTTGTTTCGCTAAGGTACCTGGGGCGCGTACAAAAATTAAACTATAATTAACAACGTAGTAAGCCATAGTTATGCTCTGAAATGATTATGTTTTAGCATCCAGTGGCTATGAAAACAAGTTTTGTTTGATGTAATATTTTTATGAATTTTTATTTAAAATGGATTTTGTATTCTCATCGAATTTTAGCTGGATGGTTGGTAAGTATCAGCAAATCAGTAAATCATTTTCATTTTTAATATTGTATTTCCTCATAATTTTACTCCCATATTTAAGCATTTTGAGGATTTTCCTGTACTTATTTGCAATTTTTGGCGAAAGGTTCTATAGTACATAATAATATGTATATTTGGTTTTTACCATCAGTCATGTTAACGAAAAACTGGCCATCATTTAAAACAAAATCTTTAATGCTTATGATACATATGGGGTAAACCTTACCGGGTATTTACTTCAGAATAATTAAATTACCCAGTTAATTAGTTTGGTGCAAATTGACTTAGTTTTTTCCATATTTAATTTCGCAAAGGACTCCACACAATCTCTATGGAAAATGGGTTTCAGCTATTTTTTTTTGAAACTTTGGAAATACGCTGATCAAAAGTCGCAAGAGGCACGAAAACCTGATAACCTCCTCAACCCCCCAAAATCACCCCCAAAGGTCAGTGGAATGCATTTGGCGGATTATTGGTTAATTGACTTAACGAAGTATTTAATACTATAGTCGAACCTATAGCCACCCACACACTCATTACGTTCAAGCCTGACATCCCCAAACATTAAAATCCTCTCCCCACTCACCCCGTCTTCCTTTCCACCACCTACCAAGGCCTGCCATGTGACTTTTCTCTGTTTACGGGTTGCGAAACCGTTTGATCGTGAATTCCATCCCACAACCACCTAAACGATCACTAGCCAACCCCCTTTGATCCCAACAATTGAACCGACCACTCTGTATTAAAGCCTTCCATATGACTTTCTGCGTACGGGTCACTGACATATAGAACTGGACCGCTGATCCAAAGCAAAATCGCTCCTCAAAACTGTGACCACTTTTTGACATAAGATTCCTATCTCTTTCCCCCATCCGGCCCCCAGGCGAAATGCATATGTTAGATAAAATAGAATATGCTTTTATATATCTGACTTTTGTGTTCTTCCGGCCCATTTCTCCTATAAATGTATGTAGTAGGTATTATAAGTTTTTTCTTGGTGTTAAAATATCAACGCAATATTTATTATTGCACTACCAAATTTTGAATATAAACATATGATAAATTCTATTAAAAAACTTAAATTGGTGCATTTACCCTATTTTTTTATCTTTTATTTCTAACACGTTCCTTCTCCAGAACACCGCACTCCATTTGGCAACAATGGAAAACAAGCCGAACTCCATTTCAATTTTACTCTCGATGGGATGCAAACTCCTTTACAACTCTATGAAGATGAGTGCAATTGACTACGCTATTTATTATAAATATCCTGAAGCAGCCCTGGCTATGGTCACACACGAGGAACGAGCTGACGAGGTTATGGCACTAAAATCGGACAAACATCCGTGCGTTACATTGGCGCTTATAGCGTCCATGCCGCGGGTTTTTGAAGCTGTCCAAGACAAGTGCATTACAAAGGCAAACTGCAAGAAGGACTCAAAAAGCTTTTATGTAAGTTACCAATTCAGGCAACTTAAATACTTTCTAAAACCCTTTTCAGAACTTATTCAGTTCAATTTAAGGTGGCGCTTATTTTGCAATTGTGTAATTTGAGAAACATTCACGTCAAGATTTGTTCCCCGGAAAACGCCCCTTTAAACCTAAGTGGAATGTGGAGTCTATCTCTAAAGCACATTGGACTTAAAACATTGTTTAAAATTAATAGACTTCGACAAGATCAAAATCTAATTTAAATTGGACCAAGGAAAAATTGGTTCAATATAATGTACCACTATGTAGTACTTTTCCACTACTTTAAATCCGGAAACGAAAATTTAGAGCATTTTCGTAAGATTTTTGAAATTGAAACAAAATTTTTTAAACTCCTTCAAAAATTAACGAAATACAATAGAAATCTGTTAAAAAATAAAAAATTAAAGTTTAATTCGGAATTTTCTTGGAGAACACTTTAATTTAACAGCAACTCAGAATCCGAAATCCATTCAAGTTCAAATTTTTATTTTATTTTTATACAAATGCAAAACATTTCGTTAAATTTTATGGAATTATTTTTAAATTCAATGTTTTATTTGAGCCATATAATTATTTCATATACATATCTAACGATAAAACTATATTCTGTAAAATCATAATCTGCAAAAAAAAAATCATATTAAGAACTATCTACTCTACATTGCCGTTGAAATTAAAAAATGACCAAAAAAAGAAACAATCATCTTTTAAAATCTTTGCATCTCTAAAGCATGTCCTTTCGACTTTTAAAAATTCATACCCAAAGGACCCACTAGCCCGTAAGAAAAAAAAAATCGTACAGGTTTTTTAAGGGAAAAGCATTTTGAAGAAACAGTGCAAATAAAACTTTGCTGACAGATTCTTAAGATGTTATAGGTAATAACATTTTAAAAAACCAAAGGAAATTATTTTTTTAGGACGATATGAGGTTATGTTAATCTTCTTAACTTATCTGAATAAAATGATGATATTCTGTTCAAAGATTTGAACTTTAATAACAAAAATATGTGTTTGTCCTCTTAAAAGCATTTACCACAATGGTAGAATATTTCGTTTTTAAATACTTTTTATGATTATTACACAATTGGAAAACTTTTTAAAAAAATGTTCCTTTACATCAGAATATCCCTCATCTTCCTAAAACACATTTGTTATTTATTAAGTACATACATACGCAGATATATGCATATTTTAAAAGTTTTATTAAAAATCGAATTAATGAAATAAACTTCAAAAACGGCATTGTAGCTTTAAATTAAAATCAGATTAACCATCTAAGTTAATGTCTATTGAAATACTCTAATTGCAAAATAAGCCACAATTAAATTGCAACATGATGAAGACCTGAGTTTAATTTAACACTTTCCGTAGATAAGATATTCCTTTTCATGCCTGCAATGCCCGGAGCTTTACGCTCAAATGGATGAAAGAACTGGCGAGGCTTTAGTCATATCCCAGCCTATTCCCTTACCAGCGCTAAACGTAAGGAGAAAAAATGGGAAAATTCAAACAATCTATATTTGGTCGATGTTTAATTTATACAAAATGTCGCTGCATGGCCAATGATATCATTCTAATTTCTTAAATCTCAGAACTATTCCATGTTTCGGCAGGCATGATAAATTGCTTTTTTTTATATATTATATTATACCCGCAACTCAGGTTCTCTGCTTTATATAATTTTTTAATTTCAACTATTATTGAATAGTTGAAAAAAAAAACAAATCAAATTATTGTATTATTGCAAAATGTTTTTCAAATATTTCTTATGCATGTTTTGCTTAAAATTTTATTAATATTTATTTATTATATGTTTTCTGCGCCTGTCGTTACTTTGTAGATTAAATATTCCTTTCGACCATACCAAAGATCGGAAGCAGAAATCGATAAACAACGTAAAGCATTAAACGATCCAAAATGGCGACCTCCTCCATTATGCGTTGCAAATGTGAGTCACCATGATATAAGGCTTTTTTTATTAAAATGTTTGGCATGAACATGTAAATAACTTTATTATTTTAATGTCGTTTGTACTTAATTGTGATTTAATGTCCCATTCATCTTATAAATTAGTTTCATGTAATTAAAATCAAACTTTTAACTTAAGTTTGTTAGATATTTCCGCAATAAGTTCATCTTGACTTTTTTATTTTGCATTATACATAATTTTGATACAACAATTATATACTTGATTTAAAAAAACACGCTTTTATCAGTAGCGTACTAAAAAGGTAAAAATTGGTACTATATTATTGAATTACATACATATGTAACTTTGCAAAGTTTTAAGTGATACGATAATTAGGAGTGAATGAAAAGTGAGTTGATTGATTTGCTTACAATGTTATAGGTCAAGCTAACAAAAGTGTGTTAAAAAGGTATATATGTATGAACATAGCTATTGCAATTGTAGTTAGATATACATAATACAACGTTTAAAGTTATTGTAGTCATGTTTAATATTTCTTTGTCATAATACCAGGTGTTCAGAATGTCTTGGACTTCTGATTTTGTGGACAATATCTAATTTGACGGAACTGAAAAACGAAACTTTTTTCAATTCGATATAATTTCTTGCACATAAAATCGCATTTCAAAGTGTGTCTGAACCTTGATCACCTAGCTAGTATAATAATACATAGACTAATCAAATAAAAGTTTGCATGTGTATAAGTACAACTAAATACGTTAAGATAATTTCGAGGACATCATCAAAGTTAAGGTTAAAGCTTGAAACAGAGCTGCAGTTAAACTAAAAGCATACAAACGCATTTAGTGTTGCACATAATTATCATCAATTGCAATTTGCACGTATACATATGTATACTCGTATGCATGGATTATATGTATATTCTTGCTCAAGCCCATTACGTTAATAGTTCATTATTTAAATTCTGTGTTCGAAAAATTACTATTACCCCATTTTTTGTATATCAAGTTCTTAATATTTATAATAAATTGTATAAAGTCCTTAAAATGTTTGGATTCAACAAGTTTTGTTTAAAAATGGTTATTTTCCCATTGCATACAGAACTCCAATGTATTGCAAATTTAAAATTCCTTCTTCATACACTCGCGAGGATTACTTATGATTGCTCAACCGTTCCATTTCTATCTTTCGTTTAACACTCACAACTTTTTCTTAAGAAAGCAGTGAGATGATACTCTCGAATACTCATCAAATCAAATCCAAAATGTTACTTGTTACTTATCAAATCAAATATTCTATTAAACTTAAAGAAATTAATGGGTTTTTCCGCTATTTTTTTTTAATTATCAATTGTTGTTATTTTGGAAATACTGTAATTAAAATATGTAGACTGATTGAGTATCCAGACCTTGGTTTATATTAAATAATGCTAAAACTAACCCAAGAGTTAGGATTAGGTTTATGTGGGTGTCTAGCAGAGTGCCCAGGAAACCGCGTTTAAGCCGAATTGTGGAAGTACTATGGAACGACCCATGAGAATTATCTCCTGCTAGCTACAAATTTTCTAATAAATACGTTAAAATATTTGGAATCAAGATATCTTAAAAATTTTTGCTAATATTTTCTTTTCTCTTCTATCTATCTCCATTTATATTTCAACATAACTCCAACCATTTACTTTGTATTGTACTCTTTCAGACATAACTTAGATTCATACATTTTGGTGCTTTATTCATAAAAACAGTAAAATTAATTTATGTATTATTCTTATATTTATTATAAATATTCATAAATCATTTTCATACATTCATTCGCTTTTTGTATAAATCTGCATCAGATATCTCTATACCCATCTATGTTTAGAAAATTCACCTAATTATATTTTTCATTAACACAAAGTACAAACAATTTTTTAATATTTTATTTCGTAGACAATGGTTAGTCATGGACGTGTGGAACTTCTTGCACATCCTTTGAGTCAAAAGTATCTTCAAATGAAATGGAACTCCTATGGAAAATACTTTCACTTAACAAATTTACTTTTTTATTCGGTTTTTTTAATATTTGTTACACTCTTCTCCTCACAAATGATGAACAATATTGATATCCGAAATAGGACAACAACAATAACGAATGCACCTTTTATTAAAGAAGTTAATGGGACTGATAAGTAAGTTCTGCGAAATGAAAAAAATATAATAACAACAGAATTTCTCCCATTTAGCTTTACAGCATCACTTCCTCAACCAATATCAACGCCATATTATGACGATTTAGACGACGAAAAAGATGAGTTTATCATTAAAACAACCGGAATTGTGGTATCTGGTATTGCAGTTATAGTCTACATCAGTCTCAATTCAATTCGCGAAGTTGTTCAAATGTATCAGCAAAAGCTGCACTACATTCTCGAGGTGACTAATATAATTTCGTGGGTGTTGCATATTTCAGCTTTGATCATGGTATGGCCAGTCTTCTTTGGAGACGGGAAAGTTGCAAATATTCATTATTCAGCAGCGTCTATAACCGTATTTCTATCATGGTTTAGATTATTACTATTTCTCCAAAGATTTGACCAGGTAAATTCAAAACGTGTAAAATCCTGACCAGCTAACTATTAGTCATCTTTTTAGGTGGGAATATATGTGGTCATGTTTTTAGAAATCCTGCAGACGTTAATCAAAGTGCTCTTGGTATTTTCTATACTTATAATTGCGTTCGGACTGGCGTTTTTCATTCTACTTTCCAAGGTATTGTTGAGTAAATATTCTTAATAAAGAATTTCTAAGTTACCTATTTTCTAGATATCTAATGCACAAGCCAACCATTTGTCTTTTTCGAATATCCCAATGAGTCTTCTTAGAACATTTTCTATGATGTTGGGAGAACTGGATTTCGTAGGGACCTATGTTAACCCGTTTTATCAAAACCAGCTCAAGATGGCCATTCCATCTTTTTTAATCTTAAGTACTATTATACATTCTTTACGTGATTCAAAAATATAGTAATCCTGTTGCAGGTCTATTCATGATTCTTATGCCAATTCTATTAATGAACCTCCTCATCGGTTTGGCTGTAGGAGACATTGAATCAGTTCGAAGAAATGCGCAATTAAAACGGCTGGCTATGCAGGTATTAATTATTATCAAATGTTCAAAAAACTATCTCCAAGCTTGCGAATTTTGCAGGTCAAAGAAACAAGTGACAAAGATTTAATTTTTTATTCAAAAGTAGTTATTTTAATGTAAAGTTAAAAAACTACACAAACGTTGATAAACTAAACGACATTACATGTAATACTAGAATTCTGGAAGCATGTGCAATAGGCTTTAACTATAATTTCGAAAAGTATGTAACTAGAACAAAAGTACTTTTGCCATCGAGAAAAAAAAACGAAATATAATTTCTCCTAAAAAAATGCTTCTCTACCGTTGAACTTTTCGATCAAAAATTTGTTAATTAGGTCCTCTAGCCGAGACGTTCTTTTAAAACTCTTCCATTCATACAAAACTACAATACTTCAGTTTCGAAACAAACATGTTTAAAATAATTGGTCTGTTCGTTGAGCCCTGATTTCGACCAGATCAGATCCAATTAGACCAACTTAGATCAGCTTGAAAGTAATTGTCAGATCAGACTAGGTCAGAAAAGATGCGATCAGTTAAGATCATCAATTGTCAGTTGTAAAGAATGTCGAGAAGGCCAAGAAATTTGAAATTATTTAAGTAAATTATTTAAGAAATAAAAGTAATTCATTCATTCCACGGACCTCTGATTATTTGCACTAGGTGAAACTAATTCGATGCTTCTAAACTTTCTAAAACGCTTTATAACCGTCAAATGCCAGAAACTGACAAATAACTAAAAGCCCTGATGTAAGCTGATATACAAGTGATCAGAAAAGATCGATAATTATCAACCTCGATCAAGCTCAACGATCGCGAAGCAGATCAGTTTAGATCCTCGTCCTCGTCAAACGCGGATCTCTTGATCTTTTCTTATCTAGATCGATCTACGTTAGATCAGTCAACGAACGGATCTCTACATATATGCTAAAATCACATCATCAGATACGAGGCCATATGTTTAGCACCCATAAAACATTTTTAATTGGAACTCATTAGATACGAATGATTATACAATCAGTCATATGTATAATATGTACTTACATATTATATGAAAGAAACAAAAAAAAAATTATTACATAATAATGGGACCCTTAAAAAATAAATTACCTTATGATTCCGTTTTAATAGGAAGAAATTATAAAGAAAATATTTCAGGTCGTTCTTCACACTGAATTGGAGCGTAAGTTACCACAAATGTGGCTTGAACGAGTCGATAAAAAGGAGCTAATTGAATATCCAAACGATACTAAATGCAAATTGGGATTTTTGGACTCTGTCCTCCGGAAATGGTTTTATAACCCATTTAGCGAGGATAGTAAGTTAAAAAAAATAAACATATTATATTTTATAAAAAACAATTTTTATTCTTGAACCTTCCAAACCAGGTGGAATGGACATGCCCTTCGAGAACAACGATGATTATGTAACAACTGAAATTGATAAACAGAAGCGAAAGCTGCGCGAAATTAGCAGAGTTTTGGATCAACAACATCAACTACTACGTCTAATTGTACAAAAAATGGAAATCAAGACCGAAGCTGATGATGTAGACGAAGGCGTCTCTCCAACTGACCTTCGCCCACTGAGTGCCTATTCGACAGGTAGCTCGAAATGGACTTCGCCAAGGATACGAAAGAAGTTACGCACAGCCCTTAGCTTCAGCCGAAACTCCAACTAGGTTCTTTTAGCGTGACCCTTTCTATATTATAATTATTGCATGAAAAATTGTATGTAAGATCATCAATGTTACAGCTAGATATCTACCTTTAAGGTCGGACTTGCAGGGTATGTGTTTCGTTGTTCGCGTTCAGTTCTAATATTTCATGTTTAGTGTCCACTTATCTTAAAATTTCTTACTGTGTTTAGCTCCACAGTTAGTTGTTTAGAATCATTTGATTGAATTTTCCATTCAACAAAACAGATATTTTTGGACATTTTAATTCAATTTATTTTTACGTCTTTTATGAATAAATGTTTAACAAAACCCCCACTATGCATTTTTATTTCTTCTGTTTGAGTATTTTATAGTTACGTTAAATTCCCATGTGGTTCCTATTCATAGTAAAATTTAATTTGGTTAGACAGAAAATACAAGTTGCAAAAGGGAAAAAAGAGTATTCCACTTCAAATCCATAGCCTTAGGCTTACAATTAGAGAGATATATGTACAGTACATACAATAGGAAAATGTGTTTTTCGAGGATATTTTTCATTCATTTATTTTTGTAATAGTTCTTTAATTTCCTTTATTAACTTGTATGAACAGCAGCGTTGTCTTGGTCGAATATTTTAATCTTTATCGAGATTATCACAAAAAAAAAATTAATCAAACTTCTCAGGATGACACTGTTTTAGTCCTTAACATTCACTCGATCAGAGGCAAATTAAATTTCAAAGGGCTTTAATACGAATGTGAAATGAAAATGTTCGCTTTAATTACTTAAGATTGATCCCGTTGAATTTATCTCAAGATTAAATTTCTTTTTTTCGGAATAAAACACCTTCAACAAGTAGGTTGTAACATCTAGTGAAATTGCTTTTTGCTGTACAAATTTTCTTTTCATCTCGTATAAGTTGGTCCTTTGTTTATTTCTTGGCTTTTTGTGCAACCATACTTGACATGATTATTCAAGGCAATAATCAAATCTTTGAATTGTTTGCTTGGATAGTTATTCTTATGAATGAAGTGCTAGTTTTATCGCTTCGTTACAAAATATAACATATTGAAAAATGTAATGCTGCCGCGGACTGAAGAGAATTTACCTGTAATTACACCCGACCAAGCTTAGAAACTAATTCCTTCGAAACAATTTTATCGATGTTCTTGAGTGGCCTTCCTACAATCCAGATCTAAATCCGATAGAAAATCTTTGGGTGCATGTAAAAAATGCAGTTTCTAAACAATTAGAAATAATGATGAATTATTTAATGCAGTTAAGACAGTATGCAAAAACATTCCAAAGATTTAGGCATCTAATATTAGCAACGAGATCATCAGCAGATTTATTATTTCAAATTAATTGTTCGTTTTGATAGCAGCATGAAGTCTAATTTCGTACTTAAAATTATTTAAAATGATTGTAAAGATCTACAATTCCTACCAAAACTTGCTATCAAATTTATTATTAGAATAGTTCTTTCAAGGTGCGGCGTAAATGTAAATTTGAAGGAGAAACACGGTTTTTTTTAAATCCATTAGGGTATTTCTAATTAGTTTTACATACATATCTGCATAACAAACACCAAATAAGCCGTAGTTGCAGCACTACCTCTAGGTAGTAAAGGAGAGTCAACCACCAACCAACTTGCATAGCAGAAACAAAAATAAGTTTCAAATAGCAATGAACCATGAAAAAATAGGAAGTTTTTAAAAATTTATGAGATCCTTGGAGCCCCAACGGAAGGAAAGTTCAGAGACCAACGTAAACATTAAAATAACAGTCCATTATCGGTCGATTTGTTCGATGTTTCGCCAATGTAATAGAATTCTTGTCTACAGTATATAAACAGTAGAATAATTGTTAGTTACTTTATGAGCCTTCTTGCGCTGATGGTTCAAAAATTCAAGAATCTGTAAAATCATAATTCTTGAAAATTAAAATACATGTACTTGAAAATATGGCCCAAAAGTTTGATGCTTGTTTTGTTGATTATTCTGCAGTAAACCAACCCAACAAATTTGTTTCTCCAAATATTCTCTACATTTATTAACAGCTTTCTATAAAATATTCAGTTATACAGGTGATTCCTTAAAGCCTCTCGAGGCGTAATCAGCAGGTTGTGTACGGTCAGAAAGCTTAGGAAATCCTTCGTCGCCTGGAAAGACAGCTTTGCGGGAAGTGATAACTCTCCAGCCACCTTTCCGGGTCCAATCCTGCAAAGTAATTTTAAAAGTTTTGAACCGTGCCAATATCGTTCAAATATTCTTTACATTGGAGTTGTATTTAAAGTAATAAACTGCGGTGTACGCGAAAGCCAGAGCCATAAGTGCCTTGCCGGTCCAGAAGCGCACAGTGTACGCTCTGTGGTGTCCCTGGAAAACGGTCGGATTTAGGATTTAGGTTAGGCCCCATGATTACATAATTTGCAAAACATTACCATAGCTGGTGTCAGGACTTCGCAGAGTTTATCTAGTGGAAAGCGGTAGAAGCGCTTAATGGGGTTCATCAACTCCCTTTCGAGTTCTGGGACCACCCGCGGCTCATTCGGACTGAGTTGTTGGTCAAGAATCCACTGCTTTCGCCAGGCCCTCTCCTCGGGCGACATCCCTATTAAACGCTCTCGTTCCCTGACCATGCGACCAGCAATGGCCATCGGCGTAACACCGCCGGTATTTGACGATGCCATTACTTAATTCCTGTGTTTACACTTTCAATAAATTGTTTTTCAAATTCAATTCAAGGCACTGTGCAGGAGCTCAGTGCAGCTGACCGCTGACGTTTCGTTAACAAGCGAACGACAACGAAATTAGAGACTGCCTAGATTATTGATTATATTGTAGTACTAGAAGAAAAATTAGGCCTCGTCAGGAAAGTTCCCAAGTCGATTTAAATCCCTCAGTTTTATATTTTTCCTTTTACAAGCTTACCAAAAACACTCAAAGTTAATTCAAAGGCAAAACCAAACCATTCAAACATTGGCACATACACTTTGAGGAGGTGGAGGTTTTCTATAACACTGGTCTACAATTTCTTGTTTTTTTTTTTATGTTCTGGGAAGGATAATATAATAGGCCTTTTCGATAAGATTTTTTCGGTAGATTACGAACCTGAAATTAAAAATGTTCCAAGAAGTAAGGTTTTTGAGTAATGATAGTATAAAAAGTTAAAAATCCTTATTTTGGCCATTTTTGAAAATTTATTAAGAAAGAATGGAATGACGCAAAAGCTCAAAAATATGTATCTCCAAAAACAACTTAAATGTTTAATTGAACTTATAAAATATCAGTTATTTGAAAAGTCTATCAAGATTTGTTCAGAAGATAAGTTTTTGCATAGGAGTCCTTCTCCTATGTCCCCATTTCATTTATTTGATAGGGCCTAAGTAAAGGTTTATGCAAACCTCAGAAGGTTTATAAGTAACTTGATTTTATAGTGATAGTTAAGAATCTAATCTTTTATTAGAGTTACCTTTCAAAGTCGTGCAAAAACTCGTTATTTTTGAAGAAGTTTTCAAATACATATGTATGTCTAATATATAACGTTTTTTCACTTTTCAACCACATATTTCTCGAAAACGTAACATTTTGGAACAATTTCGTTCAAGAATTCGTAATTTACGGAAAAAGTCTTATAGAAATTATATATCAATTGTTCTGTGGCAAAAATTTGTTGACCAGTGTAACCACACTATCACACATTTTCAAAACAGTCTTCATCATAATGGCACCTATAAAGTCAAAAGGTGCGAAAATTCATTGTTAAAACTCCTTATTAACTTTTCTCAATCATATTTCGTTGGCATAAATTATCTCTTATGATTGCCTAGAAATTGCTAGAATATTCGCGTCATAGAAAGAGAAAGTACTTTCGTATCATACTCAACGAAATTATGATCAAATCCTAACGGAGATTTCAACTCTATAACTTTACGTTATTAATTCTTTAATGTAGTAAGGATTTCTAGAATTATCTTGAATTTCGCGTAACGGTCAAGAATCAACTACACGTTGTCAGATTTTAAACAATCCCGATTTGCGTTGCAATGTACTCCAATTCTGTTACGCACCAATTAAATTTATAATCTCTTTATCTTCTCAATTCTAAAGTTTAATGAGCCCAAATTGACAGAAAAGAAATTAGTAATATTTTCTTAACAAATTTTAAATAATTTTAATTAGTCAAAGAGTTTTGTGGTGGCTAGACTACTACTAAGCCTTGATGATTACGGTGGGACTCGTAATGCAAATTGCCAGTACCATTACCATAGCATTGATACTTTAGGATATTTAATTACCAATATCAAGTATCCCGTAACTGCCTTACAACTACAAGGAATTTAATAAACTAACGCTCAATATTAGGAAAATTAAATATATTATTTTTAATGTAAGGAATAATATCTCAGATCGAAGAGTACTTTTTGATATGAGAATAAAACCGATGTTGACTCCAGGATTGAAAGACGGGAAGAAAATAAAATGAGTAACTGAAGTACCAGTGCCTCACTTTACACGAAAATCTTAACTAGAAATCGCATAACGAAAATTGCAGCGATTACAGTCACAATTAGTAGAACAGAAAAGCTTAGGAATTTTGTCACTGAATTTAATATATAATTGGCACATTCTGAACTGAACAGGGAAAATTAATAATACTATATAAGCAATGGCATTGTTACTTCACCATTTACTATTTCAGAAACATTACGCAGAATTGCTTAGAAATAATTATCTAGCATTACTATGGATATTGTAACATAACATGATCTACAGTAACTTAGCATTAGTTAGCAATTGCCCTGCACCAGCATAATTAATAGATACAAATCATAAATTCTCAGAATTGTATTATAATAAATTAATTTATTTTTGCTTCACTTGCTGGAAATGTTGAGAAAGGCAAAATAATGTACTGAATCTAATTATTGGAACTTCTTTATACTGAATATATTATATGCTACAATTACACCTAAAGTAAAAACTATGTAAATCCGAATTAGATTGTGGTGTAATTAAATGTAGCAATTTCAAAAATTATTCGCGTATTTAACAAATCAACTTACACTCGAAATATATCGAATTAGAATGAATTTTACCGAATTGAATTTGAAGCAAATATAAATAATAGATAAATGGCAGATAAAACGAGGGTTTTGTCATTTTTATGGGGAATAAGTGTATAGTTCATTAAAAAAAAAGCAAAGACGCTATCATTTTGAAAAATTCTATATTTAATCTAAAATAAAATATCTAAAAGGTGCTGTGCAGAAGATACTCCGAGATTCGAAGAAGGTATTTTGCGCTTTATGTTCTACTCTTAAAAATAATGTTATTTTGCGCTTAAGAAAATAATTCTTTTTAAAAGCGCTGAGACTCTATGTAAAAAAAAAAGCGGAAAAACATAAAAATTCATTTTAAAAAATACCGCTGAACCACCTGCAAAACGAACGTAGCCTAACACCTGCAGGTTGCACTTGGTAGTGAAGACGCAGCGGTGAGCCGCGAGCCGATGAGAGAAATTTTCGGTTCAAGGCCCGCTCTCTCGAGTTGATTGCATCGGGAGATCGGTTTCTTCGGTTCGGTTCGGTTCAGTTGGCTGTAGTTTGTCGTCCGGTCGGTGTCGGTGGATTTAAGTGATATTAATCAAAAATTCTTCTTACGCCATATTTGTGTGCTGGTTTTTAAATTAATCCCTTTCTCGTTCCTGCATAAAAAGCAGCTGAGGGTAAGCGTGCTTATTCTATAACTTCGATTTCGAACTATTTTCCTTTCTGTTTTTGTTTCACACAGTGGTCTAGTCTAGTTCTTTCTATCAAAATGTTTGGTTTTATAAAATTATTTTTGTTTCTAAGTTTATATAATGTGTTAAACGCCCGTTTATAAATTTCCGGTGGCTTTAAAACTTTCTATCAAGGTATTTTGAGAATTTTCCACCAAGAATTGATTTTTCAATTGCAATATGGCTGTGCCGCGCCATTTTGGCAATTTATCAGTGACGCCGGCCGGAAAGCTGTTTGGAATTGAGAAGTTTTCTTGTCATTAAAATTTTCATTGTTTGGATATTATTTAGTCAGATTTATTAAAAGTAGAGAATTGTGGCATTTGGTCAAAAATCGAAAATTATTGATTGACCTCGTGTCTCCCAAATTAGCTGTATGACGCATGTCTTGTCTACAAGAAAATGGCGACCTGAGGACGCCAAGTTCTGCAAGGTGTTAAAGAGAAATTGCAAATTTTCTACCTTTTCATGACAGAATTTTTATTAGTTTTTTTTAATCTCGAACAATATCAATATGAAAACAAATTCATTTTTAAACATTAATCTCATAAGCGCCATCAAGCTAATAAATTTATCTGGTTTCAAAAGAATTTGTTTCTAAGGTGATAATTTTCCAAAGAGAGATTTCGCGGATAGTGCACTCATTAATTTTGATCTTAAAGGAATTTTTCCACCTTTAATTAAATGCTGAGGAGGTTCACTCAGCTCAATTTGTTCCGAAATTGACAATAGCTGCGTTTTTTTAATGAACTGGATCCAGGTTTTAGTACGTTTTCTTCACATGAAAACCCGAAAACCCAGGTTTTATCGGGGTTTCTATCCGCATTGCCCCATTTTAAGTTGGAAATATTTGAAATTTCCCCGTAACCTCGATAGAAACCCCGATAAAACCTGGGTTTTCGGGTTTTCATGTGAAGAAAACGTACTAAAACCTGGATCCAGTTCATTAAAAAAACGCAGCTAATCACCCCTATCCCCTGACGTGTATAGTGGGTCGCGACGACCCTGCCACTGCCCACTAGTTCGGAGGATCTCAGGTACCCAGGCAGCTGTTTCTCCCACCCCAATATTTCAGTTTAGACCTTCAGAAGACGAATAGAATTAGATTCATCTTTATATCCGTCTTAGTTTTCGAACCCTCAATGCCCGTTGTGGGGGTCCCCAAAACATGTATACCCTTCAGGGGCTATTCTTGATTCCAACTGATTCGAACGAGAGATCATATTGGATATGCCGAATTCCGTTCGAGCCCGAAAAAATATTCGATCGGAGTCAAAATGTCAATACGTGTAAAATAATTCCGCCAAATCGAAGTTGCGGAACGGTTTGTGTAACAAAATGTAAGTGCTTTATTTTTGTTTGTTATATATTTATACTGTGAACATTTTGTAATTAGGACGAAATCGACAAAGAAACAGCAATATGAGCGCTTAGTTCAACTGCTACAAAACTAACCAGATGTGTAACTAAGAGATTTTGCAATGGAAATCAAGCCCCATTTTGGGAAAATGCAGCAAAAGAGCTGAATAGTTTAGCCTTCAAGTTCAGCAAATAGCAAAAAATCTCGAGCTTCCAAGGAGACAACCTTCGATGTACTAAAGCAGCAAGTGAAATTACAAAAAGATTTCCATGAATCTGAAGACTGCTTTAAAAAATTGTAATGAAAATATGAAAGAAAGAAATTCAGATGTAAAAAGAATTTATAGGTCTTTGGATGATTAAATGCGTCGGCATAAATAAAGAAATAGAAGAAAAACCCAAATATTTTACCGAATGGGCAGATTGACTGCGAACACCTAATTTCGGAATCTAAAGATTCCGTACGGATTTCAGAAATTCAATTCCGTTCGGAATACATGTTTCGAACGTATTAGTTTTCCGACGAAATTGGAAATAGAGCTGAATATCGTATTCCGTACCCGAACACTAGATTAATCATGAGACCACTGACATATAGAATTGGACCGCTGATACAAGGCAAAATCACTCCTCAAAATTGAGACGACTTTTTGACATAAGACCTCTTTCCGCCATCCGGCCCACGGCGTATCTCTTTCCGCCATCCGGCCCACGGCGTATCTCGAAAATAATCGGAGGTGGACTTCTTTCATTATTTTTTTTTCCTCCTTCCCTACTACAAAGTTCTTTCAATAAAATAAATAAACTTTAATAAATAAGTAGTAATAAGTACATAGTTTAATGTTTAAATACATTTCCATATAATTTTTGTTTTAAAAACAGACCGTTCTCAAATTAAAAACTACCACCAACATTGAAAAGTTAAATAACTTACTTATTACTGTTGGTGGACGTTCTAATATTTTATTAATATTATGTAGTAATATTTGAAATGAGCACTTTAGTTACTATAAGTTGCAGTACGCCGACGTTATGGTAATATGATTTTTAAAGTAATTTGTGCCGAACTGGATGTTCACTTTTTGCAAGCCAAACAGGCTCATGTGCGAAAATCTTGGGTAGTTGTACATATTGAGATTTTGTCTCATTATTATATTTTTTTAATTCGCTATATTTATATTTACAGCACTAAAATGGCATTCCGCAGTGGAAATAATAGGCGCAACTTCGGTGGCGGCAGCTATGGTGGCGGTGGTATGGGAAGAATGAATCCCTGGGATAACCAGAATAATGCTGGTGGAAATTTTGGTAATATGCGCCAAGGAGGTGGTGGTGGCGGCGGACAAGTTATGAACGCTGAAACTCTTACTCTAGCAAACAATTTGCTAAACAACCTGTTAAGGAATCAGAATCCTCCTTCACTTTTGGACCTTCCTCGTGGTGGTGGTGCCGGTGGTATTCCGGGTAGAGGTGGAGTTCGACAGGTATGTGAATTGTCATATTTCTCTAATCACAAGTTCTCTCCTGAAAAAAAGCAACAGTAATCTCTGGATTGTTTCTTATCTTGGAACACGTGCCCACTGCTGTTCGGATTTGAAGCATGCGAGCAATTACTGTTGATTTAATAAAATCGTCTTGAAACGTTCCATAACTTCATTTCCAATTAGTTTTCCTTTCGATTCCTTTTGTTTTTAAATCTTACACTCTAATGCGCTGTATTTGATTATTAGCAAGAAATTTAAGATGGCTTTTCGACAATGCAGTTCTTTGTAAAATTTCGGTTTCAGAAATATGCTGCATTGTCCCGAAGAATGCATTTCCTCATACAGCGCCTTTAAACCTTTTATTTTAAACACATTTTTATTTCTTATGTACTGTAAGATTAAGCTATAATTGTATATGTATATTGGCCGTTTTTGAGGCGTTGCATACATCGCAATGGAGCGACCTGGTCCTCTTCCGGGGGCCGTCGCCTGCCTTTGTACAATGCACAAAAGCAAGCCACCTCTTTATATAGTTTATAAAATTATTCATTTTCAAATAAGACATTATTAATTAAATGAACATATTTTTCAATTTCTTTCTCTCGACTGTTCCACCGCCTACTGCATTTGTGCTTCGATCTGTCTTCTCAAAACCACAAAACGAATGATTGCCCATTCTGTATTCAAACAACAAAAACCAACACACGTAATGTAAACAACTATATCGCTCGTCTTTGCAAAAATGCAAAAATGGAATATAATTTCAAAAATGTGCAAAATAATTCTCTGTCTCCTGTTTGTGGGGTACATTTCGCATGCATGTATGTAATGTTTTATTAAAATTCAATTATTTTGCGATGATGCTTTGATGACCGATCGATACATTCATGTTTATACGATTTTACGTGTGTTTGGACATGTTTGTTGTATAAAATGGTTGAAACTTTTACTGGATGTAAAATCGCACAATCCTGACTACTATCAATGGCGACACGCAATCACAATATTCAACCAACTTCAAATTCATACAAATAAAGGTGGGCAATCGACCTGGCAATCGTAATCGCCGTGTACAAGGAACTTTTGGTCGTGCTCAAAAACCTGGCTCCAATAAGCAAGGCGGTATTCGTAAACAGAATGCCTTTGATCGTGCCAAGAAACTTCTGGCTAAAAATTCTAATAAAAAGAAGGATTCAACTCCTGGCGATAAAACTGATAAAAAGAAAAACGAGAGGTAAGAGGCAAACAATTTCTCATTAAAATACTCATAAATGATAACAAAAAAAATTTTTATTAAAAAAAAAACAGCATTTCAAGAGTTTATTTGATTTGGAAAAATGTTTACATTTTCCAATTGTAGAATATGACATCCGATTTGTTAAGTTCTGTGTAACTGATTTTCATTTGATGCTCACAGTTGTTATCAAACTTTACACGAGGCTCAATATAATTTGTTAGAATGGTGACTATTTAGGGGACCTCTCAGGGCCTCGAAAATGGTGGAGTGCTTGGAATTACAATGAAATCCTTATAAGTTCGCTTTAATTAATTAATTTTCGTTTTTAGATCATCGTTAAGAGTGGTGCCTGCATTTGCGACATTTACAGCATAATGCTCAAAGTTATCAATTCGCTAGAAGCTGCATTGAAAATGAATTTATAAAATATCGGTTGTTAACCTCAATATTTAATTTTGCAGTTCCTGCTTCCAGTTTGATCAAAACTCATTTTTAAAACAAGTTTTATATTTTATTTATTTTAAAATCTCTTTATAAATTGGTAGTGGAAAACTTGTTGATTTTTTTAAAAGAAAACATGTCCCTCAGGCTTAAGTATTTTCCAAACATTGCGATCTATTTTATTTTTTTTTTTCGTAGCCGCGCACATAAAAATACAACCATACATATGTATGTATGTTTTTAATTTAAATCCTAAACAAATAGTTAAGGAATTAATTTTTATAATTAAAAAAAAAGAAAATCGTTTCCAACTAAATATATGTTTAAATTACTTCAGTTATTACAATCCAATTATAACGTAGAAATTCAATATAATTTGAGATTTGCATATTTAGATTTCAATGGACCATAGTGGCCTGTGCAAATTTCTAGATATATCTATTCGCTCGAAGTTTTAAATGTATCGCTTCAGTTGCTCTTGAAAGTATCTTCCGTTTAATTTTTCTTTCACAAAAAATATTTTCTATATTCTGGACGAAAATGCATTGATGAGCGTCACCACTTTTAACGATAATAAATCATTTAACGTTTTATAAGGATTTCCTTCCTCTAACAGTTTTTCCAAATTATCATAATACTAAACGACTTTTCTTTTCCATTTCCTAACAACAGTTTGAAGGAGAAGGAATCGATCTACGCTGATGTTCCCAATGACATGTTCTATTGTCACTTGTGCAAGAAACACATGTGGGACTCCAACTCGTTCGAGAATCATATTAAGGGGCGTACCCATCTAATGATGCGCGAAGGGATTGAAGAAAGCTACCGTCTTAAGGCCAACATGATCCGGCAGGAAGCTAAAATAGCCGAACAATTGAAATTGATTGAATTGGATCGTCTCAAGCGTATGGGCAAGTCTGGAAAGGCTCAACGCACTGAATATTGCACTATGTGCGATCTTAATTTCCATGGACATATTTCTGCTCATAGGAAGTCAGAAGGTCATCTTACTTTAAAGAAGTTCTTGCATCCCAAGTGTGTTGAATGTAGTAAAGAGTTCCCAACAAGGATTGAGTATGATACTCATCTTCTTACTCCCGAACACTTGAAGAAGGCCGCTGAACGCAATACTAAAGTTGGAGAAAGAAAGAAAAATAATTTGACCATCCTCACCGAGGAAGATGAGTTGAAGGACGTTAAGCAGCCAACCAAGAAGAAGAAGAAGCCTGAGGTAAAGGTTGAAGGTGAAGAGGGTGCCACTGAAGAAAAAAAGGAAAATGGTGAGGCACCAGCTGAGGGTGAAGAAGACATAAAAAAGGAACCTGAAGAGGCTGGTGAAGAAGAGGGGAAGGAGGACGAAGATGCCAGCCTCACTGTAATTGAGGATCCAGAGGATGTCATCGTTGATTACCAAGATGGGGAAGAGGTCCCCGCTGAGGTTGACTCGAGGATCCCAAAGTACAATTGGATGCGACCAGTTGGCTTCAGCTTGATAAGTAAATTAGAATGCTTTGAGTGCAGCATTTGTGCTAAATTCTTTGATAATGAGAAGACAGCTGAAGTGCATTCGCGAACTGTTTCTCACCACCGCCAATTCGTTAGATTTATTAATGAAAAATCTAGCGACACAAAGATTGCACAAAAACGTGCTGCTGCTGCACTTGAAGAAAATGAGCGCAAAAAGAGGAAGCTCGAAGCTGCTGAAGAGGAAGAAAAGAATGAAGAAGGCGAGGAAGGGGAGGAGAAGCCCAGCGATGAATTGTATGATCCTTCAGAAGCAACTGGTGAAGGTGAGGATGAAGATGTAGAAATGAACGAGAATGAGGAGCAGCAAGAAGCTACTGACGACGCTGTTGGTGAAGATAATGAATCCAAAGAAGAAGTAAATGGTAAAATTGAAGACGCTCCGATGAAAGATGAAATTAAAAAGGAAGAACCCCAAGACACTGAAATGGCTGAACCTGAGCCTGAACCCGAGCCGGAACCTGAACCAGAACCCGAAATAAAGCCAGTTAAGAAAGAGGAGAAACCAGTTGTAAAGGCTGCTGCTCCTGCTGCAGTTTCTACTCCTGTTACCACTCCTCAGAAAACAGCTCCAGTTGCAACACCACAAAAGGCAACACCCGCCCGTGGTGGCGGGCAAGCCAAAGGAACTCCTAGGGGTCGAGGTCGTGGCAGGTACAATCGTTTCTAAGTATATTTAATCTGCCGATGACGATTTTAAGATTTTAAGTTCATTCTTAAATTAGTTTACGAGCGCCGGTATAAGCACATATAATTGTGCGCTCCAGCGATTTTAGTATATGTACCTTTTAATTTAAATAAACATTTTAGGTGTACATCACACGCTTTCAGTTTCCTCATTATTAAATATTACCTCCTCCTTGAATCCTCTACCCTAAATTGGAAATTTCGCAGTCTTATTTTATGGAAGTCGTTTTCTCTGATTCGTCTAGTGAAGACAAATTTTCAAAGCTGGAGTACTAAAAGAAACCCAAAATTATTTACCACTAAATTCGATTTATATTTCGATATTTTGAAAATATTTATGAAATCAAGAAAAAACAGTTTCTATCAAATTTATAGGGAATTATTTATTCATAATGAAAATTATCTATCCCATAACTTTCGTTAAATTTTATGACGATTTGAATCCGTTGATTTCAGAAACTGTTTTATAATTTCAGTGGGTTACGTATTTAATATTGAAGCAATGAATTGCGTGCATAAAAAACCATATGCGAAATTGTATAGCTCTAAAACTAAAATGATTAGCATAAAATTTATACAATTTTCCAATTTGAATTGGGTATTTCAATGCTTTTCGAAAAAACTACTTTCTTGCGCATGATAGGAAGCGACCCATCCGGCTCCTTGAAAATCAGTAGTCTTGTTGTAAATCAGAGACAATTTGTTATTTGTACTGGTATAGATGCTGGGCCTTTCCTAAAATGAATATTATTAGAATTGATCTAAAAAATAATAGCTAAATTTTTACATCTCCGCAAAATCTGCGCACTTCCTTCATCTCACCAGTGGCTGAAGCTTCAAGAAGTTTCAAATAAATGTGCGAACAAGTTCCCATTGATCCTATATTAAATTCTGCAAATAAAAGCACAATGATTTCTGCACTACACAGCAGTAAAGAAAATATAATCATAAAGGTAAAGCACGAGAAATGTAAGGACATTTTCATCTATATAAGAACCCCAAGAGATAGGTTTCAGCATATCTTGAGAAAACCCTAAGAACTCTAGTCCTATGCTACGAGCTGTTGGGATGCTTTTCACCTATTCAAGTTCTTACAGCGAGAATTTCGTAAAGCACGGACTTGTGCTGGATGCAAGTTTTTTATGTTTATATTTTCTTTGGTCGCAGTTCTTCAACTTCAAAAATTACTTATGGTAATATTATTTATACAGGATGTTCAGAAAGTTAGTAGGAAGAAGTATTTAACCTTTTATACAATAGAGATAATTAGTAATCAGTTATATAGCTTTCCTTGGTAAGAATCTTTGTTTAGATGTCAAAAAACAAGAAAATGCTAATTATGTATTAATTAATCATGTGTGGATGTGGATATAGCGTCTACAGAAATTTAGCTTATAATATGGCCCGATTGTTGAATCTGTTCGAATCAGATAGAAAAGAGCTTACAAAAGTCCTTTTTAGGTAAAAATTCCTTAACTGAGTCGCTAAAATTCTCAGGAATTATATAGTTTCAGAAACCCTAGACTTCAATGAATTACTGAAATTAATATATGAACATTTTAGCAACTTTATTAAGGATTTTTTGTCCAAAAAGGGCTTTTGTAAGCTCTTTGAAATACTATTCGAACGAATTCAACAATAGGGCGCATAATTCAACAGGAGAAGTGCTAGTCCTAGCTTTAAAATCATAACAAAATTTTAATTTTCGGCGAACAAAATTAGGTTTTTAATTCTTAAAGAACTACTTATCTTATTTTAGTGTTTAAATGCGCCCATGGACATCCGAATATCTTTAATTCGAAAGTGTTGCCAACCAATGACAGTAGAGTTTAACAGAGTTTTCTAGACTTTTGGAGATTACGTATTAGGAAAATACTCGTAATCGAAAATGCTCGTAAATCAATCAAGATTTTAATTTTTTAAAAACGCCACCACAACCTAAGCCTGAACTAGTAGCAATGTTAGGGAGAATGCCGGCTGTAAAGTATTCTTAAAAAATTTAAATTTCACATAACATATTTGAATTTATGAACGCCGTTTGTTGTGATGCGCACGTTGTTTGTACTTGTTGTTTGGTATTTTCATCGTAGAACTAAAGAAGAAAGCAATAAGAAATGTAAATAAAAATTTAAACATATACACTCACTTCGGCTATTTTTGAGCCAGTTGACTCGAAAAGGTCGTTTTCTAGAACAAAAGCAATGGTATACGTTGCAGGAATATTAAAGTAAATATGACAGTCGTCGTTATCAGTTTTTTTTGATAATATAACGCTTAGAGCTGTTGCATTCTAAAAATATTTTATTAAAAACATTTTAACAATTAAATGAACGCTGTCTACCATCGGCTAATCGCAATTTAGCGCTGAATCCACGTCGCTGCACTTCAGAGTTACTCCTAAAGGTTAGTTCAGCAGTTTTGTTCATACAATGACTATAAGATGTATGTTTTCCACAAAGTATATGCGTTGTCCACTCAACAGTGTAGTTGGAAAACTGAAAATAATAAAAACAAGACGAATATTCGTGTTCGCAAACTGTGACTGAATGTTTTTAAAGAATGTTAGATGAGAATTGTTTCTTTCTCCTTGTTTCTTATTTGAAACTTTTAAAAATGTTAACACTTAACCGTCCGGTCGGGTAAAAATACCCAACCCGTTTAGACTTCGTTCTAGATTGAAACTAGTTCTTGTATGTTACTACATATCATTAAAGTTACCAATTTAATAAATACATACATATATTTATTAGAAAATACCAGTTATCTTAAAACGGTGATAAATAATTTTTGTGTGGGAAGATCATGTCTTGATCTGAAAACATTGAGCGTAGCTCAACCACAGTTGCGCACAGGTTCTTTCCCTGTATATCCTCAAAGTACAAATTTGGAAGTTATTCTATTGTATATAATCGAAATAAGTTTTAAATAATATATAAATATGAAGAAATATGTGCAGATAACTTATCGAACTTGTTATGATATTGAAAATGACGGAAATATTGCTGGACGTGAACGAAAAGTCTCTAATTTAAACACCGGACGGTGTTTTATAATGAAAATAAATTCATAAATCTCGCACCAGATGGACTAATGAAAACTAAATACTTGTTGGAATTTTTTTTCAGTTGGAATTTTACAGTTTGGTTAGATGCATATTACTATTGAACGCAATCGGGCTAACGCCCTTGGCAGATAGTAAACTTTATTTAAATTGCTTTATTATATGTATTATAGAAACTCAAACAAAGAAAGATTAAACATTTTCTTACCGAAAAAGGATAGTAAGAGATTTCAAAGTAATCCAGACATTGACCAGATTCTTGCTGCTCCTCTAAATCGAATTCCTCAAAATGAATCTCAATTGGCTTTTGATAGTGCAATGTCCAATGGCAAATAGTATTAGGTGGATAATAGCCGTTGTGCTCTGGACTTTTAATTATAATCTCCTATACAAGAAAAAATGAACTGTTTGCAAATTATTTTGAGCAAAAGAGATTTGGTTACCTCTGTTTCATTGAAGGTTATATCACTTGGGCCACAAGGTGATGGCAGAAACGTAACAGTCGCATTAAAACCCTGTCCAGCGTCAGCGTCATCCGAAGCAAAATAAACAAACAATTTGTTTCGCGATGATATCACAACCCGTGGTAATTTATCACCGCAGAAATTGTTTAATGTGGAGCTTTCGCCATCTCCATCACGAATCTCAAGGAAATCGCAAGTGCAGGACGAAGTGTGTAGGCATGCTGTTAAATTGAATGAATGGAAATTCATCGTTACGTAGTTTCCGTCGGGAGCAGAAAATACGTAAATACAGTTGAGATTTTCCTCATATCCACCTGCGAATCGATCGAAGATGTATGAAGAATTCTGCTGGGTGAGTATCACGTTTTCGTCACATTTTTTCCTAAATCTTATTTGCGCAGAGAATCCTCTACCACGATTCAAAGCTATGTTAGAAACTGCTAACACTTGAGCTTTATTTTCTGAAATTTTGTACAGAACATTCTGTTGTCTTGTCTCACCACAGAGATGGGCTATTTTATTCGCGTCAGATAATTCATGCCCGCCAAAAATTTCAACGTAACCCTCTAAGCAACGACTGCGGTGGAAATTGAAGTATTTGAACTCAATAAATATTGAAGTGTCCGATTGGCCTGTAATGTTCCAGAGACCCTTCATATTCTCATCGGACAGACTTTGAATCGTTGTCTCTTCTGTGACAATACCGCCACAAGAATCTAATTGATATGTAAATGAAAATTTCAAATTCCCGGCTTTGTTTCCTTTAATATAAAACTCTATAGAGTCTTTCGCATAGATATCCCCAAGATTTTCCGTTGAGCAATACTTTTCAACTTCGTTGTAACTCTTCCCTTTATACACTTCTAGCGTATTTTCTGGACATTGTTCGCCGTTATCCAGGATGTTGAAATGTACTTTGATCCTTTCCGCAGTCTGGGTCTGAAGATTGTAAAAACATGAATACAGGGGCCAGGTCGGACTATTGATAGTTGTCGTTTTCGATTCTTTTGTTACATTAAAAAATCCTCTGCAGCCCTGCGAGGCGTGCATATGGAAACCATCTCCAACTGTTTCGTTATCGGTTCGGAACACTATCATAAGTTTCGTAAGGGCTGTGTGAAATACTTGAGGATGCTGTCGCCCACAGAATCGCGCCTGGGGTTTCCATTTATTGTCTAGAAGTGCTCTAATTTCAAAATAGTCCTTGGTACAATTAACACTATCCTCGATGAAAAATCTTTCGGCAAAATATATTGATATTGTGAACCCAATCTTGTTTTCCAAATTCCATTTGCATTCCATATTGTTTTTGTAGTCATTTTTATCCATTTTAATGACAGGGAAGCCTATTCTTGGGTACACCGTTCCCCCGCACTGGTAAGCGTCTTTAGGGAATAGCATTTTAAATTTTGAAGGGAAGATTGCTTCTTTATGATAATGAATGAAAATATCAGAAGTTAAGTTATGTGATAATGTTGCATTTCCGCAAATTTTTGCCATCTGAGGAGCTGAAGGTCCATTACCATTATAAATCGAAATATATTCCTTTTCACAGTCAGGATTCAAGGAGAAGGTCGCATTAAGAATAATTGTTCTTGTTGTATAAAATGACACTTTCCAGGCACAGTCCATTGTTTCTTTTTGGGCATTGAAGTCTGGGGTGGTTATAACAATATCCTTGTCCGGCAATAGCAAGTACTTATCGCCACAATTATGCGATTTGTAATGGATAACGAGCTTCTTTATTTTTTTCATCTCATATTGTATCATGAAAATATGTGTCTTACTACTGTATTCGAAAGGAACTGGAACTATGAAGTCGGTTAAGTTTCTTGAAGTTTCAAATATATTTCTTTCTTCTGTATTTATGTAGAAATTCGATTTAAAATTATCGTTAGATACTGAAGTATTATATGCAATCACAAGCTCTGAAATCTGTAATCATTACTCGCAGACGATTCTAGTGAAAAACTTTTTACATCCAGAACAATTCGCTGTTCCATGGGAGCGCGAAGGATCCATGAGCAATTCAATTTTGGAAAATAGTTACCCGGCCAACCAGGCAATAAACTCTATTGCACTCGACTCGCACGATGCTATAAATTTTAAAATAAATAATATCTCTTTAAAATTAACTAGTGTAAAAACTTACTTGGGCTGGAATTAAGAAATTGATATGTAGCTGAAAATACTTCCGCAGGACTCCCCGTTTCAGCACCGAAGGCGAATTGGTTGAAAATGTTCGATGACGGGCCTGATTTTTTCCTCAGAAACTAAAAAATTGATTGAATGTTTATAAAACTGAGAAATTCAGCAACCCGTATGAAGTTATGAATGTTAATAATTTCTAATCATAATCAATGGCTCCATCATAATGTATGCGGATTTATAACTATTATAATTTTCATTCACTTACGGTCCCATATGTCTGTCATGTGCGTTTTCATTCAAATCGTTAATTTGCAAGAAATTCTTCCCGCAAGATTGACTGTCCAAAATGTGAAATTTCTCGTAATTGATGAAAATAATATTGATTATCTATAGAGAGCATTTAAAACCCATTTACATTTTTCCAATATCTTGCTATTTATAAACTGATAGTGCCGTTTGGTTCCGGTAAAACTGCACCGCATCTAATTTCTTTTGATTCGTAAAGAGCTTTAAATCCTATAAACTGCATCATATCATCCGTAAAAAACTCAACAATCATTCGATTGAGCTTTCAAATGTTCCCATTTAGTTTATGTAAACAAATTGTTTTCCGCCTCATACGCACTTTCAAAGCTCATAAAAAAATCAGAGGAATTGTTCTAACTCTTGTAACGTTTAGCATAGATTAGATGAGTGGGGAAATTCTAAACCTTTAAAAGGTTCTGATTCATAAACTAGAAAATACAAGCTTAAAAAGATATTTGGACTATTAAAACTGAGTTATTTTTTGCAAAGTTATAACTGCTCAACAGTTTTTGCAATACCTTGATTATCCTTTAATACTTTGAGTGTTTTTCGAAATCGGGTCATTTTTTCATTTTTAGTGCCAATGGGGCCATATGGACTACAAGGCGATTTTAGACTGCCTGCGCAGTAAGAACTTTTTTAGTGTTTTTTTTTTTAATTCCTGGTTTGGTCGGTAGTTGTTCTTCGGCAAAAATTGTAACAATACTAAGGCATGACTTCACATAAAGATAAACAGTGCGATAAAAAAACTGAAATGAAATATGTTTAAATGATAACTTCAATTCAATTAACCAAGCAAACTTCACATTTTTTTCTAAAATAATTTCTTTATCAGACCCTCAAAAAATATAGAATAAGTACATAATTTATGTTTCCCTTGGGCGGGAATTGGTTCCCTGGTTTACATAAACTGGATTTGCCTGTATGCAAAATACCAATTTTCGTATGAATAATTGCTAGTTGAATTTTTTGTGAAAATAACATATACATTTGAAGTTTTAGCATTATTCAAATTTATACACTGATTCTAAGTAAACTCTCTTCAAGCACATTCTCATAGTAATAAATTTTCCTTAAACGGGTGCGAATTGATGAATTATTACTCTATAAATATGCAACATCATATACATATGTACGTATGAGAGTATGGTTTTTATCATCCCATATTGTAAATTCTTAGTATTTCATACCTAGTTTATCGGAAATGATATAAAAACAAAAAATCCTAGGAAGCGTTAATGCGGCGAATTAAGTCTGAATTTTTTGGAATTCAGTAATGACGATTACAGTAAAAATCTATGTGCTGAAATATTCATTAAGAAATTATTTCAGATTTGATCTACCTTTTGGTATATAAGAGACGAGAGAAGAATACATGCAATTTTCAAGTTTGCTGTCTCTTTAATTGAAGTTAATAGAACGCGGGAGCAGCCACATTTCATAACTGGTTTCGATATATTTTATTGCTACAGGGTGAGGAGAGTCCAATACTATTTACTAACTTTATATATATACTTTACTAACTTTAATCAAAGGATGTTATTTTAAGTGGGTTGTTTCATAGTGAATTCTCATCTTCGATAAAGGTAAATTTTTGTTTTGCTTTACATTGATATGAATAAGGTCCCCCGCTTTCAGAATACTCAAAGTTCTTTATCTACTTCAATTGTAGAAAGAATGATATTTTTTCCCGCAGGCAAAACTGCACTATGTATCAATAAAGCCATATTAAATTACACAAAAAGAATTCGGATCTTTTGTTTATTGTAAGATGTCCATAAAATTAAAGGATTCTAATTTCTTCTGTTGAATGTGTTTGTAGTTGCTTGTGTCAACTGCAAACCCCTGATGTTTTGGAAGTCCAACATCTTCAACATCTCCTTGGTGTCTGGGTCAACCTCAATGATGTCTTGTTCCAGAGCACTCACTGCAGGAACGAAGTTATCACGTCTCTCCCTTTCTTCCTCTTGAAGCTTGATTGAGATACCACGAACCTGGGAATGTCGGAGGCGTCCCATCAAATGTGTGACATAGCTGCAATGAGAGAAAAATTGTTATTGGTATTTTTGGTTCTTCCAACAGAAATGAATAGGAAGGATTTATTTTTGAATTTTCATCAAAGACTCAATATATTGTGGAGGTTGAAGCAGCAGTCCGCTGACCTTCGCCTTAGGTTTAAGAATAAATTAAATCCTTAAAGAAACATCGAATGTTTACATAGTTTGCAATTAAACTTGCTAGGGATATTCATTCAAGTTATGTTGCCTCTAACCTCAAGCATGTTTCGCATTGCAAATTGTAAACTGAATTACTACAACTATATGCTCATTAAATTTAATTACATTCAATAAATTTCTTTGTTATCTTTTTATCCTAATAATGTTTTATATTCTGTATCCGACAATGGAATCAAGGTAGGTGAAGATTTGCGCTGAAGCGCTTTATTTGAAACTAGCTATGATGAGGTTAAGTATTGATAAATTCTGTTTTTACCATATGAAATTAACTGAATTACCTTTTCTGTAAGAATAATCGTCTACGTTTACGGGAATTAAATAAGTATTCATAGAAGAACTTTCAAAGGCAAGAAATAGGCAAAACATTAACCTAACCAGGCTAGAGGAGATAGTTCTAAAATATTCGTTATAATTAACTTACCCAGCAATTTTATTCCTCAGGGGTTTCGTAGGAATAAGGGCAACCTCTTCGCATATCCTCTTGTTTGTGTGGAAATCCAAAGTGAGGCGATTGTAATAATTTTCAATGATGCCCTTAGCGGCCTTTTTGACAGTTTTGGTTCTTACACGACCCTGAGAAGAAAAACATTGTCTTTATTTTTCCGAATAAAACACATCGTTATTGAACTTCACATCACAAATTTATCACAAAATTTATAAAGATGAATAAGATATTTAGAAATATTTAGATAATTTGACAGACAGGTACCTACCATCTTGAAAAACTCTCACGGAAAAGAACAGTGAACTGTTAGCTGTGTGGATAGAAACAACAAAGAGCAGAGATGGTAGCTGAGGAAAAAGCTTTTTAACTGATTAGTGAAAAAAGTAGTCGAACTACTTGAAGTATTGAGTATATTTTATTTAAAATTGTAAAAAATATTACAACAAATTACAAAACGTATTTTTCAATTTATTTACTAATTTTTTCGCGCTTTAAATTGGTTATTTTTTAATTTAATTAACCTGATAGATAATAAAAAAGAGTAATTTTACACAAAATATATTTAAACTTGTCCTAAAGTTAAAGGCTAGAAAAACGAAATTCATGTTGAAACTTTGGTGTTTATAATCCTTACATGTAATACTAAACATTTTATTAATAATAATAATGCTTATTTTTATGTTGCAATTGCATCGATCGACATAGAGATGTGCAACAATTTTCATGAAAATCAGTTCAGTAGTTTTTCTATCGTGACCATGACCAAGCGATTTTTTAAAGAAATTATGTCGCGAAAAACGTGATTAACGATCAGTTTAATTTGCAAGGGACTTGTGAAACTTACAAAAGATTATCTAGAAAGTATATGTTTCAATTTAAAACCCCAAAAATGTTTTTTTTTTTACCCATCTGACGGGATTATAAGTCAGTTGGGTAAAAGAAACAACGTGGTTTTGATTTTTAAATAAGGGGCAAAATCCATTAGGAGGCAGCTTTTTAATATTTTTAAGGTTTTTTTTAGGCAGATATAATTAGAAATTATCGAAACTCTGGTATAATTCTAATTTTTTTAAACCGTTTGTGACGGAAATGGCTTTATAATTTTTTTTTCCTTCGAAGATCGTCGTTGTTGACCCTTTCCGGGAATTCTGTGGACGTACAAATTCTGATCTGAAATTAATATTTATATTTCTTATATTATTAACATATTTTCTTAGAATATGAATCCTACATTTAACTGAAAAAGTTGAAAATTGAATGTTTTGTATGTACATATTTTTAAAAATTGTAAAATGTTCACAATTGTTTTGCAATAAAAACACACTTTAAATTAAGCTATCATGAATTAATTAGGTTCATATTCTTCGTAATTAAATAAAGAACCATCTCATTTTTGTTTTATAACGATCAATTAATAACTTTTTGAGCTAGAGTTGCCGCTCATAGCATTGGAACCAATTCGATTTTGATTTTGAAACTTTGGTAATATAATCTTCAATTGTACTACTAAAAATTTATGCAATATATTTATATTTTATTTTTTGATCGTCTAATGGGGTTTCCCCCTTAATTATGTGCTAGCCAAAATGAACGCGCATATCGAGAATTTCGAAATATGTTGGTTATCCATGGCTCCCCAGCACTTAATTTTCGTTACAAATATAAAAATATTTAGCATTAACATTGTACAACATTTAAAACCAGAAAGTTTTACTTTTCCCCAAAAAATCAGCCGTTAAAAAATCATTCAATGGAAATAATGAACTTTACTAGAAAATTGTAATTGTAATTGTAACTCTCCAGCACAGCAATAACCGTGCTATCATTAAGAGTTCAAGGCCTTCTGAAAACGATTGATTCAACAAATGTTTCGATACAATGTAATAAAATCCAGAAAGCGAAGGTCACGGCAGAATTGCATTTTTTCTTTGCATGCAGAAATTGATTTCTTGCAAGCCATAAAAAAGGGCATGAACAATGGAATTGATTTTATTTTTCTTGCGGTTGCTATGGATTTAAATTTTTGTTTACTTAAAGTAGAAAACTGGTTTTGTCAGTCCTCTTCCGTAAAAGAAATCAATTAGTTTGTAATTGGAAAAAAATAAAAAGAAAGAATTAAAAAATCAAATTTTAACGTGTATCACGTAGGGGAAAAGTTTTTAAAGATCTTGAAAATATTAACGTCTTCGAAATGGAACAGGATAATACAGTTCCATCTCCCTCAATATCCATGAATGATTTTTTGGAGTTTCTCAAAATTACATGCCAAGTGAATGATTCCATTATGAATGTAAACCAAACATCTCGGCAGGATGTCGACTATAATAGTTTGGCGGCTAACGAAATCATCAATAGTCTCCTGGGACCCAAATTCAAAAAGGGTAGCCAAGACGGAAGTATGGATGGGGACTCGAAGGGCAGTGAGAAGAAAGGCGATAAGACGCGACGGCGATCGTCTACCACTTTACCTTTAAAGGGTCCAAAGAACAAGTCGGAGAACCCTCCCGAAAAGGGAATCCATCCAGTGCTACAAAGTAAATTGGATGAGGTTATTAATGAAGGAATATTAGATTCTGTGCTGCCGTTTATTTGCCCTCCCCCCAGCATAGTTGGCAGTGAGGCACTATACTTATCAAAATCGTCGAAATCCAAAGGCAGGGATGTCAGTCCGAATATTACTCTTAAACCTCCACAACCACAGGAAGTAGAAAAGAAAGAAACCGGCCAAGAGGTTGTTCCTTACTCCTTGCGAAGTCCTCGATTTAGTGAAAGTGCCATCAAACTGAGGGAGACTAAAGTGTCTCGTCGTAGATCCATGGCCCACACAGCTCATGTATCAGACGACAAAAAATCAGAGTAAGTATTAAATGCCTTTAGTCCTGATTTTATGGTATAACATTAAACTCGAGTTTGGTAAGGTATAGACAGTAACCCCAATATTAGCCTATCCTGGTGGACCTTAAACCAAAATGTATGCTAAATGAAAGTTTATGTTTAAATATGTACATACTACACTCAGAGAAATGAATGGTTAAAGTGAACTAAATTGCGTTGAATAATGAGTTTCAATTCAATAAGAGTACATATTGAATTTTAAAAACCAATGTACCTACATATGTATATCTCAAGAATGAAGAGAGAAAGGATTATTAGAAATGTCAGTAATGAAAAAATGTATAAAAATTGTTAAATATACCTTTCAGAAAGGGTAAAAATACGCCTAAGCATGAAAAACAAAGATAAATTACAAAGCATCTAAAAATGATTGTGACCATTAAGTTTAGATTAAACTGATCATTAAAAATATCAACCAACGTTTTTGGTTCGTTTTCGTATACATGAGCCCCTCGAAATCAACCCCAACAACTATTATTCAACTCTATTTAGTCAACTTTGACCATTCATTTTTTAAAATTTAAAAAGATGAAACTTTTATTTCGTACACATTTTGGTTTAACATTCAGGGTCAGGATCAATCTTTATTTTACAGTTTGCTTTTCCTAATGTTTAGGTTAAATTTATTTCAATAAACAGCAATCCGGGCTTAAATGTTCGATATGTAGCTTGAGTTAACTTCTAACGTTATCCCATCTTTTTTAAGGGCTGAGGTGGTCATCCATGTCTGCGATGAGGTCAAAAACACTTCAAAAGACTTCTCCTGCACCCAAAGTCTTCTTGTGAGCAAAATGGGATATTTTGCCGATGTTACTGCTGGACAAAAGTTGGAAGATATGGACATATCTGTTCATTGTGATATTCAAATATTTGATTGGCTAATGAAATGGGTAAAGAAAGATCAGGTTAATTCAGAAAATTGGCCACAGCTAGACGCAACTAATGTAGTTCCTATTCTGGTGTCTGCTAGTTTCTTGCAGGTCTGTATTCAATTGATTTAAAATTTATTTTTAAAAACTGTTGTATTGAATTGTATTCAATATTTTATTATTTTTAATTTTTGCGTTCGATATTGCTTTAAATATATGTATGTATGTATGTAGTTTGAATTTATTAAACATAGTGGGACCTTATGAGATTTAATGTAAATGTTTTGTTATGCAAAAAGTTTCAGACAAATAATTTTTCAGTTTCACAGTTTTTAAATAATTAAAAATTTTAAAATAATTTAATGTTTAGTTGATAAAAGTTCAATAAAATAAATTATTGATGATAAAATTTGAATCGTACTATTATAAATTTCGAATAATAAAACCATGTCTTTATTTAGATGGAACCTTTGCTCTTAGATTGCCTATCATTTTGCCACTCTAGACTAAATGAAGTTGTACGGGCATCGGCAAATCTGTCGTGTTTAAATGATTCTATTATTACAAGATTAGCAGCAATGTTTACAAATTTGGAGTTAGAAATGGTAAAGGATAAAAAAGAGCGTGTAACACCACGACTATGGACAAAATTGATTCAAAGCTTATGCGAACAGGAACCGCAGGCTCTCAGGGGACACTATTTTAGTCTAGCTGGGCTCTATCGCTGTAGCAAGTAAAATATTTTAATTGAGTTATATAAAATGATACTAACGTGTATTTTCCAGATGTGGCAAGTACCTTACTCAGTCGATTAGCTCCTACGTTACTTGCATTTCGTCAAACACTCGCCTTAACCGGTGGGGACAATTAGTAAGTCAGCATACACGAGATACATCTTGGCAGATAACGAATTATGTAGCTACGCTCTTCAAGGATCTGAAATCCTGGCGAAAAGTGTATTGGAAACTTTGGGGACATTGTCATCTTTTGTATTGTTGCATTTGTGAAACTCACTTTCCAGCCTATCAAGTCAGTTGCTGAGATATTTATAAAATTGTGAATGCTTTCTAAGATTTATTATATAGATGAATTGGTGTCTGTACCATCCAGAGATGCCTCAATTTCTGGGACCAATAACTGAAGGTCATATTGCTGGACCAGCGGGGAGATATCCGTGCTGTGGTCAACAGGCATTTAGATACGAGACTTTGCCAGGACCAAATGTAAGTTTTTTAATTTATTATTTTAAGTCGAGACATTTGTTAAACTTGAATATTACTAAAGTATGAATGAAAGGATTTTAAGTTGTAAACTCCACCAATTTCACCCTCAGTATTTCCAAAACCATTCAAAATTTGTCTGCGATATTCGAGGGCCAGAAAACCTCAAAAAATTCAGATATTTCGCGATTTTGAGTAAAAGTTTACCAATGAAGTATTAAACAAATTTACTTCAAATGAAACCAAAATGGAAATTTTAAAACTATCCCAAGAATGGATCTAAAATTAATTACGTTTCTTTTGTAAAAAATCATTTTAAACGTACAAATGAAAGAACAAAAGAAAATTATTTTTATGATTTATTCATAAATACATACCTAAATTTCGTCAGTTTTTGGTAGATCAAAGTTTACATTTAATTTTGTTTAAATTAGGAAAAAAAATACTTACATAAAAATAGCTCTTCGTATACCTAGTAAATTAATAAAAAAAAAATATGTTATGGTCCTCAAGAAAAAAATGTCGAAAAAAAAGTGACTGAATATAATTGCTTAAGATCATCTTCATTTTAGGGGTGTCAATATCGAGAGCATAGTGTAGTTGTGGAAAACGACCGAGATAGAGCTATTCTAACACTGGCTCAAATTGCATCTGAGGGTAGTGGTCTATTCGAGACACCTCCGTCGAAAGTTAGTAATAGTGGAAATCATGAGCCGAGGTGGGCAGGTATGTCTCTTATGCCTACCAAATGTCGTCAAGGACTTCTTCCAGTTCTACATTTCGATGGTACTAAATTTTTAACTATTCCAAATTCATTTTCCAATAATCATAATATTTTAGAACACAGCAGTAAATTATCAAGAAGGATTAGAGCAGGAGCTGCATGCATCGTTGAATCAAGCAGTGAGACCGACACTAGTGAGAGTGCAGATAAGAAAAATTTTTATCACAGAGATTTATCTAGTAGTAGTGATGGTTGTGAATCCGAGACAAATAGCCCAAAAACATCTAAGGGACACAAAGGGCGACGGTATTAAATTTTACGTTTCCATTTTCATTAGAGTATAATTTTTAATTTTAGTCAGGCAAAAGCGTCTGGACGGTACTGGTCAGGAGAGATGTCTGCCCGCAGCAACCAGGATAATCAGAGAGAATTCGAGGAGCGGGTTATGAAGCAGGTTATCGCCGTGGTTGGTAAGAAGACTGGCAGTGATACTAGTATTCCGTATAGCAACTACCAGATAGGCGGATCCTACATCCGTTTGGAGGCTGAATGGAAAGAGCAAATAAGACAGAAAAACTTGTCTAAACCAAAAACCAAGTGAAATGTATTTGGAGTAAATATTTAAAACCAGGAGATGGCTATTTTTATTATTATTTTTTTATAGGCATTAAAAATATTTCAGGAAAATAAAAATAATAAAACAAAATCTCTTATGGGGGGAATTGTAACAGAAGAATCGTTTAGCCAGTTTTCAAGAAATATTTATTTTCGTAAGCTAAATCTAAAAAAAAAACAGGCACGGGTTTAATTATGAAACACAAAACTTCTTACACTTAAAGAGTCCGTACAAATCAATCAAAGTATCACTTTACAATTAACATTTTAACCGCTAGATTCCTATAATCCTATTCAGATAGACGGAAAGCAAAGTTCGAGTAGAGAAGGCGGTTCAGGAAGGGAAAATTTAGAAATTATAATAAACTGGCCGTGCTTTTCTGTATCGAATTGCACGGATTTTAAAACTAGCATAATCTTCACCTTCATCATAAACAATAAATATTGACAATTTGCTCCCCTCCTTGCGCTATCAAGTAAATTTTTCATATTTTTGAAAAACATCAAACTGGGAATGACGACAGAATGAGAAATGCATACAAGATCAGGCTGAGTTGATAATGCTTATTTTAGCTGTAAATGTTCAGGTATGAAGGGCCAAACAAAATGCACGTATGATCTATGCCATTGTGGAATTTCTTCTAATTTGAATAATTTAGAGACGTAGAAAATTATTTCATTATTATTATCACTACAAACAATGCTCCTCTCTACGGGGCAATTTATAGAAGCAATATTATTTATATTGTACAAAAACCTAATTTGTGAAATTATCTAATTAAAATCTGAAGGTGCTTTGATTTCTGTAAACACAGACATTAATACTTCGCTTCATATGTTACATTCTGTTTGGATCTCAAACGCTTAGTAGTAAAACTACGGCGTTGGTACACATTTCAAATTTCCAAGATAACAAGAAAAACTTTTATGAGGAAGAAACTGAACAAGATGCTAAGTAAAATTATTTTTACATTTCTGTCGGATAGCGGAAATCGATCAAACCTAGTATAGAGCTAACTAAATAGACTCTCCGTCGCCTTTTCCAGGTCCCAGTTCTCCTTAGATAGCACAGCACGGGCTTCGTGCTCATTAATGCCCATGTCTTTTAAACGCTGGATTTTTGCATCACATTCTGGAAACTTGTATGGACCTGTAGACAAAATAAATTTAATTAAAATAATTAGGTATAGTATAATTTCGCATAAAGTGCTTATACCTCCTGCATATACGTTTGTCCAGTGCCTGGCTGTTAATAAAAATAGGGCATAATTTTCTTTGTATTGATTTGCTACAACTGCATCCTGGGGATCATCTGGTTCAGCTGCTGCTAATAAAGCTTGCAGGGAAAGTAGAACAGTTCTCAACGTCATCGCTGCTGCCCTGTAATCGAAAGAGCCTTGTTTTATTTATTTATACATGTAAACATTGTAAGCTTTGTACATTTCATTATATTAAAAATGTTGTTTTCGAAATGTTTATACATATATATAAATTAATTACTATTAGTATAGTACACCTTAAAATAAGATATTAAAACGCTAGTTTTCAAAATAGTGAAAAATTCGAAGAAGAATTGGAATTGCAACGCCGGTACCATTTTACTTTCGCATAACAAATTTTCCGCCATCAATTATTAAAGCACAATAATGTTATGTTTAATTTCTCTGAAAATCATTGAACTGATACGCTGTAAATTTATGTTACCAACATAAAACAACAATTCTTAGTAGTTGACGACAATGTCGTTCAATTCGAAATCATTTTGTAAGCAGAATTTAATAAGAGGATAAGTACTTTTAGAAAGCTTATAAGATATATTGAAAGACAAATTGTGCAGACTAGAACGCAATTTACACTTCCACTTAATTTTAATAAAATCCATTTGTTGAGTTAATCCATCACTATTTTGTAGGGCCTGTTTCGATTTGTTTGTTCACCTATTTATTATTTCGTACTATTTTTATGTGGTGTTTCTGAGATTATCATAGGATATTTTGAAATAAAGAAAGATCATTGCAACCTCCTGGCAATGGTTTTTATGTCCTTATTTTGGATAAGATCATAATCTATATACTCAAGATTATTTGGCATTTTTAATTGCGAAATAAAATTTGTTATTTTTCTAATTTAAATTTATAAACCTAAGTCTCTTTACGATTGTATTTAAATTCGTAATCTGCGTTTAAAGATGTCGCGACACAACAGTTTACTGAAACTATATTTTTTAACCTTTAGATACACATTACAAAATTTTCTCTTTAGAACTTTCTAAAATTCAGCACAATACTAAATTTTCAGGTTAATTACGTTAAATACATACCTTTAAAGTTTAAATTAAAAAAAAAATTGTGCCTTCTTTACGGATTGCTTTAAAAATGCAATTTTAGTTAAAGTAAATAACATAATAAAATAAAAAAAAGTATTCCATTTATTTATATCTTCTTTTACTTCATAAATATCCCTAACGACTACGCAAATTTTTAAGGCGTTCAGTCATTTCCGGTTGTGTAAAGGCGAGGCAGATGCGCTCAAGTTATTTGGGGTATCATTTGCTCTCAATTATTAGCTATATTTCTAGAATCTAGGGGATAAGAAGAGTTATCACTATCGGGTAAATCCAGAATGTTATAAATCTTGATTTTTGCCCAGATAGTGGAGACCATGCTAAGTGTAGGTTATCTAAACCTTTCTCACAACCTTTATGTTTATATCATCACTAGAATTCAGAACTTACCAATTGTCTTTAAGAATGTCTAAGCATATTGCTCCTGTTACCGATGATATGTTGGGATGCCATATTTTGGTTATAAACCGGACCTGGAAAGAACTAAATGAGGACCCGCCGACCAGACCTGCGAGTACCACTCACCTTCGGAGGATTGAATGGGTACGTTTCTGGTACTCTAATCTCCAGCAGGAATCGGCCTCCTTCGTAGGGGGTGTCTGTGGGGCCAGCTATTTCTCCCTTGAGATCCGTCCAGCTGTCGTTGACTAATTCTATTTTGATGGAGCAGAGTGCGATCTGGAAAAACAAAAGGAAATGGGCAGATGTCAGTGTAGTGGTTGCCAGGAGACGCGAAACAGCAGTTCGATTTGTGCGAATCACCGCCGCCTCTCCTCGTCAGTTTGCTGTGATGAAACCCCTCGTCCGAGGTTAGACTTGTTACGCGGACGAGTTTTGCTTCGATAAGCCCAGAGGTCAGAGGTCCATGTAATCTGTCTGGCGGGAACGTCGGATGGAATTTTAACTCCAGAGACGTTTCTTACTTTCGCAAAGACTCTTATTGCGCTGCAAATCAACTCCGAGCCGAAAACGATGAGCTCCGACGAAGTTAGTCAAAGGAACGGGGAGTCCGAGCCAGGTATGTCCTTGAACATTACACGGTACTTTTCGGAATCAAGAGGTGTGAAAGGGGCGCATAAAGTCGTATTTTTGCGACTCCGAGCTTTTCGTGCCATTCGTTGCTAGCTCCGAGCGTCCAGAGCTGGCAACATTACGTGGTGGCCGAACGTGAATTGTGTTTTTGGTGAATTCAGTCCGAGGGCCACTCGGCTCAGGCTCGGTGTCACTGAAACAGAGAACGATTTTGTGGGGCCACATGCAGCAGCACAGACTTACTTCCTCGCTCTTCATGACTTCCTTGAACTCGCGCTTTATCCGGGAAACTGCCATGTTCGCCATCCTGGCCGACTTTCTAGGGGATTCGCAATGCAGTCGTCGCCTGGTCGCGAGAAGTAACACGTCTAGCGCAGAATGCTTGCTGTGCAAATCGGAGAGGCAGACAGACTTCCAGGTGAACTAGCTCTAAGCTAAACGTGCTTTAATGCGGCTGCGATAAAGAAAAATCTCTCCGTTGTTGTGCTACGGGGCCAAATCCTTGAGCTGTCATCTGGCAGTTAGCGGTCGCTGTGCCACCACAATGAGAGCCTTCGCGGCAGCCACAGAATCTGTGCCGGCGGAAATTATTTGCAATTTTTCAGGCTGTGAATTTTGAAAGCACACTTTGATTCTTTTTCACGCAAAAATATAATTCCTACAGCCACAGATGGAAACACTCACGCACACACGCCAGGGGACTTCTTCCAAACAGCGAGAGAAATGACGAGTAATCGCCGAGAACCGACGTACGGCACTCAATGGTGACAGCGCGTAAACGAAGTAAGCGAGCTGGCTACATGGATAGGCTACGGGTTTTGTTATGTGCGCGCTTTGCAGACTTTGGTGGTCTGCAAAGGAAACGATTTTTCCCTTTGGCGCAATTTCCGTTTTAGATTTAAACATTTTTATTCCTTCATCACTTAAAATTATAACTTTCTTTTCACACGCATGGTTGATACGTTCCTCGAAAAATTGTTTGAAAAGAGGTACGTAAAAAGGGAAATGCGTTTTATTTTAACTTAGCTTATGTACACTATTGTAAGATCAAAGAAATAACGCTATATAATTTTAAAAACAGTGTAAAAAGAATTATAAAAACTTTAAATAAGGTCTAAGTCCATACCGAAAGTTTGAGATCGCATGCGACGGGTTGTGAGTAAATTGTATAGTGTATTTTAATCATACAACCGTTGTAATTGATTTTATTGAACCTATTTTGATAATTCCTTGCGTGTTGAAACTTGGATCGTAGAAGTGGTTTCTGTAAAGCAAAAATAATACTGGCTTGAATTTATTGATAAATATCGTTCTCTTCCATGTTTGTGTATTCAATGGAATACAACAAAATTCTCAGGGTACTTGTGGAAAAATACAAAGAAATAATAGAAAATTCAAATCAAATATTTTATGCGCAAACGCATTGCAACTGTGTATGCTGTTTTTAGTACAGGGGATTCAAACAAATTAAAAATCGAGTACGAAAGAAATTTATTTTTAATTTTGTACTCCGACCATCCTTTATTTTTCAAAGGCCGCAAAATAGCATGAGAGGATACCTTGAGCTTAAGGATTACTCAGGAAATAAATTATAACGTTTTTTCATTTAAAATGAATATTGCACCAACACATAAATATTGAACATTTTTTTATTCATCAGACATCATAATTCATCATTTAACGATTAGGAAGCGAATGGTTGTCTTTTTGTTTAACAAAAATCGCACGGAAATCGAATCGATATTGTATCATCATAACAAAACGTTGGTAGAACAATTGTATCGTGTATTTCCCGCTTAACGTATTTAATAACAACATTTATGCGTGTATTTAGCATTAATTTCATTTTAATATACATGTTTCAATTTTAACTTAAGGAAGGCAGTATTGCGGTGAGACGGTTTACAATTTTCATTCTGTTTTTACATAATGTATTATATATTCAGAGAATACTTTTAAAATTATAGGCCAAAAATTAAACTTAAGTATAATTCCAATGACTAACTTTGCTAGTAAAACAAGTAAAGCAGGAATAATTTTTGATAAAAAAAAAAGAACAGAAACCTCAATCAAAAAATTAAAAGGAAGTTTTCTACTCTTTTCGGAAAGTTTTATGATTATTTTCGTAACCTCGAGAGCTATTTCGGAATGCATATTTGAAAGGGCTAAAAGCCCTCGTTCAGCCCGACCCAGCAAAATAGATGTAATTTTCATGATTTTTTGGAGCGTGTATAAATAATTCAGTAAAATAATACAATAATTGTCTTCAAAGGTGCTTGTCTTTGAAAATGTTTTTATTGAAAAATAAGTATTCAAAATTTGCCTAAATACAGCCAATCTTCGGCAACGCATTTCTTTTATGATTTAGAGGGTTCATGACCCCTATGACCCCTTTCGGATCTCCCTTAATTATTCTACCCAGTTTGTCACAAAATATTGTGGAGTTCGCAATTTTCAGAATTTATTCGTACGGGAAGGGATTAATTTTATCCTCCACATTTCTTTACAGCGGTAGATCAAAATGAATTATTTACTTCTAAGTTTTTCATGAACAAGCAGTTATATATGTATATTTGAATTCAAGAAAATATTATTTCTATCATGGCCGTGGTGAGCGCAAGCACGGAAAATAGCCAAAATTGCAATTTTAGAGAATATAGCACAGCTGGTTAAAGGAGAAAGTTCAAAATAACTTGGTATAGGGCAACTAAACTACAGGGGAATAACAATCCTTTTTCTTAAACTATTATTTCCACTATTAATTTAATATATTTTCCATGCCTCGAACTCTTTCCCGTTTAGTTTATCAATAGGTCATTCCCACCCATTCGTAAATGAAAATCAAAATTTGTTTGCACATTAGTCATATTTCATACAAAGTTTTATCTACAATATATCCGTGAGAAGACTTCAAACACAATTTGTTCCAAATTAATAAATAAATACCTTGTAAACTATTAAACTTAAAAAGCTGGCTCAAGTTTATTTTCTTCGTCTCTAACGATTCTGCCAAACTGCGTAGGTATTTTCGTGGTATTCGAGTAAAAAGGGTAAAAAAGCCGAACTTCTCCCTTATTTAATGATATTATCATAATCCTTCCGGGAACAAAATCTTTAATTTTCGTTATGTCAAAACCTAAATTATGTTGTACCTAAAAATTAATTTCAATGTTAATTATATCTTACACTACTAAGTTTGACACTAATTTCCGGATAGATCTCAACAGTGTTAGGTCTTTACTACCTAACTTTAGAAACCAATGTTTGCTTTTTTTAATATCTATGTAAGTTCTAGAGCATGTTCTTATACAAGTAGCCTTGAATTATTTTAATCAATTTACTAAGTAATAAAACAAATATTTAATAAAGTAAAGTAACACTAAAAACGTTAATTTTAATTCTAATAACTAGGTATTACATATACATAGATTAATTATGTGATACTTCATCATTTGACGAAAAGCGGTTGCATTTAAATGATACGACATTATAAATACACACCCAATATTTTTAAGATTTTCTTTGTCCACATGACTAACAAGATCCTCTTTTAATCCATTTTGAGTCAGTCCGCCATAGAAACCAATTTGAATTCATACCATTTATGATCTCAGGAAGTGGACACCACTATGGGTGGCAGGATCCCATTGCTTCTCGGAAAATCTTATTAAAACTGTTAGAGTTTCCTGTTTACTTCTCGAAATTATCTTATTAATATATCCCTTAGAAGCTAAAACTGTATCTTATTTGACTTAGGTGAAAACCAGTCAGTTCCCCATTGAAAATTCTTCTGGACTCAGAAAGGATATCGTACAAGTTTTACTTCTAAGGTACTCATGAACTTCTTTGAACCATGATCTTATGGATTTTTGTGTTTAGGCTAATCTTGTTTTATTAATATAGCTTCAGAAACTCTTTCTTGAAGAGAAACAAAACATTTTTGTAAAGCATAAGAAATGACAGTGCTTAGCAACACATATGTACGTTGGTTTATAGGTTCTGCTTGAGTACTATGTACTATACCCATTATGTATATATGTAAAACTTCTATTTTGTTGCGCTAATTTTCCTCTACATAATTATAAAATTGCGTGGGTTTGCGGTTTTTAGATAATTCATTATTTTCACTACCAGCTCTTCTGCCTATGTATGTATGTATTTATTGCACAACATTTCGAAATGCCGATGAAATTTTCGAAGGTGCCAATTATGAATGGGAGGAATTTTCTTATTTCCGAGGTTTTTCGATGGTTTCGAAAGCACTTTATAGTAGGGAAGAAGGGAAAAATAATTAAAAACATCTACCTCCCATTGTTTTCGAGATATTCATAAAAATATGTAGTGTCCAATTTACAACAACAACCACTTATACAAAAGAAATTCTATTTGAATTAGATTTTACTTTTACAAAATATTTCTATTGACTGAGAATTTTCCTTATACAAAAGGCAGTAAATATGTACTTAGTGATAATAATTAGTTTAAATGTATTTCCATATTATTTTTGTTTTAAAAATGGATCATATTCAAATCGAAAATTTCGAATATAATACGTGCTGAGTGGGGTTAGATTGTGGAAAATTTTTAAAAATTTTCCGGAGGCGCCAGTGGAAACTTTCGCTTTGACCTATACCTGCAAAAAAGAGCAGAATTCTACGCATAAAGATAAAATTCCCGACACCCGGAGCACCCCGTGCCCATTGGTTCCGAGAAACACGTAACGTGCCCAGACGCCTCTTTTTTCACCTGAGTTGCGGTTTTTTTACCTGCTCCCCGCCGGGAAGGGACGTGCAATTGATTGAAAAACCGGAGTCGTCCGAGTCGAGTCCACCATTTGAGCGCGGCTTTTATCCAGTTCCAGTCCCAGACGGGGTTGATCTCAGCGGCTTTCGAGCGGCAGTTTGTGGTGCGACTCCTCTGACAGTTGATGTACTTTATCCAAAGTGAACAGTGGTCTGGAATGTCCGTCTGACCAGTTGCGTGCTTTGCCAAAATTGATTCAAGTAAGTGTGCCTCATTTTCAATTTAACCCGTCGATATATTTTATAATTTTCATCTGGCCCTGCGATGCCAATCCGGTCGCATAGTGAGTCACTTCCGAAATAGTGCACCACATCCCCCTGTATTTTAGAAATGGACATCTCAATCAAATTGAGTCGTCTAACCTCTCGTAGTCGCGTGGCTATTTTTGAAAATTAATGTCGGGTCGATTTGAGAGGGAGCGTGTCGGCCAATTGTTTTGTTTTTATCACGTTTTCTCAAGCCGTCCCGCTCCTTCTAGTGAGACGCGCCGTCGCGACCAGCACGTGGTTTAGCTCCAACATGTGGGCGCTTCCCAAGGACACTTGGGAGCCGAAAACCTGTTTGATCCGATGAGGTGTTGCGATCTCGAGAAGCATATTCAGCGGATTTCTGCTGTGCCAGAAGAATACGCATGCGTCCAGATCGGTGACCTTACCAAGCATGCCGAAGATGCTTTTTTTCGCGCATGTTGTCAAACTCAATGAACTGAACCGCCGCGCGACCGTTGGGGCGATCGGAGCTTGGTATCACATTGCGATCACCACAGGCACAGAATTTGGTTTGATTTGATTGATTAGCCACAGTGGGCTTGGTTGAAAAAAGATATCCCTCCCGAAGCTAGTGTGCGCTAGATGCGATAGACGCAAGATCGCTAGAAAACCCGGGGGCAAGTCTAGCCGAGCCCACAGCATTTCTAGATCGGTGGCCTTTATCAGCGACGGAATCTTGCTACGTGCTGCTTATTATTCTTAGTAGTCGGGCTCAGACTTATATAATTTATGAGGCAGGAAATGTAATTTAATCGGACTCGATGCTACCCACCGATGTATTCGGTTCGGTTTGTCCACTGTCACTGTAATGCAAATACTACGCAGATTTGGTAACTGCTTCCAGATAGCCACTGATACCTCGACGTGGAATTGATTACCGTTTTCTCGCTAAGTCAATCTACCACGCCTCTCATTCGTCTTAGATTCAACCAACCTGCTACCTAGATGTGTTTTGAATTTCATTACAGGAAGGCTTGCATTAATTAGCCCTTTTAGACTTGCATTAATTAGCGCTTGATTCAACTATGACATATGTAAGTAGGTACAGTGTAAACTCCGAACTTCGATTTAACGAAAAACTCCCTAAAACGTAGAAATTACTTGACTTTGGTTGGTTTACATTTTACCCATACTTTAATACACTCTATGCAGCGTAATACCCACTCTGAATTGTGAAACAATACGCCATTATTTAGAAGAAAATAAACATTTATTATTTGAAAACGCTTTTTTACCGAAGAAATATGAGGAGAAACAACAAGGGGGTGAAGAAGATATGGCGGATAATCCTGAGTCACCACCAAACCAAACATTCAACAAGCATTCGATGTAGCGAAATTATTAGACAATTATTTTTGTATAACCAAGAAATGAATAAAATACGTAACAAAATACAATTAAAATACTGGAACAGCAAACAAAGTAAATTATGTTCTCTTTTCAACTCTCCATTTAACGCAAACTCTCAATAACGCAATAGAATACTTAGTCCTTTTGTTTATGTTATATGTATTTATGTAGGAGGCGTTTTTCTTAACGTTCGCAGCTCTAACAAAATGTTCTGAAACCATACCCCGAAAAGGACATGAATAAATCAATTGGTTGAATAAAAGATGAGGCCAAGCACACAGAGTACACGTTCTACCCGGCGGCGAAGCGTAGGTCTCCAGCGGTTTACAAATTAATAGTCAAATCCAAGTTTAATTTTTGCGCCGAGTTTAGCGTGTTAACTATCTGCGCACCAAGTTGTTTTAGACTTAGAAGTTGTCTTAAAACAGTTTGACACCTTTAACTATTTTGTATGCCTTAGATTCGATTTAGCTTGAAAATTGAACGCTATATTTTTATTGTATAGATATACGAACTTTCATGCCTAGCTCCGTCCTCCGTTGTACTTAAAAATAAAGTTATTATCATCATGTTGAATTGAGTATCTGATTCTGTATTATTATTGCAGTATTATTTTTTAATACGATACGATATGAATTACGAGTTACGACCCTAATCTTTTTAAAATAGCCTCCCATTTAAAATTAAATTGGATTTTACAGCATATGTACTCATGCCGAATTGAGATAAATAGTACTTTATTAAAAACAATACAATACCAATTAAAAATGAAAATAAAAATTGCATATTTCATTTATAGGGAAAGATTTACAGAAAACAATACAATCGACTTTCTTCTATATATTTCTTATCGTTAAGAACGTTTTCAGTTTCGTAACTTCAAATATACACTTTTTAAAACCTTTCAAAGTTGTTTTCCATGAAATGGAAAATATGTACATATCTAATCTACCTACACGGTATTAAAAACATTTTTTGCTCGAATTTAATGATTCAATCTTTATTTGCTTATTAATTTAAGGAAAATTTTACCTTTATTCAGTGGAAATGCAATTAAAGAAAAAGCAAAAAAAAAGTTCCAATTTAGAATTGAGCTGAATTCCTTTCGCAACAACTAAGACTGAAGTGTTCTAAGAAGGAAAGCAAAATATTGACAATATCATAAATTAAAAGTTTTGACTTATCGTGTTATCAATCCATTTTTTTCCAATTCTAAATTTTAAATCGAATGAATGCGTGCTTCGTCTTTACAACACAGTCTATCACCTTACCACTGCGCAGTGTGCCGTACATTTTCAAGAATATTTCTTTCAAAATTCGCAGAAATGAAAAAGTGTTCAAGAACGACAACAAAATCGATCAAAATTGGAAACTTTTATAGCGTTTTTCTTAAAATGAATGAATGAAATATTTTTGAATTTATTTTTATCGCAGCATAGCGCCCTTTTATTCCGAAAATGACCTGATAGTCTTCAAATAGCACCCATATATGTACATATTAACATTCCTGTAGAAAAAGAAACATTTTTAAGAATTAGGGACTAAGTGAAATTCATCCTTAAAATGGTTTTTAAGACCTCTGATAAAATTTTTTGAGGAAGCCATTATCCAGGCATTTTTTTTTCAGAAACAAAACATTTCTAATTTTGAGAATTTCTACCTGCTCTTTAAAATTTTGTCTACCTTCTCTTGACAATCCTTACGCAATTTTACCCAAAAGTTATCAATCGGACGGGTTATTTTCAACGCATGAGCATTTTTATAACTTTTATAAAAGAAAAGTCGTCAGTAAATAACTACATACACATACCTACTTATTTAGTATGCGTTGCGTAAAAAAACGCGTGCTTCTAGAACACCGAACGCTGAATTATTTATCTAGATGAAGAATCCAAACATTAATTTTTCTGCTCAAATAATAATTGCACAGGATTCTTCTTTAATTTTCGGTTCGATTAGGTTTTGTACTGCTGCTGTGTGAGATTAAAGATTTATTCAAATGTCTTACATTAGTAGACATATTTTACTGTTATAGTTGTCTTAATTACTGCCAAAAAAAGTTTAAAAGGTACTGGGTACTGTCCATATAATTAATTATTAACTGCTTCAACTTCACGATGAGCGTAGATTTGGAAAAGTAATTAAAATGATTATAATTAAAGATCTTCTTAAAATGTGTAGAAAACATTTTATACGAATATAATAAATTATGTGTATTTAATGCAGAACTACGATATGAGTAAAAATATTCTATCATTAAGCGTTTACTGGCTTAAATCAATAACCCAAGTATTTATTACTTTAAAACAATAATTTAATAAATTTCTTTAGCATTTACCATATGTTTTGCTTTTAAACGTGATACATTTTATAATTGCTTTATATTTGTAGCTTGTATTAAGTGAAATAAAATAAATAGATAGAGAATCTTCGAAAGACGATTTTTAAGTAAAATTTATATTTATTCTACTTGAATGTATGAAACAATCAACAATTCAATATATTGATATTGAAGAATCATTATTAATTAATATCTCCTCGTGTTTTGTGTTTAAAATTTTCAAAGTTTGATTACTTTGTTCATTTCAATTTTCAAAGTTTGATAACTTTTGTTCTATCTTTTATTTAAAAATTGTAGTGTGTATTTGGATGATGCTACCAGTAGGTACTACTATACCAAGTATTTACTTACTTACTTACTTAGTATATAAAACTGCATTTTTGTAACGATAACGTTAGACTTTGTTTTTTAGAAATTAATTAAAATATTCCGAAGTATTGTTTTATAGATCTGTTTTAATGCGATAAAAGAAAACATTAAATACTTCGAGGAAAACAAAATATTTTTATTTTTATACTCATGTTACTTACAGCCAACCAATATATTTTATGCGCTAACTTTTTTTGATTAGAAAACTGCGTGAGTTTGCGTTGTTTAGATAACTTTATTATTTCCACCATCACCGGCTCTTCTAGCCATATGTATTGCACAGAATAAAAAATAAAAAATTTTTAACCTCTCGTAATAGTCAGTACATATCTTCAGCAAATTATTCTTTTATTTCTTTTAATTCAGCTAAAACTATTATTCAAAGTAGAAACATCCCCCCTCAAAATATTAGAATTATAATTAAATCTATTTATAGTTTTCTTATATTTTCCTTTAGAAATTTTATGAAATATTTCAAGTTCAAGCAAACATAATAAATTGAGAAATATTTTACTATAAAAGTGTAGCTTTTATTTTACATTAATGGGAATGTAAAGATATGAGTATTAATATATAAATTTAAATTTTTTGATAGCTTGATTCCGGTCTGACGTACTATTTATTTAAGATTTAAAATATTATTCGGAGCAAGTGATTATTTTGTGAAAAGCAATGTTGCCTAATTATAAGATAATAATTGTCTGTCGTCAACGAAAATTAAAATAAATACAAATTTGATTAAAGCAAATAATTCGCGATAATTGTGATTGGTCAAAGCCCTTTATACAGTCAGACCGTTTCAAAAACATTTGCCCCCGACCCCCCAGACGAGTTGTGTCGCGTATCGCAGCGTTGTCTGTTGATAACGCAACCAACGAACGTGTTGCGCACTCCCGGCAACAAAAATTTCACTCCCCACTGTACTGCAAAGTGGAGCCCCAATATAATTTCATTTGTGTGGTGGAGCGAACACATGCGCGCTCCGCCCCATGCCACTGTATGGGGGCTCTCTACAGAAATTCTTTCATTAAATAAAACTTCCACCCGCAGATAGTGTGATGCCAGTTCGGTCTGCAAATCCGATACGCGCTAAAAGTCTGGTTCGGAACAACTTGGAGAAGGCTAGCAGTATTCACTTCTTGCAGTCCAGGATGCCAAACATCAAAGTGTTCTCGGGTACCTCCCATCCGGATCTAGCCCAGAGCATCGTCGATAGACTGGGCATTGATTTGGGCAAGGTGGTAACCAAAAAGTTCAGCAATTTGGAAACATGGTGAGTAAGGTTCTATAATATTCTAACCGCAATTATTTTCGCTCTACAATTTTTTTGCGCGTGTTTTAATTTAAGTATCGATCAAACCTTGTGACTCGCACTATCTTGAGGAGACGACACATTGCAGAGTCGTCTTTACCGAGTTTAAGGTTAGATCGATGAAGAAAGACATTTTTCTATATCCATTGAAAGACCCTGAGATTGATTACAGACTTGGGTGATAGTGTTACCACTTTCAGGGCTTGATATGCTTTGTTCCTTCACCCAGATTCCAGAAAAGCCGGACAGTGGTGTGGTTTTGTGAGTGGTCAATCAACCGGTGCTCCCGGGGTATCTGGCTTACTAGATCAGCTTATTTGCAAATTTCTTACACCCCAAAGTGTAGAAAATCGAATCTAGTGCCAAGGAACAAGCATTTCTTGAGATTCATCCAATAGCGGAGGCAGCCGTCACAGTGTGTAGCCCCAAGTTTGTCGGCTCAGCTGTTCGTGGTACTCTCGAAATGATGTTTTCATTGATTCCTACCACGTGAGGTGGTCGCTTTGGCGGCTCGACACTCGTGCGTTGAGCGCCGTTCTCGGTCCCCAAAAGTCGCCGGGTATTATCTAATAAATGTCCCCTGCCGACCTCCTAATCAACTGGGAGGTTTTCTTTCATCCATGGAATTGGAATATTTTTCCAAAGATTATATTGAGGTTGGATGTAGTTATTTATGCAGGTCGAACGTTCTGACCCGTGTCCAAAGCCCTGTGTTATCTTTAGTTTATTGGCAAAACGCCATGTGCTTTAGAGTTCATGATCTCTCGGTATCTCTCTCAACTAAATTGAACAGCCCGTCCCCTTGAGCTTGCTGACGGCGGTGTCTTCATACCGCTGAGACTGCTCAAGACAGTCATGAATTTGTTTTAGAGTAGCTTCTTTGACAATAAATGTTTAAGCAAATTTCTCAGCCCGATTCTACAGTGGTTATTGCGTCAATATCTAAAACTTAATTTGATTGTTAATACGAAAATGATGAGTTGGTATTTCGTTTCCCTTGATTTTTCATACATTCTGCAGAAGACACAAATGAATTTAAATTCAATATGAATATCTTTGCCAAGTTTCTTTTCATATTTCTTCTTCAAGTTTTTCTAAAACAAAACAAAAAAAAACAATTGAGACGATCAAATATTCTTTTTACAATATTAAGTTCAATTTTTTTATCATCCCAAAAATCCTATTTATTTTTTAGTTTCAGTTTCAGCATCAGCTATTAAGATTAATATTCCTTCCGATAGCTAATAGTTACTTTAAAAATACTCTAGTAATTTAAAAATAAATATATATTCAATTATGCAATTTTTACAACCGTTTCAATACAGCAGTATGCTTAATGTAATGTAATATTTGATTATTGAAAATTAAAGTCCAGATCTTTATTAAAAAAGTTTCATAATCGCAGCGTGAACTTTAGATTATTCTTCTGTACCTACTTACTACTACGATAAAAGTTAAAGCAATAATAAATTGATAAGGACATAATTAATTAATTATTAATATAATTAATAATTATCAATTGTTATTGATAAAGTTCATGTGTGTTTCTAGAAAATTCGAAACGTCGTTCTCACCAAAGAAATAGTAATATTTTAAAATGATTTTGGACTAAGCTTTGTCGTAGCATATCTTCAAAATTTATTGAAATGATCTCAATTGACCTGATGCGGAGGATATACTTTATAAAATAAAATTAACGATCTTAGGTGGTCCTATACAAAATTTGTTTAAGTGGCTGAACACGGCGAAAACAAATATGTAAACAATTTGCATTTTAAATCAACAATCGGAAATGATTTTTAATAGTTTATCGAGTACGCCTTTAAACTTCGTGAACTCGTGTATCGGTCTCACAGACCGGACGACTTTAAAGTTATCAACAGTAATATTCATTTTTTTATTTATTCAACACGTTTGTGATATTGTATTACCTAAAATACAAGCCATTAAATAATATAACTTTTTTTGAATGAACTTGGAGGCGCCACAAACCAGCAAACTATTTCACCAGAGTTGAAGAGGGTTAAGAGAAGGTTAAGCGATTGTTTTTTGTGTTTTCTAGAAACTTAGTATAAATATTATATAAATAAGATGACTTTGTTTTCCAGTGTCGAAATCGGAGAATCAGTGCGTGGCGAAGATGTTTACATCGTTCAGTCTGGATCGGGTGAAATTAATGATAATCTAATGGAACTTTTGATTATGATCAATGCTTGCAAGATTGCGTCAGCATCTAGGGTTACAGCAGTTATTCCATGCTTTCCGTATGCTCGACAAGATAAAAAAGACAAGGTAATGAATGCAATTCGATTTTATACCACTTCAGTTTCTTGTCTACATTTTGTAAGAGAATTTTAACAGATCTTTAGCTATCTATCCAATTATCATAACTTCCTAAGAATTTTAATGTTATTTCAGGAATGTGGAAGTAATCAAGCTTTTGTAGTATTTTTTTGTAGTTTTATATCGTGTTTTCAAAAATCTGTTTTTTTTTCTTGTGGTATTGCAGGAGTTTGGCAATTATTGTTTGGATTATACTAGAAAATATTAAATATGTAGTCTATTTATTACTTTAATTGAATGTTTAACATTAGCCATATGGGGAACTCTGCAAATTTGAAATGCGAGAAAGGGAATTTTAAAATGTTTAAACCCAAAAGGCTGTTAGGTAAAATTAATTTAAAGGTGGTGAACATTGAAAAACACACGAAAACATTAATACTTTGTTTTCTGTTAAAAAACAGTAGTTGGAATATATTTTATGTAGTTATAATTCAAGTTCAACCTACCTACACAGTACATACAGTTCGTATAATATTTAGGATTTGTTCTATTAATATTTTAAATCGTCTAAATTGATCCCACTTTTCAAATTCATATACAAATTTTATTTAGTATTTAGTAAAAAACGGGATTATAATGAGACCACGGACTACCGTGGTTCCATTAATAATATTTTTGGCAACAATTTTAAACGGGCATTAAGTTCAAATATTTAAAACATTTATATGTAGATGGAAATAATTGCCAAATATCCGAATAAACAATTGATGAATAGCTAGAACCTGAGTCACAAAGTAGATAATATACTTTTTTAGTCGATAACATTTGAATTGTTTGACATTTTTGATATTTAAATCCTCCCATTCGCCCAACAGACAGGTGGAGATGTTTGTAAGGAAGGAAAAGCAATGAAAAACTACGAATGGAAGTTTAGGGTATAAAATCTTTCTCTATAAACATTATTCATTCATTGGGGAACACACAATTGAAATCAAAAAATATATTTGAGTTTCAAAAGAAGGACAAATATACTCACCGCATAAGTGTTATCGTTTTGCATGTTTACATAATATTAGCTAATAGTAAAGGAAAAAAAATCCCAAGCATATCGGGGTTCCAATTTCACCAATCAAGCAGTAATCAGAAATATCTCATTAGCATGATGTTCATACTAAAAACGTTTTTATAGTCGTTTAAATACAAATTTGCAAATAATTTTTAGAGAGAATTACACAGATTGATGCCTTCCACATTTTCCGAAACTGTCTCGTGCTAACCAGTCATAGTTTTTTTTCCAAAATCACCCTGCAACAAATTGCTTGTTTCTTTCTTAATTTAATCGCTTTTCTTGCAAATGAAAATATTATAAAAAACAGTCTGCTCTTCGTTTATTCTGATATCGTACTGCTACTGCTTGCCATGTTGTTTTTGTATTTAACCTGCAGGTCACATTCGTTATCTAGCTGATAGTTCTCATTGACGTAACCGTGCTCTTTCCAAAAACAAAAATTCTCAAGAATACTTTTTTATGTTCACACTCGAATCATAGAAAACAAATCTAATCTGATGCAGTATATCTTCTCCTTTTTTATTTCTATACATTTTTCGGTATCTTTTTAGGATTTCTCATCCAAACATTATGCAGTGAGTAAACTTTTTGTTAATAAGATCCGTTTGAAGAAAAATATCAGCCAATTAAAATGCATTTATGCGTTTTTCTTCTTTTGGTCTAGATTTACAGAATTTACACATTTTCTGTTTATTTTTTTCTAAGACAGTTTTTTGCCTGTCCTTAAAACTAGTTACTTACTAAACAAATCAACTGCACTTGTTGCTCGTCCTCTTCTCGCATGTGAATGAAATTTAATGTTACAAAGTATGTAGATGTGTGCGCACTCTTGTGCTTACTAATTATTTTGTTTCTTGATAAGTCCGAAATGATTGGTCCATTTTTCAGTGTCTTTCCTTGTTATCATTGTTTATAAAATTCTTCCGAACATTATTCCTCCATATCTTATTTACTTTCAGGTCTCTTTGTGACGCGTCCTTTCTGAAATTTTTTATTATTGTTATAGTTCTGTAGCTTTGGTTTTGTTTTATTGGGGGATTACTTATGTATAGTTTGAAATATTAAATATAAGTTTAATAAAAAGTGGTTTATTAGACTAGCGAGACAAACTTCAGTTATATTTTGAATAGGTTATTAATGAAATGTAAAAATTCGTGTATTTAATTCAGAAATATCACATAAACTTTGAATTTCTTAAAAACATCAGACAAACAGAAATTTTGCATAAAGAGAAAAAATCGAGAAATAAAAATTGTTTGATATGGTTGTTACTCATAAAATTCAATTCAATCCAAAATTTCCTGACAAACCTAGAACTGGATCCGAAGTGAAGAGAATACGGCTAGTATTAGTAGTCGAGAATGTTCAGCAACTTTTTTAATCATTTTTTTTTTTTTTTTTTTTTTTTTTTTTTTTTTTTTTTTTTTTTTTAGTAGGGAAGCGGGGAAATGCCGTTACGCACTAGGGAGGCCGAAGCCGCCACTGTGCCGGACTCCCTGGCCAAAGGCCAGGCCTACCGGCTAAAACCCCGCTCCCCCCTCCAGGAACCCCACCCCGGGACCGTCTTATTAGACATTACTTCGGGGTGGAGCCCAGTTCACTCGCCCGCACACGCAGGCACCCACCAACTCATGAAAACATTCATCCCATTCACCCAGCCAGCAGGGGCCATCAGACACCCCTGCTTTTGTCGGCACCCCCTGGTTCGGCCAGCCAGCAGGTGCCCCTGAGAGAGCACCCGCCGTTGTCAGCCCCCCCTCCACGCTGCTGGCGAAGGCACTCCCTCCCGAGGAAGGCCATGCCTTACCAACCAACACACACACCACGCAGACATCCATCTCCATTCACACAGCCAACAGGGGCTCCCTGGAGAGCCCCCGTTTTTGTCGGCAAACACCACTCTGGCACAAGTAAATGAATAAAACAACCACACACCAGTGAAATAAATTAACACAAATAGCCAACAGGAGCACCCGAGGGAGCACCTGTTTTTGTCAGCAAACACCAAACAAATAAACACACCAATAAGTTAAATAAATTAACACCAACGAAGCCAACAGAGGCCCCTTAGGGACCCCTGTTGTTGTCTCTTTCCTTCTGACGGAGGATCCCTCTCACAAACGAGGCAACCCTCCGCCAGAAATCGTCACACTGCAGCATAACCCCGACTAAGTTGTCTGGGGTTATGCTGCCTACCGCGTTCTCTAATTCGGCCCTCTCCGCGCCCCACTGAATACATTCAAAGAATGTGTGGAGTGCGGAGTCGGATGGGGAATCGCAATAGGCGCAACACGGGCTCGGTACCTTCCCCATGTTATAGAGGAAGGACCGGAAGTGCCCGTGCCCCGTCAGCATTTGTGTGAGGTAATAATCTACCTCACCGTGCTGACGGTCCAGCCAGGTGTCCAGCCGCGGAATCAACCGGGCTGTCCACCTGCCTCGCGCCTCCCCATCCCAGCGCGCTTGCCAGGACTCAATGGTCCTGGCTCGGGCCACCTTCCCCGTTTCCCTACCTAAAACAGGTTTCTCCCGGTGGACGAACTGTCGTTCCCTGGCTAAGAGGTCAATAGGTATGACCCCCGCGACCACCAAAACCGCCGGCTCCGAGACCGTACGATAGGAGCACGCGATGCGGAGGGCAGCACGGCGTTGCACCGCAAGGATGCGCTTCCGATACTTCTCCCACCGCATCGAGTCGGCCCAGACTTCTGCTCCGTAGAGCATTATGGCCTCAGCGGTGCGGAGCAGCAGACGCCTTTTGCAGGGCCTGGGTCCAACAGTGTTGGCCATGACCCTGCTCAGCGCCGCTGTCACCGCAGCCGCCTTATCGGCCCGGCCCTTGATCTCCTCCCAGAAGGTGAGCCTGCAGTCGAGACTCACCCCCAGGTATTTGATCGCGGGCCGCGTCTGAACCGACATGTCTCCTACCCGCATCTCCAACAACAAGGGGATGCGCTTCTTGGTAAGAAGGACGATCTCGGTCTTGGCCAACGCCAGCTCCAACCCGTGGTCGCGTAGCCAGGAACCAACCCGACGCATCACCTGGTTGAGCCTCATTTGAGCCTTGGCGACATCTCTGGCGGTAATGACCGCCGCGATGTCGTCGGCATACCCAACCAGGAAAGACCCTTCAGGCATCTCCATACGAAGGATCCCGTCATATGTGTAGTTCCATATGTCGGGTCCCAGTATGGAGCCTTGGGCCGCCCCTGCCGAGAGAACCCTCGTCTCCGGGCCATTCTCCGTTTCGAAGGTGAGGGTGCGGTCCTTCAGGTAATCCCTCATCATCTGCAATAGATATTGAGGGACCCTGAAGTCGCGCTCTAACGCATTAAGCGCGTCCCCCCACCTCACCGAGTTGAAGGCGTTGCGCACATCCAGAGTGACCAGCAGGCACACCGGGCGAGAATAATGGTTCCCGCGTTCGGTGGCCCGGGCCGCGTCGACTACCTCCTGGATAGCATGTACCGTCGACCTCCCTTTCCGAAAGCCATACTGCCTCTCGGAAAGGTCTCCAGCAGCCTCAACGGCTGCTTGGAGGCGAGGCTTCAGGAGCTTCTCCAGGAGCTTGCCGGCCGTGTCGAGCATACACAGCGGTCTGTACGACCCGGGGGACCCTGCTGGTCCCTTGCCCTTGCTGATAAGCACAAGCCTGGCCGCCTTCCAGCGGGAAGGAAACACTCCCGCTTTCAGGCAGGCATTGTACATATCAAGCAGGAGCCCTGGATGGCTCGCCGTCAACGCCTTCAGCACCTCTGCTGGAAGTCCGTCGGGCCCTGGCGCCTTCTTATTTTGAAGGCTTTGCGAGGCACTCATTAACTCCTCCACAGTAAATGGGGGAGGATCAAGTGCCTCGCGGGCCACGAAATTTGGCACCAGCGGATGGGTGGGGAAAAGGGCATCCACAATGGAGCGGACCGTCTCCGCATCGAGGGGAGCGCTCTGCGAGAACGCCCCCAACTTGCGAAGAACGATCCTATACCCTAGTCCCCAGGGATCTTCATTAAGATCCTCACCCAGCCGCTGCCAGCATCGGCGCTTACTCCTTTGAATGGCCCTCCGAAGGTTCTTTTTGGATTCCTTATAATCGGCATATCTACGGGCTGCGTCGGCATCGCGTCGATCGGCTCTTTGGGCCGACCGCCTGAGACGGAGACATATCCGCCTCAGTTCTGCGATTTCGCTCGTCCACCAATACGCAGGACGGCGCCCCCCCCCATAGCTTTTCTTCCTTGGCACGGCCTCCCGACAGGCCCGGTGGATGAGACTCATAGTAGAGTCCACCGACCGTACAGCCTGTTCGAGAGGTGGCAAACCCTCTGGGATCCCGTCAATGGCTAGCCGGCCGCGCTCGATGGCTAGAGACAGCCTCTCGATGTCCATCCTGGCGACATCCCATCTGGGCGGGCCCTGCGGGCGCCGAGCCCGCACTGGCGCCACATCACGCACGCGGAACGTGATGTATTGGTGATCGCTGGCTGTAAAGTCCTCGATCACCCGCCAGTCCTGCACACGTGCAGCCAGATTTTCCGTCGCAAGAGAGACATCAATAATCGTCTCCCTATAGCCTGGACGCCGGAAGGTGGACGTCGAGCCGGTGTTTAAAACAACCAGCCCAGTCCTGGACGCGAAGTCCAGGACACGTCCACCCCGAGAGTCGGGTGTTGGCTCCCCCCACTCTAAGGCTTTCGCGTTGAAGTCTCCAGCCACCACCAGCTCCCCATCCATGCCACGGACCGCGTCCTCCAGACCATCCAACTTGGCCTGGAAGTCCGCGATAGGCTCGTTTGGAGTGAAGTAGCAGCTGACGTATATAACGCCTCTGCTCTTCACCCAAACGAAGCCAGCGCCCGCGCCATGGTCCACGACGTCGAAACGCCGTAGGTCAGGGACCCAGATTGCCGCCGTGCCAAGGGCGTCACGATACCATGTCGGCACAGACCCGTCTCGATACTGTTCACTGACCAAAACGATGTCAGCGTCTTTCTCGAGACGGATCTGGGCCAACAGGTCATGCGCCGTCCTGCTCCTGTTTAGATTTCCCTGAAGGACAATCACAATACAGCACTTTTACACTCAGCGAGGGCCTTCCGGAAGGCCCCGCACTCACCCGACCCCGCGGCGTGACGCGGGGCACCGGCATTCCCCGCCACCTCTGGGCAGAGGAAACATGCCGGGGACCCGGGGCACGCCGCCGACTTATGTCCTAGTCCCCCACACTTAAAACAACACTTACTCCTATCTGGGCCTTTGCAGGCATGGCTAACATGGCCGTAGCCCAGGCACTTAAAGCACCTGGACACGACCACCCTCCTGCGGATCCGGCACACGACCCAGCCGACCTTTACTCGGGCAACCTGAAGGAGCCTCGCTGCAGCCTTCTCTTCCACCTCAACAATGGCCAAGCGTTGGCCACGATCGTTAGGCCGGGTCAGCACGACCCGGAGGTGGCCCTCATAGTCCCTCAGAACCTGTCTGAGGGCATCGAGGACCTCCTCCTTGGCCGTACAGACGTCAAGCTCCCTGATCTCCAGGGTGGTCCTGGGCACCAGCTGCCTGACGCTGCCCGCTGACCCGGCTGCGTTCTTTAAAGCATCCGAGAAGGCTGACCGGGTCTCCGCGGTGCACTGCCCGAGTTCGAGCAGCACCTCGCCAGCCCGAGTCTGCCGGACAGACTTCACCTGCACCCCGCAGTTTTCGGGGTTGACCGCCCTGCGGACAGTGCTAAGCACCTCCGCAAAGGTCTTCCCCGCTGCGGGCTTAAGCAGGATGGCCTCCGGTTTGACTTTCCCGGTGGGTCCCACTGGTCGGCCGAGGGCTGGAGTTGGAGGCGGGGCCGGGGTCGGAGCCGCCGCATTCGCAGCCCCCTTTTTTTTCCTTCTCTTCTCTTTCTTTTTCTTCCCCTCCTTGCCCGGCTTCTTATCCGCGCCCTTTTTGTCCTCCTCCTTCTTGGACCCCCTACCCTTCCTGACTACTTCGGTCCAGGGTAGGGTAGGCTCCTCCTTCCGCCTCTTCATTAGGTCCTCTTCCGGGCGGAGGGGAGGGCTGGAGGCCCCCCTCTTCCCCACCGCCGGCGAAGCCTGCGCGCTCGCTGCCACAACCGGGGCAGTTCGCGTGCCGCAGGACTTCGCCGGCGGTATCTTTGCAGGAGGGCACTTATCGGCCCGCGACGCGACCCCCACATTCTCTGCCAACACCGGGACAGTCTGTGTGGCACAGGACCTCGTCGGTTTCCCGTTGGGGAAGCTGCAGCGAGCTCCCGCACAAGCTCGCCTAGATTCTTCCAGGTCGTCAAGAGCCTCCTCTAATGCCGGGAGGCCGTCCTTGACGACCTTGGATATGTTGGGCTGCTTCTTAAGAGCAGCCAACATCTCTCTAATGAGGCCCCTCATTCTGGAGAACCCCTTCTCCATACGGGCCTCCATTGTCGTGAGCCTATCTTCTAGGCTGGACGCCCGGGCCGTTTCAGCGGCTGGTGGTCCGGCCATTTGGGCGGCTGGTGGTCCGGCCGTTTCGGCGGCTGGTGGTCCGGCCGACCGATCCCCGTCCGGGACCGACTCTGGGGCTGACTCCGCCGAAGCGTCGCCAGCCGCTGTCAGGTCCGCGGACAACTCCTGCGGGCGCGCCCGCTCCGTCGGTGTTTGTGATACCGGCGAGCGGAGCACTCGCGACCTCCTCGCGAAGGGATTGGCAGGAGTACTGCCGCTCCCCTCATTAACCCCCCCTGATCCCCCATATGATTTTAAATATTTTTCCATTGGATCATATTTAAAATATATTCGAGTACGGGTTCGCGTTCTCGGACCACAGCCAAGGCAACCGCCAGCATTACGCCTCCCGCAGCCCCCGTACTTATAGGAAGGCCCTCCTCTTCCCACCGTCCTTTCCCCTCTTCGAACAGGCCCCGAATCACCAGCGACCTGTCTCCGAAGGTTCCGTAGGCTTTCCGAGGAGCACCCCCCTGCACCCCCCGTCTGACCTAAGGATCAGAGCGGGGTTTTCTCCCTAGACCTAGAGTGTGCTACTCCCTAGGGCCACAGCTCCCCGAGGTTACGAGTGCACCAAAGAGGCGTGTTGGATCCCGAATCCCGCAGGCAGACGTTCACCTCAACCTCCAGATGCACCCCCTCCTCGGCTCGCTGCATCGTCCGTGCAGGAGAAACACACGGCCGTCTCTCTGCCAGGTTCGGACGAGAACTCCGATTATGTAGAAACACTGATGGATTCAGTGCCCCTACACGGCAGTAACCATCGGAATGGTCCGGGACTGCTTATTCCCCGCCGAAGCAGGTATTCGCAGCTCCCCTCCATTTCTGGAGGGAATTCCCCTATCCGCCACCCGGGGACCCGTCTGGTAGCAGTCCGTACCTGCCCCAGAACTTTTTTAATCATTACATCGTTTCAATGATTTAATATTATTTTTTATGTTGGGGATTTCCTTTTGTAGATGGGGTTCATGTAGAATTAATTGCTATTATGCCTACAGTTTTTACTACAGTCACTAGTAAAAATCGATTTTTTTAAGTCTACATATCTTGTCATAACAATCATCGTAGATGATACAATTTTTGGATAAGATAACACGGCAGTAAAACTGAAAATATTCAGCAATAACCTAAGTTCTAAAAATTATGAACCCCTAATACTAATAATTGTGAAGAATTATACAACATAAAATTGAATGTGTTAGTCTGAAGTCTAGCGTTCAAAGTCAAGATCAAATATCCATTTACCCTTTATGATCAGTAATTATTTCAAAATTGTTGTCAGGTCGGTCGATTAATAATTGTTCTCACTGTTTACTCATGCAGGGACCAAACATGTTTACGTTTCAAGAGAGAGTGAGGCAACTTGTAATCATAATAAGATATGTTGAAATTCACACAGTGTAAATAACAAAGATTTATTAGTAAACATATCATAGCAGTCTAAACATAAGATTAACTAAAATAAAGTCGCTGTATGGTCGCTATTGGATCTATTAAAATAAAACTGCTGGCCAATGTGATTTTAATCAAAAAACGTTAAAATTCTATTAATACGTTTTCAATTTCGTACACGTTATCAGTTATATTTTTGCATCATTATTTGCAATTGTAATAAAGCAACTTATTTATAATTAGGTTTGAATGGAACATTGCGTGTGAAAATAGTTGAGAGAATGTATTTATTTTTAGGAGTGTATGCGTTTGAATGGATCCTTCGAATTATGCAAGACCACCAAATCCGAAAAACAGACAAAATGAGTCATATTTTCGAAAAAATATTATGAAAAAGGCAAAAGATGTCAAGTCAGGCAAGCGTTGATTATTTTATATGATTTATGGAGCCGGAATTTGATTTGGTGGGTCAGATGTGCACTATCAATCCAAAATTAAACTTTTCCGTCGTATTAAAATCGATAAATTCGTTGTCGAGAAAATCTTAAGTTGTAGGTCTTGTTCTGTTGTTATTCCCATTTTAGATTTATGAAGATTCCTTAGTAAAGTTATTCTAATGATTTGGATTAATTCAGAGTTAAATCATAATATTCTGAAAACTTCAATACTATACGTAGACAAAAATGCGTGCTTACCAGGAAATTCACACTTAGGCAAACATGTCTACGTTTCAGAATAACTTCAGAAGTTTCACCGCGGATTCAGGATTTTAATATACATATGTATGTATGTATGTACATATGTAGAAGTTTACATGTAATGACAAAAGATCTTTTTTAAAAATGATTTTTTATGTTTGGAAGAATTGAAAAAGTATTACCAACAACACCAAGAAGTTACATTAGCTGTAATTCCCAATACATATGTACCTACTTCTTCAGTTAAATATGGGAACATAAAATAGAAATTTGAATTTTCTAAATTTTTTAATTTTCTAGGTCTGTATTGTCTTAACTGATAAGTTCGGATAAAGGATTGTTGTTATGAGGAAAATACAAAAGTTTCAGCAAATACATTTAAAATAATTTCCGAAGTTTGTAACATTGCTTGAAATAAAAAAAGATTTTAAAGTTCAATATTCATGGCTAAATTTGGAAAAAAAATCTCTTATGATACATTATTTGGAATCGAAAATTGAGAAGTTAGATAATATTAATTTATTTAGATTTAGAAGGGGCAAACAGAAACGTTACATAGACGTTCCAGTTGCTGGAAAAGGTTGACACAGTTGTAGAATAGAGTTTCAGATATAAAATACTAACAATATTCCCCCAGCTCATAAAAAACACAGCTTTTTACTAACTCCACAACGAATGTCTTGTAAAATGTTTCGCTGCGTTCTCGTTCATAATTAAATTTTTGTAGTATTTTGGGGAATGCTTTTCACGTCGCCTTGGGATCACAGTAACTCTTTAACCTCTTTATACTAACTTTAGGCCTTCTACTGTTCCCTTTCAGAGTCGTGCTCCAATCTCAGCGAAATTAGTCGCTAACATGTTGTCAGTTGCTGGAGCTGATCACATTATCACAATGGATTTGCACGCGTCTCAGATTCAAGTTAGTAAAGTTGTTGCTAAAATAAATTGTGGTGTTTATAGTTTTCTGTTTGCAGGGTTTCTTTGATATTCCTGTGGATAATTTGTATGCTGAACCGGCTGTCTTGAAGTGGATCAAAGAAAACATTCCTGAATGGAGAAATTCAATCATTGTGTCGCCTGATGCAGGTGGAGCTAAGAGGTATAAATATTATAGAAATATATTATCTAATTTTGGAGGATATTTGATCAATTATTTTCTTAATGATTCTAGAGTGACATCAATTGCCGACAGACTAAATGTTGAATTTGCTTTGATTCACAAGGAGAGGAAAAAGGCCAATGAGGTCGCTTCTATGGTACTCGTTGGTGATGTTAAGGACAGAATCGCTATTCTAGTCGACGACATGGCAGATACTTGTGGCACAATTTGCCATGCTGCTGATAAGCTTGTGGAGGCAGGAGCAACAAAAGTACGCTTTAATTTCAATTAAATTTTACTCAACTTGATTTTGTAAAATCTATTTATTTTTTTAGGTTTATGCCATCTTAACTCACGGAATCTTCTCAGGACCAGCTATTTCTCGAATCAATAATGCTTGCTTTGAAGCAGTAGTTGTCACAAACACTATACCCCAAGGCGGTCACATGCGAGATTGCCCCAAAATCCGAGTAAGTTTCGAGTTTTATTTCACTAGTTTTATTGTTTGTTTCTTATTGTTGGAATTTTAAAATTAAATCCAAAATACAATACTACTCTGCTGAATGCTGATATACTATGATGTTAATGTATGTAATATATTTTTTAAATTCTCTTACAGTGCATTGACGTTTCAATGATGTTTGCCGAGGCGGTACGGAGAACACACAATGGAGAGAGTGTGTCGTACTTGTTTTCAAATGTACCATATTAAAAATATTTCCTACTTTTGTAATTAATTTGTATAAAATTAAAACAATTTTTTTAAAGAAAAAAATAAATAAAACACTAGATTTTAGACATGCGCGGGCAGCAAGGAGTTTGTAATATTGTCCAACTCGAAAAAAAGGAATATTTTTTATTGTATCAGCACTGACAACTGTACAAGTAGCTTGTGTCATAAAAATAATGAAAAAATAAATAAATTAATTAAAATCAAAGTAATTAACTTGTGTTTTATTAATTTTTATTAATTTTTTCGAATTATAGTTGTTAATATGTACAGCCCCTGTTCATTGAATTAGGACCACTCATATCTCTCCCAATTTTTCCAAACTTCTGCCTCTATCGTCATAAAAATGCAGGTTTTTCCAAATAAAAAATTTTTACGTATAATTGTAAGATAAGGTGATGTAATATCAGGTACCTGCGAAATCCCACCCCTTATCCCTTTTTGTGGGGAGTGTTAATTAGCCTACCCTTCCCTTTACCTGACTTTAGCGGTGTTCACATATGTATCTAAATCTTTTAGAAATACTGCAATTTCCTTACTCTTTCGAAAGTTGTTGGAAAGAGTTTGTCAGCTAGTGAAGTCAATGTTGTATTCAGTGTGAATTTTTGGACATAAGTGATTTTAATTGAAAGTTTAGTGAAAATAAAAATCGGAAAATGTAAAGACATAAGTCAGGTAAAAAAGTCGGCGATAATCGCCCTAGTAGCCTGAGAGGTTTTCCTTTCGAGATATTCTATTTATTTTCCGCTTCTGTAAAACGTTTTAGAGAAAAGAAAGGCAAAATTTTAATAAATGCTTAGTGGTCCTAATTCAATGAACAGGGACTGTAGTTATTTTTTGGATATTCAATGTTGTGTGTTATTTTGAAACTCGAGCCTAAATAATAAAGTTTGCTATAATACAGACACGTACTACCATTATATCATGTGTGAACTACAATACATTCTAAATTTCTACAATAGGTGTATTTAAGCAATTTAAAGAATTCTCAACTATCTTGAGAAACTTTAAGAAATTAAGAAATGGAGCGAATTTGTTTCTAATACCTTTTTCCGTCTACAAAAGATAAAATAAATAATTCTGTCAGGATTTATTCATGAATTTGATTGACTCAATTCGAATTAAATCGAAAAGAGTTTTCAAAAGTATCCTTTAAATTGAAATTCCTTAACACAACAGAATTTTCGAGAAAGCTTTCGTGAGCGACTTAAACGTAAAAATGCATTTGCTGAGAGAGAGAGCTTTTGTTTTGTGTACCGTTTTCAGTACACATGGCAGGGAATGTATTAATAAAAGTTCTTAATTTTAATAATAAGATCCCTTTGAAGAAAAATATCAGCCAATTAAAATGCATTTATGCTTTTTTCTTCTTTTGGTCTAGATTTACAGAATTTACACATCTTCTGTTTATTTTTTTCTAAGACAGTTTTTTGCCTGTCCTTAAAACTAGTTACTTACTAAACAAATCAACTGCACTTGTTGCTCGTCCTCTTCTCGCATGTGAATGAAATTTAATGTTACAAAGTATGTAGATGTGTGCGCACTCTTGTGCTTACTAATTATTTTGTTTCTTGATAAGTCCGAAATGATTGGTCCATTTTTCAGTTATCATTGTTCTTGTTATCATTGTTTATAAAATTCTTCCGAACATTAATTTCTTAATTTCTTCTTAATTTTTTAATAAATTCGTTTTAGTTACCTTTGACTTCACTTAATTTTTTCGTTAAAAGTGGATAAAATTATTTAATAGAAAAATCCAATCGAACTATATTGACGTTATGTTATGTGTGGAAAAATTAATCGAAGTCGAAAGGTACCTAAAATGAATTTATGAGAATTTTAGGAATTTCTGTCCCAAAAGGGCTTTTATAAGCTCTTCGATTTGAAAGAATTCAGGAATAGGCTCATGATTCTTAAAATAAGTTAAAGACTGAAAGCAAAATGTGAAGTTTTTAAATTATTCATTTAATATGTGAGTGTAGACGCGTGTACAAAACATATGATCCCTAAAGTATTGTGTACGTGTATAAAATATCTAGTACTCCTCTTTTATTAGAGCACTCTCCTCGTCGTTGGTATCACAGCCGACCTCCTCGTAGTCGTGCTCGAGAACTGCGAGGTCATCGCGGGCCTCGGTGAACTCGCCCTCCTCCATGCCCTCCCCGACGTACCAGTGGACGAAGGCGCGCTTCTTGTACATCATGTCGAACTTGTAGTCGAGGCGAGCGAACGCGTCCGCGATCGCGGTCGTGTTGGACAACATGCAGACCGCGCGCGGCGTTTGCGCCAAGTCCGCCCCTGGCACCAGCGTCGGGGGCTGGTAGTTTATCCCGATCTTGAAGCCCGTGGGGCACCAGTCGACGAATTGAATGTGTCGGTTCGCCTTAATGGTGGCGATCGCCGCGTTGATGTCCTTCGGCTTCACGTCGCCGCGGTAGAGCATGCAGCAGGCCATGTATTTCCCGCGCCGCGGGTCGCACTTGACCATCATGCTGCCCGGCTCGAAGCAGCTGTTCGTGATCGAGGAGATCGAGTGCATCTCGTGGGAGGACTTCTTGGTCGACAAAAGCGGGCTGTACGCGACCAGCGGGAAGTGTATCCGGGGGTAGGGCACCAGGTTCGTCTGGAACTCGTTCAGGTCGACGTTCATGGACCCGTCGAATCGGAGGGACGCGGTCGTGGAGGACACGATCTGGGCGATCAGCCGGTTGAGGCTGGTGTAGTTGGGGCGGTCGACCGAGAGGCTCTTCTGGCAGATGTCGTAGATCGCCTCGTTGTCCACCATGAAGACGCAGTCCGAGTGCTCCATCGTGGAGTGCGTGGTCAGCACGCAGTTGTAGGGCTCCACCACAGCAGTCGACACCTGGGGCGCGGGGTAGACGGCAAACTCCAACTTGCACTTCTTGGCGAAATCACAACTGATGCGCTCCATTAGCAGCGACGTGAATCCCGATCCGGTGCCCCCGCCCATGGAGTGGAACAGGAGGAACCCTTGCAGCCCCTCGCATTGCTCGGCGACTTTCTGCGTCCGGCTCATCACTTGCTCAATGATCTCCTTGCCGATCGTGTAGTGTCCGCGGGCATAATTGTTGGCGGCGTCTTCCTTTCCGGCGATCAGTTGCTCCGGGTGGTACAGGCTTCGGAACTTTCCTGTTCTCACGTCGTCTATGACCGAGGACTCGAGGTCGATGAAAATCGTCCGCGGCACGTACTTTCCCGCATCTGTTTCTGCAAAGAACGTTCGCTGGTTCTCGTCGTTGCATCGCGCCGGCTGGTCCCCCAAGCTTCCGTCGGGGTTGATGCCGTGCTCCAAGAGGTACAACTCCCAGCAGCTGTTCCCAATTTGAACGCCTCCTTGGCCAATTTGAATGGAAATCACTTCGCGCTGAAATAACGACGGAAGTTTAGATTATTCCCATTAATATGCTCTCACCTACCATAATTTGTGGGTTATTGCCGCTCTTTCAGGAATTATTTAGGAGGCTGTGGAGCACTTTTAGTGTAACACAAAACGACACGATTATTTGGCTAACTGGAGATTTTAGTGAAGCAAAAATAACCGTTTTACTGCCAGTGTTTCCGCATGGACCAATCTTCTAAGCAGAGACATCTTACTCCTCATCAAATTTCTACGACTCAAATTACTATAAATACCAATAATAAAAATATTTTGACTGAAATGTTTTCAATTCTTGCATAGTTTAATGACAACGATGTTCGTAATTTCGATATTTTTAAACTGGTTATCACATTGGGACTGAAAATTAATGTGAACTAATTCCGCTTTATTCCGTTCCTCCCAAACCCTTTCTGACCTTTCCGGGTTTGTCCTCATATAATCGAAGGATCCTTTCCTACGCATACTCCTGGGTCTTAAATTCCACTTCTCCCACTTCGCAAGTTACCGCCCACAGATTCCTCTAGTTCCTCTAGGATCCCCTCTATGCTGTTAACTGGGTATGACGAAATATTTTGTTATACCCGAAAGACTACCTACTTTAATGGGCATGAAGATATTTTTCGTCATCGAGATTTTTAAACATAATAGCCGGGCTTTTTGAAGTGAAACTTCTATAGCCGCGTATACAGCACTTTAGAATGAGGAGTAAAAACCGATGGGACTAAAATTTTTCAATCGGCATTTCCGCGGACTCGGCAGGCTCCGGCCGCACTTGGTAGTCGGGGTGTTCCCAGCCTGTGATGCCAGTTCGGTCCCAGGAATTGCCTCGATCCTAGGAATTGCTCGACTTAAAAACGGGCGATTTTCTAAGAAGATTTTCACTTATGTCGAGGGCTTCGAGACCCACGAGGTTTATGTATTATAGCAAATTTTGTATTGAATTAAATTCTAAAAGTTGTTATGTAAGAATCTGAGAAAAGTGCTTCAAATTGCCGTGATATTTATATTTAGTCATTCAAACTTTAAACCTTGAACCAGATTACATTTTTGGCGCAAAGTGGGTATATTTATGTACATATATCCAGTCCATTTGATTTTAATTTCCGCGAAATAATAATTTATATGGGTAACAATTCATAAATTTCAACTCAGGGCAAAAGTAGAAGTTTGGGCTACCCCGCCTCTAGCAATGAATGATATAGCAATAGCCAGGTAACTTTAATTCGAACATTTGCTTACCTATATTAGTTAATATACGGAGGTATGACCCCTAAAATATAACCATTGCAAAACTATGTTAAAGAACATATCATGCTAACAATTTTCCTTTTTACATCTTTTTATTAACAATTTTTTTGGAACTCAGCCTGTCAATACTCGCCATCCTCTTCCTACCCTACTACACTGAGTTCCTCAACGATATTCAAAATATTTGAAATAATCGAATAGAAAAATAAAATAGAATTATTTTTACGTTATGTGCGAAAAAATTAATTGAATTCAAAAGTTGATGAAATTAATTTATGAGAATTGTAGCAATTTTATTAAGGATTTTTTTTATCCAAAAAGGGCTTTCATCGTTACAGTATGAGTATCAATAACATACATAATATAATCATGAAGGTTATATAACCGAAAGTACTAACAATTTATATAAGATATGTTAGAACTAAATGTATGTATTACCTAAAAATACCTTGTTATTGATATATTATTCATTGCTAGAGGAGCGGTTTACCAACTCGCAGCTGTTTTTTGGCCGTTTTCATATCAATTTTACTATTGACCGGTTAGATATTTTAAGAACTTGAAGTTAAAAAACCAATATTCTTTTTAAGTCTTATTTCACTGTCTTTTGTATCAAAAGCTTTGTTAAATCATTAACTTCTATAAAATCTTTTTACTCGTGGAATTAATTTATTGAGAACTCAAAACACTGAGGAAAATAGTTAAGATACAATTTAGTTTCATCGACAGATTCATTTATTTACAACAATAAATTAGTTACTATTTCTACCACATCCTAGGTACTCATCCTCAGGTGCCAGGGCCACATTCCACATATGTAGGTACGTTGAGAGAGCAGCAACTCATGCTAATTCTTAATTTCAGTTAATCTCTATTCTATGTATGTATGTATATTCTATAAAATTTCCTTCTGATTATTATATTTAGTTACTTTTACTTTACAGGTTGCCACGATGGTCTAAATCTAATTTCCAACATAATTTTAAAGCTGTCTTGTTTGAAATTTTTATTTGCTTATGCAATTAATTTTAGTTTAAGACTGTATTTACCAGGAATCAAGAGAGCCAGATTCAGTTGTATAAAATCCCTATTTCCCTATATATGTAGGTAGGTATACTAACATATAGGTTGCTATTTATTCGCGGATTTCAAAATGGCGGACCCAAGATGACAGCTAAAAGTGTTGGCGACCACAATTTTTAAAATTCTTCGAACTTAAGTGAAATTCGTACTAAGGTACGACTGATTTTGAACCATATAGACACATATCAACTCGAAAGATTTTTTTGTTTGTTGTTGTGTTTGAAAGCACTCCATCCTTTAACTTAAAATATACACTATTTTTATGGATTGGAAATGCTGATTCCGCTTTCAAAATCAAGATAGTAGACTCAACATGGCGCTCATATTTTCCACGATTCAAAGTTATATCATAAGAAAATAAGTTAGAATGATTGATTTAATAATTTAATAATTTGCTGACCTTGCATTTATGTACATGTGTAACGAAACGTTAAGCAGACGATAATTTTTATAATGAATAGGAAATCACCATAAGAATTGCAGCTTTATTAAAAGCTTTTATTTAACTTCACTTGTATGTATGTATTTCCTGGAATTTTGCAATGAATATTTCACCCACTTCCACTGAAGCTATCGGGTTGAAATTTGGCACGCACGTTTGGTTCACGTGATAATGCACGATTACTTAAATGCCGCCATTTTTGATCCAATATGGCGTTCGTCACCGAATGGCGATTTATAATTTTCATAGTAATCCCTATGACATGGGTATCGAATGAAAGTGCTTGATAAGCGAAACACAATAAGTAATATGACGTTATTCTAAATCCAATATGGCGGAAGCACAAAATAGCGACTTATAATTTCCATATTTACCCCTATGATATGGATATGAAATGAAAGGGCTTGATGATCGAAGCACAATAAGTGAGGTGACGTCATTCGAAATCCAATATGGCGGACGTCTAATATGATAATGCAATATTATTATGATAGAGCTGGCATCTGGCCATGGCTAAAAAATATTTAATATTTGTTAAGTGGATAGAGCGTTTGAGAGCTGAAAGGTATGGGGTGTTAAAAGATGTCATATCGCGAACGTACAAACACCCAACGCTAAGGTGAGTACGTGCCGAAAGCTGAATGGTATGGGGTGTTAAAAAATGTCTTGCCGCTAACGTACAAGCACCCAAAGTAAGTAAGTACGTTCCGAGAGCTGAATTGTATCAGGGTGTTAAAAAATGTTATGCCGTCAACATACAACCTCAGGATACCGGAGGCCCTCCTGTTGTAATTACCCTTACCTCTCTACACGGACCTCTGGAGAGGCGGATCGTCATTGTCCGACACTCATGGTACCAAAAATGAAAACGCGTGCCCTTAGCTCTCATCTTCAAGCGCTAGTCTTAATCTTCACGTGGTAGAACCTATTCATTCGAAGCATTCAATAGCAAGGAGACCGACAAAGATGGATATATTAGAAGCGAAATTATGCTGAAAATTTTCACAAGATTTCGCTTCATTTCACTACTGCTATTTTATAATTTTAATATATCTAATGAGCACCCAAGCTTTTATTTATAGTCATACCAATAAAGAAATACCGTGAAGAAATACGTTAAAGGTAAATTATGGTTAAAATATATTTTAGGTCCAAAATTGATAAGTTTCCTTTCGTCAATCTAAAATATTGAAACTGAGGTATAATTTTATTAATTATTTTATAGAAATATTATTTTCAGCCTAAATTTGTTTAAGCAAACATTTATTTTTTCCTTTGTAGTATTTTTTTTATACTTTATTGTTAAATAAAAGCTTTTTTTTAAAAAAAATATTTTTTATTATGTTAAATTATTCTTTTAATATGTGAATGTAGACGCCTGTACAAAACATATGATCCCTAAAGTATTGTGTACGTGTATAAAATATCTAGTACTCCTCTTTTATTAGAGCACTCTCCTCGTCGTTGGTATCACAGCCGACCTCCTCGTAGTCGTGCTCGAGAACTGCGAGGTCATCGCGGGCCTCGGTGAACTCGCCCTCCTCCATGCCCTCCCCGACGTACCAGTGGACGAAGGCGCGCTTCTTGTACATCATGTCGAACTTGTAGTCGAGGCGAGCGAACGCGTCGGCGATCGCGGTCGTGTTGGACAACATGCAGACCGCGCGCGGCGTTTGCGCCAAGTCCGCCCCTGGCACCAGCGTCGGGGGCTGGTAGTTTATCCCGATCTTGAAGCCCGTGGGGCACCAGTCGACGAATTGAATGTGTCGGTTCGCCTTAATGGTGGCGATCGCCGCGTTGATGTCCTTCGGCTTCACGTCGCCGCGGTAGAGCATGCAGCAGGCCATGTATTTCCCGCGCCGCGGGTCGCACTTGACCATCATGCTGCCCGGCTCGAAGCAGCTGTTCGTGATCGAGGAGATCGAGTGCATCTCGTGGGAGGACTTCTTGGTCGACAAAAGCGGGCTGTACGCGACCAGCGGGAAGTGTATCCGGGGGTAGGGCACCAGGTTCGTCTGGAACTCGTTCAGGTCGACGTTCATGGACCCGTCGAATCGGAGGGACGCGGTCGTGGAGGACACGATCTGGGCGATCAGCCGGTTGAGGCTGGTGTAGTTGGGGCGGTCGACCGAGAGGCTCTTCTGGCAGATGTCGTAGATCGCCTCGTTGTCCACCATGAAGACGCAGTCCGAGTGCTCCATCGTGGAGTGCGTGGTCAGCACGCAGTTGTAGGGCTCCACCACAGCAGTCGACACCTGGGGCGCGGGGTAGACGGCAAACTCCAACTTGCACTTCTTGGCGAAATCGCAACTGATGCGCTCCATTAGCAGCGACGTGAATCCCGACCCGGTGCCCCCGCCCATGGAGTGGAACAGGAGGAACCCTTGCAGCCCCTCGCATTGCTCGGCGACTTTCTGCGTCCGGCTCATCACTTGCTCAATGATCTCCTTGCCGATCGTGTAGTGTCCGCGGGCATAATTGTTGGCGGCGTCTTCCTTTCCGGCGATCAGTTGCTCCGGGTGGTACAGGCTTCGGAACTTTCCTGTTCTCACGTCGTCTATGACCGAGGACTCGAGGTCGATGAAAATCGTCCGCGGCACGTACTTTCCCGCATCTGTTTCTGCAAAGAACGTGCGCTGGTTCTCGTCGTTGCATCGCGCCGGCTGGTCCCCCAAGCTTCCGTCGGGGTTGATGCCGTGCTCCAAGAGGTACAACTCCCAGCAGCTGTTCCCAATTTGAACGCCTCCTTGGCCAATTTGAATGGAAATCACTTCGCGCTGAAATAACGACGGAAGTTTAGATTATTCCCATTAAAATGCCCTCACCTACCATAATTTGTGGGTTATTGCCGCTTTTTCGGGAATTATATAGGAGGCTGTGGAGCACTTTTAGTGTAACACAAAACGACACGATTATTTGGCTAACTGAAGATTTTAGTGAGGCAAAAATAACCGTTTTGTTGCCAGTGTTTCCACATAGACCGATTCAATAAGCAGAGACATCTCGCTCCTCATCAAACAACTTCAAGGATTTAATAGTCGAGTCAAATGAAAATTTTTACAATCCTAAAAACCAAAACCGTTTTTGATGAATGTTTTTTTTTAATTCTTATTATATTAATTTATTCATAATCGGAAATATTCCATTTGGAAGAAATCATTTTTTTGTCAGTAAGTATTATATGTAGTATAATTTCTGAATAACAAAATGTGGAACCCGAAAAATTATAATTAGAGATGAGATTTTTACCTCATAGTTTTTTAGTTTGCGTTGAAAATAATTGGACTGGGTAATTGAAGTTTGGTTATGCATTCTCATTATGAAACATTTACATGCTGAAAACTCAAGTATTTTTTGTAATTTTAATTACGTTACGTGCATTATAAAAAATTCTTTTGCGTTTTGTGTAACTTAAAAAACGTTTTATGTTTTAGCCCTTGAAGTTTAATATCTTTAATTTTATAGTACTCTGTTCACAGAGTTTTCCACGCTTCACATTGATCGTTCAGATTATACATGGGTTTTTCCAACACCCTCAATGGATTGCAATCCGAGCAAGCAAACAGATATTTTATTTTTTTATATATAGGTTTGTAGTTGGGGTCAAGTCTTTTTAATTTTAGAGAATGTGCTACTATGTTAATCGTTATTACTGACAATTACGTTCGATTAAAATGATTACTAAAGAAATAAATTAAAATCAACCTAACTTATCCACAAGTTTTTCGTAAAACTGTTTTATAATAATAAATGTTTTGGCAATTTCTACCGTTATAATTTCTTCTTGCAACAGCATTCAGGAGAGTAGAGAGAGGATTTCAGTCGATGAATTTATATTAAGAAATGCAAGTCGGTAGAAAAAAGTAGTTCCAATATAAAACGTTTATTCAATAAGTTTTGTATAAATTGTTTACTTATGTAAAATTGAAAGAGGCTCACGTAAATCTTACATATTTCTGCAATAAATTTTTAACTTGCTGATGCTTAAGTGTTTTTGAATATTTTAAAGATAAATTAAATACTTACTATGGAAAAACAAGAGCTAGGTTTTTAAATATGAAAACAAAACGAATTTTTAGTAAAATTTTTATCTGGATGTTTTCCCGTGAACGTTTCTTAGTTTTACTTTGAAGTTTACTTGTCTGAAAACTTATTACATAAATACAAATAAATAAATTTTTACATGTAGGACATGACTAGAAAATCATTTTGTTTTCGTATCCCAGAAAAAAGCCCTGAACTGCTTAATTAAAGACTTACTTCGGTCTGGTGAAATATTCTAATTCTAATTACACTTGGGAAATGCTGATGGAATGAATGTTAGTAACAACAAATAAGGGTTGTTTCAGTTCGACGAGAGTTTACTGGGTTTTCACTTTTTTTAACGGAAATCGTCTAGTGGCGGTTCGAATATCGTCAATTCAACTAACCTAAAAGAAGACATTTAATAGTAAATATGTTGCACCTTCGCGTTGGGAACCCAGTAAAATAGCGCCGTGAAGTACCATCTGAAAAAAAATATTTAAAGCTAGTCAGAGAGGTTGCTGGAAGAATGCGTATGTACATAAGGCCCTTCGCGAGCACCTAACGAGTTTTAAATTCAGAATTAAAAGCGTAAGTGAACTTTGAGCTGCATTTTCTAAAACGTTTTCACTAACAAATGCAAGGCTGATAATTATTCTAGAGCGACCCGCAAGCATTAATCTTTGGATTGTCCCTTTGGCAGAGTTATATCGAAAACAATCGGGGGATTATTTGGCAGATAATTGATGTCGCACGTTGACGCATTTACGAAAATTATTTTACCATCTGATGTGATCCCGTAGCCCTCGTGGATATGGCCAAAAACGTGATACTTTGGCTGGACCCGCTGCTGAACTGTGGAGAGCAGTTCAACACAGCCGGCCCGCACCCCAGAGCAGGCCAAATCTCCATGTCCAAGAGGGGGGCTGTGTGTTATTAAGAGGTCCGTATCTTCGGGGATTTTATTCCATTTCTCCAAACACGGCGCTCCCCGAGGTACATTAAAGGCCCACTTCCAAAATTCTGGCTGCCAGGGTGTGCCGTATATTTTGAGACCGTAAATTTCAATTTGCTCATCTTCTAGATATTTGCAATTGGTCAAATATTGGCGGACGTTTTGAGTTTGTACGGCCTCCCTTAGGTTTTCCTTGGTGTTCCCGAGGGTCGGTATTTCGTCGACAATTGAACGGCCTGTGTGGGTGCATCTGTAGGGGAAAAAGCAAACGATTTTCGCAAATTTGTTTGGTCGACTATTTACGCACCTTTCAGAGGAGGCCGACTTGGTTTGGAAGGGGTGCGTAAAAGTCTCATCGAAGCTCAGCTCGTGGTTCCCAGCTATGACGAGCTTGTGCTTGTGGGGCAGGTTCCCAATCCAATTGTTGAAGTCGATAACCTCCTCCAGCTTCCCGCACTTGGTAAAGTCGCCCGCGTGGATGAAGATGTCCCCCTCGGGGATTTCAAACTTGATGTAGGGCGTCAGGGAGTGGGTGTCGCTCATGCAGACGATCCTAACCTTGTTTGGGGCCACGGAGGTGGCAGGCGGCCGGGTAGCCACCTTTATCACTCGCTGGGTTTTGGAAATTTCTTTCCATGCTTCGGTTGGGTTGCTGGTCAGCGGATGCACAGCCACTTCCATCGGTATTTGCGGAAAATTCAAACAACCAAACCCGAGGTAACTTGATCTAGCGGCACTCAAAAAACCCCCGTCCGTACATCACAAAACTGACATTTCTCAGCGATACGACACTGCCAAATGAAAATGGCAGATGTTTTGAGTTTCTGTCGAAAACAAGATTAAAATAATTTATTTTTACACTGGTCTACCAAATATATAATACTTTTAAAGTTTCATTAAACAAAGAGTTAAAAATTCGTTCAAATTAAATTAGTTTCTAAAAACGTAACGAAATGTAAACGATTTTTCAAGAAAACGTACTAGTCCCCGGCGAATTTACGCCGGCGCAGAAGTTACGGCGAAACGGCGAAATCAACTGTTGCTTTTGTTTACATGCAACAGCTGACCCCTCAAAAAATTGCCTAAATACTTTTATGTATTTTTAACTGATTACTGAACCCACAATTTACTTTATATTAAAATTTGAGTTTTACACTTCTGATCTCTGATTTAATATATTTAATTACGTCGTACGAGTCTGGAGATTTTCAGATTTTGCCTTTAAAAATAGGTGATAAAATGCAGCAATTCGTAAACAAAACCAACACACTAACAGACAATATCAGCTGTTTAATGTCAACCGGACTTGACAGGTTTATTAAGTTCTCAATTTTTTCAGTGAATAATGGGGGAGTGCCAAGGATTTGCTTGATTTGTGGATATTTTGTGAATTTAGCGCAATTTTAACAAATATTTCAGAATGGAAAATGTGGAAGAAAATTTGGAGGATTTGCAAGGCGATGAAAACAATCCAGGTGATGGACATTTCTATAGAAAATTTGCATTTTGCGTTGAGGTTAAATTGATTTTTTTACAAACTTTACAACTTTATTATTTAAATATTAATGGATCTAGGCTAATCGAAAATTGTTCGATACAAGATTTTTGAATGGGAATTATATTCGTCTACAATGTTTTGTCTACAGCCACTTTAATAAAACCTCGAGATCCCCAAAGAGGTTCATAATTTAATCGATTTCCCAGAAATGCAGATGCTTTCCTGATAGCATTATAAACATGAGAATATCTAAATAAGCACAGATTACGAGGGGCTCGTTGTTGAATTTCAAACTGCACTAATCAAGCAGATTCGAATGTGTGTTTTGATAAACTTCTTCCGTTCGATTTCAGCACTTGTAAAAAGCGATAAATTTAATTATTAATTGCAAGAGTAAAGAAAGTGTATTGTTCCCTAATCTTGATTCTTTGCTCCGATTTGAATAGAACATTTTTTTTTCTATACGCAGAATACAATGCGCCAATTCTGGGAATCACTCCACTTTCTTATATATCAGCGATAACCAAGTCGAATCAGTTGTATCGTAAAGCTCATTATTGTTGTTAAACTGCTTCGCATCTTTATAAACTTGAACCATCATCTGCAAATTAAAATTGACGTTGATGTTGTGCCCGAGGATCTGCTTCTTTTAGAGTCACATACCTGAATTCTGGGGCTGTTGATAAATTTAATTATCCTCATTATAGGGCGCTTTCCATACGACAGGAAAAAATGCCTATTCTATGGTAATTAACGAACCTACCATTAAAAATACTTTAAACAAATAGTTTGTCTCTTTTCACATATCTCTCTTTCAACTTGAAGGTTCAGGCAATTCTGAACCTTCAAGTTGAAATTTTTGTTTACATAAAAAAATGACCTAATAATGAATTTATGCATTACTTAAATAAACACTCAAAGCTCATTATATGCATACAATATGCGGCCATGGAACAATGAATTAGCTTTGTCTTCTTGTCATATGAATAGCCGCGAGTATCAGTACCAAGTCTTTAGACAAAAGTTTTGATTTTTCAGCAGGACAATACCATGATCAACATAAGCAACTATACAAAAAACTGGTTATTGAGTAAACAAATTTACATTATTGATCATTACAATACATATATAAATACATAAATCCCAAGTAGATTTTTCCAATAGTTGATGAAAAGAACCCAAAGAAATTTAACTTAATCAATGAGCTTAAAGATGCAGAAATGTTCAAACCATATCAAAAGTTGTCTAGGCGTTGTGATGAATAATGATCTTTTGATTTTATTAATACAAATTAGTTATCAACTTTTGTGTTCTATCATTTACTTTTCGATGCGTGAGGTTGAACATGAATGACTTCAGAACTTGACAGCAAATTCAAGTGCAATTTCTCTTTTCTAAGAAAGGCTTTTTTCAGAAAAAATGTCGATCTTCCCATACAAATCAAATCAGCAAAACGAAGGGCTAAAGTTGAATTTTGGGCATTGAAATTGCCATTTTCGAAGTTTGAGTCTCACTTGATTGTTCACGGATTAGGTTGTAAGAAGTATTGTTGGAAAAATTGAAGTCTTTCTAACACGCTATCAACCAAAATCCTTCCATAGAGACATATAAAGCGTTTTTTGGGTTGACCCCCTCGAAATGTTCGATTGCGATTTTAGGGGGTCAAGACCCGATTTAAGGGAAGAGGAATCTTTGAACAAACGTTGATCAGGAGAAGATGCAGATTTATCGCACCCCTGTTCAGCCTTTAGCAAAACACCCTGTATTAATATTTTATGTTTTTGTAATATACAAATACTTCAGTTACAATTTGTTTTTTGTGTCTATTTGATTTATTAGATTCAATACATATTTACTTAATAAAACAGCAAAATGTTTTTCATAGTGCATATAATAAATGTAGTTACCCGATTTTTTGAATAATATAAACTAGTGGTCGCCCTGTGGCCGAAATTCGACCTACTGGGGTTACTACGAAAAATACGAATGTACACAGCCTACTATGTGTTTTGGCACTATCAATAATAAAATTACGACAGTTTGACCACAGACTACTATGCGTTTAAAATTGATAGTATGAACGTAAATAATGAATTTATTTAATTTAATTTAATGTATTTGTACCACATCTTATGCATAAATTTTTAGCTTTCTGCACTTCTTCTCTATATAAACTTCAACTATGCCAAATCTCACACTCCTCCGTCCGCCCAATATGCTTAAAAAGGGGTACAAAAGTTTTCCCTTCACGTATTAATATATAGATTTAAATTATGTGTTTAGTTTTGTTTACCAAAAAAAAACATTTAAATAGAGAACAAACCAAAACTTATATCAGCTTCTGCGTTAGCGTAACACTCTTTCAGAACGAAATATTATATTCGGGTTAATACTTTAAGCAATTACATTCTGATACAAAATACATATTTTATATATTGTAATAAATTAAAGTTAACAAATGAGAACAATAAACAGACACAATTTTTCTTATTTCGTGTTATATTTGCGATTTTATTGCGAAAAAAAAATAAATAGGTTTGTCCCTATGAATATACAGTAAAGGAACGGACATAAATCGCTAAAAGTGAAGCATCTCACGAATACTAGTCTGAGCTTACTACTACATAAAAAATTGATCAGTGCAGTTGCAAAAATTGTGTGAAAATGAAAAGGCGTTTTTCACGTACTTGATTTAATAAATATTTGGGTGCCCATTTATATCACCATTTAAAAATATTTAGCGACTTCTCTGTGTCAGGGCGCGTCGAAATTGCGCATGACTGTCGTGGACTGACATACACCAAAATATTTTTAAAACTTGAAAATTTAGCTTAAAATGAAATAACATGTTTAATGCATCAAGAACAATAAAAACCACAGGTATCTATCAATCACATCGGCAAAAAGATTTCAAATTCCGACTTACCGGTGAAAAGAAATTCGTTAATTTAGTCGCCGCTTCTTCTCGCCGCAATTCTTTATCACACACATCACTATCTTACACTAAATACACACCAAATAAAAGCCAGTATCATACACACTATTTTTAACCACATTTCACCTTCTGTCTTTGCATTTTTAATTCAAAAAAATGGTTAGAAAGGCTGCGATCCCTTCAAATCACAATTTTTTTAAGTTGCCAAAGTATCTTCTTCTTACTCAAGGCTCACTTCCCCTGAAATTTTCCCCGCTGGAGATGCTTCATTCACACAGACTACACGTACAGAGTATAGCCGTTCCTTTACTGTATATTCAAAGGTTTGTCCCCTACAGTTTTGCTAATTTTTTCAGCGAAGGAGACATTCTTTTTCTTGTGAGCTTTTGATACACTCTTAAATACCAGCTTTAATTTTTCGGCCAAATCCGGAGCCACCTAACAATTTTTTTTTAATGTTTGACTCTTAAAGTAGGTAAGTATGGAATTTTAGAGACCTTGAAAATATACCACATGATCACAAAAGTATCAAAAAACATTTTTTTTTTTTGACTGATTGAGAAAGTTTGGAATCTATCTGCATAACACAAAAATCGAAAGTTTGATCGTCAGGTCCATTTTCATATTTTGAAAGAGAAAGTAAGGAAACTATCTGAAAATGTATACCTTTAGATTTCATAATACAATATATTTTTCGAAAATTTAGAATAAAATAATTCCAAAATAAACGTTCCAATTATCCTAAACGTTCAGGTAAGCCGGTGTAATGGTCACCAGGAAATAGTGCAGACTTTAAGAGAAAGCACCTGAGAAGTCGTAATAAAAATTCGTAAACATTGAGATCTCCCTGGGGCCGAAATAGACATCACGTAGCCAAACATGAAAACTAGTAATAATTGGCGGCAAGTACATTACATCGGTCACATTTCTGTAGCAAGTCATCATAACTGCATGGCATGCCCTGGTAATTAAATTAAAAAGTGTTAGAGGTGCGCTTGGTGCCAAAAGCTTCTATTTGCATTCAATTGAAGTAGTTGACACGGCACGGGTAATTCGAATTTGTAAGTTCGGCCGACCATGCGACGAATTGTCCAAGACGGCAGGGCGATCTTTTAGCCTTGCACGAAATGTTTTTTTAAAAATATCTTCTGCTGTTATTCCGACTATTTTTCTGACATAAAATAAATTATTAGTGCCTGCGTTCAATAGTCTTTAGTGACTCAATTATTCGATGAAGTGGTGTTTTTATTAGAAACTTTTGTTAGTCGGGAAGTTGTATTTTAAGTTTAAGGGCTATAAGTGAATAGGCGATTTCTTCTGGGTGATAATCCCGCTGCCTGTTGCTGGAGCTCTGTGTCGACGTGAAATGTTTTATCGCATTGTCGTCACGCTGCCCGGCAGGTGCATATTCGTTGATAAAGTGAAATATGTGCGGGAAACGGTTGAAATAAATCTCTGAATGCAATCTGCATCTAAACGTGTGACGTGAGTGCATTAATCAAAGGCTGATGTCGTTTAGAAACAAATTCACAAACAAAACTTCTGACGATTAAGTAATGTATTGCTAGAAGTCTGTTGCGATTTCTGATATTTCTTACAAGAAAATGGACATATTGTTAATATTTAAATTGGAAACAGATGAAAATCAGTCAATTATTTGCATTGAACTAATTGAATTTTTTCCGCCTTCTTTGGAGGTGTGAAGCTCGCAAATTGACTTACAATTAGTTAAAATTGTCGATTTTTCTTATTGATTGTATTGTATACTGGAGTTGGACGACGCGGCGACGGTTAAAGTGATTTATGCACGAGCTTGAGCCGGGTTCCGGTCGTACATCTAAAGTTTTTGGATTTGCCATTAAACTTGGGCACAACCTGTCTGCCCTGCTGACACGTGAGTTAAATCTTTTTCGGATCGCTGAACCTAATTCCCATCGTGCATTTCCTAGAATGAACCTATTTTTTTGTATTTGAAGTGCAGATACAGGCTTAAGGAGAATAATAATCTGCGGTTTGTCTTTGTGGGTTATATTGAAAAGGTAATTTCGACATTCTCCAATTCGAAATTCAATTAAACATCTAGATTTGGTTTTATCAACAAAAGTTTTGAATTAATTTGGACTATTTTAGTAATGTTCTTTATTTTATTTTTAATGCTTTCTATACAATTTTTTAACCACAATCTTCTTCCATTCAGTGAAAGCTAAAATTAAACCATATTCAAAGATATGAAAAGAATTTCATAAACGCAGTATGAAATTTCTAAAGAAAATAATACCTATGTGCACATTGAAGAATTTTAAAAATTGTGTTATATGTATATTTGACCACTTTGATTTATGTCAACGATCTGTTTTTGTTTGTTTATAATTTTAAGTTTAAGTCTTATACATTATCTTGTTATTATACTCATTGAATGACTTTCTGCATTAATTTAGAATTGTTTAAAAACGCACCGAAAATTTCAGGCAGACAACTTTTTATCATTATTAGTTTTTGTTTGTGATTTTTCCTTAAAGGTAAAATCTCGTTAAGCTATGGAGGAATTTTGGAATTATTTCAATTAGACACAAAATTGGAAATATTTTTAAGAGAGCAACAAATTGAAAAAAAGAATGCTATTATAGTGGGTTCTGCCCAAAGATTATCCACAATAAGATGTGACACTCTCGAAATTTGTTCTTTTAAAAATCTGACCTTGGTACGGTACCGTTACCAAAACGAATTTGAGAATTAGATAGTAATAAGGAAGTCATCTGTAAGAGAGGGATAAAAATTTGGGTGGAAATGGGATAAAAATGTGGGTGGGATTGAAACACTCTAAAGGGCGCCTCATATTTTCTACAACTTTTCTATCTTTATAGAAAAGTTCAAATTCAATGTATTTACATTGAATTTATCATTTATCATTGATTTTTCTTTTTAAAATAAATAAATTGGTTAATAAATCCTTACTCTCATATTATTGCAAGATGAATTCTTATTCTCATATTAGCTTGGTTAAGTTGAAAAAATTCAAGACCACCCCGTACTTTTCGCCACGCACGTACACAACCCACCCCAGTCGCCTTTAAAACTGCAGAATGGAAAAATGTAAACAACCGCATCCGTATTTAAGGCAAGTGGCAAGGCTACCTGCCTCTTCCCCTTCTTCAATTCCAAGCCTTCCCTATAGCTGGAACATATTGGAAGGGGCGAGCACTAATACCAAGCACGTACGCACACAGTCCACGCCAAGCGCCTTTGAAAACGCGTGTAAAAAAACGCTCACATTATTAGTGGCATTAGTTCTTCACTGCCTGCACTAAGGCAAAATTTCTCTTGATCCCGTTTTCGGAATTGCATTTGGGTTAGAGCTTTTTGCTTGTATAGAGAGTGTCATCTTATTATTTGATGATCTTTGGTTCTGCCCCTTAAAGGGTTAAAGTGAGGGAGACATAAAATGACGGCATGAAAAATTGCGTTTTCTACAAATATGCGACATGTCTAAATTAAACTGCGAGGCTACATATTTGCAATCTGTATAATTTATTACATGATTGCTTCTCTTCTTTGGGCTTCTAATATTTGCGGTTTTTTCAAACTATTATTTTATGTTTTTTTTTCATTAGACCAAAATCAACCTGCCGAAAACGCGTCTCTGAATTCCGGAGCATCTCAAATAAACTTAACAGCTGAGGTTCAGATTCAGAATACCTCATCGAGTACTGAAAATGCACAAGGTTCACCATCCTTGCGAAATGCAGGAGGCACAATCGATCAAGCGAGCACTCCAAATTTAAGTGATCGTTCATCAAAAAATGCAAGCTCCTTGCCAGTTTCACCTAAATCAGGAGGAGGTGATTCTTCTTATGCAGATGGCCAAAACAGCACAGCAACCTCAGGTAAATATAACTCTTTTAATTTCGTTATCTTCATTGTTATAATAATAAACATAATTCATAGTTCTTGTCTAGAATTTGAAAATATGAAGTTGATAACATTTACTTTTCATAGTAATATACAAATCAAATTTTAATATTTCTCATCAATAATGATAAATCGTATATCTGTATAAAATTAATATCGATTTAAGTAATAGCTGTCGTAGGGATTTCAACATTATGTATCCAATGCGTAGAAAGCAGTAAAACAAATAGCGAATTTTTTGGATATATTTCAAATTGTGAATATGTAATGTAAATTCGGCATTATTATTTAAGAGGATTTAAAAACCATCGTTTTGTTTACATTCTTCTTTTCTAAAAATGCCCCTTTTCACCAGTTGTTGACCAGGTTGTTATTTGAAACCTTAGAACTGATAGTTCAGCACTTCTTGGACTCAAAAAGTTAAAAATCATAAACTACGTAAAATAAACCAACATAACTTCAAAAGTTTCCCGGAAGTAATCCGCGTTTATTTCTAAATTGAATCAGATCAAAATAAGACGTATTAGTTGCTACAGTGAAGGCAATGATTAGTTGGCCCAATAGTTTAAGATTTTAATTTTATTAGGAAATGGTCAACTGCAGGTATATAGGTAACATACATATGTATGTAGTTAACTACTGGTGCATTTACTCTATTTGTGATTGTCTCCCAAATTCATTATTCGGAATATGAATCTGGGTTCCGGTTAGATTTGAGGATTCGACATTTTCGAATTGCTCAGATTTTGAATACTATGTAGATTCAAAATATCCTGATACTTCGAAAAACGTTTATTTGGAAAATATTACTCAAACTTGTTTATCCATTGGAAAGGAAAATAGGGAGAATTAAGAACTGCAGTTTTAAAGCAGCGTTTCCAATACAGCGTAGGGTTCGGCGTTAGAATAGGCTCTATTCGAAATATGAACACAGAATACGTTCGACAGATTCCGATTTTTCGGAATTCATTAGTTCCGATTGACAATTAGTTTTAAAATGGAAAAACAAGATGCTATTTTCATAAGAATACGAACAAATAATATTATATTATCAGTCGGGGCTGGCATGTTTATTATATTTGAGAATGGCCCGTTTTTAAAGAAAAATTATATGGAAATGCATTTACACTACTTATGACTACACATTTACTGCTTTTTGTATAAGGGAAATGCTCAGCTTTGCAAAAGGAAAATTTAATTCACATGACATTTGATTAGTATGTGGTTGTTGTTGTAAATTGGACCCTTCTTTAATGTATATATTGAAAACAATTGGAGGTGGATTTTTTCATTAATTTTATCCCTTCTTTCCTACTTCAAAGTATTCTCAAAATCGTTCTCCAATCGAAAAACCCCCGAAATAATAGAATCCCCTCGGAGCTCTCTGTTCACCACTTAGAATTTTAGAGCGACTTTTTCGCAAATACAAATTTCAAAAACGAATTGTTGCTAATTAGCAAGGTAGATAATAATTTTAATCCCCATGCCGTATTGGAAATGCGTTTTAAAGGTTTGGGCAGATTAATTAATATACTAAAAATTTTGTGAATCTTTCTTGAAGATTTAGACTCTTCAACAAAAACGTCTATAACGTCAACGCGCCAGGCTTTGCTGCCTTGGGGCGCGCCTTCTCGAACGTCTGTCATAGGAACCGTCGTTATTACTTCAACCGATATGCAGGCTGGAGGTGACACCACCATGAGACCTGGAGAGATTGTGATGCGGAATCTTTTCCACGACTTCACCCTACAGGCTGAGAAGAAGATCGAAAGTGTGATGGTAGAAAGTGCTGACAAAAATTTGGCAAAGCTTCTTCAGCGTGGTGAGGATGCTCAATTTGATCAGTTGCTGTCAGCCCTTGGATCTGTTGCTGAGCACTGTTTGCCGTCGCTGCTCCACACCTTGCTAGCTTGGCACAGACGACAGCTCTCTGATGCTGAAATTAAAAATGATATGAAACGAGTGGAAAAAATAGCAAATAAACCTGCCCAGGACATTGAATTCCATCTTCAGCGACGTGAAGCGGCCGTTGAATTCATCTTTTGCTTAGCTTTAATTGAAATATTGAAACAGCTTCCCTTTCATCCTGGACATGAAGATTTGATCAAGAACATTGAAAATCTTGCATTTAAGCATTTTAAGTATCGGGAGGGTTTGCAGAATAATCCAAATGCTCACAACATCCACATGATTGCAGACTTATATGCAGAGGTTGTTGGAGTTTTAGCGCAAAGTAGATTCGCTTCGGTAATTCCAAGTTATTTTACTTACTACTCTTATTTAATAAATTGAACTTAATTTTCTCATTAAGATTAAGAAACGTTTTATGAGTGAACTCAAAGAACTACGGTCAAAGGAGCCAAGTCCGAACACAACCCAAAGTATCATAAGCCTATTAATGGGCATGAAATTCTTCCGTGTGAAGGTCAGTTTTTATTAGTTTTTCATAATAGGCATTAAAGTTAATTAAATTATAATTCAAGATGGTACCAATTGAAGAATTTGAAGCATCGTTCCAATTCATGCACGAGTGTGCACAATATTTCCTTGAAGTTAAAGACAAGGATATTAAACATGCATTAGCTGGGCTTTTTGTGGAAATTTTAGTTCCTGTTGCAGCGGTAAGAATAAAATGTAGAATGGTACATTTCATACTAAAACTAATTATTTTAATTAGGCTGTTAAAAATGAAGTCAATGTTCCTTGTGTTAAAAATTTCGTTGACTTGCTCTACATGCAAACTCTAGAGGCTTCAACAAAGAATAAGCATCGATTAGCTCTCTTTCCGTTGGTTACTTGCTTACTTTGTGTGTCACAGAAGACATTTTTTCTGCATAATTGGCATTGTTTTCTTGCAATGTGCTTAAGCAATTTAAAAAATCGTGATGCTAAAATGAGTCGAGTAGCCTTGGAATCACTCTATCGCTTGCTATGGGTATACATGATCAGAATTAAATGTGAATCTAACTCTGCAACACACTCAAGGCTTCAAAGTATTGTGAATTCTCTTTTTCCAAGGTAAGGTTTTGGTCATATTTTTATTATATGTATGTATGTTAACTTCAAATAAGTTTCTTTATAATTAATGTGTTCAATTTTGTGTTCATAACTTTGATTTTAATTTAGAAATATGTATAACGCAATGATAAAAGCAGAGCAACAAAGCTGTCCTCAAACTAAAACATTTTTATATGTGTAATTTTGCAATTTGCTTTTTGGTTTGGGTATTTTAATTTGAGCATAGTTAATTTGAAATGAAAATACTTTTTAAGTGTACCGTAATTGCTCTTAATTTTAATGAAATTTTTTGGCAATTAAACTAATTTTTGCAGAGGATCAAAGGGAGTTGTACCACGCGACACACCATTGAACATTTTTGTGAAAATCATTCAGTTTATTGCCCAGGAACGACTTGATTTTGCAATGCGTGAAATCGTATACGATTTATTATGGGTTGGAAGGCCTATTAAGGTAAGAGTATAAATTTTAAGGATATTGATCAATTCCACTAGATACAATAATTATATTAATTTAAAATTTTTGTGTTTTATTAATTTAACAATCCGTCATTTAACTATAAATACCCCAAAAAATTTGCCAGATGCTAGTGCAGCTAATATTTTACTCCTTTCTGGCCAACGTTTAAAACATAGAGGTTTTATTTCAATGCAATGCAATATTCCGCTTGATTAATTTCGGTTATACAAAGGCTCTTTAAACCCTGTATCAAAATTGTGATCCATTCAAAAAATACATTTCGCATTTGATTTAAATTATTATTTTATAAAACGAGCATCTGGATGAACGAGTTCGGCGTTTATTGCATACCGGCCTGAAATTTGACAATCCGTCATCTTGAATTCGTAAATTATGAAAACCGGTTTGAAATCAGCAATCCCTAAAATCACTAATTACCAATTTTAGTAAAACTCGCATAAGCTGTAAATTTTGAATTCGTAAATACTAAAAGTTAGTTTAAAGACAGCATCCTCGAAAACCGCCAAGTACCATTCTTTCTTGGAGTGGAGACCTAGCTAGATCGATTATTCGCCCCCGAATACCTGTGAATACTAATTCCGTTCATTGGTGTATGTTTTATTTTTTCGTTAATTTAAAATTGTTCGACAGAATTGATTTTGGTAACTTTTGTAGAGAATCCTTTGAAGATAAGGCATAGAAGTCCTTTTTGAAGCAGGTATTTAATCAGAAAATTATAAACAGTTAAGAAAAAAATATCTTAAAATATGTACATATAAAAAAACCATCGGGAGGTCTTTAGAGTATAATGTAGCAATAGAAATAAAGGTTATCGTCAAATTTTATGGCTACTATTTGCAATTATGCCAAATATTTTGGTTACTTTAGATAATCATGACCCCTGAAAGAATGAGTATTGGATTAAGGGCTTTCCTGGTCGTAGCAGATTCCCTTCAACAAAAAGATGGAGAGCCGCCAATGCCGAGGACAGTGGGAGTGCTACCTTCGGGTAATTGCAACTCTGATTTCTGTTATTAGTTTATTAATTCCTATTTTTTTCCACAAAAGGTAATACTTTACGAGTTAAAAAGACTTATTTAAATAAAATGCTTACGGATGATACTGCAAGGAGTATTGGCATGTCGACATATTTTCCTCATGTGCGACGAGTTTTCGTTGATATATTAAGAGCGTTGGACGTTCACTATGGACGTCCTTTGATGATGACAAATACTCAAAATCAAAATAAGGAACCGGATGAGATGCTTACTGGCGAGAGGAAACCGCGTATTGATTTGTTTAGAACGTGTGTTGCAGCAGTTCCACGCCTCATCCCAGATACCATGACTGCCCAGGAGTTGGTTGACATGCTCTCGAGACTCACAGTCCACATGGACGAGGAATTGCGAATGCTAACCCACCAATCTTTGCAAACACTTGTTTTAGATTTTCCGGATTGGCGACAGGACGTCGTTCACGGATTTACTCAATTTTTGGTTAGAGACGTTATCGACACATTTCCTCAATTGCTTGAAAATTGTACGCGAGTCCTTTTGGTGTTCCTTAACATCTGGAGATGTGCGATTGGTACCAATTCTAACATTTCTGGGAATAACTTGAAAACGCCAACCACTGCATCAAATCAAGGGAATATTAAGGACTCATCGACTACTCAACAGGCAAATCCTTTGAAAGTAAATACAACTAACTCAAATTCAAGTGGGAATTCGAGTGTTAATTCCAGTGGAGTATCGAGCATTACACAGGCGACGGTTGTGAATACTTCTGATTCTGGAAAAAAGAATGAAATTCCTTTAGCGACGACTTTTCATTACGTGGAGGGTTTTGCCCTGGTTTTGTTGTGTAATTGTCGCCCATTCCTGAGAAAACTTGCAGCGCTAATTCTGAAAGAAGTGAAAAATTTAGTTAAGGTACTGGGAGTTCCTGAAACAGAACCGCCTTTGATTGATGTTATTGATAAAAGTATACCCGAGGTAATGAGTTGTTAAATTTTTTTGTTTTAAATATTATTTCTTTCGCATCTATCGACATTTAGATATTGGACAAATGTTTGTACATGCTCCCACAAACGGATAAAACTGCTATATTAAATGCAACTCAAATAGATTTACAATGGATTGCTGACCGCTCGAGTGGAATTTGGGTATCGGGACATGTGGATGGTGAGAGAAATTTTCCATTTACTTTCTTAGAAAGTAAAAATGTTCTGTATATAATATAATATACATACATATGTGTAAAATGCTAGTACTAAATAATATGTATCCATGAATTTATCAATTTGATTTTGGTTTTTTGTGATTTTCGTGATATTTTGAAATGTAATATAATGTAAATAACTCAATTCTTCCAGCTTTATCTACGAAATATGGATAATAAATTTAACTTTAGCAATAAGAATGTAAACTTACTGAATAAGGCAGCAAAAAAAAAGTCTGTGGTGTGCTGTCAATTGTGCCGGTTCGGTTTCTGTGGACGCTCGCGGTTTTAATTAATTTTCAGTGGTTTTTGCCGTTGTATTTTTTTGCACGAGTGTTTTTGTGAGTTGGTCGTGCCTTGGCCTGCTGTTTCGTCTGGTTTTCTGGCTTGTGCCTGTGGTTTTTTCGACGATTTTCTTTATTAATTTTTGTCTTCCCGCAGCGGTGCCCTTGCAGGTTCCTTAGTTCTTGCCTGGTGTTGGTGGCTCTCCTTTCTCCCAGTCATTTTTTCTCTCACGCTTTTATAACAATTTTATACTGTATAACAATTTTATACTGGGGTTTGAGTTTTGCTTAGTACAGTATTGAACCGCCCTACTTCGATCAGCTTTTTGATCTGTGTCCTAAATTAGCTAATATGGCCACCTGTAAGATTTGCAATTCCCCTGATTCTGACGATATTATTGCTTGCGATGGAATATGTCAATCTTTTTTCCATCCCAGGTGCCTGAAACGTTCTATTAGGTGTTCTTCAACTACTTGCAATGAATGTGCGGATATTAAACCCGTTCATATTTTAAAGCTAGTTGAACACATTACTAAACCATTAATTAACGAGCAGACGGTTCTGATCGACAAGTTCTCTAATTTTTCTTCCATTTTAAATTTATTTACAGATGAAATTAATTCAACTAACAATAAAATTGATAAATTATTTGATACCATCGACACCGTAAATTCTAACTTTTCCTCACTCAATGATAAATTTCACTGCTTTTCTTCCAAAATGTCTCTTTTATCGGCCTCAACCGATGAGCTTCACTCGTTAATATCGAACTTTTCTCCAGTTCCCTCACATAATTCAGATTCTACGCCCATATTGCCTGTTTTAGATGATATCCGTCGCAACATCAAGCTAATTAAAAATGAAATTGGTTCTTTGTCGCCCTTAATTAAAAATAATACAGTATCGCTCTCTAATATTGCCAGGTTTATTGCGAAAGATAATAATTCCAATTCTAATAAAGCACACTCCACTGACAATAATGAGACTGATCTCCTATTAGACAATACTCAGAATGATGATGTTAATATTCTCATTAGTGACAGCAGTAATAGTACCTCCAATTTAATTGCCCCCCTTCCTTTAGCTGCTGCCACAAACGAAATAAAATACAAAAACCAACATAAAAAACATAATTATAAGAAAAACAATAATAAAACCAATTTTCAACGAAGCTTACCGTTAACACCTGACCAAGGCGTACCATTGTCGTCTGACCTAGGTTCTGGTGTTAATGTCAAAAATGTCGATAATGATGATAGGCACTCTGATATTTCCACTCCATCTGTTTGCAACAGTAGTAAAGCCGTTCCCGATGTTAACTACTTAAAAGTTGTACCCTCTCGCCATGCACTGTTTGTTTCTAGGTTTACTTCAGACACTAATGTCAATGATATTTTGAAATATATTTCCGAGCATAACATTTCCACCAGCAACATCTCGTGTCGCAAAATAAGTAACCCCAAAAAACCAGTTTCATCTTTTCTTCTTAATGCACCTGATGTAATTTATAACTCGCTTCTTGTCCCTACATTCTGGCCATCTGGTGCTTTAGTTAAACCTTTTGTTCCTAAAAGTCTAGCCACTCCAAATTCTAAACGCTTACAAGCTAAAAATAATATTCATGCTATTTCGCAGTCTTCCAACGTTCATGCTTCATCAAAAAACTAAATAATTTTCGGACGATTTCCCTGTATTATCAAAATGTCAGGGGTTTAAGAACTAAAGCTAGGTCTTTTTATCAATCTTCTGTTGCTAGTGATTTTGACATTATTGCTCTTACTGAAACATGGCTTCATAGTGGCTTTTTGGACGCGGAGCTTTTTGATTCTTCATACCAAGTTTTCCGTAGAGATAGGTATCTTAGCTCTGAGGCTCGAGGGGGCGGTGTTCTTATTGCTTGCAAAAACGATCTGTGTTGCAGCAATATTCCTTTACCCGATTATCCTGACGTTGAGGCAATTTGCCTCAAAGTTGTCGATGACAAACATTCTCTATTTATACTGTGTTGCTATATTCCCCCTGACATGCTTAGTACTTCTGATATCAGGGGCTGTAGCCTCTATGACATTCTCATTTTGGAATTCGTTTCAAATTTAATGAGCTCCTCTGACGAACTTTTATTAATAGGCGATTTCAACCTACCCAATGTGCAATGGGTATTTGATTCTGACGATCAGTGTTGCTATCCTTCTAATAACCTTAACCCGAAGGAATCTTCTTTTCTTGAATCAATTTTTTCATGTGGTCTCCTTCAGTTGAGTACAATTAAAAACGAAATGGGGCGACAACTCGACTTACTTTTTTCTTCAGGTGGAGACGATATAATTGTTCAACGATGCCCGCTATCCCTTACTACTGTCGATAAGTACCACCCACCCCTCCAGATTGATTTCTGTTTCAACTCTAAAGTTCCTTCTCTAAATGGGGATAGCAACCTTGTCTATGATTTCAAAAATGCTGATTTTGACGAACTCAACTGTAGGTTGTCTTCCATTGATTTTACGACCCTCTTATCTACTAATTGTATCGATGATAATGTCGAAAAACTTTACGCTACTCTTTTGCAAATTTTTGACTTCTGCGTTCCTGTTAAACGCCGTCGTCCTCCTTGTTCCTCGCCCCCCTGGTTCAATTCTGATTTAAAAAGGCTAAAGAATAAGAAAAATAAATTATGGAAGTTACATCTGCAGAAGAAGGATTCTTTGTCGTATACCACATTTGTTGAGTGTTATAAGGAATTTAATAACCTTGCCTCTGATCTTTATAATGAGTACCTCAACAAAACTAAAAATGAAATGTATAGCAATTCGCGCGCGTTTTTCAAATTCGTTAATTCTAAAAGGTGTTCCGATGACTATCCCTGCAATATGTCTTATGGGGGTTCTTCGAGCGGAACTTCGCCAACAATCTGTGACATGTTTGCATCCTTTTTCGAAAAGTCTTTTTCCTCTCCTAATTTCCAACCTGATTCTAACCAGTTTCACCATCTTAACCTTAACCCAACCCCTTTTGATCTTCCCTTTAATATCACTCCTGAAACTGTTCACAGATTCATTGGTGATCTTCCGGTTGACTATTCTTCTGGCCCTGATGGTATTCCCCCTGTTATTCTTAAACTATGTGCCAATGCGCTTGCTAATCCCTTGTCTACTATTTTTCAGAAGTCACTTAATTCCGGACAATTTCCTCGTGTATGGAAGGACTCCTTTATTATTCCAATCTTTAAGAAAGGATGCCGTAGCGACGTTTGTAATTATCGGCCTATTGCTAAACTATCTTGTATTCCCAAGCTCTTTGAATCTATTATTTATTCGGAACTCTCAAAGGTATGTACACGGCTTATTTCCATTAATCAACACGGATTTCTTCAAGGTCGTTCTACTTCCACTAATCTCCTAGAGTTCGTTGAGGATACCTTAAATGGATTTAAAACCAATCATCAGACTGATTGTATTTACACTGATTTTAGCAAGGCGTTCGATAAAATTTCTCACTCTGTCATTATTCTCAAATTGAAAAGTATGGGTTTCCCTTCCCTTTTCCTACAATGGGTACAGTCATATTTACATGACAGAACATATCATGTCTCTTTTCGTGGCTCTTTGTCGAGAAGTATTAAAGCTACGTCAGGTGTCCCTCAGGGTAGTCATCTTGGCCCCCTTCTATTTACTTTAGCTGTAGATGATATCACACACTTGTTGAAATCCTGCAATATTCTTATTTATGCTGACGACATGAAGATTTTCCGTCGTATCGAAAATATTAATGACTGCCAGTTAGTTCAAAATGATTTAGATATCTTACAGTCTTGGTGCCTGTACAATAATTTGGAACTTAATATATCTAAGTGTGAAATTATTTCATTTCATAGAAGGCACAATCCCTTGACTTTCAACTACTCCTTGTCCGGCTGTACTCTTCGCCGAGTTCACTGTGTTCGTGACCTTGGTATTTTTCTAGACAGAAAGCTTGACTTTACTAAACATATTAATTATATGGTTTCCAAGGCTTCTGCCTTGTTAGGTTTTGTAAAAAGATGGTCTCGTGAATTTAATAATATAACTGTATATAAGCAGTTATACATTTCCATTGTAAGACCTATCCTTGAATACGGCAGTCTAGTTTGGTCACCTTATTATGCCAGACATATCAATAGAATTGAGTCTGTGCAGAAAAAGTTTGTTAGGTTCGCGTTGGGTAATCTACCGTGGGAAAATCCCCATATCCTTCCTCCATATAAAGACCGCTGTCTTTTACTCGGAATTCTTTCGCTCGAAGATCGTCGTGTTATGGCAGATGTCTCCTTTGTCCACCAACTAATTAATGGTGTGGTAGATTCTCCGTCTCTGAGAAATTTATTTATTTTCAAACAAAATCCTCATAACCTAAGGAATGTGCCCTTGTTCCAAACTACTAAATCTCGAACTAACTACGGATATTTCCAACCTATTAACCGTATCTGTTTGAGTGCTAACAAGCATGCTGATTTGTTTGATACTCGTATTAGTAAGCATGTGCTAAAAAAGTCCTTGTTTAATCATTTTGCATGTAACGGTTTGGTGTGTGGTATTACTAACACCGGACCAAATGATGATCAGTTTCATGCAAGAGATTAATATTTCTCTGAAGCTTGAACTAAGCTGATGGTCCTAAGTAAAAAGAGAAAAGAGACTAATAGGATTCAAAAATTAAAACCCTTAAAGTATTATTAATTTTCAAAATGATTTTGTTTTTTTAATTTTATTAGTCATCTGCCTGTTTATAGTTTATTACGTTTGATATTTGATAACGAATAAAACACATTTCTATATTCGTAAAAAACCGAAAGATCAATTTCCTTTTACTTGGATTAAAAAATGCACTCTTATTAAATAAAAAACTGTCAAATATATTTTATAATAATACGGTCCGGCATCGGTATTCTTGTGAACTATGGTTTAATATAAATTACATCTACACTTTAAATTAACCATCCCAAAAACTCCCAAGATTATTTTTGATGAAAATGTTACTGCATCTCGCAACAAAATTTTTAACAAAAATTAATAGTTCAAAATTTCATTAGTATAAATCATGATTTAAAACAAGTGTCTGCGGTCCTTAAATTGGTTAAATTTCGTAAAGTCCCTTATTAGTAGCATTTACATAATATAGACTCTCTACAAATATGATCGGTCCAGGGGTTTGGTTTGGGCGTTGATCAATCATCGAATCAAGCAAGTATAAATATTTTAATTTTCTATTTCTTTAGATTCTTCGAAATCGTCCACATCCACATTGAACTTGTCTCAGTCCAGCAACCAACAGCAATTTGATCCTTGGTCATGTTGCCTTTTTGGATTTATGGAGCGGTACAGAGTACTTCAGCAATGTCCATCGGTTGTTGCACAAGCATGGCCTATTTGTTATCTACGAGTAACTACCCTTTTTGGAGTAATAGATCCCACGTAAGTAATAAATAAAGATGGAATGTATCTAAGTTCAACAATCTTTTAAATATTTTAAAAAATGAAACATTTTCGAAATTTGGTTATTTCTTTTAAACAGTCCTGTAAGTGATAATAGGGCATCACTACTTAGAAGTTCTGCCCCAACGAAAAAGACTCCAACTGAAAGTCAAAAAGATTTATATTTAAAACTTTGGCGCAATCAAGTAGCCATGGCGATGCGCTTGGTGCCTCAGATACCAAGCGTTGCCGTTCGCTGCGCCTCACCGGACTTAAGTTTAAGGTAAGTATTAGCACTCCAATTAAAGTATTCATCAGCAACTCTGTTAACGAACGAAAAAAAGTCTCTTTGTCAAAGTTTGTATTACTATGTTCAAGTAAATTAAGATTAATTTTGTTAAATAGAATTCCTTTAAAGCCAAATAACATTTGCGTCTTTTACAAAGAGATTTCTCGACCTCATTCATGTTAACACATTCATTTCGACGGATTTGTTATTAGTGTATTTGAAATTTCAACTAAATGTTAATCAGTCGAATTTTGCGTTTTGTTTAAATGTACATACATAATATGTAACGAGTAGTTTGTTTTTTTTTCTTCTGTGAATTAGACTTCTCATCAAGTCTGCTCTGTTTAAATGTGCCAAACTCTCTCTATCTATTTACATATGTGTAACTATTTCAAGGTACAGGTGATTCGTATATTAGCGGTGTATATGTACATATAATAATTGTGCATTTGTGTAATGTGATTAATAATTCATTGAATTTTAACTACCAAAATAACCTTGAGTGCTTTTTTCTATCTACACTTATAGTAATTTAGGTCAATTGATTTTTTTTATGGAAGGAATAAGAATTATAGTTTAATTTGTTGACTTCTTATTCAGCCGTAATACTCCTTAGGCAAACATGATTTTAGTTCCCTATATCGGTTAATAATTTCGAGCCTCCTAAGTACAGATTGAAAATAGCACCTCATATTTTTATATTACTACACGCAAGAATACTCTCATGGATCAGCTAATAATTTAAAAACGGTTTGCTCTGAATTGTGAAGTGACTTTGTTTCGTCTAAAAGAACTGATAATAATTTAGTTCTTCCATTTTTTATCTGGATAAGATTAGATAACAAATTTTTCATTGAAATGAATTTTAGAAACCGTAATGTATATAAAGATTTTAGAATTCTAAAAAAGTGCATCAAATTGCCATAATAATTCCAAATTCAAACTTCAAACTTTAACTCGAAGAAATAAATAAATTTTGGGTTAAATAAAGTTAATTTTTGCAAAATAAAGAATCGTTTGATATGCATATGTAGGTATGGGTAATTATTCTTAAAGTGTAAAATACCCTGCTAGATCTGAATCCGTATTAGATTGTGAAAGAAATACAGTTAACGCTTTGATATATGGTCAGTAAAAAATTATAGGATGCTGATTATTGTATCTTTATTTAAGTTTCTGTAGTTATCTATCAGTGGTAAATTGGAACACTCTATCTATACATGCTTGTAAATTAATTTTATGAAATCTGGTGAAACTTCATATGGCTGAGGTAGGTTTTGTCTACAAAATAAGCAAAAGATTAGAAAATCGATTTCCCGATATTTCTTTAGAACATTACCTACTTTCGTAACTATTCTGAACAAGATGTTGCGTTATTAATTGGTCCATAGTTAGTGCATTTTCCCGATAAATGTAAAATTTTTTCATTACATTTTGACTTGGAATACCTTCTTAAAATAACACAGCGCCCTGTTATATATTTTTTTCATATTACCGAATTATAGAGCTGATCTACAGCTGTTATTACATCCAGTCAAGAAATAAAGTTAAATTTTAAAATAATGTATAAGAAACAGGAGTAGTAATTATAAAAAAAAACATATTTGCATGTACATAGTTTTAATTTTTAAGTACCCCGCATCTTTGTCTAACAGGATTTATAGAATCTTATATAAAGATCATAAGAATAATTAGATTTTGTTATTATTTTATAAACCTCAAGTACCTAAGTGTATCATTTTCCGATTAAGTATAACTATTTTTGTTGAAAAACTATTATCAACTTAATAAAATATCCAAATTAAAAAATATTCAAACTGAATGAAAACACTTTCGAAGAAACCAATTTGTAATTAAATTGAAAGTTCATATATGTATACCTAATTAATGAACAAAATAGTGAAAAATTATTTGCGTTTTTCAGGTAGTAGTATGATAAAAAACAATCCTATTTAATAATTTAGATATTTGAACAAATTTCGTTAAAATTGACAAAATAAAGCGCCATGGTACTTAAAAATTAAAGTGTATATTTAGTTATTTTGTTCCAAATTTTGATCCCAAAAAGTATTCTTTCTTTCTGTTGTAATAATTGAAAAGATTATGTACATATTATGTTTTGACCAGAATTGAATCAACCAAGGTATAATTTCAATTGAGAATCATTTCGAACCATTTTTATAACTATCCTATGTTAGAAGTCATTTAATCAAAAATGGAGTAAGCCAGACCGAAAGGTACAAAGCTTGCATATTAAAGAAACAGAAATTCTGAATAATTTTGGATATTTTCCCATTGTCTTCAACTTACACTGTTTCGGTTTTTCACCACGGAGTATAGTAATTTATTTTAAAAACATTCACGTACATTCGTACATGTTACAAGCTTCATATATTGGTCTACTTTTCGTTCGCAAAGTGTGTTTAAAATTTCATTCATTACGAATAAAAACATCTGGAAGGTGTGATATCTATTTTTTTTAATGGAAATAACAATTTTGCTGCTCATGATATTGTGCTTTAACTTGTTCTATCTTCATTTATCTGTTTATCAAACGCATCTGTCATACACAACTATCATTATCATTTTCTAAAAAAGAAACACATTTCTTTATTCTAATCCCTTTAAATTTTATGTTTATAAAATTTTTTAATTTGCCACGCTAACAAAAATATATATTTTTTGTATTTTTTTGTAAACGCCTCGATAAATCCTTCAATTTTCTTAAAAAAAAACAAAACAATACCGCCAAATCGAAATTAACCGATTGAATGTATCCGAAACCGAAAGTAGTTTGCAAGACCAGTCGGACTCTCGTTCACTATCCGATTCTCTGGACAACATTCCATCAAATGTCTTTGGTCCAGAGGGACTTGTAACGAGATTCACGTTGCCGCTCTCTTATGGCCGAAAAGAAGCTAGACAAAAGCGACTTGGGTAAAAATATATATTCAATAATAATTTAAAAAAATAAAAAAAAATTACAAATTTACTCAAAATACAATAATATTAAGTGTTTAGTTTTGAATGCTGTTATATAGAGATAGTTAGAGCTTGAGCTAGTGTAGCTGCTCGTGCTAAATAGCTTTAATGTGATTTAATAGCTTTTAATCCTTTCATTGGTGAAGAAGTACCCCAGTTCTAAGCGAAAATAATTTTACAACATAACTTAATCGCATACAGAATCGGCCAAGTGCGAGTCGTGCTGGCGTACCGAGGGCTCGGATTGCAAATAAAGTTCATTTTTGGGTTAGCAGAACTAAAGACCCAACCATAATCGACATAACTTAACATAAGTGACGTCACTTAAGTGGTGCGATCTTAGATTAGCTTATGAACATACCCATAATTGACATAAAATAATATGAGCTTATTCGTTCAACTTTCGTTAAACATACATACATACATACATCGTGCAATTGAAATCGTACCCTACCTAAGAACTTTCATATTAATATTCTTTGCTTGGATTGCTTTTGGTAAAAAAGGAAGCAATTTGAAAAAAATATAAAAAATGTTCAGAATTATATGTAGATTGGCACTCATTTTGCTCCGTTTTAAAATTTTTGAAATTCATGTCAATATGTTAGATGTGTTTGCTTATGTTAACATTTTACATTCGCTAAGTGTCTTATGTTAAGTCATGTCGATTATGGTTGAGCCTTAAGTTTGCTTGTAAAGGATTTTTGCTGATTTCTAAAAAACTCTTCAAGTTAGTTTATACCGGGCCCTATTCTAGTAATTTTCAGTCACCGTTCATAAGTCGCAATTGAATCACAAGAGTGCGCCGATTACTGAAAAATCTTGTGATGCTCTGAATAGGGACCATCGTTTTATTTTTCCTGTAATATTTATAATACACCTCTAAAATTCTAATTTTTTCAGATTTTTTGCTTGCTTCTAAGACCCTTTCATATGGTCAAGCGGGGTTACCGCGTAACATCTCTTTAAAATTTCGATTCCCCTTTCGACTCCTTTTGCAATGAAAATAAAAATACTTTTTACATTTTGTAATTTATAAAAAAGGCAGGTCAGCATTATTTAAAGCTATTCAAAATTTCAAGTAAATAGCATTAAGTGGTTGCGAAGACGAAGTCAAATTGAGTCAAATTTCAAGTTTCTAGGTAAACGGGATGTACCCTATAAGTTTTGATAATAAGTTAGTAAATCGGTCAATCAGTATGAAAATACGCTTTGGAATGTGAATTTGAATTTTTACAGGACTATGATGTTGCATTATTTGGTGTCATATTCAATTTTTCTAGCGGACTTCTGAGAAAAAGGAACTTGGTTCGGTTTTTTTATTTTTAGGAATTAATGAAGTGCAATAGTATTGTTAATTATTATTATTATAATAATTAATTAATTAAAAAAAGGCGTATAAAATATTAGAGGAAAAAAAAGAGGTGTATATAAACTTTGATTGTACACCTTACATGTTTAAAAATATCGTTTAGTTTTGCGTTAATTTATAATATGTTGAAAATATCTGGTAAATATTTCAAATTGAATTTCGCAGATTTAAGTGCACTTTCACATCTGTCGTTGTTTTATCAGTTAGCTTCAAGCTTAATTTTCTAAAGTGGTTTCAGAAATATCTCGAAAATTGCTGAATCAATTTATAAATCGAATGAATTTTGAAATGTTTCTTGAATTGTATACCTACTTTCAACTCCGAAAAACTTTTATCTAATTAACCAATTAGATTAAAGGAAAAGGAAAAAAACACTTCATTTTAAATATTGCTTATTAAATATTGGTATATACCCCCTTAGTTACGCACTTCAAATATGATATTCTTAAGATCAATTTTTTCTGAATTAGAAATTCTTTGATTCAATTGAACATTTCGACATAAATTAAGACGTTTTTAATTGAATTTAATCTCGCCCAAAATTAATCGATATAAACCAATTGGTTAAAGACCTTAGGAAAAATAAACACAAAATTAAGTAGAACGAAACACGCCTTTATCTCCAAATACACATCCTGAAATCATTTGGTAGATTTACCTTTCTTATTTGATTGATTTCCTCGTGTTAAATGTTACACATAAAGCAATTAGATGTATTCTTCTAAGGTAAACAAAAGAAATGAAGTGTAATTGTGTAATTAAACCAAGGATAGAAGTTCTGTTAAGTAGAAACGGCTAAGGTTATTCAAAACAAGTAGAGCAAGCAAATTCGGCAGGAGTTATCTCGTTCTTTGTTTTGCAAGGCGAATTGGGTGCGGATTTAGATGACAACCAAAGAGCAATGAAAATTCGATTATTGCGTTTGGAAATACATCAAGTACCTACCTATAAAGAATGAGACTGATATAAAGACTCTATTTGCAAAATTTCAAAAAAAATATAGGTTTAAATATTTCGTATTCAGGCTTAACTATCAATAGAGTTTTCAAGATAATTTCACCTTTAGTGACAAGGCGCATTTTCACCTCTGTTGATTCGTGAATAAATAAAATTGCCATATTTTGGGATTGGAAAATCTAAAGGAGATTAACAAGAAGCAAAAAGTGTCGGAGCATGATAATAAATTGTTTGTCGAACAACTTGAAAGATATGACATCGAACATTTTTCAAAGCAGTGTCAACGGGGACATACCCACTAGAAGAAAAATCAATTATGAACAAATTTGCTGCCGCAGATATTTTTCGGTTGCTGAGATTATGCGACTTAACTCCTGAGTGATTCAATCTCGACCATTTGAACACTTTTCATTTCATGAAATTTAATGAATATGTTTTTCATGTCTGACTGACATTCTATCATATTATTGTGAAAAAATTGAAAGTAGTTTTGAAGTATTGTCGATTTTTTAAGTTTCTTTTTTAAATATGAAAATTGAATTGAAAATGGTTTAAGATAAAAATTTACTAACACTTTGCGGTTGGAGTTATATTATACTTATAATACTATATTTTTCTAAAAAAGAACAAACTTTTATGATTAAAAAAATTTACTTATGTATGTATATACCTACTACACATAAAACTCCTTTAAAATTGAACGTAAATTGTGTAAATTTGTATGTAATTTAACCAAACCAGATTTTTATCATATACCTACATTCAAAACGAAACTTGAAAAATCGACAACACTTAGTTTTTAAATAAATTTTGTAATTTGAAATTCCCCTGGTGAAAATTCATTTTATGATGCAACGAACCGTTTATTGATTTGAGGTGGATTACCACTTAAAGTTTTAATCACTTTAAAAGTCTAATTTAATTAAGATTTTAAGAGATAAAATGATCAATTTTTGGTAGGTTTAAAGATAATTTAATGAGATCAAAGAGGAGTTAAGTATAATTTTAATTGTTCTTATAGAAAAAATTTTATTCAGATAATTCTTTTAATGGAAAACTCAGTTGATTACTTATTTTATTGAAAAATTACTTGATAATGTGTTTTAAAAACTAATTTAATTAATTGAATGGTGGACTAAAAATTTTAAAGCTAAAATTTTATGTTTGTAAATATCAATTGAAGTATGAAAACGCGTTAATCGAAAACAGAGTGTGCAGCTAACAATTGTTTTCTTTGCATAAATAGCGTTTATATTTCAATTCAATTACCTTGTAGAAGAACTTTCATGCAAAATTTCCGAGAAAATCTAACAGGTCTTTAAAACGACTACCTCAAATTCCTGTTCTGCGCAGTATTACTACCCCCCAAAATATTCAAATCACCTAATTTTGCCCTATCTGCTCCTATTCATTCGCCCCCATTAGGAACTATTTTGCATAAATTCCTCCGAGCAACGCCTTCAACGCGAATAATTCGCACATTTATTACAGAACTGATTTGAATGCCGTGAATCATTTTGGAAAGAGTGATTTTCATTATGCTGCGATACGGGCGTTTCGCTTTTGATAAATGTTGAAGTTGTTGCTGCGCTTTTACATCGAAAGTAATGAATTGTCTTAGATATAGTCTAATTATTAATTATTAAGCAGGTAGGGTACGCAATGAAAGGGTTAAAGGCTTACTTAGAGTTAAGAAACTATTGTAAGATGAGTGAATGTTAGTTAGCGTGCCAGCATTTCTGAATTAAACGTTTAATTAAACATTTTTTCAGTTCATCGCCAGATTCCCTTAATGCAGATAGAAGTGATAAAAGTGCTATGGGGTCTGCGTCACCCCTGGCACTGTACAAACTTGTTGTACCTTTGCTGCGATGTGAAGTTGCCGATGTTCGAGATGCGGCAGTTAATGCCCTTGGAATGATAAATCACGATGCGCTTAAGTAATTTTAATGGTAAGATTTAGCAACAAGTTCGTAATAGAATAAGTTTTCCTCTAGGGATCTTATGGAGGAGCTTGTTGTGTACATTCGTGAAGCTGTTGATCGAAAACAAGAGAACATGAGGAGGCGACGGAGACGAGATGCACTTCGTTTGCAGTTGGTGAAGGTTCTAGAAAAAATTGCAGAGAATGGAACATTTGGTGTCAGGTGGGGGGCGTTTTTCAATTTAATTGAATCGTTTTGTTTAATTTAAAAGCTATTAAATAGTTCTTGTGTGCTCGAAAGGGACACGATGTCTCTTCATCCCACCTTTGTTGAATATATCGAAGGTGCCCGACTGTACCTTGAGGCGGAAACTGATAAGGACAACTCAAGTATTCGAGAAGTTAAGACGCACTTCTGCAATTTTATAAGGAAAATGATCAAAAACTTTTCTCGTAAGATTTGTGATTTATGTAAATAATATTTGAGACAATTTTTTTCTTTTTTTTTTCAGTTGAATCATGCGCAACCCTTTTGTCGCGAGATTTAAAAAGGAGTCTTTTTAATTTGTTTGCTTCATGGTGTGGAAACTTTTCAAAACCATTGGGCCTAGCTGTTCAAACTGGTAATAGTGCGGACGAAGAAAAACTTCAATACAGTGCACTACAGGTGAGCTTATTTTTATGTCCGGAATATTGAAAAAATATAACTTTATTTTATAGGCCATGTCTGCTCTTTTATGTTGTGGCCCTATATTTGATTCTAACTACCTTTCTGAAGAAGGTGCTATTTATAAGTGGCTTGATATGCTTTTGACTTCTAAAGATGACAAGGTAAGCTATGCGTTGTATTAATTTATTTTAATATTTAAAAATCTTGTTCTTGTAATAGAGATAAAAAATTGGTCACGTGTAAACTATAATTGCACAATTAGTGTTCCGTGCCTTCAGCCCCTCACTTCAGTTTTACTAATAATAACACAGTATTAAAAATTTTGCTTAAGATAAACAACGGACAAAAAAACGGAAAAAATTACAAATATGTATAAATAAAATTTTGAGGGAATATTGCCCAGATTTATGAATTACTGATGTATGACATTTATTTATAGTTACTGATAATATACATATATTCAATGAGAATACAAAATCCATTTAAATAAAAATTGGTAAAAATATTACATCAAACTGAAGTTGTTTTCACAACTTGTGGATCCTTCTTCGTCTTCTGCTCGAATGTAATTAATATGTAAAGGCAAACATTTCCTGGTAAACTTCAATAATTTTATGCACCGATGGTTGAAGAACATTCCAGATTTCTACGCGTTTTATGTCTGAAAAAAAAATCATAAATATTGAAAATAACGAATTTTTGTCATTTTTTGTGTAAAAACCGCCATATTTAATTTTTTTTTTAATTCTGAGCCCGGATTCATTTTCAGCACAACCGAAAACATAACGAAACTTACCTTTGATCTATGTATTTACTATTTTGTTACATATGTACATAAAATTTAGATTCAGATGTTATAAAACCAACGACCTTGGTCGTTAATGGTTTAATGAGTAACTTGTAAATCCCTGGTTAGATTTTGCTTGGTTCAATTTTCCTCGTCACTGTATGTAGATATTTGTTCTAAAATTTATGCAGGAAACATGAAGAGTACAGCGAAAGAACAAGGTAATTAACCCCTAGGAAAAAATACTCAATTTTTTATACTTCATACATATAATGGTGCTACCACACACTATCTCTGTTCTAGATTTTCAATTTTTATATCAAATAGTTTCAGAGAAAATCGCCTGTGATGGACTGATTGAGGGACACCGAAATAATTCCTTTTTTTTTTGGCGCGGAACACTAAAAATAAGTTTCTCCTTTAAATTTAAAAAAAAAATCGTTAAACCTATTCTATTTTTGTTATATTTTACTTAGATATACAAACTTGCACGTGACACTGTTGTGTTGCTTCTAGAGTGTAATCCAGACATCGGTCAGCTCTTAGAGTGGGTAATCGATAGATGCTATACAGCGATTCCTAAAGAAGCTGATGCCTGCTTTCTTTCATTGGCTGCAATATTCAGTGCAAGGTAAGTAATTGCTTTACTTTTTTTTATCCAATTCATCTGAGCAAACTTTTTCCAAAATAAACACAAATTCGCTCAATCAAAGCAAAAGACTTGGGGAAAAATTACGCTTAAAGTGTTTCTCGTTTATCACAATCTGAACACGCACGGAATTTACGAGGCGAAATTTATAAGAGGATATAGAGTACTTTTGCATGATTGCGCCGTGCCTTTTATTGCTGTTGCAAAAATTATTGCAAATTACTTTTTGCATTCAAGGAAGACTGGTTCTTCATTCTTCATAGTTGTTTAATACATAGCTACAAACATATGAAGTCTGATTCTAAATTAAAATAAATTTAAATATATTATTGAGATAATTTTATAGTTATCTATATAAATAAAATCGTAACTTGCTTCGTCTCTGCATGTATCGTGTAAAACTAAAAACTACTAAAGATAGGTAGGCTGGTTGCTACTTATTTTATTGTTGGAAATATTGTAATTTAATAGTACGTACATATTGTAATGGTCCGCGTCTACGAAGTTGCGGGCAAAATTTTCGTACTAATAACATTTTTTTAATACAAAGTTCTGGCAATATAAAAAAATCCAAAAAAAAAATGATTCAGAGCCGTTGATAGGTCTAGTTGAAACGATATCAAGAAAATGTTCTATAATAACGAGAAAATAACTCAAATAGTTAATAATAGCATGATAACTTTTATTCCTGGCTTAAAACATAAAAATCACATCTGATCAATTAGTAACTTATATTCTGGATTTAAAATAATTAAAATCACTTGATAACTTATGTATATTCCTGAAAAAAATAAGAATCATCTGATAACTTTTAATGTTGATCTAAAAAAATAAAAGTCATCTGATAATGTTATTTCTAATTTGGAAATCAAAAGTTATTCAATAACTGTTATTAAGTTATGAATACCTACCAAAAAAATAAAAATAAAAATAAAAATAACGATTAACTTTTAATTTTTTATAATTAAAATTACAAATTAATATGTAAGTTAATGGAAAGCACCTTCCCAACGGATCATATGTTTCTATTTGTTTTAGAAATCTGACCACTCCTAAATGATTTTATATTTATATTTAGAATAAAATTTGAATAATAACTTAATCGGTCCTTGGACATTAATTTAAGATGATTGTTTTGAAAGCTTTAACGATTTTGAAGTAAAATGATATTTTGTTGTAAAAGAAAAATTACCAGGATGGTTATGATACTTAAAATTCATCAACAAAATAGTAGTATGTACTAGGGTATCAAAAATGTAGATTGCATAGATAGAGATTAAATCCCATTTGTAGGTTTTGAACATAATATCTAAAGTGTTATAAAAGTTTAGGCGATTTTACACATTACAGGTGATATAGAACAACAATTCGTCGAATTCACTTTCGAAATATTTTTTTTTCTAAATTTACAAATTAGGTACATTATGCGTGGTTCAATAATCTATACATTGTCATTCCACTCGATAAAACTTTTTCGGCTTGTTGTTTACGCTTTCTCTGAAAGAACCATGAAATATATTTTTATAGCTTAAGCTAGAGATTGCCGTTTGCCTTTTAGTACTTCTTCCTTACATTGCATCATAAAGTTTTGTTTTGGCACGCAATAACTTACTCACTTTCCATCACTTTTTCACCGAAATAAACCAAAACAATTATTTTCGCTCATTAACCCTCGAGTAGATGTCTCAAACTCTATAATTCAGTTTGTTACTTCCTAAGAGTTTTCGGGTAGAACTCCCAGTGAGGCATAAGGTAAGATTATGTAATTGCATTGCGTGTACTACCTCAATTTTCTGTCTGATCGTAAAACTTCAGCACTTTACCTTCGATTACTTGCTGAGATTTTGTATAGGAGGATTAGAGCTTAATGAAAATCCATTAGTTTCATGGACGAGATAATAAACAGATTCTTGTGGGTGAAAATTACTATTCGTCAAAAGAGGTTCTATCTTATCCTCTTTAGGTGCAAATTCTGCAGCTCAGATCGGATGATGATTCAAATACTATAGAAATAATAAATGATGAAAATTACAAATTGATATAATTGAAGGATTACAGGGTTTAGGTGAATAGTCTTACTTCCTCGAAAAGTGTTGAATAACTTTTCCAATTGGTCTTCAACAACATCAGTTTTGGTCATTAGACGAAATCTTTTATTTATACTGGAATACTTGGAAGATTATTCACTGAGAAAAATTGTAGTTTTGAAGTTAAAGAAAACATTTCCTTGCCTTTCCATTAACCTAAAGGATGGTGATTATAAAATAAATCATATTCCCTAATAAGATTTTTTAAGTAGTATGATGTCTTTTTATTAAAATCATAATTGCACTTATAAAACTAGTGACTAAATTTCATAAAATATTTAAGAAATATTTTCTGAGCTTGAGAATATAAGTTTTAAAATTGAAGTAAATTTTCCTTTTATACTTAACGAAATATCAACTTCTTTAAAATATGAGTTGTTTTCATGAAACATGTTTCATGAAATGTAAATACTTAAACTTTTCATTAATAAATGGTAACACTTTCATAAGAACTAAGAGAAGACAAGTTTTGAAATTGAAGATTTTATTTTTTTTAAAGTAGGGCGAATTTACAGAGATCTAAACAGCTATACCTTTACGTTTTTATGACGAAAATTCGTAAAATATATGGAATGCCTGACTATGAAGTCGAGAAACTCTGTTATTATTCTGATTAAAAGTGTAGTCGTAAACTACAATCAACGAATCAGTTTTATGAAAAAAAATTCTTAAACCATAATATAGTACTTTTTCGACTCAAAATCGTGTCCAATTTTTCTTAAGATTTGCTTTGATATTACGAAAAATGTTTCTAAGTGTATAATGTATATAATTTTAAATATTTTGTTTCGAGTGAATTGATATTTCATTTGTGGAAATATTTAGCCATAGAATTGAGATGTTTTATTCAAAATAAAAATCATGTATAATTAAATATATGTATATATCAAGCATCTCGTGTGAACCGAAATACCTAATTTCATGTTGTAATGATGGTAACTAACTCTGCAGTCATAGTTACTAAATTTTTTAATTTACAAGGAGATAAGATATCATCACCCAAGAGAAAGACCGAAATCCTTCTTTCTCAGTTCTAATTGGAAAGTATTCTTGTACCTTTAATTGCAATTGTGGAACAGATACGTTAGGATACGTTAGGTAACTCAGATTCTTTTATTTTCAATACAGATAATAAGATTTCTTAATTAAGAGATACTTTAACAATTGCGTATTACATAAAATAGAATAAAATAACTCTTTCGTCAATATTTTTATGTATGTTATAAAATAGCGATATGTATTTTTTATATGTACCTACATTGGACACAACTGAGAAACCACCAATCCATGTCATTTACATTTTTCGTTTTTTCAACGTTCAATTTCGTTGATGACTTGATGCTGGTTGTATTTATTCAAATTTACAAAGCTATATCTGTTGTGAGTACAACTTGATTAAAATTGTGAATAAGACCCCCTTAAATCGATTTAAAATGACTGATAAATCTGACGAACTCCGCGACCAATTACATCTTGAAATTTTAATCCCATTTATATAGAGCTCGTCGGGCATGGAAACGTGTGCAGCGCATTAAATTAGCATGACATTTCCTTTTTGTTGCCAGTAAATTTGCATAGTGGTCTGTTGACAATACATCGCAGTGCTGAATGAATTTCTAACGAATAATGGTCGTATAAATTCAGTTAGAATTTGCTGCGACCCGATTTCATGTGTGATTTGTACGCTGTTGGAATCTATAAATTATGCTAATTATAAATATCAACGATAGTACACTTGATACACAGCCGCAGTTTCAAATGAAGTTTTTGATCTGTTATTTATGAGTATCATCTGTTAATTTAACATTTTAACAGAGAAATATTTGAATAGGCAATATGAAATGTTGGTTTTTGAGTATCAAGCAGGCTAAAATCATATTTTTTTTTTGTTTTTTCAAGATCATCGAAGCAATTGAAAGTGTCAAAATTAAACAGGACATGTTCAACAATACCCAAAACGGTTATCAAATTGTTCATATAAGATCATAAGATGAAAACAGAAATAAAATCCCTTTACCCGTTTATAAATCGCCATTTTGAATTAAGTGAGTTAAATAAAGTTTTTTTTAAAGCTTGTTTCACATTTAGTTGAATTCATTGAAAAGAATCCAAAACAAGATTTTAAAAATTATTTTTAATTTGCCGGGGGGTTTTTTTTTTCTACTCGTGGTCTGCAGAGTTGCCGTTGCAGAGCTAATTTCGATCTTGATTCAGTCGAAATCCGTAAATTGCTCAACAGATCTTGTACAAAAGTAATCCTATGTTTTCAAATATGAGGACATCTTTCCGCAATATTTAGAGTAGTTATAAGATTTCGGAAGGGTTTTCTTGTTATTCCTTTTGAAATTAGAAATTAAATAAATTTCATTTTTCGCTCAGCGTCCAATTAAATTCCAGATCGTAAAGAACTCAGATTTATTGTATCTATTTTTTTGTTGAATACTTGTTTGTACATTTTATGCTATTTTAATAAGCTAATAAAGTAAACTTAACTGATAATATTGAAATTGAAAAACATTTTCTGTTTATTTCGTAATTCTTTATTTATTTGAAGAAAACGCTTTTGTTTTTCCAGGATAAGGGCTTAATTTATTTTCCGCTCTAGTTACATTTTCTCCTTTGCATTTACATATGTTTAAAATTTGTGCATTCATTGCTGTCTTATTTTTAAAGACAAGAAGTCATATCTAGGGAATATTAACTCATAATAATATTTATTAACGTATTTTTATTCCTGCGTTTTTCTTTTCGCAGAGAGTACCCTTGTGACCATTACACTTCCGTAATAAATGTGACTCTCTTGATGACTGGCTGTCCTCGAGTAGAAGTCCATTCAACAGCTTTACAACTTTTACAAATTTTGGATAAACGTTTTTTCGGCGCTGTCGGACCACTTCAGATAGAAGCTGATAAAGGTATGTTTTTATTTGAATAGTTAACAAAGTCTTAAATTATACAACAGCAGTGGGAGTTTCAATTATTTAGGGCAATATGTATCATGTTTATAAATCAACTGCCCAGTAAAATAAGTCAATAAAATATCAATCACAGAAATATTGAACTATTATTAATATGCAATGAATTAGTTTGAAAAGATGAGCGTAACATTCGTGAACGAGATCATTAGTATGGGTAAAATAAACTAAATAAAAATAGTGATGTATTTATTAGGAGTATAAATCTGCTGTTGAATGTCATTTTTAACAAAATGCTTCATTCACCTTCAAATTTAATGAATGCTAATGACAATTTAATGAATTCCCTGTCAGTCTTTTCAAAATTAATTATGTCAATCATAACATCAAACGTACTTTCTTGACCTGTTTAATTAGAAAAGTGATGAAAATTCGGCGTTTTGGTCTTGTTCGAAATTTAAAATTTTAAAACTACAAGCTGAAGACTACAAAACCAGGACAATTGATTTTTCATCTTTATCAGTCGCCAAAAAGTGGAATAAGAACGATAAAATTTGTGCAATCCGTGGTCGACTAAACTCTAAACAATCAAGGATTTTACCTCTTAGCATGAAACTTACAGTTTTTGTATTTAAAATTTATTTTATGAAACAACACTGATCGAGGGACGGAGATTCAAGTATGAGAGAACATTTCTCTTAAACTTTGCACTGTTGGTTTTTTTTGCGTTTTATCGTCTTTTAAAACATTTTGGTTGAAATAATTGAGCATAAAAATATATTCTTAAATAAAAATTGATTCGCACATGGAATAGGAAGATTTTGATTCGAACATTTATAGAAAACTTCTCGAGTGGTCGGTTAAAAACATCTGTTTTACGATAAATATTTCAGCGGTAAAATGATTTATTGGCAGTTGCATAAATATTTCGCCAGTTCTCGGCTTTCGGTATTCTAGAAATACGAATTTTTATTATTAATTAAATTTCATATCAAAATTCGAATGCTTGCTGGTCTACAGAAAAATATTCTAGAAACACGCATTTTTAATACTTTTTACTGAAGGTTTTACTTTTATAAAAGTCATAGAACTACCTAATCCAATATTTGTAGTGGGTCACGAGTTATTGCTCATTTATTTATTTTACTATTCAAATGGATTTTCGCAGATTCAAGTACTTATAGTTATTATTTTAAGTTATTTTACTCCTGCATTCAAATTATTTATACTGAATATTTAAATAGGATATTAAATTGAAACAAAATTTCAAGCTTCCGAAATGCATGTAATTCTTAATAAAATATATACAGTACAAGTTTTACATAGTAAGTTCACAATAAGTCTTAAAGATAGGATACACCTAAAATTTATATACAAACAATTAAGCTTAAAATTAAGCTTAATTATGAATGTCCTTGCTTACAAATATACAAAAAAATTGTATTTACATGAATGAACAAATGTCATTTTTTTTTCGAAACCATTTGTTTTTTTTTTATAATGCAGGGGAACTGAGTCAACACGCGATTTTCAGCTTTGTAGGAGATTTGTTAAATTAAGCTCAACGAACTCAATGCATGTTTAATTTATATCTGCCTTATTTTGAATGAAAAGAAATTCTTTACAAGGTCATACTCCTGTCAAAAAGATACATTGAATTTCGCACGGATTGCCGGATGTCAACTGTCGAGTTTAAATGATAAATATCCAATTTAAGCAGTTGGAATCTTTTATGAGTGTCGTTGTGAGAAAATAAGATGTACGACACAAAATATAAAAGAGGTCTAATATTTATTTATATCTTTGGTGTATAGAACAATTGAACAGAAGAACTTTTTAAGATTTTAATGTATAAAACTACTTTAACTGATATAATTTAAATTGTAAAAGAAATAATATTAAAATTTTTAGCCTTTGAGGGTTCAATCATTAATATATGCATGCAAGTAATAATGATTAAATTTCGTTTTACTTCTGCTAAAGAAAGGACGGATGGCGAGTGTATGTACTGCTAAACATTATCTCTTCTAATCTTCTAGACTTGAAATAACACCATGTAAGCAGACTAAATCCGTCATAAATTAATATCACAACTTCACATCCGGTAGACACGTCCTCCGGCCTGAATAAAATACTGACCCAGAGTTAATCTTTTAACCTAAATCGATTCACATAAAAGCAAGGCTCCGCCTCGTGACTTTACATACCCTTGTCACATATTTTTAGCACAAAATGATAATTTTGAATGGTGGTGAAAAAGTTTAATAGTCAGTTCAGTGACTCATGGCAATCTCGCATTGGCTCAGTGCTTCATATATCTATCACTTTCATCTTAATTGAATTCCAATCGATATGTTGCTGAATCCTCTGTTACATTTTTATAGCTTCTTACTTTACGGAGATAATTTGCCTTAGTTCGTGAACGTCATTCCATGAGCCATTTTGAGTCACAGTTCGCCTTCTTGAAGTTCCTGTTCCGCTATTCCTGACATACTCCGAAACTGTAAGAAATATTAAATTATATTACTTTTAAAATATATCTTTAATGCATCGTTATAAAATAAAATGTTATGGGAATTTAAATTATTGCGTATTTGTGAATCAGATGAAAGACATCAGATCGGTAAAAATTTCTCTGCAATAAAAGCTGTAGCATATTTTAATCATAATAAAATATGCTCTTGAACTAGACAAGCATGTTAGATGGAGTGCGGCCAGTGGATGGGGATGTTATGGTTAGGGACGTTTCTTTACTTTTACTATATGCGCTGAGCAAACACATTTTGCCCTGTTTTATACTTTTGATGTCAAGATAATGGGAAATTGTGGCTCGGCAGAAGTTTTACAACCGTCTACCTAATGGCAGTCGTTAAAGCTCCTTTAGATTTTTATACCACTTTAATTTTCTTGGCAGATAACTTGCTATGGTTGAATTAATATGCTAAGTCGCTGCGGTTTAGTCCTTAAGAACATCTATGCGCCAAAACCGTAGACAAAGTATGTAAATATGATTTGCAAGAGTAAACAAATTTAATGTATTTTTTTTACAATGAAACATTATATTATTTATATAGCAGTTTTTCGTATTATCTTTCATTCTTTTTAATTATAATTAAATAAATTATAAATTATTTTAATTATAATCTATATACATTTAATTATCCTATTCTTTCAAGTTTGACTTAAAGCGAAATAAAGTTAACCATCTCAAAGTCGCAAAAAAAATTAAATAATCATTCTTAACCTAAAATTTTCTGATTTTTTCGAATCCCACCTTAAAAATAGGGGTTCTACTTCAAAAACATTTTATGTACCTACTTAATAAATTTTTTGTATTATTTTGAGTCTATAATCCTTAGAAATTCTATTCTATGAATTTTACTTTTTTTTTAAATAAATACTTTTAAATTCTCATTTAAAAGTTTGACCCTTCAGTGAATCGAGTAAATATTATCAGATTGCTCTCAAATTTTGCGCAAAGTTTTTTATTTTACTTGAACACGTTGATTGCCACACTTTTTAAAAGAAAGTAACATTTAAAAATGCATTTAAAGACTAGAGCTTCCCACTTCATTCAACGTATTAAAGAATTTTTGGAGTGGTCTTTATTTATGGAATTTTAAATTCACGTAATTACTGAATTAATTAATAAGTTTACAGCGTGATATATGCGAGCTGCAACTTACATCGACTTTTAAATAACTGATAAAACTTGTATCGTTACCTTTTTGAAGTAAAGAAAAACTTGGAATATTTTCAAATACAACAACTGTTAAGAAAAATTGAAGATGTTCAAGAGTTAAATTTGAAGTGCCTTTAATATCTCTTTCTTACCATTTCCGAGATAATTGGGTATCAATTATATTAAGAGTGCACCTTATTTTGTTGAAATGGATAAAATTAAACTCATTTTCTTTAAACTACGGAGCACTTTCACTAATTGATCCTTGACTACAGAAGTATAGTAGGTAAAGTAATATAAATTGAGCTACAAATTCTACCCTTAATGTAAAGAAATTTAATATAATTTTATATTATGCCTTCCAAAAGTTTTTTATATTAAGTGCTAAGCTGAGTGTGATTACTTCTGTAATGTAAAAAGTCAATAAAGAATTGGCTTCGACTCTAATTTCAATTGCCAATTGTATTTTCTTGCCAGCGAGCAGCAGCCTTGATCCTTTTTTGTGGCAGGTACTTTCGAGGCCTTTTTAAGCAGAGTTTAAACTTAATTTGCCAACTTTTTGCTTAGAATATCTGATAAACTAATTTTATGGAATTTGTCTGTACATTTATCCGAAAATAAAAACGTTCTAGCACATCACGTTTTTGATAAACATGGTTGAAAAGTAAAAAACTCATATTTAGGCCACTTTTGAAAACTTCTTAAGAGAAAACCGAATGAATTATAACTAAAAAAAAATATTAGTTTAATCAGTTAGTTATAAGCTTCATTAAAATTTGTGTACGGAATAAGTTTTTCATGAATGTTTCCCTGAGACCTGTGAAATAAATGAACTAGAAAGACTCCTGCCATCTAAACAAATATTGATAGAGATGACAAATAAATGATATTATATAAGTATTATTAAATGTTCCAAGATTTAGTTTTATATACACTTATGGACAAAAAAATAAATACAATAAGGTGGAACTATTTAGTGGCTACTTTTTCTTACAAAAACTCTACTCAACTAATTTCAAAACTCACAGTGTGAAAACTACTGAACAGATATGTATTACGCACTGACGTTATCCAGATACAAAACATCCCTGCGTTAATATAGGAATTCAAACAAAGTTCTACATATGGTTCACTTTTGAGTGGACAAAAAAATAAATACAGTCTAGTTTATCTCAAAATATTTGTTGAAATTCATTTTTTCTGATCTTTTTTTGGCGAAAGGTGTGGGTAATTTTTTTGTTTCACCATGATAATGACCCGAATCACACATCGAAGCTGAAAAATGAGAAAGGGCTTCAAGTTTTTGATTTGCCGGCTTTTCAGCGAATAAACTAACAGAACTAATGGAAACATTGAAAAAAATTTCTTAAATTATTTTATTTTTTTATTATGAAAAGAGAAAAATATGATATATACTTTACTAAGTAAAATGAGGAAAAAGCTACATTAAGTTTTTGTATTGGAATGATTGCTATTATTTGGCACAACACTGTATCAAAAAATAAGAAGTCAATTCTTAATCATTATCGAACAATCGGAGAATAAAATTTATTTGAATTATCAAACGATTACGTTTTACGATAGGTTTTTTTTTCTCTAAATCTCTTACAAATACATTAAGTAAAATGCCACAATTGCTTGTTAATAATTTCGAAAACATTACGAAAAGACACGAATTTGGTTTTCGTTCAAGATTTCAGTTACGTTTTGTGTTTCAGTTTATGATAGAAAAGTAATTCTAACATAATAATAATATTTTATCATTATTATGAAATTAATAGCTCGCTATAACACTAGATATACCAACCGGACAAAATGACCGGTTAACAAATTTTCTCCTAAGTTTTCTCTGTTAATTTAAATTCTAATGTTTGATGTAGTATTATGAAAAATATTATTTATATAATCCGATAATTATTGTAAATCTATATATTAATACGTGAAGGGAAATCTTTGGACCCTTTTTTAAGCAAATTGCACGGACTGAGGAGTTTGAGATTTTGCATGGTTAAAGTTTATATAGAGAAGAAGTGCACAAAGCTAAAATTTATATATAATATGTGTTATAAATACATTAAATAAAATAAAATAAATTCATTATTTACGTTCATATTGTCTATGTCGAACGCATAGTAGTCTGTGGTCAAACTGTCGTAATTTTATTATTGAAAGTGCCAATTTCAAACACATAGTAGGCTGTGTACAGTCGTATTTTTCGTAGTAACCTCGGTAGGTCGAATTTCGACCACAGGGCGACCACTAGTATTTCTATTCATGTATATTCAAAATGACTGGTTGGTGTTTCAAGTGCTAATTTTTGAAATTTTTCAGTTTACTTTGAATATCTAATCTTAATCATTAATCTCTGTCCCTTTATTAAGGTTTTTCCTTGTTTTATGACAGATTGGTTTTATGTACTGTAGTTCTTTGCGTGCATTTTGAATTATAATGTTGCTGGCTTTGTAGCTAAAATCGTTATTGAGATTACATATGAGCTGAGTACATATGCGCCTATTTTATTAGTAGTCAATTTTATTTCGCGTGATTGCGATAAACAGCAGAAATTACATACTGTGTTTTATATTGTGAAAGGTAAAGTTTCTTTTACAAATTAACATTATCCTAAGATCTTGGTTTTATTTATAGGAATAAATTTTTATTCAAAAATGGCAAAAACAAAAACTACTGGAATATATAAATGAAAACTGCTGATGACAATAGTAATGTTGATGATGAAGATGGACCTTCAGATACTTCAGAGAATACATTCGAAAAAGATTTTTATTTTCGCCTTTAGATATCGGCAATGATATAAAAAATATTTCCAATATACGAAGGCCGAGAACAATTAGGTTACCATCATATTCTGATGATAGTAATACAGAAGTAGAAACAGCTCTTGACGGAATTGTATGGGAACTAATAAAACATGGATTTGCAAAAAATATGTTTGTAGGAATTGTAAATTAAAAAAACTTGTTTGTACAAATTCCGCTAATTAAAGTTAAAAATGAAATTACTATTACCTACTTAAATTTATCATATAATGTATTTAAATAACAAATAAGCACTGATTTACATGCTTCTAAAGAACTCAGTTAATTAAATTTTAAATCCTTTGTTTCAAAAGACGTCCAGGTCAAAATGACCGGTCGGTAGAGATAGGTACATATCAATGCTTGGTATATCAAAATTCATGAATGTTAAAATTTTCCTGAGCCTTGGTTTTGTTTTGAGTTAATTCGACTGTTCTTGAAAGGAAGATAATTAAACAAGAGATATTAATTAAGCGAAACGACAGGGATGATTAAAACTTTTTATTGCGCATTAAAAAGATAATTTTGGAACATTTTGCAGTATTTTTCGATGTTACAACTACAAACGATGAAATTATATGTAATTGACGTGTGCCAATTCAGCTTTTCAAAATCTTTTCCTTTTTCGAACATTTTTCGGAATTGTACCTGTGCCAATTAACGAAGTTTGCTTTTCATTGAAATCTGAATCTGATATCTGTAAGCATTGAAGAGGACATCCTGTATTTTATTTTCATAATTTTAAAATATTTAAAGAATATTTAAAATTGCAAACACAGTAGTCATCTTTACTTGTCGTTTACTTTTCATTTTAAAAATTATACATGTCGAACGAAAAGTAAGTATTTGTCACAAAAAAGCGAATTTCCGAGGTGGCTTTTCCTAAGACAAAAACCTTCGAAAATCAATTAGCAAGCTGAAAAGCAACCTCCCATACAAATTGGCTTTTGAAAAGCTGAATTGGCACAGGCCCTAAATGTGAAGTGTCTGCTTTCTTCTAAATATACTTCAGATAGTTAATCAGAAGTAGCATAATATAAGGTTGTAGCTAAAGGGTTTTATTTGATAACAGACAAAATTACAGATTTAAAAATAAATCTGAACTTTACATGACCCCATCATACGATTTTTAGGAAACATTTATTAATTGTCTTGTGAGTTTTCTTCATAGTGTACGCATCTAAATTGCTAGTTGAAGTTGTATTAATAACCACTGTAAAATTTGTCCCGCGGCAATATGTATATTATTATATTTATGACGATCATGTAGCCGGAATGGGAACGTAATTATAGCCGTAACTATTTTATAGACTTATAATTATGCCTTGCTTTTCAAAATGATGGTTTTGACCTGTAATCAGATTCCCACAATGTACCACGGGGATTCGGTTTAATGTCCCATTGCCAGGATTTATGTTTCCTTTTAATAAGTGTCTTTCTCAACTTGGCCTTTCTATTATTTCACATCAATTTGCCTAGTTGCGAGACCTCTTGTGATATTTCTTCAAAATTGAAATTTTTTATATGTGACCTTTTCATTGAAGTTATTTTAGAGAAGCTTTCATTATCATGTTCAATTTATCTATCACAGTGTAATTCAGCTAAATTTACGAAATATTTGGGTAGAAGGACATCAATAATCAAAATTACTCCCAGGAGTACTCTTCAGAGTTGATGCTTCCTTGAATCTCTATTTACAGCAAAATTCATTTACTTCAACAGTCAGCAAAATGGAGAGGTGTCTGGAAAAATACCTTTTTTTTTCCAGAATAAATAGCCAGAAACTGGAAATACCTATGAGAGCACGTGGAGCACCTTGATGCTTGCTTAATTTAAAAAACATTTTTCATGTCAGACGTTGAACTCCTGCTCGAACTAAAACACACTTTTAGGAAGGCGTGCGGAAAGAAGCTCAAAGGAAAGGAATTTCTCATCCCCTCGAGTATATTTTGAATAGGCAGAAGTATATTTTTTTTCACTTCTGGTTGTTAGGGCTTTGTACAAATGTAGACGATTTAGGGATGATGTTTAGTGAAGGTTCCAGACAAATTTGATTTTTGCTACCAATCCGAAAGAAGAAAGGCATTTCATTCTCAAAATGTTTTACATTTATCCTTGTGAGAGATGTTTACCATAAGTGGTATTAAATTCTAAAAGATTGGAGATTACCCTTAAAAAGGACGTATAATACATGTACCACAATTCGAAATGTTATGGTTCATTTCATATTCCATCAAGAAACTAGACTTCTTAGATGGACACGATAAACCACTGACTCGACACTTGCTGTGCCTGATTAAGGTGGTTAAGGATGACAAGAACATGGAACATCAATCATATTTTCGATATTATGCATGAGGTTTTCCACACACGTGTATTTCCGGAACTTCAAAGCTAGAAAATGGAAATATGAATTTTATTTAGTCATTATAGAATAGCTTGTTGGAAAGATAAATATAATACTAAGTACCAACATCACGCTACTTTTTGAAGTTGTAACTCAATTATCAGCACAGACGCAACAACTCATTTAACTTTTATTTTCGGAGAATTTTGTATAATTTAAAATTTCGACTTGTAATTATAACCAACATGAAGTTTTTGCTAACATATTAAAGTTTAGCAACTTTAACGCCTTCATGTTGCAAATTTTGTTATACCAAAGTATATTTTATTTAATTCTCCAACTAGTTCCAGTATGAATTTAAAATAATCTCTATTCCCTTACCTCTGTTTTAATGGGTTTTATTGTTTCGACTAAAATTCATTAAAACATTATTTGGTAAATGCTGAAAGTTACTCCGAATACGATGCAAGGATGTGATTAATTTTGTAAAAAATTAAGAATGCCTTGGGTTTTAAGATGCATATTTAAATTGTCTGAAATTTTGTACCTATAAATTATGCACTGATTTAGTAGATTTTACTTGCTTGCGGGAATCAATCTGGTGTTTCTAACCCCGTAAAATAGTTTTATACTATTACCTATTTAAACAATTATTTAAATCAAAAGTTTTTGTGAATACAATTCATTAAAGAATAAGTCGTCTTTATAACTTTTTTAGCAGTTTGCGTCGTTTTTATTTAAAATAAAATTTAGCGCTGAAAGATCTTACTTTCTTTACTGTACGCTGGTTTTGAATAATTTCATCCTTTACCTTATAAAATTTATTATATTATTTTCCTTTTTTTATTTTATTACGGGTATTTTGAAATAAGTGAAAGAATTTGGCATGAATTGGATTTGAGGAGAATAAAATCATTTAAATAAAGTCCAAAAGAAATCCATAAAAATAATAAATCAGTATATACATAAAATAAATTAAATTGAGGAAAAATTCTTAACTTAGTATTAAATCTGCATACCGGTTTCTTACCTGTTACTTGGGTTGCTCCGTCTCTTTGTGTTGAAGATGAAACCTTTCTGAACATGCTTATTACAGCTTTTCTGAAATTATTACAAACAAAAATAATTTATGATAGGTTTTCATTGAATTGCATCAGTATTAATTAAAATTTTACCTGAAGTTTTGTCCGCTAACACAGTAAAGAACAAAATTAATTCCGAAATTTGTTAGAAATAGAAACCAACAAATATACTGGATAATAATTGTTGCTTTTGAAGCTTTCACCTAGAGTAAAATAAGAGAAGAATTTAGTTTATATTTTTCAAATTTTATTTAATTTTTATTTTTAAACATTTAGTAGATTAGATTTATATTTTTTTTTGTTAGCCTTAAGTATTTATAATCGATATTCTGAATTTTTTTAAATATTTTATAAGCGTTATTGAACGAACGAAAAGAGTGACATTTGAAAAAAAGTGTATCTCGTATAAAATGAACTCGAAGTGATTCTAATACAATTATTATATGTAACTCACATAAACTTTTAAAAAGATGAAATCGATTTTAAACTATTCGCAAAAAAATATTTAAAATTTAGTTACCATACTTATACACTGAAATTTTTATAGTTTTTGAGGATTTTAAAGGGTCTTTATGGCCTATTTTGATTAGATTATACTTTAAATCGTTTGGTAATGTTCGAACGGTTTTTAATATTTATAGTTTATGCCTTATGAATAACAAATTTAAAATTTAAATAGACTCATGTTTATTACTGCTCAAAACGTGTATCGGTTTCTATAATAACAAAATTAGCTACTTATCACGCATTGAGAGCATGCTCATTCATAATTCAGTGCCAATTAAGTTAATTCAAATTCGCCACGAAAACTTTCCGCAGCATAATGAATTCGTAGTAATGTTGACAGATGCATTATTAATTACGGGCGTAGTCGCCTCACTCTACCATTTCTCTTGATTAATTCATTGTGTTCTTATGAAATTAAGTTATGGGCGGATCCACCTAAAAGAAACCCAAAAAGTTTGAAGTTATGCTGATGGAAGGAAACATTTAACCTGGATTAGTATGCATGGCTGCGCATCTAACCAGAAAAACCCCAAAATTCCATAGGTTTAAAAAAAGGAATTTAATAGTTATTTCTGAAATCCTTGGAATTTTTGGAAGATGAGTTTTAGCTAAATTTTTGGAGGTTGCGGTTGCGGTTTTTTGTTTTCGCCCCCGGGGTGTGAAATTTCTGGGATATTTTACGTGTTTTCTTGAAAAAAAAAATTATTTATAATTTTCTTTTAAAGTTTGAATACTTTTACATGGCGCAATTTCTTTAAGTTGGAAAAAAGGCCTTATTGCCTTTAGAGTTTAGGGTAACCTTTTTGAAAAATGTAAATGTTTTAGATTCTTGACCAACAATTTAAAATGAATATAAGGCGCATTTTCTGAGTTTCAAGGCAATGCCATCATATTCAGATGAAAATCAAAAATTCTTTCATTTTGTAAGGTTCTTTTAACACACGCTCGTTTTGCACTGCTCCCAAAGATGATCAATATTCACAGCATAATCGTGTTGGTTTTAGTCGATATTATGTACAACATTTATGTGCAAGGCTTGTTTTTTCTGATTAGTTCCGTTTATGTTCGACTCGTTATCCTGCTGCTTTTTGCGATATATGGACATCAACTCATTTGGAAAGTTAGATAGCACTTTCTTTCCAGAACGCACAACATGATGTTAGACCCTGGAGCCCCAGTAGCACATTTTTCTTGGCGAATTAATGAAATTATTCACGTGGTGCCACACATTGAATTGAGGGGGGTTCTAATGTTCTAATTTACCGTCGATTTCCGACACGCGTTAATTCGTAAAAGCAAAACATGTTTAGTTTGTGACCTTATAAACGAAAACAAACAATTGTTTTACATTTTTGATTGCAATTTCGCAAAATTAAATTGGTAGAATTAAAGGGTTAAAAAAAAGGGATTTTTGTTTCTAGAAAATATATGGGTGATTAAAATTCAAATCGATACACTGTTGCACTGGACCATTTCTAATTTGGATGAAATTTTGTGCATATGTTTGTTACAACCTTCAATGAAGGGTCCTATTCTTGTAACTGTGCGAATCGGATTGAAAAGAGCTTAAAAAAACACCTTTTGGATTGAAATTCCTTAATGAACTTCCTAAATTTTTAGTAAGTTTATTTCAATTACCACCTTTGTCTTTAATAAATTTTGTCGTTCATATTTTAACCACTTTGAACGACGAAATTATTTGAAGTCAAAGGTAACTTTTTTGTAAGATCTTTTCAAGTCGATTCTAAGGACTACAATAGGGCCCGAAATTTCACCAAAAATTCCAAGATGTATGTTGTTGACTGATACATATACATATTTAAATTTTTATCTTCAATCGGTTTTGAAGTAAGAATGGCAAAAGGCGACAAAACCATATTTTAATAAATTTTGAAAACAATTTGTTTTTCCAAAATCCTTAAAGCCACGTAGCATAGCTAGTCAAAAATTTCATCTATATAAATGAAAAATCGTTAAGGCCATTAGTGTGTCGATCTGAAATAAAATATGTTATAATATATTCATTACTTTTAAAAAAGAATCACTGGAAAATATTCAATGTCATTTTTCATAAATTAATTTTTATTTCTATGATATTACCAAACATACAGTCTTAAATAATAAATGAGGCTTTAAGCTTACAATTAAAATTTTTTTTTTTTTCAAGAACAAAATCTGTTCAGTGACTGTCGAATTCTTATGTTTTTTAGATTAAAGCATTTTATAAAAATTCAAACATTACCGCTTGACTTCATGTCTGTCTAAAACATCTATGTTCTTCTTCTTTCATTGTATCCAGATTTTAACAAAATTGAAAATGTTTGGCCGCTGTTCTTGAGGCACTCCAATGAAAGAAATTTTATGTCAATTGCAGGCTTTATATGTCATTATATGAATTCTTAAAGAATGACGGATTGAAGTCTTTGGAATTCGCACAAAATTTATTTTGCAATTTATTTGAATTTTGAATTAATTGATGTTTGAAATTTTCCATCTCCTGCAATTTAATTAGTGGTCGATTACTTTTAGTAGTACAACTCTAAAAGAGTTGTTAAAGAACTTTGATGTAGGTACTTAATAGTAAAATTTATCTAAATAAATAGAAACAAGAAATATGGTTTTTAAAAATATCTATTATACATTTGTTTATCATCATTAATGAACAATGACAAAGCAATCCTTGTTTATAGACAGACCCTAAATAAATTGATGTGAATGTTCTAATCATGTTCACAACAAAGCTTATCCAAGTTAATTGTTTAATGAATTGCGTGTGATTTGCATAAAATTCAGAACAACGAGAATTACGTTTACTTTGCCCCCTATGGGAATATTCATTGAGATTTTCTCGTCTCTGCCTAAATTTTTGTTTATTTCGAATGTTTTGTTAGCAAAACTGTCCTCAAGGCTTATAGACCAATCTATGATCATGAAGTTTGTATGTGAATAATAAATATATATAATTTTTTGTTTTCGTCTGATTCCTTTTAGTTAAATTGAAAGGAAAATCCGTGTTAATCCACTACGGTAGTTAGTTTAATTGGCATCCTTATTTGTATTCAAATGGGTGGATTATTTTGTTCAAACTATCCAAGTAATACTATGAAAATGTCTAATGCGCTGTAAGAAAATACGTTTAACCTTTTTAAAATTAATTTCTAAAGAGAAAGAAGGACATTATACCCTAAGAATTTCTCTCTAAATAATAATTAATTCTATGCATTAAATGTGTGCTCACTTAGGCAGATAATCTGGATGCTAGGTTTTAATTATCTCAACAACGAGCCTGAGGGTACACTGTGAGAACATTCCTCAAACGAGGTTTAGTTTATTAATGATATAAAATAAAAACAGTGAAACCACAAAGGCCTACAGCGGTTTCATTTAAGCCAATTAACATTTTCTTTAGAGACTCGGTGTTGAATGCAAACCTCTCGAGACGGTATCTTGAAAGCATCCGACTCGGGCAATTAATTCCCATTTCCACCGCGAATGCTCAAAGCAAGTTGTCAAGAATTCGGTGAGTCTATAGACCGATTTATCTCTAAAATGTTGGTTATTTGAAATTGATCAGCCCTTAAACGTTGTTCTAGTCCCTCACGGGACGTGACAGCGCAGCGAATCGGTTTAATTCACCTCTCACCGCGTTCATTTATTGCCTTTGTTGGAATTCTCTGCGAGTACTGCCGAAGGGCTAGAAAAAGATTTCCGTGGCTGAAATTGCTCCGAAATGAATCTTTTCGCGCCAGCAACCTTCAAACTCTATAAATCAAATCGTCTTCTGAAGATGTTTTTGGGATGAGGTGTAAATTTCTACTTCGTCAGCCTCTCGATACTGATTACAACTAGCTTCGGGCAGAAAAGGGAGTCGGGGTTTGAATTATCGCTCCATTAATTAACAGATGAAAATGGAAACCCGTCGATATAAATCGATATATATTCCCCCAAAGTCAGCCATAGTAGCCAATGATTTCCCAGCACACCCGTCAGACACATGAACTTTTTCCATTAAAACTGTATAACCAAGCCGCCTTTCGCCAAACTTTTAGCAAACCAGAAGAAGTTTGTGAAAATGGACACAAGGTGGGATGCTCGAAGGAATCACGGTTTAATTGTCCCCTAGGCTGCTGGAGTTTGTTTTTTTATATTGCTTTCACGGGACCGCAGAGATTCAACCTGGTTTTTGGCCTTAATTCTTTTTCAAGCTTTCTCGTAATTTAAATATATCTCTCCAACCATACGCAAAAGTATTTTATTTATTTACGCAAAGGAACCTCAGAATTTTACTTACAATATAAATGAGGGAATATGGCTATATGGGTTAATAATGTTTCTTCTAAATATTTATATCACTCATGCAGACTAAGTGCAACTTATCGAACATTTTTGCGTGCGCTAAATCGCCGTTTGCGCACAGAAAGTTGACATGTGGGAACTGGGGCTGGTTCAATGCCTACACAATTTCCACTGCGCCATCTATTGATATGACGCATTTTTGTGTTAAAACACATGAAAATTCCAAGATCAACTATTTTCACTGTGTTTGAAAAAATTCTACATCTGTTAAAGTGATAACTCAAGGCTTGTCAAAAATCTTCAAATTATTTGCTTGATTCTAATAGATAAGATAATAATTCATATAGATTGATATTTCTTTTGTATCCGATGGTCCTAGCATGGCCATAGGATTATGCCTTGTATCTTTTATTAATATTATTAAGAAAACTCCTAACTTTACCCAATCAATTATACAATTATACGAGTAAAATAAGTTTTTTTTTTTATATAGGTACATGTATTGTACAACTGGATTAATGAAGAAAATATTTTGAGGAATATATTTTTAAATTATTACTTTAAAGACTAATATTGCTTCTTCAAAGATCACAGTTCGGCACAAAGCCAGAGATGGCTTGGCTTCCTCGTTTTACATCCTAAATTTTGAAAAACATTTTTTCTATGTATATTAGAGCACATCATAAACTACAAAATACTTTTGTAATAATAATAAATAATTGTTTCCTGGGATACTTCCTTAAAAAAGATATGAGGGTCGCTGAGAGCTTTATGATTGCTAGGGCAGTAAAAGTCACAACAGCGTTTGACACATACAAATATTAACATTATTTTTGTTATACAATAGTTTTGAATGTAGGCAGTTTGAAATCAGAGATTTTGATATAAAAAGAACATATCATACTCAAAAAAATATCAGTTTCGGCCGAAATATGAAACCATATAGTTTCTTTTTTTAATAAGGGCCAATTTTTCAATAAATATTATAACTTCATTCTTCAAATCAAAACTAATTTGGATCTGTCTTTAGTTTCGACAAATTTAAATCACAGTAAAATCAATTATAAGACTGATTTTATTTGACGGTTAAATAACTGCCCCTAAATAAAAAAAAGGAAACATATTCAGAGTGACGTAGATAGAATTCGTTCTGTTTTAATTAATTTTTATGCTTAGCTTCAGTTTACTATTTCTCGTAGTCTGTGCGCTATAGTTTTTAATTATATTTCGCGCACAGAAATTGGAGTTAGGTACTCCACATGCTGTGTAATCAGAGTTTTAATTTGGCTATATTGATTTCTTGTTTTATGAAATGTAAAAAAAAATCCTAAAATAAATTTCGTTTAATTGGATGAAGCTTTCAACAAGGAATAATTGGTTTAAATTTTTTTCTTATACGACTCGTCTGCAATATTAAAAAATATTTTCCATTCCATAACACGATAAGAATTATTTCACTTTATTGAAAATACTTTCTTTGAGCTTGAAATATTACAAACAAAATTTTGAAATGAAATAATTTAATTACCTCCAAAAATGCTCTCACTCGCATAACATAGCTTGGCAGGTTCAAACAGACAAAAACTGTTGAGACGATGAGCAACATTTTCGTCACTTTTATTTGTGAAGAGTTTGTGATTTTCCTTCGTGCTGGAAAATAAGGTAAAATTATTATGTATTTAGGATTGTTTCCACAATTTTCAAATATTCAAGTGGAATTTCTCTTACGTGACTTACTGCAGCTTTGGCTGCTGATGCTATTCTTTCCGTTCGGATGTGAGCAATGCGATGAGACTGATGAAGATTTTCGTAAATTTTGTCTGCTCGGAGGGGAAAATGTTTTCGTCACTTGAGATTTTCTGAGAAAAAGAAAGTATATTGTGAGGAAATAGCTGCCTATTACTGTGTATTAACATTTTAATTTCAACTGAGGGAACATACATATGTTCAAAAATGTTGTACTAAACATTAACTATATTATTGTATGTATAAATATTGTAGAATTAGATCTGTCTTTTGTGGTAGTCGTTGTCGAAACTAGGCTGGCCTGTTCAAGCCACTTTGTTAAACTAAAACCATACCTATTGCAACATTTGACTACGTCCTTGCCGATGTGCTTAAAATACAGTATAATAGGAACACGTACATAATAGTATAGAAATTGTTTACACTTTATGTCTGACTATATTTGTCGTGGTTCAATTAATTGCTTTTCATTTGTTTAAGAAGAAAGTTAGCAATTAACTAATTAATTTAACTAATTACTAATTTCTTCATCCATATTTCCAATCCAATTTCAATATTTGCTTTTGCATATACAAATTTCTTTTATTATTTTTTAATCTTTTGAATTATTATATCGACCTGCGCTCGTACTAGGACCATCGGGTCAAAATGACAATCACGAGTCAGGCTCGTGGAACGTTGGCCTAGGATTCGGCCAAAAATGATAATGGCGAGTCAGACACGTGATTATGGTCGAATCACTTAACGATTTGCCGATTTGGCCGAATCGTAGAGTTCTGGGTGAAAATAAAAGTCTGAAAAATTAAATAATGTCGGTGCTTTTTAGGCCTTAATGTTAAATGGTAGAAAAGCTGAGAATTAATAATTAACGTATAAATAATATGTAATTCATAATATTTTTTTTGAATAGATAATTGTTTATTTTTAGTTTATCTGCCAATATATTATGTAGGTGCATTTGAACCTACATATCAGTGTTTTTTAGCCTGGCCTAATTTCGGCCTGCTTCGGCCTGTTTTCGACGTGCTTTCTGCCCTACCTTACGGTCACTACCACGGCTAGTTTTTGTCGGATACTCGGGTTTCTTTACCATTTAACATAGTATCAAAATCATTTTATTTATTAATTATTAATTATTCCTTTATTTTCACCCGGAATGGCTCGACGAGCTATTGAATTTGGCAGGCATTATTGTGAATTAAATCACTCTGGACAGACTGTGTATTTTCATATTCAGAAATAATATAATATCATTTTTGAATTTTTTAAAACTTAGACTTTGATTTGATTTATCTTTAATTTCAAAACAATATAATAATTGTGAAATTGAATACGCTCGAAACTTTAAAATTTCACTTATACCTACATGGTGTATCGCTGGTATAAAAAAAGGGTTAATACTAATAGTTTAGTTTACAATCTGTTAATAATTAGCCTAATGGGTGGGATCTATTTTGTATTAAAGCAGTTTATAAATGTAACAATACCTCATTTTAAATTTAAAAGTCTCTTTTTTGACAAAATTTTCATATTTTTATTATTTCCGAGTATTCCTGCCTATATACATATACTATTATTGAGTTGCCTATGATGTTCTGATTTATTCATGTAATTACGTTCAAATAACTCCCACAGGAGAGTTTTATCACTTAAAATCAAATTATGAATAAATTCATTAGCTTCTTTTGCGTACCGACAAACCGAACTTTGTAATTATACCGATGTTTATAAAAGTTTTCTCGAACAGTTTGCAAGCTGTAGGGGGACAGTTTTAATGTGGCTAAAATCCAAGAGAGATCTTGTTTTTGTTACTTTATTTGTTTTTCAACGTTTTATTGCAAACACAAACTCAATAAAGTTTTCAATAGCAACCGAAAGTGGATGAAGTGATTTCTGAAAATAAACAAGTGCACCTTGTTTTTACAGATGCATTAATTAATGATGTCGAGAGTGCAATGCGTTTAGTCAAATTTCGAAAGTTTAATTGCGTTAAAATAGTTGAATGCATTTATGCATACATATAATTTCGCACCTCCACTCAAAGAATACCACAATAAAACAATAAAAATTCGTTTTTGGTAAGAATTGTCTTATAATATCCTGTTCTACAGTCCCAAAAGTATAAGTCTCAAGAATTTCTTTTATAATAATTGCTAGATTGCTTCAGGTGAGACTAAAAGAGATAAAATGTGAATTGTATATTTTCAAACATAATTAAATTTTATGTTTTGTGATACTAAAACATGATTTTAGTATTGTGACGGTTTTTCATTCAAATATAAACTTTGTTAAAGGTTTACTTTTACATTAAATAATAAAAATAATTAACTTACATATATGCTAATATTGAGGTTCTGAAGGTTGTGAACGACTTATTTATAGAGAACATTACGTAAAAAACAAATACCATGCATATCCGAACTCACCACCCTAAAATTATTCACATGTTTGTATATAATGAATATTTTTCATGTCGAAAATGTTTAAAAAGGTAAATTTTGAAGATCTCTGTTATTAAGAGAAAAATGGTTCAAGAAAGTTGAATGTTTTTTGTAGTTTAATTTCGTCGCTTTAAGTAACTTCTCAAAAGTGCTTGATTCATCACTGCTACGAAAACTATGGTTTAAAAAACAAATTTGTGATAAGGTTTTTAACACTAAGATCTCACCAAATAAAGTTGGATTTAGTTTTCAGTGGGATATAGGTAAATAGTCTGAAATTTCATGGGCTTAGCAAATCCTACGCTGTGGAAGATTTTGTGGTGGAGATAACAAATTTTGACTTTAAACTAAAATTAGGCGGCTTTGTAATGCTAAGTATGTGAAGTATAAAGCTATGAAATGTTTAAAGTTTTGGGGTATCATGTAGCTTTGTGCGATGCGATAATTCAAGGCAGCAACGAGTAATTTTTTTTATGTTTTTGTATGATTCTATTATTTTTTTCTCCCTGAATTATAAATATTTCAAATTCTCTTTTTTAAACGCCACACCAAAAATATTCGAAACTTATGAATTCGACTTGAAAGTAAAAAATGATTTTTTTTTCTGGGGATTGAATTGGACACATAACATATTCATTATTTTTTAAGTTTAAGTTTGAGTCGGCTCACCTTTTATGGGTTGTCATAGTCCTTCTAACAGTTGCAAACTTCCAGACAGTGCATCCGGTGAATGTATTTAAAACGACAATTGCTGTGAATGGGACGACGAAAACGACAACTGTGTCGACATAATTCATTATAGTCATGTGGTGCTGAAAATATAAAAATAAAAATTAAACTATCTTGTTCAAGTCATGACAAAATAAATGAAAATATCACGAAAAGTATACAATATATTCATGAAAACGTGTCAATGGATTGAATGGGAACTCTTTTTCTACAATTCCGCATCAGTTCCTTTTTGAAAGTAACATTTCTAGGGTTTTATTCAGAAACATCTAAGGGCTTCAGCAAACATTTTTGAAACTTGATATCAAAACGTGGAGTGAAGCTGTTTCATGGAACTGGTTGCTCGTTTCTAAAGTAAAAAAATATTATAGAAAGCGTAAAACCTCAAAGTCTTCGTGAGAATAACCTGAGTTCTGGGTTGAATAATGTTTATGTCGATAAATCTGCTTTAATAATGTGCTAAAAAAGTTGAATTCTGGTCTTCGGGAGGAGAAGGGAGCAAGGTATTTTGATACACATAGCGCTGCAAATTCTGATAAGGGCAGTCAAAAGTCTTTAAAGGTTATTTATACCCTTAGAATTTTTTCGGGAATTAAGGCGCTGGAAAGCGATTACAAACAATCATTATTACACGTGCTGTGCATTGATTGAATTCAAAATGTCACACTACCGTACAAAATTGGATATAATGTCACTGTAATTTTGTTTGCCTGAATTTGTCCTATATTACTGATAGCGCAAAAATAGAGGTCTACTTTTTATGATATTTTCGATTCGTTGATCCAAGGGAACTTCTTAAGGCTGTCGTAAATATTTTATGCCGCCGTAGTCGGTGATAAAAGTTTATTGAAAATTTATGAGCACAAAAGAATGAATTTGTATACAATGGACTAAGGACTCAAAGGGCACATTTGGTATTTGAAGTTCACTTTTCTTATGGGTTGACGTAGTCCTTTTTGAGCCAAAAATATGGTTCCAAGATGAACTTAGGAAACTTTTTAGCAGTATAGAAGGAGTTTTAGACGGTGATGAGTCATAACTAAGTTTTATGAGATAAATCAATCAGCTGGACGGATTACAGTTTGAAAGTTATAAAAGCAGTAGCTTAAATAATTTTGTGGTTCCTCTATGTGTCCCTGCTCAATTGGAAACAATTGGGTTAAAGGTTTTATTAAATTTTTAACTTTTGGGGCCTTATATCGCATGGTTTTAATATAAAATACCGATTTTTATTTATCAATCACTCCCTTGAGGGGACAAATATTTTGTGCTCAAGTTCTTCGGTGTTTTGTTTTAAATAGAAATTATAAGATGCTTTCTTGTTTCATAGTGAACGGATTTTCTGAAACTTAATCAGCTCGAGGGTATATTTTCCCCGTCTTTGAGATCTTTGACAATGTAAACATTTTAGACTAAGCCTAATCGCCACTGAAGAATTTACGGATATAATTTACGCCTATAGAACTGCTGTACTAAAGACAAGATTGCCGGAAGGATCTTAAGATTTTCAAGACCTCCGCATAAATCAGGAAAGGGGAAATCCTTCGAAATTTAACTGGCTGAGATAAAAGGCTCTCGATACCAGTGACGTTATGTTGTACTTTAATATTAAATCCCTTGGACTTATGCGTTATTCATTTATTCCCCAGGAACTCCTTTTTGCAAACGGAAAGAAACAATATAAATTCATGGAATTTACTCTCCGGTGTACTTTTGCTTCGGAGGTGGTGAATTTATCCTATCGAATTTTTATGTAATGATTACCATTATTGATGCATAACGATGTCAGAAATATTTTCTTGTTCATAAAGTCCATCTATCTGATCGGGGAGCAGATAACCGAAACATAAAGTAGAATAAATCCTCATTTTATTAAGGCTTTAACAACATGCCGAGGTATAAAAAACATGGTTTTGACAAGTCAACAGGAATTGGGAGAATTGGTTTGTTTTTCTAATAACAAAAACGATGATTCAGCAACCCTTCAGGGTAACAGCTTCATTTCAACAAGTCTTTTGGTTTCCCTTAAATAAGTGCTTTTCATGAAAATATAATTGCGAAAACATTAAACAGGCTATACTTTTTTCTTAATTGATTCTAAACGTAACCTTTTGTATTTCTCCACTAAATCTCTTTATTTGACTTGATTAATTGAGTAAAAATGACAAATGATTCATCTGCTTAAACCCACATATTTCCCAGAAGTGTCTTCGCCCCTCGTTCATCAATCAACGTTAAACTTAGAAGATAGTCGACGTTTTAGGACGATATGCCGGGTAATCCCGTAAAATTGGAGAGGACGTTGACTTGTTATCTGTACAAAAGGTCTAAATGCACAAGGAGCTTAAAACTGCTAAGCAGTCTAAACCTTTTTCCTGTCTAGAGAAATTAAAGAAATATAACAAGAACAACCTATCCTAACCGATGTTATTTTTAAATTATAATTAAATGTCCTTTTTTAAAGGACAATTAGATGTATTTTTTAGATCAGATTAAATTTTAAAGCTCTGATTTTAATTAATTTTCCTCTTCGTTAAATGGTGACATAAATTCAGTTGACGCGGAAACGTTAAAAAATGCCATAAATATAATGTACGACTAGGAATATCATTCTGTGGAAATTCGTGGCGAATGCTTGAGGGTAAACAGGGAATTATTACAAAATAGGATTCAACTCAAATCGCGTAACGAAAACGTTAATTTGTCAATCGGAGTGAACTCTGGTGAAAAATTCAATTTCAAAGTCAATGCGAAGAAAAAAACCATTTAAATTATGTTGTACTTGCTGGTCCTCATCTGGCACGAGACGAATTCAACGAATTCATGGATTACTAAATTTTGAATTTTACAATGACAATGGGCAAATTTCATACAAAAAAAAAACCCAGGACCAACAAAAACAAAACCCATCCCTAATTATCACATATGTTAGCCTTATATATTTTTTATTATTTGATTGTGTTAAAGTTATGGGGAGTAAGAGATGTAAGGTACTTTTATCTGCCTTATAACAGTAGTTAAGAAAACAACATTGATGTGTGTTATTGTTTGTTTAATGTAATTAACCGTCTATATTGACAATTACTGACTCCATAAGAGCTGCAGGCTGTTCTATGCTTGCATGTCTAGCATGACTTAAATAATAAACAGGGTGTGACAAAAGTCCCGGAATATTTCACACATCGCATCGGGAAAAAATAGGGGTAAAATATTTTTAAAAGAAGTATTCAACTCTACCAACCCTTACCTTACCCTGAGGGCAGGGGTGGGGGTAATTTTTTTTTTTTTTCAAATGGGACCACCCATTATTTTTGCAGATTCGAATTCTTTATAAAAAAAATACGTAACTTTTTTCTGAAACATTTTTTCCATTCGGAACAGGAAGTGCGGAGGAGGGCGTGTTGTCTGTCATAAAAGGTTCCGAAAAGGTCAAATATCTCACGATCTACAAATGGGATCGAAAAAAGAAAAAACACGTCTCAAATATTTTCTGAAAAGCTATCCAATGGTACCAAACTCGACCGCCTCCCCCCAACCCGTAATATTTCTTAAAAGATGATCGACGAATTCTCGATCCGTTTGTAACAGTGGTTCAGTTAAGACGTGTCGCCGTCGACGTAACACGGAGCAGTTACATATCACACACCGATTAAAACCTGACATTTTCAAATCCGAATCACGCACGTACGGTTTTTTTCATTCGAGATTGAGATAATGAAAGGAAAAAAAGGAGCGAAAAAGACAATAGAATTGCGCGGATAGGTTGGTTTTATAAAAACAAATAAATAATGTAATTACTCGTCATAATTATGCACCTATTTTTTTGTTGGATTATTAGTGTTAAGAATAGTTTTGTTTGTATTTTTTTTACATTTTTTTCGATTTTACCTGATTCCCAGCACTTACAGAAAAAATTAATGCATATATGTAATTGTCTCTTACACCAAGCCTAATAAACCTACACTTAAATTTTTTCTGTTGGTTCTGGGTCATTTTTGCCCATTGGCCTTTTAAATTAAGAACTAGCACACATTTTTATGAAAATTTAATAAGTCCAGAATGTGCATTTTCAGGTTCGTAAGTTTTAGAGGAACTACATTTTTGTTATTGAATGTTTTGGCAGTTTAGAAACTTGTTTCTTTATATATGTTGTCTTCTAAGCCCAATTTTAGAATAAAATAGTTTTATTTAAATTTAAGAGATATACATTCTAATTTAAAGAATACCTTGTGTGAGCAGAGTACGTTGGCCTAGCATAAATTGCTTCTCTTAAAATCAAATAAAAATTCAAGATATCATTTGATATCAATTACCCTCTAATTCAATTAGACTAAATCATAATTGCCAGCTGTTAAATGCCCTTTTGATATATTAATTGATTTATTTCCTTTTTCCTAAAAACCTCTAATGCACGCTGAAGAGCTTTAGACGGTTGCTTTTTATATGCAAACAGACCAATCTTTTTAGAACTCATCAGATTCGAAAATATTTTCTTTATTGAACCAAATTCCTTTTCACGGCACATTTAAACCTGATAAAGTTATGAAATAATCAACAATATTCTCATTGAATTCTTGGATACTAAATAAACAAAATGGAAACTTAAGTCCAAACGTTTATTATAAATATGCTTTTGTCACGCGTCGTCTGTACATGTTTATATATTTAGATTTTATTATCAAAGTTTTTTGTCATTCACTAACTTTAATGCAGTATGGTCAAGGGCATTTTATTTTGTACTAATGTCCTTTAAGATTCTTAATCGAGTCATTCCCATGGACAAATGGAAGTTGCTGGAAAAAATCAATTTTATTAGGGATAGCATTTTATTTTTATTAACAGAACGTGATAACTTTAAAAGTTCTTATCGTTCTCTATAAAACGAGTAGACGATTTAATTCTTAAATAATGATTTTTTTTTAATTAATTAATTTGAGCTTCACAGGTCGCTACAGTCCGTCGTCATTATGATGAATGAAAATTTCAAATGGACTTTCTTTAAAAACCAGGTTTTTTGACATCTCAAAGGCGGGGCCGTTTTCATTAGATTAGGATATTTATTTATTTAATTTTTTTTTGTATTGTATTGAATTAGTGGTAGGCCATTACCATATTATGGTGACTTAATGATCCAAATGATCTAATTACCTTTTGGTCAAAACAATTATTATTTTTTAAAATCGTTTATAGGTACATGGACCCGTGCATCTAATTTTCTTTCCGTTTTCATTTAAAACGTAATTAAAGTCTTCAAAATGGTGCCGAAATTCGTGTTTTCAATTCAAACGATATAAGTTTTAAAAGCTTCGAATAACCGAGCCCATTTTCATCAACAATTTTCATACAAATCTATAAGGTGCCATTTAAATTTTAAATTTTTCTACTTTTATAGTAATACTGTTTTTAATGAGGCAAGAATACAGTCGACTCTCAAATAAGAGTCACAAACACTATAATGCGGAAAATAATAAAAAAAAAACACGTTAAAAGGTTTTTGCTAATTCTGTAAAATTTAATTCAACGTAATTAGATCGTTATGACAAAAAATATGTTTAACACTTTGCGGTCGTATTAATTTTACGTGGGTATCGTACTGATCGGAATTAAATCACCTAAAAATTGTTCCACCAATTTTCGGAGAAAAATAAAATGTGACATAGGTGCAAATTATAAGATTAGTATGGTTCCTTGGTTCCTATATACCTTTTTAGGAGAATTTATAAAATTTAAAATGCGATAAGTACATATACATAGTTTTGGTTCATAAAATAAAGCAATTTATTTTTATACTCTGTTAAATCAAAACCATGTAAAAAAGAATCTCTCTAACCTGGGTACAGTAACAAATTGATTTCATTAATTTGATCTGGGATATCTCATTTTGCATTTTGAGGAATGTAAACGTATTAAAATTATATAATTTAAACACTTTTTTAACGTTTGAAAATTAAAAAGTTAAAATGTTGCAATGGAGGCGGATACGCTACGTCCTTATTCTTAAATAACACTCGTCTACAACAACTTTTTTTCGAAGAATTGACAAATAATTGCTATAGGATGTTTCTCGCTCATCAACTTCCATTTTTGAGAAAAATTAAAAATTGAATATTTTCACCATTTTTGTATGAAAAATTACCGCTTACTCTTTTAGTATTATCTGTTTTAATAATTTAGTTTATATGGAACTTTAATGGGTACGTGTTTTTGTACGTAATTCGATGTAGTCACTCAAAAATGGTTTAGCATATTTATCTAAAATGTTTACCAAACTGGGGATTTTAAAAGCGCTTAGGTACTAGTGATATTCTGTAAATCGAATGCAAATTTTATAGTTACAGAACGGCTCCACAAGTTATTTCATAACACCAATGGACTATGCATTTACATATCTATGTAAGTATGTAATTGAATTTTATCGTGATACGAGAGCCCTCATATTTGAAGTACACTCCCACGAGTTACAAGTTCCAAAACATTTTGTTTAAAACCGTGTTGACAAAGGAAATACATTTTATGAGGTATATGTACCTTTATGTAAACTTGTTCAGGTAATGTTTGAGCAGAAAACAAGATTGCATATTTTGCTAGATATTCTAGCGAGAACTTTTGTCCCGAAAAATTGGTGATTTTGTTTAGCCGTAATTAAATTTAAGATTTGACGAAAATACATAACGTATATTTGTGTATTTTATATAAAATATAAGATATGAGTAAAAAAGAAGTTTTTGGAGGGTAAAAATATGATTTGTGCAGGATTATAATATGTATTTTATTTATGAAATGAGAAGTTATGTTTTTCATTTCAAATGAGGAAAGATTAAAACAGCAATGGGTGAAAATAAATTCGCTCCATTGAAGTTATTTAAATTATTATTTTTATTATTTATGTAACAATTGTTTTTACTCTTAAATAACCAAGGGGTAAACCACTTTAAAATTCTTAAAAAAAAGAGAAGTTTTAAGAACTCATTTAAAAAATATAAAAAATACAAAAGTATAAATCAAGTAGTAAACAAAGTTAATATAATGCTTTTTTCGACATTATTCTTATAAAACAACTTTATTCGCATAGGCCAAAACGGCATATAAATAATTGAAATGGAAATACACATATCCTTTATAATTTCAAGCCGACGGGCTGAAAATTACAATTTGAATATATCAGTTTTAATAAATTACAATTTGAATACATCAGTTTTAATAAAAACGCTTTTAGACGGCGCTAGGTATGTTATGAAAAAATTTTATTTATCTTACTTAAATAAATATTTAATAAATGCCCCTTCATTAAATAATGAAACTTAAGGTGTTTTAGGTGTTTTAGGATACTTAATAATAAAGACAAATTAAATTCGTACGCTTAATTTCTTCGTTTTTTTTATAATAGTTAATGAACCTATTTTATTTATTTATATCAATTATGTTTTTTATAATTTAAAAATAAAACTAGTGTCTAAAAATTATTAAATGTCTCATAATAATAGAACAAAATTGTTATTACATTCATAATTCTTAAAAAAAAAATGTTTTTCGAAAACATTTAAGAGTTTTACATTTTAGAATGTTTCAGGATTTTTTTAAAATAATTATTTGAAAACAAAATCACTAAACTCGTTATACTACTTCTTAAAGCCCATTACTTTTCCTCCATGACTTTGTAAAACAAAAACTTTAATACCGGAAGCTGTTTTCTTGGAAAAAAATAGGCCGTGCAAAGAAGAATGCCTTGAACTTTAACTTTTATCAAAAAATTGACACCGAACTTGTAAACCGTGAACTACAACAAATAATAATAAAATCAATAAGCCTCAACATTCGTACAAAACGGATATTCTCCTTAGTTCGTACGTAGGTATATGATCGGCTACAAATTTGAGAAATTCGTGTTAATTATGGATCCGCATTCACGCCTAACGACACATTCATGTTCCTAAGTACTTCCGTGGTACTGGAGGTCTTTAAACTTTCTTTTTAACAAGAATTTGTTGTACTCCAAAAAAATTCTCAAAGTTTAAATATTTTAATATAACAATTTCTTTAAGTTTTGCTTTTGACATTACTTTGAGGATGATATTTTTTTCTTTCAAAGATAAAACGATTCTTTCTTTTATCTTACAAGGAATGATTTGCGATTATGTATTCAATTTCAAAAGAATTTTTTCCGACACCGACAGCGAACTTTTTACTCATTCAGCCCCATTTTCGTAATCCGAAATATTTAAGATTAAAGGATTGGAACTTTATCGACTTGAGAATCGAGAACAACAAAAAGTTTCTTAAACTTTATGCAAAGTAAAGAAAATTTTCTAATGGTCCTATTACTTAAGAAACGTTTGTTATTTAGATTGCCAACGATGTTGCTTCCCAAGGAAACTTACAGGTATCTTAAGAATAAAAAAGTTTCAATGTAAAGGAAATAGGAAAGTTACCAATCAGAAGATAATTACTTTTTTGATGGACACTAATTAATTAAGGAAGCAAAGGTAATTAGCGAGGCTATTAATAAGAAGTTTTGGAGGTAAAAACCTTAAATAGTTTCTGTGTAGTTTATTTTTCATTTGTGAGGTACAATTTATAAATCTTTCTATTCGCGAATCTCTTAATCCGAAATGTACGTAGAATATAAGGACATGGAATTTGTCATTGAGGGAATTTCGCAAAAATAGAAAATCCACCCACAAAAAATTGTCCTTGAGTACAATGGAAGATTTAACCTATCCCGACGATATATTGCCTTTATTTATTTACCTTTTTGTTGACTAGTCGACCGCAATATATTTTATCGCTTCCAGTGAAATGCTGCAAAGATTCTTGAGGGTGAAATTGCTTTGTGGTACAATTCTAGCCGAAATATTCCCTCATGGCTTATCACAGACGTGCCACAATCACTTTTTATGATAATGGTGACTTCATAAGATCTCATTAAAAAGACATTATCAGTGGTTCCATTGAGAACGATGTCTCCTTCTTTACTCAAGGGCTTCTAGGAAGTAGTAAGCAGCAATTTTTCATAAAATTTTTTTCCTCTTGCTTTGTTTTCCTCGAGTAAGAAATACGAGAAATGTGGACGTAATTCGTGTTTAATACATTGTGAACATACGATGAATAATTATGGGCACAAAAAACAAGTTAGGGAAATATTTGTAAAAGATGAGAATTCCTTTCGTTGAATTTTCTGTTCACGTCCTAAATGTGAAAGTAATTTAGCAATGGACATAAAGAAGTCACTCGATTTTTCCTTTTTATTAGGCTGATTCACTTTTTATCTTTTAAGGCATTTTTAGATTCTTTATCTCCGATGTCATTTACTGAAATTTAAAAGAAATTTAAATTTAGTCCGTGATATTAGGGAACAACGCATTGTGAATTTCTATTTAAATGTTGAACGTGCGGAATTTTATAATGGTTTCATACAAAGAAGCGTACAAGAAGACATAAAAAATCTCCTCATTTTGTGATTCCAGAAAATTAATTTATAAGGATGTAGATAGCAAATTATAAATCAGCAACGCGGAGAACCTCTACACATTTATTGTTACGAGAAATTTTTAAAGCTAAAAATGCTTGTTCGCCATGGTAGACTAGACACACTTTATTTTTTAGTATATGATATTTATGATAAAATTGTATTATTTACAACAAACAAATAATACAATTTTATCTTTTTTAAGTAACTACGATACGATACGAAATTAAGTAGTAGCAAAAATTAACATAAAATATATTCTTCACCTTTCGTTTGGATCCGCGTTTGTGTTAATACTACATAGCATAGCTCCAGACATTATGCGAATTTTCATTTTTTCGTTCAGAAATTTTTTTTTCTCAATTTTAGAAATATTGTATCAGCTTTGGGTTTCTTAAAAAAATGCAGGCAAATATTCTATGAAACAAAAATTTTGACATAAATTTTAATTTAATTTCAATGCAATAATTGTGATTTGGAATATATATATAGAACTGATTTTGTTTACCTTTAGTATGACTACTATGTATACTAATAAAAAAGTTAACAATCTATCTGCAACATGTAGAAATTGGTTTTAAGTTAATTGTTGAACATCTGAGCAATAATACTGATAATATTAAGTTCAGCATTAATATTGCTTAAAAAAGATTAATTTATATGTATTAATACTGAAAACAATATACCTACAAATAAGATAATAAAATAAAATAAAAAAATTGAACGTGTTTCAAAAAGCGTGCTTCTAGATATTATCTTATTATATTCTGTTCGTAACTAAAATTTTAAACGAATCAATTTATTGACTTTCGAGGAATTTCTGGTACTGCATCAAAAACTAGGCCTTAAATAATTGATGACGTCATCAATATGGTGGCACCCAAACTATGTTTTTATGCAAACGCATAGTAAAGATATTGACCTTTAATTCAAATATAAAAACTCAATTCACAAATCCTAGATAAAAATATAAGAGTTTTCTAAAATGTTAAGTTCTTCAGTTCTCGAGGTGTATTATTAAGATAATTTTGTATCTGCAAATTCGTTTTTTTAATCGGATTAATTTGACTACCAACAAAAAGGACTTTAATCCGTTCATAAGTTTTACAAGTAATTATGAAACAATGTGACGTCTATGAAAAGAATTTCAAGAATGTAATCAATACAGCGAACATTTTTAAATTCAACTCCTTATCTATTGTAATTAATTGTTTTTAGCCTTTCTTCAAAATTATTCATCTTTGACCCTATGTCCACTCAGATAGCAAATTCTTTGATGGAATTTCAAAAGGGATAACTGCTGGCAATTTTGTCGATTTCACTCGAGACTACATTTTCGCAGATTCTAGAAAATGAATGAAATAATTTTTTTTTTCTTTATTGATGTCCTAAATAAATGTGTCTTATTAAACAGACCAAACCTTCTTTTATTGAAATTATCAGACAGGCCCGAAACGACAATAATTGGAAGGTTATTTTCAATTTTCTTCTTATTCATCCTTTTACTAAAGAAAAATGTATTTCCTTTTTCAAATTGTATGGATGTTTTTGTTGTGGGTGCGCAATATTTAAATACTTTCCTTTAATTTCTATAGTAGATCATGTCTAAGTTTAAAAGTGTTCTGTTCATCTATAAAGCCCGATTGACCCTGACAAAAAGAATTTTGAGAATAGCTGTGCTCCAAAGCTGAGACATTAATTTCGGAGTTACCTCAAAATGGAATGTGATATCTTTTGATATAATATTATAGTTTTTATTCGTTCAGATTAAATTAATTTTATTCGACACCTATAGGTATAACCGTTCGTACACTAACTTTCTTGTAAAGTGCTACTACATCATTTTGTAACATTTACTATATGGAGACTGTTTTACTGTATGCTACATACTTATGGAGATGCTTAAAAGTTTTTATGGCCCACTTTTTTGACATCGGTGTCGACCGCACCAACAACAAAAAGTACTTTCAAATTGCCCTAGGAGGTAATAAAATTTTCTACTTAAAAGGAACTTTATGTGACATCATAAAAATGCCATTAGCAGGAGTTTACCAAATCCCAAGAAAGTACCTAACAACCCAACACGAAATTACTGAAGCATTTCATCATAGATCCAATTTATTAATTTCGTCATTTATCTTACTGTGGAGCATTGTGAGATATAAAGTTATCAACACCTGTGATGCTAATTGTTTTACCCTAAGGCAGATTTGGTATAAGTCTGTGTCAACATGAAAAGGGTACACATTGTCTTGTAACAATACAAATTTACAACTTGATTTTCCTGAAATGAAATGACGTATCCAAAATTATTTTTGGAACATTATTACAGCTCTTTGGTTTCAAGGCAAAAAAAGATGAAAAACATATTATTATAGAAATATATACCTATATACGTATATTCGCATTTGGCGTAACCTAAGAAGGATTACGTATATTTTACTTTTCTAGAATGAGCGTAAAATTAAAAAAAAAACATCTACGGCATAATATATTACAAAGTCCCTTCGCAGTTTTCCATTTTAATTTTTCATTTCCAACATATATAGAGTAAAATTTAAATCGTCAATTTAATGACATTTTAAAACATAAATTTTTTTGCAAGGTCGTTTTGTCTGAGTATGAAGGAACAGGTAAAAATAATATTAATTTACTAATGCGAAAAAAATTACCATCGTTCGACGACATGCGAATAAAATTCACTCCGATAAAAAACAATCATCTTTCCAATGAGATAGCTCGTTATATAAACGATTAAAAATGATCATATAAAACGTATACACCAGTCCCTCGATTTACACGGTACTCGAATTACACGATTTCGCTTTTACACGGTTTTTAAATCACAAAAAAAACAATTTTTTGTTGTCTTATTCTGATAGTTTTGCATTATGCCATTTATCAGTATCATATTAATGAACGTACTCTTTTAAAAGCTCGTTCAAACTTACCAAACGCACCCTTTTCCAAAACTTCAATCGAAAAAGAAGAAACCAAAGTAATTTTTTTCTGATTGAATTCTAATAACAGGTGAATAAAGGCAGTTTGTTAATTTTAAAAATGTATTTCGTAATATTGCTTTAACTTTATTAGAGAAAAGAAAACCCGAGGAAAGGAAAACAATGTTTGAATCCTTCTATTGTTTTTATTTGTACAGAATATTGTCATTTTTATTACGTTGTTTATTGTTTTTAATTGAAAGGAATATTGTTAATTAATGTTTACGTTTTGAAATTGAATGAACCAATCCCCTTTTTATTCTTCAATCTTTATCTCATTTACACGATTATAATGAACACTAGACTATTCTTTGTCTTCTTTAGTTCGATTTACAGGGTTTTCAGGTTAATTGAACATATCCCTCTACTTTTTATGAACTCTGTGTCTCGTTTTACACGGTTTCGTTTTGCACGATTTTTACAAGAACGTATCTACCGTGTAAATCGAGGGACGAGTGTATGTGTCATCCCGTCATTCGATTTTTTGTGCTGATGACACTTTTCGTACTAAAGAAAGGGTATTCAGCATCAGCCAAAATTTAAAATAAGCTTTTGGTTATGTGATCAGTCCGTATAACATATTTTATTTTTTTCCGCGGTTCATACTGTGGAGTATTTTTAAACAAATTTTCAATAATATTTTTTTCATAAATCATCATCTTTTGACGTTAAAACACAAATTCAATTTTAAATTGAAATCAAAGATTGCCCAATTTAATTTTAACTTTACAATAGGTGGCGTCTAATTATTCTATCCCAATATAGATGGCAGTATTTCGTACTTATCGAAATAAGTATGGTCATTTTTCGTACTTATCGCACTGTCTTTATGATGGGGCTTTTGTGCTAATGACTCTTTTCGTGCTTTCGGGTACTGTGTCTAAGGTATTATTCAGTGCAAGTTTTGTACTATCCATACTATTCATGCTGTTACTTAGGTAATCTAGTACGGAACACTAATTGCCCGAGTTCCGACTAGCCTTGGCCGGTTTTATTTCTGGTTTTTGATCACTTCAGCACGTTCTTTTGCTTTGGAATGGCTCAATTTCTGCAAGTACAAACACTCTGTTGGGGTTAAATCTCGCGGCTATATTCCTCCCTCCTTCGGGTCATTATCTTATTGAAAAGTCCAAAGAAGTTGTATCACATCCTTTGCGTATAGTAACGTAATTGGGTTGGGTGTAATGTATCGAAATTGCGTGACTATACTGTGAAACATGGCGACTTAAGGACAAATTAATAAAGTAGCGTATTACTTACTATGTTAGGTACCACAAGTTTTTGATAAATTTAGACAAATTTTCTTTTTCACAGAAGGGGTTTTTAAGAAAAATTCTGAAACTGATTTTAAAAACGCTTAAGCTGAATAATACCTACATATTTAGCCTGCCCTATGAGCGTTAATTAGTCTTCTAGATATATGAGTACGAAATTTCATTGAAATTGTTTGTGGACCTTAGAAATTATTGCGGAACAAATAGAAAAGCAGTACATTTTTGGTATTAGTCATGATGACGATTTTTCGTTTATATATTTTATTAGTAAGAGCCTTTTTTTGTGTGTTAATACGAACACTGGATTAACTCTTTAGATTTTAATTATTAGCTTTACTTAAGTTTTAATTTACAATTTTGATACAAAAAATTTAAGATGGTACTATGTATTATCTATATATTAATACGTGAAGCGAAAACTTTGTACCCCTTTTTAAGCATATTGGACGGAAGTAGGAGTGTGAAATTTGGCATAAGTTAAAGTTTATGTAGAGAAGAAGTGCAGAAAGCTAAAATTTATATATAATATGTGTTACAAATACATTAAATTTAATTAAATAAATTTCTTATTTACGTTCATAGTGTCTATGTCAAACGCATAGTAGTCTGTTAAGAAACTGTCGTAATTTTATTATTGATAGTGCCAATTTCAAACACATAGTAGGCTGTGTACTTTCGTATTTTTCATAGTAACCCCAGTAGGTCGAATTTCGACCATAGGGCGACCACTAGTTTATAATATTACAAATCTTAAAACGTTCAGTCGATCAAATTTCTCATCAGAACTGAGAATTCCACGAAAGCATCGGGCATCAGAAGTTTGTTAGAGCATTGAAGTGGCAATTCGAAAGTCACAAGATCGAACCCCTTGTTTTCTGAGACGTCCCTCATAAATTTCATCAATGGACTTGTAAAAAAATGGTTTGGGTTTAAAATAAGAATTGCCTTTCGACTTTATGTGCAGTCAAATAGAAATTTAATTTCAATGCTGATTTATTTTTCTTTAATTCAGTACCTGTTAACCTCAGTAATTTTTCAATCAATCAAATGTTGAACGGAGAAATAAAAAATTATTTCTTTTTTGTTCATTCAATGATGAACCTAAGATATCCCTATAAATCATATTTTAAATTAATAGGTGTAGAAAATTTAAAAATTCAATAAGTACCTAATTCTGGATTACTTGATCCATTCCAGTTTTAGGAATCCTAATTCTAATTTTGCAATATTAAATCAATTCCAATTTGCGTTGCCACAATGGTTGCTCTTGAATATTTTGTTATGTGAAAATAATTTAAATTCACAATACAGCAATGAATTAATGATAAGGTTGATTGGCATGTTCTATTCCGCTATTTACTTATTTTCGAAACTAAAATTTAGCACATTTGAGTTGAATGCAATTTTGATTTATAGTTGTATATACAGGGTGACCGAAAATTGCTCGCATTCCTCTCGGGAGATGAAACTATGACTAATTTGGATTGATTTAACCTATATCACTTGGGGGTCGAATAGAAAAATTCGCGAAAAAAATAGTCCTGCAGACTTTTTCTCTGTGATGGTTCCGAAACCAAAATTTAATATTTTACGTTTTTTAACCTTTCCTTGGTAAACGCCTCAGCTTTAATACGCATAATAACAAATATAGGTGAAAAAGTAAAATTGTGCGTCTAAACACCATGTGAAAAAATTCTCTACAATCTCGAAATCGTAATACATTGGAGTTATCATCCGAATTTATGAATTTTAACGACGATGAATATTATCTTATTTTACAAACTAATAAATTTACAAACGTACATAATTGTTTTTAATGAGTTCAAAGTAATATAATAGTAGTGACATTTAATGGATGTAAATAAATGTACGTACGCTTAGGAACCGAGACAAACTATGCTTTTGTTTGCTAGATGCTAGGTGTTTCGATACTCATTTTGAATATATTGTAGTTTAAGAGGCACTATTTTGTCATTGAATCAAACTAAATAGAACAAAAATCTCGCCGAACATAAGACGAACGTATATCTGTGCAATTGATTGGACCCATTAATACGACCTAGTCAGAACAAAAACATCTTTTTGCGACTTTACTTGGAAACATATTCTATACTGATGATCAGATTTTCGTTTGACAAGTTTTGTTTCATCAATCATTTGTTACATTTACACGCCATGTAACTCAAAACACTTTGTTTCGCTGATTAACATTTATTTTGTTTCGTGCTATTTTGGGTAGTATGCAGGAATATAAACATAATATCAAATAAAATATTTTCGTTTTAAGGAAACAAAAGGTTTGGTTTCATTTAGTGGAATAGCAGTGTTAATCAAATCTAGTCTACAGATATAATTTTTTATTTTCGTGCTAATTGTTGAACAGTCAAAATATGATCTTTAATTAGATACGTAAAAGTAAACATATTTATTTACAACGAAATGAGAAGCAGACTTTATTTTTATAGAAATTAAACTCTTAAAAGGATAACAAACATTTAAAAGGACTAAAAATAGCCAGTCAGATATGCTTTTTTAAGCACTACATCAAAGAGGTGAAAAAAAAGGATCGCTGATCCATAAAAAGGGTTAATTGTTTTTCAATTTGAATATTTCTTATGCATATAAAGTTATGCTGTGCGAATTGTTAATAATGTAAAAGAAGCACCTTGCTCCAAATCTCGTTAAAAAAGGACTTTAGGACTTCAAGTAATATATCCTATGAAAGTTCATTATCCTCTTTCAAAAGTACGCCATTTTCTTAGTCACCTCGCTCAGGGGTATGATAATTTTATTTAACAGACACAATATGAGAAAATTCATTAAAATTTCTGATTAGTCTATGAACCTTTTCACCACCAAAGCTGTGTTTCTAAGGACTTTCCCTTTAACGCCTTTTGCTTAAGACGACGTATCCAATTGGGTCGAGGATATATTAGAGGATGTCCGGGATAAAAAGGGAAGGTTTCAAAGGATCCTTTTTGTTCATTTGCATGTCTTGACATTATAAATCCCTCCACGAAAAGGATAACAGCTTTTGGATCATATACCTAAGCCTCGCAGCGATAAATGGTTAAAAAAACTTTTTATATCAATAATGACATCGTATATTTTTATCTACGACGAGTCATTTCGTTTTATAAATTAATGCAATTCATAAAATTTTAAACCGAAATGTTATTAAATAGTTAAAAGCAACTAGATTCAACGACTTAAGTAATTTCTTTGAGGATAATTTAAATGAAGGTTCTCCAGGGCTGGGTTATAAAATATATAGGATGCATTGGAAAAGCCAAGACAATAAATGTTAATTTTCCGATTTCTTCTTGTTTTATTGTAAGATATGTCTTAAGAAAAAAGTAATAAAACCTTTAAAAAGGTTTAAAATAACATTTGTTTTTGATGAATATAAACATGCACACAGACAAGCACGCATTGCTAGTTTACATTAAAGGGTAAAATATCTAGAATTAAATGCATGATTAAATGCAAATATGTATGTATTATGTATTATAGAATTTTTTACTTTTTCTACTGATTTCATTGATATTATAGTATTTTATTAAGGAATATCAATGCATTCTTTTGAAAAAAGTGATCATAGTCCTTGAAGAACTTTATTCAAAGGAAATGAATGTGCGAATAAAAGAAAACATGTTGTGCGAGGTCAAATTACTTTTTCAAATTTTTAAATTACAATATTTCGGAAACTACTTAATTGTCGCTTTTGTGTTTATGGAAATGTTCCCATACAATTTCATCGCAATCTGTGAGCATACCTCGAATTCAATTTAAGCCTGCATAATGTTTCTAAATTGAATCCCAGCTTCGTTTAGAAAATAATAGCAACACACAAGGAAATAACATAAAATTGACACATTTCCTGCTGTGAAAATCTGAGTTTTATCAATCAATATAAATAATTGGTTTGGTACGCCCAAATCAATTTTAGCTCTGCAATCTGCTCTGGCATCTGGCCCAAATCGTGGCGACAATAATTTATCAAAGTTCTTTGTGTGTTGTACATCCCTTTAATTTGCCTAGGTCCGTAGAAGATTTGAATATCTAATCAAAAGAAATAGGACCAAAGGTCCTGGTTCAATTTATGAAAATTGACGACCCAACGAGATGCTGGTGATAGTGCGTATTAAATTTGCATATTTACAAAGCTATTGAATTCCGATGCCCTTTAATTAATTTTGTAAATATTCCCGGAGGTATACAATACACATAAATTTAAATGAAAAAGGTGAAATAAGAAGTCATATTATAATTTATTACAAATTTGGGTCAATATTATCAGAATTTTTCGATTCATTCAACAGATTGGTTTAATAAAACGTTGTTCTTTACACGATTTGCTGACTGATTTATCAGGATTATTAAAAGTTTTCGATTTCATGAGTCTTTCAATTACCATTTAAGGGGGTTCGCCAGTATGGTATGGTACTATGGCAGTCGTTAATTAATAGCTACGTTTTTTTAATTTTTCACGAAAAGTGGCTATAAATCCAGACAATTTTATTTTATTTGAAAAAAATACAACTAATAATTCGTTGCTAATTACAATTTCAAATATTATTTTATCCTGAGGTAATAGTATCGTTGAAACTACATAGTTATGTATACTTTTAGTTAAATATGTTTCCTTCTTTTTATTAAGTATAAAACATTTTTGTAATGAATGAATTGAAAGTAAGAAAGTAGTTTTTCGTCTTATCATTATTTTTCGTCTTTAGCATTTATTCTGAGAATTTGCTTGTTATCAGGATTTATGCAGAATTGCATGTCTATTAGTGAACTTTTCTACAAACTGTCAACAAAATCTAAACTCAAATTAAGAATTTGATGTCTTGCAAAGTTAATATTTATTTATTTATTTAAATGTACACACATCTAAGCAACAAACTGTCTCCGTATATATGTATACAGTAGGTCGTGGCTAAATTTAATTTTTATTAAATGAAAATCGTTTTAGTCAACCAAAGTCCAGTCGCTATAACTATTACTTTGTATTGTACGAGAATAATATTTTCAAATTGTAAATTAAGAATTATAACCAAGCCTCAACCTGACTTAAGTCAGGTTTTAATTAAACTTAGGATAAGCTTAAGCGATATTTGAACTAAATTTTAACCAAGCTTTGCGCGAGACGGACATCATAGAAAAATATTAAGTTTATCACGTAATAAGTCTATCATTTCTAATTAGAATTAAAAATTAATTAAGCCGTTTCTGATATAAAGGATGTTGTCACATGGACAGACAGACAAAGGGACAACAAAGTGATCCTGTAAGGGTTCCGTATGGATGTTTAATTTACGGATGCATTGTTGAGAAATAATTTATCTGTAAAATCTACTTTTTGTGAAGTCATATTGATTCAGAAAAGTAAATTTCCAGGGTTTAGGTAATCCATCGTTGTTGTTCTACTAAAAAGAGTGATATTTATAAAATTAGTTGTACTCGTTTTGATGAATTAAGTACGCACGAATGTACTCATTTTAATTCACTGTACTTTTGTAGTGCAAATGAAAGCTTGGCTGCGTTCGAGTTACGCAGCTGACTGCAAATCAAATGCTGCAGTTGAATTTCATTAGCAGCCGAATGCACTGTATTAAATGCTGAACAAGTGAACGTTTGACTGCCGCATTTGTAGTACAATGCCAAAATGTTGGTGCAGTATTTAAATCTCATGCTAAACTAAATATATTTAGAAAATAATGAAAATAAATTATACAGTTATGTGAGATATCCTGCTGAAGTTCGTTCAATTTCAACTGTCAAAAACTAAATGTCGATGAAGTGCATGCAGGTTTTATCACATACAGGTGCTTCCAATTTAAATGCTTTGTTTGGCAAATTGATTGATCGAATAGAAATATATTTGCATTAGCTTTTGGATTTTGAATGACTCAATTCTGCATTTCGTAGTTAGCTGCGTAACTTAAACGCAGCTCTTGGGTTCAAGCCTTAAAGTGCAATTTTTTGTCATATTAAGGCTATGTGCGAAATCTCTTTCGAACATAATTTCAATCAATTCTATCATTTGAAATGAGAATAGTCAAGATAAGTGTGCGATTTCTTTGAAGTATAATTAGAACTGTCAAGGTACCGCACTTTGTTGTATAAATCTTATGTTGAAATAATATAGCTTGTTTTAGAGTAAAAGGAAGTTGTAATGGATATGGCAATAATGGAATATTATCTCTTTTCTACCATTTTCCTCTTAAGGCACAAAAGTGGCTTTTCAATATCTGATCTGAAATGATCAGAACTGTGACTGAAATGTTCGCTCTGAGGATCATCATTTCGGCGCCATCTTGTTTTCGAACTTGAAATGACTGAAATGATCGAAATGATATCACTTCACTTGATTTGAACGAATGCAATGAAAAAAAGGAAATATAAGCAAAAAACAAAGTGGAGCTCAAGTGAGGATCAAATGCTAGTGGTTGTTTGGCCCTTTTTACACACAATACCTTTTTTAAAATAATTAAAATATGACACTTGATATATCAAATGTCAAATGAAGTCACGTTATAAGATGGAAACACTTTTAATTCGCTTATTCTAAATCTCAAGATTTTGAGGAGATGGAAACATGGTTGCAATTCAAAATCTTTCGCCAGATAAATCATATTCTTTTTATAGTGCATATAAAGATTATAGATTCACTTAAAAGATTATCGAAGGGCATTCGAAAAAGGAATTCACTTAATTCGAATCCTCGGAGATATTTTACAATGCAAACGCCTTCTGACGTTTAAATTCATTTCTTGTAAAAAACTTAATTATAACAATTCTCCCTATTGTATTCTATGGTCGCCAGAACGTAGCAAAAATGTAGTTCAACATGGGGACATGTTTAGTTTTCGTAAAGTTCCTGCAATTCAAACTTGTGGCAGTTCACTAAAGTTTAGTGTATTAATTGTAACATCAAAATTGTTTCGTATCATTTTATTATACAAGGCTTTCTATCATTGCATCATTTTCAATTCGAATTATATGTCATACGGCTTCTTCTACGTTCTACATATTCTCCCATAGTCGGAATTATTTTTTTTTACATAAAAATATCAAAGTCAATATCACTGTCTTATGAGTGTTTTTATTCACTAGTGACTTTTTATTTCAAAACCTTTTTGGTGGAATTTTATTTAATCACATAACAAACATATTCACAAATTGTGATCTAAATTAAAATTGATCGAGTCCAATTTGAAGTCGAGTCAACAAACCTTCTGATGTCGTTTTTACCTTGAATGTAAAAGGGAAACAATTTTAAAGAGAGCAATATTTACCAAAATAGACTTAAAAAGCAGGATGCTCATGCATACGAATTAATAACTTAAACTTAATAAGATGAAGTACCATATATTAAGAAATCTTTCCCAAAGTAAAACTAATTTTGCTGGCACGTGCATGTTAAACAAAATTGTGCACTGCAGCTTGTTCAAAAAATCAGACAGACTCTTGCAGGTATGGAAAAGGAAGTGCTCCTTTCAGAAAGACATTCCATATTAAATAATTTTAACAACGTTTTACTAGTTTTACTGAAGATAACAGAGAAAAAGTTTCTCTGGAAATATTCATATTTTTATTTTAAATACGCCCCCGAAGAGATTTAGAGCATACAACAAACATGTTCACTACACACCAATTAACAAGTTCAAATAATTGCAAATAATGTATTTTTTGTATACAAGTCTTATATCAACGATTAGTTGGGGAAATATTACCAATACAATATTTGTTATTAATAACCAAATTAGAAGTAAATTTAATTACTGTTAAATTAAGATATAAAATAAACTAATATATTTTTTTTCTGGTATCGCTTACACAACCTGCAAAATTGTGTTAAACATACTCATTCATTCATTTGTTAATAGTCAAATTTTTATGGGTTTAGACAACTGTCGCCCTTCCTTTCTCAAAAGTTAAATGCTTCTTTTTGATATAATATGATTATTTGCAGTCAATTTGTTTTCCGCTGAGTATTTACATCTTGCCGGTTTATTTTTCTAAAATTATTTGAATCCAATATACTAATTTCGATCAATGGCTATATTTTTTTTCTGTCTGTTTGTGGTTCAGTTTTTTTTTCTCATCCAATATTAAGGCGTCAATCTTCGTCTTTAAATTGTGACCACACTTTTAAAAATGCGCAAGGGAAAAATTGTCAAAATAACTTGACCCCACGATTATACAATACAACTCGTTCTTCATCTATTATCGTATTTTATGGGCTCGATTTTAATGCTGAGCCCAATTTGAGACTCACTTTAAATCGGTTTTAACGTTTGTAGTGACAGCTGGATCGACATGCTTTTGACAACTTTTTTTCGAATATTAAAAGATAATTTAGAATAAAACTACATATTAGGAGTAGATTATTTTGGTTTAGACCTACTACCCAGGCGCACTGAAAAAATGAACCTTTTTATGGAAATTTTTATCTCGATTACAAATCAATGGATTAAAATTACATTTTGAGACTTTATTATATGTACATGTATTAAGGTATACAAAAATGTTTTTTATTCAAATATATGCGATACGAAATGTCATCGTGGCATTGCGTAACTTGAATAACAAAAAATCTACCTTAAATTGTTTATTTCAAATGTGATTATTTATCAGTCTTACTATCGTGTGTACTTCGATAGATTAATCTATCTAGGAAGCTACTGTTAAAATTTTAAGTAAATGCGATAAAAATTGAGCGAGTTACGCTGCACGCAAATTTGAAAAACATAGTTTCGAGAAAAACTCATTTAAAGTTTTACGATTAAAGTTTAAAAGTTGCAGAGGGCTCAAAGGTGTCTCGGAAAATAAGCTATAAAAATTGGGTTTCATATAGGTTGTCTCCGAAAATATATTTTGAAAAATGATTAGTTAAAAGCAAATCATGTTTTCTTTTCAAAAACGCATTATGTATTCAAATAAACATTTTTTTTTAAAAAGGTATACCAATTTACATACGTATAACCAAGTTAAAATTATTTGGATTTTTGCCAAAACCAATTACTTAAATGACCATACAGCACTAACAAAATTCTGAATGGGAAGGTTATTACTTATTTTTTCAGCTGTTGCCAACTAACACGCGTTATACTGATAGACATCTACCAACAATCAGTCCAATTATGGTGCCCATCAGGCGATCGGTATCTTTTAACCCGTTGCGTTGGTAGGCCCACAGAAATGCTTTATCCCTCAATTATCTGGTTAAAAGCTGGGCAATTTGCCTCACCTGTTTCCTTTCACATCCTGAAGAATACCACCGACACTTAAGAGGATTTGAGGCGTAAGGGAACATGTTCCAAAATGTGGTCTTTAACTTTTCACGATGGGTAATGCTCTTGGGGGTAATTTAAAATATTCTCCGTTTTGCAATTTAAATTGGAAAACTTTATATCACGATTACTAACAACAAAAATAAGTGTATGTAATCCCATCCTTCATTTTCGCCTAGAATTATAATTAAAGGAACATTTGAATCCTTAGAAACATTGATTCCCCGCTGCAATTAATTTGCTTCACACGTTCGAACGTGTTGTGTTCCGGTTAAAACAAAACGTGTGCTTGCTTAGAAATACAAATTTCTGATCTGAAGTTTAATTAAGAAATAATTATTTCATGGCAAGATATAATTACATTTTGAATTCGTTCCCAAAGGTAATAAAAGCAATTGAATAACGAGTGTTGCAACGAATGTTGTTTGTTACAACCTTCCTTCGTATGCTCAATATTTTAGCAACATCTTACCTGTCTAAAGCATTAAGACCAATAGTTCAATAGTTTTTGAAGAATAAAATATACTTTATTTGGCGTAAAACTTAATCAAACATGTCTTGTATTTTAATTCAATCTAAAAAAATTCTTGAACATTTCCTATTTATAAAGTTAGTACTTTTTATATACATATTAACTACTAATGGTGTTTCTAATTTCTATTGTTTTAATAACATCCGAACTTTACATTTTTGTTTTAAACAGGCATGTTGCTGCAGGCGTCTCTATGATCTTCAAAATTGCTAAGGGCCCAATTCGGGCGTTTATATCGAGTACTTCTTCGATTCCGGGCGTCCTGCGGGCGCGTGCTTATGTATATATTTCTGCTCGGACTTTTTGGATAGAAATTCTTCAATAAAGTTTATAAAATTTTCATAGATTAATTGCAATAATAAATTTTCTCTTTCGAAGTGTTCAAATAATTCGATAATAAAATCCAAGGAAAACTAAAATTAATTTGTGAAAATTTTTGGAAATTTATTAAGGAACTTCAATCCAAAAAGGGAGTTTTGTAAGCTCGTTTCGATTCGATTTGAATGTCGAACAATCGAATCCATTTAGACCAAGATCAAAGACCTATAGCTATAGGGTACTTCCAGTGTAACTTGAATCCTGAAATATGGCACCGAAAAAAAAATCTGAAAGTATGTAATTAATTTTGAATTCTAAAAAAAACATTGTTCCTACATATGTAGCTTCGAAAATGTTACCTATGTATTTAAATACTGTCAAAAACATATTAGCGGTTTTTTTTTTTTTTTGCTTCAAAAAGTAAAAGTTTCAAGAAACCTTTATTTTATTAAAAAAAATTACAAAACACTATTAATAACTCTTATTTGCTGACATGAATTATAACTGTTTGAAAACATATAGTTCTACCAAGTACGGTCCTTGATTACCTTACATCCAAAAAGATAATAAATAAATTTATGTAATAGGATGTGATTGCTGTCTTTGTTGCGTAATAAATAAACTCAACTTTTCCTGTAATTGTAATAGAACAGAGGGTGCGACGGATAAAATGGTCCTTTGCCCAAGGTCTCCTATAAGTCAGCATAAATCTGAAAAGATGACATAAAAGTATTAAGTCGGGAGAGCAACACTGAAAGTCCATTTCATCCCAACGATGTTAAAGTTGGATGGAATGATTTACTAATATTTAGGCTCTCAGCATCTAGACTGTGATTTTGATATGACAAGCAAGTGGAGGGAATCCAACAATTTGCGCACTGTTTTTGGCCATTTACTAGTCAAAAGGGCACATATTCCATATTTTCGAGGCTTTTAGAGAGACTGAGGGGTGAAATTTCCAGATAAAGTGTTTTAGGAAAGGGATTTCCGCCACAATTCAATCTCTATTCCAATGAACAATAGGACTATTTTCTAAATCAAATGGAATTAACACAAAAACACCTTTTTTTCTTTGGTAGTGGCAGAGAATGGAAATGGAAAATAATCTGAACCCTGTCAAATTTCCCATGTTTAAACGCTATAAAATAAGGAGTAAATGTAGAATACGGCGGGTTTTGAGTCTTGAGAATTTTGGCGTTCTTAACTGTGGTATGTGTGACGAAAGGTCACGATAATTAATGCGAAAAGTAATAAATTCGTTCAAACTCTTTTGCTTAAATCACTATTTAGTTAAGCTCACACGCTAATGAAATTGCGTTCGTTTGATGTAAAAATCCCTTTAGATAAACTTTATTGAATTAATATCAACATTACGTAAAATAGGATAATTCGTTTCAAATTTATTCAAATATTCAAATCGTGACACACTGTCGGAGGTTACCAATTTACAATTCAGTACAAATATTTGTAGCCTCCGACTGCAATGTTATGATCCGATAACATGGATTTTAAAAAGTCGACGAAAATTTTTAATATACTAGGTACTTTCTAAAGGAAAAGAATAGTAGGTAATGGTAACATTTTTAATTTGTTGTGTGAGCTTTATAAATACTTGTTTATTTTTTTTTCAAACTTGTTTATATAATTTTTTTATTTGAATTTTTTGGTTTTCTTAATAAACTTATTGTATTCCGAAATGTTTAATTTTTGCACTGTAGATTTTTCATTTGTTAATAAAACGAAAAGCATTACACTTTTTTCTCTGCAGTCGTGCAAAAGAACGTTTTCCTAGCAAATCGATGAGCAAATTGCTTCTTACGTTTATTTTATAAACATTAGAGTATATATTTCTACTCGTTTCATCAAGACCTTTCGCTTTATAAATAAATACACATGAGACAAAAAGGGCGGGTGTATTTCCTTTTATAAGGAAAAAAAATTTAAACAGCCTATTAACTTCAACGACTAAGATGTGCTTCCGTTTTTTGCTATCAACACTCGTTTGTATTTTAAAGTTTGTAAACCCATGTCCGATAAATTTCTTGCAGATAATTATAAGAAATTGTAAAAAACAAAAAATTAGAATTAAAATAATTAAAAATTAGTAATATTTTAAAAGTGTAGATATTGTTGATTACAGATAATACTTTTTTAATGTGACTGTCAAGGAAGCCGTTCAAAGTGTTTTCGATTTGGTCCTTCTTTTAATATGTTATTCTTTATCGAAATATAAGTATAAGTAATATAAATATAAAAATGTTTGGCGGATAAAAATTTTTAGGTGGAACAATCACCTCACATTATCAAACTTAATAAAAGAATGTATGGGTTTATCATGCTTGTAATTTAAATATTTGAATGGGGCTAATTGAAAATATCTCTCCTACAAACGTATGAAATTCAATTCATTAGGATATGAACTTTTTGGCACACATTAAGAAAATTTTCTAATGAGATTAAATTAGGCGAGCTCTTGTAAATTATTTAAATTATTTTTATGTAATTTTATCCTAAAATACAGGAAAACTGAGCTTTAAACACATTCTTAAAAACTCTAATAACTATTTTAATAATTTCTAACTGCAATTTTAGTGAAGTACACTGGACGTTGTTTTGTGGGTGGCAATATTTATTGAAACTGTTAACTTAACTAAAATTCTAATGATGGACGTATAGGATCGCATGTTCTATTAGTTGTGTGTCGCTGGAATTCTAGGAAATAGTTGTATGAATTTTGTATTACCCATAACTCTTTTTTTTACCCACAATACTTTCCAAAAGCCAATGCCTAAAATTTGCGTCTTATTTTTCGCGCGGCCATTAATCAAATTATTTTCAAACTTCAAACCTTTATAACTCGATTCAGACTGAAAATAGAAGTAACATGTCTTGAAGAGTTTTGTTTGTTACCTTATTCTGAACTGAGATAACAAGGTTTTATTGATGGCTGCGCGAAAAAAAAGACGCTACCGTCCATACAAAATTCGGCATTGTCGTTTAATTTCCTCTTATTATCATTCATTCGAATCTTTATTACAATTGGAATGTCTCAATTGACAACTTTAATTGTATTTATCTGTTTTTATTTTATCTGTGTATCTCTGTTCTCTAATAAAGGCACTTCAAATTGAACATCTAAGTATTATGGGAAAGCCTCATTATATTTAGTTGACCCACTTTTAAATCACACTCAATTCTGCCTTAATTTTGTAGAATTCTATCAGTTTTACGATACAAAGTATTTCTGGAAAAATTTACTGAATTTCTAGTAAAACCCATCAGAATTTAACCCTAAATAATTTTCCTATATTTCTGATGAATTTTACTGGTAAAGCAGGCAAAAGATTCCCTGTTTTTTAGTTAAGTACATTACACATAAAGCCACTGAACTAGAAATGCAGGAAATAATTGCAAAGGATTCTAATTATTCACTTTTCACTAGATTTTGCACTGGATATGTGAGATTCTTTGCATATTAGTGAGAAAAAAGTTAGAGTAGTGGTGGTTTTATTCCTTGGAAACGTTTATCCACCAAAAATAAATTGAAAGTTAAATTTTGACAAAGAATAACATATTAAAGGAAAAATGAAATCGGAGGAAGACCCTTCGGACGATTTGCATAACACAAAGCACATAGCACATTCTATGACTAGTAAAATATTTTGCGAGACGTGTAAGATATTGAAGTTGAGTCTTTGAATAACATCACAACTATTACTTTTCATATTTTTTATTCCTTCCGTTTTTTAGCTTTTTCGTGTCTAACAAAAATTATAGCAATTTTGTTTCGGTAATTTCAAATAAAACTTTTAGATATGGAGATATCAAAAAATCACCGACGGAGAAGATTTAATCTAAAATTTTACACGACACAACCGAACTACCGACACTAGTTGACATTCACTCATTATTTACATATATTGCGCCGAACTCAAATAAGTTTATTTTCCCTTTAAGTGCAATGCAACACCTTCATGAATGATGAATTCTCATAAATAAATGTCCACTTGTATTTTTAAAATTGTAAAAAATGTGAACAAACTACTGATTCCTTAATTGATTCATAAATTTAGTCGAAATCATAACACTGATATGAACAAACCGAAGTGCGCAACCTCTTTTGGCGCAACTATTCTAGTTTGTTTGTTATCATTAACGTTTTTGGTCCTCAAGTTGCATGCAGCAAAAATAAGTTTCGACATGAACGATTTATGTACACGAACAAATGTTTGAAAAATAATAGTTTCGTTTCATTTTGTGGTAAGTAGTTTTTAGCACGAACGATAATTACGATGAAAGAAGAAGCGTTTCCCCACCATTCAATTGCAACCTTGTTCGAAACATTTCAAAGAATTTCAAAGACGAAGAACGTGCTAATGCAAAAAAAAAAGGAGGAGGATTAAAACGCTTTCTTAACAAAATCTACTTCTATCCGAAAATCCGAAAATCCGATCAAAACCGCTAAACGAGGAAAAAACGCCTCCATGAACAGATTCTATTCGAAGGTGTTTACACGAAGATGGAAAAAATAAACGCGGGGCTCCAAAGCTTCCCTTTGTAAGCTAAGTAAACTCACGAAAAAGGATGCAATTTTATATAGGGCAAGTGTTAAAACTTCCAGAATTTTGGAATAAACGAATTGAACGGACGAATCCTTGATAAAAATAAGATATTCTTATAATAGAATTTATATGTGGGCAGAGAAATATTATCCTATAAGTGTGTTGAGGCCCACATTTAAACCAGTTGAAAAAGGTATGGTGATAATATTTGAGACAAAGTAACAGCAAATGTTTACTTGAAATTACTTTAATCGGTAATACGGTAATGATTTTATTCCTACATCAGAACAATGCGCCAATACACACAGTGAAAAAAGTGATGTACATACATTACAAACAGTATCATTAACTTATTAAAGTGGTCTCTGAAGAGTCAATAGTCGTCAATAGGAAATGTCTGGGTTGGCAATATTTTAAAGAATTATCTTGTAAAAGACCAACTTTGATGCAAATATATTTTTTAGGATTATAATAATAGGTAATATTAAATATATTTTGCATTACCATTAAGAAAATAAATCTTATTCAATTCGGAATTTAAAATCTATTATTGATTTTAATTTTAGTTTTATGCGAGGAGTCGGTAGGAGTGATAAAAAAGTGTTACAGATGATTTAGTTTCAACAACTATATTTTTAACGTGCGTACTTCGAATTTGAAAATTTAAAAGTTGTTTGAAAGTTTGTTAAAAAATAATTATTATCTGTATGCCATAGATGTTTAAAAATATATTCAAATAAAATTAAAAGCCCTAGGTTATGAGTGAAACATTTCATTTAAACTAATAATATAGGTATTAAATTTCAACAATAAAACTAACCAAAATTGTGGGATAGATGGATAGAAAATAGTTCAACGTTTTAGTGGTTGTTTATTTAAAAGAAAACAGTATGTAAAATAGGGACTTTTAAAAGTCAAATTGTTAACCCAGTTTCGTTTTGCATAAGTTAAAATTTGTTTTCCAATTTTTTCTTAGTTACTGAATAGCTGTCAGTTAAAAATAAGTAAAGAAGTAATCAAATGTAACATGAAGCCGTTTTTTTTAACTAATCTTAATTCACTATTTGTTCTATGAAAAAATGTTTGATAAACCTAAGATTTTAATATTTTTATTAGGTAATTTTAATGCGTTTAAATTTTTTTTTAAGCTAAAGAATGAGTTGTTATAGGAACATTTTCAAGAATAGTTAAACTTTTTAAAACAATTTTTATTTAAAATTCGTTTTTATATTAAATTTTAGGATCTAAATAGGAATTATTTTTTGAAGAATTGCGCTTTATTATTATTAAATGATAAAAACAAATTTTCCAAATCTGCATTTATATTTTTGGATATAACAGATTTTGTTTTGTAACACAATATTATCGTTTTAAAGAGCGAATATAATATTTGTTTATTAACGATTATCTTATGTTTGTTTTGTATATGGAAAATGCAAATTGATTAATTTGTTACTCAAAGTTTCGTGCAATTAATGTGTTCAGGAAAAATAAATTTATTCCTTAATTAAGATTTATTATTTCACTGCGCGTTTTAAATTTTTATAGTTTATTTTCGTAGGATTTTTTCATATTGAAATTCAATACGTTAGTATGTATATATGAATATACAACAGATAGACCACCGGAACCAAAAATAAACTCAATTTTACCTTATATTCAGGTCGGACATCACAAATAGTAGCGTTGATTTTCTCATCAAATTTTGGGCTAGCGAAAAACACGAATGGCATGCAATGGATGCATCCAAGAATTGTTAATCCGCATAGGACAATTTTAGCTCGTTTCACAGTGCACATTGATTGCCTTTTTAAAGGATGAATAACTGCAATAAATCTTTCCACTGTGAATGCAACCACAAACCAAACTGAGAGAAAACTGCACAAATTGCTGGAAAATGTGAAAAACTGACAAAATACTTCCCGATTATATAAGGACACATCAACAATATTTAACCACTGCACAAATAGTCCGAGAAGAAAACAAGTATCACTAACAGCTAATGCAGCCAAGTAGTAGCTGGAGCTCAGTTTCTTTAGTTTAGTCTTAAAAAATACAAAAACCGAAAGGATATTTCCGATACTCCCCGTGAGCACCAAAAGTGGAATATAATAAAATGAAAGGTAGTCATTTATTTGTTCGGCCGTTGAAAGTATTGGCGAATATTGGACCTCCGCATTCGAGTTCCTAAATTCAAAATAGTCCACTTTTACAGTCTCAGTTGTATCTGACGAAGTTAAATTTAAATCCAAGTAAAAATCGGGTTGAGTCAAATCGGCGTCTATAACAGTCATGTTGGACATGGTTGCAAATAATTTTTTTTTTATATGATCCCACTTCTTACATAGCGATGGAATATAAATTCAACACTTTTTGTATGTTTCAACACTTTTTAGGTTTAGATTTAATCAAATCAAAGCCGTTGCTCGTTATCGCAAGGATTTATCATTTTAATTTTTATATTTGAAGCGCGTTATCAACAGGCGCCAAAACCTAACTGAAAGGATGAATGGACGCGCTGCGCTTTAAGTCGCTACTTCAATTCGCACTTGGATTTCAGGGTCACCTCACCGATTACGTTCAGAAAGCTTCGACTCGACAGAGTCCCGAAGTCCTGCTCTTGAAAAAGGACAAAAAGAGCTTTTTACTCTTTATCCTGGCACACATCTCCACATGTTGCCGGTATCTTCTTCTTCTCCAAAAAAGGGTTTATTATTTTTTTGATAACCTTTCATAATTCGGATTCGCCACTATTTGACCCACTGAAGTCGCTGCATTTAGGATGATAAGGGACGACTAAACGACCTCTGGTGCCGCGCCCACCTAATGAATAAATTTTGGCTAGTGTCCGAACTGTCTACGGGCATTTTTTAAATTTTGCATAATCTGAAGTGACGAGAAGCATTACTCTGGCAGTTTGGATAAAAAATTACATACATAATACATTTCTTAGTTTTATCATTCTAAGCCGTGCCTGTCATGCCAACATTTTTCTATGATTATTTTCGCAGTGGGAGACATTTTTTTCGCTTTAAGTTAGAAAGGGAACGAAGTGTCCTTGAAAGATGAAAATTGAAATACTTTTCTTTACGTTACCGTAGATGCGGGTTACTATAGCTCTAGGGGGTAACTTTGGCTAAAAAAAAAAAAAAAATATTGAATTTCCCATCTCCTCGTAGCCATGACAGTAAACAATTTAGTTCGAGTTAGAAATGTTGGTTTTACTGGCGCCTATTTTTAATTGGTTTCACGAATTTTTTTCAAAATTAAAACTGTCATTTGCACTTCGAACTTACCTGCTGTGAAAACTTACGTATCTATTTTAGGTCTGCAAACTTTCTGGTGTAACAGAGGTCTGTAGAGAAGTTCATTTTTGTTTATGTTTTCTTGAAAACTAAACGTTTTTGTACGACAAATGCTTCATTTGTTTATTTTCTATTATTTCAAAGGACTTACATTGTCTCAATACTTGCTTAAGTACATATATTTGGTTTTTGTGCCAAAAAATCTACGAACGAAAGTAACCCTCTTCAAAAAACAACTTTGGCTCAAATTTAAAAATAATAAAAAATATATTTTAACAAACTGTTTGCCATATACATAAGAGATTATTATTGATTATCTACTATACCCATCTATCAAATTAAACATTATAACACCTAGAAGGAGGTGGTAAAAATGTTCCCTCTGCATGTGACTTACTAAACGAATTTTAAACTTGTTGAAAACAAAGGTAATATCTTTTGTTTATTTTTTTAAATCTAAATTAATTTAATTTATTGAGAATTTCGATTTCTACAATGTTATATATGTATATACCCGATAACATTAGAATTTTTAATGTTAGAATTAAAATAAATCATAAAACTTCAATGTTTATACGTAGACTTAACCGAAAAATTATGCTCTTAGATAATATTAATGATATTTCAATTCTACATACTTATATACTCAATTTAATTTAAGGAGTAAGACTACAGCTCATATTTACCTATCAAACTATTCTTATTCTTAACCGACCGTAGTCACATGTTTTATCTCAATCGAGATAATTATTAATGTAGTGTGGTGATGTCTCGTAATAGGAAAAAAATGGGAAATTTCAAAAAAATTTATTCATCTTTTCAAAATCAACGCTTCATGAACAAAGTTTAAAGCTATGTGTATAATCAGAGATTATTAATTTAGTTGATATATGGGAATTGAGTAATTCAGCAATGTATTAAAAGCTTAACTTTGTATTTATGAATAATTTATAAATTAGAAAATTTGTGAAAGATTATTTTGTTAAATCTTTGGCATTGAGTTTTTATTGTAAAATAAAATTTTCTATATTTTGCCTATCTAAATGCATAAAGTTCCGGTCACTGGTTATTATAACTCCTATAATAAAAAAAAATTGTTCCATGATACCAGCGACACACCAACCGAAATTCAGAAATTCGAGTGTTCTTAATTTCAGAAATATATCATATCACATCTGAATTTCTTAAAAAATTTTGAGGCAAATATTCTATTAAAAAGAAATTTTGAAATAAATTTGACTCTAATTTCAAAGCAATACAATAATACATATTGTGAAATTGAATACGCTCGAAATTCTAAATTTCAGTTGATGTGTCGCTGGTATAAAATAAATTCAAACATTTAAATTTCAATGTCCTTACAATTGAGCCATAAATAGGTTTCTTTTGTAAATTAATGAAAAGGTGCCTACTTTCGATTTTAAAAATACTCGAACAAGTGCCTTTTTTCACACTTGGCGCAGAGGCGAAACTCTTCAAACGTAGGCTCCTCTAAAGAGAACCCGCTAAAAGCTTCAGAAGAACAGCAAAAATTATTCTATCTCAAAATTCATTCCCTGCGAGCTTTCAGTTAAAGTTTAACACTTGAACTGTTTCGATATCCTTTTCCGGTAGAGTTTTGATTTTAACCGGTTTACAAAAGTACGAATTTTAACGAGTTTATCTCAGAATTGGACTAACAAGCAAGCGAGACTTACATGATACTCAGACGAAACTTAAGTACGTCGAACTTCGTTTTCTATTAAACTGTTGAGTTTACTTTTTGGAATTCATTTTAATTTTATATAAGCTAACTTTATAATTAATAAGCAAATTGTTTTTTTATTTTACAGAGAACGAAAAAGCCGGCACGTTGGATGCTCTTTTGAGTAATGCCTACTGCAGGTCGCAACGATTTTTATCCAAGCAGATGGCCCAACTTAGACCCGAGCTAACTATGTCAATGTTTTCAGGTATGTGAATGTTTTTTTCCCGATTTTGATATTTAAATTTAAATGTAATATTATCAAACAAAATATTCTCCCAAATTGTACTAGAATAGTAACATCCATACAATTTTTGTACGTCATATTTGTTTTATATAATTAATGCTTGCTTTAAGTAACATATCTTATAAATAAGCGAAGTTCATATTTTAACAATTAAGGTGCGATCATCTTGAGTAATTAACGATTTTCACTGTATGCTTCAAAATTCTAAGAGCTACATAATTAATCATTAGTAAATAAAGCTACTTGACACAATTTAGAAGGAATTTAATACATTGAAAAGGAAATATTAAGATGCAAAGTCTAAATTAATAGGATAATGGTTGAATTAAGTACGTTGGGGTCTAATATAATGTAAGGCTTTTGAAATTAAATTTACCAAATTAATTCTCCGAAAGCTTCTCATTATTTGCTTTCACAAGATAATGAAAATGTGCTCTGCCTTTATTGTTATTTCTCTATGATATTTTATTGAATCAGATTTTTTCAAATCAAAGTCTTCAATAAATGAAATATGGTACCTTTTAAATAAAATTTTGACATATATTAAGCGACTCACGTTTTGCTATACATGCATAAAGTATTATAATCTACGAACGATTCTTACATACAGGGTATTTCAGATTCGAAAATTTATTTTTAGATTGAACGCACACGTCTTTAAAAAACTGTAAGCCTTAAAATTTGAAAAAATATAATTTATTATTGTTTTCATTCTGAAAATAATGTGTTTTCGTAAAGGAGCAATATCTATTAAGAGGCTCTTACCAATTTCGCTACAAATTTTTGTCGAAGTTGGTTATCTCGTAAAATGTTTGAGATGAGGTAAAACTCTTCGGACTTAAATGAAATGAAATTCTTTGAAGATCCTAAAACAGTAGACATTACGGCAATAGTTATGGGTGTTAAAAAAAAGATATTTTTGTAATATTTATATTATTATATTATTTTATATTACGATTTTCTATGAAACTGAATTTTGCAGCAGTTTAATATTAGTATCATTTGAATCACATATATTAACTTGATTACAATTAATATCAGAAAAACATATAGATGTTACTTAAATTAATTTTTTTCCATCTATTTGATTTGTTATTTTCAAGAATATATTTACTTGATACCATCTCGAAAACATATTTATTTAATTTAAGTCCATATTTAATTAAAACTACAAATTTTTTCCTGAATGCATGTAATAGTTACACTATTTTCTTTGTAATTAAATTTTTTTTTCGAGCAATATAAATTTACAGCGTGTGTTTAGCATTTATATTAATCATACGTTATCATTGAGAGCAAACCAAAATTTATAGAAATTTCTGAGCTAGCGCAACACTTTTTCGGAATAAAATATTAAATTCGGGTTAATACCATACTTTAAATAATTAAATTCTCATTCTGGTAACACAAAATCGGTCGGTCTTTGCTTAATTTGCCATCAAAGTGGCGAAAAATCGACCCGAATTTCAAATAAAGGGTTGAAATCGAAAAAAACGCCGGCTCAGGAGCCAGGCAGCGTGCGGCTCACAAAATACTAAAAATCGAACGATGCTTATTAGCAGACATTTTTTTAAAATTTAAACCCTTAAGCTCTTAATTAAAGAATTAAAAACCAAATTGTTTTTTGCAAACTAAACAGTCGTGAAGGTATTAACGTTTCGATTTCCGGCTACGCGTGCTAACAGGAAATGTTGGCTGGCATAATTGAGGTACATATATGAAATACTGGGCCCGATTGTTGAATCCTTTTGAATCGAATTTATTCTTTCAAAGTGGTTAAAATAATCCGATAAAAAAATCCAATCGAATAATTTTGACGTTATGTGCGGAAAAATTAATTGAAGAATGTAAAACAAAAAGTTCACCAATTTTACAGTGTGTAGTAATTATTGCATGTCGGTTGTAAATAATGTAGATGATTAAGAAATAGATTAATCAATATTATTTAATGAAAGAAAAAGTTTTTCTTGTTGCGTTCATCATTCACAGATTGTCGGTTTTTTTCTGAATCTGCAGTCTTTACATAGAACTACTCTAAATAATTCTATTGGGGAAAAAAGGTTCAATACTGCCCTATGATTCGTGCCCAAATTCCAAAAACCATACTTTTGTTTGAATTTCCTATTGTATATAAAATGTATGTACGTACTACTTTCTATACATTAATTAGTTTTTGGTCTGAATATGTTTTTATTATATAATTATAATGTTTATACATAAATAGATTTATGTGCCTAGTATACGAAGGATTACAAATATAAGATGCATCTATAAAGAAAAACAATCTATTATTTTTGATAATAGCTCTAAAATTAACTATATTTAGGGCCTTGTTATATTTTTTAAGAAAGAGAGATTACTGCTCTTCTCAATCCAAATACAGGTACATATCATTTTTTGCATTTTGAATAGCATCGAGTTTAATTAAATTTCTCAAACTTTTTTGGGAACGATTACAAAACATCGTTAAATTTTATGATTGTATTGAAAGTCAATATTTTGTATTTCTTGGCTTGTTCAAAAGTATATATTTCACTTACACTGGTCTATAAATAGGAAAATGCTCCAGGGCTGTTTTATGTTTTAAATATTCATACGCTTAGGAAGCTAAACGTGGGAGGATTCAGCTTTGATTATTTTGCCTGTTTTAGGTGGAACTTTCGAGAGAACGCACCCAGAAGTTATCGTTTTAAAGTTAAAATTTGAATACCCCCTTAAGGAATTTCACCCATTTATAATTGACTTCTCTGTTTTGCCGTTCCCTTTGAAATCTTAATTTCACATTTTAAATGACTTGTAATGAGCAACACGCTTCACTTTCCAATAGCACCCTCGAGCCGTATTACGCTTTAAAAATTTGCATATTTATGAAGGAAAAAGGGAAGTAGAGTCCTTAAAAAGTCCATTTCTTACCGTGTCAAACAATGCATTTGACTCTTATTGTTGTCCCATTCAACTCGTACCGCTGCACTGGATTATGATAAATTTATGAAAATTGTAAAGGAGGTCATTTAACAACGAGGGATTGTCTTTAATTGCAGAAATAACTCATCGCTTCCAGACAGCGAGGGAGGAGGTTCGCGCCCTGCTGCTGCAGTGTTTGCTGCCGTGGCTTGAGAACATGGAACTTGTAGCCACAAGTGTCCCGCCCGCAACACCCCTGTCCTACATCGCAGTAATACTCAAAGTTTATCTTTTAATTTCGATTAATATTTCGTTTTCGTCCCACAGTACTTTCCCGACTCCGGCACCAGGGGACGACGGGAAGGCTCCGGATCTACGGAAGCTACAGAAATGATTCTGAACAATTTATTTTACATCACTGCAAAGGTAAAGTTATATTTAATTTGCTTTATGTTATCTCGAAAGTGTTTTAGAGTTAAATCTTTTACTACAAGCTGAATTAAATTGCTTCATGTTATTAAACTTTTTTTAAATTATTTGGTAAATGGACTCGAGTAGCGTTTTTTCTTATATTGTTAAAGTTATGTTATTAAATTTAAAACTTTCATTTTGTTTGCAATAAACCTTATTTACAATTTTCGATTTAGGAAAGGTATTTTTTTTTATAGATTTTGATTATAAAATAGATAGTGTTTCTATTGCTAGAGTGCTAATAATTAAGGATTTAAGGGGTCTGGTTTGATGCTAACTTATCCTTCAGTCATCATATCGAGTACATAATTTCTAAAGCTTTTACTTCTTTATGTTTTATGTTTTATAAAACGCAATTCAAAGGACTTTAGAAATAATTTACAATATTTACATTATACATCACAATGGTTAGGTTAGGTCTATTTAGAAATACTCGTTTGTTGTGTGGTGTCCTGCGTATTAAACATACATTGGTCGTATTCAAAATTACAAAAATCAGAGAGATTTGCAATGTTTATAAGAGACAGTTTTATTATAAAGCTAAGTCCTCGGAACTGCTATCTTCAATTTACATTTATGTACATATACCGGAAAGAGTACTAAGGCCTTGACCACTTCTTAAAGTGCCGTCGCGTCGTACCGAACTAACCACCATTATCATGAGCCAGTCACGAACTGCATTATTAAATTTTATAAGTTTCCGCGAATGGAGCTGATATAGTTATGCCTCGGTAAATTTTACGAAGGCTAGTAAATGAAATGCAATATTTATCTAGGAATAATTAATGTAAGAAAAAACATAATATCTTGTTTTTCTAGTCTTTTAGAATTTAATGTATGTAGACTCATAAAATAAATAAATAAATAAATAAATTATTATAAAAAATTGTTAACAATTACAGTATTTCTATGGGTCAGAAAACAAGCATTTATTCACCCCATAAACAAAAATTAAATACAAAAATAACCTATGAAAAAATTAAAACTTTTCTATTTTTACAATTTTTCTTCGAAATGTGCGATACTTTTATCATTCTCAATAAAATCTCAGAGGAAAACTGGTTTAGCTTAATATTGAAGTTCTTTTGGAAACCACAAAAACGAAATTTAACCTGTTCATTTAAAAAGATATTTGAGAAGCGTCTGATAACAAATGGCTATTTTTGCATGACGAACTACAATATTTTCAAAAATTATCAACAAAAGGGAGTAATTCTTTTTCAAACATCTACATATCTACAGACACAGTTTTAAAAAATCAAAATTTGTAAATTTGATTTGAACTGACTGTAAACTAGGTTAAAAATTTAGGTATAAAAGTTTTATCAGCTATGGTCATACATATGAACGTAAATAGCATAATTTTCAGGCAAAACAGAGCGTAATAATCAAATTAGTTCGAAAAGTGTTTTGATTTGGCATGGATTTTTCAGTTATACTTTTTATCTTCAATTGTTTGAATCATATTTTATAAAATAAATAAATTTTAAAGATTCTAATACAGTAGAAAACAATTCTGGGTATTTTGAAAAATGTAAATAGCCACATTTGAACAGACACTCCTCACTTATCGAGCTATAAAATTTGTTATGAGAAGATTAAATTTATCTTTATAAAATTTTGTGGTTTTATAGCTTTTTGCCTAATGATTGGCTAATCTATACAACAAAAATTTTGTTCCTTTCCCAACCAGATAGATAAGTCGCACATTTCGATGTTCGGAGTTTCTTAAGAACGGCTTAAAGATCCATTTGCTAAAAAAGGTTTCAAATTAGAATTATGGCCAAATTGTGTTTGTTATTTATTTCGATTTGGTGCCAGGATTAGTAGTCGAGTTTCATAAAACGTTACTTAAACTAAATAAGCCTCTTATATAGAAAAACTATAAAAAAGAAGTAAAAACTTCGGGGAAGTTCGTAATAGATGATGATAAATGTGTTTACGCCGAACTGTCCATCATACAATAAAATGAATGAAAGGACTTTTGGAATTAGCCACAAAGGTTATCATAAATCCTTTTAATTTGATTAAGTTAAGGGACACCCTGTCGGCACTCAATATCATTTCAATTTTCCCTAGTTTGCCGATTCTCATCCGAGGGACATAGAGGAGCTCTGGGGAACACTTTGTCAATTTTGGCCGAATAACTTGAAAGTAATCCTGCGGTACCTCGTCATAATGTCTGGGATGGCGCCAAATGAGCTCCTGCCATACGTAAGTGTTTCGTGAATGGAATTTTTTTTATATGACATGTATTTTATAACCAAATTGGATTTAACAAAAACATTATTTTGCGGCCTCCGCAGGCGAAGCGGGTTGCTTTGTATTTGGCAAGGACGTGTCCTGACCGATTACTCGACGAGCTTATGACAGAGCTGCAAACTGTAGAAACGCTTAATTGCTTAATCGAAAGGACGGAAACACCCCCATTTTATCGGCTTACGAGCATGAGGAAGGCGTCCAGCCACTCCGATGGTAAGTACCAAGGTGAACTTAAAGACGGCGCGGCGCGCTCGACTGAGGCCCCATTTCCCCCCTTTTTCAGGGCAGACAGCCGGCATCAACGACTCCCGCATTCAGGATTTGGCGGTGGAAAAGGGCACCATCCACACGAAGCGCCACAGCGGGGAGGATCCAATAAAAACTGGGTGTGTACTTTCCCTATTTTTAGTGCGTTCGGAGCGGAAATTAATTGCATGTTGTCTCTTGTATCTTCGATGAAGGTTGATTGATGTGATTGGAATTGTCGGCTGATAGACTGTGGCCGATTCCTTTTTTATGTACTTTGCGGGAATTGTTTTCGAAAACTAAAAGCGGTATCCCACCGGAAGGCTTTGCCTACTTAACGACCTTTCCTTTTAAAACAAAAAAAAAAAACAAAAAACACATATGGGTGATTCTAAAAAAGTTGGGTAACTTTTGACCTTATTTTGTATTTGTTTCTATAGCGTTAGGTGAAAACTAAGTATTTTATTATGAGGACATAGGTTATATAATAAATATAGTGTCCCAGACAGGGTCAGTCACTCTGGGTTGGTGAGAAAAAATAAAATTTTGAAGCATATAATGCCGAAAAACCTAAATCCCGAAACACAAAATACCAAAAAATATCGAAAAAACCGAAGTATTTTTGTTCTTTTCGATATTTATTCAACATCAGGCTTGATTCACTTACAGATTAACAATGAACACAAATGCAACTCATGCAGCTTATATAATTTTTTTTTTCAAACAATTCCAAATTCCATTAGCTATTGGCAAAGTACACTAAATCAGTTGGTTTAACCATTCTAAAGCTAAAGTATTTGTTAATTATTGGTTTAGTCATTCGGTGGGTATTAAAGCATTTTTTAGTTACTAATTCGCAATTTCGCAACTTGCATTATGACCCCTACTACCGAATCCGTTCTAGTCGGATCGAAAAGAGCTTCGAAAAGCCCTTTTTGGACAAAAATGCTCTAATAAAATTGTATAAATTCTACTAAATTTCAGTATCCTTTGACTTCAATTAATTTCTGCTTTGAAAGTGGGTAAAAAAAACCGATAGAAAAATCCAATCGAATTATTTAGACGTTATGTGCGAAAAAAATTAATTAGAGTCAGGAATTTGTTTTTCGGCAGTTTGTGGTTTCTGTGTTAAATTTTGTTTTGTTTTCGGGATTTAATGCTTGGGCAGCTTACGGTATTCTATGTTTCTAGGTTTTGTAGCGATCCCAGTCACTTTTTCAAACAGTTTCTGAAATATCTGGATTTTTCTATATTTTTTGTTCCCGATGTGTCTTGTCCTTAATACACTTTCTTTGGACTTTTCCCTTTTTTTCAAATATCTTTTTCTTTATTTTCCGCTAATTTAATAGGATCATTTTTAACACACATGGTCATGGAACACGGTACTGATGAATTGCACACAAATTTGAGGTTATAATTCAAACTAATGTTTCTACCGGTATTTTCTATTAATAGGATGTTACATTTTAACAAATCACATTTAGCTTTATATAAATCACAACGAAATATATCTACGTAAGGAAATAACTACTCACCATTGAACTGACATTTTATCTGGAACTGCACGTGCATACCTACGCTATAACCACGCCGCTTGCACTGTTTTCAAAATGGCTGATGTACAATTTACAAAAAGAGGGCTTTGTAGCTAACTTCACTACCAATACTCAGAACTGAATAAGGAGTTGAAGTTTTAACTTCGATGATTGGCGAGAATTTTAATTTTTAAAATTGCACACACAAGAATTGACGTTTTGAACATTTATTGTGTTATTTTAAAAATTTACTTTTAAAAGTATACAACGAAATTGGGTAAGCAGGTAAAAGAAGCATGGATCTTTTATAATTACGTAATGAAATATTTGCAAAAAAATAATAAAATGCCTGCTCTATTGAACGATGACATCGAGTTTCCCAAATTTTGTAAAATCTCCAATATATTTTCCTATTTTCTTACTGAAAGGGTTTTATCAAAAATAAATAATAATAAAATAATATATTTTGTTAGATATATGTTATGTATATAATGTTATATATACTTAGAATTTTAAAAAACCGGTTGTCCGAAACAACCTATCCACCCCGTCTAAATCGTCCAAAAATGTTTTTTTCGAAAAGGAAATTCGATCTTTATAAGTAAAGCGGCTACGTTCTATTGATTGGCGCTATTCTCAGGTTTCGGTCTCAATCGGACGCAGATTTTTAGACCAGAAGTAGCTTTTTTTAAATAGAAGTGTATATTATGACCGTGAATTCGGATTCTACAATTAAAAATACACAGCTTCTGTTTGAATTTTTTTTGAAAAATCAAATTTTCGTCCTTACAATGAAAGTAGAAGCTTATAAAACTCTCTGTAAAAAAGCTTAGTAAAATTTTATTGTTGTTTGTTGTAGTGGTTTAGTTTTTCTAACAAACGTGTAAAATTTTGTAAATTGGTATTTGATTTAGCTGATATTTAGAACACTTATGAAAATTCAATGATCATGCAATATTATGGTACCATAATACAGGTCTGATGGTGGAGCCTGAAGATGGTCACTTTTCTTAGGTCTTACAAAGCTTCTTTTGTTACGAAAAATGTCTTTCAATACAACACACGAAAATCTTGAGGTGTCTAAAACTAAAACGTTATAACACAATATGCTGGTGGCGATAAGTCGCAATATTGAGGCAATTAAGATAACCAAAACCTTTTGATAATTAACTAAATTATAGTAATAAAGCCAAATTACCTAAAAGTAGCCTCACCGAATTCTATTCATGAATGGTTAAATATTCCCTTCAAATCGCTCATCGAGTTTCAATGGAGATGACTGGAGCTACAGGCCTTATTAGTAGGAAATACTTGCTTATCTCCAATTTGTTAGCCTTATTGATTAATGGCATTGTTCTAGCAAAGTATTCAGATTGTATCTGTCCTGATTGCTTTCTAGCAAGCTTTAATAGAATTTATTTGGCTAGCATTAAAGCATAAAGTTACGGTTAGAGATAGCGTACAATTTCATCGAAAATTAATCGTTCCTTCTAAAGCAACAGGTATTCACAGATATGTTGAACTGGGCGTATGAATAAATATTGGTCCAAATTTTATACCGAGCAAGTATTTTTCGTTATATTAATGTAATATTATTCATGAGTTTGGCGACAGTTTGGTTGAATGAATTCTCTGTTGCTCGCAGGATGGCTTTATTGTCATTTCCACGTCTGGATTTTTGAAATGCTCACAATTATTAAATTTCGGACAATTTAGAAATTCTTCTTTGCCACTCAAAATGTCCTTGAAGTACAATGAATTATGGATTCCTTTCTCTCCAACCCACGGAAAGGATTTGCGGTCTTCCAGTGGGATAAGAAATTCCGGAGGAATTATTTTTCACGAGGCAAGCTGAGTTCGCTGTTTATCCGTGTAAATTAATTCCAGTTGAGTTAATCCTTCCATGTACCGCAAATTTAAGCACCACTTTGTGTCCGGCCCTCGACATGACTTAATTAAGTCTTGGGTCATCTATAAGCCAGAAAATCGTGGCCAGTTGGTGATAACTCTTAGGAGATGTTTTCGCATGGCATTGAGACGCCTTTAATTTAATCCTTAATGAATTGATTGAAGTGTAAGAGTAATTTTTATGCTTTTAATCCTAGAGAACATTCTGGCGAAAAAGCGAATTTCTTTTAGCTTGTCTATATTTATTAGTACATGCTACGATTTATTTCCAAAAGAACGCAAATGATTTTTTGAAGATAAAACGACAAATGTTTCAGTTTCGCGTTACCAAGCCAAACACTGATTTTATGAAATAATCGGTGTTGTTAAATGGCAATGCATATATTTATTTATTTACTCGTGCTAATTATTAATTAATTAACATTAATTTGAGCGAATAAACAAAGACCGATTAAGAATAGAGACAAATTAAAGGACAGTGGACAATTTTATAATATGTAAGCCTTGTATTAAATTTTAATTACGTTCTCTACAGTCTAGAGTTGCAATTTTATGATTACAATATAATAATTCCGAAAATGCTTTTGAATGGATATTTGTTGTTCAATCTTACCTAAGCGTTTGCTTCAATATTTTTCACTTTTCGCCCAAAGGTACTAAACAATCCAACTCAAAATACATATATAAGCTACTGTTTATTCGGATATAACAAAAGGTTTTGAAATGGTGAAACCGAAGCGAAAAATCGCCATTGTATAAAATAAAGGCCCTTATCATAAGAAACTTAACGAATTTCAAATCAATTTATCAATTCGAAAAATCGCGCATTATGTCAAGTAAATTATGGCTATGTTAATAACCTAATCGCATTAACATTTAAGAGATATTTGCGAAAAACTGATTTTCGTACCGACCATGAATAAAATGCTTAGCAGACGTCGGATCGATGAGGAACTTTAACATTTCATTTTTAATAGTGTATAAGTACTCTATCAATTTTCAGCTTTATGCGAATTTTTTCATACTTTCATGTTTATTTTGACCGGGCTATAACTTTACAGCATAACTTAATCGCCGGCATCAGTTTTAAACAAGACATACCTCTGTTTGGTAGGGTGAATATCCTCTAGATTAAGTTATGCTAGTTTTCATTGTCTTAATCGATTGTTAAACCATCTTGCGGGAGTTTTGCGTTATGTTGAGCTAGGTTTAGACTATTATTTATTGTTATTGGTTATATTATTATTTATATGTACTTAGGTTTAAGAGGTTGAATCCTCACTAGATGACCCCTTGCGTTTGGAACAGTCACTACCGCTATCTATAAGATAGCTATTATGTATAAATAATTAAGAGATTTGATTGTAAAATCAAATCTCTGAACCGAAATATTTAAGAATCGGGAATCCACTGGGACCACATTCCAATATATTTTGTGCGGAGTACTTTGTACCAAAAAGCTAACATATAACTAAATAAGTAGTTTTATAATATTGTCGCTTCGTATTTCCGTACTTAAATTGAATGTGATTTGAATAGTTTTATAATAAAATGTATGCGTACGTATATTACTTGTTATCTCACTACGATGTTTTTCTCCAAATTGAAAATATAATGTCGGCAAAAGGTTCAGATGGTAAAAAGTTCAAAGTTTAAAAAGGATATGATAAAACTTCTTACTCATAGGATGTATTTCTTTGCGCTTTTGTGCTCTTTTATGAGCTTTTACCCTTTGACATAAAAAAGAAATTATATTTTTACAAACAGAAGAGAAGGAGTTATGTTTCTGACTGAACGGATTTCTATTTACGTTTTGCGTGGGTGTACAAAAATAAAATATTATTACGAGAAAGTTACTAGACATGCACTGGTGTAAAGAGTTTGAGGCACTTTTAAATCTTCAAGTACCTACAACATAATTTGTATTCCCTAAAATACACTTCGTTAGAGAGAAGACAGCATAGTTTTTCAGAAATTTGTACTTTTTAACCGACCACAGCAAAGCCAAAGGGAAGAGTTATGAATCTCACAGGTCACAGGCTATGCATGTAGAGTAGTTTGTTCGGTAATGTTCAAGATTTAGCGCAGAGATCGTCAAAAAAACAATATTACATTTTCAATTTTTCAAATAATCAAAAATTTATAATTAAAACACTTTAATTATACTTTTTTACAAAATAACTATCATCACTCTGGAAATTTGCTTTCCCCTTATAATTGGTAATTGAGTACAAAAGCATTTGTGATAAATTCTCTACTGAAAATTGTTATTACTCAATCAATGGGCAATTACTGGGCCACAAATTTTAAAATACTCGACTAGTTAGTAATTCTAACTCATATTTTTTTTTATTATCCAAGCAATTGAAAATTCATGCCATAGACATTTTCAAATACTCAAGTAGGTACTTCATAATTCTGAGCCATGATTTTTTTATTACTCAAGCAATCGAAAATTTATGGAATATAAATTTTCAAATACCCGAGTATTTTGTAATCCTCAGTGACGATAATATTATTATCCAAATACCCGTTGTCAGGTGGCTTTTGATGTGTTTCGCTGTAAATATTACATGTCTGATATCACATGTTACATAAACTGATGTGACGAAGCACATTTAACACATTACATTTGACAAGTGACAAACCACATATTTTAATACAAAATACAATACACCATACACAATATTCAATATACAAAAAAATACAAAATACAAAATAGAATTAATAATAATCATCGAAAATATTGACGAAACCAATATTATCGCCGATCCCTGATGTATCCGTGCTCGCATGCCGCCTAATTACATAAATACGTTATTATTACGACACGACCACGGTTATAATCTGAACACCATCTTAACTTATGTGTCAGTGTGATTTCAGTAAATTGTCTATTCAGAAGGCCAACTATTATTATAAATAGTTTTTCAGAATACTAAATTCCCTAAGTCTAAAGGAGAGCCTTTGATTTCAGACAAAAATATTTTCAGCTCGTTTTTCCTTTTTATTTTAGGTACTCTTCTTACTTAGATTTTTTTAAGAAAGTAATTTTATTAATATTTAAATATTCTTAAAGAAAAACTTGTTTGGACTTTACCTTTTTCTTCAGGGGAAACTTGCGTTCAACCGTACCTTTTGAATTTTAAATTATTCGAATTAGGTTTTAGGATTCCAAAGAAAATGACAAATTTTTATAGTAACTGAAAATTGGGCGGTTTTCAATAAAATAGACCATACATTTTTAATTTCAAACATGAGTGCATGATGAAAGGCGTTGCTTAAATACACTCTTAAAAGAACCACCCTCATGAATAATTTTGATCCCCTCAGTTTAACAACGCGTATGGTGTGTTTTGGAGTAAATGCAGGAACTTAACTTTAGGACGGCGATTTTGTCTTTTACAATCGGATTCCACCCAGCTAAATCTCGTTTTGTCGTTCAGGAAATATGGTTCATGACGAATTTCATTCTCTTCTGCTGATTTTACTCACCAGTAAAAGTCGTTCATATAACCCAGCTTCCACCAGACGTCTTCTTGTAGTCCTCGACGAAACTTAGTTTTGGGCTACTCAAGAACATCTTGTGGCAGACATCAGAATAACTTCATCTGTGTCCTTTTTTTGAATCGACGGGGAACGCTTTAATATAATGAATCAAGAATTGTGATAGTCACATGAACTTGGTGTTTAGAAATGTTTAAGTATCAGCAGTCTTCCAAACATTCTTAATTTAAAAGAATTCAATATAACAATTATTAAATAGTTATCTGATAAATTAATAAAATGAGTTGAGTAATGCTGCATTACCTTTTTAAGAGTGGGAAGTAATATATGGCATGTCATAGGGTTTTTTTTTACAAAAAACTATCTAACGTAGTGTAATCCTGATAATTTCCGTTCAGTAACCTTTTTTACAATTTTTCTTAATTTTTCTGCGTCATACTTTTTCAGATAACGATGGAGAACACATACATTTTTCAATTGGTGCTTTAAAGGTCTTTCATTTAAATATCCATACTTCAAAAAACAATTTTTTTAACTTCTCATTTAAACCCCCAAAATCAAAATTCAGTTTTTGATGCTCCCGTCTGTATTTATTTAGGCTAGTACTTATTGCAATTGTTCCAAAATTTCAAATTGTACGTCCAAACAAAAGGACAAACAGATATCGAAGTGATTCAGTAAGTTTTGCCAATTGCAATGATACATTACAGTTTATAGAATATATTGTATACGGAACAAAATATACATAATAGGTATTAAGCTTTCTTATAGCTTATATAAACCTAATTTTAGGGTGGACTAAAAATAGTACAGATAAATATATTCAAAAAATTAATTACTTAGAGGAAATCTTAATCTTCACTTTTCTTTATAATTTTAACATTAATATTCTATTGCATGACCATTATTTTGAATAATTTTTTTTTGCAACGAGTTGTCATTGAGTCCACCAAACGTTCGCAGCTTTCTTTTCATACGAGTTCTCACTCTATCCGTACAGCTGTGCACAAATCGTCAATATTTCGAGGTTAATGCTGATAAAGATTACATATCTTTGATTTGCGTCCATAAACTTTCGATAGAACTTAAGTCCGGGGTTTGCGCTGACCATTGAAGAAAGAAAATTTTTTTGCGTCGCTTCTTATCCTTTACTACCTTTGCACAGTGCTTGGGGTCATTATCTTGTTCAAATGTCCATTTAAGAGACATACCAAGTAAATGTCGCCCAAGCCATTATGTAAGCTTCCCCGTGTTTAACAGACTTCTTTGTCTGCTTCGGATGAAATGCTTTATTGGAGGGCCGCCTAACAAATTATTGCCGCCTGATCAGAATACATATAGTGAATTTAATAGATGTCGTTACTTGTAATTCATTAATGCTTTTAATAATAGCTGTTCGCCAAAATATTCAGGAGTGTATTTATTTTTTTGACCACCAGTATATGTGCACTTTAAAAAAAAAAAAAAGAATTATAACTTATAACATAAATACGCGATAAGCAATTCTTCAATTATTGATATTAAAGCTATTTTTTCGTTATGTATTTGATATTTTTTGCTGAACTATCACAAAACGGTGACTCAGCAGTATGTCCTATAAAATTCCTCATTATATGGGACTATAACAGATTAATCGGTTTAAGCTTCGTTTAAGACTGGTTTTTTTTTTTTGGACTAAGCTTAGCGCAAGTCGATCTAAATTTGGCTCAAACCTTATTGAAGCCAGGTAATACATAGCCTATTTGTAAACCAGTAGTGTCTGTATATGTTTATATAATTTCATTAAAATCGTTTGAGAGGCTAAGGACAGAAAAGCAACTCCAATTCTTTTATTAATAGGAATGGTTAAACTCATAAGTCGTAAGACTATTTATTCAGTAGAAGATAGAGCATAAATAGCGTTTCCAAGATAAATAAAAATATTGTCTACAGAACCAGTTGCTTAATTTGGACCAATTTTCCTTTTTAAAAACAATAAAAGTTCTCCTTTAATAATTGAATCAATTTTTCAACTCTTATCGCCTCGTAGCACTTGCAAGTCTGACAGTGGAATACGTTCGTTTACTCAAACGACTCGACCCCCAAGAGGCACTGATAAGATAAGAGCAGCATCCGGGCCATCGGTCTTGCCCCGACCTGAGGATATTTTAGCAAACGATCCAGAGGTAAGCTCGAAGCTCTTTGGGAACTATAACCACTATGAAATTATATCTTTTAAGTTCCGTCAAGAGGAAAACGTTGAACTTCGTACAGACCCCCCTCTGGCACCTCATCCTCTGCCCATGCCTGAGTATGGTGGATATTTTGCACCACTAACAGAATTTCTTCCAGACATAAGTTTGCCAATAAGTGGCTTTCATAGGTGAGTTATTTTGGGTACTAAATTTTGGCGTTTTGCCACAATTGTGATATTTATTTATAATTAAACATACAGATGTAACGTGGCAGTGATGCTCTTAACCGATATTGTTGTTGATGGCATCCCTGGCATTGACTGGACTGTCCACATCCCGCTCATGCTGCACATTTTGTTCCTGGGCCTGGACCATACCAGAGTTATTGTACGAGAGCACTGCAAACAATTATGCCTAAATCTCTTGGTAAACCTTAAAACGCCACGTCTAGTTACCAAATCGATCTTACAGTCAAAATATTTACTTTAGATCGTATTGGCAGAACACAACGACCACTTGACGGTAGCGAGAGTTTTATTGAATAGCGAAACAACAAAATTGGAATTAGGATTGGCTGTTCCTCCGTTGCCTGTTATCAGCAACAATTTCACAGGTTTGTATTATGTAATTATTTTGATGCCATTCAAAATGTTTACGTTTAATAGAGCCCAATCAAGAATTTGATAGCTATTTATTTGGTCCATCGAGTTCTTTAATGCAGCAACAAATATCTGGAAATGTTTTAACAAATCCGAATACAACCGAAAATAGTGAAATTCCACTGATTGTAACTGAAGAGAATGCGCCGCCACAACCAGGGCCTATGATGCCAATTTCGCATGTTATTAAAAGTCTGATAAAATTTTTGTCGCAGGAGAGCTGCCAACCGTTGTGGAATTACGAAGATATTACTGCAAAAGGTAAAGTTTTTATTGAATTTAATTGGGGACTGCTACGAGCAACTTTTATTCTGAACGAACAGTATGGTCCATTAAATCTGCTGAGCAACTTTCTTGTTTCCTGAAGCACATGGTAAAAACTTTCTCGGATAGCTACCCCCACGCAAGGATAGCCGAACGATGGGCACAAATAGCCCTTCAGCTCGGACTGAGCTGCTCCTCCCGACATTATGCTGGACGATGTCTGCAAATATTTCGAGCTCTTAATGTCCCAATTAATTCGAGGATGCTATCTGATATTCTATCGCGATTAGTTGAAACTGTTGCTGAGCAGGGCGAAGACATGCAAGGTTATGTGACTGAACTCTTACTGACCCTTGAAGCGGCAGTTGATAGCCTAGACTCAGATTTCCGACCGCTTGATGTTATGAAGGACATTTTTAAAAGCACCCCGAACCTTAATAATAAAGAGGGCAGTGGGTCTGTTATACCCGGGAAAAAATCACCATCGGGAACTGCATCTCAATCTCCGAATTTTGTCCTCAGTGCTGGACACGCGAGAAGCACGAGCTATTCTGTGTCTTATTGCACGAGGAAGTCAACAAACTCTCCATGCGATAAACAAGGTAATTTCAATTGTGTACAGGGTGGCCATTATTCGGGCGAAATACGATGTGGAATAAGAATCTAGGGGGTATTATGTATAAATTAATTTTAATTTCATAATTCCTTAAACGTTTTAAAAATGCTTGTGAAGTAATTTACTAAAGTTTTCGAGTAAAAAGTTTAGCAAACAGGGTGTTCCAGCTAACGTGAATTCATACCACAAGGATTTTTCGGTAAGCTTTTTTTAAATTTCCTATTTGATGTTTATTTTAAATTTTCACTTCTAACCGTTTTTGAGAAAAAGGTCCTGATGGGCAACAAATTGATGAAAATTAAGGGTTGTAATTTTTATAATTATGTACAAGAGAATAAGAAAATAGTAGAAGTCTACGATTTGTATTGAAATTTTGAAATTTTCTAATTATTCGAGATAACATATGTGCATTGGTAAATACGTGCCCTCTGAAAATATTTGATAGCATGTCTTAAAATTATTATATTTGAAACCAAAAAAAAAGACATCGCCCGAGTAACAGCCACATTAATGTGGGTAGGTTTTTAGTTTCGTTATTTCTTGTATTTCGTGTTCGTTTAGTGGAGCTTCGAAATCGAGCGTCTGCTTTAGACATGGATAGAAATGCATCGAAATTTGGATCTGCATTGTCAAGGTCAAGAAGTGCACAAAGTTTAAAACTTCTCGGTGATACAGCAACACAGGTAAGATGCTTTTCTTTAACATTTTAATTATTGAAACCAATGAACAGTTTTACATTTTAAATTAATGAAAGAAATTATTTTTGTACTGTGTACATATATTTATGAGTACATATCAAAAATTTCGAGAAGCAATGTGCTTGGGGATCGATCCTGCGACTATCATAGTTAGTTGCCGAAATTATCGAAGGTCCTGAATTCTAATGAACAAGTTATGGATCCTACAAACCAAAGAGGTTTCACAATACTTCAAGTAAATTGAGGAATCTTTAAAAAATCTAAAAGTTTTCCTAATTTTTAAACCCTTCGCTTTATCCGAAAAATTATCGGATTTATATGAATGAAATATCAACCGAGTCTTTGTTCCTTTTTATTTTAAAATTGTTTATTGTTTATTTAAAAAGAAAAAAAATTATCCCTTTTTTTGAGTTCCCATTGCAAAACCCCTTTAGTATTCTATACAACAATTCTCGCGAAAGGAGAATTTTATAGGTAATTTTTAAAAGATCGCAAAAGATACCCGAAAAATTTCAACACATGCTCTGCTGAAATCAATGCTAAAAAAATCCAAAATTTGGGATGCTTACATTATATAAGCTGTGTTCTTTTCGTCTATCCAGAACAACAAGAGATTTTGCATTGATTTGAACTTTATCATATAAATTAAAAAGCCAAAATCCGAATTCGAGCGCGTTCAAATTACCCGCAAAACAGCACCGTGAACTCGAAAAATTGACTTTTTGAGCCACATAAAGAATTTTCCACCTAAAACCATTTGGATATCATTCTTGTTTTAAACAATAAAAAAAAAATTGCAAGGTAGCTTAGTTATTTCCGTAAAAATAATATGTATATTCAATATATATTTTTTTTTACCTCTGGTCCTTCTTAAAAAATCCTATTTGTAGCTAAAGGCGTTTTTTACAACTTCCTAGAAACATGAACACATTTTTACTGTACTATTAAATATAATAATATTAGGGAGCCGTAATATTGCATAGGAAATTTAAGGCTTTACGCAGGAAATATGCCCTTTGGATATTCTTTCGAAAACGTGCCACTTGTGTGATTCCTTATTGACAATAAAATAGCATCTTTTGGGTGCTTTGTAAAGGGTCAAAAGTAAGTGGAAAATCCCCTCCGACTCAACCTAAAGAGCGCATTTAACATATTTGCTTTAATTTAATGGAATATCAAACGAATACATACTTTATGTATAAAGCAAAAAAGTTATGTAAGCAAATTTAACAACGAATTTCAAATGTTTGGTTTAAATATTTATTTCATGATGTAATGCAATTAAAATGAAAATTCCTACGTACTGCTTTAACTTACCAAATACACCAAAAAAATACACAATCGGAGTTGGGCAGGTAATCTCAAGGGAGGAAGTGTTTTTAGCGGCAATCGTCTTCTTTGGTAGAGTTCTTGGACATTTGACCAGTAGGAGGAGGCCAGCACACTTCAACATTCAGTTCAGTGTAGGAGGTAAGGCTGGAAAATTCATAAAAGTAATATATTTGTTTGAATAACTGATGAATGTTTTGATTTAAATTTGCTGCGCCCAAGGTAACATTTTCCAGTTGGTTTATCTCGCCCTCTAGGTAAGCATGATAATGTTACGATAACATCATGCTTTTGCCTTGAATAAGAACTGGGTTTTCAATTTATATGTGTATTATAATTTGTAATAGACAATCTACGTGCAAAAAATATTCAATGATTTATCCATTTGATTATCGCCTCAAGTATTTTACCAAGCCACAGATAGAAATTTTCCCTCCTTTAATAAAAATATCGATGAGTTTATCGTTTGCATCGATTTTGCATCTGGCCAGGCAATACATATAACTTATTTTTTTTAATAAAATGCAACGAAAATGATTTTTCTGTTGGAAGTTATTGAGGTGTATATTGTGAGTATAAAACCATATTGGATAATGAGGGATGGTGTTCATAAACGCGTTTGATTAACTGAGCTAGAATTGCTGCTGTTAACAAAAATAATGGTGGGCACACCAAGTTTTATATATTTTAAATAACAATAAAATACTAAAGTAGACTTTTTGGGCTTTTCAGTGAAATATAATACATACATACGAACTATATCAATCCTATTTAAACATTGAAAAAATTACACCCAATTTATATGAAAGTATCAAAGTGATTATAATGAGCTGGCCACCTACTATACATATATATTTATATGCTATATTATATTGTCACAAAAATTGCATACATTCGGAAAGTTTCAGCTCGATGCGACAATTAGAAATGGGTGAAAAGAAGTTGTAAAATTTTCTTACAATGATACGCAGTTTCAAGTCAAGCTAATAAAAAGCATATAAAAATCATCCATGGTGCAATATAAATGTGTGTTTTAGTAAAACCAATATTTCCCATGATATAAAGCGGCGAATGTCGAACCCATAAGCAATAGTCACGAACGCCCATCAGTAACATACATATATTAGATATTTTTATGCCTTTATTAATATTAACGCTTTCATCATCTATCTGTTTACTGAAAACGCATTCAGAATAAAATCGAAGATATTTGCGTACTCTATACCTTATGGAACATTAAAAATTGACTTTAAAACTGAAAGGCAGCAAGCTTGATTGACCAAATTAATACTTCATTTAGAAAGGCGAGAAATATTTGGGACGGTTTTAAGTTTGAACGCCTATGCGTCCTTGTACGCCAAAAACCGTCCCGTGTGTGGCCAGCTAATGATATTTAAAAGACGACAACTTGGATTTGGACCGGCCCTAAATATGTACTATTGATATAATTGTAATTTTTGCAGTCTAAAGGGGTTAATAAGTTTTGCATTTATCACTCATAATTTGAGTAATTAATTTAGCCATACCTATTTATTTTTTTAATAATTTTATCCACACTCCAATATCTTGCATTGTAGTTCGCATTATGGTGGGATTTCAATTTACTACTCTCACCAAAATATACCTCTATTAGTGTTTAGCTCTGGAACTATTATTCATAGACTTAAAAGTACCGGAATACTAATTTTACTGAAAGAACTTATTTTCAAAAGTCGTTAACAGAGTTAAAAGTAGTCAAAAGAGTATATACGTGCATTTTTTATTGTTCTGAAATAATAAAACTTTAAGGTCATATTTTTACTTAACTTCTTTCTTAACTTTCTGTTTAGTAACTCATTATGAAACCGTCTAATTTTCGATAATCATTGGAATTATTTACAAGTTTTCTTGCAATACCAAAAGAAAATAAGTAAATAAAAACACACAAATTTTAAAAAGGCTCGAAAGACCAAAATGAATTTGGGCTTAAGGAGAGAATTTAAATGAATGGTTTGAATTCGGTTAAGCACAGGATTAGGTGAAGGGATTTTCGAAAAGCTTTTTTGTAAATCTAATCAGTAATCCAATAGCCCACTCAAATGTTTTTCCTTTTTATTTTACAGGACGACAAAATGACGATATTGGCGCAGTTGTTTTGGCTGGCTGTCTCTCTGCTCGAGAGTGATTACGAACACGAATTTCTACTGGCGCTGCGACTCCTCACAAGAGTCCTTCACCGTCTGCCCTTAGACCGCCCAGACGCCCGGGACAAAGTTGAAAAATTGCAGCAGCAGCTTAAGTGGGCCGGATATCCAGGCGTCCATGCCCTGCTCCTTAAGGTGAATAAATTGACTAATAGTCCACTGAAATTAGGATTTTCCCTCGGAATGTTTCCACTCAATAGGGTTTTTCTGCACACCTTTCTGTAGGCGTCACAAGTAACGCACAGCAAGTCCCCAAAAGTTATTTAAAGAATTCAAATTCGAAGGAATTTTAGGATAATTGACTAGTGAATTTTTTTAAAGCACGAGATATCAAAATTGAAGGAAATAAAGATAGTGAACTTAAATTAAAAAGATTTATTTTTTCTGAGAAAGTAATCACCATGATGGAAATAGATTTGGTTACGTTAACAGTGTCATTTTTTATTTCACTAAAGGTAATGAATGGTAATTGATACTTTAAAATTTGTATAACTGAATTAAAAATTGATTTTATTGTTTTCGAAAATGTGAGGTCTTTTGAAAAAGGATAAGGTATAATAGCATTTCTAAATCTGTTCACACCCACTTGTGTCTCTGAAATTGTGTGTACAAGCTAGGCGGTATTTTGAATATTAATGGATTAGGGACGAAATTAAAAAACAAAATCCAGAACGATACGCAGATATTATAAAATCCAGAAATATTCAACTCAAAAATTATTTATTTTTACGTAAATATGAGTCTAAAATAGATAGAACGGATAGTAGCAAATTCTGAAGTACGAGCGACATGAAAAGTAAAACATTTTAAATTAGCTAATCATAATCGAAATCAATGGAAAGGAAACGAGTAAAATTAAAATTAAAAAGAAAGGAAAAATTACAGCCATATTTCATATTTTGAAACTAATCAGTAATTATATGTAAAAAAATGAATTTTAATGTTTGTATAATTCTCGCTGAATGCTGAAAAGAATGCAATTTACTCAATTAGTTCTCGAGTTATAATGTAAAGTGAGCGAAATTCATTCATATGTATTTTAAATTTCTGGACATTTTCAATACTTTCTGTTCTGCTTTCTGAATAGGTATATTAATTAATATGTTCTAAGATTAAAAACTTCAAAAACTCTCACTGCTTTAGGGAGACAAAAATTGACTTAAAAAACACTGAACAGCAATTTCAGCATATTTTGAAGTCAATATCCAACTTAGTGTATATAAATTCTTAATTCCTTATTTGGAAGATGTCGGTGAGAGTTTTATTTATCAACAAGATAATGCATCTATTTACATCTCCTCTCCAGGCATACTTCCGGACCTCAACGAAAGAAAGACTAACATATGTACATATAATATAAAGATGGTGAAATATCAATAAGATCCAAGATCCATACTAAATCGTATCGAGAATAATTTTGATGTCAAATACTCATATCAAGTATTAAGAGAAAAGAACCTTGTACGTATTGCAACTTTTCTTATTTTTGTTATGTTGAAAAAAATTCTAACATTCGCATAATTAAATTTCGCGCTTCTTTTTCGTTAAAGCTTTGTAAAGGAAGGCTTTCCATCCTCTTATTAATTTAAGAATGAGATTTTAATTTAATTTTATTTATTTATTTATTTTTTTAATTTGGAGAAAGTTTATTTTCGTTTAAGGAAACAAAACTATTGACAAAATTGATCAAAGACTTTTAGATTCAAAATTTTCCCTTTTTTTTAATTATTTCGGTTTGCGAAATCCAATCGTGATCCCCCATAGGCCCATAGCTTGTTCATTTATCGCTTATATTTATTTTTATTTGAAAATGTTCTTTAAGGGAGAAATATTATAGATTAATAAATATCTGAGAAAATACATAGTGACATGTTTTAAGCAACAATTATTCTCATTAGAGGTTTTCCTCCCATCCATTTCTGGACTTTTTCGACTTTTTCGTTTCTGGATTTTATAAATTTTTCTGGATTTTGTCATGATCACAACACAAATATTATGATCGCTTTTTTATTTAATTGCATTAATTTAAAAAGTTTAATGCTTGAAATTTATGAATAGTTATCCATATCGAACTTTATTTTATTTCGTGAACATTAAATGGAATTGCCTCGATTTATACCTACTTTTGCGCCAAAAATGTAATCCAAAAATTTATCTGGTTCAAGGTTTGATGTGTTTTTTGAACAACTTAAAATTTTTATATAGTTAACTGTTTTTTTAATTCAATTCAATGCAAAATTTTCTATTGGACCCAGAGCCGGCTCCGTTGTGAAAAAAAGGCAACTATTGTATTAGATGTAAAAATTAACAATAGAGGATGCATCTAGCTTTTGAATATTACACCCTTGTAAAATTTTCTGCTTTGGGCTACTGCGATTTGTAATAGCAATATACATTTTGCTGCAGAGTGCTCAGTTCATTGTAAGGGAACACTACAAATTAGCTATTTGAATAAAAATATATCGAAAAGTGGTTAAATGATGGTGGTGAAAATAATGAACAACAGTATTTAAACTTTTTAGGTATAGTAAATATAATACCTAAAATGCAAAAAAAAAATTACTTATTTAAAAAATTGTGCTGAAGATGACCCCCTCAAAAAAATAGACCTATGCGGCGGGTGAGATTTTGGCCCTTTCGCTTATGTGAAAAATAGAAAATAAAAAAAATATTCAGAAAGAAAACACTTTTTTTGATAAAATAGCGCGTTCCTGAAATGTGAATACCGAAAACACTATTATTCATTAGTTTTTTTACGTTAAAAAATAAGAAGTTTTTAAAATAAAATAGATTTTTATGTTTAGGGTCACATAAAGGACTTGGTTTACGTGACCCCAATAAGTTCTGTAGAAGAGCTAAGAGAAAAAATAATTAATGTAGCTATTAAATGAAATAACAGATTTTTAAAAACAAGCTTGTATCGTATTCGACTTGTCGAACCCTTTCATTTGATACCCATATCATGGGAGTGGACAAAAAAAACTAGTCCGCCATATTGGATTTAGAATGACGTCACTTAGCTAACCATGCATTGTCATCCAAACTAAACTTGTATGCACAATTTCATCGCAATCGGTTGAGGATAACTGCTTTAAAATTCAGTTGGAAGATTGGTCCCGAACATACATAAAAACATTTCAAGTTAAAAAAAAGCTTGTAAAAATTATTTTTATGCAGTAAATTATCGACTGTTTTACCTTTTTAGATAGCTTATTAGATGAGGAAGTTTTATTAATAATTTGTACGCTTAGAGTCTCAGTGTTTTTTTAAGCAACATAGCATTTTAATTCAAGTAACGTTAATTTTCTCAAATAAATTAAAAACATTTTTAAGTCATAGCTCTTAGTTAGCTAGGCATTTATTGGTGTTTTGTGGCTCATTATGGTTTGTTATTAAGTCCTGAAAAAATAAAAATTAGGTTGAATGACATTCAACGAGCCATTTTTGTAAAAAAATGTGGTAAAGGAGCAAAATTTATGATTTTTTCAAAAATCACAAAATTCAGAATAACTCTAAAACTTTCGGCCATACATATAACGGGTCAAATTTGTTGCATTTGAGCTCCTCTATCTCGTCTTGACGAGAATACGTCGAGTTACCAGTAATCCTGTATAAATATATAGCCTTTTTATAACCTTTGTAAATCGATTATTTTGCAATCGACACCTGTAATTGCATGAAAACCTGTAGCATAACTAGGTACAGCGGTCACCCTAGGAGGGTTACATATGTCCGTTGGTTGTACTAGTGGTAAAGAAACAAAAATAGATTTTTTTTTAAATTATAGACCTAATTTTACTGAACCATAAAATTAAATCAATTAAATTTCTGACTTTGTACAATTTAGGGCTGCACCCACTCGACCACTTACGAGCCGACGATAACTCTGCTGTCGCAGCTGGCGCCGCTGCTCAATCTGCCGGTGTGCGACCCGACGCAGAGCTGTGCGTTCCCGATGAACGTGATCTCGCTGCTGCCGTACATGCTGCTGCACTACGAAGATGCAAATGAGGTCTGCATCCGGAGCGCCGAGAACATCGCCCAAGTCTCCTCGGAGCTGGGCGCCAAGCTCGAAAACTTGGGGACCGTCATGACGCTCTACAGCCGGAAGACGTTCTGCAAGGAGTCCTTCCAGTGGACGAAATGCGTCGTCAAGTATTTGTACGACACCTACGCCCACATGGGGCTCCACATGCTCGCGTTCCTCGTCGAGATGCTGGAGAAGGGGCCGCAACAGATCCAAGTCTCCGTCCTAAATGTGGTCCACTGCATGCTCCACTACGTCGATTTGTCCTCGCCCCAAGCGCAAACCATAAACGCCGATTTGTTGCGAGTCATTGGCAAATATTTGGACGTAAGCGGCCCCCCCAGAAGAAAAGACAAACAATTTTTTGTTATATTAATTTTTCTTTTCGTTTCCGAAGACGCCCAACTGGAAGGAGTCGCTTAAAATTCTTAAGCTTGTTGTGACCAGAAGCTCGAGTCTGCAGGTTGTCCCACCGTCGGAGGGTGGGCCCTCGTTCAGCTTCTACGGGAGCTACTCCGACTCGGAGGTTTTCTGCAAAAAGGAGTTGGCCGGAAGGACTATGGAGTTTACGTTTGACGTATCGCAAACTCCTCTGATTGGACGTCGGATTCTTCTGAAGACCGAAACTGAGCACGTCCCATCGAACCCGCAGGGCCGGAATGGGGCCCAGGGAGCGTCGAATGTGCCCCACACGGGGACTCCGAACTCGCCCCGGCGAAGTGCCAGCCTGTCCCCCGCGGACACTGTCCCGCTGAGTGGCTGGAAGCGCCCCTGGATGTCCCAGGGGCGAGTTCGGGAATGCCTCGTGAACCTCCTGACGACGTGTGGCCAGCGCGTCGGCCTCCCCAAGAGTCCTTCGGTAAGTCATGTGTGCTTCTATCTGTCTAATTGCGATTTTCCGGCATGCGGTAACGATGTAAATTCCGAGAAATATTTCTCTCTTAATTCCTACCTGATGCATGTTGACTTTAATGAAATTAACCGCCTTCTCGTAACTAATTCTGCCCCTTCTGTTTCCAAAGGACGATTACGTAAACTCCATTTGCTCAAAGGTAATGACAAAAACAAGCGTTTTATGGCACCCTGTGTGGAATTCCGTGCACCTGCGTTATTTTATCACCCGCTTAAATTGGGAAGCTCGTCAAGTAAAATATTGCATGGGAGCGAACGGAGCAATTTAATAGACATTCAAAGGACCTCGAAGTTGAGGTGGATCAATTAAAATTTCCTTTATTCACCCTCCAGGGTTAATGTGCTTAAATAAGCAAAGCAATTAAGAGGTTTCATACATCTTAAGCACATGGACGTTGCCAATATTTTTAAAAATTTTACCATTTTAATTCAAATGTACAATGAACTACGGCTTTATATTTGCATGATATACTTAGAATTTTTGGATAATTAAATGAAACCATTTTCAAATGAAATAAAACTATTTTCAAATAACATGAAACCTCTAAAAACTAAAATGTTTTTGAGTAAAATACAAGCAACAGTCAAAAATTCAGAAGTTCCAAAAAGTATGACATAATTGTATCTTTGGATTTCGTTTACTTCTAACAATTTACACATCTTAAATTTTTTTTTTGAAATCATTACGATAGCCAAAAGTATACAAATCACAAAAACTACAAAATATGAGTAAATCTATGAATATTTGAGGCTTATAAACATGGAAATTACTGAATCAATTGAGCTCAAATTTACAGGCTTTGTTTGTATTGAGATCAGGAAGGTTTAGAACATAATTTAAACATTTTTTGATTGGTTGTGCTGAAAATAATTTTTATGTGACATTCAAATTTTTAAAACTACATTACATGACACATACATTTTAGGATGCTTTATTTGAAACTACCTGACCCTCGCCATGCATTGCTATGGTATTAGTAAGTAAAAGAAATAAACTTTTATCTTGTTTACTTTCAATAAATTAAATTTTGATTTATTTTATTTTCAAAAACTACTATAGCAATGCATGGCGAGTCAGCTATAGTAAACTATAAATATTGTACACAAATGGTGTATTTAAACGCAAAATTTGAAAAGTTTTGGAATGTGAAACTAATAAGACTGAGAATACACAACCTGGTCTTGATCTTGGTTTTGTTTTAAATCATTACTGACCTTAAGGATTTACTAATATTACAGATAAACATCTGTTTTTCATTCGTGGGACGTAGGAGTGAGCTCTTTTAAAATAATTTATTAAAATCTTTACAGTCGTTTAGTATGTCTTAAAGGGAAAGAAGAAAACAAACATTCAAATATTCCATCGAATTAACCACGTAGCCTGAATGGGGTTTTATTGCTCTTCATCATCAATTACATGAAATCAACTTCCGTCAACCCTCCACGACTTTATGAGTATGGACTAATTAAATTCGGGAGAGAATTTATAAAACAGATAACCTTTGACCCAAAGCATTTACGTTTTCATCTAACAGCAGAGGACGCCTTTCTTTCCAATTAAATATTTAATGACATCGTCAAACCAAGGCATGGTCCTAATTGCTGGTATAAATCTGACAAATAAATTCGACACTGAGGTGAATGCCCCTAACTTTGGCAAAATGCAATGACCCTTGCTCCCCGGAACCTCCCAATGACCGGTCGTCAACCTCCTGCCGAATCATCATTTTCCACGACGAAAAGTTTTAATTGTGGTTGTGTCGAAAGATTGAGTCCAACCAAAGCTTGGTGGTTTCAATGGAAATTCCTGTTGAAGTTCTCCTTCCAAATTAATTTTAGAATTTAAACTAAGGGCCCTGTTCTTATTTTCGTGCGAATACGAAGAGTAGATCCTTACGACAATAATTTAGTTGTTCTCATCTTCGGACGCATTAAAAGGTGCATGAAGGCAATAGCAGAGAAGGAAACAGGCTTTCGAAATTAATTCGGAAATATCATATCTTTTATAATATTGCTATGGATTATAATATATTATATATGTTCGAACGGAGGAAGATGAGCAAGAAAGTTATAAATATACCCTTTTAAGAAGATGCCGTCGATTAATTAAGGATAAGTGCGATGCTTCAGATCTTCCGCCTTCATTGTAAATGAAAACATTTTGCCTTCATACCCTTTACTGAGTAGGGTCACTTTAGAATTGTTCTCCATAAATTCCACAAACGCTTTGAATTGGCTTGATTTTAAGTGTGTACCCCTGCCCTGGGATTCCTTATCGACTTGGAGTTAGAATTTACAGTCTAAATTCCAAAATTAGAGTAATAGACAGAGGCGCTAACCTAGGCCTAGACCTAATAGTAAAATGCGCAAAAATACACAGCCAAAATCATAATATGCAGATAATACTAAGATTACGAACGAAACTTCCTCAGTTTAAAAAATATCATATCATAATTAAATTTCTTAAAAGAATTCAAACAAATATTAATTTTATTAAACATAAATTTCAAATCAATTTAATTGTGAAATTGAATACGCCCGATATTTTTATCTTTTTTTATAATCTTTTCAACATAATAACTTGTTCAACTTTATTCAGAAATGTCCCTCGGAACTGTCACCGCCATTTTTCATGCAAAAAAGTAAGTTTTGTACTTCACTCTAAGTGGTTTAGGGAACTCCAAATTGCTTTAAGTTCTAACTTAAACTTGTGTGAGTTAGACAAGCTCTAAATTTTAAACTCTAAATCGGTGCGGAATCCCACTGCTGTTTTGATTGTAAAAATGTTTGATTTAAGTTACATTTTTTTCAATTTTCTTTCAAATTCGGTGCCTGCAACAGCACCGAAAATAAAAGTGTTAAATTTGGTTTCGTCCAAATTTAAGACCGAATAAAGTTCGAACGAAAATGAGAGCGCTAAAGTTCCGAAACTGGAACAATTTAAGCATCGTACGAAAACTAGAACATGGGCCTAAGTTTTGTGGGCTTGAGACGCTTCAATTTAATTTTGGCACTTTTGGTAGATGCATGCCCTATTAACGCTGCATGATTTCTTCTAGTTTTATTGCATGTCTTTTTTCTCAGGATCAATGCGCACCAGCCACACCGTAAGACTTGATTCACTTTAATTTTTATGTATTAAATATGCGCAAACGAATCGAATTTTTATTTTAAACTCTCTTTGGACCACAGGTTATCTTCAGCCAGTCATCCGATTTGATGGAGCGACAATCGTCAGCAGCATCAAGCACCGAAGAGACCTCAGGGCCCCATGGCGACCTTAGTGGAGGCTCTCGCCGGGATGATGGACAGCCAGATTTTGGAGTTTTCAAGGACTTTGATTTTCTTGAATACGAAAGCGAAAGTATCGAGGGTGAATCAACCGATAATTTCAACTGGGGCGTCAGACGTCGTCCACTTTCTGAAGGCGGAGACAGCGAACCGCTTACTGGATCCAAAGGGCACTCAACTTTGGACGAGAGCTTAAGTGAGAAAACGCCAATTTTAAGCAAGCGTAAGAGGCATACTGCAGATGATTCTTCTGACGAAGAGGTCGAATCAGAGTCACCAATTGACGAGGATCACCGTCAACCATTTTCTAAATCATCGTTTTTGGTGGGTCCACCAACATCATTAAGTCTAAGGGAAAGACGTCGACGTGATTCGGTATCCAGAAGTGATACCAGTGGCTCAAGTGCCGGTGACTTGGGTGATATAACTCCATGCAATGCATCACCTCACCTACCGGGTCTAATCTCCTTCCGGGCACCAATCCGTGACGAAGGAGAGGAAAACTGGCGAAAACAACTCCAGTCTTTGCTAATCAACCAACCCTCGGCTCAAGCTCCAGACCTACTTAATCAACTCTTCCGATTGATCAAAGAGCTGACGTTAAAATCGATCAATGTATCAAAAGATTCTCGCAAGTACTTCACAGGAATCGGAGCTCAGTTGGGCAACAGAATCGCAATCATGTCAGAACTGTTGGTGTCTAAGGCTGATCCACCACGAGTTTGGTGCAACCAGTCCCAACCAACAACGCCTCGTCTGTTCGAGTCATTGAGGTTCAATGTCCTCGAGGTCCAGGAGCATCTTGAAACCTTCTTTGACCGAAAAGATCACGTTTTAGAGGTAAGCATTATTCTTAATTATCTTTTCTCAAAGTGCGAGTTGTAGAATGAAGTAACGATCGCGAAATAATGCATATGAAATTAGGGAAGAAGCTGTTTTGTTTCTAATGCGTATGTATCTAATTTTTTGGTTGATCAATTGATTTCGCTTTATGGCAAACGATAGTGGATGACTTTAAAATTTTAAAGTTTATCGATTTATTTTTGCTACAATTTCATTGAGAATAAATGGGATGATTTCTGATAATTTTATTTGTAAACATAATCTGGACTCTGGAAACTTTCTCGGAATTCTAGCGTTGTTTTTTTATATGCGTCGGTAACAAGTTGGCGGTGACCTGATATAAAACCATACCATACCACCACCATATCGAATTTTGAAATCGGTAACATCACATTTTTATTAAAATTTCAATTAACTATAGTGATAGTTGTGCCCGGACAACGCCGGTTACGGGTCAACCAGTTATTATATAAAAGTAAATAAAATAATTTAAGGCCACCTGTAGGGTTTTGTGAAATTCGACTTTATTTTCCTTTATCTGTCCGCAGACGTGTTTATAAAGAACTGAATTATCACATTCTACAATATGGGTTTTGTACAGTTGAACTGTGCAGACAAAACCTAACGTGTATATGCTCTATGAATCTCGGTTATGCTTATGCGGTTATAACCATCATGCATACAGTGGCGTGTATGGCCGGCTTAACATCCCGAATATTTAAAAAACTGCTCAAAAAATTGATTACCACAAATATTATACGAGAGTTTCTAAGCTTAACAATTCGGTATGTAATTTTTTTCATTAGGTGTAGAGAACCCAGTAATCAAAAAATTAAGACGAATATTTTATTATTAAGAAGATATTTTGATATAAATTAGACCTTAATTTCAAAGCAATACAATAATATTGTTTGCTGGTATAATGCTTTTTCTGAGCTGAAAATTTGGGTTTTTTTTAAAATAGAATTTGTAGGTGTTACTAAAATGCAAACTACAAAGGAATCTAAAGAATCATCTCAAGTTACAACGCTGTACTTTAAGAACAAAGATATTTGGAAATTTTTGTCTATTTTTCCTGGACTTTTATTTGTCTAAGCTGTCCTAAATTACTATTATTCGTATTAATCTAAATAATAAGTTTAAGAAGTGAGAGGTAGCACACAATTTATTTAATGGGAGGCTGCATAGTTTGAGAATAGATGAATATTAAACTAATAAATGAGGCACTGCTAAAATCGAAGTACATAATTTAGTGTTTGGACTCTGTGAAAACATCCTGCAAATTGGCTTTGTTCGGTGAGGTTGAGCCAGGCACTCACGAGGGAAATAGTTCAGGCGGATTCATCACTTTTGATCCGGCAACAGCTGAAATTCTACTCGACCTTGGACGTGCTATATACAAATTGATGTTCCAGCTTCTGTTGCTGATTGAGTCCAATCACAAGATCGCGATGAGTGTTATTAACAATTTAAAACACAATGACAAGGTATTTTCCTACTAAAATTAATCTTATTGTTAAGGTGCTAAATATTCGGTTTTAGATTCAAGACATATCCGACCTTTATTTAATGGTCCGTGGAGCTCTCTTGCGCTGTGTCGATGATGCGGAACTTGAATCTCTAGATACTTCGACATCAACTGAAGGAGAACACACGCCCACACCATCTCCAGGTTTACCCATGACAAACCCGGAGGAATTTGAAAATTCCTTGTTTGAAATGATTGAGAACCAAAAGTGGTCAGCTTCAATTGCCCACGTTCGCCAGTACAAGAGAATTTTTCAGCTATCATCCTCAAATTTAAATCTAACTTCAACTGGCTTTGGCCCATTTGAAGCTCGCACCTCCGACGACGTCTCGATTATCCTGAACACATACTCACAGCGGTTAATCAAGGACAGGAGCGGTGAGTACTCGAATGCTTTTTCGAATAATTTTCTTTTTCCGAAATCCACTTTATCCGACTTGATTATGTTATCCCACCACCAGACGCATTTATTATTTCAAAGACTGAGGAAGAACTCATGGAGGTGTATACGATTTTGTCTGAGAACCTCTATCACGTCTCCAGCGCGTTGACAGCGATGGAAATAAACATGAAGAGCTATTCGGGCATCTCGTCGACTGCCAACAAGGAGGGTGGCGACATCATAACTAATTTATAGAAAAATCGCGCACTGTATTGCAGTCGCTTTTTGCATACCATGCACAACCTGCTCTTTGTATTCCCTCTAGTGTTTTTCTAAACGTAACGCCGTTTTACGTTATTTGAATAAAGTAAATAAATTTTTAGCGCAAAGACCGCATTTTATTATCCCACTCCAAAAATTGCATGCACGAAAAGATGCTCAAGACGTACTCTGCTTTATGGCAATTGGTAACCACAAAATTTAGATAAATTCTATTTTGAGCATTTCGAAGTTGAATTTGTAAGTCTTTTTGGGAATTACGCTTCCTCTGTTGCCAAGTACTTTTCTTTTTTGGGTTCTGCATCATTCACATGTTAGAAGAACTTTGCTTTCTTTTTTCAGCTTTAAAACAAGAAAAATCTTTAAAAATTGTTACACTTTAATGGAATTCTCTTTAAAAAAAAATACTCGAAAACAGCTTACAGAAACACCAAATGAATATTTATGCTTTATTTAAAATGGAGACAGTCTTTAAAAGCACAGCAAAATAGGTAAGTTAAGTGTTTAAAACAAGGATTATTTAAATTTTTCTAATGTGGCAAACGTCATGCTGTTTTCATGAATCGGAATACTACCAAAATTTTTAGGTATAATCGAATGTTTGTTTTCTTATTCAACTCAGGTACAAATTTAATAAAATATATAGACCTAAATTTTTTTAATTTTGATCTTTAACTTTAAGAACATTTTTATAAACATTCCAATATCTGAATATTTCTAAAATTACTTTGTCAAAATTTTCCGCAAAAAATGATCATTTACCTGAAAATTAACTTAAATTTGGGAACGGTTTGACTTTGACATTGAACTCTTTTCCTTGTCCTTGTCCTTTTCCGCCGCTACTTGTAATTTTATCAGTGAAGAAATAAAATTTCTAGTCCGAAAAGTCGGACTTGTTGGTAATTTATGAATACTTTACCCCAAAAATTTCCATTTTCACGGTAGCTTTTTTCTTCTGGTTTTGAATGGTGGTTCCACCAAAATTAATAAAATTCTAAGGAAATGTACTAACTTTAAATTAACTCCAAATTTGTTTTACAGAGGAACGACATGAAAACAAAAGAATGACGAAAAAAATACATGCAAAATGTAACAACAATTACATATGGTACTGACGAATTTAAAGAAAAAATAAATATCTTTTCAACATTTGGGAGTACATATCTAATTGTTTTTGATATCATTAAAATATAATAATAATTGAAAAATATTTTACTACAGGACTAATATTTTGAGTGGCATAAAGATTCCATTAAAATTGGTAAAAGTGATTTGTTTTTATATTCTGGTACAATGACGACTATCTTCAGGTAGAAACGGTCAAAATTTGTTGCGATTTTTTTCAGACTTACTTAATATTTACAATAACTCTTCAATTTTAGTGAGCTATAATAACAAAACAACTAATATGATATTTTGTAAAGCGTTGCGAAAATACTTGAACGCATAAATCCACAGAAAAGAACAAAAATAAACACATGTCTACTGCCAGCATGGTACAAATAACTTTACCAAAACTCCAATTTAAGGCCAAATGAAAGCAACAGGTACTGTTTTCATTTATTGATCCAGAATGTTTTTTCGTTTGTGATGCCTATTAAAAGAAGCTGTCAGAAACAGGACTCCCGTGGTGTGGTTGCTTCACTCTGCGGAAATTATCTTCAGTTCAAGTTAAACACATATGTATGTAACATCAAAAGAATTCATCACGCTAAATATATTTTTAACTTTAACTTAACTTAAATTTTTAATACTTTACTGAATTTATATATATAATACAAAAAAAAATTTTCGGTATTTATATGTAAGCCATTGTTTTTGGAAATGGTATAAATCCACTTTTTTAACATATCATTTGAACAACTTCAATTAAATTTTATCGTATTTATCATTTGAATTTTTCAAAAAGTGGACTTATACCGTTTAGCAGTAATTAAAATTCAAAGACCCACGAAATTATTTATATTCAAATATATTATAGTTATATAAGAAATAATTGAAAATTAAACGAGTCCGCCACCGTACGTAGTTTCCATAAGAGGATTTTCTGACGGAATTTTACATACATGTAAACCTCTAAAGTTTCAAACAAAAAAAAGGTCAAATGGTTGAATTAAACCCTTGAGTTATGTAATATAATAATTCATCAATAAAAGATACTTAAAATAATCCCTTTGAATTTTTGAATTTATTATAAAAATCCGCAACAGACACCAAACGAATTACGATTTTATTTACCTATATAGATTTTAAAAAAGAGATATGTACCTACATAAAAGTGATACGTTATTCCAAAGAAATCGCTTTAAACAACTCTCTCAAAAATCCATTAAAAAAGGACGTAGAAGATTAAAGTATCATTCCGGATTTTAAAAATAGGAACGATTTTCCAATCAAAATTCTTTGATTTTTAGTTAAATAAAATTCTTATAATGCCCAATTGATAGAATCATTGAAAGAAGAACCATAAAAATTTTGAAGTGAATCGATCAGTGGCTTTCGAGATATTTCGGGTACCACTTAAAAAAATTCAATTTCAATAAAATTCGTTTGAAAATTGTTTCTACATGAGCGGACCTTCAAATGCCGCAGAAGACGCAAATTATACGGGGTTATTGAAATGGAATTGGAAAATATTTGTCCAAATTTTAAATGCACTCCCAATTGCCCTCCTGCTATCAATTTTTAAAGATAAAAAATATTAGGTGTAGTTATGAGATACGCGCCCATAATTGAAGGGTCACGGACCAAACGTGACTAACCCTCCGAACTCCGAACTCATATCTTTGGTAATTAAACTCCAAAGTTGAACGCGCTCATTATAAAAGTGGTGAAGTAGAATTTTAGAAGGGAATTTTTTGAAACAAAAATATTATAGAAACAAAAATATTATAGAATACCTATTTGCCAGAAATGAAAGAGTAATGCATGTAGATTATTCAAAGCTAAAAAACTATTTTTTTTAATTTGTGGGGTAGTCACGTGTGGTCCGTGGCCCTTCAATTGTATACTTGTTCAGTATAATGAAATTTACAACATATTTAAATTTCAAGATTACCAGAGGTTTGTGGTTCCGGCCATCGTTTTCTTTCCATCCTCAGTAAAACATCTCCCACCACTCGTCTTAGATCGATGGACTTAACAAAATATTTCAAGGTCGAGATCACAATTTATTAAATTTCTCCTGTTTTTTTTTCTGATTTGTTCTTAAATTGTTTCTTCTATTCATAACATTAAATTAAATCAAACTTAAATTATCCATACATAACTATGCAAATTACCCGAGAAACATGCTTTTGCTTAATTGCGACATCTACAAGGCATCGAATTTCTCTGGAGCTCGTACTTCAGTTTCATTTAATGCAAATTGGTTTACTACATTGAATATTAATTAAAAATTTATCAATAGTCTGTAAGGATTAAAGTTTTTTTTCGCAAATAAATTTTTCATCTCTTTAGTTCAAAATTAAAGTAATTTAAAATCAACGCGATATCCTCGTGGAAATGAATTCACTTTGCTTTTATTTTAAAATGTAAATTATTTATTTATTTATATAGTATCATATTTGACGAACTACTGTTACTTTTCCTTCTGATTTTAAAACAACAATAGAGAATGGAACGAATTTCGAAAAACCAAATAGACGGTTTTCCTGTGAAAAACGAAAGTAAAGGTATTGGCATTTAGTTCAGTTCAACCTTGATTAAAAATATATGTTTTTTTACTGGTTTTCTAACGTTTTAGGTTAAGTGCAGGTGGCCCCTTTATAAAATAATAAAGTGTCCAAATAAATAAATAATAAAACGTCCATATATACATATATGTATATTATAATAGTAATATATATAATACAATATGTTAAAGAAAGGGAAGTTTACAGCACAAATTGAGCTTTTGAAGCTTTCTCTTATTAAGAGATGAATGAAAGAGAATTACCAAGGTACATGCGCCTGACTGAATTTTAAAAATAATTGAATATATAGTACATATATGTAGTATGTAAGTATAAAAACCAACGCAACGTAAGAATTTATGCTACAACCAGTACGAAGGGCAACAGGGAACAGCTGTTCTGTTCCATAGATTTGATATAAAGGTTTACAAAGATCAAAAGTCAACACGACACCCCACAGGAACTTCAAAACTCCGCACAAATGTTACTTTAGAAGGTTGAAATCCCTTCGAAATACTTTTTCGGTCCGTACCTATTTTCCTTTATTCCTCAAGAAAGTTTTGAAGTTCTTCAGAAAGAAACATACAAACATATATGTATGTTTGAATATAAGAAAAGGTTCTGCAAAAACAAATCACATTCTTCACATTTTATATACGGAAGGAAAGTTTCAGTTTCTACACCTTTTCAAAATTATAGACTGCTTAATTTAATAGGAAACTATGATATACTTATGTACATATATGGTGTACTTATTATTGATAATTCCTTCAAATATGTAATGTTATAAAAAAGAAAGTGATTGAAATCGTACATAAAAAAGGGTTAAAATCGCAAAGCGTTATGTATGCAGGTAGTCTTAATTTTTTTTGCAGCTTCGAAAAACCTGATCATGCTGCGTAATATGTAAAAATCTGCAGTTTTTTTCAGTTACCTTATATAGTACCTCATGAACTATGCATTTTTTATGTTAGTCGTTGGTACCATTTTTAAAGGTGCATTAAATTTGCAACAATTTTAACCTATCTACAGTTCTGAGCATTAAATTATTTTCGAGATATGGCCCCTTTTTCCTTCGAAATCACCAAAATTTTAATTTCGCTCTCATTTTTGTATAACCGCTCAAACTATGAGAAAAATTATGGGAAATTAAGTTGTAGTAGGTATATTTAATTGTCGTGCATTTAAGCACAAAACAACAAACGATTTAATCGGTTATATTGAACCGAAATTTTTCAACAATGTAGCCAAAATTTATCAAAGTCGAACCTTTAGTCGCAATTTAGCTTTAACATTCTGGCCAAATTATTGGTAATCCCTCATATTCGAGTAATTTCGTACTACGACTTATTCCCTAACTGTTTTGGTCTGATTACCGATTGGAACTCCATTATGAACTCAAATATTCAGATTTTGTCGGTAAACAATTCTTTAGTCAAATAATCCACGCTCCCAACGTAATATCCCCCTAAACGACTTTTCCTGTTTAATGAAGACTTTGAGACCCGGAAGAAAAAGCGTCGTAAAATCATTTCCAGGAAATCATGATGCCATTATCGCTAAAAAGTTTTTACCATCAAATCAATCGAAAATGTATATCTGAAAAGTTCGTCAAATTTTGTACCACGAGGGAATTGGAATTAATTTTCTGCTTTAATTAAGAATTTTAAATAAGAGAGGTCTTTATTCTTTTCCTGGGATAATTTATTTTATATTGTCTACAGATATTTTTATATCTTACAAAAAATACATATATTATTTGTTTGGATTTAAAGCATAAATTCACTATATCTATTTACTATATACATACGGTTGAACCAACCACCATAGTAAAATAATTATTAAAAGTATCTGAACGGTAGGGTTTCCATGTAATTTTCATTTTTCAATATTTGTATGCATTTCAGTTCAATTATAAAATACGCATAGAGACAACTGACCACAGAGGAATAATAATAATTTGTTGCAGCAGTTTATTTCCATTATTATTTTTCAGTATTTTATAAATTTGTTAGTAAAAGCGCTTGATCCAGTCAACTTGACTACATATTTATCAAATATCATAAAATCATGGATAGTTTTGTTTCAAAATCTGGAGTAGTGTTTCAAATGGAAGGTTGAACTTTTAGCTATTTTTGAAAAATACAAAAATCTTAAAACTTTGTGAAATATGTACTTTGCAAAATTGATTTATTTGAACGAACCAATTATTTTTTTCAATAAATCGTGAATAAAGAGACTCTCTCTCTCTCTCTCTTCGCCGACAAGAAGTTTACGATTCAGACTTTCGAATGAGATACGTTTTTTACTTCTAAGATAAACCTTTTTTAACTTTTTTTTTTTTTAAATTAGCAACACCCGAGCGCCAAAGTCTAGCTCAGGGCACAAATACACCCGCAATAGGCATAAAAATACCTCATTTGGGTATAGAACCTCCTCGGGTCTTTTGTGTTTTCTAACTCCATTTTTTCGAAAGCGAGAGCAGATTGTGCAGACAAAATCGAATAGAGATAAAATGCCACTTATTCAGCCAAAACAAAAATATTAAATATAAATATGTTGACCAGTTTAACCATACTTATTCTACTAATCGCAATGCTGATGCTAAATCGATGTCTATCTATTATGATGATAGCGACAAAAAACTTTATATGGGACTTAAAACCAAAGATCATAAATAAATCATATTAAAACTGCAAAATATTATTTTAAAACTATTTTTGAGTTTAAGGTCATATAAAGAATTAGTTTTCAAATTAGAAACGTGAAAACCATATTTTCCGCAACGCTGCGGAATTCTAATAAACGTACATATATCCAATTAACGTTTGAAATACCACATGTATATATATATATTATATTTATATTTTCCTAATAGTAGAAGTTGAAGTCCCAGCAAATCAATTAATTTCAGTTTCTATCAGTATTGTGGGGTAATTTTATTAACTTTATATCCCAAATATCAGCCGAAATGGTTTCGCTTAACCTGTTAGCGGCGGGAGTGGTCGGTATATCGACCAACTAAGGGACATAATATTTAATGTTTTTAAGGCAAAATGTAAGACGTTGAGCATGGGGAAAAATAGTATAAACATTCCTGGAACCATTCTTGATTTTGAAAATAACTATTTTAAGGTCAATTCAGAAAGTTGACATGTCTACCTTTTCTGATACACTGAATACGAAAAAAATTGTACCACGTATCTCGAAACTCATCTTCAAGGTGAAAATAGTGAAAAACAAAAAAAGGCAGACCTTGAAATGGCGATTTTCAAGGTCAAGGATGCCACCAAGTTTTTTTTTTGACGTTTTTTCTCCGTATTCAACACATCAAATTTCCTTAATAAAAATACTCTTAAACCTTCGCGCCAAAAATTTTTACATTGGACTTTGCCGGCGGAGCTGGTCGAAAAATCCACCAGCAGTTAGGATGAGGACTCCACACAAGAAATTCCTTGAATTTATTTATAAATTTCACGTCTAATAAAAGATCGATTTTTACTTACATTTCCCCGCCGTTAAAAGGTTAATAAAGTTATCTTAAACATTTAATTATATAACGTGTTTCCTAAAATTTTTTTTGGTTTATAAATACTTATAAGTAAACATTATACATTAGATTACATAGTTAGTTATAATAATCCTAATATTTAGTTGAGTTTTAAAAGCATTTAGAAAGGTTAAATTAAACGAGGTTATCTCAAGGATGCTTCTATAATTAATATACCTATTTGGAAACTTATGCAAAGTCTAAAATAGGAGCAGCGCAATTTGTTATTATGAGACAAAACACGTCAAGTGAGCACCCCCAAAAACCACTATGTCGTCGATTTTTATGAAACATAGATCAAATGAATGCCTATACCAATACTAAACACAGTCCCAAACAATTTTGCAAAATTTCAATTTTTATTGTTTTTACGGATGTTTAAAAATTTTGATTACTTTTAATGAAAACATTAATTTCTCGGACACCTTTCAACGAAATGTTATGAAAAGTTTATGAGAGATTCTTAGAAGTTTATATTTTCAAATTATATACACAATTTTCCAAAATTTATTTATTTACCTATTTATTTATAATAATTAAATAAACAATTGAATTTTTAATCATGTTCTCATGTTTCGATTTTTTGGAAAATAGGCGCAAAATGTTCCTCGGATCTTGAACTATAAAATTCCGCGAAAAAATTTAACTCCCCGACTTATTCTGTAACTCGGCATCAATTTTCTTCGATGCAAGTTTACTCTACGCTAGAGCGCCTGAGCTCACGTTCTACGTACACCGAGAAATTAACTCACGTCTTTTTGGTTATTCGGGTGATTGTAACTTTTTGAACTTCGGAATATATTTTATTAGCTATATTATTGAATCTACGGAATTAAAATTGTGGAACTGTCGCGTATTCTTGACAATTTTAGTATCTGCAAAAAGTTGTACCAAACGGCTTTCATTTGAATCATGATCCGACTGTTAACAGAAGATGAAACTTATTTTTTTGAAAAAGTTGCTCGCCCATTCGTATATACCATTTTCAAGCAACATTTCACCTTTTCCCACGCAAAAATATCTTTTTCCATTTCAAATGTATAAAAATCCATTTCAAAAGTGCTCTTTTTTATTTCAACAGTACCTACTGAATTCCAAAACATTAGTATCGGAATTTATAATAAAAGTGCTCATTATTCCAAATGCAAAGTATGGATCTTCTGTTAACAGTCGGATCATGATTCAAATGAAAGCCGTTTGGTAAAACTTTTTGCAGATACTAAAATTGTCAAGAATACGCGACAGTTCCACAATTTTAATTCCGTAGATTCAATAATATAGCTAATAAAATATATTCCGAAGTTCAAAAAGTTACAATCACCCGAATAACCAAAAAGACGTGAGTTAATTTCTCGGTGTACGTAGAACGTGAGCTCAGACGCTCTAGCGTAGAGTAAACTTGCATCGAAGAAAATTGATGCCGAGTTACAGAATAAGTCGGGGAGTTAAATTTTTTCGCGGAATTTTATAGTTCAAGATCCGAGGAACATTTTGCGCCTATTTTCCAAAAAATCGAAACATGAGAACATGATTAAAAATTCAATTGTTTATTTAATTATTATAAATAAATAGGTAAATAAATAAATTTTGGAAAATTGTGTATATAATTTGAAAATATAAACTTCTAAGAATCTCTCATAAACTTTTCATAACATTTCGTTGAAAGGTGTCCGAGAAATTAATGTTTTCTTTGAAAGTAATCAAAATTTTTAAACATCCGTCAAAACAATAAAAATTGAAATTTTGCAAAATTGTTTGGGGATATGATTAGTATTGGTATAGGCATTCATTTGATCTATGTTTCATAAAAATCGACGACATAGTGGTTTTTGGGGGTGCTCACTTGACGTGTTTTGTCTCTATATAACCTTCATAAGGCAATAAATGGGCTGCAAGGTCGCCATCATCATTTTGGTTGTCGACGACGCACAGAATTTCGAAGGTTTCATTACCAAGGGAAATGTCTAATAAAACGTCCTGCAACATAATATGCATCCATGTTCGGAGGATGTAATAACTCTCGTTCGGGCAGAACCAGGGCTTCCAGGTGGCTTTAATAGGGAAACTTTTGGCCAAGTCCCACAGATTGTTCAATTTTCTGGTAAGCCTCCCCATATATCTCAGTTAATTATCTGGGATTTATTACTGGCATCATGATCACTGTGACAAAAGAGCCGCCCCGGGAATTTTATTTTGCCCGGGCGTGCATCCCCTTTTAGCTCACCTCTCATACCCCAAAATTTACGCTTGGGGCGAATTACAAGTGACGAGTGGGTCTCACCAACAAGTGGGGCTTAATTGAATGCCATGCGACATGAGGGCAAAATTATTTTGGTTAAATGGAAGACATATGTCGAGAAAACAACTTTGCCCGAGGTGAAACGGAGACATCGGCGGAACTATTTATTTATCTTTTATGACTGGCGAAGACAGGCAGCATCAAACAAATTGAATACGTAAATGCGCATATGGGGGCTCCTGAGACAAATTCGTGTTCCGCGTGTACGTGAAGTGAATGGGTTAAGTGAAAAAGTTCCTAATTAGAAAACAGAAAACTTACCTCGTTGGCTACATGATTTGGGGGAAATGTTTTATTGTTGAAAGGATCCTACAGGTTTAAAAAGGTAACAATGGGACGAAAAGCGTTATTTGGTTAAATCCTACTTTCCCGGTAATTTAATTAATTAGATGGTAGAGATTTAAAAATTTACCTTATGTTTATACATTTGCGGTTTCTTGCAAAAGTTTACTTTTTTAATTAACAGCTCTTTGTGAGCCAGAGTTTTGTTTTTTATAAAGTTAGTATTTAGATTCCATACTAAACGTACCACCCAGGAAGTTTTATGGCGACTTCTTTAAGTCACAATTACCTTTTCCTCAACATTACTAATTACATGAAATTCGACACAGTTACAGATAAAGCCTGTTTAAACATATTTTACGGATCTCAAATTTAATTTTTTAATTTCAAAATATATTTTGAAAAAACTTCCTAAATTAAAGACAATCCAAAATTTGACGAAGTTATTAAAGTTGGTCTTACAATTAAAGTGACTCACCCCCATTATAAGTGTAATAGTAGATATAAGTAATAGTTTACATCTTAAACAATACCGGAAGAAAACACAGCAATATTAATTAAAACTTATCATAACATTTTATCAAAAAACATATCTACAAAAAAAAAAAAAACTAATTTCCAAAACCTTAATTCAATTCATATAAAGTTATGTACATATTTTTAGGTCTAATTTTACAATCGTAAGGTAATTTCATCTGTTAAATAAAATCATCCCAATTATTCAACTTTGCTGCTATTTAAAACAATTTTTAACCATTTGGCGGACACTTCATTTATAAGATCATATATTGCATATTACATATAAGTCACGGCGATATGGGAAGAAATGTTCATACAGAAAAAATCTCAACTTTAAGTACTTCTACGGGGACGGACATCAACGTTTTTAGGCGGTTAATCTAAAGAGAGAGGGTTTATTTTGTAAATATAAAAATTTTTTTTTATAATGATTGAAAAATAGTTCATAGTTGCAAGAAAAAGTGTGTACCGTCCATAAGTACTCAGAATCATAAAATTAAAACTCTGAATTTATCTTATCCTGTTGTATCTTCAAATTGTTGCCTTAAAATTTTTAATATTAATTAATCTTAACATTTATATACTCCTTTTTAGAATTAATAATACCGCTTTAAAATTCATTAAAATTAGTGCCTACATAAGTTTCGCTTCCTGTTTCCGAGAAATTCTTCATAAATTCTAAAAGAATTTTTAGATGGAAAGTTATATACTGAATGTCTAAAAATTTGTCTTCATCTAAACATAAATTGAGTTATTCTCATCCCCAGTGTCAAAATTCGTCATCGTAAGACTTTGCAGCATATGGCAAAAGTTAGAGGAAGTTTGAGTTGATTTGACATTGAAATATCCAGAAAAAAAAACTTTGTCTGTTTCCTCGTTGGGATTGGCTTGACGTATTAGCACATGCATGGAGTTCATTTCTGCCTCTAAAGGGATGAAATTAGTCTCTTGATGTTTTGAATAAAACCGACCAAAAAATAATTCATTTTTCCTGTTCTATAGCCTTCAAACCACGTAAATCTATTTGGGGTCGGAATATTTCGCCACAGAGAATTGAGATTTCTGTCCTCAAAAGGTTTTTGTGGCCTCATTGTTACTCTGCGGTGCCATCAGTTTACACACAATTTGGCTTTGTAGCTGAAATTCATGAACGAAAGATACCTAGTTAAATATTAAGTCCTAAAAGGATTTCTTTTTAAAGGAATTTTGTCGGTAATTTTTTGCTAAGCATTCGGTCATTTTAATCAAGCAGACCAAAAAACTCTGACTTCTACCTTTAGATCCGTTGATAGATTTTCTGGTAGAAAAAGAGTTTATAGGTAGGTATTATTCCTTTATTTTGCGTCCTGTTTTAAATCTTAATGGAATATGAGGAAAATTAATTACATTTAAAAAATATATTTAAAAAAGAAAAATTAATTACACTAATGAGCCGTCGCATCTAGCTTAATAAAAAAACTTATTGTTTGATTTCGATACGGACGAAACCAGTGTTAATTTTTTACATTTAGCATATTAATTTTTCCTTGCTATTATAATTATAATGGAGAAGTATAGAAACTTTTTCACAAATTAAACTAATAATGCCATTTATTTTGAGTTGTTGAAGGCTTATATCAAAGATGGTTTTTTGCAAATAAGTACATATATAATAAACCGTCAACTTTTCGACAAAAAATAATAGTTTTAGACTTCTTGCACGCTTTCACAGCGCATATATATAATATAATAGAAAATATACAATAATTAAAACTAATAATTAAGTGTAGCAATAACAACAATAAGTATATACTTACATATAATAATTAATCAATATAAATAATTATGTCGCTAGAGTGGCACTGGTAACTTAAAACGCTATACTCGTGAATGGTTACCTCTACACAAGAAAATTTCGCAGACGGACAATAAATTGTTTTAACTACAAGTGTGGTAATATTTAGTTTTAGAAAAATGACGCTTTATTAAAATTAAAAGCGCAATTTTATAAAAAACTTACAAACTTAAGATCGCTGTCTGTCTAGGGTATTAGTCGAGATTTTGACTTGATAAATGTAGACTGCAAAATTTGATTAAAGTCGATTAAGGAATGCTACTGCTATCATATTCACAACATACATCAGAGAAATTACATTGATATTTTTAAACAAAATAAGTAGTTAGCCAACAATTAACTCGACACTACTGAAAACAAAATATTTTATAATTGATATTAACATCCTACGCTTTATTAAAATCAAATTGATAAGCCGTGGTTGACAAATTTCTTTTTAATTAAACCGAATTTTTGTTGCACAATACTGTTTTTTATTTCCTAGCATTGATTACTTATTTTGTAAAGTGGAGCGTTACAAATGAGCTACAGTTGGGCACTAGAGAATGTTGGTTTGATTCCCACAAATAAGAAAATGAGCCTAAAATATTCTTAATAAAAAGCATTATATAAATGTCATGTTAGAATTTCGTTCACTGTACAAAATGGTAATTTTAAAAGAACAAAACATTTACAAATTTGTATAAACCTAAAATTCAAGGCTCATTACCTCCGGTTCCACTTATTATGAGTTACAATCAGGACAAATCCTTAAATAATTTTCTGAAAGAAAACCTCAAAGGCGGAAATTCTTCATTATAAACGTTTTCCTCATTGTGATAAAATCGCTCACGCTATCTAAAATTTTTATATGTCGGAGCTATGTTTTTTTTATTATAAGAGAGATAATAAATTTAATAAATAGTATTAGGAGTGATTTTTTAATAAAAGGTACATAGTTGAGAAATCAGTAACGTTGGAAACAACCTAACTTTTCCATGGCAATTTAATCTTTTCATGGTCTAATAATTGTCTTAGACTATGTAATTTATTTCAAAGTCAAATAACCAAAAAAGATTGAGAAGATCGTTCAAGTGAGGTTCCAAAGAAAATCAAACGGATTGGGCATCTAAAAATACCTTCAATTATATGATTTGTCAATTTATACACTCTCTCTATCTTGTTCAAGCAATTTGACTTTCACGACAAAATTTTGCTTATGGCTTTAATGTTTTCACTATTTGAGTAAGATTAATAAATTCAACTGTATTTAAGATTTACAATAACGTAGAAGAACTTCCCTCAAGTTCCTTCTGCAATGTTTACATTTCCAGTCCATCAACTCCCGTCCGAATCTTCATCGTCCTACCAATGAAATAAAGGGTCCAGAGAGATTGGCCTCAGCTAGATTAAATAGAATCAACCTTTTTGCAAGAAAGCTCCTAAAAATAAATGAGTAATTGATGAAACCATCGCTAAAAATTCTAGTAAAATAGGAAACTGAAACACAAAAATAGATCCAAATTAAGGTCAGTTTGCGAATGTTGTTGGTAATTGCATTAATAAAATTAAGAGGCTTCAACTCCTTTACTCCATTTAATTATGGCTTGTCCACACAAAATAGTAGCAAAACGTCTGATTCCTTTTTATTAAATTAAATCGTTCGTGCTTGATTTTCTTCTCACACAAGGTTGACGCTGAAGTTTGGGCAGCCTAAAAAAAATGTTCAAGAAAATGAAAAGGTACAAAGTGATCAATCAGCCCCAAAAGAACGGCTAATAAAATGCTCTGAAAATGAGCAAATCAAGCAAATCCAATTTAGCTTTTGTTGTCAGTCCTTCCCTATTTTTATCCTGGAGTTTTCGCGTAAAAAACAAATTATGCGCTCACGTATAAATCTAAAAGCAGGAAAATGCTCTTTTGTAATTTTATCGCAATCGTTTTCGCTAGACCACTGTATTGGATACTAACTGCTAGACTAATGTATATTATTTCTTGGGGAGTTTTATACATCGGAATAGGCCACTAAATTGATATTGCGTGTTTGCTCCGCACCACTAGATAGGCCAAGTGGCGAATTGAAGTAATAAATTATTCTGTAATTTTATAGGGAAACGCCTCTTTTTACATTTATTACTAATGTATGTAATTATTTTCGCGGTTGTATGAAGTTTTTGAAGTGATTTTCGATGTTTATTAAGAACTAATTTCTAAATACTTATTGATCAGTATTTTGCATTTTATTTAAATAATAAGACAAACCTTCCGCAAATTTTATTTCAGTCAACTACTTTTAATAAAACATAGCAAATTATGACTTCGTTAAGAGTAAAATTGCAAAATATGGTTCATTCACCGCGATTTCAAACCTTCCTTCATTTTTGCGTAGATTATTTAAATCGTGCAAGTGTTCACGGTTTCAAGAAATTGGGGGATACCCACATACACTGGTTTGAATTGTAAGTAAAACAAGTTCAATATTTATTTACTTAATTTAAGATATGGAGTAGAATGACGATCGATTTCATGTTGAGGATTAAAGCTGTGAAAGAAGCGTCGTATTTAAATAAGTTGAATTAAACCAATTTTTAGACGGGCTATATGAATACGAAAACGAGATTCGATTTTCTTCTGAAAAGTTATTACATACCTACCGAAATAATAATCGACAGAAAAATTATATTTAAAATTAAGAAATTTTATGAAGTTTATACTTTTTCATTCCTACTATAGCGGTGCCGCAACTTTATGAATTTAGAAAAAAAACGAAAATTCTTGTGAACATTTGAGAATATCCAGCTATTTTCGGTTTCATTAATTATTTCTCAAAAATAATAAATAAGGACAAAGACATACATATATACCATAAAATAGAAAATTTATAATTAATGGAGAAATTTCTTTTCATAATCAATCAGGAAACCAAAATATCTGCCAGTAATAACCTTTTCCTTATTAATATTATTAGCTTATTCTGGCTGCTCTTAGTCGTCGTTCTCGCTATTAGTTGCGGAAGCATGAGTAAATATTTGTCCGACACTTATTGGACAGATAGTACAGTCATAGCAATAGACAGAGAATATTTGTCCTGGAATACAACCTTTCCAGCTGCCACCATATGTCCTATTAATTTTTTGGATGACATCAAGGTTGCAGAGTTTGTGAAGTATGTATGTATGTACATACATGTATTTGAATTCTATAAATAAGTACTATCTATGTAAGTATATAATATTAAAAAATAATTTTTATGAATAGAAGTCGTGCTAGTACTTTCGAGCATCAAAGAGAAATTACAGACTTCATTCAAAATATTTCTAAAATCAGCATTATGAATTTTGGCGAAATTCCGGTTAAAAATTATGGTATCAAACCGGAAGAGTATCTTGCAATTATTTTTAAGTATACATATTTAATCTCATATTTATTTAGAGGATGTTAATAAATCATTATTTTAAGTCTATCTAAAACTACCGATCCTACCGTATTACGTGACTCAACGTTGCTTAAAGTTGTAAAAACAGTTTCTCCGCTCGGCATATGTTATACTTGGAACAATGAAGCAGCTTTCCATATATCATCTAAGTATATTTTATAATTATGATATAAATTACTTATTTTTATACATTTCCACTTAAAAAATATTCTAATTACAGCCTTTATGGTGACAGTGTTCAACCGCCTCCAAAATCTTCAATTGTTAAAATAAATTTTTACAGTCCATTTCCACAAATGTATTTATTCAAATCGGATTTACCAGAATTTAAAGCTTATGTCCATGCAACAAATGATTTACCACAATCATCAGATAAAGTTGTACATTTCAACAATTCGGGTCAACTGATGTGGAGCTTTAGAGCCTTAGAGATTACTTATGGAGATGACTTTATCGAGTGAATTTTTATATAATTTTTAAAACATTGTAGCTAACTACCAGATTTTTCAGAAAAACAAGCATTGAGCAGAGAAAATGCAGAACTTATGATGAGTCTAATCTTCATATGTTTGACATTTACACGGAGCAGTTTTGTTTAATTGAGTGTAACACTAAACACAGTATGGAAAATTGTCATTGTATTCCACACTTCTATGCTAAAGGTAAATCTTTAAAACTTTTATATAGATTTAATTTACTACTGACGAATAATAATTAAATCGGAATCTTTTATACTTTCACTTTACAGATTTTTAAAGTAATAATTTCACCAAAATTATAATTCGACATTTTTATTACTTAATGACATGTATTATTATCGTTTATTTATTACTTAGATTATATAGGAAAAAGGTTGAAATTTTTTCTTAAATTAATATTTTCAATATTTCATTTTTAGGTAGTATAAAATATCCAATATGTGGTCCAATTGGCTTAAAATGTTTAGCATCCATGAAAATTCATCTGTATCGTAAAGAATGCAATTGCGTTCCAAACTGTAGGAAAGAAAAATTTATCAAACTGCAAACAGTATACAACGAAAACCTCTAAATTCTATACAAATTTTATTAAACAATTTACTTTTAGAATCCTAAGATAAATCTTCGATCCACAACCACAATGTCCATTTCTGTTGCTATGGATGAAGCAGCTTTAGTAAGATACAAAAGGGAAATAATTTTTACTTTTATTGATTTCATAAGTAAGAATCTTTCAAGGAGCCAGAAAATTGAGAAAAGATTTGAACTTTCTTATTCTTTTCAACAGTTTGCATTGGTGGAACAACAGGTCTCTTCTTAGGCTGCAGTGTTGTAAGTTTTATTGAATTGATTTACTTTTTGACATTAAGACTTTTCTGGTACTACAAAGGATATACGACTCATAAATAAATTCAAATTAATATATATTGCTAGAAAGAAACAATTAAATAAATATGATTTTCGTTAAAAACGATAAATAAACATTTGTAACTTAATGCCATTTGTAATGTCATTTGCATCAAAACCAATTCTATGTTTGCTCTCACCTTTTTGAAAACTGGTGAACGCTTCGCTTCGTAAGAGTTTTACATTTTTATTGGGCATGAAATTTCATTCTTTACAAAACGTTAAAAAATCTTAGGATTACCTTTGTTAGTGATTGTTCTTTTTTCATTCCTGTAACTTTTGCAAAAGCTGGAATTATGCAAAACTACTTTGATACTACTAGAAATTTTAAGAAAATTAAAAAATATTAATTTTGCACACGAGTGTTTTTGTATTTCAAAACTACAAGTTCAAATAGATGATACATGGTTAGCATGAAAAAGAAACAAAATATCATTTTTATTTCGTTCCATATTATTATGTATGAAAAAATATGCGTACCTAAATATTAGTAAATAGACCTTGATGAGTGAATGGTACCTACGATTTTACCAAAATAAGCTTACTAAAGAATTTTGCTGGATCACACACTGATATAGGGTTTGATAACTATAACCCCTATATATGAACCACAAATTCTTTTGGTTATGTACTACAAAAAAAATATCCTTTTGGCAATAATTTCAAGGATGAATAATTTAGTGTTACATTCTTTACAATGATAAGCTGAATCATTTATTATTTATCATAAGACATTTTCTTTTCAGAAAAAAATAACGATATCAAATCTATGTATACAATATAGGCTTTATACAATAAGCTTATGTAATAAAGTACATTCTGAATCATGTAAATAAAATAGCTCAACCCACATTATAAGTTTATTTTTAGGATTTCCTATATTTATACCATCATTTTCAAGGATGTCCCATTTCGCAAACTTTTTTCTTTTCCAACTTTCATATTTGCTTCATTCAAGGAATGTGAAAATATAGGCAATATGTGAATACTTACATAAATATATCAATACAACATCCTGCAAGTTTCTAGAGCTCGTGACCGGACCTTGAAACATTTTTTTGCAAATCAATAAATCTGACACGTACTCTTGGGGATAAAATTACTTTCAGAGTGGTTTCTTATCACAGAAGAAAACATTGAATTTTGCAAGGGTGAAATTCCTTTCTAACCTTGAATAGATATGAAAAATGTCATATCGAATTTCTGGCATAACTTTATACGATTTAATTAAATGTGAAAACCAGAAATAAATATCAATGAAAGAATATTTTGATGAATATTTACTGTGAAAATCATGTACTCATAATTTTCAATTAACATATCAATCAGCTGAATAATAATATATAATTAATAATTTATTTAACTTAAATAATTTTATAATATTATAAACATTTAGATAAAAATTAGTGGATCCCTAATAAATCTTCAGCTTAAACTTACATGACACACCACATAATTATCTGTAATTTCTGTTGACAATGCCACATACAGTGAATAGGTCCATCTGCATCCTTTCAAAGTCTATTAACAAAAAGGTGTCATCTGGAAAGTATTTATTTTTACTAAAAAAAAAAAGCAACAAAATCAATAAAAACATAAATGTATGTATAATTCACATATGTATGTAGATCTCAAATGTAAATAAAAGACAATTTGCCGATGCTCTCTGAATTCGATTAGCTTATTTAATATTTATATATTATTTGTTAGGCCTGGACGAGCTGACATTATAATATCCACAACAAATATGCACATATTTTCCAGAAATTTAAAAAATCTGTATTGCTTGCTATGAGATTGATATTTTATATATTATACTTGTTTTGCATACCGGCAAGCTGCTTTCAGTCCGTAATACCCTGCTTTCACATTCCTTCCGAATTTAAAAAAAAAAATTATTGATAAATTTTACGTTGTACATCAACTATGTAGCTAGTTTTCGTTAATTTCGAAAGATAGTATCTCTTTTTGCAAGCGATTTTTTCACATTTGATAATTCTTTAGAGGTCTGAGTGTGCTATTATCTGAAATCACTTAAAACTCAAATTGGAAAGTTTCTACTATAAGTTTTTATATTTTATTTATTTATTTTATTTTATATACATTTATAGCAACTTTATTATTTTTCCACTTTATAGAATAATCTTCAAATTCGAATTGTTTTTTCCTAGAACAATATTTGTAAAATAGAAGTTTAACAATAGTAGATATAATGAAATAATTTTGAGACAGTTCTGGTTATACGAACGTTTTAAATAAAATTTCAATTTGATAGGGATTTATTAATATTTCAATTAACGTCTTAAATCCTTTCTGGTGGTAAGAAATCTTTTATGCAAAACTATAAGAAGTGACATTTTCGCAAAAATTAGAATTGTATAATATAAATTATATCAATTTTCCCTTAAAAAAATTGTTCTTGTGAAGGCAATTACCCTGAAAACCCCTTAAAAACCAACAAAAAGCTCGCATATTTTTATTAAGCACTCAAATAAATAAAAGCGTCATTAAAATTTAATGGTACCCAAGATACTCTTGTTTCTGGTCACGTCTCCATGGGTGTCTGGAAAATTGTTGCTTGTTACCCTAAAGTCTCCCGTAGATTGTACATTAATGTTGACACGGTAAATAACTTCTTAGAAAATTATTGTGCCAGCAGGGGTTATGTTATGGAATAAAATCCTTGTATTTAATCTAAAAATGTCACAATTATATGAGAGCAGTGATTCATTGTACCTACTATATATTTTGTTTTTTGTTATACATTTATGAGTTCCGAAAAGAAGAATAATATCTAGCTAAATTAAGACGGAAATTTATTTATTTTATCTCCTCTCTAAAGTCTTAATATCGAGAAAATTTTACTGATTTTCCGACCATTTTTTTTAAATACATCTAGCATTAATCTATGATATCATTAGAAAATAAGGAAATTGAGATAAAATAAACATAAATTAAATACATAAATTTTATGAATATAACTCCGTCTTTTTCTTCTCAATTAAAGGAAAAGCTCAATTTAAAGCTGAAAATTGGTTGAGCAACGATTTAGTTTGCTTGATTCTTTTGCATGGAAAAATCAGGTATAAAATATGACAAATTTATAAGAATTAATTTCAAAGAGTTGATTCGGAAATATCTTATCTACATACCTATATAGATTCCTAGGGATGTTCAGTCCCAAAGATATTTGACAGGAAAAACGAGTAGCTCAACTCTCGCTGGTTTTTATTGTAGGGGAGACTGGGGCTGGTTGTGACATTTTTTAAACAAATTGTCATATCTTTTTGTTAGTTAGATTATTTTACGTAATTCCAAGTTTGTTCAATTAAATAACTATTCAAGATTCTAATTTAAGAAGAATTTTAGATTTACGCCTATTAGAAGTGCTATAAACACGCGAATTCTGAAAAAAGAGCCGTGTAACTTTTAGCCTCGTGCCTGGGGCTGGTTGTTACACCACACGGGGTAGGTTGATACAACAAAAAACAAACATAATCTGAGAGTTTTTAGTAAGGGCAATTAACATTTTTTTTACTTAATTTAGACCTTAACACAGTTTTTTTATGTTTGCAAGGTGTAAAGGTGTACGACTGCTCTGTATGCCTCATCAAATAACAAATTTGGTAGCTTAGGAATTTGATGAAAATTATAAATTTATTTCTTAAACAAAAAATTTGGCATACAATTTCTTTTATGCCTTTTATCCTTATGCCTCACAAAAACAAAAAAATTGGTAACTTTTAACCCTCAAAAATAACAAAAAACTTCTTTCCTAAACAAAAACTAAGGCAGATACTACCGAGATGTACATGTAACAACCTGCCCCGAAGAAATGTCACTTTTAGCCCCGACCCCAAAATTTAGCCTTTAACCCGGCGTCAGTATGGTATAAAATTAGTACGACAACTGTAGGGTGGGGTCAAAATGACCCAGATTTTCAACTGTATATGATTTTTACCATGTCAAGGAAATTGGAGGATTTTTCTATATAATTAGATGAATTAATTCCCAAATTAAAATATTTTAGTGAAAAACAATAAAAATTCGTATCATATTAGGAACTTTTTATTGAAAAGTTCGGCAACGTCACACTTTTATTTTTAGAAATACCCGCGTTTAAGAATATCACGGGTCATAATGACCCAACCTGGCTGACGCCGGGTTAAGGTTAAGTAGAAAAAAATCTAGTAGAAATAACTGTATTATGATATATTTAACACAAAAAGAAAGCATTGAGGCACAAATATACATTACCGCACAACTATTTTTTAATTATAAAAAGGCTTTAGACCAATATTACTAAAAAAATAAAAAGTTAGAAACATGCGGTTTTGATAGCACCGTACCAGGGCTCCTCACACAAATGCGTTGGCGGAACTAGCGGGCAAGTGGCTAGCCTATCATACCGTGGTAATTTTTCTCTTTCAAGTGTTACTGTTACTATCTTTGTATAGCCACCATTGCCGCTGTAACAACCTACCCCTGTCTCAACCAGCCCCAGTCTCCCCTACCATAGTTGAAAAAAGTTTACAGTGTTGTATTTTAGAATGATAATAATAATATAATAATATACATTGATTGATTATTTTATATTATTTATTATAACTTAACTAGCATCTAATGTTATATACCTGTCGATCAGTAAATTAGTTTCAGTATACCGAATATATGCTTACATTTTTAGTAAAAAGAACGAATCTGTAATTCTTAATATATATGCGCCCAAACAGGGACTTTTATTAATATTAATTGCACCATTTATACAATTATTTCAGCTAAAGGGTTTGATTTGTACTGCCGCTATTCCTATTTGACCATATACCTTATATTAATTAATTCTATAACCAAAGGGAAAAGGTCCAAAAATCAATTTCCAAAGTCTATAAATATAAACCCTTTGACTCTAAGACGTTTTAACGTTTGTTAAATTAGGACTGTATTTCTGTAACTTTTTAAAAATATTTGTTATAAATTCTAATAAAATTTGGCACTTCAACCTGCGTCACTTGTTTCCAAGTCTGATATAAATTTGTGTAAAAATCGCTATACAAATTCATATTTTATTACACAATAGTGTACTTTAATTGAATTTAAAATTCCTTTAAATCAAAACAATGGAAAATAATCTAAAAGTATACTTCCGCTGTTTCAATTTCTCGGGAATCGTTTCATTCTCTTCCATTTTCCATTTCTTCCTTAAGAAATGGTGGTACAATAAGTAACTGTCTTAGAAAAATCAAATTGAGAAATCATGTTTTCAATAAAAGCATGAATTCGTTTCCTCGTTCCAAACTGTCGAAGAAAATAAGGCCGGGAGCAAGTCGAACCTACAAAATATTATCCTAAAGCTTACACTTTAGCAAATATGAAATGTTAATAACTTTGCAGCTTTCGGGCCGCGATATTCAGCCCGCCGTAAAAATTCGCATTTCATATGGGAGGTTTACGCAACACTTCCAATTTTAGGCAATGGTTTTCGCTACCTTAGCTGTTGTAAGTTCTTTGCGCATTATTGTAAAATCAAATTCACATAAATTTTCCGCGAAAAGGGACAAAATAAGCAAATATTGCAGGAAAAATATTCGAGATAAATTAAATTGTCTGCTTTTTCCTCTTTTATGATTCTTCGTACTTCGTTGCGCAGTGATATCGTAAAATTTTATCATAGCACATCAGCGAAAACTACGCTCCCTGAAATGCCAGGACAAGCGAGTTTGCATCTTATTTGGTGCAGGAAATAATCTGGTTTCACGTAAATAGTTAATTATATATTTGTTGAACCCAGAAGCTGGCATTATTTCATATAGAAAGGTTATAAAAAGTTAGTTAAATTAAGATTGTATAAAATTATTTTCATCTTAAAATACGATTTCAACAAATGTTAAAATTATGGGCGCATAGTACGCTACATAATTTCACGCCAAAATTCGCAGAAATAAAATTTTAGGTTAGGACTAGGTATAGATTAGACTGCGTAATGTATGCACGACCATGAGCACAAAATTGGTAATTTTCCTTCGGTTCAGTTTATCCGATTATAACAAAATCAATAATACATTCATAATACATTGTATCAAAGGTTATATAAGGTGTTTTACTGAGATCTGAACATATTTGAATTCAAATAATAAATTGCGATAATACTATTTTAACTTGTATAAAATCATGATTTTTATAGCAATATCAGGATGCAACCAACTCACGAATAAATATTTTGCGATACTGAGGAGATTTTATTCAAAACATTAGACATATCTGTGGGTAAAATTATGTATTAGACAACACGCAGAAATATTGATTTTTAATGTATTCCATTTTCGCAATTTTGACACAGACTCCTTAATAGTTGCACGTATAAAATTAAAATAAATCAACTTATTAGCAGCCAAAAACACAAGTTTTTTAGAAAATTTGTAATAAACATACCTATGTATGTAGTTGCCGATAACAATTCGTACAGTGGTGTCATATTAGATTTAAAATGGATTTAAGCATTTGTTTTGAATTTTTTGATAGTACTGTCACATGGAGCTATAAAGAGTTAAATACCTACGAAGTATAAGTCGCCGACAATTTTTTTTAAAAACTATCACTTGTTATATTAAATAATGGGCAATGCTATAAGGTTCCATCACAATCCGTGTAAAGACCTAAAACTACAATGTCAAAGATTTCTCTTTATAAGAATAAAAAAATCTGACTTTTACACCTTTAATTCCTAACTTATTTGCTAAATCGATTTGTTGTGGATAAATAAGCCCACAGATTAGCTTTAAAACTGACCTAATCAAAACTTACCAAAAAGGCAATCTCAGGGCAGGAAGTATCACCCAATTCAATTTTTGGGCTTATTTCCTCTATAGTAAGTTCCCTTTGGAGGCAGGAAGAAAAGGAGGCACGTCAATGTCCTTAGTCATAATACGCTCGCCAACGAGATGGAAAGAGGAAATTAACTATAGCACGTGCTATTTACTCTTGCCTGAATTTGGTGACATAGTTTAGTTGATCCTCAGAAAAATTCGCCAAGTACCTCGAAATCTGGTTGGACAGTTTCTCATTCGTCTTGTTGCTCCCTGAAAAGGTCCACGTGGCCATCCACCGCCCGAAAGGCCGTCGAGTCGTTTTTAATTTTCTTCGTCCAAGCAAAATGTTGTTTACTTTTTGCCTAGAGTAAATATAGTTTAATTTTCCACGAGTTCAGGTGCCATCGCAAAAGGAGAAAAAATATTCTTAATTGAATTCTGCTCGTACATAAATATCCTATAACAAATAGGTAATTTCATAAGTTGAATAAAGAGAGCTGTTCTTAATTAAACAAACATGCAGTTACCTAATTTCTATAATCATTTGCAGGATAATAAGAAGATTTAACTCAATTAGTAAGGTGTTAAACAATTTTTCTTTGTTAGATATTTTGCTACAATTAGGTACCTCTAGGCATCCCAGGTAGGTAAACAAACATATAAGTACATATGTGCATATTAAAAGTTTCACTTGACTTAGAAACAAAAATATTTGTCTAAGAAATACATCCGCCAAATTTTAAGATATACCCATAAGAAAAGTGCTAAGGGAGTTTTCGGGGTGGGATATACGTTTACCCATCCTTTAAAATTAGGCAATTTCATACAGCTTAGAAACGTTTTAAGGATTAATGGGATTTTTAAAGAAGTTAATCTTCTCGCGGCACCGGCAATATGATAATAAAGCTACACGTGCCATTCATTTGCTCTTTGGATGAAGCGAGCATACTTAATTCGTGGCTTATTATAGGTGTATAAATTGAGAAACGTTTTTAAAGTGCCTTCGTATCTCACTTACATTATACGTAATTTTGGTACAACCGAAAATTTATTAAGTGGTAATTATAGGAAGGAATACAAGTGACGTAAAATGGAGGCTTCCTGTGTAATCATGATGTAGGTATGCAGATAAATGAGCTCGTGCAAATATTTTAAAATATAGGTATTAAATGAAGGTAAGCGGGGCAGACCAAGCAGTCATAAAAGCATATTAAATTAACATTAAAATTTATAATTTGGGATAAGGATGTGAACTTTTAATAAATTTTAAGTAAAAATAGACTGAGTAATAAATAAATTTAAGTAAGAGACGTTTGGTCTGTATATTCCGCGATAACTTCTATACCACTCTACCAATATGACTAAAATATTGCACACACACAAAAGAGAGTGCTGGTTAGAAGATAGACTCTATATTATCGGGTTTGAATCAAATTTAGGTTAGCTTGAACTACTTGAACCTACTGAAACCAAGCTGAGTTCCAGTTAAGTAAGGCTCGGACCAAGCTTACTCTAAAAGAAGTTCAAATTCGATTTAAGGTTAGCGTTCAAAATTGAAATTTATATGCATACAGCTAGCATGCTCAGAAAACTTCCCCAAGCAGAAATGGGCCAATTTTTGATAAAGTAATTTGCAATGGAGAGTGATCGTAATTACAGTAATTTGTAATTGTAATCCAAGATGATCACAATTAAAATTACTTCTATATCTTTAGTGTCAAATAGAGTATTGGGACAATGCTTAGGACCATTTCAATGCTTCGGGAACTTCTAGTTTTTCGAAGTACGATTTTTTTTATGATAGGCAGGGCATTCCAGGACAAAAAAATTGTATTCTAAAATAATCAAGAGTGACAATTACCATGTAGATATTCTTAATTACAAGTAATAAATTTACCAGTAATTCCAATTTCTTTGCAATCAAAATATTGATTCTTAGTAATTACAATTACAAAGTTACTTTGACTATTTTGTAATTGCTATTCAGCATCGATCAAATTTTGTAATATATTACGCACAACTCTGTACCCAAGCAGTCAGGTGTATCAACAAGTAAGTATTGAGTGAACCAATTAAGTATACTTAGTTATAATTAAGTAAAAATTCAAATGAAATAAAATGTTTTATTTTTAAATGGACCCATTTATTGCATTCTTCACATCCAACAAAATAACACAATTTTATAAACTTTTTACACATAAATCAGTCACGGGCTAGAAGCCTTTATAACAGGCCAGACCAACCCAAATTATTCCACGAACAATTTCAAAACCTCCGGTGACAATAATTAAAAACAAAATTAATAAAAATATTAAAATATCAGAATGTCGATGTCTTCTTTCTACTCATACTTACAATTAGATATAAATGTATGTAAATTTTAATTTGTGACCCTGCTCTTGTTATGTTCAATTGGTTCAAATATTTCACTATCTTTTGTAAGTGACATAATAATCACCACGCCTCAGGCCAGCTTAAAAGCTTTTTTAGGCCTTCGAGTTTTTCTTTTCAAAATCTTAAAAGGTACAAATAACTTAAGTGTAAAAAACAAATTCATTATCCTAGTGAACTATTCTCTTGGAGTAATTCTCACTTTGAGACCATTCTTAGGTCTTAGAATTAGTTCTCCTAGCAGTGTAAGATCTTCTCTTCTGTCGACGGCTTCAATTTTGTAATTTCTAAGAATTGTGGAAAGAACGGTCTTTTCTTCCAAAATTGCAAACTTCTGCCCAATACAGTTCCGTGGTCCAGCACTGAAAGGAATATAGGCAAACGGATGACGGCCTTGACAATTTTCTGGAAGGAAATTATCAGGGTTAAACTGATCTGGCTTGGGAAACACCTTTGGATTTCGATGCAACATATACGTGTTGATAAGAGCTGTTGTGCCAGCGGGAACTGTGTAGTCACCTGAAATATAAATAACTATAAATTTTGTTTAAAGCAGTATGTTAAATTGTCTCACCAATTTGCACATCTTCACCAATTGATCTCGCCATCATAGGTACACTAGGATAAAGTCTAAGAGCGTCCTTAATACAACACTCTAAATATTTCATATCCATTAAATTCTTCATAGTCGCTGGAGTCTCCTTATCTCCCCCGAAAATAAAATCTAACTCTTCTACAACACGATCCTGAATATGAGGATTTTCACCCAACAAAAATAGTGTCCAAGAAATTGCAGCTGATGTTGTATCGTGACCCTGGAAGAACAAAAGTTGAGTTAAAAAAACATAAATAAATAAATAAAACTATCGTAATTTAAACACGCATGATTAACCAGTTGAAAGCTTTGTAGATAGATGTATGATGTATTTTTTCGAACTCATTACATAAATTACTTAAATATATTTACTACATTTTCATAATAATGTCTTTGGTAATAAATTACTGGTATGAAAACAAAAAATTTTACACAAACACAAATATATGAATGTAATTACCTCAAACATAAAAGTGTCAACCTCTTCTCTTATATCTTCATTCGAAAGAACAGTGCCGTCTTTTGATGCTTCAATAAGGAGATCTAAGAAGGCCAAACGTTTCTTTTTACCAAAAACAACTTCATCTACTTTATCCTCTTCATAGAAACTTGGCATATCTGGACTGTTGTTGTTGAAATTACTGAAGGGATCATTGTTGTTATTCTTGTTCTTGATTTCTTCTTTACGTTCCCGAATTACGCGGTTGGAGAATCCATGAAGAATTTTTACGTATTCTTCGTGGGCTTTGTAATTTTTCGTCATCCGGAATATGAAATCCCATTGCAGCCATAGTGTTGCTTGGCGACTTTGAACTATTTCACCAATTCTGAAAATATATAAAACTTTCTAAATTGTGGTATAATTAAAATTATTTGAAAGAAGAATAAAACAGAAAATAATAGTTTGTGGTAAGGACGATACTGTGACTTATATTTCTATTGTGTTTGCGGCAAATTATTTTCAAATTACAACCTTGAAGGCCTCAGAAATGTACATACCATTTTTTACCTAATCCTTAATTTAATATCTTTCAATTAGCTTGCTATTCGACAAAAAACCTAAATTTATTCAATTACCATTTCATACTACATGTGCCCGCCCACTGCTTCTTTACTTTTCATTTTTGCTTGGAAGGAGGATCCCTCATCTTTAATTTATTAATACTCAATAAGTTAATAGATTAATTGGATTCTTTTGAAAATTTCAGTCTGCGTTGTAATCATAACACACATTTTTTATTACTTAATTTTCATCGAAATTACAACTAGAGATGACAATTCACATAATTTAATGATAGTCAAGCACTTAAATTTTTTTCAAACAGGTCCACTTTATTCAAATTTTGCAAGTATATTCTTAATTTAGTTTAGGATTAGTATTTCCTCTTTCTATTTTTGCTATCAACACCTAGTTACAGCGGTTAAAATGAATTGAGTGGCTTTCGCAAGAATTGAAATTGAAATTATAATTTCAAATATATTAATTCGTTTAAATTTAACGTCTAAAAAATACGATTAACGAAACTCTTAATGCCATTTAACTACTGCAAATTCGCTAAATATTACATACATATAGGAAAGGTCATACCATTCAATCATCATATTCATAATTATGCAGCGTTAGTTCTTAAATTTAAGGAGTTGCAGAGAATGAAACTGGTTAAGTAACCTTCCAAGTAAATTTTTTTGCGCGCGCACGGAGACCCACGCAGGTTAAGCTACGGCTTTTCCACTTCTCTACTGAATTTTGTTCCTCTTACCAAGGCGATGGCTTCTTATTGTGTCAATGCTATCAACTTTTAAGAACCTGCGTCGTTTGCAAAAAATTTGTCTGCTTGACCACTTCAAAGAATCTAATCTCCACTGCTGGCACAATTTCCAGTTGGGCTTGAGCAGGTTGCTAGACGAAAATCTACGCCGGTAACTGGCCTAGAGTTGCACAAGTCATAGATTCTTGGTAAAAATACCAGCGAAGCGCGCATCAAACCGTTGATCACTTTGATCAGAGCATTAAATTTACTTAGAAGTCATCTTGAACAGAGAATTAATCCATATCGGACGTGATCGAATTAAGGTATATAGCAGTTTTAATTTTAAAGGTCTTGAAATCATTAAAATAAAGCTATAATTATAGATCAATGGAGTACGATGTTAACCAATTTTCCATAAAATCATAGTTCATGTTTTGAAAAATATTTTTGCCTTATAATACTTGTAGAGATTTCAGACATTAGATCTGTTTTTAAGGTCAAGATTATAATTAATATGAATTGTAATTGAATGGCAAGAGTTCATAATAATGGCTAAACCTGTGATCATTACCCGTAATTTTTAAATGGTAATGTATTACAAAAATATAAGCTACCTATACAACACAATAAAATCAAACAATAGAAATAAAAACTATATTTTTGCATTTTTGTCTAAAAAATAAAAAATTTATTTACCACTCTAATTTACGACAACAAGAACAATGAATTTGAATAAGTAAAATTAATAAAGTTATGCAAGAAATGCTGCATTCAGACAAATAGCAGCCCATTGCCAAGGTTTGTAACGAGTTTTTCATTTCATCATTTCTTCAAGTTGAAATTCAACTTTTATAAAGAAGATAAATCAAAGCTACTCGGTGGGTAATTTATAGAGGAACTCATTAGGAATGTAAAAATTTCATCGGTTATAAATGCAAAGGTCGTGCGATTCGGAACTTGATTTAAATTGGGTTGAGGGAAATTTTATGATCTTACATAGTTTAGAGAACTTCCGGAATTTAGTGATGATTTTATAAATATGTAAATTTGAACATTTTAACACTTTTTTGCATCATTGCCGAGAGCATTAAATTAAAATTTAATAACATTTTGTTCATAAAATTATGAATTAGTTTATCGAACTTTAAATTTTGCATTTAATGAAAGATATGCGTTGAAGTAAACTGAATCATTGAAACCAAAACACTATAAAAATATTGTTGAATGCCGAATAATGACAAAATTGCAAGTTTTAGTCGTACATGTTTTAAATTCAATTAGTAAACAATAAGGCGGATACTAAAATATAGTAGATACTAATTAGGTGAAGTACTTACCCATAAACTGCTTTAACATAATCAGATTCGCTATCACTTTGGGCATAAATTCTTCGTCCCATTGCGGTTTCTATCAAAATTATGGTTAATGGTTAAAAAATTATAATAAATACTATGCATATATAATAATAATTACCACAAACAATATCTAAAGTGCACAGTGTAACATATGGGAATATATTAAAACTTTCTTTGTTTATCTCAGCTTTAAGCTTATTTGCCAAAATCACACTCTGCTCATTAAAAACATCGATAAAATCATCCAAAATTTTGAAATGGAAGGCAGGAGTCAATATCTATAAAATAGAAAAGCCTTTTTTTAATGAAAGTCTTCAAAATGGTTAAATATATATATTTTTTTAATTTATTTCTAATAAAATTTTTTGAACCACCCTTATAAGAATTTCGGAACACTTTTCTACAAATATACAATTTCAATAAAAAAAATAAATATAAAATTTTATCAATTGAAATTATTCCTAAATAATTTTCAAATTTAAAATTATATAATATTTTCATAATTAACAAGATTTGAAAGGTTTAAACTTACTCACGAAAAGGGTATATAGATTAAATATACCTTTCTTCTGCTGTGCCATTTCTTTCCAAAACTTGTAAGAAGTCCTGTTCCAAGCCACGGTTGGAGGTAATAATAGTCATAACTTTTGTCAATAAATTTTTGACTATTTAGAATTGGCTGGAATATATATAGATTAAATTATAATAAATACGTGTATTTAACTAAATTGTATGTTTCGTATGTTAAAAAAAGTTACACTAATTAAGATTTTTTAAATTAAGACTTTTAATATAATGATAAAGCTATTGTATTTTGGGTGCAGAATATATTTGTATTTTTGATAGTATCTTTTATGTAAAATAATGAAATGATGATCAGCTATCGCTATATATTTGTGTTTTTTTTATAATATTAATTATATATTTTCCTAGAAATCACCTCACCGAATTTCTTAACTACCGTCACCATAATTATATAAGAGTAATACGAAAACGATAACTACCTCCACACTTTCTGGGAGAGACAGCATAACGTATGGAGCACTGCCCTGCCAGGCTCTATTAATACCTTGACGCTTACCAAACATCTTGGTCATTCCAGTCATTCGCATAAACAATTCTAGGTTATGACACAAAGAAGAGAAAAATATAATTTATTTAGTCAACATATTTTTTACATAAGCGTTTAAGAACTACCTTAATCTAATTATTTCTCAATAGTTTCTCTTTAATGACAAGAAAAAAATTAAATGTCCATCGTAACGTCATAAATTACATCACTAATGAGAGTAAAATTGAATCAAATCACAGTATAAACCTTTTGTTTGTATAACGATCCAACAAAACCCAAGTTTGAAGTGGCAGTGGCACTTGTTGAAGAACGCTCGTCAAACTCAATTTGCCGTCACCTCATCAGTATAAAGTTGCTTTACACTTTCAAGACAGAAGTGTCGCACAAGTTTCATAACTGAAGAAAATCTTAGCGGAACCAAAACTTAAGAAAACATGCGGCCACACGCACGTCTCCCACATTCAAATAGACTCGCAGCGGAAGAAGGAATTCCCACGAAGTGTACTTGACGTGAAAGTGATTAGTCAATGGTCAGATTTCGATGTCAAGTTTTCTTCCAATTTCTTATATGAATATTGCGCTGGGCAAAGATAACATATTTTTTATGTTCGATATCTTGTAGACCTCTTTTTGTCACCTCTTTAGTAACAAACCAGGTACAAGGAACACCATGTTCCGTGCAATAATTCAGTAACAGTAAGCAATTTCAGTAATTTATACTTTCAACAACCCAAAATCTCTCATGGGACACGATATTAATGCTTGAATTTTACTTGATAAATGGTGACAATTCTTCTAGCTACTAAAATGTTGATTAGGCCATAAAGTTGCAATTAAACTGTCCGGAAACAGAGAAAGCAAAATTGCGGTTATTTTATGGGCAGAAAGGGTGCCCCTAATATTTCAAATTTTTACATATGTAGCTTTCAATTTCTTCTTCTCTTTTAATCTTGAAAGCATACAATTTTAAGTTCATTTTAAAAATATATTTTTGAAATCCATACATATTTATGTATGTACCAACTTACGTAAGTAAAATATTATAATCGCTTAATAGGTCAATAAATAGAATGAATTTTATCTCAAAATTTTCTCGAAAATTTATGTATCTATGTAATTCTTATAAATGTTTGTTAAATTTTCCAAATTGTGAGGGCAAAGTCTATTCCATGTAGTTTATTAATCCGAATTTGAAATTTTTCCTCCCCAATATTTTAGGAGTTAAAAGTATATCAAATTAGGTTTAAGACTAAGCCAATGAAGCCTATCTAGTTGTTACTGTTTTTATTAATATATTTTTCAAAAATAAATTAATAAAGAAACACTAAAAAATAATGAATTATCACTTGTTTGCAATTATAAGTACCACCACAATTTGAATTAGTGCGATAGTTATAACTATCCACTATGCAATCACCGTAAATCTTAAAACACTAAGATTTTATTTTATTTTAATACACTTAGAAAGCGTTTTAAAAACGAGACAACATTAATCAAATGGGTGACGTCATATTAAAACACTTCTAGTGTATTAAAATAAAACACTAAGACGTGCAGTCATTACGTTTTATGTGACTATACATTTGTTATCAATCCATTATTTAAAATAATGAAAGTTTAAACTTAAAATTGTATAAAAAGTTTTATACAGTGGAAATTGTTATTCACACCTAGAAGGAGTTAGGGATTCAAATTAGCAGTTATAGTATTGAAAAGTATCATGTTAGATCCAAATAAGAATGAAAACCTTTAAAAGAAGTTCAATACTTCAACCCGGGAAGTCTACAAATCAAAGCAAATACCTCAAGTAATTCTAAATTCATCGAAGTTTAAAGTTGAGGTTTTAAATTATCGTTATATGCCATTTAGAGACTAAATATATTTAAGATTTCTTAATTCAACTAAGTTTTTTTAATTTCGAAACCATACAAGCCTTTTTCTATTATAAATTTGCTTCAAGTTCGATTTTACATTACTTCCTATTATTAATTTATTAACATTATTAGTATAGAATGGAAATAAAAAAAATTAAATAGATTAAACCCAGAAAGCTGTGAAATGAAGGAAAGTATCTTGAAATGCAATCTTATTTTTTACATTTATTACTACTAAACTAATAGTACCTTCAGATATGTTTGAACCAATCTGTATCATATTCAATTGATATAGTCGCATCGCAAGTAAGTTAAAAATTAGTTATATTAAACTAAAAGTTTTAAGTTGTCATTATTTCGTAAAAAGAGAGAAAATTTTATATGATCAAACTATCTCTTATGAACAATGGTATAAATAAAAACAAATCTAAATAAAGTTTAACATATTCTCGATTTCGATAGTTGTCGATCAAAAAATTTAGTACCTTCAAAGAAATAAGAGCAAAAATTAAAAACGGTATGACCATTTAAAAAAGGTAATGCTTCAAAAGAGTTTACAATACCCTTCTTAATTTTAATATAATTAAGGAAGCAATTTGAAATATTTCCCATGATGTATTGGTAATATAAAAAAAGACCTACACAAACCAATATTCATAACAAAAAAACTAAGACGAAGATATATGTAGTTTTTTTTTGCAATTATACATATATATGTTAGCAACATAAAGAACATAATACGAAATTAACTATTGATAACATAGTAAAGTGCGAAAAAATTAGTTGACTGCAATTATCCCAGCATTAATATAGTTACCTCTATCTTGTCGTGGCTTGTAATTATGACCCATGGCACGAGCCCGTTCCAACCGCGCACAATACCCTCTTCCGGATTATAAAGCAGGCCACCAGAGGCTAAGCGTACAAACAATTCTAAACGAACAAAAATGAATTATTAATGAAATGGTTAATGGGCTGAAAATACTGGTGATGTGCAGCATCATATCAACTCCAACAATTCGTAAAATCCCAAGCAAATTATTCTCTCGCACAAAGGTAAATCAGTTACTAAATATTAGTGATAGCTCTAACACACAATCATGCGAATAACAAAGATAATCAATCAAAAGCATAAGTTCTTTTTAAAAGCATTTAATAATTTTTGGTTTTACCTTTTAAAATAACCAACTTACTAAGTAAGTTATTTATTATTTTCAGCCCATATTAAATGAAATAAAATGATGTATGTACATACTTAAAATGTTTTTATTTGACAGTTATATGACATTATTTCTAAAAGATTCTCATTTGATACACATAGATATCCGCATATCCGATCTTTATGTTGCACTAGTTTTGGTACTTCACTTTCTTAAAAATTATGAAACTGTTCAGGTATTTTAAGAGCTTTTAAATGACACTTAAATCTTTTTTTCAAAAGATTTCAAAGTGAAATTTTAATTGCTTCCGGCCAGGTCGTACAAAGAAACTGTATATGTATGTAAGTATTGTTTGAGCTAAATTTCAATTATTGCAAGAAATACATTCTATTACTTTTTCCTTTTTTGAGAACAAATGTATACTCATCATTTTTCACAACAACAATTTAAGTACCTAATGTTAATGGAATTAAATCAAAATATTTAGTTACAAAATTCAAGGTTAATACTTTCTTTTACTGATTACATCAGTGAACTAACTATATGAACAATCACTGACCTACGGATATTTTCATCCAATTTGTATGATCAGTCAACCTAAAAATTGACCATCAGAAAACAATTTAGTAAAAATATTACTTTGCATGCCCTTTATCTTACCCATAAGCTTAAAGATCATTACAAGAAAATTTAATTGCAACAACTATATTTTTAATGATTACCTTCAAAAAATCTTTGCGCAAAAACCTCGTAATAGAGCGGAACTTAAAATACATTTTTGTGAGCTACATTGACCTGGAAGAACCATCACTGCGGACTAATCAGACTCATGAAAAAACGCTCACCTCTAACCTCTAATTTATGCTCATTTTACCTTCAGAAAAGCAAAAAGATGACCTCGTTAAATATTTTCGGACGTTTCCTTTCATTTACCATTAGAAATCGATAAAAACTTGAAGAGATGTTTTGGCCATGGTCTTGACTTTTAGTCAAATTGGTACGGCGGCTTAACAACCCTAAACATTTTATACGTAAGATTTCTTTTGTATGATGACGACTACCAAGTTTAAGCAAAATTGATTTTAAATATTTGAAGACAGTTTTTGTAAGCAATCAAAAGTTATGAATATTTTAGGAAAAAGGTGTAATGACTTTGGTTAAAGAAAAACCATAATGAAAATTTAAACGATACTAAACAAACCTTCTGCGCGTGGTATGAGTAATTAACTTTTGGTTTGGAACGACTTAATCATATTTTGAGTTGCTAACTAAGTACGTAATAATAAAAATGGCAGTTTTATAGCAGAAATAAAACAGTAATAAGAATTATTGTTCCTTAACTCATTTTCGGTTATCTTTATGATGCATCAGTCAGAATTTTGTCCTCAAAACAGTTGTGTACAAAATTAATAGTTTGAATGTGCCCAAGTGTATCATAAAAATATCACTCAATTACCCAAACCCTTTTCTTATTCGGCATCAAAAGCGCCATAGATTACTTCGAAATTATCATAATATAAAATTAAAATGTTTACTGTTATTTTACCGTAGGTTGATTATGCATTCGTATATAAAATTGCTCAATCAACTCTTATTTTGAGGAAAAATAGAATCAGAAACTTTACGATAAATCATTACCGATCAGAAACTTTACGATAAATCATTCCCGATCAGCCTGAAACGAACTATTTTTGTAAATACAAATACAAAACCTTTGAAACATTTCGAAATATTTTGTGAATATATCTTTTTTCATAAGCCGACTTTTTCATACAATTTATAGTTTTAGGAACCTTTATACGAGTTTATGATTTTTTTTTCGCGGAAAGAAATCCATATTGTATTTGCATTATATGGTTTAGTTTGAATATTTTTAGTAAAATCGCAGAATTACATTGAATACATATTTTTGTTTTCTTACTTTATATTGATTATGCAGAGAATGTTTAGGAGTTGAAAAATAATAAATTTGGATACATTTATTAATACAGAATATGGGAAAGCAATTTATAATTATGTGGATAGTAGGAACAAAGATTTACGAAATAACGACAATCTTAATTGTTTGATATGATTTGATTAAATTGTTTAATTATGCAGGTTTTACTTGTGCGGCAAAAATATATAGTTAATCACTATAATCTTTTTACTTTTCGATTTTTCTAAGTGAGACAATCGAATGAAGAAGATCAAATCTAATTTTTTCGATTCATGGCAAATGTCTAAACATTTTGGTCAGGAATTACAATTTCTTAGAAGCAAATAGTAAAGTAATTTAGTTATATGTAATTGTTTTTCCACCACATGCCAACAGGAAGTTTAGATCAGTAGTATTGAATGCTTTTCTGGCTGTTATATTATTATTTTATAACTTTATATTCTTATTTTATAACTTTTTTAATAATATGAATGTCTTTTACATCCAACTAATTTTAGTGAAATAGACAATATTTTGTAACAGTTTCCATTTGTTAAGAAAAAGGTTTATAATATCCATTGAAAAATAAATGTAGTCTGGGGTATTTATTGAACACTTCTTTGATTAAGATTTATCTATGCAATTTCACCTGTTTTTCGAATGCCATCCTTTTTCTATTTATGAAATTCTACCCAACATGACCAAATTTTTGAATTTGATTCTTTTTCAAAAAAGTATTTTTTTTACATTTAGGTGCAATCCAAGACAAATGAAATTAATTAAAAATATTAAATAAGATCCATTCTATTTATTTCAAAAATATTGTAGAAACCACATTTTTAAGTTTGAAAGTAGATTTTTGTTGTATTTTACAAAAGATGAACTTTCATTTACATATGAATAATTCTGAAAATTGCATACTCGAATAACAGAACAGGATAAATTATATTCAGATTAGCACAAATAAAAAAAAACACACAATTATCACATAAAATCACAAAATAAATATATATAAGTACGGTAAAAATAATAGTTACCATCATGATCAACGTTGATTTCAATTGTATTTCCTAATATAGGGAGGGCAGTAGGACCCGGAATTTTTTCAATCAACTTAACCATTCGCGCACGTCTTTTATTATAAATGACAATAAAGGAAATTATGGTCATTAATAGGAGAATAGTTATAGGTGAAAACTGTCCGAGAAACCTAACAGTTTGAGGGATCAGAACACTTTGTGTAGTAAAAGTAGCCAACATTTTATATTTTTGTCTTTTTTTTTATCTAATCACTGAGCGTTTTCTAAACGTTTTTTTTCAAATTATTTAATATTTAATAAACTTCACACAGATATTCCTTTGCGGTTGAATATTTTGATTAAAAACTTGTTGGATTAAGTTCAATTTAAAATAATCCTTCCAAAGCACAAGATCGCGTCGATTGACCACCTAGATGCCGACCGATGTCTCAAGTCAATTGTCGAGTAACGACTAACCAATTCACAGCGGTTGCATAAAATTTTAAAGTGCGAAAAAGTGCTGCTTCCGATCAACGTGTCTGCGGCGGTAGTGGAAACGGCGTCGACCACTCGGCGTGAACTTCTTTGGGGACAGGTGAAATGCCACCGGCCGCTTTTAGACGCGTTTTCTTAAGTTGAAGGAAAGAGTAGCCTAAGCTTCCTCTAACACAGAAAGATCTCCTACAGCTTCTTGGTGACCTCTTAGTAGATTAGGTTCATGTTTGAGTGATATCGTTTTATCAACCTAACGTTTTTACCATCTATTGGCGGTCAGTTACTAAAAGATATATTTGGGAAATAAAAAGATGCTAATTGCGATGGTCGCGATCCACTAAATTGTTTAAAAAATCAAGTTCACGACTTCGGGTGAGAAAATTCAGAATGACGCAATTATTATTACTATGGAAGAAAGGGTTAAGCTCACAGGCTTCAAGATTTTGTAAATCTTCAGTCCTTGATGTAACAATATGATGACATAATCAAAAAAATAGCGGATAGTGACGTATGTTTTCATTTTAATTTGAACTCCAAAAGTAACAGCCCATTTACACTGAATTTGCAATATTCCATTTTACATCTTATAAAAACTGGTTCACCCATCCACACTTTTTTAATAAAAATTACTTTTTTATGGCAAGATTTACTCTATTAAAAATTGCATAGGCTTTAAAACGGTGTTGTAAATATATGTATATTGAACGAAGAATTTCTACATTTAATCATGTATGTATTTGGAAAATCATGTATTATTCAAATTAAAAAACCATAGAACTTAAGAATTTATGTTGCTAAAGAATATTAAATTTAAAATAAAAAGAATTTTTTCATATGTATCATACATACATAGATCAAAATAAAGGTTGGGAAAGTACTGAGTTTTACTTAGGCTACTCGCAACACAATAAGTCGGTAATGAAGGTTGAATGTACTCGAACTTTATCATTGAATTACAATATAAAAAGTCCCATTAAAAAAGCATTAAATATACTCAAGGTGCGGAAAACGGAAATTTCGAGTCCACATTGAAATAACTGAAAGTAGCATCGGTTTTTTGCAAAATTTATTTATAATTTTTGTCGGTTTATGTATATTTTCGAATTGTAATTTACCGAACTTTATTAAAATAAAACCCGAATACTTTCACCAACACTTCCTATTCTGGAAATATAGCACACTTTCAGGTTTTAGTTTTAGGAAAGAATTTTGTCAATGATATAGTAAACAGTCATGAATCGCATTATTTTTATTCTTTTTAACAAAATCAGGTTCTCATACATATAACATTTTTATAATTGAAATGAATTCAAATTAAATTGTGTTACAATGAGTTTGCATATATGATTTCTGGGGTAACTTACAAAATATTGTACATATCTAGGTATGGCTACCTTATTTATTCTTATAAGAATTAAAATAAATCCAATAATGAGTAAAGTCCATTAAAATCAAAATCTCAGTCCCACGAATGAACTAATCGAATAATGTGCTAATTGCCCGTACCAATCTAATTTTTCATTAATTCTTTTCTTCGTTCGGAGTTTCTTGGACCGTCTTCCGTTATTTTCTCTTTCTTAAACTTCCAACTTTAACAAATTGAAAGCTCTAGCTCCTTCTGATGGTATTCTGCAAGAAAACCCCTAATTAGGGAAAAATGTTGCAAATTAAAACTTTGTACAAAATTACAAAAACTCACATTGAATAAATTGGATTTATTATATCGGGTAAATAAATACTCTTAAGCTGGATTCAACTGGGCAGTAGGGGTTTAATTGAAAATGCTTAATTGAATTCACTTGGAAATCTATTAGAGCTGATTTAGAGTAACAAAACATACATATACGAATTATGTTTTTTGGGTAAGATTGCCTTAAGATAGCGAAAAACTACATCAATGTTTGGACTTCTTCTAATTTTACGTAAAAATAAGGTAAATGTCTCTTTTAGAACTAATGAACTATTGTGTGTCTTACAACCTGAAAAATAGAATAGAATAGAATAATGACAATAATGTTGCATGTATGTGGAACCTTTTTAGGTTCCACTAAGGTATACCTTTTCAAACCCAAATCAAACCCAGAATATGATGACCTAATGTTATGGACATAAAAGCATCTGAAAAAAATATGAACCGAAAAAGGTTATTCAGACGCTTAGATTGATTTATTAGTCAGGTTTTACCAATTAGAAGGGCCTTAGGAGAAAAATATCCACAAACGATGGTAAATGGTATTGGGTTCTCTTCTCTTAATCGAATCCTGAATTAGGATCCAAGATCAAGTTCAGATTAATAATTACTGGACTTTGAATTAACATTTTTTATAAATTTTCAATTTTCTTGTTATTATTTAGACTGTGTAATAGTTTTGTCTCAGTTGTTGTACACGTCGACTTATTGCTACATAAAAAACAACGGCTGAGCGCAAATAAGAGATTACCACGTGAATTTTGTAGTTTTGTAGCTATAGCGTTTTATAATAGCTTTTAATATGTATATGGTATTGAGGAACTGATATTTCATTCCATTAACTTCATTTTTCAATATATTAGAACAAAAAAAAAAATGACTTTTTTTTATACTAATGTGTTTATGTAAACAAAAAAATAGGTATACTACTCTAAAAAAGTTCGAGTCGTCAAAATTTCGGAAAATAAGTATATCGTACACTTTAACTGATTTTAATTATTTACACACAGCTTACCTTCACTTCTACAAAATCCATTAATATCAGTATCTTTTCTTGCTTTACTTTAGTCAGTTTTTCGTTTGTTCATTTCTTCATGCTGTTTGGTAAAAACTTGACCTTTATCTGTTAAAACAAGATCAGACAACATGAGTAAATTAACATATGCTCAGTTACAACTTACAATACAGAATTATAATACGACAGCTACCACAGAATTTTACTAAGGGATAAAAAGTTAAATTAATTGAAAAGATTCATTAGCACTGACGCATTTTTATTAGAAGACGTGGGAAAATAACAGGAATAATAGAATTTTTTTAACAAAATAACTAACCTTGATTCTATACGATTTTCTCATAAGACACTTCCAAGTAAATTTTCTCACATTTCTTGAATGTAACGGGCGGTGTTTTCATTTCCGAGAATTATGTAATTGAAATATTCGATGGAAATTTGAATTTCGAAATATAAACACTGATAAATGTGGGAGGCCATTCTGTTTGACGATTGTTAATCTATTTTTAAACTATTAAATACTTATTTAAGATACATTTAAAATAACCACATGCAAAAGTAATATATCTACGTTTTCATTATAATATACAATATACATACATATACCTACACTAAATTATCAAGGGATTCCAAAATTCTCTGCTTTGATTTGAGCTAGTTGGTAGTAGATTGTTTGGCACTATCACTTTTTTATCTATGAAACTTGAAGCGTTCAATTATAAAGTACACTAAAAATGAATTTGTAGATACATTTTGTCATTGAAAAAAGAAAGAATCCAATGGAATCCTTCACATTCAGGTGTGGCGGATAAAGAAAAATATTTGGTTTGTTTTTCTTGATTACTAATCAATGGATTAAAATAAAACTTTGAGACTTTATTATACACGTAGTAAGGTATAACAAATTATTTTTTATTCAAATTTACGATACGGCGTCGTACCACAATGTAACTTGTTTTTTTCGAGGAACTAGAGCAAAAAAAAATCCCTTAATCTACATTAATTTTCCTTTAGAAGAAGCCAACATTATAAAACATTTTTTTAAATTAACAAATTAGCATCAATTTTAATTACTTTTCTTCATATTTTGGCACAAAATTGACCTTAAATTGGTAATTGGTAATTGCAAATGTAAATATTTATCAGTCTTTATAATCGTGTGTACTTCGGTTGATAATCTATCTAAGAAGTTAAAGTATAAATTTCAATTAAATCCGATAAAAATTAAGCCAAGTTGGAAAACATAGTTTCAAGAAAAACGTATTTAAAATTTTACTTTTAAAGTTTAAACGTTACAGAGCGTTCAAAGGCATCTCAAAAATAAGCTAGAAAAATTGTTTTTCATACCTTATCTCCAAATTAGTTTTTGGATATCATTTTCAAATAGTTTATACATCATTTAGCAAAAAAAAAAAAACAAATTACTGGGTAGTAGGTAGCCTTTAAAGGAATGAAATAGTTATTCCGTAAGGGTTTCGCAAACATTTTATATAAATATCTTGATTCTTTTCTTTAGAAACATTAAGCAATATGATCTTCCACGTTAACTTACATGCCTATAAAAAAATGTTAACTAAGTTTTCCTTCTTTAAGAAAGTAATAATTACAATCAATCAATATCATCAATATGTATATATAATTTGCTATAGATGCATTATTAAGCAGCGAGTTCCAATTTAAATTGTCAAAGCAGCATTTATGAACAGCTAACAAGCCCAAAAAGCAGTCCAGTAAGAATTTTGCAGAGGCTGAGCGAGCAGAAGTGAGGGTAAACAAAGGTCAAATCTGCAATTCAAGCTAACGACCGATTTCTGCATGGCACACTTTTCGCAAAATAATTGCTTTGGGAAAATCGTACCTTCTGCTATTCTTGCTGACGGCAGCACCTGAATGCCGTCAACTTGAACTGTGGTGTTTTGAAAGGGAATTCTGCAATCGTCGCGTCGGTGGGGCGCCAGCAATTTAAATAATTACTGAAAATCAAATCTTTGATTACTTTAACTCAGTATTTGTGACTCCACAAAAACTCTTTCTTCCGTAATGAATTTTGCAATATCCCCAATTATCAAATAAAATTTGCAGATATTCTGAAACAATAACTCAAAGAGTTTGATTTTCTCGATGTCAAGGTCAATCGAATTACATCCGAAGAAAGCTGGAAGGCTCCAGAGGTCCATTGAACCACTGACCGAATCGATGTCGTCGAACGCCGATCAAATTCACTTTCGTTTTCCGGTTTGGATCTTTCTGATACTCACTTCCTCAGAGCAGGTTTTCAGGCCGACTACTGTTTGTCGGATCGTCTGAACTTGACCGAGTATCTCTTTTTTCGTCATTAAACCTTTATAACTCTGCAGGTCTACCTGGTTGGTTTCGCACTTAGAAAAATGCCAACAAGGAAGGCCAATTTTATAGTGAATGGCTAAGGAAAGAGAATTTTTATTAGGTTTACTCGAATATTTTTGGCCTCTGAAATGGAAATGTTTTTGCTGGGAAAGGCCTTTTCAAATAATGATACTTCCGTATTTTTTCCGGATTTTTTTTCAGAACAAGCACTTTGGATGAAATAGTGAAATTATGAAATATTGAAAATTCAAAAACATAGGTAAAGGTAAGAAATTACATAGAGTTATGATAAATTGAAGCCGCGTTTAAAGAAGTCGGAGTCAAGCCAATGGCTCTTTAAATTAACCTCTTCATGCATACAGCATCAAATGATACCAGTTATATTTGAGATTTTACTCAACTCAACTCAGAGTTGCCTACTGGTATTCTTTGAAGTTGGAATAACTGCTGCTGATAAAAAAAATTAATTTTATTGATTGTTTGCAGATGGGTTGTTTTTGAAAGTTAGTGATTAATAGTTTACGAAAACAATTTGGTTTGCCGAAATGGAAGTCAAAAAATGCATTTCAGGTATAGACTAGTAGCTACACATTTTATACGTTAAAAATCATGTTACTAACATTGCACCGTTTAATGCCACCATATGAACATATCTGTGGCCACTAGTGATTACTGCAAAATTAAAGTTTTTCAGTATAGGCGTTTAAACCAGGGAACCATCATAACGTTATAATAACGTTATTATTTCGGTCAGAATTATACCGGTTCATTTTCCATAAAAAAGAACGATACTTTCGTACCAAAATTATTTCGGTTACATTGAACCGAAATCGCTGTGACCAAAAAAATTTCGGTCCAATTGAAACGTTCGGATTGGAGTTTTTGAGGTAAAGTTCAGACCATAAATTAATTAATGATTAAATAATTGAATGATTTCACAATTACATACATATGTATATATTATTAATTCAAGTTACTACTAAAGTTTGCGGAGCCGAGCACTGCTAAGCAAGTAGCGCAGTTCAACGCGTAGTGCATTTTCTCTAAGCGGACCGATACATTCACAGATTTTTATTTTTCGGTCCAGCCGGACCGAAAGAAGAAAGAACCGAAATGAAACGTTCGTGTTCGCAACAAAATTTGTAGGGAACGTTTCGAGGTAAACATTTTACGATTTGGTCGGATTATAACGTTTGGTTTGAACTTTTTCACATTTTTTTATATCGGTCAGGTACGCTGGTTTAAACATTTGAAAACTTCTCACAGACCAGAGTGCGCCCAAAAACGTTAAGTGCTTTATGTAATATACTTTACAATAATAGGTTATTAGCATGACTTAAGTAAATTAGGTGATAATTTAACGATTAGTATGATTAAAATGAGTTATCAATGTTTGATCAAACCATTTTCATATATTTAACAAAATTAAAGGAGCTATCATTCTATTGCCACAAAAAAGAACTCTTGTGATGAATAAAACATGGAGTATTATAGTTTTCTTTAATTTGTTCATTTTGTTAGTATATCGTTTTTTTTTCTTATTATTATATTAATTATTCTTGAGTAAAATTAAAGTCATCTTAACTATCACTGATTGTAGCAGTAAATCCATCATAGTGACTTAAAATTATGAGATAAAAATCGAGATTGGATTCAGAAATTGAATGAGGTCTAATAAATCCTCGTATTTTCTTTCCTTGATCACTAGTTGTTCAGAATATGTTAACGGCAATTTCCATCGAAAGCCGACCTCTTCTTTTTAGTGAACAGATCCTAAATGTTCTTGTTAATTTAAGGATGATTTGAAATATATTCCTTTAGAGCACCCCTAAAAAGTGGTTGGTACACACCCGTACAATACTTTTACACGTTTCAACATTTCTTTCATTTTCTAAAGACAAAGAGTAACGTGTGATATTGCTACACTCTACAAATAAGAACTGCAACGAGAATTTTTCATTTTAATGAAATGATAATTGTGGAGATTAAACTTTCGTACTAATTAGAAGTTTGATCATAACTTTATATGTTATTTTATTACATTGTGACCCAAAATAAAATTTAAACACTGGAAATATTACTAATATATGCAGGTAAAATAAAGGTAGGTTTATTTTCTTACTAAAAGCAAAAGAGTAATGAGTCTCTTAGTAACATAAAAATCTTTACTTCTATCTTTAAGAAGTACCTAATAATAGCAGAAAAATAAGAAGAGTATGGTGAGATGAGAGAACATCATATAATTGTCTGTGAAATATTATTGGTCAAAGACCTTGAAAACAAAATGATATCATTTGTTTATGTACTTAAATAATTTGCCCGCCAACTCTGCAAAATTACCATACCATCTTTGGGCATTACGCTAATCGCAAGTAAGCAAACTATTCATCCGTCCTAAATAAATTCAAAACTCCGTAAAGACTTCTAGTGAACACCTTCGGAAACAACTAGCACCCTAATAACCTTTTCCTGCTTAATTACATGCGCTTATGGCGTTAAATGCTACTTTCAAGGAAAGACAATAATTACAGAGATGGCAGACACCAAAGTAATTGAATTCAAATCTCCTGTGGATCTCTCTTCTTCCACGAATCGTCACCTCTTTCTGTTTACATACTGGCAATGTTTAATGACCATGAAAATTAATGTCGTTTCATCGATTTCACGTGTTGACTTTTCCCGTTTACGATACCTGCCGAACGTGATCCAGTAAATTACATTTAAGTAATTTTTAAACTGGGTATGTTTTATGCAACTTTTCTGTTAGCTGATATTTGGAATGCAATCTACATCTCGAATAATGGAAATAAGGAGCAAAATATGAATGTGTAGATTTCTGAAAATAATAATAAGATAAAAGTTGATTAAAAACATCAAGTAGGTACAATCAAAAGGAGATTTGAGCAACTCAAATCAAAGTTTACGTTAAACCTTTAAATGTCCTTACGTATGATCTTCAGGAAGTTTAGTTAAAGCTATAACTAGGTTCCACCTTTCAAGATAAAAAGGTTGCCAATAATATTTCAATATAATGGTTTATATCTTGCGCCTGAAATATGAAAATCAACAGCTGTTTCGAATAAAATGTCATAAAGTGTAAGTACCTATGTTAAAATTTAGCAACTGCGAAATCTGAAGAAACTAAAATTTTTTTTATTAAAACACATGAAAAAGCTCAATATGTTTGGTTTTTTCGCCACAATAGCCCTGATATATTTTTATTACTTTCAATAAAATTTCTTCGTTGGGAATTTAAGAACTCTTTTGTACCAAAACAACAAAATGTATATAAACATATAAGAACACTGGACCAAAAATTATAAAAAAAATATTTTTAGAATCCTTTGTAGCTCTTTCACACGATATATTAATTTAAAAAAAAAAATCTTTGGAACACACTTATCCCCCATTTTAATCAAAAAAGTGCGGGTCATCAAGACCTAACATTATACCAAATTTCAAATTCATACGGATACATAATTTTCGAAAAAACCTCTGTGATAGCCAGACAGACGGACACGAGAGTGTTCTTATAAGGATTCTGTTTTTAGAGTTCCGTAGCAAAACAAGGAACCCTTATAGTTTCATCATGTCCGCCCGTCTGTCCGCATGTGATAGTCATTTTACTCAAAGACTATTAGGACTATAGTAGAGAGCTCAAAATTTGGTACACGTGCAGATAATTACATCCGCTACACAGATATGAATTAAGATTTAGGGAAAAACAAATTTAAGGAAATTGAAATTGATGATGAAATAAAACATGTAAATACTTAGTCCATCGAGTGAGGTATCGCTGAAAAGATAATTTAAAAAAATGAATGTTTATTAAACCATTTTTCAAAATTATGACCCGTTTTTAAATATTATTATTATTAGATTTGTATCGGCCAAAATATCACCCTGAACACAATTTAGGAAAATACTGAAAAAATATAGAACACTAGCACATAGAGTCAAATTGCTTACGAAATATAGCCGACCAAGTTATGCTTATTTGTAATCAAACAATTTTTCGGGAAAAACCGCGGTGGCTGGGTAGATACTCTCATAAAACTTCAATTATTTTTTCCAGGAACGATCCCTTATTTTATCTTTTGAATAAAGTTTTCAATTTGTTCGTTGTATTGACCAATCAATATTATGTCAATACCTTGTCTCCGACAAACATCAGATTCCACTCTTTCAACTCCTTCAACACTCAAAACCAATTGTGCCTAAGTCAGTGAAATCGAATCCTATATAAACTCTTTAAAATCAAAGTATTTAAAAGGGTTTCTATATCATACAAAAAATCAAACTCCTCAAGTTACTCAAATTCTTAGTTGGCCCAAAATCTGTGCGGAAATTAAATTCTTAAACTGCTTCGTTCGTTGAGGTGGGAGACACTTGAAGAAGGTCCCACATGAATACCCGGTCACCTTATTAAGCTTTACGACGTGCACGTGTCCTGGTAACCGAAAGAATTCCAATTACTGAAGATGCTCGAAACAAATAAATAAAGAATCATGAGTTCAACGTTCAAAAATGTCCGCGCAAGAAATACATTCTCGGACTCTTCCTTCTTGAGTTGAGTACACCGCGTTAATGATACCTTCTGTCTGCATGGAATTTATCCAGGCCATCTTGATACGTTTACGGGAATCTGGAAGGGATATAAAATACGACATTCGTGCAATAAAATCCTTCGCCTTCATAAATAAATAAGCAATGTAGGGAAGAATACATGAAAATAATGATGCTACAGGAAACGCTTATTCTGCTGCTATTTAAAAAAAACGAGTTATTTACTCGCACGTGCACCTCCGGGAATTAAAGGATGCTTTGCGGAAACCTATATAAATACATACATTTGGTTTATGTTTTAAACTTGAGTTATCTTTCGGATTATGGATATTTCACGTAAATTTTTTTTTATATCAAAAAAATTTAAATACCAGAAAGAACTAGAGCACTATCTCGCATTTATTGGAAACGTGCCTTACTCAACAATAATTGCGGAAATAATTTCTTCAACTTCGTACTCGTTTTATAAAAATAGCACTTCTATCTTTGCAATCTTCCTCAAACAGGTAAGGAAGAGTGACTAGGTGCATATGCGAGTGTGTTCCTAATTAATATGTGTAGAGGTACTCAATGAACGCAATTAACGTAATGAGCCCTCTCATATAGTATTTCCTTGACTCTGTCAGAACTTCTGAACGGTTCAGATCGAACAAATTCTAGGAATTTTTGAAACTCAGTTCTGCTTTTTCTGCTTGTCGATTCGATTTATCAAATAAAAAGGCTCCCTTTAGAGTTTTATAGTAACTTCCAATTAGTAATACCTCTTCGGTTTTTTTTTTTTTTGCGTTTTTGCGTTGCATCGATCGATTTATCGAAAACATTAAAAATAAACAATATCTTAAAAATAGTGAGACTAAAACCTTTTTTTTCTGATAAGTCACCCCACAATATATATTCTCCTTAAATTTGTCGTGGTACTTACGGGCATTCTGAATAAAATAGCATCGAAAGCTTCCAAACTGGAATCATTTCAAATTTTGCATAAACTTCTAGCATTTTGAGAATTATTTTCCAGGGTTTATATACGTTTTTCTTTTTATAATTAAGGAACAAAACGATATAATATCCCTGGAAATTAAATTCTACAGAAGAGACTTACAACCGACTTTTAACGTGTTTGTGACTCTATTTGGCATACAGTGTAGAAAAAACCTAAACCTATATTCAACATTTGAAGATGAAGCATGAATAACTTCGAAACACGTGGTTGGATTTCAGTACAGTTTTTTGTTGAGAAAGGTCACAAGACAGAGAAACTTTTTCTCAAATCCTAGGATATCTCTCAAAGAACTTATAAAGCGTTGTCTGGGCTCACCCCCCAGTGGCGTAGCGTAGTGGCAAAATTTCACAATAAATAATAATATTATCTTGTAAATATTTGAACCATTTCATATTTTTGTCGCACCTACGATTCGGACCGATTGAAAGGAGCACGGAATTTTTCATTAGATATTCTGCGACGAAATCGAGGAATCCCTTTTCTTAAAATGAATGTATAATAATGGCATCTTGCTCAGTGTAGCGACTGGCAATACCGTCTGTACTGACTTGCAGGGATACCCCGTATTTTATTTTTTGTTTGGATTGTTTATGACTCATACTCAGCGGGAATTACCTCTATCATATAAAACATAGTATTCCATATTATATGATAATACCTGCAAATTAGGTTACAATACTCTCCCCAATATGTATTATAGTAATGCCCCGAATATTCTTCACAATTGCCATAAGCAGTTCTAGCTGTGAGAGAATTTTTTCAAAATTGAAATTGATCCAAAATGATTTAAGATCAACAATGGGTCACAAGTCGCAATCGAATCAAATTAATGAAAAATCTTGTGACTTGTGATCGGTCACAACGCTCTGAATAAGGGGGAATGAGTTCTTTAAGGCTAACCATTCTGGCTATCTTGTCTATTGAGCAAGAGATGTGTAATGCTATAGACATTGATAATGCAATAAATGACTTTGCTCTTAAAAAAAGTAGACGCATAAAGTTTTAGTTAAAAACAGAAGTTTTGTTTTTAATTCTAATAAGTATATTATTTTTCAATAAAAATACAAATATTAATAGTATCATTCTAGTTCTAATTGGAAGTCGATTTTTGTTTTATATTCAATTCGCTAATAACTTAAACTCGTCGATCGTCAAGGTACATAACTATAATCATAAGTGTTCTATACCTGTTATATCAATGTACGTGGCATACGTGTAAGAATTTTTGTAATAAATATGATTATTATATTGTAAAACATAGGTTATCGTTTATATGTTACAAAATTTTCGTTCGCTATAATTCACACTTGAATTTCTGATCAAGTGGATATAAGGATCGGCTTTCGATCCGCACGATCGTGGCGTCTGTGGCCACTCTGATGAGATCTAGCCAGTGCCCCAGATCGAAACGCCGACTTTTTTTTCGGACGGGTCTGCCTCGGCGGACGAGCCTTTATGGGTCAAACGCAAAAATAATGTTCGGGCAGTGTAAAAGAAAAAACAATTTTTTTGTTCTTTTTTGTTTTATTTTTTATTTTTTGATGAATTACAAATAAAGCACCTATCAAGAGTAACCCTATCCATAAGTTTGTTTAATTCTAAAATTTATTTTAAACTGATAATTGAAGCACAAATAATTTGGGAAAAAAGAATTTTCCACGCAAATTTAGAGGTTATTTTTGAATGATTGGAGCAAAAATGAATTCATTATTGTTAGGTAGTACTTAAGTTATATTGTTTTTAATTCAACTAATTAAAGTAATCTTGTATAAAAGACTATTTTTCGTCTCTTCTGTGGACTATTTGGTCCACAGAAGAGACAGAAAAAATTGAAAATCTCCGTTTTTTCAGTCAATTTGGGTGAACGATTTCTATTTCTTTTTTTCTAGTAACCAACACGTCCATTTACAAATTAATAAGAAACATAAAAATAAATCGGTGCTGATTTTAACTTATTATATTTACATCGACTGTTTTGCGTTTGACCCTTATCCTCAACACAAGTTTTATAGCAAAGGAGGATTGTGCAATTTTGTCCGCCAGCCGCTTGGCGGGCAAAATTGCTACAATGGGTATATGACATTTTTATTGCTAACCTGTGCAATACACAATAATGATGACTGTTCGTTCTTGCCGAGAAGTTCTTTCATCATATTATAGTCTTTTAAATTGAAATACATAAGAGGGCGGCAAAATTTTCTTCCGCCCAGGGCGGCTGACACCCACGCTACGTCACATTTTCAATCTCGATTTTACGGGAGAAGGACTGATTTTAGTTTATGAGGAATGTAGAATCAATTGGCATATTCTTCACAGACCAAGAAACACCCTTTTTCTGACTTGAATAAAAGTTGCTTTAGTTTTTTCTAGGCCATTTTTAGTTAAGATTCCTATCGCTCATCAAACGAGAGATATTTAAATTTAAAAATGCAATTAACATAATATAGTTTTATTTGCGACTCGTGTTATCGTTTTGCAACTGGACTGTATTTAATCGAATTTGATTGCAAAAATATGTTTTTGTACAAGTAAAGTTAACACGCTGAATGTCATGATGACCGGTATTTGAAAGTTCTCTTCCATTAAATGCATTTTTAAATGCAAAAGACTCACAACAAGTTTCTTCAAAATTGTGGCATTCAATAAAATTTTACATGTTTGTGTGAAAATTATTCCACTTTGAACGAAAACGTGCTCTCTTATTCGAAACTATTAACACTTTACTGCAATTGCTTCTTACTCGATTTTAACATACTTTCAAGATATTTTAATTGATAATGAAATACGATTTACGAGACTATGAATAACCGTATTTAAAAACAAAAGTTTTTGCACCAAAAGTGTTAATTGTGTAGATCATTTTGTTCGCCAGCATATCAATTGCAATTTTATTATTAACAGAATCATATCCACATAAAACATTTATCAGTAAAACCAAACCTATATCTCCAGTACCTAACTATTTTTTTTTTTTTTTTTTTTTTTTTTTTTTTTTTTTTTGCAGGGAAGCGGGGAAATGCCGTTACGCACTAGGGAGGCCGAAGCCGCCCCTGTGCCGGACTCCCTGGCCAACAGGCCAGGCCTACCGGCTAAAACCCCGCTCCCCCCTCCAGGAACTCCACCCCGGGACCATCTTATTAGATATTACTTCGGGGTGGAGCCCTGTAAACTCGCCCGCATACACAGGCACACTCCATTCATCATGGGAACACCCATCTCATTCACGCAGCCAGCAGGGGCCCATCAGGGACCCCTGCCTTTGTCGGCACCCCCGATTTGAGCCAGCCAACCGGTGCCCCGGAGAGCACCCGTTGTTGTCAGCCCCCCCTCCACACTGCTGGCGGGGACACCCCCTCCCAAATGAGGCGATGCCCCGTCAGCCAACACACACTCCGCGCAGACATCCGTCTCCACTCACACAGCCAACAGGGGCTCCCTAAAGAGCCCCCGTTTTTGTCGGCACGCCCGTCCCTGGCACATATATAAATAAATAAATAAATAAATATTTATTACGGCCACACACCAAATAAATTAACACAAAGAGCCAACAGGCGTCCCCGAGGAGACACCTGTTTTTGTCAGGCCGACACCAAAGGAAAACAGACAAGCACGCCAATAAGTTAAATAAATAACACGCACAATAGTAACAGAGCCAACAGAGACCCCTTAGGGGCCCCTGTTGTTGTCTCTTTCCTTCTGGCGGAGGATCCCTCTCACAAACGAGGCAACCCTCCGCCAGAAATCGTCACACTGCAGCATAACCCCGACTAAGTTGTCAGGGGTTATGCTGCCCGTCACCGACTCCAACTCGGCCCGCTCCGCCCTCCACCGGACACATTCAAAGAATGTGTGGAGAGCGGAGTCGGATGGGGAATCGCAGTAGGCGCAGCACGGGCTCGGTACCTTCCCCATATTATAGAGGAAGGACCGGAAGTGCCCGTGCCCCGTCAGCATTTGTGTGAGGTAGTAATCGACCTCACCATGCTGACGGTCCAGCCAGGTGTCCAGCCGCGGAATCAACCGAGCTGTCCACCTGCCTCGCGCCTCCCCATCCCATCGCGCTTGCCAGGACGCAATGGTCCTGGCTCGGGCCACCCTCGGAGCTTCCCCCCCCAACACAGATTTCTCCCGGTGGACGAACTGTCGTTCCCTGGCTAAGAGGTCAATTGGAATGACCCCCGCGACCACCAAAACCGCCGGCTCCGAGACCGTACGGTAGGAGCACGCGATGCGGAGGGCAGCACGGCGTTGTACCGCAAGGATACGTTTCCGATACTTCTCCCACCGCATCGAGTCGGCCCAGACTTCCGCTCCGTAGAGCATAATCGCCTCGGCGGTGCGGAGCAACAGACGTCTTTTGCAGGGTCTGGGTCCACCAATGTTGGCCATGACCCTGCTCAACGCTGCCGTCACCGCAGCCGCCTTATCGGCCCGGCCCTTGATCTCGTCCCAGAAGGTGAGCCTACAATCGAGACTCACCCCTAGGTACTTGATCGCAGGCCGCGTCTGAACCGACATGTCTCCTACCCGCATCCCCAAAAGCAAGGGGATGCGCTTCTTGGTAAGAAGGACGATCTCGGTCTTAGCCAGCGCCAACTCCAACCCATGGTCGCGTAGCCAGGAACCTACCCGACGCATCACCTGGTTGAGCCTCATCTGAGCCTTCTCGACATCTCTGGCGGTAATAACCGCCGCGATGTCGTCGGCGTACCCAACCAGGAAAGACCCTTCAGGCATCTCCATACGAAGGATCCCGTCATATGTATAATTCCATATGTCGGGTCCCAGTATGGAGCCTTGGGCCGCCCCTGCCGAGAGAACCCTCGTCTCCGGGCCATCCTCCGTGTCGAAGGTGAGGGTACGATCCTTCAGGTAATCCCTCATCATCTGCAAGAGATACTGAGGGACCCTGAAGTCACGCTCTAGCGCGTTAAGCGCGTCCCCCCACCTTACCGAGTTGAAGGCGTTGCGCACATCCAGAGTGACCAGCAGGCACACCGGGCGAGAATAGTGATTCCCGCATTCGGTGGCCCGGGCCGCGTCGACTACCTCCTGGATAGCATGTACCGTCGACCTCCCTTTCCGAAAGCCATACTGCCTCTCGGAAAGGTCTCCAGCAGCTTCGACGGCTGCTTGGAGGCGAGGCTTCAGGAGCTTCTCCAGGAGCTTGCCGGCCGTGTCGAGCATACACAGCGGTCTGTACGACCCGGGGGACCCTGCTGGTCCCTTGCCCTTGCTGATAAGCACAAGCCTAGCCGTCTTCCAGCGGGAGGGAAACACTCCCGCCTTCAGACAGGCATTGTACATATCAAGCAAGAGCCCTGGATGGCTCGCCGTCAACGCCTTCAGCACCTCTGCTGGAAGTCCGTCGGGCCCTGGTGCCTTCTTATTCTGAAGGCTTTGCGAGGCACTGATTAACTCCTCCGTTGTGAATGGAGGAGGATCAAGTGCCTCGCGGGCCGCGAAATTTGGCACCAGCGGATGGGTGGGAAAAAGGGCATCCACAATGGATCGGACCGTCTCCGCATCGAGGGGAGCGCTCTGTGAGAACGCCCCCAACTTGCGGAGAACGATCCTATACCCTAATCCCCAAGGATCTTTATTAAGGTCCTCGCCCAGCCGCTGCCAGCATCGGCGCTTACTCCTTTGGATGGCCCTCCGAAGGTTCTTTTTCGCTTCCAAATGATCGGCAGTTCTACGGGCTGCGTCGGCATCGCGTCGGTCAGCTCTTTGGGCCAACCGCCTGAGGCGGAGACATATCCGCCTCAGTTCCGCGATTTCGTCCGTCCACCAATACGCAGGACGGCGCTCCCCCCCGTAACTTTTCTTCCTTGGCACGGCCTCCCGGCAGGCCCGGTGGATGAGACTCATCGTGGAGTCCACCGCCCGTACAGCCTGCTCGAGAGGTGGCAAACCCTCTGGTATCCCATCAATGGTTCGCCGGCCGCGTTCAATGGCTAGAGACAGCCTCTCGACGTCCATCCTGGCGACATCCCATCTGGGCGGGCCCTGCGAGCGCCGGGCCCGCACTGGCGCTACATCACGCACGCGGAACGTGATGTATTGGTGATCGCTGGCTGTATAGTCCTCGATCACCCGCCAGTCCTGCACACGTGCAGCCAGATTTTCCGTCGCAAGGGAGACATCAATAATTGTCTCCCTGTAGCCAGGACGCCGGAAGGTGGACGTCGAGCCGGTGTTTAGGACAACCAGCCCAGTCCTGGACGCAAAATCCAGGACACGTCCACCTCGAGAGTCGGGTGTTGGTTCCCCCCACTCTAAGGCTTTCGCGTTAAAGTCTCCAGCCACTACCAGCTCCCCATCCATGCCGCGGGCCGCGTCCTCCAGACCATCCAACTTGGTCTGAAAGTCCGCGATAGGCTCGTTTGGAGTGAAGTAGCAGCTGACGTATGTAACGCCCCTGCTCTTCACCCAAACGAAGCCAGCGCCCGCGCCATGGTCCACAACGTCGAAACGCCGTGGGTCAGGGACCCAGATTGCCGCCGTGCCAAGGGTATCACGATACCACGTCGGCTCAGACCCGTCTCGGTACTGTTCGCTGACCAAAACGATGTCAGCGTCTTTCTCGAGACGGATCTGGGCCAACAGATCGTGAGCCGTCCTGCTCCTGTTAATGTTTCCCTGAAGGACAATCACAACACAACACTTTTACACACAGCGAGGGCCTTCCGGAAGGCCCCGCACTCGCCCGACCCCGCGGCGTGACGCCGGGCCCCGGCATTCCCCGCCACCTCCGGGCAAAGGAAACATACCGGGGACACGGTGCACGCCGCCGACTTGTGCCCTGGCCCACCACACTTAAAGCAGCACTTGCTCCGATCTGGGCCTTTGCAGGCGTGGCTAAGATGGCCGTAGCCCAGGCACTTGAAACACCTGGACACGACCACCCTCCTGCGGATCCTGCAAACGACCCAGCCAACCTTTATACGGGCGGCCTGCAGCAGTCTCGCTGCAGCCTTCTCCTCCACCTCAATAATGGCCAAGCGCTGGCCGCGATCATTAGGCCGGGTCAGCACGACCCGGAGGTGGCCCTCATAATCCCCCAGAACCTGCCTGAGGGCATCGAGGACCTCCTCCTTGGCTGTGCAGACGTCAAGTTCCCTGATCTCCAGGGTCGTCCTGGGCACCAGCTGCTTGACGCTGCCTGCTGACCCGGCTGCGTCCTTTAAGGCTTCCGAGAAGGCCGTCCTGGTCTGCGCGGTGCACTGCCCGAGCTCGAGCAGCACCTCGCCAGCCCGAGTCTGCCGGACAGACTTGACCTGGACCCCGCAGCTTTCGGGGTTGACCGCCTTGCGAACGGTGCCGAGCACCTCCGCAAAGGTCTTCCCCGCTGCGGGCTTAAGTAGGATAGCCTCCGGTTTGGCTCTCCCGGTTGAGCCCGCTGGCCGGCCGGGTGCTGGAGTCGGGGGCGGGGCCGGGGCCGAAGCCGCAGCGTTCGCTGCCCCCTGTTTCTTCTTCCTCTTCCCCTTCTTCCTTTTCTTCTCGTCCTGTGTCCGATTTGTGTCAGATTTCTTCTCTCCTTTTCCATTGTCCCCTTCCTTCTTCGGCCCCTTACCCTTCTTGACCACTTCGGTCCAGGGTAGGGTAAGCTCCTCCCTCCGTCTTTTCCTTGCGTCCTCCTCCGGAGGGAGGGGAGGGCTGGAGGCCCCTCTCTTCCCCGCCGCCGGCGAAGCCTGCACGCTCACTGCCGCAACCTGGGCAGTTTGCGTACCACAGGACTTCGCCGATGGTATCTTCAGAGAGGGGCGCCTATCCGCCCGCGACGCGGCCCCCACATTCTCTGCCGCCACCGGGGCAGTTTGCGTGGAACAGGTCCTCGTCGCAGGTTTCCCGCTGGGGAGGCTGCAGCGGGCGCCCGCGCATGCTCTCCTGGACTCCTCCAGGTCGTCAAGAGCCTCCTCTAATGCCGGGAGGCCGTCCTTGACGACCTTGGATATGTTGGGCTGCTTCTTAAGAGCAGCCAACATCTCTTTGATGAGCCCCCTCATCTTGGAGAACCCCTTCTCCATGCGGGCCTCCATCGTCACAAGCCTATCTTCAAGGCTGGGCACGGGCGCCCGAGCCGTCTCAGTAGTCGAGGGCCCGGCTGCCAGCGAATCCCCGTCCGGGACTGACTCTGAGGCTACCGTCCGCGATGCGTCGCCAGCCGCTGTCAGGTCCGCGGTCGACTCCTGCGAACGCGCCCGCTCCCCCGGTGTTTGTGACACCGGTGAGCGGAGCACTCGCGACCTCCTCGCGAAGGGATTGGCAGGAGTACTGCCGCCCCCCTCGTCAAAACCCCCTAATTCCCCACCCGATTTTTTAAAATTGTTTTCCATAAAAACAAATTTAAAGTAGATTCGAGTACGGGTTCGCGTTCTCGGACCACAGCCGAGGCAACCGCCAGCATTTCGCCTCCCGCAGCCCCCGTACTTATAGGAAGGCCCTCCTCTTCCCACCGTCCTTTCCCCTCTTCGAACAGGCCCCGAATCACCAGTGACCTGCCTCCGAAGGTTCCGTAGGCTTTCCGAGGAGCACCCCCCTGCACCCCCCGTCTGACCTAAGGATCAGAGCGGGGTTTTCTCCCTAGACCTAGGGTGTGCTACTCCCTAGGGCCGCAGCTCCTCGAGGTTACGAGTGCACCAAAGAGGCGTGTTGGATCCCGAATCCCGCAGGCAGACGTTCACCTCAACCTCCAGATGCACCCCCTCCTCGGATCGCTGCATCGTCCGTGCAGGAGAAACACACGGCCGTCCCTCTGTCAGGTTCGGGCGAGAACTCCGATTGTGTAGTGACACTGATGGATTCAGTGCCCCTACACGACAGTAACCATCGGAATGGTCCGGGACTGCTTATTCCCCGCCGAAGCAGGTATTCGCAGCTCCCCTCCATATCTGGAGGGAATTCCCCTATCCGCCACCCGGGGACCCGCCTGGTAGCAGTCCGTACCTGCCCCAGGAGTACCTAACTATTTATAGTACCTAACTATTTAATTATAATACGAGCACCAGTAATCTCAAAACGGGACGAGAATATCCTGATAATCCTTGTTTACAAAACTTATGTAGTTCTTACAATTGCTTTGCATATACCTAAATCAGAAATGTCAACGGATTCTAGATAGAAATTTTAAATAAACTTAATTTTTCGCGTCTCTACAGCAGAAATGTTCAAGAGCTTGTAGACAGAGGATCAATTCAATGCGGTTGAGGTGTACTCGTAAATCCATTACAACTTTGAAGTTCCGATTTCCATCTTGTCATACTGTCACGTGTATGTAAATTTCACCCATCCAAGGATTGGTAGGGTTTCATGTCGCAGCTTGATATTCAAGAATGTTATGGTAATTTCAAATAACCTCATATCTTTGGCTGTTTTTAACAATGTGTGGCATAAGACTTAAGAAGGCTTTGAACAGCTTTGTAAATAAAAAAGCATTCCATAGCTTTAGCATTACAGAAATATGATCCTTAGAAGACATAACGTGTATGAATAACTTTTCATTAAAATTTGAATTAATCTCAGAATAAAAACTTTTTAAGCAATATATTTTAATTTTCTTGCTCTCTTTAGTATTATATCAAAACGAAAATTAAAATTACTTTCAGTGCTTTCCAAGAAAAAATGTGTTTTATTTTTTATTTCTTGAAATTCTGGACTGCACTGTTCAATCCGATTCATCTGAACGAGCAAAATTAATGATACCCTTCCTAATGAGTGGTAGCAGATTATTTAGAAGGAGTACCGGCGCTTGTTGAAATCGAAATTAATTATACCTAATCAACGGAAACTGCACCCATCCTGAGTAAAAAAAAATCGCTGCACTACCACCGTTCCTCTAATATACTGCTTGGAGCTGATTCCTTTCTAATTAAAAATTACCACGAGTTCACTACAAATCTATGCTTTGAAGCGTACTAATTGCTTTTTCATGCTAATGGCGCTTGAAACTCCCGAAGCAATATAGTAAAGAGCTGAATTCTATCTACGTAATTGATTTTTTAAAAGATGAAATCTTTTAATAAAGAATCACAGCAGCTTTGTTACGTTAATATTTCAAAATTAATAATTTTAATCCAAAAGCAACTCCAAACTTTCAATTTCTTTTGAAAAATACGATCCTAAGCATAGTTGAAAACTAAATCATTGAACGAAACTAAAAAATATATACTGTATTTTTCGTGAATTAAAAAAGAAGATGTAAAACAAGCTTTATAACTATGTAAAAAATCGATTTTTCATATTAAACTAAATAAAAAATTTATTTTTCAAACTTACGAATAGCAGGTACAATAAGATATCTGTTTTTTTTTTCAACTGCAAAATACATTTTTTTGTTTATCACAAATAAACATGCTTTAAAGTTTAAACGAATCATTGTATAAAAACCACAATAAGCAATCAATTCTTTTTTCGTACAAATCTGGAAAATACCTACATATATACATGTAACTATAAAAAGAAACAGTTTACTTTTTGATTTGCCAACGGAATAACATACAGCATTTTTAAAAACAATAATTAGGTTTCACCACGACACCTGAACAAATCTTCTATCGAAATTTAGATTTTAAAAAAATAAATTAATTACATGCATATACATACATATAGCCATATTTATTATAAATGGATTTAACAATATTACTATGGTCACGGTAATCTAAATAAACAATTTTATGACTTTTATAAGGTACAGATAATAATATTTATTTATTTCCAAAATCCTCAAATAAATTCTAAAAATTCCAAATGTGAGCGCATACAAAAATACTACAAAAAAGGACGCAAAATATTCTTGAATTTAAACAGTTTTAATATTCATATTTCCTATTAAGCTTCCTTTATGATACTTTGGTTGCGTATTTTAAACAGTTGATTGGTTGTTAATTAATTGTAAAGTTCATCAATATATTTTTTTCGAATAATATTTTATATTTATATTTTTTAAACTAAATTGAAATGGGAAGCAGAAGAAAACTGCCATAAAGAATTTTATACTTTTTAGAACTTATATTTTTCGTAATATTTTTATAATAGGCATAATACTTATACGTATATTTAAAACGTTCTCTGCCAGAATTTTCAAGAAAACTTTCGTGAGAGACTTTATATGTATAAAAATGCATTTGCTAAGAGAGATCTCTCATTTGTGTACCATTTTAGGTACACGTGGCAGGAAATGTGTTAAACGTATCTCACTTTACAGAACTGAAAATTATGGTTTTCTCCAATATGAAATGAATGTGAAAAGGAATTTTCAATTGGTAAAAAATCAATTGAGTTTAACATTTTAAAATTTCATAAGAAGCATCCTTTTAAAATTGATTATAACTCAAAGATGTTATTCTAAATTTTTCTAACTACATAAACTTATATTTTATAAATCTAGAATCATTTGAATTTCCTTAAAATAATATTTTTCGAATAAAAGATATTTATTTTAGTTATTTTAAATCGAAGCAGTTTATTTATTTTTATTAGTGCAATATGTATATGTTTATTTACTTGTTTTAACGAACTTATGCTTTCTAGGATTAGTTAGCTATAGTATTAACTCTATCTCATTTCTAATTATAAGTAGCTTGAAAGAGATTATTATGTATTTTTTCTTGTTCTTATAATGTCTAACACACTGTAGTAATCTTGACCTTATTTTAAGAATCTAAACACATCTTGGGTTAAATGGGTCCTATTTTAACATTCGCAACGCAGACCACCTGGGTTATCTAATTGAGTCAAAAACCACTCACAGCATGTCCTTCACGAAGGTTATCATTCCAATTTAATAAAAACCAAAATCAAATGTGTCGTACATGGCTTAACAAGTGTACACATTTCCGGTGACACAAAATGCCGGGTCGATACGAAGCTTATGCATGAAGCTCCTTTCATGTCAAAGGCGAAATTGGTTGACATGATTTATTGCGTGCATTTAATAAATTAGCGAAAGTGGCCTATTGTGTCAGCAAGTAAATATTTGAAGGCTCTTTCGGTTCATTTAACCAATAAATCATTTCACTCGAAGGCAACCGAATCGGTGGCATGCTTCGTCCCATAAGGACTTTTACATATTATGATTTTATAGGCATATTATGCAGTCCCAAAATTTTAAAATTTACGTTAAAAGTGCGTGAGGATTTATTGATCTGATTTTGATATTACACTATATATGTATAGTAACTGCTGCCATATTGCGTGATACGCCAAACCTTTCGGCACCTGCCTGTTCAAATATTGATAAAATTAAGAATGGCTCGCAGTCTTGCGACAGTAATCTTTTTTGCTTACCTATCGATTAGACATCAACTTTGACTCTGGTCCTGTGAAAGGTAACGTGAACACCTTCTGACACATCACCTCAAGATCTTTTTCCTAAATCCCATTTGATTCCTTGAGAGCTCGTCAGAACGGTTGGGATCAATAAGTCTTCTGAAAAAGATTAGATAGAGTGGGGTGCCCAGTGATTTAACTTTCATTCAAGAGATATCTCACCGGTTTCACGTTTTTTGTTATAAACAGGTGTGCCTCCGCAAGTGGATAAAAAGGAAATTATTTTTTAATCGGTCGAAGGATTTTGGTTCAACTAAAGATATCGCTTCAGCAAATCTTTTCGACCCTAATTTGTAAAGAGACCGTGAAAAAGAAGGGCTAAATTTAAGAAATTCAATACGGTTCGTTTGTTCCTTTCATGTAGAAGTTATCGTCCCCGTAAAGCCATGGTATATGTCTGGCTAACAGTTGGTTTCCTGCCAACTTTTCTTCATAAAAGAACCCACAAGTTACACCTCGGTTTCGATTGTATTAAGACATTTCATCTGAAAATCCTAAAAAAGTATTCCGAGTGTGTCCCACAAAGACAGTAAATTACGGCCTATGGAAGAGTCACGTAAGGGTACGTGCTCACCATAAAGTTCGTTCACCCCTCGCACTGTATCAGAAAGGTTAAAACTGCGAGACTTCATCCCTGAGGTTCTGTTGGAACAAAAGACGCGTGAGCATTTCGCACACAATTGCCATTGTCATCAAAAATACCCGCTCTTTTGCCAGCACTTTTTCATTTCGTAAGCTTCAAAGAAAGAACGCGAAAAAATATGGGGATTTTGAAAGCGGTTCCATCGACAGAAGCAAGTCCGCCGATCGGATGGTATGCGACAATTTCTGGTGGAAATGCCTTTGTCACGCTAAGGACCGGTGAAGGAGGGTATTAAGAAAATATTGACAGAATTCGATAGGCGGCTGTATCTTGTTTTCTTTATGATTTTCCAATATAATTTGATCGAGTGATTCCCCTTAGTGACAAACATCAGACAGGTTTATGGGTAGCAGCTGCCGGCGAATTATTGTTATTTCACGACTTTCATCCCCTAACAAAACGCTTGTGGAGAAGATTTATAAACATTTAAAAAAAAAATTGTTCATTCGAGTTCATTTTACCATGCAAACTCGCTGAAACAATTTTTAGATATGAACAACACAAGTAAAGTACGCTAGAGTAATGTTCTCGCAAATTAAATTAGAAAATTATATTACGTGAAGCGTTTCAATGAGATAAATCGATCATCGACCTCATCCAAGAAAGAAGCGACAAGAACATACATATATGTATGAGGGATTTATCCGGGTATTTTCTTAAGAACGCAGGCTTAAAATTAAACCGAAACGCGTCAAAATATTTTGGAGATGTTTGGATGAGCTGAATTTAGACATGGAAAATTAATAAATTTTTCAATTGTATGAAAATGCGGGAAATTTAATATGCCGATATAAATTCAATTCAACATTGCTGTTTAGATTTTAAATTTGTGCGCATATGGTAAGGACCATTTTCATGGTCGTACCCAGAATGTGCAAAAATGTGTTTCAACGCGGGGGAGCAAAAGCTTTTTTCTCTGCATTATAAACATACATACATTATATAGGGTGTTATGCTAAGATCTAAACAGGGTTATGCTAGTCGATTCTACATCGTCTCCTGTTCAATGTTTGTTCGAAGACCCCCTAAAATCGGTCCTTCAACCCTAAAATCGCAATTGAACATCAGGAGTGGGTGAGTCTAGAAAATGCTTTATAAGTTCTTTCAAAGACATCGTACAATATAAATTGATATTTATGTTGTTGATGCTTATATTTTCTAATGGTTTTTTTTTTCTAATTACGACCCAATCCGTCGATAAACAATCAAGAGAGGCCGCGTAAATGACAATTTCAATGCACAAAATTTGACTTTTATCCTTAGTTCTACTTATTTATCTGTGGGTTCTACCGATATCGTTAGAAAACTTGAAGGCTCAGCTTTCCAAAATCCATCCAAAATCTCACCATGTCACTGAAAGAACCATTTTCTAGGATCACTGCCTTCAAAATTTCAATTACGATTTTAGGAGTGAATGGCTGAGTTTAGATAGCGATCTCCGAACAAACGTTCATTAAGGGCTCACATATCCCTGAGATTTTCAAAAAACTAAATTTTTATTTTTAAAGATTTTTATTCTTTAGGTATATTTTCAATTTTGCATATTTTTTAATTTTTTTTACAAATCTTGATAACTATTTTGTCTACAGTTGGACAATTTTTTATAAATTATTAAACACTAAATTTTTGTTTTTAAAGTGCATATTAAAGTTTGAAATACTATAATTTCTTTATTTTTGAAAAGAAAACAATTTCCCTCCATGACAATATAGCTACATATACACGGAAAAAATTTAGAAAAAATGGCAATTATTCCTGTATTTTCTGATGGATTTTAGGATAGTGCATTATTTTGGTAATATTTCCTGTAATTTTTAAGGAGATCTGCTGCTTTTTCAATATATGTTGTGGATTTTATGGCAACGTTCGTTTTGTTGGGAACTATTTTGCTATCCCAATTTTTTTTTTCCGTGTAGGTAGGTACTACATGATTTTACAAGATTCTTTTTTATTTTTGCAGATTGGATAATTTTTGGCGAAGACAAGGGGGCACCATTTTTTTCATTAGTGATGCATTTATATTATAAAGAAAACAATGTTAATATTAAAAACAAAATTTTTTTTTCTCACAATTCCTACAAAGTTCCTAAAGGATGTTGCATAAAATATTTAATTCTTTTTTCACCATATACATATGTACATATGTATGTATGTAACCTTTATAATAATTTTTCAAATTGACTACGTTTTCAGCGCGCGCGCCCAGGGGTATGTGAACCCTTAAGGGTGGCGACTACGGGTGCTTTTACCTTACTCCATTATGGACTTTACAAAGATAAATTATCAAAAATATCTTTTCACTTTTATATTTGACCAAATATTCTTAGATCTTCATAAAAAGTAGGAATGAACATATTTAAATGGCAAACATAAAAAAATTGGCAATAGAATAACTTTAACCTAATATTTGAATAATTAAACTTTATAAAATTCTGGAATATGCCACAACTGTCTTCAATCTTCTTAAAATTTCATAATAATATGTTCAAAACTTCCCCATTTGTTTTATTCAAAACTACTCCAGGAATATCCCCAATACTAACTACAATTATTTTGTGTCAATTTGAAACGAACCAAAGTTCTATATGTATCTAGTGAAAGACATTTAAATTCACATACATATAATATAAAAAAAGAAGTATTACTTAAATAAATTATAATTAATTACATTTTCCCTGAGAGTTTCACAATTTAGTAAAATATGCTTTAAAACGATTGCAAATGTCCAAAATTGCGGTACTTCTATTACATAATATACTAGGGGTTTTTCGATTTGGGAATGGTCCGCTTTTAAAACAAAAATAATTATAATATGAAAATGCGTTTAAGCAACTTATTACTACATATAGAAATATCTTGTAAAAGGAACATCTAATTTAAATGGCATTAAATATGTGCGTGGTTGTGTTGTACATTGGACATTATTTTTATGAATATCTCGAAAACAATGGAAGGTGTATATTTTTTATAATTTTTTCCTTTTTCCCTATTATAAAGAGCTTTCGAATCGAAACATATCTAAAATTGAAAAACCTCGGAAATAATAGATTCTCCGAATATGCCGAAAACAAATTCATTTACCATTACTTTTTCTGTCGTGTAAAGAAACTATGTATTCGCTTAAAGTAATTTGTTTTCGTTTCAATTACTTTTACGAATTGCAATTCATAAAAAATAACTTTTCTTGCAGTTATGAAAATGAAATGGGCACTTTATATGGCGAATCTTGTGAACAAACGACCCCTGGAATAATACCCCTAAACAATGCCTACCTCCAATATTCCTGACATTTGATCAGTCATAAACATAACCCCATTGTTGGGGGGAGCTCAGCAGATTTGTTGGTGATTCTAAAGTTTTCCACACAGGGAAAATAAATTTGTGTCCGCTTTCTAAATGCAGTGACATGCTCTGGAGGTTCCTCGCATCGAAACTTATAAATCAAAATTGTCAGGGCGCTATTATCGCGCATTGCAAAGGTAAAATTCGCCAGGGATACTTGAAAGTGATAACGAATTAGTTGAAATGCCGCGGTATAAATCTTATTTACGGGGGCTAATCAAAAACTGCCGAATTGTGCAATTATCTGCATTTAGCTTGCATTTTCCAATTAACCAAAACAATGAGCCACATTGCTCCATTTCAGGCGGAAGAGGGACAACTATCGGCCGCAGCGACCAGCGCACTCTCTCCAGTTCGGTGGGGGGACTTTTTGCCAGGCCAGGTGACAGAGGCGAAAAGGTGTGTTTCGCCCGCTTTTGCTCCGATATCAAAGGTGGCCGACTGTGTCAGTGTGTAACTGGAACTGGATCTAACTGCCGTCGACATTTCGGAACCTGGCGTGTGAGCACTCGAGTGAATCAGAGATTTTCACAGAGCACTGCAGGCTGCGCCTGTCCCGTTATCAAAAAGTTCGCGCTATCAGGTGTTCGCGGAGCGGAAAATATCCAATTGGTGAGAAAATTAGCGGATCGGGCGATCACTGAAAAAGTCCACCACTCAGGAGCGGTCCCCGGATTATCAGCATCAACAGAAGAATCAGCAAAAATGACCTCAAACGAATTCAAGCGTCTGCCCATAAATTGCATCCCGCAGCACTACTCCTTGGAACTGAGGCCCGACCTGCAAGCCTTTAAATTCGCAGGAAAAGCGAAAGTTCAAATCCAGGTGAGATGAAATAAGCACTAATCCCTCGAGACTCTTGAATGTGTGCAATCACCTTTCTTGTTTACAAACTTTTTATCTGTTGGCCACGTACGAGGGGACGCCGCCGCCGCCACGGTGGAGTCGGAGTGTGCAAAGTGGGACTTAACTTTCGCTTTTCACGGGGCATGGGCGCTCCGTTATTCGCGACGGTTTCTGTACCGACGGACTTCGCATGTTGCAGATTTATTAAAATGCAAAGGGCCCTCTGGCCGCCTACCGCAGTTTCTTCGCTGCCGTTCTGCTGAAAACGCGGCAACATCAAGCGATTCGTTAGCTTCTACTTGGTCGCTTGAAAATGCAGCAAACCGCGGGCTCGGCTCACTTTCCTATTGGGTCGCCCGTTGAGCACGCAAATGCATTTTTGCGGTAAAAACTACTTTGAAGCAATTCTATTTTTACGGTCTTAATTGAAGGAGACTCCCTCGCAAAGAGGCGCTTCAACAGGAATTCCTAACATGTATGCAAATCTATTAATTATATGCCGCATTCTGAAGTTTGATATTATCTATGCAGTTAATTCTTTGGATAATCCAAACTCAAAATTATAGCATATTTTCTAAATATAATTGTAAATTTACGGCAAATTAGGCCTTCGAATAGTCTAATGGTTTTTGAGATATCGTAGATATCATCAGTTTAGGAGTGTCTATTCTAAAGAGGCTACTTCCCCTATAAGCAAACTTTACAAAAACCGATAAAAGCGTTCAGTGGTCACTATTTACATACGTATATGTGCAGGCCTTTTCTTTTTCAATAAGATTATTTATGAAGGCGACACTTTGTTTTACATCTAATTTGTTTTTCAGTAAACAAAATGATAACTAAAAATGGATTTATGTAGCACCGTTTGATCAAAATTTACACCATTTACGCTTAGGATTATAAATAAATAACAAATAAATTTAAAAACAATTGAAACATATAAAAACGCCCAGAAATCAAATCTTCTTTTTCGGTATAAAAATTTTACTTCCAATTTTTAATGAAAATTTAAGTTGTGATTCTTAAAAACTTCAATTTTGATAAAGAATACAAAATTTCCAATAATTATTTAGCGACAAAGTTCAGCAATTATCTTATTGTTAATAAAATAATAGTATGTGTCTTATTATAATTTTTGAATACTTAAATACCAGACTTTTATATTCACAGTTTAATTTAAATGATTATAAAGATATCAAATTCTACATACATTATATAAATATTTCCAAATTTTTTTATAAATTACTAATGAAGAATTTTGAAACTTTACGGAATTCACTATTCAAAAAAGTGTTCGATTCGCTCTAGATACTTTAGTTTAGTTAGTTGATACTTTCTTCTACATACATGTTGACTGAATTGAATTTGGACACTATAAAACTGCCGCTTACGTCTTTCAGATTATACAACCGACAGATAGCATCGTTCTTAACGCTCTAGACATCGAAATATCTAAAATCCGTCTCCATGTCGGTGAAACATACATCTTCCCCAACAAAGTATTACTATCTCCTGAGCAAGAAATCGTTTCCCTGTTTTTCGAAGGCACAATACCGGTCGGCTCCGCATCGTTGGAAATGGAATTTACAGGGGAGCTCAATGATAAAATGAAGGGTTTTTACCGCAGTAAGTACTTTACGTTGACAGGGGACGAACGATATGCTGCAGTAACACAGTTCGAAGCAACCGACGCAAGGAGGTGTTTTCCGTGCTGGGATGAGCCAGCAATTAAGGCAACCTTCGATATTAGTTTGATTGTTCCTCTTGATCGAGTGGCTTTGTCTAATATGCCTGTAAAATCCGAAGAGATTTTGGATGAAAACAGAATGTTGGTGAGCTTCGAAAGGACTCCGGTTATGTCGACATATCTCGTTGCAGTGGTCGTGGGCGAATACGATTATGTCGAAGGTACATCAAGTGACGGGGTCTTAGTTCGAGTTTACACCCCGATTGGAAAGAAGAACCAAGGGCTGTTCGCGTTAGACGTTGCTACCAAAGTCTTGCCATATTACAAGGAGTATTTTAACATTGCTTATCCCCTACCGAAAATGGATCTTATTGCCATAGCAGACTTCTCCGCAGGTGCCATGGAGAACTGGGGACTAGTTACTTATAGAGAAACATTCGTACTTGTGGACCCTGAAAATACATCTTTAATAAGAAAACAATCAATTGCTCTAACTATAGGTCACGAAATAGCCCATCAATGGTTCGGCAATTTGGTCACTATGGAATGGTGGACTCATTTGTGGTTGAACGAAGGCTACGCTTCGTTCGTTGAGTTTTTGTGCGTTAACCATTTATTCCCCGAATTCGATATATGGACTCAATTTGCCACCGACATGTACATTCGTGCCTTGGAGTTGGACTGCTTGAAAAACTCTCATCCAATCGAAGTACCTGTTGACCATCCGTCAGAAATAGACGAAATATTTGATGAAATCAGCTACAACAAAGGTGCTAGTGTTATCAGAATGCTTCATCATTATATAGGAGATGAAGATTTCCGGAAGGGCATGAATCTTTATTTAACACGTCATCAGTACAAAAATACAAAAACTGAAGATTTATGGGAGTCTCTAGAAAGGGCTAGTAAAAAACCTATTGCCCAAGTTATGTCCACTTGGGTGAAGCAAATGGGATTTCCAATGATTACAGTTGAAAGCGTACAAATGGGCTCAAAACGAGTTTTAGACATCACTCAAGATAAATTTACTGCCGATGGGTCGGTGTGTACAGAAGATTACTTTTGGATGATACCTATAACTGTTTCCACGTCAAATAATCCCACCGCTATTGTGAAGTCGCTTGTGCTCGATAAAAAAACAACAAACTTTGTCTTGGAGAATGTCTCTGAAAACCATTGGGTCAAAATAAATATCGGCACTGTAGGCTACTACAGGACGAAATATTCCCAAAAAATGCTAACTCAACTTATTCCGGCTATTAGGGATATGAGTTTACCTCCACTAGATCGCCTTGGGCTCGTTGATGACTTATTTGCTCTAGTCCAAGCTGGACATGCCTCAACGGTGCAAGTTAGTTTATTATTTTCTACTATGATAACAAACCGCCTTCAATTAGATTTATATTTTTATAGGTACTAAAGCTTATAGATGCATATAAAAAGGAAACAAATTATACTGTGTGGTCGGCAATAACGAATGCTCTGACCAAATTACAAATTTTACTGTCACACACCAATTTACAACATCTCTTCAACGAGTTTGGGGTTCGATTATATGGTCCAGTTGCAGCACGTCTGGGTTGGAATGCAAAACCTGAAGAAAGTCACTTGGACACCCTTCTACGAGGACTAGTCCTCAATAAGTTGATCTCTTTCCGATGTCCAAAAACAATTTTAGAGGCAAAAAGAAGGTAATTTTTTTTTTAGGCTTATGAGTAATCAATAATAAAATCAAATAATTATTTGAAAAAAATGCACACTCATAGGTTTAAGGATCATGCAGCTGGAAGATCTGCACTACCAGCCGATTTGAGATCGGCTTGTTACAAGGCTGTATTGCAAGAGGGCGACAATAATACTTTCGAGCATATGCTAAAATTGTATAGATCAACTGATCTACATGAAGAAAAAGACCGCATTTCTCGAGCTCTTGGGTCAATTCAGAACATTGCAGTCCTAAAAAAAGTGATCCAATTTGCCGTATCGGTATGTCAATTTGCTAAAAACTACATATTTTAGCGAATATCTATATATAATTATATTGTTGCATACAGGATGAAGTCCGAGCTCAAGATTCGATATTTGTCATAGTGGCAGTGGCAATGAACCCCAATGGTCGTGATATGACTTGGAATTTCTTCAAAGAGAACTCCAACAAACTGCTGGACCAATATCAAGTACGCCTTTGATTTAATTTAACGAAAAATAGTTGCGATTAATATTTTTTTTTAATATAGGGCGGATTCCTGCTAGCGCGTCTTATTAAACACTTAACTGAGAACTTTGCTTCAGAAGAAAAAGCAAAAGAAGTAGAGTCATTCTTTAAGGAGAACGAGTTTCCGGGCGCTGAACGAACTGTTCAGCAATCAATTGAAACGATCCGGCTGAATGCTGCTTGGTTGGGGCGTGATCTTGCTGCAACGACTGAATACCTTTCTATGAAACCATCGAATTAATTACTAGCAAATTTGTAGAAACATAGCGAACCTGGACAGAATACAAAAACTATCAGAAGAACCATCAACAAAACCAAAGGTCAGCATTATTACCGAACATACAAAACTCACCAAAAAAAATAAATAAATAATTAAAAAAACAATGCATTTTTTCGCTGAGTCATTTACAAAATGAACGCCATTTTTAATTGAGACATAGAGAAATTGTAATTAACGTGTGGGTGCAATTCCATTGCATTTTCAACTATTTTATTGTGTTTTTATGCAAGCGCGTGTAAATTGTTGCAATTAGTTTATTTAAATAAACAAATTATCTGCCAGCACATGTTTTAATTCATTCAAAAGCATATAACCAACACATTTCCCAAAAATTTTAACATGGGTGAATCAAATGTAATGTAAATAATAGTAGTTCATGAGGCCTGTACACACATTTTTACTCTTGAATAACAGTGAAAATAATAAAGAAAGTAATATTTTGTTGGCGTGTCTAAGGGTAAAATCATAACGCGAAGGTTGCGGTCGCAGTTTAGGAGACTATTCAGCTGACTGAGAGAACAAAGTATAATAAGTGCGGATACGCATAGTGCGGCAGCTCACTAATCAGCTTCGGGTTTAGCCAGGTTTAGCTGACTATCGGCTTTAGCTCAATACAAATCATTTTGTTTTTCTCAGTCAGCTAGTCAGGTTAGGCTGAACAGTCCACCTAAACCGCGACCGTAACCTGCGCGTTATGATTTTACCCTAAGATATTCCTGTCGGAAGGGTATTTAATAATTAAATTTATGTAATGGACTATCCTCAATAGTTACCAGATTTAAGCCCAATAAAGCACTTGGGCATTTTTAAGCAATTAAGCGATCAATGGTTCTAAAGACAACAAATTGTTATTTGAAATCATTACAACGGAATAGGAGAAAGCACCAATGAGTACATAGTGTTATTAAGTTAGTAGATAAAATAAGATTTATGCCATCTCCATGTGCTGAAGTGATCAAACGCCAAAAGAAATTTCAATACGATGCTATTATTTTGCACAGGTGACCTATACATGCATAGGCTTAACTTTTTGTCGCGTATGAAAATAATGTTTAGGACTGAGTGGGTGGAAGTAACACCTATTTATTAAAAGGAACAGCATCATCCATTTCTATAAAAATTATTTCGTTATCACGCTTGTTATCGTCATTTCGATAGAGCTCTGCTTATATGTATTGTTGGAAAAATATACTCGTGAAACTATAGGGCTATATATATGTATATGTATACTACTCAATATCATTAAATTTAAACAAGTCATTTTCAGTTTTCTAATGTATTATATTAAAACTTTTGTTTAACGATTTTTATTGAAATTATTAGAACAGTTTTGGAGAACAAATTGTGTGACTTAAAGCATCTTTCTTGGAGTTTTTAAGTTTCCTTTCGAAAAGTCTTTCTATTTGATAATGTCAGGTTTAGGCTAATTGTTCGGTACTAAAACGATTTTTTATACCAGTATATTTAAATTGGTTATATTAGTTTTCTACAAAAATTCTCCATTACGATTTTCCAGAAAGTGATTGTTTTTAATGGCGATCGATTGTGTATGAAAAACGATTATACCCATTTTAGATTTCTACAATTTTGTAATAAAAAGTTTTGAATTTGATTAATTTTTAAATAAAATATTAAAGTAGAAAACCCTTAACGGAAATGCAATCCTCAAACGCTTCGAATCAAAAATTACCGCAGTGAAGTTGAATCAAATCGCGTTGACCAGAAACCACGTTTATATTATTTTATTGCAGTCATTTCGGGTGCCATATAAACAAGGCGTATGTACCATGAAAATAACAGAGCTGTCAAAACTTGGCTGTAGGCAGAAGGGAGGAATTCCTGCCTGGTGCAATCTTTGTTTTTGCCATTGAGAAAGTTCTAAAATTTTGTTTGGATACAAGCTCCACGTAAAGAATTAGTGAAAACACAAGATGATAAAACTTTTCTCGTTAAAACAGCAGAAAAAGGATGGAGAGCAGACGTCGAAAACCGGTCCACAAAAGAAAGCTTCAGCTGCACAACTCAGGATCCAGAAAGGTACTTGCAAAACAACCTCAAGATTTTACAATTTTCAGTGCTTTTCGAAATGAGCGACATTTTTCAATGTGAAAATTTCAATATTTTATGGTAAATGTCGATACGCATCTATTTATTATGGGCAGCAGCCTTGTTAACAAGCCTACAGCAAATTCGACCGAACACATAATTATTCATTCGAATTTAAGGAAGTTCGCAGAATAAATAATTTGTAATGCCCAGTCTGAATAGCATACGTATGCCAATTTTTTTTCTTTTTTTCTTTTTTTTGTTTTGCGAACTAATTTCTAATTTTGAGCAAATGCGTTGATCGCTGATCAGTTTGCGTCTTGACAGTCAATTTTCTACACGCTCTGGCTGTCTGGAACTGTGCATCTGCAAGCAATCTAGACTTATGTATTTAGTTAGCAGTTTTTCATTATCGCTGTTTCTAATATCTGTTTTATCTCCTTAGATATAGTTTTTCATTAAAATTTTGCGCCTCATCCAATGTTCTTGGTTGCACTTTCTGCCCCAAAATTGGTTGTCCTCTTCCAAGATTTTCCTAGCTTGCCTCTTTTGTTGCTGAATTGTTAGACAAAATTCAGAGAAAATCTGCTAGTGACTTCAGGATAGTTCGATCCAACAGCAACCAGCAACCATTTCTAAAATGTAATTTCTATTATTGGTATATTATTGAATGATGCGGTTGCATCGTAAACCACGGTTTACAAAACAACTAGTAGAATAATTTTAATAATTGCCACCTTACTATAAAGCAACATTTTCCAAACAAGTTAACACATCAGTAATTAATTACTTTCAATCGTGAAAGACATGATATCGACAGAGAAAATGCTGTGTGCCTTCGTCTCCTTATAGTAATAGCTGTTGTAACATTTTTCTCATGATATACATATGTAAAGATATAAGAAGATTGCAAGGAAAATTAAAAAAACTTTCCTCATGCAGTCATACTCTATAAGGTTACAATTGTTTTTATTAAAAAGCAAACCTCATCACTACGTTAATATAATTTATTCACGCATTGCTTAATGCCAATGATCGGTTCGCAAGACGAAAGTTGAATAACCGTCGTTTCTTACATGAAGCTAAAACGAAATGAAGACAAAGGTGGACAACTGCCACGTTAACAACAGCTTCATGCTACCACAAAATACCTTTTTAACTAATCTTATTCTTTTACAATCTTTTTGGTGTGTACATTTCTTATATAATTCTTTTACAATCTGCGTATTAGTAGGTATTGATATAATGATGGCCTTTATCTGGTAATACTATTCGTGATTTTCTATATTTCAACGGCCGTTCGTTTACAAAGTATATTACAATATACATATTTTATATTTATTTCAGTCGAATATGTTCTCAATATTTACATGTCTTCTTAGCCTTTTCAAAATACAATTCAAATTTATTTTTGGCCTTCCATTTAGTAACATATTTCACAAGTATATTCATGACCTTTTCATCTCTTAATACAATATTTACATGACGGTTTCCTAGCTCTGTATAATACATTTCAATTCTATTATATATGGCCTCTTTATATCACCACACAAAATTTACACCATATTTTTCGTGTACGGCGATACAATGCCTACATATTTTCTTAATGCTTACAATTTATGTTTACGTGATCTTAAGAGTGATATCAGACACATAGCCGGGAAGAGACAATGCCTAGATTAACATCACACACATAGCTGGAACAAAAGTGCGTGTTTTTATAGAAATACAATAGGTCTTAGTACGTTTTCTCCGCATTAAAATCTGAAAACCCAGGTTTTATCTGGGTTTCTATCCAGGTTACGCGGAAATTTCAGACATTTCACACTTTTTGAAATATGCATATTATTATGTATTATTTAATGTTAATGATCGATTAAAAGTATAAAAAGTGAATTATATTTTCCTGGGAGATGCAATGAGAGATAAAAGTAGGACGTAAGTGAATAAAAACATTAGAAGTTTCGAAATTAGGTTTCATAACAAAAAAAATTCTATTTTTTAGCCCTATGTATTTACAAACTGTAAAATTTTATATCGCGACTCCAACTGAGACTGAAAAGAATATGTATAATGAGTTTCATTTGTTAAAAGAAAAAACATCTAACCGTTAATAACGTTTTCATTTAATCTTTACATTAGGAAAGTAACAGGGCAATAAAGCCACAAATTTCGCCTTGGACATTATTAATTATTTCTATTTTGATTTTATACTATCTTTAGCTTATCGTACTTGTATACTGATCAAAAAACCAAATTTTACCCTTCTGTATGACCCTTGATCTTGATTTTTAAAAAACTGGCTAAAAATTAGATTAAGTAAATTATTATCAATTGTGCTTTAATTTCAGAGATGATTTTTGGGCTTTTACATCTTTACCTTATTTTGCATTTAATATATTTTTTTACTTTTAGACTAAGCATTATCTTTTCATTTTTCATTATTAACTATTTTCTCTTTTTTTTGATTAGATATAAATGAACTTAATTTGCCGAAAACCTGTACTACTGACTTCCCTGATCCAGATGACCTGCTAAATTTCAAATTGATCATTTGTCCCGATGAAGGGTTCTACAAAGGAGGTAGGTTCGTATTCAATTTTCGAGTTGGCCCCAACTATCCACACGAACCGCCGAAAGTGAAATGTGAGACGCAAGTGTATCATCCGAATATTGATCTCGAGGGCAATGTATGTCTTAATATCCTGCGGGAAGACTGGAAACCAGTGCTTACCATAAATTCGATTGTGTATGGACTGCAGTATTTGTTCTTGGTTTGTTTGATCATAAAATGATACACTTTACAGTATTAACGTTATATGTTGTTTTCAAGGAACCAAATCCTGAAGATCCATTGAACAAAGAAGCTGCTGATGTACTGCAAACAAACCGACGGCTATTTGAGCATAACGTGGCTAAGGCGATGCGTGGCAACTACATTGGCGAGACGTATTTCGAATGCTGCCTCAAGTGATATATAAAATCAAAATTAACTCTTAGGAACTGCGTTTACCTAATTATTTTAACGTTAGGGGGACGCATTTACGTTAATTTAATTTACAATTAAAAGATAAAAAAAAATACCTATAAATTTTAAAGGAATTCTTGATTATTTAAATCCGCGAAACACAAAACAGGTCAACCAGACTCGTAGAGTTTTCCAGATAGAAAACAAAATGAAGCCTTTCAATTTAAAACATTTGGGGTTTTGTTCATTAATATTTTACATTTATCTCTGAAAGAGATTTCATGAAATGCTTTTATTGTGAAAATTCTAGCTACGTTAAAGCAGCCAATTCAAATTTAGATTTTACACCGTGGATGTCGTTTAATCGTTGTCATACACTTTTTTAAGTGGTCGCCTCTTAGTAGCCGTCCATTTCATTAGCAGAACCACTTCATATTAATATGTTTATTGCATTTCATGAAATCTCCCTTCCTCACAAGTTATTAAAAATCCCAACAAACTATGGCACACTCTTCTATTTAATTTCTTTTCTCATTTCCGTTTTGATTCATCACCAGGTTTTAAAATTCCTCATAAAAGCAAAATTGGGTCGAACATATACGGTAAGCATGTTCTGAGTGTTTTATGCGGGTCATAGGCCGGTTAAAAATGCCGGACAATATTGTACAATATTAAATGTACTACTCTATGAAATACCGATAGTGATAAAATAAATCTACATCTTACAAGTACCCAGTCTCTAATATCCTTGGTTAGATCACTGTTACAAGAATCGTATATAATAAAGCGAACACTTAGATTGTAAGCAAAGGAAAAATATCACTTGTATTAGCCGCAATGTTGAGGAGCATTCGTGGTGCTGTGATACAAATAAAATATTTTTTTAGCTGTCGTACCTTCTGATTTCCATAAATTTATTTTGTTGTTTTAAAAAATTTTCGACAAATTTTTATCATTACTTGTGAGAACTTGACGCATTGTTATTTGTAACTTGTGTTTCTAGACTCTTCTGTATTTAAGAGACTTTAGCTTTTATCTTTAAATGTAAAGAAATTATCGGAAATGAAAGATATTAAATAAAGGTTTTGATGTTGATTCCAAAATATCTTAAGGTTGTCAGAGAGCTATTAGTTTTTAATGCAACTTAAATAAGCGTAGATTCTTTGCGATATTTTATTTGTTTCCTTTTCCCAGATTTCCTAGTGCATTTCATATTTTAATCAAACAAAAGTAATCTCTCAATTTTCGGTACCAATTTGTTGGATATTTAATTAAATGAAAATTAGAGGTTTCCAACAATTAATCCAACTGTTCAAAAAATCTTTAAACTTGTATTTCTCAGAAAGACTGAACCTAATTGAAACAAAAAGCACTATGCAACTCATTAATAGTATTCAGATCAGTATGGATAGTGATTAAGAAGTTATTGCATAACATACTTATATAATTTATACATGCCTATAATGTTAAAGATATAATATTTCTTAAATCTGGTGATTGTGTTGCTATGATGTAAAAGGAGTTGCATAGTTTACTACCTCAAAAATTATTTGAATTAACGATTTTTTTTAGGTACAGTGAATAATTGTATTTTAGGGTATAGTGGATATGATCAGGCTTCTAAATTTTTAAGGAATCTGTTCGAGTTTTACAGATTGTCTAAAGAAGAAACTAGCAAAAACTCTGGATCACCAAGAAAAACAGGAAAATTAATTATGTATAGCAAAAATTACTTGTAATATAAGATGTGATGCTCCCCATATCACCTCAAAGCTCCAACCCATAGGCAATTCCGAAAACGGGAGCTAGAAAAATGTCGCTTTAAATATCGCAGCAAAGAGCTACTGTTTGCCAGTCTTTATGTAAATTCCATTCAAAGCGAACGAAACAAAAATGGGAAAGACGCAAAGTCGAAAAAAGGATTAAAAATGTCATAAACTTAAAAGTAAGGTATTATTTTATTGTCAATAAAGATTTTAATTTGCCGAAAAATTCAGATCCTACGATAATATTTTTTTCTTTATAAATGTGAAAATAATATAGCTACTGTTAGTTCAAAGTAATTACTAGTTTAATATTTACTGACTAGTTTGAGTGCCAGCGCCAGAATGGAAACTCAGCTTTAGGTGGTAACAAGTTGATTGCTTCTAACGAAACACCCTGTGGATATGGAACTTGTAGAACATAATTTGCCGCTACTTTGTTCTAACCTAGAAATTGAGAAGCAATTCAGTTCAAAAGTAACGGTGTTCGCTGAATTGATAGTGTATATTGATTGATTTATATAAACACTAAAAAGTTGCTGCTTAAAAGCTGATAGATTTAGTGAAACATTTTTGATTGCGCTTGAAACATCTAGAAACTATGCCACCGAAGCGCAAGAAAACCTCAAATGCAGGGACATCGGTAAGACAATAAACTAAATTATTACCGATTATCATTAGAGCGAGTAGCATTTTATTTTAATTCACAACATTTTCAGAAGGCGAAAAAGCCAAAAACTGCGTCAACATCGTCGAAAACAAATGAGTTAGATGAGGGGACTCCGGTCGTCTACATCGAGCACTGTCGCAGCTGATCTGTGTTCAAGAGGCGGGCCGATGATTTATTCAAGAAAATCATCGACTGCCTTCCTGTGGAGCACAATAAGCTCCAACTCGTCCTGAATCCATCCGGGACAAGTCGTCGAGGCGCATTCGAAGTATCTGTTTCTAAGACCCCTACAGATGCCGAGGATGAGAGAAAACTTATTTGGAGTGGACTGAAGAAGGGCCCCCCTCGCGCTCTAAAGTTTCCTGATGTCGATTCCATTGTTAGTGATATTAAGGAAGCCCTCGACATTCCGTCTAAGTAAATCTAGTATTAAATTCTTCGAACTTATGTTTTTTAAGATAATTGCGCTTATTGCTCGTATGACCTCCTTGGAACAAAGCTTACAGGCAGTCTAAGGAGCGAAGGTTTATTTTAGCAGGCACAAATTTCTTCTGAAAGCATATTTGATCTCAGTTAATAATAAAGTTATTTGCCATTAATCTTTCCAGTCTTTATTAATAATAGTTTATGTAACACTTTTCTGCACTTTGCTGGAAACATTCACCTAATTCCAAGCTGAATAGGTATTTAATTTAAGCTCATTCGTATAAACTAAATAAATGTTTGAGAATTAAAAGTTATATGTAATTACGCGACGATCTCCTTTAACAAGTGTCTTTTAATTGTTTGAAGCACACAGATCTGCTTACAATTTTTATGAACACGAAAAAGTGGTTTTATTGTTATACACGGATGACTCGAGACTATTTAAATATCTTGTATTCTTGGTCGCGAAAATAAGATCAATATATAGAATAACATATGGTATAATAAAGTATATTGGATGTTTAATTCTGTCAAAAAGTGTTTTTCTCTCTGATGGTTTGTAGAAATTATGAGGATCAAAAGATAAAACTTTAATGAAAAACTCAGGTGGTCTTAAAGTTATACGCATGACTGTAAATTAGTTTCTTAGTTTTTAGTAGTAGGTATGTACATTGTTCCCTCGACTTCAATTCATCCAGTCTTATTATCGAACTAATTCAAATTCGCATGGGTATAAATTGATCAACTGTGCATTTTACTGTTTTATTTTAACCTAAATCAGTAGATTGGTATTTTGAGTGACTTCAATTGCAGCATGTTCAAAAATTGGTTTCTTGAAAAAGTCTAAACCTTCAGCCGTTACATATTAATAATTTTGTAAAATGCAGAAAGTTACGGGGAATATTAATAGCGAAACGCTCTCTTCTGGATATACGGTTTACATTATTAAATAACAAGTTTGAAATGTCCAGAGTGTATTAAAACATGTTTAAGTTTTTATAATAATCCTTATTTAATTTTATCTACAGTAAAGGCATACAATTGCAAATAAATATCATTCAGTACACCTCATTATGTCTTAGCTCCTTTGGGTTTTATGTTTCATTGGAAAATATGCATAAAATAAAATTTAGTACTACGGGATACTATTTCTGAATTTTAATAACAAAATGTCTGTTAAAATTTAAAAAATTATTATTAGGTATATACCCCAAAGTTTCTTTTTAAGAGACACGTAAAACGAGTTATTAACTAATTTGTTGTGTAATTTTTACGTTTCAATCACAAACATTGAAAAATGCATACTCTAAAAAATACATTTGAAATTAATTTGAACCCACAGCTGATTATACAAAATCGTTTAATAGTGTGGACAGGTATAGGATGAGTAATCCATCATTATCAGTCAGCAGGTAAAACGTGGCTATTTTCCCATCCATTTTAGAATGCCAAAGTTTGTGATTCATTTCAGGAAAAGGTTATTCCCCTTGAGCTAACACATTGATCTCCCCGAACCGCTGTAATAAAATATCTTACACTAAGTCGACAAGTTCCTTGACTTGTTAAATTAACGATAGCTTCACACCAATACCAGACATTAGGAAACGTCACTTCGAGAAAGACATTTCATCGTTCGTTCGTTTGGCCACTTTTGCTCCGATTAGTTTTTAGAAAAAGTTGATTTCAATAGATAAAAGCTAAATTTTGGCTGCTGATAAGCATGCATAAGTGTTATCACTTCGTTAACGTTTGACCACAATTTATTTAAGGCCCAACCGCAGGCCTCGAGAGTGTTTTTATCGTTTTTTTTTCTTGTAAGAACGCCAAAGTTTGCACACAGTACCATTAAAAATCGAAAATTTTCTCCACCGACGTGAATATGACTTAAATGCATTGCAATGACGCGTTTGCTATAAAAAATGTGCTTTCTGCATTTCATTGCGAATTTTATTTATTGTTTCTGATCATTGAGTGTGTCTGGAGAGTGTTTTTATTTTTGGAGCAGCTTTGATTTTCCCCCACACAAAGGGTAAGTGCTGTGCATACATTAAGACTTGAAGTTTTCCAATGTTTTGCCATATTTCGGGCAAATGGGTTGATTTTACCGATTTATTGATACATAACTGTTTCGCACCAATGACTCAGGTGGTATTTTACCTTGTCCAGGCGAGGTGAGGACGTTATGCTAATTCGCAGCCGTTTTTATGAATATGAATTTTTCACGTTTTCGCTCGAAAGCCGGAGCTTCCCCCGAGTGTCGTCAGTTTACTGTGCTCCCCAGAAGTGACGCAATTATTCCAAGAAAAGTAACTAGCTGCGATGAATGGTAAAGATCGCGCCACCTACTTTATTCATTGCCGCTCGATTAATTAAATTTACCTGAAATTGCCTGGCACAACCCCGAAATACACGTGAATTCAGACGACCTAACTTGGGTTTAAATACGACGAAATTATCATTATTGAATAAGTGCAGCGCTTAATTTTTAATTCGTCTTTTTTTCATTGTCGTCGCATCGACGGGTTAATTTGAATATCATTTTGAATTCTGTACAGGCAACGGGTGGAAATTCCATTACCACTGGCAGGTAGCCCGCTTGAAGCTTGCAGTTCTTATATAATTCATTCGCGGCTCATTTGTATCCCAAGATAGACCGATTATTCGATTTCTTAAATTGATTTTAGCCGCATTTTGATTGGCTGATAATGAGATAAATATCCAAGTTAACGCCAAACGGAGCAGGTAGTGACATCACACTATCACAGAGATTTACGCGCCATGAAGCATAGCACAGCGCAAAGACTCAGGAATGTCTCAAAGAAAGAGCAATTTGTGCGCTTTACTTAAAATATGTCAAGAGTGAAAACCACGATAATCGCTGTCTTCACGCCTAATTAAAAACCACAGGAGTATCAAGTTTTGTGCTGGCGGTACTGATAAGCAATCGGAGTGCGTGCAAACACAGCTCGAGTGCTTCAATTTCGCTTTATTGCCTTCAAATATCTCCAAGAGTACGCTGAAGCAGTGTGCCACTAAACAGACCTATTTTCCCGCTCCTACCGATGATCTATGTACTCTTGCCTACTTACGAAATAAAGATATTGTTTTTATTCATTTCGCCCACATTTGTTCAAGGCCAATGGCTTTCCGTTGTAAGAGCAGCGCAAAATGCGGAAACATAAGACGGAAGGGTGTCAAAGAAAGAGTTTTCGCCGCACCGAAGAAGAACATGAGTAGTTTCTAGTTTCCTTAGCTATAAAAGACGGATCTGATTTATACTCGTCACCATAATATCTACGCTTAACTCGACATTGAGTTATGAACTTTATCTCGTCAACTGATACGTCTCAGTGATTTTGGGTTTATTTTTAAGATTTATAAAAAAATAACGTTCATAAATTTCCGTTTTTAGAACTTTCAAACTTGAATTTTTATCACTATTTTTAGTTCTCCTAAATTGCATATTTTGCGTACGTTGGCAGTTTTATATGTATTATTTTCGTAAACAGATAAAGTATAAGCAGGGTATTAAAGTCTCCTATAAAGAGGTAGGATCCGTGATTCATTACGAGGTTTTAATCTTTTGCCAGCTGATAGGACGTGTCTGAAATATGCAAAAGGTGGTACAGATCAATTCCCAGCATTTTTTATAATGATATCATTTTTTAATGGAATATGAATGGTCACTCTAACAAGTGTGGCATGAGGGAGTTGGGTTAACCTGCTTTGATTTTGCATCATTTTAATAAATCGGGAATATCTTTGTCGTGATAAAAATTTTATCTTATAGTAACTTTCACTTATGTCAATAACTATAACTTATTATTTATACTTTATAATAATGTTGTAAAGAGATAAAGTTTGTTCGCATATGCTATGCTATGCATCGTATTTGGAAAGTGGGGGGAGAGAGGAGGAAATGTTGAGCTGCTAAAACGCGCAAAAAGTACTATCCGATTTAGTTATTCAGACGTGAATTGAATTAGCAGTCCAAGCTTAGCTTTATTATAGGGGTAGTTGTGGCCAGGCAATGCTAAGTACAGGTCAGCTAGTAATGTATAAAATATCTTGTTATCAGGATGTAATTTTTTAAATAAAATCGATCTTTCACCCCTTAAGTCGAATTGATAGCGTGTTAAAAAGCTAAGCCTTCAAGCTTTCTAACGATACCACCATCAACAAATAACCATAATGAAAATTTCAATGCCCAAAATTTGAATATGGCCCTTCGTTCTACCAATTTTTTTATATGGGAAGATCGAAATTTTTTCTGGGAAAAAGTTTCTCTGTTTTTTGGTCTTTCTTAGAAAAAAAGGCACTCGAATCCGACAAACGTTGATTAGAAGACCATGCAGAATCGATTGGCATATCTTAGCCCCTGTATAAATTAAAATATGTACTGTATATTTTAAATCTTCTGATAAAACCTTTTAGGATATTAAAGTAAGTACATAGGTTTTTCCATAATTTGCTCAATAAAAACAAGATAGTCAACACCTACCCATATTTTTTTGCGGAGAGCCAACATTTTTTCTTTTAATTTATGTGGCAAGTGAATTGTTTCCATATATTGATTTGTTGATTTTTTGGAATATAGAAGGGTATTTTGGTAAAAAGGAGAATTATTCACTTTTATATGTAATACTAATGTTTTAATTAAACTAGTAATAATAATATATTATGATATATATGTAAAATAAGTTACGCAATAATAAAATGTTTGTTTTGATGCCCGCAGTAAATGATTTACATACATATGAGCCGCTCAGTGCACAAATCGATTAACTCCACCAGGCACATCAAAATTGTAACATTACTGACGATCATTTTTTAGCTATTCTTTCTTATTAATTTTATATACGTTAGATGAAAACTACATCTGTATTTATAAATTCTACAATATCTATTTCAATTTATATTTAAGGGCAATTTTAAAATAAAGTACATTATTTCATCGCATTTCTCAACTTTTTTTTTATGGAATTAATCGATTTGTGCAATGAACAGCTCATATATTACCACACAACAATACGATTCTTTTGCGGCACATGGCGCTTTTGTACGTGAACTTTTATGAACATTCGAAAAACCATTTCATTTAAGGCGATTATACACATTCAGAAATTTATTGTTTACATTTTGGTTCACAATTTGGTAATTTAAATAGGCACCTATGTAGACATTGAGTTGGATAAGTATGGTTCAGCAGCTTAGTGGCTTTTGCAATACTTACGGAATGTCAATAAGAAATTGGATTGTATATCTAAATTACTTTCAATTGATGTCTTCTTTTGTAAACTTCGACCGGTTGTCCTAAGAGTGGTGCATCGTGGAAATTAATATTTCCGCCACGGAACCGGCCAAACTAATTTTGGCACGTCTCCTATTCACAACTTTTTCTTTGAGTTCTCATTACGTTCACAGTGTTTTTTTCTTTATGTATTATTATTGTAATCCAGCTTGCTCGGATTCGGCATTGCCCGTTCTAGCTATAATTTTGTGTTACCCGTTAATAATATCTATATTCAGTCATGTACAATTAATTAAAAACACTTGGTTTTGTAACAGTCTTTGTTTCGCTTCTTTGTATCATTTTTTTCGAATTTATTAAACTGTGATATAGTTGTAATAGGAGCTAATTTTTTAATTAGTCAGATCATTTTATGAGATATCGCCATGTAGTAAACAAATATAGCGCAACAAGGTTCGAAGTTATTGCAATTTTGTTTGGGAAACTAAATAGAAACACTTGTGTTCTGCGAAATTAAAATTAATTTGGGGTTCTAAGAGTGACAGTTATTGGAAATTTCTTTAAAGTACTATTTTTAAATAAGGAGATCTCAATTTCTAAGGAATGATTTTTATTGTTTAAGTAATTAATAAATGGGAAGAACAAAACGTTATAATCCCATACTTCGGGCGGCCATTATTCATCTTTGGTAAGCAGATCTAACGTATCGGCAAACTGCAAGCAATTTTTGTTTCCTAGGTAAAAATGGTTTATGGTGTTGTGAACCAAGCCGCGGGACAGCAGAACAAGTACGTACGGCCTCGTAAAACTTCTCTTCTAAGAGATCGTATAATCAATTATTACGGCTTCAAAAAAGATCCTCTATAAACTCTTGCTGATATTCACTAGACAATTTTCTCCGAAAATGTTTAACATGTTATCAAGAATCTTTAGGTTTAGGAAAAGGCTAGTTGAGGCTGTTCATCGACCTGAAGGTGTTGCATTCAATCCCAGGCATACTATAACGCCTGTTGTCAGACATGGAGGAGGCTCAATTTTTGTGTGAGACCGCTTTTCATAGAATCAGGTTGGTTCAATTTTCAAAATTTAGAGCATCCTAACGAAATAAAAATATGTACATACTGAAAAACGTAATGCTACCGCAGGCTGAACAGAACTTACCTGTAATTTTGAGATTGCAGCAAGATAACAATCCAAAGCACATAACCAACCTTACAAAATAATTTCTTTGGAACAATTTTATCGATGTTTTTGAGAGACCCTTCATACAGTCCGGAACTAAATCCGGTAGACGATCTTTGGGTAGATGTAGAAAATTCAGTTTCTCAACAAAATATTAGAAATAACGATAAATTATTTAATGTAATTAAGACGGTAACTACTCTAGTGGAGAGATGTAGGCACCTAATTTTAGCAATGAGAAGAAGATATGAAGCAATAATTTTCCAAAAGGAATTGCCACAAATTTTAATTAAATCTCTGTAAATGATGATATAAATATAGTTTTTCCATGAGTAGATAAATTGTTTCTAATTAAATGTCTGAAAGGTTAGCAGTTGTACATTAAAGCCGTCTACAAACGTTCCGGTATGCCTGGAAGGCTCGCTTGTACAGGTGGTGCAAAGTGGGAAAAAATATTGTTTTGGTCGGATATATTTGAAACTCAGAATAAATATGTACTTTACAATACAAATAATGAGACAAATATTGCAGAATTTTCCAAAATTCGAGTCTTAAACAGTTAACTACGGAATTTATTATTAAAAGTCTCACGGCGTACGTAATAATAATAAACATCAAGCGATGACGAGTATACACGTCAAACGCAATACAAATTGTATCATGATAGTTTGTTTATCAGACAAACAAATGCAAATATGTACATACATTACACCAAAGCTAAAAATTTGTATTAACGTTTATTACTTTACAGTGAGTAATGTAAAAACAAATCCACTAAAAGTTAAAAATACATAGCATTTAAAATAATTCTGTAATTAATTCAAAAAATCTGCATATTTTTACACTTTTTCCATATCTACTGAAATTTTTGGGAGACCATGAAAAGCACTTACTCAATTTTATGCAAATAGTCCAAAGTTATGTTGGAAATTATTTTCAACAAAGTATAAGATGTGTTTTCTAACCTATATAATAAGTTCTTGTATGTCAATTTTTCTTTATGGAATACAATTAAGTACAATCAAAATTTCCTTCTTTCTCATTAGGTGTCTTGTTATACATATTTATATCTACATATGGACTAATGTACATTTTAATAAATGTTTTGCAATTTCCGTATAAAATGGCCGCATGGAGGTGTTTAGGATTGCTGATTTTGTATTTGAAACTAAATTTTGAGATTCCAAAAATGCGCGGCCGTCTTAGGACTAGAATAGATATATGGGAATTTTTTGGAGTCAATGATTTGTAAATTCAAAATGATGAATCTAAAATAGCGATTTTTTAATCCTAAAATTTACTGAATGCTAAGAAAAATTAACATGAGACCTTGATTTTAAATTTGTTGATTTATTCGGTACATAAAACGAAATGAATAAGTATACCTTATACTTAAGTTATAAAATACTGGAAAGAACAAAATATATAAGACATACCTGCACACTTTTTCACATAAAAAGCCTAAAGTTAAATACGTAAGAAATTATAGAAAAGTTAATTATAATTTCTTCTCTGTTCATACTGTGGTCAAATAAAAACATGTATGCATAAAATAAATCAATAGAAGAGCAGGAATCCTGATAATCATAAAATAATAATGACGAGCAAAATGGGTGCGTGGCATGACCCCTAGGTTTAAATAAAAAATAAAGCGTAATTTCATGGCGAAAAGAAACAATTTCATAGAATCATTATTATTACTTTTTTTAAAAGTGCAATTACGTACAAGATGCGAATTTTGTGGTAATTAATTTGAACAAACTTAGAGTCGCTTGAAATTTTGTTGTGAAATTTTGATTTCTCGCCGAGTTATTTACGACCATGCACAATGTTATTTTTGCCAATTGTCCTTGAAGAGTTATAGACTTAGATATGTATATGCTTTGTATTAACAAAGAAGTTACGCGTTGACTTGTAAATAATACGTATTATTACCATGTCCATTATTAAAGGCGTCACGGGGAAAAAAAATTCCTTCATTGCTAAAAGCTATGTTAGTATCTCACAGTTGTTTCCTAGCTACGCGAACATATATTAATTTATCATAAAATTTTAACCACTTAGACGCGGCTGCAACACAATACATAATAAATAAATAAAGTAAATGTTTATCATTTTAAAACAAACAGTCTGTATTTGTTTAAATAAATACATTTCGCAGAAATGACAAAGTTTCAAAAGATAAGAATCGTGATTTTTATTACCGCAATCTCGGCTAACCATATCCTATCTTTTTTTTTACAACTAAGCAGAGTTTTGTGGCCATAGCGATAATATCGTGGGCGGCTAATCAAAATGACACGCAAAATTAATTTTTATCGTATCAATTTTGAGGGGACTTAAAGTTAACTTTTTTAAATATTAAACGGAGCCCATTTAATATTTCGCTCCTAACGCAACTGTCGATGGAAGTTATCGATATAACGCCATAAGAGATAACTCCCTTTACGGATATGAAGCTACGCAACCGGCTTGTTGACACACAGGATCCAGGAGCTAATTTTCCAAAATTGTTTTTTGATTCATATGAAAAACGTCGAAAATGATGTACATATTTTCCTGTTGCTAATGCGAGCGATATTAACAGAAAAACGTTTTTATCTTTTACAGATTCGCAAAAATGGGGAAATTCAATGGAAAGAAGTGTCGGCTGTTATCGATGATGTGGTTGACGGCGTTTTTCTTCTTCGTTGAGATTATCGTGGGATATGTGACAAATTCAATGGCACTAGTCGCTGATAGCTTTCACATGCTGGGCGACATAGCGGCTTTAGTCATATCTTTTCTATCAATCAAGGTAAGTGTAAAAATGATAAATGATACAATAGACCAAACTTTGATTACATTATGATGTTTACACTTGATTTACGATTTTACTAAATGGTTGAGTGGTGAATTATTATTCTAATCTGGTCATGAATTGATATATGACCAGAATTCCATATTTAATTGTGTAAATGTAAATTGTGAAATCAACGTATCCTACTCACCAAAGCGGATTTAATTATTAGGGTTACTGCGATACCAAAAGTTATTATCTTAACGATATACGACATGGTTGACTTAATGTGCGGGCCATTCTATGTAATAATGTTAAGCTTCATAACTGGAGTTTGTATTTTTTTCCTTTCAGCTCAACTATGCTTTATTTGCCATTATCTGCGGATTTTTTGCATATAGCTTATTGCACAGCCGAATCGGTAGCTACGAGTATAACCTTTACCGCGCAAAATGCGTTTCAAATCCTATTAGAAAACATGAGATAAGCACGGATGCTTGAGTAAAGCCAAGCCATAAAAAACATAACTTGTAAAAAAAACCAAGTCTCGCAACTCAGTTCTTCTACCGTAGAATGTTGTGAGATCCATGTAATACCAAGTCGGTTAATTTATTCCGTCCCTACTTAAGGGTCCTTCTGTCTTAAGTTATTACGTATTTAGCTAACCTAACAACATCTTATAGTGACCATATCAATATTAAAAATCTTTTATGTTTTAAATAAATAGATTGACGACAATCGCACTAAACAATCTAATATAATATAATATGTATTACTTGTGAGATACATTGTGTTTTCATGCGATGGCCGGTAGATCCTCCTAATACCAACAAAAACGAAAGATTTTTTATATTTCAAGTATTTTCCCTGTGAGATAAAAATTATTTTGCATTTAACTGTTCAGCATGCAATTCCTTATAAGAACTTTATGTGGAACTATAAAAAGTTATATATTTTTGGATTATATTTGTATTTTTAAAGAAAGGAACAAGGGATAAAATTACTTCTTTTAGAAATATGTGTTTTTCTACATTCCATGTACAAATTCTGCACTTCTGCACAATATCTGCTTTTTTTGATTTTTAACTTTGTTTGAAACAGAGGAGAAATGAGAAAATGTTTGCTTTCATTTCGTCTTTCTTTAATAACTATTTTGTGAAAAATATATGGAGAAAATGTTTGAGTCTATTGCACATCATTTTACATATACATAAATGGAAGTATGTAATTTTAATTTAATAATTTACCGCAGTATGTGGGATGGGGACAGTAAAAAGCAAACTAAAAACTTTATTTTCGATAAACATTTTTAAAATGTAATAATTTATTCATTGACGAACCGAAACTTTTTGTTCACATATTTTGTTAACTTTACCTAGAACTACCAGCGCAAGCTTGTAATTTTAACAATTTTCTTTACTTTTAATGTAATATTCTTTCAAATTGTAGTTATAAATGGCAAAACTTTTTTGAATATGTTGTTACTTTGAACCTTAATAAGTTTTGTCAGATATCTTAAGAGGTCACTTTAAAAAATATAATAAATTCAAGGAAGAAATTGAGTACCAGTCAGTTTGGTTGGTGTTGGTAGTTCTAGTGTTAAAGCTATTGTTCATTTGCGTTACTTCAGATAGCAAAAAGAATTCATAAAGACGGGGGTGTTTGCAAATTTATAAGTATGAAAGAGCGGTACGATAAAACATTCTAAATAAATAACTGAGGGGTGCCCAAGTGCCGCATGCTGGAAAAGCTCCGAATATTTTTGGCATTATTTTGCTGGTAATCAGAAAGAGGGTCTAAGGATTCGCATGAAAACTTATTTTCGGAGGGTTGCATGATTAAATAGCTTTAAGAAAATTAAGCCAAGGGCATACTAAATTACATAAAGGTTATCTTACCTAAAGCGAGGCTTTTTGACAATATAATTAGAAACGCCTTTAATTCCAAGAATATATTTATATGAATTCAATACTTTTTATCATTACTTACAGATGTCACCAAAGAAATGGTCCAAAAACACTTTTGGTTGGGCTAGAGCTGAAGTTCTTGGAGCTCTTGTGAACGCTGTTTTTTTAGTAGCTTTATGTTTTAGTATAATGATAGAAGCGTGCAAAAGGTGGAAAACAACATATTGAAAATTTTCCAAATTATGACTAAGCATTATAATTGTAGGTTTATTGAAGAAAGCAAAATACTTGAGCCTGAACTCTTACTTATTGTGGGTGCAATAGGATTTCTAGTCAATGTTGTAGGTTTATGTCTGCTCTACGGTAAGTTCAGCTCTTGATTTAATGAGAACTTTCACTTATAATAGTTTTACAGAACATGGAGGACATCATGGTCATTCCCACGGCTTAACTCGTACACACAGCAAATTATCTCAAATAGCTAATGCCGACGATAACGAGCACAATTCATTTGTATACCAAAATCAGGTTAGTAATATCATGTTAAATATTTGCATTAATCTTTTTAAATTATCTTTTTTATCTGTGTAAGCAGGAACAAGCCGCACTTAAGAAGTCCAAACATAGTCATGATTCATCTCAAATGAATATGCGCGGAGCCTTTTTACATGTTCTGAGCGATGCTCTTGGAAGTATTATAGTGATTATCAGTGCTTTGGTAATACTTATGAAATCAGTTCAATTTTTCCGATGTTTTATCGATATTTTTCACAGGTGGTTTGGCTGACAAATTGGGAATACAAGCATTATATGGACCCCGCTCTTTCGATAGTTCTCGTAATTTTAATCTTACATTCAGTATGGCCACTACTTAGGGAATCAGCTCTCATTTTACTGCAAACTGTACCTACTCACATTCAGGTAAAATTAATAAAAGTTTTCAATATCAATAATTTCCTAATCAATATATCTTTACAGGTCGATGCCATTCAACGACGGCTTCTGGAAAAAGTTGACGGTGTTATTGCCGTTCACGAATTCCATGTTTGGCAATTGGCAGGAGATAGAATAATTGCATCAGCTCATATAAGGTAATAAACTCTCTTCCACCATTTGTAACAGAATTAATCCAATATTTACAAAAAGGTGTCGAAATTTGTCTGAATACATGAAAATTGCGGAAAAAGTAAAGGAGTTTTTCCACAACGAAGGAATTCACTCGACTACCATCCAGCCTGAATTTGTTGAACTTGAAGCGCTTAATATGTCTGATGGAGTATCAAGTCTAAATGTAAGTGGTTCACAGGATTGTTGCGCTCTCGACTGCCCAACAACTGATGAAGGCTGCGTTAAAGCCACATGCTGCCAAAATAATAATAAAATTGTGAGTATTTCGCTTCCGTAAAGTAAATGTGTAATATGTTTGTTATACAAATGAATTTTACAACTTGATTAATTAAGATAAATAATTGATACAAATGTTTTTATTTAATCATTTTTCTTTATTTAAAAAAATACAGAATGTTTATGTAAATATATGTACATACATATATTATATTTTTTCTCAGTCGAACTTCATTTCATTTTAAAAATTCGAAGTTTTTGTTATTCATGTATTACAAAAATACATAAAATATAGCATATTTAATGAAAAATAATGTGGAAATAGGATCATCATAACGATCATTAACTTAAAAAATGGTTTGCTAACAAATGGATTTTATTAAAAAAATTCTATTCGCATAAATTTAGTAAGGAAGTAAAGACTAATTTGAATTGAATTGGACGAGTAGATTTCGAGATGATTGTTATTACCTTGAGAAAGGTAGTTTAAGGAAATATGCAAAAGCTACTCAAAACTGTTCAGTATGGGTGCTATGGAGTTATGGAGTATTGTTAACTAAAAATTTTATTGTTTTGAGCTTGAGTAAAAACTCCACCGCGTTGTTAAATTGAAAGCGAAAATAATTAATGCAAAGCAAGAAATAGCATATAAAATAACTGTTGAATAATTTTTATGATGGAAATGTTAATAGCAATTAAAACACAACACCATGTTTCTCTTGTGAGGCATTCATTTTTTCAAAAACGCTTTGGAAATTAATTCACATTTATATTGCTTATTATCAACGAGCTGCAGCAGACCACGTTAATTAACTAACTTTGACATTACCAGAAACCACTTATTGTGAGAGATTTTTGAATTTTTTAAAGCTGTTTTACACCGATGTAAAAAAGTGCAATTTAATTTTTATGTGAAATAACTCTGTAAATCATTTGAAAAACATATAATCATAAAACATCAGAATGATTTTATTTTAATGATATTTTAAATTACAACACATTCGAAGAATTTTTTGTTCTCATCGATTTTATTAATATCAGAAATAATCATCTTAATATTGTGAAGCCTCAATAAACGTTTTGAGTTATACCCAAACCAGTCTCCTCATTTTATCCTTTCTGAAATGCAACGAAATTTTTAGATGATCTGCTGGATAACATAAAACCAACAGGGATTTGAATGTCAATTTCCATATTTTTTAATGAGATTACGTTATTACATTCCATATTCATAAACATTATTAGGATCATTTCTTATTAATGTGGGAAACTCGTATTTAGATAAAAAAATATATATACTCGTGTGTGCGTTCTAAAAATAATAACACGTATGTTATTTTTACGATCTTTATAAAGTCAATGAACCAATTCTTTTTTTCTAAACAAAATATCGATCAAATTGTTTAAAAATTGAGAATTTTTTCTTTACTTCAGACACAACTTCCATCACCTGGTGCTTCGCCATTCTTGTGCCGTCAAAGAAACTCAAACGGAAGAAATGCCAATGATGTGGAATCTGGTAAGTTTTAAAATTGAAATAAAAAAATCCAGCGTTCAATAATTGAATGGGCTATATTTTTACATTTCTGTTTATATTTTAATCTTAGGATCTCTTTTGGAATCAGTTACAACAGATAATGATAAAATACCACGACTGCAAGGGGATGGAGACTCCAGCAAAGCATCAGCTTCCGTTTGACATAAACAAATCAAGACTAAATATCATCTAGTTCAATATTACTACCAGGATTGCAAAAATGAAGCAGTCACTTTTTTACAAACTGCTATACTGCTGCAGGGCAGAAATTCTGTCATGCAAAGTAATCCACATGTTGAAATGTTGGGTGTTTTAAATACCAAATTTAATAAAATTGCTAAACTTAGTATCGATAGCAGTTTGTGCAGAAATGCAAGAGAAATAGCTTTGAGTAAGTTGTACTGTCAGTATAAAAGTCGTATCAAGAACTAAGTGCAGCAAATTTTTTTCATTTATAGGCAATACTTTTTCATTGTACCATCCCGCAATTTGTATTATTATTTTTTTTTGTATTTAATAACAAGAGATACAAACGAATTTACTAACTCGCTATCGCTGAGAATGTTTTAAAACCATGCGAAAAAATAGAGTTTGTATTGATTTTGAACAAATTTTAAAAAATCGCGTTTGTTGAACAAGAAAAGCTAATCGAACGAAATTTGAATTTTCACTTTTGTATCAACGTGGTCCTTCGAGAAAAAAAGCCCACTATTTATTTTGTACTCCCATATTTACCGCCATTAGGGCATAATGCCTTAAAGGCACTTGCTGAACTATGCGAACCTGCACTTTACTTGATAAGTATTTGTAGATTTTGTAACTTGAAGATTTCGTAAATATATAGACAGATCACTCCTTGAGATTCTTACTCTTTTGTTGGGGCTTTCAGGCTGTTTGTTAAACAATTTTTATGCCTAGTATTAATGGAGCGTATGTTGATGCAATAATTAATTTTGTTTAGTTTAAATTTGTACAGATTATTATTAGTGTTCAAAGATTAAATAAATATATTTAAGGAAAACGATTTTTGTATTTAACTTTTTGATTCTGTAAGGAATACCTTTTTAGGGTTCCGTAGCAAAACAAGACACCCTTATAGTTTCGCCATGTCCGTCCGTATGCCACAGTCATTTTGTTCAGAGACTACATATTAAGACTAAAGCGCTGAGATTTAGTACACGTATAGATCATTATACCTGCTACAAAGATATGTATTGAGATTTTTGGAAAAAAAAATATGGCCTCCCCTTCTCTACATGCAAAACGGGTTTAAAAAAAAATTTTTACTTACCCCATCGAGTGGGGTTTCGTTGAAAAGGAAATTTAAAATCATTATGAGGTTTCTTAAACTGTTTCCAAAATTATGCCCCGTTTCTGAAATATTCGACTCCAAAGCGGCCATTTTCGATTAGGTTTGTGTCGGTTAAGATATCACCCTGAACACAATTTCGGAAAAATGTGAACAAATCTAGAATACTAGCACATAAAATTAAATCACTTTTTTAACAAAAACACGACTTACTATAGTCGAATAGTTTAAGAGTTATAGCCGACCAAGTTATGCTTATTTGGACTCAAATAACTGTTCGGGGAAAACCGGTATTTCTGTGTGTGCATGTGCAGATATTTATATGCATGTGTGTGTATATACACCATTATTATTATTCGTATTTTATATCCTTTTGTTGCAAAACCTTGTATACGTGTAGGGGAGAGTGCAGTAATTACGAACACTTAAGAAAAATTTGAAGTCATGCTTATACAATTGCAAAAAGTCGAATTCTAATTAATTACATACTTACATTGATTACCTGACTATCATGTAAATACAAAATTGTTTTGCAATAGCATGTCATAGTGTCATATTTTTGAAAAAACGAAATTGGCAAGCGTGTGGTAATTACGGATTATGAGGGGTAATGACGGACAGACATAGTATTAGCTGAGCAGCTTTAATAACTGTATATTTATTACTTAACTATTTCAAATGCAGCCAAAATATAAAAGTAATAATGAAGTTTTTTTGAATATAGCTCTAATATCTATAATCTTGTCCGTAATTACCCCATATTGATTCAAATGGAAAATGTACTGTCTGCAATTACCCCTCAAGCATATAAGCAAGAAAATTTAACTTAAAATCTATTATAATGATCCCATTCCCAAGTTAACTGGTCCGTTTTGTCGAAATACTGTTAACAAAACTTTATAGGGACCTGATACCTGTTGATTCAAATAATACTAGTAGCAGGTCAAAATAATTCATCGGGTGATGACTTAAAATCATATAATGTAAATTTGCCAAGAAATGAGTAATGCTTTGGTAATAAAAATACCTGAAATTAATGTTTTACAAGAAATCAATTACAATCGATCGACTTTATGAAATAATTTCGTGATATAAACAACAAAACGTTACTATCTGTAATTTAACCCGCTGTCCGTGTTTCCCCCGCTCTCCCCTAAGGAAATCATAGCTAATTGTTTACTTAAAATAGTTTCAAAAAAATCAATATTAAAGTTAAAAACTGCTATAAAAATTAACAAATTTATTTTATAAATTAATATCATCACATTCAGGCTCCTTAACTATAGCTTCATCCCAAGGACCATGAATATTATTCTTGTGCATTTGTTGCCTCACAAAGATCCAAGGGAAGACTAGATTTGTGAATACTATGACGACCGCGTAGGTCACTAAAACTGGAAGGGATACAATATAGAGGAAGTAGCTACAAATCGCAACAATTGGGCAAAGGAAGTGGGGCGTCCAGAACTTCTTCGAGAAAATGGGGTAAAGAACGAAGAACTCTGCTGAGACGATAAGCAGGACGAAGGCATGGTATGAGGATGCCAGGCGCGAGGCTAAGCAGATCGATCCGAAAATCGCAGCATTCATTGAAATTGTGCTGGAGACAATCGCCGCGGGTATTCCATAGTCGAAGAAAATTAAGTTCAGGAACATCACAAAGAAGGTCATGAAAAATATCGTGTCCGTGCTAACGGCATCTGTTAGCGTATGAAAAACTGGCGAGAAAATGTAGCCAAATATCAGGACAGTCAACAGAGTCTTCGAATCCTCAAGCAGTACGCCTAAATTAAAATTCCTTCCAGTGAAGAAAGCGTAACCCAGGAATGTAATGAAGCCGCTCGAGATCAAAATTTCGGTGGGAGAAATTTTCTGGGTGTACATAAAATAAAATATTAACAGGAATCCTGTGATGCATGATATTTGCTTGTTTAGGTATGTTGCGCCTCGAATTGCCTCTCGCAGGGTGAAAACTTTTAAATTTTTATTCTTCTGCAAGTCTTTTAAGAATGATGGATCGGTGTAGTTATCCTCGTACCCCTGATTTTCGTACAAGTTCTTCTTCCAAGGTGCCCGCTTTTTCTCCATAATGCCTAAAAGTTAATACCTCTTGAATTGTTTTAGCAAAACTAACCTGAGCTGACCTCACCCTTCGAATTTTCATTAGATTCCAGCTGTTTCAGCTCAGCTGTCTTTTGTAAACAAACAAAAAACTGACAATTAACTACTTTCATCTTCTTCTTTAAAAAACTCACTATCCAACACTTTAAAATTTAATGGAAAACGGTCACATTACATTATTATATAGAAGAAGACTATCCTGACATTTCACGTGTGTTTAGGAAGAGGTCCGGGCACTTTAGTTTGATAGAACTTTATTTTAGTTAAAATTAAGAGAAAAAGGAGTATCAGCTATGGATGACGACAATGATTCAATAGTAGAAGAGGTAACCATTTACGTTCACGTCTCGCATAACATTTTAATTAAGCTCGTTATTAAATTAATCTCATTTTGTGTTCATAACTTTTTCATTTACATCATTTATTTGGTCTATTCTTTATTTGATATTTTAGTTACCTTTATCTTTTGGACTTGTTTTTTTTTATATGTATCAGGTCTCGTAGTTTAGACCACAATCTACCCAAATTTCTACGACCCCTGAACGCTGGTTTTAATCATAGAAATAAGATATAAGGAAGTGCGATTAGACTTGTCAAGCGTACCAGAGTCCCTTATGTGTGAGTTCTCGCACTTTAGTATTAGAAACATCAGTACTGGCGTAAAAAGAAAGTAAATTTTAAGAGGGCCACACCGCAATTTGTATGTATTTCAAAATTACGTCGTTTTTCTTACACTGTTCTAATCAGACTTCTTGTAATTCGCTGGGGATTGCAATAGTAATTGATTTAATATTAGAATAACATTAAAATGTTTGCTGTATGTACCCCACTAAAATTTATTTTTAACGCTGTCTTTTAGCAAGAGCACCCCGAAATGAATCCAAGTAATCCAAAAATGCATAATTCGACAGTATTCAGGAATATTTCTATAGCTTTTACTCATTCTGCCTCGCTTGCTCAGGTTCTGTCTCGCTCAACTGAGCACCCTTTGAGCACCCCAAAAAAATGGTACGCACACGTACACTATATATGAACGTTTCAGCACTTCCTTATGTCTTATTTCTATGGTTTTAATAAATTGATTAAATATTTTAACACAGAGCAAATATAGTTTAAAATGCACTAGTCTTGTGTTTTCAACCGTACTGATAATGTTTCCTTCCACCAGGGCTTGAAAAATTAAAAATAAGAGCATTACTATACAAAATTGAATGTAAAATATTAAATATTCACCAGTCAAGGAGCGCCTATCGATTTAATATTAAAATTTCATAAGCTCGATTTTAAAAACTTTGTAGGATTTAATTAGCTATTTAATGTTTTCTTTTAACAGATACCAGTCTTCCTTTCAAAGAACTTGCAGGATAATTTGTTCCTCTTTCAATATCCAAATAAGACTAACAATTCGAATTTCGAATCGGTAACCGTAGTTAATAGTTGCGTTAAGCCAGTAAATCAGATGGTTAAAGTTGACTTTGCTTTGAAAACGGATTCAAAATTTTACGATCGATTCAAAGGAGAACAGCTAGCAATCGCTGCCGATGGAAAGGTTTTATTATATTATTAACTTTTCGCTGGAAACCTTTAGTATTTATCAATTTCTATAGTCTCACGGAAAGAATGATCGACCAACTTTTAGGAGTGGTATAATGGACAAGCAATCCTACCTCAGCACTAAATCAATTGAGGATGTAAATAAATATGTTGTTGGCGTCTTCCAGGACGGGGAGATTCACTTATCCCCACTTAAAAGTATTCTTCAGTTAAGGCCGAGTTTTTCCTACTTCGACAAGCAGGATAAAAGAGCAAAAGCAGAACAGGAGCCCGACGAAGAAATGGAACCTCAGGCTCAGAAAGTTAAAGTGAAATTTTCCAGCAGTGCAGACAATGATCGAATTAAGAAAGCTCGCGAAAAGAGTTATGACTATTTTATAAAAAAGACTGCAGAAGAGCCGTGGTGTGAGACACTATGGCACTCAAAGACCTCACCTACATCTGAGCTAGAAAAACAAAAATTATTCGCTGTAAAAAATGAGGTAGTCAGTCATGCACTGAGTTTGAGCAGTAAGCAGTACATTGAAAAGCTAATTCCAAGTGAACGATCTGATCAAAGTTTGGAGGCAATTTTACCATCTAAAGTGGTAAGCAAAGCAAAACTTAAAACCTTACCGCTGTTCGAAAAACTTACGATACTTCTAAAAGATGGTATGTTGGTCTATTGTTATTTTTTAATTTATTTAAAAAGTTTTACCTTTTTACAGCAAAAATGTTGACTTTCAATAAAATTATGGCCTTGTTGGAAGACTGTGATAGAGATATTACAAATGAAAAGGTAGGACCTGACCTGGTAGTTTTTAAGTTAGTAAGTTAGTCTATTCTCATTATTATTTCATTGTCATTCGAAGGCACAAAAAGAAATCACACAAGCTCTCAACTCTTGTTCCTTGCTAAATAAACCTCCAATCCTACTTACACAAAAGATCATGCTTTTAATTTATAGGTTCTACGAACACTTCCCGCAGTAGGTGTTTTAATACGTGGTAACTGGGTTATACAATCAGAAATTCTTTATCCCGCCGAGACGGTTTCTAATGCGAATGGTGTACCTTGTGATTTAATGGTACGCGGTCGAAATTATATAGTAAGTTTTTTTCTACCAACAATTGTATTAGATAAATACAAACAATTTTACTTCAGCTCTACAAGTTTTCAAAACAAGAGTACCTCCATCGGCGGCAAATCATTCAAGCGACGCAACTACCTCAGGAAGAGGCATCCGAAATTTTGCAGTCTGTAGCTAGGCTGAATGCTGAAAAAAGTTGGGAGCTTTTATTACCGCCTGACAAAACTTTCGAGGCTCGATATCAAGAGTTGGCACAGCGGCAGGAAATGATATGGCGAGCTACTGAACAAACCTTCAATGAGATGGATTATGAGAAGTCGCCTAAACGGGTTCGAAAGAGATCCATTAGAGAACCAAAATAAAACTATTACTTTCGAAAAAAAATATTTTATTGCCCTATATTTAATATTTCGAAACATAATTGTTTAACTTCTTCATAGCAATTGTTGCGATTTGCTTTTGTCATTTCAAAAAGTCTAGCGTTTGGTAAGGATTTCATCTCATCCACTAGTTTGGACGTATTTCGGCATGGGATTGTAGCCACTACTTTTATCTTTCCATTGCGGATTTGTGGTATTAGCTGTTTTATTTTTTGTTCAAAGTTCTTGCTTAGCAGTTCCATTTTACCAATTTCGTCTATTATTAGAATACTTGTTGGTTGATCCAGGACTTGAAATGAAATTTTCTCAAACTCGTTTACATATACGCTGTACTTGCCAACCATTGGCCTTCGAACTCCGTCTTCCGATGAGTCCCTGTATTGTTTAGAAAACAAAAATTGTTATAGTCTATGTATGTATGCAGAAATAAATACGTTTTTATCATTACAGCCGAGAGATTAAAATTCTTGAATCAAATTTCTGATTATATTGGGTTCTAGAGTGGTCTTACCCATTGAGCGATTTTCAGTTTAGTTTAAAAAAACTTTAGTCATTGTTTTACCCAAAATTGTCAACGTTTCGGAGAGGTTATCGATGTTAAGATATTGAGTTATTTTTTTTTCCGAAGGCATTATCTGAATATGATTTCCGGAACATTTTACTCTGGTAAAGTCCTCTTTCAATGTTGTTTTATGGTAGGTAAATCTCTAAAGAACGATATAAGCCCTAAAACCGGCTTTACATGCTAATTAGTTAAGGACTAATTACCTGGTTCGGGCTAATTTATCCCTTTTTCCCTCGAAAGTAATCACATCAAATCCTACCCTTGAATTGCCACTGGCCCTGACTTCCTCTGTGTAAAATCCGCCGGCTTGGACCCCTTTGTCGCTCAGGTCTTTCACCAATTTCTTGATGGCGGTAGTCTTCCCAACACCTGAAATAAACCAGAGTACTAAATACCACACAGCACAAGAAAATTAGACGTTACCGGGAAGACCGGTAATTAGAACAGCCGATAAACCAGCCATAACAATCCGAAAATTTGTTGCAAATTGAATCAGCTGATTTACAACCAAAACAATCCCACTCGATTTGGTCAACCCTGATAAATGCAACTGTCACTGTACTGTCCACCGAATTTCAAAAATATGCGAAAATCTTTCGTGATCTCAACGACATCTAGAGGCAGTTGAGGGAAATACATAACACGTCCTCAAATTCGACATATTTGACGTCTGTCAGTGCTAAGCTGAGTGGGGATGGCGAGTTCTCACACGTCGGGTAATTTTGGTGATTTTCCCTACATTTCAGCCTTCGGTTTTACCGCTCCTCGTTTAGAATAATTCTGTTAAAACTAGCACAATTGTTAAAGTCAATTTAGTAAAGTTCGTTTTTTACACTCACAGCTTGATAATCGCAAACAGGGCAAAATGGCTAGCCCGAGAACTCGTCGTGTCCTTCAGGAACTCAAACCAGCAGATGACAACAACGTAAGTAAAATAAAACGTCTGAAAGGACGAATTTGTTGAAGATATCCCTTTCTTACTGCATTATATACAGATAAACTTTTAATATCAAAGAAAACGCACGAAATTTCTTGTTGCTACCGAACAGTTCTCTTTTTCTTCCACGCAGTTGGGAACTGCAAAACGTGTGCATTTATCCTAGAGAATTTGTTATGTTTGTTTTCTAACAAAATGATGAAGGCGATAAAAAAGAGCAACACGGCTAAAATATCTCCTTAATTCAGGGTGTTATTCTGCCCTTTTTAAGCTCACCATCTTTCTTATAAATAATTTTAAAGTGGATCCAAAATACATTAGCTAAGAATTTAAAAGAGATAATAGGTAAAATTAGTCAAATCTTGATTTCCATATAAAATCACACAGACTTGATTATTTACAAAAGACCAAAAACAAACTAAGTACTATACCTAAAGTTACAAACTGCTTAGAACCTATGCACTTTTATCAGAGGACCACGACAAAAAGCTGAAAGTAGCTAAGATTATAATTCAGGAAAGAAGGCAGATAGCTAGGATGCGTTGATAAACAGCAGAGTGGAAAAATTCCGGAACCGGTTAAGAAAAGTAATGCAAGAGGACAAAAAGCGGTAAGACTCAGTTGTAATTATTTATAATTCAAAATTTGGAAATGTCCGTTAAAGGAGTCGATTTGAAGATTCGATTACGAACAAAAACATCTAGTTTATTAAAGGACTACAATCTACATACAGCTATTTGGCTTGAAAATAGGCACGAATATAAAAATCGTATATTCTCCACAAAGGCTTTGTCATTCCAATTTTTAAGTATATAAAAAATAGGCCAATCACTTTACTTTTGCATAGAAAGGAAGTATCTGGGTGTCGTTATATTGCTGACATCATCAGTTATTGTAAGACCAGTGTTTGGTGGGGTAACTTAGATTCCTCGAGAACCATTGAAGCAATTCACTTGAAATAACTTAAATTTCTCATACTACATACATACAAAGGTGCAAAAACATGGGTCTTAAAAAATTTTAATTGTATTTGCAAAATTCGCGAATGGTACACTTTTCGTTTGTCTGCAATGCTTAATGATCGCGGCTCGATAATTAACGGTTTTGTTGATACTCATGTGTATCTCTAGGGATGCAAGCATTAATTCCGATTAAACAGTAATAATGATGAATAATAATGATATTTCAGAAATGCTTCGAATGTGGTGCCCACAACCCGCAATGGGTATCGGTAACTTATGGAATTTGGATATGCCTAGAATGCTCCGGAAAGCATCGAGGTCTTGGCGTTCACTTATCATTTGTCCGTTCAGTAACAATGGACAAGTGGAAGGATATAGAATTGGAGAAAATGAAAGTTGGTGGCAACAGGAAAGCTCGCGATTTCCTAGAAGATCAACCTGATTGGAACGACCGTCTACCTATTCAACAAAAGTACAACACAAAAGCCGCCGCTCTGTATCGTGATAAGATTTCAACCCTTGCCCAAGGTAAGTCTTGGGATTTGAGAACCGCAGAAAAAACTTGTTCGTCTGGAAACTACGCAAGTATGAACAGTAACAACGGCAGCGGTATAACACATTCCAAGAGCAGTGGCTCCATCACTGGCTACTCCAGTTATCAAAATTCAAGTGGTTATTCCGATAGCAACATTAGCTATCAAAACCTTAACTCACAGGAGTTTAAGGACCAAAAAGATGCATTCTTCACAAAACGTCAAGAGCAAAATTCATTGAGACCTGAGTATGTCAATATGGAATAATTTGTTTATTTTTAATTTCATTGGTTGATTTATTTTTAGAAATTTGCCTCCAAACCAAGGAGGAAAGTATTCTGGCTTTGGGTATACCAGAGACCCACCACCGAAGAGTCAATCTCAAGAAATTTTGGACACTACTCTTTCATCACTAGCAACTGTATGTATATAATTGTTAATTGCTAGAACCTGACTAATTATTTGCATTTTCAAATTTAGGGCTGGAGCATGCTATCACTTGGAGCTTCCAAGATAGCTACTACAGCCAAGGAAAAGGCCGTGACTTATGGAAACCTAGCTTCATCTAAGGTAAATTGGTTTTATTGGTTTAGCTTCATTTATTCAACAAAAACCTCATTAGAAAGACATTATACAATAAAAATCTATTAAACAGTTCAAACGAAGGCATCAGAGTAGAAAGGGTGTGCCAAAAAATGTTTTATCCTGCAAAATTCAGAACAGCGGCAATATTAATGAATTTCTCATAGTTTTTATTTATTTGTGATCCCGGCGGAAATCAAAAAACCCTGTTCAAAATGTAAAATGTTTGAAAGCAGGCTGAACAATTTCCAGGTTTCTAGCAGTGCCAGTCTGCTTTTGAATATCCTACGTTCTGAGCGGATTTGAATTTCAACAAAATGAATACGGTTTTATGTATTTACTAAGAGAGTTTTATTTATTTTTCATTAATTGTCGAAATACTGCGTTTTGTTAAACTCTGTAAAAATGGCATCTGTAAATTCTTATGTTCAGCAACTAGAATGAATTACACATAAAAGTTCGGAGAATTATGTAGTTTGAAGTACAAATTGTGTAATTTTAAATGAATGGTTTTATAACTGCTGTATTGATCTTGAAATATGAGAAACGTATCTAGTTTAGTCGCTAATACGACTCTAGAATGCACTGACTAGTTCTTTTCTGTTCCATTTTTCTGTGTTGCTATGATTTATGTTTAGTTTTTTTATGTTATAATTTTTGGTTTTTTTCTTAAAGGTTAAAGACGGTAACTTGCTAGATAGTGTTAGCACTCAAGTTAATACACTCGCAACAAAGGTTTGTTTTGATTTGCTTTTGCTTTCTTTTATTTATTTCAATAATTTTTAATTATTAAAGCACTGTTTTGTCTGTATATAAATGTTTAATTTTTAGCATTTTTTGAATTACATTAAACTATTAAATAATATGAGTTACTCCCTATTCTTTGATTCCGAAAGAACGTAACTCCGTTCTAAGGTTATGAAATTTTAAAGCAAACTCGAAATATTAGAAAATTCGTAGCTTATTGAAAATTGTATATATTTAAATAATGGAAATCGAATTCTATTGGAATCAAGAATAGAATTTTTATTTTTCGAAATACTTAATTGCTTTTGGAAAATTTAAGTATTTCAACTATAATATGTTAACTAATTTTGTAATTAACGAAATTTTCCTGTTAAGTGAGAACTAATATAACTACTTCGATAATTGTTTTGCATTTTACGCTACTAAACAAGACCCTTTTTTGAGGCATATTTTTTAATATGTATAGTAAATATAACAAAGTAAGCAAAGTAAAAAGTCTGGTTAAAGGATAAAAACGATTAAATTTTTTATTTATTTTTATAGTTTTACTATCTGAAATTATTAAAATGTTTCAAAATTATGTAAATTTTTCAGGTCGGTGACATTAGCAAACGAGGTTGGAGCAGTCTTGCTGGCAGCAACATTTCATCACCACAAGGCGGATATTCCGGCTTCACTGAGAACTACAATACAACTGAAGGATATCAACGATCACAGTCCAGCGGTAAACTGTCTTCAAATCAAAATGACTGGGCTTGGAGTGAAGATAAAATCAACTCGAACACCTCATACCAGACCAACAACTCCGGTGGTGATAATGATTGGAATGGATTTGATACCTCCTACCAATCTGAATCCTACCAGGGTAACTCCGATACAATTAACTTTGCCTCAAAATCCGAAAGCAAAATGCAAAATAGAAAAGTTGGTAAACAGCAACCAGCGCAAACCGAGACCTTTGACGCTTTGGACGTGAAGGCGGCTAAAACACGATCGAGCTCTAACAAAAACAACAAACTTGAAGACGACGCATGGAATTTATTAAATGACTAGAGAAAGTGTATATGTATCTTATCCATTTTATTTTTACTCCTTTACTATAGTTGCAGCCTGTTTTTAAAGCCAATATCCTTGATTATTAAAAATTAAGCAAAATTGTGTCAATATTGTAAAGAGAGCTTATGCGTCCTCTTTTGATTTCGTAATCATCATGGCCCAGCCCTTGCTTGGCATTTAGACATCAACTTAACTTAGGTTGTCATGTTAAGCCATCAATGTTTACTAAATTATGTAAAATTATACACGAATATTTCATTATTTCAAGAATATGTATTTTTTGAAGTTGACAATTTCGGGCAATATGTCGGATTTGCCAATCAGTTGCCAGTCAATTAAAATTAATGAAACGAATCATCTTCTGAAGAAAGTTATTTTTAAACAATTAAAGCTTGCAAATCAATCAAGATAAAGCACGGCGAAGTCGGGTGCAGATGCAATATAATAGTTATAAACAATGAAACTGATATTTCGACAGTACATAGTTGAATTTTTATCTTAAAAATTACTAAAAAGTTTTTTTTTAATTCAGTCCATAAGGAGGTAAGCGTCGATGTAATAATTGGTATGGGAAAAAATTATAAAATTAGCCTATTAATTTTAAATATTGTTGTCGGTAGCCTGACGCCGCGGATTGAATCTTTGCAAACAAATATGACACCGTGGTTTCTTTAAAAAAAATCCTAACGCAAAAAATAAACCTTTAAAAACCGAAAAAACTAATTCTACTACTTTTGGCTCGACGAATACTCGTTTGGATATTTTTTGTTAGGGGGCAACCTTTCATTTAATAAGCGCTTGAAAAATTGAGGAAATAACCTTAGGATCGCATAAAAAGCAACCTCATCCGGTACATTAAAATTTAGTTTTATAATTATATGTAGGCTCTTTTGAAGGCCCTAGCAAACTGCGCTCAAAGCGATCCCTTTTTTATGACTTTGCCGAAATCTTTTATTACGGTAAGGTCCCATTTAGGTGCTTTTTGTTTGTCGCCGTTTACAGTCTCTGCCGCCTGGTGAAAACGTAGGCTGGCACCTTATATTTAGTTATCAGCTCCAACTTTCTGTTATTGCAGTTTTTTGTTTTCTTAAAAAGGCCTCTTTCGCCTTAACAGTTGTAAAAGTGGTTGTTCTAAATTTTAAAACAGTAAAAGAGCATTTAACTTAAGACCTAACATCTTAGTCAATAAAATCCAGGTACTAATGATTATGATCAAAAGAAGATATAAGATAAAATAACGATTACGAAGTAATTTTTATTTTTCGATCGCTCGAAAGCAAATGAACTGGAATATGGTTAACATCTGCATTAGTTTTAGTACAAAAAAGATATGGAGAAAAATATTAAGCAACTCAACCTAACTCAACTAACTGAATCTTGAAAGTTTTTCGTGGCGGAAGCTTGGGTTTAAAATATTTAATGCGTTATAGTCATTTTCCAAGAATTTTAAATTTTAACGTATGTTTTTTGTCTGATTTCACATATTCGGGTTCACTGAGTGGTTAGAAGCAATCGGATTCTGTAAAGTTCAGTAGAAGCCGGTCACTCGTTTCGCTTAGTTTGGCTCTCATGCAGCACAAATCGAGGCGTAATTTTCAATATTTTCTTTAAATCATGTTTTATTTTCTGTTCGTGATATTAATATTTTGATTGATTCAGATGTTAAATTCTGTGTTCACTCTGTTTATATTAAAATGTTTAAAATGTATTATTTGCATTTCTAGCGATTTTAAAACGGTCATTTTTACGACGGATGATAGGTGGTGTTAGAAGATTAAGATTGTTGACGACAACATATCAATGTTAAGAAAAATATTGAAATCGATTTGTGTGATCTGGAATTTTGATTCCCTTACAGACAAAAAAGGCTAAAATTACTTGTAATTTAAGCATTTCTCTGCCATTTCACTCAATAAATTTTAACAGGAAGCCAAATGTTAGATGCGTTAATTAACGAGAATTTTCGGAAATCATGCAAGAAGATCAAGTATTTTTTATGGAAGAAGATGAAGGCCACCTAGATCTATATTTTCAAAATTAATGCTTATACGAATGAAATTCATATAACGATTCTTTAAGAGAATTTAATGATCTTGACAGTATTTTTAAGAATTTTGTTCACTGTCCGATTGGTGAAAGATATTTGCGAGAAATCGATTTTCGTCATATTTTAAGTTTTACTTTTTATTTATGTATGACTTCTAAATGGTCTATGCAAGAATATAGATTTCTGGAAATAATCTGGCAGATTGTCTGCTTTTATCGCTTAAATGACCGTTGAGATTTAGTACCCCCAAAAAATGAGCTAGAAGACCTAGGATTAGAATTAACTTTTTACCCAGTAATCCATGGAATTATCTAGGACTATAATAGGTAACCTTTCCAAAGTTAGGGTTAATATAAAGGGATAAAAAACAAATAGCTTCGTTTAAAATTAGCAACCATTCAATATTGAACTAGGAAAGTTTTTACTTTGTCTCAATTCCGCAACCCACTGTTTAAAATGCTAGACCAGATGGCGCTTGCGTCAACAAAAGGACGAAAAAACATGACCTATTGAATTAGATATGTATTAGGTGTCGGACGGACGCCAGGTTTTAGTGTATTGTGCGATTTTGTTGCCGCAGTTGTCAAAAATTCTGCACAGAAATTGACAGAATCTTGGCACATGCCATACATTAAAATAATTCCCTGCTGTGGTTTTCCATTCGGAATTATTTGGCTTGAATTATAAGATTTAAGTTAGTCGCCTGTGATTTTGTGTCACCGTGTACTGTGCACTCCTCAGTCGCAGTTCTGCATTAAACCAGATCTCGCCAGCAGCAACGTTTTCATCACCCAAATTGTCTGTGATTAAATTATAAAAATTATGCTCAGTTTAGTTTTCAGTGCTTAAAAATCTTAAATTACAAGATTTACATAATTCAGAAATTAAAAAAAAATTGTGTCTGAATCACAATTGTGACCCAATTATGGTATCGGTGGCATAACTATGTAAACTCATTTTTATAAAATCGAAATTAGATTCTTGTGCTAGTTTTCGCAATTGTGCTGAGACTTCTTGAAGAAAACTATTCACGGTAATTGAGCGTTCTCCTGATAATATAGAATGGTCAACAAGCAACAGACTTCAAAGCTAGTGAATAATTTCGATAAAATTTCGGATACTGCTGACTCCTCCCGTGGATTTGACCATTCGCTCCACTTCACCGCTGCTTCGAACCGGTGGTCCGACGACCATAAAAATCACAATCATAACCTATCCAACGTCCACTACCTGGACTTGCATGAGATACCACAAGAGGACGAGGAGCGTCTGGAGAAATTGTTCAAGCAGCTCGACCGAGATGGCAATGGGAAAATCGACATCCATGACTTATCGGCGGCTCTGCAAGAGTTCGGACTCTCCAGCAAATATGCTGAGGTGAGCACTTGTTCGACGGTAAAATGGTGATCTAATCACTTGAGGATTTCTAGTATTTTTTGCTCCCGATTTAGGTCGTAGTTTTATGTTGGTAAGAAGAGTTTAGCGGGATAATTGCCTTGGCAAACCTTCGGGGGCCCTCTGGCCGCCTCTGCCAAGGTAGGTCTACTTAGCATGGAGCCCTGTCGTGCTCTAGCTGAGGCAGCCAGCTCGGGATCAATAGTACACGACGGCCGAAGAAAAGAAACCCGTGTGGAGGTCAGGTCATACGCACACATCAAGTCTAGCCAGCGGGAATGTCGCCTCGGGCTCGGAGTTTTCACTCTATTGAATCATATGTTGGGCCATGCAGAAAACTTTCGGGTAGAGAGCTTATGCAGAAAAATCTGGACGATGAGTACGCATGTCGGCCATATGGTCGGCTTCTTTTATTTCTAATGTCAAGGTTTGTCCGACGGAGCTTTCCGGTACATGCTAATTCCTCTCTAATTAGAATTGGAATGCTCATCCACTCGAAAAGGGTTATTTATTAGTTCCTCTTCTTCGGATGAGTTCCTTTAGGTTTCTGAATGAACCCAAAATAGAATCCCCTTTGGCTTTTTTGCATAGGTTGCCCTGGTCAGAGAAATACTATTTTTAATGCACCAAACTTGAGATATATCTTGCTTGAATGCAAAAATTTTTCCCGTTTAACACTAAAAAGGCCAGCCATTGTGCTGTCCTTACGTAGCTTCATACTTCATATAATTATCATACGTAGGTAAAGAAAATCTTGTTCTTCAGTAAAGATATGATTCATTTCCCGTCCTATTCGAAATTTCCGAAATTTGTATTAAATATACAATGTATGTAACTAGGTACCTATTTTATATTTACCATAAATTGTTTTATTGTTATATTCATACATAGTTGGGATTTTGAAAAAAAAAAAATTTTTTTTTTTCAAAGTTAGTCATCTCCTACAAAATTGGAATATCATTGTTCAAGAATTCACTTTTTATTTTTAAATAAGCAGTCAAGGAAAAATAATAAAAAATGTCCGCAAATTAAATATTATATTAAGTATATAGTGCCCGGTGTTAAATTCCACTTCTATTAATAATTTCAGCTACATATGTATACGAAAGGTATTATAATTTATATACTTATATGATTATATTTATTTTATTGATTGATTTGACCATTTTTCCTTGACTAAAAATAGATATAAATCAATAGGTATATTCCGCCATATTCATATGAGGAGATGCATATATGAAAATTATGAAACTAAAATTAAAAAAAAATTTTTAATGCAGCAATTTGGAGTGACCACTTCTAATTTTCAGGGTGTTTTATAACTATAGCATTATAATATGTACATATATCATTCGATTTTATGGCGTCCTAGACTTTATTAACTTTTGTGAAAGCACCCTTTCTAAAACGCTCGTTTTATAGAATTTATGTATTTCAGCACTTTTTTTTTATTTGGTACTTGTAATTTGTTTTGCATATACCATTCAAAGCACATTAGCTAGAAAGCACATCCTTGAGTCCTAGTTATCTAATATTGAAGTAGATTCTTTAGAAATATGCTTATTACACAAACTTCAAGGACACAACTTTTGAGAAAATTCAGCGGAGGTTTCTGCTCCACATCTTTAACCTTTTCATTATTTCTTGGATCAATTTAGTATTAATTGGACTGAATAGTGGGCAAAGCATATATAAAAGACTCCTTGCAGGGAGTTATGCTTCCGTATTTGGAGCGAGAAATATCGATGAAATTTGAATTTCAAAATTATATTGAGCCCAATAACTGTAACTTTTAGTAACATGTACATATGTATGTAGTTGTAGGAAATTAAAAAGCAAAAATGATAATTGTTTTGCCTTTAGCCATTACTATAGAATACTTTCTTAAAATCAAGAAGAACTTTTAAGTTATGATACTTCTTAATACTTCGTAGATTTTTGTAATTAGTTGGCAATTGTTTAGAAAAAACAATACTGGAATGTCTACTACTTATTAAGTAAGTTTTTTCTCATATCGACAAATTGAATAATAATGAAGTAATGGAGAAATTAATAAAATACGAACAAATTGAAGTAAAGAATAAAATCGGGTGCGCAAGATCCAAAAGTGTCTAATAAATAGCATATTGCGTTAGGAATTTAGTGGTATAAAGCAAATTCACATCCATCCATCAAACGTATGAAAAACCATGTCATGGAAATAGAAAGATTACAAACATTTCATAAAGAGTAATAAAAGGCGGAAATCTTTTATATTTTAGAAGGATAAATTTAACCATTGCACATCATTTCGTTTGAGTATAGGAATTAAAAATTCGCAATAAAATTTTCCTTTTTTTTAGTAAAAATAAAGCACTATTTGTTTTGCAGACTTTTCTTAAACAATCGGATCAGACGCAAAGCGGCGATGTCGGGCTTGCTGAATTCATTCATTATGTCCGTGAGCATGAGAAAAATCTTAGATTGCAGTTTTCTCACTTGGACAAAAATAGAGATGGTAAGTACAATTTTTTGGCAAAATGTAAAATTGGTTTGTTTGCTGTGCAATAGTAATTACTGCCGAAAAAACAATGTTAAAAAATGAAATGTTCATTATTTTGAAAATGGGAACTATATTTGGAAAACGAAACTAAATAATGCATTTTTTCATTGTTCAAAATGCAAAAAAATATAATTTAAACTTGGAATTACACAGCTCCGAAAAAGTGTTTTGATCTGAAATATCTAAGAATCAGTAGGAATACTCGAGGTGCCCGGGACGTCATTAAAAATTAGTTCTTTCGAACTAACGACGATGACGATGAATTTCAGGTCAATTTATTTTCGAGATGATTATCAAATTCTAAACTTATCAACAATTTCTAGTAGTTAAATGCAGGAGACTCTACAAAAGTATGAATGACAATACATACTTGATTTCATAGAACTTCCGTAAAAATGAAAATCTAAGATTTTCTGAAAGCGTTGTTTTAAAATTATTTTCAAAAATGCAAATAAATAATTTAGTCTTTAGCATAAAATCAAATAGTGGAGAGTATATATGCCCGAAAAATTGATAAATATTGGGTGAATGTTGATTGTGAGTAAATTCCTTTAAATATAAACATAATAAATGAAGCTGGTACATTTTTGGTTTGTTTCATTTAAATTTCAAAGCACATTGTTTGGATTTTGTTTCATTTGTTATATTATTAAATAGGCCTAAAAGGATATAATTAAGTACTCATGATTACGCGAAAGTATTGAAGAATATTTTTGTGTGAAATGTATGTGCAATATCACTTTCGCAAACAATAGGATGGAGAAAAGCTTTATTATTAGGATAAATGGCCATTTAGACCAAAAACTATGCACTCTACAAAGACTGTTCACTCCGGCAATTATCTCCTTATCTTCTTGTGACCTTGGTACCGTTATTCCATCCAACCCCACAATTTTGTCAGAAGTAGATAGCATGCTTAAGCACTGTGGTAGAAGAGAGATGAAAAGTGTGGAGGCGGAGCTTGGAACTTGGAGGAATTGATACGGTGTCACAGGGTGCCGAGAAAATATAAACGAAAAACTGTTTTATTATTGGTCCTTTATGCCAAAATAAAATTGTTAATTCAATTTATCATCATATCATAATTTTTTTAGATAAAAGAACCACCCTGTCCTTAAAGCGGGCTCTAGATCGCCTCACCACACAATGGCATTAATTGCTTCCCGTGCTAAACAAGATCGCTTAAGAAAAACTATGGTGAAAAAACGTAAACAAACTTAATCTGTGTATGCCTTCAATGTGTGTGGCAGGCACTCGGGCGGTTTATCTACCTCTTCTTATATGAAAAGCACGGCCGGGCTGGCACCAATACACTGCCAGAAAAAGCAATGCTAAACAAGAGCGCACCGTAATAGGTGAACTCTGCTTTTATTGTACGTGCGGCGATTTTCACTATGTTGCCGTCCTTATTCGTTATTAGGCAATTTAAATGGGAATTCGGACTTGAAACAAACAGGGAAAGATTCTCTTTCTTATTAATGGGAAAATTGTTTGTTTAATTTTTCCCAAAATGGGCTGGGGTGGGGATAACTGCGTCTCAAAAATAGAGTGAAGATTCTTTGTAAGGTTCCATATTCTTTAATTTAAACAATGCAGTTATCTCTTGATATTTATAATTCTTCCTTTAAGATTTTTTCTTAGAATAGAATATTTACATTGCATAACAAAATTATATTTTTAATTGGATGAATAGATACGTAAGGTTGCAATTTTATTGAAACGATTCTCATACATATTTACTTTAACAGGCAAAGTCGATTTGGAGGAGTTGATATGTGCATTTAAGGACTTAGGTATTGAAATGGATCAAGCTGAAGCAACAAACTTATTACAAAGGTAGTTCAGAGTACAGTACAATCAAAATAACGAGGTCTAAACAAGTACTTACTTTTTCAGAATGGATCAAGATGGAAGTCTCAACATAAGTTTCGACGAATGGCGCGACTTTCTGTTGCTAGCGCCTTCAACGGATATTCACAGTTTGATAAAATTTTGGCGGCATTCTACTGTAAGTGCTAAGAAAAAAACAAACAAACACCAAAAACTATAGTATATAGTAACATAAGTAACAAACAAAGCCTTGAGTTACAAAATGATTACAAGAAGCGCATCGTACTTTTATTGTTCAGTAACATATTGAATTTGATATATCTGTAGGCGGCTGATGTGATCTTATGGTTGTTTGAGGAGTCCCTCCAGGTATAAATATTCTGTAGGCTGTAGAATTGAGTGTAGTTCAAATTCACAGCTCGTTGTTCGCAAAAATAAAAATAAGTTTAAATGCACAGTTGGAAACGTGTTAACTGATAGTATTGTAAGCATGTATAAGCCGGCTTGCACATTTTGGACATGGTCGTCATGTTGCGTTTTTGTTTTAGAAGAAGCTTTGACTAATGGCAATGTTAAATCGCTGTTGTTGAGTTAGAAAATTAGAAAGTTACCGCATTTAAAGTAAAGTATTAATTACTTTCCGTACTGGAATACCTCGTTCCAGCATTGCTTCTGAAGTTTTGAAAAAGTCTCAAGAAATACCACACGAACAACTGAAAAATTCCCTTTATTTTAATAAGGATCTCTAGTGAAATTATTGTTGTCTTATAAGCAACGCAACCTTTGAGACTTTTGCTTTCCGTAAGATAGACCTTTTTCTAAAAGTGACTACATATATTATTTAACAAAATTCAATTGATTAGGCTACTTGCTTTATTCGTGCTTCATTATTTTGTATACTTGTACAGAATGGGTGGTACTCCGGTCGTTATTATGGTGCTTTATTTGGTAGCAATTTTTAATATCTAGTACATACTCAAAATATGCTTTAATGATTTAAAATTACGTATTTATGTAACTTCATTTGGTCAAAATTTGGGCCCTTTAGTACCAAAGTAATCAGAAGTTATGATTATGTATGATAATAAATGGAAAGAAACATTCGTAAGTCACTTTTTTTGATAATAGTGGGGAACACAATTATAATAACCGGTTATTATAACTTTTCACTTTAAATATTCAACTTTATAATGGTTTTAAACGTAAACATCCAAGCATAAAAATTTCGGTAATTTAATTTAATTCTATTATACACGATTTTTTACTTTTGTTTTAATTGTTATCTACTCTTTAGTTTTGTAAACCCAAATTTTACTGTAGACAATTTATGGGAGCTTAAGGAAAAATTTATTTAACTTAATTTGCAAAAGTCAACCAAAGCATGAGAAATTGTAAGATTTTCTAAGAATATTAATGATATTGCCTATTCAAAAAATTGAAAAACAACGTTTTTACCATCAAAAAAATAAATTTAATTCCTAATTGGATAATCGCATAAAATGTTTTCATTGGCCAAGAGGGATATAGCTCGTATATTTTAAGACACAATTTTAAGAACAATTTGTTCTAATGTTTTACGTATACTTGACCGACCGATCTGATTTATGTATCATATGAAAGGTATAGGTTTCATTTCATTCAAATCTTTATGTAATTTTTCTTGTGAGATTTCAATGAGCCACAATTTTGGATTCGCCATGAAAATTTGAAGTCGGGAACCCGATTTAAAATCAGTGAAAAAACCTGCGTTACCCATTTTGCATACAAATAGCATCTATATGCATTATTTGACAAAGTGTTTAATTGCACTGCCCTAACAGATTTTGGCTCGATACGCGATCTCAATGTCGTAATATTTACATCATGAAATATTGTGTCTTATATTCATCCTGTTTTTGTTTAATACTATACTGTCTATTAATCTAGGGTTTTGGTTTGAGACTAATGACAATGTTATTATATCTTGGTTACTTTTTGTGGTAGTTATTGTTTTTTTAAAGAGTTTGAAGGCAATGTATAATAAATATATCCAGCGACTGGCTCTCAACAGTCAACCAACTAAATCGCTCAACCTCAACTTTTACAAAACATTTTTCATTTACATACATAGCTCCATTTTCAATTTTAATTACGATTAAGGAGAGTAGTGGCAATAAACCGGAAATCTTTTGGATTAGTGTCATATTTTTTTTTAAATACCATGCAATGCAGAGAACCCAGATTAACCCAAATAAATTTAAGAAGAGAGCAAACCACCACCACCACTGAATTTTGTAACATTTCGATCGCAAATTTTCATTACATAAAACATTTATTTTCGTATCATAAAAAAGTATTCTATTTTTAATAACGTCGTATAGTAAAATTTCGATTTCGCTGAAATAAATACACATTTTGTAACAGGCAACTTAACAATGGAAGGAAATTAACTTTTGGGAATATGCTGAAAACAAAAATTAATGTAATTTTTCGAAATCTCTGTGTTAAATACATCCTTATCACTTTTGATCCCCTTAGTGAAAACATTAAGAAAACGTCGGGTGACAGAGTTTTCAAAAGGGAAACCAAAGAGAGTTACCTTCTACCTATAAAATGTAATTGGTTTCAAACTTTTGCGCAGGTGATTTTCATTGAAAATTCAATTTTCTAATTTATAATATAATTTCTTGAAAAAGCGCTCTGTTGTTTTAAATTGTAATGAATATTAAAGCAAACGCTAATTTCATTAAAAAAATAGATATTTTAAAATCGAGGTTTTTAAAGCGGAACTTCTCCAAAAATCAACGGTGGTCGTTTTTTTTTTTTGACAAATAGACTTGCGTTATTTAATGTAATAATAATTAATAAATATTTAATCTAATTGAAAAATTGCAAGCGTTGGCGGATTTTTTACATAAACGCGTTAGGTGAACAAGCTTGTGTGACCTTCTAAACCGGAATAGCGTGCCCAAATCCTCTTTTCTTTCTCTTTGATATTTATAATTTTAATATATCTCAAGGGCTGTTCATAAAATGAAAGATTTTTAATAAATTCAGCATGTTTAAGTATTAAAATGAATATGAGTTTCAAAATACATTTTAAATTATCCAGATGCATCAACTTGCAACCTTCTCTAACCACCTCAATTTCATTCAAACGTTAAATTAATCAAAAGTCAATCATTATTTTCTCATTCACGTGCAATGAAATGGTTAGCGGTGGGTTGCATAAGCTTCATACACGAACGCCTTTCAGACACGCTTAAAAATAAAGCCGGACTTTGGACCTCTGACAGAGCTCGCCAAAAGTTGAACTCATACGGCTACATTCTAAAATCTTATTTGCCTGCTCCAGAGGCTCGTTTCAATCCGGTCGCCGATTGGCTCGATTCCCGCCAGGGCCACTTGCTGCCTTTCTCTCATTAAAATTATTTAAATTTCTGAGTTTATCGGGCAGCACTGGCTGATCTCGTCTGCGAGCAATTTGCTTAATTACGAATGAAAACGGGGGTCAGTCATACGTGTAACTACGCTATTGCTTTCGAAAGTGTTGAAAATGCTGACGTCAGTTGCAGAGGCTATCAGGGCAACCAAATATTTTATGAGTCTTTCCCGACGTTACTTGCCGTAACGACACGCGAAAACTATTCATTTTATTTTATTTTACGTAATAAGATGAGAGAACATGACTGTACATTTTTTAAATTAACCTTAGAAGCCTTTAAGCACAAATAATAGGAAATTGAGTTAGCGTTGTAAATATAATAAATATTATGTAGGTCAAGTTTTTAGTCAACTTAAAAATGAAGAACAATTGTAAGATTGAAGCCCGGTTGTTGGCTGTTGATTCCATCTTCTAGATACTTTTTTATCCTTATCGCGCGTGGAACCACTTAAACTCGAGCATTTTTGTCTGTAGATAATCAGTACGTGAATTACTTTTGACTTCCGCAGATAAGCCTTTAAGAGAACTTGTTGCTGAAATATACTTATTTTGAGCCGGAAATTATTCGCACGAAATTCTCTGGAATCCATAAACAAATTTATTTGTTTATATGCTAAATTTTCCCGCTTATGATAATAAAAAAACAACAAAATTAGATATCTCTTGATAATCTCATCTTTCTAAATTCGCAGCATTTCAAAAATATGCATCACGCGCTTTTGCAATTGCGTTTTTCTTTTTCATTATTATTCAAAATAGTAGGTACTTAATATTTTATTATTTTGTTATGATTCGCAAATCCGGGTGATTATCCCTAGTTAACTTATATCTACTTGAAAGTTTTACTATATGTTTGCCTATAAATTCAAGTCACGCCACACCACCCATGAACTTGTTTACCAGCCTTAGAAATCTGTTCAAGAAATTCTGACCGAGGGTTGGCAGGTTATCGTTGTCGCTGCAGAGCGGTCGTATTGTTGCGAGTACCCCACAAATTAGATGAATTATTATCAATCCTATCTCCAAGTAGACTTTTTTGAGGTTACTGTTATGAAAGGTGATTGGATCGGAAAAGTCCCGGGTGAAATGTATAAAGAAAATATTTACAAGTCACCAAGGCGATATTGAAGAATTGAAGAAATTTTGCACAGTGATAAGATATTTAATTTGCTATAAAAGAAAGTCAACAAATGCGACTTGCCAACCGGGAATTTGGGACAGTTTGTAATAAAATATGCAATTTATTACTGCAAAAACTGAATTTTTTTAAGCGGCCAATGAATTTTCATTTCATTTCAATTTGAAAATATCGATTAAATGCTTTCTTAATTGTTTGAATGATGAATTTTTCAAAATGAAGCAACTACTTATTCTTAATTAAAAATGATTACGACAGATATTGCAAAACAAAGTAAAAAGCAGGTAGAACTTGGTTAAATCCACCCCACCCGCAATTTACGAACTTGATCAAGATAATATTTGATTTTGTCATCCAGAATTTGTTCTGCAGTGCATTAAAATCAAAATAAAAAAAAAACAAAATATTAACCCTGATATGTATCCGGTATCAATAAATCAGCCAGCAAAAGAGTTTCAAGATATTCTCGGATTAGTAAAGCCTAACTTTTTTTTGAAAAAAGGGGAGTTTAAAAAATCAAGTTTGTTTGACTTAAACTCTGCTTAAGTTTGGTTCAAACAGGGTTCAAATATAACTAAAGCTATTTTGAGGTTGATTCAAGTTGTAAACAGCGTCCCAATTTCAAGGTTATTTGTTCATGTAATACCAAATATTCATCCGAACTTATCTTGGTTATTTCTCAAAGATGAGGTCTATTTAAATTAATTTCTCTCCTCCGCAATCCTTATTCTGCATGTAGATATCCCCAAACTCGTTTATGTATAATGTATATATGTATGTACATATGTTATGTACATATATAGGTTGTTCGGAAAAAAGTTGGAACTAGATGAACATAATATTTGTAAAATCTGAATTATTATAGCAAGATATAACCGTATTCGATTAAAGAACTCGACTATAAATCTTACATCGGCCATGAACTCGTTTTATCCAATATATGTATGTAAATACAATTATACACCCAATAATGCATAAAACAGGAAAGATTCTAAAGTTAAGAATTTTTTAATGATTTGTTCAATGTTATTATTTTTTTATTAGTACTTATCTCCATCAAAATTATCCCTCATTCCTTCAACCAGGTTCCTTTATGCCTCTATCAATAGCCTTGAAAGAGTAATAGTACTGCATTAATTTACATTTCTTCAAAAAACGAATACATATTTCCAAAGTTTGTTTGCGAACATTTTTATTAAGAACCCGCGACAAAATGATGGAAATAACCCTTGATGGAAATTTTGAAGGAGAGGAAAAATTCTCACAAAATGTATTTCTTTAATTATATAAATCTAACTAACGTTTCTTCGAATTACATTTAAGTGCAAAAAAATATTTCAAATTCAAATATTTCGTTTAGTATTTTACATGTTTTTAATGGAAATGGTTATTAGAATAGATGCCTATTAATGCGAATTTGCACCCATTTGCGAATTCATTAACTCTGTTGTAGTTTATGATTAGATAAAAAATTTTAAAGAATATTGGTTGAGGAAATAATAGAAATTTATATTTTTTGTAGATATTTAAAGTATTTTAGTTGTGAAAACATTTCCTAGTAATATAGAATATAGTCAAATATAATCGCAAAACTGTTGGCTATATGATCTAAGAATAAAACTTTTGAAAATAGAGAAAAGTTTAATGTAAAAACGTCGATATGATTTTTAGAAAATAATAAAATAGGAAGGACTAATTTGAAATGTTCATTATTGTCATTAAATGCTTTTAAATTAGAAAACAAATATTTAAGATTGGTAACCTTTTCTTTTTAAAAACACAAACTTTGAACAGATAATATAATAATACATACATATCTGTAATAATAACCTATAGTTATTTTAGGTTTATAAAGCACATTTAATATCCCTCTTTATTTGAGGAGTTGAATGAGAAAGTTTGATATGTAGTAGGATACGAAAGAGCCGAATAGTCGCTATGCACAGGTCAGTTAAAGAAACCTTAACACTTTTCGGAATTGTATCGAATTCTATCAAATTAAAATACATTTATACAATTTATTATGAAGAATTTTATAAAAGCACTTAATTTTAGCGAAGAAACAATGTCGGCGACAATTATGAATGTAAATGAGGATTAATGAACATTGGATAACAGTTCATCATTCTTAACTATACCTTCGTTCAAATCACTGCTTTATAAGATTAATATGTTTATGTTAAGAGAATGCTGCGTTTAGGTTTCATCAGGAAATCTATCAACTGTAATTCTTGTCCTACGAATTTAATCGAATCAAATTCGCGTATATGCCTCTGGATTAAAACATTTTCTTTATAGTGTTCGCATTGTTATAATATTTCTAATGTTGAATAAACAATCTCAGGAATTTTATTTAGATCAAAGTATTTACAGCGACTTTTCATTCATACACTCAATAGATCCGCGCAGCTTGGGTAGCAACAATAGATTGATGTGATTTATCATATTGTGTCGATTCAATCTACAGAAATACATACATATTTGACAATTGATTTATATTGAACGAATTTGTACAGAAATCAGCCACTGTGGCAATACGTGGCATCAAGGTAAATTCATTGAGAAATTGTATTTCTCGCGAAAACGTAAAAAATTTACATTAAATCATATATTAGAATTAGAATCCAAATAAGCTTTCACATATATTTTTTTGGTTAATAGCAAAACACGTGCGGTTTACAGAGCAAACAAAAATATTATTTTCCAAGAATTCATGTCTCGATCATATGTCTGGCTTCGTGTATATAAAACACCGAAAACGAAGTGCTATCTTGCCATTTATTTAATTATCAAGATTAATATATTTTTTGTGCTCTCTTCAGTATAAAACAACATTCATATTGAAAAAAAATACTTGTACTTATGAAATAGACTTTGTAAACCTAAAGTCCAAAGAGATTGTTTAGTCTGTTTAGGTTGAACTGCTATCTTATACTTTATATAGACAACAATTATGTATGTACATACAAATTAGAAAGCGTACAAATGGGATAATAGTACATACTTCTTACTTTCAAAAAGGTGATGTAAACAATAAATAATTAATAAATTTTATAGGAGAGAAGTTATTCAACTTAATTCATCAGTAAATATACCGGGAATCCCAAAACTTGTATATTTTGTGAAAAATATAGCACAAATCGATGAAATTTCTTGTGAAGTTTATAGCAACCGGAAAAATCCGGTACAGTGCGATTGTAGTTCAAAATCCAGTCTATTTGGTGGGGCTAAAAAGCGTGGCAGAGCAAAATGCTTTATCTCTATCGATTTCGCGCATTGTACTCTGCGGAATTTGATCAAGGCGAAGAATGCATGCCCCGGACTTTATACTTTCCCGCGCCGTCTGATCTATGCCGGACTTTATCAGATGTTTCAGCAACCGCCACAAGCCGGACACTTCCTAGTGGCTTTCAAAAGTGCCAAGCCCCACTGCCGATCGCGACTTTTCTGCCTTATCTTCTAGACGCTCTCAGTTCAAGACTCAAGAGCAACCGTCCGATCTTTTATACAAACTGCTTGGATAATTTGCAATCAGTATTTCAGCAGTCGCGCCGTGGCTGGCTCAGGTAGTAGACCTGCTTCGAGAATGTTCCGGATGAACTCAGAGGATATTTAAGCGCCGCTTGGATTTATATTTAGGAGTTCATCGAATTTTCGGCATTTTAAAGAAGCATTTCCTACTTTGGAGCGAAACGATCACCGAACATAGGCTTCGATCAGTGAAAGTTCAATTACCTAATTCATTTGACGAGCTATTTGTAGTTTTTTTATTTTACAAATAACGTGTTCGTTGCAAATACATCAAATTGATCGATCGATCGTACAACGAAAGCTTGCATTGCATTAAAAGGGAATAAATTTTGCATCGAGAGAATTAAGGCCAGTGTTAATATTGAAAGACTGAAAATACATCTGTGATCGTGTGTGGTGGCAGTTAACATAAACTCGAGTTTTATAAATCGTGATTTAGTTAGCAAAATTTTAAATAAATTATTCAATATGTCGTTCGAACAACATTCAAATCAAATGGCGGTTGCCGGAGATATTCTGGACGACTTTGTCATCATTTTCAGAGACATGATGAAACGGGTAATTATCAAACATTAATATCATAATTATATCATTTTCTCAAATTCTGTGAATTCCCATTTTTTTTTTTTTATATCTACAACTTTCCCAGAATTTTGCCTTCACTCACTGAATCAGCAATACCACTAACACATTCAAAAAGTTGCCGCAAATCTAGACAATACGCAAGCAATTCTGTTATCTCGCACGTTGCTAACTGTGCTGAGGGCACATGGCAACAACGGTTCAAAAATTATTTTTAGAAATCATATGAAATATGTATTGTGGCTGCAGCTGCAGCGTTAGACTTGCAGCGTGCATAATTTCAGCATACTTATGTAATTTTGTGCGGCAGCTGCTATCAGACATGTTTTTGTAGCTTGCGATCTATAGGAGATATTTTAATGTTGCTTTTTGGGGCGCCTAATTTGTATTTTAGCTGATTATCAAACCACCTTTCACTTGCTTACGTATGTTGTTCTGTCTGTTAAATGCCAGATAAAAAGTTATTTATTTCAAATGGGAATTTTTTAGCAAAACTCGTTTCTGGTCTTCTTGTTCTTAAAAGTCGAAAACATGATAATTTTGGTACTTCACAATTTCCAGTTAAATTCGGCAGTCTGTTGATGCTTCAACAATTTTTACATTTAATGTGTAGTAATCTTTTAAGTATGAGAAAAAAATGTAGTCGTTATATTCTATAATATTAAATAAGTTTATAAAAAGGGTAAAAATATGATTTTCCGAACAAATTTAGAATGAAAAGAGTAAAGGATTAAACTCTTACAATAAAAAAATTAATCTAATTTTTAATAATAATATTAAGTATATTCTGTAATGTTTCTCCAGCAAATTGGCAACGACATACACTCTGGTGATACATTTTTATGTTGTTATCTAAAACAAAATACTAAACATAAACATAAAATGTTATAAGTCAATCTTAAAGGTATCAAATCAGTTTGATTCGTAACTCGTAACATAAACGCTTTTGAAATAGGTGTTCCTCTACCCATTGATAAGACATAGATTTAAAAGAATTGGTTTTTAGTGAAGATCGACATTTTGAGATCATATTATGTATGTAATATTCGAATTTTTGATCTTCCCTTTTATTAAACGAAAACGAAATTTTAAAACATAAACAATTGCTCTGTTTTTTAGTGTGGGTTGGTTAAGTTCACATATTTTTAAAATCGATGAATCAAATACTAGACAATACAAGAAATCTTATTGACGTAAATACTATTACTAAATAGTGAAATGCACTTGCCATTTTTTCAATTGTAGTAAGCTTTGTACTTTGCATTAGGATCAATTAAATGTCAATTCATTATTTGTTTGCTGTCATCAATCTGATATGAGAGAAGAACCGCCAACAAATTATTTCAACGTAAATATGATGGGCCAGAGTCTGAAGTATGACTCTCAAGTATGTAAAAAAAAGTATGTAAAATAACCCTTTTTCTTATAACGTAATGTCGTACGCAATTTTTACATGTATTTTATGTATGCAAAAAAGTTCTCGGGAGCGGATAAATCTGTTTTATTTTTATATTAAAGAGTAACCAGCTGGCGAAGCTTCGCCAGGATCGCATGACGGTAAAATGTATTTTTATATATTAATTTTCTTTTCTCTTTTATAGCGTTGAAAAATTTGAATTCCTAGATTGAAGTATATATGTAATATGTAGAAACTGGTAAAATCTTGCATGGGTGGTGCTAAAGGAACATGTGGCTTACCTTCAGAAACTCAGGTGATAAAATTTGAGCAAGTTGGCAAACAACCAATATTCAATTTCCACTTAGATTGCCTTTGCGAACGAACGGACTTTTAGCGATAATGTCTTTGACAGACATTCGTTCCTTTCGTTTATGCAATTTTAGAAGAAATTAACATAATATTGTGGAAAATTTTTGAGTTCAATGAATGAAATATTTGACTCTAGCACTTTGTACACAGTTCTAACTCAACCTAAAATATATAACAGACATACATATCTCGATTTGCAATGCAATTTTGTTTGGATTGCTTACCTGCACTACCTGGATTATAAAACCCTAACTAGACCCTACAGACAATATTTCGCTTAGTTTATGCTTTCTGAGAATAATATTCATACCCCGTAAAAGAAAAGCAATTATATGCATTTTTTCATAAATGCGGTTTCCTAGTATAGCAAGCGGGATTTCATAAATGCAGATTCTAGTACAGTAACACTTAAAAGACTCTTTATCATTATTGTGTTATGTATTATCTTTGACTAAACAAAAAATGAATGCCAGTTCTAAGCATCGATTAGTCATTAAATTAATCTTGAATATTTTTGAGATATTTAGAAATTATTCATCAAAACAGTGTTCTTCAGAGAATTACTTTTTACTAATATGATTCTGAAGACCGATAGTATGGCAAAAAGAGCATAGAAAAATTTGTAATTTCCAAATCTTTATAAAAATGCTTTTTGGGTAGTTTTTATAATCACTAGTTGAATTACGGAATTTTTAAGTTGAATAAATACTGAAATACCTTGCGAATTTTAAATCCATTGATATTTGTTTTAAATCTTTTTTTGAAGAATAAAATTTGACCTTCAGGGATCAAGTCGTTCTGAGGTTTTATTATTCTTTACTGTAAAAGCGTAGATATTTAAAATGAAAACTCTCTTTTAAACAATCTCTTTTATTGAATATTCGAATGTCAGGGTTTGCAGACATCAGATTTATAAATATTACGTTTTGATATTATAGATGCAATGTATTGAGCAAAGACTCATGCAGAAAATTTAAATAAAAATCTATTAAGAAGCCGCAAATTTTTCTCGGTGAAGCAGAAAGTCATTATTTGTAAACACTGCGTCAATAACAATTTTTTTTCTTCCACACGTGTTTGAAACGTTTCCCCGTTTTCTCTGTTTTGTTAATGGTCACGAAGAAAAAACAGACATGATATTTAAATTATTTAAGAAATATTTTGTAGCCTTTATCACAATAGCAAAGCAATCTATGGCAACTTTATGGCCATTTGATATTCTTCTGACTGTGCTGTGCTGATTTTTTTTTTATTTCCTGCGTTTTTCACACCTCAACAACTCCGTAATGGATTTTTGTTCACTCTTTACATTTTTCATTTTTGTGTCAATTGAACCGCATGAAAAATTTGCGCATGCACGCATACATGAGTGTTACACAATAGTCCAATTTTAAAGCAAGTTTGGCTCAAAAGAATGGCATATAGAAGCCACGTGCCTTAAATACCTTAAATGCTCATATTCACCACATGCTTGGCATTCTTACAAAATAAATGTTTTGATTGATGTTTTCTTCGTTGGTTGAATTTCATTAAGAAAGGAAACTTTTGAAAATAAAGAAAGAAAAGTAGGCACGCAATTTTCATTTTTAGATCATTGAAAAATTCATTTCAGTGCCAAGTTTGTTACAGGATCCATCACATAAAGAAGTTGTTTTATTTTTATTTACATTTATATATAAAATGAACAACTTATCGAGTTATATGCACACACATTGTGGGCTATCACGTCGAGTGTCTAGAATAAAAAAACCTAATATATGATGTAATTCAATTAATTATTTCGTTATATTATACTCCTTGTTTCCGTATTGGAGGTTCAAGGTTCAAATTGCGTGCTGAGTTGTAGGAACTTTTCTCAGGGTTATTAAAGCAACAATCTCATCAACCTATAAATAAACTTTTGGTTGCCGAGAAATTCTCTTAGACTATTATGTGCCAATTAAGCATGTGAAGATATTAAATCGTTTACTCGTTAAAATATACTCTCAACAGACCTATTGCAATTCTCGAAAATGGCTTGTTGCATAATCTGAATTTGAAAATTTGAGTTTTAATTGGGACAACAACTTATTTTAATAAATTAAAATTCATCCTTTACCTGTGCATAAATCGCTTGGAGATTTACGAAAATTCCAAAGGTCTTTTAAAACAAAGTATTATGCCAATGCATTTCAGCAGGTCTTTAGACATGAATATAGGTAGGTTGATTTCAAAGTTGTAAGGCTTGTATAGGGCACACATGAAAAGTGGATCTGTTTTACTATATTATCAGCATTTCTGATGAAAAATTCCAAGCTCTTTAAATTGTACAGTAATGTGAAAAATATTCACTATATATGTTTTTTCATAAGCGAACATTAGTTCATAATAAATCACATTAGAAGTGAAGCTCCAGCCGAGCAGAAAGACTTATCTCCGTTTTACAAAGCATCGTTAGAAGTTGCGTTTTTAGTAATGGAATTGAATATAATTACAACGAAACTATTAAATATTTTAGTTCCTGCAATTTAATAATTTTAATTACTAATTAATTAATTACGTACGAATAATTAGGAATGAAATTATAATTTCACTTATACTCTACAATGATGCTGAAAGGAAATCATCTAACAATTAAAATTAATTTTTAAGTCCTCTCTATTGATTAATATATATTTTTTCCTCAAAACAGCCCAACACATATTCTTTTAGGTATTGTTTTTCAAAAATTATGCAATGTTATGATTTTTGGATTTGGATTTTGCCATCAATACAATTAGCATTACTTTGTAATTTGTGCGATATTTTCCTTAATTCACAATTGTTTTTAATATTATGTATCTATTTTAGAAGAAATATGTTTTTTGTGAAATACAAATTGGTGTTTCCTAGATATTTCATCAACGAATTCGGTCTTTTAGTTTAAAATGAAAAATAATTGAAAATGATTGGACCACACAAAGTAGAACCCTCTCGTTAGGAAAAGGAAAAGATGTCTAAGCAAAATTAATAATCATTACATACTTTGCACAACACATTACAGCACAATGGTGGAAATGTTCATAACTTTCGTGTACAAAACCCTTCACCAAATTGTTGTTTATAATTGTGCGCATTGCCTATCTAAAATTTTAACATAATTAATTAAAAATATATTTTCTTTTCCAGTACCTCGACATCGGGGAGGATATGAACGTACCTGATGATTTCACACAAAGTGAAATGCAAAGTGGTATGTGGTGGAGACATTTAGCTGCAGGTGGAATAGCAGGTGCAGTCTCACGTACATGCACTGCCCCGTTAGATAGAATAAAAGTATTTTTGCAGGTAAGACCTTCGAAATGAAATTGTTTATTATTAAGTTTATATAACAAAATTTTTCATACTATTATAGGTTCAAACCAAAAAGACTAGAATCTCAGACAGCTTTAAGTATATGTTAAAGGAAGGTGGAGTTACAAGTTTTTGGCGAGGAAATGGCATAAATGTCTTAAAAATTGCTCCTGAGTCAGCTATTAAATTTGCTGCTTATGAAAAAGTGAAAAGATTAATTCGTGGCAATGAGAAGCGGCAGATGACCATTTACGAGAGATTCCTAGCCGGTGCTTGTGCTGGTGGTGTAAGCCAAACTATCATCTATCCATTGGAGGTGTTAAAAACCAGATTGGCACTCCGAAAAACCGGCCAATATAAAGGAATTTTAGATGCTGCTATTAAAATTTACACAAAAGAGGGAGTTAGAAGTTTTTACCGTGGCTACATTCCAAATATGTTAGGTATCGTTCCCTATGCTGGAATTGATTTGGCTGTTTATGAAACATTGAAAAAGAAGTACATTGCCACCCACAATACGGAACAGCCCAGTTTTCTGCTTCTTTTAGCATGCGGAAGTGCTTCTAGCACTCTTGGCCAAGTGTGCTCTTATCCGTTAGCTTTAGTTAGGACACGACTTCAAGCACAAGGTAATTTCTATTTTTCGGATGACTTGTTTCATTGGTTCTAATTAAAATCTTCTTGTACTTTCAGTGGTCGTAAATACTAGCAAGTCAGCTGTTGATACTAGTACTTTAAACGTCTTCAAGCGTATCATCAAAACTGAGGGTCTAAGTGGGCTGTATCGGGGAATAACGCCTAACTTCATAAAAGTTCTACCAGCTGTATCTATTAGCTATGTTGTGTACGAGTACTCAAGTCGAGCCCTTGGTGTTAACATGACGTGATGTAAATGCTCTCTAGCTTTAAGTCTACGATTAAGTGATATTTATTTTATTTTATTGATGCTAACTAAGAAATTTTACACTTAATAAAAGTTAGGCGAACTGGAATTAGATGCGAAACAGATACACATCCAGCTATCGGGTTCTATTTGTTTTGAATGTATTCGCACCAGTCTTAATGAGCATTTAATCAGTGAAATTTAATGCAAGTGTAATGTCGGAAAGTATATACCGAGCTATATAATGATATATTTCTAAGAATCCTTTCTCAAGTTATTTTTTTTTTAATTTATTTCCTTAAATGCATTGCAATCAAGCAAGTCAGTGACAAGCTAAAATGTAATATTTGAAACTTGACAAGGTGTTAAAATACGCTCGCACCACCAAACAGAGATAGTTATATCGTTTTGTATTATGGTTCGTAGAAGTATTGTCGTTTTGACCGATTTCTGAGGGCGTTTTATCTTACTTGTAAATGAGGAAACTAGAATCAATATTTAACAGAATTTATAAAGTGATCTATTTTATAAAATGAGTTATTTATGAAGAGGCTGTTGTAGGTTGTTAAGATTTTTCACTAGGAAAATTGTGAAAACATCATACACCAAACATCCACATTGATTTATTTTTATAGATTTTACAATTCGTATTCAAAATTGTCTGCCTCTTTTCAATAAATTCCCTTATTACGAAAATATTTTGTGTTTTTTATATTTTTATTTAAACTTTTGTATTACAGCAATATTTTGTTAAATCTGGATAAAATCTGTTTGCTTTGTTATAGCTTTTCATAAATAATAGCAGAATATACATAATGAACATTTAAAACTCTCTGATGCAGAAAATTCGATATTTAGAGGCTGAACAATTACAGCTTGATCTCACCAATGAAAAAATTACGTAAATTTCGGGATAAAAAGAAAATATAATTTTTAAAAATAATTTTGTATGTTTGGGTTTATCTGAAAAAAACATGAAAACATGAGGAGAAACACACAAAAACTGCTTATTCAATTAACATGAAACATTCGCCATCGTATTTTTTAATTGTATTTTCTTGATGGAAATAGGGATATATTATTTTGAAATTTAACATTCCGATCGAAAATTTAAATTTTGAAGTAATTGTCTTTAAAAGGTGTACTTGTTTTTTTTTTTTATTTTAATGGTTTTGCTACTGAAATTAATGGCGATTTTAATATGATAAACAAAATTTCCAAACTTTAAGGGCTTTCAATGAAAGCAAATATTAGGAATTTTCTGGTTTTAGATTTCAAATGCACCATAATAAAATTCTTATTTTTTGAAGATTTTTTAAACGTGTCGATTATAAGTTTCTCGAAAACACAAGCATGTATCGTGACCTGAAAAGACCATTGTTTAAATACGATTCATTACATCACTTTTTCGGGAAACACAAAACATAACGAAACCTTCAAATTGAGAATGATAATTTTTATTGTACGATTTTTCATATAGTTTACGACATACAAAATTCCACAGAAATAATTGGATCAAGAAATCACGAGCGTATTTGTTTCGGTTTCCAAAGATCTGCCTTATTTTGAAGGTAGTAGCGAATGATTGGTATAAGAAAAACGATTGAAATGACTACAGAAAGTACGCGTTAACAAAATAATAGTAGTAATGCTTTTTAGATCTTACCATCTAGATGTTTAGAAAGTAATTCTATTTTATGGAAATTAATGCTTTATACTTACAATTAGACTGACAGTAAAAATTGTTTGTTATCTTTGCAAAATCAAGTTAAACTTGCTAAACATTCATGTGAATTCCAGTGACTGTGTAAGTCTTAAGTTAACATTTTTTTTTTTAAATATAGGTTGAGTTACCTGTCCATTTGTGTAAAATGAAGAAAAAGTTAGATATAACTCTTCTAGGGAGTATAAAACTTAAATTTACATTCAGTTAAAGTGTATATCCCGAAAAGGCCTATGTAAATCAAAAAAAAAAGTGTTATACAAAATGCTAAACGTAAACTTAATGATACCTACGAAATCTGTTGTTCAAAGTTTAAATCATATATATTTTTATTAGATATGTGTTTAATAAATTGTGCTAGATATTTTGTATTCTAATTGAAATTCTACATTTTAGGAACATTAAATAAAATACAACCTTTACATTTTTTCCCCAATATTGAAGTTTAGCTGTTCTATACAATTGTTCGTTTATATTGAACATTTCAAAGTTAATCCGTAAACTTTTCGATAAATAAATTATTCTGGCAAATGTATCTTTGTCTTTAAATTATCTTTATTTATTTTAATAAATTATTATTCTGTGGATTATTTTTTATAAGAACTAAATTGATTCAGTTCGTCATGGTATTAGAAACATTGGAAAATAATCAAAAATTAATCATCTGGCGGACTATTAGGATTTTCAGAGAAAAAAACGAATCTATGCAATTAATTCTTCTTATGTACCCGCGAAAACTAAGTCTTAAATGAGTGACCTGTTTGTAAGTAACTCATTTACAATTAAATTTCCGAGAATCAATAAAAAGCACTTATTTCGTTTTTCCAAAGAGTTTTACGACATAGTAAAGAATCGTTTGAAAGGATTCACTAGCGAAAGTCCAAATAGTTCGATAGCTTATTTATTTTTGGTAATTTTGCGATATCAATATGTTCACATAAAATACATTTTTTATACGTATGGCTTGGTGTCCTGCGTATTTTGAAATAATTACTATACATATTTTATTATTTTTGTGAGTTAAGGGTAATCAACAGTGGAAATAAAAGCCATACAATTTTTATCTCAATAACAGCCAGGTATTTTTTAAATAATTAAATAAGTATTTAATTTCAAATACATAATGAGCTCCAATTGGTCAGGTATTTTTTGACTTATATCAACCTAACGAAGTTATTTATTTATTTTTTTGATGGAACCGCTTCAAAATATGTTAAACATCGACACAATATATAATACCAAAAGATTGGAGATTTAATGATATTTGTAAGTTAATTCAAAGTAGAATTTACTGTTAAACAGAATTTACTCACTAGAGATTTGCTAGAGAGCTAGAATGAATTAAACATTTTAAACGACATCACCGCCACCGACTTCACGTGGCAAAACATATTGTTATGTCTAGGCTAAATATTGGAGAACGAACTAAATGTGGTTGGTGCATGCACTTCTGTAAAATATTCGCATCCTTACTTCAAAATGTATCTGTGCAAGGACACGAAATGTTTATAAACAAAATTTGGAAACCAACCAAAAGTAATTGGAGACAATAATATTTCTGCTGTTCACCAATGATGTCGCCACGAGTAATTTCAAAACGGGTTCACTTTTTTTAACGAATCGATGTACCAAAAAGCGTGGAAATCTTTTACTAAACAATTCTTCAACCCTGAAACCGGGTTCCTCAGCTTCAGCTAGAACACAATAAGGAAACATTTTTCCAGTTACGTAAAAAGAAGAGAAGCAACTTTTTGTTTACTTGCAAAAGGTTATTATTTATTTCATCAACGATTTTTAAGAATGTTAAAAAGCTTCATTTAATTAAAAGCCGCTGGAACAAGAATATTGAAATATATCAGGAGTGTTTAGTATCATAAAAAAACATTCTGTTGCTATGATTTAAAAGAACCTTACATTGTTATATAAATAAAATATATATAAAATAAAATATAAATAAATATATAAAAGGTTTTCACTTTAAAATAAGCAATATTTTTAAATGACGAAATCAGTTTTTGTGTTCTCTTCAGTAAATTGATTTTGCATTTCAGTTCGAAGTTTATGAAGGAAAGCAAAGTTTATGATAATAAACTCCGAAGTGTTTAGCAGGGAAATTTATAACGATCTTTTAACACATTGCTAATTCATAAATTAATTTATAAACTATGTTGACCATTCGAGTTAATAGCCCGGACATATAAATAAAGTTTAAATAAATAAAATAATAATAAAATAAAGCAACGAATTTAGCCAATCACTTTTAATTAAAAATAAGTAATATTATATTAAATTTCTTAAACATATGTACATATAAAATTTACTTGGCCTTATATTATCGGCAAAACAATGAGGGGAAGCTCCGGATTTACTTCTCTGGGAATATTTTTCATTGCTTTTTATCAACCTTTTAGCGTCTATACCTTTTCTGTTCTTTATCTTGATACTATTATATTTTTTCTCTACATTTATTCTTTGATCGAGCAATAATTTTAGTTTCAGTTTTTATATTCGAGAATTTTTCGAAAGAATGAAGCTAAACGTTATCATAAACTTGCTTTTTTCAGTTCATAAGTCGTTCGTGCAATTTTCCTACTATATACATAGAAATTTTAAAAGTGCAAAGGATTTTAAAAATTATGTTATCTTACCACATTCCGTGTCGCGTGTCCCAAAAATGGGTCACAAATAAATAAATAAGTAAAAACAGCTATAGCATAAAATAATATCGTAATGGCAGCACTTGACTTTCTAAAGCACAGGATATATGGGATACTATTAGAAGCTTTAGTTTACGAGGGGATGGAAGCTTAATATTGATTTTTGACCAACTTTTATAGATAAAATTTACGAAACTTTAGCAAATATAATTTTGCAGCGGCTGTTGGTTAGGATTTGTTTAAATTTTCAGTAAAACTAAGTATGTATGTAATTGTTCTGAAAAGTGTTTAAGTAACTTTTGAATAAAAACCACAAGAGGTAGATACTACACACAAAATAATTTTCGGGTGCAAATTATTTGGGATTTATATAATATACACATATATAATACATACTATATATGTACATTTTATAGACATTTTTGGTTGATCCGATCAGTCAAAACTCACACATATGAACTTAAGTTTAACTAGTAGATATTAAGTCCTAGGTTTAATTAATGGTACAATATTTATGCCTTAAAAATGGCATAATTCAAAACTTTGACATAATATTCATTGTTGGTTTGGTATCATCATTTTCTATTGATATACATATATTATCCAATTATACTTTATACATTTCCAAAATAATATAAATAAAATATGATCAGATATACTTAAACACAAATATAAAGAAATTACTTCTAAAATTAAAAATATTATAAAAGAAATTGGTAAAATTAAAATAATGTATAATAGGTAGGTTATTATACATAGGTCAAAATGGCTCTGGCTGCCATGACCAAAAAGTACATTACATATGTATAGTACATACATGCTTAAAAATTTTGGTGTAAAATTAATGAAAAACGGGTATACGTATATATAATATATACCGGGTGTTTCATTTAACCTGACATATCAAAATAACTCGAAAAACACGCATTATACAAAAAAATTGTCTAGACAAAAAATCAATTTCTCCATGGGGGACATCTGCCTGTACTAAAATCAGCCCTCTTCCCCCTCCCCTTGTGGGTGAGGAGCGATAAACTTTTTAATTTCAAATGGGAACCGCATTTTTTTGAGGATTCTGATTCTACGGGGAAAAATACGAAACTTTTATCTGAAATATTTTTTTCAATTCGGTACAGGGAACGCGGAGGAGGGAGGGTGTGTTGTCTGTCAAAAAAGATCCCGAAAAGGTCGAATATCTCGCGAACTACACATGGGATCGAAAAAAGAGGAAATACGTGTCAAATGTTTTTTGAAAAGTTATCCAATGGTACCAGACTCGACCACCTACCGCTGGGGTTGGGGAAGAGGGAGAGACCATCTACCGGTGGAATTGGAGGGGGAGGCGAGGAAAGGAAGTGCGGGATCGAGTCTGGTACCATTGGATAGCTTTTCAAAAAATATTTGACACGTATTTTTTCTTTTTTCGATCCCATGTGTAGTTCGCGAGATATTCAACCTTTTCGGAACCTTCTTTGACAACACACCCTCCCCCGCGTTCCCTGTACCGGATTGAAAAAAATGTTTCAGATAAAAGTTTCGTATTTTTCCTCGTAGAATCAGAATCCGCAATAAAAAATTGCGGTTCCCATTTGAAATTAAAAAGTTTATCGCTCCTCACCCACAAGGGGAGGGGGAAGAGGGCTGATTTTAGGATAGGCAGATGCCCCCTATGGAGAAATTGATTTTTTGTCTAGACAAGTTTTTTGTATAATGCGTGTTTTGCGAGTTATTTTGATATGTCAGGTTAAATGAAACACCCGGTATATAGTTCAATCTAAAGAATATATTAATAATTTAATACTGGCTGGATGTATTAAACTCTATTAGTTAGAAAACGTTTAAAATTAATATCAAAATAGCTATACCTTACTCTAAATAGGAACCTTCTGTCACTTTTGTGTTTTTTCATGAAAATCCACAGGCGGCAATTATTAATTACCCAACCTAACCTCTTTTAAACGAAGAAAGATTGGAACTCGTGTTTAGCCGGCAGTTACGCTTCTATAATTTTTATCTGATGACAAAAATAAGAGATGTAGAAACTAGCAGGTCTGTTTTAATTTTGTTTTTGTTTTTTTTTTTCTAAGGGATATTACATTTACAAATCAACATAGATTAAGTAAGTAAACGTGCTTTCTGAATAATTTGATATGTAACACGTGTACTTTCAGGATTGGAAGACATCTAAAAGAGTTCTTGGCACGGTTTTAACGTAATCGTCCAACAAGGCAAACAAGGAAAATATTTAATTTATTTAGAGTTAATTACGATTTGCATAGTAAAGTTATTGGCAAATTACGTTGTCGTTATGAAGGTTCCAAATTTATATCGTCACGAATATTTGTATTCACAAATAACTTCTACGTCGTTATAATATAATTAATTATTCTTCTAACTGTCTTTACCCCGGTTGCGACATTTTTTGGGTCTTAATGTGATGTCGTAAAAATCTTAGCCAAAATCGTGTAGGTATTCAAAAGGCATAAACACAGTCCCAATTTGCTAATTTTTTTGTGAGGGAAAAACAATCAAAGGGAATTAGGTTCGGTGTTAATCTGAATGGGACAAAGTGGAGTTGAGTTCGTCCTAAATAAGCTGTTGTTCAGTACTTCTAGGATAATAATCTGTTTGGAAGGATTGCGTGTGAACGAAACATAAAATTTTTCATGGGAGCTAGGAATAAGTTGGAAATATAATAAGTTTGTAACCTCACAACTCCCTGAGCATAGGTACTTATAAATTATGTTCTTGCTGAACTGCTTTTATGGGTTGTATAATATGTAGCCCATTCTTTCCAAGTTCGTTGAATTAACTAGTTATGGGGCGGGTACATTGCACTTAATTTTCGCGAAAATTATTAATAGTGTCACATGACGAAGGACGTGCTGTTGACTTTCTTTCACCTTTCAGCACCTGCTGATTTAAGATAGGTTGCTGCAAACTCATTACAAAATTAATGTGTTTATATAAGATAACTTGATTCATTTAAAATTAATTTGATTGTTAAAACATATCAATCAAAACATCAAATGCGGTTTTAGAGTTCCGTAGATCATTTTCTACAGTTTTAGACCTTTGTGCATGAAATATTGCAGATTGATGTTTCATATGGAAAAAAATATGCATAACTCCTTCTAATGTAAATATTGCAAAGTTAAAAAATGTGGTCTTAAATATAGAAAGACTTTTAACCGTAGAGTAAATAAATCTTCGCTAAGTGTGAGTTGAAATTAAAAAGTAGAATTCAGTAGTTTTATATTATAGTATTCATAAAACAGTGAGCATATCATAAAACGTATGTTATTAGTAGTTTTGAAAAAGTCTTCATACATTTTTGAAAGTACATATAATATACATATTTCCTATATTGTCTTTTAATATACATACTATATTAGCAATTTTTTGCTTTCAAGATCCTTAATTCTTGAAAGACTGATTTCTTTTGTTTCCATTCCATAAACCTGTTTTTCAATAATCGTACTAGAACATATGTTTCAAATCTGTATGTACGTAAAAAGCCATACTATTATATTTTTATGTCAATCATCTTAGAATGCTGAATAAGGTATGAAGAATACAATATTTTTCATTGAAAAATGTGAGAAAAGATTTATCTAAACAGGAATTGTATATACACTAAAAAAACAGATTAGAAACACTAACTAATCTTTTGATTGATTTTCAGCTTACTAATTAAATAAGTAGGTAAAGTAATCGAAAGTTGGAAAACCAAATAAAAAAGTAGAGAAATCAACTAAAATATTTGCGAAACCAACTAATTACAAGCTTTTATTTAGTTTCACCTGTCCCGGTGTCTGTAATGAAATCTTGCAAGTTAAATTTGACTAACTTCCCGGTTTCCGATTGAACTGAAATTTTGCATGCATATGTAAATCGCGTGACAATGCAATATTATGATATGATATGGAGCATCAAAAGCTTGTTTTAAAAAAAAATTGTTTCTGCATATTGCTTTTTTGCAAATATTTTTCCCACTGTTTTAGTTCTATCATCTAATTTAAATTAGTAGGCTAAAAAAGTAGTTAGTTTTTCTAATCTTTTTTTTTCAGTGTATGTTATCTGAGACAAAAAATTTATTTGAATTGATGCCAGTGAACTTTTTACAATTTTCTTGTTATCTTTAATGATTTTTGTAAAAAAATGTTTGCTGAAAAATGTAAAATATCCCACATAACAATTTAAAAAATTCGAAAATGTGCAAGCCAGACCAATACGAGTGAATGGCCGACCCGTGAAAATTTCTGATCGAGCTTCCTGGGAAATGGCTCGATGTGTAGCATCTGGAGTAGCCAAAACTCCTCAGCAAGCTGCTCATAAGATCGCCATTAAATGGACTTGTTGTAAAGCCTTGTTGTAGAGAATTGGTCTTGAGTCTAAGGAAAAATAAGACTGCTCTGTCTGCTAAAAATAATTTAGATGTTAGAGTTTTGCTGAAACACATAATAGATAGTAACGATGTTTTATTTCGGAAAAGCTGAATTGAGAGTCGACATTTAAGAATCTCCAAGAGATTCTCAATAGGATTCAAATCTGGTGATTGAGTTGGCATTCTCTTTTACCAGCTTCGAAGTAAATGTCGGGTCATTATCATGCTGAAAAACTCATCGAAGCGGTGTTTCTCATTCGGCGTATGCTGCATTTGCATCTCCAAAATATGCTTTGTAAATATAACTGTCCATTATTTCTTTTATTTAAAAATAAAGGATCCACACCATTCGCCGAAAAATATTTCCAGAAAAAATGAATTTCAATAAATATTTTGATGACTGTATTTCTTATTTTGTCCTTAAGCGTATATAACAACAGACATAAAAAAATAAAGAATCAATAATCTGCTCTTATTATGAGGTGAGTCAAATGTTATTGAACATGAAGGTCACAACAAATTCTGAATTTCAAGAATGTATTTATAATCCTAAGTAATGAAAAGGTATTATCCTTTTAATTGTGGAAGACAAGTGCTGGTAGCAAAGCATATCGTCCTCGTCAAGGATATTGGATTATGAAAATGAAAATCAATAGGTGCATTGTTCTGATATCGTGCCAGGCGTACTAAGGTATGCACAAACATGTGAGAAAAATACCTCCTATATATATATTACTGGAGAATATCTTCATTTCTTTCAGCCACTTAAAGCAGTAAGTAATGGGGGCGGCTTGTTTGCTATTTTTATTAAAAGCCAAAAATATGTCGGTGTATTAGTATGGAGTATGTTATGTCTATGTTTTCATAATGCGTATAATATACCATAAATATTTCTATGGTATTATTGAACTCCCGTCTGCTGTTTGCCACCCATAGTAGGGGCGGTATGGGAGGAATGGATATGGAAATTTAAAAGCAAATTGATACAAACACAACAAAACGTCGAAGTCATCTCATTGTGGGTAGGGATTGCTTATTAAACTTAATTCGGTTTGAACAACCATTGTGGAGGTACGTAACTGCCTGTTGAAATTAAGTTGTTGCTGAGCAGTTTCTAGAGTTATTAATAGAGCCTCGACTCGGCGCTCTTCCAATTAAGATCCACCTCGGGGATGCTCTGGGTTTTGGTCTGGTTTGTCCAACTAATCACGTTCAGCTCTTTGACCAAAAACATAATACAAACCAAACGAGCCTGTCCAACTACTAATACTAATTTATGAATTAAACTAGGACAGTGTTTCCACCGCAAATAAGGACGAAGAGGACAAAGCATGCGTCTCCTGGGACACCTTGTCCCTTCATGAAACTTTAACCTATATATTTTATATATGGTATAATATATGAAACCTTCATCCACGGGTATTCCAAACTGGCGGCGGGCAGAGGGACAAACCTCTCAAGTTTTAACCCAGTCGAGATCCTCCACTGCGACGACGGCGAACGTTTGCTGAAAAGTTCACGTAATTGGTTACAATGCCAAATGAAATCCTTCCACTTGTGTCTGGGAGTTTGGAAACAGCCAGGGCGATTACTTCGGAATACGCTCCGTCAATAAAAGGTCCTTTCTTCAGGGACGGATTTTCGCCTGTTGCGTTCGCTTTATGTTTTTTATGAGGCAATAAAAATTGTTATCGTTTGCTCCTCGCTGGTTCGATTCTACTGACTTTGTGGTAGATGTGTGCGTAGGGTTCATCGTTAATGTTTTGTTCTCAGTACATTTTATTTTTTCTTCGAATGAATATCAGGAAAATATTGCGATGAATGGCAATTCATATTTTTCATTTTATAGGTTGCGGAAAGGTGTTGTCATTTTTATGTGCAAACAACACATATCCACACAACTAGATTATTATTTGAACATTGCGAATATCAATTTTTCAGGGTTTCCTATTTTTGTCCTTGGTTTCCATTTAAAATGCAATGCATTTTTCTTTATAGGGTTCATTAGGTAACAAATCCGACATTCTTCATTTCCGTGTTTCATAAAAGTGTACCTCTAAATTCGCAAACTCCATCAACAGTAGTAAAGTTTCTGGATTCCCTTTTTCATTTCCGGTTGAAAAAAAAAATGAATGCTTTACTTCTTCAAAGGATTAATTTTGTTGTAGATGTAAAGAAACTCTTTGCACACATCATCGGACAACTGCGATTTAATTAAAAACTTTGTAAAAGATTCAGAACTTTGAAACAAGGGTTCACAATTAAAGTCAGTATATGGTGAAAGCGGAAAGTCTACAATACAAAAAACTTATTCACCAAAAAGATCAATTATATTAAAATTGAGTCGGATTTCTTGTTTCTGGAGAATTAAAATTTCACAACAGAATATTAAATACAATAATTGGAAGAATACTGATGTGTTTAAGCATCAGGATGAATAATTGCCATGAAATCAGGAAAAAATATAAGATATTGTGTATCATAAATATGTATTTTAATGGGTAAATAACTATTTCAAGTTCTGTATAATCTTTCTGCTATTTCTAATAATAAGCAAGGACAGTTTTGGTTTGGTACAAAGACTAGGTTCGATCTTCAAATTGTACCTAATTTTTAATCATACCACTTCAATTTTCTATAGACCAATGGACATTTTCCTGTATTGCCTGCACAGGTTAGGAGTTATCTCAGGTGCATTAGTAAGAATTCACACGCAAAACATTTTTGATGTTTTGATATAATATTCGTTTCATTTCAATAGTGCATTTCAAAACTACTATTACCTTTTAAACTACCTTTTGCATCAATAATACTGATCGTAGCGCCATTCTTTCGATTAATAACTTTTTTTTCATAATAAACTTATGGTAAATAAAGAATATATTTTATCATTGAGATAAATAAAACATTTTATAGTTATTATTTTGATGAATTCTTTATAGTATTTGTGTATGTTATAGTTATCCGATAGTATTGTAATATTTTGAGTTTTTCCACCCAATACATATCAAAACAAGACTCAAACATACCGCATATTTACATTAGTATATATATTCCTGTGAAATTAATATTAAATATAATATCTACATTACATATAATAATATAATTCATAATACAAGCTTTTAACAAGAGCACAATAAAAAGCAACTGGAGTTTAGTTCCTAGCATTGTCAGTTAAATTGCCTAGTTGACCCAAAATTCCTGGAAATTTAGATGAGATATTTTCGAAATGACTCTTTGGGATAAAACATTGAAAAACTGACTAAATTTATTCCACGCAAATTATTCAAAACAATCGTCATTCAAGTATTTTTTAGCTTTAAATTCAGTTTCAATGTCAAAAAAAGTTTATAGATAAAATCATTTTAAATTTTCAGCTTTTCGTCTACTGGGGAAGAAAAGATATTGGGCGTTTTTAGAAATGCAGAGTTGCGTAAAACTTGCTTTTGTGTAGTGTTCGATAATTCAACCTTCATGTTCACAAATGCAATCTGACCACGCAAGTTTTAGACATCTTTGCAACCAAAATAAGAATCTGACTTCGCTGACTTAAAAAAAGAAGATTGAGAGCTGTCAAATGTTCTAACGGTTTTCTCAAGTAGAGCTAGAGGTGCGAGAGAGAGGACATGTATGAATGCAATTAAAATGGCGGATTTTGTTCAAATATGCAGTTGCGCAGTTGACTTGCGTGGAAGTAAACCGACTGCAAGTTTGACGAAATGCATGCAAGCAACCATGAATTTCTAAAAACACCCATTATTTTCATCACTAAATTTCTGTATTTCATTTCTGTTAATTTTATCTACATAAATTTCTTTATTTTCAAGATTCATGCTACACTATTGACTATATCAAATACTTTGCTGTGTATATTACACATTAATGTAGTTAGTTTTCTTAATAGATAGAATAATGTTAAAAAATACTTTTGTTTCAATTTTCACTGCTACCTTTGACGTTGAATAAATATTCCTACAAAGTTTCATCAAAATCCGTGAGGAGACCCTAAACTCAATTTATATCTCTTTTTGGAAAAAAACAAAATCATAAACATATAGGCATATCAAATAAATTTTTTTAAAGTTAGGGAAGAGTGGGGTAATTACGGACAGCGGGTAATTAAGGATAGTAACGTTTTGGTGTTTATATCACGAAATTATTTCATAAAGTCAAGCAAAACATTAATTTCAGGTATAGTTTTATTACCAAAGCATTACTCATTTCTTGGAAAATTGCCATTATATGATTTTCAGTCATTTCTTATAACCATCCGATGAATTATTTTGACCTGTTACTAGTATTATTTGAATCAACAGGTATCAGGTCCCTATAGAGTTTTGTTAACAGTACGAGTATTTCGACAAAACGGACCAGTTAACTTGGGAATGGGATCATTATAATAGATTTTATGCTAAATCTTCTTGCTTATGTGTTTGGGGGTAATTGCGGACAGTGCATTTTCCTTTTGTATCAATATGGGGTAATTACGGACAAGATTGTAGATATTAGAGCTATATTCAAAAAAACTTCATTATTACTTTTATATTTTGGCTGCATTTGAAATAGTTAAGTAATAAATATACATTTATTAAAGCGGCTCAGCTAATACTATGTCTGTCCGTCATTACCCCTCATAATCCGTAATTAACCCACGCTTGCCAATTTCGTTTTTTCAAAAATATGACACTATGACATGCTATTGCAAAACAATTTTGTATTTACATGATAGTCAGGTAATCAATGTAAGTATGTAACTAATTAGAATTCGACTTTTTGCAATTGTATAAGCATGACTTCAAATTTTTCTTAAGTGTTCGTAATTAATTAATTAATATCCTAAAAAAGGGGATCGTAAGAGCTAGGTACGCCACTGAGTTGAATCTGTGTATATGAATCTCTGGATTTGATTCGGCTCTAATTTTCGACTATATGACGATTAGATTTATGAAATTTCGATAAAATAAAGAATTTTGACGTCTGTTCAAAAGGTACATCGACTTCCTACTTTCCTAATAGAAGTATACGTATCTATCATACATACATTAGTGTACTAAAAAAAAAACAATTATCAAAATTAGTTCAATGGTTTTTACTTCTTAATGCACATTAAAAGACAAAGAACCAGATAAACAATCACAAATTAGAAAAGTTACAATCTTGGCCAAAGTGTTATTCCTACTTTACGTAGATATCGATAAAATGCAATTGAATCTTTTTTTAAAATTATAATTAGTAAATAACACAAGAACTATTGCTTAATTCTCACTTGCATTTTTATCTTTCCTTAGTAGAGATTTAGCAATAAGTGGTGCTCTTTAATTAATTTAATATTAAAGCGAGCCAAATTAGCAGCATTCGTTGAGCAACACTCCTTCAAATATTTTGCAAAAGCAACTGCTGTTGTTCGTTCCTTTGAGTTTTATATGTAATATTCAAAGGAATTGTTCCAGAGGGAAGATGTGTGGGTGTCAGACGTCATTTTCTCCTAGAATTTTCATATTTTATGGAAAAAACACCACGTTTAGATAATACGTCGATTATTGAAAACTCATCACTTCAAAAGTAGGCAAGCGAAAAAAGCGAATTCTCCGAAGCCCTATGATATGTAAATATGTTTGATTTCTTTTGTCTGCTTTCAATGTTCGTTTCAGATAATAAAAATTCGTTGCAATAGCAACTCTCTGTGAAATTTCATCCTCCTACAGTTTCTTTCTTTTATTAGGGATGCCAAGAGACAGCACAGCATCATATTCATCCTCAGAATTTAAATAGTTTGTGTTCTGTTTCGTCCTTTCTATTTTTTCCAATTTTATTATGTTTTTCTAAAAGCACTTTGTAACGACAAAAGGAGCAGCACCGTGAGGTTTTTGTTTCGATTTTACCCTAATGGAATTGTGAAATCTTCAACATAGTAGATCACAATGTACTTTGCAGTTTGCATACTTTGTTTGGTTTTTTGCAAAGCTTTATGTTACACGTTACAATGCACACAAATAAAAGCCATTACAAACTATTCAAAATACAAAATATCGACAATTCAATTATAATTAATCCGAAATCTACTCGTATTAATATACATACACACTTTTCTTCAGAAATTACCATCTCAAATTAGAATTTTGAAGGAATACGGGTAGTATCTTTGAAAATATTTTCAAAATATATATGTTTGTAGATAAAATCAAGAAAACCAACTTTTCTTAATTCGTTAAAAGTAATTATTTTGTTTAGCAAAGGTTAGGCTTTTAATAAATTAACAAAACAAAATATTTTAACAATTAATGTTCAATATTCAACCTACAATTTACATATTGGGCTTAGCAGGGGTCTGTGATATGTGGGGAAATAGTTCAGACTTAAATTTTAAAGTAGGCGGTCTTAGAAATTCCCATCTTGTTAATTCTCAAAAAGTTAACGATTTTTAAATTATAGGTATATAAATTTGTACAAAAAATAAAAATATATTTTCACCAACAACCAAGATCACAAATTATTTATGACGGACTATTCTTATTTTGTCTCGACCGATTTCATGAAATTCTTCGAAATCATCCTACCAATATCTCGGCTAGGTTCGTAAATGGGAGAAATCGGCCAAGTCAAGATGGGGATATACATATGTACATATGAATGTATGTAAGGGCTACGTACGTTATATAAAAATGGTTTGGACCCTAAATCTTTCATATTTCTTAATCTCTATTTACTAAACTTAACATACAGATTGATGACATGTAGCTCAAAGTAGTGTAACCATATATGGTGGTGATTGGCTAAAGAGGTATGGGGCTACATACGTTTCTAAAAGTGATTTTGTTACCGCGATAGTATTTCTAAATGGACTTTAATTCGTTTTGCATATTACGGAAAAAATGTCTGGGAAATATCCCTGTATTTTCTGATGGATTTTAGGATAGTGCATTATTTTGGTAATATTTTGTGAAAAATACAGGAATTTTAACCAAAATTTAAGAACCAGCGTAAAATGTTGGCATTATTTCCTGTAGCTTTTAAGGAGATATGCTGCTTTTTCAATATATTTTGTGGATTTTATGGCAAACGTTCGTTAATTGGTTGGGGATTATTTTGCTACCCAAATTTTTTTTCCGTGATGCATTTATTAGCTCGTTATCTGTGTTATGTTAAAAAATTGCGGGATTTATGGGGGGTTGGGACTTTCACTTGGCTATATATTTTAATTTTTTTCTTGTAGACCGTATATTTAATTTCTTAATCGATTTTGATTACATATTGGTTAAAATATTCTCCATGGCAATATCTCAGCTATGTTCGCAAATGGTTCGAATCGGTCAGAGAGGTGAGAAATTCAGCATTACATTCCCTTAAGTAAAAATCTTTTTACTATATTGAAATCTACCTCTTCCTTCTGGTTGCCGCCGAAAGGTCTTTTTTAGAGTGTATTAAATTTTTAAGAAGGGTAAATTTTCACCACGTTTTTCGGTTTGGGGAATAAAAAATTACTCTAATGGTCTACTGGTTTGTTTCGGGGATTCAAAAATAACATTATTACCATTTTCAGCAATTGTTGTTATAAGACAGTTATAGATAAAACATAATTAAACTTAACTTATTACATTAAACAAATGTTGAAAATTTAAAATAGTCGGTGGATAAATATCTTGATTGATTGTTTTGAAAGCATCGATTTCACCTTGAAGTTGCCCCAGAAAATCCTTTCTTTAATTTGCGCCAAAAAGTTTAATTAGAGTAAAAAGGTATTGCAAAAGAAATTGAGAAATCCATTCATGGAGTATTGAGAATAAAATTTGTTTGCTCACATTAAGGACTCTCGTTGGGGGCGCGTCTGAAATCTTGGGGCTTTTCTTCTTGTTTATGCCTTTCTTCCAATTTAAGCTAAAAGATAAAAATTCCTTCTCATTTAATTTTCTTTGGAACGTCAATTACAGCAAATAGCCCGACGGCATTTTATACCTGTTTAAGTTTGCAACAAAATATCCTCCCGCGAATTGGGGGCAGCGTTTTCTAAGCAGGAGACTCCTTTACTGAATGAAATGTGCCCCGGAGGCTCCATGGATTTTGCAAGTGGAGACCTCGAGCTTTTAGACGTTCGCTGGTTCCCCAGCACCAGTTGCGCGTTTGGGGCAAGGACACCTCTCCTCAAAATTGAGCTGTTGCGCTTTTTAGAACACCGGGGATTTCCCCAGATACCATCCAGGGATATAAACACAGGGCTCAGAACTTAGTTGGTTCCGAAGGGCTATACAAAAGTCGTTAGCATTTTTCCTGTCAGTCTGATTATCGGCTCAGTTGCGTTCAAACGTGACCGATCCTGCGAACATATCCTTGTGTAGGGAATCGTTACTCCCTTCAAACACAAAAACATACATATGTAAAAAAATATAAATTAAGTACAAAATTCAATCTGAAATACCCTCAAAAGTTGCAGTGTGGTTGTGAGTGGAGTGTGGCGCGTACACGGGTAACACCATCGCACTTTTACGTGCTTCACTTGGGTCCTGTAGATGTGTAAAAGTGTGAAATCCCCTGGGTAAAGCGCTTTTTCAACAGGTTGATTGGGTTCAGTTATTAATTTATTTTTGATAATATCGCGTTTAAGCCATTCACAATTTCATATTTTCATCTTGGGCAAATTGTTGTGGAACAACATATCACTTTTTGTGCTGATGTAAGAACAAGGTGTTTGCTCAATTTTGGGTCAGTCCTTTTACAATTTATAATTTATGTTAAGTGATTAATAGTGGCGTGGTGCACAGGAAAGAAAAGTGATTGTTTCAAAAATAACCTTCCAGCTTAAATTGTGTGGAAATTGAGGGCTGGCGCCTGCTGTCTGGATACCTGTTGGACCCAACAAGACTAGCACCAAGTTGTCTAGTCTAGAAAAAAATTATATGTATGTAAGTCCCCAATTTTTCAGTAATCTATTATTCACAAAGGAACAATTTTGAGCTTGGAAAATTCACTTCCTGCCTGAGGGCCGCGAAAGATGATTTTTCAGCACATATTTATATGTATGTCATGTTCTCTTGTACCTTAAATTCAATCATATATCATCCTGGGAAATGAGTAGCTTTTAGGATACTTGCGCAAAAAATTCTAGAAATATAGCAAGAGGTGGATGTTTTTAACATTCCATAAATAGTACTCGGTGAAAATACATTTAGATAAGGTATGGAGGGCGCGAAAGCGTATGATTATTATTCTAAATATAGTTTTAATCTGCGATAGCTGTGTAGGGGAACTATAGTTAATGGTTTTATATATAATTTTCAATTTTTACTAGCAAATTATGAATTTTTTCAGGTGTCAGGTAATAAATATTCATATGCCATAAGTTTATATTTTTTTGTATTTAAAAGTGCAAACAAGTAAGTTTCTTCCTTCAATACTTCAATACAAATGTGAAAAACTTTATATTGCGATGTGAAGTCAACAGTTTTGAAAAAATGAATATGCAACAAAGTTTTGCATTTTTATGCAGTTTTAAAAAAGTTTTGTTTTGTTGCAAGAAGAAACCCTTTGAAATATTTATAATAATGTAAACTTTTATTTGAATATCTGCACTCGTTTTCTTCGCACTATGGGTTTCAAACTTTATCTACCTTCTACATAACTCTTATAATGCGAATATTCTTGTATTGATTTTCTTGTCTGTTATATATGGTTCTCTATTTTCAAGACTGTCATGCATTGTTCATTTTCAATCTCTAGTGTATTCATTGGTGTTTCCTTTATCAAATGCCCTTTTGAAGGCAAGCCCTTTTAGATGCGCTGAAATACCACACATTTTGTGGGTTTTCTCTTCATTCAATAATTTGATTTTTCTTCCTTTTTTTGGACTTTTTGATTGATTTGCAAAGATAAATCAATTTTAACATCTATTTCATAGCATAAGATGTGCACTTGCACAATTTAAACTATTTTAAAGCAAAAATATAATGTACGTAGTTTAATACAGTTTTGCACAAGTTTGTGTGGTATTTAAACAAATTTTTGTGAAGAGTTGTACAATTAGGATAAATAATCAATATATTTAGTTCTTGTATAAAGGATACCTACCCCTTTTTCAAAACAACGCTTTTGTGGCGAACAAGCCCTTTGCTTTTCGCAAATTACCCCACCGCGACTAGATTTGATTAAAACAAGTTCAAATCATTTTACCGACGAAATAGATTTTGTTTTTCAGTTTGAGTCTTAAATTAGAAATAGAAAGTACGTTTGATGTAAAATAAAATTAATTCATTAAAATAAAAATTGTATTAAAAACCAAATTACCTAACTTATAATAAAAGGACCTAACAATGGACAATAATATGGAATCAAATAGAGATTCCATAACTTTTATATTAAAACTGAAGGTCTTTAAATTAAAATTATGTTGTATAAAATAAGTTGCTATAATTTATGTTTCCGATTTCATATTAAATTTATATTTTGATTTTAAAACTATTTATTTGGTGGAAAATCATAAAACATTTGATAGTATGATAACTTTCCATTATATATGTAAAATTACGAATGATACTTTGAAATTGAAACTACATTTTTTTGCAATTAAAATACATATAGCCCAGTCAAATTAGACATTAAAATTGCAAAGCGTGATGAAGTTCTAATTTTTTGATATATTGTTAGGACCAGTTAGAGTAGTGTAAAGCCACATTTCCAGCTTCGAAAAGTCTGTGCTTCCTGCGTAATACGTGAAATTCTGCAGCTTTTTTTTTCAGTTGCTTTATAACTCATAAACTGTGCATTTGTTGAGATTACATGTTATTACCATTTTTAAAGTATATTAAATTTGCAAGAATTTAAGCCCAACCACAGTCCTGTGCCTTCAATGGTTCATGAGATATGGCCATTTTTGTTCTTCCAAAAAATCACTGTAACTGAAAGAATATTCCAAAGCTGCGTAGAGGTTTACAAGATGTTTTGGCCCAACTTTCCTGTACAGATAGGTACCAAAGCTCGTCTTGAGTGAGGAGAGGAATGAATTAGGTCTGACGCGAAAAATTATTGCATGAGCTATCGAAACACATTTCTTCTTCCAACCATCGAGATATTGGCATTTGTGTTTCAGTACGATGGTTTTACGCAACAGTTTTATAGACTCAGGAATAGCAGATTCAGCTTCTCGCGAAATCATCATCAGATGGATTTACTGCAATGCATTTTCCATAACTTTTCTCATAGGTTGAACAGTTACACCGATATGAGAGAAAAATTAAAATATTGAATTTCGGAAGAACAAAATTGGCCAAATCTCGAAAACCATTGAAGGCACAGAACTGTGGTTGGGCTTAAATTGTTGCAAATTTAATGTACACTCAGAGAAAAATCACTTAAAATCAATAGTATTTTAATAGTTATCCCCATTAATTTTGGTCAATAGGATTTATAACATTAATAAATAATAGTCCGTATAATTAGAACAATATGATGGTCATCACATTATAACTATACATTCCTCATGTTAATACAAGGTGGTTAATTCTTAATGTGATCCTCCGTTTCATGGTTTCATGGTACAACATATAAAATATTTTGTATATATGCGTATATATTTTTAATAATATATCATATTAAAATAAAAGGTTGCCTCATTGATAAGTAATAGTTTTCGTCCTATTGAAGATATATAGGAAAACGTTTTAAATCAATCTTTCTCTAATTGATTATATAGGAATTCCTATTAATTTTCGCCACATTAAAACAATGGTGAAACAATTATTGAATAACGAAGGCAAATTTTTCTGGGTGTACTTTAAAAATGGTAAAAACATCTAATATCCACAAATGCACAGTTTATGAGTTATAAGGCAACTGATAAAAAAGCTGCAGATTTTCACGTATTACGCAGGAAGCACAGGTTTTTCGAAGCTGCAAATTTGGGTTTACACTACTCTAACTGGTCCTAACAATATATCAAAAAATTAGAACTACATCACGCTTTGCAATTTTAGCCTGTTTTTATGTACGATTTGACTGGGCTAATATGTGTAATTGCATTATCGTTCCTTTTGTCATATAACTGACCGAAATTTAAGTGTTTGATTTGAACATCTTTTAAGGAGACATTAATTTTTCCATAAACAATATATTTCGATAGATTAATGCTATGTAAAAATTGTATGTTAAGATTCGAATTAGTTTAAATTTAGCAAGTTTTGTTTGAGCGGATTCGGATCAAGTTAGTTAAAAACTTTAACATTAAATGTAATTTTATAAACCGGCAGTTATATAAATGATTTTAAAATTTGCAAAAAATACATTAAATTGCAATGATTTGAACCATTCCTCCTTGCAAACTTTAAACGCATTTTTCTGGTGTACCTACGGAGTACAAAATCCTAATCCTAAGACATAATAAATATCAAGTTTGACATATACATATGTAGAATTAATTAGAGGAAATTGATGCATAGAATTAACCACAAATCGTTAACTTTTTCCTATAATTATGTGGCATTTTAATTTATTAGACTTGGCAACTTCAGATCTTTATTACGTTCTAATTCATGAATCGTTCAATAAGACTATTCAAATTTCAAAATATTTGAGGTTGTTTTGTAATGTGCCAAATTAGGGTATCTTAGAAGGTTCTGCCACATCCCCAATTTTATTCACGTGTTTCGTGGAAGTACAAATCTGCCAAAGTTTGCGTACGTTTTATAAATAGAATGTCGATTATTCAGCTGAACTACCTTCACCACGTCCACTGCATACACGAATATAACTGGTCCATAATCGCACATCTTCTATCCTAATTTGGTGTCTATTTCTTGCTTAAGTATTTCGTTCAGAATATCTGCCATGCTTCGGAAAATAACTTTTACACCGTTTACAGGTCAAATACTGCGTTGTCGGGGAAAAACGTAAATTTTATGGAGAAAGTTAGAATCCGAACAGAATATTAATGAGCCGCATAATAGCTGCGTACGGGGAAGAAAGTGTACATAAGCTGGATCTGAATTTCCGTTCGAAGCGTCTTTAGTCAGCAGTTGAAGTGATATAATGAAAGTCTTAGAAGACACGCCAAACGGTGCGAATGTGAGAGATTGCGGAACTTCTAATTCAGTTTCGCTGGTAACTACTTATGATGGCTTGTTAATTTGTTTAGGACAAACAGAAAACGAAATCTTAATTATAACGAGGGATTTGTCCAAAATGCTGAAAATTATTTCATTCTTAACGCAAAAAAATATCCTCATATACAACAACATTTAATCCGATTTAAAATATTGCTCTAAAAAATATACATAAAATGAGAACCATTTAGCAGAATAAAACCGGAAATCATTGTTGTTGTGGCCTTTGGCTATTGAAAAGTCAAATTGATTTTTATTGAAACCTCTGCAGTTAGACGGGTGAAGGATGAACTTCATTGAGAGGAAAAAAACACGATTCTAGTTCAACAAAAGCATTATATAATAGTACCTATAGCTATACTATATTGAACGAGAAATTTTTATTGTAATAAACTGACGTTTTATACTTTTAATTTTCTGTTTTCTATTGGACCGCAATTTATATACGGGTCGTTATAAAATCGGGTTTTTAACACTGGATTAACCACTGAACATTTTTGCTTTTTTGAGTAATTTATGAAAATTCGTTTCCACATCATTAATCGTTAGTGTGTAGTTTGGTTTATTATCGCAAAAAATGGAACGTCGTTTCTGATATGGTTCGTATGGACAGGAATTGGTTCTAGCATAGTATTTATGGGGATAGTATATGTACTACATATATTGTAACGTCATTTTTGAGTTGCATAAACGTGTAGATGATACGGGCTTAGTTTAGTGGAAAATTTAATGATTGGAGAAAGATTCTTTTAGATGTACCTAATAGGAATCTTGAAATTTTAAAAGCTAAAAGCATGAACGTTAATCGAGCGGATAATTATTTTGTTCTTTGCTTCAATGAGCTACGTTAAGTCCACCTAACCACTTGGGACGTTTCCAAAAATGTATTCGTTTTTTCCGATAACACAGGAATGAATATATCACTTAATTATAATTAAATAAAATATTTTGCTAAAGCAAAGTTAAAAGTTTTTGTGGCATGTGAAAAATTCAAATGTTATCTTAAAGCTGGACAATTCATATTTAAAAAGATATTGCTATACGTATACGTACACACATGTCATTAAGGAAACTAGTTTTCTCCATATTTTATAAAAATTTAATATTATTTTAGAACATAAATTGCGCTTTTACTTTCAAAAGTAATAACTAAAACATGGCCACTTTTCCAATCGGAGAAACACAGAATACAATACTAGTGAAAATTGGGATTATGTAGTTAATTTAACTTCATTAAAACTTCGAAACAACTTTGTAGTGAGTTAGAAAAATAACTGTAATTTTTGCCATTTAATGCACTATAAATTAAGTAAACTCTAATGGATGAAATCACTAATTATATAATATACATTTTTGGATTTTATTCATTACACTCTCTTCAAATATTCATTGTGATGAGTTTTCCGAAAATCACGTTTAATCATTAACCTGGTAGAATTTTTATTTTTGAAGCAGTTACTAATACATGTTTAGTCGATTTATTTAATTAGGTATTAAAAATAAGGTGAAGCACCATAGTAACTGGTGATTTTTTTTCCTATTTGTAAATAATGAATAGCAAAAATGAATTGTTTGTAATATGTCGGTATCTGACGCAAATAGAATATTTTTAGTTCACCTCCGTCCAAAACTTTTTGTTATATTCTTCGAATACCTTTTAGCGGAGACGACAGCCGCAATCTTCTACGAAGCATATTCATGGCATTCCTCTCGAAAGTGTGAAACATTTTGCAATAAAACAAGTATTTTTAGGAATGTGTACTTCAATAAGTTGTTTTAAAAAAATGATTTTATTGGTCCTTCAGTGCTTCGGAACCTATGTCTATGCAATCATCCGAAAGCCTTTTAAATATAAATTTTTATTAATAAACATTATTGAAATAGATAATGTTTGGTACAGAGAAAAAATATGACATGGCTTTTTCGATCACATTTTTTCTGCAAATTTTAAAGGAATACATTTATAATAATAGATGCTCAATAATTGCTTATTTATGACGGCTTGTTGTTACGTCATTCTTTTCTTAAAACTTGCACACACATATTTGGTTAATGATTATTGATTAGGATGTTTAGATTAGACCTCCTTAAGCCCAGAGAATATTAAATATTATAATACATAACTTTGGTTTGATTTTTTTTTGCCCCGATAATAGCAAAAAGTAAAGTTCATTATGCATAAGGAAATCAATGATTTTTCTATTGAGTGGTGTAATATTTATTGTTTAGCTAAATAAAAATAATTTAAAAAAATTGTCGGCGCAAATGAGATCGCAGTCACTAGTGTGAGAAATACGCAAGAGAAAATACGAATTAGCACTTCTACGGATTAGGAGAAAATTTTGGTGCGTGAAAATACAATTGTGCAGTAAAATAAAATGAAATCGGCAGTTAAAAATTTGGTAAAAAGCACAGAGGAAAAAAAAAGGACCGGACGAGTAGAACATTTATGAGGCCTAAATTTTTAAAAGTGGTAAGAATGGTATGCCTTAATACCTATGTTGATCAATGATTTTTGTATTTTTTCTCATTTCAATTTATTTGGAAATATGTATATAAAATAACTACATACTAGGTTTTACGGAACCCGTATAGTAATCGCAGACTGCGGTATCTAAACAAGTTGAATTCGTCGAATTGGTTTTACGTTGTAACCTGTCAGGAACTGGCTTAAGAAAAATCAATTTAAAATCAAATTAACTAACATTAGTAATTAGGTAAACTGCTTATTTTTTAGTAAATCACTTTACCAATGCTGAAGTTATCATTTCATATTTTAATTATTTGAATCGTCAAATCACACAAAATTGGTTTTACGTATGTAGGTACTCTAATGTGTTAACCTGTTAAGTTAAATCGCTTCTTCTGTGGATTAAGCAAAAGGAATTTAATTTAACTGGTTTAAGTTGTACATAGTCTATCGACATTATTAGGTTGCAGTTCTACTCGCACTTGTACGTTCGTTTTTAAATATAGGCAATTTTTTCAAAAGTATACGCATATTAACCACCTTATCGTTAGTCAAAGGAAAACCGTTCATCTGAAAGTATCATTAATTTAATTCTGCGAATATTCAAAATTTCTTTAAATGTACCTACGTATTATATAAATATTTTTTGGATATTTAAATTTTTCGACAGCTGCTACTTAAGCTATACGTGTGAAAAAACATGGTATAGGATTCGTATACAAGAAGTAAGAATAGCGCATCTGTTTGCTTTTTTGCCACCTTGAAATAAGGTCTTTTACGGCGATTTGGTTCGCAATAACATCGCCTAAGCCAGTATCATTCCACGACTGACTGCTCGCTCAGTTCCAAATCAATTTCTGAAAAGGTTTTGCCAAGTCAGATTTGGACACATTCATACGTCGCGATTCAGGCAATTCATGCTATAGTTTTCCGCTCCAGTGAGGAATCTAGTTTCGCTCGGTTGTTTCAGGGCCTGTTCCCGTCGAGGTTGCCCAACTGCCTGCGCAGAATTTAAATCTGAAGAATAAAAATAATAAATAAAAGAGACATCTTCTCATGACTTGACGGAATTGGGGATATGTCTTAAATTATTTTTTTTCTTCAATTTCATTTCTTTGGTTCCTGTGCGATATATTTTTACATCTCTTCACATCATGGATAACTTCAAATTAATTTGGTGAAGCCTCTGGCGTTACTCAAGACCCGCATCAAACAATTTATTTTACGGGCAGATTCGATCTTATATTTGTCTATTTTCCAAGCCGCTATCAGAAGATCGGTGATGGGCTCATGTGAGCCGTGAGCCGCTCCAATTATGTCCTACAATTCATCTTTCCGAAAAGCGAGACGTCCTCCCAAGGAATGAAATAGGAAACATCTTGGGTATAGCACTCAAATTTACACATATTACCTAGAAATATCGCTCAGTATTCGTTAGTCAATTGATTTCCGAAAGGCGGAAAGGATTGAACACGTGAAGGAACTATCAAATTACGGCGGGTAATATCGATCCGAGGGGAGGATTTTCTTATATCTTGAGAAAAAGAACGGAAAATATTCGAAATGTCGAAGACGAGAGGCGATTTTCTCAGGCAACGTTAAAACTCGAGATTTATTTATATGCGAGCGGTAAAAAAACCTGAGACTGAATTGAAACAAATTAGCTTTTTTGCTGCGGAGCTATCGTTTACCTTCCCAGGTGATATTTCCTTGAAAGAGGTTTTTCAATAAAACGTTATTACTACTGTGCCATGTTGCACGACAAAATTATTCAAATTGCCAATGCTATACGCTATTTAAGATCCTTTTCCTCAAAAAGCACTAAACAATAAACCAAAGATATAAAATCTTAAATTCTGAGAAAATATATTGCTAAAGGGATGACTAAATTTTCCTTTGAAAGGTATAATTTAGACAAATTCAATTAAAACTCAGCAAATGTCAGGATCTGCGAGCCCTCAGTAATAAAATCTATTTTTGGACGATGTGGGCAAGCAAATTAATCTCAAGCGGGGGAGGAGATTCACACGTGTTGTGGTTATTTGTGATTGCTTTCAGGCGAAAAGCAGTGCTTTATTTTTGATAGCATTAAAGCTACAAACATATATCTACATAAATACATAACATATATGCAGAGCTTCCCACCTAATGCTCTATAAACACGTATTTTTTTCAATCCCTGCGTCAGGCGTGGACGCGAGAAAATTTCGTAAATTCATAAATAAAACAACTTTGGCTGTTTCCATGCTTGGATTTGGCTTTAAATTTTGTGCTTGCAGAGATTTTGAAGTTATGACTTTGAAAAATACTAAGATTATGGTTTTCTAGACTCTGAAAATGTTATCAGTTCGAAAGTTAATATATTCACTAGTTCAAAGGTCAAATTAACTAGGACCACTTTTTATTTACTAATTGCTTGAAATTAATATAGTACCTACTTTTTTGAATATTTAGCTTCAAAAGCAATGTAAATAGGCAATGTCATACTACTAAACCCACAATTAATACGAATTTCTCAGATTTCATGTGAATTGGGAATTGTTTTACTGGTGCAGGACCGCTCTAACACGAATCAGATTAGAATGTGATGTCGGATTCAAGTGGGTTGGTTTTCTGAGAAAGGCAGGGAAACTCTTCAAAAATTCAATATTCCCACACAAAACGTCGGCAAAACGAAGGGTTAAAAGTCAAATTTTGAGCATTGAAATTGCAATTTTCGATATCACCATATGTAAAATCGATGTTCAGATCTTAAAATTTGTTCATTCGTTTCGAAATTAATCGACGGGAATTTTAAGTTTTGTAAAAAGGTAAGAAAATTCTATTTGTATGACTTTGAATAAGAATTCCAAAGAAAATTGAATAAATAACAAAGTCTACTTATACCTAAATTATTTTTAACTTGGCCTTCTTGATTTTTTTCTAAATTACGACACCCCCACAGTAGGTAGTATGTTACCATTTCAATTTAAAATTTGGTCTTTATATCCGTATTCATAATTATATGTATAAATATTAACAATATGTATTAAGTTGGCGGATCCGTGATGGTAACAAAAATTACAACAACAGCAATTTTAAACTCAAAAAAAATTTCATAGATTTTGGTATTAGACGGTTCTCTTAAATGGTTTCGTTTTGAAATTTTGAGATTCAAGAAAAATAACGACTTTTAGTGAATATTTGTACTAAAGATATTTTGATTGATTTAAACCTACATACATATATACATAGGTACCTACTACACCATATAAATTGGAAATAAAAAATGACGGATTTAACTCAACGTTCTTTATTTCTTATGTAAAGGATTTTGAAAAAGGTAAGCCGTTTTAACAATTTTAACAATTAAGTTGTGTAGCGAGCGAAACAGGAGAAAGCCCGTCCTGGCTCGAAATGATTGTTCATGATAAGACTTGTTGTCTTCCCGTGGCTGTGAGTTAGTCGCATCTGCCTGAAAAATGCTTACCGTGAATGAAGAATGAGTGAAGGTGCTAATGGATTAGGGAAAGATCTTTAGCCGGCAAGTAAACATTAGATCCTAGAATTGCGTGAGTGTCCCTCAAATCCTCCTTTAAAAGATCCTCGACCAGAAGGTTATCCTTTGTTCCGAACAGTGCGTTTATTTGCATTGGCATTGCGCCTTTGGGAAAAGGTTGCGATATGTTTTATTACCCTTTGTTTTCAAAGATCCCTGCATACGCAGTGCACGGATACTTTAATTACTCTTTGTCTCGTCAGCGATCCTTAAGGGTTATCTGGAGACAGTTTATGATCCTTTGTCCCAGAATGAAGTGAGTGTGTGAGGTAGGAGTCCTTTGTCCTCCAAAGAAAAGAAAAGTATAAATGAGGTAGCATTTGGATGACAGGATCAATCTACTGTCGGGCACGGCCACGGGTTGATGTTGAACGAGTGTTATAATTCCAGGTGTGGGGTAAACCCAAGAAGAAGATCAAAGTTAATTTTGCAAGTGCGGTTCGATTGCGAAATTCTAGTGTGCGATCAAGTACCAGTGAAGTGAAACAATTTAATAACAGCGAGGAAAGTGGGTGAAAGTGGTTAAAGATTAATGTGAAGTGGATTAATAAGTGACTAGTGTTGAGTTGCGAAGATAAATTTAATACTTACCTAGATGAATATTTGGAATAGTGATAATAGTGATAAATAACCGTGATAAGTGACTGTGAGACTGTGAATAGTGAGAAAGGGAAAATACAGGACATGGACGAAGGTAATATGGGTGATTCCGGCCAAAACAGCCGAGACGGACAAAATGCCGTCGGGGACCCGGCAGAGGAGGTAAGTGCCCTATCTGAATTGATACTGCTGAGACGCGAGAACGAACTCCTAAGGCGGGAAAAGGAGCTAGCTGAGCGCGAAAAACGACATCATTCTCGCGATCTTTTTGATATTGACTCTTTTAATTCGATGGGTGCTAGGAGTAATCAGGCGATTCCTTTTAAGATGGGTATCAATGAAGCCCGTACTATTATTGATGAATTTAACCCATCGAAAAGTGCCTTGACCGCAGAAATGTGGATTGAGTCGATAATAAATTTAAAGAATTTATATGAATGGGATGATAAGAGTACTCTTTTCTATGCAACCTTGCGCTTAGGTGGAGCCGCGCATTTTTGGTATTTATCGAAGCAGGGTACCATTAGATCGTTTGACCAGTTCAAAGAGGAGATATTAAAAAGTTTCCCCACTGGACACGACGATGCATCTATCTTAATAAGGATAATGGAGCGTAAAAGGTTGCCGGGGGAAGCAATTGAAGATTACGTCTACGATCTAGCAGCTCTTGCAAAGCGAATTGATTTAAAAGAAGAATCTGTAATCCGATATGTCATATCTGGCCTTTCAGATTCTAATCTAGCAAACGTAATTATGGCCTCCAAATGTAGCGGGCTACCGGAATTGCTTCAAATTGTGAAAAACTATGAAGAGATTCAAAAACAAGGACGATCGCGGAATTATTTGAGCAGACCTGGTAGTTCAAAAATCTTTCACCCACAAACGGGCAAAATTCAGTCGTTTAGACCGCGGAATAAAATTTATAATTATACTGACGATAATCGCCGAGTTAAGATCCATGATAGTGATACGCAGATTGTACGTTTAACTTCCGAGTGAAATGTTTTAATTGCAACCAGACAGGCCATTTAGCCAAAGATTGTCGGAAGAAATCTGTCTCGCAATTAAATGTAGACGCAGGAGATAATATTGAGACGAAAGATGAATACCACAAAGTAGTATTGGTTGAAGGGAACCCAATATTGGCTTTCGTCGATTTAGGAAGTGATTGCAGCACTTTACGAAGCAGCATTGCAAACAAATTCCAATGGGAAATGGAAAACAGCAACATTGAACTGATAGGATTTGGAGGAAAACGAACCTGTGCTCTAGGGAAGATCACAAAAAATGTTACCATTTCAAAGGTAACCGTGCCAATAGACATTATGATTGTGGCCGATGAAGCACAATCGGTACCAATGATAATTGGTAGAAATTTAGTAGATAGGCCCGAATTGGAAGTGATCAAGAAATGGGGAGTTCTTGAAATTAAAGAAGCAGAAAGGATAAACCGTTGTGCAGTAGCCAGAGAAGAAGAAAGCTTAGAACAAAGAGGCAGCACTTCCCAGATCATAGCAGCGAATACGGAGGAGGGAACCCGTAAAGATTGTCTACAGGAGCGAGATATTTGCTTCGGTGAAGGTGTATCTCAAGAAAATAAGGATCAACTATTAGCTCTGGCAAACGAATTTCGAGATTGTTTCGCAACAAATATCAAAGAGTTGGGAAAAACTCATTTGGTATCAATGAAAATTAAATTAAAGGAAAATAAAGTGATAAGATATCACCCATATAAAGTGCCTTATGGACTTAAGAATATTTTACGCAAAGCAGTAAATGATTTACTAGAACAAGACATAATACAGCCATCTTCATCGGAATATGCAAGTCCAGTGCTCTTGGTACCTAAAAAGAATGAAGAATATAGAATGTGCGTGGATTATCGGAAATTAAATGCGATAACAAAGAGAGAAACGTTCCCTGTTCCAAACATAGAGGAAACTCTTAATTCATTAGCCAATAAGAAAGTGTTTACATCGCTAGATTTAATGAGTGGGTATCACCAGGTTCCTATTGACGCGGATAGTCAGCAATATACAGCGTTCGTGACCCCTGAGGGCCACTTTGAGTTCAAGAGAGTTCCTTTCGGTCTTACTAACTCACCTGCAGTCTTTATGAGATTAATGACTCAAGTGATCCAACCGATCGAGAAAAGTAAAATTATCGTATATATGGATGATATTCTAATTCCATCAATCACTATAAACGAAAACTTGGAAACATTTAAAGAATTCCTGATAGAACTAAGGAAGGCGGGATTAACACTAAATCTAGCCAAGTGCGTTTTTTTTCAGCAAAAAATTGAATTTTTAGGCCACGAAATATCGGCAGATGGTGTACAACCTGGAAACGGAAAAACGAAAGCAGTAATGAATTATAAACGTCCTGACAACGTGCGGGAAGTCAAACAATTTCTGGGACTAACCGGATATTTTCGTCGTTTTATCAGAGGATTCTCTGATATTGCTCGACCACTAAATATGCTTTTAAGGAAAGATTCTGAGTTTAGATGGACTGAAGAAACGGAGGAGGCGTTTGTGCAATTGAAGGAGTTATTAAGCAAACGGCCTGTGCTCGCCTTGTATGATGAAAAGGCAAATCATGAAGTGCATACGGACGCAAGTTCCCATGGCATAGCTGGAATATTGATGCAGGAGAGTCACGGTGATTTAAGACCAGTTTCATATTTCAGTCGCGCAACAACTCCAGCGGAAGCCAAATACCATAGTTACGAGCTGGAAGCGCTAGCTGTTGTGGAGTCTCTAGAACGTTTTAAACATTATCTTCTTCATAGAAAATTTAAAGTGGTCACTGACTGCAATTCCCTGCGGTTAACTCAGGAGAAGAAGGACCTTATCCCTAGAATAGCCCGGTGGTGGCTTAGAATCTCTGAGTTTGATTTTGAACTCATTTTCAGGGCCGCTAGCAAACTCAACCACGCGGATGCATTAAGTCGATCACCTGTAGAAGAAGGACGTGAAGGAGATGTGGTGGCTGATAAAATGTTAGCCATCGGAGTTAGGGAAGAAGATTGGTTAGCGGTGCTTCAGAGCCAAGATCAAAGATTAGCGGAAGTGAAGAAGGTTCTAGAGGGAGAAATAATAGAACATAATGATAAAGATGGGATAAAAGGAAATTTTGTAGTGGAAAAAGGAAGGGTTTTTAAAAAGACACAACATGGGAATCGTTTTGCAATACCCGCGGCTAGTAGATGGCGAGTTATTAAATCAGCGCATGATGATCGTGGACATCCTGGAGTGGATCGAACGCTGGAAAACTTAAATAAATATGTGTGGTTCCCGAAAATGAAACAAGTCGTCAAGAAGTATATTGATTCATGTTTCGATTGTCTTTACAATAAACGGGGAATTGATGAGACTAACTATCAAATTCATTTGCCGGAAAGACAGCCAATACCATTTCATACAATCCATATTGACCATTTAGGCCCGTTCCCAAAAAGCAAAAGTGGAAATGTACACATCATCGGGATCATAGATGCGTTTACGAAGTATATTATATTGAGGGCGGTCAGGACAACATCAAGTAAGAGTGTCATTAAATTACTAGAGGAAGTTACGCAATTTTTGGGGATGCCAACTCGGATTATCACTGATAGAGGGACGGCTTTCACGTCCAAAGACTTTGACAAATTTTGCCAGGATAATGATATTAAGCACGTCTTGACAGCTGTGAAAACCCCGCGAGCGAATGGACAAATAGAGCGGTATTTTAGAACCACGAAATTTGCCGTAACCGCAATGACTCAAGATTTAGATGGCAAGGATTGGGATCGCAACTTAAAAGCAATACAGTGGGCATTGAACACCCTTAAAAACGCTACGACAAATGTGACTCCCCATCAACTTATATTAACTTATGAACCAAGGGATATCCTGAAAAATAAACTGCTTCTTTCACTACACGACATAGTTCAAACTGAAGAAGAGGAAAATATGCCAATAGCGGAACTTAAAGAAAAAGTGTTACAAAGAATCGCAGAAAAGCAGCAGAAACAGGCGGACAAATTTAATATGGGACATCAAGCTCCCAGAATTTATAAGGAAGGGGACTTGGTGTTGATCAGGCACGAGGCAGTAGCAACGGGAACATCGCGTAAGGTGCAACCAAGGTTTAAAGGGCCGTATGTGGTGAAGGCAGTCCTGGGTAATGATCGGTACGTCCTTCAAGACACCGAGGAGCTTCAATTGTCAAAGAAGCCGTATGAATCTGTACACTCGGCGGAAAGAATGAAACCCTGGTGTAAACTAGAAGATTTAGAGTATATAGGTGATGACTTGGTTGTGGATGAAGACGATAGTGAACAGCAGAGCACAAGCCAATAAAACAGAAGTCTTAAATGAAATATTTAAACGAGTTCAATGAAATATTAATAAAGGTCTATGAATGGTATCGATTTTTAAGTATTGATAATTTCAGGAAAATGGGTATAAGTCTCTCAAAATGGTGGATCGAAGGCAGAAACCAAAGCTGGTTGGTTGGATATATAACGAGAAGTTATATACGATAAAGGTGATCAGAGGTGAAATGTTTACCCACGAATGTGAGTCGTCATATCGATGGTATGCTCGGCTGGGATTCGTTGGGCATTATTGACGAGAGACTAGTGAATGAAGAGATGTAAGTTTTGGAAAAGCTGTAAGGCTTGGTTGTTGATTTATGAAGAAGAAAAGTGAGTTGATTTGAAGTAAGTGGCTCAGGAGGGCATATGTAGCCCCGAGGGAGCGAAGCTCTGACGAGAGCTTTGATAATATGAAATATGATTGGTTGACTCTGTAAGGCTCTGGTTGGAGGAGCATGAGTAGTAAAGTTGATGAAGGAGCTCGGATCAAGCTCAGAACACAGAATTTAAGGGTCGAGTAATTAAGCTCGGTGCGCTTATTCTGAATTCAGGAGCTAGAGCGATTTGATTGGTTGAATATGAAGTTGAAGTCACGGGGTGACGAAAAGATTGAAGTTGGTTGCAGAATGCAGAGGTGATGAAAAGATGAAAATTGATCATAAAGGTAATGAGACAGTTGGTCAACAAGGTCACTGGGGACAGTGACAATGCAGGTTGGCCGAGCTGTAGCGAGCGAAACAGGAGAAAGCCCGTCCTGGCTCGAAATGATTGTTCATGATAAGACTTGTTGTCTTCCCGTGGCTGTGAGTTAGTCGCATCTGCCTGAAAAATGCTTACCGTGAATGAAGAATGAGTGAAGGTGCTAATGGATTAGGGAAAGATCTTTAGCCGGCAAGTAAACATTAGATCCTAGAATTGCGTGAGTGTCCCTCAAATCCTCCTTTAAAAGATCCTCGACCAGAAGGTTATCCTTTGTTCCGAACAGTGCGTTTATTTGCATTGGCATTGCGCCTTTGGGAAAAGGTTGCGATATGTTTTATTACCCTTTGTTTTCAAAGATCCCTGCATACGCAGTGCACGGATACTTTAATTACTCTTTGTCTCGTCAGCGATCCTTAAGGGTTATCTGGAGACAGTTTATGATCCTTTGTCCCAGAATGAAGTGAGTGTGTGAGGTAGGAGTCCTTTGTCCTCCAAAGAAAAGAAAAGTATAAATGAGGTAGCATTTGGATGACAGGATCAATCTACTGTCGGGCACGGCCACGGGTTGATGTTGAACGAGTGTTATAGTTGGCAAATCCATAACGGTGACCCAATGACACAATTTAAAATAATATAAAGACCCAATAACTTAAGTAATATTGAGTATGATAAAGATGAGCTAGACGATAAATATCACGACTAGACTAAGTAATTGTTGTGTAAAGTTTTCAGCTTTAATGTTCTATTATAATTCAACGATACAATAGCAAATATAAAAACGTCATGAATTTCATAATATACCTACTTATTTAACAATTTCAAAATCCAACAATAAGAATACATATAAAGAATAGTTAAACAGCCTTTTAAATGCGTGGTGTGGTGGTTGTTAAATGAGGTTTGGACTATAGTCCTCACTTTACATTTTAATAACATCCTAATCGAACCCTAAAAAATGGCTGAAGTATCAAACTTGAAAAATTGAGAAGCCTTTTCATAAATAGTATCTACATACTTATGTTACACGCGGTAAAACCAGATAATCAGTTGTGGATATTACAAATTGTTATATCTGTCTTTTCGATAATTCTACTGCGACATTTTTTTGATTACATCTTTTAATATATTATATAAACTACAGAAACTTAATTCTTTTATGAAAAAGTGAAATAATTACAATGGAATTAACTATGAAATACGATAGATTATGCATAATTAATATTTATTGTAATAAATATTTAGTATTCTTATACCTTTTCCATTATTGACAGAGAAACAATGAATTAATGTGCTTTACTTATAATAAATTCCGTTCTGCTAATGAAAAGGAAATTCGACATTAAGAGCACTTTAAATGAAATTAATCAAAACCAATTGCCCAAACCAACTGAAGTTAAATAAGTCTTATTTTACCTTAGTATGGATACATGATACATGATTTGCTTTACATTTTAGTTGGTGTTATTTGTGTTGGTATTATTTTTTACTTCGCTTACTTGGCAAATCGTATTTAAGTTTTAGGAAAACAATTTTGGTAGAAAAAATTAAATCTTTAAACATTTTGGAAATTGCATAAATTTTTCGATATTTTCGATCTGAATTAAAATCGTAGTTGGGCCTTGTCATTACCAATTTTATTAACATATAAGTAACTATACTAAGATTAAAAAATTAACAACTAGTTAAATAGATTTTATGTAGGGCTAATAGTTTGATTAGGCAAAGTTCATTTTATCTCATTTTTGCTGCCCAATTTTTAAAATGGATATGTGCGATACGAAAGTAGAAAAAGGCATTTAATTTAAAAACTGATTTTAACTAACTAACCAACCATCCACAATGGTAAGATACATATTATGAACATAATATTATTTGAATCAATGAGTATATTCATTAATCATCAATTAATTTTCTTAATTTTTCTGTAGGTTTACATATTGATCTTTTAATCATCAGAAAATAACTTGCAATCCTCTCCTTGCTAACTATTACAAAATAAATATAAAGCTATTTATATATTTCATTAAATCATTACGTAAAATTTCGAAAAACCTTCGTGATGAATACTTTATGCAAGGAATGTAAGCTTTCGTTTTCCAATTAATTTTAATTAGAAATAAATTAAGGAAAAATTATTGTTATTATTAAGTTCCATATCTTGGTTAATCTTAGTGGGCTAAATGGTGAACAATGGACCGAAGAATTTTTGGTTTTTCCAACAGAAAGGCACCTATACGGATATTCTACTCACCTTTAACATTTTCACTAATCATCTGTCATCATTTGTGCCATTAGGATCTTTATTGGGCGAATCTTATTGATTTTGTTTTGCTTTCGGTGGAAAATATTTTTGTACCTACATATAATACAATGAATGTTATAATGCAACAAACTGATTAAAAAATATATTTATAACATTTAGGCGAATAAAAATATATGTAGTACATATTATATTAAAATCTATAACGTGACTAAACAAATTCGTTCGTTCGTTTATTTCCTAAAGTGGTATGCCTACAATTTGCCTTTTTCTGAAAAATGAAGAATTTTTGGAATACTATCTACGTTATGGGCGCATTATATAAATATACCCAACAGCATAAAAATCGATTGGTTTTAAAGTCTTTTGTCAAGCATATCTGGTTAAAATTTCAAGACAAAATTCCGAAAATTTCCACCTCTGATACGCAGCATGGAGTTCTATGGTCCGCTTGAGAAGAAATAATTTTCGTGTTTTCTTCCGAAACTTAAATATGTACTACCGAGGAATATCTCGAAAACCGCTGAATCGATTCGCTTCACATTTTTGTGGCTCTGTTTTGAAAGGGAGTTTTGTTTTAAGTTAGTTTTCTTTCTTAAACATAAAATTATGAATTTTCACTGAAAATCGTTGCTTTTAATTGAAACGTGCCCTATTTTGTAAAATTAATATTACTAAAATCCGGTATTATACGCCAAAGATATTGCTATCCTTTTCTCGTTGTATATCTTAATTATGAAAAACCTTGATAGGTATTCTCTTCCTAATTACACTAGTTTACAACGAAATTGTCCTTCAAATAAAAATGTCATGGGTATGAAGATTTCAATGGGCTGAACCTACATATGTATATCTGAAAATGAAAATTTTCCAGCATATCACGTTTTCGAGAAATATGTATTGGATTTAAAAGTGAGAAAAGTTATATGTATATTGGGCATATTTGAAAAATTCTTAAAAAAACGAGTTATCGCTCGATTATGAAACATACCTCAATAAATGAACTGCGGACTTAGGAAGAGAACATCCATGCAAAAATTTATCATCTGAACAAATCTTGGTAGACCTTTCAAATAATTGATATTTTATAAGTTCAATTAAATATTTAAGTTGTTTTTAGAGATATGTTCCGATCTTCTACGTCATGCCATTATTTTTGAATACATTTTTAAAAATGACCAAATTAAGGATTTTTTTCACTTTTTATACTATATTACTCAAAAACCGGATGTACTGAAACATTTTTATTTTCGGATTCGACCGAATTCTACCGAAAATGTCCTATCAAAAACACCTACTATCCTTCCAAGGACAGAAAAAAAACAAAAAATTTGTAAACTAGTATTAGCGGCAGGTTACAAATTTACAAAAATAGAATTCAAGATTTAGCTCCTTTTATTGCTTTTGTAATAATTTCTAGTAGTTTTAATAACAAAAAATTAGTACTCATTTGAAGCTTTCTAATTGTTGCTTTCATCAAAGTAAAGCTAATTTTTACTGAAATAATAAAATTACAAAAGAAAATTATCCTTAAATGAGTTTGCAAGGCATTATTATATCATTAAGTTGCTTTATACGATGGTTCAAGTCATTTGTAATATTAAATACGATATTATTTGTTTTTCATTTCTTATTCTCGTGGGACTACTTTCTTTATGAGCAAAAGAATGTTTTAATATTGCTTTGCCAATACGTAACAGATGACAGGGGGTCGCATAAGCGAACATAACATTTTATGAAGTGCAGATCGTACAATTCTCTGCCGAAAAGCAATTAAATTGAGATGAACCGGCTGGCTGCCTGTATTTAAATAATAAATTGATTTAATGTTAAACATTGATACACATCTGATGTGCAAATAACTTTTATATGGCCAATATATTGCATGTGTATAGCCAAGTAATCCATAAATGTTATTCTTTGTTAGTACCTATTAATTTATTAATGAACAGCTGGTTTAATCTCTACTTAATTAGATTTAAGGGCGGTATTAATTGTTGTTTCAATTAACCATCAGGTTTACCTAAGTTAATTTATTTAATTTTCCAAAAATTCATAAACACCAATCACAAAATTATGAAACATGGGTGGAGGGCATTCTGAAGGGGAGAAATTGTGACATAAAGCATAAAAATATTAAATTTAACTCCCAACTTATTAAGGTCGTTTTCGAACTCACATGCAAATGCACTTGCAACTTTCACTAACTCTTCGGAACTTCGGACCGCACTTGCTCTCTTCTACGTTCCCACTTAGTGTACTCCCGTGTACACAAAACTAAAATAAAATAAAATAAAATAGATTTAAGTGCAAGTGCATGGGAATTCAAAAACGGCCAAAATTAACTACTCTTCTTCAAATCTAATTTGTTGTGCTTACCATCATTAAAAGAAAAGATAGAAGATTAAAGATGTTCATCTAATTTCGTGGAAAAATATTAAAATTTTATGTGCTTTCATAATTATCAGATTAAAGACTATAGTATGATGCTAGTCATAAAAGGCTATTATGCACAAAAAATGGAAAATAGTTGTATTATTGTCATGAGTGTGAAAAGACTATGTGTAGAAACATAAACGAAATAAAAAAACTTAAAAATTGATTATAATTACTATCAACACTTAAATTATTGAGATACAATAAAATTATAAAGAATTCGATACCCAGAATCTAGTTATTTTATTAATAATTCCAAAGCTTGCGTTTTCAAATCTCGTGAAATGTTTTTTTACACTATTATAATGTACTTATTCATACAGTGACGACCAAAATTGAATCAATGATGCTACTTAAGGTTTTTGCAAGTTACTCATTAATTGCAACATATATCGTAAAAATGTTTGCGTAGAGTGTCAAATTGTCTATACATATATGCCATATATCATATCTACATTTTGACATCCGATTGACCATGACATGAAATTACTTTTATTTTCACAAATAACTCAATAAATATCGAAGTTACGGGAAACAATAGTTATAATCAATTTTGTGCAGAATTCTATTCTCTACAAATTGTTCATATCAGATTAAAACTTAGCGATAACGATAGAACACAATGTATTGGGAAAAATATTGAAAAACAATTATAACTCGGAAATTATTATTTGTTTTCTGTTAGGTTACTATTCGTCTGACGTAGGCAGGTGTCCTTACGTAATTTGTAGATTAAAATTCCTTTATCAATTGAAGTAAGTTAGATATTTTTAAGTAGATAATCAAGACTACTAAGAGTAGCCCAACTTCAGAAATTCTTTCCGAGGATTCGGGATTTGAATGCGTTGCTCTTGTTAAAATGCCGGTAATGTCTTCATTTGTAGATCTTTATATGCTTTTTAAGTGGTAAACGATTCAAAGTAGATAAATAGAGTCTCCTTAATATGGAGAGTATATGTATCTAATTTCGATTTTTCGTTTTCATATTTGAACTGAACGTTATATCCGAACGTACAGTATTTTCAATTTAATGCAAAATGTTGGCGTATAAAGATGGGAACAGTCAGAATATTCAAAAGGTAGAAGCTGAATTAATGCTTAAAACTGATTTTTTATTATTTTTTTAAAGAAGTGAAAAACAGTTTTCGTTTTCTCTAAAAGGGAAATTATTAATAATTCGTTATTCCCTCGACTCGAAGGTAAATGTATTGTCATACCTATTATTCCACTCGATGTTATCAGTGACATCTACGGAATCATTTATGCGCAGTTAATTATTGGAATCTCGTTACTCGTGTGTTAGTTTAGTCCAAGAGCAAGATTTGTTTATTATGTTTTATCATATTTCGCAAGAATTTTATATTTATGTTCGTGTTACACTGGACAAAAATTGCTTTATATTTTCACTACTTCGTTAACTTTATGTGAAGCCATGCAAAATTTCAGGCATTATCAGGCATTCAGGCGTACCTACTTGACAATAAAAATATAAATATATATTTTTAAAATATTAAGCATTCACTTGCCTCCCTTGCCTCTGAGCTTCCTAGAAACCCCCTATTTGTCCGTAGGAGCGAGCTCCTACAGCAAAATCTACTAAATAATATGAAACTTTAATTTCAGGTACTTTGGTGAAGTTTTTCTTCCCATAGATGTATGTAATTTTTTGAAAGATGGAGTTCTAAAAGCAGAAGTGTGAAAAAGAGAAGTTTTATTAAGGGTCTTCAGCGATGTCTAACATTTAAATATTAAACGTGCTAAATCACTTTCGTCTGCAGAACAAAAGGCTAAAGTCAAATTTTGGGCATTGAAATAGCCATTTTCGAAGTATGATGCAGCCTCTCTCGCTAGTTTTGTTGATGGACTAGGCCGTTAGATATATCTTTAGAAAATTTGAAAGCTTAGTGTTTTAAGACCCTATCAATCAATATCCCACGATGTCTCTCTCGTTAATCAGGAGACTATGTAGAATCGATTCGATTCGCATGCCCCGTTCAGAACTTAACGAAACACCCTGCATATTGAAATATTAACATGTTCATGTTCATATCCATTTCATTAAAATTTGAAGCGTGAATTATAAGGAAGGGACATTTTGTAACAATGTGTAATTTTTTTTTAAATAAAAATCATCAATTGAAAATTTATATTCAAATTTTCGAAGAATATATCCTTTCTTTTGCGGTTGCAGTTGGTAGAATTAATCTGTTTCATACTCATCATTTGAAATTGCTCTGAAGTTGCTGCCGTCTGATGGTAACAAACTCAACTCATTGATTATTTTCATTTAGTTCTATCTTTTATATTTCAGTTACGTTAAATTAATGGCTAAATGAAGTTTCTCAAATGTTATGTTAAATGTTTAAATTGTATATTGTCTTAAAATGTTTGTATTTGGTAATATACATACATAGACTTCACATAACCTTTTCCAATTTCAGAATTTCTTTATTTGCTTTTGTTCCATGTTGTATTTAATTGAAAAGGTTCCGAAATATTTTAGGTAAGGTTAAGTACCACATCCAAACCCTTTAGCAAAATAATAGTTCTAAGAATTTTCGTTGTAATTGTCTGTCTTTCAGATCATGTAGTACGTAGTCAGTGCCATAAGAAAGTCCAGAAAATACATTTTCAGGATAAGATTTCACTTAAATTTTACTAAGAGATGAAAATCTCCTTAAAGATAAAATTTATCCAGGTAAATTGCTGAGCGTGACGTTCATCAATTGCTAAATTTCTCTGACCAAATCGTCAATGTAATGAGGAAATTTCGGGCAACTTTATCTCTGGATCCTGTTGACGATGGAAAACATCCCAAGGCCAGGGCAGAGAAGGGTTTTCTACGCAACCGGCCAGTGGGCCTGGGATTAGTAAAAGTAACCTATAGAGAGCCACGAACTGTAAATCGATTAAAGCAACCAACACAGAGGGCGTTTACTATTTATAGCAGTTTGCGGGGGACCATTATCTCGTTTATTTGGTTTTCCCTTAAAAATCTCATCCGTTCTGTGTACTCAATTTTCTATGAGATTTTCCTTTTTTTTTGTGCTAACGTCGGGAATTTTAAATGAGTCAAGTCCTTCAACATTTTCGTTTCCAGATTAATCTTAATACAGCTTTGATATGAAAATCAATTTTCTCTAAATTATATTTGTTCTATGAAACATCTAAGTGGTGCCGTTTTTCAACCCTAAACTGATCGTATTGATTCAGTCTGTCAGCAAAAAGGACACTTACCCTCATATGTGGTCTTCTTTCGACGATTTTATGCCCCCAAACCATAATCGAAATATTCATTGATTTCCTACCCTTTCCATCGGGAGGACCTGTTTCACAAATATCTCCAAGGAATTAAGATAAAGTGGGAGTATACAGCCACAAGGACCTCTTATAAAAGTCATAATCCTTTTTAAATATGGGGTTTTCTAATGGGTTTTCTTGGTGGCTATATTTTCAAATCAAACGAAAGAATTAAAAGAAAATATAAAAACAACTTCAATAAACTTCTTAAAACGTTTTTCTTTGAAGGGTTTGTAGTTTTAAATATTTTAGAAGTATAGTACCTAACCTACATATGTTTATCAGTTGAGTTACGAAATTGGAATAAAACTCTGATAATAATATTTTCAGAAGACAATTTCTTGTCTTACCTATAAAATATTTTAAAATTAACCAGTTAACTGTGGAATATATTTCTGAAAGTCCCTCACGCGGTGCGTAATCGAAATCAAGCGATAACGTGTATACACGTCAAACACAATACAAATGATCGCATAGTATGTAAATTTTGCGAAAAAATCAAAGTCATATAAAATTTCATTTTTATTAGATAAAAAATGACCAATTCATTGTTGAAAAAGGTATTGTTATTGAACATTTAAAAATTGCCAAAACCGCAATAAAATTCATAAACGGGGAAAGTTCTAGAAAACAATTTAAGAAATTCAGTTAATTTAAGTGCGGAATTTTTCAAAACAAAAGATATCACACAAAGTAGCAATACCCTATGCATTGAGGAAATTAATCAACTCATTTTGTAGGAGAAATGCATTGTATATATAAGAATTTAACTTAATTTTTGCGTAATTTATAGCAAGCTCACCGGTATTATAAAGAAAATATAGGTGCCATTAAATGATATTTGTATTACATCTTACTGAAATTCTGAGTTTTTATATCGATTTTTTTTTATTTTACACGACGTGTATACTCGTCGAACGCACCATAATGAAGATTTGGATTGACGTGTATAAACGTCGAACTCACTTAACTGGTTAAAATATAAATATTTTATAATAATCATTATAAAAAATTACCGAATGTCCAAAAACCGACAATATCCTTCCAGGGGTTGACGGTCCAGCGCTTGGCTGATTAGACTAGATTAATGAACTTAGTTCTTAGTAAAGGCATCCCTGACAAACTCTAAATCCATTAGGATATATTTGTACATTTTATTTCACTTTTATATTACAAAAGTAGCTTCCTTTACAACAAAAATCGTACGTTTAGTGTAAGTAAGCTATTTAGAATCTTATCGCGTAATTCGATAGAAACGTATTGAGCAATTCCACTAACGCTAATCGCAGTACGAAAATCGTTATTGCTTATTGGTATGATTTTTTTGTTAGTAGGACATTTTTACTTGCCAATTTATTATTTCGATGCCGAATTATAACGTATGGCCTATACCCAAATTTAGTTGCCATCTTTAGCTGACTTCCTTATTAAATTTCCCACATTTCACTTTAAAATTAAATTATATGTATTATATCGTATTCACCAATGTCGGTTTTTGCTCCTTTCGTTCCGAGTTTTACCTCTGTATTTTTTCATTAAATAAAGAAGCAATTGTTTCGCTAATACGGTTCATTTACTTCAATTTTGCTTTGTACTTTTTGTTTAATTTATAATATTTAGGGATATTGTAATTCTTTAAATATTTCTTAAAAAGCTTTACTTTGCCTTTGATACTTCAAATGTTTCATCTTAACTTTTTGTAAGGAAACAAAAAGTGTGTATGTAAGTATCTCTTCAGGAATATTTTTTATACGAAATGAGTTATCCTTTAACTTTGTAATTAAGTAATCCTTTGGAGGGTTAATTTTGTGTTAAGAAGGTGCTTTCTTCTTTCAAATTCAGGTTTTTAGTGTATAGGAATATGAAGCATTATTAATTCGGATAATTAAAGTAAAGTAAGTCAATTTCTCCGTTCAATTACAAAATTTTGGGATATTAATTAGTAATTCCAAGGCAGTTCAAGTTTTATTTAAATTTAAAAATTCCTTAAATTATATTATGAAATCTTCCTTTTCCTATGAATAATTTTATAGATTATGTTTTTTGAGCTAATACAAACTCATCCATAGGCTTCTCCTTTTTACACTAAACTGTTGCGACATACACGAAAGCAGCCTAATAATAAGAATTTTCCTGTTTTATTGCACTGTGCAAGTATCGACTCGACAAACATTTTTATTAAAAATTCCTAACCTTCTCATGAACCATATTGATATTTTTTAGAACTGCTTCGCTAAAATGAAATAAGCCTGAAAATTTAATATTGGAAAGTTGAATATTAGATTGCGTTGTACTGTGATGAGCAAGATATTGAGTCTTAGTCTCTTTATTTTGCAATGTAGTATTCTATCTGCAATTTTTGATTAATATAGCAGCAGCTACAGTATTGGTTAGTTTCTATATATCTGCCAAGAATTACGAAATTAGAAAATCAGTTCAGTTTTCTCTTAATTTAATTTACGCATTTTTCTTAAAATAATTCTCCAAATTGTTAAAAAAAATGACCGGGTAATTTTGTAAGAAATTGAAATCCTCAATAAAACAGTTTATGAACTTTTATTGTATGTAAATATGTAAATGTTTTTTGAATTATTCGATTAGTTTATTTCGTATTGAAATCAATTTTACAAATCATTACCTATATATATATATATTCTATACAAATATTTAGATTTTCAATTTTGCGAAAGGTAGGTACATATATCTTGTCGTGATTTTTACCCATCAACTTCATTGTAAATTCTGAACTTTATGTAGTAAAGGAAACTCGTACCTATCTAACAAAATTGTGTGTTTGTAGAAATAAAAGGTTATTCATTTTTCATAAATTATTATTTCTGCTTTTCTCACATATAAGTAGGTATAAATTACTGTTTCAAATTTCAATCTTGTATCTTGTACTGTGCATATTAATCCAAAGTCGTTTTTATGTTTGATGACACTGCTCAAGCGATTGGGCTTCCATCTGAAAAGGTATTGATTTATAGAACACGAAGATTTAAATTTAGTATGTTGATTTATTTTACCTGAACTAAGCGAAAAATGTCCATTAAAACCTCCGACGAATCTCGGCAAGCTTCCTGTCCACTACGAGCAAGCAAATTATTTCTTTTTCCCCAGGATGGAGTGAATAATAACTAGACATTAAAATAGTTATCGTACTTGTTAAGTTTTTATTTAAATTGTATTAATTACCTGCCCGTGGCATGATGAAATAAAAGCAATCAAGGAAATAATAACAAAGATGACTCTCACTGATGCCATTTCAGAGAATCTCTTCTGTCTGATGTTTATGCGGAACTGAATCGACTTTTATAGTACTGCTCGAGTTTGCAAGGCTTCATTTTTAATTATATGGTAGGACATTAAGAAGTCGAAGAAATGCGTTCACCCGTTAGCGAAGGACGCATAGTTGCGTGGTGTGATTAGGACGCGTAAGGCGTAAGTCTTCTTTAAATGTGCATTGAAAGATGGAGTAAGAGAATAGGTGTCAATTTTGTTTTAAGGATAAATATTTATTTAAAAATTAGACAGAAATTAGGAACGACTTTTCGATAAAAGTAAAATATAGATAACTTAACATCTACCTACATAAAAAATTAGTAACGAGGTCCTAAAAATAAGCCTGATGTTTTCGTTTCATCAAACATTTTGTAATAAACATTTTACGAATTTTTTAGATTGAAATTAGATGTCTAAATCAGTAATACGTACATATAACTGGTTCAAAATCTGTTCTTCGATTGAATTAAAACAAAGATTGTTGTCTAAAACAGTGAATTGAACATCCTTTTACACGATGGCCGTTTTAAACATTATTTTGAATATTTATTTATTTATTTGGTCTAGATAATATTATTGTATTAATTACTATATCAATTATATCAAGACAGCAGATTGTGATAACTTATTTTAACGTTTACCTACAAATATCAGAAATTGGTTCATAAAATCTATAATTAGTACAATAAATAAAGAGGTTCACGAACGCCGCCTTATTTGCACGTATTTAAGGGGAGCAAACCCTGTAAATTTTTCAAAAAATCGATATTTTTTTCTCATATTTCGAAAGTATAATATATCGGGAACCTCCCGGAAAAAGAAAAAATCCAAATATTCTATATTTGAACCGTTTATTTTGAAAGTGAAATACGATTCTTCGTGTTAAAACTCATTGTACTGGAACTTTAAACGCGATTATCTCGAAACCGCGTTTTCAAAAACTGCTGCTGCTGTAGCTCAAAAAGTTATTAATCGATTTGGCTGATTTTGGTGGGTTTCTGCCTATATTATTATCGGTAGGATGTACCTATAATTTTAAAGATATCGCGAAAATAAATCATATTTTTGGAGTAAAAATAGCCAAAAAAATAGCCGAAAATTTGAACTTTTGATTAAACAGCCTACCTAACTTTTAATTTTATATATTTTTTTAATTTTAAAGGTTTAGCCTTCCTTTACACATGTCAGTAATAGAAAACTTTTTTTTATTTTGATTTTAGATCAATAGAATAAATATGCCAGATGCAGCACTTTTTACGTCACACTTGAAACGCCGAAAAGAGTATACCCTAAAAAAGCTGTTATTTTGAATTTTAAAATTTAACAAAAATGTTTGCCTACACCTTTAATATATAATGAAATGATATTTAGAATTTAAAATGATGCAGTTATTTTTTCACCTTTATAAAATACTCATGAAAAATGGCTTATTTTCAGGCATTTTACAGGGTTTGCTCCCCTTAAGGAGATTGATGTTAAAATGTTGCTAGAATTTATTAATCCAGTGAAAAAATTATGCAAAAATAGGCATAAATGCAAGTTTAAGGATTCAGAACAAGTCGATCCATTCAACAAAGGCGTCGTAGTGTACAACGTATAAATTTTTTTTAAGAGACTCTTAAACCTATTAATATGTACTTACGTTATAGAAAACTATTAATGTGTACGTTATAGAAAACCGAGCTTCGATCATTCATAACAAAGGGGACCCGGTGGTCTAGGATTTTCGAAAAATCGATTTGTTTTTCTTTAATTCAAAAATATAGTCCTTCGAGAATATACTGTTAAATTTTTGTAACAATATTGACGGTATTATAGGTTCTACAGCCTTTTTAGCAGGAAGCGAAGGGGCTACGTAAGTTATAATAAAAATTGTTTGGTTGCAAAATATTTCGGATTTCTTTACCGATATTGATCAAACCGCCGAAAGGAGTTTTTTTTATCATCATTTCGAATCGCATGAACCATATTTTTAACAAAGAGATGGATACTTCCAACTTTGGATCTTGTTCTCTTGACTAGTCATTGAAATCAGTCAAGAAAGAAAAGAGTTCTTACTACCATTAGTCGTCCTGCGACCTTTTTCATGTGTTAATAGTAGTCATAATAAAATGCATTCGTCAGAGAGGTCAGCCAACAAGCATTTTTTATAGAAATATAATTCAAACGATTTTTGCCTTAAAAATTGATTCATTATAGAATGTTATTACAATATCCTGAAGTTTTTCCTCTGATGTGGTCACTTCAGATCCAAATAGGTCATCTTAGATTAGTTGTCAAATAAATATCAGATCAGATAAGATAAAAAACAATCAGCAATCTCAAAGAAAGCATATCGATCCATTGAGTTGTCAGTTGCCAAAAGTGTCGAGAAGGCGAAACAATTTCAAATAGGTAATTGACGTAAATTATTTCAAACAGAAAGTTAGGAAATATGTATTAGAATAAATCGATTGGCCGTGTATCGTAAACAATTTAAAGCCGCCTGATAATTTCCATCAATTTAACCTTTTCCATGCAAAAAAATTTTTCAGAAATAACCCTGTATTTTCCGACGTTTTTTGGGATAGTGCATTATTTCGGTAGCATTTGTGAAAAAATACAGGGATTTTAACTAAAATTTAAGGGCCAGTGTAAAATGTTGACATTATTTCTTATACTGTTAAGGAGATCTGCTGCTTTTTCAATATATGTTGTGGATTTTATGGCAAACGTTCGTAAATTGGTTGGGAAGATTTTTACTATCCCAACTTTTTTTTCCGTGTCCATCTTAATTAAAATGTAAATTTATTTTTTCTGCATAAATAATACATTTTTATCATTCTACTTGAAAAATAAAGTTTTGATAAATAACAACTTTAAATTATTTTGTAACCGCCAACTCCCATTAAACATCGATAATTTTATCAATCTAGATCAGGCTCAATGAACGATTTACGTGAGTTAACGAACAGAACTGTTAAGTTTTCTGAAAGGTTCTTTACATATTTTTCGTCAGATTCACAATTTTTGTACTAATTATCGTCCAAAGTTGATATAAAGGTGCGAATTGTCACGCACTAAAACGTTTAGAAAAATAGTATGCCAAAATATGAGATGCAAATTGAAAATTCAATAAATTCAGAATAAAGTTTATCTTTCAGCAATTAATTGGGGTTAGTTTTTTTTTTTGATTATAGTTTTTATTTTTAATCTTATCTGGGTAATTTAGTTAGAAATATTCGTATATTTCTCATGGTGTTGAATACGAAGATATTTGTATGTATGTACATAAGTATACTTATATGAACCTAAAAATGGGTGAAACAGATTTTCTGCGAATATTCCAGGATACCTTTGTAAAAAGAAACTTTTGGAAGAAATGTTGCACACATACTCGTAACTATATACCGCTCCATTTATCTGCTTATTGGATAAGCCGATTATATCAATTTGTTGGTACAGGTAAATGTAAAGCAAAATATGGTTAAACAATAAACAAATAAACATTTCCTGCCGGAGGTATCGATTAACTCCCACCGGGCGTGTGTACTTACTTCCTCGGTTCAGGTGCGGAGATGATAAGATCTGCATACAGCCAAAGTGCGTGACCTGCCAAGGATTTATTTAATGTGTGGTTTCCCTCTCGCATTACACATTTGTGGTCGAAAATTCCTTTTAAAATGCTTATTTATTGGGGCCATTATGTCAAACTGATTTATGTCGTTTGCTACAAAAAAAATATCTTTTATATTATTTTCCCAAAAGGAATCCGTTTGGTGTTGTTCTATTAACGTAATTTATATTATCTTTTCGATTACGCAATTTTTCCAAATAAATAAGTTTACTATACTTATACTTACCATATATGCTTACTAAAATTTGCACGCGAAACGAGAGATTAATATTAATAAATATTAAAATAGCACCTAATAAAAGTAAGAAAAGTCTTATCGGATCCTTATTGTGATCCATCTGATAATCCCCCCATTAAATTAAAGAAACATCACCCTCTAGGGAGCAAGCATAAAGAGCCCTGCAGATTTGGGGCTATTAATCTAATATGGACAATTTTCATCAAACTTTTAGCATCTTTTTGCCACTAAATATTTCCCGGCTCTACTCGTCTTAAATATGTACCTCCTCTGAAGACGTTGGGCTGTCTGTAAGGTTACCTGTAAGTAGCCGGGAAAATAAATGTTGAACATCACAGGGAGAGAACAAAAATTTTACACAATCGTAAATTTCTTCGAAGTTACGCATATAAATTTACCTTTGTTGTATAAAGTTTTAAAGCGAGAAATGGTAGAAGTTTTACATTACCAGGGCGGAATTATCCGTTTTTTTTCAGGAATTTCATGGATTGTATTAATGTAAGCTTTAAGTCGGTATGGGAATTCGCTTAAAAGATTAATGTGAGAAAAGGGTAAAAATTCAAGCTTTTCTTTTTGTTTATTAAGAATTCGCTTATAACATCTTGAGTCTCTGGGTAATATGCGTCGCTGCTTATTATGACAGCTTGATGAATGCCAGGGGCTTCCAGGATAAAATTTTGCTGTTTTCTCTTAAGGGAATATTTGTAATTGTGTCCTAAGTTGTTATAAAATTTAACAGGAATGTGCTTCACTCACATGTCTGATGCTATATAAACATTTTTTAATGATTTTAGCTTTCCATTTTCTTAAGAAATATTGTGTCTTTTCACAAAACAATATAATATAACTTATATAACATCGTCTTTTTGTCTTTTCTTTTCAGATTCTCCCTTTTCAACGGAAGTTCGACACAAATTCTAAAGTGTTAATAGTGATTGTAACGTATATATAAATTATTATATTTTGATATAAGACTCGTAACTCCTTAGTGCCTATCTGATAGAAAATGTAAAAAAAAAATCATATATTTTTTATTATAATCAAGTTCAGTTAAAACATAAAAATAGAAGAGAAACAAAAAGTGAGTTTGTCGGCCGTATTTTCGAAAATAATCGATGGTATGCCGGCAGCAACTATGTTTTCAAAATTTAAAAGTGGTGCAGCCGGTCCACAGAATCCAATCGACACAAACCCAATTACGCAATACTTTGAAATAGGAAAGCAAACTGCTTGTGCTGGACCGGAATTAGTATGGAAAATTCATGATTCTTATAAAAAAAGCGATGGAAAGGTAAGTATTTTATAAATATTTGTAGATAGACCCAATTTTTATGTTATCTTTTAATTCGGGACTCCAAAGCAATTGTAGAAAACTAGTTTTAGAATAAGTAAAAGGATTATAAGGGTGAGGCTGCCACATATCTCCAGAATATCGTAAAGGTCTTCTTGGTCATACCTAAAGTTAAAGTAATATGTAACATATCTGAATAAGTTATTTTTATTGAAACTGTCCCTTTTCCTCTGTAATTGAGAATTTCCATTGATTTCTTTTGTTTTGGTTCAAACCTTAAATTGTAACATAGAACGGCCTAACACAGCGAACATTTTGTTTGAAGTTTTTATAGAGAAAAAAAATGAATTTCTATAGAATTTCTTTTTTACTTCATTCTCCGTAGAGTGGCTACTGATTATTGAATAATCGCTTCGGTGTAGTAATGGCTTAAACAAGAATAAAAGGACTTTTTAAACCCTTAAGATTTTCGAAATAATATCATACTTACATATTGAAAAATTAAAATACTAAAATTTCCACTTTTAGTAAACACGTTTTTCATTTGAATGAAATAATTGTTAACAGAAATAAAGAATAAACAAAAAAATATCGGATCCTCCTCTGACAAACTTCAGGATCCAACATAAAATTCTGAATTTTAGAAACGTTTTTAGTTTTGAAAACAAATTTAAAAAAGCCACTATTTATTATTAAAAAAATTAAATATTACATATTTTGTTATTATTTTTCTACTTGAAAAATACATTTCAAAACATTGGATAGTTATTATATAGTTTTTTAGGGTTCTCCAGCAGAATCCTTAAAGGATCGGTGAATACCGGGATAAACTAAATTCCAGAAACTTTTTTATTTCTGTCTACTTCGCTGATCCAAGTCAAATCTTATATAAATATTTTTATCAAAATAGGAAACAGAACTCCGGATCTGAAAGGGCTAGGAGTTTGTCTTCAACTCTACATAGAATTTTTTTCAGTTTAAATTGATAAAAAATTTCGATGAAATGAATTTCACATCGATCAATAACCAAAATAAGAAAGAAATAAGATTAATTAATTAATGCTACAAATCTTCTATTTGAATAAAAATAGCTACACAGAAGAGTGAATACTTACTGGTATATTCTTTACTTTGTGTAGTAATATTACATTATAACATTAGTCTAAAAGACAGACTATAGTTTGCAAATGACTGAACAGCTATATATGTATGAGTGTAGTGTGCAGTGCTAAAGAACTGGATTTAAAAAAATAATAGGAACATATTTGCTTTTGTTGACTACATTAGAACATAAATATAATAAATAAAATTGCCCCATTTTTGGATTGAAAAGAAGATTTTAGATTCCACAAGTGTAATCACCATGCATTCGTTTCAAATTATGAGGAAAACGTTAATACATATAATCAATGGTCACCAAATACAATCCATTATTATCAAATTGAATTGAATACTAACTTAATAAATATATTTTTTTTAAAGCGATGGGACTTTAAACCCGATATACGTACCTACGTCAAATAATAAATTAATTAATTATTTTTTGCATGCATTATTGATGAAATTAATTTAAAGTCGGCAGAGAGAAATGCAAAACAAATTGCCGTGTATTAAATTTATTTTGCAATTTATTACTTAAATGAAGCGGCGTAGCGTGGGTGTCAGCGGCCCGGGGCGGAAGAAAATTTTGCCGCCCTCTTGTTTAGGTATTTCAATTTAAAATACCATAATATACAGTAGTTCTAAAGAACAGTCATCATTATTGAGTATTGTACAGTTAACAAATGCGCCGTTGAGAATCATAGTGGCGTAAGTGAACAATTTTTGAAAATTGAGATAAGACTAAAATCACATCACTTACCCGTCACCCTGTTAAATACTTTATAAGCAATTAAAACTTGACTTACGCCACTATGATTTTCAACGGTTCAAATATCATCAATTTCATATCTATATGTCACGTTTTCAGACGGTTATCGATAAAGTTATTCTTATTAAAAATTAAGTTTATAAAAAAACCAGAAAAAGATGGCTTTTGCTGTAGACCCAAACACACGGAGTAATAGCTTGTTGAAAGTTGGTTCTTATTCGTCAAACGCCAAAATTGAAAGTTTCAACGTGAAATAAACAAAAAAAAATGCATTTTTCGGGGAAAAATCATAGAACCTTTTTTAAAGTGCCTTAAAAAACTTTTATTTTTGTTTTTTATAAAAGACCCTAGCATCAAAAGTAAGCGAGCTATGACGAAAATGATGTTGTTCCCAAATTTTCCGGCGACGAGAAAATTTGAATATCAACCCCTAATTACCATCCCAATTGAAAATATTGACAGTGCTTAGTTTTGAAAAAATTTGAGCTTGAAGTGAAGAGAGCAATTTTTGTAACTTGCAAAAAATTGCATTTTCTTAAAAATAACTCAGAAACTATTAATGATACGCAAAATTTTGTAGAGTACACAATTGTGGGTTTTGCTTTTCGGATTAACCCCTTAACGTACACGGTACACGCTCGAGTTAATTCGAGCGTGCTAAACGGCCCAAACTGTGCAGGCTCGAGATAATTCGAGCGGCATCGTATTTTTACCATACTTAACAAAATTTAAACTAATTCTGTATTTTTTTCTATTTTTGCCCAAAATAAAGTCCTAGAATGTATTTTCTTAAAAAAAAAATGATTTTTTTCTTCCGACTTTTTTAAAAAAAATGTACGTTAAGGGGTTAATTAATTAATAGTATTTTTATTGAAAAATAATATAATTGTTAGAATTAAAAACAAAACTTCTGTGAAACTCGGCTACTTTTATTAAGAGCAAAATCTTTTATTGCAAAATTAATGTCCACGGCATCACTCACCTCTTGCTCAATAGACAAGATAGCCAGATTAGTTAGCCTTAAAGTACTCATTGTTGATCTTAAATAATTTTGGATCAATTTCAATGTTGAAAAATTTCGCAAACACTGCTTATGGCAATTGTGAAGAATATTCGGAATTGCCAGTCGCTACAATGAGCAAGATGTCATTATTATACCTATATTCATTTAAAGAAAAGGGATTCACAAATTTCGTCACAGAATATGTAAGTAATGAAAAATTCCCCACTCATTTCAGTCGGTCCGAATCGGAGGTGCGACAAAAATATGAAATGGTTTAAATATTTACAAGATACTAGCTGTCCCGCATCCGGCTTTGCCCGGGCATCCCGGTCTTTCTTCGCTTGGCGTGATTGAGCGTAAAAATTCCAAAAACACAGGTTGTAACAAAATGAATAACGCAAATATATTCAACGTGTTCAAATACCTACATACACAAATGTTCATGACGATTGGTTGAGCGGTACAGAAGTTGATGTGCTGCAGCGTCATCTAGTGGCAGTTATAGCAAGATGGCGCGAAAATATTCACCATGTTCAAGAATCTACTTATATTGTACCAATTTTCATGCCGATCGGTTAAACGGTGTAGAAGTTGATGTACTGCAGCGCCATCTAGTGGTGAGCTATAGAAAAGTCAATAGCGCTAAAATATTCACCATGTTGAAATACCTGCATATACCAACTTGCATGACGATCTGTTAAACGTTATAGAAGTTGATGTATTGCAGCGCCAACTGGTGGCTCTTACCGGGTCCAATTGTAAATCTAAATAATACATGGTGCCACTCAATCACACACCAAAAATTTCATCACAATCGGTTTAGCCGTTTAGAAGGAGTTCAGTGACATACACACGTACAGAAGAATTATATATATAAGATTATTATTATTTATTCTGAAATTTTTCCGCCCCCTAAAAGTGCCGCCCGGGGCGGGCCGCCCCTGTCGCCCCCACTACGCTACGCCACTGCTCAAATGTACAAGAAATATTAATCAAATTAAAATTAAATTCAGTTTCTAATTCTCCCTTGAAATATTAATTTTTAATTTGATTTATTTAGTGTTGTCAATCAGATGCAAAAGCAATTACGAGACATCATTTGAAATAGAATAATTTATTTGCTTTATATCCACAATGAAATTGGATATCTTGAGCATAAAGATTTCAAAAGTACCTATACGTCTTTTATTCGCACAAGATGAAACGCTGCTTTTTAATATTCAATTCAAGTTCGAATGGAATATTGGAATATGCATGTCATCGTTGGCAATGCAAAATGTTTGTAGTTCTGTGGTACGCATTTTAAAGTATCCCTTGGTAATAAATGAGGGAATGAAAGTGGGTTATGTGGTTTCAAATCGATCGTCAACAACGAAATGTTCTCAATTAAATAAATTTATTGCTTTGGTAATTTGCTTCTTGTAAGCAAGTTTCTTACTGCTTAATCATTTATTGGATTTTATAACAAAATATTGATTGTACTATTACAGCCCTTGAGGTGTTGTGATGAGGTTTGTAGGCAGATGCCAGGAGGTACTCATCCGTTTTAATTTCTAGAAGAGCTGACAAAATTTAGGCATAAACACAAACCTCGTTTGTCAATGATGTCCTTAATAAAATTTAAACCAGTGAGTTTGTCTTCTGCTCAGTGGTGTAGCAACCTCCAACTGCCGATTACTATTCTGAAGTAACAGACAGATAAACTGAGAATCCAATTTTGTTCTGTAATTAATGCTATGACATAGCAGCGGCACAGAACTTATCTCATTACAAGTAACGAAATTATCTCTGATTCCGGGCTCCTTGTACCTTTACCTGTAAAAGTAGGCATCTCGACGAAGGACTGGGTCCGATTGCAGGTCTTAACCCGCACTTCCAAGTTTTCTATAAATTTCACCTTTAATGTTAATTTACCAGGGATAATTTGTACACGGGCTCTCGTCGAAGAGTTCTAATTAATCCTGAGGTTGAATTTTACACAACTTTAAGAAGATATTTTCCTTAAGCAAATTGCTTACGGCCAGTAAAGATCTCTCCGATCTGAAGCAAAACTTCTATATTTCGTGTACTTCCTTTGATATTGATTTATTTTTATTTGAACCTCATTTTCTTATTTCAAGAATTCTATTTCGTATCTGTAATTAAAAGTAAATTAAACGTGATGCTCTTTTCTTAAAATGTCGACAAATATTATTAGTAATTGCAAAACCCAATACATCAAACAGGGTGAGCTATTTATATCGAGGGAGTTTCTCGAATTACAATCAAGTAATAAGCAACTGAAGCTCAAAATGCATCAAATAGAAAACCTGATTTTTTTCATAAATATCTTCACGTCACAGAAAACTTTGTTATTCCCTAAAATAGAACGTTTCGTTTGCAACGTCTACCTACGTAGGTATTAACATATTTCCTGATATTGCTTCTATAAACTCCCACAGTTATTTATAGTTAACAAATATTGATGTTTAATGGCGAATTAAATATTTGGTTACTGCGAGAAAACTCCATAGCTTACTTATAAATGCTGCACAAATTTTAACGTTCCATTAGTATTATTGATTTTTATAATAAAACAAATCAAATCATGAGAGATTTTGTGTTTAATGTAAGTTTTATTTTCAATTTATAAATAATTTTGGGTATTTGCAATTTGGGATCAATGGAGTCACAACAAAAAAGTTGTCCCAATCGGAGGATAGTAACAATTGCCACTTTTATAACTCATAATCGGAATTGGAGATTTTGTTGTCAGAATACGAATTATAAACCATTAAACTAAATATTGGATTTTGGCTATTGTATTGTACACTCAGAAAAATATTTCGTATTTTTTTTTACGAACAGTATATAATAACATATCATACATAGAATTGTTTATGTATTTATTTTTAAGAAAATTGTTTAAAACTTAGACTATTTTGAAAAATTTTGCGGTGCATTTTTACAAAAGCAACGTAAACCATTTTAGTAGTTAATATGGGAACATCAAATTAACGACACTTTCGTAGATTTAGATTACGTAGATGAGGTTATGCAATGTCATCAAATGTACGAACTGTTTTATAAAATTAATAACAAATTCGTTTATTTGGCGAGACCAATTCTGTATTTTTACAAAATTGTTATAAACTTTAGGTACAAAATAAAGGACATTGGGCATTATTTACCCGGTTTTTGAAAAATCGAAATACCTTTAAAATAGAGTTTCCAACTACATAGATTTAATTTTCTGTAGTTATTTTGATGTATAAGAATGGGAAAACGAAAATAACCAGTAAACTGTAGATAAATCATTATTTTATGCTGGCTATTTTTTAAATTAAAATCACCACCCAGTAAGTTAAAATATAACTCAGTGGTATTTCTACCTGAGCTTGATCGTATTTTACTGTATTTCCGTTGCGTGCCTATCGTTTTAAGATTGTTTTCGGATTGGATTTTGTTGAAAAATGGAATGAAAAAATAATTGTGTATCGTGTTAACGATCTTTTCTATGCCATAGAAGACACCGGCTTAGACAACTCTTTTTCGAAAGATACTATGACTATGCAGAAATATATTAAATTTTTGTTTGAATTTTTTATGTTGATTTTCTCGTCATTTTCCCACAGAAATGTGACCTATACCACTGTAATCTAGATGTAATTACCTATCCTTCTGATCTAATTTTATTTTTGTTCGGGTGTTTAATTGTTCCATACAAAAATGCCCATTGTCCTTTATGAATCTTGACGAGAAGTGAAACCCCGAAACTTTAGTGAAATGTAGTACAAATAATTACAAATAATGTTTGCTATCTTCCGACAGCTCAGTGTGTCCTGTATCAAAATTAAAACCAGCATCTCTTAAAATGTTCTAAAATTATTTATTTTGTAATTTACCGCAATAATTATTATAACTCTTCTATTGTTATTTTTTTAAGTATTATGAAATGTTTTTCTGAGTGTGTAAATATACCTCCTACATATACATAAGTGAAAAGTATAAATTACTAGGGAATCTAATGCTTAACTTAAGATAAAAATACATATCTAAGGCCCAAAATAAATGAAAATAATCGAGTATTGAAGAAAAATGCTTTAAACATTACATATGTAAATATGTCTTAAAATTCGAATTCGGTGTCGAAAAATGTTATTCCTTAATAGTATGTATAATTGCTTATGAATTTGTTTTGATTACTCAATAATAATTTGGAAGGGTATGGAAGCAGTAACAAGGACAATGTTAGTGGTACTTATGACAAATTCCACTTAACTGATGATCTGCATCATGACAAATTTTGGTTAAGATTGGCTTCTAATAACTTACACTATCCGCCAAATACAGAATAGCTAATAAGCATGCCGGGAAAACTGTCCAACATGACAGTTAAAAAATAATTAATTACCGAGCTATTTCTTGTATAGATTCGATTCATTTCATGAACGGAACTGTTAACGTGTTTGTCGGAGTATAAAATGCCGAATATGAAAATATTACTAAAATGGAACTCCAACAAGATAATGACCCAAAAACACTAGACAGGCTAAAAGAATGGTTATGACCTGCTCAATCAATCATCAAATAATTATGAACTTTGGCAGGTATTGCAGGAGGCATGGACTCTAATAACATCCAAAAGATTTCAGTGCACGGGTAACTCTAATGCAGTGCCATTTATGTTTGCATATATAGTTTGAACCATTACTATTATTTTGAATGCATTATCTTGGAATTTATTAGAGTTGGACTCAATGCAATCTCATATTTTTAGTTATATAAATAATTATGTAGTTTTTCTCTTTCGAATTATTAAAATTAAAAAGATACCAAAAATATAGTAAAATGTCGTTATCCAAAGATTTTTGAGTATTTTAAGCTTTTAACGAGCTTAACTTTTTTTGGTTTATTTTATAATTTTATAGAGAACAAAAAGCTATTCTATAGTTTTATTAATTTTCGAAATATAAACATATGTAGATAACATGTATAACGCAAAACGTGGAAAATATTTTGTCGATTTATAATGCCTTCTGGAAATGCTCTGTCACATGGGCTAAGTCTTTCATTCGAAATGTATATTATATTAAATTTATATAAAGTATTGAATAAACAATAACATACATGTTTGTTTAAAATTGCGTACCTTATCCGAATTGAATAACCCTTTGTAATACAATGTACAATAAGAGCGAGTTAGTATAGAATGTGATACTTTTCTGGTTGTTTCTATTAACATGAAAAAAAAATGTTATTTATGTTTGCATTAAATCAATATTAGCGACGATTCGTAAAATATCCGATTACATTTTCCAAGGCAAAAGGACCCCGCACAGATTGTATGGAAATCCGGTTTCCGTCAAATTGGCTGATTTTTCAGTATGTTGTGTATTTTAGCTCCCTAATCAAAAGTCTCTATGGCCGCTAAGTCCTAGAAGCCCAGGATTTTGAGATACAGGGTGTAACAAAAGTTCCGAAACGGTCGAATATTTCGGAAAGAACACATCGCAACGGAAAATAAAAAATAGGGGTACAATATTTTGAAAAGAAGTATTCAATTCTACTAACTCTTACCCCCACCCCCACCCCTGAGGGCGGGAGTGGGGGTAACTTATTTCAACCCATTTTTTTTGCAGATTTGGATTCTACATTAAAAAATTGGTAATTTTTGTCCAAAACATTTTTCCGCATTCGCTACACATGGCGTTGTTTAGAATTCGGGCAAAAAATATGGGTTGTCTTATTTCAAGAAAAAAGTTACATTCACCTCTCCTTCCGCTCACAGGGAGTGGAGGGGGTGAGGGGGTGAGTATTGATACAGTTGAATACTTCTTTGAAAAATATTCTACCCCTATTTTTTCGTTTTTCGGTGCGACATTTCCCATTCGAAATATTCGAGCATATCAGGATTTTCTTCTTTTTTATGAATATACAGCGCCACCTACGTCGAATACAAAAAAGTGTTTCAGACAAAAATTACGTATTTTTTCATGAAGAATCCGAATCTGCAAAAAAAATTGGTTGAAAAAAAAAGTTACCCCCACCCCCGCCCTCAGGGGTGGAAGTGGTGGTAACGGTTGGTAGAATTGAATACTTCTTTTAAAAATATTGTACCCCTATTTTTTTGTTTTCCGTTGCGATGTGTTCTTTCCGAAATATTCGATCGTTTCGGAACTTTTGTTACACCCTGTATCTCAAAATCCTGGGCTTCTAGGACTAAGCGGCCATAGAGACTTTTGATTAGGGAGCTGAAATGCACAACATACTGAAAAATCAGCCAATTTGACGGAAACCGGATTTCCATACAATCTGTGCGGGGTCCTTTCAGTGGTGGTATTATATATCCTAAATGTTTACATTTTATTTGAAAACGTACTTAGCGGCAACTTTGAGTGTTTTATATGCATTTAGTTGGTTGAAGTGCCTCCAGCTTTAAAATACTTAGACCTAAGATAAAGTGGAGTATGTGACTCCTGACTTTGTCTAACTTATGTGAATTCCTAGAATAAGACGTGCAAATTTGGTCAGGTATTCATAGCACTGCAAACAAGCTGTGGCGGGTAGCTTATAATTATTTAGGGTAGTGGCTTAGGACAACTGAATGTTTAAATTAGCAGCTTATGTTTGCTCAACAAACGATAAAATTAATGGAGTACTCTCTGGAGCACGAAAAGTATCCGGCTTAAATTTGCTTTTGCAGGATATAGCCTTATTTAGGTGCTTCAATTTGCCCCACCCGTAAAACGATTTTAAACATTAACGTATTGTCAGGATTATTAGAATATTCTGTTTTAAGACCTTTTTAGTTTTTAAAAAGGAAATTCCAGCAATTCTGAGTTCAATTGGCAATTTCCGCAGTAAAATTGGTGCTCCTACTCTTCCTGGAAAGAACAACACCGTAGCAGGCGTATTATCTTCAGATCCTTTAGTGTACGGAATTTAAAAAATGGGAAACATTTCCGTTCGTCTTTATTGCCGGGGATTACATGGGTTTTACAATCAATTCCCATTCAAACACTTTCCAGAGGATCCCCCGGCAAGGCTAATCAAGATGTCAATGCCAGAACTAAGTTTACCTTCAGCCCTGGGGTCGTGTAATAAAATTGCTGTTGAATTTTTGTCCTCCTTAAATAAAATTCCCGGGATTTGAATGATCCTCCAGGAGTTTTTAAATCTAAATCCATTTGCAAGGTGAAAGGGTAAAGTGCAATAAAAATCTGTTTGCTATATATAAATTCAGGTAATAATCACGTAAGGGTTTCACTGATGTCCTGCGTGATTCTTGACTGCTCAGACGTACTTAGGAACATTTCCCCATTAAAATTAAATAGATAGAAGGGTCGCACCGAGATAATTGTAATATTATGGTTTAGCATTTCGTCATATCACCATAGGGGGTTCGGGTTACATGTTTACAAGAACAATCCTTATATTTACCGCAGGTTCTGGCCTTTTAAGTTAAACATACTAAAGTAAAATCTGTTCCATAAAATCAGTTCTTCTCGCACTTTGCAAGATATGGGGAAGCGTACAACCCCATAAACACTGCGGGATGTTTGGAGTGGAGTTGATGAAACATGTCATATTCGAATACCAGGACCGCATGCTGGGATGAATATGTAGAGCCCCACGTTAATTAAAATAACAAATTCTGGTTTTGTGCCTAATGCAAGCAATAAATTGATTTACTGTCACACATACGTGCCTTTTGTCCTCAAATATTCGTGTCTGGCAGCCCGCTTCGCAAACTCCGCCAAATGAGTTGTGGCATAGGTAGAGAGTGATGGAGGAAAATTTATTCAACTTTAAAGGAAATCTCGGGTCCTTTAAAGTTTATGAATATTCCTGACTTTAAATGCGAAGGGTATTATCATTATGTACGTATGGAGTGATACACTTTGACTATATGCCACTTCTTAGGAACCTTTCGATTTTCGGTTGGGCATGGGTGACGCTGTGGCAACATTTTAGTGAACTTTTTGGAGCCATCTGATCTCAGTTTTCCTTAGGAGCCTTTGTGAACTATGCTAATGTGGCGTCTCCTATACCTTCTAATATATCCCCGGACCCATATTATGCGGACTATTTCCATAGGAAATTACCCATCATGGAGATGTCTCCCGCAAACGTGAGAGTCATTTAAAAATTTTGGGAGAGGACATCTGCTCGTCATCTAAAAAGATGATTTAGGTGATTGTAACTTTAGTCGAGAAAAATTGCTATCATTTTATCATTAGTATTTTCTCGCACGGTGAACAATTTTTTCCTCGAGATTTTTTTAAAACCTCATCAAATTATGGTAATTATTGAATTTCTAATTAACAATTTTTGAAAATATAAATCTTTAGGTAAATATTTATTTAAAAATAGACAAAAGTTAAGATGATTGATCTTTACTATTACTATTTACTATAAGCATATTCAGTTGACCTCAGAAGAAAGACAGAGAAGAGGGTATTTAGAATGACGATTCCTATACTTGGGATATGCATCAACCCGGATACGTAATTTTTATCATTCATAATACACAGTCAAATTTCTTTAGAAAATTTTTATACAAAATCCGACTCCTGGATTTTGCAACTTGGTTCTTTTCTGATGCTCTGTCCGGTGTTTTCTGGACATGAAAACTTCGTAGCTCTTCTCTTTTTTTTTCGATTCGATGGACCGTAGAAAATGATGTTCGAACCTTATCGTCCACATACTTCAACAACAGATTGGAATTCTATTTGAAGTTGGTTGCTACTTCTCCGGCAAATTTTTGGTCTGCCAAACTAGATTTATTTCCTGACCCGGACTCTTCTGCACACTATAATATTGCCGAAATTTGCTGAGCACAATTTAGGTGGTCGTCTTCGGGATTTTTAACTTTTAAGCGGGGTCCCTTTGCGACATATTCGAATTTTCCACATTGTGGAAACAATTAATTGCTGTTGGCATCCATCTCGACTACAAAAGAGTTTTGCACTTAATGTCTTGCAAATATAAGTGCACACCCTTTATATGTATGTATACATATACACGTAGGGTAAGTGACCCGGTTCTGGCCACTGATCCAATTTTTGCCATTCTCCACTTCAAAGCGATGCTAACAAGGTACAGATAACTGAAACAGGTCTATAGTATATGATTTACAATCACGAATTGATGTGGCAACACTAATACAATTGTCAGCGGTTGTCACTGAGATGATGGCAGCCATGGGTAAAATGTGGCCAAAAGTAGCTCTAACACCATTTTTGTCTTTTGTTAAAAAAAAAAAAACACCCATCTATTGCGAGTTTTTTAATTATAAGGTTCTATAGGGTAAGTTTAATATATTTTTGATAACTTGAGATGAGCATGAAGTCCGAGATAACTAAAAAGATGAATCACCAAACGCTTGAGTGCGTGAAAAACATTTAAAATGGCCAGAACCGGGTCACCTGCCTTATATGTCTGAAAGTGTTTTTCTGAATCATCCTGTAATATTAAGTTATTAAGTGATATAATGTTTAATTTGCTCCTTAATTTTTCTATATAACGAAAAAATTCTTAAGTTACAACGTTTTTTATTTATTGAAAACTAAATAGTTTCACAACTTTTTTTATTGAAATCTTATGAGCTGCTGTTAAAATTGAAATTTCGAAACATCCAAAGGATGGTAAATAAAAGACTTAGGTGATTACTACATATATGTAGATTAGATGATAAGATAATCTACTTAAACTTTAATCTCCCTTTTTTGTGAATGGGTTGATTTCTTCAAATTAATTATCATCTTCTGTTGCAGACGCACATTATTCCAATTGATTAGGTATTGAATGAAATTCGATGATATTTGAAGAAGGAATTATTGTCTAGGACACGGAAACTCAAGAGCTATTCATTTTGGTTATGGGAGTTCATACTGTTGACATTTACTGAAAGGCTGCATGATGAAGCTATGAATTCTCATAACAAAATAGGATTTAGAAGGTAAGTCATGCATGGACTTACATTGACCCACTCAAGTCATTATACGTATAAGTCACTTGTTCAACACGAACCTTTCCTTCTAGGTATGTACATAACATAAATCTATATGCATATATGTTTTGTGTTATAAATGATGTGCCCAAGGCCTGTTCGTCAGTGGCATCATAATTTGCGTTATCTTTCCTTTTCGGTTGGTTATAAGTTTAGTCTGACTCTTGTACCATAAAATTGGGAGCAATAGTGAAGAAATTTACTCCATTATTGTTTTATTCTCATATTCCAAACATGTGAGAAGATTCAATTAAACTAATAAGAGGTTTTATTAAGTTAGGCATAAAGCTATGGGGATTTTCCTTTTCTAAACAAATAATTTTCATAGCAGAACAATGAAGGCTTTATTCTAATTGGAGTAGAAAAATTATGGATTAGATATATTTTTCGTCAGTTTATTTTTTCAACTTAAACATTTCGGGTTCTTTCCATTTTCATAATCATATTTTTTTTATTATAGGAATGTTCGGTGTTTGTGTTTGAAAAGAAAATCGCTGAAAAGTTACATAAGCCAAAGAGGAAAGAAACGGTGACGGAGCTTTTACGGGCATCAGTAAAGCAATTGGAAAGATTTCGGCATCCGAAGGTAATTTTTCATAATAACAAGGCGACACGTAAAAGCACTAACATAAAATTAATAATTTTTCTCCTCAGATTCTGCAAATAATTCATCCAATAGAAGAATGCCCCGATACGCTGGCATTTGCCACAGAACCAATATTAGCGAGTTTAGCGAATGTGTTGGCCTATCAGGTAAATTGTGTCCAGTTCAAAAAATATATTTACAAATTGGATGAACAATTTTGGAAAGTACCTACTATAAATTGATCCGAAAATTATAAATACAAAACCCAATATATATAGACTTTAAATCGTCCTCAATACACACAGATGCTTCAGTTCCAATCTCAATTTGAATTTACAATTCGCAATCACCTGAATTTTACTGATTAATTTTCATTTACTTAGAGAACTCAAATATTTGCGTTAATTGATAAACTTTTTACTTTGGATTAACGCGATGTTTGCATTCGAGGCTTTTTCGGCAGCAATAATAATTTCTGTTTTTTTTGCATTTTAATTGGATTTATTTTGCATTTGAATTTTTATTAAAACATTCCGTTCTCTCGTAGGAGTCGGGTATTTGCGGACCAGTCACTGGACCCCCAAGCACTGGAGCATCACAAGTCCTTCCACCTGGCGGCATTATTAGACCAGCGCATGCTAGGGAATACAATTTTTTAGATATCGAATTAAAATACGGAATTCTGCAGGTAAACTTTAGTTAATCGCACAAAATGGGATATTTAATTGAATGAGAAGTGTCCTTAGATTTATTTTCATTTATTCCTGTCACGATATTTTATTTATTCAATTTTATATTAATCATTTACTTTTGATATGGTGATGAATAATTTTGATGATTATATGAATAACGAGTATTGCCATTACCTTATTTTGCCTTATTTTCTATTATTTTCCTAAAAGTGAATTTTGCTCGGAATTTAAATTAATAAATTAAATATGCATTCTATTCCTTATTACGTTTTTACATAAACATTTTTTTTTATTAACCAACCAATATTATTGTTCACCAGAAATAAAGTTGTTTTCATCCCTCAACTCTAAATAATGCAATCGACAATTTGTGGGGGAAAAGAGAAGAAATAAATGAATCCTTAAATCAATTGACAATTTCTACCCTAAAAATTGAAATAAACAAGTAGAAATTATTTACTTCAACTCGTCAAGCAAACTAGAGGGAGCGCAACTTATTTAATTTACAAAAGTTCATTAGATTTTGTAAATTATGTAAATTGCTTTTTGTCGTTGATAGAAGATATAATCGATGATAAAACTTTTTCAATTCAAGATTCAAAAAAGGCAAAGTTCACTTTTTTTTCTGTGGAAAAATGAATCACGATCATAAAACTACACATTTCTTTTGTAATTCAACAAAATAGTGTGAAATGACATAATTTTTAACACTTTGATGGCCAGACACACTTAGGGTAAAGTACAGATAGATTCCGTATTATTTTGTTGCCGTCACAGAAATCTAGAGAGTCTTTTTCAATATTTGACTAGTAATTATATTTTTGGTTTTATGTATCAGATTTAAATTAATTAAACGCGGTATTTCCCATTTAACATTTTAAAGCTACCTCCACCCCACCATCAAGGAGTGGGGGTGAGGAGTTGATTTTAATGTCAATCGAAAATTTTTCAAAAAATTTTTAATGCGAGTTTTTTAGGGTTCCGTTTTCCGTAACTCGAAAGGAAAAAATGGAATCCTTATAGGATCACTTTGTTGTCCGTCCCTCCGTCTGTCTGTCTGTCAAGACCCTTTTCCCAGCAACGCGTGGAGGTATCAAGCTGGAATTTAATAATTTCCATATAATAAAAATATTTTTAATAATTTTAAACTTACTACCCCTTTCCTCATGAACGCGTAGAGGTATTAAATTGAAATTCATATCAAATACTCAAGTCTATAATACCTTTAAGCTGTAACAAAATCAAACTTTTATGTCAACGCAATCAAAAGAAAAAGCAATTTGGTATATATTTGCAATAAAAATACCATAACTATGACTCGATTGTCGTGATGGGTGAACTTTTACTTATATATACCTACACGGTTCTACGGAACCCTCGGTGCGCGAGTCCGACTCGCACTTGGCCGGTTTTTTCTTTTTGTGTTCCGTACCAAAATGGACAAAACCGAACACTTATGGAATCACCGGTGTCTATCCGCCCGTGTGTCACAGCCGTTTTTCTCAGAGATTTTTAAACTAATGGAGCTGAAATTTAGCACACTTATATCTATCTATCTGGCCAAAAGCAGAACTGATGTCAAAAAAGCTTAATTTTAATTTAGGGATCAGTTTTGGGGAGCAGAAGCGGATAATTAAAAAAATAAAAGATGTTCGACAATAGCGTGTGGGGTATCTAATGAAAGTTTACCAAAATGCCAGCTCAAAAATATTTTTTATATTTTTATCATGCAAACTTCTTTTAACAAATTATTCAAATTTTTGTCTCTGGCCTTATTTAAAAAAAACTAGGAATGGTATAGTGTGTATTAAACCGAATTATCAAGAGTGAAACTATAAAACTATGTAATTCTCGGTTTATTTTATTTTAATATGGAACCATAATTGTGCTGTTAATTATAAGGACATTTATGTACTTCAGTAGCTAGATTGCGCATTGGGACATCTAACTCACCTTTTAAGGAATCTATCCGTTTATTTTAGGAAACATTTATTTTACGCTTTGCAATTTTGATTTATAAAAAAAAAATTAGTCATTACTATATTTGTCATTGACTGAGCTATAAGCTGCTACACAATTCCTAACCAATTCGCCAAAAAACTACAAAATTAAAAAGTGGGGCATCTATCCGCATACTTTACCCTAAATGAACAATGAAAGTAGATGTTTATTTCTGCTGTTCCTACCTATTATACTTTAAAATCGAAAAATTATGGCTTTTTACTTTTTTAAAGTATAAATTCCACAATCTCACATAACATGTAACGCAGATTGAAATAAAAGTATAAATTGAGTTTGAGGTACCCGTGTATAAGTCGAAAAAGTTTGCCTATACATAATTTGTTTTTTAAGGATTTTTCCAGAAATATTTTTAAGACAAATATTGAAACTTCTTCAACTTATAGTTTTGACACATTTTCCGATAAAATTTATTGAGAATATGCTTAAAATTGCGACGTAAGAATGATGTTTTCTTCGAAATCGAAAATTGCCATTTTTTTTTTACATATTTATGTCCTACCCTAAATGAATGTTTCTTCAACATTTTATCAAAATCTATGAAGAGTTCTCAGACTCAATCTGTTTTTAAACAAGACCCCGGCTGCCTGTAGTTTTTGTATCCTTGGAAGTAAGGGTTAAAATATATTTTTAATATATCTCGAAAACTATCACTCCCACAAAAATTTTGTTTTGAGTTTTTCCGTAGATAATTAATTAATTAATTAATTTTATTTTTATAAATAACGTTGTTTTGTAACTTCTACAATTAATAAGTTATACGTAAAAATTAATGACAGTTTAAGATATGAATTACTATTTGCGTTGATGGCTTCTTTTTTATTAGTTTATTGGAGAAAATTGCTTATGAGCTATTTTATAGAACATTTTGCAATAAATAATTTGACCTAATAATTTTTTTATATTTTTATTAATTTTGAAAACTTTGTGTCTATTACGAAATATTTAGGCCATGTAATGTACACGATACTTTATGCGGTATGTCATACATATGTATGTCAGATTTTAGCGCTTTTTTATTCCTGCAAATCGAAGTCTAAATGGTTCTTTCTGGAACAACGAATTAACGAGCCATTAATTTGGCGCTTTTCATTTCAATGTTTTTTTTTTCATTATAACCTGGAAAAGAGCGATATAATAGCCATTTAGATCCTTCTTTACCGGGATAATAAAATTCCAAAGCCGGAGATGTGTCGTATAAAATTCATTATAGTTTCAAATGGAGACAAATATCTTTGCTCGGAAAGCACGGGAATTTCCCTGCCCCTCCACTAGCAAGTTTTACCGATGGATAAATGCCCTTTTGACAGACGGTAAACCGATAAAGTCGGAAATATGTCCCATAAAATATATTTTATAATTTTTTAAATACTTCTGCACTACTATTATTTGTATTCTTATTTTAATCTAAAGCGCAATATGACCTCAATTTTCGTTGCCCTATACACACAAAATTTAAAACCTTGTAATAATAAAATAAGTAAAATAAAATATTTATGTTCAAGGAGCTGAATTTTATTTCCTGTGGGAATAAAATTTAATTTCAAGTCTCACGGAAAACCCTCTAAACATCTTTGGTTGTTTCAGACCTAATTTTTTCTCCACAATGAATGGCGTTTCCAGTTTTCAATATCACTGAATCTATCTATTTTACACCATTCAATAAGATTATTATTATTAGATTTCGCTCAGATTAAGCCTTCCTATTCTTTTAGAATTATTAAATGGAAATATATAATTTATATTATTATTTCCATCAACCATATATGTAGAGGGCGTTAATTTCGTACATAAAGAATATTTGTTAATGGTGGAGATCATTGGGGACATATTTCAAATTTTTTTTCCGCAGTCTATGAAAGTGAAGACTCATTATATTTACTATTTATTTATAATTGTGTTTTCATCCAAATTTTTGGTGAAAACCATGATTTTTGTTTTGCAAAAATTAAGAAGATGTTAACCCTCAATGATATCCAGTATTCTTGAGAACAATTTATAAAATTTTTTATTTCAAACAACTTATTTATCGGACATTTTAATTCATTTGTAAAATTGGAATCTAAACCACCTTTTTCGCGGACAGCGACGTGAAGTCATGTCGGATAAGTGTTCTATTGTTCAAAACGACGGTATATTTCAACTTCATTTCAAGGAGCTAAGACGGCATATTACGTCGTGGTTTTAATTACCATAAGAAAACTGATTTAGTTGTAAATGGTTTTTAGTTTCACGTAAATATTTCGAGTCGCTGTTCAGCTATCATTTATTGCATTAAATTTTAATTTCTCTATCAACAAGATTTTTCTCTAGAAAGAATAAAAATTGGAATAAAACAATTTCAATTAAATTATAAAGATAGTTCAATTTGTTTTTTATGTGAAATGAAAATACGTGTTATGTAATTGCGTTTGTTTGTGATAGACATGCAATTTACATAATAGATTTTAAAAATTTGTTAGATAAAACGTATATGTGTAGTCATTATAGGGATTTATTTTATTTGCATCTTATTTCTGGTCAAAATAACTTAAAATTCAAGGAAAACTTAAAGTGGGCTTATTTTTTTATCTTCTTCCTTTTCAATGGTTTCACCTATAGTTCTATTTAAAACAAATTTTATATAGATTATACATTATAGATTAAATTAACAATGTTAAAGTACGTTTTTATCGAAGCGAAGAGCAGGAAACCAACCAACCAACATTTAAATAGCCCTTTTCAAACCATTCCCAGGAGGAATCTTTCTACTTTTCAACCGCTCCCAGGAGTAATCATCTCATAAAAGATTGAACCAGATTCTCAAAAGTGATCCATTTATTTTAGTTTTGTTCCTAAATTTATTTGATTTCATTCAAAAGTAAGGAAATAAAGTTAAATCTCCTGGTCAACAAGGCTTTTTCTTGAACTCCATAGGTACTTATATCTGGTGATGTTATTTATCTGAAAAAAAAAGTTTTTCCCCCGATGCCAGCCGACGTATTCTCGGTAGATTCAATAAAATTGGCTATTATGCCAACTCAGCAAAATACACAATAAAAATTGATATTCGAAAACCTCATGCATAGATAGGTACAAGGGGCGGCGCCGTCATCGGCGGGTTTTCTTACATCAGAGGGATCCTTGGATTGGATTAGAATTTTTGAAGTCTTTTTTCGGGAAGGAAATTGTTTTATTTGCCTCGACCGCTCTGTTTCTGCCCGTGCAGGAAATTTCTCCAGAGATTAAAAAATTTGAAATGAATGGGAACCGAAGAAATTACCCAGTTTCACATGCCCGGATCTCGCCGGCATCGCATTATCCTCTTTCATCGAACCTTGTACCTCCGGGCAAATTGCCATTCTGAATAATTTTGAATTTTCCCCAGGTTACATTTAGTCTACTCGAGGGATTTCTAAAGATCAGAAAACAACTTCACTACAGCAAAGTAACTTATAGAGATTGATAAGCGTCTCTCGATGGGACAGAACTTCTGGGAACTGCGCTCGGATATATCTTAAATTGCGAATTTCCTTTTCCAGTCTTTACCTTTCGGCTTCATTTGGTTTTATATTGCGCTTATTATTCATGAAATGCGTCCGAAACTTTTTGATGAAGCTATATCTCGAATTGCAAATTTGGTACCTACCATAAAAAAAAATGCAATAAATGTAAACAAAAACGTCGTTGAAAAACTACCAAAAAACAAATGTTGGACCAATAGAGGTAAACATTTTATGAGGTCCTTTCTGCTCTTACTAATGGTCAGTTCACACGAATCAGGAACGCAAAGCCATCTATTTTGTTTTGAACAATTTCGTGTGTCTGAGCCCAATTCCTTCACGGAAACACATGTTTTATTTGCTCTGAAGAAGTTCTTAATTAGGGCAATTTTTCGTGATTGCTCATTGTTAAGTAGCGGGCGCTGGTGGGCTCGAGGTAAACATTTCTCTCAGATAATTAAAAACAACTCCGCGAAAAAGGTAAATATTTATCGTCAATTAATTCCCTCTAAGGACTGGTTGTAATTAAAAGTTCCCACCTCTCTGTCGTAAATGAGACAATGTTTTCTTTAAAATTTTGAAACAGTACGTTTTTGTTGCTTGATTAACGACTTAATATTTAAAATGACATAAAAGACGTACAATGAATTAGGTGATTGAGCGATTTTGGGAACAAAAGGTGGATCTTTAGTAAATTGAATTAGTTTTCGAGACTGCTAAGCTAATAAAATTTTAAGAGTGTATTTAGCGTCAGTCGTTTTAGAAATGAGCTCCCCTGGATTAGATTAGAATGTATTTAATAAAGCAAAGTATCTTATCATACCTATCGTAAAAATACAATTTTTACTTTACCTTCACCAAATGATTATAAATGACAAGGTAATTATTAATTTTCTTTTAATTCAAACCTCTCATATTCTTATGAGCTAAAAATACAATATAACAACTGAAGTTTCATAAAAGCTTATTAATATTTAAAATTAGAAGTCAGGTAATTCTTTTCATTTAATATTTTTATGTATAATTTCTTTACGCCCTTTTCCACTCACAATGCGTGCTTAAGTTCTCACTCATCTAAGCGGGAGGCGAAACTTAAGTAACGACTTAAGTATTTTCGGTTTCACAGTTCTTTTTTATTTCGTGCTTAACTGAGTGAGAATTTAAGCATTTTCTCTTTTTTGTAGGACATTGGGTTGTATGCAAAAAGAAGAGTAATTGCTCTTTTCTCAAATTATCGAGCAATTGCTTAAAGTAATATGCAAAAAAAATATTGATTTCGCAAGACAGATCTCATGTGGCAAGTCTGAACTCGAAGTATGAGAACGTGCTCGGTTAAAAAGCTCACAGCAAGTAATTTCTATGAATCGTATGCAAAATACTGAGAAAGTACTTATTTTTTCGCGATTAGGCTTAAAAATAAGTAAGCATGGCTTTCACGTTACTCAGTTTATAAAACACCATCGACATGGCAGACTTTTTACCTGTTTTCGCACTTTCGAGAAGAATACGTAGAAGATATACTAATAGTGAAAATTTTCGTCAATTATATCGGTTCAATGAAAATACAGTCCAGTTGTTAACAGAACATTTCTTAAGAGAATCTACTGAAACACGTGGCGGAGCATTACAAAATGAAGAAAAAAAGAGAATTTTCTTGCGATTTGTTGGAGATCCTGGTTTTCAGAGTGGAATAGCAGAGGACATTTTAGTACATCAAAGTACAGTATCCCGGGTAATTGCTGAAGTTTCCAGTAAGTTAGCAAGCCATGCCAAAGACTGGATTGTATTCCCAAAATCTCCATATGAAATACAGGAAGCAAAAAATATGTGGAGACAGAAATATAATTTTCCTATATTATAATATTGTAGATGCATCGATTATTTGTAATTAAAATATTAACGCGAAAAATCTAATTTACCAGGAATTTTATTAAGACTAGGATTGTTCTCATTGTCCATTAAAGAAAGAAAATCCTTTTCCCAATCCTTCAAAATAATTTTCTTATTTCCCGTTTTGTTTAGATTCGTTTTATTTTTTAACCGCGACTTCACATTGACTACTTTTTTATTAATTTGCTTTTCAGAAATTACACGCCCGAATGTTGTTTTATAAGCTTCAATAATTTTTCCCAGTGCCTCCCGTTTTTTCAATTTAAAAGATGGAAGTTGTGTTTTTTCCATCAGCATTTTCTACTTTTTTAGGTCATTTACTAAAAAAATGTTTATATTGTTCGTTTCTGGAAAAACAGAACCCTCACTATCACTACCGGAAGACATGATTGTATCACCTTGCACCGTGTCTAAACGAAACGTGATTTAAATGAAGTGTAAGAGCTTTAAGATCTAAAAAAAATGAGTTCGACCAAGCGAGTATTTTCTAGTGCAAGGTGATACAATCATGACTTCCGATAGTGATAGTGAGGGTTCTGTTTTTCCAGAAACGAACAATATAAACACTTTTTTAGTAAATGAGCTAAAAAAGTATAAAATACTGATGGAAAAATCACAACTTCCATCTTTTAAATTGAAAAAACGGGAGGCTCTGGGAAAAATTATTGAAGCTTATAAAACAACATTCGGGCGTGTAATTTCTGAAAAGCAAATTAATAAAAAAGTAGTCAATATGAAGTCGCGGTTAAAAAATAAAACGAATCTAAACAAAACAGGAAATAAGAAAATTATTTTGAAGGATTGGGCAAAGGATTTTCTTTCTTTAATGGGCAATGAGAAAAATCCTAGTCTTAATAAAATTCCTGGTAAATTTAAATTAGATTTTTCGCGTTAATATTTTAATTACAAATAATCGATGCATCTACATTATAATATAGGAAAATTTCTGTCTCCACATATTTTTTGCTTTACTGTATATCATATGGAGATTTTGGGAATACAATCCAGTCTTTGGCATGGCTTGCTAACTTACTGGAAACTTCAGCAATTACCCGGGATACTGTACTTTGATGTACTAAAATGTCCTCTGCTATTCCACTCTGAAAACCAGGATCTCCAACAAATCGCAGGAAAATTCTCTTTTTTTCTTCATTTTGTAATGCTCCGCCACGTGTTTCAGTAGTTTCTCCTAAGAAATGTTCTGTTAACAACTGGACACTATTTTCATTGAACCGATATAATTGACGAAAATTTTCACTATTAGTATATCTTCTACGTTTATAAGTATATTCTTCTCGAAAGTGCGGAAACAGGTAAAAAGTCTGCCATGTCGAGGGTGTTTTATAAACTGAGTAACGTGAAAGCCATGCTTACTTATTTTTAAGCCTAATCTCGAAAAAATAAGTACTTTCTCAGTATTTTGCATACGATTCATAGAAATTACTTGCTGTGAGCTCTTTAACCGAGCACGTTCTCATACCGATAATTTGAGAAAAGAGCACTTACTCTTCTTTTTGCATACAACCCATTGTATTTATTTCAGGAGAGACCCTATAATGAAAAACGTTCAAATAGAATCTAAAGGAGTTTACAAAAGCCCTTTTTGGATAAAATTTCCTTAATAATGTTCCTTAAATGTTGATAAATTAATTTCCGTAACCTTTGAATTAAATTACTTTTTGAATTCAAAGTTTTAAAATTTGGATTAGAAAAATCCAATTCAATTATTTTGACGTCATGTGCGCAAAAATAAATTTAAATCAAAGGTAACTATAATAAAGTAAAGTATCAAAATTTTAGAAGTTGTATTAAGGAAGTATTATCCAAAAAGGGTATTTTTAAGCTCGTTTCGTGACGATCAGATTAAAACATGCATATTGTAGTATGTTGTAAAATAAGTACATAGAATGTTTAAGAAAAATGGCTTTAACGATTTTGTTCATTTTATGAGAGATATGTAAATGTTAAGCTATAATTTTTCTTTGCATATAGAGTAAATAAAAACCCTTGAAAAACGACCGGAGACATCAAGACGTCAAGAAGCCAAGTTGAGTTACCCTGTTGTAAACACATCACAAGCAGGAATTTCTGGAATGTCGTGATAATATTATTTCATTCATTTCATGTTTGATAGTAAGCCGGCAGGGAAATGACAAGACTAAAAACAAATGTTTCTCAGTTTTACCATTTGAATTCAGTTTATTGCAAAAATTGCAAATTTTGCCTATAATTTTCATTTCAAAAGGTTAAAATTATACTGAAAATGATATCGAATTGGTTTTCACGTTACAAATATGTACCTATATCCAAAAACTGTTCCGACTATATCAAATTAACCCTGTGGCCTTTCTTGCATTTAGAATGTTACCTAATTTGATTCATTGAACTTAAGATAATAACTAAACTGAAAAACAAAATATATTTGTTTTTTTCGCTGCTCTGGTCATAAACAATGTTTTTGAATATCTAATATACATATGTTGGACATGTTGCTAATTTTGAAGCAGAAAGCAGACCAGCTTAAGAGGCCTCTGCTTGTTTCCATATGTATTATATTTCAAACATACTAAGGGTAAAGGTTGTAAAAACGCAAGCAGATTATTCCAATTTTTATTTAGAGTGAATGTATACCATTTATAGTCTAAAGTCGTATTTGTGTTGGAGACATACTAAATTAAATAAGTCCTAAAATACATTTTTTTTTGTACACCTAAGTGATTTAATTTTTGTTTGAATGAGCCTAATGATAAGTACGTATTATTATTTAAATTAAAGCTTACCTGCATTAGAGAAAAAAAAAGGGACACTTCTAAACTATGATATGCTTTAAAAAACCTATTATAAAATTTACTAGGCCTAAATTTTAGCAGTCACTTAGTTCTTATATTTACACAATTATTGGGAGCTATGAAAGTAACAAAATCATAAATTTTGTTTTCGCTCGTATAGCAGATAGCTCTGTTGAGCCTAACACAATAAATATATATTTCAAAATATCTCCTATCTTTTCCCAGAGTTGTCGTAAAAATACAGACAAAATTAATGACATTATAATTAGATGATTAATCGCTCTAGAGCTGCAGTGAGTGAAATTATCTTAAAGGATGTATAAGAATTGTACTAAAATAAATGTTATTTTGAAAATTAGAGATAACACATTTCATTCTTATTCTACAGTGTAGTAGTAATTAGAGCGTTGTGAAGAATTATATTTGTCAAAAATACATACATATATGTATTTATAAATTTATTATAGCCGGACAACCACCATTATAGAATACGAGCGATTTTTTGGAGAAATTCGTGTCAACGATTTCTACAATTTTCATGACATTTTAAACTGGAAAGGAATTTTAGTGGCAGAAAAAGTAACTTTTGATTTTGAGTTTGTCAAAAATAAAAGCAAAATATCTCAAAAACTATTGACGATCGACAAAAAATTCCTTCAGATCCTTAAAAGGCAAATGGAAGTTTGTAGCAAAATTTCATAAAAATAGGGGGATTTGTTGTATCTGAAAAATTTAGTTAATTAAAGAAAAAAAGTGAAGCACTTGGCAGCTAAGGGTTAAATTAATTTCGTAGTTATTTTTTGTATGAAAGCGTCAATAAAGTAATATAGTATGTAAATGCAAGGAATATTAAATAAATATATTGAAATACTAAAACTAAAATTGTTAAAAAATTTTAATATATGTACATATCTGGTCATTGTAGGTAGGTACTTGTATTTTTCAGAAGTGTAATTTCTAGCTTCCTTTAAGTTTATTTCGCTCACTGTATTATCAAAGTAATTCTTTCCCAAAATAGTTTTGCTGATTATTGTAGCGCATTTGAGTGACGAAGCGATGTTAAGAAATAGTTCCTCGTAAAGAAGTCTTAAAAGTCTCCTCAGCAAGTACTTTACAAAATATTAAGGTCGTTTCAGAGTTACTTCATTACAAATGTCTCATTCAAATTTGCACAGTGCTCGTTTATGCAAATCGAGTGGAAGGGTGCCAAGTGTCCCGCGATGCTTATTCCTCGTTATGTGTTTACTTACTATCGCTCCGGAGCATTAACAGAATTGTACGCTGACTTAATTATTTCTGCAGATTACCGAAGCGCTGTCATACCTCCATTACTCGGGCCATGTAATACACCGGAACGTTTGCCCGTCTTCCATTTTGGTGACGAAAAAGGGGACGTGGAAATTAGCCGGCTTAGAATTTATAGGTGCTGGACAAAATTAAGTTTGACTCTGAGGCGAGGTTCTAATTATCTTTTTTCCCCCCATTTAGAAAGAGTTAATGAGAACGACACTGTTGACTCTGTTGTGTGCCAACCGTGGAGCTCGCGGATTTCCAAGATGGCTCAACCGAATTTGGATTTTATGGGTGAGTGATTTAATCGGATTTGGGGCGAATCCCAACTCAGATTCTTTACGGATGTTTTTAATTGAGTTTTACGGGACCACCACGAGATATTCTCTAGAGATAGAAAAAGGCTATATTGATTTTTGTTTTGTTTTGTCTTTCATTTGTATAGCTCCTGAAATCCAAACTCAGTCAACTTGCAGCATACTCAGTGATATGTTTTCCCTTGGTATGGTTGTATGTGCGATATTCAACCAAGGTAGACCTTTAATCCAAGCGAATAACTCAACATCCGCGTACTTGAAGCAATTAGAGACGGTAAGTAAATTGTTTGGTACAACACTTTTTAACTACATTGTTGCTAAATTCCAACTTGGGAAAGGATAAAAACGAACGACAAACCTTCAGTGACCATAAATTTGCATAGTGCTTTAACTCTATATTATTGCTATCGAATTGGTATGAGTGAATTATTTAAACTTTTAGTTAAATGATGCAGTTCACAATATGCTCCCCCGGGTGCCCATTCCGCTGCAGGAGGCGACGTCTCGTTTAGTGAGCAAGGACCCCACTGCCCGGCCAACGGCGCAACTTCTTCAATTGATTAAGTACTTTAAGTAAGTAATTTTGTAATTTCAATTTAACTGATTCATTGATAAAAGAACGGAGAGAACGAAAATAATTTGTAATCTTGGATTAATCACAGCGATACAGCAGTGCACGCATTACAGTTTTTGGACGTGATAAATATGAAGGATCCCACTCAGAAATCGCACTTTTATAGGACGACATTGAAGGAAGTGCTCCCATTTATTCCTAGGGTAAGATCAAATGTTTTCTCACATGACTTCCTGCGTTTTACCCCAGACTATTTTGTTGTCTTTCCATTGAATTTCCTGTCGCCTCCAAGGCATTGTTACGCAATTGGACCGACGACGTCGGTTTTCACGTCCGCAGATTCCTTTTCCTTAAATTCCTTTAGGTGGCTTCGAAGAACCTTTTGTTTTTCCCCACTGATTTAACCTCCTTTTGTTTTTCTTTAATCTGTGGGGCTAATCTGTGGCCGTTTAAAACTTTTCCCAAATATAACGTTCATTTGGTTGTTTAGAAATTGTGGTGGCAGCACGTGTGGCCGTGTCTTCAGCAAGAAATGAGAACGGCTGAAGTTCTGGCCGCTGTCCTTCAGCCTGCTTTGGCACTGGTCCAGGAATCCATACCGGAGGAGTACGAAACTATTATTCTTCCAACTTTCAAGTAAGTCCACAAACTTTTTGCTACAACTCTATGAAAATATTCATGTCAGAAATTGGATGTGGAAGAATTCTACCTACATAAGTGTGCAACAAGTACGAAATGCTCCGCCGTCTTTGAGTTATGCATGTGGGTCAGTCCGAAAGTTGTTCAATTCCGTCGTGCACCCGGCTACATAACTTCGAATATACATACCAACATATATCGTAACATAATCTGCGAGCATACATACATCCTTTTCTCGATGCTTGCCTCGTAATTTATGACGGAATTTAGCATTTTTGAATCCTTGGATATTATAGTACTTTACCGAAACATGTTGAACATCGTTCAGAAAGGAAAAGATTTGAAAAGAGACCAGAAATCATCTAAGATTTTTACATAAATAGAAAGATGAGAGCTTCTTAATGTTTCGGAAGAACGAGAAAGTTATTTAAACTTCGTGAAATGGATGCTTAAGCATTTATATTGCACTTGAATAGTTTTTCAAAAAATAGATTGAAAAATATAAAGATCCATCACTCATGCATAAAGATTTCACTCGTTTATAAGAAAAACTTGTTAAAATTTCAACAACTTTTATTCACTTTTAAGTCAAAAATTAATCTGAAAATTGATTTGTAGTCAAAATCATGACAATTATACTTTGTTGATGCGCGGTTTGTTGCTCCACGCCACGAAATAGTTAGAGTTAAATAATTTGAAAATAAATGTGGGAAAATTAATAAAAATCCTACACGTCGACTATTTGGCTTTAAAAATCTACATATGAGGCTTTCAAAAACAAGCTTAAATGCAAAAAAATAGGAAACAATAAGAACTAGGACCAATCAGGAAAGGTAACATTGAATGGAATCGCTGCGCCACAAAGTTCCAGGTCCCGTCGAACCTTTGGCGCAGCAAAATCGCTACGCATGCATTGTATCAAAGCAGGCGGGTTTTCGTGTAATCGAATTGACACATTTTACGACGCACCGAAAACGCATCGCATCTATTGTATCTCAGTTTTTTTCTGAAGAAGTATTAATAAACTTCAGTTCAATACAAACTTTCCTATTTGTCTGGAGATAACAAAAGAACGCAGCTAAATCTATTTCATTTCGCTATAATTATACATGTATATTGAATATTCGCCATTTTAAACTCCGAAATTTTATCAATATATTTTAAAACACAAAAAGGAGAACTTTGAAATATAATTTATTATAAATATTCCCAACACTTTTAAAGTCGGAAATTCGCAGGAACAGATTGTGTTCAAAATCCTCTTTCGGATTTTGATGACAAGTTTTAAAAACATTCATTTGGGCTCATAATTCCCGAGGTATTAAACTTAGAAGTTCTGATAAATTATCTTTTTTCGTCATAATTTTCAGCATATTCTCAAAGATTTTCACTGGAAATTGTGTTGAAGGTCTTCTCATTAAAATAATTTCTGGAATAAATCCTCAAGAAAAAAACATATTAAAGGCAAAGAACTTATTCGCCTTAACGACGAAATCAAAATAACAAATCAAAGAAATCTAATTCATTATTTTAGGAATCTAATGCCCGATTTCACAGTGCGAACTTAAGTTATGATCGTCACTTAAGTTCCCGTTTAATCATTTTTCGGTTTCACAGTGCGAACTTAAGTGTACATTACGACTTAAGTGGTCGCTATACTTAAGTCGCCAAAATTGGCCACTTAAGTCTCGCTTAGAGAAAATTTTTGACATTTCGTGTGGAAAATTCAACAAATAAACAAGTTGTTTTTAAAAATTGGTATTTTTATTTAAAAAAGGAATACTGATACGGAAGATTGAATTGATTTAAGTGATGAAGAATGTTATGAAGTCATTGTTCGACTTACATCCATCAAAAGATTCCATACCTTAAAATATATTGATTATAAAACTCCTAAAATTTTCATAAATTCATTTTAGTTACCTTTGACTTTAATTAATAACGTCAAAATAATTCGTTTTTCATGAGAGGGACTCTCATGAAACCAACACAGTGTCCTACATAAATGAGTAAAATACTTAAGTTCTCACTTAGCTAAGCGTGAAATAAAATAGGACTGTGAAACCGAAAATACTTAAGTCGTCACTTAAGTTTCGCCGTGCGCTTAGCTAAGTGAGAACTGAAGTGCGCACTGTGAAATCGGGCATAAGAGTTTTTGTTTAAAAAAGATTTTTCAACCAAATCTTATTAGAGGAAATACACAGAAAAATGTAACTATTCGAAATTATAAAGATAAATATCCAGTGAGATACAAGCTATCGTATCGATAAAAGTTTCATACTTTCATCGCTTTTGACCTTAAATTAACATTCGCACAACGTTTCACCAAAATTCATGAGAAAACCCAAATTCAAATTTATGCCAAAATAGCTAAAACGTAAAGCTAACAGTTCACTGCTATGAATAGATTTACATACTGAAAATTTTAATCAATGTACCTGAAATTCTCTTAGAAGTACTCTATATAAAAATTTCATATGGCTCAAAAGATCCCAGTTTGAAAAATCAATGGTAAAAAAAATTTTAAAATTTTTCAGTTGCTAATTGTCAGCAAAATATTATAAAATTTAGAATATGTATACGATATTATATATCACTTTATGATATTTGAAATCATGATCCCCGAAAACCACTAGGTACCTACTAATAAATATTTTAAATTCATAAATTTTGACCACTATTACAGTCTACATACATAGTTTCATGTGTTTAAACATTTAAAATTATGGATCGGAAATGTGTTTCAATGTAAGGTTTTACTGAAATTTTCCAAAAATTGGCACGGAGGTTATGGGATTGGGCGTTTTTATTCTCTTGAATCTTGAATTTTAATATTTCAATATGCACAACCATAGGAAAATGATAAAGTTCAAAAATCTATAATATTTTTCTATTAAAAATTTAGTTATTACAGCTACCACAGAAGTCGCTGTTATCTTAAATTTCGCTTATGCTTTGATAAATAATTTTATTTGATCTAACTAAATTGCTAAAATGCAAGTCTTGGTACTCGCTACATAAATATTTCGATTTTAAAACTGAATGTTTTAACAGACAGCATTTTCTATACACTACTACACAAGTTTTGCACTACAAAATTCTTGAACATTTTCTTCAGTTTCTTACATTATGTGACACAATAAAGTTTTATTGGAATACCGAAAAAGTACTTGAACCGTAAAATTCTTTCTTACTTAAGGTTTAAATGTTTTGTTGTGTCCATTTTCCGATGTTCAGTGCAATCAACTTTCGTAATGCGGTGCAACTGCAGGTTATGCCTTTGTTTTGAATATCAGAGGTAGAAACCATTTCTGACGATTAAATCGGGGACCTAATGGAGGAAAAATACTTTTCGTAGAGCACTTTGTCGCCATGGTTTTTCAATTATCTGGCATCCGCAAAAGTGGGTTGGTAATAGGTAAGTTTCCCAAGTTGTAGAACTCCGGCTCTGCGGCCCTGTTAACTAAATTAAATTAGGAGTTCTGGAGAATTTTAAATTTAAAGTTAGCGAAGTGATGTGGGATGCAGTCCTGCATTATTTAAGATCGCGTTGGGAATGGTACGGTGGTGTACTGCATTTTGAGTTTACTACTACTTGGAAAGATAAGGTTCATTGCAGCCACATTCTATATTTAACCTGTGTTTGGTTTAAATTAAAACGAAAAACTTTCAAGTAAATTCCATTCAAGTCGATTGACGGTGAAATTGTGTGCACTTATTCTTAAGTACTTTATTGGCTTCGAGCTCTACTTAGTTGTTAAAATATCTTTCCTCATTTTTTTTTCCAGGGTGGTTTTTGCATCACCGAAATCAATCCAAGCGACTGTAACACTCCTCGAAAATCTTCATGTGATATTAGAGAAAACTCCGAGGGAAGATATCAAAACGGATGTCTTGCCCCTGCTGTTCAACGCCTTTGAGAGCACAACAATCCAAGTTCAGGTAAGTTAAGCTCGCTTACATAAATATGCTCCTCGTCTCTATGCTTTTTATGATAGAGGTGGTCATGCAAGGACGTCTAGCTATAAGACGACTTATGTCGGATATATTTCGACGCAACTTGAACACACCATTTCAAGAATAATTCGGTTTAGTTCGGCATGAAAGATTAAAGTGCCTCGTAGTGTAGGCTCTTGTCTTTCGGTTTTGTATAAGCTTTAAGTGCGTTCGGATGTGAAAATTGCTGTCCTGTAAATAACGTAACATGAAACCCAACTGGTACCATGTCGAATCATTGCTGGATGTAATGAATGATATTTAGAACATCGTCGTTGGGCAAGCAAAATCATTTATAACGAGCTAAGACCAAAAAGGACGAGTAATTTTTAGTCGGAACGCACCCGCATATACAGACAACCCTTTCAAGGGGTACATTCAGAAAATCAAATAGGTCGGCAATGACTGGTGAGTTACTCTTTTATCGATGGTTCTGTTAACTTTATTTTTTCGAGGGGTCTGTGCTCTGTCGGTTCGGATTTACTCTTGATTTGCATTCACTTTGAAGTCCGGACGAAGTAAATTCCTTTGAATTTTGGCAAAATGGTCACATCATCACCGCAGATGGGAATTTTGAAAGTAAATATTAAATGTTAATTTTGAGTTTGCTTGGGATTTCCTGGATAAAGTCAAGCGGAATTCAAGTAGAGTCTGATTTACGCGGACGATGGCTATACTATGGGGATTGGTTATCTCCCCAATCTTTCATACTTTCTTGTGAAGTAGCATTTATAAGGCAGCTTTGGTGGTTATTTGGCCAAAATAAGTCAATATTATACATAAAAGGATTTATATTGTTGGCCGTTTTATTTGGACGAAATTTCGGAAAGTTTAAGTTAGCTTCAGTGTTCTCTCGCCTTAACAAAACCACAAAATATGCGTTATAAAAGGTATAAGTATATGCATTATGAAAAACAATACAAATACGTCCTTAATACACATTTGAATAACTGATATTAATACTTATCATTTTTTCACGTGTGGCACGGCGTTCAAGCAATTGTATGAAAAAGGTGGGCAGAAAATGTTCTTACATTATAATTCTAGCATGAGTAATCTATTTAAGTTCGACACCAGGCCATAAAAAGACGTCGAAATTTAATTAAAAAGATTGTATTATTACAGATTTCCCTTCGCTTATACTTCACACTTTGAATATCTATCGGGCGAATATAAGGACTGGCGATCGGTCCTCACGGCTGCGTCTGTGGTAAGAACGTCAAGCCGTAGCCACACTGAAAAGATCGGCTTGACGTTCTGGATCGAAAGGCCAGCATTTTTTTTGAGCTCGTTCGCCTCGGAGAACCTCGGAAGTAATAGAGTTGAAAAAGACCATATTTTGAACAATTTATAAAAATAAATTTAAAATATTTTGTACACTTTATATAAAATTATATACTTACCTATAAAAAGATATTTAAAAAAAAAAACTTTTATTTTAAAAAGTATTCTGTTCGTGAAACTTTTCATAATGATAGCCAGATCAATGGGGTTGTGAAAAAAAATTGTCTGCCATCTTTGGGCTTTCGCAATTGTGAGTTTAAAATAGCGTCATATTACCATTATTAAGACAGATAACGTTTAAAGCTAAATAAAAGCTTTTAAAATTAAACTAATGTAAAATTAAGTAATTTTTTAGTGTGATACGTTTTTTTGTAATCTTCAAGCATTTTGTGGGCGAAAAACTTTTGATTTCAAATAAGTGGAAGATAATTTCCTGTAAATTATGAATGTACTCAAAAATTCAGATACCGACAAAAGTTTAAAATTCGTTGACCAATGCAATTAAGTAGTTACTTTTAGGATTAACTTTGCCATTAGAAAGAGTCTGCATTATTTACATAAATATATTTGTAATTAAAGTATTAAACCTTTTTAATTCCCAATTCTCAACAACAAATTGTAATGGAATTCCACAGGGTACATATGAATCGAATGGCACATGTTTCGAGCATTTAAAATTAACTCTGGTAAATTAGGGTGAAATTTTCATTAAGCAGCTCTTTCCTTTCTAAGCTCTTGAAATCGCAGATGAAATATTTACATAGAAATGTTCTTAAATTAAATTACGTGACACGCAAAATTTTTAAACTCGTTGCATCTTTAATCCGATGGGCTTTACTACATGTACCAGTCTAATTATAATATACAATATTAATACAGACGTTGTTCTTACTAGGTACTCGTTTATCCTTATCGATTTTGTCTCTTTAAAATTATGGAGATATAATTTGTTTGGAATTTTCTAGTTAACTATTGTATTTAGACGCAAAATATAAATACCTATAGATATGATAATGATTTTTTTTTACATTTAGAATTTAACTTATGATTAATACAAGTGCATAAACTTTTGACTATTTTTATATATTTAATTTTCATAATACTTTCAGAGCGCTGCACTTGTCGCTGTAACAAACGTATACGACTGCATAGATGAGGCGTCAATAAAAAAAATGGTTCTACCTAAAATCAAAATGGTATTTGAAAAGAACCATACGGATATAAAAATCGTTGCGAACGTCTTATCATGCATAGAGCGTACTCTTGAGAAGCTGGATAAGTCACAGGTATTGGATAAATTTACATGAAAATCTAGGCACGTTGTCTGCATTGTATTCAATAGATAATCGATGAAGTGCTGCCGCTGCTTTGGGACGTCCGTCTTTCCGATCCGGAAATCATACTTCGTGTAGTGAGTAAGTTACTTATTGAAATGCAACTTGAATTTTAATTACTGTCATATCAAAGGAAGTTATGTCTGTAAATGGATCATAACATTTACCAAATTCATAATTCATATTTTGAATAGCCAGAAAGCATCAGGAATCCTTAATTGAGAGGACTATGGCATACATTTTATCTTTATATTTAATTGCCTTGACTTTTAAGTTAAATCGGTGCTTTCAAACACAAAATTATTTTAAGAGAGGTAAAACACTTAATTTATTCGTCAAGTCAGATTTCAATATGCTGCTTACACTACAGAAAACCTCTGATTCTATCATATCGAAACAAATTTCGAATTTTATATTATTCCACCATTGTCGCCCCAAATTTTCCATTCGACCGAAAATAGATGAAGCAACTTTTACTTTCTGATTTTATTTTTTAAGAAGGATACAAGACATGTTGGCGGGAAAGAAGTACTTGAAATGATTTGACTTTCGACAACTTTTCTTTAAAATGTCTTCCTTAAAAGTCGATTTCTAAAAGTTTCGTTCAAGACTCGTAATTCATTTGCGTATTTCGTTCGAACTTTTTGAGAAACATTGAAAAAAAAAATTATTTTTTTTTTTCGTTGCGGAATACTGTTCGCAATAAAAGTTTCAGAATTTCAGGGGAGAAAGGAAATTGAAACTTTATTGTAATGTTTTAATAAAAGGAGCCTCGGCTTTAACGCATGTCTGATATTCTACGGAACAATACAAAAATGTTGGGGGAACGTTAGAAGACTATACGAATAATTTTAGGAGTTCTTGTGTTACAAGAAGTTGTCCTTAAATTATTTATAAGGTATGACCAAGATTCAAAATATTTGCAAAGCAAATAAGATCACGTAATAAACTCACGCTTTGAGAAATCATGTAATATTAATGTAAGTTACTTTACAAAACTTTCATTAAGTCAATTTTGGCATAAAGAGTTTTTAGAACCAACTTGTTGACTGCCTGGCTATTACATATGTATAGTACCTACATATTTTTGAATGCAAAGACAATGAACTTTGCTTATTTCAATATAATAACTTTGTACTGGATAAAAAAGGTTCTATAACAATTATTATTTATTTTTAGTTAGTTTATATGGTTTTTAATTACGTCATTACCCTATTCAGATTAAATTTATGTAGATCTTGTAGAGTATTAAAGATTTAAATTATTTGTAATATACATATATTTGTTTTATGAATAATATGAAGGCAATCTGATGTTATTCTTTTAATAATAATTCAAAGTAGGGGAAGAAAGGCATAAAAGGGGCAAATAAAATTTCAAAACAAAAATATTTTCATTGTATCAATAATTGAATTTATTCGTGGTTTAAAGTGAATTTTAGTAATTGTTTCCAAATGTTTTTTGAAGCATTGCTAATGGATCATTGAACTAAATATTTGTCATTGTATATAATCAGTCATTTATTCAAATGCAGGTAAACAATAAAAAAAAAATTTTTTTTAGATAAAATTGTATCTAGTTTTAGAGGTTATTTTCTCAATTTATATGTGATATTTATGAAAGGGACACTAATTGCATTTATTCAGATCGTTTCAGATGTTGTTGCACGAAATTTCGAAATGAATTGAAATTTATTTATAATATAGTATATTGAACAATTTTTATTTCACGAAAATGAATCTGAATTATCTGTAAGTGTTAATTTTCAATTGAATTTCCTTTCAATGCAGTTTACTTATGAAAGCGATAAAAAACACTTTGTTTTTAAACAGAGAAAATAAAAAACTAAGAATAAAGAAAGGTTTATTATCGTGTTGTATATCAATAGTAAACTAAATGAGCTTTAATTTAAATTTTTTTTTTTGTAATTTATAAATTAGGGATTATGCGGAGCTATTTTTTAAGGAAACAATTAAAGATAGAAGTAGTAATGTATAGAATAACATGCATCTAGTAAAATAACAAATAACGAAGGGGGATTTTCAAAAAATGCAGAGCTTATTTATTTAAATTTTTTATGTTGGACAATGTTCATCATACTTTATTTTTTCAGAATTAAAATGAGGGAAATTGACTAATTCGGATATTTTTCTAAATTCTGACTTTTTGACATAAACATTGAAGCATCCTAATAATTGTATTGATATAGGACCAAATAGAATTAAAAATAATGAAGAATATAAAGATGGAAACTGGAAGAAGTTAATTTTCCGATTCAATGAGCTTTTTTTTCCAAATAAAACTTTATATAGAAGTCTATTGGTTTTTTGCTATTAAGATAATAATTCATATTTATATGAAAGAGTCAAAATTTGTTGCGCTACAAAATGATTATAGGGTGCGGCATTGTGTAATAATTAAATCCTAAAGTATTTATATTCTTCTATTCACTAATATTCAAGTATAAAACTAGAATAACAAAAATTGCAATGTTTTTATTTGTCAGATTTCACAATCAAAATCGTTTTTGGCAAAGCAATTACAGTAGTTTAATTAATTTTTAGCCTCTTCTCCTTTCACTAGGATTTAGCACGTGAAATGTTGTAGGCACTGCGCCCGCGGCGGCGTTGTTTCATTTATAAAACAAAAACCTCCAATCAAGCGGCGGAGGTGGGATTTTCAAGGATGCAAGAAACGACAAAAACTAAAATCTCTTTGGTAAATTTCACCTTTCACTTTCAGTTCATATGTGTTTATAATGTACGCAATATATGTACATAAAGACGTCCTCTTTGCTAAATAGATATTGTGAAATTTTCAAGAAACAGCTACAAATATTTAATTAATTATCAGAAATTTCGTTTTAAGCTCATCGATCTTAAAAAGCTGCAAATTTATTAATTTTCACATAAAGGGCTACGATGGCTGGTTCGCCGGCTGTTCTATAGACAACAAAGAGGAGTAGAAACATTAAATAGAAAATTAGAAAGGAAAAAGTGCAAACGGGGGAAAGTTCTAATTTTTGATTAAATTTATGGGAAAAGTCCTTTTCGTGATAAGCTTCAATTTCTTTTTTTTTTCGCTTGAGGTGCGCGGTGAATAAATAATGGACCCATTGGTAACCGACCTTTCCGCCAAAAACCAAACTGCCCTGGGATCTGCTCCGTATACTTTGTTACGTAAACGAGCGGTGCTGAGAGCAATCAAAATAAAAGTTTTTTAGGGTGTTATAGCTTAATTTCAGCCGTAGGAGGCACAAGACAAAATCTTTTTTCCCTAATTTTCCCTTTGTTGTCCCATCACCTTTTTAAATTTGCTCTTTTGAGTTAAACGAGCTGGAGGCTCTTAACAGGGAATTTTCTCGCAAATTTTAATTATTAAATCGCGTTCTTCGCAGAGAAACATCGAATGAAAATCATAACATAAATATTTTCCTATTTTCACTGTAAATTTTCTAAAAACACTGCTCTCGCACAAATCAAGGGAAAACTGTTGCCGTCTATGTTTATGGAAAAGGGGTGGAACTTTCGTGCATTAATTCTACGAAATGTTGTAAATTTCTTTGAAATCCCTGTTCAAGAGCTTAATTCGCTCCCAGATTAATTGTTCCCGGAACACACCCGGGAAAATTATGTAAGGCAACCAGAGTTCTAATCTTGTGCTAAGTCGCTAGTAGCCCGCGGTTCCACAAATTTGAAAGTAAACGAGAATTGAATACCATGGGTGAAAGTGCGCTGCTCCAGTCGAATAAATTTAAGGAGACTTCTTACCTCGGCCGAGGCCAAACTTACAAACACTCTTAAATATTTAATATCGCCCCTAAGCAGTGTTTTTCCGGTCTCTAGAGTACATCATCACCGGAATTTCCATTAGCTTCTGGCAAAATTGTTTTTAACTTTCAACTTTATCGCATTTCATGCAGACATCTACAGGATAATGCTCAGCGACAAAAAGTACGGACTTTCTGTGAATATCATGGCCACCAGGGTAATGCCTTCGCTCATACCGCAGACGATTAATCCTTCGCTCAATTTGGAGCAATTTACAATACTCTTGGAGGTATGTCCCGTCCCGACGATAATTGGACACTGCTCCTGGGACATCTGATGATTTAAACTCATTTCCTTTCATTTCTCCAACATTTTTTAGGTTCTACAGGAGATGCTGGATCACATAGACCGACAGCAGCGGAATAAGCTGAAACTTGATAACCTTTCCATTCCATCTCCCGAGCGACACAGACCTCTGAGGCATCAGTTTTCCTCGGATAACATGCATGTGCCACCTTTCAACATCCCCAACCTTCGTATAGACCAGCGGAAAACTTCCAGCGCCGAGGATATGGCAAGGAAAAATTCTGGCGGTAAGTAAATATTCATGACATCCTAAAATTCTAGGATTATGCCTTAATGGGTTATTGAATTTTAATTTTACTTTTCCAAGTTATACGAAATTTTCGCCGTTTTATGACTCGAGTCATACTTGCATAAGTTTTGCTTCCAAGAATATTAAAAAAGTCATCGAACAATTTTCTCTTATAGAATTCTGCAACTGCAACGAAAGCCGAAGTTAATGCTGTATATTTAATTACTTCTTATTATTACTTTTAGTTATTTGTTATTTCTTATTAAATACCAGTTCTCCAATGCGCAGACTAATCAACTATGTACGAACAAACCAACCAAAGTGTTGGATTTGCTGAATCCCGTCTCAAGTACAAGCCCTTGTTTATGGTTGTGCTCGTGCCTGTCGGCTGTTAAAACAAAACATCCTCGGACAAATATTTAATTTGGAAGGGTGTTTTCCACTCTTTGTACGGAAGAAATGCTCAATTTAATTTTTATGCTGGGCTGGAACTACCGCCCACATTTTTACAAGTGCTTTATGTAAAAATTAGTTCAATGATGTTTTGATAACCGGTGGGACAGCTGAGAGAGAACATGGCGCAAATAAGAATAATAATAATAATGACCCTAAAAACCCCCAAGTACCAACTTTCGTGATATTCGCAAAAACTTAAAAATTTGACAGTTCGCCATCTTGAATTCGTAAATTTTTACAGTTGGTTTGGACTCAGTGACCCGAAAAATTCCCAAGTACCAAGTTTAGTTGAAAACGTAAAATCTGACAGTTAAAAATGGCTATAGTGAAATTTGACAGTTTCATAAATAACTCAGAAATGGGAAATCGGACGTCAAAATATATGAGAGCATTTCTATAGTCAATTTTATACCCTCTTCAATATAACGCACTAACTTTTACGATATCTGTTACTGTTAATAAGTATAACTTGCAAAACAGTATCATCATTGGGTCAATTTTGCTCGTCACTATATACAAATACTTGACTGCATGAAGCAGTTCACGTTTAAAACACACGGGCGTGACAATTTATTTTTTTCCGATTATAGAGATAATAAAAAAGTTTTTAAATATTTAAATGTTTTAGCAATGAGATTATTGAAGAGAGGGAATTGCTTACAACTTATATCAATTTCACGATGATTTATGAATCTTCATATTTCACACGATATCGTTTTATAAACAGCACGGAAAGTGTAAAATTAATGCGTCATACATACCTACTTACATACCTACATAAAAAAATAAAGCCGGATTTTGCTCAAACATTTTCCTGCTATGAAGTTATGATAGTTTTTATGTTTAACTCAATTCAGATATATGTAGATTCATGTATCAAAATGATAAGAAGCGATTTTTTATCTTCAATAAAGGGGTTTTGCATATTCATCTAATTAGTGGCTGCGATGATTCCCAGCCTCAACATTAAGTGTAGATATATCTAGGTATACATATAATTAAATTTTGAACTTTGCACAAACAACGGTTGAAGTGTGTTAATTATGGCCATGTCAGTTCTTGTTTTAATCAGTTGAAAATATATCTCCGCTGTGGGGCATGATCCAAGGGTGGAATATAGTCCCAAGTTCCAGCTCATTAATGCAGCTAATCCCTACTGCAGTCGCAAAATTGTAAAGGGAAATATCCGAAAGGTCTCTTGTCGGTAGTCTTAACATATTTGATGGAAATACCGCAGAATAATTTAATTTGCAATTGAAATTTTACAAATTTGCAATATTTCAGTATTCCCTTTACATGTGTATATAAATAAATATTGAACTATATTTTCAGTGACTTATGAATTACTAAGAACAGTCTTTTCAGTAACTTATGATCATCTAAGGCTAAGCTGTAATAATACTGTTTTTTGAATTAAGTACCTAATATTTTCATAGCTTTATATTAAAAAAATGTTAAAATTTCATACTAATAGAATTTTTAATGTAAAGCTCAGAAATATAACAAATTCCAAAAAATTATTCAGAGCTGAAAATATTCTGTAGTTAACTTTTATTCCTGAACTAAAACATAAAAATCCCTCAATAACTTTTATTCCTGGTCTAAAAAAATAAAAATCATCGCATAACTTTTATTCCTAATCCAAAATAAATAAATATCATTTGATAACTTTTATCCCTGATCTTAAAAAATAAAAGTCACTTCACAACTTTTATTCCTGATCTTAAAAAAAAGTGAAGTCACTTTTATTGTTGTACTAAAAAAATAAAAATCATTTCATATTTACTCTTGATCTGGCAAAAAAAGTTATTCAATAACTGGAATTAGGTTCTGATTTTATTAAAAAAATTAAAAATAACGATTCCTTTTTAACTTTTTATAATTAAAATTACAAATCTTAAAATATGTAGGTTAATGAGAAGTACGTGTCCAACGGATCATATACAACCCGAGTAAAGATAATCAATTTTAAAAATGCGGCTGTACAAATGACGTTCAAGGGCCAAGTTTTAATCATTTTTTTTGAGCGCACAACGGTCGTACAAGGTTATTTTGCAGGAAATTTTGGCATATAAGTCTTCGTCACGTCCAATATATGGCTTTACATGGGCTGTTTTTAAATAAAAATGGGCGAGTTAGCAAAATTCAGTAATATAATGGAAACAGACCGTTTTATTTTCACTGTAATGTGGCCTTAGTTCAACCCAATGTAAGACCCAAACTATGGTCGATTGGATTTTTCATTCCAAATATGCCGCCCGCCGTACACCCGAATGTACAGTCTTTCAGATTTTTGTACGTCCCTAACAAATCTGAGTGGTCATCATTCAGCCTCTGTTCAGTAGCTAATTTATTTTTAATCGGAAATATATCTATTTGTTTTAGTTTGACCACTCATTCTAAATAATTTTTTAGTATAAAATTCTAATAATGTATGTTATAAACGGTTCCTGATTATTACTAGAATTATGTATTCAATTTTACCATCATTTTTTTATTAAAAGTCTGTAAAAAGTGTTGAATATCGTAAGTTAAATCATGCAAAACTAAAAAATTGCGAATTTACAACTTTAACTTTGTGTATTATTGCTAACTTTTTTAGGCGAAATGTGTATTTTTACTGAAAAGTTGTAAATTTACTACGTATAGGTAAAAGCCGTAAAAAAATTGAGGAATATAACATATATTTTTTAGAGTGTGGTATTCCCTTTATGTGTGTCCAGGTAGGCGCTAGTTCGCCCTCTTTCGGGAGCCCCAGAATGCGGTGTTTCAAATTAATGCTAATTAGAGGCCGGTGTTCTCCTTCAATTTCAGGATCCGGGATGCTCGGCGGCTGGTGGTTTGGCGGCTCCCCCTCCTCGCCGGATAGCAATTTTCTTCGTGTGGCAAATGCTTTTCCGAATCGACGACTGTCAGACAACACGCTGATGACGCCCAAGATAAGGATCGCCCCGTCGTGCGCATCCTCCCCCGGCGGTACCCCCGGGGGCGGTCTTCCTGCGCGTCGTCACTCCAGCATCGGCCCCCAGGAGCGACGGGGCTCCGCTATAAATTTGTCGCCTCCAACTGTAAGTTTTCGACCATTGTTCTCGCTCACTCGATACTTCTTTCTTTATTAATTTTAAATAGAAACTGACGTTTACTTTTAGATAAAAGGTAGAGGTTAGCTAGCATCTATTCTGATTGGGGCTTTAACTAACGTTAAATTCCTGTTCATGTTTCTAAGTAGATTTTAAATGTCCTCCAATCAGTAGATTTCTATTAGAATCGCCCAACGATCATTTCGAATTTCCGTCTTGAGATCCGGTCAATATTGAAACTCGAAATGATCACTATCGTCCTAAAAAGGCAGTTTCATTACAATTAACTCTTTAGTTATTCGATTAATCTTAAATTAAAATAATTAGTTCGTTAATTGCGATTACTTATATATCTTTCTATTTTCAAAAGTTCTTCTTTTATTTTCAAAATATTTTCGTTTCAATTCAAATGGAAATTCAATCAACATTAACTGTAGGCTTACGGCTTCAGCGCTCGCGGAGGCTCTGGGTCGAGCCTTTCAGTGCCTTCTTCCTCTGCCTATGTAGTAAGTCTATCAGCTCTCATTATATTTTTTTTTTATTTAATCTGTAAAATGCCCTTGAGACTCGAACTTTTGTACAAACAACGCCCGCTCAAAACTCACCACTTGTGTTTGACTTGAACTGGATGTTCGACTGCGTTATCGTTTTGCATTTCTTGGCTTGGCAAAAAAAAAATTGTTGTCGCCCGGGATTTCATGCATCACTCCCATATCTGGAACTTCAAGCTTCGACTGGAGCCTGTTTGATAAAATAAACTTATTATACTTCTTCATGAGTTTTGAATGTGTTTTGAATTTATGTTAAATGTTAAGTTTCGGTTTGATTTTTTTATGTCATTCGTTGTTGTGTTTGTGGTTCCTTTCCATTGTTTCATTGTTACATACATACTTAACTCGTGATCTTATGATCGTGCTTCAATCGCATTTTAAATTGTTCATCTGCTTCGATACTCCTGTAAATACAGTTGACTTAAATACGACCTTATAAAGACACTGTTGCAGAAATAAAAATTCGTTCAAAATAACATATTTCGTGACTTACCAATTCTTGCAACGGTCAATCTTTTAGTGTAAACAATTTCAGAAACCTTTACTTGCATCTTATTGAACTGTTTTTAACAAATCTTTATTTTATTTAATGTTCGACGGTTTTATTTCAGTATTGGTTTGCTTATGTTTTCGCTACTATACTGCCCTAGTCTAACAAAAACTGTCCATATTACAAACAATTTTAAATTGTATCTACGTTTCTCACAAATATTCCATATAATTTGAAATAAATTTAAGGGGTTATGTACAACCCAATGAGTCAAAACGTATGCATTTTCTGTTAGTAAACCATCTCAAGAATATAACTACAAGATTTCATAAATATCAGAGCATTAGTTCAATATATGTATTATAAAGCGCGTGCAACCTAAATTGGTGGGCTAACTAAACCAAAACTTTAAATCTTGGATCTATTATCTCGTTTATGACCTTCGGATTGAAATCTGATTCGAATTGAAAAACCTTTTCTTTCGCCTATTTTTCAAATTCCTTCAAATCGAATCGAAAAGAGCTTAGCAAAGCACTTTTTAAATTTAAATCCCTTAATAAAGTTCCAAATTTTATAACGAATTCATTTAATTTACCTTCTTTTTTTACTCAAGGTGATTAATATATTCTTAAAGAAAAGTACAATCGAATTATTTTGACATTATGTGCGGAATAATTAATTGAAGTCGAAGATTCGATTCGATCCGAACAAATTCCAGAATAGGGCAGATCGGAAAACAGAAAAACACCTTGGAAATAGATCCGAATGCAAAAGGCGTCACACATGAGGTAAATGAAGACTTATCGATCCGGTTCGAAAAAAATGTATAGGTAGTGCTTTTGATATCAAGATTTGTGTCTTATGTTAAGAGAAGGACTTAAACTAAAGGTTTTTGATTACTCTTAAACAATTTCTTTTATAAATAAAAAAAAAAAACTGTTTGAATATGTCGAAAACTGGAGTTTTCGCAAAAAATTTGATAAGTTTTCGAAAATCGAAATTTAAACAAATCTTTTGTTCCCTTCATAAGATGATAACACTAAAATAATCGACTTGGATTGTGATTTCATATTATCCGTGCAAGAGTACAATACATACCGAAAAAAAGACGTCACTGCAGTAATTGACTGTATTTCATCATATATTTTGAATATTATTCAATACAACAATATTCCTAAATACCTTAAGATTATATCAATTTTAAAATTTTAATTAACTTTATTTCGATATTTATACATAGAATATCTGCTACAAATGCTAAAATTACTTTAAACATTAAATCATATAGAAAGAGTCGATTTTAAAATCGGTAACATTTCTCAAATAAAATCTACATTTGTTGAAAAAACCAATTTTTATTCTTAAATAAAACTTGGTAGACTGAAATACAAATGATAATGATAAAATATAATTTATTAAGCTGAATTATAATTGATTTTCTGAAATAGAACTAGAAGAGGTGTATTTTATATACAAGTATAAATATTTTCAAATATGGTAAATCTTTATTGAAAATTGAACCACGTTGAAACTCAAGCAAACAATTATGTGGAAATTAGAAACGTTCCATTCGGTATTAAAAACAATTGGCTACTTGTTGTTCCAAAAAACATGAAATCGGTGCTCGGTGATGTGGTCAAAACTAAAAGTGGCAATAAAAGCAAAAGAGCCATGTAAAATCGTCATTACTCCAATTTTAGGCACTTAAAATTCCCCTAATTATCGCATTAATAGTGTCGGGTTGCACTTAGCTTTAGGCTTTATTTCAATCAGTAATAGAAGATTTTAAGATTTAAATTTCGCAATTTGAGATAGATCACACGTTTTTCAAATTAAAATCACAGCACGCCACTAAATAAGCCGATATTTTATGAGAGATTAATTGCAAAAAACAAAACAAAATCGATCGTAATTCCTTTTTATTACGCGCATACACTGTGAACACAGCGCCAGCTTGTTAGGTTGACTAGTGATTAATCAATATTTTCAAATATTGGTTCGTTTAACAGCAGAGGGCACAAATGAAACACCATCCTTTGCACGTGCCTCAATCGTAGCGTTCTCGTCTGTGCACAATTAGGGCCTGACTCATGTTTTTATATTTCAATGATTTATTATACTTTAATTCTGCACAGCAAGTACATGATGCCTTATATCATCTTTCGTAAAATGCGTTCGATGCGGGAGCCATTATAAAGATACGAGATACCAATAAAAACCTTGCTTCTATTAAAACTGAAAGAGTTAAATTATCGAAGCACGTCTAAAATTTGAACTCTTTTTGGGTTTTGTACAAATTGAAAAGCGGGAACATTTATATGTATATATAATCGGGGGTAAAAGAATTAGGATGTAAGTTTAAAAAAAAAAGCCAAGTGTGAGTTGGATAGCACAGGGATGTTTCGGTACCTTTATTTACAAAAGAAATATGCCAAATGGGAAATGCTGCTTCCATGGGTGTTTCATCATGATAATGTCCCGAAATACATATCGAAGCTGGTAAATGAGAATGGGCTTCAAGTTCTTCATTTTTAGGCTCAATCACTAGATTTGAAAACTATTGAAAATTTCTTAGGGATCCTTAAACGGCGAGTCTCAATTCAGCGTTTCCGAAATTAAAACAGTTTTACACGCTAACATGTACTGAAGTTCGTTTTTTTTTAAATTATTTTAATTAAATTGAGTTGCGAATTTGTTGTGAAGTCAACTGTTTATAATTGTTTCGTGAAGGGAGAAAATTGGGATATAGCTTCTTATGCTCTACTAAATAAAATGAGGAAAAAACTAGATTAAGTTTCTGTAGTGGAATCACTGCAAATCTTAGTGTTTTATTTTAATACACTAAAAGTGTTTTAATATGACGTCACCCATTTGATTAACATGGTCCCGTTCTTAAAACACTTAAAAGCGTTTTAAAAACGAGACCGTGTTAATCAAATGGGTGACGTCACTTTTAGTGTATTAAAATTAAACACTGACAATGATATTTACAGTGATGGTACTGTTGTTTTGCACAATACTGTGTTTACTTTTTTGTCCATAAATGTATGAATTAAACCTCCTTAAAAAACAACCAAATGATTTTTTTTTGGATTAGGTTAAAGAGTACCCACTTTTCTTAGGTTTTGATAAAAAAAATGATTTTTTCCTGCATTTTAAGTAGTTACCGCGTAAGTAATCAAATATGCAACTTATAATTTGGTTTTTCTGTCACAGTTTACATACATGCATATGTATATTTTAATTTAAGAATAAACTTAAGATTATTAAAATCTTTTGTAGTATTTCCTGAAATTAAACGACATTTCTGGGGTCAGGACAAGTATGGAAGAAAAAGAATGTATATTATTTTAGCTAGCGGCTCTGGCTGTTTTTATTGAGTTATTTCAACAGCAATGAACGTTTCTCGCAGCACAGCTTTTGAAATAATTTCAAAAGTACTATTATGTGCAAAACTTTGAATTGATTTGTTCGAAAAGGACAAGCAAATACACTTCGTTGAGCATTTGGTTTAATTGATAGAACTTATGTCAATGATTTCTGCCCACATCATTTTCGTGATGAATACATTACCATGAAACTACGATGATATTCCATTCATGTTGCAACTGATTATTGACCACAATGGCAGAATGCACAACATGTTTACTGCCTGGACAATTCAGAATCAGAGAATGTTTGGAAATAGTGACTTATTGTTTAATGAGTGGATAGGTACGTGCACTATTTTATAATCGTTGATTTCAGCATAATGCGACTTTAATATTTAGTGCCACAACTCTATCCAGACAATAAAAAATGGTTGAACAGACATTAGAAATTAGATAGAGGTTTAATGAAAAAATGTATAGGAAATTTAAAGAATATATGGTGGAGGCATACCAGTGAGATAAATTATCCAAAGTACATATAGTGAACAGTCACAGTGGTGTTCAAAATAAATAGGTGTGAATACTAGAAGTAACTTCATTAATATAATTTGTTTACAAACTCTTCTCATTTCGCTTTTCTTGCATTCAAATAAACAGGCAGCAATAATACGCTAAAATTGTTGCTTTATTGACATTTGCAGCGCAATAAGTCGCTGAATGCAGCAAGTAGTTGGTCAGAAAATAGGTGTGCTTGTAAAATCGTGACCACCACTGTAGTTGTTATCAAAAATTGCAGAGCAGCAATGATTTTTTTTTATAATTAGTTAATTGCTTAGTAATATTTCTTTCACTCGTTTGGCTTTTATTGCAGCAATTATCTTATTATTCATTCTAGTGGTTTTGACTGAAATGTTAATTTTGAGTATAATCGAATAAACTTCGAAAACGATGTCGCATCGTTGTGGTCGAATTGGAAGTTTATTCGATTATACTCAAAATTCGAAAAGCGATGTCACAAAAAAAATCAGCACGGCAATTTGGAGACCAACCTACACTAACAGAAAAATGTGTAATACGGGCACGGCCGTAAATAATTTTTCTGATATTTGTTTCACGTTTTCAGTCAGTAATAGTTATCATACGGTCATGACCATTAATTTGGGCGTTAAGTGCATAAATTGACAAAAATGGAAATGTCCTAAAAATATTGGCCTCAAAATTACTTCACTTCATGCATCTTGAGCACTGTAGACGTTCATATCTTCGTTTGACACACGAAAATACTTTCGTGGCTTTGCTAAGGGCCTTAACCAGTTAAATGTGTATGACGAGTTTACTCGACATGAAAAAAGTGCACAATTTTGTGTTGTACTGTTGTGTTGTTAAATTTATATACATACTCAGAACACAAAATTTTGCACTTTTTTCATGACGAGTATACTCGTCAAACACAGTTAACTGGTTAAGCTTACACCGCAAAAGAAACGAAATAGGGAAACTAAACGAAATGCCCCTTAGTTGAAAAGCTTGAACTAAATAAAGTTTTTAAAGCTAACCAAATGCAAAAATCTGAAAATATTATAACATAATTTATCTTGAATGAAATGAATAAAAAAGACAAGTTTGCGTTTCTTCTTTTATTTGTCGAGTACCTAGGTTACCAAAGAAAATTGTTTAAGATAGATTAAGGTTTATACTTATTTTATAGTGTTCCCTGCTCCGTAATTATTCCATAAACAGCGTTCCACAATTTATAAAGTTTTCTATTATTTCCAACTTTTTTTAATAGCATTTTTAATGAGCTTCATCCATTTAATTCCCCCGGGAATAAAACTCGAAATTTGAACGCTAAGATAAAAGCTTAGCCCTATATGTGAATAGATTCCGAGGCGTACCACAGAGGAGTCCTACTGTTAGATAATTAACTAAAAATATTTTTTCATCATTAGCAAAAGAGACCGGTCGCATTCGTTGGGTAATTATATCGCAAATTGGATCATTATTTAAGTTCATCCCGCCTCCTCGTTCGCTTGGGAGCTCATGTTTTCTAAATTCCTTACACCCGGAATGCCTTTTTGGGCCAGCAAGTGTGCCAGGACGAAACGGAAATCTCTGGGAGCCTATCTAAGGAATCTCGCATACGAATAAAATTTACAAAGGCTAAAAATATGTGAATTTGCTTAACGCCCATGACGAAGAACGATGATGTCGTTAATTGTTCTTTGTAAATTATAAGATGTACATATACCAGTTAGACAATGTGTGGGGTTTTGTAATTAGTTATAAATTACATACCTTGAAGAACATGCCACCATGTGAGTACACCTTGGAACGAAAATCACGTGCTTAACTAAATTAATGGTTAATTTGTATTCATTACGACAACTAAATCGGGGCAAGTAATTCGCAAGAACAACACAATTGTGGATGGTCTAATCCTAATGTTATTATCTTCCAAAATTTACCTAATTTTTATAACTCTTTTATCCTCCACCGCAAGGTTCCCTTTTGAAGTGTTGTCCTATTTGGATACTGAGGATCCTTAGACCCGAAGGCTTTCAGCTCTTTTTAAAAAGATTCGGCAATTTAGTAACAAAGAACGCATTTCGTCTCTAATTTGTCCTGAATTTAAAGTGGAAAAAGAAATTGTATAATTTTTTTTTCTCCAGTTTTGGTCTGTCTTTATAGGGTTCGTAGTCACTAATAAGAGCATATTATTGTGAATTTCACGCAATAAATTATATAAAGCAAGCTTTACCTGCAGGCAATTTTTCGTTTTGCTCCTCTCGACCTGTGAAAAATATAAATTGTCTTTGAACAGAGTAATTCAATGGTCAGATAAAACCTGGGATTTGTGGTGTTCTGAAGTATTAAAGCCAGTGTACACGCCCCCGCACACTCACACATCAAAATGACAAATTCGAGCTGAGGGTTGGCTTTAGTTTAAAACCACAGAGCAAATTGACTTAAGAATAACCACAGGAAAGGACTTCCGTTTGGGGGACCACTGAAAGCTTTTACATGCTCTCTCCTTAAATCAGCAAGAATTTATGAAAGTTGACTTTGAAAATGCAAAATATATTCAGTATGTTTTCGAGGTGGAATATATTTTATTCGGGAACTACTTTCATATTTTAGAAAAATATTTCTAATCCACTATACCTACATTTGTTTATTATTATTATTTTATATTTTTAGAGAGAAATGCCCATTTTCTAACCAAAAACAATATTTTAAAGTCGTATTGACCTTGTATAAGAAAACTGTTTGATTATTTTCAACCTTCGCATAACCCACGGGCATACCTACATATTAAATTGTAAATAAACAAAACATTCTTCAGCGCGGGGGAAAAATTGTCTAGGTATTACTTCTTAAGGAAAATATTTCCCATTCTTCGTAAACGAAAATTTTAATTTCGTTTTGAAGGAGCTCTCAATGGAAAAGGAAGAAAACCTCACTGGCAGTGCAATTTAGAAATCAAACAAAATTATAATGCAAATTTTATTCCCCTCGGAAAATATTCCTGCGAATGAACCGGGTTTATACACTACCACCGATGGGAGGGATCCTCTTAATGATTTACGTGGGAGATTTAAAGGCACTCGACGCTTCTCATTATTAAGCTTAACTTAACACAGAGATTTTGGTCGTAATCAATAACTTAATATCAGCGACGGAGATGAGATATTGCTTTACTGGCTAATTCGGGAAATACTTTAAGGTCATAAGGACTCCTTTGGGTCTGGTTTGGACATTGTATGCCAAAAGATTTGTTCCATTTGCAAAATAAAAAATAAAATGGTCTTTTGGCTAGAATAGATAAATTATTTTTTATACTGCCAATTCATTATATTAATAGGCAGTACGAACATATGTATGTATTTTTGTCTATTTTATTTAGAAGACTGTTCTATTTTTACAAATATAAAATGAAATAATCATTTGGTAGAAATAAATATTTCCATACTTTTATATTCTGAAAAATATTGAATATATTCGTACTAAACGTTTTTTGTCAATTGTAAGCTAAAGCCTTGAAGTTTAAAATTCATGATGAGAATTGAATGTTTTCTGAGAACAAAGTTTCAAATACTTAGGAAATTCAGTGAAATATTTTGTCCTTCATTATAAATTGTATAAACTGTTGATCAAAAGAACAAGATGTCAAATTGTTAGGGTTTTTGATTCTTTCTTGTTCTTTTCTGTTGCTTTATTAACTTAAACATGGCATTTGAATTCAATTTTCATCACTATGTTTACACTCTAGTTACAAAAAAAAAAAACTTTGCATTTTTAAAACATTTTTTACACTTTTCATAGAAAGAAAATTAACAATCATTTTCACTTTTTATCCTGTAAAGTAGTACAATTCTTAATTATAGAGAGTAATAATTGTTAAAAGAGTAAATTTATGCCAGAACGATTTTTTTCCCAGAATAAGTTCTCATAGAAATATAATCCACTATTTATTGAGTTTTTTCGACGGTATATTATTTATTATTATATGAACAGGAAAGAATAAAGAGAATCTGAATATACAAAGGTTAGATCAGAAACGCTACGCTTTCCCAACAGTTTTGCTTAAAAAATTCGACTTTTGGACACTGGTCGTGTAATTGTTCTCATGTTTTTTTCAGAATTACAAACCCCCAGAGGTAAATTTTCGTAATTTAATTTAATTTTATATTATTACGAATGTATTTCATTGAAGTGTTATTTATTGGAAAAGATTTTGACAATTAATTTATTGGTTTTTCGTTCTAAAATGACATTTGTCCCAAAATTATCTATAGACACAATTCTAATTTTCGACTTACTTCTATATCACTCGGCTGAAAATATAACAGTCGTGATCTCATTCTCCATTGCATGGCAGATGACGTCACTCATATTATATAGTCTACCCTGTGGCAGCGCATTTTTGTTACCATTTCATTTTCCATTTATAAACATTTATTTATATGTATATTTAATTAATTTTAGTTGAATTCCAATAAACCTTTAGGAACCTAATTCTTGTGTGCACCGAATGTGTTCATAATTTCCATTAACTGTCGTCGATTCAAAAATTCGATAGATTTTATTTTTATGGTTTCATGCAATGCAACCATCCGTAAACTTGATGTAACTCCATTAACTTCAAATGCAAATCGCAATAATTCAAAATTAGTTTTCATTCATGTCAGATGAATTTAATTAAATCGTTATGGTGATATTTGAATTTAAATTGCATTTGATTGTAATATGGTTGTTTATGAAACTGAAATCCTATTTAATGTAAATATACTAGGTATATCGTTGCATTTTCCACCGAACATTTTAAATTATAATGCTTTGCGACTTAATATATAAGCGTATTTGTTTCTGTATAAATTTGGACTAATTTCTTTACAGGACAAAATTAAATTTATTACGTATATATGATATCCAAAGCTATTTGTTTCTTCTGTTGTCTTTTGAACTGAGTTCGATACATGTTGGTTTCTATGTTTGTTTGACTATATATGTTTTGTTTGTCTGCTCCGGGATTTAAGAAGATCAAATAAATCATAATCATCAAGTGGAACTTTCATACATAAAAATACACGCTGTATGGATTGTTCACCAAATATATATATATTGTGTTGTATATTTTTGTTCGTTTTGTTTGTTATTGGTTCTTGGATTTAAATATGCATACAATTTATATGAGAATTTTTGGGCTTGACTATTTCAAAAGAGCTCCATTGAGAAAACCAACAACTGCTTCTTTCTATTCTCTCGCAGCTTGCACGGAGCATGATCGTGAGTACAACATTCGAGGAAATACACCATTTTAGCTTAGTTATAAATTTGTATTTGTTGCTTTAAAAAAAAAATACTATAACACATATTTCTGCCTATCACGATTATCATAAGAGATCTTTTACTTTTGTATTTCTAATTTTTTTCCTTTTACATAATCACCATTTATCAACAGGTAAGTGCATTTATAGATTTCAATATTTTTATATGATTCAAAAATTATCATAAAGCTCACAATATATATTTTAATTAGGGATAAAATGACTATCAATTTATTGCCGCAATTAAGAGTGAACAGACCTAAGCTATCAACGAGAAGGATAATCTAGCGATTCTATAAACAAGGTAAGAAACTTGTCCGTCTGGCAAGGATGCATCGTTGGAGGTATTAATTAAATTTAATTTAATAAATCTTCTACGTTCATGTGTCCATTCAGGCCCATACATATTTATGACTTGAACCTTAGACTCGTAGTGCTCCTTAATGGCTATAAACGAGCACAATTTAATTATGTTATTAAAAGCTTCATTAACATTGTTTACATGGGTGTTGCTGCTGCGAGGGAGATGCATCTTTTTTAAAAGAGATCTGTAATTAATTATCGAATTTTTTGTTTAACATGTATAATGAGAGAAAATGTGATAGAAAAACGTCCTTTGTTCTCTTTAGCAATTAATAACAAATTTAAGATGAGGCTAACTGAAAACAAATGATAACTTAACATTTTTGGATTAGTTAAAACCCAGAGATCCAAACATGATTATCATATATTCTTTCAAGCTAAAGATATTTTTAGAGTTTAAAAACTAGTGAGCAGAAAGGGATTGACCTATAGCTCAAACAATAAAGGAAAAAGCAACAAGATCTCAAAACTCAGAACACTATCTTTCGTAATTTTATGAAAAAGGTATGCTTACTGCTATTAATTATAAGCACTGTACCATATTTTCTCATCTGAATGAGTTTGAATCATTTCAAACTTTTTTGTTCCGATCTCTTCGGATTTCGATGAATCTTTTCAGATAATTTTAGCTGTGTAAGATAATCCAAATCAATTTGCCTGTCGTCGTATTCAAGAGAAAAATCCGAGTTATTTTGAGATATCCTGCAAGTTACCTTTAATAAAATTATAATTTAACTTGCTCTTATATCATGGAAAATTTTATTTTTGAATTTAAAATTCATTGAAAATTAATACCCTTCGAATCAGATAAACTGTCTCCTTTCTTGATTTGTTTTTTTAATAGCTAAAAATGGTAGGTAATTGTGTTATTTTGGCCTAAAAAATGGATTAGTAGTAGCTTCCATTCTTATTTTTAGGAATTCTGAATAATTGTTAATCAAAGATAAAGCCATGGCTAACCTAAACTATGTATTTCGGGTATAGTCCTCGAAAATTGTAAATAAGTGGCATTTCTAACAGATCTTGAAAGTGATGCAGACGATAATTAAAATACAATTTTTTAAATGTATCTACTTTTTCTCAAAAGCGTTGGAACAATTTTTTCTGCAATATCTATTTTTTTTTGTCACCTGTAAAATGTTGCATGCTTGTAATAGGATAATAATAGGATCGCCCATTCGCGTAATTGTTCTCCTACATTGAGTTTTCAGGTGAGTAAGATATTAAATATTTTAATTTAAAAAAAAAATAATTTAACATTTACTTTCTTCGCAGATAAGAGGAAATTAAAATCTTAAATTTTCGATAAAACAACATACGCCAATTTTTCAAAATTATTATCCTAGCATCATTTGGGTCTTAGTAACATCTAATGATTATTTTTAACATTTTGACATAACAAGTTTTTTCGGAATATTCTTTTCTATCATCTTTTGGATAGCAGAGATCTTGAATATTTGTTTATTAAAAGTTGTGTGGCTTCACAATTTTATCTACAAATTCTAGTTTTAAGTGAGTTTAAGTCTGGTACGATTTTTGGGCATTCTGATTTCTTTCTTTTTAAAATCTTTAATTCAACTCCAAATCATCATATGTTTGTTCCATTTTCTCATCAAACTGAAATAATTTCAAACGCGTGAGATTCTGATAACAATACATATGTATACAATATTAAAGTACTATCAGCCGCTTTCCTTGCTAAATTAAATTCCGTGAATAAAAGTTTCTTTTAAAAACAAAACAAACAAAAAAAAAAAACAATTTAAATTGATCCTGGTTTTTAAGTAAATTTTGGTGTTAAGATTAGAAGACCCATATATAATATTTTTGTGTTCGCCATACTGTTTCTACATATCTTAATTTTACATAAGCTCGACAAGTAAGTAAGTAAGTAAGTTAATTTATGTGATTATATATCAGCGTAAGTGCGAATGCTGCACTCTATATAGTCTGCATAAATAAGCTAAACGATTTTAATTAAAGATACGTTTTCAGATAACCTTGGCCTATGATATTTTTAAGCCATTCGAAAACTTTAGGATCATAAAAATGTATTCTTTTTTGATTTCTTTAAAATATTGTTTGTTTTTGTATGTTTCGGATCCGATCTTTTTAACAGTTTTTATATTTTCATTCACTGCTGACGTGTCATTTATTTCACTTCATCAAAATCATTTCCATGTACTGTTGACACATAAATAAAACATCAGTTTAGAATTTACATTCAATTAGTCTCGAATTTATTTCTCTTATTTTAATAATATGTACCTTAAAATACATTTTTATTATGTGAAATGAAAAACATAAAAGTTTCATCCATCCTTCAGTTCTAAACATTAAACAATAATAAGATTTACATTTCGATATTTTAGTATGTTGCTGTTCCTTAATGTAATATGCCTTGCCTGTCTACATGCTACTTGTTTTAAGTTGCACCCATTGGACATATAAAAATGGTGTAATTAATTGGCAACGGAAATTTCAAGTTTAATCAGCTTTTTAAAAATTTTACTTTGCTTTGTTCAAGTCGATTACAAGTTTAGTCAAATTCATACACAGCGCGGTGCACAAATTGAATTTAAATGCAACAATCCTTCTAAAGATTAACAATTAACAACAACAATAACAAAAAGTCAAATTCCAAGGCCCTATAGAAATTTTGGACACATTCGATTGTCACTTTTCCATTTGATTTTCTAAGGATGGATTAATTTAATTTTATAACTACTAATTTTTCGTATTTTTTAAGAAAATGCTACTCAGCTCAGCTCGGTTGAATTACAAATACATTAGTTAAGCACTTTAGTTCAAAGCTTAATAAAATTAAATATTTAGTTAATTTTCTTGAAGCACAAAAAGATTAATTAAAAGTAGATAATAATACGCTAGGTATTTGCTCTAGTTACCTTCTTCAAGTCAGTTGTTAGTTATTTGGACAGAATAACCAAGAATAAAAAACACATAATTTTTTTAAGAGCAATTATTGAAATGTTTATGAGTTCTTCCAGGTAAGTGTGTCATTCTATTCATAGAAAATGGAATGGAGTGAGAAACACAAGTAAGTAATAGTTTAATTTTTAGTAACATTCGTTATTCAAACATTTTTGAAAATTTTAAATGTCAGCATTGTTTTAAAATAGAAGAATTTTAAAAAATTTCCAATGGTTTGTTTTTGATCTCTTATGATAATCTTGAGATAGCCTCAATTCATGCACACATTGATGATTTTTTTAACATTACAATTCGTACGTATAATTCCTGAAAAGAGCAACTTTATACTTAACAGGGTGGTTCAATGCCAAACACATCAAGCAGCGTACCGTTCTTGCTATCTTCCAGTATGCAGTCTATTAGATCTAGGAGACCATCAACTTGTCTGTCATCTGGTCCTTTAGGTTCTGGCTCTGGACTGTTGCAGCAGCTTGGCTCTGGAATGGTAAGACAACTAACTTCAGTATCGGGTAACGCAACTCCCGTGCAACATATAGCACTCAACGGAAGTCGCAACTACGTCCGCAAGTGTCCGTCACTCAATATAACATTCAGTAACTAACGATAACTTTAATTTGGATTTTTTCCAAATTTTAACTATGGACTTAACTGCAATGAACCAGAAGAGGCGTTTGAGCTTGATTTTAAATAAAAGTAAGAGGAAAATGGTAGGGCAGAGATAATGTTTGAAAATTTTCATGATGAATGCTAAGTCCTGTCGACATTTCGGTTTAGGGTTACTTTCATACTTGTAATTTAAGCGTGTCACAGATTCAGGTTTCTTAGCTTACGTTAAGCAACATTTTAAGGATGTCCAATTTGCGTTACCAATCAGTTGATACTTGATAAAATTAATATTTCATAAGTTAGATAGAATAAAGAAATAAAATCATTCGACTTCCGGCCAATATACAAATGGAAACGATTAACTATCCTCGTCATTTATTGTGGAGTTTCAATCACCATTGGTGCGAAGACCATAAATGGGAAAACTTTAGTGATTAGGAAGCAATTTGTGCTTAATTAATTTTGATTTTGAATATAGGCAAAATACCTATAATTTCAGCTTTTTACAGGTAGCTTTGCACGGAATGATTTCATGAATCATGTATTATACAATTATTTCATTAAGTGATTTCCATAATTACGAGCACACTTGCTGTAATGAATGAAAACAATTTGTGACTTAATTGGTTTTGATCGGGAGCACGTTGTTCAAATTGCATGCTCTCTCATTCTAAATTCAAATCTCTAGATACGATACGAATGGAAATATTTCAGCATTATTTAAGATCCCAAACGAACATTTTTAGAACGCCGATGCATTTTATATTTAATCAACATTTTGCCTGCATAGTCTATCAATTTATTTCTACCTCTCTATCTCTCTCTGTCTTCTTTTCTTTTCGAAATAATATTTATTTCGCAGTTGCTTGCATTTTTTGCATAGTTATGGTTAATAAAAACCTTTTACAAAATATGTTCTTTTAACAGCATACTCTGTCTACTCATGTTCTTAGAGTAACTGTTTGAGTTTAAAAAGGGTAAGTTTCGTGTTTCAATAAACTTTTTCAATACATTGGGCAAAATAATCAATAAGTTGTGCCAGAGGTATCAACAATTATTAATTTTTAACACCTAAAAATTTCAATATTGCTTTTATTAACCTTCTTACACCATTCTAATTCATTAAGATTGTTGTCATTAAGCCGTCACAAACGATATTATCAACAAGAAAACTTTGTAAAAAGATATGTGTAGTTTAATTTTTTTTCTTTGGAAATATTAAAGGCCAATCAATCATCTCATAATCTCTTTCATTATCAACACTTTTTCTACATTTTTTTGTCAGAAAAGTTCAACAAAAACCTGATTAAAGAAAATACTTATTTTCTTCTTGCAATATTAATTATTTGTTCATACTTACTTAGTTAATTCCAGCCTAATTTTGTGTCTAGATTAAGGATTAATTGTCCACAAAATTGTATTGTCAAATTCTCAAAATGGGAGTATTTTTGTCTTAATTTAGAAATTTTTTAAATTTCATTCGACATTAGACTCTTTCTACAAACGTTTAATTGAGTGCTCAATTCTTTCATATTTCCGACAATTCTTTCATATTTCCAAATTCGAAAATAATGCATTGCCTAACATTAAAGCCGAAAAATATTTTCCAACAGCACTTAGACTATAGTCATTAGATTATAATTATTTAGAAAAGGTTTAAAGGTAAAATATTATAGTTATGAAATTTTCATTTGCGTTATACAAACATAGGACCTTAGGAGTTATTGTATTTGGGCAAAATCAAAATCAGAAGAAAATAATTCAAGAGTATTTGAGTAGAATCTTTAGAAAACGAAAGGCAGATCCATTATTTTATCGCTTATGGAGGTAAATCTTCTATTGCCATTTTTGTCCATAAATATATTTCCACAATATTACCAGCAGTAAATTTATCAATTTTTTCTGCATTATGCTTTTTTGTTTTGAAATAGAAAGCCTTCCGTGTTCACTTCGGATCCGGTTTACCAGGAAATTTAGCATTGAATTGAAAACTTATTGTATGAATAGTAACCCATATCAAAAAATTTTTAATTCGCAAAAAATAAGATGAAATTGCCTGGCTTTGTACCCATTTTGCGTCAAAAATTGAACCCAAAAATGTATCTGGCTTAAGGCTTGAAAATTAGATAGTAAAATATCACAGCAATTTGATGGCTTTTAAAATAGCAATACAAAATTTGCTTTACAACCTGAACGAGATAGAAAAATAAAAAGATCACAGCTATTATCATATCAAATTTATATCATTCGGTTGGATTTTTCTTTAAATATGTATGTGTGAAATGTACATATTATTTGCTTATTTTCATATCATCAAATTGTATAAAGTAATTCATTCCAAAACACTGTCTTTCACATTTTCACTGACCACAACTCTACATTCATATTAAATTCTATTTTACAGAAATAATGGGCTGGGAAGTGGGAAGTATAGATAATGGAACTAATAATCAACTGCAATAAGAAATTTGCTGGTCATTTAAATCTATACCAAACTAAGGAGATAGTATTGTGTAGAAATTTGGTAATATGTAAACGTATATATATATACATACATACATATTTCTACTGTTTGCACAAATTTGCTTGCAATTTCGTTTAAGAAATTTTAAAAATTGTGCAAGACGAGAGTATTTATGTAGTGTAGATTAGATTATTATATCGTTTAATTTAACGTTTGTTGCTTTTTTTTTATTAATGTTAAAAATAATCAATTTTGTGAATTTCAAAATTGATTATTTTTAACATTAATAAAAAAAGTAAAACGTTAATCTAATCTACACTACATAAATACTCTAAATTTTACACAATTTTGAAAATTTCCAAAGATCAAATAAAATCAGATTTTTTCATTTTATATTTCTGTTTAAAAGTTTATAAGCCATTAATTTTAATACTTTTATTCGCCTTTTTATTTATCTCATCTTCCGAATTCTTTCGCAAGGGCTGAGAAGCAGAATAACAATAATCCATAACTTAATAATATGTAATTTTTGTACCGTTTGAAAGTTTTTTCGAGTTCTATGTTCTTTATATTAAAATCATATATAAGAATTATACATATATGAAATCCCTTGTGAAAGTTCCATTTTATTTTGAAAACAGACGCATTGAATCGAATATTTTTGGGATCTTAAATAATACAAATATTTTTTTCATGAAATGTTTTGTGTGGAGTTAAAATTTAAGTTTTTTTACTATTCATTATTTCCATACCATGACAATGTCGACAGCGCTTTAAGACAACGCTTATGACATAGCGCCTATCTGCCCTTGCCACAGTACATCTTACATTAAAAAATTCATATCCGTCATATTTTGCATATTGGAACTTTACCTAATCTGTCTTTCATGTCCGTGAACGTTAACTAATTTTATGTAAATTTTTTGAAATATTTTACAGCTTTTGTTTTTGGCTATATATATACATATATATAAAATAAATAAATGAACAATTTGTAATTTTGGGGAATTTGTCCCGCAAATTTTTTTCCAGAATAAATATTGAATGACAGACACTCAAGCACATTTGCATAAGTTTTGTAATTAATAGCATTGTGAAGTTTCAAAAATGAAGAATTGTTTAAATTCTCTGGAGTTGATCTAGTTTTGTACGTTAATCTGCATCGATTGCTTTTAGATAGTTGTTTACAGTCTCAACATAGAATAACTTCGTCACTGGAAAGTCAGCTTTAATCAGAAAGAAAATGGTGTTAAATTAAGAATAATTGAATGAAGACGAATAAATTTAATTAACCAGTCGAATGGAATTGAACTTTGAACAATAAAAAATTGAATTTAGGCATAATCGATATATTTTTGTGACATAAAATTAAATCAAATCAAATGATACGAGAATTGTTACACACACTCAAAATATCGCTGTACTTCTTAGTAATATATGCTTGGGTTATATAGACTTTAGTATGTTCGATGTTAGCGCAATTAGCTTAAACCTAATTTGGTTCTATTGAATGCTTTGGCCAATAGCTATTAATAAATTGTTAAGCTTTTTTTTAATTTGCTTGGCTTTGTTATCTAGTTGCTGGAACGATAAAAACTTTACTGTGCTGCTTTTTTATGAAAATTATGAAACGAATTTTTGGTTTTTCTGCTAATATTGCTTGTAGGCCACATTGCCTTTATGCTGAATTATAAAAAATTTAATCGATGAATTTTTGTACTTCAATATTTCGCAAATCGTATTTAAAGTTGGTTTAATATAGTATATGTTTTTGTAAGAGGATACTTCCCTTAATTTTAGTTTTTATAACCAGTGAAAAATAGTGACAGTGGGACAGCTTTAATGTATTCAAAATTCGAATCTGGTTTTTTTTTCTTGGACATAATTCCATTAGAAACGTAAACCATATTAATAACCATATATCGAGTAAGTTAACATTATTCTTTTTTCCGGTAGCTATTTAATTTTGTAAAAATCTGATACTCAAAAGCTGTCTAAAATTTGCTTAATTTTGCAATAATCATTAGCCAAGTTTCGAAAATATTTTCAAGATATTCAAGATATTTCAACGTTAAAACAATATCATAGGGAGGTATAACTTTATAATGAATGATAGCATTTCTTTAATTTTTTTATTTTGAATGTTATATAAAATAATCTTAAGAGTTGAGAATCCTCGTACATGTGCCTTAAAAAAAGCAATGTGGTCTTCAATTTTGAAATTAAATAACATTTGTGGAAAATAGTTTAACCCACGCATATATTTTATCTGTAAAAAGCTGAAACGTTTTCGTTGAAGTAAAAGCAAACATTATCATTAATATATGAAAAATGGAAGCCTGTCGTCTCATCTGCTTAGTAGTAGTATCATATTAGAAATTTCATCTGTTGTCGTTGTTATTCAAAATGTATATTTTTCGTTAAAATTTTAATTAAGTATGATACCTTTTGATGTCTGTATTATCCGTATATGTTGATAAAGTATTAGCTTTTTGTTGTAAATATAGTTGTATATGTATAAAGAGAGTATATAGTTGTTATAGCCAAGTTACATCGTTTATCCGATTAAAATCCATATAAACGCAATTTTGTATATTCAAATTTTACAGTACCAGCTGTTCTCCGGTCGATCTTAAATTGTATGCACAGCGTGAATTCAGAGTGAATTGGTAGCAAAAATACCAAAATTTTTGCTTTCCTTAAGTATGAACTCGGATTCTAGTGAAGCTGTTGAAAGAACAGTCATCTTTAAACAATTTGTCCAATAAAGAAAATGCATAAATCAATTAACACTAAAAATATTCCCTTAAAAAAAGTATAAACATTTTCTTATTCTATACATATATTTCTTCACTAATATCTTTTTAAAAATTTTGAAGAAATATTATACTAGGAATAACACTAATGTGTAAATGACCATGTACTTAAAGCAATACATATTCTTTTGCGTTCTAAATTTTAAATGCACTTTTCTTTCGGTACTATATTGTGTTAATTGGAAATGTTTTCAACACATGCACATTATCAGAGCCAGTATTGTTTCATTAATTATAATTTTTAATTTATATTTTTGGTATATATTTTTGGCCCTATTATTATTACATAATATGTTTATTTTTATTGAGACACGGTCCGTCATCAAAACTCATATTGTATACTGTTTACCTACTCTCCTACTTATTTTGCCAAATGTGAGACAATAATACTAAATATTAAGATAGATCACCACAAAGTTTTTAACAAATAAACGTTTAATCAGGTCTTCATAACCACACTACAATTTAACATTAAAAAGTGTTGCGGATTATATATTGGCAGTAAATAAAAAGATCATATATTAGGTATAAGCAGGAGATTCAAAAGCATGATTTGTGGGAATTTCGCCCAAGAATGTGGAAAAAATTTCAAGGTCATATGTGTAATTTTAGGGACATATGCTAAATTCTCACGTAAAGGACGCAGTTTTTGAATGCAATCGATATTAAAATCAGTAAAAAAAAATCTGTTTATTCGTGGATAATTAAACATTTTGAAAATTGGGCTAAAGGAGATCTTAAAGGGTACTTACGAATCCATGGATGATTTACTTTAAACTGAGTCCTATTGTCGGTGCAAATTTTGATGAAAGCGAAAACTATTGCTACAAATATTTAACTGGTCGTAAATAAGTCTATGTAGATCAGTTACGACCGATCGAGATTATAAAATATAAGCATGTAGCGCAGACGAATACTGAACATTAAATGTGGCAATGATAAGGTGTTTCTCTTCATATCATGTACTTATACCAAATATTGATATAAAGTACAAAAAAACATTGGTGACATAAACTGTAAAATTCTTAACAGCTTCCTGTAGGTACCTCAATATATTCTAAGGTTATTATTCGGAAATCGTATCAAATAGGATTAACAGATTCATAATCAAATACATACATAGAACAGATGGGAAATCGATTTTTGAGGTCTTGAAAATCAAATATGTAACAGATTTAAGATTAGCTTAAATAAATATTTAAGAAAACTAATGAAATTGGAGGAATCTTGAAATGACAAAAACCTTTGATCAAAAGACATGCCGATTTTACTATAGTTCACTTCAGTTCAGAATAATGTAACAAAAATAAACATTTTTAAGACACGTTACCTCTATTTTTACAAGCTTTTATTTAGTTTCACCTGTCCCGGTGTCTGTAATGGAATCTTGCAAGTTAAAATTGACCCACTTCCCGGTTTCCGATTGAGCTGAAATTTTGCATGCATATGCATATCGCGTGACAATGCAATATTAGATGACATGGAGCATTAAAAGCTTGTTTTTAAAAAAGTTTTTTTTTCATATTGCTTTTATGTTTTTATTTAATTAACAAGCAATATGAAAGATAAAACGTTTGCATTGTCACGCGTTATACATATGCATGCAAAATTTCAGCTCAATCGGAAATCGGGAAGTTGGTAAAATTTAACTTGCAAGATTCCATTACAGGCATCGGAACAGGTAAAACTAAATAATAGCTTGTAAAATGCAATTCTTATCGTTTCACTCTGATTTTGTTGTCAATTTTATCATAAGACCATTTGTATTGCGTTTGACGTGTATACTCGTTATCCCTTGATATTAACCATTTAACTATTTCTGACGCGTATATACTCGTCATAAGACAACATTTTGCACTTTTAAGGGTTCCGTACCTCAAAAGGAAAAAATGATCCTGTAACACTTCGTTGTCCGTCTGTCTGTCAGTCCGTCTGTCAATATCCTTTTTCTCAGGAAAGCTTAGAGGTATCAATCTGAAATTAATATGAAATACTCAAGTGTGCAATCCCTTAGAACTGTGAAAAAAATCAAACTTCTAAGTCAATGCAATCAAAGATACGGTCGTTTATGCCGCACATTTTTAGATTCGCAAGGGAATCGAAACCTATAGAGAACTTCCCGTTGACCTATAATCAAGAAACTTGGCAAGAAGAAATGTGTCATAGTACAAGCAAAGGTAAAAATCCGAAAGTCGTAAATCTGTAGTAATACATTACAAAAAAAAGAATTTTTTTACGGAACCCTCGGTGCACGAGTCTGAGTCGCACTTTTCCGATTTTTTCATGACGAGTATACTCGTCAAGAAGAGTTAACTGGTTAATTATGTACGTCGTGAAGGATTTTTAGAAATTAATTCCGCAGTTATGTAACCTTTATATGTATAATAATAGTTTTGACCTTGAGTGACCTTAATGAACTTTTATGTATGCTCCTAATGACAAATTTACAAAACAAAGTAAAAGTTAATTGCAGAATAATTAAGTAAATTCATTATTATATTTTAAACTTCAAATCATTATAACTCGGTTCAGACTGAGAACAGTGGTACCATGTCTTAACAAGTTTTATTTATTACAATATTCTTAACAGGGTTTGGTCAATGGCTGTACGAAAATAAATCGGTTAGATGAGCAATTGTAAAAATATTAAAAGAAAGTGTACATATCGAATTCAAAATCTAATTATGTAAGGAAGCAAAAAATCAAATGTATTATCGGGGAGTATGTTTCTAGCTCAAATCACAACATCGTACCAAAGGTAAAAACTACCTAACTTCTGGTTAGGAATGTGCATCCCCACAAAATTGAATTCAGAGTCAAACCATATAATTAAGAGATACGCTCTCCGCTAATAAAAATTAAATATGTAGTCGAATGGCTTCAATGTTCTAGTTATAAAGGCGCACACGAGTTAAATTAATTAATTTATGGTAGCGGTGTGTTGTAGGTAGCAATAGGAAGATTTCGTCCCGGAATGCTTCCAGAACTCATTGTGTGGTAGTGCGGTGGTCGCGAAGGAGAGCATTATTCATAATTAGTTTTAAAATCGATACTCAACTATGCTGCTAAAAGTTATGCGTCTTAGGAAAGGAAATTGAAACGGCAGTATACATTTTGAGGAAGATGGGACCAAAACATATTTAATCATATCACTTAATATATGTACCATCTGATCTACACAATTTATTCGTTATTATGTTTGCTTTGTTATTGTTTATTTAAAAAAAATTTAAATTTCCTCCAGAACCAAATTTATGTGTAAGTTTTAATTAAAAGTGAATGTAATATGTATGTAAACCACTTAACACCTAGGATAGATACAACTACTACTAAGAAAACCAGACTTGGGCAGGCCCCGAGGACGAATTGTCTGTATTTTCATTAATTTTTAAAGAATCTTTTTCAAGATTCTTTTCATACTAGATTAGCGTTAATTAAAAAAATAAAAAAACAAAGTCATGCTGGTCATGAGCAAGAATAAATAAAAAAATAAATATATAATTATCTCATCTTTTGACAACTTTATGTACTAGACAACTCAATACGCTATAAAATCTTATGAAGTCAGAGGAAGCAGAGGTGTTTAACAATTTCGAGACCTAACTTAGCAGCACTTAAATGAAATGTTTTGAGCTGTCGTTAACCTAATGAAGTAGGTACAAACTCTTAAAAAACATATATAAATAGTTGTATTCCTACTTCTAAACTAAAGTTGTATTTTACCGAAATATTGTATTTGCGAAAGGAAAATCGGATCAGGTGCGTGAATAATTCGTCTTTGATTAGCTTTGTTACGTCGATGCCTTGGAAGACGACAGCAGTCTAGTCCTCTTTGAAAAGGGGAAAATTGGTAAAAGAAAAGACAACATCCGTGTGTCCTGAGTAAAACTGAAGTTCTTCCGCTGTGATGTTTACTCCGCCTCGCTTCGGCTTTGAGCAATACAAAAGGAGTCCCTACAAGTTTCCAACTGACTTCCTTTGGATATCGTAAAAAGGACACACTTCGATTGGCAAAATTAATTTTTTTTTCTCCTAGATTCTCTAGATCTAGAATATACTTTACATATATCTAGCAACTTTCTTTTTCTATATAACACTGTTTAAATCCATCTATCTATTCGAGCGCGTGTCGTAAATGAAAATCTCAACAGAAGTGTTAAATGATCTGGCGAAAGGAGTTGAATCGAAACAGGATTGTCATATTTAATGAATTCATGTGTAAATAATTTTGAATGTACTGAAAAAAAACTGCACTGTTTAACATTGTGCTAAGAACGAATGGTATGCAATCGGTTGAAAAAGAACCTCTTTCCTTAACACAATTTTCAAATCCAATGAGCATGAATATTAGGAAAAATCATGTCACTAAACATTGCATTAGTCCTTCCATGCGAATTCCACCTTTTTTTGATTCATATATAATGTGGACACATACATATATATTGCACTATAATATAGTAAACTTTGGATAGCTACTAGTTTATACTAAAAATAATGAATTCGAAACAAGTTCTAATAGCTTGCATTTGAATAATCCTGAAAATGTTCATAAAAGCTTAATGCCTCGTAAAATATAAGCAGGCTTAATATTTAAAACAGTGCCGAGGATGACAACAAACAAATAATTTAATAAATATACCCATTATATATTTTTTAAAGAAGGTACATATTATGAATATCCATCCATAAAAAATTCATTAAGGCTCTTATTACTTTTCGCTGCGTTCATAATTTGCCATTGAAACTTGTTAAACTCATTTATTTTATAGAATATGAAAAATCTGATAAAAACGTAATTTGAATTTATTTAAGTGAAATAATTTATTGATTGTATTGATGGCACGGGTATGTTCTGTAGCCTGTACTGTAATTTAAGAATTAATGGAGACTTGCCGTACGAGTTTGCTTTAATTGATAAACATCTTTATTAAATTGAAATTGAAGCCTTGAAAATATTTAAAAAAGATTCCTTCAAAATTCAGAACTTTTATTTTTAATATTGACACGAGGTCAAAATTTGGAAAGTTTTATATTTAGAATTTGTTTCTTCCATTGTTGACAACAACTTTGAAAAGTTTATTTACATTTTTATGACTGTCACAAATAACACCATAATTGATGGAAAGTATAATATACATATTAGAAATTTTGCTTATAAACTTTTGAAATTCTGACCCTCGTGTTAATATTCAAATTCCTTAAGAGATCGAATTTTGCACGACTTTTTTTAAACATATTTCCTAGGCTTTAAATTGGTGCGTAATATCAAATACAGAAATACCCAAAAGAATGACCACAACTTTCGTTTTATGAGTAGGAAAATTGAAACAGTACGCTACATATTTTAAAGACGTCGGTAAAAGTTTATTAAACTTTATAGTATGATACTAAGCGTCACACTCTTTCTTGTCTTCATTAATAAATTTCTCATTGGAAAATGCTTACAGTATACATAATATTGAATTATTTTCCTTTAATTAAACAAAATTCTTTTTACATATGGCTCTTAATTTTTCGGTATTTTTATAAGACGTGTTGTACTAACATAAAATTAAAATTGTGTTGTTATGAAAATGCATAAAAGGAAATTATTCAATAATTGATCAGAAAAACCAACAAATTGATAGTTTGCTTATTAAATAGCCTTTAACATTGATATCCAATTCAGAAGGGATGACAAAATTTCAAATAGCATATTATTTCTATGTATTACTATTTTACATATGTAGCGTTTTGTGCTGCTTGTGAGGAGCCTGATAGAAATAAATCCCGACTAATATTATAAGTTCGAAAACGTTCATTCCATACTTTTATATCTACATATATATTTATTTCGCGATTCCCGCAGAGCAGCGAGCAGAAAGTAAGTGTAATATGAAAAGTACCTACACTGCTCTAGAACTGCTTAAATTACTATAATTGCTGTCATTTTTGGTAAAGCACATCTAGTAGGGTGCTCAAGATAATAATTAAGGTTACAGGTAATAACAAAAAATTATTCAGAGCGGAATATTTTTCTCGTTAAAAACATTGTGCCCTTTTCAAGGTTTAGTTGTCTATAAGAATTTTTAGGGAAATACATACAATAATATTTCTTTAAGGTAAAAAATTGAAGTTCTTTTGAGAAAAATTTCAAGAAGAATTTACTAGAACTAGAGAATTTACCTTAATTAAAACGTTATTCCTAGGTACCAACCCTATTTTTTACGAAGTACAATTTATTTAAATCCTACTTCAAGAATTGATACCGACAATTGTTTTTTAATCCATATGGAATCATTCTTTCGGAAAAGGGGAAAAGAAACATAAGATTTTCTCATCGTATTTGTATAGAAAAAAATGTTTGCTGGAACTATTAGTAGTATTATTAACTTCAAAAATTTATTACGGTGTTTCCTTTTTCAGTAACATTAAAATGTGTTTAAAATGAAACAACAGATCCATCTAAAATCGGACTTTTATGAAAGTTTGTGTTTGTATTCTAATTTATTATTAGCACGTCGCACTAGTACTTTAATCTTTCCTATCTTTTTTCTTGTGGACGTGGTTTTATTTGAGATATTTTGAACCCCAAAACACATTTAATAACTGAATGAAAAGAAAATCTATGAAAAGAAAAGCGTTTCTGTCGATCTTAACTACTTACAATGACGAATAAAAGCTTATAAAATTATTTCTAGGCAACATATCTTAAAGGAAGTCAGTTGGATGTCGCGAATGTCATTAAAAGCAAAGAAATCAAATATAATATAATTCTATTGCAGACTACAACAAGAAAGAGTAATCAGAACCTAAGAACATAGTATTTTACTGTAATAAGGAGACTATCACATTAATAAAAGATATTTTTAATAGGAGGTTATAGCAAAGCATGAAATTGTTCAATTGATGATGGACTCTATATAGTTTATAAAGGATTCTATGACTAGTTAAATATAGGGTAAATAGCTATAGATATGATAAACAATGGGAAAACAAGACACTTATACCGATTCAGGCATTATTATCTTATTAAATGTCATTATTGTAATTGTCAATTTTACTTATAAAGAAGAACGTATTGAAATTTAATTGAGTGTTCGATGTTGAAAACAGCATAATAACTATAAGAGACAATCGTTCCTCCTACTAATTGTTCTAATCCGAAAATCTAGTCGAACTCCTCACAAAAAATGTTTATACTTCTAATGTATGATTCTAGTTCTTTAGTCAGCCAAGGAATACTATCAGTATATCTTTTAAGTGGAATAGTGGTAGCCCTGCTCTACGGGCTACTTTATTTAGTTGGTTTTAATGATCTTATTCATGATGAAAATTTTCAACTCGAGTACATATATGTTAACATTTTAGATAGGAATGCCAGTTGACAATCCAAAACGTAGCGTTGCACAAAGTAAAAGCTCAAGGAGTCTATTTTTTCTATTGAAGCAGTTGCGAACAGAATAACATAAACATAAATATATATATATATTTTTACAGCCAAATGAGTTATGATATATGAAAATGTTATTCTTGAGCTTTTCGGCGCACTCGTAGATCATCTCTAGTCTAAATTGTATAGAAATCTATTTTACACAGGTGTACAGGTCCCCAGCGATTACTTTAGAATTTCGCAAGGGCTCACCTTGTTGGCATGTATTCCTCCAGAAAAACACCTCTAGAGTTTTTTCGGTTTTTGTTTAAATTAGGTACACACTTAGATTTTTACAACACCTTCCACACTGCCCAAATTTAAACAGTGCACATTACAATTTCATAAATTTTCGGCAGGTTATCCCATGCATGTCAACAAACAGTTTTCACAACAACACAAATTCACATTAACATTTTAACGCAATCCAACTTATCTAATTGTAATAATTTTGACTGACTACATGTATGTACTACATCGCGACTATTTACACTTTCGACACATTTTTGTCTAAATATAAATGTCTTTTATCGTATAAGAAGTGAAATTATGAACACAAATCATATCGGGGAAGAGAAGGCTCATTACGACTGAAAAAAAGTGAAAAGAGTATGATTAGCATGCTCCGCTAATGTTTCGTAATCGATTCTCTGCGTATGATTTGCAATAATTCGTTAATGTGATTTACAATACATTAGAGATACTTACATTTAGTGTATCAAAGTACCGACACGGAATTTGTTAATTGGAACGGACATATCTTGGGATTATTTCCATATCAGGCTTGGTTGAAGACAAGTAATTTGCTTTCCATTCGCAATTGTGTTAACAATTAGGTGATATATTTGTATTAAATTTGATAAAGAAATTTAAAGTAATTTAAAGTATTTCGATTTCGATCTCTCAATGTAATTAGCATATTTGTTTTAGGTGTAAAATGAAAGAACAAAACTCTAAACTTATGAAAAAAAAAACGTGGAAATTAACATTTTAAAGATTTTAAATAAATCTTATATTTCTGAAGAATATACTGTTTTATTTAAAATTCCTACTAGTTTTAAGTATATGCATATTTACCCACACTTTATTCCTACCTACTTTTAATCGATTTCAAGATCAGCAGATAGACTGATTAGATTACCGATTAACATCGCTCTTCAAACTTCTGAAACGAAAGTGAACAATGTGATAAAATTGTGATTTAATTTAATAATAATACATACCAAATAGAAAAATAAGAGAATATTTGTAAAAAATAAAAAATAAATGAGATGAAAATAATTGACTTTTGATTTTATTTCACAATGACAGATCTTTAGTAACTGAAGTTAATTAGAATTACTAGTGTTTATTTTTAAGTTGGTTATGAATTTTACTTTCGAAGCATACAAGGAAACTAAGGTAATCATAGTGTTTAAATAATTTTATTATATTAGACAGAAGCATACTGGGTACTGGGCCAACAAAAGCATTTATCTTTATACACTCCAAGGTCTACAACGCTATCTTGGAAAATTGATCATATATATAATACGATACGATACGATACGATATAATACGATTTTGAAAAATTAATGAGACTAACATTCATGTTAAAGGTTATGAACAACAAATGTATAAGATACAAAAGTATAGGTATATGAAATAATAAATCTTGTGGACACGATAGAAGCCGTATTTCTTAATTGATTTTGATTAGGTTCGTAAATGGGGGAATTTTTGGACCCGATATTTTCATATTTTTTAACTTCAGTAGACACAACTTGCCTTATAAGTAGATTTCCAAGCTCTATTTGTAAATCGTTTATTAAAATATTTAGTTTTGATTAGTCGCATATGCATTTATCGTCTCGAAAGATTACTCTTGCACGTAAATTTCAAAAAAATACTCTCTACGGCCCGCACTATAGATTCTGTCCAGAAAACGACATAGGGGCGAACAAAAACAATAAATTTTGTGATTTACAAGCGAGCTGTACTTTATTTGCTGAATATTTTATTTCTGTGCATAAATCTGATATAGAGGCCATTGATGCTTCTTAAATGTGTAGAAAGATGGCTTTATTCCGGGAAGATCTTCAACTAGCCTTGCGTTGTATTCAAACTATGTTATTGAAGCAATGGTTGTAAAGGAAATATTAATTAGACTGATTTTGCGAATTCATTTGATATGGTTAATATATCATGCTAAAATTTATACTGATTTGAGGAATAGGCGAATAAAGTGATCTTATTACACCAAGTTAAATTTTGCAGTGAAAAACTGAATGAGATAAAACAAAATTTCCTGTTTGAGACTCTATTTTATATACATACATATATTAAACAGAAGATCTGAATGAATATAAACGAAAAAGTTTCCTTACATTTTTCATTTTATAACAATAATGCAAAAAATATTTGTTAAATTGAAATTAATCCAAATCTCCAATGAATATGATGTTTTAACTTCGCCGAAAAGAGTTTGAATTAAACTTATATATAATTAGATATCTAAAAACTATAGAGACTTCTCGAAATTTGCGACACGAGGATAAAACCACGGAAGTACAGGATACAGCGAACAATTGGCCAGACTCTGTTCCACTCCAGCAGAGCAGTTACTTGATAATCCAAATTCGTACGAGTACCTATATATACATATATGAATGCTAACATTCGCTTGGTTGTATTAAATAAACTTGGAGCTATCACCAAAAGAGAGAAAATTTAATGTCAAATGCAGAATTTTGTAAATTAATAAGAACAGCAAACGAGAAACGTGAAATTTTACGACACATAATATTGCATCTGTTATCTTCAACTTTAGGTCCATTTTATGAGTTTCTGAATAATCTGAATGGCCCAGCGTGATGTGGTAAAACTTTCATCATCATATTCATAATGGGTACTTATAGTCACTACATAAATTATTGTCATTGCAATGCACACATTACGTGTGCCCCTGCTGGGGAAGCCGCAACAGCAATCAATGGCGCCTCTGCCATACCTAAACTATAAAAAATATTCGCAATCGTTATGCATTTAATTACTATTCAAATATTGTGGAATACCAGGTGGTAAGTGGTTATAATCTGTCCCTTTTCATCATGGTAAATTTACAAGACGCATTCCGAAGAAATTCAACAGGTTGTTGGATCCTATTGAATATCTTAACTGCTGCCTGCTTTGGCTATTAAAGTGGCAACAATGAAATGATGAAAATCGACAAAATAAATAAATTTCTATTGATGTTATATTCAAGGTCTAGTTTTTATACATAACACTTTTTAATACTTATGCTTTTTAGAATACCTTCTTTCTCCAAGAATAGAAGACATTATCCTTACAATTAGCAAAAATGTATATTTTTATTATTCAATTATTTAGGATATGAAATCGTACCTGAGCCCTATTTCACCCACGACTTTTCACTTTAGACTTTGAAACTTTTCAAAAAGATAATTTCCTGCAAAGTACAAATGCGGTATTTGATTAAAAATGCAATCTTTGCTACTCTTCACTCTGCATTTTTCAAACTGTTTTGAAAAGTATAAGTATTTATACAACTTTGCCTTTATTATTGTCTTCTGCAAATTTTCCAAGTGATATATTGTATCTATATACCATTTTTTAGAGAATATTTTCTCACTTTTACCTAAATATAAAATTATTTAAAAAAAAAAAAAAACCGCCTTCAAAAAACAGCTAGGAACTAAAAAGCAAAAAATAATTGGTAACATTTACATATACGATTTCCTACCTACTGATGTGTTTGAACTCGGTGCCAAGCCAAATAGGTCCCCCGCTACACCCCGCATGTGCGACGAACTTTCGAGCGAGCGTGGGTAGGCTGAGCGATACAACCCAAACGGGCACACACATGTGTGAAATACGTTTCGTTGTTAATTCAACTCTTTATAAGTCACTAAGTATAAGTATTGCTCATTGTTATTTTTGGACTTTGGCACCGACTTCAAACACATCAGTAGGTAGGAAATCGTATATGTAAATGTTACCAATTATTTTTTGCTTTTTAGTTCCTAGCTGTTTTTTGAAGGCGGTTTTTTTTTTTTTTTAAATAATTTTTATTTTTTGCTTTTTAGTGGTGTTTATAAAGGCGGCCATCTTAGAATCCGCCATTTTGGTTTTTTAGTATTTGTTAGTCAATCCCTTATAATGATACATATCCTGTCAGAAAAATAATCTTTAAAATCGATCCATAATTGTTGAAATTATCGCGCGATGAAGTGAATGAAAATCAATAAAATTCAGTCATCCCCTAATTTTCCACCCTTTGAAGTGGAATATTTTAATGAAATTTAAATGGGACCACTTGTGAGGCATAACCTATCCATTAAAAAAAGAATTATTAAAATCGGTCCACAATTGACGGAGAAATCAGGTAACAGACATAAAAAAAAGATTCCGACGAATTCATAACCTCCTCCTTTTTTGAAGTCGGTTAAAAATGATTACAAATAAGTACTGTAAAGTTTTTTAATTTCATAAATAATTATTCTTTATTGTATATTATAACTATTCACATTCTACACAAAGCTTTCATTTTATTTTTATGTATTTGCTGCTTAGAACATGACACTAATAATAAGCAATTAACTGATACGCCTAAGAGATATAATTTTCTATGTGAACTACGTACATATATGTATATGAAAATGATATTTAAGAGTTATCACTTACATATACATATGTACATATTTTTATCCTGTTTTTATGTTGTGCAATACACGACGTTCCTAACGCTATTTAAGCAGCTACTAACTACATGTGTGCTTCGAAACACTTCCTATAACAGAATATGTAAAGCACAATAAAATTACTTAAACGTAATTTTATTCCTATATGAATGTTGTGTGATAAATTTGTTGTTATCTGAAATTAAAACATTACATTTTAGTTCAGTGCCTATTAATGTATGAAATCTCTAAAATTGTCCAAAGTCCAAAAATTTGTACGCTTGCTGAAGCAGGATATAAACGTACTAATAAAAAGTGTCTGCCAGTTATGACCAATCATAAAACACAAATCTCATGTTTATTGACATACAGGACCACCTTCCATAGTATTTTGCTAAATGTCCTTTTTCCAAAGTCCGAAAATTGAAGCAGTATATATTTTTATTTATCCAAATGTCTTGTATGTACACATGCCGAAATTAACTCAAAATAATCTGCAGAGCATTTTATTTTTATGAAATATCGTAACTATTCGTCAATCGGTGATTTTACTCTACATATGTATACCTTTCAAAATTATTACTATGTAATTGATTCCTATTATCAATTATGATTTGATTCAAACTTACTAGGGACGAGAGATATGTTCGTTCATACTGATTAAGAATCGCTCTTTGAAATTTTTGTCCTTTGACTTAAAACCGCCACTGCCTTCGGCAGGAGCGCTGCGTTTGAATAAAAATTCAAAATAAAAACTATAAGCAACCAAAATTTTTCATAATTTATCATTATCACCAAGAAAATAATTTCTGAAAGGCCCTTTGTCCTGTCCGCAAATGAGAATGACCCCTTAATCTTTTTCTTGAAAGCAACTCATTCGAGTATGTGTGGTCATTGAATTTAAAGGGGGGATTCTATTATTTCCGAGGTTTTTTGATTTGAGAACGGTTTCGAAAGATCCTTGTAGTAGGGGAGAAGGGAAAATAATTAAAAAAAAATCAAGCTTCTATCGTTTTCGAGATATTCATAAAAATAATGTCCAATTTACAACAACCACGTACAATTTAAATGCCATTTGAATTAGATTTTCCTTTTACAAAATATTTATATTAACTGAAAACTTTCCTTATACAAAAGTTAATAAATATGTAGTAATAAGTTGTTTAAATGCATTTCCGAATTATTTTTGTTTTATAAATGGACCATTCTCAAATCGAAAAACCGCGGATATAATAGAAGTAGTTAAATGTGAGATAAATTCATTTAAGTTCTCGTGATTCGATAGCTGAAAATTACCCTCGAATTCTATTGTGGATAAGGAAAGATGTTTTTGAGCTTCAACATTAATGCCAAAATTGTGAAACGACTTTCCTTAGTTTGAAGTTGTATTTTTGTTCTATTAATAAATCTGTACATTTTCCTTAACATTAAAAGCCTAAAACAAAATCAGAAAAATTACACTTCTATGTTGAATGGATCCAAAGTCCTAGGAAATTCGTCCTGGCCTTCAACAATCGTCAAAATATTTGCGTTCTCCATCACAGTCGACTTCAATTCCGTTTTATCTGAAATACCTTCACAACTTCCCACAGCGGTTTGCAGCTCCTGCAATCAGTGAGTAAACACCTTGCGGCTACGTCTTAATTTGTAAGGAAATACTCACTTCGAAAGTTTCCTTCAGAAAATCAGCAGTGGGCTTATCAAGCGAGACGGCCGGGTCTCCTCGGGAGACGTTCGCCAGAAAATTATACAACTGGCTGCAAAGGGAATCTTACTTTTAACGCAAACCCTTTGATAGTGCTTCGCCAGACTTACTAGAAATCCACGCCTCCGGCTCTGCTGGGAGACGGATGCTTTTCTAAGTGGGCGATGGACCTCAACGCCAAAGGGAGCTCGTACTCGCAGTCCTCGGGGATGTTCCTTTCCTTGAAGTGCTCCGCCCACGCGTTCAGCGACTCGAAAAGGGGCAAATTGCACTCCTCAGCGACGTTCTTTTGGGAGTTAGTGGTCATAGTTTCGACATAGTCTGGAACAGAAAGATTTAGCACTCAGTACGGGAATTAAGTGCTGCTTGTGGGGCACTACCTACGATAGCCCCTGGCTTCGATTTACGCAGCCTGGACTTAACGTTTTCATAGGACTCCGTGTTGCATCCGCTCGCGGTGAGGATGTTGAGCATGATTTTCTTGTTGTAGGGATTCAAGCTGTGAGCACTGCTGTGCAGATACTTACCAGGAGCCTTTTTCGTATTTTTCTCTTTATTAGTTTCGGTTGCCATTCAGAAAAAGATTAGATTCCTGCAAAACGGAAAATAATGAAATGACCTCTGTCTGTACACGGAAATTGTAAACAAAAGTGACATTTCATGACGCTTGGAAAAAGGCATTACCATTCCGCAAATTATTGGAAATTATCCGATTCCAGTTCTTAGCGGGGACAAATAATGTCGTAGCAGGGACACTTTTTATAGCAATAACATATCTAAAAAACTAGCTCCTGGGTATCGAAAATGCGTAGGCTATAAAAAAAAGTTTTATTCTTCATTTTAACAGAATTTTTCTCAGATATTAGGCCATACGACGTAAAATTGATTATTTCGTGTATTGTTTTCTATAGATTTTTCATAAAGCCCGCTTGGCCGTTATTTTTAAAAGTTGTATAAGTTCAATTAAATCTTAAGGTAGGTTCAAATGTTTTCTTGCGCAGCTTGCGTTCATTGTTCAAGGTTTTATTATCACCAAAACTATCAGCTTGATCTGTTCGTTGCATCCACCCGCACACGGATTTTATAAGGTGTTTCTAACTGACATGAGCTTTTGATTTTCAGCTTGTGTGCAAAGATGCAAAAAACATTGCAAATATAAGTATAAATTTTTGGTGGAATATAGAAGTATAGGTGGAGGGCAGCTGTTTTCATTGTTAATTGTTTACTTTGCACTTTTGCAGCACGTGAGTAAACTAGTTGGCAAAATGGGTTGCATCCACAAGAAATACTTAAATTAATAAACGACATTGAAACAAAACCATGGATTTGAGATGTTAATCATGAAGAGTATACTATACTTAAGAGATATCAAAAGTACTTATTAGAAAAATCACAATAAATAATTATTCACTAAGCATCTTATTCACGGTTCCACTAGTATTTATAATTACTGTCCACACCTTAATAATCTAAGATCAAAGTACAATATAGAATAGATACATAGTATACATGAAGAAAGGAATTATGTAAATGAGGAATTCAGTTATTCAGAAACATAGAATACTTATTTAACTACTTTAAGAAATTTAAAATGTATGTAACTACATACAATGAATATAACACCAAAGAAATTTAAAATAAAAATACAGCCATAAGATGACAAACATAACATTGCATTAATGATTAATGTATAAGTACCTGACAAAATCCCCAGTGGGTTACCCAGCAAAAATCATTATGTATGTAAAATAAAATAAAAATCATACAGAGTATAAAAACACATTCTAATGAAAAAACTAAAAAACCCGACTTTGTAAAAGTTCGTTAAATTACGCATCGATGTTTTTTAAGTTGTCAACTACCTAGTATTTATGCTATAAAAAATTCTATACTAAGTGCTAAGAGCTCGGCAATAAATTAATTTTAATCAATCATCTTTTTTTCAAAAAGTGCACTTACATATAAACGACGTTCAAAAATAAAGAATCATTTATTTGTTCCGAAAATTGAATTAAAAAGGAGTTTCTTCGCACTAAAACATTTTGCGGTAGACTCGAAAAGAGTGAATTCTGGTAATATTTTTAAATATGCAGGATTTTATTAATTAATTATGTAGTTGTTGAATAAGTAGGTATGTACTGATTTTGGAACATAAGTTAATTTTAAGATTTTTTACGTTAAACCAATGTATATATTTGTAAATGTTTCTCAGATCAATTTGTAAAACATAATATTTCACAAGATCGATCAAGGGCTACATACTTTTTATATCCTTTCGTTCGACCAAACTTTGCCTTTGCCATTTATCGCAACAATATCTGGTTCGTATTCAAAATTGGGGATTTAGGAAGGTCGTCGTTATATGATATAGATATTTGATATTTTCCTTATTTTATTATTATTTATTAACAATTATTACTAGGGTGATATGCATGTAAATAAGCTGATTAAATTAGCAGAGTGATACAATTTGAAACGCATTTTGCAATACCCGTGGAACTGAGGAGAATCAATGTATCGACATACTTATCCCATGCGGCTGAACAAATTTTATTTTCAGACGCTATAATCTTTGCATACGCTTTAATTCCCAAATTGCCATCTGGCTAAGGGCTTCTGTTAAAATCCTTATGGTTTCTTAAATTGGTTTATGGATCACTTCTGTCCAAATAAATTTATTATTATATTATTTTTGTATTGTATTATTAATTGTTAGCATTATAAAATTAATGAATTAATTAGTTTCATTTAATTACAAAAGCGATTTAAAACTATTGTGAGAGTATGAGTATTTAATGCTTACATAAATGAGTAACTCGTTTGATTCTAGATGGAATACGTTACTAGCACGATAATAAAATTTCCATTTATCATACGTAACTGGCTGCAAAGCTTAAAAATATTAACCGCAGACACTATACATGCATCCATGGAAATAAATAAATGATGATTACTATTAATTACGAAACAAATCAATTTCACAGTTGTTGTGCGATGTATCAGATAATTTATAACAAGTAGCTCTTTTCATTTCTAATCATGATCTCAATTTTAAGAATTGAGTTCTGTCTTTTAAGCTTAAATTTGTAATTCGTGATTTTAGTTATAATATTTGGTTATCAAATTGCAATTATTTTTGATTATTTTAGACTAGTTTGTTAGTAGCCAGCCACCGTATAAACTAAATTTAGAAAAATAAAACTCCTTACCGTAATATAGGAGATATTTTCAGACTTCTATTTCAATATCTTAAAAATAATTTGTTATAGTTTGAATTGAGTCGAACCTATCTAACCGGTTTACTACAATGTGTTGTAACTTGGAGAGTCGGCGTGGATTTCCCAAAAATTGGTGATAAAAATTCGATAAGCTTTTTGAGATCGTCACACATATTCAAATTAATTCAGAGACACATTCGCGAAAGCTTCCGAGGGTCTCCGAAAAAAACGTGTAAATAAATATACATTACTGCGAGTCTGAAAGATGCCCATAAAGTGGCCGCGGAGCAAGTTAGTAATGCAAAATCCCCAATAGGAGCTGTGTCACGATCGTCAGTAGCTTCGAGCAGTTCGAGTGCGAGTTCTTTCAGTACGTGCTTAACAAGATCGCAAATAAGTTCGCTTGGATTGTTAGTTAGTCTTAGTAGGAAGTAGTATTTTCCGCTGTTATTTTTAAAGAAATGAGGTTTAATGGTGTTTAAATATCGGTAAAATGACGGAGCAGCAAAATTCAGCTTTCCCCGTGCCGGGGATTGCCTCGCCAAACAACGCACTGAGCCTGATGGGGAGGAACGCCAGTAATTCAGCGACGATACCTTCAGCGGCAAACCTTCCTCAGAATATCTTCACCCATCCTGCAATCCAACCCTCCAGTGTCATCAATCTTTCAAATTCGTCAGAAGTTGTCATAGGGCCTATGACCCAGTACCAGGGTCCGGTGACGATCTACCAGTACATGGACGCCACCGTAGAGGCCAGGGCGATGCATGCTAATGGAGGTAAATAGACCCATTTCCATAGAAAAATTAAAATCGGAAAAACAAGGATTCTCTGTAAAAACGGTGAGATTTCCATAGAATCACTAAAGAGAGCTTGCTTCAGGAGAATAAAACTGCGACTTGTAAGAATTTTCATTGAATGCAATTGTTTTGTTAATTGCTCTTAGAGAAACGAGTTATTTGACTTTAAACGACTTCGGTACTTTAAACTTCGGGAGACCAAGTTCTACAGCAAAATGTTTAGAACTTTACTTTGCAGAAAAAGTAATTCGTCAAAACAGAAATAAATTATATACGTTTTTATAAAAACATTGTTTGTTTTTATCACGCGATCTATGACCCCAATCGAAAGTCACGAATAATGATAAAAAAGTGATATCTGAGGATTTCCGGAATATTAAATATAGCAAGCTAAATACTCACTTGATTTTTGTTTTCGATTGCATTTTTATCACGACGCAAAAATTACTGGGAATGTGTTTGATATCTCTACATATTGCATACTATTAATAGTATTAATTGATATGAGTTCTTCGAATCAAATTATCATCTTCCGATGTTACACATAAATTGGTCGAGTCAAGGAAGGATAAATTAAAGATAACACGCATATACTATGAAAATAAATATGTATACCATTTTTTGCCGTAAAAAGCTATTAATTAAATCATATTTCACTTATTTCAACGAACTACAAATGTAAATACCTATATATTATATTATAGGTCAACCTAATAAAAGCATGTTAAAAAGTTCAATTCAAATGTCTTTTATGCTGGATTCTAGGGATAATTTTCTGGAACAAATAACAAAAGAATATTTTGCTACTAATTTCGTAATGATTTGTAATTTTATGCTTTTCAGTTGTAGATCTCGCATTTTGTCGTCTCCTTGCAGATGTGACGCGGATTTCAAATAATTATTGGTATTTTGATTCTACAATAAGTATACTGTTGTTAGAGAGACAAAACACGTCAAGTGAGCACCCCCAAAAACCTCTATGTCGGCGATTTTTATGAAACATAGATCAAATGAATGCCTATACCAATACTAAACATAGCCCCAACGAATTTTGCAAAATTCCTATTTTTACTGTTTTTACGGATGTTTAAAAATTTTGATTACTTTTTATGAAAACATTAATTTCTCGGACACCTTTCAACGAAATGTTATGAAAATTTTATGAGAGGTTCTTAGGAGTTTATATTTTCAAATGATATAAACAATTTTCGTAAAATTGTTTATTTACCTATTTATTTATAATAATTAAATAAACAATTAAATTTTTAATCATGTTCTCATATTTCGATTTTTTGGAAATTAGGCGCAAAATATTCCTCGGACCTTGAACTATAAGATTCCGCGAAAAAATTTGACTCCCCGACTTATTCTGTAACTCGGCATCAATTTTCTTCGATGCAAGTTTACTCTACGCTAGAGCGCCTGAGCTCACGTTCTACGTACACCGAGAAATTAACTCACGCCTTTTTGGTTATTCAGGTGATTGTATATTTTTCAACTTCGGAATATATTTTACTAGCTATATTATTGAATCTACGGGATTAAAATTGTGGAACTGTCGCGTATTCTTGACAGTTTTAGCATCTGCAAAAAGTTCTACTAATCGGCTTTCATTTGAATCATGATCCGACTGTTAACAGAAGCTGAAACTTATTTTTTTGAAAAAATTGCTCGTCCATTCGTATAATGTTCTCTTGTTATAACAATCATGAGAGTATTATACTAATGGGCGGGCAATTTTTTTCAAAAAATAAGTTTAAGCTTCTGTTATAACAAACGAGAGAACATTATACGAATGGACGAGCAATTTTTTCAAAAAAAATAAGTTTCAGCTTCTGTTAACAGTCGGATCATGATTCAAATGAAAGCCGATTAGTAGAACTTTTTGCAGATGCTAAAACTGTCAAGAATACGCGACAGTTCCACAATTTTAATCCCGTAGATTCAATAATATAGCTAGTAAAATATATTCCGAAGTTGAAAAATATACAATCACCTGAATAACCAAAAAGGCGTGAGTTAATTTCTCGGTGTACGTAGAACGTGAGCTCAGGCGCTCTAGCGTAGAGTAAACTTGCATCGAAGAAAATTGATGCCGAGTTACAGAATAAGTCGGGGAGTCAAATTTTTTCGCGGAATCTTATAGTTCAAGGTCCGAGGAATATTTTGCGCCTAATTTCCAAAAAATCGAAATATGAGAACATGATTAAAAATTTAATTGTTTATTTAATTATTATAAATAAATAGGTAAATAAACAATTTTACGAAAATTGTTTATATCATTTGAAAATATAAACTCCTAAGAACCTCTCATAAAATTTTCATAACATTTCGTTGAAAGGTGTCCGAGAAATTAATGTTTTCATAAAAAGTAATCAAAATTTTTAAACATCCGTAAAAACAGTAAAAATAGGAATTTTGCAAAATTCGTTGGGGCTATGTTTAGTATTGGTATAGGCATTCATTTGATCTATGTTTCATAAAAATCGCCGACATAGAGGTTTTTGGGGGTGCTCACTTGACGTGTTTTGTCTCAGAGCATTACATATATTAATACATACATACCATAACCTCGAACTATTTTTTTTCAGTTTTAAGATCGTTTATTCTTTGATCTAATAGAATTGATATTTAGGAATAGATATCTCAATTTATTTATTCCAGCGATGCCTATGTTTGAAAATCAAGGTTTCATTTTTATTTCTAATCATCAGGTTTTATTTTTTTCTATATTAAAAGAACATTGAGGATTATAAAACGTGGATGGCGTAATAAATAAATTAAACCGTCAAAACGTAACTGTGTCCTATTTATAAAATTTATATTTCCAAAACAGAGCTAATGCCGAGAAAGTTTATTCGGCATCTTCTTTACAAGATCGAAGGTACTCGTCAGCCATCCTAAAGTGAGCGTTTAAGTAAATTTAATATTTGCTCTTTTGAGAATCGCCGTAAGTATCTCGATGAAATGTTTTTATTTAAAATTATAAATAGTTTCATAGATTGTTCTATGATTTACTTGAAAAACTTAATTTACATGTATCTGGTCTTTTGGTGAGACAAAGTTACACCTTTTCTTTAGAATCGTCACGCATAATTCTTAGAAATAAGCCGCTCAAATACAAAAATATCATAATGAAATATTTAACAGCACCAACTTAATTTTCTCATTTCTTTTTGCTTTTAAACATTCCATTAAATATGTCAGCGAAGAGCGCATATTATTGTAATGTTTAGCCTCTTGCAAATTCTTTGCCTTCTGTCTGCATACCTAATGTTATCAAGAAATTAGCTACCTCTTAATTCATAGTTTTAAGCCTTATCTCGAATTTTTCTTTCAGATTTATAAGTTGTAAAGTAAATTACATATCTTACATAGCCGTAAATTGTAATTGGGCTTGTCTGTTTGTTATTGCATGAATGTTAATAAATAAATAAATAATAAATAAATTCATAAATAAAATGTCAACCGTTTTGCAGTTACAGGGTGATTCGTAGATTCCAATTTTCTTCTATCTTTTTATATACTCAACGTCCCTACCAGGGCCAAAAATCGACTGTCCTAATGTCCTTTCCAAAAATGTTAACAATATTGGCCTACACTGCAGGTAAATTCACTTCCAAAAATAAAAAACAAATTTTCTAAAATTCAGTTTTATTGCCTATCTTTCATGACTTTCCTGGAGTTAAATTAAAATTAATTACCTGTGTGTGCTAAACAAATATTTCGAATCTTCTTCTTGGAAATTTTTGTTTTACGGATTTTAAAAGCCAATAAACCAATAACATACCAGTTAGGATTTTCCAAGGAACTGTTTTTCCACCTCTATTTTACCTGGATATGTTGTCCCTTGTTTGAAAGGTTATAAGATAGATAATGCGATAAAAATAAAAAGTATGTAGGTGTATTACATAAACGGAGAAGAGTATATATCAAAAGACAAAATAAAATAGTTATATGTACCTACATACCATGAAATTTTGGAATTTACGAATCACCCTGTGATTCCCAACCCCTCCCCGCCATACAATGTTTTATCTTTTTTAGGGTCTTTTATCCCACTTATTTTGGCACACGCATTGCCGCTGTATATGGGATATAACGAATCTTGTTGATAGAGGCCGTATTTCTAAATCGACTTTGATCAAACTTTGTGCATTCTTTAATTCCACCAATGCCTCGACTAACATTTTGTAAATGAGCGAAATTTGTCAAGGGGGTGGTGATATTATGTGAAAATAGTTTGAACCCGATAACTCTCGTGTTTCGTAATCGTTATTGGACAAACTTAACATATCGATTGACAACATGTAGATCCAAGTCGAGTAAAAAAATTGTGGTGATCGGTCAAAGGGGTGAGAAGCTATATCAGTTTCTAAAACACATTTTGTTACTACGATAACTGCCGCATTTCTAACGGATTTTGTATGCATTTATTAATTCTAAATCTGTGTAGGTTGTATTAATTGGGAGGTTTTTTGGGAAAGGCAATATATTTTATTTCCTATGTAGACCATATATTAATTAATTAACCTCATATAATTTCGTAATGATAAGTAGTAATAGCATTTTGCCCCTTAAAGTATTGTACTTTTCAACAATTGGGTGATTATTTACAATTTTGTAGTTTGCTTCCTATTAAATATCGATTAAGCAAATCTCAGTTTTAAGTGCGTACTTTTAAATGGTTTATTGCCGATATCTTATCGATGACTACAATTTTTCTAGCTGCTGGACTTTCTGTCTAGCGCCTCAAGTGGAAGCAAAATAAAAAGAAGAAGCTAAGACCTTATTAAATTGCAAGTGCTTGACGATACTTTTCCGGTAATTAGGAAATGAGCTTTGTCAGCCCACCGGGCGGCGCGGCGCGGTGCGGCAATTGCAGGTAATGCGATTTCGACGGAGAAGTCAACTCAGCTGGCCAAGGCAAGTTGCTCCAGAGCCCAGTCGCTTAATATTCAGAAAACGTTGAACGAGGCATTTGATACGATCATGTAGAATAATTACAAAGTCATGCAGGTGTGGGTGTCATGTGATCAGCGCCGATGCACTCGTGTGTTCGCGTTCACCTGAGACACGAGTGAAGCAATGCTGAAATGTTTAGACTCTCAGTGCAATCAATTGGAGCTAGTGCGGTCTTCCATGCCGCCGTGATAAGCGGTCGAGTAAATAATCTTAGACGCTAGATATAATTCGCTGTTTGAGCCGATTACGGCAAGATAATCCGATGTCCGATTGTCAGCTCGTTTTAGTGCGATCGCTTGATCGGTGGGTGTGGACACAGCAGACGCTTTTTTTTTACGTATAAATCCAGTCTTTCTCTGTATTTAGGCCGGGTTGATATTAAATAAACCAAGTTTAGTGTATGTGATTCGAATATTCGATATGAGCATACGTGAAAATGAAGTTACTGCTAAAAGTGAATTCTCAGAATACAAGACAACGTCATCTCGAACATGCGCAGAAAACGCCTCCGATAAGAGGTATGTAATGCAATTATGAACTGCCGCACCGAGAAGCTTTATTAATATCATGACATTTTGTTTTTGCCCGCGATTTGTTGATGGGCCTCTCCACTGCTTTAATATAAAAACACGTTTCGTCATTTGTTGAGCTTTCGAATTGTCGGCTATAAAAGTTAAATAAATGTCGGCAAATGGATGACTTTAAGTAAAAAAGACGTTATGGATGTATAAGCGCGCCACTTTTACTGGAATAACCGAAGTTTAGTATATTTTCCGGTATTTAAGCTCTTGGGAATGTTTGTTTGTTAAAGTAAACATTGTAAGTACCCTGATTCTAGAAGTTTCTAAAATGGTCTCCTTCACTACTTTCAATGATGTTTTTATTTGACACGAAAGTTAAAAATTCTGCACTCAAGGTCAAATTATCTATCCAACAAGGCCTACAGGGAAAATTCTAGATTTATAACTTTTACCCATTAATAAATATAATTTAGTTTCACACTCGTTAGAAAATTAACTGCCGGTTCCCGCAATTTAGGAACATAATCTTAAAGAACTTCAGGTCTAGTTTGGAAAAAAAATATATATATATACGTATATATAATTGAAAACTTGCCTGAGGCCAAATTTATCCACCAAACATTTAAAATAATTAATACAAAACGATAAATGACATGAAACACCTTGTTGTGTACATACATAATATGTAAAAATAAACTAATTTTTTACGATTCAAACAATTGTAATTGTATATATGTACATACATACATATGTATGTAGGTTAGCCATAATGAATAGTATTTTTAAGTTAAATTCATATAGTATCAAGCGACCACCTTGCTTATAAATATACACGAGTGTTTCTCCCCCGCCGGAATGGAATCCCGGGGAAGCTACTGAAGGAAGCCTCGCCTCCAAGCAGCCGTCGAAGCTGGCTTTCGGAAAGGGAGGTCGACGGTGCATGCTATCCAGAAGGGAGTCGTTGCGGCCCGGGCCATCGAATGCGTCAACCATTATTCTAGCCCGGTGTGCCAGCTGGTCACTCTGAATGTGCGCAACGCCTTCAACTCAGTGCGTTAGAGCTCGACTTCACGGTCCCTCAGTGTCTATTGCGAATGAATAGTAATTACCTGAAGGACCGCACTCTCAACTTCAAGACGGAGGATGGCCCGGAGACGAGGGTTCTCTTGGCAGGGGCGGCCCAAGGCTCCATACTAGGACCCGACATATAGAACTATACATAAGACGGGATCCTTCTTATGGAGATCCCTGAATGGCCTTTCCTGGTTGGGTATGCCGACGATATCGCATCGGTCATTACTACCAGATATGTCGAGGCTGCTCAAATGAGGCTCAACCAGGTGATACGTCGGGTAAGTTCCTGGCTGCGCGACCACGGGTTGGAGTTAGCTCTGGCCAAAATCGAGATCGTCCTTCCTACGAAGAAGCGCATCCCCTTAATGAAGATTCGGGTAGGACATGACGTTCTTTGAATGTGTCCGGAGAGCGGAGCGGGCCGAGTTAAAATCCATGACGGGCAGCATAACCAAAGACTATAGAGCCTACAAAGACTGTTCACTCCGGCAATTATCTCCTTATCTTTTTATGACCTTGGTACCGTTATTCCACCCAACCCCACAATTTTGGCAAAAGTCGATAGCATGCTTAAGCACTGTGGTGGAAGAGAGATGGAAAATGTGAAGGCGGAGCTTGGAACTTGGAGGAATTGATACAGTCTTACAGGGTGCCGAGAAAATATGAACGAAAAACTTTTTTATAATTGACCCTTTATGCCACAATTTATTGTTAATTCAATATATGTTTGAGCATAATTTTCTTAGATATCTAAAAAAACAATTGGCCCAATATGCCACAATTTATCATACATTAACTAAAAACTCAATATAAAAGAACCACCCTGTCCTGTAAAGTGAATCACGCTCTAGCTCGCCTCACCATACAATGGCATTTGCTTCCCGTGCAAAACAAGCCCGCATAAGAAAACCTATGGTGAAAAAACGTAAACAAAACTAATCTGTGTACGCCTTCAATGTGTGAGTCAGCCATTCGTTTTCTGACAGTTCCTATATGAAACGCACGGCGGGGCCGGCACCAACACAGTGCCAGAAAAAGCAATGATAAACAAGCCCGCACCGTAATAGATGAACTCTGGCTTCATTGTGTGTGCGGCGATTTTGATTGTTGCCGTCCTTATTCTTTACTAGGCAATTTAAATGGGAATTTGGACTTGGAACAAACAGGGAAAGATTCTCTTTCTTACTAATGGGAAAATTTTTTGTTTTATTTTTCCCAAAATGGGCTGTGGTGGGGATAACTGCGCCGCAAAAATAGAGTGAACATTCTTTGTAAGGTAGTTCCATATTCTTTGGCATAACTTCTGACAACATATAGTCGGGGTTATGCTGCAGAGTGATGGCGGAGGGCGCCTCGTTTGTGAAAAGGATCCTCCACCAAAAGGAAAGAAACAACAACAGGGGTTCCTAAGGAAGCCCCTGTTGGCTTTTTGTTGTTATTTATTCATTGGTGTTGTATAAATATTTATTTATTTATTGGGGTGACAGCGGACAAAAACGGGCGCCCCTTATGGAGCAATGCTCGCTTGGGTAGGGGTTGCCGACAAAAACAGGGGTTCCCTAGGGTGCCCCTGTTGGCTGTGTGGTTGCAGACGGATATCTGTGTGGTGTGTGTGTGCTGTCTGATGAGGGATTTTCTTCCTAGGGAGGTCTCCTTGTCAGCAGGAGGGAAGATGGACCGACAAAAGCAGGTGTTCCGTTGAGAGCACCGGCTGACTCGGATTGGGGGGTGCCGACAATGGCAGGGATCCCTGAGGGGGCTGGCCATTTTGCCAGGGAGTCCGGCACAGGGGAGGCTAAAATAAAATAAAGATTAAAAATGAAGCTCTTTTTTTCGCACTAAAATATGGTCTTAAAGATTAGCAAGTTCTGGTCAGCGGAGTGGCTTGTGCAGGTGTTAGTTCCACTCTGGCTTATCGGAAACAAATAAATCAAATATATTATATTCTTAATTAGTAAGGAATTTCGTTATCGTCTGTACTAAAATAAAACGAAAATTAAAAATATAACATGATTCTGAAGTTGGAAATCCGGAAGTTTCATTTTTTCTCAATATAGTAAATATGTATGTATAGATTTTCAATTCCAAAAAAAAAAAATAATGATTTTTAAAATATTGGTATAATCATAGTAGAGTCGAAATAAATGGGATTTCGGAATTAAGTTCTAATACAGGTTTTCAAGTAATTATCAAAATTTATATTAAATCGAAATAACAGAATTAACAGAATACCCCTTAAGAATGTGACGCGGAGTTAAAAGACGACTCTTACATAATCCTTTTTGGCTTTACGTAGTTTTTCTAGTGGTTTTTATAATTTTTAACAGATTCCATATTTTTTATTTTGTAATTTCCATACCGTTTATGTTAGATTTATCCAAAATACGGCATAATGTTGACTGACTTGGCTCATAATATAAACATTAATAGTCCATTAAAACCCGTACTTTATGAAATTTAATATGTATGCATTTTTTAATTTTTCTTATAACTACTACTTGAGGAAAAACAAGTTGCATCCTTATTTATACCACCTTTGAGATATAACAAATAGTTCTGGCATTTTCTATAATAAATAGAACTAGTTTGCTCTTCTCGCTGGATTTTTTTTTTGTCGGCAAAGATAAAATTTCTAAAATCTAAAATCTTCATGTAATATAGTACTATATATGTTAAAATTTCCAAATCATACTACGACTAAAACTATGTAATTTTCAAAGAAACAAATTTTTTGTTATAGGTATCCGACAAACGAATACAACACAAAGTTCAACAACATTACTGCAAAAGCTATCAACAAATAGCGCTATATTTATTTTTCTTATATTAGTTATCGTCGTAACTGTCGGAGTAGCAGTCTACTTAGTTTTAGGAAGAGATAAGGGACGAAAAATATTATTTGGGAACGACTATGACACCAACACATGTAAGTTTTACATTTAATAGAGAAATATAAACTCACTTATCTTAACAAGTAGAAAATTTCTATAGTTCCCAATTTAGGAAAAGGCCACCACGTGATTGATCGTGGACAGTGGGGTGCAATCGACCGCCATACTTTGACGATACCACTGGATCATCCTATTCCATATGTTCTTGTTACGCACGTTGGTGTGCAATCCATTCCTTGTGAAAATATTTACCAATGTTCAATCAATATGCGAACGTTCCAGGATTCGGCAGTTGCTGAACAAGCCATTCCGGAAATCAATGCAAACTTTTATGTAAGTATTCAAATATAAGTATTTAAAAATTACCTACTCCGCAACCCGTTCCTAAAAACAAGTTGATTGAATTAGGTCGACTATTTTAATAATAAAACCCTTATCACTTATTGTGTGATCTATTGCTAAACTCAATATCAAAGGCCTTATCAAAACGGTTTGGTACTAGAGTCTAAAAAGAGATTAATTGCGAACTGATAGCAGCCTTTACTTCGTCTTGTTGCCATTAATTTTTTAATTAAATAATTCCAGGTGGGTAATGATGGCAACATTTACGTTGGACGCGGATGGGATTACGCCAATACATACGCAAACAAAAGTTTAGCAATCTGCTTTATGGGTGATTTCAACCGATACAAACCATCCAATAAATCATTTGAAGCTGTTGAGTTTTTACTCACACACGCAATGACAAACAAATACCTTGCTCTGGACTACAAACTTGTAGCACACAATCAGGTATAAACAATATTTGAAATCATACCTATATTGATTTTATTTAATGGACTTATATTGTTTCAGACAAAACCGACAAAAAGCCCTGGAGTTAATGTTATAAGAGAAATTGTGACGTGGCCCCACTGGTACCCCTGCGGACAATCGGGAAATCCTTCATGTGGTTCTGAGATCGGTTTACCTGAGGTTTGGGATGGGAAGCAATAGCTATGCATATATTGATTACTATTGTATTACGATAATAAATTAATTATAATAAGTATAAACTTACTATACAAAACCTGCTATCAGCTCTGAGAGAAGTGCTTTTTACGTCACTCAGACGTATATATAGATATATCTACCTCCAATAAAATATTGTTTTATTTTTTAAAAAAAGAGTGTTTTTATCTTCCCTGAATATCTTTAATCAAAATACAAATGTTTTTTAAAAGCATTTATTTTTCTTCTACTGGATTGATAGGCTTTAAGTAAAGGTAATATTTTGATATAGTTTTAAGACATATTTAAAAGATTAAGCAAGGCCAGCTGCGATTAATCTATTTATCACTCCTTGGTTTATTCGAAGCGGAATAATTGCATTGCGATTAAAACGGATAATTGATTATTATAGGATATGATTAACGCTACAGCCTACAGGTGTTTAGCTTACTTTTAAGTCACACGCGTCATCAAAGTTTAATTACTTGTTTTGTTATACAATTGATATCACCATCGACCTAAAACATATAGCGAGCATTCATACGTACTTGCCTGCTGATTTTAAAAGGCATACTCAGATCATATAATAGAAATTTGAAAAAATTTCAAAATAACATAAGTTTTTAAAAGACCTTAAGAGCTACATAAAAAATATATTTCTTATAAAATTGACCCAAATAAAATTACTTTTATCTGGTTATAAAACTCCAGACTGAAGTGCTGGGCGATAAAAAACCACACAACCGCAGATATTAAATTTTAATTTTAGCTGATTCAAAGATAAATAATCAATCATCATTATAATCATTATGGACCGTTGTTTTTGTTTTTGAAAGATATGTAAGTCTACTTATTTAAAATATAATTTTAATAACTTCTAATTAAATCTTATCGTGTATACTGTAGATATAGCCCGGATGTGAAGTTCTCAAAAGTGGACTTATACCACGTTCAAAAATAACGACTCATTTCGGAACAAATGAAAATTGGATTAAAAAAGAGTTTCTTCGCACTAAAACATTTTGCAGTAGGCTCGAAAAGAGTGAGTTCTGGTAATATTTTTAAATATGCAAAATTTTATTAATTAAATTTTATTAATTAATTAATTGGAACAACATTTAATGTTCTGCGCCAAAGTGTTATACGATTTTTTACGTTAAACAAAATGTTTCTCAGATCAATTTATAAAACATATCAAGGGCTACATACTTACCTTTAGATTCTTTCGTTATTTAGATCAAACTTTGCCTTTGCCATTTATCGCAACAATATCTGGTTCGTATTCAAAAAAATACGGAGAGGCCGTCGTTATACATATTGTATAATATTATATAAATAAATTTGATATGTATTTTCTTTACTTTTTTATTATTTATCAACAATCATCAATACAATAGGTTGATATGCATGTAAATAAACTAACTAAATTAGAAGAGTAATACAATATGAAACGCATTTTGTCATACTCGTGGAACTGAGGAGAATCTATCAACATTCACCTGATACGTATGAACAAAATTTTATTTTCAGACACTATAACGTTTGCATACGCTAAGGGGAGCAAACCCTGTAAAATGCCTGAAAATAAGCCATTTTTCATGAGTGTTTTATGAAAAAATAACTGCATCATTTTAAATTTTAAATATAATTTCATTATATATTAAAGGTGTAGACAAACATTTTTGTTAAATTTTATAATTCAAAATAACAGCTTCGTTAGGGTATACTCTTTTCGGCGTTCCAAGTGTGACGTAAAAACTGCTGCATTTCGCATATTTTATATATTGATCTAAAACCAAAATAAAAAAAAGTGTTCTATTACTGATACGTGTAAGGGAAGAATAAACCTTTAAAATTATAGAAACATTAAAAGTTGGGTAGGCTGTTTAATCAAATGTTCAAATTTTCGGATATTTTTTTGGCTGTTTTTACCCCAAAAAAATGATTTATTTTCGCGATATCTTTAAAATTGTAGGTACATCCTTCCGATTATAATATAGGCAGAAACCCCCCAAAACTTCAGCCAAATCGATTAATAACTTTTTGAGCTACAGTACGAGCAGTTTTTGAAAATGCGGTTTCGAGATAATTGCGTTTAAAGTTCCAGTACAATGAGTTTTAACGCGAAGAATCGTATTCCACTTTCAAAATAAACGGTTCAAGTATAGAATATTTCGATTTTTCCCTTTTCCGGGAATACTTATACTTATACTTAATATATTTTCGAAATATGAGAAAAAAAATTCCATTTTTTGAAAAATTTGCAGGGCTTGCTCCCCTTTTCCCAAAATTGCCATCTGGCTAAGGGCTAAGCTACTGAAGGGTGAAATGTCGCCTAAGTCTATAAGATGAGAAAAGAAATTCATTTTGTGATTGTCCTACTTCAACATCCCTAAGAAGAACGTACTTATTGGAGATTCCTTCTGTTAAAATTCTCATGGCTCCATATATTGGTTTATGGGTCACTTCTGTCCAAAAAAATTAATTATAAATGTTTTTGTATTGTAGTTAACTTTGTAAAATTATTTAATTAATAAATTAGTTACATTTGATTATGTCAGTATAGTTCAAAACTATTGTGAGAGTATGAGTATTTTAATGCTTACATAAATGAGTAACTCGTTTAATTCTAGATTAAAAACGTTATTAGCACGATAGTAAAATTTCCATTTATCATACGTAATTGGCAGCAAAGCTTAAAAATATTAACCGCAGCAACTATACATGCATACATGGAAATAAATAAAAACATAAATATCAATTTCGACACAAATCAAATTCAGAGATGTTGTGCGGTGTATCAGATAATTTATAATAAGTTATCTTATACAATATAATACATTAACAGCAGCTCTTTTCATTTCTAATAATGATCTCAATTTTAAGAATTTTAAATGTTTTTACCTGGTACAATTTATAATTTATAATTTTAGTTATGATATTTGGTTATCAAATTGAAATTATTTTTAAATTAGAAATATATTTTTTTTGTAATTCTAGAATAGTTCGTTAGTAGGTAGCCGTATAAACTAAATTTAGAAAAATAAAATTTCTTACATATATGGGATATTTTCAGACTTCTATTTAATCATCTTAAAAATAGTTTATTTTAGTTTGAATTGAGGGACTTATCTAACCGGTTTACTACAATGTGTTGTAACTTGGAGAGTCGGCGTGGATTTCCCAAAAAGTGGTGATAAAAATTCTATAAGCTTTTTGAGATCGTCACACATATTCAAATTAATTCAGAGACACATTCGCGAAAGCTTCCGAGGGTCTCCGAAAAAAACGTGTAAATAAATATACATCACTGCGAGTCTGAAAGATGCCCATTAAGTGGCCGCGGAGCAAGTTAGTAATGCAAAATCCCCAATAGGAGCTGTGTCACGATCGTCAGTAGCTTCGAGCAGTTCGAGTGCGAGTTCTTTCAGTACGTGCTTAACAAGATCGCAAATAGGTTCGCTTGGATTGTTAGTTGGTCTTAAGATGTGATTACAAATATTAGTTAGTAGGAAGTAGTATTAACCGCTGTTACTCTTAAAGAAATGATAGTGTTTTAATATCGGTAAAATGACGGAACAGCAAAATTCAGCATTCCCCGTGCCGGGGATTGCCTCGCCAAACAACGCACTGAGCCTGATGGGGAGGAACGCCAGTAATTCAGCGACGATACCTTCAGCGGCAAACCTTCCCCAGAATATCTTCACCCATCCTGCAATCCAACCCTCCAGTGTCATCAATCTTTCAAATTCGTCAGATGTTGTCATAGGGCCTATGACCCAGTACCAGGGTCCGGTGACGATCTACCAGTACATGGACGCCACCGTAGAGGCCAGGGCGATGCATGCTAATGGAGGTAAATAGACCCATTTCCATAGAAAAATTAAAATCGGAAAAACAAGGATTCTCTGTAAAAACGGTGAGATTTCCATATAATCACTTAAGAGAGCTTGCTTCAGGAGAATAAAATTGCGACTTGTAAGAATTTTCGCTGAATGCAATTGTTGTGTTAATTGCTCTTAGCGAAACGAGTTATTTGACTTTAAATGACTTCGGTACTTTAAACGTTGGGAGACCAAGTTCTACAGCAAAATGTTTAGAACTTTACTTTGCAAAAAAAGTAATTCGTCAAAACAGAAATAAATTATATACGTTTTTATAAAAACATTGTTTGTGTTTAACACGCGATCTATGACTCCAATCGAAAGTCACGAATAATGATAAAAAAGTGATATCTTAGGATTTCCGGAATATTAAATATAGCAAGCTAAATACTGAATATTGAATACTAAACAATGATTTTTGTTTTCGGTTGTATTTTTATCACGACGCAGAAATTACCGGGAATATGTTTGATATCTATACATATTGCATACTATTAATAGTATTAATTGATATGAGTTCTTCGAATCAAATTATCATTTTCCGATGTTACACATAAATTGGTCGAATCAAAGAAGGATAAATTCTAGATTACATGCATATATGCAATTACATATACCTTTTTTAGTCAGAAAAAGCTATTAATTAAATCATTATTTCAAGCAACTGCAAATGTAAATATATTATACATATACTTATTATAATTATACCTCAACCTAATAAAAGAATGTTAAAAAAGTTTAATTGCACTTATGATGAAATTTCTTTTATTCCAGATTCTAGGGATAATTTTCTCGAACAAATAACAAAAGAATATTTTGCTACTAATTTCGTAATGATTTGAAATTTTATGCTTTTCAATTTTAGGACGCATTTTGTCTCTTTGTAGATGTGATGCGCATTTCATATAATTATTTGCATTTTGATTCTACAATAAGTATACTGTTGTATACGTATGAGCATTATATTAATACATACATACCATAACCTCGAACTATTTTGTTTCAGATTTAAGATCTTTTATTTTTTGATCTAATAGAATTAATATTTAGGAATAAACATCTTTAATTATTTAATGTTAACAATTTTGAATAAGAAAAAAAATATTCAAAAATTCAATTCGGACAAAATAATTTCTCTACGGATGCATATAAATCAAGGTTTCCGTTTTATTTTTGCCATAGATAAATACAGTGCGTTTAATATTTATAAGCCCCCATCAAAATTCGACTTATTTCTGCCTAAGAACAATTTACTATGTCAAATCGTACTCCAATAGTTAGAGAAAATGACAATTTCTCTATGAATCATTCTTAAGTTCTTTTGCTTTTATATCTTTTTTGAAAATTTGTAATTTTTGCCCGTTTCATATTTATAAAACAGTTCAGTTCCAAGTTATATGGAAAATCAAAGAGAAGTGAACGAAAATAGAAGTTTTCTTCGCGAAATGAATGCGACTGACAGTAATTCGACACTTAGCCGTTCGAAATTAGCTGCACTTTCTTAAACAATAGTGTCGAAAACGACCTTCTGAAGGACTCTTCAACAAGACCCTAAAATTCGCAGGGCTAAAATGAAGTCAGCCCCAAAACTTTTAGGCCGTCACATTGAAGCTCTTTTAAAATTTGTCTATATAATTTTATCATGAAATTATTTATTTCTTAGTTCATAGTTTTAAGCCTTATCTTGAATTTTACTCTCAGATTTATAAGTTGTAAAGTGAATTATACATACCTTACATAGTGGTAAATTGTAATTGGGCTTGTCTGTTTGTTATTGCATTTATATTAATAAATTAATAAATAACCTCATGCCAACCGTTTTGGAGCTACAGGGTGATTCGTAAGCTCCAATTTTCTTTGATCTTTTTATATACCCAACGCAGCGCAGTCCGCGCCAAAAATCGAATATCCTAATGTCCTTTCCAAAAATGTTAACAATGTTGACCTACACATCAGGTAAATACACTTCCAAAACTGGGAAAAAAAATTTTTCTAAAATTCAGATTTATTGGTTATCTTATTGCCTTTCTATGACTTTTCTGGAGTTAAATTAAAATTAATTACCTGTGTATGCAAAACAAACATTTCCGATCTTGTTTTCGGAAATTATACATATTTTACGAGTTTTTCAAGCCATGTAATACAATAAGTTATAATAGAATTTTCTAGCTGCACCTTCACATCCTATGTAGACCATATATTAATTAATTGACCTCATATAATTTCGTACTGATAAGTAGTTATAGTATTCTACCTCTTAAAATACTGCACTTCTCAACAATTGAGTAGATATTTACAATTTTGTAGTTGGTTCCTATTAAATATCGATTAAGCAAATCTCAGTTTTGAGTGCCTACTTTTAAATGGTTTATTGCCGATATCTTATCGATAACTACAATTTTTTAACCGTTCGCACCTGCTGGATTTTCTATCATAGCGCCTCAAGTGAAAGCAAAATAAAAAGATTGCAAGTGCTTGACGATACTTTTCCGGTAATTAGGAAATGAGCTTTATCAGCCCACCGGCGGCGCGGCGCGGTGCGGCAATTGCAGGTAATGCGATTTCGACGGAGAAGTCAACTCAGCTGGCCAAGGCAAGTTGCTCCAGAGCCCAGTCGCTTAATATTCAGAAAACGTTGAACGAGGCATTTGATACGTTCATGTAGAATAATTACAAAGTCATGCAGGTGTGGGTGTCATGTGATCAGCGCCGATGCACTCGTGTGTTCGCGTTCACCTGAGACACGAGTGAAGCAATGCTGAAATGTTTAGACTCTCAGTGTAATCAATTGGAGCTAGTGCGGTCTTCCATGCCGCCGTGATAAGCGGTCGAGTAAATAATCTTAGACGCTAGATATAATTCGCCGTTTGAGTCGATTACGGCGAGATAATCCGATGGAGTTTCGCGAAATTCAAAAATTGTCAGCTCGTTTTAGTGCGATCGCTTGATCGGTGGGTGTGGACACAGCAGACGCTTTTTTTTTGACGTATAAATCCAGTCTTTCTCTGTATTTAGGCCGGGGTAATATGGTTGATATTAAATAAACCAAGTTTAGTGTATGTGATTCGAATATTCGATATGAGCATACATGAAAATGAAGTTACTGCTAAAAGTGAATTCTCAAAAGACAAGACAACGTCATCTCGAACATGCGCAGAAAACGCCTCCGATAAGAGGTATGTAATGCAATTATGAACTGCCGCACCGAGAAGCTTTATTAATATCATGACAGTTTGTTTTGGCTCGCGATTTGTTGATGGGCCTCTCCACTGCTTTAATAAAAACACGTTTCGTCATTTGTTGAGCTTTCGAATTGTCGGCTATAAAAGTTAAATAAATGTCGGCAAATGGATGACTTTAAGTAAAAAAGACGTTATGGATGTATAAGCGCGCCACTTTTACTGGAATAACCGAAGTTTAGTATATTTTCCGGTATTTTAAGCTCTTGGGAATGTTTGTTTGTTAAAGTAAACATTGTAGGTACCCTGATTCTAGAAGTTTCTAAAATGGTCTTCTTCACTAATTCCAATGATGTTTTTATTTGACACGAAAGTTAAAAATTCTGCGTTCAAGGTCAAATTATCTATCCAACAAGGTATGCAGGGAAAAATCTAGATTTACAACTTTTACCCATTAATAAACATAATAAGTTTCACACTCGTTAGAAAATTAACTGCCAGTTCCAATTTAGGAACTGAATCTTATAAGCACTGCAGGTATATGTATTTTAGAACAAACCAACTAAAACATAACTATTTGGAAACTTGCCTGAGACCAATTATCCACCAAACATTAAAAATAATTAATATAAAACGATAAATGATATGGAACACCTTGTTATGAAGATACATATAAAACTAAAGTAATTTTTTACGATTCAAACAATTGTAATTGTGTATAGGTCACCCATAATGAATAGTAATTTCAAAATAAATTCATAGTTTCAGGGCTAATAAGAAGGTAGTGGCTTTTAAATATACACTATTAAGCTATTAAAAATGTTGTCAATGAACTTTACTTGCACTTCGTATATGCATACAGCAAAAAATAATTGTTAGTGTTTGTAGACACGGATTGATTGGTCTTCTGAGAAATCTCATGCAACAACATAAAAACATATGTAAATGAATATCTACTATTTGCTTAGTTGTCAATTTTAATTGACGTCTGCAGTAACGATGTTCGATCATACCTAGCTAGATAGATCTTGTGATGGCTTCATTCCTGGAGGGGTATATTGATAATAAAACTAAAAACTAAGTAGGTATATTTTCGGACATTTTTGAGTACTTTGTTTTATTATTATACTACAGTTTCGTCTGACAGACTAGATATACTTGTAGTTTACACGTCAGGGTGCCATCTGGACGACTATAGTTGAGATATGGAAAAAAATTTTCATCTAGTAATCCTCTCCAGTGCATTCCTCATTATACGTTTTTAGTGGTTGCCGTCGGACGACTTTTGTTTTTTCGCGAGTCGGAAAATTTTGAATTGAAAAATTTAAATTTGTTGAGTTTCCTGTGTTATTTTGAAGACAATATGCCGAAGAGAAGCAAAAATGAAATCGAGGGAATGCTGAAACGCATTAAAAAATTGGAAAAGAAGATGCTGAGAAAACGTCGTCGCCGAGTTGAAACACCATCTTCCTCGTCTTATGACGATTACGACTCAGACAACACCTTACCCGGAGGTATTGAAATTGGTTAAGCGATTCGTTTCATCCGAAAGGGATGTTACATAAGCTGAATTACCAAATTAGGAATACTGCGGAACAGATATTCCTAAATAATATGGCGTTGCGTGGCATCCAACAGGGATGTCGCCTTGCCTTTGTTCCTTTGGAAAATGTTGCGTTTCACCCACATATGGGGTTTTACCGACATTCAATTTGAAAGTTGCGTTTCATCCATACCTACTGGGATGTTACCGACAAAATTGGCTTGCGATTTATTTCGCTTTAACCAGCTTACATTTTAATTTCCTAAATGCATTATATTCTAAAAGAATATTCTCCACAGTGAATATGAATTATTCTCTTATCTTAATCTAGATCAACTTTCTGGAAATGAAGTGAGCATTAGTCCTCATGATGAGCAAGCTGGAAGTGACGCTGTAGATTTACAAAATCAGCTAGGACCGGATCAGAGGCAACCTGAATCGTTCACTCAACAACCTATTATGGTTGATAATCCTGCTGCAGGTCAAAGTAATGATGCAGCAGATGAAGAACTGTTAAAATTGCTTGGAGATGATCCATCTATTGTGAAAAAATATAGTCCTGCAATTAATAACGAAATTGCAAAGCGTTGGCAGTTTATTGCTACTTGCGGTCTTAGTTCTGAAGACCGTGTAAAAATAGTAGACAAGTACTTGACGCCAGAAAATTGTACTCTAATTGAGGCACCAGTCTTAAATGAAGAGGTTAAGCCTGCAATGTCAGAGTTTCTGAAGAAAAAGGACCGGGGTATAGAGGCTAGGCAAAATCAATTATCTGCTGCTATATCTTGCATCGGAAAAGTTTTTACGCAAATTGCGTCACAGAAAAACAGAGACAAAGATATAATGGCAATGTTACATGACGCTGGACAAATTTTATGTGCGTGTCAAAATATAGATTCTCGTACGAGAAGAGCTTCGGTTCTATCTTGTTTAAGAAAAGAGTTTAAAGACCAAATTAAAGATAACAGCATTGACAAGACTTTATTTGGTCCGGACTTGTCAGAGAAAATTAAAGTAGCTGATGCTATTAATAAAACAGCTGAACGAATGAAAAATCAGGAAATTAACCACAGGTCGAGTAAAAGAAATCCTGGATCACTGCAAAATTCTTTAAACAGGAAAGCCCCCCTCCAGTCTTCACACAAGCAAATTCCGAGGGGGGCACAGTCAGCAACTTCTTCAACATTGAACCAGAAGAAAACATCATTGAACCATCAACAGTATCGGCGCCGACACCCTTACAATCGGAAATAGAACCGGTAAATTGTAATATTACCTCTGGTAGACTGAAAGTATTTTATAATCAGTGGTTTAAGATAACTAATGACCAACAGATCTTGAGTTGGATAAAAGGTTATAAGATTCCTTTTTGTAAACCAGCTATTCAAACCCAAATCGCTGCAGTACCACATCTATCTATTTTAGAAATAGTAAAATTAGAAAAAGCTATTAATTCTCTAGAATCTAATAAAGCAATTTCTAAATGTGAGCCCTGTTCTGGACAATTTTTGTCTAGTTTCTTTTTGGTTCCAAAACCAAATGGGAAAGATAGATTTATCTTAAATTTAAAACAACTAAATGCCTTTATTGAACCAGATCATTTCAAAATTGAAGATTTAAGAACAGTCATAAAGCTTTTAACTAAAGATAATTTTTTAGCGAATATTGACTTAAAGGATGCATATTTCCTAATAAGTATGCACCCACAGCATCGTAAGTATTTGCGTTTTTGCTGGAAAAATCAACTTTATGAGTTCAATGTTTTACCTTTTGGGCTAAATACTGCCCCCTTTGTTTTTACAAAATTAATGAGGCCTGTTTTGAAAATCCTCAGAGAAAAAGGACTTTTATCCAGTATCTACTTAGATGATATTTGTTTATTAGGTAGAACTTATAAAGAATGTGAATATAATGTCAGAGAAACTGTTCACTTGTTGGAGACATTAGGTTTTGTGATTAATTATAAAAAGAGCAATATCACGCCTAGTAAAATGTGCAAATTTTTGGGAGTCTATATTGATTCCGGAAAACTTACCATAAGTCTGCCTGAAGAAAAAAGATTAAAAATTAAAAAGGAGCTTATGTACTTTAGAAATTTAAAGTCTTGTAAAATAAGGAAATTCGCAAAATTAATTGGACTATTAGTATCAGCTTGCATAGCAATTGATTACGGCTGGATGTATACAAAAAATTTTGAGCGTCAAAAGTTTCTCAGCCTCACAGGTCATAATGATTATGACCGATATATAGTTCTACCACCCTCGCTTAAAGATGATTTTGATTGGTGGTTAGATAAAATAGGTAAAGAGGTTAGTGAAATCAAAGATGATTCATATGTTCTCGAAATATTCACTGATGCATCGAGATCAGGCTGGGGGGCAGCGTGTGGTACCGAGACTGCTAGTGGATTTTGGAGCGAAGAAGAATGTAGGAAACACATCAATTATTTAGAAATTTTAGCTGCATTTTTTGGGTTAAAAAGTTTTGGTAAAGATTTTCATTCATGCCAAATTTTATTACGAATAGACAATACGGTAGCTATTTCATACATTAACAGAATGGGAGGAATACAATTCCCTTACTTAAATTCAATTACAAAAAATATTTGGCAATGGTGCGAAGCAAGAAAAATATTTGTTCATGCTTCTTATATTAGCTCATCAGATAATGCAGTGGCCGATGCAGAGTCAAGGAGAATTCATCCTGATATTGAATGGTCGTTGGCAGATTATGCCTTTAATACAATTGTTGAAAGTTGGGGTATGCCAGATATAGATTTATTTGCTTCCAGGATTAATAAAAAATGTAAGAAATATATATCTTGGAATCGAGATCCCGATGCAGATGCTATAAATGCATTTACGGTGTCATGGTCAAACTATTATTTTTATGCTTTTCCACCTTTCTCTGTTATATTAAAGGTTATTCATAAAATAATCAATGATAGAGCGAAAGGGGTCTTAGTCGTACCTTTATGGCCCACACAACCGTGGTATCCATTATTCAAAAGATTATTAGTATCTAAGGCTATTGAATTCCAACGTAGCAATAATTTAATTTCATCATTTTCTAGCGTACGGAACAAACACAAGGAGATTACCCTGGTTGCAGGTCTCTTATCAGGGAAGGCCTACTGAAAAACGGTTTGTCATCTTCTGCCATTGAAATTTCGATAGCGTCACTATCAAAAAATACGTTGAAACAATATGATGTAGCGTTAAAAAAGTGGTTTCTTTTTTGTAGAAACCAAAATTTTGATTTATACGACAATTCAATTACAAATGTTATAGAATTTTTAACAAAAATGTTCGAATCGGGATTGCAATATGGATCCCTTAACACCTATAGGTCAGCCTTATCTTTGATTTTAGGAACATCTATTGGTCAGAATGACCAAATAAAGCGGTTTTTTAAAGGTATATATAAAATAAAACCACCTCGCCCACGATATAATATTACATGGAATCCATCAATTGTTCTTAAATTTTTATCAGAATTTTACCCAAATAAAACACTGAGTCTAGAAACTTTATCCAAAAAACTTGTAACCTTGATGGCATTAGCTACGGCACATAGAATGCAGACACTCAGCAAAATTAAAGTTACTAATATTACAGTACTTAATAACTCTATACAGATAAAAATCCCAGAAATTATAAAGACTTCTAAACCTGGATCGAAGCAACCAAATTTAGTTCTTCCCTTTTTTAAAGATAAAGAGGCGGTTTGCCCTGCTAAAACACTTATTGCATATTTACATAAAACTAAAAAGATAAGATCAACTGATTATCTTCTTATTAGTTTCAAGAAACCACATAAGAAAGTTTGTTCTCAAACTATTGGTCACTGGGTGAAAGATATTCTAAAACAAAGTGGTATTGATACTACTATATTTTCTGCCCATTCTACCAGGCACGCAGCTACATCAAGCGCACAAAAAATGGGTGTGAGCATAGATTTGATAAAGAAAACAGCGGGGTGGAGTAACGATTCTAAAACATTTGCTAGGTTTTATAATGTACCAATAATTGAACAAGACAATACGGAAAATTTTGCCAAATCTATATTTAATCCACATTAATTAACATTTATTGATAATCTTATTTTGAAATGAATGGATTCCTTTAATTATTACCACACACATTATATCATTACTAAATGTGAATTGATTTTAAGCAACGTTATTTTGTATTCCGTTGAATGTTATTATTTTCTGTCAAACATTAATTAAAGCAGTAGACCGTTTATATGGATAATAAATTATTTTTTAAATTTATTTTGTATTCTTTCACGACCAGTCTCTCAAAATCTACAAGTATATCTAGTCTGTCAGACGAAACTGTAGTATAATTGAAGATTAAACGAACTCACCTGTGTGAAGTTTAATCCTAATTATATGAAGTTTCGTCTGACAGACTAGCACCCACCCATACCCAAGAACACAATATAAGCTAATACCCTAATCGAAGGTCGTGAAATATACTACAAACCTACTCTAAACTAAATGAGGAATGCACTGGAGAGGATTACTAGATGAAAATTTTTTTCCATATCTCAACTATAGTCGTCCAGATGGCACCCTGACGTGTAAACTACAAGTATATCTAGTCTGTCAGACGAAACTTCATATAATTAGGATTAAACTTCACACAGGTGAGTTCGTTTAATCTTCAATTATACTGTTTACCGATAATATGGTATAAATATTAAAACAAAGCTTTTTTTTCACTAAAATATGATCTTAGTTAAAGATTTGGTTAGCGGAGTGGCTCGTGCAGGTGTTTGTTCCACTTTGGCTTATCGGAAATAAAAAAATTAAATATATTCTTAATTAGTACGAACTTTCACTATCGTCTGTACCAAAATAAAAGAGTTTCAAAGAAAATTATAAAAATAACATGATTGTGAATTTGGATTTGCGGAACTCCCATTTTTAGCTTTACAATTTAAAAAAAAAAATGAAGTCTTAAAACAATGGTATTATCATAATACAGTCGAAATAATTGGAATTCGGAATTAAGTTTTAAATTGTACATGTTTTTAAGTAATTAATAAAATTGATAGATATTAAATCGAAATATGCGATACCATAAGATCTTTTTCATCCATAGTAATTAACAGAATTTGAATAAAACTTAAGAACGTAAGAAGAATCTGAATTATAAAAATACAGACGGGACGGTTTTAAAGCGAAATTAAATGACGACACTTATATAATCCTTTTACGAATCTTATATATGTATGTATATGTACATATATCGATTGATTTTTTTAACTTCAAAGAACAAACTTACTATTTTAAAATGGCTTTAATAATTTTTGTGGCGGTTTTTTTATGTAATTTATGTTAGATTTATCAAAAATACGAGGTAACTATGTACGTATCAAATTCTAATCTGCTAAGTATGGAAGGAGTTTAAAAGAAACCCTGATCTTTTATAGAATTTTTGATGATGTTAATTAGCATACACTACATGAAATGGAAACGAATAGATAAAACAATAGTCACAATCAAAATTTTCTACTTTTTTAATTATTTGTAGAAAACGACTTAATATTTCCTAGTTAATTTAAAGTAAGAATGCTGTTTTTGAAATTTTTCAATTTCAGAAAATATTTCTTAATGTATTTAATTATTTTCTGAACGTCACATATCTTCAATTTGCATACATTTCGTAATAAGTAGCAATTTAAACTTTCTTATTTCATTTCATTATTCGTCAGAATTAAAAGCAGGTTCACTATAAATAACCATACTAAAACATCTGACGATGCTGCAAATATTTAAAATTTTATTTATATTTTATATTCATTAAATTAAAACCAACACACAACACTTTCCTATTGGTCTAGAAACCACAAAGTTGTGACTCAAAGGAAGTTCATTTGAATTCGTCAAGTCCGAGAAATTAGTCAGCAGAATGGTCGGTTCTTGAGGAATTTACATAGAATCAAAGCAATATGAATCATTGCCATTTTAGTAGCAATGCACTTTATATGTACATTACATATATAAATATTTTATTGAATTTGTTCTACCCAAGCCAATTTTGGTGCTATTATACTCGGCGTTTTCGAAAATTCACCTTGATGTAAACTATTTCAACCACTTCTTATCACCTTGTTCATAAATTCACGTAGTTGATTACGGGTGAAATTGTGATTTATGGTACATCAAACCGATGGATTTTCAAAAACACTAACTATAATCATTCAATTTCCTGAAAATTTTTGCAGAATATACTTAAGTTCATTTTAAAAGAAAACGTTATTAAGCAATTCTGTAAAGTGTATTTATTTTTCATGTATTTTCTACAATCACTGGTAGGCCAGGAATCGAGCAATTGATGTTAACAACCAGAGAGTGAACTTATTTTTAGCTTTATTTGGAAAATTTTTTTATTGTCTGCTTCCTATTGAGAAATTTGATAACTTTGATTAAAACTAGATATGATGATCTATGGCGCTTACTTGCTATAAAAAAATTGTCAAACACCGAGTGAAGGAAATTGTAAATTAAAACTTGTAAGCAAAATACTGAAAACAAACTTTAAGTAAATCCAACTTTTGATCATTTCGCATAATGTTGACTGACTTAAAAAAATGAAAAATTAATAGTCCATTAACACCCGTAATTTATGAAATTTCATATGTAGGCGTTTTCTAACTTTTCTTAAAACTACTACTTGAGGAAAAACAAGTTGCATCCTTATTTATACCACCTTTGAGATATAGCAAAATAGTTCCAGCATTTTCTGTAAAAAATAGAACAAGTTTGCTCTTCTCGTTGGATTTTTTTATCGACGAATTCCATTCTGCAAAGATTAAAATCTTTATATAATATAGTATTATATACGTTATAATTTCCAAATCATACTACGACTAAAACTATGTAATTTTCAAAGAAACAACTTTTTTGTTATAGGTATCCGACAAACAAATACAACACAAAATTCAACAACATTACTGCAAAAGCTATCAACAAATAGCGCTATATTTATTATTCTTATATTAGTTATCGCCATAAGTGTCGGCGTAGCAGTCTACTTAGTTTTAGGAAGAGAGGACAAAAAGCCTCGAAAAATATTATTTGGGAACGACTATGACGCCAGCACATGTAAGTTTTACATTTAATAGAGGGATATAAGCTCACTTATCTTAACAAGTAGAAAATTTCTATAGTTCCCAATTTAGGAAAGGGCCACCACGTGATTGATCGTGAACAGTGGGGTGCAGCTGACCACCATACATTGTCGAGACCACTGGATCATCCTATTCCATATGTTCTTATAACGCACATTGGTGCGCAATCCGCTCTTTGTGAAAATATTTATATATGTTCAAAGAAACTGCGAACGCTCCAGGATTCTGCAATTGCTGAAAAAGGCTTACCGGATATCAATGCAAACTTTTATGTAAGTGTTCAAATATAAGTATTTAAAAATTACCTACTCCGCAACCCGTTCCTAAAACAAATTGAATGAATTAAGTCAACTATTTTAATAATAAAACCCTTATCACTTATTGTGTGATCTATTGCTAAACTCAATATCAAAGGCCTTATCAAAACGGTTTGGTACTAGAGTCTAAAAAGAGATTAATTGCGAACTGATAGCAGCCTTTACTTCGTCTTGTTGCCATTAATTTTTTAATTAAATAATTCCAGGTGGGTAATGATGGCAACATTTACGTTGGACGCGGATGGGATTACGCCAATACATACGCAAACAAAAGTTTAGCAATCTGCTTTATGGGTGATTTCGACCGATACAAACCATCCAATACATCATTTGAAGCTGTTGAGTATTTACTCACACACGCAATGAGCAACAAATACCTTGCTCTGGACTACAAACTTGTAGCACACAATCAGGTATAAACAATATTTGAAATCATTCCTATATTGATTTTATTTAATGGACTTATATTGTTTCAGACAAAACCGACAAAAAGCCCTGGAATTAATGTTATAAGAGAAATTGTGACGTGGCCCCACTGGTATCCCTGCGGACAATCGGGAAATCCTTCATGTGGTTCTGAGATCGGTTTACCTGAGGTTTGGGATGGGAAGCAATAGCTTTATGCATATATTGATTACAGCCTTTGTATTACGATAATAAATTAACTATGATAAGTATAAACGTACTATACAAAACTTGCTATCAGCTCTGAGAGAAGTGCTTTTTACTTCACTCAGACGTATAGATATATCTACCTCCAATAAAATATAATAATAATAATAAAATATATTTTTTTTATTCCAAAAAACATGTTTTTATCTTCCCTGAATATCTTTAATCGGAATTCGAGTGTTTTTTAAAAGCATTTGTTTTTCTTCTACTGGATTGATAGGCATTAAATACCTAAAGGTAATATTTTGATATGGTTTTAACGTGAACATTTCTATTTTCTCAACCAGCTATTTATGGTTAATATTATGTTTGCTTTTATTACTATTTAGTAACTGAAACACTACAACGAAGACTAAAATAAAAAATTTACGAGAAATTAAAAATCAATTATAAATATACTACAAATTGGCGAATCGACTCGAAATTGTTAGATTTGGATTATCCGGCATCTGTCATTTGCAACTATTGACAGTGGATTTGAAACCATTACAGTTTAAATTTTGAGGTAACGACTTGAATTCTAAATTTTCCCACAGACAGAGACCTATTTCTTGTTTCTGAAAACCCTAGCTATTTTCAACAATAATACATATATTTTTAAAAACAAGCTTTTATCGTATTCTACTTGTCGAACAATTTCATGTGATACCCATATCATTGGGAGTGCACAAAAAAAAGCCAGTCCACCATCTTGAGCCGTCCGCCATATTGGATTTAGAATGACGTCACTCAGCCAACCATGCATTGTCATCCAAATTAAACCTGTATGCAAAATTTCATCTCAATCGGTTGAGGATAACTGCTTTAAAATTCAGTTGCAATATTTGACCCGAACATACATACATATGTACAAGTTAAATAAAAGCTTGTAATAAAGTAACCAAACTTTTTGTTCAAATATTCCAAGATATTGCACATCATTCGGCTTTATGTCAACTTTCATTACTTGAAAAACCAAATCATAGTAATATTAAAAAAATATAACATTTGAGATTTTCTTTCTTTTTGACGAACGATATTTATTCTATCATTCAAAGCTAAGGAGCGAGATATGAATTGAGTACATAAATTAAATATAAGAATAAACCTTTTTTATTCTTAAATGTACATATTTTTTCTCTGTAATAATAAAAAGTGCATTTTGTCTTCCAAATTAAATTTTTAAAACCAATTTAAATCAATACCTTATATTTGTTTTCTTTAATATAATGCAATTAAAAATTAACACTTCATTAATTTTTCCAACTGATGAGTAAACAAATTGTTTGTTTTTTGTTTTTTTAATTCTGTGAAGTATACCTGTATATTATATAGGGACGGCCCTTTCATGGTTATTTGTTGAGTACCTTTCATAAATATCACATATAAATTGAAAAGATAAACTCTAGCTAAAATTCTATGTAAAATTTATTTTTCTTAATGTTAAGTTGTAACTGAATAAATGACCGATATAATCAATGATAAATAGTTCAATAAATCCTTTGTAATGTTTCAAAAAAAAACGTTTGAAAAGAACTTTGAACCACGAATTAATTCAATAGTATAACACAGCCATTACTTTTAATATTACTTTATAAATAGGTTAAGGCTAAAGTAAATCGTTAAAATTATTGAAAGAGAATACAAAGATGTTATGAATTCATTTACCTACTCTGAAATATCACTCATCGTTCACGCATCACTCGTCAGTTCCATTATTCAAATACCATTGCTTGTTCGCTTTAAATTAAATGAATTTCACATAAATTTTGCTGAAATACTGTTGTAATTAATTTGCTTGTTTTATGAATCATTTGAATTTTTCTTCTAAGATTTGCTTATGTAAATCAATAAATTGCATGTTCTCTTGACAATCAAGATTTGCATAATTAATAATTTGTTTAATTATAAAATGATTCATTAGTAATTAGATTTAATAGTAATTGGCGAATATGCGAAATTCGGGCCTATTTCAAAGAGAGTGATGTTTCCTTTTTTCCTTAAAATTGTTTGTGTCTTAAATAACGTTTTTTTTCTTAATATCTTGTGACTGGACAGTGGTGAAACTTGAAATATTTCTGATAGACATGAAGACTCCGTTTCAAATTTCTTTCTGGAATCTGAGATTATGTAAGAATAAAAAATTACAAAAGGTAATTCCCTTCTAACTAATCTCAAAGTATTGTAAATTCCCCTTAAAAGCTTTTGTCACGATTATCACAAACTTATAGCAGCCGGAATGCATTTTCTTTTAGTGCTTGCTTAATAAGTTGTTGTTTCAGATTTCTAGATAAATTTTATTATTACGATGTGATAACAATCAGCAATATGTATGTATTTTTTAACAACCTAAGATTCATTTTACGGTCTTTTAAAAGATGTGATGTGATAGTGTTTCAAGATTTGTGTAAAGACGGAGCAACAAAAATCAGCATTGTCGAAGTTTGCCTCGCCAAGCAATGCACTTAGACTACCAGGAAGGAACCCCTGTAACTCAACAATGATAAATCATCAGTGAACATTCTCCAAAATTTATTCACCAACCCAGCAATCCAGCCCTCGAGTGTAATCAACATTTCGAGCTCCTCAGATATCGTTATTGGATCTATGAGCCAATATTAAAATCCGGTGATGATTTATCAGCATATGGATGCTATTACAGAGTCAAGAACGATGCATACTAAAGGAGATAAATAAAGGTACAACAACTTCGATTACCCACTTTTAGAAAGAAATAATGCAGTTCGGCAATAAAACCTCTTTTGTCTGATTATTGCATATATTTACAGTTACATCGTAATTTAAAGCGCTATTAACACTAGATAGAAACATCACAACGAATACGAATGGTTTTCTTTGAATTTGAATTCATTTAATTCTTGTTCATTTTAATTAACATTTCATTAATTTCGTAAGGGGCACTGACATATAGACCTGGACTGATAAATTGACGGTCGAAAAGTGAGACCATTTAAAGTGGAAATGCAAACCATTTTAAGTGGGGATGCAAGCCTACCTTAGAAAACTCATGCTATAAAAAGACATTAAATTATTTGATATGTATGGTAAACTAAAGAAAATAAATAAATATAAGTTGTCACAAAACAACCTCTTTAATTTCGCTCTACATTTTGATTAATTGTTAAAAGACATTACGACACCAACCAGCTCGGAGCCGGAAGAACACAAGAGTCAGATATATGGGTCAAACGCAAAAATAATGTTCGGGCAGTGTAAAAGAAAAAACAATTTTTTTGGTTCTTTTTGTTTTATTTTTTATTTTTTGATGAATTACAAATAAAGCACCTATCAAGAGTAACCCTATCCATAACTTTGTTTAATTCTAAAATTTATTTTAAACTGATGATTGAAGCACAAATCATTTGGGAAAAAAGAATTTTCCACGGAAATTTAGAGGTTATTTTTGATTGATTGGAGGAAAAATGAATTCATTATTGTAATTAAAAATAGGTAGTACTAAGTTATATTGTTTTTAATTGAACTAATTAAAGTAATCTTGTAAAAAGACCATTTTTCGTCTCTTCTGTGGACTATTTGGTCTACAGAAGTGACAGAAAAAATTGAAAATCTCCGTTTTTTCAGTCAATTTGGGTGAACCATTTCTATTTCTTTTTTTCTAGTAACCAACACGTCCATTTACAAATTAATAAGAAACATAAAAAAAAATCGGTGCTGATTTTAACTTATTATATTTACATCGACTGTTTTGCGTTTGACCCATATAAAAACATATTCTATTTTGTCTTACATATGCATTTCGCCTGGGGGCCGGATGGGGGAAAGAGATAGGAATCTTATGTCAAAAAGTCGTCTCAATTTTGAGGAGTGATTTTGCTTTGGATCAGCGGTCCAGTTCTATATGTCAATGGTTGCAATTTACCAATATTGATGAAACTCAAACTCTATCAAGTAATCCACTGACTGTGCATTATGCAAATTTTTCAAAGATGTATTCATATTTTGCTATAGTACAAGGTTCTTCTCACTCTATGTAGGCAAATACTACAAATTTGCTATTTGAATAAAAATGTATGCCTTATAGATACATTAGATTAGATTAGATCATTAAAATATTTGCAAATTTTACTTAAAGGGTGTATTCTCCGCAAACATATTTTTAAATATTAGACAATTTAGTTTCATATGTAAGGTATACTATCAACGAATATATTTATTAATAAGTGACATATACGACGACAGACGGACAAATGTTTGGACATGGCAAAACTATTCCTTGTTCCCTAAAGAAGCATTCCTTTAGTAAAACATTTCAATTTTAATTTGGTTGTTGTGACCAAATACTTAGTAAGCTGGAGACAAGCCAAATATTTGGCTGCAATAAGCTCGGTTTTGTTTTAAGTTGTTTTAACAAGTGTTTTTGAAGTGAAACTTCTATAGCCACGTATAGAAGACTTTAAAATGGAGAGTAAAAACAAAATTTATCAGTCGGCATTTCCGCTAACTCGGCAGGCTCCGGCCGCACTTGGCAGGTGTATTCCCAGTCTATAATGTCAACTCGATCCCAGGAATTGCTCGACGCCTCGCAAAACGACAGGCGAACAAGAATCTGAGCCTCACCCCTGTCCCCGCTTCAGATTCTGAGTATTCTGACGTCAGAATTTTCCATAACAAAGCTGACTGAAAAAACATACAGGGTGTAACAAAAGTCCAGAAAAGGTCGAATATTTCGGAAAGAACACATCACATCGGAAAACAAAAACATAGAGGTAAAATATTTTTAAAAAAAGGATTCAACTCTACCAACCCTTAGCTTTTCAAAAAATTATTTGAGGCGTGTTTTTCTCTTTTTTCGATCCCATGTGTAGATCGTGAGATTTTCGACTTTTTCGGAACCTTTTTAAAAAAAAATACACATCCTCCTCCATACTCCCTGTATCGTATTGAAAAAAATGTTTCAGAGAAAAGTTACGTATTTTTTCATGAAGAATCCGAATCTGCAAAAAAAAATTGGGCATTCACATTTGAAAAAAATGGGGGTTAAAGGTTGGTAGAGTTGAAAACTTCTTTTAAAAATATTTTACCCCTATTTTTTTATTTTCCGATGCGATGTGTTCTTTCTGAAATATTCGACCGTTCCGTGACTTTTGTTATACCCTGTATATGTAGGGTAAGGTTGCTCAAATCGTACCCCCTAAGGAATTAACACTGTATTATTATTTAGTTGCCTTTTAATCAAAAATCATACATAGAAATTTGAAAATCTTTTATCACAATAGTTAACGTTTTTAAAAAATACATGGTTACATATACGTTAGACGGCGATGGAATTTCGTCAACACATACCAAAACAAAAGTTTGGCAATCTGTTTCATAGGTGATTTTAATCGCTATAAATCATCCAATAAATCATTTGAAGCTGTTCAGTATCTACTTACATACATATGCAATGAACAACAGATGTGTTGCCTTGGATTACAAACTTGTTGCACACAATCAGGGAAAACAAAACTTTTAAATATAATTTATATTTTTTAGATTATATTGTTTCATACTAAAACAACACAAAGCCCTGGAAATTATGTTTTAAGAGAAATTGTTAGATGGCCCCACTGGTACCCGTGCAGAGGTTTAGAATGCGAAACAATAGCGATTACAATTTTGATAACAAAATAATTTTAACAAAGATAAACTTACAACACAGAAATTGCTATCAATTAGCAAAGTGGTTTTTATCTTTCATATGTCTAGATATCTTGACGTCTAATAAATATCGTTTTATTGCAGAAATACTTGATTTTATATTTTTTCAGTATGACGTCAAAGAAATTGCGTTATATTTCCTAAGGATTTAAATTATTTTTGGATTTCGATTTATTCTGTATTGTTTTTATATAAATATAATTTCTTTTAAAGATACATTAAAAAAACACAATCGCACAAATCGCATTTCATATTTTTATACTTATTCAGTTCGTTAAATGATGAAAATAATGAGTTTTTATTGAATCAATTCTTTACTTCCTATATTTAGGTATAATTTCTTGAAGAAGTGTAGTTCTAATTAAACTTTACCTTACATTTGAAAGATATAAACCTAGAAAATGCATTATAAGTTCTTTCAGAGACATCGTAGGATATTGGTTTGAAAGCTGAGCCTTTAAGCTTTATAAACGCAGGTATCTGTCACGACCCAATCCGTTGACATTGGGCATTTAAATTGGCATTTTCGAAGTCCGACGCGGAATGTTATTATCATGTTATCTATTATTCTTAGTTTTAGAAATTTAGCATTGGTCATCAGCAGTTAAAAAAATTCACCAACATCTATTTTAGTAAATATAATACTAAGTTTAAATTGGATACACCAATTTAAATATCAAATATCTAAATTTGGATGCGTAATAAACGACCTCAAAAAGTCTCAGATATTTTATTTCAAGCATGGGTCATTTCTTGACAACAAAATAATCACTTTTCCCACTGTGATTTTTTTTATAGCTAACAATGTCTTGACCATTAACAAAATGAAAGAAGTTTAAAGAAAGAAAAAAGTGACGTATGCAACTAACTCCGTCAATTCACAACCTAAATGCATATTTTATAACAAATTATGCAAAAACAAAGGGTGCGGTTTTACGAAAGCAAGGTGCGAGTAAAACCTTTTTGCCATAAGCCTAAACGCTTTTAACCAAAAATTGTCGACAGTATAATATATAATTTTGTTTACGTTACATTTGGTTGGATGTTTAACTTAACGAAAACCGAGGCTAATAAAGTTTGACTTTGATAATTTGTATGATAAGATTATAAGAGGTTCTAGTTTTGAATTTCACACAATTGTCAACATTTAAATGATTTCCTTTTTATTTTTAGAGATCTTAGCAGGTTTCTTCTTTAAATACAATTTACAACGGAAAAAAGCATTGCCCCATTATTTTATTGAACGATGAAATTCACAAAAAGAAATTTCGTCTCTTGAATTCAAATTTGGTAGTTATATTGTATAAATGTAAAATTATATAAAATTATAACAGGGTAAGTCCCCACTAGGTCATCGGGGAGCAAATTAGTAATATAAAAAATCCCCACAGAAGCTTTTGTCGCCTTCGCCAGTGTTTTACAACAACCGGAGCGCGTCTTCTTTCAGTACCTGTTTAAAAAGTGCACTCATCGGTTGTTTTAGATTTTTAAGAAGTTTTCATATCTTACTACGATGTGATTACTATCAGTAATCGTTTTTTGTTTTCTATGTGGAAGAAGTATTTTATTTTTCTTCACTATTTTTAATGTTATGATAGTATTTCAAGACTTGTGAAATGACGGACCAAAACAATACGACGTTCCCCATACCAGGAATCGTTTCGCCAGTCGACGCACTTCGGCCGCCGGGGAGGAACGCCAGCAACTCACCGATGATACCTTCAGCGGCGAACCTCCCCCAAAATATATTCACCAATCCTGCAATCCAGACCTCAAGTGTAATAAACCTTTTTAAATCGTCTAGAATTGTAATAGGACACATGACCCAGTACCAGGGCCCAGTAACAATTTACCAATCCATGGATGCCAATGTAGAGGAAAACACAACGCATACTAGGGGAGGTAAGTGACTAATTTCCAGAAAGTTATAAAAAGAGTTGAATATCCACTAAAAAGAGTTAGACTAATATAAAACAAGCGTACTAACAAAAAGCTCGTGGGTAGTCTGTGGGATAAAAAATTAAATTTGTGTAATTTTAAATATTTATACATGTAGTTTTTATAGAAACTACTCTCCAAGAATTCGGTTAAAAATTTTTGACCTTGTTTGGTAGATATTCGTCCGCTCAAGGCTTTTTCATCAGCTTTTATAGCTTTTAACATGTAAATAATATTTGTAACTTGGACAACTTATACTAAATGACAACTTAAAGCCAGAATCGAAGTTTAATTTTAAAAAAATGTTTGAAAAATACATAAGTGAAGAGATATTTTGAGTCAAATTGTGATGAGACAGTCAGATTTATGAAAATGATTTACTACTAATCGGTATCAATATTCCCAGAAGCATATTTACCTGCGTTTAACATATTAGAGGGTTAAAAATTTCCGAATTGAAGTCGAAGGTTGTGTGTAAATTTAACAATTGGAACTGGAATAAATTCTGCCGAAAGCGACTTACTCTTAGCAACAAAGAATTATTCAAAATCAAAAGGTTAAACTCCAGCACATTGAGCGTGATCACCTTCTGAACGAGATATGAGGCAAAAGTTTGCACTTGTAATTTCATCAATTAAAGAAACGTGAAATTGCAAAAAAGTTGTTTGTGTTTTGGACCCCAGAATATTTAACAATTGGGTTTTGGTTTAGCGTGCATTATCGTGGGATTTGGAATCTAAATATTACTTATGCACCTATATACTTTCTATAATAAATTCCTCCCCTTCCAGCATGCTTGTTGCTTATTCAATTAGTTTAGGTACGATAAAAACTCGTTTTAGTGCAATTAAATACGCCTTTTTTTCGCGAACTAATAGCTTTAACGTTCGCTGCATTTATAAAATATCTGAAAACGTAAAAATAACTTATTCTCATATTTGGGTATGAAAGGAAATCAGTTTTTTTTTGTTTATAAATTAAAATTCTTTCAATAAAATGTTCGTATACATCTTCATTAAATGTATTCTAACTCATAGCTCCAAAAAATTAAGTTCTATCAATATCTAAATTCTAACTTCTTTGAAAATTCTATACTGTTCTAATCTGGTGAACATGTAATTCAGATTTTCTTCTCTTTTAACATATACGCACAACTAATATCGTACGATTTTGTCGTTTTTTTCTGACTAGATATAAAATATCTCCTAAGGGGGAAGCCACATTAGGCGTTACGAAAAATCGATTTTTATTTCTATGTCATTAAACGTCAACACAGCTTAAGAATATGTTCTCAAAGTTTCAAAACGAAATTCGTATTTTTCCATAGAAATTCTAGTGTGAATGTGTTAATGCTTCTTCAGATGAGTTTTTCTCAAAACTGAATTTTTTCATCAGAAAATTTGAAAATTGATATATTTTTTAAACGCTTATAATACAATAAATCAAATTTTTGTGCCTCAATTTAGTTCATATTCTTGAAAAAATTATTAATAATGTACAATTTTTTTTATATCTGATCTTCAGAATTCACGAAGGCAGCGAAATCCGGTGAAGACATGTCATGAAGAGTTGTGGATAACCCTGAGAGTTTTTCTTTTTTTTTTAATAAAATATCCTAAATAATACATATATTTAGAATATCAATAAAATATATTTAAGGTTTGAAAACCTTCATACAACATTCATAAAATATACCAAAAATATTCATTTTGCCTTCCTAATGTGGTTTCGCCACAAAAACTCGAACAGTGTATATAACTGTTTTTTCATTAAAGATATATTTTCTTAATTAATTAAAAAATTGACATGAAATTGCTGTTTGCCTTTCTGACAGGATGATGCAATTTAAACTTCTATAAAGAATTACTTGTGCCTTATTCACGATCCTAGCGAGATCGTTAAAATATCTTTAACCAACTAATTTGAATTAGACAGTTAGCAGTCAACGAAATAAATTGCGCGTGTTTTTAAAAAATAAATAAATGTTATTTTGCAGGGATCCGACAATCAAACATAACAGAAAATTCTAAAGTACTGCAGAGGCTATCAACAAATAGCGCCATTCTCATCGTTTTTATTATATTAATTATTATCATAAGTGCAGGAGCGGCAATATACTACGCTTTAAGAGAAGGCAATAAATCACGACCAATAGTATTTGGCACTAACTATGAGACTGGCGAATGTAAGATTTAAATAAAATAGTTAGAGAAATGAAATTATTAACTTAATTAAATTAATTTAGCAAGTTTTTATTTATTATATTTAGTTCCTAACTTAGCGAAAGGCCATGAAGTAATAGATCGTGACCAGTGGGGTGCAAGTGATCACGAACTGACCAAGAAACTGGAACATCCTACTCCATATGTTCTTATAACGCATGTTGGGGATCATTTCGATCCGTGCGTAAGTCTTTACGAATGTGGATTCAAATTACGAAAATTTCAGAATGCTGCTATTGCTAGACAAGGCTTACCTGATATTAATTCAAATTTTTACGTAAGTATTGAGCTCTTACAATAAATCAAATCACTAGATTGACCTTCAATTATTTGAAAAATAACTGCCAATATCACATATTTTGGAAATTAGATCTGTTCGTTGACTGATCTAGATTTATCTAGATAAGAAAAGATCAAGATATCCGGGTTTGATGAAAACGGTCATTGCTATTTTCTGATCTACACTGATCGTTCTTTGAGCCTGATCTAACTTAATAATTATCGATCTTTTCTGATCCAATAATTTTTGTACTTCAGGTTAGATCAGGACTTTTGACAATTTGTTAGTTTTTGGCAGTTAAACATTACAAGTTTTAAACTGTTTTAGAAAGAAAAGAGATATTACCTTTCATTTTTTATGGAAAGGATCGAATTTGTTTCACATTGTCGAAATAATCAGATGGCCGTCGCCGTGGAATTGATCTGACAACTATTTGAACGGGGCTCAGCGAACAGATCTTTTGCGTTAATGAATTTTGTGAAACTTTTAATTTGAAAAATTTCAGTTGGGTAATGATGGAAATGTTTACGTAGGACGGGGATGGAACTACGCCAACTCATACGGAAACAAAAGTTTGGCAATCTGCTTTATAGGTGATTTCAGTCGCTATAAACCATCCAAAGAATCGCTTGAAGCCCTTAAGCTTTTACTCAAATATGGAAGAACCCACAAATACATTGCTTTAGACTACAAACTCGTTGCACAAAATCAGGTTCCTATATAAATCATTTGAAATTCAATTTTATTTTTCACTTAACAGGGTTATATTGTTTCAGACTCAAGAAACAAAAAGCCCTGGAACTTATGTAATAAGGAAAATTCGCGAGTGGCCCCATTGGTATCCATGTGGACTACTGGGAAATCCTACATGTGGTTCTGAAATCGGTCTACCAGCGATTTGGGACGCGAAACAATAGCTGTGAATATAGTTGTTTTAAATCGTTTGCTTGGAGAGTACAAAAATTTGCTACAGGTTCTTAGCGAATTGTACTTCTAATAAAAATTGATTGTATTGCTTAAAATAAAAATAAATTTTTTTACTTTTATTATTTTGTTGAAATTGCTGTTTTACTTAAAAATTTGTTTTGCTTCTATTGGAATCGCATAGGTATGTCAAAAACCGCAAGAATTTTTTGTGTTAACAAAATATTGTGTATGAACTAGAGGCCGTGTACATAAGTATGATTTAATTGTGTATTAACCTTATGACAGATTTAAGTGAAGTACCGAAAAAGTGTTTGCCTCCAACAGAAGATCATTGACACCTATTCCGAAGCTTTTCAGAGCCATCGTAAATGAATACTTAACTTTTTATTGTAGCTTTATTCTATCTAAGAGCCAACCTGGTTTCATGAGAGGCAGATCAACTACAACAAATCTAGCCGAGTTCTCAAATTTTTTTTCTGGAAAATTTGGAGCAAGTTAAATGGATTTTAGCAAAGCATTTGACAAGCTTACGCACAAGGTGCTCATTTTTAAACTATTGGTTTGACTTTCCTAATAACCTTGTAAATTGGATTAAGTCATATCTGAAAAAACCGTTCTTTTAAAATAAAGTTTTCTACGGCCTTTTCCGACCCTGTTTTGGTTCTATCTGGTGTTCCACAAGGAAGCACCCTTGGACCTTTACTGTTTGCAATCTTTATGAATGACTTAGCTTACGTGGATGACTTTAATTAAAGTTTTTCGTTTGACTGAATGTACTCAGGTGCACACAGAATGGACTTAATATATTACAAAGTTCAATTTCATCTCTTTTAGTAGGAAATGTTCCATCATAAACATAGACTACTCTTATATAAGATCCATAAGACACCTCTGTCTTGGCAAGAACGGTGTTGTTAATTTTAGCTTGACAATCAATTCTTAATTTGATTTTTCAGACCGCATTGATCTAATGTTGGACAGAGCCAACACAGTTCTCAGTTTTGCTAGACTTTCACTTTGGTAAATTGCCTTTGAAAATGAGTCTGCTTAACTCTTAACTAATGTAACTATAGTTTATTGCTTTTGAAACATTTGTTTCTTTTTTTCTTTTCTGTTTGCTTTTGTATTGACTATTTTGTAATGTCATATAGTTTAATACACCTGTTGATGATAAATAAATAAATAAATAAGTAGTCTGAATCCGTAGGTATATGTATTTATTTATACAATATATTCTTCAGAATTTCATTGTGTTTTTTTTTTCTTTGTTTCTGGAAAAAAAAAGACTCTCAACAAGTCTTCATCGGATCTACTACTGACAGAGTTTTCCGAAGCTACTGTCGAATAAATTAATTTGGTACAATAAACCAAAGCTAATGCGAAAATTATTTTCTGATTAATGTATGTACTTATTAACGTATTTTTCAAACTGCTTTCCCCTTCATTACGAATCTACACACTCGAAATTCACAAATTATGCTCGTATTTATCTTTAACTTGTGAAAGCAACCTTGTTGTAATAACTTTGCCCGGATTTTTTAAATTCGATCTAAATGTGGATGAAGCATACACTTGAAGCAGGCTTGGTACATATGGTCATAAATGTAACATTAAAATTGTCATTAATTTAGGCCTTAAGGTTTAATTAATATAATACTATAACTAACTTTGTCTGCGTGGCACACTTCAATTACATATATACAAGAAAAACAGATATATTAATAACTAAAATCAGTAATAGTTAGAAATTCCTTTGTACTTTTGAAATCAGATTTTTCAAAGGTCACTGAATTTTGTCACTGAGTTCACAATTCAAGGTGGGCTTTTGGCTCAGAGTTGTGGGAGCGTAGCAGACGAACGACAGATATGTTTTTTTTTTTTCACTGTATATTTAAGCGTCTTTCTGTGGTCACATTGTGATTAGACATAGTTTAAATAAATCACTAGACTCCTACAAAGGAATTTCAAAAAATCGCATCTTAATACCTCCAATGGTTTTTGCGTGATGCGAGACACACAAGAGGCGAGTTACGATCTTATTTATATAGATATAATTTCCAAAAATATTGGCTAGTATTATCATTCAAATCAAAGGTTGCAAACAATTATACATATGTACATAAGTACGCCAAATGTGGGTAAAAATATCTCTAAATTTTAAAAAATAACTATGCCGAAGGGATTCAAAGATGCCTTCGATGTAAATTCAAAGTTTCCTCTTGTTTTAAGATAAGGCACTTACAAGTTATGAATTAAGCCATTCTGGATTAACAGAGAAACACAACAAGCTCACGTGCTTGGGGCCAACTGTGTTGTTAATTAATTTAATAAGTTCTTACTAAAATTGAATAAGTTTTTACTGGGATTGAAAAGGTTGCTTTTAAAATTGAAATGGTTTTTATAGAAATTGAAATAGTTGTAATTGATTTTGAAGCAGTTAGATTTTTTGAAATTTGTTATTGTTTTTGATATGATTGAATATGGTTTTGAATTAATTTCGCTTCATTTGGAATTGGATGCTTTTGATGTAAATTTGGTTGCTTTTTTTTTAGTAGGTATAAATGGTACAATAATTATGGTTGCTGCGTGGTAATTAATTCAATATTCTATTCATACCCTTTTTTGAAGTCATCAACTGGAACAGAGTACTCTATGAAGGATTTAAAATAGTTTATTACACGAATTAGTTTAGTTTAAATAGTTAAGTCCAAAAAAAATTCAGTATCAAAAAATCGACCTTTTTTCCAGATTAAGGTACAATAACAATCTTTTAAATTTTCTATTAAACGGATTTGAAAATGTCAAAAGGATTCGTAATAATTTAGTACCTAAAAAGAAAAAAATCGAATGTTTGCCTAACTAACCTCATTTTGGCGTAATTTTGCTAGTCTCTTCAGATATAAAGCGTTTGTGAAAGATATGGTATAGGTCGAGATATTGCAGGACAAATAAACATTTTTATTTATTTTTTTAAGAATATGGTTGTTGTTATATTTTATGCTTCTACCGTTTCATTTCGAAATACATATCAATAATTACCATATTTGCTTTAATTTTTCAACCTCTGAGGGGTAAAGTGTTTTCGACTAAATTTCTCTAATAAAACCTATTTCGACTAAATGTCTCTAGTTTTCTACTAATTTCATCCAAAACGCTTTTCCTATCGTTATTTTAATTCCTTTTATTGTAAAATATTCGTTAATTTTAGTTACATGAAATATAAATGTATGTACCTATACATAATGTACCTACATATACTTACAAAACTTGAAAAATAATTTTGTTTAGTTATAACTTAATTAATTGGAATTATTACAATAATTTTTTGTTTTGCTTTAACAAATAAAATCTATAATATAGCAAATTTATCAAAATCATCTTACTTTTATAATTAATAAAGGTAGTAGATTTTCGAGTTAAAAATAAAATGTTGTTACCCGTTTATTATATTCTTTATTGTAAATTGCCAAAAGTAAAATAATTATGTTTTTTTTAGATAACTATAGGTACATATATATCTAAACATTGATTTTAAAAAAAATTAAATATTTTATATCGTTACCTTTTCACTTTTATAGATGGAACTTTTTGGGTATGTTAGGTAGGTACCTAATGTAAAAATTTAATGTGTATTACGCATACTTTCGTTTTTACATTAAAAAAATAGTTTAATTTACTTCCTCCTTAGAATTTTTTCAGCCTTTTATCACTACATTAATATTTTTTATTTTAGTAATTGTTGTGTTATTTTCTACCTTATTAAGGAGTCGGTATAATGGAGGCATGAGAGAGGAAATTTGTGACCGTAGACCTTAATACCAAAATAACTACTCGTATAAGTTAATGAATTTCCTGGGTTTTGATAATCAAATTAATTTAATTAGGTTGATATAAAATAAGTTCTTATTAGCTAATGTCGTATTTCAATTGACTTATGAAATAAATAATTTCATTGCATGCTATTATTAGATTCAATATACGTCATTATAGACTAAAACTTAAAATGGTCATCAAAGCAAGAAATTCCTACCTGCGTTTATAAATAAAATAAACGTTCTATCATTTCAAAACCCAGACGCAAATAAGTTTTACAAAATATTGTGCAATAGCTGAAATTAATTTATTGTATAATAAATTTATCAAAGACCATATTGCAAAGACTGGTTCAACATTTTAAGCTTTACTTCAATTTTCAAGAATAGGATAAGATTCTTTTTTCCTTAAGAACTTAAACTATATGTAGGTATTGCATATATTTTCCTAAAACGTTTTAAAATCTTACTAGGCGTTGTACCAAACATTTGATTGAAATGAAAATTATCTTATAATTGGAGATTCCGACTCTGATTTTCGGCAAAAAAAAATGTAATATCTTTCTTGGATTATGTAAAAAGTTAAATTCCCACAAAGTGGTCACAGAGCAAGTTAGTGATTCAAAAAGCCCCATAGAAGCTGTGACGATCGTCGCTGGACAGTGGCTTTCAGCGATCGGATCGCGCCTTCTTTCAGTCCGTGCTTAACAAGTTCGCGCATCGGTTGTCTCCGGTTTCTAAGAATCTCTTACATCTTGCTACAATGTAATTAATAACGAATAATTATCAGAACTGTCTGAGAGAAGTGTCTTTCGCAGTTGTTTTCAAAGATATGGTTAGTGTTTATAAATTAGTGCAATGACTGAGCGGCATAATTCATCATTTCCCATGTCGGAAATCGCATCGGCAAGTAACGCACTAAGCTTGCGGGGGAGGGACGCCAATAATTCAGCGGCAGTACCTTCACTGGCGAACCTCCCCCAAAATATATTCAACAATCCTGCAATTCAGCCCACAAGTGCAATTAATATTTCGAATTCATCTGAGATTGTTATAGGGCCTATGACCCAGTACCGGGGTCCGGTGACGATCTACCAGTACATGGACGCCACCGTAGAGGCTAGAGCAACGCATGCTAATGGAGGTAAATATACAAATTTCCATAGAAACGTTAAGTAAAACAAAATAATTTGAAGTAGAAAGTGAAGATACTGAATGATGCTTGAATGAGTTCCAAGAGAATCAAATTGCGCCAATAAGAAATTCCGCTGAATGCACTTGCTGTTTTAATTTTCTTCAACAAAACGAGTTATTCGGCCTTAAGTGACTTTGGCACTTCGCATTTAATCAAGTGCCGGTTGTAAGATGAAATTCGTGGCAACATTTTTTTTATAATATTTTCAGTACTTCACTGTATACAAAAGAGTGGTAAATTATGTATAAAACAACATTTGTGTTTCATATAATTTATGTCTCCATCAAAAGATACGTGATAAAACAGTGATAACCAATATACTTTAATCACTTCAGAAAGTAGGTTATTGAAAAACTGGCTGGGAATGTCGTATGGAACGGTTGTCGAATTTTCTAAACTAATTCTAAATGCTTTAGAACTTTTACATTTGAATTTCGTCGAAATCAAGAATACATGGAGTATTGCATAAATACCTACTTCCCACTACTATGAATTCTTCGAATTTAATTTTCTCATCTCAACGCAAATATTGCATTTTCAATAAATTCCAGAAAAATTAACACTGTTTGTAATGCAATTAAAAATGCTCATTTCCACTAGAATCTGCAATAATACGTTGAGGAAAAGAGGGGATTCCCATTTTTCGAGATTAAAAAAAGTTTTTTTTAGTATTAAGTAATTATTGTTTTTCATACAGTTAGAGGGAATTATAAACAAATTATAAAACTTGAAAGTCATTTTCTTGAAACTGTCCAGCATAACATCTTAAAGGTGTTTTATTAAACATTTATGCCAACGCTTGGAAGCCTTCTGCTTCTAATAAAACTATTATAACTAGCATTAGTGCTTGTAAATGAGGAAACTGGTGATTGACAGAAGCTGAAGTTTCCATATAATAAAAATAATGGAATGAATGAAATACATTAGCGACCAATAAACAATAGCTACATTCGTCACTTCTGATCCCAAGTGAACTCAATCCATTCTTCTTCGTTAAATTACTGCACCAAAAGACCAAAAAGATGTTTTCAACTTTTTTTCAGTTCAAATCTATACTATACATATTACGACTTTAAAAATTATGGTAATCTTGTCCTGCTCGACTTTGAATTATTATTTTTTAATTTAATTTAAAATTGTCTTACTATAAAATTATATGCTGGTCAAATTAGTTTGATTCAAATTGTTTATTTTTTTTTTTCATTAAGTTTATAAATAAATCTTATTAATCATTTTTCATATAATTAAAAAATCATGTTGGTTAATTGAGTCTTATCTCATCACGTTGTAACAGAAAGATCATGATTTGTTTTTTTAAAGGATTAAACAGAAAATTTTCGGTAGTTCGCTTCTTAAGGCACGAACAGATAGCTTTCGTCCCGTTTCGACCAGTCGGATAAATGGCCACAATAGTCCGTTCCGTTCGACTTTAAACTGCTACCCAAATTCTCTGCACATCTGGTTTTTTATTCTTTTTTATCAATGTAACATTTATCTAAATTATAATACAACTCTCTCTCTCTCTCTTCTTCTTTTCGATTTAAATTTGGTCTAATTGAGGGTTTGAGGTTATGTGTTCCGTAAAAGTTGAAATTCGTTCAACTTGTCCGTCACGCTCCGTTCCGTTTCGACCATTGTGTGCAATAACATGTACGTCCCATGTGTTCAACTTTGACATTTTTACGTGACGGGACGGAACGGGTGCTATCCGTTTGGGCCTTAAGACTACTTTTTATTTTATTTGTCTTTAAGTAATGAGCTTTAGTATTTCTATGTTTCAGACAAATAAATATATGCCTATCCTATATCATATCATATCTTATCATATCATAGTGTTATTAAATGACAAGTAGCACAGCACCACTTTAATTTTCTTTTTTTTAGTCGATATTGAAAATTTAATCTGAACTGGTTCATAACAACTGAATATCTCCGTTTGAGGCATCTTAATCTTATAATTTACCTCATGTATAATAATAATTAAATGTGCATGAATAGGCTAATACTGACTTTTTAATGACTTCACAATTTTGAAAAATTGAGTACTTCAATTGATAAGAGTTAAACTTTACTGCTTGCTTCATTATATATCGATTAGGCAAATCTTGGTTTTTGTACTTTCAAATGTTTTATTGTTGATAAGTTATCGAGGACTGCAATTTTTAAACTGTTCGCAGCTAGCGGACAGTTTTCGTCTCGTGCCCCTAGTACGATTTAAAATTATCTTTGCGTATTGCAAATGCAATCTTGAAATTATAAGTTTTAATAGTACATATGTAGATTTGAAATTAGTTTTACCAAATCATTTTTTCTAATTTTCGCCACCACATTCACCATGTTTGGAATTTACAAAATCTCTGAAAAATTACAATTTTCCAATACAAAATAATCGGCAAAATTAAGGTCCAAAGTTACATTTTAGGCATTGAAATTGCCATTTTCGAAGTTTAACGAGGTGTCTCTCGCTTATTTGTTGACGGGTTGGATCGTGAAAGATATCTTTAGAAAGCTTGAATATGTAGTTTTCCTAACAGTCAACCGATCAAAGACTACGAACTATTTGTACTGATTTAAATGCTGTAATACTAACTTTTAATATATTCTTCCGTATAGGAGGAAGATTTAAAATGGTATCTAATCCCTGATAGAAAAAAAGCACATTCAAGAAGCACAAGAAAAGGTAATCATAAGATAAACCAAATCTAAAATTTTAAATTCAAATTGTACCCAGTTAGTAAAAAACTAAATTTTAAAGACGCTTGTTTAAATTTCCTATGGTGAAACTTTTCGGCAAAAGATGATAACACTTATGAGATTAATTTTTTTTTTTCATTTAATTTTTTTCATTTCATACTTAATTTTGGACACGAATACTGAATTGAATGTTTACTATAAGTTTACTTCATCAGAGAATGTGAGTTTACTTTTCCTTTTTTACATTTCAATCCAGTCCAAATTATATTTATGTGATTTGCATATTTGATATGAGCAAACGAGAAAATAAAGTTACTACTAAAAGTGAATTCCCCGAACAAGACAATGTCATTCGAGCTATTTTAAGGAATCATTCTATCCGAAGCTCAATTAAAAAATATCGATGTGAACAAAAAATGCAATTATTTTTGCTCACGCGGGTTGATGCTTTTATAGAAACACATATCAACATTTATTCAGCTTTATAATTGTCGGCAGATGGATGGATAACATCAAGTAGAAAAAATATGGCGAAATTTGTATTATTATTTATTATTATTTGTTTCCAAAAACACAAATTTAAGTTATGTTAAATTCTTATTGCATACATATTTAACATTTATTCAATATTCTTCGCGCTTTCACAAGAGCAAGTATTCTAGTTTTTTAATTAGGGGGCTAAGCAAAAATAGCCAATAATTCTTATTTCTAACCTAAGACCTAAGCATTATTTATAATTAGAAAGTGTTCTGGATTTGTATACACAGGCGGTTTATACACAATTAAATATAAGAGGTGAATCAAAATAATTAATTTTTCACCTAAATGAAGTCTTGACTTTTTCGCAAAAAGGGTTAAAGCTAATAGAAAATATTATTCATAAAATCGATTCCATCCGTTAGGATAATTTCGATTTTAAATTATAGTCTCCAAAATATTTATGTATATGGTAAAGAGTCGTTTTTAAAGTTAAAACAATTATTATTATTTATTCATACCAGTTAAAAAAAAAAATTTTTTTTTTGATATTTCGTTTATTTCTTAAGTCAGTGCTTTGATAGACATCACAAGAAATATTATCGCTCCTCTAATTTCCATGTCTTCCCCGGAAAGTTATACAACAAGCAATTTAATCTTTTTTACGACACCGCATTCAGACGAAATCGAGTCTTATATGTCTCTTAGGATATAAAAATATTTTCGGAAAATGAGTAATTATTGTAAGAAACATTTTACAGACTAATTATACTACTAACTACTGATATAAAAAATTCACCGCATCATTATTCTATTGGCTTTAGAAGTCGCGAAAATATTAACGTGACTCAACGGAAGTTAATTTTAATTCATATTCATAAATATCGAGAAACTTATCAGCAGAATGGTTAATTGAATGAGGAATTTTGAATAATTGCCCTCTAGAAGCTATTCACTTATACAAAGATTTGGTTTTGATTCTTTTGATTTTTTTTTTTTACCCAAATTGGGTGCTCAGGGTTTTTGATCATCAGACCTCCTCATAATATTTTTATCAGCAAAAGGAGGTCACCAATAAAATTCGGTAGCCATAATGATCATTATTGTAAGACCTCATATATTTTGCAATATCGTCAGTTTTTTTCGCAGAAAGCTCTTTCATAAATAAATTTGCACTGTCGGACAAGCAATTGATGTTCACAAATAGAGACCGGATCTATTTTTAGCTTTATCTGGAAAACGCGGTTTGTTATCTACTGTCTAGTAAGAAATATGATAACATAATTGTTCAATTTATATTTATTTGTAAATATATGATTTTGCAATTGCTCTGCAAAATAATGCAGTAGGTACTTTTCACAATCACCTAATAGGTTTGGATTTTAAAAAGAAAACTTAACTCCACCTTTTCGTCCGCCCTTAAGTCTTTCAATTATTATATTGAACAACAATTGAGCCGTTCCTATCCAAATCGATTAACTCCACTTTTGAAAATTTCTGAACAGTAAAACACCTAATACGTAACGTTTAATTTTGGAAATAAATTATTTTATTTATTAATTTCACTTTAAAACAGTAACAAATTTTATTTGAATCTTTATTTTAGAACAACTCTTTAAATCAAAGGTATTATACAATTTCATCAGTGTTCTCAACTTTTTGGTTGTGGAGTTCATCGATTTAGCCTGTGAATGACCTTTTCCTCTTTTAAAATCATTTAAGTAATAAAGGCATTATGGTTTATTAAGATGTATTTCTTCGATGATCTGATCGCAACAAATTTTGTATTGAATTAAAGTTTGCAAATAAATAATAATAAAGTTTAAACCTTTTAATTTTATTAAATAAAATTAAGCTAAGTACATTGACTTATGCCATCTTTACATCAAAGGGTAGATCTAATATTAAAGTTTTTTATTTCGCGATTGGATGGGCAAAATCAGATAATCAAAAAACACAGGATTTGTAAAAATATAAAATATCAAAATCGTAAGTCCAACCTTTCTTAGTTATGTTTTATAGAACATTTAAGCAATTTTTGGATGATTTATAATTTAATCCAGTTTTTACTCAATAAATTCTTAATAGTCCTAAAGGCACATTTTACAAAGGACGAACACGCCTTTCCGAAAGGAATTTGTGATTGCAACTCCATACTTAGCAAAATAACTTATACATAGCCATTAAAAAGCGAGTAAATTTCTAATTGTTTTCTTGCAGATATCCAACAAACCAATATAACAAAAAACTCTACAAAATTGCTGCAAAGGATATCAAAAAATCGCGTTGTACTCATCGTTTTAATATTAATTATTATAGTAAGTGTAGGAGCGGCAATCTATCTAGCTTTAACAAAAGAGAATAATATAGCTCCACGAGAAATTTTATTTGAAACCATTTATCAGAGTGGAAAATGTAAGATAATAATTAAATAAATAAATATCAAAACACTTTACTTAATGAGCAGAAAATTTCTATAGTACCTAATTTAGGAAATGGCCATAAGGTGATTGATCGTTTCCAATGGGGAGCAGCTGACCATAGACTGACCAAACCACTGGAACATCCTATTCCATATGTTTTAATAACACATCTTGGAGTGCAAACCAGCCCCTGCGAGGAAATCGACCAATGTGTAGTCAAAATGAAATCGTTTCAGGATATTGATATTTCCGAACAGGGTTTACCTGATATAAAATCAAACTTTTACGTAAGTGTTGAACTCTATTTAGAAATTGTTAAAGCTGAAATCCTAAATCAAATCGAATCAATAAGGTTGACACGACTGCAAATTATTTTAATAATAACTGCCATTATCACATATTGTGGTAATGTTTTGATAAATTCTTTCAAGGGCCTTATCTAAACGATTTGGTATTACCGTCTAAAGGAGATTTACTGCGAACTGATAGCAGCCCATAGTTCTTCGTTTTATAGTCATGCAATAAATCTTTTAATTAAATAATCTTAGGTGGGCAATGATGGCAACATTTACGTTGGACGAGGATGGGATTACGCCAATACATTCGGAGACAAAAGTTTGGCAATCAGTTTTTTGGGTGATTTTAATCAGTATACACCAACCAATAAATCGCTTCAAGCTGTTCAATTTTTGCTTTCATACGCAATGAAAATGTATTACCTCCGTCTGGATTACAAACTTGTAGCGCAAAATCAGGTATTATAAACGTTTCTTCATCAATATTTATTTTATTTATTCAGGTTTTATTCTTCTAGACTAAAACAACAGAAAGTCCAGGAATTAATGTTATACGAGAAATCGTTAAGTGGACCCATTGGAACCCTTGCGGGCAGTCAGGAAATCCTCCATGCGGTGCTGAAATTGGTCTACCAAAAGTCTGGAATGCAAAACAATAGTTTTTTGTTTATACAGTATATTAATTAATAACTCTTGTATTATATGATAATAAATTGAAAATGGCGAATTATAATAGAAACAATGGTATCAATTCCTATAACGAAACTTCATCAAATCAATGAGTGTACTATTTACCTCCATATTTTATATATGTACATATGTCTCGATTATCTTCGATTATTATCTTATATAATTTTTTAATAATATTTGAATAATCTCCCATTTCACAAATAATTAAGAAAAATATAGAAAGTAATAAAGAAAAAATCTAAGCAATTTTAACAACTCAACTTGATTTCCCTATAGTACAGGCTGCAGAGCTTATTAATTTTTTTGAGGTTTGTGTTTTCATTGCCTAAATTTTTCTAGTTTAACTCATGTTTGGTTGATTTCAAAGAACAATTTTTTTCAGTTTTGTTGTTTTTGTAGGGAAAACCTATAGAGGATGGAGAAACTTACTCTATTTAAAAATTTATTTACAAATTGTATCTAAAACAACGGCTTAAATTTACACATGACTTACTTATTAAATCGATCTCGCTTTTTGGCGGCACCTAATAAAGTGTATTCGAGAAAAACCAATAATTGAGCAGCTGATTACCACTTTCATAATCAACAGCTCAATTATTGGTATTGATAGCAGCTAGAACTGCTCGCATTACAGCTTCACTTTTATACAAAAAAAAATCCCAGATAATACTCTTAAGTATTCCTAGATATAATTTTAGCGACACGAAAAACACAATTTTTTAATATTCGTAATTTAACACAATCTAGTATACTATATGATCGCTAAATCGACTTAATATGAAAAAACGTTATTACTAGACGCTAGAATGAACAAGAAATCAATTTTTCTTATGCCCTGTTCGTTTGCCTCGGTCGGTGATTATATGACCTAAAAATTTGAAATTGAGTTGAAATTAAAATGAAATTCAAAACGAATTATTTAATTATATTATGATAAACAGAGCAAAAGGTTCTAATCTATAAAAATGTAAATGGTTCAAAGGTTCTAGGAAAATATGGGTTGTATTGCATTCGTTTATTTATTTATTTCACCATACAAGACACAAAAAATTGTTAAGGCATTTTTCACAAATGACGTTGATATCTAAACTGCATTGCAAATTTTCAAAAAAATTATATTTCAAACAATCGTAATGGAAATAAGTATCTTAAGACTTAAAGTATGCAAGATAAGATCAGTTATTCTAAATGATGATATGTGATAGGGGAATATTTAGCGTTCTTAACATTTAAAAAGCAGAAAATAATATTGAGCTAAATTTAAGTTAGGTACAATAAAATGACAACTTCAGTACAAGAAATTTGAACTGAATAACCATAGTTTATAAGGATTCACACTCATATATAAGTATCCATATCTCCGATTTTGGGACGATAACAATTATGGTGGGAAAAAGGCATGACGTATAACACCCACGTTTATATTTTTTTGAAAGGCATAGTATTATATATTGGAAGCAGGAGAAACTTATATACCTATAAGAAAATTTGAACAGCGTAAAGTGCTATGCAAACATCGTTGCTTAAGCTATTTGGTCTAGATCTAGAACAACTGCCTATGTCATATGTGATGGCAAATAATTTAATTATATGGGTCCACTAGTATCAGAAAAACGACATTTAAACAATAACAACAGCGTTCAGAAAAAGGAGTAATATTTAATCTCATATTTTTAAATCGTCATTTTATACGGCGGTGTGTCCAAGTACTCCCACTTTGGCATCTTGGCATACAAAATAAATAAAACATAGAAGCTTGCTTTTATTCTTATCTAATGGACATACTTGTACCATCAGCGAATTATTAGTTATGGCGTCATACGTATTATTTTCTTTGCGACAAAATGCTTTCATTATTATATAATTACTAGTTTTAGAAACTTAAATAGCCTTTTATTGAAAATAATTTCCCTCTAATGTTCACATGTACGAAAACAAATAATTAAATTATCAGTAAGTAAACATGTCGTTATTGACCGTGGCAGATGATGAATAGGTACGTACATACATGTTTTATTTAATTCTTGTCAAAGAAATATAACATTATCATTGAATTCTGTAAGGGACGAAAACTGCTATGTAATACATATTTAGAATAGATCGATACAGTAGTAAGACTTTTATAATAACTTTATTTGCTGTTATCGTTTTCGAATAATATTTTAACTTATTATTTCTTAAACTTTGCACATTCCAGAAAATTACGAAAACATTTAATTTTTTGAAAATTACATAGTAGAATAACTCTTCAAGAGGAAGCAAACAAATGATAACAAATGTCAAGATGAGAAATTATATAAAGACATATAATAAAAGGTGTAAATACATAATAATTATTTCAATATTGATTAATTGGTACAATGGATTAAATCACACAAATAAAGTGTATGTAAATGTTTGTTCCAATCCAGCAGATTTTTTTTCTACTGAACAAATACTTGTCTACCTAGTATCAAATCAAACTACATAATAAAATAATAACTTGCTTCCGCGATTTGTGTTTAAAAAAAACAACAGCTTCGTCAAATTCTATTAAATTTCACATAATAGCAAAACTTTAATCGCTTTATTAATGCCGCTTTGACTGTGAATATGTAAACAAATGCAGGCAATAATTTAATTTACTTCCGAAGTCAGATGTGCGGATCATTGTGACTAATACAAAATTTAGAACTAGCCTACGATACCGAGTATTTGCCCAAAAAATGATAAATGAAAAAAAAATTAGAAAAACGTACATGACGTAATGCTATTTATAAGTAATTAGCGCTTAACACTCAATTTATTTAAAATAAAAATAAAAAAAGCTCCAGTAAGTCTGCAGGTTATAATCAAGGTGAATGGCTTCCGATATATCCACAGTGACTTGATCACTGTTTGCGTCTGCTTCAACAGATTAAACGTCGACTATTTGATTTAAAGCCAACTTCAGTCGTTTTCATTTTCGTGCGAATTTCTTAAACTTTTTCCTAAAAATCTTATAAAGTAGGTCTTGACGTATGTACGTGCCGATTATAACTGTTATTAATGGTCAGCTCAAGGAAAATGACAACTATTTTTGTTGTGCGTCAAAGAAAACTATGACCTGGAGAATTGATTATTCAATACACGACTGCATCGTCAAATTTAGTGACAGTGGTTAAGCTCACTTGTATAATAACATGAAGGTTTCGAAGAAGGGAGGATGCAACCAAGTCAGAGAATGTTGTCAATAGTGTGTTTCAAATTTTTCACCTACTGCATACATATGTATATGTGTCCATAATAAATGTACCCTTACAATGGGTACAAAAACCGCAAGTTTATATTAAATTAAATTCGATTTTAACGCTTGGCGCTGCTCACAACTTCAAATCGTAGTAATGGTGTGAATCAACGATTCCAGTTCATTGCTGACGACATGAAATCTCGGAAAAACCGGAGAGCGAAAAAGATGTTAATGGTTTTGTTGGAATCTGATCGCTTGCGTTCGCGTTTGCGCTCGCAACTTGAAGCGTAACAGCGCGTAACGAGTTTGTAACTAATTTTGAATTTTCACGAAAACCTGGATTTTCCTTGCAAGCCTTTTGCGCACATCTATCTACAGGTGTAAAAATTTGACCATTATGAGACCATTGGAACAACCGCGAATTCTATTTATAGCTAAGGGAAATAAGATGACGACGCTAGTGAGATGTCTTTGAAGAGATTCTTCTTATAGCGTTTGCAGATAAGCGTTTAGCTTTTTGATTTCTTAAACAACTCATGTTCAACCTCCCAAAAATGTTATTATAGAACATTTTAAAAGCTTAGCATATTCTAGAAAATTTTTTGCCTTTTAATTTCTACGAAATTATAACTGTATATAAGCTGGTATAATGACATTTTTCAGAATCTGGCTAACTTGAATAATTTTGGTGATAATACATACATATGCAAATTATAGTGAATTGTTGTCTTCTTGTCCACGAGAAAGAAAGATGCATTAACATTATTTAATTCATACCGGTGTGATTAAAAATTTTAGTTTTTTTCTTCCAGGAATTTAAAGTTAGAAAGAAACTCATAGTTTCTGGAAAAAATACTTGTTTTTAGTATAACTTGTGAAATCTTTTTTAAACACTTTAAAATCTTTTATCTTATTTTTACGAATGCTATAAATAAAAGCTTATTTCTGTATCTTTACAACAATTTCGCACATCAAAAACAAAAAATAAAGTATTTCAAATATTTTGGGTACTTTTGAAATTAAAGTTTCCATTAAATGGAGCTCAATATAGTGTTGAATATGTAGATTTAATTCGAATAAGCACTTTTTTTATAGTTGATATGAGAAACTCCAGGAAAATCAACAAATCGAGATTATTTTATGGCTACTGTATAATGCAATACTATAGGTAGACGTATGCTAATTGTGACTAAATTTTAGCCACTGGTTAACTTTTTTCAAGTCTGCTAAGTAATGTTAAAGTGACTTAATTACCAAACTAAGCTGAAATTGAGTGTGGTCGGAAAAAACAATAAATCTTTCAAAATATTTAAGATTTAGTTACCTAAAGATAAAGACATTCAACAAATATGTCAACACCTTTAGTGTGATTTGAAAAAACTGTGTCGTGCCCTCTTATCTGCGCAGATACTTTATACTCATACATTTTATCATTTCATTTAATATGCTTAACGGGGACATTGACCTTAGTAAAATTCGTTATCCTAAAAACGTGACATTATAGATATTTATATACACATTATGTAAGTAGACATACTGAAAATAGAAAAATATGTAAACAGTATTAGATTTACACATTGAACCATTCAGTTATAGTTGTACAATTGTTAATGCTACCATCAACAATTAGAGCTATTAAAGCCATACTTTGAAAGACGCTTGATAAGAGTAATAAGGTATTTCAAAGCAAATAAATAATATTAAAGCGCCTTTAAATGTACTTCCGCCCATTTTATAATTACGTTATCTTAACACTAAAGATTCAAGTGGATGGTCTATATTTTAATCGATATGACATTAATAATTCACGTTCCTCTCAATGCTAAAAAAGTCCGCGTTCTTTTGTATATTTGCACACTACATATCAATACTTAAAATACATATACAATGTACCTGATGCATAAATTATCTTTATTAAATGCTATTTACCTACATGTAGTTATTTCAACAAGTATTGGCCTGATTATATCGGCAGGTTGAGAATCCTTTAATAAACATTTCTTACGTTAAGAGTATCTAATCGGAAGTAATTTTAGTTTCTCAGATACGATTTTCAATACATATTAGTAATCCAAAATATAACTAGAGCGTAAAAGATCTGCTGTTATCATAAAATACTCTAACATCATTCTTCTTATGTGTGATATGGGAGATCGGAGATGTTAAACTTTCTAATTATTTAAATTCAAATAAAAATCATGCTTGTCGGGAAAAAATGCTAATTAAGCAAAACAATTGAAAGCTTTCTTATAAAATTTAAATGCAAATCACAAAAACTAAAGGTGTGTCTATTTCCAACACTACGAATATATCAAGAATAGAATTTGCCTGAACGTGTACTCAAAACTATAAACACGTTTTGGCTTCTCAAAATTGTGTTTTTGTAACTCGTTGAGCTGATTAAGAAGAATTATTGAACCAGTCGGCATAAATTAACACGAAATTAAATTAATGTAAACATACTACATATATGTATATGTATGCCAGTATCTCTGAAACGTTTTTTAAAAATTAATTCAGTAAAAACAATTTGTATACATATTCATTATTCGTGACGTGGGAGTTTAAGTTCTGTTTCTTAATTTTCTGACTTCCTATTGATGTTTAAGATTTAAAAAGTTATTTAAAGTAGGTATATAATTCAAACTGACCCCTAAATTTACTCACTTTACCTAAGTTTACAAAATATACTGATAAATTATTAAATAATTGTTATTAATTATTGATTTTTTTATGTATCTCAAAGTATTTCTAAAATAGAATTATATAATTATAAATAGGCAGTAACTCGGAGAATGTAAAAGATAAGGAGTATTATAATATTTTCATTCATGTTCCAAGAACTAGATTATTAAAAAAAACTGCTTATCTTGTTTTCTACAATATTCGCTATTTTGCTCAAATACTCTTTTTTGTTTTTTAAATTGTTATTTTAATTAGAAAGATTCGAGTTGTTTTGTTTATAAATTAAATTCAAATTCAATTTCTTTCCACGTTGAAAGCTTCATTCAAATTAGGTATACTTAGTTGTTTATTTTTATTTAATAATTTGAGTTGCGTACACGTTATTTATCTACCATTTTCATGAGAAGGATATTATCTGAAGCAGAGATAATTGGACTTCACTTTTTTAACTTTTTTTTATAGCAATTATTGATTGTATAATATAGTTATTACTTTCAAATTTTAAAAGTGATAATTTTCCACCTCAAGTGGAATATATGTATGTATATATGTATGTTGTCACAAAAAACTACCAAAAAGAATTATAAAAAAACGTTACATTTTGAAATTTCAAAATTGAATATCTCTAGAAATGCAAATGACCAACAAACGTTTTTCCCTCGCACACGGAAAAAAATGTTGGGATAGTAAAAATCTTCCCAACCAATTTACGGACGTTTGCCAAAAAATCCACAACATATATTTAAAAAGCAGCAGATCTCCTTAACAGTATAGGAAATAATGTCAACATTTTACGCTGGCCCTTAAGTTAAAATCCCTGTATTTTTTCACAAATGCTACCGAAATAATGCACTATCCCAAATCCGTCGGAAAATACAGGGCTATTTTTTTTTCCCTGCATATTCGGCAATTTTCACCTCAAGTTAAATGTTGAAAAGGTGAAATGTATTTCGGATTTTATTGGACTCTTCGTCTAAGGGTTCAGCAAAACTATTCAAACATTCTTTTCGATAAACAAAACTTATTTTTCGAGATATTCGAGTAGGTAATAATAACTATCAATTGCTACAAACCAAAATATTTATTTAACTAGAATCAATCAACCTACGTATTAAAAGAGACGATTTAAGTCCGTTAATTCTTAAGATTTGTAAAGTAGGTTTCGAATGTTGAAGTGTATAGAATGGATTTCTCGGAACTTCCTCGAAATCAAAGTTGTGATACAGTATCTCATTGCTCATTCATTAGGGTTGAATGATTTTTTAAATCAAGTATCAACTTAATTTTTTAAATTTTACTAATTAAAACTAACAATATTTATGAGAAACTTACTAAATAAAATATTTTTTGAGGATAAAAACGCAGAAATGATTGACACCAACCACAATGAAGTAAATGCTAGAAATAATTGTGATACTTATCCATAATTAGACTAAGAACACCGACACAAGCAAAGCGAACTGATAAGAACTAATTATTTCCCTGGTTTATGATAAATTGCCTTTATAGATATTTTGACTCATTTGTTCATGATGAAGACAACTTAATTATTTAGAATTATCTACATAGAAACTGAAAGAGCAGAGATTAATAAAAATATGAAAATGGTTGAAATATTTATTTCTCCAGTAGAAGTTAATGTTCGCACATGAAACCAGCGAATACCTAAAAACCTGAACAAAAACACGTTCATTTCAGCACCTCTTAATTGATTTTGACCGTCAAGATAACATTATTGTTTTATTAAGCTCGATAAAATTGTTGCTAACCCTACCCAGGAGCGAAATAGATCATAATAATCTTGATCGCGTTAATCAGATATGTAGTTAGAGGAGTCATCTCATCGGGAATATCGGATGCAAGAAAAAACCCTGAAACAGCGAAATTCACGAATTGCGACTACAAATTCAATTCAGAGTTGGGTTTTGCCTCGAAATTGGTCTGCGTATCTGATATACCCACGCAGGTGGATACGCATTGTATTATTGTATCTTGGGGATTGTGCCAAAGTGCGAGTTATAAATATTAACTCCGAATCTCTGACAAAATCAATAGAAGATAAAGGTCGAAGATTGACGTACCGTTCTGCCTGTCGAGCTACTTTCGCCGATTAAAAATCGTTTTCAATTCGAGATTTAACCGAGATTTTTAAAATTCGGAAGCTATAGACAAGTAAAGTAAAACGTCACCTATTCATATACGAAATGATAGCGATTTTGCTTACCAGTATTGATGTAGAGTCTATCTGCTCTGTAAGCAGAACGCGAAGATACTTATAATCGCGGTTAGTTGATCGCGGACCGTCGTCTCATACAGCGTGACTTCTGATCGTTGTCTCTTCTTTAGCACAACTAGCAACTGACGAGCTTTCGGGGTTCGCGGGAAAACATCAAATTGCTAGATAATTACGCGGCTTTTACTTTAAGAACAAATTTTGAACGGCTTAATTAGTGTTTCCAAACTTCCTATTCCTATATTCTGCAGTGTTAGTGTTTTACTATATTTTTCCTGATAAAAAGCTGTTTTGCATCAGCGCAAGCTTTGCGCAACAGATAATAAATGGAAATTACTTGAAAACCGACGGAAAAACGTTCATAAAAGTTCGCCAAGCTTTACTTCGTCCCGAGAGAGTTTTATATTATCTTCATTCTTCAGTTTTAGAGACGTTGAACATCAGTTCGGTGCAGAGGATTGAATTGCGTTTTAATTGGGGGTTAGTGCATTTAGTTAATGAATCTTCACTTTCTGGACTAAAAGGGATCTTCATTTGAATTCTATGTGTATTTTGTGGGATACGTGCTTTAGGTGATAAAGTGGTAAAGTATGAAAAATAGTTAATCTCCGAAAACGTGTATACTGAAGATGTGTCTTATCTTAAGTGTTAATCGTGAATGTTAATATATTGAAGGCAAGGTTTAGATCCCCCTGACCTTTGGTGTTTCTATTGATTCTTCTCGGTGATATGCGAGGAAGAAATGGCGTAAAATCGAGTCACGAAATGAATTTATATAAGGAGGAAACGAATATACAGGGTGAAAGCACCACCTCATCAGACTCAGGTGTGGTTGTTGAGGAACAAAGCACCAATTTAGAGACAGACGGTTCTACAAATATTAAAACAGAGCTTAAGATTGGTCCACCTTGCAGTACACAGAATGACATAACTACAATTCACATTGATGATTTTAATAAAGAGGTCAAAGTTGAAGATCTAGATGAAAGAGCACCTTCTCTATCATCGCATAGTGAACGAAGCCATAACATATCAATAGTATCTCTAGACGATGCCGACTCTAGTGTGATAGACTCAGATTCTGATTTTAGTGATGCACCTGGAGATCTTATTGTAAGAAAATTAGGACAGCATTCCGAATTCGGTAAAGATGGGGCGATTGTTATTAATCAACATATCGGAGGAGAACCCAGCTGCAGTTCTGATGGAGTAGGGTTAAGCAGCAAACCTCAAATCGGAAGTATTGCTGTTCAAAATTCAACAGACATAACGTTTGGGAATAAAACATTCTACCAGGGTCCAGTAACTATAAAGCAGTTCCTTTTGGAAAATAAAAAATGGACGCCAACAGAAGGGGGTGCTGACAATCCCGGCTTCGAGAACGATAAAGATACTAGAGACGGTAAGTTTGTGTGAAAGCTTTTAAATTAAAAAACATCTTACCCATTGGTTCTGTCAGCTTAAGTGAACAGGTTCTGAAATTACTAAATATAATGTTGACGATTTCTTGGAGCGAACGCGGCGCTTTTACAAGATATAAAAGGCCTTGAACCTGTTATAAGCCAACCATTGGCAACTCTTGTGTACCAATAAATAAACAATTTTTGCATTTTACCACACATTACGAACTTAAAGTCGACTTACCCTTGAACACTCCTTACGAATTATAAAATTCGTATACACGTGACTCTCCAACAGGTGAAGAAGTAATTATACTTACTTAAAAATGCGTCAGTATCACAAATTTGCATCGCGAGCACACTTATACCGTGAATAAAAAGAGCAAATGTGATCAATTCGAACAGCAGAAGATTGGAATTTCTCTTTCTTTGCTTACTTCCGTATCTTGGAAGATATGAAATGAAGTCATCCTTTTTTATACTAATATTTCAACAGAGACAAATCCGCGGATAGATAGAATCAACGTAAGTACTTTAAGTAAGTTAATATTTTATCATCACTTAATCACCTACAAGACTTTTTAAAGGACAAGAAAAAATTATCTAAAACTACTATAATGTGAATGTGTGTCCTTAAAATAATGCATTAGTACTAAGGGTTTGAATTAAACATAAAATCGAGTGAAAATAAAAATTTTATTTCTTTATTTTCAACCAATGATAAAGCCATCATATGGCAAAAATTTAAATGTTTAGTACATAATTTGTACAAAAAATTTAATTTTACCTTTGTATATAAGAGTGATTTATGGTATAACGATATACCATAATCATATCATATGCATAAAAGATGGATTTTTTTAGCCCGCTAATTTGTAGACTGAGAAGAATTTTATCGTTTAGCGCTCACAACCTCTATTTGAACCGAAAGTCTCAATCCAACCTCGTGGAAAGAGACAAAATTTTCGATTGAATTACATATATATGTATAAATATTATGTCAGCGACGTGCTTCGCATATCAAACATTATTATTATATTATTATTACATTAGTACCTACATATTTTTACAGACTACTTACCTACCTGTACTTTACATTACATAAAATCCCTCAATTTTTCTAATTTTAATTTAAATCAAGACAACTTAACGGCACACGTTTAAAGTTTTTCATTGCTTTGTCCATCACGAACCACTTTTATTTATTTTAAAATAAAAGTGTCTTAAATTTTTGCAAATCTGTGATTTTGCAACTAACTGCTTAATTGACAAACAAAAGATTATTACATTCTCTCCATAAAAATACTTATAGGTACATATATTCTTTAGAAATAGTAACATTTAATAAAACCTTGACAAGATCAAAGGTCAACAAAGTTTAGTGTTCTTTGGCACATTGGCTTCATGTTGATTTGTGCTATATATATTACAGTTAATATTATTAAATGGTTTTATTATACCTTATTCAATTGTTTTATTTAAATACATATCTCTGTCTTTTGGTAACCTCCTTAATTTGAGATTTTTCCCCAATTTTTTTTTATTAATTTTGACCTTTTTAATCTATGTTTCATCTTTTTAATTGGACTTTCCATCATTATGAATCCACAATTTCGGGTAACCATAATGGTACAACAGTCACAAAAATCCCCACTTACCTAATCATTTTGTGCAACTCTCCAAAAAAGCTTAGTTGCCATTTTCGTCAACTTATTCGTAAATTTGGACTAAGAAGTGAATCAAATGATAGTTTATAGACAGAGCAGAGATATTCAACCCCCTAGCTGAAACATGCTTAACAAAACATCTTAAAATATCCACATTCTTAGTGCGTATGCCAAAATGAGTGGGAAGAAAGATCTGACCTAGCCAAACTAATAATTGTATGGTATGGGCGGCTATGTCAACCATTTGGGAGTTACAGGGTGGTTAATAAATTCCAATTTTTCATAGTACCTATGCACATCACTATTTTATTTTTATCGTTTGATCTACTCCACACAGCGACATCCAGCACACGTTCAAAAATCTACTATTCTAATGTTCTTTCCAAAAATGTTAACATTGTTGACCTACCAACACCCACTGCAGTCTGCAGTCACTTTCGAAACTGGAATAATTAATTTTATTTTCCTAAAATTCAGCTTTTCCCTGGTCATATCTTTCTCCTCAATCATTTTTGCATATGCACTAAGAAACACCCTGTATATAAAAAACAAACGTTTTTATTTAAAAAGCACGTCCATAAAACAACTAAAATATAAAATGTACTAAAAAAGAAAAAAATTGCAATCCGCCATTTTGGATCTAGAATGACTTCACATAGCTTATTATATTCTATTCGTCAAATCATTTCATATAATAGCTAATTCAATGGTGTTGTGAAAAAAAGGTAATCCGCCATCTTGCGGTTTGTGGCTTCCACTATATTTTAAGTTTAGAATGACGTCATTTTATTCATCGTATTGTACTCACTCAACTCTTTCATTTGATACCTACAAACATATATCAAGGCGGCAGTGAAAGAAAAGGTTATCCACCATCTTGGAATGCGTGTTCAGCCTGTTCGAATAAAAGCAACTGGCTCAAAATTGACTGGCTAGATTTCAAAGCCAGACAGATAACGTTTTAAAATAACTAAATAAAAACTTTAAAAAAAAAACTTGAGAACCTAAAATTGTATTCAGCTTTGAATATTATAATAACAGATACGTTCGCCAAAAATAAACAACAACTAAAATAGTTTTCTAAAGTTTTTTTGTTTATGTTCTAAAAAAATTCACCCCAACAAATATTGAGTTCATCAGAGCCCGTCATAATCAAAGCCGGCCTAAAGTAGACCAAATTCCGAATTTACCGATTTTGCCATAGTATAAACGTTAGAGTCAGAAATTTTGCATAGCCCTAATTGATTAGATTAGGTCTAATTTATTTAATAAGATTTTTATCTACAACCGGTTTTTAGTCCTTATTTGGACCAGCCGCATAAGCGTAATGCCACCAACTATTTCGAATGCTACTTTCATGTGTCACATAAGGATCAAAGTCCAACCGCAATGTGCATCATACTTACAAACCCAATAGGAATAAAGATACATAGTTTCAATAAGTTTCTGTTTATTTTGGAATCTCTTGGTTTGCGTAACGACAACAAGCATAAAAATTATTAAAAGTAGGTTAGGTTAGCGGACCAGAAAATGACTTTAACAGTTATATTGTGTTTGAATCCTTAGGATTTTTAAAAACGCTGCAATCACACAACGCCTAGTTAAACTCCAATTTTCTTATTTGAGCAATTTAAAGTATGCGTTATGATTAACAAAATTTCACTAGGTATGCCCACTTCACATTTTTTATTATTAAAAGAATTGTGGGTAGAAATTCTAGACATTTCTTAATGTATTGTAGCATTATACATACATATCGTAAAGTTCCTGTTGAGTGCAAAAGGTGGTGCAACATTATTTTTCTATTACTATTACGAGAAACCACTACCACCATTTATAATCCAACCATCAGACTAGAAATTGAATTAATCAATGATGGGAACCTGTGTTATAATGATTACGTGATGAGTTAGTATAGACAGAGTTACGAAAGTAACCCGGCAAAAAAGATATCAAATGCTCTGCTATTTTAAAAATGTCAGCTTTTTCTGCCTCTATCAGTCGAAAGGGCATAGCAAACTTCAAGCTTTGTGCGTTTATGATTATTTATATCTTATCAAAAAACAAAAAATACCTCCGACCATGTATCCATTGTTTTTCGACTGTGAATATCATATGCGATTTTCTGTAGACCTTCATAATAGGAAAGATATGAAGTGCCTAATGATAATACTTGAAAGCTTAAATAGAAAGAGATAATTAACTGGCAGTAGAGAAAGAGATAATTAACTGGCATAGAGAAAATATATCCTATTCATACATACATATGTATATTTTAGACATAATTTTTCGTTCCACAATCTTATAACGTTTTCGAACCTCATAGACACTACAAAGGGGGATCAGTATCCCAAAAACAAAAAAATTGGTGGAACTATATGTATTTATTTCGTAAGTCATAAATAGCTGATTCATCCTGAAATATAAATTAATTAGATGCAAAGAATAATAATAAAAAAATTCCAATATTATAAAAATTGAACTGATCGAACTAATAAAGATTTTGTTTCATATGGCGCCTGATCACAAAATTATTATCAAACCTTATCATAAGTGATATTAATTTCAAAACTGTTTTCCGGAAATCATTGTTTACCAGCTTCAATATCAAATAAATTGCGATAAAATAATTTCCTATCAATTGTCTGATCTTTCTTAACTTCCGATATGAAACAAAAATGATTAAATGCCGGATTGCTCCACAAACAATGAATTTCAAGATCCATATCATTCAGACGTTCACACATTTGAAATGAGCGGCATTTTAATTCAAAATGAATATAAAAATGTACAAATTAAAAATGAAGAAAAAGTTCAAATGATGAGTGTCTATAAAAAAATGTCAATATTTTATAAAACACTTAATTTGTGGAAGCAAAATTGATAATTTGAATGACGATGAATCATAAAAAAATTAAGCCTCCGTCATCATGACTTGAATATAAAGAGTTGGAGTAAAACTAGTAAATGTGAATCACATATAAAAAATGTGATATGGCTTATAGATTAAGCTTATTCTAATTACAGACTTAATTCTAATTTATCGATAGTACCTAATTTAGATTCATAATAAAAATTCGTAATTTTTACTAACGAATACCTTTACTAATATGTATTTAAAGTTAAAGGAACAAAACACTACAAGTTGTATATGTCTCACAATTTAATATGTATAAAAATACATGTCCTCACTGACTCATCTACACCCAATCCAAAAGTACATACTGTAAAATTTGGACAGAAGTTTAGTTTTTTAATGAAACGTTTTTTCAAAATTAAAGGGATATAAGAGGGTAAGTGGATGTACAAAATTATAAAAGGGTCCTTCATTCATTGATTAAGCAAATCAAATTTAATTATATTCTCTACTGAATAAAATATATGGGTATAGTTCAACAATTAGACCAATTAAATGAAAACGTTTTTCAATCGTTGTAAGCAAAACTGGCAACTAATAATTTTCATGTTCACTAAGAACAGCGCAAAAGTCATTCAATTTATTCACATACATACGGCAACAGACATGCATACATACCCACAAATGTGTTGCACACACACGCATACTGTTTATTTTAAACTTTGATTTGATCATTTAGATTAAAACATGACTATCTCGTCTACTTTCCATGATTAAAAGGTGTATTTTCCTTAAAGTAATAATTATTTAGAGAAGACAAACAATTTATTAATTGCTATTTTGATGTAAATGAAGATGATGGATCTTCTCAGAAACAGTGATTACAATAGTTCAAAGAATCTGTTGGTATTCGTTACTGACACGTAATTACGAAGCACCCTGTAGATATAAATTATAAGAAAGAAGACTTCTGCAAATATTACGAGATACACCAGTTAATGAACATTTTATATGCCATACAGTTTTACAATAATTCCTTAATTAAATATTCTTTCCATAATTTCATGCATTACTATATTTTTTGTATATGCAAAGATATAATATAAAAAAGAAACGCATAATTTAAGTATGATTCTACAATTTAACGAAAAGAAACGTCATCCATCAAGGACCAAAAAGACGAACATTGAAACGAGTTAATGTGAAAACCACATGTTAAAGAGAACAAATAAAAAATGTAAATAAGAACCAAAACTTGTTGAACTCGCTTTTGAAAGTGCACAGAGAAGAAATCCGGATGTATATTATTCTGTTATTGCAATATTTATTCAAGGCTGTTACCAGTTCACAATCCCATATGCAAAATTGCGGTTAGTGAAGACTAATTAAATTAAAGTTAGCATATTAAAAATAAAAATAAAAAATGAATCTTTTCATCATATTACCAATTGCAAAGGTGTCATTCAAGAAATTTGATTTTTTCCTTTCACATCAGAGGAAACTTGACCAAAACTCCTCACCACATATCGAGTTTTTATTACGTCTGATGAAGAATAAAAAATAAAATAAAATTGCACACATCTTTAAAGTACAAAGTTATTTATTGGCAAAATAAGGAATATTAATGTTCATATATTTTAATTTAGTGCAAAAAGATATTGCAATGCTAAAGAAAAGCTTTTTCAGTAGGAAACCTTGCTAGTTCTGGTAACATTATATGTCAGAGGGTCTTATATAACTACGTTTTTTTCTTGAATCAAGTTTTTATAATTATTCGAAAGAATTACACAATTATTGTTTATTTTTGCTGTTCACGTTTTATCGGAGAATTTATTTTCTTCAACCTCGGTGTAAAGTTTGGAATTGAGAATATCTTCTTTCTTCTTTACATTTTTCGAAAAATTAAAAATTGAAAAGTGAATAGTAGGCAGGCATGATTTCGTATATCTACATATACCTATTTATGCAAACAAATTATAATGTCAATTTCAATTTAGATTTTATTCATTCTAATTGATAACTGATTTTCACTCCTATTCACAAAACAGTTATACCTGTGATACACAGCTAATATGGACACCATGTTCGAATACCATTCTATTGTCAATACTTTGCATGGTGACACACATTAATTTAGTATTAGCTGACATTTGTTAAATCTTTTGTTTGTTGATGCCGCTGGGAGTTTTAACGACGAGATGAAAAGTATAAATTCCCATAAAGGAGCCGAAATTTGAGTTATTCACAAAAAGTAGGTTGAAATATTTTTGGTAGATCGAAATCGACGCTGAAAATACATACATAGAAGGGAGAAATGAAATAAGACTTCAAACGATGTTTTCTCCATTTAATAAAAATACATCTATCACTTTAATTCACTGAATTATAGGTATGGGAGTGCCAGTCACAGTGGTTATTATATCTTTGTGTAAATATCTTCTCCTCAATTGCATCACAATTAGTTTATGAAATGAATTATGTATATAATACAAGAAAAATAAATTTTACTTTATTGCATCTAAGACATCGAATTAATTGAAATATAATTCACATGTATTTTCTCAATAAAATTATTTTATTGGAACACAATATTTAACTTTGTTTTTCAATTGCTTTGAGGTTTCGCAATTGAATTTAAATCGAATAGTTTTCCTTAATTTAAAATAGAAGTGATTCGAAAATCGAACTGATTTGACTTTTTGAAAAACAACTTGTCAATATGAACTAAAATCAAATTTTTTAAGGGTGGAAACAATCAGTTGTCATAGAAACAACTATAAACATATCCAAATTGTATAATAATTTTCAGTACAACAATACAACAGCAAATGCAAACAATATATCGTTTATTGTATTGTATTCTACTACTACTTGAACTATTGTAATGAGTTTGCTTTTAAATGGAGATTTTCTCAGTGAATCAACAAGTAATACCTAACCACTATGATAATAAAATTTGTCGTCCTTAATTTGCGGTTGAACAACTAATTAAAATGAAAAATATTAACGACTTGAAACCTACAAGTATGTATATACTTATGTACTTTAAATCACTTCTAAATAATTGCATTAATTAAAATTGGAAATGTTTGTGTGTCATGGCGCGAAATTGTTCTGATGGCCATAATAAACGAATAAATAATATAAATTGACTCATTTTCTTCATTAGTTCAGTGGCTTTAACCAACTTTTACTCGGAGTTGGAGTATACAGCCTTGTTCAAAAGTATTAGGCACCCTCGAATATCGGTAGGTAGACGAAATTGACATGAGTTCTAGGAAAATTTAAGATACCTGGTGTTCGATCGTAACGACGCCGTTTTATTACTTGGGTTTCCCGGTTGTAAAGTACCGTTAACTATAAAAAATTAAGTTTTTCTTAATTTTTTGCTCATTTATGTAACTGAGTTCTATCCGACAAGTTGTTATTAAAAGACGGTTTGAGGTGATTTCGGTAAAGCGGTTGTGATTATTCTGTTTAGAAGTGTTGACGGTTTTAAAATGCCCAAAGTGAAGGAACTAAGCGAGTCTTTGAGGGCTGAAATAGTGGTTTTGGATGCTAAAGGTGTTAGCCAAAGTGCAATTGCGAAAAAATTAAAGTGTTCACGCTATGCAGTGCAAACAACCCTCAAAAGGTAAAAGGAGTCTAAGTCCTTTAAAAACAAGCCGAGAGGTGGAAGAAAGCGTGCTGCAACGTCAAGGCAGGATCGATTTTTAACTTTAATGTCACTTCAAGATGGGAAAAAAACATCAAAAGATCTCGTTAATGATCTGCAGGAAGAAACGGGAGCCAGTTGTTCGGCTGCAACGATAAGAAGACTCCTTCTAGAGTCAGGACATCGAGGTTGTAAGGCCAGAAAGAAGCCATGGCTTTCTCAGCAAAATAAAGAAAACCGACTTAGCCGGGCAAAAGAATACAAAAATTGGAAAGCCGAGAATTGGGCAGAAGTCGTATGATCCGACGAAACAAATATTGAGATAAATCTGCAAGCTGTTCTTCTTTACTTTTATAAAAATATTCAATAAACTGAGACTCCCAGTTTACAAAAAGAAATAAATTTTAATTGTGCTATTTTTTCCTTCAAAATACAGATCTTCGGTCAACCTGGGGCAAAATTCGTGCGCCGAAGGACAGGGAAAGCATATCGCGCGGATAGTATTGTTCCTACAGTAAAGCATGGTGGTGGAAGTCTAATGATCTGGGCCTGTATGGCTACATTCGGAGTCGGAAAACCTTTCGTCGGCGAAGGAAGGATAAATTCTAAAAAATATACAACTATGCTGGAAGACATTTTGGAACCGTCAGTAGCCAAAATTTTTAGAGGAGTACCTAACGAGTACATCTGCCAACAAGATAATGCTTCTTGGCATACGGCTAAGAAAAATCGAGAGTGGTTGTCTAAAAAACTGATTAGGGTAATTGATTGGCCATCACAGTCTCCAGACTTGTCGCCAATTGAGCATCTTTGGCCCATATTAAAAGCAAGAGTCAACAAATGCAATTACACTTCAATTTCGTCCCTGCGCCAGGCTATTTTCGAAAAATGGGAAAAAATATCTCCATATGTTTGTGCCGCTCTAGTTAACACTATGCCGAAAAGGGTAGCAGCAGTCATAAAAGCAAACGAACGAAGTACAAAATATTAATAATAGCAATACAGTGCAATGCTCTTTAAGAATATACATGTATTTTTATTCAAACATTTTTCATATGGCTCCTTTTAAAAAATATTGGGGGTGCCTAATACTTTTGAACAAGGCTGTATATACTAATATACTAATATTGGATACGAATAAACAAAAAATTTGTGATTATATTACTTTAATTGAATACATTAGTTAAAAATTTGTTACTTCAGTTTCATTCTAGTCTGGATCGTTAGTTAATAATCACATTACAATACTTAATTATTATACTTACAATGAATTACATTGAAAAGTAGTACCTACTATTTATATAAAAATATATATCGCATTTAGATATCAATCACTTTAATCGATATACATATATGTATATGTTTATTTCGTTTTGACCTAATGAGCCACGGGTAATTTTTCCAAAGAAATCCATTTTTTATTTTTGATCTCCCAGTGGCACTGTATATCATTATCAGCTAATTGTAAAATCCCCTTCAGTGATATGATTTACACGAGGCGCCAACTGTTTGCTTACATCGGCGCAAATTCTATTCAGGTAATGCTATCTATGAATTTATCAATATTTTCTAGTTTGTCTGACAAAAAAGGAAGTTTATTTATAAATATAGTAGAAAACATATATTTTTAGATATCTTTTGTGTGAGAAATACTCAGGATCAGAATTGAAGCAAAGCATTATTTCAAATGATAACCAAAGGGCTGAGGGCCGGCTGAAAATTTAGTAACCGGTTCTTTTAAAGTATTTTAGTGAAACTAGTTGATGTATTAATTATACATATTTACTGCTACCAAGAATATAGTAGAAACATTTGTTATATTTCAATTTTGGTCTTATCTTTACTTCGTGTAGGGTGTCTTTAAGTTAAACCAGCCAATAAATAACCAGAACCAATATTCACTTATATCTTTTGAGCTGCATATCTGTAATCCAAATTAATCGTACATATTGTCCGCATTTTGTACTGTTTCGTGTCGTTTGTCTGATGTTCATCTTTAGTAAGGTTTTTGGTTTTTGTTACCCAAAACAATAAGTATTTGGTAAGTTTGGACTATGTATCTTTTATATGTTCTTATACATTAACGCAAAAGTTTTAATCAGCAGAGTTTTATAACAAAATCGTGTGAAATGTGGTTATTTTGATGTTTTTCATCACAAAATCGTTAAGATTAGGTAAGGAAAAATATTAATTTATTTTTAAATGTACACATCTAATGATTTTTAAGATTTTTTTGCATTTTATTATTTTTTGTTTGTTTTCGTTTAACTCTATTATTAGTAATTTTATATAGAAATATGTTGAATCTAACCTATGTACATATACATATGTAAATACCATATCACCTTTATTGGCATCTGTAAATAATATAATTATTTATAATAAGGTTTGAAATAAAATAAAAACATACAATATTCTATTCTTACAAAATTAAATCCGTATATCAATTCAATAATAATAAAAATAATATATCGAAAACTAAACAGAATAAACATAAACACAAAAACCTGCTATAATCAAAATATATAACACCTGTAGCACGTTTCAAATAATAACAGCTTAAATTCCTTCTATAAATAATAATAATAAAACAATTATTTTTTTGAGTTCGCTCAAATATTAATACCTATAATAAATAATGTAAGTATAACAGCGCCTTAGTTGCTTGTAAAAAATGCGATTTATTTGGCAGCACTTGGTTGGGTGTAAACTTTACTTATCGATTTTTTTATTCATTTAATTAGGGAAATTAGCAAAACTTTCGTAGAAACAAGTTTGTAATAAAAATTACAAAATTAACTTTAATTAATTTGTTATAAATTAGTTGCACTTTAAAAACACTACCAATGTAGGTATCAAGTGTTGCTCGTATTTTTCTTCTTAGTTTTATACATATAATTTACTTTTCTTTTCTGTTTATTTTTCTTTTAGATAGAAAATTCTTGCTGATGATATGCAATACTTTAACCTTATTTATACTCATCTACATCGGGGCTTATAATGTATCTATATATTATATATAATCAGTCGTCTATACAGATTTTATTTTTATATTTAATAAGATGTTTTATAAAAGTCGATATTTTAATCGCATGTAAGCAAAAAGCATTTGGCAAGGCTGTCGATATTTTAACTTACATATTTCTAAAACTCTAAATTTTTATTTTCAGTCTTTCCCCTGTCGCTATACAGAGGTACATATGTGTTTATATGTATATAGTATTTAGAGACGCTTTATCGAATCAAAATTATCCTCATAAGCATAGTATCGAAAAATGGTATTGTCATGAATAAAGTATAGGATACGCGACCTTATCTCTAAAAATTTCACGCTATAGCCATTTATCACCAAAAGTGCATATTAAAGCAGCATTGGACAATTATAAGATTTGTTTAAACTTTGCATTGCTCCTAACAAATATGAGATATTCGTCTGGAGGTTTAAAAGCGTATAATTGTAGTAATGCCATTAACTATACAAATTATGGTAAATTATAACAACGAAAAACTAACAGAATTCACCAAATAAATAAAATTTAAAGGAATAATTAGCTGTTTTGAACTGAATTAGGAGAATCTTAAGACTAGAATTATTCAAGACAATTTTCAAGTTGTTTATAATTTCTATATGATACCTATACAAATACCTGGATGAACTGTCACTCAAATATTACTCAAACGTAAAGCACTATCTAAGTAGTAGTACGTATGTACATACATATGTATGTACAATGTATGCATACATAATATATGCAGGTCGTATGGCCTTTTTGCTTTTAATGATTTATTTCGCCAGGTGTAAAAATGCAAAAATGTTTTAATATTTTAATTAAAGTAATATTTAAAACTTTTTCACTTGGGCTAAACCAAAGCCAATACTTCACCCAAGCTTAAATAACATGCACACATAAATCAATTCCTATACATTATATTTTAAACTTAGTTACTTGAATTTCATGTTAAATTTAAAATATTTTACTTTTTCAGATAATAATCATGGAGATTTATATGGAAATGGAGTACGAAAAAAGCGCTTATTTGATTCGAAGCCAGTCTTTATAATAGGTGTCATTATATTACTGAGTACGATAGTCTGTGCAATTACTTTTACAACATTAGCATTTCAAAAATCCGTACATGTCAGCAATAAACCAGGTGATGGAGAAGATTCCAGGAAAAATATTCCAATCAATTCAACAATAGGTATTACAAAATGGCCAGTAGAATTAATTGGCATAAAATAATTTTCAAAATTTTATAAAACTTATATAGAACATCAATTTTGGCACTATATTTGTTTATCTGTTTTCACAGTAGTGTTGTTTTTGCTAATAAGCGCTTTTCTATTCTTTGTATGTACATATTTGATGTGAATTAAATCTCGTTGTGCTGTTCCTGCCAAAACATTACAGAATTCAATAAATTCTGAGACAATTTATTGTACCTACCTAATCATTCACCTTTTTGTCCAGAATGACTCTTATGTAATGAATAGAATTTTGTAATTTTTGTGGTATGCAATTAATAATTTTGAAATGTAAATTTATTACTCTACTTTAATTTTATTTATGCCCAATAACGCCTAATACAAATGCTTTTCATTGATTCATTTTCAGTTTTTAAATTCTTTTATTTATTATTTATTTAACTTACACTACGTGTCGTCAAATCGGGCAATGCAAAATTTTTATACTTAGACTTTACCAAACTCAATGAAATTTGGCGAACATGTATAACTTCGGTGACAATACAAGTTAGTGGTGTAAAAGAATTTTTTGAAAAATAAATACTTGTATTTTCTATTAGTTCTACTTCGGCTTATCCATTTAATATAATAAATTTCTTTTCTTGTAAATTGTGTCCTTTACTTGTTGTCATGTAAAAGATAAATTATCATAAAACTACGACCATAATCGAATTTCTGATTTCAGAATAAATTTGGTATACAATTCTATTTTTAGCTGCCTCACCTTATTGAAATTTTTAAAGATTTCACTCTACTAAAATACTTTGAAAACTTCTGTATTCGTTGGTATCAATAAAAATTTATATAAGCCATCGTATACATACGAAGAAAGAAATAACAAAAATTATTTTTCCTTCATAATCAAATTTCTTAATATTTTTATGTAATTAATTCAGTTATTGTTGCTCATGCCTTACGTTATAAAAACTAGTGCCAATATTAATGTTGCTTATTTTACGATCAATTCTTAAAAAAAATCTTTAATGCTTGCTTTTTTTCAATACTTTGAATATCTATAAAAACTATTTTCAATAAAACACCGCAAAATCCACAATATCACAAGTCTACAACGCTTTTTAGGTCGTGATAATATAGGAGGCGGAAAGGTTTTTAGATTTGTAACTCGCGACGAATGGGTCGCACAACCTCCAAACGTCGAACTGGAAAATTTGGAGCTCCCAGCAACGAAAGTTATAATTGCTCACACAGCAACTGAAGGCTGTGACACTCAAGTAAATATAATCAGACTTTATTAAAATTATGAACACATAAAAATAATTGAATTTTTATAGGCGAACTGTGTCTTCCGCATCCGGTATATTCAAACGTTTCACATGGAATCTCGAAATTGGGATGACATCGCCTACAATTTCCTTGTGGGCGGTGATGGATCTGTCTACGAAGGCCGAGGATGGGACAAAATGGGGGCGCACACCAAAGGCTTTAATAGGCGCTCCATTTGTGTGGCGTTCGTTGGAACATTTATTAAAAATCCTCCACCGACAAGACAACTGAAAGCCGCACAAATGATTATAGCAGAAGGAGTAAAATTGGGAAAATTGTCGAGTGACTATAAATTGTTTGGCCACCGACAGTTGATTGCTTCAGAAAGTCCTGGAGAAGCACTCTATAATATAATTAAGATGTGGCCACATTGGTCAAACGAAATAGAAGAATCTTGAATTTTACAAATTTTCAAAATTCCGATTGGATAGCAATTCAAAATTTGGTGAAAGGAAAGCCAATTTTTAAGATGAATTTATAAAATTTTCATCCACATATCCTCAAGGTCCTACTTAAATTTGAAGCCTATTTTCTCAAAATTATTGCTTCCACATCGGAAGATGTAAATGATTAAAATCATAATGTGATATATTTGTTTATTACATAAGCAAAAGTACATTTGTAACTGAAAATTAAAATCCAGTTAGTAATAGAAGAACAGATAAACTCTCAAAACAACTGGATGTATCAATTTTATTTTATGGTAGCTACATATGAGTATAAGATTTTTGTACATAATTGTTTTATATGAAAGAAATAAATTATATGAATTTCTGTTATATCCTTTTTTTATTCATTCATTTTTCAATGTTATCTTTCCATTGGTATTAGGAAGAAAAGTGGTACCCACATAAATAGTTTTTCAAACCTTCAAGACAATGTTTTCTTTTTATGATATGTGAGTTTTATATCAAACACTAAAAGAAAAGTTTTTCGAAACGTTATAGGTACATATCAGTGAAAAATATTTTTTTCAGTATTGATAAATATACACAATATTTAAAATAACAAAAGCGCACAAAGCTCGTTATTTGTTAATTTATTTGTTCTTGTTACATCTAATCTATCTTGATAATTTTATTCAATAAGTATGATACTTTCTTGTGAAAGTTAATAACATTTTTGTTTTTCTCCACTATGACATTTAAAAGTAGGTATAAGTTAAAGTTTTCATTCGCAAAACACTAATCATGCTGCACTATATCCTTTGCATAATTAAATAAATCACTCTATCCTCGCTTAAAGGAAAAACGAAACGTTCAATTTCCAGTATATTCAAATATTTAAAATCTTCAAATTACTTATAAATTTCAGAACCACAGGGTAATAAATTCTCCTGCATTAATTCATTTATTTAACTATTCGAAAATATTTTTTTAAATGTTATTTATTTTTAGACGTAAATCGACCACCTCCTTCAAAATGGGAAAACTTAAAAAGATGGCTTAAAACACGAACAGGAATAATAACCATCATAATAATTATTTTAATAATTATATGCTGCAGTGCTGCTTTGACAAAACTACTCGAAAATCCTGAAATTAGAATACCAGGTTTGTTATTTTTTTTGGTTGAATAACAAATTGCGCATATTTAGAAAGTTACAAATATTTCAGATGGTGGCGTTTTGCGTTTGATATCACGCGATGAATGGTCAGCTCGGCCTCCAAATGGTGAAATAGAAAACATGAAGCTTCCGATCGAGAATGTTATAATTGCTCATACTGATACGGAGCCTTGCACAACCATTGTAAGCATAAAATCATATGTTTAATAGTATAGGGTGAAAAACAAATTGGTTTAAATTATGATTCACGTTCATAATAGATGGTATTAGGTAGGTACTTAAGATACCGAGTCGAAATATTGAACCTTATTCGAACCTTTTCCTTCCCAATATTTTAGGAGTTAAAAGTTTCAAATTTAGCCAATGTAAAATGAGATCCTATATAGCGCCTAAAAGTGGCACAAATTTTCCTTTTTTCCATGTTAAGGCGCAAAATAAGACACCAGTTTTGATCTCCGTTGACGATTTGAATCCTATCCAATTGTTACTGTTATTATTATAATAATATACTTTTCATAAATAAATTAGTAAAAAACCACTAAAAAATAATTATTTGACGGTTAAATAAATGTATGCTTCATTGCCTATTAATCAAAAAGAGTTAGAATAAACAAATATTTGACTTATTCTTTTTGAATTTATCCACTATGTAATTGCGTTTATGTAACTATATACATTTTTTATGAATTCATTATTATAAAAAATGAAAGTTTAAACTTAAAATTGGATAAAATATTTTATTAAATTGAAATTATTTTCAACCTACCAGGAGTAATAGGTCCAATTGACACGATGGAGACTTTGGTTAAAGCTAAATAGGAGCATATAATTTTTATTGATGAGTAGTTAAAGGCTTTAAATTAGCAGCTATCTGCTGTAGTATTGAAAAGTATCATGTTAGATCTAAATAGGAAAAATACTTTTAAATGATGCTCAATATTTCGACTCGGAACGATATAAACTATTTTAAACAAAATCTCTACTAATATAGGTATATATAGGTTAGGTACATGCACGAAGATTAAAGTCAAAATCACGAGATGCTAAATTATGGATGATCTACGAAAAACTGACGGAACGTCTTTTTGAAAAAAATTTATCCTTTATAACTTAATTTAACGGGGAGCGGTAATAACTTTATTATTTTTCAGCTTTTGATTAAAAAAAGGCATACATAAAAATTTCTGTAAAATGTCTCGATTCTAAATACCTAATAATAATTTTATATCTGTACTATTATGGCGGAAGAATTCGAAAAAGTAATCTATAAAATTTAAATTATAAAAACAATAACAAATATAACTTAATGAATATTATTAGTCGAAGAAAAAAAAAGACTAGCATAACTTAAAAGAAATATTTTATTATTTTAATTATAAATTATATTAAAATATTTTTAATGATAAAAACTAGCGTTCGTAATTTTGGCAGTTATTAAAAGTGTGAGAGAAATTATGAATTCACTGAAGTGGCAAGATCAAGTAGTAGGTTCTAGATGAAAAATTTAGTTATCTAGAGTTTAAATGCTTCTTACTTATTGACCTGTACGAAACCGCTGTTACCGATGCTTTTTTTTGCCTTTTAGTTACGAGATACCCTGTATATTCAAAGAACAAATGTATCATAGCCATTCAACCAACTTTTCCAATAGGATCGATATAATTTTGTATACATATTTTCGATTAGCTTTCCCGGAGTTTAACTCAAATATTTAAAAACAAATCGCAGTTAGTTTTTTTCAGTAAACATTCTATAACTTACAAAATTGTTACAAAAGTTTTGTAAAATAATTTAAATTTAATTTATATTTTCCGTAATTTGAAGAAATTCCATAAGGCCAATGAAATGGTAGGTTGTTTAAACGTAGAAAATAGTTTTCCATTTATTGAAAGATTTTTAATATTAATTTTTGTATGTTTTTTATTTTAATATTTATACATATTACAAACAGGAGGAAAACATATTTGTTGCCTAAGTCTGTTATCGATAAATAAATGTACTTACATATTATGGACATATTTTTGTTGTAGCATGGATTTTAATTTTCAATATATTTTCTTAAATTATTAAAGCCATTAAATATTTAAAATTTGATAACCAAGCTATAACCACAAAAGTGACACCTTTTGGTAATTAATAATTAAACAATGGTTTTACATTTTAATGTATAATCATAGTTGAGAAAATTGTTTGACTGACCTAAACTCTCTTTTTGCAGTCAATGTGCACCTTCCGCGTGTATAACATACAAACTCATCATATGGATAAAGCCCTCGATTTCAACGACATCGGATACCAATTCCTCGTTGGTGGAGACGGGGCGGCTTACGAAGGTCGCGGTTGGGACAAAATGGGGGCCCACACGCTTGGATACAACCGAAATTCAGTCTGTATAGCGTTCATCGGAACATTTGGAAAGAAAAAGCCAAACGATAAGCAGTTGAAGGCAGCGAAACTTTTAATTGAAGAAGGAGTTCACCAAGGAAAACTAGCTACTGACTACAAACTGTACGGCGCCAGACAACTCACCCCCACTGAAAGTCCAGGGGATGCACTCTACGAAATAATCCAAACATGGCCGCATTGGTCTGACGACAAATTATAAATTAAGTATATTATGTAAATTTACACTATCTCAAAGTTGTATTCAAGTTGAAGAGCTGTTGAACGATTCATCTTAGGTATTTAAAGAGTAATACTCACTTTTAATTTATGTTCTTACCAAAAATATTAATTCCGAATCTATTGATGAAATATATACTAGCTGGTAGCTAGGTAAGAAACATAAAATTTGAAAATAGCACAACTACGACTTCGAGTCTACGAGTTTCAAACATTTATCAAATACATAAGATAAAACATTATTATAAAACAAACCCAGTGATTTTGATTTTCAAAAATGTAAGTGTAAGTTCCTTATTTTATTTTGCTTAATTCCACTATAAATTTTGATAGAAGACTAAAAAAAAAGTTATTTACATTATACTTTTTTAACAATACGACTCCAAAATAGTGTAAATATAAAATAAGTTGAAAACAATTTTGCCAGAGTATGCTCTTTTTTTCAAATTAACCAAAAAAATTACATACGGGTATTGCAATCCTTATTCCATTAACTTAAACCATATTATTTCTAGTCGACGACATGGAGTATTACTAGTATGATAAAGTTTAAGTCGACGAAAATTACTGATTTTATAAATTAAAATTACAAAACAATTACAATACAGAAGTTCTCTCGAAATGTTAAACATAGTTTTGTTTAATTAGAAACTGAAGCAAGAGATCTTCCTTCAAATTTGTGAGATTTGTGTGTATTTAAGAAAAGTATTATAATTTATTTGAATATGTACGTATCGACATTTTCTAGCAATAAAAGTTGGGTAAGAATCATGATATCAGTGCTTTTATTTAATTAACTAACTTATCTTTTCAATTAAATTCATATACATAGATGGATTTGTTTGTGGAATCACTCAAAAATGTTTAATAAGTGGAATAAGCAGATTTGACGGAATATTTTAAGTAGCAATGTCTAATATCGTTTTTTAGCAACATAAACTTCTTCGTTCTTAGTAGAACTTACATTTACATTAACAAAACATATTACCAAAATAAGCGCTCTTTAAAAATGATTCCAAAATTCTTACATAAATATGTAAAAGCAAAACTGAAAGTGTTGTATTTGGAGGATTTTACAAATAAATTTTAATTTATGATTTCTTAACTATGAATGCTTCCCATGCCAATTATATTTCATTTATATCTAGAATGCTTTCATTTCGTCTTAGATTCAAATAAATTGTTAAAATTGCTTAGCCATTAATATGGAACATTTCGCCAGGGGCAGGGCTCGAATTATTACTCCAATGTTCTAACGAATTGAGATACCGTGATTAACATATGTTATTCCCTTAGTCGTTACCGAAATGCAAAATTTATTGTTTAGTTAATCATTATTTAATCATGTTAAAATTATTTCGCCTATCGTAGGGTGGAGCAGAGTTTTGAAACTTTGAAACAATACAAGTAGTGCAAATTCGAAAACACCAAAAAAACATACCTTTTATTTAAAACATGTCTGTTCTTTCGACTCCTGTTAGATAATGCTGAAGAAGTGAAAAAGTGAAAATTGCTTCTCTGTCTTATGTGGTTGCTTAAGTGTCATCAGGACTTTTTTCCAAAATATTTCAGCGTAATCCATTCAGTGGTTCTCCGAAAAATAGTTTATATACATAAATATAGCAATACGAGTATACATACATCCTAACATTCTTCTAAAATTTACATGTGGAAACCGTGTGGAATAAAATTGCAAAGTTCTAAGAATATTGGTAAAATTATATGATTTCAAGAACAGTCTTCCCGCGAGTATACGAGTACCTAAGTTTTGCTACATGGACACTCATATTGCAATAAATATACGGAAAATTTACATTTATTAGTAATTCAGCAAATAAATTACTGTGTATACTCACTTTTCAGTCCTCTCTATTAACTTTTAAAAGAATCAAATATTGCTATACAATGTAATGTATTTTTAGGATAAGATAAGCCCCATCTTATCTTTTCATTATCTAGCGAGGAAAATGTACTCATTTAATTTGATTCTTGAAGTGTTGCTTCCTCTTTCGAAAATTTTTAATTATTTCATCTTGAAAGTGATTCCGTAACTATCAAGAAACACGTGCAGTATTATAATAATAGAGTGATAATAGTAATGGACATAATGTAATACATATGTATATGTAACATAGGTCACTTTTTTTAGTACTTCTCCCGGTCAATGTCGTTTTTAATCATTCCAACAAATATTATCAGAAGTGGGATAAGAAGATGTGGCAACGAACCTCAATAGTTACGCTGTCGTCGATTTTTGGCAGTCTTCCATTTTGTCCTTATAATACAATTGAATTTTTGAAATTATGATCCCCGATTCAAACTTCATGCCTTTGGTTCTACGTTGCTAAAACTTACGAGCATTTACATACATTACAATCAATCCTATTTTAATACAAAATGGTTGATTTTAAAGGAAGGTGATAAAGCACAAACAATTTTGAAAGGAACACTTGAAGAAATCGATTGACTTATTACTTCTACCATTTTATTTATTTAAATATGAAACTTTACACGCAAAAAGATTAGTTAAATCTCTGACCAATGAGGCCATGTCTTAATGATTTCATAAAGTTTTCCACCTGGACTCTCAGAAGGAATAAACTGACGTTGCCCATAAACTCTATAATCTTGAATTAAGTTTTTCCCTTGAACACCTTTTTCCAAAAATAGTTGGGCTGCACGAAGTTGTTCACTTGTGGGTTTCTCATTTGCAAAAGCGCCAATAAAAGCAATACAAATGGAGTCGTTGTTGTGTCCCTTGGTATGTGCTCCCTGTTTATACCAATTGCGTCCTTCATATATGACACCATCTCCACCAACTAGAAAATTATATGCTATATCCGAAAATTGCCGAACCTCCATTTGAAAATGTTGAATGTGCCTTGTAATTAAAGAACAGTCTTCCTGAATAATAAATAGATAATAAATATGTTCAATTATGCTTATAAGAATTATAGTAATGTACTTCACTAAAACAAGCCTTTGTCGCTGTGTGGGCTATGATTACTTTTGAGGCAGGTAGATGAAGCGATTTTATTGTACCATTTGCAGTTTTGCCTTTCCATTGCTCCTTGGTAAGTATTTTTAATTCAACAGCTGCAAAACAAAAGATGTTTTAATACAATATGTACATATATACATATATAGAAATAAGAAAATGATTTTTAAAATTTAGTTAATTTACCTGAAGTTACATGAAGAAAAAGTGCAAATACGATAAGTTTAGCTAGTTTGACATTCATTTTGAAACTAGGAATAATAAAGAAATTCACGAATAATTTACCACGCAAACTAATGTACTGAGTTGTGTCCCTTCTGATAATTTCTGAAAGAATCAGATATTGTTATTGGGCGTTCTGCAATTTTAACTGATTATCAGTAAAATAAGATAAACACTATCTCACGACTCTATGCACTTAAATAGAATTCAACAATTCATCGGTGTTTTACAATATCTGGAAAATATGCTAATTCTAATTATTAAGCGAAATATCCAACATAAACTTCGAAGCATCGCAAACACTAAATTTTTTTTTCCTATTAGGTAGGTACTTATAAAAGTAAAGTTGACTCACCTTTTCTTAAGATCTGAGGATCTTAAGATTAAGTTCACATTCATACGATCAGTTAGAGAAAAGAAAAAATCATTATATGTAATTTTTTCCAACTGAGCATGTATAGGTAACTCGCTTTAAACTAAAAACTTTAAATCTATGCCCTTGACTTCTTTATCGTTTTTCTGTTTTCTAAAAGGTTTACAAACATGTTTAAGAAAATGTATAAATAACGTACCTTAAAATGTGATTTCAAATAATTATTTTTTATTTTATTTCAAATAAATAATACTCAATTATATGAAAAACCAAGGACTGAAAATAGTCAACAAAGATTATTTCAGAAAATGAAAACAATTTAATTGTATGTATTCAAAAGCAACCGCTCAAAAAATATAATTTATACTTGATAAATTGTTGTTTTGTAATATAAATAAATTTGTCACACTTAGCTAAGTGTAGAGAAACTCAGTATTAAATAATATAAATTTTGTTTTCACCAAATATTAAGTTGTCACTTCTTGTCACCAAAGAACGCGACAATAGGGGAACCAAAATTTGTCACAAAGAAAAAACATATAACATTCAAAATAAGGTCAGCAACTATAAAATTGTAACCATTTTTTTACACTCTAATCCCTTTTATATACAACGATATTTTCAGGCCAATGCAGCGTAGCTAAATCCTATCGGAACTATACATTGATATGTAGAAATTACAAAATTAGATTAAGGTCTATCTATACATAGATCTAAAATATTAATTTTGTTTCACTGGGAAATTTTAGTTAAAAATGCATCGATATAAAACCAAATGGAAAAAAATATGAAGACAAATGGAAGGAAAGAGTTGATGAGTTTATTCTTGGAGCACAAATGTCGGAATTACAATGTATCAATAAAAGTCGGAACTTCCCTCTTTCCAGATTTGTTTTTGATTTTAAATACTTGAAGTATGTAGACTACCCAATGATAATCTTAGACCCAAGAATGTTTTTGTATATTATCTTCATTATTAAAGTTTACGGGAATTCCCAGCTTATCGCTTTCTTTTTATATTTTCACTTAAAAACCATCTGTAAAAATGATTCATAAAATCACCAGTGTCTTAACAATTAGGTACCATTGGTACCATCTTATATCGAGGAAGCAAATAAGATCTTTGGGATGAAATAAATTGTTTGCAAATTTACGTGTTTATTTTGTTGTTTTCTGTACATAATTGTGTTTCTAAATATTCATAGCGTTAATATCAAAATGAAAAGCAAAGTACTAACAATTTTAGTTGGACTTACTGTCCTGCAATCGTGTTATGGTAAGATGAAAATTGTTTAAAATAAAAAAAATCATATTTCCTAAAGAAGTAAAAATAACAGACATAATTAACGAAGATAAAGACTATTTTTTCTGAAAATATCAAATTTTTATCCAATGGTACCAAACTCGACCCCCCACAACCCCGCCGGTTAGTGCTCTCCTTCCCCCTCCCTCCCACCCATAGCCATAGGTGGTCGAGTTTGGTACCATTGGATAGCTTTTCAAAAAATATTTGATACGTGTTTTTTCTTTTTTCGATCCCATGTATAGGTCGTGAGATATTCGACCTTTCCGGAACCATTTTTACACAATAAACATCCTCCCCCGCACTCCCTGTACCGAATTTTAAAAAATGTTTGAGACAAAAGTTACTTACTTTTTTATGAAGAATCCGTATCTGCAAAAAAAATGACCGTTCCGGGACTTTTGTTACACCCTGTATAAGCCATCGTATACATACGAAGAAAGAAATAAAAAAAATTATATTTTTCCTTCATAATCAAATTTCTTAATATTTTTATGTAAATAATTCAATTATTGTTGCTAATATCACAAGTCTACAACGCTTTCTAGGTCGTGATAATATAGGAGGCGGAAAGGTTTTAAGATTTGTAACTCGAGACGAATGGCTCGCACAACCTCCAAACGTCGAACTGGAAAATTTGGAGCTCCCAGCAAAGAAAGTTATAATTGCTCACACAGCAACTGAAGGCTGTGACACTAAAGTAAATATAATCAGACTTTATTAAAATTATGAACATATAAAAATAATTGAGTTTTTATAGGCGAACTGTGTCTTCCGCATCCGGTATATTCAAACGTTTCACATGGAATCTCGAAATTGGGATGACATCGCCTACAATTTCCTTGTGGGCGGTGATGGATCTGTCTACGAAGGCCGAGGATGGGACAAAATGGGGGCGCACACCAAAGGCTTTAATAGGCGCTCCATTTGTGTGGCGTTCGTTGGAACATTTATTAAAAATCCTCCACCGACAAGACAACTGAAAGCCGCACAAATGATTATAGCAGAAGGAGTAAAATTGGGAAAATTGTCGAGTGACTATAAATTGTTTGGTCACCGACAGTTGATTGCTTCAGAAAGTCCTGGAGAAGCGCTCTATAATATAATTAAGATGTGGCCACATTGGTCAAACGAAATAGAAGAATCTTGAATTTTGCAAATTTTCAAAATTCCGATTGGATAGCAATTCAAAATTTGGTGAAAGAAGAGCCAATTTTTAATGTGAATTTCAAAATGATTGCTTCCACATCGTTAATAATAAAAAAACAGATAAACTCTCACAGCAATTAGATATATAAATTTTATTTTATGGTAGATACATATGAGTATAAGATTTTTGTACATAATTGTTTTATATGAAAGAAAGAAATTATATGAATTTCTGTTATATACTTCTTTTATTCATTCATATTCATTAGTTGTATTGTTATGTATGCATATCCTTAAAAAATCGTATAATTTAACAAACCGAAAAGAGTTTTTCGTGGCCATTCCATAACTCAGAAGTTTAAGAAAACTGGTCTTGGCATATAGCCAAATTGCTTGGAGTACAAAGGGTTTACTCTTAAAGAAACTAAATATTAAAAAATATACAGTGAAGAGCAATAGTGGAAAGATAATCCACACTGTTGCTTTTGAACATTATTACAAAGTGAAAGTAGGTACCTAACGGAAAGGCTGACGGAAATGAAAATAATGTTGTTATATACACTTATGACTATATATTCAAATTATGTTGCTTTTTATTTTTTCTTCAACTAAATATGAACAGTACAGTGCCAAAAAATTATAACCACCAACACTTATACTTCCATACTTTATTTTGAAAAAAAACTTTATTATAATCGTACGCGTTTAAGATAAAATGAAATTAAGGGAAAATTCACATATGTATTTTACAGATTAATATTTTTAGTATTTAGTATACTCGCCATTATTTTTAATAACACTTGCTAATCTCCGCGACTTCCTTCGATGCAACTATTTATGCTTCCGGCGTTATAGGCCAGTCAATCTAACCTCTGAATCCGAAACTAGTGGTGGAATGCTCATTTTTGGATATGTTGTTGAGGACGGTGAGAAATGAAGCTCTACGTTTTTCCACCCTCAGGGGTGTCGGCGAAGGGGTGAAAATGGGTGAAAAAGGTTTTTTGTTTATAACTTTGAATAAAAAAGTCAGCCTGGGTGGAAACGTTAGAGGGTGATATAATAAATGATTATTCATCTTGTATTCAAGTTTCCACCGGTTTTGTTTATTGCAAAATTGTTTATTAAAAAATACGAACGTTTCTTCTAAAAACACTGGTAAAAATATTCTGGATGACCTTCGTTTGTTTATAGAAGAAGGCGGGAAGTGACAGAGGGGGCCCTTAGTGAATGAAAATGAGAGAAATCTGTTCGCACAGGACGACATGGATTTGTGTAAATTCGACGAACCCATAAAAGTTGCGCGCGGAGGTTAGATTGACTGGCCTATTAAGTGAAATGGTATACCATGTAATACTTCTTGGAAACATAACAATTTATTTATTGATATTTATATTTGATAGAACTGGAATAAATGAATGGGGGCATACTTTTGCATATTGCATATTGGTTCGTAACGTAACGATTATTTTTTCTTCAAACAATGATAACAAAGGAGAAAAGATTGCAACTCTGCAAGGAAATGTTAATCTGCTTGATTGTTTGCGAGAAAAATGTAATCAGAGTTCAAATTTTGAAATTTGTTAGAGTGGTTATAATTTTCTGGCACTATACTTTACATAGGTACTAAGAAAAAATCACAATTACATCGAAAAAATCCACTTGTCCACTTTTGCACCACACTCGGCGCACGTGAGCATTTCGTATTTAAAGCTACTTCAATAAGTTTCAACTGAGATAAGTAGTCTTTCAAAGGACGTTAAAAGAAATTGTTAAAATCTGCACCTTAATTAATGTATTAATTCAAATTTTAAGTCATGGAACTAATTGCAGTGCACACTAAAGAAAAGGACCTTGACTTGAACTTTCTCGTGAAGGCAAATCTTCAAGAGTTATTGCGGAGAAATGAAAAATATTCCATGGAACAGTTCAAAAAATTCAGAAATTTAGGTACGAGCGAGGAATTTTCAAAACAAAAAAATGGTTGGCCCCGTGAAAATTTCTGATTGAATTGGCCGGAAAATGGCTTGATGTGTAGTGTTTGGAGTAGCAAAGACTCATCAGCAAGCTACTCAACAAATCAGTAATGAAGCCAGTAAATGGACTTGTCATTGAGGAAAATGGGTCTAGAGCCTAAGGAAAAAAAGAAGAGGCCTTTTCTCTCCGCTAAAAATATTAGCCCGCATAGTCCGCAAGAAGTTTGCTGAAGCACATCGTAACTATACTGTGGACCTGTAAGTGAACTATTAGAAATGATTACAAGACCAATTTCTTTAGAACATTCTTGACTCCAATCCTTCACAGTCCACTAACGATGTGCTTCAGCAAACCTCTTCCGTGATAAAATATGTTTAGCCAGAGAGAGTAGGCTTAATTTTTTTCTTTAGGGTCTAGACCAATTCTCTTAATAAAGGTTCTATGAATAGTTCATTTAATGGCTTCATTAGCGATCTTATGAGCAGCTTGCTGAGGAGTTTTTGCTGCTCCAGATACTACACATCGAGTCATTTCCCGGCCAATTCGATCAAAAATTTTCACGGGTCGACCATTTTTATCCGACTACGGCAAAGCCAAAAGTTGGGTTGTGTTTTGTGTTTTTAGCAGTCTATGTTTGTGTTTGTGGTTATGTATGTTCCACCATAGCGCCTAAACTACTCATCCGATTTTGACGAATGAGATGTTAATCGATTTGCTATTATAGTCCGGATGACATACACTGTAGGACGTGATATTACATCCATTAAATCCATGTCCGCATTGAGCCACAAAATATCGAAAGCCTTAAAAATGAAAGTGTATCTAATCCCTTTTATATATTGTACAACATTCTTTTCAGGCCAATGAATCGTAGCTAAATCCTGTCAGAACTATTGTAAAAAAATATAAAGACAAATGGAAGAAAAAGGTTCATGAGTTTACTTGGAGCACAAACGTCGGAAATTTAATATTTACAATTCAAATAAAAAAAAAACTCGAATCACAATGGACAATTGAAACGTCTGATCGCTCGAATTTATTTTCTTACAATGTATCAATAAAAGTCGGAACTTCCCTCTTTCCAGATTTGTTTTTGATTTTAAATACTTGAAGTATGTAGACTACCCAATGATAATCTTAGAAGCAAGAATGTATATTTGTATATTATCTTCATTATCAAATTTTACGGGAATTCACAGCTTATCGCTTTCCTTTTATATTTTAAATTAAAATAACGTCTATAAAAATGAAATGATCCATAAAATCATCATTGTCTTAATTCATAAGTGTATGATCCAGTAAGCATAAGTAAGTTGTTTTGAATGTAATTTTTTGCAAATCTACATGTTTTTTTTGTTGTTTTCTGTACATACCTAATTTTGTTTCTAAATATTCATAGCGTTAACATCAAAATGAACAGCAAAGTACTAACAATTTTATTTGGACTTACCGTCCTGCAATCGTGTTATGGTAAGATGAAAATTGTGTAAAATTTGGTAATGCTAATACAAAAGAATGATTTATCAAATAGCTGGTCAACTACACATTGTAGCAGCTTCTCAATGGCTTGCCAAGGCTCCAACCGAAAATCCAACACCAGTACCTCTTCCAATTCCAAAAGTTATAATATTACACACTGCTACTCCTGAATGTTTAACCACTGTAAGATATTTTTTAACATTTTTATTCTAGTTTTAACTCTATATTTTTTTGCCCACAGGTCGCTTGCGTGTCTTCGGTAGAATCCATTCAAAATTTCCACATGTTAACTAATCACTTTAGTGATATTGGATATAATTATCTGATCGGCGGAGATGGTTTAGTGTACGAAGGACGAGGATGGGGAATTCAAGGAGCTCATACAAAGGGCCACAATAAGGATTCAGTCGGTATTGCTTTCATTGGCGACTTTAATTCGAAAGCCCCAAACAATCAGCAATTGGAAGCTGCTCAACTTTTAATTCAAGAAGGAGTTAAGCTAAATGTTATTAGTCCAAATTATAAGCTTTATGGACAACGTCAATTTAAATCTACTAACAGCCCTGGTAATGTTTTGTTTGGAATTATTCAAAAATGGCCACACTGGTCAGCTCAATAATTTACTTATTTTAACATTTGTTAATGTTCATTAAAAAGACATTTTAAAAAGCACTATTTACTATTTATTTTTTATTTTAAGATAACGAAATATCAAAATAATATTTAATGCAAATTTTGAACTATGTATGTACACGAAATCAAAACATTTTCGAAAATGCATAAAAATTAATAAACAATTTGTAAAAGTTAATTGTATCTTCCAATACTTTTCGAAACTTGTGGACACGATAAAGGCCATATTACTTAAACGATTTTGACAAAACTTCGTCTATGCATTTATTCTTCATATATCTGAACTAAGTTCGTAAATCGATGTAATCGGTATGGGGTAGGCGACATAGGGGCTATGTAAGTTATTAAAATGGTTTTGACCCAAAATCGTTCGTATTTCTTAATCTCTATTGACTAAACTTAACATACACATTGACAACATGTAGTTCTAAGTCGTGTTATAAAATGGCGGTGATCGGCCAAAAGGGTTAGGAGCTACATCAGTTTCTAAAAGTGATTTTGGTATCGAAATAGCTGCCGTATTTATAAATGGCGAATGCATTTACTTATGTATTTATGATGTATTTAAGTATATTGGCTCTATATCTAGGATATTGTTAAAAAATTATGGGGTTTGGGGAAGGGAGAGCGATTCTTCCATTTGGCTATATATATTTAATATTCTTTTGTAAACCGTATATTTCCTAATCGATTTGGATTAAACTTGTCTAAAATATTTTCCACGGCAATATCTCAGCTATTTTCGCAAATAGGTCGGATCGAAATCGCAATTCCAATGCATTCGAAAGCCATTCTGTTTGGTGAACAGATCCTAAATGAGTTTTGTGAATTTAAGGATTATTTGAAATATATTTCTTTAAAGCACCCCTAAAAAGTAGTTCGCACACGTAGGGTAAATAACGGTTTGTTCATAAGCATAAGTTTATACATATATGATCTTATTACTTTGTGACCAAAAATAAAATTGAAACACTGGAGATATTATTAATACATATACCATTACTTTTCCAGCTCCTCTATTGAAGCTGGAATTATTACAAGTGTATTCCAAAAATAAGCGTCAATCAAAACAATTCGAATCACGTTAATAACAAAAAATCCTCAAATTTGGAGTTATCACTAATTTACCAGTGGCCACAGATAATATATGGATAAGGCATATATGTCATGAACGATAGCACAATTTTAAGTTAAATAAAAAAACTTGTGTTCTCTATCTCACAAAATAATTCGAGTGTACATTCTCGTGTTGAATGACGAGTTTAGCTGCCATTGACAGCCATCATAATTTCTTTAACTTTTTAATTCAGGAAAACAACAAATGAAATCAAAAATTGTATGAATATCTTAGCACTTTATCTGTTATTTGGAGAAAGCTCAACCATATTGCAAAGATTGAATTTTCAATTGCTTCTTTATCTTTTTAAGGAATTTTGACAAAGCCTATGAACTCAATCTTAAGACAAAGTCGATAATATACATATAAGTAAAGTTTATAATTGTTTTGATAAAAAGAATAAAAGTTTATTATCTTCAGTTAAAAATCTGTACATTCTCTTTTATCAGCTGGGTAAAAGTTATTATATATTAGAGTTTTGTAAAAACTGATTTATTTAGTGAGTAACAGAACGTGTGATAAAGTGAACAAGTGAGCAAATTCTTTAAGCTATAATTAAACTTTTATTCAAAATTTACGTCACTTTACATACCTATACCTACAATACAAACATACGTATATTCATAGTGAATAAGCAGCCCTAAACTTCTTTTCTTAAACCATTTTATATGTATTTCTGAATTAATAAGAATCGCTGAACACTTAGCAAAATAGTTTCAGACTACCATGATATGAGTAAAAATGTTTGTGATAAATATACGGTGTAATAATTTGGAATGATTTGGAAGATCACAGAATCCATATTCGCCGCTCATTGAAATTTAAAATTACGAACGAACAGTGGTGTGTTGTTAACGCTAAATTTGGATTAAATTGAGTGTGAGATCTCTTTAAGAATGGATTTTAATGAAAGGTTTTAGAAACATTCAGTTATAGACAAAACTCAAAAGTGACAATTGGAGTTGTTGGACGTCCAACAAAGGTTTTTGGGAAAAAACTAAAGCAAATCTTAATATTATGAATATTTAAAAAATAAAAGAAAGAAGACCTTTTTTATGTGGAAGTTTTTTATTTCAAAGATAGAAAGATTTGTTGGAAGTAGGAAGAAAATTGCAGCGGAAATATAAGTTTCCAAAACTTCAAATTAAATATCTATGAAAATGAATGTGATCTCTAATTTTTTGATATTGATCTTTAAAAACGAAATAAAAACTTTAAGGTAGATTTCATATGAAATTCCTATCATAGCTTATCTGATGAAAAGATTGGAAAATGAATGATGCCAAAATTCTTTAAAACAATGTAGGCTTCAAAACTAAAATTTATTTAGACAATTATACATATACACTACACATATGTACTGTACATATATGTATATGCATATAATTAAAGATTTATACACAGGATATAATGATACTTGTGCATACGATAGAAGTTATTAACCAAACTTAACACATATATTGACAAAATTTGATATAAAATGGTGGTAATCGGTCAAAGGGGTGAGGGATTACATCAGTTTTTAAAAGAGATTTTGTTACTATAATAGCTGTCATATTTCTTAATGTATTTTGATCCAACTTTGCGTATATATTTATTGGCTCGATATCTAGGTCGTATTAAAAATTTGAAGATTTTTGGGAAGAGGGAGGGGGACTTTTACCTCGCGATATATTTTAATTTATTTTCGTATTCGATTTTGATTAAACTTAGCTAACATATTCTAAGTAGATAGATATTATGTATTATTCTCGCTATGTTCGCAAATGGGATGAATTGATCAGGGGGTAGAGGATTCCCCATTGCATTTTAATATGCAAAATTCATTAGACTCGATATTCCTCGTATTTCTTCTTCATTGTTGTCAATCAAAGTTGGCCTATACACGTACAGGGAGTGGGGATACAGTTTCTACCTCTTCCTTCTGGCTTCCGTTGAAAGGTGTTTTTTAACTTTCAATCAAAATCCCTAAAAATTCTTCAAATTCAAAAATATGTACCTATTTCGAAAATTTCTAAATTTTTTAAAAATTAAAGATGACATAACTTATTAGGTATTGTAAACACTTTATAGATAAGCCACATCTATATCAACTCTTTTTTATGGAAATAAACCAAACTGTGTTCTTTCTTTTTACGACCATGTGGATGAAATTGAATGAGAATACCGTATACCTATTTCATTTTAATCTTCATAATTTATTTCTAGAATATTATGCTGGGTAAAATTATAGGTCTTGCAGTCTTAGCACTGCTTCTCGTAAGCCAAGGTAGGTGATTTTTAATTACAGATGGAATCATTTTTATGTTATTCATTGCAGTTAGAGGAGTAAATATTGTTAACAGAAGTGAATGGAGCAAGCGCCCGCCGCCAACTGATGTAAAAAAATTGTCAGTTCCAGTATCCCGGGTAATAATAGCGCATACGGTCTCTGGAGAATGTTTTTCAAAGGTAATTAATTATATAAATATCAATTTCTTCTAATTTTAATACATCCAAAAAGATTTATATTTAAAGTAATCTGTGCATAATGGTTGTGGATAAACATTATTTTAATTTTGTTTTAATTGACAATTTTTCTTAAATTAAAGCAAAGCTGCCTAGAAAACGTCCAATCTATTCAAGATTATCATGTAAATGAAATGCTCTTTTCGGACATTGGCTACAATTTCTTAGTAGGAGGTGATGGCACAGTATTTGAAGGACGTGGTTGGGGAACGGTAGGAACTCACACTTTAGGATACAATCAAAACTCCATTTGTATCGCCTTTATTGGAAACTTCGATTCAAAGCCACCAACACCGCAGCAACGAAAGGCCGCAGAACTTTTCCTTGAAGAAGGAGTGACAGACAACTTATTAACCCGTGATTATAGGCTTTTTGGACATCGACAACTTATTGCTACTGATAGTCCTGGAGATGTTTTATATGCCTTAATAAAAAAGTGGCCGCACTGGTCTAACTCGTATTAAAATCGGTTGCAAAATTTATTTGGTTTTAACTACTACCAAAAGCGCTGTAATTCAATTTTGTTATTTTATTACTTTTGATAACTTTTAAAGGTTAAATTGGTGTCATTTTTCTTTTATTCATGAAGTATGTCCAAACATCCTTTTAAAAGGATTTATTATTTAGACCCATATTATTATTTTGAATTACCGATTAATTATTGTGACTAAATTCCCCAATAAATGTACAAAGTACAGCTTAATGTTTTCGATGATATGTTTTTTAGTACGCTTCACTAGTATCTTCTCCAAAATATTATTAAATTCTAGTACATAAAATCTGAAACTCAAAATACTATACATATATATAGTATTTATACTAACACTAATGTGACGAATATTGAATTTTAAAAAGTGTAACGTAAAATAAGGAATATGTATTTGAAGGCGATTAAAAAAATAACTTGATAATTAAAAAGTAAAAATTCAACAATTACAACAAAGCTTAATAGGTCGGCATAAAAAACAAACATAGAAACCATAGGGTACCTAAGGTAATCTTAAAGGAAACGTCCTCATCATAATTAATTATTTTACCACTCAAATATTTAATCTACCGCTCAAAATTTTTCTACTAGCTACATACATATATACATTTTACTGCCCAATTAGACTGCCACGCATTCAAGTACTTTTTGAGCTAATCATTTTCAAGTCATTTTATTTCTTGATTTCATATTGTTACTGCTAATTTTATCGCCCAATAAGTTAGTAAACATACGATTTGTATTGTCATACTGATCGAAACTGTAAAATACTACTGCTCGTTTAAATCAGTTCCTATATTTTTCGCTTAAACGTCTGAGGTTTTCCCCTCAAAAATAATAAGATATTTTTAGTAGTTAAAAATTTAAGTAGGTACCTAATTAATTTCCAATTTTTAAAGATTTTCTATATAACTAAAATACATAGTTTATTCGCAAGCTTAACAATAATAATTTTGTAATTAAACAAAAAAAAAAAAAAACAATGTTCTATCAGCAGATAGATTTACCAACATCCTTAACTTAAATGCATATATTTTTTAACTATAGTCGGGGATTTTGAAATTCCAAGCATCTTATCTTCAATAACGACATCACGATGTATGAACGCTAAAAATGAGTAATAATTTTTTTCGCTTTATTAAGTCTTTGCTGTTATCAAAGTTTGAACATTTTTTATTTTAGTATAGTGATATATTAAGAGACAGGGATACATGTGCTTTCAGTGACAATCAAATCGAAGCAAAATCGAGTGGTAAAATATATACCTATTATTTTTGTCATAATTGATTTCATTTTTAGTGTAAATAAATAAATCGCAGAGTTATTTTTTCCAAAATAACAAATTGTAACACAGTGTAAGAAACTAAATCATTACATTATTCGTATTTTTGTTACCAACGGGTGAGTTTACTTATTAATTAATAATTCTAAATTATTTTAAAGGTTTTACAGCAAAACAACTAACGTAGACAGCGAGCAACTACCATTTGAATTTGAATTTGCGTGTCTCGTTTCAATTATCTTAGTTATGTTGTTCGATTCAATAATTTCCTGAATTATATTTTGCCTGAATTTATTAAAAGAATTGTTTGCAAATTATTATTTCCTTTCATTTTGATTAATCAACGAAAATAGCTGATTACTTGACCAGTGATTGTGGCACATATGAAAATTTCGTATACTATAAAATCAAAATTAGTTTTTTCATGAAGAAAATAGTCGAAAAATTTAATTGTTTTCTCAAATTATAAAACTACATATGTATGTATCACATGCAACTTAACTTAAGTGAGGTGCATTCTGATATAGTTCAAAGTACAAAGAGATTGAGTCTTGAAATTAGCAGGACAAAAACTTTTCAAGGCTCAAGTATGTATATCATTCCCTTCACATAATCCTAGCTAGCTACAAACTATTAGATTAAATTATTATATTAAAATTCGCGCGAAGATAAATTTCCGCAGTTCCGCAAGCGCAAAAATCTAAACATATCAAATTCCTGCGAAAAAATGGACACATTCCTATCGTTGACCATCTTCAGACAATTAGCCTCTCTATTTTTCAATTTCCAATTTATTCAAATAAAATAATAATCACAGAAACGAGATATCTAAAATAGTTCCCTCTTGTTCTCTGTATTAAATTAGTACTGCTTCGCACATCAGCAATTAGATAAATTTGAATCTGAACTTTTTACATGCTCACGAAAAAAAGTGCTGAGCATAAAAAAAATTCTTCGATTTGGTTGAGAAGCATTAAAGAGGTTTTATAACTTTCGAACTAAGACATTACTGTTTTTATTAAATATGCTATTTTATAGTAAAACTACTTACCTACTAGAATCAACATACATATGATAAAATTTTCCCGTCCCATAACCTACATTTTGTTATTTCCATAGTAATTAAATATGGATCTTTTGAAAAGACTTTTCTTAATATCGAATTACTTTCCTAAAAGTTACCATAAATCTCCCCTTAATCAAATATTCATTAACTTCGGCTCAGCAACTTAAAACATTTCATTTATTGTTTTATTTCACATTTAAATTTTATAATGTTTGTTAAATGTTGAAGGTATCACGTGTACAGGTGGTGAATATAACCAATGATCAGAAACAGAACCAACATTCTATCTTATCGAACAATTTTCCGACATTATGAAAAATTAACAAATATTAGCACAACTGATTTTTCATTGATTTTGTGTCAGTGTCAATGTCCTCTAATGACAAATTACGGCTATATATTAAAGAAGTTTAGCTTCGGAAGTTATCCATTTTACGGTCTAATTTGCCACAAGGAAGTAAGTTAGTTATTCAGTATTTTATGTTGGCAGTCTTTTAGCATTTAATAACTATTATCCACTAATTAACTAGATTTTCTTTCTTTATTCAAAGTGTAGTTTTTTTTTCAGATTTGTAACTCAAAATGTCCACCTCCGTGCTTAAAATTTGCATTGCTGTGGCTTTGTTTCAATTATGCCAAGGTAAATTTTACCTTGCACATTTTGAATGCAAAAAATTGACTTAAAATGTTTTTTTACAGCCACTGAAGTAGAGTGGACTAGTAGGGCTGAGTGGGGAGCACGTCCCCCAAAAAGGCCCGCTGCTGCTTTACCCCATCCAGTCACCAAAATCGTTATTGCACACACGGCTTCAACCGCATGCACAGGACACGTATGGATTTTCAAAATTTCAAAACTTCAAAGCAAAATAATTTAATTATAATTTATTTTTAGTATGACTGCATAAATAAGATAAAAAATATTCAAAATTACCATATGAATGAACGAAAATACACTGATATAAGCTACAATTTCCTGATCGGAAGTGGCGTTCAAGTTTATGAAGGACGAGGATACACTCAAGGACAACATACTCCAGGACATAACCATGATACACTCGCAATTGCATTCGTTGGGAACTACCAAAATTCAGCCCCCGATTTCCTTCCTTTAAGAACTCTTCATTTGATTCTTGAACAAGGCGTAAGGAATGGCAAAATCAGCCCTAATTACAAACTTTATGGCCACCGTCAGCTAATGGATACCCTAAGTCCTGGAAATGCCTTATACAATGAAATTAAAACCTGGTCGCATTGGTCTTCTAGAGTTTAAGGGAAAAATTATATGTAAAGCACTACTTATAGTGTGAATGAATAAATAAAAATAAATAATTAATTAATTTTATTATATCATAATTGTCAAACACCCAGCCTATTCAAATTTCAAGTAAAAATGTTAACCGACCAAATATGAACAGTTTTCGGATTCAGTTCTTAAATTAGGTAAATTAAAAATTTCATATAATTATTTGCTCTAAATATTAAATAAATAAAGTTCGATCATGAAAAACTTATTGCATTTCACCTTGGTTATAATTGGACTAAGTTAAACCATCGTATGAATGGCAACCCACACGTACTGAGTACTAAGTTCTGAGATATTTAGCTTGGAGTTTTGACAGAAAAAATTTACTTCCTTTGATATATCCATTGTATTGTAAAAAAAAGATTGGATCAGACTGATTTATTAGCGTTCAGATAATGCTAAATTCTTAATTCAATTTATATGTAAACGTAAAACAAACTTAATTTCATATAATTCTTGCAATGCTAGGTCTTAATCAAGAAGATTGACAATTTTATTATAGCTTAATCCTTTAAAAGATATCTTCAATATGATTTCTTTACATCTTTAGAATACTGAAATATTAAAAAAATAATCTTGACGGTATCAAATAATTTCTAAAGTATTATTAACTATTCATAGATAACATTTTTTTGTTTTAATTAATCTTATAATCTTTTATATACTCGTAATTATAGGTGTGACTCTTTCAGTCTTTAAGTTATCGTACAGTATTTCTTCCTTTTTAAATCTAAAATTGTATCTTTTTCCGTCAGGAAATTACATATAAGATGTTTTTAACGATATAACACATTATTGCAAAATATAAATACCTTAGCATAGATAATTTGAATTAACGGATTCGTTAAATTGAAAAAGAATATTACACTCCCGATTTTATAGAATAAACTTAACACAACTTAATGTTGAATTTTTTGTGGGTTGACACACGATTTCTTAACACGGTTCAATTAACAAAAACGATTCATATAAACATGCTTCGTTTTTAAAATAAAAGTACTTCACTTCAATGATTAAAAGCCAAATGAATACCTAAATTTTTAAATGAGTTTGCTCTTTCAAGTAATTAATATGTTTATGATAAAAGTTCTCAATTAAATAATAGCCCAAATGAAGTTCTAATTATGTATTCACTTCTTAAATTTTGTAGAACCCTATGAAACAGTACATTAACTTCTAATAACACTTGTTTAGCTTATTCTTCTTAAATTAGCTTTTTCTTCTTAAAAGACAGGCCTTGCAAAAAGTGTTGAGAAATTTTCTAGGTTTTACCCCCAGTGTAGATAAGTATTTCTGCACTTCGGAACTTGGGGATACCCGTTTTATCTTCTACGAAATGATACTGCATTAATCTGAGAAACAGCATGCCTTTAAATTATCCAAACGCGAAAGCTTAAGCATCAGTACATGTTCTGAAAGTGTCGTAATAAGATTGATTTTTTTATAGAAGTAAATTTCGTGTAACATGAGCTAGAACAACTTTAGAAAATTTCGTTTATTATTATTTAGAAAAATATATACGTTTCTTACGATAACTTATATCTCATAAACAACGTTTGTTTCTCCACACAGTTTCCTGAATATTTTAAGAGTGACAATTGTGCCAATAAGAATGTTGTTGGGTAATTAAAATAATATTCAGAATTATTCAGAATACTGGGTCTAAGCATTTCTGTATAATAAAATTATATCATAAAATATTTTTTTAAATATGACTACAATACGTACATATAATGCAAATTGAATGCTTATGTTATCGTAACTGACTATTTTTGAAAAATAATAGGTAATAATATAAATATATATTATTGTTTATTTTTTACGAAAATGATAATGTCGTAGCTTAAATTGATTATCATTAATTCGAACTTCTATTGTTTTTCTACTTTTATTTATTAAATTTTGTATACATACATAAATTCTAGGGGTAATCTATGACTAGACTCCGCGATACAACATTGTTATTTCATTTACATACATACTATCACGACTTAGATTTTGTCTAAATCTAAAAGTATTTATAAGTATACATATGTACTATAATTTAAATAACGATATTGTTGTATTTTGTTTAAATTTAACTAATAAAGGTTTAATTTCTTCATTTTAAGGAAAAATGGAAAATCTTTTTGCTGTTATTTTAAGCCTGGTTATCCTACATTTCAAACTCAACTCTTCAAGTAAATTATTGAAAATTATATTCTGTTAGTGCATAGTTAATTTGAAATTTTCATTTTCAAGGTACACTTCCTAATTTCATAAAAAGGGAAGTCTGGAAAGCTGAACCACCTTTAGGACCTCTTGATGACTTGCAGCATCCTGTATCTAAAGTTATTGTAGCTCACACGGTTACAGATGAATGTTCCAACGAACAGACTTGCTCACTAATAGTACGAGAAATTCAAGACTTACATGTGAAGCAGCGAGGATTCTTCGACATCGGCTACAACTTTCTTATCGGCGGAGATGGGCTTATATTCGAAGGACGGGGCTGGGACAAAGTTGGAGCACATACGAAGTACCACAATAAAGATAGTATTGGAATTGCATTTATTGGGAATTTTATGACGAAAAACTCCACCGCGGGTCAACTGCAATCGACACAATTTCTGCTAAAAGAAGGCACAGCTAATGGATTTCTTGCATCCGAATACAAAATCTTTGGACATAGACAGCTAGCGGATACAGAAAGTCCGGGAGATTTTCTTTTTGATATTTTGAAAACTTGGCCTCAATGGCAACCCAATGTTATATAATTTATAGATAAAATAAAATAGTAATCAATTGCATTTCTTTTGCCCCTTTTATTATTTATTGGTCCAAACTTTTTCCTTATTTTACAGAACACAATTGCAATTTTACAAAACTACTCTTGCAAATGTTCTTAAATTCTAAAAATATTCGGTGAAAACTTCTCATATACTAAATACCGTTCAGTTTCTAATCACCAAGTTTCTTGCTGAATACCAACGTTTTGGACAACAGTCCTTCTATAGGATGTTCTTTATTTATTGGTTCGATCAGCAGACAAAATGTTATTAGACAATTATTTAGTTACACCCAGAACCAAAATTATTATGATGAATTAAAGAAATAATAATAAAAGAGCTATGTATATGCAAAATAATTTCTTTTTAAAACATAAATTTGTTCTTATAAATTAGATCTCTGTTAACCTTTTAAATCGCAGTCTTAGCTTTTTATATTTAATGTTTCAGGAAATATAATAAGCTTTAACAACAATAAATACCAAACATATGGCTTTTTAGGTATTCTAAAGTTTAGTATCTATCTATCTGTAGAAATGTTGTTATTTATCCCTAACTACATATTTTTTAATTAAAAGAATTAAAAATTTTTTTAGTTATTTATATACTTTCATAAATATTTTTTTATTATCCTTTTTTTTATAATTTAACATTATTAAAATTATTATAAGAGAGTGATTTTTTAACGACACAAATTTCGTATTCATTTTGATGTTCTCTTATTTTGTTTCTGGATAATAAAAAGTTAACTGGATAATAAAAAGCAATATTGTAAAAGGCAGGCAACAAAGGCCTATCTGTTGACCTCGTCGCAACCTATCAAAGTTGTAAAATTATGGAAGTGATTGTCATAATCAGAACAGATATTTTTTATTCTTTAATAAGCAAATAAATGATTTTTATTGAAAATACAATAGCATGAAAGCATAAAAAAGTTATAATTTGTAAAAAATCAAAATTTGTCTATTGCTTCAAACATTTTATGAAATAAAAAATATAAAAATTGTCTATTCTGTTTCTTATCATCAAATGTTGCATAGCACCAACATTACCCACATTGTATTCAGATGTTTCTAAGCTCTATTAGCACAGCCGATTTAAAAGAGAAAACATTTATTAATCAAGGTCTGAATGGTATTACCCCTACTTTTTTTTTTGCAAGGGTATAAATGAGTGATGCTTTCAAATGTTTTCAAATAATCAGAATCTTATCTTCTGTTACGAACGACAGCATAATTAGTTGGCAATTTTATACTATAGAAGCAAAACTGTAAGTATATCTGTAGAAATAATTCACAATCGCAAAATCCTCTATGGGAGTGCATTGAAATTGATTGAAACTTAATGCCACGTTAATTTATTTTTTCACTTTTCTTTAAGAAAAAAATGAATGTTAATATTTTAACTATTATTTTGGTCACCTTTATGGCGCGTTCAAGTAATGGGATTGACGGTAAGTCATGAAAATATTTATAGTTTTGTTGAAGAAGGAAATTAATCGAGGTTAATCGATAGGACGCATCAATTTGGCTTATAGAGATGAATGGGGAGCAAAATCTCCTCAAGGCAATGTTCCGATCCAGCAGGCGCCTGCATCAAAAGTTATAATAATTCACACCGCAACAGGGGAATGTGCAGATTTAACAAGTTGCGCAGTAAAACTTCGAGCCATGCAAAATGACCAAATGAGCAGAGGATTCGCCGATATTTCTTATAACTTCCTGATTGGTGGAGATGCGATGCAATTCGAAGGACGTGGCTGGCGTAAAGAAGGACAACATACCAAAAACCATAATGGAGACAGTATTGGAATTGCATTCATCGGAAATTTTCAGTCGAAAGAACCTAATCAAGGCCTATTATTAGCATTAAAATTCTTAATTGAAGAAAGTATTTACCGGGGTCATCTTAGCCCTAATTACAAACTTTATGGGCACCGACAATTAATGGATACACTGAGTCCTGGCAATAAGCTTTATGAAATTATTAAGACTTGGCCACATTGGTCTTCCACAGTTTAACTGACAATGTTGGTAATTTTGATCTATTCAATAAATGTAAACAGAAATTGACACCATTAAAAATACGTGTTATCTAAATCAACATTAGCTTTCTGGTTATTATTATAAATAATATATATTCATTCTTTCATACATTTGTTTGATTTTTTTTAAAGAAATTTGGTTATTTTTTCATGTAATTAATGAAAGCTTATTAATAAATACCTGAGCTAAATGATCGTCTTTTAGACCAAAAAACTACTTCTTGCTCGATAATTAACATGTATGCATACTATTCTTCTAAGTAGCATTAAAAATAAACCCTACATATGTATTCTTGGTTTAAAAAATGGAAAATATAATATTTCTGACATTTTTGAAATTGATTAAAAAATATGTTTTAAATAAAATTTAGTCATTGTATAAAAATACCGCACTTTGATAAGTATTTCGTAACATGCACTTTTTTCCAGATTTTTGGTATTTTTAAAATACATATATTTTGTTTTTAAAAACGTGAAGTGGTAGAATTGAGAAAATTAGTTGATTCGAGTAGATTCAGGAGCATGCAAAATAACCAAGAACAGCTATCAAACGAAAATATTGTTCCAAAAATTTACAAATTTCTTTTTCACTTCGGATCAATTTTCTTTTAACAAATAGTTATTTGTTTGCCTTCTTTTAATTTCCTCCTCTTTTTTTTATTTTATACTCCAATCGACAATTATTTTAACTTTTTCTTGACTCTTTCTCTTTATAAATTTTGAAAACCAAATAAATTTTAAGTAAAAACTTGTTACCTAATACTATTACTCGAAAAAGAATTTTATAAAAATTCTAAATTTTTTGCAGTTTTATTACGAGTACGTACATGTATGTACATACAATAAATGTGTTGAGTTCTGAGAACAATAGCAAAATAAAAATTATTGTTTGGAGTCAGCAAAAAAGTTAATATAAAAACGATTGCAGATGAAAAATTATGCCTGTCCTAGAACCAATTTCCCTGCTTTTAGTTTTAAAAAGAATAGTTTTGTTGTTTTGTAACTACATAATAAAAGTACATTTTTAAAACTATTTTCCTTAAAATGTTATTTTATTGGTAAGATTTATAATTCGAAAAAATAATTGACCAATACCCATGTCTGGCTTTAAAGCAAGGATAAAAGGTTTCGACAAACAGTAAACCCTTAATAATAAAATTTACTTAAGCTTGGATGAAACCGCGGAAAAAAAGTAGTTTTTACAATATTGTTACTACTTTTATGTGATGAAGCTGCACATAAAAAAGACAAGAATCTAAGTATTTATAGTTCATATTGCAACAAAATGTGCATGTAATACCCCTTTACCCTACAAAATAAAAAACACATCTGAATAGTCGTAATTGGAAAATCCCTTGTTATGAAAGGAAGAAAGAAATTATTTCTGATAAGTGGCCGGAAAAGTAATTACTGCTAACACTCAACGTATAATAGCATATATTTCTACAACTGCATTAAAGATCCCCTAGACGGGGTTTAAATTTTCAAAAATAAGACCCATTTCACCAAGGGGAACTTCCCCAGCCTTATCAATTCTCAGAGTTCATTTATAAAATTCAAGTCAACTCTAGAAGATGCAGTCAACTCAGAGCTCACAACGATCAAACATTGTGTCTTGGTTTTAATTAACTATTGATTTTAAAATAGCAATTGAACGCTTACTGAAACTACAATTTGTACAAAAGTAAGATTAAAACACTTAAATAAATTAATATTATAATCTCTAATTTACCACGTAGGTTACTAAAAGCAATAATATGAAAAGTGTAAAATGATGTGTAAACCTTTGGTTTGGAAAATTAGTTTTGTTCCCGCCACACGCAAATAAAAATGATAACAAAAATATTTATAAGTGAAAAACGATTTTGCCTTATGTTGTGCTGCTGAACGCTGTTTAATCTCTGTGCGTTAAATAATCGCAACGTGCTGATTTTGTTTTTATTTATTATTATTAGTTATTTTTTCAATTTTAGTTGTACATATTTACTTATTTTTTTCTTTAAACGATTAATTATTCATGCTTACTAAGATTTAACACACATGACGATTTTTTGAAAGGACACCAACAATTTGCTTTAGGTCGTTTATTCCAATTCGGTTTCAGAATATTTCTTATATCTTTTTAGAAGTATTATTTATATTAAATTATTTTTATTTATTTTACTACACATAATATTTTGCTAATATTTTTTGTGTAGGTGTAATAAATTAAAATGAAACTTTAAAATATAGAACAAATCTTCCTCTATTAGTACAAAAAAACAAAATATGTATGAATTCTACATTTTTAAATATCTTTAAATACATATATATATATTTAATATTATATTTGCATAAAGAAGTTATTATTAAATTAATTTTAAAATCCCCTATTTCTATTTTCAAAATTTCAAATCTGTCACTGGTATCAATATATGTACATATGTAGGTACATAGTTTTAAAATGTTTTTGATTTGTAGGCACTTTGTGATAATTTTTATCTTTTTCTTTTCTTTTGTAGTAACAAAATGAGAGTAATCATTTTGAGCATGATATTAAATCTGGCCGCAATTCAACAAAGCACGGGTAAATAATAAACTTATTAAAACTTTTATTTTTTGTTTTTTAACCACTATTTACATTGCAGCTGAAAAAATTATGTTTGTTTCAAGAAACAACTGGTTGGCCGAAAGTGCTAAAGACCCTCCGGCAAATCTTCATTTACCCGTGTCTAAAGTTATCGTGGCGCACACGGTAACAGAAGAGTGCTTAAACTTCGCTCGATGTGCATCCATAGTCCAATCGATTCAGCGATATCACACTGGAGTAAAGGAATACCTCGATATTGGCTATAATTTTCTCATCGGTGGAAATGGATTGATATATGAAGGACGCGGTTGGACTAAGCAAGGCGCGCATACCAAAAATCATAATTCAGACAGCATCTGCATTGCATTCATTGGGAATTTTGAAAGAACGGCTCCAACGAAGAAACAACTGCAAGCTGCGCAACTTCTTTTAGAAGATGGAGTCACAACAGGGGTATTAAGTCCAGAATACAAACTTTTTGGACATCGGCAATTAACACAAACAGTAAGTCCTGGTGACACTTTATATGAAGCTATCAAAACTTGGCCTCATTGGTGCAACGTTGTTTAATTCATTCGAATTTTTCGGGAAAACAATAAAACGCTTTAATAAATAGATAAAATATACTCTAATACCTACTTACTTATAATCTACAATAGTACAATATTAAACTAATTATGCTAAAATAAATTGAAACTTATTGCAGAAATTAATGTGGTGTTTAAATATAGCACCCATTTTTAAACAGCCATAGGTTAATTATCCTGGTTAATATATGTATATATGTAAATATTCATAATATCTATTGTATTTGTCTCTCTCTCCTACTCTTAATATACAAAAATTATGGAACTCTAAATTCGCTATATGGGAATGGGAAAGAGAAAAAATTTTGATACATTTACCTTTGATTTGATATCAGCCATAGCTTAAAATAATCCCAGTATTTATCTGTATAATATTAAATATCGCTTACTTATTACATTACTTTGTTGAGAAGACGATTGGAGAGATTTCTGTTTTGTCGAAGGAAGTTCATTTAGGACTACCATACGAGAATTATAATTACAGTACTTACAATTTAAATTGCAATTATGATTATGACATGCATGAGTCCAACTAAGCATAATGGCCGACTATATCTTTTAAACTATTATATTATGTTAACTCTTATTATTAAAATTAATTTCAGAGTACGTGCTAGTATTCTAGATTTTTTTAAATTTTCCCGAAATTACGTTCAGAATGATGGTCTTGGCCGACACAAAACCAATCGAAAAATGCCACTTTGGAATCGAATATTTAAAAAAACTAGGCGTCATTTTAAAAAACAGCTTAAGAAACCTCAAAATAATTTAAAATTCCCTTTACAACGATACCCCACTCGATAGGGTAAGTAAACATTTTTTTTCATCCCCACTGTAGTCCCCTTAGCCTTTTTCCAGTTAGTCCACTCACTCAAAAAATTTAGCATTGTTATTAGAAATTATTATTTAAATCGGAAAATAACTTAGAGTTCAAGCACAATTCACAAGATAAATTTTGTTATATTTGTGGAAAATTTACCGTGAAGAAATATTGAACCCTACTCACGATCAATAATATCCCACATTTTTGTCCGATTTAAAAGCAAAGCAATTATTCCGCTTCGGTTAATCAAATGATTAACTAATCGATTAATTTCAAATATTTGCCATCTCTATTTGTGTTATCAAACGTGGGCTTACAATGAAAATTTATAAACCGAGAATCTCAATTAGAATTTAGGTTAAAAATTGAATGTTTACTTAGCCGATTTTTCAATTTTGACCGAGATAAGTTGAAATCAACCATATTTCGGTGTAAATTGAATGCTTTAGCTAAAGATATAATTGGCTCCCGTAGTTAGTACGATTCTGAAGCATATTTAATATTCTATTCACTCTAAGGCTAAGTGAAGTCGTAATCACTTGGAGATCTGTCAGTCCTCTAGAGCCTTCGTGAAAATAAAATTTAAGCAGTCTCCCCAAGGCAAAGGCAATCAGCCCATGAGAAACCATTGAGGGCGAATTAGAATCATTTCCATGAAATAATATTGGTTACTAATTGTAGTTTTACTCCGTCTGAAAGACATCCACATACATTTACTCACGTGACAAGACATATATGTAATTTAAAGCACACCACGAAGAGAAGTTATTAAAATAGTTATTGAATAGGAGACAATAAATATAGTTATAGATCTTTCGTCAGTGTTCATTAATAAATAATATGGAATTCTTGAGGTTTAGTGTGAAAGCCAGTAAAATCAAGATAGTTCCTTTTGATTAGGACTATTAAAATAAGGCTAATATTTCTAAAAAACTAGGCTCTTTAGACGAAAGCAAAGGTAGTTTTGCATAGGTAAGATTTTAGATCTAGTGGAATTAGTAAAAAAACCTTTAAATGACCATGCGAATAGAATTTTTTATAATATAACAAATCTTTGTTGTGTATGTAGAACATTGTTAGAGTTTATTTCATTAGTATCTAATGTGAAACCAAATATTTATATTAAGTATATTGAAATCAAAATGACTAACCTTTGTTTACAGGGTTATAAACATTAAACTTTGTTTTACATGGTATTAAAATAATACGGTTCAAAGAAAACCCAATTCACATTTTTTTATTATTCACCTTTTCGAATTGAAACTATATTCCTTAATTCAATCCTTGTAGAAACTTCTTCTAAGGTGATAAGCTTCGAAATAATCTAATTATTTTTCATTTCAAACGGAGCAGAAATTTAAAGAAAACAAAATTTTCCTTTTTGATCGAAATTCGTCTACCACATAAAAAGAAAAGGATCGATGAAATCCTCTTTCTTACGGAAAATGTAGATCTTCAAGATAATAAATAAATTTGAATTTCTGTTAGAGAGAAAAGAGCATAAGTGATATTTTTAAATAGTGAATTTATTTTGTCTATCAATAACAACAAAAGTTTACTCGCGGCTTCGATTCTTATTAACATAATCCATAAGAAAAGCTCTTTGGGGGTAGACAGACTCATCATCGGCTTCCTGTTTATTAATTTTAAGCAAACATCCCGTCTTTAGGAAGTTCTCTTCGTCGTCTACCTTGAAGTCTTGCGATTTCCTTAAAAAATTATATAAAGCGATACATCCTAGGATAACTTTCTTTGCATTATCTGCGCTCAGTTTAAAGGGTTCCAAAAGTATGGGAAAAATGTTGGTTAGCATTTCTATGCAGTGGTCTGCCTTTTGGCTTACATCCCACATTTTGAAGTCAAAATACAGTTGATCTGGGGTCAGATGGCTGACGGAGAATGGCTTCATGAGATATGACTTAAGCGGGAATGAGTAGCTGCCTACTAGAAAGCTAGGAATAGAACTGTCCGAATTTGGTAGTTTGTCCTCTTTTGGTAGATTAATAATATGATTCTCCAAGGACTCCTTCAGCACAGACCGCTCAAATATGGTCCTATCTTCCAAGTTACTTTCAGTACCTACGTCAACGAACAGGAAATTTGAGTAAGCGTCTATTACAGCCATGAGCACGATGGTATTATCGTCGTAGAATTTGTAATTCCGTACGTTGGGCTTCCGAGGCGGCCGGAAAGCTATGTGCCTCCCCTCGATCGCCCCCACACAGTTTGGCAGCTGGCACTCGTTGACGAATCCCTTGGAAACCTCCCTCCAATCGTCCTCCGTCGAGGGGAGCTTAATGAAATCATCTTTGAGATTTTCGTATATTTTCAAGCAGATATCCGTAACCATCGAAAGTATCACCGCTTGGGAAGCCTTGAAGCAATAGTGGCGACAGGAATGAATTTCACCTGAAAATAATTTACATTTTTCGAAATCACATGCCCCCGAATTTGAGTTGTGGTGTTCTACTCACCTGTAGCTAAATATTTTAAAGTAATTGCGAGCCTTTCCTCGGCGCTAAAAGATTTCCGCTTCCTCTGGGGCTCTTGCTGCGTAATTAAAGGACCCAACTTGTTCACGAGGTACCGGAACTGTTTCTCCGTCATTTTGAAGAAATTGTTGAAATAGTATACCTCATCCACCTTTATTTCGGGGAGGAGGTCCTCGACAATCTCAAATTGGCCCCGTTTCAGCAGCCATTCCCTAGTCCAGTCCATACGCCTTTTCGAGTGCAGAAGATCTATTGTATTGTTGTTAGTGTTTTCGTTGTCCCGAAGGATGCCGATCGCCTTCTTTTTTGGGCCATTCATGGCTCACAATAATGCAGTACCACGTTTTTCGTTTTTCGCGAGCAGTTTTTCAATCAATAACTTCAACTATAAAGCCTTACGAAACATTTCCTCGCCTAAAAACAAAAAACAATGTCCGACGGAGCTCTCAACTCGTTTGTATAACCCGCTCCACTGTAGTCAGCTGTGGTGGAAGTGACATGCCGTGACAGGCTGCGAATGTAGCCCTGCCAGCGGCCATCACTTTGTTCTGAGTGGAACGCCGTGTTCTACCCACTTTCCACTGGAAGGCACCCTTGCCTTCCAGCCCACTGCACCAACGATGCACTCGGGAGGGAGGGAGTGGACGCGGCTCCTCGACGGTCGCCCCTTGGGTTCAACTCGTGAAAAACTCGATTGAAAAACACGCAAAATATCCGAGAACGAGAATTTGGGGTTGGCCAACCGAAAGAATTTTCGGAAGAAAATCTAAAACCGTTTTTTTTTCGTTTTTAAATTATACTTTTAAAATTTAAGGTAAGTTCAAAACATTCCTAGCTTTTAGAGCAAACTCAAACTCATGAGGTCCTTGGCGTGCTCCACGATGCAAACACTTCATTTAAAAATAATTTATAAAATATACCGATCTGCGATTCTTACCCGATATACCTATTGTAGGGGATTGATTCTATTATTTTCGAGGTTTTTCGATTTTACAACGGTTTCAAAAGCACCTTGTAGTACTGAGAAGAAGGGAAAAATAATGAAAAAATCTACCTTCCATCGTTCTCGATTCATAAAAATAATGTCCAATTTATAACAACAAGTAACGTACAAATTAATGCTGTTTGAATTAGATTTTCCTTTCACAAAATATTTCTATTGACTAAGAGTTTTCCTTATATCGTAGTAACAAGTAATTTAAATGCATTTCCGTATTATTTTTGTTTTAAAAATGGACCATGATCAAATCGGAAAACCTCGGATATAATAGACGTTGCCCTATTGTACAATGAAATATTAGCTGTGTTTTTATTATCGTTTTCCTATCTGGATTTGATTAGATAAAAATTTGTAATTTAATTGAATTTTACAAACCGTCACACGCAAATATATAAAATTTAAAATTTTATATTTACCCATCCTCTCTAAATTCATACCTTGGAACTGAATGAATTTTTGAATTAAGTTTTTAAAGCAAAATGGGTATAAATCTAGGTAGCTTGATTTTATTATCACTTAATCAAAATAGTTTGTATGGGTAACTATTCATAAATTTCAATGAAAGTAAAGTTGATATAAAAATTAAATATACAAAATTTCGCGTACTTCTCTGGGAATATTTTTCAATGTTTTTAACAACTTTTTAGCTCCTACACCTTTGTTCGTTTTTCTCTAGATTATTTTGCCTTCTCCTGATACATTTTAGGTTATATCCAACTAAGCCCTTTCAACTCAAACTCAGAATTTTTAATTTCCTCGACTCTTCCATGAAATTTAATTGTTCATCGGGTCTGCTTTGTGTGTGATGTTTATTTAAATAAAATAAAAGATTGTAGATTATTTCAGCTGTTGTAAAATATCAAAGGATTTGATCTAGTACTAAAAACTTACAATTTAAATTACTTAATTGCTGTTTCAAAATAAAAGAATAAGAAATAAGACATGGTATCAGAAAGGAAATAACAAAAGCCAAATCCCATAAGTTATTAAAATCAGAATTTTTGGCACTCTCGAGCTCATGTTGGGTACTAAGCGGTTTTTAGATGCGTCAGGAAATACCAGAAATTAAACAAACAATATTAAAAGCCAAGTTCGTACCTTTATAATCTAACAAAGTTTAAGTCGAAAGATGAAAAATACTTGGTAGTAATGAAATTAACAATAACGCTCAACATACTTAGTGCCAACATCCGAAACTATGTTTTACTTTACGCAAAGTATTGCTTGCTTAATAATTCAAATATCCAGGGCTATCCGAATTTCCCTTACATACCTACATACCTATATCAAGATTTCAACATTTAATTCAGTATAAAATTTCATGCTAAACCTGGATCTGGATCCGCACTACATGGTTATTTGTAGCGAAATAAAATCCTAAAGTTCGAAAACAACAAATTTTTTATTAAAATTTGATAATTCGTTATAAACAATTTCTTTTCGACTTTTATACATTATTAAACAGCGAATTTAATAATTTATAGCTTTTTAATAATTAGAACTTATAAAAGATGAAGGAATGTAAATAGAAGTTATACAAAATCCAAAATTGGTGAAACCCCAATTCATTCATTCATAATAAACAGCAATATATTTAGAACTTATTATTGCCGTAAATACAGCTCCATTACAGAGAATTACATTGTCCGATTTTTCGTGTGACCTCGTTTTTGTGCTTGGTGGAATTTTGTTATTTTGTTTTTAAGTTATAGTCATATGAAGAGAATTTTTATTTGGAATTAAAAACTAGACAATATAGAGATTACATTTAGAAAAAAAATTACATTTTCTAAGCCTAAGGCGCAAAGGTATTTCTTAATGTTGTCCGGTTTTTCGTAGTAGTACTGTATATGTACATATTTGCATATTTATAACATATAAGCATAAAAATTCATATTATCAGTTAAATACGCTTAAGAGATGTATGTTTTCAAAAATATTGATATAGATGCCAATTGAACATTACTATTTGAAAATTTTAATGGATATATGGGAATTGAGTAATTCAGTTAGTAGTTTTTTGTTGTAGAATAAAGTTTTGAATTTTTTATTTTTAAACCTAGCTTGAATCCTCATTCTCATATTTGGTCATATTTACGTGCATTTTTATGGGCATATTTTGTGTATTTTTATATGCGCATATTTTTGTGCATATTTCGCCTATTTTAAATGCATAAATTTCCAGTTCCTGCTGATCAGGTATTGTTAATTAATATTTGAGTATCAATAATTTTGTATATTGTCATTTAACACTCTTTTTTTTAAAGTGATAAAAAAATTTAAAATTTAAGTTTATACATATGGGCAAAGTTTTGAATTTTGTGTTTTAATGCTGCTGCTTTGAATAGAGTAGAGCCAGAGTAAACGATTTTAAAACAACCTAGAAATATATTTTAAGTAAATGAACATATTTACAGTGTCGATCAAAACAAAAGGAAATGGAAATGGAATGAAACAAATTTCTTTTGATATTTCTGTATTGCAAGTCTATATTTCAAAAACAAAATATGTATTATTATTAATTACCTCAGTGTTTTTCACTATTCCTAATACAAATTACCATAAATCTGCAAACCAATGAATTAAAATTTAATATGGTAGCAATTGCATTATTCACAACGTTCAAAACAAACGGAAGAGAATTTGTATTTCTATTGAAATTGTCGACAGTAAACGCATAGAAATATCTCGTTATTATTATTAGTCATCTCTGAGAGTTATTGGAAGACGAATATGCTTATTGAAGTAAATTGATGTGCAAATACTACAATAAATATTAGTGCGAAGGAAAATAATAAGAACTGCGTTTTTTATTGAACTACAATTTAGGATGGATAAATTAATTACTCGGGAGATTATACGTAATCTGTAATTAATACTTAAAAGCATTAAAAAAAAAAAAATTTGCGGCGGGTCATTTTTTGGCTCTTACACTTATGTGAAAAATAAAAAACAAAAAAATTATTAATCTATATGAGTATAGCTATCGCCGGTGCCAGAAAGAAAGAAACAAAAATATTTTTGATAAAATAGCGCGTTCGTGAAATTTGAATTACCGAAAACAGACTATTTTTCATTAGTTTTTTGTACATACAAAATAAGAAGTTTTTAACATAAAAATGTTTTAGTGGCATCGGCCGTAGCCTGGTGTACTGAATAACATATTAAAATATGGTATGATTCGGATGAATAGTATTTTTGTTTTGCGTCCCGCAGAGCAGAAAAAAGTAGTTTCCAGATAAATGAGTTTAAAGTTTTAAGTATGTATAGCGAGTCAACCGTTCGCATCCTGCTAAAAAGGCTGTAGAGCCTATAATACCCTCAATATTATTACAAAAATTTAACAATGTATTCTCAAAGGACTATACTTTGGAAATATTAAAAAAAAACAAATCGAATTTTTAAAATTCTAAACCACAGAGTCCCCTTAAACCCAATGGAGAACTTCTGGGCATTGTAAACAAAGAGTTGAACAACTTGGAAAATTTACAAATGCTGAATTATACGAAGCTGTTAAAACTGAATGAAATATGATTTGTCCACAAATAGTTCATAAAATTATTAGTTCTATGCTATTAAATAAAGTTACTTTTATCTATATCGTTTTGGCTCAGTACAATTTTTAATTTACAGTTTGGTGAATTTTTTGTTGTAAAGAAATTATACTCAAATTTAAATTTCTAAAAATCGTTCTAGGAAGTGTTTATAAAGAACCTCAATTCATATTATAAAATTTTAATTTCAACTCACACAATTGACATGATTGGTTGAGAACATATATTCTAAAGTTTTACTATTTCGGAACTTGATTTAAAATGATAAGGGAACAATTATTTTAAGAAATTGTTCATGTCTGAACGCAGCCACGATATGAAGCTAATTTTAAATTTACCGAACGACTCTAAACGGATGTGGGAGCAGTTTACAAATGTGGAAACTCCAGTGCAGCTTCCAATAAAGCCGACACGAAACGGCGAAGGCTCACCATAGCCGCAAACCGTTCCAGTTGCAAGTCTCCACCCTTCGGGAAAAGTCGTGCTCCTCCTTCCAGTCGAGCGGAGACTTGAAGGTAGAGTTGAGCAACTTTCCTGACACTCGACCAGAAACGTCACCCGATTAATTACGATTCAGCTGATGTGCGAGGAGTTGCTCCGCTTGAGCCCCAGAATTGTTCGTTTCAACTATTCAAGCCGCATATTTTCGCAAGCGCCTCGCCAAGCCCACAACGAGCGAGCTGCGGGCCTATAATGTACTCCGACTGCATCCCGATCAAGGACATTAAGCCGGGCCTGAAGAACATAAACGTCGTGTTTATCGTTCTCGAGGTGGGCGCAGCCACCGTCACCAAGGAGAATCGGGAGGTGAGGAACTTTAAAGTCGCCGACCCGACGGCGTGCATCAATGTGTCCGTTTGGGACGAGCCGGGGAAGCTCCTGACCCCCGGGGACATCGTGAAGCTGACGAAGGGCTACGCCTCGCTCTGGCGCAACTGTCTCACCCTGTACTCTGGGAAGAATGGGGACATCCACAAGATCGGCGAGTTCTGCCTTGTTTTCAACGAGCAGCTAAACATGAGCGAACCAAAGAGAGCCGAATTGGCCTTGCAGATGACCGCCCCGATGCCAAATCCGTCGCAGCTCCTGAATAACAACGGACTGGCCAACAATGGGAATCCTGCAGCAAACAGACCTGTCCCAGTCGTGCCGCCCATAACCACATCCAGCTCTGTAATGCCCGCGGCGCCCCAGAAAATTGCCCCAGCCCCTAGGATCCAGAACTCAACCGAGCAGCCGAAGCCGCCGCCGTCCCAACAGAAGAGCAGCAGGACGGGGAGAAGCAACCAAAATCGCGGAAGCGCCAAAAGTGATCGAAGATAATATTAGTTTTTTTTACAATTTATCATGTTTAATTTTACAATATACTCCTGACGGGCTGTGCAGGCCCAGTTTGCTGTATCTTAGGTTTATACTCCATTCCGCTCAGAGAAGGATTACCTCATCCGCCCCCACCTGCCCGCGAAAGTTACAAATTATAAAAGAAGGAATAAATATAAATCATAGATGAAAGATGCAACTGTTGTTTTTCGTCGCACCTCCTCGGGATACATCTAGCTTTCAGATAATTATTTTTTTTTCTGTTAAGGACTTTATTTGTTTCATTTCAGAACTCTATCTACTCCCTCCTAGGGTTGAAAGAAAATTTAATGCCCATCTCAGAGATCCATAAAGCTGGCACTTTATTTGTTTTAACATTTAAGAAAGTATATGAGGTTTTGAAAATAAAGGGATCAATCGTTTTTAAACTCGGCTGAAGACCGTAATTCTTTTGCGGGTGACCTTCTGACTGAAGTAACTGGAGTTGGAGTAACGGATCGTCTACTTCTGTAATGGAATAGCGTGATTTAATATTAAAAAAGAGCCTTTGCCTAACTACGGTACAAAAAACGAGAGCGATGATCAAATTAATGGGTTTGTTCTCAGCTGTAAATTGTTTTAAGTGAAGTGTAAACAATATACCATTTGTGAGAAAAAGCGTAATACATAAAAAGTGATAAATTAAATTCGAAAGAAGGTAAGACAAAATTCCCTGCATTATGAAGACGTCGAAGATACTTTTGAGACAATTGCAACAATAAAAATACTACAATCTACATAATTGATTATTCATAATCAAATTGCTTTAGGGAATTCTTGCGGGTATCGAAGGGAATCTTTAATTATATTTTAAGTGAATTGAAGGCTGAACTAAATACAAGCAGTGTAACTTCACCGATGTTAAATTCAGTCATTCTCCTCCGTTTCTTTGCTGAACGAATTTGATGTCGATGCAGCAAGATCCAATTTTTGCAAAATGTTTAAGAAAAAAAACTAAATTAAAAATACGCTTTGATGAAAAAAACTAATTTCCTAGAGTAATAGATTGAATCGAAATACGCTTGTTAAATCGTTTATAATTAATTAAGCTGAAATTTTCAACAAAATTCTTATTGGGTCTTAAATTGGTACACAAAAACCGATATATTTTTTCAATTTTTTGTATCTAACTTGTTAATTTTAGATGTTATTTAAAACGCTATTATTTCACCCTGTAAGTTTTCCAAGTTACATGAGACGCCAATTTTAAAAAACCTTGAACATCCTTGGGAAATGTTTAAACATTTTCTTTCCTTGACCAATTAATTAATAATAAGAAATAGATAAGAAAAAACATTTCAAGGTAGATCAATCATTTTTATTTAAAGCATACAGTGCAAAAGAAAAATTTGGAAAAGTTGTAATAGTTTTTGACAGATTTATTAAGGGAGAGAATTTTTATTTCATGAAATCAAATTATTATTTTTTATCGACGGTAAGTATATAACATATTTGAAACGTACTAAGTCGTACATATACATACAGTAGTGGAAATTCCCATAAAACCACTGACATTTATGCTATTTTCTCAAATAAATGTCGTTACAGCCCCAAATTTTATATTGCATTAGAACAGTAATTGGCTGTTATATACATCTGAATAAAAAAATTTGATTCGGACTTGACTACAAAAAAAAAATTGGGAAACAAGCAAAATTATTAAAATTCAGGTGGAAGTTCCCATAAAACCACCTAATGTTTTTAACAAACTATTAACACTAAAAACTTACATTCATACTTATAATAAGAAGTGAGTCCTCCTTTGTCTTTTACAATTCAAACATTTATCCTGGTATTGATTTAACTAGATTTTGGAGCTTTTTTACGGAAATTTTAGACCACGCTTTTGTAAAGCGATTTTAAGCCTCTGAACGCTATTGTACGGTCGTCTTTTAGGGTACACATGTCTTGAAAGTATTGACAGAGATTATCCACATCGTTTGAGGCCCGACTTTTTGAAAAATAAGCTTATTGTGTCGATATTTTTGTCCTCCAATCATTTAAAAATTGTCTTAGAAACTTGTATGCAACGTTGTTTTCTTGGAAAAGCAAGTCCAAACCACACAAATCTTCTGCTCGCTAAATCATAACTTCTTCTAAGAGTTGAATACTCATTTCGGAACTCATTTTTTGTGGAACAAATGCAATTTTCGTCTTTTAATGAGGAGCAAAGCCAACTCACACCATCACACTTCCTCCACGGAAGATATGGCTCAGTCTTAACTCTTCATTTAGCCTTTTATCGTGCCAATACATATTGCCCAATTCATTTATCCTTTCGGCCAACATGTTTTGGCATGATAAAAGGCAAAATGAAGAAGTAAGAATGAACTCTTCCTTCGGTGGAAAAAGTGTAGTGATGTGGATCGACTTTGTTTTCATTTGGAAGATGAAAATTGCATTTGTTCTACAAAAATTGAGTCCCGAAATTAGTATTCAACTCTTAGAAGAAGTTATAGTTCAGCGAGCAGAAGATTTGTGTGGTTTGGACTTGCTTTTCCAACAAGACAAAGCTGCATACAAGTTTCTAAGACAATTTTTAAATGATTGGAGGACAAAAATATCGACACAATAAGCTTATTTTTCAAAAAGTCGGGCCTCAAACGATGTGGATAATCTCTGTCAATACTTTCAAGACATGTGTACCCAAAAAGACGACCGTACAATAGCGTTCAGAGGCTTAAAATCGCTTTACAAAAGCGTGGTCTAAAATTTCCGTAAAAAAGCTCAAAAATCTAGTTAAATCAATACCAGGATAAATGTTTGAATTGTAAAAGACAAAGGAAGACTCACTTCTTATTATAAGTATGAATGTAAGTTTTTAGTGTTAATAGTTTGTTAAAAACATTAGGTGGTTTTATGGGAATTTCCACCTGAATTTTAATAATTTTGCTTGTTTCCCAATTTTTTTTTGTAGTCAAGTCCGAATCAAATTTTTTTTATTCAGATGTATATAACAGCCAATTACTGTTCTAATGCAATATAAAATTTGGGGCTGTAACGACATTTATTTGAGAAAATAGCATAAATGTCAGTGGTTTTATGGGAATTTCCACTACTGTACATACATGTATAAATTTCAAAAAGAAAGCTAAAAGTAGTTAAATGATAACAAAGGGTTGAAATATGACCATTAAATATTTTTTTTAGGATGAACTACTTGTTTCTTTTAAAACTTTAGGAATTACTTGCTGATGTTTTTTTGATATTTACAATATAAATTTTTGTTAATCGTTAATTAAAAACGACGATATTAAAGTTTAGATTTTCCAGCAGTTTTCAGCGTGACCTTTTATTTTTTGTTGCATTCCACTGAAACAAGCAAGGCGACATTTTATTGGTTACTAACATCCATAATTCTTCAGTAAATTGAAAAATAAAAAAAAGTATTAAAGTGAAAAAATGATATTTTAAATTAAAAAATGTTTATTTTACTGGCCTTTTTATTCCTTGAACAATACCCGAATCAAGTGTTGGGCATTTTCTAACAACGCCCCGCGATACCAACTACCAAGCACGAAACGAAATGTCAGTTTAAATTTGACAGTAAAGGCATAATTTCGCATATTTATGAATAATATTGTTTTGGGTGAATAATGCGAAGTCGCTTGTGAATTTTAATGACCTTCGAGGTGCCAGGCACGGCTACTTATGGAAGGTATGTGTTGTCATTGCTTCTAAGCCGAGAAATCTGACGGTATCAGCACGTGAAATTTGCCGAGACGGCAGAACAATACAAAATGGCTACTGCCGACGGATTGTCTGTAAAATCATGATGTGCTGGGCAAAGACGTTGAGCAGCATATGCGAAATATTTTAACGTAAATCGTGTGTGATAACGTTCGAATTGTGATACGCTTAATTGTATTTAGGTCGAAAGTATTAATGGTGGTGGGTGAAAGGCGCGAGAGTGTACCTAGTTGAAAGCAGCTCGCAATCTGAAAATATGACTCCCGGCGGAGTGGATCCGGGCTTCGACAATGGGGTGACCTACGTGAAGAAGGTCGGCAGCGCCGCATTCTATGGCCTGGCCTCGTTCATGATCACCGTGATCAACAAGACTGTCCTCACGTCCTATCACTTTCCATCGTTTCTGTTCTTGAGCCTTGGCCAGATGTTGGCCAGCATTGTCGTCCTCTATTTGGGGAAGCACTTTAAATTTGTCTCATTCCCCGACATGGCTAAGGACACATTCTCGAAAATCTTCCCGTTGCCGCTTATATTTCTCGGAAATATGATGTTCGGCCTGGGAGGAACACAAGCCCTCAGCTTGCCGATGTTTGCCGCGCTGCGCCGGTTCTCGATTTTAATGACGATGCTCTTGGAGCTGAAGGTGCTAGGAATTAGGCCTTCTGTTGCCGTCCAGATTAGCGTTTATGCGATGATCGGAGGAGCTCTCCTAGCGGCCAGCGACGACCTCTCGTTCAACATGCACGGGTACACTTTTGTGATGATAACGAACGCCCTGACTGCAGCCAACGGGGTCTTCGTCAAGAAAAAGCTCGAGACGATGGAAATGGGGAAGTACGGACTTATGTTTTACAACTCGCTGTTTATGTTCATGCCAGCGCTCATGGCCACCTACGCCCTCGGTGATTTGGAAAAGGCGCTAAACTACGACAGGTGGTCCGAGTCGATTTTCGTTGTCCAGTTCCTACTGTCCTGCTTCATGGGGTTCATCCTTTCGTACAGCACCATTCTCTGCACGCAGTACAACTCGGCGCTCACAACAACAATCGTGGGATGCCTCAAAAATATTTGTGTCACCTACTTAGGGATGTTCATCGGGGGCGACTACGTCTTCTCGTGGCTTAATTGCATCGGAATTAACATCAGCGTGTTTGGCAGCCTTCTCTACACCTACGTGACGTTTCGGCGGAAGCAGGCCCCCGATAAAATTACAACGAACGAGAAAATCGAATCAGTATAGCTTACCGGAGTTGAACGCGCCTGTTTGGGGCTCACGCGGGCGCGAAAAACGTGTAAATGCCAAAGCCATATTTAGTTTTTATCCTTAGTTGTAATAGACCGAGCAGGACGTCTACTTCGCAAGAAGGTTCCTAAGCTAGTGATTCTGCTTGATAGACGGAATCTGCCATCTCTTTGTTAATATTCATCCATATGGAATTATTTGTACATAAAAGTAATAAAGTAATTTTATTATAAATTTATTTCTTTTCATTATTATCGAACAAGATATATATTTTTCATTTAATTAAGCGTCAATTGTAGTTCAGGTGTAGTTCGGCCAACATTTTTGCTGAAGAATTTGATCCCTAATGCCCGAGATCTGAATATCTCTTGCGTTGCATCTTAAGAAAAAATGGGTTATTAGCTTATCAGTTTATTTTTTCGGTTCAAGTTTATCATTAACTAAACTAAAAATATTTTGATAAAGTGGATGATTAAATAGTTTTCCTTTTATTGTGTACCAAAACTCTAGTAACACTGTTTTGAGAATAACGTCTTTAAAGTTTTAGAGAAAAGGTTACAACTACTCGTCGCATAATCACCAACCGGTAAAAGCTCGTAAGGATTTAAGGCAGTTGAAGTAAGTGAATTAAAAAAATAAATTTAGAAAACCGGCTAAATATAGATTGCTAATTTTTCAAAAACAAGTATTTTTTATTGCATTGAGTTAGAAACTTGACCACGGACTTACTTTGTTGTCCTATAAAGGTGTCGTTTTTTTTCTTTTTGAGGTTTGGCTTCTTAATATCTTATCAACTCTTATTGTATTAATTTACATTAGCAGTGCTCTTTGAGTTTTTCTTTTTATTGATTGTTTTCACAGATATAGTCTAAATTAATCCCAAAACGAAGAAGAAGCGCAATATATAAAAAAATTCCTTATTAAAATTAAAACTCATAAAAAATTTTGAATAACTTTCAAATTTTACAAGACCTGAAAAAGTAATTTTCACTTTTGAACTCTTTGTTCCTTACAATTTAGACTTTAATAATTGTTTAAAATCTGCGCTAAAATCAAATTAAATATCGATAATTCAACATAGAGTTGATGTTAGCCAGTTGAGGACAGTACTGAATTAACGATTACGAAGGTACTTCCATTAAGTCGAGTTCGGTTAATCGAGTTTTGCCTCTACTAACAAAAATTATTTATACATATGTATAATTATATGAAAATTATTTTGTACTTTTTACCTCAACTATGGAAATTTGCTCTCAGGATCATAGCTATTACCTGTAGCTAGTACCTTTCGACAAACCTGTTCTGTAAACACAAACATAAAAATATACATACCTCAGTTATGGGTCGAACTGAGAACAAATCAAGAATCTAATTCACATTTCTTTCATTAGTCTGAAAAATAATGTTTCTAGACTAGAACATGAAAAACATAATTCTTAAAATAAATAGAAAGGATTAAAATTTCGAAAAGTAGATTCTCTGGTATCTTCCTCAACAAGCCTGAACACTTAGGAAATTTTTTTATGTCTATACAGAAATTTTTAAAACCCTAAATTCGATTTTTTTAAATCTCCCTGACAATAATTTTGATTCCATCCACATATAAAATCTACCGAAGTAATTTAAGCATTATTAAATAGAAACGTTGCTGATTTTTATCCTGAAATCTAAATTTTAGCTGATTAAAATTAATTTTAACAGTCGCAGTTCATAGATAATTAACCGCAGGCGCAATTAAGAAAAAAATTTTCTTTCAGTTCATAAATTATTTCCGGCCTTGCAAGTTTTCATTCAAATTAGCAAAAACAGTCAGATGACGTGAAGCAAGAGAGAATGAAATTCTTTACTTTTGTCAATACACGGATTTTGCTGTTTGTTGACCAATCATTAGAAAATTATGACTCAACTCAGATTGCTTAGGTCTCTAGCTCACGCTTATCAGCCATTGTTCTCCGTTTTTTTTGTCTTACTTTTTTTTATTCACTTCCGTGTGCTTTTTGCCTTTTCAGTGCTAGCGGATAAAAAAATTTGTTGGATCTTATCGTTAACATTTTCCAAGAGTCCTAATTGCCAAATTTCACTTATTTAATGTACGTTTGTATCTATAGTCAAGGCGATCAATGCGTAGTATGGCTCAAGTAACTTATATATGTATTTAATAGCATCACATAGCATTCATTTCGCTTTATTTTTCAAAAGTTAATTTTACGAGTCTGTTCAAGCAGAGTCTAACTTTTTGTGTAAAATGAAAGCTTGTGTGGAAGAACTGGCTTTGTTCGATTAAACCGTAATTCTGCAGCTTTACTCTAATATTTCACTTGTTAAGTTGTGCTCGATAAACTGAATGAATTGAATTGAATTTCAAATCTTTTCTATGCAAGATAAATTTCACATCCAAACAATATCTCCTTCTGTTCGGAAACGAAGAAAAAAAGCAGCCATTCTAAATATTCTCCTGATTGTTCGGAGTACCTCTCATATTCATTCCTTTGGGCATTTTTAAAATATTAACAACACGGTTTCAATATTAAAACTTAAAAATTCAAAAAACGTCCATAAAATATTCCAAATTCGATGTGGAAATGCAAAAGTTGTTAACATTCGCATTAAAGCTTATCAATGACAATATTTCAAAAGGAAAGTTGATCAGGACACCATGTAGAATCGATTGGAATAGGTACCCATTATATGTTTCGAAACAGTCGCATTATGGACCTGTGGTCCGAGTCCGAGATACATATTTAATGAAGAATTTGAAGGATGTTAATCATTTTTAAAATCATGTAATTTGAGTGCTCATATGAAAAATACTAGTGCGACGCACAAATTGTTAATTTCGTTAACACATTTTGCAATTAGTATGAATTTAGCAAGAATTGTCGACAAAACTTGGGAATATCGAAATTCGTAGTACGGTTATTCAATGAAAACTTAATCCAAAGGCAAATTCATGTAAACCCAGCTTAAATTTAAGCGGCATTTTCATTGGGAAGAAAAATAAAGGTGAAACTTATATTATTACGTGCGTCGACGAATGACCTTAGTACATATGTTTGTACACATACATATATACTTTTAACTGCGATCTTATGGTATTTTTAAAATTCAGGTTGATACTAGAAAGTGCCCTGATCAATGTTTTTTTAGGACGAAGCTATAAAGAAATAAACAGACGCCAAATGTAATAATACTACTGTATTAAGAAAACACGAATTAAAAATAGTAGGAAAATTATTTCCTACAATTTGTATTGTATGAAATCAATGTATATGTGTGTATTACATATGCATACATGTATGTTTTTTAAAGTGATGTAAGCCAGCATTTTGGAAAATTCATACACACTAAAATGTAATTAGAGAAGTTCTTAAAACTTAAATTGATATGTTAAATGGACTTCAAAAACAACAATAATAACAATATAATATTTTGCTACTCAGAAGCGTAGTTATAGAAACTACTAAAAGAAATTAAAAGTTGGGGAAAATATCTAAAAATAACGGCTTCAATTGAATAAAAAATTTTTAATTCGCTTTGGACCTTGAAAGCCATCGGTTAAAGCTTATCATTATCATGAAAATCTCTAAGCAGACACACAATGCCATCAGCTCTTGTTGGAAATAATCAAACGAACATCAAGCTAATAAACTTTAGGTCTTCTAGCAAAGAATAAAGTAAAGACGAAAATAAGAGAAGTTGCGTGTCTGGTTTTTTGGCTATTCACTTTTTTGTTAATAGCTTTTACTTGAGTGCTTCTTTATTTGGGAGGTTTTTATTACTGTGGTTTTCTTTGTCTGCAGTGGATATTCTTGTAATTATTAATTTTCTAACATTATTTGAGAGAGAACAAATACAATTTATTTGAAAAAAAAGAGATATATTCGTACAGCAGAGATATACAATATATACTATGAAGTCATTATATAAAAAATTACAAATTCCTTCAAGTAAATAACGTTCATTCTCATAATAACATTTTGCACAATTTCAGAACTTTTCTTTTAAAACAATATGATGATGAGTTTTAATGGAAGCATTTGCCGCAAAGCTTGCGGCATAATGATGCAAAGAAACCTTACCACATCTTACCGGTCAGCAGGAGGCGTAAAACCAAACATTGAAACCGATGAAAATGAGTCCAACTACGAAGGAAATTCTGAAAAGATGAGTCAGTTCACTCAGCAGTTTCTAAAAAATAGAGTTCAATTAACTGGTATACAAAAGGCCATATTAGCAGTTGGGTCATCAGTTGCTGCTTTGATTGATCCACGTCGGTAATCAAATGACTCCGAAATTATAGAGCGATTTTAACTGTGCCCTTTTTCATAGTCATGACATGATTGCGTGCTTAGGCGAAACAACTGGAACATATGCCCTTCAAAACGCACTAGACGCTATGCGCAACAATGAAGAAGGCAGCGAGATATTAAGAGAAAAACCAAGGATAAACACGAAAACTATTGATTTGAATATATTGCGCCAATTACCAGAGAACACTTTTGGTCGAGAATACGTTAAATTTCTTGACGACAACGTATTTTCCGCAAACATAATTGGATTCAAATTTTTTTTAATTTTATTTTTACTAGAATGTTACTCCTGATTCCCGCACAAATGTTAGATTCATGGATGATCCCGAGCTTGCCTACATCATGACAAGGTACAGGGAATGTCATGACCTCGTCCACACGATACTTGGAATGCCAACAAACATGCTGGGCGAAGTTGCAGTAAAATGGGTGGAAGCCCTGAATATTGGACTGCCGATGTGCTACGGTGGAGCAATTTTTGGAGCAATGAGACTACGACCGAAGTTGGATTTTTTAATTTGAGATAAGAAAAAAATGCTAATCTTCTTGTTTAACAGGCAAAGGAGAGCATATGTTTCTCGATATCTCCCGTGGGCAATTACCAATGGAAATAACGTGAAGCCGCTGATGCTAGTCTATTGGGAAAAAAGGTGGGAACAAGATGTTGGGGAATTGCGAAAAGAATTGTGTATTACATTATTACAAACAAAGAAATGAGAAGAAAGGTCAATTTTATATAAGAGAAATGTTATTTCTGTTTATTAAACTTTTATGTGTAGAAAATCTTTTTACTTTTTAACTACATATAAGTTTGTTGACAAGGTACATTCTTTAAATTAAAATATGAGTGTGCCGAAATTACTTTTTGGTCTTTGACAAAAAATAAAAGAGTGTTGCGATTGGAAACAATTTAAATACATACATATACATGTACCTCTGTGATATGTGTAGTTCCAGATTAAGTTACCTTTGCAATTATTGTCCTAAAATGAAAGTCTTCGTCTCTTCTTGATATATTAATAATGTTATCGATTTGTCAAAGTCCATTTCTAAGCAAAAGCCATTCATTTAAGCAAATTCTACGACGACATGGAGATTTTAGTGAATTTCTAAATAATTTTCAGAAAAACCGCATATCCTTATCTCTTTTCCAAAAATGTTTTCTTATAGCAGGCTCCGGGTTACAATATTTTTTAAATGATAATACCAGGTAATTTCAAATTAATGACTCGATAATTATTAATCTTCAGTAGACTTGATCTTCTTGCATGTTTTGCTGAACTAACAAGTACACAACAATTTCAACAACTTCTGTTAGAAATGCAAGAACATCCAGAGGGGAAGGAAGTACTCCGAGATCGCCCTTTATTGAACGGAGATATGATTTGTTTGGACGAGTTAAAAATGTTACGAAGCAATAGTTTGGGACATGCGTATGCAACATTTTTGGAGCAGAATGTATGTTAAATGTAGTATCATTTCATTTTACCCAAAATAGAAAGTTCTGTTTAAGATAGTTTAAAATTATTTGTTGTTTTTGATATGATAATACAATATGAATATAAAATACAAAGAAAAAGTGACTCTCCCTCGCAATTGGCAAGTCCCATTTGTTCTAATTTGATTTTAATTGATAAAATTGAACACAAATTTCTTTATTTGCTCTAATTTCATGTGCAGGGATTTCACAAAGAAGAACAATTGCCTGTAAAGTTTATGGAGGACCAAAATGTCGCCTATTTAATGACAAGATACAGACAGAGTCACGATTTTATCCATACAATAACGAATTTGCCTCCAAATAAGATAGGCGAAGTTTGCCTAAAGAGAATAGAGGCTCATACTATGAAAAATCCTCTGTGTTACGTAGCTGCTACTTTGGGACCATTACTCATGAATAAAAGGTAAATTCCATAACAGACACTTGTATGAAATAACTAAATATCTAAAATAGTCAATTGGATGAATACACAAACTACTACTTACCATGGGCGGAATCTGTCGGTAGGATGCTTTCCTTTCCATTTCTTTTTATTTATTGGGAGAAGCGCCTTGATCAAGATATTAATGACTTGCGGAAAGAAATCGGAGTGATACCATTTAATTGTATTCATAAAAAGAAGATTCTGTCTTGAATAGAATATATTTCAATTTGTGATAAAAAATACTTTTTTTAATGTCTCTCAAAAAAAGGAGTAGCTGAAGGCGACTCAATAAACGATCCCGCATGGTTTGAGGTAGTACCTTTTATTCTTGATAATTGTTTATTTTTTTCAATAAGTTCAATATTTAGCTGTTTTATTTTATAATCAGCTTCCTCAAGTTTTTTGGTAAGTTCTATAAAAAGTAAAATTGTAAAATCGAAAGTTTTATAATATAATAATCTACTTGAAATTTTCTGTTCGAAGCCACGTTTGCTAGCCACAATATCATTTTTAATTTCCAGAACTTTGTTTCTATGCAATAAAAAAATATTGTTATAAGTCTAATTAAGAGAAGAAATTACCTATAAAACGAGAGCTTCTCCTTCAGAATAATATTTTGTTCACTTAATTGTCGCACCCAAAAGCGTATCGAGTATGTTGCCATTTCCAAAACATCACTTGGCTTAATTCCCAACAAAGCGACCTATAAAAAAAACGTAGTTTAAATTAACACGACTCTGAAAGATTTAAAAGCCAGTATTTTTCGTGTTTTCTAAGAATATTTTTTTTTCTTTTTAGACAGAACTAGGAAAAATGAAATAAATTATCTCAAAAATTTCTATCGCTATTGTGCCTAATGTTCAGTGGATTTTTCATTAGAGATTTTGAAGAAAACTTCTTTTTTTAAATACAACCCTATATGTAAATAGTAGTTTATAAAATAAAATTTTTTTATAATAGAATATAGATATAAAAATTCCAAGAGTTGCGCCAGTTCCTTTCCCAAGAACAATTATTTTTAATGAAGGCTTTGCGAATTTTAGTTACGAACGGAGAATAAAAATTACATAATTGTCGCAACCGTTTTTAAGTTCTACTTTTCTGCAACCACTGTAACAAGTAATAGGTATTTTTATTTTTTAATAAATATAAATGATTGATAATTTTATTGTACATATTTACAAGAAATGAAAGAAAATGAATTTTTTGCTTTCCTTTTTTAAAATTGCGACACCCGATCGCGGGAAAAGGTTGTGCAGGTGATTACTTTAGCTTATTTCAAAGAAATAATTTGTTATTTCAAAATTTTTAAAATTCTACTGTAGCCGAAAGCCATAATTCTATAAAATAACATTAAAATTTGAGCCTAACCGAACCAGTCGTTTTTTTAATCGCCTGCGTAAGATCCATAAATACTGTTACGTATATAAACAATTTAATGTAATTCTTCATAGTTCTTAAATGATCAATTGTTGTTAGTTGCTTTTATATTTACAAGATTCAACAAATAAAGACATAGTTATTTAAAGAAAATTAAAGTTTAAAGTAAAGTAAAAGGCAGTGTAACATTGTCGTATTGAATCTCCATTTAGCTTTTTGAGTTTGTGAATTTTAAAATCTTTTTTTTAAGAGTTCATAACTTCTTCTTTAAGATCAATATGTACATATTTCCATACTTTTAGATCAGAATATCGCCACAATTCGAATATAAAATCGCAATTTGAAAAAGCCTCGATTAAAAAAGTTTGATTTTTTTTTGAGCGGACAAATTTTCCAACTTTCTAGGTGTATCTAGCACCTTAAAATATGTAAAATACAAGAAGAAAAACGTTGTAAAAGTACAACTGAATATAACCCTTCTAAAATTTCCATTCTGAATTTTGAATCTATAAATGATATCAAAAATAACGGAAACTCACCGCTTTGTATTCGTTGGAAGGATTTACTTTGGTCTCGATGACGCTGTAGTTGTCCTTGAAGGCTGTATCACAGGCAGGACATTTTAAATTTGCCCAATTCCTCTTGATATAAGCCCCATGCTCCTCACAAAATATGTGAGAACACGAAGTGGCCCAACCGGACGAAGTGATTTCTTTTAAACAATTTTTAAAATTGCACACCAAGTGGAACGACATGTTTCCCGCAGCCGCTTTCGAAGTAACTGAAAGTACCGGTTCACATTCCGGAAGTGTCGCTTCATATTGAGCTAAATTATCTTTGTGTGAGATTTAAAATTAATTGTTTTTTTACGATATAAGGTTTCAAATATTAAATTAGCTTTAAGAAATAGGTAATATACGTTTAGTTTAATAAAAAAAAAAGACAGATTTCTAAAGCTTTTTATATTAAAACGAAATTGAGCTACTTTTGCTTTATCTGGTAACGCTCTCCTTTAAATGTCAAACGGTCAACTTGCCCGACCAGTTTACTGTTTATTAACAGCCGATGATGTGTTCGCGGCAGAGCCGTTCGCCGACACCGCGGATAAAATACTGAGATTCCGAATTCATAATAAAGTGTACTTATCTCGTTGTTATTTCCTGCAACTGCCTGAGTGGCAATAAAACTGTTAACATTCGTGCGAGAGTTGGAACATGTCCGGGAGATTCGAGGGATTTACGCAAGAAGACATAAACAAACTGTCAAGAGGTGGAAGTGGAAGAAATCGTGAGTATGAAGAAAATTGGCTCGTGAAGGCCGTTAATTTGCGGTCTTTTATAGCGAAGCCAGCTTTTTTGAATGGACGGGGAATACGCAGGATGCCGGATAAGGAAACATCGAAAGCTCAACAGAAGGCACCTGTTGTGCAAGTCGAAAAAACATCGCAAAAACATGAGGCCCTTGAGGGGACAGCAACAACAACGTCAACGAACGAAAGCATGACGTCTCTGCAAGAGGCAATCTACTTCCGGCCGCTTTCCTACAGGAAGCAACCAAAGCCAGAAGTTCCAGATGAGTCAATTTTACATCTGAGCGATATACAGAAGCATGAGGAAAGCGAAGATGACCACCGGAGCAACTCCTCGCCGTTCCGCGGTATTTCCCTTAAGGACTTCGAAGTCCATCGAAAGAGGATTGAGGAACAGAACAAACAGAAAAAAGAGATTCTTTACCGTGCAATAGAGCATCAGTAAGTCCTCTAGGTTTACAGCAACGAGCCTTCTCTAACGCGCTTTGCTTAGTTCGCAGAAAACTGCTGCGGAGGCGAAAAAGATCGAAGAAATTAAAGCCGAACTGGCCAAGCTGGACAATGACCTCGCTGTAGACGTTGCAATTTTGAGGAAGCAAATCGAAGGTGCCTGCTTGCAGTACTACAATATACAGTGAGCGCATCCAGCACAGTACAGCGAACATTGGGAATGATATCTAATTGAAATTCGCATTTTAGGAAACAGTATCACAAAATTGAATCTCAATTCCTAAAGGCAAAAATGGACCTGCACAACGCCTCTGAGCGAAAAGAGCTACTTACTGAGCACCTATGCACTGTGATAGCGCACAACGAGGACAGGAAGGCGAAAAAGCTCTCTGAATTAATGGAGAAAGTTGGAATCTCACCCAGCGGAGATCTAGATATCGAGAAAAATTAACTTATTAGGATGGGTACTCAAAGTCAATTAAAACGAAACTGTTATTTCTACGATCAACTTTTAATAAACGGCCGATATTATTAAAGACGTCTTCATCCTAGCACAATTTTGTATACCTTATCGGAAAACATGAATTTTATTTTTCGGCTTTTCTGGATTGTTGCATATATCTTTGGAATTTTTGTATTTATTTTTATATCAGGCAAGCACGCATGCAATCATGCAATTGTGGAAGCCGCACCGATTGGTACCTAGAGCTCGTACTCCAAAGTTTCCAATCAATTAATTACGCTTGATATGCATGCCTCAAGTAATTCTGCATAATCTAATATATCTATTTGCCAGCGTGTAAATTGGAATTAAAATTTATGCAGCAAGTTACTTAAACCAAGGAGATGGGTAAGACTTGTACATATTTGAAATATGTATATTGGTATTAAACTATTTCATTTTAAGGAAATGTTTTGTTCTATTACTATAAAACAAAGCATACCGCAAAATAATTACCGTTTTTAACTTGGTCTTAATTAACATTGTTATTGCTCATTTCCTTAAAATATTGCATTATTTCATAACGGCATCTATTATGGATGTATATCGTTATTTCATTCTTATTACAGCTTAATTGCGTGCAAACATTCTAGGAATAATGCATATTATATGAAATAGAGTTGTAAACGTCTATGTTATTTCCGGATAATTGGAATAATAAAAAATTCTTAGAGAAATATATAAACGAAAGCTCGAAAATCATGAGGTAAGTAATACAATAAGTTCAAGACTAGGTCTGCACCTCTTGATTCCAGAAACAATGTATGGGAAAAGTACAAATAATTAAATACCTTTAATATAACAATAATGTCATTTTCACTATGAGATTTGTTAAAAAGTGAAGTTTTTTACTGGCAAATTATAGTGGACGGTAATAAAGGACCAATTGGCGACGCGAAATTATTACAATTATTGATTTTATCCGGTAAGTTTCACAGAATATTTTCTAAAAGCTTATTTATTATATTACATTTTTTCCAGATTTTACTTATCACTACTGATGGTGAGTACAAACTTACACATATTATTATATAAGATGCAACATATAACATCAAGTATGTAAATTATTGAGAATTTTCTGAATTCAGTGGAGAATAGTTAAATTAAAGTTCAATGTTTTCAAATTAGATCACAAATTTCAAATTTGTTAAATTTAATCTAAATTCAGTCAACTTTGACCACTCATTTCTCAAAATTAAAACAGATGCTCATCTTGAACATACATTATAAACACATATAATGGGAGATTACCAAACCTCACCCCCCTCCTAAAATCCCACCAACCCCACGGACCTCTTGTCACTTTTCACCTCACTAGGAATATTAATTGATATTTAAATTATTTTAAAAACTTTAATTGCACTTACAGCAATTGATTAATAGAACATAATTTGAGTAAGCAGTAGATCAGGTGGAATATAATCTTATATGGATTCACCATATGGGCTGTGCTTCCGAGAGCGCTGTTTTTAACATAGGGATTACAATTTTAACTGTAGGCTCTACTTTTAAATAAATAAATAAATAAATAAATTTATATCTATTGATAAAACGATGCTGCAAGTTCATTTTGAAATTTTTCAAGCTGGTCGAACTCGCCAATTTAAAATGTTGGTCGATCAAAGTGGTGTGTAGGGTCAGATTAACTCAGAGCTCCATGAATAAAAAAAGGTGTGTTCCCTAAGAATTAAATTGTTATGAATAATGAAAACATATAGCTACGTTTTGCAATAAAAGTTTGCGATCTCTTAAAATTCAAGTTCTTAGGGTTGAAGTATTGCAAAAATGAGAATTTTTGCGCACAACTCTATATCCCAAAAATAAGAAGGGACCGAGAATAGATCCTTGTGGGACTCCATTGTAATTTATTGTATTAGTTATTCGATTTGTCCAGTGATTAATTTCGCAACTCCAATGCATTTGATATGAATGAGGAAAAGCTTCCAGGTGCCCGCAAGCACGAGGTTGCTGTACCCTAGTCGAATAATTTCACCGGCTGGACTTGTTACTGTGATAGTTCGTCTGCGAGACCCGCGCCATCGCGGTCCGTGTCGTCGACGGAAAGCTCAAAAAGAACGCTCACCACGGGGAAGTCACGCTACGGTGTGCTACCACACGTCGGCTTCGAGTGCGCAGTTGAGGCGCTGCGCCGCATGTGGTGAGTGTTTCACCTGTGTGCCGGCTGTTGATTGTCCGTTGCCCAGGTAAATGTGCGAAATGGAACGGCGATTGTCGCCGGGCCGGAGCGCCTCAAGAGCCCGAACTCAGGTTCGAGTTCGGTTCTGCTTCAGTGCAATTCTGGTTGTTCCGCAGTTAAGGGTGTCACGATCACGGTGCAGTTTCTCAAGAAAGTGAACGATTACTCATAGTCTGCATAGCGGAAAACAAAAGACGTTGATCATTCACCCGCGCTGGCCGGCGTCGTCTTGTGCCTCACGTTCTTCACTGTGCGCTCCCCCCGTCCGCCCCTTTGTGCATTAAAAGTTGATTCTTGAGCTGGGGTTCCGTTAAGACTTTACAGTCACACAATCGATCCTCTCAAACTCGACTGCTCTGCGATCTTCTCTAGCCGAAGTTTCGCAACAAATTCAATCGGCCAGTGCAGTTGCAACGGAATTAGTCAAGTTCGAACTCTGGTGATTACGACTGGAGCTGGAAGTGGCGTCTCCACCGAGGTGACAAGTTTCGCGGTTACGGCTTATTATGAATTGTGGTAATTGGTGTTTATGTAAATCGGCACCGCGATCACTTGCAATCGACTGCGATCCAACCGCTGTTTGTGTTCTCGCGACGCTACCGCTGGCAGGCGTTATTTTTTGAAATTGTTTCTTTTTTTTTTTTAAATCTACTTTTTTTTTTGTCCGCAACCACCAACGACAGCCGTGAATTATATAACGACGGAAACACGCTCGGATATGCGTTTAATTGCTGCTCATAGCGTTGCTCTGGAACTGGCGATGTAGACTTGGCCCTGCTGAACAACTGCAACTGCTCCGCACGTGGGCTGCTGGACATAAATTGTTCTATCGCAGAAGGGCACTCGGCCTACGGGCGCATCTCAAGAAATCGTTTAAGGCTTATCACCTCGACTAGGTGCGTATTCATTAGCCTCCGCAGATATGCTGTCAGGCAGGTTGCGCCTCGAGAGCCATTCGACGACAAGTTCCAAGGGCATTTTTGTCAATGGGGGCACTGAAATCTTTGGATCGCATTTTGGTGGCTTCCTTCGGACGAGGCCAATCAACAGGACAATTCACAGAAATATGGAGAAGAAACTCAATGCCAACACAACTTAAGTCTGGTGGTGTTCTTGCCGCTAAATTACATTTTAAGTCGTGAACTCGGTTTTGGGCATGTCGACAAAGTCGACTATAATTAAGGTCTAATGAGCTTACTTTAGGAATTTCGTTTCATGTATTTCGACAGCCATTTGGAGCGCCCTGGATTCATTCCCCTATTTCGCCCATTTTTACTGCAAGTTTCCCAATTTGAATGAAATTAGAGCTAAAAATCATTGGCCGTAATTAGAAGCATGTATAAGTTTCACTAATGAGTTCACATTTCTTAAGAATTACATTTTTTTCTGTCTAAATGAGTTTTTGGTGCGCCACTGTACAGTGTAACATGCTAATTTTAAGTAGTATCGGCATGCATCGCAAATTGAAGAAAACTTGCACGATCAGACTTGGTTGTGGCGTGCTTTACAAATAATAAGTGATAACAGCTTCGTTTATTTGCTAGTTAATTTCGAAGCAAACGAAAGTGCTAAAACTAGAAATAAAAGTGAACAGGTGGACGCGTTTTTGAAATATCACTTAATATAAATAACGAACCGTAAGGTTGGTTTTTTAAAAGAGAATTTTACGATATTTTAATAGTTTCACCGTGATTTTTATGTCACTTTATGCTTTAAAGAGTGATATTATTTTATTTTTAATTTTTTATGATACAGTAAAATGGATGATTTAAGTCCAGATAATCAAATATATATTTTTTACTTAATTGAAAAACTTCAAATTCTACTTCTGGGGTTTGATCAGGAAAAGCAAGGATTAATAGAACCTTTAAACAAAGGAAGATGGAAAGAACGTTGGTAATTCGCTCAGGAATTGTCCATGATTTAAGATCTGGATATTAAAAAGCCTATTTGATACGATTTGAGTTTCAAAAATCATCACATCGTTTTCGAGATTTTGAGAAATATAGCAAGAACTCGCCACTTATAAATAAGAAACGGCAAAATGTTTTCTTTTTATGAAACGTCATATCCTAAAACATAGTTTTGTTTTGGCTTTTAATATAACTTAATATTCATAAAAAAAACTGGAATTTCCACAATATATGTACCTGTTAGTATTTTATTACCCGATTAAGTAATATCAATAAAGATTATAGAAATGGAATAAAACATTGTTACCTTGACCTTTGAAGGCCGTTTCAAAATCGTCTGAGTAGGTAACAATAAGCAAGGTAGTTTGAAACAACTAAAAGTTAAATTGTAGAAGCTTACAGTCTTTTTTATTGACGGTAAAAATAAAAAATTGATTAAAGATCAAGTTTAATTGTTCACAACTGATGTCTTTTGAAAATAAATGTTATTTAAAATCTATTAGTGGGTTACGTATCCTGTAAATATGTAGGAATTGCAATTGAAAAAAGGTGGGAATTTTAATTAAATATTACTTTAAATTTAAATGTTATATTTCGTTGGCATAAAATTGCGAACAATGACACTGAATGCATATTTTCCAGAAAAAGTTTGGAAATCTGGAAATGTATTTGTGGGCCCAGTATTAATATCTATAATTAAGTCAGTTTGTGTTTAATTATATTTAAGGAATAGTCCAGAAAATATGCGTACTTTTATTGTTAGTAAATGTGAACACAACTCTCCTTCTTTTACAAGTCCAAGGATCTATAATAGAGTCTTTTGGACTTCTAAACCATTTGAGATATAAAAGTCAATTTTGTCGTTTTGGAATTTAAATTGAATGTTGCACTTTGTTTAGATTATCTTATCTCAAGTATTTTAGAAGATAGAAAAGAAAGCAGCACAAAATATTCACTAATTCCATTAAAGTTAAAGAATATTCAAACTAAACTTTAAATCATCTATGAAGCGCTATAAAAGAATTTATTTATTTGTACATATATGTATGTCGCTTTAATAGTTGTAAATATCCATTACATCTAATATGCTAAAATATAAAATTGGTGCAAATGTTTCGAAAATATGAACTAATTTTCCCATGACTTCTTCATCCGGCAGATTTAATTCATCAATCGTTCATGTTGTAAATTGAATTGATTTTCAGTGCCAAAGGAAACAGAGCGTGAAGAATTCATTTCGACCGATTTGAACAATAACCAAGAAAATCTTAATTTTCGGGTACAATTTTAGCTGTCCGAGCACCGCACCTACAATGAAAGTCGAGCACATCAACGGTATCTTCTGATATTAATTTTATTAAATCTATGCAAAATCTGTTCCGAGCAAAAGCAGCTAGATTTCCGCGGACTGTCTCATAAAATTTAAATGAACCTGTCGATTTCATCATGCGTTTTATTCATCTTTTATTTTATTTATATCAGGTCACCTTAAGTGAGCAGCGATTTCGGTAATGTCGCTGAAGGAATACCGGTACGAACAGATAACCTTTAGCATTCAAACGATATTTGATTTACGACTCCTATTTTTACCTGGAAATTGATTTTGAGGTAACCATAACAAGAGTTCGCTTGTCCTTCGCTTCCGTTTCCCTTGCGACCCACTAAAGGTTAAGGTTTCAGTAATACCGGTAAGCGGTGAGCGTAAGGTGGACGCTTTGTTTGCTGTTTTCTTAGGGATTGTATTACGCGGCATATGTCAACGTCGAAGGGCAAGTTACACGGGAAATCCCTTTTTGAGAAAACACCGGTGTCCTAGGGTGGATTTGTGCAGACGCTTGAGAGGGTTTCTTTATTTATGTAGAATGAATGGAACTACACAATCCAATTCCTTTCAAATAAGGCTCTTATTAAGTTGTGGGAATATTTCTTTTTTTTTACAAATTTTCCTTTATTTCTATTCAATTGATTTCATTGAATCCTACTGAATTGGAGCTGATTAATAGGAAAAGTTTAAACAATCTTTTGAGTTACAAACGTGAAAAACAAGTTTGTAATTTACTCGCGCAGTGATATTTTTTACCTTTAATTAAATTCCACTGGTTATCAAGGTTGTAAGCATTTTTAGGAATTTTTTGAAGCATTTTTTGCGGTTTTAATGCTTTTCAATATATTTGGATTTCCAGGTACAAGTGCGGTGAACCTTGCTTTGACTAAAAGAAATGTGAATTTTGCGAAAAGCACTTTACATTAAGTTGAATTTAATGAAACAATTCAACGAATTATCGATTATATTATGTTATAATATCGATACATGATTAACTCTCACAATTATTAATTTGCTCCAATCAATCTCATCGATGTTAATACTCGTATTTAGGTCGTGCTCAAAAATGGGAAGTCTACTGCCGTAAAGGTATTATAATCGAGGAACTAAAACACTTTTGTAAGCCTAGTGATTACCTATCCTATGTTTGTATAAACTATCCTATTTGTATGTCGTTATCAAATTAGCTAATAATTTAAAAAATTAAGATATATTAACTTATCAAATTAAGAATAAAAATTCGATACGCCATTTTCAAAGTATAATAATAAAAGAAATAAGAAAATTTATGTGAATGTATAAACTACAGAATTACGTAAACAAATGTATCTGGATTCCTCTAGAGTTTAGAGAGTAATGTGATTTCTTAATCTTGCAAAATCAACAGAGCCATAAAAGCCTCAATAAAGGCACAAAATACCACTTAATACTGCTAAATTGGAATTAGTCATACTAAACTAAGAAAGATTACCTACAAAATGTTTTAAGTGGAGATCGTTAGGACAGTAACTAATTATCGTCGATCGTAAATCATCTACAAAAATATTTAAAAACGAAACTGAATTGAGGAATTTATCTAGTAAAAACGTAGTAAATATGTGTCACAGTTTAGAATAACTACGAACATTTTACGACATAACAGGTACAAATTTAGGCATGTAGCTATTCAATTTTGTATCACCCAGAATTTTACAATCAATTAATTTTTAACGAAGAAGCAACAAAGTGGCGAGTGATTCCATCGCAGCCTTCACATAAATCGACACCCACTCGCAAGAGGAAATTGGACTGATTTTCGTAATCAAAAGTGGCACATCGAATTTTATTAGTTTTTCCTGCTATATAGAGATAAAATATTATTTATACTTTTTTCGCTTTTGTGTAAAAAAAACGGCAGCAACATCTTCACGCCATTGTTCATTATAATCTTCCTGTAATTAGAAAAATCCACTGTAGAAGTTAGCGCCCGCCTTTTCAGGTCGCTATGAGAAACGCATGGTGCTCCAATTACAATACAAGTGCAAGTGATTTTCCAAAGAAATTTAAAGAAAGCGTTTTCCTCATTGTTCTGCGTCTTTATGGAAAACAAGAAGAAAAAAAAAATGTTTTCAAAGAAATTATGTATCTTCCCGCGATCCGGACAAGTGATTGTGGCTCTTCTTAAATTGTGTTGCTATGCCCTATAAAGTGCTTTAACCACCTTTTGCTTTTGCTCTTTTAGAACGAACTTTGTATGTTAACATGTGCACGAGAAAATTCGAAAATTGAATGGATAAGAATATTTGAATCGGATCACAAGATTTAACTTATGTGCAGCCAAAATGAAGTGGCGATTAAGTGCGGACGGCGGACAGCAAAAAGAGGTGAGTGTCATCTTTCTTGCGTAATTCGATATTATTTTGGAGAGATAAGGCTTTTTGTTATTAATATCTTTTTGTGTATTCGCAATTATTCTATAAATATACCAGCGGAGCAATACGCGTATCAGTTCCATTTATATTATAAACGATTCGGATGTGATAACTGTTTCGTTGCAAAAAGGGTCAAGTAAATAAATATCATTTAGTATTCGCATTATTTTTGTAAACAACATTTAGCTGAAATTCAGTACTGAAATATAGTTTTAAGTGGAGTTGTTAAAACTAAATTAAATTTATTTATACTATGTTGTTAAGATCATCTGCTTAATTCAACTGTTAAATTTTGTAGTTGACTGCAGAAAGTGCAATGATTTATCACCAAAAGTGGAAAATGGACTTAAAATAAAAGAGGAAGTATTTAAGTGCAAAGAATTCTCTAACAGAAATATCCCAAGATTTTATAGATGTCCAGAATAGAAAAAAATTTGATCAGTTGGTAAAGGAAGAAAGAGTCAAAACGACTTATAAAAGGTGACATTTTTCGTTGTGCCGGTATATGCCCAATGAATACGACATTCGGACAACACAAGAAGATCGATCTGGGCAGCAATCGATAAAAAAAAGGATTTCGAAGAGTTCGCAAAATATATTGATTAAAAAAAACTTGCATTCTTGCGTACAAACGATGACATCCGAAAAAAATGAATGAACATCTGAAATAGGTATAGCCAAGGAGCTTTTGATAGACTGATAAAAATTTGGAGGAAGAAACTACATTTCTGAGATCCTCCAGACTAGAGAATAAACTGAAAGAAACTGATTCGTACTAATTTTTCCTTGATCATAAAAAACTAATCGATTTTGTTAATGTAAGAGAATCGGACTTCTACATAGCTAGCTGACTTTTGAATCACATTCTGAATCTGCGTTTTTGAAGTAAACCCCTTGGTTTACGATTGAACTTCCAACATCGCACGCCGGTGAGGCATTAACAATTCGGTTGAGTGCAAATATCTGCGAAACTGCGTTTCATTTACTGCTGCCCCATGAATACCGCGGGCTCACTTATGATTATCGTTTTTGACTTACCACGATGGCTTGATATTATAAACAAAAAAGCATTAAGTACTTTACTAAAGAAGATTGTCTAGTCGCGTTATTTTAAGAAGCTGTTTATCTTTTGGGAACTTAAAAATTGAAGATGGTGGAATTTAAATTAAATTTTGTATTAGTGGTATCGGTGTGGTATTTATGCACATAAAAGTCGAAGTTTCAAAATGGCGGACTTAAGATGGCGGCCACTAATTGTAAATTTCAATGGATTGTTATGAATATTGCTACATATTTGGAGTTTTTGGAGATGCTGATTGCGAATCTGCTTTCAAAATGAAGAAATCAAGATAGTGTACCCAATATGTTGATCAAATTTTCAACAATTCAAAGTAATGTCATGAATAAATTAGAATAGTTGATTAAATACCCAATAATTTATTGAACATTTGAGCGTGTAACGAAATGTTTAAGCAGGCGATAATTCCTGCAACGAATAGATATGCAGATTTAATGTTTTTGAATAAGGCACTGATGAAATAGCGAAAAAAAATGAATACTCTTATATATTTATTTAACACTTAACAATAAAAACGTATAAATACAGAAATACAGAATAGATTGAGCCCTCCTGATATGGACGGTGGTAGCAAAATGGGTTTTGAACGGTTGTGAATTTCATTCATTTTAGTAATATGTAAAAATACCAACATTTTAGAAGTATTTAATTAAGTTGTAAATTTGATATACCGGTTGATGCCTGGTTACTCAGCTGGTGGCTTATAAAGTTTAAACCATTCAGAATTTCTGTACCAAACTTTTACATAAAGAATATTTTGTTTAAAATGACAATATTGGAGATCTAAAGTGTGTATGTCTTGTGTTGTAATCTGATGGATGGAGAAGCGTTGCTCTGTCGTTTAGTAAATCAGACCTTTACCTGAAATCCAAAGGTACGGGCGCACATAATTCTTGCTTATCAGGGAGCAATTTGTAAACCGGTCGGAGCGATCGCCCCAACGATCTTGACACTTGTGTCGCGCGTGCATTTCGTTTCTCAATATCTCATCAGTGCATACTGAAGTGGCGCACCAAGAGGTTTCCAGACAATTGCATCCACCTGATTTCATGCTTCCACTTACGTAATTGATTAAGTGCAGAGAGTCGTTGTCGCGATCTCACTCAGTCGGAAATTTCAAGGTTTAGTATGTGTGCGTTGCGTACATTAATTACCCAATTATTCGCTGCATATGTTTCCAACCTTGACACAAAGTCAAAAGTGGTTTTTTTAGTGTAATTTTTTAGGGTAACGCTTAGGCAGACGGTAGACTTTTGAGACCACCATCAAGAGCTATTTTGCACCTTCCGATGTCAAAGATCTCGAGCGACAATGAAAGTCACAAGTCAATGACTTGGCTGCCGTTAAGATCTTTCAGCCGTTTCGTCGGCCAGTCGTGAGTGCAGCAAACTTTGTTTACGCCGGACACCGTCCGAGGCGCCTCGAGACGGAGGGACCTTAAGTAAACCCAATTGAGCAAGTAGAGGGCAGAATTTGCTAGACGGAATATGCCAGTCGAAGCACGTTTTCATTTTGTCATTTTCCTCGAGGTGAGCAGAGCCAACGATTACGGCTTTTCGTCGGTAAAGATGAGTAATAATTATATCTGGTTATTACCGAACGCCGAACATGGTTTTTGAATGACCTTAAAAACAATCTTTGCAATTCCTAAACAACTCCGCCGATGAAAGCTTCTGGCCGGTGCTTTGTATGCAGTCTGAAGCTGCTTAAGTGGCTCCCATAAACGTTTTTGGTCGGATGACCAACTGCCGATGATTAAGCATTTCAAAATATTCCCTATCTCCGCCATGGTTTTGCTCACCGTGAATCCCAGTAGAGTGCCTCCCGGAACCAGTTACTTGAAAAATCCGACTTTTTTTTCTTCTTTGGCATTGATAAATTCTTAAATCGATGTGGTATGTAAATTAGGTGCAAAAAGGGTATCGAAATAGCCTAGTTAAGGTAATACCTAAAGTACTTGCGAATTATTGCAAAAAGATTATTATAAATATATCGTTTACGACTTACAAAAATAATAAGGTGTGTAATTGCTTATTTTTATATACACAGCTTTTAATTGAAAACAAAAATAAAATATCAGTCAATGTTTAACAAGAGTACCTACTTAAAGACTGCGCAGCGCCATGCGATAAGCTCAGTCGTCAAACAGTGACTCATTTCTGGTGTAATTAAAAATACCACTAAATATACACACACCATACTTTGTAAAATGATAAAAAGTAATTACAAATAAACATTACGCGTTGAATTTTACAATTTTCGAAAACTTTGCTTAAACCATGTCACTAATATGTTTCCTTTTTTTGTGTGTGTGACCCTGGATTTCTAGCGATAGACACCTTTATAAAACAAATGAAAACAAAAAAATTTCAGCTCGCTAAGATAATTTATTACAGAGATATGTATAATGAATTAAAGGTTGACCCAAAAATTCCGAAAATCATTGGAAAATAAATGTTTTTTTCTATTTCATCGTTTTGTACTTTTGTTTTTTAAATGGTGCGAAGGATGAAAACTCTAATGACTCAAATTACATAACAAAAAATGTGAGATTACATTGAACTCTTTACCTCTAATAGATTCCGTGGTGTGATGTCGTGAAGTTGTAAAGTTGTGTAATTTTAAATTTGTGGAGAATTAACTTCACGTTCACGATATAAAAATTCGGAAGCTATTATAGGTAAAGTCTATTGTAGTGTTATTGTTTGTATTTTATCACTGTAGAGTAAATGAATTACAACAAAAAGACATTTTTTAACGATTTTCGAATATTTTATAACATTTCATTTAACTTGGTTTGTTATCTGGCATACATTTTTTAATCAATATTTTATGCATTTTCTGATAAATTGACTCACATCTCGTCTTATGTACATATAAGTTGTTCTGACCTCTTTGTCATTTTCATCGGTTCCGTTGTGAGAATCCAAGATCACCAAAAGGATTACTTCAGTTTCTATTATGATATATAAAAATAATGACCAACTTCATAAATTTAGTCCTCAAGACTGCTACAACGCAACCAGAATCTATCTTGAAGGCCAAAACTCGATTTAAGCTGTTGACCCCTCAAAGAAACTTAACAATTTACAACAATAAAAAACTGCCTCCAAATATCAACCAATTTCTAATCAAGGTTAGTTTCCTATGAAACGTTCAACAAGTAAGATAATTTGCTGCATTCACAGCTTTTTAGATCGCATTTGAAAATTTGACAAAAACGATAATCAGCTGGAAGTACAACCATGAAATATGAAAAACATTTCATAGATCACTGAATGGTTAATGAAAACTTGTCCATTTGTTTACCCAATATGTTTATTTAAAAATTGCTCTTATCCGAATGGCGGTGACATCGACGCAATTTATTTGTACAAGTGAAAGCAGAACCCAAACGGAAACCAGAACTTTTTGATTTGCGTTTAATATTCAACTGAAGAATGATTTCAAGCTTCATATTTTTATTGCTTTCAGTTTTGTGGGAAAATTGTTGTAAGTCGCACGTTTACCGGTGTGCAACTTATATGAGCAATATCGAAAAATAAGATAACGTAATTTAATTAATTAATAAGTGAGATTACTTAATGAGTTTTATTGTTATACATAACAAGCGCGAGGTGGAACATAAAATAAAATTTCAACGTTTTACCTAATATACCTAAAACGAAGTAGTGAAAGAAGTGAAAGAAATGCAACTTATTTAAAATTTATACGCATTTTATAAACAGTACGCCATCAGATTGACTGTTAACAGCTGAAATCTTTTCTTTTAGTCAAAAAACATTTTTTTTTTCAAATAAATGACAAATTATTTCTATACAATTTTTCTCGTAGATTGCGAACTCGTAGATGAATTGTAGTCAATCAACCAGCTACTGTTTGTGAGAAAAATAGTGTCAAAAAATACAGAAGAACGTACAAAATAAAAGGTTCATTGTAGAAGTTTTTAGAATGATTTAAATGAAAGCCTAAGTCCTAGTCATAAGAATATCAAATACACCTTATCTCTAAAGACGTTTCTTTATTCGTCATTTAAGTATATGCAATAATAGTTTTTTTTGTAAAAAAAAGTAAAACTCTCGGATTATTTCGACATGTTTTATAGCTTTTTGTATTTTTATGTAAATAGTGTACGATTTCAGCTATCATTTGAGCAACATTATAAGCTTCTGGATCAATCCATTATTTTCTAAAAAAATTTAATCCTATTTTTCTCGAAAATCGGAGCTTATTGAGCATTTTCATGTACGAAATGGTAATCTACGGAAGAAATCCTATAGAAATAATATGCAAATTCTTAAAAAAAAATATTGTACAAGCAATGCTTTGTTGTTTCCATTTTTCCCACAATTGCAGATATGTAGTTGCGCAATGATCACATCGTTTATATTTATCCGATGGTACTTGGAAATTTTAATATATGGAATTTTATGCAAAGTTTCGCTTTAAATATAGCAATTAAACGTAGCAATTTAAATCGAATTTCCGCTATACTTCTCTACGGCACAAATGTACCTACTTTCGTTGGCCACTAATAAATTTTATCTTTAAATTAAAGAAATAGATAAAATAAATGTTAATACAATCTAAACCAGAATAAATCAGACCAACGATTGAGATCAGATCCATAGTTTTTGACATAACCTAAAAAATCACGATTTTGTTAACTTTTCAAATGTAATACTCAGAAAGAAGTACAAGAATACAAATGTGACTTAAAATAAAATGCAGATTTTTTTTCCAGAATTTCTGGACTATGTCAACCTTCCTAACACAACCTTATTCAATAATCATAACAATAGATTTTCTTTCATGTTCATTACAATTAAAGTATAAATATTAGCGTAGACAAACTAACAATTCTTCAAATGTTTATCTTTAAGGTTAATATTTCGAATATTTAAATATATGTATATGTACCTTATTTAAAAATGAAAAATGCTTTTTATGAAATGAAATAAAATTGTTTTGTCTACGCAAAATTTATATTATAGTTATTTTCTTACCATCTAATATACATATACTAGAGACAGAGAAGTGCAAGTAAGAATTTTAAATTAAATTGTATAAAGAAGAATTAAATTAAAATTGGGAATGAGTATTTGGACAAATGTTTCCTTATAATGTTGTTAAATGAAAAAAATTGTATTTAAGTTAGCTTTTTTTTGCATAATGCATGTTCTTCACTAACATAAAATAATCCATATGTATTGAAAAATTGAATTTCAATCTCATTTTATAAATATTGAATCAGGCCGTCTAAATAAAAACCAGTTTAATTTCTGTATGTTAATGTAATTCACTGAAAGGTGAGCTTCTTCATATTTCAAACAGATTTGCTCATAAAACATTGAAAAAAGTTTTCTTCTTTCCGAGTTCTTACATATGTATATATGCACTTATTCGCATATTATTATGAATTTTATGCAAAACAACATTTCCTTATCGTATCTTTTAGTTACATAAGTTATAAAAAAAGACTCGGCAGACTGGCGCTGCGTTATCTAACTACAAATTTGTTTATTTAGCCAGTAAGACTCAGAAAACAAATTTTTCCCGCATCCCAGATTACTAACATTATAATGTAATAGCTATAGCGTTTTACAAAAAAAGTTGATGTTCCAACAACAAGATATCTGTGAGGAGAAATAATTGTTCAAAATAACTCTGTAAACTATCTTTATCAGCAGTAGAATGCTTCCCAGCTACTTAGGCAAATTTAACCAAAGTCCGACACACGGTAGAAAAACTTGTTTAATGTATGACTGCTTGACTTCACACCGGATCTCTTCACCCTCAAGGTCGTTCAAAATAAATAACAATTAAAAACCGAAGAAGATACTTGAGGAACTAATTAAAAAGCGAACCAATGTTAACAGTGGCTTGATAAAGTGGTGAGATTGCTTTGTAATCGGGCAGTTAACCAATCGGTTCGCCTGGCACCTATTACTCATAGGCGAAATCACTTTTTAATATTGAATACTTGATTGGCACGAATTCAGCATGACTACCTGCAGTTGAGATGAAGTCTAGCAGTTACAGGTATTTCCCACGTGAGCTTTCAGAGTAATTAAAATTTCAAAACCGCGAAACGAATGAATGAATAAAATTATGCAATTGTGAAGTTTCCTCAGAATCACACCTGTTTTGAGTAATTTATAAGTGTTTTTATATGATGACACTATTCGGGAATTATTCACTTCATCGGCATGTAGGTTATGATAAGAGATTTCAGGAATTATGTGTAAATTTTTACACTGCAGTAAATTACTTGGTGAAACTAGTCAGCGAATACTTTAATTTATCTTTGTATTTCTTTTTCTTTTTTTGTGAATGTTTTTGGAATTAACTAATTGGATGAAAATTTCTCTTTTCAGCTTCCAGATCACAAATCGATGTCGTATGTGATCACAGGCGGGCAAGACCTCAATGAGGAAAAAGCCAGAAATGTAGCGACAAATACACTGGAACAAAACTACAGACCTAGACATAGTAATAATGATAGTACTGTAGATATGCGAAGTGATCCTCATCACAAATATCGTTTGTGCCTCGAGGAAGCATTAAAATCGAGCGATGAAACCGAAAAGCACGGAAGCAATGGTAACATCTTCGTCATTAGTTCCAATCAATCCAGACAATCAGTGCCATGGCCAAGCGCAGCGGCCGAGCAAACGATGACAAACATCACAAGCAAGACCGCTAATGATAGTAATCTCAGTGGTATGATATTAGATAATTACACCGATGAAACCAACAATGAGTTTCATTACGTAAACACTAACACGAACCCGTCTAGCCACGGCAGCCTAAACAAGAATGGATCAACGACGAAACTCTTGCCGATCACGGACGATCAGTCCAGCCCTCAGGTGAGTTATTATTTCGAGCTAGCGTTAACGAAAACATAATTAAATTCATTGCTGCTATATTTATCAGTTATCTTCTGATTATCTTAATTGATTACTGATTTAATTATCTAATCAATTCCATCTGAATTCCTTGAGCATAAGAGAAATTAGCAGCAGCACCTGCCAACAGATTTCCTCCATCAAAGGGAATATCTAAATCCAAGTTAATTAATTTTATGTACAATACGCTCCATTTAAGCTAATTCGCTATCTTCATTTGTTCATTAAGTAAAGGTCGTCAAGGTAAATGGTATTTGGGTTCATAGTTTTCGAGGGCATTCACAGGCGAAAGCTTTATCACCCGAATTCCTTTATAGTTTCTTTGGGAACGATAGCACATTGTTTTTCCACATATTCGACGTAAAATTATCGCAACATTGAAAGATATGCGGGGCGATAGGGTCCCTTTGATGATATCAACAAAACTGATGTCCTTGTCATAATAGTTCGCTGATTAAAAGGTTAAAACGATTATCTATTTTAGGAATTACCAGTCATTTTCTTTTTAGTTTTTTTAGGATTTATAAATCATTTGGTGAAGTAGATACAATTAATTAAATTTCTGGGATTATACATATATAGAAAATAAATGTTTCTAAATGTTTCAAATGAGTGTATATTTTTGAATTAAATATTATGTTCAGAATTAATTTCTCTACTACATTATTTTTTAAGATGAAACATGCAATATTAATAAAGTAATGGCCGGAATTAAAAAAATTAAACGCTGATTTGCTAATTTTATTAATAAATCTATTTAAATCTAAAAATTTACTAAAAGAAACAGCAAAAAATAATTTAAAAACAGTCTACTACATATAATTAGCTTTTCGTTATAAATATATAATGCGTGTCATTATATTGTATTTATGAACTTTTCCAAAACTTTCAATTTTCAACCGCTCGGTGATATTTCTTTCCGAAATGTATTTTTTTTTACCTATCGTAATAATTCTAAATGAAAATATTTCCAAAATTTGTTCAAATTGATTGAAACATTGATTATATCATATTTTTCCAAATACTTATTTATGGAAGAACTTATTAAGTACATTAATGAATTTTTTCAAAGAAAACGGGTCACGACACAAAGTGCCCCAGGCACAGCGCAAAAAAGAAGTATGTAGGTATCTCAAATTTATCGGTGATAACGAGTACTGGAATTTCAAATAATACCACAGCCTTATATTCTCCATTGTTTAAAAACCATACTTAGTTAAAAGATCTCGTTATTAAAATCAGTAGCAGTGTAGAAATAAAAATTGTAAAAGATATTATAAAAAACGAACTAAATTTCGAAATTATTTTTATTTCTTATATCGATTTAAAACATCGTCTAGTCCCTGTCCAACTGACGTAGTATCGAACTCTATCCAAAGTTCTCCGTCCAATATAACTTTCATTTAGAAATCTTACAAATGTTTTCGATTGTCTTAGTATTTAAGTTATAATATAAAAACTATTTAGAATTTCAATAATTATTACTGATAATTTGAGATAGATTTTTTCTCCGAGCAGTTAACAAATTGTGTGCAAATGCAAAAGTTAGAGGTATAGGTCAAAAATAAAGCAGTTTTCAGTATCAGCACACATAACTATGAATTTTGTTTGTTTGTGTAAGTAGTCCGCTTCCGGCTAGCAAATTAGCTTTTACTACATGACTTCTGATGGTACATTCACTCACGTTTTCATTAACTGAACGATACTTAAACTTAATCCATTTTTTTTTGGACGTAGCACGTGTTCTATCACCATTTTCAGGTTTATTTGTAATTTTAAAACATTCGAAATAATTTTAACAGAATATCCAATTAAATTTTGCACTTCTTTGCATGCTTTCGCTTCATTAAAAAATTTTCTTTTAATATTTTGCTGAATTTTAGAACATTGCTTAGATCGACTCATTTTACTAAAATAATTTGAATATGTCAGACTGTAAACATTTGTAAAATATTGAAAAAGCATTTCTACTTACCAGTATAAAAATCCGATAGGTATTTCTAATGGAAAACACTTCTTAATTAATTTTAGAGCCTTAGTATTCTTTTAACCTGAAAATGATCTTGTTTTTACTTTGTTTCCCCAAATTGGTTGTTTTTTAATTTTTTACATTATATGTATGTACTTATATTGTAACCAAATAGGAACAACTCTCGACTACTTATACAAACAAACTAAATTCATAGTTATATACTATATACATTCATATGTAATGGTACCGAAAACTCCTATTATTTTGAATGGGACTGCATATTCAAACGATATTATAAGCTCATAGTGATAATTATTTACTGAGGCTCCAAAATTAAAAGTCATGTCACCTGATGATAGACGTGAAATACATTATTTGTCGTGATCTCGCAATTTTTCGTTATCCCTGTATGGAAACACTGAAGTTTTAAAAGTTTTACCCTTGTCATTCTAACAAAATTTTTATAAAAATTCTAATGAAAATAAAAACTATATAGGTATGTAGAGGGTCTTTAAAAATAAAAATAATATGAAATTATATTTCATTAATTCTTAAATATTTAAAAAAATTTAAAGTCTTCATCATTTTTTTATTTTTTACCCTTCTCATGCACAATGCATTAAAACAGTATAAAGAGGCTAACTCGTATGATGCCTAATTTTGCCACTTTAATAAAATTGAATCATCACTGTGAACCTTCTTTTGGTTGAAGAATCTCGAGACTATCTGACTTAACAAATTGAGAAGCTTGTAAAAAACTAATTTGCAAAATGGGTCGACAAAGATAGATGAATGATGTGCATCCAGAACAACAGGAACAGTCAATGAAATGTATTATTTTGATAAATAGGAGGTGTTCCGCAGAGTCCAAATCAACGGGCTTAAAAGTCCGCTCTAAAATTCAAAAGAGCAAAGAACGATTTGCTGTGACCGTCGGTGGCTCCTTCTCCGGTGGCTTAAAAGAACTTCGGAGTGTCGTCTGAAAATTCATCACAATAATTGAGTGAATTTATTCTTGAATGGGCTATTCTTCGGCACTGAAAGTGTCATGGACTGGGGCTCCTTCTCTCATTGAAAACATTTTCCACATCAGCCTCGGTTGATTAATGACTCCGCTTGGGCCGTTGCTCTGGCTAGGTGATGAATCGGGTAATTGACAAATTTCCTGCATCTTTTGTAGCAAACGCCTTACACTAAATACAAAGGCCTTCGCGCGGAAGCAGACGACCGCTTTGCGAAAAGACTGCTTCACTTGGGAAGTGCAACTGAATCTAGAAAGCCAGACGAGGGCTTAACTTATTCCACGAATAACTTACTTATTAATGAGCAACCCGCTCACATGTTCTTACAGATAAAAGAAATTTTAATTAAACCTAGGAGAAGTACCATGCCGATGCATTTCGGTGGGATTTAAAAAAATGTTAGATGTGTGCCAATATCGGGCGCTGCAACTGTAGAGAGCTTCATTTTTATTGAAGCATACTTGATTCGATCGTTTCAATTGTTGGAAAAGCAAGTGGAGCACAACCAACGCATATGTAATCTGACTTTATTAAAGTTTTCGTGGCAATTTCGCGCAATATATCTTCAGTGTTATCTAACGACTTTTTGCCGCAAGATGCAGGCGCCTACTCGCCTCTCTAATTAATTTTTTATACATATATTTTTTTTTGTAAAACGACAGTTGTGGTAGGCAAAGCTAAACTATTTGACTTCTGTGCCCACAGAACCATAGCACAATTTTTGCATAATTGAGCAAGGTTGGATGGACGGTAGCCTCCCAAAGTGAAATCGGCACTAGCGGGTTTCTCTCTGATTCCAACGAATGTGCACTTGGACAGAGAGGTCTTTGTAAAAATTATTAAAATCTTTACCTTCTATTTGATAAGAAATTTTTTTTGTTTATGATGTAACATACATATACAATATTATGAAGAATCAGTAACCAAAATAAAAATATATATTTTAAACTTACTGAAATAGTCTTTAATAAAAAAATATAGTCACAAAGTGATCCGAAACCAACATCTAATCGAAAATGGCTGTTGGCTGTTCATGACGTCCCAAATAATCCTTTGATCACTCAAAATTTGTTGGTTTTCGACATAAACGCATTTTTCTTGAAGTCGGGAAAATTGACACTTTAGATCAATGTTTGCGGTTGTTGCTTGTGGAATTAATCGATTTGGCTCATACATTTGTTGAAACACATTTTTTAGAACAGAATATTTATACTTTATAATGGACAATGATATCGAAAACACTATTACAAATAAGGCAGTAAATGTTTAAAGTTTAACGCATCCACTACCGGTCATTTGAGTAATTTAGAATATTTATTCAGTCCATTATCAATTATTTTAATAATGTAAAATATAGTGACTTCACGATTTACTGAAAGTTAACTTGGGTATGAAAATAATAAAGATTAAGTTTTTTAATGAAACAGAAACTAAAAATAGGCAATCGTTATTTTTGTTTCTTTCAAATCTAATGTAAGTTATCAGATATGCGGCAGCAAGAATGTTCTAGTTTAGGTCATTCTTCTGATTTTCTTTTTAAGATCAAAACATTGGAAATATTAAGATTATAAGAAAATTATACCGATACATATTATTCGAAGAAAAAATGTTGTAGGTATTGAATCTTCAGCATTCGAATTTACCTTGTATTAACTTGACCGTGTTTTTTGTTTACATAATCAAATAGGACAATTGAACTCATCTAAACCTTTAAATATTGCGAAATTCAATAGGGGTTGTTGGATTCAAATAGAGCAGTAAATGAGGAATCCTAAATAAAATATATTTTTAGTCCGATTTTTTCTATAAAATATTGCTTATAGTAATTTGTTTTTAAAAGTTTCCATTCCATTTTATTGAGGTTAGTTCTCTAGTGTTAATTTGTTTTCTTTCTGAAGACGAACAAAGTCGAGAACCGACATGGGTAAAAAAACATCTTCACAAAAAGCAATTGAATATTTCTGAGATAAGGAGCGAAGGCCAAAAAAGCGTAATCCCCATTTGTTAATGTGTAAATCTTCATATTGCCATCCTAATCAGTATTAGGAAATCATCAGAAGTTAAGTACAACTGGTTTGAATATAAAAAAAAAGTCACGAAATTTGTTTCTGCTTGGAGCTTAATGGTGATATAATCACTGTATAATTGTAGCAAGGCGTGATACCATCTCGTTACACTAGCTCACTATGGGATTTAAGTCACGTCTCCTCTGGGACATTCGCAACCAGATCGTCGTCGCCGTATCACATCGCAGGCAAAGCGATACTTTACAAAAATTGTGATACATTGTGCTGGAAAAGAAGACGATAGTCGTACATCAGCCAGCACCTATGCATTGTACTTGTTCGTCATGCTCGACGGTCAAAACTGGAGGAAACGAGCATAGAACAAGACGCATAAGACCCAGCGGCCAACTCTGATCCGATCCAAACAAAAGAAGAAACTAAGACCCTTTTCCTCATAAATGCAACAAAAAGAAGTGAAAGGAAATAGGCCAGGAGAAATAGTGCTTCGCATACGCCCCAACATGTCTCCGGCTGGCCTGTCCATCATTTCCGCAGTAGACTATAGAATACCTATCGCCGTTATTTGTTTTAATAAGCCAAAGTCGGTCTTCTCGAACTGAACCGTGAGTTGTTATCGCTTGATTCATGAAAACATCGCCGGTCTCATACCAATTAGCCAAAATAGCCGGATGCGATTGGCACCTTCCTAAAATTGTTTTGTCCAGTAACCTGAAAACCATATTAATTGAACCATTGCCGAAGGTAGTAGACTTGGATGGGTTGCTGGTGCGGAGGAAAATGCCATAGTAACTCAAAACCATGGCATAAGTTATGCTTCCATAAACAATTTTTCACTTCTTCGCCTTCTTCGAGTTTCAGTCTTCGCATCAAAACGACTCCGCGCAGCTCAAGTTTTCTTTTCGAGCCGGCAAGCAGCCGTCCGCGAATCTTCAGATAAAAATTTGCTAACAGGGGTTCAATTTTTTTGACTAATATCGCATTAAATAAATTAATTGAAATTTGTAGGGCAATTTATTAATTAAAACTACTAATGAATGCTTGTGATTTTTTACACAAAATCTAAAAAGTGCACAAGGTACCTTCATCACGTACCAAAAAAAAGTTTATGTTGAAAAAGTGGTACATAGTTGTGATTTCAGTGGCAGTAATAATTAAAAGCATGCAATAATAATTTGTAATGGAGGAAAAATCTCAGTGTTAATTAAGTGCGTTTTCTAAAATAATCCGTCATAATAAAAAGTTTGCCTTCCAATGATTACCTTTATAAATTTCTCACTAATTTTCTATGGACACTAGTTCTACCTAAGCAAAGTGAGTCCCAACAATAGTTCAAAACATAGTGCATTAAAAAGAATTAATTGACAAATCTCACTTTTTCCAAGTTTAAGTCACTTGAATTTGCATTAATTCCCATTAATTTAGAAATTAAAAAAGCTATTCTTTATAATTCTGCTATAGTTTTGAAAAGACGATGGTTATGCTATTCTAAAAAGTGAGAGTTGGGAAGCATTTATTGCAAGTATGTATGTATATATGCTTTCTTTTCCTCTTAAAGTAGTTAAAAACATTGAAATCGAAAAAAAGTAATAAGTAATATGAGCATTTCAAATAAATTGATTTTCTCAATGATGATATATGTATATGTAAATCTGAACATAAGAATATTCCTCCGCCCTAGTTTGATTTCGCGGGATTGACAGGGCCATTAGGCGATGATCAAAGAAAATTTATGAATTATTCAGGTAAGAGGGTAGCAAATGGAAATATGACAAACGTGCATAGATGGAGCAGCTTAGTTGGTACAATAATAGAAAAGGAAAAGTACATTTTTAATGATATTAGATATAATATTTTACAATATATACGTTTCCAGGTTTTGGTAGACGTAATACATATGTATTTAGTAAATACATATTAAAAAATTTACTCCCTCATGTATTATTGTTAAAAAATTGCGGAAAGCTAAAACCAAAACATTAAACATAAACTTAAAACTTTGAAATATCTAGTTCTAGTTTATCTCTGGTTGGAAATGGTATTATTAATATTTTATATTTCTAAATATAACTTTTTTCCCAATCTTGTTTATTATTAATTTTAAATTCGGAAAAATTTTCCCATTATTGACTCAGTACCCGTGGTATAGTTTAAAAATATTATCTCAATTCAAATACAGCATTAAAGATGAGCAGTATCACTATTTTAGAAAATGTGGGAATTTTCTTTGTATATCAAATAAAAGTATATAATTGCATAACGCTATTAAATTTATGGATAAATCTACAAAACAAAAGATCCAAAGCGAAACGTCTTTCTGGTTTTCTTAACTGTATTTATAAAAATTCGTCATATTATGTATGTATGTAGGTGCATAACTTGCTCAAAAGTGGTAAAATCAAATTTCCGGTTTAATTTACGCATCCGTCTTGAATCGAATCGACCTTGCTCCGAATCACTCAGGAGTATCATTAGCAACACTCTGTGCCCATTCATTAGGAATGCAAAAATTAATTTCCCTCTTACCTCATTAATAATTGTGGTGCATTCCCCGGATAGTTGAGTTTATAAAATTTTCACTGCAAGTAAACCAGCGGTAATGCAAATGTCCTTTGAAAGTGCTCCACAAATCTCGCCTACACCGAATAATTAAAGAAATTTATGGAGTTCTTGATGTCAAAGCCAATTCAAACAATCTCCAACCAGTCAATTTACTTGTTGAGTTTCTAACGCTCACTTTTTGCTTGTCTTCTCGTAGTGCAGAAGCCAAATGAATCTCGGCTAATGGCTTTATTCAAAAACGCGCTTTTGCACAGATTACCGGTTGTCTAGATGACTTTCATCGATAAAAGGTAGTTATAATAAAAATCTGTTGGAAAAGACTGAGCCCGATTGAGAGATCAACGGGAAATTAGTCTGTCTTATCCGTAAGAACATTCTCCATAAAAACGTGGGACTCACACTGCCTAAGAACTCTCAGTTAAATAATAAAAGTGCGCGAATGAAAATAGGTGAATTAATGAGTGCTCGAGAAGAACTTTGCGGCGCTTATGTTCAAAAATGAAACGAGATATAAAAAGATCGGAACTGCGATGGATTTGCCAACTACTAAGTACTTAATGGATTATCTCTACATGGTCCGGGATGATGAACCTTTCAGATATTATAGAAAAGTAAAGCTGCTTTTTCTCATTGCCATTCGTACCTTTTTAAATCAAATGAAGTATTTGTTAATGGATTTATACCCATTTTTAATTAACATTCTTTCTTATTTTTATTTGCAGTCAAAGTGTTCAATATTTCGTGGATTGATTCTATGCCTGTGCCTTAATATCACGTACAGTAACATTGTACGTTTTCCAAGGGAACTGGACAGGCATGGGTCTGCATTCTTGGTACCGTATTTTATACTATTACTTCTAGTCGGACTTCCAATTATATTGTTAGAGGTGTCCATTGGTCAGTTTCTTGGACAAGGATCAGCACATTCATGGAGAGCTTCACCATTATTTAAAGGTAAATAAAATATAATTATTAAATACCTTTTGTCTTTCGAAAACCAATGAAATATACCTCCAATCCTTTAACTTCTACTGATAAGGAACATTAACCCTCTATGGGTCGTATTGAATGAGTCAAAAAGCTTATCGCATACTAATAATAACACATATTTTCGTTACGAAATGCAAAATGAAATATATTGTATTTTTAAATATAATTATCACTTTCTTGTTTTATAAATATCGACAGAAGAATAAAAATAATGATAATTGCACAAAATGAACCATCAACAATCATTCAACTTTTATCTGCAGCAAGTTTCAAAAGTATTTGCAGTGATTTTTCAGATTGGTGCTAATAGCGATTATCATGAATATTACTGGTAAATAAGAAAATATTGTATATTAAGATGTATATGCTATCATTTAATTATTTAAAAAAATATCGGTTTATTAATGTGTGACACCAAAGTTACACGGGCCTGCAGATGGTTAAGAATTTGTAAATTAACTACGAACTAGAATTTGTTTAATTAATTTTATTGCTTAGTTATTTCTAATATTCTTGAATTGCAGATTGTAGTGCTTTTAAGTAATGATGAATACTAAGTACATAATCGTCACATATAATTTTCCTGATTATTTTAGAATAAATGGTTTTTTTTAAGTTGACATTTTTGTACAACGTTCGAATTGTGGTTACTTATTTTTAGAACACAAAGACCGAAAGTTTTTTTGTAATTAAGAGTTTTTTTATTATAAAAGTAATTTTGTTACCAAAAGGATGAGAAAGTCTAAAATAAATCAGAGTTCAGATTACGCTAAAGCAAGATACTCGGATAAAATGTTTGTTGTAGTTTCACCGCCAAAACGATCATTGCTTTTAAAATAGACTATTTTGAAAATTGTAAGAGATTAAGTATTATTAAGTATTATTTTTAGAAAGTCGCTTTTTCGGAAATAAACTGACCCAAAATCCCATTTTTTAAAATTTAAAGGCTTATTATTCTTCTAGTAAGTAGTGAATTGCATAAAAGAACCCGAGGAAAATTCACTACAAAGGGATAAACACAAACACACCCAAAAGTCTTAAAATAAAGTTAATTTAAGCAGATGTTAAATAAATTTTTGTAAGCGTATTTTACAATATATTTTTTTTATATTCCTGCCTATGTGAATGGAATTATAAAATTAAAATAATAACCAAATTATTTCTTTACTTTCAGGAGCATCAATAGTCAGCAGATTTGCCACTTGGCTAAGTGGAATTTGGATCTCTTTGCAAGCAGTTATAGCTGTAGTGTACATTGGAATGCTTATTTTTAAAACAATACCATTCACAGAATGTGTAGGAGGAGTTAAAATCATGCAGGTAAATACCACGGAATACATTCTTGCCAACAAGCTAACTTTTTAATAATAACTCTTCAGACTGGCTACGCCGAAGACGGTAAAAGCGGACAAGAGTGTATTCGGAAGACTCTTTTGACACCGGTCTGGGATGATGCATTTTTCTTCGCCCTACTATGCTTTGGCTTAGTTTTCCTATGGATGATGGTCATGGGATTGTAAGGGCCAAATTATTTTTTATTAAAATAGATTATTAATCAACTTGAAATTTTAGCACACACAGCGGCAAAGTGGTTCGTCGCACAACTTTCTTATTCGGCCTGATTGGTTTTGCTCTATTGATCGCACTGACTGGCTGGGAAGTCCACAAATCATTGAATCAGCAATATTTTCCGGAAATCTGGCCGTTCAATGAAACGATGTTTGCTAATTGCAGTCTATGGTTCAATGCTCTGGTACAAGTGATCTACTCTACAAATATTGGTATGGGCATCATTCCTGTGATTACTGGCAAATTTCTGTACAAAAGTGACGCTGTACGAACTTCGATTGTCTACTTGTGTTTTAATTTGCTAATTAGCGCGATATCAGTTACCCTTTTCATGGTCCAATATGATCATGCTGCTGAAAAAGGGGCAATTTTAGAGGAAGTTAAACCACTGACGGCTATCTACGATGCTGCACTTTTCGAAAATGATTCCATAAAAAAGAGGATCATTCCGGGATTGATCTACTTTCTCATTGTCATCTCTTCACTTATTAGCATTTCGATTGCTATTTTCACATCTTCGCGCATAGTGCCACGCCATCCTAACTATATCCTTAGTCTGGTGGCTTTAATTTTTGCCATAGCGTCCCTCGCAAGTCCAGATTATTTAGCTGCAAGGATCCTAGACACAAGGATCGTCCCTACCTTGATTGTGACTAGCCTGGTCTTTGATTTGATTGCCACAACGTGGGTTTATGGCGCGAAAAACATCTACACCGATCTAGAGTTTTCCATTGGACGGACTATTTTTAAAAGTTGGCTTATACTTTGGTGTTTCGCACCGGTCGTCTTGACAGGATTGTTGGTTTGGTGGTGTGTCGGTGACGATCGACTAGATCTTCTTGGCACTTATATACCCAGATGGGCGCCAATTCTATTTGTTCTTCTAATTATATTAATCGCAGCAAGTGTGGAGGTATCGAAACAAGTTGACTATAACTTTTTTGGAATGATTTGTGAAGCTGCAAAACCTGCCAAAGAATGGGGTCCTGCAGATCCACTTGCCCGACACGCCTGGAAACAGTGGCGGTCAGTCTGCCAGGATACTGGTCAAAGAGATTTCACTTTACGACGACGAGGTACTCGTGACTATACTCACTCTATAAAACGCGGACAGTACCCTGCACCTAAGTACGGAGCACAAAATTGGAAATCCTCAACGCCTGGAAATAGCTCACCGAACTACAGTGGATCTGTGTTCGGGGACTCTGCAATCGAGGAGGATATGAGCGTTGATAAATTCTCTGGAGTTAACCAACAGTACGGAATTTATCCAAACGATGGCAGCATTAGGAGGATGCGTTATTCGAATAGATCGCGAAAAATATCGCACGATAAGCGACGAAATTCAGGACCTGAGAAGCACAAAGAAATTTTATTCGTTCGCCGATCGTCGGACGAGAGTAACACAACTAAAATCGAAATAACACCAGTAACAGACTCCCCGGCGTTTACTGCCAGGAATCCTTTAGCCAAAGCTCCAAGAAATTTACACAATACCAGGTATAATTTGAAGAAAAACGACAGTCCTCCGGTGAAATGCCACAACACGGACCAGATTAATTGGAGGAATTTTTCCGTAAACTCCGAGGAGTATTCAACCGAATTGTGATTATAGCCACCTTCTCTCATATCCAAGACTACATAGGTTTAAGAAAAACATTACAATTCTCCTTGGAACAATTAAATTCCAAGCAAAGTTCAAAAGCTATTTAAAGACATTGTTAAAGATTTTTGTACATATATTGTTAAATAAAGTTAAATTAAACAGTGGATACATTTTTCGTAAATTATTTGTTTACTTTTTACAGGTACAAACCGAATATATTTGACGGCTACTTATCGCAAGAAATTATTAGTTAATATAAACATAATAATTGAAGTCAGCATATACTTGAAAATCCAAATTAAGAAAAATCGTAATCGACTTTATATGGTTTTCCGTGGATTGTGAATCCAAAGACAAAAAAAGGCCATCACAATGATTGCGGGAAAAAATAGCGTCTATGAAAATAGGGACATTTTAGCCTATTACTATTTAAATAATAATAATTATAATTATTAGAAAATCTTCTCATGCAAACATTTAACAATATTCTAAAATAAACCAATGTAATTTTGTAAGAACTAAAAAACTAAAGTTTTGTGTTGACCCGAAATGAAAACCGATATTTGTAATTTTCTCTTAAAAAACTAGAGGGCGACAGTGAAAATCAAGATCAATTGGATTGAGTTCACAAACCTGTTTCATTTCAAGAAAGAGCTTTTTTTAAAAATATTATTTGCGTTTGCGATATTCTACGATCGTTTTGTTGATCTCAGGATTAAAGAAATAGTTAAAAAATTCAGAAATACTTGAGCTTAACATTAAATAAATATTTTACCAGTGCAAGAATGGAGACTGATAAAAAGCTCTAAAATCTGAAGTGATCTTGTGTTGATTCAAGATACAGAATCCTCTAGAATTTGTATTATTTCTAATATTTCGTCACCGAAGGGAGAGTTTTCCGACCCAGGTGTAAACTGAAGTTCCTCAGTATCGTGGGCAGCTAGTTAGTGTGCGAATTACTCGAAAAAAAGGTGGGTTCTGCAAATATTTCATGGATCAGCGATTCAGTTCCAGACGGCATTCAGTTCAAGTGATCTAAATTTAGCTTTCTCATGTTGATGATCCGTTCGTGGGACAGACGTCAGTCAAGAGACCTTGCAAAATATAATTTATACATAAAGTAGAATTTCGGCGGAGTCTCAGTTGCTTTTTTCGAGATCTGTGTTACAACAGATGAACGAAAATTCTTATTTAACCGCGTATCAAGGTTTCGACGAAAATTTTTGCAACAAGTGTGTTGATCGGTGATCTTTGTGACCCTTTTTGTTTTCCTTGTTCGCTCTAAGATCATTTCCAGGTAAACAAATTTGTATTAGATACGTGAAGAAGAGAAGATAAAACATGTTTCCTGTTTTGGCAGTTAGCAGATTTTCATATTCCTAATTCGGATGTGGATATGCGATTACAATTCCTTTAGGATTAATAGAGCACCTTCCTAACTAGTAGACAATTTTAAAATCGTTGGTTGATTAAGTTGATACTGTTTCGTGTATATGCCAGCGATGACTTCATCGCAATTTGCAGTGCGTGGACGAAAACGCTATTACTCAAGCGTTTACTTCAAATGAAAGGCAATCCCATTGCAGATGAGAAGTACCAGATTTTACCCTTAAGGCGGAATTTTTAATTACTTCGAATGCCACACACGTTATTGAGAAATAATCAATTGCTCTCATTTAAAAAAAACGATCTTTCGTTTTATTTTTCTGTTTATTTTAATATAATTCAGGCTTTCAGTTAAAAATTCTTTTCATTCGTTTGTAGGTTTACTTCTGGCTTGGTAGACTTTAATTTATCCGTATACAAAAGATAATATTCAGATGTGTATTTTGAATTATATGTTATAAACTGACGTATTCGAGTATTCCTTTTATTTTTTAATCCTCTTAAATCGAGATTTTAAAAAAGTGCATTTCAAGATTTGACAAAAGAGACAGGTTGGAAAAGTTTCATTTTTATTACCATAGCTCGACATAGTAATTTTAATTTTTTATTTATTCTCATTCTTCAACTCTCTAATCGAATGAAACACCTAAAGATTATTTAGTATGTCCTGAGTACAATGCTCCTGACGGAGTTACCTTTGCGAAACTTGTGAAAGAGAGCCTAGGCCTAGGAAAAGTGAAAAAAGTCATATGCTAGTTATATTTGAAAACTTCTTCAAAAATAACGGGTTATCGCATGATTGTGACACATATCTCTAATAAAAGATTAGATCCTTAACTATCTGTATAAAACCAGTTATTTATAAACTTTCTTAAAATTTGCTTACAGAATAAGTTTTGCATGAACCTTTGCTTAGGCCCTATGAAATAAATGAACTGTGGACATACTAGGAAGAGGACTTCCATGCAAAAATGTATTTACAACAATCTTGATAGACCTTTCAAATAACTGATATTTTATAAGTGCATTTAAACATTTAAGTTGTTTTTGGAGATATGTTTCGAGCTGCTACATCATTGCATTATTTTTTAATAATAAGAATTTTTTCACTTTTCATACTATTATTACTCAAAAACCTGACGTGCTGGAAAATTTCTATTTTCGGATTCGTAATCTACCGAGAAAGTCCTATCAAAAACACCTACGTACATATTATACTTCCAGGTACAGAAAAAAACAAAAAATTTGTTGACCAATGTTAATTTTTATCGATTTAATCGTAATATATTACAGCGCTTTAATTGAAAGACTATCAATTATTAAATCTTTTGTTGCTATTTCTAGCATTTTTTATAGGCAGTGACAATCAAAGCGTGCTAAAGTAAAATAAACACAAAATCATGTTTAAAACATGAGCAAAAAAAATATTGCAATTCAATTATCACGAACCGATTTCTTTAAACTTTTTATATAAATATGTATGTATTATAATAAACTGTTGGCTAATTTAACAAAGCTAGGAAAAGAAAATATAGTCATTCTTCTTTCCGGGCTGTTACAGTTGATAGTTTGCACATTTCTTAATTTTTACCTATCATATCACACGTTTTTTAAAGAAAAGTGTATATTTATTTGTAGTATTATGTGCTTTCATTTATGCGATTTCTTAACTTTTATAATAAAATAAATAATAAAAATAAAATAAATAGTATGTATATTATTCATATACTAACTTTACATTTATCTGCTCCTGATGATGTAAGAGTTTTTAAAATCAATTTTTAGACGACATTCTTCGCCTTTAAAGCTTCAAGGTAATAAAAAGAGGATAGAGGGAGCAGGTCGTGACCGTGCTTAAGGTGGTCAGCAAACTTAAAAAATTAAAGTGTTGGCTATCGGCCTGGAATTTTAGCGGCACGCGAGTTTCCTCGGTGCATTGCATGTTGCACGTATGGCAGTAGTATTCAAACTTTAGATCATTTCAGACGTTTACTATAAAAGTACCAAAGAAAATAAGTCAATTGCATTCGTTATTGTTTTTTAAAATCTTTAAAATGAGAAGTAATAATAGTGACAGTGTCAGCAGTGTGGCTGTAATATGTATGACTTATTTTTTCTAATGTATATTTAGTGTGAAAAACTATCCAAAATACGTTAGTGAATGAATGAATGCTTAAAAAAGAATTTTTAATTGATTAGTTGCAACTTCGTAGTTTGATGATAGGACTTTGAAATCTTATGAAATCAAAAATGTGTTCTTCATATTACATAGAATTGGCTATTTTTCATTTCAAACAGATTAAAATCAAACCAATATATGTATGTAATTTGAGAAGTTATATATGTAATCAAAAAAACTTAATAAAATAAAAGTAAATAGCTGAAGTACCTAGTGTAGTAGTAGTGAATGTATTAAAATGTATTTTTTTTAGGCGGGGACACATTTGAGGAGAGTGTGTGGCTTCTTTTTTTTAATTATTATAATATTATATGTGAAATGTATCCTTCTTGAAATGTTCGTCACTTCTTCAAATGTCGCTTAATGTTTCAATGCAAATTAAGGAGGGGCTAACCGTTTGATCACTCTTCACTTCTTTATTTCGTAAAAACCTTTCAATCTGTGAAGACATGCGAAGTTTTACTAAATCGAGCTAAAAAAGAGGATGAAAGTATACTTGAAAGGTTGTTTCGTAGACTGCTTGTTGACGGTGAAATTAAAGAAATTTACAATTTTGTAGATGAATACGTAGTCGATAACTTTTTCAAGTTTGCTTCTCGTTTTTTTTCGACCAATAGGTTATTTTTTATTTTTACCCAAGTTTTATTTTTTAGTAAAAAAAATTAAACCGTTGAGTTTTTTTCTTTTAGTTCCAAATGAGTCGTTATTTTTAAAAGAAGTCCAATTTTTTAAAAATTCACATGAGCGCTACCTACACGATAAGATATAACCAGTTCGCTGTTTTTGACGAATATACTCGTCATGGAACAGTGCAAAATGTTGTGTTATGACGAGTATTTACATATGTATTTGAAGTTGATTATTTTTTTAAAATTATTTTAATTATATTGAATTGTGAATTTGTTGCGAAGAATTTGTAATGTTACATGAAAAGAGACAAATAGGATATAGCGAGCGTTTCGATCCAGAACATTTCAGTGTGGCTGAACGGCCAGCGCTCTTGCCACAAACGCCATGATCGTGCGCATCGAAAGCTGGTCCCTATATCCACTTGATTAAAATTTCAAGTGTGAATTACAGCGAAGGACAAAACTACATTAAGTTTTTGTACTGATATGATTGCTATTGTTTTGCACGATACTGTATACTTGGTATGGAGAGATAGCAATACATGTTTCTTCGAAAGTTATAATCCCTGTTTAGAATTGAATAACAATCGAATAAAATATTTTGCATTGTATTTTTTCAGATAAAATGAGTAAAAACGGCGCTCCACCCCCGCAGTACACATATGTCCCGCCCCCGTCGGCACCCCCCAGCTACTCGGAGGCTGTGGGAGGCGTGAAGCCCTCGAGTCCGTTCACACCCCCCGTGCACACGACCCACACGCGGATCGTGACGACGGTCGTGCCCATCGGGAAGAATCCGACCCACATGATTTGTCCACATTGCAATGCTGAAATAGAAACGACCACAAGGACGGAACCGCGGAAGATGGCCTACATAACCGGAGCCCTAATTGCACTCTGTGGGTACGTCGGGAATAAAAGTTTTTAAATTGCATTTCCTCCATCGCATTGACACAAAAAATAAATTGCAGATGCTGGTTCGGATGCTGCCTCATTCCTTGCTGCATTGACGAATGCATGAATACTCATCACACCTGTCCCAACTGCAACGCGTACCTGGGACAGTTCACGCCATCATAATCACGCTCGACTCGAAAATATGAATTTACTTTGAATGCATTCGTTTTGGCTTGATTTTTCAAAACAGCTAACAATGTAAAGAATCACTCTTTATCTTTTAATCGAATTATATACTTTGAATAGCCTCGTACAGCTGCGGAATAAAATTCTGATTCATAAAATTAATGTTACTTGTTAAATAAAATATCTGTACGAAATTAAACACATTGATGTAATTCGATTTAAAGAAAAGCGGTTAATTAGATTAATAGAAAGGTGTACAAAACATTGAAGGACCTCAAAATTGGGAAAATATCCCTCTCTATAAATCTCTACAATGCGCAACTCATTTAATTTTAATTGTTCCCAAATGGTTGTAACCAATGCATGTCCTTATTTATTTTTATTATTGTTTTCTGTAAAGTAAACAAAAAGGGAATGTTTTCTGCGTAAACGAATAAAAATTATCTCTATAACGAAACCAAAAGACAAACTTTAAGTTTAAAGCAGTACAAAAAAAATTTGGCAGCAATTAAATTAATAGTTTGATACAACAACGATATTTTTGCGAAGAACTATTATATATTTCTTTTAATCAAAAATCTCTATAACAAAATTTTCAACTATTAATATAAACTGTGAAAAAAGCTTTAGACTACTGTTAAGATTATTTTTTGTTTCGGAAATTTACATGAGTTTTAAGAAGCCTCAATAAATTTTTAACGAATCGAAATTATATTTATTTTTTTCTTTAAAGTAGTCGCATAAACATATACTTACATACATGAATTTATAGATGTTCTTGTATGCATTGAATTAAAATTCATCCTTTCAGAAATTATAAAGCTGATTGTAATATTTTGAAATTTCAGCAAACGACGCCTTCGCCTTTTTTTAAATCCGTTTATGTAAATAAAAGAATATAATTTAATAACAAGATATTTGATGCAGTAATTTATTAATTTCCAATAAAATAAATCGAACAAAAACCGTTTCTATTTGCATTTTGTTGACCAAAAAACTATATCCCTTCATCCACAGGAAATCAACCCTAAGTTTGGACAATTAAATATAAAAAGTAGTTTTTCTGGCAGTGTTGACATATGGAGCACCAGTATGGTATAGTTTTGCGAAATTACACAAAAACAAGCTCCAAATAGCTAAAAAAAAAACAATGATACCCAATTTTCCGTAGCACTATTCAACCAGGCAATTGCATTCAACTGAAGATAAATTGGAGAAGTTAATAAAGAAATATTTAATGAGATGCAAATATGCCCCTAACTCGCTGATTCGGCAACGTTGCCTATCTTAGTTAGTAAAGCTATATCTAGAAGTTTAGAATTAGTAATAGAGTAGGGTAAGTAAATTTAAGTCATCATCATGAGGTTTTTACACAGTTTTTTTTTCTCTACATATTACATATTATATAAAAAGAAAAGTTTTTATTCGATGCTGACCATGAGTAAATTGGGTAGATTTCATTCGATATCGTTAAATAAAACAGGGATTTTTAAGCAAAACACAAAACGCATCAAGTTACACAAATATGACTTTATTCTCATACTTTATCTTACCGCCTACAAAATATAAAATCGGATAACACCTTTTTATCTTACATTAGACCGCAATCTTACCTTTGTACAAAAATAACATTTGTGTTACCGTCACATCGACAACTAATCAATATTTGCGTGATACCAATCAAGGTTACAATATTATTATTGCAATCGCAAGTACGCGTACTCAGGGCTTTCTCTTTTTAATATTTTTTTAGACAATGCTACTACACTCAACTGAAAGACAAAATGGGTGAATTCTTGCTTAAATTATTGCTCTTTAAAAAAATTCTAAACGCGACTGTGCTTACAAGTCAGCCCTTAAAACTCTAGCACCAAAAGGCATAAACGTAAATATTGCTTTAGTGTAAATTAATTCGTGCGGTATGCTCTACCTTTTGTTTGCATGCATTAAAAAAATGCTTTTGAGTGACGGAAATAGATTTTCTTTTTAAGGCATGCTCACTTGGATATGCTGTAAATAATAATAATTGTTTGTGGGTTCAGTTTTCTTTGTTGAACCTTAAGATTTTTGCAGTAATTGTGCCACAAAGCAATTGTTTTGTAAGGTTGAGTGATCACTTTAAATTAGCAAAGCACGGTTAACTAGGAAACTGAACCTAAAATAAAAATGATTAATTGATTTTGTCCTTTTGTGATAGTAATTCCACTTAAAGCTTATGCTGCTGTCTGAATTACGAATTAATCTTTATCAGACCCATTACAATGACAATAAAATCAAAACATAATTGGACTCCTTACTGTGGCGTTATGTGCGTGTGTTCTTAATATACATAGGTACAAATATAACGAAAATGGTAATATACTTCATAGTCCGTATTTCCATTGTATCAATAAAAAAATTTGCTTACTTATGGTGTTTTAAACTCTAATTTCAAAGATCTATTCTTTTTGAATTGAGTTGAGTCGCCAACAAAACCAAATAAATTTGTATAAAACAAATTTTAACACTTTTAGCACTTAAAATATTTTAAAGGCTATATGCTTTACGGTTTGAGTGCAAGAAATAATCAATCTTTAAATAAAGAAAAGAGAAAGAAATACTTGACATTAAAACTTTCAAATAAACTTAAATGTAGAATTTCAAGAAAAACATTTTAAAAATTGCGTTTTACTTTTCATTTTCTTGCTTTCCTGTTATTCTTGATTTTATAAATTTTGCTAACAAAATTGACTAAATTTAATTCATCTTAAAGTCCAAGCAGTATAAAAAGCAGTACTATTTTTAAATATTAGTATGTACGTTCTTTCACATTTTGTTAAAATTACATGCAATTTTGATTTGAACAACTGCCCTTTTTCTAATTATTTTATTCGTACATATTACTAAAAAAAAAATTCACGGTAAGAGTGAATAAACACCATAAAATAAGCATTTTTATTTTGTATAGTAGAATTTTATCATTCTTATACTACGTATACATGATGGATTGAGATATCGAATCGAGATTGGATTGAGTTTTCAACCCAATTATTTGACTATGACTATGACTGATTATTTTAACTGTTATTTCGATTCAATCTAGCCAGCTAAGCGAAATTGGATCCATTCCATTCAAGTCCAAGCTATGTATTTCCTTCTCACTCATAAATGTTTTCTTTAATTCTTCTATGGTGGCAACTAGATCTTCTTTCCATGTGGCACTTTAACGCACATCGATTTTATGTATATGTACATACATATGTTTATGTATTTCCGTGTCATGATGAATTTAAAACATAAACTATCTAAAAGATATGACAAAGAATAGATGTCCCTAAGGGCAACTATATTCTCCAACAGAGAACTATCCTGTTCATATACAGTATATATACCCATTTGATTAATACGTTGAGGACGGCGTGTACCACCGGTGGCTCACACAAGACTGAATCTGGGTAGCACCGTCCTCAACGTGTTAAAGAGCTAATTAAGCTATATTTTCGTCTAAAATCCTTTTTAAATTGCTCTTTATATTTAGAATTTATACATAAAACCATAAATTTAGTTACTTATGAAACATAGAAAAAGATTCTTTAGATTGTTTCGACGGCAGAAAAATAATATAAAAGTTTTTGCATCTCTAAACGCTTTACACTTCAGGTAAAAGGTATCAATATAACGGCAAACTGATTCGGTTTTTTTTTTAAGAAGTATTGTTTTTATGTTGGGAACATCTGTCTGTAGTTTACCCTAATCCCAAGAAGTATGTAAAACGATTAGAGGCAATATTTCTTCTTAGCCTGAGAATCCCTGCTGATATTAAGCTCATTTCAATAAAACAATAACTCGTCATTTTTATTAAGCGCAAATATAGTGGTTAAATTTAAAACTGTGAAAGCAGGTATAATTACATACTTTGTCAAATTCCATATAAGAATTTTTGGAAAGGTTATTCCACCCTTCCTTAGACTATGTAAACATCAAACATTCTAATAACTTTTGTTCGTGTAAACCACATGCGAATATCAATTTCCAATTATGTGCAGAGTTAAAAAAACTCAGTTCTATTCAAGAAGCAACTCACGGAAAAGTATAACTTTTAAAAAAAAAAAACCCATTCAAAAGAAGGATCCTCTTTTCAAGCGTTATGCCTTTGGTCCTATTATCAACATCTTCCAAGAGCTCTTTAAACTATTATCAGATGCTAACAATGTTGAGCAAATTTGAAATTGAAAGATTTAGTAATTTGCCACTCAGTCAACTAATGACGGTCTTCTGACGACTCTCAATTCAGGAATCTTCCGGACTGATGACCAGCACAGCCCGCGAAAACATCATTTTGAGAATAATGAACTTCTTATTTATTCTAAATATGTACATAAAAATTTAAAAACATCAAAAATAGAGTCAGCTATAGTTTACTTATTAATATACATAAAATTTTCGAAATAAATAAATCATGCCCAAAGGATAGATTACACTGTACAATATTCAGTTCGCACTGCCGGCAACTTAACAAGTAAGAGCTCATCTTCGATGATCGATGCCCTGAACTGGGCTGGAAGTTATTAACTTAAACTACGAATAAATATGTCAATTAAGAGTTAACAACAGCGTTGGGTCATAAATGCAAAATGATTAGTTTGTGGGATGAGATTTTTGTTGACGAAAAGCTGTTTTACACCATAGCTGTCTTTACTAGACACGCCTGTGAATTGTTCCCTATACTGGACCCATCCAAACTGTCGAGATCGAGAGCAGTGTCAATCATCGTTGTGTCCTGCAGCAGCCGCAGACGGCTCGAACTTATAAAATGCGATCCTTCTCGGGATGGGGAACTCAACGGTTGGGTTGCAGAAGACTGAGCACCCGCCAAATTAATCTTAGGATCCGAAAGAGGTAGGGTTGAATCTTTACTGGCCTCCCGATTCTTCCGAGTATTTGCTCTGCTCATTGAAGCATACTTCTTTCGATTGTTTGCCACAAATGCACTAACCGGATCATCTAAATCTAAATCGTCGCTAAGTAGAGCTGAGGACATTACATCAGTGCTGTCAGTCATTAAATCCTCCTCCTTATTTACCAGGGTACTTTTAGTTGCATTGTTTGGCATATTAACAATAACTTCAGGTGGTTTTTTCACAATTTGAGCCTCAAACTGCTGCTCTTCGATTAAATTTGAATACACGTGTAGATTTGGATCAGACCTATTGCTACCGTTGCTACTTACAGCGGATGATGAAATATTTGAATTTGGTACGTTACTATATACATTTTCGGATTCAGACGCAGACTTGGTCAATGCAATGGCACCAATTGGCGCAAAATCATGAACATTGGCATTCTGATTTGTTAGTTGATTGTGTTTTAGCTGTATGTCGTCTTTATCGAAACTGTTATCTAAGTTTTCCCTGAATAAATTATTATAGCTACCACTTAAATTATTAAGACGTTTATTGATGTCCATATTGTCATCGTCCCCGGTTGATGGAGTCATTACTGTATTTTCATTCAAGACAGCCGGTCCTTCGATCGTTGACAGTGGAATTTCGTTATCAACTAATTGAGCTAAACTGTTCGAATTTCCTGTAAATAGAATTAATTATAAGTTACATAAAGACTGGAATTAATATGATATTTAGTCTGGAGGTTATTAGCAAATAATACAATTATTGCGGAAATAAATAGGAAAAATTTAAGCGTTTGCTCAGTTGCCATTTAGAGTAGACTAACTTAATGCTATGTCGATAAATCAGAATCTATTGGTGTAAGTATAAATTTTTAATGCAGTATTAAAGTGTATTTACAATTTGTGATAAAGTTATAAACTTAGTACGCTCCAGGGTACGTTGTTTTCTTAATTGCATCAAAAAATTAACGTCCATATTTCTTGTGTTTTTACAATTATACTTAAGATAATCACACTTAGCTCTAAAAAGAAGAATGAGAAATTTCATAGCTTTATGTGATCCATTACGTACGCAATTTTTCAAAAATACTTGCATAATTCGAAATAACATGACCTAGTTCTAAATTCATTTCCTACAAGCAACCCTTAAGCCAACTGAAAATTTAATAATGCTGTTACACATAGTAATTGGATGTAAATTCTATTTTCCTTACAAATCCTAAATTCTATTTTCCTTACAATCGCTACAAAAATCTGACACTGAAATATATATACTTTTTTACAGATTCACTATTCGTTCGTTTGCCAAAGAAATCCCAAATATTGTTATTATTCTGAGGAAAAAATAAATCAAATTTATTGTGCTGTATAATTGATGTAAACTAGATCCAAACAAATTCCAAAAATTGTATTATTTAGAGGGTGTTTCTTATTGGGTATGCCAACATAAGTGGAATGAAAGATCTGATCTAAAAAAACAAAATTCATCCCATTTATTTTGACATACCCACTAAGAGACATCCAGTATGTTGAACCCAATTCCGTAATTAAATGTAACTGCTGAAGCATCATTACAACGTAACAAATGCAAAAGGAAAAATTGTTATTTGATAATTATTTTTTAACTTGACAAAAATAGTAATAGATATAGGAATTGGAATTAAAACTAATAAAACTCTCTACAATAAAAGTCTTATAAGCATTTTCTGTTCTTTTCGAGTAATAGGAGTCTAATAAACTTCCCAAACTATTTCTGACAACTTTTGTCGATTAATTTATTTAGAATGTTGGGGGCAATTTTGTAAGACCTTTCAGAATGTTTCATTTAGCTTCAATTTTGTAGAACTATCTTGACTACAAATGTTTAAATCATGAACGCATTCCAGCATTCCAGGTAATCTCATATGTCTTAGGAAATTCAACACACAATATTATTTTACATTAGTAGGAAGGTTACGACTTTACTTTACTATTTTTAAAGTTTTAAGTTATTTACAAGCAAATTCAGTATTAAATTTGATATAAGATATCTATAAAATTGCAAGCCAGGGTATCTTTCGTAAATTACAAATCTCGCATTTATTTGCATTGATATCCCAGCGAAAACATCGAATCACTTAAATTTCCAACGAGTATATTTACACTTTTTAAAAATTTCAGCCTATAGTTTAAAATTCTAAAAATCCTTAATTCCTCATATCAATTATGGATTTATTGGCGAACGTCAAGAGGAAAAAGACGTTCTTCAAACTTATTTGGACACGTTCTACGAGTACCTATTACAAAAAATGTATTTATTATCGAATGCTTCAAGATTTTGCGCAGTTATGCAGAAAATATTTCCTCAAGCAAATTCATAGAAACAAATTTACATATAAATTATGCAGCAATTTTTATGAGATTTCATATTAGAATGTTTAAATCTAATCATTTTCTCGACCACATTTTAAACAATTAAACATTCGTTAAAAATTTTCGTTAATAAAAATCTGATTATCCGGTGCAAAAATTATTCCGGTATAAATTAACAGCTCTAGAAACAGCCCGCAATTAAAGCTATCGGCTAGAATATTTATCATACAAAAGTCGCATGCATAGTTTCAAAATAATATAAACCGTCAATTATTGCAATTTACACTTAAAAAACAATATTACTTTGATTTCCTCTTTTAAAAGTAAAAATTCCTCTGCAGAAATTATTCAGAAAATATTGTTCAATGTTTTAAAGCGTACAGACTTCAATTTGATTAAGATATGAATACATTACGAATTGAAGCATATTCATTCTGTAGTTGATCGTTATTATGTACACGTTGATTATTATAACAATTTGCCCAAAATCTTCTCAGATGCATTAACATCGCATTTCAATAAGAATAGGTATTAGGTGCCATTTCAATTATTATGTACAATAAAATAAATGAGTTGATTAAACCTCGTAGAAAATGCAAAAAACAACGGTTACATTCGAAGAGTCTACTAAATGGCAACCTTTTGATTTTCGATCAGACTATAAACTAATGCAAATTCGAAAGCGCAACCATTCACGCTACAGTTAACGAACAAAGCCTTACAATTATAAAAACATTGCTGCGAAAGCGAAATGACGGGATTAAATTCTGAACTCATATTTATTTTTTTTTTACAGTTTTATAAGATGGATCTGATATTTCGCAAAAGCGGATCTAATCTATTTACACAAATCTCATGAAAACTCACCCAATATCACCACTAACAATTTATCATCAACAAAAAACTCGAATGAAGCATGTTTTCAATTGAAAGAATTAGAAAAATACAAAATTACTTTCGGAACGATTTACAAATTGTTATGAGAGTATTGTACAAATGTGTTGTGTGTGCCATTGTCTGTTTTATGTTAAATATATATTTTTTGTTTTCTTCTGAGTAAGTTACAATTAACAAAGAGAAATTTTTTAAAACAACATACTTTAAGGAACAAATACGTTTTACAAATCAGCGCTGATATTCACAGTTATGTTATCTAGGAACTTAAATTACTATTTTAAAAAACAAAAGATAATTGTTCACATTAATAACTGAATATTAAAATTAATTACGTGAAGGAATGTGACGCTTAGTTTTACAGCCGATGAAATTAAACGTATTATAAACGCTAAGAAACATCATATGTTTGCTCAAACATTCCAGAAAAACAAAATGGGTATTGTGCGATCAAGATCACAATTTATGTATAGTGTACAAAGGGATACTGAGCAACAATTAAGCGAGTATTTCAGTTTTAATTTCAACGCATTGACTGATTAGAACGGATTGAGTCGGATTTATCTTATGTTTTTTAACAAACAATTTCACAGGGATTTCCTTGCCTGATACCGACCATGGCAAGTTTTATTTTGTGTACCCAAAAGAATTTTTATTCGAAAAATTAAAATTCATTACATTACTGATGCGCGATCGGCGATCGTATCTAAATCGGTTTTAAGTGAAGCTATAATTACAATTATTATTGGCAACTGGCTGTAAATGCACTATACGTACTGTTATGTCGTTGTTATTGTAAGGAATGAAGCAAAATCATGTTTTTTACTGACAAATGTATGTTAACCTCAAATATAATCCAGTAAATCCAACTGATCCTAATCGGGCATACATAACTCTGCTTTTGTTAAACAAAGGGACAAATCGAGGTATTGTGACAAGTTGAAAAGCCGGTACAAGAAATGTTTCGAGATTCGGCTTTACTGTTCGTAACTTTCTGAAGAGTCCTGAAGATAATGATAAAGCTAAATCTTTTTCGAAATTATACTGGGATTTGCATGTTGCAACATGAATAAAAATTGAATCTCTATTTTTCCTTAGTTTTAATTCATTTTTAATGGAGATGATCTTCAGCGATAAAAAGATATTTAATCCTGAAAATGGAGAAAGCTCAATTCGTATTGGCATCATCTTCACCTACATAAAGAAGAAAACTTTTTAAAGTACCTCACTACTCGTTTATTTCCTCTTTATTGTATTTTTATGGACCAGAGTGTCGTTAATTTATCATTTTTTTCCCTATTAATTTTTAAGTATTTAAATAAATTCTCTTTCGAACAGTTTATTGATTTAATATATCTTTTTCGATGTTTTCTTTCTTTCACTCATATTATATTATATTATAGATATTTTTCTTTGAACAAAATATCCATTATTGTCTAATTTAGAAATTTCAAAATTTGCGACGGACAGAACCATAATATTTTATATTATTAATATTTGTATTTTATTAGTAATTTTACATTCGAGTTTATGAGATGCAAAAAAGAAAAAAAAATCCTAAGCAACACTTAAGCAAATTCCACTTGAACACCAAAAGCCGAAGAGACATTGTAATATTGATTTATTACTCAGTTTAAGGGGGGGCTAAGGTTAATTCGTACGAAAAAAGGCATGTTTTTGTGAATTTTTTGTGACGACACAGTTAAAATCTCTTTGTTAAAACTAATAGTACATTAAAGTATGACATTTGAGGAATATTGTATAAAATTTTCACCAAGAAATATTGAAAAACACGGCAATGACAGCAATTATTCGGACGTGTCTCGGAAAAAAGTTGAATTGCGGTGCCCCTCATAACTGGCTGCTGGATCATCCGAAATCAAAAAATCAAAGTTCATTCGTTAGATAATAGTTTTCCCCAGGTAACGCTGGGGGGGGTTTTTCGAAATTTTAATTTTTCACTTTTTTGGAACACTTTAAAGGGAAAAACGCGATTTTTTGCGAAAAAAATCGACTAATTTGTTATTGTAAAATAAAAATTATTAACAAATTTGAAAAAAACTCTCCAGCGTTACCTCGTAAATTATGTACAGAAATAGTGTTCAAGATTTCAAAAGGATCGGTGTAGTAGTTTTTAAGTTATGAGGGGCACCGACTTTGAAAACGTGAGTTGTGGGGAAAACGCTTTAAAGTTTTGAACACTAAAAAATCTGGTATAAAACGTTCATAAGCAAGGTATAGAAATACTCGTAACTTCGTCAATTTTGCTTCAATCGACTTGAAATTTTGACATAATATTCTTAAGATATTATGCATTCAATTAAAAAAATTAAAAAAAATGTCAAAAAAAAAACTTTAAATACCTTAGCCCCCCCTTAAACAGAAAATAGGAATACAGAGTAAGTTATATAAATATTGAGAAAATTAGGAATAACTGAAGAAATTTAAAGTCAATAATTTGAATAAAACATGATATGCCATTCACCAACCCAAAAACTGTTTTATATTTTAAACCGGTCATATTTACATAAAACTATAGTTGTTGAAACTATTTCTTACAGTTAATTTCACTATTTTTCATCAAGAGGTAAAGAAAATCAGATTAAGAAATATTGTAACAGTATCCTTTGTATATAATAATTTTAAAATTGTTTAACAAAAATAATATCTCCATGTTTTAAAGCTAATTTATTAACCGCGGTACACACTCCTTCAAGTAATGGAATAATATTACTTGAATATGAACCAAACATTCCTACACATAATAGGAAACTTGAAAATAAAAATATAATTTTTGAATAAAAATCACAGTGTTGAATATATGAGCAAAAACAATGCTTCTTGTTTTACTTAAACAGCTTCGAGTAACTTCGAAATACTTTTTCTATATTTACAAATAAGGCAGAACGATTTAACAACACTTCGATACTCTACTGACTGAACCGTGTCAACCACCTTATGCTGATAAAGAGTACTATGAAGAATCGCTCGCGGCGTCTTCGATTATCGAATTCAAATCGATATTAAATGAGTATTCATAAACATTAGAGTATCTTTCTTTCTTACGTCCACCAGGACTCCTATGTTGCCCATAAAGATTACGTTTACTGACCCTAAATGTTTGGCTATCTTTAATACTGGCATCAAACTCGCTTGAGTCTCCACCTCCACCGAAGTCGCACTCCCTAATCGTTAACTTGTTCGTCGGGCTCTTAAGCTCAAAGTGAACGTCTTGTTTCTTGTATTTAGGTCGAAGAGGTAACGAAGAATGCGCTTTAACTTCGTGCTCTGAGTTTTGACGAGGCACTGCTTTATTTTTATGATAGGGATAACGAGGTAAATGACTATCGGAACGGTTCCGTCGCTGTGGCGAATAGTATTTAAATTCGCTTGGAACCGGAACATTACTTGTGTTATTACTTATGATTGTTCTGTGCAGAAGCGGTAAGGGTGAATTCCGATCAAAAGAGGGCGAGTGTGGAAGCTGCATGTTTTTTCTCAATCGATATGCTGGTGAAAGTGACTTACCGTTTTGTAGATTATCATAGCTTCGATGTCGATAAATCCCAGAAGATGGATTGCCCTAAAATATATTTAAATTTAAGGGTATATATAAATAATTTTACTTTGAAATTACATCATCAAATAGTCGTTGTTTCACATTCATTAGATTGTCGCCCTGGCCAATCATTGGCTGATTTGCAATCATTGATGATGGTGCTGCGGACGTCACTTCCGTTAATTGGTTGTTCGGATGGCCACTGTGTTGCATTTGCAGGATATATTCATCTGTGACAACTCCTCTCCTAGGGGAAAACCATTTGTTACTTTCAAGGTTAATAGTGCTGATGCAAATGTTATTGGTACTAACAATCGTTTGGAATTAATTAAAAAGCTAATGCATTGCTTTTATGAGCCAATTGGCAGCTTCTACTAGTGTGATGTCAAATATATAAAACATTTAAATTATGCTGAGCTGTTTTTCGATCAATTTAGAGAAAAAAAAACAACCTTACCATTCTATGATTTATAAAATTGTTACTTACCTATCAATCAGAGACGGAGTCATTGGACCACACAATATGTGAAAACAATTAAGGCATATATTGCCTCTGGAATACGGATTAACAGTCCTCTGCCCACCTTTGGACGAAAACGATCCTTTTAACTACAATAGACATGTTAAAAAAACGAGTTAAGTTAACATATATTATAAACATAAAATCTTTCATACGTCTTCATTTGTTGTTTGATCACTCGTGGTGAGGTACGTATGAAATCCAGCTAAACCAATCACAGACCAAATCGAAAAAAAGCATATGAAAGTGACAATAACACTAGATGGTGCGGCTTTTATAACTTCAAGTACTTCATTCCCTTTTTTTAATACTGGAAAAAATTATCACCATTAGAAAACTGAACTTAAATTGAACAAAATTGAACCTACATAAAACTAAGTGTGTTATTGAACACGAAAATATAAATACAGCTAAGAATGCGAGGGAGACTAGAAACATGTAAAAAAATCGATAATTCCTCTTGCCCACACAGTTGCCAACCTGTAAGGATTATTTTAAAAAAATAACACAAAAAACATATTTCTAGAACAATTACCCATGGGCAATGATGGTCGAATCTGTCCACGCAATTATCACATAAACTGCAATGAGACGCCCGAGGAGGTCTAAATATTTTGCATGTGAAACAATATTTTAATTTCACAGTCTGCCCCTTAACTAAGACCTCTTTCGTTCTTGGTGGAGGTCGATACGTTGGACTGTTCAAGGAGTTTGGCACTTCTGGAAAAAATGTTCGTTAAAATAAATTGCAATTACCCACAACAGCAATAGCCTACCTATTTGTTTTTCTATATAAGCAGCTTCGTCATGGGAAGCCCTTGGAATAACTCCGGGATCAGTAAAAGTTGTCCGAAGTAGTGAACTCATCGTAAAAAAATACAAAATTGCTCCAACAATTGGTATGGCTGGAGTTATCTTAGTTGCAAGGTAGGGGCAGCTAATCGAAACAATATTAATAAATAATATCGTACAATAAATAGAGAAATATTTGTAAGGTATACTCACTCAAATGCAAAAAATAAAGCACTAGTCCCAGTTATGAGGAAGCAAGTTAAGTAAAATACACCCGTGTGAGGTGCTGACATTAAAAGACCATCACAATAGAATCTGTTCCTTCCTGCAAATAGCTCCCACTTTCGTGTAACACGAGTATTTGGTGCCATAGTACAACAACACAGCAAATTCATTTAGAATGCCTTTTCGCGTATGAACATTCAAGTTTTTATATAGTCTTTGAAGGATATTGTAGTTACAGGAATCATACATAGACATTGGAGTTCTTAGTTAGGATCTAAGTAGTTGGTGGAAGTTTAGTTCGTCACATTACTTAACAGGGAACACGAGGTATGTGTTACTGCTGTAGCTGCCTCGTAATCATTGTCTTCCTTAGCCGGCTATCTCGTTTTCTCTGAAAGTTTTAAATATACAATTAAAATCCAAAAATGTAATAATTGTAACCACTTTCGTATCAGAGTAAATTAAATTTTTGAATGAACAAGTATCATTTATTTTGAAACTGTGCTGAATCATTTTGTTCAAACATTTGACACATATTCTCAGATTTCAAACACTAAAAGTCACCTTATATTATATGTCGAAATCTTAAGGGATACATACGTCTGATCTAGAAGTTCCAATTTTTCACTTTTTTTGGTTGGACAAAATACATATAATTGTTCTCTTTTTCTTTAATTAATTACAAATTAATGTGGGATCAAAAGGCATAGATTTTTCCATAAAACTAAATTTTGCGAACAAGAGAGAGTCCCTATAAAATCATTAAAATTTGATAATTTTTTTTTATTTTTGAAAATTTTTCACCATATTCAAAAACAGCGTACGATGCCAAAAACTCTAATGATTGAAAAAAATTAGTTTTTGGCGTTAAGTTGAAACGGTTGAAAAATATTTAAAAAGATTATCCTTCTGCAGTGTCTTTACGAAGAACTAATTTATCATATTATTGACGAACATGAATCATCTAATCCAACAAAACTGTGACTTCTACAAGATGAGGTCACTCAAAGAATGTGTCTTCTTCCTCACGTTTTTTCAAATTATGTCAGCATGACATATTAAAAGTTTACACTTATCAAAAAAAAAACACAGCGTCCGGAAATTTTTCATGACAATTGAACGAAAAAACAAAAATTTCTTTACTCAGAAATCCATCTGTAAAACAATAAACAGCCTTACATATGTTGTTAGTTTAATAAAAATAGATAACAGAATCGGCACAAACTTGAAAACTTCCCCGGCGTCTTTCGAATATATGTATGTACCTATCTAATCTATAATTAAATATGAAACCAAAACTTCAAAGACACGTAACTTGATTTTCTGTCCTTTTTGTCAACTTCGATATCATATTTGAAAGTCTTAAAACACCTGCGTGAAGTTTAACATCATAAAAATCTGAAAACATAACCAGCGAAATTTAGATGAATATGCAGAAAAAAATTAGTGAAGTACAAACAGCATCAAAATCTGTGAAATCACTCTGAAATTATAGGTGGAAAACGTGACAAACAGAAAGCATTTCAATTTTATTTAGGTCTATAGATAACGAATATAACAAAACAAATATCGCTATACTACCTATCATCAAATCAAGATCTAGGGCCTTATTATGAGAAAAGTGAGTTATAGTTTGTTTCTCCTAAAAGCATTACTGCATGTATGTATTTTACAAAACAAAAAATTTAATGCATTCCATTGTTAAGAGACGTTTTTGCAATAAATCTCTATGTTAAATTGTACAAAAATGCGCGTTTCAATGATGGCCAAAATCATTTTGGCTAAAATACGAGCTATAGGAAAAGACAGATTAATGTTTATTCGATGTTATAAAAAACCGACTTAATAATCGCAGAAAAGCTGTGGCAAAGAAAATTAATATCTAAGCAAAAGAAAGGCTATAATTGTGTAAGCCCAAATAATTTTACATATACCATAAAGTGTTTGCATTACGATTGAAATGACTGTATTTCTGCAAAATGTGCCCATATTTAAGTATTTATCAAACTCTGTCTTATAAGTTAAAATTTTTTAATAGTTAATTAGCACCTGAAATAATTTATGAGCTGAAACTAATTTTACAATTTGAACGAAGCGTAGAGATTCAAGGCTCATTCATTCATTTCTTTAATGATTTTGCTAAAATTCATAAAATGTCCAACATTTTTTTTTTATATATTGCTAATATGAATAATGCATTGGAAATGCTAAACGAAGTTATCAAAACGTGGAGGCTATGCACTTTCAGAAAATGAACAAAGACAAACTTGAGCAATTTTTCTTTCTTAATACGCCTCACATTTTTACTCTCTTGGAATTTAATCACAGGTCGAGTCGCATGTGTGGCTTTTATTATTTTATTTCCACATATTACCAAATGAAATAAAAGAGTTTGTGAGTTAAAACATATATTAAAGCATTAAAGAGTTTAAAGAATTTAATTGTCTTTTAGTTTAGGGGCACAAAATCTACGAATGCCTTTTTTCTATTAAAACTGAACCATCGCCGCCGTCTGCCAACTTGCTCAGTTCAATGACTCCACAGTTTCTAATTGATGCATCTTGCTCTGATTTTAATAGTATGAATTCCTTAAATTGACCCAAACAAAGTTCTTATGTATATAAAATGTATATCTTGTCAACAGAAATAAAAGTTTTCGCACATTACTTCGTATAAAGTTTACTAAAATACAGAACTTTTTAATTAAACGGATATTTACAATAATATTGGATGTAAGTACCGCTTTATTAATTTATTATTGCGCAACACAGTAATAATTTGCCAACTCTAAAAATTAAAATAACTTTTAATATTAAGTTAACGACGGGTTCACGACATTCAGTTTTGAGCGTAACTACTGATGTAATCATGAGTAATTAGTCGAAACCGAAATAATCATGATTGAAAAAATGCCTCTTAGCTATAAGTAATAACTAAACTAATTAAATGAATCATCAATCTTCCCTCAATTCATGATCAAAATTAGCTCACTCATGATTAAAAAGCTATTTAGCGAAATTAGTTAAAGTCATAGTGCGTCCAGTTTATAGTAAAACAATGTAATATATTTAGAGTTAACGTAAAGTAAAACGATAACGACCACCCCCTTAATTCGACCACTTATTATTTCTATTAATATCTTTTTAAGCACACGCTTTTACAAATTGAAACATATTTTAAATTATAGCAACGTTTGGCCAATTTTTCTGATATTCTTTAAAAAAAAATCAACTGAGAAAAAATTACTTTTCACTTTATTTGTAAAAAATTAATAGTTTTATCTGCCGCATTAAAGAGCGAATAAATTCATGTAATACTTATTTTTAAATCACAGCCTAGTTGATTATTTGAAAGATTTTATTCGACGAATATCTGACGACTGAAAAATTGGCCCTTAATGTAAAAGTGAGATCTTTGTTTAAACTACAATGTGTGAATTATTCTGATTATTATCGTTTTAAAGAAAGAATAACCTGTTAGCTGTTAACAATGAAAATTTGGATTTTTGAATAGTTCACATTAAACATCTTCTACAAGTTCTAGTGCAGCAAAACGTAATTACGATCTATCTAAATCTGATTAATTATTTCAAAAACTTCATTCATTCACAACATGTATAGCAATTTTATAAATCGGATTTACCCACAGTATTTTATTCATAAGATATTAATAATAATTTTCAACGAATAAAATAGGTACTATTTTCAGTTTTGAATAATTAAAATATGGTCGATAATCAGGATGTGAGAAAAAATACATATGTACTTTTGAACTATACCTATCGAAACAACATCGAAGAAAACTGGAGGTTTGTGTGAAAAATGAGCTAACTAGATCGGTATAATAGGATATTTAGGGAAAACTAGTTTTAGTGCTCGGATGTAGGACATTACTTTTAAAATTCATTTCCACTTTAATTATAAGGATTTATTAAAAACTAAATACAATCTTTGATTAGTGAAATCTCTTGAAATGGTAAATTCTGTTAATATCTTATTAATTAATACTTTTGTTAAAATCACTGTTTTTTGCATTCATATTCATACAAAATAAATAGGGTTGAAGGCCGGTGGTAGATATTAGGTATAAATACACTATATCTAGACTTAGCATCTCTTTTTTGGGCTGCGCAGTAAAGATATTCTTCAGTACAATGAAATTCGATGTCTTTGAGCGAACTCTTGATTTGTAGCTTTTTACGTTATTTTTATTTTTCAACTCCAATGATTTGTTTCATAGTTTTGTTATGAAAAATCTGTAGGTACTCTGTAAATGAATATTATGATTTTATTAATCATCCATCACCAAATCTTACAAAACAAAATATTACACTACGCGATTTTCTCCATAAACGGAAAAAGATTTAGAACCGATTTGTCTGAAAAGGTTTCTGATGTAAGGAGTAAGGCTTCTTTTAATAGACGACTTCTAGTAAACGAGTGCATCCAAATATCTGCTATTTTTTTTAAATTTATTTACACGCTAAATATACAATCGCGATGGTTCTGCGTCTTGTTTGTATTAAACGGGCTTTAGATGTATAATTAATTAATGTTTTGTATACTTATGGCAATGAATATCGATGGGGTCGGATTGATATTATACTTTCAAATAAAGCACTTTGTTTTCCTTTGAACTAGAATTAAGTGTTAATCAAGACTTCATTAGAAATTATTTACATGATTGAAACTAATTAATCATTAGTCAGTCATGTTAATCTTAGTAAGTTAGAAAATAACTTGTATTGAAAACAAATAAGACGTAAAAAAATTAAAGTTAGTTGACGTTATTTTCAAAAGTTTTAAAGTTTTTAAAGGCTCTCACTTCAAAACTACTCAGATTTTAGGGGTACTATTCAAGGATGTTATGCTTCAATTCTAAAAACGTGCGTATAATATCTCTGAGCATGTTTTAATTATCGATTGTACAAATAAAGAATCCAAAAATATTTATAACCCGTAAACACAAATCACCCTATAGAGCCAATAGTTGCGATTTTAATCCTTTTATTGGCGAACGAATTTCAATAAATCTCCCTTAAATATTCGTAGTATCAAGTTTTATGTTTCTAGTTTCTGCATAAAAATAGCTCCAGGAAGAGTGTTGCAATGCTCATTTTTCCATCTCATACATATTCGAAGCTTTGAAAAGTCCCATTAAAACAGATATTTAACCAAATTTATCATTTAACCAAATTTAGCTTTGTAGCAGTTGTTATCTCTAAAAAACGTCAATTGGAGCAATCGAATGTTTGCTACTCTGTGAATAAAATTTTGCTCCACCCGATTGCGACGAATCAAAGTTCAACAACAAAGGTCAACTATGAACAGCATTCAGGGAGCATCGTATCAAATGAGTAATCAATGCAATTAAACTGAACTTGGACTGAAGTGGAAAAAACCCAAAACGCAGCCGTTCGTGCCGTGTATAGGAAATTCAAAAAAAAAAAATAGTGACAAACAATGCTGTACGGTGAAAATGTTGAGAAAAAAATTGCGCTTCTACCATAGAAATTCAATAAAATTCATAACAAATGCATCCGCTAAGAAATTCAAACCTCACTGCCGTGGCAAACAAATGGGTCCGTCATTTTTCACTTGGAAATGAGCCAACATCCTGCAGTCGTTCTAAAGGACAAAAGACTCTGTCTACACGGCCGTATAGTTGACGGATTATTGAATTTAAAGGTGAAACAGACATGCAAGTAACTCGCTGTAATGCGATATGCAAAAACGAGTTTTACCATTTGAACGGCACCCGTAGTGTAATTGAATTTATGCCGAAATACATATAACATTCTATAAAATTTCATACAGGATGGGGACATTAATCGAAAGTGAATGTACACAATCCAGGTCACTGCTAATGAAGGAATGTATGCTGCAGAAGAATGCAGAAAATGTGGGTCATTTAGCACCCCCAACATTAATCGAGGGAGTATCCTCGGGCTACGAATGTAATAAGGCATAGAAGGGCGGGATTCCACATCTGCAGCACCGACACTGCCCTTATATGGTGTACTTATCAAGGAAATTGAAATTTTGATTTATATGCGAAGTTTGAACAATGTGATGAACTTGCACTTTGCACAACTCCAAAATCTCAGAGATTAGGTTCAATAGGTAAAGTGCACAATCCGCTTGTTATTTTCATCACCCTGTTACAGGGTGGCGAATTAAAAAAACATATTGACGCGCAGGGCTTACATAACTCTATCAAAGGGCACGGTCTCGCAGCTGTGCAATGCAACAAAAGAGCAAGTATAGGGGAAAGATGACTAAACTGGGTCAGCAAAATGTTAGACTTTTAAAATTTATATTAAGAGGGAAGCCTTGCTGCGATTGTTAAACTTAAACGAATTTTTGAATAAAGGGCAATGGACCTGCACCGCCAGTCACTTTGAGGGTAGAAGGTTTCAAAGTACAATGCCAAAAAGTACCCTATTAAGTAGAAAGGTAAAATGTGTGTCCTTGGAAAGGTGATGCCCTCAAGATAATAAGAATCTCCTCGGTTAACAGCTCCTCAATTATGCAACTTGGGTTGCCAAAACCAAACACAAACTTTTGAAATTATTATTTTGAGTTCACACATATTTGTTTATTTAGAGAAAGTGAAGATATGCATTGTTCTTGAGAAGGACATCATGCATTAGAGTTCTGCTCTGTCTATCCAATATTTTAAGTTAAAACGTTTTCCTTTAAAAGTAATTAATTTTTTATTTTTCTCTGTTTCGTATTACATATAAAGGGTTTTAAAAAAGTTAAATTTTTCAGTATAAAAGGAATTGCTTTAAATGAAAAAGCGGGAAAATAACGATTGCGAATTTGTATTTTTACAAAATAGCTATTTATATCAAGATACATATGTACGAAATTTCATGAAAATTAGTTTCATTCAATAGTTAAAAGTGATTTCGCGAAAAACGAGTTTAGAGTTTTACAATAGGTAGTTACTTCTGTAACACAACAACAAAAATTTGCATAACGATGTTTATTTTCATTTTTTTAAGTTCATCGACAGTGTAATTGTATACATACTAAGATTGCAAAAAATTTGGAAGGAGTCAATTGATTGCAATTTTTTAATCTTGTCCACCGATTTAAAAAATTTAGTTATGAGGAAAATGCGTTTAAAGTTTCAGTTATAAAAAACGTACATTTACCTTATACATATATATGTATATGAATCGGCTATGCCTATAATAGGCCTAAATAACCTGACACATATGTATATAAGTAATATGTATACAAAATACAACCCGTACTTACGTATGAAAACATAATCAATTTTTTTGTTTTGACTTCATAAATGATCGGACCCCTTTAATACTCAATAAAAAAATTATGTGTTACCCAAAACACACTCATACAGAGAAATTCAAAATAATGAAGGTAAAGTTCGTTATCATTTCTTTCTAACATGAGATTTTCATGAGATAATAATTTTAATATTAAGGATGATAAAATTCCGTAATTTCAATTAAAATTCCCTCGCATTCGTTGATATTTCCCGGTTTTCCAGAAAGTACCTACCCTGTGGAAACTATAGTTATTCAAACCATAATATTTGCTTCAAAATACGATCACTTTGTTAATTTAACCAATAATGGCATTAGGTTCTCGTCCGGAAGCCTTTTATTGAACCAGATACGTGGACCTCATTGAGTTCTATTATCCTAGAAACTTCGCGTCTAAATATAAATCTCGATGCAATAACCGAGTCCAGCTCCACAGGATACATTTCCTGCCTGCATCGACCAAATCCGGCCATAGTTTGTGAGATTCTCCCCGCTGGCATAATACCGCTTATTTTGTCCTTCATTGTGCATTTTGAAAGTCTTAGATTTGTAACTCATTGTTCCTGTGCACTTTCTTTAATTTCCAGACTGAGAGTTCTGGATAATATGTTTTGTTGGCGAGCATAATACGCGCGCCGTTTAGGTTCTTTCATTTCATTGCCATTATTCGCCACATTATTCTCAAGATTTACAAAGTTGTTCCCATTTATTACGTTTTTTTTCGTAATTTTTGTGTGTAGCCTGATTTATGTTGTCACAATATGCATACATGTATATTTGGTTTATCTTTAATTTATGTTGTAGCATATTCTACTAATTGGATAAACTTGATTGATACTGGCCTGACTCAACGACTGACCCTAAAAATGACGATAACCTCGAAAAATCGAAATCGAATGTATTCAGTGACTAAAAAAATAACATAATAAAGAAATTTGTGACAATTTAGTATGTGTGTAACTATTATTTTTATAATCTGAGATGAAAAATGTAACAACGATAGTACCTATCTAAGATCAAAAGTTATGACAAATATAACCTGACAAAAAAAAAATGTTTTTAGATTCAGTAAACAAGAACAAGCTTATCTCAGGGAAAATTAAAGAAATTAATTCTTTGACAACACAACAAAAATTATAAACACCGGAAAAAAAAGTCCAAAGACAAGCTGCTGAGCCAGGATATATAGGATCAAAGATTGCTTAAGTGAACTCCTAAATTTATAGTTCCTTACCAAATTTTAAAAATTTACGATTGATTACAAAATCTTGGATTTCGATTAACGAAAATTCGTTCTGAATTAAGGTTCAAGAAGATCACTTTCTTTAAGTTTATTTGTTCTTTATTGTATAAAATATATATGTATTTTACTTACTTTGGCCTCTTATTTAAAAATACAACTTTTTATTTACACAAAGTCGCAATTTTTTTAACATTTTAAAGATATGGCTTACACTTATCTTAATTCATAAAAGATAGAAGATTAAAAGAACTAATTGTGTTAAAGAAAAGTCAACAAAAATTAATCTGGCTTATCTTGTCAAAACAAGGCAAGTGATCATTTACAATGTCGTTACACTTTTGCAGCTTACAACTTTACACTAAAAGTTAACTTTCATTGAGTAGAAATATTTTCTTTATTGTATTTGTTTTTATTTATTTAAAATTGATTCATTATTTTGCCTTCTTTTTCATTGTTTTTCGAATTGCTTTAATTGCGATAAACTCAAACATTACTGAATTATTTTAGTACAATTTCCATCTCTTTGAGTTAAATGGCTGTTCTTACAATGTAGAATGGATCTCAATATAACTTTCACCGTCCAAAAAATTCGGCCTCCTATTTTTACTTATTACTGCAGATATACGTAATAGTTAACTTACATACACTACATCAGTGTTCTAGAGAACGAATTAATTTGTTTTTTTTAGTGTGATTGCACCTTTGAAGCAATCGTCGTATTTTAATTGTGCGGTGTATACAATTTTATTTATTTTTTTTTTGTAAATTACGTTCAACCGCAAGATAAAAGAACAAATAAAAGTACAGAGAAACAAATACAATGCATAATTTTTATAAAGTTTATTTCTCCAGAGTAAAAGAAGGTACTTCGGGATTTTTTTAAAAATTGACATGAATGTAGCGCAAATGAAAATCTATGTATATCGTCATAATGGAGTTTTATATAACATTTCGGAAAAACATTTAATATGTTGAATATCAATATCAGCACTTTTTTTCGGCTAAATTATTTGTTGACCGCTCTATATGAAAATCATTGGATAATAGGTTAAAATTAAGAAATTCATTTTGTCGAATAGTTTAATCTGTTTTCTTAGTTATTATGTCTTTTAATAATAAATAAAATTTAATTTAATAGCGATTTTAACACATAAAGAAAAACATAAATAAAATAGTAGCCCACTTTCTTTCAACTACGTATGACCAGATATGTACATACATATATTTCAAATCAAATATTTGGATTTGTAAGGCAGCAGAAGTCCTATTTTAAAAACGACTTTTTTAACTTATTAATTTTAAATTTGAAAATGGTTTTGTGTCGTGTAAAAAGGCCCATGGACCTTGTTTGTATTGGTGCGTGCATCAAGTGAAATAGGTTCAATTTGTGCCGCACAAATTCTCTCCAATGTGCAGCACTTTTGTAGACATTTTCCCTTTCCTCTCTTGCCTCTTACCCAGAAAACCGGTTTGCAGCACTTTTAAGAATACTCGTGTGGAAAGGCCCATTGTTAGTGTCGCTGTTTTTTTCACGCGTTTACTCCTATGATTCAAGCGGAGACGTGCGCGAACACGTATATATGTATATTTATATATATCGAATGTATGTATACAGATATACTGGATTACAATTGTCAGTGTCGCTGCGTTACGTTTGACAGTGCCGCTAACTCGTTTCACCCGTTTACCCCCCATTCAGAGCATCCCAAGAAAAGTTTTCACTTCAAAAATTTGGGTATTGTTGTCAAAGATAATCCCTATTAATTAGGGTGATCCTTATTCCTCAGAAAAAAATTTCTTTTCTTTAATTCCTCGGGGCACCACGTAATTTGATTATATACCATAAGAAAGTATTTCAGTATTTTTTTTAAATTTTTTAAATGACATTTAGAGATCGCTACCAAGGTTTGAATTTTAAATAAAAACTCAAAATCTGTATTTGTTAGATTCTTTTATTTTTATAGCCAGGACATAAAAAATATTACAAAATTATTGTTGTTGTTATGAATTAAGATATTATGTATATTTGAATCATTTATTTTTAAGATACAAGGGTTGACTTGTAGAACTGAAGTGCGGGGCGGGCTAAGGGGAAGAGAGATCGAGGGGAGGAAGTGATAAGAAACGATTGTCTATGCGAGTTTCACTTGCAAGTAAAATGTGATATAAACACCTATGAAACATTAATGAAACCATCATTTAAGTTGTCCTTCAACGCTTTTTGTAAAAATTTTGACAGCTGGTAGCGACCTGTAATGCCTAATCTCCATAGAAAACCAGACCAACCAACCAAACCAAAAATGTCTGCAGCTCTTTCACTTGCATTGTAATTTCTGTCACCTGTCTCGCTCATTTTGGTCATCACTCGCTAGCTTTTTCGTCTGTGTGAGTTAAACCAATTGTAATTGCCACATTCAATTTAGCGCATTTAGTACAGGTTTAGTACTTGAAACTTTCTATATGTAAACAATAAATTGAGGTTAAATACCCCGGGCCCTAAATAAATCGTCACAAAAAAAAAAAAATAATAATAATAATATTTAGAGGTAGGATAATCAAATGAGAAAGTGCCCCGGGGATAATGCAAAAGTCGAAAAATAAGGACCACTCTACTATTAATATTATAAATGCAAAAGATTGCGTATACATTTGTTGCCACTCAGCTCCGTAACGACTGAGTGGATTTTTATATAGTTTTGGTATATAGTTACTTTAAGTCCTGGAATAGGATATAGGGTACTTTCCATCCCGAAAATGTCTTAATAAAGTTTCCTAAAATCTCACATATTCATAGTAGTTGCCTTTGTGTTTAATCTGTATTATAATTCGATTGAATTTTTCTACCGAATTATTTTAACCACTTTGAACGGAAAAATTAATTCAAGTAAAGGTAACTAAGATGAATTTGTTACAGATTTACGAATTCTATTATAGAATTTTTAACCAAAAAGGGCTTTGTAAGTTCTTTTCGATTCATTTCGTACGAAAGTTAAAAAGGGCCCTAATGTTATTTTATTTTTGTTTTCGATTTTATTTTAATGTTATTTTTAATTAATATTTTTCTTCTTTGGTCCTGATTTAGTGTTTGCTTCTGGTACGGAAATCCAACCAATTAGAAAAACGGAAGGCATTTAACGTCCACCGAATTTTATGCTCCGTAATAACTATTTGTTATATAGTTATTTTTAGAATGATAGAACTCGTTCAGTAGTCGAGGTTTCAGTGCTTGTTTTAGCACTTAATCCTTTTTGGACAGACGACTTCTGACGGAAAACTAAAAGGGAAACAAAGAAACCAATGCGATAACTGCGTGGCGTGCTAAATTGATCAGAAGAGGGTTTCCCATCCTTGGAACTTTTTTCCATACTACCTTAATTAGCACCCATCAGAAACCGAACAAGCTATGGTTTCAGGAGTTCGGTTAGGAGCATTCTTCATACGCTCCGGAACAGAACACCTACCTTACTTATTAATATTCAAGTGCCGCGTTCTGCGTTTAAACCTCGAACGAAACTGGCATAAACGCCGCCACCTTTCGTGCTCTCCTATAATAAGAAGATTCCCATTAAGAAGTACGCTGCGCTGAAATGAATTATTCAGCCCGGAGTCATTAATAAACTCTGGCAAGGAAAGTGGGAAAGTGAATCATGTCCATATCGCAATACGTCGGAATGGAGGAGTGCAAACATTTGAGAAAAATTGCCGCTAAAATTTCCCTTACCGTCGCATAGCAAATAAGAAAAAAGCACACGGTAAAAATATTGGCGGAAAAAATAAACAAAATTTTGGCAATGTGGTCTTCTTTAGGCAAATATATGCTCTACGTGTGGTTTTTGTTTGAATTTAGGTCCTCAATTTTTAAATTGCGCCGAATGAACAGATGATAAAGCACCGGCTTCGCCAGATATACCTTTAATCATTTTTTGTGGCGAAAGCACTCAGAAAAGATTATATAACATGCACCACCAACGGTTCGTTGTAGTCAAAGAAAGCTCATATTTCGAGGGGGCCCCTAAATCGCCTGATGGACGAGATAGCCTCAAGTGGTACACATTTTTCAAGGCGGAGGTGGAAGACTGAAAGTTTGAGCTAGAAAAAAACGTTTGAGGAATATTGATGGCATGTCCATTGTCAGGAAGAAGGGATATATCTGTATCGGTGGGGTTCAGGATATGACTCAGCCGTCAATCTAGAGGCCCCAGAGCCGATATTAGCAAACTCCGCACCACTAAAGATTAGAGACAATTTATTAGTCGTGCACGCTCTGGGAATTGCCTTGTCGGCAGAGCAACACCGTCGACTCACGGTTCCCAGCGATTCATTAAAATTGCGTGTGAAATGCGGCAGATATTGAAAAAATAGCGGCGTGCCCGCAACGAACGAACCTCCTTCTGACCACTTCAATGGTCACTAGTGCGTTACTCAGCCGTCTTAACCCTGACACTCCGGCGAACGCTATTTGATGTTCACCTTCTTCTAATCACGTGTGGCTTGACCAGGCACAATATTAAAAATCGTTGGCGTATCTCCGAAATCCTGCTTTAATCGTTCGACGTGATTTGATAGCAGACCTCCGGGAATATTTAATCAATTTCGTCTGCCCGTCGCTCGTGGTCGCCGTGATAACAGAACAACGGTGCACCGCACTACAAGGCCCCGAGCAGCAGGTAACAACGGCGGAGCACTGGGGGGACTACAACTCGTTATCACGCACGCATTACTTTACTACCCGCAATCGATTTCAATAAAATAAATATTTCGGGGACTTCCACAGTGGGGAGCAGCGGAAATCAGCCACCAGCTCCCCAATAAACACTCGTTGCCCTAATTGACCTACCCTTCTTGACATTCCACAGGGAGTCGACACTTTCCGATTTTATTTACACAATTTTGAGCGCGCTCACGCACAAAATCCGGGCACAATACGCAACTACTCAATGTGGGAAAACTATTTTCACTATTATTTCATAAAAATTTACTATTTTCGCATGCAAATTAGCTTGCCAGCAGAAACTCGGGACACAATAAAAACACCAACTCGATACTGGACAGCACGCGAAATGTCAGATGTTGCAGATGGGGTTTAATCTGAGCTAAACGCACACATCAAGCAAGTTGTTCAGAGTTGCCCAAATTTTGTATTAGATTTAAGGTACTGAATTTCCTAAACACTTATTTATCATTCGTTTTTTGCGTTTCCTTTGCAACTACAATACAATAAAAAAGAAAAGTTAAGTTTCTGGCATTTAATTAAAATTTGAAAAAATCCCCGACACAAAAACTAAGCTTTGATTTAAACTTTAAAAAACCACCGACTAATAAACAATTAGAAGATTTAAAAACCCCTAATCCAATATTTAAACCTTTAAAAAAGTGAATAAAAAAAACCTCCCCGACCACACATATAACTGAAAAGAGAAAAACGAGCTCTAGAACCTAAAATTCTGTTTGGGCAATCTTGAAATAAATCTTTTCTTGTTCGATACCTACTTAAAAAACAGATAATATAATATATTTATGTGAGGAACATTATAGTTATGACTACATTTTTTTAAAAAGGCACTCTTTACCTGTTGCTCCCGACCGATAATAATTTGGAGCTAACGTGGTAATTGTTATAGCAAATATGTCGAAAATTTGGAAAAACTTTATTATAATATTAACATTTATTCTTGAAAAAATAAGTTCATTTTAAAGTAGTTAACGACTTGTTGTAACTTTATAACTCGAGCTTGAAATAAATAACGAGCTGCATAACTTGTTATTTTTGCCCCGAAAATTTCAAAAGTCAAACTATAATACATATTTTATTTTAGCCAATAAAACATAAGATGTATTTTTTTAGAAAATTGTTAAAAAATTAAATGTCTTCCGCGTCAACTTAATTACAGTTCTTTTGTAGAATTTTTATAGGAGCGTAGTTCTTATAAACATCGCACTTACTAAAGCTGTTAAAAATTAACATACTTACCACAAATTCAGCCAGTGCAAACGTTTTTCAAAATAATTACAAAAATAATTTCTCACTGCTACTACAATTCTTTCTCGTTTACTCCTTTCTGGAGCTCAAATTGAGCAACTGAATTCCCCTGACCTGTGACAACTGAAAAAGTGTCAAATTAGGGGTTGGAATAATGGCAATGGGGGGGTTTGCTGTCGATGTAAGAAAAAATCGTTTTTATCGAAGAAAAACCACTAAAAAATGAATATTCCAGCTGAAGAAAGAAGTGCAGGACCATTTTGACCAGATTCGTGAATCGATCAACGTGCGAGAGAAGCTGCTGCTCCGTCAAATCGATGTTATATCAAGCCAATCACAGAACAATGTCAGCGCCCTGCACGAAGTTAATTTTATCCCCGAGGGCAAGGAGGACCTATTGAACGCTGTGCGTGCCTTCGGGAAATTTAATTTAGACAACCTGAACTTTGCTACTGATATTTACGCGAACGAAGACTACATTTCGCCCTCGGTGGACCATGAGACTATGTACAAATGTTTACAGAGCATGGGGGACAGGGAGCTGGCGAATGGAAACGAGGAGAAGATTGTCGTAGATTTTTCGAGCAACAAAAAGCTCATAAAGGAGAATGTGAACAACATTAACGAATCCATTATCAATATAACTCTGAATGAAGCCAAAGAATTGATAAGGAAGGCGAAGCCATTGGGCACATTCAAGCTTGAGAAGGAGCTCATCTCGCAGTCGTCGCAGACGGAGAAGAACAACAAGGGTATTAAGGCAAACATCACAATTAATAACTGCAACGGTACTATTAATCTAAAAAACATTTCGAACCTAACTATAAACTGCGCCAAGGAAGACTCCCTGAATGTCGAGGACAAAGGGTCCGATAAGAGGTTTGAAGAACCCCAAAATCAATATGAAGGAAGCGGAACTCCTTCGGATACGAACTCTACCAAAGACAACGAGAACAATTCCGTGAACTGTGAGTTTTACAATAGACTTATTTCTGAAATTAAAAACAGTCTGAAGCAGGGGTGCAGGCCGAACGATAACATTCCAGGAGGTAACCAGTCCCTAAACGAGCACTATTCCAAGGGATCCTCCGATTCCAGCAGCAGCGACAGCTACAGTCGCAAATTCCTACTAAAAAATTTTGAAAATCTGAAAATTGTTCTTGAGAATAATGAGAATGAAACCCGGCCCATTCAGATCGAGCAATGGTTGGCCGAAATCATCTCCGAAACAGAAATAGAGCCTATGCAAAACCCGGAAATTCTTGAGCATAGCAAGATTCACGGGAAAGATGTGTACTAGCGCCGTCGGCTTGCTTCCCCCTAGAAGACCAAGAGTAGTCTTAGGCTTTTAGAAGTACATAAGCGGCTTTTGTATTTTCGTCTCCTCGTACTTACACCATTTATTGTCACGTTTTTCCCGACATATTAGGTTTATTTTTTATAGCGTATTTGTTTCATGCTATTTTTAATTAATTGTACAAGCTCATGGAAATTGTTATTCATATTAAATATGTAGGCGCAAACTTACAATTTTGACTTGTTATTTAACCCTTTCGACCCGGCTGGGACATGTGCTGTCCCAGCCAAAAAAATTCTCAAAATTACGACTGGGACCACATATGTCCCACCAATGAAGACTGTCAAATCTTCGTTGCGTTTTCGCGTCTCCAATGCCTTCAGCCTTTCAGACAAAAAATTAGTTTCGCGGCAATAGTCAACTGGAGGGGAAATTACAGTTCTCGGTATTGGGGCGCACACAAGCCGATTTTTCCTCCGGTTCCAAAGGATTAAAGCAACCTATTACCACTTTCTACATTTAACACAGAATAATAAAGGTAAGGTCGGCAATATTACACCTAATCATTCTGTTCTTTTGCATCTCAATTCCTCTATCAGGGATATTTTAAGTTTGCAAAAATTTATAAAAATGTATAACTTTCGTACCACCAAATTAAAATTTTTGTTTTTACATTTTGAAAACTAAACACAAATTTTTAAAACGAAAGATTAATTATTTTAATTTCAGATGCCATAAACAAATCATTCGAAATACTTAGTGCAGCTGTGGGGGCGGAAGGCATTTCACAGGATCGTTTTTCTTTTCACTTTTCATCTCTGTAGATAATAATAAACTAGTTTTATTATTTAATTTAGTTATAACTCATTTTTTAATAAATGTCGTTGTTCGACCCTACAACTGGATATTATTTCTTAAAAACAGAAAACTATCGTAAAGCTCTAAAAGGGGAGGAATTATAAAAGTCCTCCCACGAATGAATACTTTCCCGTTTTATGACTAAACGAACTAAGGCTTCAAAATTTCTAGCTTAACTACCAGCACAAGTATGTAGGTACTCCCTTTAAGAGGCACTTATTTTAAGTCATCGTCACCATAAGATACTTCAGATTAAAATCCGATCAGAAGTTAAAGGTTTTTCCAAAAGTGCATTTTTAGACTACATATATAATTTCAAAAACATGTAGTGAAGTTTCCAATGCAATATTCCTTTTGTTATAGCTTTAAGATAAATTAATTTGAGTGATTCGCCAAATACAAAATGAAACGAATTTTTTTCATCAGACTTAGCGCTTCAGCTTAGCATTTCTAAAATTATATTATTAAATTCACTGAATAGATATTTTAATTTTTATAACAAGAAACCCCTGTAAATTTTGTTAAAATTTTTGTTTTACAAGCAATGGTTTTTATCTTTATAATAGCATTTATACGGTTATAGAGTCTGATTTAACTGCCTACAATCAATAATTAATTCAATTTTTAAATTTGTCGCCTATCACGCCTTATGTAAAAAAAACAAACATCCATAGTCCTCCCAAAATGAAAAACATGCATTTCGCTTTGGTACATCAATTATAATTAAATCAAAATTATAGGAGTGATTAACCTCTTAAAATCTAAAAGGAACAGGACTTTATAAAATACTTCAAACCAAGTCGTCAGAATACTAAGAAACCATAGAATGGTGTGTGTTCCAATGCTGTGCAGAAGATTCGTTTAAAAGGATGGGGGTGACTATTTGGCCGTTACGCTGAAATGGTCAAGCGAAGCTCACTTGATAGAAAAGCCATTCTTCCATAAATGAAGGCACAAATGCTTTTGCCGTCGTAAACTTAACTGGTGGCTGCAGCAGGCTCAACTGCTGTTCGTACATTTTCAAAGCCTCCGGGCAGCCAGTCCCATTGCCATGCGTTAAATATTTCCCATCAGGTTTTAATATCTTGAAGGAGTGCTCAAGAATCGTTCGAATAAAGTTCCATACCTCTCCAGTTGGTGTATCCGAAATAGGAATATCAGTGAGATCTCCAAATATGTAGTCAAACTTCTTCCCTTCCTTGATGTAATTCTTCATGTACTCCAAACAGTCGGCGACAATAATTTCGTAATTGTCGCCCTTCCGTTTCTCTAGGACGTCGCCGCAAATCGTGTTCATGTATTTATTGCACGCCTGCATGACAATTTCATCGATTTCTAGCATGACAACATGCTTTGGTTTCTCCTTTAGCAGTTCGTAAAGCAGGGCTCCATCCCCTCCACCCAGAATGCAAATTTCCTTACCCTCGTAGTTTTCGATTCCGCGCTGCATTAAAGTCTCTGTATAAATCAAATCGGATTCGGCGAGATCTATAACGAAATGAGAAATAAGCGCACAAGAAAATTGTTTAAAAAAAGGGCTCCTTACTCTGAAGCTCGTCTAAGACTAGCATATTTCCAAGAGACTTTGAATGAACGATCTGGATTTTCTGGAACTCCGAGCGCTCATCAAACAGAACTTTGTCAATATCATACTCGATAATGCGTTCGTCTGCAAGTAAAACTGAATTAATGCAAAATCCGACAATTATTATACAAATCTAAAAGCTGTACGAAAATTAACAGTTGCAAAAAGGAAAGACAAATAATTTAAATATAGAAATTACGACAAGATAGGACAAGATAGAAATAAGCAAAAAACTACAATGCTAGAAAAAGTATAAAATAAAATTTACCTGATGAAGGAAAATACCTAGCGAGCTTGCCTCGTATTATTGGCGGTAAAACATGTCCACTCAAAATATTTAATTTTCTTGCCAAGGTATTTTCGAGTCGTTTCGATGACTAATAAAATTGAAGACAATAAAAATGAATTAAAATGAATAGATAAATTAAAAATAAGCTGTTTTTGAGACTGCCATTGGCCTTCATCAAAATATTTATAATTTTATTTATATTTAGCTAAATCTTATGTATAAGAATAATTTTATTAAAAGCCATAGGCATTGACTCCTCAGTGGCATTCTCGTAGTAATTCAGAGATTTCTTTGGTATTTGCCAAGTATTATTTTATATAAAATTCTTAATCGGAGGATTTTTTTATCCGCGAATGTTTTTAATCCACCCAGTAATCGTTTTTTTTGTTATTATTCATCTTTTAGTTCAAAATAGTGTCTTATTCATTAATAGACACTCTCGGTTTTCCTCTAATTTTTAAATTAGCGTTCTAGCTCCACCTATGAAACCTATCTCCTGAAATGAATTGTAAGTCTTAATTTTTTAAATATGCGAGTTCTTTTGTGATAATAAAGATTCATTTTTTCCAATGGAACCACAATTAAAATGTCGTTCTGATTGATTTTCTAGAATTTTCAAAAGATTTTTAATTTTTTCCCGAAGTGTTGTTTTTTACCCATTTTTCGAAGTACATATATTAGGTATATAATTGAAGAATAAATTCGAATATATACATAATTATCATATAAGCATCGGATCGGGGTGTCCTGTTCACAAATTACGCTAAAAAGAAATTTTTTGGGCAAGGAATTTCTCTTTACCTGCCTCCAAATGATCCTTCTTGGAAATTGCTTTTCGATTCAGATTAAAATATTGCTTTTAATTCAAAAAATAACCTAACGCCGAAGACAGTTTGTAATGAAATCTCTGAATTACACTTTACTACATTACAGATAATATCTTCCAAGCACACAGTGGCAGCCCCAAAATAGGAAGAAGTAATAACCGAATGTGTTTACACACAAACATTTCGAAGGATGATTAATGGTTGAAAGGGATTCGCATAGCGATATTGAACAACTTTCCAAATTTATATAAGCATGCTTCAAAGGAATATGGATCTCAGTCATGTCCTATTCATTATGAAACAAAAACTGCTGTAAATTGTTACTATTCATATTCTGACCTGAACTAGTTAAGTACACGTCTATTTGTCCACCCCGTTTGATTGGCGGCAAATGCTTAGAACGCTTTGAGTCGAGCTTTTTTTGCAGAACACTTTCCAATGTTCTGATATTCTGGAAATTATTAAGATTATTCTTTTAGAAAAGAAACATTCCTTCCAGAAGTGTTAATTAAGGAATGAAAATTAACTGATTTGTATTTTGCCAGCATTTAATGTAAAGTGAACTATAAAAGTAATGAAATGGTTCTGCAATGCAAAATATATGATTCAGTGATTTATTGGTATATTAAGGTTCCTACACAATATTGTTTACTTTTTTTTAATCATGATATGATTTATTTGGCTAAATTTATATAAAAACATTAAGTGAACACAATACATCCAGAACAATTGGGTTTATATTTATATCCTAATAATAATGTTATTAGAAGTAATGATTCTTTGGATATTTAGCACAAATAATGCTACTAATATTTTTCAGGATTTTTAGAACATACTTTGAATTAAAGATTTGCGGACCTTGAATAATTGTTAGTGCTTATAATACAAGTTTTTTTTTTACCTATGGTGCATTTCCAATTTTGCCTTAAACCTCAACAATTTTTAATTAGAAATTACTTACTTAGAAATCAGATGTAAATTCAGAAATTTAGTAATACACAAACTTACACACACAAGGCATTCTTATATCAGACATTACACCAGGTCGAGATTTTTACTCTTCCAAGGCGAGATATTGTGATTTTTAATTAAGTACTTAAAAATTTTTGATTTTTGCCATATTGAGTTTTTAAATTTTATAAGATAAACATTTTATAAGAGGGAAAAACTCAAAAATGGGCAATTTAAATTAACGAACACTGTTTTGGTTTTCAATGTTAGAGAAATGAGGATCGAAATGAATTACGTTTATTCATGAAAATTATAGTGATTTCTGTAGTTTTTGGATTTTGTCACGATCCATTAAAGGGCCAATAATTCATGTTTGAGCTACGTTTGGTTGATAAGGTTAGCTGCAAAGAATTTTAAGTCTAGAGAAATCAAAAAAGAAAATTATCTCTTGTCTGTCTGGAGCTTAAGTTAAACATTGTAAACTAGTTCTCAACTAGACTACAGCATAGCTGCAATTGTGCAGGAAAATAGTTGTTTGCAGTGATTTTCAGAAATACCTACTTAGGTAGGTACTTACTCTTTACATTTTAGACTGAATTCAGTACTTGTAATTTTAGCAATAAGAAAATTCACTAAGGTCTTACATAAAATTTCTTTTTGTACACAATCTTGAGATAAAGCTCGGTAACATAATACGACAAAAAATTAAGTCTGTTTCCTTATCAGAAAAGATATCTCTAAACCGGACCCATAGTCGAGGATTGTGCAGAAAAAAGGGTGCAACACTTTGCGGCTCATCAAAAGGGTTCATGGGGCCGCGCGTGCAGACGCTTTCGATTGAGGCTCTTTCCCGCCTGGAACTAAGGCGACTACCCCCTCACTTAGACGTCTGTGCTAAGATGGGTGAGATGAGGTGTGATGAGCGAGCCGGCCTATCACGCCTCTGCCGCATGCAAGGCACCCCCAGCTAGACGAGAATGAAAAATCGATAGATCTCCGGCCACATAAGCCAGTCTCGGCGCCAGGATCATAATTAATTTAAGTGAACGATAAATAGGTACAAGTTAGAAAGCGTACATCAAAGTCGAGCTTCGCTGGCTTCCCTTCCTCCTTGAAGTACTCCACGTTGATGGCGATGTGCCCCTGGTTGAAAAACCTCACAGTCACCAAAATTAGGTTGTTCTCAGCCAGAAGGCACAGGTGCCCGTCCTCCGTGGTCATTTCGTGGACCAGCTTCAGCTGCGGAAAAATATTCTCCAGCTCCCCTTGGATAATTTTGGTCATGTCGCCCCGCTGCGAGTCGTCCGTGATTTTCTTCGGATTCACAACGAAATCGATTAGAACGGTATTCACAGCCATTTTACCACACAGTTAAATTTATTCAATATTGTTATCAATTAAAGAAATGCGATTGAATGAGCTCCTTTTCGTAAGACTGATCACCGACAAAACCAACTCTGAACACCCTCCTTTGAGATTCAATAAAGCTACTGAACTGCAGTTTTTTGAGGTTATGTGTGATGAATGCGCGACGCTTCGATTTTTTTTATCGATCATTGCCAAATCGATTCTAACAGGTTTCTAAAATCTGTGGAACGTGAAAACAATTTATATTTTGTTGAATTGTTGTCTAATGATAAAATTAAGTGAAATGTTGCAATTTTTTTTTAAATAGTTATGTGAGGGAATTTAGTTCAAATCGGCGATATTTTAACCCGACGCCGTCGGAACATAATGCAAAATCAGACCTGAACAAATAGGAAATTAAAATTTTGAATATATAATACATAATTATGATTTAGAAAGAAAAAGCGTTCATTTGAAGAAGGATATCCTATCACAAACGATGATTGTGATACTTCGAAGTACACATTAATATCATATTTATTGGAAAAGTGTTACGACCCGAATAAAAACATCTAAATTCTGTTTGCACGCCCGTAACGCGCCAAATTGGTTGAATATTTTCTATCGAATAAGGATTTTGTTTTTAAGTAATTACATCAAGAAATGCGTCCTAGTTTTAGCATTATAGTTAAAACTATCGTTTTCAAACTACAAAACACCAATCGCTATGTCCAAAATTAGAATTATTGTACTTAAATTGTATTTAAAAGCCGTTTAAAATACTGACCAGAAAGAAGAAAATTACTAAGTAAAAAAGTAACAATTCTTGATCCACAAGGAATGCTTGGTGAGAATCGAATAATTTGTTTTGAAATTTTGTGTTGCTGCTATTGGTAGCTAAGCCCTTTCGGCGCAGCTGTGTAAAATACGCGATCAGCTGACTGAAGCTGCTTGTGTTGGTGGGGAGGGCTCTCATCGGTGATAGCTGCAATGACAGCTGTCGGGCAGTTTGTGATGGTTTTGTGTCTTATTAGAAAATTATTTTTGTTCCCTTTTATTACATAAAAACTCCAAATGTGATAACCTAAAAAAAGTAGTTTCGCTCTCAATTTAGATTACCTGCCCAATACCCGAGGCCATGTGCAAAGTACCCACGTTTGGCACCAAAAAAGTAAGCCATTAACTTACTGTCGCCGAGGCCACAAATCGCGGCAAAATCTCACGAATTTCTCGAGTTTCACCGTGAAAAGTGGAAGCGAATAAAATGTCTACGGTGGCGCGGAAGAAACACCAGTTAAAGTATAGTGGAGCATTAACCAAGGAAGGCCTCTACGACTTAGGATAATTCGAACTTCTTAGTCAGTGCAATTCACAAAATCTCTATCTCTCTTATCAAAGTATTAGCAAATTCTCGACAAAATAGTGATATTTTTCTTTAGTAAAAAATAAAATAGAAGTTGTAAATAATGCCAAACCCGGGAAATGATGGTGACGAACGTCAGGAGAACGGCTCTAGACCGAGGGGATTTTTATTTGGCCTATGGCCAAAGCGATCGACGAAGGTCGAGCCGCATCCAATCACAGGGTCGTTGCCCAACGTTGGCAAGAACATAGCTGATTTATCGTTCGCAAAATGTTCCCCGCTGAAGCGTGCTAAGCGACAGCATAGCAATTCTAGTCATAGTCATATGTGTAGTGATAAGACCCGTCCGTCTAGCTTTAAGTCAAGTTCTAGCAATAATAATCGATTTAGTCATCAGTTCAGCTTATGTTGTAACGTCGACCGCAAGCCTCAAAGCCCTCCAGTAAGTGTGCGGTACAATTCTCTTCCGGAGAATGTTAACATTCGCGACAAGCTGCTACTTAGCCTTAATTCTAGTCCCGCACCGCTAGCGGAAACCGAAACGAATAGCGCCCCCGAAACTCCTATGAATGGGAAGAACTCGTTTAATTCAAATAGCTCACCGTCGACGAATTCAGTGCAGAGCACCCAAAGCGATGGGCAACCAAAGTCAATTGCAATCACAGCCTGTCGGTCGCGACTTCGGCTGAAGCTGTTGCCCCCGGGCAAGTCCCTTCCTAGCTCCGACGAGACTCAAGCTATCTTGGAGAATCAACACCAATCTTCTCCAAATATCTCCTCCCAACCCATAACTATGCCGGTCCCCGAAAACGCAAGGGCTGCATCCCATGAAGGTATTCAGTCTATCCACCGAACCGCTCCCGATATCAGTGCCGACTCCTTGGCTAAGCAAGCCCTGGTTGCAGCCCATGTCCTCAGTCTCATCCCAACCGAAAAGGCCCGGGAAAGGTAAGGCCATTTTTTTTCTTCTAAATTTCATTCAAAAAATCTTTTTCATTCTTCAGAAACTACATGGCTGGTCGTCTGGCTGTAAATCCCCTCCTAGGAGTAAACGAACTCACAAGAATTCTTCCAAATAAGCAAGTCACAATATTTGTTGGCACGTGGAACATGAATGGCCAGAGCCCTCCAAGGTGTGATTCACAGATAATTTTTAAAAAGTTTTACTTCTCATTTCTAGTTACAGGCAGCTGAACGATTTTGTTTTGCCTACCGGAATGGAGCACGTACCCGATCTCGTCGCTATTGGGACCCAAGAGTCATGTCCGGAGCGCTTTGAGTGGGAGGTCACCATACAGGAAACCTTAGGACCCTCGCATATCCTTTTTCATTCAACATATCTAGGCACTTTACACTTAGCAGTATTTCTACGACGCGATTTGGTCTGGTTCTGTTCAGTCCCCGAGGACGCCAGCATGTCTGTGAGGCCTGGCACAGCATTTCGGACAAAAGGTGCTGTCGCAATATCATTCTGTCTCTTTGGGACTACGATTCTATTTGTAACATCACATCTTACGGCGCATCAACAGAAGGTGAAAGAACGTGTTCAGGACGTTAAACGTATTACCCACGCTCTGGACCTCCCCAGAAATCTACAACTTCGCCATAAAAATAAAGATGTTACGCAGAATTTCGACTGCGTATTTTGGTGTGGAGATTTAAATTTTCGTTTAAGTGAACCTAGGGAGAAGTTGCTTGAGTGGATAGAGAACACGAAATTTCCTCTTCCTTCGCATCTCCCTCATGGCTATATGCACACAGATCAGTTATCTTCAGTCCTGGCTGACGGCGCAGCTTTCAAAGGCTTCATGGAGGCCAACATCACGTTTCCTCCAACGTATAAGGTAAATCCTGTCTTTATTTTGATGTAAGACAAGAACAGTTTTAATCATTTTTTATTATCATACTTGTTTTTATTCCATCATTTTCCCGTATCCGGTCAACCATTTTAAATTTATAAATTTTGGTAGCAGGTACGAAATTAGTGTCACCGATTTTTATTAATTGACAAGAAACTTCATTCAATTTCCAAAAAATCAGTCGCCATATTGAGTCCCCATTTGAATTTCCAAATTCTGATAATAGATTCTAATTTAGTGGCCTCAAAGTACCACTGGTACTAATTTTCACTTAAATTCGTTGAGTTTCGGAGATGTATTGGGTCCGCCATTTTGAATTTTCCAATTTTGATAGTAGATTCGAAATGAGCGGCTTAAAAATACCTATAGTACTAATTTTCAATTAAAATTGTTGATCGCCACATTGGATTCGCTATCTTGAATTTCTAAATTTCGAGCGTAAATTCACAATCAGGACCTCCAATACCAATTTTCATGGCAGTCCCTTGAAATTTAAAATTGTTGGATCTTGGGACGCCATTTTGAAATCCATGAATAAAAAGTAGCCTATATGTTAGGCCAGAATCTATAGTGCTTTCACTCAAAAAATGAAAATGATTGAAGCAAGCATGTAGGCGTGATTGAGCAACAAACAAACAAATTTTCCTTTATATTACATATATAAAATAAGGTAATATTTTAAGTAAATATTGTAGGAATTATTAACCGATTGTTCTCATGGTTGAAAACAATAAACATAACTTTTCTTTACAGTACGATCCAGGAACCCAGCGTTTTGATACTTCTAGCAAACAACGTGCGCCAGCCTATACGGATCGAATACTCTACAAGTATCGAACTCCATACCTTGCTTTACGACGCGCTAGTGCATCATTTTTGAATTCGCAACAAAATCCGCCCATGGAATGCCTTGCTTACGATTCAGTTCCTACGATCACTTCATCAGACCATAAACCAGTCTGGGCTTTATTTCGTTTGAATATCCGACCAGGAATAGACTCGTAAGTAGCAGAATCGTACTTTTGAGAAGTTGATTTAACCAAGACTCAACACCTCTTTCAGCATTCCCCTTGCTGCAGGTCTATTTAACCGGGAAGTGTACCTGGAAGGCATGCGGCGACGTCTGAATAATTCGTTCTCAGGCTCGTCCGCAGTTTGTGCGATCCAATAGATTTAGCTTAGCTATAGTTTTTTACCTTGTAAATCTTTTTTACATTTCTCTAGTCATGTATTCCAAAGGCTTTTAACTTTGATACGGTTCTAGTCATGTCGGTCGGCTTCAAGACGAATTTAAAGACACGCGCACTTGGTATGCAGACTCCCTAGGGAGGTGTTTGTTTATTGCGGTTCTATTTTTTATAAGGTTTTTACAAGGATCGGGTGATGTTGATGATGGAATTGTGGATACTATTCTTGCACAAGAAGTAATTACACCATGTCGTTGCAGCTCTCGCTATTCTCTATCTAGTCCGAAATCTAGTCATATGCGCCTTTCGCTCAACAGTTGACTCAATCCATTTCAGTATCAAAATGTTAATAGTTCCAGCTACTGTTTCTTAATAAATGTTACTTAGGTCATGAGAGCAAATAAATCAAAGATATATTTATTGTGAATTAAGTTTTTTAATCATATCCTAAATTATCCTTGAAGAAATTATATTTTAATATTATAATTAAGCAATATCTGGCACAAGTTTTGAGGATTTCGAATTTTTGTACTACTTCGTGCCATTTTTATGTGCCCTGGAGCGTATGTGATGTTGCTTTTTGCAATTTGCGTTTGAGAATGTCTACAACGTAGCCAGAGCGGCGAGCGGTCAGCGAACCCACTGCACGTCCGGATAGTCGGTGGACCAGCCGCACAAATTCTCTCCAATGTGCTCCACTTTTGTAGACATTTTCCCTCTCTTCTCTTGCCGCTTACCTAAAAAACCGGTTTGCAGCACTTTTAAGAATACTGGTGTGGAAAGGCCCATTGAGGTCGCTCGTGATCGCGGGTAAAACGCGACATATGTAACTATTATTGAGGTCGCTCATGAAGCCAAAAAGTGCTAGATCAATAAGTTCAAGAACCGACAATCACGTGCCAAATCAATAATATACCCAATACCGATGTAACATACTTACGTTAAAATTTTGAATAAACCATTTTTGTATTGACTGGCAACTAGAGCAGTCTTTTCTTCTCCAATCCAACCCGTGTAATCAACTCCACTAGCTCAATTTAGGAGCTATCAGAGAATCTGATCAAAAAATAAATTTTAGTCAACTATGTAGTTTTAAATGGCAAAAAGAGGAAACGGATTTTCTTAAAACTGGTTTCATTGAGTTTCTAATCTTTATCTTTAAAGGCATTGCGAATGATTATAAAATTATTTAGAAATTCTTTTGCTACGTGATCTTAAAACTTTCCTCTAAAGATAAAGATTCTTATCTCAATCGGACTTTTTCAACATGTTTGGAACAAATATACAATAGCGTCACCGTTCGGAATTCAATGAAATTGAGCCAGTGCCTTCAGTTTCAGGAAGGATCTGAAGGAATATTTGGTGACGTCGGCTATAGTTTCCGAAATATTTCACTTTAAATTGTGACAAAATGTGAATAAAGGGTAATTTTCCATCGCAAAATTCCCACCCTTTGCTACCCTTCTTTTTTTGTTTGAAATCAATGAAGCAAAAATTGTCTTAATTTGTTAAATTATTAAAGAAAGTAAAATGCAATGTAAATTAAGAAATACGAAATTTTTTATTTTTTTCTACTACAAATTGCCGAAAATCTTTTCTTCGAAAAGTAATATTAGTATAGTATTTATAATACAAATACACTATGATTCAGTTTAATAACAATATGTACATAAAATACCATATCAAAAACTATTTAATTACTTGCTTAGTAAAATCATCCAATCAAAATATAGCAGTGTCGTCGCACAGAAGAAGAAAAACAATGGTTCAGACTAAAATTTTGTGATTGCATATATGAATAAGACACGTGGCGAAACGTAAACAAAGCATTTTCCAAAAATAATAAATCTCAGATTATCCCACTTTGATCAGCCGAAAACATGTGACTGCATTTGCTTTCTTTTGCCATTGACCTGCAGACCTAAACAAACAGAAGACGGGTGCAAATAAATCTGAATGGTTTTATTTTGAGGAAAATTATATGTGGGAAAGTAGAAACATATTTTTCCCGTGATTCAGTGCGCCAATCAAAGAGAGTTAGAGTGGTTTATTGAATTAAACTGAATGAGGTGGTACACATACAAATTGTCATTATATATAAATTATTTTAAGTTTTATTTGTATCATGTTAATTTATCATAGTTAAAATAATGATGTTTAAACCAAAATAAGGTTACACATTGTATGATATACGAGCGGCCCCGTTTTGTTACCTCATAATTTCATATTGAGAATTTCAGCTTTGGTCTTTCTCCAGTAAAATGTAAATACATATTTATATAACTAATTGCGTATAAGGTACAGAAGGAAATCTGTTAATCCAATAATAATTTGATAAAAAATACATATTTGAACGATAATTAAAGCTTGCTATTTTATTGCATAGGTTAATACTATCGGTGTGACTAAATATGTATGTAAAAAACTGCATGGAAAATTTATTCCGAAGGATGCATTAACGCTCATTATACGCACCCAAATCGTTTTTAACACGATGCTCGTGCCAATAAAAACCGTGTAAAACAGAAATAATTAAGTTTCATATAATAATAATTCACAAGTATAAATAACCGAAATTTTAATTAGAAATAAGAAGCGTATTTAGCTGCTATCATAACTACTTGATATTAAGTGCAAACTGTGAATTGAACGCAACTCAATTTAACTAAAAAATATAAAATGCAACTTGAGTGTTCTGATATAACAAAATTCGGGTACTTCAGCAATTATATTTTATTTTTGTATGCACGTATGCTGTACAGTATTATAATTTAGTTTGAATACTTGAATTAGGAATGTAAAATAAATACAATTCTATAACTTTAGTAAATAGGTATTTAGTGCAAGCATTCTGGTTTTAATTTATAACGTAAAACTTAATTGACGGCAAAAATGCTTTCTTCTATAGGATATTGAGCGACGATAACTAACAAAATTTTTATTAGCCTGGCCATTTTATCATTCAACGAATAATTAGTGCAATTATAAATTAATATCAGCTGCTCGAGTAAATTTTGTATTGTCGCTGCATGATTTCAGAAACTAAAATAATTAATTCTCTAATTATGTTGGAACTTCTTTTTGAGAAAATAATTCATGCAAAAAAGGATTTTTGCGGACTGTATTATTTCAAAATCGTGTAAAAAAGTTGACTGTACATATTTTTTGATTGTGTTAATGTTTGATCAATTTTCAAAAATGTCAAACATAGGATTTTATGTATTTTAAACCCGTATTCTTAAAAAAACAAAACGTGCGATATATCAAATTTGTGGAAACCACTGGAGTTAGGGGCCGTATTTGGTATATCGACTTGATTCATCGGAATATTGTATAAATTTAAACATATGGGTTTACTTACATTATTTGTCTAGAGAACTTCACTTTTAGGATAGTATACAAGTTATCGAGTGATTTTTCGATGATAATCGACTGAAGTTTCAAAGATATCTTATTACCAAATACGAATTTGTCGATATCGATTTCGACATCGAGTCGACGTATTAAATACGGTCCCAGGGTATATGAAATAATTTAAAATAGCTACATATAAAAACGAAAACAATTAAAAATGCTCGCAGGAAGACAGACCTGTGTCACTTCTGCTGTGTTGCTAGTGTTAGTGGTAATAAATGCTTTAAACATCCCTAAAATGCACTGAGTTCAGGATCAGAGCACATTAACCCTTCTGCAGGTTGATGTTGGGACTTGAAAGATCAATGATCGAAATTTCCCAAAATAACTATATGTGTCCCAATTTGTATCGAAATATGCACGAGAGCACCTCGCCGGAATTGCTCACGCGGCTAATTTATTAGTTGCCACCTCATTAAGTTTTCAGTTGTTCGGTCGGAGCAACCCCTTCCCACAATTTTTCATTTGGCACGCGGGAAAGCTTCCCCAAAACGTGTCGACATTAGTTTTTGGCGACACGTTCCCTTCGCAACAGGACGGGAGATGAAACTCGCACGTTCAACTTTATTGTCTGTCGACTGTCGTTTGGCATTTCATTAACAGAGTAAACGTTTTATATAGCAATAGATCACATCTTGAAAGAGAGCAAGCAACTCTTTCCACCGGAATCCGGACTTCGGAAGGAAGTTCAAGGTGGCACCCTGTATAATGAAGTTGAGTCGTCGAATGGGGAAAGTCGCGATATTCGCAGAAGGCGCAGTAATACTCAAGGAGAAAACATAATTGTCGTCATTAAGGATTCATGTCCTGGTTTTATGAGTGCTCCTGGTGTTTCTGCTCCAAACGAATGTCGATGGTAGCGACAGGAAAACTTCGGGATTTCTGAATTGGATTAAAAGGGATATCCTCGAGGATGTACGGTAAAACGCTAATCTTTATTAGATTTTCGACAGAAGCTTTTATGAGGAGATTTTGTTAAAATTTGGCCTAGGAAAACTGTTGGGGTTTGTTTTTCATTTAATTTCGTTAGATTTTTAGTATGATGAAGCAGTACCTACCAACTGTGTTAGAAAATAGTTAATTATGTTGTATAAAAATATGTATGTATGCGCAAGAAGTTTTTATGAAATTATTCATTTATCCCCGAAAAATTTAAATTTTAGAATATACTATTGGTACAACTAAAAAAGCCGATATTTTCGAAACAAAAAGCTATATTCGCCCTTTTCGCTTTTAGGACGATATTGATTCTAAAATTATTTTCAGACCGATGGTTTATTTCGCTTCAATGGATCATTCACCGATATTAAATCGCTGTGCGGGAGAATATTACAAAAAAAAAAGAGTTAGGTATGCAAACAGTGCAACGTTTTTTCTCTCGCTGTTGATTGGTTGGTCGAATTTCGACCTCAGGCGGGAATTAATAAATAAATAATAATTATTATTTTTATTTGTCTATGATAATATTTAGATATTAGACAGGTGGGCTCAAAATTGACAAATATATGTGTGTACCTACATATATGTATAAAAACAAAAATTTGGTAACTCATACTTTCCGAGAAATTTTAGTTTGAAGTTTTGAAGACCAACTTTGTCGAAATTCTCAACACAGTCTTTAAAAAAAATTCCTGGAAGGCTCGAAAATAAACATATTAAGTAACTTATTCGATTATCAAGGGCGACAAGCTCTAATCTGAAATGTTTGAATTGAAAAATTTAAGGAATCGATAAATTTATATCCAATATGTTTACTTTCAGGAGTATTTTAATGCTTTTTGGGTAAAAGTAAAAATGATTGAAATACCTTTAGTGTAAAGATATTCCTCAATTTTCAGCAATACTAAATGGAAATACACAAGTAATTGCGGCACAAAAATGTCATCAAAATCCGTGAGAATATCTCAAACTCCATTGAAGCCAGCTAGGCTTAGGTTAGGTTTAAATTAAGATTAACATTAGAACCTACAGACAATGAGAATTTTCAAGGTCGCATATTATAAGAAGTTGTAATAAAAGCTTGAAAATTAAGACAAATCCATTCATGCTTTATTGTATTCCTACCGTACATTAATATGAACGTAAAATTTAACAATTTCATAGTTGTTTCGATGTTATGTCAAAAAGTCGTTTCAATTTTGAGGAGTGAATTTGTCTTGGATCAGCGGTCCAGTTCTATGTATATGTATGCCAGTGACTGTAGGGTATACAAATTTTTATAAATACACTTCAGTACAATGAAATATTTGCAAGTGTAAATTAACTGATGTGGGTTGATATGCACAGAGAACTGTTTTATAATAAATAGGAAGTAAGTTCTTCAGACCGAAAATTTAGAGCGTTAGCAGGTGAAAATTTTATTAGATCTTCCAATGTTATTCACGTATCTAAAAATTATTAAGCATCTAAAAGTTATGTAAATAAAGGGTTCAGGATTTAATGTTGCGATAATTAAATATTTCTGTTTTCGATTTCTCTTAACTTTCCCTGAAAAGCACAAGGAAAGCTTAATTTCCACGTGAACAAGTGTTTGTTAAAATTGTTTCTGGGTCTATAGAAACATGTTGTAAATAATTAATATGTGCACAATTGCTGCAAAGTCAATATGAATTTGATTAAATGCCAATGACTGTGGAGATTTTTGAGAGGTATAAATTGGCGACTCACTAAACTCTGCTTCGTAGTTTCGAAAATCTTTTTCTAATTGTTGCTAAGGTAAGTAGCATTTCCAGTCAGTATTTTACCTACGAGAAATTATATTTTTTAATAACGAATTTTAACACTGTCCGTTTTTTAGATGTCGAATATCTTGCTGGGACTATTAACTGTTACCGCAGCTCTGGTTCAACTCAGTACAGGTGTGTTTACAATTTACATGATATAATTTAGGATTATATTTAAAAATAATCTTAATTTTTAGCACAAAACACTAAAATAATTTCGAGAGATCAATGGAACGCACGGCCTTCGGTAGAAGATGCTGGTATATTATCGCATCCTATTAAGAAAATCGTGGTAGTAGACACAGCTTCATATGGATGTCTTGTTAAGGTTATTTAAGAAGTATATTTTTAATAGCAGAATATATTTAGAATTACTTTTTTCATTAGAAAGACTGTATGAGCAGATTACGTACTATTCAGAAGCTCCACATGGACGTTTTAAAATACCCGGATATAGGATATAACTTCTTAATAGGTGGGGATGGATCAGTTTATGAAGGTTGCGGATGGAACAAAGTTGGCAGACACACAGAAAATAACAACAAAGATACTCTTGCAATCGCCTTCATCGGAAAATATAGCAAAAAACGCCCATCGACGCGAGCGATGAGAAACATGATTCGGCTTATCCGACAAGGTGTTAGAGATGGAAAAATTGTTAAGGAATATAAGATATACGGACAACGAGACTTGATTTCTACGAATAATCCTGGAGAGGCTCTTTATCGTGAAGTTAAGCAATTTGCACAGTGGGCACCAAAACCGTAAGTTGATTGAGTGCAGCTGCTATACAACTTTTAACAATTAGTGATTCCTTAAATATAAAATCTTTTGTATTTACTTCTCTAAAAGAATTATCCGATCGAACTAAATATACGCTTTATATATGCACATAAATAACACAGCCTTGTTTGTCTTAAACCTCTACATAATTTGCCTTTAATTGTTCAGTGTGCAAAAGTTACCGTATGAATTAACCCTTTCTTGCATCGGATTGTTTTCTATTTTAGCCATTTTGGTCAGATTTATTTGTTGATTTCTTTTCAATTTTATCAATGATCAAGCATAAGAGAACATAAAAATAAAGTTAAAACGCCTACTTTATCTACTACAATAAATTTAAAAATTAAGAAAATAGAAAAAATTATCTTTCGGAAAGATTTTATGTTTTTGTGATGCTTACAATATTATTGCTAAAAATTATCTCTAGGTTTTTGAATTCGCTGGTTACAAATCGAATGTTAAATTTTTTAAATTGAAAATGGCGAATCCAATATGGCGGATACAAATAGATAGATAGCCGCCACCACAAATCCACCATTGTGATCTAAAATCTTTATAAAATTATTTTTTTACTATTCGTACTCAGCGACCCAAAAAAATCTGACTGTAGATTTGTAATCAACGATCAAAACAATTGTGTACCAATTCAGAAATTATTCGACCTGGGTGGATATTAATTTAAAAATATATCCATTAACCTCAACTCGAGTTTTGAATACATTAAATGAAACTGAGTTTATTTGATGCAATGGGCTGGTTGTCTAGTAGTTGGTTTTAATATGTATTTAGGTTTTGTGTGATGCTGTATGAATTTGCGAAAGACTGTATGAAAAACAAAAACCTCCGGTTGACTGTCAGCTTACAACTGAAGGTTTGTCCAATATATCTTTGGCATCTAATAATTCTCGAAATTTATGCTTACTACTTTATGAAATCTTTTAGTATCATAGATTTCAACAGAAGAAAATGTGATCTTTCCAAAAAAGAAAGCATAATCTGTTTTTTCCTACTTTAACATTTTAGGTTTCCTAATTTTGATTATTTTGTAAGAAGCCAATTATCTCGCGAAATAGGTTTAGAAGTAACAAATGAATAAGAATTTAAATATTTACCTAAATTACTCTTCTGTACATTTTACTCCATATATTCCACACATTTTTTGTTCAAAATAGAAATTCTACAGTGCTTACTCGTCTAATGCAGCTTTAGAGTAAAAAATCATTAAAAAAATGTTGTTGGAAACATGCAGTCTTGCTTTGTTGAACTGCTTTCATGTGGGTTTACCCAAAATTCAAAATACATATTTAGGTTATTAAATTGCTTAAAAAACTTAATTTTTGAACACTTGCTGCGAAGTTATAATAATACTAAGTTCGAGTTATACAAATCTCTACTGTTAAAAAGTAAAGGAGTAACAATAAAAGACCAAAAGTAAATTTCCATTATATTTATGTATATATTTATAGATTATGATCTCATAAGCGACATTTTTTCCATTAAAATATTTTAACTGCAAGGAGTATTCATCTGAATAATAAATAGTTTTGTCTGCACAAATCGTGACGGAGTATTTAAGCATTAACAACATTTTGCAGAGGCTTTTTTTCGTCCAACATTTTAACATTGTCACTGACCTGATTGGATCCGAGCAGTTGTTTTGTAGAGGAACTAGACGAATAGCTATCCCCAGAACTTCTTGTAGATGGCGAGTTTCCGCTTATTGGACTATCTAGTAGGGGAAGATAAAGCATAATTTTCTTAAATTTGGTTTTTGATGACATCCCACCTGGCAACGAATTGGTGACTTCCTTCAGAGCAGTTACCGGTTGAATAGTTGTTGGACTCTTAGCCGGTATCTCATTTTGGGGACCAGTTTCAGTAGGCTCGTTATTCGACTTGGGTAGGTAAGAGGATTTAAAATATTAAACGTTTATTTTCTTTTTTCTTTTCTAAATACGCAAATCGTTTGTGTGCGGTCAAAGCATTAGTATGAGTGAGAGCACCCTCAGGAATAGAAATTGGAACTCACGATTCATTCACGTTCGCAAATCATACCCAGAGCGGTGGCGTGATTCACGAAAGGAATACTCGTGATGAGCGGATATAGTAACGATCATCTATACTCTACCTAGCTATTTACATGAGAGGCTCTAAAGATAAATTTCCGAACGAAAAGAAAGGAAACATTAAAAAAATTATTAATAGAAACCCATACATTATCTGTACAGAGAGGACTGAGAATGGTAGTATGCGGGTCGTCGGGGGTGTAATAGTCGGAATCCTCAGCGCCAGCCAGTGTTATCCCATCACCTTCAGCTGAAAGCGCGGGGCGATTCCTTTTCTAGAAAGATTAATCGTTTTTTTTCGCAACTTCTATATACACAGTATGTACAGAATTGATTTATTCATAGTTAAAAGACCAAAAAAATAAAAATAATACTAAACTAGGTACAAAATGCTTAATTAAAATAATGGAAAATCCCTCAACAGTAATTTGACGTTTTATTTACCCTCTGAATACTCGACTGAACATCGTCGGCATCTGTGTCCGTATCATCAATTGATTCTTCCACCCCCTCGATATGAAGTGCTGAGGAGATGCTTTGTTTATTTTTAGGACAGAGAAGTGGAGATAGATTCTCTGTGTCGCTATCTTCATCTTGATCCTTTGGCTGCAGCTTAGAGCTGTGCCGTTCATTTATTATTTGTAGACTATCGCGACTGTGATTGCGGTTGTGGGTCTTCTCCTTATGTTTGTCTGGTTTAAACAGAGGAGACTGTTTTCCATTATCCACTGGTACAGCAACTCCATTTTCCTTAGACAACAGCACCGACATACGAAACTGCTTTAATTGTTTTAAGTATTTAAGTTGCTAAGGCTGTTTTCATCCCTTACCTCAGCTTGATTGGAATTATCACCTTTCCGTTTTTCGTTTGAGTCCTTGGGGCTCTGCTTTCCATTTTTATCAGTATTTTTATTGAGCACCTCCACGGCCTTAGAGAATTTTTAGTCTCCCATAAATTATACGAAAGTAAAACATACTTACTTGTACTGCATCTGTTTCTGTAACGTCGCCACTATCACCTGAAAAAGTCCTTCCGATCGTTTGCGGAGGCCCATTAAGGGCTTCAATAAGGGACACAGGAATATACCCTGTTGGAATGTGTTCACAATTTGGCTGGAAAGAAATATGCGCATTAATGCGAAACAAAACGACACTGAAGCAGTGGGTGGAGAGGATAAAATAAGGTGATCTGGAACCTATCCCACTAAAAGTGTATACACTGACGTAATCCAAAAATATTAAAATGAATATAAGCCCTGCTAATCAATTTTTTATTTCCTTTTGCCTTAGACTTAGAGCATACTATCTTCTGCAAAATTTAATTTTTGACCGACTAGAGAATTAACTTGTGCAAAATTGCACTTAAACAATTAGCAATCTGAAAACGTTGATCAGGAGACCATGCAGAATCGATTGGCATACTCCCGTTCAGACCTTAACGCAATACCCTGTATATATGGACAACTAAAGAGTATAATTTTCAACAAGTAATGTTAAAAAATGTCCTGCACTGTACTGCAGCGAATTAGAAAGCTGAGAAGAAATTGAGTCACTTGAAGTTCCACTACATAAAAAGAAATCGTAGTATTACTGTTGTGTTCAAAAAGTAATGTGACATTTGAATTTAAACTGCGTGCGCAAATGGATTTGGGGAAATGCTTTAATGATTGGGTTGATAATTAGTGTTTGAGATACACTTCGTTTTGTGAGCTGCTAAAAGTGAATTTTTCGATTTTTATAGTATCTCCTCTATCGACACAAAACGGTGTCCCGGAGCGGTCTTTTCAGTTTGTTGAATAGCCTGAAGTCGCACGGTGCCAAATCAGGTGAATACAGTGGTTGTGGAACGATATGGGTCGAGTTATTGACGAAATGGTCGCGAAGAATCAATGCAGTGTGAGACGGTGCATTATCGTGTTGCAAAATTTAGACATTATAAAAATCGAAAAATTCACTTTTAGCAGCTCACAAAACGAAGTGTATCTCAAACACTAATGAATATTTGGATGTGAAACTTGGCACGAATGTCGAAGACAGTCCTACCAACCTAATAATAAAAGCATTTCCTCAAATCCATTTGCGCACGCAGTTTAAATTCAAATATCACCTTACTTTTTGGACACAGAGTATAATATTTTGACAATCAATTTTTTATTGATAATAAATTATTTCATCGAAAAAGATCTACTTTATTTAAAGCCTGGAGCTAAGTCTGTTAGTGTACAAAAGCACAGTGGAAGCAGGTAACCTTCTTATCCAAAACCAGCGTCAATCGGCTTCGGTTTTCCACACCGAGGATTAACACAATAAAGGTCAGAAAAAGCAGATTTCTATTTCAGGAAATCAGTCGTGTTTTGATTTTTGCAAGATGTTATCATCATTTGATAACAATTTAATAGCTCTAGATTTGGTAATTAGCAAAATAAAAAAACATAAAAAATTGATATTCATTCGGAAAGTTAGGAAAAAACCGATTGCGAAGAATACTATAGTCTTCATTAAAAGCAAGTATAGATTTCTTGCTATGTAATTAAAAATGAGGTTGTATTAAAATCCAAAATTTATAATGCAGAAATGAAAAGAAATTTTGATTTAAGTCACATTTCTGGAAGAATACTTTGAATTTTGAAAATTGAGAATTGAGAGATATTCTTGAATTGAAGTGAAAGAATTATACTATTTTTATGAGATCCCCTTCTTAGAAATTAACACGTTGCAGACGTAGTCGACCATAATGTGAGTCGTAGTATTGTATTATTGATTTTGTCACTAAATTTATTGCAATTGGTCATCAAAATTTGACATGTTCGCGTCGGACGTCGATAAAACAGAAAAAGCAAACAAACAAGAAACAAACTAAGAGACAAAACATTTGACAGAATTATATAACAGCAAAACAAGGTTTCAAGCCAGGGAAAGACCACCGGCGCGAACGTGTTAAATAGCATTATGTCAAAAAATTAGGTAACCCACACCATTTGGTGACTTGTGACAAATTGTCCCCAAGCAATAGTTACCTCTGTTCGGCGCCATCCGCAATGTGTTAAACATTCTGATATGAGGCTTGTATGTTTCCGTGTCTAATGGATAAAAGCGTATAAGAGATTATTAAGATTAAACTAATGATATTTATATTAAGAGATAATATGTCCTTTCAGTTTTCAAAAAAATTTGAAGAGTTTAACTAGTGTTTAGAAGTTTGCAGGTTTCTTTCATTACGAGCATTAGGCGAGTTTCTTTTTTCAAAATGCTAGGAAAGTATTCTGAAATTTTTTTAAACTTTCTTAATGTAACAGGGTTTTCTCTATAAGTATTGTTCTAATTGTTTTAGAGCCATTTTTAAGGGATCCGGGTTATACGATCAAAAACATTTTATTGCTCACTAAATTTTAATAATTCAAGTTGTTATTCCAAGAGTAAGAAGAGAAAGATGAGCTTTTTCATACCTGGTCACAAAAAAAGCTGAAAATTTTATAAAAATCGTACTTTTTGCATAGAGATACATTTAACCTTTAACTGTAGTGGTGAAAAATAGTCACACTTCTATAATCCTGGGTAAATTTCAATTTTACACTTTTTGGTTAAACTTGAAATATTTAATTTAAAAAAAATCAATCGGCTTACTGACGGAAGGTACCTAGGAGTAGGAGACGTTGGGATACATGCCGTGTTTTTTACACGCATTCAAAGGTTGAACATCTGAACGATTACAGTTAAAGGTTAAAAAACAATTTTCAATCGTACTTTAAAACCAGCAAAAATTGATCCGTTATCTTTAATTTGGGCTTAAAAAATGTAGTTTTACGTCAGTGAATTTTCGAAAATTTAATTTTAAAGAAAACTATCGAAATAAGTTTCAACAATGTATTAAGTCATTTTGTTTGAAAGTTTATTTTAAGACGAAAAAATATCACCTTATTTATATCAATATTATCTTTCATTTGGAAATTATAAACGTTTGATTGGAAAAAAATCAAAAATTTATAACTTGCAAATAGGCAGCATAAAAATCTAAAAAAAATCATAGACGTTCCTTTTCATAATATTAAAATTAATTAAAATTTATGGGGTTAAGAGTTGGTCCATTGTATCTATTATAAAAAATGTAGTTTCAGTTTCCTACAATAAACTCCCAAAATAATAATTTTTTAACGTTTAACCCAGACGATCCTCTTAACTTATTAATTATAGCGATACCCATTTGAAAACTTTGAAAGGTAATGGTTAAACAGGATATGTTCTGTTTTAGAAGAATTGTAGTGCGCTACAAAAACGATTTGATTGCGCCACTGGAAAAGCTGTAACTCAAACAAGTTGCGATTTTCCCACATATTTACATCGGGTTCTCCTAAGTCATCAGTTTTATAGAAAGCGGGAGTTTCCCGAAAATTTCTGGAATTGGATAAATTGGATCGAAACCCAAAAGCTACAGTAGGGACATCGTGAATTAAAATATAAAATTGTGAGCTAAAAACTTACGTCTGGTGGATTTTGCTGTGAAAGATTTGTTCCCGTGCTTACTCCTTTTTGCACTGCTCTTATCTGCAGTAGAGCTCTGAATGGAGCCCGACAAATGGGACAGTTGTTAGCTTGATATCTCAGAGAATCCGCACAGGAGTTGCAGAGACACAGATGCCTGCAAGGCAAAATTAGAGTGTCCCTGGTGTCGCTCATGCAGATAACGCACTCGCTGCTGTTGTCCTCGGTTTCGTCATCAATTACCGGCTTGTTAATTGCTTTATTCTCGATCCCGTAAATCTCTTGGAGTAGATAACACAACCCATCCACAAATATTTTCTGTTTTAGCGCTCGAAGAACGTAAGTTCCATCGGTGTGGTGGTCCACCACGCAAATTGTGGTGTGTGATTGCCTGCAATCTATAAGAATAATGAAGTTAGTAAGCAATTTAAACCTCTTCCCATAAAGGGTGTACCTTCAGCACCTTCTTCAATAACGCAGTGAATAGCAACCGGAAAAACGTCCTTTTCGGGATTATAGGACAAGTCATCCTCTGAGAACAAGTGCGGATTGAAAATGTGCAGGTTCTGCGAGAAATACTGGTTCACTCCCTTCTTATAGTGGTACGTCTCGGAAGTAAGCGAAGTGTCCCTTGGCACGTAGGAGACTCCGCTCGACGAAATCTCTTCGGTGCAAAAATAATAAATAGTTATTGCACATTTGGCGTCAGAGTCGAAGATGAACTCGATATTGAAAGAGTTTCCCTTGCTGACTGGAGCGTCGCCGTGGGGCTTTGTTCCACTGTCAGGAGCCTTCACGAACCGAACTGATTCCTTTCTAATGTTAACCAAGCTTTTAAGCGTTTTCGTCGGCTCGTTAGCTTGTGGTGGCGGGTATGGGAACTGTAATTACCAATTAATGTGAAAAAATGTCACATTGCAAAATTAATTTTCTTACAGCTGCTGGTCGACTTCCAAGAAAGTTTAGGTCTGCATTCTCGCCAAAAAGGTACGCTTCGGGCTGTGGGGTATCGAACCGCTCTCCGCCCATTATAAAGTGGCTCCCAAAATAGTTCCCTGCTTATTATTCGAAAGCAAAACAAAGCGATAAACATAACACAGAAATGGGCGATCGGTTAATTGCGTACCTGATTTTGGTGGATATTTGTAGGCATGGTTGGATCCAATGTCCGCCTCTTCCACGGTTTCATTTTGGCGACTCGTTAGAGCTCCCATTTAATCAATTAATCGCGGAACTGGTTTGTAAACGAGTGAAAATGGCAAAACATCCAATCCCGTGACACAAATAAAATCCTGTCACGACTGACAGACCCCACTGACGTCTTTTGTGAACATGGTAATGCCGTTGAAATGAATACGTTTTGGACTGCCACATGACTTTTGTACACATTTGTCAGACTCATGTTTAGTTGAGGAAGGAAAGTGGGAACTGGTTCTGCAACATTTATGATTTGGATTTGCGTTTGGCGTGTGTGATTCGGGATTTATGATATTTTAGAAATTTAATTGTGTTGTTCCTTAAAGTGGCTTTTATACATAAATAGACAAAACAGAAATTGGTAAAACTGCAGTATCCCAGAATTTTTATGACATATTATTTAGCAAATGTAGCAAATTAACTCGCATGTGGAAAGGAAACTGACGAAGGTAACTTTAAAAAAAACCTTTTATAATTTAATAAAAAATGAAAATGTTCCATCCAAATTGATAAAGCACTCCTTACTTTATTATATTTTGGAAAGTAGCCTTGGTTTGTTCTTGCACGAGGTTAGAAAACTGAATTCAAGGAAAATAACAAATCTGTAGGTTGTGCGTCGCTTTAGATTCTATTGGTTCTATAATTAAAAGGTCAAAAAGCATCCTCCTTCTGATGAGGCTTCAGTGTCTGCCTGTGGATTATAGGCGTTTTTCTCAGTAACTATTGTTGCTATCGACATGAAATTTGGCTAATTTGTAGAAGTTATTGAGGCCTATTTTAGAATCCGTCGTAGAAATTCCGAACACTAAAAAATGATATTTAACGATCTAAAGAAAGTTGAATTATAAATATAATTTTTACTAATTGAAATTAAAAAGCACAAAAAATGACTTCTTTGAGCAACTAGTGTTAAATACGTGGGAGGAAAATGTAGAACTGATATTGTTTTATAAAACGCGTCCAGCACCCAAGGATAAAAAAATAGTATTTTAATTTATATTTAATTAGTTTGGTTTATGTATGCCGATAAATATGGGAGAAAAACACATCCTGCCCTTATTGCAGAAATTTGTAAGTCCAAACCCAAAATCTAAAATTAATTCGTACTAAAATAAATCTGTTATCGTTAATCTCATTTACTCCTTAAATTGTAAATTTGTAATCATAGTTTGAATACACATATGCAAATATTCATAAACTATACTGGTCAATATAAACTTTTTTCCAAAGATTTAGGTAATAGGATGTTTTCTCCAGATTCACAAATAAAAAAAGCTTCACCAAGTTTCATACAAAAAAAAGTACATAGGGCGATATTTTGACCATTTATGAAAAAAATCGGATGCTATTGTATAAAAATACAAAAGGGAAATTTTTAATCAGTATGAATACCTCCTAACTCTAGTAAATTTCAATGATTTTATCACAAATTTACAAAACGGGCATTGAAAGTTATTTTTTTTATAAATATGCCTGTTTTCAAAAAGATTTTTTTATATGAAATTTTCAACATATCTGAATGAATTTTCTAGATACGATGGCTAATAGAAGAATAACGTTACAAAATTGCAAAAAAATCGGTGGAATAGTGTTTTGTTTTATCATTCCCGCAATTTAAAAAAAAAAGTTTCGAGTTTAGCATGTACCTATATATTTAGTTTTTAGTTCCTGCACTGCACGACCGTTCGAAATATAAAGCTAAAAGACTAATAAGCTAAAATACTAGCAATTTTCCAATAAAATTTTAACAAACCTTCAAGAATCATACTTTCGAAATGAAAAATTTGAAAGAATGATCCCTTAAAAAATTTCGAAATAATCTGCGAATTATACTTTTTTCCATCAAGTGATTATTTCATGACGCATAGGATTTGTCTTGGGAGGAAAAAATAAATTTGTTAACCAGTGTTAATATGTATTATATTCCAATAAAGTAAATAAAGGTCCAAGAACGATCGCAAATAAAAAGCAGTAATAAACAATTAAATCCACTTTGAAATTATTAATATTATACTTGTCGAATATAAAGAAATTAAAATCGCAAGCCTGTAAGATTTGATTGATTGAAACCCTTTTTATAACGTTTTAATTGGTTCGGTTTCCGTCATGTCTGTCTCTCTGGGTCAAACTTTGCAACCGATTTTAAACTAACTTCCCGATCAGCCAGAGACTTGAAATTTTTTAGTTTTCATGATTGTTTTATGTACTTTTTGGGGTGCTAAAAGGGAATCCAAAATCAACTATATTTTATCATATAGTTTGGTCTAAAAAATAAGCTTTGATAATACATACATATAATAAAAAAAAATCACATTTCGTTAATTTTTGAAAATAGGAATAGGAGTCCTTTTACCTTACTTAATTTATTTCATACAATAAATTGTGATTGAATACTTGTGCACTATTTTTTGTACTATTGTCTTCTAGAAAATGTTTTTCAAATTCATGTGCAGAATTCTGCGAAAAATTTAAAAATAAATATAATTTAATAAAAATATTATTCCATCTCTACTTTAATAAAAAGCTCTTTCAATTGCTTAATGTTAGAATAGATAAAGTAAAATAATGCGTTCCAAATAATTCCGTATTATCAATTAAATTTTCTAATTTTTTGTATTTTAATTACAATCATCGTTGCTGTGTAATTATAATTGCAAGGTAGCTCTAATGGCCTGGAATTCCCGAATTTTTAATTTCGTGAACGTGAATAGTCAAAACAAGCAAACCTTTTGGGGCTTAGAGGTAAAATGAAATCAAATTAATTTAGATTAACTTTTTCTACTTTCATACAAAAATGCCATGCTCGGGTTTTTTGAACCACTGATTTCAAAACCGGTCATTCATAGAATGCAAAATGACTTGGGGTTTTTTAAGTTAATTCAATGTAAAATTATGAAAATTCATGATATGATTGGGAACATACAATAATACATTTTTGATCCTAACTTTAACGAGAATCTCAAGAAAAATTGATATAAGAGGAATTTTCCAGCAAATTCTGGGGATGGTAAATTAGTAAACATGAAACGTGGCAAAATGTATTGTATAGGTACATACATAGAAAATCATAATATCCAAGTTACACTGCTTCGTTCAAAGATAGTTATAACGAGTTTTCACTTTGCAGGAAAGCAAACCATCAGGTCACTGATCCTTAAAATTCAAACATCCTTAGCTTAACTCCAGAAGGAAGGTAATAATTCGCTCCTGAAACCGGAAGTCAAATATAAGTAGCAGCTTTCAAAGTATTTCCCAATCGTAAGCAGAGTTTGTTCAAGTAAACCTTCTTCCTTTTACTGAATCCGCTCCACTTTCTTTTTCCAACGAAATCTCGTCTAGGTAGGATTTCACGAAGAGTTTACGCGTACGCTACACAGGAAACTATTCGAAAGGATGACGGAGATATCGTCATCTGTTCTAGTTAATATTTACGAACAAACAGCTTTCCTAAGATTGAGTTGGGTACCATTTATAGAGGAGCACTTCCACAGCGTTGCGGAGTCTTTGCCAGAGTCTGGGCTCCGAGCAGAGATGTTTGATTTAACCCACAGTCGGGCTAGAATGTTACATTTTCCTTTTCAAATGCAAATTTCCCGACTATTTAATAAACGTCGATGGATCCGATTCGAGCATGAATATAAATTCGAGAGCATGCACTGCTGTGGTGCGTCGAGTGAAATGAAATGTTTCAAGGCAAATTTCATGATACATCCGTATAGCATCTGCTGCGTTATGGTTGGATATTGCCTTGTTGGAGGAAATGGAAGGGCATCCCGCTTTGGCAGTGGGATGAAATTTCTTCCTGGATTTGATTCTGCCCTGTTTGATTTCACAATTAGAAGAAAATTCTAAATGGGAACAAGGAGATGAACCCGGTCGTTTTCCCTTCCAATAAACACGACTATATTTTAGGACGTGCTCCTGTTTGTGCGGTCTCTTGAAGTAATCTTAAAATTCAAGAGTGTGCCCTCCTCTGGTCGATACTTTAAATTAGATTTACAGACTGTTCCCGGAATTGATTTCGAATAAAACCCGGATAAGGGAGAGAAGGGAGACCAAGCTTAAGTTAAGTTTAATACGAGAAAATTTCAAGTCTTAACACAGACTCTTCCTTCTGGAGAAAGGCCCTTTAGTCTGGTGGTACATTTTGCTTTTCCAAATTATTCGAGAATTAAAGACTCATTAGGCATATTTTCGCGTAAACCATTTTGGTACAATGAATAGGCAGTAACAGATGGGAAAAAATAACAAGATGAAAATAGCCCTTGAGCTGAACGTGATAAAAACAAGATTAAACAAGAAATTGAAGTTTTTTGAAATTGTTTTGTGTGAAATTCGAATGCTAGAAGAAGTCAAAGTTTAAATATCAATATCTTAAAAGAATAAGTTTAAGAGTGGCAATTTTCTTTAAATGAAAATACCTGCATATTATAAAACTAAACAGACTAAACCTAAAGAACCTGAAGTTCTGAAAAGACGTACAAATAATAGTTTTTAATAATTTACTTTTCAACACAAGTTTTATTTAATCTACATTCCGGGATTGAATCCTATTTACAAGAATCATTTTTTTTTAATACACAGGTCAGGAGATTGTAATAGCCACTCTATGACCTGAATAAGATCTTCTACAAGCCAAACTGCTGTGATTCTGGCTTTATGATTGGGCTCATTGGGTTCGCAACCTAATTTTCATATACTCGGAAGGATCTCTATATAATCCGCTGCAGTCATTCTGTCTTCTATCCTGCGAAGTAGTCCTAATTTGATTCCTTGGAATCAGCCCCAAATCATCAACGATTCTCCAAATTCCGCCAAATTTTATCACCTGTTGAATATTCCGTGAAGTAATGCCTATTTTTGAACAACGACCATTCTACCATCAGAGCCAATATGATTTATTTTGTTCTCGTCAGACTCCCCCGGCTCCTTCGGAAAATTTAAACGCATTTGTTTATGCCTAGCTGATAATAGAAGTTTTTATTTTATTTTAATTTTGTCTTTCATTCCATAATCTGGTTGCGAATTAAAGTTAATTACCTGTATGCGCTAAATAAACATTTCCGATATTTTGTTCGTTTTACGACTTTTGCAATTACAGGGCAACAAAACAATAAAATGCAAGTCAGAGTTTTCTAAGGAACAAATTTTCCTACCTCTATTTTACCTCAACATGTACCTTGTTGCAAAAGTAATAAGATGGGCAATTCGATAAAAATAATAAATAGGTACCTACATTAATTACATGAATTTCGGAGAAAATGTGATGAAAAAGTGAATTTTAAGAAAAACAAGGGTTTTTTTCCTAGTTTCGAAAATGACTCCAGTATATGTACTTGCAGTGGGTGGTGGCAGGTGAACATTAGGCTATTAGATTCTTGGCGTGCGTTATCGCTGCATTGAGTACCTATATCAAAAAATAAAAATAAAATAGTGATGTGCATATATACCATGGAAAATTGGAATTTACGAATCACCCTGTAACTCCCAAACGGTTGACATGGCTCCTTCGTTGTCATATAATTTATTGTTTGTCTAGGTCAGATCTTTCATCCCACTCATTTTGACATACCCACTAAGAAACACCCTGTATATAAACTTGTATTACATTTTTGAAATTTTTTTCTGATCATTGATTAGTCTTCTTAACAAAGATAATTTTGTGAATATAGAATTCTTTATGCCGATGAGCGGTATTAGGTTCATTTTGAAAGCAGGAAGATACCACATTGACTTAATAAGGAATTCATTCATGACCCAATATATTTTATATGGCTATATTCTACAAAGTCCCGCCCCTCTGTTTGTTGCTGAGGGAAGCATGGCATGGGCGACATGATTTTCACTCGACTGCCAAGTAAACATTTCTTTTAAAAAAGAGGAAAAATGTTTGCCAGGCACATCCCTCTGGTCCCAACTTCAGTAGCTATTATGAGAATTCTGCACAAATTCAGTCCATATGAGGACGTTGCCAGTGGCGCGGCGGCAATACCATTGGATGCCGACGAGCGCCCTGATTACAGGAAATATTCCACTTTTTCCGCACAAAAACATTTTATTTGCCAGCTCCATGGCGCCCTTGTGAAATTTTGCAGAGATGAAAACTGAAACTGCACTTGCGACGAGTGGGTAACATTTTGATGGCTATTTGACCATTTCATATGAATCTAGTAATCTGCGCCCTCTTGGTCCGCGTAGATTGCTCATATACAGCTCGGCTGGTTCGTTATTCATCTCAAGTGCCTTTTTTGAAACATTCAACTTTTGTGGCGCACAAAGCTTCTAAGCACACCAGCCGCCAGCCCTTACCTCGACCTCTGGGCTGCGCCAGCCTCGGCCAAGTCGTGTGTGCAAAATTTTACATTTTCCACTCAAATGATGGCTTGGTATTTTTTAAAGCCACTTAAATATCACAACTTTGAAATGAAAAACGCAGAGAGCCGACATATGAGGATTCATGGGGCCGGATGCTGAGCTGAGGCCGGATGATGAGCTAGACTTCGATTTCATTCTACAGTCCTGGACCGTTTCTTTACGAGCGAATAGACCTTAATTAGTTTAATGAAAGCTCCAATTAATGGCACAATATAGGTGTTGGCTGGTAAATGACATCATTTTCGTTTTGGCTCAATGTTATTAAATATAAAATTGAGACAGTCTTAAGATTTTATTTATTGTAAATTCAGTGTAAAATGCCTTGAAAAGAAAATGTTAAGTATCTAGGACTTACTCCAGATACAACACTAACCTTGGGGAAACGTACATTTCTCCATAGTAGTTCATAAATGTGATTTATAGTAAATAATCTTTATCCGCTTATTAATCGCAAGTCCAATTTAAGCCGGGGAAACAAACTGGTGTTATTTAAAATGATCTTCCAGCCTACTCGGCTTTATGGCGCACCTGTTTGGCATCAATGTTCTCGTTCACCGACCAAAGTTGCAAATTAAGCAAAACAAAATATGTACAGTGTCGGTCCAAAACAAAAGGAACTGAATGGAATAAAACCAATTTCTTTTGATACTTCAGTATTGCTAATCTTTATTTCAAAAACAAAAAATTATTAATTACCCCAGTGTGGATTTAGGATAATTTGGATTAGGAATACTAAACAAATATTAAAAACTAATAAAAATTACCCAAAATCCGCAATCAATAACAAATTCAAATTCAAATATGGCAACAATTGCATTTTTCACACCGTTCTCTTCGAATTGGATCGAAAAGAGTTTACAAAAACTCTTTTTGAAAAAAAATTCATTAATAAAGTGCTAAGACTTTCAAAAATTCATTTCAGTAACCTTGACTTCAATTAATATGGGTTTTGGCGTACAAACTTATGACAATCTTTATGACAAACTTTGTTTGTACGCCATTTTGCCCACAAACGGTGATGGTTTTCATTCCTAAAGCGATATAACAAATTTAAAGAGAGAAATCGCGACTCCACAATCGAATGTCGGAGCAATTCATCTTGACAATGACAGATGATAAAAAAATAAAACCACGGAAAAATCAAAGGCGAGAAATATTTGGGACGGTTTTTGGACGGTTTAAGTTTGTACGCCAAGTTGCCCACACACGATCAATCTTATGTTTGTACGCGTGCTTGTACGCCAAAAACCGTCCTGTGTGTGGCCGGCTAAATGAAATTCAGTGTAAATTATAAAAAATTATAACCACGGTATCTATAATGTATAATGTGCATATTTAATACAACCTTCTGGGGGTTACTTTTAAATGAGAAATGGTACTATACTAACGTAGCTATAAGAACATTAAAGAAAACCAAAACCGGTCAAGTGCAAGTAAAATTCGTACGCTGATCAATGCAGGTTTGCAAAACAATGTTTTTACAATTAGAAATCAAAAATTGTTCAAAGCTTCGAACATATGTAGATATAGTATAAGGAAGTGCGATTAGACTTTTCAAGCGTACCCAAATATTTTATGTATGAGTTCTTGCACTTTAGTATTAGAATTAAACACATCATTACAGGCGTAAAAAGAAAGTAATTTTAACCTTTAAGTATGGACGTCATTTTTTCTTAACACTACTGTGGACGTGGAGTCTCATAGGCTTAATGCATATACTCCACTAAAATGTCTATTTAACACTGTCTATAGTACGAGTAATTCAAGTAATCCAAAAATGTACAATTCGACAAAATGTAGGTACAGCTCAAGTTTTGCCTCCTTTTTCAGAACACCTCAAAAAATTATTCGCACACATATAGTATGTTTATAACGGTTATAACGGCTTCCTTATGTACGTAATATATGGGCCCTATTCTTGTAGTCGTTGGAATCGGATCGAAAAGAGCTTACAAATGCACCTTTTGTATTGAAATTCCTTAATAAGCTTCCTAAATTTTGAATAAATTAATTTCAGTTACCTTTAGCTTGAATTAATTTTGTCGTTCAAAGATAACTAAAATTAATTTATAAGAATTTTGCAGCTTTATTAAGGAATTTTTCTACAAAAATGGCTTTTGTAAATTCTATTCGATTCGATTCGAACGACTACAAGAATAGGGCTTTACGTTCTAAGATAAAAATATCACTAAAACCATATGTATTTCTTCTTAATAAACTCAATCATTTTTAAATCCTTTTTAATTATTTATTTGCACTTTATATGTTGTCACGAACTTGAAATAACTATGTAACGTTTATAATGTTTTTTGGTAGGATTTTATACTTCTCAATAACAAACAGCAGAATTTAAATAATATTGTATATGATATGAAAAATCATAATTAGAAATTAACATCTTATAAAGAAGTTGAGAAGTTAACCATAATTTTACAAGGCTTATTCCTTGAAATAATTGACAGGACTAGATCAATCTTGTACTGTAATCCAAATTTGTTTGTGTCGAGTTAAATAAAAAGTTGTTATCCCTTTTTAGAAGCGGCACTGCAGGATCTCGTAAAAGTCCCCGAAGGCCATGTTGCCGAAGTCGTAGAATATGGAAATGTAATGATGCGTTTGGATTGCCTTGTTGGGGCCATTTAAATGGAAATCTAACTGCAGTGGTGTGAAATAAAGGCAAACTACCTAGTTCCAGGGTCGTATCCGCACGCCACTGCGACCGCATCAGTTTCAAGTTCCTTTTTTAAGGAAATATGCGAAGAATTTTATTGCGATACTCTGACTCCCATATGAGGGCTGCAAGTGCGCCGTATTACTCTATTTCTTTATCGGAAGGCCTGCTGGAGGCGACCAACTCGAGCGAATCCTGCGGAGGAACCCTGCAAAAAAGGATCTAAGAGGCACGTTATTAAACGGCCCGCCATGCATAAATTGCAGTTCTTTGCCGAGGAGCCAGCGCTGCCGGATCGCGTATTCTGTGTGCGTGCGGGCGGCGTTTCTCCTACTCCTTGCCCTCGAAACGTATGACTTTTGCGAGAAAGTACCCACCGTCATAAAGTCACATTAACACGTATGACTAACTTTAATAATGTCGGGGCTCGCTTAAAGAAGTCATGCAGAAGTCCTGGCTGTGAAGTCCCATCCTCCCCCGAAGACAATTACTGTCTGTTGGGCGTACTTTTCTTTTTTGCTCCGAATATGAGGCCGTCGTTTTATTACTCTTCTTGTGAATTATTTCCATTTGAGAGCAGCTTCACAAGAAGTTACGAACAGGAATAAATTTCGATTTTTAAATGCAATCTTTTGCGAAATGAGAAACAAATTTCGTGAACTTTTTATGTCAATAAAGTGACCAGCCAATGGCAAATGGCGTGTGTATAGCGAGGACTTCCTATTCAGTTGTTTTCTGTAGTAACATATGCAAGGATATTAAAAAATATGAATGAAAAATAATAATACCATACATAATTTATAATAGTTTGAAAAAAAAAAACATATGAATATTAAAAATAATTTTACTAATACATAGAAGGGGTACCGATAAGTAATCAATTATTTTCTAAAAAAGTTATTTCTGTTGGTATTCATTTAAATGTACAAGTGAAATATAGGTTTTTGCTTTCCTTTATAGCTTTCATCGTACTATGTTACATATTAGTTAGGTAATTATTCTCAAATCTCAAAATAATCTCTAATTGAGTCTGGTCTAGGCTTAACATACGAAAATTCTGTTTTTATAATATAAATACGAATTAATTGGATCCGGATAAGATTACTTAGCAAATTCATTGGATTGAAGCCGTCTCCTATATACAAATTTGTGCAGACTGAAATATTCATGTAGTGGAAAGTAGGGGCATATGTATACAGTCCCTGTTCATTGAATTAGGACCACTAAACATTTATTAAAATTTTGCCTTTCTTTTCTCTAAAACGTTTTACAGAAGCGGAAAATAAATAGAATATCTCGAAAGGAAAACCTTTCAGGCTACTAGGGCAATTATTGCCGACTTTTTTTCCTGACTTATGTCTTTACATTTTCCGATTTTTTTCACTAAACTTTAAATTAAAATAACTTATGTCCAAAAATTCACACTGAATACAACATTGACTTCACTAGCTGACAAACTCTTTCAACAACTTTCGAAAGAGTAAGGAAATTGCAGTATTTCTAAAAGATTTAGATACATATGTGAACACCGCTAAAGTGAGGTAAAGGGAAGGGTAGGCTAATTAACACTCCCCACAAAAAGGGATAAGGGGTGGGATTTCGCAGGTACCTGATATAACATCACCTTATCTTACAGTTATACGTAAAAATTTTTTATTTGGAAAAACCTGCAATTTTATGACGATAGAGGTAAAAGTTTGGAAAAATTGGGAGAGATATGAGTGGTCCTAATTCAATGAACAGGGGCTGTACATATAAAGGCGCGAAAACGTGAGATGCAGCCCCTCCAAAAACATTTTTTAGACTACACAACTGATTTGAGCCGATGACATTTTGTTCCCATTTGCCCCATAGCAGGCTGATAGCCGATGACATTTGGTTCCCATTTTTTAATGCCATTTCGCTCTCTCTAATGTAGTAGAAAACTTCCCCCTCGTATTTTCGGAAGGAGAAATCTTGTCGCTCACGTACAGGGCTTTTACACGTTGTGTCGTGTTCTGTACTCTATGACCTAAGTTTGAACCGAACAAATTGGATTAACTTTTTGATGCAAAGTGATTATGTCCATTTAGATTTTATTTTTACGAAACAAAAAATTGTTTGATATCGGTAACTATTTATAAATTTCATTTCAATACAAAATATCCTGCTAAAACTGATCCCGATCCGATTGTGAAAAAACTCAGCAAATAATAATAATAATTAAAAAAAAAATACATATATTCATAACAATTAACAACAATCAAATATAATCAATACAATCTCTTCACCATTAAACGTTCTTTTTTTTCTTTTCTTTTTTCATTAAGAAATTGTTATTGGAAAGTAAAAATTGCTTCAAAGGTCTTGTGTTTTGGCTTTCGATTTAACTGAAAAACTATATTCGTCTCAAATTTTCATTATCACATTTAAATTTTCAATGTAACCTTACCTTTCAATGATAACGTAATCAAAATTAATAGGTACTAAATAAATGTTAAGAATATCTACTTTTCATTTTGCGCGAAATTAATTAATTAGCTGATCATTGATAGATTCATAAATGCAGCAATCAAAATTGTCAACTGTACATTATAAAATGTCGCAATCTGCAGTTCAACAATTTACATGGAAACGTAACGATATTAAAATTTTTTTGGCTAACTAATAAAATTTTTCCATTCGAAATTTTCAAATTTCAATAATAAATACATATAATTAAGATATATACATATTTAGATTTTAACGAAAATTTTCTGAAGTTGAAAACAATTCGTAAACATGCTGTTAGATCCAGAATTTTGACTTTGTTATTCCGAAAATTCCAAATTAAAACGGATCTTAATATTAATTGTGTTGGAAGTTTCTTCTGATCTCACATTTGGGTGGTAGGTCCTTAAAATAAACAATTTTAAAGAAAATATTTCATTACCTCGATTTACAATTTTACAAGACAAAGTCGTGCTTGTGACCTTCGATAAGTCGTTTATTTAAAGGATTTTCAATAAATTTTAGAATAAAATTTTAATGTTTTTTTTTTTTTTCAATTTGCAACGAACCTTTATAATTGGCATTCTTACACTTCTAAATTTTGAAACTTTTAATTTCATTAAAATACAGACATTGCTTTTTTATGATTTTATTATTGTATCAAATGTAGCCTGTAGGTAATAGTAATTGTTGCAACCCAATGAAAAGAAAATATTCCATTCATAAAAATAGGCTAGTACAATATCGCGCAGAAAATAGATTGTTAAAAAATATTAAGCAGGATTGAATAGAGCAGTATTGGTCTTGTTCACAATTTCTCTCAACAAATTCACTTGTTCGTGCATTCAGTCGTGAGATATGACGATTAATGGTCGAGACAACCACGTGCACTAAGTTAGCATAGTCAGCCGATGTGTGCTGCGCATTTCAATAAAGCGATAAAGAGGTAATTACCATCAAAGAAAGGGGTTTTCAGAACAACTTGATACGTCATCCCACGTGGGGTAGTTGGTCTTTTAACGCTGCCCTGATTAATCAAATCATTCTGCCAGCCTCGACGCTTTATTCTTAATCACTTTGGTCGCCCTTAAGTCAGCAAACTTATAAAAATTCACCCTTGGCTGCGAGATCCCTAAACAATTGGTAATGTGACACATATTGTGACAAATTGCATAAAATGGGGTCCTTTCTCTGCGAGATTTTCGTGTACCCCCTAGCTAAAAACCTCCCCAAACACAGATGCTGCTGCTTCGCAACGAGTAACGCGCAGTGACTATGCGTGGCGAAAGTGAATTTTCCGCCTATTTGGGATTAACGCCTGCGACTAATTGTGGAATTTTTGTCAAACGGATGTGACGAATTGACCCTTGCAGCCTCGGTGCGCCAAGTGTCCACGATACACCTGCAAAATATATCAGAAGCGGGGTTGAAATGAAAGACAAGTGGTTCACGTTCTCATATTTATCAAATCTTTTCATTCTCGCGGAGCACGTATATTTTCTTATAAATAAACAATAAAATTTTTCTTAGACAACAATTCGGCCTTAGTTTTCGCTGCCCTCCTTGCCGACAGGGAAGGCCAATTCTTCTGGTCGGAAGTAGGAATTCTGCATGCTGTAGAGGCGATCTATCGGGTTTAACATTTGCTGCTGGCCAAACGGCGCCATTAGTTGCTGAAATGTGGCGTAGCTTAGACCTAGAATTGTATTCAGCAAGGGCTCGTTATTTTTGTTGAAGTTTTCTGTAATGTAAGAACGGTAGGTATTCATAGGTTTTATCTATTAAAATTATTAAGTATGTAGATTGTAGATGAATAACGGATTCAAATTTTAAACAAAATATGGTTCTAAAATAACCTTATAATTTAAATGATTAATTGCAATATCGTAAAATAAATGAAAAACTCTTTAAATGCATTTTCGCGGGTCCCCTTATCAAAGAAGCAACGAAACCAGCTACAAAACAATTTATTATGTTCTCCTTCATGAATTACTAGACAATTGGTTCTAGTTTTTTGTTTTTCTAGCTGCTTCGTTATTCGTTTGTAAGAATGTCTCAGTCGCATACAAAATGCTATGTTTTCTTCTTTTTTTATTTACTATCTACTCATTGACCGCATTTATACTATCAGGGGCATGAGTCAATTTCATTTGTGTGACGTCATAATTTGTGGAAAAAATGAAGGATATGCAGCCTGCGGGGTATGAGGTAATTATGAGCTAAATAATTTTTGAGGCTGTATGATGTTTATGTCACATCGCATTTGGGTCGAGTTCTCTCTTTGAATTTTCCAAATTACTTGAATTCATGCTTGAAAGAACAATTTTCTGATTTTCATAACTCAACTCATAACAGTGTTATTTTCACATTGATCGCGCTCATGAAATTCAGTACTACCCACGACAGTGCGATCTTTGAAATTATCTGTTTATGGAAAAAAGTTAAATTAATGAAATATTTCCAAATACATATATTAAAGTCTCTTAAAAGTGCGACTAATTAGAGTTTACCTATTTGAGCATTGGATGCAAACACACAAACATAGTGGGAAAAGGTGTAGATTCTGATTTCGACTATTTTGATTGCCGATTTGTATTTTTTTTTTAAATAAACAATTCGTCCATAAAAAATCTTCTTCTAATTTCATGATCATGGAAGAATAAAAAATACAACAATGTCAAGTTTTCATTAAGAAAAGTGGTTTAGATAATGCGTAATGAAAAAATTCGCTCTGATCTCTCTTTATGAAGTATGTATTAAAAAAATCAAATGCAATACTTATAATCTTCATAAAAATGGAACTAGTATCCGAGAATTGCCCAATCATTCATTTTATCGCTCAAATATGTAATCTACGGCTCGAATTCTTTTATATGACTGGCTAGATTTTACTGGCCACAAGTAATTTAATTACTACCACGAAAATTGCTTACTACCTTAATTAATTATTAACTCCTAAAGACTCCCCAAAAAATTAATACCCCATTAAATTTTGCATTCTGAAGTCACATTGGGCAGTACATATACGTAATTGTGAAGTACATTGCATTTGTGATAACAATTGTATTTTCTTTGCTTTTAGTTTTATATATAGGAGGTCTAAAATATGGATATACAATCATATAATAGTAAAAATACGAATAAGAAGGCGCATTGATAAATAGATTTACCTATTAATAATAGATGTATTGGTACCAACATTGTAAAACGTGAAAGTTTTGGGTTGCATCCAGCGTACCTGACCGATATAAAAAAAAAAACCGGCCAAGTGCGGGTCGGATTCGCGCCCGAAAGTTCCTAATCTGTTTTTTTTTTTTCTTTGTGATGGAACAACGAATTAACGATTCTCGGATTTTCCCTTTACTTGTGCTGTAAGACCTTCCTCTTGTCAAATTTCATGATTCTAGGTCTATAGGAAGTATACTATATGTTTTGATTCCCCTGCGAAGTGTTAGAAAATAAGGCTCAAATGGCCGTATCTTTGGATTGCGTTGACTTAGAAGCTTGATATTTTTACAGCTTCAAGGGACCGCAGACACAAGTATTTGATGTTAATTTCACCTTATACCTCCACGCCTTCCTGAAAAAAAGGGTCCTCACAGGCAGACAGACAGACGGACGGACAACAAAGTCATTCTACTTATAAGGGCTTCGTTTTCTTCCTTTTGAGGTATGGAGCCCTAAATATATGAAAAAATTCAAACTAGCGTTATAATCCGACCGCTAAATGTTTCCTAAAAGTTTTGTCCCGACCATGTCCCATGTCAATTCTTGACCGTTTGACTGGACAGAAAAATAAAACCCTGTGAATATACATATCGGTTCGCTTTAGAGAAAATGCACTGCGCGTTGAACTGCGCTATTTGCTCAGTAGTGCTCGGCTCCTCTAGCTTTAGTAGTAACTTGAATTAATAACATATTCATCGGTATTATATATGTATTTAAGTAATTATTAATCATGAATTAATTTATGATTTGAACTTTATCTTAAAAATGTCAATCAGAACGTTTTCATTGGACCGACATTTTTTCAGTCACAGTGACTTCGGTTCAAAGAAACCGAAATAATTTTGGTAAGAAAGTATCGTTCTTTTTTATGGAAAATGAACCGGTGTAGTTTTGATCGAAATAATAACGTTATGATGGTTCCTGGTTGCAGTTGGCTAAGAAAAGTATTTTACCTTTATTAACATCATTACAGTTGAACTGTGTATTTTCGATATTTTCGTCTTTAATGAGGGGAACTTTGTCACTGCAAGGGAAAGGTGACTCTAAGGATTCGCTGTCACTTTGATTTTCCTCTTTAACTTTCGCTAAGCTGCTATCCGACTCCTGTGAATCAGTTTCGCTTGTTCCCTTGGTCTCTTGTTTAGCCTTCTTTTGAATTTTTTTAACTTTGGCTCTCTGATTCTGAAACCAAACCTGGAAAATATAATCACTGTTCCCTGAAAGTCAAGTAAACGGAAGAATCAAGGACCTGAACAATCCTCAAACTCAGCCCAGTCTCCTTTGCCAAATTTTCTCTGACTTTCCGGCATGGCTTGGGAGATATCTCGAAGGAGGCCTTGAAGGCTCGCCGCTGTTGAGTGTTTAATATCGTTCGCGGCCTCTTGGGTCCTCTTCTGCCGTCCAATTTTGGTGGAAATAAATCATCACCATAGAAATCTTCTAGAAGAAATTAAGAAATTTTATTAAATTGCGTTTTGATATGAATTTTCTGGAACCATTACCGTAACCCTGAAGCATTTCGACCTCTTTCTCGTAATCCATTCGGCAGAAGAGTTGCCCCTGTTTAACCACGTACTGTTCCCCCTTTTTCAGCTGCACCCCGCAAACGACGCAAGCAAAACATTTCAAGTGAAAAACGTTCTCGAGGGTCCTCATGACGAGTTCGTCGGATCCAATCTTGTCGCCGCATCCAAGACAACGGTTGCGTATGAAGAGCCTGCTAAATCGAAATTTAAGATGTTAATAATTTTGCGTTCCCGCCCCCGCTCACCTCTCGTAGTCCACCCGGCAGTAGAGCTTGCCGTCGCGCATGAAGCACGAGTGCACCAAATGCATCGAGCAGGTCGTGCACTTGAGGCACCTCTCGTGGTAGGACGTGTCGACCACTCGCATTATGTACCGATCGCAAATGGGCTGGCAACAATAACCGCACCTAGCCGCAAGTACTGCTGACAGCGGTTGATTGTCGTCCCGTCCGCAGCCGATCCCGCAGCCGCTCCGCCCGCCGCCCCCGATGAGACCGCCGACCTCTGCTAGGGCCTCTGTTATTGCCGGCTGCAGGACCGACCCTGTTAACATCCTTCCGTTTCCTGCCGGATGGCATTTTATATCCAGCGGAACTGTTGAATTGGAAAACAATGAAAACCCAGAATTTTGTTTATTGCGCTTAATTAAGGAAAGGATTAGCTCTGCTCGGACGTCTCACCCGTAGCCTCGGATTTCATTTCATTTTTTTATACTAAACGACAATATTATTAATTGCATTTACATGTGTAATTGTCAAGCTGGTATGGTAGTAATGGGTCCTTTATTTTATCGAAATTTCCAAAATCCTTAATTTTGCGGTTAATATTTCCTAGATATCACAATTATTTGGAGAATGGTTAGTTTTCATAAGGTATTGTACATAGTCGTGCCATAAGTTCTGTCCCTCGTATAAAGTCATGTAATTTAATGAAAAACAATACAAATCGAATGTTGTAAATTATATTAATTTTTTATTTAAAAGAGAACTTAACTCTGCATTCGAAGTGAAAATCATAGTTGTATGTCATTGTTTTTCTAACTGATTACTGATACAAATATTATAATATATTTATTTATTTATTATTATATGTTGTTTCGGTGTACAATAAGATTACAATATCTTTTAAATACAATACCCATCCAAAATTAAATACAAAGGAAAAACAAAAAAATGAGCTGAGCGTGGAAAAGCAACAAAATATGTGTAATAAGAAAATTCGTTTAAACTTTAAAGTTAAATTAATTTGAACGTTTAGCAGATAATTAAATTGAAACAAATTGAAATTGAAATTAAGAAAGTTGATGACGAATTTACAAGTAGTATGCTGCACGAAATCGCCTTTATGTCGACCGAAAATGTACCTATATACAACTGATTCTTGAATCTGTGGTGGCTTAAAGTTTCCTTCAATGTATGAGGCAGCGCATTCCAAAGCCTAGTTGCGTAAAAAGTTCGCTCACTTTGGAGGCAAAAACGAGTTGGGTTTAATAATTGCAAAGCTCGTGCTGAGGATAAAAATTTTACTTTTTCTCCAAAGTACTCCGGTACATTTGACTAAATAACCTTATGAAAAAAGATGAGGATGCAAAACTCTGTACGATTCTAAAGATAGGTCCAAGAAATTTCCGAGCGCAGAAGGGGACATGGGGGCCTGTTCTAGTAATCTTCAGTGAGCGGTCACAACGCTCTGAATGGGATGAACAAATTTACGAAGATCGTATTTAATGATAAAGTTTTACATTTTGTTTTTTTTTTTTCCTTATTGCTAATGAACTTAAAATTATTTGTATTGTCTCCATAACTTAGCCCTCGAGTTTCGAAACAAATTATAAATGGCCCCGCTCCGAAGCCCTCGAATGTGAAGGGTTATGATATAAAAAATTACTCAAATTGGTCGCGTTTTGTTTTCACACATTTCTTCAAACGGATAACCCATTCGTCTATCGGCGCACGCGCCACTTCCAAAGGTATAGAAGTTGCTACTTTAACCAAAATATAGCTTTTAGGACCTTAAAATTGCGGTGTTAATTAGATAAAAACATTTGTAGCGAATTATGAAAGTTTCACTGGACTGGATCTTCCAACAAGATTCTGCGCAAAATGCACACAACGTTAGCTATAGAGCTCAATTTACCTAAGTTCATTGCTGCTGAAGATTGGATCTCAGGAAGTCCGGACCTTAATTCGCTGGAGTATCGATAGTTTAAGAAGTCTGATTCGAGTTAAAGTAGCAGCTTCTTTACTCCTGAAAGAACCTGTGGCGATAGGCGAGTTGCCAGACCGTTTGAAGAAGTGTGTGAAAGCAAAAATGACCATTTTGAATTATTTTTATATTATTAAGTTAGTAATTTGCAACATTTCGATTTGTCTTGTTTTTCTTTAAATTACACGACTGACTAAGTATGTATATAAATATTTGGGTACGGTTTTTCGATTTGAGAATGGTCCATTTTTAAAACAAAAATATAACGGAAATACATTAAAACTTTTTGTTACTACATATTTATTGTCTTTTGACTAAGGAAAATTCTCAGTCAAGAGAAATATTTTGTAAAAGGAAAATCTAATTCAAATGGTATTTAATTTGTACGTGGTTGTTGCTGTAAATTGGACATAATTTTTATGAATATGTATCTCGAAAACGATGGAAGGTGGATTTTTTTCATTACTTTTCCCTTCTTCCCTACTACAAGGTGCTTTCGAAATCGTCCTCAAATCGAAAGATCTCGGAATCAAGGTTTGAATTACATTTTCTCATTGGAACTGCATAGGTACCGTATGATGCAAAATATTCAATTGAACAAATGTCAATTTCAAAGGAGAATGGGGTTTTTAGTCTTTCCAGACCTTTAGCAATGAATGATGATACTTTAAGTGCAACATTTGCTAATATTACAACTAATGTCTTATACTAGATATGTACATACATAGTATAGTATTTGAAGAGTTATGACCTCTAAAATGTAACCATTGAACAACTATTGTCATAGTACGCTAAAAATTGTCCTTTTCAAACCTTTTTATCAAAACATTTATTTTTAGTATACAATCTATCAAAATTCGCTACCCTCCTCCTACCCTACCGCACTGAGTTTCTCAATGATTTTCAAAGTGGTTAAAATAATCAGATAGAAAAATCCAATAAAATTATTTGACGTTATATGCGGGAAAATTAATAATTAATTAATTGCATTTTTTTTTTATTCTAATAACCCTCAAAACTATGCATACAAAAGGGTTTTTGAAAGTTCGTAAAATTAAACAACACGTATATGTAAGAGGTGTAATTGTAATCCAAAACTTTAAACCATATTCTGCGGCTTTATTATGTGTAAGAACATTAGTTTTCTACCATAAGAGCATTTTTATTCACGTAAAAACAACACCGACAAAAGGGCTTATATCCATAATACTTTGAATTTATCAGGGAACAGCACTGGGATTCCGCAACGATTTAAAGCTTCTCTAACTCACACAAGTTTTCTAACTTAGAGTTAGTTGAGATTTTCTAAACAACTTAGAGCGATGCACTAGATTATCGGGCAAAATTTGCATTTGGTGGCAGTTCCGACCGATTTTTCACAATAAGCTTGAAAAAGTTACTGTGTTGCTGCAAATGAGAAGAATAAAAGGTTGTACTACTGGCACACTGGAACAACATTTGAAATTCCGGGCATATTCAATTTCACAATTATACTGATTTGAAAGCCAAATCTATGTTTAATATGTAGAATGAATATTTGAATTTTTTAAAGAAATTCAAAAGACGTGAAATTCTAAATTTCGTTTATAGTCCGTCCGAAGTATTAAATATTATTATTTTTAGCTTTGTGCGTCTTAATTTTTATTTGTTAGGTTTAAAGAACTCCAGTAAAGCAAATGATTTCTTAATTTATTTTTTAAAAAATTAAATTGAATCCATATTTACGACTATACAAAAGTTTAATAAATTTTCTTCTAAATCCGAATGGCTTTCCATTAAATTCTCCAATATAATGAATTGCTTCCGATTGGATTCAGTTTTCCTTTAAAATAAGGAAAATTGAATTTAATTAAGAGTTGCAGCAAAAATTAAAAGTGTTTTAAGATGACGTCACCCGTTTGATTAACGCTTTCATGTCTTTTAAGAACGATGTTAATCAAATGGGTGACGTCATATTAGAACACTTTCAGTGCATTAATATAAAACAACTTAAGATTTGCAGTGATATCATGCAGTTTCCTAAATTAAGTAAGAATTTGGCCACAAAACAGACAAGTTAAGTTTGATTGAATAATAATCGCTGTAAAATTTTTGCACTATGTGCAGTATTTTATTAGTAAGAAAATTTAAAAAGGATAAGGAAGTCTTAGAAATGATACTGCAAACACGATTAACCGCTAAAATTAGCGCTATAATAACAATCGCCACTGCACTAGTTATTGATATTGTTACCCTTAGTTGTGGTAAAAAACCTTTGTGCAAACATTTATTTCAATAAAAGGGAAACAAATCAGGAGTGAATTACGTAATTTTCTTTTTTTGGCGTCAATTCTACTATTTCAATTATCATATAATTTATAATTTATTATATTGAGAATTCGAATGGACGATGAATGGGCAAACGAATGTTGTGAGAAATACAACTTGGTATGGGTGTTTCATCGATTAATTTCAGCCCCGAGGGCTACTGTTATAGATGGTTAAACATAAAATAAAAATAACAACTTACGAAAGAGATTCCTATATGCTTTTTACCTATCGTGGTTGATAACAGGTTTGTTACTGCGCCCAAATATGGATTTTTATGACTTAGACTAGGTGTGATAAAAACATTTTCAAGTAAAGATGACAATCTACGAAAATGAATAATTTGGCGGTTTAAAAAATCAGAATAAAAACTTTAAAAACTTCTTAAGGAAAGATGGATGGTTGGATGAGAGTTTGCCCTCGATTTACATGCATACATATATCGGTTTTATTTATACTCTTTTCGACACATATATAATTAATCAAAATACATAAACATTATTATTTGGTTTTTTCGGAAAACTACTTTTTCCTCTCTTCATCCTTTGGTTAGTTATTCAGCCATGCCTTGGTATATGTATGCAAGAATTGTTAACTTTACATAAAAAGAAGTGAGACAACCACTTTTAAGAAACTAAAAATTTTCTTCATAAGTTTGTCCAACGAGGTTTTAATTTTACGCTATTTTTCGAATTTACACCTTTTTCATACTCCTCAGGAGGAGTGGTAGTTCAAAAATAATGGCGGACTTCGAACGAACAGATCTTGGATAGGTTGGAGTTATTTTTACTCTAGGTTACAAAGAATATACATACTTTTTTTTAAAAAAATGTCCGAAATCCTGATAGAAATAACACACACATGCTTAAAATTTATAAATTCGAGCTTGAATTTTCTGGATTCTGAGAACGATTAGGTGGTAATTTTTAATTTGATTTAATGACATGAGAAACTCAGAGATGTGAAAAATTTGTTTTTTTAAAAGCATCAGTAGAAAGAATAATTACCAAATTTTATAGGAATCAATATTAATGGCTATGACATAAAATTTTCACTCGGTAATTTTAAATCAGCAAGTAATGTGATTTACAGGCTATAATCACTTTATCTTAATTGTAATATCCTTTAGATTTCTAAACCATTATATTTGTTGTGACGCAAGTAATTCCTTCCTACTCGCTCGAAAACTTGGGTTATAGAAAGCTATGCATGCAAATCACTGCCGATTTTGCATCAGATTCATTTGGTTATTACAGTTTGATCTTCCATAAAGGCAACATGTTAAGAAATGAGTGCTCTTTATAAAAAAACGTTTTCAAAGTATTTTTCTGGTTACCATCCTAAAGGACCCAGAATGAGTGTGAGGTAGGCAGCAAATTATACCAAAACCAGTGATTTTCATGTAAAGAAGTGGATTACAAATTACAAGGTATAAAAAGCATGTTGATGTCGATGGTGCGGAAGATAGAGGCCTTAACTACACCAAAAAGGTACTATAAATTGATCGCTGAGCTATTCAGGAAAAACGCGACATTAAGTTTGCGACAGGCCATGGAATAGCTAATTAGAAAAGGAGTTTGGGTATCCATAAATTGAATTAGACGTAACGCAGGCATCAAAACCGGAGCACAAACCCCAAACTGTTACTAACAGAAAAACAAGTGCAAAAAGGATTGAGTTGGGTACGGTAGAGTTTGGACTGCGATTGGAGCAATGAGTCCAAATGTGAATGTTACTTAAAATGTGTGGTGTAGTTGCTTATGAAGACCAAACTAAAAAGGAAGGAAAAATCCACTCCGCAACAATTTGTTCGAAGTTTAAATCAAATTTGGAGATCTAAGTGGTGGATTACGATAAAAAATTGAGCCAAAGTTGTCAAAATAGATGCCAGGCAAATATATGTAGATAACAACGGTGACTGAACGTCTTATTAACATAGTTGCGAAATTAACATCTAAGTATAATGTTTAAGACTTTATGACTATATACTATATATGAATTTCGTAGTATTTCGTAGTGTTCCAGAACACATTGTATATACACTATACAGATTTTCTAAACAAAAACGTGATAGGTATTCCTTTCTGTGACCAGGTACTTATTGAAATTCAAATAAAACACACACAATGTGTACAAAAATCAACATATGCCTGATCCTGGCACCCAACTGCCTAAGGAGATTAGCAACTGATTCGGCTGGAGGTGATTCTTTCAGTTAATAACGAAATAAAAGGTCTAATCACGTTGTCCAATATGTTGCCCATTTGAGACTGATATCTGGATCAGGGGATGGCCGTCCGCAGATAGGGACCTTATCAAGGTTTAAGATATCGTCGCTAGCCCTCCCGTCCCAGGCGATTATCGCTCAAGCGGACGTTAATATTTTGACATTTGGCGCCTTACCACGGACTGCAAGGGGCGGAACAGGTGCAGGACGGGCCACGCATTTTAACGTGTAGAGGGCCTACGCCCGACAGCCCTCCCATTAAGTGAGTTCGGGACAAAAGGCCGCTTTCAGATAATCCGATTACGCATGAAAAATTATTTTATACCCACGAGCTTAAGTATAGAGAGCGCGACTTGATGGGGGTTGTCTTCTTGGCCTCGATTCAAAACCCCGACGGGAGTTTGACAAGTAGAAAATCACTCACACATTGAAATCGGAACCTGTTGTTCGCCTATCATATTTCACGGTGTCCAATTTGCACGGTAAAAAAAACGAGAAAATAAAACAAGAAGCACTATTAAATTTGTTCACATGCGACAATCGCTGACTGGATCAGGTAAGCACTATGCTCAAAAATGACGGCACTTCCGGCACTAAGTCGATTATTACTCGCGAAACTCACATCACCGTCGGCCTATCTAGCGGGCGACATTTCGATGGGACATAAACAAAAATAATCGCGCGGTCAGGAGATTTAGATAAGCAGGATGTGAGCCTGACGGAGCGGCAGTGTGGCCCCAAACGCACATCGACTTTGCGAGCTTCCCCAGCGAGAGAACTCACCCCTGCGTGGCTGGTGCCTTGGCCCGAGCGGGGGACGTGGCCGTTGCGCCATATTTTCATTTCCATAAATTTTGCCACGGGGTCTGAAGTGCGCAGTTCCATCGGCGGGCGATGAGAAAGATCGAAACCGCCCCTTTTTCCACTTTCTTTCCCAAAAATTTCTCTCGGATTTTTCCCCAATGCCCCGGCGATATTTCTCCACGGCTACCGAATGTGTTGGTGCAATTGGTCTGCCCGGTCGACTTCATCCGGGAGGGGAGGGGGGCCGCCGTCACCGTCGAGTCGACACAACATATGTTTGGTGCTGCGACTCCCCCAACCCCGCGGTATCGATTTTTGTTGGGCTGAAATTCGAAAATATTTCTATTATCGGATTTTCTAATGCTCGTGATAATGACTTATGAATGGTGCCGCGGTCTCGCCGCTCCCTAGGCCGCCTAACCCTTTCGATTTCATTCACACCAAACTCTATCAATTCGTCTGTCGTTTGCATCGAGCCCGGTCTCAACTGGGAAAACTTTGTGCAGGCAGGCGATAATGACATCTTGCTGAAAATTCAGTGAATTGCTCTGGTTACAAATTGTCTTGAGAAAATTTGAATTTAATGGATGTTCGCTGGGAGCAGGTAAAAGTGCTGCTGGCATATTATTTAAAAATTTGATAGAGTAGTTGTAAGACTTCCTTTAATGGGAAACTGTATCCTTAACACAATCACAATTCTATAAATACGCTACGCGATAGAATGATAGACGGACTTTAACTTTTAAAGCATTTATTTTGTTTACGGAAAAAACAATTTGCGAAAAATAACGTAGAAAATAATAAAATAATAAAAATAATTAGTGAAAATTGTCGTATAGTTTATAATTAAACAAACATTACGGCCTTAAACTTTATTATTACAGTCAGGAAAACAGACAGACAGGAAAATATTCAAAGTGGCTATAGGAAAAAATTTAGTTAGCAAAAAATAGCTGAAAAATAACATATCATCGACAATTAAAAACTACGTGCAAGCTGTAAAAGTTGTATTCCGTAGGACATAATAAGGAATTTATGAAATGTATTTATTGCTGTACTCAGATGAGTAGATTGTGAAATTATTTATTTTTTAGATTATGCTATAATGAATTATGGGGTGCTCTGAAATTTTTAAAGTTTAAGGATGGTTCAGAATAATATACATAGATCCCTATTGCAAATATCGTCATTTCTGCAATAAAGAGTCGATCGTACGAATCGAAAAGAGCTTAAGAAAGCCCTTTGTGGGTAAGAATTCTTAAATAAAGTTTCAAAATTCTCATAAAATAATTTCAATAAACTTTGACTTGAATTAATTTTGTCGTTCAAACTGGTTAAAATAAGTCGATTGAACGTCAAAATATTCGATTGGATTTTTCTAATCGACTTATATTCTAACCACTTGGGACTAAAAATTTAATTAATATCAAAGGTTAGAAATGAATTTATAAGATTTTTGAAACTTTATTAAGGAATTTTTACCTACAAAGGACTTTCGTAAGCTCTTTTAGTCGTAAAAATAACGATAATCGCAATAGCGCTCATAGTTTGATCATAAGCAATTATTACAGTATTTTGCTTGCTATCCGAGCAAGACTGGTGAAAACTGTAATTATTATCGGAAATTCAATGAATTTGTACATTATAGTATTTTTTCCTTGTTAAAATTGAAATTGTTAGATAATTATTATTATAAAAGAATGAAGGGTACGACGAGGTAAATCTAAAGAAATGCGTTTAAAATAAATCTTTATTGCGACGCTATAATATACGCAAGAGAAAAAAATATGTACTTTTTACCTTAATTATTTCCATTTTAGTTTCTGTTTTCCATTAATTGTTAATAGCTCGTAAATTCTATCACGAAAGAAAATGTTTAAAATTAACACATTGGATTGTGGTGCAAAATTTGGCATTGAGTTTTAATAAAACGAAGACGAAATTTCAGGAACATATTGAATATAATATGTATGTATGTATATCAAGACACTCAGCCAATCATGGACTTATTTTCAAAAATTTTCATGCAGGAAATCTTGATTCAAAATATTCAATGTGTTAAGATAAATTTTAACGTATTTTATTTTTGTCTGATTTTACATATTCTAATTCACCAGTAAAAACCGGTCGCTCATTGCGCTCGATAAAGAAAATAATAAAAGAAAATTAAAATTCATCCACAAATCAAGGCGTAGTTTCCGATATTTTCTTTAAATTTACGTGTATTTTATTTTCTCTTATCATTGGGTTTTCAAAAATAGATTTTCCCCAACAGCCATATATGTTTTATAAATATTTATTTGTTAATACAATCCTAGTAATAATATAGATGAATGAATTTTGGATTCTAGCACTAAATTGTAAAATTCCTATTGTATATACTTTTAAGGTTGAATTGAAATAAATTGAATTGAATTGAAAAAAAAATTTATTTTCTTTTCGTTTTAGTTAGTTAATATAAGATGACTTTTCGCTGTGTTAATAAACTCATTTGCTCAAAAGTGTTGTTTTTTGTTTTTAGCCAATTTAAAACAGCCAGTCTTTCAATGAGTTATTATAGGTGAATAGTTCCCTTAGAAAGAAACGCTGTTTCTTACCCTTTTTACTCGAATTCCTCGTAAAATGCGCTTGATTTATTGAGGAAAATTGTTAAATAGTTTTGCTTCGCGAAAAGAATAAATTTTGAGCATGTTCTTTAAGTTTAATAGTTCACGAAATATTAATTTCCGTTTGTGCGAGTGTTTTTGTTTATCTTTTTTCGAAAAATCCGCAAAGAAATTTTGATATAGGAATGGAACCCAACCAGGGATAGCTTCGCCATTGATGATCAACAACATAATATGCAATTTTATATTAAGTTCAAAATGGCAGGTATTTCGTGGTTTCATTAATCACTTTTGAAAAAGTGTGTTCTTTTTTTAATATTGTACATATTATCATCCTTCTGGAGATATTTAATCCATCCAGTGCAGTGTTATGTACAGAAAAAAATTTAATTTAATTATTTTAAATTAATTTGATTTAATTGTACTGTGTATGAATTTCGTTTAAATGTGCATATCTTGTACGTTGTGCTTTTATAAACCAGATTTAAATAATTATTCGTCACTTAACCTAATTAAATTTCATTTATTGTGATTTTGAAATTTTTCGCAAACTTATTTCACCTATTTTACAAAAATGTACTGTGAAGCAAAACATAGTTTTCGTCATGGAGGTTTTTAAACATAACATAACAAGTCAACACCAAATTTTTCGCTGACAATTTGCAAATCTATCTAAATTCGTAAATGATACTCAAATGATACTCAATCAAAAAGTCTAAAAGTACAAAAGACCATATTTAGACCATTTGAAAAATCATTACGAAATAACGGATTGATCCTGGAGCTTATAGTGTCGATAATATTGATATTATACCGCAATAGCTACTATATAAAAAAACAAAAGAACTTAAAACAATTCGAAATGATTCATGAATTTGACTTTTTTCCATAAAACAACTCGTACTTCAAATGTCATTTATTATTTGAATAAAGCACCTAGCAAGTGAACACTCATGAAAAACTTGTTCGACAAGATGTTTAAAAAGGGCTACTGAGATAAATGATATTCGATTTTCTTAGATTAGGATATAGGCTTTCATTTAAGCCAAGTTACAAAGTTCTATGATGATCCTTTATTTTGTAATGATGATTCAAAAATGGTCAAAGTACGGTCTTTAAAATCTGTATTACTCCTGAAATGATAATAAATAAAAAATCACGTAATAAACCGAGACTCAAGAAGAAAAAATTTGTTTGTAGACCGGTGTAATAGTTTTTGTTTTAATGTTTAGTTTTTGTGTAGTTTTTGTTTTACTGTTTTTATTTGTTTCTGGTTATATAGCAAATTTTGTATTGAAATGAATTCAAATTTGAGAAAAGTGCATCATGTGCTATGATATTTATGATTGAACTTGACCAATTGAATAACTTTGATGTTATGTGTGGAAAAATTTATTGAAATCAAAGGTAACTAAAATTAATTTTTGAGAATTTTAGCGACTTTATTGGAATATTTATCAGATTCGATTCGAATGGTTTCAGGAAACCGCCCCCAGATGAAGTTTTGGCCTAAATTGGGCAAATTCATATATACATACGTATCCAGGCAATTTGATTTTATTTTCGCGAAATAAAAATTAATATGGGTAACAAGTCATAAATTTTAATTCAATGCAAAATTTCCTGTTAAGCCTAGAAAAGGAACCCATTTGAAAAGAAGCTAATGCAGAAACGCTTAAAATATTCTGAAAAGTATTAATAAAAAATCTAGGTGAAAATTTCGTTTTTTATTTTTGGAAAATCTCAAGGTGGTGTAACCCCATAAATTATCTTGCTTAAAAAGATCTAAGATATATTAGTGAAAATAATCAATTTTTTAACCCTTTATAAAAAAAAAAATAGATGCGGACTCTATGCCCCAATATCAAATATTTCCTCGTTCAAAATATAGGAAGAGTACAAAGCAAGAACTCGAAGCATTCACATAGTTAAGTACATATTTCAAAAATTTAGTTTTTTGCACTATTTATATGAAGTTCTTTGTATTTATAAAATGTCTGTGCAGTCATACATGTTAAGATATTAAAAAAAACAGGTGCGTGTATACACCTCAAGCAAGCAAAAGCTAGGTCATTGCGGCACACTTGCTCAGTTCCCTAGGGATATCCTTGGGACGGAACAGGTGTGTCTGACAATGCACAACCCTCCGGCATTTGGTGTGCGCCTATTTAAACAACTTGGCAATTTGTATACGGTGAACGCTTAGCATAATTCATTTGAATGCAAAAACGGAAAGTCAAAATACCCCAAAAAAATTGTGCACAAACAAATTTATTTGCTTAAGGGGTTAATTTCGCGGATTACTCGCATAAGCTAAACACAAAATCCGATTAACTTTTGCCAAGCAATGCTAATGGACTGCCAGCAGACACTGTGTGATATGAATCTCATTAAACTCGAACTTAGAACCGCAGCTTGTAGTTTGTACCATGATAAAATTAGAGTTGTGATTCCCTCTAATTGCGTTGAATAATACAAGCAGATCATACTTTTATGTTATTAATATAAAACTTGGTGGAAACTGGATTCGCGCGTCAAGGGTGCGAACTGTGAGCCACTAAGCTCTGGTTGAAGCTGGCCAGGACATGGCTAAGAAATGGTGATGTTTATGGCATTTCATTGCTCACTTTTATGATATTTCGGATAATGGCAGTAGAGCAATATTGCCACACTATAACACATTTTTATTGCTATTGCGGGGCTGTACGTACAATAAATACCTATTCCGTCGGGGGCAATTCGTGGTTGCCAAGCTCGGACCGGACCATTTTATTTCCAAAGTTGGCCTTTATGCGGTGCTAAATGACTTTTTATGGCTGTTTACACAATCGACGAATCGCCGTAAGGTCTTAGTTCTGTTTGCTTTAAATTTAATTGCCAATGATTTACGGCTGTCTGCCGTCAGATTAATCTTGAAGCTATCAAACTCCGTGTGCCCATCCATCTATAAAATTTAATTCATAATCAACTCGTTAAGGGCTCTAACATAAACTTTAAAGCTGTTTATATGTTCCAACCGCATAGCCCGTCAGATTAGGTCTTCAGTGAAAATTATTTCCGTCATTCGCTTTATATTAGCACAGTGCGGGCAGGGATGGAAGGACAATAAGCTCGATTTTATGACCTGCTTACAAAGTTATTGAGCGCTTTCTGAAGTGACTAAACCTTAATCTTCGACGCTTGTGTGGGATGATTAAAATTAAATGAGTAGGTATTTACTAGACTGGAATCTAAGTGACTAGATAATGCTTAGCATATGTACTTATATAATTTTATTTGAAGTTCAGATCTAACGTACGTTACCTAGGCTAGTACATACCATAAATATTACTTTTATAATTAATTTGATCTTGGAGCAAATTTTAAACACACGACATGCATCTATAAAACATATACCTACTACGTATAAATGATGGATTGAGGGATCGAATCGAGATTGGATTGAGTTTTCGATTCGCATATTTGACTATTTATGATTGAGGGATCCAATCAAAAGTGAATCCAAAGCGGATTGAATTGACATTTTAATGATATCATGAGTTTCAAATAATTCCCAAAATGGAACGACACCAGGAACAATTTATTTTAAATGCCTGTGGATTTTTTTATATTTATTATAAAATCAAATTAATAGCAACTACGGAATAAGTATTTAAATACAAATTTTTAGTAAACGCTTTTATAACGTAGGTGGATAGTGGGGTATGCGTAAGTGGAATTCATCTACAAATGCTACCACATTGTATTGTCATAGAAATTAAACGACGTGTGTACAAAGTTTGGTAAGATAGAGGTATAAACATTTTGTGTTGCAAGACTTGACGTTATACAAAAGCGTTTAAATAAATTGAACATAAGTAGTTTTACAGAGATTTAAACATTATTCTGTTTTTCATCCTAAACATTTTAATGATTGAACTTGCACCAGTTTCAAAATAAACAATTCAATTATGTTTCGAATTCGTAATCGCTTGTCTAATATATTAATATTTATTAGTATTATATGTAGTATTTTATCGAAGTGTCCGAGTTCAATCTTTGATTTGTTGGATGCTTTAAATTCTTTCATCTTTCTTCGGTATTATACATAATTCATTTCTTTATTTTATAAAACTTAAGGCGGTTTGAGTTTTCAACAAATTATCATTATCATAAAAATCTTGCTTTTAAACTTAAAATTACTTATTTCCATGGTTTCGGATTACCCATTAACCAGGAAAACTTATGATATTTTCAGCTCGCCAAGTAGTAAAATGCTTTGTTCGGAAACTTTAAACGCGTTTTTCACAAAACCATGTTTTGAAACATGAAACGTCAAATTTTCTTAAAAATTTGTGTATACAGAGGTTCTTAGTGTTGTTGATTACAAATCTGAAATAAGATTTTATATTATGATACGAATAATTTGAAATCTTAGGCGACTTCAAAAACCCTTCGGTATTGAATTTTACGCAATAAAATTGTAAGCATCACTAGAAAATTAATTCGTTTTGAAAAGATGGTGATTTTTTTTATTGTTTTGACTTTATTTTTGTATTTTCATGCCTTGACAACTTAAATAAAAGTCTGACTAAAATGTTTAAAATAGAACATAATTATACGAAAAAAAATTAGGGAAAAGGTTACCAGTGTGCAATAAAAAGTTAGTAAGTTAAGTTATATGGTATTAAAATCACTGGGTTTTTGCATCAAATTTTACAAAATCTATAACTACACACAGGCATATTTCTTAAATGATGCATTTTAAAAGGCTTGTGTGTAGAGCATCCAATATTTAGTATTTTGAAAATTAGGTGATAAACATTAACCGAATTTTCAAAATCATTTAGTAACACCTGGAATTCGTTGAATAATAGCGAAAATTTCGTGAACATAAATATTAATTTACTTAAAACTCGCCCTAAATTTGTGAATTGGGCATAATTTTCTGCGAGTCTCGCAAACGACGTATATCCGACTAAATGTTCATGTTTGATACAAAATATTTGAGACTATTTAAATCAATAATTTTCTCCGGTAAAATTGAATGAAAAATACTGTGCGAATAATTCACTGGAGTTCGACCGATTCGCGGGCCCATATGCCGGCCGTAAATAAGCGAACATTTAAAATATTCGGACAAATAGACCGCAGCCAAATACCTCGATGGACCACCGAATGCATTTACCGCTCGCCACTGCATGTCAATTGCAACTTAAACGCGAATAATGGCGGATGCGCATCCCCGATTCCGACGATAATTCGACCAAAGTTATTCACGAGATGCACATAACATTAACCAATAAACCGCGAATTTTAAATTGCATCGAAGCTGGGCCAAATATTTGCTCCTCGATTGCAGTTCCGCAGCACCGCTGGAAATAATTGCGGGCACGATATTCGGGTCTGGTTAAGGGTTTTTTAGGACCACAACTGGGAGAGCGCAAGGCCCCAGCGAAAATGATCAGTTTTGTTGCAAATAGCCTGGAAATTACTTGCACCAATTTCCCTCTGTAATGAATTTAAATGAAAGTGTGCGGCCGCCGAAGGATTGATTGGTAGCCCGGCTAAATTGGGCCCCCGCTTACGCCTGGAATGTTATTGCATCTGTCGCGGCCTTAGCTCGTTAGAATGCGCTAGACTTTGAAGTCCCGTCCGGGTTCGGAGCCATTTATTATTGCAACCTTTGCATACTAGAACTGCATTTTGGCCAACTTAAGCGCAAGGGAGTGAGTTCAAGAGGCTAGCTGAGATACTGCCATGGAGAATATTTTAGCCAAGTATAATCAAAATCGATTAAGAAATATACGGTATATTTATAAGAAAAAAATTTAAATATTAGCCAAATGTAAGTCCTCCTTCCCCTCCTCAAACCTCGCAATTTTTTAACATGACCTAGATATGGAGCCAATAAATGCATACGCAAAGTTGGATTAAAATCCATTTAGAAATATGGCAGCTATCGGGGTAACAAAATCACTAAGAAACTGATGTAGCCCTTCATCCCTTTAATCTATCACCACCATTTCTATCACCAAGTTTTGTCAATAGGGATTAAGAAATACGAAAGATTTGGGGCTCAAACCAATAAAGCTATAATTACATTTCGAAATTCCGTCAACCGCAGTCATGCCGTTAAACCATTTAACAAAAAATCGGTTGAGATAATATAATAATGCAGTTCTTTTTAGCTGAAATGAAGTTCAGACAAACATAAAAATTCGATCATTAATTCATTATGCCTACATATTTCTTTATACAATTTCCCTTCGTTGTAATTCACAGTTGAAGTTTTAATCAAGTGGATATAAGGATCGGCTTTCGATTTGCACGATCATGTCGTCTGTGGCAAAAGCGCTGGCTATTCAGCCACACTGAGGAGATTTGGCCAGTCCTCTGGATCGTCGAAACGCCAATCATTTTTGCCTCGGCGGACGAGCATTTTATTCTCAAAATCTGTCCCTATATCGGGATTGCAACGAGGTACAAACGTGCAATTTTGTCCGCCAGCCGCTTGGCGGGTAAAATTGTAAAAATATTTTAATGCTTCATGACTTCTTGCACTTAAATCAAACTCCGAATTCGATAGTCTGAAGATGCTTCAATAGGGCGGAATGAGAGAGAAACGTGGCGGGCTCGCTGCAAAGAAAAATCGTATCGTAACTGTTGTCATTCTTATAGTAATACAAGGATGCAACCTAAGAGATGACCACATTTGAGGTTATTTTCTTAATTTGACTGCAAAGATGTGTTTATTCAAACTTCAGTTAAGGTTAATCTCGCACGTTTTATGTGTAGTTACTTGTAATTTTAAGAACTTGTGTTAATAGCATAATTCAATCAAAATGCTGTTAAGTTCTTATAGATATTTCTCGAGGTTGTTTTGACAGTATTGGTGTCAAATACAAATCCAGAAATTTTTCTAGGTGTAGTCTGAATAAAAGATTTAAATTTCAGCGAGCTATCAATCGCAGCCCGGATTTTTATCAATCGTAATCTAATTAGTGAAAATTAACTCCTCAAAATACTTGCATCGCATATATTGAGATATTCAGACAGGGTAACAAATTTAACCAAAATTTACAAAGACAGTCCCCAAAAGAACCCAAAAAGTGCTTCTCAGTCCGGTGCTCAGGCCCGCTGCGGGAAGCTTTTGTGACCACAAACACAACTAGTGCCAAATGAAACACTCAAACAGAATGTTTTTGTAGCTTTTGTGGCTTCCACTGGCGTTCAGGGACACCAGAGTGGGGGTGGGCATTAGACCCTACTTATAGCCAAAGTGTGTCGTGGGCGGAAAAATATTTGGCCTTGTTAAATATCTGCCCAACTGCCACCCCGAGCCGGTAGTGTTTCATCAGTGGACCCGAAAATTCACTGCGGAATGAGACGTTTCAGCTTTTGTTTATGAGACATAATTGCCCTTTTCGAGTTTATTGCTTTGACAGAGGTTGGTTGCTATAGGTGCGTAGTGGAATTGAAAGTAATTTGGAACTATTTCAAGGCAGAGTTTATAAGCATTTATTTTTTAAACCCTACCTAAGAAGATAGCTATCAAATATACATACATATGTACGTATGTATGTACTACAAAAGAGTACTTTCAAGGAGTCAGGTGAAAATTTGTACAAACTTTTTGTTTTTATTTGTTAAGGTCATCTTTCAATGCAATTTTGGTAAACTATGTATTTCATATTCAATAAACGTGAATTTTGCGATCATCAGCTCAAGTTGAAACTCTTCTACTTTTCTAGTTTTTGATTAATGTATGGTTTGTAGAGAAAGATTTCGTTGAAGCTTACAAAAATAATACGCAACTAAAATAGAAGAACACTTGAAAAATCTACTGTACCGATTGATTTGGAAATTTTAACTGCTGACTCTTTAAATGTGTTTAGCCGGAACTAAAGTTTTAAGTTTTTGTTGATATTTACCAAAGCTATAAACAATTGAAGTCGAGAAAATGAGTCAAACAACTTTTAAAGTCCGCCATTTTGTTTTTTGCAATAAAAGTAATTCTATAGTCCCTACAAGTTAGCTTAGATCTGGCATAAAAAGCTGCAATTGTGTTTTAGCTCTTATCAACCAAACAATAGAGTTTTAGTTGTTAATTACATATGTAGGTAGCCTTTTTTTTCTCCAGGCAAGTCAAGTCGAAAAGCAATAAAGTAAAAAATACACTGAGACAAAAAAAAAATAAATTTATACATGTCATATTTTCTTGACTCGAGAAATCATTTTATTAAAAATTCTTAATCTTACATAGTTACATACATATATTAGATAATTTTCTTAGCACAAGAAAATTGGCTCTTTTTCGAGATATTATTATCATCTTCTTTTTTTTAAATTGTAGTAATGAATCACAACTTTCTTCTGTTAAGGAAATATTTTTTCAAGTTAAAATAATAAATAATTGATAAATACAAAAAATTGTTCAATCTTGTATCAAGAAAATATTGGTTTGCGTTTGGTTGCGTCGCCCCTCGCAGCCTGCTGCGGGCAATGGTCGCTATGGCTTTAGGATAAATAGTTATTAATATTTTGACAATTTTTTATATACCACCACATAATTATATTTTGCTTGTTTTAAGGATACTTCAAAAGGATCTACATAGTCTCACCCTCTAAGAAACAACCTGTTCAACGTCTAACAACTGAAGTTTCAACCCTTTTGTTAAAATGGAATTTTTATTAAGTTCCCTCGGCCGCCAATTTTTCATACAACGCATTCCCATAAAAATGCGGAACCGTATAACGCACCTGTTGACAACTTACTTGCGAGTAAGGGGCGATTTTCACATTACAATTTCCGCTGGGCCCGTCGCCGCCCACCAATGTGTGGGGCCTCAAATGGCTTACAAATTCAGCGGAGTCGCACTTTCAGATTTCCGGCGGTAATAAAATCTCCATTTGTTGGCCCGGTGTATTTCTTATTTTTACACATCCGGGGGATCGTGAAATATTTCTCGGATGTCCACCGTCGCCAGCACCAAGGGTAAGATGGAAATGGGCCGCCCCCCCCACACGATTATGAAAATTTTATGCGATAGTCCTGCCCGATGGACAAATGGAGTCTGCCCTAGCTGCGGGATATTTCGCCGGGATCAGTAGGAATAATCTTTGTTAGGTTCCTCCGCTAGCCTGAGGGGCGGCCTCATCTTCCTGGTAATCCTTTTTTTGTTTATGTGTTTGCTCACATGCCGAGAAGGCACAAGTATTTTTTCTCGTTTTCTATAAAAATACAACCTCTACCAAAGTTGGGGGATTACGGGGGTTAAAAGATTCCCGCTGCGCCTTGATATTCGGAACAGTCCCTGGTGCGGTCTGCAGACATCTCAGCTTTGTAAGGCATTTCTCTGCCACTTGCTAAGATTACCCCCTGCGGAGGGCTTTGCCCCGTAATCTGGGCGGCTGCGGGGGTGTAATGCCATAGCGAATATTTTCGTACACCTTTAATAATTAAATTAGAAACTTTGCCACGATCCGGCGAAGGTTTCAGCCAATTTATGGGCTGGTATATTTTTGTGGCGCTCCTCTGAAGAGACGTGCGACGCGCGTCTGCAGCTGGGCAAATTCTCACGTTTGGGACGCTACGCGCGATGTTGCGATTCCCATACAACAAACAATCAAGGAAAATCACAACAAGCGTTCCCTACCGCAGTCCCGATTATCTGTCTACATAATCCCTCGAGTGCTGGGAAGCTCCGCTTATCAAAATAATTAAAGTGGAATACACAAGGATTTTGTGAAGTGATCCACAATCAATAAACAAGCGAAATGCTTCAATTAGCCGACCAGTGTCAACTGTTTGTGTTTACTCGCCTGCTGCTTTATTGGGCCCGTCGTCAAGTATTTGCCCACCAAGCCGCGGCCCTAGTGTGGCTAACTATCGTCGTCTCCATTGACATTGTCGTCGGTATCGAATGCGCTTAATTCGCGCTCCGATAATTTCGCGAAGTAATTAAATTTCGCAGTCCTGGTGCTGGTGGACTGCCCTCAATTAGCATACGGCCGGTGGATTATTAAGTGCACACATGGTTGCGTATAAAGTGCCCGCGAATCGATGCAAATCTGTGCATTTATTAACATCAACATTGTAATCTTTGAGATTTGTAAATGCAATGGAATTCTCGGTTTTGCGAATATCGTGGTTCCTCGCATCGCGCTTTGCCTATTTCACTTGCATGTCACGTGCGAGCATCACTTAGTCTGCATGCCTAATATAATCAAATAAAGGTAAATTGGTAGTATATATTTTTTAATTTTTTTCTTCATTATCTGAAACTTTAAAAAAAAGTCGAAGTAGGTAGTTTATGTTGCATCTACATAAGTCTTCTAATAATAATGCGAAAATCAATGACAAATCACGTAAAGTGATTACTTCAGTTTCCATTTATATACATATACATACATACATATTTATATAAATTTATTTACATAATTCATATAAAACCACGTTTACAAAAATAAGTATGATATTATTATTTTAGAAAGAGATGAAAAGGGATTACCTATACATATTTCGAAATTAAGCAAACTTTACAAATTTGAAAAAAGAATATTTATGGAGCGATTACTTACTTATTTTTATACAAATTTATTGCTCAGCATTTTAATAAAAAAAATAAAAATATAAGAAGTAATATACCTACCATTAAAAATGGAAGTATCTTCATTATTAATTTCGCCTTCTCTTTGAGTTGTACTGTTTGCCTATATGTATATGTATTTTAGTAAAAATTAACTTATTAATTTATGATAAGTGAAATTATTAAATAATAATTAATATTCAATTTTTTTTTTTATAAATCTTTTAAAAATCTTTATTCATAAAAAAATCAAAATATACTTTGCATAATAATAATAATAACAATTTAACAAAAAGCCATGTTAGTTCAGGCATTGAGAAAACATTCTTTTCAGAGACTTTTTGGAGGGATTGAATGATCTAGATATCTCAACATGAATAAGTCAATTCATTTCTTTATAAAGCCCATTTCTATAACTTGAGTTAATTGTTTCGGTTATTATTATATCACATTGGTCCCAGTTGATATTTGTGAGCATTCCTATAACAAAGTAGTCACAAGTTGTGATCGAATATAAAAAGAAGACCTTTTGGCAGCAGCCAGAAGGAAGAGGTAGATTTCAATGCAATAAAAAAAAACCTTCAACATATTTAAAAATTGAGGTATTAGGAAGTCAATTGATTTGCTTTTCTACTGCATTCAACCAAATCTGAGCCCGTCTGTCGTGCGATTTACTTTTCATAGTAAGGTATGCCAATCGATTCTACATGATTCCCTGATCAACGTTTGATCGGATACAATCAGGCAATCCGTCAACAAATAAGCGAGAGAGGCCGCGCTAAAGATTTGAAAATGGCAATTTCAATACCCAAAAGTTGACTTCGGCCCGATTTTTTTATGGACAGATTAAAATTTTTTCTGAAAAAAAGTTTCCCTATCTTGTGACATCAGAAAAAAAAGCGTACTTAAAGTCAACCACGTTCTGAAGTTGTTCATGCTATAGTGGGTCAGCACCATGGACCTTCATGAGTTTTTTTGCTTAAGACTTAATTTGTACAAGTTAAGAAAAAGGTATTTTATGATTTTTCTCGATTAATAAGATTAGTTTTACCTAGACTAGAGCATTACAATATGCACTTTAATTATTTCGAATGGAACTGCTGCAGAATGCACATTGTACAGCTGAAAATAACAGTGTATTTATTATTTACCATTACATTACTGACTGGGTATTTGCGTCAACGTTACTAGTATGCAACCTTTAATTCATTTTAGTTTTCAAAATTTCCCTGAGCGTGCATTTAAAATAAAACATACATAAATACATTAATACCATACATTTATAAATGTTAATTGTAGCTCAAGTTTTCTTTAAATTTCAAGCCGTTCTAATCCTAATATAATTTGTGCATAATGTATATTAAAACATTGCATTCGGTTGATTGGTTTAGAAGTAATGGTGGAACAAACAGTTAATTTCTTGTATAGTTTTTGTTATTTACCAAGGATATCTATCTGCCAAAAGAGAAACTCAATGTAAAAATGTCTGTCACTAAACTACTAAAAATAAAGTAATGTGCATATTTCAGTCTGAAAAATGTAACTTGACTCTCGAATCGTCTCGAAATTGACTCTCAGAATGTAGAAGAGGAATAAAATTAACATAAAAGTGATGATAAACTGAACTTCATTCGTCTTTACACACAGGAAAATTAATGATCATTTTAATCAAACGTTTAACACATGGTATGGTGATTCTCTCTATTAACTTCGTACAGAAGCAATCATGAATTTATTATAACTTGCCTTTTAGATAGTGAATCTTCATATCTATGTACATTTGTACAAATGAATAACTGTGTCTACATCGCTGATGGTTGACAGTTTACGATAGTGCCAAAGTTGCGTTTTGGAGTGAGTGCGATTCGGTAAATTTTACTGAATTCTTGGAACATCCAATGAATGTTGGGAGCTCTATAAGGGCGGAATTATGCAAGAGATCCCTTTACAGCGACGGAAATTGTTAAATTCAAATCCATCAAATAACTAATCACTTAGGGCGCTTCGCCTTCGAATCGGCGTCGTCTTTAACTTCACACGCCATAAAGGTCCCTGGTCCCCATGTATTTTCTTGATTCGCCCCCGTAATGCCCTTTGAATAAGAATGCCGCCATCCTTGAATCCCTCCCCAATCGAGGGGATGAAGCATTCCCGGCCAGAGCAGCCCCCAGGAGCACCCTACACCAACGCGTGGGCAAGTATTCATCCTTTGCTAAACATTTTCGCCCCCAATAAAATTCGTCACGCTCTTTTAGAACTCACTTGCTCCGGGCCGGGCCCGTGTATGCCGCGCGCCATGTTTATGCGCTCCTTCAAGGACTCGGGGACGCATTCGGCGCGTTGAGGGTGTGCGCCGCGGCGGCGACGGCGGCGGCTGCAGGACGTATTCATGCAAAGTGTAATGACGAAGTATTCTATCAACCCCGGCTCCTCTGTGGCGGATTTCGAAAAGGAAATAACGAGGAAAACACAACACCGCTTCCATAGCCCATCAAACTTTACAATGGATTTCGGGAGGGAGCCGGCGCCCCAGCCCAGCCCAGCTCCGGGGCATGACTACCCAACAGTCGTGCTCCGTCCACACAGTCATCATTCGAGGGTGGCTCGGGCTTCCCATATGAATGGGACGCCTGTGTGGTGGGGTGGCGAGACTCTCCACCGCCGTCTTGAATGGAAACATATTGGGCCTGTTTTATGTTCTCAATTTTTTTCATCGCTAAATCAGGCATGGCACGGGCGTCACGTGGTCACAACATAAAAACGTGAGGGAAATAAAAACATCCCCGGTGATGTGCATGAAGTCGCAACAGGGATGATCCGGTTCGAAGTTTCAGCGGTGTTCGCGCTAAACATTTACCAACTTTAGTGGCAAGTTAGTGCAGATTTGATTTTTAAGATGCGACATTTACCTTTCAGGTTAGTGCAAACAAATGAAACTTGCAACTATTTGGGAAATAAAATCATATACCTCATACCTTTTAAAATTACAGTTGCACCGCTATCCATAGTACACGAGTTTTTAATTTTTACACTCTAAAAAGGAGTGTTTTATCTTAAACTTAAATTAAATTTTACATTTGTTTATGCGGAAAAATTGATCACAATTGCAAAAGTACTCATTTTTAGTATAATAATGCAACATGTATCACTTCTAAACATTTAACCGAATGTTAGCAGTCATTTCGTGAAGGTTATTTAAGCAAAGATAAGCTACGGAGAATTTGTGCGATAGTAAGTGTTTATGTTTATATATTTCATGTATCTTATTTGTATGAGTATGAATGACAAACAATAAATTATTGGATATTCATCATAAAAATAGTCATATTGCTACTATCTCTTTCATTTTGGCTTACTGCTAGTTTCCAGTATTCTAAATTTCTAATTCTAAATTTTTATTATCTTCATCTTTCAAAGGCATTTCTGTAGAGTTATAACTAAATACTTTTTTTAATGTAATATTTTTAACTTAAATTACAGAGAATTTTAAGCGGACAATGACTGTGCCTTAGAGATGGCACAGTTCAGTTTAGTTTCACAGAGTAAAATTTTCTCTCAAACCGCTTGAATATTCGTTATAATCAAAGATTGAATATTTGAGTTAAATTAAACGATTTAAGAGAATCTTGTTTGTCCTCTTAAAAACATCTGTAGTGTAAAACTAATAACATTAAAAGGCTAAGAAAATAAATATTGAACTGTAATTTAACTGATTTCTGCACTACTACATATTGTTCGTAGTACTAAGTTATGATTCTATAAGGCTATGCTTTAACTAAGAATATTCATTTGTTGAATCACACAATAATAAAACAGCGCCATAGTGACATTAGTAAAACTACCAATGCTAGGTAATTTTCATACGATGAACGTTGTCAATTGTATACAATTTAAAAGCGAGTTTTATCAATAGTTGTTACAATATTATAAAATGCGATCTCCTAACACAAATTAAATTTTTCTTTTTAATGTAATTATAGAGAAAAATACTTCTGATAAAATCTTTATTTAATATCAGCATCGGATTTGAGGTACTATGATTATGCACTCAATTTTAGCACTTTGATGTATTTTTACAAAACGTCTTTAAAAAGTGTTATTACAAGTTAAATCGTGCTTTACTGTAATATTGCGAATTTACAACGTTGTGTATTATTACTTACTTTGTTAGGAGAAATAATTTTTTCTACTGAAAAATTATAAATTTACTACATATGTATTTATACCATAAAAAATATTTTTTTCGAGAAAAAAATTTAAACCTAAGTTGATTTATGATGTAATATGTATAATGTTAAGCTTAGAATAAGCTTCTTTAGGAAATCATACAGAAAGACAGACATTATTATTCAATATTCATATTCATATTCACACATTTTTCTTGCTTAATTACATAAAAATATACAAGAGATCGTTACTTTTATTTATTTTGGTGTATTTTGTTTTTTTATTATATATATGTATATATTGCTATTTGTGTTATCTTATTATTTCCGTTCCAAACAAGGCCAAAAAGTCGTTAAGTTTTGAAAGTACTTTGCGTGTATTGTTTTTCTTTATATTGTAGAACACAATGATTGCTCGCAGTGAACTGAACACGAAATAATTTATCACGGTTTCGGCCTGACGAATCAAGAGGGTTGCAAAGTAAAGAATTCCACCCCAAAACGATGCACCTGCAGTTGCTGTAAACACTGCATGAACATGATGCAAGCAGGACAGGATGCTGTAGAGATCGCCCACTATACGCAATCACGAATTAATTTGTCGCGCTACTTTCAATCAATCATGCAATTTTCAGCTCCATATCACTTTCTAGCTCGGGTACAGTATCCGTCTGACATTGCGACCCACCGCAGCAACACATAAATTGCGCAAAAAAAAGACAAATCGGAAGGGACAAGTAGGGTAGCCGATGCTGCACAAAACAGCTCAGGTCAGGCTCAGGACAGCCCCGGTGCTCCGCAATCCGCAACGAGGGCCACTGGAAACGCATAATTTCAAAGAGATGCAGTGCCCTCGCCTTCAGTTAACTCGCAGTCATTCAGTGGAAGCACACATGCAAGCACCCGTGCGGGCGCACACACGCCGACCCATGCAAATATTCGTTTGATATGCAGATTCGGGATCCGGGATTCGGGCCACCGTCCGCTACAATCATATGTCAATGCGCCCGAATCCTTGTCGGCATACCGGATATGGGCACGTGAATCCGCATGATTGCCAGACCAGAAAATGTGCATCGAACCAACCTGCAAATCGATCAGTGATGTGGTTTGTCGGACAATGCAATTGCACCGGGCGAACGGGCGTTGCGGGCCCCACCGGATCCTGCTCCTGTGCAGGTCCACTTGATGCGCTTTTGATGGCCAAACAAGTCGGAATGCCTCTGCCCTGCTTTGTTCCCCGAGACGAGATTTACCCTGGACGTTCGGAAAAGGGCTTCAAGCCACCACAGCTCTTGTTGTTCGAATAATTTTTATTGCTCAGTTTCAGAAATGAGTTGTACAAGTCTAGCTTTAGCCATGTTTTATAAAAAAAAACCGGCCAAGTGCGAGTCGTACTCGCGCACCGAGAGTTTCGTAAAAAATTAGGTATTGTTTTTTGTGATGTAACTACAAATTTATGGTTTTCCGATTTTTCCCTTTACTTGTGCTATAAGACATTATATTGCTTCTTGCCAAATTTTATGATTCTAGGTCAACGAAAAGTACTCTATAGGTTTCGATTCCCCTGCGAGTGTCAAAATATGCCGCAAAAACGGTCGTATCTTCTGATTGCGTTGACTTAGAAGTTTGATTTTTTCACAGCTCCAAGAGATTGCAGCCCTGAATATTTGATATTGATTAAAAACAGACAGACGGACAACGAAGTGACTCTATAAGGGTCATTTTTTTCCTTTTGAGGTTCGGAGCCATAAAAAAAGTAAATGACAAAAAATATCAAAAAACCCAAAAGCGAACTAAAAAGATGAAAACAAGATGACGTAATCTTTTTCCTTAAATTAAAAACAGTTATTGTTATTATCCCTCAATTAAAGGGTGATAAAGTCGTGGAATCTATAAACAATCATCTAATCGAATCTCATAAATAATCGCATTCGGAGGCATACATGTAGCAGGAGTCGCAGCAAGTAAAACGTGAATCCATATTTGATTGAATGATTTTTTAAGTGAAACTGATCGCATTTAAGTGCAATTTTGGAAAAATAAGAGAATTTTGCGGTGGTCACTTCCAGTTTTGACATTTTTTTCAAAATTAAAAGTAGAATATACTATAGCCGACCTCAACCAAATTCCTTCAGATCCTTTCGTGGGGATCGGAAGGCAAACCAAATTCCTCAACCAAATTCCTTCAGATCCTTTCGTGGGCAAACGGAAGGCATCTGATAAAATAAATTTCATTGAAATCCGAGCGATGACACTGTTGACTTGGTCCTTGCTGATTTTTCTTTACCAACTGTCAAGTAACAGTTTTCTTCCTTCCTGAGTTCTTTCTGTTTACAACAACTCCAAATTGATTGTGTCTTTGGATGGTTTAACCCACGCAGGTTTTACTGAACTCCAATTGCCGTGCAATTTCCCGCTCAGATAGCCCACTCTCTTGAAGTGCGATAATCTTACAGTACTGAAAACATTATTTAATAATTTATAAAAAAATTAAATTAATATTTACCTGCCACTAAGTTATCTCACAGATCAATCTCTTACCCATTTTACATAGTAATGAAGAAAAAATAGCGCGCCATTACAAAAATGTCGATAAGAACGGTTATAATCATAATAACAGTGTCAAACCTAATACAAATAAACTCCAGCCCAGAGTACGTTTCGATCTCACTTAGAAATATTTTCTAAACTAAAAAAATTTATGAAATTGCCAGCATTCATAGGATGGTCTTAATATTTTAATCAGTAGCGAAGTTGAACTTTTTTTTTCTGAACTTATTTTTCATTTTATTATAAGTAATTTTTTACTAACAGTACATAATAAAGTAAGTTAAAATTTGAGGAGCTTTTTCCTTAAGTACATCAACAGTAAAAGTTACAGTCACTGAAAGTCAGATTTTCATGTCGATTGGTAGGTGGTCTTAATATTTTTCTATCTATATTGAAGTTACTCACCGTAGTTTAAATATTTTGAATTAAATGCAGAAAGGGTGACATAGTTACAGAGTACAGCATCCCTCCCAAGATGACTTCTCCTTTGCGGAGTGTTTGGTCTGTCTGGTCTTGACGGATCAGATTTCAACGCAATTTTCAACTTGTACATTTCAGTGTTGGTTGAAAACTTCCGGAGTCGAGAAAGTGGTTACTCCAAAGAAATTTTTCTTTTGCGGTACTTGGTACATGTGGTTCTTAGCAAGGGAAAGCCCTGCGCCAACCGAGCCCAGAGTTCGAGAAGCTCTCAAGACAATGTGTGCCTTTTGGTTTCCTCTGTTTACACCCGCACCTCCAGCTCCAGGGCGGGTTACCAAGAGCAGGAAATTAGGAAATTTTATTGCTGCGCTGTTGACGTTGTTTCTGCCATAGAACCTCTGTTGTTTATGATCTTTTGTTCCCGGGAATGATGATGTTTCTTATTCCCGGTTCATTCTAACGCCCAATTCCCGCCTCTCGTGGTTTCCATTTCCTTTGTATGCAAAAAACGAAGAGGGTTCCTTAAAGTTTTGTGTTTTTGCGGTTTTTGTGGCTCTTGCAAGTTGAGGAAAACTTCGTTAAGAAAATTTGTTTGGGGAATATTTGAACACTCGGTAGCATTTGATTGGATACCATGCGTTCTAGACATTGTAAACTGATGGATTGATTATACTGACAAAAACTAGTATCAAATAAGAAAAGTTTTTTAGAATATATCAGAAAATCAAGTTGGCAATTTGTTGATACTCTTGTCACGTGTACCAAATACCTCGGTAAATAGACATCAAAAGTGTTGCAGTAGTCATTGGCATCACCTCTTTCAGCGACACGTGCCGAGCGTTTACAGCACGCGCCATGGTGTCGTTTAATGTTTAATTTACCAGAAAATAGCCGCGAGGCCATCAATATTGTTAGCATTTGTGGAAATCGAACTAAATTAATTTTAATACTCGGTTAAAAGCACTAAATGCTTCTGCAGCTTTTCAATAAATTTGAGGTAAAAATTACTATAGACAAAAGGATTCACAGGGAAATTCTCGCTAAAAGCCTTTGAGGAACTAATTCTAGTAAGTGAAGCCACGTGACGTGAAACTGTCAACAAACGATTGAGATATTTCCCAAAGGGCACGAACAATATGCCAAAGGCTGAGCATGCATCCACCGATAAAATCTCGGGTGTCTTCCCTTCGCCCGGACGCTTGTTACTATACGAACAAACGAGGGGTGCAATTTCAATTTTATGAACTATTTCACCGCATGAGCCCTCGATCCCTTCCTTCCTCCTTTCGGGGGAACCTTTTAATATTTATGCAGACAATTGACACGTGCAGAATGGGATACACAGGGATTAGCCTCTGGTAACCAGGAGATCATTTAGTGGTGGACGGGGATTAGCCAGAAATGATAGAGCCCCCTGCCTGAGCTTTGTTGACGATTAAAGTGTGAGAAATTTAACTTTTTGATAGAGTCCCCTTCCTCCCAAATTCGACTTGTCATTTGGAGTTGGAGAATGAAAAATCAATTCATCGATAAGAATATAGTCCTGTTGTATGTAATTCGGAGAAACAACTTTGAGAAGTTTGCAATTCTTCCAAGCATTTGTATAAAATTTATGCTTAGATCTTTAGAGATTTTCTATTTTTCAAATTTTCATTTTTTTTTATTTATTTTAAGAGTATATACAATCAAAAACATATTTTGAGTAGTTTAAGAGTGATATCAGATTTTGAAAATTAGTTGTAGAAGTGTAAAGTTAGTTACCGAACAGAACATAAAGTTTCAAAAACTTAAACGGCATTTTCTGGAAACTACGGGGAATCGTTGCCACGATTAAAAAAAACAACCCGACCAATTGCTCTAATTTGTTTAATATGTTGTTGTGCACATTTATGGCTATCGCAAGATCCAGGATTAAAAAGATCGATAATAATATTTCCAATTTTCAGTTGATTTTCTAACCTCAAAAATCGTTCGTTTTTCGAAAAACGTCGCTTCTGGTCCATGCCATAGCTACTTCAACACTAAACAATTTGCCATTTTTTTGTTTTGTTTTTCATTTTTTAACGTTAATTAATCATCTTCCATAAAAAAAGGTAAAGGATTTGAATTTGATGTGACTGATGTTTAAATTTGGTCACCTTTGGAAAATTCTTTACATATGTACATTAATTGTATAATATTAATTTTTTTGTGTTCCAAAAAGTTTTGTATGGATTTTTTCTTATGCAGCCTTTGATGAAAGTTAATATGAATTTAAGAAAAATTCAATCAGAACAACAACTCTACGTTGTAGTTTCTAAAGTTTTTGTAAATGTTTCTTACAAACCTCCCACAGACACACATAAACAAAAAACCTAACATATTAAAAATTAATTAACAACTAGACAATAGTATTATATAATTATCTCAACTAGAATACAGTAAAACGAAATGAGTTGTGCTCCTAGCTTTTCCAGTTAAAAGTCTGCACTGAATTGAAAATTCCTGGAAATCTAGAGGAGCCATTTCTGAACCGACTCTTTGGGATCATATGTACATTGTAAATTTGTCTTAGTTGTCTTGTTGTCTGATTGCATGGAAAATCTCGCAAAAGAATCAGACAAATGATCGTTGTCTAAGCATTATCAGGCACTCAACTTCCAATCTCTTAAAATTAGTAATGATAAGGTAACGAATTGAATTGATTAGGTTTTTATAATTATTTCAATCCATAAATTTTTTTTTGATGTTATATGAAGAAAAGACAAAATCCAATATTGCCATGACTGTTGAAGATTTACATTGTTTTTAAACGCCTTTTGAAGTCATCAAATGTATCAGTTTCATCCATGGCCAGCACTAATGAAAAACCCTTGCTTTGTTAAAACCTCAATAGATCATTGGCCCGCAAAGAGTTGAAAAAGTTTCTTTGATCAGAAATTGTTTATAGTTTTAAGTTTGCTACCACCGTAACGAGAGAAACATAAAAATTTGAAAAGGGAAAAGGCCGGGGAGTTTCGGGCTGGTTCGCGGGATCCGTAGCAAAACAAAAAATTCAGCGAATCGGTATAAATTTGATTAAATCGGCTTTGATTCCGGACTCTCTGAACTTTGAAGCTAGCTGGTCCTTTATTCAATTTCACCCTTAGCAGTCGTTCAACTATGTGCATGGAAAATTTATTTTGGATCCGATCGGGGATACTCTGCCGAGCCGGGGCGCACATACACAGCGACATCAAGCAGAAAACTTTAGTTGCGATATTTGCCTATACGCTGCCGGTCGTGTATAAAAGTAAGGAAATCACCCCCGAGCAGAGCCTCCACATTCTTGGCATTCTTCAGGTTCTTATTATTCCTTCGAACGAGGCAATTTTTTACTTCAACCGTCCCCGGCTTCAGCCCCTTTTCTTTCTTTCGACTTAACAAGACAAAATTAATGACAAGAAAATCTTTTTAGCGAATGGCAGCAGCATTTTTTCACTTTAATTGGAAGAGCGCCTCGCAGAGCCATCGACGACGAAAGGCAAAATTTTACTTTGTTTTTACGTAACAGAGGTTAGCAACTAGAAGAAAGCATTACAATACTGAAAGGATCACAAGATAGGTAAACATTATTCTAACACTACCTTTCCTTACTCAATATTTTTACCTAATATTAACCTAAAAAAGTTAACAACAACAATCAGAATCCCTTTAAAAGATCAACAAATAAAATAATATATCGGCGAAACGAATTTCACAATTCTAACAAAAGAATGTTAGTTTAAATTGAATTAAATTTTACTCTACGAATTCAGCATATCGATACCAAACTTGTCTAGCTAGTCCAATATTGGCACAAATTGACACAGGTCACACACATATCCGAAAAAAAATGGATTAAAAAATACGTGTACCAAAGCATGAGTACATTTTTGATGAATTTATTCTTGCTATCCTTTCACAAGCATCTAATTAAACTCGCTCGCAGCTAAATAATTTCTTCTTTTGTAGAAAAATTACACTGTTATTTAAATTTAGTTTAATCTAATCTTGAAGTAAATTTATTTATCTAAGCACTGAAAAATATAAAAAAAGGAATGATTAATTGTGCACTAATTAAGAAGGAATGATGAATGGTGTATTAATTAAATTAAACATAAATTGAGTTTGAGGTTTGATGAAACTTTGTAGGAATGTCAATTTAGGATCAAAAGTGACGGATATGCAAAACCAAATTTGATTTTGATTTAGTTTAACTTTTTTTATAGAACGATTTTACATAAAAGTATGTACATAGGTATATTTAGAAAAATTTTATTTATGAAATAAACTTTTAATGGAATATGCCACTACTAACTATTTATAAACGAACAAAGTAATTAATTAAACGAATAATTATTAAACTTATATGTATACATCCAAATACAATCAATTTTCGTTTCTCAAAGAGTTCATTTCAATGATTTATTAAAATTGAATAATATTTCTTTGGTTACAGTCAATCAATCAAAAAAATCCTACTTCCTTCTGTATAGAGAATGTTATTATGCAGCTACAATTGAAATTTGGAGTCAGTCGATTAAGAATTGAAAGTGCTAATAAGGGTACGGCCAGCTCGAAAATATAGTTTCGAGAAAAACTCAGGGATTTCACTCGAAAAATTGACTTTTTGAGCCACATAAAGAATTTCCCCGGCATAAAACAATTTGGATATCATTGAATAGTTGAGGAAGGTTTTAAGACGATAAAAACAAAGGTAAAAAAATGGTACAAGACAGCATTATTCCTTAATATGGTTTACTGAAACTTGTTTATGACGAATCCTTAAAATTCAGGTAAAAAAATTCATTTCGTTTCTATATAAGCCGCGGAGAGTGACTAAAAATAACTTAATGACCGTTTGCTAAGTTTTGCTTCAAAAAAAGACTTAATGAAAATTTTGTTGGAGGGCCAGAGATATTGGTCCATGTTGCAGGGTAATTATTCCGCAGACCCTTGAGGTGTCTTTTGCATTTTATTATAAAAGAAAATCATTTCCTTTGCGGTGGAAGATGAGACAGTTTCATTATGGCAAAATATCTTTCATTAAGTCCCTTCAGGGAGACATATTGCGGGGACTTTTGAATATTCAGAAGATAAAACGATTCCAAAGCAGCCGCAAGCATCTTCTACGCCAAGGAGCATTTGTTTGCCCAATAAAGCGACGCTTTTCTTAGCTCCTTGGTCTTCTGACATTCCCATTCTAAGCTAAGGAAATTGACCCTTACAAAGCGTTGAGTGGCAGACTTCAAATTTTTCTTTTAATTAAAATTGTCCCTGCGTCACAAAAAAAGGAAATAAATTTTCTTGAGCGCGACTTTAGTCGTAATTTGAATATAGCAACGTGCTCCATCCTATTGCATTTGTTTCTGGTTTTTAATTTTAACTTCTGTGAAACGTTAAACTGAGGGTGCTCTTTGTTTTCCGGTAATTCACAAAGGGACCACGGCGTAAAAGAAAAGTTGATCCAATTTAACATTGAAAATGTGTGCCACATCTTGGGTTACACTGTGTTTTGTATTAAATTAAAAATCTGCGAAAATGGATTGGCTATCAAGAGTCAAGTCATAAAGTGAAAGTAAGAGCAAAATTCGACTCGATTAATTAAATACGACAGAATTGGGAACCGGAGTTGAAGGAGCCATTCTCTGTGTTGAAAGTACACATGCATTAAACAGGGTGTCAGAATCAAAGTCGCGTGTCTTCCATGAATTTTTATGTGCACTCGCCTGCCGCCTCGTTTACAACTATGGGCGTAGGTAACCCTCATTAAGATGCTTTTAAATGGTAATAAGCTACCACTTCCGGGTTCGCAGACTCATGAATTTATTAATCATAGGACCTTAGGAGGCAGGAACGCACGCATCAACGGCGCTTTGACATCATGTGGGATTAAATAGCTCAGCTGCGGTTTGCCCTTTTAATTAATTCATCCCATATCCTGGGAGAATTTTTGTATCTTTATCATGAAATGAACATAAAGTGTACATTCAATACCGGCGACAATTTTTCACCAACCGTAGTTTTTCTAGGCCGTCCTCCTTTGTGAACTGCCTTCACATTGCAACTTTTCACAATCCTACAAGCTATACACTTTTTCATATGATACCTACTTCTTACAAGTGTTTTTTTTTATATAATCCATTTCTATAATCACTTAGAATTCTAAATTTTAGTTCTTTTCTGAATTTATTTCCTGCCATTTTCTCACAAAATTGTGCTATTGGTTTTAAGTTCACTTTGAAGCTCCAAAAATAGTAACACGCTAATCACGTGGAATACTGACTTTATTGCAACAACCTGAGGGGATGTAACTTGTTACTAAATGATTATCTACATGACTGGTACGCTCAATAAATATATAAACTACTTACTTATTAATAACTAGATACAAGACAAAATGCAGAACGGTAATAACTCTGTTTTTACATGAAACGTTGCGCACGTGTTGCCGCTTTTTTCAAAAGTTGCAAATGTTTTGTCCAGCTGAAATTGTGAATCAAATAGAATTTTATTTTTTGTTCTTAGCACATAAGGTGCAACAGTCCTGTATAAGACTTATTAAGCTTAAATCAAAATAAAGATAGTATTAAACGAAAAACTTCGTGGGTAGCTACAGTTGCAAATGTTTTGTCCAGCACTGTATGATATGATGTATATGATGTATATAACAAGGTTTATTTGAATTTTATCTAAAGCACCGTCTGGCGAATGCAAAGAACCTTTTTTTTTTAAAAAAAACTTAAGAAATTAAAGTTTAAATCTTACTTCTTATTCGATTTCAAATTCCCCTTGTAGCTTTGTAATTCATAAAAAAATTCATCACCCCCTTTCGAAGCCTATATCTCGGAAACTATTTTGTTTGGTAACTTATGCCTATGAGAACTTTTGATCGCGAGGACATGCACTATAAAATACTTAAAATTCAGCCAATTTAATCGGGAGCCAATTTTTATAAGAATTCCGCGGGGTTCTTTTAAAAGAAACTCAAAGTAACTTATTTTCTAGTGAATAACAAAGAGTAATTCAACACTAGATACAGTCTAGTAACAGTTTCCTAGAAATAACATTCAGAGTGTAGAATGATTACTTTCTCGCTATAGCCATTTTCCTAGCTATAGAGGTGAATTGTTTGATGTTATTTTGTAAATGTTTGCTGCGCCTGTTTTGTTCATACGAACTTCTTAAGCAGTCGAGATAAAAAAAACGTTCTTGAAATGTAATTTATTTCCTCAGTGACTGAACGCAGTACACTCAGAGGTGAAATGAAAATAGCGCCATTACGAAACCTGTGCAGGTACAAAGGTCCAGATAAAAAATGAATTTGTTCAGAACGCCCTCTACCTACAAAGTCTGGCTGGAGCGTATAATTCAACAAAGGGAAAGCTCATTTATCGTTGCTGCGGGCCAAAAGTAAAAAGGAGCCGGCGAAAAGGGAAAAAACAAATGCTCCCTGCCCCGAGTGTACACATTACGAACAAAAGGATGGCATTTGTGAGTCCTCATCCGACAGAACGAAGAAAAAAATTCTTTTCTGCTCATCTATCAGGGCAGACAGACAGGGCTTTTAATAAAAAGCTTCTGGGTGAAATGTTTCTTTTGTTGTTTTCTTATCCTCACGTTTTCCTTCTGCCATCGCCCAGATTGATGTATGCGCACGTCCACGTAGTCTTCCCTAAATTCTCGACGGAAACTCACTTTTTCCTCTGATATAAGACAAAAATTAAAATGTCGACCAAAATCATGGAAGCCCTCGGAAAAAGAACAGCCGATGCGTTCTACTCTGTCTTCCTGTCGCACCCGTGATTATTTCTCCGCCATGCGACTATCAAGCAACTTTATGTCTTTAATCTTGCTACACTCAAATTGGTCTTTAAACTTAATTAATTTAGTGTGTATTTAGTCTTTAAAAGGAGATAGATCATATCATATTAAATACATATGGGTCGTTGTACGCGAGCAGCCAGAAAAGACATATAAATTTAAAACAAAACAAAATTTTTATTAAGGTGTCCATTTAATTACCTTATAGTATTTTATGAGTTGACATATATTCGTGCAAAAGATATGGGCTGAAATTGTCGTTTTTCAAAAGTTATAACAGGTACTGATTTTTCAAAACTTCAAGGACAACACATTTTTAAGCTAGTATTTAATTTTAAATTAGTGATATATATTTCAAAACATTTGACTTTAAGAAAAAACATTCAACATAAATTTAATATTTTCAAACACTAAAATTGTTATGAATACATATAAGAAATATCGTCAATCACACGATCACAAATTTTGTCCTTTTTGGGTTTCGTCGTTGCAGGGATACTACTTTGACTCATCCTCATTTTTGCTTTCTGGTTTTACTCACGTATGGTAACAGTGGTCTACAAAACTCCAACTTTTTTTTTGTCACACGAAAAATTATATCAAATTTTGAACTACTGTGGCCACCCAGTAATAATATAAGTATTGTATTAATGAAAAAGAATTGGCACGTCAGGTTTCTTTGAAACATCGAAACATATATTTTCATGCACAGTACAAAAATCAACTAAACTTAGACAATTATTATTTACCGAACAATAAATAGTAATGAAAACTTTAAATTTGGTGTAATATTAGTTTATTTAATATTCAAGCTAAAAGTAGTTAGATTTAAATCTATGATTTTTATTTTTCCGGGCACGCAAAATTCTTAAAGTTATTAATTATAAAAACGACTGTAAAGTATCATTGTTATCAATTTAATTTATAAATTTTTCTACTTTTAGGTGACAGTTCGGCGATTCGTCTTGGTTAAAAATTAATTGAGGAAATTAACAGTTTTGAACCTATTTGAGGAACATTTAAGTAAAAGTAAGGTATTGTATATTAAAAAAGTCCAAAAGCTCTAATAAGAATCGTATAATAGTTAAATGTTGTTTTACAGGTACCAACAAATTTTATGTAAGATGAATTATGTAAGTCGTTAATTAGTCAATCATTTGATGCCACTAACTCATTTCAATATTAGATTGGGTTAATCTGTAAATACCACGGGAAAAAGTTATGATTAATTTCTTTTGTGTACTTTTGTTATCTCTCTTTAATTAGTAATTAATATGTAAAATGTTAATTCGTTATTAAATTCTCGGGCGATCACAAAAGACCATGATTTGGCCGAACTTACATATATGTCTTCCATGAGTGGCCCAGTCACTAATATTTTACAAATTTTCTATTTGAGGGAATGTTTTGTGTAGCAGGAGTCAAAAATTTTCGGACGATAGTTTTATACAGAAATTGGTCGTAAGTCGTGATCAAATTAGTTTATGTTTTTCTTTTTTGTAAAATTGATTAAGCCTTTCTTTATAAGATAAAACGCAATTTACTATTCTATTTATAATATCTGAGATCGAAAGTCCCACCACTCCCAGTGAATTGGTCCGTAGGTCCGTCAAAGTCAATGAAGCGTTTCTTCTACCCTGTAAAGCATTGAATTCTCATAGTAATTTGGTGGACAGACTATTTAATTGAGTGTTAAATTGATTAGAACCTATTAAGATTATAAAACTCTTGCTGTTTTTTTTTTAGCCTGAGACTATCTCTTGAATCTCAATGAAACGTTTGAAATACAGTGACATCAGAATCCCTTTGAGCGATTTTGTAACATTGTCATGAAAATCTCCCAGGAAGAAACGTGTTCCACGATTTAAGTTTGCATGCAGTTACATTTTAAGCATCATCGCGTGACACCCTCCAGCACGTGAACCAAGGTGGATCACTTTCAAAAGCCGCGTGCATCTACTTAGCGCACCGAGCCGTCCAGATTTAAATCGCGGCCGGCGCTCATATTATTGAATATCCAGAACGGGCTAACAAGTGGAAGTGCCCGACTTCTGATTGACACACGACCTTTTTGTGCCTGCAGGAGATTTTTGGAAATAAAAAACGTGAATTCTGGAGGGCTCGTGCCAGAACCTTCCCATAAGACGTGTGACCGTCATTTCCTCAAAATGATTCGTTCCGAGGGCGTAACTTTTTGCGATATAAATCGCGAAAATCCACAGGTGGTACGTAACAACTGGAGGATTAAAGGACCCCGCACAATCTCTATGGGAAATGGGTTTCGGCCAATTTTTTTGAAACTTTGCAAATTGATAGTTCTCAATACGCTGATCAAAAGTCTTAAGGGGCGCGAAACCCGATAACCTCCCCAACCCCCCAAAATCACCCCCAAAGGTCAGTGGGATGCATTTGGCGGATTGTTGGTTAATTGCCTCAGCGAAGTATTTAATACTGTAGTCAAACTTAAAGCCACCCACACACCCATTAGGTTCAAGCCTGACATGCCCCAAACATTTAACTCCTCCCCCCACTCACCCCGACTCCCTTTCCACCACCTATCAAAGCCTGCCATGTGACTTTTCTCTGTTTACGGGTTGTGAGACCGTTTGATCGTGAATTCCATCACACAGCCGCCTAAACGATCACTAGCCAACCTCCTTTTACCCCAACATTTGAACCCTCCCCTCCACAAACCTACCCCGTACCAAAGTCTGCCATTTGACTTTTTTCTACGTACGGGTTGCGAAAATGTCTGATCGTGAATTTCATCCCATGTGTACGTATTTTTGTGTGTATCAGTTCATTTTGTGACGATGTTTTAACACTCTGGGGAGCTAGACTTTTGTGAGTCCTCTTGCCTCTCGGGTGTGTTTATTACTAATTATCTCTTGCATTGCCTATACATTGAAAAAGAAACGGTAGCAACGGTTATATGGTTCCTTGGATATGATCGTCATCTACAGAATATAGCTTACCCACCAACTTTCATTCTTCAATGTATAGAAAACGCAAGAGACGATTATATAGCGATACACTCACACACACACGTGAGAGGCCAGGGGACTCACAATAATCAAGCACCCCAGAGGTTTGAAAGCTCGCCACGTCCACGTCGTTCAAACTGGGTAATGCTAAGAGCGAGAAAGACATACCCTATTTATTTATGTATCAAAACAATCATTACATTATAACTCCCGTGACACACACACACACACACACCCACACACATGGGATGGAATTCACGATCAAACGGTCTCACAACCCGTAAACAGAGAAAAGTCACATGGCAGACTTTGATAGATGGTGGAAAGGGAGTCGGGGTGAGTGGGGGAGGAGTTAAATGTTTGGGGCATGTCAGGCTTGAACCTAATGGGTGTGTGGGTGGCTTTAAGTTCGACTACAGTATTAAATACTTCGCTGAGGCAATTAACCAACAATCCGCCAAATGCATCCCCCTGACCTTTGGGGGTGATTTTGGGGGGGTTGGGGGGGTTATCGGGTTTCGCGCCCCTTGAGACTTTTGATCAGCGTATTGAGAACTATCAATTTGCAAAGTTTCAAAAAAATTGGCCGAAACCCATTTCCCATAGAGATTGTGCGGGGTCCTTTGGGCTTCAAAAAATTTTTCATAAAAATTTAATTTAGCTGCTGAAAAAGAATTGAAGGTCCTGCACACATCACGGCAGACGCAGTACAAATCGAGCAAATATTTGCTAAAGTGGCCATAACCATTGCAAGAGGAAGTAAAACAAACAGAGGAGAATGCTCTGGACCAGACAATCGAAGGGGATAATCTTTGAATGCCGTTTTAGCTTAAACATGACCTCCGTCCATTTGAGGATCCAACCCAAGGACCGAGGGTACCTCTGGACTCACCTACGTCGGCGAGGCGAGGTTGGGGCGCTCCCTTTATTTACATGAGAACAGTCAAACAGTTCCAAACAATTCCGAAATCGGATAATTGCTATCAGCAAGTTAGTTGCCTTTTCGCTACGGGAACAGGGCGAACAAAGGAACAAGATAGGATCTAGCCTTAGCAGGGCTCGCCTGGAGGGTGTTCAAGCACTTTCCCATGGGACGAATTCTGACCCATCAATTCGTCAGCAATTGAACTATATTCGCGCCAAAGGGGCGAACCTTGGGCTCGAAACGTAACTTAATAGCTCCCAAAGGCTAATTTATCCTTAGCAGCCTCTTTGGCTGGACATTACTCGAATTGGTGAAGGATATCCTACAAGGTGTTTCTTTTAGAAGCGATATCATTGCCGATCGATACTTCAAATGAGAGAAGGAATTGAATTTAAAGGATCACAGGTTCCGATTGAATTGTGTAATAATATTCAATTGACCTTAAAAGTATCAAAAGACAATGATTACAAAAAAACCCGAGCGAACAGACACAGGATGTAGCTCAGAATTTTAGTGATACTATATAGTGATCACTATAAAGGTGATTTTTTTTCGTTTGATTTGGGTATACCCGCCGATATAAATACATTATTCAATAGTGTGAAATATTTACAGAATTATATCACTATATATCACTAAAATTCTGTGCTACATCCTATACCTGCTCGCTCCATACTATGTATGTATGTAGGTGAGCATTATCCAAAAAAATACTCCGAAAACTCACTAAATAGTTTTATAAACCAAAATGAATATCACAATAAAAATTCTAGATATTTGTTTACTACCTTCTCTCAATATATGTATATATGTATATACATATGTAGCTATGAAGCTTAGCGAGTTATTTATTGTCATCCTTGTCACAATCTTTGTAATTTCTGTAAAATTGTGCATGACACATTTCAGAAATGTCGAAATATCCTCTGTTTTCTATGGGCATGATGATCAGCTGGGTAATATCCAGTTTTATTAACTGACAAAAGGCGAATATAAAATAAGCAGTTCTGTGAATAAGTACTATTCTTTAAAATGGAGGAGACACATAAATTAGGTTTAGAAAAAAATACTTTTTAGTCTTATTTGACAACTATTTTCTATAGCTCCACCAAAAATGTTAAAATATCAGCAAATGTAAAGTGTTGAAAAATATTATTATTCTCTTTAGTACTTTTCAATAAGAAGATTTGGCGGTACTAATTTCACACATAGTTACCCTCTTCGGAATTAAAGGAATTTTTGATAAAATTAGTCCTCATAAAAATAGGTCTATTAGCAATTACTATTTAATTTGTTCAAGAAATATGGATCGATAATGATTTTAATATACATACTATAAATTTATTGGAAGTTACTTTGCTTATTTTTCAAATGTAATGTACCTATTTATGTTGTTTTTGGTGACGAAAAAAAATTGACTTGATACTTCGGCTAAATTGTAGGTATGGATCAGAATTCTCCGTAAAGACCCGCAATGTTTTTCAAGAACTTTTTTAGACATTTTTACTTAACCTTAAATCATACTTGCGAAAATTTAGATGAATTCCTTTAGTCTTTCAGCACGACAGAGCAATAATTCATATCAGTAAGTAGGTTATACTTCTTGTGATTTTTATTCACTATCACTTTTATAAAGCAATTGGAAGAGAAATGTTTAGATTTAATAAACTGCTTTGAAAAGTTTTAAATACTTTAGTTATATTAATATTATAATAGCAAAAGATTCAAACTTTGAAAATAAGTGTAAACCAGTGCAATTACAGGTACCAGTTGTATATGTATTTTAACAATTTCACTTAAGTCAGTCAATATGAAATATGCATCTATCAAATTTACTCGTTGCGTTTATGCGAGCGAAGAATAAAAAAGAAAGCAATTTGTAAGAAAGCAATATCTTTAAAAAAACGTCGTTCTCCCTGAACAAAAACTCTAAAGAGATATCAAGGATCGTAGCTCGAGCCAATATTTCTTCAGCTGTCGTTGCCGACTAATGATGGTGAAGAACAATTTTAAATTTTCGACCTCAGAAGGGCTTACCTAATAAATTAGAATGTCGTCAAAACCCTTTTAATCATATAAACATGTAATTGTATTTTCGGCAACCTCAAACAGCCTCTGCTAACTTGAGTGCTCTTGGAGAAAAGGTACCCCACCTCAAATGCACTCGAGAAGTCCTTTCATTTTTATTTGATCTCTAAAGTAATTTCTTAGGAGTTTAAACCTTCGCAATCATTCTAAGGAAGGCAAAATTCTCTTTCAAGAAGATCACAACGTGCGTTCTTTCAAGATCACTGGGTGCAAACATCAGGCGATTATTTTTGGTGCGGTCAACCGTAAGTTTTCCATGTTTTTTTTATCTAGCTACTTTTTAAAAGGCTGTAGAGGGTGAAAAACATAAATTTTCAAATAATTCTGAAATTGTGAAATGTTATGCAACTGAAGGGCACTTTAACTCGAAAAGATGAGAGGGCCTTTATTTTATCGAAAAGAAATTGATTATCCATCGTTCTTCAGGCGAAAGCAATACCAGCCAGAACTGATACTGCTTTGGGGGCTCCTCAGCCATTTTTACAATTTGAGGACATTTGTCTCAGTTAACAAAAGTCGAAACAATTTGCTCCCACTTGAGCAGTTACGGGAAGTCCCCGAATGATGCGACCCATCCCCAGGATCCAAAATTTATTTGCCCCACTTGGATGCTTGTGACAATATTTCCGAATAAAAGGTCGCCTAGTGTGAGTTTCGGGACAATTGGGAGCCAGTGGAGGCCCATAAATTTGAGAAGAAATGAAGGTCGGAGGAATATCAGGGCCGTCATTCAGAACAGAGTCCTTTCTTATTGAACTCTGGGCGAGTTCATTTGAATGCAGAAGTGTTAGTTATCCCCGCTAAAATAAGGAGGCCCCGGGAGTTTATGCCTGCAATTGGATCAAATGAGGGATGCCAAATGGTCAATTAGATGCCTTAATTGAAATCCTGCCGGTACAGCTCCATGCCACACAGATTTCAGTTCAGTTTAATTAAAACAAAAGGAAGCTGGCAGGAGCTTTTCTCTGGGATCGGTGCTATACATGGAAAAATTTAGTGATACAAAACATGAGTTGGCCCCGACCCGCCCGTTTGCACCGTCTTCGTCTTTTCTTTAATTAAATCTGAAAATTTTAATATTTTCCATTCTTTTGTTCTCAACTGGTGCAGAAGGAGGCATTCTCAACGATGATGCTCTAAATTTCGTTTGAGGCACTCTTTATTTACATTTTTTTTTCTTCTTTTTGTATAGCGCCAAGCGGCTGTCGTAGACTCTTTTGAGTCTGGTTTTTTAGGCTGGATGCGATACGAAAATAAATTCCATACTCCTCCGAAACGAAAAAGCGAGCAGAAACCAATATTCTCGGATTTGCCTAACAAGTGAATCGAAAAAAGACAGCCTTTCGCCTTTTCGATTATTCGCCATGCCCCACCAGAGAAAGTCAATAGCTTGGAGCCAGTTTGTCTAAAGGAAAATCGTTCAAAGGTATCGGTTCGAAGAGGCCAAGCCGCGCCACTCCGTCTTCAAATAATTTTCACTTTGAAGTTCAAAACAACGAGCTTGCTCCGAATAAATTAAACTCGATCCGTGGGTGCATGCTGTCGCCTTTTAGATCCAATTTTATGTATATTGCCTGCAAAACTCCAGCGAAAACCTCCTCAGTTCAGTTTCTGCTGCCTTTTGAGGTTGTCGCTGCTTTTTGTGTCTCGTGTGTTTTGCTTTAATGAGTCCCCAGGAAGTGTAGAAAAACATTTGCACTGCTTCGCCTTCCTGCCTCCACTAAGTGATCTATAGAAGCTACTTCGAATACCCTAGACTCCTAATCTTTTAGATTTTTTGTAATGTATATCCACCAGGAAAACAATCATCCTATTGCATTTAACAGCTTGTAACTAAATGAAACATTAAGAGAGAAGAAAAAAGTAATTATTCTTTAATAAATATACATAGATATACAATACATATATGTACATGTACATATATATATATATATATATATATATATATATATATATGGGCAACTTTTGACCTTATTTTATTTCTATAGTTTTAGGTGAAAACTAAATAGTATTTTATTATGAAGACATAGGTAATATACTGTCCCAGACAGGGTCAGTCACTTTTTCAAATAGTTTCTGAGATATCTGGATCTTTTCTAAATTTTTTGTTCCCGAGGTGTCTTCAATACTCTTTCTTTAGTCCTTTTCCTTTTTTTCAAATCTTTTTCTTTATATTCCGCTAATTTAAAACGGTCATTTTTAACTCACATGGGCATGGAACTGACGACACGGTACTGATAAATGGGACACAAATTAATAGGATGCGGTCTAACTGAAGAATAGGTGTTTCGCTCCGATTTCGATGAAATTGTGAAGGCACCTTCCATTTGCCCTAAAACGGAAGAATTTAAAATAATTTTGCGGTGCTCGGCTATATCTTCGCAAATATTCCACTTTTAATTTTTGACATTTCAAAGTATTTTCCCTTACGAAATGCCTATTGACTAAATATTTTCCTTTTACAAAAGGCCTATTGACTAAAAATTTTAATTTTACAATTTTATTTTTACAAAATGCCTATTCAATAAATATTTCACTTTTACTCTAATGTTTTACATTTGTTTTAGGGTGCCTGCACAATGTCATCGAAATCCGAGCGAAACACCTATTCTTCAGTTGTTTCTAGAATGCTACATTTTAAGAAATCACATTTAGATTTAAATAAATCACAACGAAATTTATCTACGTAAGGAAATAATTACTCACCATAGAACTGACAGATGCTTGCACTTTTTTCAAAATGGCTGATGTATGTACAAAGGGAGCGATTTGTAGCTTACTTCACCACCAATACTCAGAACTGAATAAGGACTTGAAGATTTAACTTCGATTATTAGCGAGAATTTTTAATTTTAAAATAGCATACGAATAAAAATAAAGATAGAGTTTATCTTTTTTTTAATTGCTGTTATTCGCTTTAATCATGAAATATCTAAAATACATTAATGAATACTTCATAGTTAGTAGTGAAATAGCAAGATTTACAATTAATTTGAAATACGTTAATATACAATCACTCAATTATGGAATTCGGTAGTTGCTTGCTTTTAAAAATATATATCGAAATTGGGTGAGCAGGTAAAAGAAGCATGGACCTTTTGTAATGTAATTAAATATTTACAAAAATTAATTAAATGCTTGCTCTATTGAATGATGACATCAAGTTGCCCAACTTTTGTGGAATCACCCATATATTACACAAAATACAGAAACATGTTTTCCTTTTGGTATAAGCAAAACTCATTTCATTTTACGTAAATGAGAAACCTTTATATTCAGTCAAACTTAATCTATGAAAATAAAAATTTTCTATCATATTATTTTTTACTACATACATAGATTTGAACTTGAAATTTATTTACATGTTTTATAATTGCTTATCTAATAGATATCTAAACTAAAGATAAGTTACCGTTTATATACAAAAATTACGTACGAAAAAGTCTCGAACATTTTCAAAATAATAAATGAATAATTAATATATTTAAAAAAAAACAACCGCAAACGATATATCTTTAAAGAGGCCCATACACGAGCGAACAATTTGGCGCAAATTTGTGTTTGCCAAAAAATATGTGATAGTCCATACACTATGCAACCGAGTTGCGCAAACTTCGGTTGCGTTTAATGCGTTTATGAAAATCACCATACACGAGCAAACAACTTGCGCAACGCTGCCCGTTGCAAAAAAGTTTTCAAGCGCGTTTGATTTTCATCAAACAGTTGCACAACACATCAAACTGCCCCATAAGCAGAGAAAATGTTTGCACAACGTGCTGCGTTGCGCGAATTGTTCGCTGGACCTCTTAAAATGTTTTGTATTTTAATAATTGCAAAAAATAATGATACGTTTTAAAAATATTGTAATATAAAATATAATCAAATAAAACAACAAAATTAAAGTTGCAAAATTACTAATGATTTAAATTTTCTTTGTCATCAAGACTTTTAGAGGCTTTATATTTATTTCGTGTACCTTATTCATTTCAATTTAATATAAATAAATTATCTTTAAATAACACGCGCTAATAAAATGCCCAGAAGTGTCATCGATGAAACCTCAAAGCTAGGAGGTCTCGCCAAATGTGCATGTAAAACGACTAATGACCCATCCACTAAAAATAAATAAATAGGGAAGCGGAGCGCTGGGAAGGGGCTTTTTTTAAACATCTGCAAAATTAGTTTACGGCAGCGTAAATCCTTTATCACCGCACAGGGGTAACCTAAAATTAGCCCTTTCAGTGCGTTCTTGTTTATCCACTCGAGAGTCAAAAAGACATCGCCCAACAAGGGATGAAATATTAAAGGTGCAGGGAATGGGCTCCGGCGCGGGTCAGCCGATGCTCCTTGGATAGGCTCGCTGTTCGTCCAGCTGTGCTATAAGAGTCCTAGAAAAATCCTCGCAGCGGGTACGCTGCAGATTTCGATTCCTGGAGGTTTCCATATCCTCCCAGTGGTGTACTCGATGTCTCTTCAGCATTTGACGAACTGCACGTGAGGACGGCTTGAAAAGAGCCCGGGCGAGCCCAAAAATAGCGTCTCACTTTTCGTCTCAGCAGAATTTAGATGAAACCCGAGTAAAAATATATTAGTCCAAAATGAGCCTGCAACACGCCTGGAATTGAAAAAGCGCCACAACAATTCCAAATTCAAATCGATCCCGTAGAATTTTTGAAGGAAAATAATATCTATATATGCACATACATAATAAGTATATAAAAACATCCAATTCTTTAGCACGCTCACAACAGGCCCGGACGCGCCCGCAACAGTCCTAAAACGCGCATGCAGCAGGCCCATATTTTTATAAATTGTTTGGATGAACTCGAATCAGACAACTGCAACAACTTCGTTAGTTATACACATCTCGTTATTTCTACCTATGGTGTTGTTAATTATCCTTTAGTTTATGGGGGGAGCTGGTTGTCAAATCTTTCGATCAGGGTTGATCAGAATTTTTAGGGGGACAAGGTCTTTATATATTAAGATTACTTATTTTTCTAAGATTAATCAAATTATACAAAATAGCAGTTTAAATGTTTATTTGTTGTTGTTTGTTTTGTAATATATTTTTCTTTTATTAGGGGTTTTATTTTTTTAGTTCAAATATAGCTTAATTAAGAGCTTGCATATGTAATTGTTGTGTTCTTAAAAAATAAAAACGTGAGTGCAACTTTTCGCACACTTCTTTACTTTGAATTCAAAATGGCAGTTTTGTACGCACTACCACAAGATCATGGATTCACCATATTCATATACCATATAGGCCAAGTCTAGCAATAATATAAGTAATTATAGCTTTTTAACCTCAGAATGAAATATGAACCAGGAAATAAAAGTTAGGTAAACACAGAAGAATAAATGAAGTTAATTAAGTAGGTATTAAGTATGAAATAAAGACCTTATTTTTTGTTATTACATAAGGCCTGTCCGAATTCAAGTCTTCGTTTTCGTCTTCATTTCGTTATTACAGTTTATGACGTCAGCAAACAAGCTGATCTAGTATTCCAATTAAGTCGAAGACAAAGCTAACTTGTTCGAATTCGTTTGCTTAGCTCGATATTTGACATTTTTAATCAAAGTAAACCATGCTCCTACAATTTTCTTCGTTCGACTCACGAAGTCAACCCAGGCCCTGACTCGCTCATCAAGCTAAGCAATTCTAAACTGTTATACTAAGTAACTAAGCTCACTGCATAGACATGAATTTCGAACAGAGCTTAGCTCGGTGTGACGTCACGAACTACCATAACAAGAAAAATCGACCTTTTCCTTTTCCTTCAATAAGATAATCCTATTGACTGACGATTTTCCTTATACAAAAGGCAGTAATAAGTAGTTTAAATACATTTCCACATTATTTTTGTTTTTAAAACCTCGGATATAATAGACGTGTCTCTTTTGGATCTGTTGCGGACTTGTTTCTGGCGCATTTTGGGACTGTTGCGGGCGCGTTTCGAGCCTCTTGCACACGCGTTTCGAGGTGTTAAGGGCATGCTTTATGAAATGCGGGCTTGTTGCAGGCGTGATATAGGCGCGATTATTCGACAACCTTGCCTATTGCGGGTTTAGAAGTGGAAAATGTTTGGATGTTCCTTCATCGGTCGCGTTGTGGGCGTGCTAAAGAATTGCATATTTTTGCTCAGGAATGTAAATAGAAACAGAAAAATTCTCGTATCTATATCTTTTATTAGATAATTTAGTTTGGCTATATTCGGACGCCCACGCACTGCTGCGAGATAATTAACCTCGCCACGATGCTTACCTAATGGCTGAGTCGTGCACAAAACGGGGCAAATACCCGTGCAATCACAGCAGGTGGTCGTGCTATTCAGCATCTATCAGAGTTTTATAAACGGCTCTATGAGGGGACACGGTTCGGATACCCACGGCAAGCAGAAAAGTCACTGAGCCGGATGGGGCTTAATCATCCCCCGTCGTCTGCGCCCGAGAGCTTTCCCGAGTGAACGAATGCCAAAGAAGGATTAATTCCTGCTTACCTAAAGGATTCCGACGAAACGAGGGATTTGCTGTGTTCAAACTCCTTCTTATCATTCACAGAGGAAAAGGGACTAATCCCTACTAAGAAAGTTGATCCATGAAAATTTCCTCCGCAATTTTTCTGCGCATATTGATGGATCCTGGGCGTTTCGAAGGTTAAAGCTATCCGAGAGCTGCGACGACGTTACACCAGCTCTACGATATTTAATTAAAACTTTTTCAACGAAAAAAAAAATAAAAATAAAATAAAAAGGAAAAAAAAATACTGCTCCAGTGTTACATTTCTCACGTCTGGAGCTTATTTTTCCTCCATTTGAAATTTTCTTTGGGTGCCCGTGCCCAGTTCCAATTGAGTTTTTCTCTTATTGATAAATGACTTTGCGAACGCTTCTTTCTGTTTTTCATTTTGGTCCCCGGTCTCGATTTGTTTAACTGCCTTCTTTGGTGATATGATTAATTTTTACAAATGCGGACCAAATTTATTTAGAATACTTTCGAGCCTTGCCATGAATCCATAAAAAGTTAAGGCTGTTTTACGTAGGGTAACCTGATTTAGATTTAAATTCCAAAATTTTAGTCTTTTCCCAAACAGACGTTTTATAGTTCAGTGAAACGAGGATTATTCTTGACAAAAACTCCAATTAAGGGCCTACGTATTGCGGCTAAAATTTAGACACAGGTTAATTCGTTCTAATCTTGCTTCTCGACTTTGCAATGACTTAATTGAACTAATACTTAGTCTGGAATCGTCAAAGTCAAAGTTTTAGAATAGGCAAATTCTGCCTCTGATTTTATTTATTTTCAGGAAAATTGTATGCAAACGAATTTATTGCTGAATTTACTAACTTTAGTAGTGTCCACTAAAAGACATCATTATTGCTCCGAGAGGTATTTTATTTTGAAATTCAGATAAATTCTTTTAAAGCATGAGGATTAAGTTAATTAGTTAAATTTATTATTAAAATATCCCATTTTTGAAAATAAATCATAGTACCTATTTAAGCCCTAACAAAACCAGCCCCGTATATTTCTCTGTGTCCGAATATACAGGGTGACCTGAAAATACTCGCATTCCTCTCGAAAGAAGAAACTATGACTAATTTGGGGTGATTTAACCCATATCACTTGGGGGTTGGAAATGCGCCATTTTCAAGAAAATCTACTTCGTATTTCTTTTTACAAAAATCCGAATATTCTCACTTTTTGGCCTGAATTTTTCCATGATCTCATAACTTACCAATTGGCCAACCTTCCTAAAGCTAAAAACCACGAAATTTACTGTTAGATTTTATGTTGTGTTACAATAAATAAAAAAATAAAAAAATAAAAATTCTTCACATAAGTGTCAATATCATAAAAAAATGTATGGAACCTGTCGTAAAAATCATTGTAATAACATCTCAGCAGTGTACAATAAGTAGATTTTCTCTGAAATGACGCATTTTCAACCCCCAAGTGATATAGGTTAAATCACTCCAAATTAGTCATAGTTTCTTTTCCCGAGAAGAATGCGAGCAATTTCCCGTCACCCTGTATGTACATAAAATATTGACTCGGAAATTTTTATGTAAAAATTGTTTGTTTAATCTACAATGCATTTAAGCAAGTTATTCCTAATTGTTTTCCCCAAGTCAAGCTTTATGGTGTTGATTTTATAATACATTTCGTTGTTAAAGTTTTTTAAATTGAATTTTATTTGTAACAATTTATAAATTTGTTAATCTGAACAGACTTGAAAATTTATTACCTAAATGTAAAAATATTTTGTATATGATTTGTAAATAATTGATATTACAAGTAGTTGTAAAATTGAAATCAAAGCAATTGCTTTATAATTATTTGAAAGGGATTTTCTTTTAAGGTATTACTGTTTACTTTTACTGTATTAAATTTTATTTAAATGCTTTCCAGTATAGTGATAGTCAAAATACTCAAATCAGTATAAGAATTAATTATTTTCCTTAAAATTGATTTTAAGACATAAACAAAATAAAACTTACTACTCCTACCCTACCGAAAATGTCGAGATTATTTTAGTCCGAGCTCAGAAAAGAAAAACAAATTGTGTATTATGTTGTACGAATATGCAGTGTGTAGTTTCATATTAAAGGATTAAATATAGCTTTTATAAAGCATTTGTATACAAAAAAAATATTCCTGCAATTGAATTCCTAATGCAAATGAAGAATGAGCAGTAAAGAAGAAATTTTTGAAAGTGATTTGGGACCGGAGATCTGGCAGTGACTTTAGTAATGCCGATAATCTTGAACATAAAAGACTGCAGTACGGAATATTCATCAAATACCAGCAGTTTTAGTTTGAAGAAGTATAATTGAACCAAGTTCATCTGTTACTTTTCGTTTTCTTCAGATATCCATCAAATTTATTTTCTTGAACTTAAATATTTAGCATTTGGGAACGGATTTTTATAAGAGCAGTTCGTGCATATGTACCTGGTGATGCATTGTCTCGCAAATAATAAAGCTTGTTACGAACACAGCTGATGCATTAGTTTACAAGTAATAGCTTTAAACATGCTCAGTAGTGCTGCATTAACAGTGTTAAATTGATTGACTTGAAATTTTTTCAGAGCAAATTGTTTTTCAAGTACATAAAAAATATACGTATAGGGGTTTTGCGAAAAAAAACTATCTACTGTGATACACATTACATTTTTTTTTCTATTTATAATCGATTGAATCGATTGTAAAACCTAAGACTCTTCTTTTTGAAAAGAAATTTTTTTTTATTTTAAATGAGTACGTTTAGGGTACATTACGAGTATGTGTAAAATAATCAAAATAAATTTTTCGTTTTGCTCTAAATGTTAAAGCCGTATAAATCAAAGGATAAGTGTATGTAATGTACATATGTAGGTTACTTTCAGCTAAAACTTCACACACGTAGATAAAGTTGTACAATGATTTATGAACATGCCCGGAATGAAATGAAAGGACTTCAAAAAGAGGGGTCGCATGAATTTACAATAACCGTGCTATTGTCCGTGAGGTACGAGAATGCTACTTTAGCCAACCTTAAAGTTGGACGCAATCGAGAGTTTTAGAAATTTTAACGTTTAACAGAAGATTTGAGCAGGAGACAAATTCGAATTGCGAACATCCAGGACAAATAGGAAGCATTTTACAAAATATGGGAAATACTCGAGTTGTTCGAATCACTCGGAACGTGGAGGTAAAATGGCCAACATCAACATGCACCAAAGAGTGGTAAAGAAGTTGACAAAAACGAAGATTTCAGTTTGTTCGTCGCAAGGTAGATAAAAACGCTACTTCAAATGATGCGGCGCCTCCGGCAATAATCTCACTACCACCAGTCAGGCAATAACGATCTCCGTTACTTTGAGGCGCACGCAAGCCCCGTTAATTCGAGCATTTACCGCGGAGACAAAAATGGAGCGGATCCCTCCTTGAGGGTTCGCGCACCGTTATTCCGAAAAGCGATTACCGTTCGCGCAGGGTTTTCACCCGGCGGAGGAGGAAGCCTGCCCTCAACGAGGTGCACTCTCTTCAAAAATGGAGACCTGGAAAGGGGAAGTACCGCGAATCAGCGGCCGAGGGCGTGGCTTCGCCGGATGCGTTTGTCTCGCTTCAGTGGCTCCGAGGGGTGTAATCGATATGTTCATGCGCAGTGGGCCCGGCGGCCGTAAACACAACGGAGACTGCCTGCCATTCGGCGAGTTGCCCACCTCTTTACGCATCGATGGCTCCTCGCACGCACACCAGTGCGACTTAAGCACCTTTATCGACAATTCGGTTGGATAAGGGCACAGGGCTCGCCGCTCGCAAATCTGACGAAAGGTTACAGTCGCCGTTTATTTTCAATCAGCCGGACACATGCGATCTGGCGTTAGCGGCAGTCGGACGGCCGACGGCATCGGTTTCTGTTAAAATTTCACGTTCTCGTCATCGATAGTCTCGAATTTTTGTTTACCCTCCCAAAAATAGAAGTGCGTCTATATGACGGACGATGTCGCCAGTAACGTGGACCCGCGTGAGTGATTATTGAATTTGGTGACACGTTTTTGCCAAGTGAGTGACACAAACAAGAATTTTGGCTGGTGGTGAAACACGTGCAAAGTTTAGCGATTTTCCAGGAATAGCGGTTAAACCGCGATTAGGCCTCATCATGTTGGAATTCTACCCCGTACCAACGAATATGAGCAACGGACTGATGCAGGCCACTCAACTTGAAGGACCTCTGTCGAAGTCGATGGATTGCAACGGTCGAACGGGTACGACATTTCAAAAAGAAAAAAAAATTCTCTAAATGCTGGGCCGAAATTCGGGTGGTTGGATGTGTCTTTTCCTCAAATAGACCAAATCCTTCCGGTTTATATACACCTTATCGTACTCCTGTGGAGGTGTAAATAGATTCCAGGCCCGATCGATATCCGAGTTAAAGGAGAACTCGCCTTTACCTGGTCTGGCACGGGCGCCTTATCGCCTGCTCCATGGCCCCCGTGACCTCCCCCGCACTCACCTGAACTGCAATGAAAACGAGGTTAGCGTCTTCATAAGTCCAGCTTCTCGTGAGTTGCCGCGCTGGGCGCCTTTAGTTTGAGCTGCCCTAGACGTGGGTGGTGCCAGAAGTGGGGTTGTTCAGTGTGTGAATTATCGGCCAGCACTACGCATCTCTCGAAGATTCTATGTACTGATTTGGCAGAGCTAAAACTATTCCATGAATGTCCCGAGGAATGTCCTTTGGAACAGCCAAGTTTCGGACTTTTATTTCTGCACCGCTTTGTCGTCGTTAATTTTGAAGATCACTTGGACAAGAGGAAGTAATCAATTTCTTAGTTTTGGGGAAAGGTTGTTGACTTCGGCAAATAAAATATTGCTGGTTGCTTGTTTCTTTAAAAGCTTTTCATGTCTTTCCGTTAAGGTTAAATTAAATGTTTTCGACTAAACTGAATATTGGCTATTATTTTTTTAAAGATTTATATAAGTCCAAGTAATACCAACAATTTATCATCAATCAAATATATATTCATAATTTTTGCTCTAAACTATTGCATTACCGACAATACGAAAATGATTGATATTTGATAATTTTGTTACTTACTATCACTTTTTATGTTACAATTTTATTACCTGCAAAAGTAATATTTTTAAATTTTCCATGTTTACTTGTGTCGCTAGAACTGCGAGTAGGTGTTCTACCTACATATATGCTAATTTGACAGTTCTAACTATGTATATCGGAAAACCTAAATGAAAATTTTTAAAATCAAAATTGTATAAGATTAAAATCATATGAAGTATAGCATCGTTTATTATACTAAAATTATTAAAACAAAACTTGTATTAACAACGTTATATGTATCGAATTTACTTGTTTACCAAAGCTTTTTGTTCCCATAATAACGTGTTTACTTCAACTTTGTAAATAACAATATTTCAGATGGCCTGAGAATATTGTTTGCATTCACTACAAAAATGAAAGTAAATTTAACCTTAGAAGTGCACACCTCCGAATAGAACTTAGTAGTGCGAGATTAAAATGATCCTATACAGTATTTTCAAACTGCTATATCTCACAAACTGTTATTTTTTAGGGTACCTATGCATTATAAGGTTGTGTTAAGCTCAGAAGGTTTACCGAAAACGGTAGAGGCATCGTTAGTTCGGGAAAACTAATTTTTAACGATGCACCAGGCCTCTCATATCATATCATACTCATTCTGAGATTTTTCAATTAAAAAAATTTATCGGGGAAAAGTTTTGTCAACATAGAAAAATAATAGACTTTGATTTTATCGTTTTTAAGGAACAAGAGTTACTTTGAAAAATTATTTAAAATTGCAGATAATAATTTATAATAAAACGTATTTAAAGAAAAATAACTTAAACAATATTTATAAAGAAGAGAATAAGATGGAAACTCAGCTTCAAAATCCACAAGGTAAAAATACTGTACAATTATTGAATTTAATTAATCAAGTAAACCAAAATTACTGTTTCCCTGTGGTCTTCCGGGAATAAAACAAAATACATATTTTTGATGGATTGTTCAATCATCCAAAGAAAGTTTCTTTATTTTCGGGGGATTATGGTAAAATTTGTTGGAGCCTAGGTCTACGACTACCCAACCAACAATGACACCACTTACTTTTATTTTAACATACTAATTTATTCCTGTAGTATATATTGCAATAGTATACTAGTTTTTTTAAACCAAGTTTTGTTTTTTATAAAAAGAAAAGTAATATTATTATTAAATGTGTACCTGGTCTTAAAGGATTACTTATTTACATGTTTGTTTGTCTCTTCTCATCGTTTTTGATTCTAAAACAAGTAAGTACGTCACTGGCTTGAAACTTTTCTTCTAGTCTAAAAAAATGACTAAACGGAGGTATTGTTGTACTCAATTTGTACAGAATTTGAAATGCTTGGTGCAACCAATAGGTTTGGGGTACGAACGAAATTTTTGGATAAATGAACTTTGGATTAGTACTAGAAAAATAATAAAGGTTTTTTTAAATTACAAAGAATTTTTTTTAAATCTTTGGTTGATTATCTTGGCGATATATTAACTGTTCCAGCTTCAAAGCTAACGTCTAAAAGGTTTCATCAAATTTAACGGGCACTAATTAAAACAAGTAAATCGGTTAAAAAAATAGTTCAATTCACGACAGCATCTACATATGTACAATTTACCGATCTTCTTCTATTCGCCTCAAATGAAATTATTATAAGGAAAATTGTTTCTTAGTATTAACTACAATAGAATCATTAAAATAAAATAAAATTGAAATCATGTAACGATTTTATCGTTATCAATATAAAACTCGATTACAGATCGTATGATCACTCGTTCAGATAGGTCTTTTATGTTCTGGAAATGATTATGAAACAATTAAATAAACAAAGTTTTGAGCAAAACACAATTAAATTTCTAAGTTTGTCTTTTTGTACCTTGGCAAGTACAAAGTAAAAATCCCATTTCACGAAAAGACCATGAAAAGTATGGTATGTTCCACAAAAATGTGGATTAAAACGTGTGAAAAACAATTCCCTTTGCGTAAACGTGACAAATTAAAAAAAATATATATTAAATTTATACATGCATTCCAGTTTTTGTTTGTCTCAATTTCAATTGCGCTTGGACTTCGTCTTCCACATACATATTTTTAAGAAAAATATAGAAAAATAACATTTAAAAAACAAATCAAAGTTCGAAAGGCTTCTTATACCCAAATAGTTTGATATAATATAAGATACAAGTTTGTATAAATTACTTCAGGATGGTAACAACTATACATATAACATATGTAGGTACCTATACATATTATTATTGGTGGTGGTTTAAATGTTGATTTCCTAACGAATAAAGTTAAGTAATAAACGTTAAAGATAATTCTACTAAACCCTTCTTAGTTTGCAAAAAATCTCTGCAGTATCGACCCTTTAAATTTTATTCATTTAAAGTTCAGATTTAAATGAAATTTTTAAAGACGACGCCAACGATACTTTAGAAATTCGCCCATGTTTTCCAAACCAAAATATCGAGTTGCATTTTTACTATAAAATTTTAAAAAGCAATAAACGGAATGATACAGCGGCTGGTGGAAAAAAGAAAACCGGCTAAAAATTATATAATAAAAAATATCGAACTTAATCATTCTGTATAGAGACTGGCAGTGCTTCGATATGATAATACCAAAAAGAAGAAAAAAAATCGCAAAACTGAAAAGATAAAAGGGCATCCATCCCGGGACGTATTTATGTATATTAATCGTGCGGCGCTGTGGTGGATTTTTTATTATCCGGAATAATCGATAAAATTTCCCCCATCGGATCCATGAAAAAATCGCCCAACTTTTGTGCTTCCCCTTTTGATTTGGTGCTAAACTTCGGCTCTCTTTTGTTGCCACCGCCGTGCCGGGCACGAACTTGGCCATTCAGTTCGATGCAGAAGAATGAAAAGACCTGCGAGGGGGTCCCTTGTTATCCCTGAAATGTGTTGCTTCTGAGTATTTTGATATGAATGGCACCCACATAAACCTGGCGGAGGCGGAGAGCTATGCACAGCCTCCCCGGCAGCTCCAATACCAACCCTTTGCGTGATTCAAGGAGACGGTTAGATAGATTAAAGATTCACTTCCAACTTCCAAAAGAAGAAGGTATCTGTCGGAAATTTTGCATAGTACAATTCATAGCTTTTGTTCTGATTGATGGACAAAGAGGCATTGGAAACTACTGCGTTAATCTTTAAACTTCTTTTGTCCCACAAAAATGATATTTCAGTATATCTATGTATTTTAAATAGTTATTAAACGTATTTGTCCTTCTCACTGAGAAAAATAAAGTTGGTCAATTTAACCAAAAAAAATTGTTAAGATACCTCAATATTAACTATTATTAAAAAAATAGTCAAGTCAATCCCAAATTTTATTCTTAAGCAGCCCACGCCAAACATCACTTTAAAAGTTGAATCGCTCAAAAGGCATTTACATTCGTAGCTCAGTGGTAGAGTTGCGAAGCGCCAATTTAAAGGTCGCAAGTTCGAATCCAGCCACGGTTAGTCGGAATATTACAGGAAAATCAAATTTTTCTCGTCGTCAGGAGATTAACAATTTCTCGTCGTTAAAATTAACCAACTTTATTGGTTGGCCCCTTTTTAACCAAAAATTTTGGTGATTTTTACCAATCTTTTTCTTACAGTGTACCTATATTAATCAATCTTTCCTAAAACTCTACATATTAGTTCTGTTCGTTGAGCTCTGATTTCGATCAGATCAGATCAAATTAGATGAACTTAGATCAGCTGATCAGAAATTTCGGAGAACGCAAATCGATTCGTTAAGACCGTTAAGATCATCAAATGTCAGTTGTCAAAAAACTAAGAGGAAATTTAAAATTGGAAGTTTTAATTATCTTAAAAATGAACGTAAGAAAACATTCCATGGCCATCTGATTATTTCCAATAATTTTTTTTTTACTTTGCTACTTGAAAAATACTTTTTTGATAAATAGCAACTTTCTAAAATATGTACTTTAATTCATCGTCAACTGCCATAAATTGACAAATTATGAAAACACCTGACCTGCAAGCAATTGCGGATAAGAAAATATCGCTAATTATCAAAATAGATCAGATCAATTCTATGCGAATCTGATCAGTTTGGATCAGAAATAACAGTGATAGTTCTCAACAAACGCAAATCTCTTGACCTTTACTAATCTAGATCGATCTAGATAAGTCAACGAACAGACCTATTATTTTTATTAAATTTTTGAATTACACATTACATTTTGAATCTCGGTCGCACGTCTTCTCAAAACTCGAAATTCGAAGGCATCAGGTTACGCTCCACGGTAGCTCAATTGTTAGAGTATCAAAGGTCAAACTCTAAAATCTGAGCCTCGATCCCTGCCCCTGACCGTCATTGTTTTATGAATTCAGTGTTCATTTAACAGTAAAAAGTCGCCATCCATCCATAGGAAAAGATGATCCTGGAAAATCAAAATATCAATAGTCATAATTTTCGAATTTTAATGTGATCTAATATTATATGCGATTGGATGTTTTGATGTTTGACACTCAATCACGCTAAAACGGGTCAACAGATTTGAATGAAATTTGGAACACAGGTAGAGAATATCCTGGACATGAACATAGAATGTTTTTTTTATTTTCATGCTTCAAAATTGCGAACAGTTAGATTTAAAAGATTATGCCATTTCCACCAAAGTGTGCACTTAGAGGTTTTTGGGGTCGCTGATTTCAATCAGATTGTCAGAATTAATTAATTCAAGGTGGCGGACTGCCAAATTTAAAAGTTTATGCGATTTCCATCCAACTTGGTACTTGGGGATTTTCGAGGAGGAGATTGTCAGGAATGACATAGGTTACTTTTTTCTGCCTGTCTGTCTGTAAGGACTAATCTTCGAAACGGCTGAACCGATTTTGATAAAACTTGTCAGACATGAAGAAGTTGTCAGGAGTGACGTAAGCTAGGCTACCTTTTTCTAATGGTTTATTATTGTTGATATGTTTATGGTGAGTCGCGCAAAAATCACTTATCCGATTGAGATGAAATTCTATGGGCATGTAGCCCACAATCTCCTAAGTGACAGTATGGGGGGAGGGGAGAAGAGAGAGGGGGAATGTTGGGCAGTAATATGTTTATGGTGCGTCACGCAAAAAGCATTTCTGCGATTGAGAAGAATGAGGGCATGTTGCGCTTAACCTCCTCAGTGACATTGGACAAATTTGAAATCGGCAACGTCATATTTTTATTAATTTTTGGCTTTATTTTAGGGATAGTTGTGCCTGAGCATAGCCGGGTACATATCAGTTAGTAATAAATATATTTTTATTTCAAAACACCTGCCCTTATCAAACAACCGAACTAACTAAATAAAAAGAATGGATAACAGAAGTTTAACTGTTTTACATGGCGTTAATTTAACGATAATGTTTCACATAATACATATCATGAATCTTATAGAACAGTGTTAAGCCTTTTTCATACTATTCAGAAGATAAGGAAGAAAACTTTTTCAACCTGTACGTTTATCAGCGACAAGACCTCATTAATTAGCAACGACTCGCGATATAGAAGCAACGCAGGCAGGGAGGGTAAATAACTTATAAATCAATTATTTTATCACTCGTCGACAATCAGGGAGGATATATTGCCGCCGCTCTTGGTTTATCTAGGATCACACATTGTTCGGGTACGATAAAACCCCCAGCCCCAAAAAGTGTCTTCTGTTATCTGAAGATGGACTCGGCAAAAAAGCGCTATCTCATCCGCAAAACGCCATAAATTACACTCGCCGCGTTTTATGGGTCGCTACATTTCCGCTGTCGACAATACTGGACCATCTGTGGGGAAAAGCTTTGACCTCGGCATACACGCCGGGTGGCAGCGGTATATACGCAATATATAATATAAATAAGTATATATGATATGTATATAGTGTCAGTCACATTTCTTGCACATTTATTGGGTGGCCGGTCCCTTGGACCTCCTGCTTGGGTGGTGGTTTTTAGTTGAATTCGACTGAATTGCAATTTTTTTCTTATTTCACTTACAGAGGTTGGGACCATCAAGTGCGAAAAGAACTACGAAATTTGCGAGGGATGCGGACAGAAAATCCAGGATCGATATCTAATGAAAGTTGCCGACGCTAGCTGGCACGAACAGTGTCTCTCCTGCTGCTACTGCGGCGTTCAACTTAGTCACACTTGCTACGTTAGGAACACAAAGCTTTACTGTAAAATGGATTACGATAGGTGAGTTTTTTTACACTTCGACACCATCGTGCCCGAGTGTAAATCTCTTAATTAAACAAAACTTCGACACATAACATACATCCCCTTCTATCAGTCTACCTTTAATTTTTGATTGGTCAATCGATCGATTAATTTCTTTTTACTAACTCCTTCATTATACAGGGAGTCCTGTAAGAAACGTGTAAAATTGAGGTAAGATAGAGAAAAACATTTCCAACAAAAATGATCATGTAATGTTAGGGGTTTTTCAACCTAGCTATACAAACAAAACATATTTCTACATTATTATTACTATTACCCATTAGCATTCGAATTCTATTAGTTGGGATTGAAACATATGTAAATGTTAACTTAACTTATTGTAGTCTTTTAGTATAAGAGTCAAAGTTTTTATACAAGAGCAGAATTGATCCCACTATAGAAAGAAAGAAAGATAAGTGAAGTATCATTGTTCATTTTAGACCAACATTATTTATGGATTGTTCCACTAATTAAGAAAATTACCGTTATGTTAATTTTCCATAATTTAAAATTAAAGTTCATAAAACTCTGTCAAGTTGGTTAATCAGCTTGAATAGTTATTTTATTAAGTAACTTTGAAGAAATCCACAACAAATGCTAAAAACATCATTCATTTGGCGTGAAGCAATTCCAAAAAGTTTCATTTGAAATATGTATAACAACTAAATTCATTGCATAAAAGCTAGTTAATATTTTAAATTGCACTAAATAATTAATTCCAATTCGCTCCATCACTTCCTTGTGCGACACAAAGATTTAATAGTCCAGGCAACACGTACCGAGATAAAAAAAACCTATCACTTTTCACCAAAAATAGGTCCGAAAAAGGTTAGGATTCCGTATATTTCAATCTATCTCCGACCGGAAAGACTAAACTTAAAATTTTCACAAAAACTGAATTAGGCAAGAGAAGCTTATCTGAAGTTTACAAGTTTATAGCACATTGAGTGATAGAATTAAAGTTTTTGAAAAAAATTCTCATTGATTGCTTTCTTGAAGAGAAGATATGCATAAACTCTTTCTTTTCTGATATGTGATTTTTTTTTTTCTATGGTAAACTTGATTTAATTAATTTAAATATATAACTCACCGTGATGCACACTTTAATAAAAATTGTAAGACAATTTAAATTTTGCAAAAACTCTAGCATGTAGGTTTTATGAGTGCATGCCAAAAATTCAAATGTAAACTTTAGCAACTTTACATTTTTTACGCAAAATGGCGTGCCTGTGAGCATTTTTATTTATTTAACCTTTCGCCATCCAATTCCATATAATTCGATCTACCTACTGTATTCATGTTGAAATTTCTTTTTTTTTAAAAGCCATACCTCTTTATACGTTAAATATTTAATCGTCGTTAAAGAATCTCGATTTTGCGTACTGGTCACAATTTTTCGGTTTTATATCTACTTAGTATGTATAGGAGTTTTAGAAGTATAAATTAAGAAGATAAAAAATCTACAGATATTTCAGTAGTTGAGAAGTCATGCTGCGTCCGTTTATTTATTTATCAAACAAAAGTTTTCTTCTTTAATTTTTTTATATATAAAAATATTCAAAAATACTTAATACTTAGTTAATTTTATTTTGTTTTTTAAAGAATAATTGTTTAATATGTTTTATCCTAAATGATTTAAAGTGTAGTATCTACAGTGCATTTTTTTTCTAATAAAATAAAAATCGTTTTATCAAAGCAACAGTTTGTATCAGAAAAACTCCACGTCTGGAGGATCCTTGTTGGGGACGAAATTAAAATGGGGCATGCCTTTTTCTACGTTTAAATCCGTACACGGGAACTCTCCTTGATTTAATAATTCTACCTCGAAAAAGGCGCATATTGAAGCCTGAGTTGCCTACGAAATTCTTTCGACTATTGTGCGCGTGCATTCGGAAGGAATCCAAAAAACCGTCCGTCCTCCGACTGCGAGGTCTTCCTTCGTCTTTTTTCATGTTATCCTCCCTGAAGGGATGGCAATGAAGATGCCGAAATGATACATCGTCAAGGACTACTGAAAGATGAAAATTCCAAGAAATGTACGAACACAAAAGTTGATGAGAAGAAAGCGCCGAAAAAAATGCTCCCCAGGAGGATAAAGTCAATTCAGAGCAGGCATCAAACCATATAATGTCGAGGATATACGTACGGATGAGCAAGCTTAGCATATGCCGATATCCTGCCGTACATAGCTATGCTATGCTATACTATGCTGCGCTATGCTATTCTATGCCACCGAATATATGCGAGCTCGCCGCTCGGGGAGACGGCTTTGTGTGTCCTTAATACACACGATTTTTCTGGAGGTTCCTTTTTATTTTGATATGGAAAAAAGAAATAAAAATTAGAGATACCGACGCAGATCCTCGGGGGGTTTTAATATTTCGCTAGAGAGTGTTGATGCCCGGGAGATTTTTTCCCAACTCAGAGGAGGAGTTTTCATACAAAAAAAAAAAAAAAAAAAAAAATTGAATGTTTTCTTTTGCTCCGGATAAAGATTTAAAGCTGAAGCTCATAAAGTCTGACATATCTTTTTGGAGCACAATTTTTTGACACGATGTTTCTTACGTCTTTTTGTTGTCATGCAAATTGTTCTTTGAAGCAAAACATAGTCTAGAAAAAAAAACAACAAAACTTTCCATGTCTAAAAAAAACATAGTAACTGTTATATAAAAAATGTCTAAAAAAAAACATAGTATCTTTTATATAATTCTAACCTCGAAATTCTGTTTCATTTCTTAAAGGGGTATAAGGTTTTAATAACTAATTAATTAGTAATAATAATAAAGTTTTAAAACAAAGATATTATATAAAAAAACTTTTAATCAGTTGTAATAATTTTAAGTCTTTTTTTCCAAGTCAAAATAAATTTATCGTGCTTGGGTCTGATTTTTAAAAGAATATGTAATATGTATTTACACAAATTTTCCATATAATTTAATGATTTTCTATTCCCCATTCTTATTTAAAGATTCCTTATAACTGATGTTCGTCTACTTTACTTGAAAGTTCGCTATGATGTTTTATTTATATTAAAAGTAGCGTGTGCGTAATAATTAATAATTACACACATATATACATAACATATACCATAAATGATATTATCCTGTCCATGCTGCCCAATGGAAAACGTCGCTTCGATGGGTGTTTCAGCATGATAATGATCCGAAACACATATCGAAGCTGGTAATTGCAACTCTGCGAATGGTATTGGTTATAAAGAAGAATTCGAAAGAAATTTCTAGTTTCTAAGAGCCTTATTAATTATGGAACAGGCTCTATAATAGAGCCCTGTGGAATTCCATTTTTAATTTATACGAATGCGTAATAAATATAACTTTTTCTGCACTGTAAAAATTTTGCAAAAATTGTCTACCACAATTTGGAGTGCAAGAAAAGACTGATGTTGATGAGTATGTTGTCAGAGTTTAATAAAAAATGTGGTTATAAAAAATAACTAAAATACAATTTTTACTTTCAGAATTTTCGGCGTGAAATGTACGAGGTGCTGCAATAGAATTCAACCGCATGATATGGTTATGCGACCGCAACATTACATATTTCACCTATCGTGTTTTGTGTGCTGTGTATGCTGCCAACCGCTACAAAAAGGCGAACAATTTTTGATGCGCGGTGGTCAACTGTTTTGTCGTCATGATTTTGAAAAAGAATTATATTTATCCCAGCACTGTGACGACGACCTCTTGCTGGACGACACAGTTCGGCCGAGAGATGGAAGACGAGGTCCTAAGAGGCCGCGAACAATTTTAACATCAGCACAGCGAAAGCAATTTAAAGCATCCTTCGAACTTTCACCAAAACCGTGCCGAAAGGTCCGAGAAGCCCTAGCCAAAGACACGGGTCTGTCTGTTCGAGTTGTCCAGGTTTGGTTTCAGAACCAGCGAGCGAAAATGAAAAAGATGCAACGGAAGGCGAAGCAGGACGGGGACAAAAACTCGGATAAAGACAAGGACGAGAAGAGCATCAAACAGGAATCGCCCAGCAGCGAACATGGTTACCTGGGCCTGGACAATTCGTTCCACTCCAGCCAGCCGCTGAATCCGAACCTGCCCTACTCACCTGACGGTAAGATGAGCGATTTTGTAGAGCCGCCCAAATGTAATCACTCCGCCCTTTCAGATTACCCAGCCAATTCGAACGACAGCTTCTGCAGCTCAGACATATCCTTAGACGGCAGCAATTTTGACCACCTCGACGAAGCTACCTCCGACACAATGTCGTTGCAGAATTTAGACCTTCAGTCGACGCACGGCCCGAACAATTCACACGATGCTTTAAATCTTAACTCGGGTGTTATCAACCCCATTGACAAACTCTACCTGATGCAAAACTCGTATTTCAACAACTCGGAGCAATGAAATTAACTTCGCGAGATAGTGCGACAAACCGCTCTTATAATTTTCATCTTATCCTCTTACTAACAGGATCCACATTTTACAATTAAAAAGCAGGAGTACTCACAGCAGAATACAGCAGAATACAAACTCCACAAACGAAAAGCAGTACACAGTGCCATAATGCATTCCTGGGGACGTTTAGAGTTAATAATTTTTACACAACAAAGCACGAAGTTCAAAGCCGAAAGATAAACGTACAAGCAGTACGAACGCCGTTGCACCAAAACCCGAATTTATAAAACTAGATTTATACTCTAGGAACTATGTTTCTGGTTAATCGATCCCCAGACTCTAAACAAAACTTTCAGTTTAATATTGTTAATTTAATTAAAGTCGAAGCTCCGTTCGAACCGCGCAGGGAGGAAGTTAAATACATATGCGTATGTATTTGTAATTGTGATGACCCTAGTCTCTTAAGTGTACGATTACATTAGTCTTACCGAGCAGGCGATTTAGCGCCCAATCGAATAAAATTAGCTTGTAAGTAATTAGCAGCTAAATTGAATTGTTCGTGTACATAGAGTGGAACGGAGTTAGTTAGCTCCAGTGGATCTGGCTGGCTCCAAAAGGAAAATACTTAAAAGCAATTTTATTGTAAATAGCATTTATTTATTTCTCAGTATTATTAAATGTATTACACATATTTTAAAATTGTGACTTTTATTTTGGTGAGAATTTGAACATAAGAAAAGCAATAATTTAAAAAAAACTTTTTTAAAAACAAGCTTTTGATGCTCCATGTCATCGTAATATTGCATTGTCACGCGATATACATATGCATGCAAAATTTCAGCTCAATCGGAAACCGGAAAGTGGGTCAAATTTAACTTGCAAGATCTCATTACAGACACCAGGACAGGTGAAACTAAATAAAAGATTGTAAAAAGGGGATTTTTAGAACAATAGTTATGTTCGAACAATATCGATATATTGATAACGAAAAAATAAAATTAAAAGTATCCAATATTATATTTTGAGAATATTAAAAAGGTATTTAGACACTCTGCACTTCTTAATTTGCAGATACACCTTGCAACTTCGATCTAATTAACTACTATGAAAAAAAATCAAGTCGCATTTGATAAAAATAGGAGAAACTCGCTTTCCAATAATTTTGATAAAATTCACAGGATATACATACATAAATTTTCGGAGGAAACATTTTGATTTAAGTGGGCCTCATTTAGGAAAACTTCTTCCAGTATTAATATTAAAGAAAAAAAAGAATTGAATCAGTCTGAGGTTCTATTTTAAACAGATTTGCTAGCTCAACTTGAATCAAGTTTCTTTAGCCTAATTTAGGAGCCCAATGCCCATTTGGGAAAACTATGATCTTGTGGAAAAACCTTCAAATACCTTTTCATTCTCATTCATTAATCAAATGAGTGCAATAATCGTAAAATTTGAAATACATACTTTATTCGATATACGAGTACATACATATGTCATCATTCTGAAAACAAAAAGAAGTACAAAGATGGGCTATATAAACTGAATAAAATGATTGGCTTGTTGATTAAATACGCAATAACTTAATAAAGAGCATTGAAATATTCATATGTTTAATATCTTCCCGAATAGGCAACGATAAAAATCTGAATATCTTTATTATTTATTTATTTAACTTTTAAAAATAAAAACGCACAAATAAAAAACCCTTCAGATGTGGTCTATAGTAGAAAAGATAGTTTTGTACTATAATTTTATTTCATATACCTACATTACATATGTATGTATATAACAATGCACAGATTTTTGTGAAATTCCTAAACTGTGTTGAAGAAGATTCAGAAAACCTCACGGCACCAAAGACGCTATAAATTAAAGTGTATAAACTTAAAGTATATTTGTTTAATTTCTAATACAATATAAAAGCTACGACCAAAACATTTCTAGAAAGGGCGGACTTCCGGACTTATATTTTTAATTTTTTAATTTTGCAATATTAGTTTAAATTGTTTTGGTAATTTCACATCCTCAGCCTTATCGAACGACGTGCTCGACAAGCGCAACAGTTTTATTAATAAATTTATCGCATCTGAAAAAAAATCTTCACGGTCGAAAGACGCAACAAATCCAAATAACATCTTAATCAAATGAAATAATTTAAGGGAAATGGAAAAGTACTTAAAGGCTAATGTCTTTTAAATCTCCTTCAGAATTTTTAAATTTCCTCAAATCTTTGATTTTTTTCAACGTTTTCTAAAACATTTTTTTTTCTTTAAAAAGTTGAGACGCAAACCAAAACGTTTAACTAGTTTCCTTCGCTTGAAACCGGAAAAGAAACCATCACTGAACTATAAAATATGGATAAAAGTAAAGAGAAATCTCCAAGCACTCCTAACTTCACGTTATTTATGACATTTCCAAGTTCAAGTTTAGTTTTGTGTTGGATGAATTTACGAAATGGTAAAGATTTGATCCTTTTCCACAGCAAATGCCATGCTAATTACTAAAACCAACTCATTTCAGCTTTTCTATTCTTTCTTCAAGTCGTTGGTGGGTAAGGATGTCGTAGTTGAGCTGAAAAACGACTTAAGGTTAGATTAACCTCCAAATCTACCGCCAGAATATCGTGAATATTTTCTGTATTTTTAGTATTTGTGGGACACTGCATTCGGTGGATCAGTACTTAAACATTAAATTAACAGACATCAGTGTCACTGACCCTGAGAAGTATCCTCACATGCTATCAGTAAAGAATTGCTTCATCCGCGGCTCCGTCGTCCGGTACGTCCAGCTGCCCAGCGAAGAGGTCGACACCCAGCTCCTGCAGGATGCCGCTAGGAAGGAGGCGGTCGTGAGCACGAGATAAGATTTAAATGTGTTCTTATTTTTAAACTAATTTGTAAGCTCTACAATTAAAAGATTTGAAGTGATTTAATACTTGTTTAGTTTAATTAGTTGGATTCGTTTCTGTTTCCTGGTTTATTTTCTTGAAGGAAAGAGCTGTTCAAATAATTGAAGAAGAATCCTAATATAGGTATCCTTCAAAAATTTGTAATTGTACCTCTAAATATTTAGGTATTTATGTTTTTATACATCATCCTGTACTATTTTTTATTTTACTACATACCTGGCTAATTCTGCTTACTGAACAAACGGCTCTCTATCCCATCAGTCATTAAAAATGATATGCTAATGAATACTCTTCGATATTTACGTAACTAAAGTTTAAAATCGGTCCCAAGGTTTACGCAAAAGCACATCAATTTTTACCCGGTACGTCTGCTCTATTGCATATTTCATCTTATTTAAAATTAATACAAATGAAAAGCGAGACTTATTTTTTACTATGTATAAACATTTTGTATTTTATTAATAAAAATATAAAGACAAGGCACTACCCAAATTAAAAGGGGCGATTTTCAGAAATGAACATTGACGCTTCTAAAACTAGGGGCATTTTGATAGAATTCATTGTAAACAGAAAACTTGTGTTTTACTCCATAGCCTAATCATTTTAGACTAAAAATACCCCAATCTGCGAAAAAACACTCGCTTAATTTTTACATTGAGTACATAATTTAAATTTGGCTTTTAACTAAGAGTTGTGCGAGTTTGTACGTTTTTTTTTCACTGCATATTTAAGCGGCTTCCTGTGATCACATTGTCATTAGATATAGCTTAAGTACATTACTGGACCCCTACGAATAAATTCAAAAATCTTCCGCACCTTGATATCTCCAGTAGTTTTTGCGGCACACAGACGCGAAGGGAGTTGCGATTTTATTTATGTTGTAAGATATTTAATCTTATAAAAGGGGAAATGCTCTCTAAATGAAATGTAGGTAAGTGATCTCATATATTCCAATTTATATGTATTTATTAGTTTATTAAATCACGTTTTTTGTCTCCAAATCAAAAGTTTTGCTTCCAATACAACAAGAATTTGATGCCGATTATAGTCTTGACTTAAACGGAAATTAAATTCAATGCTACGATCAGCCGGAGCGAATTTCATGTTTTTTTGAGTATAGTAGTATACCTGCAGATATGGGCAACTAATTAGAAACATCCTAATGAATATAAAAAAATTGAGTTTTTCCTACAATTTAGACCTAAACCATTTTAATAATATTTTTTGGTGCCAAATTTTTCTAGGGATTGTCCCTGTTTACAATTATTTTAAATATTTTTTGAGTATGAAACAATACCTTCAACTTCTCATTGCTAAAATTAGATGCCTAGATCTCTTCACAGAAATGTTTTTCCATGCGACTCAATTGCATTAAATAATAATTCATCATTATTTGTAATCTTTTGCTGAGATACTTTACATATGTACATAATGCTCAGCAGCTAGATTGAGTTTATGTTATCTCAAAAATGAAGAAAATCCCGCCCCTAAAATAGCAATTGTAGGTTTGCATTTCAGTGTGATCAGTTCTAAATTGCATTTTGAAGTAACTAGTCGAAAAATCTGGAGCATTCGAATATTTTAATAATTATTGGGCGTTTTTTTAAAACATGGTGGATAGTGCTGGTGAATTTTATTCTTTCTAAATTCAACTAAAATACTGTGAAATGTGGGCTGAAAGCCATTTAACCCCAGTTTTCACAATTTTTACCTTGTGTCCGCTAATTGTGTCTGGATTTAACAACATACAGTGAGATTTTAAATCTTTTGGGTATCTCAGGATGGGTAATATGAAAACATTTTTTAGACCGAAAATTTACAATGATGACGGCCACCTAATAATTGAATCTGCTAAGGACCGCAATATTTCGTTTAATCTACCTGGAGAGGGGCGTTTCGTTGCAAATGAAACGGACGTCATGAGCTACTTAAAGCCATGGCAAACTCCAACCGAAGTTGATATTTCCCAAAGTGATAACTCTTTAGCTGATCAAATAAGTAACATAAGAAAGGTTTTATCTGGTCGCAACGGACTTTTCAGACGAATTGACCGACTGGAAAATAGGTTCGGAAAAATTGTGAAATGAATAAGTAATAATCGTTGTAATGGTATTTGGTGTTCCAGAACAACATTTCAGGATATGTTGCCTTTAAGACGTCTCAGACGACGCGTAGATGTTTTAGCAATAACCGTATTGCAAATCGAAGGGAAACTTAAGACAGACAATTGTTCTGAAAGTCCTTGTCAGAATGGAGGAACCTGCGTGGATCTGTACGATGATTTCCGGTGTAAATGCCCCGAAAATTGGCAGGTTCGCTATTAATCTGCTCACATTTATGGACAGAGATATGAGAGCTTCAAACGATCAATGATATACAGAACGCTCAGTTATTTTTAACTCTATCACCAATTGGTTATTTAGAATTATTTATTTAAAATTCGACTTAATCGCCACGTGCTATTTTCATAGTTCGCTTTATTAGTTTTTTATGAAATTCTACATGCAACAGAATAAAAGAACAAATATTGTAGAAAAAACTGTTTATCTCAAAAAGTAATTGATCAAAACTATTTGAGCTTTTTTTGCCTCTTGTTAATATTTTTTTAAATTTATTTTGAACATTATTAAACCCATAAAGAAATAAAAATATCGAATCAAATTGACAAGCCCAAAACACACATCGTCTCCGATTATATGTATGTATATTCAATTTGTTAACAGTTTTTAAATTTTAATTTCTTTAAGTAAAAAGAAGCGCAATTATCAACAATTTTGGGAAAAAATTACGAACATTTGCGGTTAAGAGAAACATGATATTACTCATTTAATTTTTGTTCTACGCACTTTTCCTTATTTATAAAATAGAGGACTTAAATATAAAACATATGTTCTAGGAACATATTTTTGGTCTTACACCAGCATGTTGATAAGTGAATCGCTGCATTATCTTGTTGGAAAATCCAATTTTCATATCAATACTGACAAACCCAGGACACGCTGAATTTTGGATACTACCGTTTTTCCTGCCATTGCTTTTAAATATTTAATTTGGCGCGGATGAATTTTTTTTTATTTGCATGCAGCAACCCCTTTTGGCTTTCTAATTGGCTTGGCTCTTGGCTCTTTAATAACATTAATTTGTACATATGTAATGTATATGTATACACTATTTTATTTTTTATATATAATATACACATACATATATTGTATACACTAATTTTATAACTATTTCCAATTTTTAACTCTTCATATCGTGCACCAAATTTAAAACAATTTGAGTCCTTTACAATTATAAAAAAAATTGCTAGTTTAATTAGAGATGATGAGGGTTTTGGACTGCCCACTTAATGTGGCATACCTACCTTGTATGTGCTTTATAGAAGATTCTAGCTAGAATGTAGAGTCTAGTCTAGACAATAATAAGATTTTCAATGTTATTCCTATTTCAATCGTAGTTTTCCAATTTTTCCACACAACAGCATTAGTATGTAAATGGCTTGGCTATAACCTATGATAATTATATGAGCTAAATTCAATACCAGCGAGTACACAAGAAAGGTAACAAACTATCAAAAAATACAAGAAAACGCTAAAATATAAGGTTTAAGCAGTTTAAGATACAAGGTAAGCGCTATCCGTAAAGCGTTTATCACAGCTCATCTCTCGTTAGATGTGAAATATTTTTAAATCATTTTATTAATATTTTTACGCATTTTAGGGCAAAACGTGTGACGTTGACGTGGATGAATGCTACAGGTTTACGGGGACAGACTTGGGCTGCCAAAATAATGCAGTTTGCGTCAACACTATTGGAAGTTACAGGTGACCTATTTTATTATTATTGAATAGCTTTTTAGTACACTGTTGAATGAATGGAAATCTTTACTCCAGAGAGTTTTTAAATCATACGAGAATAAATTAATAGAAATCGCTTTTAAATTTAGGCCTAACAGCTCTTCTCTTTTTTTTTGAATTAAAATATTTTTTTTCTAATTTATCTCATTCGTTCAAACTGCCGTCGAAATTTTGTCGTTCGTGACTGTTAGATGTCATTTCGCTTTAGTATCCGTTGCAGTTTGCGTCCATCTAGACTATCAATTTTTTTATCCTCAATTTTTGCGCAACAATACTGGCCTGGAATTTTGCAAATTACTACGCTGCTCTGACTATGTTTAATATTTTTCAAGAAAAATGGACAATACAAATTTTAATTCCAATTTACACAATACAAATTTTAATTCCAATTTATGTTTAATATTTCTGAATTTACTTGTATATGCAATACCTGGATTCAATTACCCTATACTTTCTGAAATCGAGAAATTTAATAGAATCGCAAGAATTAAATAAAACAGGACCCACAAAAGCAGGTTTTTAGTTTATAAAACTAACTCTGAATGATTTTCTAATCGATTTCTATGTCAACCCTCTAAGATGCTGATCTAATAATAAACTCATTCAAGTTTTTGAAATGTTGTTTGAAAAAAAAAAATGCACTGGAGTTATGGGTTTATATATACATATTTATGCAACACTTGAAATCGAAATGAAAGTTCGTAAAATAAATTTGTCTTCACCGGTATGCATTCTTATTAGTATATTCATATGTATGTAAGTATATATTTTTATATCAAAATTAAATTAAGTGTTTTCTAGAAGAAAATTGCTGCAAAGTCTTTTTAGAAAGTACTTCTTGTATGAGAAGACTCACAATTTTGCAGTAAAGTGTATTTTCTAAACTCCAGGTGTGAGTGCACGCAAGGTTGGAAAGGTCTTCACTGCACAAATCGCGAGGTCGACTGCTACATCTCACCCAAAGAACTTTGCGGAAATGGGGTGTGTGTGCCGCAGAGCAACGACTTGGGCTATAGTTGCATTTGCAACACGGGCTGGAAATCGAATAATAATACGCCCGCCTGCACGGAGGACATTGACGAGTGTGCGGAATTGAAGCATCGCTGCGTGTCCAAGTGCATAAATCTTCCCGGCGACTTCATGTGTGGCCCATGTCCTGCAGGATACACTGGCGATGGAATTACTTGCACAGACATCGACGAATGTGAAACTAATAATGGCGGCTGCAGCCTAGCTCCACATGTGCGTTGCATAAACACAGAGGTCAGTGTAAAACAGAATTGAGTTGTTATTTTCACCCGATTATACCAAAGCCAAAGAAGGGTTATGATTTTAGCAGTCCATGTATGTGGCTATGTTCACCTGTTCTCTCATAACTACTAAAGTACTTATCATATTTTGGCGAATAGGGTATCATTTGATGCATCTTAATAGTCTACGTGTTATAGAATCTGTGACGTCTCACTAAATTCAATATAGTGGATTTTAAAAATAAATATCACAGCTCTTAAAACATTTAAGATAAATGTAAGGCATTTGGTATCAAATGAAAGGTCTCAGGATAGCGACTCAAGTACTACCTAACAGTTATAAACAGAAACCATATTCATATTGTTACAATTTTGCCCGCCAAGTAGGTGGCTGGCAAAACTGCACAATTAATGTCCTTCTTTAAAATTCACATATTCCGCTGGGGCAGACGAGCTCAAAAAGTAGTCGGCGTTTCGATTCGGAACACTGTCCAGATATTATCAGTGTGGCTAAATGGCCAATGACTCTGCCACATACGCCACGATCATGTCGTGCGGACTAAATGTCGGTCTTCATAACCACTTGATTAAAATTTCAAGTGTGAATTATAAAAAAGGACCATTTTCTAGCAATATGTTTCTTTAGGGATCTTTTCGCTGCGGGAACTGCCCAATGGGATACTCTGGCGATGGTAAAACATGCAACAGGGACGAAAATAGTTGCCAAAATTATGGCATTTGCCATTCTCAAGCCACTTGCAGATATGTGTCCAACTCGGTAATATGCACATGTCCTCCGGGAATGACTGGAACCGGGTATGGCCCAACTGGTTGTGCCCTTATAGGCGTCGATGTTTGCAATCCAAATCAATGCAAGGTGAGGACTACATTCGTTTCTTTATTAGCAAATAATGTTTCTTTTTCTATAATTTAGAACGGCGGTACTTGCCGACCACACGGTGCGTCCTATATATGCATTTGTCCTCCTGGTTTTGAAGATGAGCACTGCCAAATTCCAAATCCATGCAAAAGCAACCCATGCAAAAATGGAGGAACGTGCTTGCCTCGTTTCAACAGAAACTACAAGTGCTTATGCCCGAGCGAATTTCAAGGAACGAATTGTGAAGATGATCGCGTAATATGTGGAACAATTCTAAGACTTGACTCGGGTTCTATAACATACCCTAAATCTGGGAACTATAAACCAAATGAAAGATGCGCTTGGGTAATAAAAACCCACGAAAATAAAATCTTGAATGTAACTTTCACTAAATTCGATTTACAAGAACATCCATCGTGCGTGAAAGATTTCCTTCAAATACACGATGGGCGATCAGCTGCCCACCAACTGATTGGACAATTCTGTGGAAATAGGTTGCCCAAAGGTGGCAATTTTAATTCGACGCATAATATGGTTTACTTCTGGTTCAAATCGGATGCAATTTTACAAAAAACTGGATTCGCTTTATCTTGGAATACAGTTGATCCAATATGCGGCGGAAGAATCGAAGTCAGTTCGCATGGAGTTATACAGTCCCCCGGATATCCGGCAAAGAGTCCTCCAAATAGGGACTGTGAGTGGATTTTAGAAGCACCCCCAGGAAAAGTTTTGGATATTGTTTTCTATGAGATTGAGCTTCCCCAAAACGGCAATTGTGGTGGTGATTTTCTAGAGGTGAGTGAAAAGTTTGTTTTGCAAGTATCTTTCAAATATCTAAATATTTTTGTAGGTGCTAGATGATGAAATTGAAAAGAGGTCACTTAAGAAATTTTGCAATAAAACAATGTCAGCTCCAATTAAATCAGGTTCCAACGGAGTGATTATCAACTTCCACACAGACAATTCGAGTTTCGACAGCTCTTTTCAGTTACACTATTCAACAGTCGAAGCTTTACACTTTTGCGGGGGTGTATTTAGTCAACCTGAGGGTGTATTCGAAAGTCCTAAATATGGAACTTTTGCGGGTAATACTATCATCTGCAATTATCTTATTCAAACAACTCGCGATACGGTCATACATCTTGACTTTCCCTCTCTGAATTTTGGAAGCGTACTGGATTGTGCATCCTACAGTTTAATGGTAAGTATGAATCAATAATTAACTTAACGTTTTTCTTTAAACGAAGTTTTATTAGATATTCGATGGTAAGACCGATGAAGATCCCATAATCGACGTATGGTGCAGATCGGGTACTCCGATGAATTACACCTCAACATCAAACGCAATGTTAATTAGATACAAATTTTCATCTAACCAAAATAGGCTTAATTTTGATTTTCGGGCTCACTATAAAATTGGTAAGAAAATTTAGAGTTATTTTCATTGATCGAGTGCGTGAACGTGCGACTGCTTTAGGTTGTGGAGGAGTTTACAAGGGATTATCCGGATCTTTTGTATCACCCAATTCACCTCAAGAATACCTTCCCAACATGAACTGCTTCTACACAATTGAAGTACCTCAAGGATTTGCAATAACCATCAGAATGGAATATTTCGAACTGACCCATAAATATTTCTTCATCCCAGCCACATGCAACAATACTGATCGCATTGTCGTAATAAATTGTAAATTTGGTCCTAATTTTTACTTGGTTCAGCGTATTTTTTCAGATATATTCACCATTCGTAAACAATGCTTCGATGATAGGCATGTTCTGCAGGCATTTTCCTAATGTTGTCATCAGCAAATACAATCGAATGATTGTTCAATTTGTCACAGATGATATAATGCAATTTTCGGGATTTAAGGCTCTTTACGAATCCGAGGAAATTGGATGCGGTACAGTTTTTTCGGAACTAAATGGCACCATAAGTTTTGTAAATAGCAAACAACTGGAAAAGTGTGAATGGATTTTAAATGCTCCAGATAATTATCATATATTTGTCAATTTCGAGAAATTCCATATTTTGGACAACCAGTCTTGTAAAACAAATTTCCTGCAAATTAAAGATTTGAATGAAAACACACGCGACAAACATATGGGAACGTAAGTTTGCTCGAAGGAAATTTATTTATGGAAAGTTTTATATGACAGTCACTAAAATTACAATGCAGTTCTTGGCGATGACTAGGGATTATTAACTTTCATACCTAAACGGGTTCTAGAATTTTTTAGTTTTATAAACATTCAATAAATATTTCAGTTTCTGTGGGCAAAACGAAGCCCGTTCTGGAACATTTTCAACCAACAGACTTTCAATCGTCTACGTTGCTGAAGCGGACAGTCCTACGGACGAATTTTCAGCCACATATCAATTTCTTGATACCAGCTCAAGTAAACTCTCAAATAAGTTAATTTCGAAGAGATGTTATATTTATCATTATTTATTTTAAAATTTATAGCATCGTGCGGGTCGCATGCAATAGAGTTTATCGCTCCCTCAGGAAATTTGTATTCACCTGGATGGCCAGGTACTTACTTCCCAGACTTGAATTGCTCGTGGATCATTCGTGCTCCCATGGGTCATCGAATTGTTTTGGACGTAAAAAGTTTTTCATTAGAATCGTCGGGCGCTAATTATGATTACTTAGAAATCCGGTAAAAATTTTGTTAGACTCATTTAGTACTTTCTAAATTATTTATTCTGCACAGAGACGGGTATTTAGATGCTCCACCAATTGGACGTTTCTATGGTGTAAAGATTCCGTCAAGGATCGTGTCTTTTACAAATTCCCTTTACATCACATTTAAAACCGATGATAGTGTAAATAAAGAAGGATTTCACTTTGAATGGGAAACAACAACTGTGGGCTGTGGTGGAACTTTGAACTCTTATGAGGGTTTCATTATACCACCGCATTATCCTGACCTTATAAGTCCCGGAGCTCAGTGCGATTGGCACATTCTTGTAAATCCAGGGTCCAGCATTACTGCGGCTGTTACATCTCAAAATTTTCAAGAGCTTGGTGGATGCGATACAAAACAGATAATTGTGTTTAATGGAGATAATTCTTCAGCAGATAGAATAAAACCGAATTGTTCCGATCAAGCTTTACACTACACCTCCACAAAAAATCATATGCTCATCCGGTATGAAACAGAGGCGAATGAAGAAAGTTCATTTATCGTGAATTATAATGGTAAATGTGGCGGAGAACTACGGGACCTTAGAGGAGTTGTGGAATCTCCGAACTTTCCGCATAAGTACCCGCCAAACTTAGATTGCAAGTGGGACATTATTAGCACGAAGGGAAATAAAATAGTCCTCGCAATTTCCCACCTTGACTTAGAAGATGAAACTTGCTACTATGATAAATTAACCATTTTCGATGTTAAAGGCGGCGAAATTCTTCATGAGTATACACCATGTTCCGAAGAGAATCTTGGTCGGGTAATCACTGCTTTGGGAGATACATTAAGAGTTCATTTTCGTAGTGACTATGAAATTTCTGGTACTGGATTTCGTTTGGAGTATGAATTGCAGGGATGCTCGGAGCACATATCCTCTCCATCAAGATTAGGCCATTTTCAGTCGCCAAATTATCCTTATGCTATCAATGTTCATTGCGAGTGGATAATTGAAGCACCCTACGGAAAGCAAATAGAGCTGAGAATAAGTGCAATCTACCTCGAAGGCAGTATAGACGATTGCTCGAAAAATGGTTTAATAGTAAGTAATCTGAGTATTGTGCTAACAATAAAAAAAACTGTAATGAATTTTTAAGGTTTACTCTGACGAAGCTCGCTCCAATGAACTTGCCAAATTATGCACGACACATACTGAGCAAGTTGTTGTAACATCTGTGGGATCTAAGATTTTCCTCACATTCTTTACAGATGAAGTAAGAGCTAAGAAAAATTTTAGAGCGACATACTATTTCAAACCGGGAAGTAAGTTTTACATACATATAAGTAATTTAAGTACCTGGACTAAGTGATAGAGTAAATAAGGTATTTTACATTTATTTTGTAACTTAGTGAAGTTATATTTACTAGGGAAAGAACAAAGTAATTCACTTTTTTTTCGGAATCGATATAATGAGACCATTGAAAATATAGAACAAATTACTTTATGACAGCAGAAACTTTCATAAAATCAAAAAGGTCCATATCTTGTTTTTTCCGCCCATGACAAAATTTGCTATTTGCTATTTTTTCTAGCAAAAATATAGTACATAGATTAAAAGATCGATCTTTCTTCCATGCCGCTTTTATTCCTCTTAAATTTTTGGACTTTCTAGTAAAAAAATGGTTTACATATATATTTTTAACACATTATTAATCAAAAAATGCATGCTATGACTTTATTAAAACAATCATTACTTACAAATTAAAATGATGTCACAAAATGTTCACTTGCCTCGGGTTTTGATTAGCATACTCTGCAAAGAGGTTTGGAGACCACAAAAAGTTTGCACCACCATTTCAGATTTCAACTGATTGATTTGAAATTTTGAACGTAATTAGAGCCATATTAGATCTATTTCTTGGTTAAGTAATTCAAATACCTTAGGTATTTTCAAAATAACTATAAATAAATTTGTTGGTTCCCTAAATCCATTAGATTAGAAGAACAACAATTTTACCTGTGCTATGAATTGAATGTTATTATCGTCGCACTATAAAATATTTTTTGAGTATGTCGTCGTAATCTACACGTTTATTAACTCAATTTATTAATACAGAATGTGGCGGAATTTACAATGCGCCAAGTGGATATATTATCTCGCCAAATTTCCCTTCAAAGTATCCAAAGGGTGCTTCCTGTATCTGGTTGGTCAATAGTGGAAGCCACCACACCGTGGATTTGTCCTTTGAGGACTTTAGTGTACCAAACGTTACAAATTGTGAGGATAGCTTTCTAGAAATATACGACGGAAATGAGAAAAAAGCTGAACATCTCCTACTGCGGCACTGTGGGAGTTTACTACCGCTAAACAATTTAATACAGTCTACACAAGAAAATATGTTTATTGCCTTTAAAGCAAGCAATACAACTGAACCTGGATTTGGATTTAAAATGTTTTATAAACGGGTTAGTAGTCATATTTCATATGCTTCATTTTTCGAAGAAATACACTTTTTAGAATTGTGGTATAAAAATCGTCGATAAGGTCAATGGAGTCATTACGAAAGGATTCAATGACAACAATTGCTTGTGGACTATTTCATCAACAAATTCAAGTGAGTTAAAATGCAAGTATTAATTCCTTATACAGTAGTAAAATTTTCATTTCATAGGTGCGCATGTGACTCTACATTTCTCACACGTTGAATGCAAATGTGCTACAGAAGCTCTCGATTATTGTGAGCAGAATATGGGAGTTCAAGTATGAAAATCGATCGCAAATTTTATCGCGTTTATTGCTAATTATTTAATAACCTCAGGTTTATGATGGCAATTCTATTGAAGCTCCGCGTAAAACAAGTTTCTGCACTAAGCATCCTCTTACTGTCTACAGCAATGGCCCTGTTTTAACTATTCGAGCTGTCGGAGGTTATTTCCAGGCTTACTATAGTTTGTTCGAAAACGCTTGTGGCGGGAAATTGACCTCAGTACGGGGAGAATTCGCTACACCGCAGTATCCAAATTCATATCCGCCAAACGTGGAATGCGTTTGGGTAATCAGTGCAGAAGAAGGCAACACAATTGAATTATCTTTTAATAAATTCAAAATTCACAAAACTTCAGAACAATGTAACGAAGATTACGTTGAAATAAGAGAAAATGGTGAGGGAGGAAAATTTTTAGGAGCTTTTTGTGGTAACGATCCTCCACAACCGTTGAGGGCTTACGAAAAGGCATGGATTAAATTTCGAAGTGATGATAATTTTGTTGATGACGGCTTTTTAGCAACATGGAGTTACGGTTGGTACAATTTTGTACACATATTTATAATCAAAGGTTGACATTAACTCGTTAATCCGTTAATCGTTAATTATCGAAGCTAATAATCTGCTTAACGGATTAACTTTTTAGTTAACTTCAAAAAATATTAAACGCTCTTGTTACCTTCCGTTAACTTTAGTCCGTTACGTTGATTGTTTGTTAACATATTATTTTTTTTTGTTTTAATTACGCGCCACGCCATGCTCGTATCTTTAGCAAGTCGAATGGCGAACGATATATGCGAAAAACTTGGCTGGACTCAAAATCAAATCTTTTACAGATACTACCTTTCTAGGTGGCAATTTTAATATATTAATATGCACCTAATGCAAAATTATGAGAAAAAATAAATAGCCTCTTACTCATACTACTTTATTGCTATCTGCATATATTAGAGCTAAATAAATGTGTGTTTAATTCTTCATTCTACGTTACCAATAATATAATTAATCTACCTACTTGTTTTTGCAGAATAAGTTTAGGATGGTTAACTTAAACTAGCGTTAAATTTTAGAAAATTGAACGCTCTAACGACTATCGAAATTAACTTTTTAATTAACGATTAACGAAGTTAACTTTTGGATTAACTGTGCCCACCTTTGTTTATAATATACTTACATATATAATTTTTTTATACACTTTTAACTTGTTTGATTCTAGCTCATGAATCTGAAATAAATGGAACTTTTGGGATACTTAAATCTCCTCCCATCGAAAATGTCAATATTGATCCTGAAGATTATAAGTGGCGCATTGTCGTTCCACGAGGAAACCTCATAGAGATTAATTTTAATCAATACGTCGATGGTTTACGGGTAATTTGATTTTTTTTAAATTAAATTATTTCTTAATTTTACTATGAATTGCAGTTGTTCGATGGATATGATGAAACGGCACTGCCCGTTGAATTCGAATATAAGAGCACCATAACGTCTTCCACCAACATAGTTTACATCACAAGTGAGAACAGTATTTTGAGACCCTTCTTAATTAGATGGCAAGCAATACCAATAAATACAACTGAGGAAACTGTAGATGATACCAGTTTGACGAAGAAAATAATTGTGATTCCGATGAATGAGGTCGTGAATATTACATCACCTGGGTACCCGAAAGGTTACGCAAATGACCTGGATTATGAATGGATTTTAAAACCTAATGATTCATCTATTCATGCCCTGCTTACGTCTTTCAACGTAGACCTGGAACAAAGTCCGGATTGTGCCTACGATTATATTAAAATTTATTCAGGCGAAAATATGTTCGACTGGACTTTACTACAAACCTATTGCAGTGAGCGAATATGGCCATTTAAAACATTCCACGGCACACCATACTTAAAGTTGGTCTTTCATACGGATGTCAGCAGAAATGGTACGGGTTTCCTTTTTAGAGCTACCACATTTTGTGGAGGAGATTTGACGGAACCAGAAGGTGTTATTAAAGGTATTACGGGATATTTTAATGTGAATACACGTAGAACCTGTACATGGACAATACGCGTGACTCCTGGGAGAAGAATAAAATTCCTCTTTAAGAAAATGGAAATTCCAGCTCCAATCGATCACAAATCATGTAACGAATATGTTTCTATAAGAGATGGATTTGACGAGGGCGCCGCCTTATTAGGACAGGGGATGTTTTGCAAAGGAAGCAATTTAACAATTCCCGAAACTACAACAAATAGAGCGTTTGTTCGGGCTTTTCTTGCACACTTTCAAGATATGGAGTGGGAGCTTCAGTACTCCTCAGTCAGCGATACCTGTGGTGGGTCTATTCGTATAACGAGGGAGAAAAATTCAACAAATATAACTACTCCAAACTATCCGGATGTTCCAATCCCATATTCAGAATGTGTTTGGACTATTTTAGGCCCACCGGGTGAAATTCTTCATTTGACTTTCCCTGAGAACTTCGACCTTTATCCATCGATAGATTGCGAAAAGGAATTTGTAGAAATTCGAGATGGATCCACTAGTATTTCAAAGTTGATTAAGAAATTCTGCCGCAAACTACCCTTGATCCCATCTACTGGAAACGCTTTTTATATAAAATATTTCACAAACTCATCAGAGCCCAGAAACGGGTTTAAAGCTCATATTACGCTTGGAAAATGTGGAGGCTCTTTCTTTGGACAAGGATATCAAGATATTACTTCTAAAAATTACCCTTCACTGGGCGGGTACCCTAGCAATTCTGTTTGCGAGTATAAAATTAAGGTGTGGCATTTATATGGCATTAATATTACATTTAATGACGTCCACTTACCCGTCCGTCCTAACCGCAATGAATCCGATCATATTACTTTTTACGTTGAAGACGATGTGGAAAATGGTACGATGGTAGAAGTTGCAACAATCTACGGAGATAATGCTCCACCTTTCCTTGAATTTTCCAGCAATGAAGTGTTTTTTAAGTTTTTCTCTTACCAGCCAAATAGCCAATATCGCGGGTACAGCATTTCATTTAGACGAATTACAAATCAATGCAACAGGGTGATCAATGCGGAATATGGGCAAATTGTTTTTCCAAGGAGAATTTCTCGTCAAGACATTATTATTACGTTTTGTTCCTGGTTCATCATGGTCCCAAGAGGCCGTCGCATTAATTTAGTTGTTGATGAATTCGATGTTGGTGAGGGTGGTCTGTCTGAGTAAGTATAAACTTTAACATGGAATTACAAGTATTTATGTGATTGCTCTCTATAGAAGAGGATTGAAAATTTGAATTTTAAGTTTAGAATATTTAAAAATAAAAAACAAAAAAATAGAGTAAACCAGCTTTAAAAATTCTTGCACGTTTAAAATCACATAAATCCTCAGAGCTATTCGTCAATTTAAACTTTTTTTTTAATAAAAAAATTTTTTTTTTTTATAACTTTGAAGCGCACTGTACATACAGGTCAAATTATTTTCCGGCATATACATATGTATGTACCTATATAGTCATAACGCGATTACTATTTTAAAATATTATTATTATTTTTATTATTGTTATTATTATTATTATTAAACAATATTTTTATTTATTTTTTTTATTTTGTTTTTTGCAGTTATTCTCTAACATTCTATAACGATGCATTACGAACGCATAAAATCCTATCAACTACTAATATAGCGGATATAAAGAGTGTTAATTCAACAGCGAATAAAATGCTGATCAAACTATTCAATTCAGGCAGAAGACGTCTTTATGCCAAATTAAACTTCACCTCGTACGAGCTCTCCTATTGTCCAGCAGATATAACTGAAGATAATGGAACAATTACAGCACCAGACATGTCCGAAAGTTACTACTGCACCACGGAATATCGGCTCGATCAAGGTCAAACAATAGCATTTAAAATTTCAGAGCTTATAGTTGCATCCAACAATACATCATTTGTTAATATTATACGACAATCCAATTCCTTGACAATTAAGGGAAGGTATTTTGTAATGTTTGAAAGTTCAAGAAATGTAACCGACGCTTTAGTTGTGGTTGCTTTCCGGGAAGGAAAAATATACATGTTACAGAACGAAATGAGAAAAATTAATAGGCTTTTAATCCATTATAAAAAGTATAATTGTGGCGGTGAATATATCGCTAATACAGATACAATTATAACAAAACCAGAGTTCAACGGAGATAATGAAACAATAGACTGCGCGTGGAATCTACGTATCGGCTACAAACAAACATTCAATCTAAATGCGACTTTTTCATTGAATCCTGACTGTGGAAAAGAATATATTTTAATTTATGACGGTAGTGGACCCACAGCTCCTGAGCAGGCAAAAATTTGTAGAAATGAAACATTATCGCGCATAATATCTTCTAACATCTACGTACATTATCATAAAGATGCAACTATAGTTGCCTCTAAATTCGAAATAATCCTCACCAAAACTGTTAACTGCGGAGGAACTATATACCATAACTACGGTTATCCATCCGATGTTGCAATTGCTAAAAAGGATTACCGGAATAACTTAGAATGTATTTGGAATTTGGAATATAAACTCGGTTTTACTTCAGAAATATCATTTACTGATCGGTTTTTCATTGAGGACAGTGTGAATTGCACCAAGGACTATGTTGAAATTCGTGCATTGCTTGATAATGAATGGAAAACATACCCTCGTTTCTGCGGACGACACGTTCCTGAAAAATTCAATGTAACACACACCAAACTTATGGTAATATTCCGAACTGACAACAATACAGTTGGAGATGGTTTTCGAATATCGTATAAAATGATGTGTGGAGGAATTTTTAATGCAACAGAACAACCTCAAATGATAAGTTTTGATATTTGGGACATATACAACTATGAACTGCAATGCAATTATACCATTCAGACCCACACTGAGAAAAGGATAAAAGTGCATTTCGATTTCTTGGAGATGGGTGGTACCAAAGGGTGTTCAGACGCTTTCTTGAACGTATATAAAGGGAGTGCATTAAGCCAAGTAAGAAAATACTGCTCATCAGAAAATCTAGAAGATATCTATGCAACAGATTCTGTAAGGTTATTCATTCAAGGGAACCATGATACAGTGCCACATTTTTCATTCACCTACCAATTAGTGTCTTGTGGTGGTGATGTCACAGAAGACACAACGATTCAAAGTTTATCTCATGAAACCCTTGGAGACCATTATGCCAATAATATGAACTGTCTTTGGAACATCACAGGTCCACCAGGCTCTTCAGTATTTATTGAATTCAAATATATTGATTTTCACGTCTATGATTGTGACAACGATTACGTTGATATTTTTGCTGGACATGAGTTATCTAACGCAAACAAAATGGCTCATATTTGCGCAAAGCCAGCACAACAGAATCTTTTGTATAAGATTCCAGAAAATATGGCTCTAGTGCAAGCAGTCTCTGATTCAAGTATAAGCAATGGAAAAGGGTTCTCTGCGATAATAACATTTAAGAAAAAATGCGACGAAGTTGTGGTACTCTCCCACCAAAATTCTACATATACCTTTGATCGATTTGCAAATGGATATGAACCGAATCTTAACTGCCTTTTCGTATTTTCTGCTCCTGATGGAAACTATGTTACGATGAATTTTCATTCGTTCAACTTAACGAAATGCGGGGAAACGAAGTGCACTTGTGATTTTCTCGAAATTCGTGACGGGGATGCTGAAAACTTACCATTGCATACTTTCTGCGGTGATAAACTACCACCGATTGTGACATCATCCCGAAACAAATTATTTGTCCACTTTGCCTCGAATGAAGTTGACAGTGGACAGGGTTTTAATGCAACTGTTAGTTTTATCCCTTCACCTTGTGGCCCAAATACAATAATAATTAACGGAACAAAGGTGGTCTTTTGTCCACGTGTTTTGCATTCTGTGAATAACTAGTTTTCTTTTACAGGAGGTTGTAATTAAGAGTCCGGATCTGAACGGCTACTATCCACCAAACACTGTTTGCCATTGGACGTTGCAGTATTCGCGGCCAATTGAGTTTCATTTTGATGAGTTCGAATTAGAGGAGCCGCAAGAAGCTGGTCAATGTTTAGATTTTCTGGAAATATCTTACGTTTCTTTCCTCGTAAGATTAATGTTATTTTTCGTTTTTCTGTTTATTACATAAATATTTTTAATTAATTAATTAATTGGTCTTGCAAATTGCTTAATTTAATCTTACTCTGTTGAAATTTTAAAAATTTGACGGTTAAATTCGATCTACTCTTTGAAGTGCCAATTTTATAGTGTTTCCTTAAAATTTAAAATTTTTGTTGTTTTAGCAAAACTTAAGCAAAAATTATTCCTGAGAATTCTTACACCACTTATATACCGAACCCTCGGATATGATGGTTTTTAAAATTTGATTTATAGTCGTTTTCATTTTTTTTTAAGGTTCTATATGTATAGCTTAGTGATTTAAGTAAATTGGAATTTTCCTTCGGTGATCTTGTATTTTTGAGGAAATAGTAGGTTTTTAATCCCCAGCTTGACTGACAGCCTCCAACTGAACCACTATTTTAGCACAATGTTGCGAAGATTTAAAATATTACTAGATCTAGAGTTATTGATACCTTTTAAGAATTTTCGTCTTAGGCTAATTAGATAGAATATCCTGGAAGATTAAAAAGAATTATAAGTATACATATATTTAGGACATTTAAAAAAATGTTGTTTATGCGGTCCGATATCGAAAATCCTTTTTGCAAATTCAAAGAATTTCCATGCTAATGCTCTTCGCGCCAAGACAAGAATGTCCTGTGCTTAAAATAATCAAAACTATTAAAAACTTGTCTCAATTATACTTTTAGTTTATGCGTACAGACAATTCTACCCACAAACATACTCGCCTAATACTTTGCGGGAACCGCACATCTAGCAGCTATTACATGGCTAGAAGAAAAGCCGAACTAACCTTTAGAAGTAATTTCGAATTGCAGGCACGCGGATTTAAGGCAACAATACGTTCGGCGAATGGTTAGTGGTTAAATATTGATGATATTTTAATTCTTTGAAAATCATTTTAGCCTGTAACGTTACATACACGGCCTTAAGTGGGGCGATACTAAAAAGACCAGATGAAGACGAATGCATTCTTTATTTCAAGGTGCCTGCAACATATACTTTGACCTTCACTATAGAGCATGTCTTCTTTGATAACAACTGCTCCAGAATGATCGAAGTAAAGGCGTATTTCGATCTTTTTTAAAACAAATTGATATTAAAATGTCTTCTTTTTCAGTTTTACGACGAAAATACAAAACAACAAGTGCAAACACCATGCGCATCACCACAAGTGGGGTTCATAAATTCAAATAATGTGAAAGTGAAGTTTTCAAAGAATATGCTGGAGTCGCTATTTGGGCTAGAAATGACGTACATTGCTTCAAGTTCCGGTTTGGGTTGTGGCGGCAATCTTAATGGATACGTAGGCAAAATTCCAAGTCCCCATTACCCGAGATCCGATGGAAACTATAGTTGTCAATGGAATATTCAGGTGCCGATTGGTGCTGAAGTCAACTTCAAATTTTTGGGTAACTATACACATATTTATTTTATCTGCTAATGTATAGGAATATTTTACTACATAAGAGGACGGGTTAAGTTCCAATTAATCACAAGCCTACAAAATTTGAGTCATAATTACATATTTCAGTTTTATACGAATGGTTTGATGATGATGATTTCATATGAAAAAACAGCCGATTTATGTATTAAAAAAATATGCAAAAACAGGGAAAATCTCATTTAATTTTCCTTCTAGTATTTGATATGGGATCGATGGGAACATGTTCGCGTAATTATATAACACTTTCTGAAGTTTCGGCTACTGGTGTGATGACAGAAGTGCGCAGATATTGTGGAGATGTAAGAAAACAAAATGTTACTTGAGTTAACTCTAATGGGTTTCTTTCAGGTAAAACCTTCAACATACGTTAGTAAAGCTGGTAGGTTTGCCCTAGTTTACCAAAAAAATGTAGAATTTGAAGGAACAGGATGGGTTGTTGCCTATAGCGCGTATATTGTATAGTAGGCTTAAGATTTATGTTGTAATCAAAAGTAGTAATAAACTGAACTGAACTGCATCTCTGCATCTATGAGTCGAATTGCAACACTTCGGAATTAAATGACGGTATTAACACAGTAAGATATATGTAGTCAAATTCGTTTTCCTAGACTTTAAAAAGGGAATAAACTAAAAAATAAATAAATATGTATTCATATAGGTATTGTATTAATTTAAAATAGTGCAAAGTTTCCGTTTACTAAAGAAAACCCCACATATTCCTGTTCTTAAAAAAAGGAAATTACAAAATTTATTCAACTTTTTACTTAAAATATGTTATTTAGAAGGGATAACTATTTATAAATATCGTTTTTTGAACAAGTGATTCTTAGTTTTCAACTCCTCATAATAATATTTTAAAACTTTAGTAAGCAGATATATAAGTATGTCTGTAAAGTTATATTTTGTTAGCATCTCTTCTCAATAAGAAGAATTGACAATACCAATCTCGTCGCTTTTCGCGAAATTAACGGAATTTTTGGTAAAATGAAAACCTATGCAATATTTGGAAATATACAGATTATATAACGAAGTAAGTAACTTAACGTGGATGCCTGCTTACGGAACAAAATTATATCCAAGACGTCCTTAAAGATATCAGTGACGTTTTTTGTGTAATCTAATTGGTGCAAATAAAACTCACCATTGAATGCCCAAAAACTAGCTCGAATTTTTTTGCTATTATATATGTAGAGGGTGATTTGAGCATAATTTATTTTCCAAAATTGTGTAATGAGGTAGGCTACAAACAAATGCAATAAACGGTATTTAACATAACAAACTTTATTTCCCATTTCATATTGATTCTCTAAAAAATAAAAATAATTGTATTTTAAGCATTACGTACTGGCACCAAGCAAATACCTATCTATTTGCTTGGTGGTACTGGTCTAAGGAATAATGCGACTCTTACGTTTTATAGTCCTTATACGTTGAACTAATTAGATCTATTCTAAATCTGCTAGTGTGGTATAGTCTCCCTATTATATGCGTGCTACATTTCTCGAATTGAAGCAGTAGTTACAAAAATATTTCCTTCATTTTGCCTTTCTGACTTATAGAAACACTTATAGGTAGGTCTAGTCCTATTAACTCATTATATCTCTGTATAACAGAAATTATTGCTTGCTAGATTATAATGTAAATAAACTAATAATAATTAATATATGAGAAGAAATGTACTTTTTGATAACCTCACGGATGAAACTTTTCAGAAACATTAAAACTGGCTCAGAACGAACGAATATGCAAACATTTTTCCGCAGAAAGCAATACTTTTCGACAAATTTAATTTTAAAAATCTCGAAATGTGATTTTTACTTACTACAAAGGGTCCCATTCATATTGGGCTCAAAACTAAACTGGAAAGTGCCGGCCAGTGTAAAAAAAGTTCTTAATCTGTTTGGGACATCATATTTTAAGCATTTGGTATTCTTGAACCATTATTTTAGCGACTATACAGGGTGTTCAGAGATGGGAGGTCAATACTGCAGGAGGTGAAAGGTCAGACCGAGACAAGCAAAAAATCGTATGGGGGGGGGGGCATCTCACACCGTTTAGCAGTTACAGGGTGATTCATAAATCAGGATGTTGCCTTAAATGCGAACCGCTCTTGCATTCCACAATCACCCCTAATATCCTCACAGGTACCTAATTACTTTATTGCACCATAATGGAAAAAGTCGTTAAGTAAACAATTTTTATGACAGCAAGGTCGGAAATGTTTGTTTATGAAACACAGGTAATACATTTTTATTATTTCAGCAAAACAGAAATAATAAATGTAATCTCGTTAAATGGCGTTATTGGTTTATGATATCCTGTACTGACTCTTAAGTATCCTGACGCTCCGTTTCTAATATCTCCTATGAATTATGATATAAAAATGGGTAAGTTTGAAAGGACATTGACCAAAGTTGAAGAAGTAATCGATAAGAACGGGTGTTTAATAGAAAAAATGGCAGAATTCAGTGTTGAAGAGTATCTCCATCCGCAGACCCAGACGTCGCACTGCTTTCAACAACAGCTTATAACTTAGGCATTTTATATCATCATAATGGCTTAAAAAAATTCATAGATATTATTTAAAATAGGAAAAAAAAAACACCTATTAGTTTCTGTTGTAAAAGTCCATGTGGGCTTATGATTAATATTTATTAGGTCCAACTTCAACAAGGGATAGCTTAAGACTAACTAAGAACTCCACTGTGATGCAACTAACTGTGATCATATAACTAACTGTGATATTATATAACGCTTATTTACTACATCGGCTTATGTGTACCAAAACAGTTTCAATCAGTTAAAATCATTTCTTCCCCTTCAGAAAAAAATCACTAAAAAAGGCTACAATTTGGCCTTCTAAACCTATCTCCCCCCTTGATGCAGCCCTGTGTCGTGTGTCGTTCAAGGCGTGACCAACTTCACAGCAGAAGACGGTCGAAAAAGCTCTTAAACTGCAATCAGCCGGCTGCCGAGTGCCGGTTGAACCGAAAAGTCGTTCAACTGGAGCTTTTCGTCGCGCCGGGGCTTCTGAGGAGAGCTTGTCGTGCTGGGGCCACAGTTGTCGAGTTGAGTTTCTGCCGCGTTGTGGGTGTTCCGTCTTCGAGCTCCGGGCCACCGTTTGTAATTTGAGGCAAAGAATCTTCAGGCAGCCGACCACCATCCCTTCGAGCCAGTCAGCGCCGTGCCGTGTCCGGGCTTCTTGAGGCGATTCGCGGCGTGCAACCGAAGTGAAAAAGTGCAGAGGAAGTGAGGAATAAAATCGATCGCAGCCCCCCAAATCGCATGTGTGTCACTCCGTAGTGCGGAGGGGTGTTCCAGGGTGAAACATTGGATGCTGCTGGGGAGAGTTCTGCAGTGACGCATCGGCAGACCGAGAAGGACCAAAATTTAGGTAGGGTTCCATCACCCAGGAAAAGGTTGTAGGTTTTTGTTACTTCTTTCTTTTTTATACGCTCCGAGTGGGGCCTACTGTCGCGGCCTGCAATTATTGAGTTGAGCTATCGAACCAACAACTCCGCGGTGCCGCGCTGTGAATCACTCGGGGCGCAGCGCCTGGCCGAGCAGACGGTGCTTCGCACTATGCGGCCGCGAAGAGAGCAAGAAGAGGTTCCGCATCGCGTCCGTCTATCTCGCTAGTGTCTGATGAGCTCATCTCGCCTCGCATCAGGTGCCCCCCGATAATCCGTCGCTGCGGGTCTAATCAGCCGCCGCCGCCACCGGTCGGATGTAGCGCTGATCCGAGCCTCCTCTGGCGCAAGGGCATCCCAATCGAGAGCGGCTCTGCAAGGGAGCTCCAGTTCTATTTCGGTTTCGGGCCGAATCGAGTAGTTTTTATAGTCCGTAAATGGAAGTCCAGTCGAAACGCCGCCTGACTGCCATTCTAAATTAGGTGTAGGTGTCGGAAGCAATTAAGATGGGCTGGGTGAGGTGGCCCATTCGGTCCTCGTCGAATCCAACCCCGGGGGAATCCGCTCCAAGGGGCCCCCTTCGGTTCTGTGTCTGTTCTTCGGCGCTGTGCCCAGTTGCCGTGTGGATGCGATTGCGGAAAACTAAACGAAAGGGAAAAGATCGATTCGAGCCCATCTCCACGGAATTGTGCGCCCCCCGTCTGCGACGAGGAGCGCTCTTCGTTCTTTGGGGGCTTAAAGTTCTGCAAAAGCAGTAAAATTCTTAAAGTGCTCTTGGGGCGCACGTTTAAAAACTAAAAAATAAAAACTATCCGGAAGCGGCATTTTGTCCGGTTTTGACCGCATCTGCTTCCCCGGTCTGTTGACTCTTGAAGATGGCAATCTTTGGTCCTGAATTGGAAGGGAAAATGCGGCACACGATGGCTGAGTGAAAGTCCCACTTTTATTCTCTGTGAAGTGCAGCGCTCTTTTTGCAGGCAATTGATAGCCGGCGCCGCGCCGGTCTAGAAAAACTCACCCCCGTTGAGGTGAACACGGTTCAATTTAAATTTTCTCCTTCTTCGCGAAATTGCTAATGAAATTTTTATGAAGGAAAATGTTCACCTTTGCTTATTCGGTCGTGCTGACTTGGTTTTAAAAACTTTTTCAATTATCAGCTTAATAGGATTAATATTAATCAAGTTTGTTACCCGTCCCAAATTATTAATGTGAATTAAACTATAGGCCAATTTCGATGCTGATCATAAAATGGGACATTTTGTTTCAAATTGGCAAACCCAAAATCTCCATCTCTGCTGGATTTAGCAATTTTTTTATGATACTACTACAGTTTTGATTTTAAAGTGATTGATCATTGAAATAAAGCAATATAGTAACACAGGTTCTTTATAGTCATAACTCTTAAAATTAAAACTTTTCACAAAATTAATTGAACAATTCTAAATAACAATCATTGCGTGAATGCAACACTAATAATCTTTCACAATTGATCTTACATTAGAGTGCGCAATTTCTATAAACACAGTTCTTTTTGTAGTAATACTAGTTAAACCCAGAGTAATTTTGCAACATTTCAGGAAACAATTCATGTGAGTTTCATATTACTGTTCAACTGTAGCTTACTTCTATATAATTAATGTTTTTTCTTAAGATTAATTGAAGTACTCCGTGGACAATTTCTAGTCCTCGTCAACGACGATCGTGTCAGAATCCGTGCGTTTAGGGAAACTGTCCTTGATACATATGTTTTAGAGAAATTTGAAGGAAAATTGGGCGTTCAGACTATGTAGTGCGAAGTTTTATTAAAAAAGACCCGAGTTATAGGTTACGGAAGCATCCAAAAGAGTACACCAAATCTTCCAAACGAAATATTGGGAAGATAAAAGAAGAAGCTACGAAAAAAGTTAAGTGCAGCTCAAATTATAGCAGAACTAGAGCTCTCAATTAAAACTGCCGAAATTGCCTCAACTGCAACAGAAACATAAAAATGCGCGCCTTAATTTTGCTAAAAGCCATATAAACTTGTACGAAAAGTGAAAACACGTTTTTTTCCTGATGAAAAAAAAATTATTTTGACGGCCCAGATGGAGTGATATTGATATGATTTAAGAAGCCTGACTCTTCTCGCCTAACCAGACATTTTCGTGTTGGAAGTTTAATGTTGTGGGGTGCCTTTTCTTATCACTGAAAGTTAACCTTTGCGCTTTGTTCCTATCCGAATGAAATCTAGCATATACGCAGACCTGCTGGAAGAATCAATATGGAAAAAAAGATTTGATTTTCCAACAGGATAACGCCGCTGTTCATTCTTCTGCCTAAACTAGACGATGGTTAAATGAAAGAGATATTCCTGAAATATAGTGGCCATCGCGTCGTCTGGATTTAAATCTGGCACAAACAGTCTATGCAAATGGTCGAAAATTTACTTCGGTATCTCAACTAAAAGCCGAGGTTTTGAAATGGTGGAATTGATGAAAATTTGTTTAAAAAGTTAATAAATTCGATGCCTGACAGGATTTTGTTTTAATTTATTAGCTTCACCACTGAAAGGCTTTCTTCTAGGAACCTAGGTTCGGGTCCTATCTTTTCTAGGCACAATCCGCGCTGTTTCTGCACTGACGAGTACTTCACTAGTATTGTTTATTTCTGTCGTAATTTTAGGAGTATGTACTTATTTCTTGATTTTCCGCTCTTGCAACAAGCGCTTGGTGGCGATCAGATCTCTCCTCGTTTTTAAGATTTATGGCGCTAAATTATGTATTGCGGCTAATCGGCTCTATTTAACAATTTTTGCGATTTCACGAAGCAATTTGTTTTCTTTACTTAGATTTATTATTTTAGTTCTTTTTAAATTTTCCTTGCCTTGCAAATTACGACAAAGCAACATTGAATGGAGCTCCTTTTTTAATGTAGTACAGCGTTATAAGTTTGGAGTGATTTTTCTGTTGGGTTCACATTTCAAACAACATTATCATTAATAAAATTGATTGATTAATAAATTTCCTTATTTGAAATAAAATGAATTTTTATAGATCTACAAATTCGTCTTCTTTTAAAATTTTCTTCAATTCAGTTAAAATGTTCAAAGCAGTATCACGGTGTTAATTTAAGCTTCACTTAAGTATAACATACGGAACACGCAAACCGATTCGATTATTTTTTAATGGGAATCTCAGGTTCGTTTCGTCGAAAGGAAGAATGATCAGGTAGAGTGCGTATCAGCAGCGGGATACAATGAAATGATATAAAAATAATAAATTATCTACGACTTGCATACATAACTTTGAATATAAAACCAAAGGAAACGCGATTACACTCTACGAGTGTGTCAGTAAAATCTGTCTAGTGTTAGTGTAGGTAATTATTGTGTTAGTAAGCAGTGGAGGCAAGAATAAAACACAGTCTTTATTTCACAAACCTCCCAAAAATTCCTTTTTAGCACCGTCGTTTTAAGAGGCCCTCTGAACTTTACGATGTCACATAACTTTTTGATTGCAATGTAAACAAAGTTTTTAGGAAAACATAATTTATTGTTTTGATATTATTAATTAAAGTGAGAAAAAGTTAGCACGCAACATATTCTTACTGCGAGAATTAAATTAATTTTCTATTTTTGTAAAAGCTTATCAACTTTATAACAATTCGGGGTAAAAGCCATTTTAAATATTTACATACATATGTAATATGTATTGGAATTCGTAAAAGTACACAAGACTGTTGTTAAATGAGGGATAGTATTATTTCCCATTTGGTGAAAAAATGTAAATATAGTCGTAAAACACGTCTGCCTGCAATTTCCGAACTTATTTCGAAGCTTCAAATTTTCATGATTTGTAAAGGTGATAAAAAGGGAATCTTTTCTGCAATTCATTTATAAATTGTTAATGTTCTTACTTATGAGTAACATTACGCTGGAACAGTATAAATTTGCTATATGACTATACTATTGCTATTATTTAAAACATAAATAAATTGTTCAAGAACGCCCTTTTTTTATGTTACAACTTTAATGTGACCATTTCTCGTCCCTTTAATTCCGAAACTATATGATAAAAACTACGATATATTTTCCTAAAGTTCTTATATTAATTTTATGTCTTACAGAATATCCTAGAGACAATAAAATCGTACCTACATTAAAGATTCATCTAAACCATCAGAAAATGGTGAAAATGTACTTAGAACAAATGTTAGAGCCGGGGTGGAACCTTGTAAGCTAATAAGCTATGGTTACCATTAATTGTATGTAATTCACCTGTCGATAGTGATAAACTCTCGTCTTTATTACGTACCGCAAATGATTTCTTGTAGTATATACAGTGCATACATAGACTTTTATACATATATTTTACATATAGTAATTCACACTTTGTGCCATAAATTACTATGCAGAATGTACATATCACTAATCCAACTAATGGAAGTATATTAAACTTCAGCTTTAGGAATAGAGGATTTAATCAGTAATTGACTATTATTCTATTTGACAAAAACATGTGAAAACCAGGTCAGTTCACTTCACCATAAGTAATAGGTGCATATACATTACATTCATACATACATATTTATAAAAGCTTGCAATTATACAGACAATTTTGCAAACTATCTGTCGACGTTTAACTCGTACGTTGAGAGCATTCTTAAATCTCTGACGTCTTTAAGGCTCCATCTCCAATCGTTGTATTGCATAATTTTGTCAAATTCAGGCGTATTTTTAGTGAAACGATTTCGTCCTTTCCTGTGTGTGGGTGTAATCGTTCCAGCGCAATATGCCCGTTTCGACAATCCAACTTACTTCTTAGGTTGGGCGACGGTTTCCCTCCCGCGGTTGCACAAAACTTGTTGCCAGCCCAATTTTTGCTCCGTGCTCACATACATGATGGTGGCATGCCAACGACCAGGAGCTCTGCAGGGTGCTTAAAAAGGGTGTGCCCCAGCGGGCTTCTCGGGAATAAAATTTGCTTCCAGACCTTTGCTAGTTTTCCACTGCAGACAGTTTCTTCGACCAGAAAAGTTACAAGACGGAATGAAAAATAATTTGGATTTGAGGAAATCTGCAGGCGCCCAGACGTTGAATATGAGGATTGAATTAAGTCTATTTGAATTAAAATTATAACCTTGTAAGCATAGGCTAAGAAATTAATTTGCAGATGTAATTCTCAATGAAAAAAATTTTAAAAATTCAAAGTTGCGGCGTGGTCTGTTTATACTAAATTTAATTGAAATCACATATCTGGCAATTTTCGATAAATTCATTCTCAATTTTACATCCAATTTTGAAAAGAACCAAGTAGCTATATATTAATTAATTCTGATTATTAATTTGGTTTTTCTACAAAATTGATACTACAAAATAGTAATTAGTAGTATTTCTGAAAACAATCAAAGTAAAAAAAAATTTGTTTTCCTTTCTATAATTTTTTTTGTACCAATCAAATCTAAAACGATATTTATCGTAAAAGCATCGTGAACCTATGAAAATGACTGCTGAAAAAATTTAGAATTTACTAAGCCCTAGTAAATATTTAACCAAGTTAGAAAACCGCGATTACTACCGTCAAATCTGTGGGAACTGTGTCATTGATATTCACAACGAAGTTGATGAGGAGAATAATAGCGATAATAGCAAATTTGCTTTTAGAATAAAAATACATCGAAGTGTGAATACCCCTAATAAATATGAATAAGCTGAAACCAATTCCTTTTTTGCCGACTTACCTATATAATTTCATTAATACTAACACTAGATTGGCCAAATAAGTTATTTTGGCTGTTTTTTAATTTGAACTAGTGAAAAAATTATATTTATATAATTAATTAATATATTTATATGTAACTGATAATTTCTGTTGCATCACTGTAAAATCGAAATATTATATGCATTCCCAAATGAATTTCATGAGATCTAAGGCTCTTTTGCATTTAAACACGTTTGTCTTTTATCTTATTTCTATCTAATGTTAAACAATTGCGGAGAGATTATATTTTACAAAATATCCTATTTTTAGAAATAACTTCATATCCGCAATTTAAGCCTCTAAGAATTTGTGGTCTGGCTCGTCCGGTGCAAGTGCCATTTAACTCCATTCATCGGTCGTTGCAACCTTCTTGCTTCTCTATCTTCATTATACGAATGTAGCTAGTTAATAAATTACCGTCAACTTTCTTCTTTTGTTGTCTCTGGTTAATAAAAGGCAATGCAACACGGTTGGACGGAAAGCATCAGGCACTCCTGGGAGTCGCTCGATAATCCCACAGACGTGCTAAAAGTCGCCTAGCTTCACAGATCTGTGCACGTTTTCAGCCTCTACCCTTTTCGCGTTCAATTATGTTTCCGATGAGATTGTAACACGAGTTGGGTATCTTGTTTTCGTCATTTACACGGCTCTGCCAGATAGATTTCTATACTTTTGCTTAATTAATGCTGATCGATCTTCCCATAGCCACTACGATCAAGTGTAAGCCGCTGGTGCAATGAAGTATGATAAGCGTTGAAGCACATCAATTCTAACTAAAACCACATCACTAGTTGCATAATCTGTGCCATGCCGACTATTCTACAATATCATAAAATCAAGATTTCAAATATCGTGCGTCAGAGTCAGTTGGAGGAGCAAATAATGAAATAGTGCGATAAAGCCTCCTCTGCTTGAACGGAGCCAAAGTTTTTAGGTACTTTTGATCTAGATTACTTCAATTTTTGTTTGTTTTCTGAGAATTTTGGAGTCTTTGGACGCTGGACGGAAAGCATCTATGATTTTGGCCTGAATCTCCGGTTGTCTGCCCATTTGGAACGGCTGAACTTATCTGGGACGATTCAATTTAGGTACTGCTGATGAAGCGAGAATATTAAGAAACGTGAGGAGAAATTCTCAATATAAAGTGTATTGATTTGTGCCACCCCGTGGCTCGTAATTTCGGCTTAACCTGATAAAATATTTGACAGTGTTCTCATACATAATTAATCATAGGGAACTTTATCATTTTGGAGGCCTTAACCAAAACATAGAAATGTTATTATCTTCAAGGACTGAAAAATTATAACCTTCATCGACTAAGTAATTATATTAAAGTAAACACATTAGTTAAGGTCTTCATCACAGTTATGCTCAAGTGGTAATTATATAAAATTAATAATATGGGTATTCTGTAGAATTGTAAGGAAGGCGATATTCTCATTCTTTCAAATTACTCGTTTTATTTTCAGATTACTTCTTAGTTTTCTCAGCAACAATTAATAAATTGGTTGCACTGGTTGTCTAGGAGAAAAGGTTATAAATGTCTGAATAAGTACATGTTAACCTCTTATATATTCCCCCCAAAAAATAGGTCATGAGCAAGAAAAAATATTGCTCCTATTTCTAGACACATTGAGCTATGAGATAATATGTAAAAAATCTATGGCATTTGATGGCAATTATTTGTAGCTCTGCAAATTTTGACTTATATTCATCGCTATTAATTTTTTGTATAATATAGTACAACTGGTCTGCATCAAATACCTCCGTCAAATAAAAATATGAATCTGAAGATTTTATCGTGTTAAATCTACATCTATCTGCATTACCTTTTTAGGATTCCGTACCTCAAAAGGAAAAAAGAAACCCTTATAGGATTACTTTGTTGTCCGTCTGTCTGTCTAGACCCTTTTTCTCAGGACCGCGAAGAAGTATCAAGTTGAAATTATCAAATACTCAGGTCTGCAATCCCTTGGAACTGTGAAAAATCAAACTTTTAAATTAACCCATATGTACTTCCCGTTGACCTAGAATCATGAAATTTGGCAAGAAGCAATGTCTTATAGCACAAGTAAAGGGAAAAATCGTAAAACCGTAAATTTGTAGTTACATAAAAAAACAATAATTTTTTTACGGAATCGCGAGTCCGACTCACACTTGGCCGGTTTTTTTGGTGACACGTATATGTATACATATATGTATATGTACATATATACATGTATATTTGGAATATTTTTGTTTTTTAATTACTCGAAATTCCATGTTTATTGTGTTACTTTTATGCGTTTTTAATCCATTCAGGTGGTATTATATGTATAGTATAAACAAAACTGGTTTTAAGAAAGTTATTTTACACCAACGCAGTTCTTCCCTATAATTGCTTGGAAAATATGAAAAGGAAGAAAACTGCTAAGTAAAATGCTATCACACATAATTAGTTATTGGAAAAATAAAACAAACATGTTTTCCCACTTCAGTGTAATTGGACACCTTTTTACGACATCTATTAAATAGTTCAGTTCTTATCTTTACACTATGGTTTTCAATTGTCCCAAACCATCAAGAAATTAATTAGAAGTATATTTAATTTTCGAAATTTCAGACCACTGTGTGGCTTTATATACAAATACAAATTTTTAGCGTTTAATCTATTTTGACTAAAATGAAAGATTCACTAATGAGAAATGCGCCAATATTGACTTTGCGAACAAATACTTGAATTATGTAGGTTCATAAGGTTAAACAATCAAGTAAGTGTAATTTTCGAAGTGGTCGACTACTTTTTGAAGTGGACTACGGTCGAGTTCAGAGGTCATTAGCCATTCCATTATTTTAGCACCATTATTATTTCTTCCTTCAATGACTTTAATTTTTCATTTGTGTGGTAGGTATTTTATATCTATACATTTTTCACCAAATAAGAAAACATTGCTCGCATATGTCGCAACACGAAACAAGCATCATTAAATTATCCTCTCACTTCCAAGTTGGAAGTCAGCTTCGGCAAGCCCACTGTATGAAAAAGTATGAGTCACCAAATAACAACTCATTTCAAAGCGTAGACGGTGTCGGCACGAGAGATTATCAATTCCGTAATAAAATCAAAATTATTGTTAATGCTTTGTTCCGACTATCAACCTAAATCAATTCGTAGGTTTGCCCTTTCTACGACTTTATACTGAAAAAAGAAGGTCACTCGGCCTTTGTGCCAGCGAAACACTGAGGTGATGAGACTGCTTCTTTCAGTCGGGCTTGGATTGGATTAGCCCTAATGAAGTCAAATGAAGCCAGAGCACTCAGCAGATGGAGCAAAATCGCGGAACAAATTTAAGCAATTAGTCGCGCTGAATTCAACCAGTAGAATTTTTTCAATGGGAAATTGAGAAATTCGCTGAAGCATGATTTTTATATTCACTAGCCAACATGACAATACTCTCGTACCTGGCTGGGCAAGATTACTTCACTTTTTGTAACATTTAAATTTTTGGTAGAGTGAGTGGCCACTCGCTGTCTCGCAGATTTAGACAGTAATTTCAGGTGAATCGTGAATGGTATAATTGTTTTCATCGGACAAGCTTTCTGAGTAGAATAAAGAATGGTGTACATAGATATCTAAAATTACTTACAGTAGTTAATTGCGGACTAATTGTTAACTACCATGAAAGTAATTAATGTAAGCGACGGAATCAGTGGCATTGTTTCTTCATGCCCCTAATTGAAGTATCACACGAAAGCTCAGTCGTTCATTCATAGAATTCTTTAATTATAATTATCATATTTTGATTTGATCGCTGAAACTTGAGCGATTGTCTTGATTTGTTGCGCAATTTGCTGCTTATTTCCCAACAGTATTATGGTAATGCAAACATTGGTTATGTCGTCGGATTTGAAAAAAATAACAAAACAAACCAAACAATGTGCGTGAGTGTATACAGTTGAAAGCCTTTATATTATGAATTCTTACAACGATTAAGGAAATTCGATTGATTGCGAAAGTTCTGCTAATTGGATGAACGTTGTAATTACCATTGAAGAGCAATTATGCTAAATGCTGCATTTATAGAACACTGGAAATAGCTTACAAATGATGAATTCGAAAGGTTTTATTTGGAACAAACTGAAGAAAGATATTCGCTCTTTCTTTTACTTATTTGTTCTACGTTTCCCACTTTCTTTTAATGAATTGTTACCAAGGTGAAAACCAGTTTCATATTTTTATGATATTGTTCAAAAGATGTTAAACCTTCTCAAGGTTTGGTAGTTTGATATTAAATATATGTATATAAATATGCAAAATGTAAATTTTTATTTACTCCCCCAGATTTTATAGCTGCTTTCAAGGATTTTTTACACCTGTTGAGTAGAAGTAATATTTAAACATTTTAACAACAAATAACAATCATATAATCATGATAAACCTACCTACTTACCTGCTTTCAAAGCCGTTATTTTATTCCACTCTGGGAATACTTCTCCATAAGAATCCATTTGTAGACATATGGGAATCCAAAGAATTCAATTTTAAAGAAATAAAAATATGTTAAGTTTTTGAATTGGATTCTTCTTGGAACATCTTTGGTCTTCGGCAATTTTCAAACAAATGGCATATTTTTGCAACTACGTAAATACATATTTAAGTTAATTCATTTTGACTTTATTAAATTCTTATACTTTAAATGAAATCGGAAGAAGTATTGGTAAAATTTTCAATTTTTTTAAAAAGCAGTCGTTGTTATTCCACAAATAGTGAAAGTACAATAACCATACCTTTAATGAGAATCGTATTTTCCGTAATCCGTTTTCTAAACTTAACAAATTCAAGGTGGCAACCAAAATTTTTGAAAATTCAACAAATTTTAGTGAAATTTAGTAGCAACGGTATTTTGAGACCACTAATTTCGAATTTACTCTCATTTGGAAATTCAATTCTTCATGAAAATTGGAATTTGAGTGTATGTTATAACCAATTGGTCTATGATTTAATTTCCAACAGCGCGCATCTCACCAACAGTTTGGTCAGCTACGCACCAAGCCATCTCAAAACGACACAGTTTATAGTTATCATTTTTTTTCATCGCAGTTCGTGGTTATAATTTTTGGCCCAATCGGTTTACCACGAACCTGACTGATAAGTTCTATTATAAGAGGTAATTAACTTTCTTAACTTTTTTCAACTTTTTCTAGAACGTGAATACCTCTTCACGAGAAGAGCATTTGAGAAGTCTAACTAAATAATATTTATTATATCCCGGGTGAAAAATATTACTCAACTGATTTAGCACATAATTTATAAAAAGCTTCAATGTGCAAGAAATACACGTGCTACCAGTATTCATACCAAAAATACGATTATTTTTGCAAATAATATCCATAAACAATTAATGATATCACTTTCATTAAACATGTTTTGGAGTTGTCTTCATTTTTAATATTTCTATTTAACCGGACCGTCTTTAATTCCATTTAATAAAAAAATGAAATGCTGAAATGAATATAATTTTTATACCTTATTTTCCATGCTGTATTTTATTAATTCATTTAAAAATTCTTCCCCCATATGTGCAAAGATGGTAATTTTCTATGTTCTTCTTCAAGGTTTACTGATTTATAACTTCAGCGTGAGTCACGTTTTCAAATTGTTTGTAATAAAACCAAACAATTGGATGCCCACCTGCGAAGCTATTCGTTGCTTTGCGTTAGTTGCGAAGTTTTTGATGTATGTTACCTCATTAAATTCTGAGCATATTTTCTTGAACTCTTTGTATTAAAGGTTTGAACCTTTTACAATTAGTGCTCTGTTGCCTCCACCTCCATAAAAGTCATAAACTGCTGCTTTCCTATGCCTTTGTTTTGTGAACACCCTGTGAGTTTGTTCTGTTTTAGCACTAAACATGAAAATTAGCAGAGGAAATGCAGCTCACCTTGTTTAATTAATCCTCAGCTCTGTTACCACAACTGGCTGAAGTGGAACTCACCAGAATTGCGGAAGCATAAAATTTTACCGAAAAACGTTCATTTCTAAACAATTTCTATAGAGGCACATTTCTCAGCACTAATAGTGACTTTTTATGGAATGCACATGAGCGCGATTTCAACCTAGTCGCGAAGTGGAACCGCAGAAGGTCAACGTACACCCACCCACCTGCATTGACTCTTGGTTCGAGCAAGATGCTGTTAAATGTTCTGGAAATTTGTGCACCACGTGAAGGTAGTCGAAGCACGTTAAACATGTAGGTGAACTGCAATTAGTTGGTGCGGATAATTGAGGCCCTGTACTGAATCCATATTATCAGAGATTTAATAAAACATCTCAAAACCAGCCCTCACCATATTCAGCGTTCATAAGTTCGAGGACAGCTTACCGCTGACTTTGAGGCTCACATCTCAATCTCGGTTGCGATGAATAAATCAGGACGAATCTAGCAAAAGTTCTTTTATGGTTCGTGCACACTCTGATTGATGGTTACACCTGGCGGCGCTCGGAAATATCAACAGTCACCGGTAAAGGTAAGTTAAGGTACCCCTAGCCTAGGGTTTCGCTTGATAAAATCCAGCAGCTAACGATGCCGCGGGCGCGCGATAATTGATTCGTTTACGATGCCGCTGAATTCGCGTATCTTCGTTTGCGGCGCTAAATGCGTTTCCACTCGAGTTCACTTCATCCGGACTCCAGAGTGAATGCATATTCTTGAGCACGTTCGAGCTCGGTGTCAAGTGTGGTGGCAATTTTCTCGTTTGGGAAAACAACATGAGACCTCAGTGGCCTCGGAGCGGGCTACCTCTACCTTGATTTTATACTCGTGACTGACGCCGCAACTCCGATCGTACAAACATTGCTCATTTCGCTGGCATTTCGAATTTTGTTTCGAACCTTTTAGGCCTCCCAGTCTTTCAGGTCTGCACTTTTCGTTCCGGCTAAATTACATACGTTGTTGTTTCAACATTATCAGTCAGCTTTCGTGAAACTATTTTTTAATCAATTTACAGCTTTTACAATTATTAGTGATTAAAATTGTATTTAGCGAGCGCATTTTGCTTTTCCAGGTTCTGAGTGTTTTTCGTTTAATACATCTACTGGTGATTATATTCTACATCGAAGAATAGCTACTGATTGTCACTCAAGATGGAATTCCGGTTCAGTTTGGAGCCAATGTTCCCGCAGCCTATCATTAAGATCAACAACAATTTACTACCTCACAATTTCCGGGGAGATCGAAGAGCTGCTCTGTAAGATTGAAAAATACATAAATTTCTTGTAATTTGCAACAAATTTTTAACGATTTATATTAATCCGCAGAGACACTACCACCAAAATAGCTGAAATTGTCAACACAATGGGGGAATTCTCAGCCAAAGCGCAAGGACTAGCTAAGCCTGTCACCACAGCTCAGAAGCTAAGGATGTCTGATCAAATTATCTATTTATTAGGCGACCCAACTGAAGGAAAAAGGTAACTCAAATTTAATATTATTGGGCAATATTTATTATAAAAATAGATATAAAACCGATAGACTTCAATTAATTTTGGTGACTATTTTAACAGAGCATTTTCATTTTTGAAGCAGTCTTCGTTAAAGCAATTATGATATGTTTATCTAGAGATTTCATAAAAAAAAATCATAAATATTTCTATTTAATTTTTTCATTTAAACCTTTCAACATCCAATTTTTTTATTGCATACAATGTACGTAAATATATGTGTAATAGGTCATACTTTCTGATCAGAACTAGATGAGATCGCTAACTGTTCGTGTTAGCTCAGCAACAAACAAATTTCATATACTTAATTTGTAGTATTCTTAACATAAATATCATTTTTGAAAGTCGTGTATTGTTATATCTTTTTCCAATTATTTTAACAATAAGAAATGTTTGCATTTTGCTTTTCTTATGTGATTTTTTGGGCGCAATTCATCTACAACAGTCATACCGATCGAATTTCTGTTAGGATGCTGATTCAACATTGTTAAATAAAAAGGCATATTTATAAAATCGGAAAGAAATCGTATGTTTGTAGCATGTAAATATGTAATAATATAGTGATTAGTTCTAATTGTTTCATACATCTTTAAAATAGAAATCGGATATGATCCAAAATAAACAACAATTACTTTTTTCCTGTACCTAGATAATGTTATAAACTTCATGTAACTCAGGCACACGAAAATGCTCCTCTATTTTTAGTATTTTGCTTAGGTTGGCTTAGCAAAAATAAAATATTTATTATTCCGCCCAATTAATCACATCGTGCAGTTCTAGCATGGCTGGCATAGCTAAGCAGACGAAGACTCGACTACCTACAAATCGTGGGTTAATCGAGTTCATTTACCTGCGTCGTGCTGTGTCTGAACCATCAGAAAATGTGACTTTGAAACAGGTAGTTTTCCCCCTAAAATTGTTCTGAATCTAAAACGTATACAATATTTGTAAGAAATTATCCCCCGTCAATTCCGTCCTTATAGTGGCAAACAAAGATCCCAAGACGTTCCGGCAGCGCTGCGGATTTTCTTCGTGAGTATCAAACAAACTGTTTCTGTCGATCTTAATCTTCGCGGTGAATTGTTTTCGGTTCGCCACAATTGAAAAGTGGTAAGCAAAAGTTTCCCATTCGTCGCGTGAGTACACGCTGCTAATTTACCTGTAAATAATTCCTTGCTCGTGTCTTGCCCGTATTTCTTGGGATCGGGGGGCGCATAGATGGCATATGATGGGAGTATTATGCAAGTCACTCATTCAGCCTGCGGTCGACGTTTGCATACTTTGTGGTGTTGTGGACGGACGGCTGAGATTTAATATTGCCCCAGAATCGCCTGAGTCGTACTTTATCCCCGTCTAGGGGGCATTTTGAATGGCTCTGTAACTTTTATTACCTTTGCAGTGGTTCTGTTATCGGTCTGCTGAAGGTCGGCAAGAAATCGCTGTATGTGTTCGATGAGAATGGCGAAACTAAAATGGTTAATGCGCCATGTGTCCTGGACTTTTATATACATGAATCACGACAGAGGGCTGGTCTTGGTAAGGATCTCTTCGAGACAATGCTGGAAGAGGAAAAGTTCATACCAGAAAAGATGGCCGTGGATCGACCCTCTGACAAACTTTTAGGATTCCTGAAGAAACACTACGGGCTCGAAAAGACAATTCCTCAAATGAACAATTTTGTAGTGTTTGAAGGATTCTTCGACAAACCTTCGATGAATAACAACAACCAGGAAATTGAGGGTGGCGTACATATAACAGACAGGTGAGTGATTTCCCTCAATTTTTAGTCATTGAATATTCTTGGGTGTTGTTAGAAAAAAATTAAATAAATTTTCCCGCCCTTATTACGCACTTGGAAATCAAAGCAATAGCACTTGAAAGGCCGATACGTTCATGCGTGATCAGTCACATTATTCAAAAAAAAATCAATATTGGTTGCTGCTTACATATCGGATTAGACGCTAACAGCTCGCGTTTATTCCTGTGACGCGGCATTCAAAAGCGGCTCTTTACATCACGCTTTCCCCATCGAATTATCGACCAAACTTTTTTAATTTGATGCAAATTGGTATCGTTTGGTGCTGCTTTTGAAAATTTGCAAAAGTTTAGACTTTGATATTCGTGTTATATTTAGACGATGGGCTTGGGTGTCAAGATGGGTTAATAGGTCTTAGTTATCGAAAAAAAAAACTTCAAAATTACTCAAAAGGAAAATGTGTTTGGGTTTGATTTCGAGAAGGACTTAAGCAAGGGAAGGAGTTAAGTGCTGCCTATAAAAGTGAAGAGAAAATTGTATACTTAAAAAGCCTGTCGTCTACACGCAAACTTTTTATGGTTGGATTTAACAAATTTTGCTAATTTATGGAGTTTCTACCCTTTGAATTAGTTCATTCAACCTTTCCCGACTGAGTTTTAATAATATTTCTTTATAACACGCAAACATTTTTATTTTATTCATTCAATTATGTATTTTCTAACTTCCAAATGAGAAAGTGTATTTAGTAAAAAGTAATAATAGTGCGATTGTCTACAATCATTCTCATTATTTATCAATTTCCGTAAATCTGATATCGGTTTTTGTTTCGAACCTATTACTTTTGAAAAAAAACACATTTTATTATTTATTTTATTAAATATTTTAAACATTAAGCATATACTTCATTCATTACTAATAAAATTTGAATAATTCTTCTTAAAAATCACTCCCAATTCCGATTCAAGAAAATTATCATTATTTGAACAGTTAGCTAGAAATCAAACGGAATATGATTTATTTAATTTATAGTAAATTAATTCATATCATCTTTGTAAATGAGTTCACGAAAATTTGAATATTGTTTTTTATAAATGGAAATTAAGTCAACATCATCATTTTTAGCAAGAGAATTACGAAATCTTTACGAAGTAAACAGACGACGAAAAAGAAGATTTTTATTTACTGTGTAAATTTGTCAAGGCTTTCACCTTCTCGTATAATCAAAATTCGGTACTATAGATGTTAACTTTTTAAAACTTTATATAAGTAAGAAAGTAACTTAAATAAAATATCTTACTTATACAAAATTTTTATCAATTTTTATAAATAATATTTAAAATAAACATTTTTAATTTGAATTTCTTTATAATGTGAGGAGCTTTTCTAGTTCTAAAACAAATGTTTAAACACACGTTCACGATTCTTGAAGACAATACATATATGTTCTGAAAAGAGATTATGAAATCCATTCCAAAGAACATTATGTATTTGAAAGCAGTGCCCCTAAAAACCCTCTGATACTGAATTTTTCAATTCAATGATAATTATTTTCCAATTTTAACTGATCATTAAGCGATATTGAAATTGAGTAAAGACCCAACATTTTGCCCTAAATAAAGAAGTTAACTACCATAGTGAATTTAAGAAATGAATTCTATTCCAGAAAATCTAAACGATTTATACATACGATCTTTATAATTTGCGGTTGGATTACCGAAACGATACTCATAATATTTTAATTTTAGTGAAATTTTTTTGCACTATTATTGAGAAAAGTATCTGCTCAAAATCTTGTTTAAATAGTAGGTGAACATTTTATGAATGATAAGAAACTCATAAATAAATATGACGAAAAGTGCTTAAACATTGTAGTGATATAGGTCACCTAATTTCATCCTTCTCCAGCATGTGCCAAACGGATATTTGTTTACCTAATAATTTGTGCTAACACGAAAATTGTTATTTTTTAAGTACATGCCTCTTGCAATTAAAAGCTAATTTTCTTCCAATTAATCAACTATATCTAACCTTAAATTGTATTTAGTCCTAACACAGCACTATTCGGGCCGCAATTTACTAATGAAGACAAAAGGAAACTTAAGCTACAGCCAAAGGCATCACCAACGGGCATGCCGCAGATTCAGAGCTCACCGGTCGGAAGGTATGCGGCCCCGCGCCCTATGTGTAGCATGGCGGAGGTAGGTTCATATTTCATTAACTTTTTATTAATTGCTGTCACATGCTTTGAAATGTTACTAAAATACTAAAGTTTGACTAATGTGTGGTGGTAAATACAGTGTCTTAGGTATGGGAATAGTGCTGAAGGATAAATTCATCAAAAAAGGGGGGATAAAATATTTCGGTAAAATTTGCAACATCATAAAATTAAGATGCTTAAAAACAAAAATAATTGCAGACAACTCAAGAACAAGTTCAGATATTGTGTTCTGTGAAAAGAAAATTACTTAAATTTGCTTTTACTGATTCAGCTGTACCAACAGTTGGAACAATAAAGTTTAAAAAACAAGCCCATCATGGATTTTAACCTAATTCAGGAAATAGGCCAAAGTTGGTAAAATATACTGAATGGTTTTTTTAATAAATCCAATTATAAAAATTCACTCCGGTCGTATTTTTCGTGGAAATATTCAAACTTCAGGTACATTGTTTTCTTTCAGTAGGTACATACATATTAAAGTTATTAAAAATTGTTTATAAATTAATTGACTTTTAGCCTTTAAATGAAGAAAGAAACCTTAATTGGAAAAGTAATCCAAGAGTTAAATTTGGTGGAAGCTAACAAAATCTCTACAACAAGCGAAATAAGTTCATTGTATTTGCAATGCAATGTTCGATATTTATTCATGAAGAAACTATTGAATTTGAGTTGTTCGCCTTTTTCATCGGCATTACCATTGAACCAAAAGGATTTTAAAACAACTGAACACCGAGGAGGTAAAAGTTCTTTTATGAATACTAAATAAATATAGAAATTATACACCCACTTCTTTTAAAAGTTCGTTGTAACTTTGTTGCAAATTTATAAATCGAGTCGGACAGTGAACGTATTTTCTAGATAGAAATTTTGAGATACCTGTTTTTCCACTGACAAATGAAGTATTCTAATTTTTCATAAAATATATGTATTATTAAAAATATTATGTTAAATAAAGTTTAATATGTTCTTAAAGCGTAAATTACCTGAAAACAATAGACTTAAGTGGTAGATTATGCAACAATTGAAATTTATAATTTCCCAAAAAGAAACTTTAATGTTTATCTGTATGTTTATTCTTATTATAAATATTTTTATATCCAAAATTTCATATTTTTAGGGTTTCTTACCGAAACTTTATAGAATTACTTCCACCCATGTTTTGCATTCCGAGTGAAATGAAATCGAAAGAAACTTAATGCTCCTTTTGAGTTTAATAAAATTCAATTTAATAGGAACTTTTTAAGATCTTTTCGATTTAATTTCACTCGGAATGCAGAACATGCACGTTGCTGTCCGTCTGCCTGTTTCTTCGTCAATGTCCTTTTTCTCAGAAGTGGCTAGAGTATCGAATTGACATTAATGCCAAATGCTATAGTTTACAGCTTCGTAGTCCTCTAAAAATTTAAGGTTCTCTTTGGTATGAGGAAAAGTTCGTCCAAAAATTCCTGATCAGCAAGAAAGTTTTTATAAAAACTAAAATAACTTTCTTCAAACATATCTCCGCTTTAACATTAATTATTCGTATATTTTATCTGAAAATTGATGCTAATTTTGAAACAATATCAAGGCAAACTACAGTAAAAACAAACAGAAATGTGTAAGTTACGACCGTAATATAATTTACGGCCGTAAAATAATGGCGATACCGATTAACAACAGTTGTACTACTTGCGTTCGAATTTCGGAAAAACGTTTATACTGATACTGGCCGTAATACAATACTGATAGTTTGAAGGGGTATAACTCAATGCAATGAGAAGTGTAAAATTAACTCACCTGACTGACACATCAACAACTATATGGTACTTCCCGTTGACCATAAATTTGGCCCGAAGGAAGGTCTTATAGTACAAGTAGAAGGAAATATCCGGAAATCATTAAATTCTAATTTTATACCCTATATATACATAGCTACGTAACCCTAAGAACTTGAGTCTTAATCGCATTTGTCGGTTTTTTTTTTCTTTCTATAGAAGAAAACTTCAAACTTCCTTTCAGAAGTAGTAAAAACTTGTCTTCTTTGAGTGGATTTATAACTTTGCAACAGAGTGTCTTACATATAATCGACACGGAAGCATGTCAGGAAGACAGTACTACGAATTACTTAAAAAAGCCCGCTTCCTTTCAGATTTGATCTTCTAATGGCCATTAACGAATTAAGGTCAAGAATCTCGGAGTGTTTCAAGAGGTGTGTCCCAAATTGTTTCAACGATGTTATAATATCCTCGCGTGCCTCTTTGCCTATGGAAAGTCAAAACTCTTAACAAAACTCGGATACTGTGAACAAGAATCATGAAGAAAAGCATTTCACCAAATGAGCGACACGGTAATTACTTCATTTTCAAGTTCTACATCCGATCGATAAATTAACGCCGACGAAAATCATCGATTGACCAACTGACCAGGTTGGGGTTCTTTGGCTTTTGAGTAATTCCGCAAAAAGAGCAGGCGTTGGGCGGGCACAATGAGGTTTTATTTTCACTGTCCTACAGCGGTTGAAGTTGAAAATGTATAGAAAGTGAAAACAGTTGAAATCTTCACCTTTCGTGCCTTTATGTAGTTAATCTGTCTATTTGCATGTGTCACTATCTGCTCCTTCGGTCAACCGTTCCGCGGCCCTTTCCGCAGCTCGTTAACAAGTCAAATGTTTTTCAGACTGTCGACTCTTTTTGAATATGGCTTTAAGGAGTACTCCGAACACTTTGCCTCATTTCTGACGAAATATTTAAATTCATGCAATGTATGCCGGCCAAAATGGACTCTAAAATAGGGCGAGTAGAGATAATAATTTGGGTGTGCTTTACGGCAGGGTTGGATATTTTCGTATAAAGGGGCATACCTGCAACCGTCTAAGGATACTTCAATAGTTAAGTGCGGTAGGTGCAAAAAACCTTCCTTAAACCGGGGAAACGCCTCAATGCTGTGAAATTAAGATTGATGATATCCCAAAAGAGATTACTTCACCAAAATGGAGGAAAAAATGTATTATTTTTTATGTGATGTATTAGGGTCTTTCGGTATAAAACATTTCATGTAATTTTACGGGGATGAATTTGGTTTCTGCACAAGTAGACGTCCGGTTGATGTTGCGATGCAAATTAAAAATGAGAAAATATAAAAAAATATGGGGATGAAATCCCTTACAAATCTCAAGTAAAGCAAGTATATACATATACTTAAATAATTTATTTATAAACTCGCTTTTTCTACTTATAACACACAGCTGCGTAATTGCTTCCATTCTTTTTAACACTTTCTATTCAGGGTTTGTATATGGTATTCCTGGAGCATATCAGGGAGATATATTTATTTCACAGCTCAGTTATTTTCCTCTCAAGCCCTTGTATTTTAATCCCTTCATTGAAAACACTTAGAAAGAGTGGCAACAAAGGTCTACGACTTTGTGAAAGTATTCTGTTGACTTTTCTTTTGTTATTTCCATATTGCGTTATTTCCATTTCTCATTAATATATTACTACTTGTTTATAATCTTTAGATTTGGAGGTATTTCTTTTATTTCCAAGTAATAAAAAGGTATAATATAAACTGTGAAAACTATTTTAAATTGCATTGAAAATAAAAAAGTGATAAAATCTGAAAATTACAGCAAATTCATCAGCATTTCGTAGCGCAATTCGACTAATTTGACTGTGACGACTGTAGATAGGTTAGTCGGTATATTGTCATGATGGAAGAGCACTTTTTCTTGAAATTATAGAGCTTCTTTTAAATTTAAATTCCTTCATAAAATTAAGAATTTTATGGAATTTCAATTTAAAGGCAGCTTTGCAGGCTTTTTAATAATTTAACTCAGTTGGAATACAGAAAATGGGTGCACATTTTTAAAAAAAATTGAATTTTACATGGGAATAATTGCTTTAATTTGCATTAAATATACTTTAATCATTTCTAGATACTTTTAGTTCAAATAGCTCCTATCCATTCTGAAATTATGTACATTTTTCTTCTTCATTTATGAAGGCCATAAAAGTGAATATTGTACATTTCCCCAAAAGTTTCAAATGTTCACATTTAAGTTGTTGGGTTAAGTGAAACTATATAACTGTATAATTTTTAATATATTCCAAATAGTTTATTTTCTTGTAACATTTGCAATTCTCGGCTTAAATGACTGCACTTAATGATAGAAAATGTAAGGTTTGTCAAAATAACGATATTTTTTAGTTCAGTAAAATTTGAAAAGAACCCAAGTTTATTATAGGAAACATAAATTGTTTTGTTCTACTATATTATTTTTTTTGTTGAAGTGGCGTGCAAAAAAATCGGTACTCAATCAAAGTACAACTTCATTGTTTAAAATTCTATTGGAATATACATTGTTCATTTCATTTATTAAATAAATAAATAAAATAAAATAATAATATAAATAAATAATTTATTCCGGAAGTCCATCTCTAGTTATACCTAAGTTTTAATAAAAACTTTTATTAGATTGCTTGTAGTAGGAATATCATAAGGAATTAATTGTATAAAAATCGGAACCAGTTTTTGTCTCATACTTCGGCCATAAGAATAATCTTCGAATTTTGACAAAAGGATTCAAGAAACTTTTTTAATTAAAATACAAACATAAAAGTGTATACCTTAATATAATATCTTTTCTTAAAATCTATTACAATTTCATCTTTTCTCTTGCAGATAATTCACAACAATGCAACAGCAGCTACTGGCGAGCCTAACAGGTACGCAATTTATTTCCTTAACTGCTATTTTTTCAAGTTACTATTAAAGTTCGAGCTTAAGTATAATATTGTATTATATTGTCATTTATCATTAGACGCATTAGCAATAAGGCTAGCTTCTTGCCATCCACCACTTCACTTATGATTTCTCATGTTTTCTTTTTTCAGAGTTATAATGGATTGAAAAATCGTTAACAGAAACTTAATTTTTAGTTCAAGGAATGTCGTAATATATTTTTATTTAAATTCTAATTTGAACTTATGGTTCTTTTTGTTGTGATTGTGCTCGTTATATTTTCTCAAATAATTTTTTTTTACACATCGGACTATTTATTAAATTGTATTTATTTTGTATTTTCCCTCTCTTTCTATTTACTTCGCTTTCTAGTTTTAAAAATTTTGTACAAATAACATTAAAAGAATAAAGACATAAAATTTATTTTGATCATTTTGTGTTATTATTATTATAATTATTATTTTTTTGCGGCGTCTTTATTTTTTAACCTTCTCTTTCTTCAAGAAATGAACGTTTTGCGAGTGATTATGCATTTTGTGTGATGTGAAATTGATAAAATAAAAACAGTTTGGCAAGAGAAATTAAAAAAATGCAAGATGCCTCTTTTATTGAAAGAATATTTATTTCTTTGTCAATCTGCTGCACTTAGTTTGAGGAGCACATAAAGCACTGATGTGTGTTTGATAGCGGACATATCTAGAATTGGACGTATTTTAGTAAAATTTTTACACAAATGGCACAATATTGGGTGTGAACACTTTAAATAATATATTTAATAGTTTATCCAAAAAGCTTAAAACATAGGCATAATGCTTAACAAATTTTTGGACAAATATGAAGGAAAGGTAATTCAAGCTCTTCTAAATATGTATTGCCATTAAGCAAAATTAATATGTATAACATCCATTTAAAGAAGAATAATCATTAAATCAAATAATTCATTACAGCAGCAGTGGCAGTAATCCAATTAATAAATCGGTCCTTATTATTTTGGGGTTTGAACAAAATTAGGCTTGTATCTAAGTCAATTTTTTTCGACTGGAATATCAATTCCTTATTACAAAGACTACAATAAAAACTAAAACGAAGTTTCTAAATCACGACATCTAATTAAATTTCAAATAACGGACGGCTGTTTTTTTATGCAGCTTTACATGATTTTTTTCGGTTTCGGTTTGCGTGAATTTTTAAGTACACGAAGAGTTTCATCAACTGTAGCCTCAAAAATTTAAATGTAGAATCCCATTATAAATCTTAACAAGTAAAAAGAACCTTACGAGTCCATTCGTATGTACGTATTTATTGCTTTTTAAGAAAACCTGCTATATTAATTTCAATTAACTAGCAGTTATCAAAGAAAACATTTTCATGGTAAAAGGTAAAAATTTGCGGTATCTATCAAAATCTGTAATGTTTCGAGCTACATTTTGGAAAATAAAAATATAAATCAAATCCTTTAGAAGAACAGTGGACTGGGAATGTGTTGTGATATTTGAATTTGAAACTTTATTATATCCATTTGAAAGATTTTCTTCACGCAGTTTCGCACATACATATAATGTAATTTAAAAGAATCTCTTTAGGTTCCTTCTTGAAAAACTGGCAAGAGAACTTACTGCCTTTCTTCCTTCTATTGAGACAAATCTCCTGACAAATAAAATGAAATTAACGTTTTATCAAGGCATTCTCGCTGAAGGAAGTTACCGAAAAGATTTGAGGAATGATTTATACGTTAGATTAACATAGTCAACATTTTACAGATGCTTATCCAAACTTAGATTTGTTTAATTTCGAAATAAGTATGTCCTAATGAAATAAAACTCCTAAATTCTAAGGAAAAGAAAAATTAATTTAAGGCTTGGTATCTATCGGCAGATTGGTTTTCCAATATTCACAAGTTCTACTTTTGTTCCCATTTTTCGCCTTAAATATTTCTACTTGAAAAAGTGACGAATTATTCACAGCATACATACCTATTACCGTGCGACTGACTTTTGAAATGTGAAGTATTTTTTTACATCAATCAGAATCTCAGGCATAGAAAATAGAACCCCATAACTTTTTTTTTAATATATTTTGCAAATGCGTACTTAAAGAGTGTAATATAAGCCGAAATTTTATTACAATAGCAATTATTCCATTACAATTTCAATTAAAATTAAAAATGTGTGATGGACTTTTTATTATTGATTCCTGCAGTAATACATAGTAGGTAATAGTTGCGAAAATCATTATTTTGAAGGATGCGAATCAATATTTACTGAAATAATTCGTTAAATATACCAGAAAGCACTAGTAAAATTGAAATGTTTACTTAAAATTTAAGATGCAATATGCTTTTTATGACTACAATTTCCTTAATCCGTCTTCATCTCCGAAACAATCGGCGATTTTAAAAGTAGTTACATACAGATAATATGACTAATTTATATTTTTATTCTTACGCAACAATCTCCATAGGCGCAAATATAAAAGTTTGCCATAAAATGGATGGTCGAAATTAATAATGGTTAATTTAATGATTATTAAAACAAGATCTATTATTTCTGCGAAAAAAGGTCGGTTTGACTATCGACAGAAAAAACTCTTGTCTTTTGTTGTAGGATGGATCCTAAACTATTTGTTAACTTATAAAATGTTAAGACTAAAACGGCTAACGAGAGAATAATGGTGGTGCCCGTGCCGTATTCAGATATTCGTATTGTTGTCAAGCGCACACACTGAATATTTAATTTGCACTTCCATGTTTAAAGCAAGAAACAAAGAAAGTTCAATGTCCAGATATGTCCCGCTAAACTTTAGAAGTAATAGCAATTAATTAGCTAAAATGCTTAATGCGCCATGAATATTTTAGTGAAGCTTCTTCGCAAAAAGCCGACGAGCAATCTGAAGAGGCGAGTTCCCTTAGTGTTGAAATTGAAAATCTTCACGTTGATGATAATCAAACCGAAGAAGCCGAACAAGAGAGCACAGCTGATCAATCCGATCAGCCCGAGCAGCCAACAAATGGTCTAACCCACGAAGACTTACAGCAGGGCGGCGACGATTCCGAAATTCCAAAAGATGATCACGATGAAGAGAATGTTGGCGATGGCGAACATATCAAAAAGCCCGCGTTTATGAACAAGCAACATACAGGGCTAAAGAATTTGTCGCATAATGTTGGAATGGCGGTGACACCGACCAATAAAATGGAATTTGATCAGGAGCAGCCAGAAAGTTTTGGTGTGGTAAAAATAAATCGGCCGATCGGTAAGGCTTCTCCCACTGATAACACCGACGCTGAGTCGCACGTGTCTTCCGAGGGATACACTGATCAAGGATATTTAGACTTAAAGTTTTACCACAATAGACTTTGGTAAATTATTGTTCGCTCACCATAGTGGACCATTTTGTAAACAATGATAAAAACACAAAAACCGTATAAAATGCATTTTCGTTTTAAGTTCTCTTCACAAGTTTTCATGTTTCATGCTCAAAGTATTCGAACTCGACGAAATATGTTCATTTAGCACAAACATAAATAGCTTACAATGTGTAAGAAAAGATATAAAGTAATCATTACTTTTGGAAATAATTCCCATCTAATTATCGTTCATTGAAATTGAAATTTTTTAATTTCATTACTCTTCAGCTTGTATTTAGAACTACCAATATTATTATTATATCATCCTCATCCCAATTAATGTGATATGAAATTCGGCGATATTAACAACTGAGTTAAAAAATAATTGAAAAGGAATTATTCACAAATTTAAAGTCTTCTTATTTATATTCTTCTTTAAAAACATTAATTGCCTTCAATAAAACTGACTTTTCAATTAATTTATCAAGTAATTCGAATTATAAAATAATTCTTTTTCAATTACTTCTCGATTCAACAGCCAATCTCGGTAAAATCATATGAGAAATTATAATTTTACACTCAGCAACTTAATTAAGAGGCAAATCATTTTCTGATCGCCATATTTTCCTTTACTTTAGAAATTTTTTGACTAATACATATTTCTTAGATCAATGATTCTGAATCAGTGGCTCGTGGCGGCACTACAAATGATCCGCAAAGATTTGAATATTAATTATTATTTCATTAATATTATAGTAGTTTCACACTTATTTAGTAGACTTTTTTGCACATCTAAATAAATGAAATCTTCAACTGCAAAGCTCGGGAAATATATTAAATTAGTAGGTACCGGAAACATATTTGCATATTAAGATAAATTTAGCGCATTTATCTTTAAAATTGATTGGATAATAAAGACAACAACTTTTCATCTTTGGAACATGGAAACCAAATATTGAAGCGCAGTGTAATGAAATCAAGGAAAAAATCAAAAGAAGAATCGTTGTGAAGAAAAGGGTATTTGGAAACTAATCTAATTCAGAGATGTCCAATTCAAGAAGAAGTAATTGAGTTCTAACACGACAGTAATTGCAAAGATTCGATCCAGGCAGACATTAATCTTGAAGATTTCTGAAGACAAATAATCATTTCTCTTCCTAATATTCAAGGATAAAAATAAAAATCGCTTGAAAACTAGAGCGAAAATGTGTTATGCCCTAAGCAGAACTGAACCAAGGATTCAGCAGTTGGTAAAAACCACGCAGCCACGAAAATTTCATTAAAAATGTTACTTTCCTATGTATTTTTTTAAAATACATATTAGAATTTTTAACTATTATAGTAACAATAACAAAAATTGTGTTAAATGGTCTATCATAATGATAAGGTTAAGTACTTAGTCTTAGAGAATACTTTTAGCTCAAAGTTCAAAGCAATCTGAAAATAACTAAAAATTATTTATTGATCTCCTAATTAAGTTGCTCAGTGTGTATTTAATTACTTGGAAGAATTGCATTGCTAGTTCTAATACTGCTACAAAAGTAATAGAATTAAAAAATATAAATTCCAAAGAATGGAATTAGGATATGTAATGAAGTTAACGAGTCTGAAGAAGAGAAAGGACTTTGATGGTATGGTTATAAATTACCAGAGAAAATTAATTTAGTTAGGTATTTATTAAATTAACTCTAACAAGTATCTAGCTAGAGCATAGCTGCGTATTGCCTCTATTTGGTTATGTGGGGATCAATTTAGCGATGTATAGCACATCTAGCTTATGATTAACAGAAAACACTCACCTTTTACTTCTCATTAATCTGCAACTGCAATAGATAACAATGTAATCTGTACATACGTACCTGTTTGAATGAAGATACCATCCCAACAGCCCACCGACAGTTTTCCAAAGATGAGGGTAAATTTTGTGAAAAGAATTAAACAAAAAAACAAATTTTATCTGAACACGTTACAATGCTCTCAATGGCCTATACCAGTTACTGAATTATATGATAAAAATTAAATTAATGAGATTAAAAAATTAGATAACTCCGGTACTTGTGTGCTGCAGGAGTGTGTGCGCTTTTGCAATCGCTTTTTGCTTTGCACGATATTATGCGAAGACAGAGCGTTATTTAATTTACTCAATTTGCGATAATATGCTCCATCTTTCTTGCTGTTTTAAATATGTAATTTATCCGGAAGGTTTTATTGAATTTTCCAGCGCTGAATAGTTCGAATGAAAGCAAATAAGACGACCCTTAACGTCAGACGAACATTAGTAATCAATGAGAAAGAACTGCCCATGCCACCCAGCATAATAATAGTAATAAATAAATAATCATCGAATTGTACTTGTGTAAGTTGCTTCGATTTCATTCATTAAAACAAGCGTGCAAAAAATTTTTAAAAGAATCCTTTTGTATCGGTTGCTGGTCATAGAAGTGGTATAGGTCGAGTGCAACAAGTTTCAGAAATATGTACCAAAAATAAAGACTGTTGGGGCTGAAATTAAATGCCAATGATCTACCAAAATATTGAAATATTAAACGCATTACTTTATTCAAAGAAAAGTTAAAGTTATATTTATAGAGTAAATTAAAATAAAATAACATATAACTAAATTTAAGTTTATACTGAAATACTTAAAAATTTTTGTGTGAAAAGCCTTAGAATTATGTTGAGCACATTAGTTTATCCTTATTGTTTAAGTGTTAATAAATTTTTCCTTCTTATAAATAACATTCACTGACCCTTAAAAAAATAAGGCTGAGTTCATGAACTCTGTTTTACAGATAGACTGCTCTTTTCAAACTAGTAAATTGGGTATTTGATTAAAAACTTAGATTCTTTAAACGAGGTTTGCGCTTTTATTCAATCTCAATTTTCAATCTTATGTATAAAATAATTTTCTTTTGTTTTTCAGAACGTTAAGTAGATAATTTCCTAGAGATTTTGTAAATAAAACGTACGTAGCGCACTTGGGCTCCTTTAAATTAAATATTACACATTTTATGTGAAAACACACACAGCTAGCCGAAAACACACAGGTAGAATGCAATCAAATAAAGTAATAAAGCTAGGCAATTTGAATTCAAACAAGCCCCTTTATATCACTAAGCAACGTTTAGTCGATATTAAGACTATTACAAATTAATCGAATATAAGCGTTTTTGGGTTATTAAACCCCCTCTCGTGTTTTTATTTCCGCGTTTCCTGTTACTGTTTTAGTTTAAATTAACCTAATATTAGTTAAAAAAATTATAGCACAAATGTTGCACTGGTCCTGCAAATCTCGGTATTTGTTTATCTTTAGAGTTGATCCTCGTATTTGTTGTTCAGAAGTTATACTCAAGTTGTTTATTTTGCAGAAAATCAACTGAATTGAATTATCTTCAGAACTATATGATCTGAAGTGGTTTCGGGTTATGCTATTTCGTAAGCGCAGTATAAGGGCAAATGGCAAAAGTTAAGATATTATATGAATGGAAATGTAAAGACAATTTAACTAATTCATTTAGTTCTATTGGTTAGGCATATTTAGCTGCTTATTTATTTATATTATACTCATTTTGATTTAAGCAAGCAATGTAACGAATAACATTTTATGTCTTAATAAACTGAATATAATGCATTTGGTGTTTGTTTTTTAATATTTCTTCTTTTAGAGGTTGAGGTAAGTTCTACACGTGGCGTGGCCTGTAACCGCACTTTGGTTTGAAATAACGAACTTGAAGAATTGATACCTGTTACGATATATGTATGTAGGTATGCTACAGCTTACAGGGTGCCGAGGAAATATGAACGAAAAACTGTTTTATAATTAGTCCTTTATGCCAAAATAGAATTGTTAATTCAATATACATATGTATATTTGAGCAATTTTTTTAGACATCTAAAAAAACAATTGGACTAATATCCCACAATTTATCATACAAATTAGCTAAAAACTCAATCTTAAAGAACCACCCTGTGCTAGAGCGCCTCACCATACAATGGCACTAAACTGGAGCGCATAAGAAAACCTATGGTGAAAAAACGTAAACAAACCAATCTATGTACGCCTTCAATGTGTGAGGCAGGCGTAATGGGTATAACTGCGTTTTAAAAGTAGAGTGACCATTCTTTGTAAGGTTCCATATTCTTTGGTTTTAACCCTTCCGTTTGTATAGGAGGCAAGCACACACCGACGCGGTGGCGGTGAGATGTGCAATACTGAAATGATTTCGAGCGCTCACACCAAACGCGGTTGCGGTGAGTTGCTTTTTATGTCGGATTCTCACCGCCACCGCGCCACGGCTTTTGCGATTGCGAAACTCATTTCAGTTGAAATAGTGCTGTCATCGCAATGAGTGAAGAACTGATTTCAGCAGTAAAATTAAACAATATTCTGTATGATTTATCTCACCCAGAATACCGGGATATTAGAAAAAAAAATAAAATATGGGATCAAATAGGGATAACCTTAAAACAAAATGGTAAGTAGACAATTTGACAATTTAAATTATTTATTAAAACAATTGACCAATCTGTGGCGAATTTCTTCGGCATAGTTTGAAGCTCTTCTTGCATAATTTTGTAAATTGTTTAAGGCTGTTGTTGTAGATTCTGGACCATCAAGATTGTTAAGTAACTTTGTAGGATCTTTGGGTTTTGTTTAAATCAAAAAATTATTCAAAATGCACGCAGCTTTCACAACAGTTATTGCAGTTTCAATTTTTACTAACAACGGCCTATGAAATATCCTCTATTTGTGGGTTAAAATTACAAATGAATTTTCCACAACACGTCTAGCTTTACATAAGGCTTTATTAAATTTTTCTTTTGTGGGATTTTTATGTGCTTTTCTATAAGGAAGTGGCTTCATTAAATTTAGAATCAATGCGAAGGCCTCATCACCAATCAATACACAAGGAGGTTCGGTTTGATTTGGTAAAGGCCTATCTGAAGACACATTAAACGTTCTGTTTGCAAATCTTTTTCCTATACACAATTCTTCGAAAATACCACCATCACTATTTTTTCATATCAACCTTCATCAATGCAGAGACATTGATACTGAGATTCGGCAAGGACAAGGGAAAATTTGTTTAAATAGCAGTAATAACTCGAACCACTCTTTGCAGGACATTTCATAGTTACGTGTTTTCCATCTAAGTTTCCAAAATAGTTTAAAACTTCCCACTTTTCTGCAAATCCATTTACAGCTTCTTCCCAAATTTTCTTAGTAGGTTCGGACATATACAATATATAGGCTGTAGTCATTTCCAAATTGCGTCACAGACTTGTTTAACACTAATGACACTAACCGTAGAAAAGCCGCATCTAAAACTGTGTCTAATAGTTTTATATGAATCCTTAGTAGATATCTGAATTAAATATATTTTTAGGTGAGGATTTAAAATCAAAATGGAAAAATTTGCGAGACAATTATGCGAAACATTTACGGTCCCAAAAAACGCATACTGGGCAAGCAGCAGTTTATCATTATAAATCATGGCCATGGGCCCAACAAATGGAATTTTTAAAACCATATTTGAGACATTCAAATGTTCGTAATGATGATGAATCAGAAACTACTTTTGAAAATAGAGATCAACTTTCACTGGATGATGAAAATACTTTATCAAATACGCAACAATCCATGGAAACAAAACCTTCCACTTCTACTGAAGAAGGATTTTTCCAGCCTGAAGAATATGTTTCAAACAAAATTTCTTCGTCTTTTTCTAGAAAAAGAAAACGAACAGGAACAAAACGCTCTCAACCTTCTCCAGTGGAAAAGGTCTTAGCATATTTTGAAAAAAATAATTCTAAACTTACTGATTGTTATGATGACATTGATCTCATTTGCTTGGGTTATGCCAAAACAATAAAAAAATTTTCTCCGAGACGGCAAGTAATAACAAAATTCAAACTTGCTAGGATTTTAATGCAAGAAGAATTAAATCATCACTTGGAGGAAAATAGTACAGTCCCAGAGACCAAAGCCGCAACATGAAATTCTGTTTAGTATCACAATTCAATGAATCCCTTTTCGTAAGTAATTCTCATTATTTAATGTTACCGACTTACGAATGACAGTAAAATGAATATAATAAACTATTTTGTTTAATGAATTGTATCTCGTTGAAGAGATGAAATACTTACTATATTTTTTTATTTATGAATAAAGGTATGATACGACGCAATAATGGTTTTTTCTTACCTTAGTGTAATCACCAAACGTTCATCTGGATTTATACCTTTCTGGTAATTTGTGTTTTGCTTTTTTATATTTTCTTTAATTAATTCCAAAATCATATTAAAATTATCAAATGTCATTCGAATGTATGTAGGTATAAAATCTTTCTTCATGTGTCGTAAAATTGGTTCAAAGTATGGAATTCTCCTTCTTCTTCACGCAACAGATTCACTTCATGTTTCCACATTTTTCGTTTTTTCCTAAGATATAGATAGACAATATGATATAGAAGAAGACCGATCCTTTTCTATTAATAATATAAATACCTAAGCGGATGTTCTTCCTCCTCTAAAAACGATAACAGAAGCAACAGTAATTCTTCTTCAAACTGAATAGTACCTAATTTATGCTGTGATTTTATTAATATGTAAATAATACTAGTACTGAACTCTGGGATAATTAAAGGCGACAAAATGGTCTTGCATAACATTTTATTATTAAAAATTAAATATGTTTACAAAATATAAAAATAGCACAAAAATATATAATAATATATGCAGCGATAATAATAAATGGCCTTTGAATAATGTATTAAAATCAATTTGGTTAGCACTTTTCAACACCTAAACATTTGCTAAAGCCATAAGAAGAAATTCGCTAATCTGTTGGCGCACCAAAGGTCTTTAACGATAAAAGTCTAATCGATGTCATGCTAAGTTAAATGCGATAAAAAAATAATTTCTCGTAAATGCAAAGCAGTAGAGAAATGGTAAAACGTTAAAGCTATTTTGTTCGGCTAAATGTTCACTACTCACATAAAACATCTCGCATTCGCGTCGGATTGAAACCGATTACAGCGAGGAATGTAATTGGCGTAGATGTTCGATTGCTTTAAGCAACCAAAATTCGTTTCCTTGTCATACCTTATCGGGTAAAATACTTATGCAATTCAATAAAATTCGTGGAAAATATGTTTGAATGATTCTGGAAGATTTCCATGATAAATTTGAACGACTCTCTTTTTCCAAGTATGATAGAATTTGTACTAAATGAAAAGTAGTCTGTTCTACTTTAAGGCATTATCGCTTTTTTACAAGTCACAGCAATTGCACTTTGATAACAATAAAAGTATAATGGTGCTATGGAAGTAATTAATTTAGACCATTTAATTGTTCATGCGATTCTTCTCCGATTCCTCCCGAACTCTTTTGAAAGCCTCTGTTTTAACGAAATCTACGGAATTGTAGACGACACTGCTTTTGACTGGTGGCCGAACGGCTGCATCAAGAGACGAGCCAAGCTTGAAACCGTGACTGCTGGTTGCGTTGTTCGAGTATATCGCACGATTGATTTGCGGTGGAGGATTGGCCACATCCAAATCGAAATATTGCAACGTAGAATGTGATTTCGGCTGGGATAAAGTTGAGGTTGAAGTACTCCGGGTAGCAGCTGGATTGGTTGGGATCGATGCACTGCGTGGTAAAGTGCGCGTTTCAAACTCTTTGTGGTTTATGCTGAAATCCGTGTCTGAAGAGAGAACCAAAGACGTCGGTATGCCTGGACGACGAAGAGAAGTTGCCAATGTCGTGGGTTCTAGTGTCTGGAAATGTTGATACCATTAAAATAAGAACTCGCTTTTAAATTGTGTACTCACTCTAAACACAGGCGGCTTCAGTTTTCTATCAACTGATGGTGGTTTTGCAGGCGTTTTTTCTGTGACTCCCGGCGGCATAGGCACTGGAGGCTTTGGAGTTAATTCCGCTGACGACTTATCTTCAAAGCTAAGTTTGGGTTTTAGGCTTCGATTAACGGGAGGCAGATCAGCCTATGATGTAAGGATTTTGAAGGTTAGTAGTCCAGTTTTTCATAGTTTTTAAAAAACATAAATAAAATAAGAGTACTATAAAATTAAGCATTAATGCGTGTCGGCCTGGTTATACTATTGATTTTTTGATTCGATATTTATCCTTTCATAAATAAATAAAAATGTCTATATAAAATATTATATTTTAATTTTGCTTTTAATTCGTCATTTTTGTTATCTTGATTTTTGAAATTTTGATTAAAATACCACATTGAAGTTGTAGCTTAAGGTTAACTATTTTATTAGAACCACACTGCATTGCAATGTTTTCTCTTACATATAGATATTCTAAAATGGAAAAAATGCATGTTGTTATAGAAAAAAAGTATAATTTATGTGTTTCTACTTTGGTATAAACACCGATGAAGCTGGAGTTACTCTTAACTCAACGCGAATTTTATGCGATTTTAAGAGCAGTGGTGTGGTGATGCCTATTTGTTATTTCAGTAACTATTCAATTTCATTTCAGTTTATTTTTAAAATCACGGGACTTATTCACGTGTGCAAAATTTCAACCTATTTGGACAACGGGAAATTGTTCAACATTGATTTTCAAGATTCCAAGAAGACAGACAACAGTCTCAGCTATATAAAAGCTTTCAAAATAGTTGTTAAATCGTACTTTTAGACGAGGGAAAAAATAAATAAATCCTCGAATAAATTCATATTCTAAACGTTTTTATGGAGAAGGGAATTAATTCCTCAACGTATGTATACTTGCATTCTTAAATAATTAATTTTTAATTACCTGTTCAACAAAATCATAACGAAAAACATTCCCCTCAACTTTACTTGGGGCCGCATTTGTATAAAAATGTGGCCGACTTAATGTGCGGCTCAACGTACTAGTTCTAGACTCAGTATCACTAATAAGATTCGGCGTCGAAGAAGCCGCAATTGTACCTTCCGGAGACAATTGCTGATCCCGAAATTGGCTCATGTTAAAATATGGTAAATGGTGTGATCTTGGTATGTCATAGCTTTCTTCAACGCACTAAAGTGAATAAAAGAAAGGCAAAACGAAATAAAGATAGAAAAACAAATAATAAAAAATCAAAAAAGGCTATTTGTGAATTATGCTTACCGATGACGCGTCTTTTGGACCAATTGCAGGAGAAGTGTTCTCAGTGTCCGATAATTGCGGAATATCACGCAACCTTAAAAAAAATGAAAGTAAGAAAAATTTTAGAGTTTTTTGTCCATAAATCGTTGAATTACTTTTTATCGGTTGGCTCTTCTGTACTACCACGTTTAGATAGATTATCTTCTTCTTCAGAAATAGTGTCGCTAACGTTCGTTTTTTTTACAGTTTTTCCATCGTCAGGAACTTTTGAAAAACGTTGCGCATAGGTAAAAACTACAGCATCATTTTCCACGGAACTATCTGATGGTCGCATATTTCGATCTTTAAAAAAATCAAGGCTATTCTCGGAACGTTTCCAATAGTTAAAACATGTTGTTTCTTACCAACATTTTCCCTTAGAGGCATCGGATGTGACCATTCTTCGTCATCAGTAAAAACACTTTCGGAATCAGTTGGGCTCGAACGACCACTCCTCGGACGAATTTGAGGCTATTAAGAGAATAAAGTTAAGTTTTTAAATCACAAAAATTTACTGAAGAAAATAGACAACTTACTGGACAATTATAAATTTTCGGAGAATAAGACTGGTCGTTTGTTAAATTTAGGCCGATATTATTGTGGCTTCTAGGAGTGTCGTAGAATTTTGGATCCAAATTGTTTAGTGGTGTCTGGGGATTTTCTTCATTCTAAAATCGGAAACTAATAAGTTTAGCATAATTACAGTGGAGAAGAAACAATTTACCAAAAATTTGGGACTTCCGGAGAAGCATTCGCTAATTGGAATATACGGTCCAGATGACGTACTTAAAGCCGGAGAAGGTTCGACACTACCCTCCACTGTTGTATTGCTCAGAACTAAATTTTCAGGAATCTTCTTTACAACTCCCGAAGAACTAATTAATGTTCTCGACGATGATTGGTCATTTAGTGACTGTGCCCTTGCATGATTTGGAATTATTGGAGGACGATCAGTGGAATTCTGTCGAAAACTCTGCGAACGTTCAATGTTGGCAGTTTCAGCCAGAGGCACCTTACTAGCCCCAGAGTTTTGTAGTTGTCCTAGAGAGGATCCGTCAAGTCTGCTATCACAAAGAACAGTCTCCCTTTGTGAGTATTCGGTATTTACATAAGAGGAATCATTGTTCTGATATGTGTTGCTAATCGACATGTGTTCTGTGCGCCTGATCACATCGGGAGTTACTAACTGATTTTCTGCGATTTCAGGAAGCGATGTGCTGTTCAAAGAAGTTGTCTGAGTGTCATTGAACCTATCACTTCCTGAGATCGAAAGAGATTCATTTTGTATTGGCTCCCCGTTTTCACCTAAGTTATAGTCTGCAAATTGTTAAGTCAAGCATATCTGTTTTTCTATTATTTAAATTCACTCACATTGTCTATCTCCTTGCTGTTGTTGCTGCTTTGTAAAATCGTGCAAATTGCACACCTGACATATGCAATTGACCCAATCGCGCATATCGCTTTCAGTATCCGCCGCTAAGTAGTATATTCGTCGCGGTGTTTTTATGTCGAACATAAATTGGAATTTTTGTTTTCTATGCTCGAGACGTAGCCCTGAGTCCACTTGTTCGCACTGGTCTAGATCTATAACACCTTTTAATTTGCGGCAGTTGCGATCAGTATAATACTCCAAGCAGAATTGCCCCGGAATTTCGCCCTGTTTTAGAGTAAACCACCGTCGACGCCATCTCTGAAATAAGAAAACTTTGTTAATGAAACGCAATGTTCACAAAGGATAATTTTTTTGATTTATTTAAGATAAGGAGATAAGCTAACAAGAAAATAATTTTTACTAGGGTAAGTAGTGAAGCTACAGTCTTTTTCCCGGCAATACTACACTAAAGATTTGTGCAGTTGGTGCGAATATTTGATCTAAAAGCGAACAACACTACAAAATTAATAACTATAATCCATTTAGTAGATTAAAACTTTCAGGAGAATGTAATATTTTGTTTTTTGTTTTTTCAAATTCAAAATATTTATCCTTCTTATGGAAATTATGATTACTCCAGAAGAGGCCACGATGACCAACTTCCAAGCGAATAATATGGATGCGGTGAAAAGATAATCAGACACAACAGGAATACTCTAAAATAGGCCTAGCAAAAATACAGTAAAAGAGCCGCATTATAAACTGTTCGTCGTTTTTTAAATAAAATAACAACGCGTTTTAATTTTAATCTAGAACTCTCTTAATGGACTGATCGATCATTCATTAACGTTTAATGTTTTATTTTTACACTCAAGAATTCTGCAAGGATCCCTCTTAATTATAATATGTTCAAATATAGCTCCATGATGACGACATCCAATTAGATTGGTCTTCAACTCTAAGCAGTGTCTCAGTGAATATCCCCAAATTTAATTTAAACGCTTCCGTTCGATATATTAAATTAAATTAAATCACTGTTGTATGCAATTCATCAAAAGAAGCCCTAGTTGGACCCGATGGAAGCCGTTCAATTTGAGTCGAAAAAAGCTTGCAAAAATCCTTTTTAGATAGAAATTTCTGTTCCTAGTTCAGTTCAAATTTCAGTTCTTTTATCCTGTAGTTAGAATTTAAGTTTCATATTATGACTAAGGAATGTTACCTCAAATTCAATTCAAATTCAATATGACAATGATTGTAAACAAACGACCAAAACGACCGTTCAGTCTTAAATTTGATCGATCGATTTTTTAAAAATTAATCTTATTGAATCAGTTTTACTACTCATTGCATTTATTAAGAAATTTGACATATCCAACAATTTTAGACTGAAAGAAGTAATGCATAAAAAAATCAAATTTATACACAAAGTAAAAAAAAAGCGCGGTGAAAAACAATATCGTTTTCATAAAGACCTACTACGCGTGGAAAAGGCAAGGACAGAAAGGAATCGCACAGGACTCATTACCAGCACGAGCGAGATTTACAACAGATTACACGAAGAAATAAAAAAATATAAGATATAAAAAGAATATGTAAAAGCAGATTAATTTACTAAATAATGACAACAATTACATAATTATGAATGGTAAGCTTTGGATAAGATATATAAAGCTAAAAATTAAAAACATTGAGTGAATGAGTGCACGCAAGGTAATTTAAAACCAAATGTTAGTATGTAATTTAAGTTATTTTATTACTATTTGTGAAAATTGGATAAACAGCTCTTATTCCAGCATCAAGTTGATTGAGCAGTTTAGATGAAATTTATAAGGGTTTTATTTTTGATGACTCTAATTTTAAAAGGATTCAGAGAGCCCAAACTCTCGTACCGTGAGGTACCGTACCGTTAGGTGAATGTTTCCAGCAATATGCTGTGAAGTGTGAAATCAAAAACAAAATCTATTATTATTATTATATATTAAGTTCGCGCCTTTTTAAATTGTGGTGCCAAAGTCTGCCCCGCCATCAACTTGCTGTTAGGTTAATTTTTGAGTAGGGACGTTATACTCAATTGTGTTGAATAGTTGCACTACGTACATATGTATGTAGGTACTTACTTAATTATGCCAAATTTTAATATTTAAGCATTGATTTTGGTCCTTTTTGTTATTTTATTAATTACAAGAATATGGTTCCTTGTAGTTTGAGCTAATAGCTTTTCTAAACTAGATTTTGGTCACTAAAATTAAGCGAATTTTTAAACTATCGCGGAGACAACCACAGCCTGAACTTGTTTACGATAAACTAGCGTTGTCTTTCAAACTTTTAATTACTCAGGTGAGTACTGACGATGTGGTGACTAATGGTCCTATCCTGGCTGACGATATCTAAAGTATCGTGTTCCACAAAGTAAGTACTGCGCCTATTCGACGGAGTTCCTCTTACCTCCGAGAAGAGCGGCCAGCGGCCTCAGCCCACCCATTCCTCATTTGCGATGCGCCACAAAAGCACGGGCACATTAAACAATTTAATTTCTTCCCATTGCGGGCAGCACAATTTCATGTTATTGAATTTTAAGACTAATTATCTCTCTGCTTGGACATTGGTAATTACAGTTCTAGTCAGAGAAGTTTGCCAATGTTATAACCTTCGGCAGTGCATTTTTAGATAGTAAATCATCGCCTGGTTTTCCAGTGAACTCAATCAGAGCCCTGAATCATAAGGAAACCTGTGCCGCAGTCGACATCAGACAATAACAAAAACAATCGTCCCAGAGATTTGTAACTGTGACGGACTGCGACCGGAGCAGCACAAGAACATGGTTTTTATCGCAGCGACTGCGGAAAACAGCTCGAGTCCATCGAACTCAGATATGATGACTGCTGCCGTTCATTTTCTTTATTTCACTCACGTAGCGCACTCGCCGCGCACTCCGCGGCCCAGCCAGGTGCGAATCACTTATTTGCGGCATGCAATGCTGAAACTCGATATTCCGATTTGTCGCATAGGAGTATCGAATGGAGTGGAGCTGCGGACGAGACATCTCGCTCTTAAAAAAATATCAAATGACTCACGGCTCGCCAAATCCTTTTCGTCGGCGGAGATTTGATCAGCCACCCTTCGTGGTAGATTTCTTTATTCATGGTGATGGGTCGTCGCTGTTTATATCGTTCGCAGCATCCTTGGACGATTTCACGGAGCCCCCTTGGTACGATTATTGCGAACGGGGCAGGCTTTCTAATCACTGCGAGTCACTTGCTACACCTTGAAAACATCCCTTGGCCCGACAGACAGAAAAATAACACCGACACAGCAAATACTCCGCACAACACTGCGCCTCAGTCGAAACGAGAGTCGATTTTATGTGGGATTGTCAAATCAAATCATATCGATGTCGATAAGATACTTTTCATCTCAACATATAGATGGCGCCTAAATGTTGTTGTGTCTAGACTTCCTGAACAGTTGAATTTATTTAAAAAATATTTCTACACATTAAACTGTTTTTGTTTTTTTCATTATCCGACCTGAATCGAAAATACCGACCAACGGAAAAAGATGTTTTTAATCCGTTTGGAACATCATCCTAAGCATTTGCTACTATCCATCATAATGGCAGCTTCGTAAGTTCGAAAAATCTAGTTTCTCATACATTTGACCAAAAATAAATAAATTTCCAAAATCCGAAGACAATAGCGGGGCGTGCGCGAGGAGGTACAAGCGCTGCAGTGTGGACTCTTTTGTTATAGCAGGTAAACGGCGGGTGAAATGTGTTTCTTTTTATTACTCAAACAACATAGCACTTTTGAAAAACATCTTTTTAACTCAATATTTAGATAACATTTATAAACAAATGAATACGAATTAGATAACAAACCTGTAGTAAAAAAATGTTTACAATGACTCACTAGACATAACCACGTATGTATTTACATTTATTTTTAGGTCAAATGTACGGGAAATCTGATTTTTTAACTTATATAGCCGCTACAATAATGATTCCATAGAATAAAATGCTTAAAATGATGTTCCAATGACGTAGTCCAAGCCTGAGTCCATTTTTCAGAAGGCGCATTGGAGGCAGAGAGCGTGGGTGGGCGGGTTGAACGTGTTAAGTTAAAAAAAAAAAAAATGATCGAACATAGTTCTGAAAGTTGGTATACTATTAGAATTTGAAGGTACAAATGGAAAGAAAATATTCCCAGACGAGTATGTGGAGACTTAAACGCTTGCAGAACTATAAATTGAGATATAACTCATAAGATATAGTGGTGAAAATTTGTTTACTGCAAGTGTATAACACAATTAGACAATTCATAAACTTGTAGAAGTTTAAAGTTAGGCTAATTACAAAAAAGTACATTTGTCACCCAACGCGCGAATTGTAATTAAACGTCGCGTCGTTAACCTCGGAACTCCTCGTCCTTTGGAATTATAGTAAGTAAAACAATTGTAGGATCAAGAATAGTACCATATACATTCGGAAGATTAATATCATTGCGCCATGTATTCTAATTCAATTTATACTTACATAAATTCGAAGTCTATACTGTAGGATCTTCCAGAAAGTAATTGGTTCTGAACACAAATCGAACCAATCGTTTGTACATAAAACTACTAATCAAAATCATAATATAAATTATCATATCATACCATCATAATAAAGAAAAACAAATATATCAAAGTGAAAGCAGAAGCAAAATCAAAATGTGTTCTCCAATGACCTGATTCACACTCGCAAACAGATATCAAATAGTAAGATAACTAATTAAAAGAAATTCCGATTCCATTCTTTTACGGCAAACAATTTTGAATGTATAATAAAAATGGGGATTGCAAAGCTGAAGTGGACCATACAAACACTTTAAAGTTTATTAATTATAATTATCTTTATATACTATTACTCACTTATTGTTTATTTATGCATAGTTTACTCTTGATTTAAATATTATTTGCACATAACAGCAATTATAAAATTGACGTACTTTGCAGACACATTTAAAAAATAATCTCCACCAGGTTCAGTTCAACCTTTAACTTCGCATCCCCCACAAGTCCTTTTATTTGTGTCATTATGCACCATCTGATAGTACCTTTTATCTAAGTAAGATTAAATTATTCTTGTCACTTTAAATCTTGCAATTTTTGCATAAGAGGTGAGGTGTTTAAAAGAAATTATTAGCAAATCTAGAATACTCTTAAATTTCCATTATTATCATTTACAGTCTTATTCTAAAACATTAGTCTACGCATAATATATATTAAAATTGTCTTCCAAGGGAATAATTGCTCTTCCTCGAACGGTCGAATCGGACATTTAAGTATTTGCATTCGCACTTAATGATTAAGGAAAACCGTCTGCAAGTTTAGGCAAATTATCGACGCCAGCGGTAATAACTATCATTCTTTGCGCGGTGTTCCTCTTGCACTGGTTCCTTTCACATGTATATGAAATTGAACCTGTAGCAAAAAGCTGTGATTAAAAAAATAATTGTTATTTTATCTGTAAAGAGGTACATACCGACATAGTGCCTGCGGTAGTGATGAGATTATTGGTCCATAACCCTGTGAGTTATCGTATAATTCAAACAACGGAGCTGCCACTAGCTTGTAGTTTTTGGGTACAGCAAACAGAGCTAAAGTATGGAAGAACAAATTAGAAATACGTAAATATCTGTTAGTATTAGCAATTGTATCGCATGTCATGAGAACATCTAAATCAATTTTAAAATCTTTTCTTTTCTTTTTAATTCATAAAAATACATTAAATTGTAGGTAATAACATTTATATTCGAAGCAATATAATTTTTGTTAACTTCTCTATAGCATCATAATAAATGTCAGTCTTTAATACAAAATTTAGTACATGGATCGTTACATCGATTCGTAAAAAGTTTATTATAAAATTGTAACGTATTTACAGAGTAGAAAGAACAGCGCTTTTATATAAAGAAAAAAAATAAATAAAAAGAATTCCCACATTATTGTTTCTTGCTATATAAAAGCAGCGCACTATTATATGGGTCTTGCTTTTATATAAAGTTAACAATGTAGAAAATGTAAACAATTTTAACATATTATTGCGATAATACCTAATGGAATTGTTAACAATATGAACTTTCGATTTTGAGAATAACCAACGCAGCAAAATTGTAACTCAATGTAATTCCCCGTAAATGCTTTTTAAATATGTTTGTTGAAATTCGAATTTCCGAAATCCTGTCAATGAAATTAAATTGATGTTTTAATTCGCGCAAAACATTGGAAGAATCTACGCGCCACTCAAATGAGAATCATCTTGCAATAAAAACAAAATTGCATATATGTACTCTGTGCCAATGATCAAATACCGCGGTTTCTAAATGTTGATATTGATAAATCTTGGCATTCCTATATGTAAAATATTCACTAGTTTAGAGGTTTTTGACCTATTTTAAATGTCTTTTAAGTTTCATGAAAATGATCTCGTTGTAAGTTAAAAAACATTTGAGCGGAGCACTTTTGCAGCAACATTTCTTCATTATATTATATTTTAAACAACCAGCGGAAAAAGAAGAACAATGTTCTGGACATTTAATTTATTTTAGAAAATAAATCAATTAAGTTTATAATATCGAAAATTTTCAACGAATTTCTTAGTTAAAACATAGGGAAGTACTGAACGAAACTATAGTATTTAAAACAACCAAGATTTTATGTTAGATTATATGTCAGTATTTTTCTATTCTTAGATGGAGTGAAAACCAAAATCGAAAACTATTAAACCTCTATACAAATTGGTGAAGTTAATACGGTCTTAAAAAAATTAAGAAAAAAAAATCGCAAGAATAATGAAGACATTTTAACAAAATCATGAGTGATTTTTGAGCTGTGGTGAAAGAATTTTTTAATATTAGGCAAGGGTATGCTTATATATTATGTGTTATACCTATATTATATTGGATTAATAACTGAAACTGAGGTGGATTAAATTGCAAACTTCAGAATTTCCTAACATGGCCGATTCTGGAGTTCGTGAAACTCAAAAGCAAAATGTTTTTGTAGCTCAGACGTATTTTCAAGAAACATTTTTATATTTTTCGAGTAAAAACTTGTCTAAGCTGAAAAACGTTTGTTTTCAAGTTCCATGACAAGAACTTAGGATGGACTTACATATAACGTTTGCATAAAAAATCAGTTCTTATCTTATTTAGCTTCCTATCACCTTTATAAAGTTTAACATAAAAAATTGACATTATTTTATAAGTACGAAACATACTACAATCACACGAAAATCTATTATAAAAACGAAATTACAGCATATATATTATAATTGTTTTCAAGATATTGTTTACTTAAAAATGACAAACAAATAGGATAAAAGAAGGCTAGACTTAAAGCAAAATCTCTACGATCGTTAACAATTCCATTTCTTCACATTTTAAGGGACAATTGAGCGACTTCAAACAACGAGAATAAATAATAACTATGTTAACAAATTCTTTTACAAAATTATATACAAAAACATTGATTTTTCAATTTTTACTTTGCAGACAAAAAGAATTTGTTAAAATGCATTTCTGAATACAATAGAGGTTACATGTTTCATCGTTCATAGTAAAAATAGGTTCACTCGAATCGAGATCGTCTGAAAGGTTACATGTTGAAAAACTTTTGAGCTTTTTACAAAATCGACTAAAATTTAAAGGATATGTAGAATTTATCAACAAATCTCTCCTATACTGAACAACTGCATTAAAAACATAGAAGGCGATTGAGAGGCATTGCATGGAACATATCTTATTTCAAAAGCTGAATATGTATTTAAAAACTTGATGATTTAACAGATAACAATAGGTTGCCAAGAAAACAGATTGAGTTTTAAAATGTTTAATGTTTCAAAGGACCTGACGCGGCATTTTACACTAAAAAATCGCAAAAGCAAAAAAGAGAATTGATGCAGTTAGTACAAACAGTTATAGGTGATTTTAAGATGCCTCAGAATCGCCCCTATTACCATGAGTGATTACTTTGCAACCTTACGTTCTAAAGTGAATAATAAGAAGGAGATAACAGGAAAGTGATTCGTACAAAAGGAGGGAGTTACATAAAAGAAAAAAAACTAAAGAATCATAAAATAACTTTACGGGTCGTTAAACTATAATGTAAATTTCATAAAAAAATATTACAATGTTCTTTGTGCACATTACCCTTTTCATGGAGCTGAACGAGGAAAAGACGTTTGTGTTCCTTCGGTTTTGTGATGTGCGGTGGGATGTACGGGTATTGCGGTGGTTCGAAATTAGGTCTCCACCAGTTTCCAATTGTGTCTTCAACAATCCAGTCCTGCTTGATTCCGTCCTGTCTGCCTAATGTCTGAATGAACGATACAATCTAACTTTTTAGATGTCTACTTTTACACAAAATTCACATAATTTGTAAGAGCGTTACAAATTTATGTTACAAAATCTTACGAACAACAGAAACTGGTTCGCTAGATAATCGCTTCTTTACACTGCTTGAATATCTTAAATATAGATTAAGTACATTTTTGTTTCGCAAAATAACAAGCACGCTATTCTAAGGAAACGCTAAAATTCTTACACAAAATGATATAATAAAAGCGACATAAATAAATTACCTCCGATAAGAGTCTTTTCAGGCCTTCGACTTCATCTTCGCCGGCATTTAATTCTCCTCCTGGAAGTTTGAAAAACGTCGTTCCAAGCTGCAGCAGCAGGACGTGTGGAAGACCATGTTCGTGAACAAGCAAGACACCTTCTACTGATCTTCGCATGCCAATTCGATCAAATTCATCCCGCATTCTTTGGAATCTAGCGGGGACTGAAGGATCTTTTTCGAATAGGGGTTCCTTTGTGCCGAATGTGTAGTTTGTTAATGGATATCTACCATATAAAAAATAAAGCTTTTTGGCATGATTTCTACATAAACAAAAACAATTTGTTTAGATAACGAAGTGTTGATGTTCTAATACTTTTATCAATGATTTGATGCGCAAGATGCTAAAAGTTTAAATCTTAAGTTTAAGAAATGTTCGGACTTTCTATTTTTCCTTTTTTCTTCGGATAAAATAAACGTACGGTGTTCTTTAAAGCGATATAACTCGGTTTTAGGAAAATTTTTATGGAATTTACAGATAACATAAAAGTGAACAAAACCGAATTAATTAGGTCCCTTTAAGGTGCATTTAAACACAAGGCGTAGTTATATGTACATAAGTATGTGAAGTAAAAAAAATACGCGGAACTGTTTAAAATATTTTTGGGGATAGGAAGTTTCCTTATATGCTAATGAGTGGTAGAATAGGTATATTTCGCTTGAGAAGCCTTGCAAAAGTGCGCTTAGGTATATTTATGCGTGTCAAGTATCTACACATTTTACAGATTTGCTCTGCATGGGATAAACCAACCAACCGACGCAAATCTGAAGAAGCTTCCCTTTAATTGCGTTATTTCCCCAAAGAACTGATGACTAAAATAACTTAAGCGAAACATTTTCGCATAGAAACGTTTTCTGTAATCAATACCTGCGTAATGCTTGAGGGAAAATACAAAGCAAATGCCACAACAAACAATCATCTGCGGGGGAAGCCATGCTGAGCCCCAGGAGCACCGAATATGAGTGAGGAGTGTTTGTTTTCTACTTACAATTTGATAGTCCGGTTTATGGTAACCGACTGGCTTGGTGAAACTTTGTGCGGCTGTGATGAATTTACTTGTTGACCGTCGACAGGGCCCTGGCTGCTTCGTCGCGGCCATCCTGTGCCGGCTTTATTCACCACTTGCGTCGACATTTTTTTCTTTTTATGGGGAACTGTTCACTTTATTTCTCACTGAAACCTCGTTGTTTCTTGGTGATACTTCTCTTCTAATTTTCAACTTTTGTGCAAAGAAATGAGGCAAATTTAAGTTAAAGAAGCCTAACAGTAACACGAGCAAATTCGCCGAATGAAACACTTCAATATGGCGGATAGAATGTTGACATGCTTTCACTTTCTAAAGTTGGCACTGCCTATAATGAAGCTTCATCATATTCACAATGGTTGATTCGATTAAATCAAAAGGCGCGATATTTGAATTCGATTTATGTCAACCACTGAAATATCATAATGGATCAGCTGATGAAATTTTGCGGGACTTTCGATTTGTCATGAAGTGGAAGGATCTGAAGCCAGCTGTAAACTTACTTTTGAAATATTTAAATATCAATTTTTGGAAAACGGTTTTGTCATTTCCGCCCCTTAAATTTCCATGCAATTTGCATCATTTCATAAAAATCGGTGCCAATATAATTAAAAACACTTTCATTTTGGTACGCAGACAAGCACGCATTTACGAGTATATACTAATAATAATATTTGAATTTTTAATTACAGCAAATTAATAGTATTTACATATATTTCGCCTTTAACAGGTTTAAGGGAAGTAGATATTTCAGTGAGGTGCAAAAATAGATAGGCGATTTTAATTTTTTCAAGGCGCTGACTTAAAGTTTTAAAATAAAAATAGGTTGTTCGATAGATTATTTGTTATGAAAAAAACATCTAATTTTGATTACCGTCATTTTTATATGAAATAAAAATTTAGTGTCGATAAATTAATATCCCCGAGTTCCCAAGATATTCGAAAATGAATCGGTTTAATCACTACCCAAAAAAGTTAACTTCAATTTAAAAAATCTTATTATGTACATATATTGTTTTCAAAAACCCAAAAACTGTTCTTAAGATCATGAAAGCACAGAGCCTCTTTCAAATAAAATTTAAAATATTTGGTATAAGAGATATTTTTCTTAAATTCATTTTTTGTTGTTTAAAATAACAAAGCATATTTTTCACGTTCAGCCGTTAAAGTGTCCATTAATTCCTGGTACTGTTCCTGTGCTCCATCATAATTCAAAACAGCAACACAGCTCACAGGAACCTTTTTGAAAAGTGAATATGCCAAACTGCGCCTTCTAATCGAAAATAAGTACGGAATGTTCCGTTCTTTGCATTTATCTTTCAAACTTTTGATAATATCGTCGAATCCACCTGTAGTTGTTCATGAATAAATACAAATATAAAACTTTCGTTAAATTATTATTTTACCAGGAAATTCAGTGGGTTCGCAGTCAGGAGCGATTATCACCAACTTAGCCTTATTTATTTCCACCTGTCGCCTAACTTCGTGGAACCCATAAACATACCGACGGTGAGCTGAAGCTTTGATCACGTTCTTTTCATAGGCACGTTTTTGAAAGGTAAATATCTTCTTCAAGAATTTTTCGGTTAGTTCACATATTTTTTTGGATGTTGTGTTGTCACAATACCTATAAATAAATATTTTATTAATTTTAAAGGACATCAAACATCAATCACTTACGGTCGGAATTTTCTGGAGTGAACGCTGGATGGGAGGGTTTCATCAGTTTTCTCTTTTGATTCTTTCTTGATATCTAACATTGGTTCATCAACAATTTTTGGAGCATTTGTTGAAGAAGATTCTGCATCTTTTGGAACTTCTTTAGGGGCATCAGGATTTTCACCTGCTTCAGGCAATTTTGTTGTGTTCATACTAAGTTTTTCCAATTGTTTAGCGATTTCTGAAAATTTAATTATATTTTACTGCTAAAATAAATGCGATGCGATACAGAATTTTCATATTTTAGTACAAAATGCGGCCCTGAAATTGAATCTTTGGCAGCGTTAAAAAATTGCGACCTATGCATTTTTAATGAATGTTATAGGTAAAACGTTTTCTAAAACAATATTTTGTGTTGGGACTTCGTTCTTTTAAACCATTTTTAAAGAGAGAATTTGTAGAGCAGGTTCATGAATATGAGGAAACCCTTGTATTTACTATTGAATAATAGATCAAATACTTAAGTATATTTTTAATAACAAATTAATTTCAAGGTAGTGTTCTCTGGTGGTGGTCTAGCCACCACCAATTTCTGTGACTATATTAAATTATAGAGTGTCAATTTATTAATGAAAAGTCGATTTGAATTATTGAGTTCATTTTTGAAAGTTCAATGATTATCGAATTGAGAGTAACATCAATTTGGGTGAAATCGGAATTTGAGTTCGTATCAATTTGAGTTTTTGTAACATAGTAAAATGAACAAGTTTTAAGAAATTAACGGAGGAATATAATGGTATCAGACAGAATTGAGCGTGGAAACGGGGGACTCGTGTACATATTAGGTACATATTAATTTTGTACAAATCTAAATTAGATCATAAATTCTATCTCAAATGATAAGGGTTAATTAGAAAGAACATAAAATTGTGCAATTAATAAGATATTGGAAATTGTGTATGAGTGTGGATGTGCAGTTTATTGATGAAGGCAAGATGGGTTTTTGTCATTAATTGTTGTAATTATGGAATTTAATTGTGTAATTTTGTAAAAAAATGTTTTAACTGGACTCATTTATCAATGAACACGTGGTTTGTTGGTTCTTGGAGACATTTGGTGGCTTCGCTGTGGAGAGTTTTGGGTTTGCGCCTTGAGTGTGACTTTGTAGGTCCCTTGGAGTCAGATCATTCCGAGCGCGCTCTATGCGCTCTGGCGGTGAAGCCCGATTAAACAGATCTAACCTTACATTATTTGTTGTCATTTTCAAATTGTTGTCTTTTTAGTCTAAACTGGGATTGAAATCCCTTGTCCCAATATGACACCATTACTTGCTAAGCGAATTTTTGAATTTTATTGATTTTTATTAATTTTTCTTCTCTTAAACCTCTTTAATTTATTTATTCTTCGTACTCAAAAAAAAAAGATATGTTGGCCATAACTATGGCCTTAAAAATTAATTTTCTTTTTAAATTAACTTCTTTCATTATTTGGTTTCAAATCAGCAGTCAGTACAAAACACAAGTCTTCTTCTGCTCGCTCGGGCGATTGCAATTGCGAACTCGATCTTTGAAAAAAAAACTTGATTTTGATTTAACTCGGATTATCTAAATTTAACTTGGATTTGTCACAATAAAAAGTTGAAATGAAAGTGTTAATAAACTGATCCAAAAAGCTTTGAGTTTAAATTGGAGAAGAAACTGAACTTTGAATATGGTGTAAAATTATTTTTTTAATTTTGACTCTGAACGTGTTTTTCCTACACAAATGTCGGTGGGAGTGTATGTGTATGCAATGTGAGTCTTGCTTTGTCAAATGTATGGCCTGAGACCACTCACATATAGAACTGGACTGATAATTGGCGGTCGAAAAGTGAGACCATTTTAAGTGGAAATGCAAACCATTTTAAATGGGGATGCAAGACCCAGTCGAAAATTTTCTTAGGCTGTGTGCGAAATCAAGTGAAATGATATCATTTCGATCATTTCGGTCATTTCAAGTTCGAAAACAAGATGGCGCCGAAATGATGGGCCTCAGAGCGGGCATTTCAATGACTTTCTGATCATTTCAGATCAGATCTTGAAAAGTCACTTTTGTGCCTTAAGTCCTCTTAAGGTAAAAAAGAGATAATATTTCATTATTCCCATATCTATTACAAGTTCCTTTTACTCTAAAACAAGCTATATTATTTCAACAAAATACTTTTATAATAAAGTTCGGTAGCTTGACAGCTGAAATGATACGTTAAAGATTTCGCACACTTTTCATAACATTTCCCAATTTTTGTCATTTGAAATGATTGAAATGATCGAAATGATATTCGAAAGAGATTTCACACACAGCCTTACAAAATCTTTTGTGCGCCTTGCAGCTTCTTTATAGTTATATGTTCTTTGGTCGCATCTATATGTGCATGGGTCGTGAGAGCTCTTAAAAAACTTTCTTATACTGAGTACCAAAAGCTTTGGAGCTGGATCTGGAGATACATGGGCAATATACCATTTGGTTAGGACCAATAAGTCACTTTAAGTACACTATCCCCTAGATTAGTAAACAATAATAATATATAATAATTAAATATCAACAACAACAATTTCACTAACTAAAATATTTCTTGCAAATTTCGGTCTTACCCAACTGTTTCTCCTTCTTCTCCTTTCTAAACTGCAGCAATTGTTTCTTCAATTTCGAGACTCGTTTCTTAGGAACTTCTCTTTTTTTACCCTTGTTTATTTTTTTACCACTAAAATTTTTGGACTTATTTCTGAAATATCGGCCTTTTCCTTTTGGCTTAGTTTTTCTAACAATCCCTGGCCTTGCCGGAGCAGCGGTTGCAGCGGGAGCGGAAGCTGCCTTTTGTTTTTCTAACTCCAGGAGTAGGTCGACTTTCACTACGACATTTTGCTCGTAGGTCTCCACCAGCTTTTTCATCCTGTCGACTTCCTTTCCGGATACAACTTTTACCTTTTGCAGTTTCATTAATGACTTAATTTTTCGAATTTCCTCCCTCTTTTGTTTCCTGCGCTCCCGTCTTTTCTGTAGTATTTCATCTCGTTCAAGAGCGGGAACTTCAACATTTGGTGGACTATTTTCTTCAAGACTTTTTTCTGGGCAGTCCTCCGCAAGTTTTTCAACAATATCTGCGCTCATTTTGGAGTCTTTCAAGCAAAACAAAATGATAAAACAAATGTTAACTTCAACACCGCCGCACCAAACGGGAAATGAAAAGAAAGCTTGTAGTTGTCAAGTTAACCGGCGGGGCGGAGGTGAAGGGCTGGAACTTGACAGAAGGTCTGTTCTTTGAGAAATCCGTTAAAAAAAAACTGGTGCGCCACAGTGCGAACTGAGTGTTGTCAAAAAAACCAGGGCGCACTGGGTTTTCGTATCTCAAAGAACGAGTTCAGTGCAAAGCAGAGCAAAAAAGAAGAAGAAGAGTAGAATTGTCAGTTGTGTTTACGATTTTTCGAGAATTGAGTTCAGTTAAGTGTTTAAATGAAATAGAAGTGTTTCTAAATAAACAAGTAAGATTTATAGCATAAAATTCGGTGCATGCAAAAAAAACCGTTGAGAAAAATTACGTTTTCAACCGGTCGGGTGTAATATTTCTCTCACTTCATTGACGGTAAATAAAACAAAATGCGTGCACATATAAATATGGCTGGATTTGAGAGCACATAAATCAATAAATACATCAATTCAATTTAAATTCAAATTCAAATGCCGCTAGCCGTTACAACTCGACTTCGCCCCAGCATAAAACTCGGTTTTATTTGGTGCGCACCGAGACGCACCGAGTGCTGTCAAAAATTCTCAAAGAACGCTAAATCGAAAAACTGAGTCGCACTGAGACGCACCGAGTGCTGTCAAAAAGTCTCAAAGAACGCTAAAACGAAAACCCAGTGCGCCACGGTGCGAACCAGTTTTTTTCAGTTTTCTCAAAGAACAGACCTAGAAACTTAAATTCCTTAAATTATCATTCACAATAGTAATTAACAGGACTATAAAAGTTTTAGAAACTTGAAATGATTACCCAAATTTTTACAAGAAATCTATGTGTGCTTGTCCTTTTTTTTTTTTTAACTGAAAAAATTATGAAATGCATTGTTTTACTATAAAAACTTCTCCATATTCATATATGTTTGTACTTACTTCAAAATTTCAAAAACCAATCACAGCAGCTCTGGAAACAGCTGATTTCCGGGCTGTCATTCTGCCGTAAGTTGTGTTAAATTTTTTGGTGTTTCGATTTTTTTTAAAGTTACAATTTTGAATATTGGCCATGTGCTATATAGCTTAAAATGAGTGCTGTTTTTGTAAAAATTCCGAAATGTGCTATAATTTTTCCATCTGTCAGATTTTACGCTAACAGTTCGGTAGTAAGAGTTAGATTTGCGCCAAGTCCTACAGGTAAATTAATGCTTGGATTTATCCTATAATAACTATGAAAATTTAACAGGATTCTTGCATTTGGGAGGGCTGAGAACTGCCTTGTACAATTACCTCTTCGCTAGAGCTAACAAAGGAAAATTTATCTTAAGAATTGAAGACACCGACCGCTCAAGATTTATTCCTGGTGCCGCTGAGAAACTCATCGCTGATTTAGAATGGGCGGGGGTGGAAATAGACGAAGGACCAAAGAGACATGGACGGGACGATCCTTACTACCAGAGCAACCGGATTGAGCTCTACAGGTGAGACAAACCCATCCAAGAAACCAAGCCTTAAAAAAATCCTCAATCCAGAGCCGAAGTGAGGAACCTGCTGGAGAGTGGGATGGCTTACTACTGCTTCTGCACAGAAAAGAGGTTGGACCTCCTTAGAAAAGAGGCCGTTCGCACGAGGCAGGTTCCGAAGTACGACAACAAGTGTCGGCATTTGACTCCGGTGCAAGTAGCTGCGAAAATGGCGGGAAATGCGGAGTTTTGCATTAGGTTTAAGCTGAGTGACTGCAGCGCACTTTTAGACGACATGGTTTACGGACAGGTGACTCACAACGTATCGGAGAATGAGGGAGACCCCATTATCATAAAATCGGACGGTTTCCCTACTTATCATCTCGCCAACGTCGTGGACGACCACCATATGAACATAACGCACGTCCTACGGGGCGTCGAGTGGCAGATATCCACATCAAAGCACCTTCTTCTCTACAAGTAAGTTTTAAATGTCTACATAAAGCCCCATCTTTATTTAATTAAACGGCAAACAGTGTAGGCGATTTGGTACAACCAAACAATAGTAATAAAGATCTTCTTAAGTAGCCCACTATGAGTTCAAATTCAAAATTAATCCTACTAATAATATGATCTTTTTTTATTTAGAAATTAACCCGACGTTTTACATATAGTCTTATTCAATCATAAAATTATTTTTTTTTTCAACAGAGCATTTGGTTGGAAACCACCACATTTTGGTCATCTTCCACTTTTAGTAAATTCAGACGGGACCAAGTTAAGTAAAAGACAAGGCGACATACAAATTAGTAACTACAAGTAAACTATTAACTTAATCACATCAGATAATATGATTGAATAATGTACTCTTAGAGATCAAGGAATATTTCCTTTAGCTCTCCTTAATTACATCACACAAACTGGTGGTGGATTTAACAAATTACAGTCTACGAAGCTTCAACTTTATTCTATGGATGAATTAATAAATATGGTAATTTTTTTAAGTGAAATTAATCAAAATTGAAAATTGATTATAATTTCCGAAATTTATTAAACTGCAATTTTTCAGTTCAATATTTCAAGGATTAATGTGAATCCGAGTAAACTAAATCCAGATTTATTATCGGAATTCAATCGAATGGAATTACAGAAGCATATAGAAGACAAAGAAAAATTGAAGAAGCTTACAGATGATGTACGTAAATTACTTGAGCAGAAATACTACAAGCAGTAAGTTTAACAGAACATAGTTAGTAATATACGTAAACTAATAAAAACATTATGTATTATTTTTCTACTTTGATATAATTCAATTTATTACTTTTAGAAAACAGGATCTAGATATAGATCCAGATCACATAAAAAACGTCTTAAAATGGGCTCAAAACAGAATATCATCAGTTCATGAGCTAACCGAAAACAAGTATTCTTTTCTGTGGATTTTGCCAACAGATAGGGTAAATGCAGATTTTAAAGAAGGTAGAAACATGTGTTATAAAATTTATTCGAAACGAAAATATAATTTCCCATTTCAGATGTTATTCTTGAATTGATAATGAAACTTGATGTATCAAGTTTTAATAAGGAAAATATAAGCAATCTTTTGAAAAATATCTGTGCGGAAAGAAACTTAAAATTTCCCGCATTTATGCGAACATTACGAGCTGCATTAAGTGGACTTAATGTTGGTTTTTTTAGAATCTAAAAATATTTCCATTTATTTATTAAAGTTATCATTATAGGAAGGACCAAGCGTTGCAGAAATGATGGAAGTATTAGGGAAACACGTTACTTTCAAGAGAATAGCCAAAATAAAATGTAAATAAAATTCGTTTTAAGTTTAGTAAAATTGTGTTTTAAAATTTGAATACATATCTTTTATTATTGCACCACACTTTGAACATGAAAAAGAAAGTGGGAATAAATATCTCAAATAAGAAATAATGTCTTGGGTCTTTCTTTTCAAATACAAAGAAACAGGACGATTTTAAATCCGAAAATTGTATGCGTTTCACGTTCTGAGACATAAAAAGTTATTCGAAACTTAAGTTCTGAGTTCTTAATCGGAGCATAACTCTGGACCGTTCTAAATGTCAACCAATTATCTATTTTTCGATAGTGAAACATTAATTCATTAACTTTAAAAGGAAATATATTTGCTTAAGATTTACATTTAAATTTTTACATATTTATCTCAACCCTCTGCAGCAAAGATTTGAGTTGCAGCTGATTTGAGTTTAATAAATTTAATTTTCTCTGCACGGCTAACAACACCAAGAATGAAAGTATTTGGTTAAATGTAGTACTTCACATAACTACTTGATCACTTTTTTTTTGTTATAAGATATACGTATATTTTGAAGTTGAAGAACCTCCTTAACTGAACTCGCGGTCCGAAAGCACAATTGGAGCAACCAAACTCCATCCGTACAGTGCAATGCAAAGCCAGCTAGAAATGACCTTTATCCACATGGAAGCTGCATTCGCATTCATCTGTGTAATGTTTGAATTTGGTCTAAAAGACATAAACATTAGGGTCGCGATATTTTCAAATAACTGCAATTAAAATTCTGGCAGTCGACAATTTGTGAATATTTGAACATCTGAGATACTAAACTATAAAGAAACAAAATTCAAAACTTACTGGTACCAGTTGGTGAGTGTCATCATTACGTAGAGTGTAGCTGTTACAAAAACTAGATGGAATAGCGACCATGAATAGGCGACTCCGCCTTCCTCGTTATCCCAAACTTTGTTGCCATTGTTGCTGGAGTCTGGTTTTGATTCTTCATCTGCTAAAGTTGCTGTTAATACTAAATTTAGTAAAAAATTTACACGAAAAATGTTAGTTAAAAGAAGCTGCCTTTCCCCCATTTCGTAAGTTATAAAGATTTTGTTAATATGTTTCTTTTGCTAAAGGCTTTAAATTCCTGTTAGTAAATATTTTAATGCTACTATAAAGATGATATTAGTAAAAGATTCAAATAAGTACGATTCTTGTAGCTCGTATACCTATGGATTGTTTTTTAAGTGTTTTACTGAAGTCAAAAATTAATATTTAGGACTAAGCAATAAATAATTTCTCGCTCTCATTCCGATGGAACGATCTTCGTAAGTTTTCAATATAATTTTGACATTAGCCACAATACAATATGATGAAGATCAAACTTCCAAAAATTGTTTTACTTTTGTTTACATTCTTAGCAAATTTGCCGTACTTGTTCCGTGATTTTACCCCGTAAGCCTTGAAACCTCACAAACCTAATACCTAAATAAGAAATACCATAAACTTCTCTTCCAAAATATGGAAACATAGATAAAAATACGAGTTATCTAGTTGACATGAATTGCAAGTAAAGTTTACTAATTTGATTCATAGTTAGATACAAAATAAGAAACCCAGGAATTTAATTCTATTTTAGGAAAATTAGCTGCCAGAATTGAATTGAGTTATTATAACCAACATGCATTGTAATCTAAACATAAGATTTTTCGTTGAATGCATATGCAAGAAAATATATTAATTATACTATACATATACACATATTAGTGTATACGTCCAAAACTAAAACAAATACAAATAAAATTGTTTCACTAAATAAACTTTCAGCACCTGCGCGATCTAGAGTAAATCATTGTGCAAGTCCTGTTGCCTGTTCCTGTTCATGCTATTTACTTAAATTTATTTCAGCTTAAACACTTTCTAAAAAGAAGTTGCACTTAGGTATTCTATGAAAGTATGAATGAGAACAGCCCCATATGAAAACGAACAATCACAAATGATTCGTATTGTAACTTTTGCCAAATTCAGTGAATAAATTACGTATTTACCTGGGTTAGATAAAAGACCTGAAAATGATTCTTTTGGTCAATACAAATAATAATAAAGAAATTAATAATTTAGACTGCAATGAGTAAAGTGCTTCAGGTTATTTGTTCTCTTCGTAGGCAAGGTTTCAATGGTTCCTAAAATTTTTATGCATATGTATCTTCCTGTCATAAAATCACCGGATTGTTCTACTGAGTCTCGTATCCATAACGTAATGAAACTATAAATTCCTCAGATAAATTATATATTTTTTGGTAAAAACTACCTTAAACCTCTTAAATGCGTTACACTTAAGTTTGATGTATCTACTTACATGGGTACTACGTTTCCTAGGAAAGCTAGTCAAACTCTAATGATAACTAGCTGTACCGTGAAACTTTAACAACTTGTAAAAATATACCTTTTACTATGTGAACGAGAAGATACCTAAGTTATTGCAGCACGCAAGCCTTTTTACCTTGTCAATGATTATTAAATTTAAAAATTATGCCTGTCAGTACTATAGAACTCTAAATGAGGGATGGAACTAAAGCTCTTACTCATGTTAGATACGATCGAAATCCTATAGTGTTAAATTACCTTGTCTTTCCGCATCTGGCATTGTCACTTGAGCTACTTTTGAGGCAGAACGCAATGAACTGTAAAGCACGCAGAGCATCCAAATTACCAGCCCGATAATACTAGTTGTATCAAACGTCACCTGCGATAAAGATATTTTTTCAATTTTTATATCAAAAGAATTTCGAGTAACTTAAAGGGAAAATTAGGCAAAATTTACTCTTATGTATATAATTACATTACTAACCTTTGATTTTTCTTGTGCGTTAATAATACCAAATAGCCCTGGATTGCATTCAGTATCTAAAAAAATCTACATTGCAATATCCTCCATTTGATAATTCAGTGACTGCTTACCGGGATTGTTAGCAACAGCAGACCACGTCAAATAAACCGTGTAAAGAGTAATCATGGAACTTTGCAGAAGACCGGACCTTGGCAATTTCTCTTGAACTTGTGGGAGAACAGACACAACTGTTACGATTAAGCACAGAATTAAGTTGAACGAAATGAAGAATTTATTGAGAGCACAAGCATCCGACTGGAAAATTCTTTATGTATTAATAAAGTTCGTTGCACTGGGAATGTAACATACCTTGGTGAAATAAACAAATAAAAGTGATATTCCAGTAATGGACAATGCATAGTTGAGGAATGTGACAGAAAGCAGACCGCAGTACCACCCACGAGATTCAGATTCTTCATAGTAGCCTGTAAGTAATTATATTAATTTTCCATTTTCCCTCATGATCTAGGGAAAACTTACCAACCCAAGTTTCAGCCCACGAATGGGCAAAGTCAATTATTAAAACCAACTGAACTAGAATAAAAGCTAATCCACCAAATAGTCCAACCCACATCCATGCGGTCCCAAACGATCCCTCCGGAATGAAAATAGCGCCGATGGCTGCACCAATTACAAGAAGAAATTTGAGGCCCCAGAATCCGTTTTGGACAGGTGCTCGGGGATCTCTCGAAGTTTTTACGCCAATCATGATAATCGCCATTAGAACAAAAAAGCATACTAGCGCGAAACAGATGCGGTACACAGCCATATAGCCAAGGGCATGTGAACAATCTTTGCTAATAATATGAGAATACGTTGAATTTGCGCAAAACGGCAGCTTTTCGAGGGCAGTTTGAAGTCCTGGCGACAGCGCTATGGCACCCAAGATTGCCCCAAGTAGCAGCATTATGGCGTACATTAAGCGGGATGAAGTTGAATTCTTGCACGATGGACATGCTTGGCAGCACATGGATACTGCAGTCCCTGTGCAGCAGCATGCCAGCTTTAAATAATTTTATAAATAAGAATTTGTAAGCATAGTATGCACAATTAATTGTTAATAGATTATAGTTTTATTTTACTGAAATGAAGGCCATGGATTCGCTAAGCTATGGAATTGTTTCTACGACTATTTACTTATATTAAAACTGGATACTTTTTAAATTATAATCATTTATGTATCAAGTCATTGGACCTAAGATAAGAAATCTCCAAGACCCTGAAATTTTCAAATTTAACATTTCTCCTCGATTTCTCGAGTAGAACTGACCTATTTTGGTACATCATCGTCTGGACTAATGCAAACAAGTTGAAATTTGTTTATTTTCAGAAATCATGCGCTCTGTTATCAGAGCAAAAAAGATTGAAGCTTCGGTAGCGAGTTATTGCGTAGATTCGGCGAAGAGGCCAAGCATCCCGAAATGCTCCGCGTATGAATCATAATTAGATTTGGAGGCCGTATTGATTCTTCGACGTGTCTCGTCTTCTGCAAAAATTCCTTTTGCATGTCAGTCGAGTACATCACAGACAATCTTCTTTTGAAATATGTACGTAATTCTTTTCCGGTCAGTAAAATCCTTGCGCAAAAACACAATTACGTGAAAGTTGTTTTTATAACAGTGCTCAGCTGTTTTTCTCACCTGTGCCGCGGAGCAGAGTCCCAAAACGGCTCCCATTATTTTAAGTTAAAGCAAACGTGTTAGAATTTGTTGCCAAAAATAACCGACTTTGTATTTTTGCCACACTGCGAAATAACTAGAAAACCAATTATCTCGACTTCCTCCTTTGTGAAAGTCGTCTGAAAATTGTCAATATTTTGACTGATCAAGAAGAAGACTTGACATTCGGTATGCGAAAAGTTTAGAACATTGAAGCATTGGAAAGAAAATTGAGTTGTGTGCTTAGGCGGCGGTTATTAATTGATTGTGAATACTATTAATTTCACAAATTAAAAATTATTAGAAAAAAATCCACAAATGTAATTTACAAATTATGTAATTATCTGTAATTGTACGCCGTAAGGTGAAAAGCACGTTAAAACCTATTAATCAAAAATTAAACAGAATTAATTAAATATTTATATGGTTTTATGGATTTGTCCAAGAATTTCTATTCACGATTTTAATTCTGACTCTTAAAAAATTATGAATCACTAAATTATATTATTATGTACTCACGGAATAACATACAAGTATTAAAATGTTTTTTATTTCGATTTGTAGGCGAGGCTACGAAGATATAAAATTTGTTGTAAGGTTTTTTTAAATTATTAACTTTTTGAAAAAATATAATGAAATCGAAATATGGGTTAATTTTATTACTTGATGAAAAATTTAAATCCACAATTGAATGCGAACGAAAATTGATAAGTTTTATTTATGAGAAGCCTGTAGTAATTCACGATCTGAAATGAATTTCAACATCCAAAGGCTATACTTGACATCCGCGGCTTTCATCGGATTTCAATGAAATTGAGCAGGTGCCTTCCCTGTGGCCTTAAACGGAAGGAAATGAAAGAATTTTGCGGGGCCGGCATTTAGTTTCGGAAATTTCAAAAAAAGTTCAAAGTTGAATATTTCCGCCGCAAAATAACTTTCCACCTGCACAATTTACATAAAATACGATTAACCACTCACTCACTGCACATTTACGGTATCAATACTCACTTCACAACCGAACCGAACCGAACATTACACAAATTTTGTTTAAAAATTTTTCACGTCCCGGTATGTCACTTTTTTCCGGCCCGCCATGACATTTGAACTGTTATATTCACTTTTCAGATGGCTCCACTAACACACTGGGCCGCGTTCCATTAATTCTAAGATATTATAATGTAGGAATTCCAATAATAATATTTGTTTAAATTTTGTTAAATATTTGTTAAATATTTATGAAATTATATATTAAATTTTTCATATTAATTAACATTACTACACAAATGCGTGCTTGTCTCCGCGCGAAAAAAATTATTACTTTTAAATGTGATGACTTAAAATGCGTACTTGTCTTGGGCGAACATTTTTTTTATGTGATATACTACACAAATGCGTGCTTGTCTCCGCGCGAAAAAAATTATTACTTTTAAATGTGATGACTCAAAATACGTACTTGACTGGGGCGAACAATTTTTTATGTGATATACTACACAAATGCGTGCTTACAGGAAAAAATAATATATTTCAGTGGATAAGCGAATTATGAAATATTTAGCGAGAAAATAGTTTTCATAAAACAATGTTAATTAATATGAAAAATTTAATATATAATTTCATAAATATTTAACAAATTTAAACAAATATTGTAATATTATTGGAATTCCTACATTATAATATCTTAGAATTAATAGGTCTGTTCTTTGAGAAAACTGAAAAAAACTGGTTCGCACCGTGGTGCACTGGGTTTTAGTTTTAGCGTTCTTTGAGACTTTTTGACAGCACTCGGTGCGTCTCAGTGCGACTCAGTTTTTCGTTTTAGCGTTCTTTGAGAATTTTTGACAGCACTCGGTGCGTCTCGGTGCGCACCAAATAAAACCGAGTTTTATGCTGGGGCGAAGTCGAGTTGTAACGGCTAGCGGCATTTGAATTTGAATTTAAATTGAATTGAAGTATTTATTGATTTATGTGCTCTCAAACCCAGCCATATTTATATGTGCACGCATTTTGTTTCATTTACCGTCAATGAAGTGAGAGAAATATTATACCCGACCAGTTGAAAACGTAATTTTTCTCAACGGTTTTTTTTGCATGCACCGAATTTTATGCTATAAATCTTACTTGCTTATTTAGAAACACTTCTATTTTATTTAAACACTTAACTGAACTCAATTCTCGAAAAATCGTAAACACAACTGACAATTCTACTCTTCTTCTTCTTTTTTGCTCTGCTTTGCACTGAACTCGTTCTTTGAGATACCAAAACCCAGTGCGCCCTGGTTTTTTTGACAACACTCAGTTCGCACTGTGGCGCACCAGTTTTTTTTTAACGGATTTCTCAAAGAACAGACCCAAAACCTTCTATATTACAAGCCGTGAAGTGGTCCAGCGCACGCACACATCTATAGGGCAAAGTGGTCTGACAGTTTAAAGAAATCCCATTGAGTCTTATGGGGGACGTTGCAAAATTGGAAAAAAATTCGCAGCAGCTTCCAAACTATAGCTCGTATCGAAAAATCATCTTCACTCAAGGTTACTATAAGAAGTTCTCCTTGTAATTAATAACACTTTTAATCACCTTTTCGAACAAAGAATATGAAATTTTCGAGTTTAATCAAAACTCAACAGAAAAGTCGGGCGCCGGACCACTAACAAATGTACGGCAAGAGAGCAAATTGGCTCCGAACCGAACCGAAGAATCGAAAATTTCCTGTTTTTTCGTTGGAAATTCATTAATGTTTTTGGCCTATATGGAGTAAAAGCCCCTATGGTTTTAATTTCTTAAGACTTGTATGTCTCTAGTGTCCAAAAAACCCGATTAAATCCAATTTTTCCAGCATATTTCATCCAGCGTCCATAAGACTAAATGTAAATTTCTCGAACTGTCAGACCACTTACGCACACATGCAAGAGGCCAGTTCATGGCTTGTAATATAGAAGGTTTTGACAGACCTAATGGAACGCGGCCCAGTGTGTTAGTGGAGCCATCTGAAAAGTGAATATAACAGTTCAAATGTCATGGCGGGCCGGAAAAAAGTGACATACCGGGACGTGAAAAATTTTTAAACAAAATTTGTGTAATGTTCGGTTCGGTTCGGTTGTGAAGTGAGTATTGATACCGTAAATGTGCAGTGAGTGAGTGGTTAATCGGATTTTATGTAAATTGTGCAGGTGGAAAGTTATTTTGCGGCGGAAATATTTAACTTTGAACTTTGAATTAAAAGTTGAAAATTTCCGAAAATAAATGCCAGCCCCGCAAAATTCTTTCAGATCCTTCTGTTTAAGGCCAAAGGGAAGGCACCTGCTCAATTTCATTGAAATCCGATGAAAGCCGCGGATGTCAAGTTGCTCCCATCCAAATTTTAACAGCATAGTTTTTAAGATTCAAATATTTTCTGAAAAGATATAAAAAACAAAACAATTCTAAAATGTTAACGGCTGTGAGCTTGACGTACTTTAGGCGCAATTCGCCATCTATTTTCAACCATATCCGACAGAGTGCGCTGTTCAACCTCTCCGCGCGGCCCCCGGGGGGTATATTCGGGGAGCGGCGCAATGTCACCGCACAGTTGGTGTCAACAATTGGAGCTGTGCTCACAGGTGTCGAGGTGAAAAGCCGGTACGCGCCGCGATAAATTTACTCGGTAAACATTCCCAGTCCGTCTCCAGTTCGTCTGCTGAGTTAAAAAAGTATTTTTCCTCTTTACGTGCAACTTTTTCAGCCCCAGTCAATTTTTAAGTATGGCAAGCATTTTTTCATCAGTGGAGCAGGGCCCGGCGATTGAAGTTTTCGCCCTGAACAAGGCCTGCACGGAGGACCCCTTCCCGGATAAAGTCAACCTCGGCGTTGGAGGTAAGCTCCTCTGATATTAGAGCACATTCTCGAATCGCCCCATAGGTGAAATCCCAGGCGCATCACAGAGGTCACAAGAAGGTTAAAGGGTTAATTACTCCCGCAGCTTCCGCTTTTCTATCGGCTGCACATGGAACCGGACATTGCGTAAGAATCTGGGGAGCTCCTCATCGCAAATCAGTAATGTGCCGATGGATTGCGTAAGAAGTTCCAGGCAGAGCACCGCGTAATATGACGCGGTGTCCAGCGCCTGATAAGTTCCCTCCCGATTAGCACTGACCTTGCTGGATTTACGCGAGATTTGTTTACGGCACCGCTCAAAAGCGGGATGACGTTCTTAGCGCCCCGCTGTTATCTCCAGAGATGGGGATGCGCTAATTGATGCAGTCGAAATGACGATGCAATCAAGAGCTGGAATGTGTGCGCCCATTTTTCCTGGACAGATATCCACGGAATAAACAACAAAAGCAGATAAACGGGCCTCAGAGCTATCGCATTTTCGAACACAAAATCCACTTAAATACGCTCAAGTTGTCTCCGATAAGTTCCACCTTGTAGATTAATTTGCAGGTGATTGTGAGATACAAAAACCACAAGCACCGAGTCCATTGCTCGAAGCTATTGTGCAACGTCTAGCAAGACCTGGGCATGGTTGCCAAGACCTCAAATTTGCAAGAGGATTAGATAATTAATTAAGCCAATGGAACGAAACCACCCAACTCATCAGCTCGAAAAACCACTAATAGTGCTCATTGAAACCTATTCATAGTACTCCGGATAGTTTTGCTTGTTATTGCTTTAAGTTCTCATTTTTTTTGGTTTTTAATTGAAAAATCACTTATAAAAACCCTAACTATATTTTAAAGTTTAGGTTCATTTGATGATATAGCTTTCTTTAAAAGTAAAAGGTTTTTATCCTTTTGTAAAAAGATTAAGATATTAGGTATTTAGACTGCTGTCCTCTGAGATGATTTTCATTCATTGTTTCCTTTGTTGCATTCGTTTGTTTTCTTTCATTCGCTCGCATTCATTTGAATTCAATGAATTCTTTTTTATTCCAGTTTATTATTCCGGTGAATGCAATTTATCCATTCATAAGACAATAGCCCCAAATGTTGTTTTCTATTTAGACATAATCCATACATAATTATTTCTTTTTGGAATAATTTAACCTATAGCTTTTTTTTATCTTACAGCATATCGAACAGCGGAAGGAAAACCCTGGGTGCTTCCAGTAGTTAGGAAAACTGAAATACAAATAGCTCAGGATGAAACGTTGAATCACGAGTACCTGCCAGTGTGTGGTAAGTAAAAACTTTTTGAAATGTAACCATGTTTTGATGTTATATTAATTTTTTAGGAACCGAAAAATATACGAGTGCAGCAAGTAGCTTGTTGCTAGGTGAAGATTCCCAAGCTTTAGTGGAAAAAAGGGTATGTTATTGTAGATTAACTAGATTACGAATTATGCAATATAAATTATTTCTTATTGCTTTCAGGCTTTTGGTATTCAAACATTATCCGGAACAGGTGCCTTACGACTAGGAGGTGAATTTTTAGCGAAACATCTTAAAAGAACCGTTTTCTACTATTCAAATCCCACTTGGGGTAAGTCCACTAGGCTTAAGTATTGATATTTATGTAGTTGCTACAGAAAAAAATTTTCATTATTTATGCAACATTTAGTTTTTCACGGGGAAGAAGTTGAAGAATACGTTTGTGTTTTAAATTTGGACTTGTTTCTATTTTGGCTTTTTTTTTTAATTTATTTAAGTTTTGCCATCTCAAGCTAAGTCGGGTGTTATGTTTAAATTATATTTTCTTTGCTACTTTTTGCAGTTTTTTCCGTCAATTAACCGAACCCCAGTTATGGGGCTTGGCTAATTGAAGGAGTAGAAATAAATTTGGGGAAATAGGTGCAGAGATCGAGTGGATTTGTAATTTAGAGGGGATGTCTGTCTTTTAATGTGCTATGATTGACTGAAAAAGAAAAGAAAGTCGAGATTTTATTTCCGCGTGAATTGCTGTCATTAATGTCTTACAATCTTTACAATATTAATAACGGCATTGTTTCATTGATTTTCAGAAAACCATCATAAACTTTTTATAAACTCGGGCTTTACCACCGCGAAGACATATAGATATTGGGATAAAAAAAATAGATGCATTGACATCGAAGGTGAGTAATTTATTTGAAAATTAATTTGTACCAATAGTGTTTACATATACTTCTATTGCAGGCTTCTTGGAGGACATGAAGACTGCGCCAGAAGGAGCTGTTATTATTTTGCATGCGTGTGCCCACAATCCAACAGGATGCGATCCGACTCAGGAGCAGTGGAAGCAAATAGCCGATGTTATAGAGGTGAAGTTTTAGTTGAATTTTAATAATGGTGAATGTTAATACGAATACCAATTTATAGGCTAAGAAACTATTTCCATTCTTTGACTCTGCCTACCAAGGTTTCGCGAGCGGAGATCCCAACAAGGATGCATGGGCTGTTAGATATTTCGTATCTAGAGGCTTTGAGCTCTTTTGCGCTCAATCGTTTGCTAAAAATTTTGGATTGTACTGTAAGACGACATAAATTTTTAAGGAATTTGTTTTAATGTGACTTTTTTTCTAGGTGAACGTATTGGTAACCTGACAGTAGTTCAAAAGAGCACTGAAACTACAAGTGCTGTGCATTCGCAGTTTACTTTACTTGTACGAGCAATGTACTCAAACCCACCCGCATTTGGAAGTAGAATTGTTGGTACCGTGTTAACTGATCCCAATCTTAGGAATGAGTGGTAAGATTGATATTTTCTTTTCTAAATTAATTCATTTATCTGCTCCAATACTACACCCTAAAAGATGTGATTGCTTACGTGATACAAAATCACGTGAGTGATCGAGATTTAATTGTATGAAATTTCTATCAGTAAATTCAAAACATTGCAAAATCGTGTAAAGTTCAAGCTACTTATCTGTACATTTATGACACGGGCTGCTTTTTTTTGGTTTTTTTGTTTTGAGACCATAAATAACGAACCGGTTGTCCTGATACTTGCGTTAAAGTAATGGTAGCCTCCGGCTACTAAAATTAATAGATTTTTGTTTGTTATCGCTAACTATAATTAAGACGAATTATATGACGTATTTGATGGATTTAAATGCGAACAAGGTCTTTGGACTAGTATCAATCAACGAACTCTCTAACTGAGAATTTTACTTGAAGAATGAAGACTAGAGTAGTTTAAAAGCCTGAGATTGTGCATGATTACGCCGCTCCTTTTCGTATTGAGCAGTTGCGGTCTAAAGGAAAAAAATAAAGTTGTATTTAAATGCACACGTGTATACGCAAAGATGCGGAACCAAGAATTATTTGTAAATTTTATTGGAATTAAGTCTTGAATTCGAAATATGTCTGCCTGTCTGCACAAAACTGTCAGATAGTAAAATGGGTTTTATCTCAAAAACTTCAGCAGCACTGAAATTAAACGATTGAACGTTCAAATTTAATACTTTATATATTTATTGGGGTCTTTACGCGTGTTTATCAGCTAATAACGAGTAACGAGTTACATTACAAACATATTTTATTGCCTATCTTTACGATGCAATTATTTCTCAGTGATAAATTAATCAGCTTGAACCGCTCCTGCTCGCATTTGTTTCTCAGCTATTTATTATTATTATAATTGTACAACTCGTTCATTGCCTCGCCACAAGCAGTCCACCTGGAATAAATCAGAAACACGAAATTGCACCTGGGTCAATTAGGAATGAACAGACAAAACAATGTGCCGGCCGAAGTAAAAATTATAATATCATGTTACGCAAGGCGCCGGCAGATACGTTTTGTTCAAATCGAACCTATCAGAACGTGCTGATAATTACCCTCAGCCATCTGTTCAAATTTGTCGTCGCACTCATGCTATGTTAATTGTCCTGACATATATTGTATATTTTCTGTTTCGTGTTTTTATCAGTGCGGTTGCCGACTAATGAAAATCATTTGTAATTACCTGACATCCAGAGGGTGGGGTATCGAAGAGCATAATCCAGTTGGAACAGGCATCAAACGTGTCGGCTATTAACCTTATTAGACATAATTCTACCGTTCCATTAGATAATTTGAAATGACAATTTTTTTCTATGATTAATTTTATTATTTTTCGTCAGAACATGGAATGTTTGATGATGTTGTCTTTACCTAAAATTAAATGAGATGGACTCCAATTTTTACGGATGATTGCTTTTTCTGTTTCTTTGATTAGACGAATGGATTTATGTATTTCGGACAAACATAATATATCTAATTATCAGTGGTAATTTATAATACTTCAAACCGATTTCGTTCACACATCGCATTATAATCAAATTAATCTTGTTATGCATAAAATTATAATGTGGAAAGTTATGGAGATCAAGAGAAAATATAAAACTTTTTGTATGTTTCTTTGTGTGTTTTTGTGAGTTTCTGCCAGATAGAGGAGCGCGATTTTTTCCCCGAAAATAAGTTTTTTTTTCAAAAATATATAGCTCGGTATTACCGGAATACTTTTTAATTAAAAAAATCGCGTAAAATACATGGTTTTATATTGGTTTATATTGGAGTTACAATATTATCTGCGAGCCACTTAATTAATTAATGAGAATTCATTCTTTTGTTGTCCTTCGGGGTTGTAAGTTTTTCTCATAATTATGCCAATAATTGAGTAACATCGTTATTTTCAGACATAAAACATGAATCCAAAACAGAAGAGGATTGGGAAATTCCGGGAAATGGTTTATAATACTAAACTATAAGTTTGCTTCATAATGAAAACCAAGAGAAATTAAGTGATTCACAAGCTGAAACATTATTTTGAGTTTTTGTCGATTAAATTTGATATGTAATACTATTGCTACTAATGGTGGTAGTTTATTAATTCGGACACTGCATAAAAGGCATTAAACCCGATACGAACAAAATTATTTTCGATTTTAACATTTTAAACATTTCTACAAATTATCGTTAACTTTTGCTCTTTATGTCACGTGTAAGTGTTCCTACCTTGGTGCAAAATTTCCGGAAATGCAATTAAAAGCGCGTTCGCTACAGATCTGAAAGCTCAGTTGATTAAACATTTTAATTGAGCCATAAACTGTCTCAATGAAAATGGACAAAACGCATTCGGCCATTTAAAATTTAATTAAGCTTTGATTTCCTTGCTGACCTCCGGGGAGTAGCATGTCTCTGCAGTGCAGAAACAAAATGTCGACGTTAGCCTGAATGGATTATTTACGTAATTTATAGCTATGTCGCCCTGTCCATTACGTTGACGTTCAGACAAATATTAGCAGAAAATTGCCAAATTGGTTCCACCACTAATTAATGAATGTTTTCTTTCCTTTAACAGGATGGAATGTATCAAAATAATGTCGTCGAGGATAATCAAGATGCGTGAGGCTCTCTACGGCCACTTAACGAGGCTAAACACTCCAGGAAAATGGAACCATATCGTTGAGCAGATTGGAATGTTTTCGTATACCGGCCTCAATGGTATTTTGCACAGTGTCACACCCGCACCTAAAATATTGTTATTTACTCTATTCCGCAGAAAAACAAGTTAAAATGCTGATAGATGAATTCCACGTATATCTGCTCTCCTCCGGGCGCATTAATATGTGCGGCCTTAACGAAAGGAATGTCGAGTACGTCGCTCAGGCCATTCACGCGGCAGTCACGAAGATTGGTGATAATTAGCTCGAATCGCCGCCGGTGTCTAGGACAGAAGGTGTTTCATTATCTATTGAGTGACTTTGTGTGGACGATTTGTGCTGGCTTTCATTATACATCATTGGGAAAATTGCTGCATTTTTTGAATGGGTTTACTCAGAACAGAACAAATGTAGATCTGTATTATCCTTTACAAATAAATGCATTTAAAATTCTTGCCAATTTTTATGCAGTCTTTTCATGTTTTTCCTCCTATCAGTGTATTTTTTTTTGTTTTTCTTGCACTTAAATGCGACCAATTTCCCTCAAAAACATTACACTATGTACTTTCTCTCTGTACTTATATGGTTAAATTGTGAAAAAACCTGAAAAGAGGACCATAATAAAATGTAAGTCAAAATCTTCCGAAACCGAAATAAAAATGTCCGCGTAAAAAATAATTTATTTCAAAAATATGCGCGGGAAAAGCACATAGTGTAGTTGTTTTTAGGGAAATTGAACATATTTATTTGGAATGTTGCAAAAATAAAGGAAAGGAAATTTCGGAAACTATAGCCGATCTCACCAAAATTCCTTCAGGCTCTTCCAATTTAGGGCAAACGGAAGGCACTTGCTCAATTTTGGGTCTAAAATGGATCACCTTGAAGTTCCGGCGGCCTGCTTCAGATGAAATTTCGGGAGAAATATTGCTTTTTTAATTCCATTATGAAAAAATAAACTTCAAGGATGAATAAATAGTGGCAGAAATAAACTATGTAGTTGAAAAACATGTTTGTTCATTTCAAAATAATTCTTAAAAATCATTCATATTCCAGCTCTCCAAATAAGAATACCTACCGCCTAAGAATTTACCCTACTACAGGTTTTTCAAAAAATTAATTTCTGTTTGCTTCATTTAAATAATTTAAATTTTAAATCTTCAAAATTCGATATTCCGAAACTCTGCTTTTAAAATTCACATGAAATTTCTAAAACTTTTTTAGTGATGTTTTTGATATCGATCAATTTGTTGTATAAACGTTCGTTTATTGAAGAAAATAAATAGGGTAAAGTTGCTCAAGTCGTACCACGGCCTAAGTCGTACCCCGGTAATATCTCGTCTGATACTTATAAATTACAAATTGCACCTTCTTGTGTCTTCAACCTGAGCTACATATTTAGTAGACCGAGCAAACGCAAACAAGGGATTGGCCGGCCGGCTTCTTGAAACAAAAATATTTAAAAAGTAAGTTTTTTTAACAATTTTCAATAAAATTTTTGACTCATTTGTAAGCTTTTGTGGCAGTAATGTGATCCTTACCTTTTTTCTTTGTTAACATGTATTTGAAGTACTTATCTGGCAATCGTTAGGCATACTCAAACGGTAGACCTTTTTTAAGTTATGTCAGTGGTTTAAGTTTTAAACTTAGAAGAGCCGGTTGCTTAAGTCGTACTTCTGCAAAATTCCTTACTCGTATAAGTTGTATACCGGTACGACTTAGGTATTAAGAAAATTGTTTAACCTTGGGAAGTTAAAAAAATGTTTTAAGTTGATCTCAGACTGAATTGTTTGTAATTTCGTTGTTGTTATTAAGTATTTTTTTATACAGTTTATTATGTTTTCAAAATATATTTTCTCAGTAGGTACGACTAAGGCTATAGGTGGTACGAATTAAGCGACTAGGCGCCTCGTACCGAAGGTATTTATTATCTTATATATTAATACGTGAGGAGAAAACTTTGTACCCTTTTTTAAGCATATTGGACGGACGGAGGTGTGTGAGATTTGGCATAGTTAAAGTTTATAAAGAGTAGGAGTGCACAAAGCTAAAATTTATATATAATATGTGTTACTGTGTTATTATTGACAGTGCCAATTTCAAACACTATAGTAGGCTGTGCACATTCGTATTTTTCGTAGTTACCCAAATAGGTCGAATTTCGACCACAGGGCGACCACTAGTATTTTTTAAAATACCTATTTTGATAAACGATTTTCAAGTTTCTATGACTGTTGATTAAAAGGCAACTAAATAAAGATTCAGTAGATGTAGAAGATTTTGTTTTATTTCAATTGCACTAAATATTACAGTTTTATTTCCTTAGGGGGTACGACTTGAGCAACCTTACCTTACTAATTAAATTTTCAAACCTAACACGGAAAACATTTCTGGCAATTATTCCTGTATTTCCTGATGGATTTTAGGATAGTGCATTATTTTGGTAATATTTCCTGTAGTTTTTAAGGAGATCTCCTGCTTTTTCAATATATGTTGTGGATTTTATGGCAACGTTCGTAAATTTGTTGGGAACTATTTTGCTATCCCAATTTTGTTTTTTCCGTGAAATATTTATTTTGAAGACGTTCTTTCTCTGGTTTATTAGTAATAAATAATAATAGAAAGACCTTCTTGTTTTCAAATTAAATTTCACGCTTTTCAAAGTTCAACATTTTCTTTATAATTGTATTGATTAAGAAGTATTGTCTGGTTCTGTTTCTGCATAACGGTCGATTGGCGGAAGGCCGCTGTTTTATTCAAAACGTTCACTTTTTCAATCCAATCTCCCGTATACTGTTTTGCGTTTTCAATGCAGGAAGCTCCATTCAGGTTCGTGCAATTTTCCGCTTAGAGATTTCTTCGCCTGAATTTCCAATTCTTGATGGCAATTACCGGCAGACCTTAGTACCTGGTGCCGCACTCTATGCCTTTAATCCGCTGCATCGCAGTGGCAGATCCGCATTTGATAGGTGTGATCCAAATCGGGCAAGGTGCAATTAATATATAAGGCGCGTCCAATTCCGCAATCATCGAAATGGAAACAGTACCGTCGCCGGGACCGCTCACTGTAATCGAAATTGGCTTCCCGGGTCCCTCTGCCAGGTAATCAATAAAAGTTGATAAATCCAATCTAACGGAAACGGAAGCACGTTACAAGAAGCCAGAAATCGCGGAGTACCTGAGGGGTCCGTCAATTGCCCGCTTATCCTACATTGTTCCCTTCAATTAGGTACTGTACCTGCCGCAAGCCCGCCAACCGTGAAGAGCCGCGCCGGTACCGCTTGTATTGTCGGTCATGGCTAGCGAATTCCGCAGGTTGTTGACTTACTCGCAGCCGCAGCAGTAGCAGATTGCAAGGAAAATATTTTCTTTGACTGTGATCACTTATTTTTTTTTTTTGTCCCTACCTTTTATTCCGCCAACATGCCTCGCGAAGCCAGGTGAGGTGAGTCACCGACACGACAGTAAGTCACCGGCTGTTTGAGCCAGGTAAATTAATCAGAGGTAGTTCCCATAACCCCGGTCTAAAGAGCAAGACACGGACGGGTTACTCCCAGAGTTACCACCCGCCCACTTTTCTTATTTTCTTTTATACTTTCTTACAATGTCTTACTCCAATTCTCGACACAATACCATCGAAAAATATTCCATTCACCCAATTTTCGATAATGAACGAGGTGCTTCAACTGCACTCTTATTACGATTTAACTCTTCGAGTACAGTTTTAAAAAAAAACAGCACTTTTAGAAGCTCAGATCAAATCTAGCGGGCCTTTATAACTTAAACTTTGAATGTATCTTTTTATGCGTATCTTTTCTTAAAGATTCTTTCTAGGAATTTACATAATCCGAGCAATTCTTAGTTTAACTAAAAATAAATTCAATCGATAGGTTGGACATTTTTTACTAAAAAACTCTAATTTTCTTCTAAACATATAAATTTTTTAGTTTTAATTACGTTCCAATAAAACATGGTTTGACATATGTACCTACATACATAATTATGTACCCTATATGAGTACATTTAGCTTGACTTAGTTTGAATATAAAAAAAAAACCAAATTTTAATTATTAACTTATCTAATATGTACTTATTACTTTTTAATATCTCATTACTATAAAAGACTTCAAAAATGTTTGATTAAAGTGAAAAATACAAACGAATGTCAAATATTGTGCTTTGTATCATAAAAATATACCTAAATAAAACATTTTATTTCTCAAAATTAAAATAATTTTTAAAGGGGTTAAATGGACTACTTGTGGGCATGCTAACTTCACCAAAAAACCTTCAATCTCTAAAAATAATCTTGTAAAATAATGTAGCAACTATTCTCAGACGACGACGAGGGTGTTTTTTTTTAGTATGAAATTTTAAATAACAAAATGTTCAATTAGGTATCTATAAAAGAATGTCCAAAAAATAAAAAAATGCTTTCGTCAGACTATGGAGAAAATAATAATCGTGATTTAGAAAAAAAAAGAGTAAATAAACATTGAAAATTTACTGGAAGGAATATTCCCAATCCTAAATTTCAGATTTAAATTAAATTTTGCAGAAATGTTATTGAGGCATGTAAAAACCCGTTTTTAAACCCTGCTGAAATTTGGTCTTTTTAGGGGAAACTCCCTCCAAAGGTCGAAAAATAACCGTCTTCGGGTATATTTATGACGCATGACCTCCTGTTATGTTAATTTATTTCTCAGATATAAAATGTAAACTTTTTTAGAGAGATCTAAGTTTTCCGAAATTTTCATAACAATCTCCTATGAATATCTCTTATTATAGAATTCAAATTAGCGTAAAATGTTTCTGCTGGAAAATCGTTTCGTTTTAGTAATTATAGTCTCTAGATCTAAACTAACACATTTTTATGCTTGGAAAATAATACTGACCTTTTCAATGCACACTTATTTTTCTAGGATTTAATCAACTCAATTTGTTCTATGATCGCTTCTGTAGAACTTTGAAACTTCTGATTTTAAAATAGTCTAATCTAATCTATAAGCATATTTGATAGTTGTTCTTGGTCTTGCATCAGTTTCAAATTTGGGTCTTATACAACTTACAAGAATTTAATAAAGAAAATTGATTATTTCAGATAACTCGTTATTACTATATTTTGCTATGAATATACGGCAACCCTACTCATTCCCTAAAGTACGCGGGACAAATTATGAGCCCCAAAGAAAACGAAACGACAAAATGTATTCTTAGCCGAACCCGAAGCCGGGAGACTTCATTCATTCATACGCGTCGAGGTCTGTCGGTTACAATGACCGCCGCGCCGCCGTCGATGCCAGGTTCGGCTCGAACAGGTGGGAATTGGAAAATTCATTTGAATGAGCCCCAGTAGAATTGCCAACCTGAATTAATTTTTGGTGTGGGAGTCAGGTAGGACTTTTGTGGATCGTCTAAGCAGCGAGACACCAGGGTTGGGGTCGTCTGACTCAGATGTAATCTACCTCTACGGTCACCTTGAGAAATGAAATATACAAATCAGTTAAGTTTATTGCTTAATATATATTTATGGTCATCTGGCGTGAATAAACCTTAGCAAAAAAAAATGTTAAACCTCTATTCTTCAGTCCATCTGCTAACGAAAATCGGAAAATTCGCTCCTAAACATTCAAAGAAATGTCTCCTAGAGGACTATTGAACGACATACCATACATATATACAAACATGTTTACAGACTTAAAAGCAGTCAAAGAAGAAAAAGTAATTTCACGAGAAAATCCAGATACAAACGATTTTCACCCGCAAATGTCGAGGATTTTTAATGCTCGAAAAGACACCAAAGTGAAACTTAAGGAAAATTTTTCTGGAGAGCTTTTAATGATTCCAATTGAACAAAAAAGTAGCGCTCTATCCTCCACCTTGTTTTTCACAGGAAGATATCCAGAAACAGAGAAATTCAAAGAGTCTTAACAATAAGGGACTGTGGACATCAGAGAATTTTAATGGAAGGAAAGAGTTCAGTTCTTCTAATTTGAACAGAAATTAGTCTGCCATGCGGCTATAGAAAGGATTTAATTCGATGGCATTCAATTTGTCGGAGAATTTGGTGGCAATTTGTATTTAGAGGCTTGAACCTATCAAGTTTTAATGAACACTATGCGGCACGAATCTATTCTATCTGCAGATTTCTATTGAATGAAAAGGTAAGAATTGCCATTGATTGATATAGTCTGGCGCCAATGTCAAAACCAATTTTGCAATTGCCAAAAGGCTTTTACTAATTTCTAGACAGTTCAATTAACACACTTCAATTTTTCAATTTGAATTTAATTGGTACCTAATACAAATTATATGCTTAAACGAGAATTAATCATCATCTACATGAGCCATTAATTCTTAACCTTTTCAAGGAAACATCGAATTGTACCCTATCTTTATCTGCATACAGCCTATTTCAATTAGTCTAAAATTTTAAAGATAAACACAGCTTTAGAGCAATGTAATTAACTTTTACACCGAATATAATTATACTGGATCGATGAAAGAAAGTAAAATTAATCATCTGCGTATTGTACGTAAAACGTACGACAGAAACGATTTTTTAATTATTACATATTATTAGAAATGTTAGAAGGTAATTTTTGTATTATATAAAAAATATGTAAAGAGACAGTATAGTAATAACTTTGCTTATTTATGAATATGATATAGAAGTATGCTTTTGTCCATGCAAAAAAACTCAAGAAAGTCAATCGTAGATTTTGTCAACGAAATGTTGTTTTGTCTTGATTTCAGCTTTTATATGAAGTGAAATCAATTTTTAAGAAAATTATTAAAATACATAGCCCCTAAAATACGTCATATATTTATAAAAAACGTAAGGGTTTGATTAGAATCCAATGAGTTGTTAAATCAGTGTTAAAATACTGAAAATATATAAATTTTTTTTTTAGGAAAATAATATTTATATAATATACATATATAAATGATATTTGTTTAGTAATTTTAAATTTGATCTTTGTTAATAAGTCTAAGAAGATAGATTTTTTATTGCTTGAATCTTTATGACACGATTCGGTAAATGCAGCTGATAGCCATTCTTAAAATTTTTTATAATATTGCAAATCGCATCATAAGTGTTCTGGCAATATTACATTTTATAGTCCGACCTGCTAATTGCAGTTACAAGCATAGGTGCGAAATTAAAATGCCAACAATTAGAATTTCTTGTATTGCTATATTTACTTCCTGAAAGAGGAAAAACCTGCTGGTGAGTGAGAAGTTTTCAGGTAATTAAAGTGTCAGTCGACTATGGCTGTAAAGTTCTCAGCAATAAATTATCTAAATTGCAGATACCAGGTGTAGACTCGATGCTACCACATGGTACATATCTCTGCCAGATTGAGTTAAACGCTTTAAAAACATATTCTGCTCTAAAGGAATGCTTTGAGCAAATATATCTAGGCAATCATAATCAATTACATATTTTGTTCAATGGAGGCGCCTTGTAGATTACATCGGCGCCTGACCTTGCTCCAAGAGTCAGAACGAACTTCCTTGTTGAGGGTCATTAGGCTTTAAGGTTCAAACCCGGCGGCAGATGGCGGCTCGTCCGTGTGTAACCTTGCTTTGGTAGCGGGCCATTTATAACAGAAATTCCCTAAAATTTATGGACCAAAACACGAAACTGAAACTTAATGCCAGTTTATCCAGATGAGTAAACTCTTCGTGCAGCGAAGGAGCATGTATGAGACTTTAAGTAAAGATTTCCCTCTTACTTTCTGGAAAATTTGTCTAGTCTAGTGTCGTTCCAATTTGGACCTAAATTGCTTTACTAGCCCAAATTCAATTTGATTTATGCGATCCAGAATAGATCCACGCTCGCAAACAAACCCGGAAGTTTCGAGACGCTCAGACTAGTTTTACTTGAAGTTTGATTGCAAGATTTATCTCCCTGACGGAATAAGGAATACTTATTCCTGGATGCAAGAGGTTCACACGAGATCCGGCATAAATTGTTTTGCACGACAGACAATTGCGGCGTAAGACGTTAATTTAAAAGTTTTACCAGTTTAAAAAGACCCAATTAAATCTATCAGTCAATTTGAAAGTTTTGCGGGTTATTTTGTAATTTTTGTTACAATGCACGAGAACTCGATGCCCAGAGGGGTTTCGCACTTGTGGTCGATCGGTCACCATGTGAGTGATTGGCAATTTGCCTGTTTTCGGAGAAAACGTGGAAATACCTGAAAAGGAAGCAATCACCGAACCAATTGAATTTTAAAGAGTGCAACCGCACGGGAGGTGAATGCAGCAACGCAACGCCACGAGCACGATGCACAAGAGCGTTACGTAAAAAAATCTGGGGGGCAAAAATCAAACCATTCGACCGGCCGACCCACAAGCACACCGAACCCAAGGCAGCGTTCTCACGGCTTTGCTTTTAATCACGGCATGAATAATGAAGACGGTGAAAGTTAGCATTACCATTTCGCCCGCAATTATATTACAATGATGAATTAGTTTGAGTTTCATCTGGTGGCCCACTTTTTAGTGCGCTGGAAGCGCCCCTGCAGTGGGTTTGCAGGCTGAAAAAATTGCTACAGGGGGCGGAGCCCTGCGGAAAGGAAATTCTATCAAAAAGATTGAAAAGAAAACGTTCTTTCGCACAAAGTCATGACATGCATTTAAAGTCTTTTATTCCCTGTGGCCGGGCCCGTCGAGGCCGAGGGGCGCTCTATGGCTTCTGCTGAATAGTAACGTGATATTTTACATAAACGGAAGGTTTGCCAAATAAGACGATGACTGCTGTCCCCTCGGGCTGGAGCCATTTCGAGTTCAGTTGGTTCACTTCGCTTACAGCTTTAATTCGCAATTAAAGGGCTCTGCGGCCTTCGCCCGACATTTTTCTTCCCTCTAATTACTAATTTGATTCCCAATTAAATTTTTGTTTTTTAATGATTTTCTGCTTCAAATTTTGTGAATTTCAATTCTCTTTTTAAAAGAATTGTTTAACATATAGTCTATAGCCCTTTTCTTTCATAAAAAATTCTTACGTATCTACAAAGGAGACCATTCAGGTTTCATGCAAAGTTGGACCCAAAATCGAAAATGCCGGCCAACGAAAAAGGATATTTTTAATTCGTTTGGAACATCATCGGTAGAACCATCATATTGGCAGCTGGATAAGTTCGAAAAATCTGGTTTCCCCTACATTTGACCAAAATAAATACTATTTCTAAGGTCCGAAAACATAATTGCGGGGCGTGCGCGGGGAAGTACAAGCGCTGCAGTGTGGACTCATTTGTTATAGTAGCAGGTTAACAATCGGTGAAATGTGTTTTTTTTTTATTACTCAAACAACATAGCATTCTTGATAGACATATTTTTAACTCAATGTTTAGATAACAATTATACAAACAAATGAATAGGCTAACAAACATGTAGTAAAAAATGTCTAAAATGACTTACTAGACATAACCACTTATGTACTCAAATGGTATATTTACATTTATTTTTAGGAATCTGATTTTTGAATTTATATAGCCGTTACAATAATGGTTTCATAGTTTTGGTGCCATAGTACCCAAAGAGATTAAGAACTTTTTTTTTTCACTGGCCGGCACTTTCGATTTTTGGGCCCAATATGAATGTTCTCCTTTATATACATATGTACATATATGTATGTATGAATGAATGAATTATGTGTTTTTGCATAATTCATTTATGATAACATTAAACGATTTCAAAATTTATTATTATTACTGGATCTCATAGAGAAAAATCACGATTCTTTTGCAGCAACACAAAAATATTATAACCTAGAATAAAAAAAAATATTGAATATACATTTTTTATTTATTATGTATGTATGTAACAAATGTATGTATGTAACAAATATGAATTTTTCACTCCTGTTCCATTTTTTTTTTTAAATAGACAACAACTAGATGCATCGTCTATATCAAGAATTAAAAATCTGATTTTTATTCACAAAAATTGTACAAAGTCTCATTTAAAATATTTGTGCGAAAATAGCGATTTAAATTTGTTATGGAATCTGCTTTATCCATGTGCATCGCTAAATATGCAATGCAGTAATTGCTCACTCATCCGTTTTGAATAATGCGAAGCTTTTCAAACATTAATTGGAATTGTACATTTGAACTGAATACCTCTAAAATTTGCGGTTTTATAAAATGTATTTTGACGATTAATTTCGTTTTTTTTTTATATACTGAAAGCATTTTATAGTTACCGTTTAAAATTTACATACTCGTATGTAGGTAAGCTTGCAAAGTCGTGCATAACCATTGTAAGTTTTTTTGATTTAGGTGAAAAAATAGTAAAAACTTTTAATGCGCACGCAACTTAAGGGCATTTAGGTTAATTTCGAAAAATTGTGTGTATTGAAAAAGCATAAAATTTTAGAAGTTTTTTTTGAGCAGTGCCAAAGGAAAGCGCATTTTGAATATCTAACAGGACAGCGGTTTCACTGGTTGAAGTAAAAACTCTTGAAGATACAATTATAATACTTTTTTGATGATTTTTGACGTCTTAAAGAAAAAAGTGTATTTTGCTTAAAATTTTTGATCTTTTATTAAAGTATACCTAATGGATGATGGATTGGATTTTCTGGGATATTTCAGGCTCAATTGGATACTTGTTGAAATAATTATAATAAATTGGACTCTTGTTGAAATAATAATAATAAATGATGTGGACGAGTTCAAAAACAGAAGTTTGCTTTAAAAATCCATTGAGTCATCATTTCGATCAATCGTGTTATATTTCTTACGTATCGTGAATACATGAATTATATTAATTATGTTAAGTTTAGTTTGATCGATTTCGAAGGTATTAGCATTTTCTAGTTTACGATCCTCTCTTCTATTACGATAACTATGCAGTTCAATGGTTGCGCTACGGAATAGGGCAGATTAATCAGCCCGAGGACGAACGTAATCGGAATAGACGCTTCAAAAAACAGAACACGTTTAATGCTTTAATCCTGTTTCTCTCGATGAAAGTACGACCTAATTTAAATTGGTAAAAGGTTATCGTGGGCTCTGCACCCGCAATGTCAACAGAGCCAATAGGGAGCGCATTGCAACGCTATTGCTCGAGTAATGCGGGCAAATGCGATTAACTCGTTAATAAATGCGTTCTGTTCCTATTTATTAAGGCCAATGGAAATGGATGGTAATGCGGCAAGCGAAACGCGAACGTGCCGGCCCGAAAGCACTCGCTAAAATATTTATTGGGAAAGTTGAGAATTTGAATCATTTTAAAACTTCGGGTTATTGCTGCACTTGCAATTTGCCAGTTAAAAAATATTTAAAAAGTATATGAAATTCATTTTCAATGGCGAACAAATAAACTGAATGAAATGGGACTATCGATTTTTTCAAAAGAGTTTCATTGTTACTGAATATCTCGTAATAAAAATTTGCTTTCATTATTTTATATCTCATAAATCCATTAAAGGCAATTACGTTACACTCCTGGAAAAATATAGTAAATGAAGGACAATAGCAAAAGCAATTTTCAGCATGTCGAAGTAATTTGAGGATCAAATTTAAATTAAATATTGTCAACTTTGATTGATATTCAAAAAATGTTTGAAGAAGGGTTAAAGCAAAAATATTTTGAATACCGGCCGACGGGGCTTGACATCGTTATTTTTCCGCTTTTATTTTTACCCAGAGATTTAAAATGAAATGTTAATTAAAAATACAATTAACCTGAATGAGAAAATTAAATTAATATATGTATGTGAAAAATTGTTGTTGCCAAACGAAAATTTTTTCATTACAAGGAGTGCTTTTACTGTGAGTAACCAATAGTATATTTTTGAGTTATTAATTTTGGCATTGCTGCAATTTCTCAAAATTTTATTTATGTTATTACACAATGAACAAATTTACTATGAGGCCAAGAAGGTCGATGATGAACCTTACCCTAAATTGGTATGGTACATCACTAAAAATATCGCTTTTTTAGACAAAATCGTATATATATATATATATATATATATATATATATATATATATATATATATATATATATATATTTTAAAAATAACAAAAGTTGTCACCATAAACAAGATATTTTCTACCTTAAAAATCAAAAGATTATTTTGAAATAATTGAAATAATTTTGTTCATTTTGAAGAAAACGGAAAAAGCTTTAACTATTAAACTAACAATTCTTTTTTGTTGCATTGATTTTGAATAAACCACTAAGCAGTTCCGATGGTCACCGCAAATCACTATTTGTAAAAGATTGTTTAACAATTCAGCAGATATTTTGGTAAGGAATAACAATTTTTGTTTTGAAATTATTGTCCCGTTTGCTTTAAATAGATTGGCAATGTAGTGTGATGTAAATACTTGGTATAGTATTTAACATAAAAAAAATTATTAAATGCCTATTCTTTCATGACTATGTAATGTAGCCCTCTTAAGTCCAAACTTTATGGAAATATAAAAACTCTTTTTAGAATAACCTAAATCCCTGCAACATTTGCTTTTTAAGCTAAAAGAAATTTAATCAAAATTAATCAATTCTGCTGTATTCATTAATTTGATTAGTAGGTACTTAATCCTAACCTTTAATGATAATGCATATTACATACATATTTAAGAAAATTTACTTCAATTGTTTCCTCTATTAGGTGTAAAATTGCGTTGTACTCCAATAATGAAGCATCGTACAAATTTGTCACCTGAACAGACTTGAGAAATTTATCACAGCAGGAGGTCAGGAGGTTGTCCCTCGTTGTTAGCAGGCCCTTTGCCACGTCCTGTAATATTTCTGTTCAGGGGTTAAATCGATTCTAAACTAATTAAATTACTATTTACAACAGGTTGGCTGTTCTCGTCAGCTCCGAGCGGCAGAATATGTGGAAGTAACCCCGTCGGGGTGCTGGAAAATGTCTCTAGAGGAAAAGGAAAGGCTCCAGAGCCCTTCACTGCCTCGTATGTGGCAATAATTTTGCAACTGAGAAGTTTAACCGAATAACAGGGGATTAGCCCATAAAGTGGTATATTGCCTCCAATTCAGTCACTTAGTTCCTTAAGTGAATGGCAATTACCGTGAGCGGTATGCATTACTTAAAATTATAGACAATTTGAATGGAGTGTATCACGGGGAGCTCTCATATCGCATCCGTCGAAGATGTCTACTTTGTTGTTGAAGTGTTATAGGAAGAGGGTAAAAAAAATCAGAAGGAGCCTATCCGAGCAAAACTCTTCTCGCTGTTCCAGGAAGCAACCTTCCTCCAGACAAATTTCTTGGTAGTTGAAGCCAGGCGAGGAAAAGACAAGAAAAATATTCGAATCGAGTGCCACTGGATAAAACCTTTTGAGGGTGGCACTGCTGCCAGGTGAAAAACACCGAGCTGTGGCCACAAGACGTCCGATACCAGCCGATACCTTGGAGGAATAAAGAAAAGAAAAGAAAATAATAAGAAAAGAAAAGAAAAGACGACTATCGTAACGTTACAATGCCAGTTAAGTCGTACCGCCGCCGTACGAAAGTGAAGCGAACGTCGATCACACCGGTCGTGCGCGCAATTTGGGAGTCGAGTATTAAGTCACTCAGGTGGTTCAGCTGTCAGTGACGGTCTGATCTTAACGCCGTGAACACCTGGAGAGTTGAGTTGCTAGCAAAATCTACCGAGAAGTGTGGTCTCGTCGTTGTCGGGATTGAGGTTCGTGAAGATCAAAGTTTGTGGTGCGATCAGTTTTCCGTTCTGTCTCTAGTCCGGTGCAATTGTATCTTGAGAATCGTGCAGGAAACGTCTTATGCTTTGATCTTGATCACTTTCAATTTTGGTTAGTAATCGCTGATTGGGTACAGCAGACGCGAGTGTAACCAATTAATCGATCGCGCTATATCCAAAACTTCTCGATCATATCCCGCATTTGAACTTATAGCTGCGGCGCGCGGATGCGTCGAAATTTTTTTCATTTTTTTCACATTTCATGGTCACCTGTTCGCGTGTTTGTGTTTTCTTTGCTTCGGCCAAACAGTGCTTCTGCCAATAAATTATGAGAGGAGGCATCAAGTCGCCGTGAATAATAAGGGTGATAAGTGTGTGATCAGTTCGAAGTGAAGTGATCGTGCTGGCGTCTTTGGCTAAGAATAACGGTCCTCCTGCCGACCACACCGCTGGCGATCGGCGAATTACCCATGCTTAAGGTAACATAGGAAACTCCCTCCGAATTTAAAATTATGTTTTAGCGCAACATGTTTGGGAAATTTTAACTTCTTCGCGATCGTACCCCCGGCCGCGATAGGAGGGGGAATATTCAACGACCGCGTCTCGAATTGGGCTGCCGTCTTAAGGCCTCATTACGGCGGGTTGAACCTTTCTGCGGTAAATGCGCTTAGCCGCCTACAACATTAACGCTGACGGGTTCGTGGAAATAGCGCCGAAATGAGTTATGTAATTCGTTAGCTCGTCTGGAGAACAAAAGATTGAACCTCTTGGACGAGCGTTTTATTCTTGTTCTATCAGCGAATCAATTATTGCGATTTTGAGGGCGGCCTCTATTGTACCTCCGCGGTGTCAGCGAACTTTAATCAGATTAACTTCTGTAGATATATGTACATATGTACATATAACAAATTTATACTTAGTACCAATAAACTCATTTTTTGGAATTGAAGATTAGTTTCTAATGAACCACTCAATCCATTGAAATTTGTGTAACATACATATAAATATGTATGTATTCAGAAAGGGTTGTTTTCGTTTCCGTTCGCTAGACTAGACTAGATTTAGGTAAGATCAAGAAATACTTATCCCATTAAAGCAATCGTAGGGTATGCCACTAAACGTATGGCTTCTAAAGAACTTTTTACTTAAAAGTCTAAGAATGAACCAAAATAGAATGTCTAGAGGCCTCAAAAATATATAGTAGCATCAAATTTCCTGATTAAAACCTGGTTAGAAAAAGTTGTACATATGCATATTCTGAACCTTATACAAGAACTAGAAGGAAGATTATGTTCAGGCAAAGGTTTTTAGTTGGAAGCCTTCGGATCAAGCATAGAGTGTCGTTATACCCCGTAGCTGATAATTTTGTCGAGAAGTTTTTAAGTTTTTTAAAGTTTCTTCGTTTGATATCAAATAGTAATTTTGTTTTCCCCGTGCGAATTAATTATGATGTGAAAGAAATTAGAGACGTTTATAAATTAAATGATCTAGTATGAATAGTACACATTAACATTAGCAGAACTTTCAAATTTTTATGCATTACATATTATTGTGAAGTTTAAAAACTCAAGCAGAGCCTAAGACGATTAGAATATTTATATGCTTGAAGGCTGAAGGATATGTTTTTGATTTTCTTTCAGGCTAAATTCCAGATGAACAATAATTGTCTTATGTAGTGTTATTAAAGTAAAATAAATTTTAACGTTTATTGTAATTAAATCCTTACTTTCCCAAAACTAAATTATGGATTATTTTGGTATGATGTAATATTTGAAATTATATTCTTTTTTAAAAATCTGGTATAACGTATAACTACATACATATGTATAATGTTTTAATAAAGATTAGTTAAATGAGAACACTGAAAATCAAAATTGTTAATACTTCTCGAAATGTTTGTACCGATATTGACGCAAAAGGATTGAACATAACGTCAGAAATCACAAATCAATAACTATGTGCCATAAGCAGCGGATGTAAAGTACATATCCCTAAACTTTATCAGATCCATCCAAGCCTAAGAAAACATGATTTGCTTAAATTTTGTTTCAGCAAGTATGTTAATTACGTTCAATCAATGCAAACAGGTCGACCAGATTTTGATGTTTTTAATAAGTTTGCTGTGCATTAATGAACAACAGCAAACTTTCAGGACAATAACTCAAGTAACATTATGATGTTTGTACAAATTTTGTACAGAGCGTGGTAGAAGTATTTCAAGTTTAAACTTTTGACGATATCTAGCGGCAGTCGGTTAAAAAAGGTCAAGCCATTCATTCAGAATTTTATAAGCAACTCGATCCATGACTTGCAGTGGGTGCCCGCCTTTATATAAAATCGATAAATGATTGTGCTCTTCGTCAAACGGATTATGTTAATGGAAAGATGCGGCAATTCCGAAGCATCCGTTAATATAGCGTATAAGAAATATTTATATTCAGGCTTAGACAGAAGAAGCTTTTTTCTAGACGTCTTGTATACAAAAAGGCAGAATATTCACAACATTGGAATTATGGGAATTTCTGCGAAATATTTTTACTTCACGTAATCTAATTATTTTTTCCAAGAAAATTGGTCCTTGTAGAAAAAAGTCTATAACAATATTTGTATATATTTGTTTAAAATTGAATTTATTTTAAGGAGTTGTTTTTTATTGAAATGAGTGAAAAATATCACAATTATTAAAGTATGAATATGAAAAATGTATTCAGAATATTTCAATTATTCCTTTTTATATATAAATATAAATACTTATGATTAGATTTGAAATACATTTTTTTTTACACTCAAAAACATACATATGTATATACATAAATACTGTGCAATATCCGTAAAAAAATACATTTTCCAATAAGAACTGAAAAGAGAACAAACTGATAACAGGAGGGTAGTTAAAATCAATCTTTTTCGATTGTTTTGGTAACTAACTTTACGTTTCCATTTACACTGTATCCTGGAACTAGTTAAATTTATTAATTAACTGGTTTTGGAAAATTAAGTTTGTCGAATAGTAAAATTTTGAATGTCTTGAACTTCTCATAAAATAATAATAAAACACTATGATATTGTAAAATGTTTGTGGCTAAAATAAAAGTTTGAATCTTTAGTCATTGTATAAAAATACAAGAGGCTTAAAAATGTTCCTAAATAAGTATTTCGTAAATCACCGTTTTTTCAATAGACAGAAAGTTTTATGCAATATATCGTATATTAGTTAGATTGTAAATAACATTCGTAAGTCAAGTGGTTCATGATCATGAGGGCAATTGTGCATGAATTGCAGTTGTTATAAAAACTTTTTGCTTTACCTACTATAATCTAAATAAGTCAGGCTTTCATTTCAATTACAACTATATGTGTATGAGTTATTTTAAAGTTACATATATTATTTTATTACTAATTTCCCAAAATACGATTTTTGGTACTTTTAAACTGTGTTTTCATTTGCGATGTACGGAAAATACAATAATATATCACTGAAATTACCAGTGGTTTTGTTTCGGAAGTATGGTTATGTTTGTAAGGATATATAAATATAATATTTTCCTTTTTATGAATTATTCCCATTGTGGATTGATTACATTTACAAGTATTTAAATAAATATTAAATTTTTAATTGCAAAAGTTTTTTATTCTGAGAGACGCATCACCATTATAGGAAAAATTATTAAACCAACCACCAACTTTATCGTGGATCGTGCAAAGTTTTATAAGTGAATTCATCCATGACTAGCTGCAATGGATGTTGATGGAAAAATATCTTCGGCTGTATATAAAATCGATGAATGATTGCGCTCTTCGCCAAATGGATTATGATAATGAAGAGATGTGGCAATTTCGAATTATCCGCTAATACAGCGGATATGAAATTGTTTACATTCAGAAATAACCAGAGGATGATGTTCTTTCAGACGCCTCCAGATTCTATGTAAGTGCTGAGGAGGCAGAATGTGCCGAGGTGATGAAAACTCTTCCGCACAAATCCGCCACAATTATTTAATCTGTTTTAGTACGACAAGAAGGCTAGGGCTGCGGTCGGAACACTCGTTCACCCACAAACGTCTTGCTGAGACCAAAGTTGGCATGTAAATTGACGGAGGCAGCGGAAGCACCGCTGTCTCTGTCTCAGCTGGAAGCGAAAAATATCGTGTAAATAGGAAATTTAACACCTGTTAACAATTTCACTGCATAAATCAATATCGTGTGAATATGCCGTCGGCTCACTTTCGAATCCCCTCGCGAAAAAAGCCGCGTTTATGCACTTTGTACCCGGTGAGCCACCGCCGCCGGAGGTATGTTTAACGTTTTTCTAACCAGCCAAATTTACGGGCGCATGAATAATTCACAAGCTTCCACATCGGCTGTAATATATTTTAAACAATCATAGAACATTACCATATGTCAGAATTTGTCGAAATTTACTTGACCATGAATAGGAGGAGAATAAAAGAAGAAGGTGTCTTCCCCCGGGCCCGGACGGGACGTGTTCGAATGCAAATGGTGCGCCTCGACTGGACTTGGACAAAAGCGATGGACCTAGAAACGTTGGAATATGGTGATCCAACTCACCGCATAGCAGTCATATTTTAATGGAAATAATTTGGAACTCTTGTAGTCTCAAATATACGAGCCAATTCAGGGCTTTAAATTAGGCAACTGCCATTGTCCGTTGGCTACACGCGTTTTTGTTTCAGACACGCTAAATGGCATATTTCACGGGATTTCACAGTTCCGTGAAGACGTGTTCTGAGGCAAAAATCTGTGTATACACGCAGCTAATTAGGCCAACATAATTGGCGCCCACTGGCATGTCGTTTCAGAAATACGAAAACATGGAAAAATCGTCAAAATATGCTATGACGATGAACACTAAACGGAGTTACGCATAATATTTTGAAATGTCGGCAAAAATTGGCATTCTTTAAAAACAAAAAGAAAAATAAAATAAGAAGCTAAATGGCGCACAGTAATATCTTCATTCTGACCTTTAGATATGAAGACAGTAACCTGCTTAAGTGCGCTGTAAAAAAGCGCATTCTTGTAAGACCAATGAACTTTAACCAATAACATTTTATATGAAATGCACAATAAGTGAATTTCTGCTGTCTGCTTACGTATTTATGTAAATTATGGAGCTTGTTTTTATCTGTTAATTAAATCGAAAAAAAAGGAGAGAATATTTTTTAGAGATTTTTTGAAGGTGAAGGTGTGGTAAACTGTCATTCATAATAAGCCAATAACTCAAGAAAAGCTTTTAGAAAGTGCAAATCCAAGCAGTAAATACTTTAATTTACTGTTATATATGCATTTCCTTTTATTTTTTGAACAAATCAAAAAGTATCGGATTTCATTTAGAACAGAGCTTATAGTAATCTTTTTTACAATCGAAAATTAAATTCACGAATATCTCAAAAATTCACATCCTATTATTATTTTTCTTTTTTTATATGAAATCAATTAGGTAATATATATTAACATGAAAATTAATTAATCCACAATCCAATTCTATTCTCAAAGAAAATTCATTTCTAATATTCTTTACAAAAACTTTATACGAAGTTTGAATTAATGTTATGTAGTTACATACTATGATTGGAAAAACGTTGAAAAATTCCTTATTAAATAAAACTATGAATTAAAAAGTCTGTGAGCCATGAAATCTAAAACATAAATATATATTTTAATGTTAGGTAGATAGCCACAAATTTAATTTATACTATAATATTTATTCATCTATATGTTTTCTCATAAATTATTATTATATTATAATTATCATTACAATGACATTTTATTGAGCTGGTAAAATTTACGAATACAATTATTAGATTTTAAAAAAGAATTTAAGATACTGAGACTTGTTGTAAGAAATTTTGTTTTGATAGTATGTAATTGTCCTACTATAAAAGTCCTACTGCTATCGTTAAACATTTTAATTTGAAAGAAATGAAGAAATTTAATAGACCGCAATATTTAAAAGAGGCGAAGAGTCAAGAATATGTGCAATCAGCAAAGGTAATCGGGATGCTTAATGATGTTTCCCACTAATTACGGTAATTAATTTGAAATTAATTGAGTAAGTGTCTTTTAATTCCCTTCACTGCACAAGGCTGCCGCAATTAAAGCTCTGCCCCAGCCACAAAGAGCCTCTAAAGTCGCATTTATCTGTGATCTCTTAAATAAATTTTCGTTCTGTCATTAGTCGTGCTCTTGCATAGCGCGGTCGCGATGTACCTGTACCTGAGGCTTGAAAATGTCTTTCTCATTTGTTATGATGGAGGGAGATTCCAGCACGGCATGGCACTCCCTGATCGGCGCGAACCGCGCAAACCGCGCGTATTGTTTTTCAGGTCCGCGGCGGTCCCGTTGGGTTATTAAGCGGTTCGTTTATTAAAACAAAAAGCTTGAAAATCTCTTTGCGGCCTGCTGCTTGATTTTTGTTTAGGAGATTTGCAAAATTTTAGTACCGTTTAGTAATGCACAGCGTATTAATAACTTTTACTAGACATTGATTGTCGATAAAAATGAATGAAGGCCTATTTGGTGATTTCAATGGAAAATAATTATTCATAACGCATGAAATTTATAACAAGAAGGCTGGAACTCCTTTCAGCGAGAATGTTCAGCATATGAAATAGGTAGATTTCTAGAAATTTTGAAACCCTTGGCCTGACATATACTAGATAAAATCGAGATAAAACTATTTTAGAAGAGAAGTACTATCGCACTATTTATTCTTATAATTTGGGAAGAAATTGGTAAAGACATTTTTCAACTGAAATGTTGTTCTGTAAGATGGTATTTATAAAAAATGTTGTCGCAACCCCTGCTAGGGAAAATAATAATTAAAGAAAACTAAAAAGAAATTTATAATTGTTAAGGAAAAATTCACTTTATTAATGAACCATAAAAAGGTTTTGTAAATTTTGTCTTCATTTATTATTTTTAGGTAGGTACATGACGTAATACCTTAAACCTTAAAGTATAGACTCTTATCATTATGTCTTGAAAAAGGAATTTTAAAATTTTCAAAATTACACTCTAATATGTATATATTTAATACATGTTTTTCTCAAAATTACTTTTTCAAAGTGGTTACATAAGATCTTAAATATATTTCATCGATAAATTCGAAATTTGGCGTGTACTTTAAGTTATACATTTCTTCTTTCTACTCTGGAAATTGCTAAAGTACTATATGATTTCTACAATTTATATATTTTTTTTTAAAGCTTTGAACGGCTTTTTTATTTGTCTTAGATGTTTTCATAAATATTTTAAGTATTACCAAAGAAACGAGTTAAAAAATGTACGGTAAAAATATTTGTTGCTTTCTTTTTATTCAGCCCTTAAAAATGCCTGAAATTTACTCCTCTAGACCGGAATATTCCCTTAACTTTTAATTGATATATTTGAAACATGTTCGGTCGTAAGATATTTAAATTAAAAGTTGCTATGAACATTTTAAGATTCGTTTATGTTGGTGGTGTTTAAATTTAAACTGAATGCATATCACTTCAAAAGATATTGCTAAGCTTGATTTTAAGATCACTTACATATTTTTTTTGTGCAGCAAGTAATTGTACTCAAGTATGTAGGGGAGAAGTGGCATGAAGGAGCCGAGTTTTGAAAGAGCCGTTCTCTATTGCACAAAAACTACCGAGTGAATTTTTTTCATGTATTTTTTTTTAGTTAGTACTACTGATCACTGATACTCCCTAAAAATTTCATAATTATTTGTCAATAACTGACGTTGATACAACGTTTTAAAGATTTTAGACCCCAAAAGTAACTTTTTGATGTTGTTTTATTTAGTTTTTCACAGTCAAATGCCAACATCTCATGAAAAACTGATTATGCTATAAAATTTTATAGATTTTAGGCTTTTCAACGATACATATTTTATTAGTTGAGCACTTTTATTTTATACTAATTTTTTAAATAATTATTTTTAACCTAAAAAGTTATGAAGGAGCCACTTTGCTAAAATATAGGGGAAAGGGGGGCAATATGAACCCTGTGGGAAAAAATGGGGCTTCTAACACTTTTGACATCCCACAATGATCGAAAGCAATATCAACACCCAAAACTTTTTAATTTTTATTAACAAATAAAAAAAATCTAGTTCATTTAATACTCTTTTCAAGTTATTAACAATTTTTTCAAGTTACAAGTAATTTTTCAGGTTGTAAGCATTTTTTTTAAGAAGTCTATATTCTCTTCCCTCTCCTCTACAAAAATATCTCGTTGCAATCACTATTAATATAGTATATGTTATTAAATTTCATCTTTTCCATTTCTTAATTCGCGGTGGCTCTTTCAAAACCTATAAGTTATGAAAGAGCTGAAAATCAATTTTTTTTCAAAACGAAAAATAAATATTAATCTTGTAAATTTTCTTCATTCCGCCTACGTAACTTTGTTCTATACTATCGAAATTATAACTTTATTGTAAAAAAAAAAAAAAATTTCCATTCCTTATTGGTTTTTTTGGGCCTTGTGTAAAACTGGCTCTTTCATGCCACTTCTCCCCTAGGTACCTATATATAATAATGATTTGTATTCTGTAAACGATTTTATTTTAGAATTAAAAGATACTTGATACGCGGAGAAAGATGCGATTAATTTGAAAACTGGTTCCATATTTTTTTTATGAAAGCCAGCGGGATTCAATTGATATCCATAAAAGACCGTAAACCGGTCAAGACGGAATTTCGCTAATGTTCCATTTCACACTCGCGAACGATTAGCCTAATCCAATATAGCTAATCCTATATATTTTCAATAAAACGTGATTACGCGGGCTAAATTTTAATTATTGCCGTGATCATGGCAATTTAATAAAGTGATAAAATGTTAACGTGACTTAAAGAGAAGTATTTCCACATTTTACATATTTTATGCTAATAAACCGAGCACCGTGATAATTTTATCACTCAGAGTTCTCGCGTCGTGTTAACAACGAGCCCAGCGCTGATACCTGCCATTTTTGAGAGTGCCGCAGTGATGCCGACGATTAATATTTTGTTGTGCAACATAAGGAGGCTTGAAAGCGCGGCCGAGTGCGCGATACGGGTGAATATAAGATCTGCGTCTAATCACCGGCATAATGACTGGTTTCGAGTTAGCGCATAAATTATGTCCCAGCATTACTTGGCGGGGTGTATATGGGACAAATTGTTCTCCTCGAGTGCTCCACATTTCCCTGCCTCGAGCGACGATCACTTTAAAAAGTAGCAGCGCAGCCATACATATGTTGGGGAAACTGCAAACAGACCTCCTAGCTGCAACTGCAGGTGAACTGCAGGTAGGCTAAGTTATGCAACAACAAATATCAATTATTATTTTGCGCAAGTTATCGCGTTCCGTGAAAAGTACTCGTGTGAATCTCCGCGTCTCGAGGCGCACAATGCCAAAGTGAGGTGAACGTTTAGTCGGAGACCTCCGGAGCGCCTATGGGAGCCCCACGATGCTCTTGGGGCCCCGCAGACGTACCTTACGACTTACGACAATTAAATTATTCACGTGCAGCTGGTGCCGCAACTCCTCCGAGATTTGCGCCGGTATATCGGAGACATGTTCATAAGGCTCTTGTTGCTGATTAAAATCGATAGATTGGCTCTGAAGCAAAAGGTCAGTGCACTTAATTCGAAATTTGTTACACATATGCTTCGCATACCGCTCTACGTGCACCGATGACGGCATTATGCTGAATTAAAATCAGAGGCAGAGTCGATGGTGTTTTGCTCCGGAAAAAATTACATTATAAATGCGACAATTGCAGAAAATTCACATGGAACGAAGAACGAAACTGGGTTGAAATTCTTAATTATTATATGAATTAAATCGGCACCCGGGTACAGGAAATTTGTTCGGAGTGGGTCACAAAACCTTCATTTCCTCACTGTCTGTTTTTGAGCGAGATCTAAATCTGAAATTTCTTTTTAATTACGAGCGAGAAAAACTATGCTTCTAAGATGGTGCTCGTCAACCAAGTCACCACATCGTATCGCAATCTCATCTAATTGTAGTAGACAAGTGAATGGTCATCATCTTGACCATTTTGGACCGGGTACAAGACATCTACGGAAATTGTCTGGTAATTGCGCCTTTCTTTTAGCCCGAATCATCATCTTCAAGACTTCCATTTCTTCTTAAGCAGAGAAAGTGCTTGGTTTTTCAGCAAAATGGAAATAGAATAATATTTTGATGAGCTCAAATGGAAGCTGTTTGGCGGCACACGCACGGTGCTTCCACAGGTGCACCAGGTACTTTTGCAAATAGAGCTACTCGCTAGTCACACTTAGTTTGTTCCCAGAATGCTTGAAGTTATGGGAGTGGAAAAGTTAAATAAAAAGAGAGCTGATTTCTCTGCCAGGTTATTTGCCAGATATGCTAATGCTGATTTGTTTGCGATTGCTGAGAGAATTTGCAACATTACTTCCTTATTTACGCTACTTACATACATAATTTTTCTATGAACTTTGCCTTTTATGCTTTCAGCTTGGTTTTAAGAGGAGAATGAATTATTTTGACCAGTGAAATTATATGTTTTGACATAATGATAGAATAAAGGTTTTAAACACTAAAATAAAAATTGTTAAGAAAAATATATTCTTAACTCTGCATCCCATATGCAAAGTTTTGAGCCAACTTATGACCCAAATAAGCCAAAATTGGGCTTAAGTTGACTTGGTTTTCGAAGAAATAAGCATTTCTATACATTCAGAGAAATCGTTACTTCAAACCAACTCACCTACCTTGATTTTACTTTGCTCTGATTTTGCTATGTTACTTTTAAAAATTAAAGTTTTAACTTTTAAGAGAAAGGCAAGAGGATATCTTAAGTTAACATATAAATACTTACAATAAAAATATAAATTAGACAAATGATGTGATACTTTTATCAGTTGTTAATGTTTCCAAATATGTAAATTTATTTTTCAATAAATCAAAAAATTAAATTCGGAAGAGTATTAGGAACGTTTATGCTGTTCGTTATATTAACCCCTTGGGTACATTTGACGAGTAAGTTTCGTCATGCACTTGCTTTGCCTAAAAAACGGATGATGCTTCTTTTATGTAGGTATTTAGATTCGATTTACAAAACTAATTAGGTATACTAAGAATCTTTTCAAGTAAATTTGTACCCAATGGGCCAATAAATTGTACAAAGGAGTTTACCGAGATTGTCCTGTGAGAGATGGGCGCATAAATTACGAGTGATGAAGAAAATACACGAATAACAATAACAAACAACTTACATGATGGTCCAACCATTAATGGTTGTAACATTTTGTACTTTTATTCAACCTGTTTGGATTAGAAAAGTCATAAGTAGGTACATAGGTTCTCATTGATTTTTGTTTTTTTTTATTTCCACACTTCTATCCTAGTTACATGTATCAGCTTTGATTAAGCTCTAACATATATTATTATGACTCTTAATCTAATGATATTTAGACCAATAAATGCCGGATCTATGTAGCCGTTGTTCCTATTAGGGTTGTTTTGTATCCATCCGAAGTATTTCAGTATTAACCATCCGCGTATCCAGTCTGCTGAGCTGCATCTGGTTTGGTAGTCCGGGTGGATGCTTTTGTTTAGCGTCCTTCTACGGTTGGCTGGTGCTGTATCTTTTTTTGAGGCTTCTCCTGTAGTCCTTGTAGACTTGGTACAGCAGTGATATGCCTACTTCAATCGTCAATACTATTAGGATTATCTCTATGTTCTCCGCCTTTATGACCTGAGGATTTAAAATCACGGTGTTTATTATTTCAACGGTGTTGTCGACTTGCTTCGACTGAGTATAACCCATGACTGCTGATCTTCTTTTCTTGAGCTCTGTTTTTGTGGCTTATATCGGTGTCTGTTCTGCGCAGTCGAGCGGATCATTTTTCCTTAGCCTGGCAAATTTTTCATTTAACTTGATCCCTCGTTTTAACCATATTCTCAATCCCATCATCAGTTAGATCTGTAGTTCAATCCATCACAAGATGATACTTATCATCCGACAGGCTATTTCCTATAGGGACATCGGTAAACTTCTATAATATTTGAAAGTATTTTTGACTATTATTTATATTAAAAACATATTTATTTTTCTTTTTAAGATATTCCTTTGATTTCCTTTAGATGTAAGTATAATTTAATGTTTTAAAGAACGTTAGGAGCAGATGTTTAATTTATGCAATTTAATGTTACTCCTTACCCATAATTACAAGTGTATTGCCTATCTGATTGCAAAATGTCACATTGCCAATAAAAATTAAAATTCCAATTGATTACCCGAAACAAATATAGCAATTCACTTGATCATACCTGGAGCCGGTGGCGGGACCAAATTAAGTTTAATGCTTCATTCGACAAGCGAGAGTTCGACGAGAGAACATTTAAACGCAGCGGTTGAGGCCATTACGCGTCCTTACGAGCACTTTGCGTGTTATTATTTATGGCAGCGAAAAGACAGTCGAAACCACTAAATTGGGTATTGCGATCGCCACATGGTCGAAAGTAATTCATTCAAGCGTAATGCGAGCCGGGCTAAGAAGCATCGGACAAAGTTCGAATGCGTTTAAGGAAACAGCACGACCACCTGTGGTTTCCCATACGTCGCGACGATAATTCGCAACCAACTTAACTTGACCAAATGCCCAATTGCTTCTGTACTGGCATTCGATTAATCATGAAGTGCGTTTATTAACTGCCCAGTTGAGCCGCATTTAAATTGCTCACATTGTCCCAGATTCTGAAATGGCCATAAATTCGCTAAACGAGCTCAATACGTTCGAATGAACGTTGAGTTGAGGAATATCTTCGAGAGGGCGGGGACTGACTGGTGATTTGATAGATTCGCATCTAATAATTGAGAAACGGAAATTTGTCAATTAAATTATGAGCTAACCCGCGAAAGTGTTAGTTACCGATTAATCAGAGAGCTTGTCCACTACATGGGAAGAGGTGGGCCCCTAGAGTTTGGAGTTAATTACAAAAATTAATTGAATGTCACCGGGAAAATCCTGACAAGGCGATTAATTACTTTAGGGCGTTAATTAAAACTGGCACATGTACTTAATTCGTTCGTTCGCTAAATATCAAGCGATTAAATTATCCCCAGGATCTACTTTACTCTAAAGATTCGATAAAAAAGTGAGGATAATCAACCCGGAATCAGAATTCTGTCAATCATATTTTTCTGGCAACCCTTCTCGCAAATAATTTTATTTTTAATTGTAAACAAACTGTTGAGACCCAACCCTTTGATTATCTGGATCCGATTGGCATTCTCCGGGAACACAGAGGCGGAACAGCATCAATCAAGCTGACAAACATTAATTATATTCTGAAGATGGATTCTTCCAGATAAGCCTGGAAGCACGTGACCACCTAATTAATTGATAAGCCCGGAGATTTGCACGCACTTATTTTTGTGTCTGCATGGAGCCGGATGTTTGATTCGTTGCGTAGGCCTACTTTAATTACAACCCTTGACATCTTCGGCGTGAAAAATAGTTCGTCCAGTAAATTTACAGAGACACTTTAACTGGTATTTGGGAAATTTATGGAAGGATATTTGCGACTGTGGAGAAGCGCAACTTTATCATTCCTCTGAATCGTGAGAAATTCTCGTTGGCTGAATTGAAGACATCTTTTGTAACGCCCGCCGGCCCCATTTGCTTAACAAATAAAGCGACGTGTCGCCCTCGCCTTATGACCTGTAATTAATCATCGTAGAACACATCTGGTACCTCAGAGATTCCATTAGCGCTAATTTTCATCTTTCAGCAGTATCATGGGAATTTAAACAATTCACCTGACTCCCCGGCAGTAAGTCGCCCTGTGCTATTACGAATTGTTTTGAAACTTTTTGACGGGTAGAAATGCTCTTATTATTTTTCACTGGCGCTTTAGTTTTGATTGTGGTCCAAGGAAAAATGCGATTTAGTAATAGAAAGTCAATTTACGAGTATAAAATAATATTTTTGAACTTCTGAGAGATAAAAATGGTTAGGAAATATTGAGTTTGACATTGAGTTATTATAAATGATCGTAATGAAAATCGAATTCGCACATTAAGAGGAATTGCTTAACATTATAGGTGGAAAAATTAAACCTTAAAATGTTTTTTTTACAGACATTCAACAATTCTTACAAATATTCATTGTGTTTCGGCCTTGAGATAACTATTTGTCAATTTTTAACGTAGAAGCGATAGCGCAGTTCCGGTAAACTACATGGCGTGAAAATTCCAAAAATTATTTTTTTTCTTTCGCATTGAAAACTGAAGTTTTATATTTACAAAATGGGGCTATAAGAACTTGTTTCCAATACCATAATGCGCTTTTCAATGCATTTTCTGTTATTTTCATAATATTTAATGCGATCCCTTAAAATATTGTTTTTAAATTTAAACAGCAAATTTCGCTTTAATTTGCAACATTGCACTGCGCTGGTTTGTGATCCTTTATTTGTCGAAACTTTTAATATGTGAAATTAATATTTTATTAAACTAATAAAGGATTATGAATTTGAATTTTCAAATTGTTCAATTATTTTTTTGAATATTTGCCCTATTTACTAGTAAATACAAAATCGTTAAACACATTAATTCAGTTTAAACTAAAACTAAAACTAAATAAACTGTGTGAATCAGCTAAATTCAGTTGAAGAAAAGGAATCGCTGAATAGAGGAGCTTAAAAGAAAAAATTGAATCTCTGAATCCTCGAATGCAATGTAAGTTAGTTCTAGCCTATAATCGTCAATTATAAATGCGATTCGATTTTTAGTTGTATTCAATCAATTTTGATTCATAGCATGCAAAACTGGAAATTACCTTGAGCTGAAGTGATTAATACCTAATTCTTGAGGTTTTTTATTTCTTGCATAAGCAAAGTTCTTCCTATGAACTAAATACTTTAAAAATTGCCCTAAACGGGAAATTATAAAACAAAAGTAAGCTATTCTTTCAATTTTGTTGTCTTACTACACTATCGTCTTTTCTCTCACTAAGGAAATACCAACGGTCATTGTATTTCTGCTAATCTTAAGAGGCCTCAATTAATTTAAAATTTTGGATAAAATAAACCAATAGCTCCTAAAACTGTAGCTATATAAAAAAGAATAAAGAAATCGAATGAATAACGTTAGAACTTGTTCTGTAAATCGCTCATGATATATCCAGGTATTTTAGTGTTAAGTTAAAAATTGCACATGAAAAAGTTTTATTCATAAAAGCATATGCATAAAATCCAAATAGCCACATGCTAACAGCCCAAAACGGACCAAAAATGAACCAAAGCAGCTTGTGAATCTATTTATTCATGTACCATTCAATCAGTCTTTTGTATTTTAAACTTCTTTTTATTATAATTTGCATAGTTTTTATGGTTTTAGTGGTGGATTGAATTCAGCTCGCCAAGTACTATTTTATTTTATTTATTTATCATTTGAACGAGTTTTCAAAGAGTTTAATTTCGTGATCGGCTATTTTATGTATATTTTATTGCCTTCTCTTCTAAAGATAACAATTCGAAATTAAAGTTAAAATATATTTACACTGTCGCAAGAATTATATTTATGTTTTGAGACGTAATAAAGGTAAAAAATATTGGATAGGCTAAAACGGATGTACCTATATATAATTAAATTTCGTTATGTTTCAAAATGCTAAAAGTTTGGGTAACTCGTAGTTATAACACAATTTCCCAGAAAGAGTGCAAATTAATTTTCCATTATTTCTGGGAAACACTGAAATTAAGAAGGAACTCCAGAAGCTGTTTATGATCAGCACTTTCGGCATCTTGCAGAACTCATCCACTCAAGTGCTCTAGATAACAACTTACCATGGCCGTGGGTCGGAGAAAAAACACAAATTGAATTTGTCAAATTAAAATTGAACTGAAAGCGGCTAAGGGAAGTGAAATGGTAATTTGGTCCGCGTCGAACGGAAATACTTCATTGAGTCGCGCTTTTTTCCTTGGATCGTTCCAGAATTTCTTAAATTTCCTAATGGGAGACCATCTGGTGGCCGGAATTTGCTCGTTCAGGTAGACAGCCACCGGAATTTGGCTTAATATATGCCAATATCTGTCACAGGTGGTCCGCAAGAGTGATTAAAGGAGAAAAAATTCTGCAACGCGATATTATTGGGAAGAGGAACTCTTTTTCTTGATGGAAGTAAATGTGATAATCTATTAAGTTTCGCGGATGCGCTTGCTCCCTAAAATTTTCCCAGACTATCATCTTTTGCATTCTGTAATTTTTTATATAAGTTTGCTCAACATTCGAAATAGATGATAGATTAAAATATTGTATTGTTTATAGTGTAGTATAGCGCTCACAGAATTTCTAGAAAAACATGTAATTATTTTTCACAATACAAGTATTATTGTATTCACGTCACGCCCTCGTAGGTTTGGTATGTCTCGTAAGACTTTCGATATAGAGTCGCGCAAATTTACCTGCGTAGATTTCTACCTCGTATTTCTGCTAAACAACAATTGTTTTGTTCAACTAGATTTAAGATATTTTTCTCAATATTTTGTCATTTTTAATTTAACCCTAGATTATTAACCTTCGTCGAATCGATGACGCGGTTTTGAAAAAAGGCCGTTAAATTTTGCGTGCATGGTGTTAAAAAATGATTGTATAATAGAAAATAAATACAAAAATGTAAATATTTTAGTTTATGAAACCTCTGAATCAAGCGTAGTCGAAACGACGAAGGTTCGTTATTTAGCATTGAAAAATAAGATTAATAATCTAGGGAATTAACGATAGAAGTGAGAAATTATGAAATGGGTCTACTATAGAATATTATTTATGTACTTTATTCTTGTTATAAGAATCCTCAAGAAGAAAAATCATAACATCGCAACGCATTGATGGAGTAAATCGATACGATAGAGTAGGTAATAGAGAAATAGTCGGTTTGATCGAAGAACATATAGATTTTTAGTTAAAGATGCAATTCGGAGTAATTTGAGTTATATTTTCTTTTAAAAATGTATATTTAATTATTTCTAATTCTCGCTTTTATTTTCAATCTGTACAAGTCATATTTTTCAGAAATTGACAGTTCAAGTTACTATTGTGCGCGTTTAGAGAATTGTCAAAAATTTTATTAACGTCATTGTTTATGAGATTTAGAATATACGAGCTTTCATAATAATATAAATAATTGTATAGTTTCATTTTTCGAAACGTCTTTTATCCTCAAAAAGCATTTTTACAAAGTATATACCCTTAAACTTTGAAGAAAAACCTTTTGCTATCTGACTAGAAAAGGAAACATTTATAATTCAAAAGTAAGATAAGAGCGCTTGGCACCATTAAAAAAATATCCAAGAAAATTCCACCTACCAAGAAACAATAGAAACCGAAGGGCGCAACAAAAGAAGTCACCAACAAATCCGGTGAATGTTTCATTGCTTCGTGACAATTAGTGCGCTGTTGGCCGGCTGCTGAGTGTTGGTGCGTGTGCACAAAAATGACGGTGACATTGACACGCCGCGCCGGTGAATGAAGGCGAGTTCATGGGGCTGGTTCCGTGTGCCTTTGTCACCTTCATCGCGCACTGACGACAGTCGATGGTGAGGAAGGTGGAAAAAAAAAAAAAAAAATACGACGACGGGAAAAAAATGTTATGCGATGGAATTTTCATATTTTATGTCTCCTCGTAACGAGGTTAGAATTTTAAATGCCATACACCAAGGTATGACTGGGTTAAATTGTGTCTGACTGCGGACTCAGGCTCCGCCAATGAAATTAAAAAAAAAAGAAAAATCCTGAAACTCTGCCGCCACAGTGATTTATTCGGCGAGTCTGTCGACTATCGAAATAGAAAACTCATTAAAAAGGGAACACTACACCTATAGCGAATGTTTCAGAAAATAAAGTTTTTTTTTTTTTTTTAAATTGAGAACTCCATAAAATGCATTAAATTGTTGTTTTACCTTCTATTACAACTAAATTTAATTGTTAATACAAATGGTAGGTTATTTTTCCACATAAAGGTACCTATGTACGTTATAAAACCAGCGATTCGAATTAGTTCGATGACTGGCTTAATGGCTGCCATTATTTGCATTGAAGGCAATTAAATAAGATCATTTGAAAAATCGTCGCTATAAATCCGGCCTTTTATCGCTACCCATACCCATTTATAACTATTTAACGCACAAAAGTAATCACCCTGTGTTACGACGGTTTCAAATAAAATTATTCAAACACAATTTTATTGCATTTTAGCATCTGAAACAGAATCAATTAATAAAGTAAAATTTTTAAGTGAACGGGTACATGCCATGAAATGCGAGGAAAATTATTAAATATAATATTATTTGACTGAACGTTTTTATGCTTTTGTTTCCTTTGAGAAATCATAATTATAAAGAAACATGCATCCATGAATATTTTTCTAATTTTATTTTAAGCAAGGAAACCATTTACCTACTTCAGTTTAATTGATTCTAATTGTTTTTTAAGTTTTCTCACTATTTTTAGTGTTAGCTTATAGACTTACCTTAATGTATTATTCATAGAAACGCTGTAAACTCTGCAACTATAAAATAGAATTAAAGTAAGTTTGAGTGTTGTTAAGTTAAAATAATAGCTGCGTTTTCTTCAAATCGGTTTAGGTTCTGGGTTTAACATGAAATTTTGCACTGAATTGAAATTTATCAAAAGCTATATTAATTATGTATGTGTATCAAACATTTGTTATTTCGCGGAAATAAAATAAAATTGCCTGGATTTATATACCCACTTTGCGTGAAAAACTTAATCCTAAAATTTATCTGGTTCAACGTTTGAAGTTTGAATGAGTAAATATCAATATTTTTATCTAACTTGAACCATACAATTCACTTCGCCTATCGTTCACGCGATTATAAAAAACAGCATTTCATAATAGATTTAAATTAGGTGTGAGGGTTTAAACGATATTGCACGTTTATGAATAACGCTGTTTGGCTCTTTCATTGTAAAGGTTTTATAAGTTAATTTTAAGTTTTTATGAATACGGCCGTTAAAGTAGGTGTGAGCCTTCTGTAAATACTGTTGTAAAAGTGTTTTAACGACATTGGACGTTAATGAATAACGATATTTGACACTTTCATTGTAAAGGCTTCATAACTTTTTTTTAAGTTTTTTTTTGGATACGGGTGTTAGAATCTCCCACATATACATATTTTAGTGTTAAAAGGCCGCCATTTTGGATGAATAATTTTCTTTTATTTTTAAGTCGGTTAAAAGATATTTATTAGATTTGTAAGCGTAAACATGAAGTAAAAAATAATCAGTTGAGTGGTCAACAGCATTAAAATTATAATACTAAATAAAATAGGAATGCAAACCAAAATAATTGCTCAATCATGCAATGGCAATGGCTTTGCCGTATTTGGCTGACTGCACAAAAGTCGAAGAAGGAGCATTCTTCCGGTGCGGTTGGTCTGGAACTTGCATCCTGCTTACATGCAAGCCCCAAAATGCATTTTATCCCGGTGAAGCGCTGCTCATTACAATTTCCATTTCAAAGCGCCAAGTTTACCCATTTGGCTGCCGTTTGCGGGATTTTGAGAAAACCTTTGCGGCTGCTTTACATTAGACAGACTTTCTGCTTCGGACTAAGCTCCGCAGGCGGCTTTTAAATTATGCAGCAAATGCGTTGTAGAACTGTCTCTAGTTTATGCTCTTTGTAACGACATTAAACAGCGCCATTTATGCTCCTTCCGAGCAAACCCGACCACAAGGTGTGCATAGCACACGCCGAAATTCGTTCCTAGATGGCGCTTTCTGGTCGCGCGGTGCTCGGCATGCCCACCTGAGATCTGTTGGCTCAAGAATTCAGGTAATTTTCTAAATGTCAACACCGCTACTTTTCCGCATTTTCTTCTTTTTTTTTATTTCTTTTAACTGCTGGCCAAAATGTTCCGCTCGGTGAAGCATAGCTGGCAACTTGCAAGAAAAGAAGTTAACCAACACCGAAATTTGGTGGAGTGCACAACAGGGGCATATTTGGGATTTTGCTTTCTTCTAGCATGGCCACGAGTACAAGCTCTAATTAAAACAAAAGTCAAGATTTTACTACTATATTTGCAAATTATAAATTTACTAACTATCTAATAAGGATGTGCTTAAGACCTTATAAATAGCCCAAAATTAGACAAATGGAAGTTTAAACCAAAATGTGTGCGAAGTGAAAGTTTTAGTGAAATACTATCTGAACAATTTCTATACTAGTCTGAGAGAAATTTCTATTCAATTTCAATTTTGAGAAATGTATGGTCAAAATGGAATAAATCGAGTTGAATGAGTTGTTGGGATTGATTTCGAGGGGATAATGTCTACGAAAACCAAACAAAAATGTTTAAAAGCTGCTATTTAATGATCAGTTTAATATTAAAGTCATGGGCACAAAATGTACTGGATTTATAAATTATAAAGTAAAAACTCATAATGAAACTCCAGTTAGTCAACTTTGACCATTGATTTCTCACAATTGACACATATGTTCATCTTGAAAATTTTTTGAGAGTAGTACCGATGTACATATGTACATATATCATAAACTTTCATTTAACACACATTTCGGTTTAAAGTTCGAGGTCCACCAAATTTTAGATTCACTCTTTAAAAACTTCAACTACAGTTGTAAAATTATTAAGAATTAACCTAACTTTTTTATTTATTTACATTACTACTGCCTTTTGACAAAATTGAAAATTTGAAAAATTTAAAGTTAAAAATTTCCTGGAATAATAGTTGCCTCTCAGAAATTTCTATATATTTCTTATAGTTTTTATCCAAAATGGAATGTTTCTACGAAATTTCATAAAACTCTGAAAAATTTCACGAAACTTAATTTGTTTCTGAAACTATGTACCTACATCCAATCCTTTTCATTCGACTACAATGCTTAAGTTTAACATGGAACATTTTTTTTTAAATATTCGACTCATAATTAAAATGGAAAATCTTTTCATCTCATTAATCATCTTAATAAAACGTTTGGCACGCTATCCTGTTACCAATAAAACATTTATTGAAAATCCGCTTTCACACAAAATATTAAAAGTTTATGGTAAGTTATAAAATAATTCACAGTTGGCTGCCTTAGCACAGGGCAAGGAGAAGTTATTCGCTTTACTTTTGAAAAATTTTATTTTCATGAAAACCTCTCAGTTCCAACAAGTCTATAAGGCAAAGAAATGAAAAATACATACTTATTGTTTAGCATAAAGCCAGGTTAGGTATATAACTACCTACTTTAGGTTTTGCATGGGAAAAGAAAAGTTAATGTTTCTTTTTGTATTGTTAGAAAACACTTTTAACTTTATTTAATAAGTATATAGAAATATGAAGTTTGAAGTAGATTTTCTTTCTAACTTTATAAGAAAATCGCAAATCAAATAACATTTATTAACTTCTTATTTGGAATTTATTGTAATTAGTCCGAGTTTTTATTTAATATTTCAATATCCATTAGAAATTTTAGATATGTTGGAGTTATTCTTAACTTTGTTTATCATCAATCATTTCAATATTTAAAATTACTTAGTTAAAATACTATAGTCAGAGTACAACTTTTCAATAATTATCACTGTAGTTGGCCAGAGTGGAATTTAGTATATTAGTCAAGTCATTAAGTGTAATTTTTCCAGTAATCTTAATCTAAATGGTAATGTTAAACCTATACAATTTTCGTTTTGGGTTTATCTCTTTAAAATGATTTGCTTATACCTACATACCTTCTAAATTTGCATAATTTGCATTCGTATTCATAAGCAAGAAACAAATTTAAGGAAAAAGCTCGAGTGTTGAAATTCATGTGGGGGACTAGAGATTAATTATAACTTTTTTGTCGCAATTATCTTTTTAGCTAGAATAACAAATTGCTACTGTTGTTACTTAATAAATTCTTAATTTCGGGTACTCTATCATCAGTTTTATCTTATGCGGAATTTGGGTGAAATGGCCTTTTTTTACCACAAAATATGTAAGTACAGCGAAATTGCATGACAGTGTACTATTTTTCAAATTTTATAATTAAGCCTCTGCTTTCAGTGCAGAACTGTCTTTCTGGTCACTAAGTGATTTAGTCGAGTATACAAATAAACAAACACACGCGAAGAATATTTCTTCTGTTGTACACCTAATGAGCGCAATTTCCCTAATGGGCAAACAATTTGCTAATTGCTATGCTGTTCTTCAGCGAGTTTAAAAATTTACGAAATAATGAATTGGCCCTGGGCAGTAGTACCACAAAAGTGGTTTTAAATTTTAGCATACACTCGTCCGGGGGTAGTTTCCATTCCCCTTTTCATTTTTGGACCCAGTGCAGTGCGCTGCTGGTGGTGAAATCTAATTGTCTAACAAGTTTTCATTCTTAACGTGCAGTTTAATTCGAAATTCCGGAATTGCCCCGGCCTCAATATAAACATTTCGTTTATTACATATGCACATATTCAAGGAAGCGAACCGGTGCGGAAGCTCGCACAAAGCCTGCCCGTCGTCGCCGCTGGAGGGCGCTCTCAAGAGCCCCCAGGCCCCACTCCCCATCTGGCCCTTTCGACGTGTATTGTGGAAATCTGCCGTTGAGCGCGCTGCGGATGCATCCATTCTTCAGACGGTCAACAAAGACGCAAAGTGGAGCGTCGGGGTGCACAATGCGCCTGAATTCGCCTGCAATCGTAATGATCGCTGCGGGGGACAGACGGCTTCGGACAATATCTGGTATCTGGTATCTGGTATCTGGTTTATGGTATCTGGTATCTGTGACGGCTCCTCATGCAAATGGCCCAACGTCGGCCGGTCCTGGACTGCTTCCCGTCAATCAACGTTCGAAGGGGAGTGCGTTGCGTCAGGTGGGCCTGCCGCCGCAAGTGATGCATGCGTAATCTTGGCACAGAACCGGATATCCTCCCTTTGTTAATTGAGGCCCCCTGCCCGGCCCCCCTCGGACTCCGGAGCCCCTCAACTGACGAAAGTATTGCATGGCATTGCATGGGTAATTTGCCGGAAAATTGATTGAACGAGCTCCTGTCGCCCCGACAAATAGTCGTTAAGGCGCAAGCAAGCCACGCTGCTAGTTTGCAATTTCCGGCTAAGGATTTGTATCCTGGCGTTCGGAGGTGTAACGTATCCACATTCCACATCCAGGACGATCGATCGATTCTCCCTTCTTCACGTTGGGACACATCTCGGGTATCCCTGACCCATTCATGTCGGGGAGGTCTTCACCGGCCGGGAAACTCTTTCTTCGCAACGGAAATTAACTTTGAAAAGGTATTTTATACGAGTGCCATTTTTCAAGTTTTCAGCTACTTACAGTGGAGGCCAAAAATATAGTTATTTTTTAAGCATATATAACTATTTTTTAAGCATTTTCTCCTATATACATATATATTTATATAACACAAAGAGGCCGTAAACATGAATGCACGACTATGTACAAAACTTGATATTTTATCTGAATATTTTTACCACTGAGAAATAAAAATAAATTCCAATAAAACAAGCCAACAACTGCTACCTTAGACAAAATAATCTTACTCTGATAAAAATAATGCTTCCTTTTACATGTACATGGTCGATCATTTTCAAAGTTATTTTTCTGTGTTGACCCTCTCTGTTTTCAATGTGCTCCGACCTTTTTAATAATTTACAAAGTCTTAAAAATAATTTTCAATTTGCCCTGAAACTTTTCAACCTCAATGTTGCATACCTTGGCCAAGTTAGATTTAATAACCGTTAGAGGTAATAACTTAGCTATAAACTTTTATGCAAAATAGTAAAAAATCTAACAACAGTCGATAATTATATAAGGAAGTTTATGTAGGTTAAATGTAGATTAGTTTGTAGAATATCAGTGAATTTAGGAAAAAAAAATTCGTAAAAATACTTTTCCCGAAATTCTTGTATTAAAATATAATCATATTTCTGCTAAGTTATCTATAAATATTATAGTTTAATGGATAAAATATTTTTAGCTTTAAAATTAATTAATCCGATTTCTTGCAATGGTGTTTCTTTAACTTAAACAATTTATGAATTATATAAATTACTAATAATAAAATTACATCAGACTAAAAGGAGCTCTTCTTTGCATTTTATAATTACATACATATTAATATATGGGTACCTACCATGTGTTTAGTTAGAACTTTTATTTGACATAAAAATCCATACTGTTGGTGGTCTGTTGCAATTTGGTTTATTTTGGCCATAGTTCTTTGAAATTATGATAGAATTTCTTCCTCATCTGTTTTTTTTGCCGCCACTGTATATAAAATAAATGTACTATGCACATGTGGGCGAAAGATGTGCAATGTGCATTTTGTAGTCTAACGTTGAGATTTTATCGAGCGTGATTGAATCGCCTGGCACGAACGGTCGTGATACTGCGAATATAATAACAGAGCACTTCTTCGGGAATTGACTTATAATAACAAGCGAAAGATAGATGTTCGGGACGTTCCAAACAGTTTCGTCTAAATTACACACCTCTCCGTTGGCGCTATCGGCGGCGACGGAGCACCGTCTCCAGCACATCCGACGAGCTTTTGCCGTGATCAAAACGAAGCGTCGAGGTGCCTGCCAATTTCCCATTTCTTCACATATTCCCGAGAGGTGCAACGACGACAAAAAATTTGCTCGTCTAAAAATGAGCTGCTACTGCTCACGGGCTAATAAGTTCCCCACGTTAATGGAAATTACATAGAAGTTCTCGTAGATAAGAATCTCTACTGGTCGCTAAACGACTTTTTTAAATCGACGTTGCCGGCAGCTTCCATTCATGGAGCACACATGACGAGCCGGGCTAATAAAGTTTTCTCCCAGGTGAACTGGAGCTCTAATGTGATGCAATCGACTCAGTTTTTAACACTCTTTTGCGCACGGCAATCTTCCAAATTTAATTTTACTGAACTAAAGTCCGTATTCTTTTAAATGTTGACCGATTTAGATGATTACGTTTTGTTGGTTGGATTCGGGGAATTTCACTGAAATCGGCATTTACATATGTTTTATATCTAACATTTGTTAAAATAATAGTTACCAGTGCTTCTCCATAGGACAATGGGGAAAAAATGCATTGGACCTGAGCCCCACCCTTCAATAGTATTGATATGTCTCTGAATAAGGTATTTCAAGTACACTGATAAAACAGTTTGTTGTGCTTAAATAAAATTTAAATAAATGAAATAAATATCAATTTTACAGCAACAAATGATTTATTTGAATTATTTATTTACCCCAAAAAGAAACTTGTTTTAACCAAAGGCGAGATTATTGTTTAAAATTTATAATTTAGTTCACTCACTATACAAAATGTCGCTTTGCGGAATATCTTATCAACGAGCTACCGATTCCGATGCATTTTTATTAAAAACTTCATTTTCCTGTGATATTGGAGTTAAACCCGGAACTTCCGAATTGGAACCGCGCTGGTCTACCCCCGAGACTGAAGTAATATGTGGCGTGGGCTACTTAGGAATAAATTTGGAATTGAATTTTTTTGATTGAACAGGGAAATAAACTCGTTGTTTTCTGGTAAATTGGCTATTAAGTTTACAGAATTAAATTGAATTTGTTATAAAATTGTTATATTATTGGCAAAAGTGGAATTCTTCCTGACAATATATACTTAGTTTGAATTTTCGTTTCCCTTAAACAATTTATAATTGCATAAAATAAATGGGCATCAAATAAATGCTAGACTAGAGTTAAATAATTCAATTGATTTAGGGGTAATATAAGAAATATTAATTTACAAAATTACTATACTTGTAGGAATAAAATTACCTCCAAATAAATACATTTATTTTAAAGAACATAACTGTTTTATCAGTTATTATTACGACTAAAGTCAAATGTTATTATGTTCGGAATTATGCAGTCATAAAAGCGATATCAATATAATTATAATTATTTTATTAGGTATTTCATAAATTAATTTTAGAAACCTTTGACTTCAATTAATTTTTCCAAATATGTATGTATAATAGTCCAAGAGCCCGCCGCAAAAATTTGCTACGATCGGCCAACAGCATGAAATGTTGTTGAAACGTTAGTACGTACAGTAACCATTCATAAAATATCTTAGTGCCTGGGCAGAGTCTGAACCAAGCAGAGATATATCGTTTCATCTTGTCATTTTTTTGGACCATAACTATACCCATAAGGTAACAGGTTGAAATTATGTTTAAAATGTACTTCAAGGTGAGTAAAAAAAGAATATATACCAGTGCCTTCTTAAAACCTGTGCTAATGTCTTGGCACGGCCCTTTTTTCCATTGTTTTTTTGAAGCATTCTTATACCCATCGAGTAACAGCTTAAAATTATGACCAAATTAAAGTTTAGACGTTTCTCTAATAGAAAATAAATAAGTGCCACGTCTCTGCTTGAACTCAACACCTGGCACGAAGCTTCATATGTTTAAGACCTATGCTATTGTTATATGCTTAGATATTCTTCGAAGGTATGCGGCACAAAGATAAGTTTTGGGAACGAATGTTCGGCGTTAGTATGGTATTATTCTGACTTTTCTATGCTGAATTCATGCTACTGACAATTAACACTACCCAAGTGTCACTCACCGATTCGAACCAAAATTTGCACATCGGTAAAACACAAAAAAATATTTAACCAGTGTTTTTTTATTTTGGCAGAATACGCTTTCTAGGGGTAGAAAGCACCCCCGATAAGGGTAAAAATCGATGGATATGAAGTTTCCAGCGTGAACAGCTTATGAAATTCAACACAATTTACTATTATAAGAATTCTTGTTTTTTTGCATGAACACTGATTTACGAATTCCAATAAATTATTACAACCTTTTTTGAACAATACGAGAATTTAATAGTTAAAAAGTGATTTTTAGATATTTATGCGAGTTTTGTCCCTGTAAACAAGAGTTAGGGTCGATTCTGGGCTCCGGAACTTCGTAACTGTCTTCGTAAATAAGTGTTCATGTAAAAAAACAAAGTTTTTATAATTGTAAATACTGTTGAATTTCATAAGCCGTCCACGTTGGATCCAATCCATCGATTTTTACCCTTATCGGGGGTGCTTTCTACCCCTAGAAAGCATATTCTGCCAAAATAAAAAAACACGGGTTCAATATTTTTTTGTGTTTTACCGATGTGCAAATTTTGGTTCCAATCGGTGAGTGACACTTGGGTAGTGTTACTTGTGAGACAGATCTCATATTAGAAAAAGATATAGTCCGTTTCATATTTATAAGGTCAAATATTTTTTTAAAAAATATGAGGCGGCACTAAATATTTGTACACCACTGCTTTTCTAAAATGTTCCATGTAATACCCTAGACAGACAGCGCACGTAAATTACTAATTTATACTAATTAGTAATTTAGACGTTGTGTGTCATGGGCTCATTTAGCTAAATCACGAAAATCTTGATAATTAATGATTTGCTAAATGACCAAATTCTCTTCATCATTTATAACTAAATGAGGCAAAATGTGCTAGAGTTTAGCTGTTTTGTACTTCTATACCAACTTTTAACATTACTGTGCGCTTTCCATTGCATAAAACAAGAAGAAGGAAAATATTTGTCAATTTTTGAAACCGGTGAATCAACTAAAAAACCGACATAGTTGAAAAAAGAAGTGCCTGGGACGTGGAGCAGGAACTGCTCTTTTGAATTTGTGGGATAAGGCCATTGAGGACTTGCGGAAATCCAGGCGCTATTCTTGGTTGTCACATGGGAAATGTGACAATTGTCAGCTGATCGTTTCTAATTAAGAAGTGGCTGTGTGTGTCACCACTTCACTAATTAGTAATTTAGGCTAAATGACTCATTTAATAAATCATGATTTAGAGCGCTGTCTGTCTAGGGTATAAGTGTACAAATAGTACAGAGTAAAAATGCGAAGTTTTAAGCTAACAGTATTCTCGCAATGTAAACAAACAAAGTTTGTTCTTGTTAAGCATTTATAAGGTCAGTTGTAATTATAGTGCCAAAATAGTAAAAACGCGATAATTAAGAGATAGATTTTTAATTGATTTTTTCAAATCCTATCAATTTACTCAAAATGCCACGTGAGTGAGTGAGTGACGAAGAAAAGGGGTTTATTAATGCTTTTCATGCGGAGAACTATGGCTTGAGAGAGCTTTCGCGAAAAATTAAAAGACGTTTGTGTGCTGTTCAAAATAATTTGAGTTATCCAGATTCGTATGGCACTCAAAAACGATCTGCATAAAGGAGAATTGTACGAACCGCAGAAAGGAGAATTGTACGCGCATCTTGCAATGCGTCTACATCCCTTAACCAGCTTACAGCAATGATAGATAATAAAATATTGCGTTCTACCGAGAATCCTAAAACGTTCATTCAATACCAAAAAAGAAAACTAGTGACAAAATTGAATGCCAAACACAGAGGCCAGGTTACGCTTCGCAAGGAATAACGTTGACACAAATTAAAATCGGGTACGTAAAAAAATAAATGTAAAAAACTTGAATCAAATAGACATACATATCTATCATTTTAAGATCGTGTTCTCAGATGAGAAGAAGTGGAATCTCGATGGTCCTGATGGCTCTCGAGGATGTTACCATGATATCACAAAAATATATTATTATTATTTAAAACATTATATTTCCTTTTTCAATACTTCTACTCATTGAACGCTTCACATGCTTCGTTTACAATCGTTAGAAAAGGACACCAACATGAGAAAAACTATCATCTTTGCACTTATTGGTACTATTACCGTGATAGTACTTACTCTTAGACGCTGCAACATTATTTCATAATCTTGCTAAATGTTGCTTTTAGTACAACGAGTTTTTCATAACAATCGGGATGATATCCAGCAGCAGTCATTGTTGCGGGAAAATCAACATCATGATACTTGTGTCTTTTTTCCTTCTGAAACATGGACATTACATCTAGCCTTTTCGAATTTAACTTCATCAAAGTTTCTTACATTTTCACCACGACCACACACAAAACACAAAGAAAAAATAATAAAAATAGGTACTCTAAAAATTATTAGACGCTCTAACAGAACACGTATGCACTGTAACAGGACTGCCGACTGGTCTAATAATTGAAACGCTTAATGTTTGTCGCAAGGGTGGTCAGCATCTCTATTATCTATTCGCCGCTGGAACATCGTTGCCAGATTTCACTCTGATAACTTCTTTCAGAATTTCTTCTGTGGCCGACAGTATTATAAATTTGTACCTACTTTTTAAAATGTTAAAATAAATAGAAAATATTCTTATGAAATCCTTGTAATTGCTTATTCAATAATTATTTATTTATACCTGAATTCCAATATATCTTACACTAGTAATAGCACAGCACTGAAAAATATGAAGCATCGTGCCAGGTGTTGAGTTCAAGCAGAGACGTGGCACTTATTTATTTTCTATTAGAGAAACGTCTAAACTTTAATTTGGTTATAATTTTAAGCTGTTACTCGATGGGTATAAGAATGCTTCAAAAAAACAATGGAAAAAAGGGCCGTGCCAAGACATTAGCACAGGTTTTAAGAAGGCACTGGTATATATTCTGTTTTTACTCACCTTGAAGTACATTTTAAACATAATTTCAACCTGTTACCTTATGGGTATAGTTATGGTCCAAAAAAATGACAAGATGAAACGATATATCTCTGCTTGGTTCAGACTCTGCCCAGGCACTAATATATTTTATGAATGGTTACTGTACGTACTAACGTTTCAACAACATTTCATGCTGTTGGCCGATCGTAGCAAATTTTTGCGGCGGGCTCTCGCTCTATAACGTCAAAATAATTCGATTGGACTTTCCTATACGATTACTTTAATTACTTTGAAAGAAAAAAATTAATTGAAGTCAAAGGTAGGTAACTGAAATTAATTTATGAAAGTTTTAGCAATTTTCTTATACCAGACACACACCAATCGAAATTTAGAATTTCGAGTGTTCTCAATTTCAGAAATATATCATATTACCTCTGAATTTCTTAAAAAAGTTTCAGGCAAATATTCTGTAAAAACGAGATTTTGACAAAAATTTGACTTTAATTTCAAAGCAATACAATAATATTGTGAAATTGAGTACCCTCGAAATTCTAAATTTCAGTTGGTGTGTCGCTAGTATTAAGGAATTTTTATAAAAATTTCGATTGAAATTACTTTCATGACCCAAAACTAACTTATGTACTGCTTAAAAATATTTATTCATTGCGTATGTGAATTATTTCTATTCAGGTGTGGGCCCAAAAATTCCCATTGTCCTTTTAGCTTCACTATTTTCGGAAATGTAAAGGAGAATGAGATTTTTCTGAAAATAGAGAACATAAAATACTACCCTTAATAAATTCTGATTTAATTAAACCTAATTTAATACTAATTTTCCTTTACTTGATTTTGCATTTAAATATATTCTTCCATAAATGTGTTGTGCTTCTATAGCCTTATGATATTGATCAAAATACCTAATAAATATTATGAAACTTGACATATGTACATAAATAAGAAATAAACGAATTAAGTTCATTAATATCATGAATATGTTATTTACTCAACATTCCAATAAAAACTTAGGATTTTAATAAACAAATTTAACTCAAATTTAATTTAAAATTCTGCAAGTGGCATTTATTTTCCAACAATATTTCATATGCAATCAAAAAATCTCTTTCTGAAATAAATTTATTTTTTACCGAATAAACCTTTCCAATTCATTCATCGTTTGTGTCTCGCAGCATGAATATACTAAGCAGAGTTATGATAAAAACGAAATATTTTCAGTTTGATTTGTTTACCTTTCACACCCTCAAGCCGTAGTTTCATAAAGCACCATGAAATATAGAACTTTTTCCCATTCATCTATTCAGAGAAATCCGGCATTATTCAGAAAATATCTCCGGGATTATTCCCCATAAAATTTGTAATATAATGATAACTTATCAATAAATTTTGTCGCCACAAATTTGTATTCATAAAATAATTTAATAATCGGTGGGAGAAGTTGAAAGAGACGAATAGTTGTATACTCCTACACGTGAAGTACTTCAGTTTGAGATGAACTTATCAAATTTTTCCAAAACTTGAATTCAATTAATTTCAATATTCAGTGGAGTATAAAAACAATAAGTATAAAAATTTAAAAGGTAAGCAACATCTGACAAAAAGACAAGACAACATTTGGGTGCAATAAACTCAAAATTGAGTCAGGAACTAGGGGAAGCTAGCATCACTGAGATCATCAAGAATTTATTAATTAATCAGTCTGATAGTGATCGAATTACAGAATTAGTGAAACTGAATGGACGTGCGGTGATATATCATCACCTTAATCCATTTTTCTAGAGAACTACCAGAGTTTTTCTCTAGCTGTTTTAAAGAAGAGCAAGAAATTGGACGATTTTGCATATCGAAGCGATTATTTACACTTTATCGGCGATTTAATTGGCGGACTGAATTTCATTAAATGATAAAAGCACAACGCGCTCTACGTGTAATTTATTGTCTCTATTTTTGAACGATATATTCCATCTGAAGTGCCCTACCCATCTCTTTTAATTTATTAATCAATAACCTTTCAGACACTGTTAAGTATATCTCATTGGGCTAAAATATAAATGACTTACGTAGAAGTATTTAAGGCCTTCTATAGAAGGCGTTGTAATTTTAAGCGGTCACTAGGTTGAGACTTTATTGAAAATAAATCAAATTAAAACTTCTAAAATTCTGAAATCAATAGCTTTAGTTTACCATAATGGTGCATAAAGTAGACAATATCGATTCGGAACGCGTTCTAATTGTCTACGTTTTTCTTTGATATTCAAGACTGTCTTCAACGAACGCATAAATATTTCGAAATTATTACTGTTCAATAAAGTGTGACATCTTTGGATTGCATTAACTCTTAAAGAAACTAGCAACATGTTAGTTAAGCTGCTGACAGCGTTACATAAAAGGGAACAAATTGTTGATTAACGACCGCTGCTAGAGCAGTCTTTGATCTGATGTAAAACTCAGACACCGTGTGGGTGAAGAAAAATTTTACTCACAAAACACTATTATTCCATATTTATATTCGGTTTGGATCTAGGTAATTATGCTGAACAATGGTGGACAAATTTTTTCTCAACAGGTCATATACTATACATATTACTTTTACTGAGAATGTAGGGCGTAAATTAAGCAAACAACTTCGAACAGAGGGCTGACAGAGAAAGGGCGTTAAATGCTCTTTGATTGCCCACGAACGTAATTTGTTGTGCCTTCATTAAGGGCAACTCCGCAGCATCCATCAGGTAAGATACCTGGACCTAATTACGGGAGGGCTTGAGGAAGACGAAGACAACTCCTCTCGACGGGTTGCATTTGATGCCAATAACGTCTTCGATTCAGCTCGTAGCTCATGATCAGTGGGAGCCCGACATTGTTCGATAATAGTGACAAATGCCGAGATTCTCACCTTCGGAAGATATCTGAAGGAGCCGGCGACCCACGATAAATTTAATAGATGTCTTTCCCAGCTGAATCGTGTTTACCCATCACTTCGTGCCAATTACAAGTTTGTAATGAAGGGAAAAAAATTCCCCAGGGATTTCATCAGTGTGGACCCAACATCAGCCGCTTTTGCTGGGTTGGCTGATTTTTACAGTCAATTCACAAAGAAACGAGCTACCAATCGTCATCGCTGTGACTAATTAATTTGCCAAGCTGATTGCGACGACTAAAGAAGAAAATTGACGATTATAATTAAAACTCAACTTAACGAGATGACCAGACTCGAAAAAGAGCGAATTAATTGAATTCGTTAAAGATGAGGAGAAGACGCGGCTCTGCTCATGGAAGTTTCACACACAGACGTTTTTATCTTTATAATTTGCAAAAGCATTTCTAAAAGTTGCAGAGGTCCACTTGGATGCGGAGCCACCTATTTCTGCTTTTAATTTATTGCTCACATTTGCGTAGACTTTTACGAACTTCCTCTTTTTTAGAACCCGCGCTGGGCAGGAAGTTAAACATATTCTTCCTTGTTGTTGGTCACTGACCTGTTGAATTTTCTTCATTAGACAGTCTAATCTGCAAGTTGGCAAGAGTCTAAAGATGTTTACTTTTTTTCGGATGTAATATACTGAAATAAATTTGAATTTTTGGCTTCCATAAAACTTTAAGTGTGAACATTTTTTACTTTATATTTGCCGCTTTTGTTCTGTGAGGCGTAGGTAGACTGCAGAAAATGAGTTCATACGAAATTACCACTAAAAAAGTGTTAAGATGGTAGGATACCGCGATATGCGGAAAAACAAGATTAGTAACGTTTATGCAGAGTGATTTTCTACTTTGTTTTTTTTTTTATATAAGCAATAATAATAATAAATTAAGAAAATAGAGAAAAAATAAAATTGAAATAAACATTTTTCTCAACGAGATTTCTCATTTCATTGATTGGTAAAATTCCTATTAATTAGGAAAGTTTTTTTAATATCATATATGTTCTGGTTTTAGTCAAATATTTGTCTTTTGAACTATTGCCTGTAGACAGAAAAGTCAAAATTGAGTCAAAATAATGAAACAGATTGAATTTGAGGTTTTCTCATTAATTTTCATGAAATATTGTGGAGGCGTTCATTTAAGGCAAAATTAACGAATATGTACACAGTTTAAGTGAATCATGTAAGTTTCCTGAAATTATGTAGGTACTTGTTTCTACGAATTTTCTTATGAAATTATGTAAATATTATAACTGATAAGTAAAACACGTTCCAATTATTTTACCATAAAACGTTTCGTAAGAGTCCTTAAAATAAATTAATTAAAGGCAAGTACTTCATTCGACTTATTGGCGGTGAAAAGCACGCATTTGTTGTATAATATTGTTAATTTTCAGGACTTTTATACTTTTATATATAGGCATTTAAATAGGTATCTTTAACTTAAAGCTTTCCTGCAATTTTTGCATAAAATTTGTTGGAATATGCAGAAAAGCGTGGCGGAAAATGTAAAATTTCGAAATTTTAAATTGGATATGGTAAACACTTTTTCAACAGCATATAAAGGCGATTTTCTGACAACTGGTTGTTGACAATATGTCGATACGAACATATTTTGTCGGCCACAGAGAATATTTACTTTTTCAATTTAGTTTCAGTGAATTTCCGGTGTTGATAAAATTTTTGCGATTTTCAAAAATCAATGCCACTACGAAATTGTAATTAATTGTAATACTTTGTTTCTATGGTATATTTTGTGTATTATTTATAATGATTCATTTTCTCCCTTTTATGTTTATTTGTAATGTCGAGTAGTGTGTTTTAAAAAAAATAATTATACTTATTTTTCCATACTAGACATGAAACATGTAAATTATACACATTAAATTATTGTCCGCGATTTAAAATTTGAATCATTTTTTATTTTACAACAGAACTGGAAATAGCGCCCCATTATGTGAATAATAATTGAAACTATGAGTGACGCAAGCGCAAAGTAAGTTAATGAAGGATTTTAAAAAATTTGAAGTCGCACCGCATCGCACTAGTGATTCAACTAATCTTTAAAAAATATACCAAACAAAAAGCTGTTTCTACTTTTCCCTTACCTACTTATGACTTGTGTCATAACTAATTTATCAGTCCAATTGATTTATAGATCTTTGATGTATGATATGAAGCTAAATTACTTTTGCGATCAAACCGACCGAATTTCCCACCTGCACAATAAATTTTAGGAACATTCACGTCCCCTGAGGCAAGATTTGGCGTTTTTAACTTTGAAATTACTTGCAGTTCATTTAGTATGCTCGTGTTCGTGTTGGTCGCAATGGGACACCTGCATAAACCCTTGCCGCCATAAATAAATATTACGACGATCGCCCAGAAATCAGTTCCCATAAAATTGGCGTTCACAAGTCACAAAAATAAAATTCGGGAATTTGTGACAAATAAAGCCACAAATTGTGTCTGGCCAAAATTAGTTATAAAAGTGACCACAGCGGCCGCAATAAGTTGATAAGAATTGGCCCCGGAGGCTGCCCCGTCGATAATCCGATCGTTGGTCACGACTATTCCGTGGAACGATTTTTTTTACGGCGATTTGATTGCGGCCACGTGAATTTGATGCATACGGAGGTCGTTCCCCGGGACTGTCCTGGAATGGGTCTGGGAACCGGGAACTTGGAGCGTCTTCCTCAAATTACCCTCCGTTGGCGAACTGCCTGCTCGGAACGAGGTCTTTCGCCACTGCCGGACATTAGTTGTTCGAAAGGGCTCCTCCGCCCCCGCTTTTTGCGCCGGGGCTCGAAATGATGTCCCTGGTCCAGACCTGTGCCAGCATCCGGGATCTCCCCGTCTCCGTCGCCCCCGCCGATAGAGTATCAGTTTTGTTTCCTATGCTCTGTTTATAGGCGGGCTGGTTACGGATTCCCGGGTTCCGGGCAGTCCATATCCAGCCCACAGAGATGGGACGTGTATCCGGCTCAGATTTGGCCCTATTCCCGTATGCTGGGCTCGCCTGGAACGGCGGGTAGTTATGCGATATCGCCGGAACATAACTGAAAGTGGAGCTGCACACGCTCCTCGAAGAGTCCCCGGCCGGGGCTCCACTGATGGAAAAGTATCGGATTTCGCTTAACCTGGGTCAACCTCGTTATATCGCTCGAATTTTTGTTCTCTCGTTTAAAAGAGGAAATTGCAGAAGCCGAGCGTAATAGAAATGAATGAATTTTATATTCCCGCCCTCGAGCCTCAACGGTACAGCTGCGGTCTTCTCCGTTGATAGACCTCAGAATAAGTATTTGTCTAGAACGAGGAAATCTTTTCCTCTTTGTGCAAAAAGTCAACTTTCGTATTCTATCAATTTCTAGTTTTAATGCGTTTTCTGTTGAAACTTATATAACTCAGTATTGGACAAGTTCAGGTCAATTTTCAGAATCAGGGCTCGTTGAGCTCTTCAGATTTCAATAAGATGAAAGGCCACCCTAAATTTTAAATCAGCGTCATTAGCTTTATTAGCCTATACACTTTTGAAGATTAAAAATTAAAACAATGGTTAAAAATTAATCAATTAATTAAGACATTTGCTTTAGATTATTCATCTAATTCACGGCTTCAATCGCTTTCTTTTGATAATCTATATATGTAATATAAAAAGCAATTTTTGTTGGTCTGAATTGTATAGACTCCGAAACTACTGGGCCAATTGAGCATTTTGTAAAGTGAATATTGGCACTTGATATGACACATACCATGACACATGACATGGAACATGACATGGCACATGACATAGCACAATGAAAATTTTTAGCATATTTACCTCTTTGAAGTTAACAAACTCGCCGATATATTGGATCTGCCATATTAGATTTTAAAAATTCAAGCGAAAATTTAAGATCAACGGCTCCAACAACCCCCGACTGTCCCCATTCATAAAGATTCTTTAAGCTTTAAAAATTTTCAGCATTATTATGATATAGTGAACCAGAATTTATAACGATTCCCGCTTATCAGTACTCTGCTCGCACAGATCGTACAAGCATAGAGGAAAACAATGATAATGATCGTTAAATTTAAATTTGAAAAAAAAAATCACATTTTGTATTGGTGCAGCAGAGCGCACTGAGCATTGGCTAGTTAATTAATAAAATTAAATCCCTAATAAAAAGGTATAACCGAAGATAATCTAAGAACAATACAATCCTGATTAACCTAATAGTATCAGATATTTGAAAGTGTCTATTGGAATTTTGTTAACCTCTCTAAGTATCAAATTAACATTTACATTAATTATATTTATTTTATATCTTTTAGATTGTTCGAGTATGAGGCGACTTATTACGTGAATTCCAAAATTTGCCAAAAAGCAAACTAAAAATGGACATTCCAGTTGTAACGTGTACCAAAGAATCATCAAAACATAGTTCAAAAAAACACCTTGGCGACTACACATCAGAGTTCGTAAGGTAAGTTCATGGTTCGTTAACTTTAGTAAGTTATAATATTTAAAATCTTTCACTTGGTCAAAATTGCAAATGCGAAGTTATGTTATTACTGGAGGTTAATTGAGATGGAAATTATTTTATAGTTTATTCATATCGCTGACGGGAAACAGAAGTCTCTACGAAGCTCTTGGGAATGTAATAAAACCATTAACGATGAATTTGTATAAGCTTAGCAAGAGCTCGTGGGAGCTAATTAGCCTTGGATTATTTGAGTGAGTTCCAAAGAAATCCCGAATTAATTAGAGAGACATCTGAAAGGAGTTAATTTCTAGGAAAGTAGAGTACTCTATTGAATGGAAATTTCAGGAAATATTTTGGGAACACGAAACAAATCCGAGAAAATGGAGCAGTTTTAACTAATGGTTATTTTGTCAAGACTGATGTTTAAATTAAGGAACATTAGCGTTTCGTCCTACACTATCTAAAAATCGAATCGGGATCTGCGCATATGTGACGTGAATCGCTTTTGTGTTTAGGATTAAAATTTGGTGTAATAGAATAGAATAGAGAATCAGTGGTACCAGCTACAAACAAATCGACATCATTTATTTTAGGTAGTCAGTCATTTTTTTAAGTCAACTGATTTTTTTCCCCGAATATTATCTATGTAGCAAAGTTAAGTGACGACCCAGAAAGCAAAAATTAAATGATTTGAAAACTCTTAGTACATTTTAGAGTTATGTTGACTAGACTACACCTAATTTAATTCACTAAATATCCAAGGTATACTCTTTTGTGAAAATAAATGTAACTCATTTTTGTGAGGTAATGAAGCAGATTACTTTCGACAAAAACAAAATTTATATATGCTTTGTCATTTAGCTGCAGCGTTAACATAATTAGGATTTTGTTTTGTATTCTCTGCAGCTTTTAAAAATCAGTTTCTGTACAGATTGCCCTAAATTGTCGATGAACCTGCACCGTACAAAAAACTAACTCTATTTTGTAGTTTTAAATATCAACTTATTTTTGCTTACTAAAATCTGAATTTCAGTTTCAAATAAACGAGTACCTAAAAAGTTTAAATCAAATCGGTAACTTTTGGAAATTTTTAGAATGTAAATATTCATGTAAAGAATTAATTTAATTTTAGTCTTTATTAGAAAACATAGTGGAACTTTTGGGAAGTAAAATAGTATGAAATATTCTGCTGAAAATTAGAATAGACTGCTTTCAGAAGGAGTGTGGGTGGTAACTCTACATGTGTGACTTCATCCAACATATGAACCACTCATGTGCTTGGGCTTTAGCCAAGTGCCTCCTTGAGGCAGCCTGGTGACCACCTACGCGGCTCTTCCTCGCACGAGTGGGTATCAATTTCGCTCTGTCTAATCATTACCGTGAATCACTCAATTTCTCATAATAGGAATGTCGCAGGTTGCAACTTAATTAGGATTCCAAGGAAAGGTGCAGTGGCCAGCAGTTGCAATTCCAATTAACCTGAAGGGAGGAGGCGACGTGACATGGCTGCTGATCTGCGGCGTTCTGCGCTGCTGCCACGGAGCTCGGGGCGAATGCGCTCGTAGACGGCAGCGCGGCGCGGCGGCCCAGGTGATCTCAAATTGTTTTTATCTGCTGCCGCGAATAACTCGTTTTCGGATTACCTAGTCTGACCCAAATCGAGGCGACAAGTAATTTGTTGTGGCACATTGCCGTGTAATTTTTGTTTACACGCCTCTCCGCGGATTTTTTCGATGGGCGTTTTCACTTTTTACGCGCGTCAACCGGGGTCAGCCTAGCGCAAAAATTCTTTAAGCGCTTCAATTCTGTTGCCTGGCTCAAAAGAATTAAGCGTTTTTCTAGTATGGTAATTTTTACTGTGATTGCTTTTCTCAAATCACAATAAATTAAGGATTTACACAAACAGCTCGCCCTGAGCTATGCGAGATATGCTAAATTTATTAGCGACGTCATGTCTCAAATTGGCCCATTTTCTGGGGGACTGTATCGCCTGAATTTGGTGAGTATGCTAATTGCTGGTACACGGGCGCTTGATAAACGGCCTGCGAATTACTATTAAGCTCGCAATCATTCATCCCGCCAAGGAGATAACATTTAACTGGTTCGCTACTAAGTCACACCGGCAAGTAGTTTAGTTAGCTAGTCGGGCTGGCCGGGACGTGCCTCCGGCTCCGGGATTTATCTAATTAAGTAAGTAGGCAGACTGGCTGGATATGTTAGACACTTTGACACTAAGGCATGTTCCTGTCAAAGGGAGTAACAATAAATAATTAATGGTTTTGTTGTGCATCGCCCGGCAAGGTTCGCAGCAAGTTGGGGAGGCGGTTTCCAAGGGCGATTGACTGTTTACACTCGAGAGAATCTGGACTAATCCTAATCCGGCATTCTGCATATTTCAATCTGTTAGTTTTCCATGGCCGCGTACATGGCTGGTGTTTAGAGTTCTGTTTATTTTCGTTGACCTAAATTGGTAACATCAATTAAACTGTTTGAAGTCGTAAATGGTCCTTTAAACAATTAAGTGATACCCAGTTGCATTAAACGAGGGAGTGGAAAGGCCAAGGATATTTATACGTTCACGGTAATTAGTGCTATATACGATTTTGGGGCCTTGGTCAATATCACTTTTGCATTAAGTTAAAATCATCTAGAAACAAGTAAAATTTATACAATACAATTTTTCACAACGATAGCACAATATTAACTCGAAATTTTAAGGTAGAAGTAATAGCGAACATAGACTCCTAATAATTTACTGACAAATTTCAAATTTATGACAAAGTTACTACGTTTTATTTTTATTATATCATATAGGGATGAAATATATATTATTAAAAGTTTTCGAATAAAAATGAAAAATTAATGATATACATATGTATATAATATTATGTTTAGAATTAAAACAAAAATATTGTTGATGTTTAAAAGTCATTCTTACTATGTACCTACATAATAATTGTGTCAAGTACTGAATTGGTTCATTAAAATTTTACGTAACTGAATCGATTTCTTCGCTCAGTGACAATATGTCTACATGTTAATTTTTGGCTATCTTACTTTTAATAAAGAATGAGTGAGTAACTTTAATTAAGTTATTTTCTTTAATTCCATTTTTAAAGATACCTTTTTTTTATAAAAAGAAATGGAGATATTTATATACTAAGATATTTCTTAAGAAAATATTGTTGCCATAAATACCTACTATGCAAAAAATTGTCATGAAAAAATTCCTGTTTTTTGAAACTTCGAAATGATCTCGTCAATTGAACTGGATATAAATGAATTTTTCAGAGAAATTTTTAAAAGAAAATTTTTCAATAAATTCAAGAGTTAAAACGAGCTCTACAAGTCACCCCATATACTAAAAACTCTTTTATTGGGTTCATGATTGCTTGAATGTTAATACTTTTAAAAATGGCGGAGAAATAGCAATTTAAACGACCTTTGCCTGCGGTAATTATTTTGTCATTTTTGAAAAATGAATCATTTTAATATATTATATAGGTACATTCGTGTGTAGTTTATTTTTAATAATATTTTTTATATTCTACACGAGAGAATAAATTTTGAATGTTCTAAAAAAAGATTGTACTGAAATACAATATTAGGCAATTTATTTGTTAAAGTTAAAGATAAAGGAAAAGTTATTGTGCTTAGAATTCAAATGAAGTGTAAATAAATTAAATTGTGTTCTAGACTAATTTGCTTAAACTGTTTTATAGAAAACGAACACACAAATTATGAAATATGTAAATATGCGTTTAACTCATAACTATCCATTAATTTTAAATTACATCAAAAAATAGTTTCCATTGACATACATATTAAAAAATGTTGGACCATTCTTGATTTTATTTATTTGTTGTTTAAACATCTTTTACTCAAATCAGAGCGTTTCCAGGAATCGTCTTAACTGAATTTAAAACTTTTCATCCACTTAGCTGATTAAAATTTATAATCGAAATCATAACGTCGTTGTGCCATGGTCCCAATTTATTATACTTATAGCGTTGGAGAGCTGCAATTATGAAAAATTGAAAATTGCTCGCGAGTCGGCTTCGTTTGCAGTCTAAAGAAGTTGTTGGCGTCCTCCTTATCGCGCATTCCTCGAATTAGTCAAAGGAGGCCGGCGGCAGCGCAATTACTACCAATCAAGAGAAGTAAAGCAATTTTCCGCGAGTGTAATCGGCCCATACTTTCTCCAGTCGAATCATGTTCCCTAGACAAATCGGCACTTATTAGAGTCACGTTTTATGCACTGATGTCATCACAAATTCCCGCATGACATAATATCCCCAACTGGGAAGTCGACTGCAGCGCTGCAAAGTGCAATCGCAGTATCTTCGAGTGTTTGTTCATTCGCAATAAACAAAATCATCCTCTTAGCTGCAGTTGATGTCCGAGAACCGTTTTTAGCAAATACTTGACGTGTGCCCGCTTCCTCGGTAGATATACCATCTTGAGATGCAGCCTCACCTGGACCGTCATCTGCCGGTCACGGGAACAGAAAACTGCTCCGGGGGCCGCCGAGGCTGCGCGAGTGGGCTTGCGATTTCAGCAAGACAGAGCCACAATCTTCGAGTGGATCCTCGGTGTTTACATCATGCAAATGAAGCCAGGTGTCAATATTTTGTCGGCAATTGCGAAAATCATAGTACGACATGGCTGCCCGGGGGTATTCCACTTTTCAACGATTTTATTGCCACCAGGAAGTGGAACGTTTCGCGTCGAGTGTAAAAAATAAATTTCATTTTTATTGGTGTCTCGCATGCCTGCAGCCCTAATGTCTCATATTTCAATGAATAGCAAATGTTTGGCATAGTTTATTGTCCGCACGACACGCACATAAAAAAATATTTTATCTTTCTTGTGCTCGTCGGAAGGCAGACTGAGAACGGGAATGGCGCGGGGGTGAAAATGTTTTGCGTGTTTCCTAATTCGGATCGACGAATTACGAGGTCGGATCTGGCGGATCGTTACATAAAAATGTCAACAACCACCCACAGGAGGACATCACTTCCTAGGCGCCTCGTTCTCCGTATTTATGCGGCAGTGTGACAATTCCGCTTACAGAACCTTAATGTTGCCATCATAATTCCCCTTTTTGCTGAATAATACAATTTTGTACTAGTGATTAGCCTTGTTTTTCGCTTTCTATAGAACTGACACATAAAATATCCCTTTCCAAGTTAATTTTAGAAGGCGAAATCAGCGTGGTTGGAACGTTTTTATCATTTCGCTAAGTGACAAAATTGCCCATACGTTAAAAGAATGAATGAGACGTATTTTCAAAATCATTCTAATAACCGATTTCTTTCTAAATTTAAAATATATTCATGATAGTCATGATGTTGATAAATAATAATTTTGATTTTCCACCGGTCTCCGACGTGCTACAAGGGTTTACTTTGGGAACCTCATTGTTTTTTACATATTGTATAATGGTCTTCTCTTGGCAATGCGTGGCAACAATTTTGTAACTAAAAATTCTATAAAGAAATATTTAAAATTTATAATTAAATTGCGGAAAATGTTTTACTATAAACTAATTATAAGATAATTAGTAGGTGAATTAATAAAAATGAAAATAATTTAAAATCATTAAAGTATTCAAAATATACGAATAACTTGCCTAAAATTTTAATTATCTCTTGGGTTAAAAAGTATGAACATCCTCATAGTCTAAAATGTTAAAAAATTTAAAACAATAATGTTCCCGAAAGACGTATATTTTGTTTTATTGCCTATATACCGTACTGTCTATTTTAATTGTTTGAATTAACATAAAGACATTTAAAAGTTAATTAACTAAAATTTTGATATGCATTACTATTATTATAAAAATATAAAGGAAGTAAGGAAATAAGCAAATTTTTCATGTAGGTGTATGTAACATAATTCGGACTTAAAATTAAATTATCAAATAATTATGGCAAATCGGTTTGCGCCTACAAAATAACTGCGTCGACGTCTTTTATGTGCCAAAATTTAGATAACCTGTGGTATTATTTATTAATAATATATAGAGTCTATATTCTTGATGTGAACACTATAAATTTACAAAAGAATATTCTCAAAGGTGCTTCCGATCGAAGATTTAGTGAATATTCTTCGTATGTGTTCATATAGTAATTTATTTTTCTCAATTTGGCTTTTTTCTTATAAAACGAGAAAGGAACTGAATGTTAACTACATAGTAACAAAACTGATCAGTTGCTTTTATACATTCTAACTATGCATCTTTTTACTATCTGATCGCAAGATGTTTGACCTTATTTCTATGGTCCAAATCTTTACACTTTTTTTGTTCGAAATTCACCTCGTTGACCAATGACCAAAGAACATCAAGGGCAAGTGTTTCATGAATTTGCATTTTCACGCAATGTCGAAGTATAACACGAGTAACCCTCTGTTAAAGTGCCGTGAGGTGACCACTTTGATATAATTTCGTTTTTGAGCCCATCTAGAAGAATTATTTAAATTGCCCGAAGGAAGTCATGCACGTTGTGGCGAAAGCCTGATTTATTGAAGGTTTTCTAATGTTAAAATTAAGGTTTCGCTCTTCGCTCTAGAAGTCACAGCTGAGTGAAATCCGGTAAATCATTTTAACGACCAATTGTTACCAGCAAGTTAGCATTATTCCTTGTCTGCCGTCTTAGGAACGAGTCCTATTAGGCGTTGTTGTCGTCGCCATTTCGAAAGTCTTACTGGCCCAGAATAAGGCGCTTGTCACAATAAGGCACAGCCCCTGTAATTTAGAGAGTACGGTCTCAAGTTGTACTCTATTTAAATACAAAACGTGCCAACGGAAAATCATAAAGTTCTTTGCAATTGTGCCGTGGACAACAATCGAAACAAACCGTTATCCTGAATTTATAGGGCAATATCGCGAGAATCCATTTCGAGATTTAACAGCATCTTTTCCGGTCTTGTCTTGCTCGTTTCGTTTTTGAGTCTTCTTTCCGCTTTCATAAAATTATGCTACAATAGAGAGGCTGGCGCATTTCTTTTAGAACTCTTTTATTAATTTTTATAAGTCCTCGGATAACAGCTGCTCTGGTAGATAACATCAGAGCAGAGGTGTTAGCCTAGAGCTAGAGTACCCTCGGCGTTAAGCAACTCAATTTCGTTGCCTTACATAAGCAGTTTTCGTTAGACATAAAATTAAGTAAATGTCAATTTCGGTCCCAACCCGGGAGCTGGAAACCACCGAAAACTTGCAGCATAAATTGCCCTCACGTAGACCGCGTTTCGTTGTCTCCCAACGGCGGCGGTCTTTTGCCGATGGGCCTAAGCCAGAAGTTGGGTCACGAGGCGACGTCTGTGGTGTAACCCATTTGAACATCGTGAGGTTAATTTTCACTTTTATTACGGCGCTCCGGTGCTCCATGAATCACAAAAAGAGCCTCTGGAAAGGGCCCCAGCCGCCCCGCAGCGTATGTGCGGACTTTACGAGTTTTCGTGGATTATAGAAATTTACGAGAATTCGCTTAAAGGCACTGCATTTGGGAAATCGGGTGCTTTGCCCTGCTACCTGCCGTCCTCAGGTCTACTATAAATATTACATGCATATGCCGGCCCATTATCAGTGGATATGACAAGCCCAAGATATTGGAGACAGACCGTGCTGTGGGTGGAACTCACATATTCTTTTGGATACGACCGTCCCATGCGGATATTTGCGTCTTTTATAATTATGGTTGATTATGGTTATGGTTTTGAGAGGCATGGTTTTTTAGCCATATAAATAGTACCATTTTTTGATTTATAAGGGTCGTAAATTGATCCATATCTAAAAGATATTTATGGAACTATCTATGTTGATGATTATAAAGAAGCTTCTTTTTTACTGATTTTAAAAAGATGCTGGTCTAAAGATGCCCTGTAGCTGTATGTATTCCTTTTTTAAAATAACTTTAAAGTGAATATATTATTATCATATATGTACCTACTGTAGATACTAATAAGAGGTCAAAATAACCAAAATTGAAGGTTAAAAAGGCTCCAAACAATATAGCTAGATGTTTTTTTTAACAACGAAAAATAGCAATTTCCTGACGAAAAAACTAATTTTTCTTTGATGTTGTCGACTAACCGCGGCTGGATTCGAACCAGCGATCTTCGAATTGGGGCTTCGCAGCTCTACTAAGTGAGCTACCTATGCCGATCCATTTTGGGCGATTGAAGCTTAATAAAGCGATATGTGGCGAGGGCTGCTTATGAATAAAATTTGCAATTGACTATTTAAATAGTTAGTTTTGAACAACAAAACTGTTTAAAAATTAACAGAGTTTCGGTAATATGTATGGGATCATTTAACAATTTTTTTTATAAATTGACCAGCTTTATTTTTTGAGTGTATGTTTATGTTTTCTTTCCCGTCAACTAGCCGAAAACAATATTAATCAAAAAATTAATCTTTGTTGGAAAAGGTGAAGGGCTACTTTTTCTAAATTTTTTAAATTTAGGTCGTCTTAATAAAAAATGATATCTACCTACTCTCTGAGTTTAAACTTTTTGCAGAATATAGGTGCACACATTAAATTTAAAACTGTAGTTATGAATGTGGAGTTAATTCAAATTGCCTTTTTGAGTATATCATAAATTACCTTGAGGTAATGGCTTTAAGTTGTAAAAATCTTTACTACTATTTTAGTTAAAAGCATCAGAAGTCTACGCTTTAAAAGGCCTAATCAATTTTTATTGTGAGTAGGCAGGTAGGTCGTGAGAAAGAAATATCAATTTGTTATTTCGCTAAAAATAAATAAAAATAAAATAAACATTTCGTAAGAGATTGTCGCTAGAAAAAAAAATGCTTAGCAACGCCTTTTGTGTATAAGCTAAAAACGTATATGTTTGAAATGTTCTCCAAAATATACCAAAACATCTTAAAATACTCCGCGAAGAAAATGGGTCATAAAAATATACTAAAGAAATGCTAAACACGCATCAGGCGGTGGCGTAAATGCCGGAATAATATGCGAAACCTCCTAATAAATGTCACACTTGCAAATTAAGATGGGATTATCGCAGCCGACAACTTTGCTTTTTTTTGTGCCGCTATGTTTTTTTTAAGTGCTTCCTGATTCTGCTAATCCCCGCGGCTTAGAGAAGCATAATGGGTTTTACATACTAATTCGCAAAAGTCTACTGGATTAGATAGTCGAAATCGAAGTAGAGATAAACAAATTAACACCACGAGCTATGCACATAATTAGCGTTTGTTGACCCAGCGCAGGCGTGGATTCCGAACGTATCCGCTCGGAGCGGTCATATTTCATCGAAGGGTAGAAATTAATATAAAACCGTCCAAAGCCATACCCGTGATTTACGCGATGGACTCAATGAAAAAATAAACTTAATTAATCGGATAATAAAGGTCGGGCGGGCTGGGAGCGTCCGCTATATTGTCACATTGTTACGTCGCAACTTTATAAGTTTTAAATCAAATTTGAAATGCAAATGCCTTGGTGTGGCCCGGTTTGTTTGCTGAGTTCGGGTCAGACTCGTGCGAATCGGATTTTTATGATTTTTGGGCAATTTTAGACGGTGAATTTAATGGCCCCATCTGCTCCAAGTTGGACCTGGAGTTCGACAGTGGCTGAATAAAATCGTTTTGCTCCTCATCAAGCCCTCGCCAGGCCCAAGTATTTTCGGGGTGAGTCACTATAGAGACGTGCAGATTTTATATGTTACTTTCTTTGCGCGGGCGATGAATGACGTGCTAGCGCCGTATTTGTTTTTTTGCGGCCGTTTTGCCGCGTCGGAATGTACGCTTGACTGGATCACTTCAAATAAACAAAATTTGCGTCTCGAGTTCTTCATAGCTTGTCAGACAGACTGACGTTTCAATAAATCACCTCAAGACGTTTCGAGTCTTCTCGAAGCGGGTGGAGTTAATGATGCTGCAAAGTCGACAAAACAAGCTCGAAATGATTGGACTGAATCAAGACGGCTTTGGCTCTTTGTATACGAACTGCGCGTTGGAGGGCAAACGAGTCTCGTTTGACGAATTTCTTCTATGACCAGCCTGCGAAGACGACTATTGATTTTGGCTTATCAAAAGCTCATAAAGCCATTCCGCTGCCTTCCACCGACGCCGCACAGATCGTGTCGTGAAGGTTAATGAAGACCGGAAATAGCTGCTTGCTCTGCGCGAGGAATTAAACGAACACTTTTATCACTTTAGGAATTTCCGGCGAGCTGCGTTTTAAATAGCTCATTATCCGTATTCTTTGTGCCCGCATTGTGTCATTAAGTCAAGTTGGTGAAGGTATTTAATGGAGAGACGTTTGCGCCCTCAATGGGCGTTAACGATGTATGCGGTAAATGCTGCGGAGCATCAAGAAAGTTTCTATTTAATTTAGGAGCTAATTACTAGCACCAGAGAATCGCACTCTTACGCTATGACAGGAATTCAAATATGTTCTTCAAATATGTACAAAGTCTTCGCTGCTCTTTTTCTCAGGAAGCTCATAAAGGTGGGAAACGACACGTCTTAAATATATTTCAGAGCATCATTAATGTTCTAGTCGCTAATGCATTGTATTTCTTATGAATAATACGTTTTCTTCCATCTAAAGCATATCTTCTGATCATCAGTTGTAAATAACCGAGTTGCTACTGTATGTCACTAAAAATTTAATGTTTTGGTAATTAAGTATTTTAGTAACAAAATTTCTAATAACAATTTATTTGGCTTGAACATATGATTAAACCAAATATATACATAGATTTAAAATTATACTCCCGAAATTTCAAATTCCTAGGTCAAATCTGTGAACGACGCAGAGTTTAGTTCCTCATATTAAAAGAGAGAGTAATTTGTTGACAATTGCATTTTCTAAATGATTCGACATATCACTAAATTCGTAATTCCAGTAATTTCAAGCATATGCACGTTTGAACAAATAGTATTGTATTATAAAAACAGACTAAATAAAAGAGAAAACTATTGAATAAAATATAACACAAACCCAAACACCTTAATATTTTATAAATCAGTCTACAAAATAAATACTACAAACTATAACCATTTTTATTTTTTTAAGAAATTTGCCATTTTTGATTAGATTTGTGTCGGAGTTGGCGAAGATGTCACCCAGATCGCAATTTCGGGAAATTCTGAAAATAATCTAGAGCAGGTACCTACTAGCACATATACAGAAATTATTTTAAAAAATAACATGACTTATGTACTCGAGTCAAGTAGTTTACAAAATATAATTGACCAAATAATGTCAGCTACGGACCTCTTTTATAAAAATGTTATTCGTTTTATTTTAGCTTAATTTAAATTTATAGCAGAAGTTATGCTTTTTGAAGTTTTTTGTTTACGTTAGTTATTTATTATTATAAAAATAATGTTAGACTAAACATTAAAACGAATAAATTAAGCTGAATTTCAACTACAGTTTATTTTTTGTTGAGCACAATTTAATTGAAGAGTTTGTTTTTGTTTAACGACTTACAGGATAGGGTTTAGTTTAGGTTTAAGTGATACAAAAACGTTTTGTGATATAATTAAAATTTGTTTAATAATTGCAATTGAAACATTAAGAAAACGTTGAACCATTAGGAGAAGAACATACTAATTGCGACATTTTGCCAAGTTCAACTGGTATGAAAAACATAAGTATAAACACAAAATGATAAAAATTAAAATTCCGATTACATGCCGAAATGTAAGAACTGGGTGCATTCCTTTAAAAACAATTAAAGTAAATTAAAATAACAAAAATAGCAAGGAACGTATACGACATTTAACTAATATTCTTTTTATTCTCGTATGATCGGGAACCGAGTGTTGCTTGTATTACCGGAAATGGTAAGTATTGTTTCTTTGAATTGCTTTAGCTTCAAGAAAAAGTTTTAAAAGAAACGATATTTGAAAGCCCACTTTCTTTTAACATAAAGGCTTTAGAGTCATGGTTAATGCATTTAATTTCGTACTCGTACCTAGAAAACGGCTCGTATGTGGCCATTTCCCGCCAGTTAAACTTGTCAGTAGGCTGGTAATGCTAAGCAATTAAATTATGCAGAGAGGCCCGTAAAAGCCAACTGCCGTCATATCAACCTCCTTAATAAATCCACCGCAATAAAGCATTAACAGCGTAAATCCGTAGATCCAGACAACTGGGCGGTCATCAGGGTGAAGCCCAATAAAACTTCGAAATCGAATCGAAGAAACGATAAACCGCAATCGTGTTTCTGCCGAAAGGTGGCTCTGGCTTTGTTTGCATTTCAAATGGGGGGCCATTTGACTTGATGTTGGCCGGTTGTTTTCACGTCTGGAGCCGTGTCCGACAATCGGCAACGGGCCCTCGCATGGCCGAGACCCTCGAGGAAGAGTGCAGAAACGCAGCGCAGGTCATGACCCGAATTTGCACTCTAAGCGCACTCCAGCCGAGGGGCCGAGCCGGCCACTTGCAGCCCGGACAGAGATGCTGCGGTCCAGCGGAACTGCTCTCGGACTGTGGGTGCGCTTGTCGTTGTGGTCGTCGTCGTCGGCTTAATTGCTCCCATTGTTCTCAAAGAGCCTTCGAAGTGGCCAAATTAAGACATGGACTGTGCTGACCTAATTGTCCGAATGCTAATTTTTCGTGACCACCCACGCACTGTTCGTTTGTCTACCTGGCGGTTTGTGTGCTTGTGGGGCACCTGTCGAAATTCAGGTTCAGGTACTGAGCGGATCCAACATTTATTATTATGATATTTCCCTCTTTTTAGCATAGTGACATGACAATCAGATTTTTTAAAACCTTTTTCTATTTTTTTGATTGATTACCATTTCTTGACCCTTTAAAAATTGCCACATATGTATACATACGTATACTTATTGGATCGGACCTCATTTTTGACCAAACTAGATTTTGTTTGCGAGCGATTTTATTTCATAAACCCTATAAATATAAATGAAGAAAGGTTGCTGTAATGGTTATGCATCATAATATACTCGCTCGATTTGAGCAGAAAATTCAAAAATATTAAGTACATGAGCAATACAAAATATTAATAAAAAATTCAAATCTATAACGATCCTGAAAACCTTTATGAATAGGTTTTCATAAATCTCTTGAAATTAAAAATTGTATATCGCTATTATGTATATACTTACATATGTATATTGCATTAATGAATAAGAAATTCGAAATCAGTTAAATTGTTAGAAGACTATTAGATATGCATCTATTGTTATTCAAAGCTATTAAGTTCTGAGATATCAGATAGAAATATATTTGAGCCAACATCTTCAATTTATAATATAATGTTATAAGTTATTTTATGTAAGTAATTGTAGTATATAAAGATTGCATGGAAAATTTTACATCGTTAATTGTTACTATATTTATTACAAATAGCTATTTCTCCAGTCTTATAACTTTCTTTCACCATGATCTAGACTTACTTATAGGACTTGGTTCAGATGAGATGTCACAAGTTTTTAAGGACTATTGGGACTAAAAGGATTACGACTGCAAGTCTTGGCTACATTTTAAACTTGAAATGTTTTTGATGGTATCTCAATTCATTTTGAAGGTTATTCGTAGCCAACAGTGGGAACTACAGGACTGGGGAAAAATCATAGATCTTTTTATTTTATCCTTATTTGTACGCTTAATCCAGTCTGCATACCAAATTTTAGCTTTCTAAGACTTCCGGAAGTATAATCTAAAATTATCATTAGTGAGTGAGTGACTGACGAAATTAATTAAACTTGCATATTAATAAAATTGAAAGTGGCAGAACTATAAAAATAAAATTTGATATACATCACTAGTTGAGTAATTAAATTCTATCTTGAAAATTTTTTGAGCAGCTCTCAAGCATAATGGAAGGGTTCGTATTGGATTCCCATATCAACTGTCTATAAATTGGTGGCATTTCAAGGTGAATAAAATAAAAATCACGCATTAATGGTAAGTTTAACCGAGGGCACAGTTGGACTTACCATTAATGCGTGATTTTTATTTTATTCGCCTTGAAATGCGAATTTCTATCTTTTCAAGTATAGCAATAAAAATTGTAAATAATTTGACATAAATATAGTCGGTTTAAGACTTTATAGCAACAAATAAAGTTAAATGAAAAAATATTGCACTTGGTTGGCTTTTTAGTCTAATGGTACTTCAAAATTGAGGGTACCCAGCCAGCGGAGCGTGGAAGCACTTTCATGATGCGCCTGCTTTTTTTGAGCGCAAGAATCTGCCGCGAGCAGAAATTGGCTGGGTCTTGTCCGCGCAGAGAAAGCCGCGGCGAAAACCGCGAAACAATGATTCGCGCTGAAGGCGCTTCCTTTCCACTTTTCGCGGTGATGCAATTTCAAATCAAACATTCGCGGTGAGCTGCACGTTTTCGTTGCAGCATTTGTGCACTCCGCCGCGAATCGCCGGTTTCGACCAATTTCGCGACTCGCGTGCAGTAAACGGGCCATTAAAAGATGCCGCGGGTGGCTGTGGGATCATTTGCTGCAGATTCGAGCGGGCCCCGCCATCCGGAAATTCAGTCGAAACGAGCTCTGGACTGCCCGTTACTGCCCAAGGTGCTCCTTTCTCTCGCCAGCGCGCCACTTCCTCCTTGTTAGGAGCCGCGATTTTACCGCGATGGGGCCGCGTTGCCCGCGCATCGACCCATCACATCCTAATCCTACACGGCTATTTATCAAATTAGGAATCTGCCCTTGCGCGTGCATAAATTAGGCGACAATTGACGGGGCTCCGCGGAGCGCCCCCACGCCTGTTACCCTTTCGTGCCCGGCACAAGGCAGTCAATTTTCTCGGCTGAACTTGTAAGTGCGTCGCACGAGAAAGATGATTGCTTTCGCGGATGATTGATGGCGCAAATTTATAAAATCGATTTGCTGGATAAATGTCATTGCCTTCCTGGAATAAATGATTGCCTCAATTATATCATTGATGGGATGCCCTTGGTCGGCTCTGTATTCCAGTTCATAAAGTGCACTATGCACACTTACTCATTTTGTTAAGTGTTAGGAATTCCTCGATTCGATTCATTTTGTTCACGATTCGTTAACTGAGTTCATTTTCGAGTATCAGACACTCTTCAACTGTGATAGGTCGATACTAGAGCTCTTTGGTAGACTCATTGAATGAAAAATGGAAATAGGAAAATTGTTTAGCTTTTGGCTCAGATTAAAATAAAATGTGTTTTTAAAGGAGGTTAGTAATATTTAGTACGATCCTAGGAAAACACAATATATTAAATGTTTTTAGTATCTACCTACATATGTAGGTACAGTTAACTGTTTTGATTGATTACTTTTCATTTGAATGACTGCAAATGCAAGTTAAACCATTTGTCTGACAGCTATGTTTCCGACAAATGTGCTTAGTCAACAGGCATTTTGCAAAAGGAAATTATTTATTCAAACTCAATAGGCATTTTGTAAAAGGAAAATATTTAATTAATATGTATTTTGTAAAAGGAAAATATTTAGTTAATAGGCATTTTGTAAAAGGAAAGATTTAGTTGTTGTCAGGCAAATGGGCGGTTACCATTTTGATTTTCTACTGCACTATTGCACTACCGCAATATTTAAGAAATGTTTGAAAGAAATTCTGTTTAAAATTACATTTTTTTATTCCAACTCTCATACAGCATACTTACAGGGCAGCGTTTTGTAGCTTTTTCCAACGAATGCCAATTACATTAAATTTAAACAAATACTAAAATTTTTAATTTTCAGTAAGTTCTTGTTTATATTTTGAAAATATTGCAAGATAATTAAGTCAAACATTTTAAAATTTATGCATCGAACGTGGATCGTTGCATCATGAGATACAATAACGTGCCTTTTACGGATCAATTCCCCGAAAATTTATGCAAAAGAATTCAGCATGAACCCACAGAGTACACCTAACTAGTCAGGGAAGATTAACGAGCGCTTCCTTCAATAATTTATCAGAAATGTGCATGTTTTCCGCAATTTTGGATGCATCCCAGGCGTGTAAGGGTAGAACCACAAAACCGAACACATAAAGCCGCACTGAAAGCTCTAAAACCCTTATTTTATTGCGCCATCGAATTTAAATGGCGAAAGAGGTTCGAAACAAAAATAAAACGATAAAAGAGGTTCACTGTGTCACCGAGACCGCTCAAAAATGAGGATGTAAACCTTAAGTTGCTAGAGCAAACGACCAGTCGTCTCGAGATGCAAATTTTTGTGGTTCAGCGCTCTGTTCCTTCGAGGTTTTCTGGAAAGTTTTTACGATGCCGAGGACAGCGCGGGCACCTCCAGTCCCAAATGTTTGATTCATTAAATGCCCAGCGAACGGTGCTGCAAAAAATTATCGCAGATAGCGCAGATGAACGCACCCGTGCGCATTAAGGTAACGATTATTAGCACTATAACTTTATTGGTCGCATAACCGTAAGGGCGATCTCCGTCTGATTACCGCAAAGAATTATTAGAGCAATTATTGTTATGACCACTCAATGGATTTATTAAACTCCGCGAACTTCCGATCGTCTTATTGCACCAGTTGCACTTACTACGTGCGTCCGGGTAATTTTAAAGATATTTCGCCAGAAACCTAATAAATTTATAAAATTTGCGCCCGTAAAGAATTAATTCCTTTAATTCGTTTATTTTCTAAATTCTTGTGAAATTATTCGGAACTAAAAGGTGGATATCTCTTTAATTTAATGGGGTTTCGTAATTTAGAGATTGGTAAAGTTTTGAAACGTTTATGCAGCTTTTTGTTTTTTTTTTATTTGCGAAAAACTTCATAATTTGTTATTTATGTAAATTCTAGAAAAGAAAATTCACGTCACTAATTCTAAAATTAAAATCGCTCTATAAGAGTTATCTAGAAGTTCTCATCGTCATTCTGAAACTAAAAAATTATGCATGCATATTTCAATCTTTTAAAGCAATATAAATTTATCAATTACAATTAGTCCTTAACCTTAATTTTTAAAGCCCTTATCGACAATTTAAAATAGGCGATAAAATATAAATAAAACAGTTAAAAATTGACGGTATATTTTACACTTTTAAAAGTCTATTTTGAATAATTATATTATCAATATAGCATCCAAAATCAAATTTAGTGTCTATAGTCAGTCCCAAGTCAACAACGAACTTTTGCTGGCATTAAAGTTTGTCAAAAATACTGTAGAAGTACTCTAAGATAGAGGACTTTCTGCTGGATGAAACGAAATGGCACTTAATAACATTTAATGATCAATATGATTCTTCGAGCACCACTCAGTAATATTATTTAGATCGTCCTGGAGACAACGGGCATCCTGAAGGTATTCGATGAATCGGACTCGTAATATGTTTAAATCATCAACGTAGACCAGAAAGTATGCGTTCTCAATGAGAGGAAACACGTCGCTTATAAAAAGAGTAAACAGCAAAGGTCCAAGATTGCTGCCCTGTGGAACGCCAGACAGAACCAAGACAGGGTCAGAAAAAGTAAAAGAAAGAAGAATTGGAAAAGCCAAGACGTTGAAGTTTAAGAATAAACACCTTGTAAAACAGCTTATCAAATGCTTTGCTGAAATCAGGTGTAAATGCAGTCTTACTTGCTTACGATTTTCTAAGTTTGTGATACAGAAGTTGGAAAACTCCATAAGATGGTAATAGTTGATCTGCTCTTCATAAAACCGTGATAATTACCTGATATTATTGAGCTGCAAAAAAGTCTAAGTACTCTTTAATAATCGCTTCAAAAAGTTTGGGGATAGTGTGGTAACCAGTAATTTGAGTTGAATTTCATTGTATTTTAGTAAGATAGAGAAAGATGTAATTGTAGCTGCGGTTATTCCTAAAATAGCTCTTGCTCCTCAGTTAGGTACTTTTATGTACTTTTCGGGTTTAGGTAAATATTTCTCCGTATTCACGCTAAAGATTAAGCGCAATCAAGCAAATTTTCTAGCTCTAGGAGCATTGCTTTGTAAGGTCAAACAGGTGGGAAATGTTTCTGCTGCAGGCTGCAGCTTGACATGCATTTCATCCCTTTGAGCTCGAAGCAGGAAAAACGTAAATAAGGACTTCGACGGGGCAAGTTTGAACGACACATGGTCAAGCAGAATACACGTCCCCGGAGGTAAGAAGTCAAGACCACTTTGGATGTAAACTTTCGCTATATAGTGAAAGTTGTTCAAGCACCGCTGGGACAAAAATGCCCTTCGTATGCAGTTGCAACGACAATCCATGCACTCGGGGCCATTGAATGGATGCCTGATATACGGCCATGGATGTATATCAACTTGTAAAGAAGCATCGTTTCTCACAGAAGTTGACAGCAAACTTAATTAAATGGGAAAGTTCTTCGGAGACCTCTGCACTGCAGAGTACTACGCCAGTGGGTTACAGACACTCGTGAACTCCAACAACCCGAGGACGAACCCTGCAAGAAATTGAAATTTTTTACGCAGTTTAAATTGCAAATATAAGCCAAGAAAACGTTTGAGACAGTTTATAAATAGCCGATCACAGCGGCCTCCCACAAAATTGGGGAGTATTTTCCAAGGTTTATGTAGATCTACTCAATTTTATAAAACTGACATTAAATGGTTTAGCTTAAAGTAGTTTTTAACTTCTTTACAATTGTTGAAAGCAAGTGGATGAGATTATGAAGAGACTCAAATGCGCCTTTTTTAATTTTCAACATAAAAAACTACTTTTGCTTCAAGAAAATAAGGTAAATTAGTAGGTTTTCAAGATGATGGATTTAACTCTTAAGGGTTTATGCTACTCTAGAATTTTGAACAATTCTAATTTTTGTTTGGCCTAAAACTATTCCTAAGGTTCCAAAAAATAAGGCAAAATATGTTTTATAAGTCGGAGGACATTTGAAGTGTAAAATTAAGAGCACTTTTATTTTATACTAATTTTTTAAATAATTATTTTTAACATAAAAAGTTATGAAGGAGCCACTTTGTTAAAATATAGGGGAAAGGGGGGCAATATGAACCCTGTGGGAAAAAATGGCGCTTCTAACACTTTTGACATCCCACAATGATCGAAAGCAATATCAACACCCAAAACTTTTTAATTATTATTAACAAATAAAAAAAATCGAGTTTATTTAATGCTCTTTTCAAGTTATTAACAATTTTTTCAAGTTACAAGCAATTTTTCGGGTTGTAAGCATTTTTTTAAGAAGTCTATATTCTCTTCACTATCTCCTCTACAAAAATATCTCGTTGCAATCACTATTAATATGGTATATGTTATTAAATTTCATCTTTTCCATTTCTTAATTCACGGTGGCTATTTCAAAATCTATAAGTTATGAAAGGGCTGAAAATCAATTTTTTTTCAAAACGAAAAATAAATATTAATCTTGTAAATTTTCTTCATTCCGCCTACGTAACTTTGTTCTATACTATCGAAATTATAACTTTATTGTAAAAAAAAAAAATTTCATTCCTTATTGGTTTTTTCGGGCTTTGTGTAAAACTGGCTCTTTCATGCCACTCTTCCCCTACATAGTTTTTACTATTTAAAAGTTGAACAATAAAATCAAAAATCACATATCAAATCTATATCAACCTATAGAAACTAATTCACTTCCAAATTTATGTAAACGACTTGATTTTATGCTAAAGATAATAAGCTCCGTTATGTTCCCAAAAGTTATAACTAACGTTACAGAGTAAATTAAAGCAAAATATTATCATTTCGTTTGTAACAAGCGATCCCGCTTTGGGCACAACTTTCGCAGTAATGAACCAACTAAGTCAAATTTCCAATTTATTGGATTCCTTTCCTCGGTTCCAGAATGGCAACCAATTTCGTATTGCAATTTCATGGAAATATTGAAATTAAATGCCCAGAGGGAATTATATTTTGACCATAAAATAAAGACATCATCATCATCATCAGAATGTACTCAATTAATGTGAAGAAGCCATTCAAGTCGTGTGGAAAAGGTTCACAGCTTCCATATTACGTCTGGATCAAAGAGGCCAGTGCGCGGCGCGGCGCCTACCCTCTGGTGCTAAAAGGGTCCGTTCGGTGGGAATAAAACGTCTTGTGTAATCTTAATTTCTTCATCGCAGCCGAAGAGGCTCATAAGTGCCTTTTATTTTCTTCGAGTGTTATTTGTGTCTGTGGGCTACATTTGGAAGGAGGTCCTTCTTGTTTACTCGTGGGCGGCCCAAATACTTTTGACTTCTCGATTTGGGAGCCAGTTTCCATCACCTCTATTCTTTAGCTTCAGACTATTCATGTTGGGTTCCGCCCTGATGGATAAACAGAAATTATTTCAGCCTTTACACGTTCGGTGTGTGATACTTCTGCTAGATTAATGTATGTAAGTTCAACTAGGTTATATTAAAAAAAAAAGAACCATGGAAATACCCTTTTTATCCTCTTCAGGGACGAATTTTTAAAGGAGAAAAAAATGATTTCATGTCTTATTTGATTACTTTTTTACTTAGTTTTCACCGACAGCTACTCCAGTAAGTAAAAAAAATTTAGAAAACTATTAGTATCTATAAAAAGGAAACTGAGTTCACATATTTAACAAGAAAATTATTTTAGTAAAAAAATAAAAAAAAACCCATTTTACCAATTATGTTTTTAAAATAAAGCAATCATTAAAACTGATCAAATTTTATACATTGGATAATTTATTTATCAAAAATTTAGGATATTTTTCCAAGAAAGTAAAACAAATTATCGGGATACTCATGAGGTAACTTTGAACTGTTTTAAAGTAGTTAATTTTAATTGAAATAAAATTCTATCCATGCTGCAATACTTCAAATTTTTTGGTTTTATTGTCGTAATATAGTCTAATCAGTAGTTCTTTAACAGATTTACAATTTTTTTCGGTTAGCATAATTTTAATTTCTGAAAAGCTAAACGTACACATATGTGCCAATGTCCCTGAAGAGGTAAGTAAAACTAATGAATAATAGCTAGGTACATGGAATTGAATTTAATTTGCAAGAAATTTAAGGTTTAGCTTAAGCATGAATTTCCAAGTAAAGTTAGATACTTACCCAAAAAAGGGCTAAATTTTTCTGAAAAAGGCTCCCTCTCTAGAGTCTAGTTGGTCGAAAAATTTAGTATACTTACTTAAACTGAATGCATTTTGCATTGAAACAAAATATATGCACTTATAATAAGCATACATTACAGAATGGTAGCAAAATTTACTTATTACCCCATTATCCACTATCTATTTATATCAGTTATGAAACTAAGATCAGTAAAAATTTAAAAAGTATTAACAAAATTATTTTAATTCGGATGATTTCTGAATTTAAAACAAAATATAAAATTTTTAAAATAAACAAACCTTTATATTCATATTATTATATTGATAGGATTCGAATTAACGAACATCTAACAAAAAAGGAAATAAGATTAAAATAAATTTTAGCAATTTTTGGACGAAATTGTTACAAAACTTTATTTAGTACTTGTTTATATTACGGTTTTTGGTCATAGTCAATTTTAATACTTTTACTAAGGCCCGAGTCAGAATTAAATGGGTTTTATTAGGGATAATGGATGAAATACTTACAGAAAATATATTGTATAATAATATTTATTAGTGAAACAGTCAAAGCATGAAACATAACACAAACTATATACTAAAAACTGACAAGTTTACGCCAAAAGGAAGGTACATTCGGTTTCTTAACGCACTGAAGTAAAATGCATTTTTATGACATTTCCGAATTAAAGGTTCAGGTTCTGATTTCTAGTTCTATACAATTTTAAATATCATTTCCAGAAATTTTGAAAGTTAATTCTTCCTCTACGTAAACAAAATTTGTAAACTTGGTTGTTTTAAATATGCACTTTATCACTTCTAGCCTTACTACAGTAGGTGGCCAGCTTATTATAACCACTTACAAAATTTCGTTGTAAGCCGGCTAGTGACATTTTCGAAGTTTCATTCCTAAAAAATTATAAATATGTACGTGGACTATTTAATAAAGCAATCTGCGGTGTTGTGTCATTTGAGTCTCAGTGCCTAAGGTGATTAGAGCGTTCAGTATATATGTATATAAATGTCAATGACCTTCATTACTCATAATATCAACAATTTTTAACAGAAATTAGAAAAACTATTATTTCATTACAAATTTTGTATTAAAAATTATTACAAGGTTCAACGGTGCAGAAGAAATAAAAATTGCATCAGAAGTATGCCCACCAGAATTGATGCCGTTAATAAAAATTATGGTGGGCATACCAAGTTTTAAATATTTTAAATAATAACAATAAAATTCTAAAGTAGACTTTTCGGGTTTTTCAGTGATATACATACAAAGTATACAAATCCTACTCCAACGATAAAAAATTACCAATTTATATGAAATGTTAAAGTATCCAAGTGGTTACAATAAGCTGGCTATCTACTGTACCTATATGTTTCTTAAAAGCAAGTATTTTAAAACTCTAAAAATTTTTTTCGCTTTTGGTTTTTTATCGTTTCCAAATTACCAAATACGTTCAACATAAAAAATACTTTAATTTACGTAATCCTACTACGTACGACAATTCACATAAAATAAAGCCCACTATAGACATTATGAAAAATTCCAATATGTTTAGATACTCTACGCAATATCGGGGAACGTTACTTCAATTATCTTTTATAGGGGCACAAACTATTGAAATGTGACAAAATACTTGATCGTTAATAATCACGAGTCCAATCAAATTTAATGAAAGATATCAGTTATTAATAAAATTCCTGAAAAGGACAAAAACGGACCCAGCTAAACTGATAACGACATTAGTGTTTGGGGAAGGAATTCGTGGAAGAAAAGAACATCGAGAGTCATTTTATGAGGACAAGTTCAAGTAAATGGGCTTCGATTAAGATAGCACTCGGTCCAGGAGACCCGTGCACCCTAAAACACCCTTGTCCTTTGTGTCAAGCCCGTCGGATGTGTTCCCGGAAAATGGCATTAGAGCGGCACAAAACGCCCCCGCGCCCACATACCGACGGGCGAGGACCCAACGATGAAATCTTGAGACCGAATCTTGGCCCTTTTATATATTAAGTTCACATGACTTCATTTCTGCCACAAAGAGAATTCCTCGAGCGACCTGTATTCTTCATTTCTGATCGCTTTATTGCTTTTTTTCGCCGCATCCTTTTTTCTTCTAGGTGTACTGGAGAAGGCTCAAGGTGAATGCGAGGAAATCTTTAATTTCGCCGGGAAATATTTTTTTCCTCTTCATTTTTTTTTATTTTTGGCCGGGAGCAGCGGGAAGGAACGCGACAAGGAATTCCAATACGGAAAAGTTCATACCTCAGGGCAACTCAAGAAATTTCATAAGGAAAGAATGCTTTCATTAGGGCCAGGAGCGAAGCTTTATGACCTCTGCGTGCACGCATATTTGCGTCGGCATCGATGTGAAACGGGCCTTAGTTCTTCATCCGCCCGGCCCCCGCCAAATTTTCGTTAAAGCTGAAAAGTAAGGGCTTCCGGCTTAAAGGAGTCGCTCCGCGCTCTGTCTTTTTCGGTGAAGAATTGCGGCTTTCGTTTAATCCCAGTAGTTCATTTAACTGCGAAATGGAATTAAGACGTTCTTCCGACGTTCTCGGGATGTTTAAGAAAATTCGCTGTAAATTCCTGTAATCCCTTAAGGGTTCGATAATAAAGATGGGTGGCAACGATATAAATTTGCTCATTGCTTCTTTCTTCAAGATGTAAAATCAAGTATTCAATTTTCAAGAGGAAAGCTTTGTTGCGAATTCAGGGAAGCATTGTTCTCCTCGGGGAATTTCGACGGATGAAAGAACGCACGCGAGACGTTTTCTAAGGGTGAGGGTCTATGCGACATTTTTTTTATCAAATTCGTTTTCTTCTTGCGAAATGCTGGAATCTGAATTAAGGGAGGTTGAACGCTTAGCGATTTTGGACAGCGTTTTCTCAATCTCATCTCATGTATTTTTACAATCTTGAGATCATCAGGCACTTTCTTTCATGCGGCTACTTGATCACGTGTCGAGGACGTTTGGAGAAAACAAATGAATTATTTAATTTGTAAGCGGAATGTGAACACAAGTTCAAACTCAATCGCGATTATTGGTTTTCATGACATTGATATGAAGAGTGCATTATTAATAAAAACATGAATTCGCGAGAATATCTATTCGAATTTCACATTTTAATATGCAATATTAAAAGAAATTGACATAAAATTTAGTCAATTACAAAATCAACAATTCTACTCAGTAGATTACATTTCAACAATAAAATAAAGTCTTTAAAATCTGATCAGCTTTAATTAATTTTGTAGAAGTATTTTTTTTTTAATTTTTGTATACTAAATACGCCTTGCTTTCAAATATGTATGTGAAAATAATTTCGTTTTGTATACTAATTGGTTTTCTCATTTTTCTAACTTACTAAATATACCTGTCAATAGAAAATGAGCAAACAATCGTCTCAAGTATTTAGAATTTTTCAAGTATTCAAGTTGAGAGTATCTACCTAAAAAACAATAAGTAGTAAAAGTAAATAAATTTTTGATTTCTTAATAATTATGCGTAATTCTATGAGATAAATAAATGAATTGCAAATTCAAAAAAAAATACCAAACTGAAATGCCAAAAATATATTTAAAAAAAAACTGATCAAGAGCGATATTGAATCGCGGTTTTTTAGATATTTTATATTTCAAAATTTGTCGTTTTTGTATATTAAAAAGGTAGTTGTACGAGATACTGTTGATATTGTTTTACATGTTTTTATTCTATCGATCGCTTGAAAATGTTTTAATTTACGCGGTGTTTTCATTATGAAAAAAAAAGTCAAATATTTTAGAATTCTCAAAGTTGCTTGATTTGAAAAGACGCTTTAAGGGCGTTTGGTCGAGAGCTTGTATTACACTGATTAAAGCGTAAACTTGGCAACTGACTTCCACGGAATTATTTCTCTCAGTTTGTGTGCTTAATTAAAATGACAATTTTTTTCTCGTTATTCTCCAGTCCAAAGTTGCTACAGCTGTAATTACTTTTAGTATTTGCAAATGAAAATTAGTTTTTCCCTTTGAGTGGAACGAAAGTGAAACTTTGGACTCTCGCCCCAAAGCTAGCTGCCAGTTTATGATTTCTATTTGTCTTTGAAACAACCTCGAACAGCATGGAACTTCCGATTGCAGAACAAACAATGATGCAACTTAATTCGATTCTGAAATTTTTATGTCCCCCCGCATTCATGAAGGAATTTATTATTGCCCTTGTGCAGGAACGTAATCCGGGAAGGGCTCTTAATTGAATAATTTGCTAATTGGGGCAGATCATCGCGGATATGAGTTGATAAATTTTTGATGAAGTCTATGGATGAAAATTAAAATTTTATACCATCATCCATATGACGCTCTTAAAAGCTTACAAAGCATATGATATTTTTATTTAATCAATCTCAAGCATTTTAAGATTAACATTTTCTCTTAAGTATAATGAGCCGTTTATAACCCAAGGAAGTATGGAAATTTCAAACCCAAAATATTATGTTTCCTACAGCCCCACGGGGATATGTAAGCATCAAAACATTACAACCTAATGAGTTCCTGGAATTTAAAATAGCATAGAAATGCTCTATGAAGTAGAATTTGTATTTCAAGATTGAATAGCTTAAATTTTGTGTACGCAGTGAGTACCTTCATATGTATATTTCAAACGGAACAATTGATGAAATTTTGTTTGCAAAACTGGTAATAAAGATTTAGCATAGGTTCTAGCTCAGTTTTTTTACTCTAATTAAAACTTTGGTTTTATGCATAATATTCCGTAAAATTTGTCCGGATTTATTAATTAATGAGAAGACTTTTGAGCCTAAAAATGCATTAAATGCCTTTTACGAATATACATAGGTTGTCCTATTTTGAGTTTTAATATCAGACGAAAGTAGAAGTTTGTTTTGTCACAATATTTAAGTTTTGTCGACCGTGGTGGGATAATAGATCGAAAAATTGTTTTTAAATGGAAAAAATGCTTTTGTTTATGTTCGTTTTGGTAATGGGTACAACCAGATATCGGATCTATTGGAATAATAATTACATGTTTATGATAAAATATTTTCGAAATTGTTTTATCCTTTTCCGGCTGAACTGATTTTGATAACAATGGTTTTCACATAAAGTTTTGAAATTCTTCTTTCTGTAAAATTATTGAAAGGCTTAATTGAGAGAATGATAATTTTGTAAAAATAGTTCATTTATTTGTGGAAGTTTGGAGTACTAATGAATGTTCTATAAAGTTTGTAATTATTTTTAATTGTCTTTGAAAGTCTTTAAGCAAATTGAAATGTAAATGTTTAAAACCATTTTGCTAAAGTAAGCCTTGTGAGTTCCGAATTGAAAATTTAAATTCTGTTCACCGAACTAATTTTTTAACTACTCTGTAGTTAAATACGTTCAACCCGGCGCACTTTTGCGAAATCTCTATGACCGGCGTGCACGAGATGATAAGATGTTTTCGTCTGGCAGCGCTGTGGACCACCAGTGGCTCACACCGCCAGATGAATGTGGTGCCTGTGGACCACCGGTGGTCTACGCCGGGTTGAACGTGTTAAACTTAGCAAGCATGTATGTATGTACCCAGAGTGGTAAATAAATCAGTCTTTCAAATAGTTGTACAAGTACAAATTCATTACTGAAATAATAAGTATTTAAATTTTAATAAAGTTATTATTTTTTAAGGCGGTGCTTCTTTCGGAAGCCGTCGAGGGTTCTCATCACAACAGCCTTCATTTACCGCTTGTAGGCTCGTGGAAGGCAAGGGCAACCGCCGTGGTGGAGATAAATCCATCGGCGACAGAAAATCGTTACTCAAGTGACCTTCTTGATTGCTCCAGAGCCGCGCGAATAAATCATTGAACATGACGCGGTTCTGGCCGCAGCAGCCGCGAACAATGTCTAATTGCGCCCGCCTGAGCGTTTTAACACGGAATTTTACGGCACGACTTTCTGGCCGACCATTCGTGCGCCCAGACTGGAGCAGGTTTATGCTTTTTATGCAAAGTGCACCGCTTTATAACATAAGTGGAGGACATTCGATTCTGATTATTAATGAAACAATCGGAGCAGTCGCCACTTCACTTGGCGCGCAATTTTGTGGCGCTAGGTGGCGAAGGCGCTCCCGCCAGACCTTCGTGCGGGGCCGGAGGAGCAACCTGCGCCGTGTCCTGGGATCCGGTCGTGGCGGGGCCAAGAAGTCTGCAAACGACTTGAAGCATTAATGAAATGCATGCACCAATTTTCTAAAACATTTGAAAACATTGCGGAGCCACGCTGTAGCTGGCAGCATACCGTGGGAATCGAATTTGGGATATTCGGTTCAGCGATCATGGACCTGAAGACGATGGAGTATCGATCTGGAGTTTGCTCCGCAGCTCCTCGCATCCTCCGCCTGCCTTTGGCAGGTGACCATCACTTATTCACGAGCAGCGCTCGTTTCACGGATGGGTCCGAGCTACTGCAGAACACGAGCGGCGCTCGTGGTGCTCGTCCACTGCGAGGGTGGCGCAATGGAACAAAGATACTTTTGGCCAGTGCGGACGAGTGGCAGTGGCTGTCATTTGAATTTTGAACTAAATCCAGCGTCGATATTTGACTGAATCATCTGAGCAATAAAATTGCACGAGTAGAACTGATTTTTGACTCGAATTTAGCGGTCAAGGTCAGCTTTGCATGCATGTAGGAGAGATTTGGCAAACTGCAGCTGGGAAAAGTACCTTCATAAAATTTTTATCTATATATTAATACTTGAAGAGAAAATTTTGTACCCCTTTTTAAGCATATTGGACGGATGGAGGAGTGTGAGATTTGGCATAGTTAAAGTTTATAGAGAGAAGAAGTGCAGAAAGCTAAAATTTATGTATATAACATGTGTTACAAATACATTAAATTAAATTAAATAAATTCGTTATTTACGTTCATACTATCAATTTTAAACGCATTGAGTAGTCTGTGGTCAAACTGTCGTAATTTTATTATTGACAGTGCCAATTTCAAACACATAGTAGGCTGTGCACTTTCGTATTTTTCGTAGTAACCCCAGTAGGTCGAATTTCGGCCAGAGGGCGACCACTAGTACTAAATAGTACATACATACGTACATATATTATTACATTTGGTATTTTTTTCGCCCCTTTTTTTGCTTGTAGCTTGTATTTCGAACAAAATACATTGATATTAAATATATTATATTAATCAATAGGAAGAAGAAGAAGAAGTACAGGGTCATTTTTAACACGCTTTTATTAGCTTCACCTGTAACTATCTATTTAAAAAAAAATTGGAAGTTAAATTTGACCCACTTCTCGGTTTCCGATTAAGCTGAAATTTTGCATACACGTTTAGTTTGAATCACAATACATGGTTAGCTAAGTTAATTGTTTATAAAAATTGAAATGGTTGAAAAAAGAATCTTTGCAATGAATTCCACTTTTGGAAGTGGATAATTGTTTCTGTCATACCGCAAACGTCACCTCAGGAAGCGTGATTTTAAGTTTTTTAAACTATAATATTTTATTAATTTGATTTTTAAACGAAATTTTGTTTTTGAAAAAGTAGTTACAAGAATACGATATACAGTTGTTTTTTTACACAGACTTTTTTGCCCATTCTAAATTTTAAAGCGCGGTTAATTTTCGTATGAAAACTATTAATGATTTATAATATCTGTTTTATACATACCCGCTGGTCTCATATGGTAAACTATCCTATAATATGATATCATATCAATAAAATAAAAACAAAATATTTACGCACATATTACATTAGAGAACAAATAATTATACAAAAAAAGTATTTTTTTAAGAAATATTTAGGTATCGTATTCGTATTCGTATCGTATTATAAATGAGAGTTAATTTCACATGTATGTATTTTTAGTGAAAATGCCTCAATCCTGCGTTTAATAAACGCTAAAATTGATGCTAGTTTGCTGAAACAAAACCTATTCTCAAAATTTAACTTGGGTACATTATATTGTTTTAATTTTGCTTAGATAGTCTATTCAATAGTTTGAAAATAAATTGAATTTTCAAAATAAGGAGGTCTACATGTTTTCGTTAAACGAGCGTCGATTTTGCGTTTCTAGTGTGCAATTTATGGGCTATTCTGAGAGGTCAGGCCTACCGGGGTCATTATCTACTTTCGTTAAGCGTAGCCTAAAAAATAAAGAAAAAAAATGGGAATAGGGATCCTTTTATCTGTAGACTTTCCGGAATGCCAGTCAATAAAATTTAATCACTTTCATTCTGTTGCAGGAGCAGCTTCCACGACTCCGGGGACGAGTGCGACTCCTCGGACTCCCTTGAAACAGTTTCGGACGAGGTCCCCGTCTGGATTCACGGGGAGCAGCGATGGATTTCCGGTGTCAACGAGGACACCACATGCGCCGATATCGTGAGCGTCCTGCTGGCCGACGAGGGGCTCCCGGGCGGGGGCCCCCCGAACAAGGGCTTTGTTATCACGGAACGTTGGAGGCGTGTTGAACAAATACTTCATGACGATACGAAAATTCTACAAATCTGGTCCGCTTGGGGACATGCCAAGTCGGAGGTAAGCAGGTTCCATTCAATCACCAGCCAACAAAAAAGGAATTAAGGTTTTGTGTACGGCCAGGATATTGAGTTACCGGCAAGAATTCAAAAAATGTTTTGACAAAATTTCTTGCTGTTCAGCTCAACGACGACGACGCTGGATCCGGGACTCTCCCGGGCGGGGCCGAGGCCCGAGCCCTCGCAGGACTTCCGCTTCCCGAATATCGAATAAGGGGAGAGGATTTATCGGGGGCGACACTTGTTTGCCGGGAGATTCAAATAATTATTGGCAAGGGGAACAATTGGTGCCGGGTCTTGCGGCAGCCCGGGAAATGGGTCATGTCACCCGGTGACTTACGAATTTATTTATGCGCCCCCGGCGGCCATGTGTGAGTGGGCGAGTTTCGCGACGGATTTTGGGGATAATGGCGGGAGTAATTTATACGTAAATGTCGTTGGGCGCGCATTGTTTAAGAAAGTTTAACGAAGGCAATGACAGTGTCTTGTTAAAAAAATTCAAATTTTTCCTTTTAAGCAAATGACTCCTGTGGGGGTGACATGGAAACTGGTGTCTATAATTCCCGGAAATTGTTTGGCTCCACATGGGGTTTGGTTGATAAATTGATTTCCAATAACAAACTAAAATATAACTTTCCAGCCAAATTTCAATTGTCGATTTTGAGATGTAGTGACAGGTTGGAGCAATGTAAACCACAGGAGTAATGTGAACCACTCCAATTTTTCGTACTTAACATTGACATTTGATAAAATGAAACTTTTTGTCATTTGTTGCTTTTGAGATCATTTTGTTTTTTATAAGCCATACACGAGATCAGACGCACAATTTTGTCTTTGTCCTAGCAACAGTTTTTTTTATGAATTTATATATCAAAGATTTACGATATTTTTCCAATTAACTAAAGAGAAAGCTCGGGGTAAGTAAGAGGCAAGTTTGAAATACTTTTAAAGGAGGTAATTTTAAGTACATAGAATAAAATTATATTATGCTGTCATACCATACTACAAATTTGTTGTCTTATTTCTGAAATATAATCTAGTGAGTAGTTCTTTAACAGATTATATTTTTTTTCAGTTAAAATTATCTTAATTTATAAAAAAATTAAACGTGAACATATACGCCAGTATCCTTGAAGAGACTAAATGATAACTTCAAAAATCTGTGCTACTTGTTGGAGGCAACCCTCCCTCCTATAATGCCTCGCTGAAAAAGTGGTTGCTTTAAATTGGCTAGGAAAGATACATTTTAAAAATCAAGATTACTCCATGATTTTAGTTAGTTGAATGTCTTAATATTCCCGAAATTTCATCTTGATTGAACTAAAACTGACTACAGTAATTCAGTGCACTAATTTTCAATATTTTCTTTTAACTTAACTAACTACTCTTAGTAAAACATTTACATCTACATTCTTTCAATTAAATTACAATAATAACCTAGTTTAATGAAGAGTGCTACTTCCAGCAATTTAGTAGTATAGTAGAAATGTTCCTATTGTGAAAATTAATTGGAGGACAAAAGCAATGATTTTTTATTCAGTATAATTTATATACTAAAATATAATTGCAAGCTTATTTGGAATTGCTACAATTAATTACTTAATTTTTGTATTATTCCAATATATAATCTATTATATTAGCTCTATTGTACGCTTTAATTCCTCATAGAGCTTAATCATTAGCAAATAAAATAAAATGTTTTACAATTTTGAAATTAATACCCATTCAGCCCCTTTATGCAAATGAAAATCGCCCAGAGAGAATTTTAATGAATGATTCACCTAATAAAAGGTAATTAAATTTAGCCATTCCCAATCCCGAAATACAAGATAAATTTTTTTAAACGCAAATTTTACTGAAGACAAATTTATTTGTTTGATGAATTTGCATTAAATTTCCTCTTTTTCGATGATATCTGCCTTTAAAAGTTGCATCAGCTGTTGCCATTTCTGCAATTGTAGCGAATTTAGCTAAAGAAATGGTTTATGTAAATGGGTTGCATTCCTGTTATCAAAAGATTTCATTTTTTGATTGGAGGGAGAATATTTGTAATCCGTATCAATTGACCTTCTTCCAAAATCCCCACGATTTGTTTCATAATAAAATATAACCCACGCCTATCGTGTTCCGTGTTATAAAAGAAAGCGATTCCATCGAATTGATATCATTTCAGTTCTTTGCGGAGTTCGAGACGTGTTAGCAAAATGTTCAAATATGTAAGTGATTTTGTGGGTCTAATCACTAAAGTGAATTCAAATCGTCATTTAATTTTCTGCAGATTGTAGTTTTTGTTTTACTGTCTGCCTGTTTGGCTGCGGAAGTTGATCGACAAGCTACCATTAGGACCTTCAAGAATATTTTGAACTACGACGGATCGTACGAGTATCAGTATGAAACGACTAATGGAATTGGAGTTCAGGAGAAAGGAGTTGGAGGGCAATACGCGACGGGATCAGCGCAGTACTACGCTCCAGACGGCACTCTTATTCGTTTAGGTTATCTAGCTGACGATGAAGGTTTCCATCCTCAAGGTGATCACTTGCCAGTTTCACCTCCAATTCCGGAGTATATAGTAAGGGCACTTGAATGGATCAAAACTCATCCTCAACCGGAAGAGCAATTAAAGCCCACCCCTAGATTTTCGTAGTTATTTACATATTTTAGTGGTTGTGGCATATTTCAGTATTGCCTTCCATGTACTTAATTAAGATTATATTATTATAGAATTAGTTGTCTTTTCTTACTAATAAATTATATTATTTGAAATAAAATATTATATTCAATTTATATTATATTTATTTGAAAATTATGCTAGGCAAAGTGCAGAGAGCTGATTGAACATGGCATATTTCATCACAATAAAATTTATAGATTTATACCTTTACCCTTACAATGGTATATGAATTGATCAAGAGTTTCCATAGTTGCATAAAATGAATAATAGGACACAGCTTGCGCTAGTGTTCCTACCAATTTAAAACGAACAACTTCCATCCATAAAATACTCTTGGGATATTAATCAATCGAACAATTATTGAAAATAGGACGCTATTACCTTTTTTAATGGCCCTATATAATACATTGTTTAACATTTGAAAACCAGAGTTATTTGCATTGCAGATGCAACTGTTTATTGCACAATAACAATAATAATAAAATTAGGAAATCATTGGAAGGGTAATTTTCTATTTTACTACACGAAATATGTGCAACACTTGCAACCGATTACAGCCCCATCAAATACCTGCTTTTAAGCTCGACTACAAAGTTCAGCATAGCGAAGTAATTTCGGCAACATTATGCTGCTTGTGCAACCTTCCGCACTTTCTAGTGGCTAATAGTATGCAAAAGGGAAATTCGTAGAGACCCATTAAAAATTGAAACGGCCATCGATTTTCAGATAGTCAAGCAACAAATTTACCTGGATATTGGTCAGCGTCAGAAATGCGGCAATTATCCCTCGACAGGCGGGGAATTTGCACGTACCTGTCTGGTCACGTGTCGCATTTAATGAAATCGTTATCTCGGCAAATTGCTCATATTAACGCCCCTCGGAGCCAAAAGTGCTCACGCAAAAGTTGTTCCGCCTGTAATCGAGTGGACGACCGATGTTGCCCGATAACTAAATCAAAATGCCAAGTTATCGGTTCCCTACGATGCAAATGTTTGCTGGCATCACCCACGCGTGGTCGCCAAATAAGGCCTAGTTGCAGGTTGCATATCTTGGCCCCCCCGGGGCATAAAAGCGCCAATTGCCCGGAAAATTAACTCTCCCAGCTGAGCCCCCCGCCGCAAACGAGCGCGCAGAAATATCAGTTGAATTGCAATTTCTGGTCGAAGTACGCCTCGAAATCTAGCGAAAATGGCACAGGACACCCTGTGAATGGGGAGCTAATAGCCGCATTTCGCGCATTCATCTCAGATGCAAATTTAGAGGCGCTAACAAGGAGCCGCTAATTGCCCTCCTGAAATTTATAAATTCATACGTGTCGATTGTTCAGAAAACCACGCCACACGTGATTGCTTCTTGACACAAAAAACAGAACTCTCAAGATAATTGCCGGTGATTACTGGCCAACCAAACCACAAAATTACAATAACAAATTAATACGCAATTGCGACAGGTAACACACCCAACTTTCATTAAGCGGTTAGCGCTATAATTTAGTACAGGCCGAATTCATTTGTGCCGCTTTGGGCTCTTACAAACGCATTTTCCATTGCATTGCCCGCAACCTGCAACCTGCAATCATAAAAATAAAATAAAAACTTATAATATGCATGCACTATGTTGTGTATCAAGTTTTCTTTGATAGTGTAAATTGCTCCTTTAAAGGAAAGTCAATCAAGCTGAATTGGTCTGTTAAATTTGCTCGTAATTTGTATAATGCATAAAAAGTTAGTTTGCTTTACGACAAATTGATGTAAATTGAAATTAATGAACTATACAAATATCTAGAAAAAACTCTTCTTGGTGAATAATTTAAATAATGCTATATTTAAAATATATTAAATGTTTATATGGATAAAAAGATTTGTGCTCGACAGATACCTGCTGTAATTGTAATTATGGAATCATACTTATTAAATTATTGAACGTGGGAGGCCTTTTCGAATGTTTTTAGTTAATTGTTTTATACAAACATTAAGGTTTGCAGCCATTATTTGATGGCAGCCGCTAATATGTCTGTAGTAAGAAAATTCGAGGGATACCTGGATTCCGGAATAGATTTCAATAAGAATAATTTATATTAACAAAACCAATATAGAAAAACTTCATCATGTTTTGAAATAATTTTGTTTTTGTCTTATTTTGAAATTAAGTATATGTATTTACTACAAAGGCAAGTGGAACTTCGTTTTATTTTATTTTAATAGCAAGAAGTATACAAATAAATTATGATCAAATGGTACATAAAACAAATTAGATTGAATAACTTTAGATTAGATTGGAGTGTATTGCTGTCCTAATCTATTACAACTACGTACATATACATTATTTTGAATTTCTACTTGATTTTAAAGATAATTAAATAAGCTTTAAAACTTATTTCACGTTCAAAAATAATATTAACAAAAACAAATTAGTGGTACCTTTAGATTGATCAAACAATTTTCATATTTCATCATAAGATATTCGAGTACTTTTTATAATTTTCGTTTAAGACCGGCTTTGAAAAACAAAAAAACTTTAAAAACCACTTTGGCTCAGAATGCTCGATTTTATAAATTTTTTTAATACTGAATGTTTATCATCGAATCCTAATTTAATATACCAAGAAGAAGATAGGTAACTTATAAGCCGATTTGAGGAAATAAATGCGGAATAATCGAAGCAAACTAAAGACAATATATTATTGTAATGTTTTTTGAATAACACAGACCAATGATAGTTTTTGTATGAAAAAAAAATTTCCTTTGTGGTTTCAGAAGTGAGAAGCATTTATTCAAAAATGCAAATATCATCAATTGTTCAGATATGCCCTTTGTTTGGGAATGAAATCAAAATAGCCCCTAATCAGTATTTTGCCAATTTTGTTCAGACTAAGTATAAATAAAACAGAAAAAAATAAATAACACTCTTTTTTGAAAAAAGCTTTACTGATTAAGCCATACCAGTTTTGAAAAGATCACTTTTTCAACTGTAAGAATCAATTTGCTAAAACAGTATACCTTTTATTGGAAACATTAAAATAAGGTCCTTAGTTTTACTTACTGTAACAAATTCATAATTCGAAAAATCCACTCAAAAAATAAAGTTGGTGTTTTAAACAAAACAAATTGTTAGATGATTGTGTGCCATTCATATTGCTTAAACTCTGTTAATTTTTAAAAATTTTTGTTGTTCAGTGCTAGCTATTAAACAAGTAACAGCTCAATCGGAAACCGGGAAGTTGGTCAAATTTAACTTGCAAGATTCCATTACAGACACCGGGACAGGTGAAACTAAATAAAAGCCTGTAAAATAGTCAATTCTTATTCTTCCCACGCCACACATCGCTTTATTAGGGTTGAACGCTGAAAAGGCATCGGCATGGGTATCTCAGTTTATAGAGCTTCGAAACGCCAATTCGAAGATTGCAGGTTCGAATACAGCCACGGTTAGTCACAATATCACAGACAAATTTACTTTTTCGTCAGGAGATTAGCTATTTTTCGTTGTTAAAGAAACAAACTTTATTGTTTGACGTCTTTTTAATCTACGATTTTGATTATTTTGACCAACTGTTTTTTTTTCAGTGTTTAAAATAAAGCATTTGAAACATTAGAAAGGATTATCTCAACTGTCGTACTATGTGACATTTTGGTTAGAAATTGTTAAAAGAAAAATTAGTTGAATGAATCAAGAAATAAGTTTTTTAAATTATAAATATTAATTTATGAGGTATTACAATTTTGAAAGAAGGCAAATTCAAATGTTTTCTAAGAATGTTTTATTTAATTTCAGATGCGACTAACTTTGCGACAAATAGAACCCACCATGAGCTCCTGGCAGAGCTCCTCGCACGACAAAGACAGCGGGATGGGGAGCCCCAACGGGAGCTCGAACAGCGCCATCATCCGGCGGCGGAGGCACCGCGCCTCGAAGACGACGACCGCCTGGGTGACCCAGGCGCAGACGATCCACCCGAAATCGCAGAAGGCGACCATCGAGAAGCTCATGAAGCTGATTCTGGAGCAAGGTGAAACGATTCAGCAGCAGCTGGCGAAGCTCAGGTAACCGGATTAAGTTGCGATCGCAGCCGAGTTCCAAACGCGATTTTAAAATATCAATTTTATGCATAACCAGAGATCGGGAGCTGCAGATCGCGAAAATCGAGGAGGAGCGGCACAAGATCAGGGAACGGGAGCACGGGAAGAACTACCTCCTTGAGACGTACCTCAACGGGCTTCAGGAGGCCGAGGAAAAGGAAGTCACCACAGGTGAGGCGAAAAATTTTCTTGGTTTTGCCAATTTTCGGGCGGCTCGCTGGGGCCGCGGCGACGTGACTTGAGACGAAGCCCGAGCCCCAAGTCCGCGCCGCGCGCCGGCCCCAAACGACGGTCGCCGGAGCGCTGCGGTCGCGTCGCTGGTGCTTGGACTGTTCTCGTTTTCTAGCCGACGGATTGTCACGCATGGGGCCCCACGACGGCTGCGTCCAGATTTATTGCGGTGTGGCCCGGCGCTGTGTGCAAGAAAACCTCTGAGCCGTGAGAAAACGGCGAGAAAGCTTTCTGGTCGAGTGGTGCAATACCTGGAGATGGGCTTCGCGGTGTCGTAACTCCTTAAAATTTGCAGACGATTTGCTTGAGTGATCCCCGGAGCCGGTGGCTGCCTCCATAAATTATTTCCAAATATCCACTTTTGGCATGAGAGCACACCGCTCCAACCGACTGCCCGCCAAAGATGCTTAGATCTTAGCTGCATCTATCTTTTTTCGCACTCGGTTGGCGCTCGCGGCGAACGTTAAGTCGGCGACGGCGGCGGCGGCGTCGTGACGTGCGCCTTTGTCCGCACGCACTCCACTTTAAATCGCTTTTAGGCCTTCGCGGCCAGGTGATTACATCTGGGCTGCATTTAAATGAGGCGACTGGAATTTATGGTTCTAGTTAATAATTTTAAGTTTTTGAAAGGTACGACGGCCCCCAATTGCCGATTGGAAGATTTGCGAGTGATGAATGGCCGCTAACTGCCGCGAATAGTCGCGATTTATGGGAACTCGAGTAAGCGCAGAAGCCGTCGAATTACCGCTTCTAGGTTACAATCATTCATCATTACGTGGTTACGTATCATTATCGAGTGATTTCTACTCGTGTTGCGCCTTTTAGGAAATAGGGCGCAAAGTGTTAGCCGCACAGTGCACTCCATTAAAAGCAAATTACGCTTCATTTACAAAGAGAATGCCTCGCTGACGGCGGTCTATTGCACTGATAATTTCCAATGCAAATTTAAAAATTAAGTTATGATGTTGGTGCTGCGCTGGAGTGATTTTCTTTTCATTCATAAATAAAACAGTTCTGGCATTCCGCTTTGATATATCGTTGGGTCATTCAATAAATTTTGCTCAATGTGTCGCAGAACAAGTAACTGCCGCTGGTTGGGTTTTCTGTAATACTTTTTATTCAGCGTCTGAGGCTTTAAATGCACCCATATGACAAAATTATGCATAGTTGCGAATAAATAGCGAAAATAGTACTAAGAATTATGTTTTTGCCATAATATAATACACACGACTTAAGAATTTTTAAGCCGTAGTTAGTGTTCTTTTACTTTTTAAATCATGTTTCTGGAGCAGCTAGTACTTACCTTTAGTAAAGCTCTGAGGTAAGAAAATATTTTGTAAAAAACAGCGATTTTACTAATCTATCTAAATTTTAAATTAGATACTTTCCTTATTTACATAGGGTGGTTTAAGAACTTCTTTTTATCAGTATTGAATGAGAAGATACTAACTAAAAGCATAAAAATGAATATTTTATTTAAATAGATAAAATATTAATTCGTTCAAGATTCAAACGGAATATTTTCATAATTAGTGGCACATTCATAATGACTGCTTTATTTACACTTTCGGTTTCGAGTCAGATTCATTATGTACCAAGTAAACATTTCTGGCCCTGATAAAGAAAAAGAATTCCACATTCATTCTATTGACAAAGACTCTTATAGTTTAAGCAAGGACCATTTCAAAATCTTTAAAATTTCACAAAAATATGCGGCTATTTATTTGCTCATGAATCAATAAATGGTCTCCAGAAAAAAAGCGTAAAACTTTTTACATGTTGGAACATGGAAGTAGGTATATTTGATATTTATTGACCAAACATATTTTAAATGACGTAAATCTCTCTAGACCAACGCTTTTTTTTATCACCAGTGAAATATCACTTATGTCAACACGAGCCATAAATAAATAAAATATGTCTGCGTTGTTACATCAGTTTGGATGATCAAAATCAGTGCAGTTGATTTTAATTTATACCAATCTATGCGAAATCGATCTGTTCAGTTCATATTTTATGATTTGTCTAAAAATGGAATTCAAATAAGTTTCTGACTCTTAGAATGTTAACAACTGTTATCAATTTTGAGAAACTCAATGCCGAAACGATTATTATTACTACTACTATTATCGACAGGAATATTGGAGTTTATTTAATTTATTTCATCATTTACCATCCAGATTTCGCTAATTAGCAGGGGATGGCAATTGAGTTATTCGCACAAAATGCCAGCGCAGTTCAATGAAATGGACGGTTGAGGAGATTATTACAAATTAATAATCGAAAGGACTGATTGGAGAAAATTAAATTATATTTGCAAATTAATGCAATGAGTCAGAAAGACTAAAATATGTATTCACATTCAGATGCATGGGACTTGTAAGTGCATATGTTTATTTTAATTTAAAGTGTACTTGTCATATCATTCAATATCAAATTTATGGAAAACTTTAGACAATGATAAGCGAGAATCAAAGACCATATATATATCAGAAATTTAACAGATATTATCTCTAGAAATACTGCAAGTGAAATTTCAACATATGAACTTTTTAATTGATTTTTGTTTGTTTCAGAGCAATGATACATTAGCATTAGGGTAATCAAATATTATAAATAATTGGAATTTAATTTTATCAGTTGGTGAATCGCCAAAAGCTGAGCATTATTTACACATTAAGTTTAAGTCATACAAATTGTTAAAAGGCTATTAAATTACATACGTTTATTGTTTACCTCATCGAGTACGCCTGATAATATCGAATGCTCGTAGCATTATCTAAAATTATGTAAAAAATATTTATAGTCCAGTCGAAATAGAATTTATAAGGCATATTTCCGACAAAATGTATTTTCAAAAGCCCTGCTTCATCGATCTATATGCTGCTAACAATTTTATGTTAGGCCAAAAGTAATTGGATAAATGTTTTGTTCATTTTCTTTTCGAAGTTAGTTTTATGTTAAAACTACCTACTTGTTATAAAATTTGTAGCTAATATAATTTATCATAAAATAATCGTTCCAATGATTGTCTTTTTATATGAGTTTTACTTGTGCTTTGAGCTTTTAGTTCTTCAGTAAAACGACAGAAAAAGAAGTGATTTTTCAAAATAAATTTTTCTCGTTACTTATGCGAAATATATGTATCTAGCACGGATAACTTTAGAACGCGACGGGCGGCGGTTTCGAGTACGGGTTTTTTTTTTCTGAGAAAAGTCACAAGACGGGTAAGCTTGTCTTCAGAAAAAAAATCCAATCTTGCCATACAACAAATCGGCAGAACGAAGGGGCAAAATCAAATTGTTTAAATTGAAATTGCAATTTTTGAAGTCTGATTAGAATGCTCAAAGACTCAGATTTCTAAGACGCTATGAAAATCAAACAGTATCTTTCAAAGGACTTAGCGTGTTCACTCCCTGCAAATATGTTCAAACTTCAGTTAAACACCCTGTATCAAATCAATTTCAAAACTCGTTCGTAACTAAGGGTTGCTACTGAAAACTGTTATAGTGCTATTGACAGGAATGTGCATTAAATGCAATTTAGGTTGCCATTCAATTATGTAACGAAGTTTTAAAATAAATTTCTTAGTACGTAATAATAATCAGACACCGCAGAATTTCATTTACGTCGTAAAGTTATCGGGTCTGTGGTTAGGTTCCATTTGATCAATAATGTGTCACTAGCGAACGCACCCGGAAATGTTCTAGAGTAGGGTGGATTTAATAAGCTGTTGCATTTAGAGCCACGATTATTAATTAAATTTTCTATTTTCAGTTAACAGTGACAGCGGGGTGCAGACTGAGGGCGCACTGTCGTCGCCAGAAATAAGCTCCTACAATCAGGAAGATGAGGACTACGCCACCGAGGACATTCAAGGCTACGACATCTACAGGGAGAAGCAGTCACAACGTGAAAAGAAGTTATTAAAGGAGCATAAGCACACCAAGGAATTCAGTTCATTACTGAACGAAAACAGTTCTGAGCATCTTAAAGAGCTGGAAGATGACGTGTCGGCGAAGATTGAGTGGATGGAAAAACTTGTCCTAATTAACAAACACCTTCAGAGGGAGGAGGAGCTGCTAGTTAGGCTTGGGGCGAAGATACGAAAGTATGAATCTGAGAATCCGCTGCTTGACGAGAACCAAATCCGCGAAGCACTATTAAAGGTAAACGCGAGCATAGAGGTGAGAGGTGGCGAAATTAAGCAAATAGAGGAGGATCTTCTGGTGTCTAATGAGCAGCTGCAGCAGAAGACGAATCTGCTAGAGTTGTTAAGCGAAGAGCTGCTCGAGATGGAGCGCGACGAGGGCGACGCAGTTCAGACCAAAAACTTAGACTTGAACCGGGAAACCTTGGCGGAGAATCTGTTCAGTTTTAGTCAGTACATCGCCAAACCGAACTACGACTTCAACGAAATCAACGAGAACAGGGACCAGAAGATCTTCTCAAGACACACTCCAGACCACCTTTTGGGGCCCCCTCCGCAGGTGATGCGGGCCCCCCTTGGGGCTGTTGACGCGCCAATTGCGCCCCAGGGCCCCCTCGTAAATCTTCCAGTTATATATAAGCCGCCACCGGAGTTCATAAACCAAAAAATCCCACAGGCCCCCGCTCTCGGCGGCCGGAGCAAGGGCCTGATCTGTCGGAGCCCCCTGGACCTGGCCGCGTCCATCAGCCTCCTCCACAAGCCCAGCCAGGTGCCCTGCGGCATGAACGTCTACGCGACGACGTCCGGCAACGCGAAGCTGGGTCCAAAGAAGCTCATCAGCGGCATTTGCAGCGAGTTCGATTCGAACTCGGACACCGGGCTCAGCTCGATGGGAGAGGATGTCACCCAGCTGGGCACGCTCGTGTAGCGGTACCGTCGCGGCCGCAACGAATCTTAGACGCGTAAGAAATTAGCACATACTCAAATCACACCAAACGACGTAATTTAATGTTGACATCGCCCCATAGCTCGTATCTAGTTTTGTTTCTGTTTTTATTTTATTAGTTTTATCGCTACTGCAACAAAGAGCACACCTTGTACCACTTCTACAGCTAGTCAAGTTCTGTATCGGATTTTAATGGAATTCAAATATATTTTTGGAGTTTATTTGTACCTTGAGTTGTTTCAATAATATTTGCCCTTTATTACAGTTTATTAAAATGCTTTAAGAGTTGACACTTCCGCCCTTTTAATACTTTTAATATTTTATATGCATCAATTTATTTGATAGATTTCAATCATAGTAGAAAAATTGAAAAAGCTCTATTTTTAATTTTTATTTAATTTAATTTATTTTATACTTTTTAATAATGGAGTTTGAAACGTTTATATATATATACATAATATTTATCAGAATATAAATTTTCGAATATTTAACTCTATGTTTTCTCGAATATTAGAGAAATGATTTCTGCCAAGGTTAATTGTTTCTTGATAATTATTTGAATGAATAATATATTAATACTAAAACTTAAATATCTAAATATTAGTTACTTAATTAATTTGAAAAAGGTAAACGCAGTTGCTTCAAACGGTTAGACATTATCCCATTGCATTTGTAAATTAATAAATATTTCTCTTAGATTGGATACAGTTGACGCTAGCTAACAGCGGACAAATTAAGAAACTTCTCCTAAATTTGTTTTGGGCGAAAAGTAATGGTTTAATGGTTATTTTTCTTTGAAAAGTTAAGACACCGAAGATTAATAAAAATTAAGTATAGGTACAGCATTAGTTAAATATATACATATTTTTCTTTATTCACTTCTATACTTACTTAAGATTATTGACTACATTATATATGTATCTATATATGTATGTACATAGAGTATATAAATACCTTAATATTTTTAAACTTTCTATTTTAGATATGGTTGAAGTTAAATACTTATTTTGAATTTACTTTCGCAAAATTCTAAAATATGTATTGCATATAGGATCCTAAAGTTTATATTGTAAAAAGCTAATTTTACATATTTTCTCCTTTCTCTGCGAACCTTTTTAAATAACTTACAAGTTTAAGTTTTTGTAGGCACCAAAACTCAACTCTATAATACATATATTCTGGCAGATTTACGTTACAGAGAAATCGAAAGATTATGTTATGTTGTTATGTACTTTTACGTATAAATATTAGTTTTAACATTATAAATAATGAACCTATCAAAACCTCTCTTAGGCGCTTAATTTGAAGTCATCATTTGTGTTTCCGAAACTGTTTCTATTAAATATGTAAAATTATTATAAATATGAACCTTAAAGTTAATATCACATAATTTCATATTTGTTAAGGTCAATTTGATGATCTCCAGATAGAGATCTGGAGAGCCGGAAGTAGAAATTCGTAAGGAGCAATACCACAGCATCGTGCTCTCCATATGATGTCACTTACTTTACCCCTTCCGATTATGCAAATGTCCCCACAAATCGACCTTATTCCTTAAGTAGCACAACAGTAATAGTGTAATTAAAACAGAAATTCATAGTTTTCTTTAAGCATGCAAATGACTCGGATGGCCCTGACAAAAGTAAAATTTATGTCGCATAAACATCGTATCTCTACGAAACGGGTGTGCTGACGAGTATTATTTATTTTAAATGGTAACAGCGGTAGTTTATCGAATAAAGAAAACTTTAGTGTGACGTATATCCGCATAACCGACATCTAAAACGAAACCTTTTAAGTCACATTAAAGTTTAACTTTACAAAGAGTAATTGCTGTCTACGATGGGGTTCCGTTGGGATTCCTCTAGACTGCGCTTTTCTGTTTACGTAAGAAAACAAGACGAGTCCTCCCGTCCAGTAATTAATTGCATCTTAGAGTTTCCGGGAGTGGTTGTTGCATGCTCCTGGAACATTCATTTTATAAGAATTTAACCGAACAGACAGTCAGTACTGGTAAAATTTTAACATTTCTTAGAAAAGGACAAAAAATAGTAGCTCAATTAAAATATTGGGAAAAAAATTTAGGTTAAACGCAACGAGTTCCTGAAGTAAAGTGTATAAAAGAATTCGCCATAACTCATTTTATGTGTAATATTTAATAAAGTAAACGACTTGGATCTTCTGTAACTGATTAAGACATTTGAAGTTTTTATCTATATCAGATTACAGTATAACTTAAAATAAATATCATATCTTCTATGAATAAACGTGCAGACGATTTGTATTGGTTAAAGTAATAAATTGTGGGATTGAAATTAAAAGTCAGTAACAGCATAGTTTTTTAGAAACCAGCATCAATCCCTTACAAACAGTTATGCAGTGTCAACAATGAACTTTATTGAATTTGAATTTAATTACCTAAATAATTGGTTATGCATTTTCTTTTAAGGTACGGACCCGCGATGTGCGAGTCGGATTCGCGGTTTTAAATAGATCTAAGATTTGCAAAACTTTGCGTTATGTTTTATGGTGGACAAGATAGATTCATTATGAAAATATTATTTATTACTTACTACTTGAACACTATATAAACCCCGATTTTACCCATTTGCAGTCAAGGTCAACGATGTTGACACTTTCAATGAATTGTAGGAAAAAATGTTAAACCAACTCGTTCATTTTACTTCTCTATCCAAATTCAGTAAGAACTTGGTCGTTTTTGTCTTACCATTTTTAAGGCTAACATTTTCAGCAGAAACTAATGCTTTTGATGGGATTTTCTATTTTATCCGCATTAATAAGAAGTGGAAAAATTCCGCTCGTCCTCAAGACTGCATTTTTACAATGTCCTGGGGCGTGTGCTCTGCTCATATTCAGCTGTCTGTTCGACATCGCGACGGACTGTCTTCATGAATGCGCGCCTCGGCCCGCCCGTTTTAAAATTTATGAGTCGGGCTCCGTGCAGATTAGTTTCCTTAAAAACTAAGGAAAGCGGGTAAAGCCCGTTTACGACTGTCATAATCTAGAGCGACGCCGGAACTTTCCATGCATACGAGATGGGGCTGAAGGCAGTTCGACTATCGAAGAGACCTCGGCGTGTACTGTTCCTGTCGAATCAGGGAACACATTTTCTGATAAAATTTATTCACCCTTGAAGGAGCTCCGCTCGAAATGACATCATGATTGCCGCTCTCAAAAAGTTTACGCCCCCGAGTCCTTGCGGAAGGGCCTTCGGGCCGCCGTAGAACGTTTGTTTGACAGCGGGCGCTCCGCAGAATTAGGGGGCCCCATGTCTGCTTTACATTCCGAACATTCGGTTGGATTTTGCGGTTTCTAGAAATCTTCATGAAGTGGTAATTTGGGATTGAGTTATCTCATGTCGGTAATGATGTGATGAAGTTGTTCCTCCAAATGAAATACGAATGGCTTTGGCTGGGAATGGGAAATTTAGCAGGGCACCCACTGGCGCTGTGCATTAGCTTCTACGCAAACGGGTGCAAATTGCAACTTAGAGCCAGTTATCCACCTGCAGAAATTGAAATTGAAGCCGAAATCCCCGAGTCGCTTAAATATTCATGAGGGCATCGCTTTGGGAAGTTTCACTTGTTCGGCAATGCAAAATTAACATAGAAGATAGAACGGCTGGGAAAAAAGACCTGCCACAGTTCTAGAGGTTTGCATCCAAGATGGCACAGGATGCTGGAAATTACCTTGCTAAATTTATTCAAAGCACTTCTGTTTCTAGGACTCCTTTAAGAATTTAGATAAATTCAGGAAGAAATCTTAAGAGCAACATATAAAATCAGGCTGCTAGGAGCTTGTATGTGTATAATCACGCAACAGCGAACACACTTTTTCAACCTTTAATAAATCGAAACATTACCGGCAAGTCGCTAGGCGAACCCTTCTTTCTGATAAAGACAAAAATCGATAGCACTTAGTAAAAAGAACGCCTGAATGCATCGCCTGTAAAAGAGTTCCTCAAAAGGCAATCGCCGCAGATAAGAGATGTACAGCGTTTTAACGACAAAAGGGCTTTTAGAATTTTATGCTGCACTTGTTTCCTCTGATCCTGATGGAAGATAAAAGGTCAATTGACGCTTTGTACATATAATTCTTTCGAAAAATAATTCTTTCAGTAAATCCCTGGTACTGGCATTTCCTAGTAGGTATAAACAATTCTGCGTAGTATCAACCTTCTTTGAATAAATATTAAAGTTGTTTCTGGAAAAAGGGAGGACTTTTAAGTTAGGTGAAAGGTTTTCTTAAAACATCATTTTAATTAAAAGGGGTTTTGCTTTGCTGTTTACAATTAGGCCATGATTAATCGACTTTATATTATTTAAAGCCTACTTACTCGAAACGATAGCTAAGACACTAATACCTATTCTCTTCTGAGTATTTATTTTCTACTCCAAAATATATAACAGCACCACGAATAAAAATTAGCAGGTAGGTAATTCAAAATTCGACGTTGTACGTTACCCTCGATTAGAGTATTGAAAGTCCCAATTGCGTTGATAAATCAAAAATATACATGAATAGTTACAAAAAGTATAGCAACTATATCTGTTTGAAAACTTCAAAAATTGTCATAATAAAATTCGAAGAAACAAGACTGAGTTTTCATACTCTGTAAAATTCACGCCATCAGTAATTGTTTTTGAAGTAGTGAAAATATAAAAGCAGCCTTAAATTAGGATTGAAATTTGGGAGTGATACAAACATTAGATAAATAAAACTAACATCTTAATTAAAATATTTTACCCATTGGCCATTCATTAATAGACGATCAACTCTCAGCTTGTATAATATACTTGTCATATTCAAAGTAATATGAAAAGCACTTCCCTATTTTATCTACTAGGTATATGATTTCAATAACGCGCTTGCAAAATAAAAATGTTTTTAAATTCACTCTTTGGTACTTGTTTACATAGAAATTACATGATTTAGCGGAAGTAGAACTTCCATATAACTGTCAAAAACGAATCTTTTCTGCGAATACTTTAATTTTAAAACTGCGTTAGGATGATAGATTGCAGTAGCTGCTAGTTGTATAGTATAAAAAATAAACTGATGTAATAATTGGGTTTTCTTTTATTACTAGTTTTTCTACATATTAAAAGTCGAAAATTATATCAGCTAGACTACAAGAACCGTCATAGATGAATAAACTCAGATTCAATCTCTTATTTTATACCTATAACATCTATTGAAATAAATGTCTACTCTATTCTATACAAAAAACTAGAAGATATAATCTTCTTAGAACACGCGTATCTTCATACAAATATCTGTATATGTAGTGGTTAGCATATATATGTGTATGTATATCTTAATCCTTATATTTCACAATGGGGTTCTGTAAACCACAAATAACTTATTAATTCCTTTTGATTAAGCAAAACGTAATATCTATAATACTTGATTGAATACTGCAGGCACATAATCATTTTTATGAGATGATTTTATTCGTACAAATATGTACTTAGAAAAAAAGAAGTGTGAGTTCATTAACTGATTGATTAAAGTGTTTTTTTTTGACAGCTTTTCGCGACTTGTCCTATATGTATTATTTTTGACATTTTGATTTGATATCTTTTATTAGTGACAAGAAGGGAAGGGTTGGACAATTCGCAACTTTCTTCAAATTAAATTTTCAAACCAACAGAAAGATTTCCTTATACATTTCCGCATAAATCCCTTGAAATCGTATTCCTTGGTATTATATTCACTGTCTACCAAACCATTCAATATGTTAGAATTCAGCCAGCTACTTATGCTTACATATGTTGGATCTGCTTCCCTTCTGAATATCCAGTCCAGCAATGCAGTCGAAAAGATTTGTAGGGTCATTCCGTGAGCGAAAATAAATCAACGGCCTTGACATATGTAAATTCCTCTGCAGATGTGATGCATACAAATATGCATGCAGTTCAGGCGTTAAAACTTGAAAGCATTTTTCAGCACGTTTTCCAAGTCTTGCGTAATCGACTGCCCAAACATGGTAATGTAAGTCCTATCAAATCGCTAATTAGCATAAATATTTTGCGGCAATATTTTGTCGAAATCCAATTAACTTGGAAAATCGGCGATGGAAGTGATGAATATTTTCCAATAGAGAAATCCTGTCCTGGTGACTTTTAAGCCGTTGAGAAATGAGTTTTATCCTCGGATTCTCGCTAATCACAGCTTGCGTTTATACGCGCGGTGCTATCTAAGGTGCGAATTCATAATTTGTCCAAGTCCACCGTCTCTGCATTGACACCTAGTTATCCGAGGTGGACGCTATTTATCTTGTTATCCACTTGCTATTTTGACATATCGGACACGATCTTAAATTTTTGTCCGATTAATTTTGATTGCACATGCAAAAGCGGGAAAAGCTGCTTCCGAGCTAGCTGCGATTGATTAAGGCGGCTTCAAATATTACTCTCAATAAAATCCATTCGGCGGTAGCCCCAAAAGATTTATTACATTAGCTAATAGGAATTCGTGCAGTGCTTATCTGATTTAAATGTTAATTTCGTCCACTATCAGGGCAAGGTATAGCAATAAGTTTTCAAATATCCGCTGCTCGCCATCTTGCCGACATCAAAATCAACTCATGTTAGTAGTTGAAAGGTTGGTTAGCAAGTTGTAATTAATCAAATTCGTTGAGAAAATCAAGGAAATTGCTTGTCACCTTAAATTTTGGAGTTTTCCAGTGATTGGAATAATGAAAGAATTTGCACACGTATTATTTCTAACTAATGAATTGTTTCTGCACATTGTCTTACATGTAGCTTGTATTAAACGAAATAACTAAATAAGTAAAGGGCTTGTGGCTTCGTCAGTTTGTATTAAACATATACAAGACAAGAAACATGAAAACTAATAAAACAATTGTCTCGCAAGAGCCTTCTTTTAGTTTTAATCAATATGGAAAGTCGCGCTAAGTTTCAATCTGATAAACCAGTAATTGGTGAAGAGCTCGTTTATATTTAGGAGATCTACTTCACTTCACCATTAAACAGTTGGTATTGCTTTTCACTGTTCAACAAGAAACTGAGTCAAGGAAAAATTTCAGTTGAGCTTATTTTTGAAATGGTTTTTGTGCCACGGTCAGTTGGTATCTCATAAAAAGAAAAGTTTGCGGTAGATAAAGGGCATTTCTGAGAACCACTTTTTCTTCTTTAAGCCAGGACGGGAATTTCCTTTTGGTAAAGATAACGTTTGAGATTGAGAAAATCTTATTTTGTGATGAGTACAAACGGTTTCCTTGTCTTCTGTTTTTGAAAGAGACTCAGTACACTACATAAGGATTGTCTTGGTTTGGAGTTTTTAAATGAGACAATTTCGTAAACAAGGATGACAAGATAATATTTTCTAAAGGTTTCAAATTTTGTAATTTTTTTGATTTTTTTTTGTGGAGCAGATTTTTATTGTGTATGTGTAGAGAATTGAAATTAATGACATTTCCACCTTTTTATTCTAAAATAATTTTCATGAATATTTGAAATTAACGAATTAAAAGATAAATATCTTTTTAATTTATCGGTCGTGAAAGCACGCATTTGTCTTACAATAATGACATTTCTACACAGTGTCTTCAAAATCCATGAGAATAGCTGAAATTCAATTTATGCCTATATTATTTAATAAAAAAATTTTACGTGGTTCGATAGATGAAATTAATTTTTGTCTTTTTAATTTAATTTTAATTATGACTACTAATAAATGGTAGGTACTTAATTTAGGATTTATTTAATCGAAACTAAGCCTGAGGTGTACTTTAGTTGTATTGGTAGTCCATTAAGTTAAGATAATTCCGGAAAAATATGAATTCAAGAGAACTTCTGGTGCAGTTCACGAATAAACTAAATTTTTGCATACTGTTTATTGAGCAAGATTTAAAATAATGTTGTATGCATATGATTTTGTATAGCATATAAATACATATATCCTACACTTATTATATCTTTTCTTTCTAATAGCTGCATAGGAATGATACTACTCCTACCTACAGTGATTTATCCAGCATTTTTAATTAGTTTAGAATATGTAAACTTCACCTAAAATTAAACAATGTAAAGTAGGTACATATCATATTAAAGCCACAAGTTTTGTTTGCAACATTTTTTACTTGATGTTTTGCATTACGTGAACCACGATCTTCTATTTTGACGTAAAACATTTAATAAATTTGTTTATGCTCTCTTTCCCATTATTTTTGCCATGAATTTACAAAATTTGTTACCAAGCACTTTATTGCTGCTGTTATTTTCCTAGAATTTACTTTTAATTAACTTTATTACAGCATGCATCTGAGCGAAAAACAAACCGTGCTCAGAGCGCTCTAGAGCACACTTGTTCCGTCCTACAACATTTCAATGACAAAGGCTCGAGCGTTAGACCAGGTGAAGGACAAAATATTGCTCCATATCGAATCATGAATTACAACAAATTAACGCAAATGGATGAAAATGTGGCATAATTGGCATCGGATCGTGACATAAGTCCGGGCCGGCGGAGTGCGTGCATGCCACAAATTGGTACAGAGTTTGTTGATAACAGCGGAACGTACGCACCGAGTCCTCGGATTTAAGCGGCGACACAAGGCGAGCATAATAAATAATAAATAATAAAGCGCGGCCGTAATATGCAGTGAAAGTTATGCAAACCAGTTGTGCAGCTCCTCTTGGGGCTAATTGATTCAAACGCCCTGTTATCTTAAAAGTTGTCTGATTTGCTCGCGCACAGCAGTCATAATTCATAAATTTCATCAGAATCCGCTGCAGCGCGGCACGGCCATTCCGCGGGGACTATGCTTTAATTTTGTTATCCGGCAGGAAAAGTGCGTCGGGCCGCGCAGAGAGTACAGGGTGCAATTAAACGGCCGTAATCAACTTCGAATGATGGTGGCGTATTTATTGCAAATATCAACGTGGCTTTAATTTACCCACCTGTTGCCGCCGCGTCTCGTCCCAAGGAGATGATTAAGAGCTCAGCGCAATTGCTTGAGACGTTTATGACCTCATGATTATTGCAGTCGACCGTTTTCCGTAATTTGAGGCTCAGCTAATTAATTGAAGGCTGCAAAGTTGCCTTGTGCGTAATGCCGCCTATGGGAGCTGAGAAAGTAATGCAAAATGTACAAATTCCTTTGGTCTGGGCTGTCCAGTCAAATGATTTAGAAAGGTTACCAGAATATTAATAACAGCGATTTTATACCTATAAATTTGGAATGTTAATGTTTTAACGAATTATAGCTCTTATTAAACTTGGGGCAGATGTAGGAATAAGCACGCAGGTCTTTTAATGATTGATTCTTATTTTACTTCTTGGAAAAGGGAATTTTGATACAGGTTCCTGCGAAGAAGGAATTCTAAATGAAAGTTATCGTAAATCCCGAGTGAAAATATAAGACTGAAAAAGGACTGAAAAGGGACTGAAAAATGAATTTTAGATGCAATTTAGTTCGAAATAAGGCAGAAATTATTATTTGCACTGAAAACTGACTGAAAATAGACTGAAAACGTATTACATGGAGAAGTTGAAGACGGAATTCTAACTGAAATGAGGCAGAAATGTTTTTTCACTCTGAGGTGACTCTGAAACCAAACTGAAAGTTTTATACTAGAACAGCTGTGTCGGAAAACAGACTGAATGGAGACTAATATTATCAGTTACCCTTGATAAGTACGAGAAAGAGACTATCCGTCTCTTGTTCACTACCTCAGTCTACTTCCCGTTCGTTTTCCAACTACATTAATTATTAATAAGAAAATTCTTCAATCTGTTTTCCGATTGAATTCATTTTATATTTTTTTCGTCATATTTCAGTTTTGTTTTCGTAAATTATCAAGCCATTTTAAGCCTTTCATTTCGCCTCTCATTTTCTGACTCTTATGTTTACTACCTAAGTTTACTTTAAGTTAAATTTCTGACAGTTTTCTAACATAGAAAAATTAGTATATTTTAAGTCCATTTTGAGTTTTATTTCTTCAGACTGGAAATGAAAGCATGAAACTTTACGTAATTTCTAAAAATAAGAAAAGAATAAGTTATTTTATAAACTATACTATAAAACGTCAAATCAGAGCTCCAAAAATACGGGATATAAAATTCACAGTATAAGAAAAATGAATTTTTCTTATCAAGATGGAACGAATTAAATCAATTTACATACCTAAGCAATGAAATGCGACGGTTCGCCTGGTATTCAAGAAAAGAATTCTAAAAATATGACTGGGTCAAAATAATAGGCTTTACCTGGAATGAAACATCATCCAAATGTAAATCTTACGTTTATATTCAATGTTTCATCACGGTAATGAGACTTCTGACGTAACTTGGATCTATATTATAAAACATGAGTCTACCAATATTAAAATTTTGTTCCGTCTACTTTGGACTCATATTCATTTTTCATCTTTGCTTAAAGCAGCACCAATTTGAAATTCAAATTGTTCCATGTTACCCAGATTTAAGTTGGCCTGCTTCCGGGTATCCCAGGGGTACACCCAGCCATCTATGATGTGGAAAATGTAAAAAATCTAAGGAACTTTTCATGTGCTTTTCTTGTGCACTCAGTCGAAAAGAAAAACTCAAATGTTCTTCCGTGCTCCCCGGTGTGTAAAAATCGACTGCATTCCATATATTTTTATTCTGAACTTAAGAGGTTCCACCCTGTAAAAGTTTTCTAAGAAATCAAACGCATCAAATTAATTTTTTACATTGTTTTATGCCAACTGTTTAACTGTCGCCTTTTTAAAGTTGGTCCAGGCAAGGACTATTCATTTTTAATGGTAAATGGCGCAGGCGGAGAGGAACAAAAGACAAATTCCTTGCCGCCATCCCAAATCTTATGAAGAAGCCAGTGATAAAGACGACAGGGGAGGCAAAAAAGTTTCTTAAGAAATTTTCAACAGTTTTCTTGCGTCCGTACGGTGCCTTACGTACCTACTGTATCATCTTCCACATAACCAAAGGAGAAAATTTTGCGGACAAAAAGTGTAACTTTGCCTCGGGGAGCGGAAAACAATTTCTGACACTAAATAGAAAGGAAATTGCGACACAGATAGTTTAGGAATCCCAGCCGTCCCGTAACTTTCTATTAAATTTCAACAGCTTTCTTAGCCAAACCTAAAATGGCAGGCTGAAACCAAATCCTTTACTTTCTCCACGAGTTTAACATTTATACATATTTCATTCCGGGACCGTAGCCCTTCCGGAGTCCCTCAAAGAGCTTACAGAAAAGGTCACCGACGCTTACCTGTTTCATTAATGACGCTCGACCATAAAACAGAACTGCTCCTTTGGGTTTTCATCTTCTTTTCATAGCCTAGTCGAATTAGTAAAAAAAAATAAATAAGACCTCGTTGTTATTCTTAATCAATTCGAAGCTTAGAAATATTGTTCAAAATTAATTTAAATGAAATGTTTAATTTGTGCATTATTACATATTATTACATTTAGAAGTAGGAATATCTGCTACTTATATTTTAAGAAATTGCGTGGAAGGATTCGTAAATTAGGTAGGTATATTTATAGTTAAATTATTTAAAGTTGATTTCTCTTCAAAGGTTACATACACTACGATTAAACACTATGCAGACGAAACGAAAATTACTAAAATTTCAACTAACTAACTATTAGTGCTATTAGCCAGGTTAATAACTTTTGAGAGTCGTAAATAATAAATGAAAATGTATATTGATTGGTTTTTCTTACTTATTTTTAAAAATAATTTTTATTAATCATATGAAATTTTTCTTAATGAAAGGGAAATTGTATCTTACTCATTTTTAAGTATAAAGCTTCCATGCTTATAAAACGGAAGTTTATTTATTTCAAGAAAAGTAATATATTTTATATAAAATAAGGAAAGTCGTTATACAATTAAGGATAGACAGAACTGAAAACGAATCGATTAAGCAAAATATTAAGTACAAAGAAAGATTTTCGTTAAAAGCATATGAAGTATGGGTCTACAAAATAAGAACGTATTGCTTTAAATCTCTTCACTTATCTTCTGTTCGTAAGAATATACAGTCTTAATATGATAAGTAAAGAGATACTTTATTTAACGTAAACGGAAACCGAACATTTTCTAATTTGAAAATAACATTCGCTTTAAATTAGTAATTCATAATGGTTAATATTGAAGAAAATCATATGTAATATCTTTAAATAAGTGCATGTGCACTGCATATTAAAAATAAATTTCTTTAAATTAACGGACATCCTTCTAATGAAATAAATCCCTTTAGTTAAAAATGTTTTTTTTTTAATGTCAAGAAAGTATTAAAAACATTTTTGGTCTCATAGCTATTTTTCGTAATTTTTAGGACATTTTTTCCTGAGTGCATTTACTCATCGCAACGTATCGCGAAAGGTTGAAAAATAAAGTGGATGAATGTGTTTGTGGTCTGATTTTATTAGGCAGTAGTGTTAGTGTCGATAATTTTAAAAGTGTGAAAGATGCAAAAAACAGCTTAATTCCACTGCAGCAAATAAGTATAACCTTTTACGTTTTCAAACGTTTTTAAATTTTGTTTATTAACCAGACCAACTTGAATTAATGTAGGTTTACATAAATAACAACCTTAAAAGATAAAATGAATGTATTAGGAAACGTCCTTGTAATGTTTCTGAGAGAACCTTTAACTAGGTTCTACGCTACGAATTTCTCGCGTAATTGCATATTTTATTTTCAGTAATATTTTCTGTTTCATCGTAGCAACTTGGCTATTTGCGGTTTAGTCAAGGCTTGGCAAAATATTTTCTTAGGGAAATTTTTATGAGGGAATTATTTGTAACGACATGATATCCAATTTTCTACTTTCAGAAAGTTTTTGGCAATCACTAAACAAACAACGTCGTTTGCGTTTATTTCAGCCTCATCAGCGCCAGATTGCGGTTTCGTGGAAACACGAGCGTAACTGGAAGGACAGGGCGGCTCAACAATGCGGAACTGAGTCACGCAACATTCAAAACTTTTTCCGCCCCCGCTTACTTCCACACGTGTCGAAAAGGAATCGGAACCGAGCAACGATTGCCAACTTGGAAGGTGATGATTTGATGGATGAAGAGGGAAATTTTTGATTATGTAGCAGCAGTAAACGGAGGCAGTAGGATTCGGACAGCGATCAATCATCTTATCCTGGTAAGTAACGAAGAGAGTATTTAAATCGCATAAATTCAAAGAAAATCAACTACCCGCTGGGGATAGAATCAGGCGGGGGCGTTTTGTTGATAGTCAACAAACTCCTTAATGCTTGCTCCTGTTGTAAATTACTTTCGGTGCTCCTTAGCGGATTAGTCGTAATCCGTTGTCGCATTAAATCTGTAGTTGCAAGTTCAAAGTTTGCCGTAGTTGGAGGGTTTTCGTTGAACATATTTGTCAAGGATCTCGTTCGCGCTAATGGCTTCGAATGGAATTTTCATAATAATTATACAGAAGGCGCCTTTAAGCCGTCGGAGTTGCTCGATCTCCGTGAAACTCGGCAAACTCCCGGAGCGCCCTCTCGGTTAAGTGTTTTGTAGGCAAACATCGGCATCTGGTCCGGATTTTGTTTTATGCGCGCTTAATGCAAAAGCAATTTGTTAACGTTCTGCAGTATCGCGGAACAGGTTCTCGCGATTTAATTACTGATTGTGGCACTGTTCTCTAATTACGTTATGTAAAAGGTCCCCGTTGCGGTATCGCGTGCTCATTTCGAGCAGGTGTGCGGCACCCATCGCGGGTAGACGACACCTCGTTCGCCTCAAACTTGGGCAAGAAAGTTATCATGTCCTTGCCGCCGCGCGCCGGATGCTCATGCATTCAACGAACCATACGTTGTCTGCCTTCAGCCGGAGTAGTCAGGCACATTTTCCGGGCTGGGAGACGACAGGTGGGCCGCGACCTTAACCCACATGGCCACATCACCTCAAAACGAAGTAATTCCGCTGTTTAACTTTTCTCCTTTCAAGTGGATGGGGTGTTAAATTATTTAAATATTTTGTAATGAGTTCCTCCTAAATTCAATTTTATGCCCCGACTGCTTTCATCCTCGTCTTCGAAAGTACTCACTTACGGTGATGAGATTAAATAACTTCACTTCGATCGTCACAAAGCCGATTCTCGATTCATCATATTGCAAGATTAAGCCTTCATATTATTTTACATATTTTAAATAGAAATTGGAACCTGGATCCCTTGGCCTACGATTTTCTTTCCAACAGTTGGCAGTACACTCAACAGTTCGTCAGCTATGCAACGAGCCTTTTAAAAGTGACACAGTTTGTATGTTATAATTTTTGCCACGAACCAGACTCGTGATTATCATTTTTGGCCCAATCGATTTACCACGAGTGTGGCTCGACATTGTAAGTGAAAAGGTTAAGTGAACGTTTGATCTTTAAAATTTAGCCCGAAAAGAACGTCGTTTTTGACAAAGTAAATAGTTTTTTCGTTTTAAAATGTAAAGGACCAAACTTTAGAAATAATTTACACACGAATGAATAGGTATTTTAGCAGTTGCTAAAAAGTTAAAAATAAATTCATATTAGTAATCTTTGACTATAATTCATTTTTTCTTTCAAAATGGTTAAAATAATCCGGTAAGAAAATCCAATCGAATTATTTTGATTTTATGTGCGGAAAAACTAATTGAAGTCAAAGGTTACTGAAATTAATTTATGAAATAACTAATAAAAGAATGTTATAATGAAATCACACTTATGACCACGTAACTCCTCACGGAAAAAATTTGTCGGGAATATACTTGTATTTTCCGATAGATTTTGGGATAGTGCATTACTTTGGTAATATTTGTGAACAAAAAATAGAAATTTTAACTAAAATTTAAGGACCAGCGTAAAATGTTGACATTATTTCCTGTAACTTTTAAAGAGATCTGCTGGCTTTTTCAATATACATATGTTGTGGATTTTATGGCGACAACGTTCGTAAATTGGTTGGGATGATTTTTACCATCCAAATTTTTTTTCGTACGAACATACTTACCTATATATGACCTCTTAGTAGTAATAATAATTAATAATCTAATTGAAACGCCCTATCCAGTGGTATATCATTATTATTGCAGGGTGGGCTCAGGTCCAATATATTTTCTTCCTATTATCCTTTTAAAATACATTATACATAGTAGGTATAATTAATTTCCTTCTTTTTCGCTTTTCTTTAAAAGTTGCTCCCCGCGTTGAAGAATCGATCTCTTTTATACATTTTTCAACCTACTACTTAATTTGGGTTGTGGGTGCCCAAACCTCTGAAATATCCGAATAAGTTCGCAAAGTAAAACTAATAGGACGACTTAATGAAAGGAAAGCTTAAATGAGCTATCTAAAGTGCTGTGTTCATAGGCAAAGTTATTTTTAAAAAAATTTTAATTTTTCCCCTCTATAAAGAAGGAAGCAAAAACAAAAAAACTTTAAAAGAACGATTTCATCAAAGTTAAGTGAAGAGCCGCATCTGGCTTGCTACCACTTGATGGGGTTATTTACGGAAATATCTTTTCCTCAGTCTCAAAGGCATTGAAGACCGCGAAACTTTTTCCTTAAAGTGAGGGACATTCCCGATAGGGATTTTTAATAATAATTTAAAACTTATAAAACACGATCCAACTAATGAACGGAAATTGCTTTGGGGCCACTTTTTTAATGATTTTAACCCCCTTATACGACGGGGTGCGGTCAACTGCTACCACGGCCACAGCCGGAAACCTAATTAAAAATTTTAAAATTGATACATCTGGCAGGCTACTCGGTACCGGCAAAAAGAGGCTAAATTAAAATTAGATTTGAAGATTGTAGAGCTCTTATAACTTTAATAACTTAAAAAACTTCTAGCAACTGCTTCTCGGAGACCGGACTTGGTCCGAGCAAGGGTTGCGCGACGTTAAACTTAACTCATCAAAGGGTTATTTCTTCAGTAAACTCATGTGGGTCTTTAATGCTTTTGCAAGCCAGTAGCCACCAACTTCGAATTATCTTTAAATTAATTTATTTTCTGTGGATATTTCAAATTATATGTCGGGAAAGTACAAAATTATTTTATAATAAATCAAAATTCTTCAAAATAGAACTTCTTTGTCACAGCACAGTATAACGCGTTAAGAATATCTATAAAAATATTTGAGAAACACGATCATTTTGATATGTAGTTTTTAACAAGCTGCTAAATGATGATTTCTCTTAGCATTCTTTAAATTAGAATTTATTTTCAGTTAGGTACATATATGAATTTTGTTTAAACCGATATAAATCAACGAAAAATTACCAATGAGTTAAATAAAAAGGTCAGAAACTGGTTAATAAGTAGTCACTCAGGTCTTTTATAAAATAAAGCATTTCGCAGAACCACTCAATTTTAATAGTGACACTTTAGTGAAAATATTTTAACAGATTGAAAATTTTGTATTTTCGTTTATTTGCTGTGCATTAATGGCTTATAATTGATTAATACACCAATTTTTACTGTGTATACTTTTCGAAAAGAGCTTTGGAGTTCCCCGAGGCCAAGGGTCATTTTGAAAAATATCAACATGATGCATTAACTCATGATCGGCGAAATTAAAGCAAAATTGCAAATAGTGGTTGCAAGTTGTCTGTATGCAGTGCATTATTTTAATTTTTATCTGTAGGGCTTGTATACACGAGGCAGTAAAGTGAAAAAATTATGGTTAAGTGGGAGCATTTAAAATGTTAACTATTTTGGTAGCAAACATTCGGTAATTGCCATCCCGTCCCTCGTAATGTCCTGTAATAACTTATTCAAACATGACCCTTGAATATTTGACTAGCACGGCCCGGCTCTGCTGCCTGTCAATTAAGGGCTTAGTCAACCAGGAGGAAATAAATACGTATTGATTCCCCTCCACTTGGCACACAACCTTTAATTAGCAAAAACAATCTTGAATGTTGCCGACTGCAGGACACCATCGCGCCGTGTCTTATTGCCAAAAGTCCGTTTGCTCTGTCAATATAAGTCGATAGGAGACGATCTGATGGGTTGACAGCGGCAGCCCATAAATCCTACTTACAGTTCCAGAAAGCAGTCTTCTTTGGGCGCGCCCTCAACCGTATATAATTGATGAGCACTTTGGCTGCTGTATCTTACATTTTTGTGCTAATGCCGCTCTCTGCCGGCGAAGCCATTACCTAATTTGCTTGAAACTCGTGCGCCGTTGGCTTATTTGCCTGAGCCTATTCAATTACCTACAATTTCCTGAGCTCAACGGATGCTCCCCCAAAAACGAGAGACGGATCTTCAAATGCTTTTAAAATTTAATGCTACGTCAACCTCACTGGAGCCGAATCTTGCATGTCTTTTCGCGACATAAATCACATATCCTCACGAGTGTGTATTCTTGGCTCATCAAACAAAAGTCTTAAGGTACAGAGACTGTTCCCCGGGACCTTGACTCACTTCCTATACAATTGCGGAAAGCAATGCCTATGCCAATACTTTTTCAGGGAGTTGATGGTTTCAAAAAACTACATGAGGTTGAATTATTTTGATGACAATCGAACAATAGGTGCTTTCAATTCGATTTTTTTTTTGTACAGATTGCTGCGAATCTAAAAGCAAAAATGTCCCATCATGTTATATCTTTGAGAATAAATGATTCTTAACACATGTTTGATTATAATTTAAGTAAAAATTCTAATAAATTTTTTTATAATAATGAGATTAGATCAAAATTTTGAAACACAATATGTCCTTAATAATTTTAAATCCAAAAATTTTTAAACTCGAATGAATCAAAATTATGTTATTTTATTAAGAACTTGAGAATTCACACTTCTATTAAAATCAGTTACTGGTAAATATAAAAAAGCTTTTTCTTTTGCTGTATGTTATACTAGGTGAAGATTGTACAAAATAGTATCTGTCATATTCATCCAAAATAAAAAAAATGATTGTTGTACATATTATAATAAAACGCATTCATTATAGATGTATTTAGGTACTATTTAGATATGGATTAAGATAAGTTTAATTTTATTTAGGTACTTGGCATTTTATGCCATGTGTCAATGAATTGAAGAATTTTGTCAATGAAGTGATTGCCTTCTTGTTATCGACACGAAATTATTGAAATGATATAAATTCGTTAAAATTGGCATGCGACCAAAAAAAATATTATTATGATAAAAGCATTTTGCAAGTATGCCTACTTCTTATATGTTACCGGCCAGTTTAAAAAATATATAGTTTCAAGATAAACTCGTTTGAAGTTGACTAAAACTTTTGATGAAATAAGTATTATTGTTATGAAACTAATTGGGCCTCAATTCTAACATCTTATCTTATAGTACATATATACATACATACCTAGGTACCCATTGTTTAAGCCAAAAGATTAGAATGCAATTTTTGGAAAATTCAGTGACATTACCCTTAATTCACAGAACGTTTACCGACGACAAATTTATGAAAATTAGCATGATCACTGTAGCACTGTAAAATATATCCCAACGAACATTTTGAAACTAACCTATGCGATTAAAAACGAATTAGCAATTAGTAGTCTTTATTTTACTATCATCAAATTATATTGTTCTTAGGCGCTAGGCTTTGCGGTAGGTTTATGGATTTTAAACAAAATTCATAATTAGTTTGAACAGTAGGCCTTCAAAGTAATGCTAATGTTTAAATTGGTGCAATAAAGGAGCCACTTTGCGTGCCTCGGTTGGCCAAGGGCGCACGAAACGGCTGCTCATTGCACCGAAATGTGCCCTCATTGAGGGGATCAATGCCCCAAATCCCAGGATAATCTGCGAACACTGTCTGTCATGCGGGTCATTTCATTAAGGTGAATTGCAAGACCCGCTAAAGCAGGAGCTGTGGCAGACAGGACATCAAGGAAACGACTTCCTGCGAGTCGCATAAATGCTAATGACGATAACGCCTGAGGGCCTGCAGGCGACATTTATTAGTGCAGCCGTGCAGCGTGCAGTTATGCAGCTGACATCAGGCTGTCGGAGGCTGCATCTCAAGCCCACCGGCCAGGGTGTCGGGGTGAAAGGACCGTTTGCCGACGACAGCTCTGACCACAGCTCAAAAGTTATGCGATGGGGCCCTTTGTGATGTCCCTCGTCGGGCAAAATGGAACGTAAATGGCGGATGCGGAGGGCCCGGAACGCTCGTAAACTTTCTCAGTTCAGTTGATGTCGCACGCCATTTTCAACGACCTTGCTGGGGAATTGATTGCACGGCCCTTCTCCCACATTAAATTAGTTTTATTAGGCATAAAAGGATTTTCAGTTCATTACGTGGGGGAAATTACGCCGAGATCAACGTAAGATTTTCGAGCGATTGGTTCAAAATTAGAATTGGCTGAATTTCATGTAAGGCCCGGCCCTTGCCCGATATCTGCGGAGGAGAACATGTTTTCCCAACGGCGGCATAAAACAAATTACGACGGGCGGGCTCTGACAGTAATTACGTTGACCCTGCTTGAACCCTTTTGAATTTGATTGTGGTACTTGGAAGGGGAGTTTTTAAACGTCACCCCACATTTGGTTTCGGTGGGTAAGCTTACGACTCCTTTTTAATGACACACATTCAAAAGAGTTCCTATTGATTTAGGTCTTTTGTTTATTTTACCAATTATCGCGCAATTACCCACCTTTTCATGTGTTATTCAGCCAGCTCATACTTTTTAAGCTAAGCTAGCCTTGTTTTTATAAATATTTACCTCCAAAATAATAAATACTTATCTGGTGGTTTTTTCATTTTCTCAGTCTCATAAACTGAAGATGGCTATTTAGGCCAGTCAAATCGTACCTACATAAAAACGGGCTAAAATCGCTAAGCGTGACGTAGTTCTAATATGTTGATATGTTGTTAGGACCAATTAAAGTAATATAAACCCAAATTTGCAGCTTTGCAAAACCTGTGCATATGCGTAATAAGTGAAAATTTGGAGGTTTTTGTTCAGTTGCCTTATAACTAGTAAACTGTGTATTTGTTGATATTAGAAGTCGTTATTACCATTTTTAAAGTATACATTTTTGCAACAATCTAAGCCTAACCACAGTTCTGTGCGTCCAATTGTTTTCGAGATATGCCCATTTTAGTTCTTCCAAAAAATCAATATTTTAATTATGCAGCAAGCACAGGTTTTTGAAGCTGAAAATTTGGGTTTACACTACTCTAATTGGTCCTAACAACATATTAAAAATCTAGAACTACATCACTATAATGTCCAAACTAAAAAGTTCAGTCCTAACATAAGTTGAATCGGTCAGTTTTAATAATAAATTGAACCTAATGGTTAAATTTAATGGAATTGCATATTGATGGAAATAAGTCGTGTTTCGTAATTGCACCAAGAACAAATATGAAATCAAGTTAATTTTGATTCAAAGGATGTATCTATCTTGTAATTATAAATAAATCCTTCTGAGTATTTCTTGTAATTTTGTGGAAATGTGCCTTTTCCTAGAAATGCAAGATGCGCCTTCAAGATAATCCAAGCACGAAAGTGAATCAGTTCTTTCGACTAAACCACGAAGCAGTGCAGTGGAGTATCTGTAATTGTTTCTGAAATCTGTTGTTTGTCAGATTTTGCTCGGGTGAAGAGAAATGAGTCTTAACAGAAACTAATCACCCGTTTACTTAAGCGTAAACCGCGAGCGCGCTTCGCACGAAACACGAAAGGAATTTCGCTACCTTAATTAAAAATTTCAAATGACGTCTGTAAACGGAAATTTTCTCATAAAATCCCGAAATGAAACGAGGATTTGTCGTTCTTTGTGTGCGGTGTCTAAAATTTCTCGGTGTTTTTCCTGCAGACATTTCGAGTTCGGCTGGAAGCTAGAACAACAGGGTGACAATTTAATTTGAGAGCAGATTTGAAGGTGGCATTTGGGTACGCTTTGAATGGTATGAACCCAATTTGGGGCACCCAGACCACCCTCCCTACGCAAATTAAATTATTCAGAGACTTATTATCCGCGCATGGTTTGAATACGCAACAAGCTGCCACCCTGCGAAAACACCAGGCAACCGAAAAAAGGTCAGCAGCCATACCGGCGGGCGGCAGAATGGCATAGTCGAAGAATGCGAACCAAATTTTCCGCCTCATTTCTATTCGACCGTGAATGCGCCTGGCGTGTTTACGTATTTTATGGCAAACACACGCACTCGAAATTTGAAGTTGTTCTATTTCGTAGGCGAAAAAAAATATCAACTCCTGCATATTCAGTGGAGTTTTGCGGGGGCGGCCTGGTCTATCAAAATGTAAAGCGATACGCTTTTAAACATTAAAATTGCGTGAGATTCCGAACTCTCTCTGGTTGTGGCGGAAGCAAAACATTTTTTATCGTCGAAGTGGTAAAAATCACGAGGCAGTTTTTTCGTTTCTGGGTTAACAAGCATTTCTGAAGGCAACCAATTAAAATTGAAATTTCAATTGAACCAATGTTTGCAACCTTCCAGTTGACTCTACGACTTCCTGATTTCCGCAGTGGTTTTCTATTTTTAGATGCGAATGCATTAGGAACATCGCTTAAAGCTACACTTCCCAGAGGCAAGATGTTGTAGGAGGGAATAGTCGCAATGTTTTGCCCTTAATTTATTTTGTGACAATGTACCTGGTCCATATATTGCTACTTGTTCTCAAGGGGACAGATACAAGGGGCTAATCGACTTGTTGACTCTGAAATTGAGTTAAAATAAGCATGAACGTTTGGAATATTCGGTCTCCTCTTGCACTCAATCATTGTGCTGGTCTTGTGGGTGCTTTGTATCGGGGCTGGTTCAGTATGAATAATTTTGGACCTACGTTGCAATGAAGCAAAACAAGTTCTCTGGTTTTGTGGTGAAAGTCCTCAGGCTAATCACCTTGTTCATATGTGTCCGAACGACGGAAGAAGGTGTAAGACAACACCTTTTACGCTTCTGTTACTTGCTCAATAGATCAACAAATACCTCTGAAACTATTTTTGTAAATTTAGGCTCGATAAAATACTCATAAGGCAATAATTAAATAAATAAACTTCAGTTACAAGTGTCTCTAATTTTAAATTATTAAACTGTTTTACTTTAAAAATATATTGTTGATCTTCAAAATGTCATGACACTAATTAGTTTAAAACACAAAACATTTGAAAGCAACCTACATACGTATATGACAAATCGAGATTTCAGTATATGTTGTTTTATCAACAGTTCGAGCTTCAGTTTTTTTTTAAAATGCATTTTGAACAGTTTTTTGAGAAATCACGAATATTGGTTGGTGTGTACAATTTATTCTGATGAAAGAAAATCCAGAAAATTGGATAACAGCTCTCATTTTGGCGCAAATAAAGCAAGGTATTAAAAAATAAGTTTAGGTATAACTTTTAACTCCTATAATATTCACTGGTAATTATTCATTTATTACAATTATTAGGAATAAGTTTAGTAGGTATTTATTGTTTTATTCAGAAAAATAAAATGAATTAATAACTCTGTATAAAGCTCTGTAACAAATACATACATATAGTCGATATGAGTGCGTTCAAACCGAACTCAAGAATTTTGCTTTAGGTGAACGAAAATCAAAACATAGGAGAACATTAGTGCTGGGTTTACAATGGGAAGAAATTTTGGCCCCAGAAATATTTTAAAACTTATACAAATTAACCATCACTATTTTTAGTTCACATGAACCGAAATTCCCTGAGGTTTTATTTAGTATAGAATATTTCTGTTTATAAATTTTTTTAAAATTAGTTCGATCTGTGGGTATGTGTAACACAAAATAATAGTAGATTATCAAAGAAAATTTAATTTGCAGTCCCAAATGTTCTCTAAACTAAAAAAAAGGTAATTTTTCTTCAGAGAAAAAAACATTACCTCTACATAGTGAATTCCTCTGAAGTTGGTAGACCCCTTTTAACCCTAAACTACTTGCAAAGGAGAAAACTTAAGAGGGTAGTTATTATCGAATTTCACCTCTAGTATGCGAGTGCAGGAAACTTTTCCCATTTATAAAAATTTTCAAACAGTTATAAAAGAGTTCCATACCTGGGACTGAGGGAGCAATTTGCTCCAGAACTGGAATCAGAAATATTCTGATAAACATATTTGGCCATTTGAACCACTTCTGGTAGATTCACAGCACGTTCGAAATGAATTTATTTGGTATTCCATTTGCGAACTTCATATCTTATCTTTAAGAGGAAAAGTCGAACAATTTTTCGTGAATTGGGGAGGGCCTCACGACACCCGAAAGTTTATCAGGTGAACGCGACGGGGTGTTAAGGGAAAATCGGGAGAGAATCGAATATGACTGCAAGGCATCGATCTACCAATTGAACTAATATGAGAAAGGGATGAAGAATTTTTGAAATTCCACTCAGCGTTTAAGGTGATAGACAGGGCTCATATCATTATGATGGCAACCGTTTGAAATTCCTCTTCTTTTTTATCCTTCAAGCCCATACGGTGCGAAGCTTCCTTGATATAGCCCTAGATATACCACAAGAAATTTCCCATGTGCTCTGAATTTTACTTTCACCAATTTTTTCCGGGATTCTTAAATTTTAATTTGGAATACTTCATATTTTTTCCTGTTTTTGAACTGGCTATTTACATTTTAACAAGTGGAATTGGGAAAAGAAATTAATTTCTCTAAGGAGTTTCCGTAAAACTTTTATGTGTGTAGGTATAACTTTAGCAAATATTTCAGAAAAAGTTATTTAAAGGAAAAATTTAATAATTCGATTATTGGTTTAGTGATATACGAACTAGGTACTATCTTTAAAGTGAAATATCACATTTTATTAAATTTTAAGGTCTTATATGAAATCTATATCACTTCTAAGAAATAATATTAAAATTAAATTTATCATTAAATTACATATTCACAAACCATCTGAGAGGTAATACGTTTGATTTGTTGGATAAAAATTAAGAAATAGTATGCGGAATACCTTCTCAATGTCATATTTTATTCTCGAAAATAAGAGGAAATAATTAACAGGATATATTACTCCTAAAGTTTAAACATAACTATAAGTATACTTTTGAAAAGGTGAAATGGGGTGAAATACTCTAAATACTCTAAACGGCAATAATCGTCTAAGTATAGTGTTGCAGTAATTCCGAAGATAAAAATCTTAACATAAAAAACTAGTTTTGAGGAAAATTATTATGTTGTGCAAAAAATTTCAGATGCGGCAAAAATAAAGAAAATGTATTATATAACAACTACAGACGTTCAAAACTAAGATTACAATCTTAAGTTACCAGTTATTGGTACCAGCATCGAAAGAAAAAGTAAGAAACCTTAATATAAGTATTTTATTACTTTTCCGTTTTAATTACCTACATTTGGTCTGAATCTCCGGAAAACCCATTTAATGGTAAAACGACGATTCGCCATAGAAGCGGTTTGTGGTTTCTGGTGATCCTCCGCAAACCCTCTTTTCTATGAAAAAGAGCATTGGACACTTTTTACAATTTCCGTTTATTGTTGCAATTAATGTCGATAGTTTCGGGAAGTATTAAAGTTTTATAATTTTGCCCGATAACTACAGCTGGAAGCCAGATTGGGTAAAAACGGACCCATTAAAACTTTCCGCATAGTTTCTAAAGCAACTGCAAGTAAATTCAAGAGTAAGGAATTACATAGAAGAAAAGGGTTTTGGGGTAAAGTCCTTGAAAGTGGAATGTAAATGTAGTCTACATAAAAGGTTTGGATGCAACTCATATCTGCATCCTAAGTCTGCCTACTTTCTTATAAGGGTTAGACTTACAATATATTAAATTCGAAATATGTGAGTAGGTACCTACTGCAGCCAGTTGGAATGTGAGGACTATGTAGGGTAGTAAATATGTGCAATATTCCATTGACTAAATATGTAGTTGACCACAATTTTAGAATTAAAGTGGTTATAAGCACTCAAAATAGAAGGGAAGCGATAAAAATAGTCGTCTAGAACTTCCTGCAGGTACGCGAGACTTCGGAAAGGACGATTTTATTTGTGCCTCTTACCTCATGCAGGTGTCATGATTTACATCCAACCTCTGGACTCTTTGTGCGCCCCGGCAATGCATTCTACGAGATAAATTTGCCTGAGAACCAGGACGTTTGGAAGGCATATTTAGCTCTTATAGAAATGTACCAGCCAATTCAGTTGTAGGTACAAAATAGAGCAGTCGGAGATAATGCACTATGCTTCTGGGGTACTTTAGACAAAATTTATAATCTTCTGCTTAGCTTACGGGTGGTGCAGGCTGGAAACGGAGGCAAGAATATCCGAAAATTAATAATGCTTGCGAATTCACCTGAGAGGAAGTTGGAATTCAATAAAATATGGCTACGTAGTAAATTTGAATGCATTTCCACTTCAGGGGTAAAAGTCATAAACCAAGAAACTTTGAGAAATTACTTTGAGGAGCATATTATCTTGGCAGTTTCATCGAAATTGTTATAAGCATTTTCGGGTCAAAAATTTCCTTGCTACATTAATACATATGTAAATTTGTCTTTCAGCTTAGATATTATATATTATTTACATGGATCTCTTTCTTCTTAGGTATATAAAAATAATGTCATAAAAATCGCATTGCAACACTTTTAAGTGTTGGATACAGTGAAATCGAAATTGTCGGCGACTGGGTATTGAGGTTATTAAAATTCACTTTGTGTATCCAAAAACATTTTCCATAACTTAGTTAATAAAGGAAAGAATTGTTTGGTGATCTTACCTTATAATATATATATATAATACATAAGAGCAATTTAGAGCCTCTGCTGTTAAGGCAGTTAAAAGTTATTATTATTATTATTATATTATCAAGTATGGCCGAATTATGTTTTTATATTTAAACAAGAAATTAGAAATTTTAAAATTTAGAGATACTACAATGGTTTTGCATTGGTTCACAAAAATGGCACCGAAGTATTCTTCTTTTCGAATGCTTGACCAACTAGGGATATATTAAAAATTCATTACACAAATATTTATTTTTTCTGTACTATTATTGGAGCGCTAATTTGATTTCAGTTAAAAATAAGAAATGTTATTTCCAGAATCATGCAATTCAGACAAGTCTAATTGCGCTTGTCTACAAAGAATAAAAGCATTCAATTTATGCTGTGCTACAAGTAAATTAGAAGGGATTTCAGAAATCTCCCTGACAAACTATTTTGGTACATGAACTCGTGTAGTGTAAAATTACCTCGTTTTCTACCATCCATTTTTACATTAATATGACGCATGTCAACAAATTTGTGGGAGCGTAACTTGTGTTTCCAAAAACGCAAAGCCTTATTGCAATTACGGCTAATCCGCAAAAGATTACCCCAATAATCGTTTGCATGGCAACAATAACATTATGACTGTAATTTCAGAAATATTCATCTCTCTGGACGTCGTCGGCGCTGTTGGGGAGGAGTGTTGTGCTCAGACATGGCCTTATCCTCGTAAGGACATCGTCCGCACTTATAATCTTTCTCAAATTGTCCGGAACTTTTTTGCCATAAAGACGTTTTCTAGACAGTGCTGGTGGATGCCTAAAGATTCCGAGCGGGTGGAGGGCCCAACACGAGGGCCAGCAGTTGTCTTGCGATATATTGCAGGAAATTATTTCACAGCTGGAGGAGCCAGTGGAACGTTTTTGTACTCCATCATTTGCAGGGCGGTGTGGGAATCGATCCCCCCGGGGGTAATTAATCGCATTAGGGCTTTTATCTTGTTTCAAGTTTCCCGAATCGGGAAGGAGCATTTAATTTTTGTAACATATTTAACATTGAATTTAGGAAAACATATTCAATAGTCCGCCCCTCGTGCTTCTCTGTCAGGGGTCGAGATTTTACAGGAAAACACCCTTTGTACAGCAAAAACCTCTCCAGTGTGATTTATCACTGTGCGAATTTATCAGAAGCACCCTGTTCCTTTTCGCACAACTTTTTTTTTCTTACTGCATTAGGGTGTCCTGCAAACCTGTTTAAATTATCCGCATAACTTGGAGCGCAAATCATCATTAAACATCCATTAATCACACGGAGCCAGGACCCATCTGCGAGTGGAAATTTGCAAATCCGCATATATCCTCCGAGGAGGAGGTGTCTGGACCATGTATCAAAGCCGACCTAACCCTTTGCTGGCTTCGTGAGAGGAGCAACCGTGACGACCGTAAATTATGAGTTAGGAATCTATCAACACTTTCACCATATTCCGCCCCTTTTAGCGACTTTTCTTCGTTATGTGGGTGAAAGCAATTTGCCCAGAGTCAGGCGGGTGGAAAAGTCGTGCCACGAGAGCCTGGCATCAGAAAACACGAAAAAAATTTAATCTTTTTCCGCACCATATCGATGAATAAGGCACCCAATTTAGAAGCCCTAGACGTGACACATTACGGGTATAATTGGTTCACTAAATTGGAAATGTCCTCACACGTGGGTGCCGGGTACGTGGATTCGCTACAAAATGACGTGACGTGATTGACTTCGAGAAGGATCCGGGTCTCGGGAAGGTGGTGCATGAGCCTCACAGACCAGCAGCAGATTGTGCTCAAGCAGCTATTAAATACCGACTTCAGCAGCATTTAAGCACTACGAGACGCACTGAGGTTTGAATTCATGCTTCGGTTATGATGAGATTATCAAGAGATTCATGATGTTTGCTTTGAGAAATAGGTTGAAATGATTGATTCGTTAAGTTAAGCATATGTAAATTATTATAGGTATAGTAGGTGTGGTACTTACGGGTTGAGAGCTTAAAGGCTTAATTTTAATTTAGCTGTAAGTTTTGAAATAGCACTTAATATTCGTAGAAATAAACCTTAATTAATAATGAGGCCATGATATTTTAATGTTTTTCGAATTATTGGTTCGTTTTTCTTCCGCTTTGATCCACTTTTCATAGAATTAAAAAAGTCTCAAGCTAGGAGTAGGTCCTTCATAGAAACCTTCTAATGTGAACAAAATTATCCCAAAAGTAGAGATTTTTTAAATGCTTCAATGAGCTTGTGTGACCTTTCCTTTCCATGAATATTAAGAAGGTAAAACATGATGAATCTACATCTATTGTAAATTGTTCAAATAATAAAGTAGTAATAGGTATAAAACATACTAAAATAAAAAGCTATTAGTTTCTATAATAGTATTTTAGGATACAACCTAAGCAGTCATTAAATTCTTTTAAACGATTTTTGAGATAGAATAGAAAACTTTTGGTTGAATGTATTTATTAATGGATAGATTAATAGATCTTAAAATTTATACTGATTTGAGAGATTTCGGTGATCTCATTTGAACCATTACTTAAAATTTTCTATACCATATCCGAACTCCTTGATTCCGAAAACCCCTAAGTACTTATTTTCATTTAATCCTTTTTTGTTATTGTTGATTGGCGGCTTAAGCATGTAATATCTGCTGTATGTATAATATCTGACATTATATTGGCCAATATTCGAAAAGGGTTACATTCCGTTTTGTGATGAAATGCAAACATACTATTTCTAAATTTTGTAAATAACAGTGTTCCATTTTGTTTTTTTTTTTTTTAATTTAAGTATTAGCATTTCTTAACGTTTTTTATTCCCCATATAGAAATGTTTCTTTTGAAAGGAATCAAGGAAGGTTTCTAAACCATTCTAAAATAACCACAATGACGCATTCTGGATCCAATTTGTAATTATATTCCTCATATATGGTAAATTATAGAGTTTTATATCATACACAAGGAACTTCAAGTCGTTTCTGCAAAAAAAATGCATATAGTGAAGAAATAAGTCAAGAATATGTAATTTACGTAATAAAGAAATATTAATTTAAAAAACTGGTAGTTAAGAGAAAACAAGCAGAGCGGTATTGCTGAATAGCTGAGGTGAAACAGAATACTTAAATTAACTCCCAGAACGACCTAATCAGTCCTTCTGCAAAATAAGTAAAATGTTGCATCTGTATTTTATTGAACTATTCATTAATTTATATTGAAGTTTACATGCATATCGAGTTGCGGAACAAAAGAAATTGTCTTTTTAGAAAAAGTATTGCGAATGTCGATGTTTCAAAGCAAAAAACTGACACTATAATCGCGTTGAAGCAGAACAGCTCGCACAATTTCCTTTTCATTCGGATGAAAAATGTTTCATACCGACCGGGTGGGGAGTGGGGCTGCCGACATATTGACGCCGGAAAGGCTCATTCTATCCAGGTAAAACCGGTAGTGTTCCTTCCCTGAAATGATTAATGTTTTTCCATTAAGGATTTGCTCGATGCTGCAAGCTCATTTCGGAACGCCGGGAATCGACAAAGTGGTACAAATGACTTTTGTCATTTCGTCCTTGATCCCCGGTAAACGACTCTGCTGCATTTCATTACCTTTCTGCAGAACTATTCGGGCAAAATTCTCACCTCTGAGTGCTCCGCCTTTATGTCAGGCTGGGGTATCTAAATAAAAAATTTATCTGCCGGCCCTTCCTATCGGCGGCGTGAATTGAAGATACTCCGGCGGGGATGTAATCAATCACTCTTAATGCGAATCGAAATGAAGAACGAACCTATTCGTCATCCGTCGCTGACTAGTGAGCTCTTAATCTTCTTTCGCTTGAATGTGCGTCAGGGGCTGGAGCATGTATCCAAATAATGAAATATTCATCTGCGCGAACTGCGAACAGGGCCGCAAAAAGCGCGCCCGTGCGGACAGGAAGTGGTTCTTTGCGATTACCCTATGAATTCTGTAGACGTGAAATAAATTGTTTGTGACACGACGGCAGTTTCTAGATAAACCAATGTGACACCCGGCCTTAGCGTAACTGATTCTGGGAGCATTTATGGCGACTGAGGGATATCTGTGCCTCGGATATTTACGACAGGTTCGTGATTTACATGGAGGCATGTGCGTGCGGCAAGGTGCGAAGTGATATTATGGCGTACTAAAACTTTACTACTACCAGAAGATGGCAATAAAATTTAATGCTGTTCCCAACGTTGTCAGGCTTAGGGATTCCTCCGGTATCCTTAAGGAGTGACAACTAAGTACGTGCATGAACAGGACGACAAAGGATGTCTGCGGTTATCGCTAAAATTTGAATAATAAAAGGGATTGCCGTCGAGTTCGAGAATTATGTATCTTCACGGCAGCCCTCATAAATCATTGGAATAATATGCCCCACATGAAGGATATTACTATCAAATTGGTGAAGTTATAATATACATACTTCCTGTTTATCCTTTCTTAAACTAAAGGGTATAAAACTGCCTCAGCACACATTAACTTCTATACAAAAATATATGTATTATGTATTGTATATGAAAATTAGACAGAAACTAAATATAGCAACTATGAAAAAGATTGTTTTGCTCAGAGTTTTGCAAGTCAAGATGATGGACAGGAAATTTAGAATTCCTTTAAAATGTGTTAAGTGATTCCAAATACCAATTTTTATGAGAATCCCATAAAGCTTATCTCTCCGCTATTCTGAATTCCAAAAATCTGACAACATATTTGCAATCAACCGATTATTTATATGTAGGTATTCTGTATTATCGTATTATATCATAATTTGAACTTACACTGAGTTGGAAAGTTGGAATTTATTTGTTAAACAATTCATTATAAATACTAATGTGAGAGACTAATCGACTAATCATCGTTATCAGTGGAATCGCTTAAAACTAATCACATCCCTAGTTTCCTTATTGTTACGTATCCAGTTGCAATTATTTTATCATAAGTAGTCAGCAGGCGGAGGCATTTTATAGGAATTTATAACATAATTAAATGAAGTAATCCCCCAAAAACACATTTCAATCCTGTATTAATATATAAATTAAATTAACAAACTAAAATTCTAAAATCAAAGCTAAATTGGTAATTGGTGCAATTTTATTTCACCAGTAAAATTATCTGACAATTAAAAAATTTACCAGTTTTTATAATAAAATTAATTAAATAATATTCAATTATCCAAGCAGAAGGAATTGACTGTTACACATATTTTTCGAAAATCGTTGTTGAGGGTGCACTCAATGCTCATACTATCTCTTTCGAACTATAATTTGTAAAATACAAAAATGTTAAGTATAAAGATTGAAATGTATTTAAAAATACATAAAATATTTCTTATATTCTCAACATATGTTTCTGTTGTCATGGCTGACAAAATTTATAACTTCTCCTTTAACAGTTTATGGCTTTGTGTATCATCTATATGAAGAAAATAAAAAACATACATATTTCAAACATGTAAATAAAACCTTACATAAAACATGTTTCTGTAAAGCGGAAATTCACTTCTTTTGCACATGTTTGAATTTCTCAAGACGCTTCAGTATTTGGAATTTTACGTTTCTGGTATTCTTGCAACATTTTCAGTTTACTTCAATTCAAGGAAAATGCATAAATATTTCTTGAAAGTTTTCGAAAAGAAAAATAATGTACAATTTTGACGTTATGCTACCATAATTTACTCCCATGTGGCTGAATTAACACCGTCGGGACATACCTGTGATTCTGTTCCCAAGGTGAACTGAAATCTGTAGGGGATGAAATATTTTTCTCATAACACCGACGAATTTATCTTCGTGTGAAGTTCCACGTTTTAGCACTTTGTCATGACAAAATGTCAGAAATTGGAATTACTTTAACAGACTAAAAAAAATTAAAACTCTGTAGACCGTTCGCTGGTGGTTCGCTTCCAGCAGTGTAACATTTGTTGCATTCGGCACTTGAAAATTCTTCAAACATCTCGAATTGGCTTGATATCGCAGTGATTTTCAACGAGAAAATTCTCTTGTGGGTTGACATGGATCTTGGGATGCTCAATTCTTACTTCTACATACTTCTAGTGTATATCTACAGTCATGAATTTTTTCTAAGATATATCCAGTCTTGCATTCGAGTAGTGCAAAATAATAGGTTTCGTCCTTTACTGCAGCCATGTCGCTCCGATGTTGACGGCAAACGACAATTTAGGTATCTTTCGAAAATTTCGCTTCAAATCTGTCTGTTGGGTTCTTTTAAAAATGATAGATTTCTCGGGCTCCTGAGTTAGCTCGCTATTCTTGTCTCTTCATCAGTTTATCAGGTTCAAGACGATTTCTATAAAACAGCAATTTTTCAGCATGAACAAAGTAGTAGGAGACATATTCATATTTATTTTATTTCGGCGATAATGGTGTATATTCGTGTGTCTCCCAGTAGACAGGAACCTACATTTCATCTAAGAACGACGAATTAGTCGAAGCCCTGAGTTGCATGAATTTGCAAAATTGATTCGTTTGCAGGTCTTCCTGCGAAAAACACATTTCTCTTCGGATAATTTGGCGTCATCATTCGATTTTCACGTCAGCTCAATATCGACATATACGATATTTGATTTTGCGACTTTATATGCACATATTTCAACGTGGCTGCTAAATATAAGCTGCAAATTAAAGTTCTACCATTGACCCTTGACTTCGGCGACTTAATCTGCATGCAATGGTAGACTATATTTTGAAATATGTTCATTAAATAGAAGTTTGCTTGGTCAACTGGGGTAGGAAAATTTTGAAAACAGGCTTTTGCGGTCAGTGCCGTTTGAATAAATTATCATATATGCAATTAAATGATTGACATGAGACCGCGTTTTATCAACCACAACAATTGATGGCTTCAGTTTCTAATTGATGCAAGTCAAAATCTATTTTGCAGTATGCGACACGAGGACTGGAGAGAATGACGATGTGAAATTTATTAGTGATTTTGTACTGTCTGCAATTGGTATTGACAATAATAACAATTTGTAATTGAAATGCTGGCAAATATTGCAAATGAACTTCCCTGCAAAGTCCCTCAACTAGGAAGGGGACTCAATTTAATGATGCTTTGAACTTGATGTGTTCCCGGTTAATTGCAGCGACAACTTGCACTGAAATCACTTTGCCTATTCCGCATGTCACTGCGGTAGGAGGATGTGGCAAGCGATACGTGTCCATTAGTTACAAATTCGAATTTCAAATGAATTTGCCCAACTATTAAATTACTCTATCGGATGTGACCTGCCACTAAAACTGCTAACTCAAATGGAATTGCTCTAAGCACGATTTGAATTAGCGACTAATTCTGCCGCAAAATTGAAAAGAAATGAGCTTTGTCGACAGTATGAGAGATGACCGGACCCACAATAATTAATTAAATATAATGACAAGCAGAAATTGAGATTTTCCGTGTCCGGATCGGGGACTTTTCGTGATGAGTGTTGCTGAGGGGATTAAGGTTGAATTGTATTGCCGCAGTTGTTTAGCTAATTTTCATGATTGGTTTAGCAATTTCATGTTTTTGTCCTGTGGGAAAAGTCAAATGATAAACCAGAGATTATCTCTTGCTTTGTGTAAATTTCAAACATATGTAATTTTGCAGTACCGCATTATAATAAATTGTGCATCAATTAAAATTATATTTTGCAGAATTTGAGTACCTAATCAAAACTAATAAGCTATTAATTTTCAAGTCGTTTAAGAGCGTATGTCAATTTATTACTTGAGAGATAAATTTGTATGGGGAAGTGTTAACTAATTTTTGATGGTTTGTAATATTTGGAAAAACATGTATGTATATTGTTCGTTTTTTGGCCGAAATGTCTTGGGAAATAAGGAAAATTAAACATGATGAACTTGAAAAATAACTCTTTATAAAAAAAAAGGAACCAATTGTAATGTATTGAGACTTTTGATCTGGTGCTCGAAAATTAGGAATGTACTCTAAAAAATGTGCGCTTCCGAACAAAGTATATAATATTACTGATTTTTCAATCGCAATTTTCATTAAAAATTAGTTAATAACATATCGAGCTTGCACCAACCACAGTCAGGTTTTTAAAACATTTAAAAACAAAACTCACGTCACAGTTTTTTTAGTTGAAATTAAGTTTAGGTAAAGGCTTTAACAAGGAAAGAAATGTTTTAAACGACTTTAAGAACTCTTCTGCGGAAAATGTGCACTCCATGAGAGATATGTGATTTTACACAAACTTATACAAAACCAAAGACATTTCAACTCCATTTACGACGAGCTCTTCTCGAAAACAATTTAATGAGAAGTGATAAAAATCTTCTTTACGTTATTTTTTGGTTTTACTCAATTATCTTTCTAATCTGATGTTTTTTCCAGCTAAAAAGCAGGATTGGCTAATAGCCTTAATATGCGCCTAAATGGATTTAATACAAGGTTGTTCTTTACCAACTTTTGAAATTGGGGGAAAAACTTAAAAACTCCAAATTGGATGTTGGAATTACGCGGTCCTATGATAATAAATCTCCGGAAATTCACTATGCAAATATTTACTTTAATAAGGCTAGGCCAACGGGGACAACAAAAAGGTGCCAACAGGTTCTCGTTGCCTAAATCCTGGCTGCCTTCTTAATTAACGCAATTTATTCCTGTAATAATCTAAATAAGAACGGACTTAATAAATATTGACGATACCAGCGTATCGTGGAGCGCGGTGGAGGAGGGCGAACAAAATGCCTAGTAACAATTCATGCAAAGGATTTTCCCATCGTTCGGAGGAGTGCGGGAGTCCACTTTGCCGAGAATTATTTTGTCTTGTTATTAAACCCTCGAAAGTGGGAGAGAACCATAACAAAATTACGCCCGGAATCCTCCATGAATTAAGTTAATGTAAAATACTGCAAATTGCCTTCGCCCCAACGACTCCATCGGGCGGACCTCGAGTGGCTCCCTGACAATAACTCCTTGCACAAATATTTGCGAACCGGAAGCCGGCTAATGATTAATACACTGGCGGGCTCCATCACTGCTTAAAAATCTGCATCGGCTCGGGAGCTCTAGCTCAATAGACGCACAATAGGCGGAGGACGCCGCACGTCGGGACGGAGAGCCTCGTTCACCCGGAGATTTATTGTGAAGCAAATGAGGACACATTTATCACGAGCTCTGCCCGATAAAATGTCACGAATACCCGCCGCCGCATTCTGCTGGAATTTGATTTACATGCGTAAGTAACTCACCATCGATTGGGCTCCTTCGACAAAGAAACCGGGCCTGAACCTGATACCACCCGACCGCTGACCACCGGCCTGCCCCCGATCCTATTAAAATTTCAGGCACAGCAGCGCGCTAATTACTCCTACGAACTTCACGTTAGCCTAATCCGGTCGTGCCCGGCTTATCCTTTTAAGTGGCTCCGGATGTGGACCCGGCGGTGATCACAATGCGGCCCAGCAATTCACGCCGAATAGTTTTAACACTTTGCCCAGAAGCCCGTGAGCCCGCGGGTTTTGGGCCACATTTTGAGCGGAAGGTTAAGACCCGATGGAAACATCGAAATTTCACTGGACGTGTGCAAAATGTGAAATGAGACACGTTCGGGGCCTACGCTTATTAGCGGCGTTCGACATTAAGGCATCGGTGCGAGGCTCTGCCACATGAGATTTAATTTGGCTCATCTCATTGTGGTAGCCCTTTAATTGGCGATGAATTGCGTGATAAAGTGTGCACTTTATTACGTAATTACACGGCTTTTTAAAAGGAATTTTCCATTCATATAATTAATATGTATCACTAATCTATCGAAATATTTCAAAAATAACTTTTGTTTTAATCCTCTATAGATGGGGCTGACTGGTTAACCTAAAAATTTAATGAGTTTGTAGCATTTAACAACCTCACATAGTAGACGACTCTAAGCTAAAAGTAGTCCTATAAAAATTAGTCATGTGATTAGAATTAGTGTTATAAAAGAAGTGTGTCTATTTAAAAGAAGCTGTTTAAGCAAACTTTACAAAAACCGATAAAAACCTTGTTTAGTATATGATCACTATTTATATGTACAAGTGTATTTTTTCAAACAACATTATTTATGTAGTAGGCGATAGTACCTAATATTTACAGCAAATTGTGTTTTTCACTATTATTAAAAAACAAACAAAATAATAAACAATTAATAATGCAAATAGCGCCTTTTGGTCAGATATATTTTGCTATTTCCATGTAAATAGCAATGTTTTGATCAGTGTTTATACCAATTATGCTTACGATATGTAAGTAAATAATATTTAAATTTAATAACTGTTGAAACACACAAAAATTTTTATATATCAAACCTTTTTCTTTTACATGAACTTTTTCTAAATCTTCCAATTTTTAAAGAATTATTCAAAACCAATAGAAAATGGCTCACTTGGAATGGAAATAACGTCTTTTAATTGGTCCAATAAAAATAAGGCTACTATTAGTAAGAAACTTGGCTTTTTTGATCAAAGATAATGACAGATTTAAGCAGGGTCTTAGATTGGCAGTGGCGGTCATGAAATAAATGGGTTTTTTTAAAATCTCTTTTATTTTCTATCAACATCTCCGAAACCACTAACTACATTTACAAGCGATTAAATAAAAAAAGAGTTTTCTTCGTCACTTATAGCCAAAGATGCAAATTACACTGGTCAACAAATTTTAGGTTTTTTTTCTGTAACTGGAAGCATAATAGGTGTTTTTGATAGGACTTTTTCGGTAGATTACGAATCTGAAAATAAAAATTTTCAAGCACGTCAGGTTTTTGAGTAATAACAGTAAGAAAAGTAAAAAATCCTTATTTTGGCAATTTTTGAAAATTTGTTAAAAAATAATGGAATGACGTAGAAGCTCGAAACATATTTCCAAAAACAACTTAAATGTAAATTCTGTAAGCAAATTTTAAGAAAGTTTTCAAATAACTGATTTAATATAGTTAGTTAAGGATGGATCTAATATTTTATTAGAGGTATGTTTCACCATCGTGCGATAACGCGTTATTTTTGAAGAAGTTTTCAAATTATAAAATTTTTTTCACTTTTCAACCCATATTTCTCGAAAACGAGACGTGTGTTGGAACATTTTCGTTAATGAATTCGTAATTCATGGAAAAAGTCTTATAGAAATGATGTATCATTTGTTCTGTTACTAGGAAAACTAGGATTAAAATACCTACCTTACAACAACTTATTGTGATATCACACATAATTAATTTTAAGGAGCAAAAACTTTCTTAATTTTGTTAATGAATAATATGTTATTGATATGGAAAAAGTATTTGAAAAGATATTTTGAAATGCTTTTAAAATTTAACAGTAACATCAAGGGAGCTTAACTTTTAATTTAATGCTAAACGTTCGGGCAGTTTTCGTACTCATTTCGAAAGAGGATTATGGATAATCCATTCAATTTAGTTCCATTCAATGAAATCAATGAACCAAATCATTGCTTCTCTTCAGACGATAGTTGTATAAACTTTGTCTAATCACTTCCAAAAACCATTTAATACTTCAATCGCAGCCGAAAGTAGATTTATAAATATAAGTGATTTTGTGCTAATTTTAATTGGATTGAAAGGATTATTTGAAGTAGTTTTAGTTGAAACTTATTAACAATATTCGAAATTATTATGATATTAATGATAAACCATATATATACAAAAACGCACATAATTTTTTCTCTATAATGTCAAATAAAATAATAAAAACTACAAAAGTTCAAGACTAACTTTCCTTTAAGTAAATATAATCTTAATAACTTTGAGCCATTCGGGAGTTCTATATTCAGACAGGTTTGCAATTCAATTGTTTCCATTTAAAAAATTTTAATTAATATTAATTCATGAAACGTTGGAATAAATTGTCCATGCTGTAATTAGAAAAGGATATTAATTTGAATTTCTATTTGAAATAACTAGAGGATTAAAATAATATACAAACTAACGTTAAACTTCCAGTTTATTTTAAGCTAAATTACGTGCTTTCCGAATACTGGTTTAGTATAAATTTTGGTAAAGCCATAATTCGTAAAGTACTGCTTCCAGACAAAATACATCCAAATTCGCATAAAATTATGAAACTACTTACCACTCTGGAAGAAGTTTTCCTATTAAGCAAAAATTTACATCTTAATTAACCTCGGGCATAACGCATTAAGGAATTCAACTGAATTTCTAGTTAACATGCTGTCCCAATTACTTTTTGGAACCATTATCAAGATACTAGAGAGCTTCTGAGATGAATTTATTGCTGGAGAGCAAGGCCTAGATTTCAATTAGCATCCAAAGTGTTCACGTCTGTGAATTATAATTAAATTTAAATGAAATAAATTTTCTTCTGTTTGCTTAAATATATGTCAGCGAATGTGTGGCGGATGAATGTTGTTTTAATGCGATTCTGACACAATTTCTAATTGAACTTGAGAATTGTGAAAAGTTGTAAAAAATTCAATAGGTTTTTTGAGATTAACAAGACACCGAAAATAATCCGCAGTGAGAGGCCTGAATTAAATTAAAAATATTCAACGTCAATTGACAATTAAAACACCCACTCGGCTGCCACGTGCAGGTCGTTGTCATGAGTTACGTATAAATTTAAGGTAATTCCTCGGCAAGCACCGAAACACGGCCATGAATATGCAAACAGGCTTATCGCGGAAGGTCCTCCGAGGCCGGAGTGCAGTGTAACGAATTCGTCGTTTAAGCCGAAACAAGCTCCCGTGGCATTGCTACTGTGACATGATCACTTGATTTTGCTATTTGTCGTCTTAAACCTCCGGATTAGTGCTCAATTTACAGAATTACCATAAAATGATTAAAAAGTTCAATTTTCCTGGCTCTGCCTACGGAAACTAAAACTGCTTAAGTTTTAACATGCAATAAAAAGTCATCTTTGGGCAAGGTCATCTTTGAATAGATTGATTTGCAGACTTTATTCTTCCAACCCCGGACCCCTGTTGTCCCGGAAAGACCCTCCCTTTACCCGGGCGACATAAACAACATAAAAATTGGCTTTCTTGTATGATACGCATGTTGCTATTTAGGTCAATTCCTAGAACATTCTTGCTGCAAAGCACCTATAAGAAAATATAGCCGTCGTAAAAAATCGGCCATTTGGTCGGATTTATAGGCACATTCATGTGGTCAGAAAATATTATTTCGGCCGTTCCCATGACTTAGTAATAACTCTTTAAGACTCCTTGGATATGTGCACAAGTTTTATTAAACTATCAGAAGCCCTGCGCCCGGAGTGGGCTTGGATTAATGTCTTCCGCCCAGATACACGCCGGGAGGTCCCGGGCTTATCCCGTCGCAACAAAGGAACCCCAGGAGCTGTGAGCTTCTCCGCAGCAGCTAAGTTCCATTGCCAGTGATAAAGCAGCCCCCGTAAAACTAAAAAGGAATTATTTCAGGGGCGACACTTTACACTTAAGCCGGGAAACATAAAATAGAAATATTTCTTTGTTCCCTTCCAGCCAGCAAGTGGTCTTTTAGAAAATCAATTTCAAGTTACGAATAAAAGCTCTTATGTTGATTGCTGATAGAAGAATGTCGACGAAGCGTCTCAGCCCGACAAAGGGCTCTGCACTTCTGCAAAAAAGGTTTAATCGACACGACAAACATTTTTCCCACCCGGAGCTCCAACAGCGCCGTCGTCTTAAGAAACTCTTCACGAGGATTTCCTTAGAGCTGCCAAGTGCTGCGCCGCACACCGACGGAGCGACGTCCTCGCTCTGCAGGAGTTGCTGGTTTCGCATCGCAATAACTTCTAGCACCATGTTTCGATGGTGCTGCTACTCGGAAAAGCTATTAGTGGTCTAAATATTTATGGTGGCTATTTCAGATAATCGAGATATGCTCCTGGAATTACCCAAAATGTTATGAATTCCTCACTATGATTACAGGAACCAGTGACCATCGCACTATATTTTAACGGGCGAAAATGCAGAGGGCGCTTATCTTTTATAGTTTTCGAGCTTACAATGTCTCTCCTGACTTCAAAGGAAATTGTTGTTCAGATTTGAGTTTCAGATAATACAATATTATATTCACGTGTGGAATAATCCCTAAACTGAATAGGTGTCTTAATAAAATTCCTTCTGACCCATTGACACTTCTTCTATTTGCTAACCTATTTTAAAGCACACGTCTACTGCAATTCTGTAAATACAAATAATGCAAAACCTCTAAACAGCGTTACCTTCGTACAATTTGGATGGAAAATGTTCTTGAAAATAGTCGTATAAGGGTTTTCTGGGTCGCTGAAGCGTAAAACTAAAGTGAAAAAAGTGAAAAGAAATGTTTAAACTCTTGTTATATTGTAGTAAAAATAATATTAAAAGTGTTCTTAATGTTTATAAGCAATTCTCTTAATAGTTATGAATTAAAGTATAAATTTTCTATAAAAAATGAACTTTCATGAGTTTTATAAGATCTTTAATAAACAATGGTTGTTCTTTAATCTAAAAGATTATTTTACCCACTAAAAACAAATAGAAGCATAAGATAGAGTTAAAATTTTGAAGCGCTTAAAATAATTTTATACATCATTTGTGGATGAAAAAGATGAGTAAAATTTTAAATGCTTCCGAATTTTAACCCTATCAAAAACAAACAGAGAAATTTTTCAATGCGTAAAGCGCTATAGTATTGTAAGTTCTCAATTACCAACACTCCTTAAACCATTTGCATAAGCTTATCTAGTGCAGAGTGTTTGCGTTAAATTTTCATGTTTCATGTTTCAGATCTCCACAAAAAAAATCGAAGACACTGATTTAAGAATCAAAAATAGCTCAAAAAAAGATGAAAGAAAAATTACAAAGGAGGAACATATTCCAAGCTGAGTCAGCCAATTCAGTTCGTTATTCGAAAACATGAGGGTATTGTGGGGCATGAATAATATGAATTTTGGCGATGTAAGGGATTTTCGACGATAAGACATCCAATGTTTTGTTTTACGGTTTAGTAGGTACCTACTTTAAATTTTGTATCAAGTTAAACATCAAATATTGTAATATTCCTTACATATTGGGGATTTTAAAATACTGACTTTAGGTGCTCAAAACATTTTATAGCAAAAAAATACATATACTTGATTTTATTTCATTATATATTACCAATATGCCCAAATTTTTTTAAGATAAATACTATTTTCAAAAGTATATTTTAGCATTTTGCTCAGTTGGTTTCAAGTATCTAGTGTTCTGATGGGTTTTACTAGAAATTCAGTAAACTTCGCTAGAGATACACTGCATTATACAACTGATATTGTAATAATTTCCTACCTAGATAAAATAAGATATAATATACTAATATTTAAATTTAAAAAAAGTTTATATTATAGTATTCAGAAATGTGTCAAAAAGGCTTAAATCGCAAAATCTATACCCTTTCTTTCTTAAGCTCTTACATTTAAAAATGTATGTTAACACAACTTCAATTTCACTTAATTAAGAGACTGATAAACATCTTTGCACAAGAGCCTTCAAGAAATATTGGACGGCTGTGTTTAAGGCCAAGTAATCTGTGAACTTGGGAAACTATTAAGACATTTTGCCATCTCCGGAAAATTTGGTGAACGTTGGCGGTATAATTAACCTTAATTAAGTAAACGTCTTCTCGCTCATTTTTCAGAGGAAGCGTCTGTTCGAGCCCAGAGAAATTCCGAGAACAGAAGATTTCTATTACGGCGGCGACAGATAAAACCAGAAATTGGGCGCTCGAATGTTCCTAGTCGTGAAAGTTCACCTGAATTTAAGTGGTATAAATTTATACCGCCCTCCATTCCGAATAATTTAACAGAGGCTTTTAGAACGCAGAAATTGGACAGAGGGAACAATTTTTTTTCCGAACTCGGGTTCAAACAAGAGGGCACTCCTGACATTATCAGCTTTTAGCGTGGAATTACAATGAGCCTAAATTACTTTTCCATTATCACTAATCGCAATCGAGCACTGAGATAACCTCTCAACGACCTATTTACCAGGATCATCAGAAAGGCAATTTTTCTCGTAAAAAATGTTTTGGTGCCTGTGCGGGTGGGCGCGCATGTCAGACCTTTCGCGGATGCCTACCCCCTTCATCCGGGGCGGGGGCGGAACTCCGAAAAAAACGAAATTCCGGAAGTGCGATATCTACATGAGAATAAAAGTTCGGTGACGGAGGCCACCGCGGGCTCCCAACTCCCAACTTCCTACTACCAACCTCCTCAGATAACGACGTAAGTTTGAACATTTTGGGGAGCTCTTTACGGAGCCGGTGGGGCAGACATAGTTGCGATGAAGTTTACTGAAAATATGCGCATAATTGGCTCGAGCCACCAAAAAATCCAACTCAAAGACATTGACGAGGCACGACATGAACTTTGCGAGATTCGAGCCACGGCGCTGTTTTGGATCAATAACGCTCCGACCAAGGATGATTCGATTTAAAAAAATTTATACACGCCCAATGGAGGCGAAGGGCACATGCCTTTTCTGCCTGATGTGACATTGAGGGATGAATACGTAAGAGGACGTCACGAAGGTTGCAATGCAAATTAAAAAAATCAACCAACGGTCCCCAGACTGTTTTGTTGAACTTGGGTCACACTAACCTTTACCCCGGAAAGGACCCATCCTATGGCCATTAGATAAATAGCAAAATTCATTTATGAAATTGAATTGTGTTACTCCTGACTAAGGCATATTTTAGCTGACGCAAGAGGTCGCTTCCTATTCCGTTTGATACCGGCACTCTGGTCCTATGAATACTTTATGCCAGCCCCATAATCTAGCTGAGATCAACCTCATCACGGAAATGTTTAAAAATTCAACCTAAGCACAAAGGAATTTAATGGAAGAGACAATAATATTATCGGACTTTGGATGCATTAAGTCTCCAAGAATAAAAAATTTATTCGTCCCTTGGATGTATTTGAACGTGGATAAAATTGTAAATACGAATTCCCTTGGCCTTTGGCATACTCGTATGCCCGAGCCATAGTTAGATTTCAATATGTATATTAAAAAACCCCAAATCAGTTTGTCTGCTCTTCCCTAAAAGAAGATTATTTGCTCATATTTTAGGGACGAAACGTCATGTCTAATTCATTTTCTCTATGTTTGTTTTTATCCTGTTTTCATGTACGTACTTAAATCACGATTTACTTTTGCTTATCATGGTCTTTGCTCCAAAGTTTGCTGTGGGCCTTTATGGTTCTACGGGTTCAACAACTGAAAGGTTTTGTCCCCAAAATATGTATGTTACCGAATCCAAGAAGTTTTTGGGACTGATTTATTTATTTTACTTACAAATAAATTCTATTTTTGTGGTTTAGCGAGATATCCTAATAATTTCTACATGTCTACGCATTTATTCATTCATTTTCCCTTTGTGATAAAAAAAATGTTGTTTAGCAACAGACTTTCGATTTGTTACATATGTATATATATTTAGCAACCTAGCCTAGGATATAAATATTTTTAAGTCTATAAATATCCTCGTATGACAACTGTCCGAAAAATTTGGAAAACTTTGAAGAATTCTTAATATATTATAATTCAAGATATTTTAGCACCATTTGAGGCTCTCCCATTTAACTGCATGGAAGTTTCGTCTAGACAGAGGAAATTCTGAAAGGTACAAAAATTATATTAATTTATATTATATACTAAATCTTATATTTCTACATAATAAATATGCATCAATCCTTTTTCGTGGCGGTAATCTTTATTATTTTGAAAGTAAAAAAGCTTACAAATCAAAATTTAACTATGTACATATATATCATAAAAAGTATTATGCTAAATACGAACTTAACTACATAGAAGAGAAAGGTATTGATTTTATCTGAAAGAAACTTTCATGCATGATAAAGACACTGTGGGAACAAAATGAGTAGGTAAGTTTTTGTAATCGGCAATCTGTAAAACTTTAACGTCATGGAAAGAATGATAGAGCGAACGTTTTTGTACCCATTCTTTGCACTACATACATGCACTAAAGGGGCGATATTTTAAAACTATTTAGCCTTAAAAAAATAAATAATTCTTCAAATTTAACGTACTAAACTGTAAGTTTCATTTCAAGGGTTACAGTACCTACTGTAAAATGAGCAAAAGGGGTTACAGTACTGTACAGTACTGTAAAATGAGAAAAAGGGGCAAACATTAACACTTTTTTTATGTTTTTAATTCTTAATTAATTATCATAAATAAAACAATAAATAATATATTACATAGAATTATTATATTTTAAAATAGAGTTGATGTAGTCCTTTCTTTTAAATATCTAATATTTTAAATTTCTAATTTAATTTCATGTTTACAAAGTTGAAATTTTAACAGAAATAAAGTTATTTATAATATCATGTTGTAATTTTGCTCTATGAGAACTGAAAACTCTGTAATAAATTATACTTTAACTATTTTACGCCTTTTGTTAAGAAATCCGCAAAACACTTTCATTGCTATACAACATGAAAAGCAGTCAGGAAGGAAATTTCCGATGAACGTTTCCGGAAAAATATGCAAATGCATGTACCTGACTGCCAGCCACACCTTACCAGAGGTGAAATTCTGACCCATTTTCCGTGCGTATGCTCGACTGCCCCAGTCACATTCATCGAGGTGCTCGGACGTCAAACCCTTCCCTTCCTCTAGTCTAGAGTCTAGAATCTAGATCGGGATTCGGTGCAGCACCTTTGCCGGCTCTCGACTTAAATACAAACTTTTGGAAGAGGCACTCATCTCTGAGCCACTCAATTTCATCCCATTTATTAGAATCGTGGGGCTCCTTCGACTGACCAGTCAATTTATTTTCAGCAAGTATTACTCACATGCTTTTCGGAGGGTGGTTCAATGGTGGGTTTTATTCAGGGGCCATTAATCTTGCACTAGCCACGGACTCCTTCTGCGGCGGTGCTCCCATTCCTGGGGCCCCTTTCGATGCCGTGATGTATGGGCTCGAAGTGAATATGAATCCAGAACTGCGGGCACGGCCCCGTCCGGGTACCTGCGGACTAATCCGGGCCGGCCCGGGTATGCAAAGCACATTAAACCATCATTAGAGTGCAATAAAGCTTTCAAGGGCTCATAGAGGAGCAGCCTCATCAAATGTTGGTCAGACCATCTGCCGGCCCTTCCAGTCCATTTGATCCAACTGCTGAATCTATTAGACTATGGCCGAACTATTCATGGCCTGGACTAATGCCGCTAATTTCGTATGCAGGAGCTGTGCCCCGTGCTTTATTACACTCATTCAAAGTACGTGCCCTTGTAAAATTTAACTTTTCAGCTCTCCCCGGTATGAAAAAGTTGGTGGCTCTGCAGTGGCCCGACAACGAAGACAGAACGAACTCCGGCCGGGAGTCTCGACAACAAACTCCATCTGTTACACACCGCTCGAATGATGAGCTATAAACCAAACAAAATGCCCAACTTCAAGCTGTACGTCAAAACTTGCAATATATGCGGATTTCAGATCCACTTAATATTCTTGAATGGAATCTCTAATAAAAGTTCCGGGATGTCTGGGCCGCGGCGCAGTCAGTTCCTGCCCAACAAGCTCGCTATTTTTATGCAGCGATTTGTAGAATGAATTCTCGCATTTTTCGGAGGGGATTTCAGTTCAGCTAAGCACTTTTATCACCGAAGGGTACACTTAATGCACTAGCGGCGTGGTGAGCCCTATAGCCACGATATCGGCGGAAGTTATATGATTTGCATTTGAACGCAGCCCGATTTGATCCTGATAGCGCTTAAGCCGGCAACCACCGATGCCAAGTCCGACATAATGGAAATAGCGCCCAGAGTGGATTTTTAGAGTCTCATAAATCATTTCGGACTTATTAGAATATCTTAGAGCATAAAAATTATATGTCTCCCGGGAATAGTTTCCATGAGATATGGGGTACGGGACGGTATAACGACGGCATTTATCCAGAGCACAATTCATGCGAAGGAGCTCTGCAGAAAAATGATAGGAGTCTAAAGAAAAATTTTTCCCGGCTCAACTGGGATGGGTGTTGCGTTCCAACTTCCAGTATAAAAAGACGCCCTCTGTCCTGCTTAAATTTTATCTTAGCTCAAGTCTAGAAATTATGAATGTCTTTTTGGGAGCTTCTTTAGGAACTATTCATTGCTCGCTTACGACTTAGCTTATTGTAGCTCATATATTATAAATGACGTCTTTAATAGGGTGCATGGCTATACTTAATCGAGTTATAAAATATATTAAGATAAGTAGGTACGGATAAAAGTTTTCAAAGAACATGGAGAAACTGTAATTAATAATTTCAAAAATATTTCCTTTAATACCATCGTACATAACATTTACATTTGATGTCTCTAAGTTATTCTACGCAAGTACTAAAAATAAGCAAAATTTTATTTTACTTTAAATTGCCATTTTACAAGACAAATGCGTGCTTGTCACCGTTTATAAATCAAGAAATATATTTACCTTAAATTCGTTCATTTAATGGATTTTTAAACAACTTCAAAATAAAAAGGTGGAAACATGTTCAATTGCAACTTCACTTGTTGGGTATATGCAAAAATGACGTCAAAACTAAACATCTCTTTTATTCTTCATTTAAAACCCAAATGAACGTTTGACCTTAAATTTAATCTGTTTTATTGAACGAAGGGCAACAAGTTTTCAAAATAGATAAATCTCTCAAATGAATCGATAATTCCCCAATAATTAGACAAAAGCCGTTTAAAATGTGTAAGAAACCAAATTTATTAACCCATATCAAAGTCGGTTCAACTTAACATCGAAATTGGTGCCTTAAAAAGTTCAATTTTATAAGTTAAATTGAATTTCAAAGTGCTATTCAATGATACGGAGCCAATTGCTTAATTAAGGAAAAACTTATAGAAGACTGACACATGTCGGAACTAACGTGACATCTGATAAAGGCTCAATTCACATTGTTAATTTGTTTCCGGCTTTTGAGTTCCATTAAGCTGGCTCCTTATAAATTCTCTTTTTTAGGAACATTTTCATTTGCGCTTGATACGTCACCATATTTGAGTACATGTAAGCAAGGACAGGACACGCTTTTGAGTAATATCTGCCATTCAACATTTGCCAGCTGCCAGTATTCCCAAAGGCTGAAAATTACGCATTTGGAAATATTTTAAAGTTAACAAAATTACTTACACCTGAAAACGCCAACATTCTGTCTAGGACTGTCATGTTATGTTGTACAGTATGGTGCACTATGGTGCATTTCATATGAGGAATTTGTTCATTTAAAATATTAAAAATTAGTCAAAATCACTGCAGCATATTTTATCACTAAGAGGTCATTCTGATTTTACTAAAATCGTTTTTTAAGAATTAAGAATACTTTTATTTACTTTTTTGAACTGATAAACAAACCAACATTCCGGAGAATATTTTTTTTCAATGCCTCCACTTTCCCTGTACCTAATTATTTAAACACAGAAGAAAATGTTGTTGGTACATATATTTATTAGAATGGCATAAATTAAAAGAGCAAAACAAAATCGCTAGCCTTTTATTGGGAAAAAATATAACCAGAAAACAGCAAATCGTTAGCATTTGGTACTTAATAAAATATTCGTTTTTCCCATCTACCTAGTACAAAATAGCCCGCATTATATAGTTTTACTTAGAATTTTTTAAAGAAACAATTTCTTCTTAATTTTGAATATTAGTGCTAGTATAAACTTTCTTGGCGATATCAATAAATCAGATACCAATCAAATCACACTAATATATTTAATTTTTTTTTTTAAATTTCTCACAGATATAACTGAAAATAGACTAGACGAAATTTCCACATATGTTTTTAATTTATTTATTAATTAGAACAAATTGTAAGTCTTCAGCTAATCGGGAATCTATGGGACAGGCATAACTAAGTATTCCATTAAATGCGTTGTTGTAGGAAAAAATTACGCGTATTTTAGAGTGTAGTACAATAAATGAAAAATTTTAATTCACTATACCGCAGAAGCTTTTGCAAAATTATTTATATGTATGGTTGCTTCAAGCAAAATTTAGAAAAAAATATTATATAATACAATTATATGTATAACAATAAAATGGAAAAATAATTTTAATGTTGTAAGTCTAACAACATGGTAGACCGCATAAAGAGATTAAAGTCTTAGCTGTTGCACTGGCACTATGTGGGTTCGAGGAGGAAACTTTAATTATAAATTCATTAAGGAAATTCTCATTTAATATTTGGAAGGTTTTGGTTCACAGGCCCGGGCGTTAAGCCCACCACTACTTTGGCAACTGGCAGAGAAGCCTTTCTCTGCATTTTTGCCATCGTAGTTAATGTTAATCCAATTACTTTGCTTGCGCTCAGCCCACCGCACGTGCTGTTTCCCACCCGTTTTTTGCTACTTTGTATAATTTAAGAAAAAGGTCAGGACGGAACAACTACTGGAATAATGTTGAATGAAAAATATATCCAAAATTTAACGAAATTTCGAGGATCTGCAGGGAAATGTGCGAAGAGCCCATAAGGCGACCATTCTCGTTGATGACATGAAATTTTACTCAAGGCCCGGGCTTAAGAAAATCCAATCCCACAAGATTATTCTATCCACCCACCAACTCATTGCGGCTTTCCACTGCCCTTGGATGATAGCCGTTTCTGGCGGATTTTATACGCGGGATAATTAGTTCTAGTAAAGCGAATTAGGAAACTTCTCTAAAACGACCCCCATAACAACCGGAGATTAAAGGCGATAAATAAAGTGGAACGCAGGTGATGACAACGGCTCAAGGTGAAATTTTATGAAACGCAAGATGTTCCCTGATTGTCAACAAGATAAGTCTTACTTATCTTGCCCTTGAGGGCGGTAAGATTTTATCGTGCCTCTCTGGAGTATTATAGAACAGATTTTGAGCGTTGTAAATAGTTTGTCTAAGTAACTCTGAGTAAGAGAACATAGCCTTTGATGAATGCCCCGCTACCTAATTTCTTACGCTGATATTATTTCTAATTTAAAAATCCCTACTATGTTTTGAATAGGGTATGACATTTATAAATATGAATCAGATGGTATGTACCTGTAATAAGGTAATAGTATATTGTGCAACAAGGGCGTAAAGTAGCCGTTTGCGCACGCTAGCAGCAATAAACGCACGAGCGAAGCGAGTGTGTTTAGCTGCCAGCGTAAGCAATCGGCTACGCCCCGCCCGAATTGCACATTTTATTTTTCCTCACTAGTGAGGGAAATGTGCCACTAAAGCGCACGCCTTTCGGGTTGGACAGTGGCTTATTATCCACTCGTGCTTTATATTGTGCAACAAGGGCGGTGCGTAGCCGACTGCGCACGCTGGCAGCAATAAACGCACGAGCGAAGCGAGTTTGTTTAGCTGCCAGCGTAAGCAATCGGCTACGCACCGCCCGAGTTGCACAATAAAGCACTAGTGGATAATAAGCCACTTTACAACCGGAAAGGCGTGCGTTTTAGTGGCACTTTTCCCTCACGCGTGTGGAAAAATTATCTTTTTGGAGCTATTGGGAAAAACCTTAGTGACATTTAAAATAAAACAAGGAATAGGCGTTGTTTCTTCTTATTATCATATTTTAATAAATTTCTGAGGGCGGTTTAAGTTTAATATTTATATGAAATAACATCATGCGACATTTAGAACTTGTACAAAAAAAATTGATTTTCTTTTACTTTACCGGAACACAAGATTCATTCATTCATAAATGGCAAAGTTCGCTAGTCATTCTAGGATTCAAGTGGGAGGACGATTTTTATTTCTATTGTATTAAACTTAAAATGGCAAAATATACAAGAGATTTTTTTCAGTTACTTCGCTAACTGAGGAAATTAGGAGAAGCGAAGATGTACCTATTAATATGTAATTACGAACATCTTTTTTAATTTGTAATCTATTCTAGTAAACATTATTTGAATTTATACCTACATACATTAGAATTGAACTCGAGGATCCTAAAAGCGTTTTGATCCATTTGAATAATAATCCTATTTAGTAGTAATATTTGAACGCAAATATGAACCATTTTTACGATGAATTTATTTATCTCTTTAACTCGTGGGTCCCATTGCTTTGAACTGTTTCTTTATTGATTTTGACATAAAAAAGTGCGTAAAATGGAAAACAGGGAAATGCTGCAAATTAAGGGGGTGTAAATCACTCTTTTAAAGTGTAAAAATAAAAATTTCAATTTTTCTTCTACTAGCAGTTTTCTGGTTTATTTTCGAAATACTAAAATAATATAAGTTTATATTTAATAAGTCTAATGTTGAGTAGTTCTGGATTTCGAGAAGTTTATTGAAATAAAGAACAAATATTTTAACGACAATTGAATTGAATGCGTTTACCGAACTGTTTAGGATCTTGATAGACATAAGAATTGGCGTATCGAATCGATCATAATTTTATATTCAATTTGCAATATTCCTAAGTATCAATGAACTCAAAGTGTTGCAAGTAACACGCCTTATCAATAAAACTGCTATTAGATGAAAAACACTTAAAACAACATAAACAATAATGACCTGAAATAAGCAGAGCAATATAACCAGATGGTTATGTCTGAAAAATAGGTTAACAGGTGAGTCCTCGAGCCACCTCGACTCCGGTCGATATGGGAACTTATCGTTGACATGTCTTAAAAGGGCGATGAAAACACTTCTCCGGTCGATTTCAGACATTCCGATATCATTTCGTACATATGTGATACATTCGGAGGTAATCTGATGCCCTTCCTTCTAGTTAACTTTATAGCCACGAGAATATCTGCCGTGCCGTGCCGTATAGTAAAGTATCCCTGGACGGAGCGCGTCGCAGGGTAACGACGCTAGAGAGAATGTGGCTAAGTGCCCTCATGTGAATGAGTCGCGTCGTAAATTTTCATAAGTCGGCACAAGGACTCCGATGTAAAAATAGCTGTTACCACTGCTACCGTGCAAAACAAAATTATTTAAGTGCACGGAAAATGATTATATTTTGTGGGAAAATTTTGCGTACGTACAGGCGACGGCTACAGCCAGAGTCTAATTCTTCTTAGTTAAGAGCACATATTACGGAAAATTACGTGTAGTTGGACGGCGTTTATTACTCCTCGGCAATAATTTTGTTTGTGGCTTACCATTCCCCTTGACTGCTTGCCCTTAATTTTGGCCCCACTACCAAATTGTTGGGCGGTCAAGAGTGTACCTAAAAAGAGTCGTAAAATGTCCAAATAATTGCAATTACCCAAAACGAAATTATAACAATACAATCTGAAAAACAAATCTAAAACCTCTTTTTTTTTAAAACGTTTAGTTTCATTAACACTAATTTTACGACAACACCGCCAGTTTGACGGTTTTCACATGATGAAATTAACAACGGTCATAAATATTAATTTTTAATGAAGTATGTATATTATTTTTGATTGATGTAATAATAATAAATCTTTACCAAAGTTTAAGGTGAAACATTTCAAATATTAGCTTTTGAATATTTTAGGAGAGTTTTGTATGAACTTAATTCAAAAATATCTGCCTTCCTTCGGGCACTTTGAACGTTCTAAATTTAAATTAATACATATTTATATTTTTATTTCTAAGTTCGTACATTTATAATAGTACACGCTATCTATTTTATACAATTTGTTTTGGTTTCCGCCCTCCAAGTGTAGATTTGTTGTTTTCTTCGCTATGATAAAAACACATTCATGTAACAAAATGACCTGGAATTAATATTGTCTTACTAAAGTTTGTTTATTTGCATAAATGTTGTTTCTGTTTATGTTTAAAATATTATATAATTACCTTTTACTTAACTTAACAACATTTATGTAAGGATATTACCCACAAATTTTCTCCAAGACAAAATTGCTCTTGTTGTGGAAATCAAATTTTTAAAATAAAATAATTACATATATAAGTTTTTTTTAGGATAGTTTAAGTCGTATATGCTCCTTTAAATCCTAATCATGAAAGTAATGACTTTTCTACCCTGCCGAAAATTTGGATTATTTTTTAAACTTTTTTTTTAAATTAATAAAGATTACCGCATTTTTAAATCTTCTTAAATTTTATTCGAAAATATTTTTTAGTTAATATATTTTTTCTTTTATAGCAGACTGATATAACAGATTTCAAATTATTTTACCATCAAGTATTTGTGACTCTGTGTAATTTTCAAAGGCAATACTTCAGTTCTAATACAAAAGCTTAATTTCAGGTTTTTGATGCTCTAGTTTTTGAGTCTCGGAACTGGAAAAGAATCTTATTTATCTTTCACAACATTTTTACTCATTATATGCTTCCCAAATTTTATTAATAAGCTGTTTGAAATGCTTTTTTAAATCCTTTTTAGTTTAAATAGTTTTGAATTTATGGATAAAAAACTAGAATCCGCATGTGAACATTTATATTGTTTAAGATTAAGGTCAAAATTTCCGACAGTGTGTATTTTTAAGAAATATAATTTCTTTCAATATTAGCTATCTATTGTTTCATTTTCATTAATGATTTTGTATACATATATGTATATTGTATTACAACATAATATTATTCAATACATACGATTTTGATTTTGAAGATACTGAAATGTGTTTATTAGTTTCGTGTAATAAATTCAGAATTTAAAATGACATTCAATTTATTTATTGCAAAGATATGATTATTTGTAGGTATTATATATTTTCTGAAAGTCGGTTATTTATTTTGTGCGGAAGCAGTTCGACGAGCCAATTTACTGCAATGTGCTATTAATTACGGGAAAAAAAATTTCCTGGAAGTGTAGAACTCAATTAAATCCACAATCAGCATCTGGAATATATGAACATTTTAATTTTGCGGTAACAGCTCAATTTGCCAACGAGAAAAGCCCCCGCCGCTTTCTGTAAAAGGGTATTAAAAAATACATAAACGTTGAGAGAAAAACAATCGTAAAAACATTTGTACAAAATTTATTTATTAAACAAACTGAGCAGTCGGGTAACAAAATGGTTGCTGGGGTTCATATTAATCACTCGACAAAACAAAATATGTGCCAATTTGCTGGGATTAATGGGCCGTAACATTGTCGAAAACATTAATGATTTACGGTATAGGAAAATAAATTTTGCGCATTGAATTTTTGGTGGCCAAACTTAACAGAAGTCGCTTATCCTCGAAAAATAAACGGATTTCTATCTACAAATTGAGTTACGTTAAGTCTATACAATAAAAACGAGTTATCCTTGTGTTTAACACTGTCTGGTTATTAATTGCTAGATGAATTACTCCCGCTGTTTCCCTTAAAACTGCATTTATACAATTTCCAATTACGCATGGTTTCACTTTTAATCCCGCGCCATCCGTATAAAATGTTCACAGCTTCGCTGAAAGTCCGTCCGTGGTTTTGCCCCTTGTCGTGCTTATTGGAATGATGTGTGCGTAATTTTAATTTATTTACAAAATTATCAATTAACAAAAGTATCTCGTTAATTCTCACGTAGTGTGCTTAATTACATACATATCATCTGTAGACCGATAGAGCCGCGGTGTCGGCCGATTTTTTCAATTATTAATTTCGACGTCCTACTGACGACTAGGGTCCGAACATATTGTTCCCAATTTTTAAATTTCACGAAATTCGCCCGGAATCCTCTTTGAGGAGACGTTATCAAAAGGTTTAATTTTTGTATCGATTTCGTCAAATATCAATCGGAATGCAGGATTTTAGCTCCTCCAGATGAGCAGGATGCCCGCGAATAAACCCTTGTCAATAGTGGCAATTAGCTAATTTGAAAATTTATCTCAAATCCATCTAGCCAGCTCTGGGTTGGCTGTAATGTGTCGAGCTTAAGTTCGAAACTAAAATTTCAATCGGATTTTATGGCTTATCGGACTAATCGAGCGAAATCGATACAAAATATTTCCCTGCAATTGCTCCGCTCGGCGAATTTTTCTACCACGGCGGCGGGAGATGTTTCTACCTGGTGAGGGGTGCCAGATGCATCATCGCCAAAAGGATCAGCAGGGCATACATCGGGCAAGTGGCCCCAATTAGCCTGGCGCAGCTCCCGTGGTGGAGCTCCGCAAAACTTTCACCTGAAAATACACGAAAAGGTCAATCAGTGTTGTTTGCTTCGCCAGAACTGTTCTATTTTACATTTTAATGTTTGCAGCGAAAGACATAAACGGGAGAGGGAACCTTTTTTACTACTTTCGAATACATTTGCATTTCTGAAAAATCTACGTGAAAGAGAAACGTTAAAATGCGGGTGAATGACTGCAAATGGAGCATCCTCATTTTAAGATCCTCCTGATCCAGAAATGCTATTTTAAATATTCTGGAGGGTTGGACATACTTTCTAAGTTTTGTTAAGTAGAAAAAGCCATTTGTTAAGAAGTAACACATTGAGGGTTGTTTCAAAATCATACAAACGTCTTTAACTAGATACTCTATTCTCATTTTTTTCATAGAAGGGTAAGGATTTAAAGGATATCTTACAACAGTTTTACACGACAACTTTGGGCTGCTACAGTTTCATTTTTTCCAAACAGCTTTTTTGTATCAACCAAAACATTTCCATTTTTGGAATTATCAGAATATAATTAAGTTTAAAAGTTAGTTTTTTTCCTATAGAAATAAGTAAGTAAATAAACAATTCTTTATTAATAATTTAAATCGAATTCTTAAATATGGTGTGTGGCAATGTGATTTTGTTCTTTGCATTATATGGCTCAAATTGGGATAATTATACTTACTCTTCTAATGCATATGAAAATATATAAATTAAAATGTAATGTCTTTGACAAACGCTCTCCTTGACAGTTAAAGAAATTACCCAATGTAAAACTCCGAAGATTTCAATGCAATCAATCGAATGCAAAATTCTGTAGCGGTACCTTTACATAATTTTTTATGAAGAAATCCCATTCGTGAATATGTTATTAAATGATTTCATTTGGTTTGCCTACGTTGAATATAAGTATAAAGTAAACTAATTATAATTAAATATAAATCAATCGACTAATTTCTCAGAAGCTAATTTTATCAAGATTTTTAACTTTTCACCAGATCTTTTTGGTCTTCGCTTTCAATCAAATTAGTCTAAAAGTCAAAAATATTTACGATCTAATTTCTTCAAGTCTGTTTAAAATGATTGTATTTTTAATAGTTCTTATAACTGGCTATTTTTTTATTGCATAATTACAACGAAAATAAGGAAGTAATTACAAAATATATACAATTCGGAATAATTGTTAGAAATGAAAAAATGACAATGGTAAACTTTCGTTAAAGTGATTTAAACTTAAGAAGATACTATACAATTTCATTTGAAGCATTTCTCATTTCTTAAATCTATATTCGCCGCAAAGTATTATCTAAGCTCTTTTTGTAATAGTTTTACTGCGTAAGCTCGTTGATGAAATCTTAACGCGACATTTATGCACAAAAGATTTTGAAATGAGGGTTCTTTGCCTTTTTGTATCTCTGTCAATTCAAGAGATAAGCTGAACAAAAAGGTGACCTTGCTGAAATGAACGAGCAGTGAGAAGGGCGATTAGGATATTTTTTAAAGGAAAAAACGACTAACGTAAACCCTAAAGTAATTTATCACAAAATTCAGAATAAATTAACGAAGCTCTTAATTAATTAGGAAAATGTTGGGATTTTTCATGAACTCAGGGGGGTGATTAAGCATTCTTCAACCAGCTGAATTTTATCTGTTTTTGGATCAATTTAGCTTGCGTAGAGGAGGATTTACGTCACTGTTTACTTACTTTTCTATAAAATTTTTAGCGTTTTACATCTGGTAAAAGCAAAACAATGTTCTAAAAATGCTAACATCTATGCTGTTTTCGAGGTCGAATTTGTTAAAATAAACATTTGGCCAGTCCTTTGCGGTTTCCTTAATGTGAACATCAAAGAAAGTCTTAAAGAATTTAAAAGGATCAGAGGAAAAAGTAGAAAAAGCTAATTGGCTTCATTCAGCTTCCAAAGATTTAAACTCACAAAAGAGTTTTAAGCCCCTTAAAAGGCGGTAATAAGAGTATTTTCAATAAAAAGTGAATTTGTGGCATACTATGTATTTCTAATTGAAAACCCACGGAGTTCCATTCTTCCGATAAGTCTCAGAAACTAAGAAAACTAATTATGTGTTTTTCGATATTAAAGTTGGTTTGTTTTAAGTAATGTGTTTTGACTTTTGAGAGTTTGCTTTGAAAAGGCGGCCAGAAAATGTCATCAGGTTTTTCTAATGAAAATGGCTACCAATCGCCCAGAAGAAATATTGATGAAATATAATAAAAGTGATGAACATAAATGTGAACACCTCCAACGGTGTTTAACAAAATTTTAAAATTATAAATGTGGTTTAGAATTTCTCTAATAAAACATCAATTTCTCCTTAAATCCTTTTTTTTTTAAAGCTATAAAATCGGTTTTCGTTGTCTACAATAACATATAAAAAGACATGTGTCCATTTCCTAAAATCCCTTTTACAAATGCAAATGCTTTAGAAATACAATTTTCGTAAATTCAATTCTTGCACAGATCCCTCGATTAGAAATGTTACGCCAGTCGCACATAGTTTGTTGCGGAAAATCCGAGAAAGGTCACATTTGGAAAATTCGCAAAATTCATTACATGTTGATGTAACCGCAACCCCGAAATCTTAATTAAATAAATAAAACAACCCCGGGTCGCTTAGAATTAATTAATGGGGGTATGAGTGCCGTGCTAAATTCTCTCTATAAAACCCTTTAATTACGTCGGCGGTCTGCGACAAAGTTTTGAACTGAGCACGATTCAAAACGGAGATGTTTCATTTTAACATTTTTTTAAAAGAAGTATAAAAGGACGGGTGTTGAGTGCAGCCCCGGAAGTGCAAGTGCATAATTACGATTGTCGTCTAAACGACGCATTTTTCTTTCAACGTTAGTTAGCAAAATATTCGTCAAAGTCGTCCCGGATGGTTATTTTAAGTGCATAGTAGTTAATTTTTAATATCGAGACACCATGGGACCGGTTCTTTGAGAGATCCTTGAACATTTTCAAAGGAAAGGCACAGGACGTGGACGGTTCGCAAAGTACCCACTTTTCTTTTCGTTTTTTGGGAAAAGTGCAAGAGCTGAAAGTTCTTCACTAGGGAAAATTGTCCGCCAAGTCCAAAGGCATTCAGCTACACTATAGCAGTTCTTGCTAAAGTGAATTAAAAAAGTTTCGCATGCAATTGAAATTTCCTTTCGTGCCATGAAGCACATCTATTAGAAGTGATGATTAATCGCTACGAGCTATGCTTCTAGCTAAGTTGAAGGGGCGCTGGAAAAGTCCAAAAGTGGAGTTAATTCAACAAAACTCACAAAAAAGTTGGTATTCTTTTTATGAACCTTCCACACATTATAGTCAAGCAATTTAATGATTTCAATTATCTTCTATAGTTGAACAAGAGTTCAAGAACGTTAATAGAAGCAATTGGTGAAAATAAGACTCTACTTCTTTTTCGTTATGGTTCTTTTAATGTTATCCCCACAGTGCGTTCAAAATGCCTCCTCCCTTAGGGAAATCATATTCCGAGACTTGCTTATGAGTCTTATGACAAATAAAGCTAACGACTTCATGATTTATTTAGCAATTTTGCGCTTATGCTTAAATAGAGAAGACAGAATAAAAATGGTGGTCAATATTTCTAAGTTAGACCTGCACTTAGTTTGAATACTATATTAATTAAATAATAACAATATTCCGGGATCTCTATTTCGTTTCAGTACGTTGTAAAGCTGCCAATTTTGTCTCCCTACTACCGACGCGCATGAATACAAAATTAATGTTTCAGAGATATGCAATCATATAAAATACCAACACTGTATAAAAATAAATAAAATGCCTATTTAAATCTCATCCAGATTTTGGGTACATTGTATTAACTAAAAACGACGCATAAATTGCAGAGGTGAAACTACTTTTCAAATGCGATTTCTCGAATTATTGCTTTTGCGACTTTCAATTATTGTGAAATACTCCAAATTTTAAACATGTTGCGTCTTGAAATTTGAAAAGTAATTTCAGCTCGGCAATTTATAATTTATGCGTCGTTTTTAGTTAATACAATATACCTACCCAAAATGTGGATGAGATTTTGGTGCATATTAGCATATTTTTGGATGTTCTCAATATCTGCTAAATTTTACTAAATTGAGTCTGCTGAAGATAAGTTTAAATAGCTATATATTTATGATACATGATATATGTATGTTATACTCTTTCTGAAAAAGCTAAATAGAAAAAATAGGTACTATAATTTCATATGTTATAATAAAATTTCTTTCTATAAACCTTCAACGAGAAAACAGAAAATGTATTTAGTTTATTTGTTGAGTGATAAAGTTGCACAAGTCAAATTAAATAAAATCCCTTTGAAAGACACAAAAACAGCGACCATTCCACGTAGTGCACTTAAAATATGTTTGTGGCGTTTGGAAATGTAAAAGAATTCAAATGAATTAAATCCCCGGGAGTGCATTTTACTGCTATCATTTAATTTTTTATTTATTTTCACGTAAAACGTCCAGACAGTAGGACCACAGAAAAAGTGAAACTCATAAAATATAATGACATTCCGTGAAATACTATAGCTGTGTGGGAGGAATTTTCTGTTTTCAAGTGTTAATAAAAGAACAATAGATTCACAAAACGCTTGGTCACTGGCCCGAGCAAAAAGACCAAATGTGTATTGGCGGCAACAATTTCAACTAGCAGCAAAATATCCAATTTTCTCATGAAATGAATAAAGTTTTAATGGAGCGTATCTCGGTGGAATACTAATTTAAATTTTGTTCTAATTCATTTTCTTTTTCTTTTTAGGGTAAAATAGGGAAATATTTCCCGGAGGTATTTTCTGTTTAATGTATTCAAGATGAACCTTTTTCACATCGACATTTCAATAGGATAAGAACGAGAAGACAACTTCAATAGGAGCTTCTTCGATTATTACTACCTCGGAATTGTGAGCTGAAGAATAGCAACAATTTTAGAACTCAAGATGAACAACATTTTGAAACACATATTTTGACAACAAAAAATGTTCCATCTTACTTTAAATTAAACACAAACATTTGTCGAATTTTTACAATAGAGGTAGGTTACTACATATATGTATTTTTAACTGGTGTCTTCACCACCAAAAAGGTTTTTCTTAAATTCTAGGATTGTAAGAAACTATTTTAAAGAAAATTAAATTCACCAATTGCTCCCACAGATATCGAATTCGGTTTCAACCTAATCAAGAAAACATTCAGAGCTCTTTAAAAGCAAATAAGTGCTCTCAGGGCCTTCATTTATTTGGTTCGATCCTGACAAATTTCCTGAGCTTCTGAACTAATAAAAGGACGGATCTAAAGAAGCTGGATAAAGTTGCCTCCTTATTCGCCGTAATTACACAAAAGAACAGGAAAGTGGGTTCGAGAGGGTTAATAGAAAATTATCCCACGAAACAAACTCCATTTAATTAGTGTTACTTCAATTTCAGGAAACGGAGGCCTGCTGGCCTCAGTTTCCAGTATTCAATTAGGAAGTTGCCAAAATCTTAATCGATACATTAAAATTCAACAGAGTCAAGGGCTCGGTGTGTTTTCCGTTTTGATTAATTCAATTATTAACGGCAGAGAGCGCTCTGTGCCTCTTTTGCTGTACAACCCTTCAGTTCAGTTTTCCCTCCGTTAATTTTTCATCAATCTAGCAAGAATTCAAAACTTGTGGAGGTATTATGAAATTACCAGAACCAAGGCTGATTGACTGCAGTGCTTTTCGACGAAGTTCAGTCGAAAATAATTTCGAGAAGGTCGAAGGGGCTCCGTTTAATGAGAATCGAAGTGATGGCTCATGCTGTTGGCATATTGGCAGATAGTTTCCCTGAAAGGCTCGTAAGCGACGGGAAAATTGGCTTGTTTTGATACGCTTTGAAATTAACAAAAATCTTTTCCAAAACTCTGGAAATATATATTTTATAGAAATTTCTAATTAAGTTTGGGTGAGTTGAGGGAGTATAATTCAACGTATAGTGGGTTAAGAGAAGAAATTAATTTGCAAATGGAATTGGGTTTTAAAACCACATATCCATTCAATGCCGTCTGAGCCATCATCTTTGAAACGATTGAAGTGTATATTTAGAGGACACTTCAACACATTCCAATTTATCTGTGAATGCATATCCACTTTATAATTAATTAATCCTGCCAGGCTGCGAGAATGAAGCAGTTATGGCCATTAATGCTAAGAAAATTATAGGACTCCTTGTCACCCGAGAAATGCTGTAACTTTAGATCTTTGAATAATTAACTTTAATCCTTACATAGAAATTTAATGCTATTCAAAGCAAGAAATATTGACCTGACATTTAATGATATTAATTTCTCAAAACAGTTTCAACATTTACGCAATATTTTTGCTTTGTCGATTTAATTATGTAATATAAATCAATCAAAGCAAAAGCCTAAATAAATAATTTATCCAAGAAAGGCTTCTACAAGGTTAGTCCTTCCGGATTAATTTTACGACTTAAGAGCTTTTCAATATTTCCATAAATGTCAAGGCTGATTACGTTAGTGATAGCTTTTTGCTATTTTTGGATTTACGGTAGGAGCAAGGAGCATTAAATGAGGGTTTAATTGCTTTTTTGATATCAATTTGCATCTTACTTTTCCATGAATATAAATTATTTTTTTACGTAATTGTACTGACAGATTCTCGTTTCGTTTGTCCGAAAATGAAAGAACAATTCACCATTAGTTAAACAAGTTTGTTAAAAAATCATCGAACCGTCTTTAAAAACTCAGAAATCCTATAAAAAGATAAAGTTACTTTTATTTTGGATTCATTATGCAATTTTGAAGAAGCCCACATTTTTGTATATTTATCCTTTCTTTCTGAATATGGTTGGCTTCGGTCAGATTAACATTTTTAACCGAAAATAAAAAAAAGGTTCTCATATGATCAGAAGCTATTATTTTAAAATTTGACTTTCAAAATCAGAATCGCGCACCAAAATTTAAATTAGTGACTCTAGAAACCACAATCAGTATTATATACATGTTGCAAAGTATTATTGTTGGGAACTTATTTTGTTTAAGATTAAGTTTTAACATGAAGCTGATTTATAATAAGATCCGGAAAAGTTTGATCTTACAAATATTCTAGAATTTTCTTCACTTTTATTTGTGCCGACTTTTCTTTAAAAAATCGCAGCATATACTTAGGTTATTTAAGTATACTTAATAAAAATTAACAAATTGAAGTCTTTGCATTCTGTACTCAAACGCTAAGAAGAAAGTTAGTACAGTACGTAAGGTTAAGAGCCCTTTTATATGAGAAAACTTGCAGAACAAACTTTAGGTTGTAGGTAAATTGTGAATAAATTTTTCCAAATACCTGAAATTCTTCCCTATGTGCGTTTACTTGTTGTACGTTATCTAGGGAGGCAGAATCTCCTTTGTGAAGCTACTTCTACTCGTTGCTTAAGGTATTTTGTCAGGAATAAATAATTTCATCTTTAGAATTGGGAAACCAAAGTTCTGCTCCAGGAATTGGTTAGCCACTCCTTCGGAAGGTAATAGAAAAAGCCATCACTTGAAACTTAACAAAATCTCACCCAATTTCTGCACGTAGTTGTCGGCCCTAGATAGAAACCGTCATTATCCCATTGCCCTTTGCCTCGCCCAGTCCCCGCCATAATAATCGGATGCCTAACCGCTATCAATATGTTCGACATTATGAAGTTCACATTGAAGGAGTGTAAGGCTCCTCTCGGGTGTCCGAACTTTCGAGCACAGCCCCTTACACAGTAATCGCCTTCGATATTTCTCTAGAACCCTAATAACATAAACCTTCCCTCAGGGTCCCTTTGCCGATAGTTACGGACACCCACACGTTCGTGCCCAACCTTAAGAATTTCTTTAGAAACCGCACAATTTGGAAATATCGTGATAAGCTGTCGGCGATACTGCCAGTGGTTGTGATATGATGCTAATAAATGAGAATTTATTTATCACCGAGCTCAACATTCACTGGGCCCTCCGATTTGTACCTAAATGGCGTTGAGTTTCAGCGATAAGGCTTTTACGGTGCCGAGCAGGGACAGAACGTGTCGCTAAATAAAGGCTGCGTTGAGTCGATGATGGAAGGGTTACTGATGGAAGCATTAAATTTTTATTCCCAAACATTTTGCATCAATTATTTAAAAGATTGGCATCACTTTTAAGGGAATGTATTTCACAGCCAAACGTCGTTAAAATGAGCTGTGATGGCAATTCATTTTATCGAGATTATCCATTGCATCATCACAAAAACATTTTCACTGTTTTATCATTTTCTAGAATGAAATATTTATTACAATGGCACACTGTTACTATGAAGGAAAACCGAACCTTTTTGCCATATCGACCCAACTAAAAGTTTATGAGTATAACCATTATAATACTATCCATAGTGTATGTATGTACATATGTATGTACATATAGACAACTCATTTACTTATCATAATAATTGAAGGGATCATAGTCCATTCTAGGCCAAAAATTAATTATTAATGCCGCACTATTTGGAAAAAAAAAAATCTCATAGTATTCATTTCATTAATCATTAGAGATGAAAGATGTAATCTACCGCTTATAATTAATTATTAGACAAAAAAGTTTAAAATTAAAATTCTCAAAATTTAGCGAAATGGGATTTTGATCGTTTTCAACCATCACCTTTCGTTTTAAGTATACGAGTTTGCTTTAAAAATGACTAAACTATTTATTCCACATCAAATCAATAGTTTTAGGTAAATGTACACAAGAAAAAATTCACCAAATTATTATTAAAACTTGGGTCTCACCCTTAAATTCAATTTAGTTTTTTTCTAGTAGATAATTAATTAATTACTTATTAGGGTTTGCTAACATTAACATAAATAAAACTATTTTGTTGTCTTGTCTCTTGAGATTTGAGAATAATCAGTACTTAACCTTTATCTCACTTTGTCAAATTAATAGAAAAACAGTGATAATAGTGCTCCAATAGTACTTTGTGTTTATAGGGTTTTACATTACTTACTAATTTTTTAGGTCGTTTTGAGTTGAGAGAAAAATAATATAACAATTGAGTAAGTTTGAAACCAACTTAAATTACATCAAAATTTGTTATTCATATATATGTATTTACAAAGTTTAATTTAATAATAATTTTAATATTGACATGCGATCGAAACGCATTCAGCCATTTTTCTTACTTCTTTAGAAGAAACTATTATTTTATGAACTTCATCCTTTTTCTTATGTTTGAATTTTTTGTCCGAAGTAAAGGAATTTGCTATTTTATTATTTAAAAGGATTAGGGGTAAAATATGCTGCGCTGTCGGTTTAAATGTGAAAAACACCCCAGCTATGAAGTTTAAAAGAATGATTTTTTAGTCAGAAAATAAAACTGGAAGAATGTTCACACATAAGTTTTTATTTTATTAATACGACTGATTTCCATGTTGGCTTCAAATTGCTTTTAAGGAATCGGTAGTCGTTATGTGTTTTCCTGAAGACACCCCGCCTATAGAAAAGCCTTCCTGAAAAGCAAAACAGTTCCATTTGTCAGATCAAATAGACAAAAATTTTCCATTTTTTCTAGGCGGGTTCGAGTACTTAATTTAGATGATGTGGAAATATTTCAGAACCAGTCCTTCCGAATCATAAATTTTCACGAATTTCCATGCTCAGTTGAGGCTGGGCGGTATTTTTCTTCTGTGGAAGACTCTAATGGGTTTTGTAAACACATAAAGTGTTATTTATTCTTTACCAAATGATTTATACTTTCAGGAGCGCTAGTTTAATCGGCTTATAGACACTAACTACTTTTACACGCGTAAAAGAGTGATGCTCGGTAAGATTTTTCAGGAAATGAGCGCTTATGGACCACTTTTCGGTGATCTTGTTAATTGGGCGGAACAGAGAGGACGGGGAAATTGCAGGGATTAATTGCCTTGAAAGGTACTCACCATTAAGGATGTGGACCATTATGTTGTACTCGTGGGACGAGTTTATCGAACAAGTGTAGTTGCCCGAGTCGGATTTATTTATTCTTGCGATGAACAGAGTCGAATTCGCGCCATCCTCCATCAGTTCTGTTTTGACGCTGAAATGAAAAGAGAATGAAAACCAGTGTTTCATCTTGGCCATAATCTTAAAAGTAGTTCGCGAAAGTATCATCCGATTTGGGTCAGTCGTCACTCCGCAAATGCTGTGCAGCGGAATTTAAGGGCCAGAAACTTCAGAACCACGACGGAAGCACTTACAATAAAAAGTGGCTTTTGTTCCGGAGCAGTAAAGAAAAGGGAAGAAAACGAAATTTTCAACAAAAGTGACATAAATAATGTGTCACAGTGCGGATGGGAAGAGTGTGACGAATGGGGAAATTCTCGCGCAAAAAAAAACTTTCTTCATTCATACTTTCATCGGATGGCACAACCGAGAATAGAGGCTACCCGCGACACCCCCACAACTTTCTTTCATGATCCTCATTAAAATTTTCCTGTCTGACGCCTAGACTGCAAGTACTTTCTAAAAAAAGTCCCGCCGAGTCTAAGTAGATCAGAATGTAATTATCTGAGTTTATTTAGGACAATAAGGAGAAACCTGAAGTAGGGATTAAAGCTCTATGACTAGAAATTTTTTAAAGTCGGATTAGTTACGCGATGTGAATTTAAGGCAAGTAGTTAAAAAAGAATGTGTTTTTGATTTGGTATCTTCCACATTATATTGCGCTTTTATGATTTGAGACATAAAAAGTTCAAGAGAACTTAACCTCTATATTATACTCGTCCAAACATAAAAAAGGGACAATAAACAGAATATTTTAAGAACAATGGTTAGTAGTTCTACATTTTAACTACACTTTAAAAAATGTTGGTGTAATTTTTTCCACAATAGAAGGAAATTGAATAAAATAATGATAGTAAAATGTCTGTATAAAAATCCATTTTTGTTGTGTAAAAATACTGCACACATGTTTTTTCTAGGTGAAAATTACGCTTTCTCTAATAAAGACGTCTCGCGAAAAGAAAAATGGTCTCTCAAATGTGGACTAAATTTTCATTATACATACATATTCAATTTTTATTTTGTGTCTAATAAAAAATATAATCTTTAGGTAGATTCATATTTTGAAAAAATTTACAGAACTAAATTTTGAGATAAGGCGTTTTTGCTACATGAATTTTTGTTTTTTGAGAGAACGATTTTACTAGAATAAAAACCTTTAAAAAATTCATTTTATGCTTTGGATAGTCTGTCTTATCAAGATTTCGTATTAACTCTGAGCAAAAAAACGCAATTTTGAAAGGAGATAGTAATTGTTTTAAAATAAATAAGTTCCATGTCTTGTTCAGAATAAAAATTTAAAATATTGAACATGTCAGATCGATTATCTTGTTTTGTAATACCATATGGGTAATGGATATTACACTGAATGGCAATAAATTCGGGCCATATAGCAACTGTCAATTTTAAATTAGTTTATAAAACCATTTTTTTCCCCTACATATCATGTCATAATAATTGATATTCATAAACAAAACATTGGAATAAAGTAGACTTTTCGATAAGTAATGTATTTTAAATTTAAATTATAAGTAATTTGAGTCTTAATGTCACATAAATTATCTTTCGCCAGTACACACTATTGATTGAAGTTAATTTAAAGGAGCTGCTCCAAAAAAAAAAGCATTCCGGCTCATTTCCTTTCGACACACTCATAAATTTCTTATAATCCTCTGAAAGTACTAATGTGATAATTGCAATTGAAGTACTGAAAGAAAAATGGGTTGAAACGGATTAAGACTCTAAGAAGGAAGGGTTGCGCAATCGACGACCGGAATTATAATGAAATGATCGATAACCATGATTGCGTGTACATTTACTTAAAGAGGATAATCGTCTTTAGCACTACCTCTGCCATTTTTTCCGGAAAACCCACTTGCCAACGAGGGGGCGGAGGAGCAAGAACTGCAAATGTTTTTCTAATGACATTGTGATTGCGCGCCTGATAAATGAGAAAGTTTTCGGGCAATGACCAAAAATTTCCCGGAGTTCTTTTTAAGGAAGGTAATTCATTAGTCACTGCTTCGTTACTATCCAATTGTTTAAAGCGAAAAAAAAATAATTGTGCGATGGGCGGGATTGTTAATTTCCGCGACTAATTGCTGATTTAATTCAGATAAATAAAAATTGAATAAACCTGACGAGCTCTGCACGGTAATTGGGGTACGTACTTACCTCACTCCGCCGCGCGTCGTGTCGTAGTTTAAAATCTGCTCCCCGTGACTCCAGAAAACCACCGACGAGGACATAACCACGTTCCGGACAACACACGAGAGCTGAAGGGTGGAATCGATTTCATAGTACTTTTCCTGCAGGGGCGCTCCATACTCGTCGACTATCATAACTTGGGGGGCTGGAATAAAACAGAGGAAGAGCACCATAAATGATTTATAGAGATCCCGTGTCGTTGATAACATTATTGGATTCTTTTCGTTCCAAGAAAGCAATTCCGCGATGTTTATGGCTTGCGACAACTAACTAAGTGGATGGGGATGATATTGAAGTTTCCATTATACGTCTCGGTAAATAAGTCATCTATTAGACCGGGCAACGAGCTGTGTGCCACGAATCCGGATAGTTCCCTACTGAACTGATAAGATAAGACGCTATTTAAGGAACCTGACAAGTTTACTCTTGCAAATTGACTGCTCGAACTCGTTTTGAGAACAATCAGTTCGACAGCCCTTACTTAAGTTGGTCTAGTTGGTCAATGAACTGTGGACGCCCTACACACAGCAAATGCTTCCGCAACAATTGTCGACTCAAGTCGGGGATTATTTCGCAATTTAAGGCAGCTTATCCCCTTCAAGTTATAAATTAATTTAAGTTTATGGTAAGGTCTAAATGTGCCCTGTTAAGCCCAGATAAAAATCATGTTAACCCCTTGTACGCAATGGCAACGACTTTATTTTGCAATTTGTTAATTAAAAGCTGCCGTAAAATGAACAGCATATATTCCATAAGTATGTACATACATATGTTCATTTTCATACATATATACAATTTCAAAAATAATCCTGTGTGGTACTAAGAAAAGTTGAAAGCGAATTTCATCATGGATTCTGAGGTAATTAAAGTGAAATTTGATGGTTGTCATGGACTTTGAAACCTTTATGGATGTTGGGTAATTCATAATACTATAAGTAAAATGTTGATTTGACGATATTTCTACCATACTTCAATAAGATAATCCAAAACAATTTTGTTATAAAAGCAAAAATGTATTTAGGAAAATTCTTGTTTTGGAAAAAAACCAGCTTTAGAAAATGTTTAGCACATTTAAAAAATATTGCTAAAGTGTCAGCCGTTTTATTACCACTTATCACTTACGTAATGAAAACTAGGCCAGATAAGACATTTTCCCTTAATCTGTTTTAGAGATAATCTACAAATAACAAATTTAAGATTGAAGGTCAAAAAATTGATAAATTCGAAATTTTGTCCACCATCCGATTCTAATTCCTTTTTTTATAATTGGTAGGTAAGGTATATTTTAGTAATTGTAATGTTTTACTATTAGTAATATCACTTGTATTTTTTAAGACTTTTTTAGTAAACTGATCTAAAATCTAGATTCCTAAATTGAAAAATATGAATATAATATATATGTATGTACATGGTACATTGCTGTGTATTCATTTATTGCACGTTATATGTAGTGCCAGCCCAGCATAGATTGGAATAATTGTGAAATTCGATTTTAGTTATTGATATTCCGTATTGCGATCGGAAAATTTTCAATTGGGCTCGATTAACAGCTGTATCGAAGGGTTTTATATTACAAAACTAATGATGTAAAATAATAATACAGTTTTAGCTTTATAAGGATATTCTAGAAATGGAAACAATTCACTGATTATGGCGGTTAGAGGGAAATCATTGATTTCATTTTACATTGAAGTTGATTACACAATTCAAATGCTACTTAATTTGCATTTTATATGTTTATAAAACGTTAGTACCTAATTTAACGTATTTTACCCACCAAATATTACGCATACGTTTACATTGTAAATGTGTCTACATATTTTTCTTTTACAAACTTTATTTCGTGAATTTGATTCCAAGAAAGATTCGAAAAACAACGATTTCATTATAACTGCTGCCAACACTTCCAAAAATATTCATGTTTAGAATATTTTTAATTACCTCCCACGAAATTAAGTCAAACGCATTAATAATTTATTCTATACAATATTATACCTTAAATCTTAAAGGACTCATTAACACAAGGATCTTTCTTTCGTATACGAACATAAAATATGCACAAGGAATCTTTTTCTGTTGATTTTCCTGGAATAATGAAGGGATATATGAATCTTAATGGGAATTAAGTCGAACGAGGTGTTTTAATTACAATTTATTATTCTATCAAAAGACTAATATCAGTAGTCAATATGTACTTTACCTTGGTTGTTATCTTCCTTGCTTCAGAATAATTTATATTTCGAAATGTACGATACATTAATAGGTATAAATTTTTCAATACGTAAATGCTTTTATAAAAAAATTGAACACACATCAGGGCTATATCATGACAAAAGCCCACAAAGCCTGAATTATGAATATATGTCAGTTTTGCTGTTCCTTTCTTGTCTTCTGTTTGTATTAATCCATCATTGGATTGAGTGATGCATTACCAAAGAAAAGAAATAAACCAACCAGCACATGGTTCGCAGAGCAATTTAATAAATTTGTCGCCTTTAATACCAAATTACAATAAATAAGCGGGCAAACTTTTAAGAGATTGGAATTTTGATAAAATATAAGTTTACTTTGGATGGTTGACACAGGCCCTTAGGCTGCTTTGATTGCGAAGGAAATCTGCCTAAGGGTTCCTGCAGATTTAAAAGACACCGAGGAGCCTATTGAAAAGGACATCCGCTTGAAAGGCCCACGGTTAGGAAATTTTTGAACCGAAAGCCCATTACCCATTCAGAGGATAACCCGTCCTGATAACAAAGCTTATTCCCTTATATTGTGGAAAGATGGTTAGATTTTCACGAAGGAAGGACTGTTTTTTGTGCGTTTTCGCACATCTTCGAGTTTTGACAAAACATCAATCTAAGGACCTCGAGGTTAAGTAGTTGATATACTGCGGAAGAAGTTTATCACCTCGGGGTTATCATGAATGTGCTGCTAATTCTATTGTGACGTAAATCTGGACCCACAATGGGCGCGTCCTAGATATTGACAAACACAAGTTGTTATCTTACCATTCACATGCAAATTTATTTGGATAACTCTCGGTGGATGCGTCGAAATTTGGCATTCATAGGTCCCCTCATCAAATTTTCTAGCAACTGCTATTTTCAGTCTCCAGTTGTTCGGGTATTGGAATTCCATGGTGTACCGGCTATCGCCGCTGTATGTGTGCATTCCCACTGTGAGTAATTGCAGGGCATCTTCGCCGTTCGATTTTCGCTTCACCCACGACACCTGAAAGGAACCAAGATGAAGAAAAGCCCTTAAAATTGTCACCAGAATACTGATGTATTGTATGAGGGAGTCACAATGGCAGGAAAATCTGGAATTCAAGATATTTGCGGAATGTCGAGGACTTTTTGGTAGAATATTTTAAAATTTAGTCGGGATAGTTCTAAACTTACAGTCTTATCTTGTAGCAAACTAATGCGGCAGTTTAAGTAGACGGTGCTTCCCGCCTGAACTGTGATATTTGTTACATTCCCATCTGTTACTATATCTTCGAAATGTGGACCATACCTGAAAGATAAAGCTACAATTAGTTAGTATGTTGATAACTTTTAAAAAAGTTAAAAGTATTATGCGTAAAATACGGAAGAATTTTTTAAAGTCTATTACCCAATCAAAGAATTTCAGAAATTGGAAAATATATTCTCAATTAAAAGAAACGAATCACTTTTGGAAAAAGCTTTATGGGCCACAATAAATTCTATTATAAAAGTAGTTTTTTGTCATAACTTCTGCATCCTTAAACATAAAAGTTGAAATTGCCTTTAAAATATAGGGGAAACATTTAATTACTTTTATCATATCAAGGCTTAACTCTAAAAATATTTAATTTTTGTCATTTTAATATAAAATTTTTATATTCTTTTATACCACGAAAAATTGATTTATTTTATATGAATTAATATATAATATATTTTCATTTTTATTTGAGAGTGACTTGCTTTCCCATAGACAATTAAATATTTTCTTTTTAATCTCTTTTCCCCATTCAGATTTTTATTTTTAACTTTGATAAATTTACAGTGTATTCGCAATTATAATTATTACTTGGATTCTAGTGTTATGAACTTATAAACAATCTGGATCTAGAACTGAAAATACATTTTTTCACAACGTTAAAATTGTCAATTCTAAAATAATAAAATAAACGAAGTGGAATAAATTTTTATTATACGCTGTGTTCTTTTCACAATCGGATCCGGATCAGATTTAGCAGTAAATTTTGCATCGAATTAAAATTTATGAATAGTTTCCCATATCAAAAACATTTAATGTCGCGACAATAAAATCAAATTCTTTGAATACATACAATGACTCGAAAAGTTAATCCAAATAATTATTTGAGTTCATGGTTTGAAGTTTGGATGGGTATAAAATTCATAACAATTTGGTACGCTTTTCGATAATTTTAAAATCTTTTTATAGATGAGGGCTTATAAAATTCAATTCAATGATAAATTTGCTAACTAATCTGATCCGGATTTGATTGTGAAAAAAGAAAAACATCTTGCCTCCATCGTAAAAAAAATTAATAATATGTATTTTATTCCGTTTAATTAAAGGCAGTGTGTTTTATTTTTGCTTGTACTCTTTTAAACGACTTGTAATTTTTAACCTTTTTTTGGCTTCAATTAAATTCATTTATATTATATGTGTTGCAACACTTGAAAACTTTAAGAGATTAAATATATTTTTACCTAAGATATTGAGGTAGATTAATAAAATTTTTTGTCGCTTAGTTAAAGCTTTTTATTTGAAAAAGTAAACCTTCACCCAAAACTTCCTTGAAAATTTTTAAAGCATGTACACTTGTTAAACCCAGAAATATACTTAAGCCACTGGCAAAAGGGTCTCATAAAATATTTGGTGGAAAAGTACGCTTTTTCCGCGGGAATTCTTTATTAGGGTGTAGAAGAGTAAGAAGCCTGTTGCCAGAAAAGGCACTCCATAATCTCTGCCTGTGACGGAATTGAATCATATTTTTCTTCATTAGGGAGGCCAAGGCAGCCGCCGAAAGTAATCCTTAATGCAATAAAAAACTCCTAAAAATGAGAGGCTCCTACCTAATCGCATGTAAGCAAATAAGCCCTGAGGAGTTGCCGGAGTTGGGCCACTGTTGCTGAGTGGATAGATTCCGACAGTGATCCCTGTAATCTTTGCCTCAACGCTAGACTAAAATGAATCATTCCTTGCTAAGCATCTCATGGGGAAATTAGGCGAATCCCGAGGGATGTGTGTGACGCGGGTGGCGCCTGCCTCTAAACGTTTCCTTGAGTAGCTTATCTCAAAAATATGCCAGTAGTAAATTTTTAATTACCGCTAAAAGTGTCACAACTTCTTTAAGGGGCGGTGTAGGCCGCGGAGCGAAGCGGGTTTTAATAGCCTCTAAATGTGTCAATTCCCAGACGGTTTGTCCCGCAGCTGAAGGTGATAGAGTCTTTTTAGGGCTCAATTTTTGATACGTCGCAACGTCGTCAGCGTTTTGCAGCAAACACCGTCGTTATGTGAAGCGTCTTAGACGAGCGCGAAGATTGCTGCTTCATATTGAAAGACATAAAAGGCGCTTATCAAACAGCTAAATTTTTTAATCCTTGTTGCGGGGAATTTTGTCTATCCGGCATTCCGGAAACCGGATAGCCCCGCATCAGAAAAGCTCCTGGGCTAATTTTGGATAAGGAGCTTTGCGGAAGATTGTTGTGGGCCGACGTCACCACACCCAAGACGCTGCGGGCACCACCCCCGCACCCAAGACGCTCCAAATGCGCAGTTGGAGTGGGCGAAGTAAGAAAAAGTGCTTTTTAAGCCAAACTGAAAATTGATGCCACTGTTTTGGAAGAGAACGCTATAGAATACATTTCAGCCCTGGACACGCTGGACCAAGTCAAATATTTTGATAAATCTCCAACGTTAAACGAAAGATAATACTCGGAGGGTGGGGGTGGGGGGTCCTGAATTTAATGTAAAGCTTGTTTTTCCGGCTTTTAGCTTCTTGCCAAAATATTGTTCCATTTAGTTATTCGCAAATAGAACAGCTGGTTGGCCAGGGACGAAGGTTTGCTGCCCGGGGAGTGGGATTACACAGTGAAAACGCTTGTTTCGACTCCTCCCTTTTATCTGTTCAGGGGCTTGGAATGGCCTCCCGGTTTTGAATATGGATGTTTTTGGCTCCTTTTGCAGCACCATTTCGATGGCGCACAAATTAGATTCGAATGGCGTGTTTTGAATGCTCCCTTTATAAAACGAACATTGGCACTGGTTCATATATCTTTTGGGGCTCCGATTTCTTTCATTTAACTCGCTCGATTGAAGGATGCAGGTAGGGCTGGTGCCGCAACCTTTCATGCATGATTTGCATACTCGTATGAGGGTACATCAAAGGCCCTCGAAGAGCCCTTTGGGAAATTCGCTGTGATTATTACCTTTGGTCGTGATGGTGATGCTTATTGGCAGTAGAAAATGAGTCAAAGATATAGTTGAGCATGGGCGCGTCCGTTTTCTGTGGCTTTGGCAATGTTAATTTGGGGCTGTCGCCTCTTGGTCTTCCTGATTTTAAGGTTATGTTGCTCTGCATCCCTAGGTAGGTTCTAACTGTGGTTGCTGTAGCTATTAAGGCATTTGAGATTTTCACAGGTACTGGAGTGTCGTCTGTTGTTGATGTTTTTGTTGCTGACGTTGTCTTCGTTGCTGTCGTTGTTGATATTGATGTATTCTCCCTTGCATGCGAAACTCGTCTCGTTTGTTCTTCATCATTCGGCTCATCTACCATAATGGCATTGAGTTCTGTAAATGAAAAATATAAGGCTTTATTGAGTAGGACTTTGATGGAAATTTTGTTAGTTGAATTTATTTCAGAGAAACTCGTTTTAACATAACATAAAAAACATTACAGTACCTATATTAATTTAATTTTAACGTTCTTTATAGGAGGGGAAAATGTCAGTACACTGGCATTAAGTATAATAGTTAGGCTCTTGAAATTTTTAACATACAAATCATATATGCGAACCTATGTTGGAAATTGGAAACAATATAAAAATGGTAAAAATAAAACGAATCTCTTTCTGTATAGAAAATTATGGTAGTAGTATATAAAATACTTTGCACCTATTAATATATAAATTTCCAAAATGATTGTAAGTATTATAATTGATTTTTTTGGTAACATCCTTAATGAAAGTAGTGACTCTTAAGTATTTGTAGGATAAGTTACATTATAGATACAAAACAAAATACTTTGGTGTAAATGGGTTCTGCATCGTTGCAAAAGGTGCAAAAGTCCAAAAGTTTGCAACCATACATAATTACATTAAGACATTTTGCAATATTTTTGCACTTTTACTAGACTTTAAACCATTTGTAAAACAACGTTACCAATATGCTATACAAAACTAAAATGTCAAATAGCTCGTATATTTGTAGCTACATATCTACTTAGTTTTGATCAGTTATTTTTTATTTAACACTTATCAGTATCACTCTAAGAATTTTATAGAGTGATTTGCAGCCCTTAGAAATAATAAAATTAAAATAAATATTTTATTTGCAAATTACGGCAGATATTTCCGCAAGTAGTACGATTTGTATACTATACTGGCTTTCAGTTGACTAAACGCAATAATCATAGCATTGCAAAATTCTGACAGTGACACTGCTAGTTGAAGTAGAACGCTGGCTGAAGCTTGGCAGTATTACTGCTGGTTGGAGTAATAAGTGTTAAATAATAAACACAATAATATAAAAATTCACTTTTCATATTAAATAGATTTTACAACTGTCAACAATGCGGAGGCGTTCATACAACACTGAAAAAAAGTTGCTCCACTGTTTGCATCATATGTGCAGTAAATATTAATCGATTTGCAAAACTTAAAAAAAAAAAACTGTACAATAAAATTGTAGTTATAGTTTGTCGAGCCGGAATTTTGAAATTCTAAAAATTGATCAATTAATGGCAGTTTAAAAAATAATATAATAGTTTAAAAAACTAAATATGTAGGTATGCAAAATTTTAGCTTAATCGGAAACCGGGAAGAGGTTCAAATTTAACTTCCAAGATTTTTTTACATAGTTAGTTAGTTACAGGTGAAGCTAATAAAAGCGTGTTAAAAAGGTATGTGTTTTATGTCATAAATTTTACACTTTAATTATTTTTATAACATTTTTAAAACAAAATATCAAAAATTCGGCTCGACAGACTATAGAGCGATGCGATTACGACGATGACGAATATTTTAAAAAAGTCGCATTTAAAAAATAATAAAAACCGTATAAGTTATCATGCAAACCAATGCGAAAAAGTAGTTTCGAGAAAAACGCGTTTAAACTTTTAAGGGCACCTATTTGCGGGTACCAAACTCTCGTCGGGCAGTCACATTTTTTACCAACTTTCGATCTATGGGGAATTTTTGTAATCGGCTTTCACAGAAATAAGCCTAAAACTATAGAGAACAACAATTTGTTCAAAATCCTCGACGTATGTAACCCCTTAATGAATCTACACATGTATGTCAAAATTGTGGGTATTTGGATTTCCCTATTTTGAAATATTATATATCTTACATTGTAACAGGAATTCAAATTAATAAAAATATATATATTGAAAGCTTAATTTTTTTAGTAGAATAATTTTAGTACAGTCTAATTCAATTATTTTTTATTATCATTGTTTGAATTGTTAGCAGCAAATGATCAAAAAAGATGTCTATACAAAATGAAAATCAACGTTCATTACCCTATTGAATATTACCGGAAAAAACATCTACGCGGAGCTTTAATGTGGCAAAAATCACTTCTTTAAGCTGGCTTCTAATCGCGCCAGAAAATCTAAATACCTTAGCAAATGTCAAGGTCGGTCGGCCGGGGAAACCCGAGGCCCCTGGTTTTACCCTTCCGCCCTAAAAACGGCGGTGACACAAAAGGCGTAATCTCTATAAGTTTCAAAAAACAGTTGAGCAAGACTCGGTTAAAGCCCGTTTATAGGTGTACCCAGTGAGCTTTGAATGAGGCGGCGAGGGCCGCAGTAAATTCCCTCGTAATATTATTTCGCCGGGTATCAGGGCCCGGTTAAGTTTTATAGCGACGCCGAGGGACGGGATTGACAAAAGCTTTTTTGGCCAGGGTTTGTATCCCCAGATAAACCCACTTTCGGGATAATTTAATAGTCCTGCAGATCCCAAAGTGGCAATTATTTATGTATGAGGTTAATGGGGCCTGGTATTTTGTCAGTGCCGTCCTCCTTCAAGAACTGCGACTGAGAAATTTTTATTTAGTGCGAATCGCTCAGTTCATTTGTGCATTTTTCCCGGATCCAAGACTGCTCCAGTTTACGCATCCTCGAGTGACACGTCATTAGGTGAATTTTCTATCCGGAAAGGGAAACGTTTCGTCCTGGGTGTATTCTGTCGATTTCGGGAATTTCCCTTGGCGTGTCTTCTGTTGTGGAAGCAATCGTCATCACGGAGCCAGAAAATGTTGTACATTTCAGAAATCGGCGCCCAATCGCCTCCTTAGCTTCTAACCCAAATTACATTCTGCCGGCGATGAAATCCGAGTTTGAGACATTTAGCCATTTAGGGCAATATCATTTCGCAGGGAAAATATTACCTTCTTCGAAACTAGACAGAGATAGTGGCGTTTATGTGTCCCCCGTGATTTCTTTTTTCCCGGGGAGTCATTTGACAAAATAAAGTACCCATCGAATCCGTCCGAAGTTCGCTCCTGTTCTCGACCATGAAAATGTTCTGGGTAATTGGAATTTTTTAATAGGGCCACGGCCACGGAGCCGAGGAGGGAACATATCAAATCGATACGAGCAAATATCAAATCAACTGAGCTGGGAATGGATTAGTTGTTCATCTCTGCTCCGGCGTGCTGAAGGGAATTCGTAGATGCAATTACATTCCTGGGGCTCCTGTGTTCCCCTGGTTGACATGTTACTAATCCCGAAGTTTAATTTAAGGCCTCGTCAGTTGCCTGCAAACAATCCCGGCATTACACTCCCAAGAGGGCCATAAGCTCATATTGATCCTTTGTAATTGATTGAAACTTGATAATCAGAAGTTGTTGAATGCGTTCGGCTCTTTCGGACTTGCACCCTGCTGCATACTGCGCCTCAACAGTTCATTTCTCATGCCTTCTTGGACATAATAAAATTCTATTAACTATACATAGCCAATTATTTTCCGAATTTCATAATCAGAAACAATCTTATTAATTAAAATTCGTAAATGCTAAAAACCATCCGTGGCGTATATTTAAAAGTATTAATAAACTGGATAAGGTCTGTAGGGGGAGATTTTATGTAACGTTTTGATTGAAATTTTGTTTGGAGTAATCTTTCGATTCCCGGAACATTAATTGATCAAAATAAATGAATGTGAAAAACGGCAATTTTCCATTACAATTTTCTCAATATTCGCATTAAATATTAAAATCCTTATATTAAAGGTATTTTAATTTTCATGTAAATAATTTTACAAGATTGCTTATGCCCGTTCTTCAATGCGCAGACAAACCAACCAAAATACTGAATTGGCTGACTCGTGATGTAAAGTACAAGCATTTGTCTTGCCTGCATTGTGCTTGCCGACTGTCAAAACATCCTGAGGCAAATATTTAATCTAGAAAGGGTTTTACTAATTTTTGAGAGGAAAACTAGCTCAATTTTACTTTTAGGGCTGGACTGGAATTACCGCAGACATTTTTAGAAGTGTTTTATGTTAAAATTAGCACAACGAAGTTTTGACAACCGATTGGACAGTTGTGGCGCTGTCACTTATTCTAGTACAAAATGGTTGCTGAATGCGTGACTATTCCTCTTGGTTAAAACGAGCATTTGTAAGGAAAATATTTTATTATACTAATACTACTAATTTTATTATACTAATATTTTTAGGATTACGATTATGAAGAAACAAACCGAAATAAATTATTTTAATAATGAATATTTTGAAACTCCCTAACAACCCTGATAATACATACAATAGTTATTATAGTAAGAAACAAAACTAATTACCTTTTTCTGGTTACTTAGTGATTTTTATTTTATTCACTTTTTATCTATGTTCTTTTGACTGTTGACTAATAAGTGCTATTAAAACTGAAAAGCTTTTAAGAGTAAACGAAGCAAGTAACCATATTAGTTCGGAAGATTGCTGTTAAATTAAAGTTAAGTAGTAAATTGCCAGGCTATGCGAACTTGGACCAATGTGTAAATATGTAGGTCAAGCTTTATATCCAAGGCATAAATGAAATTGCAAAATTCTAAGAGAACGCTACCATGGAATAGAACCTCTGAAGAGTAAAAGCTTTTAAATGTTCATATTCATTTCGCAAGGGCAAAATATTTCCAACTTTGTTAGTTTTGTGAAGGTAAGGCGAATTCAGAATTCAGGAAAACTTTTGAAGAAACAAATGAATTAGTTGGCATCATTAACTTGACATGGAGTGACTTGAGGAAGACTAGTTCCAGACTAAATAGATTCATAACTGAACATTTCACGAAAATGCATAAACATCGCCACTGCAACAAAATGCATATTTTTAAAATTACTCCCTGCTTTGAATTCGCTGTGAATCACTTTATAAAGATGAAAATTTAGCATAGCCCAACTTTATACAAAAATACTCATAATAAATTTAATTTTAGAAATGGTTGGAAAGCGGATAAGGTAAAAGTTTCAAAATGGTATGCTATGGCCCTTTCTTGAACTCTATTGGGCCACAAGTGAGGTGTACTACATGCATCAAATTGGTGCACGTAATATAATTCACGAATATTAAAGAGATTTTGAGAAGCACAAAGTTCTAGGATGGGATGATATTTTCCACAGAAATCCTTCGTACCATTTACTCTCATCAACATTGTGCTTAGTTTCGCAACTTCATTTTGCTGATATTGTCGGGCACAAGTGAAAACGTTCCAACCTGCGCCAATGTCGATACCCCCGGAGGGTATAAACTTTATTTGGAGCGTTTCGTTTTGCATCTAAAATGTAATTCTCTACTGTTTTCTAGTTACTGAAGTTTTTATAATTTATCAAGTTAGTTAATTAAGGATGCATTCATCCATGTATAGAATAGCAGAATTTTAAATTTTTGATTGATGTATTTATGCTTAAAAAATTCAACTCTTTGTTTGCCTTTCATCAAAAGTTACCAGACGACTTCTAGTAAAAATTGGGTAAAATCTGAAAGGCTTGCTTGCGTGCGTAAACTGTTATATTTTGAAAAATTATTGAACCCAAAAGTAGCACAAATATCGATAAAAAAAAGATTACAGCTGACAATTAACAAGCAATCGGTGATTTTACCCAAATTATTCGGTATATATGTATTTAGGTTGTGTAAAATCTGGTAAAAATAGTAAGAGGGGAAGTGCTGTCAAGTGGTCAATTTTTACTCTCATTAGAGTTAATTAATAGACAGCTTCAAGTAAAAAGTTTTACCCATGGGTAAAAAGTCTTGAGTTACCAGACAGACCTAATATTATTTCCAAAACTCGTTTGCAGTTTAGTTCTGCCGACAATACGAATAAATAATGTATGAAAAGGCAAACCTTTCCAACAGGTTTCTTTGAAGTAAAAGCTTAAGTACAATACAACTCTACGCAAAACACACGGAAAACTAAATTAAACTATAACATTCTTTTAAATTACACACTATTTTCGTTGTGCTTCGGCATACATTGAAATTACGATCGAATCGTTTCTACTGGTCGGCTGCTGTGTTATGGAAGTAATTTAAATTTTCTATGAATAATAATTTCACTACAAGAGCAAACATCCAATTTACCTGTGTTATTATAATTTCGTAGAAAATTTGGAATAGCAACATTTCAGCGCGAAAAGTATTTTAATCAGCGTAGAGAAATAAATTGGTATAACATTAGGTATTTGTTTGTGATTCTTGATTTATATTCTCGTATCTCATTATTTGTGCATTATTAAATTTACCTAGGCTATTATTAGACTCCTTTATTTGAAATATTGTATGGAAATAAGAGCATCCATAATTCATTATTCCATCAAATATGTTGATGTTGTACATATATTGATTTCATTAACTCGAATTTCTAAATCAGAGTTCCAGGAAACCTTTGAAATATATATTAATATTCCTACTACTATAGCTCTAAATCTTTCTAAATCTATAAATAATAAGAATGATAAGTAAACAATCTATAAATAATGAGAATGCGATGAAAATCAATAATAATCCTTATTAGGCTCACTAATTTTAAATTTTTAATCAACATTTGAAATTACAAGATGGGATTTGCAGTTTTAGAATGAAGACGATTAAGATTGTCTGCAAAAATGGGATCTGCGCAAAAAGGATTATGGATGAAAAGAATGTATATTTTCTACGTTAAAATATTAGATTAATGAGGAGATTTAATTTTGTGTGTTAGGAAACCTTCTTAATAGGTTGAAATTATGCATTATAGTTATTAGTTACTCACAAAGAGGATTATTTAGCGAATATTTTAATCGCAAATATTCTTTTGTTAAGATGTTTTCTTAGGACAACAAAAATAAAAATGGCCACTCTTAGTTTATTAGAAGAAAAAATGAATTAAAGGCGGATACCAAGGACGTTTTTCTTGTAAGTAAGATATTAAGAGTAAAGTTATAGCGCAAACACAGAACACAAATAGAATTACTGACGAGTACTGCACACAAATTATTACGACGTTGTTTATTTCTTGTTTAAAATGACTAAATTGAGGTACCACTGGAGTAAACCTTGAACTTTATCTTCTAATTATGCAGTGCTCCATGTACTCATAACATTGTGATGGTTTGAATGTTTTGGGTATGTTATTTTGGCTTAACAAGAACAAGTTTGTGTCAGCAAGCACTGGAACCATCTATGCATCAAATTTTCTGAAATACAAACCATAGTTTTTTGCAGCAGGCACTCTACTGTGTGCAGTACCTCCAGGGATGAGGCACGTTGTTTTAGCTAGAACCATGGAAACTTTTCTATTAAATCTTTAAAGCAGCCCAGCTGTATAGTATGTTCATTTCTAATTCAGCGTAGTTTTCTAATTCAGGTTTACCCCACCTATTTGTCCCCAGCCCGGACGGAGGACTCATGTTTCGGGAGGCAGATAAAATCTATTATGCAAATCGCTTGCCTTAGTGCTGTAATGCTGTAATTCTCCGGGAAAATTCATATCGCGGTGCTTCAGCGTGCCGAGCGGCTTACGTTCCTTTGGGGCGATGTTATTATGATTATATTTATTTTCCGGCGGGTTGAATAGCAGATCCTCCCGCCGCCGTCGAAATAAAGCGCGTTCCCAATAAAGCACGGGCTTACAGCTTCCGCGGTACGCAAAATGTGCTAATAACTAATTAGCATTAGGGTAAAAGATGGAAATGGGAAAACTATTGGCGCCTTAGTTAAACTGCGGCCAGAGGCCATAAAGAAGCACTTTCCATCTGAATCCAGCCGGATTTAAGTGATTAGAGGAATCTAGAACAGCCGGTTCCCGGGTTCCGCTTCATCCCCAATAAATTTTATTTATACTATTATAACCATGAGAGGTAAAATTTGAATGAAAATGCTTTTAATTCGTCTTTCTCATATGAAATCCAATTGGCGCCGTTCTGGCGACGCTCGAAAAGCACCGAGTCTGGAAAGTTTTCGGGAAGAATTTCTGGGTTTTCTTGCTCCTACCCTAGTTGAGCAGTTTTCACTTTTTTTCTGCTTTCTATCTGATAAGACGACGCTCTGTGTACAAAACGATTTATGTTCGACTCGTAAATATAAATCATAGGGCTAATTAAATATTTTCTATCGGCTCTTCCTACGCATTTGGCATAGCTGTGGGGGTCTTTCTGATATAAGCTATAATTTCCTGGATTATTTTTGTTTTTAGTTTCCTGCTGGAAGCCATTTATAATTTGTTTTGAATAGTTTCACGCTTTTAGAGGAATTTGATTTATTTAAAGGCAATGGAGTTTTTGAATTTGAAATGTTTAAAAAAAACAACTTTTTAACAAAAAACGGACGGTGTTGAAAATGTTATAGCTCCAATTTTATAGAGATTACTTTTTTGAATGTTGTACTCTGCACTTTTGAATGTAGCAAAATCTAAGAGACTATAGACTAGACTTAAAACAGCTATTTGCTATCAAAGGTTTTTTTTTTGAATATTCAGACGTTTCCACTTTTATTTGAGAGAGAGATGACAATGGCAATAAAAAGGCTGAAATTAACAGCCTTATATTCACCTATGTTTGAATAAAATATGTATTATTAAATTAATAATTACTTATATCTCACTTCACGTAATTATTGTCAATTAGTATATTTAATATATCTATTTCGTAAATTAAATTATTTATTATTTCTCAATTACTAAATAATTAAATCTTTCATCTTTTGTTTTTCTAATTTTTTCAATTTCTATTTCTTATTGTTTCCATCTAGTTGATGTTTGCTGATCTTACAGTACCTATATCATCGAGCTTGATCAGAAGAGTCAAATAAAAAACCTATGAGCATAAAAAATATGTATAGTAGTAAGTATATTGTAACCGGCGAATCCATATATCAATTATTACGAATAATCATGGAATTCGAAATTTCTCAGAGCTAACGCTTATCTAGATCATTTTATAATCTTCAAAAACCCCGTATACCAAATTTTATCAAAAGTAGGGGAGACCGGGTACAAAAGTAACATTTTTTACTTTTGCCTTGATTTCTGGTTAGGTGTTATTATTTTGATGAAATTAATATAGCCATATAAAAATTCCGTTCATGTTCTTTACATTAGTATCTTGATTTGCCTGATTATTGTGTATTTTGTATGAATCACAGAGACTTTAAAAAAATTCGTCCGTTGTTACTTTCGACCACGTTGGCAGGTCGAAAGTAACAGGACAAAATGGTTTGTAATAATTATGATATTACACATTAAATCAACAAATTATTTATTAGAAACCTTTTTTATTAATAACACAAATAAGCACTTTCATTTTAAATGCTAAAAAAATATATATTTTGCGAAAAAAAAATCAATATTATTAACTCCTCCTTAGAAACTGTGTTTAGTAATTAATGACATAAATTATTGTATGATAATAATTATTTCTAATCACACTATTCAGTATCAGTCTTCTATTCAGACTCGCAATCAGTAAATCAATCCGAAGACAAAAGTAACATGTTACTTGTCTACCCATAGGGCTATGTTACTTTTGTACCCTACCACATTTTTGTTAAAACATGGATGATAACCTGAAATCGGAACGTGCTAGACAAAAATGAATTAAAACACTGTGTAATAAATCTAATCTAGAATTTATATGCAAATTTTCAGATCAGTATCGTCCTTAGTAGTATTAGTAAACATAAAATAAGTGAACGTCAAAAAACTTAGTTTTGACTTGTGAAATCACTTATTGTCCTCTCAGAAAACCTAGCAGCGCGTGGCGCGCGCGGCTACTGAATGCAAGAGAGGGGGGCGCCACCGGCCATCACCTGATGGCAGCGAAGCGGTATTTTGAGTATTGGATAGACCTACAGAGCCTTTGTTACTTTCGACCCGCCGTTACTTTTGTACCCGGTCTCCCCTATGTATAGTAGGATTGTAACCAGCGAATCCATGTATCATTAAAGTGTAACATTTGAATTTCGAGTTTTCCTAGAAACGATGCTTACCTAGATCGATCTACAATTCTCAAAAACCCCCGTATACCAAATTTCATTCCAATCGTTACAGTCATTCAAAAAGCTCAAAAGCTTATTTGATATGTTTCTATGAACTTTTTGACACTTCAGTTTTGCCCATTTGCAATGTAGTTTTGCAACGGTTTTAAAAGTCTTTTAAAAGTGCAAAAGTGTTGTAAACTTTTCTCCTTTAACTTTTTTTTATGGAAGGTTGCAAATTTTTGCACTTTTACACACACCATTTGCCACGATGTAAGACACATTTTCTCCAAAATGTGTCGTTGAAGAAAAACAGTAGTTATTTAATGGCAGGGTGGTTTTATGAAACGCAGCCATCCTAATAAAATTTCTCTTTAAAGTAATTTATTGAAGAAGTTTTCTCTTTACTCTTATTCATGAGATACAGTACCTGTTATTAGATAGTAGAAAATTCAATTGCGCTAACATCGAAAGAGCACCTTTTCATGAACTGTTCTGGCTAACCTCCGATTAGCTTTAATCTTCGAGTAAATTCTCTAGCGCACCTTCCGCTTTTAGGTAAATTCTCCATTCTTTCATAAAACGTAGAGGAGATGTGTAGCACCATCCGGCTCATCTTTATTAAATTCCTTTTTAAAAACCGCGTAACGTTCCAGCGCTTCCTAGTCCCAGTCAGGTGCTGGCTTGCAGTCCCGGCGGGTTCTTATGTGAGTCGATTTTAATTATGGTCGAGGACGCTGACTTTTATGGTCCCCGCACGTTGTCTGCTCTGAATTTATTTTCCTATTTTTTGCGCCTGTCGAGTAGCAGTGCTTTGTTCCCGGTTTGTTTTCTAGTTTAATTTTTAATAGAATGGTTCAGTTCTTATTCTCCAATGTAAAGGAAACTTTTCTCACTGGATTTTGCTATTTTAGAAATGGAAATTCTCCTGCGGTTGTTGTTCCACAGGACTCGATAATGTCGGGCTTTATATTTAAAAGAACTTAAATTTTTGAAGTGGAAAAGAATGAATAGCTTCGCTGCTTGCTTCCTTGGTTGATCCAGTGGAGCATACAAGAGGTCTCCTTTCTTCAAAGTTTTGCCTTTAAACTCTGTGTGCTACATTCTAGTTAATTTCATACTTGAGAGAAGTAAAATTCTGTTTGCTTTAAATATCGTAACTTTATGGAATGTAAACGGTTGGCTAAGTTGGCTTTCTCTTTACTTTTTAAAAATTGAAAGCTTGTGCATGGAACCAAATCGATTGGCGGCGAACATTCTTTTTCCTGCCAGAGTCAGACGCACTGATGGCTTTTTGGCGTGCACAACCGTAAAACAAAATTTTATGAATAACTCTGAGGTAAAAACCAATAAATTACTTTTCGCATTTTTGTGTCTATAAACTTTTCCGACCTTTACGATAACAATTTGTCTATAATAAGTTTTGCCATATATGAGGCGGAGCTTTATGTGTATTGCGTTAAAAGAATATTTGTTGGTAGAAAAGTATTCTTACAAGGGTAAGGGTTAATTTTTATTATAGACTCAAATTTTAGTCAACCGCATGTGCGGTTTCACTCATATAACAAATGAAATGTTTTAGGATAGATCATTTTATAAAAACACTTGTTAGTCGAGCTCTACTCAATTGGGAATTTAGTTAAAACTTGTTGTCTTGAAATTTCAAAATCGATATTATTGAAAATGCTCGAAAACACTTTAAATTTTATTTTGATAACCTGATTAGTTCAATGAATGCTTTGAAAGGTAAGTTTATAATATCTGAAATTTCAAAAATAAAAATATGGTTTAAACATTACCTAAGGGGTTATTCTACTGTCTCGGGCTTAAAAAACATTTTTTTTAAAATTGCTGTTAAAAAATAATTATAAACTCAATCGATTTGAAATTTTACATGTTGCTTTATTTATCAATAAAATATAAATGTTTCATAAAAAAAAATGCGCGACACAGTACCCTGGTCTTCCTAGTAATCTGAAACGAATTTACAAAACATTTTTGATTAATTTAGAGCAAAATCTACTGCAAGCACCTAAAATTAGACATAAATTTCGTTTCAGATTACTTGAAAGACCAGGGTACTGTGCCGCGCATCTGACGCCCGCTGCGAAAGTAGGGGAGAGGTGTGTCAATTGTAACGGTGGATCAATTGTAACATTTGTATTTGAACGATATATTTTGGCTAGAACCGGTAACTCGTGGTCGCGATCAAAACTTTATAGCATACTGCTTTACCGACCGAACTGACAGTTTTGACAGGACGCACATGTATTATCTGTACACATTAATCTGCCATAACCAACAAAAAGTGAAATACATTTTAGTGCATTATTTCTTCCATTATTATAAAATAAAACGAGACTCCCATAATTTTATGATTATTTTCGAAAAATAAACATCCGATCTACGTGTGTAGGTATTTAAAATGGTCTAATTTATCATAAACTTTGTATGAACGAATTTTAAATGCTTCAAGATGACGGTGGTGCAATAGTAACAAAACAAAGAGTGTCAATTGTAACGTGTTAGATTGATACTCTGTAACTTTATTGTAGTGAATTTACTCATGTTTTTTCATTCTATTGTTTTATTCTTTCAGATTTTATACTTAATGTTATATAAAAGGCCGCAAAAGATATCACGTGGCACTGTCCCACCAGAAAAGTATATTGAAGTTTGTGAAATTATAATCAAGGAAAATAAGAGTGTTAGAATTGTAGCGACCAGCTTTGGTATTTGCAATGTCAGAATAGCTGATATTAATTTTGATAGTTTAGTATGTTTTTAGCGTCAATGGATATTAAGTTTTCGTATTTGAAGTTTGTTACAATTGACTCTCTATACTGTTACAATTGACCCCCTTGGTGTAACAATTGTAACACGAGGACTTGGTCTCAATAAGTGTCATTTTTTTAATTATTACTTACGTATTTGTTTCATTATGTATTTTTTTATGGAGACAAAAAAATAACTTATATTTTGACCAAAAATTATTCTGCTGTGATGAATAAATAAAATGTTATAAGAAATTAACTTTTTTTTGTTACTATTGACACACCTCTCCCCTACGCGCTATCATTGCCCCATTAAGGCCGCCATTTTGTTTTATAATTTTTTTTTTATGAAAAATTTATATTTTATTGATAAATAAAGCAACATGTAAAATTTCAAATCGATTGAGTTTTTAATTATTTTTTAACAGCAATTTAAAAAAAAATGTTTTTTAAGCCCGAGACTGAAGAATAACCCCTTTAAAAACGTTTTTCTATCTGCCATCCCTCACTTTTTTTACATATTCTGACCAAACCTTAAGAGTTATCTTGATGATGCAAAAGTGCTCTGTAGGTCGATAACTGATATTTAAAATGTATTTAAGTTCAGGTTTAGTCAAGATAAGATAATCGATTTTATGACAATTTCTTCAAACTTTTTAATTTTGAAGGGAGGTTAGGTATACCTAATAGATATCTCGACAAAATAAAAAGTGAAATGTAGTTTTTAATTATCTCTATCGAGGTATAAATGATATTAATCGGATTTTCCGTTACAAAATTACAGCCTTTTTTGAGAATTTCAATAGTAAAATATTAATATTTTTGAACAATTCGAGAAATCAATTGTTTATTATTTGAAATGAAAATTTTTTTAAGTATACATATTAAGTAATTTAATTACATAAAAGTCAATTTATATCCGCCTAAATCTTAATTTCGGAAAAAAGATAATCTGCTTAAATGAAACCATTACTGAATGGATTGATGAGAGTATTCAAATTCAATTCTCTGCAGTTCAGAACATATAATTAGATTAGAGACACGTCGAAAAGAGCGTTATCTTTATTCAATCAAATTTCTGAAAGGATACTTTAATTAACGACAAAATTCCTTCATCTTAGCAGTTCGTCTTACGCTGCTCTTCGGTACTATGGTGCCCTTTTATTAAATTAGAATTCTTTCTGATTCAGAAATATGTTTTGCCAAAGACTTTTATGGGGAACGTGTAAAAATTGTACATTTGTTCCCTAAATCCATACTTTTCTCATTGGGATTGCCAGAAGGAGCGTTTTCTTTGCAGTTAATGCCCTTAAATATTCAGTCAATAGCGTTTCAGAATTTTATTGAAAGTCTTTTCAGACTCCTTATTACTTTCTGCATGCCAGAGTACGAGAGACTTGTTGCCTCTCGTGTATGAATGATTGGGTTTCACATCCGGGCTCGTTCGAGTGCCCTAAGAGTGCTTCCAGATGCCTTGATACGTATGTACATTGGAAGCGTTTGCGTTGCGTCGACGGAGGGAATTCAGGTGCCTAATGTGAGGAGACTGTTGAGATTTTTCAAAGAACTCGACAAAATGTTGAATTGAAGCGGACAGGGGCACCAACTCAAAGTGCACGAGAGGACGGATTTTCCAGATAAGTAATTACGAGATAAACGAACGAGCGTGCTTTACTGCAACTGTCCCCATAATCCGGGGACTCTCGTTGCAGAAAACCTCATCCGAAGAGCTCCACTCGGACGGAGCCAAATGGCTGACCTTGCATCAATATTTTACTTGTCTAATTTTGTGCTGTCTCTTATTTGCAGAGTCCGGCTTTCATCCGGAGAAAGGTAGCAAGGATATTCGTGCCTCGGGGCTTATAAATATTGATTTTCCCCTAAGTACCTTGGATTGACCTTTATCTCATGCTCAAACACAGTTTTTTTAGCTGCTGCAGGACTTCAACTTCGGCCTCTTACCTGGGGTTTTGTTGTCCTGGATCTGGGATGTAACATATCCGGATGCTTGCGCAATCCAAGACAATCCCCTAGGAGAAGGCAGATTACGGATATTTCGATATTGACTTAGTGGTCAGATGTCCAGGGCGACGGACCCTGCCACGTAAATTTGTTTTCTTTTCCGATATTTCACTCAACGACCCTTGAGCCCGTGAAAATGCCCTGGAATTATTCATTTCAATCAGGGCAGCTTTGCGGTGACCCAATTTCCACGAGTGCATTTTCTGGCACAATGATGCTCGTAAAGGAGAACTTTATAATTGACTTTTTTTTTAAACAACAGCTCTCGGGGAAAATAAAAGAATTGCAACTTTTCGCGGTGTTTTTACTGCGAGTAACCTTGCTCATGGAGGAACAAGATTTATTACGTTCAGTTTTGAGAAGCCTCTGAGCAAGTTTAAGGTTATTCTCAGGACATGGAATTGTGAAGTTACAGATGGTCTATATCAAGGTAATTTATGTAGGCAAGGAGAACTTTCAGAACTTTCAGAACTTTCAACAAGGCTTTCAAAGATGCATATAAATGCCTTACTAGATTTAACCCGTTTTTAGGTTTTTCATGAAATATTTCACGAGCTATTGCCTTTTGTTGTTGGGCTTGGCTTTAGACTCATTACATGCCTACCAAAGTTATTTACCAACCCTTATAACCATAAACTCCAAGTTTGTTTTATTTGCAATTCACTCATGAAAAGAAGAAGTACATGAACCCCTAGCTTTTGGTGCGCCGCCGCAAAGGGACATTTCTAAGATGCTAGACTTAGACATCAAAAGTTTAATCGCGCACGATGAATATACAGGATAAGAATTTGAATTAGAGATTTCTCTAGGACTTAGAACATCTTTTCTGTTTGATTAACTTCGTGGTTAAATTTAAAAGGATAAATAGCCATGCAGTTATTAAGATTCAAAAATCTTTTCAGTGTTCACGAAGCATGACTAGACATTTTAGATTTAGACTTATATTATTACTATGAAACAGTGTCCTTATAACAGAACAGAGAATAGCTAAGTTGTTATTAATAAAAATATCTTTATTTAATGCAACTAATGCTATTTAATTATTTTAAAGTTACAAACAAATTAACCTTTATTCCAAATTTGATACTAATGTGAAATCAAAATAACATGCTACACAAAAGCGACTACATATCGCTATAGTATACTTTTAAATAATAAATGTTAAAAGTCGGCTAGAAATTTTAAACAAAGAAATCAGCACTTCATGCTCAGCTAAATTAGATTATCATTATTATATTCCATAATACTTTGTATAAGAGTTTTAATATTTGGCGGCTAAATAGAAACATAAAGTGGATAATATATAAGGTAAATAATTTTTTATTGTTTGATTGTTCGATAACAATTTTTCAGGACTAATTTTTACTTTTTGATTGTTCATTATTTTTTCCTTCTTTTGAGTAGTGGAAGAGTAAAGTAAAAAGTAAAAAAGGTAATATTAATAATAATAGGTATTCGGCATGGCAGTCTCCTTTTTATAAAGTCAGTTAAAATAGATTTTTAATATTATATACTTATAATTAATCAATACATTTACATTACATATACTAAAAGCTAACTGATTGTTATCAAATAACTGATAAATAAAAGTTACATGATAATATTTTCTGACTTTTGATACAAATATTATTTAATATCAATGTTTTCCAATTTCTTTTCTCATATAACATCGCTTTCATTTCAAATGAAATTTTTAACTCAATAATGATATCCATAATAATTGATTTACTTTTTTTCCTGCATTCTTTCTTATTTGCGTAATATTGTAAATACAATTTAGCACAAGTAAACAAATAAATTCATAGTTGGACTTACGTATGTAGCTACATTTTTATAGCGTCACCATGAATTGTAGTTCCTTGCTTGAGTGCCACAAAATTCAGCTGTGTCTCAAGATTTGAATGACCCCCAGTCACACCATGTCTGACGTTGTTACGTGCAATCAACCTTTTTCCGCTGTTTATTTATGAAATTGTTTATCTTCAATGGCAGTTTTGCTGAAAGTTTGCCCTTTTCATTTTTGTGTCGTGTAAAGTTGCTATTGTTTGGAGAGTGTCTACGGCTTTATAAAGTAAAATAGCTTACAGCATATCCATGGCATGAACTCCCAAGTATTTGGATACGAGAAAAAAGCGATTTAGAAAGCAAGCCACAAAACTAGTAACATTTGGTATGCAAAAGGAGGGGCACATTCCGCTCAAAATCTAATTAGCGCTTTTTGCCATTGCTGCATAGCATAGATAATGCGAAAAGTACAAGAACAAGCGCCCAGAAAAGGTATGTACGAAGGTATAGGTAAGGTACTCGTACCTACCCCCAATGTGATGAATCGACCGCCCAATTTATAAATGTTTTAATTCTCGACGTGAACAAATCGTCCAAATTCCCAAAAGCCTGGAGGAAGCACCGAAAATGGCAATTTGTCACTACCAACGTGGTAGTCCTCCCCAACGTAAATGAGGGATAGGATGATTCGACCCGCAAGTATTAGTTGCAGAATTATATTTAATCCGCTTTTCAGGGGGATTAGCGTGTTATTTTCCGAGCACTTTCCTCGTTTATACCGCTTGACTAACAACACAAAATTCCGCCTCTCTCGTCGTCTGCAAAATATCCTCGAAATGGCGAACGAGACTTACGCCAATAAGTCGTAATTAAGGAAGTTCGGCCAGAGAACTATTAAGATGTCAATTAGGTTTAATGAGGACCTTCACTCCGCCATAAAGAATTCGCCGACCTCTCTTCCCTATGAGCAAACCTTTATTTACGTTCTGGATGAGCAAAATTCGAAGTTGTGCCAGATACGCGATAGTTTCGCTTTCCCCAACGATTCCATAAAATCTGAGTGAAAGTACTCTCGTCTGTCGGCCGACATGTCCGCCGATGTGTGCAGACGTGACGTGCCTCGTCCAGCGAATGTATAATCAATATTAAATGAACACTCCTCATTTAGTGATGCTCGTCGAGACAAAAGCAGTAAAAGTACTTTTATGATATCTTTTAGAAGTGGTCATCCGAAGGTGCATATTTAATGTTCAAAGTTCGGATCAATCAATCCATTTCGCTTTGTTTTCAGCTAAGCGCTTTTCGAGATACATATGCTAAGATATTAAATTGCTCAATGTCGTCATTCGTTATTCTGGCGACAGAGGCAGGAAAGAAGATTAATATTAAATTACAGACTAGAGTAGAAGAATACATTAGGCTAAATTGTACTTTCACTGTTAAAGTAGGTATAATAATTATTTTTAAGAAAAAGAACTTGCCTACTCTAGTTTCTAAATTAATTGAAATATAGTCCGACTGTTTAAACCTCCAGGTACTTAATTTAGCGGACGCGAGCTCGCGTTGCTAGATATTAACTAAATAGCTTTTTAATCATCATCCTTTCCTAAGAACATATCGTAAAATTAAGTAATTTATATATTTAAAGCAAGTCAAATATTTAAATTACTTAATTTTACGATACTGCAATATTGCTTAAAATCGAACTAACGAATTATGCAATTTGCATCATATTAAAAACATTTCATGTTAAAAATATCGCCAACCCTTACTATAGCTCCATAACTTTTTAATTAATAACCAATTAAACAAACCAACTGAAAAAATTGGTTAATTAACTAATTCAAAAGTATAGTTTTTGAAACCTTATAAAGTAATGTTCAAAGAATACATTTTTATTGCAGGTTCAGCTATTGGAAAAAATAGCGAATGGGTGATATAAGGATTTATTGACTCTAGAAATGCTGTAATTTTGTGTTTAGTTGGTATTTACTATTTAAATTTGCAAATAAAAATGTTAGTATGCAAACGTTATTAGCCCAATAAAAGTCAGTCGTAAATTGCAAGGACATATTCGTATTCTTATTCTTTTTTAATGTCTCTTGTCAATTTTTTATTTTCAGTTCTATATATTATGCACTCCACTAACTGTGCATCAAATTCCTGATATTGTTAGAAAATATTTATAGTAAACGTTTTTTGAAAAGAATTCTATTGAGCAGATGATAAAAGAGTAATGTTGAATGAAAGTTCTACTTCCATTCTGAGAAATGGAATAAGCGAGTGGCCTACTTTAGAGTTTTCATATCTGAAAACAATGAGAGAAATTGTATTGTTCATATTGGAAATAACATGTAAATGAAAGAATAATTTTTTCATGTTGCAATTATTATTATTATAGGTTCTTTTATTTATCAAAATAAGTTTTAATTATGTTTATTTACATGTTTTCTGCATTATCACCAAATACAAAACTTAAAGTAATAATTTAATTGGAAAAGAAAAGCAGCTTCTTTAATTAAGCAGTGAAGGAAATAAATAAATATTTAAAAGTTGTTGGAAAGGGTTGTTGTGTATCATTAAAACCCATTAAAAACATTGTGAAACCAACGCTGGCTTTTTCCTTTGAAATGAGCCAACGCCGTTGCTCTGGGATACAAAGAGGAGGAAACTCAAGAAAAATACTTTCCTTTGTTTGAATTGAGATCTGTAAGAATTCTTTGTTTGTTGAAGGTAAGAATTGTTGTTTTTTGTAAAAGAACATTTATCCTGAGTTGAAATATTTTGCATTTATTTCAAGATAAATATTGACTAGACATAATTCAGTAATTAACTGTTTTGTTTAACTTATTTTTACTTGTAATTACATATCTACAAAATACGAGCAATACAATTTAGTCTATTTTATCAATATTATGTAGGTATATGTAGGTACAACAAAAATAATTCTAAAATCAAAGTCTTTTTCGCACTTTAATTTCTTTAAGAAGGAACGTGAAAAATATAAATTTTCCATTAATTAGTCGTAAATTATAACTTTTAAAAAAGGATAGGATTTAATATATTATTTATCAACTTGATGTTAAATTAAGAATTAATTAATTAAAAGTTAAGAAATAACGATAACAAATACAATTTAGTGATTAATTAAACACTTATAATATAAATAATTATTAGGTACCTATAATGGTAAAATCATAGAGTTTCCGCAGATATTGATATAAAGTGCAATGTAGAAAAATATATTTATTTGAAAAATAAATTGTTTATTGAATTATGGAAGAAATTAATGTAAAAAAATTGAACATCTTGAGGTTTCCAGACTGAAGGAATTTTGAATTTTGTAACTCAATTATACCACAGCACATTTTTGCAACAATGGATATTATTCCACAACATTCTAAACATAAACTAATGTTATTTTAAGAATAATTGGGATTTAGTTTGATTCTACACGAAACTACTAGAATTTGTCTTTTGCAAGCATTTTTGTTATATTTATATATTTTTAAAGTGCTTGTCGAATGCAATATATAAACTAATTTCACTAAGTTTTCACTTTTCAATTTCATAAACATTAATCCATCAATACCATACTTTCAATTGGAAAATCCAATCAATTGCCAGCACATACATAAGTTAGAAATCACAGGAACAATTTGCAAATTTAGTTTAAAAGAATTCTATATAGTGACACTATTTCCTGTCGCGCCACACCGCCGTACAAGAACAGTCTAATCGAATTTTCCACTCCAATTTCTTCTGTCTGTTTGTTGTCGGAATTCCATGAGTGCAATAGAAAACTTCGATTACATTTTTTGTCCAGTGAAACTCAATTAAAACTCGTTGCAATTGGAGCGTCCTCTTGGCGCCTCTTTTCCTTTTTTTTTGGCCTTTGAAAATATATTTCATGATTATTTAAAATATTTTTAACTTTTGGGTTTCAGTGGATCTAGGTGGGTTGATTTCAATATTACTTTACAAAAATAGGAAACTTTTAAACATAAATAAATATTCCTGGAAGGAAATGTTGATGTAATTGTGTTTTATAATAAACGACATGACATTTAATGGGAAAACACCAGCTGTTTTATGTGTCTTTCAACTTTTTGGTCCTCAAATTTTAAAAGCCTCTCGAAATTAATGTTTGCGGTTGAAAGTGGCCTTTTGATGTTGAAAATTTATATGAGAATCTCTTTGTTTTTTATGATCCCTTCCTGTTTTTGTTCATTCTAGTGTAAATGTAAATCATTGGCCTTTAACCTTTGTCGGCACGCAAACAATATTCATTTTGTAGCATACCGCCGTTGGAGCTTATTAAGAGAGTGAAACCTTTTTCCTGCTTACCGGGGCTGAAAAACTCCTCGTATGCGTTACACGCCGCAAAATGTGTCTTTAGCATTTTTCAATCTATCTAAAAGCATCCTTCCGTATATTTCATGAGCCAGATGCGGAGGAGAACAAACGTTTACCTCACAACTTAGTGCTGCACAATGACGTGCTTATGTACGTTCACCTGCCACACCGAATTACTTAAAATTAGAAATTGTCTGTTACGAAACCCCCGCTCGATGCGCGGAAAAGGATTACTTGAATTTTTTTACTTTAGCACCAGCACGTAAAATGCGATACGTTGCAGGGGTGTGTGCGAGCCCTATAAAAGAGTGTACTTTATTGAAATAAATTTATCTCGAAACGCCGGCGTGTGCACGCGAGCTAACCAAGAGTATCTCTCCGATGGTGGATTAAAGGTACACAATCTTGTTTACATTCGAAATTTGTTACGCTTTAAATAATTCAGTTTGCTGCTTTAATTAAAACTTTTGAAAATATAATGAAGTAGGATATTATATTACGAATTACGAGACTACAATGTTTTAATCATGGCACTGATATGATATTACGTTTTTACGATATACAGTATTTTGATGCTAAGATGAAAAATAATCTTAATTTAATTAAAAAAATCTCACGTTTTCAATGAAAATGGCAAATCAATCATTTTAATTAACTTCCGTTTAAAATTAAGCATGACAATGCCGTGTAACATTTGCAATATCACTGAACCCGATTTTTATTTAATTTGATTGACCAGAGGAAGATGATGACGATGAACAAGAGGAATCTTGAGCAGTAGGTAGGTACATCAACTGGTGATGATATTCAGAAGAACTACCATGTTTGAAAGAAAAAACGAATGTACAATCACTATTTGTTTTTTAAAAATCCATAATTCCAACTTAAAATTAATAAAATTTTAAATAATTATTTAATTAATTAATTATCAATTTGTTTCACATGGACACGCGTTCTAATCTCCACGCTATATTACGAGAACGGTTGATTATGCAATAAAAAGGCATGAAATAAAAAATGTAAATAATTTTATGATCTTCAAGTTTTATAATAACCTTAAATGACATGATGCATAGAAAACGAAATAATTACTGAAAACTGATTTCATATGAGACTTTTCAGCTAGTCTTCAGAACGTCAAAACAAAGGTTTATGCAAATATACAGCTTTCTTACTTTCATTCTGAAGTTGAATCCTATATATACATATATGTATGTATAATTCGTTGTAAATTGTTGTTAATTGAAAAACTGACAATATAACAGATATTAGTTTACTAGTTCGATAAAGAGTTACTACGAGTTCATTAATATATGGTAATGGCTAAATCTTGCTGTTATATTAATTGTTTAAACGAATTCGGACAACCCAATGAAACTTTATTAGATAGGTATACATAAATGTTCCAAAACATTCGTTTTATTTTACTATCAATTTTAAGTATTTTTACTAATAGAAATAGCAACCTTTGACCAAAATAATTTAGCATTAATTTCGTCGTGTAGGTAAAACATCCCCTCAAAATAAATTATTGAAATTAAGGTAGTCTTCTGGAGTTAAAGCAGGGTGCTGACCGTTTTTTCCGATAAAATCAATTTCATGAAGAAGAGAAGCAGTAATATAATACCTCAGTATAAATTGCCTCTAGGTAGAAAAGATTTGGGTTTGGAAATTTGAGACCATTTCCCAGAGAACGAATGAAAATATAACATGGGCGCCCGTCAAAGGGCTTTTTGTGCTAAAGGGCATATACCTAAATGTAGAACAATATCTTCCATAAAACACCGCATCATGCAAATAAATATTACACAAAAGCAAAAACCATCTGAGGTTACCTTAATGAGAGCATTACGAAAAGAGTACTGGTGATAATTGGTTGCTAGCCCAGGTCTGCCCTACGAGTCCCTCTATAAAATGTGAGGCAATTTTCTAGGTGAAACAATGCGACACTTCTTGTCTTCCCGGGCGAAAATGGGGCAATTTCATTCTCTGTTTACTCAGCTGCAAAAGTTGCACTGATGCTGGATATGTGGGAGGTCTCCTTCCCGCCACCGCCGCCCTCACCGGGACACATATGAATATGGCAATGAGCCGGAGAATGGTCAATGAATTCCTTCTCAGCTTAGCTAAACTTTTTGGGATTTGGGATTTGGGATTCCGCCCGGGAGCCCGGCGGCGCCCCACTAATCCTTAAGGTGAGGTTGTACTATACAGAGTTGCAAAGGTGGGTGTAACGAGTTCGACCGGAAAACATCTAATCCAAATAAGAGCACAACACTTGTTGAGATACACCAAAAGTGCCGAATAATGTCCATATTGTGTCCATGGCCGGGGGGGGACCCAGTAATCTGGGACTAATTAATGCGATTTAATTATAATTGGGACGGAACCGTGAAATATAGGTCGTTAGAGATAAAAGGTCATCAATTCCGACCTTAGCTCTGTCAGCGGCTAATGAGTTCGCCTGATGTAAAAATCAGTGGCACCTTTGCGTGCGCGGGACGAACCTAATTTGTCCTGAAGGGTGTAATTCTGTGGGCCAAATGAGGACTCATTTATAAAAATAATTATCTTGAGAGAAGGCGAACTTCTCTGACGGAGCTGTTGCTAAAATGTACAGCTCGATAAGAAACCCCGGAGGAGTTTTCCACCTTCAGAACTCCTCCAATCGTAGATGCGTATCCGAAAACCCTCAGAAGTTGTAACATCGCATGTCAGAGTGCCTTCTGTCTGTCTAACAAGAAGTTGTTCTTCGCATATCGACAAAACTTACCATCTGAAGGAATGTTAGTAACAGAGCGTTGGGCGTCGCCCGGTGTGGGTTGTTGCCCGTCGCTGGCCTCCGTTGCCGCCGTCGCGTTTTTATCCACCGCCAAATTGTATCCCATTGTTGACACATGTAAAATAATTAACGTTTGAACGACCAATCGCGAGGTTATTGACGATTTCTGCATTTTGATTATGTCACACAAATTCACTGATATGAGCCTGCTAATGGGTGCATGGCATTCTGTTGCGGTTGCATGCGGACCAAATTTCAGCATCCGAATTAATCTTCAATATTGCGATACCACTGGCGGACAAAATCCGCACGTTCGACACACATTTCCCGGATGATGGATTTAGTGACACTATTTAGGTTGATTCCACTCATTAAGACCTGTAATCGACGGAAAGCGTCTTACAAAAAAAAAACATTCCCTCAAATTTTTTTAGGGACACATCACTTTAATTGCAATCTCAACTTACTTCACTTACTGGAAAATCCTCAAATCGCAAAAACACCCAAACCACTTCGTGAATCGTGAAAGACAAGCTCACTTTGTCGAGTCGAACTGATTCTGGCGAGGTGTTACTTCACTTAATCCTTAAGATGGGATAGTGAGGACAGCGGTCGGGGGTGAGTTTGACAGAGGGACGAGGCAAAGGGCTAGGAGAAATTGGGGGCAGCATTCCTTAAGCCAGCAGCCCTTCGCTAGCATGTTTATGTTTGAAAATAAAAATAACTTTATAACCAACGCACTCCCTACCAACAATTCCAGGGTGTGTTCTTCTTTGCTGGAGCCACAGATCCGACTGCGGCAGTATTTCTCCCGTCTAGTAATTGCAAACAGCCCATCTAATATTTGCGATATAAAATTTTATGTCACTTCATTCAGAAAGGCGAGCTGCCTGCCCGTCTCCTCATATAATTGCGAATTAAATTGGCATTGCCGAACACCCGGAGTTCTGGCACTAAGTTCGTCGAAAATTCTTGTGAGCGTTAAACAGCCACAGACAAACTGCCCATAAAACCGGAACGGCAACCTTCCTTTTTTGGGCGGTTATAATAGACAAGGGTTCATTTGGTCAGGCCCACTAAGATGAGATCTGAACCAGCCGCCGAACTTTACGTAACATACACCCGAGCCGACACTCCGCGGTATGCAAAACATCGAAGGGTAGGCATTAAATTTCGAATAACCGTCGTACCACCGAAATATCTAGATTGGTACTGGCCCATCCGACATCCTGGACCTTACACAGTGCGGCCATCGGAAAGCTTCGCGTAAAGAGCTTTCCCTCCTGCAACATAGATTTTATGCGCAGGTTTCATATTTCACGTGCTACTTGCTGTTCACCACACCTATTTAGGAATTATTTTCTAATTCTCTTGAATTGAACCACTCTTTCACCGAGAGGAGCCTTTTTCGGAAATAAAGCTCACCGAAATCCAAAAATTTCCGAAGGACATTTGGAAAAAGGACGTAGATTCTATGAATGAATTTTGTCTGACATGCGCAGAAATTTGTTGAACGGTTTTTCTATAGAAATTCTGTTTCTGCAGGGCAGTATTCTCTACTGACTTTTTTTAACAAAAGGATCATTTAAAAATTCACAAAATTCTTTCAAAATATTTGAGCTCTAGGCTATAACTTAATAAGTCGTTTATATTTAAAGAAAAACAAGCTCATCTTTAATAAACACCATTACTTGACTAGAAATAAATAAGAAGACTTTTGGTACCTTTCAAAATTTTAATATACAATATATTTAATTATAATTTACCTTTGAAGTAAAGCTGCATGAAAATCTCATTTATTATATTTCCAAATTGTACAACGAAATGAAGAAAAGTTTAGGTAAATATGCCATATTAATTGCGTATAGTACGAATTAACTTTACTTTTGAACTATTAAAATACATATTTATATATAAGAAATTTGTTGATACATCGAGATATTAAGGTTTTTACTGCACTTGACTGTTTTATTTCCCTTCCATATGGCCTGAGAAGTTTCAAGAACTTTAAAAGTTGATTACATATTTTTACAATCAATCCAGATATGTGAATGACACATGTAGGTGCTACGAACTTTGTGCAGTTCGAAATAAGTGAAGTATTATACGTAAAAAACAAAAGCGAGGAAAATCTTGAAGTAAATAACAGACGAACTCTATTCAAACAAACTTTAACTTTCTCCACTTACTATTCAATCACAACTCACAATCCACAATCCGAGCAATTCAAATCACGTACTTTCTACCTAGAGAGAACCATTTCTGCTGCATAGTCGAATAAGGAAGCATTATCGAAAATTTTTCCTGCTGAAAGTTTTTCTTGGTTTCCTTCAGATTACTTTGATTGTTCTTATGAAAATGAACTAACTTTCTGGATGCTGTCTGTTCATTGAGATCAAAAATACTGAAAATTGAATCATTGAGATTTAAGTGATGTTTACTGGGATATTTTAGGTCAAATTAATACAATTAGGATAGTTGTGACATTAAAGGAAAATTATAATTGGTTGTAAAAGAAAGAAAATAATTTGATAACGCTTATATTCTAAATAAATACTTTTCAATTATGCACCTTGAATTATTAATTCAACAATTTATTCTTAATTCCTAATATTAATTAAGACTGCCTTATACTTGATTCAAAATAAATATTAAATTTGATTTTTTTTAGCCTTAATAAAAAAAGACTGAATTATCTTTAAAACAGATAAGTCCAGCTTAAAATCGAAATTTGGACAATTTTTCAAATTATATTTTCTACAGATATTATTGTAACATTATGTTAAAAAATCACTTCAATATTTGGGATATATGTATTTATATATATCATATATATGTATATATCACAGTCGTTAGTTTCTTAAGTCGCTAGGTACAGGTTGCATGAATATGTCGATTTCTTTAAAAGTTTTAAAACTATTTCGCGCCAAGTACTTTTCAATTTCGATTAAATGTGTTGGAACTTATAAACTTTTTAATAAATTTTATAATACATCACCGGGTTTATATCATCAGCCTGTGCATCATTCTAGATATATACATAAGTATAAAAATGAGTGACGTGATGAGATGATCTATTCAAAATGTATTATGAGAATGCTGCGCTAACTATTAATTAGTACGTAGATGTAATTAAAAAAAAAATACTGAATTAGATGCAGCCTTGGCATTACATTTTAAAATGCACATAAAATGCAATAAAGCAGAGAATATTCTTATGAAAAAGAAGTCCATGACCTCCACTTGCTGTCCAGTGCCTTGTGGTACTTGGTGGCATTCAAATGAGCTGCTTTTTTTCACGGAAAGCAACCGCTATTAGCCTGTAAATTCATTACCACAAAACAACGGCCGGGGCTGTGTAAAGCATTTCGCTAACTCACACTCGTAATTTATGCAAAAGCATCTTGTTCCTTTCAATTCCATTCGCGCTGGCAGGGCTTTCACTACCACAACCCGAAATTCTGGGAATTCCCCGAACAATGAAACTGGGTTAAGATTCAGCCCCAAAAAGGCACTAGAATGTGCCTGGCTAACAAGGACACCGTATGCCTTAAAAATGGACGTATTGAGGAGTACTGCACTTCTACACCGCTGCAAGGATTATGCAAATTTTTCATGTTGCAACAGCGAAGAGGGGCTGGGCTGCCTTAAGACATTGAAAATATGCTCGGATCCGACAGTCATTGGAAAATGCTTTGGGAGTCCCTTTGTAGTCCGGCGCTCATTGTTCCTGGTAAAGCTAACTCGCATTATGTTGTCTCTTCTGAAGATAGTCGTCGTACCTATACGGACTGGTGTTGACCTCAAACTCCAACTAGTAAATTTACAACGACGGCACCAAATGCATTATTGTTCTGGCCCTGCCAAGTTAGCCTCTGTTGTTAGCTAAATTCCTTATATCATCCAGAATTCTGCTCGAGGAACCAATTTAAAGCATTTTAAGTTAAGTCACGTTCGAAGGCGCTAATCCTTTTCGAGCTCTGGTTTGAGGACTGACAAAGGATACTGTTCCCTGTAAGCTTCTACTTCATTCAGTTCTTGGGTTATTAAACTTTTCGTTGTCGATTTTATTTCTAAGACCGTTCTAGTTCGTTGCACATTTAACTTCCTGCGATCCACCTCCAGGTTGGTTTTAATTAAACCGGGAGTGAACAAGGAATTTATAAAACTATTAATTGACTTTCTCAAACCTTTGAGCCACATTTTAAAGGTAGGTACCCCTGCTGAGGCAGAACGTACCTTTCTTTAGCACTTTTGCGCGCCTCAAAGGAACACGACAAGCACGAAGTTTTCCGATCTTTCAGCTCTAATTAGTTAGCTTAGTTGCCTTAAAGTTTGACACAAATTTCACCTTTTCAAAAGAGACCTCTTGCATTGAAGTAAGCGCAAAGTATATTTAGAAGAAATATTTTAGATGATATTAAATATAATAAATTTTGATTATCTGTACTTATAATGTGACGTTGTTACAAGTAGATTAGATTAACATTTAAAGCAACTTATTGTTATTGTGGATCATTAAGATCCCATTCGTCAAATATACAGGATATATCAAATATGTACATATATAGGATTCAATACGAACTCCAGTCTATTGTATTAAAATGATTTTTATTAGTAATTAAAAAATATATCTAAATTTAAAATAAAATAAATAAAATTAAAAGGCGGTAAACTCTAGAATAGCAAATTATTGAAAAAATTAAAGTATAAATACGAATATGTGTTGTATTCTACAATTTCCATCAAAGTAAAAGAAACCTTTCATTAACATGATATAGTAAAAATTAGAAAATTTCTGTAAGAGCTTTCTTATAAAATAATAATATATTACTTTTCAAGTAAAGTTACAAATTTTGAACTCAGATGCATTCAGCTTGAAAAATTTCGCGAACATTTTCCTTCCAATTGACTTTCAATCAATGGGTAGTTTCCGGCTAAGCGAATGATTTTTAGGAAAACTTCTTCAAAAGTCTTAGTGGAGAGATCTACAAGTTGTGAAAATTTTAGCAAGCTGCTCTCAAGTCCTTTTAAATTGAAGTTTTCTCCAGTGCAATCAATTTAACTCTGATAGAGAGTAATAGCGAAAATATTGTTGCAAACTGCGCTCCGGGCGGCTAGGAGCCCCCGGAGGCCGGATTTTTTCGGCAGTTGGCATTGGTTCAATGAAATTTGTTAGCAGATTATGCTCTGTTTGTTTAAAATCGATGCGGCGCACTCGAACATTTTTGCCCACCCACTCAACTAAGAAATGGTATATGTATGTCAGAAGTTTTTACACAAACTAATCTTTTGCAAAGATGCATTAAAACGTGCCGCTGTGGACGGGGCCGAAGGAAATTGCATTGGAAGTCCCATTGAGCCCCGCCAGACGGGAGCCAAACGTCCCGAGTTTTCAATATCATGTCCCTATGGACCTAGATGGCATTTAGCCAAATCATTTTTCTATACGAAAAAATATAACCAAAGTATTGAGGCGAGCTGAGGGCGATTTTAACTTGCATATCCTCGGAAATGTGGTTACAATTTTAATGCAAAGACGCTTGTTCGGACGAGTTAAGGTTTCCTTTTAACCGCTTTCCTGAGGACAAGAAAACTGTTGGAATTCTTGGACATCATCCCAAGCGTTCTTCACTAAAATAAAAATATATTTTCCTCTGAAAAAGCAAGGTGACAAGGCGCTGGTCCACAAGAAGAGCGCTCATTTCATGTCAAGGTGCAGGATCAGTTGTTTGGAATAAAGTGGAAAGGACTCCTTTAAGTAAGTGAAGTTGTGTACAAAATTAAAAATTCAAGAAGCTTAAGAGGGAGGCACTAATCCTAGAAGAGTGCTGGGGCGGTAAATATAAACATTTTCATGCTTCACGTGGTTTCAATTAATAATAACAAATTGAAGCGACTCCATTAGGCTTTTTTACACGAAAACCATTTACTCTGGTCGTTTACATGAAAGCTCCGGCATTGTATAAAATCGAATTTATGTCTTGGCGGCCACTAAGTTTATTTTATACTTTCCCAAGTAAACCTTCAACAGAATTTCGGCTCTAGGCAAAGGTTTACTTGGCAACTTTTCTAACTCCAGGATGATGACATTTGAACCTTCTTGGTTTTTATGGTTTCATATATTTAATGGAATTGATTTTCAGAAAGTTAAGATAAAAAAATGGCACGTGATGCTGTCACGATAAAAACCTAGAGGTGGAATATTGGCTTAGGTTCAAAATTTAAGCTTGTAAAGAAAATTGAAGTCATATCAATTAAATCTGAAGTCTTCTTAATTGAGTGCTTACGATACCAAGAACTATATTAATTTTAAGATGGACGGAAGAGAAAAACTTAGGCCTTAATTAAATCTTTTCGGCCATTCTGTTTTATTATTTCGTGGAAGTTGAAAGAAGGTTTGCTTTGTAGCATTTTAAATTGATAAAATTATTGAAACCTTGCATATACATATTTGCGTAGTTAAATAATCACTTTAAAAAATATATTTCTTCTATGTACAGAGAATATGTCTTATGCCTGTTCTTATTCGAATAAATATTGTATATTTCAAATGTATGGAACACTGTTGGTGCTAATACATAGAAAATATTTTTTAATTTAAATCAATTTTTTTGAGAAATGGAATTAACACATAAAGCATTAAATTTATTAAATCAATTTATTTAATTAAGTTTAATTTATTTATTTCAAATTGACAATTTTGAGATGAAATATTATTTATTTTTAATATTTATGACGTACAGTATAGTGCCAGAAAATTATAACCACCCTAACAAATTTCAAAATTTGAACTCTGATTTCTTTTTTCTCGCAAACAATCAAACAGATTAACATTTCCTTGCAGAGTTGCAATCTTTCCTCCTTTGTTATCATTGTTTGAAGAATTGGTTACGTTACGAACCAATATGCAATATGCAAAAGTATTCCCCCATTCATTTATTCCAGTTCTATCAAATATAAATATCAATAAACAAATTTTCATGTTTCCAAGAAGTATTACATGGTATACCATTTCATTTAACGCCAAAAGCATAAATATATGCATCGAAGATAATTGCGGAGATTAACAAGTGTTATTAAAAATATGGTTAATAATACTAAATACTAGAAATATTAATTTGCAAAATATGTGAATTTACCCTTAATTTAATGTTTATCTTAAACGCGTACAAATATAATAAAGTTTTTTTCAAAATAAAGTATGGAAGTATAAATGTTGGTGGTTATAATTTTTTAGCACTGTACTGTATACACATTTAGACACTATATGGCTTGTTTTCAAAATGATGTTAAACGTTATATTTTATGACTCCGGCTTTGAATTAAACCTAATACAATTGGTGTTGATGTTTTAGCTTTCAATTCACTCAAAATTACAAACACTGACCCAAAAACCATTCTTGGAAACGTTTGCATGGAAAAACAATTCCAGCCTCAATGGTAATCTAACTCCAACAAACCGATTTCAATATACAGGCTTTACACAGTCGAAAAACTTGATAATCAGTTTGAAAGCAAGAATTTCAATTAATCTGTCTTACACACACCTCGCAAACGGAATGCGCGGATTGTGTGCATTTGCATCCGCCTGCAGTCGTTAATTAAACGCCTTATAAACCTTCGAAGGTTCCTGCTAGTCCGGCGTCATGGCGCAGGAACCTTAAATCGAGGTACAACGAAAGTCAAATTATCTGCTTTCCGCTGCGGTTGTCGCCCTTTTCGGCGAGCGTAATTAATATCGCAGGAAGTCCACCCACCCAACTGCCGTCCTGAGTTTACCAAATTTACTCAGGACTTGATTTAAATTGCAGATTTTAAACTTTTTAAAGGAAACTAATGTTTTCACCGCATTTCATTCACCGTCATATAGCTAAATGGATAACTATCAAATGATTTACGGAGCTTATACATCGTCTTAAAGGACAGCTTATTCCGGTCGCATGAATAAATTTCCTACACCTTTATTTAGGGCGACCGCGATTTAATTTTTATAAAATTTAATTAAATCGTACCTTAAAAATAATGGAGTTTGGTAAGAAAAATAATTTTATGTTATTTTTCAATAGTTGGATTATGTATTATACATAGAGGAGGGCTCTTTTACATCGTCCAGGTGAAAACAAATTATAAGAAAAATCTTTTTATATTTCATTTCATTATAATATGTAATGTTTTGTGGCTAAAACTTAGTACTTAGATCGCTTTCGAATTTATGTGATAATAAATAATATTTTATACTCTTACAATTTATGTTGAAATATGTAGATTGGTTTTGGGGTACACCTACATATATTATGATATAAAAATCATTATAAATTGAAAGCATTGTATCTAAACAAACTAAATCATCATTATTTTCCGGACGTAATTCAATAAGGTAGGTACTACTTCTGAATATCTAAATCTTTTTTTGCATTCTACTCCTTATCTAACCAACTTTTGTTGTTAATCTTCCCTTCATAAGTCCACTAGAAATGCTCAATCGATGTAGCGAGGAAACGAAAATCAACTGTTTAAATCGACAGAAAATCCTTTCAAAAGGGGAATTAACCTAAATCCACCGCTCAGTTCTAAATCCTCCTTAGCTTTGAAAGCCTAAAAAAACGAGAAAACACAATTCCTTTTAAAGCCAACCCAAGAATTAGGGTAATACTGGACGTGATGGAAGTATCAATTGAAATAATGAAGTTCCCTTCCGAAACTACGTAGGTATGCTGCTCTTAGCAAGCCAATTAATTACAATCAACAAGGAAGAAAACTTTAGGCAATATATGTATCTTCGGAGTGAATATTTGTGTTTAAGAAACACTTTCCATCCTACTTCTTGGTCAGAAATAAATTTCCAAAGAAAATGATCAGAGCAAACTATTTACCTATCTCGCGATTTTTTGTTACAAAAATTCTTGCTTACCTTTTACAAAACGAAACTCCATTGTCTCAGTGAAATTCGCTTGCAGTATATCTCAGTATTGATTGATAGCCATAAATATGTAAAATCAAACTATTTTCAAAGTTCACTGATTAATATAGACAATTACTTAAACAGTAGTAGAAATTATAGAAGACAGCTCTATTAAAAATTTTTACAAATTCCAAAATTTGTTTACCAACCTGCTAACTACAGCTAAAGAGTAACATTAGTTATTAAAAAGTTATTTCAAAGTCCAAATAAAATTCTGAAGATGATGTTTAATCGACCGTACTTTTTCTCAACGCTACGATGAAGCCAAATCAATATTATTTCTGTCAAAGTTTGGAATATTCTAAATTCCTTTGTACAAAATGGTACGAGTCCTAATCGCAAATTTGTTTCCAAAATACAGCAATATCTGAAATATTTAGTGCCATTATTTAGTGTATGTTAACATACATAGTTCGTTGAGATACACATAGTAAGGGGTTTTTTAATTATTAAATATTCCTTTCGCTTTAATTGTAAAATTTTATTATTATCTCTTACTTATTGCCCGCTATCACATATACAAGGTGTGTTTAATGACTTGCTCTAGATTAATCTAGAGTAGAAAAGAGGAAGAAATGTGTTCAATGAGATTCAAAGCTACTCTAAACTGAGCTGACTTGTGTTCAATGAGTCTGCTCCAAAGTAATCCGGATTACTTTGGAGCAAGATTTTCTGCGCCAACTTATTAGTATAGGATCAACTTGGAGCAAAAAAAAAATTTGCCAAACTGACAAAGTGTCAAGTGAGAATGTTTAAATATTTTTACTATTTTTATACGCAAAGGATTACTAGGGTGATAAAAACTTTGATTATTACTACTATAGTACCAAATTTTTGTTCGCACCATATACTTTTAAAGAAATGAAACTTTATTTGATATTTAACAGCTCAGAAAAATTCAAAGTGCTGTTCAATGAGCAAGCCTGCTCCATTCTGATCTGTTTTGCTCTGATAGCTTTTTTGAGCTGAACTGCTCTGTTCTGCTCTATTCTACTTTCTGGTCATTAAACAGACCTACAGAGATATTGACTCGCATATTACAATGAGGTTATTATTATTTTAATGATAAATTAGATTAATAGATTTCTGGTTTATGGTATACCAAAAATTGTTCCTTGTTTTGGTATGGTTCATAACAGGACAATGTTGAAAATAATTCCAAAATTTTCAAATATTTTGGTATGGTCTAAGTTCATGACATAGTTTCATGTTGTTTTTATTTTTTTCTAATAAATCAAAATCTGCTAGTGATTGGATTGAATGGCAATGCAAAATAATTAAATGATACTGAAATATATGTAGGTACACATATATTTATGTAATAAAAATATTGACGTTCGACTATAGATATAAAATTAACATATGTTTGTTATGCTCTGCCAATGTGGAAAGCGTCCTTAATTGAAACGGCACCACAAATAGCTCCATCCAATTCCGCTGTCTGCATGCATGAATTTTCGAAAAAGCGACAGTAAAACCCTGCTTTGGCGCTGGTGGTCCTCTAAATTTTATTGGTCTCGTTTGTATCGAACGAAACTTCCCTCATTATGGGAGCGCCCTAATGAATGCAAACGAATCCGCCTGTAGCCTACAAAACCGACCACCGGATCAATTAACAGGCCATAAAACTGCCTCAAGTTTTGCGAAGTTTTAAGCTTATGAGACATTTTCCGGGAAAACTTTCTTCGGCAATATAATCCAGAGTGTCCTTGTGGCTCGACGATGTATGTCCGCTAATGGCGACTTAAGGAGCTCCACTTTACTCGCTTCTCCCGGGGTATAAGGCGAATAAGCGCCGCGATGATCATAAATTGTCTCCACTTTAATATTTCAAATAAAAGATTGAAATATTTTGGCCATTACTCAAATCGTAATTAACAAGAGTAATCACCGACGGTTCACTCTGGCCTGGTTTCTGAGGGTGCTCCACGACTGGGGCTATTTTGTAGTTTGAGGTAAAACATAGGCAAAACACACCGACAATCATAATTCTATGGAATTAAACTAAATTTCGAAGTGGCCTCAAAACCTGACACGATCAATAAAATATCATCGCACGGGGAAACACGTAGTCCCCTTGTTCTACTTCTATTAGAGAGTTTTTCTTTCATGGCATACAATAAAGCGCCCTTTCTTATGAGGAAAGTTTTCAACTTATTGTGGGATGGCTCCCGCAGAAGTATTATTTTCATTGGGAGTACGTGACTTTGAATTTCTTCCTTGGGCAATTGTGGCAAATGTTTTGATATAGAATTGGAAAATTCACATTGAAAAGTTTTTAGCTTGAAATTTCAAAAGCGCCCACAATGGCTTCTACCTTTCAGAGGCTATTAGATTCATTACGACGCTAAGATGCCCCAAAGAATGAATAAGTTTCTTTGTCTGAATTTTGCACAGACCAGCATAGGTCCTACCGTGACTTGATAAAAAGATTTCTCGGGTCGGCTCACGGAAGGGACAAGAACTCAGGAGCCTTTTTTATTATATATATATGAATATAAAAAAAATTAATTTCGAAGAAAACAATGGAATATGTCTGATCTGAACTAATTAGTTACCAAAGACCATGCTGAAGTTTTAGCTCCTAGTCCCCACCCGACAAAGATAATGATAGATAATGATAATAGACCGACTTTAAAAAAATAAATATTTTAGGTATATAAGTAATTCACATGCAGAAATAATGCGTGTCTAAAACTCTATGAAGGAATGAGAAAAGTTTTTGACTATTTGAAACTCGTGAAATGCTTTCTTTTTGTATAGGAGAGAATGTGATAAAACTTATATTAGGTAACTATATATAGAACAAATAAAGCAGCAATGGATATTTTAAAATTACTTAAATATTTAAAGGTAGGTATACAGGGAAAATAAAATCAAGTCTGTTTTATGTTTTGCTTTTTTTTTCAAACGAACTAATAATTAATTCATTAATTATAATAATAGAAGGAAACGAAATTCTAGTAGCACTTGTCCTGTTTTTTGTTAAATTTTAATTATAGAAGTTAACATTATAACGACCGCTGATTTATCAGTATGAGTTTTTAGAATTAAGCACTTAATTTCAAGCGATAGTTCTATTAAAATTCTCAACTAACTAGCTAGGATTTTAAATTCACATGTATTTAATTTACCGTACCAAAACCTAAATTGTATGGATAGTCAAATCACTAAACTGCGTTTCTTTTTAAAATATGCCTGAATTCAACCCTTTTTATCAATCAGCAATTTTATCTGATTTCATAGCCATGTTATAAACATTGGAAAAAGAACAATACATCTGCTCCAACCAATATCCGTACAATTGCAAAAGATAAACAAATCAATTCAGCGAAACAACTCGTAAACAGTCTGTTTCCATAAAATTGGCCTGTCCTTGTTTGACGAGTTAATAAAACCAACGCAGTTGGGGCGAACAGCGAACATCTCTTAAGGTGTCTCAATATCTGCTTCAACATACGCAGCATGACCCCCCTGGCTCCAATGAAGAACAGATGATGGCACTTCAACACCTAAGAGGACAATACTTGTTCCAGGATGGGGCGAGCCAAGTGCCGTCAAGACGGCTCTTCGGGGGCACAGCTTCCCAAATATAATCGCTTGGGGAGTTGTACCAAGAAGAAAACTCGGCTCCCAGTTATGTTTGTTTTATTGCCAGTAATTCTTGAAAATTGATTTAACATTCAATTTCGTGCCTCGCTTATTATTGATTGACGGCTGCCCGTGAGGTTCGTTGCAGACACGAGGTCCTTTGGGAGGATCTGATTGTTTAAACAGACTATTCCCAACAGCGAGGCGCAAAATGGTGGCACAATGGCACTTTGTGGCTTCGTGTCATTTCTACAGCTTCGGCATGCAACTGCTGAATCCTTAATAAGCCTCCACTGACGGAGCGCCCTTATAAATCATTAACGAGCATTGACACCGTCTGATCGGTAATTAGCTTGGCGTTTAACAATAAACCGCCCAGACGCCTCGCTCGTTGGGGTTTTCAGCTGGAGGGCTTTCGACGCCCTTCGTCGGCGTTCAAAAATTCAATTCCATGTGAACACTCCGTTGTCGCGCTTCGAGAATGCCTTTAAGAATTCTTAAGCCCTCAGGAAACAGCCTCCTTGTGGAGTCCCATTTTGAACCGCATTGCTGTTCATGTTTGTATGTCGTATTTAGTAAATAAGACGATATAAGTACTTTGGAGGAAGCTTGAGAGGTTTCTATCTAGAGTTATGTGTTTAGGTACTACATGCAATTTCTTATTTAAGCCGGGTTTATTTGAAACAGATTTCCTATTTTTTAAATAATAGTTATATTAACATTCCTCATCCATCATCCACTTATAGTTGATCGAGAACGTTGGACTGACCTTATTTCAAAATCTCAGCTTGATGGTTCGGCAAATTCGACTTTAGTTCGTTTGTTTTTCTTTGCAAATTTTTAAAAATGTTTTCATAGGCAAACACGGAATTTTAACAATTTAAAAAGAGTCAACCACTGACTGTAATATAAATCAAAATATAAGTGCATGTTTACACTGTTCACAAGTAATCTAACTTGACTTCACAATGAATATAGTATAAGCAAAAAAATAAAAATGAATAAATGTACACTATATATGTAGAATTTCCAAATTTTCTAAACCGCGTTGTAAAAGTATCGTGTTTTAAGAATATTTGTACATTTCCCCAACTGTGTAATACCCGCGACACACCAACTGAAATTTAGAATTTCGAGCGTATTCAATTTCACTACATTATATGTAGTATTGCTTTGAAATTAAAGTCAAATTTTTGTCAAAATCTCTTTTTAACAGAATATTCGCTTGAAACTTTTTTAAGAAATTCAGAAGTAATATGATATATTTCTGAAATTGAGAACGCTCGAAATTCTAAATTTCGATTGGTGTGTCGCTGGTATTAGAGCGAAACTGCGTTGTAGGAGGTATTTAAATTAAAACCTCCTTTTCTCGGAGTGATAGTTCATAGACCAATTTCGTCTATTTTTTTTAATAAATTAATAAATATATTTTTAAACTTCCTCGGATCTTTTTCCAACCTGGCTTTCTTTCAAAAGTAATTTCGCTACGTAATTATTTATCTAAAAATTGGAAAAAATAAAAATTTCATGATATCTTAGGTGTAGATCCCTATATATTTTTAACGTCACGTTCTTTTCATATTGCTACAAACATTCGAATTCATTAGTATGATGTCAATACTTTAACTTAAAAATTTCACAGGTGAAAAATGTAATTTTTATGACGTTCTTGAAAAAACTTAGATATACACTATAAATTAGGCCTCATATTAAAATGATAAATTTTGTCCAGAATACTGGGCACTAGGATTGAAAAGGATATATTTTATAGGTTTTATTGTCATGAATCCTTGTAAAGAATATAGTACGTTAGGTTCGTAAATATCCAAAGGCTATAAAATCTCTTTCATTTTCCGCAAAGCACTGATGAGATGGTTTTCTTATATCCCAGAATCTTCCCGATATTCCATACTTTCCTGGTGAAGTATTATAAACACACGGAGGAGTTATTATTATGATTAAATTCGCATGACAAAGCTACCGAAAGCCCACCGTACACCTTCAAATAATCCGAAATATACGATTTTATTACACAAACAAATTACAAACGTGTCGGCATAAAATAAACAAAATAGGGGATTCACCTGAGCTGATAAGGAAGAATATAAACAAACTCCATATGCTTTCCGGGCGAATTTAGTGCTCCAGAAGGACGAAGCGCCCAGGAGCTGTTGTGTCTTCCTTGTCTTATTGGAGCATTCGCATTGACTACCCAAATCTCCTCCTTATAGCTTGGTGATAAAATGCGAAATTGAAGAAAGCATCCGCCGTATCGTACCGCGAGCACCTTGCGTTTGATTGCGATCTACGCTATCTGGCGCCGCCCGCTGCCTCGTCCGGCTTTGCCGAAGATTACTATGCATCAAACCAGCAACCTGAAGTGAATTCGAAATCCAACAAGTGAAAAATCTTGCCAAGCCGCAGCAGATTTTCCCGATTCCTTCTGAATTTTCCTGAAGATAAAATCCGAAATTTCGGGGGTTGACGGTAGGCTCTGATCCATTTCATTCATGACATTTTAACTTATAAAAAACCGGCCAAGTGAGAGTCGGACTCGCGCACCGAGGGTTCCGTACAAACCTGTATATATAAGTAAAAGTTCACCCATCACGAAAATCGAGTCCTAGTTATGGTATTTTTATTGCAAATATATATATATACCAAATTGCTGTTTCTTTTGATTGCGTTGACATAGAAGTTTGATTTTGTTACAGCTTAAAGGTATTATAGACCTGAGTATTTGATATGAATTTCAATTTAATACCTCTACACGTTCATGAGGAAAGGGGTAGTAAGTTTATAATTATTAAAATTATTTTTATTATATGATGTAACTAAAAATTTACGGTTTTCGCAATTTTTCCTCTATCTGTGCTATAAGACGTTGCTTCGTACCAAATTTCAAGATTCTGAGTTCACGGGAAGTACCCTGTAGGTTTTGATTCCCTTGCAAGTGTCGAAAATTTGCGGCATAAACGGCTGTTATGTATCTTTTGATTGCGTTGGCTTAGAAGTTTGATTTTTTCACAGCTCCAAGGGACAGTAGACCTGAGCATTTGATATAAATTCCAGCTTGATACCTCCACGCGTTCCTGAGAAAAAGGGTCTTGACAGACAGACAGACGGACGGACGGACAACAAAGTGATCCTATAAGGGTTCCGTTTTTTCCTTTCGAGGTACGGAACCCTAAAAATCGAGGTAAGATGATTTGCGACGATAATAATCATCGCTGCAGTTTTCCCTATGGTCCTTTTGATCACACTTCCTCGTAAAAGGTAAATATTCCATAAATTTTAATGCCCAATTACGAATAAAATGCACCGGACTCTGCATCCGCTCCTCTTCCTCTGCAAACGAGCCGATGCCAAAAGCGTAAAGCCAATTTCCATTTAGAATTCGGGTCAGGCTCGCAAATTTGTAGTCCTGTTTTCGACCAGGCCGGGGCCACTTTTTCCACGAGCTGCTTATGCTTTAGTTGTTTGAAATACAAAATATACAAAATCGCAAAATTGACTTTTCGCTCTGAATATACATCACATTGGCAGTCCCTCTCCAATGGAGTCCTCTTGAACAGTCTGCTGGAAAAGCAGACCATTTATTAGTTAAGACCCAGACAAATTAGAGGAAATACTTCATGACACCCGGAATTACAAAATTTAGCTTCGCGCAACAAATTTAATTTTCCTTAATTCTGCCGCTGGCCGACCAATGATTTTATGAAATGGTTTTATTTGGCAATTTGAAAGGAAGTATTAGAGCACTGTTTGGTTGGTTTATTTTATATTTTTAAAGTGAGAGCAATCCCATTTAAATGTAGGAAATTTGAAGTTAAACGCATTAAAAAAGACTACATTCCCAATTTATGAAACAATATTCATGTGTTTTGAGTATCAATCCTAAGCCAGTCAGAATGCTATGATATAGCTATTAAAATCCCTCTAAAAAAACACAATATAACGAAACGAACTTTTCTATGTGTAAAGACAAATTTAGTTGCTATAAAGTCGATTTTAATCAATCAAAAAACCGACGAATAAACAATTTTTTTTAATTATCTAACTAACTAGCTATTTTATGAGTTCACTGCGTGTGCTGTAATTCAGAGAATAATATGTATTAAAATATTTATATAAATTCAAAATTTGATCCCAAACAAACTCTTTCGATTTTTATGGTTTATGAGGAATTTGGAATTACGAATTTACTGTAGTCGCAACGGATAAAGATAGTAATTAATAATAAATTTAATAAAAATCCCTAAGCTTTAAGATACATATAATGATTCTCAATAATTACCCAAATTGATGCTAATTGAACATGTTAGAATAATCAATTAATTAATTAGTTTTTTTATTAATATGCTTCCTCTTGTAAAACAGAAAATAAATTAGAATTAATATACTGTAAAGGAAAACTAAAAGAGTTTATATAATATTAAAATGTTCCACCATAACTTTTGTTTGACAGAGATAATTTTTAATTGAACTCTCCAAAATACATACATCTTTTGAAGTACTGTTTTTTTCGAATTACGTATTTAGGATCATATTGCGTTCAATTCAATTCTATATTTTTCTCGTATCTCGCTTTTGAGGTACGGTTATTTATTCAATTAAAATGAAAATTAATTATAAAAAAATTTAAACAAACACTATATATTGTATGTCAAACTGCTTTCGATCCTGAAACTGCTTCAGAGTCAAATTTCAAAGCTCTTTCATCTACACATGCACTGGCTCTTATAACGTTGATTATCACTTTAATGAAAATTATTTGGCCTCGCTTCTGTAGGTCATAAGAGGAAATAATAAATTCCATAATGAGTAATAAAGGAGCAATTTGAACATTCTGTTCGTAAAACGTTGGTGCGGCAAGCCAGCCCTTCACCGCCGGTCCTAATTTCCGCTTACTCTTCTAGAGTCTAGCTAGATAGACCAGTGTCAACAATGCATCTGCGATAAGGCTTCCTGTATCGTCGGGTGTGACCCAGTTCTAGCAAAATTGAGAGGGCTTCGGCAGGACAAGTTTGCCGGCAATCAATACTATACTTAACGAAAGGCAAATAATGACAGGATGAGGATGCCCGATTATACAAAGTGGAACGTGACCAGGACTGCTCCACTGCATGACCCATTTAGTTTCAATTTAAGGTAAACTTAGAACAATTAAAATCTCATTTTGCGTTCACGTATTACTTTCCAGCGGTGTACCCTTTGTAAACTCCATGTCTAGGTTGAATTTCGGGGAACATCTCTGTGTTTCACTTTGTTTCATTTCAAAGTTGTAAACGAATTTTAATTACTCCATTTTCTAAATTTTTCAGCCTTTTTCTGGGTAATTTAACTTAATTGCTAATTTAATTACAAATATATTGTATTTAATGACAATTACTAGACGATATGTATTTATTATTTAAACGGTTTTTATTCAAAATTCAAAATTCACTGAAGAAAATATTTAATGTATTTTTAAATTGATTCTTTGAAAATGTTGATTACTATAGAAAATATGCGTGAATTTAATTCACGCACGATTTTCAAAACATGTCAAAAGCAAACCAAAATGAACGAGCAAAGGTTTTGAAGTTTGAAAGCATAAATTGATTCTTAACACTCCATGATGAACATGATGAATTTAATTGAAAAGGCCGTTTCTAATTTTATTGTTTCAAAAGAAAAAAAAATATAAAACACCATAATTGATTATAGATTTTCATTTTGAAATTATTTAAATTTCCTTCTTTACTAACTTTAATGAAACATTTTTTTCTTGAAGTTATTTCATTACCAAAATTTATGTGTGTGTATTAATCTTCTCCAGAAATCTCTAGAATTTATTTCTATATAAAAAAAATAAAACCGTTCTTATTCAAAGACGATTCTAAACCGAAATAAAATCAATGTTTGTCCCCTTGAGCAAGAAACTTTGTCTTTTCAGCGGCATTAAAATTTCAAACAATTATTTGGTGAATTACCTATTCAAGAACTTTTTATTCACTGCAACATCATAAAACTTTTAAGAAGATTTTGCTTCTCAAGTTGTTTTTAACTTTAAGCTTGAGTTCTACAGTATTCCTTAGAACATCAGTGCCAATCAAAGGCAGCACATTTGCATACACTTACATTTCGTGTGACACTTTGTAAAAGGAGGCACCTTTTGATGTCATGCTCTTATTTAAAACAAAAAAATATTGTTTTCTTTGATATGAAATATGATTGACGTTGATCAGTTTTGAGTAAGTCTGAATCTTTTGAATGCCTGGCACTTATATTTTCTTTGAAAAATATATTTACAAAGTGATCAGATACATCTTTTCAGGTGTTATTATTCTTAACAAAAAGAGCTCGTGAATATGGCTGTCGTAGATGAAAGAATTTTAAGAAAATAGAAATATAAAAACAAATTTTTTTTATGTCTTTAAGATTTTAAAGTGATCTTCGCTGTTAAACTTTACCTTAAATAAAAATCGGTTGTCTGTAAAGTCGGTTTACTGACGATAGTTGAACGTGACAACGTCATAAGAAGCCGCAATTATCGTTGCTATAAACAATTGACACCACATTCACTTTTCACTGCACTTCATACTTGACGAAAATATGTAAATGTATTATTGTATAGCAGCTGTCCACGCGGACGCATCGCTCACTCAAGTAGGAGAGAGACAGATGTCGAACGCTGCCGAACGCGGAGGCCGATTGTGCTCTGTGATTGTGATTGTGTGATTGTGCTTTGTCGCTCGTTCCGCGCTCTCGCTTGCACTTCAAGCCTTAAATGGAACGCCTCAGAGCGAGGTAACGCCGCATGAGTCATGTTTTTTCGTGCGTGCAGCCGGCTCAATCGAATTTTAAGACTCACTGTTGCAAATAATAATTAAATTTATTTAGACTTATCGTATTCCCTTAAAAAGTTGCAATCCGCACCTTATTCATTTCTTTTTGCAGTTGCGGTAAATAGATTCTCCCACACCTTTTACGTAATTAAAGATAATCTCAAAGATAACATCCCTCGTAAAGAAAACTACTCCCCTGTGGTTTTTAAATGCATGACGGCGCAAAAAGTAAAAGTAACATAAAAAGAACCTTTCATCAGAGTGAAATTTGCCACCTTATCAACACAAGCAAGGATTCCAGTCGGATGTCAACAGAGCCTTCTTCACGTCTTTCAGATAGCAATCGACTTTGGTTCTACGTGCATACACATGTGATTTCCTCCAAAGTCACACGTGTTGAAGATATTGCTCATACGAGAATCTTTTAATATCACAGCTCGCTCTTGTCGCCGGATAATATGAGTAAGTAATGAACGGGGGGATAGTGTCTGGGCTTTTCTCGGCTATGTCACCTATGCCTTCGACACAAAAGCGCGGAAGATGTCCTGCTTTGAATCATTGTTAGTAACAATTTATCTGATGACAGACAGAGAAGGGAACGATTTGACAGCAGTTCGGATCGGGACCCATCTATCTCATTGCGGGTGTTTCTCCTTCTTTGTGCCATCAGCCAGCGTTTGGAACAAATATAGGCTTTGATAAGATAACGAAGTTAATATACTGTCGCCCGGATACAATAGGAACAAATTGCCATCTGTTAAGGACATGGGGATTGTGTCAACTTGATTGAAAGTGTCATTTGCTCGCCAGATTCTGTTTCACAAAAACATCATTCGGTCCATTTTTCAGAGCGTTGCTCCTAGGTACACGGCGATAAGGAGCCGGATACGTCGGAGGAAGATTCCGTCAGCGCATTTCTTTGCCGTGCGACCCCGTGAAAATGAACATTTCGTTACTCAGTCGAAACGAATGTATACAAATGCGACACACCGGAGCTGGGACCTCTGAATAGGGCAAAGGAAGCTTATTTTAAATGGCTTACGTCTTGTTCTCGTGAACGCGCCCCATTATTTGCTGCTGGAGTTGTTCAGTGAGGCCCAGTCTCATTGAATTAAACCGGATTCGAAGACAGCGGGCTTATGGATTTCTATAAACTACATGTAGAACTACATACAATCGTTTTAAGTATTTTCTTCCCCTTTTTACTTATTGAAAAGCAACATACAAAAATAATGAAACCTATAGCAACGATTAAAGAAATGTATCCCTTTCTACTTTAGTTTTGTACATTTGACATGCATTGGCATTTTTATGTCGGTTTTTTTACTTATTTTTTTATATAAAACAGTATAATATATCTATGCTAAAAAATTCATTTAATTCATTTGTTCTTCGTTGACTTTCCTATTCAAAGTGTTTCAAAATTTAAAACTTATTAAGATTTTCGCCAAAGCTTAAAATTTTCAAAAAAAATATTATTTATTTACTTCATGAACAAAAACATCAAGATTCTTTTGCATTAATGAAAAATATTAAAGAACGCATTTTACTCTGAAGAATTATCATTCTTATAAACAAAATATACATAATTATCTGAAACATACGTACTTAATCTCTTAATTTTAACGTCTAATTTTATGTTAAATCTAATAAATTAATCAATATATTTCTTCTTTCATGTTTTAGTTAATGTATATAGAATATAGAAAGCATTTATGTTGGTTTTGTAGTATATTCTGGACAGCCTATATGAATGAAATTTAGACATTCATGTATTCTCAATTTCAAACATATCATATTTCTATTTCTTAAAAAACTCAGACGAATCCAGTTTTAAATTATTAAATTTTAACAATTTAATAAGATTTCAGATGTACCTACGTATAATCCAATATACAAAATAGAGGTTAACAAAAACTAATAGTAATAATTACAATTACTACAAAAATGCCTGGTTTAAAGATTTTTAAAACTAATATTTACTATAGGGACAGTGCGAATTCTGCATTGATTTTGGATAAGCATGATGGTCACTGCAAGGCACTATTCTTTGAAATATTCAACATTCCAGTAGATAATGTGGTCCAGAGTTAATATTAATGTTTTTTTTTTGTTTTTTTTTTTTTTTTAAATTATCATGAAGCTTACTTTAAATATAGGTAGAGTAAATACTTACTTAGTATAATTACATAAAGTAAAAATGGTTATTCAACAAGTTTAGAAACCTCTGACTACCAATTAACCCATTGAAAATTGCGTATGTGCAGTTTATTTTAAGATTTCATTTATATCCCATACTTTCGTCACGTCTTGAAAGATGAAATTATTTTATCCTCTTCTGAAATTATTTTAAAGTTACCGCATTAATGCGAATGAGATAAATTTTCAAGTTGTATCTATTTACCATTCAAAAACTTCTTTAAAAGTTTTCTCAAGAGTTTCCTTTTGCTCAACATAACTTGATAGAAAACTTTATTTATAGGGCAAAAGGATGTTCACGATGAACTCTTGTGGTGAACGTAACTTCAACTACTTACATGTTACATGTAATTTTCAGGACTTGATATCTACATATCAAATTTATTTATTCTCATGCGGGGCTTCTAGATTTATATATTGTAGATTTAATGGCACTTGATTTTTTCTAACCGAAATTCCTGAACACTACTTGTCACCTGGCGAGCTCTGCAACATTTTTGTTGAAATATTTATGCATGGAAATCGAGCAAAGATTTTTAAAATGCTTTGCATCTCGAATGAAATTTAAATTATTTGCATGTTGCACTCCACTCGTTGCAATAAATGATTCAGGGATCACTTTTCGCCTGGTTTCCCGGTTCGCGGCCGAAAGCACGATTCTCAGAATTTATGCTCGCGATAGGAAATTCATGAGAGTGCGACAACATGTGGTTTTGTGGCCTTTTTTTTATATGCGCAGGTACTTTTGAGATTCGGATTTATGACTGAAATATATTTCCTCATATTTTCAAACTCAACGTAATCTTCCAAATCCTGGTGAAAAGTCACACTGAATTTTATCTCGTTTCAGTTGCAATAGCCATTTTGAATATATCACAGCATTTTCATAAATAAACTTCGAATGAGTGCAATTTTTCAGAAAAATTTTTGTCTGTTTTTACGCATCCATTGTGGCGTATGTGTCTGGCTTATAGCGGGTCATAAATTCAAATAGCCGACGGTAGCTTTAATTTAGCTGAAATACTATGGATTTGGTTAAATCTTCGCAAAATGCTCGGTAGAATTGAAGCTTTTGTTCAACTGGCAATGCTGAAATGTATTAAATACATATGTGCATATACCTAGGGACCCACATACATACAGGATATCTAAAAAATCAGCGACAAACTTGTGGCTGACAGGTCTTGGCCTTAGTAAAAAATCATTGGCATTGGTTTTAAATTCATTTACCTAAAATCAGTGTTTTATAGCTAAAAATTTTTTTTCGGCAAATAATTACTGAAATTTCTGGCTATTTAAAAGCGGATACTCGACAAATTTACAATATTTTTGATTTATTTTATATAGCTTTAATGCTTATAAGAATATAAGATTAGTTTGAAAACTTTTGATGAAGATAGTGCTACTCGTGAAAACCATTCTGGCACTATAATGGTATATGTTTTGAAAGATGTCTGTGAAATTGTCAACCATTTTTGGCACTCAGGTGTCAGTTTAAAAATTGTTTGTGACAGTCGCTGTCAGTCTTTTTTCTTGAACCAAAAACGAAATCAAGAGAACAAGCAAAGGCTTCTACATATTATATGTATGTAATGTATGTATGTAAGTTCCCTTATAAGTATGTCTGTCATCGGTCTGTAGGATTTTGTATTTTTATATGCATGTACATAAATTGAATTGTTATAACGAATGGCAATGGAAAGTGATCCCTAGGGGACTACGGAAGATATCAAAGTATTTCAAAGTAAAGTACACAATTATAAAAATGAGAGAAAAAAAAAATATTTTGTATATTTTTTATACAATAATCTCAACTCAGAATACAAAAAATAATATTTTCACATCACATGGAGTGGAAAATTAATGCTTGGTACAATGGAAGTGTTCATCGACTGTGTCTTCCAATTACACCCTGCAGATTTTTATTTTTAGCTAAGGCACTTAAATTAAACGTACGTGATTATGTTGGGAATATGGTCCCAATTGTTTGCTTCTTTTTCTTAGAATTAAAGCCCTTTTACAATATTCCTATGGAAAATTTCTTATTTTGTTCTCGCAGGATTATTCAAACTAAAAGCAATTTTTGCTACATTCCAATTTTCTACTCCATTCAAAATAGCCACAAGCAGGTTTTTAAATTGACGATGTCAATTTTTTCTTCAATTAACTTTTTTTCCGGGTCTACTTTCATTTTTTAATTTGTTTTTTTTTTTCCCATAATGAGAGGAAACAGAACTCTGGTCCAGCAATGCTAAGGACAGGGTTGTTTGTAATCAGAAACGTGCGCCTTCCTGATGGGAATTTGTTTTCAAAATAGGAAAACAACAGGGTGCTTCACTGTTTTCCTGCTTGATTTTGTGTTGTACTAATTTAAAAGAAAAAAAGTAAAAATGGGAAAATAAAACAACAACATGTGATTGATACACTGGTCAGAGCGAATTTTTTGTCCGAGTAACCAGAAAATAAATTAAGAGCGAAACAAGCTGGAATATTTTACGTTTATTTCAATATACTCGTCGATTTTAATTAGCATATTTCGAGTTCATTTCAAATAGCGACTTTAAAAGTGAACTAAGTTTAATTAATTAATTAAATTTAATTAATTAAAGTTTTGTATAAGTAGATATGTATAAATATTAATGGATTATTTCTATGGCATCATTAAGAAAAACCTATGATGTTGCTTTAAAAACTGTTGTTCATTTTCGATTAAATTTACTTAAAGCACATTAACAAGAATACATATATGGAGCGAAAAACTGAAAGTTGGTGTAGTTTCTATATAACACGTTTACTGCCATCTTGACTAAAAGTCGTTTGTTTTCTGTCTAGTGTAGTTCCGCAGGCCAAATTATTTCATTTAATTGTACTTGCTTTATTTTTGACTTCCCTGAGTTCCCAGTTCCTCCCGGGAAATCTTGTCAAGTGAGCGCGAGAATTTTATCTTCACTATACTGTCCAAAATTTACGGCACAACTTCCAGACGTTCTAGCAAGGAACCTAAGATCTGGAGTTTTGTTTTGGCTTCAGTCACCATATCTTTGTCAATGATGCCGTGCACTCCTGCATCTTCCCGATGCACATGCACAACTTTTCTAGACACATTATAGTATTCATAGCCTAGTCTAGTCACGTCCGTGGCTTCCAACTGGAACAGATTTTGGTTCTGCAGACATGTGAAGGTTTTTGCATTGTCGCAAGATATTCGCATTCAAAATTGGCTTTTTAGTAAGAGTGGTGTCTGCTTCCTTCTTTTAAATTGCAGTGCAAATCGTAATTGTATCGCTCTCCAAAGAGTGGAACTTTTGAATTAAAGACACTTGAAAGAGTTCTGTCTAAAATCATTTTGTCGTTTGTGGAACATTTAATTTATAGGGGCTTCTTTCACTTAATCGTGAGTGCCATTTTTAAATTATTTGATTTGGGTTGGAGCAAAACATCAAATCAGCATAAATCGAAAACAAGTGGGTTTGAAAGGTTTCTTTAAAATTGGTTTATTTTCATTGTGCTTGTTATTTTATACTTTAACATTTATTACAACAATGGAGGAGTAACTTCCTACTACAACCTGTTTATAAATCTTTATTTATAGAATTTTTAGTGAAAGAGCATTAATAGAAAACCATATTATGTTTTACAGTTTTCTTATGAATATACGAGAAATATACCTACATTACAATTGTAGAATTTATTGTATTGAAATAATATAAATTTATTAACATAAAATATAGCCAAATATGGAATGCCGTTTACGTTTCGGAATAGTAATAATTACAAACAAAACAATTACCAAAATTATTACTTATTAATTGATTAATTACCGATTATCAATTTTTTACGCGCGCTCGAATAGTACTTACACTTATATTTTACTAAAAGAAAAAATGAAAATGTTGTGTGGTATACATAATAAAGTTGCTTCAATTATTTTAACTAATTATGACATATCAATCCATATACTAAAGTGGCAAAAAAGGAACACTTATATTGCGGCTTCGTCCCTCTGTCTCTCTGACTCGCACTTGTCCGGTTTTCTTTTTCTTTTTTAGTAATCAGTAAATATACAATAAAGTGCATTCACATATGCATTTTTGATAAGTTTGTGTTACCGTTAAATGCTCAATGAAAAACCTAATTAATTAATTATCTACATAATAACAAATAGCATTTAATATTAATATGATAAACTTCAGCCTCGACATTTAAGCACTCTAAATGTGTGTTAAGGCGAATGCCTTAAAAATCAAAATGAATAACATAAATTTATTGGTGTACTTAGAAAGAAGTGTGAAAAGCACTTGGCAACAGCGTTATTAAGTTCATAAATTTCAGTATTGTTCGAAATGCACATCCTTACAACTAGGACTCTATTCACGAGAAAATTATGTAAACGGGAGCATGTGTACCAGCAGGGGACGAATTTTTTCGAGGCCCAACCTATTTTGTTTCGTTCTGACGCGGACTGAAGAATAAAAATGATGCTGAGGCTCGTGATATGACTAAAAATTATATTTCTATAGAAAGTTTTTCCGAGCACCAAAAGTTTTGCCATAGCTTCATTTCTCAGTTTGTTCAAAGCATCCCATAGAATACAAATGCGATTTGAGCCAGTCGGTACTACATACGATGCATTATTTTGGACTTTTGGCATTTGTTACAACTTACAAATGTATATGAGTGGGTAGTGTACACATTTTGAAATACAAAAAACCTCTATGATTTTGTTATGTTGGTTAATACAAAATAACAAACATCAATATTTTAAAATTATTTCAAAAGTTTTTCCATGACACACCATCTCGTCACTTAAAGAGACATAAAGTTAATTTTTCTTTTCTACGAATTAACATAAAATCAGAGCTCTTTTACATCAAAAATTACAGGAAACTAAAATACGACAAGAATAAAAGTAGGGAAGGAAATTCTTGGAGTCATTTGTAAAAGCGGCAATGGTTGCTGACAAATCCTTGGTCCGTTGTTCCCTCTAATGAAAATTATTTATTTGAACTATTTACAAAGAACTTGCTTGGACGCTCGGAAGCTTTCAGCAATTTACAAAGTCGTTTTTGTATTTTTCATTCTAAAGACAAAATCCTTGAGCTCTTTGAACTTCACAGAAATTTTTCTTTGAGAAAGAGAGATTATAAAAATGATAGTAATAAAAAAGCGGAATATTTTGGCCTTGAGTTGGAATTTTCTGGATTATAATATTCCTGGGTTATTAAAATTTTAAAGTAGTCTGCAGGTTTACAAATGCAAACGGCAGTCGTTCCAAATATTTCTGTAGAGCACTGGTCGTTGAATCAAATTAAAAATATAATTTGTTGCAGGAAAATTAAAACTAAAATTATTTTTGAAATTGAGAGATATAAACTAAGAAATTTTTTTATGGCTTTAACGGCAATAAAATACTCATGAAAGTTATCAATAATTTTTGCAATATGTGTAGTAAAGTACTCTATAGTTATATTTCTGGCATCCCTAAGATAGATAAGAGAATATACATAGTTCTATAGTTCTGGCTTCCGCAAGTATTTATGGTTCTCCCAGAAGATTGTTAAAACTTTCTTTCAGTGTAGCGATTTCAGTTTTCACGTTTAAGAACCTACGCTTGCAAATCCTGTAGATGATTTTAATTTAATTGGTTTTCCCGGGTAGAAGGAATTGTCGTGTTTGATTGGGCAATTAGGAAGCCAAAATGCAATGAGGAAGGTGTAAGGGAATTGAGTTCGTTTCAACATTAATGTGTTATTTATCAAAGCGAATCCGACAACATCCACTGGAGTAACGAAGTATAAATTAAAACCAAGAGGGAGTTCAGCTAGCGCGGAATATAACTATAGTAAGTAATCCAATGTCGGTCAGCTACGAGTATTACGTCAATCAGTCATGGACATGTGGTAATAGGTACTCACATGAAGCGACTTTTCTAAGTTCATGCTATTTTATTCATATTTTTAATTGATACCAATAAAATCAAAGATATGTTTTAGGATGGAAAACAATTTTCACTACCATCCCCACCGTCAGTTGCCGTATCACCTTTAATATGACGACCATAAAATTTCTAAACTTTTTAATAGCTTTTGAAATCAGGTTTGATGATTTTCAATTAATAAGCCATAAAAAACATAACTTGTAAAAAAAAACCAAGTCTCGCAACTCAGTTCTTCTACCGTAAAAAGTTGTGAGATCCATGTAATACCAAGTCGGTTAATTTATTCAGTCCCTACTTAAGGGACCTTCTGTCTTAAGTTATTACGTAATTAGCTAACCTAACCACATCTTATAGTGACTATATAAATATTAAAAATCTTTTATGTTTTAAATAAATAGATTGACTTGGCCATCGCATGAAAACACAATGTATCTCACAAGTAATATACATATTTTATTAGATTAGAATGTTAAATTTAAAATTTACGATAAGGTGGATAGGATAAACTGGACTTACAATGTAATTAGTATTTTATATGAAGCCAATAACCAAGTTCGGATTTCAAATAAAAGTTAAAATTTATATAGATCTGGAAACCTTATTATAAAAACCGATCTCAGATCTATGCTCGATGCTGTAAAATGACCTGTATTATATGTAATATATAGCGTTACTCCTCTTACAATTAATCGTTCAATCTGTTCTTCAACGTAATAAATTCATCAATGAAATTTTAAAATTCCCCCATTTTATTGATTGATTTCCTTGAGTTTAACTTCTCTGGCAACATTTAATTAGTTGAAATTACGAGTTACTCTCTTCCGCAATTAGCAATTAATGAATCATTTCATTAACAGAGTCAACAGGAGCCATTAAGTGCCTATCGACCTGCAACAGTGTTAGCAATTAGAGTGCATGCGGGTGTACCACGGATCCTTCCAAAAATGCAATCAATTTAGATGGAATTAACTGTCAGCTTATTTTATGTGTCCGAAAACCACAAGAGCCATTTATAGCGACATCAAGTGAGTCGTTGTCGGCCACGACCATTCCATTCCGTTGTCGTATCTGAGAAATTCAGATAATTTCTGCCAGCTCCCACTGCCCGCCCACAGAGGGCGCCTCATTTTCAGTAATTCAGGGAGCTATTTGTTACGCTCGCCTTAAGACAGTTTGCTTGTTTAAAGGACTCATTAAAGAGAATTTATCGCAATCTGGTGTTCGAATTGTTTAAATCAGTCCTGCTGAATCGATCCAGTATTTAATATTAGAAAGTATTAATTCGCGTGGGGTCGCGTCATATTGATACTCGTGACGGCTATTCTATTTAATGGCTCAAAAGCCCTCAAGAACCGTCCGTTTTGTCCTGCTTAATTTAGCTTGCGTAAACTATAGCGATTTTATATCCGTCAGTTTATAGACTGAATTCGTGCAGTCACTGTTTTATTGGAAAGCAATGTTTACGCTTATTGGATATTGCCTCCTTTATGTCTTCTTCAGGAATATTTCGTCAATGTCTGCCCATAAATCGAGCTTCATTTATAAGATTTAATAGCTTTGATGCAATAAGATATAAACTTATCAGTTTAGTATATTTGAGAAAATTATTCTTTTATTGTCAGTCAGATAAAACTCGAAAAGATATCCTGAAAAATTATGAACATTACATTGAATAAAATATACACCTTCCCAACTTTAATAGAATGTCGACGAAAATCAATATTCATGTGTCTTTATATGTATATGTATGACTTAACCTATACTATCGATGATTTCTTACCTACTTTCGAATTTTGAATATATAATATTAAGGATAAACAAGAAAAAAATTGAAAACACCCCATTTAATGTTTAATGAAATCTCTAAACAACTGCTTTTCGGGTGTAAAACAAAATATTTAGAAATCTATTGCAGAGATTTGGATAATTAAGGAAAAAACTTAATTAAAATCTATCTCGATAAAACTTTAAAGAGGAAAATTGTAAAAGGTTGACGGAGGGCGACAAATTTTTTACCGTCCCAGTGCCTTAATTTTTCACAGAATCGCGCGGACCATTCAGAACTACCTAGTTGTACCTTTTATTTACCCAGCCAAGGGAAGTAAAATTGATGAGAATTAATGGCAGCTCTAATGAAGCGTTAAGAGCTCCATTTTTCATCGTAACAATTGTTTCGGGCATGGTCCCGGCGTTCTCCTGAAGATAATCTGATTTGCACGATTCACTAAATTTCGCAATCATGGCATCTTTTCAGAAGGGCTTCTGGACCAATACTTAAACAGCGTTTTGATGGTGAGCCACAGAGTTCTTTCTATCCATTGTTGGATCAGTCCGGATGCGTTCGCTGAGATTCATAGCGAACTAATGCTTAAAAGCATAAGGTGAACTACTGCTTCCTCTCGGATGTGTTCTACAAGACGCCCTGACGGATGATTTATTTCCTACGTGCATCATGTAGAAAATTCAAAATTTAATCTTAATAAAGTAAAGAGGGAAAATGATGATGAAAAATGCGACGAACCTGTGATTGCATTCTTGCAATATCTATGCTGTGAAAAGTTTTTCCAAGTAGCATACATTTGTGATATGATTCACTGAACTATAGACTATGTTCATACATGGGTCAGATCTAGAAAGAAAACGAGCAATTTATTAGGTTTTAGAATAAGAAATAGGAATTAAATTAATTTAATCGAAGCATTTTTCACTCATATTATATTTTTTATATTTCAATGTGTTCTATCTCAACACTTAGATCAAAATAGAATATTAAATATTGAATAAGAATCTAAATGGGGTAAAAGTGATCATAGTAGCTCAGCTCAACTCAAATTTGAAGCAGATTCGTTTTTAATCCAGGGGTTTTCAATAATCCTTACATGCAAATTTGTAAATTAATCAAAAAATATTTTCTTTTATTCAGAAAAATAACATGCCCATCTGTCTCTATAAATATTCAATATTCTTAAAACTAAGGAAAATTGCCTCATTTAATTGCAAGTAGTAAGAGAAATATTCCGTAAAATTCCATTAATTCCGACCCTTGGTATGGAGTGACTGTATAAGAAATATATTTTTATTTTGTATGATGTCCTTTGGAACATTTTTATTTTAAAGGTGTTCAGTGTGTTTCATCAAATGCACACATGAAGGTGCATACTTTTCGTCTGCAATGAGATGTAATTTTGAAAATAAATCGATCCTAGATATGTACATATATCCCTTTGGGAGCATTTATTACCCAATATTTTATTCGACAGTTTGAAGAGCCCTTCACAAATACAAACAGGATATGTCCGCGTGCACGTTATTTTTCTCTCAGTTGGCTGAACTTGAAATTTGCATTAACTGCAGTTGTACGTCACTCTGTCTCAAGAGGAATTTAGTTTTTTGGTCAGTATAAGAGTCCTCCGATATATAAAACTTCAGCAAGAAGGACGTCACGAATTTCTTATGCATTTTTACTTGGAAATGTATAGTCATTGGCTGCGCGTCTTACAGGTCCCCATTCAATTTTGTGGGAATGCATTATGAAGGAGTTGCCTGCTCGCTTTCCAATAAAAAGAAAGTGAAAAATAAACCATTTTGAACTCGTTTTTTCTCCAACAAACGTTGCTGCAATCACTAGGACTGCAATGGAAGTTAAGAAAACTGCATTTGTCTGACATACACCTTATGTTACGCGTATTTCATGGAAATCGATAAGTCCTGACTTCATTAACAATCGTATCGTCATGCTTTCAATTTTTGGAATCTTTTTGAATAGAGTCATCGACAAACACCGCCAGCACAGATAGAAATAAACAATGTTTACCAAAGCACTTAGCTGGATTCGTCTCCATTTGGATTTATGTCAATAAAGGTCCCGATACCAATTTCAACGACTTCTTGTAGCTTTTTTAAAGATCCTTATCGTTGTCATTGGAGACAATAACAACCTCAGATAAGCAGAGACTTCTCGTTCGGTATTCCATTTGCGTTTTCCATCGCTGATGAGATTCAATGACTCTTTTATTCTGAGCAAAGGTGGAAATGCCCTATAAAAAGCATTACACGGCACGCCAACACTACAGATGTACACGACTTAGTACCAGAAAATGTCGTCTGGGATAACTTTGAAGATGGCTCGGGTGTGCTCACAGAACAGAACCTCTCTAAATCTATGCCCTTATCTGATAGCACTAAATCTCTAGGTGCGGTCTTTATGAACGCCGTAATCGAACTTCTGTACAGAGGACCTGGAAATCTCGAATTGTTGATCTTCCTCCCTTTGCTTTCGAAAAAAATCAATATGTTACGAGCCATATGGAAGATTTGCATTTCAGCTGTTATTAGCACCTTCACCAGGCTTTATTAGGGTTGACCAAATAAATTTTGTCTTCCTGCCATTGTGGCTTTATCCTCGGTGATAATACTGGAGTAAGATTGTAAGGATAAAGGACAGAAAATTGAACGACATTTCACAAGAACAAATTTACCAATCAGTTTTCGAAAGAGACATTTATACCTTTATATCCTAAAATGAAGATTTATGTAAGAGTTTTACACTTTTCTGTAACCTTTCTTGGTAATTGTAAAATATTAACTTTTATTCCTTTAAAACTTGCTATCGCTATTAAGTTATAATTTAATAGATATTATAGTATTAATTAACATGTTTTGTTCCGCGATTTTTCATGGCTCTTTAGTAGATTAATTATATAATATTTAAGTTAAAAGGCTCGTTTTATAATTGTTTCCAACTTCAACACCCTGTTTGTTGAATTTCGAAAAATGTTTTGCAAGAAAGCTACTGACAAGTGAGAAATTAGTAAGTTAAGCCATGTTTCTTTATACCATATTATGGAGTATATTAATATAATGCTTCGTTTAAAAATCGGAGTTTTATTTATGCCATGTCGACTTGCCTTTCTCGTACGTTGAATAATTATGATATGCAAGATGTGATGTGATGAAAATCAAACAAAATATTTGTATGAGCAAGTATGTATTGGTTAAAAAAAAAAATAATAATAATAATAATCGATCTAAACTTCACTTTCGGTCTATAAACTAAATTTTATGAACAACAAACCTCATTAATTGTGCCTCCTAATAGTTAGTAGGTATTAATGACTGATGACTAAAGTGCAATTGCTACAAGGAAGTTGTATTAGGTCTTGTAGCTCGTTGTGTATGAAGGGATACTTTCAAATGAAAAGGATAATTGGAGTAATCATTTATTCCGACATCTCTAATGCCATCCGTGTTAACAACAAAAGCAAAATTCAGTTCCACAAGAAGAACATTTGGCGGCACAGAATGATGAAATGACTTGGAATAGGGGACCTTTTCAAAAATTTTCTTCTATCACAAGAAGAAGTTAAAGGAGGAGGAATTAAAGTAATTTTATGTCAGATGCCTGCCACCACAGACGAAAACTCTTCAAGGAATTCGTTCCTAAATATTACTTCCAGCACGCCTGAAAAGATTTTCATCATTTTTATTAAGCTGAGGCATATTCTTAAGGTGTACATTATTCAAAAGACCGAACTGTTCCACACCGTAACCAGGACAACATGTTTTATTTGGCAAAATGACACAAATTAGATTATCTTCAGGATCATTTAAGCCTATGACCTGAGGAGGGTGTCATTAATCCACATCATAAGCGTTATTCATTTTGGGACTAATGTTACCTTAATAATGCTTATTTAATACTAAATATCATGGAAGCAAATATCATATAACATAACATGAGATTTTTTGGGTCATTATTATATTCGGTACCAAATTTTGAAAATATAAAACAATGAAACTAATAAGGCAGTATATTAATTTTAAACTTGCTATAAATCTAACAAAAATTCCTGATCTATGTAGTTTTGAAGGTGCTTTTATTTTTTCAAATTTTCCAATTTTATGATGACTTTAATTTAAAAGTATAATTGCATATGTATTAATGAACATATTTATTGTTATACGCGTTGGTCAGAAGTGTCTGTTACTACGTTAAATTTAAGTATGAAATAGGTGATTTTACCATCTGTATGTAAATCTACGCGAAGCTTTGAAAATATGAATTTATCCAACTAAATGCAGAGTGCCTGCCTCGTAAATATTAACATCACTTACGTCCTCGTTAGGGTTTATACAGTATAAGCTCGAGTAAAGTAGCCACAAATGGTACTTCCATTAGCGCTAATCTCTTTAATGAAATGGGGAACAATCATAAATATATCCAGAGTTTTGCAGATACCACGAAACAAAGGTTATTTCTTGGTGCGTGAACTCTATCTGACTGTTCCCAGGAGGAAAATCAGCTAAAATCAGCAATTCGCCATTTCATTCAATATTTGTATGGAATCCCTCGGTTGAAGATTCTTTCAAGAAAATACAAACTTTTTTCCCACAATTTTTCCACTTTGCCCTCTGGACGTTTTCTAATCTTGTTACAAAGCTGCGATATTTAGTTCTTTAAATGGAACTTATGGCGGTGCTATATATGGTTTTGGAAGTCTCTATACTTTTGAGAGCGTGTAAACATGTGAATTTATTACATTTTATTCATGGCAGTAATCTTGTTTTATTTTGCAGTTTAAATTGTGTAACGAAATTGTGGTAGAATTCCTTCAGCTTATAAGTTTACCACTTTATTTTACTGCCAAAGTGCATTTAAAACTAATTGTATGAACTTTTGAAAGAAAATAAAATGTTTGTATATTTTGACTAGACTAATATAGACAGATATTTCAAACAATCTTGCAAAATGAAATAACAATTTAAAGGAAAAATTATAGAATTTTGTGCTCATATTAACAAAATGTTCGACTTGAGTATAATTTTTTCCCTCTTCTGTACTTGTTAAAACCCCCATTGTGAGTTATGATAATTAGGTTTCTTTCAACGAAGATTGCTCCAGGTTTCAATAAGAAAATACGATGAACGAAAGTAAGCCACTTATATTTAGAATAAAAGTTAAATTTAATGTTGTTAAGGTGCCTACGAAAGAAAGCACATGTATATAGACATGCTGTCGAATACAATTGTTTTATGAAAGGAAACCTCCACCTTCTGGAAATGTTGAAATTTTTCCCACGCTTAAGTAGATCTTATGTACATAAACATAAAAGAAATTTTTCTTTTGAAAGAACATTCTTCCATTGGATACAGGAATCAATTGTTGTTTTTGTACAATATCGAATTCAAGAACACAGAGTGTAGGCAAAACAGGGCAGCCAAGTCACAAGTCTTTCAAGTTCTGTTTCAATTTTTTCAAATTTGTTTACAATTTCTCTTTTCAGAGTTTCCAAAGTGTCTTTTTAAACGAATGAATTTTGCCCAAGGTTAATAATGTCTATTGAGTGAGTGTTCGACTTTGCACAAACAAAGACTGAAACCTAATTTGTCACGAAACAGGTCTTATGTCTTCAATTTTTCCGACAAATATTTGTCAATTTTCATAGGGAAACAAGCGAAATAGAAACTCCTTCTTCTCAAAAGACAACACAGAAATTTTCTCGCAATGCAGGAAAAGCAAGTTTCTTGCAAAATACCGGAAATGCACTCTAGTTACTTTCCGGGGAAACTGTTCAAAACCATCGAGGAAGTAAACTCACGTTGCTTGGAGGAGCTCGTTTTGTTATTGAATTAAATCAGCTTTGTGAAATTGCTATAGCAACTATCGAGTTTGCATAGCCGTCGTGGCTCTCAAATACATCTGAATGAAGCCAACTGCGAAACATCCACTTTGAACGCTAAGCTGGAATTTAGTAGGAATTTTGAATGGTGACAAGTACTGTGGTAATAAAAGCCGATGTGAGTCAATTAAAACATAAACCCGGTTATTGTCAAGATGAGTCTCCTCTGTGGTTTCCCACAGACTTTACGACTTTCTAGTTCCGCAGTTTACCGAACAAGTAAGGTCCTTTCGACTTAAAGCCGCCTAGCCCTCATAAACATATTGAAACATATTTAGCAAGAACTTTTTGCGATTATGTTGCCTTTTCTAAAGAACTTTCCGTTACATATTTATTTATGTATCATTTAAGTTATAAATATAAGGAATTTTCACTTTCCGGTGAAGTAATTTATCGTATTTTCTTGTAGTGAAGAAAGCGCAAACTGCAAAAACAAATTCCTGTAATTACAAATTCTATTTATTTTTATTTCTCAGAAAAAAAGGAACATTTTACAAAAGTACGTATATACATAGATACTCATTCAAAAGGTAATGTGTTTTTTCTTGTAACATTTTTAATTCTAAGAATTCTAATTTTATTTCTGTAGGTATAATATTTGTGTACATATAATCTGCAGCTAATTGCTCTCTAAAAAGGTTTCCTTCCTTTTGTCTTCCTTTATTTTATATTATATTAAAAAAGAAATAAGAAAGTAAATCTTTTTCACAAGTGTTCGTCCCAAGACTTGCTATTTGTAGGACTAAATAAATGATTGAAAAGTTAATTTCGATTTCGCAATAACAAGAAAATTTAAAATAGCTTTTTATAGCTAACATTTCCGTCTGTTTCGTCAGTCCCATGAAATAATCTAACAAAATTAGATTTTCCCTTGAAAACCTAAGAAGAGCTCAACGACGGCGCGGCGTTAAAAAGTCGTCAAAAATGATGGCACTTTTATTCCACGACCACGACCTCTACTTTGTATTAAGTTAATTAGGTAAAAAATCACTCGGACCGTGAATGGAGGGAATCAGAAAAAAAAACCCAGAGCACGAATTGAAGAAGAAGAAACGAAATCGTCAATCCAAAAACAAAAAATTTGACTTGCAAATTTTTCGTTTTCAAGGACCTGAAAAACTCAGAAAAAAGGTCCAAGACTAGGGAGTAAATTTACTTTCCGTGGAAGGCTCTCGAATTTTGGCAAACCTGCTGCTCTACAGAACGATTATTAAAATTGTAAACAGGGTATAAACGGCGAATTTGTTTACGTCAGAGTAAGCACAAAATTGCGAAAATTTAATGTGAACGCGAAAAAGGTCATTTGAATATTAGAGAAGTAACTTCTGAAGAATTCCGGCCTGCTTTGCGATGCTCACTCAATTTTTTAACATGATAACATTTTCAGTAAAAAAAGGAATGTTCACGTGACGAATGATTTCGAATAATATTTTACTGGGCTTTTATTTATTTCTACCGTTCCAAGAATTTCATAATTCGGCCACGCATAAACTTGGCCGATCGATGGATTTGATGCTATCTGAGGCGTCTAATTGAATTTAGCCAACTTCCCTTCCGGTGCGATATTTTCAGTCATTTGCTGATAAAAGCACTGAATGTAAATATATTATTATTTAATGCTTCCGCTTGCAGGCTTTTAATCAATGGTCTTCTAATTTTACGTTCTGCCCTCATTAGGAGAAGTGTTTTTCGACAGACATCATTATTGATATAGTGTACAGAGTCAAAAAAAACTTATTAGACAATTTATTACAAAAATATCAACTCACAGGGTGAAGAAGTCAATAACGCACAAGAACACGATTTTTTGAACATGAATAATAATCCTAACATGTTTTGAATTACATACATACATATTAAATAATTACCTGATATGTGTGTCTAATACATCACGTTTTTAGTTATAATATGAAAACTATTTGCATGTAGCTTCATTTCTAATACGAAAAAAAGTTGGCTTAGCTCCTAAATTCGCTATGTTGCAGAACGTATGTTCATAATGTATCGGGTCAAAGAAATACATAAAAAACTTAGAAAAGAAATAGGAAGGATTTAAAGAAAAAACCTTAGTTCAAAGGTTACTGTCATACCTATAAGATGTCATAAAAAATTAGACTTTAGAATTTCTTAACCTCCACAACTGGTAATAAGTAAACAATGTGCACTATTCTGACTCCGGGGAGACTTCTTACAAAAATATATAAAATATATAAGGATGGGAAGCAGAAAGTCTTTAAAAAACATTTTTTGTATTCCCATTTTGAACTTTTCTTGTAAAACCTTGGAATGGTAAGTAACGAACATTCATGCTTCAACAAGAATATTACACGGATTGAGCAACGGTCAAAGTAGATGGATACCTAACTTTAAAACGAGACGTGAAACAAAAATTTGTTTGGAATTTTTATCTTCACTATTTCCAATTTAATAAAAAAAAAATAAGAAAGCTATTTTGATCAATGTTATAAGAAAAAAAAATCGGTTGTCACACATACGACGCTAAATTTATCAAACTAAGTTATTACACTGGCTTGCACATTTTTTTTCCCTGTCCTTGGAAGGATAATAAGTGTTTTTGATAGCACATTTTCGGTAGAGTACAAATCCGAAAATAAAATTGTTGCAGCACGTCAGGTTTTTGAGCAATAATAGTATGAGGAGTGAAAAAATCCTTAATTTGACAAGTTTTGAAAATTTATCAAAAAATAATGGAAAAACGTAGTAGCTTGAAACATATCTCTATAAAAACAACTTAAATGTTTAACAGCACTTATAAAATATCAGTTATTAAGGTCTATCAAGATTTGTTCTGAAGATACATTTTTGCATAGAAATTCATTTATTTCATAGGGCCTAAGAAAAGGTTCATGTAAAACTCATTCTGTTAGCAAATTTTAAGAAAGTTTATAAATAACTGATTTTATATAGATATAAGGATATATCTAATCTTTTATTAGAGGTATGATTCACAACCGTGCGATAACTCGTTAATTTTGAAAAAGTTTTCAAATATGTACATATGTATGTATAATATATGACTTTTCTCACTTTTCAACCCAATATTTGTCGAAAACGTGATGTGCAGGAAAATTTTCATTTTCAGATATTATGTGTTACATACAGTATATTGAAACATTCTTATCAATGACATATTTATTTGAAGGACAATTTCGTTGTTTACTAGTGTTATTATTAATACATCATTGATAAATTCTCAAATATTTAACTGACAACAAATATAATATGGGAACTTTGCAATTTGTCAGTTGGTTTATCAATTCCGAACGTTTTAGAATTTCCTCAAATACTTAAGAAGAGTGGTATTAAAGTCACTTTCAGTTCTAGAAATATTCTTCATTCCCGAAATATCAGATTTCAAATACTGCTTCTAAAAGGATTTGACGATTTAACAAATTGGAACAAAGTCTTCTCGCGGCATCCTGTAAGCTCCCCTTCGTGTGAATTCTTAAGAAAACTTTATTCTGGATCTAGAGAACTTGGTGAGGTCAAAAGTTGAAAGGCGAAAATCCTAACCCAAATACACACTTAAGATATTTTTTAGGGCGGATTTGCCGGTGAAGCTTAGTGCTGAAGCGATATGTTTGCCTCCGCTATCTGAAGTTTTCCTCTAAAATTCTAGGGTAAAAAAGAAGCGAACACCGGCGTCGCATCCGGTTCTGGATGCCCTTTCCCAGGATCGATTCAAACATTTTTCCCGGAAATGTCAGATGTAGTTTAATTCATTTTTCAACCCCCAGAAGCTCTTTACTGGGAGATTTATTTACTTTAAGGTTTCAAAACGAATCTGATACTGCCAGGGGGACGTTTGGAATCAACTTTTAGAGTTTTCCGGTTTAAAAGTTTAATAATAAACATCCCTAGCACCCTTGTGGTTTTCCCTTTGAAAATTTAATTCAACCAAAATTACACTTAACCGGAATGCGGTTTTGCAAATCAACTTTTATTACTTTGTGAATAACAATTAAATGCGACCGCAAAATTTCATTGTACCATCTTGTCGTAATTCGGCTGAATTGCTTTTCGACATTTTCATACTTTAGAAAACCAGCTCCGTTTTTGCTCTTGCCAAGAAATTGAAGGAAAATCCCCAGTATCCCTTTGCCCTTTGTTGTAATTCAGTGGCCTACTGAATTCATGAGCTCGAACGGATAGCACGAGGTCAAACAAAGGGAAATGAACTCTATTTCCAGAAATGCAAATTTTTATGCAAATATTTTCGGGTTAGTCAATGAATGTGGCAACATGGAACAGTTTACTTGAAGTCTTAATTTTTCCCTATAAGTTAAAGAAGATGCCACACGAATTGGTTGCAATTGTATCAGTTCCCACAACAAAAATTTTACAATAAATTGTAATTAAATTCGAATTTCGTTGGAATGATTATTTGATTTAAGAGTTATTTATTAAATAAAAATTTAACATTTCGAAATTGTATACAATCAATAGTTTTACATTTAAATTTTTTTTTTAAATTATTTAATCAAACTAATACCAGAAAAAAATCTTCATTTTCTCAAAACGTATTTCAACAATATAAACTCAAAAATAAACTAACAAGAAAAATTAATTGGAAAACAGACAATATGGCATTAACAAAAGAAAGGATACTTAATTTAATTTCACCTTTTGTCGGAAAAGTTCGTTTGGTTTTAGACGACCATACATAAAAATTTTTGTAAAATGAGAAAAAACTCGAAATGCCATCGTAATATCGAATATTTTTTATGGAGCTTTAACGCATAGAGAATAAAAGTTATCGAATTTCACAATATACATAAATATTAAGTGTTGAATATTAGTAAAAGTATGTTACTTTAAAATCGCTCGTGAGACCTTCAAAAATTAATTATCAGCTTTAACAAAAGACTGCAGTTTGCAGTTATTGTGTTGCAAAACTAACACAGATTTATTAGCATTTCCTAACATGTGTAGTTTATGGAGCCGCATAATACCCTCTAGAACAGCAAATCGCTCATTAAATCGTTTGAGCGAATCTAGCTTTGTTAGAAATGTCGTTCAAATTGAAATGCATGTTCTGTGTTGGCGTATATTGCTAGTTTCTTCTATTCAAATTAAACGAATAGTGAGGTAAATCCATTAAAAGACAGGTGAAAACATGCAAATGATTTATTAGAGACCATAAAACCGTTCGTACCTTACTATATAAGGGTAGTTTTGTGGGTTAAGCATTCAATCGAAAATTAGCGAAATTTTCAAGGTAGAATTTACAGCGGAATGCAAGCTGTAGAGGTGGTTTTGATTAATCCTAAATAGTGAAATCAGAGATTTTACTGCATTCGGGAAAGCGCACATCAAACAAAGTTAATAAATTAGGTTCAAATCGGTTGGTGAATTTTAACCTGTAACACTGGTCAACAAATTTTTTGTTTTTTTCTTACCCTGGAAGCATAATAGGTGTTTTTGATAGGATTTTTTTAGTAGATTACGAATCCGAAAATAAAAGTTTCCCAGCACGTCAGGTTTTTGAGTAATAATAGTATGAAAAGTGAAAAAATCCTTATTTTGGCAATATTTGAAAATTTATTAAAAAATAATGGAATGACGTAGAAGCTCGAAACATATCTCCAAAAACAACTTAAATGCTTAATTGCACTTATAAAATATCAGTTATTTGAAAGGTCTATCAAGATTTGTTCAGAAGATAAATTTTTGCATGGGAGTCCTCCACCTATGTGCCCAGTTCATTTATTTCATATGGCCTAAGCAAAGGTTCATGAAAAACTCATTCTGTAAGCAAATTTTGAGAAAGTTTATAAATAACTGCTTTATATAGATAGTTAAGGATCTAATCTTTTATTAGAGGTATATTTCACAATCGTGCGATAACCCGTTATTTTTGAAGAAGTTTCCAAATATGTATTTCTAATATATAACTTTTTTCACTTTTCAACCCAATATTTGTCGAAAACGAGACGTGTTGGAACATTTTCGTTCATGAATTCGTAATCTACGGAAAAAGTCTTATAGAAATAATATATCATTTGTTCTGTGAAAAAATTTTGTTGACCAGTGTAATTATTGGTACATAAACATGAATGTTGAAATTTTAGGGTGAACCGAGTAATGTGATGATTATTTCGCAAAAATACTGCACCAAGAATTGAACAAAAATTTGATTTTGACTATTAAAAAAAAACTATTTGTGATTTCATTAATACCTACATTATATTTTTATAAAATTTTATAATAAAAAATAAAAACAAAAAGGTTCCAAGTGGTTTACAAATGTCAGTCCTTAAACTTTAACTAAACTAATTGTATTGTATGTTTTGTCAAATACCTATTAGACTAACAATTAACAACGATAGTTCACTAGGCTTTTAAAACAAATGCTATGATAATACAACTACAGGCGTTTGTCATGTACTGTCATGCAGTGCAGAATTCTCCAATTTTTCTCACCTGATATGTTTTCCCATTTGCGGATGTCTAAATTTACTTTTTTGTCAATAAAAGTTTGGCAAAATTTCAAAAGTGTCGTAGCAGCGTATTTTACAAGCCACGGTGGAAGCATCACCTACACCGTTTCCAGGTTTAGTGTTTGCTTTCCTATTTTATATAGCGTTTTTAATAGGTCATAAATAATTTTAAAGTTATTAAGCTTCGAATATTTATACTAGATATACACCGTCATTGTGGAGCCAACCACTAACAATTGTGGAAAGTTTGATATTCGTCTGATGGCATTCTGCCAATGGTGTGAGAGCTTCTAAATGCGAACCAGAAAAATTAATTCGCAACTAAACTTTGACCGGACTAAAATCAATGAAAAATATGTAAGTGCATAACTCTAAAAAATTATGAAGTTCTAAAGAAGTGTCACAAAAGTTTCAAATTGCCCCAACTTGAACGAGGGTGCAGCACCACAATCTTACAATCTTTGTCGGACGCTGTGTCTCTTTAATTATGATTCATGTTATTTGTAGCTCATTAGGCTAATCTCGAGCTTAATCACCATTAAGAGTGACGTTCATTAGTCAGTTCGGTGCTCTTGAACTGCTCATTAAAGTTGGCGCAATTACGCTTAAATGGAACATTCCCACCATAATTATGCCTCGGGGCTATCAATCTCCTTATCGCGTGAGGGAAACCATTGGCCACTTTATACAAATCCTTATTTACGGCCAGTCCTGTGGGAGAAATGAAATTATAAAGCGAAAAAGCCTTGAGTACTTTCTGCACTCAGCGATGTCGAGAGGGTTTAAAAATGCTCGGATCGTATCTTCAATCTATTTTCTATAAACATGTGTAGATCGGAAAATTGTAATTGAATCAAAAACATTTAAGCCAAGGGGTCATTACAATCATCCTTTGTCTGGTTTTGTACTCGATTTCACTCTGGTTAGTGTATTTTTCGTGGAATCAGAAAACAGTGTAATTACCCATTCGTTTCACAGGACATTAATTTCTTCTTGCAATTATTGCTGAAATATTTCACCAGGTGTTTTTGTATAATTATTCCCAGCCACAACACTTATTTTGATTCATTTTTATGGCTGTTGTTAATTGTTCTAGTGAGAATACCGAATAAAAACTGAGATTCCGGATGGTTAAGGATTATGGCTAAGAAATTTATAAATATATATAGTAAATTACAGAGTATTTTTTTAGTGTTAATTGTTGGATTTCCATTTATAAGATAATTCGTGCTTTGCAAAACGTGAGAATCCTATTATAAAATGTAATTAGAGAATTTTCTGTATCTCTTATTATATTTTTAAACTGTCATAGTTTTACCTAACATAACGGAAAATACAATACATTTTGAATTTTTCTAATATACAACCATAATTATTGACTACAATTTAGGACGTTTTCGAATTTATATGCCTTAAATATATGTGTGTAGATATTTTTGCATTAGCATTTTTTATATATGAAATTTGAAGTGTTCCCTAAAGTACACTAAAAAATTCGTATAGATATTGTGATGGAAAAAAATGTAGAGCACGGAGAAAAGTGTCAGGGTCAAGGGCGGTCCGAAGAGTTAGTGCAAAGTGCATGCGAATTCGAAAACAGCCTTAGTAAATTTTTAAATAAGTATAAATATAAATGAATGTAATCATGTAAGTGACGGAAAAAATACCTATATTTTGCTTAAACCAAATTCTGAGCCTGATTTTCATATATTATTGTAAAACTAAGTATTCCAAAGCTTAAATGAGATATGTACCGTCAAATACAAACACACCCAAAATGAGAACCCCGATTATACCTAGGTTTATGTATGTAGGTTTATGCGCATGAAATTTCTATAAAACAATTTTTTAGAAAAATTGCATCTACATATAATATTTCTTTCGTATTGGGGACATTTTGAATCGGTATATTTGTTAATTTTATAATAATTCCGCACTTTCAGAAAAAGTCTATTATTTTTATGATATTAAAATATTTTAAAAATAATAAATGAACAAAGAATTCATCAAAAAAACTCACACTTTAAGTGAGACAAAAGCTTAAAGAAGAGAAAACATAAGTCCCTTTGAAAGCATAAACACAATTTTATCACAAAAAGTGCAGCGTTTCAGAGAAATAGCAAACAAAAGTGGAGAAATTTCAAACAAAAACGAGGTTAACTACCCTGCAGGTCACCCAGCTTTGTACTCCCTCTCACGATACATATGCAAATGAAGGCCTTGCCCATTTTCGGAACGAAATCATCGCACTAAAACTGTCCACGGCGATGGTTGTGCTGCCGGAACAAATAATTGTTCGCGAGCCTTTCTGCACCCATGCAGCGAAGGTTTGCAGCTTTCTGAGTGCTACAGGGCTGGAATTGTCTTACACTCTCGAAAAATACTGGGTTAATTTATTCTTGGATGTTTATGAGATTCGGAGTTTTGGCTAAAATAGGTGAGGGTCTAACTTGGTTGTTTTCTATGTTCGTGGAAAACTTTTGCTAATCAAAAAGTTTAAAGTACATTGTACAAGTAATTTTAGATTTGAAAATTATTTATAAAGTTGTGTACGTTTCATTTATAATTTAAAACAGTTCTAAATTTTGAACAAAACATTAAAATGCAGAGATTTAATAGTCAATTTATTTTTCTAAAAGTTATAAATAATCCCGTTTTTAACCATTACAACTCCGTCTTTGTCTAAAACCAAATCAACAAAAATATCTTAAAGAAAGAAATAAATAGGAGTTTTTATATTTATTTAGATTAGTCAGTGCCATAAAATATAAATCTCAATGGTTATTCGAAAAATTAAAATTTAATACTTTTTAGGGCTTCTTAAATTTTCAAGGGGATTTTACATTTTTTTTCTCAATGCTTCAACTAACATCGCAAAAGTTTTCTCCCCAAAAACATTATCCCTAACTCAATTTTTCCGTAAAAACATGATATCATAAATTTTTTAGTCAATACAAATTCGAACGCCCCCACAACCATTTATCTGAATTAAGCATCGTTGGGGAAAGGCGACAAGCAGATTACATGGATATTCCATTCACGAGCTCGAAGATGCGATGGCAGCAAATTGGAAATTCATTGCAGCGCAACGACGACAGCGGAGTCACAAAATATTCTCACATATTCCCGAGGATGGATGAAGAAGAAATTTTGAAGTAACTCCGGCTTCAAAATTCAAATACTCCGGCGATTAATAATAGGAGACTATAATTTGTGGCAAAGTTTAAAGTAAGTGTCCCTGGTGCTGGTAATTACAAACTTAAGCTCCACTACAGGGAAGTTAATGAGTCTTCGTACCCGTTAAGCTGGAACTTTTTAGTCAAGAACTACTTTGTGCAGCCATTAATATTTACGGATAAAATTTGCATAATAGATATTTCTAAGTATGCCATTATGGTATTAAGTCTTTAATGTAGTTAAGTGGTTATTCATGAATGGAAATTATTCTAACAATTATTAAATGTTTATGATAAATATGACTTAATTTACTTAAGGTAGTGTGTATTTTTCGCTATATATGTGAATAACATCTAATACTACTATTAATTGTTCAATGAAAATTTTATTTATATGTTTTATTCAAAATATAGGTGTGTACATTTAAAATATTATTATTTACACTTTTTTATAATGAACTCAGACTTCAATACATCTACTTACATCTGACTTCTAAAAACAAAGACTAATAATTTTATTCGCATAAACTTAGGTACAATAAATTAGCATTTAACTGCAGAAATCAACATTAATTATTAGCTTTGAATACATTTAGAATATTCACATCTAGCAATCAACTTTAAATGTTTTAATAAAAGTTAATTTTATTTGAAAATCTATCAAGCCGTTTCTGAGCAACGTGCATACATAAGTGGTATAAATTCATACAATGCTAACAAATTAGGTTTAAACATGTTTTTTAAAGAGATAAATTAATGAGAGTATGTTTTTTAATTCAAAGTAAAGTTTCTAGTTGGCGCAACTCACTTTAAACTATTATTATTATTAATTTTAATGAAACTGAAAAATACAATATATTCGAAACTTTACATCAAAACATCTACATATGTTTTGAATTTAAAGATGGGAAATGTTCATATAATCAAAAGTACTTAAATGTAATCAAGTTTGTGTCCACCTTTTTATAACATTTTTCATACATTCTAGTCGTTTGAGCAGCTGTTTTTTTTAAATAAAAATGTAATAAACTCAATAGAAAAATCACACTACTCCTGTATATTTCCTTTTGTGAGATGATAATCATTTCCAAATATGAAGAATTAAGAGAAATCATTATCATGTGCAATTAGAGCATTGCGAAGGTGTAATATTCAAAATTGGTGAACACACAACTACCATAATGAATTATTAACACTAATCATTAATTAAGACTTGCTGTGTGTCCGGATATAAAGTTGCTTTTAAAAATGCATTAACTCCGTTTAACTAATATGAACATACCTACATATCTACATATGTAATGTAGAGCGGACCCATTCCCTTCCCTACATAAAATATTAAAAATAAAGATAAACTTTAACTAAGAAATTCAATATCAGAATTTCTCCACGTTTGGATTCCAATGATTCCTGATTGATTTTCTTTTGAGCCGGAGCAGAAACAGAGGAAAGCACTCAAAAGTCCATTGGTCGTTGGCACGGTATTTAACCATGAACAGTTGCCGGCAATCCCGCCAGAGGGATGATAAAAAGAGGCACAGGTTAGTAAAAAAAGTAATTTATTTCTATATCTTCCATTGTATAACATTTATGGAGCCATTAATTCAATAATAAATGCGTGTCAGAGGTGCCTTCATGCAGGTGATAATAAAACGGCCGTGCCTGCCTTGGACCACATCAGCCTAGTGGTGATGGGCATGAACCCAGAGCAACATGCGATCTGAATTATGCAAAAAGGGTTGAGCATGAAGAGATAAAAGGATTTGGACGGCCTTTTTTATTTATTGGCAGAGTAATGAAAAAAGAAATTTTCACCGCGCGATTTCCATCTAGACTGATACGGCTTAAAGTAAAATCATCCCTTTTTACCTTTTAGAGCTTCTCTTTCAAGGACCGTTGATTCTGCAAGGATTTATTAAGTCTGCAGCATCCTTAAAGGTTAGTAACCCTTAAAATGATGGTTTACTCTTACTTGAATAATGCGTTTTATGGCAATAAACCAATCATCAAGAAAAATTTATACAAATTAGATGAAGTAATCAAAGAGTCAATTTGATATAGTCCTGTCTTATAGACTTATTTTTAATTCAGACCCACCCAAAAGAATCCATCACTTTTGAGTTCTTATTTGAAAACTCCCCAAAGACAAATACGCTCATTTCTAACTTAGTCACGTGCATGGAAGTAAGTCCTTTTGGATTAGATTGCGAGGCAATAAAATACATCATCCCTAGCAATTATTTTCGCCTTCGGGAGCATTTGCTCGTTTTTCATATCATAAAGTGATTACAGGTGAGTTGACATGAAAGATAAGAAGGAAGTTATTTACGAGTCTCTGTGGATGGGAATGGGAAATTTATCGCTCGCGAAAGTATTTTTGATGGATTGGATATAACAAATTTGACGTATTTGATCTGCTTATAGTCATTTCGATCAAGTCACGATGCATCAAGTAAGTAATTTAATGGTTATTAACGCGTACCAGTTAAATTAGTACTGTGCTTCTTGGACAGAGCCTTAAAAATTCATAGTTTCTTAAATTTTTTCCATTCCATTCCAGTAATTGGTTCATAATAATATTGTATAATTGACAACAATTTTAATATTTAAAAAAACAGGTGTTGCTAAATTTCGTACTCTTGGAGTTATGTACCTCAATTAAAATTAAATATTTTTGCGAAAATAGTTTGTTTTCGAGAATTTATATCCTATTTTAAACTTAAGTCCATTAAAATTATTAAAATATGCCATAGAAAATCATTAAATCTCTTCTTACGAAAAGATACTTAGGCTTTTTGAACACTAAATTCAATTTAAAGCACTTTCTGTTAAAGTTTAAGGAGTCTTGGGAGCCAAGCGTTATAAAATCCTCCTTGCACGCATTTATGGTAATATACCGTGGATGTTATGATCCGCACGATCTCCCAATAAATCACCTCTTGAGCAGATTGAAATATGGCTAAACTTGAAAAAAGGAGGCCCGGCGATTGCTTGACTTTTCGCAATGTTGACATGTTAGCCAGAATTTATGGCTTATTCGCTTCGACATTTTGCGGGCGGAAAAGACCTCTTCTATACCTTTAGAAGCCTTCGTACAAACATTAAACTGATGGGATATTTACAGCAAGTGGTGATAAATCGACTCTGAAGATTTTCGTGGGTCGTTGAATAGTACTTCTTTAAGTTTTTGGGTTTTGGGGCACTCAAAATCGCCTTGTCGAAAATGATAAATACATTTCACCCGAAAAAGCGATCTGTGATGCTTTAACATACATACCTGAACTGTCCCATACCCAAAGAATTCATTGTAATGATGAGAACGAGAATACTTACAATAAAAGTAACAATAAAACATTGGTAAGAGGTCTATAAAATTATAACGAATACGAACGTTAATTCAAATGGCGCTGAGATATTTTTGCCTAATATCGAGGTATTTTGCGGCTCAAGTAGCGATAAAAGCATCCAAAGAAATGCTACTTTTTATGGTATCCACGAAAGCATCATAAACTTAAATTTTATGCCCGTCAGCAATTCAGTACAGTACGTGGAAATTGCTGCAAAAATCTTTGTAAGAAAATAGCCTTGATAGGACTGCTCGTAAACATCCTCTTCTCAGAAACAGATACAAAAAAATAAAACATTTTCACTTATATTGTAAGGAGGAAAAAAAATAGGTAATGGGATGCTACCGCGCGGGAAATGTAATTAGATATGTTGAAGAACGTAACTTTGGAGTTTTACAGAGATAATTTCCTACCGTGGGCTGTTGAAGCAGTAAGCTTTGAGATAATGCAGCAAATGCAGTCCTTGACGGAATCGTACTTAAGTAGGTACAAAGAACCGCTTCAAGCGAGAAGTTCCTTATTATAAATAATTAGTAGCACATCCGACGTAAAATAACTTGAATATGCAACACGGGGGTGTGAAAATTATTCTAATTCAGAAATTGAGAATTCCGAAATGCAACTGCATACACATCTACTTAGTGCTCATTAACGATCGCAGTTAATTAGAATTAATGTTTCTAAAGGCTTTCCCAAGCTAAGAAATTAAGGTCTTCTAGAAAGTAGGTCCGTTTTGTACCTAACTATAACATAAAGTATGCAGACTATAATTGCAAATCGTTATTATAATGCCTTGTATTCATAAGAAGTTTTAATTAATGGCCCCTATTCTATTAATTTCGGAAATAGCCACCAGTCGAGTGGCTATAAATCAGTGGCTAAAAATTATAGCCACCGTGACAACCATTTGCCTAAAAAAGAATCACTATCAGTGTTCATAAATTTAAAGTTAAACATCTTATGAAATATAAGTGACAAAACAAATTTTTTTTTTCTCATAGTCATCACTTTTGATCCTAAAGGGACATTCCAATAAAGTTTCATCGAAATCGCTGAAGAGACCTTCAAACTTAATTTGAAATTTAGAAAAAATTCCTAACTTTTAAATTGCTGTGTTTAGTGAAAGATGTAGGTACGGATTTCAATGAACTAGGGCTCATTCAAAAGTTTTTACTAGTGGCTATAATAGCTACTTTTGATAGACGAATGTGATCTTTAGTCCCGCTTTGTTGAGCGAGAGAAGATCTGTCACAACTTTCCAGAAGAGATGGTCATATTAAACCCTATTCAAAAGATTTCCTCGTTTTAAGATAATGACTTTCGTTTTCTATCACCGATTGTTGATTCTTAGAAAATCCACTTCTTAGCAACAACCTCTTAAAAAATCTTTTTGCACACTGAATATTTCATCAACTTAAAAGGGCCAAAAGCACCTTCTGGTGCCAGAAGCAACCACCAAATCCCAGCCAGAAAAAAAAGCAGGTGCCTGTAAGAGTACCAAAATTCTCTCTCTTCATTAGGAAAAGTTTTTCTTCATAAAGGGAACAGTACCAACATCCAAAGCACATTGCCTTTTTAGCACTTATTTTGTCAACCTGTTGCTTGTTTTTTTTTTCTCCATTCGACATCACTGTGTTTGTCCCTTTTGAGTAAAACCTGCCAGGGGCCCGTCCATAAAGCCACCGCATACTTTGGGGATACAGTGGAGCTTAGAAAAACTCACAGCCAGGAAAAGACTATTCAAAGGCACTTCAAAGGATTCAGTTTGTGTGCACAAGAGCCAGGATATAATTCATACATCCTTCAGAGCATTTTGCAGCCGCTTTCATTCATGGTTATAGTCAAAAACCTACGAAGCTGAAAAACTTTTTTTTTTTTCCCAAAAATTTTAAGGTCTGTTGAAGCAGATGTCAACAAATGGCCCACCTGTGGTTTTTCGACTGAATGGAATGCACTTCAACATGGAACCGACTGATTAACAGGTTTATGTAAGCCACATGACGTGTCTGCTGTTCATGTTGAAATTTGGAATCTTAAAAGTCACTATGGTGACAATTTCGATTTGAGTCATAAATGAAAAGACATAGATTGAGAGAAACAACCAATTAGTATACTTTTAGGACTTTTATGATCCTTAAGCTTTAAAATACATACATTGAGAAAAATATCGCATTATAATTTCAAGGTGCAAGTTGTTGATCATAACGTTGTTAAAATTCGTTACAGAGTCTTGTAAAATAGTTTTTTAGTTAGTGATTTTTAATTTGTGAAAAGCACATAAAATTTTCATGAATTTTTATTAACCTTACAAATTCAAGGTAATTCGATGTTTTTTTTTTTTGTAAAATTAATATCTTTGATATCAATAATTTAAAATGATTGTATTTCAACGCAAAATGTACGTATGTCTCTAAATCTAGCCGGATCAGGTTGTGAATTGCTATAATGTATAATAATATAGTATGAACTTTTTTTTTATCTGTAGGTACATATCTTATATGATTAACCTTTCTTTCCTTATTTATAAAAATATATGTATGTTTAAATAAAAAACCAAATAAAAATTAATGAAATACATACTTGACTTTTATTTCAAAGTTGAAACTGTTTAAAATGCTAGAAAAAGAGTTTTCGAACGTTGAACGTTGTTTCAAAATATTGTTTTTCCGAATTGACGGAGGAAATTAATAATTATCCATTCCAAAGTTCAATACAAAACGTTGCAAAATTGATGTTTTTCAGCATTAGCGCCCAATCATATTTGAAAATTATTGATTCCCTCTTGTTTGACTGCCTGAGTGTCTGAGTGTATGTGCCCAAACTGTTGACATAAATATGGTCAATTAATATTTATGAAAAATCGTATAATAGTCATAAAAATAAGGAAACTTTAAACTTCTTAAATAATACAAAAACCAAAATCAATTTAATACAAACAAATAACCTCATAATTTCGGGCACCAAAGTCAGATTTCAACTTCTACTCAATCATAAACTTTTCTCCACGCCCTAAAAACATTAAACTTATTGACATGCGGAAGTCAGACGATAAGAGATGCTGAATAATTCAAATCACCCGTTTCCTTCGGAGCCAAAAATTGTCATAATCAAATTCACAACAAAACCCAAGGATCAACACTAACGATACGCGGAAATATTGATGAGCCCTGGAATTCCCTTTCGTATTCCGTCACGAACGATCCCTACAGGCGTTTTACGCGACTGGGCGAAGTGGGTCAACTCAACGTAGAAAACGAATTGACGCCTCTAAAATGAAAATGAACTGGGAAAGGCCAAGGGCCTCTATTATTAATGAATTTACATGAGCGTTTTTGTTGTGCCAAAATTAAACTCACCACTACCATCGCCTTAACAAGGGAAGAAAAGGATCAGGAGCTAGCAAAGTCCATACTAAATAACGTTCTTCGTCCGCACATAAAGTTACACTTTTCGCAAGTCTTGGAAGTTTCTTGCAAGTTTTGCAGCTCATTTTTTATGAGATGTTGGGTTAACATTTTGCAAATATTTAGAAGAGTATAAAAAATGAGTAGCCAACATAGTATAACTTATGACCTGGAAAATGGTTACTTTTCGTACAAAATTTGTTATCCTACAACATCAGAAAAATTATTTTGCGTTCGTTGTCTCTCAGAAACAAAACTCTTTAATATGATTCTTGAGATATTTTAAAGAACAAAATTTCTTGTAGCTAAACACTATACCTATCATAAAACGTCACTCAACTATAAAGTCACATCATTCAAATCTTTCATAACATATCAAAAAGATTTTTATTGCAAAAGATATTTGACAAATTTGTTGAGTATTTTAAGATAAGATTACGTATCAAGTAAAATATTTATAGTAGGTACAAAATTTACGACATTAAATAAAAATAGTTTGTTCACAATACTATCGTCATTTTCTAATAGTATTTAGCTTTTTGATAGGTATATGTAATAGTTATATTATATATAATATTAAATTACATGATGGTAAGAAATAAACTAAAGCAATAAACAAATAACAATGGCATAAAATCAGCTAGTTGATAAAATACGTAGGTTAAATAAATGATATCTATGCAGTAAATAAAGTTAACAATTAACGTTAAATTATTAGGTACTATTTAAACAACGTAAAAGTTTTTATTACATTTAGGTTTTCGTTTTCAAATGCCTATTTAAAGGATTTTATGCAATTTTGTTTGCATACTTTGCATAGTTGTTCTGCTTTAGAGGTTTGTTTTTAGAAATAGAGCCAATGCAAATATGTGGTCTCATTGTCTAAAATAAGCAGTGTAAACAGTTAAAACTTTTAAGTTATACTGTTTTCTAAACATTATAAAACGCGTAAAGTAAACAAGTAACAAATTCGATACCGTCCATTATATTACCCCAATTAATGTCCTCGGTGGTGAAAATTATGTTCGTACGTGATATTGGTCGTTCCCAAAATGCCACTAATTACGAGCAAACGTTATTTAATTATTAGAAGTGTAAAGCAAAATTGAGGGCATGCCTAGGTGTTTGTGTTGGGAAATGAAAAGCAAATAAAAAAGCGGTCAAATATCCGCGTACGTGACTGTTTGTTTATCAAATAAAATTTCACTTAATGAATGTGTTTACATTCGGCATAATGTGCACACAAAATCAGCGAGAAAAACCTGTCCATATGCCGAGCATAATGTGTGCCGCACAGGGAGGCTGAAATGTAAATTATCTTGAAGTCAACTTTTCGACCTAAAATTTTCTGCAGTGCCAACATACTTTCGAAGTACACTAGGGTCCCAACGAATGACAAGCTTCCAAGTGGCAGAAATTAAATTTGCTCGAGAAAGTCATGCTCAAGGACTTACGACCTGAATTATGTATATCCCGAGGGGAAACCTCTTAATGGTTTTAAAGACTAAGACAGAGACAATGGGAAAATTAAGTTATCGCGGGACCTGTATAGGATCTTTTCACCCTCCGACAGGTGTCTGGCACAGGGAAAGTTTCCATGGCTAGCAATAGGTGGATTATTTGCTCCACAGTTTTTAGCCTGCACACAGATTTCCATCAGTCGAGAAGCCAAAAGTTAAGTTGTAATAATTTACGCGAAGGAATATTAATGAGGCAAACTTTAGCCAAGCCCGTCTTGAGTCATCTTAGAAGTGACGAAAGAAGATGTATGACGCACTTCCCTTGATAAATATTAAATTCTAGCCACGGCCCAAACGAGGCCCTATTCAGGCCGTGAATGCTGAAAATAGCTTTGAGCAAGTTTTATGCGAAATTCTTTAAACCGTGCTCGAAGGTGCTGTGACAAAAACACCCGCACGGAATTTGTTGTCTGGTGTTAATAGGAATGCTTTTTGGTTCCTAATTAAATTCAAGCATCGTTCTTTTGGTTCGCATCAAATTAAGAACAACTCCTGTGGGGCACTAGCTGCCAAGGACACTTTCGGAACCAGTCTCAACTAATCAATTATCCTTAATTCCCACTTGTGCACACATGACGAGTGATGCCGCTCATCAAATATCCAACGAAATAAGTCATTCGTCTTCTTTAAGGCCCTTCCTAGGCGTAATAAATTCGGGCCCTAATCACATTTTGGATACCATCCGGCCCAGTAAATCCAGATCAAGGACATGGTCACACGTTGAATTCGTCGCTTTATGAGGAAGTAGTTGCTGCTCCGCCGTTCGACGAATTTCATGAACCATGGAACCTCTGCTTTAGGGCAATACGAGAACTGCCGCATAAACTAGAGATATCTAGCAGAGCGATGCACTGCTTCTTAAAATTTGTAGTTCTATTATCTCAGTTTCCGCAAAATATTCAAATTTTAAAACTCACACACAGACTTAAAAGCATTCGATTTTTTGTAGTTCAGTTTTGTGCGAAAGCATCATACTATTAATTAACATCAATTGAAGGGTTTAAGATTTATTTTCTATATTATAAAATTATTTTTTTAACCTATAATATAATTGAGGTTATACTTCTAATAGATTTATAAAATAAAATTATAATCCGTAATTTCATTTTATTTTAGATTTAGAAATGAGGAAAATAGTTCACAGGTAACAAAATATTGTTCGTAACATTCTTATAGATTAATAAATTTTATTTTAATTGAATTTAATTAGAATTTCTAAAATATAGAATAATAAAGAATATATTTTTCATTTCAAAGTTCTCATTATTCTCAGACGACTTGAAACTTTCTTTAAAGGGGTTATATTGTGTGACCTGTAGACTGAAATAAAATAAATAAATAAATAAATAAATATTTAAATAATACTCAGTGAACACTTTAACAGAAACGTTTCATTTTAATTATTTATTGATCCTATTTTGTAAGGAGAACGAAATTTCAAGGAAGTTATTGCATCTATGATTAGAATTTAATTATAATAAGGAGTATTTTCAACAATCTATTATTATATATAAACATATACATATACCCATTTTGGTTTTGTCCACCGCTAAAAACTCGAAAACATTTTCAATTTCCATATATGTACCTACATCTATGGATGTTTAATATATTTAGGTATTTTCGAGATTTTAAACTTAATAATATGTATCATTTACAAGTTAAAATAGTGAAATGTAAATTTCTTCATAAAGTAGTAATTTATTATAAACCTTGTTTCTAGTTATAAATGTTCGTATTATGAAATATCACTTAACATACATACTATATATGACATGAAAGGATGTTTCTTTCCAAAGAATACTTATCCCAGATCGATGCATTCTCTTCCGGAAATAGTTTTCCTAGCAGTATGCTCCACTTAAATGAAACTACCTTTGAAATTCACTCGACATTCATGACAAGAAGTATGTAGAAATTTGAGAAATGTCTCATACGAATATCTCAGACCGCCGTTCGTAACTTCGAAGGACGAACATAACTCACTCTTAAACACTTTGTGCTCGAAAAGAAATTAGAGAAAGCTGTTAAATTAATGGACTGCGTCCTTATCAGAGAGGGAACAGCAGACTTGTTGGTCATGATTCGTACGTAACGCTGCGAAATGTCGTCAAAGTAAATTTTAATTAATTAAACGTGACGCGCTCAGCACTCAAGTCAGTTGGTTTATTTTATTTGCATTTTAACAACTCGAGGAGGTCTGACTTTGTTTCGGTGCGGCATGGCAGCACACATGGGGCAATGCTCGTTATTAAGACTTAATTGCTGCATACATGGCGTTCATGTTGATAAATTTAATCTCCTTTTATTTCGCTTATCAGGGGTTGTTTGTTTCGGTGGTGCTTTAATAAGTTGCCACTTCGCAACGAGCCCTTCCGTCGTCGATCCTCGTTAATCTGTTGCTATTCCTTTGCATCCCTTCGAAATTGTTGGTGAAATAGATTTCTACTGAACGATATCAGACCAAAGGTAGCTAATATTTCTCGCACCCAGGGAGACTTATTCGTATTTATGGCTCTGTTCCTAGAAGTGACACTCAGATATGCTTATGGACCATTAAACGTACTACCTAAAATATAGTATCTGGGTGTCATACCTTGGCTTCTATTCGAGGTTGGGGATCCATAAAACAAATTGAGTGAGCTACGAAATTCGTTTTCTCATTGATTTCGGACTATAATGGCTCTTTTCACATACCTACATAATGGTGATATCCTTCGGCCGAAACGGAACGGCCGGTATATTTGCAATTATCCTCCATTCCATTTAACTCTTGATAGCCACTGTCCTCTGAATTACTTCATATAGTTCACATTCTCCGTACCTTTCTATGGGTCTGCAAAAATATACTACATATATTTCTCTTGAGCGTACAATTTCCAGGACAAATATTTGTGTGCATTGAACCAGTCAGTGTAGGTTGAATAAAAGCATTATTATTTATATAATTCTTCTCATTAAGGAAACAATTATATCGAAAATTAAATTTTCATATCAGATGAGATCATTAAAATTCCTTCAATATATATGTACCACAACGGAAAAAATATGACAGTTTATTCACGTCAAGGGTAATTTTCATTTTCATCTTTCCAAAATAGAATAATCCCTTTAACCCGAATGATGTCACATCCGTTAGTAAAAATTAAAACCGACCCTCATCACTTCGGTATTAAGCTTATTAAATATTTATTTGGGGACCAGTTCTTGAAACTTATTGTAAGATATACGAATAAGCAAACATTTTTAATTAATTATTATGATTTAAGGAGACTGGCCTTGAAAGCCTTTAAAAGATATTTTAAAGAGGAACAAAAGCAATTTTGCTATTATATTTCAACCCTTAGCTGGCACCTAGGGATCAGATTGAGTCCAGTCTTGTAATTCCCATTTGAGTACCTTAAGGTGTTTACGATTTTTGAATCTCTTTTTCGTATCTCGATATTGAATTTTTCTTAAATCCTTTTTTTTATGTAGAGCATTGTAAAAGTATCGTAAATTTGTTTGAAATCAAAAAAATCACTACGTAGCTTACAGCAAGTATTTTCGTGGCTGGGGTCACACAGACCCTACAATGCCAGCTATATGTGATTCTGTGAAAGTATGACAAGTTCAATATATCTTTTATAATAACTTTTTTAAAAGAGAAACGGTGCTTGATTAATATAAACATAAAATCTAGGAGTTTCGAAATAACTTGGAAAAAATATTGCAGAACGATTGCGGAATGGACACGACACGCTTCATACTTGTATATGTATATTTGTATTAAAATAATGCACATTTTGATTTTTTCTAAGGTCTTATAATTTTTATAAACAGTGATTTAATGTATGATAATAAGTTAACAAAGTTTTATTTGTGTTTCTTATCTAGTCTGGCTTTATTTATGAATATGTATATGTTGTAAGCGCGAATAGTTCATATCTTGTTTATGAGTAATATTTAATGAAAATAGGCATGTTATTTTATCAGTTTTATTTATTTATTTTTATGTGCGTAAAATTTTTAAACTTTATACAATTTAATGGCGAATTCTTAAAGTCTCAAGGTGAGTTTTTGCGGAAAACCAAAGCATTTATCATTAGAGGTATAATAGCCCAATGATAACAAAGGCTCTGAAGTGAGCCTCCATCAAGACAACAGAAAGTCATTCTGCAAGATATAAATTTATCGGATGGACTTTGGCGCCTCAAGGACCTGAGGAAACCGCGCAAAGGATCGACGTAAGAAGCCCAATAGTATCCGGAATTAGCACACCGAAGATGGGGTAGGTGCGACCGGCACTAAAAAGGTATTGGAATCTATTTATTTGCTTGTCACACGCAGGAAAAAGCGGTTGATTGATCATTTCGCATGATAAATTCTTCCCTTTTCGCCTTTGGTATCGAGCAAACGTTTGCAAGGATTAGTTATCATTCAGGCCGTGGCACCTTGAGAGGAATGCCTCCCCTCGAAAGGAAATTCATTTATCAGATAGCTGAAGCAATTTTTCATTTTGGCATGTGTCATAAGGAGTCTTCACATGGCAATAATCCGAATGTCATTCCATCGAATGGGAGATATCTGCGAGCGAGCGCCCTCCGCCTTTTTTGTTTACGCGCAAGAGAACTGCGGCGGAGAGTCAATAAATTCCGAAGATAATCTTAAGTAGGATTCGCTTTGAATAATAAGACGAAGGCGGTTGGTTCTGTCAAAACCGAAACTCAGATAGATGTCCAACGGATTGTGAGAGAATTAACTTCTCTTGACCTCCTCTGAAGAGAACAGAACTAGAACAACTAAATTTAAATAGGGCCATTGCAAAACTGGCACACACTTTACCATTGAAAAGTCCTTTGTCGAATTCACTAAACACCTTTTAGCACATTTCAAACGTAACAGGTGAGCATCATCTTATGCTTTAATATATTAGACATAAACACTAAAGCTTTGCCTGTAAAATAAATGGACGAAGAAAAATAATTTTTTGTGACATTGAAACAATACCTATATTAAAAGAAAGTTCACATTGAAAGTTTTACATTATTGTCTATATATTTGATGAGGGTATTTTTAATTTCTTATTATTATTTTATATTTTCCTATTCACGTATAATATGTATGTACTCACATATGTACATAGATATATACAATTTAAATTAGTTAATGTATTTTATTTTCGATTAATGTAATTTCTCAAGCTTATATTTGAATTTGAACCAAATCCTGAAACAATTCAGAATCGTTCGTGTTTTTGGTTAAATAATTTCTTAAATATTGTCGAAAATTTTCAAATTTATGCGTACCATTTTTAAAAACTTCTTCTCAAGTTATTGAAAATAATGTCTTTTTTTGGGGACAATTTATGTAAAATAAAATTATTTGAATACTGAAAGGAAAAGCGCTCTATAGGGTTTAATTAAATACGCAATTTCGAAAAGAGCACATCTCGCATTTTTTCACAAATACGTTTTTTCAAACCAATTGATTCTAAATGCTTCCCTCTACCTATTGTGTTAGAAAATGAAACATCTAAAGTATATTTTCTACTGTTGACGTCATGGCGTGTACAGAAATAATTCCGAAAAAGTCACAACTCTTAAGATATGTGTCCTTTTCGAATTTATTGTAACATAAGACCGTTAACTTACATAATACTACTGACTCTTTTGTTATTGTTATTTAAAATAACAAACATATTGCGTCATTCATCAGTCAATGCGCTGTCTGAAGCAAGTAAAGACGTAATTTTACGCTTCCACAATGAGTTCTGATTCTGATAATAAAATTCCAAAAAAAAAGGAAAAGAGGAGTAAGAAATACCGAAGATTATAAAAACACGTTGTCATAAAAACAGCTAAAAATAAAGTTTGTCTTTGATCCTAAAAAACCTGGTGAAGTAATCGCAAAAAAATTATATAGAAAGATCTCTAAGGAAATTTTCGTTCTTTCTAGAGTAAAAGGCAGTAACTTTCCAAGCCAAGAATATCGAGCTTATAATGACAAAGTACCTATAAATTAAAAATTGCAGATATTGCAAAATTGAAACAATATACATGTACCATTAGAATTTACAGAATTTTATGACGAAATACTGCAATGGCCAACTACAAACGAAAGAGAGGCTCCAGAAGAAGATTATTGAAAAAAATTCTATTACTTTTATCTTTAATTTAAGTACATACTCTGTTTCATTTTGAATACTTAAAATCAATTTTTTTCCAAATTCATATGATGTTTTCTTTAAATTATGTGTATTCAATATCATAAATTTCGAAAAGGGCACATCTCAGAAACTTAAGATATCTAAAATATAGTATATATAATAAGGTTAACATCAAAAATTTCTTTGATTTTCGATTGCTAATTGACACCAAAATGTAACTAAGAAATAAAGTTTTTAAATTTTACACGAGTTTAGAAAATAATTAGTTTTTTACATTTCCTGAACATTTTACATTTAAAGACATGTCGCCTTTTCGAAATTGCCTATTCAATTATTTTTAACTTTGTTTCGGTTCTAGTTATTGATGAAGTTATAAGAACAATACTAGATCTGGCTTAATTCTATGTATATCGTTGCTCAAATTATAGAGAACTTATTTGAATGTGTATAAAAATTCAATGATTTTTACTTAAAATTTGTTCAACAAAATTAATTTTCCATCTCTGTCTCGAAAAAGATTTTTAGTTACGACCTCTGTGTGTGCATAAAATTATAAACAGCAGCACGATATTGATTCAGTAAAGTTCGTTGGATATGACCTGAATTCTTATGGGTCAATAAAATGCAAATTTTGGCCACAGTATCAGGTCCGTGCAATCAATATTTGCAGCCATAAAACCACATAGTGACAAGAGGTCCTCAGTGAGGGCGGCTCAAATTACAGGGAGATAGACCCAGCTTAAATTATAGTCGACACGATCCATTGAGCTTTAATTTTAAGGTAGTAATATGAAAATGATTTTAAATTGAAATAGCGCCTAGTTTGCACTTCGTGGTCAGATGTTTTAATGAATCTATTTCGCCATTAAATGCAGCATATGCGAAAGTCTGCCGCATGTGTTCCCAACGCCCACTGAGATGGCGAGGACACGTACTGAGCGGAAGCATTGGTGAACAACACCTCGAAAATAATTCAATGCCAGCTTACCACCTCACGTTCACCTGGAACTTTCTGGTTTCGAGAGTAATTTGGCCGGGCATCAGGAAACCAATTCTACTGCAGACTTTCGAATATCAAATGCGACGAAGGATTTTCCGAATGACCATTTAGTTTTGTTGGAGGATTTGCTCCATTGAATTGCTGCAAATAGCTCTGTCAGCGATATCAGACTGCATCGTTATTACTATTACTGAATTCTGAGAGTTAAAACTGCTTTTCAATGCAGTGAAAAATCAGGAGTACCTACTTGGCCTTGTTCAAGGTGAAATCTTTGAGGGAGGAAAGAAATTTATGGAGATCGTAAATGTGCATGATTGCTCCCAATGGAACCCTTAACACGTCGCCACTAAGGTAGCACCACTACAAAATTGACTTGGTTAAATCGGTCCATAAAAGCCATCAATACCACGATGGGTTTACACAAGGACAGACAACTTCGTAACTCCCCAAATCTAAAAACTTCTTACTAACCGAAAACAAATCACATAATATCGCTCCGTGTTAGGCATAAAATTGGAATTAAGTTCTGAAAACGTGATGGATTCTCGGCTTTCAAATTACATGAACACGTTCTTCCAAGAAGTTTCGAAAACCCTCCAGAAAGGGGTTGTTCAAGTGCAAGAAATGATGGATGGCTTCGTAGTACGTCATGTCATCGCACAAATAGCACCATGATAAAGTGGTTCGTCTTAGATGTTCCCACTTAAAATCTTCTTCGAAGTTCGGAGCATGTATGGTTGCGTTGCTCTGCAGAGTCGCACAATCCGAGCGAAGTTACTCCATTCCATTTTAATTACAATTGTGCAATGGCTTTAATTACTTTGAATGTTTGTTTCATCTTTAGGTGATACGTGTCCGGGGAGATAGAAGAGTTAAAAGTCTATTGCAGTTTAAGCGTATTTTAGAAAGATGATTGAGTGGATTATCTCGAGAGCAAAACCATTTATCTAATGAATCACGTATAACAATTTAAAATTATTTTTAGGACTTAAATTAAATAAAAGTGATAAAAGTTACTTGATAATTCATAATTACCTAGATATGGTTAAATCTAAAATTATTATGTATTAATTTGTTATTAAATTTTATATCGATTATTATACGATTTCATCACGGTACGATGCCTTTGAAAGTAAAGCGTAGTTTTTTAATATCTTTAAAGTATGTACAGTCATCGATTAAAATACGAAACGACCTACATAAGATTTTTGTTTGATGCGTTTGCAATATTACTTATCTTATTTAATAAATAATAATACATGTATTCTAGGGAAAGCCCGTACACAGCGAATATTCAATGAAAAGTTGATAGGCTATTGTTTTGCTATTATATTGTATATAGAGAACTTGTCTTATAAGTCATAAGAGCTAGAAAGAATGAAAATCCGCTGATGCCATGACATTTGTAAAAGCTATGCGATTACGTTTTTGGAAAATAAAGAATTTTGTGAGTTTTATTAAAAATTTAATTAAGGTAAGCCTGATTAGTAGTATTGATTCTTTAAAATGAATTTAACTTGCTTTTATTTTTATTTTTTATTATAAAATTATTTTCTTTTGCCCCGTCCCATATTATTAATACAAACGTAAAACTGATCAAGGGAAATGGCAAGAGGCCAACCTAAAATGCGTCATGGATGCAATATAAATGCTATATTTCAAAGACATATGAAATCATAAAACTATAAACAAATTGCGAGGGTTCACCACTATTTTTACCACTGATTAAGAAAATAAGTTACATATATAGTTTCTGGAGAAAGCTAGATACTCGAGTGGCTTATCCGATTTACCCAATAGGATTGAGCGAAGCGAATAGTTCCTTGTATCTTAGTTTTTGATTCCAAAAAGTGTGAATGCTTAAGTTTACTTTATTGTTCTTATCTTGTGCCAATGCGGATTATATTTACTTACAGGATTTAAAAAAAGAAAACAATTTTGTTTTCAACTTTATCCTTGTTTTTTTTTTTAATTAAATTAACACATACAGTTTTCTCTTCCCCTACGTAAGAGTACCTACGTAAATTTTGTTTCTATAGAATTGGCATATCTTTTCAAAGTTAATAACTAATCCACATATACATTTACTTATTAGCCTTGAATTTCTTTGGTTGATTAATGCATTGTTCAAAATTTAATTGCAGTAACTTGTTTGAGTAGATACATAATTTTAATAAAAAAATTTTATTAAAAACGTTAATCAACCTTTTAAGGAAGCCGAGCAGTTATTCAAAGGGCAAAATGGTTTTTGAAAATATTATACATTGCTGACGGCTCAAAAACACACTGAATAAAATTTTGAAATAGAATTTTTCCTTAAAGGCTGAAAGTGTGTAAATGGGGAGGATATACCTAGTTTTACCGAAAATTATTGACAACAGAAAGATTATGCTTTATTGTCACTTATTATGTTTTATTTGCACTTATAGTGTAGTTATCAATAATTTAAAAATCAGAATTGTTTCCCCCAAGACAATTTATTTCAATTTGTGAAATTTTGCCACGTAGCATTAAAAAAGATCCATCACTGAGAATGATTTTTACTGGATGTTTTATTTCAAATTAAGAAGAAAGTTTCAACATTATGTTCCCATATAAACTTCAAGATTTTGTACGCGTATTATTTTAAAATAAAGCTTCAACCTTTCACTATGTCAGCAATACGGCACGTGTATTCCTTTTCGCTTGTCAGACATCCCTTCACGTTTCAAAATGTTTTAAAGTTCCAAAATATTGCTTCATTCTTATCGGAACAAAGCAGCTGTAGCAAAGCTTACAATTGTAACATGCTCAAAGCGAAACATGTCTCGGATTACTGCCATAGATCTAAAAGTGGGAAAAGATGACATGTTTTTTCCGTTTCTTTGTTACTCATGCACCCCTAATTCCATTAATCCTCGGAAGACAAACACCCCCGCATTATGATTGTCTGCGGCGCCAAACTTCCTAATAAGTATCTTTTCAATGAACTGATACGGCAGTTGCTGCAAATGTTATGAAGGCATGAGCAGAGCCCGTCGAGGCCCGCCGGAGCCCAGGAACTGCCTAAACCTAATATGTGAGGAGTGTACGATCTAGTAGACGTAATTTTTATAGTCATCCCTTTTTCCTTAAGGCAGGGATATGGCGCCAAGCACACATTTTATTAAGCTCAAAGTCAACTTCGCTCATGTAACGTGGTACCTTTTCCTTCCTTTTCATTAAACCTTGCTGTTACACACGCAATCGAGATGTACTTTATTTGCGGGACATTGAATTGCGGGGGTGGCTACCGAGTTCTATTTATAGAAGGGACTGTCTTATGTAATGTCGCTTAAACATTCCTCCGCTTTTATATCGAACACATATATAGCTTTGTTGGTAGCTCTTAACACTAGAACGACGGAAGCGGTCAATTTGATCGCTAATGAATTTTGAACTATCGCACTATCTACAAAAATTACACAGGCCTGCGATGTTTTTCCCCCAAAACGACTGAGCAATAATTTCGGTAGGTATTAAACCCTTATAGCCCAACTTCTTAAAAATGTCAAAATATCAGCTGTTTTGATAGGTTTCCAAAAATAATAAAACACGTATTTCTTAGATTTTCAAAATGTTAGTAATTCTATAAAAAACAATACAAAAGAGGTAATATAATAGCTTTAATAATTTACTTTCTATTACTACTAAAACTTTTGAAAAACTAAAAAGGTTTCATTCAATACATTAATCTGTGCACTACAAATCTAAGTGTTTTATTTTAATACACTAAAAGTCTTTTAATATGAGGTCACTGATCTGATTAACATTGTCTAGTTTTTAAAACACTTGAAAATGTACACTTTTAGTGTATTAAAATAAAACACTAAGATTTGCAGTGTGGGCTTACACAAAATTATGTAGGTACTAGATAACACGAAGAAATATTGATTTTTAATTCATACCATTTTTGCAATTTTTACACAGCCTAAGAAGGTTAAGAAACAGCTTCACGGCACAGTGAATTAAATTCAAATTCATCAAGCCAAAATCACAAATGTTTGTGAAAATATATAATAAAGGTGCAGAGAACGATTCGTACCTATGCTGCACCTACCTAGTGGATTTAAAATTGGTTTGAATGTTTGTTTTGAATTTTTTGAGCATTGAAATGGTTTGTAAAAGAACTGTCACATAGCTATGAAAAAAATAATTAAAAAATACTGACACGTAAATTTTCTGAGAAACAGATGTTTTTCAATTTTCTTAGTATTACTAGAGTTAACTTCGAGTTTCCTTAATCCTTGGTAACAGTATATTATACATAGAAAATAGATTCGGAAAAGATTTAAGTTTACCTCGACTTTAATTTTCACAGATATAAAACAAATAGATCTTAGAATAGCATTCAGTTCTTTCAGACATGAAACAGAATGTTATATATCTAATTTAATGATGAGAAAACATAAATCTCTTAGGTGGCTATAAATATAAGGGAAATGCCAATTGGCACTACTAACGGGTGTACATACGGGTACTCGTATGATACGAGTTTACGAGTAAACGGGGCACATTGTTGAATATGTTTTTTAAAAAATGTCATCTGCTCCACAAATGCGTGCTTGTCTGCTCGGTATACTTTTTAAAGAAATAAACCTATTCGCGTTATAATACATATTTATTTTGTTATCAAAAAAATATTATTTTATCCAGTTTTGAAGAAAGTAGAAAAAGATATTATAGGACTTCTTGATTTATCTAGTCTCTTAAGTCTTCCCTTAAACTAAAACTGTTCGTTTTGTCACTTAACATTCAATTATATTCATTAAATTTCATTTTTTCATAAAATGTTTTAAAAAATCTGTCAGTATGCACATAATCTTCAATAAAAATAAATTTCGATGTACCCACTATAAAAAAACAGCAATGTAGGAATTTTAATTTCACATACTTAAACAATTAGAACAATAACATAATTATTTAAAGGGGAAAACAAAACTTATTTTTCGCATGTGTTATTTTAGGCTGTTGAAAATTTCTGACTTTACCTAAATATCAATAAAGAACATTTACACAAAATACTGTTTTTTTTTTATTTTTATTTATTCCAAAGTTATTCATATGTATGTTATAGTTAGAGCGATGGAAGCATCAATTTGACCGCTAAGGAGTTTTGAATAATCGTACTATCTGGAAAAATGCTTTCACAGACCGTTGCAAATTTCTGGATTTTTCTGAATATCAATAGAGAATATTTACGCAAATACTGTTTTTTTACTTTTATTTGTTCCAAAGTTATTCATAGTAAGTATAATAATTAGAACAGCGGCGGCGGTCATTTTGACCGGTGAAAGAATTATACCCTGGGCCGGTTGAGAAATGCTTTTGTTGCACTTATTTTAGTAGGTACTCTAAATGTAAGACAAAAGTTTTATTGTTATAACAAATAACATATTATATAAATATAACCTTTCTGCAACCTTTGTAAACCGTTTATTTTCCCATCGACATCTCTTATTGAAAGAATCCTTTAGCGGTCATTTTGACCGCCGCCATAGTTCTAGGAGGGTTACATAACATATGTTCGTCATTCTAGTGTTAGGTAATCTTTAAAGGAAGAGTGCATTTTGAGTCCCATGTTAAAAACAATTTGTTTTCGAAGAACATTTTCAAGCGATTGAACTTTCTAAAGTATTTTCCCATTAGGGTCTAAAATCCTAAACTAATGCGGAGCACCCCTGAAAGCCCTTTCAACGTAAGAGGATAGTTGTGGATACCCCAAAGCCTCCAGTAAAATCGGATGTGGCTGGGACCGGTTTTCATTAGGCTGGTTTTGCAGTGGGAGCTGCGTTGAAATTTTTATCTAAATTCGCATCCGCTCCAAATAGACAGAGCTTTACGAATTCTATTGCCATTCAACGATTTACGAAAACTACCCGTGAATAAGTCCTTTTGCTGCTTCCCAGACTGCGTAATTAGAACAGTGTACAGATGCGAGAACTCCTGGAGTCTATGGATTCACGTTATCCCTGGTAAATTTTTCAGCCGCCTGCCAGAGTGTCATTCCAACTCAGCAAGCTGGCACCTCATTTTCGAAACATAAAGAATACTCATGTTAATTTAAAGGCCCTCTGGATACGAATATTGGAGTTTTTTCCTCATTTTCTTGGCAAATATTTTTACCTGTTCTCCTGCAACATTTCGTTTCATTACCAACCTGGAAGATTTTCAGGAAACTGAGCAAAACGGGGTCAGAACCTGCAGGCTGTTACAACCCAAGAGCGAAATGTTTGACTTTTAATTTGTGACATTTTGCTTCTGTTTGCCTTTCGTTTTGCATTTTTCCTTCGGGGCCTTTGACTCCATTAAAATTGCACTGCATTGTTAAAAGTGCATAGTGGCGGACAAATTTAATTCCGTTCTGATATAAAAGACGAAGACAGTCTGCAGTCACTAATGCAACTACAAGCTACCTCATAAAGCTTGAAAACTTCAACGATAAGTTAAAAAACTACATGAAAAAGAAATTTCTTCAGTGTAAGTACTTTTTGCTTAAATAAACGGCAATACATATTGTATGTATGAACATTTGACTAGCGTTAACGACTGTGTAATTTAAAATTTTATTGAAGTTTTATTGACACAAACATTTCTTTTCTAATTTTGAAGTTCATATTCATAATATTAATTTAGATACATATATAAATATTGGAGTTTAATTAACTAATTAATTGTACATGAAATGGTTGAATATTTGACAAAACACTTTAAATGAAAACATAAATATTTTTATAAAACTTTATAACTGTGTATTGTGGTTGTTAAAAACGTATTAGTTTGACGTAAAATATTGGTATTTATAGAACAAACACATAGTTTTAAGCTGAAGAATTTTTAATTTTCTCCTAAAATATTAACTTTAGGTACATAAAATTTTTAGAATGCAAAATTTACACATTGTTCCGAATTCATCTTTGAAAAGTATCCAATTTTATCGAATTTAAATTAAATTACTATAAGGCTTTAAACTTCCGTGCATAAATGATGAAAATATTTGGCGAAAAATAGAAAAATTAAGTATATTTTTATATAAATATGTGTATGTAATTGTTACCACAATTAAAAGGTTTGTAGTAGATAACTACACTGAAAGAAAAGATTAGAAAAACTGATTATTCTTTCAGCCAACTAATTAAATTAGTTGATAAAACTAAAATAGTAGGGAAAAACATTTACAAAATTAGTTTTTGTCTATTAATTTCTCCACTTTTTTATTTGGTTTCCCAACTTTAGATTATTTTAACAACCAAGTTGGCTGAAAATCAACGAAAAGATTAGTTAGTACCTATTTCTAATCTTTTTTTTCAGTGTACCTAGTCTTAACTATTCAGTTTACCATAAACAAATAAATTCTTTATGCAATCGTTTGAATAGTGTCCAATGCACGTCGCTTTACCTTAATGTTATTTGCTTCGATTCGATGATCCCAAAAAAAAATGTAGTGGTACAGAAACATTTTACAAACATTCGCTTGCCAAAAGTTTAACGAGTCATAAGACATTAATAGGTGATACATCTTTGAGATGGAGGCGATCCAAAATTCGTTTCCAACCAGCCAGTTTCACTACTGGCTAACTTATGTAAAATGTAAATTCTAGAGGAAGAAGTTGAGTTCACATCGTTTACCGAGTTTTACCTGGATAGTGTTTGCATTCCGAATGGAAGTTATTGATTCGATTTATCGAGGGATTTTACGGAACACCTTCAGCATTGCTGGGAGTTCGTATGATGCAGTGTTTGTGCCAATGGCCCTTTGGTTGTGTTGTTTCAACCTGTCCAAATGCATCACAGCGTCCAGCAGTCTCGTGAAACGTTTTAATTTTAGTCAGAAGGAATTCTTTGAAATTCAGGACGACTGCGGCAAGCGCGGAATATATTCGCGCACTTTACAGAGAGGCAAACAACATGAATAATGTTGGCCACAGAATGCACAGAGATGATTTCAATTTATTAATTCCCCAGCGGGAATAAGGACAAGCAGAACGGGAAATAAATTAAACCCGGTTGCACTTTTATTCAGACTTTCTGTAAAAGTTTCCGCAATTCGTGGTGCGAATCCACGTCAGCCAGTGAGCGCGCAAACATAATTTAATACTTGGTCAAATAAATGTTGGTGCTGCAGCGGTCCGGGTACGGGGAATATATTTTGTGCAATTAATTTTGACTCCATTATTTGGGTAATATTACATTGCAGCGCTCGCGCATGGCCTTTGTTCCTTTGATATCTGCGGCAATTACAAGGCCCTTTACAATGTCGGCTTAATTGGGGTACCAAAACCGGGCTGCCGCAGGACAAATTTCGATGTCTGTCGCGTTTCGCTGTCTGCAGAATAAATCTGAAAGCCTGGTGTACCTTTGGACTTATGGCGTTCATCGACGAGCCCTTTTACTTCAGTGGTCGCCTCAATGTAAATCATTTAAATGTGGCCCGTCTGGAAAATGGTCTACTGGCACTTAACAAATGAAGGCCTACCACACTCTCACCGGCTAAAGATACAAAACCTGAGATATTCTAAGCATTTCCCAAAAGACTTGATCATGAAAATTTATATTCGGATTGTCATGGTGTATGGCAAAATGTCGTTTCCATAAGCTTCTTTAGGCAACATAAATAATGGCTTGGACCTGCTCTCGGTGACCGAACGAACATTTTTGACAAATTTCATTTACGTCCCTTCGTTATATTGTATACGTTTTATACGCTGGCCGCCCCGTGCGCCAAAATAGAATTATTTCGAATAATTTATTAAAAATATAAAGGAACATCACCCAAATAGGATTTGTGCAGATAGACGTTTTGGCAAACGTACAATGTCTCCATTGAAATGAAAATCTGAAAATTAGATGCCAGGCAATTTGGCATGAATTATGCAAATCACTTCTTTCTCATCAAATATTCTTGTAAGGCGTTGGCCATATTTACCTTGAACCAGAATTATCGTCTCTTACAAAGTGGGGATTGACGCCAAAACACAAACTGATATGCTTTTGACCTTATTTCATGTTCTGACTGAACGCCTCATACCAGAGTTCCAAGAATAGGATTTTCAACCTATTTTATTACATTTAAAACCGAGTTAATCCCATTTGTGACAAACCTTATTACGAAGGTAAAAACACATTATGTAGGTATGTAATTTTAATTACATTTTTTAATTTAATTTGTATAATTAAAATGCGTTTTGTTGGTATATATATTGCTATATTTTATTGTTCATCACTAACCATTCTATAATTAATATAAAGAAGAATACTATATTTTATTTATTATTTTTAATATATATATAACATATACATATAAGTATTTTAAAAGAAAGTTTGCAATATGTACACATGTCTGAATAGTGCCCACTGCAAAGCCTTTTCTTAAATTTAACTTTTATGAAAATGGTTTTCCCAAAAAGGATTTTTATTTCTATAACGAAAGAAACAACAACCTGAATTTTCAGTAGATCTTTTATAAAAACATATCTGTACTGATTTTCTATGAAATTGTCTGATGAAAACGTTATTTAAATTGAAGTAGGATAAAATTCCTTTAAATTCAAATTTATACTCAGTTCTGATTTCCTTCAACTCCATTGGTCAATAAGCACTCATCATAAATATTTTCATGACACATAAAAATCTTAAAATCTTATTGTTAAAACTTGCCACAAAAATAGATTATTGATTATTTTTATTGAATGCAAATGTTCAATTTAATTGTAGTGCGCATAGCTAAAAATTCAACGATCTAAAACTACAAACATTATGTTGGGTTCATATAAAAGCAGAATATACGACAATAGCTGAAGTAACTATTGTTCAGGGTTACATATATTTTCATTTAGGACAACTTTTGTGAGTATAGAAACAAAACAAAAAAATTAATAATCATAACCCCAAACGCCCATATAAAATGGTCATTCTCCATTTGCATGATTGCTTTAAGCCAAACAGATTAATTGCAAGCTAAACATAAAAGTTTAACATTCCAAAACCATACGTTCACATTTCATAATTAATGGGTTGTGAAATGAGTATTAAACTAAACAATATGGAAAAATGAGCACCATGAAAATTCCTGGGTGGAAATTGTACATAAAGTTGCGGCTTTAAATACGCAAATATGGTTGCATCATGTTGTAAAAATTTATAAATTTTCATATCCCCATATGACCTGGGGTTTGTTTGAATGTTTATTAAATGAGCCCTTATGTGCAGATATGAAATTAGTATATGCATGTATATGAAGTGATAATAGAAATTTTGGGGAAAAAAATTATTCACTGTCTTAGAAGCGGATCGAAAACCATTATAATAGAGTCTCATTTAGGACTTTTAGCAGCAGGCAGCAAATACGAAAACCGCATATGGTTTGCAATATGGCTAATGTAATTATTTCGATAATGAGGTAAATATCATTGGCTTGCATTGGGCGATGCTCACTAATGAGGCTGCCTCAAATGTTAATTTTGCAACCAGGCAGTTATGAGAACCGCACTTCCCGCAAATTCAATTATCTTATCGTAAATGTATCTCCCGTCCCGAATGAGGTGCGTTTGCCTAAAATTCGTCATGTTGTGCGATAATCCCGGCCGACAGTCGTCCTATAAACAAAACTATAAATCAATAAAAAACAACCGAGGAAAATAAATAATTTAATACGGCGGGCAGAGAGTGGCGCCGTCTGGACCCGGTGCTCTGCTGTTGCCATGATGTAACGCATTTAATCGACCTAAGGGAGGCTCCTGCCCTAATTGAAATGGTATCTTGCTTAATAACGCCTAGCATCGTCTACATCAGCTAGTGTCGTTAATAGCTCCGCTCATCTCGACTTTAATCGACGGATGAAGGGTTAGCTCTGGCCCTGTTAACCATCTTGCTTACTTATACATTCATTTTGCTGGGGCAGGGAAAGCCATGACATAAGGAGAATGCCTCCAGTCAGCCGTATCTGATCCAAATTCAATTACGGAAGACAAATTGGAGCGTGTTACGAGCCAAAATGAAGGTCGAGAAGCCCCCAAATCCGTCGACTTGACAAATTGCCTTAATCCCTTTTTGCAGGGGACCCATATTAGTCGAGAAAATCTTAAACAGGTGAAATTCGCAAATCACTCCACACCATTTTGGTAAAATCTGCAACATGTCTTTTAGAAGTCAGAAAGCTCACCGAAGAAGATTGCTCCATTATCCTTTCAAATTTAAATGTAGACGAAACTACTCCGAGCAGACTCGATTTATTAATGACCCTTATATTTTATGCTTCCATTAAATAGACAACTTTTTATTATAATTTATGACTGCAGCCGCTGTGTAAAATCATTCGTCTTCGAGACTGGAAAAGTTTTTACCGAAACACCATAATAGGTAAAATGGCACAGAACTCAACCAACCTTCAAACAAAATGGCCTCGCCGTTCAAGCTCATTTGCCACATCCTCTGCTATGTTGTGGACGAAAACTCACAATTACATTACTCATGTTAAAACCCTGGTGGAAATTAAGAGGCAATGGCCCGAGAACTACAAACAAACACCTGATCTGATTTGGCGTAATGATGGTTGGGCGTTTGATGAAATGTTTGAAAAGTTTGTCCTGTTCCAAATGTGCCCCATTACCTCAGGTGGTATTTTGCTCAAAAGGTGACAAATGGCTCAGAGTTGGTAATTTAAGAGTCACAAAGAACAGAAAAACTTTCAGATGAATATATTTGAATTTAACTATAGAATTACTCTTCAAGCGCAATGTGTCGACATCACTTTCGAACGTATTTTGAAAACAAATCAATTTCTTGTTATTAAAAGACATTAAAATGTTAAAGCCAACACCACAGGTGGAAAATTCATTAATGCAGCCAGATGCTTGCCTGGGTGAAATTTTCTTATATACTCGGCAAGTCGGAACTTTAAAAAATCTGTTAAAATGAAATATCCGCACAGTGTGCCCAGGTTGTTGTTAAAAGAATACACCTTGGCAAAGACAAACAACAAAGTTCTTTCCGGTGTTGAGATGTTGGTTGAGGAAAAATGCAAATCTTATGCCACAGATGGCATTTCGATATGCTCAGAATTTGAAATGATGGAATCCAGTGAAATTGGAATAGGGTGGCATTATAGATTCATATTCAGGATGCTTTTCATATAGGGAGTACTTTTTTTTAGTAGCTTTCAATAACTCATTAATATGAACGTGTATTAAAATGAAAACCTTTCTTTTCTTAATAATAAATTTTGATTTAAGAACAAACGCTTATCGAAGCTTTATTCGAATCGAATTAGTGATGTTTGGTAAAAAACTTATTGTGAAACTTTGCATCTGCCTTTAAATTTCAAAGTTTAAGATTTCTTAAATTCGAGGATATCAATATAGTATTCAGTTTAGTATTTAAAAAAATTTAAATCTAAGACGTACAGTTATTATTTCTTTTGCATTTTATGGAGTTAAGAGCCAATAGACAGGTTATTCAGAATGAATTTATTCCCCATTTGCAAAACTAATATTAACGTTTTAAAAATGTGAAATGTTTCACCTTCATAATTTTTTAAGGGGGAATTTTACAAATCCTTGGTACTTAACAACTAAATTTAGAATTGAATTAGACTAAATCTAGAAACTTACGCCTTTTGGTTTTTTTTTGGTATACATTTTAAAACGTAAAAGTTATACGGTAAATGTCCACAGAATATTACTATTTTAACTTTTTTACCCAGAGATGCAATTAGCAGCTAGGAGTTAAAAACGAAAAAGTTGTTATTTTATTAACCCTACATTATTATGTACCTACTAAAATTATATCGCATAGATAAAACTGTTTTAATTAACTCGAAAAAATTTTGAAATAAAAGAAGTCTTATATAAGCTAAACAGAAGTTATTTTTATGAGAATTTAAAGACACTTAAGTGTGGTTTGCTCGACTTCATACTTTGCACTCACAAAGGTCAATACTTTTGAGCAAAGTTCCTTACTGCAATTGAATTTCTATAGTTATTTCTTAAAGTTTCTGTCAAACCCATTTATTTATTTAACACTCTTTACAATTGGTTTCCCCCGAAATTGTCCAGAGAAAGCCCTTGGAAAATAAATGGCTGCTTTTGTTGCAATGCTCATTCGACCTTTTATCCTTTAAATTTCGAGAAGAATCGCAAAATATTTCAAGTTTAATTTCCCCTTGTCGAATCGCTAGAATAGTGATATCCTTTCAGACTGTGATATGTTAGCAAGATACGAGAACACAGTGGTCGCAGATTTTTCTAGCCACTTTAAGCCGATTTTATCCCTGCTCGCAACGAGTTCCCCCTTTGGACACTATATTTTTTTTCCCAGAAAACTTTCTTCGAAGAAGGAGCAATCTACAAAAAGCGTCGTTTGAAAACAAACTCACAGACTGATGCGACTGGCAACAATGGATTAGATAAATGATGCTTGCACAAGGATATTGCAAATGAGGCTCTTAATTCTTTTCAAAGCCTTCCCAGACTGTTTGTCTGGTTTGTGGGAAAACCATTCTCCGGCAGACGTTGCTAAACTGAGTAAACAAAAGTTCGGACAGCGTCTGATTTCACTTGGATCTCAATGAATAGCAAGAAAAATCCAACTAGGAAGCAACTTCATCAAAAAGTTTATGTAAAAAAAAACCTTCAAACTAAAAAATTTATCTCTTTTAAGTGAAAACGATTAAAATTCACGCCTTTCCGCGCTAATTCCTCAGAGCTGCATCCAATTTTCTTGCTCTTTCTTAACACCACCATTATCTTGGATTGAATGATATTTGGCAGGCTGCCATTAAGTGCAAGAAAGTTTAAAACATAAAAATGACACGAATGGCTCCAATTGGGCGGATATGAGTCCTCCAGCTGACGTGGGACTATCGAAGTAGTTGGAAAATTTTCCAGCTTTTAGAATTGTACTTGCACGCTTCACTGGAACTCAAATGAAATGAAAATTTCCCAGTGCATCCCATCTATCTTCGAGATTTAAGGACTTATACTTCAGTTAATGACAATTTTTGAAATTTAAAGAAGGAGCGGCGTAAGTCTTGGATATTGGACAAACATATACATATACTTACTATAGATACAAGGTGTGTTTTGTAACTAAGTTTTCCAACATACATCAATCAATTCGATGAAAGGTTAACTTTTCGACCTCGAAATAGTAATTAAATCATTACAATCTTTTTCAAAACCATCGCAGAAAAATACTAAGGAACAACGTACATATTTGAAAAGAAGACTGCGCGTTTTTAATTATATTTTAATTGCAAGATATCTCAGACTCATTTAAAGATATTACAAAAACTCCAATATATTTAGAACAAATGCATGAAAAACGTCTGCTCATTTTGAAAGATTTATGTATTGTAGGTAATTGATTTTATTTTTGAATTATTATAGAATATATATCTGAACAGTTTCATGTATTATGTGTAATTATAAAAATAAAAATACATTATTCCTTGTAAATTGTAGGTTTGTTATTTACTACCGAAAGTACATAATGACCAAAAACTTGGAGATAGTGTCAGATCCAAACTACATATTTTATGTTTGCAGATAAAACTTTATCCCTGTGGCTAAAGTTAAACTTTATAACTTAATAATTCCATCCTATGAGCAACATATAATTTGTTGAGGCGTAAAGTAGTCCTCCAGGGACGTTATTTTCTCTCACAGATAACTTCTCAAACTTTTCATTCTGGTTCACGGTTCAGTTCATACTTTTACCTGTCCACCGAAAACATAAGTTATATAAAAAAAAGCTTAAACCGAAAATTACGAAGGGAAAAATTAAATGAATTAGTAATTTATTTTTGCAGGAAAACACGACAAGAAGTATATCTTCGTGTCTTCGTGCGAACTTTACCTGTACACGATATGAAGTGGTTGCAAAAATTTTGCAGGTGTTCTCATGCAAGGTAGTTATTTTATTTTGCGAGAGTTGCGACCTTAACTGCCTTGCACAATTACTTTGCTATTACATGTCGAGCACAGCTCTTGTGGCGCCATCAAGGAAGGAAGATAGTTTCTCCTGTTTAATTAAGTTTTCTTGTTTACTTCTCACTTTGTGGAATATGGAACGCCACGACTTACTGAAAACTGCAACGGAAGGCACTCAAGTTCAGAAGTATTTGTGGCCAGGGGCTTCCTAACGATTCCACTTTTAAAACCAGTAAAACATATTTTCTATTTAAGTAAATTGTAGATATTATTTTAAATAAAATATTTCAGCTTATTTTGCATTTGCTTATTACTAAAGTAACAAAAAAGTGTCGATACTTTTAAATATGTGCTACTTACTTTGTATTCTACTACTAGTATTTTCTTTTGATACCTTGCGGAGTGGATACTTTTACTCATACTTTGACACCCATGCCGAAATAATAAGTGAGGAACTAAAACTATAGCGATTAAAATATATCAATTGTTCCGAACTAACCTTAAACATTAAACATTTGTCAAGGGGAATCATCAATTCGCAACAATACCTAGGGTCTCAGTTATCAACTGATCTTTAGAATTATTTAAAACAGTCGGATGTCAAACAGCTCTCAGATTCCTTCCAAGCATCTTCCGTACTAACGTTGCTCGAGGCATTTCAAAAGTTTCTGCAGACTTTTTCTTTGCATTTATAGTTTTTTTGAGGTGTTTCACTTTATAATTTAATTTATGTAAGGTTTTGACCCTGGAGTTCTTACGTAACAACTAAATAAAAAGGGAACTTAATATGACTTGCGCGAGAACAAAAATGAACGTGTGGCGACGCATCAAAGATATGGTGACTCCGCATATCTATGCAAATCAATTTCTTGAGTCCTTTAGCAAGGATTTATTTCTTTCATCGCAAGTATTTTTGAAGACTAATTACTATCTGAAAATGCCATCATTTCATCAATCTCATCTCCTAAGGACATCTTTACAGATTACAGATGTATCCAATTCATTTGAAGCTTAAAATCCTTCAACTTTCATCTTCTTTCCATTTAAAATGATCATTTCAAGAGAAGCCTGGGTTTTTGGAAGTATTACCCCTTTCTTTGATTTCATGTCATTTTCTAGCAATTGCAGAAGACTGAAAAGAAGATATCTGCATTAATTCACCCCGCAATCTTATCTTACCTTTTTTTATTCAATTACTTCAATAGCAACAGATGCATTTAATAATTATTATCGTATCGTTGATCTAGCGATCATCAGATGGGAGGGTAATGTGGTTATGCATCACTTTTTTTAATCATGAAATTAGTCCTTTATTTTTATAATAAGTCAAAACTATAACTCGATGAGGCTTGTCCCTATACTTACGACGATAATTATTTGTCAATTAAGTAGTTTAATTTATTATGGCGGGAAAAAACCTAGAAAACAGTTTAGGTAAATGTTTCAAAAAAAAACCAGTCTTCTTAAAGCTCTTGCCTTAAAATGCATCTATGCGATGATAACAAAACAAGAATTATACTAATTGTAAGATTACGTTAAAAACGCGAACACAAAATATTTCGGCTGGTTTTCTTAACATCATAAAGCTGTGTTAATTGTTCTATAACTTTCTGCTTCCACTTCTTAAATTTTATAAATTTCTTAATTGCACAATTACGAAACGAAATTGTTTGAGTTGATTGAATTGTAGCATAATTATATATTTTGGAATAATTGTACATTTTAATATTACATTTTCTGTTAAAAAAGTATTATGATTATTAGCAATGTTTAAGGAAATAATGAGTGATATGTAAATTGCACGAAAAATGAAAAGAAATTTCTTTTAAATTGTCATTCTAAAGGAAACTCGTAGTGGTTGTAAAAATGTGATCAATTATCTCCGCCTGAAAGAACTTCTGCGGAGATGCTCTTGTTTTGACTTCCTATTACCGTCAGACCAGTGAGCCTTTTTGACAAGTTCGAAGAATTTATGAGTTTTCCACATCAAATTGTGTTTCGCTCGTCTCTTCATTGACAGCCGAACAGGATTTCAGCAGCCTTGAGGTTCCTTTTTTATAGCATTGGTCTTCATAAATATCCGACCATGATTGATCCAATTGCCTTTCGCTTTTGTGTTCTTAATTTATTCACTGGCTTTGGACTGAGCTTCTCAGACAATGCGTAAAAAATGGCTCGGTTCCTCTGGCTTTTTTGGGTGGAACACTTCTTGGAATTTTTTACGGTAGGGATTTTAATGCTAGAAAATTTTCTTTTATGAGAAAGTATTGGTGTAGTCTAGTATGGAATGAATTTTGATTTTCAACATTCTTTTATGCGAATATTTGTTGTCGAAATTTCGGAATATAAATTTTAACTGTATCACCTCGCTTGAAGGACGGATACGCGTGGGTGACACACGTCAGGGTTGACTTTCTTTATTATCCTTTCATCTTGCTTTTATATTTTTTCTTATTCAAATTTGTATAAAGATGAGACTACATTCTATTTTTGGCGTTACTTTAACATACACAGAGAAAAAAGTGTGTATTTTCTAAAATTTCGTCAGCGAAAACTGAAATATTGACAAATATAATTATTTTAGTAAAATTTACTATTATGTAAATAAAAAAAAATTAATGGAATACTCACTTAGCTAAGCGTGAAATACAATAGGACTGTGAAAGCGAAAATACTTAAATCGTCACTTAAGTTTCGCCCTGCGCTTAACTGAGTGAGAACTTAAGTAGGTATACGCACTGTGAAATCGCCAATCGGACATTAGTGATACTCCTGACTATTTACATAAATATACCAATTTTTATTCTTTTTTAAAAGTTAAACGTTTTTCTTTAATCAAATTGCCTATTTTAGAATAATTTCTATTCTATTTCTATATTAATTTTTATTTAATTCAAATTTGGTCACCATTCCGTTGTCAAGATTAGACTTTTCGCAAGATCTTCTGCATACATCCAATAAAAAGTAGATCACATTAAAGAAGATGGGAAAAATTCCTGAAAAGTGTAGAGATAATTTGCATATAGTCAGTGAAGCAAGATGCGATAGCCCCCTTATTACAACAGAAGCAGTAACCGTATTGCCGGCATTATGAAAGTTTATGGCATTGCCAAAAAATCTGTTGTGGGCGAGCGAAGAGCCGAATCCTGTTCCCAAGGAAATTTGGAAATATGCCACCACCATTAAGGTAAAGTATACTTTTTGCATTTTTTGCAATCAGATGAGAATTTTTTATTAACGAGCTCGACATAAACTCAAATTGTGCTCAAAAAACGAGATACACAAGTTGGACTGATGCCAGCGATAAAAGTTTCAAAATCACCGAGTCTCGTAGAGATTTGCGAACTTTGGCTAATGGCTTCGGTAATTAAGAAAAATTTTTACGCTTTCCAACACTTGAATGTTCAGATCAAGGTCTCTAAAAGTCAGGGCTGATGAAGGGTCTTTCATATGAAAAGGTTGTCATGCAATCAATAGGGCCGAAAAGGCATGGGCCACACTGCTCGCCGGTGGCTGTTTTGCATATTACTCTCGAACGGATGTGCTCGCAGCCATCGTCGGTGCCTGATTTATCAATTCCATCAAAGAAGGCTACGTTCGTTGCACCAAGTGCTCTTGACACCGTCTACCCGGTCTACTCTACGAGGATGTGTTATTTTCTGGTCCATAAATAATAATCGATGAAACACTCGTTGCCAGCGCTGAAGGCACTCGTTTTTCGTGCGCTGAGTTATTGTAAAAAGTGTATTTGCTCGCTGGCGGAGCTTTCGAAATCCAGGGCGTATAGAAAAGGCATTCATCCATAAAATTTTCCCTTTGGATGTCCCGTAGGATAATACCATAAATTTCAGTTTATGACCAGAGCTGAGATGGGAGTCATGCGACCACGATTTCAAAATACAGGGTAATCCTTGATAGATGAAGACGTGAGTGGCTACATGCCACTTCGGTTTAAGGATGACCACAATAAACGCCATCATGTGCAGAAGCGATGTTTGCTGTGTTGTTTCGGGATGTTCGAAATGGCCAATGTAACCCGCTTTGAATAGTAATGAGAAGCTCAAATGGTCTCGAGATTTGCTAAAATTGTCATCTTTATATAATATTATTTCATATGCACATATAAGAGCTAGAGAGATTATTTTGTTCACAAAAATGATAAGAGATTTGAGGTGAAAGATCAAGACTTATCTTTTGCTTTGTTATAAAATAACAAATTGTAAAGCTATTTAGTGTACATTTGATTTAAAATAGCAATTATGCGCATAAATTTATAAAAAACAAATGGATACTTTCTAAAAACGCCATTTTTAATAACTAATAAAGCCCCAAATCAAAATTGTTATTGTCGTTGCCTTCGACCGATAAGATTTAGGTTATATTGTGTAGTAGTGTATAAAAAACAAAATTTTACCAGATTTTAAAATAAACTACAAATTGTTTCCTATAGTAGGTACGTTTTGCCAAATCTTTACATTATTTTAATATAAGATTCACAGCGCGCATCTATACATAGAAAAAATACAACAAACAGAATTCGTTACTTACAAACTTTTTAAACTTACAATTTTGCAGTTACTTATAATATTGTTAAATTATTATTATTACCACCATTTTTAATTCCTCAGTTCCAATTCAAAATCAAAATAGCAGTTTTTGAAGCTCTATTTAAAGTTCGGTCTTTAGTTTATAATTAATTTAAATAAAAGCTATGAATTTTATAGAAACGATTAAGTTTGAGGTTTCTTGAAATCCTTGAAATGAAGCATATTCTTATATTTTTTATTTTTCAGAATATTCACCAAAAATGAAAGTTAAACTCGTATAAACCTTGAAAGAGCTACTTTAATCGGCAAGTTATAATTTAAATATATTTTCCGGCAAGTACGAGTATATTAATGCGCTTCATTAGTCAAATGTAAATAAACTTATTTTTTACCAACAGAAGGGTGGCTCTTATTAAAGATCCTATAAAACTGAGCACAATTTCGGTTTGCCTGAGGGAATTATAAAAATTTCTCCCAAAAGATGAGGATGAAAAATTTAATAATTTTTTAAATGAAATATTAACATCTCACAATAGCTCCATGTACTGTTGGCGATAATTTATATTTCAGAGCGTGCCATAGCCGAAGTGGAGACGCCAATTATCGTGAATTATGTACCTCCATTACTCGCTGAATTATTTATGCTACTGTTACGAATTGCGACGGAAAAACATTCACCAACCATCTGTAAAAGAACCAACCGCTGGGAAAAAAATTCTTCTGAAGAATATTTTATGAAAATAATTACTCTAAAATTTAAAAATTACCAGACGTTAAATGGTTTCGGGTGATATTTAGCCTGATATCACTGCTTTCTAGAAGATTACTTTATTGTCCTTCATTTCTCATAAATATGTGCCCCTCTTCGAAGTTCCGGGAGATAGCATCCAATTTCCTTCAGCGGGATCCAATGTTATAAAACGAGTCCTCTTAAATACACTTCTTTTCTGGTAGCATTGGTGTTGCCGGGTGAATTTATGATCAGTGCTGTAGATGGATTCACGTTCTGAACATAAAAGTACAGTGGTACAGAAATCGCAGATTGATGGTACTCGAAACTTCAATAGACTTTCGGCATAAAAGAAGCTAACATAAAAAGAAAATTCAATTTGGGGCACACCCATATCTCAGTCGTTCAAGTTTTTATGAAGTGTACTCTTGCACTGATTTAGAGCGGGTTCCTTCCGATGGGTTTAAGGGCTACTGCACTCTCATCTGGATTCCTCCACCTCATTTCCTCGGAAATTGTCGTTTTGCGGAGAAGTTTATCAAGAAAGTCCCAAAATCACAGTTTTCGGATATTCCAATTTGGAACAAAGTTAAATTTGTGGTTGCGCTTCCTCTAAGGATAAGCAAAGACAAAATCCCTTTTCCGACCAAAGTGCACTTATCGCTGAGGATCAAAATATAAATTAAACGGCCCCAAGGACACTTCCCAAAGTCCGAGATAAAATGTGGTAAGATTTTACATGCTTGGCTTTGAACGGTTTCGAGAGGAACCCGACATTTTTGCATATCACTTCGTATGGGAAACATTCGAGCGCTGGAGTTGTGCCAAATTGGCACAACTCTACTGGAAATAAGATAAAACTTGAAATGCTCGGAATATTCCATGCTCGGGTTAAAATTGCATAAATGCTGCCTGCCTGCTGGTGTCGTTCCGCTTTATACATTCGCAACTTTATTACGTTAACACTTGACGTGACCTTAAAACGGTTGGAATTTTTTGAGGCCAAATTACGGCTAACCCGCGGCCAAGGGGAAATTTTTAGCGATTCGAATGCCACGAACTATTCGATCCACGGTCCCTCGGAGGAAAATTCAAGTTCTGATGAGGACCCAGCTGGGCTCGGCTTATATTAACGATTTCCCATAAATTGCGCCCGCAGCAAGGGCAACCGTAATGGTTTCAATTAGGAATAAAACTTAATTATCGGCCTACATAACTCTCTCTTGGGCAGTAAACTAGGCTATTGGAAAACCGAAGTACCATTCTTGTTTTCGTTTAGAAGAGACCTTCCCTTGGAACCGACCTTGGTGTCGAAAATAAAAGGCCTTTATTTACGAGAATTTCCAACTACTTGTCATTTGAATTAATAGCAGAAGCTGATATTGACAGGGTAGCAGTTACAAGAGTATCAATAACTTTGGAAAATTGTTTTTAAAAGGAATATTCACAATTTATTGTATTTGTTTTTATATCATGCAACCTTACCCGAAAATAAATTGTATCTATTACTATAGGTAGTTGTTTCTATGACAATACATATATTATTCTTCATTGTTAATACCCCTATGTTTATGTACACATGTATAGGTAATATACATATATACTCTAGCTGGGTCCTGGGTAACTCCGTTTTAACCGATGTATCATAAATACTATTTAGTTAAATATATCTAAACTACTCAAGTTCGGTACTTTACCAGATTAAGAAGTTTAGGAGTTTTACTAAAATTTGTGGATGTTATATAAACTGTCCAAAACTCATTTTGCTACCACAGTTCATATCAGAAGGGTTCATAATCTCTTCTTTACTTATGTTGATTCCTAAATATTGCAAGCGAACTATTAATCAGAATCTCCGAAAACCTCAAGTACTAATATTTATGACCATCTCAAGTCCACCATTTTGAAACTTTAAATTGTATGTCCATAAAAATAGTAGGTATGCATAAATATTAAGTTGAAGGATCTAGTACCTTCAATGAAACTTCAAAGAATAAGGGAAATAGATTCTAAATTTAAAATTGATATGCTTTTTATCTGCCTTAAAAAGGTACACATAATTAAGTTTTGTGGCTTAAAATTTATGTATATGTATATAGTGTGACAATTAAAGAAAGGTATGTAGACTTAGATAGGCCTAAATTATAGAAATTAAACTTACTTTCGAAGTAGTCGTCGCACTCGATGCAATGTCCACATTCAACAGCAACGATATGAATGAAATTATTCAAATTTGAAAAGAGCTATTTAGGAAACTGAATTTTAGGTTATATGTAGAAAATTTGTATTCATTTATCAGTTAGTGTTTTAATGTTCTACATTCTCTGTCATTTTACATTTTTTCGTATTAAGTTCTTAATCTATACCATTCTAATTTCTCTCCCATATTCAGAATTCAATCCATTACTTAATTTATTCCGGTACATAAGCATATAAATAAAGTGTGAATAGCCACTAAGTTGCCAAGCGAATTGATTTTATAATAAGTTTCGTATTATATTGTTTAATCAATGCCGGTTCACTTGATTCCAAGAGTTCCGGTGTTTAATCAATTTCCCAAAAATTCAAAAGGAAGCAAACTTTTTGAGGAGTTAACTTTCAGTAGATGAAGGGCTTAAAGTTATACATTTTAAATGAGCCAGGGCTATTAATTGCCTGCTGCCGGATTTCAATATCAGCGCCCTTGACATTAAAGGTTCTCGACTGGACAACAATGTTAAAAATCTTTCCACTTATAACAAATTTTGCTTTTCCTTCGCCTTCGAAACGTCTTTTAACAGGGGTTAAAAATAGTCTCAAAAATGGAATTTCCAGGCAATGGTAGACAAAAGAATCTTAAAACATTTAATTCTCAGTAAAGAACAATTAGGGACAGTCAGGTGAAAGCCGGTTTTTTGGAATAAATAATAAAACATTGAGTTTAGGTCAAATTTATCATCTTAGCAACAGAAAGGTTTTTTTTACTTTGATCTTGATTGGTTAAATTTTCCATTCCTTTAACTGGTCAATTAATCAGATTTAAACTTTTTCGGTGCTTTCAAACTCGGTTTACCGGTAATCTAAAGGAACATTAATTGACTTAGGTTTCAATAAATTATAAAACAGCTTTTGTATTTAATTGGTGGAGTATTTTCTTTTATCTTTTACGTGGCACGTGTAAAATGACATGACTCTGATTTGCTGATTTATGTGTCCTCGATAATTCATACTTTAACAGTATTTGTTTCGGAATTTCTAAGAAAACAAAATATGCTCAAATATTCAAATATAAGAGAGAATTCGTTTGCATAGATATAATCAAATTTTGTTTTCCAAGAAAAACAAGAAGCATTTGATACTTAGTGAAATTCGCAGAAACGCTAATGGCGTAAAGGTTTGAGTGTTTCAGTTCTTTACTTTTTCGATGATAAAAATATTTTGCTTCTAAGCAATTCTTTCTCCTGTTTACTTTGATTAAATATTGCTATCCGTTCAACCAACTCGATTTTATCCCAGAAAATTCACCAGAATTATTCGACGAGTTCCTTTTGCCTAGCAATGCTTTTTTCTATTCTTCTATTTGAAGAAATCGAAGGATATTATTTGTATGGATATATTCATATATATTATAGGCGCACAGGGCGTAACTGAAGTGCTTCAGCTTCCATTGATCTCTGTTCGACTATGGAGTAAACTAATTGGTTTGGGTTTTTTTTTTTTTTGTGAGGGTGAAAGAACATTGATATCCTCTCTAATTTTTATCATCTCGGATAAAAGCCTCTGTGTGGGAGGCTTAATGGAAGCCACTTAATTTCCGGGCTATCGGCAATCGACTTCCATTACCAAAGCAAAAGTCCATAACCCCCGGCCACTGCTTCCCTGATTCGTGCATAATATTGACAGCTATACGCGTGAAGATAACTTATTTGATGATTTATGTAATGCCTTTAACACGTCATTAAACGAGCATTATCCGCCGGGGCTGTTCCGAGTCGAGGTGAATTATGCGATGCTTTAGCCGCAAGTTTGCCGCAGATTGCTCATGCATTTATTTAACACTACCTTCGCGAAGAAATCGGGAGAAAAATGAAATGAAAATCTCATCAACGGCTCGGCACCACCAAACTGCTTGCTCCGATAAATGTGCTTAGTCAAAAGATATTTACTTCCGGCTGAAATATCAACAATAACATATTAAGGTGCCTCAGGTATTTCGGGTAAATTTCGATTAGCAGATAAGCTCTGTATTATTGAGTTTCTGGGAAAATTTCATTTTTGCGATGTATGCATTTAATTTTTCGTTTCAAAAGACACGCCTCTGGTTTCTTAAATTGTTAAAAAATATTTGATCTTGCCTTATCTTCCTACTATCGGAAAGTAACTTAATCGTATAAAATGAAAGAAATTTATTTTCTGTGTACCAAAAGTTTGGCAGCTTAAATTTCCCGTGGCAAGTTTTTTTGTTTAAATAGAATTCATACTATGGATTAAATAACTAGAATAATGGACTCCTAAGCCCAATAGTATTTATTAACATGGATGATTTTCTTTAAATCATGGTAATCCAGAAAACTATAATTCTAAATCCACTTATATGAACAAAGCCTTGATGATTTATAATAAAAAAATGTCTAAAGTACCTACATATATATATATTTTTCTGACAGTGATTTTTCCGATTAATTTATTAATCACTTCAAAACTTATCATCATTTCTTGATTATGTTTTAACGTTTAAATACAAACTGCAACATAATTTCAATTTGAAGAATTTTAAATCAACATTATCAACTCAATGTCTTTTTTCTGCTTGAAGGGAGGCGCGTGTTTTTATTAAAGACAAAAGATCTGACGAAACAAAGAAACAAAATAAAACTACTTACATAACATATATATGTATCTTCAAAAACTGCATACATTTGGAAAATATACATACATAAGAAATAAATCTTATTATATTTCATAATTTAGGGAAATGATTTGCATCAATTCTAAGAGCGTAAAAACAACTTTTTGGTATTATGATGTCTTACCATGAAGATTCCTGTATTATTTACTTCTCCTTTACTTCTCCTCAAACAACTCTTTAAAAAAAAATGAAACATTTATTGTAAATTATAAATATAATAATTCTTTCAGGGAAACAATAGAAAAAACTTACAAATAAAACAAAAATTAAGTACAATCAAACTGGTCAACTAAAAGGGAACAATCTAAGGTTTACACTTTATAGTTCCTCGATTCGCTTTCTTAGAGTTTTGCACTACCACTACCACCTATACAATATAAGTATAAATTTTATCGCGTTTTTTCGCGTAAACTCAACATCAGAAAAGTATTAAACTTAAAATATTCTAGTCCCTATAGAGAGAATTTCAATTCCTCAGGGCCAACAAAAAGTTCGTAACTTTCATTCAACTTCTATAGAATAAAACTTTCGCATCTGCTATCTATGCGCGGCTTCCAAAAAACTACTTCCCTTGGAGACTTAAAAAATGTAATAAAAATAGAAGACATTCCAAGGCCTGTGAAGAACTCGAAGCAGCAGACAATTTGACCCACATTTTTGAATGTTTATAGATTCTCACCATTTCTTGTTACTTATTCTCGATTTGGAGGTTTTATTTCCTCCAGAGTTTGAGAAATTTTAGAAAGTTGCTTTCACTTTTATCAAGTGTCCGTGAATTTTGCGGGCTTCAAACAATTTTTCTGACTATGCATACTGAAAACGAAAGAAATTTGTTTAAAAGATTTGGCGAAGTTACGCCGATCTGATTCTTATAGAAGGTTCATTGGGGAATTCTCAAGGGATTAATCGAACTTGAGTTTTGTTCGTTTCCGGGCTCCAATGGGCAAAAATTACATTTAGTTCCCACTCAATCCTTCCGAGGCGCACGACTTCGCGGAACTATTGGCGGCGTGTGCTGAAAGCGAGAATAATTAATTAAGCACCAAAGTAATTGCACTGACAGCAGTTTGTTAGCTCACAGACAGATCTTTTAGTGGTCGACGTGAACATCGGCGAAGTAATCATCCGACTTAGATAGTTGAGGAGGTAACTTCATTAGACAACTTTTACCCTGTTTCTTCGAAATTTAATTAGGACCTGCCCAGAGAATCCAATCGCTCACCTTGTATCCTTCTATCGGTTGCCGTCGAGCCAATTGAACACCAATGCGGCCACAGCCGGAAAGTTCGCCACAACGGCGTTACGACGGCAATTAGATTTAATGGGAGCATTAATTACGAAAATCCCCAAAGCAATCCTATTCCCTTTTGGTCAATTGCAATTTCTTTTCTTATTCCATTGCTGGTTTATGCTCCCACAGGAAAATTTAACGAATCCTTCGTCTCCGTCGGACTACTTTTGCGACTGTATCAGTGTGAGTATCGGCCAGAAGACGTCCGGAAAAGTTGTAAATCAAGTAAGGAACCTTTACTGAGCCCGCGGCATACTATTATGTCAGATTTCTCATTGATTTTTATGTATACTTAAGTCAATCACTCCTGCCGGGCTTAACCTTCTTTGTATTTTCAAAACTTTCCTAACGAGTCTTCGCCTTAGGCCGCAGGATGCAAACTTGGGGCGAATTTAAGGTGGATAAGGTTCGATTCGATCACTTCCACATATATCCGACCTCAAAAGCATCTACTAAAACGCCGAACCAAAAATCTAGCCCCGTATGTGAGGGGATGCTTAGGTATAGATGAATCTAGGATCTCCGGCTGGTTTATTTAATTAAATCTGATAGAGTCAAACGAGCGCACCCTATTCACAAAATGTCAGAAAGATGATGATGGCAATATGTTGCCCGGACCACTGGTCGAGATGATTTTTATTTATCCACTGATAGAAGTTACCCTCACTGAAAAACAGCATATTTCAAGGGTTATCAATCTGTGCCTTGTAGAGCACGTCCCTGAGTAGTTTTTTATGGAAGATGCTTGATACGGAGCTAGTGGCACTTTTGCAGGATATTTGTAATGGATGGGACGGATGGATTACTTTTTCAGAGTTATTATCTCATGGACAACTTTTTGTCGTTAATTGGTGATACACTGTAGGTACATGACGTTATAAACGCTGCGAAAAATGTGGGTGTTAATATTCTGGACTTCTTTATCTTAAAAACTCCGGTTTATATTCTGTAATATTAAAAGGAGAACGTAACTGACATTATTTCTAATTATATTTCTTAGTATTTCTAAACTGACACATTTTTGGAAATCTTTAAATTACCAACGCTAATTACATAATAGCACTAGCCGTGTTCTTTTCACATCGGATCCAGTTCCGGGTTTTGCAGGAAATTTGGAATTGAATTGAATTCTATGAGCAGCCAATCATATAAAACGATTTTTATTTCTCGAAAAATAAATCAAATTGCCTGGATTTATACCCACTTATGCGTCAAAAATTTGATCCAAAAATTTATCTGGTTCAAGCTTTGAAGTTTGAATAGGTAAATATCATGGCAATTTGATGCGACTTTCGCAAATTTTAAAATCTTTATATACGTGATGCTTTTTAAAATTTAATTTCCATCCAAAATATCCTGCAAAACCCGGAACTGGATCCGATGTGAAAAGAACACAGCTAGTGTTCTTTCCACATCGGATCCAGTTCCAGGTTTTACAGGAAATTTTGGATTGAATTGAATTTTATGAGCAGAAACCATCCGACTCTCGAAAATTTGAAAATATTTACATACCTATGTGACAGTTTTCAAAATTTCAATTCAATCCAAAATTTCCTCCAAAACCTGTAACTAGATTCGATTTGAAAAAAACACGGCTAATATAAATACGCGTAGACTCGCAAGTAAATATTAATATTGCTTTATAAATTCTTATCATTTCTGAGGAATACCAAATATTATTTACTTTGAAAGCAAGCCTCACAGCAAACTGAATTAGTTTTTTATTTTAAATTAAAATTTTATTTAAAACATAATTAACCTCAATAATTCAAATAATCAGTTATTTCAAAATTAATTAACCAAATTTCGTCAAACAATCAACTAAACTAATTAATTAAAATAATCTATTATTTCAAAATCAATTATTATTATTTCAATTAAATTTAAAAATGAAATAGATTATTACTAATAAAATCTCATGTTCTTTGCTTGAAATAAAATACTTATTTGAAATCATAACATTGTAAATGGAAACGAAATAACATTTGACCGAAAAGTTTTTCAATGGAAAATTCATTAGTATGTACTTAAAAGTGAGATCTATTTGTGATTCATCTTTTTTAGACACTTTTCAAAATGATGACCCGGTAGGATTTATACCTAATTCTTACTCATTTTCAAATTATAATACATTATACTTTCCACTGAATACACTATATTCAGTCAAATTTTATTTAGTTTCACGGAAAAAAAAATTGGGATAGTAAAATAGTTCCCAACAAATTTTGCCATAAAATCCACAACATATATTGAAAAAGCAGCAGATGTCCTTAAAAACTACAGGAAATATTACCAAAATAATGCACTATCCTAAAACCCATCAGAAAATACAGGAATAGATGCCAGAAATTTTTTCCGTGAATTGTATTAATAACGATATTAATTTTAACAAGATTTTTATTTCATATAGTTATTTGAAATCGCACTAAATAAAACTTTATATGAACATCAAACTGGCTTTGATCCGTTCGAATCGAGACAAAAATAACTTAATAAAGTTCCAAAAATTTTCACAAATTCATTTTATTTAATTATCCTTAATTTCAATTAACCCCTAATCAAACTAATTTGATTGATTTTTTTGAATCGAATTATTTTAATTGCTTTGAAAAAATATATTAATTAATTAAGACAAAAGTAGGAAACTAAAATAATTTTGTGAACATTTTAAAAACTTTATAAAACAATTTTTATCCACAAAGGTTTTTGTAAATTACTTTCGATTCGCTTTAAACAGATAGGGCCCAAAATTAATCGATTTTAATTCACTTTTTAATATTAAGTAGGTATGTACATATATATTGTAATTGAAAAAGTAATTTCACATTTAATCTCATTATATCAGATGTTTCCAACAATAACTATGGGCTTACTTCACTTCCAAATAAAGCGCTCTGATATCATTGTGATGGCGGTTATGCATTAAAGTTTTAAGATTTCCTTTTTGTGAAACTTGGGTAGATTGCTGCAAAACATGTAAATGTTGAAGTAATAAAATTATAAAAGTTTGTGAAACTTAATTGTGTAGGAGGTAAGAAGTTTCGTTTACACGTCCCTTGTCACAACAGAAATTATGACCTCGCATTTGCATTCAGAGCGAGAAAAGTGCGCATACAAATTTATTTTGAATTAAACCACGAAGTTAGGAATTCTCCTAATGGAAATCTCGGTGGAAAACTTTATAAGCGGCGGTGCCCCGAAATGAAATGGAAAATAATCCGCACCTTTGTACGATAAAACAAAAGAGCCGGAGTACAGTCCCAGCCAAGGCCTACGTTTATTTCATGGGCGTTTGAATCGAGGACACGTACTGCGTTTTAATGGTCAACAGGACATCGCGAGGGAGGGGATCTGCTTAATATTGGCAAGGACCCAAACGCTACGTGAGGAGAAATAAATATGAAAAACTTTCAATGAAAAAGAAAATTTCGTGAAAATGATTTCAAAATTTGTAATTAAATTGCGAAATATATGCGAACCTGACGCCCTTATTTATGATAATGAGCCGCATTACAGCTGTACCACAGCGGTCAGTCGTCGGCAGTGTTAGATTGGCGTGGAAATTTATTTCACCTTTAAATTTGAAATGAAAATGAATAAAAACTTTTTGAATTATTTCCGTTTTTATTCGCGACCGCGAAAGTATCCACGGCCGGAGGCGACTTCGTCCAAGCAATTGTAAGCATTTTGCAGGGTTGTAATTTCAAAACAGGAAAAGTTCGCAGCAAGTTAATTCCTTGGGAAGTCAAGCGGAGAAACAGTAGTTTGAAGAAGTCGTTCAGTTAAGTGTTTTCAAATTGAATTTAAAAAAAGAATGAGTTTCTTGCGGCCACTGACTGGGAAGAATATTACTTTTGCAATTACGGAACGAGCTTTATGGCATTTTTGAAGGGCGAAATAAACGCGATTTAGAATCCTTGTATACTTTTTTAATACCACAAAGGACTTACTGGTTTTATAGGTCAAAGTAAATAAATTAATTGATAATACCAAAACTCCGGGAGTTGTAATACCAAAATATCTGGAAGCTATTTTTGATTTACACGTTCAAAAATTGTTTCTTATTTAAAGGCAGACAACAAAGTACTCAATAAAAACAAAATACGAATTGATGGATTAATACCAGCGACACACCAATCGAAATTTAGAATTTCGAGTGTTCTCAATTTCAGAAATATATCATATTACCTCTGTATTCTTAAAAAAGTTTCAGGCGAATATTCTGTTAAAAAGAGATTTTGACAAAAACTTGACTTTAATTTCAAAGCAATACAATAATATTGTGAAATTGAAAAGGCTCGAAATTCTACATTTCAGTTAGTGTGTTGCTGGTATTACGCATGAATTCTCAGAATTACTCAAATCGATACAACTTGAAATTAACAAAATGTATAGGATATTTGACATTTGTAAGCTATCTGAAACTATCAGATAATTTGGTACTTGCTGAATTTTCTAAAATGTCCAAATGTTTAAATTCCGATTTGAATTCCGTCAAATTGAAGGGTGTTATATAGGACATCAACTTTCTAATGTTACAAATTAGCATCCACTGTTTATTGGTTTAATAATTCATTTTGTTTTGCAAAACAACAAATAATGAACAATTTATCTTATAATTTTGTACAAAGAAAAACCAAGCTTGATTTCAATCTAAAAGAGATTAAATTCTGGTTTTCTACATAAAAATCGATATTGAGAATATGAGCCCTATACGAGCATTTTTTTACCTACTTGTTATATAGTTGTAGACTTTCTTTAACTTTTCACATGCATTTGCAATATAAATTTGCGTAATTGCTGCTCATATTTTAAAATTAAAAATAAAGTGTGAAGCTAGTGTAGTTGAGTTGCAATTCGATTTTTCATGGAAATTAAAAGTGAATTAATTAATTATTTACATGGAGGATTATTCAAAACATTAAAAGATTTCTAAAAAAGGATCCTTTCGGCCTATCGTTTTTTAATCCATCACATAACCCAGTTTTTGGTGTCTGAGCTTATCACTTACAAAATGTTTAATTTTTATTCTAAAATATATTCTTTAACTTCCACTTAACCTTAATATTTGCCATTTGGGATGCTAAAAAACAACATTATTTTAAGATTTTAGTAAGGGCTAAACTCACGATGGATACAGTGTCTTTGTGTCAGCTTTCAAAATATATTTCCAAAACCACATTTGACTTGAACATCAACGAGATGCGAAATCATTGAATTTTTATAAGAATTTTTGTACATGCAAAGGAATCCAGTCTGTTGCACAGATATTGGGTAACGTATTCGACAGCTTTCATCTAATGTGATTCAATTTCTTACCCAGTGAAACAGGCTTTCCTCACATTCAGCGGGCGGTACACACATCGTATCCGACAAGATCAATATATCCCTTCATTGAACCGAGAAGTTTCGAGGGGTTTTTGTTGAATGGTTTATAGGATTTCTTAGCAAATATGAACATCGTGAATATTTTCTGTGATTTTCCGTATATTAAGTAAATTTTTGGACCAATCCCCATACCCCGGGGAATTTTACTTCTATGAGTTTATTGTTTGAGAAAATTTCAAAACGTGAAAGTATCCTCAGGCAAAGCACTCTGCCGAAGGCGTTAGGTGAAAATCGTCCAGTGAGTGGAAAGTGATAATAGCAGTTTGCCAGGTGGAAAACTGCATGTAAATTTGTAAACTGGTTTTAAACTGGTCGATGTTTTTTCTGGCAAGTAAGCCATTTAGAAAAAGCAAGCGCTTCCTCTTCCAGAGATACGCGTCCACACATGGTGGAAAATTTTACTATTGGCAGATCGTAAAATGTGCACTGGACTTTGAAAGTAAATTTACTGCTTGCCAAGTGGATGGATGTGCAAACCTTTCGTCGATAAATTCACAATGCAACACGTAAATCGCCCTGGGAACACAAAAGCATCGTGTGAAACGATTTCAAGAGACAATTTCCCAACTTAAACCTCGACTATAGTGAATTAATCCCACAAGTCCCTTGTTCCGGGACGTAGGAGGCGAGGATAGTATAAAAAATATTTAACATGTTGAAAATCGTCAAACGTATAGTATATCTTCTCCTTAAATCCGTGTCTTTCCAAATAGAATTACATGCTTCGGCATTGAGCTGCAGCAAGAGCAACTTAATTCAACAATTATTTGGAAAATAGATGTGTCGTAAAGTTCCGGGAACCGCACCCGTACATGCCTCTGATGGTGAACAGGAGACACTTGTGGTGCTCCAGGGCTTTGGCAAATTTTAGGAATTCAGTTCTTCCCAAAATGCAAACACATTTAAGCGCTCGTTGCCTATAAAGAAAACAAAGGGATTTTCTTCTGCTCCGCAAACATCCTGCAGGGCAGAAGTTGTTCCTTCGGATAATGAACGAGAGCTCAGTGGGGAGAAATTAATTTAACTAACTTCTCGAAGTGAACTTTGAAGGAATGCCAGACTAGCTCTGGCTCAATAAATGTTAGAGGAAGCGAAAAGCGTTTCCTTTAATAGGTATCCTGACTTGATCTCACCTACACATATACTATATATGCAATTAAAACTAAATAAATATGCAAACATTTTTTTCCAAAAATTATTTCCAATAGTTTATCTTAAAAGTATAAAATTACGCATATTTCTTATACATTTAGTCTAAATTAAAGCAAAATGGCAAATACTATGAGTTTATTTCAAAATTAATAAATGTAATTATCATTATTCAACTTCAAAAATTCAAAATTAATGTTCTGATGACTATGATTAAAAACACATAAATTACAAAAAAACAATTATTAAGTAATTTTTATTATTCGATCGATCGATAAGGGATTACGAAGTAATTTTCAATTTTCGATTAGTTGATAACGAAGCAATTTCTATTTGTCGATTGGTTAGTAATGATCAAGTAATAATTAATTATTATAAATAATAATAGGTAGCGATTTCAAACCGACTTAAAAAAAGAAGAGGTTATCATTTCGAATCGTATCTATCTTCCTTGATTTTAGTTTACTACACCTTAAAGGAAGGAAAATAATAAAATCAGTTTTATTTTTTATTATTTAACAATAATCGTTATTTTTGATATTATTATTTTTATCTAGAAAAACATTTGAACATTTTATTCCAAATATTATTAAATCTGATTTTAGCTTTGTATAAAGTTATGTGATGATTTCCGGTTTCAGGAATAATCATTATTTTCGGCCCCTGGTATTAAATTCCAACTAAAACATAATAAGGTTTTGAATAAAAGTAAACATTTTACATACGTTTGCTACCTTAGAAGGTCATAGCATTGTGGATACAAATTATTATTAACATAGGATAAAATAAGTCATTTTACCATTAAGGCTTCACAGACTATTTCTTATCAAATGATTTATTAAAACAAACTTGATGACAGGGCATTTGGGATATCATGTTAATGTGGATGTCGACTTACGTGGAGCTAATAATATCTGTTCCATGCACAGACACTCGTGCATTTCAGAACGGGTCCCAAAACAGGATAAAGTAATTTATCTTCGTAAAGGCTATGTGATGTATTTCTACTCTTAATCACATTTTAGCAGCACAACTTACATATTAAGCACGGCCGCATCCTGTTTTCATGGGTACGATTGATAGCCTCTCTAGGCAAACAGTGTGGGACTCCTTTTAGATCTTCGGACCTAATTAGAGATACCCTTGGTAGCTTCTTTAAATTAAAACGATACCAAAAGCGAATTGTCAACAAACAAAAATCCGTCTCCTCTTGACTTCTAAGAATTTATAATTTCCTTTATCCATACACAATGTCTTCAATTTTAAAGTTCAGACCCGAGGGAAAATATCTGAACGAAAAATGGACACTCGCCTAAAATATCCATATTCTGCGGAAATAAAAATTCGAAAGCAGAATTTGTTAGAAAAAGGGATTGTCATCATGCATTCAAATTGTTTATTTAGTAGAACGGCAGAGGGAATTTTACAGGAGCGGCTCTGTTCGAGCGCCTGAAGCTTTTCGTTGTCACATTTTTCAAACGACAATTGTGAAAGAGTATTTGTTTCGACATGCGCTAGTTTTCTCAAACTATATCTCGTTCGATGTTTTTCCTTTTATTTGTTCATATTCTTTCCAGCAGATTTTATTGGACAGAAATAATAGTTCAATGAAATGTTTATGCAAGCTATGGATTATCCTATAGGAATAAGGCAAATAAAATACAAAAGGTGTCATTTCCCATAGATTCAGATATTCCTCAATACATATATACATAAATAAATATATGTTTGTACATTTATATAAGCGCAGACGTAACATATCACCATATAAAATTCTGAAATATTTGCTTCGATCACTTTAAATATACATAATAATTGTTTAAAACTTAAAAAAGTTATTTCACTCCTAAACTTTACATAACCTGTAGGGTATAAAATTTTAGCTAGTTATTTGAAATAAGAAAAAATTTAAAGTGTTGTTCCGATTCCTCATCTTTTTTAAAAAATACATATAAAGTTCAGAAAAATTATGATATTTACCCGGGGTTTCTACCAGCATTTTCAGTTATAACATTTCTGTCTTAAGAAGAAAAAAGTCTAGTGGAGACTGTAATGTTATAAGAGATTTTCTGTTATAACATAAATGTTAAGAAATTTTTCTTAACAGAAATGTCTTCATTTGTCATTTGGTGGATTTCCAACATGGCCGCTGTGAGTTTTTCGAGACAAGATGTTATGAAAATGATTAATTTTTTCAGAGACAGAGTATTTATGGAAGGTTCCTAGTAATAGTATATTGTGCAACAAGGGCGTAAAGTAGCCGGTTGCGCACGCTGGCAGCAATAAACGCATGAGCGAAGCGAGTTTGTTTAGCTGCCAACGTATAAGCAATCGGCACCGCACCGCACCGCACCGCACCGCACCGCACCGCACCGCACCGCACCGCACCGCACCGCACCGCACCGCACCGCCCGAGTTGAACATTAAAGCACTAGTGGATAATAAGTCACTTTACAACCGGAAAGGCGTGCGTTTTAATGGCACTTTTCCCTCACGCGTGGGGAAAAAAATTATAAAAGGACTGATTTAAAGGAAATTGCATGGGAGAAAATAGCTCAGGAATTTAAATGGCGCTGAAAGGCAACATATCAGAAATGTTATATAACAGAAATTGCCAGTGGGGACAGGGCGTATCAAATGTCCAAGATGGCGCTGAAAGGCAAGATGTTAAGACAGAAATGTTATGACAGAAATTTCCCGTGGAGACACGGGGTTAAAGGGGTGTTTTACAAATGGATGAAACACCTTGCAAAAACCAAATATTTCGAAAAGTGTTTAATATTTATAAAACTGAATTTGTACTACAGACTGAAACAAAACCACAACCACAACCAAAGGAACCAAATCGAAATCTTAAATATTCTTAAACTCTCATAATCATAAGAAAACTCTTAATAATTTTTGTCAATTGTTGCTAAAGAGCTGAGGGACAAAAGTTAACTAAAGACTTAACGTTCGCTCGGTCGGTACACAAACAGTTTTAATAGGGGTAGCTTCTCTCCAATACCTCGTAACCTTCAAAAGCATTTTGGGTTTAGTTTTAGAGAAACTTTGCCAGGATTGCACAAAGCACTCTTCGTCGACGAACTGCTGCTGCACGTTGATTATTGCTCGCAATAATAAAGTTTGAATATTTAGGTGTTTTCGGAAAGCGGTCCTGGTTCGGATTGAGCGCAAATTCCAGTTGGAAATTGCTATCCACTCATATGTACTGTGTTAATGGGATTACCTCACCTGAAAATTTGTTATGGATTTTAAAGCATTGACGATGCTTTCACATTTGAGGCAGAAAATAAATTGAAGCTGCGAGGTATAAAAGGTGAGAGTAATTTTATACTATATCTAGATTTATAAATTTTCAGTGCTATAATTAGTTAGTTTCAAATTCTTTTAAAACAGTAGCAATTACCTATTTGTATTGTAAATGCTGCTTAATAAGCAAATAAATTTCATTAAAAAGGACATTCACTGAACCATAGTGTTTTCCTATCGAAAGGATAAGTAACAAAATATGAAAAGTTGATACAAAATAAATAAACGTTAAATATTTGTGCGTAAATGTAACAAAAATCTTTGGGAAATTAAAAGAATAGTTTGTGTATTTCACAAAGTCGTTTTTAAAGCCATAAAAGTATTCAAATCTTATTTATAGCAAAGACCATATAAGCTATATATATTGTATAAGGTTATATGGTCTTTGCTGGTATAAACAAACAATTGTTTAAAAATGTAAACTTTAAAACTCAAATAACATGGCACCGAAAATGCTAAAACATTGCAGAAAAAAACGTCTGCAGACATAAAATCATTGAAGCATTCCTCTGCGAACCAAATTTACTTACAAATAAAATACATAGAGGCCAGAGGGATTGTTAAAGAAAGTGCCTCTAAAAGTAGTTTAAGAAAATATGGTCATATAATACATATTACACAGTACTTACATGTTAACTGTCCATAAAATGTACATTGTGTGCTGGGAAGATTTGCAATATGCAAACTAAACATTACCGACGTCTGTCGTTGATGTTACCTTCGTCTAGGATGGTCGAATTTCGTAGGTACTATAGGCAACTTAACAATATACGAAAAGAGGAGCTTCGTAGAAGTTTGGATGTTTCTGGAATGCAGCAATTTACTTTATGAATATTCAATTAACTTCCGCTAAACCATATTAACATGCAAAATTAATTTATAAAAATATTGCCAAACACCAGGGTAACATTCTACCAAGCAATAATCAAAACTTTTCTGCATTCTGTGCTATGCAACTAAGGGCCGACAACTACTTTGCATATTTTCAAAACATGTAAATATTTGCAAAATCCGTGGCGCAGTACATGGTGGACCCTGAGGCATGCATAAGTCAATAAAATTTTTGAAATGAGAACAGCACACAATGACGACTAATTGCATTTCATCCCATTTTAAAATAAGTTAAATTTCGCATTTTCCGAGACATGCCTTACATCAGCCCGTCACATAATAAATCTAACGTCGGTGACTGGAACAATTTATGATGCCTTTCTTCTGTAGTAAATTGAGGTTTTTAGTGCATGGGGAATCAGGACGCAGGGTCGCACTACAAAGGGGTCTAACAATCTGAGAACACACGGAGGCGTTCCGTGAACCGCACTGACAGGTTGGACAAGGGCGGTATTACAAACTCAGCCCTCAACGACGCTCCACAATAAAAATACGGAGGTACTTTATTGCAGTGCACGCCAGGGACATATTTATATTTCCCCAAGAAGAGTTTAATGGATTAGGTAGGCAAGGTCGATCAGGAGCCATTTGAAATGCATGGAAGATCAAGGAGTCTAAATAAATCCCTGGTCAATCTGAAATCCCCCGCACAAATCGAGGTATTTGCTCCTCAATCAACCAACCGGACTGGCTAGCACTTATTTGTTCACCTATTGATTCAGAGCTGGCTCTGGGGCTCGCACAAAGCAAAACAGCAAATATTTGAGTCTACTACGTTTGGCATGTAAATAAACCATGCACACATGACTACTGCAATAAACGTCAAATTGTGGGTTATTGCAATGACTTATAGCACTAAAGTGCGTTTTACTCGGTCATGGAAAGAAAACAGCTAGAGATATAACTACCAAGAAATGAACTTCCAGCTGAAGAAATTTATTTGAAAGCAGGAACACCTACAAACCGATTTCGTAAAGTATAGTAGCAGTACAACTCTAAATGTATCAGCATATTGGTTTACTTGCTCTTAGAAAGCAGGCAAACCACAAGCTTGTGCGGCACTATATCAAATATTTCTAAATATTTGTCCAATACTCTCTTTGAAACATTTATAATTGACGGTGGACTTAATTTCGATTCTAAGTTATATAAGATAGATACTTTAAGAAAAGTACTGTGAAAATTGAATAATTGCATAAAAAAAACTACATACTGGATGGGGCGCGTTTTAATATATTTTTCGATATAGCACCATTAAATTTTATGATACAACTACAGCGACTACATTACTGTCAGTCAAATAATGCTCTTGAACCAAAATGGAGAAATTTAACTCATCACCATAATATGCCGTTTTATTTATTTTCATAATTATTCATAATATTATTCGCTAATAAAACACTACATTCCCCAATGTTCGATTACCGCTCATTACCCGACCAGACAACCTTTTGCCTGAGAAATGTGGTAAAACTCAAAACACAATGTTTAGTCAGTAGGCTTTTTGAAAGTTGATTTGATGATGATTTGATTTTTTGATATTCCGACTAACCGTGGCTGGATTCGAACCTAGGATCTCCGAATTGGTGCTTCGCAGCTCTACCACCGAGTTACCCATGCCATTGTCTTTTGAGCGATTCAACCTTAATAAAGCGATATGTGGCTTTGGAATTCACTATTTTTAATAACTAATATTGATCAACGAAATTATTAACAATTTACAAATTTGTATGGCGTGGTATTGTAACAATTTTTGTCGGTCAAATTACCAACTTTATTTTTCTCAGTGTACAATAATTTTATATAAATGATTAGTACAGCAGTATGATTAGTACAGCAGTATGATTAGTACAGCAGTAAAAAATTCCTTTGTGACAAATTTTAATTGCACGTCACTGATTATAAATTGTAAACAAAATATTGAAACTTTTGAAATTTAAATATTTCTCTATTGTTATACTAGGTAATTAGAATAATATTATTTTTGAATATTAAATCACATACACCCCTGTTACTTGTTACGGAAATATATTTTGGGAAATATCTAATTATATGTACATATGTTTTAAATTTTCAGCATATCTACACAACATCTAACCTCACGAAAAATAGCGTTTGCGAAAAATAACGTGGTATATTCAAATGAAGCAAAATAATCAGGAAAAATTGTCGTATAGCCCTGTAATTTACATAGAAATTTCTTGAGATCAATATAAATTGATGGGCAAACTGCAAACATTACAGCCTAAAACTTTATTACCTATTACAGTTTTGGAAAGGAAAATATTCAAAGTGACCAGAAAAAAATTTTGTTGATGGTTATTGAAAATATCCTATGATCGACAATGCAAAATTACGATGTAAAAGTTGTAATTCGTAGAACATAATAAATAAGTTATGAAATATTTAGTACTTAGATACCTACATTGTGATATTATTTATTTTTTTAGTTTATGCTATAATGAATTGTAATTTGTTACTGTGTACCATGTATATTTTAAAGTTTACCGATCGTTCAGAATAATTTATTTATTTTACAAAATATATACATTACAAGCACAAGAATTTTAGTGATTCATTCTGTAAATTTTAATTTATTAGATCTGCATATTATAAACTAAAATAAATTAAACTAAAGGGAATTGTTTCATCATAATCAATCATAATCAATTATTACAGTATATCGTTCATTATCCGGACAAAATAGGATAAAATTGTAATTATTATGAGAAATCCAATAAATTCTTACAGCATATTTTTTTCGTGAAATATTTGAAGGGTTTACAACATAAAAATAAAATTATACCATTATATCTATAAAACTTGGTGAAATCCATCTTACAACTTTACAATTTCCATGCATACTGATTATTCTCTATAGAAATTCGCTTCAAGCCCTCAATAAAGCTCAAAAAAGTTGTAGCTTTTTAAGAAGAAAACTCAGGGAAATCCACCACACTCTCTTACACTATATAGTGTCAGATTTTCACCACACTCGACTAAAGAGATTTGGAAGCGCTTTTGATGTGCAACAGCCAAGGACATTCTCATAAAATTCTGTAGAGAATGAAGTTAAGTAGGGCGTGTACCTTTCTCATTTATATTCAGCTTTAAAGACACTAGGCTCGCTTTTGGCATATTGCTTAGAGGGAATCTGTGCACTTGACTGTCTGGCAGGGAACAAAGGATTCAGTCGTTCCCGGCTAGGCGTAGAGCGATATTTCCTAGGCACTTTCTCACAGGAATTCTTTAGGCACACGCAGCAACAAAACCTAGGCGCAATTCAATTTTGCACACGATTCCTGACACCTCATGCGGTAGTCTTTGCACCCCTTTCCACACACAACAGACGACAATTTAATTTCGGCCCGCTTGGATGGAATGACTCCTGAGGTGTAGCATTTACATTAATCAGCCAACACCTAGTTGGCTCGAGTCTTCCTCGAAGTAAATAATAATTCTGACAAAGTGGCCCCAGGCTAGGAGCCGAGGCGCACACCGAATAATAGGCTTGGTGCCCTATTTTCACATTTTGTCCCTTTACGAATATTCCTCGCTTTATATGCGACTCTCAAGGTGATTTTTCCTCATTTTCAACAAGGGAGCGCCGAGCGCCACCGGATGAAACTTCTACCGCTTTTGAGACACTTTATTTGTTGTTAAACTGAGCCAGCGAAAATTACTTTCTTATTGACGCAATTCTTGTGAAGTGTGACATAATTTACTTTATTACACAATCTTTTGGATGTCAGAGGTGTACTGAAAAACAAACAAACTTCGCAGACTTTGAAGTAATGTATTTTATTACCTAACAGATGTAAGAAAAATTGGAAGATTAATTTAAATATGAAGAATTTTTCTATGTGGCTTATTTTTATAAAAAAAATAACACGCAGTAACATAAGTATATCTCAAACACTATCTTATAATAGTATTGTAGGTACTGATAATGAGCTGACTTAAATCGAAAGCAACCTATATCTATTTATAAAGCTTTTATATGTAAATCCAACCAATTTTATTTTATTTTTATATTCGCAAATTTCAATTCAGTGCAAAATTTACTGCAAAACCTAGAACCGGATACGTTATGAAAAAAAAAAAAAACACAGTTAAAACAATAAAATTATTTTGCTGCATTTAGCTGATTTTAACTAAAATAATAAAAGTGAATTTATGTTTTTTTTATACAAAGAAAAAAAACAATTAACGCAAAAAGCAAGCATATTTCTAGTTTCCACTCATAAATAAATACACAAGATCAATACCAATTATAATAAGAAAGCAATCTTGATTGCTAGTTGCGTGGATTGTTGTATGAAACAACGCTCATAATACGCACTTTGTCGATAGAAATGATATGCAATTATTTTGCAAATTCTCCAGAAGAAAATTTTTCTTTCAGTTTTTAAAAGAGCCTACGTTGTTTAGTACTCCATTCTCACTGTAGTTAAAAAGAAGGATGTCATTTTCTGGCTCACTTAAAAGTTTCTTTTTGAAGATGTCTCAGTGTATTTGGTGGAACTATTTAACTGCTTCAGAACTCTCCTGGGCAGATTTCTTCAACATAGCCATTAATAAATTTGGCTACTTTATACTTATCCATGGAAAAAGTTCTTTAATGCAGCATTTCTGTTTTTTGCAACTATTTTTTGTGTTATTTTCGGCGTTCATTATTTCAATAATTGCGGTCATCACTGAAAAAAATACGGAACAGCGGTTCATGACTTTGCTTGTAATATTTATAATTGGTTTAGTAAGTTTTTAAAATTTATATTATAAGTAATTGCATGTAATATAAACTGTAAGTTTTTTAAGCCCCATTTAAAAATCAAATCTTCTTTTAGTAAGTTTTTCTTTATCTTTGAACTGAAAAGCTGAAAATTTAACTGAAGTACAAAATAAAAAAAGTGCGACATGGAAAATTATTTACATCCTCATTGGCATTTAAAACGTATATCTTAATGTGTTGAACTTTACTATTTTCCCTGATAAGCAATAATAATATATAACATTTATTGTTAGTACTTGAGTGCATAATTTTGGCTATATTTACATGTATTTTGTTTGAACTTCATCGCATTTTTTTTAAATTTGGAATTATTCTGAGTACATTCGAGAATTAAAATTTGCTAATGTTTATTACCGTTGTAAAAAGATTTTTAATAAATGTTAAAATTGCATGTATACGAGTAGGTATATGGTAATCCTTCTGTAGTCGCCAAATGGCACTATTTTTTGAACTTTACTAATAAATTGCATATTAGTGAAATATAAACATTACTAAAATATTTCAACAACTAGGGCTAATACTTATCTTTTGCAGATTTTATATAGACTTATGTGCTTACGAAACGCCTCTCAGATTATTGCAAAAATGGCTGACTTGGCAATTGTGACTTCAAACGAGCACACCAGAGAAGAATCAATTTGTCGAAAGGTGGACATTGAGTACTGTATGTTTATCCTGTAAGAAAATGAAGTAAAATATAAATATTTATAAATAGTGTCCCGTCAGGAGTACACAATTTGAATAAATGTAAGGTCAACTATGGTGGAATTCATACACATAAATCCCTCTTTGTTTAAAGTTGATATTATGTTTTAAAAAATATCAAATTGTGCGCTCTTTTTGGGTCATTAAAAAAAAAAATAAATTATAAAAATGTAGTGTATACTCAGTCATACCAAATTCAATTCAATTCGTCTGCCTTACAGACGAGTCTCCAAAGTAGCCGTAATATTGATATTTATTTCAATTATTCTAATGTTAATATTACCAGTGATTCTTAGTGAGGGATATATTTTTCCATTATATGTACCAATGTTTTGGTTAAAGTAAGTAATAAGTACCTAAATATATAAATGTTCCATAATTGTTTAATGATAATATTAATTGCAGCTGTAAAACACATCCGATATTTGAAATCAATTATTTATTTACAATAATCGTTCTCCTTTATGTTGCTTTCATTTTTTACAATTTTGAGTTGTTATATTATCTGTTTTGCCTCTTTGTAATCTCAAGGCTTGAGATCTGTAAACAATGCGCGTGTTTAATTGGAGATAAATTATCAAGATTTAATACTGAAGAGAAGCAGAAAAACCTTCTAAAATATTTGGCAAAAGTCCACATGGATACATTAAATTTAGTGCAACGTATGCGATATGTGTATGAAATTCCAATTTTGATAGATAATATTAGCATGTGCGGAGTCCTTTGTTTTTCAATAATGAACGTCATGGCGGTATTTTAAAATTAACTCAATTTTTTTAAGATATTCAATATTTTCCAACTTTCCAGAATTGGAAGACACACAACAATCTAGTAGTAATTGTTAATGTAACGCATATTTTCGTTAAATGTTACTGCGCGGAAATCTTTTTTACCAAAAGAGACGAATTTGCTGACGCAATTTACTGCAGTGAATGGTATAATTTAAAAGAAATTTCAACTAAAAAAACTGTGCTGCTAATCCTGCTTAACGCTCAAAATTTTCAAGGACTCTCAGTTGGAGGATTTTCGCAATGCTCTTTGAATACATTTTTACAGGTAATATGAACGAAAAATATTTTGAATAAGATTTAAATCCATGTTTATTCTCATTTATAATATTTTCAGGTGATGAAGTTTGCCTACAGTTTAATTGCATTTTTGGGAAATATAAAACAATAAGAAACCAATCTTAATTTTACACTAAGTTTGTTATGTCATCGACAAAAAATGTAAAATTAGCTTGCACTAAGACGTTATTCAGAAACAAATAACTTTAATTTGGATTAAATGTTTTATGCTTACATATTTAATATCACACACATTTTAATATTCCAAAGATGAAAATTTATAAATCTTATCCAGATTAGCACAAAGTAGTAGAATTTCACAATGTTGCATATTTAACCATTAAATGTCAAGTGCCTAAAATAATTACAAATGATAGTTAATACATTGAAAATTTTATCAGAAGTTATAAACGTTCTTAAAATATGGCTAATATTTTATTTAAAACCTAATAATAATCCAAGAAAGTTACTTTCCTTTCCTGAAAGAAAGACGTTTAATTACATTTACGGTTTTCAGTTATTTTTACTAGGAATTTATGTGAATTCAACAGCAGTTGCAGAAATGTTGCAACGATAGTATATAATTTGCGGCAGTCACAACGTTTAATTATTCAATGAATTCCCAGGGGGTAAACTTGAGCCTTCCGTTTTTTACATGTGGCTTTTACAGCCATGTTAAGAGCTATTTATAAATATAAAGTCAAATTTGAGCAGAAGTTTAACAAATACTTTTAGAAGTTAAATATTTAAAACAAGAATACTTTCGCCTTACTTTTGATGCAATGAAACTTATAATACAAAAGTATGATAGTTCAAATAATACAAATATTGGTTTAATTAAAATTATGTATTAAATGCCATTTTAATTTTAATTGCAAAGTGGCAATGATTTTAAATCAGGGCGCAAAGTTAGTAAGAAATAAATTACGATTACTTATTTTGTACATTATTAGAGCATACATAATTGATACCAAAAATTTAAGAATTATTTATTAGTTAAGAAACAATTATTAATGATGTTTTCCGAGTTATACAGCAAAAATCATGATAGTCCTAGAAATTCTGTTAATTGTTAAAAGCTTTCTCCTAATCACAGTACCAATCCACAAAACTTCATCCCATTGTGAGGGCCTCCATAGTAACATTTCTGGGATGATTCTTACGTAAACATTTTATGGTGCAATAAATCACCAGAACGGCTGCAAATGCTCCATTCCGGGAGCACAGATTGTTTCGAACGAAAAAGTTGTCAATCGATCGCGATTAACGACAGCTTTTATACAGATGTGTTAAACGTTGCTTTCGCTCGAAACGCCCTGAAAAATGGGTTTAAAGCGACACGCAAATAAGGCGATTAGGTTGACTTATGTGACTGATTTAGGCCCTCTACAAACATAAAAGTCTCGCTGAATATTTTAGGATATGAAGGTCTTTTAGAGTAGGTATTCGTATTCATTTTGGTCAAGTTAGACATACCAAAGTTCAAGCCGGGTGCCCTGCTTTAACCGATGGGTGCAGATAAATTATTAAAGTAAAAGGGCAAACTTTAAATTTTGAATTGAAAAAATACGCCAATTATTAAAAAAATTAAAAATCTTAAAATGTTTGCCATATGGGCATTTCTGTGATAATTAAACAACATTTACTGCTAAATGTCGTTCAGTCAAATTGTGGAAGCGGACTTACTAGGAACTACGAAAAAGTATATTTTAGTTTTAATCGATGAATTAAAAAATATTTCAATTGTACAAAATAAAATTAAAAAAAATAATAATTTTAAACAAGTTATTAGCAATGCTAAAAATCTTTAGATTTCGATTATGTTAAATATCGAAATTTAAGTAGAAGAATCCACATCGTACCTAGAGTAGGCAGGTCTATGTGTACGCATCCGATAAGAGTATACGAAATGCCAACAGCTATGATGTTGTTTATGATACGCGGCTAACTTCAGTGTTATTTCGAATTGCAAGCTAGTGGCAAGTGCTGTGCGAATAAAAAGAAAAACCTACAAAAACGCACAGATTACGTAAGTTTAAACATTTTTATCTAATTTTCCTCAATAATCAAATTTGAATTTGCATTTTGAAAGTATGTTTGCGATAAAACTACAAATATTAAAAAAAACAATTGTGCGGATAGATCGGCGAGAAATTCACCTAGAGAACTAATGGTAATAAATGATGTTGCGCTTCACTAGTTTATATTACATGCGTACTCTTATCCAATTTTTTATATTTTCAAATATATGGCATATTTTTTTTACATTTCATGTTACATTATGAAAGATGTGATTATTAAGTACAAAATAAAAGTTAAGCTGATTATCTAGAGTTATTTAATTTTATTTTAGAACAGTTTGAATCTTAAGTGCGTACTCCTAGACCAGCCTACCCTAGAACTTACCCAGAATTAATTATGTATATTAATTATTTGTATATCAATATTGAGAATTCTTATTAGAATTATTCATTTCCATCAATTTTAATGGAAAATTAAATTTTTGTAATTATTAATTATTCGGAAAAAATCCAAAATATCAAAATAGTTCTTTAGATTTGGTAACGCGTACGTATACTTTACATTTCAGAATGTTGGAAACTTTTCCAGTTTCATATTAATACGTATGTAATATTACATTACATGTATTTTAAAAAGAGCCTCATGAAAATCATAATCATGAAATAATATTAATGTTTCCTGTGAAATATGATAATAATAATAAATTTATTTTATTTAAATGGGCACAAATTAGGGAAGTAGAAAATTAATTATAGAGAAAACTAAACTTCTAGTTGTCCAAGTTCATTTTCTGGTTTACCATCACTTCCACCACGGTAACAAAATGAATGAAATTAGTTTGCAGCTGTTCGAAGGTAAACTTTCCAACCATCCTGATCTGGAATTACAATTAAAACTGAGGAATCCTCTGAGGGGTACTTAGGAGATGTAACTTTACCTGGTCGCATGCAACTTCCAAGCAACATTTAAATAGAAATATAATTTATAGGAAATGAAGTAGTTTATAAGTTTCTACAAGAGCTACTTTGTAACTCTTGGGAACTGCCAAAAGGAAAGGTCACCGAAGGTGACACTTAGGTATACCGACTAATTTAATTACAAACCAAGGAAGTTTGCATCTCTGAGGAAGCATCGGACAGACAAAGATTTCTCCTCAATGTAAGTAAAATTGAATAAATGAAACTACACTTTCTAAGAACTGATTGCGATACACTTTCATAAATTTACTTTTAACGTACTTCAAGGTTTGTGTGGCTTTAAGTGAATGGTTTAAGGAGTCACTTAAACAAAAACATTGAATATTAAATAAGTTTCCTTTTTCCACACCATGACAAGCAAAGAGCTCAAAAGCTGTGGCGAACGAGTTTAGAAAAATTTCTTTCTTTGTTGAGACACATTTTCTGGGGATCATTGTCCGTCTTTTTAGGAAGCGAAACGTGTACGCCCACATATTTTCTTCAAAAACATCCATGTGGTGAACTAAGGCCGTGATAAATTGTTTGAAACAGAATGCTGCAATATTTCCACAGAAAAAGATTTGCCAAAGTTCAATATCCTGTGAGGTGCTTTATCCCGGGTGTATTTTTTCACGCAACTTATTTAATGTGCCACGACGTTCATGAGTGCGACAGATATTCGCTCCATGCGCCCATATAACACGAAACAAATGCCTGAGAATAATGCTCGGCATAACCGTGAAATATGGTTTGTTTGAGGCAGAAGACTCCACCAGTTGGGTAGAAGGATTTTTATCCCTGAAATCCTCACGTTTCTGCCTTGCTTCTTTCCTTATATGAAGAAAATAGAAACTCTTATGCCACGTCACACTTTCAACCGACAATGAGAAAATATTTGGTTGGACGTTGAATAAGGTGAGACTGGAGTCATGTTCGTACTTGGAGCAAGACAAATGGTGCTTTATTGCGATGATTTTGCTTTGAGCGAATAACTTCTCGAAAACGCAGTCTTCCTTAACGTCGGCTAATGAAAAACGATAAGTGCAGTCAAATCACAGTCTGCTGGGAGCTAAAGTGTCTCTAGGATTAGAATACTTACTTAAATAAGAAACTACAACAGAATTCGCTTAACCAAATTTCCAAAGAACCACGTCTTACAAAGGAAAGATCTTATGCAGGATAGTTATAAAAAACGCAATTTATGAAACAGATTTTATCATTCTTAAAGAGAAGTAACTGCGTTGAAGGTAAATGTTAGAAACAAAAATGTGAAATAATTACGATTTATCTAACACTATAGAATTACCAATTACATAATGAGCCAAAATAACTCACTTTCAAACAAATAACTTAATTATGACTACTTATCTTTAAAAACAATGCATATCCATTGAATAATTTTTGAAATTTTTAGAAATGATTTTGTTTGTTGAATAATATTACCACTTGGTGTTAAGAAATAGAAGAAACATATATACCAATCGATATCATTCATAGCATCATTATATTAATAACAATATATGTATGTTTGTTAGCTGAAAAAAGTGTGGTATATGGCCTAGAAATGAGATCAAATAGGGAGCCAAAAAGCTGACATAATTTTCAATCAAAACTTATTCGAAATTATACCGAATTATTGTTATTAAAATGAATACGAGTTGGAACACTAACACTAGAAAATATATGTAGGTAGGTACTTATCTGTGGTACCTACTACATAGAAAGAAGTTTTAATCATGATCAGAAATTATCTTAACTTAGCGATCAATAATTTAAAACTTCAATTTCTTATTATAGTAGGTATAATAAATTATTTTTAGTATTCGTTTCGTGAAATAGCAGAATATTCTAATTTTAACATCTAAATAAAGTTCATTACGAAAGTTTGATCAAGAAAAGACATTTAAATGGCTATAATTTTGTCTTGTTTCCGATTTGCGGCTTCAACTTAATTTTACATATTTTTGAAAATATATAGGTATGAACTTATAGGAAATTCAAAACATAAATCAAATGTTTATCTATTACAGTGAAGTCTACTCTTAAACCTTACAAATACCCACTTACTTACATATGTACTTTAGCAGACTTTTTGAACAAAAGCTTTATTCTTAATTTTAAATAAACCTCAAATAAGTAACTAAATCTTCGCGAAGAAATTCATATCTTAGAATTCTGATCTTGATCCCAATCCCCGATAACTCTGTCTGGATGACACATACAACCAAAACCGTCACAAAATTTTAACGCTGTCATCCACAATATTTAGGTACATGCGAATGGCTGTGGATGGTGCTAAAAAATTCGTTCTAATCCAATTTTATGTAATGACGCCGCTGCTAACTTGAACAAGGTCTGCCGACCCAAATATGGAAACCCCTGGGGGTTCCTAGACCAGCTACCCGACAATTAACCGGGCCAGAAATCAATATTAGGGGCAGACGCGCCTATTTGGAGGGCTCTCGACAGTCGTAGTCCGCGGTTGGTTCTACAGCACACGCCGAGCCTCTTATAATGAAAAATTGTATGACAAGAAAACAGCCCCAAGCATTTTTTCAAATTATCTGAAGTTTTAAAACAGCGGAGCAGGCTTTTCCCAAAAGGGTAAGAGTGCTCCACCTGCACAGAGGGCGCTTGATAACACCCCCTAAAATTAATGTTTGTTCAATTTGGAAGTGGCCTGATAAAAATTTTCCCATTTTTCGGCTTTAACTTTTGAATATTTTTTTAAATCGGCTTTGTTGCAGAAGTGGGATTAGAGGGAAGTCGTACAGGTGACGACCGCATACACGCAAAATTACTCCTCCCAAACACCAAGGTAATTTCGATGGGATTATGGAAATCCACTGGAAAATTTCTCGTCCGCAAACATTGAATATAACGTCGCGCGTAAATCACGATCACGTAAGAGTTTGGAGTTAGTCCTCAGAGTTAATCGGACAAATAGGAAAAGTTTTATGGAAACATTTTAAATTAAACTGATTGCGCATATGACTGCAGGGGGGACAATAACATCCGGAATTAATTCGGACAAGAAGGGTCTAAAAGCTGGGCGTTTTGTGTCGCTTCTTTCAAACTGATCATAATTATTCCACTTCCTATGGCAGCGGAACCTCTTGACCTAGTTTGAATTTACAGCGCCTTCGGACTCTTCGGAGTGATTCCTTGGCGCCAGTTGTTTTAAATTGCAGTCATTCCATTCGGTGTGCATCGTGTCGGATTTATACTTTCACTATTTTGTTTTTAATTTTTCCTTTTATTGCATAATGCGAACTCAACTTCCTCAAGGACGAAGGAGATTACGCCTTTTGTTGGACTTTCTCATTTACAATACTTAAAATTGTTCAGTGGAAGTTCTCGACGACGGAAGTTCTAGTCGCAGACTTTATTTTATAGCAACGAAGCCTTTGTTAAGAAATTTATTGCACGACAGCATTTTGCAGCGATATCAAAATGGGCGGAACTTATCTCAAACTAATTCAAAACAAATAGGGAACTGAAGCGTTAAAAGGATTAATATTAATATTAAAAAGCTTATAAATATTTTATATTTATACTAAAATCAAATAAAAATTATTTTTATCAATTGTTTCAGAAACCGTCTTGTTACCGAACATATTCTTGTATGAAACTTTTCTATAAAGATGCCTTAAACATTTCAACAGCTAGGAAAGTGTTAAATAACCTTAAGTTGTAATTAACGAAATATGTTATTTTCAAAACTATACAGCATCTATAAAAGTACATATGTATCTTTCAAGCTTTCAATTATTATTATTATTTTATTATTTATTATTTTAATCCTTGGATGCTACATTTTTCATTTTCATTTATAACATTTGTTACAGGAGTTTTTGGGCTCGCTAAGTAAGGTTTCCCAAATTAAAAATGTATTTTTACGAAAATTGATTTTATGATTTTGAATTTTAGAAATCTAAGATTTGAATAATAACCGATTAAAAAAAACACTCCTACATATTTATTATGAAGATACGAATAATTTCAAATTTGTCATTCGTCTTATTAGATTCGATATTTTGATTCTAATTCGGATTCGTACTCCGATATTAAATTTCAAACAATAATTGTAAGCGTCACTAGAAAATTAATTAATTGTTAATATATTATTTTTCCTACTTTGTTCTTTTGTAAAATATTTCAATAGTTAACATAAAAAAGTTTTTCAAACAATTTTTTTAATTTTTCCTATGCCTTGACCAATAACAAGTTTATTATTCGGATGAACATTTTTTTAATGATCTATGCTGCGTCTTCTCCATCCGGGTCTGGGTCTGGTTCAGTGTTACATGAAAAAAACGATCCAGGTTAATTACCCCGATAAGGATTTTTGTTTCTTAAAAACTGGTATGCCTGTCTTATTGAAGTGACAAATAAAATTGATAGCGTGAAAAGGAAAGGTTTTATTGACATTGCAAGGAATCAAAAATAATAAAAAAATTATAATATCTTTAAAATAACGAAAAATTAAAGTAGTTCCACAGCACCTCTGGTGGAATATTTTTGAATTAATCAAACCCAGACCCCGATAAATATCTGGGTTTCATGTTGTTGTTATATTTCTCTGTTAAAACAGTGAACTAGACCCAGACCAGGATGAAAAAACGCAGCTAATTTCTCAACATTCTCTTTTATCAATGTTATTTTTAGAAAATTATATGAAATAGTATAAGAAACTTCAACTGCAAGTACTTTCGGTAGTTTTTATCTAATAAAATTAAATGACAATTTGAAGGAAATGCAAATTCATAGGGTTGTCAATTCATTTATGTCTATACATGAAGTTATGTAATATCCATTTAATGGACCCCTCAAATCTGAAAGTTTCTTTCCTAAACAAGTTCTCTGCCCGCCTTGGACTTGTCTTGCTGGCATCTCTCGAAGAATTTGGCCGCTCCTTGAGGGGCCATTACAAAGTAATCTATTTTAAAATACTCGCAGCACACTTGCGATTTGCATACACCTGTAAAAGGCTTCCTGATGCATTTCGCCCAACAATGGGCGGACGTCTTTTCGCAGGTCGCTATCAGTTGCCTTATCTATTGCACGGCATTTGCATCAAAATTGCATATGTAAATGAGCCCTTAAATGTAAATTGCCTTCATGAAAAGTTTAGAAACTCAATTCCGAGTGTTTGCTGCCACTTGGAATGCAGGCGAAGTTCTTCGATTTATCACGGACCTGATAACCGGGTGCAGCCCATTTTCTATCGGCGGCGGCGATGGCGCCCCCTTAGCGCTCCGCCAGCTTGTGGCGGTGGTGTCGCGCCCGTGTCGAGTGGGGCCCCATTTTTAAATGACCCCGAAGAAAAGATTCGCGGGCAAAACAGGATTTGTTTTCGAACAGATGCCCTCTGCACGGGGGCCTTTTCGATTTTATTGAATTTTCACACTGCAACTTGTTTGAGTGGATCTCCCCGACGGGTTCGCTGTTGCCACCCGTTCGCTAAGAAGCATTTAGCTTTCCACGTGCGGAAGAAGTTTCGCAATCTTGAGAATTCCGGCGATAGAAGTTCTGAATCACTTTGCAAGCTGGCTGCTCTCACGTCAAACTTTTCTCCAATCTAGTCGGATTACTTGGGGATTGAATTTTTTTAACTGGGATACATTATGCCGCGCGAAATTGGAAAAAGCCGACTGTAATAATGTTGAGGTGGGGATAATTTACATATCTTGCGTAATACTTCACGCAAAAGTTTTATGAAAGTATTTCAGTCCTGAAAGGCCGAAAAATGGATCCTAATTCTGAGGGATGTGACTTATTTAAATGAACAAAACATTTAAGGCTTTAACCTGTAAGTCTATTAAATTCTTAAAATAAAGTAGGTACAATTGTTTTGATGTCATTATTATAACTTAAATTATATAAATATACTACTAACATATTTCTTATATGATGCACAATATAACAGAGTAAGACTGATAAATTACGATGATCAAGCAGGACATGTCTTAATTTACCCTGACCCTGTACATATGTTACATATAAATAAAAATTCATTCCAATTTTAAAAGATTGAAAGAAATCTTTGCTTAAAGGATAACAAATTTCAAATAAATTGATAGTTGTAGAACTGTATGTATATAGGTACCTATTGAAAATGTAATTTGTTCTTATTTTGCACCAAATGTTCCAGAAAATTTATTTTGGCACATTATTCAAAAGTTTTAAAATTAATTTTAATTCCGTGGTTATGTTGAAATTGTAGCCAATTCTAGCAAAAACTTGTTCAAATTGAGGTCTATTCAATTTATTATGCGGTCTGTAAAATTGTTGGCATGGTTTACTTCTAACTATTTACAAGAAAGTTTTTTCTTTAATTTAATTTTGTGGCAGTATTAAATCAGCAAAATATGGGTTTGTTTTGGTTTTTAAGCAAGTAAAATCGAATTTTCGAAAGTATTGATGGATAGTGAAAATTTTGTTAAAGTCAATAAAACTCAATTGCTTTCAAAATATAAAAATGAAGTTATTGTTACTTCTTCTTTTGAGGAAGTTTTATAAATATATATAAAGTTTACCACTTTATCTTAATGCTTCAATACCGTGCTCAGTTGATATTCCCATAGGATAAGATCCACACAAAACCTGAATCGAATACTCGAGAACTTTAAGGTTCCTTAACCCCAAATGGCGAAAACTACAAAGTTTTCCCTTATTTGTGATTACTCAGCCAGAGCAGGTGGTGGAGGGCGGAAACTTCTACGTCTGGATGTACATAAACAATTACGCGTAATGAGGTGTCGTCTCAAATAAAGGCAAACATCATTTAGAATGAACGACGACGTGCCGCAGCACTTCCGTCTGTGTGTGACTTCTTTGCTGGTTTTTTCAACAAGGAAGCCAACGGGGTCAACAACCCTTCGGAACACAAACTATGAATGAAAAGACGGAACATGTCCCGGCGTGTGGCAAATCGTAATGGACAAGTGGACCGAACTTGCTAGAAATTGAGTGTAGGCGACCTCACTTTTCCGACGATAAGCAAACGAATGGGAAAAACTCAATTTGTCTTTTTTGTAACATAAATAAACAAATAATTCGATCCAAGAACTTAGATTTTCTTAATTTCCCTCACAACCAGTTAAGACAAAAAAAGTAAGATTAAAGAAAACTAAGCAGCTAAATATTATTGAGCAATATTGACTCTATGATTTTAATTGACATAGAAAAACAATTAATTACTTTACTCTTAAAACACTGTATTTTCGCGTAGTTAAGCTAAAATAACTAAAGAAAACCAATCAGGAAAAAGGAAGCGATTCTAGAAAATTTGATAACCTTTTATCTCAGTTACTTACAACTACTGCCTGATTGTTTTTATAGTTTTGTCAAGTTAGAAAAGGACGCTAAAAAATGGTAATTATTTGCCAATAAGGCATGAGAATTTGATAAAAAAAAAACGCTAATTTTGAAATATTTTAAGATTCATACCAATATTATTTTAAATTCGTATTGCTTTATAAATTTAAAATTCATTCAATTATTTAAAAGATGTTTTTTTGACTCGAAATCAGTTTTACGAAATTGCAGGTATTAAAAGTACAGCTTATCCCAAATATTTGGATATGCATGTATGTACATAAATATAATATTATCCCGGGTTGGATTGGCTATGCAAGTTCCACCGGGAAGTAGTTTTGGAATACCGGCCTATTTTCTCTAGCAAAAAAAAAAAAAATGCAATGCTTATGCGAAATCCCATCTTTATTAAGATTACCATTTAAATTATTAAATTTTTAGAAAATTCAGGACTACCATTAGTACTTATTTCTTTAATTATTACTTCATTATCAATATCTATTTACATATTTCTGTTTCCGTTCATAGAATGTTCGCATTGAACTTGTATGACTGACAACATCAGCACAATTTTTATAATGTTAAAAACGTTTTTGTAGGTAAGCCTCGTTATAAAAATTATATTCTTGCAATACCTTAAAACAATATATAATTTTCAGTTCCGGTTCCGCCCCAGTATTTTTCAGGCAGATTTTTCTTAAAATAATATTATTTCTATTCAATAAATACTTGCCAGTTTCTAGTATATGTATCAACAATGCACTTTTATAACAAAAACTCATATTTATATACCTACCTTCATTAATATTTTTCGGGATCTTGTGTGGAGTATCTATAAACCTCGCTCAGAATTCCCAAAATTGTTCTAATAAATTAAATTAAAATATCTTAATAAATTTTTAATATTATTAGTTATTTCCTTGCTCTAAAATTTAAGTTTCCGCTTACATTTCCACATTAGAAAGCAAGTCGCTTTGTTATATATTTCCTGTTTGATATGAATACCACCAGCTTACTATCCAGGAAACACTTTGAACGTGTCCTTTTCAAAATCTGTCTGAAATGCTGAATCACAGTTCTCGGACTCCAATCCTGGTTCAGCATTTTTCATGTTTCAACTCCCATTCCCAGAGGTGCTCCGCATCCGATGAAGGAAGCCAACATTTATGAAAGTGGCAGAACCACTGAAGACCTGAGAAATCGACGGTCACGAAATATATCGCTTCTGGGCCGATAATAATTTTATGAAACATTTTCGCAAACCACTCAAAATTGCCATTAAATTTCATGAAATGCAGCAAGCAACAGGTGCAGGACGGGTGATCCAAGGAACTCCTCTCGGTCCAGTGGTGCTCCGAGCGCCATTAGATCCCGTCTGCGGCTCGAGGGCCACTGGACAAAATATTTTAATTGATTTCCTGGGCATCTTGACCTGTTTTCGGGAAGCAGCCCATCCCAAGTGCCCCGTTTTCCGCTGATTAAGGAGGGCTTTTCTAGGCGATTACCGCAAATTTCGAGAGATCCTCCAGGCAATTAATTTCTTTGAGTGGAGCCTCGACGGGAATCGTTGAAATACTTTTTGTGGTTTCCCCTCTTCTGTAAGCAAATCAAAACCTCCCCGGCCCTCCATGGGGCTGCTATTTGGGGCCACATGCTGAGACTCCTGTCGTCTTTGAAAAAGACAAGCAGTCAAGTCAAAAATTGAATAGCCTATATCAGGAAAGGCGCCAGAAAGGCGTTTACGAAGTGTCGGGATGTCGAGACTATGGGGACTGGGATCACATTTCTCGTCTCTCGGGCATATCTGAGCCGTTTTCTTTATCTTACACCTTCTTGGTGCCCAAATTTCTCTAAAACTCATCAGAAAGTGGTCCAACAGCATCCTTTCCTCTGGGACCCGGCGCGACGGACGGGGCTGAATCTGCTGTGAGTGTCAGCAAACAGAGGGATGACTCAAATCAAAACGCAATTTCTTGTCCTGATCAATTTCGAAAAGTTTCTCTTTTCAATGGTATCACGATAACAACGTGCACGACGACGATTGGAACCAGCCACCCGCTTCTTTCGGTCGGGCTCGATGTCGTCTATCTTCAGACTTTAGGATGCCGTGGCGCCCGTCTGTCTTGGTACTTTAAGGCGGCCGGATCATCTCCGGGTCCCTGTTCGGCCGGGGCGGCGGGTGTCGACTGATTTCCACTGATAGCTCCGATGCTTTCTGCCATGAGAAACTTTATTAGTTTGTCACGCCGCACCGTGCGCCCCCGCATTTCACTCCAGTTCCAGCCATCGCAAATAACCAAATTTTGATAGATGAAACTCCTGACTGAAAATACGAAACTAGCCAAGTGGCTGGAATTACCCAAGACTTTCTTGGATTTCCCTGCTCCTCAGATTGCTTCTCACGAGGGTGATTGAGGATTTCCGGGATTGCTTGGATTTTCCTGATACTCACATTAGGAGGACCAACTACAGACCAAAAACATTGAGTTCTTCCTTCAAGCTGCTTCCCGTCCGCACAGTTCTGCAGAAGAATAGAGGATACTTAGATATTACAATTTGAAATGGCTTGAAGAAATTCCCAGATAGCGTTAAGACACTTCTTAGGGTATGCATTAATTGCACCTGCTGCACTAAGCAATGGTCCTCCAAAGATAATATGCCAAGAAATTCATTTTATTATTATTACTTTTAGAGTCCTAAGCAAACTTTTGGTTAAAAGGCATAGGGTGACTATAACAGCTTAGGAAAGGGGTATTTAAAGTTCTAATGAGTTTCAAGCCCGAATTGGACACTAATAATTATAAAACTCAGAACAAAATATTTATATTTAAAAACTTTATTCCTCACAAATACAAAGATATAAGTGTTTTAAAAATCGAGTAGGGTTCAGGTTTTAAAAGGGAAAACAACTTGAAAATTTAAAACTGAAATGTAGTTGATAACTTTCAAAATTGAGCAGGAAACTGAAAACATATAAACTTTTGAAATTTGATTGTTTGCAGGGAGAAAATGTTTAAGTTTTTTAAAAGAAATCTTATTTGAGATCGTTTTAGAATTGTATCTCCTTATATATATTTTTTGGAGTCGTTTCCTGTATAAAAAAGTAATATTATAGAACATAGGTAATATATTAATTAACAATTATCTGTTCATTTATGTATTATATTATAATAAAATGATCAATCAAAACTCTTTCACTCGGAGTTAATAACACTATAATATCATACCGGAATTATTTGTTCCTGAAATAAGGTTATTGCATTTAGCAAAATTTAACCTTTCCATAATAACGTTATTTGGTTTTGTTATTAAAATGCTTTTACGAAATTATCTGTAACGATATAAGTAACAGTATGACATTAAAAATAGAATTGGAATTAAAATAAGAATTAAAATTAAAATTAGAAATAAGGTCTTAGTCAAGATGCGATTGCGATATTGATGGGATCCCGAGCGCACAATATGATAATAATGTAAGGTAGGAATTTATTCGTATATTGAAAGAAATATAAACAATAAATAATAAATATAATAAGATCTCTCGGAAATTTTGTTTTTAATTATTGCACAAAGTTCAAAAGAAAACTAGTTAGAATCTTGCAAAATACAGATTGAAATTAATCGATTAATTAATAGTGCGATTAATCAGAAAGAAATTAATGTTGCCGCAAAAGTATGTAAAAAGTAAATCTTATGTTATTTTTCAAAATAATCAAATGATCAACAGGGCCAATGCAAAATAAATATTATATTTGTTGTTGATGTGCTTCTGGCGGAATTTATAAAGTAAATATTTTTACAAAATGTTTTTGTCTTCCATAAGTTTCATATATAGATTTCATCAAATTAGAGGTTATTATAATATTTCTAAGACAAAGAAGTGAGGCCAATCAGCAACGCGAACACGACGGTATCAGCCTCTTAATTCACAGGATTATATAAAACTTACCTTCTTACATAATAAAAAACAATTATGACAATTTTCTTGTACCAACACTAAAATTTTAATTAGGAAAATTTTATTCTTTTTTCTTTAATGTTCGCGCTCAGAAAATAAAATATTTCAAACAAAAATCGTTTTAATAATGTTCTCTCGGTTAAGAATCCACTGATGTCTTTTTTTATTTATTTATGTAATTACTCAATAAATTAAATTTAGTTTAAACACTAACAACTCCTTTTAATCTTTAACAATTTTATTAACTAATTACTAAACTCACTTCCGCCAAATCGCAAGCACATCGGACAGCTCTACTCTTCTATTTTAGCCCTTGGTGGCGCCACAAGTTTTTCTAACGAGTTTTTCATCAAACAGGAACCTTTAATAAACCACTCGTTCGGCTGGGCTCGCTCAATTTCGAGTGCTTTTGAGATACCTTCAGAGTTTTCGACTCAAATCCGAGTGTAAATCAAATTCAAAAATTTTTCGGCACGTCTATTATATCCGAGGTTTTTCGATTTGAGAATGGTCCGTTTTTAAAACAAAAATAATATGGAAATGCATTTAACCTACTTATTACATACTACACTTTTACTGCCTTTTATATAAGGAAAATCCTTAGTCAATAGAAATATTTTGTAAAAGGAAAATATAAATTATTAAATTGCAATGGAATTTGATTTGTATGAGTAAATTTGCCAATATTTTGATGAATATCTGGAAAACAATGAGAGGTGGATTTTTTCATTATTTTTCCCTTCTTCCCTACAACAAAGTGCTTTCGAAATCGGTCTCAAATCGAGAAACTTCAGAAATAGGGGAGAGTGGGGTAGTTACGAACACTTAAGAAAAATTGGAAGTCATGCTTAAACAATTGCAAAAAGTCAAAGTCTAATTAGTTACATATACTTACATTGATTACCTGGCTATCTTGTAAATAGAAAATTTTTTTGCAATAGCATGTCATAAGTGTCATATACTTTAAAAAACAAAATTGGCAGGCGTGGAATTTTAGGGGTAGTAACGGTAGGAATTACGGAATTTTAGGGGTAGTAACGGACAGACATAGTATTAGCTAGTTAAAACTGTGCAGCTTTAATAACTGTATATTTATTACTTAATTATTTCCAATGAAGCCAAAATACATATAAAAGTAATAATGACGTTTTTTTAAAAATAGCTCTAATATCTATAATTATGTCCGTAATTACCTCATTTTGATTCAAATGGAAAATGCACTGTCCGCAATTACCCCTCAAGCACATAAGCAGAAAGATTTAATATAAAATCTCTTTTAATTATACCATTCCCAAGTTAACTGGTCCATTTTGTCCAGCGAAATACTGTTAATAAAACTCAATAGAGATCTGATATTTGTTGATTCAAATAATACTAATAACAGGTCAAAATAATTCATCGAATAATAAATTATAAGAAATGATTGAAAATCATATAATGTTAATTTGCCGAAAAATGAGTAATATTTTGGTAATAAAAGTACCTGAAATTAATTATTTGCAAGAAACCAATTACAATCGAAAGACTTTATGAAATAATTTCGTGATATAAAGACCACAACGTTAATTACCCGCTGTAATTCCACTCTGCCTTAATAGAATCCAAATTTTTCATAATTTCATTTTAAAGTTTGGAAACCGTCCTTAAATAAACGGTTTGTGTTTGAGAAAAACCGGAAAGAAATTTTAACCAAAGTAGGAATTCCCGAAAGGTGCATTCGGTAGTTTTTGGTGTGATTCTCCACTTTTGCTAATCTATGGGCCCTCTACATGTCAGAAACCGTTAACTACAGGCGTGTGTCGAGACTCGAGATCCGAGGACCAGGGCAAATTCATTTCAAATAAGAAGAAGCATTTGTTTATTTGTCAGTTGAAGTTGAAAAGTCGCGGATTTTGCAGTTCTTCAGTTTTGTGTTGGTGCCGTTTGTGGTGTTTACAGAGCGTTTTTGCAAAACGGTCATAAACGTTTTGCTCCAATTTCGTGGAGAAAGAGTGAAAAAGGTGGTGCGCGATTTGCCGCAATGTTCAAAGGCGACAGAAGCAGGCCCGCGGAAAACGAGGGTAAAATAACCTTCTCGTGCGGCGACGACCCGATCGAGCTGAACCTGAGCAACGCGGTTTCCTACACCGAGACGTCGAGGTTCGATCCGGCGCTCCTGATGACGCCGCGCACCTGGCACATGGTCGTCCTGCACCACAAGGGCAAGGCCGGCAAACGTGAGCTCCTGAACGAGCTCTTCTCGATCGTGGGCAACAACGAGTTCTTCCCGATCGCTTACAAGGTGAGACTTTTCTCCCGGTCCCGGGAACTCCTGATTTAAGGGACCAAACATAGATTGATTTTTTATGATAGCATAATATTACAAGCACTTACACGTTCAAGTCACCAGCACGACAGCTTTCAATTCTCAATTTTATTCCCAATTTTCTGTCCTCAAAACAAAGTATCTGCCTTCGTTATTACCTTTTCAATGTCTTTTCTTTTCTTGCTGCAAATTAATGCACTTTACCCGAACTCCCTTTTCCAAATCACTTAAATTTTTCCTTCTCCCATCTCGTCCTGTTGCAAAATAAATGTGGCCTTCGCTTCCAGTTTTCTGATATGGGGACAATTTCTAAAGGCGCATCGACACCAAGGAAACGTGAAAGAAACAAAATCAAATTTTTGTCCAAAAGAAATTTGTTTCAAAGTTTCTAAAATTGTTTAAAGATGTTTCCAAAATGTTAGAAAATTTGAGGAAACGAATTTGTTTCTATTTTGTTCCAGTGTTCAGTTTAATATAAAATGTCTGACTGATCACGCGGCACTCTTTCTGCCGGTTACGTGATAATGAACATTTCTGCAAGAAGAATAAAAAAGAGATGATTAATTTGGCAAAGAAAGCTTTTACAAAGTAGAAGTGAGTACAATGGTTGTTTATTAAGTGACCTTAAGATCGATGCTTTGGGTGAAAATGCACCCATGATACCGTTTATCGGTTAAAAAATGGTCGGATACAAGTTTGTTTCAAAATTGTTTATGTTTCATAAATGTATCTTTGGTGTGAACGCGTCTTAAGCGTTTTGTTAAGAATTCTCTTCGTCTGCTTACGTAGACGCGCCAAAAAGTTGGTTGGCGTTTCGATCTGGGGAATCAGCAAGTCCCCTTATCTACTTGATTTTAATTTTAAGTGTAAACAACAAGAGAAGGCAAATCTTCCAAAAATATTTTAAACAATTTTCATTTATTAAAACTTCAATTTAGTCCAAGTTTTGTGCGTAAAGATAATTCACTTGAAGAAATTATCTGAGAAAAAAAAATAACTAACTAACTTATAGTTAATTTATAATTAGTACGCCTTAGCGTAGGTTGTATATGAAATGTAACTAAAATAAATTGCATAATAATTCTTGCAGAGCTATGAATACGATAAAAAGTTTTCAAAGTAAATGCTTCATATACCTAAATATTTTAGTGGATGCGAAGCAAAAAAGCATGTAATGAGTATTTAGGGTTTAAGCAATTGTTAATAATATTGCCAACATTTCCCTCTTCCCTAGGGTTAAATTTGGGCAGACTTATGTTCATCCTTAAATATTTATTATTTTTATAGAGGAATGATCACCATGACAAATTCCTCATCCGGAACTGCCGTCCTGCTATCCAGCGATTGTTCGACATCAGGCTGACTTTGGTACTTCCGCGGGTTCCACGTTGCACGATCCCCATGACCTTCAAATTCAACGTTGCCGAGCAGAAATACGGTCAAATTTACGCAGCCAAAAGAGTCGAGTTGGCCGTGATGGCCCAGTTCCAGAAGAAAGAAGCAGTCGAAGATGTCCCAAATGTTCTCAACCTTGAAAGGTTTGGGAACCACAAGGGTAAGAAACTTGCAAGAAAAATTAATTCAATTCGTGGATAACGCTGTGGCTACAGAATTTGCAGATATAATTATTGAGCTGAGAAATAAACCTGCTTTTGATTTGATCTGCAAGACAATCTCACAAAATCACGACATCCTTAACAACATCAACGGTCTCATCCTCAGCGATAATTGCATTGAAGACTTGTCCTCAATTCAGATGTTTAGTGGAGCTGACCTCAACCTGATAGATCTCAGAAATAATAATGTAATTAAAGCGTTTTCTCCTTGTATTTGAATTTCATTTTAATTTGAATTTTTTTCAGATCAGGAAAATATCTGATCTCAAACATCTTGTAAACGTTAATGTGACGAACTTATATATAAAAGGGAACCCATTGGCCAGTGTTTCTGGCTATTTGGAAAATATTAAAGAGATTTTACCCAATTTGGAGAAGCTTGTAAGATAAAAGAAAATTACAGAAAATTGTCGAAACGTTTATAATTTTATTTCATTTTTACTTCAGGATGGTATTCCTACAAAAAAGGGTATGAGCAATAAACCAACAAAACCTGGAGATACTATTGAGATAAATTTTGAAGGAGAAACAATTCAACCCTTCGATACGACAGCTTTGTACAAGTTCAAAAACAGCGAAATGTGGCATCTAGTCATGGTAGGTGTAGGCTAGAATTAAAATTTTTATTCTGACTGTTCATGTGTATGCGTTTCTAGCTTAAAACTTTTTATGTTCCTTGAAAATTGGTACAATAATATAAAAAGAGCTCGTAACATAATTAAAATGAAAGCGTGTTGGGAATGTTTTTCATGCATGTGAACTAAATATGAACTTTAGCTCGAGGTCGAAAGGGAGGTCAGCAACCTCCTGTTACTTAAAACCGGGGAACTCTTTGCACTGAAATTAAATATTCTGTTTTTCGTTTCTTATAAACGTTAAGCTAAAATAGAAATAATTGTTTTTATTTATTCTGTTTAGCTTATATTTTGCTTTTTTAGATTGAGCATAAGGGACATTTTTCGAAGAAGGAAATTATCGACGCGCTTTTCTCTTCAACGGCTGATATACTAGGCGAATTCTACCCGTGCTACTACAAGGTTAGTAAAACATTTCTAAGAGTGTATCTTACTAACAACTTACTCCCAAAAAATAGATTGGAGGCGAATCAGATCAATTTTTTGTTCGGAATGCATTTGACCATCTAGAGTTCTTTGTTGCTAACGGACTCGTGATCACGATGTTCGATTTGCAAACAAAATTACCAATGTTATTAAAAATGAACGTCTCAACTTTCAAATCTGGGCAAATTGAACCATCAGAACTTCTACTGCAAGTGGCATCGGACCAGTTCAATTTAATCGACCGCGTTCTTAACTTGGAAGAATTTGCACTTTCTGGGGGTAAATATGGGTGTGAAATTATTCTTTTTTTATATTCTACTGATCAAACTAATTCTTAAAGGTCTTAAAAACGTGGCTATATCTTTTGCGAACCCTCGTACACTTAGCAGCGTTTTATTAGGTTGTGCGCACAGATACCTTACGAATATCGTCGAACTAAGGCTGGGATTTAACAACATTTCTTCGTGCAAAGGACTGCACCCTTTGATAAAAATGAAGAGCCTTAAAGTCTTGGATTTAAGTGGAAATCTAATTGAAAACGTTAAAGAATTGTGTGTGATTTCAAAAGCTACCCTTAAAGAATTGCGTCTTGATGGGAATCCACTTTGTAAAAATTACAATTTTGCTGGCGACTACACGAAGGCAGTTAAAGATGTTTTTCCAGAGCTGACTAAATTAGTAACATCTTTAAATTAAATATATTTGATTTTACTTCTTTCCAATTTTTATAGGATGGAGTGATTATTTCTACAAGCAGTGGGCAACTACCGATGCAAAAGAACTTTTTATGTAACATTCAAGCTTATGATTTAGTTGATCAATTCGTCCCGACATTTTTTTCTGCTTTTGATTCTGTTGAAAGGATTAAACTCACAGGTTAAGTTGAGTACCAAAAAGCAAATTGCATCGAATTATTTTATCACATTTTTTTCCTTAGATATGTATCATCCAAGTGCTATGCTGTCTTTTAGCATGCAGTACGATCAAGGGAAGATTAATAGCTATATCGCTCCAAGAATTGCAAAATATTCGAATTTGTCTAGAAATCTCCTAAAAATGGGCGATTTCAGCAGAGCATTCACAAGTGTGTACATTGGAAAGGATGATATTGCTTCTGCTTTTAAATCTCTTCCTCAAACAGAGCATGATTTTTGCAGTTTTACTTGTGATACAACGATATTTACTGTAAGACCTTTTTATCAAAATAATTTTAAGAATTTAATTTTTTATTTCATGTTTACATTTTTAGTCCCATTTGGTGGTTATTACAATCACGGGACAGTTTCAGGAGCTGGCTTCATCTGTACTTGAAAGTGATTTACTTTTTCACTTCTCTCGGACGTTCATTCTTCGCCCTGCACAAACAGACATTGTAAAAAGAGCTCAACATTACTTGTATTTAATTCTTTCTTCGAATTATACACATTAAATTATTGCAGGGCTACTTTAAAAGTACAACAGAATACAAAATCGTTAATGAGGTCATGCAGATTTTCAATCCAACTCCCAATCAGCTCAAAAACGCTTTCAAATACATGCAACCTCAAGATGATTGTTCTATTGAAGCTACGACCGCTGAGGAAAAAGAAAGTTTTATTATTATGCTGCGGGAGATGACTGGACTGAAACCGATTTGGTGCTCAAGGTATGCTGTTCTACTGCTGATCTAAATGAACGATAATAAGACGCATTTGTTTTTAGATTTCTCGGAGAAGGTAACTGGAATTTCAGAGAAGCGCTAAATAAGTTCCTTGAACTACTTCATCAAGATCAAGTCCCTCCAAATGCGTTTCTGGAAGGGAAAACACTTTGAATTATATGAAGTGTAAAGTGTATTTAATAAAGGTATTAATTCTATGTATAAACTTTGTTCATAACAACCTTTTGTGAATTGTTTTAATTACAAATGGGAGTTTTGCAGAATTCTTGTAAAGGTTTGTGTATAATTAGCAACTGAATCTTAGAATTGAGCGGACAAATAAAAGTAAAATTTTATGCAATTTCGTCTAACTGATAGTGGACAAATTTTTCAGCTACAAATAATCATGACTATCAATATAACGTGAGTGAGAAAGTCAGTGGCCTATTTATGAATTCAATCGAATCCATTCGAATGGCATCGAAAAGAGCTTTCAAAAGCATCCTTTAATAGAAATGCCTTAATAAAGTTTTTAATTTTTCAATTGATTTTTTCGTTCAAAGTGTTTAAAATTATTTGATAGAAAAATCCAATCGAATTATATCGACGTTATGTGAGGAAAAATGAGAAATTCATCGAAATCAAAGGTAACTAAAATGAATTTATGAATATTAGTCTTTAGTAAGTTCTTTTCGATTCGATTCGAACGGATTCATGAATAAGGCCAGTACTAAGAGGGTAATTGGATTATCCCACGATTAATTTTTTAGGTATAAACCCTAAGCTAACCCATAATTATTTTAAAAACAACTTTTTAAAGCGAATTCCTCTTGTTGCCTTATCTTTTCTGTTAATTTAATGGCTGAAGTGTCACGTTTTATTATTGTAGTTTGATAAGCGAAACTTTCATTACATTACAGATTATTAAAATTATGATAATTAGTCTTTTAGCATTGCAAATTCTAATATTATGCCTAATTTAGCAACTAAATTGACACAAAAGCTATAAAAAACCTAAGTATGTAGCATAATTAATACGAATTTAATTGCATTTATGAACTTATGACTAAAATTAGGATTATACCGAAAACAGGAGTGCTTTAATTATGACTTTTGAGTTCTTTATACAGTTGTATGTTGTATGGATGTAAATTGTATTTCTAAAAGTGAGGATTTTGGTGTTTTACTGAGAATTTTTAAATGAAAAATGTGTTATTTCATAAATTTCTCACTGCGAAATTATTTCAGATTTTTGATAAAAGGAAAATTTAATTCAAGGGGTTGTTCTGATTTTTGAGACAAATCTTTAATATTTTTATGCACAAAACTTTTTACAAAGTAAAGCAACCCATATAGTTCGAAAAAAAATGACAAATGGTTCCAGCGACAGTTCTACCCCATTTATTAGTGTGAAACACAAAAGTTATGTCCTTTAGTTCGCTAATGTGTCAACATTAATTAGTCAAAATTTGAACAACAAAAAATTCATATGAATTTAAAAACTATTAACCTCTTCAGGGACGAATTTTTTAAAGGTAGAAAAAGTGGTTTCATGTTTTATTTGATTACTACTTGTTTACATAGGTTTTACCGGCAGCTACTCTATAAGTAAGAAAAACAATTAGTATAAAAAAGGGAACTTATCTCACATATGTACATATTGGACAATAAAGTGTTTTTAACATATAAATTCATGTATGTTTTCAAAATAAAGCAGTCATTATTATAATATAACTAATAAAATTTTATACATTACATACATTATCAAAGATTTATGATATTTGTCCAATAAACAAAAAAGAAACCTCACTGTAACCAGAGGCAGCTTTTAAATGTTGTGGAAGCAGTTAATTTCAAGTGGAATAAAATGCTATCCATGCTGCAACACTTCAAATTTTTTGGTTTTACTGTCGAAATATTGTCTAATGAGTATTTGTTTAACAATTTTGAATTTTTTTTCCAGTTAGAATAATTTTAATTTCTAAAAATCTAAACATCCACATATGTGGCCAAGGGTGTGAAAAGACTAATTTTTAATTGCAATCTGGGCTCTACTTTACCAACTACATAACTCTTCTTTGCAATATTTGTTTAACGTTCGTGGCCAAGTGCAAAGTGAAGAAATGAAAAGTGTAAAATGAGATATTACAATTTCTGTTTCACCAAACTAAAATTGGCAAAGTGGAAAGAATTCATTTGAAAAGTGTAAAGTCTTTGCACTTTGCGAAATGTTTCGTTGTTTTGCTTCACCAAAATGCTTTACTTTGCAAGTTATCTTTATTTTAGCAAATAATGCAAAGAAGAAATTCTCTTTGCGGTTGGTATCGTATGCTCAATGTTCATAATACCGATAATTAAAAACCCGATTTTCATAATTCAAAAAAAGCCCCGATAAAAAATAATACCGACACTTAAAATTCCGATTTTTAAAATCCTGAAAAATCTTAACTGACATATATGTATTTGTAAAAGGAAAATATTTAGGCATTTTGTAAAAGGAAAATATTTGGTCAGTAGATATTTTTTAAGAGGAAAATATTTAGTTAGTCGGTATTTTTATTTAGTCAGGATTTGTAAATTTTAGTCGGGATTTTTTTCAGTCTATACTTTTTTTTCGGAATTTTGATGGTTCCAACAATAGGGCAAAAATCTCAGTTACTGCATAGTCGGCATTTCAAAAGTCGGTGTTTCGTTGCGATCCCTTTTCTTTGCAGTCAGATTTACTACATATAAGAATAATTATCAAACGAGAAAACTTTACAGTATTTGTAATTAATAATTATTATTTAATGTTTACACGTGAGAAAATATTCTCTAAAAAATGGTAGGCACAATATACATATGTATTACTTTGAAAATGTGTGAAGCACGATAATAAATGGTAAAGTTATAGTTTTAATTGGTGAAATACATACACTGTGCAATCTTCAACAGTCCGCAAAGTGAAAAGTAAGGAAGACAATCATTTTTTTTTTTAAATTTGCAAAGTGAAAAGTGTTTGGTGAAATAAGGTCCAGGTTACAATTCAAAATTAATACATATAATATTTAAATTCGATTCTTTTTGAAGGCACGTCAGTGGTCCAAACCGAATGCCTCTTTCCGTGGCGAGTCCTTAGACGGCGCTTCAGCAGAAGAAGTCCTTTTTCGAGGACGCCAATCGAAACAGCTCGGAGGTGGCACCCTCTGGGAGCGGCTAGCAGGACGACCCCTGACCTATATTTCAACTTGTTGAGCTTTGCGGGTTGCGCATGCGCGGCCCCGTTCCCCAGTGCCGCCACAAAGGATGCACCCGGCCGCCCGACTCCCGAGCCCCTCCACGCGCTGATTTATTATCGTTTAACGTCTCTGCCTGAATTCACCGGGACCGGGTCGGCCGCCCGGCATATCAACAGATACACACTGCGACCCGAACGGGGGTGGCCCGGTGGGCGTCGCGGCGGTGGGAGGCCAGAATCAACAGAGTTTTGTGTACATTGTGCATTCCGTTCCGATTGCGGCCGTCCCTCAGCGCCGGGGCTCCTGCAGGATTCCTCGCCAGCCGCCGGCTCGTTTCCCACCGCGTTCCCGTCTCGGGCGCACGGGTGGCGCTCCCGGTTCCTGCCCGGAACCGATCGGAACTGACGACGTGCTTGGCCCCGTCGGGTTCGGGTTCAGTCCCTTCGTCAGCGCGGCCTCATCCAGACGGAGCTTAGTCGAGTGCTGCCTCTAGCAGGAGTTGGTCGATCTTCGCTCTTTAGTTACGCACCGGGAGGAGGTGCCTGTGCCTGTGCGACTCCCATCCGAGGTTCCTGCGGGTCTCGTGCATTTCGGTCTGAACCCGGATTTTACGTGCGATCGTATCCTTCGGGCCTGACCTGGCCCAGTGCCGGATCGTTTTTTTTAATCGAAATCGATTGTGATTTAGTGGCCTCGCTGCGTGCGGGGGTGATTTTTTGAGAGCGATAGTTTCCTCGGTGGTGCTTAAACCAGTGGAAGGATGAATTAAGTGACAGTGTGACCCCCGCTTTACCTGACCGCGCGCTCGATCAGGTGTGTGACCCCCGCTCCGAGGAGCTAACCGTGGATTAGACAGAGCCCCGAGTATTTCTAGCTGAGTGCTTTCTTTGAAAAAAGGACTGCGGAATCGCCGGATGCCCCGGTGCTAGAGTGAGTTTAATTTTTAATTAAAGAAAAATAGATACGACCGGAGGGGAATTTTACCACTGCCGCCCCGGCCGGAATGGGGCTCTCGGGTGCCAGCGAGTGTCGGGCCTTTTATGTTTTTTGGATTAATTAAATATACGGCGCGGGGTATCATTTGTCTTTTTTTCCACCGAGCGGATGCAGCCCCGGGAGGAAGGAATTCTTCTTAAGGAGCTTGTTACGCTGCGTCTCCGGCGTCGGCCGTTGGACGTCGGGACGGAGGTGCACGTCACCATCGAAAACTATTTTTCTCGATGTTCACTTCTTTTGTGCTCGGGTTGGCGGAAACGGAGGATTTCAAGTTTCCTCTTTTGCCCTCACCGCTGGTGGGCGGCTGCGGGGCCGCAGCCGACGGAGCCCCAAATAACGTGTGGTGCTCGGTGGCGGCTGCTTCTTGGGGCCCTGGGGCTGGGATCTTCTGTCACAGGACTCCTCTTGGCGGTGCTCCTGCCCCTGTTGATGGGAAGCAACTTTCAGGAAACTTTAGCCAATTGGGAATTCGCTTAAGTCTTTTGGCAACTTAATTAAAGGAACCTCGTCAGCATAACGGAAAAAGTCCAAATAATTCCCTCCCGCCGCAATCTGGGGCAGCTGCGGATGGGGCGGCGGGGCGCTGCGGTCAGAGTTTCGCCCCGAGCGACTGGGGTGGGTTCTTACACAAAGTCGCCTGGCGAAGGGGGCTCTTTTTCACGACGATAAATAGTTGTGCATTTTTATGGGACACTTATTCACGAGGTAAAACTTTACTGCGGAGTTTGTATGTCGTAAAATAAATAGTCGGCCAATAAACAATTAACAGTAAACTGAATATCGCGTTAGTCGTTTTGTTTTATTGTACCGTTTTATAACACTAACTGTTTGAGTTCAGGATCTTAATTTGTGTTGCCAAAACTGTTACCTAAAATTAAGCGCTTTCTAGAAAATGTCTTATAACAGAACTCTTCAGTCTTAACTTTTCGAAAAAACACAATTTTATATTAATTTTGCATAAAAAATTGATAAAAATGTATTGTATTATATTAGCATACTAAAGTCTTTAAGACTTATTAGTAAGAACTATGGTACACGGAAAAAATTTCTGGCAATAATTCCTGTATTTTGTGATGGATTTTAGGATACTGCATTATTTTGGTAATATTTTCTGTAGTTTTTAAGGAGATCTGCTCCTTTTTCAATATACATTGTGGATTTTATTGCAACGTTCGTGAATTTGTTGGGAACTATTTTGCTATCCCATTTTTTTTTTCCGTGTACCTATTTTATAAATCTAAAAAAGAATGTAGGTATTGATTTGAGTCATATTTGGAAGAATTTGCACCATTATTTTGGTGGGTAAATTTTTGATAGAGGATATAATTTTCATCCTTAATTAATTTCAATACACTTCTTTTGATGAAACATTATAAAGATATTGGTTTAGTTAGGGTCAGAAGTGACGAATAGTTATGCACGTAAAAAAAAATGACTCGGTCACTTGTACTTGCCGGGATATTTAATTTTGAAATTTCGAAAAATTACATTTTCCCGTCGCAGTTTTCAGGATAGTATATAGTTACCCAAAAAAAAAAAAAATCTTTGAAAATTGTATGAAATTTATAAGTTAAAGTACGCTTTTAAAAATTTAAATTTATTTCTGATGTTAAATAAACATCTTGAGAAGATACAGATCGACAAAATTTTGTTTGCGGTTTTTTTTTTTTTTTTGTATCTTAAGATTCCTACAAGATCCGTAAGGAGACCTCAAACTCAATTTATGCGTACTAAATATAAGAAAAGAGTTATATTTTATAATTTGTCAGTTTTATTCCTACCTATTTATTTTAGCTAAATTACCAATTGTGAATATGGAAAGATAGTGTAAAATCTCTTGAAGTTTCAGACAATTATTTTTTAATTTAAATAAATTGTGACAATAAAAACGAGTATTTAAATATAATTTGATTGAATGCATGTTTGGTGCAATATACCTATTAACATTTTTAAAAAGAAGACATTTAATTTGAATACATTGAATATAGTTGTAAGTAGGTTTTAATAAAAAATCCCCAGGTGTAACTAGTCAGAGAATAAAAGAAAACAAAATTCCTTGTAAAGTAGTACTTTAATTTAAATTCAAATACTTATCAAAGGTAAAATTCGTTTTTAGTAGGTATAATTTTTAAAATAATTAATAATAGATGTTGCATGTTAATCATATTTTATTTTTATTACAATACTTTTTACAAATAGTCCAAAAGATGTGTTTTCTCCTTATTTCACCCTGTTTTTTTTCGAAAAAGTAACGAAAAGGATCCACTTTTTTAATTTCATGAATATCAAAACGCCTTTTAATAAAATTGATTAGGATCCAAATAAGTTTTAAAGTCAAATGGTAGCAATTTAAAATAGTGTTCTGCTATTTTCATTTGTGGAGTTATTCAATTTGGCAATGAATGGCTAAAATGTCGTATTATGATAAAGTTTGTGAATTACAAAATACTATATATATTTTTGCAAAATCAAATGTTTTAAAAATGTTTTTGGTTTAACAACACACGTACGCTTAAATATTTTATATAATAGAAAATACGTAGAAATTTCCTTAATGTCATTTTAATTCACAAATTTTGTATTTCCAAAGCCCCTGAAGTACAACTTTCGACAAAGGCGTCCCTTGCCCTCAGGTCGGTGGTGAATGTCCTGCTGGTTTTTCGTATTTCGGGCTTCAGAACGGCTCCTGGGGAGTGTTCATAACTCGACGACGGACAACGGTAGCTGAAGGCGGGTCGCCTGGCCAAGTTGTGCCACTTTTTGGCAGAAACTTTCTCCCCAATTTAATCCCGCTTTTGCATTTCCTTATAGCTCAATTGTTTCTAATTAAAAGGAAATGAACGGCGCTCCGACGGGCGGAAGGGACGTCTTTCGGGCCGCTCCGCCGCGCCGCAACGAGGTAGTTGTTGTAGTTGTCGTAGATGTCGCTCTCATCTGTTGCATGTCCCGTGCCAGCTGCCAGGATGCACATCGGTTCCTGATGGAGCACTTTTCAGCTCCGAGTTCCGACCGAAAACTTCTTGAGGGAGTGTTCCGAAGCCCGCAGAGAAGAGCTCCGGCTTAATTGAATCCCGGCCCTCCGTTACGCCCCACATGAATGCATATTGCGGCTCCGGAGCCCGCCCCCGCGACCACCAGTTACAAAGTTATACAATTACGCTTGTAAGTGAATTTTCGGGACGTATGAAAGGTTCTTATATTTCCTTTATTCGCAATCGCTCCTCCGGCGACGTGGGGGCCCCCGGCCCGCGCTGGCATTCCTGGAGCACCTCCGCGCCGCCGTCTTTTCAAAGCCCATTCACCACTCAGATTTGATTTTGAGATATTGCGTTCTTCCCGTCGCCCGCCACCGCCGCCGCTACTGGCGTTACATAAGTTGCCCGCGGCGCGATCCTTCGCGGTGCTGGCTGCTGCTACTCGATCTCAAGAAATTGCTCCGCCGTCGCCGCCGACGCGACGGAATGACTTACGTTACGCACTGACTGCAACGGGTGAAAATAATTGAAGTTGAAGAAAGGAAGTTTTCATGGGTGAGATTTTCTTGAAGATCTCTTTGGAATGATTGCAGCAGTTTTAAATTAGCGCGATATGTGAATGCCGCTCAATTTCAAGAATGCTGCTTTGTTCGCGGCTGGCAGTGGTAGATGCATTCCGTGACCCTATTTCTTTTTTAATCTTACTTATCATATGAATGCTCTGCTACTCAAAAATTCAACTTTCTCAAGAATTTCTTCCCTTTGTACTTCCTTGGATTTAAGTTAGAATATGATTGAAAATTAGATACATAATGTGTTTTAATTTGTAATAACTAAAATGAACAGCTTAATTTATTTTTATTGCTTCGTAGAAACTGAGAAAGAGAGTGGACAAAAAATGAGACTTTTAATTCTTTAGAAAATCAGTGATGTTTAAAAAGTTGAAACAAAAATGAGTTGTCAAAGCAAAAACTCTGGAATTTTGAGCCCTCATATTGTACGAATGGTCCCGCATTAAACCGCGAAGCTATTCACTAATTTGTTCATGCTTTAAACACATTTGGAATCTCGAGTTATTGTTTTTTAGTGTGGCCTAATATACGCCAACAAGCTCAATATTTATTTGAATAATTGAATTTTTTAGGAACATCGAGTTTTAGCCATGTGGTCAACATTTAGCCGTGGAATGTTCTTACCAGACTTAAAAGGTTTATAATATGTTTCTTTTTATTTAGGGGTATTATACCCGCTAAAAAAGTAGCATAAGATAAGTTGTTGAAATTGTATTTTCTTAGCATTCTCAACTGCCAAAAATTTAAAAGAATTAATTAATGATCTTTTTTTGTAAAAATGGACACAATTCTATTTCAAATTTAAATCGCTAATATCTTGGCGAAATGTGATCCGATAGGTACCAATTACAATGAGCTAAAATTTGATGTAAAACTGTTTAAAAAACCACGTATAAATGGGCATACATATTGGTTACTACATTTTTGGAGTTTTAGATCAAATACTCAGAAAGATTTACATATATTTTTTACTAGGGAAAATTACCTGATTTACCCACAAAAATTCACATTTAATATACGTACATATCAAGCTTGTAAAGCAAAATAATAAGTCTTGTGTACATTTAAAATTACTACACTTTCGGATAAAAATTCTGTAAGTTATACAATTTCGGAAGTGTTTTTTTACCTAAGCGTTGGGCAAAAACTTTCTCAAATGCTAGAACAAATTAACAACATTTTTTAAAACAAAGCGAAAAGTCTGCGTGCTCCCGCCAATTAAATGATTGTAAACAGTTAAATTGATTAAATATATTTTTTTAAAATACCTCCAAAATTACTGAATCGAATCTAAAAATTTGAATTCAGGTAGGTACCACAAGCAAAATAAACGAGTGATTTCCGCAAAATTCTGGAAAATACATATATGCAACTGCTTTTTAGAAGCTGGTTACAAATGTTACAGACTATCCAGAAATGACGGTTTATAATTATTTGGTTTGAAAAAACTCTGCTTTCAACCCTTAATCTCTCTAAGCATTTAAAAGTACTCCTCTGAGTCCGCAAATCCCAAACTTTTATGCGACGTAGAGGGACACATAAATAAAATTGGACATTAAAATGAAATCGTGCCCCAATCACGGTGATTTAGGCCTGCATATTTCACCCGAATTGCGCCCCCGCCAACGCGTCGCTGCATGCCTCTTTGATGCGTTCGTCGCGCAAGAGATCGCCAGAGGGAGCTGCAGCGAATTTCAGTTTTAATCGTGTCCCGGCGAACTGTGAGTGCCTCGGCAGTGGGCTGAAGTAATCACGCTTTGCTAAACTACCATAAAATTACAAATGACCATATCCAGAACTGTTTTATTGGAATAGTGGCGTCCACTGCTTTTATCTACTTTCGCTTTGTTGCGGACCACCGCGCTCAAATTTCGCATAAACTCCACTCGGCTGTATGGTGAATTCCGACGGCCACCCCCGTTCCAACGCCAATCCACGTTGACGGGGAAGTGGTCTATAGATTTATTCAGTGCACTCACGAGCCACCCGCATCGCAAAAATCGCTTAAACTTAATCGCTAAAACTACAAATAGGCGCTGCGACGGTATTGCGACCTGTGAAAAAGGTTTTTTCCCTCAGGGCGCAATCTGCTTTTCATCGTAATTCCTAAAGAATCCCATTGTTTTTTCATTTCGTTTGGCGGAGTTGTGATGCTCGTAAAGGAGCTCCAATAAATTTCGAAATTTCTCAAGCAATTTCCGCGCCACGAAAGTATGACATAAAACGAAAAATAGTGGTTTTTCGTTTTGGACCGATCCAGAGCGCGGCTACGACTTCACTTATTTCAGCGCGTAAAGGTGGCCGGATTTTGGTTGGACTCTCCCATTTTCCACCATGTTCATTGGATATAAACTGGAATCAATTTTAAATTATACCAAACTCCATAAAACGTTACGTAAGTTATTGCCTCATCGTAAAAGTGTGATATTTATCCGGGGTGGAGCTCATGAAAATTTCGAAATTTTTATGTTGGAAAATGCAGAGGTAGGAAAATATTTAATGCAGTCAAAGCAGAAAAACCCGCACACCTCTGATGACTAACGAAGGGAAAGGGCCTGGAAGGGGATGTTTTATTTCCGCTTTTCATTTACAAGAGGAGATTTCCTCGGTAGCAGCTGTAAAGGAGTTTAGCATGCCATTTTACGGCAAGCCCAAGATCCAAGTGCACTAGACCGGCAGACAATGGTTTATTATCACACAACAAAAATGTAATTGAATACGGAATATACTGAGTTTACACCTTTTCCAGGTGTTAATTTAATTTTCCTGTGCAAAGTAATTAATCTCGCGAAAACTTTATGCATTACCTCACCTTGGTGCGCAGCGCATTTCTATCTCGCCGCAATAACACCGTCCCTACGTACGAACACAGCCTGTGAATTGCACAACTGTTTACCGGGTACAGGGTGGGTATTTACCGTGGGAAATAGGGCCCTTTTAAAATCCATAATTTCATCATTGCAGGAAATGATAATTTGAATTGTAAATAAACACAACTTTGCCCTAAAGGCATCTTAATGAACTCGTTATTTACAAATAAGCAGAGGAAGTGCTCTTCTCTTTGCCGGGATGATACATATTTAATTTTGGCAAACAATCCTTAATCCCTCCCTCGTTTAATATGTGTTTTGATTCTATCTGATGAATGATACCAGCGAAAGAAACTTCCATCAATTGGTTTAATATGTAATAGCTTACTGGTCCATTGTAGAGGCATGAATTTTTTTGGGAAATTACAAGTAAGTAAGGAAAAAAGGCACTTAATGTACATATATAGTGTGATATTTTTATTTATTTTATAAGCTTAATTGCCTAGAAAAAATTATTAAAAGCGTCTAAGGTACAACACTTTCACTATAAGAAACATCTCTCCAGTTTTATGTGTTATATCCTACGAAATCGTATGTTAAAATGTCAAATTTAAAGTTTGAAATACAACGCTCCATTAATTTTACTTAAAATGTTTCATAATTCATACACCTACATATGTATGTACTTTAAATTCAGGTTCGGTCGAAATACTTACACTGCTTTATACCACAGCTAAATAACTATTTTCCTTTTACAAAACGCCTACTATTAAGTAAATATTTTCCGATTACAAAATTTCTATTTACTTAATATTTTTCTTTTAGAAAATGCCTATTAACTAAATATTTTCCTTTTACAAAAAGCTTATTGACTAAATATTTTCCTTTTGCAAAATACCTGTTGACTAAATATTGTGTTTTTAATAGGGGGTTTTAGAACATTTGGCAAAAGGGTGCCGTGCAGGTATAAAGCTCTTGAGATAAAATAAAAGAATTTAAAATACACATATAGGAACCATTTTTAAATTTCGAAATTTCGACGTCAGTTGATTGTTATAGTGTCCGTTGTACATATAAGGGCGGATGTAAGCAAGTACCTCATTTGGGAAAAAACTCCGTAGTTGGTAATTACAATGAAGGACAGGAATAAATTGAGCAAAAATAAATCCCTCAAAATCCCAAGATAAGACAGAACTGTGTCAGCTGAGAAATGGGTCAGTGCTGGAATTGGCCACCGTCGCGCGCCATCCGAGAACCGTGAAAAACAAACCTCTTTACTTGGTAAGACGTTCTCGTGCGATGTGGCCCCGTTTTGCACGTTGTTTAGAGTTTTATAAATAAATCAATGCAATGCAGCTTTAAGGTCGAAACTCTGGGCGAACTTCTTTAGATAGGAACGAGCCCTTAAACATGAAGCTGAGATTCCCTGAGAGATGGGCTCCTTACAGCGGATCCTTTCCTCGCCTTCACTAAGATCGAGTTCTCCCAGGCGCCTTTTATTTTCCCCGGGGAAAATTGTCAAAGACGAGCACACTAAAGAGGAATTGCATTATTCAATTGCGGCTTCAGGGCCGGTAATTGATTGGTTAACGTCCAAAATTCTCTCAGTGCTGTTTGTTTTTGCACCCCTACATGCCATGAATTATTTTTCATTAACTGCCTGACAGGGGAGTTATTCATCCTACTGGTTGAGACAGAAAATTCCCAAAAAGCGACTTATAATTTATGCTTTGTTAGAAGACCAGAGTTTAATTTATATCTGAGTTATGTTGTCTCAATTCTCAGACGATAAGCAATTAACGTAGTTTTGGGAATGTTTAACTTTTCATGCGTTCTTATATATACGAACTTTAGACCACTTTAATTTGGAATATTCACAATCAATTTTAAATTTTCAACAAATATACGAAGTAAATATACCTGAATAGCTTCACTTTATTTCTTTAGAATGTACAATACATATAATTTAAATATTTGTTAGACCGTTCGTCACTTAAGGAGAACCCGAACAATAAAATACATACATTCAGTTTTAACGGAGATGATTCGATATTTGTGTAAGAAGATTTTCTTAAAAATATAAATAATACCTGTATAAAAGCGTAATATTGGATCTTCTATTGCCTTTTAAAATAAAACATCCGAAACTTCTGGCCTTATATTAATATATTTTTCACACTTTTTGTTTAAACATATTTCGAGTGCGCAGCATTTTTTTTAAATTAAAAAATTCAACAAAATTTGTATTATCGATCAATTAAACGTACGGGTTCAAATAAAATCCCCATTAAGTAGTAAAACTTAACATAGTTATATAATTATTAGCTGTGTTTTTTTCATATCGATTCCAGATCCAGGTTTTGCAGGAAATTTTTGACTCAATTGAAATTTATAAATAGACCCATATTAAGCATTTTATTATTTAACAAAAATGAAATCAAATTGCCTGGCTTTATATCCACATTGTGTCAAAAACTTAATCCAAAAATTTATCTGGTTCTAGATTTAAAAATTAGATGGAGAAATATCATGGCAATTACATGCATTTTTCTAAATTTTTAAGTTTTATTACGTGACGAATTTTAAAATTCAATTCAATTAAAGATTTTCTATCTACAGGAAAAAAATTTGGATAGCAAAAATCCCCAACCAATTTACGAACGTTTTCGCCATAAAATCCACAACATATATTTGAAAAGCAACAGATTTCCTTAAAAGTTACAGGAAATAATGTCAACATTTTACGCTGGTCCTTAAATTTTAGTTAGAATCCCTGTCTTTTTCTCAAATATCACCCAAATAATGCACTATTCCAAAATCCATCGGAAAATACAGGGATATTGCCAGAAACGCCGCGATATTCCCGACAAATTTTTTTCCGTGTAGCCAGTATATAGCTATTCTCATTATAAAATAAGTTTCCATCTATATATCAAAATCATTCCGAGTCATCTAATTTTGTTTGGAGAGCATAGAAAAACTTAGCTTTATCAATTTTGGAAATTTTCGAATATTCATGCAACTGTTGAAACGTTACTTCCATCGACATTAAAGAGGAATCGAGCAATTTTTTGAAGATTTCAAATTTTGAAAATTTTGTGGGAATTTATGCAAGCAGCAGCGACATCTTTAGAATTTTGTTTCCTGGGCGATCACCTTGCAATGTCCTACCCTAACAATGGCACTGATTGGGGCCTATTAAAATTATATAAAGAGAAATATTTTAAAATGAAAGTGCACCTTTTAACAACACGTACTCTACATGAATTTATGTATGATATGTATTATGTATGTACGAAGAAAGTTGGAAACATAGCCCTTTCTTTTTGCTAAGAAGACATGCAATGGTCAGTAAAATAGCGACTTATTTGTTAAGGTTTTCTTGTTTATGTATGTATTATGTTATGTTATGTTGCTAACAAACATGCTGGTAAATAATGCAAGCAAAAACAGCCATCAGCGGACATGAAGCCAATTAACAGTCCATCTACCCATTTAAGTGCAAAAGAAAAATGACAAGCACTTAATATCCACTCCAAGTTGCGTCCCACTCATTACGTATTCTTAGGGAGTCGTTAGGGACAGCCTCTCCTCCTAACTCCAACTAACTAGGAGCGACCTAATTCAGGGCTCCCCGAAGAAAGCAACCGGGTTAAAAAAGGCTTGTTAATTTCCCTCGCCTTCCGCGATGTTTTACGCACTCCACGAACAATGGGAGCACTTTTTCTGCAGCCGGAGCACTTGAAAAAAATCACTTGTTGCCGCGCGCCGCGAGCCCCGGCTACAATCGCGTTACTTGGCGACGCAACGATGACGAGTTTTAAGTAAACTTAATAGCCGCGAAAATTCTTCGCGAGCGTCATTTGCATTTCTGCGAATTGTAAGAAAGTTTAATGCAATCTTGCTCCTTATAGAGTCTCAGTGCAGGGCCAAAGTGGGGCAGGAGGGATCACTCATCTGTGCCCAAGATTATTGCTTGTCAGTGTAAGCGCCTTAGGCGTTTGACAAACTCGAGGTGATTGAAATTGTCCCCATTACCGCTATGCATATCAATTATGAGCCGAACAATGAAGTCATGTGCACACGTGGGGAACTCGTGAGAAATTGTATTAATTCAGCCGAAGCAATCCTCCAGGTAATGGGTCTTCCTGTCATTGTCCGGGACAGTCGACTGCTTGATTCGATTAGTTTTCACTTTACGTTGGCCGGAGCACTGTGACCCGGGACGACGCCCTCAGGAGCTCCACTCGACTTTGAGGTGGCCTACTTTAAATGCTAGCGATGCACTCATGCAAACTCTTTCGGGGCATCCGCCCTCGATGTTAATTGCGACTAGTTTCTTCGAGGAGATATGGAGTTTAAAAGGCCAACAATAACGCAATTTTCTTATCGACCTACAAAGTGCTTGCGGGGTGAAAACAGTGCATAAAACTTTATTCTTCAGGTTCTATAGTTTGCACTTGTTAAGAAAAGAAGACCCACCCAAGAACTAAATTAAGTTTAATTATGAAGCAAATAATCAAAAAGGAAATATTCTAATATAGCTATAGCAAATGCTTATTTATTAGCGAAGAGGTTCAGAAACTGGGTGTTTTGAAAACTTTAGTAGAACAATACTGACTATAATAGCGAATACTCTTTTAAAAGACTAAATACACCGAAGAGTAAATAACCCTTAGCTGGCACCTAGGAGTCAGATTGACTCCAGCCTCGTAATTCCCACTCGAGTAACCTTATGGGACTTTTAAATTTATTTTTCGTATTTTAATATTGGTTATTTCTTAAATTTCATGTTTTTTATTATATCAATAGAGCATTGTAAAAGGACAGTGAATTTTATTTTGAGATAACAAAAAAAACGAGCGTGCCTTACAGTAGTCGCATATGATATGTAACATCTGACATCTCACCTGCAAATCGCATTAACTTTAAAATTTGACAGTCCGCCATTTTGGATTCGTAAATTCTAACAGTTGATTTGAAATAAGCGACCCCGAAAACCCCAAGTACCAAGTTTGGTGCAAATGGCATTAACTTTAAAATTTGACAGTCCGCCACTTTGAACTCGTAAATTCTTACAGTTGATTTTAAATAAGCGACCCCGAAAACCCCCAAGTACCAAGTTTGGTGCAAATGGCATTAATTTTAAAATATTACAGTCCGCCATCTTGAATTCGTAAATTCTGACAGTTGATTTGAAACAAGCGACTCCGAAAACCCTCAAGTTCCAAGCATTAACTTAATAACAATAGCATTAACTTTAAAATTTGACAGTCCGCCATATTGAATTTCCTGTTACACACTTGCGTCTCTTTTCACGAAATCACTCCCACGGATTTCAGGAAAGCGAGAAGAAACTCAAATCAAATAGCGCGCCGCTTCTTCACTTCCTGTTACACACTTCCGTCCCTTTTCACGAAATCACTCCCAAAACCGAGAGTAAAGATATTACATATCAAAAACATAAGCTGGTTCACATCAGGCATTTTCGTGCAAATCCAGCTATGAATTAATATTATTTTTATTAAAAAGTTCTGTAGCTTGTGTGAGATGCTGCACCAGTTATTATTAAGTATATGAAGATCGAATCTTGGCGATCGTAAAATTATAAAATTCTTTCATGTTAAGAGTAATGTTAAGACAACATTCATAAAACTACTTGGTTTTATTTTATTGTTATGTAATTTCTTAATAGAAAATTTATTTGGCTATACATACATATGTGCATTATACGGTTTTATTAGTTTATTTAATTTTCTTCTATTACTTTTTAGAAATTGCAGTTAATATTTTGACATGATAACGTCTTATAAATTGGTCGACCCGAGAGTCATTTACGAAAACTGAAGTAACGTAACGTAACGACGAGCCTGTAACGTGAGCAGGATTATGAGGAAATCTTATTAGAAATTAAAAAGACAACGTTTCATTTCAATATGAAAATTCATTATAAATTCTAAGGAGTGGGAACCAGAAAAATTTCCTCTTACATCAACGAAACAATTAGCCTATCCAATAAATTAAAAATTTAATAAGAAACCTATTTGAAATTAAAAATTTAAACTTCATTTAATCCTTTGTTTTAATAAACTTACACAACAAATAAGACGTTGTCACGTAAACATCGATCGTAAACCAACTTTACAGACAATCAACTTTTTTAATACAAATTTCATGCTAATAGAATTTTGGGTTAAACCCCATACAAAAGCGTCCATTCTTGTTTAAATAAAGATTGAACAATAAACATATTTAAAAAACAAACATAAAATGAGTATATTTTAATTTTAATTCGTGGTTAGATCTATAAATTGATTTTAAAATGTTTTATCTACCTTTATAACAATTTTTCAAAAAATGTATTGAAGTTGAAATTACTTCGAGCATCTCTCTAAATCCATAGTATAAATGAAATTATGTGATGTAAATGTTCAATTTGCAAAATATTGTAGTTTGCAGGTTACAAAAAGTTCAAAAGATGCCTAACGAGGTTAATTCTGATGGTAGTGATTTATCCAGCCAATCCTACTCAGTTCTTAACGCGTTATATATTTTTAAAGAGAGGATACAAATAAGTTGTTCATCATCTGAAGGTGTCACACAAAGTAACCTTAATATGCTTTTCATGCTGGGGAAGTCATTCGTTTCCATCACATTTACTTTTCTTCATGGTTCTCTTATTTAAAAGCGATTTGAATTTCTTCGCAGTTCTTTCACGCAATGAGCGCTATACCTGGCGTCGCGACGGTGTCGCATCTGCGACTCCGCGAAACGGCATGAAGAATTGCTTAAAGAAATCTTTATGCAAAGTCGGTGCTGGGGAGGCTCAGGGATTCATTCGTTTGATAAAGCCCGGCCCGCGTTTTTTTTTCTTAGGTGATAACTCATTTGTTTCCTTCATCCTTCCAAAGTGTGTCCTTTCCCAGGCATTTAAGCATTTTTTTAAGGTATTAAGGGCAGCCGTATATTCGGGGCCAATTTAAATAACAAAGGGTTTCTTGGCATTTTTCATAAAATCCAAGATCGTAAACTATGGAATTTCTTAAACGGTGCCCCTTAAAAACATCCTGGAAAGTTATTTATTGCTCCCTCTGGAAATAGAATGAGAAGCTTCTTTATGTATCCTGGAAGTCTTACGAAGAAGCTCAACATCATCTTGGGGAGTAAGTAAATTACGAGGAGAACGTACAACGTTTAGATGGTGTCTTTTACACAGCGGCGATTAAACTTTGAAACTATGGGAGGCCTTAAATCACATCTTTATTACGCCAATTTCGATATCTGCCAAAAGTTGGCGACTCCTCCGAGATTAGTGGGAATTGGTATCATTTTTAAAACGTGGTGGGGACGACCTTTTATCTAAATCACCTCGGGTTAAGAAAGCTGAAATAAGAGTCCGTGACAAATGTAGGTAACCCAGGGGACACTTCCAATCGATGGGAAACAAATTCCCTTCATTTGGCGCGTAAGGGCAGACGCTAGAATTTCTCTGGTGGCAGGTCCATGGACTGGGACAGGTCCAGGTCCAGGTCTATGTTCAGGTTCAGGTCGGCCGATCCTGTGGTCCGGAAACCTTTTTAAGATGGGTAAGTTGTCATCCCATCGATCCATAATTCTCGGTTTCATCACGTCATCACTTATCTCGTGTCAATGTTTCTTCGCCGGAGGCCGGTAGTACCGTCGAGAACTTTTATGAAATAGAAACGGGAGCCCATAAATTTAATCCATGCCGCCAACTGCGCGGGAGTTTGGTCCGGGTCAAGTGAAATCGGGGAACTATTATGTTGCCGCCACCCCCAACTTATGGGACAGAGTGTGGCGGATCCACCCACATCAGCCGGGGGCCAAGACATTTGATTAAGGCTGATTCCGAGATTCTGGAACCTGACACCCACCCTTCGAGTTAAACAACTACCCGTCGTCGTCGATGGGTGAGTCGGTAAATAACGTCGGAAGGATCATCATTAATTGGAAGCTATTAAGTAGACAAACACGAGCGGGGATTAGTTATTACCCGGCAAGACGACGAGGCGTCACCAAAATTTGATTAAGGGGCTCCGCAATGGCCACGTAAATCATCCACCTCTTATTGGAGTTTTTTTTCTAAGTTGCCCTGGTTTCTTACCACCGGAAGAACTTATTCGTGACGTGTATTTATCTTGTGTTTTCCTTCCTATAAATCCCCCAGACCCTGACTTTATCCAGGATGTCATGACTAATTTCGAAATCATCGCGTGACGCCATTAGCGCCGCATTCAAACCGTCGTCCTCGGTAAGTGTCGAGGACGACGAACGTCTATCCCAAAATTTGGAACTCATTAAAATTCTCATATGACTATTCATGTAAGAAAATCGGGGAGCGAGGGAATTGGGTCGGAAATTTGTTAAGCTCCGCAGCATCCAAAGACCTGGTCCTTTCATCTCCCTTTCCGCAGATGATCCCCGCCCGGCCGGTTCTGGTTGATCTCAGATATGCCAAATGGAGAGAAATTGATTTCGAAAGTGTTCCTCTTCGGGCTTGTTATGCCAAAAGAATTGTGTAACGATAGACATAAATTGAGTCGGGTTAGGAGGACGGCAGGAACGGATTCGGGTGTGATTACTTAAGTACAATCTGATGGTATCGATGTTTCTCATTGTTTTCGATTAATGGATTTTTGCAGTACTCCGCCTCAGGGCAGGTTTGAAATATTTAAGGAAAGTATCAAATTTATCGGAAAGTACATTTACGAGAAATTCACGAATTCTGAAATATTCATCTCTCTGATTTATGATTCTAAGATCTTCAGTTCATTGGGACCCTTCCGCTCAAGACAAAGTTTAGCTCCATTCGATGTCTCAGCTGCAGTTGTGGAATTTCAGAATACGAATATCGCTTTAAATCTGTGATATTTTATTAAATAGGGACAGAGTGGCACTCTGGATTTCAGCAAATATGCAGTTAAATATTGGCGTATATAATATTTATATATTTTTTTGCGGGAAAATGTCAAATTTGTGTTGTTTGCCTTTTAAAGGAAAGCTCATATTTGATGAATGTGTTCTTTCAACTTCTGAATAAACTTTTCAGATTGTTTGCGGTGGCACCAAAAGAACGACAAATATTTATTATTAAGGGTACTGTTTGGTGTACCTATTTGGTCTCGTACCATTATACTGAAATAAAACTTCTTATAAGAATTTAAATAAAGCTGACAAGAACGTTTAACCAAAATATATTGAAATTAATTATAATCTTTAAATTTATTACTTCAGAATTGTATGATTGGAATAAGCTAAATACTTTAAATTGTATTACAAGGATTACATTTAGTTCTTCCATAATTAGAGCTTAAATGAAAGATATATTTTTTTTCCAGAAAAGACATTTTGTTGCACAAAACTTCTGTTTGGGAAAGATTTTATAAAAATTAAAATTTGAACCTTTTTAGCGAAAAATTAGTCATGTTTGTGTGTAAAGTGAAAAAAACGCTTCGTCTCCTTTTAATACCTAAAGACATTTATTCATTTATAAGCCCTGATATATACAATAAAAGGCCTTTTTTTATTCGAACTTAATATGATAAAAGATATCCACATGAAAGACTGAAGGCTTAGTTGCGCAATAAATGGATTTTACAGAAAAAAAAGAAGAAAAAAAAAATATGTCAGCGTATTTTATGGTCAGATAATTGCTTAATGATGAAGCTCCTGATGGCGCTGAAAATGTACATTAAGCAGTTTTCCATATAAACAGTTTTTCCAATTTATTTCCTGGTATTAAATGTTAACGTCGAAACAGTTTCCGGCAGTAAGCAATTATTGCAATTAAAGTATGCAATAACTCTCCATGTTATAGATTTCTGGAGAGCTAATGGAAATTTATTAAATTATTTTGATCGCATCTATTGTGGCTTTTTAATCAAGAAGAGAAGTTAATGCTGACTGGAAATTAAAATTTCGTTGTTTTTTACTGGTATTTTAAAAAGCTTTCCCTTATATAAATAAGACATAATTTCGGTATGTAGTACATACTTATCATGTCAATGCCAGCGAAATTTTCCGAAGTTCAACTGACGAGATTTTTAAATGTTGATAGTTTTCCGACATGGTCGGAATTAATCTCTTTTTCGTAATTAATGAGAAATGTAGGTAAGTACCTACATATAAGGGAAAGTTATCACAATCAACTCATATTTCATAAAATAGGGAATAATGTAAAAGAAGGAAAATTTTTAACCAGTTACCTATTTTTGACGAGTATACTCGTCATGAAAATTTGCATAATTTTGTGTTATGAGTATGTATTGTATATACTCGTTACAACATAAAATTTTGCACCTTTTTCATGACGACGATACTCGTCAAAAACAGTTAAGTGGTGAAATGAATGTTACTTTTTTACAGGCTTTTATTTAACTTGCAATGTTTGTATGTATGTATGTTCGGATCAAAGCTTGCAACTGAATTTTAAAGCAGTTATCCTCAACCGATTGAAATGAAATTTTGCATACACGTTTAGCTTGGATGACAATGCATGGTTAGCGAAGTGACGTTATTCTAAATCCAATATGGCGGACGGCCCAAGATGGCGGACTATTTTTTTTGTGCACTCCCATGATATGGGTATCAAATGAAAGGGTTTGACAAGTAGAATACGATAAAAGCTTGTTTTCAAAAATCTATTTTTAAATTCCGAACTCTTTTACCATTATGTACCTAGTTGCTTTAATATTCATTTTTAAAAACTGAATATTTTAAGCTTTCCAACTGATACTAATTTCATGAGGATTAGTTAAGATTTGGTATTTAAAATTTAGTCCTGTCTGAAATAGCTCTCCTTTTAAAGGTTGAACATATTATCTTAAATATGTGTTTTATTTCCTAGGCTAATTAAATGTCAGTTTGGATAATAAAGGTTCATTATACGAATATTTTCCTAAGTGTGTTTCTGTTTTACTTTATGTGGGTAAAAGAAGTAAAACTTTAGCCCAAAAAGGTAGGAATTTAAATGTGCAATAAGCCTCTTAGTGAGATGTCCATTTTCATAAAATGGGACCGCTTATGTTTTTAAAAGCTTTTTCTTTCCTCCTATATTTTAGATATTTTTGTGCTTTTTGTATATTTCTCTTTTATATGACTACAAAATAAAAACTTACCTCAGGATGATGTAGTTCCATTTTCTGTTTTATATTTTCCAAGCAGGTTAATCCCTCTGCAAAGGGGCGCTAAGTAATTTCACGTCAGCTGGGTGTTTTTTATGTCTCTGCAGCAGTCCTGCTGGCACAATTTTTTAAGATCTCATGCAATCCAAGATAGTCCGCCCCATTCCCAGCCCACACCCTGGCCATATAATGGATGCTCTTATTTATTTTTAAAATCGCGTATAAATCAAAACATTTGATTTGTTGTAACTTCAGTCGGGCTTTTTCCCTTAGTCACGGATTAAATCCATACAAAGAAGTGTAACTGGGATTGCATTCTAATCGCGTTCGGGCAGCAAGTAGAACGCTGCATCACCTCCTCTGGGCGAACGCCTTTTCTCAAGATCGTTCAGAGCTCAACAGATTGCCGCATCTACAACCATCTTAAGATGTTCACGTAGTAGAACTAAGAAATTGGTAAACCGCACAAGTTATAGATTTGGACGAGGAAATTTTAAGGTGGAAAACAGCTGAAATGTTCCTTCTCACATTAGATAATTTGCGGCAATTTTGGGGCAAACAAGAGGAAAACATTTATGAGTGAAATATAAAAGGTAGGTGCAGTGGTCCTGTTGTTTCTCATGGCTATCGATTTGTTTCTCTAATTTATTTTATATTGATTTTAAGTATGATGAATAATTTGGCGTTATGTTTGGCAAATTGGTCGTAAATTATGAAAAGAGGAATCTTTTTTAAAAATTGCATTCAATATTTCAGCAACTAATTGCTTTTCCGCATGGTGTTAAAATAAACGAACCTATGTATACGTGTAGGTACATATACAGAAATTCCTCTTTTTTTTGAACATTTTTGTGAAAGCAATGAAATTTAGTTTTTAAAAGAGTATTTCGCTAGTTATAGTCATTATTCAAGTAGACACGCGGTGGTTTCAATTTCAAACATATTTCTAAAACTTTAAATGCGGTTTTCTTGATATGGTATTTTTTACAAGATTCCGTTCGGATAAAGGAAAGCTACCAGTCAATCAGCTTTTATTATGCCATTGGCGATTGTCTAAACTAAGAAAATTTGTAAAATTTTAAAAATTTCATAATATTAATACTGAAAAATTATTTATAATCAATAAAAAATAATTCGAGTTAGGGCGACAGCGACAGACATATTAAGAGCGCCGTTCCCTAAAATGGCCAAAATGTAATCCCACTTGACAAATTTTAGCGACATTTTTAGTTATCAATAAATAGATAGCAAAAGTATGCACATTTGTTTGTTTGGAGAAAAAAATATACTGTTTTTGTTAAGTATAACGAAAAGCAGGCTATTTTCCAAAATTTCGAGGTACCTACAAGAATTTTTATCGGATTTTGATATACTTAATCACCGCCAAAATGCTCGGAAACTAATATAGAACAAATCTGTCAGACAGAATAAGAATATATTATTTGATATTTTTGTTTTAGATTATTATATAATTTTATATTATTATATATAAATTATACCTATATTGTCTTTAGGAATTTAATTTAATCACATATCATCTATATTTTATACCTTTTTAAAAAAGTGCTCATACCTAACTCTGAGTTTTTCATTGAGCTATTTTTATATTTTAAGAAGAAAGAAAAGTGAATATCTAAACAAAGAAGTATTTATTTAGTTAGTTACATATGTACCTATCTGATATAATTATTGTGTACAAACGTAATAACTTCAACTTCACTTGGTTTTGTTACGAAATTGTTTAGTTTATAACAAAAGGTTTTAATTGGTATTGCATAACCAAAGAACCATAAGGTGTTTTCTCTTAGCACGTATGCATGCATGCTTTATTATCAATAATAATGTTGAGGCAAAGATAATTGAGCCCTTTGTCTAACAAATAACGTAAGCTCCCTACGCAATTGTAAACCAATAATTTTGTTCAATAAAACAATTTATCTGATAGAACTTCTCTTAAAAGCAGCCACGAGTAACTGCCCTAATTACATGTATTCGATCAGCAATTAGAATCTTTCGATTTATTCTTCCGGTAAAAGCAATTTCCCTTTTTTTTTCAAATTACCGATAATGACAGCAATTTGTAGCTACGAAGCTTATGTATAGTTCGACAATTACTTACCAATTCCTCAAAGTTTGACTGAAGAAAGAACTTTCCTTGAAGCGACAATATGAAAGTAGTAATCAAAAGATATTGGGTGGGCTAAGACGTTTGGGCTCTTTTCATTCAACTCCTTCAACACTTTTCGTTGGACAAAAGGGTGGTTTTATAGACCACTAAATTTTGATAACTGAAGACATTACTGCACACATGATAAAGCAATTTCCTCCTCGTGCATTTGCAGTAAGTTTATTAGAGGCACTCTCCTGCAATGGGATGAAGGGCAGTCGCTGGAGATAAGGAAGAATTCTCATGCCACAGTAAACTGGGTTTACTTACCCTGAAATGGAGCTGAGACGTTTTAGAAGGGCAACCGACCCAACACTTCGCTTTCGTTTTATAGTAGTTAGCAAATAGTTTTATTGGACCTTTTTACGACTACTGCAGCCTTACGATCCGGCCTGCTTTTTCAATTAAATGATGTAAAAAGCTCCTTCCAAGGTGAGGCTATAAACTGTTGCGCACCCAAGAAGGGACACGACAATAACATAAAAGTAAAATAAAACCAGAAAACCAACGAAATTTTGATGAATTTAAATACCCCCTTGGCACTCGGATGCAAAACGAACTATTTTTATGTCGCATTTTGCATGTTTTTAGGACTTTCAGTTGCATATTTTATGCGGTTAAACGGCGAACATGAAAGCCACCAACCAAACAGACCCTACGAGGTGCTTTAATAAAAGATGACCTGACGATCTATGCGAGCACAGGGACTTAGTATCTATGTGCAGTCATGTCCTCTTAAAATTTAAACTCTTGTATCATTAGTCCAAAACGAATGGTTTTGGTATCCCCAGCTGCAAGCCGAGGTGCTTAAAATGCAGAAAAGCGCACACACTATGCCTCCGCGCCTGTTAGATATTTTCATAAAATTATTAGGCAAATGAAAATTTTATGGAAAAGACATAGAAAATCTTCAGTAGATTTAAATAAGGTGCGGTCACGGTAGAGCCTTGCAGACCCGAACTATGTTGGCCCAATAACACCCTTCTGGTGTATTTATCTCGAAAAGTGCAACGAACGTGCTATTAAAGCTTAATCAAAATGGTTACCTAAATCGATAGCGTGTCGATTTTATCTGTGTAAAACCGGCAGCCCTTTCGAGGTTGATATGTGCTCAAATTACATACACTGCATAATGTTCGCGCATTAAGAATTTATAGAGGACAGCGTGATTTTTTGCAAATTTGTGTAATTTGGCCAGGGTTATCTGTAGGTGGCGAGGAGGAAGGCACGATTTATCGGATATTTCGCAAATCAAAAACCTGACCGAGGACACGGACAGGTTCGAAAAGCCTTTCGGAAAACCATTCCCAGATTCCCGGTCCGGTCAAGCACTGGAGTTTCATTTCACAGGAGCATATGACGCCACGTGTAGGCCGAGTTTATCTATTTCGTGACCGAGCCGCAAATTGAAGCGGAGTTTGTCGGTTGTAATGCCTGACCCTATTTTTGCTTTGATGCTATTGTATGCTCGTTTACACGTGATGTGATGCATAAAACGCAAGGGTCGTTACGAATTTATTAAAATTCAAATTATCGTTGTAGCAATTTGTACCCGGGACTAAATTGATTCGACCATTATTTTATCGTCACCTAAATCTAATTAATTGTCATTTCAAGGAGGCAGTGGATTTACGGTTTTATTATTTTGAAGGTTATGCAATGATGGTTTGATGGAAAGATTGAGATTTAAAATTTGTAAAAGTACTACGCACGAAAGGCTTATATGGGATGATATTTTTGCATTGTAGTGTTAAAAAATTAACTCTTGTTTTGCACAAAATGCTTGTATTGTATTGTATTGTATCAAATATTGAAAAAAGCGGTAGAAATAAATTCTCGAAGTTGTTATGCGCATATGGACAAGTATATTAATATAATCAATTGCAAAAATCACGTAAACAATTGTAATCAATTGTAAAAATCACGTACATAGTTACAATTTTGCCATTGAGTGGCTAATAGACAAAATTACACGATCTGAGGTCGCACATACACTTTGTTTTTTGGTGACGATAATCCTCTTCCGCCGAAACAGACGAGCCCAAAAAGTGGTTAGCGTTAGTTCCGTATGACTGAATGCCCAGTGCCCTTGCCACAGACGCCACGATTGTGCGGCCCGACAACCGATCCTCATATGCACTTGATTAAAATTTTAAATGTGAATTACAGCGAATGTAAATTTGGAACAATAAATTCCTTACTAGGCAAGAAAAGAACGTTCAAAATTAAATACTCAAAATTCTACACTTGGGAAAATTATAAATATAAAGTTGCTAAGAAAAAATAAAATGAAACAAAGATTTTAGTGGAATTGCGAAATTTCCGAAGTGTAAGTTCCGCACGCTCCACCTTTTAAAGATTTAATATAATTAACTTAGGTATGAGTCTCTTCAAATTCAGAGAACGAAGTAAAAAAGAACTTCGCACTCCTGCTAAAAATTAATCAGCTCCTCATTCATCCCTGATAAAAAGAGAAATCTTTTGAAAAGGTAGAAGGCTTTACCTGCTGTAGAATTTCTCTCTCTACTGGAAATGAAATTTTACGGCGCAATGTTAGGAAATTTGTTTAAGTACATCGCACACTCTGCCCCGAATACGCTACCAAAAAGTGGGTGTCATAAAAATACTTGCGACCATTTCTCTGAACATTAAACCATAGCCCATGAAAGGCCAGAGCGTTTCATAAATAATTTCTTTCACTGTTGAATGCATTTGAAAGCATTTGACCTAAATTCTTAAAGTGCTGCTTATATTGCTCTCTGTACAAACTTCCTGCCAAGAAAGTGAATTAGATCCGCAAAAATTCCTTCCTGACCCCGTCAAGAAGGCGGAGGCCAAGAAAAGAAAACTTAAAACTTACGGATGTGATATTTTTCAACAAAAGCAAGAAATCACTCCGGCAAAAGTTCCCCATAAATTTTTAATACTGTCACTCTGGCGTATAGTCCCGCCCCCGCCGATGTTAACATGGAGCACAATGGGACGGATGAATCACCCAACTTTAGATATGTTCGTCTATCTTCATTGGGCCCAACATATTTGTACCTACGTTGCAGGTTAAAACAAACAAGTTTTTGTCGTTATGTAAGATGTAAACTTCTTGCTGCGGGAACCGAGGCTGACGGCCGCCTTTGCTGACGCCAGAAATTTGCATGATGCTTATGTTGATTTAAATATACATCACGTTGCAGAATAAACCATTTCCCTTTGAAATATTTAATATTGAAATTTCTCGTGCGGAGCAAGTAAACAGCGAACAAGACGTAATGTGTAGCCAAATTGGGTGAACATTCTGAATCCTTCTATGAGTGGTTTTGCGTTCGTTAAGCTAATTATACCTCTAGAAATTCGAATGAAACTAATTAGTACAACCTATTTGTCTTAGCTCTGTAAACAAGCTTTATATAATGGGAGGTTTTGTATTAAGTAAAAAGAAAGTCTCCCTGGTCCTACATTTAGTCATTAAGTGATATAAATCTCAGGATTTCAAAGCTTATTTTGTTGTACAAACAGCCTTATTTCTACACAACTTTTTAAAACCAAAAGTTGTTTACGAAAGGATGTTTCAAGTATCATTATATGAAAATAAAATGGTCGTTTTTATTCTTTCAACTCTAACGATATGACAAAGTAGGTATAATTTAAGGCGGAATGAAACAACCCACGATCAGTATCAAATTTATTTATTTATTTAAGTCTGATTATCATTTGTTTTTTTTTTTTTTTTTTTTTTACGATGTCGTTTTATATGACTGGATATTGTAGGTATGCTATTTTTCAAAATATTTTATTCCTTAAAATTAAATTAAAAACGCTGATCTCTTGAAAAATGTGTCGTAATAAATAAATAATTTGTAGATCACACTGACAAAATGTGTCGACTAACAGATAATAGTCTGAGTCAGAAATTAACAATACTTAATTATACAAATTCAATGACAGATGAAAACGATAAATAAAACGATTATTCCAAAAATCAATAACACCGTCCTTAAGGCAATGGAAATAGAATTATCTTTATCAATATTAAAAAATTTAAACGTTTCAAATTAAAGTTGAAAACTTTAATTTGGTAAGTTAGGTTAAATAATTTAAGCGTATTAACTGCACCTACATAATATGATTCGTCAGAAAGCTTATTATGTGTTATTTTTATTACTGAAATAAAAATTGTGTATATGCTAGGTGAGGAAGGAGGCAATTTTCGTAAGAATCTCTATTTCTCAAATTCTTATAGAACAAATTCGGTAGGTACATATACATACATAATGCCTAGTTCACGGAACATTAAATCATTAATTGTTAACAAATATTATTTGGTTTGTCATTAGGAAAATCATAGGAAATTCTTGTTTTATTCTTAACACTTTCCGTGCCACGTGTACCGATAACGGTACACAAATGATATTTCTCTCTCAGAAAATGAATTTTTACGTGTAGGTACATGTCTCCCACGAAAGCTTTCTTGAAAATTCTGGGAGGTAACGTGTTAACTTGCAAAGGGTTAGATAATGTTTTGCAGTTTTATCCTAATATAGCTCTTTAAAGTTTATGTTCAAGTTCCAAGTAGTAATTAAAAATATTGAAGCTGAAATTGAGAAATTGCGTATCGAACTGAATGGATACATTCCTATCTTTAAAAGCAAGTTATAGACAATTATGTTTCTTAATATACATATAGTATTTTTTTTTAGTTTTGATTAGTACGTTAAGTGACTAACTAACATTTGTTATTGCGATCAGTTCTAGGGACTACTTAAATTAGACACAAATTGATCACCTTTGCTAAAGTTTTAAGACCTTTGTATCCCGGGTAAATATTAATTTTACGATAAGTAAGGTAATTGAGACAAATCACTGTCAAAATTTTGAAAATGTTAATACCAACATTTCTTTAAACAAGACACCTGCTCCTCTTACAAAACAAACATCTTTTTCGTATTTCCTTCCACTTTCCCTTTTACGATCAATTTCCTGTGGAGGCAAAAATCAGAGTTTAAAAGGACAGAAAGTCGCCTATTTTGGGTAAATCTAAATATAACGACCGGGAAAATTGATCGTCCTCCATCCTCGAGGGCGGGTATCAAAAGCCACTTTAAAAGACCATCGTCCGCGCCAAACCTCAACAACGACAACCTTCAGATGAAGGAGCTCACCTGTGCGCGGCGCTGCTCTGAGTTTCGAAGCGATATCCGGGGCGCCGCCCAAAAGGACACGACGCCGGACGTCCCACCTGGCGGAGTTAATTCCTTATTCTGCTCCACGAAGCAGATAACACAGGAGGGCCTCGTCCTGACAAGTGAATGTGTTTAAAATGTTTTACACTTTCAGATTTCGTTTACTTCAGCAGTTTTCCTCGCCTGCTGGACGTTCTCCCCTTAAAATCTGGTCTTAGTGTCCGCCGCAGAATAAGAGCCACAAATCTGCCATATTTTACGGAGTGGCAACCTGTGATGGGGGGACAGAGAAGACGCTTCAAAAACCTCAGAAATTCGGGTCAAGGTCCAAGAAATTTACGGAGGGGCGATTTTAAATGGACAAAGAAGGTGGGAGTCCCAAGGATTCTACCTTCAGGTGAAAAAAGGGTTTACCAAGCGAAAATAAATCCTATTACACCTCGCACCAGGATTCCTTTGCACAGGGCTTTTTCAAAGAAATAAACTTATTCCTTCGAACAAAGCGGTTAATTTCGCTGTTCACGCTTGTTCGACCGAATAATAGCACCGCCCTGAGTAAATATTTCGCCGTTGTAGGTGTAATTTCGCTTTAATCGGAGCGCCAAAGAGGACTTTGCTTTCGTTCTATTCTCTCGAACTTTGAAATACAAAGCGGCAGCCCGAATATAAGTTCCACAGTTTTCCCTTTGCCGTCAACTTTCCCGGTCCCTTGAAGCCCTAACAACACGACCCCGCCCGTGTCTCGCGTCCCGCGCTTATACCGTTCATTCCCGTATTGATTTCCGCCATCAAAGCGACCTGGAAAGCGATACCCCGCTTCTGATTAGAGCCCTCATGCGGTAATTTTAACAAACGATTAGTTACTCCTATGCACCTGAGGCGGTTTTTCAAGGAGCCCTGTCGGCGATATCTGATCTCGCCAGCCACCTGTAATCACTCACGGCGTCAATTAGCCGAAATCAATCATGCCGTGCTCGTGCCGTTTTTGCCTATGAACCTCGGCTCCAGTGTCCCTGCCGCATCTATCAAAACACGTCCAGGTCGTGTTAACAGGACGAGGACTCGACTCGATCAATAACTTTGCAGAAATTAATTCGTGCATTGCATGCTTTGATAAGATCTGATTGAGTTTATGATTTTCACGCTGAATAACGCAGCACCCTGTAAATGGATTCTGGTCCCGAAAAGTTTTCGACAGTACCTAGTTGAGGATTTATTTAACAAATCCGCAGGACAAGTCCCGGACGTTGATCCTAAATTTTGGCAATTCAAACGAAAATCAACGAAGATTTATAAACTTGAATTCAATATAATGAATCAAATATCACAGCAGAGCCTGATAATATTAATATCTATTGTATTTCAAATAAAATTTTTAAAAATTTTATAAATTGAGTATAGCTGACGTATTTTTTTATAAATAAAATAAATAAAAATTTAATTTATTGAAAGTTCTTAAATAAAAATAATAGTTTTGTTTATTAACATTAACAATATACATTTGAATAACAGACCAAAGCAACAATTAGCAATTTCGTTTATTTACAAACAATACATAGGAACACATGGAAGGTCAGTTAGTTTCACATATATGTAGCATCTTAATATGCATTTGTCATGGAATGTAATTTTAAACCTTTCAATGTGACATACAAATAATTTTAAGCACTATAAAAATCAAAAAATTTTGAACTATTTTCTAAACCTTCCTGACATTAATACAATGATAACCTTTAAATTTAAATAACTATTTGCTTGGTGCCTTAACTCATGGCTCAGTAAATTCCATGTCTATAAGCCTCATAAAAACGAACATGTTTTATTATAAATCTTCTCCAGGTACATACAAATTATTTCTATATTATTCAAGAGAATTTCAGACTTCTAAATCCAGCCTGTAAATGACGCAAACAGAGCTTAGTTCTCCATTTAATTAACATAAAAATATAAATATTTCCCATAAGCGTGAATAACTCGTTTAAACATAATTTTTAAAAAAAAATCTGCTGGAAGCATTTGGTTTAAATTTCCCGCAAAGTAGGTACTTTAATTTAATATTGAATAAATGGGAATTAAATCTTCTTTCCATCGTTTACAGATTTTATCTAGGAGTCTGAAAGTTCGGACGAATTTGTGTTAGATCTATAGAATCTATGGAACTAAAAAAGAAACCTAGTGTAGAAAAATATATAATAATAAAAATCATGATCTTCTTTCAAAAATTATTATTATTATTCATTATCTTAATAGTATAAAACATGTGTTCTGCTATTTCTCGTTATTTTAATGCATACTTATTAATTTTCTTTTTTTTTCAACCATATCCATTATTATAAAGGTAATTTCAATCAAACTGATTCAAAAATATACATTGGATTGCCAGATGTATTTTAATGGAAATATATTTCAGCAGAATTATTTCGGTATGTTTTGTTTTAAAAAAGTAGTTTCGGTAAGAGGTTAACAAATCACGCATCACAAATTTACAGCATAGCTTTCAAACGAAACTACTCTGAAAAGCCGATTTTTTTTTTCTTAACAGATTTATAATGAATCGAATAATAGTTGCATTTCTGAATTTTAAAAGCAAGCATCAGAACACTTTCTAAATACAATATTTACTTTAATACAATGGCTTTAATCCAAATTAAATTTCGTACAGTATTGAATAAATTAAAAAACGGATAATTACCAGTGCTTAATTGGAACTACAAGCTGAAGTCTCCCTTCCTTCTTAAAATCCCTCGAAATCGCAAGGCGATGATCTTCGCTGTATAATTAATTCGAAGAGGTGAGTTTCCGCCTCCAGTCGGGGGAAAATTTTATTGAGAAGCAAATTGATATCAGCAATTAGCTATTATTTGCTTCGCCCAATGTGAATCGATACGGATTATTCGGACGCCCTAATCCTAATTAATTGTAACTCGCGCTGATCTCCTCTCGTCCGAGAAATTATAATTTCGTCCTTCATGCTCTAATAGCAAATCTCGTTATCGTTGAGCACTAATTCGATTCGAATTAGGGATAATTCGGGTCTGGGGTATCTGTGTTTTTTTTTTTTCTTTCATGTCTTTTCACCTGAAGGAGTGCGGCGGCTGATTATTTACCTTGTCCCAGTAATTATTACAAATCAACTGAATGCCAGCAATTATCTCATAATTGTCCGATTTAGCCATGTAAAAGGACAAATGAAGGCAATTTTTTGTTGTGTTTGGAGCGTGTTGGGTGGTCGGTGCGGGCTTACAATAGGCTCAACATCGAAGCTCACGTTAAGCGACAGGACCCATCAGGGCTCCGCCCCAATTTGGCGCCCCCTAGATCCCGCTGACAGTGAGAAATTTGTTTTGGGCCGCCTATAGTACAAATATTATAATTATAGGTGTCTTGCGGAGCGTGGAGTGCCCGTGCCAAAGTTGCTCCTGCATCCCGTGCCAGTTGCCCCGGTACGATTTTTCTTGAGCAGGGCAACTTGCCAGGAGCCCGCTGAGCTCCGGGCCGGCAATATCTCTTCCTTATTATCAGGAGCTTATCCTGGAGGACGCTACATCATAAAGGTTGAACTATGAGCTGGCAATTTATTGCTGGAAAACTATTTTATTCGCAATTTTTAGAGATTTACTCCAGAAGGAGCCCCGGAACAAAGACGTATGTCACCTTCCCAATTATTTATGAGATAGCGTCCCGATTAAGTATCGATGGATCCAGCATCACGGGGAGCTTGATGGGCTTCCAGATCGCTCATACTTTCCATACGGGAAGAGATTATCGGGTGAAATATTATTTCCGGATAAAGGGACGTGTGTTTCATAATGGAAACGTCCCTGTCATCTTGCAGTTTAGAGCTCGCATCGGAAGGCGATGACGTAATAGGGATTTATAAATATTTATGCTTGGGATTTAGTGCAACTGGCGCTTTTCGGGGATGGAAATTTACAATTATTTATGGCCTTGCTTATCGAGGCAGAAATGCTTTCGAGTATTAAGCCGGTATACAGATTACGATGTGACTCATTAAGGAGCTCTTCAAAATAGACAACTATAATTTTTCCATACATCATTTTAATTCCTTTTAAAACTAATATAACTAAACAAAATGTTGACGTTATTTTAAAATATAAAAATATTTTTGCAATTTCCTAATACATTACATAACTTCTTTTCATGATCCATTTATTTTTCTAAATATTTAGTTAGTACAATGCAACATTGTTCATTGTGTAAAACTTTGGTAAAAAAGTTCTTAATGGTTTAGGTTTTATATATTTGTAAGTTTTATTACAAGGATCTGATGAAATCCTCAAAAGTATCCTAAATTTTGAGAGGATAAGTTACGATTTTTTTTTTGTCTTTAAAATTTTCATTTTTCCGAAAAATTTATTGCAGTTATTATATCAATTGGTTATAAATTCTTTACTAAAATGCTTTGTAAATTTTTTTCTTGGAAAAAAATCGTTCCGAATATATATGTACATACCTATGTAGATTAAATTATGTCCGAAGAAATAATTTAAAATAAAAATTTATAATTTCTGACTCTGAAATACGAAAAGAAATATGTTATTATTTTTTAGTATTTATATTCAAAAACTGTTTTTTGGAATTAACTTATAATTTTAAGAATACTTATTTACGAATTTACGAATTATAGTGGACAATTTCCACCTTTGTTGAATCCATATAAAAATAATTTGCATATGTATTAACTGTATATTACAAATACTATATTTGTTAGTAGTTTTATGCACTTTTATATTTAATATAAATCCTTGTGGCGTAACTTGCTCAATCCGAAAAGTTGCAGTTTTTTTTAAGAAGATTGAATAAATTTTTTATAAGTATCAACTTAACTTAAAGATTCTGTTTTTATAATCCAGTGAGTCACGTATAGAAAGAAAAACGCTGAACAAAGTTACTCTTTTCCTTATATTAAATATAAATAAAAATTTAATTATTTAAAACCTTTTAGTTCAACATACTCAATTTCAGCCTTAATTAATATAAAATACAATAATTAAATACAGAGATAAAGAGGATGTCTATAATCCTTTGAAAAAGTTCTTTCATTTAACGCAATCATGAGTGATGGAAAGAAGAAAAATCGTTTGATATCTTATTTCCTAATCTTTTTGTCGCTTTAGGCCCTATGTGGGAAAAACAATATCCTCTACAGTCCACATTCTCGGTGGTGTAAAAGAAAATTATATTTTCGTCATTAATTAATATTACTTAGTTTGATTACATAGAATTATGGTTTCTTTTTTGAATTCTCCTCTTTTACTAATTAAATTATGAGTGTGGGAGAACAATAGCCAAGTGAACAGTAACGTCCCACTTTAACCAAAAACGTCTTAATCTTGTATTATTGCCAAGGAGTCAAGATGGAGTGCCATCTGCTCCTGCCCTGACTAGCTGAAGCCATCGAATGTTGAACATGTGTTTCTACGGATAATTATCTACGGTGTCGTCACCTCCTCGCTCCTCTACGGTTATATAATTAATTGGTGACCTATGTAATTGGCTCACTTAACCATTTCTAGTGGAAATTTCCATTATGAATAAATTTATTGCCTTTCGGTTGGCATACTTTTATATTTCGCTTTACGAATTTGCCGGAACGTGAACAGAATTTACTCAAAATGCGCTGCCATTTCGCTTGATAGGGTTAGGATTAACCAAATCCTCGCCCTCTATCGTCGTATGTTTTAACCTGAAATAAAGAAAAAAAAAATGAAATCCCGCTTATTTAATTAAAACCCGTGTTACAGGCTCATTTTGGCTTGTTTATTTGAATTTTCTTTTTACTTTTGCTATTAGGTGGTCGGGTGGATCATACATATGTATATTTAAACATAGTTATCTTGTTTGTCTTGTTGGTGTCGTGTGTATTGGATTGATACTGCAGAGTATTTGAATTTATTTCAGGACCGGACGAAACTCCTCCTTGCTACCCCAGAAGTTTTCCACGACGACTATAATCACATCTCATGCACATACTTTTGCACCCGCGCGTACCAAGGCACTTCATACACGCGATCTCACACACACACATTCCATCACACGCATCATGCACGCTCGCAAAACACATGGACACGCATTTTTCACACACGCACGCAGCAACACACACGCATCATACATAGACACGCCACCACAACACATCATCAACATACATACACACATACACATCACACACTCACACTGGAGTAGTGTTAAGCACTTCATACACGCAAGCACACACCAACACACGCACACGCATTATGCACGCTCGCAAAACACACGGACACGCATTTCTTACACACGCACGCAGCAACACACCCGCATCATACACGCACTCAAAATACATAGACACGTATGTTTCACACACGCACGCAACTCACACACATCATGCAGGCACACAAAATGCATGCACAGTCAAATCTCACACACACACATTTCGTGCACGCAGGCCACCACAACACATCATCAACATACATACACACATACACATCACACACTCACACTGGATTAGTGTTAAGTAATTTAAATATTTGGGCGGTAGAATACTTTTGTGTCTTTCGTCTTTCTCTTTTTTTTAGTCTGTAAGATGAGTAGAGGTAGAAATAGAAAAAAAATCGTAATGGAAATATGAATTGAATTTAAAATATTGCACTAATTGAATGAAGTATGGAAGCTTATATAGTCAATTAGAATAGAAAAAATTAGTTAAGAATGAATTGCATGAGAGAACTAAATTTGAAATTTTTAATTTTTAATTTGCTAAATTCAATAGGATTTTTCATATAGATGCACGTTATTAAAATTATAAATCTAATTTGGTTTAAATAACATTTTCGAAGTACAAATTATTATATAAGTTGAGTAACTTTAAGACTTTTGCACGAAATTGAAATGTAAAGAACGCTTCCAATCCGCCATAGGAAATTCGCGCGGTCAATTTAATTTCATTTACCGCTTCTCTTGCGCCGCTGTAATTTCTTTTCCCTTAATTCAAAACCGAGAAAAGTTTTAATAAAACTCCTTCAGTTACCTTCATTGAAAAAAAAAGAGAATTGCACTAAATCTATGAATATTAATATTAATAGCCTTTCTAAATTGATCTCGCTGATCGAAATTAGACCAATTATCAGGTTGTCCACCAGATGAGAGTTAAAAGTTCCGGTGAGGGAGTTGTGGCAGCGGGCCGGAAAGGATCGACTGAAGGCGCGCGCCATAGCGATCATTCCTCGTTTGCTCGTGAGTGAGGCCGGTCGCTCGGATAGAAAGTGGCTCCTGATCGGTCAAGACCAAAAAAAAAAAAGAGAACTAAATAATAAAAAAACAAAATTTAATTAAGCGAAAGGTTATATTTTTTTGTTAAGTGGGAAAAGTGCAAAAGTTAACTGAAGGAACCAAGGAAAAGGAGGAAGAAAAGAAAGTAGAAGGGAAAAGGAGAGAACAGCAGAAGGAGGAGCCGGCACCGGTCGGAAATCAGAAGTTAAGTGGCATGGTTTTCTTTCCTAATTTTTTTTTAAAGTTATTTCGATAATTTTCCTTTACCTTTTTTTATTTTATCTTATTTTTCTTTTCGTGACTATGGCGGGCTGGTTCGGTTTTGTTACTTATTTTTCTTTGGTCTCTTAATTTAATATATTTATGCATGCATAGTTGATCTTGATCCCGCTAATTTTACGAGATTCGGCTTATGTATTTTGAATTCGCCCAAATATACCTTTTATAACGAGGCTACGATCTACTTTCTTTGTACATACTGGTTTCGTGATTTCAACCAGTTTAGAAAAATCACGTGGCGCCCACTCTTGCCCATCCTAACCCATCCCACCTCCTGAGCTGGCCTGTGTTGCGTAGCGCGGGAAAATACGTAACAATTTTGGCGCCCAACGTGGGGCCAGATGGGCAAGAGCTAAACAAAAAAATAATAATAATACTATGATAATAATAACAAGATCGTAATGGATAAATAAGAAAGTGGAGCCGGATCAGATTTTTTTTTTTTTTTTTTGCATTGCGTGGTATAACCAGCTGCTAGCCAATAAGTCATTATGAAATTTGAAATTACCACGAAAGATATTTTATAATTCGGAGGGAAAGAAAGTAATTGTGTGGAGTCGTTTATCACTTTCGGTATATTTTTCTTTATCTTTTCCGCGAATTTCCTTCTTTCTTTTTTTTTTTGCGCAGAACCAGTTGGGAGGAAAAGAAATATATATAGGTGGTTCTAAAAGAACGCATAGTGCATATTGGATGTCCGTCTAGCGGAATCTTTTTGGTGTTTTACCGTTGCGGTTCATCCCGATACGGTACCTTCTTTTTTTCCTTTTGCTAAAGAATTTTGTGTCCGGCCGATTTTTATTTTTTTTTTTTTCCCTTCTTTTCTTTTTTTTTTGTCTTTTTTTTGGAGTTTCTAAGAGATTTGCCCTTGTCACGTGCCGATGGGAATTGAGATCGTTTATTTTATATTAAATAAATTTTTTTTTTTGGGTACGGATCTCAGTGCAATTGACAAGGTGCAATATTAAGCGAAGATCGATCGTGCTCAGTTGGTATGAAGACCCGGGTACATTCCGATATGCATAAGTATATTTATTGATTTCGTTTTTTTTTTCCTGTCCCTTCTTCCGGGGAAACATTCGTTCATTCACCCAATGGTTTTCACTACTCTTGACGGGTCATAATAATAGTAGGGAAGTCCGTGCTCCTTCCTCTTCTTGATAGGCTCCGTAACGGCATCTCGTTACCATTGCTGGAGTTGTAATTATAATTGTGGAGGCTAACAATTTATCCTTGTACCCATCATCAGGTTTTAAGGAATATACAGGGTAGGGGCAATAAAATAATTTTCATTCTCTCCCAAAAGTGCCGAAATTCTTGGAGAGCTTTGAAGCTTGGCTTCGAAAATTTTCCCGTGTTACGGAAAAAAAAACACTTTTTTTTTTGTTATTTTTGCTTCTTTTTCCTGATCTTTTTTTTTTGTTGAACTTTGTTGTGTTCGCTTTTAGAATCCGAATTTTGGGGAATCTTCGGATAAAGTTTTTTTTGGGTTTCGTTATTTTCTTATTTTTTTTGGGGAGCTTTCGAAGATTTTTTTTTTTTCGTAAGCCTCCGAGCTGTAGCTGGTCAAAGCCTACCAGTCCACGTTTTTTTTTTGGTCTCGAATTTGGTCCGGGATTGGCAATTGTAATTATGGAGATAAATCGGCTGAACCATGAAGAGCTCAGTTATGAGCTAACAATAAGGGACCTTCCTGTTGGTAAGGTAGACGATATGAGGATAGCTTTGAGAGCGGCTTTGAAAATGGAGAAAGAAGGAAGAAAATTCCTGGTTGAGCCATATCCATTCACTTTCGCCGAGGATACGGAAGCGCTCAAAGCTAAACTCGAAGAGATCAACAATCTGATATCCCTTTTAGATGGCGATGCTGATTCTTCCGATTACCGAAAAGCCCTCACCAAACTTGAGTGGGCTTTCGCTAGGCTCGAGCGGGCTAAAGCAGTTGATGAGAGTCAGAGGAAGGAGAAATCACAGCTTCGCGTTAGTTTAATAATAGCTTCGTCAAATTTGAAATTGAAAGCTGGGGAAGAGCCAGTTGAGAGTGATAGTTCAGAAAATGCTGAAGATACTACTTTACAAACGTCATTTGCCAGTGTTTTAAATACTGTTTCGCGGATAAATCTTCACAAATGGGATGTAAAATTTAGCGGCGAGAGTGGACAATCGCTAAATTCATTTTTGGATAGGGTACAGGAGTTAGCTGATGCGAGAGGGGTTAGCCACCAGCAGCTATATAAATCGGCGCTAGACCTTTTTAAAGGGCGTGCGCTAATTTGGTACCGCGCTAACAAAACTAAAGCAAGTTCCTGGGCCAGTTTAGTAAAAGAGCTTAAGAAGGAGTTTTTGCCAGCGGATTATGATGATAAGCTCTTGGAGGAGATCAAAAGGCGAACCCAAGGAAAGGATGAGTCGATGGGCATGTATATAGCCATCATGTCGAATATGTTTTCACGGTTGACCGATTCCTTGACTACGGCTCAACAGTTGCGTATCTTAAAGAAAAACATCAGCCCATTTTACCAAACCCAACTGGGGTTAACTGAAATAAAATCCATTGAAGAGTTGACTGAGTTCGGTCGTAGACTGGAATCAGTTAGAACTTCTGTTGAAGCGTTCATACCCCCTCCCTCTAAAAAGAACAGTCAACTTTTAGAGCCTGACCTAGCCTATGTATCAGTAGAGCGACCTACAGTATCCGCTGTTGATAACGCTAGCCATAGATCCTCGGGCAACGGTGGTAGGAAGTGTTTCAAATGCGGAAAACCTGGACATATATCTAGATTCTGTCGATCAGAAATGAAATGTTTTGGTTGCGGGCAGCAAGGAGTAATACGACCTAATTGCAGGAATTGCAAAACTCAAAATAGCACAACTCGTACCAATAATAGTCAGTCGTCTCGCGAATCGGGAAACGCGAGCGGGGCTCAGGTTTGAGCGGCAAACCGAGCCAATTACCCAAAGCCGCCGATAGGAAAATTAAGAGAAGAACTAATAGCCAGGACGAGTATAGCACGTTAGTGGATTATGTTTTTACGCGGATGGAAAACGATACGCGTCCTCATATTGAAGTAAGAATATTAGGGTCGAAATTTTGTGGATTGTTAGATTCGGGTGCTACTAGGACCGTAATTGGGGGAGAAGGATGGAAAATTCTGGAGAGTATGAAACTGAAGCTTAGAGGTTCAGAAGCGCGAAAAGTAAGCGTCGCAGATGGCGGAGTTGTGGACATTCTTGGCGAAATTAGTGTTCCTATCGAGTTAAAGAATAAAGTAAGGGTGTTAGATGTCTTAATTATTCCAGATTTTCCCCATCTTATCATTTTCGGAATAGATTTTTGGCGTGCTATGGGCATTCAAGCCAATTTCGTAGACGATTCCTGGAAGTTCAGTGATTCAGATACTGATTATGTGGTAAACGCTTTACAATCCCAATCCAAACTCACCGTTGTGGAGAAAAATGAGCTAGATGAGATTGTTGCTAAAGCAAAAGATAAAATGGGTGAAGGGCTTGGCCGTACCAATCGGGTAGAGCATGTTATACGGACAAGTTCCCCTCCTATTAAGCAAAGGTATTATCCTGTTTCACCCGCGATACGGAAAATAATTGATGAGGAGCTTAACAACATGTTAGAACTGGGAGTTGTAGAACCGAGTAATAGCGCGTGGTCCTCCCCAATAGTCATGGTCAGGAAAAAAGACGGCAAATACCGTTTTTGTGTCGATTTCAGGAAATTGAATAAAGTTACTCAGAAAGATGCGTATCCGCTACCTCATGTATCTGCCACCCTTGATAAGTTACGAGACGCAAAGTATATGTCCTCACTAGATATAAAATCTGCATTTTGGCAAGTACCCCTCGAAGAGAATTCGAAGCAATATACTGCTTTTACAATTCCTGGGAGAGGGCTTTTCCAATTTTGTCGAATGCCTTTTGGCCTCAGTAATTCCCCGGCGACGTGGCAACGCCTCATAGATAATGTTTTATCCGGAAACCTGGAAGAAAAGGTATTCGTGTACTTGGACGATATTATAATCGTCACCCAAAGCTTCGAGGAGCACAAAAGGGTTCTGGCCGAAGTTCTAGACCGCCTACATCGGGCCGGCCTAGTTATAAATTTTGAGAAATGCGAATTTTGCCGTCCTGAACTCAAATATTTAGGCTATATAGTAGGCGAGCATGGTTTACAAGTTGACCCTGACAAAGTCAAATGCATTTTAGAAATTCCCAGTCCCAAAAATGTTTCCGATGTGCGGCGATTTATAGGAGTAGTTGCCTGGTACAGACGATTTATGCCGAATTTTTCTACGGTCATTGCCCCAATCACTGCACTTTTAAAGAAGAAGACTAAATTTGTTTGGTCTGAGCCGTGTGAAGAGGCTTTCCAACTAGTCAAGAGCGGCCTGGTTGGAGCCCCAATATTAACGTGCCCAGATTTTAATCATCCATTTGTAATACACACAGATGCTTCCGGCTTTGGAGTTGGTGCAGTTTTAACCCAGAATATTGGTGATGAAGAAAGAGTTGTAGCGTACCTAAGTCGCTCTTTAAACCGTTGTGAACGCAATTATACTACAACTGAGCGGGAGTGTTTAGCGGTCTTATGGGCGATAGAAAAATTACGACCCTATATTGAGGGTAGTCGTTTCACTGTCATAACTGATCATGCTTCCTTAAAGTGGCTGCATAATTTAAAGGACCCCACGGGTAGGCTGGCAAGGTGGGCTATGCGCCTCCAGCAATACGAGTTTGACATCGTCCATCGAAAAGGAAAAGAACATTTACTACCTGACTGGCTCTCTCGTTCGGTTCCAGTGGTTGATAGGTTGCAGGATGAAAAGGCAAATGGGGATAATTGGTATGCAAAAATGACTGGGAAAATTAAGCGTTTCCCGGCGAAATTCTCCGATTGGAGGTGTGAAAAGGGGTTGCTATTGAAACACGTTAAAAGTAAATACCCGGAACTGGCACTCACAAGCGAATCATGGAAACAGGTCGTTCCGAAACCTCAGAGAAAAGAATTGCTTTACCAGGCGCATGACATACCTACTTCTGGTCATTGTGGGGTGTTTAAAACGTACCATCGTTTGGCGCAGCGTTTCTACTGGCCCAAAATGAAAAGCGATGTGGCCGCCTATGTAAGACGTTGTGAAATCTGTCAAGCCACGAAACCAGAATTGAAGAAACCCGCAGGACTCATGGCATCTCGGGCTGTGGCCAACATTCCTTGGGAATCCATAAGTATGGACCTAATTGGGCCCTTACCACGCTCTAACCGGGGTTATAAATATATTCTAACTGTGACGGATTTATTCAGCAAATTCCCAATGTTTTTCGCTTTACGATCAGCTACTGCTAATTCAATTTGCCATTATACCGAAGAATATATTTTCCTTTTATTCGGAGTACCGAAAATGTTAATTTGTGACAACGGCCCACAGTTTAAGAGCGGAGAGTTTCAAAAGCTTTGCAAGAGCTACGGCTGTAACATAAACTATACTGCTTTTTATCACCCTCAAGCCAACCCCGCAGAAAGAACTAATCAAGTCGTTAAAACTATGTTGCGTGCCTATGTAGCAGATAATCACCGCACCTGGGATTCATATTTAGCCAAGGTTGCTTGCGCTATTCGTACGTCAGTGCACGAAGTAACAAAGCTAACCCCATATTTCGTAAACTTCGGTAGGGAAATGATATCAAACGGTGAGCTACACAAACAAATCAATGGCAATGAACAATTTAACCCTGAAGTGCGATCAAAAGCTTTAGGTGAAGTTAGGCAGGATGTTAAAGAGCGACTCCTAAAAGCGTCTCAAGCGTCGAAGCATTCCTATAACTTGCGAAGAAGGGATCAAAAATTTTTCATTAATGACGAAGTCATGCGCAGAAACTTTGTCTTATCGGAAGCTGCGAATTACTTCAACGCAAAGTTAGCGCCTAAATACATCGGACCTTTTAAGATCGCTAAAGTGGTTTCGCCGTGGACTTACGAATTAGTTGATAGTTCCGGAAAGAACGCAGGTAGGTGGCATGCTAAAGATCTCAAGCTTTATCATCCGAAATCGCAAGACGATTAAGGAAGCATTGAAGGGCTTCTTTGGTGAGTTTTTTTGCGGTGGCCCTAAAAAGGCATCCCGCCAGCCTAACTGGTGAATTATAGGGCGTCAGAAAACCGCCTATGACGGTTGCCGTTATGCGGTTGGCGTACCTCTCCTCCCTTATTTTTTTGAATATTTTCCTTCTGTCTTTTCAATCCCGTATGGTAACCCGCTTCTCGGGAATTCCACTATATCCGATAAAACTCGAAATTTCATTCCTTCCAGGATTTTGTGGCGTAGATACCTGGTGGCCTTGCACGCCAGCTTAAAGTTGGAGTTGTCCATGACAGGGGCCCGCAAGGGGGTTCCTTTGTTTTGGAGGTATAGGTAGGTGTTGGCGGAAAAATTTTTTGTTTCATCCCCATCTCTGGTCTTAGGTTCGGGCAACACCTTTCTTCGTTGGGACCGGAGATGCTGGCGAGCATCGTATGATGCCAGCTCCACTCGCACAGTGTGACCGCCGGGATGAGTTAGATCGTGCAAAACTTTATTTTTTTTTATTTTTTTTTTTTGATTTACTATTAGGCCCCGTATTCTCCTTGGGAGGATTGTAAGAATTGGTAGGCCCTACGCTTAGGGCATATTCTATGGTTTGTTTGTTGATTTCGAGAGGGAGCGGCATGGGGGAATGAGTTTAACCCTCAATATTTAAAGGGACCTTGAGGAGGAGTTACGGAATCCTACACAAGAAGTATACAAGAATTTAGTTCCATATCAACGATTGAGGTTAGAAACCACCAGTTTAAAGGCTGTTAACAGATGCGATTTCAAGGAAATCTCCCGGAAGAAGGGGAGGGAATGTTACAGGCTCATTTTGGCTTGTTTATTTGAATTTTCTTTTTACTTTTGCTATTAGGTGGTCGGGTGGATCATACATATGTATATTTAAACATAGTTATCTTGTTTGTCTTGTTGGTGTCGTGTGTATTGGATTGATACTGCAGAGTATTTGAATTTATTTCAGGACCGGACGAAACTCCTCCTTGCTACCCCAGAAGTTTTCCACGACGACTATAATCACATCTCATGCACATACTTTTGCACCCGCGCGTACCAAGGCACTTCATACACGCGATCTCACACACACACATTCCATCACACGCATCATGCACGCTCGCAAAACACATGGACACGCATTTTTCACACACGCACGCAGCAACACACACGCATCATACATAGACACGCCACCACAACACATCATCAACATACATACACACATACACATCACACACTCACACTGGAGTAGTGTTAAGCACTTCATACACGCAAGCACACACCAACACACGCACACGCATTATGCACGCTCGCAAAACACACGGACACGCATTTCTTACACACGCACGCAGCAACACACCCGCATCATACACGCACTCAAAATACATAGACACGTATGTTTCACACACGCACGCAACTCACACACATCATGCAGGCACACAAAATGCATGCACAGTCAAATCTCACACACACACATTTCGTGCACGCAGGCCACCACAACACATCATCAACATACATACACACATACACATCACACACTCACACTGGATTAGTGTTAAGTAATTTAAATATTTGGGCGGTAGAATACTTTTGTGTCTTTCGTCTTTCTCTTTTTTTTAGTCTGTAAGATGAGTAGAGGTAGAAATAGAAAAAAAATCGTAATGGAAATATGAATTGAATTTAAAATATTGCACTAATTGAATGAAGTATGGAAGCTTATATAGTCAATTAGAATAGAAAAAATTAGTTAAGAATGAATTGCATGAGAGAACTAAATTTGAAATTTTTAATTTTTAATTTGCTAAATTCAATAGGATTTTTCATATAGATGCACGTTATTAAAATTATAAATCTAATTTGGTTTAAATAACATTTTCGAAGTACAAATTATTATATAAGTTGAGTAACTTTAAGACTTTTGCACGAAATTGAAATGTAAAGAACGCTTCCAATCCGCCATAGGAAATTCGCGCGGTCAATTTAATTTCATTTACCGCTTCTCTTGCGCCGCTGTAATTTCTTTTCCCTTAATTCAAAACCGAGAAAAGTTTTAATAAAACTCCTTCAGTTACCTTCATTGAAAAAAAAAGAGAATTGCACTAAATCTATGAATATTAATATTAATAGCCTTTCTAAATTGATCTCGCTGATCGAAATTAGACCAATTATCAGGTTGTCCACCAGATGAGAGTTAAAAGTTCCGGTGAGGGAGTTGTGGCAGCGGGCCGGAAAGGATCGACTGAAGGCGCGCGCCATAGCGATCATTCCTCGTTTGCTCGTGAGTGAGGCCGGTCGCTCGGATAGAAAGTGGCTCCTGATCGGTCAAGACCAAAAAAAAAAAAGAGAACTAAATAATAAAAAAAAAAAATTTAATTAAGCGAAAGGTTATATTTTTTTGTTAAGTGGGAAAAGTGCAAAAGTTAACTGAAGGAACCAAGGAAAAGGAGGAAGAAAAGAAAGTAGAAGGGAAAAGGAGAGAACAGCAGAAGGAGGAGCCGGCACCGGTCGGAAATCAGAAGTTAAGTGGCATGGTTTTCTTTCCTAATTTTTTTTTAAAGTTATTTCGATAATTTTCCTTTACCTTTTTTTATTTTATCTTATTTTTCTTTTCGTGACTATGGCGGGCTGGTTCGGTTTTGTTACTTATTTTTCTTTGGTCTCTTAATTTAATATATTTATGCATGCATAGTTGATCTTGATCCCGCTAATTTTACGAGATTCGGCTTATGTATTTTGAATTCGCCCAAATATACCTTTTATAACGAGGCTACGATCTACTTTCTTTGTACATACTGGTTTCGTGATTTCAACCAGTTTAGAAAAATCACGTGGCGCCCACTCTTGCCCATCCTAACCCATCCCACCTCCTGAGCTGGCCTGTGTTGCGTAGCGCGGGAAAATACGTAACACCCGCTGCGAAGTTCTGTTTGCTTAACGTAATGAAGCCCTAAAAAAAATTTTCAGGACTTTATTAGGATTAAAAATTAAGAGTCTTACTGCGTAGGGCTTAGATGGAATTTACCCTTCAGTAAAATTTGTGATTCATTAAAATTATGTAAAAGAAATACTAAAACATGATTAGAAATATCAAAAATACAAGAATATATCAGAATATATTAAAGAAGTTTATCAAAAATAAAATTATTTCATTTTTATAACTGAGTTTAATTTTACTCTTCATTTGTGTATTATATATGCATACTATTAACAAAAATGTAAAGGAAGGTACGCTATAAAGTTATTAATGTTATACAGGTATAACTTTCATAACAAAATACATCTTACAAGGAAGACATTGTGCTCTGTGACGTAATTTAATCATACATAACATAATATCCAACTTGTAAAAGACTTCTGAAGTTTTCCAACTTTGAAGAAGTAGACTGATTCCGAATTTTTATTATTTAATATCTCAGTAAAAATAGTCTAATATTTCGTCAATTTAATGAAAAGGAAATCGATTCTATAAATTCTTAAGGTTCTTTCCTTTTGCATATCTCCTGTCCTATATTTCATACCTCTCAGACTAGGATATTAGTTGATATACTTAAAATAGGGAAGAAAAATAATCGCCACGATGGATTTCGATTTTTTTATTCAGTTATTTCTCAGTTAAAATGTCAACGAATTTTTCTCGAAATCACAAGATCAAATTCAGCTAGTAAAAAACCTCGACATATTTCTTTCATTTCGTTTTTAGAATTTTTTGTTTTCTTAAAATTTAAAATTTCGAACGACCAACTTTCTGGCTTCGTGAAGTGAAGCAATTGAAACAATTCAAGGGACGAGGAACAAAAGTAAAGAATGGGATCAATCGGGGAATAATGGAACAAAGCATCAAGCTCTGTAGAAAAATTCAATTGAAGGCAGCATTCTTTGCATAGAAGCATTCAGGGCGTATACTGTATTCATGGTGAGTGCCGGGAAGCTCATTCATAAAATTAAAATGTAAATGCTGACGTACTCTGAATGTTAGTACTCCTCAGGGATATTCACATGAATGTGTGAATCCCGGAAACTACTTGTGAACACAGCAAAAATAATTTTGAAAAAGCACAAATGAGTGCTGGTTGTACTTTGCCATGTTCGGTGTCTGCACCAAGTCGCGGCAAAATTTGCATGTGTTTCCAAAGTCTCTCGCAGCTCTTTATCGGCAAATAAGCCAATAAATTATAGTGGAACTCCATAAAGTCCCTAATTCGTTGTATTGGAAGTAGAGGAGATAAAATCGATGTTTGCTCATAATATTCTACACACATATTGTTCTTACATTGTAAAAACTTAAACTACGAAAATATTTTACTTAACCCTGCAGATATTTTCTATATGATACTTACATACATATAGATTTTGTATAAATTTGTTGTACAGTTTTAAAATCGGATGTGTATGTCGACTTAATTATATAATATAAAACAAATTGGTTAACGATATATTTCCGATATACGAGTATGAACTTTAAGTATGTTATTTTGAAGAGACCTAGTTGTTTCGTAGTGACGAATAGCGTTAAAGACTACCTTCCTTGAGCAATCCAAACTTCGTCCTATTTCGGCATTCGAAAGACTTTCTTTTAACTTTTCGACCACGTGTTCCTTAAAAACTCTGTCGCATGTAGTCATCGTCCCATATTGCTGTGGGATTGAAGATAATCATAATTCTTAAGTCCTAAATAATGGCGAGGGTTTTTCACTATAATTTATGTGCTATTTATATTTCCGCTCACTGGATGAAATTGTACAATTGAAATGCTAATAGCTTGTTGTACAGAATTTTATTTAGCAGTAGTAAGATAGTTAGAATTTAGACACTGTAGAGATTGCATTTCAGAACACGGTATCACCTAGTTATAGTTAAATTGTATTCTTTCGAGCATAGTATAAAATTATAATGTTCCACAATGATTTGAAAGGAACACTAAAAATAGTGTTAGTCTAGAAATTTTTAATTCCATAATTATCCAATGCTTAAAGCTTATAGCTTATCTAACCATCTTGAATTATAAATTGTGTAATAACTAACTCTTGAAATTTAAAGCCTCCAGTCTACCCTAAAAAAATTTTAGTATCCCCCAAATGCACACTTTCGTAGACAAATATTAAATCCAGATGGTCGCTGTAGAGCAAAGGTTACGTAAGAACAATATCTTCAATTGACTTTTCTTATTTTGGAAAGAAAACAGACGGAGCAGCCCCAGTCCGGGTGCCATGCGGGGCACCTCCGGCCCCAGCCCCGCGAGCTCCTCGGTTTGTGTCTTGTCGGCAAGAGGAAACGCGGAGCTCTGGCAGACCGAAACAAGCAGTTCAATTTCTGCTGCTGAGATTGTGACAGACCGGCAAATTTACGAGGATGAAATTTAGGAGTAATTAAAAAATTGCTCCGGAAAAACAAGGAGCGATCCGGGCCCGGTCCATCGGGGGAGCGGCGAAAATCCCCTAAGCATCGGCACGGCAACGGGCTCCTTAAGGAACGACAATAAGATGATAAATGGCCCGGAGGCACCGCTCCTGCGGTGGTCCGGGCGGGAACGACGAGGCCCGGGCGCGGACGGGCGTTCGCCCGGGAATTTCATAATGGGGAGAAGGATTGATTTGTGCGACTCAGGCGAATTGATTAATTCGTCTCCTCCCGGCGACGCAGAACTTCTTTCGGCGGCCGAGGCGGAGGACACCACCTGGAGTGACTAATTATTTCGGAATGTTCGCAACAAATGTCCCGCTTTTGTTGTACTTCGATTCGAGCTATTTGCTATTTCTACATCGCATAATTTAGCCAAAATCGATCGCGAGCCTGTGGGAATTCTAATTAAAGACTTGCTAACTTAACTGGGGCACAGTGACATGGAGCAATCCCCTCGAACTGCAGCATACTAATTTTCGAGCAGTCAAAACAATGCCCTGCTTAAGGGAGAACTCTATGAGACATATGTATTTAGGCAGAATATTTAAATAGTGTGCAGATATAATTTTATTCAAATTCAACCAATTCGATGTCATGAATACTTTGAAACAAATCGGAATACATTAAATTCGATTAAAATACATATAAAGTTGGCGATACTTTGAAAATTTGGAAATCTTCCAAAGAAACTACTAAAACTGCATCATTAATGATTAAAGCGTCATCTATTATTTTTAGAATCTAGATACACTAGATATTGTTATCCTTTTTAAACAAAATTAAATTAAATTATTAAATGATTCCTGAAAAAAGGAAATTGAAAGAAAATTTCTGATTTATTTATTTAGACATTGCACACGATAAATTCATTGGGTAAAGGATTTTTCGGTAATATGTTCTTTTTGAGAAAGAAGTAAAAACCTCTTATACTTTTAATTTCACACAATCTCGAATGAAATTGTGTAAATACATATGTACTACATCTATGCTGAGAAGTTCAAAGGAAAAAATTGCAAAATGTAAATGAATGTTTATGAAACGTCGCATCAAAATCCGTAGCACTCTCGGCTCTTATTTTTTTGGTTTGAAAATTACTTTATTTGTTCAGTGGTAAAAAAAATTTAGTTATTACTGTTTTTATGCCAAAGGGACTGATTCTAATTTTATCGATATATAGAAAATAGTGAAACTATTACTGAGATAATTTCTTTTGTCTGGTAGGTCACTTCTCATCTATCTTATTCTCAAGTTTGTCGTGGTACTTATGGCACACCCTGTAAGTTCCAAACATCGAAAAATGTTGGTAAACGATTTGAAATATGTAACATATAATCTGAATTCCATATACATACACATATTCTAATACGAGTAGGTAAAAAATTTCAAATTTCCTACTTTCTGCGTAATTTCACCAAAAAATTTTCAAATTTTCATCCAATATCAAATTATTCCTGCACAAATGTCTGTTAACCAGTGTTCTTTTATATTCTAGTTTTGTACGTGTACCCAGCATTCACCTGTCTCAATAATTTACCTTCGTCCAGGAAAAAATACATGAAAGGTGCTTACAATGTTTCCAGACACCTCAGTCGATTGGGATCGTTAATTATCCTTTAGTGGCATTAGTTTCACTGTCCTGTTTTGTTTACTTACTGCGGATCCGTCCGCCGTGCTGCTTGTTTCCGGAATGACTAATTTTAATCAGCACGGTGCACTCGGTGCACCCACATTAGTGTCAGGCACTAATGGACGCGAAGGTCCTGTGAATTTCCAATTAGAGTTCGAACTTGTTGGACGAACTGTTGGTTCGCAGCTATTGAATTGAATGTGTCGCCCCCTGCAGCTACAACCAGCTACAGCCGGAGCGCGTACAAGAAGTTTTAATTAACAGAAAATCCATCGAGGGCATTTCTGCGGTGTCTGCTCCTCCCTACAAATACACTTCGAGGAATTGAGGACCTCGTTGGTGTCGAGTTCTGTCTTGTTGCGATGTTAAAACTTTTATTCATTTTATCGCCTTCAAATTGAATTATCGCCACCGCGCGACGCGAGTACACTGAAACTTGTGCATCTCCTCGCAGCCTGGGTATTGGATTTGGGCTTGTCAGTCATCCAATTTAGCATTTTAATTACCACTATGAATTATTTTTTCTCAGAGTAATGACTTAATTTTAAGATCTTTTAATTGACTCAATCTTAATTTTCCAGATTTTTAATCCTGCTTAATGATTTTAATTTATGATTATGATTAAGTGACAGAGTAAAAAATAATTAGAATTTTACAACAACCATTATTGTAAAAAACTCATATTTTGCATATGAAAGACAGAATGATTTTAAAGCAAAACCTTTAGAAAATTCTGAAAAATTTGAAATCCATTTTTAAAGCATGTTCATTTTATTTTTACATGTTCGTGTTTATAACATAAACACACACAAAGAAAATTATATTTCAGGATGTAATTTTACATATATCGGTCAATTATCAAAACAAAAATCATTTGAAAGGCATTGGCACGGGTTGGTTAGAGCAGCGAAGCACCAATTCGAAGATTGCAATAATAACAAACAATAGCCAACATTTAATGTTGTAAAAATTTAATTTTACTATGATAAGTACTTTTTAACAACCTTTCATTTGATATGGTCAATATTATTTTATATATTTTTAATTTTTAAATTTTGTTTTCGTCAGTATTAAGTATACCTATTATATATTTTTATATATTATTATATTAAGTATATTGCGTATGTATCTGAGAAACAATGCTTTAACAGAAAAGGAGGCGGATAGATATCGGCATGGTTTCGTTTTTTCAAATTCAATTTAGAATATTCAAATAAGATGATCTATTTAATGAATTATTTTTAATTTATTACAAGTACAAACTTTTTCGTGTAAACTAATGTGTATGAAGTTTAAATTAGATTAAATAAGCTAGCTATTCCTTCACCCAACTAATTGAATTAGTTGATTTATTTGATTTCCCTACTATTTTATTTGGTAACAACTAATTCAATTAGTTGGTTAAAAATCAACGAAAAGATTAGTTAGTATATCTAATCTTTTTTTCAGTGTAACAACCTACTTTCTTTAGGGTTTAGGCCCCAAGACACTAATAATAGCATTACCAATATTGGGATTTAGAATTAGAAAAATAAGTTCTTGCAATCGGAGAGAAAGTTTAGATATTAATGTCATGGGAAGTGTCCTGCAGAGTGTCGGTCATCGTTTCAACGAAGCGAAGAACTTTGCCCGGGGTCTACTTTTTCGTCGATTTGGTTTCCACTGGCTAAAAGTGTTTAGAACTCTGGCAGACCCAAATTATGTGTGCTCGAAAACCTTTCTTGTGGGGATATCTCGTGTTTACTTCATTAAGAGCCCTGTCGGTTCGTAGAAAAAGTTCGTAATGGTTATGTAACAGCACTTTCACGGCAGCTCTGGATATGGCTAAACCTTAGAAAGTTTTCCATGCACGTGGCAGTCCTGTCTCTAGGTTTAATCCTTCATCCGAAGAAATCCCCTTCGTGATGCCCGACATCTAATCCGTGTCAATACGTTTTCAACGTTTTGTGCAGACGAAACACTCTTCCTGTTTATAGCTGCTGAGGGTCCTGGGGATCCCGGGATCCCGGGATCCGAGCTCGGTGGTCAGAGCCCCAGAATGGAGGATGTATGATATGACTGCCGTGGGAGTCGCCCCCTAATTGTTGTTTACTCCTCAAATGTGTGCTTTCTCGGTGAGTTGATTTTGTCACGTTCTTCCGTGAGTGCCAGGAAACTTATTCAGGGATTGAGCTCTACTTTATTGCACTTTATAGGAGTCTTTGCAGTTACATGCGCCGCGACGACAGCAGTGCTGGGGCTCCATCGGGCCCCAACTCCCCGAAGTAACCTCAGATACCGCTTTAGCGAAAGATTTACTCATTCACAGCCCGACCAACGCCGTCGCCCGTTTGAGGATAAGGTTCGAGCTCCACGACTCCACAACTCCACAACTCCACGACTCCACAACTCCTCAACTCCGAAGCTGCGTGTATGCTTATGCACTGTGGCGTATAATAAAAAGGAGCACTGGTGCATGAAAAGTACGAAGAAAAATGAGTTGTGTGAAATATATCTCTTAAGAAAACATCCGAGCTCAGATGGTGTTCGCACGGCTCATGTCAAATGGTAAATTTACTATAATCTGTTGTCTCCTGCCAACTTTTCTACAATAGAAAGACAAAAATAAAAAAAAAATTCGAGGCGAAATTAAACTTGGTTTTAGGTTATCACGGAACCGTCGCAAATGCACATGTCTCCTACCTCCCTCTATGTTCGTTCGTGCTCTAGCACACAGAATGAAGTTTAAAATTTTATCTCAAATTATGAAAATTATTAATGGCACCATCCCCATGTGCTGCACCCTTTGCCTTAGTTTTCGCATTTGGTGCATCAACTCACCGGGAATTTGCTAGAACTTGTGTTGTGCCGCTCCTCAGTCTAACTCGCTGTGGTTTAGAGTAGAAGACAATATTTTTTATCTTTTTGCCAACTTCCTTAAGCCGGAAGCTTAGACGTAATTTGCTTTTATACATATTACTAAGTTACGTTATAAATTTATTTTCAGTTCCCTGCTCATCTGCTAATAGAATTTCAAATTATTTTAGATGAAGCATAACGTGTTAACACATTCGTTAGTTGACTTCATTGACATCAGTGTCCTACTTCATCAGAACTCTATCTTCTATCGCTGTTTTTAATTTCCTTGTTCGTACTTCAAGTTTTAATTATAATAATAACAAATTTATTTAATTTAGATCAATTTATGTTAGGAAAAAAAGTAATAGCTGTTATTTATTTTAAATAAAAATAATTTTATAAACTTATAATAATATAGACACGGTTTTTGGTTCCAAACGTCTATCAGGATCATAAATTTTACCGATTTCATTTTTTTTATGTAATAACAATAATCTGTCTGTAATAATTCACAAATAATAGATAACAATCATAATTGAAAATATATATTTAACCTTATTTTCCACATACATATTCTTGCCCATTTTTCATATAAGTCTTTAGAAACACATTTTTTTAACCTTTTAATTTAAAATAAATGCGCAGACGGTTTCAAACTCCTATGACTTCTCAAATTGAATTAGAAACAATTCTAATTTTCAAAAAGTCATATGATTACTTAAATGTCAGGCAATATGAGAGATATGGATGAGTTTACACAATATGAGTCGATATTTATGAGAAATATATGCTTTTTCATATGACTTATCAGATAGTCTAAAGTTAAAGGCTAGGTACTTAAGATAGATTTGCCCGCGGTTTTAATTCATAACTGCCATTTTCAAACAAAAAAATCGTGTTCCATTTTAGTGGAAAGTTTCCGCAATTCTTCTTTACTAATCTTTGAACCTGATAAAGTCAAAATCTTGTCGAAATATAAACGTACTACTTTTAGCCCTATAAGCCCTTAAAAGTTTAGCATGAAGGTTTCAAACTATTCGAAATTAATATTCTGGAAAATCGTTATCGCTTCAAATTAAAAAATAAATATTTTCTTTGCTTGTTAAGTACTCCTGTAAAAAAAGATAACATACTACATACATACATCAGTTTAAGGGGTTTGACTTTTTTTTAAAAGTAGATACCTATACTATATATAGGTACCATCAAAAACATGTTTTTCATATTTTTAGATTGATATTTGAATTCAAAAATTATGTGTGAAAGTATAAAGTCAAGAGCCGTGAGGGAGGACATCTAGTTTCAAAAATTTAAACAAGATTTTCTCGAAACCACGTTTCTTGGACTGACGGCCATGAATTAAAAAAACTACTCGATCGATTGCTGTGATTTTTGAATATGTTGTTGCACATAATTTGTTGCTATTGCATGAACTAGAATCAAAAATATAGGTAGGTAATGAAATTTCCGATTTTCAGTCGATTTTCTAACTTCAAAAATCGTTTTTTGAGGTTAACAAATCGTCCGCCATTTCGTTATTTCTTGATAAAAATTGTTCCTCCTTGTTCTTGCTATGAGCTGCTATAGCAGTAAATAATTTGCCATTTTTTATTCTTTTAGATGATCCAGTTGACTGAAATCATGGGGTTTTTTTATAATTATAATGGCCATAAAATGGTCAATAAATATACCTGCACAGTTTTAAAATGATATATTTTTTCTTTCTATAAAAATGTATTTTTTAAAAATTTGAAAAAAAGAAGACCATCTTAAAACTTAAGTTAACTTGCTACACTTTTTATTCAGAAATATAATAGTGCCCTGGCTCGGGTTAATACTTAAAAGGAGTTAAGTTTAGTATCCTTTCATTTGAATTTTGGATGACATCCGCAGTCTAGTGTAATTAATTTAACCAAAATTACCCTAAGGTGTTTACATGCTATTAAAACCAAATTGTTGGCTGAAACTGCTTGCTTACGTTGGGTAGACGTGAATTTTCCGATGTTCCTTGGCAGTTTCGTTTAATTGCCCGTACACTTGGAGGAGTGTACATGTTTCTTATCGGAGCAACAGCATGTTGTTCTCCGGCTCCATAGAGTCAGTAGTCCCCGTAAACTCAAATTGCATTCTTGGTATCTAAGAGGTGCATCAGACCGGGGGCGGTTGCGGAGGTCTGAGCCATCAAACTTAGAAATACCGACTGCAAATTTCCAAACTAATATGAGCAAGTTGCGGAAATCTCAGCATCCTTAATCTCGTTTTAAGTTGCACGTAATGATTGCTGGAAGCAAGTACTTTGTCGACTTAAAATTTGCCGCAGTTTGAGCCGAGTAAAAGAGTAAAATGCCTTGTACACCTCAAATAATTTCAGAATTTTCAGTTGAAATCTTCTTAAAGTTGCCGGATGAGGATTTCAACAACAAATTTCCACCTCTGGCATCATCGATTGTTTTGTGGAACATTTGGGGTCCGCTTGCTCCCGTTCCCGCCCTTCACATGACAGATTTCGGGGCAATTTATTTACCACGGCCAGAACATCAATCAAAACGAGAGCCGCCACTGTCTATATTACTTTTATCAGGCAAACGAGCCCTGGATTAGGGCGTCCCTGCGAGGTGGAGCAGCCCCACCTCACCTTCCGTAGAAGCTGCCACTCAATTTCTGTTATCTAATTTTGTTTCACACCTACCTTTGTCTATCGCACCGGTGAACAAAATCCGTGAAAAATTATGTCCTCATAGTATCTCGATTGTAAATAGCTCAGATTCCCGGATTCCCGGTTTCCCGAATTCCCGGATACCCGGCGCCTGGAACTGAACGGGGCTCAGTTTGTAAACGAAACAGATCCTGAACCAGGGACAAATTCATGACCTTCGCATCTCGAAGGGAATTCGTGAGTAAGAGCTCCTGAACCCGGCTTGGACATCTCCAAAGTCTTAAATGCTCCCATTTTTCTGTCTAGGAATCGGGATCGAGTCCGGGACGTCGGGAATTTCAATTGCTGACACTTGGCCCCACATGCAAAACGCCCGGACTCCCGCGAAAATCCCGGACGAAGTTGAATCTTATCTGATTTTTGCACAAAAGCTTCCATCCGTGGAAACTGAACGTGAAATCATTTACGAAAAAGATTCGATTTACTTTTTGTCTGTCGGACACTTTCAATGGCATCCTCTCAGTGTAATTCTCAATAATTTTTATTACTTGACAGGGCTCCGGGCGCAGGCGGATACCCGGCAAATGTGGAGCATGTCCTTTGTCAGGGAGCGCCAGATATGGATCGCTTTTGCATATCTTAAAAGCCATAAAGTTCTAACAGCGCCCGTTCCATTAATTTAACTGAAAGTACTCTTCCTGTGTTGCGCAGATATTGAGTTAATGTGGGCTCGCCTGCTAAAGTATGCTAATCACATGCAGCCATGCTCGCAAATGTGAAATTTCTGCTCTTGTTTTAAGAGGACATCTTAAAGTAACAATAGAGCCAAACGCTCGAGTTCACCCGTTGTTCGACTTTAATTTTAGTATCTTTGGAAACGTTTTCAAATCATTTTAACTGCTAATATTAGAGCTAGATATCAAGCGAAATGATGATGTTTTAATCGATATAGAAAATCAATAATGGATTAATTAAAAATAAAAATAATTTCAATTTGTTGATAAATTACTATTGAATATATGTAGGTACTAAGTACTTTTAACTTCAATAATAATCATTATCACCGATAATCTAACATACTTCTCTTTTGCCACGAGCCTAGAGTACCTATTTGTGTTTGCTACAAATAAAGCTCACTACAATTTTTGGTTCATTGAATCTTTTAAGAATCTTTAGAAAGCTATGCTCACGGAAGATTGCTCTTGATGTCGTTATTGTTAAGCACTCATTAGAACACTTGTTGCCAACAATTTTATTCTCATTCCTTAAAAATGAAACACATAGCATTAAAACAATAATTTGAAAAATTCGTGTGGAACATTCTAAAGTTAACACTCTTCAATATGCTTTTTTTTTCTAAATTTGTTTACGATTTTAATTAGTTAATTTCGAGTTCTCGAAGAGAATACACTTTTCAATTAGCTCTATCTGGATTTAAGTGTTTTTTCTGGAAAATGTGGTTTGGAGAACAAAATTTTTTAGATGATTCCTTTTTAAAATTTCGAGTCAACGCTAGAAGTTAATGCTACTATTGAAACTGAATATGCGAAAATTCTGTTATTATAAAAAATAAATAACTTAAAAGATGGACAAGTACGAGCCGTAAAGTAGATACTTGCTTTATACCTAATTGTCTATTAATCGTATAATAGATAATTCAGGAGTTAACTTTTTCACATGACAAGTCTACCATTTTGACGTAACATATATAAAAAAAAAATCCAAAATTAGAAATTATTGATTTTCGCTTTATGAATGACACCTCCTTTCGTGCCAAATTTCAACATTTTAAGTCAACGAATTTGATGATTAATAAGTAATTTTGTTTTTTATAGGACGATTAGTTTATAGACCTTGGTTTTTTGCATGTTTCAACCTTATATTTACATTACCTATAGAAAAAGAGTCCTGATGAGCAGAGAAGTAACACTGCTGTAAAGGATCCAAAAAATCTTAAAAATGATATTTCGCTATGTTATATGTTTTATTGCGAAGATTATAGCATGAAATGTTATTCACGTTCTAAAATATCCTTTAACAATTTTAATGCGATTCGATATAAATTAGCAGAGTTAGGTAAGCTAAAATTAATGATATTTGTGCTTGATTTTTTCAGTCTAGATGCAGGCATATTTTATGTACATGCATAAGTTATACAATACGAGTATCTAAGAGGTAGAAGCTTTGAAAATATTTACGAGTAGATATATCATAAAAAGTTAAATTTGTGCGTTCTGAAATTTACCATTGATCAATTTAGATTTTACTCAACATGTACGCTTATAAATATAGTCAATTTTTTCCCGCATAGACCTGCAACTTGTTGGCGGTGTCCATAAACATTGAAAAAGGCCTACTTTTTTAGGATGGAGTGCTCCACATCCCTCAGGGTCATTAATACTTTACGTTTTTCCATTTGGGTTTTATATGCTGTAACTAATGCGGTGCCGTTCGGAGTGTGAATGCCGGAAGACCTCCACTCCAGTAAATATCTGCGGTCGATATGCCACCGTGCTTTATTCTATTACCTGGCCGCGTTATTGGTTTTCACCGCGAATATATTTCTTTTAATAGAAAATCGTTAAGCTCCCATTCGGCGCGTGGTAAAAAATATGTGAGCTCGGATATTATTTCAATAGTGTAATTACCCCACATGCGGAACTCATTCAAAAGAAAATTTCAAAATCATTTTCAATTGTCCGCATTACCAACTTGAATATCTCTTTATGCGGGTGCTAAATCGGAAAAGGGGTTTTTTTCTTAAAATCCATCAGTCTCCGCTAATCTGATTATGCTAACAATTAGAAAATAACCTTAACCACCGTGAACTATCCAAGCGAAATCATTTTTAATGAACCCAACGAAATTAGCGGGCAAAAAAAAAAGTTAATGAGGCAACGCCAGTAGGTTGGTTTTTGGTAGGGAAGTCAGCAACTCAGCGACTTTTCGGCAATCCTCAAATTAAGGACTGTTGAGGCAGAGCTCCTCGAGGGGAGCCAGCCCCTTTTATTTTCCGAGAGAATTGTCGGCTTAATAAATCACCGAGCAAAAATGTAACTACTTCGAGTCTTCTGAGGACAATTTCTTACAGAAGCAGGAATAAACAGCTCGACATGTTCCATGTCTCAATGAGCGGAACAACTCTGTCTTAATAAGGGAAACTTTATGAATTGTCTTCCCAGGGCTATGGACGGAAATTGTTTTTCTTTATGAAATTTAGCAAACTTTTTAATTGCTTCCTGCAACTATTACATCTGCAACAACTGTCTACGGTTGAAATATACCTGCCGCCCCCGGCTCATCCTGCACAAGGTGGGAAAGTGGAGTTTTCCCGTCTTCTCGGAAAATGCTCACTTCCTTTTCCGAAAGTGGAAAGTTTATACATGACCTGCACTCGGTGGATGTGTGCAAGAAAAAACGACTCCATAAAAAGGCGATATAAAATAGCTTAGCGAGACCCATGCACAAATTCGAACTCCTCGAAAACATTCGTTTGACAAATTTTTCTGAAAATTGCTTAAGAGATGCACCCGCCTTTGCTTTTGTTTTCCTCTGATTTATTGCACATGCACACGCGGCTGAATAATGCCCGGCTATGGGTTTATCGAAAGCAGGTGGAAGTGATGATGAAAATAAATGGCGGAACCGGCGAAATTGCAATTTAAAGAGTTCCGCTCCACTGCCCTTGCCCACTCTAACGATCAGGAAAAATTTACAATTTCGGGGCACCCAAGGTTGTGGAAATGGAGTGGTGGTGCAATGAACAGATTTGCATTTGGGTAGTTTAAAGATGTTACCATTAGTTGGTCGATGAAACGGAAATTTTGGTTTTATGTTTGAAATTAACAAAACATTAACATTTTAATAAGTGCTTACGAAAGGATTTCAACGCAGATGACTGACTGACAAAATTGCACGATCTGCCGCTCGTTGCAACTCCGATATAGGGACGGACTTACATTTGTGACCTTTTTTTTAAGAATTAATGCTCGTCCGCCGAGGCAAACGAGCCCAAAAATGATCGGCGTTTCGATCCAGAGCACTGGTCAGATCTCATCAGTGTGGCTGAATGGCCAATGCCTCTTGCCACAGACGCCGCGATCGTGTGGATCGAACATCGATCCCAATATCCACTTGATTAAAGTTTCAAGTGTGAATTACAACGAAGGGAATTTTTGTAACAATATATATAAATCACTAGCTGACCCGCACCCGACGTTGCCCGGGCACAACTATCTCTAAAATAAAAGTTAATTTTAATAAAAATATGATGCTGATTTCAAATATATCAAATATCACTCAGAAGGCGAGCTATAGCAAAGTGAATAGCACTGAAATATTCAGCTTTTTAAATACCTAAGTATGCCAATTTTCATGACGTTGTGTTGAAAGGTATAAAAGTTGATGTGCTGCAGCGCCATCTAGTGGCGGTCGTAGCGTGATGTTATATAGCCTATAGCCTTCCTCGATAAATCTACTACCAACACAAAAATAATTTTACAATTCGAATCAGTAGTTCCTAGATTAGCGCGTTCAACCAAACAAACAAACAAACTCTTCAGCTTTATAATATTCGTACAATTTCTAAAAATACGTATTTTTAAGAATAGGTATGTAAAAGAAACTTGCAAGTCCAAAGTCGGAAATATGACAAAATTATATTAAATACCAAAATAAAATTTTTGTTATAAACACCTTTCATTTTTATTAAAATCAAATAAAATAAATTTTAATATTGTTAAAGAGGACATTATTTAACCTGTCGGATGCTAATTAAATTTTACGTGAATTAAAGGGTTGTGACGCGTAGAAATTTTCCAAAAATCTAACAGCTCAAAGGGACGAAAAATCAAGAAATCATCAAAAATGTGAGGATTATTGTACGGTGCACGCAGATTTGATAGAGGTTATATATACCTATATTTTTTAAATTTTGCAATAAGCACCATTAAAAAAAAACTTACTCTGAGATTTTGATATGTTATTCTACACATACAATAAAGCGGTTAAATAACCAACGATAGAAAATTTTTTGATCTATAGTAGTTTTGTGAGGGCAAAAATTTGCGCTTTTTGAAAAACTCAGCCATTTCGTTTCGTTGGTGGTTTTCATACAGATCAAATACCCGGTTTATTTTTTTACATACGTTCCACCGTGAATTTATCATGTGTTTTCCAAAAAATTTTAGCACCCACATTTTTTGGTATATGTATTTTAAAGTTCTAAAAATACATGTGCGAAGTTTCATTAAGATATCTCTTTGTTTTCTTTAAAAAATGTTCAATTTAAAACAAAAAATTCGAAATTGGAACCCGTCACGCCCTCTTAAGCTAAAAACTGCGTCTGAATTTTAAGGTTAATTGAGATAAATATGTGAATAAAATATTTCAGGAAACATAGTATAGGTACTATACATATATGTACTAAGTTTGTTCCAAAAAGTTTTATATAAATAAATATGCATAAGAATAGGATTTTCCTTTTACATCAGTAAAAATAAATTGATTTATTACCTGAACATCAAATATTGTCAACTTTATTATTATAATGATTTTTCGACTGTTGGAGCACTTATTCTTTTATCTGTTGCTTTATCGTGATATGTGGCCGGGCCTTCTGTGGATAAATAAGGGCTTACATGACAACGACATGTTTTCAGAGCCAGTAGCAATTTATTTTAGAGCTACGTCAATATGCTCGTGCTATCATTTTGTTTTGATGAGTTGCCATAAATATAGTTGCTGTATGGCTATAGTGGTACTAATAAAAACACCTCCGTTCCCGCACCATAATTTTCTTAATTAATCCCCCCAACATGATACGTGTGGACATTTACGCTCCTCGGAGGAATCGGTCGTTCATATTTTATGTTGGCCAACCAACAGGGCCAATATATTTTCGTAATCTTGGCTATTTTTTGTCATTTCTGCCCATTCACGCCTACATGACACACATCTTGTCCCCTGTCATTCTTTATGAAAAAGTGGACAGCACAAAGGACATATAGTGCGCCGGTACGCCACGGCACACATGCCTTCGGCCACCGAACGGGCAAATATTACACGTGTGCTTGCGTGGCTGGTGATCATTTTTCATATTTTTAAAGAGGGAATTGTGCAAAATTACACTATTACAAAATGTGTCACTTTTATTTTCAGTGTGAAGTAAATTCTAGTAATGGCGAGTAAATTAATTTTATTTGACTATTTTTTGACTTTTATGGCAGATCAAGATAAGAACTGGAACACACATTTGCGTGTCGGCTGTTGTTTTTTATTCGATGTTTTCCCAGGAAAGGGTAATATTTTTGAAATTTATCTTTTGTTGATAATATGAAAAGGTATGAGATGAGTTCATTACTCAGTATAATGGGGTAAATTGTAAGGCTCTGTTGCATACTTAATAATGATATTTTATTGTAAATATTCGTTTTTTATTTCATGTTGTAATATTGTGGACATTCATGCATGAATATGGGATATTTTAAATGATTTTTGTATTATTATCATTTATTTTTTTATACCAAAAGAGCTTTCATTTCCACAAAATTAATTCTTACTTCAGAGGTGATAGCTTGGAAAACACTTATATAAAAATAATAGGGGAAAGACAATAATTAAATATTTATTTATTACATTGAGTTGAAAATACTTTTCGAATAATGAAAAGTGCACTTTTTTTATAAAAATTAGATAATCTGAGGCAGGTTTCAAATATACATATGCTGTGAAGTAACTCTTTTGTGTTCCTTCCCTAACTCGGCGTTTCGATTAGATTTTAACTTTTAGCCATCTACGATTAATAAATGTTTTCAACGGATTTGCCATCAGCAAATTAAACGCTCGTTTAATAGTATAGGATATGCTCATTTAATACATAGTATAGTAGTTACTTGCTTTGCTTGTAAAAACTCGCAAAAATCAACTTAGTTTTCCAAATTTTAAATTATGTCGAACTCGGTTAGTGCAGTTTTCAAGAACGCGATTCCTGTTCGATTTTGAAATCGAAAAATATTGCTCCATTTCTGCGTGTAGCAGCTTTTTAAATTCTGAAGTAGAATTCAAAGATTTCATATGTTCTTTTAGAAAAAGGGGATATAAATTTAATATGATTCTTGTGGAAACAAAGTAAAGGTTTATTAATGCAAGATTAAATGTCTGATAGGTCAAATGTTGAATTTACTCTTTTTTATATCCAATCTGTTTATTTTCTGTAGTTGAAAATTTAGCATAATCAACAATTTCCTGAGTTCTCAAAAACATATACAAAAGAAGTGAAGCAAAACCCATAGGTTTGGCAGTATCGTCTTGATTTCCATTATTCGTACCTGCTTGGCAGGAAGGAAGTTTTACATAAAAATCAATTTTTTTTCATATTTATCGTTTACTCGAAATATGCACGGTTGCCTTCGGGGGCATGAAAAAAATTTCAATTGAGTGTTTCGTTTAAATTTCAATTTTCACTCACTCATTTCACCTCGGAGCTGAACTGATTCGCAGAGAATGAATGAAAATTGTTTTATTTTCCTCAAAATTTGGCAGGAATAAGGGTAATTCAGTTTAAGCCCGGAAGGCTAAATTTACAGCTTTTGGCTGAGCGTAATACACAACAATGAGGTTACATTTAAGCCGCAGTAAAGGGTGGGAAGAATTTGAACAGTGCGTTGGTTGTGGTGCAACCTGGCCCAAAACCACTTCACTGGGTCATGCTATCCCGAATCCCGGATTTTCTGGAAAAACTTCCTTATTCCCACTTCATCTTGATTTGTGCTGTTGCACGGCCAACCATTTTTCTTCGAAAGTATTCAGTCTCCAATAAAACCATCACTAAATGGCGAGATGCATGGCTTCCCCTGGATAATAAATATAAATAATCTCCGAGTGCTGCAGCAGGATTTTCTCCAGTGGCCAGGGAATGTCCGTTGCCACCCAAAATGTGTCCCCCAGACATAGAACAGTCGGTCAACAACGGCTGCGGGGGCGGGGGCTCTGTCTCGCATGAGTAGCTCAAATATTGTGGTGGAGCTCGGACGTAATTTCAACAAAGTCGTATATTAGTGGTGGAATACCAAATCACCCAAAGGAAGTAAATTTATGTGCCTACACAACGTCATAGTATCCGGTGATGGGGTTTTGTTATTCTCCTAAAATGCTTTGGTGGTATAAAGATAGACAAAACTAATGTTTTGAAGACCCCTAGTTAATTCGACACGCCATATTCATACAGGAGGATTGCGTTCTAGAACGTTATCACTGAAACTATATCTTAATGCATATACAAATCGCCCAAAGGTAATAATAGATCATACCTGTCTTTAATGGAACAGGGTTTTTTTTTCGTAAATACATAGTTACAAATTCATGCACTCTGATCATCCGAGATGTCCGAAGGGCTACCAAATGCATGTAAGTTACATTGTTCATCAATCCCCTGTATGCAAATATTTCACTCTGATTTGTTTGTTTTAATGAGACAACAAAGACAGGGAGAGTTAATAACCAAAAGCAGTATCATGTAGGTACTGAAATGTTACCTAGTAATACCTTAAATTAACATCAATATTGGAATGTGAATCTCATATAATATATTTTGCTTAATTAATTAAATGTAACTCAAGCAACTGAAATTCTGAATGTACAGAGAAGTTTCGGGTTATGGTATATGAGCTCAGCTGGTATTTGAATAATCCTTGGTGCATACACAGTTATGGTACAATTAACCGAGCCAGACAATTCCCTTATTAAATTATCCAATTATTTATAGTGTTTACTAAAGCTTATATTAAGAGCTGAAGCATTTTTAATTTAATTTCTGTATTGGCTTACGACAAGTACGTATCCAGAAGATCCGAATCCACGCTAAAGTACTTGGAATTTACGGGTTAAAATGATTTTGCTTGGGAAGAAGTATATCAAAAATAAAGAAAAACTACATCGTTAATTCATCCAAATAATCAAAATACAAGAGAATTATAAGTTATTGGAAAAATTTTTGAAGTAACTATAAGACAAGTATACTACTACTGCTGTAATATTTTATGATAATAATAATAATAAAATTGTAAAAATTTTCAACTGGTAAATTAAACCCACAATCTTAAGTTTTTTATTTTTATAGCATATCCAAGATAAGTAACAAACGAATACCACTCATAATCCAAGGTACAAAATACGAATTTAAATTTGATGAGCTCTTATACAGTTTCGTGAGAGAAACACTATAGGCTGTGAAATAAAATTTTTAAATATCTAGAATGCGAGATTTAATATTTTCGATTTAAACACACAGAATGTACAAACTAAGATGGATTTGCTTCATATCTAAAGATTTCTTATATAATGCTATGTTTCGAAAAATTTTCATACGATATTTGGATCTGAAGCATTATACTTTTTATACTTTTACATTTTTAGATTTAAAATATCGTCCTTGTTATCCAGTACTTGTTAACATCCGTTTCTCTAACTCCTTGAAAAATTATTTGAATTCGAAAATATTCTTCCTCTTTTTTTCTAAAAATAACTATTATTGATGTATTTGGAATTGTCAAATGATAACCTTTCCTTTAAAGGAAGTAGGTACATATTTAACTTCTTTCCAATTTTCAAAATAAGTAAAAAATCGAATAATAAACTTAAATTTTATAATTCTTCCCATAGTTTGAAAATGGTAAGAGATATACATCTCTGGGCCTAAATAAAAGGGAATTTATAAATAAATCTTAAATATCAAGCAGAACGGCATCTTATTTTTAAAATTTGATATCTTACGAGTTTTCAAAGAGAAAGGAGAGTTGATTGTAACATTTTAATTTTAATATTTGTAGTGTGTACTATACCTCTTGAAATTGTCTTGCTTATATAATATTTATTTTGCACGAAAGTGCTGATATATAAAATTAGTTGAATAAGTCTTTGGGCGATTCCGGTTCAAGTAGCAATGATACATCCTACTCGAGGACTCTACGCTAAAAATTCCAAAGATCAGCATCTCGCGCTATATCTTGAACAACTCTTCTTGTAAACTCCTGCATCACTTGAGCATAACAATGTTTTCCATTTTTCCTCCGCATTTCTGTAAATATCTCGAAAACTTTCTGAGGAGACTCTTAAACGCAAAAGTATAATTCAGCCCAGTGAACCAGCATAAAAACCTCCTTACCATTTTAGAGCGCCTTTCTTGCCATGAATCTTTAAAGATTTTCCACATTTTTAATTTACTGCCTGAACTGGTAAATCCCGAATTTTCTGCAACAGAACCTCCCTTACCCCTGCGGACATTTAATATTATCAACTGACCCAATTCGGAGCTCCTGTGAACCCGGCCGGGCGAAAACCCACTCGATTCGCTCTGTGGCGCAGGAGTCCCGGGACAATCCCGACGAATTGCACCACTTCGACTTTATGGCACTATTAAAGTAAAGATGTAAAAATTGAATAAGTCAACGTCGCTCGGTAAACACATCTAAATTTTAATTAATTCTTTCTCTTCTAGGTGAGTGGTGGAGCTGCTCGCGCCCCCAGGCCTGCAGGTAAATGCTCATTCAGGTTGCATTTAGGTTTAAGGTAGGGCACACACTGGCGGTGCGGTCGGTGGAGCAGGTGCCAACGGATGGAACCCTCTCGGCACAAAATGTGCTTAGGACCCTTTAAGCGGGAAAACTGCAGTGGGGCTCGAGGGTTGTAAATTTAACCTGAAGTGGTCTACTTGCTTTGTGCGGGAAACGGGAGCACCTCTCAAGTTTTTAATTACTGAACTGATGAGCCCGGCTGGAACTGATTTCTTCTCGCATCCGACTCGGGACCACGATCTCCGGGATCCAGTTTTGCTCCGGTTACAGGTGAAAATTTCACAAAACTTCAAAGCCCGCCTATCATATTTTGATATTTTCGGTTTCCTTCTGCTGCATGCACAAAAAAGTAAGTTGTGATTTGTCCCAAAGACATCTCAGCGCTTTAACCGCTCTTAACTTTGAAAGGGATCCTTCCTTTTTAAATATCGAATTATATGCCTTTGAAGATGTAAATCTCCTTTTTCTAAAGTCTTTTAAAAAGGACTGGAATCTTCCTAAACTTTTCTACCCTTTTTGGACATTTTAATTTTTAATTTTTTTTATATTTAACTAGAAGCGAATCTGCGTCTTTAAAAATTTAACTTTTAGAAGCAATGGCACTTCTGCGCGTTAAAAACAGTTTAATTATTTTAATTAAAAGAAGCCACGCATTTGTCGAATCACATTTGAATTCCGATTTTCACCAAAGGCTGTTATCCACATGTTTTCCTTTATATTTTTAATTTTATCACAAAGTACCTAATAATTTACGAAACTTTATTTGCCTATATTTCAGTCGGAAATTAATAATTTGGTTTTATAATTAGAATGCTTGCAACCATAGTTAAAGGGTTACACATATGGTATGTATGTGCTTTATACATATATCCTACAAAGATAGAAACATTGGTATTTTTTGATATATTTTCTCGTTGCCATTTTTTTTGTATTTATAAAAAGTGAAAGCATCAATATTTGACAAAATGGCGGACGTTCAATTAAAGGCAATCAAAATTCATAAGTTTTTGACTCTAAAGTTTGTAAAACTATAGAATCAACTGTTTTTGCCCTGAATTCATTAGTTCTTAGAAAGCATTAAATCATTTTTATAAATATTTTTTCACCACAATTTGATTCTTCAAAATTCATTTCAACAATTTCTTTAATTATTTTAATCAAAGTTAGACTGACTGAATAGTTCACTTGATAACGTGGCGGATTGACGCCCACTAAATGGTCAGCCACATCATCTTATATTATTAACCTTTAAAGATATTATTTACTTTATTAGATTAAAGAATGCAATTAGGAAAAATAAAGAAAAAAATAATTTTTCCAAAAGATGGATTTCAACATACCATGAAATTCTGTGTCACTAAACAATAGATTTTAAAGTATAACTAAATATATGTATATGATGATTGGTTAGTTCTACACAACTTTGTATAATCTTTTTGTTCTATGTTAAAAGGAAAAAATTAAGGGCTGCATAAAATCAGTAAAATGCGATAATTGCTCAAGGATGAAAAAAATTAAGTGAATCGGTTCAGTGGTTTTCAAGAAATTTCTAGTACCACTTCAAAAAGTTCTGTTTCAAGAAAAACGCGTTTGAACATTAATTCTACCTGAGCGCACCGCACCAATAAAGCTTCAAGCTCAAATCGTATCGAAAATGAAGAATTCATAGAATTTCGACTTGAAATTTTTACCAGATATACATATGTATTCCTGAGATTTTATACTTCAAAAAATGTAAAAAAAATCTATATTTTAACCCTGCTATATGTATTCTAGGCTCTTAAATATCTTGAATTTTTCAAGTCCCTTTCAAATGCTGAGAAAAATAAGTTATGATTTTTTCCCAAAACATATATTATAGCGTTTTAACCGCTCTAATCTGTGGTAAGGGATTCTTTCATAATGCTCAGAATATCAAATTAAATCCCTTTGAGGAAAAGGGAACGGAGCCCTTTCAACCTTCCCCATCCTTTGGGATTTTTACTTTCTGGGAACGGATCAATGCCAGTGCAGTTCACCTAACTTTTTCAGGAATTTAAAAACTGTCTCTCTGAAAAACTTCCGGATAAAAAGTTTCCACTTGTTCTGCTTATCGTTTTTAATGTCTTAAGCCACCAGCGCAAATGGCATTTAATTAGCAGACAGAAAAATTCTCCTGCGCTTTGGAAGCCACAGAACTGAACTTTTTTAATTAGCCAAAAATTCTGCAATCAAAACCTAATAAATGCGTCTCGAAACAGTTCTGCAGGACATCCCAGCTTGAGATATAAGGTGAATTCGTACGCAGCCAGGTAAAAGTAGCAAGAACCAAGTGCAACTGCTCAAAAATGAAGTAAAAATTAATTAAACGAGAAACTTTACCCCTTGTTTCTAAAGTTTCGTGAATGTCGTACTTTTTTCCCACTTTTCCCGGCAGATCCCTCGGTTGAGAAAGCCCACCAACTTGGCATACTTTCTCCGAGTCGAGCTATTATCTTTTTTCCATTTACTTGATGGAATATTTTTCTTGTGCACCTTTCGGTGAAGCCATCTTAGTCATGAGTCATCTGAAGGGAGCGAAATCCAGAAAATACCCTAACTCATACCCGGCAGGAACCCTGTTTAACAAAGTTTTATTAATATGCTGTCGCTGATGTGACTACCTCGGGATGTGTGGGGATCTGAATGGGTTTTTAAACTGCTTCTCTTGAGATTTACGGGCACTTCAAGATTGCCTTCAAGGAAATCAGGGAAAGTAAGAAAATTGAAGGACTATACTTCGCATTCAATTTGACTAAAAGTTTTAACAAAGCCTGTGTAATTAGCGTATCACAAGGATAAGGTATAACGTTGCAATAATACTATGGATTCATACAAAAGACTAATGAGTTTCCCTTCTCTCGATTGTAACATATCTCGTCAAAATGAATTAGAATTCCGTTTCAATATCTTTTAAATAAAAACAAATAACAATTTTAGAGTTTTAAAGACTTTTGATTTTTTTTTCTAAAATAATACATGAATTGTTACATAATTATATATTAAATACAAAGATATTAACTTGTTTTCGTTTTAAAGTGTTAAATAAAAAAATAAGGATCATTTTTCATTGATGTCTTATTGGAAAACATTTAAGATTGCCTGATCGTTATATACATACATACATAAAATATCGTCTGCCTAAATATTTCGTTATACCTGTATTGCGTACTAAAACAACCATTATAATTTATTTTCGATATTAGATACTTTGAATCGTGAAAAATTTCGTCACCATATCGGTATCTAAATTTTGAATGGAAATTCGCAATTATTCATCTCAAAAAATTCCAAATACTAGTATTCATGGCAATACATTGAAGTTTACAATTGCTGGCCGCCATTTTAAGTTCGCCATTTTGAAACTTTTAACCGTACAAATAGTCTGTATGTTAGGTTGATTGATTCGGCACGATTGAATAACAAACATCAAAAAGAAACAAAAAGACTTTCGAGTTGATGCAAATGTATCGTTCCAACATAGGGACTCACAATCAGTGGTACCTTAGTACATGAAATATAACTTAAATTAATAAGATTCCAGTAACTGTGTCAGGGTCGCCATTTTGAATTTCCAAATTTTGGTATGATATTCGATTTTAGTGTCATTGATTTTCCTTGAATTTTCGAAATACAATGAATTTACTTAGGTAAGTGAAAATTAATACTAAGGTACTGTACCAAATGATTTTCTTTGAATGATTTGTAATGAAACTAGCTGTTTAATGTCAAGATATACTTAAGTGTACCATTTCTTTTAAAGTCTCAATTCGATTGTCCAATTATTTAATGAATTTTGTTCGTTAAATAATAATAGTCACTGAAATGATTGCATGATATCATTTCCGGGCCTAAGGGTACTTTGAATGGTATTAAATTCGAGTCTACAACATATTAAAATTTGGACATTCAAAACAGCGGATCTCTCTACTTTTATTTTTCTATATATACCCAATTAGCATGTTTAATGCTCAAAGAATAATGCAAAATATGATACAATCATTTCCATCAATTACGGAAATTATTATTGTTTTCATTGTAAAACGTGATTTGATTGATTCTCATATATTAATACCACATTTCAGACTAGTTTACGATAAACTTCTTTGTTGATGTACCTACCTGTAACAAAAACATTAAAAATAGCGTACTCAGACAGAAAAAAGTTGAAATTAATTGAACTGGGTCTCATTAAAAGGGCATTACAGGCAAATACCTCGCAAGGATACTTTGACGCGAGCTGCTGATATTTTGCAATTTTTCAAGTAAAAATTATATGAAAGTAGGAGAGCCCTAAAAGGGAATTGAACCGTAAAAATCGCTCTGATTGCTGATAATGGGCTTGCATGTACCCTATAAATTTTCCCAGTGACCATTAAGCTCCCCCGAAAACTAATAAAAGCGCTTCTATGGTCGCGCATTCTTGATTATATGATTTCTTTTATCTCCCATCAAAGAAATAATTTCACTTTTGTATAAAATTTGGTTATCCATGGCGGTAATTCGCGGGCAAATGACGCAGGCTGTCGTTAACTTGAATCGCCTTCGATCCAATCATAATATCCATCCACACCGGGGCCAGCTCCGGCAAGTGAGGAATTTACCTTTTTGGATTTTGGGAAAAAAGCGCGTTATTTGATATTTCAAACGAAGTAGGACACAAAGAGCGTCGGATTGTGGAGCACACTCGCGCTGGCAGTTTTAAAGGGAAAAACTCATTTAAAATTGAAATGATTCCCGCAAACGAAACGGGGCGCCCATCCGGCACCAGATATGGCCGACTGATCCATTTCTCTTTTGAATAATTTAAGTTTTTCCTTTTTAATTCTGCGGCTGGAAGGAATTCCTGTGGAAATTAAATAAAATTAAATCGCGCCCCTCGCAGCCCCGCCTTCGAGCCGGCGTTATCAGCATCAGTCAGCCGTTCCCACCGCCGCCCGTTGAGTGCTCTTTGTATCGATTTTCCAGCTGCCTTGTAGATGACGACTATAATTGTGCCGCTTGTCCTGCCACATCGATCCAATTAATTCAACAAAAATTCAACATTCTACGCAGCCCGGGTATCAGAGGCAGCGCGGAACAACGCGTCCCTGCCCCGGAGCCCGACCCGGCTGTATCCCCTAATTGGATGTACGACTGACAAACCTAACATCGCTTCAATAAGCAGCCACACACAGCCGGGTGCTCCGCCAGGACTTCCGAACTTCATCATTTTATTAACAACATAAACCGCTTAAGCTTTTTGCCGAGTGCATCCGAATCATTTATCCGGATTTGATGGGAAGAATATCTTTCGAATTCTCGACCGGCGATCTCTGCTTTTCGGATTGCGCTTTTTGTGCAGCCTTCCTCCAATTGACTCCATTCTCTCCTTTAGTGCTGGGGCAACTGTACCATAACATATGTGGTTAAGCCCCTCCCCTCCCCTCCGTCAAACGCTGTTGAAACCACATATGTTTTATATGCCCAATTCTTTCCTTTGAATGCATGAAGATGTTGCCTAAAATGTGACAGTAACGTGGCCCGGTAGTAGACTACATAGGACACATCGAATCTGGTATAAAAATGCGAATTATTCAAATTTGGAGCGTTACCTTGTCATGTCAAAACACAAAAAATTATGTACATATACATATAAAATGATATGTAGTAATAATGTCTTCGAGATAGTTATTATTTCGTAAATATAGCCGACATAACTAAATTCTAATGTACAGGGTGTCTCAAAAGGCAAAAACCCACCTCATTTTCTACAAATACGTATAAAGACCATTAAATTGCATTTGAACTTCAAATCGTGAACTGACATAATTATTGGAACTAGTTTTTGATTAAAAAGAACACATACATAAGTCAATGGAATTTGATGCTCTTTTACAAATTTCAATTCAATACAAAATTTGCCGCAAAATCTGATCTGGAACAAATTGTAAAAAAACATTGTTAAATATTAATATACAAATACAGGAACTCGAAGTAGTTTACGTATTTTATTTATATATTTCAGGTTGTTTTATTATCATAAAAAGATCACTAAAGCAATTAGAGATAATGAGAGGCTTATCAATTTGATGTGATTGATATATGTATGTAATACAAATATATGAAGGTTATTGAAAGGTTCGTGAAAGTATTTTCATTTTCATTATAATCACCACCTAACTTTCATCGCATTTCATTCATGAGGTAACTAAAACCGTCATATCAATTTAAAAAAATTTCCTCGAGACTTTCAAAGTAGGCAATCAATTCCAATCTCCCAATTTAGACGAAACCTTCTGTCTTTTTAAATTTTTTTTCTATATTGAAAAAGAGATGAAAATCGAATGGAGCCTGATCAAATAAATAAGGAGGGTTTTGCAATAATTTAAACCCATATTTGTGAATTTCATGTAACTAAATTGGATTTTCTCAATATTCAAAAAGCGTATCACTTTGCGTTACTTAGAACATGATAAAATCGGAACAAAAACTAATTATCTACAGCAATGATACTTGTTACAATGACAACCAAAGAATATGTTAATTTAAGGGGGATAGTCCTAACATAATATGTATCTAATTTTTTTCAATATGAGGTAACGAATATTGACACATTCGTACTGGTGAAAAACTATTATTAAAAACCTAAGTCTTAAAAATTTCCTTTCTGCAGCTATCAGAAATCGGTTGCAGGAAATTTTTTTGTTAATATTAGGAAAATAATTTACGAGTACAACTCCATTTTGAAGAGCTTCTGATAAGAACTTTGTATAATTGTACTCAATAATTAGTTTCTAAATAGCTCTCAAAATTCGCAACAATAATAATTATTAACTATATGATAAAATTTCACGAACGACCCCTCGTAATTAACGCTACATTGCCCACAATTTAAATATTTCCAAACAATAATTCTAATGAAAATAAAATGAAATACGTTGACTGACTTAATTAATATTTCTTACTTTGTACACTGGTATATAAATGCTTTAGGACGAGACGATTTTAGGTGTTCTTGAATACGGCGTATTATGCTGGATAAAAACTAGGAATGTTTTTAAGTATTTTTCCTTTCCATCCAAATGTTTCAATTCTGTCTACTTTTTTCTACTGTGGACAAATATATCTCTAATTTATTAACTGAACATTAATTAATTAATTAAGAATAATTGATACAATTGATCATATAATTTTTGTATTATGTACGTAGGCCGTATACATTTTTAAATTAGTGTCCCAAAATCCTAAAATACAATTAACATATTTTTAAAGAAAATGCTCGAAAAAGTGACCCAAAGTTTCTAAAATGCTATAGGGGAATAAATGAAACTCCCCGCAGGGTTTCCAACAAATTCCAAACACTCTGTTTGCCATTTCCGTTGAAAGTAGCTACGCCGGCCCTCGAATCAATGGCATGACGAAACTTATCAGCAAATATGTTTTGCGATCAATAGATTGGGGAGTATTAGCAATATGGGCATTGAGTAGCCTAAGCATTGCAGAAAAGGCAATATTGAGAGACCTATAGACAGTACTAAAGCAGTCATTGAGAAATAAATGGGAATTTCCGACAATTTTCAAGTAGATTAAAAAGTATCCTCTAATTCCATATTTAGTACCTTGTTTCCGACCGTCAAAGTTTTTGAAAATTTAAAACTTGTAAAGTGCATACGCTTTTTTTGTTTTGTAAAATGATGGCGATATTATTAAAGTGCAAAAAAATTGTAATAAATTTGTGTGTTTTTAACAGAGTTGGGCAAATATTTTTCGAATGAAGAATAATTATAATGAATAAAAGACTATTCGTTATTCGGAAATAACGAATAACTTAAGGGGGAACGCCACTGTGACGGACTGAATTTTCGCAAATTTTTTTGCGTGGGTATAATTTAGCTTTATAATTACAGTAGCTATGGTTATACGTAGCCGATTTTAAAAAATTTTTAAATTACTATTTTTTAATACCATTTTACTAAAAAAAAACCAAAATTTGGAAAAAAAAATTAAAAATGCCACCATTTTGCGAAAAAAAAAAAAATGAAAAACCCCTACATGCAACCATAGCTATATTTATATAGATTCTATACAACATTTTATTTTTCAATTTCAAATAATTTTTCAACATGATATCGTTGGGACAATGAAGGAGGATTTTTTTTTGGACTATTACGAAAGTGTTTATAACTCAACGAATTTTGTATATTTTGTAATTGTAAGTTTTTGTACATATAGCTGAATATACTCTTTACATATTCCTTTATCCGATTGTTCAAAAATAAATTAAACCTGCCCGAAAAATCCACGAAAACTCACAATTTTTTGGCCCGTCACAGTTGCGTTCCCCCTGTTAATTCAAAAAATTTATGAAGTTACAGGAAAAATGATTGTAATCAATTTTGTGTAGAATTTAATTCTTTACAAATTAGTAAGGACGCTTGTCCATGTCAGATAAAATTAAATTAGCGATTTATCTCGAACATTATTAATATGTATATAAAGTACCTAAACACACTACTCTTCACCAAATGTCGCTCGTCTGCTGTATAATACGTATTCCTACCCATCTATGTAATTAAGATTTTCTCAGTGATTTTTTTTATTAAGTTTGAAGAACCTACCATGAAGAAATTTATTTCAAAACTCCACAAAATCCTTTAAAAATGCTATGACCTACAAGCACACCTATTTTTTGGATCAGCTTCTAACTGTATTAAGTGACTTATTTTGCTGCTAATGTCAATAAGGAAACTAATTAGCGTGTTATTACTTCTTGTTTATTTGATTGATACATGGATTAAATAACGGTAAAACAATATAACCGAAATGAGATGATTTTATAAACAAATTGTATTAATGAAGCTACTTCCAGTGTTAACACCTATTATTTTGTTCAGCAGTGTAGGGGAGACCGGGTACAAAAGTAACATTTTTTACTTTTGCCTTGATTTCTGGTTAGGTGTTATTATTTTGATGAAATTAATATATCCATATAAAAATTCCGTTCATGTTCTTTACATTAGTATCTTGATTTACCTGATTATTGTGTATTTTGTATGAATCACAGAGACTTTAAAAAAATTCGTCCGTTGTTACTTTCGACCACGTTGGCAGGTCGAAAGTAACAGGTCAAAATGTTTGTAATAATTATGATATTACATATTAAATCAACAAATTATTTATTAGAAATCTTTTTTATTAATAACACAAATAAGCACTTTCATTTTAAATGCTAAAAAAATATATATTTTACGAAAAAAAAATCAATATTATTAACTCTTCCTTAGAAACTGTGTTTAGTAATTAATGACATAAATTATTGTATGATAATAATTTTTTCTAATCACACTTTTCAGTATCAGTCTTCTATTCAGACTCGCAATCAGTAAATCAATCCGAAGACAAAAGTAACATGTTACTTGTCTACCCATAGGGCTATGTTACTTTTGTACCCTACCACATTTTTGTTAAAACATGGACGATAACCTGAAAACGGAACGTGCTAGACAAAAATGAATTAAAACACTGTGTAATAAATCTAATCTAGAATTTATATGCAAATTTTCAGATCAATATCGTCCTTAGTAGTATTAGTAAACATAAAATAAGTGAACGTCAAAAAACTTAGTTTTGACTTGTGAAATCACTTATTGTCCTCTCAGAAAACCTAGCAGCGCGTGGCGCGCGCGGTTACTGAATGCAAGAGAGGGGGGCGCCACCGGCCATCACCTGATGGCAGCGAAGCGGTATTTTGACTATTGGATAGACCTACAGAGCCTTTGTTACTTTCGACCCGCCGTTACTTTTGTACCCGGTCTCCCCTATATATCAAAATATTCACTGTATGTATCAAAATATTTAAATTTGTTTTTGAAACATCCTTAGATTTTGTAAAATGTTCTATACATTAATAATCAAAAGGAAATACGTAGTAGCTTGCAAAGTTTTTATTTCCTTAATCTAAAAAGTTCTTTTATTTCCTTATTGTTACGCGGGAAAAAGGCTGTTTTAGCTATATTCAAAGTGAGTGTTGAGCATTTTGAAAAAGATCTCACTTCCATACCTCTCTATTCCTATAATTTATACCTTTTTTTTCGACGCTATATGGTAAGCCTCGTCTTTCAGAAACTTTCTGGCAAAAATCACGCTCTTCCACAACCGAAAATGAAGTTACAAAAAACCATCGACGCTCCCTGTAAATTTCCTTAAATGCTACTCGAAAAAAGGATCTTCAAAGTCACTTAACCAATTTTCGCCTGAGTTATTGTGAATATCGCGGCAACGGAGCGTAAATCCCAATGTCGCAGGCATACAGATATCATGATTAATTATAACTTTTCCTTTCGCTTTTTATGCAGGAGGCCCCCCCCGCAGCCGGTGGAAAAAAAAAACAATTTCCATAATATCAGAATTCATACCGAAACTCCGTCGGCGCAATATGTGCGCGGGGTTTTGCGGATATAAAGGAGGAGGGTCGGGAATGATTCCCTGGAACGTCGGAGCATAAGAAGCATAAATTGGGAGTCTCTCTAAAGCATGTTTGTCCATCATTAAAGCGAAAGTTTCTGGTTTGGAAGAGCGTAACAAATAACGTTTTTCCATTTCCATTTTCATTCCCGTCGTGTCGTGTTCGCTACCTAATGGGAAGACAAAAACAGAATTCGAAACTGTAAGCCAGGAGAGATTACAGGACGTGCAAAAAATTTATTTATTTTTTTATTTTATTTTTTTTTTTGGAGCGAAGGTACTCCACCTTTGGCGCTCAAGACCGTGTCCTCGCCGATCCCCCAAACCCCTTTCTATCTCCACCCACCCATGGTGATGTTTTCTTGTTTCGAAACGGTCGGTACGAGATGACAGAGAGCATTAAAGCATCGAATTGAAAATATGCTCAACAATTGTGCCACATATATCAACCCCATCCTTTGTCTTTAAGCCCCAATCATTCCAGGCTCTGATTTATGTTCTAGCATTATGTTTGTGCTTATAACGAGGGCGGACGGGATGAAGTCGCCGGCACATTCACACGTCTAACTAGCTTCCATGCTCCCCTCCTCCCCAGCTCCCTCTGTACGTGTTCATACGAAGTGGCAACAATATCACATTCATCACTATGGGGGGCGGGGGCGTTTTCGGCATTGTTTTTGCGCGCAATAATGCTGAATTTTTGAGCTCTCAAAAATGTTTGCCAGGCTAAATAAAAGTTTCAGGTCCCACCCGGCTCCTACCAACATCCAGTTTTTGGGGCTTCGCAGACCCCGGGGTATGGCATAGGCATGGGGAGAGGGGCTTAAAATTTGTCGCCGCCCGGGCCTCGCTCACTCGACGATGTCAAATTCCAGCGATCTACCTAACAAAAACGTAAATCCCATTTCTATTCTGCAGGGTGAGTTATGGGGCCCGGGATACCGCCCGGGCTCCATCTATTGTGGCGGGATTAATTTCAAAATCAGTGATGAAGTAGCAGAGCCATCAGCCCCAGATGAAAGACAGCTTCCTCGCTATACCCGGACTCTGCTGCCGCGCCTCTGTCGCCGTCGCTGCGGGGGCGGAATAGAAACCCTCCTCCCACACGTTTCGCATACCGGAGACACTCTGGAGGATTCGAGTGGGTAACAGGTTGACGTAATTGTCTACTTTCCGCGACATTTTCGGCCCAGCCACACCTTTGCGGCGGCGCAGGATTATGTAGCCGCGATCGGGCATAATTAAATCTAAAGAGCATAGTTAATTTCGCATGGAGCCGTAATGATCGCCGCGCACCCATCCAGCACCCTCGGGATGCATTAGGGCGCGTTATAAAAATAAATAATGATACCGGGGGTTCCCCAAAATTGTATAATAAATAACCGGGGCTGCCATCCCGCGCCGGAAGCCCCACAATTCCCCTCCCAACAACTGCCACGGCGGTCGCAACGCCCCCCACCGGATAAAAGAAGTGTGCACTGCTGGCGGATAACTTTTAATGTACACCTCAGTAGGTGCCATTTAGATGAATTATGTCGCGAATATTTTAATTTCGCACGCGGAAATATTCACAAATCAAGGGAATTTTTTTAATTTAGAGAAAGTGCGCTCCCGCCTGCAGGCTCATGAGCGGCTTATTAATTTACTTTTTCCTCTCCGGTATTCTTTTTTTTTGCGAGGATTCCTTGGCCAGCGGCGCTCCGGGAATCTTCCCGTCCGGGACAAAGTTTTAATGAGAAATGGATGTCATTTCACCTGACAATTTAACGTGGTTTACACATAAAACTTGCGGAATATATAATGGAGCCAGTGGCGGGGGATCGTCTGAAATTTAAATTAGCTATGGACTTTATTGCCTCCGTAAAAAATATTATTATTTGATGTTTGTTTGTCTGCAGGGGAGATGTTTAATTTCCGCTTACAGTGCCGACTTAAATTCCCCGGCTCCTCTTAGTCAATACCTGCCCGCTTCCCGGCAAACATATTGCTTTTAATATTTGAATTCACCTGACAAATTACAGCGGCCGGCTTGTTTGCACGGAGCTTATTATTCCTCCAGTGATTTAGCAATTTGCAGGCCTCCTTTGTGCGGCAGACGGCCTTGGTCCCAATGTGGCCCTTTTCAACATTTGGACATTTTCGGATGTTTACAGGTGGAGAAAGCACATTTTGCCGGTTTGTCGTTGCTTATATAATTTATTAACCAGTACAATTCTGTGGATTATCCTTGAGGAAATACACCTTTAACGTTTCCAGATTTTATCGTAAAACGTTCATGTACTAAGTAAAGAAATATTTCTGTGTATTCTCGTACCTACTATACTTGTAATGTCTCGTCAGTGATATGAGATTTTTGGAAAAACATAGGTACTATTATAACTATATCCACAAATGCCTCACGGATATACATTCTTCTAGGTATAAAATCGTACACAATTATTTCTACGAAAAATTGTTTTATCTAATCTATGTCCAATACCTTAACAGGCATTTTCATAAAAGTTGTAACAGAAATAGTTCAAAATTGATTAACAATAAAAACAATATTTGTTAATTTTTACTGATAACAATATCTTAGATAAATATTCTGAAACATGGCTAACAGCATAACACTGACACAAGACGAACTTTAACGTACAAATAAGAACAAATTCTGAGATATATGTAAATATCTTTAATTCCACCACAGCGAAAGATGCAATAAATACTACTACTGTAATACTCTTCTTAAATAAACTTTGTTGTTCTCTTTAAAATTTCCGATATTTTGTCTGTTAGATTGGACACTACTGGTCACTCCATTACTGGGTAATTAAACATTAAATACGATTTACTTTTGTGTCATTATATTGCATTAAATTATAATAAACCAAAACTAATTGAAATTTTTAATATTAAACTAATACTACCTAATTAAGCTTTTACAATAGATAAATTTTCACATTAACTAGTTTTCTAACAATTCACAGCAAAGAAATGCTAAAATAGTTAAAAAACATTTTCAAAATTTTGGTTTGGAGATTTGCAATTTTTAATAATATATTTTATATTTGTATACGAGTACACTGAGATCAGAGAAGGTAATCATAAAACATATGTATAGGTAACTCGAAACAAAATTTTTACTTTTTCTTATAAATTTTACACGAAAGTCAAATTAGTAATCCAGTTGTATTTACAGCCGACTTTCTTTTCATTCATATTTTTGTGATAGTATAGGTATGATGTATTATTTAAAGAATATGTTATGTTGTAAAAATTTAGTGGGTAAACGATTGGAGCATAATTTATTACCTTTACTCAAGCTTTTTCTAGAAATCAGTCAACCATTCATTTTCATTTTCAATTTGGTTGCAAATGATCCTTTACATGAAGCATACATATAGTTGCAATATTTTTTCTCTGATTATAATTTCTGTTCTGGTGTTTGCTATCATGAACTCTTATTAAATATGCCCTATATATGTGTATATATACCTATATATCTGTCTAAAAAGTGTATTAAGTAATTCATAATGTAGGTTTTTGAATAATTCATAATATCCTAAAAGATAAACCGTATTTTATTTTATAAAATGTTTGTTTATTACACAATTTAATCCTTTAAATAACAGAACGATAAATTCTTGTATGTGAAGTATAAAGATAATTGCATAGAAATCTAGTTACATTACTCAAAAGAAATATGAAATATCAATCTTCGCCTAGTTCTTTAATATTATTTTAAATATGCATAGGCAGGTACATGAAATTACATTCCATACCAACTTTTTATATGCTATGAATGAAGGCATGAACTAAGAAAGTGAAAGAGTCATTAAATATTTGCAAATGAATATTTAATTAGGTATAGCAATCAGAGAGAGTAGTAATTGTACTATTGAATATATGAATTTTAAATCGGAGTTTAATACTTGACTTACCAATGCTATATTTAGTAGCATTTAAGTAATGTCGAAATTACAACCCGAAACCGCTATTCAATTCCTTATGCTTCGGATAGAGCAAATCCATGATATCTCCATTTTAGAACAGTGGCAAGACAAGTAACCCTTTGAGAGTCCTTCCAGAATTAATATACTCGCAGGTGATGACTGACGTTGAGCCGAACTTTAATTAATAATTCCATCAGACAACCGAAAATTATCAAAACCGTTCGCCTCTTTGATAGAAGCCAGAACCGAGTAAGGTGAGGCAGCCAGTAGGAATCCTCGTGTTTGTATCACAACTCAGATTTATTGGGCCCTTCATCAAATATGACAGAGGACCCTTATGTGGCAAAGCCCAAAATTCACTTGAACTGCATATATCATTCCATATCGATGCGACGGGCATCAAATAGACGACTCTGTGCTCACCTCGACAAGTGCTAGTGTCAAGTGCGAAATCCCAACCCATCAGAGTCTGTCTTTGTTTCAGTGCGAACGCTACATGCCAAATTAGTGCCTATATTGCTCGAGTTAGACCTATCACTTTCTAGGAATTTGCTAGGCATTAAATGGGATTATTCGCATAAAATGCTGCTGGTAAAATATCTTCTTATCAGTGGAAGATGAAAGCTTTAATCGAGATTCTTTTTAAGAGGAAATAAAAGAGGATTTGTAAAGCAAACGTAAATCAATCACTACTAACTCGATTGAGAAGTGCTTGGAAATTAAATTTGGAGGGAGGGAATTGAAAATGAAGTTGCAGTTGTTGCGTTCAACTGAAAAGTGGGTAAATGAGGACGGGGCGTAATAAATCACCGATGATAATATGCCTGGGTACAGACGGGTACTGTTCCCGACAGTACTTATGACCTGAACATGATGTTTCACAAAATTTTCCTTCTTGTTGCAGCTGGACCCGGAGCGGTATCCCGTCCTCACCACATAAATACGTCCTGGCTGAATAATCCATAAACTCTTCGTACATTTTGTACTCAGTACATTTAGTTTGGGAGCTCTTCAGCTTTGCACAACACTCGGAAAGTTATATTCGAAAAAAAAATTTTGCTATAAGTTCATTTTGCATGCCAGTACCATCCATCATTGCCCAAGAATAACACAACCACAAAGAGGAATTACACTTTTAAACTTTCAAAAACGTTAAGGGCTACTTAGAGAGCCGGGGTGGCCATGTGCACCATCTCCCGACCGCATCATGTGGGCAACACTCATGCTCCCATTTATCGTTGTACTGGCAACTACTGCCCGTCGAAAACCACAAAACTGCACAAAAGTTTTTGAGAATTATTTTCGGTTAGCCTGTCCGCATGGACATCAGATATCCGCGTCGTCCTCAGCGGACCCTATCTATGAGGATTAACAGATTAGGGATCCGCCCCAACGACGGGGGGAATATGAAATCAAGAGACCGCAAAGATAAAGGCCGTCGTCCACTTAATAAGCCTTTATTTTTGCTCCTTTAAGACGCAGAACGTGTAAAACTCGAAAGGATTATATTCGAGGAGCAGCCGCACGAAATGCTGGTTTATGACACATACAACGAACTTTAAAACGAGCTGCCGCTTCTGCTCCAAACTCCTCCATATTTAGATCTCATGCGAGTCAAGTTTTTTATCTTTCCGCAAAAGCGACTCTCGGGGAGAAGGAAAAGCACTTCTTAAAAACTTCCTTTGTGTCCTCGAGAGTGTCTAAGAAGTTGTTACGGAAACCAAAGGATGAGTCTCGGGGTAAGACGGCTCTTCATTTTCACGTGGCAGGGTAATTGATGAAAAGTGCAAAAAAACTGCTTGTATTTTTATTTTTTATTTTCTTGACTTATCAAATAATAATCTCAGGTATACCTATTCAATGCTCCAAGCGAAATACATGTATTTTTATTTATTTTATACATTTCTGTTTCATCTAATGAAATATTGCCAAAAAAACCTTGAGTCTTAACATTGTTGAGACTGTTGTCGCTGTTTTGTCGAAAAAATAAATACATTTTATTTTATGCTATGTGTACTTCGGCTTTATTTGCCTTCCGGCGGAAATAAATCTGTGTTAGTTTTAAATTCCAAATGTTAATCTATCTTAAAAACATCTAAGGCTTATTTGAGATTTTGAAAATTAATTTTAAATCCTTAGGTGTGTACAACTTTTTGTCTACATTATACGGATATCTTGCAGTTAAAATCATTCCATTTTTCTATAGGGACTGTTTAGAATTTAAATACTAATTATATTCCTTTTTATTATCCGGAAATATCGTAGCGAGTCGTTTGTCTTCGGGGAATTCTGAGCTCTGATAACTTTATAGACCCTTATTATCTTTATTTTGCAACTATTCAAGATTTTTAATATTTACAATAGATTGATTTCTTTTTAACATCATCTCATAGAATATATCAATATTTTGCCTACTGCCCAGTATACTTAACCCTCCGAGGTTTTGTCAAAACAACTGTTTTCGGTTTCTTTTACGCCAATAAATAAATAGAACACCGATCAATTCGTCTTTATAACATTCCCGTGTTTTTCAGAAAACCATTATTAGTGTCATAACCATTATCAAAAATAATAAAAATAGACTTTCCTTAAGATTGAAACCTTTCTCTTTAGGGACTTTGACAAATTTTTTTAAAAATATTAATTCGGGTTAAATCTAAAATAAAAAAAAAATTTTTCTTTTCAGAATCTAAGGTCACAGAATAACAGAATGCTTTACCATGGCATATATATTAATTTTATTTACTATATTTGTTTCATTAATAACAATTTGTACAAGAAATCTAATCTAACTATAAAATATTGGCACATTATTTTGGCAGTTACTGGCTGTAATTCTATCGTGGAGACAGTAGCGTATCTAGGATTTTGAAATGGGGGGGGGGCCAAAATTTATCCGGAATTCCAAATTTGGATGATGGTAATGGTTAAGAGGAGATGTGGGGAGAGGGGAAGTTTTGCGCTTGAATAAAAATATAGCGTATCGTAGGCGGTCGAAGGGCAATTGACTAAGATAGTCGAAAAATAACATGCTACATTTCTATAGAAAATCTGAATTCAAGACACATAGCTTATCAAAAACAACATTTCTTTCCTCCTAATAAATGAACAGCTTTTACAGAGAAAAATATAAACTATCGTTTAAATTTAAAACTATAGTTTTTTGATAGTTTTAGTACTAGTACTAGATTATTCTCGTATTTTTAACGGGGGGGGGGGGGGGGGGGGGGGGGATTTGATTGAAGTCATGATTGGGGACTTTGTGAAATTTCGCCTGTGTGCTTACTTACTGACCTGACTGTGATAAATTTTCCTCTTATAAACTTAGAAAAAATTCGGATTTCGGGACTTGGAAAAATCTTGCCTTGTCGTACTCTGATGAATTTTGCTTCGGGTGGATATTGACAATTTTCGTTTGTGTGGGCTCAGAAAATTTTCACTCCACAGGAATTCATCAGTAGACAATATTGTGCCAGTTAGGGATTAGGTTTATTATTATTTGTCATAGTCAAATATCTCTCTGAGTGAGCACAGCCGAGAAATTTTCAGAGTCCCGAGAACAAAATTTCACCAAGTCTCCAATCATGATTTTAAATTCCCCGCCCCGTTGCCTGGAAAAAAATCTAATAAAATTTCGAAACGATGAATTCTTTCCAGAAATATTTTGAATATACTCAGAGTATATTTCCAAGATGTGACTATTCACACCTCTGTACTCTTTCACTTTCGGGAGCTGTCAGTTAGCAAAGGACTTCGGCCTAAGAAAAGGGAGAGGAGTATTTCTAAGCCGAGGGGGCCTGGCCCCCCCCGGGCCCCCCTTTAGATACGCCACTGCGTGGAGAAGTGCCATGGTAGATTTAAAATCATTTTCAAAATTTTATTTTAATTAATGTTTTAATAAATAATAAAGTAGAAATATTGTATTCAAAGCGAAAAATATTTATCACTTTAAATTATTTTTCATACGTTCGACTTTTATGTTTTCATCTTAGTAGCTTACCTAGAGTACCTATACCTAATATCAACTGAAGTGGTATAAACGATTTTTCTGAAAATAATGATATTATGCTTGAGCTCCGCCATCTTCATTGCAATTAACAGTAAAAACATGTGTTGAATCTTGAATGTAGGAATGGAGGCTGTCTAACAGACTTTAATCCTCTTACTTACCAGAAAGAAAAATACATTGACATTTTCGTTATGAAGCAGAATGCAAAAATGCATCCCATTTCCGCACTAATTCGCCCGCATTTGAAGATTCGAGCCCTCAAAGCGATGGCAATAAAGGAAATGTATTTTCCATCGAATGTTGCTTCCTAGGGAAACTTGCTAAGAACTAAGCTTCATTAATTTCTGAATGGCAAACACCGGGCGTTTTCATTTCGGTGGCTCGGTTGCTCTAAGCCTTTTCGGATAAAATTTTCATTTTCTTATGTCGGGGTGCCCGGGGATAGGGTCGAAATGTGTCGCCGGGTCGCGCAATGCGCATTGAATGGAAAATCCCTGAGTAGATCGAAAAATCCTTTTAATGTGCACGGTGAGCAATGATCGGAATATATCGAACATACTTCGAATAATAAAGTTCTTTCCTATCAGATAAGTGCTTATGGTAGCAGGGCTGTTCGGGTGCATTATGCGATGCTGCTCCCGCTTCTTCCGGAGTGGTGGAGCTGGTGATGCTGATGAAAAATGGACCAGCCTCAGCAACAGATTCTCGGCGGGCAAGAGCGTAGTAGAAATGGTAAACAGAGCCGAGCACGAATAGAAAACAGACAGGATAAGCTGAGCACACCGTAACCAGGGAAAAAAAACGAATATATCCTGAATTCCTGGATGATCAAGGAGCGGCTATGGCCTGGAAATGTGTTCCCGGTGATGGGGTGGAATCGACCCGTGTTTGCCCGCTGTGCCTTTTTCACTCAACCGTGAGCTCTCCTCATCCAAAATGAATGCGAATCATTCAGAAGGGCAAAAAAACCGAAATGACTACAAAGGAAGCGACAAACCCTAGAGCTGGGCCCGTCTTCCGCGCTAAAGAGGAATTTAACCGAGATTTAGCTAAACTAAGTGTTAGTTTAATTAAAAGAGGTGGATCTGCTGATGACACAGTCTGGACAGTCAAAAAAAAAAAAGGGTTCGGGCATCCTTTGCCAACCACCCCGAATGAGGGTTGCTCCCCGAAATGACTGTTTCCAACATGTTTTTCTCGCATCCGTCGAGGATCAGGCCCACCTTTGTGGCCCTAGCCCAGGGAAAATTTTTTTTCCTCTGAATTTCAGGAGCAACTGATGGATATGAATGGCGAAAAAGTTTATGAAATGTACAAGGAATTAATTAACATGGCTCCGGCTTCCGGGCGTGGCGTTGAGACCATGCTACCGACTCCCTCGAGGGAAAATTTGTTATCCGCCTCGGCAGCGTAATTAGAAACTAATTAAATTATTAAATGCATTGCACTGCTCCAGGGCGGGTCACCTTGCAGTTTTGCATTAAGTGGGCCGTCCTACAGTAGGTACACTCTTCTGAGTTGGTCCACATCGACAAGACCTGTATTTATTTATTTTTTCTTTTTTTCGGAACAGAAACCGTGCAGAATTATTCCAAGAGAATGCAAAATGAGCTCATTAAAAAATCCTTGCGTGAAAGTAAGATGGTAATTATATGAACGTTCTGAATTATTCAGCCGGTACTCGCCGCAAGGTGAGCACTCAGAAATCTGTGATCCCAAACACCGGCATTTTTGTCCCATTAAATCCCGCCGGACGACCAACCTGCAGCCCTCCGCGGCGACCTTTCCGGAGTTCGGTCGACTTTGATAACTCAAAATTTTTCTTTTACACGCTAAAGGAGGTTTTGTTTTCGCCCAGAGCTCGCTTGGCGTGAACGCTTTGAAGGCGCTCGCTCAAAGATTTTTGTGCCAATTCTGAGCAACACCAACCTGCTTTTATGTTGCACCAAAGAATGCCCGAGTACTTCGAGATGCGCTGATGCGGGACTTGCTTTGCTTATGAATTCTAAGCCCAAGTTTGGACAAAGGTTTTCGGTCAAAAGGACTTCCCACCTTGCAAAGTACAAAAACTCGAAAAAGAAAAAGAACCTAATTTTTCGTGGAATAACACCGGTCTTCATTGACGTAACTCCTGGTCAAAATACAGAATTGAAAGCAAACTTTTATCATCATTTGAAATAAATCTTTTATCTCGATTTAAAATTTTTTTTAAAAGAAAAATATGACAGATGTTTTTGGATACTATAAAGGTTATTCCATATTTATCACGGTTTTCTATTAAGACTTACCTCCCTTAATTTTTACTGCTATTAATTTGTTATTAAAAATTATTTAGACCCTAATTGTGGTTTCTCCACTAAAAAATCGTTTTCTTCTAAAGAACTTTATTTACCTACCATATATTACATTATATGACGTAATATTATATATATATATATATATTTTTAATTCGATTTTTTCATACCTACTTATATTTTTAAAATAAAATATGAAAAATAGAATATAAAAAAAATAGGTACATACATATGTATTCACTTCCTGATCTAAAAATTTAATAAAACTTGTTGATAAACAAGTTGTACTTTATTTTCATAAAACTTTTTTTCGTTGATTATGAATTCGTAGATGAAAATGCTCAATCAGCCTCCGTTTTCAAAATAAATATGCTTAAAATGTGAAAAAGCCTGAGTTTGGCCATTTTTAGAAACAAAAAATACAAATTAAATTATATCATGGAAGCATGGTTCTAATGCGGTTGAAATGAAAACCTGAATCCTAAATTTAAAATATCTAAACCATTAGTTCTTACAACACTTTATATATATATATATATTTTGGCGAGAAAATATTTGCTGAGCATTCACTTGTTGTGATCCTTCATTCAACTTCCCATTTTTATAGGATATTCGGTTCATAAAAAAAAAATTAATTTCACGAAATAAATAGGTATGTATTTCGTAGATAAAAGCTTTCAAAATTTTCATTAACGTTACTAACCTACAAGTCTCCAGGACAATCCAATCCATTATTTTTAAGGATTTTTGATAAATGGTAGAAGTGAGGATTTTGTACTTCTGGACTCTATGTTGTCTCGAAAAAAGAGATGGTTAGTAATTTTTATGGACATATGAATTCATATTTTACGGATAACGGCCTATATAGCATATAATTCGCCAATTGTTTGGAAAAGTTATAAAACCTTTATAATTTTAAAGGTTTAATGGACAGATAAAATAATCTCTGTTTTCCGATTTTCCAGTTAAAGGTTCCTTTTAATTTTTTCATAAAAGAAGGGTAGGACTGAGCTTAATACTCGAATAAAAAGGGCCACAATACGTATGTAAATTGAATATCAATAGTCCGTAGAGCTGTTGTGTTTTATTACATGTTTAGTTTTGAAAATTGTTATTAATCTTTTTTATGATACATATATATCCTTACATCTATTTATATCATTATTTCAATATTGGTTTAAAATATTTCTATATATATATTTGTGTCCCTCAAAGTTTCTTCACAGTGTGCTATGTATGTAGATTACAACTTCAATAGTTTTTTAATTTAAATTTGTTTAAAATTTATTCAAGAAATTCACAAGTTAAACAAAAAAAAATCAACATTTTGAAAACTTTTGACCAAAAATGTCTCTTTTTAAAATTCGGAGAAGGATAGCCGCCTTTAAGAGCAGCCAATTTATTAAAATCCTCAAATAATTCAGTCTTCCGGCATTTTGTCATTGCCATAAGGAGGCGAGCTCCAAAACAATTTGAATAATTTTTCAGATTAAATTCTCGAGCTGGCCCGGAATTTCGGATTCTGAAGGAGAATATTAATGTCCCTTCGTGCAGGAGGGAACCAGTGCACCCGAGCGTACAGTGTCGAAATATATTGTCGTTCTTCGCTACTTTTTTTAGGCCGTGGTGTGGCATTTTGTTCGACTCCCAGAAGAGCAATCCCTGGTCAGGGGTTGGGCACTTCTTCCGGCTGTACAACCTTTTTGATTTCTACGTGCAATAGACTTCTGTATTAAAATCGCATTTTTCTCTATTTCCAGGATTCAGCGGCCATTGCGGTTGTAAGTAAGAATTTAAATTTATTTTGTACACGTCTTGCACAGAACTTCCTAAAATTGAGTTTCGTCGACGATCAGCGATCTTTATTACTTTAATGGATTAAACAAAAAAGCGGAAAACATGTTGTGCAGAAACCTCCATTATATATTGGTTTTAACGAACGGCGGCTGACTTCATTTATGACATAATACGCCCGAGTTCACTTTAATTAAGCCTTTCAAAAGAGCTGCGTGTAAAAATTTACTCTTTTTAAGGAAAAAAATCAGGTAGCGATGGTAAGCAGGATATTAAAAAAATACCCTTTTAAATACATTCGTGATTTAAACAGCTGCTGAAAATGTTTCCGATGAATATTCTCAGTAAGTCCTTTGTGGGCAGCCCTTCTGAAGTTATTACCGATGCCGAGCGTTTTATAATGCTTTGATCTATGGCTTTGCTTCAACCTTTCCAACGCTTTATTTATTTCATGTTTAGATTGGAAGTGAACTTGAATAAAAGTGACATTAAACACAATCTACTAAATATAATCAGATCAGCTCCAAGATATATGTATAAATCTGTTATTTTTCTTAGGTTATTTCCCATTAATCTTCAATTGGTTTTTAATTTTTTTCTGGCATTGAAATACATTACTTACGAAATAAAATTAGATAATCTTACTCCAATTTCATTATCTTTTTTATTTAACCAATTGTGGAAGTAGTTTATAATTCAGTGCTTTTTATGTTATTAAGGACGTAGTCTGGTGTTCGGGTTTCGGAAAATCGAATTTTTTTTTTTTTTTACATATTTCGAAAGTATATTATGTTGAGAAAGTGCTGTAAAAATTTCAGACCGAAATATGAAATATTTACAAAGCTATAGCACTTAGTCGAAGAGCACTCCGTGACCATGGCATGCGTAGCTGCAACGGTCTCACGGTAAGACTTATCGCTCTTTTGTTGTATATATACATATATATATATATATACGCCCATATATATGTATATATATGTATATATATATATACATACATACATATATATATATATACGCACCAGGCATAGCTGATTAATGTAAGTATAATTTTTTTTTTTAAATCTGAAATCAAAACTTTAAACGCGTTTTTCTCAAAACAACATTTTTGTAAGCGGCGGTCATGATTCAGAAAATTCTATACAGCCGATTCCTTTGATTTTTCCACAGGGTATTCTACACAACAGTGGCTATGGCCGGTACCAGAATTACTTAATTATACAAATTATTTCTATTTTTTTCACCGATTTTCAACAAAAAAATCACGATTTTTGAAGGTTTTTTTTTTAATGTCCGCCATTTTGTTATTTTTTAAGGAAAATGTTTAATTCTGGTACGGGCCATAGCCACAAGCCTACGGAACAATAATCAATTTAAATTTTTTGTTTCGGATGACTCCAAGTGACGTAATCACAACCGCTACCCACCCACCACCATTTAAAGTTGTCTACTTTAGGTTAAAAAAACAATTATAAAATGGCGTCAAATTAAGAAAAAAAAAATTTCTCTTCAGTTAACGATGTCAATAACATAGTGTAAAAAAATTGAAATGATTGCATTTCATATTTCATCTTGTTAGGGAAAAAAATTCCTGAAATAAGGGTCCGAAACGAGCGTGAACACCAGACTACGTCCTTAAAACGTTTCCCTTTAACTTATTATTTCACGTAAAATCCTTTGATTTATTTTTAATTTTATGGGTTATATATCAGTCAAAATGACAATTATTCTAAATTTTTATAATTTTCTTCTAACTTTTCAAACTGAAGTGATTTCAATAATTAACAACAGTTGAAGTTACGTGTTAGAGGTTTTCAGATCGTTTTTATTTAGTAATATATATTTTTGGTTACAAATACCAAGTTTCCAATTCAATTATGAGAACAAATAATATTATGCTTTTAAAAAAACCCAGTTCCAATTTGATATTGTAGGTACCATTTATTTTAATCAATAGAAAATTTATTAAACTTGTTTCAACAGAAAAGATCGGGAATTATGAAAAAAACGCGCCAAGTAGGTAGGTACCTATACTCTGCCTCAAAGGAGGTGTGAAAAAGAGTGCATATTATGCAGAAATTAATTTACAGATTTTTGAAGTAGCGATATTCCATGAATGATAACTCGCATAGTATGCTAATTTTGTAAATTTTACAAGAGGACTTACCGTTTAAGGTACCTACTAGTACATTTTAATTTTCAAAAATCTATCGTTTTATATTTTGAAACTCCTTAGATTATAAGAAATCACCTCCAACAATATTGTTCTGAATTTATAATAGTATAAAAAAATTTTAAGAGCGGGCGCATTCTCGCCTCTTCTTCAAGAAGAAAATCTTGAAATGCGTTTTTCTCGAAACCTCTATAAATCAGACAAACCCATATTTTTTTGTATAGGATAAAACAATGTTTAAAAAAAAGTTTTATAGTCATAACTAATATAGAAGGTGAGAATAAAAAAAAATCTTAAAAATTTGCTTCTTTTTTGGCCTTTCGCCTACACTTTGTATTAATACCTTGAAAGATATATGCGAAAAACCGATCTTTGTACCTTTGACCTTGATAAGCAATTTTAACGAAGTGGGATCGATGAGAATTTTTTACATTTCATTTCTGACCAATGACCAATTTTCAGTTCAATGAGAATTATTCTGAATTTTTAAGTTAAATGTCTATTTGGACTGGAAATACTTTTCGCTATTACAATATATGAATTATGAATCTTAATAAAAAGAAAAAAAAATGCAGACTTTTTGGGTAAAACAACTATAGAACCGTAGGGGATGTTGTTAAAAAACACAAACACTAACAACACCTTTTCCTATTATCTGCAGAGTACGTAAGAATCGAGAACAATGCAGGAAAAGTAGCCATCGAACTATTTTGCCGATAGCCAGGACCCATTACCCTTGAGCGTGTTTGTTCATTCATATGATCATTGCAACTTTCGAACAAAAGGTCGTAAGACCTGAAAGGGTCCGGCCGGGCAGGGCTCCCGGGTGGGCTGTTGCGTCTGTACGTAGCCCTGCTCAGCGGCCACCGGCAACGCCCTTCCACCGCTTCGAAATATTTCGAACTCGTGAACAAGAGACAATAAAAAGTTTTGGACCAATTCAGAATTTTCTAACAAACGCTCCTAATGACTAAAACTGGTCCGGCCCCACAATGCGGGGATTCGGCCCTACCCCAAAATCATTGTTGTGCATGATCAATGGGAAGCTGCTCTTTTTATTTTTAATAACTTTGCCCATGGGGTGGTTGGGATTTTTGCCCCAAATCTTGCCCTGCATTATTGCTTCTCGCTGTCTACGAGCCGAATATGCAAATATTCATAGGAGGGCGCTCTAATTATCCCTCGTCAACTAAACTAGCGAGCTCTGCCGAGCGGGCACGAGGCCGCAGCATCCCTGGCCATGGAGCCCTGGAAGAATGGATGTGTTCGCAAACGAAATGGGTTGTGTGAGATGCTCGAGGAAATTTAATAAAAAATTCATCCACCGCCATGGCGCATACACCGAGCACAAATACTGCGAGGCACACTCGCACGTTTCACGTTTACGGACACCCTGTGCCAGAGCATTGCATTTATGTTTGCTCGAAAATTGCCCCGGGGCGTAACGAAATTAGTCCTTGGATTGTTTCTCCAGCAAGCTTCGGCTTAAATGTGCGTTTGACTGCGCTTTTCACTTCCACTTCCTTTGAAAGTTTCTTCTATGCTCCTTTGACTCCTAATGGCAAAACAGAATACTTAATTTATCTCCTTGCATATTGCGGTGCAGTGTTGATGCTCCTTCAGCTCATCCCGGTTTTTATCCGGATTCCAGAACTGCAGCGCTCCACTTCTGTTCGTATATGGAGAACGCAGCGCGCTCCAGAATAGAATTTGAATAATAAATTGACGGCTAAAGTTTCACTTGATTGTGCTCCCCGGCTAAATGAAAAATAGATGTTTTTGGGGGAATTGAATTTTCCCGGCTATGCCCACCGGCTATTTATGACTGCCACAGCCAGGACATTTTATGCTCCACCAGCAGCAGCCATTAGCATACATTTTGGGCCCAGATTTTTCAATTTGCACTCCGCTGTGGAGGGCACTGCACTGAAGGTTCCTCTGGTCTACTTAATTTAGAAATCTGTCTTACTTACCCTTTTGTACCTGTTGCTCGTCTTAAGGGAGAAATACTTTCAGAGTACTGAAATTCAATCAGTCTATATTTTGGAACTGATTTGAAACATTATTAACTAAGAAACACAAATTTTAATCATGTTACATAAGAGTGTAGCCTACATAGTGTAGGACGCCAAAAACCAAGTTTAAGTAAGTTATTAAAAAAAATTGGAAGGTGCCTCCGAAAATTCTTTCTTGACGGTGTGCGTAGAATTATCTAAAAAATAAATATTTTTGTAAAGTTTATGAGTAGAGTTTGTAGATATATCTAAAATATTATATATTTTATCATAAAACTTAAACTTCATGATTTGAAAAAAAGCAAAACAGATTGCTTAAGTGAATTTTGCACGTTGTTTTTGTTTACAATTTTTTCTAAATAATGTTTTTTTTAGTACTAAATGTACCTAGTTATATATGTTTGAGGCAATTTAATCACCTTTAATTAAATATTTTGAGTTATTCTTCCAATTTCAAAAACATGGTATTGAGAAAAACTCGTTTAAAGTTTCCGGACAACACAATTTACTGCTCTGCGCGCTCGCACATGCGTAGTGATCGAGCTCATTTCGGCTCCCGAAAATAGGAATTAATAATTAGGACTTTGGAGGCATATTCTTGGCATAATATAATACTATCGAATTAAGCAAAATAGATTTTTTTAAGTCGCTACACTAGGTTCCATTAAATTCACATTTGCAAAAATCTAACGATCGAGATAAATTACCCAAAATCCCGAGATTAGTGCAGATTACCTGCATAGAAATTTAGAATTTTTTATTTGACGCCTTAGTAGTTTCGGTATATTTTGTTTCCCGAAACTTGTAAAATAGGAGTCGTTATTTTTGAAAGTGGTATGATTCCATTTTTTTAAAAATTAACATGAGGAATATCTACACGATAAGTTTTAATTAAAAAACTTGTTAAAATGCTATAATAAAAAGTGGACTTACACAACTTTCGAGAACAACAGCTCAATTAAAAATTACAAAATATGTAAGTAATTTCTATCCAAATAAATTCAATAATTTTCAAATTGCATAGGTACCTATACACGTACAATATTACATATCTATTTTGGGCAAAATAATTGTTTTTTACTCTTTTTTGAGGATATAAAATTTGATTTGTTTAATGTAAACCTCCAGTAGGTACTCTCTTCAAATTATTTTTAAATTAGATGCAATTACAGTTTTTGTGCGGTTTAGGAATAATTTTGTAGAAATAAAATGATATTTTTTATTACGACCAATTCACAGTAATTTCTGTTCGCATAATAAAATGTGTGCATGTGCTCATGTCAGTGTGCAGCGGGGCTCCAAAGCTAATTTTATACAGATATATGTTTATGAGCCTTTATACTTCAAAGTTACATTAACAAATGTATGATATATCAAGTACGTAGATACACATGTATGTTGGTGTGGTGTACCGCACATTTTGGGCTTTATAGCGAATAAAATGCGGATAAACATAAAATATGATAAAACTAGCTTCATATTTCTCCATTAAGCAAATAAAATGTATCAGATTTCATTTTCCGGATTTAGTAATTTTTCGAATGGAAGCCGCAAAATTTAATGGTATTCATGAAAACGACATCAGTTGCGAAATTCTACTTAACAAACTGGAGGTAAAAATGCGAAAAAATAGGAAAAACCAATAGAAGAGGGAAAAATAAAGGCTCTTTCATTACATTACTAGCCGGAAGGTACAGGCTTTGATTCGAACATGACCTGGCTGAGGTCGGGGTCATTAATAAAGTCTAATTAAACTCGGAAAGTGTTTCATCAATCATGCCACATGACTAGTGTGCTATTCTTTAGTTCAGTTTAAAAACAGAAAATTGATTTCGTAACCGAATGAAGGCTATCATGTGTGAGCTAATGTAAATTTACGATTAAATGGATGCTGTAGTATAACATTATTAGTATGATAATTATCTTCTTGTATGTGCAATGCATAATTTAATTATATAGAAGGAGGGTTTGGAATGATGATTCGAATAGTACGAATACGCGTTATTCCGTGAGGTTGGTTTAGAAAAAAATGTGTTTTACGAGTTGCGCGATATACATACATAAATACCTACGACCAAACTGAAACTTCTAATTAGGAAAAAATTGCTTAGTTCAATTACAGCCTTTACAAATTCGTCTTTTTAAATTTTGCCTTTAAAAATTCGTCTTTTAGAAACTGTGGACAATGAAAGTGTAGTTTTAATTAAATTTCATTTGATTGTATAGTGTGAGAAGTCGACAATAATATTTACGACATTCAAAATATCAATATTTCAGAAACTCATCACTGCTAAGACCTCAAGTTCGCAGTATAAATCTTTGCGCAAAAAAATCTTTAAAAGTTTCTGCAATAAGTCGGGATATCTTCTTATATGAGTCTAAGAAAAACTCTTTTCTGCCCTCAAATTCTGCAGAACTCCAAAGTTTTTGCTTTAAATGTGAGAAGCCTCCTTTACGTCGCGCTCCCCCCGTACGAGAGGCACTAATGAGTAAACATGCTGTTTATAATGGAAATTAAATTTGCACTAAGCACCATTTAAACTTTTAACAGTGGGCATAAAAATGTTCGTTAATATTTTCTAGCCGCTTTAGCAGCCGCAATAAATACATAATTTCCCCGAAGCTAAAAGGTACTTGGAAGCGGTGCGAAACAAATGGTACCGGCTGCTGCGTTTTGTTAGATATGGTGAATTTATCGCTTTAATTTTAAGTATTTTTTTTTTCTCAGAAATAATTGCTTGTATTATCCGCGCGAGTTCTGAACGAAGCGTGGGACAGGCACAATTTAATCAAGGAAATAAAAGGATATGAGAGCTTCAGCTTTCCCCTTAAGACAATTTACTTGGATTATTCTTACAATGAAAATCAATATCAATCTAGAAAATTAAATTCGTTCTATTTTAGATCCGGTGCTGGGGAGTACATTAGGTAAATTTCCAATTGACATTGGGTCGGGACTTATGACGCTTGAAGTGAATTGAATGTGCTTATCGGAAATTAATCAAAGATATTGTGCTGATGGAGGCGACGAGGATCTCGTTAAATCTGTAATCAATAGATGCTCAGAATGGGTGACAGCAATTTGTTTCGCATTGACAACGCTCTGGGAGTTAATTGTTTTTCGCATTCATGTATCTTTAATGACGTTCGTTCAGGAGATGTTGTTTAGGATTAAATTTCTCTTAGAACCAAAATAGTTTCGCAGCTCAGAAAACATCCGGATTGATGAGTATGCGATCATGTAATGAATATTTAGCCTCCCATCCTAATACCAAAAGCCGACCTGACAAATTCAATGAGAAGGGTGAAGCAACCGAAGTTATCTAGAGAGATGTGTTCTAAATACAATCTTTATACAACAAAATTTCTATAATTCTTCATGCATTAGGTACGTCTTGTAGGTAATATTTATTTTGAGATTATGATTAATTATTTAAAACATCTTTCACTTTTGGGAAAATTATTAAAATTTCTTCATTGGGTATTAGTGGTATTAGACTTATTTACCTACCTCAATAAATCAAAATAGGTGTAGTTTAAGAAATGAATATTTGTAAAAGTCTTATTTATTACTCTTAGAAGTTTATAATTTAACTCTATTTTTGGTATCAATATTTTGGGAATCGAATCAAAATTTAATCATTTAAGCAATAAAAAATAATAATTTAAATATTTCCAAAAAGTAAGTTTTACTTTATTACAAACCCTAATTGAAACACCGCCTAAAGTGTCGTATTAAAATTAATATGATTCTTTCTATGCTACATTATGTATTACAATGTTAAGACAAATTAAACCGAACCAATTTAGGGAATTTTAAGTTAAAATGCTCCAAATGATATCTTTTTCATCTAGTACTTAGCATTTTCTTCAGGAAGTTTACTGAATAAATAATGATGATTGACTTAAGGGCAGAAATTCCTCGTAAAATTTTTACATCGCTAATAAAAATTGCAAATAACATTACTGAAAAACCTCTCTGATCTAAATCAAGTGCTATATCACACTAAAATTGAGATTCTTTCTACCCTCTTCTCGTTTACGACGTATTAAATGAATGACCTCTAGGAAGAAGTTCAAGGGTATAGGTAATGTAAAAAATAACATTTTGAAAGCCTTTGTTATGTTATATTAAATATTATTGTCTTATTTCCTAAATTATGTAAATTTTTCTGATAGTTAGCAGATACGGTGACAAAAACACATAGAAAGAAAGATGTATAGAAAATTCGAACATAAACCTAAATGATTCAGATTCCGAGTTGTGAAATACTGGATTACTTTGTAATGCCGTACGACATTTAGTTACCTACTTATCATTACTTCCCATTACTTACTTGGAATGATAATGATACTGTAATTATAAAGCTCTGTTCACATTTTTAAGAACACTGTAAAAAATATTTATTACTGTTATAGTACCTAGGCAACTTTGTTATCTGTTTTTACATAATTGTGCAATTTTAGAAAGTGATGGGAATGTTAAGCAAATGTTTTGTACCTATACTTAAAATATATATGCTTTATTGCGTAAAACTACAAAATTAGGGTAAAATTATACAAAAATTGCGTATAACACATGCGCCTAATTATGTAAACTACGGCCTAATTTTACAACTTAAAAGTTTAATTTTAAATATATGATAGTTTGGTGTAAACTCTTAAGTTTAAGAATTTTAATTGTATTTTCACATAATGTTGAAAAAATTAACTTTTGACGCGGAATTTTCCAACATAGTTGTAAAAATACTTCAACATCTCATACTTTAAAAACAGTAATTTTTAACACACAATTTGAAAAGTGAATATAACTTTTTATTTAAATTTAATATAGTAACGAAGAATCGAGCAAATCGAAAATCGCCAAGACTAAGAAATAAACTCGAAATATTGATATTATCCGATTAATTTATTTTCGTTGGAACCCGTGCGACCATCGCACTCTAATCCCTCACTGTCACCATCGGCAACGCACTCCTCAAAACAAATAGTTTGAAAATGATTTATTAAGCAACGATCCAAGGAACAAAGTGGCGCTGGAGCGGCAAACCCTTTTACCAGTTCCATTTGGGACAATTTGTAAACCGCTAAGGATCCGAGTTCTTCTTACAAGGAGCAATCATCCCGGGGAGCTCCCTTTTTGCGTCACTGGCCCGACGGGCTGTGAATAGTAAGGAGCCGGACGGGTCGGGGCGGGATATCCGGGAGCTTCCTGCCTCGCCTCCTTTGTTTTAATTTGGTCCATTACACGCTCCTCGTTTTTGTCTCTGTCCTAATTGCCCCAAAGTACACAATTATTCCCTTGCACCCGTTCCCCCGCAGGAACCGATATAAAATGTTTCAGTTATTGAAAGCACCAGTGTTTTTGTATTCTGGTGTATTCCTGGAAATTCCCGGATAGAAGTCCTGCAAAAAAATTCTTTCCGTAGTTCACGTCGTTCCCGTGCGGCGGCGTCAGCTAGCCACCTACGAACATTACCGTTGTTAGGTTCCATTTAACCTTCTGCTCCATTAAATTCACCGAACATCCCCTGAATATTTTAATTCGGGCCTCCTCACAAAGTGTTGCCGGGCACTGTTTGCATTAATTTAGGAAGCATTTTCTTGTATAGTGTATTAATTTCGAGGTAAGCTTCACTTCCTTCTTTCCTGTCCTCCAGCCTGGCTTTTTCGTTCCATTAAAAATTAACACCTATCGCCTTTCGACTGTCTACCTGTCTTGAATTCAGTACGTGAAAATGTTTCGAAATTAGGTCACAATTGGTTTCGTATTCTGAACAGAGTGGATCTTATGAAATTTTCGTTTCTTTTTGAAATTTATTGCAAATTTAACCTGTCTAATTGTGACTTTGATCACTCGGAAAACAACTTATTGCCCCTTAATTGACCATATTTTAGGTCGTGAACCTCACGAACTGTATTCGTTTAAAAATAAAAATAAAAATGTTCTGCATTGTATGAGATTATCGATTCTAATTCGATTTCGATATTTTCAATACTCTCTACAGTGAAAAAAAAGTAAACAATAAATAGATAGAAAATAATTGATTTATTACTGATCTCGTAATGACTTTCAACTTTATTTAATTCTGAGAATAATAGAAGGTACATATTTTCTGCTGGAAAAGTATTTTTGTTTTCTCTTGTATACAAAATGAGCATGTAAGCCTTTTAAGAGCTGTGTTTTGACAAACCAATGAAAAACTGAGATCAGAAATACATAATTCATTATTATTATGTTTAATGTTTGATTTTTGATGCGTCTTAGTCCCGTTGTACGCTTTACCTTTTTTACCAGATTATTTAGTTGGAATCGATCCGCAAACTTAAGTTTCAGTGGATTGCCGCCAACGCCATCTATCAATTTAAAATTAGTTTTCCAAAATGTACACCTATTTAAATTGAAAACAATTTTGATTCTAAGCACTTGCATTCGGTTTTCATCACGATTTCAAAATGAAGAAAATCATAATTCCACCTAAATTGATTTCAATTTCTATCTGAGATGTGTCTATAGTCCTAGTGCGATAGACGCTAAGCTCTGTACGAAAAATGATGCTATTAATTATGGGCAATGTGAAATTTTCTAAGTCCACCAAATCCCTAAAAAAGACTCAAGAGTTCTTAGAGGAGACTGCAGTATTTTTCTAATAGACTTAGATAATTCACGAGAGACGCCGGAATCGCTGCTCTGGAATACTTTGAGCTTCACTACGCTGGGATACCTACTCGAAAGATATTCAAAATATTTTATCTCGAAAAATTTTTGTCTTCCTCCTCGGTATTATGGAATATTATTTATTTATGTACTTATTTAAAGTAATGTTGATTCTGTTGAAATTAAAAAATATGCCTAATTTGATTTGAAACCCCTACAAAAATTAACATCAAAGCTGAAGAACTTTCAAGAAAAGAATCAAACTCAACATTTTTAATTTCTTTAAAACTGAATCCTATGGTTTTTTCTGGAGAAAATTTCTTATATTTATTTTGCATGGATTCCTTTGAATTTGTTCCAGATTTTTTGTATTATTGTTATTTGATTTTATGGTCAATTAGAGTATATATGTACATATAGGTATATGTATATCTGTATAGTCATTTATTACTTTGTTTTTAAGTAAGTAAGCTCTTTTCAGATAACAATTACAAACTGTCTAAAGTAAGCTGCAACATTTTTTGCTTGATCGTCGTTAGGGAACTATTTTATCTTACAAAAGAGCAAAAATGCAGAAGTAAGTGTCTCCATCTCAAGAAAGCCGTCAGTTCTTTTTCTTAAGAGAAGCATGCTTTTAAGTGTCGTTTCGTCAGCGCAATATTAAATTGCATTGCAACTTCTCGTGAACTGCTTGAGTGTAACAATTTGTAGCGTGTTGACCTAAAAATGCATTTCTCCGTTCCCTGCGCACGACCCATCCATTCATTAGGAATCAATGAGTAAAAAAAATATTTCCAGGTGGAACACACCTGAGCAACAAACAATAAAACGACGAGCTTGTTGAGCAATTTGTCGTTCGCTGCTGCCGGCTTGAAAATATTTACATGATCCCATAAGTACAGAGTACAGGGTGACACGGAAAAGCACTACAATGTTTGTTCAGGTTAAATACATCGAGAAAAGCAGGAAACTTTTGGTGTAATTAAGTAAATTTTCTGCACTACTATTGTTAATTGGATCGTTCCTGTTTAAACGCGCTCCTAGCTCCGAAATCAGCAGCAACAGTTGTGCACGAAGTGTTTCCAGTGAGCGAAGTTTGTATAATACCTGCCATTTACCATTCACCTATTTCCGAGGCAAACAAATTAGGCTATAACTCCTTAAGTAGCGTCTTTCTTTTCCTAATTTCCGATCGAACTCGAAGAAGCGCAAAAGTATACCATCTTCAGGAACCGGAAAACCGTGGTACTGACGAAGAATTCTTCCAAAAACTTCTAAGTTGTTCGAAGTTAAATCCGCGCGATAATTGTTCGCGGTCTTATTATTCCAATTATATTCACAAGTTGTCCCAAAACAATTGTGCGCTGAAATTTAATATACGTTTTAAGCCCGACTGACTATATAATATTTTCTTCAAGACGTTTGACAGCGAGCCAGAAGTCAAGAAGAAAGGTATTTTCTATGCTGGCCCGCATACTCGAGAGCAACTTTAACCGAAGTATACAAAACTTTGGCGGAAACTTTACTGAAACAGCTAGCGCAATTTTGAAATAAATCAACCACCCCCTCCGCATTATATAATGAAAATTGTTCATCTTTTGTGAGTGAATTGTGAATGTCAGAAAGTTCAAAATGTTTTAAAGTTTCCACCTTGCGAAAAGGCGAAAGTATTGAGAATTTGAGCAGATTTTGGCTAGAACATCTGCTTGTTTACTAAAGAATTTCCTTAGGGATTTATTGAAACCGATTTTAGCCGCCGCTGGCCATACTGCACTGAACGTTATGGGTCAGGCGAGCAGTAGTTTTCATAAACTAATAACTTCCAAACCACGTCGAAAGTAGATTTCAATCGACATTGCTGACCCGTCAGGATGATGGTATTTTTGATCAGTCGATCCCATTTTGAAACCATTTAGATTTTCGAAATTGCCAAAGAATTTCAAATTGGTGCTACCGATGAAACATGATGGCTGAAATGGTTCCTATCTCTATGAAAGTACGAAATTTTGATTGCGTCTACATGGGTACGCACTAGTCAGATGATATACAGACAGTCCCCGAAACTTCTACAGGCGTATCCGCAATTCCAGGTGTTGAAATAGGAAATACTGGAAACTTAATTGGAGGTTGGGTATTTGACTAAATGAAATCGTTCTGAAATGAGTGAACTTCCTCTTAAGTAGGAACAATTGCATTTACTTTATTAAAGAGATGAAATTCTTATAAAGGCTCCCAGAAAAATGGAGTATGGTATGTTCACCTGTTAATGATGAAATAAAATTAGTATAATTTGTAGAAGCTCAGTGTCATTTCTCCCTGTTACAGTTGTTGCATTAGACATATACAATTGACCCCGTTTATAAATAATATTCCCAAATTAAACTTTAAAGAAAATTCATAAAGCGACCAAATTATAAATTATTGTTATTATTAGTTATTCAAATCAAACTTACTGCTCTAAGATTTTCTAAAATAACGTTGGTAGATATGTATATATGTACGTAATTTGAACATTTTACCCCATCATTTGTAGGTACTTTAAAATCAAAATCTATTACCCAAAACAAAATTCAAAAAGACATACATACAATTTTAAATTAAGTGTTCACGTTTGTGTTTTCATCGTATCTATTAATTTTAATTATTCAATTTTCTTAAATCACATATCTCCCTAGGTAAAATATCCATAAATGAAGAACTACATATATCTAAAATACATGTAAATTTAATTTAAAATGACTTCTATGCAGCCTCTTAATTCAAACTTTAAATCAATTAAGATAAATTAACACTTTCTAACTCAGCAGAATTGAGTGGTTGAAGAGCACTGCAGCCAGGGCATGCCATCGTGAATAACTATTTCAATTTCTGAAAAGCAGCCATTTATACAGCAGTCATTAAAATCCAAAAAAATTCGCTTTCCCCTTTCAGTGGGAATTTCAATTTGATTTTAAAATAAAAACTCGGATTTTAAAAACATCACTTGAGAATTTTACATCCATCCACGTTTTTTTTACCCGAGAGTCGTCTCTTTATCTAGCGGGGGCCTTCTTTTGCTCCTTTCAAAAGTCCCTCGGAAAAGCGCTGCCAAGCTGCAAGTGGACGTCTCAGGCTTAACATTTTTTTAACCCGGGCAGGGTGAGGTCAAGTGTGCAAGCCTAGTGGTATGACATTAAACCCGCCACTGAATGAGCCCTCCAAAGGGCTTTTGAACTGCGACATTATTCCGACTGAATTACATGTTTTTATATGAGCAGTGGTTTTTGTACCGTGAAGTAAAATATTCATGGCATCACTGCTGCGAAAATTGATTTCGAAATAGGAAAATCTTGTAGTAGAGAAGAGAAATGCTTAAAATTTGCATTTTATTCAAATGTTCTATGTTAAATACATATTATGTCAAATTAAGAATGAAAAAACCTGTTCTTAGTATCATTCCATAGGTATATAAGAGCTATCAACATAAGGAATATGTATTTATCTGCGGTAGGCAGGTCTTTGGAGCAAAATATCATTTATTTAATAAAACATTCATTTATACATTGGAAATTATTGATTCAATGAACTCACTCAAGCCTGAAATTTAATTATATTTACAATGAAATGACGAACAGGACTAAATTTCTACGACCAACGTTAATTCAGCAATGCTATTTCGAATTCTTAGAAAACCATTTTTTTCTTTCTGTTAAATAAAGAATATAATTCGATAATTCGTACAATTATCTTTGCTATACTATACAATTAATTACAAAATAACAATGATAAAATAATAAATCATTTAATAAAAATAATAATAGTAGTTATCCTATGGAAGGGAATATTAATTAAAAAATTGTTTTGAATCACAGTCAAGTTGATTATTGGAAAGATTTCGTTAAACAGGTAACGACAATTTGATGGGTTAAGACAAAAATTTTACATGAAAACTGACTGAGGTATTAAAAATTAAAGTTAGATATTTCAAAGCAAATAACATTATTCGAATTAAAACTTTATTTTATTTAGAGCAAAATGCAACCAAAACTTTAAACGCTTTTTTCGGGAAAGCACTTTTTCCAAACTTGTCCGAAGAGCAATGAACGGATGTATACATGGGCGAGTCTTAAAACTTTTCTAATTAAATTACTCTTTTCTAAGATTACTTGATCAAAAAAAAAAAGATTCCAAAAATTAATGAAAAATGTTAAAATTGACTAAAGACATATATCTACATATTTCCGACAATGAAAAGAAATTTTATTCTTGATCAAGGTCTATAACTTCGTAAATTTTAAATAGTTTTCAATGAACAAGTAGAACATATGTATATGTAGTTAACAAAATACTCAAATATACATCAGACAAAAATAAATTGGATAGTTCATTGTAAGTATTAAACAAAAAAATTAAAGACAACAAAAAATTCGCTAATTTGATTATGGAGGTAAGAAGAAGAATTGAATTTTTTTAAAATCGATCAATCAAAAATTAAATGCAATTTTTTAAATTGTTAAGATAAGTCTTTAAAACTAAACTTCCTTTTTATGGAAGATCTTGTGTAATTGGGAATAATTTATTCTATTTAATTTAAGCTATACAAGGTCTTTACTTATATTATTCATACAATCTTAACTTACATACAATATATTAGTTTATATGTTTCTTTATTTTTTTCACATTTAAGGGTAAACCCCTTTTAAGAAGATATCATGTAGGTACCACCGAAAATGAATTATTTCAGTAATATCGGGAGCCAAATTATCATCTCAAATAAATTTCAAGAAGGCGCTAATTAGCAGGAAGACGCCTATAAACTCACACCCAAAATTCTTGAAAATCGCATTAGGCTCTCATTTACGTTACCCGCCATTTAACCCTATTTAAGCAATTTTAACGAGTTTGCAACCAGAATTGAATAGGACGACTCATTTCCCTTCGGTCTATTACATCTGACGCCGGCATGACATACATTAAGCATAAAACCACCCGCGTGAATATTTAAATATTCCAGACATCTCATGAAACATACAAGTGGAGTGCCCCTTCCCCACATACTCCTCGAGTAGACAAACGCAGGGGAGTCTTAGATCTCGGATCTGCACGCATTTGATACGAGGAGGCCTTAGAAGATTGTGAATAATTAATATCCGCGGGAAGTGTTTGGAGCAACATTAAAGTGTTCTTCAAAATATAAAATATAATTTTCGAGTGTATGCGAAAAAAGCCTTACATGTAATTTTGCTATTTTATGCTTATGTCAGGGCGACCCTGCAGGAAATGGGGCCACGTTTATTAAATTGCCGACAGGATACTTGCAGAAATGCGATCCCACCTCTGGAGGTTGAGTTGGTCGGATCGGTGTACAGGGTGACGTGGCGGCGGCAGCCTTTATTTATTTTGTACACATTTCGAAAGTCAGGACCAATTTCAATCAATCAATGAGGTCCAGACCAGTGTGATTTATCTACTCTCCCGAAATTTTAATAAAAGCGTAATTGAGTCTTTGCGGCGAAAAAAAACGAAATGCGATTTTGTAATTGAATTTTCACCCAGTATAACACTGGACGAATTCGCGGAGTGCCAAAGGCATTCTACTTTGTTTTATTAAATAAGCAATTTAATTTGGAAATTTAGAGGTAGAACTGCGCAAAAAGAGGACATCCCTGTGTTTGTCATGTGCCATTTGTGCCATGCTGTCACCGCACGAATCGGCTTATTTGCTCAGGGCTTCAACCGTACGGGTTTAAGGGTTGCGGCAAGCTGGCCTCGCCCGCCAGTCTGGCATTCGATGGCACTCCATTAATCATACAAAGCACTGTAATTATTAAAAGAATCTTTTTTTCTAGACTGCGATGTGACAAGCTGTTTTAGTAACCGAGAACGACTAAATTATAGACCCAAATAGTGAAACGATACGAGTGTCTTCCCAAACATTTGCACGAATAAATGCTGGAAATATATCTGAATGTACTCTACCCAAATGCTAATTATTTTACTTTACTTTCATGTTCTGTGTGACATTGTTAAATATTCAATACTTTTTCTATATTTTATCTTCAAATAGCTGAATTAGAGTCTCTATTAAAGCGTGCTTCTCTACGAAATTATTCCACTACGTTCTCGATTAAGAAAATATTGTTATAAATCACTTGGCTGTTTACAAATAACTGCGTTTAATATTATTAGCCCATTTCAGAAGTTACTAGTTTTATTATCGCTTGCGTGACTGAGCTCTTATGCTTAGATCGATATCTGGTTCCTTAACTCATTAAGTGCTGCCGCACCATATGTGGCACAAACAACTTAAAAACCTACTCCTTCTATTTATATCCGTTTATATGACTCAATGTCTAAATTCCTTTTGATTATACAAATTAGGAGATAATGAGAACGGCCTCGTGGCCTACGTGGATAAATGACTAAAAGGTATTAAGTGAAAATGGTGGGCGCAGTGATAGTTTTACTTTTGTGGGTAACCAAAAGGTGGCTGAATTATCAGTTATTGATACTAATAGGTATGCTATAAAAATAAGTAATTGATAATAATCAATTAAGAAAATTAGGTACACTGCTTTATGCCGACTAATAGTCGTATTGGCCGATTAAACAACTTAGAACAAACTAAATAGTCTAATCGATATTTAGAGTGTATGCTGCAAAAATAATTGGATAGAGTAAGTACACAAACAAATAAGTTCTGTATGAAATTTGAAACTATTTGGTTTTGTATTTCATAGCACAATTTGTGTTTAATCCTTTGCATTGCAATTTTTGCACGTAATTTAGCTGTAGCAGACAAATCTACACGCATCGAATTGAATTTCGTGATAGACCTCCTAAGCAATATTTATAAAAAATCTACGAAGAATAGTCCATACATTCCCTTATAGTTAAACGATTTTCCATAAAACTAAATTTAAGTTATGTACCTATATAGAAAAATTTAAATCATATTTCGTAATTTCGTCATTAGAAATTCCAATATGTATCCGCTAAATTCATAATGGTCGTTGAAATTCTCATTGAAATTTTGAAATTGAAATGTTTATAGAAATTCCAGCGTTTTCGTGATGATATGAATATTACTGAAATATTCGCTTCATACAATATAAAACACAAACCTGAACTTTGTAGAGGCCACTGTTATTTCCATTTATAAGTATCATGAGCGCTCTTATTCAAAACAGTTTTCAATTTTGACCTGTTGAAATAGAAATTCATCTGGAATTCCTTGAGTACAAACAAATCGCAGAGGACAAGTATTCAGTGCCTGAAATCATAACTCGACTGACTGAACGAGCATAATTATTATGAGGTACATTAATCAATAAAATGCAATGTTGAATGAGGATCCCCACGTTCTTATATAACCACATACACATGTCTAAGTTAAAGGGTTGGGGGTGGTTCAAGAATGCGGCATAACTCGACTTCTCTGATTCAGTATCCTGCCCAGAAAACGTGCAGAATAAATTAAATTTTCTAGGACATATCTGAGCTAGATTGGAATCCTTTTACCAGGTTGGCCCCACTCGATGTATATTCGTGTATGGGGCCGCATCAACCAGAATTTGCTACAGGCCGTTTTAAATAAATAGACGATTTTCTTTCTTATTTTCTGCGAATACAGGGCGCAGCATCCGGTCGCCGGGGGATTCCGTGGCATCCGGGATAGCAGAATGGATTCCTGAATTTTTCCCTAGTTATAAATTTTATTTCGCCCTGGTTGAATTGAAGGCATTCCGCACAGCCCCCTTTGACAACCATTTGTCCATCCATCTGCACCTATGTCGAGGCCGCTCTTTAGTTCGGACGCTTCTGAATATCCCTCATTATTTCTTGTTTAACAAAGTTCCCTGGCAAAATTATTCAGCGAACTTCTAACTGGGCAGAGAGTACAAAAACACGGTGAATACAAATTCCTCGTATTATTAAAACTGGCGGAGGTTCAAAGGGGATTTAATGCAATAACCGCCATGTCGAGCTCAATGTACCCCCAGGTGGTTACCGCCAAACCCACTCATCAGAAAAGTATGCTCCCTCCATTGCATTTTCTGGGCAAAACTCCCAAAATGTTTTATTTGGCAAAGAAATTATTAATTTGCGTTGGAGAGTTTTACAAAAGTAGACTTTTGTTTGCGACAGCATGCATATACCTATACCCATAGAAATATTTTATTTTACCCAAGAATCAAATCAAGTATCTGTGCTTTTGAAAATTACTCTATAGGTAAGTAGTGGTGAAGAGGAGTATTTCACCACTTATGTGTGTTAAATCCACCTATAGTTCCCTTAAATTTTATCATATTGTATTTACAATATATTGATTAAGAAAAACGTAAAATGTGCTTTCGTTACGTGTGCCTATAAGACAATTATGTATTTACATTAGTTTATGAATATGGCAATTTTCCCCAAAAACTGGATGTATTTAGTTACGAACATATGTATGTAGGTACATATATACTTTTAAAAAGGTCTCTCGAGAATTTGTTTAGTATATTTAACTATTTAACGAGTAAAGTTTGTACTTTTCTAATATGAACGATGTATGTAATTAAAAATATGAAAACAGGTTTGTTTTATTATTTTAGCTCATACATATGTACGTGTTGTACCTACTTCATTTGTCAAAATCAAAATCTTTGACATAATAAATAGACATATGTAAATGTTTTCGTTTTTCATCAGATAGAAATTTAGAATATAATTGATAAATTGAATAGATAGTCATTATTGTGCAGAAAATCATAAACCTTTCAGATTGGAATTACTGGAATATTGCCTACTGTTATTTAATTCATTAATCATTTCATCAATAATTAAAAGTTATATGTAACATAAAACGATTGATAGAATTCAATCTGTATTTTAATTCATTGTATCAGGAAAAATTAATTTTCAATTCACCATATTGCCTGTTATCAGTTGAGCTCAAAATAGATAATTCAAAGTTATTAATAGCTCACTCTATTTGAAAATTAATTAATAGGAGAGAGAAAATTATTTGGTACTCGTACATCATAGATAGTTCGGTCTCTTTAATATCGAACTTTAAAACTGTTATTTAAAAGGGTGCTGCTAATTTATGTTAAAGGGGTCATTTTAATCCGTGAACAGAAAAAAAAGGCATTTTTAAAAATGTTATTTTCTTGGTGATAATGATAAATTATGAAAAAAGAATTACGCTTCTTATACTCAATAAGTACATAGAAAATGTTTTTATTTTTTTTAAATTGTTATTTTTTAACACTTTTTATTATTCAAACATAGCGCTGCTGCCACATCATGGTCAGCTGGCGGGTGGCAGTGGTTTTAAATCACAGGATTATCTGAAACAAACATTTCAAAGAGATTCTTAATCAGTATATGAACGTACCTTTCGTCACTAGTAAATTTGAATCTATTTATGAAAAATTTATAAAATGGCGGGCATTGAAAGTTATTTTTGTAAAACTTACTTGTTTCAAAGGTTTTTTTTAATGAACAAAATATGAAATTTTCAAAGATTTACAAAGAGATCGATTAAATAGTTGTTCTTTTATCACCCTTTGCCATTTCAAAAGAAGACGTTTCGAGAAAAACACGTCTAAAGTTTTTTGTAGGAGACTGCATGACCGCTTGATTTATATAAAAGGCTGTAGAAGCTGAAATACTAAGAAGTTTTGAATAAAATTTTAACAGAACCTTCTCCAAGAATCATGCTTTCGAAATAAAAGGAAAACAAAAATGATTTATTTATTATTTATTTATTAATCCCTTGACCTACAATTTTACATATTTCCAATACCGCGCAGCACACTCAACAGTTCGGTCAATTATACTTCGAACCATTTCAAAATGACGCAATTTGTAGTTATCATTTTTGCCACGAACTAGACTCGTGGTTATCATTTTTGGCCCAATTAATTTACCACGAACTTGACTATCATTATCATTTTTTGCCGTCCACGAGTGTGGGACGATATTGTAGGCGATGGGCTAAGAGATTATTAATTTCTGAAAATGTATACGTCTTCCATCGTAAGATAATCTTGAACCCAATTTGCTATTCGGCTTTTACGGATAACGAACGTGTTTTACATTACAAGCTTGGCCATTACGCGAACAAAAGGATATTGTTAACTTTCCCGGGAATAAAAATCTGAAATAAATATTCGTATTCAAGGGAAAACAAAGAGAAGCTTGAATAAATCATTGGAACTGCATTGTCCGTGGGCAAATTAACTAAAACATTCACTCGTTTGCTCACAAAGGGAAAGAAAACAATTGCCGCTCATTGAGGTCACCTTTGAGTCAGATACATTGCGAGCCTCGGAGGAAGGCAGTCTGACGACCTTATTAACACGTTTTATGCTCCTCTGGCTCTGGAATGACCCAGACTCCTTTGAAACACGTCTGGAATAAAACCGAAAACAGTAGAGAGATGCTCCTAGTTATATGCATGCAATGCAAATGCAGCCCGAATATAGTCCTAGGCTAGGTTTCCGGGTCACTCCATAATGACAGGATTTGCTGGAAAACTGTAGTAAAAAGGGAATTTTGGAAATGGCCTTTGCCAGCAAGGCCGAACAATTTACGTAAAAAATTTTTAGTTTTAAATTCGGTCAGCCGTGATGCTGTTTCAGGATTCTGAGGATGGTGAGTGTGAGAAATTGTTCTGATTTATCATGAGTACGCGCGAATCGCTTTCACAACTCGGACTGAAAAAAGAAGCAAGCTCGTTTGCTATGCTTAACCCATTAACGCCGAGGTGATCAGAATTTTTACTAATTTTTCAACGTGTTTATTTATTATGTTATCGGACCAAAAAAATAATGCAATATCTCTATTCCTACTTGAAATTTGATGCTCTTTCAGAATCTGAGCTCAAAATTTCGATTAGACACCGAGAAAAACAAATATGGCCGATTAAAACGTGAAAAACGTGAAAATTTTCGAAACAAAATTTTTTTCGCATTTTTTTTCACAATGATACCGCAAAGGTATCAACTTTTTACCATGATCAGAGGTGATCATGGCACTCGAACATTAAGAGGAATTTTTTTCAGAACATTTCATCGACGCGTTTATTCAAAATGGCTGCGAGAATGAAAAATCTTAATCTATCGTTTTCTTAAAAACTATAAACTTTAGAAAAAAAATTTTAAGAAGAAAAATGTCTTTAAATTGGTCAAGGAACACTCTCAAATTTTTTCAGAATTCTTGGAGACAATTTTTGATTTTCGAAATTTTCAAAAAATCCAATTTTTCAAAAATTCTCGCAGTCATTTTGAATAAACGCGTCGATGAAATTTTCTGAAAAAAAATTCCTCTTAATGTTCGAGTGCCATGATCACCTCTGATCATGGTAAAAAGTTGATACCTTCGCGGTATCATTGTGAAACAAAATGCGAAAAAAATTTTTTTTCGAAAATTTTCACGTTTTTCACGTTTTAATCGGCCATATTTTTTTTTCTCGGTGTCTAATCGAAATTTTGAGCTCAGATTCTGAAAGAGCATCAAATTTCACGTAGGAATAGAGATATTACATTTATTTTTTTGGTCCGATAACATAATAAATAAACACGTTGAAAAGTTAGTAAAAATTCTGATCACCTCGGCGTTAATGGGTTAACGTAAAGAATAAAACGATTGATTCCCGGTTATACAAAGAATAATTTATTGACCTTACGGTACATCTATTTATACAAAATAAAATTGCTTATACAAAATAAAAATGCTTATTAGTACTGTACATGTTATTCACCCTGCTGTCACACAAAATTATTGCTTACAGTGTACGTGCGATGAACTGTCCGTAATGCGATCTTCGCTGAATCGGCTAAAGTAAGTTAGAAGTAAACAAGTGCAATTAGGTCGATGCATAGTGCACGGGGTGAATGAATTATTTGGTGATCGATGATTGAACATTCTCCTGCCTGTTGAAAAGTCTATTTTCAAATGCTGGTTCAGGTTTTCTTAGCTGAAAATTGGATCGTCTTGGGGTAGGTTCCGGTGGTGTTGGAGCAACTCCAGTGGCCCGTCGGTAATGATATACCTTTTTGATCACATAGAACATGATAAGAATTTAATCAAGGTGAAGGTTACGTAACTGATGATCTGCGGATGACTTATCGATGTTGGATGTTGAGGCAATTGTTGTTGTGTCTGGATCATAGCAAGTGCGTCTTGGATGGCATCGATGTCGCCTCTATTGGTCCTACTTAGATTAGCTGTCTGAATTTCCAAGTCTTGAAGAGCTAGTTGTCTTTGAAGGAGTTTGCCGGTAAGAACGTTGGAAGGGATAAACGAGTTGTCGATACTATTTGTGTAATGACTATGAGCAGATATGGTTATGGCATCTTGTCTAATTACGCAGCTAGCCTTGAAACTTAGTATCCCTGCGCCTGACTTTGGATTTCTTACGCATCTTGAGATTTCTTCTTCTGACATTTGATAGTAATAATCTCGATGAAGACTTACTGCGAGAAAACGTGTACGAGTATTTATCTGCATAATTTTTTTGCCAATTCTTTGTGGAATGGGCACCACGTTGAAGATCTGAAATGTCTCCTTAGTGAGTAAGGGCATGTTGATGTTAAATAGTACGTATTCCTCTGCAACCCTTGTTTGTACTTTCATGAGGCTGTACAATTGTAGTAGATCGATGTGGTCCACTCCTCCAGGAATACTTAAAGTGGATGGAATGTTTTCCCTTATCAGATGTAGTTCTTTTCGCAGTTGAGCGGGCGTGAGAAGTAGAGGGTTTATTTTTCCGTTGTGGCAATCAGTTATGACTTCTAACAGTGATGATTGTATTTGCTGATAACCAATTAACATAAGAGTTAAATGTACAGATAATGTATTAAAAATTTGTAGCAAATCTTTTTCCTTGGTTGTTTCTTCTAAGAACTTTTGAAGCTTAATCAAGTGGTTGTTGACAATATTTAATTGTTTATCAGTGAATTCCCGATCCTTCTTTGTTATATTTGCAGTAGAATCAATTACCGAAGTTTGATTTTTTATTAGCTGTAGTAAATGATTTTGGTTTTCGTTGATTTTATTGATATTGTCTGGCATATTATCAGCATATTCTTGATCCAGAATTCCAAAGAGTTTATTTGTTATCGTTCTAATAATGTCTAAAGGTGATCTCTTTTCTCTTGAATTATGGCCAGCCCTTCCTAGCAATATTTCATTGTTTGTTTGAGTGACGTTTAGCTGCCGTTGGAACTGTAGCAGAATCTGCTTGCAGTATTCCTAATAGTTAACAAGTTTCTGGTGACTGCATATTTCCTTCAGTTTAGAGAGCTGAATCTGAAATGAATTGCGCTCCTTCCAGTATCCATTTAGATTATAATAAACTACAATATCCCACTTGTCGGTGATCATAGACATTTGAGCAACATCTTCAAAAAATATTAATGGTCGGTGTTCCCATGGCGTAACTTCTATTTACTCCTGTTTCGTTTGTGCTTGTCCTGTTGGTAAGAATGTTATGCATAAAACCAACAATAAATTTAGGAGCCTTGATCCAGTTGGTAGGTGATATTGGCGTGATCTTTTCTCCTCAGGTATGGCCTCTGAGTTTAAAGAAGAACATTTCTTGAGTACATTTGATGCCTTGAAGGGTATTTGTGACCTTAATGGACTGATTTGACAAAACCTTCTTTTCCTTGATGGAGCTACATTTTGAACGTTATAAGTTGATTTTGCAATATCTGTGTTTTTAGAACTTGGCATAATGTGGGTCATCAGGGATGTTGCCTTTGGTGCTTCGTCTTCTTTTGGCTGATTCTCGGTTTCCGGATTATGTTCTTCATTTAATGAAAATTGATTCTTAGTATTTTGATTTTCTTCATTAGATGACTCAATGGGAAGTGGACATAAATTATGAATTGCTCGTTTAACTATTCCCTTTTCGGTTTTAACATCTACAACTCTGGTAAGTCCATCAGCTTCCTTGTGCTCTTGTATAACCCGACCCATATGCCATTTAAGAAGAGCAGTGGCTTCATCCTTCAATAATACGAGAGTGCCGGTCTTAATGCCTTCAGTTTTGTGCCTCCACTTAGCTCTCTGCTGCAGTTGGTGTAAATATTCCTTACTCCATCTTTTCCAAAACTCAACTTGAATATGTTTGATTAAGTCCCACCGTTTTAATAAACTTAATTCCTTATCCTTCGCATACGGATTTGGTAGAGTATTGCGTGTTTGTGCAATTAAGAAATGTCCTGGTGTTAAGGGCTGAAGATCGTTGGGATCACTGGAGAGTGGGGTAAGTGGGCGTGAATTTAAAGTTGCTTCTATTTCGATAATAGCTGTGTTTAACTCTTCATAGGTGAGGGATGCGTTTTCGAGGATCCTTTTTAAATGAAATTTGGCTGACTTCACTGCCGCCTCCCACAAGCCTCCAAAGTGTGGTGTTCTGGGTGGAATGAATTGCCACTGGATATATTCTGTAGAACAATGTTGTATTAATTCGTTTTTAAATTGTTCCGTAGAAAATAGCTCCTGAACTTCCTTAAGTTCATTTTTGGCACCAAAAAAATTTGTAGCATTGTCGCAGAATATTTTTGCAGGTTTTCCTCGTCGACCAATGAAACGTTTAAGACATCAGAGAAATGCTTCCTTTGTCAGGCCTGACACAAGCTCTAAATGTACAGCTTTCGTACTAAAGCAGACGTATACTGCAATGTAAGCTTTGCTGGGTCTTTTACCACGGATCTTGTAATGAATTTGAATTGGTCCACAGAAGTCAACACCTAAAAAACCAAAAGCCAAAACTGTTGTCGAACGATAGCCAATAATGCCTGTGGCCCAGCATGCAGATGTTTTTCGTGTAAATGAATTAAGAGTAACCTTACAATTTCATTTTTATTTGGCAGCACAATTGGATGCTTGGCATCGTATGGGATACTGGCATCCTGCAATCGTCCTCCGACTCGAATAAGCCCGTATTTATCTAGAAATGGTGTAAGAGAAGACAAGTTGCTATCCGAAGTCCGAAGTTATCGTTTTGTTATCCTTCAATTGTCTTACTTCTGATTTGAATGATTCTGCTTGTATTGTTTTTAATATAAAAATAAGTGCGTTGTGTAATTCTGTAGCTTGTAAAGATTTACTCTTAACTTGGTTATTGGCGATCTTCTTGATGTTGGAAAACCTTAAAACGTAGGCTACAATTCTTTGCAAAGACACAAATGAATTTTTACAATTGATGCTAGACAGTATGTCGTGAGGTTTCTGTGTGGTAATTAATACTGTCTTAATACTTCGTATTTCATCCTTAATTTCAATGTGTTCTAATGGTGTAATTGGCCAGCAAGAAGAATTCTGTTTCAGAAATTCTGGTCCTTCAAACCATAGTTTTGAAAACAGCAGATTTTTTGGCATAACTCCTCTAGATAGAAGATCGGCTGGATCGTGTTTTGTAGGAACGTGCTTCTATTGATCCTTGTGAGTATGCTCCTGTATGAAGGAAACTCGGTTCGCTACAAACGTCTTGAATGTTGATGTTTGGGCACTTATCCAGGACAATGTTATAGTTGAATCTGTCCATAAGTATACGTTGTTTATAGGAATACATAATGCTTCCTTTAATCGATTGACCAATTTTACCATCGGGTGCGCTGCTGCTAGCTCCAATCTGGGTAATGTAACGATTCTGCTTGGAGCAACCTTTGATTTTGCACATAAAAGTTTTACAGCAACCTGGTTCTTTATATCTATGGATTTGATATAAATAGCTGCGCCGTAGGCTCGTTCACTGGCATCTGAGAACCCATGAATCTCGATAGATTTCCGTTTATCAGTAGACAACACATGCCTGGGTATTTCTAAATTTTTTAAATACCTTAGTTCCTTGCGAAAATTTTCCCATTTGGTATGGAGCTCCTGCGGGATAGCTTCATCCCATTCTAATTTAAGTTTCCATAATTCCTGCATAAACATCTTGCCTAGTGCGACTACTGGATTAACTAGTCCTAGAGGATCATATATGTGTGCGATGTCGCCTAGAATTGATCGTTTTGTAATACGTTTTGGAGTAGTCAAATTGATTTTGATGGAAAAGCAATCTGAATTAGGCGCCCAGAAAAGTCCAAGGGTTTTGACTCGACCTACTTCGTTATTGCCAACATTATTCATTAATTCAATATCCTCTTTTGGTATGGACTGTAGCAGTTTGGAGTGATTAGCGCTCCATTTTCGCAGAGGGAACTTAGCCTTCGCTAATACTTCCTTCAATTCACGTTGAAGTCGAATAGCTTCGGTAAGGTCATCACATCCCGTCATGACGTCATCAACATAAAAATCTCTTTTTATAACTTGAGACGTTCGTTCAGAAATTTGTTGCTCGTCTTGAGCTAAACGTTGTAGACATCGTATTGCCAGATAGGGAGCACTAGTTGTCCCATATGTCACCGTACGCAGGCGATAGACTTGTAGCTCTTCTGTAGGTGTGTTCCTCCATACGATCATCTGAAAGTTTCGATCTTCCTCTGCCATTAATATCTGCCTATACATTTTGGCAATATCAGCTGTAAAAACATATTTATATAAACGAAAACGAAGTAGAATTTCGAAAAGTTCGTTATGTATTGTGGGACCCGCACATAATATTTCATTTAAAGATATGTTATTTGATGTCTTACAGGATCCATCAAAGACGACTCTAAGTTTTGTGGTTGTGCTGTCAGGTTTTAGCACGCAATGAGGAGGTAAAAAATAATTACATTCAGGTATTTTATTCACAGGTTCCATGTGATTCAGCTTAAGCAGTTCGTCCATAAAGGCACTGTATTCCTTGTGTAGATCCGGATTTTTCTGTAAACGTTTCTCCAATCTAAGAAAGCGTCGTGTTGCAATGTCTCTCGAGTGTCCTAACGTATCTGGTGATTTAATAAATGGAAGTTTTACAACGAACCTTCCGTCTGAATTTCGGTACGTATGTTTTTCGAAATGTGCTTCACACAAACGTTCTGTTTGTGTAAGCTGTTCGGCTCGTGACTCACACTCTTCAAAAGGACCAGAATTTTGCCAGTTGTGATTCTAATGATTCCGTCGTACTACCGCGGAGTATCATTATGATTATATTTTGCCTTTCCAAACACAATCCACCCAAAAACTGAGTTTTGTAGTGTGGGAAGGTCTGGTGACATCCTTATTTGGCTGACAGACATCAGCGTACAATATATGTCGGCACCTAGAAGTAAATCGACTCGCCTTGATTCATTAAATTCTGGGTCTGCTAATTGAATATTTTTGGGTATGGGCCAGGAAGTTGTGTTTAATGATATACTCGGCTGATCACATGTGATTTCTGAGAGTATAAATGCTTCTATTTGTGCAGTGAATCCATTTAGCCTTGATTCTATGGCGATATTGACTCGTCCCCGTGTCTCTAGCTTGGCCTGGCCTATACCATTGATATTCATGTATTTACTATTAGAATTGAGTCTTAACTTCCGTATTAGTCTTTCAGATATAAAATTAAGTTGGGAGCCTGAGTCCAAAATTGCTCTGCAGATGCCAGTCTGACCATCTTGGCCTTTTACGTTTATTATGGCTGTGCCCAAGAACACATATCCAAGTTGTTGCTTATTTTTATTGAAAGCCGCATGAACCGTGCTGTCCACTTCCTGTGTTACTGGCTTAAGATTCTTACCTTGCTTTTGGTCCTCGAAATGAAGGAGGGTGTTATGTTTGGCATTACACTTCAAACAACCTCTGGATTGGCATGCCGTAGAGCTGTGCCCTTGCCTTAGGCAGTTGATACAAAATTGTAATCTTTTAGTTGTCTTCAGGCGTTCATAAACTGGTAATTTTAGGAATGATGCACAGTGTCTCAAGGCATGATGTTGTTTTTTACAAAGAGTGCAAGATGATGTCTGCTTTGTAGTGAGGAAAGTAGATGATTTTCGTGGGTCCTTGCCTTGATATCTTTCCTTCTTTTCTCCTAAAGTTTCCAATAATTGAAATCGTGACTGAATAAAAGTCAGGAAAGATGATACAGTTGGTATTTCACGCGGAGCTTCTAGACCTTGCTCAAATAGGCGGTGTGTTTCTCGATCCACCTTTTGTAGTAAGACATGAAGTATTATAGCATCCCAGTTTGAAGTGTTGAGTCCTTGATTTTTAATTCCGAGTAACGCCTCATTAACGGTGTCGTGAAGTCTTTTGAGCATACTAGATGACTCTCCATTCATGGCAGGAAGCGAAAGTATATTACTCAAAAAAGCGGAGACAATAAGTCTCTTATTGTCGTATCTGGCCTGGAGCAATTCCCAGGCCGTATTATAGTTGGCGTCCGATACTTGCAAATGTTGTATCAACCGACTTGGTTCGCCAGCCAATTTGGATTTTAAATAAAACATCTTTTGCGAGTCCGACATGGGTTGTGTATGAATAAGGTTTTCAAACAGGTCGTTGAACTGTGTCCACTTGGAGTAGTCACCTGTGAACGTTGGAATTGTTATTTTTGGCAGTCTTACCAAAGATTGTGAATTATTGGAAGGGTTGGCTGGCTGAATATTAGTCCCGGTAGTGTTGGGACCCGCGTCTAATAGCTTGATGACCATGTTCTGATAGAGCGTCTCAGCCTGCTCATACTTGCCCACATCGTAATTTGGGCCTTCGTCCTCCGCTAAGATTTCAAAGTGGTTGGTGTTGATATTCTGCCAACTGTTTCCCAGGCTGCTCAAATGATGTTGGTAGAATGCTGCCGACCTAGGAACCTGGAGATGCTCTTCCAGCGTTACAATAGATCGTAGTAATGCAGCAATCAATGCCTCCTGGGTGCGTATATTTTTCTGTAGGACCGTGTCTGACTGAGGCGAACTGTCCGTTTCTTGGGATGAGCTGTTTTCTTGGGATGAGCTGTTCTGCAATGCTTGGATCCCGTCTAAAAGCTCTGCCTTAAAATCATCATAAGTGGCCTTTACTTGGCCATAGAAGTCCTCTTCGAAGTAAGGATGGGTTGCCGCAGTTATTTCGAATGGCTGAATCTCTCCATGCTTGTCCTCAAAACTGCCCCATTCCTTCTCCAGAAGCTCCAATTGTGTCTGATAGTATCTTCTGGTCTTCCTCGCCCTGGCAGTTTTATAGAAGTTGTCCTGCCGTCTTACAATGGCCTTGCCTATGAGAGTTTGGTCCTTCGTTAATCTTTCCATCATAGAGCCAAGAAATCTAGATAAGGAAAAAGAATCAAAATTTAAGCTTGTGCACTGTTAACGATGAAGCCAAATGTAGGGCGTAGGTCCCGTAGTTGAGATACTTCCGAAAATTCGCGACTTCGAAGTACTACTTTATCACTTTTAATATTTTTCAGTCCGTATATTATATTAAAAACTCGCGATAGTCGGGGTCACCATGAAAAAAGAAGCAAGCTCGTTTGCTATGCTTAACGTAAAGAATAAAACGATTGATTCCCGGTTATACAAAGAATAATTTATTGACCTTACGGTACATCTATTTATACAAAATAAAATTGCTTATACAAAATAAAAATGCTTATTAGTACTGTACATGTTATTCACCCTGCTGTCACACAAAATTATTGCTTACAGTGTACGTGCGATGAACTGTCCGTAATGCGATCTTCGCTGAATCGGCTGAAGTAAGTTAGAAATAAACAAGTGCAATTAGGTCGATGCATAGTGCACGGGGTGAATGAATTATTTGGTGATCGATGATTGAACACGGACAGTTAGTAGTTTCTTATCAAATATTTTCGGCACTCACCGCTTTTAAAAACCATGCAGTGGTGCCTCGAACAAGAAGAACTCCTAGTTTTTGCTAAACTCCATTTCTAGGGTATTCTGCTCACGAAAGCGCATTTTGTCCTGCATACTCGAAACGATACCGGGCGAATGCTTTTTGCGGGGTACCTGGCGTACACGACAATCCCTGAATTATTCACTTATAATTCAATAATGCTGTACGTTTTTTCCCGGCACCGGTGGTAAATTGATTTTGTATCACCCGAGTTGTTCCGCGCATGCATGTGCGACCGGGTCACCGAAAAACCGTCTCACCTGATGATAGCGTCTCAAGATACAACGCGCTGCTTCTCGCCTTATGCAAAATGATCACGTGCGAAAACAATAACCAACATACTTTGTACTTTGTATGCTGGCGGAGCATGCACTGTACATAGAACGCGAGACCTGAAGGGTTTTTAGGAGCCTTCGGGAGTCACGTCGCCCTGAACTGTGTCGTCAAGATTTGGGTATATTTGCAGGTCAGAAGTCTATAGGCGCTGTAAATAATTGGGAATGTTTATTAAATGAGTATCATTCCCTAGCCAAAGACGTTAAGGCCGCTCAATTTATAGGACACATAACAGACATGTGGATGCTCTAGTCCAAATAGGTTTTTTTTTATATTAGTATAAGTAAAGATTATATCAAAAGTCCCTAGCGCTGAGGTATTACTTAGGTATTATTATTAGGTTTTTTTAATTTCATATTAAGGGCGGGTAAGGTTTGTTTGTTAAAAAAAAATGGGTTTTTTCAAGAATTTCTTCTATGACAAATTGTTATTATTTATTTATTTTGAAAATTAGGGACCAAAATATAAAAAAAATAATGGATTTATTGCAGTTCTCCGCTGGTGCTTCGAAAAAATTTTATTTTGCGGTGACCGCGATTCCTCAGTATTGGATTATTTGAAATCAAAAAAACAAATTGTTTTGATTAGTTAATATGGGTATTCACGCTTTGGTGCAAATAGGCCTTGCACCCTTGCATATCGTTGTATAAGATGCAAAAAAATCGGTTGCCATAGAAACAACTATGAAAATTGAAATGAAACAAAGCGTGAATACCCATAATTAGTTTCTCTATCTATATCGGATAATCCAGTACTGAGGAATCGCGGTCACCGCGATGTTTTCGAGGCACCAGCGGAGAACTGCAATAAATCCGTTATTTTATTATATTTTTGTGTCAAACATTTTTTTTAATTTTCTTCAAATGTTATATTACGACATGCTAATTTTCAAAATAAATCTATAATAACAATATGTTATAAAAAAAATTCTTGAAAAACACCCTTTTTCTCTTATCGAACAAACCTTACCTTAAATACATATGCTTTATACTTATTAGTGACTACCGTTTATTCCTCAAACTTTAATATTACGAGAGACATTTTCCAACTGGGATCTAATAAAATGTTAATATTAACTGCCGTCCCTACGTTAATCTCTTAAACTCCAACTAAACAATGCTTACCAATATTTAGAATATTTTAACTTCGATAAGATTTAAATCTTTTTTATTTTTTTCTTTCTAGGACACTTAGTAGAAAAACACAGCACTATAGTTTAACTCCTTTAAAAACCTATAAAAATACATATATCCTAATGCGCAGATATGCGTACTCTAAAATTAGAGTTAGCTTAGTATTATAGTTAGGTTTAATTTGGGTCCTGATAAACATTATATAATAAAAATGCATAGAGGTGGTATAGCTACGAAATGATTGACATGTATTGAATTTTCTAAGAAAGAAATTAGCTTTTTCATAGACACTATGGCTCCATTACCCGGCTCTGTTCGCAGCCGCGTCCGAGTTGCAGAATATTTTTAATCGAGGCGGGGGAGCGACCACATCCTGCTGGGCTCGATGACAGAAAATAACTGCCAGAGCTGTTTGTTCTGTGATTGACGGAAGAGCTCGTGAAGACGAAGCCTTATTTAATGCGAAATCCTTTCAGTCGGCGTCGAACGACTTCCTGCTGGCTCGAGACGTCTTCCGCTCCTCCGCAGAGTGACCAAGGGACCTTGGTCAATTGACGTGAAATATCAAATTGTTATTGGTGAATGGTCAGGCTGGGAATCGTGTCACAGTCGAGGCCAAGAAAGTGCTGATTTATAGGTCCTTGCCCCAACAGCCGACGTCGGTAGTTCGTTCACGTAAGTCGGGCAGTTACGCTCTGGTGTCCGCCAGTTAATAGAATATCTGATGGGAATTGATTTCACTAATAAAGTAATTCTGTTCTGTGTGCAGCCGGTCTCTTGACAGGCCCTAATTGCAGTGCACGTCGAGCTGCACAACCCTGACACGTCCTCAGCCCGGACTGTAAATGTTTAGGTACTTTGAGGATTCTACCTGTTAATTTAGAATTCATCATCTCATTGCTTGCGGCAATATTAATTGGAGTTGGCCACATCCTCCTTAAATTGGTAATTTCAGCTTTCAAGTCAAAGGCAGGGCAAAAACTAACTAAGAAAAGTTTGCTGGAAACGACTTAAACTTTTTCATTAATACAAATTCACAGCGGTAGTTTAAAGTGAATTTTCATTTTTGATAAACTTTTTTGGCAGCCTTATCCATGTTTTCCAGCTTATTTCTTTATAACAAAATTAAGACAGCAATTCACTATTATATCACACGTATTCATAATTCTTAACACATTTATATGTATATATTATGCATGTAAAATTGTAATTTTAATTGATAGTATTCAAAATTTTACTTACACAATGTTTTTCTTTCATTTCAGATTTTAAATTTTATGGAATGAAATCATATTTATAAAAACATTTACTTGAGGTGAGTTAGCAAACTATTTAAATAATGTTTAAGAATTGAGATTATTCACACACAACATATTTACTAATAGATGAAAATAAACGTAAATATGTTGATTTTTGTTTCTTAATAATAAGAGCGACTCGTTCGTGTTCTTTTATTTTTCTAAATTTAATAATTTAGGAATGTCTGTTTACAATTTTGGTCATTCAACGTTTTTTTTTTCTTACTACCTAATCTAAGACTCTGCATAAATCTGTCATTACCTTTGGTCAAAAGAGCCGAGTTTCTCACAAACAGTAGCCTTATTTTTATTGTCCATAAAAAGTGAACTACATATACATATTTCTATTGGCTTTGAATAATTAATCAAATAATTTATCAAAAATATGGGGATTTAGAACAAATTCATACTGGAGAAGAACGTTTGATTTCTAAGCTTTTTTGTGTGTGTCAGCTGTTATAAAATTTAAATTTCGTTTACTTACATACATATATTCTAAACGCAATTGGTGTAAGAACTGATCAAAATGGTGCTATTTTGTTAGTTAATATAAATAATGAAAACAAATTTGCTGTAAATATTAGTATCGCATTCATAAATAATGTTAAGGAAAGAAAAATACACATAAGTACACTGAAAAAAAAATTAGCAATTTTAACTAAATCTTTAATTGATTTTCAGCCTACTGATTGAATTAGATGTTATAACGTAATTTAAGGTAGTGAAATTAACTAAAATATTCTAGTTGAGAAACCAACTAATTTTGTAAATGTTCTTCTCACTGTTTTAGTTCTTTCAACTGATTTCATTAGTAGGCTAAAAAAGTAGTTAGTTTTTCTAATCTTTTTCTTTCAGTGTAGTGACCACTAAACGATTTTTATCGATTTTTGTAAAATTCGCTTATGGTGTAAATAGCTTCTTTTGAATAAACACTCTTAATAATATAACTACTATAGAAAATTGAAAGTTTCTGTTAAAACCAAAGCCACCAGAAAAAAATTGTAAGCTTTCGAAGACAAAACCTCCACAAGATTGCAAATTAGAAATTTTTAATTTGGCCCCGCGATGGAACCTTCACGATTATAATTAGAAAAGTCAACCCACCGCCATCTAATTTTCGCGGATGCAAAGAAACCCAGGGTTGCTTCCTTCCAGTCGCTGGCTGGTAGTTATTAAGTAACCATCAAAGGCAAATGGAAGTACAAAGGAGCCGGCTAGCCAATCTAGCGTAAAATGGTCTCGTGAAATAAGAGCAACGAACGCAGATGGTCTCCAAATTGCTAGTTAAATGAAAATTTTGACCTCAAGAAAATTCTGCAGAAGGAACTGCAGCGGAGCGCCTGCGACAAAGGCGCACAAAGACGGGACGGGGCCCGGGAAGAACCAATTCAATCAATATCGAAAAGAGCCCCGTGAATTCAAAGACAAACGATGTTTGTTCTCGGGATCATAAAGAGCCCTCCCTGGCAAGACGAAATTTCTGTGCCTCGGAAGGAATATGAATCGCTGTTGTTGTTTTTCGATCCTCGAGGAGCTCTGCATACATCTTATGCTCTGGGAGGAGGTCGTCTGAAAATACAACTGAATTGCATAATTCAACGAAAGGGCACTGGGCGTATTGATTCCTCTTATGAGCGAGTACTCCCGGCCCCAACAAGAAAACACAGCATCCACTCGTTGAGCTTTATTTTATGCTTTACTTCAAAATCATTCGACTCTAACTTCGTTCAATTGATATTAGATATGATATGAAAAAAAACATACCGACAATAAATTTACATTTTTTAATTTAATATGTATAAGCAACGATTGTATCTCTGTTGAATCCATTTTAAACATTGCTCTTACTCATTTTTCCCTTCTTACAATTAATTTTATAACACAGTTCAAACTTTTGCAAATACGCCTAATCAAATCCTCCCATAATCTTTTCGATAACCAACACAATTGAGTGATATGCAATTAATTAATTAAGTCGACTTCTTTAATAACTACATCGACTTCTAGAAGTAGTTGTTGCATGGAATTTACGAATTTATGTATTTTCACTGAAATCTTCGCATCAAAGTAACAATGGAACATTCCAAACTGAAGGATAGTCATTTTGTATTTCTAAGGGTTTTAATGGTGGTCCTATTTTTACATAATTTATTAATTCAACTATTATTAATTTTTTACAAACCTTTCTTGGATCAGCTTGTATTAAGGAAAACCCCTAGAATGAAAAAATCAAATTTTTTTCATTAACTCTAGAAAAGTCTAGAAAAGTTAAGTCAAGATTTGCTAAAATTGTTTGCACTGAAATTCTCATAATCGGTTTTTCTATTATAACATTAGGCCTTTTTTTTCTTAAACTTTAATTTTTTATGATAATTTATTCGCATAAGAGTGAGGGTTCGCCCAATAAATAGTGAAAATTTCAGAAAAATTCGAAGACAAAATTGGGTATTTTATATTAAAAATTGCAGTAATTTGAAACGTTAAATCGTGATCTTAACTACTAAAACAATTTTAAGACGTCACCCTAGAGGTCCAAATTTGAAATAATAATTTGAATTTAATTTTGTCCCCAGTAGTAACATTCAACTTAGATTTTTTTAAGGTTAACTACCTATATGCATAAGATGTGAAAATATAAGTTAAATACTGGGGTTTCTTAATGAAAGTATGTATTAAGTTATTTTTTTTTTAAAAAGTCAAGAAATTCGGTTTTGAATTTCGAGCACAGTCTAAGCGTACTTTCTTTTACATGTTTTAGTTAATATCTCAATAAATAATTGTTCGTACTTGTTTAATAATTTTGTTTAGTAATACTATTTCAAAAACTATTGAAAATCTAGACCTAAATTTATTTTATAATATTTATTAACTGGATAAGTTCGTTTTCGTTTGAAATGTCCATTTTTGGTATAGAAAATATTTGAGAATGTGAAGGAAATTAATCTGGAGAGTACCGTAGATGAAGAAAAAAATAACAAATATGAGTATAATACATAATAAATTTGGACAAGTTCGGTTTTGTTCCCCATAGCTCCTCATTTATCATTTTACCCTTCGAGAAATTTGAGCTATTTAAGAAAACCGAAGTTTATGTGCGAATTGAAATAAAGAATACATACGGGTCGAATTTATAATCTCCTCAATTTTAAGTTGGTTAAACAAGAACTTAATAGTTGGATTTACAATAAGTACAGAATAGACATATGATGATATATAAAAATTGTATAAAATATACAATAAGAAACCTATGGTTATGGTTTATATCTCAAATTATTTTCAGTTTTTAATATTTATTGAAAATTTGGGATAAAATCAGAACGAAAATAAAAAGTTTTTAATGATAGTTTTGATCTACTTAATTACTATTACATATACATAGTATAATGATAGTTCTGAGCACCATTGAGAGATGTTTTGAGTACTGTTCTAGGTACGATTTTCGGTTTAAATTTATACTCGTCCAGACTCTAATGTCTCCAACGAACGATGCAGTTCACTATAGGATTTATTGTAATCATCCTGAAAGTGGTCATATCTCTGCACTTGGCACCAGCAGTCACCGAAAAACGTCCGGGCACTATGAAGTGCAAAAATCACGGAAGTGGTTTTCTATTGCCGAACAACGTAAGCGAAATATTCATCGCGAATATCGTTGAAATAGATAAAATCGTGACACATATTCACGCCGCCGTGACAATTTTCGTGTATGAGACAATTTCGAGCGCACTTCGCCTAATATACGCCGTGCACTTTACGCCCATTCAGAATTATGTGGTGGACAATTTGCCGGATAAAAAAATTTTAGTGCACTAGAAGTGCAACGGATACGGCGACGTCGGCGGCGCGGCGGTGGCGGCCGGCGTAGGCCTCCCCTTGAGCCGGCGAATTAAAATAACTGCAACATGGGGGCAGGTCGTTGCACCAGTAACTGGGCCTACTGCATCCTGGCGTCCCGGCGGTAGGAGCGCAGGATGGTTTTTAATTTCTGCAGATTTTTGCGGCTGAATGTAAATGAGCGCGCCACAAGTGCAAAGTTTATGCAGAGAATTGACAAAAAATGAAAAAAAGAAAACAAATGCCGAGTGCGAAATCTCGCCCACAAGAATATTCATTCCGCTGGTTGCACCGCGCAATAGACGCCTACACATTATTGCAGTTTAATTACAAAAAAAAAGTCGGCGCTAACAGCTCCAGGCGTCAGTCGTGTAAGTTGTTAAAATCCCTTTATTATGTTGCCGCAATTATGTGTGCGCTGCACCGCGTCGCGGTAAAAGGGAGCGAGCAGGGCTGTGGGTGGTGGCTTACTTCCACGCTCTGTGGCGAACCCTGCACTCGAAGGCTCGATCTAAAAAATAATCCATCTGGAAATTTTCACGCTTTATCACCTTTTCAAGTTTTCTATAGGGCACCTTGAAATAAGGGTCCTAAAGTTTGCTCAGTTCCTTTTTGTAAACTCACCCTTTTGGCGACTTCGTCCTTTTGTCAAGCTGCATTTTTCCGCCGCAAAATTATTCCGAAGGCGTTGCGCTGTGGCAAGTAGGCTTAGTATGCCCTTCTAAAAAAAACGTAAAAAATAATAACAACAATAATGAAACGGCCGGTTGCTGCTGGTGGAACGTTTCCGGGAGCCCTCGCTAAAATTGGTTCGAAACAAGGAGCAGAAACAAATGCTGGAGGTAATTAGCGGAAAATTAGCTAAATTTTACCCTAAATTACTTTCAAGGGATATCATTGTCCGAGTGGAGGAGGAATGGAATTACTTCCTGGGACAAGTCCCTTGCCGGAGATAAAGTTGCAATACTTAATGGAAAGTCGAAAAACAATAAAAACACAAATAAAACAGAAAAGCGGCGTTTTAGATGGCAGATTCTTCGGCCAACAATAAGAAGTACTGGAACTCTTGAGTTTGGGGTATTCGGAATAAACTCGAGTATCAAAAACAGGTAAAAGTTTGCGAGAAATCAAACTTGCCTAGATGGGGGGACCTGCCAAAAAATGAGGAAAATAATCCCGGAGGGGATTAAAAGTTTCTTACTTTATAAATGAGAAGCGTCGACAACGGACACGCCAATAACCTTATTAGGCAGAAAGTGTGTTTTGAACCGAAACGAAGTAGGTCTGTCTTGAAGGAGAAGGAGGCATTCGGGTAGAACTAAACATCTTCAAGATGCTCGAGAACCATATCGATTTCTGTAGAATCCCCCGAATCCAAACAAATTGCTTTGGTATCTACCGATTTCTAATTTAACTGATGACTTCATCCTGATTTAAGTGAAAATTTCAAAATGTACGATAAAATTTTACTTCAAACGGAATCGGACAGAAAACTCTTAGAGAAAAATATATCTGAAATCAACAATTCTAGGAAACTGGAGCCTTTAGCAAAGGCTTTTGGGTTAAAGGATTACTTTGTTATGAGACAAAGCGTTGTCAAAAAGTGAAGCAAACGAATTTCCTTAATGATAATTTCATTTTCCCGAGTAACTCTTGAAATGTTCTATAAATATTTGCGAGTAATTCGTGAAATTGCTTTTAAAGAATTGTGTTTGGGCATGATATCGGAAATAAGTTGCGAATTTTTTAACGTTTAATGATTAATCTAGTATACCTACTAGTACAAAATCTTGACCTTTTGTATGGAGATTATAACAAATTTTTTACTTTTTATAATTTAGGCCGGTTTCGAAGTGCACTTGCACTTAAATCTATTTTCCGCACTAAATATTCTCCGAAAAAATCCGAAAAGTGCGTAGGGCGTTCGAAATTGTTTTAGATCTCTATGCACTAACCCTATTTTATCTGTCAAAATCGTAGTGTCCTCGCGAGTACACTAAAAATGGACTTCTTCGATATTGTGTTTGCTATTTATAGCAATAACTGCCACCTTTTAACCGTTGAAAGGAAAATAATAACCGATATTGTGGTAAGGAAGAAAATTCGCTGATTTTCTAACGACTTAAACTTCTCTTTAGTTAGCTGAAAAAAAGGGAATATCATGTATACGATCCTGAATTTATATCAATTTTAAACGGGAACGAAAATTCATGCAGAAGACCTATTTGTGTGTCGTACAGAAGTTTTAGGCAGTTAGCAGCGTTTATTAGGACCAAAAGACATGGTTGGAATGTACAATTGGTTTTCGCCGCCTTCTTTTCAGCCATCACAATTCTTTCCGAACAAAGTGTAGAGCAACTCAATTCGAATTCGAAACCGGCCTAAATATTTTGAGTTAAAAAGTTTTTGATTATGTAGTTGAATATTTATCTGAAAAGCTGTAGTAGTCGGGTGCGATAACATATCATTCCAAATATTATAGTTATTTTGGTAGTTATGAAAATACAAATTGGAATGAAAAACTAAGCTTATTCGTCTTAGCGTTTCTATTGGCTCGGAATAATTATATTAATTAATGATTGAATGATTGAATACTGATTTTGAATGAGTATTTACCATTATTGTTTCAATTTCAATAAGAGATTTAAAAAAAGGTTACATGGAAGAAGAAGATTTGATTTCTGTATTTCTGTAAAAGTAAGTATCCTATCAAAACCTTCTATATTACAAGCCATAAACTGACTTCTTGCATGTGTGACAGTTCGAGAAATTTACATTAGTCTTATATGAAGGCTGGATGAAATATGCTAGATAAATTGGATTTAATCGGTTTTTTTGGGCATTAGGAATATACAGGTTTTAAACAATTAAAATCATAGGGGCTTTTGTTCCATATAGACCGAATACATTAATGAATTTCCGGTGAAAAAACGGGAAATTTTCGATTCTTCGGTTCGGTTCGGAGCCAATCATTCTCCTGTCGTACATTTGTTTACAACTGTTTAAACTGTCAGACAACTTTGCCCTTAGATGTGTGCGTGCACCGGACCATTTCACGACTAATATAGAAGGTTTGGATAGTATTCATAAATAACACTAGTCTACAGTGAAAAGTATTCGAAATAATTTTAACTAATTTCTGCTTGTCTACGCATGCTGAATACAAGTTGATAAGTAAAAATCGTTTATTAGTTTAAGTTTTCGGGATACTTGATATCTTCGAATTTAACGATTCTACCTTCATTCAACTTCATAATGTTGATATTCACTTGAATAGATTGGCAGCAAATGTTAAAAATATTGTTTTTTAGTGCTCTGTTCTGTATTACTAAGTGATAAAAGTGTTAAAAGTAAAACAATAATTATATTTTATCATTTCATTTTATTTTTTTATATAAGTACCTACCATATATAAATGTCTCGAAAATGTGTGAATAATCCGGAAAATTGTTGTTACATTTGTGGTGTGGTGATATTTAAGTAGTAAACAAAGGTGTTATGTATCGCCTAAAATAAAAAAAGCCTATTCTTCCTATTCTAACGAAGATATAAAACGCCAGGATAAAAGGTTACACGCTGAGTGGAAAAACGATATCAGGACAAGGGAAACGTTCCAATGTTGGCGGATTATTGCCGGAATCTTTGTCGATATGTTACAGAAGCAGAATATAGGAGGGCAGAGAAAAAACCACGTCGCAATTCTGCTAATGAATAAACGATCGCTATGATTTCTGTTAACTATTACAAACAACTTAATATTTTTTCTAAAAAACGGAAACTAATTTTAAAATATAATTATTATTTTCGTAATCAGCATGTGAAAATTAATAAAAAAATTTACTTTACCTGGAGAATACTTTCTCAAAGTCAAAATTTGTAGACCAGTGTAATCATTTTTTCAATTTTTGTTATATCTTTTGAATAGATATTCCTTATATGATGTATTAATGTCAAGCCAGAGTGCCCGCTTCGAGTTAAAAACGACGAGTTCAAAGATTGGTTGATTTTTTAAATAAAAGCAGAGGGAATATGAAAATAAATGTTTACAATAAATTGGCAGAATAAAATATACTAACTTTTCATCCCTACCCAGTTTTGTATAATAGAGAACTTTTTATTTCTGTACAGAACGAAACTCTTTAATAAGCAAATAACATTAATGATTCCTTTCTGATAGGATTGAACAGCTCTCGTCTATACATGATTGCTAGTACAGCTGTCATTTTTTGCAGCATTTCCACTAAATCAGACGAATGCCATTTAAGTCGTTAACATGTCCAGAAAAAAAGTTCAGTCTCGGCTACATCTTGATAATGCCACTTTGGCATGGAAAGAAATGCCCGTCACCATTAATGTCGCCGGGTAAAGGACTAAATGGGCTTTCCTATGATTGGCAGGGCGAGCGCTTTCCCACATTTGCTGCAAGCCGAGCAGTTTAATGGGCCTATAAAAATTAACCTAAGTGGGCTCGCGCGACTGCAATCACACCTCGGGATCGCTAAGGAGGGCTTAACTCACTTAGGGCCAACGGGCAACATGTGCAAGCCGCCCTTATCCGCGTCTCAATCGCGTGGAGAATCGTTCCACCCCCGATGCGATTATTTCGTTACTCAATTTCGTGCTGCCTCGGCTACGTGTTCCCCGGGTAGGCTGCAGCCGGGCAGGGTTCTGGACTCGAACCCTGCCGGACTGCGGGTACCTAGCCCTGGGGATTGCCTCACTAAGTAAGTAAGTCGAAGTCGATGACTACACTTGCCGGCATCTGTTGCACCCGGCTCCGATTTGGTGGCCTCTGAGCAAAGATCAGGGGTTCTGGGGTTCTGCTAGCAGCTAGCGCACCCGCACCCCCATTATTAATTCAGACAATGGATCTATCTGGGCCAGCTAATTTCCCGCAACATCACGTCTAGTCATTATGCTCTGATTTATGGGGATGTGGCGGATGGCTATTAGAAGTTAGAAGTTAGGAGTTAGGAGCAGTCGCCTCGCACCAGTGGCATCGATTGGTCGGCTGACAGCCTCGGCTACATGTTTATGTGGTGCCATAAAAACGTCTAAGTACATCCCATTTTTGAAAAATGCCCGGCCGGGTCACTGGCAGGAGATGGCGGTGGTAATTGACCGTATGGAGTTTATCCCGGTTAAGGGTTGATAACAGATCCGCATGGTAATTCTCCTCCAGTGGCTTACATATTCCTTTAATGGCCGGCTGCCGGGCCATGAATCTTTTTAAGCCCCCGCTATTAATGCAGACGTTTCAGGTTTATGACGTATTAAATTCGAGCGGCTCCACAGAACCCGTAAATAAGTCAAATTTATAGGGCATCTTCATGTGTAAACACAGTTAACCGCAGCCAGATAGTTTTTCGGCATATGTGGGATGGGGCGCGGGGATGCGCGCAACTATTCGCAATTTTCGGAAAACTTTTCAGTTGAGGAATGCCTTTGAGCATCGGACGAAATATGATTTTGATGTAGTCGGAAAGTGTACGAGAAGTTATTTATCTTCTGGTACTTTTCCGGGTCCGCAGGAATGTTGAAAATTGAGGTCGACAGCATGAATCGAATAAGCTTCCCCTATTATGGGTTCATGGACGGAGCTAGGATTTTATTTTCGGGTCAAAGGTTGCCTCATGTTTATTTTGTTTGCCAATTTAAGATACTTTAGAAATGTCGAATAGTTCAATTGCCGGACGCATGGCAAAATAAAATTTTAAAGATCTAAAAAGGTCTTGGCATATCTTCAAATATGAAAATATGTAGGCAAAATTGTAAGTTTTACTGCAGTTTTTTTTACTTTTAGATAACAACGTCTGCTTCTATTTGTCAATAGGTATACTTATAGCAATTAGACAAATTTAATTCAAGTATTTCGTTTTTTTTTTTTAATGTTAAAATGTTAATAATAAAATATGGTTAGATATAGAATAATATAAGTACAAAAAAGATGATTTTCTAAATGTAAGATAAATGACACTGTTACAGAACACGACTATGAAAAAATTTTTTAGCCGATACAATTTCTTACAACTTAAAATATGTCTCGACTAGAAAATCGTTTTAAATTCGAGTTCTGTTATAGGATGTCCAAATTTAAAACTAATTTGTATTTCAAAATTTTATTATTTTTAAATAAGAAAAATGTAATCAAAAAAAGAAAACATTGATTTACATTTACGAAAAACTATACCTATCAGTTTCACCCAGTACCTATATCATAAGGACTTTTTAAAAATACTTCTTAAATGCTCAAATTCAGCACTTCTTCAGTTTGCAAATTTTACGAAAATCTCCGGATGTGATTAGAACCATAGTACAAAACTAATTTTGTTACTACGGTCAACATATGAAGGGTTTTTACCTCTTCTTTTTGTTTTTAATTGTTGACTGTTATATACGTAAATAAGTATGTAATGTATGGGTACCTTAGTTACATATCCCCAAACATTTCAATAACTTTCGTTTTCACGTTTTTGCATCAAGTAAACCCTTTATTTCATTTTAATAGCAAATTCGTTAACAATTTCCGCAGAATACCTTCAGTAATAATTTTCGTTAATCATCTTTTCTCACTCAGAGTCTCCAAAAATCTCCATACACCAATTTTTATGGTAATTTAGGTTTCAAAGTTTTTGTAATATTTACAATATTGTATTATTTCTTACTTTGTCTGGTTTTAGTGTAATCTTAGATTTTATTACTGAAATAAGCATTATCTAGGGCTTTATGAGTATTTTGCCTAAACAAAAGAATTTATATTTTATTTTACTTTAAGTTTTAGCTTACCTACGTAAAAATATACTTTTATAAATCAGTAAAATATTTCTATACTCTCTTGGAATTTTGTCAGGTAGATAATATGGTTCTGGTGGCACTAATTTAAATGAAAGTTATATACATGTTTTCTAGACTTTTAAGTATAACAAAGTACAAATTGAATGCCTACCCACTGAAATGATGTTTACACAAAATATTTATAAAGTGGTTACTGAAACATTGCTTCCAATACAAGGTCAATTGTTTTGAGCACACTCGAATAAATGCAACAACAACGAGTTTATCGGGGCCCTGAATTAACAATGTATATCGGGTAATTGCAAAGTAATTTACAAAATAATTAGAGAGCGTAATAAGTAGCAAATTAGGATAATAGTGTGCTGGACGTGTCGCGCGAATGCATATCGAGCATATAGGGCTGCGCTAATTACATGTTGAACAAACTAACCACTCACCTGAAATTCGATTTCCGCTCGGACACAGACCATTAAATATTTAGCGAAGGCAACTTTACAACACTCGAAATGAAATCACGAAACAATTCGTCCCTGAAAGTCCGCCACCGATAAATGTTTCATGGAACTAGGTCCTTTTGGGCGTAATTCCGGCTGCATATTTCCGCGGACTTTGAGTCGGACGGGCTTTGAAAATGCGGGAAGAATGGAAATTGCGGTGCTCAAAGGAATCAATTTCCTTGAGGTTTTCATTTCGCATTTCATGTTCTTATACAATTTTCCAGCGAAAATTGCTGAGAATATTTAAAAGCAAAGGCTAAATTCCGGTAAAATGCGCCTTACCGCCGCCGTCGCGACGCCGTCATGCCATGCCGCCTTCATCCTCATCACCCAATTTGATTTAATAATTAAATTACTTTGAATTCCTAATTCCAGAAAAGAGTTACCTTATGAGTGTGGTATGCAGTGGCCACGTCAGAAATAATTGATACAATTTAAGTTGAATGAGTCCTCTGACTCGCCTCACGACCCGCTTTGTGTGCAAGATTGCTCGTAATTCCGACTAAAATGCCCATTATTGAAGCGTTTACGCCCCCGCAGTATAATTCCTTTATGCAATTACCATACCTGGAAAAAAGCCGACAATTCGGTTAAATGAAGGTATTTCGGCCTTTTACCAACGATAATGTAATGTGAGCGCCCAGCCCATCTGCATACTTATCGTTCTTTTTATGAGTCGAGCCCGTCATCGTGCATTTGTCTCTATTTAATTAAATCTGACGAAATTTCCATATCTCTTTGTAAAGGGTCTATTTAGAACGTGCTTTAAATCGAGTGCGCGAATTTTTTCGCCATTTAATTTCGCTTATCTGATAGAATTTCGTTAAGATCGTTTGTGTCGGAGCTCTGCAGCTATTGAAGTAAGTCCTATAAAAATACACGGGTTCAGGTACGCTCCAGCTACTTTGCAGTAATTCCACTATCCTGGAAACTTCTTGCACGGCAAAACATCCCATCTTACAGCCCTGACGAGCACTTAAAGTAATTAATGAATTTCAGTCCGTTGCTTCACAGAAAAATTTAATTTTCCTTCGCATCACATGATTCACTAAATATACACACACACATACATACTGCATACAATATGCTCCTACATCTGATGTAATTTCCAAAGTTCCTTGTAATTATATTTCTTGTGCAGCTCAAGGAAGAAAAAAATTAATTAACTCACGGAGCTTTTTACCTCTGAGATTTTATTTTTTGCGTTTACTAATACAAAATTGTTGATTTCGGACGTAGAAGTACGTCTTTGTCGCTCCATCAGTTAAAAGTTTTACACTGGTTGACAAAAGTTCCTCCTTTCTTAACATAGTCACTATTAAGATAATTAAATACATGATATACACTCTCCACTCGGTTTTAAATTTTTATCTAATAATTTTGTTGAGGAAGTTTAGTTCAAGTTCTGCATTTCAACAAGCTCTTAAGCTTTACATTAACTAATTGCGACGTGAAACGACATCATTAAAAATAACTCTGACAAAATTTGAATTATTTTTCTGTAAGGAAAATTTATCCACATCCAAAGGATTTGCTGAAAGAGCAACCTACTTATGAGTACTTATTATTCGACTCTATTCTATTCAACGTCTAAAAATTAAATTTTTGCAGAAATAAATTTTCCTAATTAAAATTAATAATTAATATATGAACATCCCGGGAAGATTAACTCAATAATTAACAAAAAATGCACTAATTGATTTTCATAATTGTCAACGATTATTAGCCATAAAATATGTAGTAAAATTGGAGCGTTTTAATCTGCGTACAAATCAGATCATTTGTCATTCAGTTTTTATATTATAAAAATAAATTCTATCATTATAATTTAAATTTAATGTTCATGTAGAAGTGCTCTTATGAGAAATAAAGAATATTTAATCCAAATTTGCAGAATAGATAGGTTAAAACCCCTATAGAATATATTTGATCGTAAAAAAGACATCCGTACATGAATATTAAATTTAAATAACAATATTTTAATGGTTTTCTATAAAAACGGTTTTATTACAGCTTAAATGAATATTCATAACGATCAAGCTGAGTGCAAAATCACTGCAAAACTTTTTATGACATGAGAAATGGGTCAGACCTTCGTATAAAACTGTAGTTACGAACATGACGTGGCAATGCATTTATACACTGAGAAAATAATCAAATCTGGAGACGGTCCTGTGAACTATAAATTGTTCACCGAAAACAAAAATTAGTTAAATCAATCAAAAATTGTTAATAATAATCTAAATTTACTTGATGCAAGCATAACATTCCGTTTTCGTAAATAAATCAAATATTTTTCAATTGCAGTAACTTATTTATATATTATTTATCGTTCATAAGAACAATTGTTCATGGCAACCAAATATCTGATCCTTCAACTACTTGCTGATTATCACAGACGAAATTTGGCTCTGTGAAAAAAGAAATTTGTTATTGAATTGCGAATTTATCGTAAAGAATTAATGGCTGTAGCAACTAAATTATTTATTCACTATAAAAGAATTATTTTATGAAATCAAGTAAAGCAACAGTCAAAAGAAATTTTATTATCCTAATAACATCGAAGCGTTGAGTCATTTACCACAAACGAATGAATCAATTCAAGACAGTAAGTGTAGTTGTCACAACCGAAAGGTTGCGGTTACAATAAAATGTATGTTTATATTAAAAAGTAATCGTTTGATAAACCAGAATTTACAGGAATCCTTTGTGTTTTCAGTCAGTTTAGTTGTTTGGTTTGGAGCAGTCGCGACGCGTATGTTGTGCTCTGTATAGTATTCATATAAATAATTTAAGAACAAATTATCTTCCTCAACTTAAATGTATACAATAATTCGCAAGAAGTATTGTGGATGAACTATCAGAGATTGCTCTTAAAAAAGCATTCTGTGTCGGTGAAGATGAACATAATAAACCAATTTTTGGATTAATTTATATTTACATAAATAAAATATATTCCAATTTCTTCATTTGTATTCAGTTAGTTGAAAGTATTTTTTCTAATACTCATGAATTTGGACAGGACGTTAATATCACCTACAGAATTAGTATTACAATAATTACAATATTAGTAAGTGTGGAAATCAAAATATAATATAGTTTGGGATTATTAGACCTGTTAACAAACAAAAAACACTTTAAAATTTATATATAATTATACACTGTATATATGTACTTATAGAGCTGTCCTTAAACTGTACAAAACAATCCATTGTTTTAAATATAAATCCTATATGCATACTATGAAATTTTAATGAGTCACAATTGAAATTAATGTTTGCTTTTATTATCATTATTTTGTCAATAAAAGCATAATTCATGTTAATTTAATTTACAATACATTTCTAAAAAAATCACATTTAATGATTTTTAGAAGTGTATTGAAAATTAAAGGAAGGCAATTTAGGAAGTTGTGACTACTGATTATTTCTCTGGATGTATGTTTGTTAAAATTTTGTAAATATTTAAGGATACATACATACATAAATAAACATATCTAACTGTTTTAAAAGATGACCTCTTCAATTTTATTTATTTGTAAAGCACCTATTTTCGAAATATTAAAGAAAACACTCTTCGAAAAAATCTAGAACTAAAGCGACTTATGAGAGTATTTCCGGAAAAGTATTTCACTTAAATTTTATATACCATATTTATTGACTTTGTGAGACCAAGAAGTCTCAAATTACCAATAGATAATCTTTGTTTAAAATCTATCTAATATACATCCAAATTTTCGTTACTCTTTTATTTTATCTGGTCACTCTGCACAGATAGGTCAAATAATCCTTAAGATCGATGTGGCTCTTTATTAATCCATAAATTGTCCCCAAATCAAGTGAACATGCGGATCCAATTTCATTTGAATACATTTGGAACTGGGATTAATTACAACGGCCCAGCTAAATAATACTGGGACGAATTTGATTCTTCTTTGATTTATCACGCTGGGTGTTTTGCGTTGCATTATTAATTATGTTCATGCAAATTTAATTCCAAAAGCACAATTTCCAACCGCGACAAAAGCGGTAATCAGTTTTGTTTAAAAAAAGTGCAGGTCATTAAATATGCTAAAAGTGCACACGTATTGGTGAAATTGGATCTTATGAACACGTTCACGTTGGTGTGGGCTGGATAACCAACAAGTGAGTGCGGTTCGTCATTATTGAGGATTATTTTTAAAGAGCTGCATCGCGGTTGAAATTAAAATATTCACCATTCAATTATGTGTTCATTCGTGCGTGCTCTAACGACTTCATTCATTAGTATTCCACTCAGAACTTGCGAATGGATTTAGTGTGGCATTTCCTTTTTATCCGATTTGGGGAATCCCCGCTTTGATAACTGCGATGCGAGCATTTGATGTATTTGCTCCGCTAAAAGCAGGTTTATCACAGCATCAAAATTTTATCGGGAATTCGATTGTTTAATAATAAACCAGCTTCTCTCAGCGTGTGCATATCGCCCCCAATCGCTTTTCTGTTCTACAGTTTCGGTGTGGGAGGTGGAATGTGGATCGTGGGCTTGCAACTGGTGGTAGATACTAAGGGTAGGGGTGGGTCGATTATTTTACAAGTTTCATCAAAAACGTAATCATCTGAGAATATCGCCAAATTTTCGTAGCGCGACGGAGATAAGTTGGCTGGTTTATGGGCAACTGCCGAGTCAAGCACCCGCCACCCTGACCGAGTGCATATTAATGAGGCGATGTGGCTTGTATTTAACACCAAACCCGGAAACAGAATCGGAAAATTAATTATTAAGAAGCTCTTCGAACGAGCCCAAAATCGGGCTCCTGCAGGGTTCGTTCGCTGAAGCGGCACGTACTCGCCTTTATTATTCGGCAACTTATAAAAACAGAATTGCACGAGAATAAGAAATGAATTATAGATTAGGGTCAGAGCGAGAAGTTGAAGTGAAAGTCGAATCGCAGATCGAGAAACGTTGGGATGGCGTCGGTGCGTCGTCGTCGTCGTCGCCTTGGGGCACACGCAGCCATGCTCCAAATTCGTGTTTCACTTAAGCTGCGAAATTAAAGTATTAAAAGGAAGCGAAGGTCCCTGGGTAGGCTGAAAACGAATCCAGAGATAAAAGCGAGAATTTTTTCCCGACTTTTCTGGGTGTTCGCCTGAAGTTGAATAAGAGCGCAACAAATGTTTGGATCCGGCCGGGGGATGCTCATCCGATGTTATACCTGGTGAATTATTAAAACGAATTTAGCCATAAGATCTGAAGAGTCCCCGGTCGTCAGTCGGCTCCTCAGCCCCGGCTGGGTACACGTTCCTTATAAATATTACAGTGCATACTCTGCCGTGAAGGCTCCTTAAGGTTTAGTGTTGTTACCCTGTGCTAGAAATTACCTATCCCAGTTCGGTCCCCCAGACCCCGGCCTTTGTGGGTCTCTTTATTCCCGGGAATCTTTCACGAGAAGTGCCTTTTTTTCTTGGACGAAAATTCTTACACGTCAGTCAACCTCCTTTCTTCCTTAGAAGACGATTTCACGTCCAGGACGACTGTGTGTCGTCTCGTGTGCTGCAAGCGAACGTCTCGTCTCGGCACGGTTCGAAAGAGGGAAAATGACATGCGTCCGTTGTATGTTTACACTACCCGTGTACCTCGGAATTGGTTTAAACGTTGTCATTCCACTGCGGGTTACGCCGAACAGTCGGAAAACGTGAAATCACGGCAGGGACTGTCGACGGGAGCGGAAGCCCGACGGCACAAAGGATGGCAGTGGGCGTTGTCGTGGGGAGGAAATTTGTTTGTTTGCAAATGGGGTTTAATTTGATTTGCATACAAGATACGGAAAAAGGACGGGACCGCGGGAAATTATCTGAGCTTTCGGGACTTGAATTGCACTGGCAGGGCAGTTCTGGGGATTCCCCGCATTCACTTTTAAAACCCTTCCTTCTGGATAAAACGCCCTGGCTGTATGCAGCATTTGAACTGGTCAGCCACTAGATTCGAATGAATTTTGGGATGAATTATTAATAAGTTTGCGGGAAGGGACCACTTCGCTACTGTTCTACTTATTAGACTAAAGTGGAACTGCTGAACAGAATTTAGGTCAAACTGCCAGTTCTATTCGGCACAATGAGCTCTATAATATCGGAAAAAAATTATTAAATGGGAACAATTCTTCCAAAAATTTTTGGGAAAAAAGGAATATATAACCAAAAATCTTTTAACTTTCACCAGGGCCACTGCGGGGAATCTGCCCGAAAGGGATCATTACCAGCGGGCGTTGAAAAGAATAGCGATCACTATCTGAAACGAGAAAAATGGTGGGAGCACCCGCGAGGAGGTTCGGGTGCTGCTCTGCATAAAGGAGCCCCCCGGTCGATAATATAAAGCCAGAGCCACACAAAACTCTTGGCGTAGGTTTTCCAGACCTACTTTTCACGTAACGTCGTCGGGGGAAAATCTTAACGAAATGAAAAAAAAAAATTCCTAAAAAGAAAACCAGAAAACTCTGCCGATAGTCTCCTGCGAACTGCCGGTGAGAGCCTTTATGGCTGCCTGATGGAACAGGATGTGTGAAATGAAGACATGACTCTGTTTAAAGAAAAAAATGGAGCAGAAAAATAGTACCAAGCCTTTTTTAAAGCTGAAATTCTCTTTTTTACCAAGGGACGAAGTTGATTCCAAAAGTAGATGTTTACACTATTTTTGATTTCAAAGCAAACGTTTTGAATACGAAAACTTTTATTGACAAGATTAAGAACCAAATGGTTTTTTTTCCATTTTCGAAATCATTTTATATCGACAAAATTTTCTTTTATCTTCTTATCACTCTTTAGTTCTTTGGCTTTAATAATTTTCTCACATTTGATTGATTTTAAGAGTAATTAAAATCTTAAAGATAATTTATAATATTCCGAATCATATGAGGACATCTAGAAAATAGACTTTCCTTTACGACCACTTTTTAACTAAGAGGTATTTATACCTATACCTATGTATGTATGTACATATGTCGTGTCCTTATAATTTAAATGTTATACCTATATACTTCATATTTTGCTATTTTCAATCTACAATAATTCAAGTGCAAATACTTCTCAGCAAATGATGGGATATAAATTGCATATTGCTTATTTAAATCGTTGTTGAATATATTTAAAATAACTTATAATTCAACTGTTTTTTTTTTATGAATACAGTAGAACGCCGATTAACGGAATCGCCAATTATCCGAATCGGTCCTAAGCGTAATATAAAAAATTAAAACCAAGTAATTTTTGTTTTGTTTTGTTGTAACAAGTTGGAACTCGCTGGAGTCCAGATATATTTAAACTGTTATGATTGAAAGCTAGAGGCAAGACACTACATGCTACTATGTACCTCTATTATTGTTGTGAATTTTTATACTTTGTATTTTTGTTAAGGCCTGATGGGATTGCAACTTACTCTGATCGAGATGTTCAAGTGAGCGTTATGGTAGAACTGTATTTGTTAAACTTAATAAAGTTTATTCTATGTGTGACAGTTCGTTTTTCTTTATTACCAGTCTATGTCCGATTATCCGAATTTTCGATTATCCGAATTGACCCCGGTCCCTATTAATTCGGATAATCGGCGTTCTACTGTAATGTTATATTTTCGTTTGTTGAGGAGTGTCGGAACAAAATATGATAATTCCACTTAAAAAAAAAAAAAAGCATTCGACAGAATACCCTAAGTTACATCACCCTTTAGGCTGATGTGGTTCAAATCATGTATTTTAGTTTTTACCCTTAGTTATGTATTAGCACTCGTATTTTTTTAAATTTTACAAAGGCAAAGAACAGGTTACAGGTTTTTGAGCTTTTGTGAAAAATTGCAGATTATGGAATTATCACGTTTTGTTCCGTCACTCCTCAGTTATGAACCGATTTAAATTATTATTTTTCTATACCTCTGGGTCGATCCCATATCAATTTGGTTAAGATTTGATGATAAACAAAACAAAAATTTTTCCGCCTTCGATAGATCATATGTAGCCCTAACATTTGTTTTTTAAATAAATAAAAAAATAAAATATAAAAGCCTTCGAAAGATCAAAAGGCCTAAAACAAAAATATCAAATAATGTTCACTTTGGACTTTTCCCTTGATAGGTACCCATTCGATTTTATTGGATATTTGGATTGAATGATATCAAATTCAGAAAATCATCGAAAATCTTTTGGTTTGCACATATAAAACATATAATAAAATTTAAATATGGTTCTAGCTTCTATTTTTACTTCTTTTCATCTTATAGCAAAAATAGGCACTTTAATCTTTACTGCTATTCTGGTAAATAATGTATGCTTTTTTCAGACTTGGATTAGTATTGGATAGAACTGATATTTTCGACTGGAATTCTAAAATCTATTTCTAGGTGATAGAAAGTACTTCAAATATTCTGCTAAATTGCTCTTATTTAATAAAGTCTATTTATAATCCTAATCAGAATGGAGTCGTAAAAATAACATGAAATAAAAAATAAAATGGCAATTTCCTAAAATTTAGATATATTCGCCCAATATTCTCGAGTTCTCCTAAAATCATCCCACTCTAGCCCGAAATAACTTGGGATAATTGAACTTTCGCACAATTCATAATACGGGCGTGTAGCTCCAGATTTTGAACGTAATGTATTTCCATTGAATTTAAACGATGGGAGCCCGAAAGGTTCAATTGAAACCTTTACGATCTCACTAATGCCCTTACCACAATCATGCATTGGAACCTTCGGAAGGGGGTGTTCTGAAAACATAAAGGACAAGCACTTTCTTAGTATGCCAAGGGTGTAGGATCCGGCACATTTGGGTAGTGTTCCGCAAACAGACCTTTATCCTTCGAGCAACTTTTACGTGGCGAACGCAGCTGGAAACTTTGATTTCGGCATTTATGGGGATGTTTCCAATTTCACCGAAACATCGGCTTTCTTTACTTGAATTCGAGAGTAGACTCTCGTGTGGATCCAGGCCGCAAAACAAGAACTTGTTTAATTCGAGCTGCAGGAAAGGTGACGACCTTCGAGGGGATGTTTTTCTTTAACAAGAATTCCTAATTGCCGGGCTCTGGTGTGTTTCTTTTGCCAGTGTGCACCCGGCTCAGGGAATTTTGGAGCACCTTCCCGAAGCTCGAGGATTACACGCAAGAGCGGCAAGAAAAGCAGCTGGATATCAATTAGCAGCAAGAGTTGTGTAACCCGGGGCTGAAAGAGTTACTTTCAATTTCGGGGATATTTGAATAGGCCCCTTCGGGCGGGGCCGCCCCGGCACGGAGCAAATGCAATAATTCTCCTGAGTTAATTGTTATGAGAGGAGTTTGCGCCCCCCGGGATAGATATGCCGGAGCAACCTAAGATTGGCAAACTTTAGAATTTATCTTGGGAGAAGGCTAAGGGCTAAAGCGCTTGTACTTGACGAGTTATATCACTGCGGGGATCCCCCGGCCGCCAAGTATCCTTTATACAGGCGAACGGCAGAATTCCATGTTGAGATTAGGGCAATTCTGATTATCTGAAAATTGTTGTGTTTTTCGGTTTCCTCGGCACTCACCTTTGTGCTTTTGGGTCGGTGCGGATGGTGTACCTTGTGGGGAGCCTCGGCTGGGATTAAGCAAAAATGGTCGATTAGAGCTTCTCGGGATAATTAAAAAGGGGAGACGCGTTCTGTAAACAACTTCTGAAGTTTTGTTGGTTTTCCTTAAACAACTTTTTAACAACAAGATGAAAGCAGAGAAACTTTCGAAAAAGTACAACCGCACATGAAAGCAAAAGTTGGATTACATCCGCTCATAGTCGAGCTTCCCTGAGATATCACATGGAATTAAATCCTCAAAATTACTTTGAGTCGAGGAAAAAAAGTTTGATTGTAGTGTTTACTTCTGCAAATTGGAAGGATGATAAAAGTGGTGAAGCACCCGGTTGCGTTGCGGAAATTGCTTGCATGTTATAGAGGCATTGTTGTTTTATATGGGTTCCTAAAACTGATGATTACACAAAACTTTGGTTCTTTTTAAATTCTTCAACTAAACTTTTTGTTGCAACTCACTGAGATTAAAAATGTATCCAAAGAATTGAAACAACAGATGGTAAAAACATTTGGTGAAGATATGAAAAAGTTAGAAATGGTAAGTCGTAGTTGAAATAAAAATAAACTGATGTGTGTGTACTTCGACTACATTTTTTTTTACTAAAAGTATATCATAATCGTCAAATATAGTGAATTTTTTACTAGCCGTCGAGCCGCAAGCATAGTCTTAGTGATTATTTTCCTTACAAGTTAAACATTACTTATCAATTTCGTACCACTTTATTAGAAAACGGCCATCAAATGTTCAGTATCGCCACTACTTGTTTAATAAAAATATTAAAACAAATTCAAAATATGTAATATCTAAAAAAATAGTGCAAAGACGACGTTAAAATAAGGTAAAAGACTCTAGTTTTGTTGTATGCATAACCTATAACACCAGTATGTCTCTATATGTATAATTCTTAAACACATATACGAAAAATTAGTCATTTCTTAAACAGTGAACTATTGCACTTCATTGATGGACACGAAACTGTTAACGTCGTTTCCAATATTTAAATGATTGATACAATAACACATATTTAAAATGTGGTTGCTTAATTTTGCGGGTGCAATGATGATTCTGATCTTTTTTCAAACGTCGCACCACTATCTACTTTTCTAAAATACCATATTTTTTAATAAGCAGATGATATTAAAATAATGCAATCAATCTTATTATTCTATGCATAACATTCCTAGAATCTCAGTGCAATTTCATAAATTGCTTTCAGTCCAATCGAGTATAATTACGAAAAACTTGGCATCGTTCAATTTTCAGGATATTTCCATGTTTTCTAGCCCGACAAAGGACTGAATGGACGGAGGGAAAACTAAAATCTGAATAAACAAGGTTTGTCACATCCGGTCCCTGCTGTCAGAGTTGATTAAATGTCGCAAAATTATTCAAATGCAAGGCACGTAAAAAATTTCCTGTTGATTTGATTCGGGCCAATTACGGTAACAGCAGACATAAACGAAATGGAGCGTCCGTGTGGCTCCATCTTTATGAAAATCATTCCCATTTGCTGAATTTCTCGTGCACAGGTCTCACCACCTCGGTTACACAAAAGGGATACTAAAACCAGAAACGCCGAAATCCCGACCCGTCCCAAATACCACCGGAGCGTTCTCCGGCCCCGGCTAGAAATTTACATTCGACCCGAGAGCGATTACCACTCTTTAGTATATAACCACTAGGAAGTGGTCACGTTAATGCAGCATCCGTAAACAGTTCGATTCAATATTGCCAGGGCCATCCTGGATTTTGGGAAAACTTGGACCGGAGGAGGGAGACCATGGAATGCTCCAATAAATCAAAACCCGCAATTAAGGCATTCTCGAGGGCCAGGGAATCGATAAAAATCCCAACACTGCCCAGCTGGGGAATGCGGCTGCCCTTTTCCTTCATAACTTTGTTTAGGTCCGCACACGATTTTGGACGTCTTTCGACCAGAAACCCCCGGTCGATCCCCTGCGTGACACTTTAATTCGAAATGAAAGTGGACTTCCCGAACCGGAGTATTGACGACAACAATAGACGTTGGTTCCACACACCTAAAATATGGTTCCACTAAGAATTGATTATTTATTAACAGGATCATGGTTGGAATTTTTAAAGCCAACCTAACCAAGAGTCCCAACGTCCTCAATTCTACTCAGGGATTGAATTTAGATTTTTGCCAGATTATCTTACTTTAGGTTAATTTTCTAGCAGTGTTATTAACTCGGCACTTATATCTTGTATTCACTCCACACCCGATAAAAGATTTATTTCTAAAACCTAATAGGTATGGAAGTAAAGTTATTTAAGAGCTCCATTCCATTTACTGCATAGTTGGGTTTATTTTGCAGTAATATTTTCCGAAATTACATCGATTTCTATTATATTACAACAAGTTTCGAAAAATAAAGTATAATATGTCAAATAAAGATAAGTATTTCATAATCTGCAGCAAACAACTCAACCTACATTTGGTATACCTAAAAAGAAAGACAAAAAATTGTTCGATTTCAAAAGAGAAAGAGAACTACATATGTATATAGGTACAGACAAACAAGCTTTAACTAACTATGTCAAAAATTGTGTCAATATTCAGCATAATTAAGATCTTCAAGTATCTATATGAAAGAAAAAAATTATTCAAGTTATGTTTGGGATATCATCAAAATGAAAATAAAAAATTGTTATTCGTCGAAAATAATGGATAGGATAGTTATAAAAACAAACAGTTATTTATTTTTTTTTTTTTTCCAAAATATTAAATATATTTTAAGTATTTTTACATTTTTAATGAAAAAGATGAATGAAGACGATTTTTTATAATATTATTAGAGAACCTTTGTACTTTGATTATCTGGCAATTGAAGTAAGATTTTGCGAGCAAACAGTCATTTTTTAGTTAAAAAATACAATTATATTACTTTTTAGACATTTTTACTGCAGCCTTTTTATTTCTAGAGATAGCTTAACATTACTTTAGTAGGTATGCGTTTTTTAAAAAGTATTCATTCACAATTATCTTTTGTTAGCTGTAATTTATATGGCATACTTTTTAAAATTAAAGTTTGATTATTAGAATAAAAAAAAATTTTTAAAACTTTTAAACTGTGGCCATTCGTCTTCATATGTACTTGTTCAGTCTGTAAATCTGAATCTTAGAATGACGTATTTTGAAAATTTTTTTGGTTTTTTAAAGAAATATTTTTTTTTTTTCAAATTCTGGCGACTAGATTTATTTTTCTTAATAGTAGATTATCTTAGGTAAACCTTTAATTGATCAAATTATGTAAGGTAAACCTTTCATTGCTTCCTTAGTTTTTCGAACTACATAGGTAGTAGAGGGTTGTTTTTGAAGTTGAAATTGTTTTTATTAAATTTGAATTGAATGAGCTGTATTTGGGATAGATATACATAAGTATCTACCTCGTTGTTTTTAACGTCGTTATTATTATTTAAATGGTTACATTTCAATTTCAAAAATTTGTTAGTTATTTTAAAATGATTTCGATTTGATTGGTCCTGGTATTTATTTGGATGTCATTGAATTGATTTTGTTGTTTATCCATTGAAATGGTTGTAATTGAAGTGTAAATCCTAAATTATGGCCGTGAGTTCTGTTTAACAAAAGGTTTCAATAAAGAGTTGCGTAAGGGAAAATTATTGGAATTATTTTGCTAACTCATCAAATCAAAGCGAAATGCGGAAACAGTCTCTCGTTCTACGAAACCGTTTAGTAGGAGAATTAATTAAAAGAAATGAATCCTTTTTCAAATATGGCACAAATACCAAAGCGGTTTTATGCTGTGGCCCTCAATCACGGAAATTACGGAAGAATGATACAAAAACCCCTGGAACGAGCAAGCCCATCATTTATCATATTAAAAGGACTCAATCTATGAGGAGCGCGCCGAAAGGATCCCATTCATTCCCGGGAAGAGCGGGCCCATCAGTAATTTTCCCGGCTCGCCCCGAGAACGACGTGCCCTTTAATGTGATTTACAACGGAAATAGTTCTGCTTTGAGCTGCTTGGATCCTGAGATGACTCCCCTCCCGCCGCCGGGCCGCCCCCGGATTGTCCTCGGCCTGGCTTTTCAACAATTAAGCTGTCGTTGTGGTTTAAATCTTAACATTTGCTCCCCCGACCCAAGTCCTAATTGAGATTGATGGCGAGCTGACCGGCAAATCGAGAACATCAGCGTTTTGCCAGAGGAAAAAAATAAAATAAGCGGAAATGTTGGTCAAGTCGGAACTGTTTAATTTCAGCCTGACCCCCGGCCCGCCCCCAGCATAATTACTCGCTCCGGATGGCGGAACATGTGCCCGTCATGTCGGCAGTTAGGCGCACTTGCAGCGCTTCGGAAAAATTCGAAATCTATTTTCCAGGCGATTACCTGCCGTAAATGGGAATTCTTTAAAGGCATCCGCGCGTCGCGTCGCACAACTATGAGCGCCGTTTTTCCTCTGATTCTGGCCTATGTTTTAATTAAAGACGCACTGGGTGTGCTCTGCCCGTGTAGAGCCAGCTGGGGCAGGACGAGGACATGTCCTGCACCCGTCTGCCCCGCCCCCGCGTCGGGACGCCTGATAACGCCCTGATTATATTTGTTGCGCTCCATCCTTTATTTAATAAAGTCGTGTTTAGGGCTGGCACAAGCCGCTTTTATGGCTCAGGTTGTGAGGGCGTCATTACGGAGACAAAGCCGCCCAGTCCCCAGGGATCCGGGGGGCCTTTATCGATCCTGGCCATTCTGGGAGCTGGGCATTATTTGTTCGAATCGGCCCGGCGCAGCGCAACGCTTCGATCCTTTTTTTTTAAATTCCAGTCGTGACCCTATTAATAATCAATTCTTAGCCGAATCGAATTTTATGTTGCGTCGATACTCATTGCTGTCGGTGCCGTTTTCGATGGTCCGGTTACCACAAAATTTACCGACATAAGCAAAACATTTGCATTTGGGTTCGAACGCACAAGCTCTAAAATCGAATTTTAGTCCAGTGACCTATTTGAATCTGTAATGGTAAAAAAAATTGATTTGATTTGAACAAATGTTTTTTTTACAAATGTTCGAAGGAATAAAAAAATTGATTTCAATTTAAATAATGTTGTTAAAACTAAAACCGTATTTACTTGATTAAATTCTTTACGTTTATATTGACTGAAAAATGTCTTAAACTTAAGAATAAGATCTCTGGGCTGGGCTTTTTTTTGTTCGGATCAAGATCAGTAGGTATCATTTGAAAAAAAAAAAATGATTTCGATCAATAATCTTGTTAATCTAAAAGTCAAATTTCTTCTTTTAATTGTTGATTAAAAAACCATGGACACTATCTTACAAATATAAAATTAAGTTTCTCATCATCATTCTTAGTTTGCTCGTCAACCATTTTTTGATTTTTCAACTGTCAATCAGCCCACATCATAGTCCAGGAAATAAACTCCTTGATAAAATTCTACTTCTACATTTTAACGAAGAACTGTAAGAGCCTACAATTTTTCTCATAACTATATTTCTAAACATATGTATGTACTTTTGTGTATTTACGAAAAATTAGATTTCGCTTCTTTTCACCCTCTAAAAAGAAAAGCATCGATTCTCCACAAAAATGTCCATGAGCATTACAGTCAAAGGTTTGGATTTGTTAGATTGCTTTTCTGAACAATTTATTTGTTATTGTTTTTAGCAAACTTGCCTTACTTTTCCTTTTTATTTATTTTATCTACGATTTAACTTGACGAACATAAATTACATGCAAGAAAATCAACAATAATCATCTTGGTTTCTGTGCCAAATTCAATTTAGCAAAATCTTTGAATATTTAATTACAGGTAGCAATAGAAGTTAAAAGTATTTTATACCAAATAATTAATTATTTATTAAAAGAGAAATTTGAATATTCTACTGTATCTATGCAATTGATTTGTAAGTCTCCACTTAATGCTGACTGACAAACTAAGCATGCTTATTCAGTAAATGTTTTATTTTCTTCGTCTTTTAATAATAATAAATTTTTTTACATGAAGAACATAAGTATGTATATCTACATATCACACGAAAAAATAACATTCTATTTATTTTTAGCTCCATCCACGTAATCAGAATCTTTTCAAATTAATTAGAAATATCCCTTTTCCAAGTAAAACAAGTTGTAGTTGCAATCTAAATATACCTACATACATATGTACATAGACCTATATATGCGCCAAATTTTAAGACAATTGGATAGTTAATCTCAGTACATTTTTAATGGCAGGAACAATAAAACTTGAATCCAAAATATTAATACACATGTTACTAATGACTTTTCTAAATTTCAAATAAATTGTCATTACCTTATTGGGACAGTTATGAGTTAGCCTGTCATCCGTTTTTGTTTAGATTTAGATGTTACTTTTTGGGACACCCTATATATTGATGATTGTACCTAGCCTAAAATGATATAACAAAAGGGGTACGTCACAAATCCCAAGAATCCTTTTTAAGGTAGGCCAATCAATCTCAAGCCTGAATAGCTTAATAAAATAGAAATACAAAATAATTTTGAATTGTTGAATAAATCAATAAATGAATTACCATAAGAAAACTGCTGTATTTTCCCTTCAAAATTCTCTTTACACGGGTTCGAACATTCAAGCAAAAGGGCAATAAATTCATTTCTTTTGGGGGTAAGCAAAACTTTCCCAATAAGCATTTAAATCTTTTTCTTAAAAAAACTGCCGACATCTACTTGAGAGGACCTGAGTAAAAACGAATATCTTTTTGTGCTTTTTCAGCTCCCAACGACAACTTGACGAGAAGTCCCCGAAATAGCAAACAGGGTAAGAAATTTTTTTCTGAATATTTTTTCCCTTTTCGGTCTACTCTTTTTCCATTACTGTGGCGGAGCGGGGCGGGGTGGAGCTTACCACTAACAAAGTGGCTAAAAAGAGCCCCAAAATGGGCCCAAAGGGCCGCTCGAGTGGCGCTTGCCAATTCGATTTTTACATGGGCACAAAGCTACCGAAATGCAGCAAGATCCCACATTCATCGCTTGGTCAACAAAAATCTCCGATGCTAAATTCCACTGCTCATGTGAGGAGAATTAAAATGTGATTACGTCGCTGTTTGGCCGGCTTAAGCGCGCTAGTTTGGCTAGGACCGCAGGGGGTGTAACTAGACCAAGGGCCCTGCAGCGGGGCTAGAGCTAGACTAACAACATCAGGAAAAGCCATTTAACTTTTTTTTGCGAGGGTCCCGGCCTCTGGAGCTGGAGCAGGACTCGGTGCCTATCTCCTTAAAAATTGGGCCAGCCAACAGCCGGGGAGGAGTCGAAAGAAGCGCCCTGGTCCCCTGCCAGCAGATCCAAGGCATATTCACTTCATTAAAAGTGTCCGCCTGGCTTTGTGTCCCGGCTGCCAGGATATCTGCCGGGGCCGGGGCTGGGACCCGGGACTCTGCCGGGTCGATGAACGCACACTCTCACACATCCTCCCGCCGCGCTGCCTACATTTGGTGGCGTTTGTGTACCAAACAATTTCATCCGAGATTAAATGGTCCGGTCATTATGACGTGGACCTTGCCCGGCCTGTGCCTGTATTAAAATTTCATGGGTATCTCTTTCACAGTCGCATGAATATAAAAGTAGCATAATTCTGGACTGAAGGTGCGTTGGTCCGGCGATCCGGCGGCCGCTTTAAATGCAAATATGTTGTCCATCCGGACGTTGAAGTTGGGACGGACCCAATAATCTGTTATTGAATTTATGTGCCACTCCGTCCGTCGGTGTCGTTCGCCAAAGGACACCCACCCCCGAGAATCGCCCGCCAGAGGCCGCCGGTGCATCTGGACATAGAGCCAAATGTCTCTAATTATTTGCTCTCCAAATATTTGGCAAGGCCTTCGCAAGTTGAGGGTGGGCCAAGCGCCCCGAAACTAATTAGGGGCGTCCCACCTGGCCAGGGATTTAAATGCGGCAGCATGTTTTTCCCCTGTCCCATCACTCGCGCAATATGTCAGACCTTAAAAGGTTTAGGGAACGCCCAAACCTGCGAGGATTTTAACCTCTTTAGGAACACTGCCACATATGTGCTCAAATAGTGTTTTTCTTTTAATGGAAAATATTCTAACTAAAAAGTTTAGTTAAAACCTATTAAAGTAGATACTATTCACCTACAATATTTTGTAGAAAGGCAGTAACGGCTAAACACATTCTACTTGAAATTCACTATTTTCAAAATATAAAAAATATCTTACAAATTTAATTTTGTTTGCGCTCCTAACTGCAACATCAACATTAAGTAGATATTAACTAATTATATTTCATTTTATATAATTGAACAAAAATACATTTTTTTTAAATACTAATCACATTGTAATCAGAACCAAAGCTGTGTGCGAAATGATAAGAGAAAAGCATTGCCTGATACAATGCACTCGACGCTACATTTTTGCTGGATTGTCAATAGAGCCAAAAATGTGAAAATGAATGCTCTAAAAGTTATTAAAGTCATACATGTCGGCTATTTGGCTTTAAAGGCATATCAGGCTTTCAAGAACACGCTTAAATGTAAACATATAAAACAATAACTTTTGATTTCCATGTCATTTGTCAAAGTTCCCCCATTTTCATTTCTTTAAAGTTTCACTAAATTTTGCGGCGCAACATAATCACTACTCATCCGTTGTATCAATGCAGGCTGGTTTTCTTGTACTTAATCCAATTCATTTTGAAGCCTATGATATATACATATGTAAATATGTATGTATGTACTACATACATAAGTGTGAAATATTCAGAGTTGCGAATTTGGAATTCTTTCTCAGAAAAATTTGGACATTCATAGTCCAATTATACTAAAAATCGATATATTGTACAATTATTTGCTTCCCAAATATTTGATAAAACCTTTGCAAACCAAAGATGGTCGAAACGCACCCGAAACTAATTAGAGGCGTCCCACCTGGCCAGGGATTTAAATGCGGCAGCATGTTTTTCCTCTGTCCCCTCATTCGCGCAATATATCAGGGCTTAGAAGGTTTAAAGAGGGTTCAAAGATTTTAAAAGGGCACTTTTTGGGGCAGCCTAAGAAAACAGTCGCCGGCCCCAATATATTCTCTGTTTGTCTTGCCATGAGTCTGGGAGATTACCATTCCCATGAAATCTTATTTGTTCCGCACCTGTGTCCTAAATGGCGGCTATATAATTGTATAATACGATTTGGCTTTGTGTGGAGGTCCTCGCCTGTAAGGTTCTAAGGTTCATCTGTTCCCGGCCGATGTACCTACGCCCAGCAGAAGTGTGTATTTTGGAAGATAATTTTATTGTTATTGCTTGGGCGCAAACTGTGCCGGTGCCGGGCCCAGACAGGATTACGGGAGCAGCTCTCCTGGTAGCAGGTACAAGTCCAAATAGAAATATTACATTTAATATGAGGCTCATGGATAAGCAGGAAAAATTGTAATTTATGGCGGCGTACTATCAGCCGGCGGTGGGCCGCTGGTGTTCGCAATTAGTGCTAAGAATGAGTAAGGAAAGTAGATTTTATCTTCCACCGGGAACAGTAAAATGAACTTTATCCCTGAAGACCAAACGAAATGAATCCTGGCCGGAGTCATTCATGCCGCCCGTAATAAAATGAGGCACAGGATGGAACTTTACTATCAAGGCTATGATTCGGTTAGGTGGACGTAATTCCAGTTGCAGGCTTTATAGATATGGCGATGTTCGCAGGGGGTCTGGGAAATTTTCCTTTTATGATATAGGAAAGATTGCTCCGGATCGTGACAGACAATATCTGCTTAAGACTAAAGGCACGGGGGTTGAATGGAGCTGCCCCAAGATTTTGAAGAAGCTGGATTTCAGTCGGATTAAATGGACGAGGGCCCCTTTGAGTGGGGCTCAGGAAAATTGATTTTTCAAAATATCTTTGTGAATTAGTGCAAGGAGTCTATTCAATGATAAGAGAGAAGAATTTTTCGACGCTTTGTTCTTGGTGTTGAGAAAAAAGAGTAGTTATTTAGAATTTTCCATTCTGAAATCAACTTTTGTATAGCTTTTAAAGAGGAAATTAGTATTGACTTAATCTTAAAGACGACATTTTCTATTTAGTTCTGGAGAAATAAAGTCTTTAATAGAATATAGTTACAATTTTTTTAAATAGATACATACTAAAGAAAATTTGTTGATGTATTGTGATTCGAATATTTTATACTAAATATTAGGAACAACATAACTTTAATTTTAAGTTTATCGAGTATTATCTTAAATCCTTTAATATATAGACTCTAGTGGTAATTGCAATTTGTTGGGTACACTTTATTGAGTGTCTAATATTATAATTCTGTCCTAAATCGTAAGGCATTGAAATTTTATAAATTATATGTATGGGAAAATTTGAGAAAAAAAAACGATATTTACTAAACTACATATACCTATATGTATTTTATTGGAAATTTTGCATTTTGTTTTAGAATTAACTGAAAAAGGCTTTGAAAGGAAACGGTAAAACATGAAAAATAAGCAGTATTCATATACTGATATGAATCCATGCAAAATACTGACAATCTTGGTCTTAATTGTTTCATATAATTTCTGTATCTTGAACAACTAAAATTTTAAGAATAACACTCTTAGATTTGAAAAAAAAATAATACTTTTAATATGGAGACACTAGGTTAGTGAACATTTTGAGACTACTAGCAATTTTTTATTATGGATTTCTCAGTCATGCTGTAATATTAAATAACCATAAAAATTTGACGATAGTCCAACAATGCATTAAAAAACTTTTTTTACTATCATAGATAAAATATTTTCTATTAAATTATTGCTTTAAACCCACACACTTTTCGTTTTTATGAATATTTAGGACTTTTCAAGTAGACAAAGGGTTGCTAAAAAGGACGGGAGTGTTCTAAAGTTCCATTACTCTGCTCTTCCGTCATAAGATTAATTTTAAAATTGAAATTGCTGCCTTTATTACTTTGAGTACAATTGCAGAGCGGAAAGTACTCCGCCTCAAGTATGCCAGCTCCCTTGGTCGAAGTCCTGATGCAAATAGTTCAAATTTGCAGAGTTCTTCCTCAATTCGAGCACAGTGGATCGAATTTCGAACAGTGGAGTCCCTCAAAACATTAAAGAGTTCATTTTGGTCCTGTGACTGGAATACCCGGAACGAAGTAACCCAATTTAACAGATCAGTTCCAGAGTACCGGGGAATCGTTCGGGTACCCATTTTTATTGGCAGAGGACCAAAAAAGTTGAACAAGCGTTAATTTAATCTTCACGACTTGTTCGCTATATTCGACTGAATGTCCCCTTTTGTCCTCCCGTCTGTCTCCAATTAGCTTTATTAACTCGCTTTTATGGCGCAAACAACTTTGAGCTGCCACTGGTGCTGCATCCAAAGTAGCGCAATGCGACGGCCGGCGTCTCAAAGGCACGGGAGAGCACTACCTCGTCTTTTGATTTTTAGAAAAGTGCTTTGTAAGGACTTAATTCATTAACTTGATTGAATTCCTGAAAACTCTGATTACAGAGCAGACATTGTTTACGCCAGATATCTCTGCAATGGACTCAACAGATTCTGCTTTAGCGCTGCTATTTCTTTGGAAACATTTCCTATTGTGGAAAAAAAAATCGCACTTCATTGAGATTGCTTGCTTTGCAAAAGACTTATAAACACCTATCAACGGATTGCGAAAAACAAAATTTCTTTGTTTTCTTGAAATATATGTTGTCAGTGGAAAATAGTTTTTAATCTCAGAGTAACTACTCAGTTAAATTAAAAGTGTTGATACCTAAAAGTATTGAAGAATCTGATATACAGTGTAAACTCCACATAACGAACTCCAATTTAACGCAAAATTCGTTAAAACGTAGAAATTGTTTGACTTCAATTGATTTACCTTATTACCCATACTTTAATACTGCACTCTTTGTAGCGCATCATCCACTCTTAATAGCGAAACAATACGTCAATATATTTAGAAGGCAATATATAAACATTTATTAGTTGAAAACGTTTTCTAAGTTACCATGAAATTGATAAGAATGGCAAATGGATTTACCAATGATTTTGAGAAAAAAGTCATCAGACGAAGATAATAATAATAAAAAGCAACTTAAATTTTATAAAGTATTTGATTCTTCGCTTGAATGAATATTTTAATTATCTGAATGGGAAAAAATTGGCATCGTCCATATAACGAAGGCTTTTTACAAATAATTCCTCTCTTGTAATTCTAAACCTTTCCCGAGGGCGCGGGATCCTCTAATTACGATGAAAACGGCCGAACCAAAGCAGAGATAATCAAAGCCCCAAAGCACGCTCATCATCGGAAACCACACAAAACAATCATTCATTTTCAGAACATTCCCTTTTTCCTGGATTTTTTTGCCTTATATTTTTTTTTTTTCATTCCAGTTGCAAAGAGGCAAAGAGTTGGATGCTATCAAAGCGAGCACGAAATTCCTTTGGTTAGAAAAGGTTGAACGGGGGTTGCTTTAAACAATTTCGTTTTGACAAAAAATAAACCTTTTCAAAATTACTGAAAAGCCGCCGTTCGACCAATGACATGTGTCACATGTTTAAAGAGGGTCGTGCCCTTTTAATGAAGTAACATTTTTATATTGGTTTTGGCAATGATGATGATTAGTTAACCGCAAAACAACGTTTATAACAAACCTCTTGTTTTTACTTTGTATACTCTGTTAATTAATTATCTTCAGAATTCTTGGGGAGAAGAGCAATTTTTGAAGATTTTGGATAATTTTAAAGTTTGGAGGTTATGATTTAACGACTATCCGGCTATTTTGGTATTGGGCTTGAATCTACCATCCTGTTGAAATTAAAGTATTATAATTTGATTGCTTGTTAATTGATATTTGGTTAAGGGTACATCTCAATTAACAGCTTTGATAGAAAACTGGGCTATAAGGCAGTTCCGTAAAGTAACCACATGACCATTTGCATAGTTTGTGATAAATGATAATCAAATGAGCTTTTGGTTGTATATGGTTGCTATGTTAACCAATATCAATCGATTGGATTCAGCATCTATTCAGAGTGGATGTGGATCCGCCCTTTTCTCAATCCTGCAGAATATGAAGCCCCTTTCATTATCATTTCACAGCACAACAATTTCGCACTATAAGTGCATTACGGACGCATCCTGCACAGGCGGGTTAATACAGACATTGGTATGCCTCCGATTCACAGTTCAGTGCAAAATCAACAGGATGAAACCCAGGAATTTTCAAATTAATCGAAGTATTATTTAGCATCAAAGATAAAACCAAATGTTGCCAAACATAGAGCCCGCATTCGGTAAAGTATGTAATTCGCACAATGGAAGGGCTTCGGAGTTGGCGGATGATAAAGCAGAATTCCCTCGATGGGAATGCAAAACATCCAAAACGCTGCGCAGTGTGGATACTGAACCTCATCCGTGGTGTACAACTAATTTCGTTGAAATAGCCCTTCCCCTAGTACCTGTCTGCCGACAATAATTTAAATTGGTTCCCCCCGGATTACTCTAATGCGAAAAATGTCCAGTCCAATAATTTCTAACGTCCCTGGAATCGAGAGAATATGTGTCCTTTTAATTAACATTTCTGAATTGAGCAGAAAGAATTCGCTCTCGAGCATTTAAGGCATTTTCAAAATTAATTTCGCAGCACTTTTGCTGCCGCTCAACTCGATTAGCCAAATTATTTGCATTCCGGTCCGGGGATAGGGCGATTTTCTATGAATTTTTCATTTTCACATTGGCACTGTTCGAGGGGACAAAATCTCGGGTTGCTGCTGTAACATGACACGAAAAGCTGCCCATCCAGGGGAAGTCAACTGGGACTGGGACCCACCCTCAAAGGAGCAACCCAAACACAACCCTTAACAAGGCCCCTAGAGATGAGGTGGATCTTTTCTGCGCCGGCAGCACGCTTCCCTGCCATCACCTAGCCCTCGCAGATTGAGTGTGAATCCAGTCAATATCCTCCGGCTACCTGAGATTAAGAAAGGCTTTCGCTCCTTTTCCGAAATTGTGTCAAAAGTCAATAACCCTCGACGGTGTTATTGCTTGCTGACATACCTAGTGCCAAGGAGTGATATCCGAAACAGCATATCGAATGACATTGACTTGAATAGATTGCGCCCTGTAAACGCTATTAATTCCAGTCCAAAAGACTGAGCTCAGTTCAAGGCACATTCTGTGTACGAGTATCGTTTGCTGAGTAAACATCGAGAAAGGTAGGGCAGGGCATTCCAGGTGCTTTTATGCGATCCCGAACGGCTGCTTCGATATATTTTCTATGCGTGCACGGGCGTAACGTAATAAGATATCAAGTGCGGAAGATTTTATTTTTGGATATACTAACCGAGGCCGTAAGTTGAATTTGAAAAGGTTGGAAATCGAACGATGAAGATGTGTGCGCCTTGCTTTGATTAGAAAATAAACAGGTACAGGCCACCCTATCCAGGAGAGTGTGGGCCTATCGATTTCTCATAAATAAAAATCACGTTCGTCCTCTTTTGTCAAACCGATTTATTTAAATACTTATAGTATTAAAAAGTAAAATCAAATATTATACATATCCTACAATCCTTTTACTAACACCAAACATGAAGTATTTACATACATATATACTTAAGATTCTATAATTGAAAATGCAATTTCTTACTTACCTCCATAAGAGCTCCAGACTTACACAAAAAAAATCTGTCAGCTTTTTGTGACTTTCTCCAAGTCGTAAAAATTTCACTTGAAACAATTTTTACGACGACTCTTCGTGGAATTCGCCTGGGACCATTACAATGGAACGAACACAAACTTTATATCTACTATGTAAAAGACCAAGACACAATAAAAGATTTCAGTTTACTAAAATGTATATAACTAATACACCTTGTCCTCTTGGCAGATAAATACATGCATATATTAATATTGATTTATTGGATTTAATTAATTAATTGTATTCAATTTATCACCTTAACATTCATTTTAGTTTTCATGCAACTATTTTAATTAATCTATAAAGAGGCAAAACAGATTCGGAACATTTTTACCAATTGGCAAATGTCTACAGAACTACCAGACAAAAATTAAATTAAATATCTGAGTTTTTTCGCAGATTAACGTTTTTACTAATTCATGTGAAGTCTACAATTTCTAACTTTAATTTCATAGATTAATTAAATATAATTAATATAATTAAAAATAATTAATATAATTAAATTAATTAAATATAATAAAAAACTAATTATGTTCTAAACTAATGTAAAATTTATAAAATTTATTTCTAAGTTACATTAGGGGGCCAATTAGCAATCGAAAATTATAGAAATTTTTTATGTTACCGTTATTATATACTACCTATATTTTAGATATTTTAATTTTCTGAGATGTGCCCTTTTCGCAATTTATGATAATGAATTCACATAATTTAAAGAAAAAGCCATATAAATGTATTGAATTAAAATTTGCACATAGTGAATTCTAGTTAGCTTTGCATTGACTTATGCCCACTTTGCATCAAAACTAGATCCAATAATTTTTTCGGTTAACGACTTGAAGTCTGGGCAAAAATTATTTCAATTTTATGGGCTCTTCCCAATTTTAAAACCTTTGCTAGGTAACACTTTAAAATATTCAATTCAATGCGAAATTTAGGATCCAGACGAAGTCATAAAAAAAACAGAGCTATTGAAAGGGTGTTTAGAAGTGACATACTAAATAATTAGTACATTAAATCATGAACAGAAACTAAAATACGCAACTTTGAAGAAAATATTGTAAAATAACGCATTGGATTACGGTAGAAAATCCTGCATTGTGAGTTTTAGTTGAATTAAAATGAAACATATTAGGTCATTCGAATAACTAAAATTAAAATTATGGAATAATATTGAAAACTTTTAAAATACCATGGTTTTATGTGAATTTTCTCCATTAGATGTATGTACCTATACGTACGATAGTTCTATAAAATCCACACCTCGCGTTCTATACGACCGACGGCGTACTGCAGTTGGTTACTCCACTAGAAATATTTTATCTAATAAAACTACAAAGTGATTCGAAAGTGAACAGTTTTTGCTCAGGCGGATACCTACAACAGAAGGACTAACTAAATCCGTTTTTAGGTAAGTTTGCGCACGAAATTGCATTACTGCAAGCAGAAAGTCCAAATCCCTGTGTCCATAGGGTGCACTGTTAAAAATGTCGGTAAGAAGATTTGGGAACGTTAAATTGGAGCTAATCCCATTCATTTGAGCAGTTCCTTCCGCACTGGCGCTTTATTACAAAGTCCTTAAAATTCCTTAGGAAGATTGGAATTAATGCAGTGAGCCGAACGTATCTGGGAAAAAGTAATCGCCGCCAGCTGGACGGCGCCTAATCCACCCCCGGCCTAAGGTTCGGCCCTCATAATCACCGGCACTCCCCTGCAATTGCCAGTTTTGAAGTGCTAACCGAAAGCAGTGGCGCGCAGTGCACACCTAATAAAAGAGGGTCTGGGTCCGGGTCTCGGGCCCGGCGCAACTCATTTCGGAGCCGAGCTGAGTGCTGCTCCTCGCTGCGTCCTTGTGGCCGGGCTGCAAAGAAACGCTGCCGGGCGGGGGACGGGCAGCAAAATCCTTTCAGGAGTCTCTTGAAAAGCGTGTGCATTTGCCTTGCACCGTGTATTTTTACCACCGGCGGCGGTGATTTTATATCCTCCAGGGAAGTCATGCAATCACGGGATTGAGCTCTGTGTGGTTCCCTCAGGTTGCGCGGAATGTAATTTTTCTTCCCCGTTGTTGTGCTTGTTCCGCACGGAGCATAATCTCGTTAAAATACCCCAGAAAGGAGTTCTAAAGACCTCGTCGAGCACCGGGCCCCAGGAGCACCCGAGCTCCCTCAGCTTATCCTCCATAGGCGCGCATAAAGCAAACAAGGGCCCTGCTTGTTTCAGCTCTCTAAATCCTTAAAGCCGACACGACGGGAAAAATGTAATTGTACTAATTTGCCGTCATAACAACAATGACAAGTTGGCAGCGGGTAAAATCCCGACATCTTCACCACCCCGGGAAATCACACCCCTCGGTTTGAGCTCGAACGGGTCGTGGGAAACCCCTCGCAGGAAAAGAAGGGCCTGCACCCCGCCGGGGCAATAAAATGTCACGGGGAAGCACTTATTACCGATGAAATGCTATGCTAATTTGCCCCAGAAAGCATATGACTAATTTCTAGGGAGGGCGCTACGCGCAATAATTAAAAACTTGGCATAATTCCGCTATTTGTTTACGCCACCTCCAGCCCTATCGCGCCACGTGTACACGCGTTACGCGCGTTACGCCCTGCCGGCTTCTCGCGGTGGAACTATTAACGTCTTTTTCTGCGAAGTTAGAGCCACGACAAAATATCGTCGCACATGTCACGGGTCGCGGCTGAGGAAGTCGGGGCCACCCGTCGTTGATGGCAGAAGTTAACTTTATTAAAACCAAGGACGAGCTGACGCATTGCCGTAATTAGGAAAGCTTAGAGTGGACTTAAAGGAAAAAATTATCAGATCAGAGTCAGTTTTTCAAGTCATATGTAACTAAATCACCACGACCATTAATCCAAAATAATCCTACGTTTATTTTATGTCGTGAAGGAAATTACGTTTTAACAATATTAATCAAACTGTATAATCTTAATTTCCTACCACACGCTAATTTTTTAATATGTACAACTTCATCCGTTTCTAAAAGTCGTAGTAAATTTATCTGATAGATAGAAATTTTACTTGTCCGATAGCCGAGAAGTTAGAATAATAGTGTTTCAAATAACTTATAATGGGCAGAGATGTAAGTAGTTATTAATTATTATTAATCAAACTGATTTGTTCATATTATTATTATTACTTATTTAAGAGTTCTTACAAATTTTTGAATCACTTTAACTAGATAGATTGTAAAGAACTTTGGACCTATAGATATATAATATGTTGGTCGCTCTACAAAAATTGGGTAAAGTGATGATGCCTATAAGTTATAAATCAAGCATTTTATTGTTAATGTCAGTTTTCCAAAATATAAAAATATAGTTCATAATTCTCTTTCATTGGTCAACAAATTTGAAATGAATGTTTGAATGTTAGTTTGAAAAAGCAAAAGATCACAACAAACGCTAAAAACGTTCAATCCAAACAATTTTCTTTAATTTGTATTAATTATATCAGCCAAATATTTTCCAATTTTAAGACAAAGATACATTTGAATGTATCCACCTTGCGCAAAAATGTACTAGGATATAAAAAGAAATCACTTTCAACCAAAAATACCATAGAATGTCCAATCGTTAATAAATTATATTATTATATTTTACATATCTTTGTCCTTATTTTTGTAATGTAACATATTTAATGAGATCAAAGTATGTTGAATATTCCCAAATGTTGCAAGGATATTTCTTTTTATCGTGAAATTCATCACTTCACTTTTTGGTTGGTTTTGCATTTTACATGAAATTTTTCGTCAATCCCCTGGTCTCATAACTACCTATATTATTCATAAATTCTCTAATAAAAACACATATTTCTAATTTTGGTAAAAATGTCTTTAGGTATAATGAATTTTTTTATTTATATTTTTATATATTTTTATATATATTTTGTATGAATTAAAAATGTACTTAGGTTTTGTTGATACATATGTTGTTTAGAAGTAAGCAATTAGAAAAGATTTCAGATTTTATCCTTAAAATAAAACTTTATTTCATATTAAGAACAAATATTGTGAACACTATTGTGTTTTTATTTCGAGATCCACGCGGACGAAGTCGCGGGCAGAAAACTATAAGTTTGTAGAAACATATGTATGTATGACATGCTGGTGCTTAGAAATATCGATTTTCTTATAATGATGCCATACCATAGAGTTCCGCCTCCATTATTTTATTAAAAATCCTTTCTGTGAAAGTGGCTGTGAGCACTACACTTTTTCATAGACGATTCACGGTCTAACGAAGTTCCCTTTCATAATTATGTAGGCCAGATGGATTCTAATTCACAAAGCGAGGGTCGGAATTGTATTTAAGAAATTGCTTTGAGAGTGACCTCACCTGAGGGCTGTATCAAATTGCGTTTAAACAGATTATATTGCGAGGGAACTTCCTTGCACCCTGGGGGCTCATCCAAGTCGAATTCTAGCTTTAAAGAGTTCCCACTGCTTTCTGGTGTCTCTAGCAACCCTTTTCTCGCCCAAGGGACTAATCACAGTTTGGGTTCGCCCGGTGTTTTATTTTACAACAATCACCTGTTGCCCGACTGGATCGTTCCGTTTTATCTGCAATTCTAAACGCTTGACCTGATGGTCCACTGGATGCAGAATCTGCAGCATCTTCCCGGGGAACACTTAATTGAACGGAAATAATTGAAAGCTCTCGAGTCGATGATCTTCCAATCGATTAGGCTCCTCTCCGCAGGACCAGGCCAGAGTGCTCTGCAGTAATGGTAATGAAAATAATTTCCTGGAAAGTTTTCCCGATCTGCACGGCTTCTATAAACCGACTTTATTCTTTTTCTTTTCTTGGCTCTAAGCCGCCGTCGTTTTGAGTGTCTAACGCAATTCTTCCAGCAATTTATTGTATCCTAATTAAGCCCATTTTTGTGTTATCGGCCTGTATTGACAATCGCCAATCGCTCGGGCGGCGTGTATTTACAGGCAAATAATAGGATTAATTCCCGCCACCGTCCGGCCGTGCTCAGGATAAGCAATGAATCGAAAGAATCGATCCGCCCCCGCGCCTGCCGGCCGCCAGGGTTTATACAAATTTTCTATGCGATTCGTTCCTCCGCCCCCCAGCGGCTCCTTCGACGGCGTCTTGGCCGTCTTTTCTTGTTTACCAGCGATTTACCGGTGGGAGGTCATTGTTATTGAGAAGATCACTGGCGTGGATTATGCCGGAGTTTAATTGAGGATTATGAAGGTGAAATTCGCTTAGCTATCGGCGGGATTTCACTTAGTATAATTCGCTTAGCTCCCTCGTGAATAGACTCAGTCTGTTATTGACGAACAGGTCCTTCGAATCATTCCAGCAAAGTCTTTGAATTAATCATGAGTTGATGAATTGGATGCTTAGCAGAAAAGCTAAGATGTTGTTAAATATCTTAGAAATACTCGCTTCAAATCGCAAATTTCTGGAGGACCTGTCCTGTAATTATTTTATTTATATAGGGAATACGCTTAATTAGTCTATTTATTTGATATCAACGAATAAGCAGCCATAGGTAGATATAGAGAATATGAATGAAATTCTTCTTAAGGAAGATTCTGATATAAATTGAATGCCAGGTCTCTTCACTTATTTTCATAAATTTTTGTCAAATATCGAATATGCAAAAATTTGTCAGTCACTGGTATGTACTTCCCAACATATTTAACTTTGAAATTTCGAACATTGACATTTTAATTTCCACAAGTTTCGATGCATTTGTCTTGGGAAGTGTCCGGGCCAATCGAAATAAAGTAAAATTTTTATTTTCAAAATTCGGAAATTCATGGAATCTTTTAAAGTTTTTCTTTAATTTTCATCAAATTCAAGCATGAATTGAAAAATTCTTTTTGTGTTGTATAGTAGATTTATCGAGGAAGGCTATAGGCTATATAACATCACGCTACAACCGCCACTAGATGGCGCTGCAGCACATCAACTTTTATACCGTTCAACCGATATCCATGAAAATTGGCATACTTTTAAAAACGGTGAATATTTTAGCACTATTTACTTTGCTATAGCTCGCCACTAGATGACGCTGCAGCACAGCGGAAATGTTGAGCAGTAATATGTTTATGGTGCGTCATACAAAAATTTTCTAAATCGCAGGATTAAGAAGGAATTCTATGGACATGTTGCGCTCAACCTTCTGAGTGATATTTGATAAATTTGAAATCAGCAACATCATATTTTTATTAAAATTTACTTTTATTTTAGGGATAGTTATGCACGGGCAACTTCGGGTGCGGGTCAGCTAGTTGAAATATAAACGGTAAAAAAGGTAAAGGTAAAAATGAATTCACATAGTTAATTAAAGTGTTTACTTTTTACAAACTGTCTTTATTAGTGCTAATTAATTATGTGAAACTCGAATTACGAAAATATACTAAAAGAATAAAACTAAAACTTCAACCACATGCATAAACTCATTCGACCTATTGAAGGACGCTACTGAAGCGTATAACAAAAGCGAACCTTACCATAAACTTTTATCTCTTTGTAACGTTTCTTTATATCTTTTGTTATCACTCGTTTCGACTATAACATCCTTTCCTGAAACCTTCCTCTATCTAATCTTGTCTTGGACTCACTTTCTGGACTAAATTTCTTCTGCATTACTGCCCATTAAGTACTCTATTGAAAGTCAGTTATTCCATCTCTGGTAAGGCAAAAACTACACCGCTTTTAATCCGGGAAAGTACTACGCCCTTTTGGCATCGAATATCCCCAAACTCCGCACGAAATTCAAAAATAACAAGGTTATGGCTCGTAGCGACAGAGTGTCCTGCAGGGTTCCATTGTGCTCACCTTTGACGGTGACCTAATAGATGATATTGGACATCAGCGAAACTTTTTGAGGAAATAGTCCTCGACGTATGCTGCACGTACCCTGAGGATTATGAACAGTGACAATGTAAGTTTTCCCATTAAAAATTTTCCCGGACGGTGTCTCGATGTGGCATCTGCCAGACTAGTGGCTATGTCCGAGCAACAGAAGTGCCTAAGTGTCCAAATTATATTTTCGAAGACGAAACCATTTATCACTAGTCGGTCATAAAATCAATGTCCGTTCCACGTAAACTTATTTAAGTTTTATATTTATCTGGTAGTAGACGAGGTGTGAAGTTTGAACGCTGCAGTCTCATCGATTTCGAGGACAGAGGACGTGGAGGTTCTGCTCTGAACATGGATTTTGCTTTATCTGTTCAGTTTTACCTCCGAAAATGGACCAACTCAGTAGTGCTTCCGTCCGGTGGATGTATGGTCGGAATTTTTCTCAATTTTTCTTATATCTATCAGCAGGCGAAACTGGAAAGAGTAGCTATAAAATACAGAAGATTGCCAATGCACCACTAAGATTTAATCCTTGACTTTAAGGAAGTGCTCTGGGTCATGCTAGAGTAAGGAGCACTTTGTCTTCGTTGCCAGTTCCGAGCCGGAAGGCATTCTGTCATCATTTTGAGTTCATTGTCACGCAAAAATCCCGGCTGCAAAAAGGGAAGTTGGGGTCTTGTTTCAGTCCTACCAACTCCTGAATTCTGATTACAATCTCCTCCGCTTCAGGCGTAATTAGAACTCATTCAATCCAAGCCTCTGGGGGGCAGATGAACTCACCCCGGCTCTGTCATAGTTCCGCTAATTAGCACAACGGGCTGAACTTAATTACTAGCCGGGCCTAAATCAGTTCCTCGTCAAGGAGCAGCTCCAGAGGCATGCTGCGTGCGAAATGGCCGCGGGAGATAAAGGGTCTGGTGGTTCCATCTTCTGTTTGTTTTTGGTACTTTTATAGAGTGTATACCGCTCTGTTCGGGCGCTCAAAGTAACGTTCAACGGCTGCGGTGCATTCCTGCGAACAGAGCCCTTGTGCCGGTGATCAGTCCCGCATTTAGCCCTTTGTCCCGGCGAACGATAGACCCGGGCGATGCAAATCCCACTTTCCATATGCAGATTGCATCACTGCAACGGCTGCACTCACGCATCCCGCGTCGGAGCCGTGTTTACGGGTTGTTCGCCTGATCGCGCCGGCTTATCTTCGATTTGCTCGATGTGTGGATTATCCAATCAAAAGAGCAGCGGAGTGTTAACACGCCGCCTGTCGAGCAGCCCTCGTGCCGCAGCCGTAATGCGATTAGACAGGCTTTCATGTCGACGGCGTGGCGACGGCGACGGCGGCATCGGCGGTGGTGCGACTGTCCAGATGACGGCGACGGGCCTTTTTATTGTCAACATTCGTGTCGAGTTCGCAAATCCCTCAGCGCCCTTGTTGCGGCCCTGCTGCACGCATCGTGCCTTTTAATGACATCACCCGCCACTTCACGTTTGTCCTCATCGAAATCGTCTCGTCTCGCCTCCGACAATTGATTTATCTTTGAAAATCCCAGCGACGTGGGAGTTCCGCCAGCAGATCGCTGATGTGAAGCTGCCCCGGCCCTTCCTTTCCCAGGGCGTCCAAACGCCGCTGCGGGACCACAAGATCTGAGCCAGAATCTGAAGCTCGGTTTAATTAGGACTACGAAAGACATGATGACTACGTAAAATTTTTGAATGTCTAGAAGAGGCAAAATTAACAGATGGAGCGACGTTTTTGGGACGCGATGGAGACAACAACCGAATTATTTGGCCATAATTCTTGCCGCGATTGGTTTGTCCTCCTCCCAATTAAGAAAAGTAATGAAACGGCGGTTTCCCCGCTAAATGAACTGTTGAGCATCAGCGCATAGTTGCTTCAGGGGATCTCATTCTTATGCGTGGGAGATTCTTCAAGATGTAAATTCCCTCATCGAAACAATAAAGGATTAACTTGAATTTTGAGGTAATTAATCAAGCTATGGAATGCGACTTTAAAACAATTTAACAAGCGGCGTATTTGATTAATGGAGAATGTTTAAAAGCACTTTAAAGGAAGATAACTTTAACTATGAAATTGGTAGTTAGCACTTTAAAATGATTAATTTAAACTTTAACACTGCAAACACAAAAATAAAATAGTTTTCGCTTTACAAATATTGCGACTTTCTTGTACAAAATTCCTTTTACAAAGTGCCTATTGAATGGCAATTACATCAGAAATGCGTGCTTGTCCTCAATATATAAAATGCATCAAAGTACGTAGTATCAAATACTATATAATAGTTAAAATCAACCGATTTGATGTGCAAACTGTCTTTTTTAATCAACTTTCAATGTCTAAGGAGAAAATTACATTCGTTTTTGGTATTTCGTTCGTATCATCAATTTTAATTAAATCTCGTGTCAAGCAGTATTGAAAATATTGCGAAATTGAAAACAAAACTATTTTTGGAGCAACTTCAACATATAAGAAATCAGTATTCAATGTAGGTATTGATCGATTGTGTGAGATTTTGTTAGTCAGGTGTTTTACAATGTGATAAAAGACTTCTTAAAACTTTGTTAGAATGGAGTGAAAAAAGAAATTGTTTTGAAAATTCATCATCGCTATTACTTTGTATTTCAAAATTCTTCATATAAAATGAATAAATAACATGTGTCCGAACCTTCAAAGGCTATTAAACTCAATAACAAAACGAGGAAGATTATATTATATTTCGTTATTTTATTTATAATTTTTTTTTTTGGTAGGCACCTATTTTAGATCGCACGCATTTTCGGACTTTTTATGACTTTATTTACACAACAAATTGAAAAAACTTTAAAGTGCTTCATCAACTCTCTCTCTTTATAATGATTTTGCAATTATTAACAAACTAAAAATTACTTTAAACCAATAATCGTTATAAACCAATTCAAGAGACACAAAGGTATCAAAAAATAAGTATTAGTAATGAAATATCGAAAAACATTTAATAATTATTATCAACCTGCTTAAGCCACACTTTAAAATTTCCAAAACAATTACAAAACAAACAAAATGCAGAGAAAACAGAAAAATGTAAACAAAGTAGGTATACCTACTATTTAAAATTTTCAGATTTTAAAACGACTGTTCAGTTAAAAATTCTAGTAACTCTAGTAATGTCTTTATATAAGTCTAGTTAAATATATACATATATGTATATAAAGACAGTAATATTAAATTGAGTAAATAAGAAAAGTGGTTCATATCTTTGAAAGAATTTTATTTAAATTGGATGAAAGGGTTGCACAAATAAATTATAAATTCTCGAAATTGAAGCAACAAACTGCAATTGCTGAGCTAGACTGACCGAGATTAAGATTCCTTTTGGTTCTTCTTAAGCTTAACGCGCTTTAATAATCCAATAGGAGGTGCACTGAGGCGCTATCATTGTCTTTTGAATGATCGCACTTCTCGTAATTGCTAACCAACTCAAAAGGACTATTCCGGGAAAGTTTGTTGCTCGTTTGCGGAGGAGGAATTTCTTAGTTTTAATAATAAACCCAGCTCCCGTGGAGCGAGTCATCCCCATCATCATTCTTAGTAGGGATGCTTTATGCTCGGTGACATTTCTTTTTAACAAAGTTTGCACAGAGGCCATTGTTTCAAGGGAAGCATCATCTGCAAAAACTTGTTGCTGGCTTTTAGCTTTTCCTCTTATTGCGCTTGAATTACTTCACTTCACACTGGAGGAAGATTTTTATCGGACAACAAGGATGAATTGTAGCGGGGCATTAGGGCCGTTCTTGAGGAAACGACTGCGACGACACCGGGATGCACTTTGCGTTTTAAATTTATGGACGCTTCCAGTTTAATCGCATTTGTCGTCGGCTTCCGTTTTTATGCCTCTGCACAAAACACCAAATGGAGTAAATTTTTGTTTAATTGCACTCGCCGGGTAGGGACGCGGCGCGGCGTTTAAATTGCAGCGGCAATTCGACGCATTCGTGCCACGGCGTGGTTTCCCCGCACCTGGAGTTGCGATGTGTGCCAGCGGGCCGTACATTGCGGCAAATCAATTGGCCAATTTGGGTCAGCTCCGTAATGAAGAGAAATACGAGCGGAAATAGATGTCCCATGCCATCACACGCGCCGACACATCTAATCCCTGGTTTATGGGCCTAAAATAATGTCGCCGACGGCAGTAAATCGTGCATCAATTTGTGCCACCGAATACCCCCGAGCAGGGGATAGAACATGGCCGTACTCGGGGAACAAACAAAAGGTTTCATAAAATATCCGCAGACGTAACGTAACACTCGGCCCGAATGTGCTACGCTGTGAAACTTATAATTACACGCTATAAACTGGAAAAACCACGGAAATACATCTGCATACACAAAAGTCATTCCGTGAAAGACAAACTTTATAGCGGTCTGTTTCATAAGCTCTATGCGCTTATTGTCAAAAGTTTACGATCCTCATAAATTTTCATTCCCATTTGTGTTTGCCGCACAGTTGTGACTTGAATACATCGAACTATTTGGAAAAGGGAAAGCATCTCGACATGGAAAAAAAGGCGAAATTGCGAATATATAATACATACATAAATTTGCCGTGAACACGTTATGTTTCAATATTGAAGGATAATTTCCTTCCGTTTGTCCGCAATTGAGATTTGTTCTACTTTTTTGAACCAGTTTTATTACTGGATTTTACGCAAAAATATGCCGAGAGTTTGAATATGATTTTTCAAATATAGCCCATTAAAGGGCTATAAATTTGCCATGAATACAGGATTATTTAAATATTAGATTCTAGCGGGAATAGGAAGTTGAAGTTTGCTTTTTGTTTTTATAGAATTGAACAATTATTACCAATCGGAACAGTTTTTAAAAACATAAAATCAAAGTAATTCCTTATTAAGAAAGATAAAAATTAGTTTTATATTCATAGGTTTATTTCATAAATACTAAAATTAAAACCGAACGTTTACTCAGTCTAAACTTAAAAGACTATTCCCATTTAAAAACTTCAAAAAATTGATATATATTTTTGGAAATCTTAGTTTCAGTAGTCACCATATTTATTTTTTGAATATATTTTAGCATTTTAGCATTCAAACTATGGTTGATCAAAAAATTATTTAAGATTTACAGGAGCTAATGGCATATAACAATTAGGATAATATTCGCATTTATATTTAATATTTAATTTCTGACCTACCACAATGGTCAGGCAGTCAATATACATACATTAATTGTATATCTTCTATATAACTTTTACAATTTTCGGAATTTTTATAAAAATTCACTTACGTGAAAAACTAAAGGCGTTGAAAATACTTCTCTTCATTTTGTTTTCCTCTTTTCTGTAAAATTCGCAAAACTAGCTAACATGCAAACCCATTGATACTAACCATTATTCAGAACTTTCTAGCAAGAACTTTTGGTACCCAGAACTCCTTTCCTATCAGAATTATTTAATGAATGGATTCATTCTGTTCTCTATATCAGGGTATCTAGAAAATTTCATAATTCGACACTTCCACTAAGCTTACCCAGAATTCGCTTAAAAACTCCACAGAACGTTTCACATTTCCACCCCTGCAGAGATATGCTAGAATTTTTCCCTATGAATAGTCATTGACTGAACTCAAGTCCTTTCAAATCCACCTTGCAACTTTAATCCCTCAAGTTAGCAATTACAGAAAAAGCCATTAAATGTGATTCAAATTTTCTCGTTCGCTCTACTACTGGCATGCAATGTGAAATTTTGCCAAAATGCACCTCAAGCTCATTGGTGCAATAACATTTTCAAATAAACTGCACTTTGATTCACGGTAGAGTTGGAATGGCTACCAATAAAGCTGGTGGGCAAATGTGCTTTCATATTTTTGCTGCTAAAAGGGCAATATACATTTTGAATTATTAATACTTGCCTCCTACCCCTCTTTCTTTCAAAGAGCTCCAAATAGCCAGATCACTGGGGGCCACATTTATCGTTTCACCAGTCGACCAATGTGACTAAATTAAATTCTTTTCAATGATCCCTATTTATTTCCATTGTATGACGGCTTTCACTGGCCTGCTCTCTTCCATTTTACACAAATTTAAGATACTTTGCATAAAAAGAGCATAACATTTATTTTAAATTAGCTAAGAAACTTTAGCAATTGGAAATTTGATTGCCAAATTATGAAAACTGTGTTTTTCTCAATTTGGATAAAAACTCCAACAAACTTTCTTGACCTACCTACCTATTTAAAAAACATTGGCACCAAAATCAAAATTGCATCGCCAATGACTTTTAAGATAAGAATTTCAGCTTTTTATTAGCATTTGTGTCGGTTAAATTGCTAATAAAACAACCCATTTTTATTGAATGCTTCCTTAGTTACATATTATTAGTCTATACTTCTACTTTGAATAGGAATAAAAAATTTACAAATATAATATAGGATGTCATAATGAAATTTGTTTTGGGTAATATTTTATCTTTCTCGTTTCTTAGGAATTCTGTCTCTACTACTACTAAAAAAGATAGGAAATCAATTAAATTTGTGTAAATAAGTGTTTGTTTACTTGAGACTAGCAAAATTTAATAAACCGAACCAAGTAGAAAATCTTTTAAATTCTATCTAACATTTTGTTCATGCGAATTGCGATTATTGCTTTAAAGTGTAATTGAAACCTAAAACACTAAAATATTTTGTATTTTAGCCTTAAAAATGGGTCTTAAATTTTGGCAGAGAGAAGTTTCAAAGTGTATATTTTTATCCATTGAAGAAACCGAGAAATTCGTTCGTTATAACTGAACTTGTTATAAACAAGTTTTACTGTATTAACACTATATTGATTGATTGATTTGTAATAACTTTACAAGAAAAAATAAAACAGTTTGGAAAACAATTTAATGTATGTAAAACAAACATCAAGTAGGTTTCTAAGTGTCGTTTCTAAATGATGATTAAATCCTAGTTTACGTATCTTCTATTCTGGACAGACTATGAGAGAAACTTAGAATTTCGTGTATTTACAATTTCAGCTATAGGTTTATTTTATTATCTTTGAATTTCTTAAAAAAATGCAGTTTTTTCCACTAAACAGAGATTTTGGCATAAAGACTTTAATTTCAAGACAATATTTACCTCTAATAATTCTGAAATTGAGTACGCTTGAAATTATAATTTTCTTTACAGTCTATCACTGGAATAACTCTGTTGATTTGATAGGTTAAAAAACTTGTAATGAACTTTATTACCAATTTTATAATTTAATAGTTCCAGGTGGATGAAAGTTTTTAATATTTGATTCATGTCAATTGGGATGAACTCAAAGCTGGTCACCCAGGACACTCCCTAATTACACACATTGCCCAAATTGGGAAGAAATTCACGTTTTCCATGAAATATTTATGGTGGTGATGCATCCAGAGATAAACCAATTCTTCAGCCGGCCACAGTAATGGGGCACGCTCAGTGACTAAACCAGCGGTCCTGTTTGAGTTTTCAGTCTGAGCAGGCCATTCATTAGCAAGCTATTAAAAGTACATGTGGGTCACATTATGAACAGCTTTGACAATTTACAGGAACAAATGGCACATCAAATCCGTAATATGTCACATAATTACGCAACTGTTGGCTGTTAGCGCCTAATGGACTCGGATTTATAAATGTCTGAACTACGGCACTAAGAGCATCGGCTAGCCGCAAAGGAAGGCGTCCGTGAGCGTGTTTACATAACTAACTAGGGCTGCTTAGGGCATGTGTTAGTGGCGGCCTTCATTATTCAGTTAATGGGGTCAAAGTGGGGCTGCGCCACCCGGCCCCGGCTGCAGCGGCGGCCCCGGAGCATATCTGCTGCAGACACATTAAGCTAAAATAAACATGTTTGGAAACCATAGAACCGAACGGATTCATTTCTCCTCGTTTACCTGTGCGAGGTGCACAAATTAACGCGGAGCCGGGCCCATTCAAGTCCCCGGCATCGCACGTTTCGTGAAATTCAAAAGTCCGATGGCGACAATTCGTACGCTGAAAGGATTCACTCAAATGTATAAATGAAAAACTGTCACCACCCGCCGACATTTTCCGCATTTCTTTCGCTCTGTGAACACGTATTGTTCCGAGTGACACGTTAACATTGACAGTCCGGCGCTATTAATTTTATTGTTTTCCTGGTGTGCAGTCCTTTTTTTTATTTTTTCTTCTATATTTGCACCTCGTTTGTTGTCGTAGATTTTCTATTTTTTAAAATTTTGCATCCGAAACGCCTTCAGTTTTTAAACGTTTCCCCGTTGGTTGCCTCGTTCATGTCCCCTTCGGTGCAAACACTTTTCTCTGGAAAAGTAAAACGCCAGTTTACCACAGAAAAGTGTGACTCAGAAGAGGAATTTCTGGGAAAAAAAAATCTTTTTAAAATGATATTAGAGAAAATTAAAGAATTTTTCATACTATGAAGGGAAAAATGTGGTCTTATATGAAATTCATGGAAATATTTGGTTTAATATAAATATTTTATTTTATACAAAAGTTTCCTCAGGGGAAACAAACTCTAAGTGCAAAGAAGTTAAAATATTTTAATAAAAAGACTACTTAACCTATCCCTCGGGCTTAGGGCCCTATCTGTTCGATTTGAATTTTTTTATATATATCTACTTACACATTATCATGCCGCTTGTCAAACATTGATTTTATACTCATTCAATTGAATTGAAAATAATTAATATAACTCAGAACAGCCAGCAATTAAACGCTTAAAGAACACTGGAGTTAAGTATTTAAAAATGTTATAATATAAGTAGGGAGAATCATATATTGTATTACCAATTTCGAGTATTAAAGAATGAGAAACAAATTATAAATATATCTATTTATTAGATAAACATAAAAGTTGGTCCAGATATCTAACCTTCGAAAATCATGTATTATATTCAAAAGTTCAGCGAAGATACTGAGAAAATAGATTCATACCTACATATGCACAGAACTAATAAAATATATATATACATAAAATACGTACATATTTATAAGAATATTCAAGTGTACTAAATATAGTACATATTCACGTTTATTTCTACTAAAAGTGATTTAAGATCCTGCTTTCATAAATAAATATAAATGTTTAACCGGAGCCTTGCTACTCGCGGACAGTTTAGAGAGCCTTCTTAAATAAACGATTTTTTGGTGATGTAAATAAGGAATTAATTAAATATTTATGAATTTCTATAATAGACCATTAAAGAACTAAATTTCATCCATAAGATAATTTGGGTTTTTAACATATAGGAGCATAAATTGAAAAAATTATTTCTGAAAACTTTTGAAAGGTTTATTCATTTATAATGAACGTTTTGAAAAGATAAAAAAACCTCTATACAAATGCAATTCTTATTTTTCTAAAAAAACAATTCTACTCAGCCACAATCTCATATCATTCTAAAACAACCTCACGCCCAGATAATGAGTTTTAAGAAGAAAATCTCTTACCCTAAAATATTTGAATTCTGTCCGCAACATGTATAAAATTGTTTTTAAATCCAGTATGGAAGATTTAATGTTCAATAAAATCAGATACTGAATACCAAAATAAGCTTAACAGGGCTTTGAAGCTTTTTTAATATCGTAAAATATGTGGAAATATGTTTTCCCTTGGGGAAATGGACGTGCAAACATTAAATCAATGTTTTCCGTGATCCGCGAAAAACCTCCGCACGGGTTCTAATTATACTTAAGATTTATTTATTTTAAGTGATTACTTTTCAGAACGTGTCAGTTATTATGTTTTGTAAAAAACAAAAAATTGTTTTGCAATGCGAACTCTTATTTATTTTAATTTTGAAACAGGTTTCTTTTAAAATCATATCATTTCTGAAGGTTTGTGCGTTCAAAAACAAACCAATTTTCCAGCGACTAGGTAAAAATATGAAAAAATTAAGAACTCTCAACACAGGCAGATCTTTTCTGTATTTTTTGCTTTTATGAAAACTCGGTGAAGAGAACAAACAGATTTTGCTTTTTTTACGAAATTTTCTATTTTAGGCCAAAACGGCCGTAGCCGCAGCCTCTTGCGTGTGACAGCAGCTTTAGCGTCAATTAATAATATTAATGACTGGCGCCATAAATTATAATTTAAGAGACAGAGATAAAGGAGGCACAATCCTTTCTGGTGGTGCTCGGCGACGCTATCAATTTACTATGAAGACATCATTCGCGAGGCGGTGACGGGGGTGGATATTCAGATTCCCCCAAAACCCCGGACTCCGATCCCGCTTCTGAACACAATGGCGCAAGATTCATTCATTAAAATTTGCATTTTCGCTTGGTTCTAGCGAAGGGCCTAGCTCACGGAAATAACAAAAAAACTAAATCGAATGACAACTGCCTTCTGAGGAGCCCCAAACACGCCATTCGAATTGGGGCTTCTTCACTGTAGACTATATTTTGGGGCCGATTTCTAGAGCCCCAGGAAGGGTTGCCGGTGTGGCGCCGGGCACAAAATTTGATCCACCAAACGGCATGGATAAATCAGAAAGAGCAGAAGCTGCTCAATCACCTGTGGAGAAATTGAGCTCATTAAACACGCTTGCTCGCCTCAGAAATTTGAGGCTTTTTGGAGCCGCCGAGTGTCGGGCGTCGCGACGCCCTGCAAGTCACCATTTAATTTTGGATATTAAAGCAACGCCTGGCACACTTTCGCAGCCCCATGACAAAGGGATGAGATAATTGAATTAATAGAGGTTTCGGCTCATAATTAATACACAGCCCGTGGGCTACTGGGAGTGGCTGGCGCGCTTCAAATTTTAATCAGATCAGTGATGTATGACTTCTCCGGGAGCAGGGCGCAGCGTAATTAAGGGGATTGGTAAAGAAGACGAAATTAGATTAGGACCCCTGATCAGATTAGAACTCTTTCCCGAGATGGTGCGGCTGTCGGGACTTTTGAGGCTAGCCGAGCGTCTTGAGTCTTGCGTCTTCTTGGCTCTCTTATTATTCACGTTACGCCAAGATTGATGAATGGAAAAAGTTATCTGTCGTATGACTGTCGGGACAGGATAATAATTTATGTGGCTGGCAGGTAATGATGGAGGAGGTAAACTGAATACAAAACAGACACATCCAGAGGGAAATAAATGTCCCAGTCTCCCGGTCCCTGCAGTTTCCGCCCGCGCTCCGACGTCGACGAGGTGGTGGATCGACTGCAAACGAAAATTAGATTCTTTGATCGGGTGAAATCTACTAAACTATTTATTTCATAGAATCCAACGCACTGACGTAAAACCTGCTTCAGTGAATCGAATTGAAATTACTGAAAGGAGTACCACTGGCTTAAGAATTTCGTTCAAATTACTCAAAATCGCTTTTCGTATTTTTCAGCTTTAAGTGAATTTCGACAGCCCGTGTAGTTTCCTTTGCAGATAAATCAATACAGGTGAGCATGGGAAAGTAGGTGAAGCGAGAGTAATCGCTTTGGAGTATTTAAGGTTGATTTGTTCAGAAGAAAGATTTTTATGTAGTCAAAAAAGAGTTCCGATGTTCCCTTCGGATAAAAGAATAATAGAGTGCCTTTTGATCAAAAGCCAAATTAAATTCAAGTCAGAATTCAATTCTGACCAAAAAATTGTGTGACCAATTTCGAAATCAAAAAATAATACAGCTACTTGCCAAATCAAAACCTTTAGCTGCACTCAAATATATTCTTTTCAATTTAAGACATTGCTTTCTGATTCTTATTTTAGTTTTCTATATTTCTATGTGCGCATTCATACAATTAACATATAATTTCTTATCTAGTTGCATCTGTACAAGATTAATATTATAGGTTTTTGAACTGATTTTATACAAAACTTTTCAGATTAATTTTTACTCAAAAGTGAATACCTATGTCATGATAATATGGCGCAACTTCACAAAATGTAAAATCTTTACTTTGAATTATTTTTAATTTATTTATTCAGTTTTAAAATGAGATAAATTTGAATTTCTAGTTATAATTAATATTTTCTTTTTATTGTACCTTTATGGATTGGAAAAGAAAATTCAAGGTAGCACTTAAAACTACAAGTAATAACATTTAACTTAAGCCATTTTCGAATTTGCATGCATATACACTTTACACATTTTTAAAAATATTGTATTTTTTATACCCCATTTAATTTTTAGAAATATCCCAATAAGGAAAGCTGTAAATTTGGTGTACCTACTAACCGACCAGGCACATAAAAATTATCTACTTACATCCAGCTAATTTGGCCAATCTATAGATATAACAATTGCCAATTTTATTTAAATAGGAAAAGTTATTATTTTTATATTATCTATCATTTTAGAAGGCTTGAATCCTTCCATTTTTGAGAAGAAGATCCGAGTAAACTTTCTCTGCATAAACTCAGTTTTATTATTATAAATGTTATAAATTATTTATATTAAGCCAAAGCATATTTTGATTTTATTCTAAACAAAACTAACATAAAAATATTTAAACATCTAATGCTGGACTTGAGCACCGCCTATTTGCGAGTAGATCCGATTTCTCAGAAATTAATAGGTTCATGTCTTTGAGAGCTGAAATAGCCTCTATTAGTATGGGAGTACAGCTCAATAAAAGTAGAAAAACCCTCATGAAGGAAGCTTTGGCTTTTCTTTATGGACTTTTCATGCATTAGCCAGAAGTAGCCATTTCTCATGTTGCTCCACGCTCCACTATCGCTCCATCAGAATTCGAAAGAGCTCCGCAGTGTCGCTCAAATAAACTGCGCGGATAATCGGTAGTAATTTGATACTTAGCCTCATCTCGGACAGCTTTTATTACAAATTCCGTTGACGAGACATAAAGATAACGTACAAAGTAAGAACGCGCCACTGACGCTGTTCGGGCGACAATCTGAGCTACTTCCATTGCGAGTTCATAAATCCTGATTAACTGCAGTTTACGGCGGCTACCAGATAGCCGTTGAGAAGCCAAGGGAACGGGGCTAATCTGCCGGTTGAACCCCAACAATAAAAATCTGTCGATCAAAACGCCATGCCGCCCTTTATTTATTCCGAGTGGCGCTCCTCAAATACTCGTTTACAACCGAATTATCATCGCAGAGCGCTCCAACGGCGCAGTTGAGTTGATGACGCTGAATTACACGCCCTACATGAGGCGGCGGCCCATTGAGGGCGTCCGGACGCCCATCGGGCCGTGGGTGGAATAAGATTCGAATCGTGCTCAAAAGGCGATAAGTAGCTAAATCCCAATTTTCGCTTGGGCACAATCGCCCGATAAAAGTGGAATGGAAAAGTTTATTGTTGACATTTTCGTTTGGCCAGAAGTCTAATGCCCTCCATTGATATCTTTCTTTTCAGACGACCGAAAAGGATGACGTGGCAGAAGCGGACTATCACAATACTGTTCCTGATATGCTGCATAGTATGCTCCACGGAGTCCAGATACCGCGATAGAGATCGAAAGCGGGGAGACAAAACCGGGAGGATATATTCGGCAGCGATGCCCAGCACTTCGGCAACAATCAATTTATGTTCAAGGGAGAGGGACATGAAACTTTTGTGCTATTGTTCGCCGGACGATTTCACAAATATCCCCGTCACGAAGGCCGATTGCTGGATTTTCCAGAAGGATTTCCATCAGAACGACTCAACGTGGCAGGCGTTCCACCAGCAGAGGAGCCTTAGGCATCTCAAATTCACAGTTCAACAGACCGGCTACATGGACTACATCCCGACTAAATATCTCGAGATCCTGATCAACCTCACAACAATCAGCATAGAGTATTCCCAGATTTTGGTCGTGAAAAGTCATGCCTTCGGGAATTTGCCCAATCTGGAGTTGATCACCCTGACTAATAACCAAATCGAAGTTATCGATAGGGAGGCATTCGCCAACCACATCGTCCTCAAGGAGTTGGATTTAACGCGAAATCAAATCACCGAAATTGATCGATTCGCCTTCAGGAACATGCCGGCCCTCGAAAAATTGTACCTTAGCTGGAACAATATCTCCAACTTGCACGAGGACGTCTTCAGTGAAATGGGCCGGCTCGAGGAGCTGAGACTGGACCAAAATCTTATCTCCGTCCTGACTCGGGACACGTTCAAAGGCCTGGGAAATCTAAAAACTTTAAAACTCAGCCACAACAATCTGAATTTCATCGGCGATACGGTGTTCGCGGAACTTTGGAGTTTGCAGGAGTTGGAATTGGACGATAACCGTATTGAGGTGAGTGTGCATCCCGACACCCCATAGTCCCCACACGGCGGACCAGCGATTGTTGCATCCCCCGGTGCGCATTACGAAACTTTAGCGTCTCCGTCTCCGTCTCCGTCCCCGCCTCAAGCTGCAAATACATCCGGCTCGACGGTGCATGCTCCTGCACTTCCCATCGCTTCTTATGAGGTGCCCCATTGAAAATTCCCAGATTTTTCTGCAATTCCCGCGATATTAGATATGCAAGTCAAGAAAGAAAATCCAAGATTTCACGAATCCATTAATTTACTCCAACCGCCCGGTTATCTTCTTTCACTGGGCCTGGGTATTGTGCGGGCTCGCTCCAGCCGCAAGAAGATGGAGGCGATAGTCCAAATCTTGGTATTCTGGCACCGTTTGTGCGGCCAAAATGGAAGCCAGGGGTGCAACTTTCAAGTGCACAAAATTGGTATTAGTAATTCATGATCCGCCAGTCGGATTATATCACTGCTTCGTTTTCAGAGATCATTTCCGCCTTCGGAAGGCCTTCAGACCGAAACGAGGACACTGATTATCCCGCTTTAGAAGTTGCTAAGTATCGCTGTGTAAGACTGCTAGGAAAAGTTCTGGACACTTTAAATTCTTCAATTTATTAAGTCTTTTCTCGCGATAACTTCCTGCCCTGAATAAAAACTTTCAGAAGGCTACCATCCGGCTGAGGAATGTATGCTCTGAGAAATTCTAGTCTGTTTTTCATTATTTTTAATTTTTCTCAAAAACTATAAATTCCAGGATATATTTATTTACAACCTTAGTGTAAACAATTTCAAACATTTGCTGCTCATAAACTCGAAGTTAAATTTGAAATCACTTTTAATTATACAATTTTGGTAAACTAACACATTACATACATACATATATTTATCAGTTTATAATATTAAAAAGTAAACAATAACTATCTCACATTTTTACCTTTTTGGTACAAGCCTTTAAAAGACTTGTCTATTTATTTACACAATTAAAATGTTTTTGTAGTTTTTCAAAATAACTTAAATTACCGCATCTCATTGTGGCGTATAGGTACCTATATTTACGCTAATTTAATTTTTAATTAGATCTCACATTAGCATAGCAAACAAATACAATGCACTTTAGTTCTATTCAAACCCAAATTCCGTGAATTGCATATTAATGTCACATTATAATTAAGCGATAATTGGCTGTGGTCAAAGATTTCCAATAAAGATAACATTCATATTATAATTATCAAGATGTGGCTTGCATTATTGACTAGGTTAATGTCATTATTGTGATATTGATATGATGCCTGCAGATAGGGGTTAACAGTAAATCAATAATTATGCTTTAATTGAATTTTTGGCCTTAAATTAGATGGTCATATAATTTCTGAGTTGAAATTGAATTAGGAAATTCATAGAGTTTCGTAACAAATCACCAAAAGAATGTGCTCCAAAAATTTTATTATTAAACAACTTTTAAAACAAAACTTTGTATGCATGCTTCAAGTAATTAACTTAGAACCCATAAAGTAAAATATGACTCGTAACATTTATAAACAATGTAAAATTTCGCCAATGTTTTCCTTTTCCACTAATTAGTATAGAATGTGGTAAAAAAATTCTTTGGTAAAATTTTATTAAAGGCTTGTTCAAATTCGAAGAAATGTCTAACTTGGTGGAGCTTTTAATGAAAAATAGGAGAAATACATAAAAAACAAATTAAGAAGGATATTTTTAATAGAAATAAAAAAATGTTTCAATACATACTTATTATAATTATTATTACTTTTTTTTAATTAGAAAAAGTTTAATTTTAATTATTCATGACGGTCGACATAATTCTATGATATTAGATATTATTTATGTCTTTTATATCCATTGATACACACAAAAAACTTAGTAAGCTCTGCCACATTATACATATAGTATAATAGAATATAGCGCAGAATGTTAGGAAAAAAAAATTAAAAAAAACAATTATTTTTGGTAAAAATATTTAAACGACATTAATTGGCTATTATCTTCACCTTCCCTTCCTGTTTCAGTATAGACAATTGCTTTATATGCCTCTCGGTGATAAATACGATTCTGAAAATCTGAAATCGATAATATTCTATCATATCATAATAGTAATAAAAATAGTATCAGATAGCGAGAAAATGCGTATTTTGAATTTTTTTTTCAATTCAAAAGTAAGAAATAGTATTTCAAGAGACGGTTTGTGGTATTGATATTCATTCGATATTTGTTAAATATATGAAATAAATTTCCAGAAAAAAATTTATTTTCTTTAAAAAGTTGATACGGTAGTCATTTCAACAGCTTAATAATTACGTTTATAAACGCCGATTTCCATCAACAAAATTTAGCAGTTCCGTGTTATTACGCGCAATAAAATCAGCATAAAATCAGCCCGAAAGATGGCTACTGCTATTGTCTATAATTAAAGATTTAATCTAGGAGTTTCCCTTCAAAGAATGCTGCCTTTGCTTAGTCTCCTAGGATCTAGAGCAAAGGGAAATTGATCCGCGTTAGGAAAACAGCAAGCTCCGAGTCCTATTTTATATTTGTAAGGCCTCAAAAATTTACCTTCCTTTACTGAAAAAGCTGTTGACTCTTCATAATTAGGATACGCGAGTATTTGCCGAGCCCAGACCGACCCGCTTCCGACCGCGATGACGTCTTCAACATCTGCCAAGGAATATTTGTCAAAATATTTACTCTCCTTTATGAGGACGACAACTTTCCGCCCTATCTGCTAGATCTAGATCTGGGGCTCCTTGCACCTCCCCCGGAAATAGCCCTGGGAGCGCGTTAATAAACAAGGGCGTAATTAGGAAGCTTTTTATCCTTATTAAATTGCTTCATTCCGGCTTTTGAGGTGGGCGTTCATGTTTCATGAGAATCCTACTTTCCACCCACGCCCCCGTCTTCACTCTACGACGGAATAATTTTCAATGTTTGCGGCCGCTCTATTTATTCAGCGATTTTTTTTTTTTTTTGGTCCAGGGATAAAAAGAGACATCAATTTTGAGCATCATTTTTCAAACATTATTTGAATTTATCTCTGGCGCCGCCCTCGCCTGCGGCCGCATAGTTGCCAAGAGTAAATAGAGCGCGACTCCTCGGATGGTTCAGGGAAGTTTTAATAATTTCGACAAGTTAATCAATCCTGCTGGCAGTTGCCGCCGGCGGATTCGGATTTACTTTGAGATACAAACGCGAAGGCAACTGCAGTTCCGCTGAAAAGGAAATTAATTAAGGTGAATGTGGACCAGGTCCGCGAAAATACGTTTCATGCACTTCCTATTTCCGCGAAAAATCACTTTTAAGATGTGAGCAATATGCAGCGGACCAAAAAAAAAAATCCTTGGGGCTGTAGTTCAGAGGTTTCTGGTGGACTGGTTCTTAAGGACCGCGGACAATGGAGTTGCATTTTCCTTGTAAATTCTTAAACAAATCGCACGAATCGCCTGAAGAACGACAACGAGGTAAAATTTAAGTCCGGCACGGACTCTGGAGAACCGGGACAACACCCGGGCTCCTTGTGAAGGGCACGAACGCTCGAACGAGCAGGGAATCTCTTCAGCAGCTTTTCGACGAGGAAAGACGAATTTTGGGAGGCGCTCGTTATTTAAATAATGAAAAATTAAAAAGGAGTGGCGGGTCCGTTTTTCCGGCAATAAGACTACGTCGACATGGATACCATTTATGAAGCCCTTGGCGAGCACTCGGCACTAAAAGCCATTTAGGAGGTATTTGCCCGCTGGTGCCTGTGTCCTTTTATTGTGCTCGGAATGGGCAAAATCGGGACCTTTCCGAATCCATACATATGCCCGGCGGCGGGAAGTAAAAGGGACTAAATTCAATAAAACCTTTCGGTGTATCATGTTAGGACAAAGATAAGAGCCGGCAGTCTCACGACTGTGGGTCCATTTGCCTCGAATCACCAAATTTCGTTATAGGGCTCGCCTGTTTTTCAGGCATCAGAATTTCGTCCCATAATCATACAAATGTATTCCACTCTCAGGAGACAGTGGTGAACTCTACAACTCCGGTGAATTGGTATTCTGGTGGAGCTCTAGAGGGTTTTCTCGTTTAAATGGAAAACAAGAGTTTCAACTGGAAACAAATGAATCAGTTTCCTGTCCCATCACTCCATTTCGCCTTCATTGCTTCGTCTTATCTAATTTCGCCATTCGGATTGTTCACCGTCTATTTGCCTGCCTTTTCTGCTCAGGGACTCTGCAGATTTAGATTGCGAACCCGATTTTCATTAGTTCTCATTTCAACTCTTTCCCTTACCTCGTTGGTGAAAAATTGACATACTTAATCCATTTTATCGACCAATTTAAAAATAATCTTCGCACTTTAATTGGGCTTAAAAACGTCCGCTAAGGGAATTTCTCGTAATTCGTTTTTAATCGTATTGTTACTTAAAAGTCTTTAGTACTAAATGTTTTCCCTTTTTTTGCTAATTTTACTATGAAATGAAACCCGTCCGAACTCGTTTGCGAAATCTTTAAAGAACCTTTTTAGTCGACTACGGCAAAGCTAATTGTTGGATTCATAGGTTTATATTGCAAGTACTTGTGTTAAGTAGAGAACGGTAATGATAACGATAACGATAAAACAAACTTAGGTCTAAAAACAACATTCTACTTTCTCCATAAATTAAACTAATAATACCATCCTATCCTGAATGTGGAAAAACTTTTAAATACTTTATACTTTCGAATGTATTTTAAGGACCAGGTACAGCAATTATAATAAAGACAATGGCTCTTATGCACAGAGCTGTAAAAAAAAGCATTACCATTACAATACCTTTACCATTACAAGTACTGCAAAAAAATAAGTACCATTACCATTACCGGTACTGGTACTTCAAAAAAATTTCATTACCAGTACCAGTAATGGTACTGGTACTTCACCATTACCTAAAATCACATAAGCATTACTCATCATTACTTGCAGTACCCACCATTACTCGGCACTACTCACCATTACTCAGCATTACTTTGCATTACTTAGCATTACTTATCATTACTTGCCATTACTCACCATTACTGAGCATTACACGGCCATTACTCAAAATTACTGTGCATTAAGAAGTATTTAGGAATAAACTTTCAAACAAAAATAAAAGACCTCATTTTTTGGTTTTTTGTGAAATATTTTCAATATATTGATTTTATCTATACTGATTCCACCTACTGAGTTCAAGAATTACACATTTTTGCTGTACTCTACTTATAACTTGCTCTCCAAACTTAATTAAAAACAAAAAGGAAACTGCCAAATAAGTTATTTTTATTTTTGCTCATCAATGGATGTTTCTATTTTTTCTTCATACACGGGTTGTTTTTTGTGTTGAGAAGGTAATAAAATAATAAATTCAATAAAAAATGCTATCTGCGTGATTTTTTTAAAACAATTGTAAAAAAACCTAAATTTTGTTGGGGTTAATCTTAATGAAATTGATATCAGCATGATAATGACCCGAAAAACACATATCGAAGCTTTTAAATGATAATGGGCTTTAAGTTCTTGATTTGCCGGCCCAATCACCAGATTTGAAACCTATTGAAAATCTCTTGGAGATCCTTAAATGGCGAAGTATTTACGAAATAAAACTGAACTAGTGGAAACATTGGTAGAACGGCAAACGAGTATCTCAATCTATTATTATATGAGTTTAATAGCGTATATTTCACAAAGGTGTGCTGAGATAAAGACTACCATAAGTAGCACTAGAGATGTAATTAAGAGGTTACTTTAGTCTTACACGCTAACATGCACCGAAATTGGTTATTTTTTTGAAATTATGTTAATTGCATTAAATTGTGAAATTGTTGTGAAATCAACTTATTTGTAATGTTCCATAAAAGAAGAAAAATAGGATATAGTTTTTTATTCTCCACTAAATCAGGCATAAATTACATTAAGTTGTTGTACTGAAAAGGCTGCTATTGTTTTGCACAACACTGTATTTAGTTTTTTGTCCATAAGTCCATATAATTTAATTTATTAAAAAAAAAAAAATAGCAAAAACTATATCAATTTCAAACTTTTCAAGTAGAGTAGAAAGTAGTAATGGCTTTGTGATGCATTGCGTTTAAATTGAAATTTTATTCCGAACATGAATAATCCGAATAAAACGAATATTAACCAAAGCATATTTTAATTTTGATTCCTATATTTCAATTCGCATAAATCAATATCTAGTTGGTATTTAGGTAGCATGCAGTCCGACACGCTCAAAATCTGCAAATACTTGTTCGGAACAGGTGTTTGTATGGTTATCCAAATCATTAAAAGCTGAATAGGGCATAAATCTCGTTTTCAGCAGAAAATAAATAACAAAAAACAAGAACCTCCTGTGCCGCAATGCAATAAATGTGAGTGGGTGTGCTGCGTTCGGTGAAACACTCATCGCAAAAAAAAGCGTCCTCTCAAAATCCAAATCACTCACGTCCTCCAGAGAAGGATTTGAAATGTTCAAAGGCCCATTCGACCCTTTTTTTTCATAAACGTTCACCCTTGCCAAATCAAACTTCATGAATGATGCTGCGGAGGAGATGACCCTCGAAAACAGGGTCAATTGGGTATAGGTTACCTCGGTGTCACTCCTCCGAAATGAAAACATGAAGAGGGACCGCTGTTTACATTGTAGCAAACAAGTTAACAAATTTAAACTTTCCGATCGAAAAAAATGACAAAGTGATTTATGAGAGTATTTTGTCAAAGCTCGGGTTAAATGCGTTACAGAGATTTTTAATTTTATTTCATCGGGGCGTCAGGATAACAAAATATATTCAAAAATGACAAACGTGGTTGACTTCTTTTACTTATCACTGTATGAGACCTTTAAAAATTATTCATTAATTTTTATCGTTTATAGTTCTTTATAGCTACAATATACATAATTCCTGACCGATTTTTATGCAATTTTGTAGAAAGGTTTACTTGGAGTCAAAGCGACGAGTAAATAAAAAATTTTTGTCTTTCGTTTATACTTTCTAATATATTTATAATTAAAGTGAAATTTAAGGAAGTGTCTTATGCACATATGTATTATATGTATTTCGAAAATTATTGCAGAAGCTGCCATAGTTGCAGTATAAAAATCCTGCTACCTCCTATATATTCTTCAATGTTTATGTAATGCCTGATTATTTTGATTAAAATTTTCTTTGTCTGCTATTATCTAATATTTATAGGTATAAAAACCTGAATCACAAATATTTAATCTAAAGAATCCTAATCAGTGCTGAATACATAGTAAGAAATACAATTACTCTAAAACAAGTTATTCACCAGGAGGCGAACTATGTAGGTAAAGGTATGTAGTTTGTAACCTACGGACAAAATCACAAAAGTTAAGTATATGTGATTTGATGCTAACCAGTTCAAAAATTTAAGTAGAGTTCGAAGGATTGTATCGATACCGAGAAAATATTTTACATACTTTGGAACTCGGCACCCAAATTTCAAGTATCGAGTAGGATCGATAATTTAGACTTCGATATTCGATGCCTACTTTGTATTGCGCTTTTCTGATGCACTTTTCGTTTCATCAACTTGTTCGCACTATTTACAAATTTTGAACAGTCAGTTGTGGATTAATTATTTATTGTCAAATGAATTTTTGGAGCATTTCTCAATTGAACGTAAACTTATTAAATAATTGTGTTGCATAACGGAAACATAATTCCCCAAATTTGAGACAACTTTAACTTTTTCAATTTTTTTATGTATTTAACAAAAAATAAAATATCATGTTTCAACGGAATGAAAATTGCATGTTTTCAGTGTGAAATAAACTGCACTTTTGTAAGCGTTAAATGCTTCCTAAAGCAAAGTGTTACATTTAAAGTTTTAATTATACCTTTGATACTCGACGTGAAAGATTTGTAAATTGGGCACCTTTTCATTTCCGCAGAGCGTTGAAGTGGTCGGGTTATAGCAGGTGTTTTCAAATTTTAGTTGTGATTTGAGGAGTGCAGTATTAAAATCTTAACAAGCATTGCACGGAAAAGTGCATCTTAACACAGTTTTCCTCTCATTACACCGAGCGGGGGCAGGACTCGTTGTGACTTGTCTCGGTGCTTTGTTCATTTCCAGGAGGCTCGAGTAGTCGGTGAAGAGTGCTTAAGATAAGACTGCTCAAATTATCCCTGCAAAGTTTAATTATTTTTTCATTCAGATAATTGCAAGTCCGCTCGTCCAGCAGCAATCATCTCCGTGAGTGAGTTGCAAGCGATTACAAAGCACGCCCTGGCGGAGCACTGGGGTCCGTTCGTTCGGACTGTCTGCGATTGCAAAATCAATTTACCACTCGACATAAGGAACTTGAAACGCCGGCACATTTTTTTTTCTAATGAATGCTTTCAGGCTAATAAATCCAATAATTTGTTCTTCCGCAGAGGATCTCGGAACGAGCCCTGGACGGCCTCAATAACCTGAAGACGCTGAACCTCCGCAACAATCGACTAAGGAAGCTGGATAATGGGGTCCTGCGGGGCGTTCCGGCCCTCCTCTCCATTAATCTGCAAGAAAATCTCCTGGAAACACTGACGTACTACAACATGCAGCCGGTTATGGATAACCTGGTTAACAACAGCAGCGAATTGTCAGTTTCAGGTAAGTTGATCAATTTTGCCTGCTTCTCGCATTGCGGGGGCGGCTGGAAATTTATTTCCTTAGGAAGTTCACCTGACGTCAGGCGCTGAGCCCGGTGCCGCGGAAAGGGCGTCGTACCTTAGGCAAACCGGGGTAAAATGTAAACTCAACCCTTTTGTGGTTTCAATTTGCTCGCCTCGCAGGCCCCGACAATCGGCGGCATCACATGCGCTTCATTCATGCTGCATCCACCGTGCTAAGGCCCCGTCTACCTGCCGCCGTGTTTTATTTTGCAATAACCATTAAAATATTTTGCCCACGTCCGGGCGCGCCGCGGTACGGACGGAAGCCATTTGTCACGAGCGCATATGGCCGCTTTTACTCATTTTTCCCGGCCCTCACACTCCGGCTTTTGTTACTAGCGCGACGGCTTCTGTTTCGTTCAAGTTTCTAAAAGGATGCCATTTTGCCGGCACAACGACGGAAAAGCAGAGCTTCTCGAGGATTTGCTCGTAATTGAGTGATCTTGAATTTCCTCAAGACATCTTACAGAATATTCCGCTTCTTAAAGTTAACAAGTATTTAACTTCCATGCACCGCAAAACTGCTTCAGAACTTACAAACTGAGTTTGCTAGATGAAGTACCTTACCGCTGCACTACCTTTCAAAACGTCATTTCAATTTTATTATATTTTCCTTATTTTCTCATAGAAAACAAATTAATTTTCCAACCTACTCTATGAACAAATAAAAGATCAAAACATTTTATTTAGGTCATTTTTGAGCTTGAGATGCTGCTTTAACAAATTCTGTACCTACAAAATCCAAAATCTATACTTTTTCAGACTTGGATCTGTTGAACTTAACGACTTTGAAATTTAATATCTTACAAAAGTCATTTTGAGATTGTTTCTCTACATAAATAATTAAAATTTTTTGAAAATTCCGCGGCCTTTTAAAGACTTTTAGACATAAAAGAAAGACGATCTTTTAACATTTTATTAAAAATAAATTAAAATTTGAGTAGCAAATATAAATTCATTTATTCAGTATATTTACAAGAATTTTACTGTCTCTAGCATATGATAACCAAATGTAATAAACGCTATAATTAATACATTAGAAACTTGTGTTCAAAAAATATTTCTAAATTGAGTCGTTAATTTGAGATTTGTGCTAATCATTCTAAGAGATCTTAAAAGTTAGAAAAAAGAATCAGTCAGGCTTTTGCGTTAATGGCCTCATATAAGGATTTTCCGAAAAGAACGCCGATTTAAATTTCGCAAATCTACTAACTTTATGTGTGACATCTGTCAATGAAAATTACAAAAAAATGTAGTATCAGCTTAATTAAAGCCAGCCACACACGGGACGGTATTTGGCTTACAAGCACACGTACATATGTATGTACAAACATAAGATTGATCATGTGTGGGCAACTTGGCGTACAAACTTAAAAGCGTCCCATATATTTCTCACCTCTGATTTTTCCATGGTTTTACTTTGTTTATCATCTGTCAAGGTGAATTGCTCCGACATTAGATTGTGGAGTCGCGATCTCGTTCTTGAATTTTTTATGTCGCTTTAGGAATCCAAACCAACACCGTTTGTGGGCAATATTGAGGACAAACAAAGTTTGTCACAAGTTTGTACGGCAAAAACCGTCGTCGTGTGTGGCCGGTTTATTTATATTAATGAAAGAAAAATATAACAATTCATACACGAATCGTTGAGAGAGTGGTTTCGGAACCCACAATATCAATTAAGTTTAGTCTTACAATTAGTGTTAATTGGAATCATTGGGGACTTCAAAGAATATTGAAACATTTGTCGTTAAAATTACTAATTAATAATTAAAAATTTTGTTGGATCAATTTGTGCATGTAAGTCTACAATTGTGGATATTTATGCGCGATGCCATTTAATTAAACTTTTTCACTTGAAATAAAATAAAAGAATAAAAAAGCATAGCTTGCATTTCAGTTGAGCAGCTGACATACGGTCACTTTGTAAATATATATAATGTGTGTATATTTCTGGTTTCTGTCCTGTCACACAATTCTCCTACTAATAAATATTTAAATTTAATTAAAAGAACACAAAATTAATATACGTTCAGGACAAGTAATTGACTACCTCTCTCCGTTTTTTTATTTCCTTGAAATTTATTAAATACATATGTATGTATACCATTTCCAAGCAACATTTCACCTTTTCCCACGCAAAAATATCTTTTTCCATTTTAAATGTATAAAAATCCATTTCAAAGTGCTCTTTTTTATTTCAAAAGTACTGAATTCCAAAACATTGGTATGGAAATTTAACACAAAAGTGCTAATTCAAATGCAAAGTATGGAATAATGAGCACTTTTGTGTTAAATTTCGATACTACTGTTTTGGAATTCAGTACTTTTGAAATAAAAAGAAGCATTTTTGAAATGGATTTTTACACATTTGAAATGGAAAAAGATATTTTTCCGTGCGAAAAGGTGAAATGTTGCTTGAAAATGGTATATATGTATAGGTACAGCTACTGATGGGTCACCAAACAACATTTTAACTATTTAGTGTCTAGGCTCTTGGTATTTTTGTTCAAGGATTGTATATCTAAATTTTTGAATCCAATATAACGAACAAAATGTTGGTGCCTTTTTCATAAATAACAAAGCGCACTAAATGGTTTTCTAGGTCATCGGCTTCAAATTACTTTAAATGTTAATAAATTTCTATAACTCGTGTTTTCTTTTTCTATATATTTTTCAAACTTCATCGAAACAACTTGTAATCATTCGAAAGTATCTATAAGACCGCTTCTCATCAAACCGCAAATCTTCATAAAAAGTATAAAATTCCTCTTGTGTTATCCTGCATAGAATTTAATTTTGTGGACTCATGTAAATTATATTAAATCAAATTAAATTAAATTAAATTAAATTAAAAGGCTTTGTAGTTTAGCAGAAATGTTCTCCATCTTTATGTAACGTAAAAAGTAGTAACATTTCTTCTCCCATTCTAACTTTTTTGAAAGTTGAATTCTTGTCCACTCACTTAAAATCTCAGACTTCTATCGCGTTGGTGTGCGCCTGGTTTAAATCGATGAGGCGATAACACTTTGCTCACTGGTTTATAGAGATAGGTGTAAAAACTATTAGAATTCGACAATACAACATAATTGTCCAATCCAATTCAAAGTGTTGATACCATCAGCGATCCCTAAAACGCCTATGTACATACATATGTGTACTATGAAAAACTAGTGTTTAATTTTCGAAATGGTTTTCTCCTGCTACGAATAGATGACGAATATTGCACTGTGGAAAGTGCAGCCAACGCTAACTGGCGAATAAATGCATTAGGTTTATTAGCATGCCCCAAAATCAATTTTTGAATTTCTCCGAGCGAGTGAGGATGCTCAAGGGGGTGGTCCTTTCAGTCAATCAATTTAAAGTGAACAGGGAATAGTTCCTGAAATTGAAATATATTCGTCCATTTATTCTGTTCTCAGGAGACTAAGACTACCCTTCTTGCTCGGCGCCCAATTTGAATTGATTTTAGAGTCTCCGCCGAGCAGAGATGGTCCTCTTGACCCTTTTTAGTAATGAAATGTCCGTTGAGATTAATACCACCCACATCCCCCGCGGGGCCGGTGTGGGTGGCCGGGCGGCGCGGCGCCCCCACCGACGGAGGCGAAATTTTAAACGCAAATATTACATGTGCTGCGGCGACGGTTCTATTTGCTTAGGTAGGCTTGTTGGTTTTCTATTCGCCGTCGTGGCGGAACGCAAATATGGCTGGCGACGGGCGACTGAGCAGAGCCGGGCTAATTAATTAGCTCGTTCTACAAGCCCGGCTACACCTCGCGGAGTGTCTTTGCGCGGAGGCGCCTTTCTAGTTCCATTAAATGCAGTGGTTAAATTGGTATTTCCGTTTGAGCGAGTCACCGCACTAATTATTCATCCCCGGAACGAGTGGGGCTCATCCCGGGGAGCCGGAAAGTAATAGCGACTACTTTTTTACGGACGATGCACCGGCGACAGTGCTGCCACTGTTACGTCGTTACATAACTTTGCTCTTTACTTAACGTATTTTTTTTTAATTTTTCCTTTTTTAATTTCATTTTGTCCTACTTATGGTGTCGTCCTCCTGGGCGTAATTCTCTGCGCAGCGCCTCATTTTTCAACCGCCAGGCACTTTACATGCTCAAGGAACGAGCTCATTATTTACGAGGAAAACTAATTAGGGCGGCAAACGGAACACTTTGTGTACATTTGAGTGGTTTTAATTGCATTCAACACCCGAAGTTGGGGGAGGGTTGTTTCGCGCTCGGCGTGGTCGATTCGACCCCTCCTCGCTCCACCAACGCCAATCTGCGAATACAACGTGCAGGTTGACGGAGACACCTTTGACATTTCATTTCGCAAACGACGCAACGCAAATCCAAGCGTATGATTGCTAAATGAGGGATTTTAGGAGTACCGTCGCCCTGCAATTGAATCGTCACAAGTGATCTTCGCAAATACGCCGCCTGTTCCAATTTTATCACAAACCTCTAAACTGAGTGGAATTGAAGTCAGCTTTTGAGATCATTGCTCGAATGTCCTCTGTGGAAATAACTCCACTAACTCGCATAGTTTAGCTCTTACAGGAAAATTTGCATCGCCTTAATTAGAAGGCACTTGCAGAATTTTAACAGACTAGGACTAGTCTAAAATTGCCGCATAATTTTGCATATACTTATATCTAAGAAAGTAATCTAGATTTAGGTTATATAGTAAATGCATAGCATAAATCTATTGCACAGATTATACCATTAGTTTACATATAACTGATTATGTCGAAAAGTGCGCTTTCAAGTGTTTTAAAAACGAGACAATGTTAATCAAATGGGTGACATCATAATAAAACAGTTTTAGTGTATTACCTAAAATAAAACACTAAGATTTGCAGGGATATGTAAAACAGTGTAATTTAACTTAATAATAATGTTAGCATTTTGATTTTAAAGACTTATTTTTCTGCAACAAACTAGCGCTAAAAGACTAATTGCATGTTGCTTGAAAGTTCTGTTTTCGAATTATGAACTACCAAAAATAGGGTATTCCACTCTGTTTGAAAAAGTACTTCAAAATGTTGATTTTGCTATTAAAAAGCCACAAAAAAATACATTTCGGCAAAATAAACAGGCTTTCTTGCCATAAAATTAAATTAAATTTTAAACCTTTTTTATCCCGCCAAAAACGCTGTCAGCCATTTTGGTGACGTAATATTGGTAAAAGCAACAGTCGGGTATGTACCACCTGCACTCCTTCAACGTTGACAGCTCGAAATATTTGGTGTTTTTTGGGAAAATAATGAATTACAATTGCTATCATTGGTGTGTAGTGTCTAGTTGTACAAATACTAGCATTAAAACTCCAGAAAAGTTGTTTATCAAAGTGCCACATGATATTGAAATGAGGAATATGCAAAGAGCTTTGCAACCATCATTGAATCAATTTTTGGCAGATTCGTACTTTCTGCTTTTACAAAACCAGTTTGCATTTTAATAAATAGTTACAAATAAAATGCACTGACGAAGGAACACAGTTATTACTCCTTGAAGTAAAAGTTGACAGATATGTACCAGCTGTTTACACTGAACTGACAGTTGTTGCCTGTATGACGTCACACGATGGTGGCTCGTGTTTTAGGTCACGTGATATACAGAGTAAAAATTACGACTTTTAATTTTAATATTATAAAACAATAACGTGCTTTTATGACTCAAAATCAGAATATTTAAGTATATTTCTACATAAATTTTAATTTTTACCTAATTTCATAATTTATTTTTGACTAAGGTAACTACCCTATTAAGGATTCGACGAAATCAAGTAAGAACACTTAATTTTATTTTAAATGTATACTTTATGCGCTTATCATTTTTTAAAATAGGTATCAAAAATAATTTCTCATATATCTCCACGAAATTTAATTTAATTCAATACAGTTGTTGTTCTCGAAATATTTTTTGTCAACGATTTAGAAAATTTTAGGAAAACCCATTTAAAGTTCACTTATTTCATACGCTTTGTTAAAGAATATCTATACTTAATTTGAATGGCTTTAATTTATACAAACCCGTACCTTTAAGGAGTATCGACCTCCCGTTTACGAAATATCATTGAATGACATTTGGGATTTTATTTCCAATGACCCCGGTGACATTTAACTTATTTCATCCGAAGAAAGCTCTGTAATTTTCGCATCATTTCATCTCTTTAACAATAAATGTCAAGCGGAATATATATTCTACTTTCGTAAAAGCCCGGAAACTAATAACGTTTGTTGGTATTTGAAGTATATTGTTCCTTTGTAATCGTATACCACGTTAATTTTTATAACTTAGAAAAGGTCAAAATACAAGGAACAATTGTTTAGGACTGGATGTGGGTGTTATTCAAGTGTCTTTCGACACCAATTAAATTTTAATTATCACGTCAAAGAAAAATAAATTCTATTTCTTACGGAAAAATTATATGTTTCTTAGGAAATGACATTATATGTACTGCGTATAGCCGTACTGTAAAAAACCCCATAGCCAAAAAATTAAAAATAAACGCAAACCCATTCTCTGATCACCGGCTAATTGTTTACATGCCGCATGCACATGGCACCTTACGCGCCCGAGCCGAAAAGTGCAACATGAGCACAACAGGCCGATGCCCACAGCTGAGGTATTGTTTACGCGTAGGTCATAATCGTCAATGAGAGTTTTGGGTCAGAGAAATTGTGTAAGAAAATTTAGTCAGAATTGCTGGTCAAAGAATTGCTTCACAGATTTCGTCACCTGCTTGACTAAGGGTTCAATTTATGATTTTGCTAAGAACAAGGGTTTGTTTCTGGGACATGTTTGATTAAGCATTCTCTGTTAATTTTAGTATGTCGCTAAGAGTAGCTTAAGAAATTCTGTAAAAGTATTTGTAAGAAAAATTTGTATAAAAGGCGAAGAGAAATGAATAAAGCAAGAACTTTCACGCTAACGTTGAACCAGGTTGTTTCATTACGAATCATCCTCCATCTGCTGAAGGTTCGTATATGGCTCTCAATCTTTGGTAGCCTCCATCCGGTAAATTTAGCTGGCCAATGGCTTAGCTTCCGGACTTTTTTATCCACAGCTACACTTCCATTACAGTATGTAGTCTACTTTGCTACATATGAACATTTGCGCAAAAAAAAATCTAGACAATTTTCAACTTGGAGAAATTTCTATGGAATTCATGTGCCTTTTAGAGTTTCTGATTTCAGAAATAATGGAAGCATTCATAAATTTTAGATATATTTCCACAAAAATATCTTTTATTATTAAAGTTTTCTAGATACATATTTTAGATAGGTAATCGCCCTTCGTTTCCTAATTCACATATGTATGTATCAAGAAATCGAGGATTATAATACCACTTGAATTAGATGCGTATTCTTATTTGCTATTTAGCATGAAAATTGTGAACTTTATTTGTAACAAATCTTGTAAAAGACGGATATGAACGTAAAATTTCTCACCAAAATTAAAATTTTCTATTCATGTAAAATAAGTGCAGAGCTTATAGGCGAAAAAATAAATGAAAATCACCATCTATCTTGTCTTCGTTATCATTGATCAGAATTTTTTTTCTCGTTCACATCATTTCATAGCTATATAAATCATATTTTAAATTGAATCGAAAATGAAGGCGACACACGTCAAAAACTATTTCATTATCTACTCCATAAATCACCCTTAATACACCTCGCATCCTCATTAAAGTAGAGCTCATCAATAATAAAAACCGCCGAAGTTTGAATACATAGAGCCTATAGCTGCTGAAAATTGAATCGAAGGAGCATGACGCGGCATGCCGAAACGTGCCATGTTATAGTAATCAATATACAAGTAATTAGGTTACATGGAATTTTTGCCTCCTAAATAAATCACGAACTCGAGTCATGACACCGCAAAAGTAATTATGAAAAAGGTACATGATGATATAAGCGAATTTGTGTGGTGGGACCTCATCAGCCGAATTCTCATCATTAAAATTTTAAGGAATTTCCCTTGTCCTTAAAGGGACGAGAACTTTGTCCGGAGGAGCCCGAAATCAACGGCGGTGGCCACTCCTGTTCAAATAGCAGTCGAACGGCTGCATAAAAATATTTTTAATTGAAAATTCCCCAAAAACCCCAGCGTGCCAGAGTGCAGAGCCACAAAAGCGGAACGTAATTTCTACGCAAATAAAGCGAAATTTAATTACTAGATGGCTACAGAAAAGGATTCGCAAAAGAACTGCTCCGGAATTCGGCGTTCCCAGGTCGCACTGTTTCCTAAGACTTGCAGAAAGCGCCCCCAGATTAAAAAGCGGAACGCTCCCCACGAGATGTGGATGTCTTGCTGGCGGCCCTTTGTAATGGCTTCATTTATTACATTTTGTTGCTAATTCGGGCGCCGGGGGCACAATGCCAGAATTACTATATTACCGCGCCGCGCCTTTGAGGGCGCATGTTTTCTGCGGTTTCGTGATTCGGCAGGTGGATCCCAAAGGGCGCACCAAACTTTTTCCCGGGAGTGTTGCACAAACAAGATACAGTCCGGGAGCGTGCACGCCTCTTGGCGAGGACTGTATGTCGGGCCGCGGGGAAGACGAAAATCAAAGCCCTCTGATCCAATATCCGTAGGAAATGAAATCTAAATTAAAACCACAAAAGAGGGCGTCCCTGCACAGGTGGATGGAGACAGAAAAACAGTCGGTTTTTCCTCAAATGCAAATATGGGACGACTCGGGTGCCTGGAAATGGAGGATGCCACCGACGCCATATTCTGCCGAAGATGTGGTTACGCAAATCCAATTACTGCCCGCAGATTCAGGCCACCTCCGGCTGACTCGGCTCTTTGAATTACACATTTTTTTTCGCGCAGCTCCGACCGGAGATATCTCAAATCTCGTTTTATTTCAAAAGCAATCACATGTGTACCTTTGCGGCGGGCTCCAAGAAAACGGAGCTCACTCAGCTGTTAGCTTGGTCTAACAGTCTTAGGGACGGCTTCCCAGAACACTTAATATCTGAATTTCACCCTCAATTTTGCTCTGCGGAGCGCTCAGGGACACGAAATCGTGTCGGTGGTTTGAAAACACAAACAGATAGTGAGTGGGTTATTTCACTTTATATGGGAAATGTCCTCACCCAGTAGTAGGTACGCATGTCGCAGTTGGTTGGCCTAAGACCGAGGTTTACTAATGATATAATATTTCAAGGTTCATACAATTTGGTATTTTAAACATACTGTGGTACTAAAAGAATTTAGATAAAGTTTTGTAGATTATCCTGTAATACACCAGATATGTACATACATATATACAGTGGTGAAAATTCATATAAAAACACTGACATTTACGCTATTTTCTCAAATAAATGCCATGAAAGTTCTTAATTTTATATTGCATTAAAATAGTAATTGGCTGTTATATAAATGTAGGTATATAAAAAAATTTTGATTTGAACTAATAGACGGAGAGCTGGCTACATAAAAACTGCACTGATCGAGCGTAGTCGTGATTTTTGTCTCATAAGTTTCCAATGACGTAGTCAAAGTCTGAGTCCATTTTGCAGAAGCCGCATTGGAGGCTAAGAGCGTGGGTGAGCGGTTAAACGTGTTAAGTTTTTCCAAAACAAAAATGATCGAACATAGTTCTGAAAGTTGGTATAGAATTTGAAGTTACAAATGGAAAGAAAATATTCCCAGAAGAGTAGGTGGAGGCTTAAGCGCTTGCAGATGCGATAAGCTTTAAGTTGAGATATAACTTATAATATATAGTGGTGCAAATTTGTTTACTGCAAGTGTACAACACAATTAGACAATTTATAAATTTGCAGAAGTTAAAAGTGAGGTCTATAACCTGCAAACAAGTCATCTCCATGGAATCTAGAGCTCCATACATTCAAATGTAAAAGTCCTGTAAAATAATAGAATATTAAAATTTAATTGATATGTACATTTGTATGTATGTTTAAATTTATGAGAATAATAAATAGCTGTGTTTTTCCATAACCGGATCTGGGTCAAATTTATCAGCATTGAATAGAAATTGCTCAAATCAAATAATTTTTATTTCATAAAAATAAAACCCAATTGCTATAATTTATATAGGTACCCACTTTGCGTCAGAAAGTTAATCAAAAATATTTTCGAGTCAAGATTTTAAGGTTTAATGGTGCACTTATCGAATATTTTTATATTCGTTTATATTATATGTATATATATATATATGCTTATAAGCTTAAATTCAATGGAAAATTTCCTCATTAATCTGATTTTGAAAAAAATGTAGGTAATATGATTGATTAATTGATACTTACACAAAGCATTCCATTAAAATTTTTATGTAATATATAATATAATATTTCCTTTTTTATTTAAAATAGTCAAAATGTTGCAAACGTGGAACATCACTTTGGTATTTGTTTTTATAAAACTATATTTACGTACGATTAATGTAGCAGTATAGGCATAAGTAACGTCACTTAAGTGGTGCGATCTTAGCTTAGCTTATGAACGTACCCATAATTGACATAACATAACATGAGATATTTCGATCAACTTTCGTTAAACATATCTCCTACGATTGTTACCATTCCCAACATAAGGACTTTCAAATTAATTTTGTTTGCTCAGAATGCATTAATAAAAATGGAGCAATTTGAAGAAATATTAATAAATAGTGTTCAGAATTATATATAGATAGACACTCATTTTGCAGGGTTTTAAAATATATGTTATTTTGGTTCCCTTATGTTAACATTTAACATTCGCTAAGTTTCTATGTTTAGTCATGTCGATTATGGTTGGGCCTTAAGATCTTTATGTGAATATGTATACATACATAAGAATGCTTCATTGAAGCATTGTAGATTAGATCTTCGAAGAGTTTTAAAACGCCAGAACCCTGGGTTACGAAGGGATGACCTGTCATGAAGATATTGAATTCTATACTATAGGTAATTTTGGGTATGGAGCTTTCCATATCCTCCATATCGGCAGTGTCTCCCCTGCGAAGATGGTTACACAAATCCAATTACCTATAGTGCCCGCAGATCCAGGCCGCCTGCGGGTTGATTCGGCTCTTTGAATTACACATTTTTCCGCACAACTCCGTCAGATGTTCGTTTTATTTCGAAAATAATCACATGAGTACTTGCGGCGGGTTCGAAGAAAATGGGGCACGCCTGTTCGTTCAATTTTCGAGCTCAGGAGCGCTCGGTATGAATTTCATCCTGAATTTTGCTTTGCGGAGTCCTAAAGGACACGTAATCGTGTCGGTTGTCATAAACAAGCCGAACAAGGGATGCACCTAAGGCAACGCCGGCCCCCCACGTCTTTCCGCAATCGCTGCAAGGATATGTGCAAGTGCGGGGGCGGTTTATGTTTTCGGTGCCTGTGTGTGACACGTCTTGAATGGAGTTTTTAGTGGTGACGGACGCCACTGCACGAGAGCGGTCTGTGTGCGAACCAGAAAAAGTAGATTTCCTATCGGAAATTAAACTGTTTCTGTGCAGCAGTGATTTATCTCTGGTGCAAATCAATCGGGACGCATTCACGGGCCCCAAAATAAAACCTCATAACTCAACTTTTATAGCTGCCTTTCAGTTTAGCGGCGCTCCGAAAAGTATTTCGTTGCGGGAAATTTATGATTAAAACGTTTTTGCAGTTCGACATACAACACGGCAAACTTGTGCTGCAAAACTTTTCCTATATTGATTTATTTGAACAGAGATGCAGGACCCGAGCTGGTTCCGCTCCACAGTGCGTCCGTTGTATCGTGGCGCAAAACTTTACCATTTCCACAAAAATTCGGACACGAAAACAGTCTCCGAGATAATATTTTGTGGCAGATGAAATCTACTGAAACCGTTGAGTTCTCCCATTTCTTTGACTTTATTAAAAAGATGATTCTGGCCGTCTGAAAAAACCGAACCACTTGCCCTGCATAAAGTGTATCACTTTAAAATGCCCCCTCCTCCGCGGCCCCGGGCGTCTTTTGTTTCATGTCTTGGAAGGATTAGGGCCGGTTTGCGGCAACAGAACATTTGGCATGCTGGGCCATGCTGGACCGGGATAACATGAAAATTTTCCCCAACAGTTGTCGGAATATTTGTGAATTTGGATCTCTGCTCTGGGGCTTGTTCGGTGCCTCATGCCTCCAGGCCCATTTTTATGGCTCATGTTCTGGCAGTGGCCCTTGTTTATAACTGAAATAAAGGACCAAAGGCAAAGCTTTTCAAACATTCACTTTCTTTATTACTCCTGAATAATTCGCATAAAAGTTTATGTTTATGCTCGAAAAGAGAATGATTTATCTAGTTAAAATTACTCTCAAGATTTTAAGATTAAGGCCTTTCTGCGAATTTTGGAGTCCTATAGGCCAAGGTAGTGTCAGAATATATATATATATATATATATAGAACTATCTATACTGAATATGAAAAAAAAAAGTTTGAGAAGCCCAGTTCTCTTTACTACTCGGCATCCGCCGTGACTAAGGCCTTCTGCAATATAGACATCCCAAAAGACAATATATTCAAAGTCTATAACCTCATTAAAACCACTTTATGGCAACTTTCATATATTCATTTTTCGTTTAAAGCTTTTGAATTTAAGCGTTAATTATCCCAAAAACCCTTTTGTATTTATTTATGGTAAAGTGAAATTTCTTAACGATAATCACATATTTGTATTAACCATTATGAATATTTAAATTTCGTCAGTAACCTCAAAAACTCTCATAGTAATTGTGTAAAGTGTCTTTGAAGGTTGTACACTGACTTTGTTGAGACGCATAATCTACTTTAAAACGTCAATCATTTATATTTCAATCATTATCGAGAGTAGCTTGACAAACTTCCATAAAAAGGTTCAGCAAACTACATAATTTTAAATGAAATTAATGTAATTCTGATCAAAATGACACCGGGTTTCGAAGAATTAGGTATACGAATAATTTCATTTAAAATTTACGTGATGTGTGGTCGCAGAAGTGATAATTAGAATCCAGTATAGTTAATATTTTAAAATTGGACTGAAAATTTCTTAGTGCGTAGCTTTAGCATATAGGTAACCATGTGTGTTTAATTAAAATATTGTTTTCAGAACCTGGGGAAATGTAAATATAAAGCAAACATATTAAACTATGGGAAATGATTTTTTAAATATCCGGTTGGTTTAATTGGGCAGTTAATAACTCATATTGGTAATATTTAACTTTTTTTGCGATAATTAAATTAATTGTAATAGCAGTAATGTAGCTGTAAAATCAATCAATTTTTGTATTATTGTAAAAAACGAATGCGTGTTGCTCTGCGCGGAAAATATTGTATTAAATATGTAAGTACGTACCTATAGGTATACGCATATAAAAAAACTATTTACTGAAGCCTTTTGATTTGAAAAAAGTTATAGAATTGGGAACTTAATACTTAATCGCCCAATATGTTATACTGAACATACAATTTCTATTTTCGCACTAACCGTCCTTTTAAATCATTAGTTCTAATTTATCTTTAGCAATCCGAAAGAAAATTTAGAAATAGTTGAGAAATCTTCCAATGTTAAAACATTAATTTTTCGTAGTGTGCAACGATATGAGTGTGAATGGTTAGATAACATTTTAACTCTTGTCCTTTTTCGGTCATTTGCAGTATTATCTCTACATAACATAAAAAGTGGAAAAAAAGTAGTTCATAGTCCAGAAAATCCACTAATCTACTCCAGGACACTTGAAAATATCTTAATCACTTATCTAATCCCGCACAGGGCAAAGAGCCAACTTTAGTTTTCCGCAAAAATCATTAATTGTGGAGATTTTTTTTACTTAATACTCGTAAGCGGGGCCCATTTTCCCATCGTAAATCAGTGGGGCTTCTAAATTGCAAATTATATTTGCCGCTCCAGGGGCCCTCTGCGGAGCCCTGTTTGCCATTCAGCAGATATTCCGTGCCAAAAGCATGCATCACGGCGGTTGTCTAATGAAAGTAGACCGACTGAATGTAGATAGAATTTTTGCAGTTGGATCGGGGCAAAATCCCTGGTGGAAAAATAAGAATCAGGGTGAAAAACAAAAGGGTGCAGGAGGATCGATGGCCGGTGCAGTGAATGAAAGTTTTCCGAATCAAATTAGCAACTCTCACGTAAATAAATCGCCGCTCCGGCCGGCAACTTCGCCATTGCAAAGTGGCAAAGTGGAAGTCAATTCTTTTGGTTGAAATTCCTCGAGTACACTTACCTGAGGCCCCTGATCCACTCGACGAGAATTCGCCAGAATGCAATCTGCCATTGTATTTCGCATTCTTTCGCGAAACGAATTAATGCAGCACAACTAGCGCCCCCTCTCGGGCTCAACAGCACCGGATCGAGTGTAAAAATTAACCCTTGTAAGACAAATTTATGCAAACTGAACAAAACAATCTGCCCCTGCATTCGGGTTTATCTGATCCACTCGAGAATTTAAAATTTATTGTTTTCCGCTGCCCGCCCCCGCACCGGCGCGGCACAAAGCCGGCGAAAATGAACCTTTTCGCACAAAGGAGATAATTCCATCGCATGATTGAATCAGCCCCAGATTGGATCTGGATAGGAGATGACATCGTATTACTTCTCTAAGGGTTTTATCATCCCGGCCGGGTCCTCTTCTCCCTCCTGTCGGGCTCCCCTCTGTCGGGATAAGTGTCAGATGTTATTTGTCAAGATAAAGTGAAAACAAGACAATTTCCTCCTCAGGTAAATTGAAAAAAGTTTGAACGTGATTCAGCTTGATATACGACAATTTACCTTGATTTCACGACTCGAAAATCTGTTGAATGCTCGAGATAAAGTCACTAAGTCTAAAGAAATGCCAAAATGCGAAAAGTTCACCTCCGTTACTACTTTTTATGTGTTTTCAATGCAAGATGCTATCGGAGCGATAAGGCGATGAAACACCCGATTCGCTCCCCCGCCGAATTTACGGCTTTATATTGTGCGAAAAAAATTTACCAAAATGTTACTTCGGTCGATTTCTACTTTTTTTCGATTGGATTTATGAATTTGACACTTCGGACGAAATATTTACGGTTTTGTCTTTAAGTATAACGTAAGAATTCGGAAGTTGTTTGAAGGTCGTTCTTAGTATTTATTTTAAACGTATTCCCTTCAATAATTACATTATTAATATTCGATAAAACATGTCAATATATGTATATATATCAATTAAAATCACTCTTCGTAGAAGAAAACGTTATTTTATAATTTATTAGGCTTTTAAAACTAATCTAGATCAGGTTTTCTATGCAAAGATTTATTTAGATAAGTTATTGGAAAGTTTTACACTGTGAATTTAAAAAAAGTCTTGAAGAAAATAAAGAACTTTATTTCAGTTTTACATAAATAATATTTTAAAATGATAAACATTACAATCCAAACATTCAAACATCATTTGTTTTTGATTTGCACGGTTTTACGTTTCACGTTTTTTATTATACGTACAGTGCGAAATCGATTTTCAGAGTAAATCGGAAGATAGGTTATTAGTAATTTTTTTTTTGTTTTATGAAAAATTATTGTAGACTGTTACCTCTTACGTTATTACTTTAAATTTTTCAGAACAACAACAACAAATTCCACTTCAACAATAAAAAACTTGTATTTTATTCTACGATGTATTTTAACCGAATCAGTTTTGAACAAACAAAAACCCGATATTAATTTTAATGAAGTACAACTTGCAAACAAATCGTCGTACAATAAAGACTCTTCATGTAGGTACCTCCAGCAAGCCATTAGCATTTATTGCCCTTACTTCGCTATTTTGCTAAAACTCCTTGAAGTAGTAGCTTAAATTAACAAGTTTACACTGAAGTAATATGTAAAATACTTCTATGTGGACATTACTTAATTTTTTGTAATTACTAAGCACTCACGCATGACTTCACTCGACTTCTTATTTCATTCAACTTTGCTTTTTGAAGTGTAGGCTACTTCATTTGAAAATTTGCTTCATTGTATTATGCATTCAGAAAGATAAGGTAATGTCGTGTTCTTATCGTCACACATTTATAAGAAAATTCAAAGCGAAATCTCTAATTGGATGTATGTACATATATTTGGTATGAATTCTGCTTATATGAATGCGGAAAATTTATACACTACTATATGAAACAATTTTCTAACATAATTTCTAATTAATAATGTAGAATGCATATAGGGCGTGTTGTTAAATTCAGAATCTTTAAGATTCTTCAAGACAAATTGTTGTTATATTCAGATTTTCTGAAATGTCAAGTGTTGCTAAATTCAGATTTAAGAAAAATTCTTTAAAGAACATCCAGACAGAATCAAACGCACTTTAACCGTCTGGATGTCAAAGACAACTGTCAGTGCCGATTGTCAATGAGGTATTTTTTGTTATAACGTTCCATATAGTAGGTCGTGAATTACTTTCAATTTTAATTTAATGTTTGAAACAATTCAGAACACTCAATCTTGAATTGAATTTATTTTTAAATATTTGTGATATTTGCCGTCTGCCGCATGACAGTTGTCAAACAATCACTGCAGCCAAAGTGTTGCAGAATTCAGCCAAATCCCAATCCAGTCAGGTTCAGCTGACAGCTAGTTGCCGTCAGAAAAAATCTGAATTTAACAACACGCCCATAGTTTTCTATTTCTTACCTTGTATGTCAACAATGAGAAAGTAGTTAAAAGCTAAAAGTAGGTTTTTAGAGAACGAAAATCTTAGAACTGAGTTTTTGGTCAGCTAAAACAGACTTTGAAAATTAAATTATTACAAATTGGCTTCCATTCACTCGAAATGGGATGATTTCTTTCGATCCAAAGTATAATCTTATCTGTTTCAAGCACTCAAAGTTTAATTTAATCTACGTGGAATATTGCAAACCATTTTCAGTCATTTGGAAGCCTACACACTGCAACACAACTACGTAAAAGCTGTAACCCTATACACACTATCCAATTTCACTTGAGAATTAATCAACTCCTTGAATATGCCGTCATTAAAGTACCAACTTTATGCAAATTTGAAGTATCTTTGAATTATCTTGCCAACGTTCGTCCCGTTCGGATGTGAAGGTGTACACGAATTCAATACCAAGGAAATTACAAAATTAGCATCTCCAAATTTCATTCGGCTTTGATATTGTAATTCTCGGGCCCTGTGTGTTACCTGCAAAACAAATTTCCCTTTTGAAAGGTGTATTAGTTCGTCAATGGGAAAAAGGGCCGGAAGATAAATTACCAGGAGTAAATATTTTAGAGGCCCCCAGCAAAATTTCTCTTTCCATTCGAGTACTTATTGCGCTATTTTTCATAAAGCATGGCTTTCATCATAAAGGAAGTTTAGACGAAGCACACCGTAAGTGCACAGATTGCATATGCAAATTTTTTGATGTGTTAAGAATAAGGAGAGCTCCTTGATGCCGGGGAAACTAGAAAGTAGACCAGATTGTATGGAACGCAAAAGATGGGGGACTGCAGAGATGAATAATTTTCTTAATGAGTTCACACAAACCACCTAAGAAAACCAAAAAGGACGTGTTCTGTTTCGGTTGCATGCAATCAAAAGCTAGAGGAGAGGGTTGTTTATCACCAAAGATTAACAGTTCAAAACTCTTCTCGCAAGGAACAATCCTCTGCACCGCTGCTAGCGTGCCATCTTGTTAGAGCCCTGGATCTTTTCATTCCAGCCTTAAAGCAGAGAAATATTCACTATAAAGTCGCACGACAGTGATAAAGCCACGGGGACCAACCCACCAGAATTATTCACGGTACTCGTAAATCTTTAAGGACGCATCCTCTGACACCATCACTAACAGCATTTCTCGTGTGGCTTCTCCCAGAGAGATAAAATATTCCCTTTTTTTGCAAAAGTGCATAATGATATGGAGTATTAATTCGCTGCACTTGCAAGATTGTATAGCATCCTCTTATGGAAATTTAATAATAGAGTGAGCGTTCAAGAAAGCGAATCCAAGAATGCATTAAATTTGTTCCCAAAAGGATTTGGTGAATTCGCAAACCTAAAATAAGATATTCAGTTTCAGTAAATTATGGAACTCTAAAAGAGTCAAAATCATGAATGAAACTTAAGGGGTAATATCACCTTGTGTTCACTAAATTTTTCGTGATTTTCTGAGACGTATCACGGACGATAGGAACTAGATAGAGATATGAAGTTATATGGATATGAAAGTACTGGTATTTAACTACAAAACACATGTTTTATTTTAATTTTACGATACAAAATTGCGGCACAGCAAGGAAAACAAAAATTTTCGAACTTTCGACATGGGCGTACCCGTACCGCTACAGGTTACAATTTTTAATCTGGAACAAAAAACTAAAAAGTCTCTTAAAATATAGTCCAAAAACTAGTGAACGTTGTAGGATTTTTTCGAAAAATTTATTTTTTTTTAAAATGGCGTTAATTTGAACTTTTTTTTCTTGTTTTCTCGAAAAAAATTTACCCAAAATCGCTGATAAAATCTATAAAAATCAAGTTTGTTATAAGTATTCTAGGTTAAAAGTACCTGATCATGTTCATGAACAAGTTAATAAATTGAACTATGCTCATTAAGGGGTTAGCTCTAGTCAAAGAGGTGAAAAAATGACTTTTTTAAATAATCATTTTTTGCAGTTATTACATTTATTTTACAAAAATAATTACGCAGAGTTATTACATCATGTTTTAACTTGATTTTAACAAAATTTGAAAAAACAAAAATTAATGTTTAAAAAAGTTATCGCCATATTTGTGGGACCCCGTCCCACAGGTCGTGTTTTGCGGTGACAATCATAACAATTTACTTATTCATCTGAAATCAATCAAGTTAAGGGAATCATTAGTTTAATAGTTAATCTTGTCCTTGATCGAAGCTTTTTATATATTTTTTTTAAATTGTCAAAATGGCGGTTTCTGAAAGTTTACTTCCTGATTTTCAAGCCAAAAACCATTAGTTTATTGTTAAAAAAAAAAAAAAAATAATAAGTTTTTGGAGAAAATCGAAATCCTTCGATCGAGGACAAGTTTTTTTTGCTTACAATAAATTGTATATAAATTTCATCCAAATCCGTCTAGTAGTTTTGAATTATAATTGTCAACGACTTTGAAAACATAGTTTTGAGAAAAACGCGTTCTCATTAGCGCATTGCTGAGAGCCCTTCAGTAAATGTGGGATATCTCGAAAACTATTTGTCTGGTTGACAATGTCAGGAAATTGTCAGGAAATATTTTCAAGGTTTCATACTTTCTTGAAGTGCAAACAGAAATCGATTTTTTGAAAATTCTAACTAGACCTAACCCCTTAAACAAAAAGTTGAAGTCAAACGATTTATATAAACTTTCATAGCTTTGAAATTGTTGTAAAGGTCTGCTATCGATAATAAGTTTATCTGGTAAATTTGTAATCATCCATTGAAAATTCTCGGACTAATTCAAATAAATCATAATTAAAGCAGAATCGGAGTTCAAAGGGCTTGCCGATGTTCAAACAAATTTCGAAATGATAAAGTTCGAAAAGTGTCTGAATTGTATCAAGCCGCACAATCATGAATTTCTAAGCATTCAATTTACCGGCTCTTGGAGGTTCTTTATGCGTAGGAAAAAAAGTAAACTTTCCCTGAGGACAACTCAATACCTGAATCGAACTTTTCTTTTAAGTTTGCATTACAGGGTGAAAGTTTATTTGAAGAAAATACACTTAGAGAAATTTAAGGAAGGCAAACGAAGGACCACCAGCACACATAATTCGGAAAAGAGTTCGAGGCCAGTCGTTGCCGTGTGCCCGCCCACAGGTGTGTAATAAGCGAAAATCCGGGCCCGGGCGTTCCATTAAAACTTTATGGAAAATGTTCGGGCTTAACCGACGTTTTATTCCCTCACCCCTCGACGCACAAAGTTTTCGGACGGCGCAATAATCGCAGAGAAAAGCTTACGTTAAGGCGCGTCGCAGCAGAGATTAAGGCCATAACTAACTTGGTAAGTCGGTTCGGAATTCCGAGCACGTTGACAAATGAATTTCATAAATTGTTATGGACGTGCTGCGTTTATTTGATTTTTTTTTCTTTTTTTTTTTTAGATTCTACTTTAGGTGGAAATATTTAATTCAGGTCAATGCCGCCCATGGCTTTAAGTATAGGGCACCTGTCTTAAATGAATTAGCAGGAAGAATTTCCACTGGTTCTCAACCTCTCCACACTTACGTGTCGGGTTTTCTAAATTACGGGGGAGCAGCGAAGATTGATTTCGCCCAGAACATCATTATTTCTCGCCCGTGTTCCGATGGGATCTCGACGATTCAATTTGAAAAATGCAACAGTGCACTCGCTCAAATTCCGGAAGTTCACAATTGATTTCCCCCCAGCACCGTGTCAGCACGGGGTGTCGGGCTAAAATGGATCGTCGTTAGCTCCCAGTAAATCTTTTAATAAAATGATTCCGAAGGAGCTCCATCCTGTAAATCCCTTCGTAAAATTATTGTCGTTCGGTGCACAAAAACATGCTCCACTTTGCCCCAATGGCGGGGGCGACGACGACGTCGACGGTCGTACTACGGACGGGTTGTCGAGCAACTCACTATTTCATCACGCATTAGCAGAATCCATGTTCCATGGCGAGATGCTCGAAATATTTGGAAAGTCAAATGAGATTGTTATCCGTAATGGCCCATTATTTTCCACTCTCGAATAATCTTGCGAGGGCTTTGTTGTATGTGCGGAACAAGCGTTACACGGCCGGAAGACGTGCCGAGACCGGGAAGTGATATACGCGTGTACGTTACGTTCCACCACTCATTTTTCGGTGTTTCTAACGTGAACCGTCGATTCTAGATATGCAGACATGGCGCCGCGACGCCCCACTGTACCGTGCCGTCTTTTTTTCGTAGCCGCACTCTATCCGAATATGGATAAAAGTGAGGCGGCTGTCTGTAATTAAGTGCTTGCCACATTTAGTCATAATTTACAAATTGCTCTCTGCTTGACGCTTTAATTGGAGAAATGTGTCAGGCGTGCAACACCAGCCAGTTGTTTACGAGATCTAATTAAAACTTCTTCTGCAGTCTGCAGCACTGAGAGGATTCTCTGCTGGAGTATTTCGGCCGTTTTAGAAATCTATGTTAGTAATCCTTTATAAGCGCTTTTAGCAAAATATGTTTGTCAAATGCAATTGTCTATTGTTTCTCGTGATCGTTTAAGAAAGCAATATTTAGCTGATTTTATGTATTTTTAATATTCAGACAAAATATACCTATTAGTAGAATATGTGAATGTTATTGAACGTTACTAGATTTACAGTTTCTTATTTTACTAATTTTTTGTAAAGTTTTCATTACTATTTGTGTCGAAAACTTATGCAATGTTATTATAAAAGTAATTAAATCGAATAAAGCGTTAACAATGAAAAAAGTTGTAGCTTTTACTTTCATCTAAAAAGTTACGACCATGAAAATCGCCAATGTCTGCAATATGTGACTTGATTTTAGTCGAACTAAGATGAGCTCTTAGCTGACCTAAGCCAGTCTAAATCCATATTTAAGCAATCATATAATATATAATTAATACTTTAATAAGTGTTTAACTAGAATATTAAATATTATTGAAATTGATTGGGTGGTTTAGAAGTTATGGTGAAATCATCAAGCATTGTAAAGTACACTCTAAACAATTTTCGTATAATATTACCCTTTTTTGAAAAAAAAAATAATGGTAGTAAAATTACACTTAAAAAATTACATAACTTTTTGTGTAACAATTAACTTTCCTTGTGTAAGAATATTACTTTTTTTAAAGTAGCTAAATTTACATACATATAGCGGAAGGTCCAAATTTGATCCTCGTAAGCCAAGGCTAGTCAAACATTCTAAATGTGAATAGAATTGAGAAAAGAAAAGGTAAAAAGGTAAAGATTAACTAAAAAAGGTGTTTTCAGCAAGTTGCTTCTTCTAATTAAAAGTAGAATAAGTTGGGGTAATGTGAGCTACGTTTTTATTTTACTTTATATAGAATTGTCAAAAAATGTCTTTGTCCTAGACAAAGTAGGACTTACCTTTCTTTTCGCGCGCGGATTTTTCATGCTTTGATTTCATAAAAAAAATTTAACTGACACAAAAAATATGGTTCTTTTGGATTTTTAAAAATGTTGGGGGTAATGTGAACCTCCCCTAAAATTCGCTTTTTTATTTTGTGCTAAAACATCCTCTTGAATTACGATTGCAGTAGGAATATTGCGAAATCTTGACTAATTTAAACTGGGAAATCGGCATTGATTTGTGAATGAGTTCTGTTTGGGTCAGGGGTCTCTGGAAGCCAAATTATAAATAATTGGGTCCAATCAATAACTTACCGCAATTACCTGTTAATCGGATTAAACTCAGACCGGATCTAAAACGCTTGTGTTTCCCTTCTATTGCAGATAACAAATTCATCTGTGACTGCCGACTGTCGTGGATATTCGATTTGCGGAACCGCACCAGGAATACCAACCTGAGGAAGTCGCTGGAGGAGATCGAGTGCATGCTCTTCGGGAAGAACCACATGCCGCCCTCGAATGAGGTCCTAATGAACGTAATCAGCCGAAGGACCAACGAAGCGAACATCCCCAGCCGGGAGGCGTTGTTCCACGAGACCCGGAACCGCCCGGCCGCCGAATTTGACCCGGAGTACTACGAGGACGAGGCGCCCTACGACGTCGCCGAGAAGGGCAAAATCGTGGAGCTCCTCAAGATTCCCGCCGAAAGCCTGCCGTGTCCCGAGGAATTGAGCGACCCCACCGAGCTCCCCCTGTCCCGCGAGTCAATCGGAATGGACGTGAGGGGCACTTTCCAGTCCTCGAACCGAAGCCCCCTGGAGCACCTCAGCCCCCTCGTGGCCGCCGCAGTGTCCCTGGGCCACGTAATCCGATTGCTTGTGTTTATATCGTAGATGGCGCTCCGGGCGGAACGTGATGCTGTGCGGATGATTTACGCTTACGTGCTCCTCACTTTTAGTTACGTCGACCATCCTCCAATATCTGTATAAATTGATTTCCTCTATTTTGCCATTAGAACAAGATTAAGCGAGCGATTCAGTTGTCTTAGGAAGCCCCCCACCCCGTAGATGCACCACCTCCACGATTTGTTTTGTTCCCAGAAATCGACTAGGGCAGGTGAACCCGTTCTCGTGTTAACCCTTTAAATTTGTTATCGAACTTAGAACTTAGAGCAAAACCCTTGCAGATTCTACAACTTATGAGTAGGCAACCGAAACACCCCCAAAGTTGCCACATTAGATGCAGGCGAATTCAAACTTTTCTAGCACAAAACGTCAGAATTAGGTAGTACATGATATGTAAATGCAGGGAACAGTCTTAACTTTTTAGAATTTAGGCAGTCCAGAGAACTTTATTCTTCAGTGTTGTTTATCGATTGGATGTATATAGGTAACGAGTAGACCAACTAGCGGTGACTTCCAACCATACGAACATAAAAATGATTGGCAACTCTATTGATGCAGAAGCTGACGCTCAAAATTTTTAAATAAAATAGCCGAATGTTACGTAAAAACAGACGGTGTACATTTTTCAAAATGTTTTTTGGGTAAGTAAACCACTCTTAGACTAGACCTTACTCGATTAGTGAAATCCCGTGATATATCGCGGTGAAAGGTTTGATGGAGAAGAGGCGATATTATTTCTCTGTAAATAGACATTCTGCGTTCTTTTTATATAAGGTAACGTCTAAAGTAATTTAACATTTATATGAACTACATAAGTAAAATTACATTAAGATATAAGATCGGAAGGGCTCTCTTTACAGGGCCTTTGTTTATTTATCGTTGTTGCTATCTTTCCTGTTACCACTGGAGCACTCTTCAAGGGAAGCAGGCCTATAAATGCACTTGACGTGAAATACGGCAATTTGTTACTAATGCTAAACTAAAAGGCTTTTATCGTTCCTACTTCCCTGCTTCTAAATATTTTACTATCTTTTTTATTTTAAATAAATCAAGAATCTTCTCTGCCTTTCTATTCTCATTAATATATTAGTACCATTTATTTAATTAAATAATATTATGTAGAGAAAAAATATCATTAAAAAAATATTAGGCTTTCAGTTCCTCTTTCAACAAAGGTGTCTTCATTTATGTCCTAATTTTAGACTATTCTAGATTTCTAAACTCTTTAGGTATTTATTTCCATGAAAAGTGCTTACTAGCAATAGTATAATATATATATCAAAAATAATAAAAAACTTTCATATTCAAATCGCCTGAATAGTGTATGTATGTTGAAAAAACAAATTTTTGCTGGCCAATGACGATTAATGTATTCGTGGTTTTAAATTCTAAAAAAGTATTAGGTTTGAAATTTATTATCATAATCGATATGTAGGTAAAATTGACAGATTTCTAATTTCTGCTCATATATTCTGATTCTATGGCTGTGTTTTTTTGATGATCTGATCCGGACTAACATTCGCAGGAAATTTGCAAATGGAGACTCCTAACAAAATATTTCTTAATTTTGTTAAAAAAACATCAAATTGCATTGATTTATACCCATTTAGTATCAAAAACTAAATTCAATAAATTTTTTAGTTCATGACTTGAAGTTTGAATGGGTTAAAAGCATTGCATATTGCTGGACTTTTTGCAAATTTTAAAAACTCTGCTTTAGGACAAAGTATAAAAAAATTAATTCAATGCGGAATTTGAGAACCAAATCAGATCATCAAAAAAATACATCTCATTTATCTTGAGGCATTTCTGTAAAATACAAGGGATATATTTGTTTAAGCATTAACAACTTTCTATCAAGAAATTTTTTTAAGTAAACAAAGTTTGTTTCTAAGACCTCTGGATTCTTGTTCTGAAATACCTGGCCCCAAACTAACGATTTACATATATTTGAAATTTCTAATCATCATACAAAATACTACTTAGAGAACGAAAAAAGCCTTTGAAACTTAACTTCAAACTAGTGTATTTAACAATGTGAAGCTCCTTTGTGAACTGTCCACCAGTGGTCTGCTTTTAGTTACACACTTCAAAATTTTATTATAGTAGCATAAGACTGAAAAAAATATTTTAGAGTAAAAAAAAAAATTAAAAAAAGTAAAATAAATAAAAAAAAATATAAATACACTGATAAACTTGAAATAAATTTTAAAAAAATGAAGAAAGGTAAAGGGAACGTGTAAGAATTATATTTATAAAGTGAACCCATTAAATACAAACATATGAGTGTAAAAATTTTTGGCATTAATATTAATCAATGGAAATCTATTTTTGAAAGGTAAAAATATTTTAGTTGACAATCAAGATGATAAGATTAGTTTTAACGGACAAAGTGGTGTAATATAAAAAGGTTATATAAGAAGCCATAAATTATTAACTACCGTAGGGTTACCAGCATAATAATAGAGGTTATGTGTTTTAAGCAATTTTTTTCCTATATTCGCGTAAAGAGAAGTGTTCCTTTCCTGTCCCTCGCTCGCCTGGCGGCGCCGCCAGCTAGGCTGCCTCTTCTGACTGTTAAACTTTAACGGCGTGCAGCGCCCCGGGGAGGCTCCGGAGCGCCAACCTTTTTAATACACTAATGTTTTCGACCTGTTAAAATTTAATAAGCAGAAGAGCTTTCCTCTACATTTAACATATTTTGCGTACCGGCAAGCGCCCACGGGCCGCATCCTCTCCCGAAATTCTAGAAATTCAAACATTTTTCCGGCAAAGGCAGTCGTTTGTAGTCGCCTCCCGACGGCTCCGTTCATTTCACATATTTTCCGATGAATGTTTGTTTGCACGAAGTTCCATTTCCGCCGCAATCAATCCCACAATCCCTGCGATCCCGCACAAGTGAATGTAAAACGATTGTTGAAAATGAAACGGAGAGATCCGCGATGTGCTTCATTTCTTCGCATTTAAGTTATTTTTTTATCGAATAAATAATAAAATATTTGGTAAATTCTAAAGGGACATGTTTTTATTAAATCGCAAAACCTTGCCACGCCCGCGTCTTGCCCAGCAAAATTAAATGAGAAATTGATTGCAAGGAAAGGTCCCCAGGTGAAAAAGGTCAAAGGAAAGGTTTTTGGGTTCTCGGGCTGAGATGCCGGCACGATATTGTAATTCCAAGGAAATTGAATAAAAGTTTCATTAACAATTTCATCTCCTTTTGTAGCTGACTTCGAAGGACCTGAGCGAAATGGAGATGAAAGCAATATTTGAGTCATTCCGGTCTCGTCGGCGTTATGAATTACAGAGCGCGGATATTTATTGGAGCAATTCCTTTGGAAATCTGCTCCTTTTCATGGTGAATTTGTTAATTACTTTTTTATCTAGGCCCTCGATTGATTCCCTTTGATCCTTTGTCCGCTTTCTTCTATCGGGGATTTAAATCAGAGGTTGAAACCGTGTTTTATTGCAGTATTTTCTATAATTTATCATTTGTCGGTTTCTAACCGCCCTGCCGCCTCAACCGCCTTCGAGTTGTTCAAATTTCGCTCGATAAGAGAAACGTAATCCGAATTGAATATCTCTTCTCAGTTTTATCCCTTTGCTGGTGTTAATTCAAATAAGGGATTTGTTAGCTGGAACAACGAGAACAAGATTTACAGTGGTATCAACTCCATTAAGGTCGTAATGCGGTTTCCAGATTATATTCATGGAAAAAGACTGACTGTCATCTCTTTTAAATTTCGCGTTTTATTGAGGATAAATCAAGTTAGGTATCTTAAACGTAAATCGAAAACGCAGAATATAGACTATAATTTATTGAAATGTAATCATTACTTCTCAAACCTATAACTGTTCTTTTAATTTATTTGTGGTTGCAACTTTGAAGTAAATTTTAAGTCAGGATTTAATTTTAATCCTTAAGAGATTTTCATCTTCGCATCCGCAAAAGTCTTTTGGATAATTGATTTTAATACCCCTCAGTACCCCCAGTAAAAGTTTAACTTTACAGTAAAACAAAAGTAAAAAGTACATATATTGTTATACCAGCGACACACTACTGAAATTTAGAATTTCGAGCCTTTTCAATTTCACAATATTATTGTATTGCTTTGAAATTAAAGTTAAATTTTTGTCAAAATCTCTTTTTAACAGAATATTCGCCTGAAATTTTTTTAAGAATTCAGAGGTAGGTAATATGATATATTTCTGAAATTGAGAACACTCGAATTTCTAAATTTGGTGTGTCCCTGGTATTATATTTATTTGTAACAATGTGCACAAAATATGTGACAAATATTTTAAGCCAACGTCTTTCTTTAATTCCATAAAAATTCAACTGAATGCGAGTATTGAAAAAAAAAATCGGCCAAGTGCGAGTCAGACTCGCGCACCGTTGGTTCCGTAATTTTTTTTGTGATGGAACAACAAAATAACGATTTTCGGGGTTTTTAATACATACTTGTGCTGTAAGACCTTCCTTCTTGTCAAATTTCATGATTCTAGGACCTAGGTCTATTAGAAGTAACCTATGCCTATAGGTTTTGATTCCTTTGCGAAGTGTTAGAAAATAAGGCTCAAATGGCCGTGTCTTTGGATTGCATTGAGTTAGAAGCTTGATTTTTTTACAGATTCAAGGGACATAAGTATTTGTTGTTAATTTAAACTTGATACCTCCACGCGTTCCTGAGAAAAAGGGTCTTGATAGACAGACAGACGGACGGACAACTAAAGTGATGCTATAAGGGCTCCGTTCTTTTCCTTTTGAGGTACGAAACCCTAAAAGTAGTATCAAATTGATACTAAAATCTCTTGAGGGTTAAAAATTAGCTACCTACCCAAAAAACTATTGTACTATAGGTACTACTTCTATTTCATATATTGATCCATTGAAATAGAATTGGGGGCTAAATAATTTATCACCGCATATTTAAAGTTGGAAATTATGTTCGCATAATATATGTAAGTATAATAATCGTATATTTTGACGATATTTTCCGTCATACAAAGATGAAAACTGTCAAATCAGGTGAGCGAGAAGATCAAACAATCTAATTTCTTTTAAATCACGAAACTTTTATCAATATAATTATAATACGAATTTTATTTAAATATTTGTTGAAGATTAAAGACACAATGGCGTATATTCCAAAAATCTGAGAGCTTCAGACTCAATTTTTGTATAAGAAACTGAGTTTCAAATTGAGACTGAGCTTTTCTAGGTAAAAATTTCTATGTAAAAATTGAGGCTGAATTTTAACAAACTTTTTTAGCATATACAAGCCACTAAGTTAAAATTTCCATGTCAAGGAATTATTTTGTTCAGTTTTTAAAGTGGAAGTGCATTCGCTATTATATATTTGTTTTATATGCAGGTAAGTAAATTTTTTTAATTTTCCCTAAAAAACATTAGAAGTGAAAGTGTAAGTGCAGAAAAGCTTTTACTCTGAATCAAGTAATTGGAAAAAATATATAAGCGTCAATTCTACATAAATTTATTTTCAGTGCTCTTTTCTCATATTTTTAGTATATGTAAATACAAAAAGTTTCGATTATGTGTCTTTTGAATAAATAAAAAAAAACTATAATCTAAAATTCAATGCGTTGTTTGAATACTAACTGCAGGGAAAGTTTAGAAATAAATAATTTGTAAAAAATCGTGCTTGCAACATAGTACATTTTTATTTCCAGCTACTCTAAACTTTTGATAACATATAACAACGGGTAAAGCGGCAAATAATGGAATTATTCCATAAATTCGTTCTTTCATAAAAAAAATTGTATATGCGCTCAAACAAAGCTGACCCCTTAGAGTTCGCTGAATTGAAACGACTATTAAAAAAGCAGCCGAAACCGTCGGGAAACTTTATTTTTTATTGCGAAAAATTTTTGCATTTACTTATTTTATGTCCACTTGTTCCAGCTGAATATTTCAAAAAAATTCCATGCGAAATTCATGCGATGATTGGAAAAAGCCAGCTGTAACTGATATCAGGTGAATTTCGGCGTATTCTGATTGAAAATTTATCCGGGTATCGGAGGTACACCTAACATGTTTCGAAATTTTTAGATGCTATGCTCCTGCTCGTATTACGCGAGACTGCTATGGGATGGTGTTGATATATGAGAATTTTGATTAGACGTATGATGGATGGCATAAAGTTTCAATTCGTATAGTGTACAAAATTCAAGTGTTTTGGTAATCATGCAGTTGCGATTCGGAGCCATAAACAAAGAGATATTGCATTGTTTTTATTTGGATAACCACTTCGCAGCCATGAAAAGAAATCCGCTTTAACACTACTTAGATTCCTACAGAAAATATAAATAAAATACGACTATAAAAAACAATCTCATTTTTCTTATAATACAATAGTGAGTTTAACGCTTTTTGCATTTACATATCTTTTCATAAAATATTGCAGAATACGAATTGGTGACAGATTTATTGTATAATGTATGTAATTTAAAAAGTTCCTTGTCTCTTTTAAAACTTAACATAATTTAAAACGTAACATAATATGTAAGAATAATTCAAATTATCATTAATCAATGATAAAATAGGAGGGTGATTTTGTTTGCATCATAAAGGTATGGGATAGCATTATTAGCATTATTAAATGGAAAAAAAATGACACTGAGAATTGTAAGAACTAGACTAATAAGGCAGTTTTCGAATTTAAATGTACTGGCACTTATAAATCTATTTTTTCATATAGGCGCTTTGCACTAACACATTTTATCTTCCAAACTTGATTCTAAAGTACGCTAAAAATTTTTAGTTATTGTGATCGAAAATAATGTAGAGAAGTTAAATTCGAACAGTCTATAAGCACCAATAAAAGTGTCCAGAGCAAGTGCGTTCCAAAGAGTTAGCGAAAAGTCCAAGTCGAAAATGGCATAAATGATAGCATATACATTATTATTATCATTCTAAATGCTTTATGGAGGAAAATTTTAAAAACCTCGTAAAGTGGTCAAGATAAATAAAATTTTTGCTATAGTTGATAAATAGGAATTAACTATTAGATTAAATACCTATATCTGTTTTAAAATACGTATACATGATTTTTAGACTGTGTTCGCTTTTTTACATATAAAATTATGATACCAATTCCCAAGGAACTAAAATTATTTACAAAATTATTAAGATCTGGTTACAGCGCCATATATCATCGGCGAAAAGGTTGATGTGACGATCTAAATTTTTTTTCTAACTTCGGGTATCTACTTATATTTATAATATTGGGCTTAATGCTGATCCTTTGTTTTAATAGTTCTCCATGTAGTATCCCTACTATCTGACATACTGATTTTCAGAAAAGTTATAACCATTTGAAGTTTTCTTGTCTTTAGCTTATCAGTACCATCATCAACAGAGCCCATAACTTGTGGTTATCTCAAAGTAGCCTTATATTTAGTCGGTACTCATGGTTGCTATATTCCATAAATGAAAATAAAAGTATTGAATTTTGTAAGCTGTGTGAACATAGGCACAAACCTGCATATATTAAACGGCCTTTTGAGATTATTCTGTTCAAAAAGTTAAACTGTAAATATCTTAACTATCCCTAACAACATCTTGAATATTTTAACATCAATTTTCCTGTAAAGCAAAGTTTGACAGTTTAAATTGGAGCTAAGACAGGTTCTAAGCATTCGAGGAAAACATCCTCAGTGTCATGGCTGTGCACTGACCCATTTGTTTGTGCGGGGGCGCGGGCAATTTGAGTGTTCGCTCGCTGTTATAAATACAATTTCCCTGCTCCCCTAGCATTCATTATTGAAAGCAAAACGCCCCACTAAAATATTTACGGGGAAATTTAAGATCAGAATCACAAATCACCCGAACGAATAGTCGATATCAGCGAGGGGACCCTGATTTTCGGTACGTGAGGGTAATAGCCGCATTATCACGATATGAAAACACACTCAAGCGTAAGAAGAACATTGAAATTTTCCGTACATGACCAATCTTCAAAGGAGTGGCGAACGAGGCCCCCCATGCTGACGTAAAATTTCACATATGGCCTAATTGAATCGAAATCCCCAGGGCGCTTCCTTTGCCGGATTTTCTTTTGCTTTAATGGAGATTATTGAGCAATAATTGTCTATCGGAACGTATACGAAGAATGGATGGCGGGATGAGAAATTTTTTTATTCCAGGAAGACATAAGGCCCAAACTCAGTGGGTGTGGGCTTCTCAAGGAAAAGTCGCAAAGTGCATTTGTCTTGCCAACAAAGGCAACACTATTTCCATTTCATGCCGGAGAATGTCAAGTAGGGAAAAGAAAACAAACTTTTAAGAAAGAAAACTTTCCAAGTTGTTGTTGATAACCAGGGCAGGGCAATATATTTCACCCGGAATAAACTCCCGTCCTTCTTTTGGCGACTTCTACAGGCATGCCATAAAAATCGTTTACTGTTTTACTTTTAAAACATGTTAATTTTCTGGTTTAAATACGATTTATCAGTCGATTCAATCTGTATAATTTCTTAATTGCGATTAAATTTTACAAAGCTTCATGTTTTTATATCCATGTTGTATGCATGTTTCATCGAGCTACAACACCGGTTTGAGAAGTTTGCATAAGTAGTATAATATACGATTTTCTGTTCAAAGTACAGTCGATACTTAAGACATCAATCTATGGAAAAATAAATAGTTTTAGTAGAAAGCATAGGGAGTGAAAGAAAACGAAATTATTTCCTATGTATTTAAAGGAAAATATATCGAAAAGTACAAGGGATTCAACTGTAACTAAGAAATATTGTAGGATTTTTGATTTCCATAATTAAGCTCACAGGAAACCTAGTTTTCTGTTATACATATATTTTAAAGAAAAACTATTTTAAAAGTTCAATTTACTTTGTATATATCTTAGAAAAGTATTTTCGTTGAATTTTTGTAATCTAAGTTATAACTATAAAAGAAAGTGATATGAGAGCAAAAGGAAATAGCTTTAAAATCGACTATATGTATAATTAGTTAATTCATTTTATTTACTAATTAAAACAAAATGGTATGTATGGGAATCTTATTTGATCCCACATATTATTTTTATTTATTGATATTATGCATTTAACCTTATTTATAACTTTAATATTTTCATATTTTATTGTACAAATCATTTTTTTTATAAAATAAATTTTTAAGACATTTTGAATGTGAAAACAAAAAGTGAAAACTGAAAATATTTTCGGAAAAATTGATTAAAATAATTATCAGCTGAAAGTTAGCTAACTTGATAAAAAAATGTGTCAGAACACTGACTCGCCACAGTATGGGTTGCTTATTCAAATAATCGTCTCGAAAATATAATTTTAATATGTATAATTATAGTATTTGATCTACATTATTTTCTGCGCTTTAGTTTACTGTACTACAATTTTTTCGATATTCGTAACACATTTGTTGAATGGCTGTCTTCTATAAATTTAATTTTTTACTGTATTAATTTATATTACTACATCGTATTATGTAGGTATATGTATATATTAAAAATAAAGAGAAAAAGTAGGAAACCATCCCTTCTCTCGCAAATAAAATCTTTTTGAATTTTCTGCGTTCTCCATTATTTTCTGAAGGGCAATGTGGCACGGGGGGGGCAGTAATTTTTTAAATTCATAACTAAAATCATTAAAACAAACGATGGAATCTGCTAAGCTAGCATGTTTAACGTTGGACCCCGGTGTGACGTCAGCTTAAGGATTGTCAGCGCCCTGAAAGCAGGACAGATAAAGAAGTCCTCTCGGCAGCAATGTTTGAGGAAAATCTTAAAGAATCCTCGAGTTTATTTCACGTCGCGACGCCCAAGGGGGTGCGAGGGGCCCCGGTGGCTCGGCGGGGGATATTGAAGGAATCTGATACTAAATTGCTAAAGCTCCTAGGATTACTGAGGTCGGCAAGTTAAAAGTGGTACCGGGTATTCATGGAGATGGGGCAGAAACTTTCGACGTATTATGTCTGCCATATTATACGTGACCTAATATTCGAAAGAACTGGTGGCTTCCTCCCTATTCCCCGACGTCTTATTTCACAGCGAGACATTCCCGCTGCACGTGAAGTCAGGAAGGTCCATTAAATATGTATGAAGCCTCATTACGACGCCTGAGTACACATTTCCACGAAACTTTGAACTCGTCCTCGCAACAGGAACTGGGGCTGCGGATCTGCTTGTAGAACCCATAGAAGTCGCGCACATTTGTTCTAGATAATTAGCTACGCCTTCGGTAGTTGGAATCCAACTCGTTTCCACTTGGGGCCCCTTGGCGCTCGGCCCCTCGCCCCCAATTTCTCATCGAGTGACATCATAATTCGCTCGTTTAATTGCGAATGTAATGATCCTGAGGTTCATTCAAAGCAGCAAGTGCGAATATGTTAATTATTGCACGCACTTAATTACACCTACAAGTCCCCTTAAGAAGCCATGTTTAGGAGACTGAATGCCGTGTACCAGCAGTGTCTGGTGCGATTTATCAAATATTTGAATGTATTCATTTGAGTGCCTCGCATCGTGCCAAACTGATATTAAATGAGGTTAGTAAAAATAGGAAGTAGTTTTTAAACTCTAATCAGCTGAGATACACCTTAGGAACTACTGCAAACTTTCAATATAAGTCGATAAGCTGATGTTATTACATCACTTACACTCAAATTACTCAACTCAATAATGTTATACGTGTATATTCAATTAGATAACTTTTATAAATATAGTTTAATATTAAATATTCAGCATCACGACTTATAACTACTCTAAATGAAGAAGACAAAATATGTATATAATAGTACATTCAGCAGTTAATTAAGAGTCAAAAATTTACACATTAAAAATTGGCGGAAACAATTTTCGTAGTTACTATTACCGAAGTTCTAAACTTCTTAAACATAAAATTTTACAATTTTGAGCAGTTATACTTTCCATCAAAATAGACTATGTGTAAATGTGTAAATTTGTTAATACGTATTTTATAATGCAGGCTAATAGAAAATTCTCTAAAACATATTTTTATGTCCAAAAGCAAGCATATGTATTATGAACCGTTGCAAGGACAATTGATACCATTTATTTTTTGAAGATTATTTCATCTATTTATTTCAATCCCCGAAACATTGAGGTAGATCTGAACAAAACAGAAAAAGACAAAACTTTGGGGACAGATTTTAATAATTTTACCAAATTTGTGGACATTTGCATAATCGACTTTATCACTTTTGTACCTATTAATAAGAAATGTGGACATTAAACTGAATTTTTTTATAACTGCATACAATTTATGAAAATATCCCGTGTTTTTGATAAATATTACATGTTTTACAGTATTTTACACAAATTTGATATAAACAATGTATGAAAAATTTGAGCTCACTAAAGCAGAAAATTTGCTAAAATCGATTTGCATGATTTAAAATGAAAAATGGATAAGTGATATATTTATTTGGAGTAAGACATACAATATCTTTTAGTTTTCAAAGAAAATATCAATTATCATACAAAGAAACAAAAGAAAAGAAACAATAAAAACGTAATTTTCAATGTAGGCCAAAGAATTTAGACCTAAGCATATTTTTCAATTGATGGGAAGATAAATTAAAATCGAAAATATCATGATGCAAATTTAACAAATTGGCGATGGACGTGACTATTAACTCTGAGACCAGGCGAGGAACAGCTAACGAAAATAGAGACAACAGCTGCGGACAGTCACATCACATTCATCACTTAAACTCTTGGAGCCCAGAACGAATCAGGAGATCGTACGCCTATACCCTTGAGCGCGAATTGCAAAAATCTTCTCTGCACAGCCTCAATGTGATCACATTGGAATTTATAAAAAGGCATCCATGCAGAACTTGCATATTCTGTAATGGGGCGAACAAATAAACTGAATAGAGTTTTTGTGATATAAGGATCATCAAAAATCTTAGACCATCTCTCAACACGTTCACGACGGCGCTGTCCAGATTCAGTGTTATGTGAGCCCATAAATCTCAAAAGTGAAATAGCCTTATTAATAATCGTATTTATGTGCTCGTCAAAGAAAAACTTAGTATTAAAAGTAAAGGTAAGACGTGAGAGTTAACTATAACCATCCGTGGAATATTGGTAACCAATAGGTGTTTTATTCTGCATAAAAGACACAAATGTGCATTTACTTACGTACGTTAAATGGTAGATAATTTAAGGCACACCACACAGAGAAATTATTTAAGTTGTCATTAAGTATAAGGCAGTTGTTAGGACAACGAATAGAGCGGAAAATTGTTCAATCGTCATCATATAAAATAATTTTAGAGTGGGAAGTTAAACAAAATCATACATGAAAACAACTTTAGTTAAAAAAAATGTTTGAAATTATAGGTCGAGTCTAGAAAAACTTAGCTTTCAGTAAATTTCGCCTTGATATTTTCAACAAACATTCTTTGAATTAAAGTAAAATAGTCTGTTAAAATGAAAATGTCGCTCAACTTGCTACTGAAGAAAATATGAAACTTTTGTCTCCTTTCTGAAAAGAGCAAACTAAACAAATTAAAAGCAGTTACTTGCAAAACTTGGAAATGTTCTTGCCCTTCAACTGCCTTGCAATGTTCGCAATTTGCCCAATATACTTTTCCTGTGGCGCAGAAAAAGCAGCGAGGCATTAGTCCGGCGGTGGCTCCATTAAAACCTAATCGAGGCCTGCGATTGCGGACATGTTTCTTTAATAACGCGCCTTTCACGGCCGTTTCCTGTGATAAGTCCTGGCTTTTCGCTCCTCCTCCGTCAAAAGTCCTTCGGATTACTGCGCGCCAGACCACTTTTTCCCAACTTCAATGGAGGCCGTACGTCAGTTAAGAGGCGCTGGCGGCGCACGTAACCGCGGAATGTTCGAACATCAACCGCCGTAATTATGCCCGTGTGCCTGAATTTGGGACGTTTGTGCAAACAGTGAGCCTCCAGAGTGCCCTAGACGTTCGAAATAATTCTTGTAATTGTTTTACCATTTTTTTGCCTTCGTAACATTTTTATGAACATCGGTAACTGAAATACAGTGGCACCGACACTACCACCCAAATTGCCACGGATCACGCGAGCCCAGCCCGAGGGAAAAGAAAAATTGTAAACGGATATGTTCCATTTCACAGAATATGCATTAGGACGTGGCTTGATCCAGCGTTTAATTATGGTTTGCTTTTTAATTACAAGAAATTCGCATCTAATCAGACGCAGGGCAGAACACGTTCCACTTATTGCCGTACGCCATGAAAGGAATTGATTTGCTGGCCGGCGGCCGCCACCCGCGTCTGCCGCCTGCCAGAGTCGGCTTCGTGGTTCTTGCGATTGGAGCTGTTTTTATTAAAACCTACTGAGTTGGTTTATGACCTGGCCCTATAAAAGCTAATTTCTTTTGACCGCACATTTCAATTCAAGACATAATTTCAATAGAAAGATTACATGGATTTGAAATCCAAAACATTGATAGACATCAGATATGAATATGTAGGGGAGACTTGGGCTGGTTGTGGTTTTTAAAACAACATAGATTATTTTACGTGATTCCAAGTTTGTTTGATTCAATAACTATTCAAGATTCTAATGTAAGAATAATTTTAGATTTACGCCTATTAGAATTGCTATAAGCAAGCGAAATCTGGAAAAAGAGCCGTGTAACTTTTAGCCCCGCGCCTGGGGCTGGTTGTTACACCATACGGGGCAAAATGTTACAACAAGAAACAAACATAATCTGAGGCTTTTTATTAAGGTCGATCAAAATTTGTTTACTCATTTTAGACATAAAACACAGTCTTTTTATGCTTACAAAGTGTAAAGGTGTATACGACTGCTGTCTCATCAAAATAAAAATTTGGTAACTTAGGAATTTAATGAAATTTATAAACTTATTTCTTAAACAAAAAATTTGGCATACTATTTCTTTTATGCCTTTTATCCTTATGCTTCACAAAAACAAAAAAATTGGTAGCTTTTAACTCTTAAAAATAATAAATAACTATTCTTTCCTAAACAAAAACTAAGGTAGATACTACCGAGAAGTACATGTAACAACCTGCCCCGAAGAAATGTAACTTTTAGCCCCGACCCCAAAATTTAGCCTTTAAGGTTAAGTAGAAAAAAATCTAGTAGAAATAACTGTATTATGATATATTTAACAGAAAAAGAAAGCATTATGGCACAAATATACATTACCGCACAACCATTTTTTAATTGTAAACAGACTGTAAACCAATATTATACTAAATAAATAAAAAGTTAGAAACCTGCGGTTTTGATAGCACCGTGCTAGGGCTCCTCACACAAATGCGTTGGCGGAACTGGCAGGTGACAAGTGGCTAGCCGATCACACCGTGGTAATTTTTCTCTTTCAAGCGTTCCTGTTACTTGCTTTGTATAGCCACCATTGCCGCTGTAACAACCTACCCCTGTCACAACCAGCCCCGTCTCCCCTACATGGTTTTTTGAAACGAATTCATTTTTTTGTAAAACCTTTGATGATTTAGGAATTTATCAATAGACGGATAACTTTTTTTGTTATTTAAAATCGATTAATGTGTGAGGAAAAATTATTTTTCACTCTTCTCTTGTCGAAACTAAATTTACAAATAATAGCCCTATCTGTTGCATTAAGGAGCGAATAAGTTTATCCCTCTCACTTTGATTATACTGTTACTGTATATTCAAAACCCTCTCATAACTATTAAAAAATTAAATCAAAGCAAAGTTGATTATAAAAACAATTTTATTCGACGAATAAATGCATCTGATAATTGAAAAATTAAAGTATAATTAATTCTTAATAGTAAGACATTTTCCTTTTTTATAAAGTGCAAAGCTATAACATAGAAAAACTTTATAGAAGTATTTATTTAGAGTCATAAGTAACGAAAATGCAAAAGAAATTTGTCAATCAATTGTACTTACCGAGATATTTAACTTTGAAAGGAGGAGGGTCAATAAGGCCGGTTTTCGGCCCCCCTCAAATTTGGCAAAAAGAAAAAAGAAAATGTTTTTTAACAGTCCAGGGTCAATTTAGAGTCGATTCGACCACAAACAGAACCAACCCCATCCCCCTCTTAGGGTCATTTCAAGGTCAAATTATGAAAAATCCGTGAAATAAACTCGCCTTTTCGGAATGAGTAGGCTTATTCTGAATGGACTTATGACTGAATGGACAGTAATATACAGCCTTGGCCAAAAGTATTAGGCACCCCATGAAAATCGTACCACACGGTTCATTTGCGCAGATAAAGGGAAATTAAACCATAGTTAGGTTTGACTTATTGTCCTTTACTCTTATTATTAAAATTTAGTCGGTCCGCCCTTAGCTTTAATCACAGCAGCTATTCTTTTAGAAATTGTCCGTGCAAGCTTCAATCACTCTTCAGGAGAAATTTGTTTCCACTCTTGCTGGATCATTTGTTTCAGCCCTGTTTTTGATGTGATGTTGTGCTCCCGTATCTTCCGCTTCAGTATACACCAAAGATACTCAATTGGATTGAGATCTGGTGACTGTGCAGCCCACTCCAAAAGATCAACATTGTTTTTTTTAAATATCGCATACTGGTTGCAGATGTGTGACATGGCGCGTTATCTTGTTGGAATTTTATGTTGTCCGCATTGGTGTCACCGTAAATCTTCGTAAATGATGGGTGTAGAGCCTCTTCCAACACGACAATATATTTTTTAATGTTCATGCATCCTTCACAAATAACCATTTCATCCGCTCCAACGGACGCCATACAACCGCAAATCATTACACTGCCCCCTCCATGTTTGACCGTGGACACGACGCATTCGGGACGGTAAGCTTCACCTACTCTCCTCCTCACAAACGTGACACCAGGGGTGCCAAAGACCTGGAAAATTAATAAATTTTAGCACTATTTTCAATATCCATAAAATGCTTTCACAAACGGACTGGGCATAATTCAACCGTTATAAATATTTGAAATTAACCAAATAAAGCTTACCTCGAAGTTAGATTCATCGGACAATATTATGTTTTCCCAATCGGCTTCCGTCCAACTTTGGTGTTTTAAAGCCCATTCCAGACGCGCTGTTTTATTTTTTTCTGAAAGCCAAGGCTTCTTCCTAGCCTTGCAACCTTTCAGTCCTGCTTCTCCAAGTCTTCTTCTTGTAGTTCTAGCGCTAATCGGCCTACCAATCTGATGAGGCAGACTAGTAGCAAGCTCTGAAGACGTTCTTTTGCGATTTTTGAGAAACCCTCGAATCAAATTTCAGCCATCACGTTCCGAACTTACTCTTTTTCTACCCGTTCTTTTTCTGTCTTTGTGTGATCCTGTGTCCAGAAAACGTTTAATTGCACTTTGCACTGCACAACAAGAAAATTTCACAGTTTTAGCAATCTCAACTTGAGACTTGCCTTGTTCATGTAAAAACAAAATTCGCAACTGTTCTGGCTCACTTAATTTCCTTCTTTTAGGCATTTTCATAATTATAGTAGCCAAATCCGTTAAAAGAGCTACAAAATTTAAACACTTGCTTGCACTACGAGCAATAATTGCAAACTGAAGTTTTCTTAAAAAATATCAAATTTATAAGTTTTCCCAACCAGATGTTTTATGGTCCTTCTAGGAAAGGGTTCATTACCTTAATTACCATTAATGATCGGTAGGAACATATTGACAAACAATATAAATGTTTCTTGGAATTATTTTGTAAGATACATGGAAAAAACTAGGGTGCCTAATACTTTTGGCCAAGGCTGTATACAAACGGCCCTTATCAGGCCCAATGATATGCAAAGTACGATTGCGCAACCTCCTCGTGGTGTACATTGGACAATACTAATGCTGACGGTGATGATTTTCTAACGAATTGACTGCATGATTTGTGTCAAAAATCTCATTCCAACTGACCTCGGATTCGAAATCAGCGACCCAAAAGACCTATATTTCAGGAAGTTGGACATCGTAACTCTGTTTTTTTCATTTTGCCATTGGAATGACCTTGAAATGACTTTAATATAGACAAACTGACGGGTTTTTCATAATTTGACCTTGAAATGACTCCAAGAGGGGGGTGGGGTTGGTTCCGTTTGTGGTCGAATCGACTCTAAATTGACCCTAGACTGTTAAAAAACATTTTCTTTTTTCTTTTTGCCAAATTTGAGGGGGGCCGAAAACCGGCCTTATTGACCCTCCTCCTTTTGAAAACTGATATCTTGCCGTCTCGATTTTTTGCATATTTCCACAAAGTTTCGTTGCAATTTGTACAAATACAAATAAATTAGAACAATTCCAATTCTCATTCTAAAACATTTTTCAAGAATCTTTGAAATTATATAGAATTAAAGGGAGGTTCTCATGAAACTCGATCCGAAAACTCAATTTTTTTATTTCATTTTTTGATAGCCTATTATGTGTAGAATATATTCCCCAAACCGTTTGACTGAAATCAATTTCAAAAAAAAAAAATTATGGCATAATAATTCAATTTTTTTTACGCGAAAATATTGTTTTTGCGGTAGTGTGCATTCTACATCAATATTTTTTAAATGTGCTCCTATATGTACGTTTTATGGTAAGAATAACTACCTAAAATGCCACCAGATGTCCAATGATACGCTCTAACTGTGAAAAATTGGAACTCAAAAAAATTGTTAGGAAAATCTTTAAATGCGTTTCCTGAAAAACGATGTTTTTTATATCGGGTTGCACGATTACTCGGAAACTACTCAATGGATCACTATTTTTTTATTTTTATTTTGAAGTTCATTTAATTAATCGGCGCTTGAACCTAAATGCAGATAATATTTGCTATTATTTTTTTTATAGCACTTTAAAGAGCGAAAAAAACGTGAAAAACCGGTACTGAAAAGTTGAATGTCCGCCATTTTTTTGATTTTCAACTTTTTATTTATATTGTTGGTACAAGCGCCGACAAATATTATGTATTTTATAAAAATTTTTTATTTTTGGATTTTCGATAATTTTTACAAGTGCTACGATGTAAACCGATAAGTCACAATTTTTTGAGACGGTCATGTTACAACACGTATAAACAATTATCATGACGTTGTTCTTTTTTGGAACAAATTTATTTTCGTACTTTATAACTTAATAAATAAGTGTCAAAAACTTTGAGTTGTTTATTTACTTCCTTCTAGGAAAAAAACGTTCAATAAAATCACCTTATTTTTCGGTCCCTTGATGAGAACCTCCCCTTAAGGGAGGTAAATATTTTTTCGACTTATCGACGCTGATGAGCAGGAATTTGTGCTATAAAATGACGAAGCGAAGTAAAGTACAATTTTCCTTATTTTCAGGAAAAATGTAGAATTTTTTTATAGAAATCTGATGGAAATATTTTTAATTTAAGATTTTTCCATAATTGCCACCAAGAGATTATAGCAACATGGCGAAATTACGGGGGAAAGTTATGAGCGTCCAACAAATTTTGTTGCATAACTTTTGGCGCTAAATTAACATTCCAAGAAAGTTTCAATAAAATTCTTTAATAAAACTAATATGTAGTTTTAATACTTTTCGTCAGTAATTTTGAATAATAAGGACTTTGTCCTCAATAAAAAAATTAATGATTTTTAAACACTTGCTAGAAAATCTTTGACATTGAACAAAAGAAAAGTAAATAAAGTCAATATGGCAATTGGTTTAATTAATATTAACATAAGAAAATGCCACCTGAAAATACAAGTTGTGCAAATAACTAAATAACTATTTATTTGCTTTTCTTTCAATTGTTAAATTACTACACTCCCGTTTGAAAAAGTATAAAAGCTATAAGCTGTTGATTCTTTAATCAAGCTGTTATCTGACTTCTCGTTAACGAAGCTACCGCCTTTCCATAAAAATCATAAAAGTATGTTACAACTTTTTCTTTGGCTGATATTCACTATAACATTTTAAATTTTCAGATGAAGTACTTACTCTTAATAGCTCTTATTGTATACACCACCATGTGGGATTGTAAGTATGAAATTATGAAGCAATTTATAATGGCGAGTAACCTAGAGAACATCATCATTAATTAATTTTGTTTTACAGATATTCGAATTGGTAAAAAATAATGGCGGATATTAATTGTTGTATATCGTTTCTTGAAAAGTGATTTGTATACTAAATGAAATATGGAACTTCAATAAAATATTTTGAAACTTATAAAATGTTTATTATATTCTTAACACTTGATTTGACGTAACCTATACCTTCCTATACCAATCTTATTTGCATAACATTTCAATTGCATTTTAGTAGCTATCCTAGTATCGAATTAACTTTTTAAGATTTATTCCTAACAATAAATTAAAACAGCACACAATTTTCTAATAAATTTTGAAAAGTCTGAAAAAACCCCACTGTAAATATGTTTCTACAAGCTAGAGGCAAATCTTATGAAACTCCTCTGACTAGTTTCCAATTTGTTCAAGATTGTAGTCATCTGGAACGCTATTTTGCGTGGCTGGAGCTGACTAGCTGACTGGGATATAGCTAAAAAGCATTCGCAGTTGAGCATTGTTCATAAATACACGTTAGTGCCCATTTAAAAGTTTCTCCCTTAATTTTCTGGTCTTCCTTCGAAACGGAAGTTCAAAATTGGCTGCATTTTCTGTGTATACAAAGTTAAGTCGTTACGTTATAAAGTTTCGCTGAAGGTGCATAAAACAGGGTCAAGATAAATGCAAGAAATTTACATCATTGTAGAGAAGGTATTTCTTATGGCGCGGACTCAGTGGCCCCTATTACACGAAATTTATGGCCATTTAAACACAGCTAGAAAGTATGCCGGTTATTGTCCGCGAATTAAATATTCAGACGATTAAGTTCGTTCCTGCAAATCTACTCTGCATTGTTATTTTGGGCAAGTTGCACCAGGGCGGTTATGTTTGACGGAGTCAGTATCCTGCTAAAATTCAAGACTTTTCAACATCTTATTATAAAGTTTTGGAATTTTCGTCGGAAATCCATGCAAATACACCATTATCAATTTTAGGAAAATTGCAATTTAGAAAACTCAATTTTTGTTTGAGACATTTTCTTGAATCCATTGCTTTTCCAGCCCTCCATGAGGATTTAGTGGCAAATGGCCCACTGACATTTAATTTGATATAATTTTAAATCATGTTCTATGACTTTGGGTTCCACAGAGAACTGTCAAAGCCAGCGAAATTTAAAATGAAGTCATATAAGCGCTGATATGTCTTTTGAACCGCTTAAACTATTGGATCTTTTTTCTGGTTCTTCTCAATTTATTGATGTCACAAATACATATGACTAAGCCTTAAATCAGAAATTTGTTATTGTATTGTAAAGTCATTAAACTTTCCATAATTGGACCCGCCAGGTTACATACTTTTACATCAAAATTAAATATACCTAATATATTCAAAAGATTAAGGTGGTACCTATGATTACGAATTTAATATTTTATTCCTTAAACATTTCTAGGCGCAAGCAAACGGTTCTAATGTGAATTTAAAAAAAATTATAGTGTGCATTTAAATATGCATTGAACGTACCATAACTAATTGCCTCATAAATTTCTAACGATAAAAATATTTTTTTGTCATTGCAGAACCCAAATAGATCTTTTTGAATCCTAAAAATGAAATTGGTTATTTTTAAATTTTACGTAACTCTACTAATGTGCTAAAATACACACGTTTATTAAAAAATATTGTATTCTGCAAACTTGGACCATTTAAACAAAACCATCAACGAAAAAATTTACCTTATTTTGACTGATATTATACAAATCATAATTATTTATTCTATTGCAAAATTTGTGTGCACTTTACTAGAAAACCTAAATAAGAAGCTACAGATAAAAGTTTATGTCAATCAAATAAAAATTACTCGAGTTGTTCTACCGATATTGAAATACATTCAGAGTTTGAAAATATTGAGTAAACACATGATATTTTTAGAACAAATTGTTGCTGATTTATGTTCTAAGATCGTTTACAAAAAATTGTCGTCAATAAATGCTATATAACATGTGAAATAATGACAATTAATGGAAAGTAAATGTTGCATGTTTCATACAATGATAAGTTCAAAAGTGCGAACCTATGCTATCTAGTCCAGAAGCCGCTATCGATTTCGAACAAAAAGTTTATTTTTCAAATTGTCTTAATTGAAATTAAAGTTGTAACCTATGGTCGTACTCACGTCCACATAAGCTGTTCAGGAAGCTGAGGCCAGAGCCCAATATAAAATGAGTGCTCTTCGCATTAAAGCAAAATTTTAATGCATTTATTGCACAATAAGGAAACTTGCTTCCGTTAGCTAAAATAGTAAAACTAATTAGCACGGGAAAACAGGAGCTGCTCCCGGGAAGGGCCAAGTGCTGCTAGTCGAAGTAAGCTCCAAGGGAGCATAAATTGCATTCATTTATTAATTATAGACTTCTTCGTTACATAAACAATAATCTGCGAACAACAGGGGCTGGGTTTACACTATACAAGTATATGTATATAAATATTTATAAAATACGTATGTATGTAGTATATATTGTATGTGCATAGCCAAGTGACCGTCCTGGAATCAATATCGTCCGGACTCTGAACCAACCCCCAGACGACACTTCCTTTCTCCAGCGTCTACAAATTGCTCCCGGAGCGGCCATCTGTGGCAGTTTAGATCCAAGGCAAAAATTTCATTAACGAAGTCACTTAAAGGGGCGACCTGCTCTGAGGTCTCGTTAGCCCCGTAACTGAATTTGTCCTGCATCGTTTCGGACAATCTTTTCCGCCCGGAGCCGCAGATAACTGGCCTCATCCATGGGATTTTAATCCACCGCTTCGTAAAATTTTGGGGAACTATCAAAATTTCTGGAATAGGAGTTGACGGGGCAACTTATCTAATTAGTATCAAGGTGTGCTCCCCCCGTATGCCTCGTAATTAAATGAAATAGAAAGGGGTGTTTTGTTGCGGATAACGCACGAATTCCCTTAATCAGGCTTTTTGAATTCAACATTTGCGAAATGCGATCTTTATCCGGGATAAACCCCACATCCCCCACGAGGTGCGAGATGTTTCTTATTCACGGGTGGACTCTTGAATTGTTCTGTTTTTCTTATATTTTTAGTAAGCGGCTTAGCCCAGACAATAATTAGCAATTTCTTGGGCAAAAGTATAATTGTGTCCGTCAGCGGACAGTAAACAAAGCAACGCTAGTTCCTCGTATATTCGAATTATAATTAAAACACAGCAAAGGTGCTTATGTTGCTCCCATCACCCCTCATGAATAATTTGGTGCTTTTCGGGATTTGCATAAAAAGTGAGCTAATTTAGTCGAGGTTACTTCCTGAAAACACCAGGTGCCCCGAATATGATTAATCATCCCAAATCCCCCTAATCCTATCAGTCATGACCGTTAATATCATAAATATTTTGACTATTTTTATACCTCATCGGTAGTGTCCTATTTTTCGCCGTTCTACTCAGCTAAATTGTAGATCCAACCAGATACAATATCATAATTATTTATTCACCATTAATTTAGCTGATTTACGAGACAAAAGAAGAAACGTTAACCGCCCCTGTATAAGTAGTTAATTTTTAAAAGTCTTATTTATGAAATCTCCCCTTTGTATTTTCCCAGCATGCCGACTGGAATAACAATACAATAAATTTCCCAATTTTCCTCCCCTTTTTGGTAAAGTTGCAATATTTAAATGCGGTCCCACCTTAATCGCCCATTCACTGTCAGATTTTGTCATCTGCGGTTTATTTGTTTTCGAATTTAAATTCTGATTTATTGGGAATGTATATTCAATTAAAAAAGTTACGGAGGCCCTATACGTAGATATGTTGGTAATTCGATCGAAACGATTCCTTTTCATTGGATAATAAAAGTAGTATTTAGCTGTTATGCGAATGCCGTATAAAAGTATTTAAAAGACTGCTTACTTAACACTTATCGTAGGTATGTCCGTTCGCGTTTTACAAATTTAAGAGATTTTTATCCATTGTCTATTGTCGAATTTACTGTCTGAACTTAAAATTTACAATGACGGATTCGGATTCGACGGATATAACCAAATTTTTTAATAATTTCAAAAAATTTTTATGAATATTGGGATACAAATCTATATTTCAATCTTTGAAATTCATGATCAGAAAAATCAGTGTTTTTGGAAAAGAGTTCTAATCTAGTACCAATTATATGTAATTTTTGGAAAATTCAGGGTGAAACTGGTAGGTATTTTAGGAGTCGTTAACTTGAAGCAAACTATTACGGATAGAAAATAATATTTTAAATTAAATTTAATTATTTTTTACATCATCTTTCGCTCCCAGTTTGTAATATCAAATAACACAGAATTTGTGCGAAAGCAAATACGAACATATAATTAAGGCGGTCTTATTAATAAAAAAAAATATTAGAGATTTTCCATTCAGATAACTGAGCATAGCTGGAAATTGTCAAACTGATAAAATAGTTCACCAAATGATCGATACGCCTGATTTCAAAGTGAATAATAATAAAAATAGCATAAATAAATGCCAATCATTGAACACTAAAAAAAGAGCAAAACAAAAAAAACAGCTCAGTGCATACATTTCACGGAGTTTGACAGACATGTAACAACCCTTCAAAGTAATAAAACAAAAGGTAAAAAAAAATATTTCATTTACAGACAGTTTAATTAATTTATTAAAAAGTTATGGAAAATAACAAACATTTTCAAAAGCCCTTGAAGAGCAGTTTTGGGTTTGCGAAACTCTTGAATTATTTCCAAATATGCGTACATCAGTCAATTAAATATTTCCATTAAATACCAAGAAAAGTAGTTCACCTACTCTCGTCACTTTTTCCCTATGCGAATGTCTGCAACATTAATTTAATAAATATTTGCACGTTTTAGTAACTTTAATTTGCTGAATACTCACAGTCCCACATAGTGGTATAGATGATAAGGGCCAGTACGAAAAGGTATTTCATCTGGAAGTAAGGTTGAGTATAAGTCAACAAATTAAAGAACAATTTATAACATGCTACTTACTTTGAATGATTGTGGATATTCGAATGAGTAGTAGCTTCGTGGAAACCAGATAATTTATACTCACCCAAGTGGTAACGCAAGCTTGTAAAAATTTAAAAAAAATAATAAATAAAAATTTAATGAATATTTGATCATGTTGTTTTTTCAGGTGAATGTTAAATTATTGAACAATTGGAGGTTTTTCAATGTCAATCAAAGATTCTTTATCCATTGTCCGAATTTCTTAGCAACAGCTATGTAAATAATTAGTAAATTTTCCAAACTTTGTTTCATAACACATTTTGCTGTGATTTTTAAATGAATAATAAATAATTTTATTATTTAAAACTTGTAATAAAATTATGGACATCGAACACCCTTTTCTATAAAGTTTTTTTGCGACAAATTCAACATAACTATTATCAAAAACTGTATACCTTTTCAAAACTCGAAATTTTGGAAAATGTGGGATAAATTGAATTGGTGTGTATGCATATATTATATATAATATTAAGGGAATATGAGAGTTATAGAATTTGACCAAAGGTTATTTTTAAACCTTTTTAAACTAGAATTATAAATGTGTTCTGAGTATACTATTTCAGTTGCTCCTTTGGGAAACTTGTAAGAAAAATTACCGACCCTTAAAAGATCAATGGAGGCGTAAAGTATAGCCCTCATAAATTTGAAAACCTGAATAAAGGATGCTCATTTACATAGGCGGGACGACAAAGCCAAATGACAAGAAAGGACATCTATTTCTGTTTTGTCCTTGGGAAGGCTTTAATGAGCTGCGTAGGAAGATTACTTCTTCTAAGATTAATTTAAACGAATATTACCTGCAGGGGGAGGGGCTTATTGTCGCCATAAAGCACATTAACTACATGCCATGAGTGTAGCAGCAATAAATTTGATTCATAACTATCGCCATCAATTGTGGGAAAAATTGCCGAACTTGCCAAGTGTGTTCCCACGCTTAATTCAAGATAAGCAAACTGGAGAAGCAGTTGGAGTTTCTCGCTTTGAGTGGCCCGCAAAAAGGCCTCCACCTGAGCAAACTTTCGCTATCACCAACCGTAAACACAATTTATGGGACAAGAGCACAAGTTAATTAAGGTTATTCTTAGTCTTGAGTTCATTTCGAGAAATCCCTATCTGGGGCCCCCCATCGCAAGCGAGTCAAATTTAATTGAAGCTCCGAATCGCAGGGCGAGGCACACCGAGGCACGGCGAGGCACTGCGAGGAAAACCAGGGGGGGCCCAGGGCAAACAAGAAAACAGAGCTAAATCAAACAGGATGATCAAGTGGTGATAAAGCCAGAGAATAATTTCAATTATACCCCCACATTAGTTCACACCTAGCGTCTAGCAGCTAGCACCTAGCCGGGCGAGGGTTCGGAGGACGTGTTCTCGGCACCTGCGCCCACCTGAGCTCACTTGAGCTCACCTGAGCCCACCTACAGGAGGCCGCTTTCACCTAACCTGGCAGGTGACGACTTCATCGTCTGTGGCGGCTGATGAAAGGAATGTTGGCGATGGGATCCGACAACCCGCAGCTCAACTAGCGTGGGGGCGGTGGCTGTAAACATGCATTACGACGCCTCGCGTCACACAACATACACGAATTTTGCCGCGTTTTATTTTAATGCGTTTCCACTCCGACAGGGCCGCGCCACTGGCCCGGGGGCGCCGACTTCCGAGGGCGAATCCATAAAATTACGTAAACCAATATAACGTGACTTATGGCAGTCTCATGCAATATGCATGCGGCCAGACGCAGACGGCGCAAGGTGCATTACTCATGGCGAAGGTATTCGTCGTCGGCGACGAAATTCCACCCGTCGTCGTCTATTTTCTGTTGTCCTCCCCCGGGCGAACCCGAATTATTCAGGCGGATCCACAGCCCCATAATTAAATTCTGGATCGGCTTAGCGGCTAGAAACTCCCCCGCTCCCTCTAAATAAACTATCGCTTCGGATCGGAGTCGAAAGTATCGACCGAAACGCCAGCGCCGCCGGTTCTCCCGTACCTAATTAACTGCATTTGGCTCGGCCAGATTGTAAATTTTTAATCGCTAAAAAGTTGTGGCACATGCTCGCCACTAATTATGAATACAGTCGCGTATGTTTTACATTTTTCCTTATTCCGATATAATTCCCGAACAGAGCGTGTTTCCTGTACTGCCAATAAAATTGTTGCATAATGGAGAATCCATTAACATGGCTTCTCCGCCAGTTGAGTTGGGACGGTAGTGTGGCCGGGGGCTTAAAGTATGGACCCGCTCGTGGCCGGGAGTACTTTAAAGTTTCCGCTGAAACAAAAATGACCTTTTCCTGTGGAATGAACATTTTGTTTGGGAATTTCGGTCGGCTAAATTATATATTAGAAGAGGAAGAGGAAATGCGGGGTTTCGTTTCGTGCGCGCCTAATTATTGAAAAGAGGATTTCCAATGACGGCCGCTAGGCTTTCTGCATATTCGGTGGGGCTCTGAGGCTTCAAAATGAAATTAAGTTTTTAATTGAGTAATAGTATAATTATTCATTATATCCATTATGCCGCTGCTTTCATAATCACTTAGTTTTCGCGTAATTAGGTGCTTCATTTTCGGCAAATTTTCACAATTTATCGGCAAACTCATTTGCGTTGATTATCTGATTTGAGGTTATTATAAAATAACCCTTTTTTTAAATAATTTAATCATCTTTTGGACCGATGGAAAGCAACTTATCTAACCATATCATTACATTTTATAAGTTCATCAAAAATTTAACCATTTGTATTTATGCAATATCAATAAATTCCAAAGTTTCATCCACACAATATAAAAAACGCTAACTAAAGCTATTAAGATCAGAAAAGTTTAAATTGTTATATTATGTATATAAAATACGTTTCCGAGAGATTTTAAAAACGAATTGATCATACCAAAAAACAAAAAAACAATAAATGCAAAACCGCCATTTTTAGACTGTATATAAAGTAAGTTCTCAGCTTCTGCCAAACATTTAATTTTAGCAAAATTTAATGTTCAAAAATAAATTACAATCTTTCGAATAATATCTGCTTTGCCCACGCCTCTATTTATAATACAAGTTGTTCATAACAGTTTTATTTTATGATTTTGTGAGATGTCATAGGTATACGTATCTAAATATAATATTTAAATAAGCCTCCAAGTTCCCAATTTGGGAATCATGGATTTAGAAAAAGGTTCGATGGAAAAAAATTTGTATAAATGTTCTTTATTAAATTCTTAATGTCTGCAGTGCCCTACTGTCGTAAAGAACTTTATCAATTATCTTTCATAAATTTAAAGGAGGATTAATTCCATATTATAAAAATTAATATTGAATTTTCTACCGGTTGTTTTCAAGAAAAGTTACTGCTAACAAACTTTAATGATTGATAACTTAGAGATTTTTTAGGGTTCTTTCATTACCTTGAGTTTCAAGGTGCATATTGACAGTTCTTTCTTTCTATTTTCGATATTTTGTATTTTAAATGATTATTTCAATTTACACTCTTGGTAGTGTAATGCACATTGAAACTGAATCACTTTGTGCAAAATATTTGAATTGATTAATTTTGACTCTTCAATAACTCGAAAATATTCAGTAAGATGAGAAGGCTTAAACTTAGATTTAAAGCTCCTAAGTTGTAATATGATAATTATAGAGATATTATATGAATTATGATCTTTTTAATGCTAATTAGTAAATTGCACCCTTTTCTAATTCTCACACACCGCTCGAGGGAATCTGTTGCACTGCGCTAGTTCTGCGATTTAAATTCCCTCTGAGCCCGCCCGGGGGAATCGAGCGCCCGTTTTCAGTCAAATTCGACGCTTCATCCGCAGACGTGTCCTGGTTTTATTTTTATAATTATTCGTAGGGCCTTCAGTATCATTTGTTGTGACATCCTGTAAATGGGGAATCTTTCTGCACCAGCGAGCCTCGTTACGCCCGGCGGGCACTTGAAAAATAATTGGCTATCAGAAAACGTGCAACGCACTCCAGCCATTAAGCAATTTTTCCGGACATATAAATCTGCCCGCTCCTCCCCGGCATCTACAAATCGACACAATGGACATGTTTTGTGGATGTGGGGCAGAATCGCCCCGGGCAAGACATGCATTATACAGGGTGCACAGAAAGCCTAATAATTATTCGGCTGCAAGTTGGGAATTCCCATGCCCGGTGGTTGGTTCGGGATGCTTTGAACATGCTCCGTGCCCGCCGGCAAGACAAACCGGCCAAGTGTGGATGGGGCCGGCAGAGGTTAAGGAGACATTTCGGCAGTGCCACTCCCACTCAAATTCGAGTTTTACAGAGTCCGAGCTCAAAAAGGCCCCGCCGAAATAAGTCTCGTAGTGCAGTTGGTGCGCTCGCCTGGAGTGCGCCTAATGGATGGATGTTTATTGCGTGTGAACCCAGCCTTATCCAGCTCCGCTCCGTTCGTACGGAATTAGCCTTTCGGGTGCAAACTCATGAACTCGGGGCGAGTAATTTCAAACGCAGACTGAATTGCTACCAATTGCAGGGCCGGCCCTCCACTGTAAGCCATTTACGGAGTTCGGCCGGCTCGGTGGAGGCCCTCGGAGTCTCCAATTTAGCTGTCGAACGCTAGAAACTAGATCATTGTTTTTGCCCGATGTGAGGTTTCTGTTTTTGTCCAATATGAGGCATGAACATCTAAAGTAGATTTGTTCTAACCTCAGGTGGAACTGATGCTTTCGCAGCTCGCCGCGGTGCCATTTCATTAATTAGAAACTAACACTTCAATTAGGATAACTTTCAAAACAGTCCAAATCCGGTTTATTAGTGTTTTTCCAAACAACCACATATTTTGAGAAGAACAAAATTCTCTTTTTTATTACCTATTCATGGAATAAGAATTATACTATTGTTACTTTTGTTTTAATTAGCAAATAAGAAATTTATTTCTTTATCTATAAGAATAACAAAAACCACTCGCCGAATCCACGTTCTTTAATTAAATTCGTATTTTCTCTCATTACTCTTAATTTTGAGAGCTTCAAGTATTTATGGGATTTAGAAATTTGTTGGTTGATTCTAGACTATATAAGTACATATTTCATGTTTTCATGCAACAATTTACTCCCTAATATTAAACACATGATCAAGTTACGTTGATGTTTAAGAATTCCCCCACTAACACAATAAATTATTTAATTATGTATTAATTAAAGTTTAAAGGATTAATATCTTAATATTGGACGAACTGGAAGCCAGTTATTAAAACAAAATTTTAAATGTAAAAGAAAATCATATCGTGTAAGTAGTTACTCAGTTAATTAAAATTTATCCAACTGGGTGTTCTGCACGTTCTGGGAAAGTGACAGCAGTCTGACGGAGAAAAAATTAAAATGTAATTACTTAAAATGTATGAGACGACTATCTGCTCATTACTCGCAGGTACCTACTTTCAGATTTTAATTAAAGTGTACCAATTATTTTGTCCATTTTCGAGTTTTCATTTTTATACGTCGAGAGTTTTTAAAAAATTTAATTTTTTAATATAGCCAAGAGCTGATAATTGAGCTTATTCAATGCCCAGCATCGATGTTGCAAGCAAAGCTCTCGAATTAATTTCTCTACAAAAAAAAAAAAAAAAAAAAAAAACAGCTTGAGAATGTCATTTAATTTATAAAATTCGTATTCGTTTAAATTAATATATAGAAGGAAAGCATAACATTATACGACTGTTAGAAGAACCAAACATAGTTTGGAATAAAACATACCTTTTTAGCTTATAAGGGATTAAATGTTATCTAATAAACATATCAGCTATAGTATCAGTCTTCAATCTTCCAGGAATGAATCGTTTTTCTTATCTAGGAATGAGATTAACTACATTAGAGCAAGTAAAAATAAAGCAAATTTTGTGTTGGATAGAAATTTGCAAGTAGTGACTCCTGGCAAAAATTTTAAAATTGTATGAAAAGAGCATTAAATTGCATTGACTAAAAATCACTTTTCAATAAATTTTTCAGTTCAGATCTTGAAGTTTAGATGGGCAAAAATTATTGCAATTTGATGACATTTCCCAATTTTAAAAACTTTACTGTAGGGTATAACAGTTTAAGAAATTGAATTCAATGCAAAATTCGAGATCCAGATCAGATCACCAAAAAACAAAATTGTTGCCTAGTGAAAAACAATCTACGTATTATATATTTTCAAACACCCTATAGACTATTCCGAATTTTTCAGAGAACATTTAGTGGGTATAATTGACTGAAATTTTAGTGCATATGTAAATTCCAAAACGACCTGAGTACAATTAAATCTTACCGTATAGGTATAGATAGTACCTACTCATGCGAGTTTTATAAAAAATTGTGTTATAATGTTGTGAATTTGTTTATTTGTTTCAAACGTTGGTAATAATTTCATTAAAATATGTATATGGCTATTTATGTACGACATTTGGACTTTTTTTGCCTTAATATATATGTATTTTAAAAAAAGAGATGAAATTTATACATATATTATATATATGCTGTAGAAATTATCCCAACGTTTGTGTAATTTTTTATATAAATTTTTAAATTATTTAATTTTCCTTCACATACCTATATGTATAGATTATTGTTATTGTACTAGATTTTTAAGTCATTTAATTTTGAATTTACATGTGATTTTTTGCGTTGATTTTCAAATAATGAACAATAACATTTTCTTATTTTTTCACCGAAGTAAAATAAATTGCCAGACTTTCACTTTCATCAAAATTTGTTATTTCGATATGTGTGACAGTTTGTAAAAGCTAATTTAATGAAAAATTTTGGTACATATCTAATATGACAGATATACAAAAATGAAAAAAAAACAGAACTGTTGCTATCTATGTTAAACTGACAAGTAATTTTATATCGTATTACTGTCATTTTGGCATGTTTTTATAAGTGTAGGTACCTTACCCTATTATGATTTATTGGAACATTTAATATAGGAGTTGCTGCTTCGTCAAACCGATTCCACTTCCAATGGAAATCAAGCGTTAAAATGCGAACTTCTGATAAATGCCCGCACAGCCATCAGTTCCGATCCAACCCCACACATGCAGTTGGTAACTTGGTCGTCTGGACTTTATCTTCTGAGTTCCGCTCGACGTCAGATAGAGTCTGATAACTTCTGGGCAACACCATGGTGATTCTTCACATATGAGAGATTGTGGTCCACCGGGCCGAAAACACACATACGACCTGCCCTGTCCTGGGCAGGGAAACAAAGTATGGGCTGACGCCATAAATAACCACAATATCCTTAATTTCTGTGCTCCTCCGACAGACCCTTCCGGAAGCTCTCAGAAGGATTATCGGAACATTTCCAGAAATCCTGCGAACAGACAGTTGCGGGAAGATAGCCTGAAATTCGTTTTTGAAAATCTAATTCTAATTTTGTATAGATGAGTGGTTCCTGCTCCTCATGGCAAATGAGATCCGTGTGCTGATCCCATTCACCGTTCTATCGGAAGGAAACATTCCACCTCGGGGCAGAATAGTCTCATTGGGGCGTATGTTGTATGAGCATACGTCGCGTCGCGCTCGTTCCGCGGTTCTAGAATTCATAAGCGCGTTTTACTTCCGCCAGAATGTCGCGGGGGCACGGGAGCGCACTTACAGACGATATAGCGTTTTCGAATAAATAATTCGACGTCCTCACCCACGCCCTTACCGTTCATGCATTCCATGCCTGATTTAGTTTCAAAACAAATTTCTAAATCTACTTCCATGGAGATTTCCACACAATGCACCAGGATTATTCGCTGACGCCTTTTTTATATATTTAAATAAACGAAAAAGCCCGCTCGAGTGCCTCGCTGTTGGGGCACAAAGGACTGCTTACTCGAGATTTGGCAGCCGGAACATGCAAGGCGGAGGTGATATTTCTCATAATGTGCTGCTATGAAGTGGATTTCACCCTAATTCTCCTTGCGGCGGTGCCGGAGCGAACCCGGTTCTAGATTTTCTTGTAAAGTGCCGTCACAGCCACCCGGGGAACCCTGGCGCTCGCATGGCGGAGGAAATTAGTTTCCCTTGGGAATATTTAGCAAGAAGAATGCTACTACGAAATTCTTTGAATAGTGAGTTTAGCTCAAAGGAAAAATAAGAACTCTAATGCAACTATTTGCTAGGGATATTCTTACCATTTAGATGTAATCACCTTGGAGACGGAATGCTTTCTACAACCGGTCCCCATTCAAATTCATTGAGGAATCAATTCCAATTCAAGATCTTGATTAATATTGCGTGGGAACGAGAATATCCAAACGAACAGATTTCCTAAGGATTATAAAAATGCCAAACGGAGCGTATCGTTCAAATATTTTTTAAAATTTCTTATTCAATTACCTTCTCATCAACTATCTACTAAGAGAAGAATTTTAATTTAATAATAAACCAATAGGGGAGACCGGGTACAAAAGTAACATTTTTTACATTTGCCTTGATTTCTGGTTAGGTGTTATTATTTTGATGAAATTAATATAGCCATATAAAAATTCCGTTCATGTTCTTTACATTAGTATCTTGATTTGCCTGATTATTGTGTATTTTGTATGAATCACAAAGACTTTAAAAAAATTCGTCCGTTGTTACTTTCGACCACGTTGGCAGGTCGAAAGTAACAGGACAAAATGGTTTGTAATAATTATGATATTACATATTAAATCAACAAATTATTTATTAGAAACCTTTTTTATTAATAACACAAATAAGCACTTTCATTTTAAATGCTAAAAAAATATATATTTTACGAAAAAAAAAAATCAATATTATTAACTCCCCCTTAGAAACTGTGTTTAGTAATTAATGACATAAATTATTGTATGATAATAATTTTTTCTAATCACACTATTCAGTATCAGTCTTCTATTCAGACTCGCAATCAGTTAATCAATCAAAAGACAAAAGTAACATGTTACTTGTCTACCCATAGGGCTATGTTACTTTTGTACCCTACCACATTTTTGTTAAAACATGGACGATAACCTGAAAACGGAACGTGCTAGACAAAAATGAATTAAAACACTGTGCAATAAATCTAATCTAGAATTTATATGCAAATTTTCAGATCAATATCATCCTTAGTAGTATTAGTAAACATAAAATAAGTGAACGTCAAAAAACTTAGTTTTGACTTGTGAAATCACTTACTGTCCTCTCACAAAACCTAGCAGCGCGTGGCGCGCGCGGCTACTGAATGCAAGAGAGGGGGGCGCCACCGTCCATCACCTAATGGCAGCGAAGCGGCATTTTGACTATTGGACAGACCTACAGAGCCTTTGTTACTTTCGACCCGCCGTTACTTTTGTACCCGGTCTCCCCTATATATACTAAGAAATAAATAAAATTATATTAATCTAAACTGGAATGAGAGCTGAACGATTTTTTTTGTTCAGAGTGTTTTATACCGCTTAGAATTTGTCTCAAATATATTTTGTATCTTTCCAAACTAAGTGTGCCAATAACGTGGCAGAATAAGACCGTCCCTAAGACCACCCTTATAATTTTTTTAAATTGTTAAGACCAAAATAGCGAAATTTAATTAAAATATACCACTTGTATTGACAATTTTACAATTTTAAGATACCTTCTATATAGTATAAATAAAAATTTCTAGGCGTCTCGAGTAGATTTGAGTCATTGCCAGACGAGTCCAAACCTGCACTATTTTATATGACAGCAACAATGTTTTATGGGGTTTGGAACTTTAAATTGAAAATTGAAAACACTATAGAAATAATTTATTTTATATTGCATGCCAGATTATTAAAATGGTGTTTTTTTTATATTTCTTTGCAATTTAAAAATATAAAAGGGTGATTTTAGAACAAGTGTTATTCGGTCATGTTGTTGGATTAGTTAGTTTTAACAGATACTAAATATATTTGAGACAATTCTGAGAAAAATTACAAGCGGTATAAAACGTTTTGAACAAATCGTTCATCAGCTCTTAGCCTAAAACGTTCTACATAATTATAAAACTATTCAGCAATAATTTTTAAGTGATACTCTTGGTTAGAGATTGGAAATTTGAACGAAGAATGGCAATATTAATTTCAGAATATACTGTGAGCATACACGTATACCTACGTTTATTTTAAGTTATTGGCATTATCATTTCAACCCGAATAGTAAGTTCTTAATTTTATATTTTTTATTCCTCAGCATAAAATGGCCGATAATGAATTTTGTTTACGTATGACACTTTTTTCGTTGTGACATGTGACAAAAAAGTCAAATATTGTTTCAAAGTACCTAATGATTTTTGCCTTAAAAATTTCAAGTTAACTACTAAAATTAGTTACATTTTTAGATTTAAAAAAAAACATTAAGTTACTAAGTATGTTTACCTAAGTTGAAGAAGTGAAGAAAGTTTATTTGACTGAGCAAGATCTCGTTTACAGTGCACATCAACATCAACATATCCCAAGTTATCTAAAACCGCAGTCCTTAACCAAGAAAAAAGTGTAAACTTTTTCTACAGTAAGAAGGTACTTCTTTCTTTAAACCATAAGAATAACTCCGTGGGGCGCCGATAGACTCAACGAGGGCCCCAAAAATAAAGTTACTTCGCTGCAGGAGAGCACAGGGTGCCACTTAAGCGAGGCAATTCAGGGCGATGTATAAGCGGAAACAAAAACTAATCGCCCCGATATGCTGTCGGCTAGAAGGTGTTTGTTACCTGTGAGGCAATTTCCACCAATTTCCTCGGTTCCGGGGCGCTACAAGTGAATTGGGTGCTCAGTTTCATTAGGCGGGTGAAATTTATTAAAAGCTACGCGTCATCATTTATTTCCTTTACTTAGTCTAAGGGATCTGCCTGAATTTGAGAGTACCTGTCCCGGGCACGCCGACGGGGCTCGTTCCGAAAGCTCCTTATAAATGGAAAGCTCCAGACGGCGCTGGGTTTTTGTGTCCCGGAGCCCGAGGCCCACCTGGAGCGGGGCCTTTTTAAATAAAGACACCACTCAGACGCTCACTTAGTGACACATCAATTTATCCCGAGTCTATGCATTCTAATGAGGCCTAAGGTGGAACAGAGGCCGTAATAAGGGAAAAACTTCCGCCATCAATCGTCCGCAATAATAAGCAGCTCGAGTGAATAATTTGCCTCCTCGTCACTGGCGGCTCGGAATAAATTGCAGCAATTACTTTCATGCGCACCTCGATTACGGGGGGAATCAATTACGTGCCGGGCGCTGAAAGCCAGCGCAAGACAGCGCCGCTGATGCTCCACGGTGCACTGCTTTAGCCCCAAGGCGGCCGGATCTAGCGCCAAGACGCTCCGGCTGAGCCTCGGCTCGGATGAAGCCATCATCCCCAAGCCAGACTCAATTCCGCCCCGGCAATCCAATTAAAAATTTATGTTCCGACGGCGGAGCTGCACATATACGACTATGTTTATTGCCGCCATTAGACCCAGAGCACTCCCGCAAGTCGGACCAGGGACCAAGATACGGCCGTGTGGTCTGAGTCTTAGACGCCGAACAGACGTAGCTCTTTTTGCGGCGCATCAGCAGCAGCGGTGCGTCTAAGGGCCGAGGAAGGTGCAACAGGTAGCAGTTGTGGCGGTTGCCTAGAAACATAAATTTAAGGCTCGTAGAGGGATTACCTGCCGCCATTTGCGGAGTCGGCTAGGAGGAATTACAAGGAGTCACGACACAGGGTGGTCCGTAAGCTGTCATTAATAGATTCGCCACAGCGTCGTGGTTTTTTGCGTTCCATTCGAAATGGACAGAAAGCCCGTCCCGGTGGCGCACAGCAGCGGACAATTGTCATGACTGTTCCGCCACCATTAAACGCGATATAAATTTCTTTTAGAGATATCGATTTTGCCACACACAACGGCCATAAAACGAAATATATGGTTATGTGTGGGCTTGTCGGAGCCCAGGCGGGCGTAAGCTTAGCTCCCTTAGCTGGTGCAGATGCAGCGCACATATGCACCACTCTGCTAGAGCTACAGGGTGGGCATAAAGGTCCAGCACTAAGCAGGAAAAGACTATCGGGATTTATTTCTGCTGCTGCATAGACTCGTTCTGTAAATAAGATAATAAAATAAATCTCTTAATAAAAAGAGTGGGCCCAGGCACAGGGTGCAGCGGTCCCAGAATGCTAATGTCAGCATGAGAGCATCGGTGCTGAGTTCGGGCGTAACTTGCAGGTGCATTTACACAAACTGGCTATTAGAGTAAGTGAGCGACGTGGAATCCTTCCAAGGACTGATGGTAAGCACCACATCAGGTGCTGTCTTCGGCCCTAGGGCGCCCTATAACAAACTGCCGATACCTGCGATTCACTCAGACCTTTATATACTTTCCGGTAGCTGAGCCGATTAAATTTTATTACAACATTAAACGTTACAGCTAGAAAAATCTTCTTCATTCATCTTGAAATAGTCGGTCAAGTCCAGGTAAACTCCATTTGTTGACTGCATTAAAATAAACTTTATTTTTTATTTTTGAAAAATAATGCATTAAATTGAGTTTGAGGTCTCCCGACTGATTATGTGTAAACTCTTAGATTGTCATATTGCAGGTAGTATTGGGAAATCCCAAAGCGAAAATTATTTTGTACTCTTTAAGAAACTTATCTTTTCATACTTTTTAGTATTCACTTAAAATTCAGACCCAACTATGCAATAATCTGTCCATAAACGCCCTGGTACTGATTTTTGTAAGCTTTTAATACATCAGCGCACCTAAACATCCCCAATGACGATACATGATGATGATGATACATAACGTCAAATGAATATAAGAGTTTGCAACCACAAACAATTAATTTTTTGAATCTTTGCAATATTTGTAATCAGAAATTCGGGTTTTCTTTGTTTTTTAGGTAAACCCTGTACCTATACCCACTATCCGTCAAGACTTTTATTCTTAAGAACAGCTACATAGAATCATAGATTTGAAATAACTAAATTTTACAGCGTCATAGTTAAAATCTGAAGTTTGTATTTCAATGCAATAAAAGGATACGTCATTTCAAAATGTATTTTCATACTGACAGACTAACTAAATCACCAACTGACTGACACACCAAACTTTAGTAAGGACATATTTCTCGTTGACCTATAATCTTGAAATTTGGCTCGGCACCAAATCATTATTTTATAATTCTATATAGATTGTTTTAAGTATGTTGCCTTTTATTAAATTTATCGATATACCTACAACAAATCTTTCGTAATTTTAACGTAGAAAATTTAAGAAAATAAAAATGTTAGGAAGGATTACATACATATAATACCTATATCTAGGTTAAATATTAGGTGTTGCACCTACTTATTCATAAAACCTCCAGACGTTCCTTTATACAAATTTTAAGACACTTTCGCAATGCCCAAAATACAATTGGTGCGAGGGTAAAAATGAATATACTTAATGTCTTATACCTATAAAATGGTTACATAAAGATTATTCCCTCTTTGATTATATATCATTCGCGTTTTTTTAAAATAAAATGCTGATATTTGAAACAATTTATTTGCAAAATGTATGTGCAAATGTCTATATATTTTCGTTCGAAGTGTGAAGTATAAGCGAAGGGAAATCTTGTAACAATATAATATGAAAATAACTTTAATCGTATTGCTTTGTCTGGCATTTCTCAATTTATTTTCGCTCAGTGTTACAATATCAAAATAAAGAATTTAACATTATGTCGGTTTAAAGAAATGTTCGAACACTGTCAATTTATTTTCGATCTTATTACTTTCTAAGTCTTTAATTAGCTTTTCGAACTTAGCCCTTTAAAAAAAAAATGGTTTTGATGATATTGAGATCTTATAAAGCACCTTTAATAGAAGCTGTATTTTCAAGTGATTTAAAGCAGAAACCTTTTAAATATATCTGTTTTTTTCTGAAAAAAAAATAAATAAATAAAAGCACATGGCGGGAGAAAAGTGGATTTAACACCCTGCAGATTTAAGGTTTTAAGGTTTCCGGAGCTATTAGGGACACCCGAAGGAAACAAGCCACTTTATGAGCCGAAACACCTCGGAGCCCAACATTGTCGATGATGCGATAAGGATCTGCAGGAGTTGCTCTGAACCGCCGCCGCCGGGGTGAGTGCCCCATTTACGACAGGAGCGCCAGCCCACAACGCAACAATTTATAAAGAAAATTAAAAGTATTTTATTAAGGCCGTGAGCGGGGAATAAATCTTATTTGAAAGCTAAGCACCAAATTAAACGCGAAGAATAAAATTACAGTCGCCGGCAACATTGTGTCACTCCGGGCGTTCCGAAAACCCCACATCAATCTCCTGTTTTACAGGAGCTGCAACATTTTCCCTGGAGCAACATACGCTTCGAGGAGGGAAAAAAAATATGTCAGGAGGCGAAAAAGTAAAAGTAGAAGGCGGCGAAGAAGAAGAAGAGGAGTAATTTCCTGAATTTTATAGCTTCTTTTCGTTTGCTTATGGGTTGAAGCCGTAAAAGCTAAGAAAATTGATTTCACAAAAAGGCTTCCCCGCAGAACTTAACCAGCGTACACATGCGAAATATTGTCAGACTTAGGACGTGTGTCGGGCGGCGAAAATCCATCGATGGATGAAATATTGAAAACTGTGGGATTTTCGGTTTTCTGGATGAGGAGGGACCTTTGAAGTAGCCGGCTTACTTGGCACCTTTCCGGCCATCACATTTGTCCCGCCCTGAAAGGATGAATCAATCCCGACGGGATTAGGCCGAAGTCCATTTGAAGGAAAGGGATTTGCACGTCATTATGCGGAATCTAGCCATAAACTGAGCTGATAAAGGACAAGCACATGGCCGAGAATTCCATCAGCGGGCTCGGTAGATGAAATATTGGTCGGAGGTTTCGATCCGGCAATTGCAAGGGATTTCGGGCCGATAGTGTGCTAAAGCGCACCTAACTTCGCACCCCTAACTTAATATTCACTTTGGCGGGCATCTTGCTCCAGTTCGCCGCAGTCGGTTCAATGCAACTCAATTACTTAAAGGATTTGAAAAGTTTAGCCCAACTGCGGGCACCCGGCTCCGTGTGTGCATTGTGGTGAAAACAGCTCTTTACATGTGGCAGCACGTCATCGCTTAATTTTATTGGATGCCACCAGTAAAGGGCAACTTCGTACTTGTTTTACATTAATAATGCTCTTGTCGCTGGCTTGTGGCATCTAATTTGCGGTAAAAGTTCTCTGACGAAAGAAGATGGCTGCTGCTGCTGCCAATGATGGAGGAAGACTTCATAATCGTTCTGAAATATTTTCAAAATTGAAACACGAAAAACTTTTGTACAGAATTTTAACAGGGACCTAATCATTTTGTTAGGTCCCCACTAGTTCTGGCCCTCGGGGAACAGTTTTCCAACTAATGATTCAGAAATTCCTCAGAGCACGGTAATCCCAATTTAAAGAACATTTTACAACTTTGCTCTTAAAAATCAGGGAAAACTCGACGTTGAGTTCTTAGAACGTATTTTAAGGATAAAAGTTGGAGTAGGGAGAATTAACTTTGTCCCATAAGCAATAGACACATTTTTTCAATTCGGACTTTCAGTATCACTGAACATTTTGACATCAGCTTATAAAAAATAGAGCCTGAGTATATGTTTACCTTAACCTTAAATGTCTTAAGAAGTGTTGAATTTGTTTCTGCAGTTAATACTGTTTCACAAAATCATCATTAATACCTCACCCCTTTCTATCATGAGTTTCAAAATAAATACATATATCCTCGATATACACGGTACCTTATTTTCAAATAAGACCGATAGAAATGAATATTAACTATTTATTTTATTATCAAATCTCGCTGATTTGTTACAACCACTAATTTATTAGCTTAGTATATCAAACCAGAATCGTATTTAGTACTGTCGGGTGATATATATCTACTACTCAGGAAACGACAAATAATTGTCTATGAAATTGATGACATATATTATTTACAAAATGAACTGCCTTACCTATATGTACCTGTTTGATTTGATTTCACTTTAATTTATACGATTTTCTACCAGACCGATCCTGAATGTGAATATAAGAGGATATACGTATAAAAAGATCGTTCATGAAATAAAACGTTTATTAGAATCCTCAAATTCAAGATTCAAAAGGTTATAATTTTGAATAATACCTCCATTTTCTCAAAATCTGATCCGTATACGATTTGGGAATTGTGGAAACAGATTCCTAAAATTAAGGTAGGTACCTAAAATAAAACTCTATTTCTTTGATATGCTTATTTGCGTTTAATTCGTTCCTTTTTTTTTTGGAAATATTTTTAAGGAAAAATTAAAAATGTTTTTAACTTATGCTTCTGACACAATTTCCAACGAAATTCTCGTAGAATATTTTATAAAACTTCAAAGCCAATCTAGAAATTATTATAATTTTACCATATTTTAAAATGGAAATTGTTAAATCTGAAATGCTGCTAATATAAGTGGTGGTCTGGTATTAAACTCTAGATGAAATAAAGATTATCTAATTACATCTACTATCTCCGCTAGTATGTTGATTTTTAATTTATTTTAGGAAATTAACTATGTACTTTGTCTTATTAAAATATACATACATATGACGAAACGAAAGGTACTTAAAATAACCAAATAATTAATTGAGGGCATATAATTTCGAGACAACAAAAAATAATGGCATGCTTCCAAATGTAGGTTCGCGTTTTGTCGTTACCCAATTGTTAGTAAGCCCAAAAGAATATCTCAAAAATGGACGTGAGGACGTGTCGATGTTGGTTTTCCTTTTTCCAAATATTTTGACGCTTTGGCTAAAATCCCATTTCAACGCCACTGTTCGATTAAAATGAGCGTGTGTGCCTGTGGTAAGCCGAGCAAATTGAACACATCTACACGGCATAATTGCCGAACAACAGGGATATTGTCATTTGGACGAGCCGGGCACATAAAGCAGCGCATATCCCCTTTTTGAAATTTGCTCCAGACAGTTCCAACGAATTAATCCGATATAATGTGCGGCGGCTCTCGGTTTAAGCTCTATTTGTCCCGGAATAGCTCGGCAAAACATTGAAACGAACTTAAACCAAAATGTAACATGAAAAATAAATGGGGAATCCGTATCCCATATTAAAATGCAATCGATGAGTGGGTTTGCGTTGAGGTAATGTAATCAACTGAAATTGGCTTTGCTTCGCGCCTTGTGCTGCATTTTTATTATTCTTTTCCGCCCCGGCCGGGCCAGGTTCAGATCCGGATCCGAGTCCGGGTTCGGGTTTTTAGGGTGCCTTCGTAATTGAAAGGCAATCAATATCACGCGGACAATTATACCAGCGATATGTTGATTTCGCCGCTCGCGAATTGCGTTGGAAGTGAGCATTTATTTACTCAGCAGGGCGCGGCAGCGTGGCCCGACTGTAGAATAAACAACTTTATTGGTAAATGACGTTTAACTTTTAAATTTCGAATTACCCTGAATGTTTAATGTAAATATTTGACTGTTTTCAGCTTCCGTTCCAACAGTTAAAGACATTGATTCGATAAATCAACAATTTGGCACCAGCGAGGGCGACAAGAGACTTGCCGGCTCAATTTGATCTGATGTCAGATTCGGACGTGTATCAGTTCAGCTGTTGAAGATTTTCGCGGAAAAACCAACTAGCGGCTTTGTTTCAGTCTTTAAGCAGACATCAAATTTATCACTGCTTCCTCTCAATCTGCCAATTTCTGGCTCTTCTTGGGTGAAAGTTTAATTTGTACTTGCCTGCCTAATGACGCTGTTTGCAAATTTGAAAATACCGATGATTCGATTTGGTTTTCTGAATAAATAGGTATGTCTTTTAGTTTAGGTATTATTTCAGCACTTCAAATGAAAGGAAATTTAATACCCATGAAATTACCAATTAATTTACCTAAAATTTTAATTTATATATCACACCCAGAAAGAACAACATTGAGAAATTAATAAAAATATATTTGAAAATGAAATTGAAAGTGTTACTTAGAAATGGGAATCAATTTTATTTGTTTTGTTTGTACATAAGTTTAAACTGCGCTTAAACTTAAACTGCTTAAAATTTTTAAATTAAATTTTAATTATAATTTAATAATTAATTTTTTTAAAATATATCTTTTTTTATATAGGTATGTGAATAACTTCCTGCATATAAAAAACAATTCAAATAAATATTATATAGTTAAAATTTTTTGTATATATATCTACATGCATATATCATATGGGTCGTAATAAGAGATTAATCCAAGCAGTATTTTGTTCCACATTAACTTTGTACTATTTTACAAACTTGAATTCCTTTAGTTATTCAGACAAACTATAAAAATTGCTTATAATAAACCATCGACTGATTAAATGACGATAAGTATATTCCTGAGAGGGCTGAGAAAATGACAAAAACATTTTTCCATTCTCTGAGCATATATAGAATCATTTATTTTCATATTTTAACTCTTACCTCTTATTACATAATCTAATTTTTAATCATCGGAATAACATGAACATGTTAATTGCATATTGCCGATTAAATTATATTGTGGTTGTTAAAAATTCCAAACACAGCTGCTCAATGATGAATGAATTGTGGTTTTCTATTATTATGGCAGATTTCTAAAAAAATATTTTTCACCTTTTTTTAATATTCTTAGTTCCAGCTATAGACAATATAAAGCTGAAAAGGAATTAGCATTCATTTACGAAGGTTGCTCAATAGAGTTACCACGTAAAATTTGATAACTTTGAGGATTTTTGAATAACGTAGGTACATATGTGTTTATTAAAAATATTCTAAGGACTTCTTCTAAAAAGATTAGAGATTAATAATAGTTAACAAAAGTAAAATAAATGTTTGGATAAAAAAACTAGAATACCCGCTTAAGCCTGATCAAACTAGGACAATGTCTTGGTTTGATCTTGCTCCGATCGCGATCCGATCCACTAAAAATTATTTAAAAAAAAAAAAAACCGCCTTCAAAAAACAGCTAGGAACTAAAAAGCAAAAAATAATTGGTAACATTTACATATACGATTTCCTACCTACTGATGTGTTTGAACTCGGTGCCAAGCCAAATAGGTCCCCCGCTACACCCCGCATGTGCGACGAACTTTCGAGCGAGCGTGGGTAGGCTGAGCGATACAACCCAAACGGGCACACACATGTGTGAAATACGTTTCGTTGTTAATTCAACTCTTTATAAGTCACTAAGTATAAGTATTGCTCATTGTTATTTTTGGACTTTGGCACCGACTTCAAACACATCAGTAGGTAGGAAATCGTATATGTAAATGTTACCAATTATTTTTTGCTTTTTAGTTCCTAGCTGTTTTTTGAAGGCGGTTTTTTTTTTTTTTTAAATAATTTTTATTTTTTGCTTTTTAGTGGTGTTTATAAAGGCGGCCATCTTAGAATCCGCCATTTTGGTTTTTTAGTATTTGTTAGTCAATCCCTTATAATGATACATATCCTGTCAGAAAAATAATCTTCAAAATCGATCCATAATTGTTGAAATTATCGCGCGATGAAGTGAATGAAAATCAATAAAATTCAGTCATCCCCTAATTTTCCACCCTTTGAAGTGGAATATTTTAATGAAATTTAAATGGGACCACTTGTGAGGCATAACCTATCCATTAAAAAAAGAATTATTAAAATCGGTCCACAATTGACGGAGAAATCAGGTAACAGACATAAAAAAAAGATTCCGACGAATTCATAACCTCCTCCTTTTTTGAAGTCGGTTAAAAATATTCTTAATTTCTTTATAACGAAAATATTTATACGTATACGTCACTATCTTAGACTTAGGCGTGGGTCGTAGTATACAAAGCGCATTCTTAGTTACCTAGTAATAAAATTATGCACAAAAGTAGATCCAATTACTATCGCAGTTTTTTATACTATATAAAAATTTGATTGCCCGTTTCTAAATATTGTAAAAAAGGCAGACGTAAAAATTCTTTTTTCCAGTATATTTATTCTATGGTTCTTTACAGTTTTGAACGCAAACAAAATTGACATTCCTTTGTTAAAATTGGATAGGCGTAAAACAGTCTAAATTCTTTCCATGAAATTTTAAAAAATGTTACCCGTGTAGTGGTTTTGGCGCACAGAGGCGCATTAAACAAATAAGCTTAATTTTGTGGTTTAGCGAATTTTTCTCAATTTTTACTGCTTTAAGGGCACTTTCAGTTTTTCCTTGAGTGGAGGAGGTGACTGTTTTTGAGCTGTTGTAGCAACATGGAGTAGCCCTTGAGGAAATCACCCTGTTGCTCGTTGGGCGGAACCTGCCTGCTCAACTAGTCCCTGCCACCCGGAGCTTCTTAAAGCAAATTTCATTAAATCATGAATTTTTAATAATACTGCGCAGCCCGGGGACGAAGTTTTGATTCATTTTGTTAAATAAAAGTTAATGAAACTGCCGCCACATAAAGGCCGGGGACCGGAAGCAAATCTCAGCGTGCATCTGCTGTTTGCCCTCCAAGTTATAGTAAATATTTTCCCTAGTGAATTCCCTCATATTTGCCTGTATGATTTCAGATTTGTGAGGGACGGCGAGTTGCAGATCACTCCTCCAGCGCCACTTTGTTCCTGTGCCGGGCCCCGGGGTCGGGGGACACGTTTACAGGGCTAAAGATAAGGGCTCACATCCTTCCCTATTTGCGCGCTCAAGGAGGCAATTAAAAATTTTCTTCGTTGCAAATTTCTTCTCGTCATTGCCTTATCCAGAGCACCACCGGAAAGGGCGCCACGGTCGCCGCTACAAGACGAATTGTTGACTGGAGGCTTGCTACATGTTTTTACATTATAATGAAAATTAAACAAAACTTTCCCGGAAAAGTTCCAACGATAACAATTTTTCTTTCCTTTTCCCGGGCTGAAAGGTAAGTACACAAACTGAGAGTCCAAAGTTCTCTACGGAAGGGTCCACAGTTTATCTTCGGACTTTTGTGCCATTTGCTGGTTCTTTCGGTCGGGTCCACAGTCTTGGACCCAGTTCCACCTCCGTCTACTTTTCTTTTTTGCCCGTGACGATGACTTGATATTTATTTACTCGTTAGGGTTCACGTGTTTTTGCAACAATTATCACAACAAATTGGTTAATGGCGCGAAATTCCTTAGCTCTTCCGGAATTAATTTCGGTCGGATCTCAAACTTTTTTCTTTTTCTATTCCCTTCAATTAATGCTCCTTAAAAGTTCTGCCTCGACTCACTCGAACCAAGGCGATCATTATTTTTGTCGTTTCATATCCAACCAACCGTAGACACGTTCATACATATATGTACATATGGCTTATTAAAATCGAAATAAAAATAAATTAATTTAAAGGAGCTTAAGGCATTCATTTTTGTGAATGCCCATTTGTTTCCCTCATTAAAAAGAAATGAATCGTAATGGGCACTCGCCACAGCGACATAATTAAAATCAGACAACGTGAAAAGCACCTTTTTTTGTTGCTTCAATTAACGAGCCAAAAATAACTGAAATGAGTTTTGACTTCGTGCATTTCACAATGTCAGTGGCCATCATTTCACATTATTCGATGACGTGATTAATGTGCAAACTTATTTGCAACAACGAAACTCAATTGCAGGCATTATATTACTGTAGCACTCAATTTTAATCCCAATATATCTTTAACGTTGCACTCATTATCCGTCTGTTTGTCGACAGCTTTGCCTTAATACCTAGATACTGATAAATTTTCTGAATTTTTCTACTTTTAAATTTATTTTATAGTCTGCGTTGCGTGCCCATCGTTAAAATTGAACAGTTTCAATTTACAGAAAAATTTTAAACAATTTTTATTGCTGTCAGACAATATACTTTTTTCAGTTGGTGTCTACAGTAGTGAATTTCACTTCAGAGTAGTTTAATATTGGTGAGATTGAACTCTGAGCACTGAAGTTGTGCAACTACATTTTTTTAAAAATATATATTTCTCTTTTCAGACACATAACAACACATCCAATATTAATCCTTCTAATTTTACATTATACAAGCATAACTATTTATTCAAATAAATTTCTTGTTAAAATTTGTGCCAATCAAGAATTTATAATTTCACAATCAAATTACAAATAAACATTTTTGGATGTATGTATTATTATCTTTGACAGTGCCGCAATTTTTGGAGTTGGGTTGGGTTGGGAATTTTTTGAATAAAAACGACATTTGAGGCATCATTCTAAATATTAGGTTAAGGGTGGTTCAACAATTTATATGCTGTAAAACGTACTATAACACAATTTTACATTCTTGAAGGATTTAATTTCAAAATATTTCGTAATTACGTAGACATGTTATTTAAAAATCAGTTAAAATAAAAATAAACCAATATTGAATGAAAAACTCTAGAAAGTTAAATGAGTTGTCTCAAAATGTTAATTATTTTAATTCAATAATACGTAGGTACATATAATTACATTAAAAGTAAAACAATATCAAATTAACGTCTAAGTTAACGTTTAAGTTTCAAAGTTAAGTACAAAACATCGTTCAATTGATATATTTTTCGGCACTGGCAGAAAATCATATTTAAAAAATATTGATAAAATATTGTTTCTATTGATTTAAAAATGTTATTATTCTAAATGTTTATTACAGGTCGTGAAATGTTGCATAAGTTCTTAAAATTCTAACCTCCTGATTATGCCGGAGATCGTTCTAAGTCACTTAAACTCTTCTAATGATTGAATTTAAGCCCATTCATCCAAATTCGTGAAATAAATCTTTCGAGAGTCGACTCTGTTCACCGGGGCGCAACGGAGCCGAGGAAAGAACTCGTTTAAATACAAATTCATCATTGCGAAGACAAGCCAGATGAAGACAGATCTGCCCCCCAACGAGCCCACTTTAAAACGGAAAATATCAAATTCTTTCTCTTCCATTGATCCGCAAATGTTGTGTGTCCTGAATTTTTTAGCAGCCCCTTTGAAGAGAAATGGCATTGACAATTTATTTTCCTTGACAATCAATTTCACTCCAGGTAAGTTTGACGAGAACCTAAAAGGCTTGCGGGGCGCGGATCAGGGCGGGGGCGCAAAGGGGCGAAGGGGCGCGCATGGCCAACACTGAACGGAGAGAATAATTGGCTCTGTCTGCCGCTTTGTTGCTTCACCTGAAATTTATGAATTTCCATTTCTGAAAATGGAAGCGAATTAATATTTGATGCAGTCTTCTTAGTGTACACACGTTCACTCCCGGTCCGATACGTACGAGCGCCATAAAATTGATTTTGTGGGGCACTTAGTCATATTAAAGCAGTCTTAGTTGGGGGTAAAAATTGTCGCATACCCGCACACACAGGTAAAAAGGGTCGAGACCCTGCAGCAGCGCCGCTCGAGAGCCAACTCCCACGCAAGGATCTAAGTCTAAATTTGCACATGGGACGACACAATGGCAATAGCAAGTTTACGGCTGCGGAAGGTACACACACGTGAATATGATGATCTGATGGAATTACCCCTTTGGTCCTGAAAAGCCCGGGAAAAACCCTTACACCTGAGAACTATCACGACAGTTAAACCGGGTTAAAGAGCTCTTCAGGAGCCTGCAGATACGGGAGGAAAAGATTATCCGGTAAACAGATTCCACTTGAGAGCTTTTATATTAACTAGGGGAAGACGTCTGTGCGGCTCCACTAGCCCCCGGCCCCGTGGACCCGGCTGTTTGTTGTGCCCCGGCTCCACGGTAGAAGTTTGCAATAAACATCAAAGCACAAAGGTAGTGCAGTATAAACCCGATTTATTTTTTATTTCTAATTTTGTCATAACGCAAACACAACAACAGCAGAAAAGATAATCCGATGGATATCTGAGAACACGACGGAGACCCACCTCTTCAAACAGAAGATGACGCAAGCCACCCTCATAAGTTGGCAGGAAAATGGCAGGAAGATTTCCCAAGAAAAGCTATATCCTGCCACAGTCCGGGTCGGGGCTATTTTCTACGTATTTATTTGAAATTTCTTGAGATATTTACTTTAAGTGGCCCCAGCCCAAAACGACGACAATCTTTGCTGGCATTCAGGGGACGTCCCTTCGGCTGCATTACATAGATCAACTCTGGAGGACAGTCCCGGCGGGGCGTCCGTCCAGTCGGGCTCCTCTGGATGGTCAGCGTAAATGTGAAAGTTTAGCCGACTGCTGGTCAACTTATTTCGTCCTTGGAGACGCAAATTGTTTCCAGCTAAAGTGCAAAACTAGGCCCCTCAGGGCGCCCAAGGTAAGCCCGGCGACTCCGTTGCGCAACATGAAAATATTTACCAGGCACAAATCAAGCTAACTTTGATCTATGCTACAATTAGACCTTTTGGCGATGTTTGCTTTCAGGAGTTTCTGCAAACGAAAAACATATACAGACATATATTATTTTGTACCTTTGAAATTATTTTTGCTTTTATAAATCCCCAACTTAAAAGTACCTACACTAAAGTATATAAAACAATGATAACGCTTAATTGTATTTAAAGAAAACGCGTAAAGTTTTAGAGACTATTATTATCAGAACAATTTATTTTACTAAAACTGCTTTTGAAAGAGAGCTGTTGAGAAATTTTTCTTAGGTATTAATAAAAACTAAATTAGTTAGAGACGAAACTTATAAAATTAAGAAAAAATCCTCCTGTCTGGAGAGGTCGACGGAGACGAAATTCCTCTCGAAGCACTTCAAAGTTACAACATATGATAAAATGAATTTTGTTGGAGCATATTACAAAATAAACAAGAAGGCTAAAAAAGGATATGGGAAGAATTCTGTCTACATGATAAATTTATAGTTTGAAATTCCCACTGGTTTGTAAAAAAAGTTTAATGATTCGAAATTACCTACCAAATATGAAAATAATCATCCAAATCAATGAAAACAATAAAACTTAGTAACGGATTTTGATGAAGTACCTACTTCTAACCTAATAAAGATTTTATTAGAATTTTTATACAAAAAGGAGTTCAAAAATTAACACACATAGGTATGTAATCTAAAACATAAAGTTTCACTGTGGTAAAAAATTGTGTGTCTTATTTTTATAAAATCTCTCTTTCCTAGTAATCAATGAAGACAATTTGTGCACAGGTAGTTTTAATAGTGATTGTTAATACAAGGAAAACTAGAAACATAAATATTTAAATAACAACCTTAAAATTGGTTAGGGTTTCTAATTTATGTTTCAGTTTAGTTTTACTAAAATATTCAAAATCAAAAAATTACACTAGATTACAAAGTTTAAGATTTTTATATACCTCAAATTAAAATCCTTACTTTCTTATTTTATTACCAAGACCTTTGAATAATTCTTAATTCTGAAATTCTGATAAGATGTGCAACCGATACCACACTTGCATATGTGTGTGTATATGTTTTTGTAGTTTTAACGCATTTTCAATTTAATATGTCATTCACATTATGTTGACTCTTGGAAATCTTTATGGCGGGTATTAAAACCTTTTAATTACGACTATATTTTTATTTTTATCTTGCAGTCAAAGCGACTATCTTTTCGGATATTCAAGGAGCGTTCTTTTCTTCTGTGTTACAGAGAGATAAATATCCGTTCGAGGACTCGAGGTTCGTCCAATTCAATTCGCGTTGACAAGGAGCATAAATATGAAAGTTCTAGCTGCTAGTCTTTACATCGTCCTTGAAGGCCCAAATTTTTTCCAGACCGAGTAAAAAATTGGATCTGTTCGGGTTGCTCAGATACTCCGGGTGATTCCGGGTGACTCCGCCGCGGAACATGACAACATTTATCAAGGACAGCTCAAGGCAACTTTGATCTACATTATAATTAGGCATTTTTACGATGTTTGCTTTCGGGAGTCTCGGCAAACAAAATATTTTTAACAAAAACCAATTTTTGCCGCTCGGGAGTAAATGGAAATTGCGAAGTTTATAAACAAATTACCCACCGAAAGCAAACAGCGCAGCGCATAACCAGCCTCCGTCAGTCTGCCCGCATATTTGAAAAATAAAAAAGCTGAAAACAAAACCGGCGAGGGCGGAAGAAATCCGTTTAACATATTTGATTCCTTTTTCCAGGAGTTCTGCTCGAAGAGGTTTTATAATTTCGCCCGTTCGCTTCTGTCGCGGAGTTGCGGAGTCTTGGAATCGCGGAGTTCCAAGTCTCCTCAGACGAGCCTAAAGTTTGAGTGTGTGTTTTACGACGATTCATGGGAATTACGACTTTTGAGTAATTAGCGAGAAATCAGAGAGAAACTTTTTTATGACTTCTTTATTGTCTTTGTCATTTTTAATTAATTCAAATGGCATAGAGCTGTTCTGTCTCGAGGAGAAGTGATTCCATGAAAGATAGACTCATTTATGGGGTTGAACAAAGATATTCTCGGAGCAGTCACGATATTCAAATGAACCGCTCCGTTTGTTTTGTAATGCCTCTTAGGCTACTTTTGGGCGTATTTCGTCTTCTAAGCGGAGTATTTGTTAATTTGAGACACTCAGTAATCGTTACGGCCGGAGTAATAGCGCTCGCTGTTTATTTTGGTTTATGACCCATTTCCAAGTTTGGCTTTCCATAAAACCTTAAAAAATGACAGCACCTTAAAACAACTATAAAATAACTTTAGTTTATAGCATATACTAAATAAAACTACGCCTCCTATCATCCCTATAGCCTCTAAATAGTCTAAATCATAAATACAGCTGAATTTATTTGAGTAAAGTAAGAAATAATTACCTATTTCAAATTAAATTTTAAATTATTCAATAATTAATATGAGCTTTTTAGTTAAGTTTTATAATGTGTAGCAGTGTAAGTAAAATAATTGATATTAAATTATAAATTAGTTAAAATTGAATAAAAAAAAAACCACAGAATTGAAATAATTAAAAAAGCAATAATTTATACTAATTTGTAATAAATTTGTGTGTTTTATATCGAACGAAACGAAAACTTCCTTGTTTTTTCACGATATGGTTTTAGTAGTCTATGTATATATGTACATACATATGTGTGTATGTTCAGCTGTTTCCTCACAGCTCCTAAAGTACACATCGCATTTGTGCAAATAAGGTGTCATTTGATGCGTCTTTATAGTCTATATTTCATAGGATATATGACGTCTCACTAAATCCAATATGGCGAATTTAAAAATAAGAATCATAGCTCTAAACAACAAAGCAAAATTAAGGTTTTATCGTGTTGGCTGTCAAATTAAAAGTATTGATGATCAATAATCAAAATAAATTTATTATAATTAAGAATATTATTAATGACTTCCTTACCACTAAGATTTTGGAATAAAATAAACGTTTAACAAGTAAAACCCAACTACTTAAAAGCTTAAAACAAGCATTTAATATTATAGAAGAAGGTCAACCTTGGATTAACAATAGTTGTAGTCTAAGGCCAAAAAACTCTACGAATCTAAATAAAAAGGCCTCTGACTACAACTATTTTTAATTCAAAAACGTTGTAATTAAATCACGTTGGTTTTGCTCTATATTATTTTATGTTTTCTTTTAATTTGTCTCGTAATTAAGTAATATGGCTCTAAGAACAAACTCAAACATCAATTTTCTTCATTGGTTTAGTGCATATTTTGATCTCATTAAAAATAAAAAAAATAATTCATTTTTCTTGATGGTGCAGTATAAATAAGGAACATTATCCTTAATGTCTCATTATTTTTGCAGAGGCAAGTAAAATGAGTTTTGCACACATAAACGGCGCACAGATCCGACGATTGTGCAGCTCAAGGAGAAATTCTAATAAGATCAAGTGATAAAAGACAGGAAAATCCGAGATAATCCGATCCTTGTGTAGCAGCCGGAATAAAATGTTCTGCCAATTACTAAACCTCAGCAAGAACGAGTACTCACCCTTTACAATGATCTGATAAGTCGACACCTCGAGCTAATTACCTCGCAACTTTCTAATATCTAAAAGATTTTCCGTGGCGGACGGATGAAATTTGTTAAAGTTAGGGTGAAAAATAAGAAAGGGTTGTTCCTTTTAAGGTTTGCTCCTGAGTCCTGAGATGTAGGTGAAGGAGGTCCACTAAAAGAAACAATCCGATCCCGTGTCATTGCAATATTTGATTTGATTTTCTCCCAGGTCTATCATACATAAAATTTGGTATTTTCTGTACTCCCTGCTCACTCAAGATACGCAAAAATGCGTGATGTTTTCCATTTTTTCTTTCTTATTTCATCCCTTTGTTCCAGGAATCGTCTGCCCGTGTCTCCAGAGAATACTCCAGAAAATTTATCGGATATGTGGGACCATGAAGATAAAATGTTCGCATAAAATTGCTTTGTAGCACGAACACATGTTATTAAATATTTATTGCACCTTGATAGGCTCGCTCGTATGCACAAGTGCAGGCCGAAATGAATCACCGACGTCGGGGATGGTCCCGGCCTTTCACCTGTGGGATTCAGCAGATACCCGGCTAAATGGTGCCTTTTTTCCCTTCACTTTGCAAATAGGCAACTTTTAAGCTAATTTACACGGCGCTACAGTCGAGACAAACCTATTATCGAACGGAGCCCTATTTGCGTCCATTACAACCCCCCAGAAAACAATCATCGGAAAGCGAACTGGCTCCAGCCTAGGTGGCTCCTGTGATAATAGCTTTTCGGCTTAAAAGGCGTGACGCAAGTAATTCACGTTAATTGATACTCTGTGGATGCCGAGGAATATTTCAGGCTTAATTCCCACTATGACACGAACGAAAATTAGTGTCCACCGAGAGTTGAAAACGCTTTAAAGTTTCAGTTCAACAAAGTTGAGTAGAGGAAAATGTTTTTCTAGCGCGGATAAAACTAGATAAAATTAAATAAGCCGCGCAAACTGAGTTAAGTAGTTTGCACTTATCACGAAACTGGGACGTGTCACAACTAAATTAGACATTTCACAGGATTTTAGAGTGTGAACATGCATATGAAGATTGAGATAAATTTTTGTATCTACTGCTTAATTTTCATTCGTTTATGAGTGAAATTATTTAAAAACAAAGTGCGGATGAAAGCATTTAAGCCCATGTACGTGCATTTGCACTTAAGAGTTTGTCAAAAAAAGGTAATGAATTGTAGAATTTATATGTATGTATAAATTAAAGTACTAAACATTAAACTTTGCTTAATCTATTGAGCAACGAACACTTTAAAATATTCTACAATTCTACACTGTATACTGTATACTTTCAAAAGTGCGAGTTATTGATCATAATTTTGTTAAAACTCGTAAAATTATTAAAATAGTAGGTATTTAAAATAACTCTGAAACACATTAAATAATAGGTACATTCAACAAAGTTAAATTTAGATTCTACAAACTTCTTCTTAAAAATTATATCATTGAGGAATCTACAATTTCCCATTTTAAATTAAAAATATTTCAAATAGACAATTTTTCATTGAATTGAAATAGTTTAATATGTTATTAATAACAAAGTTTTTAAAATCATACAAATGTAAAGCAATTCGATGTTCTTGTCGCTAAATTAAGATCTTTGCTATGAACAATTTATATAATATAAGAGCTTTTCTTTTCTTATGTATACAAATATATATGTTTGAATAAAAAACCAAATAACAATTAAAATACTTGACTTTTATTTCAAAGTGGAAACATTTTAAAGTGCATGGAAACAATTTTTGATCTGAAATTATGTACATGTTTCGTAGTACAAGCAATCATATCACATAATCAAAAATAAAACGTTTGATGCTTAAATACGTTTAGAACTTTGTTTCAAAATATTGTTTTATTGAATTAGCGAAGGAAATAATTCATATCAAACTTAATTACAAAAAGTGAAATTGATATTTTTCGGCATTTGCGCAAAATCGTATTTGCGTATTTCAATATTGTTTCGATTGATTTTGATTGATTTTTTTAAGTGTAGATAATGAAACATGACGTTACTCCGAAAAAATGCGAATGCCAAAATTCTTACTATAGGTAATAGATGTTGACATTAATTCATTGATTAATAAAAAAAGCGAAAAGATCAAAGGGGCCGAAGCATAGAAACAACATTGCTTTATATAAAAATTCATTTAGGGCTGGATGTTCCATTTTCGTAACGAAATTAATTCGCACGAATTTCGGAACTTTAGTGTTCTCATTTTTGTTCGAAGCGAATTCAATGCGAAATTCACATAGCTTCACTTGTTTTAAAATACGTACGAAACGAAAAAACACCGAAATTTGACACATTTATTTTCGATGCCGTTGCAGTTAGTGGATTTGAAAGAAAGAAAATTTACGAATATGTAAATTGAATCAAATATTTTTGAGAGTTTACCATTTAGAACAATCAAAAGTATTATTCTATGGACAGAAGTACAAATTCAAGCCAGTTTAAAGCACTTGCGGAATTTATAGAGAAAAATTCCGAGGTGGCCCTATTTAGTAAAGGGACACTAGAAGCTGTAGTTGGGAAAAGTTAGTTGAAATGCTGAATAGTTTAGGACCAGCATGCCGTGATCTTATTGGCTGGAAAAGAGTTTGGTCTGATTTCAGAGTGAACATAAAAAAAAAATTAATCCACAATAAGCAAGAGATGAAAAGCACTGGTGGAGGAACCAACAAATTATCGGCGGTATCTTCTTAAATAGGTATATTTATACCTTTTTTGCTCTTTTTCTTCCATTTAAGAAAATTAATATAAAAAATGTGCATCCATCACAATCAATCACACAAATTTAAAATTTATAAAAAAACCACTCTCTTGAGACGAGAGAAAATGACATTTCCGAAAATGAGAACAGGGCCCTTAAAATCGATGTCACTTATATTTTCCAGACCCCATTGTTCAAACTTGACTAGTACATCGAGCCTGTAGGTGAATGAAACAAGTAACTAATAATTAAAAATGACATATTACACATATTACCTACATCCTTATTAGTAGTTTATTTTATTCTTAAACTTATTTCAACACGTCAACATTTCTAATAAATCTACATATTTTTGAAGCACTTTATTTTATAGTGATAGTCATTCCGGTAGTTCGCAACTTGAATTCATATTTTTAGAATCCCCGCAAAACAAAACATATCGAAAAACCTGAATTTTGAATTTTTTAAATGATATGATATGACAATTGATATTGAATATTGAATTGATATTTCGAAAATTAGTATTGATATTTCGTTTCAAATTGTAATGGTTAAGCTCGTATAACGTATTTATTTGTATGAAAAAGCCTTTTTTAGGGTTCCGTACCCAAAGGGTAAAACGGGACTCTATAACTAAGACTCCGCTCCCCGTCCGTCTGTCTCTCTGTGCGTCTGTCACCAGGCTGAATCTCATGAACCTTGATAGTTAGACAGTGGAATTTCCATAGATGATGTATTTCTAGTGCCGCTATAACAATAAATACTAAAAAACAGAATAAAATAAATATTTAAGGGGGCTCCCATAAAACAGACATGATTTTTTTGCCGTTTTTATAGATAAATGGTACGGAACCCTTCGTACGCGAGTCCGACTTGCACTTGGCTGGTTTTTTAAATATACCACCACGCATTTACCTTGCTCTTTAAATTAAATGAAACAGCTATCCATTAAGCTTAATCCCCCCTCAAATCAATGCATACCTGTTAAAAATTCAAACGTGTATACAGTGACAACGGCTGTAAATTACCAAATATGTGACGCACGGTATACCTACCTACGAAGGGAACAGCAACAGCTTTAAGTACGAAACTTTCGGATAATCCACGACCTCCCTAAGGCTTGAAAAAAGGTATTTATAACGTCATTACACGAGGCTATCGCAGTCGTTACATATATCTTCCGCCTTTGAGTCCTTCGAAGGACGGCTCTATTCGGGAATTTTTCCCCCTAGAAACGATACGAAATACATAAATCGCATCGAAACATGAAATTCTCCTGGAATTCCTCACATATTGGCCAGTTTCCAATCAAGTGCGGCCTCAGATTTCAGGTATGATAAGTCGCATAAATAACACCCGGATAAGCCATAAACTTGATGATGCCACTGATGGCCTATCAAGCGGTTGGGGATTTTTGTAATTAAAATGTCTTCGGCTTCTAAGGATCATTTGCATGCTAGTTGTTGACATGCAAACTACCAAACAACATTGAAAAATTGTTTGAAAACAGAGCAGCCCTTCGGATGGGTGGAGCCGTTGAAAGGAATTTCCTTTATGGAATAGTTGTCGTTGCAGATCAATTTTGGAATTTGTGCACCATCTGCTGTAAGAATAAAGCAAAACGAACAGTTCCACAGGCATTGGCTTTAAAAGGCTGAAGGTATGGGGCTCTCACATAGACGTGAGTGCTTCTTTTCTAACGCCATGCCGACAATTTATCAAGTTTTCGACTTACCTTTGATCTAGACGAATTCCCATGAAAAACCCCATGTCCTTAGTCACGTGAGTCGTGGGAGGTTTCTGCGACAGTTGCGCCTCATTTTCCACCACCGGTGATAAAAGCCACATTAATGGAGTTAAGTGCACCAATAACAATAAATAAAACTAGATGCAGACTGCGCCAGGGATACCTATATTTGTACAACAAATGTACATAATTTACGACTGAGCAAGAATGGTTTTGCCCAGAGCTCCACCACCTGCCCTTAGACGGCATGAAATCTGAGTGTTCTAAGAGCAGCTCGGAATTACTGCGAAACCTGAGCACCAGTCGATAAAATCTAGAAATTATGCGGACTTGAGCTCATCTAATCTTAACTCACCTGCTCCCCGGTTGGTGCGTGCGTAGCCCCCAAAGTCACTCCTGTAACATTAGCCGTCCTCATTATGCCATTCAGCCCTATATTTTTTTAATTTTTACTGGGAGACTGGGGCACATCGGCCCCAATTGTAAGTTAATTAATGTAAAAATGCGTGTTTTAGAATAGAAGAAATTTTAGGAATTGGGGCAAATTGATCTAAAAATCATTAAAAATTGAAATTCCGTATCCACAGCCATATTAACTATTAAAAATTCTTCCCATTAATAATACAAAAATTAAACCTTTAGTCCTTTTCATTATTGATGTTTCTGTAAGCGAAGAATGTTTCGGGTCGCATCTCTTATACTTAAATGTACTATCAATTTTGATATAATTTTACATAGCATGCATTTTAATTTTAAAAAACGAGAAAATAGTTTATACAAGATGTCGCGTTTTAATTTTTCAGATCATTGATAAAAAAAAAATTATGAATGGAGCATTTAGTTACTAGATGTTTTCGAATCCAGTTCTAACTCTCATAAGAAAACCTACGAAATGAATTTTCGCCCGGCAACCATTTGCCCGACATCTTTTTAACCGAAAGCTGTGTTCCCGATAAATGTGCTAAAACTCTTTATTCAAAACACAAATGTTTAGTTAATAGTCATTTAAAAAAAAAAAAAATATTTAGTCAATAGAAATTTTGTGAAAGGAAAATATTTAGTTGTTGTCGGGCTATCCGAGCTATCCGGGCAAAAGGTTGTTGGACACAAGTTTGTCAAGCAAAAGGTTATCGGGTTAATGCTTGTCGGGCAAATGGCTTGTTGGGAATTTGAACCGAGACGGTTTCCGGTGCAAACAAATATATAAAACAAAGTCGGGTTTGTTCGAACACTTATAACTCGAGAACGGCTGGACCGATTTTCATAGTTTTTAATTTGTTGTATTTGTCTCCGCCCCGAATAGCAGAATAACTATTAAAAACATTGGAAAATTGACGAAAAAATAAAATAAAAGAAAAAACATTTTCCAATACAAAATCTTCATGGGTTTCGTAACTGTCAAACATTTCCGAACGACTGCACCAAATTGGATAATTCTTTTTTTGTTGTATTCGTTAAGGTTTGTATAAAAGAAAAATTGCAAAATCCACCCACTAGATGGCGCTGCTGCACATCAACTTCTACACCGTTCAACCGATCATCATGAAATTTGGTATACGTAAGAAGTTAAACACGATGAATATTTTCGCGTTGTTCATTTTTCAACATCTCGCCGCTAGATGGCGCTGCTGCACATCAACTTCTATACCGTTCAACCGATCGTCATGAAAATTGGTATACGTAGACACACAAACACCGTGAATATTTTAGTGCTATTAACTTTGGTATAGCTCGCCACTAGATGGCGCTGCAGCACATCCACTTCTTTACCGTTCAACCGATCGTCATAAAAATTGGTATATAGATATTTGAACACGGTGAATATTTTCGTGTTATCTATTTTGCAATAACCCGCCACTAGATGGCGCTGCAGCACATCAACTTCCATACCGTTTAACCGATCGTCATGAAAATTCTCATATGTAGGTATTTCAACACGGTGAATATTTGCCTCATCATCAAAACAGGTCAACTGATTTAAATTAAATTTGGAACTCAGGTAGAGAATACCTTGGAGAATATAGGATAATTTTTATTGGCATGCTTCAAAATGGCGGACGTTCAAATTTAAAACATTATGCGATTACCATTGAAATTGGTAATTGGAGATTTTCGGGGTCGCTGATTTCAACCCGACTTCAAGACGGTTGACTTTAAAATTTAAAAGTTTATGCGATTTCCACCAAATTTGGTACTTGGAGGTTTTTGGGGTCTCTGATGTCAAACCAACTGTCAGAATTTACGAATTCAAGGTGACTAATTGTTATATTTTAATAATGTTTTCTGTCTGTTTGTCTGTCCGGGCTCATCTTCGAAACAGCTGAACCGATATGAACTTTACAGACATGCAGAGGTGGTCAGTAGTAACATAGGCTACTTTTTTGTAATTGTTTACTATTGTTAAAAGTTACGAAATTCTGAACGCCAGTGATGTGTTTATGGTGACTCACGCAAAAATCGCTTATCCAGCTGCGATGAAATTTTATGGGCATGTAGCACATAACCTCTTAAGACACATAGGCTATGCATCGCAATTCGAAAGTGCGTGTTGGGGGGTGGTGGGGGAGGGGAGAGAAGAGAAAACGGGAAAGTTGAGCAGTAATATGTTTATAGTGCGTCAAGCAAAAAGTATTTCTGGGGTTTAGAAGAAATTCTATGGGTATGTTGCGTTTAATCTACAGTGACATTTGATAAATTTGAAATCAGCAATATTATATTAAAATTTACTTTTATTTTAGGAATAGTCGTGCCCGGGCAACGCCGGGTGCGGGTCAGCTAGTAATAATATTATATACACTATTACTCATAAACAAATCAATGCCAGTTTAAGCAATTTGTTTGGATATAGAAGGAAATATTTAATTATTTACTTTAATACAAACAAGCAAATATTACTACCGACTTTGAAATTACGCCCTTCTATTCGAAGTTGGACACCAAAGAAATTAATGTAGGAGAAGAGCCAGCTTTTGCAAAATGCTCAATATTATCATTAAAATACTTGGTAAATAAAGGTTAAATACACTTAAAATTTTTAACAAAATTCATGTAGATAACTCATGTTCTTTAGTCGGCCTTAAACAAATTCATTTACGAAAATTAAACTTAAAATATTAATATCAAATTACGAAAAAGTTGCACTCTAAAAAATGTGTGTAATAAAGTGAGAGATATTTCGCTTTAAAAGTGTATTTTTGCAACATATTATATGAAAATACAACTAAAATTCTCAAACTTTAGAGTTAACACCAAACTATCACATATTTAAAATTAAATTTTTAAGTTGTAAAGCTAGGCTTTGCGCTGTGTAAACTTACACAATAAGGCACATGTGCTTATACGCAATGTTTGTGTAATTTTACCCTAACTTTGTAATTTTACGCAATTATGCGTATATTTTACTACACATTTCTTTTGTTAAATTGTGTAAAATTTACATACCTACTTATATAAAAACAGCCTACTATCTTTGCTATGATAGTAGTAAATATTTTTTATATTTGTTTTAGAGTATGGGTTCCTTACGAAATTAGCTAAATTTTTTATCCGATTCGTTTCGAAATAAAAGCAAGAAAATTATATTCTAAATTGTATGTACCGAATTTACCTTTGTAAAAAAATAAGAACAGGGCCCTTCACTAAAGGTTATTAAATGGTTAGCGTTAGACCAACAGAATGAATTATTAAATAATAATGCGTACATAGGTACCTATATGCGTGCTCGTCAGCAATTCTTTTTGCACCATTACAATAGAGTAGAGTGAGTAGAATGAATTGATGAGAATCACGCACTTGTGCTTCAAATTAATACATAAGTACCTTCTATTTAAATAAAACTATGTGTAAGCATAAGTTTGGCTTGAAAAACTATAGTTATTCTTAAATCATGTTTGGACTATTTATTGTATTACTATCACTTTTGTACGGCTAATTTCCGTAAATCGATCACTGTGCGAAGGATCAATAAACAGAAAAATAAATTGAGGAGCAAACTTTCTTTAGCTGGTTTTACTAACCTTCTGTTTAAGTAGGTAATAAACAAAAATACATGTGTAGGTATATAATTTCAAAAGGGGTGCAAGTAGTCCGTGAGCTGGGAATTAGGGTAGGAATTTGCACCCTTGAGAAACGAGATGACGCTCTAGAGTCGCAGAAGAATGCTGAGGTTGGGTTTGCTGGAGCCGAGAGTGCCATCTACCCCTAAATGGTTTCCACTTATGGCGGATGCCCTCCCGGATCCCTTCGACTTGTTGAGCTTTCGTTTCTGCGCAGGGCGGCCCTGCAGCACCCGGCCCACCCGGCTCGTGGGGCTCCTACGCTAGCCGCCCCGGATGCGTTCCCGGGCTCACGTGCGAAGGCTTCCGCCTGACGTATCAACAGTGTCCCAAGGATCGGGTCAGTCGATGGCATAATTGCTAGCCAGGTGCACACGGTGAGAAAAATCGATCCGGCGGGCTGCGACCCGACACCAGGTAAGAAGGAGCTGCTCCCGGGATGCTGGAGTCGCATCACTTGCGACTTACGCAGAGGACCTCGACATCATATCAAATTTATTCATACCCTGGAAGGACTTTTCCGGTTGCCATTTTCGGGGCTCGGATGTCGTAAACGTTGATTGCTAACAAGAAGCGCTCCAGCTTTGCATTTTACGACTCCCGCTACGAGGAGTCCTGGGCTCCCGAATCAATTCCTCCTGTTTTTCAGGTGCGCCACAGAGCCTCCTGCCATTTTCGGCTCGACAGCCGAAATTCTCTGCTATGACCTATTTTGTCAAAAGCAACATTATCTCAGAACGAGGCCATAACTTCCAGAAATTTGATCTTAATGTCGACCCTCTGGAGCTCGCGCTGAACGATTTCTGATATAGGAAAGATTCGGTCCAGGTCGTCAGGATGTCTCGACCTTCACAAATAAGGATTGATTCACTCCGCCACTGTGGTTCTGATTGTGGAATTAAATTAAGCTCTTTAAAATCATTTCCGGCACAACCTCCAGACCAGTTTTATGAATTCTCACAGTTGCCCCGAATCGTCGTTGACGTGAAAAATGGCTCAGTTCTTCCATCTTTTATTATACGCAAATATTTTTCAAGGCATTAAATTTTAAGTGCATGAAAGGTGAAAAATTCCCAGCACTTCTACGACCGCCCGAAGGGTAAGTAAGAGAAAGTACAGAGCTTTGCATGTTATTTCTGGAATTATCTTAGGAAAAGCCCTTCTGCTTGAAATAATTGTGTTACCAGCAGAGTCCTTTTATTCACGTAGGTACCTACAATTTTTTTATTTATTCCATCCATCTCCAGCTATAATGGTTTTTACATATTTCTGTTGTGAATTAATAACCTTTAAGTCTAGTCAAATTTATCACAAAATGAGCGAAAAACAGACATTTCGAGAAACAAAAATTTCATTAGAATCGGAGTCTGCATTAAGTATAAATTATGAGCCCACTCGATTTTTAAGGTAACGTCCTCAAAGGAGAGGTTAAAGTAAGGTAATTGTGTTTTTGGGAGTTATTTTTCTTGCCTTACCTTGGTAATATTTTTTGGTATTTATCATTGCCTGAGACAAAGAATCATTTCGAAGAATTTCTTATTTTCCTTTATTAAAAACAAATTACTTAAATAAATAAATAAAAATAAACAAAAAATCCTGTGCTTGAACATATACAGAGAAGCGCTGTAAAAGTAATGAGTTCGAAAAAAAATCAAACAGATACAAAATAAAAGTAGGTATGTTATATCGACGATTAATAGGCTAGATTTGTTATATAATATTTGCCAATTTTCAATTATTTTCTTTTTTCCTCTTTTTTTCAAAAACTGTATACAAATCTCGTCTAAAATCATAATTAAGAAAAGAAATTATAGAAATCATTCTATAGCTCCTTTAAAATGGCATACATATTTTAAAATAGTAGGTGTTCTAGGTACTTTTGGTTATCTCTCCGTACATTAAATATTTTATATAACTCCTCCGAAAAAATTTGAACAATTTGTAACTTTGAAACTTTTATTGTTAGAGGTAGTTAGAGCCATAAAAAATATTAATTTCTTTTTAATTTGTTTAGCAGTTGTATAATGTTTTTATTGTAAGTATTAGGTATACCAGGTACTTGCACTACATTTAACGACAACTTTATAATAATTTCAAAACAAAAATCTCAACTATGGGCCAAGATGTTTGCAGGCTTTATGTAGTGTTATTTATTGTTTATACAATAAATGAAAACAAGTATTTCTCAAAAATACTAATATCAATCACTACCCTAGATCATGCTATTTATTTTTGGTAGATCTGTGATGTGGTGTGGTCTTTAAAATAAAGTAGTCACCGTGTTTGAAAATGTTTTCAGTAAAACACATAACTAAAGATCTACAGTCTGTCAACAATAGTAAGAAAGTCCTACGGTTATTATAAGATATCTCTTAAACTACTCATTGGATCAACATGAAATTTTAACAGTACTTGATATTTTAAAAATGTATGTTTTACATTTTAAGAATATGTAAAAAAAACAATCGTACATATTTCGAAAAACCTAATAGCTAATATTTTGAAAAAAATAGCACTTAATAGACTTAATTTCTTCAAAATTTTATTTGTTTCTTTTGACTTCAAGTGAAAAATGTTGCGTAGTTTCATAAAAGTCTGTAAGGATTCCTTAAATTTAGCGCTTGCACGAATAATGAAAACGACATTGTTTGACGCGCATATTTTCAAATAAAACTGACAACTTACATTATATATTCAGTATTCATAGAAATCTGTGAAAATGTTGGTTTGACCTTCAATCTGTTTCCCTTTTTTATTTAAAGAAAAACAAAGTAACAGCCCACTTGGTTTTTTCAGCAAAGCACTGAGATAAAAGATTCAAGGTCGCTTTCAACTTCAACTCATTTTACATGACGGATGGAAATAAAACCTGAACATCCATCCAAAGAACTCTTACTTTTGGAAATATACTCTATTTTAACACATTTTTCTTCCTGTTATAACGTTTTATGTCTACAGTATATTTTGAATAAGACTTTAAGTATGCGTGATTCCCTCATGCTCTGGTCATAACACAAAAGGAGCCCATTCTCAGATATTTGAAGAAAGATGTGTCTCCAAGGTAAAGACGTTTCCTAGACAAGGAAATTGTCACACATTACACTTACCCAAAAAAAGCCAGAGAAGGGCACATCTCAGAAGACCATCAAGCAGTTACCTTATTCAAACGGCAAAAATATTTCCTAATAACAACAATAACAAGGAATCCGTCGAGCACGGGTGAAATGGGAGTAGAAATTTCTTCAAAAAAAATTCATCTCGGAAATACCTTTTACGATCCACTCCTTGCGGAAAATACCTTAGTCGTGTAAGTTGGTTACAGAAGAAGTGCTCACTCCTGGCACAATGAGAGGTACTTACGAATTCTCTTTGCAGAGCCCGAAAAATATGAAAAAAAAACTTGACGATATTAAATATGCAGAACCATTAGACTTGAATATGTGTACGTAAAGAAGTTTCAAAGGACGTAGGAGGCGACCTGATGGCAAATAATAATAAAAAATACGAGCGCCGAGGCTCTTGAATTCCCCCGCCGAATATTATATTCACTGCCGTCCTTATTGATTTTATTTAAAGCTCCTTTACTTCGTTTACGCCGTGCAAAGTAAAATTCATGGCGGTGGAGATAGAGGAGCTGATGTCAATACGCCAACTATAGTGCATACATTATCGGCGCTCGCATATTACAGGGTGGTTCGAACATCGAGCTCCATCGACTCCACCAACTCCACAAACTCCGCCGACTCCACCGACTCCACGGAACCATATGAAATACGTTCCACTTTGTTTTATAACTTTCCGCATACGTCGGAGTCGGTCGCGGAGTATGTGAAAGGTGTGAATATGATCCAAAGGGACCAATACTCATGCATTTTATGCGAAGTCCTACCACCAGCGTCGGGACGCCTCTTTTAGCGAAGAAATACGATCTCTTGGCTGCAACAAGTCAAACGGAACTTATTCGAAAATATCCATTTAAGAAAGGTGCATGGGTTTCGGTCGAAGGGAGCGGCTGGTCGGTGAAGATAGGGTAAACAAAGCGCCGCCAGATGACACATGTCTTCATATTGCAGCAAACTCCTGCAGGACGAACCGCAAGGATCCCCTGGAGGAACAATGGCTAGATCTTTATAGCATCATTCAGGTATGCCGGGAGACAACATATGCAGAGAAGTGCTTTATTGGCAAACATGATCCCGAACCAAATTTCAATATAGTAGTTTTCGTGGAAGGATAAGACCCACTTTTGGGGGTGCTTCAAGAAGCCCGTGCGGTGGTGTGGGACTGTACACGTAATGCTTATATTTCGTCGTACGTCGGAAGGATATGAAGGACACTTCACGAAAAAGGCCCCTTTTCACGCTCGGTTCGGAGTATTTGGGGCGTTAATATTATCATTGGGAAAGCGATACCGCCACCATTCCCAGAATTACCTCTATCCCGGCATTCAGACTCTCCTGTATATTAGACGTTATACAGGGGCACTCGAACCGAGATTTTCCCGTCCCGCCCTCTGGGCTAACACATAAAACGTGATGATTGCAAAGGCGATATGTTTGGCGTCCATGTGAATCCCTCCTGCGCACTTCTACGAGACATTTTCGCTGTATTTTTAGCCCCATCCTGAATACTTAGCTCGGATTTTTCCATCTCCGAAACTTTTCGATCTACTTCAGGTAAGTTTGCAGAAATCCACTGCCAGAGTTATGAACCCTTACAAAACTTTGGAAGCGTCTTAATCCCATATTTTGGGTAATACTTTGCCCATTCGCCCACTGTCTGCATTATCTACGTAACATGTGGCCCTTATTAAAGGTTAGTACGTGGCAGAATTGCGTAACACCGTACTTAGCTCGGTCTTTTTGATTAGGGTGATGGCTCCAAGGTTTACCTTGCGGCGTGACACCCGGCTTGCGTTAACAAGTTGCGGTCTTTCCGGTGAAGTGTTGAAAAGTGGATGCGATAATCTTTCGAAAGGCTTACGACCTATTTGGGGACTAACTTTGGAGAATTGCAACGGAAGGGCTGGCGCGGCGGGAATTCCTTTTTTTCGGAAGGAAAATAATTAACTCCGCTTTTTCCGTCGTAGTTGGTTGTATTTATAAAGCGGCTTAAAGCCTGTGTAAATCCAATGTCAGCTTATGGTAGATGAAAAAGTCGTCATTCAACATAATGAATATAAAAGAAACATAAATTAATGAAACTATGATGAAAAGGTGACTTTAAAGATCATCACCTTATTTAAGACCCATATGCAAGAATGAGCTTTTCCAAAAATAGGAATAGATGTATGAAACTTGTTGACAATAACTAACAATTATCAAGCAAATATCAGTATGTAAATTCCTCCAATTCAATTGAAAGACGTAAGGATTTTTATAAGACTAACAAAGTTCAAGTAATTTTTTTTAATTTGGAAAATTATGTATACATATGTACCTATATGTATGTATATGAGAATGTCGCCTTGTACCAAGGTCAATTGTACGATCAATTACTAGAAACTGATTTGGTCTAGTTATTTCTTCACGAATTGTTTACTAAGTTAGATACTTATAGACAACTTCGATTTTTAAAGGTTTTAATCAGTTAGTAAAATACCACACGAAAAACATGTAGGTATGACTGGACCTCAAATATTTAATTTTTTTTTTTTCAAAATTAAAAAAAAACGGAATTATTTTACATAATTCATAATAAATCATAGTCATGCCTGAAAATGATACAATCAAAAACATTTTATTATTGTAAAATTCATAGTCAGTATGTAATTTTTTGTACTTATCCATACAGTGTAAATGTAAAAGGGGTCCAACTTTGATAATATAATAAATTGACGTTTTCGGAATTTTAAATGATGTATAAAGATAAAAATAAAAACCCAATGAATAAAATAAAAAGGCACAATTCATCAATAGTTCACGATAAACTATATCAAAAAATTTATCAGGAAATTGTGAAACAAAAATGCTTGTTTTTTTAACATTCTATTGAAATATAGGATTCCTTATCAAGATTAGCCATTTTGAGAATAGCGAATCTTTACAAAATTGGATGGACCTGTACCTACATATATAAAAATGTTTACCTTAGTAAACAAATTAATTTTTTTGTTTTTACATTTGGAGCAATTTTTTAACTAAAAGAAATTTTTAAACTATAATCTGATGGAATCATAAATATATGCATATACTTAGTTCGATAGTTCTTACGGATGCCAGAACTATAGCTATAGAGTACTTTACTTTATTGTAAAAATTATACCGAATCCATAAAAATTTTTCTCAGTGTTCTTTTGGAGAAATGCATTTCACTACCCAGAAAGCAAAATTTTCTTTTATACAATTGTGTACGTAAACTTTCAAAAATCAAAGGGACTTTTTTTTCATATAATTTCTAGTGGCCCAAATCTCGCAATGACTTAAAACAAAATTTACTCCTTATAAATTTTCTTTAAAAAAGTGCTCCCAGCGGGGATTAAGTCGGTAATTGAACGCATGAGAGCGGGTTTCATTCGAGGAGGAAAAACTTCTTTTCGTTTTGTGAAAAGTAAAATCTAAGCTAGAAACCTGGAGCAATTTATACAGGAGGTGCGGCGCGGTTGAAAAACTTCTCGAGAAATTCATCAGATGGCCTTAAACGTTGCACGCATGAACTACTTTCAAGTAATTTAATCCTGGAACTAGTTTCTGTGCCGAGCAGTGAGGTTTGGGACTAGAAAAGCCAAAGGATATCTATCACATGATAAAAACCAATAGGCTCTGCAGGGAAGGTTTTGGCCCGGTCTCGCAGCCTCCGCCGTCGACTGTTTTGATACTATTACCCTTTAAGCTTTATGGAAGTTCCGGCACGTCCAAAGGACTCATTGAATGGAGGATAACCGATGAGAACCCAAAAGGAAAAGTGAGCCGAACTCGCTTACATAAAGTGACTGGAGATATATTAGATAGATTGGACGGGCGGATCCTTATAAAGGTCCCTACACCTGATGCGGAGGTGAATTTGCGGCCCGACCCTTAGGTTCGACGGGCTGAATATGGTTGATTTAGATTCGTCTAGGTGTTAACGAACCTTGCTAAAAAGGACTCCTCCTTTGGCCACAGTTTCACTACTTCTGCACCACTGCCGCAGCTAATTAGACTATAAATGGAATTGCAGCCAATCTAGTGGACTTCTCGCGCAAGCCAGGCTCAACGGCGCCATTCCTCACCCAGTAATTCCCGACTTTGTGGTTTCGAGCGAATCTCGCCGGGAGTCCACACTGCCGGGCAATTTTGGGATCCCTTTTTATTGAATTAGCTCCGGCAAGGTCCACGCAGAGCCGTGACTTCGCGGGGCATGTAATGCACCTAATTAGATCGGACACTCCTCGCCCCTCCGGCTGAGCCGAGTGCTTAACACATCAGCGATGAATTTTTAATGCCCGGATTTGTCAGAACTTTTCCAGCTGGATTAATTGGAGATTCATTCCCCGAGAGACGCCGGAATGGTCTTCTTCATTTGTTTGCCGACTGGATAAGTATTTCCGACGCCTTCGTGAATCCTTAGAATCGCTCCCCGTCGAGTCGGTGTTTGGCCAAAGTACTATTTGCCTATTTTTTTTACCCCGAGAAAATTACTACGATGACTGAAATTTATGACGAGGAAAATGAAACTCAAAGCACCATCGTTCAGATTATTCGGAAAAACAGACGAAAGGGATGAATATTTCAGCGGATATAAAGGAGATTTTGTTAATTTTGGACTCGAAGTGCCTTTCTGCCTCTTATTTGCCTTTTAATTCTTAAACACCCTCAGCTGAAACTTTTATAGTGGATTAATTAAATATTTTACCAAAGCGAGTTTAACTTTATGAGTGATCTACTTTGCAAGCTCGTTGCCCACTTTATGGGAAACTGTTACGCCATGAATATGCTGAGGTGCGGTTTGCTTTACTAAGAAAACTTTGTGGGAAACATTTTCACATAGATTTTTTAACAAGATTATTGCGCTCTATGTTTGCACTTTTGTTTGAACTACAAGGGCGAAGTAAGTCACTTAATAATATTTTTATATTTTAAAGCAGTTAAAACTTTGTCTTTGAAAAATTAATGTATATAGTGTTGGTTAAACCATGAAATATCTTAATACATATTAACTTAAATATTTTCAAGTTTCAAACTTTCTTATTTTATGCATAGGTACTGTATCAAATTCGTCCTATACGAATTTACGAAAATACGAAGTTGTGTGAAGTACTTATACATCGTTCATCAAAGTCAGCGAATAGGTACGAACCGACGGCGATGCAGAGCGTGTTTGTGAAATTCGAAATTTTGTAAAAAATATATAAATTTCAGTGTTAGCGCGCTTAAATACTCCAGGAAAGAAAGTAATCTAAATATTGGTACTAAGGTAAGTCTTTATTCTTTTATCAAGTAATAATTACTTATAAGTGGTTGTTACTGAATGTAAAAATTTTAAAACTATTCAATAAAAAGGGAAATTCTGAAACACGTGTCCATTTCCTACCACATATATTTTTTTCACAAATACATAAAAAATCATACAAGAACATTTATAATGCTAAAGTAATAAATTTTACATAGGCTTTCAAAAATCTATAGAGTTATTTTTACTATGCCTATATTATTTTTATTTCTAGTACCCAACATCAACAAATATTATCCTTTATATTGCTGTAACATAAATTTTAATCATTTTTCAAGAACTACATTTTTATCTAACGCTGAAAGAAAAACGTGTATACAATTAAAAACAACACGTATAAGTTACCATATTGCTAGTTCATTTATACTTAAGTCGTTCAAGTTTTTAGGTAAAAAAACCAAACAAAGATTTCGGAAAAGCTACTACAATTTTCAATAAATGTGCCTAAAAACAATTTGATTATTAAATTTGAGCTGAACAAATTATTATTGAACTATTTTGTGGACGTCAAATAGGTTCGTCTGGATTCAAGCAATCACCAAAATTTCATCATTTTATTCTTTAAATTAAATTCAGTACAAAATTTACTAAAGATGATAACTAATCTAGCTATGTATTTAATATAAATTTAAAAGAACATTGGACTCATAGACTGATAGACTCTCCCTGTGGAAAGTGGAATTGCCCTTTAAGTAATAAATAATAATAAATGAAAAAAAAACCCTTTCGTCCGAATTTTGCGCACGTGTTAACCCAGGATGTAGTAGCCCATTTGCTTTATTAATTAAGCACATAGCACTAGCTGAATTTGATATTTGAATTTTATAACCCTTTCCGTTCAGCGAATGTAGGCGATGAAATTTCAAATAGCTGTTTTACTTATTAATCACTGTAACATTTGTCCATTACTAATTCAAGGCAAAAACGTTTAGCTACAAATTCGCCTAGCAAGGCGAACACGAATTCATGCATAATTTAAGAAAAACACGAAAATACAACGCCCGAAAAACTCTATCGTGTGTGTGGTTCCATGTAGGTAAATAAGTTAAATTTTTAGCATGAAACTTTCGGGGTTTTCGGTGAAATTCTCACAATATCGTGGCGTTCTACCTCGGCGAATTAAATTTCGTCCGTGAGGGAGGACGTGACGGAACGCCGAGGTGTACAAGAGATTGGAATGGCCCCAAAAAAAGGTCCGAACCCACGATTTCGATTGCAGGTCGATTTCATGCCCAGTTGCATCTGATGTATACACTCCGATGCAAGGTGCCTTTCCGAAGAAGTTCACGATATCGAAAAATTTTTGTTTGTGTTCGACCCGGTTTTTTCCATTTTCCCGAAAGAGCACTTCGCATTTCAGGATTTAAAGAACTCGATTGCACGCTTCGAGGGTGGAGCTGGTGCCACCCGTAAATTTAGCTCGTTCCGGCCTTTCCTAGTTGGGGACTTTTACTGGATTTAGAACGCGTGGTTAACGCAAATGATTTGAGTGAGGAATATTCGAAAATTTCACTATTTACCAAGTCCAAATGTGGAAAGTTTGGATTTATGTGCATAAATGAATTCATCTACGAGTTTTGCATCAGCTCTAAGCTAAAATTTGATCAACAAATACAGATCAATTGAATAACTCAATAAAAAAGTTTCCAATTTCATAATGTCCCTGACTAGGTAGAGTTTTGTGGAAGTTGAACGTTTAATCAGCTACAAATTCTGAAAAGTTTTATACAAGTGGCCTTCAACTACATACCTTAATGTACATGAACATAATTTTTAAAATTTATTTTCTATATTCGCTTTAGGGAACGATAATAACTCGACATGATTGGAAGTTTATAATTGCAAGTTAGTGCAAGGTCGGTCATTTTAACAAAATTTGTAAATTTCAATTTATGGATTGAAATATTGGAAATATTTAATTAGACTAAAATGTTAACGAGCAGCAAATTTAGTGATTTTATTATAAAAATCAATACACTTATATATAGTATGTGCTGTGTTAATAATTTTTTAATTTCGGAGCTGATGGTTTTGTTCGATATACATATTTACATAATATACATATATATACATATTTTTGAACTAAGAAATTTGTAACTTCATTTTATTTATGTAAACTATTGCTAAATAAATTAACTAGAATATAATTATTAGGTTCACGTTCAATTGTCTCCAAATATGCATTCAATAATGTGTTTCACTACGATGCAATACTCTTGTAAACAATAAAATAAAATTCATTAAGCAAATGAGAGTTGCAAAACATCCAGTCCAGAAGTCTTTATTTGAGACTTTTGAAACTTGTAGCCGCGCTCAAAATCCTTGTTAAGTTTAGATTTCTTATTGTGTTTATGCTTCTAATTTTACATACTTAATTTTAGATATCATTCAATAAAGGGATTTATAATTGTTATTTGTATAGTTTTATATACATATGTATATGATATAAATATACAGCCTCTTAAAAACCACTCTAAAATTATATTACCTAATCTGTACCACTTACGTCTTTAATAAAGAGAAAATTTTAATATAAAGAAGCTCAAAAAACAAACTTTTACAAACTCTGCACTAACTCTTATAATTCGAACTTATTGAACTCTTATCTCAACGTTGTTCATAGTGCATACACTTCTAGTTTCTACACCGCTCCGTAGATCAAGTGCAACTTTTAATAGATTTTGAAAAAAGTAGTTAACTCGCAAGAAAAGTGATAGCATGCTTTTTAAAAAGAATTAAGCGACCAACATTTTCTGTTTTCCCTTATGAAAACCTTTTTGTGATAACTTTCAGCTAACTAAAAGTAGATATTTTTTTCCAATTTTTTTGCAAGCTTTATCTACGGAACTGAACAAGAAAATCGATTATGCCAAGCACTCTGGAACTGAGTTGTAGTGCAACCCAAATAGAATATGCTTAGAAATCTGTTTTTCCCATTCACGATTAATTGTGAACAAATAGAAATAAAATTGGTGCAGAACGGCCGCAAGCACAATAAATATCTCTAGATCCACCAAAGCTAGGTTGTGTAAAAGATTTAAAGCGAAACATTATAAAATTACGATGGAGCCTAAAGGAGCATTTTGTGCATTCGAAACAATAAACTTGACCCCACCTGAGTTAGCCAGCGGCTTATATCTGAACTTTATGTGCCTCTGCGGGAAGGTACTGCCGCCGCTCTAGAGAAAGTTTCATTTCGAAATGATTAATCTTCAGAGATAAATCCTCTTTTCCCTTCAAAAACCCCAAAAATCCTCTTGTCATTTCTGACTGCATTAATGGCTTATGCGGCTTACACAACTGCAATTAGGTCCGCAAATCTCCTCGTCGTCCTCCTCGGCTATTATGAAACAGGCTTAGCCATCAACTTGCCGTCTGTCTGCAGCGGAGATATAATAAATTACAGTCAGCGCTAGTGAGGATGTTAATGATCAACTTAAAGCTTATAGAATTTCCATAATTTGGTTATTTTGTTTTAAAATTTATTGAAGGTCACATAAATCTATTTTAATTTTAGTCACATACAAAATGGTGTGATAAATTATCTTCTTATTTTCTTTCTTTTTTTGTTATATTTATTGTCAAATACGTATTTTTTTTTTTTTTTGATAATCGATGTTGTATTCTTTAAAAAGGAGTTATATTTTAGGGGCAAAGTCTAAATGGTGGATGTAAAGTAATACCTCTCATGTACCCAGATTATTTCTTATTTGTCCACCATTTAAACTCTATAACAAATATATCGATGTGTATTAAGGGCTGTTAGGATCAATATAATTTTATAAAATCAATGGAATAAAATAATTAATTAAATCTCTTATTCTTTATGCAATATTAATTCATACGCTGTCGTTCGTATTTAAGAATTTTTCCATCTCTTTTATTTGTCTTATTCCCAAAAGTCTTGTAATGCATACTAAACCCCAGGAAAACAAAATAAATCAGAAAACCAAATTCAAAGCTTCCCACTCATGAAACCAAGCCTCATAGCATTAAAGATTTTTGAGGAATTTAATGTGTACTCATGCAAATAAAGTCCCTTTTCTACCGAATACTTCCGTGGTGTGTGTAAAAGGCAAATTAGCCGCGTTTTACCCCATAAACTAGCACTAACAAGGACTAAATCTACGTAATCGGAACTTGAAAATGATCCCATAAAAATGCATTCTATTTTTAATTAGCTCCGACAGAGGAGGAACGAAGGAATGCGGCAATTAAGTCAAGCAGATGAAGAATTTAATAAATTGGCTCTGGAGGGTTCCACTCTGCCGGGTGAGACCGCACAGTTCCATATAATTCCAAGCCGCAATTCCCCATGAGAATTTCTTCTTATCCTGCCGCTAGCAAGAAGGGATAGGCATTTTCCATCGCTTTCTTTAAAGTATTGTCTTAACTCTATTTCTTGGACTATTGAAAGTTTTTATGCAAGAAGCACTCCAGTTTTTTTTTCTGAATTACTTTTCGAGCAGTATTGACCACCTAACATATAGTCCAGAAACATATATTCCATCAAAAACATACATGTGAAAAAATAGACCAAGTTCTCGTCAGGACTGTATGCTTTGTTGTCTCAAAACAAGAAAATAATTGAAATGTAGAAATTATGCTAAGTTCCTTGCCTATACGTTACACTATTTAACAATTTTTTTTTTTGTCCGTGGAAGGATAATATGTAGGTATTTTTGATGTCCGTAGTTCATTTATTTCATAGGGCCTAAGCAAAGGTTCATGATAAACTCATTCTGTTAGCAAGTTTTCAGAAAGTTTATAAATAACTGATTTTATATAGATAGTTAAGGATCTAATTTTTTATTAGGCGTATGTTTCACAATCGTGCGATCACCCGTTATTTTTGAAGATTTTAAATACATACATATATGTCTAATATATGACTTCTCTCACTTTCAACCCAATATCTCTCGTGATGTGCTGGAAAATTTTCATATTTAGTGGAACCATAGACAAACTAGATACATAGATGTCCAGTCGCATGTAAAATTTTGCGCCGAAGTAAAGCTCTTCGCGGCCGAAGTAAAGCTCTACACGGCCGAAGGAAAGCTCTTTTGCGAGCGACGCGAGTTTGCGCTCTTCTCTGTTGGTTTATGCTACTCACGCAGGCTCACACAGACAGGGAATTATACGAGATGACTAATGTGGTGTGTGTGACTTGGAAAGGGGTGTTTGACATTTTTGAATAAAACAAAGAGAGAAGAGCGCAAAATCGCCTCGCTCGGAAAAGAGCTTTACTTCGGCCGTGTAGAGCTTTACTTCAGACGTGTGATTTTGATTTTCTGTGGCGCAAAATTTTACATGCGACTGGACATCTATGCATCTAGTTTGTCTATGGTGGAACCTTCATATCCATGACATTGTTATTTGAAGGACAATTTCGTTGCAAACTAGTGTTATTAGCCAAGTTTTATCCGTAAATCTATCAATCCATGTATTTTTTTTCTGTGCTTGTCAAAACACTTATAATAACATGTAGGCAAGTACCTTGGCATAATTTCTACATTTGAGTTATTTTTTCATTTAAAGCATTATTTTGTTCAAAAAAAACATATTGGATGACTACATGTCAATTAGTGACATGTACTTACAGATGTAATAATCTTGATGCAGCTTCTCCAAGCATAGAGATATCGCTTCGAAGTTTTCTATGTATGATGATTACTAATTGCACCAGCGAACAATCTTTTTCGAAACTCAAATTGATAAAAAAATGAATTGAAAAACAGTATGACCCAAAAAAGGAGTATCAAAAATGATATATTGCAAAGTATTGACTTCAAAGATATAATCGATAGTTGGAAATAGAATAGAAATAGTTAGAAAGTTCGAAAAAATATAAATGTAAATTACCTATTGTTTCATATTATTTTCAATATTATATATCAGCTGTGAGTTTTATAAGTATTTTTTAATGATTATAATATGTATATTATTCTTGGACTAGGTATCTGTTATCAGGTAAGCTGAATTTTTATTAAATGTTCTGATTATTTTTATTGCAGACTAAAAAATAAAAACAAAATAACCAAACGAACAACACTGATCAAATCTGTGATTCAATTTGGTCATCAATTTTGTTCGTTTGACTATTTTTTTAGTCTGCTGTTCAAATTTGTTTTATCAAATGTCCTACGTTTTTACTATGACCATCTGGCAATCCTAATTGAGGGTTTAAAAGGGCCCCAAAATTATGCAGAGCCCATAAGGCCCTTAAAGTGCAGAAACGACCCTGCTGTAAATAACTGGCTTTGTCTTACATCTCAGAAATTCAGAATTCTTTCGAGCAATATATTCATGAAAGTATACCGTCGAAAGCGCTGTCTTGAAGAAAAATATTTTTCAAAAATCCAATCATAAGTGCTTGGAATCCTCTGTCTCTGCAGAAATGGAATTCTCGGAGACGACTTTAAATGTAGAAGGCTCAAACGTGAAATTTGAGGAAATCTACTCCTGTAATCCACCTCATTGTTGAACTGTTTCAGTGCGGATGTGTTCTAATTAGTTCCCTCCCAGCTGTTTCAAAGAGGAGCCATGGAGAAGCAATTTCCATTAGAGCAAAGCCCTGGATTTGTGTTTTATAGGAGAAAAGATGTAGTTACAATCTGACAGCCAGATCCCACTGCGGTGGATACTCCCCGAGCAAATGAGACAATTTTATTTTTATTCCCTTCCCTAGTTATCTCTTGTTGAGCTCTGGATAAATAAAACCATGACTCGGCCGCAACGGAGCTCCTAAACTGCCCACAGAAAAACACGACAGACGTTTCGTCTTAATGTTATGAAGGAGCAAATTAAGTCGGATATCAAAGAACATTGGTCGGGAGGGAACCGCACCACCGACGAGGATCTCCTTTCGCATTTCTGCCCTGGAGCAAAGGTAGACCGCACCGAGGCTCCCAAGTTCTCTGACAAATGTCTCCCTAGTCCCTTAGCCCTTCCTCCGGGCCTGCAAGGATGGTGGAATCCTGATCTTTAAGGTTCGATTCGACCACTTCGCAGGCTCTTTCGATATATCGGCAAAACAGATCAAGTTTGTAGTCAATGGCAATCTGATTATGGTCATAATGATTTTCCACATTAAAGCGGCTGCCTCCTCTTCAATCAGTGAACGACTCACGAACTGAACTCACCTGTTCCACAGGGCCCACCCCCGCCTAGCCGGTGTCCAACGTTTTTACAGACGTCGCCCAGAAAACTTATTTCCCAGGAGAAAACTGCAAGAAGTTTTGCCCGAGTTTAACAAAGTTTTCCTGATATACCGGCGAGGCTTTTGTTGAATAAAATTTGCAACTTTCGATACCGTTTTTGTAGATTACAATCGGCACACGAACGGCACTTTGTATAAGCGAAAAGGGAGCTAAAATTGATAAAATCATGCCCAAGAATTTCTTTGAAATTATAGAAAATTGGAAAATGCAGTTTATAAATTGAATCTAAGTTTGCAATCGGGACTGGCATTTTGTATGCTCCTGGAATCCCGAAATACATCGACTGTATGCCGGTCGACATCATAGATTTTGACGTGGATGCTGAGTACTGCAGCCCTTTATATTTGAAAAGGTTTTGATTTTTTGGACAATATAAATTTATAAGTACCTATAGATGTTTAATAAGTTGTTTATTCTAAAAACTAATATGTACATAGTAGTAATTTTGCTGCACTATTTTTTTTTTTAATAGGTACCGCAAAATTTTTGGTTATTACTAGGGTAGTCGGTTGGTTGGTAGGTTGGTCTATGAGTACCCATCCGACTGCCAACACCTATGACGTTGTTTACGAAACGAAGCTAACTTCAGTGTTATTTCGAATTGCAAGTTAGTGGGAAGTGGTCTGCGAAAAAAAGATAAAACCTACAAAAACACAAAAATTATTTAGGTTTAAACATTTTTATCTAATTTTCCTCAATAATCTGAGCATTTTGAAAGTGTATTTGCGATAAAACTACAAATATTTAAAAAAAACTATTGCCGGCTTGATCAGTAAGAAATTCACCTAGAGGACATATTTATATCTCTTATAGTTATTGTAGTAGATTCCAGTACAAATAAAAAAACATATAACTAGTTTCTTATGTTATTCTAAAAGAAAATTCATAAGAATAATAATTTTTTTTTAAAGTGTATAAGATGTATATTCTTGCATATAATTAACTATACATATGTTCTAATTTCACATATTCATTATGAATATGTATATTTAAATGATGTTGCAAATTAATTTAGAGTGTATTAAAGAGAAAATAATAGACAAAACACAATTAGAAAAATGCTTAAAGAATAATAATAACAGTTTGGATTACTAATTGATTAACAATTTTGTATAGAAAATTGTTTTCCCATTACAATCAGTCAAACAAATAATTAATCAGAGAGAGCATATGTTGTGTGTACCTAAAACACAATAAACGCATAATATCAAAACAAGCACAAAAGCATATAAATAGACGGTTTAATGATTTATTAGAATAATTACTATTTTTGAACAGCTGATATAATTAACAAAATTAATGGAAGATGAATTAATGCATTTGATTTCTTCCCGAAAATAGCAATTGTTTAAAAAAATAGAACAAAAATGTTCCGGGAATTTAGGCTGACCATTAAATTGTTGCTAATTAAAACAGGGAGCTACGCACATAGTGCGTGGCAGATATGTAAACACCAATCTCAGGCCGCAGTATTTAATTTGAAATCCGTTAGAATAATTACAATTATTCCAATAATTCTATTGATGTTGGGGTTTTAATTAAAATGGAAATGAATCAATTTGGGTCATCACAACTTGGGTTTGTCCACGTTCGGCAGGGTGTCGGCAGATAACTCCCGCAGTAGTGGAACAAATCACAATTGGCGGTAGCTAATTTTGAATTCTTGTTTCTTCCATATTAGTTCCAATTTTAGTTGTTTATGTTTGTTCAAAAGATCGATAATGATATAATTATAATGTATGGTGAGAATCCTGAAAACTGTCGGGCACCTATCATGCATTCAAATTTCTGTCGTTCCTTCAAATAACTTAGTTCGAACAGATCTAACGAATAGTTCTATGTAAATGGTATTTGCTCGAATGTTTTAAAAAATATGTAGTCCAGAAAATATTATAATTTAATCTATTATAATATGTTAAATTTGGAAATAACTTTAATATCAAATTCTGCTAAATTATCTATAAAAAGATGTTGTGATATTATACATACACATATAACTAATAAGTTGAAAAAATTTGCTTCAAAAATGCATACCTATGTATGTATTATGTTGATGCAATTAAATGTTAATTAATTTTTCTTTTGTTAATTTGCAAACCAGCTTTTAAATAAATAATGACTTTCACAATGATATGAGTTTTATAAAATACAACTCATTTAGTTTAAACTGTTTACGTTTTTCTGTAATAAACGTTAGAAAATAAAGAAAAAACTACAAATCGTAATATCTACTTTTTCTTAATGCTTTCTTGATAAATACTGGATTAAACTTATTTTCTTCCTTGAACGATTATGTAACGAATTGAAAAATTTTAAATGTTAGATAAGTATTTTACAATAAATTTAAAGTTGTTAGATTTCTGTAAAATATCTCAATTAATAAAAATGTTGTAAGGGGTTTTTAACGATATTGGACTCGTTTTGCAATTTCATTTTAAAGGCTTTATGAGCTACTTTTAAGCTTTTATGAATACGGATGTAAATAAATAAAGTAAATATAAATATGTATAAGTAGGTAATCATATAGAAAAACTCAATAAATGATTGCTATATGCATAATATTTGTATGCAAAATTGCAGAATATGATTAATTGAAAAAGACTAGATTTCTTAAAAGTGTTGTTTGCATATTTTCTTATTTTAATTGTTCAAATGTTTAGCTTAACAAATCTAATGAATTTGTGCAAATAACACATGCCTCTGTAGATCTTGCACAAATTGTTCAAGTGTCATTTCCATGCATTTGGGTCACGAATGCACTCGAAATCGTCGAAACATTCATCCATACACTTACGTGTTCAGATAACAGTTATTAGGGCCAATTGTGCACAGTACAAAAGCGTCCACTGTCAATAATTTAATTCATGAATAATTAATGTGCAAGTGTGCAACGGTTTCCGTGTAATGACAAAATCGATGAGCATTATAACGTCTCAACAATGACAATAATTTTGCGTTATTAGATTCCGATCTGATTCCCCAATACAATTTAACTAATTCCCGGTGAGCATGCAGGGGATACGGGCGGCGGCGGGCGGCAGGCGGCGCGACGTCGTCGTCGCCTCATGAGGAATGGCCGACGTCGCAATAAAGGAAATCAATCACTTAATCACTTCGCATAGCCGGTCATAGTTCATTATTCCACATGTCCATGAAATCCATCGTCTTGGCAATCGATGGCCACTTGCGACTTGCTCCTCCGGGAGTCCCGGGAGCCCCGGGAGCCCCGGGAAGGCACCCACGTGCCCGGGCCGTCATTGTCTCCTCCGAGGAATGCGGACACGCAGCCCGGCATCCGTCGTATATCTTCGCCGCCAGAGCTGCCACTGTTTGCCAGGAGCCCATTAATTGGCGACGGATTATTTACTTAGCCGCCCGTTTACTTATGTGACACAGATCAGCCTCCTCGACTGATAAGTAATTGTGTTGAATTCTGTTCAATTCTGCTCAATTCTGTTGATACAGTGCACACGGCTACGCACGAGGACGACGACATCTGGCTCAATAATTTATGAGCGGCCTCCCGGAGCCGGGCAGTCCTTAGTGCTCCCGCACAAATTATGATTTGTGGGGTGTATTTAGGTTATTGATTAAAAGCGATAAAAGGGAAATTTTGTGACACGATTTGAAGCGGAGCGCAATCCATTAGTGCGACAGACATCACTGTCCCGCTGAATAAATAATTCACAGGTGGTGAGACCGCCCAATTAATCACCAAAGTGGACAGGAACATCCTCGCAGCACAACTGCCTTTCTCCACTAACCACCACAGTTGATAGCTCAAGGGAATTTTCTAACTATACTTTATATTTATAGTTACACATACTATCATAAAAAGCTCAGTAAAAATATTTTACTATCATACACGGAGAAATGGTCATGACAAACAATTTAATTTTATATATTTTGTTGGTTAAAATAACAAAATTTGGTTTAAATCATTTATATATTAACGCAGCTATTAAGTTCTTTTGGAATTATCTCAAGCAATAAATATACATATGCTACATCAAATTCACCTAACTCTGTTTTTACGCGAATTTGATTTAACGTGATTTAAAAAAAATACTTCATTCCTTTTTTATGCGATTTAATTTGCTTTAAAGAGGTTCAAGAAATTTTTATTTGAAATAAATTTGGGTAAGAAAAACACGTTTGGACTTAAAAATACTAGAATTTCATGTCTGTCCAAGCAGGCGAAAGCGTAACGAAGACAAGCATCGCTACTTAGATTTAGATCTAATATTTAGGGTCCTGTTCTAACTTTCGTACGAAGCGAAATCGAAAAGAGCTTACAAAAGCCTTTTTGTATAAAAATTCCTAAATTTCTAACAAATTTATTTCAGTTTTGACTTCAATTAATTTATTCATTCAAAGTGGTCAAAGTAATTCGGTAGAAAAATCCAATTCGAATTATTTTGACATTATGCGGCGTTTCCAATGCAGCATTAATTTGTGCGCCAGCGCGGACACCGTTTCTTTTTTTTGCGCGAATTTGTTGGGAACTTATTTAACGCGTAAAAACAGGATCAGGTGTATACATATCTCTAACGATTTGCTTTGATTATAAATCCATAAGCTTTTAAGATTCATTATACGTATTTTTTTTAGAAAAATCAGAAAAAGTAATCTTAAAGATTCAACAGGGACAAATTTAGCACGGTATGCTGCATAAGTTATGTTTAACTAAACATTAAGTTCACACTAGCCAAGCTAATTTGCTTAAATCTTAATACAATACATCAGTTTTAAACAGTTTCTATGTTGAATTGCGAAAAATTAAAAGACATTATACAGTAGTTCAGTTACAATCAACTAAAACAAGGACTCTATTTTTAAAGCCTTTTTGTTATTTTAGTTAGCGCAATTTAATTTTGAATCTATTTGTCACTAAGGAAATGAACAAAATCCATTTGGTTAAATTTATCAGTAGCATTTTTATTAGTGTAGTTTAAAGATTCACAGTGAACATTTTTCCCTTCGTGAAACTTTCAAAAAAAATTTTAATTTAAGATTGTAATATTAAGTTTAAGTTGTAATCCAATCTTAGAAACGAATCAGTGTTTCATAAATGTCTCATAAATCTAAAAATCTACCCATTACCTCTCTTAGTATAGAACTGCTACTTTTATTAACCAGAAGAAGTTCAAAGCTTTAAATAATATTATTTTTCATGATTATAATATGATCAAACTTGAAAAATTAAAATATGTAGAGGTTTCGATGAATCTTTAGCTCTCGGGCAGATTTTAAAATGCTAAATGAAAAAATTTCTTGAAGCAGGCACTTAACACAATATCATACATAGCAAAAATTGCAAGTTTGAAAATTGCATTTTTAAAAATTATTTTTGCAAAAATGAAGGATAGAATTTTGTTTTCCAAAAATTTCAACTACATACGTCATTTGAAAGAGCGATCTCGAAAATAGTAATGTATGGCTTTCTAAACTCTTGCCTACATTTTGTTTTTTTAAATAACACATCGTCGGATGCAAAATAATATTCAGTATATTTAGAGGTTTTATCGGAATAAGTTTTCAGTATTTTAAGACAAAAGTAATGAAAAATAAACAAAATAATTTATTAGATTTAGAGCTTTTCGATTTTACATAATTCTTAGCGTATATAAGATAAAACTAAGTAAGATGTAGGTAAGTAAAAATAAAATAAAATAGATCGTGAATTGGTGAAATGACTTCTTGATTGTGTAAATATTTTTACATAAGTAAAACTCCAAAAAATCATTTTAAAGTTAGAATGCGTAAATTGAAAACTAGAACACTTCGCCTTCAATGTACATACATACATATGTAGGTACAACAACATTTCAACCAGACCAGATATTTTAGTAAGCCTAAAGTATGTGAAACTTTTTAAATATCCTACACAAGGTTGTCATGAATATTCGAAACCATTTTTTGTTTTTTCCGCCATCTATAGATAGTCCACTCTATATGTGTAGACACGTGCACGTGTAGACTGCTCTCCCAATTTATTTATATAAGAGATTCCTGCCACAAAAGAAATTTCATTAGGATAACAAAAATGAGAAGTTTTCATTTTTCATTATTTATAAATTGAAACCCTTTAGTGGTTCCACACAAAAAATGAATACCTTTTGAAATGAAAAACTTTTCTACGCATGAGTAATTTTTATGAATAAGCAACAGCTTTTAATTCCAGAGTTTGTATTATTTCTTATAGACATTTTTGAATATCATTATCTTAAAATACATTCCTTTTATTCTACGCCTTGAGTTGCTATAGAATCTGACCTTCTTCTCAAAATTATTCAAACAAAAAAAAAGTTGTGTAACTTTGCAAGAGATCTCTGTTGTAACGAACAGTAATTACGTAAGCAATCAGTTTCGTTATCGGTAATGCTGGCGATCCCAAAATTACACAAAAGAACTGCTCCCCAATGGAAATGTGAAAGGTGCTTATTTATTCAGAGAAATTCTAAATGAAAATCATTGAAAAGCACTTAGTAAAATTCTACGAAAGGGTGGTCTTCATTAGTCGGACAAATCCTTCGAAAAGCCTTTTATTGAAACAAAGAATATTGGGAACACGTTGCCACAACAAAAGAACAACTATAGCGATAAATATCTGTTCGGTGGGCGCTCGAAATCATGGAATTTATTCAACATAAAACTCTGCCCGTCCCGGAGCCGTGCATACATAAATAATTCGGGTTTGGTCCCCGGCTATCCGGACTCAATGCCCGGCCAGATGCCGATTCCCACCGCCTGTAATTGCTTAATACGAGGGAGCATTACCGCACTCCTGCAAACATTTGTCGGGGCGGCTCGAAGCGGAGTTTCTGGGAAAGTGGGAATCAGGAGCGGGAAGTCCGCAAACAATTAAAAAGTCGATTTCCTGATTTATGCCCTCACCTATTGTGTGGGTGTATGGCTTAATGTTCACGAAAACCCCCGGCCCTCCCAAGAAACTGCTCCGTCTGGGGGTCCTCGGCTATTATGCGGGAGCCCAGTTGCGTGCAGCTATCTCCTTGACTAGAAATTGACAAACGGCTTCCTCTCAGGGTATAACAAATGACTCTTTCTATTAAAATTGATATGCCTAATGAGAATTCGATTAATTGCCGCCAAAAACGCAGACGGATTTAACTAAGTAGGTAAAAATCCAACAGAAATCTTAAATTGGAATGCAAACTTTCTACTACTACGCACCTTTTTTCGACATTACAGTAAAACCCAGATAAATGCACCTAGCTCAAGAGCATTTTCCATTTTACAGCCTAAATATATAACTCTCTATAATTTATTATTAATTTATGAATGTATTCACCACTTTAAGTGCTCTTTGTTTAAATGCCAACTCTCCTTTAGTGCACTACAATTTTAAAAATATTTGTTAAGTTTCCCTCGTTTTGATTCGGATATCTATCCAAGATACAAGTCGGAAAATAGTATGAACTTTTGCAAATGCAGCTATCGATATTGTCATATAGAACTATACAAAATATGAACATATAATGAATAGTAATTGAGTTTGAAATGCTTACGCGCATTTTTAGGAGGGTTTGGTTATCTAACTCCCCCGCTTTAGTGCATAAAAAGCTTAACAATTTGTGGAGGTAAATAACCGGGATTCACTGTAAATACTTTATCGATTAACAAGGTTTAATGGCTTCAAATCTTTTCAATTCCACTAATTCCATAAATTACATTTACTTGTTTAGTGAAGCTTTAGCTTTAGACATTTTTAAAACAATTAAATATAATGATTTTCTGTCGTTCGCACTACGTTTTTCATTCACTAAATTAAGATTAATTAAGCCTATATGTATAAGGCTTAAACATTTACTGACGTAGCCAAGAGGGTAGGTAAGGAAAGGTTATAGGGGTTGCGTGTAATTTGTCACCTCTGTCACCTCCTGATAAGAAAAGGATGTGGTGCTGTGATGCAAATTAAGTTAAAGAATTATTCTTTGTCATCCAGTTAACGATAAACTACCATATTATATGTAGAAGGTTTAGCTACAGAGGAAATCTATTGATTTTATAATCTGAAGAATTTAACATTTTCTTAAACTTATATACTTATTATAATTTAAAATTTACTTCGATAGAACGTTAAATGATTGTACACGGAAAAAAAAAATTGGGATAGCAAAATAGTTCCCAACAAATTTACGAACGTTGCCATAAAATCCACAACATATATTGAAAAAGCAGCAGATCATCTTAAAAACTACAGGAAATATTACCAAAATAATGCACTATCCTAAAATCCATCAAAAAATACAGGAATAATTGCCAGAAATTTTTTCCGTGTGTAATGAATTTACTGGTTTTAGGATTTACGACATAGTTTTCTAAAGTATCATACTAACCTGAATTCAATATTTCATTTAGGAAAACGTGTTTGACTATGTCCCAAAGCTGCTTTAAAATTTAGTTTGTTTGCTATCTAAACGTGTGCAATATGTAAATGCTAAAAATATACCTACATATATACATATATTTTAGATTTATATAACTCCAAAAACAAAAAGAAATGAAATTATGTATGAACAAAATAGTGTACCTATTATATGCACCTAAACTAAATAAATATATGTAGTTTTAAAATAGTATCAAGTAACTATTAATATCCTATAAATCAAATCGATGAAAATAATACAGATATCATCTCACTAAACTCGAAAGTATTTATAAAAACGAACGAAATGCGTTTTACTTGAAACTGCAACTTTTTGATATAAATTAATTTTAGAGTAAATTTACTTTTGGCTTAATTAATGGATGAATCCTAACTAATTTTGGTATAAACAAAGTTTGATATAAATATTGTATAATATTTTCTGGTATCTGGAAGTATTGAAGCAATGTATAGACGAAAAAAAAACCAGAAAATTCCCCCTGAAATTTGCATGTAGGTAATAATGTAGGTATAATTATGTAGTTATTGGGCCCTATTCTAGTAATTCTCAGTGACCGGTCACAAGTCACAATCGAATCACAAGAGTGCGGCGACTAATGGAAAATCTTATGACTTGTGATCGGTCACAACGCTCTGAATAGGGGGGATTATTTTTATATAGTATATACATATCTATTGTTATATAAAAATATTACAAATACATATCTATATATTAATACGTGAAGGGAAAACTTTGTACCCCTTTTTAAGCATATTGGACAGACGGAGGAGTGTGAGATTTGGCATAGTTAAAGTTTATATAGAGAAGAAGTGCAGAAAGCTAAAATTTTAATATAATATGTGTTACAAATACATTAAATTCAATAAAATAAATTCATTATTTACGTTCATACTGTCTATGTCAAACGCATAGTAGTCTGTGGTCAAACTGTCGTAATTTTATTATTGACAGTGCCAATTTCAAACACATATAGTGTACACGGCATTCGTATTTTTCGTAGTAACCCCAGTAGGTCGAATTTCGACCACAGGGCGACCACTAGTAATAATAATACCATCAAGCAAATCATGGAAAGCAGTGATTTCTTGTGCTGTTTTTATTCGTTTACTTGAAAATTAACCAAAGTCAACGAGCAACAAACCTGAAAAGTGGCTAACTTTTTCGAATCCTTGAACTCTTTGGCTGACTAATATAAGAGAACCGCCGAAGAAGATACTATCGAGTAAAACTTTCTGAAAGAAGTAAGAAAAAAAATGTTTAATAATTGTCTGGACATTGGCGCTGATTTGATGGAAATGCATTTTGTCCCAGGGACTTCGTGACTGTGGGCTCTCGTGAAAATAGTAAAGGCCATTAGCAATTTGGAGCTCGCAAATTGGATTTTGCTGCCGTCATTCCATTGTCGATATGGAAATGGCGAACTGTACAAACTTCCAATCTTCCTCAGATGGACGTAGAAAAGGCACTCGGCGAACTATGAACTTTGAATGGTGCACTGCCAGCCCGATAAGAAAGCAAAAGTTTACGGAGGACACTATCGCTGGACGCGCTGCTGTTGGCGCTCCTGTGGACATGGAGAGTTATTGTGTTGCCAGCCCTGACTGGGGTTGTTTTAAAGAGCAACTCCCCCAGGGGGTGGACGCTTTTGTCGCTCCGCTCGGCGAGATGACGTATTCTGTAAAAAAGCACCTTGCTAAATGTATCCCACTACGACGGCAGTTTATCCTCAAAATGTACGACATCTGAATTAAATTACTTTTTATTATTTACCTTAGGAGATAATAACGCAAAGATTAACGGCTCAGGTCACGGCGTTTTAAATATCCCTCCGAGTGCAATTCACGAAAAAAAAAATTCCGTAAAAGAATGTTGGCCGCGTTCGCCGAGGGAGGGACATCGAATTTAATAGAGTCAATTTGCTTCCGAATTGCGGGAGCAGGGAGGGAATCGCGCATCCCTTCCGTGGATCACGTTCCGTGCGGTCCTACAAATTGCTTCTTTACAAGCGAAAAATTACGTGACGATAGCTCGGCCCAAGGAGGCCTGACAGAAATTGATGTTTGCACTTTGCTCGGGTATTTGTGTTTTTTTTAATTAACATAAGTGTTAGCGGCGGTGGTTGACAGTTAGTAATGGCTCGAGGAGCGATCTATTTCACTCCGGGGATGCTTGAGGTTGACGGTTTTGGGGCTCCTCATAAGTCATCGAGCGCACAATGAGCCACTTGTGCCGCACCCACTAAACGGCGAAGGTAATTGAACCTAAATGGCAATTAATAATCCTTCGAGGGCCGGTCGAACTGGGCTCTTTTAACAGTTTTCACCAATTATGGGATTGTATTTGCCCATTAATGCAAAAGGAGATAATCGGCAACAGACAAAGTAAATTGGAGTGAAGTGGGACTTTAGTACTTAAACACACTTGTCCATAATTCGAGCTTTTCCCAATTTAAACTTCGATTAAGTTGATCATAAGATTTAAATTTGAATTAGGTACTACAATATGTTAAAACTGGAAACATTAATCTATTTATTAATTTAATTCATCAAATAGCTGATTATGTATATTGTATATTAGCTGCGTTTTTTTCACAACGGGTCTGGTTCTGGATTTACTAGGAAATTTTGCATTGAATAGTTATAAAGTCTTTGCTTATAGGATCACTTTGTTGTCCGTCCGTCCGTCTGTCTGTCAAGACCCTTTTTCTCAGGAACGCGTGGACGTATCAAGCTGGAATTTATATCAAATACTCAGGTCTACTGTCCCTTGGAGCTGTGAAAAAATCAACTTCTAAGCCAACGCAATCAAAAGATACAGCCGTTTATGTCGCAAATTTCCGCAAATTTTCGACACTCGCAGAGGAATTAAAACCTACAGGGTACTTCCCGTGAACTCAGAATCTTGAAATTTTTTACGAAGCAACGTCTTATAGCACAGATAAAGAAAAATTGCGAAAACCGTAAATTTGTAGTTACATCACAAAAAGAAATATTTTTTTACGGAATCCTTGGTGCGCGAGTCTAACTCGCGCTTGGCCGGTTTTTTTTTCAATGTTTCCATTAGTTCTGATCAACAGGATTCAAATCTAGTAATTAACTTGGCAAATCAAGAACTTGAATCCCATTCTCATTTACCTATGCATTTCAATGTGTGTTTCAGGTCATTATCATGCTGAAACACTCATCGAAGTGGCGTCTCCCAGTTAGCATATAGCAACATTTGCATATCCAAAATATATTTGTAAATGAAAAGGCCCATTATTTCCTTTATTTCAAAAAAAGGACACACACACACACCATTCGCCGAAAAAAAGGTCCAGAAAAACCTGAATTTCAATAAATATTTTGAGATATACGTTAAACTGTATTTATTTTTTGTCCTTGTAGAGTTTTGTTTAAATTTCTATATTAAAGCAGGCATGTTTGGTATCCGGATAACGACAATGTAAACCGATAATTTCACCTTAGTGTATGTATTTATTTTTGTGTTGATAAGCATAGTTACAATATAAACATACATACGAAGAAATTCAAAATTAAACTAGACACTGCTTAGTATACATCTTAATTTTTTTAAGATTAAAAGCGATAAAATCACAATGAGAAACACTGAAGAAATCACGGTTCCTCAGGGAGAGAGAAACAACAGATATCTTATGATGACAAGATAAAGAAATCAATACCTCCTTCTATTCAATAGAATCCATGGCAACCAAAGACAGTTTTGGAGTCATTTCGTTGATATTCCAAGGTATCAAGTTTAATAAGTTAAGATTATCTAAGTAGGTAGAAGGTATAGCAAAAAAAAAGAGGATTGCCCCAAGGGAGATGCGAAGAATAAAATAAACAAATTTACATTGGACAACCTCCAGGCGATTAATATGGACTACGTAAAAAGTGGCCAAACACAACAAACATATTCTAAAAAGGCCTTACGAGATTCAGAGCAAAATACGTGTAAAATAGGGATCTTTAAACTCTTTACCCCATGTCTTAACCATTACATACACACTTAAAATATCGCAAACTAAATACTAGTTCAATATTTTTTTTTGTAATCCCATGAAATTATAGTTAAATTCCATATTTTGATTGCATAAAACTACGAGTATTTAAGACCACCGTGTTTTCAACCCATTTAAACTGAACGGAACGTATGTCATACGATACACCAGAAGTAATCAATTGCTTTTAAAAACCCTCAACCCCTCGATAATAATTTGTTTATGTCTCTTGCCGGTGTCAAGTGTATTGTCTAAACAATACTACAAAAATAGCGTCAGTGTTATGGTTAGCTTCAGAAGGTTCCTACCTATCTGTTTTATTAGTGATTTGTTCTTTACAATTTCAACATGTCATCGAAACGGTAAGAATCTATTATTTTATCCTAAATATTTCATATTTTCATCAATACTTATCATACCAAAAAATACGTAGTATATGTTCAGTGTAGTGTCAATAAGCCTACTTTATCGCATACGATACGGCCCTTTTCACCCCCTATGGACTTGACTTTTCAAATACTTTTTTAGGGTTCTAAATACATATATGACACCTTATAATATGAAAGCATTTTTTGACATCTCATTTAGTCGAGAGCGTTAAAACTATCGTGAGTATAATGAAATTTGAATATTTTTACTTACTCATTCACGATACATTTCACAGTTTTCAATTTTTATCATTGAAGTTTATTCTGATTGTATTCGTTTAAATATTACCTATAGAAAAATATATATAGAGACGGAAATTAACACCCCTTTAAAAGCAATTTTCGAACTCAACGAACTTGTTGACTACTTTTACATATTTAACCCCGCAAACTAAAAGGCTTTTGTTAAGAAACTCCACATACGAGTAAAGGCAGATAAAGGTAATTTTATTGCGATCCCCAAATTATGGTATTACTACGTAGTTGATTCGATTTGAGGTAATCTTAGAAGTTTACTTATTAGCTCTATAAGTGAACAGCCCCTTATTTGGCTTAGTGATGCTTGCGAAATTAATCCACATCCACGTGGACCCAGGACTGTTGCGAATTAGTGCATTAAATAATGCATAATGAGCCAATCTAACTTCAAAGAGACAGACTTTGCCCAGTATCCGGTGACCTGACCACTCAATCGCATTGCACGCCCGGCTCGGCTGTGCCGGATCAGAATATTAATCAAAATCAATTTCCGAAAGAGGATTGGCCGAGTCATCATCGCCGGCCATCGTCGACCCGGACTAACATCAGTTTTATTGCAGATGATTTGCGACGGTGGATTTGCCGGTAATTTGCCGGGCAAACAGGAGAACCCTTGAGCCGTGCTAACCCCGGCGTGTTCCCAGCAAATCCAACAAAGGGCTTTTCTTTCTTCCGGGTGAGATCAAAAAGTCGAAAGGATCTAGATTCTAGACGCTAGACGCCACGTGCGCCGCCGGTGGGGGAAACTGTTATTACAGTAATGAAACAAGTCTGTTAGGTAACGCGATTTGATGGCCGGGAATAAAAGGGCAATTTAGTTGCCGTCAAATAACGTGCTCGCTCCAGTGCCGGCGAGGAGTAATTTTCAATATCTCCTCCCTGATTTTATGATTCATATGGGAATTTACGGCATCATCCGAATATTTGCATTCGAACATCCCCGCAGTTTGTGCCGCGGATAGGTTTGCTCAATGCTGGCTCATATGTTACCGGAGGATTTAAATGGGGCAAGATGAGGAAGAAAATTGCTTTCGTATCCTGCATACTTCCTGTATCTTTTTATCCGCAACTGCCGGCTTCATCTTTTCTTTTCAATTTTCCCCCGAGTAGTGAAACTAAGGAATCCCCATGTCTCGCATTGTTGTTCATCCCCCCATTGTTCCTTAGAGCAAATATCGTTTGCTCGAAAGATGCCAGGGGATGAAATTTACGTGCGTGCTTCCTTTTTGCACGCCAACCCTAGAGCCTGCTACCCTCTTGGCATGTTTTATTTATCGATGCTGCAGTTATTGTAATTAAATTTCAATGAAGTGCAAAAGTTTAATCACCGCAAATCTCCCAGCAGCTAGGGTTAAGAGGGCAAAATGTTATAACGTCCCTGTGATGCGTTGCTGTTGGTGAGATGCCCACACGCATGCTTCTTCAAATGCGGACTTGTAAAAATTTCCTAGGGCTGATTACATTAGGTTCAGAATTATGGGCTTACTATAAATTCCGACAATATTTTCTTCCTTTGATCTTGGGGGAAGTATAATAAATAACGAAGAAATATGTATGTTTTACATATGATATTCCATATGATACATATTACAAAATTTAGCGAATTTTGAATTCAATTTATATGAAAATTGAGCAATAGTGTACACAAAAGATTGTTACATTAGGTAATATTGGGTATACTAAGTGTTAAAAATACTATTTTATTACACCAAAATCGTTTGTCCAACTCCTATCTTATAAAATAAAATTGTTTTGTTTTTTTTAAACTCAACCTGTGATAAGTCTTTCTTGATTTAATACTGTAATAAAATTATAATTTAGGGACTCGATTTTTATATAAGTAGATAACTTCCACATTCAATTCGAAAGAATGAAATAAAGTCGAATAAATTAGATATAATATTGAATTGATAATAAATGAAATAAAATTCGAAATTTTTGACTTGGAGGATGTTTTTAAAAATTGTTAAATTAACAAAATTGAAACTTTCCAGATAGGAGTACTCTTCAGTTGTTTGAAGTCATGGGTCTTTTCTAGAAAGCAATTTAAATGTAAGAAAATATGCAAAAAAAGCTTGTATTTATACAGAATGACATAAACAGGTAGGTAAAAGGACACACAGAGCTTTTTACAAAATCAGCGGACTATAGAATGGCCTTTTTTACAAGTTTTTATTTAACTTGCAATGTTTGTATGTATGTATGTTCGGGTCAATTCTTGCAACTGAATTTTAAAGCAGTTATTCTCAACCAATTGAGATGAAACTTTGCATAAACGTTTAGTTTGGATGACAATGCATGGTTAGCTAAGTGACGTCATTTTAAATCCAATATGGCGGACTAGTTTTTTTTTTTTGGGCACTCCCATGATATGGTTATCAAATGAAAGGGTTCGACAAGTAGAATACGATGAAAGCTTGTTTTTAAAAATCTATTTTTAAATTCAGAACTTATTATCGTAATACACTGTATTCAGTCATTTTTATAAATCTGATTTCTTTGATAAACTAAAATTTGACGTTTTTATGACAGATTTTCGGCCGATTTGTTCGTAAAAAAATTTGTTTTTCTTAAAAACGCCGCCATTTTTTTAAAAATCAATATTTTTAAAACACCCTACGTACTTCACTGGGTTTTGGCATCAACTTTAAGAATATTTTTGGTTTTTCATTTCAGATCAAAAACTACGACCTGTGGGTGGTCGCCCATGGAAAAGTAAGTAGCTTCTCCCCATCACTGGTAGCGCCGCCATTTTGTTTTTAAATAGTTTGAAAAAACTTCTTCCTTGTACATGAAGACCTATATAATCACGTAAAAAAACAAAAATAAAAAATATTGATCCATTGTTTTTTTATAAATTTTTGAAAATGACCCTTGATTTCATGCACACACGGCGATATTACCCCTTAGCTTCAAATTGAAGGTAAAAAAGATTAGCAAACACTCACACACTTGTTTTCAAAGAAAATCCAGCAATTATTTATATGCCATAATTATTTAAGTAAGTAATCCTTCGCATTTATCATATTTTCTCGCTAAGATTTTCTTTAAAAAGAAAAATTAGTTTCGTTATTTTCAAAACGATACAGCTAGAGCCACCTAGCGAGCAGTTAACAAGTTGAACTTGCGACCACTATATGTATACTCTATACACAAGGGTGTTAATAAGTTTTAGCATAAATCTTAAGAGGTTCCTTTAAAAAATTTAATTAAATCAAGAACTGGTCGTCAGCAGCTCTAGTGTTAAAGCTCATGATATATTTTTTATGGTTCTTTTAATTTTATGCTTGTGGCGGTCGCGACTCACCGACTGTACCGCCCATTTCCTCAATTCAAGAAGCTACAATTGAATCACACCTACTTCAAATTGTCCTACTGTGTGATATAATTTTAAAATGCCTCATCTAAGTCGTCGTCAATCAATCAAGTTATCTACGAAAAATAATTCATCAATCGATTTTGTTTTCTCCAGTTGTCTTGATCCAAAATAATATATAGAGCTCTATTTTAAAAAAGAATATAAATAAAATTATAATACTTGCCACTAAGCATGTTATATGCTTATGCCCGATTTCACTGTGCGCCCTTAAGTTCTCACTTAGCTAAGCGCACGGCAAAACTTAAGTGACGACTTAAGTATTTTCGGTTTCAAAGTCCTATTTTATTTCACGCTTAGCTAAGTGAGAACTTAAGTATTTTACGCTTTTATGTAGGACACTGTGCTTGTTTCAGGAGAGGCCCTCTCATGAGAAACGAATTATTTTGACGCTATTAATTAAAGTCAAAGGTAACTAAAATGAATTTATGAAAATTTGACAAGTTTTATAAAAAATATATTTTAAGGTATGGAATCTTTTAATGCGTGTAACTCGAACAATGACTTCATAACATTCTTTTTCAATTAAATCTTCCGTATCAGTATTCCTTTTTTAAGTAAAAATACCAATTTTTAAAAACAACTTGTTTATTTGTTCAATTTTCCACACGAAATGTCAAAAAATTTCTCTAAGCGAGACTTAAGTGGCCAATTTTGGCGACTTAAGTATAGCGACCACTTAAGTCGTAATGTACACTTAAGTTCGCACTGTGAAACCGAAAAATGATTAAACGGGAACTTAAGTGACGCTCAGAACTCTCAGAAGTTGGTGAAATCGGGCATTAGTGTATTAACTTAAAATTTTATTATCAATTTCAAATTAATAAACCGAAACATCCTTTGAAGCAAAAGAAATGGAAACTAACAAGATAAAGGAAATCGGAATTAAGAAGGACACATCTCCTTCATGGTTGTGTAACTTAAAGACAATGGATAAAAGATATATTATTTAAAATAAAAACGTTTCCCTTTAATTAAAGACATGGGATTATAAATGAAACCACAATGGTATTTTGAATGTACTTGTCCTATAGGTATAATGGGCTCCCGATAAAATTTCAGTAATATGCAAATATAATTAATCGACCTGTGATGGCAGGCTCACCTTTTTCAGGTGCATTTAAGTATCTACGTTCTTAAAAAAAGAAGCGTCTTCCTCCTGAAGATAGGTTTCACAAATTCAAGGAGGGATTTATGCAAACATTTCTGGAAATAAAATTTGAATAAAAATCAATCCGCGGCAATAAAACGAGCTCAGGCACAATCTGAAATCGAGGAGGGCTATGGAATCCGATCCGAATTCGGCAGGCGACCGTCTCTGAAGTCTCGAGCCGGGGGCGCGGGGCTGTGTGTGACTGGGGAAGGAAGGAATTTCCATTGCAAAACACATCCTGTCCGCCTCTGTTTATTTTCGAGTCATTTGCGTTTGGCAAAACAACCGCCTGACAGCCTTCCAAATTGCTTTTACAACTGTTCTCAAAAAATAAAGGGCCGGATACGTTTTCAGTTGCGCCGAAAGAGAATTATCGCAAGTAGACTTCCTTGATTATCATTTATTACGTCGCATCGGCGAGGGCGACTACCTCCCTCGCTTTGCGCGGTTGAATAATTCTAGCCTTCGATTATTTCGCCGCATCCGTCGCGCATTTTGTTTGGGGCCTTGATTTAGTCCTTGATGTGAGTCACCGCATGAAAGTAAGACGTCCTGGTTAACACCACGCGGGGAGGGAATGGGTCGCGGGGGGCGGCGACCGAATGAGAGTTTTATTGTATTCAAATGATAATTTATCTTCATAGGAAAGCCATCTGAATTAATTTAATGATCTTCTAGTTCATAAAATTGCCAAAATAGAACGAATCAGGCGCAGTTTGTGCGGCGTAGGCACAATAGCGAGCGACGAGATCCGTGCGAGTCGCAGGCCGCAGCCGCGCCGATGTCCTCATATAACGATGATTAATGGCCGGCGGGCCGCTTTTTTGCGAGCGCCGCCTTTCTTTGCAACGGCCGAACCCTTCACATATTTCAACATTAAATATCGCAACTTAATATTGCGGCCTAGGGCCAAGGGTGCTCACAAAAGGCGCATCCCGACGCCGATACCCGGCCTGCGGGGACCACTAAAGCAAACAACCGCCGCAGCCGCCGCCGGTAGCTGGATCCCCGCAGAAAGTGATCTGATTCGATTCTATCGAATATAAATTATGAGATGTTCGGCAAAAAAAAACGTGAAACTGGAAGGATTTGGGAACATAAATCATACGAAGGATATTTTTCACATGACTTACGGCAGGAGGATGTAATTCGATTGTTCGCACAGTTCCCTCCATTTGATCCGTCTTCCTTTGTGTCTACGAGCTGTCGATGTGTTGGGGCGCCCGGGTCTTTCCAAGGACCGGGTGCTCCCCCGCAGCACACATCCTTCCAAACCTCCATCCTCCCACGATTCAATTGTTTTCGTTTAATACATTCGAAAAAGGGCGGCGGTGGCGAAGGACATCGCTTCCTGGGACGCGTGCACTTCTCCATGCTTTTGCAATTCTTCGACGAGGTGTCACATGAAAAATGCTCTGACTGCAAAGTAGTTTCATGGGTCCTGGAGTTGAATGTTTTCACAAATTTTTCCCAATAAGAATCATTTTTCAAATTGACATTATTCGATTGGATTACTCCTTGTCCCCACGGTTTGTCACAACGAGAACCCCGAAGGGGCTCCTCTTCCATTTCACATATCCATTGAAAATCAGACAATGGCGGGAACAAGTTGATCATTTGAACATTTCTGAACTCGTAAATCGTTTGTAGATATTCAGGTAAAGCTCACATAAATTAGGGGTATAAAGAACCAAAAGTGGAAATCTCTATTTAGTTAGGTAGTTAGTTAGTTATTTATTGAAAGCTTCAATTTGTTTAAAGGAACAATTTTAAACACTTATGTATAAATGCATAGGTAGCTAGATCATCTCCCCATAATAATTGAACACAAATTTCAGCAATTTGGTAAGTAAAGCAAAAATAACATTTTCCGTGGTAAAATAACTCTATTATTTTGAACACATATGTACATATTTAACTTCTGCAGTCTCAGTATCCAGTTTACTGAACAAAGTTTATTATTCTAATATAAACCTAAATTTGAAGTATGTAGTCTCAAATAACGAAAAAAACAATAGCCAACTGTATTTATGTTGATTACTCGTTATTAGATAACATTGAAAACTAAAAATAACTATGAATTTTAACTTGTATTTGCCAGAAAAGAGCGAACACATTTTTATTTAACAGTCTTTTGATTTCTTTTCATCTCTCATCTTAACGAAATTAAATCATTATAAACTTATATCAGCTTTCAAATATTTGGATTAAAATATGTAGTTTAAAATTAAATTTAAACATCTGAATCTTTAAAACCCTAGATCAAAATATAAAATAGGGTTAAATTCTTTTACATTACGAATGATACTTCCGAAAAAACACCAGAATTTGCACACGAAAAAAGTCTAATAAATATTGACGAAACTAATTTTTAAAAATTTAATTATACTCGTCGTTTTTATTGCATTTACAGCTTTCACAAAAATCAGTGTACATATGTACATAAGTATATTCATATGCTCCAAACTTTTTGCTTGTTAATAAAATCGGTTATAACAAATACAACATACTCCAAATTTCTAGAAAAGGGCAATGCTTTCATGAAATTTATTAAAATGTATATATTATAGGTACAATAAGTGAAAATTTCTTACTTTTATCATATTCAGACATATAGTTAAGTACCCCTTAAATCGTCAAATATTATTATTTAAGAATTAAAAAAAAAATTATACACTTAAAATAATAAATCGTGAATATCTGATTATCGTTGTCTTTATATGCCTAATCTGTCACAAACTATAACTAACCACTTCACAATTGCGTCACAAAAATTATATTTATTTATATTGTATTTGTTAGATATGAAATGCCTCAAAAGAAGTAGCAAGTTTGTCAGTTTTTCTTGCTTCAAATAAATGTTATTCATTACTATTAGCTTAAATTTTAAAACTGCTTTACCATTGGCACAAATATTTTCATCCGACGTAACCAGAATTAGGTTTTTACATTTTTAACTTTCTAAATAATGATTTTATTAAATATAATATTTAAAACATGTTTGAAACACAAAATTAAACATGTAAATATTTTATATTTTACAATGAGAGGGAAAATGTTGCACTATTTTGGATAATAATATTTGTAATAATCATGGTTGGACCTTATTTTGATAGGATGTATGAAGCTCAAAGCTATTGTTTAATTTAACATCCTAGAATGTCCTGGTTTAATAATTATTTTTTCCTCTTACATATAGTTAATTTCCTTTTTTTTCATACTCTATAAATTTTAAATAGTTCGAGTCCGAATATCATAAATTAATAAACTTATTCAAGGTCAATACCAGATTCCAAAATTTGGCTTTTCTGAAATTTTGAACTGCTTAAGAAACTGGCAAAAGTTTTGTGGCTTCTTAGAAATTCTGAGAAATGTACATAGAGTTTGAACACAAACTTTATTTTAATATATATGTTGTGTTGCTAAAAATTTATATACTTATATGGTAGATTTTGCAGTGTTGAGACCGAATTTTAATGTGTAAAATCAGGAAAATTATTTCTACTCACTTTTTCTATTTACTACCTAAGTACTACGTGCCTTCCGCTTGAGTGCCTTGTTAGTGTTCCGCGACACTAAATCTTTATGTCTCTTTCCCTGGGCAAATTGACCTCTATAATATGCAATAGGAAGTCTGGGGTCTCAGACTCTAACCCACTTTTATTATTTCATTTTAATTCGGGAGAGTTGGTCGGACGGAGCTCCTGCAGCTGGAATGGTCCTGCCAATGTGGTCCTGGAAGAGCCGAGCAGATATTCCATTAATAATTCAAAGCGCTGTAAAAGCCCAAATTTACCGTCTGCGTTGGCCCTAAAATGCTTGTGTTTATTGTATCTAAATAATTGTGGAGGAAGGGCAAATTTGCATGTCCCCGAGGACATCACTGATACATTCGTTAAGGATTGGGCGGTGGGGGGCGTGCTCCGACCTGCTGAGCTGCAAGTAATTGCACGTTTTCCATGTAAATATCGTCCATTCTAAATGAAATTTTAATAAGTTGCCGTGAAGTCTTCCCCAACTGTCTTTAATTTTCTTCTACAATTGAATATTTATGAAATCACCTTGCAGAAATGGGATATCACCCAGTCCCCGGGGAATGATACTTTTCGGTGAAGTAACCTGCATTTGGCAGCTGTCCGACTCCTACCATCATGAAACCCTGACAGGTCTCAGTCCTGAGTCCTCCTGACTTCGAAGCTTACCTTATTCATTGTTGAATGGCACTTCGCTGCTAAAATTGCTGAATAAATATTTGAAGGTATCTAGGGATTTTGTTGTGCTTAACTTTTGTTGCTCAGGAAGGGTCGCTTCGAGAGGTATCGTTTTCGCGGTATCATCCCAGTGCATGATGCTCTGCTGCAGCATTTTTTTTCCGAGCCCCGGTATCAGTTTTCGAAATCCCCGGATTAGCCGGTCTATTAAACCAGGATCACCTGAAGGCAGCTTATTTAAATAGTCAGAAGAAAATAAATTTCAAAGACTGTTCTCTACGTCGAATTTCTTTCCTTATTGGAGTCTTAATTAATCAGAAATTTATCCTTCGCAAGCTTCAACGGGCCCAGATAAGGCTAATTAGTGTCGTTTTTGTTAGGCCTGTCCCCTGGAAAAAAAAAGGGCCGCCCGCTAACATCGGACCTTTCATCACCTGTAAGCAAATCAGGGCTAGAACCAGATACTGTAAGTTTATTAAAAAGGGTGAGTCTTGAAAAATGCCGGCATTAATATAAATTACTCGGTTTTCGTTAAAACGCTGCGAGAGAGTCGGACGTCGGGCACTGGGCCCATGCCATTTGCAGTAGATGAGGATAATAAAAACGAAGGGCCTTTGTAACTTACTTTCCGGAGTTGCCCCAACATTTTAACCGTAGGCCAATAAAGACGTAATCTTTATTTTAGCCTGAAATTTCGAAGTGAATTAACATTGGGCTTGGATTATAATTTACGCCTGCCCTTTGTAATTTGTGCTCCGTCGACAGTAAATAACAATTATTCCTGAACTCTAAAAAGTGTGTTCTCTGATTGCATTTCAAGTGGAAATTATTGCCGTAGAGGAAAATAAGGGCAGTCGGCTTAATTTGAATTAAATACTTTTTTTAGCAATAAACAAACTTTAATATCCATAATCTACTGTCCAATAAATTGGAGAATATTGCAATTTTCGAATCTCCTATACTAGAAGGAGGAATTATTTAAACGAAATAATTTTATGTGTTAAAGCTTTAGTCTTAGAGTTTTTATAACAATGAAAATGAAAATTAACTATTAGGTACATCTTATGTAGGTAGGTACTCAAATCAGTAATAGTTCGACCATCGAAAATGTTTAATCTCTTGTTGTTTTCATTTGCCTTTACAATAATTATCAGAACTTTCCAGAATAACAAGAGCATCATTCAAATTCATCACGGGATAACATTAAAAAATAAAATGGTATGTTTTCTATTAAAAATATAGCATCAAAAATGATTGTTAGGAGAGCTGTTAGTTTGTATAATATGCTAAGTATGAATGAATAATTAATACAGACAATTTTATGTTCAACCAGTGATGAGCAGAATCGGTCTTGGTCTTGCAATGTTGATATTAGTCTTGCAGAAAATTGAAGACCGAAACCAATACCAATACTATGTGAGTGGTAGGACGACCAAAATCAAAACTCGTCTTGCAAGAACGAGATCAAATTCAGAGCCATACGATATTTTCAACTTTTCAAAACAAAACAATATGACAAATAACATAAAATGGAAATAGAAACATTTATTATACATTTAAATACATTTGAATGAAATTGTTGAGATAAAAATAATGAACAATTGAGAAAAGAATTTGTTAGTTCCATTCTATGATAATATCTAAAAATATAAGTTTTAAATTCAAATTATTTTTCATAATTTCTCGTTCCCTTTTATTTTGAATAGACTGTAGTACATCCCCTTAGACATCAAAGATAGATTTTCATAAGGGATATACACCGGTGTTTTTAAACCTGAAAATCATTTACTTACTCGTTTTATTTAAATCTACTAAATACGAGTAAATAAAGTATACCCAATATACGAGTATTTTAGTATGAAAATACAAAACTGCAAGAATCTTGTAAACGAAAACTTCCAGACAAATCCAAGACCAAAACTAAGTCTGTGAGCTCTGTCCAAATTATATGTATGTTGCATTTTACTAAAAATATTGGAGACGTTAAAACCAATTTAAGCTATAGTGTTCGAAACTTATTCTGAAGTAAGTATGAGGTTATGTATGTACATATAATTACTGGCCTTAAATTTCAGTAAATTAGTAATCTAAATTAATTACTCTTGACTGTCTAGTTACAAACAGCTGGACCTAATTTAACCACAAATCTCCCATGCGTAAAGAATTTTGATGGTTTTTAGCTGGAATTTAACTACAGAAATTTTATTTCAAATTCAGAAAAGAACAAAATGCTTCGCGGATGGAGGGCGGTTCTGTTAATTATTGTTCGGTCCCTGCTTATGCCGTTGACGCCCCGCCATTCAGTCGCATCAACCCCCAATGAAGTTTCCGCCACTGGGTGCCGAACACCCCCGCACAGGGTGACATATTTGCGACCGTGCTGCAGGGAGATCCGGCAGACAGGCAAATTAAATTGCGAATTTGAGCAGTTTTGCGGAATCGAAAAGGAAACTCGTCGGCTATAGTCCGCGATTATTGCGATGTATAGGCCGATGCGGTGCACAATTGGCGAATGTCACCATTTTGGGCCGAAATTGATTTCATCTGGGGGCGTGTCCGTCTTAAATTGGATGGGCGTTCTCGTCGGAACCCCTGCAGACGATCGCAATCCCATTTACACCCGGAGCGGAGAAGGCTGGCAGACTGTAACACCTCGCCGGAGCCCGACGGCCGACGCCCGGATACACCGCATCGCATCGCTTCCGTGGCTCCGGGTCGGACGAGAGGCACCGGGGGTCTGGCAGTCGCCGAAATAAAAAAGCAATTTGTTAATCAATTTACGCCTTTTTTCCGCCAGTCCATTGCGCTAACTGTCTAATTGGAAAATTCCCTTAAGTCCCATAAGAGAAACGAAAGTGGAAATTGCAATTTCGCCTGCCGTCTTGGCGGACTCCGCTAAGAAACTGGCAAAGTTTTCATATTGGCAACGAGAATTTCGTTAATGGAGTAACTTTCCTCGAGTTTAGCATTATTTGCTACGGTGACTATAGACACGGCTGGCCGGCGGCGGCGGCGGCCCTGGCTACAGGGCGAATATGAAAGTTTTTAATGTGAAACTTTTGATTTGTACGCGGTACATGGCGACTCCGTGCATTAATAAAATGAGAGCGCACCGCTTCCCTGTCTGGCCTTTTATGAAAATTTTTTCTATGGCCTCCGACCTCCGAACTCCGAACTCCGGAGACGGGTACGCCGGCCGGCCCGACCCGACCCGACCCGGCCCCGGACTCAACCCCGACGAGACGACGGCGACGACGGCCAGGATGCATGCGTTCCTCGCCGGAGATTTATTTTAATTCGACAGAGATATAATTGCATTAAGCTATTAACGTTTTGGCAAGGGTCAGCAGGTTTCGCTGGGTTTAAGGAGTTAGCCTAGTTATTACGGGCTAATCAAATCTAGCTGAAATCGTAATGAAAATTCATGGGCTTAGTCTTCTCCACGCTTAGGGATAAAACTTTTTCTCAAATCACAAAAAACTAGTCGGAATTTTATAGAATAACATACACATACTTAGGTATCACATCTTAAACATATAATATAGGTAGGTACTACGTGCTGAAATATATTGCTCATGATGATGAATTCAAATAATGTATAAATGTATATTAAATTATTTCACTCAGATAAAGTAAATGGGTCAAACGCAAAACAGTCGATGTAAATATAAAAAGTTAAAATCAGCACCGATTTTTTTTTATGTTTCTTATTAATTTATAAATGAACGTGTTGGTTACTAGAAAAAAAGAAATAGAAATTGTTCACCCAAATTGACTGAAAACACGGAGATTTTCAATTTTTTCTGTCTCTCCTGTGGACCAAATAGTCCACAGAAGAGACGAAAAATGGTCTTTTTACAAGATTACTTTAATTAGTTCAATTAAAAGCAATATAACTTAGCACTACTTATTTTGAATGACAATAATGAATTCATTTTTCCTCCAATCATTCAAAAATAACCTCTAAATTTCCGTGGAAAATTCTTTTTTCCCAAATTATTTGTGCTTCAATCATCAGTTTAAAATAAATTTTAGAATTAAACAAAGTTATGGATAGGGTTACTCTTGATAGGTGCTTTATTTTTAATTCATCAAAAAAATAAAAAATAAAACAAAAAAGAACCAAAAAATTGATTTTTCTTTTACACTGCCCGAACATTATTTTTGCGTTTGACCCAAATGCACCATTGATTGGTTCTTCCTATTTTTACAGTGAGAAAAAAAATCACTGTTGAAAATAACAGTTTTCGTACTTGAATTCACAACGATGAAAAATTGTTAGATCAAAGATAAAATATTCAAAACTAAAGCAAAGTTGTTGTTTTTTAACTATTTTTAGCTGTTATTTTAAAAGTGCCGTTGTTACTTCAAATGTGCAAAAGTTGTTGCATGATCAAAAGTACAATTTTATCCTAATAATTAAAGGAGTTCTTAATTTGACAACGCCGTTCTTAAGAATTGCGAAACGACAACTTAAATTGTGTGGTAAATAGACACTGAGAAAAATAAAGTTGATCAATTTGACCGAAAAAAAATGTTTAAATGCCACGCCATTACAAATCTGTAAATTTTTAACAATTTCGTAGGTCATAAATTACCTATGAAAAATAGTCAATCTCAAAGCCACACATCGCTTTATTGAGTTTCAATCGCCCAAAAGGTATCTATGTAGATGGCTCGGTGGTACCTAAAGCAGCGAAAGCGACAATTCCGAAGTTCTAGGTTCGATTCCAGCACGGCTAAGTCAACTTTAATGGCATCGCATGGGGTAACTACTTCACTTCAGATAGCAGATCCATCGCGGTCGTCAATTCTCGCTGATACGCAGGTTCGAGTCCCCGGTTAGTCAGAGAGAAATCAATTTTTTTCCGTCGTCCGGAGATTAACTATTTCGCATTTTTGTTTTAAAAATATCACCTTTACTTTAAGTGCCTTCATTGTTGAAAGAAATCAACAGTTTTTAAGTTCTTAAGATAAAGGTGTACAGTTGTTGGGTACGATTTAACCAAGAAAAGTTCTTGTAAACAAAAACTTTTTTCTTGATTTTACAGTTTTTTTTTCTCAGTGTAAGAATACTTTTTATTAATCGTATGAAATTTTTCTCGTATTCAATGGTAATTTTACTTATATGGCTGTCTTTCATAAGTTTTATGATACTTTTTTCTGAGTATAAGTACACTTACTTGCTCCAACCTCCAAGATCCAATCATTGTATGTATCACTAACAGACGCGCCAGCGATTATAATAAAATATTAGGTAGGTTTCAGGTAACTTGTTCACTATATATCACTTTGATTTGATTTTCTCCTGGGAATACGAACATCTTATTAATCTATTAATTCTTGTATAACTATATTAGGTGTATTCTAGATAGTTAGTTCTTAAGTTTTTTAATTAAATATTGAATAAACATTTAAAATTTAGAGATATTTTTTCAACTGGAAGAAGAGTAGGTAGTTTTAACAAATCAACATACTTGGGAAATTTATCCTTCATTTCTAGTTAAAGATAAAAATGAACATCTAAACTTAAATTTTTGAATAAAAAAATATTTAAAGTACACTTTCAAAAACTTCGCATTTTATTAACGTTTGCCCGCAGGAGGAAAGTAAAATTGAAACGTTTCTCAGGAAAACGTTTACAAAAGATAGAAAATTTGCAGGAAGTAATTATACATTCGAAAAGAGGACACGTGAATGGTGGCCTTCGCCCAGTGCAAAGCGGAAAATGAGATCCGAAGGTAGCAAAAGGAAGATAAACAATCATCTTCACCCCCAAGTTAATTTTTACGTTTCTCATGAATATGCGAATTTTCTCATCAGAAGACTTCCTCAGATGTTCCTCGGTGGATTCTTTTTGTAAACAATGACTGAGGCAATTTCCGCAGGATCCCGAACAGATTGCGTTGCCTACAAATCTCAGGACAATTCCTATTCACGAACTCCTCGAGGACAACATTCAATTATTTTTTAATGGCTTTTGATCGTAACAATAAAAAATTTAAAAGTGCCCTTCAGATGGATTTAGGCCGCCTCAGCCCGGGATCCGAGGCCGGGGAGGCAAATTAACAGGTATAATGAAGCCTCAAAGAAGCGCTGGATGAGGCTTTTATTACGGCGCTGAAATTGATGCTGAAGCCGTTTTCAGTAAAATTTTGCGTTCTGATATCTCCGCAGGGAAGCCGTTTCGCTGACACTCGCTGCTTTCTTTTGAGACGTGCAGGGCTCCGAAACAAAGACGTTCGCTTCATCTCGTGGCGGTGCCTCGACAATTTTTGAATTTGTCAAGAAAGAGCTCCCAGAAGGCCAACAATGGCTTGCTTTTGTGGATCATACGGGCATAGAAATGGCTCCTCTAATTGAGCACTTAACATGTTACGGCGATTTTATCAACAGAATTTGCGCTCTTAAATATTTAGGCGATGCTCCTTGGGCCCGGGCAGAATTAGATTTGGCCTTACTAAACGCACATCAAATGCCGCTCAATCTGCTTAGTTTCGAAAGCGAACATCGTCGTAGCGCTCTTTTCACTGCCCAATTTTGCGTGCTTGTCATGTAATTTGGCTTAAGAAGGGCCTTGGGTGGAATAAACTATGTACTTGTATTTTAATTTTCTTATGCAATAAAAAAATATAGTCAAATACTTACGTGGTCAATAGTTACACTATGCAGGACCATAGAAAAAAAAGTTCTACTGTTTTAATAATACTATAAAACGCCCACTTGGGATAAGTATTCAATTTTTTCTAAGATAGAAAATTGAATCCTTCCTTTCCTACAATGTATATACTCGTACGTTGTTCTCATTTTCTATAATAATTTCTTTTTGTTTGTTACCAATATGTAAAACTTAGATAACTACTTTCTGTCCTAGATATACTTATAAATTAAATTTTATTTTTTCTAGAAAGGAAAGGAAAATAAATAAACATAGGAAAAGGAATTCATCCAAAATGAGTAAGGTCATGAATAATTTCACATCTGCCTTGAGAATTTCACCTACATATGTATGTTTCACTTTTTAAATTGGAATTAGGAAAATAAAATTCAAGACGGATTTTCTCAGTTCAAATCTTAAAAATAATAGCAAATCCGCTTATAAACTATCGCATCTGTTTTCAATCAATACGAAAAATTCTGATTATTTTACAATTGAAGTTATTGTTTTCTTGGCTCTAATCATTCAATTACTTTTCAACTGCTATGTATAGCATGAACGATATCGCTTTTAAAAACTGACACGATTCCTAGGACTGAAGATTTTAAGGATAAACATTCTTGACAGAAATCATGGATTTTATTGCAAAATTTAATTCTCCATTGAATACAAAATTTATTGAGAATTACTTACGTGAGATAAAATTATGTACTTCCAACAAAGTTAAACTGACACTTTTCTCACTTCTCTCACTTTCTCATCAAACCACTTTTTTTTTTATGTATGTAAATACCTTGAAGTATTTTTTAAATGTTTCTAAATCCTATTAACTTTTTAAACAACTTCCATTTTGTAAAAATGCAATACTTTGAAGCGACCTCACAGCGAAAGTTAGAAATTCCATCATTGTTTTTATTATAAATGTTCGTTCGGATGTGAATTTTGATCATAGGTCGATTTCAAACACCCAATTTACGTACAACGTTATGAATCTATATTTTAAATAGCAATGGATATTTCCAAAGTGAAAGTTATTTTATATTATTCTAGAGCTTCTTGTTTTCAATTTCTTTTTACAAAGGAAGCTTTTCAAACTACTTGTTTCTAACGTTCATCATCGAAATGACATATTTTGTGACGTAAACACAGCCGTATTCGTAGCTCACAAGTTGACGAACGTAAGTACATATGTAGGTACATACGTACTTTTACAATACGGCAAAGTGGCATATTTGGCAGCTTGCGCATTTCGAAAAATTGATGAATATAGCGCACACACGTTCAAACAAACAAATTGTAAATACATCTGGATCAACCATTACTTAACATACAGGCGTCTAACGTCTAACTTTGCCATTTTGCGAAAACACTTGCGTCTTATATTCTGACTTAGATTCGATGTAGACTACGCGTACGTAAATAATTTGATAAACTTACGTTTTCATTCACGTCATTTGCACGATTCACTTCTGTTTTTATAAGATTTTTGCGATGTTTGTGAATTGACAAGTAAAGCTGTAAAATGACTGTTCAAATTTATACCTATTTAGAAAAGAGACTTAGCATGAATTTATTTATTTATTAATTTATTTTATTTATATAAACGATTTTAATGATAGATGGATGGTTTTACATTATGGCTATATTTAAAATTACAAACAAGCATATGTAGGTACACTTTAACATATTCAGTATTAAATTCTAACAGAAATAAGAAATAAAGATTTTTACTTTAAAATTAATATTATTAGTTAATAAAAGTGAATGTGGGTAACTCATTTTTATAATACCTAAACGTATTAGAGTGTATCCCCTAATAAATAGTCTACGGTAATTTTTATAATTTTCTGCCACCAAGTATTTGTCTAGGGACACTCAAACACAATTAATCTATGTTGCGTCAAAATTTTAATTTTGAAATTAAAATCTATATTTATGTGATATCAGAATTTAATTGTAAAAGATGGAAATTAGAATCTAAATCACTGACTTGCATTAATTCATTTTCAAACATTAGAAAGGATGACTCTTATAGTGACAATAAATTTAAAATAAAAAATTGAAACGTATTATAATACCTACATATGTACATACATGTTAACAAAAGAATTATTAGACCTTGGTTTACACTCAAGGTTTTATGTATGCCGCTCTATTTTAAGAATCCTACCATTCAAGCTGTGAATTGAAATTAAGTATTGTTAATTAATGTTTTTTACTATAAAAACCAGACGTTTTAATTAAGATTGATTTGATATTGAAGGGTGCAGTAATAGGCATATTTTATTTGATGTCACTTACACTTGCAGAGCACTTTTAGCCGCTATTGCACATAAAAGTCATGATGATAAATTAGCTCGCATCGAGGGCTAACTAATGAAGTGGATATCTCTAGAAAATATTTAAATAATTCCGTCAAAAACCGCAGCGCATATGCTTAATTCCCAGCGAATCCCTTAAATCATTTTAAAAGTACCTTCGAAGAAGGGCGGACTGTGCCGAGGAGGAGTGAATTAGCATAACGAACGAACTCCTTTCACATCGCTCCCGGGGCAGGGTAAATATGAGCGGCGGACGGCGACAATTCCGGGACAGCAGCGCGCCACAGCGGCGGTACATCGGCCGCAGCAGGAGCAGCCGCGTCCCTCGGCGGCGCGGCGCGCAACAGTTCCTTTCCGGGAGCAAATAAGGGGCGCCCGCAGGAATGAAGGGACCTTAACAACTCGAACACGATGTCAATAATTTATTCATCAAACTCCGGGAGCATAAAAATTACGCGGAAGTGCATTTAAAATTCAGCGCAACGGATCCCCGGGAATTCTATTCACGGAGCTAATAGAGACAGATGGCTGCTTCCTTCGTTATCAGCACGTTCGCTGATATTCAAATTTATACCTTACCTGGGCTCCCTGCAAGTCCTTTACAAATTTAATTCAAGTCTGAAATATTGCAAATTGCGCAGTACGTTAGGAAATCACCCTGTCGGCGTCGCGGCACGGCGGCGGTGGCAGCGAATGCAAAATTCAGTGCGTCGCTCCGCGAGGCCGGGCAATTAGGATCATTGTTGGGGGCGGGGGAGGCCCGTCGAGAAGTGCACTCTAATCTGCCGGCTTACACCTTTTTGCATGGGAAATTATTTTCCGCGCCAAATGAGACGAATGATTCGCGCATTAAATCATGTTTCTCTGGCCGTAATAACAAATTGCGAATTTGCATAATTGCAGCGCAGGGAGCTACTTTGCGTACTTAAGTGAGCTGTTGTCAGCTCAGTTTCCTTCCAGGCTCCATAATTAGGGTGCTCTGTAATAACTGGCATCCTCTGAATGCAGCGGGGGCGGATTTTTCTATTTTTTCCTTCATTTCCAACAACGAGCGAGGCTAATGTTGCGTCCTCTGGGGTCTGTTGGAAAGGGAAAGTGGGGCGCAATTAAGTCTAAGAAAAACGCGAGGTCCGCGGCATCACGAGTGGTTGACGTCTCTTCTTGTCTAACATCTCACGCATATTATGGAGTTTAGTTTAATAAAATTTAAGTTTAAATGAAAAAATAAATTAAACAATTGTCAAACTACTCCATCATACTCGTACAACATACATATGTATGTATGATTTGGCGATCAAAACAAAAATCATTAGAAATATTGTAATAATACCTACTAATTAACAAATTACAATTTTTATTGTTGGTGAATGAGTTTTAGATAAATTCTGTTGGATTTTTTGTACATTATAAATTCGTAATTAAAAATACTTCATCAGTTCCCGTTTTCGATAAAAATAAAGATTCCGAAGACCGAATTTTGAGTATCTTTGAAAAATCATTAAAAAATAAATTATCATTATAAAAATTTGAATCCTTTCTTATCTAGGAATAGAAAATTAAATTTATACATATATGTATGTCTATACCCCTTTTTGCACATCTTGGCCAACAAATTTTTTATTAATGTACTCTTATCATGTTATTTTTTCGCTATTTCATACAATAAATTATATCAGTTTATGGTAAGAAGTAAAATTTAAAAATTATTCAAAATATTTTTTAATGTTTTTCGTATTTTACTTAAACTATTATATTCATAAATAGTTACAAATAGTCTTTTGTACCTTTGTACTGATTGAGCACTTTTATTCACGAATTGTTAATCTTCGGAAAAAATGGTATAGAATCTATAACAAAATTAGTGTTGCTTTAAAAAGACCGTTGATAACCAATTAGAAATTCAGTTCACCTACTTATCTACATAAATTTAAAATTTCGAAATCGAAATCAAGGCATATTTGGGCGCGTTAGCATCGCTCTACGTATAGCGGAGAACTTTGATAAAATGTATGAAAATAATCTCTCTAGAGTGTCTTTCACTTATAAAACCTATTATTTGACCATTTATTAGTTAGCCATTTTACATATATGCATACACCTTTATTTTTATAAGAATTGCAAAAACTTTCTCAGCAAAGAGAATATTAATTACTGGCATGTTTATAAGGCAGTCTTTTTTTACATTGATAAAATTAATAAATCAGTACAATAATTTTCCGATAGCTTAATAGCTCTCTGCTGTTTTAAGCCCTGATTAGTTGTCATACCTCATAAACTTTGAACGCATTTTTCTCAAAACTAATCTTTTAAAGTTAATGAAGACGATAACTTGAGTTATATTGATCCGATAGACTTGGCTTGAAATTTATTTGATAGACTATATTTGTTATAAGCTTTAAACTAAAAATAAATAAAAACAGAGAGCTTAGAATATCATAAAAATTGCACTTATTCAAAAAATTGCGTAAATGTTAACTTATATGTATGTATGTCCTAACAATATAGTTCATCGTTGGTACCTACATAGGTTTGATAATTAAAAATTGTCTTTACTTATACCTACGCTTTAGACAAGAAGAAAAATTTTTGGGAGTCTACGCCATTTGCCCTAACTTCAACAAAGATATTATATTCTGAAATGCAATAAAGTTCATTCTAAAAAGTATTATAAGAAAGTTCTGAAAGTTTCAAAATAATAGCTCTTTCCGTTTTTCTACATTAAAATCCCAAAAATGTCCTTTTTTCCGTCTAACCTAGACCACCCTATTAATTGTAATATATAAAAGATGTAACTTAAAATCACAATAGTATCCTCATAAGAGAATATGTGTAAGTAAAATTTTTTTTCCGAAATATATTACCAATAAGCCAAAAAGTGAAAATTATATGATACTCATCAATAAAAATTACTTACAAGCACGTTCTTAATTTTTTCGAATTCCTTATTACACATAAAACAAAAAATAAAGTAAATTTGGTTTATTTGAAATGTTATTAAAAATCTTCTTTGAAATTAATTTCTATAATTACATTTAGAACCCACGTAGGTAAGCAAAATACTCCAAAAGAGTACTACCAGCAATACATTGACCATTCTCGCAAGATAAACGTTCGCAGCAATCCCGATTTCTTGTGCACTATAAAAGATTTTTTAATAAAATTTAATGAGATAAAGAAAATATACATACCTCTTCTCCATGTCTACTCTTATGTAACTCGCACGAGTCGTAAAAGACCCATTTTTCAACCACTCCTTCTACAACTTCCTGACCTCTTACAAATTTTGGTTTCAAACTCGCGCACCTTCCATCCGCAAAGCAGCGTAGAGGATGTGTTTCGTTTTTGCAGCAAGACGGTGTTCCGGTACACTGTGTAAAAAATGTTACAGGTTTTTTTAATCCTGTGTTTTGATTCCTACCGATTCTCCGTGATCTGAACATTCCACGCTGGGGTTCATTTCAGTCCATTTTCCTGGTTTACCTTTTACCATTTCCCCACCGTAGAAACCTCCATGACTATCTTGCGTGTTGTTCTGGTCCACGTCGCCGATTCCAATGGTAACACATCCCATAAGAACTGCGAAAAATACAATGATTGGCTTCATGATTTTACTGAACTTTTAAGTCTTTAGTCTACGACATAGTTTTGGTACAAGCTATACTTAATATATACTATCCTCATTGTATAAAACGACGTAAGTGACTTCTATAGTGACGTAGTAGAAAAAAATAACTACGTTAAAATTTTTCTCCGATCTAGACAGATGGCGAATGTTGATAATTAACTTTGCGTATTGGGGATCGGAATTCAATGGATTGGCATTCAGGAATTACTTTAAAACTTTATACAATAGACCTTCGTACGTAGCTTGAGAAGTCTGCATGACATTTTGAATGAATTTGAGATTAAAAATAAAGAATATACAGTTGTCATCGGTCGATTTGTCATTCTTTTATTGTTAGCATAATTCTATAAAACTATTATACATTGCACATTGTGTTAATATTATAAAGCATGCATGAATGCACTTTTAGAATTCTTGAATAACAAATTAGAATATATTATATATGATAATACAATGCAAAACTTTTGTTTCGATTTTTATTTTAAGTATATTTATTAATTATTAATAATCAAATCTGTTCAGTTAATATTTTATGCTTTTTTTAGTGCAAAGAAGGGCTGAGTACAAATTCCACATACATATCATTTTCATACCACAAAATAAAAACCAAGAAAATCAAGAATGAAAGATTCCTCTGAGAAGAAGAATAAAAGTTATCTGAAGTCACTAAAATTTCAAAATTGTTTAATAATCTGTAAAATAAGAACCAAACTATATGCATTATAATTATGTATGAAAGGTTTGATTCGAGAAAATTACACTGTAAATAAAAAACTCACTGAACTCGTCATTTGTTTTGTTTTCACTCCAATGACGTTGTTGTACATAAACTGTTATTCTCAATTAATTGAAATTTGGAACGCACCCGAAATACGTCCTAAAAACTAATATTAGTCGTATAAAGATAATTTTCCTAATGAATAAATAGTGAAACATGTTGGGAACACTTTTAAATAGCGCTTTGGGTTTAATAAATTGTCTCTAGATATTTGTTCAATTTTCGCGTTCTAATGTAATTATTTACATATAAAATATATCGTTCTCTTAGAGTAAAAACCCTATTGAATCTTTAATGAGACGAGAAATATTATAGAATTTGTTACATACTTGATAGAACGATTACATTTCAGATTCTAGGAAAATAGGTCTTGGTGAACCGTTGAAATTTAACTTGGTGTAACCCTATTTTTACTTTATAAATCAAAAATTTCTATATTGCTGTTTACGTGTCTATACAAAAAAAAACTTAAATTAAACATATTAGTAGAACGATATATATGGGATGAATAAAAATATGCAAATTAGTAACTATACATATATGTGTTAATTTAATGGCGAAACTATTAAATACGTTAAAGAAATTAAGTGTATTTATAAACAATTTGCTTAAGCTTTTGATTAACACTTAGCCCTGAACTGTAGTCTTACGTAATTTATTGATGTGTTTTAACAATAAGGAGTGTTCTGAATTGAGTATTATTCGCATAGCTTTATTTTCTAATTTCTGAACCAAATCTAAATTTGCAATCACGAATCCTTATGAGGAAACCTAATTTTTTAGCAATCTTAGCACATACATATTCTATTCACATGATATGTAGTTATAGTTAAACTTAAGCTGAACTTGTTAGATTGTTTTTTCAATTCGAAAAGCAACATATTTCGTAAATAATTTTCGTTTACTAAGTATAGAAAAGCGTGGTTGTAAAATTTTGACGTATTTATTAAGAATTTTTCAGTAATAAAGCTTATCTTATCTTACCATACAATTGTCTTTCAAGAGTGATTTCTTAGAGAAAAATATTTTTTTAAATTTTAACATTTAGTTTATACATAGGTATACAAATGTACAATATATATGTACTTGAGCAACCCTCAAAAGAATATGTGTTCACCGAACTCCTTATGGCTTGTTTTAATTTCTCCGTCAAATATAACCCCCAGGAAAATATCAATCCAGGTCCGTGCATAAATTTAAAATGTCGAAACCTTTCTACATGAGCCTTATTGTGAGCGCCCCAGCAGCGCAGAGCTCACCTCGAATTTACGTGAGTTAATAATTAAAATATTATGAAAGTTTCGAAACGGTCGGCCCCGCAAGGGTTTTCCCAGGAAGGATATGTGGGTCCCGGGCGCATTGGCAGAAAATCTGAAAACTAGTTTCCAGGAAGAGATAGTGGATGCATGTGGCACAGGGTGAGTCGACAAGTTGCCCGGCCATTTCTCAACACCGTTCAACATATTTCCTTGACACGTCACAGGCACATGGCTGCGAATCAGAAGTTTAACGAAATTCGTCACAGTCTGCTGCCCTGGCGGTCCGCCACTTGGTTCTGATCAATAAATTGCTGCAGCGGGATTTCCGCGGGCCTCTCACCCCGTTCGCGACCACCCGCACATATTGAAGAGTATATTTTTTATTCTTTTTATTTTTTTTATTTTTTTTCACAACTTCCAGGAGAGGACAACGACTGCGATGTCGGGTGAATAACGACACACATGCAAAATGAGGATACCCAACGTCCTCTGGGAAATGATGTTCAAGAATAATGCAAAGTTAGGAAATTTTGAAATATTCAGATAAACCCCAGCAGTGTCCTTATTTAGCTGCAGGCGGCTAGATCGATTGATCGGAAATTGTGCGGATAGTTTTCCAGGGTGCACTGCACAACGATGTCATGCAAAAATAGGTATGGTCCCGAATGCCTTCGGAGAATTTATCGACGTGCAGTAATTACGTGATGACTTTCTGTTTGAATTAGCTTCAACTGACATCCTCAACGATTCCGTCCACAGGACGCCCTGCGCTGATTAAAATAATCCGCCCTTCGGAGGGCTGATAAAGTTGCTGTCGCCGGCCGGGCACAAATGGCGGAATTTTCCCAGCGCTTTACACAGAGAGGAGCCGATCGTGAAGCCCCGGCTTTGTCGTCTTCTAATCGAACGCTTCCCAAAGGCTCGGTGCACAGGACCTGCAAATAACATAGTTAACAAGGAGGCCATGTGGACACGGCTCCACAAAGAGTTATTGGAAAATGAACCCTTTCTACAAATATATCCTGCAATTAACTCAATTGCCCTCAGTTAATTCAACTCCGATGGATCAAATAAAGTCGCTAATTAGAATTAAAACCTTGAAAAACTCCTCTTCTGCATACACCTGTTGCAAATATTATGTGACGGTTACCGCAGGATTAAACCAAACATGTAGGCTTAATTAGTCAAGTGAAATACGCTTTGATGGATTTAAATAGTATTAAAACTGAAAATCTATCGAAATGTAGATTGCCTTGCGTTTTGCACTTTAAAAAGCCCCTGGGAACTCTTCTTTTATCCATTTGCTGAATGATAACTAATGTTTTTGGCTCATGGTTGGCTGATTTCGGCAAATTGATTTTTCTTAATCCTAGAATTTTCGTAAAATTTTCTGTTATATGCACCAAATTTTAAGGCGCTTGTCTCAAAATCTCAACATCGTAATAAAAGTGGCTGGTATCTTAGTACCTTAATATTTTTTATAAATGTTGTTACTTTTTGTATTTTATTTTCTTATTAGAAAATTCGTAGTATGCGTCGTACGTGAAATTGAAATAAGTTTGTAATTTTCGTAGATTTCTTTTCTTCTATTTCCTAAAAGTTTTCCGAAACAAAAATTAGCAACTATGCTTTCTAATTGAATCATGATTCGATTTTCAACTCAATGATTTATTATGAATCTTTATCTTCACTTATGTCGCAAAATCGTTAAAATCCCAAATACGTTGTTAAAAATTTACGAGCGATTATACTCTAAACACTCACTGTAGGTTTTCAGAAAAATTGTTGTGATTTTATTTAAGGGAAGACAAAAAAAACATAATAATAATAGTAATACCCTAATAAAATAAAGCATTTAAGAAGATAAACCAACATCGATCTCAATTTGAATGGGAAACAAATCAGCTTTCTAAATGAAAATCGAGACTACCTACATTTCTTCAAGTCTTCATGTTATTAAAAAGAAGAATGGGCGGTTTCGTCCCCAGTGCTGTATCAAATTGAGGTATATGTTATTTTATAGGTTATCATAATAGCTTTCTTTTATTATATGACATCAACAATGACAGTCGTGCAGTCGTCAAATAAAGTTAGTATTGTTGTTTGTATTGTTGCCGGTTTCTTATTGGCTTGCTTTACATACACCTTTTGCACTTTGGGATCGGTATTATTTTTTTTTACTCGATTCTTTTTTTTTACTGTGATTTTGGCTGGAACCAAAGCGGTTTAGTTTACTTGTTAAAATGGAAAATATAAACTATTGTTACATGCGGCTGATCTTTAGAACGCCACCGTACATGTGTTCACGGTATTTGGGCTGGACAAGGCATCAAAATAATATTTTATTGCCAGCAATTTTTCTGGATGCGGTAATTTTGGATATTTATTATTAACTATATTTTATTTGTTCGTTTGAATAATAATATTTGATATCATTTCAATGTTCTAGTTTCATTTCATTCTTTGTTGATATTTTAATGATTTGTGTAGTTACAAAACCGCGTAGAAAGCATAGGATAGAATGTTCACGATTATTTTTTAATTCCTATCTCTATTTCATTCGGCACTTTTTATTATTTTGACTAGATAGTACATACGCTGGGTTGCGAGTGGCGGTAGAATAGCGAAAGGTAGCCATATAAACTAAAAATCGGCGGTGGAGTACCAGCAGTTAGGCATATAAAGTAAAAATATCATATATTTACATGAGAAATAAAAGACGTCATAGTTCTTTCCCTGCACGTGTTTCATTGTTGGTGTCATGCAATAAAATAAAGGTATGATATGACCTTTGATATGGCAACTACCACAACTTGATACATCCTGGGGACGGAGCCCATACAAAGTTGCCCATTCTCCTTTGCGAAATTCACTTTTCTAAAGGAGAATACAAAATTCGTCCAGCGGCTCCTATTTCTAGTAAGCCTTTTCTTCGTTTTGTCTGGTCTTCTAAGGAAATCTGATAAAAAGGTAGAAGATATAATGGATCTTTAAAGCTATAGAAACGTTTTAAAAAAATTTTTAAGTTAGTTATCTTACAATAAATTAGAATCAATTGTATCCTTTAAATGAATAAAACGTAATGTCATGAAATCAGTATATAAATATCAAGGACAAATTATCTCGAAACAAGGTATATGCCCTCCATACGTCATACACAAATTTATTAATATTTAATTCAAGCTCTCTAGAAGAGTACTGATTAATTTTGACTTCCTCATACTTTTATGAAAAATTCCTGCACATCGAAATTCAGCAGATCCAATAAAGATACGTGATAAGAATTTAAAATATCTTCTATCGATAAATAAAAAGTCTCTGCCAAAGTCTACCGAAAGTAGACGAAAAGACCGAAATATGAGTGATAGCCCCTTCAAAATCGTTTAATTAAGCAATCTTGCAGCTCGTTCGGGTGGCACACTATCCCAAATATATATCTGAAAGTTAGCCAGCCGAAGCTCTTAAATTTTAAAAATCCAGCACAGAGAGCGGCTATATTTTATAGAGTTCACGTCAATAAAGGGATTGAACAGAACTGTCTCCGAAGGAAGACATAATTCCCATCTGTTGTGGTTTTATTGCACATGTCAGCATTTATGGGTCCTTGTTCAATGGACTTTGACCAGAGGAAGCATGCGAAACTTTCCGTGCCGCCTGCCCCTCTTATGTTGCTGCATGTCCCTTCCACCCACATAAATACCCCACATACATATGCACGAAAAAAATTTATGGCAAATGAAATTCTCTAAAGGGGCTTAGAAAAATATCCCCAATGAGGACGAGTTCTAACAAAAAGCTCTGGAGAATTCTGTTTTTTCTGTCATAATAAGACTCCACAAATTCTGCAGGGCCGGAGGCGTCGCATGAGGCACCAGCGTGGGCGGATTCCTTTCGAGGAGCATCTTTGTGAAGGAAGACTTTGCCGTAAACATCTACGTAATGCTCCAAATGGAGACGAAACGTATGCATCCTCGCTCCTGTAAAATTAAATTATGCTTTCCATCTGTGTTTACTTAACCAAACATTTTTCGTAATTTTGACGTAATTTTGAACAAACCCCACTAAAAGCTGTCCTTTAAGGGTTTTTTTATTTGGAGAGAAATTAATTCTATGCGGAGGGATTTCCTTCCGTTCGGAAGCGTTCGTACCTGTTCCTTCGCGTTCGACTCAACCACGTCCTGGTACGGCCCTTCTGGCTTATGAATTTTGCACGGACTACCCGAAATATCCTCAAGCGCTGTCCTAAGATAAACTTAAATTGATGACAAATAAGATAAACGCCATGAATCAGCCAGATTCATCTCTGTTTAATATCAAAGAAGTGATTTGGATCACCCTTCCTCCTTCCGCGGTTGACTGATGGACATTTTATAGCGCGCCGAATTCATAAATCACTTGCGGAGGATCGTCCATGAACATTTGTTTAACAGACTTCACCGATAACATCCCGTGCCGACATGATGGATTGGTGTTGATAGATGCCACCGACTCTCTGAATTTACAATATTCCTTTTTTTTTACATGCATTGAAAACAACAGAATGCGATTGTCGTCAATAAAATGGCGTTGGTGGTTAGAGGGATGTGATGGTGGCGGTTTATTTAATTGATATTAGGGTGTGCCAAAACATTTGCCTTTTTCGCCGTTCGAAGTATTCAATAAACAACTGTTTGGGTAAACCAACTAAATGAAATTTTTAAATCCCATTTGTGTTTTTTGGTAACATATGAATCCTTAAAAACTGTATTTTCAATATTCAGACTTCATTTTTCGAATTGACCGGGTTATGAGGAAAAATAACAATTTTCTTATAATACTTTAATATTTTTCTTGAGAGGTAGGTGTTTTGAGTTGGCTTTTGACATGGGCTAGTGATTACGCATGCGAGGAATCTAAAAATAAAATTGAAACAAAGAATAATGAAATAGAAAAAAAGAGTAATACCTACTTGGGTATCTAGGACAAGCTTTGCTCCATTTAAATTGTCAAAACCCCTCATAATTTAGTAATTTCTAACTGCGATTTACAAAAATTTGAGTTTGCCTTATCTTACCTCATAAGTATGTACCTACATTAAGTTTACATAGACACATTAAGTTGGAAAATTTACTGCGATTGAGACGTCTCATAATATTTAGTTGGCCCAATTAGTATGTTCATCTGACTTAAGCTTAATACCTACTATCTTAGTTGAATTCACAGCATCCAGTTAACCATAATGCAATTATGGCGAAATTTACTTAATTCCTAACAAAACCATCGAGAATTCAATACTAGATAATTTTCCTAGATTTCAGATGAATTTTACTATGGGAAAACAGGCAAAAATCCCTATCTTTCCATTCATATTTCCTATAGAAAATCCACTTACTCTCCAAACCTCCTTTCCTAGTATTATCAATATTTTTTCGTTCGAAATTCTTAATAAGTACTTTAATCTGAAATCTTATTTCTACGTCGTACCTTGAATGCGGTTTTATTCTTAAAGTGTGTACCTACATTTTTTAAATCTTAGTCAAATTTATTTATACCTACAATATTTACTAAAAAATATATGAAATATACGATAAAATTTATAAAAGACAATTTATACCACATTACTTATAACGCCTGTAATTTCACAGATTAAATGGATGAACAGAACCCCAAAAAGTAGTGTTCCATTAAAAAATATTTCTGTATTACTTTTTATTATAAACCTTTATTGATACACAACGTGCCCCTTCTTCAAATATTGACCCATTTATATCTATTTTTGCTTGTTTACTTCAATTAATCGATAGTGGAATAGGGTCGTTTTGCATTTATGGAACACATATGGATGAAGTATCTACATAATCTACATAAATCTGGCGATTATCAATACTCAACTATAAAGGACTATTGTATTAAAATGAAATAATAAATATCTCGGTCAAATTAGTTTCACATAAAATAGCATAGGTACGTCGCACCACAGATCAACGTCTTTTCTCTTCAGTTACAATAGATTGAAAGATGACGAGTGGTGCGAACTGGCACTTGCAATTTAAAGTTCCTCGGCACTGTTGCCGCACCTTTAACAATTAAACGCCTTCACTGGGACAGACGCGGCTGAAAAGCATATATCAAGGCTGGTGCTCATTTAAATAATTTCAGCCCCCGGAAACCTTAGCGATTCCTTGTTCCCTTTGAAGGGTTCGTTATCTGCGACGACTCGTGCATCACACTGACGTCGTGGGTTCCGGGCCGGGAAAGGGTTGCATGCCACGGCAAGTGGCACATCGCAGGGTTCCGTTCCGGGCCCGACCCGGCCCCAGACGGAGGCGCATTTATAAAATTACTCGAGTGCACGAGACACACCACATCAAGTCCTCTCGCCGGGTTATCCGATTTAATATCTCCGGTTCATGATCCCGGCGACTTTTGGCACAGCATCAACGCGAGTAATTTATGCCGTCTCTTCATAACTCAGCAATGATTTACTGCGGACTTCGTCAAGAGCCCGGCTCCAGGAAGGTGACCCTGTGTGTCCGGTGCGAGGGGGCTTAAGGTTGACCGAAAATTGCATTTTTCACCGGCACCCTGTAATGAATCACGCGATTACCAGCGCCATTGTAGAAAATGCCCGGTGAAACGGACGCCGGAATGCATCGCGGCCGTCCTCCGATTCACAATGGAAACATTTCGCAGTTTTTAATTTACGTCCCTCCCCGGGTGCGGGTTATCGGCCCAGCGCCACTGACCCGCGGCCGGGCTGCGGCTGCAGTCGTCCGCGTTTTTCCCTGTTTGAATGGCCATCGGGAGCTCGTGTATTGGGAATTTATAGGTTAATGGATCTGGCTCCCGGCAACAGAAACAGCGCCCAAGTTTATGAATTGTAAATTAAAAGCTAAACTAAATTTGGCCGAGCACTGCTCGCGCGCACCGCCCCTAAATTTTTTGTTATTGCAAGCATTTTTTTATTAAGTTTCTTTTTTTATTATTTTTTTCCTCAGCATAGCCCTTTGCATTTATGCACTTTCGCAGAGTTATGAGCATATTTTTTGCGCGGTAGAAACACTCACGCAGCGGCAAGGGAGTACTTCAGTAAAGTGCACTGATTTGGCAAAGTTGCGTTCGCCGAGCAGACATCGGATAAAAAATTGAAATTCGAAACCATACAAACAATTACCGCGGATCAATATGAGTAAATTTATTTTAATAATACCCATCAGCCGGAAATTTCAGTTCGGATCCGTTGAAGAAAACCTGTTGCTGCAAAACATTCAATTTTGGTTAATATAAAATCGATCACCATCAGCGAGTTTTTATTTTTATCAGGAATCGAAGCTAACCTGTCTAGTTTGCTTTTCAAAGTATGTAAGTATAAGTTGAATTGCGTCTATGAAAAAATTCATCTATTTATTATATATTAAAATAAGAACTTTGATATCAATCGTTCACGAGCGATTTTAAAGTTGCGTAATTGCATGTGAAAATAACTTTTAATTAAAAAATAAAATTAATTTAATATAGCATTCCTTTATTCGAAAAACAGAGCATATTTGGAAAACTACAGGCAATTCACAGTTTATTCAGACCAAATCACTTCTGTACTAATGTTTACATTTAGGAGTCAGTGTCTAATGAAGACATACATAATTATTTTGTCTCAATTTGTATTATAAGAAGGGTATACATGTTTTGGGTTCTTCGCAAACTTATAAACAATCGTTAATCGTTTAAAATTCATTTTAGAAAAGAAATAGGTACCTCTGCTGATGTATTGGATTCTAATTTTGATATTAGATTTCATATAAAGTATTTTTAAAACATCTCTATTTTTAAAATTTCCCTTACCCAAATACATATTATGGGTACTCAGGCTTTGTGATAATTATGTATTGACCCTTTCACTTGTCATTGCATCGTTTCTGTAAACTGCAAAAACATCGGTTGTCATAGAATTATCAATGAGAATTTAATATTGCAACGATGCAATAGGATAGACATAATTAAAAGCAATGAATTACAGTCACTATTTCCAAGTTGTTCCTTCGAGAATTTTCCTCAAACACCCACCTTGTCACATTAAATCCCTTCATTTGCATACTAAGGAAACTAACAGTTGCTCTTGTGCGTCACTTAGGTACTCCCACCTGAGCCCATATTATTTACCTTGTGTCTTTGTGAAGAGCCCCACAAAAATGTCCAAGATAATTTAGTAATTTTGAAATTGTCAGAGAAAATGAAATAATTTCTCTCGGGCTCTGGCGTAAAGCCTGTCGTGTACCACGAAATATTCGTATTCTGCAATTTTGGAAAGGTTTCTGAATATTGCAGATTTCGATTGACAATGATGTCACATTGGATTAATTATTACATTTACTTAAGTTTTGTAGTTTCAAGAATACTTTATAATAAAATTAAAGGAAGTCTAAGGTCAAAACAGTTTTTCTAATAAAGCATAAGCATAATATCATAGCTATGCTTTGTTTTTATTATTATATTCGACTGATTTGCTCCGATTAAAACTTTTTAGTTTCGTATGTTGTTGTTATTAAAAATATTTTATTTATAAGGTATAAACACTAATTTCAATTTGAATCTCAGTCAATTATTAAAAATTTAACTAAAAAATAGTTAAACGAAACGCATAGGGTTATGCACAATTGCAAGATTATTAACACAATTTCTCATTGTTTACTTATTGGCACCATATTGTCAGTACCTAATTTTTATTATTTTGCTCATTTATACCAGACTATTTCAAAAGTGATAAAGAAAAATCACACATAAGACAGTTCTCCAAGGATTACAGATTTTCTGAATTACATTTGTTAGTTTAATTTAATCTATATTTATTTGGCTTTTTATGCACTTAAAAATTGTCGAATCGAAAAAGTTGATTTAATAATGATTTTGTTAGAGTTTATTATTACTGCTGCTCCCTCCCCGCGCTTTTAAAGTTTCCAATATCAAATTTTATTATTAAATTGCCTTGTAGGTCTAATAAAATGATAACAAAGAAACAACCATCCGCATAGTACCTATTTTGCATCAAACTTTTTTCTTTCAAAATCCACACGGAGCAATATTTTCATGTTGAGCCTGTAGTGACACAAAATTTGTTTCACGTATCCTTACTCTAAATAGATTTAACAACAAACAACCAAACAAAATTGCAATGTTGCATCCCAACTTAGAAAGTTTTATAGAGAGAGGAAAATTAAAAACCATCAACTTTACCCAAAAATTAGTTTGTTTTGTCCCGGTTGAGCCTAGACCTGTCTACACAAAGTTTGAATGAAGCTGTCCGAAAACAATCTCGTTTCATATAGTTGCAGCGCGATAGTTGCAGCGCTTGTTCAACGTTAACTAATAAAAACTAACTAACGAATTATTAAAAAACTTTGGGGCTCGAAAAAACTATTTGGCAGTGTTCTGCCCCTAGGGGTAATGGAGATGGCTTTGGGGCTGAGCTCAGGTTATGCCCTTACCTGTGCACAGTTTACTCAGCAAAATCCCTTATCAAGCTGATATACGCCATAAAGCCGAAGTACGCCTCGGATCGAGCGTAGCAACAACCTGCGGCTGCGGTCCTTTTATAATGAAGGTACCCGAAAGTTTAGTAAACAGACTGAATAGACATCCTGTCGGAGATGTTCTACTGCCCCCAGTATCACTAAAATTCTATTGTGCTCATCCCTGCCAAATTAGAAGTCCTGTGCCAACATATGACACATTAGAAAAAAATTCATCCGCCTAAATATGCGAAACATTTAGGATGGAAATTGTGTTTCGGGGAGGGTAGAGATATTTGAGCAAAATATTTTGCATAATTTAATATCAACACAAACATAAGCTCTGTGCACACAAGTACTCCTTGGGCATACCTGTCATGAATTATGGCATTCTCCATTGTTTGCTCTTCCTACGTACAAAGCATTTTCTTAGTCTTTTTGCCGAGAGATCTGCTGTAGTTTCTATGGCCAAAAGGAAATGACTAAGTAAACTAATTTCAACATTTCCGCAAAACGAGCGGACCTACAAATTCACGCACTCACCTGAAGGGGTTTCAGTAAAGCAATCACAGCGACTTCTGCACATTCTGATTCAAATTTATTCCAGAATAAACTATTTCTGTCCAGAATGAACTATTTCTGTCTTTTTTGTAGTTTTAAAATAATTATAGCACAGGGAAGCATTTATTCAGAATAACATCTAATATTGTATTTAAAGACATTCCAACATATGAACATTTTTAGAACTTTGTTTTCGTCTTGATAGTTTGATTACACTGATATAATTGCGCAAACTTTTATTTCAACCACATTGAACTTTCAAATACGCCCAAAATATGGAATTTTGCAATAGTGAAACCAATTTTGTTCACTTTATTCTATAGAAAAACATTTTTTAAATATCATCAAGATTTCCAAAACCTTAAACATTAAAATACCTATCACAAAAATAGTGGACAAGGTATCTATTGCGATCGCAGAATAGTGTCTAAGCCTTTATAATTTAATTTATGACAAAAATATATAGTGTAAATATTTAGAAAACACGGGGCCCCAAAATACCTACCTTGACGTAATTAAATACTGTCCGAGATTTTTAAAATTTCTTGTTTGAATCGGATCTTAAAGAGCTTACAAAATAACCTTTTGAATTAAAATTCATTAGTAAACTTCTTAAATATTTAGTAAATTCATTTAGTTTTCTTTAACTTAAATGATAGGTAAAATGCAAAAAAAAGGATATTAAATACATAGACATTGATAGATGAGTTTATAAAATAATATTGTAATGCGGACAATTACTTCAGATTACGAATCTCGAAACCTATTAGGGCATTTTGGAATATGAATTTTTTTAAATAATCTAAATAGTGTCAATCATTTGCTTTGCGACATGAATAAACATCAAAAATATTGCTCAGTGTAATCCGCAAGATATGAAATATTCACAAGAAAATATTAAAAAAAAAATTTTAGTACTTATTCAGTATCTTTTTGGTAATCTGCAAATCATCATAATAGCAAGTGAAGTTGATGTTCATGGCTAGAAATAATTCAAGACCGAATAGACCAACATCTTTTTTTCCGCAAAGTATAGTGCTTCCGAATGGTAATGAAGTCGAGGAGTAAAGCGCAAAAGCCCATGTGTTTATGTAATAGCTACTCAAGACGTTTTTCTTGGCATTTCCCGTCGCTAAGCATTTTTCCGGCGCTATAAAGTTAATCCAGCCGACGTTCATCGAGCATGTTTTCATTTAACGCGTCATTAGCTTAATTGGAATGGCGTTGGGTGGTGAGAAGGAGCCGCCCGTCGCGGACGCGCGCTATTCTAATGAAGCCCTCTAATTTATTGTGGCTATTTTTTGCCGTGTCACGTACTAAAAGTTATTGTATCATTGCTGTTGAACTGACCACAGAATCAGTTCGGGGAGGATTTATGGCTCAATAATAAAACGGAGGAGCCGGCAGAGCCCCAGTGGAGCTCCTCAGGTCGGGTGCTGTGTCGAGGAGCATGTTTATTGTCCGCCGCAGCACGATACCATCTCGAGCCCTCTCCCGGCCGGGGTAGGAAGCAATTAAAGGTTCGCCACCCCCGAAATCTTTTATGATAGTGCGGCGGGCCACAGAAGCATTTCTTCCCGTATTCGGGGCCATTTACGCCTTCAGGAGGAGCTCTCCCTGGTTCTGGAGATGACAAATAATTTCTGGACTAATCCTTGCACGCGTCTGCGGATGAACCGATGGCGTTGTCCTGCAACTCTCCGGGACAGGAAGGGTCCTGGAAATAATAATGGATTGAAAAGTACTCCAATATTTATGGAGGAAACCAGGGGCCGAGAGCGTCTAGAACATAAACTGAAAGCGGCATCTTGGGAATTCAATCGATTTACCATCTCCCAGGCGAACAGTGCCAGTAGTTAATTTATTTGAGAATGCCGAGTTGTCTCTTCCTTTTATTACCTCTTTAGATAAAATTTATTTCCTTGCTTGTTGCAAAATTTATAAGCTTCATACGACACCTGCAGAATGAAGTCCAACGTGCCACGACCCAGCAAACATTTCGCACTTATTGCTTTTGCATTTACCTCTAATAGAAATTGCCAAGATGCGTCGAAGCGGAGAAAAAGGGTTTTGGAAGGGGTCATGTCATCGAAAGACCCAATTCACCCCCAAGGGGATCAGTAGTTGAAAAAGGGAAAAATGAGACAAATTCAAAAAAAAAAACATATATGTATGAGTAGTGTATGTATATGTATATATATGTATATGTGTATAAATAAATAAATAAAAAGCCACGTCTGGGGAAAACTTATTTCAAACCGAAGGTAAAAGTCTTGCTCCTGCCAGTTGTCAGTCAGTTCCTAGCAGCGTTATTAAATATTCAGTCACCTGGCGAAGCCCCAACCAAATTCAATGAAAATGTCAGTGGCGGAGTGATATCCTTCCGGGGCGCAGGCTGCTGGATCTTCGTATCTTCGTATCTTCGCCCTAATTGTGGAATGTTCAATTCACGCCCGAGACTTCGGGTCTTCAAAACGGAGAGTGTCGACTGATTGCTGGGGTCTGGGTCCGGCGTAATCGATGGTCTGGGACGGACCCCGGATGTTTACTTGAAAGGGACCATGGACCAAAAACAGCCGATATGCTTCCATTAAGTCCGTATAAAGCAATTTGTCACGGTCCGTAGCGGGGGCGCACATATGGCTAAATGCCTGAGGCGGCAAGTGTTCGGCTCGTTATTTCTTCGCCGCCCCCCCCGGTATGCGCCGCCCCTGCACAGGTAAACAGCGATCGTAAAAATGGGGCATTTTATTGGCACCGCATGCAAAATTTATGCATATCGGACCATTCTGCCGCGGCCCATGGAACAAATCGATACCCGGAAATATTTTTACCCGTTGCATTATCTGGGCAAACGCTAATACGCGGACTGTCTGACCCCCTTGGCAGAACCCTGCCAATAATTTCAGAATAACCCCTGGCACGATGTTCGTTACACTCTACGAAAACTGCTGGCAGCTTTGGTCGTTTTCGAATGTAATTCCCCTGAAATGGACTTGTGCTTTATTATTCCACTCCATTTTAATACCGACAATTGAGATAATGTCAAGACTTGGGCATTTATCATCCCATGTCGCATATGGATATATATTTATTTTTTTATTGTAAAAATAGTCGACAGTTTCATATAGATAGTCAATTAAGTTAGTTTGTCTTGCTTAAGTATACTCAGCTTGACAACAAAGTCTTTTATTATCTTATTTGAAATCAATAAATTATTCTACACTCAACAAAATAACGTTGTAAAATCGATTGAAACAGCATGAATCAATCATTTTCTATTATAATTTGGCGGTAATATCGAATTTAACAACGTTTTGTATTTAACATTAAAATAAATAATCTCCTTCGTTAATAAAATAAAACCATATTTTGAAACAACTTTCTTAACGCATTTAAAACAAAACATTTTATTTTTCCTTTTAGATTATTAATACATATTATTAAAATAAGAATGTTATTGAATTAAAAATATTTATATTTTGAAATAAATCATTTTGTAGTTTCTAATGTTTTTGATTGAAAAGTTATTTTATTTTATTTTAAGCCTTTTTCAATTTGTGATGATTTTTATGATTTACGTTTTTTCAGACCAATTTTTTAATGCACTTTAAAAAGTTTCAAATTTGAAATAAAAGTCAAATACATATTTTAATTGTTATTAGGTTTTTAATGTAAACTTATATTTCTATTCGTAAGGAAAAAAAAAAGCTTTTCATATTCAAAAATAAAATTTCCTTTTATACTATATGTATACAGCAATTCACAATCTGATCCGGTTAGATTTACAGACAATCATTTTGTAATCAAATAAAACTTATTATAACTTATTCATAGCAAAGATTTTAATTTTGCGAAAAGAACATTGAATTGCCTTGAATTTGTATATGATTTTAAAATCTTTCCTATTAATAAAAATTAAAAAATTGTATTTCAATTCAATTTAGTGTATTTTAATTTGAAATGGGGAAAGGTAAATTCTACGTTGATACAATTTTTAACAAGAAATATTTAGTATCTAAAATTAACTTTGTTGCATGTATTATTTAATGTGTTTCAGAGTTGTTTTAAATACTATTTTATTGATTTTACAAGGATCTGTAACGAATTTTAACAACGATCGATTTGATTGACTTAAGAATATGCTTGACTCAATCAATAAAAGCAATTTTAATGAAAATATTGAAAATTAAGACTTTATTTGTGGTGGATAAGCTTCACACTAAACGAAAAGAGACCAACCTCTCCTGAAGCTTCACAACCTTCAAATTATCCCAACCGCATGCATTAAATTATTTAATTACCACCGTACAAAAAAGAGTTAATTTTAAATTTTTCTTTCCAGCCCAGTTAAAACGACTGCTTTTAAAATGGGCTCATTAAAATTTAGAATACTGCCAAAAGCAACAATATATTAGAATTAGACAATATGTTAGTCGTGATTTTCTAAAAATCAAAACACTACACGTTGTACACTTTAAATTATGAAGTCACATATTTATTGTACTATCTGTACATAAGAAAATTGCAGCAGTTTAATTTTAAAATTAATAACAGCCCCTAAAGTTTCTTCTGGTAAACACTAAATCGGAAAATCCTACATAAGGAAATTCCAGTTTTAAGCTTACAAACTGCCTAAAAGCACAAGAAAGAGCCATTTCACTTGACTATTAGATTTTTAAATATTTAAAGGTCTAGCAATGTTTATTAGCCTTTCGTTTTGGGACGTAAAAGTACACCACAACACAACCAAACTAAAGCGAAAGCCACAGTCTCTGAATGTTTTCGAAAAGTAAGTCTTATTAAGTTTTGCGATGAAAAACGCCCCAAGTTCTGCAATTCACTTAATTTTGTAGGAGTTGTTTTCGATCGAATTGCTAGAAGCCTTAGACGTTATGATTAATTTAAATGTGATAATTAATTATGAATGCCTTTGTGCTGGGGCCAAATTGAATCATTATTAAACATGAATTGCGATCAGCTAGACGGCTGCACAGGGAACTCAGCATGACCCCGACACGGTGGCTCGAGCATGCTTCCCGTGCGTCAGGAGCATTAAACCCTGGAGACAAATTTCATGACCACTCGTGTGCACAAATAATTTAGTCCGGAGCGAAAATTGTTAACGTATTCAACTGGACGTGAGGTCCATGTAACCTGGGAGAATTTTCGGTGTGTTTGTCAGCTTTTGTGGATTGAAAATAAATTGAAAATAAGAGGATTACAAAAATGTAATTAATTTGTTTTAGTCATCTGCGAAATATAGGTGATCGCCGCGATAAAGCAGAGCAACGTAAAAATATCCGCCGGATTGTACTGTCCAGCGCAATATTTGCGGGTAAAACAATATGATTTTTACATCGTAGTTATTATTCTGGATAGTTGCAATGAAACGCCTGCGGTACACGGAAAGAGCTTATTTGGTACAGTTTGTCTTTCAATTTTGACAAAAAATTTGGAATATTGTGTTTTGAATGCATATTTGCAAACAAAGTTAATTATCTTACACAAGGCACAATCTGTGGAAATTTTTTAGTGAATAAGCTTTGTCCGCAATTATTAAGATATTAATAAAGAAATATGCTTACATACTTACTCATTTTAAACCTTTATGCACATATGTACCTAACATGTTATTTCTTAATTTTAATAACTATAAGGCAAGTCCGATAAAAAAAAATGATGAATCTTTATTTTAGTAAGTAATATAAGCTGAAATCAATCAAAATAATTTGTTTGTTTATATTGATGACCTCAGATGATATACACATGGAACATTGATTGCGATGGCTTTCTCCCAAAAAAACTAAGTAGTAATTTCGGTACGTATTAAGTACTTAGCTATGAAAAAAATTTAAAAAAAATTCCATCACATAAATTTTCTGAGAAAAAGATGTTTTTCAATTTTCTTACTAATTTCTTTGGTAGGTAACAGTATAATAATACATACATAGAAGATAGATTTGGAAAAGATTTTGTTTAAGTTTAACTCGGCTTTAATTTTCGTAGATATAAAACAAATAGATCTTCTTTCAGCTTTTTCTTATCTCTGAAAGATGACTGAAACCAGTTTCTCCACAAATTAAATATAGGTTTTATAGACGAAGAACATATGTATATTATATTATCCAGTTTTAAAGTAAAAAGGCAAAGATATCATAAGTCTTCTTGATTTGTCTAGTCTCTTAAGACTTCCCTAAAACTAATACTGTTCGTTTTGTCACTAAACATTCAATTTTATATTCATTAAATTTTCATTTTTCATAAAAATTTAAAAAAAAAATGTTTAAAAATCTGTCAACATGCATATCTTCATTAAAAATAAACCTCGATGTGCTATAAAAAAACAGCGATGTATTTTAATTTCACATATAAACAACTAAAAAAATAACATAATTATATAAAGGGGAAAATACAAGTTATATTTCGCAGGCCTGATGTGATGAAAAAATAATTTAATAGCTTATTTTTTCGTTTGGTCGTTTTAAAGTAGAAAACCAAAATGATTCGATTATAACTAAAATCATAGTAACATTTACAATGAACATTTCAATTTCGTTAAAATCGTAAACTTTTTTTTCAAATCTGTAAAGGGGCGTTTTTGTATGAAAATATTTAAGTGTATCAATGTTTTTATAAAAAAATAGAATCTGTTTTTAGCAATGATAGAAAATTTTGAACTCATTAATACAAGTGAAGCACTTTGGTAAAAGCTCTGATTTGTGGCGATAAGCCGGGGAAGCAGAAAACGAATCGTGATAGTGTTTGCCAAATTGTAGCAATCCTCTTAAATTAAGCTAAGCGCTCTTATCTGAATTATCAAAGTCCCTGCTTTGAATGCAGCGATGTCCTCCGGGACGGTATAATTGTCCTGGAGATTTCCAAATTAAGCAGAGCATCCTTGCAACATATCTCATAATTAAAAAAGAGCTATCTTACAGCATTTAGTCGTTAAGCGACTCCTGCCCCCATCGCTGGTAGTTTAAGTCTCGAACCAAATATGCAAATTGGCAGCAGTCATTGAAAGTGGAGGTTCAAGTGCAGCAAAATGTACACGAAAACAGAGCCCGCAGGATGGTGGAGGGATCTCGCCCGGAGGAGCCGGGGCCTTAGTTTTGGAGTCTCACTTGTAAGCGGGAAATAATTCCTCGAGAATTTTTTTCAGCCCCAATTGCCGAGTGGAGTGGCTGAGGCTGGGGCCGGTTCGAGGTGAAGACGACTCAATCCAATCTCGGAATAAATTAAAATTTTAAATTAGAAGAATTAATCAGTTAACTGAGGCGTGCTTTTGTAATGACTTTCTAATTACGGCAGCTGTTCTATTTGCTTTCGTCCTCGCGGGGTCGCGTTGAGGGCGGAGCGCGAATATGACGACGAGGCCGCAGATAGTTCCGGGAGTTGTGCGGGGGCGAACGCACACAACCGTAATCGGGGCGCATACATGAATTTTAATTAAATGTATTTAAGTTGCCAGCACGCCAGATATTTCATATGTTGTTTGGGCGAACTTCCTCCGTAAAAGGCACACACAAGCTTTAAAGTTGAAAAGTTTCCGAGGAACGGAAAAGTTAGGAGCACTTTAAGCATCTGCGAGCCACTTTTTGGAGGGTGGTTCCGAAATCTTGCTTTTAATGCAGCCAACTTTAATACAACCTCATCTTCATCTGAGAAAACATTTTGGCCGAGTTTATGGCAAAAATAAATCCAAAGTGAATTTATACTCGAGAGTGGGGCCGTTCTGAGGGTGCGGCTTAATAAAAAGTTTCACTACCATTCTGCGAGCCTCTAAGTGGCTAGGTATATAGTAAAATTCCATTTCGAAACCAGGCAAACGGTGTGAATATTTAAGTCCAGTCTGGATTCTGGACAAGGATAATTATTCATTCAGCCATTACGTGTCAACGGGTACTAGATTATGTGGGACAGCAAAACTCGGAGTGGAATTCGGCAAAGTGCAAATTTTGCATACGGCTCGATGGGTAAGAATATTGATGAAATGAAGGCGCACCAAGACCCCCTTCCCCCCCGACTGCGCTGGCAACTGACACGTTTATTAGCTGAATTTGTGGACGTCACTGCAAAATTTATGACTTTCCAAAGGCACTTCATAAGCATTAAAACTTCATTTGCATAGTCTGCATGTGGCCGCACCTACAATTCGGTTATTTCAAGTTTTGTTGGGGCTGGTTCCTGAATCCCTCTCCTGGTACCAATCCCAATTCCTGACGCTAACACTCTCGTTACCTAGCACTATCGTTCCTTAGCAACCAGGCACTTTTGATTATTTTAGCAAGCGATGCAAACAAGCATTTCTTGTGAGTGCACTTCAAAGTCATAAGAAACTCTGTGGAAGTTTTAATTCTATTTAAAAAATGAAAAAAGTGAAAAGATTGAAAGAAAAACCAGCCGTAAAGAGGCATATTGACGATGTGCCTTTTTATGCATTTCAATATAACGCAGATGACTTACCGCTTGACCCGGCAAAATCTTTTATCGAAGAAAAAATAAGTAAATAATTGATTCCAATAACGAAAATTTACTTTAATTGAAAATTTTACACCTTGCAGATAAACTTCGACAAACTCGTCCTTGGGAAAAAAATGCTGAGCTCGATATAGCCGGGAGTTTTCTTACCAAAGATCCTGAATTCGATGAATTAGACGATGAAGATTGTGAACAACTTGGCGCTGAGGATATTAGATTGCCACAAAAATTTAAATTGCTGCTTGATAAACCAGAATTCGGGTATTCATTTGAAAGACCAGGTAAATAGTTTCATTACCTTTTTTTTTATAGAAAAATCGCCACACATTATTATATAGTTTTATACGTTTTGTTAAAACATGTTTTCATACATCTAGCATCTGTTGATTTTACCTTTATTGTAAAAAGTACCTATAATTTCTCAATCAAAAATGACATTTAAGTTCCCTCCAATAACTTTAAATCAAATTCTATTTTCAATGTTTTAGATCCATTTTGTTACACGTGGCTAGATAACTTGGATTTAGGTAAGTATTTTGTCAAGTATTTAGCTTTCATTTTTGGTATTAAAACACTTTACAATATTTTCTTAGAGAAACCAAGCGAAGATTCCGTGTTCAAAGTAACATCTGAATTGCTCGAAATTTACAGAAATCGACGCATTAGAACATTTCATGAACCAGCTCGAACCAAGTCGGCTCTTTACACAAACGAACATTCGAGACTTTATGCAGGTCCATCAGATGCCATAGGTAATTTAAAATGTTATGCTTAATTCAGAATACTTAAAAATGCATACAACAGCTTCATATAGGAGCAGTAGAACGCAATCCCTACGACTGCCAGCCATAAGAAAAAGGAAGAAATCTCCAATTTTTAAGGCTGGAGACCACTATGCGTTCCGAACAGGAGAAGGTAAAATAATTTTAGTTTATTAGTCATAGCACAAATTTATTCCAATGTTTTCTAATTAATCTTTAAAGCTATTATACTTCCGTGAAAACTTATTAATTAATATTTGTTGGTACGTATCAATAAATGCGAGAGATTAACAAAAATAGAAAGTGTATGAATCTCGCCAATCGATAAGAGTGAGAGATCTCTAAAACTCCACCCCATAAGTAAAAGATTGATTCATGCAAACTCTGAAAATCACATCACAATTAAGTTTTCAACAAGCCACTCATCTAAAATTCCAATTGACCTTTTGCGAACACGGAAATACATTCACATCATACATATGTAAAACAGAATAAACCATATTTATATTGTTATATGACCAACCATGTGGAAATAGAGGGCGGCATAAATATTTATTATTATTTTGAATACCTAATTTTACTCACTAAATAATTCAATGGCAAATTGAAATGAAAAATGAAGATCCGGGCAACGTTTGATGAATTGATGTTCTGTAAATTATTGTGGCTTAAAACAAATTGCCCTTGGGGCTGTTAAAATCAAAAATTTAATTGAACCTCATTAACTACGCGGATACGCAGAAGGAAAGGTTTAACCTGAATGACAGATTATCCGCGATATTTATTTGCATAGATTAATGCAAATATTGCATTAGCAACGCATGTTCGGCTTACCTGGCCTCAGTAAAAATTGGAAAATTGATTTTCATGAAATTGGCAGAAGCATATTTAGCATTTATTAAATTTAAACTGGAAAAAGGCGGTATTGCTATAATTTTGAACGTAATTCAGAAAAATACATAAAATACTTAATATTTAAATATGCAAATAAGTTCATGGAAAATTCAATAGGTCTGTAATAAACAAGAATTTATAATCGGCAATATTATTTTTACTCTTTTATTAACTGTACATAGGGTCAATATATGCTCTAGAAAAATAATATCAAAACAAATTGCAAGCGCAAATTTTTCATTAAAAAGTAATATTAATAAATAAAATATGTAGAAAGCCAAAACGCCAACGAAATTCATATGAAACAAGCATAAATTTAAATAAGCCTTTCTAAAATAAGCTTTTACTATACCTACTACAAACAAATAAAAGGCTCATTCGAATCACTGGCCGGAGAGACAGTTGAATTTAAATACTAACTTATAGAAAATACAAATAAGGTTATTTTATTTTATTTATACTCGTATTTCAATACATACAATATTGCAAAAAGGACAAATAAATGTTTAAACAAAAAAGTTAAGACTTGAATAAACCAGAACAACATTTCGTATAAAAAAATCCCTAAAGCTGTTCTACTGCCAGGAAAATCCTAATTTCATAAAATTTCGGGAAATCAAATTGAATTCATAATCTTATTAATTTTAACCTCTGTTGCTGACAACATTCTGAATATTTTTAGTTCTCAGAAAACAAAATTGACAAGTTTCCATTAAATACGAAAAAAGCTGCAAGAAAATAATTAATTTAATAAATCTTTATTTCCGTAAAACCAGAAATAAAGCAGGAACTAGAGAGGGTAGGCCAAGTAATCGAGAAATTAATTGAACCGGACATAAAACGAGCCCGTGAGCTTAAACAAAATCCGCAAGAAAATCCAGAATTAAAAAAATCTGTGAAATGTGTAAGAAATATTTTTATTTTAGAATTTTGTCGGCGTAAATAATTCAATTTTTTAGGAGTTGTGTAATGTGAAGAAGGTTTACGAGCCAAAAATTAGGAAACCAAAAATGACCCAGATGGAATATATGCAAATGCTTAAAAATAAGGAAAAGGAGTAAATTTAAAGTGCAACACTAAGTACGTGCTAAGCTAAATTTATATATTTTCAACAGGAAGTTTAAGTACTTGGAAGGGCTACTGCCCATGGACCCGGAGGAGCAGAAAAAGACGATTCTGACGAGATATGAAGATGAAATGATGACAACAGCAAGGAGGTTCACGTGCGCTATAAAACAGAGGACCATCAGCCTAATGAAAAACGTAACGTGTGAATCTGATGAAGTGCCACATGTAGCAGTCACAACAATTTTCAGATATCCGTTTTGAAATTGGAAACTTATCCCTCGAAATTGATTAAGAAACTTTTGCCAAGGGTGGACGCCCACATCCCGTACCTTCGAGACGCCTACAAGTTTATCTTGAGGGAGGAGGTAAGTGCTCTGGCGACGCAGGGGCACGAAACAAACTTAAACAAACTGTTTAGAAACTTTGGACAGATATTTACCCGGAAGTTATCCTGATGGATTATTTATTCAATCCCGACCACCACATCAAGGAGGAAGAAGCGATTCTTATCATATCCTGCTTAATTGACCTCCAAGAAGATTACCGGTGCCATGTGAAGAGAGCCTTCCTGCGCTACATCCTCAAGTAATGGCCTCCTCCTGGCGAGATGAAACTTTTTCTATCAAAGTTGTCGCCGCAACGGCAGCGCATCATCCCACAATTTCGATTAATGAATGCACTTACCTTAACTTGATCCTTTTTCAGGTCACGGTTCGAGCGGCGGAGGCTGCAGCTCGAAATCGAGCCGCCCGAATTCCCCGTCCTCACGATAAGGGCCCCCGTCCCGTGGAAGGTTTGCATTCAGCTCGCGCGGAACCGATTGGATCAAGTATTAATGGTGACACACCCTGTGCTCCAGGCCCTTAATACGCTCTGGCACCAGCTGTACGCGAGTCCCACTCTTGCTAGATAAAAGATTCATCCGAGCTCAATTGTTCCTTCCAGGTATAACGACATATTAATTATTGATACCTGCCAGCTCTTCAGCGACAAGATTCCATTGAACGCCGACGAAATCACGAGGCTCGTGAACAGGAGCTGCCTTGTGGCGCGGGACGTCAGTGAATCGCAAAATCCAGAACCGCAGACCACTCACCTTTTGACCTTTTGCAGATCCTCCTCAACGACTGGCTGCCGCGGGCCGCGGACCTCCTGGACGCGATGCGGAACAGCTGGAAGGACCTCGTTCCCATGGACACGCGCTACGGCGGACGCGCGACAATGCTCTTCCGGTGCATCCACTCGCTGATGTCGCATCACCTCCAGGGGCTAATTAAGAGGAGCATCGATCACTTCTACAGGGTCCTCGACGTGTACAGGGTGAGCATCTGTCTTTTCTGCATTCGAAACCCTAAATGAGAGCGGGTGGTTTTATGTCCAAATTTTGCCCGGAAGTACGATAGACGCAAATGAAAGGATCATGTGAATTATGAATCATATTACATAATGGGCCCTATTAAGTTCGAATTGAATCGAAACGAGCTTACAAAAGCATATTTCCGCCCATAACGTCAAACTAATTCAGTTGGATTTTTCTATCGGACTATTTGAACCACTCTGAATCAAAAAATTAATTAAAATCAAAGGTAACGGAAATGAGTATCCTAAAAATTTAGAAAGTTTATTAAGGAATTTCACTTCAAGCGGTTTTTTTATAAGCTCTTTTCGATCCAATTCGACCGGATACATGTCCTATACAACAAGAGCTTGGATATTAAAAGAGAACCTAAATCACATAATTCGCTTTGATTGACTCATATGCTCAATTTTAAATTAATTTATGAATAAAACCACATTATTATCAAATTATAACCATTTTTAAGTCTTATTGTAGTCGGTTCTTTAGAATTATTGTATTATATATGTACATACGTACATATTTATGTAACTTTTATTATGGTAACTAATGTTTTGGCGGTTTTTTAAATATTCGGTATATTAGGTACATGGCGCAGTAAGGAATTGTTTTGGCAGTATATATTTAAATGAATCGTGGCGAATAAAATGTAGCCAATAATATAAAAGAATTCGAGCGATAGATAAAATATTTGAGCGGTCAAATTAATGAATGGGCAGTTAAATTGGGTAGTTCTCTGCGTTAAAAAAAAAAGGAACAGTCGAATAGAACATTTATGAGACATGAATTTTTGAAAGTTTTGTGTGGCAGCCTCTTGTCATTTGTGTTTAAAAAAAATTTCCGCGTAAAAAGTCAAAATATGATATACATACTCCACAAATGTGTTCTCCGAAAGAGACAAATTGAATAGATTGTGGTTGAAATGGCTTTACCGACCACCGAGAACTGCCCAATCATTAATTTTACCACTCAAATGTTTATCATTATTGATACTCATAAACTTGTGAATTTTTTCCGATCGTCAATGATTTGTAGTAGCGTTTGAGAGAAATACCAACACCGTATTTTAAACATTTTCAAAATTTGTGAGCTCACGTAAAAAAAAGAAGGAAAAAACAATTTGATAAAATGTAATAAATATCAGATATTTTAAGTGTTAGATTCCAGCTTTAATTTGGAACTACTATCTTATTATACTTTTAGCGTAATTATGCAGAACACAAACAGAATTATTTCTTAAAATATGGAGTCTTATACGTAGGAAAACATAACCCGATTTTAACTTTACATACCTAGGTATATAAAATTCGAAACAGAGCTAAAGTTTCGATTTATAAAATCGTCATATTAAGTTTTCGATGTAACTGTAACTGTACATACATACATATGTCACGTGATACACCCTGGAGGGTCCTTTTTATTTTGCTCCTAATATTATAAGCTAAAGACTCGTTTGTAGACAACACTTGAACCGAATTGAATAATAAAGTTACAATTCTTATGTAACAATTTAGGGCGGCAATCTAATTGAGGTGTATGATCCCCATCACCCAAAATTAAAACGCAGACCACTTATGACGCTCATCGTTTCGGTTGTCGGGAAGCATTTCAGCAAGGAGGCCATAGAGCAGCCGAGCAACTCCTTCATCTACAGAATTGACGAGGACGACCCCGTCCTGAACGAGCCCGGATTTTTGAAGGACTTGGAGGTACATTTGAGTAAGCACATCATGCGGTAAACACTTTTCTTTTGAGTTCCCTTTAGGACCTACACGTTCAATCCTCTACGAGCTTTGTGATAAAGTACTCTGGTAAAATGTTCATCTATCCGTACCTGAACGAACTCCCGGACCTCTTTGTCAGCTACTTTGTGAACATTCTCAAAGTGGGATATGAAATTCCTCGGCTTGAGTACGTCATGTCACAGAGTGAGTCTATTATGTTTTACTTCCCTCTGATCCAGTTCATTTTGTGTACTCAAACTTGTAAATACATATCAAAGGCAAAGGCATTGGCATGCTGGGAAAAATATTGATGTTGAAGTTCAATATTCATGGGCAAATTTCCTAGAATAAAATAATAATTGGTTACATATGCGAAAGCTATAATCTAATCATGCAGACTGCAGTCATAAACGAAGATTAAAGGACCAATATACAAAATTTTGAATCAAAAAACGAAACTTCGAAATGTCTATATATAAGGTCCCTTTACAGACCAAATCGATTATTCAATTTTTGAAAAAGACTGAATTTTAATATTAAAACATGTGATGAATTATCTTAAGAATTTTACGTGAAAGTAGTACCTATACATAGTTCAATAAAGTTTATTTGCATTTTTAATTTAAACGGAATTTTAAATTTTAAGATGTGTAATTTCATCAGTATCTACAATCCGCTTTTTGCTTGATGGAATAAACCGATTTACCTCATATAAACTAATATCACCAATATGTATTATTGCAATCTTTTAATTTTATGTATTTGTTTATTTATCTTTCAAAATGTATACTTAATCAATGTTTTCTCCAATTCTCATTACCTGAAATTTCGAATACAAGACAACACATATTCCACTTTTCAACTAAGGATTTTAATTTCTGCTTTGAGTTTCAGTTAAGTTAGTTTTGGTGCTTATTTGTGTTTAATTTAAAACTCTATATTTGGATACTACTAAGTGATAAGTTTATGGACTAAGGGACGGGTCCCTAAATCTCAATATAATTCGCCTTGAATCTAATAATAGTATAAGTCACGACGTCGGTAAAATGGAGATAAACGAATTAAACTCGCTGTTTTGTATGCATATTTTATTTTTTAGTGTAGACTACAACCGAATTTCATTTAAATTATCTGATCACTGAATGTTGCAAGCTATGGATAGATACTTGTGTTTTTATTTTTATATTGAGCAATAGAAATTAATTCCATTTTTGCGCAGGACCTGAAGAGTTGGGATATCTTCACTATATTCATGAATCGCATATGGATATGCAGGAACTGTACGAAAATATTCGAGACATTGTCCAAAATAACTTGACCGGACCAACGACGTATCTGTACCCTATTTATAACTATTATTGTCCTCTTCTGAAAGGTAAAATGATGGCAACCACGGAGATGATATTCGCTCAGTACATCATTCCTGATTTGCCGGTAATTTGAAATTTAATGCATTAAATGTGCTGACGCGTAAGATTACGCATAAATTTAATTTGATTGTGACTTAATCCGATCATAGGCTTTCGAAGAACTAATGAAAAAATTGAACGAGCTGCTCGAGGGCATCTATTACCTCAGAGATTTCATCCCTCTTAATTTATTCATGCTCGATAATCGACATGCCAACCAGACACTGAACATGCTCGTCCACGAAATAATTGACTTCATAACGAATTACTACAAAATCCTGAACCAGAACGAAAACAGAAGGTGAGTCGGAGGCGACCCACTTCCAATGTTGAAGCGACGTTGGCCAGGGGGCTCTTGCTCTTGGTCCCCGGCGCTGCGGCCCTTGCCGCCCAATATAATATTCAAATTAACCTTTATGGGTAATTGAATTTAATTCAAATATCACTTTAGAATTTGTGATGAGCTCGAAGAGATGTCCATGAAGGCGGGCGAGCGGCCCGAGGAGACGGCCGAAGTGGTGGCCCTCCAGAACTACTTAAACGAATGCAGGGACGAGAAGATTTTCAAAATAAAGGAGGAGATTAAAAATGTGGCGAAAAGGGTTATTTTCCTGCTGCACTATGCGACCCTGGACAGTGAGTTTCGTCCTAATTGAAATTTCAGTGGCAATCTCGTTCCTTAGCGACTTTTCTCCATCAGGCGACGACATTCACCTGAACTCGAGGACGTTCCTGCTGCCCTCCGAGCTGGAGCAGGTCCTGGATTTGAGCGCGGCGCGACTGAACGTCGTGCGTGAAAACCTCGAAATTGCTTTGAAGTAATCGTCGCCTTTGAATGTTTTGCGTCTTTTAATTACTTCCCGGTAATTGCAGGGAGCGACGGACCGCTTTTGAAGCGTACATTTTAGGCGAGAAGCGGATCATGGACGGCTTCAGGATGAAGGAGACCAGGGAAATTCTGTCGCTCGAGGAGCTCAAGGAAAAAGTTGATACTGTCGATCAGCTTTTTGAGGTCCTCGAAGTATGGGACCATCTTTTTTTTGTTTATAGAAATTTCTACTCAATTATTTTTTTCAGAAATGCAGTCGTGAAGCCAAAGCGATTAATGTCGATGAACACTTATTGCAAATTGATCAATCCTTTTTCCCTGTCCTCGCCGAGCTCATTGAAAAAATGGAGCCCATTGAAAAGCTTTGGAAGACTGCTTACGAATTCGAGAAAAATTACGAGAGCTGGTTAGTAACTTCGGAAAATGTTTGTTTAACAATTTTAAGCTTATAATGAATTTCTTTTAACCTTTAAACTACATGCTGGGTTGTAAGACACCCTATAGACCAACTTTAAGAGCCTTGCAAGTTTTCAGATTTCCTTTAGATACTTTAGAAAATTGTTATTATCTTCAAATAAATAATGAGGTAATACATTAATTAATTACTTAAAATGTTCTGTAAATCAAAAAGATTAGAATAGTGTAGGTTTTTTCTGTACATCAATATCCTTTTTCTCAGGAACGGATAGAGGTCTCAGCTTGAAATTAATATATAACAGACTCGTAATTATAATTATTGACCCAATTGATTTATCTTACCACGAACCTGACTCGTGATTATCATTTTTGGCTCAACCGGCCGACCACGAGCGTGACTCGATATTATAGGCGAAGGGGCTAAAGTCGATTTCCTCACACTGACAAAAAAAAAATAGTAATACTAACTAATCTTTTGTTGATTATCAGCCAATTAATTGAATTAGTTGTTATAACAATTTAAAGTAGTGAAAACAACTAAAATAGTTGAGAAACTAACTAATTTTGTAAATGTTTTTCTCACTGTTTTAGTTGGCTGAAAAAATAGTTAAATTTTGCTGCTCTTTTTCTTTCAGTGCAAAGCTCTATAAAAAATTGAAGTTTCTAGCCCAATGCAATAAAAAACGATGGCCTTTAAAAATGTTTTTTTTTTATACTGTCAGAATAACTGACTGATTGACATATCAAAACCTATAGAATAATTCCCGTTGATATAAAATCTTAAAATTTGAAGAAATGTCTCATATCACAAGTAAAGAACAAAATCCAAACATTATTAATTTCTAATTCTATGTGGAAGTTTTTTGTCAAAAATGTAGACTTATTATATGGCACACATAATATTTTTTCTGTGATCGAAATTTAACTATAAATATAAAGTAATTACTTACTAAGCTTTGCCTTAACATAACAGTAGGGAATCCTCAAGTTTTAATCATCTCTTCATCTCTTTTTACATACATATATAATATGACGAAATGAAGTTGTTTTATAATTCAGTTTAGAACTTGGCTAGTAGTTTCGGATATTATGCACTTTCTGAGTTTTTTTTCCATAGCTTAAGCCTTAAGCAAATAAATAAAAAATTATATTCATGTTATCAAAATTCAGTCTACGAGTATGCAATATAAATGCAATGGTCAGTTTAAGTCCACATGAAAATTTGCATTGTACCTAGGTAAATATGTATTGTTGAATTTTCAAGAGAGTCTCCATTCTTGCATTTTTGCAAGACTAAGAAATGTATTTTACGATACAACACAATAAAAAGAAAATAATTTCTCAGTATTTGAAAACATTCCTTCTGCATTGCAAAGTTTATGTAGAGAGGAAGAAAACCTTCAATTCGTTTTGAAACATTTTTCCACAAAATCCCTCTGTTTCTCGTCCAAAAATTTGACTAAAACTTTCAGAATATTCTTGCGATTCCGGCCACATTTAACGTAATCAAATATTTACGAAATATTCTCATTCCTCTCGCTCCATGCGGAAGGAGCTCCAGAAAATTAATAGACGACAGAGAAACGGCCCTGTAATGCGGCTAATGAAATATTCACTCCCAATTTCAGGATGTATGGGCCATTTACGAACTTAAACTCTGACGTCATCCGAGAAGAGGTGGAAAACATGTACAAGGTGAGGATGTGATTAAGGAAAAATTAACTGACACCTTAATTCGGTCTGCCCAGGTGGTCTATAGGCTGGTGCGGCTCCTCACCGGGAATTCGTCGGCCAAGCGAGCCGCAGAACAAATTAGACTTAAAATAGACAAATTCAGGATCTACCTGCCAATTTTGGATGCAATTTGTCGTCAGGGCTTGGAGGACCGCCACTGGGAGCTCGTCTCCGAGAAGCTGGGGAAGCCCGTGAACCCGGTGCTCCATCCGTCCCTCAAGAATATGATCGACATCGACATAATGAGCATCCTGCCCCGGCTCGAGGAAATTTCTAATGCTGCCGGAAAAGAATTCGAGCTGAACAAACAGCTGATCAGCATGCAGGAGGAGTGGCGGGATGTCGCGTTTGAGGTGCTCCCGTACCGCGACTCCGACACCCACATCCTGGCCGCCCTCGACGACATCCAGACAATCCTCGATGAGCAGGTTATGAAGGCCCAGGCGATGCGACGGTCCCCGTTTATTGCGGCCCTCGGCTCCAAAGCCGATGACTGGGAGGAAAAGTTAATCTCGATGCAAGACATCTTGGACGCCTGGGTCCAGGTGCAGTCGACCTGGATGTACCTGGAGCCAATTTTCAGCTCCGAGGATATCATGCGCCAGATGCCAGTCGAGGGGAGGAACTTTAAAATGGTAAAAAAGAAAAAATACGGCTAATCCCCTTCCTGCTTATGCGAAAATCTAATCTTGATCCGGTTGCTCATTTCAGGTGGATAAGATTTGGCGAAAGGTTATGAAGCATACGTTAATGCACAAGAATGTTATAAAGGCGACGGACTATCCTGATCTCCTGCAGATCTTTAGAACTGCAATCAAGGATTTGGAGAGTGTACAAAAGGGGCTTAACACCTATCTCGAGCAAAAGCGACTATACTTCGCGAGATTTTTCTTCCTATCCAACGATGAGTTGCTCGAGATTTTATCTGAAACAAAGGATCCTCTTCGCGTACAGCCGCATCTTAAGAAATGTTTTGAAGGAGTAAAATTGCTTTTGTTCTAAAATTAAATTATTCTTAAGGTTGTTTTTTTCTTTAGATTTATTTTCTCAGATTTAACGAAGAGATGGACATACTTGCAATGATATCAGCTGAAAATGAAGTGGTAAAGATGGTGCGAAAAGTAAATCCCAGTGCAGCTAACGTAAGTAATAAAGTACAGAAAAGCGTAAATTATATTGTATAACCTCAATATTTCTACAAAAATATAAATGTATTATCTACTATACAAAACTATTCAATTTATATATTATTCGACTAGTTTAACTCAGTTTTAATTACTACATACATATGTATATCTAAATTACACTAAAAAAAGAAACTATATGTTAACAAACTATATTTAATAATATATTCCGAAACTTTCAGTACCTACATAGGTGCTTCATCAAAATTTTTATTCTCAAAATTCTGAAGCCTAACAATACTCTAATTTTAATTTTCTAAAAACGTTAAACAGTAAAACTTCATACTCTTTAACCATTTCAGTTTTTAACTCTTGTAAAGGTTACTTTTAAATTTTGTATGAAGGTCATCATCAAATCAAATCATTTAAATCTGACGCACTGAAAAGTGGAAAACAATTTAATTCTACGTTGTTAACTCCTTCCAAAAATTGTTGAATGCGCTACATATATAGTAAATGAAAATAAATAATAGTCGTTTCCTTACATTTTCATAATTCACTCTGTAAAAGCGAATATTAATTTTGAGTAACAGTGTGTTGATTCTTCTACCGACATATACACTCAGCGAAAAGTCGCGTTCTAAAATTAAGACAGATTTGTCTCAAATCAAGAAATTCTTAATTTAAGAATATTTGCTCTAAACTTAAGAACAAATGAGCTTAATTGTGTGAAACCTTCCTAATTTAAGAATTTTGTGTCTTAAAACAAGCACAAGTTTTTACATTTAGAATATTCGTTCAAGAATCAAGAATGAAAATCTGTAAACAGGAGAAGGGAGTCATAGGTCGTAGTGAACTGACCAAGCTGATTGATGCTCAGGTGTCGGCGAATTGTAAGCGTCATCAGAGCGTGCGCATGTGATAAATATTTATACGGTAATAAGTAATAATAAAAATCGATGAATTTACAAGCCCACCTTTATGTAGCCATTTAATTAACAATGGAAAAACCTACGTTACGAATAAATACATTTAAAATTTAATCAGTGTTTCAAACAAAATTTATTTTCTGATCTTCATTTTTGCAAAATAAAACTGCATCATGTTTAGACGTTTTAACTGATATTTAGCTTACTTAACAAATATATAGTGGTCATTTTTCTCTTTTAAATATTAACACAACTTCCAATTTCCAATTTCTAGTTAAATTAAATATCGCTTTAAAATATAAGCGCAATGAGGTTCAAAACTGCACATCGGATACTATACTAAAAAAAAGTTTGTACAGCAAACAAATGCTTCTTTTATAATGGCGAAATAAATATTTGATTATTTAAATCAAGCTCCTTTTATTATAATCATAAGCGTGGTTAATAATAATAATGGGGCTTGATTTAAATAACCAAATATTTATTTCGTCATTATCAAAGAAGCATTTGTTTGCTGTAAACAAAATCTTTTCTCTTATAGGGTATTGAATGCTTTAATTAAGAAAGTTTTAATCTTATTTTTTAAGAACGTTTAAGATTAATTTAAGAATATTAGCATCAATCTTGTTTCAAGAAACAACATGCTTAAATAAAGAATTTAAGAATTAATTAAGATTTTCGTTCTTGAATTAAGCTGAAAGGACTTCACGTCAAAATCATTAATGGAATTTCTTAAATTAAGGTTGGTTTTGCTTAATATAAGATTTTTTTTCGCTCAGTGTACATATAAGGTGTGTTCTTTAGTCAAAATAAAATGTCTGACAAATCTCAAAAGTATCCTTTAACGTTAAAAAATAACAATATTTTGGAAAAAATCGCAGCTTTCGAGATGATAGCAATAAGTTAGAATTTAAATTAACCTAACCCCTTGAGACTTTGAGCCACTTCGGCTCGTCAGTAGTTCATACGTCTTTTGAACACATGATTCTCATTTTGAGATATCACATCTTCCACACGTTCTTATAGAATTAGCAATTAGATAGGGGTGTTTTTTTAGAAATTCATCCGAATATCTAAATAAATGAAGGTCTCCAAAAAACGTTCTCTTTCTAAAAATGCTCATCTCAAAGACTTTAAATTTCTTTCAGGGTCTCGTAGAAATTTGGCTGAAAGAGGTGGAAGGCGCCATGATCGATAGTGTTCAGGAGCAAATGAAGCTCGCGTGGGAGGAGTACAGCAAAACTGTGCGAAACAAATGGGTCATTCAGTGGCCGGGGCAAGTGGTCCAGAGCATATCGTGCATGGCATGGACTTATGAGGTAATCAGTCAAATTTGCATACCCTCAACTCTCCGCTTAATGAAATCTTCCATAAAAAAAATCGTGAGCGGACCCCAACCAAGATGCAATCGCAATTACAAAAGTGTCCCCCGCGCACCCTTAATGACTCCATCAAATCACCTCGGCTTGTTGTGGGTGGGACGAAAACGAACGAAACAGACAAAAACTCCAAATGGCTTTGCTCTTATCCATCTGTGGTGATTACGCCGTGATTACGTGCACTCCTCTGACAATTCTGTCCTGAAAACTGCATCATGACGCCTAAACTAGAATTAATCCGCGACGGGGGTCTCTGCGGGAGGAAGATGCGCGCGAATGTCGGGCATTTTCGCATATATGTGCATCATATGCACCTAGGACGTGTTTTATAACCGTCCGGTATAAAGGACATGTCTGCGCAATTTTACTTGATTGCACAGAAGCTCCGAGACTACTAATATTCTGCAATTAGCGGCGCTAGTAAAACTTGCATGCCGTCGGAGTTCATAATGTAGGCCGGGTCTGGTGGCCCTGGAATTCGCTCAGGGGGTCGTGGGCCCCGCTGAGTGCAGTCCTTTGCAGGGCAGAGCCCAAATTATGCAATCTAAAAGCGAAAGAGGTCCATCCCTAGCAGCAGTATCGCAGATGTTGGCCGAACGAAACGCATCGCCCCAAAATTCAATTTTAGGTCGTAACTTTGGGATACGAAATTCCGAAAATTTCTAAAAGCTATATTTGTGCATGCAAGAATCCATTAAGCGGAGTACTAAAATATTTTCCTATTGAATATAAAGTATTTGTGATAAACGGCATCCTTAAATGGTTTTTAATGTTTTCTCAGGTCGAGGAGGCCATTACCAACGGCCAGATTGACGATTATCTGCAAAAATGCAAGCGGCAAATAGGTGAGCTGGTGCAACTCGTTAGAGGTAACTTGACCACCGGTGCAAGAATAACGCTCGAGGCGCTCATAGTTCTGGACGTGCACGGTATGCAAATTTGGTGGATCATACTCCTTCTATACACCTGCAACTAATTGCTTCACCTCGACAGCTCGTGACATAGTAAAATACCTTTTCGATCTAAATGTGAAGGATACCACAGAATTCGACTGGATGGCCCAACTGCGATACTATTGGCAAAACGACAGTAAGCATAAGAAACATTGAGGCCGTTTCGAAAGTGCCATTTCCTGAATTATTAGATAAGTTCTGCGTGGGGCGCATTTGCAAAGATTATTTTGCCTCTTTTCAGATAAGGGAGAATTCGTGTGTGTCAGCATGGTCGTAACAGATGTGCGATATGGAATGGAATATCTGGGCAATATTTCACGTTTGGTAGTAACCCCACTAACAGACCGATGCTATAGGTAAAAAGGACTAAGCTGGCTTTTGCCCGAAAACTGATAAAAAGTGTCATCCCCTCCTCCAATATTTTTATATATAGGACCCTGTTGGGCGCTTTAAAACTGTGCCTAGGCGGGGCGCCCGAGGGACCAGCTGGCACTGGAAAAACCGAAACATGCAAGGACTTAGCCAAGGCTGTTGCCAAAAAATGTGTCGTATTCAATTGCTCTGATGGATTAGATTACAAGGCGCTCGGAAAATTTTTCAAGGTGACAAATAGGCCAATTTCTATTCCATTTAAGTTCGATTGCTTTATTTGTTTTGGCCGCGTATGCCGCATACGGGTTCCCTTTTGCTTCCAATAAATTTCATATTTCGCGTCCAGGAAGTGAAATGTGAACAGCACAATTTTATTAAACAAGACAAGAAAAATGGGTTATTATGTAAAAATTGGTTTGAGTTTTTCAAAGATTTATGGAAAGCCGTTTTTAACACAAAAGTAATCAGTGGAAACTTGAAAAATTGAAATAGTTACCAAAACTATGATCTATGTATATTGAATTTCTCTTATTCCATGATGGATATCCAATTTCCCTTCCCTGGCGATCAATCACAATATTTTTTAGCATTGTCCTAAAACTTGAGCGATGAAATGCCTTGTTCAAGATATTCTGGCTGAAAATATTTTTATAAATGTAAATTTAAACTTTGTTTCCTTCTTTATATCGTTAAACCAAAATATTACTTTAAAAAATCTTACAATTTTCTTCAAAGGCATGCACATTTTTAATTAGTTCAACTTAATTCTCACTTCATTAAGAATCTTTAAGCTGTTTTTGTTTCAAAATTGAAATTATGATTTTTTTTATATATTATTTAAAAGATAAATGTTATTATTTATATAAATTTTTTATTAGGCTGATAGTTTAATTCGTTCTCGAGATAAAATATTTCAGTCTCATAGAATCTCATCAGTTTTCTCAAGTACTTTTTTGGTATAATATAAAGCTTTGTGTAAACTACGACTTTGTATAAAACGAGACACTAAAAATTCCAAATACATTGGTGCAATAACGAGCATACGCCAGCTTATTTATGTAGTGTCAACGAAAGGAAACTTTAAAAAGTATCATACCAATGAGTTCTGCGGCATACTGAGAATATTGTTGTTGTTTCTAAATATAAAATGAAACTCCGATATACAAATTATTTGCTACAATCACTTATTTCAGAAACACGATACCAGTTTTCTTGTATAGTGTGTGTAGTGTGCTATAATTCCAGGATAGTATGTGTATTTTGTTATTACATCTTATGTAATATCAATAAAATCTACATACATATCTAAATACCAAAATTGGTCAATATTGACCCAGCACGTTCTCCTAGTGTTACGATACAGAAATACGATAGTACTTTATTCAGTTGAGTATTTTAGGGACAACCATATGGCACCTGATAAAGTTTCATAGTTCAATTTTAGTAATTTCTACGTTTAGAGCAAATCGCCTGAAAATGTTCTATGAATATTTGGTTAAGACTCCATACACATAAACGTACTTTAGCTTTTCCTTAATGGACAAGAAAAATAACTTTGTAAGATACTGTACCCCGGCGATCGTTTAATAAAACATCTGTTGAACACCCCCAGGGTCTAGCACAATGTGGGGCATGGGCATGTTTCGATGAGTTTAATCGAATCGAGCTGGAGGTCCTCTCCGTGGTCGCACAGCAAATTCTAACGATTCAAAGAGCAATTGCACGAAAAGTTGTGAAGTTCTACTTTGAGGAAACTTGGCTAAAATTGGATCCAACCTGTGCCATTTTCATCACCATGAACCCAGGGTAAATCAATTAGGAGGGAATAAAAACGGACCAAAGTTTGAAATTGTTCAATAATTTTGCAGTTATGCAGGCAGAACGGAGCTACCAGATAATTTGAAAGTTCTGTTCCGAACTGTTGCCATGATGGTGCCGGACTACGCAATGATAGGAGAAATAACCCTTTACTCGAATGGCTTCGATAGCGCCCGCCCCCTCGCCCAAAAAATCGTTCACACGTACAAGTTGTGCTCGGAGCAACTATCTTCCCAAAGTCACTACGATTATGGTTTGAAACTTCCTTTTGAGAAAATGAATTTCTTTGACCGAGTGCTTTCCAGGTATGCGTGCCGTCAAGTCGGTGCTGCTGGCATCCGCAGCCTTGAGACAAATGCACCCCAAGATGCCAGAAAATCAAGTTGTGCTCCGTGCTATTATTGATGTAAATTTGCCCAAGTTTCTGGAGCAGGATGTGGGCCTCTTCGGGGGAATCTACACAGATTTGTTCCCAGGAGTGGAAGTCCCACAGGTTTGTAGCCCCAATCCACTTTCAATAACCAATAAATGAATAACCAAAATTTGCAGCCGGCTAGGGAAGATATCATAAGACATATGAAACAGCACCTCGAAAATGCCAATTTACAGGCTACGCCGTGGTATGTGGAAAAAATTTTGCAAATTTACGAAATGCTTCTAGTCAGACACGGGCTAATGATCGTTGGAGCTGCAATGGGTGGTAAAACCACTGCTTATCAGGTAATTAGTCTGAGTTATGTATTCTATTGGATATTTATACAAAATTATGCACTGATACATATTCCTTTTAATTTTGTAATTTTGACCCCTGGCTTTCACTTTGCAATAATCTAATATGAACTTTTATACAAGTAAACAATTAAGATTAGGACATATAATTAAAGAAGATGTGGGTTTAACTGAAAAATTCACAGAACGCATTATAGTATGTAGCAATTGCCCCTTAATTTAATAATCTCCCATTGCAAGATTTCAAGGCTTTTATTTTAGCGATTACACTTTTAAAAAGTCTTTTTTTTACTGGTACAATTGTGTCTCAAAATTAAAAAATTCACTACTACAATTTCAAAAACAGCTTATACTGTTTTAGTTTTCATGGCTTTATTTTTCAATTTGTGTTTTCATCTTCTTTAATTTGATACCGCAACAATTAAGGGGCTATACCAGTGTGATCAAGAATATACTGTATAACAATTTCAAGTCCGTATCTATAATACTTTCCGAATGGCAGTCTTCGAAAGAGCAACCGCTCACAGGTATATAATGGATAATTAAATCTTTCAACTTTCTTTTTCCCGAAATGAGATTTTTCCAATTTGTTGCCATTCTAACTCGAAGTTTAATTATCTGATTGATTTGAAATTTTAACTGAGTACTATCTCTTGACTACATTTGCCATACAATGAACTAGAAAATTTTTGATTGGATGAAAATTGACAATTTTGCATTGGAAAAACCGACTATTTTATAGGCAAAAAACAGACCTTTTTTTCATAACTACGCGATTTTGTTAGATTTTGATATTTTTCAAACATTTTAGTTCAGTGTAAAAAAAAAATGTTGGGACAAAAATATAAAAAAAAACGGATTTATTGCAGTTCTCCGCTGGTGCCTCGAAAAAATTTTATTTTGCGGTGACCGCGATTCCTCAGTATTGGATTATTTGAAATCAAAAAAACAAATTGTTTTGATTAGATAATTAGTTTCTCTATCAACTGACGTCGATTTTTTTTATATCATCAATTTTAAAATTTGTTTGCAACATTTTAAAGTTGAAATTTTGATTTTTTGACAATAAAATCGACCTATTTTTTATTGTAAGATTGATACTCATTGAAAAATTCAAAAAAATTCGACGTCAGTTGATAGAGAAACTAATAAACTAATCAAAATAATTTGTTTTTTTGATTTCGGATAATCCAGTACTGAGGAATCGCGGTCACCGCGATGTTTTCAAGGCACCAGCGGAGAACTGCAATAAATCCATTATTTTTTTATATTTTTGTGTCAAACATATTTTTTACTTTTCTTCAAATGTATGACATGCTAATTTTCAAAATAAATCTATAATAACAATATGTTATAAAAAAATTCTTGAAAAACACCCTTTTTTTCTTATCGAACAAACTTAACCTCCCCCCCTTAACGCCTTCTTTGTTTTTTTTTCTTTTTACTTCAGTTACTCAATCGACCGGAATCGTGGCAGCAGTGGGGTAACTTTTTTTTTTGCACGCCCGAAAACATAGGTCGTTTACATCTCAATATTTTGCAACGAAAAAATTATCTAATATTCATCAAATGTAACTAAATATATTCTCAAGTTTTCAAAACATTTAGTTGAGTAGTTTTCTTTTAAAAAAATCCCGAAAATCACCTACATTTTAAGCCCTCATACTGCAGGTATAGCCCCTTGTTAATTAATGGACATTATTCTAAACTTTCGTTAATTAATTAATTTTATTAATCTATAAATTGAAATCAATGCGGATTAGTGACATGTTTCCTGTCAAGTGTCCCGAAAATGGCTCACAAACAAAAGTTTTTTCTCGTCGAAAGCTTTTTTAATAATTCTGTTGAGACCTATACTTATTACTATGATATTATATTTGTATAAGAGCTATCAATACTAGAGTTTTTCATGTTTTAAAATGGTAAAAAGGCTCAAGAACTATAAACAAAAGGCATTTTTCAACGATTTTATTCCTTGAAAATATGTGCCAGACTATCTGATATCTAAATTTGTGATAAAACCAGCTGAAATGTATTCTTCCTTTCAGACCCTGGCAAAAACGCTGAAATCTGTTGGTAGTGACCCGACAGCCACTACAATCGAGTTTCCCGTCAACTACCGCATAATCAATCCGAAAGCCATCACAATGGGACAGCTCTACGGGAGCTTCGATCCGGTTTCGCACGAATGGTACGACGGGGTGCTCGCTAAAACGTTCCGGGAAATGGCGTACGGCGCGGCTAGCGAGCGGCATTGGGTTGTTTTTGACGGACCCGTGGACGCCGTGTGGATTGAAAATCTGAACACCGTCCTCGATGATAACAAAAAGCTCTGCTTGATGTCTGGTGAAATTATTCAAATGTCAGCCCAAATGAACTTGATGTTTGAGCCGGCCGATTTAGAGCAAGCATCCCCTGCGACAGTCTCTCGATGTGGAATGATTTATATGGAGCCCTGCCAATTGGGCTGGCGGGTCTTTCACAAGAGTTTCACCAACGTTTTGGAACAAAGTGGCCTTAATGAGATATACATGGGGCTCTATGAAGAGCTTGTTGATTGGTTGATACCTGCTGGCCTTTCGATTTTAAAAAAATGTAAAAAAATGTTGGAGATATCCAATATTTACCAATATAGGGTAAGTACTTTATATAATGGTTTTTCTTATATTTTTTCAATGTTTCTCTATGACACTGAACCCTACATAATTCATAGTCATTACTGTCATTTTACAATCATTTAACATAAAATATTGAAAAATATATATACTATTTGTTCCCTTGTTTACCAATATACTATAAAGTATAATGTAATGTATTCAAAAATGCAAGTCTTAACATTTCTAAAAGTCTTTATTACGAACAACCTTTTAAATTATATACATGTATATTTTTTGAAATAATAATGGTAATGTAAAGAGTTTGCTAAACAAATCCCACGTTTGTTCTCCATCTCACAAAATATTAGAGGTATTCACGATTTCTTATATTTCCTTTTGTATCATTGTAAGTATCTCAATAGTGTCAAATTTTGTACGTTAATACTAAAACCACTACGAAAACCAATTGTTTAATTTTACAACGATACAATAAAAAATACAAGAAATTGTGAATATCCCTAATATAATTAGATATTTATATCATTTTTATTTCACTTCGCAAAGTTTCAAAGCTTCCATTTTTCAATAAAATTCCTTATTCTTCTTAAACTAAATAAAGCGTAAGTGCCCAATATGAATTAATTAACAGCGTAATTACAAAGTCTTTGTACTAGATTTTAATTCTGAAAACTTTTAAGCAATTAAAGACAAACAAAACTTTCAGGATCTAATCCGATTAAAGTCTTTATAGAAAAATGTTGTTATATTTTTTTTCAGATGCTCTCGACATTTTTTAAGACCTTTTTAGTTAAACAAAAGCAGCTCAATCAAACCTGGTTCCAGCAGACCTTTTTGTTTTGCTTCGCGTGGGCGTATGGTTCCGCCTTGAACGGTATTAATAAGCAAAGGGCTACTTTTTCATTGGTAATCCTCAAAGGATTTATTTTATACTGTTTCAGGTGAAGGGCAGCGCAACTTTGACACTTTAATAAGAAAAGTTTTGTACGGATCTAATGAAGAGTTCCCGAGGCCGAAGCATTTTTCACTTAACCGGGGGCAAATGTTCCCCGAGAAGGCGCTCGTGACTGACTATCGCTATGATGAAGTGGAAAATTGGTGGCCGTGGCTAAAAATGGAGGAGGTTTCGCTTCCGGAAGGAGTTCCAGTCAGCGAACTCATCGTGCCCACCAAGGAGACGGGATACATCTCCTACTGGCTGGACCTTTGCCTCCATCTGAATATGCCAATCCTGGTGGTCGGACCCACGGGAACCGGGAAGAGCGCGGTCATAACCAGTCACCTGGTCGGCCTGCCCCGACATGCGAATCTCATAAATGTTGTCAACTTTTCGGCACGCACGACTGCTCAACAGGTAATTAATAAGTATTGTCAAGCGGAGTGAGTAATTGACATCGCGAGAACCGCAAAATTAATTCAATGCAGCTGGCAATGCATGTTAATTGACTTTAATGAGTTGCCAGTGTGCCCAACTTTAGCCACAAGGAATATTAATTTAATTATAAGCTCATAGTCGGCATATTTTGCTTGCAACAATTGCAATGTGCATTTAGCGAAATTGCATATTCGACCGGCGCCCTCCATTGTTTTTCCTAGTCCTAAAACAAACTGGGACCATTAAATGGGATTAACTGCTCGCTGAACAAGGGCTAATTTTCGAATAATACTCGTTTTCAAAACACACTCGCTCAAACTTTGCCAGTCCTGCTCCATTATAATTGGGATTTAGTTAACGCACCCCACTAATCGAGAAAAGCTGCTCACCTCAAATGCTTTTTGTAGTGTTATAAAGTTGAATTAAATAAATTTCCAATAAAATTAAAATATTTTCGAAAATAAACAAATTAAATGTTTATTTTATATAAACCTCATTACTAAATAAAACAACTATTTTATTCTTTAATATTACACCAGGTACAGGAAACAGTGATGTCAAAATTAGATAGAAGAAGGAAGGGTGTTTTCGGACCTCCAGTTGGCAAAAAAGTATCCTGTAATAATTGTAATTAATTAATTTTAAGTTAACTTTCATCTTCCCAGTGCATTGTCTTTTGCGATGATGTCGCCATGCCTTCCAAAGATACCTACGGATCACAACCGCCACTTGAACTTCTACGGCAGTTAATGGATCATGGATACTGGTCAGACCTAAAAGACACTACCAAAATAGAGCTCATCGATCTGGTAAGCCATTAGCCCATTCAACTTAGCGTATAACTGCCTTGCAGAGCATTGAACGCCTGTTTGGCCGTTTTTAAATCAAGTCCCTATTTTAGTACTTTCTGTCCAGCAAAGAAACTAAACCAAGCTTAATACTTAACTGCGACTTAAACTCAGCTTAAGTTTTTAAAGCAATTTCACGTCTGCAATTTAAACTTACATTCTTCTTGCATGGTCAATCTCGTTGACTTATGTTTTATTTTCTATCTACAAAATTTTAAATTTATATCTTGAACTAAAATCCATTAATTTTTCGATCTAAACAAGGAAGTTTTAAATTCCATGCAAATATAGCATAAATTCAACGCATTGTGAAAGCCAAACATATTTAAACTCGACTTAAGCAAAGGATTAATTTTTCTTTATTACTGTAGCTATATGAGTTATTTCTTTTAATATTACTAACATCACTACTTATAAAGATGAAAATAAACTATTTAATAATTCTTTCAAATTTTAATAATTAATTAGTTTAAAAAATTATAAAATTATAAATTGTAACCGGTCGACATTAAGAAAATCTAGAACTAACTTTTTATTTTCATTTTTTGTTGGTCAAAGGTTTCTTGGATGGATTGAATTGAAGTAATAAAAGTTGGCAGTGAGTGTCTTACACTGTCGCTACATTACATTGTATAATTTATTTGTTATATTACATACTATAACTTTCTGTAAGTATTAACACAAAACACAAAATATGATTTTACTTAAAAGCATTCTTTAACAGCTTCACCCTATCTCTCCTCTCTTGAAATTAAATTATAAATCAAATCGAAATAGATTAATTTAAATTATTTAAGTCCAGAATTATTAAATAAAAACAAAGTATTTTTTTACAAGAGTTCACCCACTCGTCAATTTTCATCGATTTTAAATAATGCTTATTAATTTCAGGCAGAAAGTATAATCTTCTGACCCTTCAATTAATGATGATGATTATGATTAGTTTGGTCAATGTTTGGTAACCAATATTGAAAATTTGTTTTTAAAATATCAAATAACGATGCCTACCAGGGAAATATTGTAAAAACAACAATTAGGTTAATAATAAATTGCTTATCTTAGTCCAACTCAATTACAATTTAGAATATATCTTTAAAAAATTACCAAATGTTGAGATAATTGATTACAAAGCTTCAAAAATAGATAACACAATTTACTTTTGTAGATATTAGTTTGTGCCATGGGTGCCCTTGGAGGGAGTAACTTTATCTTCCCGCGTTTCTACCGGCACACTTTTGTAGTGGCAGTGGACACATTCGAAGACTCAACAATCACCCGAATATTTCACACTATCGGTGATTGGCATTTCGGCAAGGAATTTGCCGAAAAAGTTTCACTGTTGTCCCGGGTAAATTGCAAAAGTTAAATTGACAAAACTTTTAATTGACATAAATTAACATCAAAAATGGCATTAGGGTCTAGCGGAGGCCTTAGTTTACACATACCGGGAGGCGATCAGAGTGTTCCTTCCGACTCCGGCAAAATCCCACTATACATTTTCCCTGAGAGATGTTACACGAGTCTTCCAGGGAATAGTCCTGGTTCCAGCGAAAAGGCTCACCGACCCGGAAAAATTAGGTCGTCTGTGGGCTCATGAGACATATCGTGTATATTACGACCGGTAATGAACTCAATGGAACATGTTTCTGTGCTGAAAAATCACTCATGGGTAAATTCTGTCAACAGTTTGATTGAGCAAAAGGACAGGCGGCTTCTTCTCGAGACGGTGAAGTCGGCGTGCAAAAATCACTTAAGATTCCCACTAGAACAAGCCATGGGTGATCGCCTGGAGCCCGGAAAATCGGTGGAGGACATCGACATGAGAAATCTTTTCTTTGGCAGCTACATGGAACCGGACGCCCACCCTAAGGTTTATGACGAAATCGACAACAATCGCAAACTCGAGAAAATTATGCATTTTTACCTAAAAGACTACAATTCGTTCTCCCATGCGGCGCCCATGGACCTTGTTTTATTCAGATTCGCAATTGAGCACATCTCGAGGTAAGCGAGAATTGTGAACATTTTTGGAAATAAAAGAATATTCGTCCGCAGGGTCTCAAGGGTATTGCAGATGCCCAGAGGTAACATCCTCATGGTGGGGCTTGGCGGCTCAGGACGAAAAAGCGCCGCCAAATTGGCTGCCAGCATTGCCGAAGCGAAACTAATGAGTATTCAGGTGACAAAATCGTACGGCCCATACGATTGGCGGGAGGATATCAAAAAAATTTTAATGAACTCTGGAACAAGCTTAAAGCCTACTGTCTTCCTTTTTTCAGACACACAGGTGGGATATACATATATATTTTTTTTATATCACTATATCTGTTTAAGCGTTATCATTAATGATAAAAGTCAGCTTAACCCATTCGTTCCTGACATCATATTCAGCCACAAATTCAGCTATGAGCAACTACAAGAATACGAAACGTATGTTTCAAGTAAAACTATGCATACTAACTTGTCAATTCACTAACAAATTCATCAAATTCTTTAATTTAAATTAACTGCTATGTACCTTTGAGTGGTCATACATATATGTATTACCCTATAAGAGGATGATACCCAAAAATGTTAAACAAATTGTCGTTTTTATATTTTGAAGAAAAATGTTGTATCAAAGTAGATTTATAAAATTCGATATCCTTACAATATTATAAATAAATTACAAAAGAGGTATTCATGAACTCTGTAAACATCGTATTTCGTACTAAAATCCGCAAATCGTAAATTTTCGGAAATGTTTCAATAAAATCTTTACAACTTTGATAGTACATAAATGAATATACCTCTACATAACTAAAAGCTCTCAAAAGTATAAAATAATAATTTTTTCTAATTTATACTCTAATTGATAAAATTTCTAGAAAAACAAAATTGTTTTTTGCTAATAGTATATGCAACGTAAATAAATTTAAATTGAATTGAAGCCTAAAACTCAAATTATAGGCAGTAGACGAATCCTTCATCGAGGACATAAACGCTGTTTTAAATACAGGCGACCTACCCAATTTGTATCAATCTGAAGAAAAAGCAACAATTTTAGAAGCCATCATGAACATCGCAAAACAACTGGTAAATATTTCTAAACATATTTAATAAAATTCGTAATTCTGATACCTATCATTTTAAAGGATAGAAAAATTGATTCGTCTCCATTGGAAATGTACAATTATTACATAGAACGAGTCCGGGAAATGCTGCACTTAGCACTGGCCTTCTCGCCAATTGGAAACTCCTTCAAAGAGCGGCTCCGGATGTATCCATCTCTAGTAAACGGCTGCACTATTGATTGGTAATTTCTTGTTGCACTAATTTTTGATGATTTTCTCGAATTTTTGATCGTTCTCAGGTTCACATCATGGCCAGATGACGCCCTCATTCGTGTTGCTGAACATTTCATCGGATCGATGGACTTGAGCGGCGAAAGAAAAGATGCAGCCGATGCCGAAGCAAAAGACGCAGATTCTGAGCCAAGTGAAGAATCAATTAAACCAGAGCTTACTGAATTGGAAAATAGCCTCGTTGAAATGGTGATGTACTTCAACGCATCGGTGGTTATTGCTAGTGAAAAGTATGTTTCTCGAAATGTGCATATGTAGTTAAGATTTAATATGAGTCTTCCCTACCACACTATTCGCAACTAGATGCTACCTCGAACTTGGACGAAGGAATTACGTTACGCCAACGTCTTATTTGGCAATGCTTAAGTCCTTCAAAACGTTCTACACCAAGAAGTACGATGAAATAACGCTGCTTCGTGACAGGTAAAATTACATTGGAAACTTTATTTTAAAAGAAAAAAATATATATGCCCAAAGGTGATCATTATGTGGTGGCGCACGCGATAGCTTTTGGTGTTTTTGAACATGCTGAGCCTTTTTGCACGTGCAAAAAGGACTATTACTGCGCTACTATGCATTTAACTGGCAACCAGTCTAGTCATGTGCGTGTCAATCCACCTATGTAAGAAAGAAAATATTAGTAGCATTCGTCCAGACGAATTCGTTGCAAGTGCTGATACCTACACCCAATAATTTGCAGTACCTATTCATTTTGATCATGCAATGGCCATTTGCAAACATCATCTAACCTCTGCTTACCTAAAGAATATTTAAATTATCGCTTTACACTAGTTGAAACAGGCAACTCGCTGGAAACTGGTTTTGATATTAGTGAGCTAAGCATTAAATTGTTCAGGCTCTTTTTGGAAAAATAAATAGTAAAACAAAAATTTCAAATTTGTGATAAATATCAATTTATGTTAATTACTCTGTTTCCATACCAAGAGGTTGTTGTTAGTCACGATCAGGGCACATGGTAATCTCTAGATTAGGAAAAACAATTTCAGCAAATTCAACTTCTCAGTCGGTTATAGTTAGAGGTATATTTCAATCGGCTCATTAATATTAAAACGTAAATTTAGCTAATATTCAATTAATTTTTTAATTACATAACCACTCAGTATAAAGCGAATGTGAGGGTTGTGTATAGAAATCAATAGGATGCATCTTAAATTAGCGATTCGATGTTTTTAATCTCAGAGGGTGGGTGGTAAATTGCATTTCTTGCACACTGGAGAAAATTTCATTTAAGAGGAACTTTATAAAATTCCGTAATAACAATAGCTGCATTCTTTTATGCACCCTGTTTCAGAACAGCCCGCATTCATTTGTTGTGCTGCGGAGCACAGAACAAAGCTTCTATTTTACCGGAGATATTCGATCGAGTAAGTAAAAGAGTACTGAAGATATTTGACCGTAAAAGGTTCAAATTTAACAATCTACTCTCTTTAATTAATGCTTTCTCAGAAAATGTACGGTTTATGTTTATAAAGATTTTACTACAACATGTTCTCGCATAGGTTGTGGCTTCTTTTACAGAAGAAAAATCGCTGTATTTTAAAGTCGCATTTTATTGTAAAATTTTTACCGCGAAATGGTGATATATAATTTATATACTAGTATATGTATACTTAATAAGAGCTACGATAGGATATTTTATATATCTAGAGAAAAATTTAGGCTTTCATTTCGGACATGTTACGAGCTCTTTTTAGTTTTTAAAAATTTATGATTTATTAATAACCTCATCATTAAAATGCGTTGTTAATGAAAGCTTGATTTCTTAAGTTATTTTTTGAGCCATATTATTTTCTCTTTTAATGATCTTAAAATAAACTAAAAACCTTAACTATTTCTGAAAAGGAACAAAATATTTCCGTTGTGTAATTCTAATTTAAAGACATAAATCCCATACATAAAAATGTTTCCAAGTCGACAGTTCATTAGTAAATAAAAATAATGTTTCCAATAAAAAATTAATATCGACAATCCAATAGAAAATTAATAGCTTCCACGTATTTCCCTATTTGAAAAGAAAAAGAGCTTAAACATGAGACTTAAGAAAACACGTTCTCAAATTTTTTTTCCCTTGCCCAGGAAACAGAGCATCTGCTGTCTTTAATTAGAACATTCCAGAAAAGGTAATTGGGTCTCAAGAGGTGGAAATTTTTCCCGGAACAGTCTTATTGATTTCATAGAGGGGTTTTCGTCTACTTACATACTTTTCATATGTATATGCAGATGTTTGGATAATACATGTATGTATGTTTTGGATTACATTATAATTGAGAGAATTGATTTCTCAGAACTAACACACGTAGGGTTTTCAATTTATGCTATCCCTGTAGTTGTTAGTTTTCGGACGATCAGAGAAGCGTTGTTTTAATTAAAAAATACTTTATACAAAAAAATTCTCGACGTAGCTTTTGAAATGCACCTCTGATGGGGGTTCCGGAAATGCAAGAAATACATTTTATAATTTTCATTAGAGACTTACAACATCTGTATTTCTCCCGGGATGCAATTTAAAATTCATTCTGGGGGAATTCGTGGGCGTTTTTCCACTTTTCAGCAGTAATCCTTCTTCCTTTTTTCCAGGTACACCATTGGCTTGGAAAAATTAGACAACGCGGCGAGCCAAGTGGGCGAAATGCAGCAGAACCTCTACGAGTTGCAGCCCCAGCTTAAGGTCCTGTCCGATGAGACCGAAAAAATAATGGTCAACATTGAGCGGGAGACGGCGGAGGCGGAGAAGAAGAAGGAGATTGTGGGGGCGGACGAGGCTGCTGCGAACGAGGCCGCCGCCGCCGCCCAGGCGATCAAGGACGACTGCGAGAGTGACCTCCAGGAGGCGATCCCCGCCCTGGAGGCCGCCCTCGAGGCCCTGAACACCCTAAAGCCGGCGGACATAACCGTCGTGAAGTCAATGAAGAACCCGCCTTACGGGGTGAAGTTGGTCCTGGAAGCCGTTTGCGTCATTAGGGGGATCAAGCCCGACAGGAAGCCCGATGCCAGTAGAGGAGCTCCCCGCCCGGCTCCCCGGCTCTGAGTTGCTAATATTATGTTTTTTCAGGTGGAAAAATGGTAGAGGACTACTGGGCCTCATCCCTGCGGATGCTCGGTGACATGAAGTTCCTCGACTCCCTGAAGTCATTCGACAAGGACAACATCCCGCCGGCCAACATAAAAAAGATTAGAGATAAGTACGTGTCCCGTCGAATGGATGCGGCCGACATTTAGCTATATTGATTTATTCCCTCCCTCCGCCCCCGCAGATACATCCCGGACAGAGATTTCATCCCTGAGAAAATTAAAAACGTTTCGACCGCCTGCGAAGGACTTTGCAAGTGGGTCAGAGCGATGGACGTGTATGACAGAGTTGCAAAAATTGTAGCGCCCAAACAGATTGCCCTGGCCGGAGCCGAAGCTGACCTCGCCTCACAAATGGAAAAATTGAATGCAAAAAGAGCTGAACTCCAGGAGATCCTTGACAAATTGCAGAAACTTAACGACTACTTTGCAGAAAAGTCGAGGGAGAAGAAGCGACTGGAAGACGAAATTGACAACTGCGAGAAGAAACTTAACAGGTTCTTTAAGGAGCCTCCCCAATGTACAACTCGAGCAAATTTTCTGTAATGATAACTTTCAGGGCCGAGAAACTTTTGGGCGGTCTTGGGGGCGAAAAGACACGATGGTCCGAATCGGCGAAAACTCTCCACGAGTCCCTCCACAACGTCGTCGGTGATGTCCTCTTGGCAGCGGGATGCATCGCCTATTTGGGCTTTTTCACAACCGAGGTAAGGCATTATGAAACTTTTCGGCAACATCCACTTCAACTTATTTTTGGCCTCCTTCTCGAGTACCGGGCTAATATAATTACCGATTGGAACAAACTCTGCACGGCGAAGCAGATCCCCTGCTCCGAGAAGTTCTCGTTGGCCTCCACTTTGGGGAACCCCATGCAGATCAGGGCCTGGTCCTTGGCCGGACTGCCCTCCGACAACTTTTCGATTGAGAACGGGATCATCGTGTCAAGTGCCAGCCGCTTTCCGCTCATGATTGATCCTCAAAGTAAGGCATAATTTTGATCTAATTTGTTAATTGGTTGGTGATTCCATTAATCACCAAAGATTATGTAGAATAGTAAGATGAAAACATGTAGGGTATACTCTCAAAGTTGTAGAAATATCATATATTTTATATGAATGTTTGGAATTATATTTCCTTTTTAGCTGCATATACTAACTAAAGTAGTCCAAAGTGAAAACATATATGAATGTACTCAAATCAAATAAATTACATATATTATGATAGTAAACCTCGTAACTAAATGGACGATAATGTTTTTTAACTGAATTTTATTTGTTATAGTTTTCCATGGTTTAAAAATTTAGTGTCACTTAATTTTATTTGGTAAGATATATGTACATATATGTATATATTTCATACTTACTTTTAAACCCATAAAAAGAGTCAAAATTTTTGTTTTACTAGTTAGTTGTACCTACACAATAAATAAAATATAAAATTGCACATTATCGTTCATTACTGGGAATTAAACAATAAATATCCATGAAAGTAGACGATTTCACACTCGAAAATTAATATACGCACTATCCAACTATTAGAAGTTCCATTCTAAAATACTTTTTAAAACTCACTCTCTGAGTATAGAATTAATGAAATAAAAATTAAGAATTTTCAAAGTTATTTAAATATAAACGCAAAAATATCATCGTACATATTTTCTCTACTGTCGACATCCCTTTTTCTCCATTAATACGTCAATCAAACATGAAATGATGCGTTTTCGTCTCCGTATGTGTTGCGGGTCTATAAGTTAATATTAATATCACACTTTACTTGTAGTTCAATTTTGTAAAAATCGATTAGTGTCGATTCAAAGATTTTAACAAAGGAAATTGGTTCGCTCACTGAACTAGCCTGAGTAAAAATAATCAATTTTAAAAATGCGACTGTACAAAGGTCGTTCAAGGCCCAAGTTTTAATAATTTTTCTGGGACGCACAACCGTCATATGAGGTTGTTTTGCAGGACATTCTGGCCTTACAAGACTTCGTCACGTCCGATATATGGCTGTAAATGGGCTATTTTTAAATAAAAATGAGCGGGTTAAGAAAATTCAGTCATAGAATTGAATAAGATGAGATACGATAAATAATTACTTTTTTAAATTGTGTTTAACCGCTGTGCGCCCGAGCGTATGACCGTTTTATTGTCACTGCAATGTGGCCTTAATACAACCAATGTAAGACCCAAGCTATGGTTGATTGGATTTTTTATTTGAAATAAGCCGCCATACGCTCTAATGTCCAGCCTTTCAGATTTTTTTACACTTGTACAGGCCGCGTAGATATACGTCCCTAAAAAGTCTGAATGCCCGTCGTTCAGCTTCTGTCCAGCCGCAGATTTTTATTTTTACTCGGGAGGTAATTTTAAACTTTATGTAAGACTGAGCAAAAACTGGTATTGTTATTCTTTAGCAATATTTCGTGGAATTCGCCTGATGAGAGCTCAATTAATATTCTAAATGGTTGCAGGTCAGGCTAACAAATGGGTCAAGAACATGGAGCGTAACAACTACTTGAAGGTAATTAAGCAGACAGATGAAAACTACATGAAGGTCCTAGAGATAGCAATTACTTTTGGATCTCCTGTCCTTTTAGAAAATGTCGGTGAGTTCATTTATGATATTGATATAAATCATGGCTTGGTAATTGGAAAAAAAATTTCTATTGTACTTTTCCGGAATTCGTCTCAATTTTTCTGTTTGTTTCACTAGACCTAAACACATTTTTGATCTCTAAGAAATAGATGGAGGCAAATAATTAAATGATAATATTATAATTTACCCTTTCCTATTCCTATTTCCAACAAGATCTCTTATTTATGGAATATATATGGTTCGCTTAGTGATTCTAACAAAAATATAACTCATTTATTTGAAAAATAAAGTATGGTGTTGTGGAAAATGCTACCGAACTTAATATCCGACTTTTAAATAGAACACACATGTACAAATATACGTATGTAATAACTTTGACTCTAGCTCATTTCTTATTCCGCAGGTGAAACGATTGACCCAAACCTGACTCCAGTGCTAGAGAGGAACATCATTAAGCTCAAGGGTGGGTATGTCATTAAATTCGGCGACGGTATGATTGAGTACAACCACAATTTCCGGTTCTATATTACGACGTGCCTGAGAAATCCCCACTACTCCCCAGAAACAGTCGTGATGGTAGCGGCAAACTCGTATCTTGTGCATGGAATACAGCCAAAATACATTTTTTAATTATTTCCACAGGTAACGATATTAAATTTTATGATAACCGAGCAAGGACTACGGGAGCAGCTGCTAGCGACAGTTGTGGCACACGAGCGCCCAGACTTGCAGGAGAAAAAGGAGCAATTAATAATTGAATCCGCAAGAAATCGGGATGCGCTTTTCAACATCGAAACCAAAATTCTTGAGGTGCTTTCTTGCTAGCCGCATAAATATTCCTCGTTTCAGAAACGTTCAATTTGGCGTTCCTTCCTTGCAGGTCCTCTCGTCCTCGGAGGGAAATGTCCTGGAGGATGAGAACGCTATTAACATATTATCTTCGAGCAAAACACTCTCCGAGGAGATCCAAGAAAAACAGATAATTGCAGTGGCCACCGAGACGGAGATTGATGCTGCTCGTCAGCTGTACCTCCCCGTCGCAAAGCACTCAGCAATTCTGTTTTTCTGCATCACGGAGCTAGCCAACATTGACCCAATGTACCAATACTCACTGACGTGGTTCCTAAATTTATTCGTGAACTCGATCCTCAAGGCCGAGAAGTCGACGGAGCTCCAGGTGCGCTTGAACAACCTGAACGAGTACTTCACAAAGTCCATATATCAGAATGTGTGCAGGTCGCTTTTCGAGAAGGACAAGCTCGTTATATCGTTCGTAATGTGCCTGGGAATTTTAATTTCGAACGTAATTTGGGGACGAGATGGCTTTATTAAAAAAAATTCTTTAAAGAAATTTCCTTTTAGCGGCAAATCGACAAGACCCACTTAATATTCCTCCTGACGGGCGGCGTAGGGCTGGAAAATCCCCACCCAAACCCCGCCCCGGCGTGGCTCAGCGACAAGGCTTGGTCAGAAATAGTCCTAGCCACCGAGTTGCCGGGGTGAGTAATTAAAATCGCGACTCGCACTTATTTAATGAGCACTTGTTTCGGTGTTAATGAGATGGAAAAATTTACATATCTCACATCCTCGTTTGTAGGCTTAAAGGACTATACTCGAAATTTTCGCAGAATATTCATAAATGGCAGGCATTTTATGATTCGCCAAACCCAAATGAATTACCATTTCCCAGTCCTTACGAGAACGTTGAACAAATGATTGGACTTATTCTCCTCAAATGCATTCGGCCTGACAAGGTCGTCCCCGCGATAAGAGTGAGTCAACAACCTTTTAACTTTTCTGATACTTCATAATAATATTTTTATTATATTACAGTCATTTATTACAAGAAATATAGGCCACACTTTTGTGGAACCACCAACATTTGACTTGCATGCCTCGTTTTTAGACAGCTCCCCAACTACGCCACTAGTGTTTTTGCTCTCTCCTGGATCAGATCCAATGGCGAATTTGCTGGCTTATGCTAAATATCGATCTATGTATGACAAGTAAGTATTATCGTCAAAAACCTTAAAATTGATTAATTTACTATCATTTTTATTAACTTCCAATATTTAAAAAACATTGGTCCACTAAATAACTTAGAAGTAGACTATTCTATGAAATAATCAACATTATATATGAATGAATTTTTTCAGCAAAAATTTTAACAAATTTGCATCGAAGAATATAAAGTTATACTATCGATACATATAATAGGAAATAATAATAAACAATACTTATAAAATAAAAAATTTAACAAAACGCACTGTACAACTTTTCGGTCATAGCCTTTTGTTATAACTTTTTTCCATTCTGTAAATCCCAATTTACCATTAAACTTTCTTCTGGCAGATGTAAAACAATATCTTTGGGACAAGGACAAGGCCCCCGAGCTGAAAAAATGATCTACGATGGAGTAAAGTATGGACAATGGGTTGTTTTACAAAACTGTCACGTGGCTGAAAGTTGGATGAATGATTTGGAAAGACTCTGCATGGATTCAGCTCTCATGGAAACTGCCCATGCTGATTATCGATTGTGGTGCACCTCATACCCAAGTCGAGTATTTCCGGTATCAGTGCTGCAAAACAGCGTAAAAATGACCAACGAGCCACCGAAAGGGCTTAAAATGAACATGCTTCGATCATTCACCTCTGATCCATTGGTCAGAGATAAATTTTATAGCAACGCTTTTGTAGGAAATAGCGCCAAGTATTGGTTGCGCGGAGTTTTCGCTTTAGTATTTTTTCACGCAGTCATTCAAGAACGAAGGGAGTTTGGCCCTCTAGGATGGAATATTCCTTATGAGTTCAACGAATCTGATTTAAAGTTGGTTTCTATTTTATTTGAGAGTTTTCCAAATTGTATTTTTTCCCGTACATATGTTGAATTTATTTTGCCTAGGTGGGACTTTTTCAATGTAAGTATTTTTATTTGCGTTTCACCCACATGCCATTTTAAAAAAAGCAACACAGGTCGTATTCGAACTGAACTAAGAGCCTATGAATTACGGGGAACCAAAACTAAATAAACTCTAGGGGCATAACATTTAATAGCAAGAAATGCGTTCTTGTCTGCAAGCATAATTCTTACTTCCTGAACTGAGATTCAATTTATAGTGTTGAATTTCTACAGCGACATTCATTGACTTGAGGGGTTGACATAGGTTTTTATTTTTTATTGTTTAAAACATACCTAGTTTAAATGGGTTCAAATTTAAAGTTAGCACGATTAGTGTTAATTGTCGATATTGTTAGACACTGAATCAACAACGTTTAAAATTGCAATACATTTTCTCATTCGCTTTAAATCATGGAAAATTTGTTCGCCGTATTTGTCATTTATCTTTTTCAAATTCCTAAATAGATTTTCATCAAAATCTTTTAAATTATAAGTATAGCCTCAAAATGCCTGTACTAAATCCATGAAGTACATTAAAGTTGAGAAATACAGTAGGCTCTAAATCAGTAACTCTTGGTACTAATTTTTTTAACTTTGTTTTGTTAATCTTAATCAATTTGGAAAGCTCTTCATTAATTTTTTAATGATATTTGTAAATACATACTTGTATTTAATTTTTGCATGGAAAAGGATATCCTTGCTTCAGTTAAAGATGTTCGTTTCTCAAACGGGGACGATTCCCTTCCGAGGACACGTCTATCTCACCGGTGAGTGCAACTACGGCGGCAGAGTGACAGACGACAAAGATCGCCGACTAATTCTATCCCTGCTAAACATGGTCTACAATCAGGACGCAATCGACACAGACAAGTGAGTATTTTCGAGGAAAAAATTTAATTAATTTAACTGCCGCCTCCACCAGCGTCTGTCTGTAAGTTGCCGCAGGTACCAAACTCCTCGGTCAAATAAGCTGCGCGAGTATCGGACTCCAGGTGAAAATTGCATAGTGCATAGCGACATTAATCACAATCAACTAATAATGGAATTTCACGGTGAACTGATTGCGACCGCTGATGAATATTGTAATTCGGCCATATTTACAAATTAGCTAATGCAATTAGGGAACTTTGTCACTCACGGACTGTTTCGGTATCGTCCGAACAGTGGGAGGTGTCGGTCCGGGTGGCGGCCACCAGTGACCCAATACGCAAATGGATTCGTTCTGGAATACTTCGCCCCATAATCTCCATAGAGTCGCGGTTCGCAAATTTTGGGCAAAGCTGCAGTCGCACGGGCGCTTTGGCAAAACATTATAATGATGAGGATTTTGTAAATTTAATTCGGTTCAGGCATGCATTTGTAAGTGATATGTTAATAAAGCGTAATTGATGGAACTGCTGCATCTGTTGCAGATGTTTTCGAGGTGGTTGTGCATCCTGACGTTCGGAAACATTTCCATTTTGGTCCAGTCATTCGAATCTCGACATACAAACGTTTTGGGTACGCCATAACGGAAATTTGTTTGCTGCCTCAATTCAAATTTTGTGTTGATAAATCCAAAATTGATAAATCTATGCTCCCAGTATGCGGAGTTCTGGTGAGGTTAAAAGGAAGCAAATAAATTAATTTTACGCCATCCTTGGGGAATTTCTGTGTATATGCTCCAGAATTCGAAGCTTTTGTACAATTATTTTGCTCTTCATATCAATGACATGTTAATTGCGGTAAAATAAGCATGCAGGCAAATTTGTTTCCGGATATGTAATCTGATAGACATTTCAATAATTGAAAATACTCATAATTGGGATGGTTAAAGGAAAAGGAATGCTGAATCAACGAATATTTCAAAATACAATATGTTGGCTGCACGAATTCTGCATGAATACATAATTTAACCAGAAATAAGAAATTCAGTTATGCACACCACAAAAATTGAGGCAATGAATACTTCATTCCGGAGAAAATTAAATTGAAATTTGCTTTTCCGCATTAACACTAAACATTTGCCAACTGAACTTGTTTCGTAATCATATTCAAAGGACATTGGGCATTATTTACCCGGTTTTTGAAAAATCGCGAACAAAAACCGAAATACCTTTAAATCATAGAGTTTCCAACTAGATTTAATTTTCTGTAATCTGATGTACATATAACAATGGGAAAACGAAAATAATCAGTAAACTGTAGATAAATCATTATTTTATGCTGGCTATTTTTTTAATTAAAATCACCACCCAGTAAGTTAAAATATCACTCACTGGTATTTCTACCTGAGCTTGACATCGTAGTGATCGTATTTTACTGTATTTCCGTTGCGTTCCTATTGATTTCTTATTATAATAATTACTGCTTGTTTACTAGACTTTGTTTGCTTTCGGATTGGATTTTGTTGAAAAATGGAACAACAAAATAATTGTGTGTCGTGTGAATGATCTGTTCTACGCCATAGAAGGCATCGGTTTACAAAAATATTTTTTCGAAATACTATGACTATATTAAGTTTTTGTTTGAAATTTTTATGTTCATTTTCTCGTTATTCCCATTACCCACAGAAATGCGACCTATACCATTGTAATCTAGATGTAATTACCTATCCTTCTGATCTAATTTTATTTTTGTTCGGCGTGGGTAATTGTTCCATACAAAAATGCCCATTGTCCTTTAATAGAAACATACATTTGGAAGGAGGTAACATCACATTCCAAATAAATTGTTTTATATTCATTAATTGGAGGTACACAAGGCAGAAAATTGATTTTTTTTTCATTTATTAAATTAAAATCATATTACATAATATTCCTGTTAAAGATCAGAAATACTAAACCAAATTACATAAATTCAAAATACACCTCCCATGTGTGCGTCCCTTTAAAAATTATTTACACAAACGTCGCTGTAAGCAAATATAAAATCTTTAATAAATACCAAATGGTAGTAGCTATCATTTCCTCTGTTTGAATAATACTTCGCGAGCACGCCTGTACTTCTGCCTCCGACAGGATGATTTCATTGTTTAAACGTGTTCAAAGCAAGCCCAAAAAAGCCCCCTATTCTGTTTTGATGTGATTACATTATCGAACCAACCTCATGTAAAGTAAATTTCCCCCGGCTGTTTTCATTGTTTTATTTATTAAATGAAATTTCAAATGCAGAAATGCTTTGGCCGTATTTTAAAGTCCTCTTTTTATTCTATTTGTTAAACAATGCAATTTTTAACGTTTACATTTAATTCGTGATTAAAACTAAAGAAGACTATGATTATGCAGTTTTCTTTTGTATAGGCAGCTTTTATTTTATATATAAATATATTTAAATAACTGGAAAGTAGCGGACGTGTTTACACAATGGCTCTTATGCATAAAAACTGAGCAAATACTCAATCTCAATTTTTGTATATGTAGAAAACCCGAGTTTTATCTCACCCAAATTGAAATTGAGCTCCAGATTTCTATATAAAAATTAAAATTGAGTATTTGCTCAGTTTTTATGCATAAGAGCCATTGTTTTTAGTCCGATCAATCGATCGACGGTAAAATGATCAAAATAATTAGCAGAAAATCTAAATATTTAAACAAAATTGCAAAAGTCTTTTTTTTCTCATTCAGCAAATATCTCTTAGTTTATTAAAAATTTAAAATCTTTATTGCTTACAGTTTAAGAAAATATGCTAATACACAAAATCTAAGGCAAATGCATTTCTTTTCTCCTAAGAAAGTGAAATAATTTTTATCAATATCAGCAAAAGAAATACAGGAAGGTCCAAATAACGAGAAACTTTTCCTCGACTGTAGCAGTATTTCATAAAGCAGTTTTCATGATTAAAATCTTCTTTTCAGAATATTGCAGTTTTTCTTTCTCTTATATACAAAATTCTAAAGCGGTACGGTTGGAAGAGCTCGAAACGAGGTCGTTTCAGAGCAAAATTAATAAAGTAATGGGTGGGCTCCTTTTCCTCCACGTTACTTCATATTCTTTTCTTTTCTGTCAAGGAACGTCACATTCACATTCACATTCACCGTATGATATTATTCCCAAATCTTGCCACATTTCCAAAAATATCTCAAATTGCCATCTCTCCTAAATGAAGTTTCAGCCAAAAAGGCCGAGTAATCTGTGCATAAAAGCAAAACTCTGTTGATATGGCTTTCACTGCCATGCCCGTTTCCAGAAAAGCGTTCGCCCAACTCCGTCGTCGTCGTCCAAATTCAATTGAGACATTCATAGCATTTAATTTCGTTAGGGCGCCACCGATTCAAGAATTTTCCGTATGGTCTCGCTTCCAAAACTTAATCACTGAAAATGAAATGAAATTGTTTTTCCATTTCAGCTACCCGCTCTCGACATCGGGCAACTATAGAATTCCCATGACGCCCACCCGTATTAATAGCACCGAGTATATTTCGACTTTTCCACTGAGTCCCCACCCAGAAGTGTTCGGTTTACATGAAAATGCGGATATAAATCGAAACAATAAGGAAACAAACACGGTATGCATGGGCGCATTTTAAGTAGAATAAACATGAAATTGGTAAAATTCTCACCCAGCTTTTAACGGGTGTGCTCCTGACGCAAACCGAACTCTTGGCTTCCACGAAGGCGTCCTCGGCCTCCGCCGCGACGCAGGACCCCGCCCTGCAAATATGTAAGGAAATCCTGAGTCGTCTGCCGAAGCAGTTCGACACAGTCGCCGTGGAAAAGAAGTACCCGGTGGTATACACCAACTCGATGAACACGGTGCTCCGGCAGGAACTTATCAGGTGAGCTCTGAACGCATGCATAAATTTTGAAATCTTACCTGACTCCACTTTTCTCCCATCGGAAAAGGTTCAATCGACTCTTGGAATACTTAAAGAAGAGCCTCGTCAACGTGCAAAAAGCGATACAGGGTCAAATCGCGATGATCCCCGAACTGGATCGAATCCATAAATCCATGATAATTGGAAAGCTGCCAGCCGATTGGTTGAAAAAGAGCTATCCGTCGCTAAAGCCGCTCGGGAGTTACATCAACGACTTTATCGCTAGGTAGACTATGAATTATTTATTTTTTCCTGCCTAAAGATGAGGATCTCTTTTCAGACTAGAATTTTTCGATAAATGGATCGAAAACGGCGAACCGACTGTCTACTGGATTTCTGGTTTTTACTTTACCCAATCGTTCATTACTGGAATCCTTCAAAACTTTTCTCGCAAGAACCTCTACCAAATCGACTTGGTGGGCACAAAATTTAAGGTTACATCGTTTGAGACTGAAGCTAAAAATAAATCACCTATTGGTGTTTACATTAAGGTAATTCATTTGGTAAAAGCTCTTTGAACTGAAACATTTTTACTATACAAATTTAACACTCTCATAACCTCATTCATTTATACTTAAACATGCTACACAGGAAAAACGCGACGAAGTTGAAGACTCTGTTTTAATAGATGTAAGTCGTTTCAATACATTTTTATAGACCACACCAATTAACCATGAAAATACCAATTTTTTCCGGACTACAAGAACATTTTTATTCAAGATATGAATTAAGTCTCAATTACTAGGACAAAATAAGCCTTAATTTAAATTTTAAAATAAAAACAACGCCTTGTGTGGATCATCAAAATATTTTGCAATTAATTAATTAGAATATTATACAATCAATCGTTTAAATTTTTCTCTGTAAAATTAAATAAGACGATAAGACTCAAGAGTATCAAGCTCTACTACTTTTTTAGTGATAATTATAAGAATATGTAAAATGCTAGAGAAAAAATTTGGTGTCCTTTTCTTCTATAAAAAAAAAGCATTTTTCTGTTAAAAAAACTATATTATGTCATAACTAACTCTGTAAAATAATATTTCAGGGTCTCTTCTTGGAAGGCGCACGTTGGAACCGCAAATTGGAATGTCTTGATGAATCATGGCCTAAAATTCTCTTTGACCAAATGCCCATAATTCTTGCAATACCAGTTTTGAAAACAGAACAGCCGGTCGACAACAAGCAATTGAAGTATGAAAGTCCAATTTATAAAACCAGCGAACGGCGTGGCGTACTTTCGACAACTGGGCACTCTACGAATTTTGTTATGTTTATTGAATTGAATTCGCAGGTAAATCCAACCCACTGGATCAATCGTGGTACTGCCTGCTTGTGCCAATTAGATGACTAAATTTTTATGATTGATTTAATTTGAAAAAAAAAATAGAAATAAATATTTTTGAGAAATTCAAATAATTTGTTATATCTTAAATTCTATACTATTAAAAGCTTAAACTTCCCGTCTGCTGAAAAAATCTACAAATCTTAAGGAAGGCCTCCGACTACAACATTTTTAATCCAAAACCTTGGTTATTGAAGCAGTACTTTGACCTTCCCATATAATATTTTATGCTTGTTCCCAGCTTTTGCATTTTCGAAGTTTAAGTCTTCATGCATAAATTTGACTATCAGTTAATGATTATTAAAACATCTATTGCTTTATGTTCTTATTATACAGATACCTCAGAGTAATTCCATTTTCATTTTTTTGTTCTGAACTACAACATTTTATCTCTCCAAACATTTCGCATTGATTTCCAAACTTAAACGACTTTATCACCTGAGAAGGGATAGGCAACGTTTTAGAATTAATGGAACAAGCGATAAGATTGTCTAGAAAGAGAAGGTGCGCCAACACTTAATCTGCCGTGAATCATAACTCAAAAGATAAGTTATCTTATCAAAAAGATAGGCCTCCACCAAAAAGCGATACCTGCAGTGACAAACAGGTGCGCAACTGAGAAAGTAACGAACAAGTCCGTTTTATCAGTCCCGTGAATTTAGTTAATACAAAATGAAATTAATACGGAACAGCGGCTTCTATTTAACTATTTTACTCGGTACGTAATTTTATGTTGAAGTTATATTCCTATTAGTGTAACCAATTCGTAATTTGTGAATTGTTATACCCTTTATAAGCAAAACAAGCAATTTGTTTTCGGGTGTGGGTTCGAATTTACCCTTCGATAATGCTGCTAATTGATGCAAATGAGGATGAAGTACAATTAAACGGCAAACATAAAGTAAAAAGAGCTACACAGCCTTTTTGTATCAAGTGGCGTGAATTCTGAAATTGGATTAATTGTTAATTATTTACTCTTCGTCCTAGAGGCGAATAATGGAAATTTATTTTATATACCATATGTCAAAATGTTATCAATATCCTCCGTTTCATACCCCTACCTTTAATTCTCGTCGGAGCGGATATTTAACGCGACTAAGACTTTCGCTAAACATTGTGGCGTTAATGCGGTGTGACACTAAAGGGCGTTCACAGTGGCTCCTTTGTGGCTGTTTTGTATTGTTTTCCACCAGATCCAAAACGCTAATGTGTTTACTCATTTTCTTGGTAACAAATGACATCAGAGGTATTTTTGGGAAACATTTTGAAATCCAAAGCCGATTACACATTCCTTCCTCAGTAATGTCGGATAAGATAACACAATGTATGATACGTGTTGTTAAACATTATTATTCACCTATTTTGTGAATTATTCTTCTTTAAATAAAGTGAGGACTCATGAACGCGATAATTTTACTTTTTTAATATTGTATTATAACATGGAATTATAGGTTTACGTTAAGATGAAATCAATACAATTAATTTTTTATTATGGACCAAAACTTTATTCTGTTATTGCCTCATACATATACTAAAATATGCTTAAAATTAGGGATTAAAATTAAATAATTTCTTGTTGTAAGTAGACACTGGATCAATAGAAAGAAACTGATTTCATAATGATTTCCCTGCAAAACAGTCTTCAAAATGTAATTAGTATTGAACATATGATATCTTTTTTTATTCATATAAAAGCTGTACTAACGACAGATTTCAGTTTTATATTTGAAATGTTAAGATCAAAACTATCTAATTTTTATAACGATGAGAAATATAAATCCCGAGTTCTAAATAATTCTTACAATTAGAGCTATATAAACCTATAGGTATACAAAATAGAAAATACATAAAATAATCAGCATGTTTTGTGAAAGTATGTATTGTATTAAAATTCTAATTAAGTATAAAAGAAAAGAAAATAGTCTTTAAATACCGATCTATGTATGTCATAGATCAGCGGTCTAAACGTACGATATAGTCATAAAAAATATTTAAGATATAGCTCGTCTTCGAAAAATCATAAACCTGCCTGTTTTTCCTATATATATCTCCTAATCTACATATTAGTTAATATTATAAATATACGCACGAATTTCACTCGAATATCTTTCTATAATATTTTTTTGATGCTATAATAGTGAATGGAAAAATAACAGAAATCGAATTTTTCAAATGTTTAAAAGTAGTTTCACCTTATGTAAATTAACTTTAAAAATATTGTCCAATTAAATCATTAACGCTATAAATATAATAAATCATATATTCTTAAAAATATGAACTATACATATGTATGTACCTAAGCATTTAAAAAAATGATTTTTTTTGCGTAGGTACATAAATACTGCTGTGGTCTGATAGAGTTGCTTTTTGACCGGATAATGCTAAATAAATGCATATCCATATGAAAGCTATGATTAGATTCAATTTACTTTCCTCGCCGGAAGTCATTTCCGGAGTTTATTCCTTGAATGCAAACAAGCTGGATTCGGATAAAAAGATGCATTTGGCGTTTCCTCTGCACTAACAGTTTTCGAAACTCAGATAACATTACACGAGCCAACCTTGATCAGGAATTTAATCAATTAAAAGCACCTAGGGTTTGCAAACATCAGTCCAGCCCTTCAGAGTGCATTTAAAAAATGAATTTTAATTTTCACTTCAGTTCCATGGCAGAGTGTGTAGTTTAGTTAGTGCTGAACGCTGAACTAAAGCGAGCTCCAAATACATTTGTAAGGTGGCTTTAACCGGCTCCATTTGTTCACCGGTTTTGAATAGTAAAAGATTTGTTAATTTAGTACAAAACGTATTAAAATTGCGTTCGCGTATTACACATTTAAAGAGAAAACTAATTAAATTTTTTCTTGCAGTATTCTTCGCCTGCTTTGCAGATGAAGCGGAGGCGAGACGTCGAGTGCTCCGAGGCCGTAGGACCATCACCCGAACATACTATCGTAAGAAAAATATTTGCCTCATCTGTAATCCATGTTAAAAAATTCAAACGATCCAGGTGGACTAGCCATTCCCGGATGGGCCATCATCGTTCTTGTTGCCATGGGGGAGCTGCTCGCCGGTGTAATTCTTTACTTCGCAATGCGGAAAGTGGTTTTGTCTTCATCGATCGAAAGTAGCAACACCTACACCCGCGCAATGCAGAATGACGTGTAATCGGTCAACGACATCAGAAACATCCATCTCTAACTTTAATATTAGCTCGTAGCAGATAAAAAAATAAAATTTCATTTTTTTAAAAATAAACTTGGATTAAGCATATTTAACGCCCTTCCCCTTGCAGCGGATCCCTCCGACACACGTCCATTAGCTCCACTTCAAAAGTTTCAAGTGAAGAAAAATCTTGAGCTCAAGATCAGGCATGAGTTGGGGGTTAAAATTGGGCTAATGAAATGCCACTTAGAAACTCGGCCTCGGCTAAATATGCTAAGTAGACCGATGTCGAATTTGTTGACTATCTGTTCAACGCCGTAAGAAACTATAAGATTTGCATTGCGCACTAGACCACGTGCTCGACTATTTACATTTTATTTGCAATTTGTTGGTTTTGCCAATAAAATCGTTCGCTAACGAGACTCACACTTTAGAGGTATTTACACCTCAAAATAGCCCCAAAAGACCCGGAGCTTATGACAAAATTTTATCGATTTCAGAAGTTTAGAAAGGGTAAGTGGGATTATAACCGCCTTTCTGTTGCACATGCAGGATTTAATTTCATAATACCTGGCCTCATGAAAACTCTGCCTGGAGCACAGAAAGAGCACTTTAATTAAGGCGACGGTACTAATGCTCTGTCTCGACACGATGAAATATTCACAATTCCCCTAAGTGGAAATTCGTACGTTCGATATACATAGGTGAAATTACAAATTCTCCAGACATCATAAATTCGCACAGAAACGTTACTTTATGAATTGCCGCATGCATCACTTTGATATCAATTACCACTCCTGGTGTTGCTCCTCCGAGTCCTCGGGGAAAATTTCAGCTTGAAATGATAAGTAACTGAGGTGAGTTCTGTCACCAGGTAGGAAGGAGAAACGTACATCAAATATGTCAGCAAATATGTTCACTGCAAATGGGCTTGCCGGTTGTTCTCTTACAAAAGATGAAATATTTTTCAGGCACGTAAATATTTTCACTTGTCATTAGACTTGAGGCATATGGGGCAATCTCTTCCGATTCTACAAAGCAATTACTTGATATCGACTTTTCGGAAATCGAAAGTGTATTTGGTAAAATTGTATGATTTTGGTTAGTTGGTATGGATTCATAGCTCAAGCTGACACTTGTAGAATGTCGTCTGCCCATATTTTTATAAACCGCACGTAAATCAGCTCTGAGATTTTTGTTGTGTGCATAGCAAATTTGAAATATTATCCAATAAAGTATACATATGTATGTTATGTGCATAAAGATACTGTACTGTAATTAAATATAGATAATCCTTCAGTCGTTCCCATGAACCTTTAATCAACTTTTGCAAATTATGAAAAATGATTGGCAGTTTGGTAGAAACTCCTGTAGGAAGAGGGATATCAGGAGTTTAAGTTCTAAAATAGGTAAGACTGAAAGACTTTTTAATTATTATTATATGAAAAATGTTTCCGTTCAACATTTTCTTTTCTAAAAAACATTTTCCAAAGGGTTTTACCTATAGATAGTTGTAAGAGTCAAAAAATGCAATTTCTTAGTTTCTGCATTTTCTTAAAGTAGTTATCTTATACCTACATATATACACTCCGTGTCAAAATGATAGCACACCTATGAATTTCGCTGTTTTCTGAAAACGACTGATCCGAACAAACTGCTCCTTTTAATAACAAAAATCAGGATGTGAAAAAATATATTTATTGAAAAAATTAAGCAAATAATATTATTATTTATCTGTTTTATTTCATGATTTTAAAAAATTACCGCGTCAAAAAGATAGCACATGTTAAACAATTTATTAAAAATACAATTGAAGACGGGACTTAAGTCCAGTTGTGGGAATTATAAATACCGTTATTCTAACTATAGCATTGGAGAGGCAGTTGGTTTCCTGCTTTTGAAGTGAAAATGGGAAGAGGAATAATTTTAAGTGCAAGTGAAAGAAGGGTTATTGAAAATTTAAAGAAACAAGGTTTTACTATTGCTAAAATTGCAAAAACTTTAAACAGAAGCAGAAAAGTGGTAATGAATTTCTTGAAAAATCCAGAAAACTACGGAAAGAAGAAAAGTCCGGAGAGGCCCAGCGCTATCTCTGAGCGCGATAAAAGACAATTGTTAAGGAAAGCTTCAAATTCACTGCTCACGGCGCGTCAAATTGCGGCGGAAGTTGGAATTTCCACTAAATTAAGAAATGTTCAACGAGTACTTCAAAAAGCGAAACACCTCCAACGCAGAAAACTACAAAAAAAAAAACACCTCTTACGGAAAAGCATATTAAGGATCGTTTAAAATTTGCAGAAGATTATCTTCACTGGAAAAAAAGATGGCGTAGAGTACTTTTTACAGATGAGAAGCGATTCTGTTTAGATGGACCAGACGGCTGGAGCTATTACTTTCATGACCTCAGGAAGGATACGATCTTTCAACAACGTCGAGCAATGGGTGGAGGCGGTATCATGATATGGGCTGGGATTGGCTATCAAGGAAGAACAAATATTCGTTTCATCAGCGGGAAATTAAACTCCGACGGATACATAAGACTCCTGGACGAAGAAATTAAACATGATGGAGCCACAATTTCGGGGGAATATTTTATTCTGCAGCAGGATAACGCCGCAATACACTGTGCTCACAAGGTAAAACGTTATTTAGAAGAAAATCGAATCCAGTTACTTCCATGGCCAGCAAGATCTCCGGATTTAAACATTATTGAGAATATTTGGGGGCATCTTTCTCGATGCGTATACGCTGGAAATAAACAATATAACTCTATTCAGGAACTAAAAGATGGTATTTTACATGCTTGGGGTTTGGTATCCAGAAAATATATTAAAAATTTATTTAAATCGCTTCCAAACAGAATGAGGGAAGTTATAAAGAATAAAGGAAAGACAACTCATTATTAAATAAAAAACAAAAAGAACTAAAACTGTAATTACCTTTATTTTGCTTAGACATTTATGAAGTGTGCTATCTTTTTGACGCGGTAATTTTTTAAAATTATGAAATAAAACAGATAAACAATAATATTATTTGCTTAATTTTTTCAATAAATATATTTTTTCACATCCTGATTCTTGTTATTAAAAGGAGCAGTTCGTTCGGATTAGCCGTTTCCAGAAAACAGCGAAATTCATAGGTGTGCTATCATTTAGACACGGAGTGTATATATAATAAACGTGAAACATTTCCTGAAAGTTAATTAATATCTACGAAAATAATATTAGTTTATATAATTTTAAATGTTTTTTTTTCGAAAATATAGCCGATTTTTTAGATTACCATAATCAGTAACTTCATAGACTTCTTCGAAATTCTACAAACCTCTTTTACTAAAATTAAAAATAAGTTAGCTTAGGTAATTCTCAACTAAAAACTTTTTTATGAAAACGCATGTCTATGGACTTTTAAGCCCCTAACTTTGATTTTCCTATCGTCATTTGGTAATTTAAAGTAACAAAACAAAACCATTAATCGACAAATTCTCGTTTGTGCAAAGCGCACAGTGAGATATGGTCTTTTACAAAATTATAAAATCACAACAATTACCTATGTGAATAATTTAAACAAATTTCTTAAATTTTTTTTAAGATAATTTTATTAAGATTATAATAAATGACAAAGTAAAGCTGAATAAACACAAAATTAAATTTTCGATTATTTCTTTAGTAAAAACTCTTACTCAATTATCACTTTTTGTATCTTTTGCGGAAGAGTACTATATCAGACTATTCAGATTTTAATAGAGATGCTACATTTTTAGAATTTTAAAAGATATAAATATTTTACCCCAAATCTGTCCCTTCATCTTCATATTTATTTCATTTTTAAGATAACTTCTCCATATACTCCATATATTCCTGAATACGAGTCAACTGATAAAAGTTATTAAACTTAAGCAATGTTCTCAAGACACCACGAAAAAAACCCATCATAAACAAAAATTAAGGTCATGGTATGAAATAAGCATTATTCTTTATTTCCCAAAAGCCTACAATAATCAGATTTTTTAACCCATCATAAAAACATGTATTTTGGTAAGATTCTTCAAATGAGATGTCCTTGGAACCCGGTGAATATAGCACCACACATAATCATACAAGAATTTCAGGACTGTTCCCTTTTACAGCAATAAGACGTAAGTGTCAATAAATAAAGAAATTGAAGCTAGCAAGCCTGAAATGAACCGCAGACGGTTTTCCATTTTACCACAACGGCTTTTACAAGTGATTTTACGATTAGAAGGGCTCTAAATTCATAGGCAACATGTTTTAAGCTCACCCAGTCATTTCTTTGACTAGCCAACGTATGAGAATTGAAATCCCTTCAGATACTTTAAATTGCGTGATTTTACATTCTGCAGCAAAAGTTATTGCGCTGTAAAACTATTTATGGTATCAATGAGTGGAAATAGCAAAGACGCTAGTATCATAGTTCTGAATTTTATTATTCTATACTCTGAAATGTCCATCATATTCCTAGAGAAATTCATACTTAATTGGTAGTTTTGTTTTGAAATAAAACGTTTGATTTATTGAGTTGGTCGATAGTTCTTACAATGGAAATTTTATGTCCAATTTACTATACGTATATTCTATTTGAATATATCCATGAATTTTCCTTAATAATGTAAAATAATGTCTTCTAGCTATTTCATAAAATTTTAACTGAATTCTCTTCGTCCGAACAACAAACCCATTTAATTCCGCGTTATTTGGGCCAATAATCGTCTTGTCGCATCATTTCCAGTATGCGGATAGAGACCACTTCCGCTTTAAGATGCTCTCGTTAAATTTTAAAGCCTTATTAAAGTTCGAATGGCGCTTGTTTCACTCACGACGAAGAAGGATTAACTCGCCCGAACCAATGTGCACCTGTTTACGGACATGGAATTATCGAGCTCTAATAATAACTTATTGATCGGAGCAATTGACATTAAATTAAATCACTTCGTTGTGTAGGCACCTTAATTCCACTCAGAGGATTCTCAGTCTGATAAGATGCACTCCTTCGAGCCGAGAAGACTTCACTTGCTCAATGCCAATTGAATTTCACAAATATTGAGCGCTCGAAGAACGTGCCGATGCAATGCTCAGCGAGATTTCCAATATCATCGAATTTTGTTTTATACGTCTTTATAAAACGCTGATAGATTCGCAACTCCCGCGAGCATTACATTTACATATCCTATCGACAGATTCGCACGGCCACACCAAGTGAATTGTTGCGCATTTTCTTGCAGTTGGTGAAACACTTCACTTAGCCACCCATTGCGATAAAATTGTATTTCGATTTTCAAACAAGAGGATGAGAGAATGAAAATGTTGAGATCACATCATCAAGTGCATAAATAATACTGAAAACAATGGCACTCCTTGTTAATAATAGCTCTCTTTAATTATTAATGTGTTAATTTGTGAAATTTGGGTTTTTAATTAATCGCTTCATTATTTAATTTTTTTTTTTAAAGGACGGAACATCATTATTTTCAGGCTTTGAATAATTAAATATTCCAACATGTCTATCTTACTAATTACATTGCCATTTTATAAAACAATTAACAATTAAATACAGATGAATGAATAAAATCGTTTTGATATGCCAATAAAATATTTTAATACAGATATTATGGCTTTTCAATTAGAAAAAAATGTGTCAGTAATAAATATAAAAAAAGCATCTTACAGCTAACGGTAGTTTCACCTTGATAAACAACAAATTGGTATTACAAATCAGTATCATGAACATATTTTTAAATTAAAAAATTAATAGTTTAAAACTTCATACGCGCCAAACAAATTTTGAATCAGCATACTGAACTGAAAAATGTGTAATTCGATTTAATTTTTAATATAAATACTTGTCAAAACGAGTGATAAATAAGAATATAAGATTTTAACGTATGTATGTACATGTATTTATACGTTATGTATGTATGTACCTTATTATGAGTTATAATTAACACCCTGTTTTTTAAAAATTATTTTAAGATGGTAGTCCTAGTCTAATCGGGATTTTTTCCGAACTCAATACAAAAGCAACAAAATTGCACACAAAACAAAAGTTTGACCTGACCCTGTTAATGTAAAGTTAAATATCCCGAAAAACTTTTGAAACAACGACGCTTTTAACGATATCGAATTTTAATCTTCCAACCTCAAATGAATTAACAACACATAAAGTTACAAAACTTATTCCCATGAGTCGATTTGTAATAGCCTCAATTTGTTAATTTCTAACAACAATTAGAAGATATTTATAGCGCTTATACTTTGCATTTGTAATGCTTGCAATTGTTTTATTAAATGTCATCACAGAAGTCCAAAATAGCAGACGCACTCGCATTTATTAAATTCGTTAAATTATGTCATCAAACGACGCGCGCAGATTGTTTAGATTTACACTACGTTTCAAGCAGAACACTGCACAGGTGTAGGTTTTATTTGCAGCATTTTAATAAGGAAACCAGCACGAATATAAAGCAATTTTAACACCATAATAGCCTAAATAAATTATCTGGGGAGGGCGCTTACATTCTAACCAAAAATAAATTGAATTGAACAAACAAAATAATTAATAATTTAGTTTTAGAGATTAACACTGAAGGTCATTTTTTTTAATTTCTGCATGGCAAAGAAGATTTTCGGTTTCTTGTATATAACATTTGAAGATATAAAAAAATCTATGTTATATATTTTTATATTGATATCAATGTAGATTAGTGATAATTTTTAATTACTTCTCTAGTGCCTTGAAGAAGTTAAGTGTATTAATATAAAAAAAAATTGTTTAAATTTTCTTCACTTGACGTCGTTATCTATTCCTCATAAAATTATTTTTTGCATTTTTTTTTAGATAACATTGAACATTGACAAGAATTCTGATCACCTAAAAGCTAGAAAGAAAGACAAGTACCTAATATTACGATATTTATTTTAGAATATTTTAAAATAAGTATAGAATTTCATACAGTTAATTATTATTATTATTATTAATATTGTTAAATAATCTTAGATTAGAAACTCCGCTTACATGTTTTGAAGATCAAACATTTTTTTTTAAGTCTTCAGCCTGAATGTGTTTTCATAAAAATGTCTTTTTTGTTATTTACAATTACTTCCAAATATTTTTACAAGTTCAGAGGATGACCCCAGACTAACAAGTATAAATAATTATCAGAAAAAAATTTATCAACTTTAAGCTAAAACTGGTTTTCATTTCATAGATCTAAATGTAATTAATTAAATTCTGTCAAACTAATATAATTTACAACTTTAACCAGTTTTTGCTCCTTAAGTCTTGTTCTTTTAATTACTACGTACATAGGTATAATTTAGATATACGTTTTAAGTACTACGACGCAGTTCGTTGTTCTCCAAGAATCTTAAAAAACTCAAACCTCTAAGCACGATTATTTACATAGTTGCTACTGAGATAAAAAAATCATGAGAGCAAACATTATCTGTCTTCTAAAATTAATTTACTTGGCGTAGCACCGCATGAAAATTTCCCTAATGTTCATGTCTTCCAGGGAAATCATCGATCATCAATGATTCGAGGGTAAACGAGCCTCGCCAATCCTCAATCTTCGCATTAATAATTTAAAGCTCGCACTCAAGAAGTTAAAGAAAACTAAACAGAAATCACTGTCCAGAGGCCACTGGTAATTGATGCAATTATCGAAAAATATAGAAATTGCTCTGGCCGGTGGTGCGGAATCATCGCGGGTGTAGTTGATTTTGGCGACTCAAGTAGTGCGGATCGTCCCATCGAGTGGTAGCGGTGGAGCTGTGGCGGAAAAATTAATAAATATAATTTATAATAATAAAAATCACTATGATTTCAACCGGAGGCGCAGTTTCGGGATTCATCAGCCTTTTTATCGTCCAAATAATTTTCCTTGTATTGTTCGGATTCTATGTGCGGTACAAAGATGAACTTTTACCAAAAGATCCACTTCCAAACGGTAGAGGCGATGAATTAGGAGGAGAGCACGTTTCAAGCTACCCCCGTGAGTGTTCTATGTGGCAACTGTTATGGGAATGTGATCCATGTTAAGTAGTTGTCTAAACAAAATTAAACACCGCACAAAATTTCAAGGATTTCGTACCACGTTACCTCAGAGCAAATTCGGAGCTTCGAGCTGTTTCCCAGAAAATTGTTTTCACTCCTCAAATGCACCTGCACATTTTCCCCCAAAGAGGATTCTCACCGGAAGCCAAAAGAATTGAATTTTTACGTATAATAACAGAGTGGATTTTATTTCCAAAATACATTATCAGAATTGTTTCGTATCCCGGGGCCAGTCCCAACCACCAGGGAAAAAAGTTTCATCCCAACATGGTCTTGGCAAAAGTTATTCATTTTAGTGGGAGATACATTATTTAAAATTATATCTGGAGATAACTTTTGCTCTCGGCGCAGAATGTGAAATTGAATAACTTGAATTCATTCATTTTTCGAAATTAATACAACTTCGCAAATGCATCCATAAAAATAAATTGTATGTAGGTAGTGTTGTTTACTAGTTACTTTTTTTCAAAAAACATAAATAGATTGGTCGGATGTTTTTCGTTCGGTGTTATTCTTATAAAAAAAAAAATGTTTTTGTTATACCTTATTTTAAGATTTTACGAGTACATAGTTATTTTCGGTATTTTTGCTATTTACAGAGACCTTAGAGCACAGTGATAGTGTTATAAGGATTTTAATAGCTCAACCCGTTCCCACACTTTAATTAAGTTTGAAAAGCTTTGTTTGCCTGCATTCCATCTAAAATGTGATGATGAAAATAACAATTTATGATATGTAGCGCGACTAAACGCGGATTAATTGATAATTTCAACTAAAAGCGCCAGGCAACAGATTTTACTATATGAAATGTGCATAAATTATGTATATTTTAACTTAGAGAGCATCAAAAAAATACTATTAAAAGTATAAAAAAAAATTACCAGATGCTCTCAAATTGTTCGTATATTTCCAGCTTGAGTTTATTTATTTCTCGGAAAAAACAAATTCTGTTTATGAAAAGGATTTTGTATTCATTTATGCTACTAAATTGTTGCAAACTAACAATCTTTAATTTCTTTAAAGTACCCACACCAAAAAACACATGGTTAGACAGCAATTTGTATTTTTTATTTATTTTACTTACACTATTTGTAGACTCTTGGTACCTAGTAATTTAGAGCTATGAACCTTGCTAGAGTTTGATATCAAAGACGCCTAAAATGCATAGGAATATTGGCGATCTCAAGATCAATAGCAGTAAGTTACATAAAAACTACATTAATCAACAACCTATTAAGTATTTTATAAAACGAAAATATTAGTTAACTTTATATTGTATTATTTTTTAAACTAAACTTAAATCAGGGATCAAACTACTATACTAAATTTTACTAAATTTTATGTTGTAAAATTATATTTTAAATTGAAATCTTCTCGATATTAACGTAGGGTGCAAAAATTATCACTTTTCGTACTGCGCTACTTTCTTTTACGAAAACATATTTTTCAGCTTACGAAAAGTAAATATGTCTTATTTTCGATCCTTGAGTTAAATTGATCGTGAATATTTAACTCCAATTAGTTAGTATTATTGGTAAATGTATGTCGTAATCTTAATTTAATATTATGAGCACTTTAAAAATAAGTACGATTTCAACAGTCTATACGAGAAATATAAATTTCAAATTTTCTTTTTAATTGAGAATTCTTATACCTATATTTTTGTACTAATATTTGTTTTCTATACGATATTATACCTAATGCTGCTCTTTTTACTAGTACAAGTTGTTGAAATATATTTTTAATTGCTTAAAATACACTTCCCTTAATTACATAATTTGAATAAAACTGAACTTAACACATTTGACCAATAACACAAAAAGATAGACGACGTTTATTAAGTCTTAAATTTTCTTGATTCAATAAAATTAAATCGTCTTCTAAATCTTGTTTGAGTTTTCGATTCTACCAAAATATTCCTCATAATTTGTACATACATATGTATGTATGTATATCCCAAAATGGGTGGTTCCAAAGGACAAACTCATTCAATGTAAATTCCGGATATTGGCTGCGTTTCAGAGCTCTCCTATTTTCGTGATTACATAAACCATGGTATTTTCAGATTTCCAGGACATCCATGTTATGATATTCATCGGGTTTGGTTTCTTAATGACCTTCCTGAAGAAGTACGGATATGGAGCAACAGGATTTTCGCTCTTCTTGGCATCACTGGCTGTACAATGGTGCATAATTGTTAAAGGTTTCTTCCACATGGAGCAGGGCTATATAAGGTTCGTACAGTGTAGCATAATCGACAACTCTGAATTCACTTGGCGCCCTTTCCATACCCGCAATTCAGGATAAACCTAGATAGCATAATAGAAGCAGACATCGCAGCTGCCGTGCCCCTCATCAGCATGGGCGCCCTTTTGGGGCGCACAACACCAATCCAACTATTAATCATGGCAATTATAGAAATCGCCCTGTTTGTCGTAAATGAATTCGTTCAACTGGATATTTTGAAGGTACACAATAAACCCAATTTGGAGTCGACAATAAATCCCGAAACGCCTGTGCTCAGGTTACAGATGTCGGGGGTTCAATTACAGTCCATGCATTCGGAGCGTACTTCGGTCTGGCTGTGAGCTGCATCCTCCGTCCGAAGAAAGAAGAAAACGGCCCCGGGAGCCTCGAGGGGGCCACCCACACCTCCGACATATTTGCCATGGTCGGGACGCTATTCCTGTGGGTGTTCTGGCCGAGCTTCAACTCGGTCCTGGTGACCGGGGGGGACCGGGAGCGCGCCATAATCAACACATATTTGTCACTAGCAGCTGCAACAGGTAGGTCTGACCGGCCGGTCAGGTGGCCGGCCAGTTTCCTAGATGCCCTCCAATTAATTGTAATTACAATTAAACAAACTTAATTGCGTCCTGCATTTGTATCGACGTCCTCTGTTTGTTGCAGTGACTTCATTTGTAATGTCCGCAATCGTCAGCCATGGCAACAAATTGGATATGGTCCATATCCAAAACTCAACACTTGCCGGGGGAGTCGCAATCGGCTCGGTTTGCAATTTGCTTATAGGTCCACATGGAGCCATACTAATTGGAATAATTTCGGGTGCTGTTTCTGTTATCGGATATCGGTTCTTAACCGTAAGTATAATACAAACACGCCGCCATTTTACCGGCTACCAGGTACCGGGTGCCGCAAAAACTCCTGTTTTTAGAACCGCCCCCGCTGCATGTTAGCATAAAGCGCTGGTAGGGCTTACACCGCAACGCGACGGGAATACCGAATAAAATTTGGTCATAATAATAGGACCAGTTTTGGCGTTAATTTGTTTCTGATTCAGAAGATAATTTTAGATAATTACCACTAATAATCATGGCATTGCCGGTTTGTAAAATTGTCCGAATTATCGGTTTGTGGCAGACCTAGAATAACACAATATTTTTGTTGTTTTGCAGCTAAACCACATGGTTTTTCAGTAAATACCTAGTTTTAGCTTATTTCCATATTGCTCCAGTTTCGTTGAATCAATCTATATTTGTTTATTAAATAATAATTGAGTTCCAATAATACCAAATTTATAGTCTACATTTTCCATTATATTGCTCAATTCCCTTCGTTAATTTGAAATAGTTTTCACAAATACTCGGTAGCTGTATATTGTTTAAAATCGCTGGTAAATTTTAATCAATTGCAGAATAAACAATATCTGGCTTTTAGCCAACATCAAAATAGAAATAATTGTTCAATCCTTCCTTTAAAGGTTTAATTACAAAGCGGATTTTATACATAAAGGAAAATGTTCTGTATACTGCGTTGAGGATAACTTTCATTTAAATTAGTACCTGATGTCTTCATTAAAATTTAATTGTAGATATTTATTATCTGTGTTCTTTAGTATTTTCTTATAAGGATGCTCAATTCAATAGTATTTTGAGCAAGATTTATATTATGCTGCCATAATGTAAACATTCATTCAATTGAAGTAAATTATGTAGAGGGGTACGATCAAAGAGGCAAAATTAGATTTCTAAACACTTTCTGAAAATAACAGTAGGTATAGAAATATTCAAAATTTAAGAAAAACAGGAAAAAGAAGTTATTAAATACGCAAAAAGAATAGTTAAATAAGTCGTCCCTACCTTACACAATTCTAAGTTATGGTTTACATAAATATGAATATGATATAACAAATACCCGAAGAAAATGTCTGGATCTACCCACCATATTTTGTGTTTCTAAAAATTTAAAGTTAAAGTAAATTATATTTCTAGTTCGTTAATTTTTCTCCAATTTTATTGGATTTATAACAATCCGACCAGATAAGGCGAAATAACATTTCAGCACATTTATCTTTGTTTGAAAGCAAAACTCATGCAAATAATGTTTGGTTGAGACATGTGCTAATGTAAGATTGTTCTTAAAGAACACCCTTCCTTCTTTATGCATGGTGCATGTACTCATTAGGCTATAGGATAAAGTTATTAAATGGTTCCACATAACTAAGCGTTTTGGTCAAATTTCTTAAAGGTACTGTCTGTACTGTAGACAATATCTTCGCCAAATGCCGCATGTTATGTAAATTTAGTCAAAGTTTAGCTGCATATCGACCGAACCAGAAAATGTCCCTGTAACGCAATCACACCTAATGTTTATGCCAACATATTTCCCCCGTAATTGTTGGGACGACAGCATCATAAACACCTCACCCCTAAAACTGGGTTCTTCATTTTCTCGGGTATGTGCAAACTTGGGCTATGTTCGCAGCACGAACCGAACGTGAGGCTTTGTGTGCAAAGATAATCCAAAGATGCAAATAGCCAAAATTACTCGATCTCAGTTCAGTAGATTCGGTAGACGCCCACCGCACCAAAGGAACAGCTCATATCCGCCGGCCATGAATAAAACATGGCTCCAAATTAACTAATAAAAGAGCAGAAGTAATTCAACAGACTCCGAAACAAGGAGTGAAGCAGCCCGGTCCCGGCACGCCGTGACCACACCCGGAGCATCTCACCCTGTGACTTTATACTTTCAGCCCATTATCACCTCGAAACTAAGAATCCATGATACATGCGGAGTCCACAATTTGCATGGAATGCCAGCAATTATCTCGGCTGTATTTTCAGCAATTTATGCATGTTTGGCTAAAAAGGAGGACTATAAACAGACGCTGGTGGAGATATTTCCCGCCATGACAGATCCTGCCGAGATTAAAGAGCTGCATGGGAACGCCACCGAAGTCGTGCTGGGGGTAAATTTCTTCACTTTGTCCTCCCGCAAGTTTATTTTTAATGAGATCTCGTAATTACTTCTGTCTTTTCCTTCCCCCCAGGGCTACGGCAGGAGTGCACTGGAGCAGGGTGGCTACCAGATTCTGAGCATCGTCCTCACAATTGTTGTAGCACTTATAAGTGGAGCGATAACCGGTAGGTGACAGCACCTGCCCCTCCAGCCACCATAATGTGTGGCCGTGTTCATTAATGTCTTCATTAAAATCATTTTTGTAACGATATCGCAGGTATGCTCCTGAGGTCGCCCAATCTTCGGAGACTGTCCAAGGAGGAGCACCACGACGACAATCCCTACTGGGAAGTTCCGGAGGAAAAGGACCAGTAGTAGTTGCAATTGCTGTGCTATGCCAAATTGAGTGTGTCTAATTGATTCTTTTCATGCTGCCAAAGCGCTATCCAGGAAGTTTGGCCCAGAAGTTTTCGAGCTTTAGTTTTACCTGTTTTACCTGTTCTAAGGAGTATTTCTATTGTTAATAAACGGAGATAACAAACTTTTCGAGAACTTAACTTTTGTTATCAGACCACCAACTATATAATTTATTTGAACAAAGTGTGAAAAGTAGGTCAGAAGTGTTTTTACCAGAAATAAGCACATAACAGCAGCAGTTTTTTTTTAACTTAAATGCAGAAAAAACATCATTCTAAACGAAATCAATTTGCATATAATGGCCCCATAAATAATGAACTCATTTCTCACTTAAATACGAGAGTATCGTTTGACGCTACTTTTGCATATATGCATGTTTGTAGCACCCAAACGACTAAATCGATTTTGCTAAACAAGGCATTTATATGTTTGTTATAAATATTCTTAACACGTTCGTCGCCCAATTTTATTCAGCCATGTATTCAGCTATTTGATGTTACCCAAATATGGATGACGGTGCGACGAACGTGTTAATTGGTAGATATACTCATAATTTAAGACGCCATTTTAACAACCTTATATATAACTAAAACCTTATATATAGGAAATTAAAATTTTTAAAACCAATCTTGTTTCTAATATCAAATTAAAAATTTCAAACAGATAATTCCAAAAATATAAATATATTATGCTAGCCTTTAACGAGTAAGGTAAAGTGGTCAAGAGTGGATGAGTAATTTTTGGAAGTTTGGAAAATTATTGCTAAATTGTCGTAATATTTTTTCTTCAAATACTTTGATTTTTATACTTTCCAAAAGTGATAAATCGTTGAGAGTTCTGCAAAAAGAGGAATTTATAATTTATGTTTTAAAAAAATTGCATTTGATTCACTGCGAACCAGGCGTGGTACACACAATAAATCATCATGTGGTAGACATTGAATCAAAGGTAAAGCAAGTAACGAAATACGGTATGCATATAATAATGATCCTGTGTGTACCAAACTGCCACTTTGAATTCAAAATTATATTATAACTATGTATATAGTTTAATTTAATATCACTATTTAACCGGTATAGTATGGCGAAATAACAACTTTAAACAGATAAATAATATATAGGAATTACACGAAAAGTTGTACTTACGTTTTTTATTTTTTAAAACACTTAAATTACATAAAACCTCCAAAAACGTCTAATCATTGAGGGAAGAACTGGCATATGAGACGCGTATTACGCATTATTATGCATATATTTGTTTTTATAAAATATCTACCTACATTCCTTCGCTGTTATAGAAATGATTAAGTAATGCGAATTTATACCAGTGCAAAACGTCAGGAATTTCATACTTCGACTACATATTAGCATCTACATTACATACATGTACGTTTTTGAGCATATCATAAATCAACTTTAATCTAAGAAACATGAAAAGCCAGTTAGAAATAACGATAATTGAAACTAAATATTATATATTTTAAACCTAGCTTAATTCTGAACCTGCAGCTTTAATGGAGTTTTCGATTATATTGATTCCTACATGACTTTTTAATACAGCACTCTCGAAACGATCTAAAAATAGGCGGATCATATTTTCCGGAAGCTCTATCAGATGGCTGAACTCAAATCGCTTTGTGATAAGCCCCATCGAAAATCCATTGACGGATGGACCGTGAAAATTGGGCAGAGGTTGCGGAAATGAAACGTACGGGGAATTCTTTGAACATTTTATTACCTACGAGTAATCAAATAAAATTCAACATGAACACAACGAGGTCACTTGATGACTTCCGTCATTACGTTCTTCAGGTATACGTCTAACTGGGAGTAGTCTAACAAAGTGTTCCTAACTATGTCTAAAAGCAAATTCGGCCAGAGCGTCTCGAGCTTCTGGAGCTTTTCGACCGCATTGCACGTATTTTGAATCATCACAGAAAAATGGGATCTGCCCCGTTCTCGGATGCCGGAGTCATCCTGGATGCTGCCGGACTTCTTCCACTGGAGTGCCTCCTTCCCGACGACTATTTTAAGGGATTGATCCGCCTTCATGAGCCATTCCTTCGCTGATAATTTGCTAGCGGAGCAGGACTCATCCAGACGGAGCCGGGTGAGCAGCGGCTGGAGCATGGCCTCCGGCAGGGACCACAGGACAAGGTCACTCAAGCCCATGTACTCGGTCTGGGCGAGTTCAATTTCACTCTCGGTTACTTCGACCCCGTTGATGGTCTTAAGACCCCAGTGGGATAGTCGATAGACGGCGTAAAGACGCCAATCTTTCGCGCTGAGGGGATTCCCCTCGGAGTCAATCGCCAACGAGGTGATTCCCTGAAGCTCCGCCAGTGCATTCAGCTGCCCTAAACAGGTGATGTTCGTTTCCCGGAAAACAAAACTCTCGGCGTTCGGGAATCGTATTTTAATGCGGTTTAGGACCGTCGCAATATTGTTGAAGTTGACGTAGCTAAAATTCAGGGTGAGCACGTCAGCAGCTTTCTGTGCGTTCCATTGTTTGTCTATGAACCGGAGCGCACCCATCCCGTAAATATTCAGGTAACGTCCACAGATTTCTATTAAATAATCGCCACCTTGCTCCCTTTCGCGCTCCACAATTTGCTTTGGGGGCTTCGCCCCAGCCCCACTTGCATTGGCGGGAGTCGGACCATTCGCGTTCAGGTTGTGAAGGATTCCTGTGGTCCGGGGCTTCGCCGTCTGGGACCTGATGAGGCTCCCGTGCATGTAACGCTTATTGAGGCTGACGCCTCCGCCACGACTCCTGATAGATTTTTCCGATGGATTCATCATACCCGTCGACAGCTCTGATTCGGATCGGACGGAGGCTGTGGAAATATTTGAATTCTTGTCAGATTGACTATTGCAGTCATTATTCAGATTGTTTTCATTTCCTTTCAGGTTAGGCGAGGCTGTGGTCTTATTTGCTGAATTTTGGGCCAAAGGCGCACTATCGTCATTTGGTGCAGATGCCCCATCAGGCTGATTAGTGCTAAGATTCGAGGAAGAGTCGGTGGTATCCTCGATTACCATGACTTCCTTGAATTCTGGCTTCGATTCAATGTCATAGTACACATCTTCACATTCGAACGGTGGCTGTTCGCTCACCTGTGGTACTTTGACCTGCATCGATTCGGAGGTTTCATTTCCTTCTTTCTCGCCTTCATTGTCCGAGGAGTTGTAACAGCTGGAAGATGAATCAACGTTCGGCCCCAAACTGGATCCGGAAGATGGAGTTTTTTCTGATGGTGGATTTGAACTGGTGTAAGGTTTCAGTATTGGCGGTAATCGAAAAAAATCCTGCAACTCCTCTATACTCTTCTCAGTAACTTTCTCGTCAGGGCTAATCCTAGTGATTTTTATTTTTGTCCCATTTCGGCTTACAGATGAGGCAACTACTGCTGCTGCTGCTGGTGGTGCTGGCTGAACTACTGGTGAGTCTCCATCCTGTGTGCTATTTTTATCCTGTTCGGGAAGAATATGTGCCACAGGAGTGGATTCCGCCTTCAAATTGGATGCTTTATTGGAAGACACAACTTGCTGTGACCGAAGGAGCTCCCAATTAGTCCTGGCATTCGATATGACTTCTTCTCGTCGAATGCTATTGAAAACGTCCGATGTTAGATTCGAGTAGTTGCTATCCGACATCTCCTTGTTTTTCCGCCAGGCCATCGCAGCCCGACGTACCTGCTCGGTTATGGGCATTTGGCTAAGCATTATGAGATTTGGCAAGTAGCTCACTAGAAATGAGACACAATCTCCTGCCAGGGACACGGGATTATTTTCGATGGTCACCTCCTGCAAGTTGATGGCTTTCGCAATCGAAGACATGTCCTCGACCCTGTGCAGATCGTTGTGACATAGCCAAAGCCTCTCTAAGCTGCAGAGGTGATTAAAACCGTGCACGCGCTTAATTTTATTCCTTTTCAAATTCAGCTCTCTCAGATTAAGCAAACCTGCGAAATCGTTGTGGTTTATCTGCCTAATCTGGTTACCAGCTAAATTCAAAGACTTCAACTCCTGCAAACAGTTTATTTTATTCGATATCGACGTTATCTTATTCCCATGCAAATCGAGTACCCTCAGTGTGTTTCTAAGCGATGCTAAACCTGATATATCTGTAATTCTATTCTTTCCTAGCAGCAAGACACTCAAATTTTTCAACCCATCCAAATTTGAAACCTTTTCTATCTGATTATCATACAGATCCAGAAAAACGAGATTAAAGAAAACAGGCCCATAGATCGGGCTAGGCTGTCTGTTTCTCACTTTAAGACTATCAATCCCAGTCTCATCTTTTTCATGATTATTTTCAGCTTGTTCTAAAGGATGCGGTCCAAGGTCGAATGATGTTAAATTTTTTCCATTGGCCAAGGCGCACTTTTGTAAATTATGTTTAATGCTGGATAGATGTTTTGGATAGTTAGTCACAAAACTCTTTGACCGCTTTAGGGAATACTTTTGATTGGCGTGAAGGATAACAGATTTCTGTACAAATGTGCTCTTCAATAAATGTCCATTGGTCCCAGATGAAGTTTGATTTACATTTGATGGAAGTGCGGTTGTTAACGTTGGACTAGGAGCTAAATTTCTTTTAGTGATCAACCCATTTCGGGGAGGTTTCATAAGATTTTCGCTGTCTGGAAGTGCTGACTTAGGAACATTGATCTCCTCTACCTGTAAATATTAATTATTTCACTTAATAAAAATAATAATCAGAGAAAAATTAGTAAAAAACTACAAATAAAATTTTTGTATCCGTAGTATAATGCACAAACCATGACTCTTCTTTTAAATAAGTATCTCCAGTCGAGGTAGAATAGGTCAAACATATTTCATTTGTAAAGGGTTAAAACAAATTGCATTTGAGTTATGAGTTATGAGAAATTTTCATGTCAGGGTTAGTGTGTGTAACGTTAGTAGAAACAACGCTTTAATATACGAGTCGACCTAATTTGATTATTCCAAATTGCTTGCTAATTTCCATACATAGCGAATACCTGCCTAAGAGCCTAAGACTATTAATCAAATGTTCTCACGCCGACGATAAGTCCTCGGATTTAGCTCAAAAGGAAACTTTTTTGAGTACTTTTTCTTGTTAGTCTCATAAATTTGGCCTAATATCGTTTTTTTTAGTGCAGGTGTATCTATTCTTGATTCCGACGTACTTACATATATCAATTCCATTTCATATACAAGAAATTTAAAAGCAGACTATTTAAAGTTTAGCCGAGTTTGAAGACAGTTTCAGCATTCTTTAAAATATTCTGCATTTGGAATAGATTTAAATTTCGCAAGAATCAAGGAAAGAACTGATATATTCTTTTGTTAATGATGAATAATGATAACAAAATTATGGAAGTTTTCAACTGATTAATGATTTTTCAAGAACTTGATTTAGAAATTGTTTTTTGCACCAAATATACAACAAATATTACTTGAAAAAAAAAATAAATTATTATGTTTGATATCTGCAATTGTAAAAGCCATGTGGGATTTTTCGAAGTTTATTTGTACCTTTTTGTGATCCTTAACTTTTTTGTACAAAATGTAAAAAATTTCAGTACGGTAATTGTTAAATAATTGTATTTCAGACTTTTCATTAGTTTCTTTAAATTTGTTGTGCCTAGGGAATAATATTGAAATTGTATACGTTATCCTAGAAAAATTGTATTTTGTATGGTTTATGCAAAGTAATATTTTCAAAAATACATATATATGTACTTAATACATTGAATAACAAAAAACTCATTTCCAAAAGAAAAATACGATAGAATAATGTAATGTATATTTTACCTATCTGAGAAAAACAAATTTAGTGAAAATGCACATTAACAAAAATCACAAAATTTAGATTGACTGTTGACATTACTTTGTAGCTGTTGTTCACAAGAAGGTGGTCCAGGATAGTTCTGCCATTTCAAAACAATAACTTATGCAAGAAGGAAATCTATCTAATGGTTTTTTATTCACATACCAAAACTTTTTCTACTATTCAATTACAACAGCAGGCTGAAAATGTTGCCCGTAGCATTAAACTTATCAAATTTTCAAATTGGTAAATCACATGAGAGTATTTTCACGTTACCCCTCCCCGTTGAAAAAGTTTTCGGGCCTGTAATGGAAATTTTATGTACACACATCATGTACGACGTCCGCATCGCGAAAGTGTCACATCAACAGCCAATACATATTTTCTCTAATAATTTACGAGTGCCTATATTTGGACTGCAGGTGATATTTATCACTAAAGTACAACACCACGTCTGCGTGAAAAAATATAATTCCGTGGTTGTGACCAAATTAACTTAAAGTTAAATGCCATGTTTTATCCCGCAAAAGGAAATTTCTTTATTTTGAATATTTTTTTTTTATTACTATTTTTTTTTTTTTCAATTTGTGTACAGGGTGTTGTTGAACCAAAGGCCGAAGCAGGGAGGCAGTGGACTTTGATCAATACAAAAATTGCGCCCAGCAGAGTGAGTCTGCCTGCCACAAAAATGAAACCTCGGAAGAAAAAAGGGCATTGAGCGCCCGCTGGGAAATCAGCATTTAGTTTAATTTAATTTATCTCAAAAAAAAAAGAAAAAAAAAAACAAATGATACAGGGTACCTCTTCTATGATGCTGTGCTGCGTACGTGACGTATCGTCGGGGATATGGAACACATTAATGAGATTATGCTGGAGCGAAAGCAGCCGAAGGTTCTGTTCGTTTTCAAAAATCGGTATGGCCGTTAGCCCACGTCGATCATAATTAATCCTGTCGGGGAGTTTCTCCTGCTCCCGAATGCTCCTGTTAATGTGGCAAATCCCATTATGCGAAACAGTCGAGTTGGAGAGTGACGACTTCGACCTTTGGCGGTTTAGCACATTCCTTTCAGTGTGACGACCAATTCTGTGTTTTGGGTCAGTTCCGCGCTTAAAGTACGTAGTACTGAGGGTGCTGTACGACCTGTGAATGGGCTTCCGTGACCGTGCCGTGAACGAAGGGATGAATGGCTCGATTTTCAGCAACGACGTCTGAGGAACATAAGTTTTCGCTAATTTATTGTCATTTTGAATAAACGCCGATTTCCCTCTGAGCTTCGGGACAGACATTTGCACACCACTCTCCGTTTCATAATACGTTTCTGTCCTCGGTCCTTTTTCACTCAACTCAACCACTTTGAGATACACCAGCAACTGTTTGGAAACAATACCATACTACCGACATACCACTCAACTTTACACCTTTAAATTCACAAAATTCAAAAATTATTGTCCTACTTGGGAGTGTGGTCTTATTTCGGAGGATTATTACTTTGTTTATTGAGGTTAGGGGCCGTTGCTATCGCAGCTGGCGTAAAAAGTCGATACTCCACCCAAGGATAGAATATCCATTCGATTTTTGGGGGAGGTCCCTGTATCAACAGGTGGCCAGAAAAACCCATCGAGCAATTCCTACTAGTTTTATGGGCTCGCTATATGTGCAGCTTTTCGAGTATATTTTAGGACGACTGTGCGTTGCTACGCACTGCCGCACATATCCCTAGGGTTGATACCCTCCGACCGATTGTTCGCACTCAGGCCATTAGGGTTTGTTGACACCAGAGATACACATGTTCTTAGGCGTATTATAGGAATTTTTCGCGTGAAAGCGCCCGAACATTTCTTTACTACCAGGGGATGTTTTATAGACAAAAAAAAAAGAAAAGAATTATTTTGTCTAAAAAGGACAAGAGGACCCATAGGATCAACGAGCTGGGTCTCTCCTCTAGTGTGAATATATGAAACAAATTATTAATCTTACTCAAGTATTTGTAAAATGGGAAAAAATTCGAAACGGATGCGAAATTGGAAAAAGCCTTAGAGGGAACTTTTCAGCGTGGCATTTGTCACAATGGGATTTGTATTCACAACTTCGGAAAATTGAAGATTTATTTAAAAGATACAAAATCCCATAATATTTGTTTTCATTTTGTGTAAATATGAAATTTTTCAAATGGACAGAATATATGTAAAATAAAATAAATTAAGGCAAACAAATTTAAGCGCACATGTAGAGTGCGACGGTTTGTTACGTACATAAATAAGCAATTTAAAAATAATTATTTTGTATTATTTATATTTGATGGCGTATTATTTATATCTGATGGCGTATATTGAGACGGATCAAAATATCAGTTTGTGTACATTTTCTGGAAGTTCATTATGTATGTTTAAAAATTTTTAAATGGGCTAAATAGAAGTAAAAATTATGCACAAATGATTTTGTCAAAAATTTGTTTTTGGAAAAACGACTTCATAAAACGAAAATTACACTTTTGCAGAATCCAACAATTTTTGTTTTTTTTTCAACACAACAATTCTCATAAAAGCGATGTGGCTGTTGGGCCATTAGGTATTATTCTATAGAGCCTAATTATAGTTTAATAACTTTGCTAATTTTCAATGAAAAGTTGATATACCATGGATTCGTTCTCTATAACACACGTTCTACCGAAATCCTAAATAAATAACCTTATTATCAAGAAATATTCGGAAAAAGTACCCTTTTTCACCCTCTCAAAAATGATGAAAATCATAAACAAAAAACATTTCCACTCTTTTATTAATAGCACTTCTGAAAGTAATTTAAATTAATAAAAATTCAAGGCAAATAACTTATTTGACTTATTGTGGTTGAAATGATAAAACAAATAAATGGAAAGTTTTCTCTTCATTCTCAGAACTCTTCCAGAGTTATTTACATTAAAATAATGAAAACACTTTTAATTCAAATATTTTCGGTAATTTTCTCTGAAACTTTGTGGAAATACGCGGAAAAGTGTGACAGAAAAATGTCACATTCCGAAATTTAAAGTTATTTAAAATTATGTTAGAAAAACGGTTCACGGTTTCAAATAGAAATGTTAATTTTTTAAATGAATAATTTTTAAGTTATCGTGTACATTACATATTTTAATAAAATCGTAGTTACTGTGCCCGACTCATAACATAGAAAAATTGTGATGTTAAATGGGATATTCAAATAACTTATTCAGAATAAATAACAAAGAATACAAAATGCTCTCTTGGGTTCACTATCTCACATGCTATATCTATGTTATTTTCCTTTTATATTATGCTTCATTAATTACCAAAATTATCTTAAGCTCCTTATCGAAAACGATTGATAAGATTTGATAAGACTTATTGCAATTATATTTACATAAGCAAAGACACTGATTTGCACTCCAATTTCATACGACTTATTTCACCACAATGTAATGGCGAAATAATGTTTATTATTAACAATAAAATTACAGAAAAAGTGCTTTATGGGGAGTATTCCCACGCTCTTTGCATACCGCGTCGCGTTGCGGCAGGGAATACATTTCAACCGTCGAAACCAAACCTCTTTCAACTGCTATCACATTTCACATTTTCAGCCTCCAACATTGCGTTAATTATTTTTATTTCACCTACATCCTCATCTTTGCGGTTAATTTCAATTTTTATCGTTAGCACTTCGAATTCACGCTGTAAAAAGATGCCACAGAAGTGGTGTAAAATTTCAAAAATTTTTCAGATTTTAATTATGTCTCATTTCTCATTCCAAAGCTGAACCTAATATCTATAAAATTATTTTATTTGAGATGTTTGTGAGTATTTATGTTGTTTCGTTGTTGTGAAAAAAATATATATTTATGATGAAGGGCACTACATCTTTTCATTCAAAACGAATAAGAGAAGAAAATCTTTTAATAGCTATATTTTATTAGAAATCACAGTTACAAAAAGCTGGTATCATACAAAAACGCCACTTTCTTAAAGAAGTACGCAATGATAGGATTTTGATATCACTGTGCTTTTTCGGGAATATGCAACTGCTGGAAGTAACCAATTATGACATGAAAGCGGAAGCTGCCACTGTTTGTTGAATTTGTCGATGAAGCACTAATCAAATTAGAACAGAGACAAACAATCGAAGACGAATTTAGCGCTTATATAAAGGAGTGTGTCGATATGACCGCAATTTCGACAGCGATTGTTTTCGCGTTTAATTTACGTCGGCCAATTAGGAAGCAATAATTTTGTCAAACATCGTCGACATTGATGAGCGCGATATCCGCTTTGTCGATGTCGGTTTCCAGGAGTAGAGGATACGGCCATTCGTGGCATTCAATAGGGCCATTGAAATTTTTCAAAAGCGCAATTAGGACGTCGAGCCGCTTGGCCTCGGTGATGTCCGCGTTGATAGACTTCGTCTCGGTAATTAGCTGGGTAATTTCCGCCTCCATAACCTGTCAACAAGTATCGGTATCAGTGTCGCGATCTGAGGCATCACTTTCACAGTCTATTACTAGAATATCGATATGCAAATTAATTACACATTTCAGCATTTGCCGGACGCTGTCCCTCAGTCTCTCGACCGCCGCCACTAGTGAGTTCCCATCGGGAGGCATGAAAAAGCACTGAATGGTCGCCTCCCGGGGCAGTGGGAGCAGCCCCACTGAATCAGCCCCAGCCCCGGCCCCTTCCCGGTTCGGGGCTTGTCGACTGGAATGGAGACATGTACGAGTAGGTCTTCTGCCAGATTAACTCCGTTTAATCTTATTTCCGCTGATTGTTTTATCACCAAGTATATGTGGCACTCAAATGTACATTTCAGAGAGCGCTTCGCGGGTGTTTGCTCGGGTTCGGGGCTCCGGGGGGTTTGTTTGTTTGCTTTCATTATTCCTCACACCAGGACCCCCGCCCCCGCCCCCGCACTCGACTGTCCTGCGAAGTGTGAAACTTGTATTTGTTTAAGGTTGGCGGGTCCTCTGTTATCACAGTTTAATTAAGAGGACTGTCCGGCTACATGATGAAGTCCGAATATTTAAAACTAGCTTAATGGAATTTAAATACTGAAATTTTAAAGCATAGAGACAACATCCCCTGGACTGCTAGCTTCTTTCGCAAAAGAAAAATGAGTTTACTTTAGGAAATAGAGTCGTCTGCTAGCAGATAGACTTGTTTCTGGTAAAGACAAACAATGAAAAGCACTTTATGCAAATTTATTTCAGTCTTTTTTAAAGACTCGCGATCAGTTCAGAATATTTTCATTTTGCGGTGTAAATTAACACTGAAAAGTTTTATAAGGCAGCATGTTTATAGGGCCATTAGCGTATTAATTTCAGGAGAAATAAACAAATTAATAGTTCTAAATTAGTTCTTACACAACTTTAAACGAAGCATGATAAATAAATAGATATTAAAAAGGCATAAACAGATAGCAAGACAGGGTCCACAACTTGGTGAGATGAGAACAAATGGCAAAGTTTATTATTATATTATATGATGATTGGAACGACCTATTTTTTTACGACACATTTTTATAAAATATATTTACCAAGTAAAAATCTCTGTATTTTAACAATTTTTGAATAAAAGCTTTGAGACAATAAAACGATGTTTTCTCTTAAAGGGGTACGTTCAAGACAATTTAATTTGCAGTCCTCTCAAATGTAGCCCGCATCTGGTATACTTTTGTTTTTCAACATTTTCATATTTGTATAGGAAACAAAGAAACAAACATTCTATTTTATATGCATAACTTTTTCAAAATTGTAGAAAATAATATAAAAGGGATCCCAAAATTAAAAAATATAGAAAGATGCACTTGCCTTATTTAAATTTATTTATTTACAACTTCTTCTTCTCTACTAGTCTCCGCTTTTTCTTTCTTAAATGTTTCCAAAGTAATACTCAAAATTGCTTCACATCCAGGGTAATTTACAAAATTTGTCGTCTTAATCTTCTTATCAGTCACATATGACGTGACGGATTCCGTGTTGAAAGCAATATCCATGGCCTCATTGTAGGTAAGGTCGTCGCACTGCTTCCTGGGTATTTTTATAATACAATTCTCAAATCCATTTATCTGCAATGAGAAAGTAGTAACGGGTTACACACCATTTTAAATTAGAAAAATTACAAGAAATTCCATTCCGTGGGATTAAAAGAGTAAAACATTTTGAAAGTTGAATAGGATACTATGAAAACAGACAGCATCTCTGCACCATGTCATTCTGACTAGAGACATTCTCAGTAGTCCCCGAACGGAAGATCCCTTAAAGCTGTCTTATTCACCATATTTTCTTGGGAAGATTACATTGTTACGTGAGCTAATTTTCTCGCCACCATCGGCACACATTTATCCACTGCTTCGGGTTGGTTTTACCTAGAGCTATGGAAGCTGACTGTCCGCAATTGATTCAATAGAATCGGTTAATGAGAAGCAATAAAAGAAATAGGAAAAGGAAATACCACAGTGGATCAATGAATGGAATCTTCAGTGGTTTCCGTATGGGGAATGTTTGAAGAGCTCATTTGATCTCTATCTCAATGTTAACTGCTATGGCGATTACTTCTAAGGGCATTTAAGAATATTCCCTACAGAAGACGTACGGAACTTCTATCATTTTAAAATAATAACTCCAGTATTTCTTTTCTGTGTTAATATCCCCTGGCAATCTCCCCTTATAGGTTATCAGGTATATTACTTTATAACCTGCAGTTTTACGTTTAAAACCATAATCCTTAAGCATAATTGTTTAAATATAAAAATTCGCAACGTAAATCTGCTTAAAAATGCCATACCTTTCGAAAAAAATCTGTAATGTAGAAAAAGTTCAAGCTAAATTAAATAATAATTGTCTCCATAAAATTCTTAATATTAAATAATATTACGTATTACTACTACATAAATTTGTATTTGGTAAATAGTTTGTATCTCAAAATAATAGAAGGACAATAATACTAATTTTTTTTAAATAGGATAACTAATTAACAATCATACCTTAATTGTGAAATCCAAGCAATAGTCCATGTCCACATCTGGCCAACGCTGGTTCAGGACATCTTTGTCCCAGTCAATTTCGTTGGAACTATCATTTAATCTTCCTGGTGCTGAAGCAAATTTCGTCCAAAGTTCCGAAGCAAAGTGGGGTGCCATAGGAGCAAGCATAATTAGTTGACACGCTAAAGCTCTTTCATATTGCTTTCCAAATTTGATTACATGTTTGGGCGTCCTCTGTAATATTAAACATAAGCTTGCAATAATATTAACATAATATGCTTTTTAACGTCCGCGTTAATATTAATTGTTCAGAGGTTGTTATTTCGGAGAAAAACGCGTTTTCACCCGTTCAAATTTGGGGCTTTTCTATAGCTTTTATCCATAGATTACCTAGCTCTGAATAAAAATCTCATATCCATATTTATCATCATGTATTTTTGCGCCAAGAGCCAGAGATATTTTTTTTTGCATGTTCTGCACAAAACTTTGTATGACCTGGCTTAAGCACTCAGCGTACAACAAAATAATATCCGCAAAACGCTGAACATGCTAAGTGCTAAAGTAGCATATAAACCTCAATAATTTATTCTTACTCATGTTTATGAAAGGAGTTCACAAAAATAACTGGCATTAATAGTAATTTAAAACAAACAATAGAAAAGATTTGGTAATTGGATTTTGGTGTATTTCTGGTTCTAATTTGTAAGTTGATTACTATACTACGGTTTTTGGATAACAATTGCTTTAAAAAATCAGGAGATAAAGCACTCAATAAGCGATTTCGATATAAATTAAACTAACAATTTACTTACCCTTAAAGAATTGGTTAATCCTTGCATCTTCGAAATAGCTACGCTCAATTGATGTGCGTGAAGATAGTTATAGGTTGCCCCCTTTGCATAGTAGTTTCTCGAATCGAACAATTTATTATCTTCTGCTAAGAAATCCTTGTCATTGAGGTCGATATCTTCTTTAAGCGGAGTGCTTCTTATGTGATGAAAATCGTGTAATGTTAGCCACAGTCGGTGTTGCCAACTCAAAATACCTGGAAAAGCTGACAAAAAATTATTATTAATACAGAAAAACAAGGATAATATAGAAAACAATTTACTTGCTTTCGACCAATTTCTGTGAGACGTCGGAGCAACATCAGCCAAAATGATAAGCCTTGTTGTATCACAACCATACTCAGATATAATCTCAGTAGGGTCAACCCCGTTCAATTTTGATTTGGACATTTTCTCCCAAGCTAAAACTACAGGATTTCCTGTCGCTTTTTCAACACCTTTGTTCTTTTTAGCATCAATGACTTCAACCTGCAAAAGTGGATGCATGAAGAATATTAAAGATTGTTAAATTATTATTTTAACTAACCTCAGTCTCTTTTAAGTATTTCCCAGAATTTTTCGAGCGATATGAGCGCCCCATTACCATTCCCTGTACAAGGAGGCGTTTAAAAGGCTCAGGGCACGGTGTAAGACCTACGCTATGTAAAAAGTGATTCATAAATCTAGCGTAATATAAATGAAGAACGGCATGCTCCTTTCCGCCGATATAAAGGTCTACTGGCATGCATTTCTTTATAAGTTCCTTGTCGAACAACATGTTTTTATTATTGGAATCCAAAAACCGCAAATAATACCACGAGCTGTCTACAAATGTGTCCATTGTGTCTGTTTCTCTCTTGGCGTCAGAGCTACCACATTTTGGGCATATTGTTTTACAGGAATCTTCTTCCGTACTGAAGGATGATTTTGGAGGAAGAACAACTGGAAGATCTTTTTCTCTCACAGGGACTGCTCCGCATTTATTACAATGAATAATTGGAATTGGGGTTCCCCAGTATCTCTGTCTAGAGATTAACCAGTCCTGAAGTTTCGAACTGACTTCATATCCTCCAATATTAAGATCTTTTGATTTATCTAAAACAAGTTTGCGAAGACTTTTTAAGTCACCATCGAGGTTTAAGTTATTTTTCGCAGATAAATTGCTACTTTTAAGTAATGCTTTGTCCTCGTCTTTAAAAGAAGGAGCTGCGATGTAGGTATCGCAGTACTCTGGGTACGTAACTTCATCCGTAAAAATTAAATGCATGTCTTCATTTATAAAAGGATTATGGATTTTAAGTTGATTATTTCTAAACGATCTCAAGTAATGGGATGGTCTCACTGCCACAAATACATCAGGATCCATTAAATGTTCTGGAGATGGAGTCCACAGCCTCAAAGTGCCCATATCTTTTCCTTGTTCACCTACAATTCTTAAATGAAAAGAGTATCCATTGCAATCTCCTATCCAGTGTCTTTGAAGATTTATTATATCTCGCCACTCTTGCAAGGTAGGATCATTTAATCCTTCCAAAAGGGCTTTTGCGAATTTAGTGGTTCGCACAAACCATTGCTTGAGCAGTTTCTTTTCCACTTTGGCCCCAGACCGCCATGAACAACCGTTTGCATCTACTTGCTCGTCAGCTAAAACAGTCTTATCCACGGGATCCCAATTCACTAGAGCCTGAAAAAAAGAAAGAGATACAAACAAAAAATATATGTGCATATACTAAACTACTCGTATTTATTCTGATCCTGTACTCATTAGAAATTTTTATCATAATCCAAACGTTGTGGGAAAATTCATACAGAAAACATATCAAGTTAAGTTACTTTAAAGTGAATTTCAGGAACGGTGTTTTGAATTGGAACCTGTTGAGTAAATTAAAAGGTTCTTCTTCCGAGAAATGGACACTTCATTTTGCTTTAAAACAGAAAAAATAAAAACAAGTCTATCTCAATCGGTTCTCAGATATAAAAAACAAAATAGATACTTGTAACTGAAGATTTTCTTCATATAAATTATTTTATTGACTTTTGGCGTTCTCTTCAAATCAATTTAGCACGGAAACCACCAAACCTCACGCATAGTAAATAGAGTTCTAGAATGGGAGCAATTCCTGAAAATGTCCAAAACATCAAAGATCATTGTCACACTGAAAAGCATAATTCAAGAAAAAAAGCAAATCATATACAACATATTAGTTGCAATCTTCAACAGTTTCCTAAATAAAGATATAATAATAATAATCTGTAAATCAAAGATTAGGAAATTTCAAACTGTTTTTAAAGAAGAAAAGAGGGTATCTATTGAGATTCAAATTTCTTCGATATCTGAGGAGGAATAAAATCTATACACCGAATTAAAAACTATTTACAGTCATAACTTAAAACATAGGTACATAACTAGGCTAAAGATTTAAAATTTTACCTCGTTTTGATAGGCGAGCCCTTTTTCATGTAGCATCAAGAAAAGTTTTTGGGTCCACTTATAGTAACGTGGATCGCACGTTGAGAGTTCATGGTTCCAGTCAAAGGAGCACCCCAACTTTTTGAGCTGCTCCCGCATTTGAGTAATGTTCTGGTTCGTCCAGTCCGCGGCCTCAATGTTTCTTTCAATCGCTGCGTTTTCTGCAGGCAGACCAAAAGCATCCCAGCCCATGGGCTGGAAAACATTCTTACCAGACATCCTGTAAAACCGGGCCATGGCGTCGCTGATAGCGTACACCCGCACGTGCCCCATGTGAAGGTTCCCGGACGGGTACGGGAACATGGACAACACATAAAACTTGTTCTTGACATCTGCTACATTGAATTCACCTTTATTGAGTTTTTCTTTCCAGTGTGACTCTATGTCTCGCTTTATTTTGTGCGTAATCTCTTTTACCTGTAAAGAAAAGTATGTTAAACCTCCTTTTAGGTTAGGGATTTGGATTACCTCAACACCGGTGCAGCCCTGCGTTATGCATCGTTTTAACAAACTGAGATTGCTCCTGGTCACTTTTAAAACACTTAAACACCTATGAACTCCCATTTTCGCGCTTAAACAACTCTAAAACCGAAGAAGTCTTTCTACTAGCAAGGACCCCACTCCGGCATTTCCCCGTGTTGACATCAAACAGCTGATCGCAGTTTTAAACAGTACTGTACATTTACAGCAATTTTCCCCTAAATTACCGTAGCTGAATCAGAATCAGCCACCATTGCAGTTTTTTCGCTTGCAGAGTGAAGACGTCGAGAACAAATTGCCCGTGAATTGAAAACTGTGAAAAACTTATTTAAATCCATCGCTTGTGATTCCGATAATCATGAGCGATTCTCTGGAAAACGCAGATTCTTCTGCGGAGTCCCAAAATGTGACGATTGTGGATTACGGGGCTTTCGCGAATTACCTTCGCAAGGCCGTGACCATTTTGCTGCCGGAGGAGGACGCCGTGCCGCCGGCGCTGAACGTGGCCCTCGAGGATAAAAACAACCAGGAATGCATCAGGAAGTTCCTCTCCGATTCCCAGACGCAGTGCCTCTACATCCAGAGGAATTGCTCAAAAGGTAAATCTTTTGTGAAAATTTTGCGGCCCCGTTACGCCCAAGATGGCCGCCGTCCGGTTGCATCCAATTTGGCTATAAAACAGGGAATATAAATTTCTAACTTAAAAATGTACATATAATTGATTAAAATCAGGGAATTTTTTCATTTTCCTTACTCTCACAAAAATCTTAATCGAAAATTGGCAAAATGCCGAGTTAGTCATACTTTTCACTTTGGGTAGGGGTGACGTCAGCAGGCCGCTGATTGATTTCTGTGCTGCAAGAAAATTTGACGTTTGTCCTGTTCGTGGTGGGGATGCAGCAGGTGTCAAACAACAGCTGATCCACATTTTGCCGGCCCGGAACCGGTTTCAAGGTCGTGTTTATAAACAAGAAACAGCTGACTGCACGGGGCGATCATTGAACTTTTTATTTATCGGTAATAGCCGGATTTTTCGATTTCCCGTTCAGAAGGGTCGCATTTGATTTGTTTTACAGTGGATTGCAAATTTTAAGTATATTTGGTTGGAATTAGAATTTTGTTCTGATTCATTCACAAAGAAATATGAAATCTGCTTTGATTTTTTTGCAAACTTTTATTTAACTTCACCTTTCTGATATTTAATTTTTCAATTTTTATTGACTGCTTACTTTCATTATACAATATGTAGTGATAAGTAGTTTAAATGCATTCCCATAATATTTTTGTTCTAAAAACGGATAATTCTCAAATCGAAAAATCTCGGATATAATATATTTTCAATTCGGAAAAAACACATCAATTTTCCATGATTAATATGTATAACGCTTTTGTAATCGATATTTCACCCACTTCCCAATAGGTTTGGAACTACATATGTCCACTAACATGAGTAATAATACAATTACATCAAAGTTCATTTAGTGTTTTTAATCAATATGAACTTATACATATTACACATTCTCGATTCGAAGTTGGTAGTTTAATCTCTCGTCAAAATTCTGCGACGCGTTATAAATGTACCTTGTACGAACATTGTAATCATTTTGATAAAAAATCCGAAATGCATCTTCATTTTACAGAAGATGAGACTGACCAGCCTCCTGAGGGTGACGAAGAGAAAGATGCCGTCACTTATTACATTAGTAACGAAGTTCACTTCACCAATCATCGAATGGCTTCGTTAGCTTGCGTAAAACGCGGAACGGTCATTGAGGCCGATAAGTCGATTCATTCCCAGCTTAGACTTATTAACTTCTCTGAGGGTTCCCCCTACGAAACCCTGCATGCTTTCATCAGCAAAACTCTAGCTCCTTACTTCAAAAGCTACGTGAAGGAATCCGGTCGCGCTGACCGAGACGGCGATAAAATGGCACCATCTGTTGAAAAGAAATTGGCCGAACTTGAAATGGGATTACTTCACCTTCAGCAGAACATAGACATTCCAGAAATTTCACTTGTCGTGCACCCACTTGTTGCGAGCACCATTAAAAGGTGCGCTGATGAGGGTCACAAAGCAAAGGTTGCCGATTTTGGAGATAAGGTCGAAGACTCGACCTTCCTCAATCAGCTCCAAAATGGAGTTAATCGGTGGATTAAGGAGATCAAGAAAGTGACTAAATTAGATCGTGACCCTTCTTCAGGAACAGCTCTTCAAGAAGTTTCTTTTTGGCTAAACCTTGAACGAGCTCTGTATAGAATTCAGGAGAAGCGAGAGTCCCCAGAAGTCGCTCTCACTCTTGAAATCTTAAAGCATGGAAAACGTTTCCATGCCACTGTATCTTTCGATACTGATACCGGACTTAAACAAGCTCTTGCTATGGTGGCTGATTATAATCCTCTTATGAAGGATTTCCCCATAAACGACCTTTTATCAGCCACGGAGCTTGAAAAAATACGTCCAGCTGTGCAGCTTATATTTTCTCATTTGAGAAAAGTTCGCAGCACCAAGTACCCGATTCAGCGTGCTCTGAAGCTCATTGAAGCAATATCGCGGGATCTGAGCCAACAGCTATTAAAAGTGCTCGGGACCAGGCGACTAATGCACATCCCATTCGATGAATTCGAGCGCGTTATGAATCAGTGCTTCGAGGTGTTCAGCTGCTGGGACGATGAATACGACAAACTGCAGGGACTCCTGCGGGACATTGTTAAGAAGAAGCGCGACGAGCATCTCAAAATGGTTTGGCGCGTGTCTCCAGCTCATAAGAAACTGCAACAGAGAATGGAGCATATGAGGAGATTTAGACGACAGCATGAACAGCTTCGCACCGTCATCCTACGCGTGCTAAGACCGAATAGGCAACAGCAGAACATTAACCAAGCTGATGTTCCAGTTGAACCCAAGCAGCCCCACAGCTTGGATGCTGCTGATGCTAATGCTATTGAGGAAGTTAACTTGGCATATGAGAATGTTAAGGAAGTCGAATGCTTGGACATTAGTAAGGAAGGAAACGAGGCCTGGGAAGCAGCTGTTAAGCGCTATGAGGAACGAATTGGTAAATCAATTCTAAAATTCTTTATAAAATAAATTTACTTACACAAAAATTTTAAATTTAAGATCGTGTGGAAACCCGCATTACTGCTCATCTCAGAGACCAGCTTGGAACTGCAAAGAATGCAAACGAGATGTTCAGAATCTTTTCACGCTTCAACGCACTTTTCGTGCGTCCTCATATTCGTGGTGCCATCCGCGAGTACCAGACTCAACTTATTCAGCGAGTTAAAGATGATATTGAAGCTCTCCATGAAAAATTCAAGGTACTGGACAAATTAATTCACATATTCCCAAATTCCTTACTCAAAATAATTGGTTAGGTTCAATACCCACAAAGCAAAAGCTGTCGATTGTCGGTTGTTCGCGATCTTCCCCCGATCGCTGGCTCTATAATTTGGGCACGACAGATCGACAATCAGCTTACAATGTACTTGAAAAGGGTCGAAGATGTTCTTGGAAAGGGTTGGGAATCGCATATTGATGGACAAAAGCTAAAAGCTGATGGTGATAGTTTCCGTGCAAAGCTTTCTATCGCAGAGGTATTCCAAGATTGGGCAAGAAAAGTGCAAGAGAGAAATGTCGGTATTAGCGGACGGATCTTCACCATTGAGTCTGCAAGGTAATAGCGATTTTCTCTCACCAATTGCACAGTAACATATACTTGCTGTTTTCAGATCTCGAACTGGTCGTGGCAATATCTTAAAACTGAGAGTGAATTTTTTGCCGGAAATTATCACGTTATCTAAGGAAGTGCGTAACATCAAAAACCTGGGCTTTAGGTAAAAACTGTTTATTTAAATGAATAACTTAATTACGAATTGGAAAATGTTTTAATTTTAGAGTACCATTGGCCATTGTAAACAAGGCACATCAGGCAAACCAGATCTATCCGTTTGCTATTTCTTTAATCGAAAGCGTTCGCACATATGAGAGAACTTTGGAAAAGGTAAGCAATCGACCTCCTAAAGAGAAATTTTAGTACAAATTCATTCGGGTCACACACAAATTAGGAAAACACATCGGTTTTCGTAGTCTACACGAACACAGTAGTGTTTTTTTAACGTAAAATGTACTTGGTGCCAACACTTTTCATTGTGTTTTTCATGCAGCTAAATAATAGGAGTTTAGCACTTAACTCTGTATTTAAGGTAGCTTAACTTTTCCAGTTACCTGCATGCTTTATTTGATGTTGCTCCGCTTTATCACAATCTCGCTTTTACGCATACCTTAAATTTTGTTTATTTTTACGTTTTGTATAGATCGAGGACAGAGCCAGTATCGTTCCTTTAGTAGCTGGTCTACGTAAAGACGTTTTGGGACTTGTCTCTGAAGGCATTGGTTTAGTTTGGGAAAGCTATAAGCTTGACCCTTACGTGCAACGGCTCTCTGAATGCGTAACGCAATTCCAAGAAAAGGTATAGAATTTTATAAAGTTTGAATACATTGAATACATTCTATTAAAATTTTAACTTATGCTTAGGTTGAAGATTTATTAGTTGTCGAAGAGCAGCTAGACGTTGATGTACGATCCCTGGAAACTTGTCCATACAGTGCAGCTACTTTCGCAGATATCCTTTCAAAGATTCAGCATGCCGTTGATGATTTGTCTTTGAGACAGTACTCCAATTTGCACGTTTGGGTAGCTCGCCTTGATGAGGAGGTTGAGAAGAAGTTAGCATCGCGACTTCAAGCCGGTATCCAAGCATGGACGGATGCTCTTACTGGAAATAAAAAGGAAGTCGATTTATCAATGGACACTGATGCTCCAGCCCAACCAACCCATAAACCAGGAGGCGATCCGCAGGTAAGACTAATTGATTATTTGCTTAGAATACGTAAAGATAAATACATAAGAAGTGCTTAAGGGTGGCAAGTTGTTTGGACTCATCCTAAAATATGTTATTTTTCATGTGTGGGACTTTGGAAGGATTTTTGTTAAGACTGGGTAAGGGATCATTTATGTGTGTTCGAAAAAAAAGAAGAAAGAAAACCTTAAAAAATTGTTACTAATTATAAGATGCATACATGTATTTTACTGTATGATAAAATGAGATAAATAAAAGGACGTGCAAGTTCAATAATCTGATGTTCTGTACTCCGGCGAGCCTTATAAATTTTGTCCCTTGATTTTTATCTGATAAAGGAAAGGATATTTTATATCGTCTCTGTCTTAATCATAAGTTTGTTAAAATTGTGTTACAAAAATAATTACCTTTTTTCAGATCCAAAACGCCATCCATGAGATTCGCATAACCAACCAACAAATGTATTTATATCCATCTATCGAAGAAGCTCGATTCCAAATTATGCAGCAACTATTTGCTTGGCAAGCAATAGTTACATCCCAAACCAGACTACAGAGCTCCAGGTAAATCTTTACCAACTAATAAATATAAAAGCATTTTTAATCATATTGTTGTTTAAAGATATCAAGTTGGTCTCGATAAACCAGTATCACAAACTTATCGCAATTTGCTAACTAAATTACCCGCTGGTTCTGAGAACGTAGAACGTGCATATGATGCGATTGAAAATAAAATCTCGGAAGTACGCAACTATGTCGAGGAATGGCTTCGCTACCAAAGCCTGTGGGATCTTCAAGCCGATACCTTGTACGGTCGTTTGGGCGAAGACGTTAATCTTTGGATTAAGTGCTTAAATGACATCAAGTAAGAATATTTAATTTTTTATTGTGAATTAATCAAAAACTTACACACTTTAGAAAATCTCGCACAACATTTGATACTTCAGACACACGTCGGGCTTATGGTCCAATAATAATTGATTACGCCAAGGTACAGGCTAAAGTAACTCTCAAATACGATTCTTGGCATAAGGAAGCTCTTGGTAAATTTGGAAGTTTGTTGGGCAATGAAATGTCCACATTCCATACTAAGGTCTCTAAATCTCGTAGCGATCTTGAATTGCAGAGCATTGGTAAATTATGAAATTTAATTGCACTTTAAGATAAAAATGTGATAAACTTTACTAACAGAGGCTGCAAGTACATCTGACGCCGTCAGCTTCATTACTTACGTACAGTCCCTCAAAAAGGAAATGTTGGTTTGGGATAAACAAGTTGAGGTGTTCCGTGAGGCTCAGAGAATTCTCGAAAGGCAAAGATTCCAATTTCCAAACAATTGGCTGCATGTAGATAATATCGAGGGTGAGTGGTCTGCTTTCAACGAAATTATGAAACGCAAAGATTCTGCTATTCAGACCCAAGTCGCAAGCTTACAAGCTAAAATTGTTGCTGAAGACAAAGCTGTTGAGACGCGGACTGTTGATTTCTTGAATGATTGGGAGAAAAATAAGCCAACAGGCGGAAAAACCCGACCAGATGATGCTTTGCAACAACTGCAAATGTTCGAGAGCAAATATTCTCGCCTTAAAGAAGAACGCGACAATGTTGCCAAGGCAAAGGAAGCTCTTGAACTCCAGGAATCTGCAATTCAAAACAACAGCTCTGAACGCATGAACGTTGTTCTTGAAGAGCTGCAAGATTTGCGTGGTGTTTGGAGCGAATTATCAAAGATTTGGGCTCAAATTGATGAAACTCGTGAAAAACCTTGGTTGTCCGTACAACCACGCAAACTTCGTCAACAGCTTGAATCTATGATGGCCCAACTGAAGGAACTACCAGCCAGATTACGTATGTACGAAAGCTACGAATACGTTAAGAAATTACTTCAGAGCTACATCAAGGTTAATATGCTAATTCTTGAGCTCAAATCAGATGCTCTAAAAGAGCGGCACTGGAAACAACTTACCAAACAATTAAGAGTTAACTGGATCATATCTGACCTTACACTTGGTCAAGTTTGGGACGTTAACTTACTCAAGAATGAATCCATTGTAAAAGATATTATCCTTGTCGCCCAGGGAGAAATGGCTTTAGAAGAATTCTTGAAGCAAGTCAGAGAATCCTGGCAAAATTATGAACTTGATCTGATTAATTACCAGAATAAGTGCCGCATCATTCGCGGTTGGGACGATCTTTTCAACAAAGTCAAAGAACACATAAATTCAGTTGCTGCAATGAAATTGTCTCCGTACTACAAAGTTTTTGAAGAAGAAGCCCTCACTTGGGAGGAGAAATTGAACAGAATCAATGCACTTTTCGATGTTTGGATTGATGTACAGCGCCGATGGGTTTACCTGGAAGGTATATTTTCGGGAAGCGCAGACATTAAGACTCTTTTGCCGGTAGAAACATCAAGATTCCAGAGTATTAGTTCAGAATTTTTGGGGCTTATGAAAAAAGTAACTAAATCTCCAAAGGTTATGGATGTTCTTAACATACCCGCTGTGCAGAGATCTTTAGAAAGATTGGCTGACCTTCTTGGTAAAATCCAGAAGGCTCTTGGAGAATACTTAGAACGTGAAAGAACATCTTTCCCACGATTCTATTTTGTTGGTGATGAAGATCTTTTGGAAATAATTGGCAATAGCAAAAATGTTGCTCGTCTCCAGAAACACTTTAAAAAAATGTTTGCTGGAGTCGCTGCTATACTTCTGAATGAGGACAATACTGTAATCTTGGGTATAGCCTCCAGGGAAGGAGAAGAAGTGAAATTTATCCGCCCAGTTTCTACTGTTGAACATCCAAAAATTAATGAATGGTTGACTTTGGTGGAAAAAGAAATGCGTTTCACTCTAGCCTCATATTTGGCTCAAGCTGTGCAAGATATTAAACAGTTCCGCGAGGGAGCTATCGACTCTCAAAAGTACATGGAATGGTGCGATAAGTACCAAGCGCAAATCGTCGTCCTTGCAGCGCAGATTTTATGGTCAGAAGATGTTGAAGCTGCTTTACAGCTAGCTTCTGAAAGCCCCAGTGGAAAACCACTAAATCGAGTTCTTTCTACTGTTGAGAACACTTTAAATGTCTTGGCTGATTCTGTTTTGCAGGAGCAGCCACCCCTGCGTAGAAGGAAATTGGAACACTTGGTATGTAGTAAAACTAAAAAATATTTTAGGAAGAAACTGATGAGTAAGTACATATTTCAGATTAATGAATTCGTCCATAAGAGAACTGTAACTAGAAGGCTCATTGCTAATGGAGTAACCAACCCAAAATCATTCCAGTGGTTATGTGAAATGCGATTCTATTTTGATCCTCGACAGACTGAGGTTTGATTCTTTTCCTAGCAGTTTTAAAATCCCTTTAACTCATTAAAATTATTATTAAATTATTGTTATTAGGTCCTGCAACAGTTGACAATTCATATGGCAAACGCTAGGTTCTACTACGGTTTCGAATATCTTGGTGTGCAAGACCGTCTCGTACAAACTCCTTTAACTGACCGTTGTTACTTGACAATGACCCAAGCGCTTGAATCTAGGCTTGGCGGGTCCCCATTCGGACCTGCTGGCACGGGTAAAACAGAATCCGTAAAAGCTTTGGGCAATCAGCTTGGCCGTTTTGTACTTGTATTTAACTGCGACGAAACCTTTGATTTCCAAGCAATGGGCAGAATTTTTGTTGGTTTATGCCAGGTCGGCGCCTGGGGTTGCTTCGATGAATTTAATCGTTTGGAAGAGCGCATGTTGTCCGCTTGTTCACAACAAATCCAAACCATTCAAGAAGCACTCAAATCACAGCAAGATACCAACAAAGAAAGTATTAGCGTGGAACTGGTTGGAAAACAAGTACGCGTATCGCCAGATATGGCCATATTTATCACTATGAATCCGGGTTACGCTGGACGTTCCAATCTGCCTGATAACTTAAAGAAACTTTTCCGCTCATTGGCCATGACAACACCAGATCGTCAACTTATTGCTGAAGTTATGTTGTTTAGCCAAGGATTCCGATCCGCTGAAAAACTTGCTTGTAAAATTGTTCCATTCTTTAAACTGTGCGACGAACAACTCTCCAACCAATCCCATTACGATTTCGGTCTGAGAGCTCTTAAATCGGTTCTTGTATCAGCGGGTAACGTAAAACGAGACCGCATCATGAAGATAAAAGAAAATATGCGCCAACGTGGAGAAACTAACATCGATGAAGCATCAATTGCTGAAAATTTGCCAGAACAAGAAATTTTGATTCAATCCGTCTGCGAGACAATGGTGCCCAAACTTGTAGCAGAAGATATTCCGTTGCTCTTCTCATTGCTCAGTGATGTCTTCCCTAACGTTGGATATACCAGAGCTGAAATGAAGGGTGGGTTAAAATAGATTTTAAATTCCTTTAAAAATAATATTCTTTTCTAATATTTAAAAAGGTCTTAAGGACGAAATCAGAAAAGTTTGCGCCGAAGAGTATTTGGTTTGTGGTGAGGGAGATGAGCAGGGCAGTGCCTGGATGGAGAAGGTAAATGTAAATTTAGTACTAATCTTGGAATTGGCATAATTACTGACAATACATTTTTTCAATTGCTTGCGAAAGGGATTTGGCGAAACTTGGGTTGAAAAAGTAAGCCATTCAATATATATCCATGATTTTATATTTCTGTTGCTTTTGCAATATCCCTGTGGACGAATTTTTTTTCAGGTTGTTTTGGGAGAATTGTAAATTATATTTCAATGTTGCTTACGTTTTGCAGTTAGAATTTATTCTATTATTTGAAAGTATTTTAATGTTTCCACTTTAGTTTTAAAAATTATTATTGATTTTGTGTTAATTTTGGTTGTGTTGTTTTTGTGGTGAGCCGTTTTGCTAAATATATTTTATATTATTTTCTGATGAAAACTTATGGGAAAAATTAAGTTTTATGTACCAATACCAAGCGCTTGACGTAAAATATGAATAACTTACCTTTACCTTACCTTTAGTAATATTCTCTTTACGTACACGCCAAAGAATTTAAAAAATTTTTTTAGAATGTATTAATGTTGGGGTTAATTTTGTACCATATTCTGTGCTGTGCACGGCTATTTACTGAACTACGAACTTCATTTTTGGCCCATACCGCCCAGAAGAATATTTTTTTAAGAACAAAGACTTTAAAGTTCCTGCTTTCTTAATATTTAAAATTATATCGTAGCATTCAATTCAAGAGCTATTATCCCCAGTGTATTACCTATAGCGATTAATTGCTCACTCGAAAAGATCCTTTCATTAGTTTCGTTTCACCTTGCTTTTTGTACGTGCTCTGAGCCTTACGATTAAATATTAATTATCAAGGTCTTAACGTTTATGGACGCTAAAAGTAAAATTAAAGTTTTACAGTACGGGTTTTTCTTTTGTTTATTCAATAGTTGTCTCATTTCTTTTTTTAACCTTCTTTAATAATAACTCATTTCAATTTTGATATTACTGAAATGTTCTCGTGTATATTACTCTTTAGTTAAACTTTTAGACGAAAACATTAGAAAAATTCAAAATCCTTAAACTTAAATAAATGAGTTTGCCCGAAAACATTCTTGTTTTTAGTTTTTAGATATTTGTAGACAATTATCCCCTGTGTACTTTGGGATAAAGTAAAAAAATACATCTAAAATACCATAAACTCACTGTAGACGTATTATCTTAAGGACCTTTGAAAATAATCATAAAATATCTTACCTAAACCTAACTAAACATTGTATTACACAAATTAATGTTCCAAATTAATAGCAAGTTTTTTAATAATAGGTGTTGCAACTGTATCAAATTTCAAATCTGAACCATGGGCTAATGATGGTTGGCCCGTCAGGATCTGGCAAATCTACAGCTTGGAAAGTGCTTCTCAAAGCCCTTGAAAGATACGAGGGAACTGAAGGTGTCGCCCACGTCATTGATCCTAAGGCCATCTCGAAAGAAGCTCTTTATGGTGTACTTGATCCGAATACAAGAGAATGGACTGACGGTTTATTCACCCATATTCTCAGGTAAGATCTAGAGAAAATACAAACAAGTCGATTATGATACGACGAATCCATTTCGACTGAGATTGATACAATACACATTTGTTTACTATTTTTTGCCTTGACACGTTTTTAATAATGAAAAATCGTAAAATCCGAATGAGCTTTCCATCGAAATGGATGTATCGGGTTTAATAATCGACTTCCTCTGAATGGAATTCACAGTAATTTTTATAAAATAAAGGAAAATCATCGATAATGTTCGTGGTGAAATAAACAAGAGACAATGGATCATATTCGATGGCGATGTAGATCCTGAATGGGTTGAAAATTTAAATTCAGTTCTGGATGATAACAAGTTGCTTACGCTTCCAAATGGAGAACGATTGTCTCTTCCACCAAATGTAAGGGTTATGTTCGAAGTACAAGATTTGAAATTCGCCACCTTGGCCACTGTTTCTCGCTGTGGTATGGTTTGGTTCTCGGAAGATGTTCTCTCTACTGAAATGATCTTTGAGAACTATTTATCGCGCTTGAAGAATATTGCCCTTGAGGATTCTGATGAAGACAACTTTGGTGGAAAGGTAGGACAAGAAAAGGAAGACGAAGTTTCCCCATCTCTTCAGGTATACATTACAAGAATAAAGGAAAATATTTTTAAAAATATGTCGTCGTTTAGACTCAGAGGGAAATTGCACTGCTCCTTCAACCTTATTTCGCGGCTGACGGCATTGTTGTCCGATGTCTTGAATATGCTATGGAACAAGAGCATATAATGGATTTCACACGCCTGCGAGCTTTAAGTTCATTATTCTCAATGATAAACCAAGCAGCTAGGTAAACGTTATAAACGATCTCGATAATATCGCATCGTTAACTAACTTATTAACAATTTAGAAACGTTCTCAACTTCAACCAACAACACCCAGATTTCCCTGTATCTCCTGAACAATTAGAGCAGTACATTCCAAAAGCTCTGATTTATTCACTTCTTTGGTCATTTGCTGGTGATGCTAAACTGAAAGTTCGCAGCGATTTGGGTGATTTCGTTCGAAGTGTAACAACTGTACCGCTTCCAGGAAACACAGGGTCACCCATAATTGACTACGAAGTTAATATGCAAGGGGAATGGGTTCCATGGTCTAACAAGGTCCCTGTGATTGAAGTAGAAACTCATAAAGTTGCAGCCCCAGACGTGGTTGTACCAACTCTAGATACCGTTCGCCATGAATCTTTACTTTATACCTGGTTGGCAGAACACAAACCTTTGGGTATGCTTTTTGTGTTTTTAAATAAATGGAAAATTATAAAAACAAATTTGTTTAGTGTTGTGTGGTCCACCTGGGTCAGGAAAAACTATGACATTATTCTCCGCTCTTCGAGCTCTACCAGATATGGAAGTTGTCGGTCTCAATTTCTCCTCAGCTACTACACCGGAACTGTTATTGAAAACGTTCGATCATTACTGCGAATACAGAAAGACACCCAACGGAGTTGTACTGTCACCAGTTCAGGTATTTGAAAATATTAGAATAGTTAAAGAAATATTCATCAACCAAGTACTACTGCTCAGATTGGTAAATGGCTGGTGCTGTTCTGTGACGAAATTAATTTACCGGATATGGATTCTTATGGTACTCAACGAGTAATTTCATTCCTTCGTCAACTCGTTGAGCACAAGGGATTCTATCGTGCAAGTGATCAAGCTTGGGTTAGTTTGGAGAGGATTCAGTTCGTTGGTGCTTGCAATCCTCCCACAGATCCTGGTCGTAAGCCACTCAGTCATCGATTCTTGCGTCATGTTCCCATCATTTATGTCGATTATCCAGGAGAAACTTCTCTTAAACAGGTTCGTATATTTTTTTATATTGTTATAATTTTTAACAATGTTTCCTTTTCGTTTAGATCTATGGAACTTTCAGCCGTGCAATGTTACGATTAATGCCTTCACTTCGTGGATATGCCGAACCTCTAACAAACGCAATGGTGGAGTTCTACTTATCATCGCAGGATCGATTCACTCAAGATATGCAACCGCACTACGTGTACTCTCCAAGAGAAATGACCAGATGGGTTCGAGGTATTTGTGAAGCCATCAGACCTCTCGATAACCTTTCTGTTGAGGGTCTTGTGAGATTATGGGCCCATGAAGCTCTTCGATTATTCCAAGTAAGTTGTATTTTTTCTCTAAAGAGATTGTTTATTTGAAACGTAACAATTTTGGAATATCCCATAAAAAAATCTGGTTATTATTTTAGATTTTTTTTAATTTATAAAAGAACTAATAAAATATGAAAGCAAATAATATTTAGGAATTGTTGATGTACGCGTACAAAAAACAAGAGCAAGAGCATTTCTATATTTTTCTTACTATGAAATTAAATTTTTACACATTTTGTTGAAGCGCCAGCGAAATCTGAGTTTGTTATCAAATTTTTGTTTTGAAAGAAAAAGGAATGTTAAAATTTTGGTATATCCGAAATGCACTTTTTCTACTTTATAAATACAATCAGTAAAAAAGCACTGTCAGAAGTGGGATTCGAACCCACGCCCACAGAGTGGACTGCGACCTGAACGCAGCGCCTTAGACCACTCGGCCATCCTGACTCGGTGCGACCGGGCTGCCTAGAACTAATCCATGCTTAAGAGCCAGAAACTTGAATTTTATTTATTTATTTGTAATATACTCAAAATATAACATGTTATATAGTAAAATAATAAATTTAGAAATTAATAACTTGAAATTACATTCCTCCTTAACCTGTTCATTAATAAATCGAATAATATGATAAATAAATCGTATAAAATGTTCAGTATTTGTAATAATTTTTCTAAATCGATAATTTTTATGTTATGTTATCCCCTCTAGGATCGACTCGTAGAAGATTCAGAACGTCGCTGGACAAATGAAAATATTGACATTGTTGCTATGAAACACTTCCCTGGGATTGAACGTGAAAAGGCCTTGCATCGACCAATTTTGTACAGTAACTGGCTTTCGAAAGATTACATGCCAGTTGACCGAGAAGAACTACGTGATTATGTTAAAGCTCGACTTAAAGTATTTTACGAAGAAGAGCTTGACGTACCGCTGGTTCTCTTTGATGAAGTTCTTGAACATGTTCTTAGAATTGATCGTATTTTCCGACAACCTCAAGGTCATCTCCTGTTAATAGGCGTTTCTGGCGCTGGCAAAACAACGCTATCAAGATTTGTTGCCTGGATGAATGGATTGTCGATTTTCCAAATTAAGGTAATGCACCTTGGCTATTATTTGTTTTTCATTCTAAAAAGATAAATAATTAGGTCCACAATAAATATACAAGCGAAGATTTTGATGAAGATCTACGTTGCGTCCTTCGTAGATCAGGGTGCAAAGATGAAAAGATTGCTTTCATTTTGGATGAATCTAACGTACTGGACTCTGGTTTCTTAGAAAGAATGAATACACTGTTGGCTAATGGTGAAGTTCCTGGATTATTCGAAGGAGACGAGTACACGACTCTAATGACTCAATGCAAGGAGGGTGCTCAGAGGGAAGGTTTAATGCTTGATTCAAACGACGAATTATACAAATGGTTCACCCAACAAGTTATGAGAAATTTGCATGTCGTCTTCACCATGAACCCTTCAACTGATGGTCTTAAAGATCGTGCTGCTACTTCACCAGCTCTATTTAATCGTTGTGTTCTTAACTGGTTTGGTGACTGGTCTGATTCAGCACTATTCCAAGTTGGAAAAGAATTCACTCAACGTGTTGATTTGGAGAAACCAAACTGGACATCACCTGATTTCTTCCCATCGGCTTGTCCACTTATACCTGCAACTCCCACGCACAGAGATGCTGTGATTAATAGTTGCGTCTATGTCCATCAGACTTTGCATAACGCGAACGCTAAACTAGCGAAGAGAGGTGGAAGAACCATGGCAATTACACCTCGGCATTATCTAGATTTTATTCATCATTTCGTCAAATTGTATCAAGAGAAACGCAGCGATCTAGAAGAACAACAGTTGCATCTCAATGTCGGTTTGAATAAAATTGCTGAGACAGTTGAGCAAGTAAGAATCATTCAAGAAAAAAAAGAACGCCTGCTTTATTTATCTTTCATCATAGGTTGAAGAGATGCAGAAATCTTTGGCTGTTAAGTCACAAGAGCTTCAAGCGAAGAACGAAGCTGCTAATGCTAAACTAAAACAAATGTTTAAAGATCAACAAGAGGCAGAAAAGAAAAAGGTTCAATCACAGGAAATTCAAATTCAATTAGCCGAACAAACAATTAAAATTGAAGAAAAACGCAAATATGTCATGGCTGATTTGGCTCAAGTCGAACCTGCAGTTATTGATGCGCAACAAGGTACGTGGCCAGATTTTTATATTTTTTACTCTTTTACAATTTGAAAAATGTTGTAATAGTGCCTATATAAACATAATACGATTAAATTCTAGCTGTAAGCGCAATTAAAAAGAAACACTTGGCCGAAGTAAGATCAATGGCCAATCCTCCAGCGATTGTTAAGCTAGCACTTGAATCTGTCTGTGATATTTTGAATGAGAACGCTAGCGACTGGAAAGCAATTCGAGGAACTTTAGTCAAAGAGAGTTTTATTCCATCAATTGTCAATTTTGACACGTCCACAATCACGTACGATTATTACTTTCATTTACTGCATAGTCAAATTCGTACCTAACTACACAATTGCTGCATATATAAAACCCAAATATATTAAAAATCAATAATATTGCGTTCATTCACTATACATAACATGCATTAAACAACATATGTGTTTGTAACTAATCTGCATACTCTAACCACATTCACCAATATTTTTAATTGCTTATTTGCACCTCTCTCACTAAGGATAATGTTACTTCTACTATTGCATTAAAAATGCGGTCAAACGATTTATATTTAGAAGACACTTACCGAAGGAAAACCTTGCAACGATCTTCGAAAACATATCTTTTCTTCCAAAGCGTTTGAAATTTTGATTAAGAAATACATATTAGTAATATATTACATTTCTTCTTTTTCATAAAAGAAAAAAAATTAAGAACACTAGTATTTATATATTATACAATAATGTTACGAGTTTTCAAATAGAGGATTATAATTTTATTTTAAAAAAGTAAATTTCAGGCTAAAAATACAAAAACCAAAAATTCATGAAACCAAAGCTTTGTTCACAGATATAAGACAATTTTTAAAATAAGATTTATCTGTACTATATGTTAAGTATAAAATTTAGCCTACACTTCCTTAATCAATACTAACGTTGTAATAATCGCTAATGTAATAATATTCTTCTTTAGCTGTTAAATCAATTAAAAAGCAACAACTCGTTGAAGTACGTACTATGGCTAACCCACCAGCAGTGGTTAAGTTGGCACTAGAATCAATTTGCTTGCTTCTTGGGGAAAATGCGTCGGACTGGAAATCAATTCGTGCTGTTATTATGCGAGAAAACTTTATAAACTCGATCGTATCTAACTTCAGTACTGAAGATATAACGTAAGCATGTCATAGCTTAATTACTAACAAAAAAAATATACACAATAATTTGCTTTTAAATATATTAATTTTTAATAGCTGCTTTTACCTCTTGTGCAAATAAGATTTTTATAATTATTATGGTAATTAAGTTGCACTGATTGTGTTGCAAATATAAAATATGTAAAAAGATTTTTTTGTGAAGGATATGTACAGTGGTAATGGTCAACAAATTCCGGCTTTTTTTTACATCTGGGACATCTTTCCCACAATTATGAGAAAATGAAAACAATTCCTTCTAAAACAATGTGCAGATTGGCACTGTTGGAGTGTTCTAATTTATTACAAGCGTATTCTTTCCTTTTCAGGCACATAAACCCATTTTATTTATTGCCACAGGTCATAAGTTCCTTGTGTATATATGTATGTAAATATGTACCATTTTATCATAAATAACGGTGGAGGTAAAGGCAGCTTTCAAAACATAACATAAAAATGAGTACAGTTGTAAATACTACTCAAATGCTTCTCAACGCAGCATTGAATTTCTTTTAATAAATCGACTTTTTTTTCTTATAAAGTGATGAAGTACGAGAAAAAATGAAGACTCGCTATTTGAGCAATCCAGATTACAACTTCGAAAAGGTGAATCGTGCAAGTTTGGCCTGCGGTCCTATGGTTAAATGGGCCATAGCTCAGGTAATGTCTAAAAGCATTTTTATTCCTTTCATTTAAAAAATTGAAATTGTTTAATTATAACTTAAGATTGAATACGCGGACATGCTTAAACGTGTCGAGCCATTGAGGGAAGAATTGCAGTCATTGGAGGATCAGGCAGCTTTGAACATGAAACATGCCCAAGACACGAAAGATTTAATAGCAGGATTAGAGCAAAGTATCGCTGCTTATAAGGAGGAATATGCACAACTTATTTCTCAAGCACAAGCCATCAAGGCTGACTTGGAAAATGTTCAAGCTAAAGTGGACAGGTCAATTGCTCTCCTGAAAAGTTTGAACATTGAACGTGATCGATGGGAGGCTACAAGTGAAACATTCAGATCTCAGATGTCCACAATTATTGGCGATGTCCTTCTATCAGCAGCTTTCATAGCCTACGGTAGAATATATAATTTTTATTTTGTTTTTTGGCTAATATTATCTTTTCTTTAAAAGGTGGCTACTTCGATCAGCACTACCGAACTAGTCTGTTTGCAACATGGTGCCAACATTTACAAGCTGCCAATATTCAATACAGGGCTGATATAGCTCGGACAGAATATCTTTCCAATCCAGATGAGCGTCTTCGTTGGCAAGCAAATGCTCTGCCTTCTGACGATCTCTGCACGGAAAATGCAATTATGCTGAAACGCTTCAATCGCTATCCGCTGATCATTGATCCATCTGGTCAAGCCACTGAATTTATAATGAACGAATTTTCTGGAAAGAAAATTACAAAAACTAGTTTCTTGGATGATTCCTTCCGTAAGAACCTTGAATCTGCGCTTCGTTTTGGTAATCCGCTTCTTGTGCAAGATGTAGAGAACTACGATCCTATTTTAAATCCTGTACTTAACAAAGAATTGCGTCGTACAGGTGGTCGTGTTCTAATTACACTTGGTGACCAAGACATCGATTTGTCGCCATCATTCGTAATTTTCTTATCAACTCGTGACCCAACAGTTGAATTCCCTCCAGATATTTGTTCTCGTGTTACTTTTGTTAACTTCACTGTAACAAGAAGCTCGCTGCAGTCGCAGTGCTTGAATCAAGTTCTTAAAGCAGAACGCCCAGATATTGATGAGAAACGTTCCGATCTTTTAAAATTACAAGGTGAATTCAGACTGCGTTTACGACAACTTGAAAAGAGTCTTCTGCAGGCTCTCAATGATGCTAAGGGTAAAATTTTGGATGATGATTCCGTCATCACAACGTTGGAAACACTTAAAAAAGAAGCATATGATATTAATCAGAAGGTGGATGAAACTGACAAGGTTATTGGTGAAATTGAGACTGTTTCACAGCAGTATCTTCCATTGTCTGTCGCTTGCAGCAACATCTACTTCACAATGGACAGCCTCAATCAAGTCCACTTTTTGTACCAATACTCTCTGAAAATGTTCCTCGACATCTTCAGCACAGTTTTATATAACAATCCAAAATTGGAAGGAAAAACAGATTACACTGTTCGTCTTGGTATTATAACGAAGGAACTTTTCCTTGTTTGCTATGAACGTGTCGCACGCGGTATGCTCCATTCAGACCGCCTCACATTTGCCCTTTTAATGTGCAAGATCCACCTTAAGGGCACTTCAGAACCGAATTTAGATCAAGAATTTAACTTCTTCTTGCGCAGTAGAGAAGGTCTTTTAGTAAACTCGCAACACGTAGACGGCTTAAGTGCAGAACAAGTCGAGGGAGTGAATAGGCTGGCAACTCGATTATTTATCTTCAAGAAACTTATCGAAAAGGTTAAATCTATGCCTGAACTAGGTGCTTGGTTACAACAAAGCTCCCCGGAACAATGCGTTCCACAACTGTGGGACGAATCTAAGGGTCTAAGTCCAGTGGCGAGTGCTGTTCATCAACTTCTTCTTATCCAGGCATTCCGCCCGGATAGGGTTATTGCTGCGGCTCAAAATGTAGTATCAACCGTTCTTGGAGAAGATTTCATGACTACTGCTGAAGCAGAATTAGATTTTACGCAGTGCGTTGAAAAACAACTTACCAGCAACACTCCTGCTCTATTGTGCTCCGTTCCTGGATTCGATGCATCTGGTCGTGTTGATGATTTAGCGGCTGAACTGAACAAACAAATTTCAAGTATTGCTATCGGGTCCTCTGAAGGCTTTAATCAAGCTGAGAGAGCTATCAACATGGCTTGCAAGTCAGGACGATGGGTACTGCTTAAGAACGTGCATCTTGCGCCACAATGGCTGGTCCAACTTGAAAAGAAGTTACACTCACTCCAACCGCACAGCGGATTCAGATTGTTCTTAACCATGGAGATAAGTCCACGAGTCCCGGTTAATTTGTTAAGAGCTGGTCGTATCTTTGTGTTCGAACCACCACCAGGTATCCGTGCAAACCTTTTGAGAACCTTCTCGACTGTTCCAGCAGCCAGAATGATGAAGGCACCAAGCGAGAGGGCTAGACTCTACTTCCTGTTGGCGTGGTTCCACGCAATCGTTCAGGAACGTTTAAGATACGTTCCACTTGGATGGGCCAAAAAATATGAATTCAACGAGTCTGACCTTCGTGTGGCATGCGACACTTTGGATACATGGATTGATACAACTGCAATGGGAAGGACCAATTTGCCACCAGAAAAAGTACCGTGGGATGCTCTTGTAACTTTACTTTCTCAGAGTATTTACGGTGGAAAAATTGACAACGACTTCGACCAACGCTTACTTACATCGTTCTTATCAAAACTCTTCACTGCGCGCAGCTTTGAGGCTGATTTCGCTTTAGTGGCCAACGTCGATGGAGTGGCAGGAGGCCCCAATGGTCAGCGTCATATAACAATGCCTGATGGCACTCGCAGAGACCACTTCTTGAAATGGATTGAAAATTTGGCTGATCGGCAAACTCCATCATGGCTTGGTTTGCCCAATAATGCTGAGAAAGTACTTTTGACTACCCGAGGCACTGATTTAATTAGCAAATTGCTGAAGATGCAACAGCTTGAAGATGATGATGAGCTCGCCTACAGTTCAGAAGAAGGTCTTGAGACTTCCCAAACAAGACAGGAAGATGGACGACCATCATGGATGAAGACTTTGCACAATAGTGCAACAGCTTGGCTTGAACTTTTACCCAAGAATTTAGCAACTCTGAAACGAACTGTAGAAAATATCAAGGATCCACTTTACAGGTGAGTTGATTTTTCTAGATTGCTAGAAACAACTCACGGGTTCAACCCTTAATCAAATAGATACTAAATAATAACAAAAGGGATTTGTTCTCATAAAATATTTTCCATTCCAGATACTTCGAACGGGAGGTTACATCAGGAGCAAAACTTCTTCAAACAGTCAACTCCGATTTACAAGACGTCGTTCTCATTTGTCAGGGTGAAAAGAAACAAACTAATCACCATCGGTCAATGCTATCAGAACTTGTTCGCGGCATTATTCCAAAGGGTTGGAGGCGTTACACCGTCCCGGTTGGCTGCACTGTAATTCAATGGATAACCGATTTTAGCAACCGTATTAAACAACTCCAAAAAGTCTCAAAACTCGTCTCACAGGCTGGAGCCAAGGAGTTACAAGTAAATTCGCTTATTCTTAAATTTAAGTCTTATATCTAATAACAACTTTCGAAGGGTTTCCCCGTTTGGCTGGGAGGTTTACTTAACCCAGAAGCGTATATTACAGCTACTCGCCAGTGCGTAGCACAAGCGAATAGTTGGTCGCTGGAAGAATTAGCCCTGGATGTCACAATCACTGAATCTGGTTCCGACTCGGACCACAAAGATAGCAGCTTTGGAGTGACTGGCCTGAAATTGCAAGGCGCTCAAGTTAAGAACAATCAGCTTTTGCTTACATCTACCATAATGATGGATCTGCCGCTTACAATTCTAAAATGGGTCAAGTAAGAACAAAATCGCTTTTATTGCATAATGAACGGAATAATTAAGAAATTTTTCCTCTTAGGGCTAGCACTGAACATCGCCCTGGAAAACTTACCCTTCCAGTTTACTTGAACTCCACACGCTCCGAGTTGTTGTTCACCGTGGATTTGGCCGTCGCTCCGGGACAAGATCCTCACAGTTTTTATGAGCGTGGCGTAGCTGTTCTCACTTCGACTGCACTTAATTAAATATAATATAAAATATTCGTATTATTACTCATATATGTATCGCAAATAGCTTCAAGCTCAAATGTTTAACTTAATATTGCTTATAAATTACAATTATGTTTGAACCTTTCTGTACGGCTTACGTAAATGTTAAACATTTAAGAAATAAAACTCAAATGGTTAATGGTGCAAAATTGTGTATTTTTACCAGAAGAGCGAAGAAAATAAGGATTTCTTTTTTGTCATGCGCTTTGCGTTTTGTATACTAATGCAATTTTATACACCCTCAAAAACAACTAAAATTTGAATAATAATAGTGAAAGCATGCGCAGTTTCATCTAGCATGATACGTTTTATCGAACTCTTGTGGTGCTGAGCTGCAAGTTTCTCAACGAGGTTTTAAAGTGTATTTTATATCTAAAAAAAAGTGAATAAAATCAATAAGTGATTTAGAGATACAATTAACAGGTGGATGCGAGTATTTACCTAATTAAAAAGTTCTACGACTTCTGGTTTGTTTAAGATGTACTCAAGGAAAATTATTGAATGAAATAAACAAACCATTTAATGTAAATTCTATAATATTTGATTTACATATATGTATGTATATATTTGTGCAAGTATTTTCATTTATTTCATTATAGAAGAAAATAGTGCTCGTGTTTAAAGTAGGAATAGACAAATGAAATATAATTTGTTTATGATATAATTAGGTCTATTGAAAATACCCTTCAATTCCAAGAAGTATAAAATTAAATATTGTGCATTACGAGCAGTGTAGTAAATTAAAGAATTCTTATTGTTAGTTTGTGATCGAGTTTTCGTATAATTTCTACTATTATTTATTTCTTGAAGGAAATAAAAGTGTTCAATACTAAGTTCAAACAAGAGCCATTTTTGGGAAAATATATTTTTTATCGATTGTGTATTATTTATTTTTAAATAAATGCAACAAATAAGAACTAAAAACTCGTATCACTCAAACAAAATCTTTGTGATTATCCCGCCGAAAAACGAACTTTTATGAAAGTGTACCAACTATACCAAATATTATTTTGTACACAAATTCGAAAGTTTAAAAATCATTTCGTGTTTTAGCTCAAATTTTTCAATCGTCAGAATAAAATTGTCCCAATAAACAAATTGGCTTTTACAGACGGATAAACTTATCCGGTCCTTAATGCAGAAGTTATAAGGCTATAATTCGTCAGTTAATTTGACAAGTAGAGTGAAAAATAATTTTTCCTCACGGCCAAGGTGATTTTTAATCTGAAGAATAAAGTTATCGGCCGATTGAAAAACAAAATCGCCCTTAAGGGAAAGAAAAAAAGCCAGTCTCAGGTTCCACCGAGACTTGAACTCGGATCGCTGGATTCAGAGTCCAGAGTGCTAACCATTACACCATGGAACCACTTGAGGAACGATGGTCTATTAATTCGTTAAAAACTAAAGTGAGCTCTTCTGCGCATATTCATCGTTTATCACCACACCAGTGCGATTTGATTGTAATTCTTTGTAATTTTTTATAAGTCAAAAAAGAATATATAAAAATAACACACTAAAAACAGCTGCAACAAACGAATTTTATTCGGCATTCAGATTATGGTTAATAACACTCTGACATGAGGCTAATAAGGGATCAAGACATTTATTTTAATAGTCTTTCACTTAATCAACAACCACTAGGGGCCTAAGATATGATCAGTCAAATTCGAAATATCCAATAACCTTCGGAAACTGCGGTTTTAATATAATTTAATTTAAACAACAACAAAAGCAACAATTAAACGCTCTTTGAGTTGTTGAGACGCACTGTAGGCTACTACTGATCTGACCCAAATGATTAAAATAAGATCATATCATCCCAGAATCCGATGGAAAATTTATAAACACTCAAATGCAGGCTGGAAATCGTTAACGTAAAAATCGTATAAACACTCTCAAATTAATAATGAGAGGTAAGACAATATAAATATAAAACAAGTGGGATTCTAAAATTAGAAAAGACTCTTATGGCACGCCACATTTATTGTATTCGTCGACATATATCAAATTAACCACAATTAAGCAGAGGCTGGTTAAATGTTAATGCAATTTATTCAGAATAATAGTAACGTAACAAGCTTTTATCGAAAACGTTTGAAAAAAGCAGAACAAGAATAGTGAAATTTTCGTTTTCCAGAGTACTGCGAATGAATGAATTTAGATGAATAGCTAATAATAAAGCAATAAAACACACCATGTCCATACAACACAATTTATTTTAAATATATTTATATTAAATACAATTGTTAAATAATATAAACAAATGTGCGAGGAGATAGGTTGCTCGCAGCGGATAAAATGGTATCTTAAAAAAGAAGTAACGAAAGTTATTATATTATTCAATCTTAACACTTATTGTAAAAAAATAAAAAATAAAATAAAAAAATGAAAACAGAACCAAGTTCAAAACGAAACTGATAAATGTAAAAAATATTACTACACTGTAGACGTAAAGTTAACAACATTCATAACTACGATTAAAGGTTGAACGTTAAAGCCCTATTTAGTACTGAAGCGGCGCGAAACCAGGGCGGTTAGGGTACAGAACGCGGGGACATATTTAATATAAACTTAAGTGGTGGAAGTCGAGACCAGTGACTACTATTGGGGCTGTTGGCTCGATCGTTTCCTCCGGCCAAACAACCGAAACATTCCGGTCTTTTTGTCCTTGCTTTCGCCCTTAACTCCTGAAGCTGAAGATATCGACTGTGCCTCGCTCTCACTGGAGCTCTCGGCGGACATTCGGGACATCGAGGAGGTCTCCTGCTGGTAGGCTGACACTGGTCGGGTTGTGTCGAATCGACTGTTGCCCCATCCTGTTCCGAAAGAAATAGACGTTAATTTTGAATACAATTTTAACATAATCTTCTACACGAAATCTACGTGCTACTAGAAGCTCTGTAAAGAAATTATGTACTACAGGTATAGTGCGATTTTTAGGAAATTCTCATAACTACTGCAATAAAATGGTCATGCGAGTTCATGGCAATTAATTATTAATCATGCAATATAATTAGTGACAGTTTAACAAATATATCTAGAATAGAGGCGAGTGGAAAGTTTTATTATTCTAAGCGAGTGCGCCCAGCCCTGCCACACGCTAAGGATACACATCCAACTAGGGAAGCCACATGTTTTTTCTAAGAGGATTTCTAACCCGCTGGATCGTTGTTGTTCGCTCCGTAGCTCGGGTTGTTAACCATATTCAGTTCCGATCCGTATCCATGGTGATGCCATGTGGTCCTGTTCGCAGGACTGTTCGTCACCGAGGCAGAGATTTGAGCCGCTTTCCGGAATGAGCCACTTACACTGTAGCCGCCGGTGTTGTTACCCTGGTAGTCAACGTTGGCCCCAAACGAACTGATCCGGTGCTGAACTCCCACCGGAGGCATTGACGATGGTAGCGGCGGTGGGTTTTCTAATTTTTATGGATGGGTTTTAAATCGTAAGCTTATCATAGAGACAATCACAATTTTTATGGAGTGTTAAAATCTTTTATGTTATGTTGGTAGTGTCCAAAACGAAACGTTTCGTGATTGTTTTCTTGTAAAATGTGTCAGTTTTTAAAATGTGTAAAGCGCATTCCTTGAATGCCCAGTTGTAACGTATTTACAAATTTTTGGTAAATTTAGTAAAATAAAAATTTCTTCTTACCTGAATGTCTGCTTTCACTGTGTCGTTTCCAAACCTCTTCATTTGATCCGTTTTGGACGCCAGTCATTCCAGTCGGCAGAGTTTGAACCGAATATGGCCTACCCTGGGCGCTACTATAGTTGCTGTTAGCATCTCCCATTTCTGAAAATCATTTATAACATATAATATGGTATGTAAATACCTAACTATTAGGTATATAAATAACTAACTACTAATATTGTCAAACTTAGAGAAAATTGACAGGATATTTAACATTGACCGGTAGTAATTTAAGCTCAATACACTTTTAACATTTGTACAAAACCTAAAGGATGATGCAAATTTTGGTACCCCCCTCCAATAGCTAAGTGTAATACATCGTTGGATAGCTCTTTTTGAGCTGAATAGAAGTCACTATGGCGTCTAGTTCCAAATCCTTGTCCGTTCAGAGTGACTTCTATTCAGCTCAAAAAGAGCTATCCAACGATGTATTACACATAGCTATTGGACCGGGTACCAGAGTCCATACATTTACTGGCATCATCCTTTAAGATGCGGAATTACTTTTTTATAATTTTGTATTTGCTTTTAATATTTTTTGTTTCTAAATACATAATATAATTTTCTATATTATAATTCTGATATTTTAAAGTACAATTGTTTTAGACTGTCTTCACTGAGGAATGTTTTAATATTCTACCTTTGTACCTTTACGAGAAAGCACAACAATTTCGCATAAAAAACTAGAAATTAAATAAAAAATATTCACCATTATTATTCCTAGGTCTCAAAACGACAATGTTCTCCAAGCTTTGCCTTTGCGGAACTGGTGGAGGTGCACCTCTCGGTGGAATTGGTGGTTTTTCTGCAAAGCCATGAGAACTAGCTGAAGGTGAGGAATCCGGCGACAATTGTCCTTGCTGAAATCGATAGTAAAAATGAATACAAAAATATGATTTTACCAATCTAAGTAGAGTTATACATTGGACTGCTGGATTATCTGCTGCTGTTCACTTAATTCTTTTCGTTTCTGAAGGAAATTCATTTGGGGTGTATTTGAACTGCCACCAGACATACTACTACCAACCGAATCATGTCGAGAACTACGTCTTTGTGAATCTGGTGATGATGTTCGTGAGCTAACTGGTGAAGTTTCAACGTGATCTTGACTAGCTGATTGGATGTCAAGGAAACTATTTGATTGCTAGTGAAAATGAAATGAAAAAAGCATGCGTTATAGTAGCCTACACGATAAAAAAAAAAAAGATCGTTGTGTTGTGTTATAAAAGGTCATTTACATGTTGAAAAACTGTCCAAATTAAATTTAAAGGGAGTAGTATTCTATAAGATCCCAATTTCTAGACTAATGCAAGACACCTTCTATCTATTGTTGTTGTTGTTGTTGTTGGTTTAGTCTACCCAGTGGGCATCACCATACATAGGTGATTTTATGGTCACGGCCAGAATCAGCCACATTGACCAGCAAACCAATTTGAAGAATCCCAGGCACAATTTCATAAGCGATGGGGCCCAAGAAGGACGGGCAGCAAGAAGCGCAGGAACGGCCAGAGCCCAGACCAGCCCAGGACACCAAGCAACTCGGACAGGGTCCCAGGAGTACAATCCTCTTCCAAGGGCAGTTCTCTCAATTTTCAGGGCAACCACCTCCAACTCCTCAGTCACCACAAGCCAAGGAGCACCACGGTACAATTCGCGAGTTCAAAATACAAAAATCATCAAACAAACTCAACTACTGAAAAGAAACAAGCTGTGTTAAATATTGAGCAATAGACAAAGGGAATTCCATCATAAGATAGATAGGCAGTGAGCTTGGTTTACATGTGTCAACATCAACAGAACCATCAGGCAGAGTATAGACAGTATAATCATTGAAAACAGATACCACAACAGTGCTACCAATCATAGAGCAACTCCAGAGCTCCTCAAAAACATAGCCAGATCTTGAATGCAGTCATGATCAAGGGGTGATAGAGCTTCAGCGAGCGAGCAGGGTTTCATAAACCTGGGGACATTCACTCTTGCTCCACTATATTTGGGGCACGTCATAATCAAATGCTCATCATCTTCAGGCACACCACATAAATCACAATTTTCACTACTCACCCGCCTCCACCTAGCCAGGTGTTTTTTGGAGTAAGAATGACCCGTGATAATTCTATTTATCATTCTAACTTCCACATTACTCATTTTCCATTTAAGGAACCATGGCTTAGAGCCAAGACCAGGGTGAACCTCCGCAAAAAATCTTCCCTTAGATACACTAACACGATCCACCTCACGTCCCCATTCTCTCCAGACCCTGCTCCTTACATTGATCATCACATCATCAGGAGTGAGACCAACCGATATAGCCTCACCAGTCAATCTCGCATTCTCCGCCGCCCTATCAGCCATTTCGTTTTCTGCAATTCCCTTATGGGATGGAACCCACACAATTTCTAAGAACTCAAGAAGTGTAGCCAACTCAAAAATTTCAGCAACAATATAGTTATCCACATTTCTATTTCTTATAGCCAAACAACCATTGAGACTATCGGTGATCAATACCACCCTAACGATTGACAACTCCAAGACACATTCCAACCCCTTCCTTATTGCCAGGAGTTCAGCTGTTAAGGTAGACATACCCCACAAAACCCTATAGCCACACTCAACCCCCCTCTCAGGGACAACCACCCCCAATCCAGCCACACCCCCCGCCACAGACGCATCAGTCGCAACCACAACAGCTCCATCAGGAAATCTAGCTCTTTTTTCACACATTATGACCCTTACAACTTCACAACTGATATCTTTTTTTGGGCCCAAACTACCCAGAAAACCGGTATTGACATTAATTTCACCCACCCCCTCAACAGAGCGTACTGACCCATATCTAAGACACTGAAATAGCTCCCTATACTTCGTCCAACACACCTCATAAGGCGTGTCACCTACACCTTCATCAAGTATGCTACCAAAATCAGGAAAGATTTTACACAACCTCAGTATTTCCCTTACCGTAGCCAGCTCCGCTCTACGATCCGGAGGCAATTCATTGGCCAGGATATATAGGACATGATTTGGAGTGCTATGAGTTAACCCCATACTCCTTCTGATATGCTTGTTGGTTGCCGTATTAATTTTTTTGTCTAGGGCCTTTGATTCATTAAAGGACAGTGATCTCGCATATTCCATTTTTGATCTTATTAGCGACGAAAAGAGGAGCAGAGCATTTTTAGGACAGATACCAAATCTAACACCACTAAGTAGTCTTACAACTCGTGCATTGCTCTCCGCAACCTTCAGAGCACTGTTATAGTGGGTGCCACTCTTCAGATTCTTGGTAAAGGTCCAACCCAGAAATCTAAAATCCTTAACACAGGGTACAGCAGTGTCAGATATGCTCAGCATGAGATTGTGTTTGGACTTAAATAACATACATTTCGACTTGTTACTGCTAATCATCAAGCCAATTTCGGTCGTCCTCCTTACAAACATATCCAGAGCATTCTGGAGCCTAAGATTTACGTCCACAACACTCCCACCACCAGCAAGAATAATAAAATCGTCAGCAAATTGGACCAAGAATACATCAGTTTCCACACCCTCATGCAGTAACGAGGTGTAGACATTAAACAAGACAGGACTTAGAGTGCTCCCCTGAGGAATACCACCCACAGCTGCAAATTTCTGCCCTCTCATCATCAGCACTCTTTCTTTAAAACATTTAACTATCCAATTTATATAGGCCAGTGGCACCTCACATGACAACAACCTCAAATAAAGCTTGCCTAGGTCAACTCTATCATAAGCACTATCCAAATCGATGCTCACAACACCAACAAACTTATGAACTTTATATAAGCTCGCAATTTTCTGCCTAATAACCCCCAAGCACATTGACGCCGACCTGCCAGCCCTATAGGCAAAGGAGTGCCGAGGCAGAATACCCTTATTCTCAAGAATGCCAACAAGGACTTCTTTAATGCGGGCATTTATGACTTTTAGAGCCACATTAATCAGTGATATGGGCCTATAGCTCGAAACATTGGTAGGGTCCTTGCCAGGCTTCAATATAGGAATAATCCTTATGCACTTCCATTCTTCAGGGAGTTCCCCAAATTCAAAGGTTCTATTCAAATATTCAACAAACTTAACCTTCCCAGCATGTGATAAACTTTTCAGCATGGCAAAAGAGATTCCATCCGAGCCAGGGGCAGAACCAGACTTGGAGCCAAGATAACCATCCAGCCACTCAACGGTCAGACCCAGCAAAACTACCCTGCCTGTATCCTTCAGTTCAGGAATGAGGGATGGAGAATTAACCTTTTCCACAACCATTTCCATGAATTTCAAAACCATATCACCGTCCTCAAAAAGATTCACTCTCTCACCACTACCCTTCATCCTTCTAACCGTTCTCCAAAAATCCATAACCTCCCCCCTCCTCCCCATGTCCTCAATAAAATCGTCCCAATCTTTCCTTTTTGCAACCTTGACCTTCCTTCTGAAAATGGCATTCAATTTATTGTGTTCTATCAGGTGGGCAATGTTTCCAGTTTTGTTGAACCTAGCCAGAGCATTGCTCTTTAGTCTAAAAAATTTATCAATTTCAGGGGACCACCATCTTTTAGGCACGAACTTATTTCCACCTTTAACAGTAATAGTCGATTTTTTGATGACGTTCTTGAGTTTTTCCATGATGCTCATGTTCTCCAGATCACCCGATCCAACTCTGCCTAATGACGTCATAAGCTCCTTCCTCGCCAAGATCCTTCTAATGGGACGGATCACCGACAGATCCACCTCAAACATAATGGGAAGGTGAGGGCTACCCCCAAATGAAACATTTAGAGTTTTCCAAAGAAATTTAGCATTGCAAAAGTTAATGAACGTGATATCAAGCACACTTTTCGAAGGATTTCCATTTCTAGTGATGCAAGTGAAATCACCATTGTTGATACTCCTGAACCCGTAGTCACTTGCGATGCTACTAAGGATTTCACCTTTTCTATTAGTGAAAGAATCACCCCATTCTATGTTTCGGGCATTGAAATCACCCGCAACGATTGCCCTACCTTTTTTGATTGCATTGAGAAAGATTCCATCTACAACAGATTTGAAACTACCAATGTCCAGACCAGGACTTAAATAAACCGAGCCAAGTGTAATTACTCCTTCGTCACACTTGATTGTAACCATAGTAGTGTTCTCCAAACCAGGGGACAAAACCTTGACTGGAACGAGTTCATTCTTAGCAATGACAGCAGTCCCACCGTACCCATCAGCTCTATCGCTTCTCACAACTGAGAACCCACTGAGCGAGACCCGGTCCGACGGAAGTAACCAGGTCTCGCTCATAAGCAGGCAGCCAACATTGTTGTTTAATGAAAATCTTTCAAGTTCATTAATAATGGGTCTCACACTTTGACAGTTGTACTGCAGAAATCTCATGCTACAACGAAGGATCCTGAATCAACATTCTCCGTCAGAATGTTATTTACTGATTTAATCAACATAATTAGCAGACTAATTATTTCATTTTGAGAACTAATTCCGTCAGACTTTAAAAGCTCAATTATTTTTTTGGTTGATTCTACTAACTTGTCCTTTAATTGGGACACTGTTTTTATTTTTAAAAATTCAAAACGTTTTTGAAATGATGTGTTTCCGTTCTCATCAATATCGACCTCGAAATCATTCCGCTCATCTCCAGAAGGAATTGGTTCAACATCCGCCGATCCCACCACCACATCACCTCCACTTGCATCCACCCTTGATATGGGTCCCGTAGAAGAATCCCTCATCACCAAGACGTTCGCCATCCTCCTACTAATATCTTTCGAAATCATAAGAGCTCTAGTTTTCTGCTCCCTGATTCTAGCCTGGCAGCTCCAGCTAAAGGCCGGATGCCGTTCACCACAATTAACACAATTTATCTTCCCCTCACAATCATGTTCCCCATCACCACATTCCTCACCACACCTAGCACAGGTCACATGACTTCTTTTGCAATACATGGCAATATGTCCAAAACGCTGGCACCTGAAACACCTTACCGGGTCAGGAACAAATTCAAACATTTTCACAATCGTATATCCCAGCTGAACCTTTTCCGGCAAATTGACTCCACGAACAAACACCTTAACTCTTTCCACTGGAACCCTCTCATAACCCTTCTCACCCCTCACCCTTCTAAACTCCCTGAACACTTTCAAAAACTCAAACTCCGGATTATCCTTATTTAACATTTCCAGCAACAGAACCTCATCCAGATCCACCTCAATCCCCCTCAAAATGCCCGCCCTTGCAACAGCACTTAGAGGAATATACACTCTGTAAGAGTCATCAAGACCGTGACTATTGACAAATTCGTTTGCATCCGCACCACTCTTAAGTTCCACAACACATCTATCAAAAGCAACCCTTCTTATATTTTTAATTCCTTTGTCATTCTCCGCCTTCAAAGACCTGCCTATAGCCAGAGGGTTGATTCCCACTCTTTCACCACCTTCCGCCCTCTGTCTGGAGATCATCACCCTATAGGACGCTCTGACCTCGCCCCCATACTGGAATGAGGAGATCGCCCCACTCACACCGTCACCCGCGGACCCATCCAAAACCTCATCAACCACACCACCACCATTCCCATCCACAACCTCCACACACTCACCACCCCGATTCCCACTCGCCTCCAAGACTCCTCCGAGATCATCTCGACCACTGATAGCTTCATCGCCAAAAATAATTCTATTTATGCTACCGGCTCGCATCGCTCTGGTATCCACTGCCATCTCACCTCCTGCCAGTTCTTCACAAGCTTTCTTTGAATTTTTTTCCTCCACCACAACTTTCATTTTTTTGGTAGATGGTCCTTTTTCATTTAGTCTTTCCGACTTGTCAAAATTAATATGCTTGTTTGAGCCCTTCCTCTTCATCCCGACACAATCTAACAGTTTAAAAATTTCTTGAAAAACTTTAAGCCTTATCTGCTTATTTCCAGGCTAACCACACTAAAAAAGTACCTCAAAAAACACAGGATTATTCAAATGTATGAATTAACCTGATACAGCTTAAAATGACGAAGACCGTGGAAATATTTAAAACAATTCACAATACACTAAAAAGTGAAATCGGCTTCCTTAATCTAATCAAGGAACAAAGAGAATCTCAATTGGGGACTGTTAATAGTTACTACTCAATACCAAACCACGTTTCAATTGCTGTCAAGATTAATCCGTGCGGCGACAATATGTCTCCAACTAATCGTGATAAACCTGTGTTTATTCCTTTCAATTTTTTACTTCACAGCTTTTATATCCACAATTTCAAAAACCAAAGCAATAAGTTTTTGGAGTCTCTTTGCCCCTTATCAGAAATAAGTAGGAAGAAACTAAAACTTGACACCGCTAATTGACCGCTAGTTACAACCGTTACTTGCTGAAGACAAGTACAGCCCAACCAAAAGGTCTTCACTCCACGAATGAATTTATATCTTCCAGAAGAGGAGGAAGAACCGTTATCACAGCAAAAAGAACCCAAGCTCACTTACCTTTACAAAATGAAACCTTCAAAGTGAAAATTTCCTCTTAAGTTGAAGTGCTCAAAAACACAGCTTGAAATCTCAAGAACACAAATTACAAAGAAACTCAAAATCTAAGTAAAACACACAAGACCAATATGGCTACCCCGTGATGCCCTGCAAAAGCTCGCTAAACTGGTGACCGACTCCAAAGGCTGCCAAGAGAGAACTGACACCTTCTATCTAGGAATGTAAATGACCTAGCTAGAAAAAAAATTACCTTCATGGACTCGTCGTAACTTAATAGCTGAAGATTAGGAGGAAGACTAGCATGGAAGGAAATCTTTTTCACCCAGTCGTTCATGATCTCCAACGATGGTGCTTCGAAGAGGAATTCGGATAAATCAGGGAGCTTCAGTCTAAAGACATATTTCTTTTTCGTGTAGTCTTCAGCCCTTTCACATTTAGCGTTCAAAATATTTACGGGTGCAGTGGCTGCTTTCTGGTTTATAAAATCATTCTCATCCTTGAAGAAGCACAGTAACTGGCCGCAGAGGACAGTGTGAAATGTCTTCCACGATCGGACTGGAGCTCTTCTGCCTCCAGTAAGTTCGTGCTTTCGGTCTAGAATTCCCTGGATTTCAACTGGTGGTAGATCAATTGGTTCGCCCTTTTGATTTTTTCTGAAACTTTGGGCTCGTCGCCTCGTCGTGAAAGAAGGAGTGCGTTTAGGTTGCTTTTGAGCCACTTTCATGCTCTCTGCTCGCTTCACTGTGCCTTCAGATCCCCGCCGAAGGCGATCAACAAATATTGGGCCTGATGGTGATTTTTGCAGACTGTTATAAGTTTCATCAAATCGACTTAAGCTAGGCGAATTAGGAGAGTACGGACCGCTTACAGTAACCATTGGATTGGAGAAGATTGGTGTTTTTTCCGTCACGCCATTGGTTTTGTTCTCAATTTGTTTTCCAACTCTTCTACGTTCTTCATTAAGCCGCTGTAGCTCTTTTTGTTTAAGAGCTTCGACCCGTTCTTTATCAAGACGCTCTTTCTCAAGCCGCTTAGCAACCTTTTCTTCTTCTAATTGTTTTCTGAATCTTTGTTCTAAAAGGGTTATTCTTCTCAAAGCATGGAATTTATCTTCTTGAGCAGCGACTGTTTTTTCAAAATCCTGATGACGTCGGATTAGATCTTCTACTTGTGGAATTGAATCTCCTAATTTAGATTCCTTCAACAAAGGCTCTCTGCTGCATATCCAGTTTTCTAAAATTTCTGCATCCTTTAGGAAGAGTCTTGTATCTAAATTCAGCTCGTAGATTTCTTTCCTTTGTTGCAGTGTTCGGGATAATAACTCCCTTCTTTGATTCAGAACCTGAATTTTGTCTTCAATTTCATGGGCAAGGAAGTGCTTTTCCCTAATTAGCTTTTCCCCGTTGGCAGTAAATCGCTCAAAAGTATCATCTCGAGATCTAATTTCGGTTGTATGTTCTTTAATGCTGCCTAGAAGTGCTTCAGCCCCGGCTACTGTTGTTGCTAGTTCTGGTGCTGTTATTTTAGCCAACATCTCATTGATCCATGCAACAAGCTCTCTGTATTCATCGAAGTATGATTGAAGTTGTTCGGCTTGTTGCAATTTTCCCTTCCTAGCATCTGTTTTTGTCTTAAGATCAGTCCACGCGGCTAACACTTCTTCCTTCTTTGAGTCGATGTGCTCCTGAGCATCAGGGTACACTTCGCCAAGTTTAGATGCCTCACCCATCACAGAATCGACCTGCTCGCGGACTGCAGCAAGCTCAGTCTCGAAGACAGAATGCTTCCTGATCAACGCCTGTATCGTTTCTAAATCTTGACCGTAATCTTCCGACATCAGAGCTGACTCCTTCTCATTGACTAACGAAATTGTTTCATCAGCCGTTCTGTCGTAGACATGGACTTGTTTTGCTCCGGCTAAGGCATCTTGGCGAGCACTGACTAGATCTTTCAGTTCTTCCCAAAGTTGCTTGGTTTCATCTCTCTTTGCCTTTATAGTCGCCCTGTAAGGATTATTCTCCTTAATTAGAGCCTCTCCTTTAACCAGACTCGCTTGAACTCGGCCTTCATTTGCCTGAAGATTCGACACAAACGACTCAAAAGCTAAGATTAATTGTTCGACATGTTCAACATCTTCACCGTAATCTTCGGAGGATGTTACACTGATTTGCTCATCAATCCATTCGTGCAACTCTTCAGTTTCTCGCAGGAATTCGTACAATTTTTTGCTTTCAATAAGGCGCTTTTCTCGTTCTTCAGATAGCTTCATCAGTTCTTCATATTGGCTCGAAACTAATTTGCTTTTGTTTGTTATATTCGTGCTGTCGAAGTGGTTACGTTCCACTAAACTAGACGACAGTTTTGATACTTTTTCTATGGATGATTTAAAGGCCACTAGTTCTCTTTGTAGAACCTGAAAATCATATTAGGAAAATGTTTATAAATTATTCACTGTTTTAAAACTATGTAGAATTAAGTTTAAATACAGAGCTGGATTGAATTTACTTTTACAAGAAACAATTAAAACTTCAAAATTTAATTGAAATACTAAAAAATAAATGTAATTAAATAAAAGTAGTAAAATAATCGTTTAAAATTAATCGTTTAAAATTAACAATAAAAGAGCCTTTCATTAAATTTTTGTAAAATTCTTCGTAACTTACCTCTAACTTTCTTTGATGTGACTGCACCGACGACTCATCCTTTCCATAATCCTGCGATGCCAAGATTGGCTGCTTCTCCTTAAGCCATGCTTCAGCTTCGTTCGCTTCCACATAAAACATTTGGCTTTCAACAGCATCTAGAAGTCTAAGACGACGAATACTTGCAAGATCGCGAAGCTGAGCCAGCTTCGTCTGCAGCGAATCACACTGTGATTTGACCTGATCAGACGCAAAGTGTCCGTCTCTGATCATCTGTTGACCTCTTTGATGCAACGAAACAATCAACGGCTCTTGAGAAAGGATTTCCGCTTCAAGGGCTTGGTGCTTCTTCTGCAGAACTTGAACGGCAGTAAGGCTTGATCCCAAATCAGTTGAAGCAGCCACGACTTGTTTCTCATTCAGCCACTGCAATTCATCTTCAGCGTCTCTAAGGAACTGCTGAAGCAATAGTGAGTCTTCAAGATTCTCCCTTCGAATAGTCAAAGGCTCTTGTAAAGAATGGTACCTCTTTATGGCGCTCATTGCCCTTTCATGAATCTCATCCTTAAGGAAGTGATTCGCTTGGAAGAACTTTTCGTCATTTTGCTTGATTTGGTCGCAAACTTCTGCATGATGAGCCACATCAGCTTCAAGTCGTTCATGTTTTTTCATCAAATTATTTGCAGTCCCCAGATCTTTTCCATAGTCGTCGCTAGAAAGATGTGACTCGACCTCATCCATCCAGTTGTTGAATTCATCCATACTTCGATTGAATGTAAGAGCCTCATAAGCTTGCTCTAATTTTTCCTTTTTCTCCTTCGAAGCAAGCTGTAATTTATTCCAGTCGTTTTCAAGAACTTCTAAATTTTGCTGAATTTCCGTGCTAGCAAAGTGGTTGGCTTTAATCAAGTTTTCACCTTCCAAAATTACGTTACTAACCCTAGTAGCATTAGTAACCAATTCTGTGTCAAAGGCTGTATGCTTTTGGATTTTGCTCTGTAAATTACTGGGCTCGCGATAATTTTCGTCTACAGCGACTTGCATTTTTTGTACCAACCACCTTTCGATTTCGTACAAATTTCTTAAGAATTGCTGCAATTGTCTCGATTGTATAAGTTTTTGCATTCTCTCATTGGAAGAGGCAATTAATTTTTCCTTTCTTCTTAATAAGTACCCTAATCGTTTATTGATTACATCGGCGTCTCTAGGTTCGCTCTCTAGAATAGATTTAGCGAATTTCTCAAGTTGTTCAACATTATCGGAGACAAGAATTTTTTCGAACGCTTCGTGTTTCTTAATCAACCGTTCCACAGCATTATACGAGTCTCCTAAATCGTCGTTGTTCAAGAAGGCCTCCTTGTTTGCCAGCCAATTTTCAACTTGTTCGGACTGTGATTTGAATAGTTGCAATTGATGAGCTTCTCGTAGACGCTTCGCCCTTTCATTCCACGCTGAATGCAGGGTCTTGTGGAGCTCACTAAGAATCAACATATATCTATTGACCTCGTCTGATTGTTTAAGGTCTTGCAGACTCTCACCATGCGCTTTCAAAGCTGTGAAGATCCGATCTCGACCTTCGATTTCAGCCTTTCGCTCTTGGTGAAGTTCAAGTTGGGATTCACATTCAGTTATTGTAGTTGGTGTTGGTGATGAGTTCATTTTCTTAATTATATCATTGACCCATAGTTCCAACTCTCGAATGTCCGAGACAAATTTGTGAACTTTGTAAGCGTCGTTCAACTTATCCCTATGTTTAATACTTAGATCTTGCAAATTATTCCAACTCTTTTTCAATTCATCAAGTTTTTTGTCAATGTCTTGTAGGCGATCGGGGTACTTTTTCTTCAGAGTCATGGCATCACGTTCATGTTCATTGATCTTCTGCTTAACAGCAGTCATATCACGTTCAAGAGTATCTTCCTTTCTGATCAATGCTTCAACAGCTGCTAGATCGCGTCCAGTATCATCAGAACTCATGGCTAGAGCCTTTTCGGCAATCCTATCAGAGGTGTCGTCAACATCTCGATTGTAGACGTGAATTTCATACGCTCCTCTCAACAAATTTCTGTAGGCATTCAAAGCGACTTGTAGCTCCTTCCATTTGCTGTTAAAGTCATTTCTACGTTTATCAATAATCTTCGCCTCATTTGGCGCCTGTCCTTGACTAATTAGTTTGTCGCCCAAATTGTTGATGTGTTTAACTCGTTGATCATCAACTCGCATGTCCGAGTCAACATCGTCAAGCTTTCGCATCAACGCATTGCAATGTTCTAAATCCCTGCCGGTGTCGCTGGCTTGAATCATCAATTCTTTGTCTCTGATCCAAGCTTCGATCTTCTCCAATTGATTGTTAAATTCAAGAATATCTTGAGCTTCTTCAAGACCTCGACCACGTTGTTCTAACTCATAAAGCAGGGATTTCCAGGCATTAGCCATTCTGTCAATCGCATCCTTAATTTCTTGAGACGATTCATGTCTCTTAGCAATAAGGAGCTGACCAGTATCTTGTATTTCTTTAATTCTTATCTGATTTGCAGCTATTTCAGCTTGGAACGCTTGATGCTTTTGCAGTTTCTTTATCTTCTCCTCCAAATTGGATACTTCAGAATAATTAGCTACATCAGCCTCCAGTTTCTTTTTCCTTTCGTTAATCCAAGATTCTGCTTCGGCACAATCTCTGACAAACTGAGCATAAAGCAAAGCATCTCCTAATTTTTGTTTCCGTACTGCACAAAGGTCTTTAACTTTTTTTCTTCGCACAAGTACTTCGCTTAAATGTTTCTGAATATTTGGACTGTCGTAATGGTGTTGTTCAAGTAGTTTCCTACCGTGTTCTTGTAGAAGAGCAACCTTCTCCTCTTGGGTATGAATCAATCGTTCCAGCTCATCATGCTTCTTAATCTTATTTTGCACATCTTCAACTGTTTGACCAAAATCTGAACTGGATAGAGTTGCTTGCTGTGAACTGGAGAAATTATCAATTTGTTTAGCGTCTCGTAGGAAGCAGAACAAATCAATCTTTTGTTCCAAAATAATTTTTTTCTTATTCCACGCTGCATGTAATTTCTGTCGTTCATCTAACATTGCTGCGCATTTTTCTTCCACTTCAGCTGCAGCATAGTGCCCAGTTTGCACCATTGAGTCACTTAACTCGTTCAAATATCTGAACTTTTCTTCACGAGCCTCGATTTCTCCATAAATAGCGTCATGTTGAATTCTCAAAGCAGTTAGTCCAGCTGCATCACTAACGTGTTCTTCGGCTTGAATAGTTGCTCTGAGGCTTGATGACCACGACATCAAATCTCTCACGTCTGTGAGGAAATATTGAAGATCGCAGCTTCCTGCTAATCGATCACTTCTTGTCGCAGATCTCTCTTTCAGATCATTCCATGCCGTAACGACTTTTTCTTGTTGTTGAGCAATTGCAACTGCATTTGAGGGATATTTTGCTTGTAGTCGCACAGAATCTTCAACTAACACTTGAAGCTGTGCCTCCAAAGCAACCAAATCATTTTCAAAGCCTTCATGTTTTCTGAATAGAGCCAGAGCAGAATTCAGATCTTTGCCTAATTCAGAGGATAAAGCTGCGTTCTTGTCCTGTAGGAATTGTAGGCATTTTTGTACTCGAAAAAGAATTTAATTAAAACAAGATTAGTACCTGTATTCTAAAGAGCGCTTCTGCAACATCACGATGGAATCTATGAATTTCACCAGCTGCATGAAGCTTTTGTTCCCTCTGGTTTAGCAGCTTCAGTAGATTTTCCCACGAATTTCTAGAGTAGAGTTAAATTGTTAATGCTTGGGTAAGCAAACTATAACCAGCCTCAAATATAAAGGATAAACGAAAATAAAAACCAGAAAAGAATAAAAGTACGAAAAGAATTTTCGATCTATATATTTGTTAAATATAATGGGTTTTAAGATAAATAAATACACCATACCTCAAATGTTCCTGCCTCTTCTCAATATCAGACATATACGGACTATCCGTTTCAATAAGTTTCTTCGCAAGAACTTCACACTGATCCACTCTATCAGCACCAACCTCCACTCGGTGTTTTAGATCATCAAATTTGTTTTGAAGTACCTATCAAACCAAGATCATCAAATCCAACTTTCAATCATATCTCTTAAAATCTTACAGTCAAATGTTCATAGTCCTGGCCATAATCTTCCGATGAAGCTGCCTGTTCCTGTTCTCTAATCCACTGCTCGACTTCATCAGACTCCAGGAAATACTCGTGCATGTACAAACTCTCCATCAATCGCATTTGTCTTTGATTTGCCAATTTCTGCAGAGATTTTAGCATCTTTTCAATCAACTGCTGTTTCGCCGCAAGTATTTTACTATCAGGATGATTTGCTCCCACCATCGCTGCACAATTGTGACCCATTTCAGATACGATGCCAGAGTACGTGTCTAATTCTAATTCGATAGCCTAATAAATTATGTGGAAGTTAATTTTTAGTTAGTATAAAAAAATGGAGAAATTTACTTTATGTTTGGTCAAAAGTTTAGTAGCTGAATCTCTGTCACGTCCATAGTCCGTTGAACGTAAAACATTATTGCGCTCTCCAAGCCAGGTCTCAATTTCCCCAGCTTCAGAAAGATACTGTTGAGCTTTTAAGGACATTTCTAACTTCTTCATCCGTTCGCTAGTATTAGCCTCCAGATCAGACCACGCTTTTCTCAAATCATCACAAAGTTGAGCAACCTGTCGCAAAATCTCATAAAAATATATCTCATAAAAAGCAATTGTTTTACTAATAATTACACTCTTCTTCTCAGGATGATTTTGCTCTATTAAATTTTGTCCAGCGGTTAAAGCCTTGTTAATCATCGGTTGATGACCCTTGATTTCAGCCTCCAATTTTTTATGTTTCTTGAACAAAGTCTGCGCTTGATGCAAGTTCTGGCCAATCTCAGTTGAAGTTGCAGCTGGAGTGTGTTCATTAATCCATTGGAATTCAGTGTCCAACTCAAAGACGAATTTGTGGTAGTTCAAACTTTCTTCTAGTTCAGCTCGACGTTTTTTGATTGGTTCTCTGAGGTGCTTGAAGCGATTTTGAATTTCTCTTGTTTCATCTTTGATATTCTTAGCGTTAAAATGACCCTCGTGAGCCATTTCTTCGCCAGAAGACACCAGCTCTTCGATTTTCTGTTCCCATAGCGTTATTTCTGATTCTAACAACTAATAAATACAATTTTAGAATTGGAATTATTTTAATTCATTTTGCTTCCTACCTGGTGTTTGTTGATCAAATCTTTACAGCTTCTGAGATCATTTCCTACGTCTTTGCTTTGCAGTGCTGTGTCTAATTCGTACACTTTTTTCTTAGCGTCATCTATTGCTCGATTGTGTTCACGCTGCAAGAGAGCCTGCTCCAATTTTCGTCCTAATCGATAAAAAGCAATATTATTTACAAGATATTTGAAAAAGATATTAAATTCATCGTCGAAGCTAAATAAATGTAATTTTATAAACCTTTATCTTCAGACAACAATAGAAGATCCTTCCACTTTTTATTCAAGTCAGCAACCATTTTTTCAATCTCAGGAACACGATTTTTGGATGCCATCAAGGCTTCAGCATCCTAAAATATTTACAAATTAATTGAAATGATCATTTTCAAAAATATATTTCTTTTCTTTTACCTTGTTAATATTTCTCAACTGTCCCTCATTTGCTCGCAACTCCCTCTCAAAAGCCTTGTGCTTTTGTAGTTTACGAGGAAGATGCGATAAATCCCGATAGTTTTCATCACCAGCAATTTTCATTTTGTCATTCAGCCAAGAGTTAAGATCTCCAGCTTCCGCTGAGAATTTCTGAAAATCTTTCGACGCCTGCAGTAATCGCTTTCTTTCAAAAGCACGTTCCTTCACAGCACGTCTTTTGGCTATGACTTGATTGCGACGATCATCGATGCTACAGGAATAAAATATTTAAAATTCAATACAATTGTTTGTAATAGTTTAAAATTTACTATTTTGAGTCGTAATGCTTGTTTGTAATTAGCTTATCAGCGTGGTCTGAGAATGCTTTCAAAATCTTATCTTGGGCTATGAGAACTTTTTCAAAGTCTTCATGGCGTTTAAGAATTGCTTCAACCTCGTCAAGTGAATCCTGAAATTTTAATAAATTAAAATTTTATAATCAACAGTTTCTTAACTCATAATCACCCCTAAGTTTGAATATTCCAAAAATGCCTCGTGACTCTTTGTAGTAGCATCAATTTTGTCAGCTTCCCTGTTGAATATTTGGAGTTCAACGCACTGTTGAAGCCACTTCTGTTTTTCAGCCCAACCCCTGTGGATGGCTTCTCTTTCGGCGTTAAGTCGTTCCATGACCTTCTTAACTTCGTCAATGTTAGAGTTTCCTTCGGTAAGTTGTTCTCCCAAGTTGATAATTTCGTCAAATTCGTGGTCACGGGCTTTTATTTCATCACCCAGTTCGTTATGTTTTTTGAACAAGTTATTAGCTGTTTCAACATCTCGGGCGGTCTCATCTGCATTCAACTGCTCCTTGACGGAATCTATCCAAGCCAAAAGGGTTTTTGCACTATTGTTGAATATCTGTTGACCTACGGCATTTTCTATTCTTTCTCTTAGCTCCACAGCCTTTGCATGGATTTGCTTCCACATGTCCTGGACTTCTTTCTGTCGAGCAGTAACATTTGCTCTTTCCGATGGATAGGCATTTTTGACTCTGTAAATTAATTAGTTGTAAAGGTATGTACCTACTTTGATTACAAAATTAACTTACGAATTTCCTAAGAAATTTACTCTGTTGACCTTCTCTTCCACAGGTGCTAACTCCCTTTCCAGGTTTTGATGCCGCCTCTGTAGAGCCTGCACAGTTTTCAAGTCAGGACTTATCACAGCAGTGTCGAGCTGCAACATTTTTTCGCTCATCCAAACTTTGGCTTCATCGCATGTTCTGTTGAACAGCTCAACACTTGAAGCTCCTTCCAAGTTCTTTTCTTTTTGAGCCTTTGCGTTGTTGAGACGTTGCCATATTTGATGAATTTGCTTTTGTCTTGCCTTGATTTTGTCCAACTGAGAGTGACCTTGACGGGTGAAATTCTCCACCGCAGCATCGATGGCTTCGATTCTCTTCGAGGCTGCTGACAAATCTGTGAGGAATTTCTAAAAATCCAAAAATGTATAAAATAATTTTAAATATAATTAATAAATTACCTCAAATTTCCTTTTGGCACTTTCAACCTTATCAACTTCTTCAGATTTAATCATTTTCTCCTTGTCCTTCATCCACCTCTCAAAGTCATCGCACTCCTTGTAGAATCCGAAAACGCAAATCGAATCTTCAAGGAGAGCATGTCGTTTTTGTGCCATATCCTGCAGCTGGTCGTATGTCGAATTAATTCGTTTCTGCCGCTTTTCAACACTATCAGCATTTTCAGCGATTGTAGATGATCGCCTCTTTACAAGAGGCTTTATTTGTGAAATACTCGCGGGCTTTATCCTCTTAACAGGCACAACCTGCCGAACGAGTATAGTCTTCTTAACTTTTTGCATAGTCTTCACCTTCTCTGCTTTAGGTACTAAACATGTAACTGGTCTTGGTTCAATCTCACGCACATAGTTAGCTGGAACAAAACCTTCAACTCCATTTTCCTTCCGAACACACCACCAATCCGCATTTGTTCTATTTTTTAGAATCATTATCTAGAAGTATATAAATTTAAAAATGGCAATATAAAATTTTATGATCTCGGGATACCTCTCCTTTTTCCATTTTCATCCCTTGTCCTTCGAAGGGATACATTGCTCTTACATGGGGCAATAATTTTGTTTCTGTAACTTTTCGATGTTCGATTCTTTCGACTGGTTCTTCCTCCCATACCTCTTTGGGTACAAGACGAGTTTCGTTAACCCATTCTTCCTGTTCTACTTCAGGAAGTTGTTCTGGCTCTGCTGTAAGCTAAATTTTAATAATTTGTATTAATTGGTTCGAAGTATTAACTTTTTTCCTTCTTTTGGGGCCGGCCGTAGCAAACCATATTTTAAAATAAAATTATGCATAAAAACTTAAAAATCGCTAACAATCACTGACTATCACTGAATAGTGTTTAGTGAAGTAAAAACACAAAAATTGATATGGGGCAATCTTTCTAAATAGGAATACCTACCTAATATATTTTTCGTTCGAAATAGCGATAAATAAAAATAAAATACATACTATAATAGGACGAGACCCCAGACTTTTGCAAACCTCTTTTAACATACCTCCAATGTGCAAATTCCTGCCTTAACCAGTTTTTCGGCCTGTTGATTTAAATTTAGGATGTCTCCAGAGTACGCATTCAGCTCCCCTTGAAGATCTCGATGACGCTGCAACAAAGCTTGAGCTGAAGGTTCATCAGTTCCATAATCATTCGAAGCGACCAATGCCATTTTCTCATTAAGCCAAGACTCTGCTTCATTTGCATCAGCATAAAATTGGTATGCTTCAGCGGCATCATCCAACTGTCGCTTCCGAAGATCAACCAAATCTTCAAGGGCCTTCCAGTGCTCCTCCAGGGAATCAATTCTAGACTTTATTTCCGATGATCTTGGATGCTTCTCGGAAATTAATCTCTTCCCAGCTTCGGCCATTTGGATGGATTTTGGTTTTCTAACTTTAATCTCATCTTCCAAAGCTTTGTGTTTTTGTTGCAGAGAAAGCACTGCTCTAAGGTCCTTTGCTGTAATTCCAGTTTTACAAATTCTCTGCTTATCGACCAGCCAACCCTCCTCGTTGTCGTAGTCTTCCATGAATAAGTAGAAATTGCGAGCTTCTTCCAATCGAGCTCTTCTTTTTGCGCATAATTTGATCAGTCTGAAAATGGTAAATGAATGAATGGAAACATCGTCTCTAATGAATGAAATGTAAGCGCCGTACACTGCGTATGCCTTTTCGAGGTCATCCAATTTTTCCATGAGTAAGGGCACATCTTTCTGATCGCTAGCCTTAAAGGCCTGCCCTTGTCTTATGAATTTTTTTAAGGTTTCACCTAAAGCGTTAACTTGCAACTCTTGGAGGGAGTGTGTCTGCAAGAGTTCTTCAACACCAAGAAGATGTGGACCAACATCTTCGGAGGCGAAATGAAGTTGAAGCTCCTGGATTGATTCCATTGTAGTTGCAATTTCCCTTAAAAGGTTCATCAAATTGCTCATCAATGACAAGTTGTTCTTGTGGTTTTCAAGAAGTTCCAGCAGCTTCCTCCACTTCTCCATGACCTCCTCCTCCCGCCGTTTCACCCTTTCTTTACCATGATAGTTCTCCCTCTCCAGTTCATTGGCCATTGCGGTTAAGTCGTTAAACCTTTCAACTCTAGCAAGAATATCCGCCGAGATCGCTTCATGTTTCTTAAGTGTCGCATCGACCTGCCGAAGGTACCTGGGATCCGACAAAACCTGAATCATCTCTTTCAAATATCCCTCGCGCAGAACGGACTGTAATTGAATGCAGAAGGTGTAATTAATATGACTCCGTGCTTCCGCCTTGTGACGCAATTTACCTTCTTTTCAAACTTATAGTTCAATTGTTCTAGTTTTTCTTGGCGCAACAATTCTTCGCGGAGTGCTACTTCACGGTTGTGCTCAGCGTTCTCCAGACCTTGCCAAGCCTTCTCGATATCGTTTACAAGTTGACCATCCTGAGGGGTGTACTGGGGTTGATTAAGGGATTTTAGTAAAGTGTTTATTGTGAAGTACAGAGCCTCGATTTCACTTCTCTCTTTGTATCTGCAGAATTTAAGAAATTTTTTTATATCTAATTTACATCAATTCAGTGTAAAAAATTACTTTGGTGGTTTTTCAATTGTTCGATACTCCTTGAATATCAAGAGCTCTCTTTGGATACCTTCTAAAGAATTTGGAAAATCTCGCTTTTCCAACTCCATCGTTTTGTGTCTAATCCAGCTAAGAAGTGTCGTCGTTAGTCTTTCGTATTGTGCCTTTTTCCTGTCTGCATCCATAAGTTGTCCGACAATCTGAAATAATAATAAAATACCTTTTTATCAATATCCATTCAAAACAACACCAAAATTATGGCTAAAATTTCAGTTTCTGCAATCAGAGAAGTTAGTAAACCAACTCAACTACAGAAATTGAATAGTTAAACACAAAAATAAAATAATAATTTAAACTTACATTTGCGATACGTTTCCCGCTTTTCTGTTCATTTTTCATTCGAGCAAATGTGTGATAATATGAAGCAACGTATGTTAGAATGGACTTTTCGTCGGGTCTAGCAGAGTCCACATCTTCCGCATCAAGAAGTCTGAAAGACGATAATAAAATCATAAGTAACATTGTAGTTAAGTTTTAAAAAAATAATTTTAATTACCTTGGAATACCTAATTCACTACTGGCTGTATCAAATGCATGATTAAGATTGTCAATGTGTCTGCCTGGTACTAAGGAGGAATAATCGAACAAATCAGGTCTATGTGAATGAATTAAAGCGTTGAATCCTAATCCTGACCTCCATGATGATGTAAAATCCTATTTGAGTAGCAATTTATTTTGATTAAATCATTTAATTTTGCAAAACTGCAAACGTATTACCTGAATATTAACACCTTGGTACCCGTGTGTCTTCCTTTGACACCACAATAAAAGAGCATCTTTGGCTGAACGCTTTTCAGAGGATTCATTTTCTTCATCCTTTTCATAAAACAAAATATAAACAGATTATTAACACAAAATTCAGCTTCGTTTTTGTAAATCTAATTACCACATCAATTTCAATTTCTTGAATTTGGAAACGAAGGATAATTGTCCAAATTAAACCCAAAATTAATCTTGGATTACCATCTACAATATCTTCTGCTCCTATTGATTCTAGACGAACCTGAGAAAAAAACCAAATAAATAATAGATTTTACAGCATATCATATGTAGATCTTAAAATTGAATACCTTTGATTTGAAATACATTTTATATCTACCTTGGAAATTTATAAAATATGCTTTTATGCAAAAACAAGAAAAATCTCAAATAAATATCATCCCTCTAAGAATTTTTGTTAGAACCTAAATCCCTTTGAGATATTTAGATATATATTTGACTGTTCCTATATTTTATGGATGCTCGGCGGTTTTAAAAAGTCGAGTATTATCTTGATATTTACACTCTTCATTTTTTTTTAGACATAAACAGGTCACACACCTGAATACTCTACCAAATATGTATTACAACAAATTTTCAAAGAAAAAAAAGCGCACTTTCCGAATAGTTAGCCCAACCTTATAACTATATTAAACCAGCAAAAGACAGAGGGATTAGACTTTTTTAAAATATGGCTTCTGTATGTTAACAATGAAATAAGAACCTATTTAAGGAATATGTGTAGTGTACATATGTACATACATGCATATGTTGTGTCCAAAATTTTTGAACAATATTCATATTCATATTTTTTATTAGCCAAAAGCGAACCTGCCTGCAAGCAGACCTCTCTGACCTAAATTTTAAGAATATATCATAATTAGCGAAACATTCTAGCCATATAAACAGCACACAAGAAATGTGCAAACTTTGTCTATTTGCAACCAAAATACTTCTCACAGGTTCGACAATAAGTCCAATTAGCCCCTATTCAGGCGGTTTCATTGCAAGAGCAGATCTAAATTAGCAGAAATTAAGTAAAAATCGATGACATAATTTGATAATCCGCTCCGAGCTCAAGCTTGGCTTATTCTGTGTACCTTCGAGAATCCAAGCACTGTTAGCATTACTGGCTAAGCCAGGCGACTTTTGCACTTCTTTAACTCCATTTGTCTTATTTTTGCGACAACAGCTGAAGAAAAGAGCTGCGAAAAAAAGCGGTGGCATGATTAATTGAAATCGTGAAGAAAACAGCGCGGCTATTGTGCGCTCGTTCGCCAACTGCCACCGTTCCATTGAGCTCAGGTGAGCCCAAGTGAGCCCAGGTGGGCTCAGGTAGGCGCGTGAGAAGCACGGTTCTGTGCCGTGAATACAATAATTATATTTCACGCCTGATTCCACTCCCAATGGAAGTATTAATTGAGTAAACGGAACTAAGTACCTGCCCTGGGCATATCCATAAAAATGCGGGTGGGTTAAGGTTTTTGTTCCACGTGACCGGCTCGCTTGCTTGAGACGTGCACCTTCTGCCCGCGCTAATGACATAAGTCGCATTCTTTGCGCCGCATATTTTCGCTATTGAGATCTCCGAAATGCCTGAAAGTTCGTTATATTTTCAACGGCTTGGCATGGGGCTCAGAGTTTGGAGTCTCACTCACCAGCCAGTCGAGTGAGCGGAGCTCCAGCTCAGCAAAAACGTTCCGAAGAACTTGAGCGCCATGAATGGCAATTGAGGCCCACGAAACAGAGAAATGGGGCTCTTGTACTACAGGTTGATGTTTGACGCCGAACCAGATACAAATCTCAAGGTAGAAAAACGAATCGACCATCGTCGCTACCCGCCTCGAAAATGTTTAAGATCATGTTATAACCGGTAAGATGACTTTCTTTTCTCAATGAATGTCGAGCGATTTACCTTCGTGTGCAGAAATGCCAGACTCTTGTTGACATTTTCTATTTTATGAACACGCATCCGTCCATTATTTGGCTTGCCCAGCTTCTCCGACGATATGATCTCAAGGAGCTTAAGTAACTTGATGCCGTCGGCCAGGTCGGTGAAGAGATCGTCGACCTCCATTTTTGCCTAGAAAGATATTTTTTTTTTGTTTTTAAATATAAAAAAAGAGCATACATGATACTTATATGATAGATGAAATGCAGGATGCGAATAAAAAGTATGTTTATCGAAATTATGCTCTCTACCCATCATTTCCGTGTAATTAATGAAACTATTTGTGATGATTAAGTACCTTGATTAGGAATGAGTTCATCCATTTTGTGAATGTCTTCTTCTGGATGTGCAGACGTTCTTCTTGAAGTGTTTTTATCCGTTCATTCTCAAATTTGATTATCCCGTCCCGTTGGGTCATGGTGGAGCGGCTTTGTACATGCGACGAATAAACTCCTGGCTCATACTGTGACGCTGAAATTAAAAACACGAATTTTTAAGTAAACAAACACAGTTTAATTTTTTCCTTTAAAACCTTGACTCTAATTAATTCTTCTTAAGAGCATCAAGATTTTTCTACCGGACTAAATTCAACATTTTGGACAGCAAAATTAGTTTGTGAAATGAATCTCTGAAAAAGAATTAGATTCTTAAAATTAAAAACTTAAGTAAAAGTTTAGTACATATAGCATTGAGCTATATTTCGAGCTAGTAAAACTACTACTCTTAAATCAGTTTAACTATTAACTACTCTAAATGCTTTTAACTAAAGTTCCTTTTAAGAAGAAATGAGGTCTAATGAATGATGTATTAATGTAATTTACCAAACACAGAGAATATAACCACAAAGTAATATTAGAGCGATTTATTTTTTATTATATGGCCAACTAAATATTATATAAAACTGAAACTTCCAAAATCGCCTCTCCGACCTCTTAAGAAAAAGTAAAATCGAATGAAATTAGTAGAGACCTTAAAAATTCGAACATTGCAGGTACTTATGAACTGTTTTTATGCTGGGGAGATTTGAATGACCTATCTCTAAGTTTTTGTAATACATATTTAGTAGTATCTATGCCATGACAAATATTCATATTTCCGATAATTGTTAACAAAATTGTCATACTTTTTTTAATAAATTGTTGAATAAAGTTATATAAAATAAAATAATACAAAATTTTAAGGATTATATTTGTCTCCTACTGATTTCACCTCTGTTCAGCAAAGAATTCTCGCAATACTGTATTTAAAGTTAGTCATTATTTCAATATAATAAACTTAGTTATTCTACAAACATTTTCATATTTAAATACCTCTGCTAAAATATACACTTAAAAATTGAAAGTATTTACAAACGTGCAACAATGCAAAATCTTAATATTAAAAATAGCATCCAATTAAATGCGTAGAGGAATGTAACAAAACTGAAAAACGAAAGCTGATCCCAGAAAGTGAAGTCATAAGATTAAGAATATTTCGCTTATCAGCGCAAAAATATCCTTGATACAATTACTCTTGTAAGGCGCTGACGCACAATAATAAGATCAAAGAATGCGCCAGAATGCGCTTTACTTGCTCATTAGCGTCAAGCCCTGAGCGTAATCGCATTGTTATCAGATGTTGTCATCGATCTAAATAGCTAACTGAAAATTCTATAAATGGAGGCCGTTAAACTTTAGTCATATTAATGTCGACTCCGAACTCACAACGACAACATTCGAGTCATAATTACTTCAACAGATAGTGCTAATCTAAACAGCACACAGGAATTGAAATAAATGCACTTCAACCTGAGACCCATGCAGCCACTAGGGGCAGAATTAGCTTTTCAATTAGCCTGAACTAACTGCTTGTCTCGAGGACTAATATTTATTTCTTCAACTTTCTTTGACTCCAGTGGTGCCGCATAAATTTACAGCTCCAAGTGCTTCCCACTTCGAGGGAAGCGCAATTATCGCTCCTTTTCAATAGTTATCAGGGGCACTAATCTTAACGATTCAATGAGTTTGTTGTTTGAGTAGCTGAAGAACGGACTCACCACCGCGCCGTGATTTCGAGCGCTTTCTGTGAGAAATTTAAGATAATTTATTGAATCTGGCTGACATTCATAGAAATCCGAAAGATAGTAAATCAATGGCCATTTGTTACAAGCGAACATGAACTTGATTTTGATGGATTTCTTGGATGCATCCAGAGTTTCAAGTTTTCTTGGCAAACGAGAGTTGATGGATTGTGCTATTTCCATACGCGTGAGAATTTTAAATTAGTTTTCAAAATAAGAACGCGTTTATTGGCAAAACATACTTGATTTTATCTGAAAACTTTGATTCTACTACAAAATTATATTTGTGTAATTGTAGCGCAAAATATAAAATCATAGTAAGATATTAAAGTATTATAGTATGATATAAAGTTTCAAATTTGAGATATCGGAAATGAATCACCAATAATCAGTTTGAAGAAGAAAATAAAACCACATCAGAAATTTTCAAAATTTTTGAATCACAATTTTCGTATGTTTTGTTTCTGTAGGACCAAAATATCGACGACTGACATTTTTGCTCTTCTTCAATATCATAATTCAATTGAAGGACTGATTCTACTGAATCACAACCTTATTAATAGTTAAACTACAAACTTATATTTAATAAAACATCTTTTTATGTCAATGAATAAAAAATACCTGAGCATCTATAATAATACGAATGATGTTGATTGTTGTGTCTACTTGTTGTTAACAAATAAATAAAAGTAGAATGTGCTTACTGCAATTGCTCTTTGTAATTATTGTTTACTATATACAATTTTAATATGCAGATAAAATAGTAGCGAATTTACAGAAAAAAGACAAGTGGATTTGCTTTAAAAATTTCTACGCCACCTAAAACGTAATATAAATTAATCTTTTCTATTTACAAATTCGTAATAAAAAAACCATTCAAAAATAAAAACATGTTTTATTTGCACCATTCATTGAATATTTTCGGTGGTATTGATAACGAAAAATAAACTGCTGAAAAATATCTATTTTAATTTGCATAATCAAAAAAATAAATGTTTCATGGTTGTGTCAACATTTATCGCGCAGTAGAGAATTCCTTCACATTTAAAGAAATCAAGAAAGTACAAAAAAAAAGATAAGTGAATATATTTTCATCTGCATCTACTGATTTAACTATGTTTATACTAAAACAAACATGAAATTGATCTCAAACTAATAATATAAGAGCAATTAAACAAACAAAGTGAGAACAAACCATGAAATTTTATGTTTTGCATATTAAAACAAAACTAACCTGCCAATCTAATAGGGATCAAACGAACACCTCCAAAAGTGTGGCCGGCTGGATTCAAAATAAGTATAAAATAAAATTGAAATAACGTTAAGCAACCAGGTAAAAATGTAGACATTAAAGATATTAAAAATATGGCTGAACATTTTTATTGGATGTTTCACCGAATGCAAACATATAAGTTATGCTGATTTTATGATACATAAAGTAATTTAAAACGACCCCAGCAATATATTTGGAAGGTATATTAAGGAGAATGAAATATTAATAAAATTAGATATTCATAGATTAAATTAAATATTTAAAAGTGTTGACCGACTCGATGAATTATTTTATTCGCCAACTTTTGAAGCATTGACCTCTTATTAAAACAATAATTTATAGAGGATAACTATATTCATTCTATACATACATATACGCGTTAATCATTGTTTGTTACACCTAGTCATAAGATTCGAATTTGTTATTTCAAAACATTGATCGTTTTTGACGCAATTCTCAGACAAAAACTATTTCTGTACAAACTTTTATCATCGATTGCTTTAAAAGTTCCATCATAAATCAAAATCGTATAACTTGCATGTAGACGAACTTGGAATTTGTTTTTTTCAAATTCTATTCTCTTATCACCTAATCAACATTTATCGTTCATATTGAATTACTTTTCAAATTTTGGGTGATAATCTATTTGACTATTTCAAGTATATGAGGTCATAATCCGCGCACCTAAAAAATATTAGATTTATTTATTAAGTTTCGTCAAGAAGTTTGGCTCTAAGAAATTCGTTAGTCATTCTCGCATTCGGCATTGACATTCATTTCATTAGTAAAGAAGTATGGCAAATTGAAGTCACGAATGAACTTGTTTATTTTTTGTGCTTCACTTACTTCAGTTTCAGTATCGGCGCTGTCACGAGCTATTGCAAATAATGACCTCAACATTCAACTCGCGTTTAATGAAATTGTTTGGAATTCTTTCCTTTCTTTATTTTTTCCTTTCCGAAATATGCATTGTGAAACTATTCAATGTTTTTTATACGTCCATTCGATTTGCATAATTTAATTAATGAAAGCCTGCAACCGTAACTTACAAGAACATTTGTGCATGAAAATTGGACGTGATCAAAATTATTTTTAGAGTTCAGAATTTTGCAACTAATTTATACATATAATATGTCAGTATATGTCCTGCGTACCAATTTCTTTAGTTCGCCCTAAATAACTGTAAATATAAATTACTATAATAATTAGATACAAAAATATCACATCAAATTTTTATTTCTAAGATTTGACTGCGGAGAAACTTTTAAAATAATATATTAAAAAGTACACATTTAGAAAGAATGGCTCATATCGTAATTAGATTCAATAAAATCGTTTTAATCCAATGTCTTAGCAACGGCTTCAGTTTCTCTCGAATACTTTTTTAAAATACCATAAAAATATCCGCAAGAAAATACTTTTCATTATTGAAAGTGAAACAAAAAAGAAAATTGGAAAAATATCGCGATAACTAACAACTGCTACATTCTATTGGTACAACAATTTCATAGTTATTTTTTAATGATTGACATCGCACTTGTGGTTATCACAGTCTACCACTCGAGATAAAAACCCATACCAAAAACGCATAAAGCGAGCAAACTGCATGATTTTTTTTCATGTTAATACACATCCATCTGCAATCATGATCGCAGATTAACTTAATTATCCGATCCGAGCACTGATGTCGGTCACATACACTTTTGTACAGCTGTACGTAAGCAAAATTTTCCACTTCCCCTTATTGAGAAGTAAAAAAATTGCTCATGTAATTAAAGTAGAAAGTGAATTCGATCATCGCAGATCAGTACCACACACATAAAACGCATGTATTTGTCAATTGTTTACAAATGAGCAAATTCCACCATTTATCGTTATTTGCTTAGCAGACGGATAACAAGACTGTCGTCGATCACATGATTAAAAAAATACCTATTAATATTAACTCGATTATTGGCAGTTATCTTCATTTTGTAAGATCGTCAATCATTTTACGCAAACATAAACTGAAATCCTTTTCGCTGGTCAAAGGCGATCGCTGCACATGTTACGTAACACCACTGTCGATCACAAATTTTGCAGACCCTAGAGGTCGTCGACGATCGATGGTGTAACTTTATTGCTTTCACTCATAAATCAAAACTTCAATTAGCGCTTGATAGAAATTTTACGAGCTTACCGGAATGACTCCTCTGGGAGACATACTGCCGATATTCGAATCTATTGATATTTGATCGCATTCTTAACGCGGCGCCTAACGTACATCACAGGTGCTAACGATTAAATTACAACAATTTATCTACTTTCTGGTATCTTCGTCTAATAAAATCGACAGCGCGCCCTAATTCTTCACTGGTGCACCCGACTTGGTTTGATTGCTGCACGAGTAATGGTTAACTACTGGCGTACGATTGTAATTGTAATTAGTGCTGGGGCTCCGCGGCGCTCCGCGACTTTATCAATTGTTCCCCCATATCTCCTCTATTCGGTTTCACACCGAAAGTATTTTATCAATGTTTTATTCGTGCCTGATAAGACCAATAGACTTTGAAAGTATGCCGGCAAAGTAGGTACTAATGATGCAACTCCTCCTCCAACAATGGAAATAAAACAATTTTGTTCGTGTGAAAAAATTCCATAAATTTGCGAATATTGCTCAAAACCTGCTTGAGTCGGTAAATTTTAACGACACACAGACAATATCTCATTTTGAACGCTAATTGTTAACTGTGGAGTTGGCAAATAATTTCAAGCTTTGTATGTGCGCTTTATTGTTCGCCGGTCCATAACTTCCTTTATTTGTGCAACTTTTTTTCGCTGCTTTTCGCCAAAAATTATGGCAAAAGCTAATGGAAAGAAATCCTAAAATTAGACAAAATTGGTCTGTAAATACGTATTTAAATTTATGTTGAGGTGTGTTTTATTACCTCTTAAAGGTTTAAGGTGGGGCATATTCTAAATTTTGAAGATTAAAATCACATTCATGAGTCATCATTACTACTTTGTTAGCACGTCAATACGATTGTATAATTTCTAGTATTGTATACACTTTGGTCAACAAAACTGTTCTTTTATTCCTTATGCTAGATGTATGTTAACATTATGCTAGATAGACAACATCACCCACATATTTTATATTTTCAGAATAAATCCGTTACCATTCAACATTATAATAACAATCACGAACGAATGTGATTCCAAAGAATCGAATAGGTCACGTCTCAAGTGTGGGAATGTTTGATAAATTAATCCTAAAGTGCAAGTTGCGTTTATAACTACAAAGCGCCGAGCACATTTGCATGGCAACTATTTAACAAATCGGATGAGATCATGCCACAACTGCCGCGAAGCAGGGCGCTCAAAGGCCCAGCAACAGAGCATATGTAACATGATGATTCAAGTTTTTTAATATTCTCTCAACATAAAACTCAAAAAATTTCTTAATGGAACCATTTAAGGCATGTGTCCCCTTACAAATCGACAAAAACATTCGGGATCCATGTTATTGGTAAAGTTAGACAAGGCAGATTCGTCAAGCCAGATTTCAAGGAATTCTGATTTAATAGTCTAACTTTAGATTTTTTCGCATAATTCTTGTACTTTGATTTTATTTTGGGTAAAACAAGTGAAGGGAAAACAGATTGGTAGTTAAATAAAATTGTTTATTTCAACACCACTTAACTTAATTTTTATATCGAGAAGGAATAATCTTTCAGGGACTGACTGACAACATAACAAAATTAATGAAATAATAAAGTTTACAAAAAACTGATATTATATCTCACTTTTTTAATATTTTATTTGAATTATATGTCAATATCCCATTTTTTAAATAAAAAACGCCCAAAATTTTATTATTATATTTAATATTTCTCTTGAAAACATGATGTGATAGAATACTAAATTTTCGAAATCGCAATTCGCGGATAAGACCCTGTAAAGTTAGTTACCAATTATTATCAATCGGAATGTAGTGAAATAAAATTAATTTTTCATATCTCGTACCCTTTTACCCTGTAAGTGTTATTAGAGTTAGTCCACTAAATAACTTACCGGGATACTATTATTTAAGTTGTCTAACTTTCCTTCTCTGATGAGATTGGAAGATCAATCTAAAATTCAAAATCCAACACCAAACAGTCGTTATTGAGTCTGTGTTATGCCGCGTTGTAATTAATAATTAGATCTCAAATTATAGTACTTTGCACTTGCATTACGCACTCATATACAGAGAGACGTATAAAAATTCAATGTTTAATCATGACAATAATATTTAATAAGGAAATTTACAGCCTTTCTTATCAGCTATTCAAAGATTATTTGAAAGCGGAAAGCGATATTTTCTAATTGATTTTATCAGTAACCTTCGATCTCTAACTTATTTAATGAATTGGCATGTTGGATTTATAATTAGGTTGTTGAAGCAAATCAATTAAATCACTCATAATAGTTTGTATTCAATATCTATCGCATTAGTTATTTATAGAATATAACGTCGTGTGATGTAATTTAATAACTTGCAAGATATATGTAGTAAGTAACTTATAAAATGGCTTCAAATCTTTTAAAAGTAGGAATAAAAGCGACCTAATTTTTAAAAGATCAAGAAAAAACATTTTTATAACTAAATCTTTTTCTTTAGATCAATTTAAAATTAGATTTTTTCACCTGCTGATATAAAAAAAATCTAGATAACATTCCATAACTCACTTATTGAATTCACGGAATTCGATATAGTTCAACTGAAAGTAAATATTTACTTCTGAACAGTACTGCATTCTCTGCATCTGACTACAGGGAAAACGATAAATTTATTGTGCTTCGATAAGCCTTTTAGTTTCAATGTTGAAACGACTCGAAGTGAATGATGCGATATTTGTTTAAGCAACACCCTTCTAGTTAAATTTTCTACACTCAGGATATGATACCATTTTAATGTTTATATTGTACCTACGATAAAGTTAAGCCGTAACTTTTGTACACTTGTTCGTTAAACAATTTGTCGATAACGAAAAATTACCTCATCCGTTCATTTGGTATCACATAAAAGTTAAGTTAAAAAAAAGTCTCTAAACTTTTTTGAATTGTACCGAGTTTTGATTTTTTGAATTATAAACTCATATAACATAAAACAAACTTTCACTGTGTTTTTGGAACCAGAATTAAAAAACTGTGAAATTAAAGTCAGTAATTCAGACTCATAAATTTACATTTTTCTTATTCATAAATGTATTTCACTATGATTTCAATCAAAACTATGGACTTAATCAATTGGTAATAAAATTAAAAATCATATTCTTGCTAAAAAAAATACAAAAAATCATATTGTTGCTAAAAAAATACAACATGTTTACTCCAATTCATTTCCTTTGACTACATACTTTAAAGTTCATTATGCCAGATTGGAATGCAAAAAGGAAATAAATGAAACACCACAAGAGTGGATATCGGCGCACATAAAACTAACATACGAAGATAAGATCAAAATATCTTGTTGCGCTGAAATTAGTTAAATTTTGAATTTCATCAAAGCTGATCAGTGGCATGAATAATTCATGATTAGTTCGATAAACCGGCAAAAGCAAAGCATCTTTCGAAGAGGACCCTCCATTCTCTTTCGAATAGGTTCTTTGCCCTTGACATATTGCAATTAGAAAATTTTTAAACAGGTTTATTTATTTATAGCTGGTTACCTTCTATTTTCTTCTTCGGTTACGGAAATGGTAGTCATTAGCGGACTATCTCTGAACAATGTCAAACGCACATTTTTTTTTTATATACCATATCTCCGAAAGCTTTTACGATTTAAAACCAGTTCTCCTCGACCACGGAATAAGGCAACTCAAATTCTTTGAACGGACCCCGGAGGTTCCACGAAGAGACAGTTCCATTTCTTATTCGCATCTTCCACCCACCCACGACCACGTTAACTCGTAGCAAAATTGTCTTTTGCGGTTAAGATGACTCCCGGCATGGAAACTCTATTCGCATCTTGATCGAGTGTTTCAGCCAGAACGAATATGTGAGATCTTGGGTTACCAAATCGAATTACCCGTCAACAATACTCGCAATTTTAATTTCAGACCGCAAAAGTTGTTGTACTATTCTTCAATTAATGCTTTGCTTGCAGATTTTAATTAGTTCCATAAACAGTTTGTGCTTTGCTTTGATTAGCAGAACAATCAAAATAGTTATATTTGTGTTTTTAAATACATGTTGGTTCAGTCGCATTCTAATCAACCTCGCGGAATTAATACTGCAAAGTATCGGCTATTGGGTACGCTAGGATACTTCAGTTGGTTAGGTTGAAGCATTGAAGTATAAGTTCGAAAGGCTTAAACATTAACTTTTGCCATTTGTAACAAATAAAGACTTGCACAAAATGGATCCTTTAAATCTTTAATTATGATCTATCTATAACATAGACCAACGATAGTTGCCACCTGACAATTGAGAATCTGAAATTGAAAATATTCCAATAAGGTCTTCCATGACAATAGTTCGAAAAGTGAGAAAATGCATAATTTGTTCGAAAATTGTGAAGCGTCAAAAAAACTCAAAACGACAATCAAGTGAAAGCTTATACCTTCAATCACATCTACTTTTAGCTTTATGGGAAGAAACTGCTCCTCACTGATATTCATTCAACGTCTATTGTATTCGTATGAACAAAATTCGTTTCAAAAAAGTTAATTTAAACGGCGTATAAGTTTTAAGTTTTTCGTATTTTTAGGTCCGAATTTTCGAATTCTTATTCAGTAACTTTAAAGGCTCCTATTTCGTTTCAATATTTTTTAAAGGGCCAATTTAGAAAAATGACTTTTTTTTTACTTTTTAAGGAAATTTTTTTTCGAAATCGTAGTGTGATAGAATATTTTTGATTTTAAATTCGTATTTAGGACCCCAAGAATTTCATAAAATAATTTTTCATTTTATAAAAAAGGTTTTAATTTTGATGTCTATAGTTTCTTTGTAATGATACCAACTAAACCTAAAACACAATTTTTCGTAAAAGCGCCTTAGTCATACGATATTCTGGGTAAAAGCTTGTTTGATATTTTTGAAAAACAATCAATTATAAAGGCAAATTTGGAAAAACTGTCAAAGTCAACATGACAATGGTTGCTTTTCCAACAACAGTCATAAAGTACATGTTGTTCTGTTATCTACCTATCAACTAGTTACCTATACTTAATTCCACAAATAGCTTTCTTCTTAACAACGTTTTTTGCTTCTCCTGTAAAATTTAATAAAACTAAAATTGGCTGTTTTTCCAAATACTCCTTAAATTTTTTTATATCTATGTACATTGTATCTTTTAGAAAATGAAAACATTCTTTATAACTCCGTTATTATTGGTTTAAAATAGTAAAAAAATAAATTTTTTATGCTTTCTAGTCTATAATTCCTAAATCTTTTAACAGTTCCGCTACAGAAATATGTAGAAAAATTAAGGCGACTTTGCTGTTGGAGCACAGAACAAAAACTGCACTGGCTGTCTCCCCTAAATGGCACACCACACATGCGAGCTCCGTTCTGTGCTCCACCGTAATTCAGCGTGCTTAAGCAGTGCAATTTACTGATTAAGAAAAGTGGATACTCCACGCACATGCCTATAGAAGATCCACAGTCCACAGCACCGAATTAGGCGTCTTGCGAAAAAGGAAATACTGCAGTCAATGTACCTACATACGTGCTGGAACCGTTGCGAGGAAGTTCAGATCAAGAATTGTAACACTTTATTGCAGCGCGAACGCACTACCGCGTGGATGATTTTTATTTTTCGTAATGGCTCAGCATAGACACGCTTCGATTAGAATAGACCATCTGAATTAAAGGGAAAATTAATGATGTGAAGAGCTCTCTTTGTCTCGGGCGTTTTGGTTTTCATGGAACTACAAACCATCAATTCCATGACACTGAACATCGTGCCTAACTCCTGCTGTTTTACAGAATTTCTAGCTGGTGGTGTGGCACTTAAAAGGCAAAAGGTGTCAAGGGTCTAGCAGCAGGCGCGTGCATCTAGCCCGCAACAATCTGCGTAATGTGTTCCCTCTCTAGACTTCCAGCAGATGTTTGACAGAAACCGAAACATTAAGAGGATCTTCTTGGAGCAGACTGCAATCTATTAATAGAACGCCAACAAACATTTCCTTATAATTAAAATATTTTTGTTTAGTTTCTTTAGACGGAGACGTTGAGCACATTCCGCATGATGCGTCTGCAAACGATGCACCGGATGCCAGGAGTTAAACATGTCTAAAATAAGCCCTTAGATCTTTGGTGCCATTTTTTTTTCTATAAGTCACGAAACTTATTCTTTTAATTTCATTTAATTAACTTTAATTTGATAAAATAGGATACGTATATACATCTAAAGAGAAAATAAAGAAGTTCATCCGTGTGTATTGTTCAAAACAAATACATGTTTGTATATTGTGTACATGCCAAAGAAAACTACTGTCTTTGAATTTAAAATAACTTCTTATTTGCTAATATTATGGAATGTGAGTATCTTCTGCAAGGTTGTGTTTTTTATTCTTGTATGGTTATTATAACAAAATTGTACATACATATCTCTAAGCCACTCAACCGAATTTAAATAAGCTTTTTTATACATATGTACATAGGTATACATATCATACAGTTTAGTGAAATGTTTCGGTTTCAGTTCAAACATTTGAAGTTTGGATTGATAAAAACCATGACATTTTTATACGCTTTTCGCAAGCTTTAAAATCTTTATATTCGTGACAAAATTTGTTATTTAATCTGATCCAAATTGGATAATCAAAAAAAGTGCAACTAATGGTATATGAGCAATTATCTCGAAAACCGGCAAGATAATGGTAAAATTATTTTTAATTAATAGTCTGGATAAGAGAACGATACTTAGAACTATTACAGTGAGTTTTCTCAATTTTCATTTTGATTTACTATTGTACACATGTATTGTGTAGAAATACCCATATACATACCAATGTATATGTAGGTATAAGTTTAATACCAACCTGGAATTTAGCAAATGCAAGAGGTATTACGAAATAACATTTCAGGCGCCAAAAGACGTCACTTGCTTTTATTATATTATTTGCATATTTCTTGATTGTAGTCGGAACCTGAAAGAAGTACGAAAAAGCAGTTCTGCCAGGCCTTTTGTCGTGCCCCTTTCCCATTACCCTGGCCCACATTTGCGCGCTCGTAAACAGCAATAAAAAGCAACTGAACATGCATTAAACTAACTCTAGATCCATGGATATAAGTTTAGCACCTGAGCGGATTGCAACTGCAACTTCAACTGCAAGTGCAACGTAATGAAGCGCGCGCATTTAATTAAAGGAACTGTTAAACAATTTTTCGCAACATTAAGAATGGCAGCAAGGCCAAATCTTTAACTCTCAGTGAATCATTAGCTCGATTCCAGGGCACACTTTTTGCCCGAAACGAATTTCTAAATGCAGTCTGTCGTTGTTGCACCGGTGCGGGGCGGCGGCGCAGCGCGCGCACGCCGCTAATCCGCGAACCGCTTCCATGCGAATGCGTCGAGTTGGCTGGCCATTGTTTTCCATTAACAGGTAGGCAGTGCCGTTTTCCTCTGAACGCGATCGAATCAGCCAATATTAAAATAATTGCAGGTAACTCCGGTCCAGCTTCCAACAAACGCCAAATCAATTCCAACGCCAGTTTAATGAGTTCGTCGTCGCGAACCTTCGCGTCGGGAGGACGTTTCCGGGCAGCGAGGGGCTAATTGCGAACCGCAATTATACCGGCCAAAGCACTATGCTTCATATTACTGAGGAAAGTGCTGACCATTTATAAATATTTATTATTGGCATATTTTCATTGAGACGTAAGCGCCGTACTATGCACTGCCGAAGCCGCTCGAAAAGGCAATAAATTCTGGCGCGCACAATGGATCGTTCGCTGGGTGGCTGGGACACCTTACTGCTTTTGTTTAATATTTTTTTACTATTTTTCTTTTATGAGAAGCAAACAGCGCGATAAGCTTTTATGCTTCCTCCATGCACCTTAGCCGCAATAAACAAAGCCTCGAGCCTCGAGGTGATAGCTTCTCCCATCCCCGGATGGGTCCATAGAAAGCAATTATTCTGCGGTTTTCGACCGGGCGAATTAACATGTAAATCTACCCATTTTGGAACACTCTGCCACTTTCTTTAATGCTTTAATTCGCGCGAAATCTATTTCACATGCAAATTTTTGTAATAAGTTTCACTAAAATGTGGGTCGATGTTTTCAGCAATCCCCGTCAAATGAATGTGCTGTGCTTTATAGCCTCGAGTTTTTAGAATCTGTGATTAATTTGAGACAGGCCATTAATACGTTAGCTAGCTTTTTTTTGGAATTACGTAAAACGCCGAGGGAAAGGTGAAAAAGCGCAGCACAACTTCTTTTCAAAATGCAATAAAGTGACTGAATATGTGTGAAAGTGGTGCTCGGAGTTTTGATGAGTTCTCACTGCAATAATTTTTTTTTCGCTTGCTTTTCAACTTTCGTTTCCGAACGAAATTTCTTTTAAAGAAAAGCAATCGCTAGACTTATACAGGGTTATTCATAACAAAAAAAATAAAATATTTCAAGATATCTTTCTTCATTTTTCGCTTTTTAATAAACCAGATACATACATATATTTATAGTAAATAAATCTTTTATTAATTAATCACACAATAATATTAAAACCATTAAATTTTTCATTTAAATATCGAATTGCAAAAATTTATATTATGTTTTAACTAATTTTGACGCAACAGATGAAATATTTCTCTTCTATTATCTTAACAATATAAATAATTATTTTTAGTTGCAAACAATTTTTAAATTTCTTAACGAATTTAATATAAGTCTAAGTATGTCGCCAAGCCTAGATGTTAAGAAAACATACTAAACTATGATAATAATTATTGACCCTTTAGCTGGTTCTCCTCCGCAGAATTGCACAGCTGACATTGTGAGGTCTGTTTGACCCCAGTCACGAAAATGCTTGTGTTAAGCTAGCTAATGATTTTTTTGATTTCAGAAAAATGCACAATACTTTTATCATAGTATACTGATATGGATAAAAAATTACATTTAAGAAATATCCAACATTGAGATACGAAAAAAAATTGAAAATAATAAAAAACCAGGTATACCTACTCAAGTTGGAATTATGAAACTGGAGTCAATCTGGCTAAGGTTTAATTTTTTTTATGCCTATGTATATTATAAACTCTATACCTGTTTTCGTAAAAATAAATACATATGTAAGTAAAATTAAGAAATTTCTTGTATATTTAATCCTTAATCGGCTAATTTACATATGTATATTAACACTAGATTACCTAAAAAAGTCATTTTAACTGCTTTTTAATTTCAATTAATAAAAAAAAATTATACATATTTACATATAATGATACAACTTCTTAAGATTTTGACACTTTTTATAAAAAGAAGAAGAAGAAGAAGAAATTGTATCATAATACATATAATTCTTATACTAATTGAAATTTAAAAGCAGCCAAAAGACAGAAACAATGCCTCTTTCGGCAAGTTTTTATTAAAAATTTTACTCCATTTCATAATACATTTAAAAAACTAGCGAAAGATGTAAAATATTTCAATTCAGCGTTTCGAAAGAATATTGTAATAGTTTAAAAAGAAACCAACCAAACCGATCGCATTTCGTCTGACCAGACTTTTTCAAGGTAACATAGTCGAAATATTTCATGCATTTGATCATATAGAACGCATTTAATTTAACCGAGTAATAGAAGCATTTTTCCTCGCCACACGTCCTTGGTGGCATGTAAATGAATTTCTTTTTGAATTGTGCAACTTCATGCAAAAACTGTGCTCACGTTCTTTTGGGTCCGTTCATTAAATCTCATTCAAGTCTGATGTCGAGTAATACTTCATTTGCGAGACTGACATCGTCAGAACATTAATTTGCGATACAGGACAAGTCGCGCCAGTTACGTGTTCCAGCATAAAATGGTTTTATATCATACCTACGGACTACGGATCCAGGCCCTACCTTAAAGCACCTATCCGCGCAAACGAAAAGCGACTCTGTCAGGCTTGGTTTCGACTCATTAAACCATGACAAGACGAAGAGTTGTTACATGTCGTCATACCTGCAAAGGAGAATTAGAATTAATTAGCAAAATTAATTTGATTCATGAAATAAAAGATAGAGAGAATAAAAAATAAAAAAAAATACTAGTGGCGAAAGATGGCAATTTCATTCGTAATTACTGTAAAGAAAGTCATCTGACCTTAATAAAGTAATTATTTTTAATTCCCAGCTGCATTTGCTCATCTCACTCGAAAGTGATAAAAGCGAGAAAGTTCGTTTCAAGTTCAATTAAGATGCGACCCAAAAAAATGGAGCATTGCCGACCGAGTGTTGACCTGTGAAAATCAATTGTGTTTTCAATGTTCGATTGCAAAACGAACCGGAGATTTAAGAAAAAAAAAATGCTATTTAATTGAGAGCAATAACCGAAGCGACTGATCGGCAGCTGCGATATCGCGACTAGGGAACCGCGGCGTCGTCTGTAAACATTGATTGCATCCCCCGACCGAACACATGCCTTTAAATGATTAAGAGGATACAAAAAATTGAATATTTTGCCGGCTGAGCAAACTCGATTGAGTCGTTTCTTCTGCTCTTAAGTGAATAAAATAAACATGCATCCAGATCCAAGTGAAATCGGAAATTAAATTCTGGGAGAGTCGAATGATAATTCTGCCAGCTGGGCCCAAATGGATTACATCACTTCATTGAAAGAAATGATGTCATTTCAATAAAAAAATGTACTCGGCAATTCTATTGAATAGGGCCTATTTGGGGCACCTCCATCTAAAAATTTCGTAATCACTGTTGATGCGCTAAAAATATGGGATTGGAATAGAACGCGTTTTATAGTTGAAAAACAGAGCACATTTACTAAGTTAATTATTTAATTTAATTAATTTTGTATACTCGTATAAGAATATTGTATAATATAAAACTTTTATTCTGTAATTAAATAATACAACCACACCAGAAATCAAAATTTAATTCAAGCTTATGAGCCAACAGTAAGTAATACTGATTAGGCAAATACCCTGCTCTGTAGATAAGCGCAGGAAGTAACAAATCGGAAACATGAAAACATGTGCATAAACCATTTTAGCGACCAAAGAGATTCATGAGGCTAAAGTTTGCCATTTGAAATTTTTCTTATTAATGATGGGCAAACGCACAGTAGCCAACATTTTATTGAAATACTAGACGCAAACACCCGCTTCGCTGGGTTATTTTTTTGTAGTACATTTATTTATTTATATTTTATACAGTTGTTTTTATTAAGGGCACGTATTTTTTTTTTTTAAGTAAATTTTATAATTTTTCTTTCATCGTACACTTCTTCGTATAGAAAATCAACTGAAGCATGTGCATCACATTTCACATATGTAGATATAGTCCAGAAGCCATCCCCACAACCCACTAATTCTAATCATTCTAGAATGTTTTGGATTGTTCCGATAATTTTTTGTGATTTACGTTTTTTAAATATGTATATTTTAGAATTTTTCAGAATGTTTTCGAAATTCCCAGATCATTTTTAACTTTTTAAGTGATTTAAAACATTTATATGTATTTCAGAGCTCGAAATTATTAGAACATTCTAGAACTATTTTTAAACATTTTTAAATAATTTTAGAATTTTAGAACTTTCCAGAACATTCTAAAACGATTATAGTCACACATTTTCGAAGTTAACTTTTTGCAACCCCTATATCTTTTACACCCTTATAGCTATCGTCTCTCAACCACCATAGTGCACCATGGGAAGCTTGTAGCTACTGCTACAAACAAACACTTTTCGTCTGTGATGTGTAGTTTTGGCTGCAGAGTGAAATATAGGAACACACATGTACATTTTTATATACTCGTATATAATAGATATCATCAAATGATCCTACCTCTTAAAAGAATTTACTCAACAATATAACATCTCTTATAACTGAAAGATTTTGTTTTCTTCACTTTCAGATAAAACTCGGTTCATGAAAAATATTATGTCGGTAGGTAAATCAATTGCCAAAGTGAGTGAGACCTTTTAAGAAAACAAGTTAACAAATAAGCTTAGTTGATGTCAATTTTGCTTTTTTATGTTTATTGTATAGTTATTACCTACGTAAATATGTTTGTCAAATTCTAATTCAAAATCAATTAAGCAGTTTTGAACTCGATTTTTCCATATTTTGATTTATTTTATTTTATAATAAAAATGTTTGTACAACGTACTTTTTCATCGAATTGTTTGAATAATAATACTTTAACTCTAATATGTAGGTAATGCTGGTTTCATTCTCTAACAAGAAATCGGAATGAAAAGTTACATTCATACTGATGGCCTACCTTCTCTATTCTATGATTGTATGTTTTGTTTGTTTAATTTTCTCTATTGTCTCATTTTTTAAAACATTTCACGTTTATACGAGTACTTAATACCAATGTTAATTACCTGAAAGTATTGATTTCATTTCTAGCATTTTTTTAATCTTTGTACAAGGCAACGATCTATTTACAAAGTAAAATGAGCCTTCTGAGTTACCTCTGAAGGGCTGCATGATAAAACTTTAGGATGGATGGGCTTAAGTTCGAAGTTTTGTGTTTTACGGATATTTGAAGTTAAAATGGTAAAACGAAAGGTGACAGAGGTTCAATTAGTTCTCTAAACGTCTGTTGCATACCACAAAATGTATAAGTGGTTATTAGAAAAACCTTTGCGCAGAACACAATTTGCATGAATGAAACTCAACAAAATGGAAAAAGTTGTTTGTTTTTTTCATTGGCAACGACTTAGTGAAATCCGCTGCGCTTTGCTTATACTCCTGAAACGAAAATAGTTCCGCCATTTGAAAAATTCAGTTTGCACAGAAGCCTTAGAAATACCCGTCCTATTGTCTCAATTCGAGGTAGCGTGGTATCGAATTGTAGCGATGATATGCAAAATTCCCTCTGAATTGAATCTTTCGTGATTTTGGTCTGAGCGATGAACCATGACATCCGGCCGAGGGGCTCCTTTTGGGAAGAGGTTCCAATTCCAAGTACCCCGTTTCGCTCGAGACGCCCTACAACAATGCAAATACAAATTTTAAAATTTGTTTTCTTGTGTCCGATGGGTGCGTCTGCCCAATTACAGTCTTCCTCCAGGGGCCCCATTGTTTGTCGGGGCCGCTCCACTTTCCAGGTAGGCATCTCGGCTAATTTTAATTCCTCCATCGATCACATCACGAACGAGTCGAGGAATTCCCCCGTGTTATGTGACACTCCGCATGCAGATGAATCGCCCTTTTTTTAAGACTCTGACTGCTGGCAACGGGATAGTAACGCTTCAGGGGACTTGGTGGCTTTCATTTCTACGGCTTCGGAGTGTAATCGCGAAATTAGAAAAGGCACACCAACGACACCGCCGTGACAGCGGTGCAGCGCTCGTCGTATGACGGTTGTCTGCTCCTATTACCTCCAGAAGTGCATATCTTGCGACACTTAATAAGGAATCGTCAATCTAATTTAATTACGACGGACTGCAGCGAAAAATAGTAAAAACATATTTTACTAGCAGACTGACTCTAGAAATCGGACTGTTAATCGCAGCCTATAACCCGCGACCAGTTCTAAAGTTTAAGTCCGACTTTAGAAAAATCGCAACGATAAACTCGTTTCTACAGATCCAGCCCTTGATTTGATAATCGGCGACGCGACGTGCAGAGAATGCGTCTGCTCGCTTTAATTACGTTTTTGTCTGTTGCGCAAGCATCGGTCCGTCGTTATGACGTCCGATGATTAATTACCGCAGTAACGATTCCTCGGAACCTACAACTAGTCTTCTACAGTCCCATCGACAATCCACTGGAAAAGGGGCAGCCCGCGGTCGAGGGGCCCTTCGCGGGCTCGTCTTGGTATCAATAGAACCAAGACGAGCCCATTTCTTGCGATTGCTTCTTTCCGAAGATATGGCATTATTCCTTCATCTATAAGTCTAGGTGGTCCCATAACTGCTCAATTGGATTCAAATCAGGACTTATAGTGCGCTCAAGCGTTTTAATGGCCTGTTGCCGGAAAGAACTGTCCGCGATTATTGCTATTCTTTATGTAGGTCTGGCTTAGGGCTACTGCTGCGCCTTGAATTTATGGCCTTTCATATGAAGACCTTTCAGGGTGTTAATAGGTTAGCACGGCTGCTCCACAATCTGCCCGACGCGACGCAGTAAAAGGCCATTGAATTGATTTATTAAGGTTTTCAACAGTGTTTAATTTTATTTTTGTAACCATTTTATTTAGTTATCTTTGTACGATACAACTAGAGAAAGATCCACGCGCAAACTGTTCCATATTTCGTTTTTAGATTAAATCTGGCATACTTTGAGATATTTGACCTAAAATTCCCAACTTATACTTATGTAGAACCCTCTGAACAATTTTTATTTCTGAATTTATATCAAGAAGAAATTATTATTATGAAGTGTTTGATGAATTCTACATGTAGTACTAATAAAAGGAAATTTATTGTTATGCAATTTCATTCTAATCTCCCAAGGCATGACCTTCAAACTATTTCAAACTATTCCTAGTTTTGTCTTTGGATGCAGTCTGACGTCCCATCATAAGTTTGTTCGCTACTCCTCCTCGATTTGAAAGAACTTAGGCTTAAAGAGAATTTATGTAGTAAAATATTTAATATACTTACACAACCAATTTATTAAATAACATAATTAGCTATCATAAAATAGGCAATCAAAAACATTTCAATCGAAATATAATTTTAAAACAAAACCAACTCAAATCTGCTAATAAGCACTATACCGAAAAATATAAATTAATGTATCCTGCACATAATTTTACCTAATTGATTTTAATGATGATATAAATTAAATTAGCTTGCAACAAACTTTCAAAAGTTTCCTATGGACGTTGTTATTCTACTGTTGTTTTTTATTTCTAGATATCTTAAGAAGTTCCATACAAGCACCCAAATTATCCAGCAATTTCATCAAAGTTGAGGTGACCACTCAAAGACATACGGTCAGAGGCCTTGTATGTTTAAAATTCTCATTATGTTTTATTGCCTTTATAACAACGAAAGGCCACAATTTAAAAGCTTTAAAGAGCACACCATATAAAATTTTATTATTAAAAAGGAATTATTTGTGTCGAACCCAATGGTCACCGAAATCATTGATGGTCATTTTAATAAAGCGTAGCCTCTGTAAATCACATAGTTACTTCTGAAGAAACACTTTTATTACCACTGCAACATAAAATACAATATATAAGGTGAACATAACAATTTTTGGGCACGCCCGCATTAAAACGACTCTGTGACATATACTCCATAATGTAAAAATTTAGACCCTTTACTACCAATTTTACGATGGCAGCAAATTGGGTGCTGAAGTGGTTGGGCATCGGTCAAAGAAAGATCGTAAAATGTTAACGACCGCCTCAGATATGCCAATTGGCCTATTATCGTTTTATTGGTTTCACCTTCTTCAGTGTACGGCCGGTGAACTACGGCCCTATTCTTTGCATACGAATTATCTTAAAATCTAGTCTAGTAAGTAGTAATCTCGGTTAGTGGCAGTGGATTTAAATGGCTTAATTTTTTGAAAATCGATTCGAACGGTTACTCGTTAGTCGTTAAACTCACCCTGTTTTAAAGAATCGCCTGAAAATCGAAACTCTCCTGCGGCTTCGGAGATTTAAAAACATTCTTCCGGTTGATTTACAAAAATCTCAACAGTTTTTATTACTTTTCCATTCAGGTAATCTACGAGCCAGAGGTAAGGCAACAGCTCCAAGAACGAAAACAGGTTTTGTAACTTAAGTGTCTGAAACTGTGAACGCCATTGGAACTGGGGAAACGGCGGAGGCAACGGCTACCTATATATCGACGGTTTCTTCGTGAAAAACAGAAACTGCAGTCTCACGTCGTTTTCGGCTTCACCTTTCTTCGAGTTGATCTGCTCCAGGGAGTGCAGAATGAGCGCCCCATACGTGCCCCAATGCGCCACCGCTTTTCCTTCAAATCAAAGACGTCGACCTATATTTATTCCTGCAAGGACTCCACGAGACTTCCGTCCCGCACTCCGCTGCGTGCACCAAAAACTCCAGGTACATTGTAGTTATTCTAGAAACCGCCAAAGCGGCTCTCTTGGCCTTTTTTACATTTTAAATATTTTTCCACATTCCTCACCGCAGTACCAGATGTAAATCCAGTTTGGCCGGTTAATGAAATACCTGAGACTTTTTCCATGCCCAGTGCGCGCCACTCCAAAACCCCAAGCTCTATAGTCACTATTCACTAATATGCCAAAGTGTGATCCTAGACTCTTAATGATTCATTTCATTTATGCGCGACTAGTCTAAAACTCCCTGGAATTTCAGTGATCGCAGATATAACGAAACAATTTTTACCTCGACGATTTCTCCACGTCAAGTGTGCGAATTTTCATATGGAATTGGAAATAACCTGGCGATCAGTCTTCCATATCAAGACCCAAGAGTGGGTTACTTTCCTCTTTCGTTTGTTTTTAATACTCGTCTCGGCAACTACCTTCTTTATGGAAGTCGGAATTTATTGAGTCTTCTGTAAGTTTGTCGAACAGGGAAGAGGATTGTTTGTAAATTGGGACTTGTTTAAAAAGTCACGTAATTTTATTTTATTTTATTTTCTACTTATTCAATTGGCATGGACTTAGAACCCATAAGACGATAAACAATTGATTTAAAGTAAACTTCTATGGAAAGTAATCTTAACCAGTTCAGTGGTTAAAATGCGTATCGGCTACTTCATTATTTCGCCAAACACGCACGAAACAAACAAACATTTGCTTTCTTTCTGAGAAAATCACATAATTTTTTTTTTTAAATTCGCTCTAGGCTCTAGGGTAAACCACCATAATCCTTATACAACTCCAATCCAATTAATTTTATTGATACTTATAATTACAAAAGAAAAATTAAGTATAAAATCTTGTATGTGGATTTCAGATTATTTTCTTTGAACTCTAAGCAAATGCATTTGTGCGACAAGTTATAAAAATATCAGATGGCTTTCAACATTAAAGATTAAAATTTATATAAATTTGAAATTTTTACCTAAACACGTTCTAACCTAGCCTAACCTAACCTATTCAATCATGTCTAACACTTCGATGCGATAATTTTCCTTTTTGACTGAAATTGTCGTGAAAATTGGTATTCGGGAATTTTTGAAATACTATAATAGCCACCCCTCTTTCGAAATTTAGAAATTAAGGATTTTGGATCCAATACAGTGACCGAACATTTTAGTTATATTAAGGGCATTTTGTTGTCAACTAAATAATATTTAAAATACGAGTATACCGGGTGAACAGTCCGTTCAGGTCATTAGTTTGAAACTATTGGGGACATTGGGGTAATCATTTAACGGTAGTAAAATGCTCAATTTTGCATTTATTCATATTTTTTAGTTATCTTTCATCAATTACAACTAAAACTCAAGAGTTTCAACAATCTCGAGGTCATTTAACATCCAAACGAACATTCAAAAAAATATTATATAAAGTTGGTCATTGCTCTCTCACCTATAGGTGTGGTGCGACCTATGTCAGCCGGCATCGCAAGGAATTTACATAATCCCAACATAAGCAGAATAGCACTTCTAACACTCCCCTTATCATTTCCGAAGCAAACATTATGAAATATCTAGCAGATCTAGCTCATTCGCGCCTCATAGTTGCAGGCAGATGACCTCATAGCTTAAAAAAACATTTCCAGAAATCTTGTTTCCCCACACACGTAGCCACCTAGAAACCTGGCGCGCAAATTGAATTTTCGATAAAGAATTTGCATTTCTCAAGAATTTGGAAAGCAATTTGCGAACGAGTGGCTAAATTATTATATAAAGTCGGTGAGAAAATCATCAAGACAGCGTCATAATTCTTGGTGTGTACGGTACATTTAGTTATTAACTGAGCAGGATAACAAACCGGTGGTGGATCGAATTCATTTTAAAATAAAAAGCCAAAAGTAAATGTCCGCCAAAACGAGTTTTATCAAAACAAGCAATTTCGCAGCGAGTAAAAAGTAGCGCTGACCATTCTTCCCCATGTGGGCAGCTTGGGACGGTTGTGCCGGGAGCGGCTTAGCCAGAAATGCCCAGGTAAAACATCTCATCTTCTTTGGCGCTTAGGCCCCCGTGGAGCCCTATCCTCAGTAAGTTGACTACTCACCTCACATTCTCCAATTTTAAAGTCCTGTTTCTTGGACTATTTCGGTAAGATTGTCTAGCCATCTTATAATACTTTCTGATTGTTTTCTTTTAATATTACCCTGGATATTAAATGACCTAACCCACGAAATTTATAAACCTTCATTCATATAGGGTGCTTTTGAATATTAGATTTTCAAAATATCAAAAATGAATTTCTTAGAAATTTACGACTCACAATCGTATTGTACATACAAGGTGGCGCAAAATGTAATGTACAGTCGCCAAATTTCGTCCCCAAACTTAATTTCGTCCCCATCGGTCTCTTTTTTTCTAAATAACGCCGTCTAGTTTTTATACTTCGAATCTAAATACATAGTTAAGTCCGTCGGCCATTGCAAAAGTTTGGCGGTGAAACGTAGCTCCTTTGTTAAGATATTTAAAAAAAAGAAAAAAGTGTTCAAGGTGAGTTTTTGATTGGAATGTTCTCGGATTCGATTAAATATTAATATGCTTAACTTACTGAAACACAAATTCTGCCAAAATGAATGTGTGTAACCTCCGAAGTGAAACGATAGAAAAAACGTTACACTATGACATGTGTTTTTTGTTAAATATATTTATGTTAAAACAAATAACAAATTCCTAATATAGTCCCCGGGACGAGGGGTCATGTCACTTCACCTTACTTAAAAGTTTAGAACTGTTTTATATGTTTATTTAATACGTTATTTAGTTAGTATATTTTTCCATTCTTTAGATGCCTTGATGCTCGAACATCCAAGTCCGAAATTTATCTGTATATATTGTCTAAAAAATTAGAATTACCTACTTATGTCGTACCAATGAGTGACAAAGGACTGAAGTGATTAACAAAGAACTGATTAGATATTATATGATTGCTAAGTATAAATTTTACATAATATTATACATAATATTATTAAGATATTAATTATTAATTAACTTAAGTTCACGTATAGGTACTTATTATTGTGATCTTAATATCGATCCCGGGACGGAATTAGGGACCCAGAAATATATTTGTAGAATTTGATTATTTTTGTTAAAGCTATCTTTAAAGATTTTCTAACAAAGATAATGAGCTTTTTATTATTTTTAAGAATACTTTTTTTCTACAATGTTTTTACAAAAAGGTGACGATATTTGGCGACCCTACCTTACCATCCGATTTTCTTTTGCTGTAATTCCAAAAATAATAAAAACATGTTATATTTTTTACGGCATATATTTATTTGATGCATTAAATTTCATATTATCATGTTTTAAAAATATAAAAGACAGGTGGCCGCCACTAGAGTTGATGCAAATTTCGGCTCTTTTTATGGCAATTTGCATCACGTTCGTCAAGATATCCGACGTTAGATTGTCGACTTCTTGTCGAATGTTGTTCTTGAGGGTCGGTTTACATAGACCAGCCCCTTTAAGTAACAGAGACCCTCGGCAATGATAGAGTTATTGTTTTGAACAATAAAGTAAAGATTTTTGAACAAACATTAAAGAAAATTGGAGATTTATATAACAATAACTATACTAGTCCTTTAAAAAAAAGTAATATAATTTTCCTGAGAAAAAAAAGAGAAAAAAAACAATAGTTTATATTCATTTAATAATTTAAACGTTATTAATAACAATAAAATATGGAAAAAAGACAGTGTGTGCAATTTTCTTAAATTTATTTCTTACAGAATGGAATGGAATGGAAAATAACCTATGTAAAGTCGGTAACGGGTATACTTGCGGCCGGTATTATACAATACCTACTTGTTTTAGTGGTCGGATTCAGGGCATCCGGCATATAGCATACACTTATAATTGTTTTTAAAATTCATTTCCATTTTTATTATCAGAAGATACAGCGATATCTTTTGAACTCGTAAATATTAATCTTTTTGTAATATCATTGTTATTTAGCTTCGTTGTTAAATAGTTTTTCGTTGCTCAAAACTCCTTTACTCAAATTTGGCCCATGCCATTATGAGTACTAAGTGCTCTAATTTGTAGTACTCAAATACTGAATTATCCGAAACATTCTTAGAGCCTTACTTACTAAGCGTGTTGTTGGAAACATTCACCCAACTCTTCACCATTAAGACAGAAGAGTTTGAGCTTTGAGGATTTGATTACACCTACATTACCACCTAAGAAAAACTTTATAACTTTCTTTGAAAGGGCTTAATCAGCTCGTTGCTGTCATAAATGGGCAAAAGGATCTTCGATTCCTAAGCTCTAAGTCATCGCATTCCGATTAATTTTTACGCAACACAACCTCGAACACACCTGTCCGCGCGATGGCGATCGAGTCGTTCATTTTAAGACCTGCCATGCAGTAATCACGCGAGACCCGAAAAAATGACGTTTCAAGGTCGGCGGTTCAACAGCGGCCGCGATCCCCACATCGGAGCTGCGCGAACCTTCGCCGGAGTGTTGAATGGATGTTTTGACTACATGGCAACATCGCACGGCTGCTCGATGGCACGGCACGAGGGAATTTCGCCGCAGATCTGTAAATTGAATGGGCCCGATCGCCTGAATAGGCCCCGTGAGTCGGTCATGTGCGGGCCGCGTCTGCTCGCAAGACGGTCGGCCGGCGGTGGGCCCCATCCCGGCCCGCCCGCCCCAGTCGCGGTCCGCGAAATGACCCAACAACCAACGCCGACGTACGCCGCAGCGCCGATCGACGGCCACTGAAGCTCGACCGATGCTCTCATCTCGCGCTTAACACGCACACAGCCGCAACAGATCCCCGACGCGACGGCGCGCAGGCACAGAGAGAAACCTCGCGGCGCGGCGATCAAAGCGGCGGACCGCTTCTGCGCCGAGTCGACCGAAACGCAGAGGTCAACATTTTGCCGATCGCGGCCCGATCCGTCGTCGAATTGGATCTCGATCGGCTGAGCGAGGAATTCTGCATTCGAATGCAACGCCACTTTCGCGAAACTGCCACCAACTGCATGCTAATTACGGCCGATTAGAACTCACGACCTCCCCACGGCTCCGCGCGGCTCCACTTACGCTGCCTCCGCGACTTTACCACGTCGCATACTTCTGGAATGCGTAAGAGACCGCCGAGGAATTTTGAAGCCGTTTCAGGGCAGATAACACGACTGCCGCTGCCAAGCAAGGCCGACTTTATGCTGGGTCAGCTCAACCCTCGGCCGGAGTATTTTTCGGAACGGGGTCTACTGCATTTTTTAATTGTTTTTGGAACAAAGGATACCTCTAACAGCCTCGTAGTATCCCAAATCCAGTGTGGTGCTTGGTGGTAAATTCTGCTTTTTAATCCGAAAGAAATCCGGGCTTACGCGCACTCAGGCTGAAACTCAACTTACACAGCACTGAAATTATTCTTATCACTGCGCTTCTTTTAACTTTGTATTTCTCGCAATCGCAGCAGCGAGTAACTGTAGCACTTTAATGGAAATATCTTGAATTTTCACAGCTTCACTCAACAAAATAAACCGCCAGCGCGCGAGCACACGTTCAACGACATCGAACAACAACTCAGAACTGAACGGTGACGTGAAGATCGGCTCTCCAGCACCCAGGCCAGCTCAAACCAAACCGCGGAGTGAAAATGGTGAAAACGAATCTCGACAAATTTAATGCGGCTGGCAAGACCAGCCTGGGAAGTGGGAACGATACATTCCACTGGAAGCGCGAATTCGCAATCAGACCTGGAATTGGAAGTGTAAGCGCAATTAAAGGCTCAAACCATTAATATGAGCTTAGATGCAGTGTTTTGAGCAGAGGTGGAAAAATACGCAAGAAGTTTTCTTAGAAGTTTAAATTATAAGCTCGTATTATTCATTCTCAAAATATTCCGCTTAAAAATCTGCACATAGAATAATACCACCTTCAAAAAGCCGTGAGCTTTAAAGATCCAGAACTCGATCAATCATAAAATTAATCGATTATTTTGTACCAATTTAATCGCAATTAAATTATCGAAGCACGATTAATCAATTACAACTAGTACTATCTCATAAATGAAGACACCAAAGAAAGGTATTTAATCTTATTTTAAAAGCACATTGAAATCCATAAAAATTTAATCGGATTTACACAACATTAATTTTTGTATATGGTATACACCAAGTTTTTTAAAAGAATACGTTAATTCAAAAAAGTTCATTCTAAATCAAATGTAGGATCAAATTCTTCTTCTGGATCTTGAAATCCCGAGCACCTTTCGCAGAATATCTTAATATGTTCTAAACAAAGGCGTTTATTACATTGCTCACAAACATATTTTGTTTTCCTATCCCTTGCTCTTGGGCATTCATCACACCTAGCAGGACGCTGAAGTTTATAAGGTCCAGGATTTTCATTTCCAAATCGTACAGAGATCTTGTTTCTAATACTCCGAAAAATACGTGAATTATCTTTTCTTTCTCGCAAAAATCCTCTTACGAGATCGAGTCCTAGTTGCCTTAAGAATTCTTTTCTGGAAGTAATTTCAGTTCCAAAATTATTGAATTGATGTACTACAGCACTGTTGATACCGGCAATATTAAGTAGAGAATAAAAAATAGTCAACGACCATCTTTTGCTGTTTCTAGACAAATCGTAGTGCGAGCAAAGTTGATCTATTTTTTCAACTCCTCCTTTGGTGCTATTGTAAAACGTTGTAATTTCAGCCTTATTTTCGTCCCCTGTTGAGGGATCGATGCGAGGTTCATGATGCAAAGAGGAAAGTAATATTGAATTCTTTCCTTTTTTGGGAATATAAGATACGATAGTAATGTCGTTTTGAAACCCGAAAGTGTTGCTGTAAATATCTCTATCTTTATTGAGAAATTGTGGAGGTATTTGAGGTTTATTCTTTTTTAAAGCACAAACGGCCGTTAATTTGTGTTGATTAAACAGATTGAATACTGTGTTATAATCGCCGTATTTGTGGCCAAAGGTCACATTCCTACTTGACCCGCAAATGGGTTGTATGAGTCTGTCCACGATATCAAATGATTCGTTGCTCTTTTTATATGGCCCCTCCGGTTGAGCTCCAGCGTAAATTTCCATATTTACAGTATAAAATGTCTTTGCATCTGCCAAAATAAAACTTTTTATACCAAACTTGGCCGGCTTACTTGGCATGTACTGTCTGAAGGAACAGTGACCTGAGAAGCTATCTAACTTTTCGTCAATGGTGCAATATTGGGAAGGAGTGTAAACATTTTTACAATTTTCTACAAAATCGCAAAATATTTCCCTTATAGGGGTCAATTTATCAAATTGAACTCTTTCAGCTCTTGTCTCAATATTGTCGAAACGCAGACAGTTTTGTAAAAAGTAAAATCGTTGATAACTCATAGTAGAGTAAAATATTGCAACACCTGTACCGTCCGTACTCCACAATTCCTTAAGATTTTCTCCACGAGATTTAAAAATTCCAGCCAAATATAAAAGACCAATTACAGCCTTCAATTCGTTGAAACTCGTTTTCTTCATATAAGAATGAATTATTTGTGAATTTGAAACGATTTCATCTATTTTTATATTGGTGTAGACTAGAATAAGTTGCAGCATTTCCTCAGTGAAAAATAATTGCCAACACTGAACTGGAGTGCTTACAATTTGTGATTCTAATTTTACTCCTGGCGTAGGTGCATCAAAAGAATGCGTTAGTTCGTTAGGTTCGGGGGCTGTTTTATTCCATTTTGTTTTCCCGTCTCTTCCTAGATAATAATTCGCATTTTTTCCAAGTGATTCTTCAAGTTGTCCACCACAATTTACACCTGAAATAATTCTGGTTTTAATTAAACTCTTTTAACACCTTTCATATATTAAGATTTGTATTTCGTACAATTTGTACAAGAAATTGTAGTGTGAAGAGTTCAAGCTAATTTTGCGTACATACTTTGATTTACAACTTTGTAGGTATATGTACCTATATTTATGCTCATCCACGGCGTGTTAAAATCACGTCGCTGTCACCAATAAGTTAGTATGAGCTAATTTTTTTTTTATAATAAAAATACTTATCCACAAAAAAATAAAATTAAAAACTATTTTATTAACACGCTTTTAGTAGCTTCACCTGTAACTTACTATCTAACTATGTAACAAAATCTTGGAAGTTAAATTTGACCCACTTCCCGGTTCCGATTAAGCTAAATTTTGCATACCTACACGTTTGGTTTGAATGACAATACATGGTTAGCTAAGTCGTGTTTTTTAGTTTTTTTTTTTTTAACTATAATATTATAAAATATTCCTAGCACATTTTGATTGATTGAGAACGCCGAAAATACTGACATTTATGCAAGTTGCAATGAATAACTTGCAACACTCTATTTACATTTTGATATTATTTAACTAAGAGCTCGGCAATCCTGAAAACTCGTGTTCTTTCATTTGAATAAATGTTAATTGATGATAATTAGACTGCGGATAATATGCAATTTTCTCAAATGTTTATATTAATAACTACATAGTACATAGCCATATATATGAAATTATTTGTTGTTGTAATAAATACGTAATACGCATTTGCATATAATCCGCAGTCTAATGATAATAAAAGACACAAATTATATATGTGTACATATTATATATATGTATATTATAATTCCATAATCGCATTCGAAAATTTAGCTCTATATAAAGTTGCAAAACATTGGCTTCATTACCGAACCCATGTAGATAGAAATTGTAAATTTAATTCGTTACATAAACTTCCCATTCCATCCCAAAGAATAATATAATTAATAAAGTTCGTTTCGGAAAGGCAAATTCACTATAATTACTAGACTGCGGATAAAATGCAATTTTCTCAAATGCTTATATTAATAACTACATAGTACATAGCCATATATATATGTATATACATATATGCATATCTAAATTGAAATTACTATCGATATAAATAATTATTGCGGTGAAATTATTTGTTGTTGTAATAAATACGTAATACGCATTTGCATATAATCCGCAGTCTAATAATTACATACCACATATCACACATAATTACTGCTACTTAAATCATTTAAGCATCCTAAAGTTATATTTATTTGTGAAATTATGCATTAATATAATTGCGCGGTTTCAGACATTTGCGAAGTATCTTGAAGATATTGCTCAAAGCTATTAAAATTCTGATGAAGCCGTAGATTTACTATTAATAGTGAAACGTTGAACATACCTTCGCCTATAAAATCGTCCTCCATCTCTTGCTCACTTCCCGAGTCCTGGGATATTAGACTTAAGTGGTCCTCTTCATCCTGGCTGCCGGGCGCTAAACTTTCTTCTTCTTCCTCAGCTTCTTCCAAAAACTGATTAGACCGCAAATAAATTTCCCCACACGACATGCTTTTAATATCTTCTTTATTATGACGATTTTACTTCTAAACCTAATCGCAATTAATTATCTCTAAACTCAATCTCAAGAATTCTTACCTTTGAACTTTCTTGCCCGCAAGCAATCTTTTTTTAATTTGCAACAAAAAGCAAATATCCTTGAAAACTAAATTCGTACACGAATCTTTAAAAAAGCTTTACATTACATTTACAGCTGTTTATGACAGAATTTAACTGTTTGAAGTTAGCTGGGGTCTGTCAAACCCCATTTCATCGATGAGCTGGGCATGCTTGAAGTTGGCAGGGGTATGTCAAACCCCAAGCCATTCACGGAAAGTTGATTGTTGTTCAATGAACGCTACTTGAATAAATGGCTAATGTAAGCAAGAAATTGGATAAAATGAATATTTACTACGAAACAAATGAGTTTATGTATTGCTTGTTTATTGCACACTTCATGGGTGTGTTGTATAAATTACAATCCACTAGACTAGTATAATAAAAAGTATGTTATTATATCTGGATTAATTTTACAAGAAATAAACTTTTAATATATGTATAACAGCTTTTTGGAAAGAGTTTTTGCACTTTAAAATTTCTTAAATCTTAGGTCGCATTTATTGACCGATTGAGTTAATTCTTCAATTCCTGTGCTCGGTGATTAAGGCATTTGCAGGGTGCGCATTTCTGTTTTTACCAGTAATTTTTAATAACGTTTAATATACTATTTTATTGCAACTTAATTTATCCAGTAGAAATGTGAAAGAAATACCTAACTCAAATCATAAGTAAAAATATCCATAATTCGATTCTTATCATACTTGTAACATTACTGAAAAATAATGTGATTTATCTTTCTTTCTCAAGTTTTATCGAAATTATTAGCAGAATATAAATCAAACAAGCATTGTAGTTATGTAATTTTCATTTTATAAATCTTATTCAGAAAAAGACAATTTGCCATTTCCGTTCATTGTCTATGAATTTACTTCCGTTTATTAAAAAATTCCTTTTGTCTTTCTCTGGCCCGGAGACGCAGTAGTTTTATTTTATTATAGAGTAACACTTCATACAAAACAATCTTTTTAATTAAATATATAGAACTAATTACACAACTAAAAAACCACTGGACCAAACATTTTAAAGATTATACGGCAGACCAGGTTACTTCTATCTGTAGTAAGCATAAGGGTAAGCGTATCCATATCCTGCAAGGTAAAATTTGTAAACGAATTTTCTTCTCCTGTATAAAACATATTTAACCTAATGCACTATAACCGAGAAGACCGTAGTTGTAGTAAGGCGAAACGACGTAGGGCGAGTAACCAGTATAAGCAGGATAAGCGTAGGCTACAGGAGCTGTGAAAAAATCGGGTTTGGGGTCAGGAGCTGGAGCGGTAGCAGCTAATACGACGAAGACATACAAAATTACAGCCTAAAAGAAGTGCACTTAAATCACAATATTCAGTTCTTTTGGTTTAAAATTTCTCACTTACAATTAACTTAAACATTTTGTCACGAACTAATATTTAATATTTCGAGTGCTTCACTTCACCTGTAGGACAGAACTTAACTTTTAATGGACGTGCATCATCTAATGTGCCTATATTTATAGGAGGCGATTCATTCATTATATCCGAGTAATTGTTATTCAAACAACGACTGAACGCTCCAAAGAAATTCATATTTGGTCCGATATGGTTAATAGTGATGTGTTCAAATAATGTTATGCTTTCCATTTATTACATAACATACTTGAGACAAGAAGGTCAAGATCATTTATTACCCTCTTTCCTAGGGTCTACAGCGACGTACGTATGCCAATTTACGCATCTTAAATTGCCTTTATTGGGCTCATTTTTGTTGTACATAATTCTTTTTTTTGTATATTTTAATATGCCTAGGAAAGAACGCGGATAAAACTTAGGGGATTTTTGCTTAGTTTTTCAAGAGAAAAGAGATAAATATTCGGTGCTTTTTTAGTGTACTTTCTGTCCAATAAAATACTAAATACTATTGTTCGTTTTAAATTTTACTTTTAGCTTTGATTTGTAAACTAAAAAAAGATCGTCTTTTACAATGAATTTATTAATATAAGAAATGTTCGCAACCACATCTAAATAACAATTTAAAGGAACTGCTCTAGAAGCAAAATTACCATGAAAGCAAAAGTGTATTTAGTGTAGAAAAGAATGTTGCACATAACTTACCTATTGGATATTGTCCTCGTCTTCCAAAATAAAACTGTTGACGAAACATTCGTTTCAGTTCAAATAAACACAAATGGTAAAAGGAAATCAGTTAAACCTCAATTTTTAAGCGTGTAATGCGTACTAAAATAATTTATTTCTTAAAACATAACAATGATTTAACAACGCTTATAAGATATTTTACGACTTCATTAAGAGTATTTTACTTATGGTTTCTTTCGACTTCGATAATTTTTTCCAAAATGTTGGATAAATGTTCGGCAAATAAACCTTCGTCTGAGATCACCTTAATACTTAAAGTAGCGCTATACATAAGCTTATAGATATTAGCAAGTTTTTTTGATTCCTTTCCACTAGCCTTAGTTAGGCACATTTTTGCCAGAGTTCTTAGTATGTATTGTATGCGATTTTCAAAAAGTTTTAGGATAACTTTCAAATCCTCAACGGGCGTGTCTGCGCTGTTTTTCGTAATAGAGTCTAACATTGGTTTTGATTGTAAGCATATTTCTAGAGCATTTTGCAGGGCCTTAATTTTTTGATTAGTTCCGGACGATACTGAAAGGTATTTAGTTAAACGACACCAAAACAATCGCAAAATAAACTTACCTTCAGCTAGGTGTTCCTGTAGTGCAATTCTTTGGACTTGAATATCAAAATAATCCTTGTACTCTCTGAGACTTTCGAGAATTTTTGAAGCCTTTTCATAGTGTAATCGACTAAGTTGCAAACTAGTTTTAATGGATTGATCTTCTTTGGCTTTGCGGACTTGACTGTGATAAAATGAAGCTAATCTATAATATAAATAAAACAAAACAATTTTTAAATTATATTTGAGTATACATTAAAGATTAATTTACCTGCTATGAATTAGGCCTGATCGATAAGCATACAAGATTTGCCTAGATCCCGAATGCTCAACGTCACAGAGTTTTAAAGATTTCTGAAGCAAGTCGACTACTTCCCGTTCAGCTTCCTCAGTTGTCTAAAAGTGATTTAGAAAATGAAAACCGTGGTTTGATTCTACTTAATATTATTCTTACCAAATCAGAAGCCATATAATCTTGAACTTGTTTAGCTAAGTTAAAGGTGGCTGTTGATAGTTCCCAGTTAACTAGATCCCATAATTCCGGATTTTCTTTACGTGAACCCAGGATACCAAGAGCACGTTGATAATAAGTAAACGATTGATTATAAAACTTCCTTTGAAGTCGCATGTCATCGGGACTAAAATATTTTTTTTTAATGCAATGTGATAGGAATAAATTTTTTACTCTTACTCTTCGCCTTGCATCGGAATATGTGCTCTAAACCTCATGAACCGGCCCATATTACACAGCAAAAATGAAAGATTCACATTGTCTTTAATCTCTTCAAAGGCAGCTACTCCGCGAATTAAATGATCGTAAGACTGCTTAGCTAATGTTTGGTATAAAGGTTCATTCTTTGTTTCTGACGATTTCACGTCTTCTGATTTGTTTTCAGCAGATTTATCTTCCTTCTCTTGCGAAATTTTATCACTATCTTCGCTTGCATTTCGGATATACTTTGAATACTCATCTATAAGCGAAAATTAAAATTAAGTGAAATTTAAAATTTAGTGAAAAGTTTTCTTTTGAATCTTTTACGGGTAGGGGAAAAATTATTTTCACCTATTAAATTTCCAGTTGTTTTATTTTGTTTTTATATTATTTTCTAGCAATCTAAAGCAAAATAAATCTTACCTTGTGCCCAGAACATGTATTTTACTCCAAGCTCATTCCTGACATTGCCCATCCTCTTCAGAATATCGATGCGAGCTTCAGGATTAGCAGTCTCTAAAGCTGCATCATAACAAAGGCAACTAGTAACCATTAGTTGCTCAACATTTTTTACTGGAGGTGGCAAATAGTCCCAAGTAGCTTTATTGAGAAAATACAATTTAAAAAATTCCAAAGCAGACATAGAAAGTCGTTAGTTATCATTACCTTTGTCAAAATCTTTTTCCAGTTGTGCAAGTATTTGCTGGTCAAGCTCATTATTGCTCTCAAACTCTTCAAAATACTTGTCGATGTTATCCCAATGTTGACTGAATTGAAAGAAACAATCACCAGCTCTAGCTAAGAGCGTAGATCTTGTGGCCGCAAGGGATCCGAATGATCCTGTATATTTGAGAACTATCTTTTGGCAACGAAAAGTCATATAAACATATCGTAAGGACTGTCCATAGTTTTCTAAGTGAAAACGTTTTTCCGCCAAAGTTGCATAAATCAGGGACGCCTTTTCGAAAAGGAGGAACTTGAGTTGATCATTCCAAGAGCTGATCACTGATCTTTTAATTAGGTGACTACCCTCCACCGCACTTGCCGCAACAGTTTGAGTAAGTTCAGTTGCGGTGACAGTTTCCTTAGCTTTTTTGCCCTTTTGCTTTTTCTTGCCCTTGGACGACTTTTCATCCCAACCCAATGGGATCGCTACATGCGGGTTAGCACTTTTGGCTTCGGGTTTTAAAGTCTCGTAAGGCAGTGGAATAGGCTGAAAGGGTTTGGCCATGTTTGGATTCAGCTCCTCGTGAATAATTTTCTTCCGTTCAGCTTCCCTTTCCTGTGCTTCCTTCTCTTTTGTGATTTTTTCCTCATTCGATTCAAAATACTGCAGGCAACTTATACCATCACAGATATGTTGTAACGCAATGCGGCAGCGTTCCTCGACAGAGGCAACCAGCGGGGACGGAGATCTGTTGTTCTTCCCTCTTCCCTCATTATTAAATTCCCTTAAAGTTTCACAAATATTCTTTACAACGACTGTAGTCTCGCACATATCGTCTCCAAAATCCCAGTTATCTTCTGGCGGTGAATCGGAATCATCGTCATCGTACACTGATTGAGTGTCCGAATCCAAATCGCTGTTATCAAAATTCGGCGATTTCGGATCAGTATTTGCAGGTATATGAAGATCCGACAGAATGTAATGTGAGGATGTTACAATTTGCGGATACTTCTCTTTGGGTAACAACTTTATGCAGTTGTCCAAAAGTGTTTTTATCGATCCCGCCTTTCTGGCGGAAACCTTTTCAGAAGAATTCTTCATATTCCTAGCCAAATTATACAAAAGCATTGCTACGGGGACTGTGAACGGATTATCCCGGTTCGCGTCCCCATTCCCATTTCCATTCTTACAAAGCGTAGTCAAGTCGTAAAGCTTCACAACATCATCATTTTTCCCTTTAAAAAGCCAATACGTATGCCCAGCTTTAGTAGCATTGGCTTTTAAAAATGCTAGAATATTTTGTGCAACGTTTCGAATTAAGTGAGGCGAAAATTTTGAGTTCTCTAAATATGGCAAATCTTCTGTTTTAATAAGTTCGTACTTCTGCACTATACCATCAAGGTGGTAGCACATAACAACTTCCGGGACATTACACATTAAATTGTCCAGCCAATAATCTATCCCTGTCAGTACGTTAATCGGCTTCGTCATATCACGCAATCTCAGGCTTATGCAAGGACGTGTACCACCACCAAAAATCGGCATATCAGTGCCGATAAGCATGCGAATATCCTCAAACGTCCAAACAACGTTCCTATTAAAAACATGATCTGATTTCGGATCAGGAACGTTCTCTTTTATATCAGCTTCTGGCAATACAGGTCCTAAGAGCGGAAATTTAGTCACACTTATTCCACTGTATGAGGAAGCGTCGGAAGGTTCCTTGTTCTTTGCATTCGTCTGCAAGCTGTGATACAAAAATTTTGATAGTAAATTTTTGCGTTGAAGAGCCGTACGACTTTTGTCTTTTAAGCAAAAATTTCTATCTTGCTCACTAACGCTGCTTAGTATATTTTCGAGGAAAAACGTTTGAATCCACTTCCAATCTTCACTCGCTTGTCGTAGGAGATATTTTTGAAAATCAAACTCATCAATTAAAAGAGTGTTTCCCACTTTGTGAACGACCATACTAATTGTGCATTTAGGTGCATAAGGAAGTTTCAGTAATTTTTTTATATTTTCAGCGTCAGATACTACATCAACTTCACCCAGGCAATCGGGAAACATTTGAGCCATGTGGAAGCTGTAGACAAAGTAATTATTTATGTAGACAGGTAGGTAGGCATGAACAAAATATGAAATAGCAACTATTCAATCAGTAAAAAGTCGATTTTACTACGATGGGGTTAACTTTGTAACCATAAAATTAAACAACTATATATACAAATGAAACGAAATAGAATAGAATAGGGTATTTGTAGTATAAAAAATATACTTATTAAAAATGCTAGAGAATGCAGGAAAATATAACAAACCTCGCAAACCCACTGGAGTGGTAAAGAGCTTGATGCAGTCCATAAGTACTCGCAGAATTGGTCAGCCAATTTGACGGGGGCAGGTTAAGGTCGGTGTTGCTCTGCAGCCGAATAAATTCAGTGGGTAGTTCCACGGCGGCGAATTTAATAATTGCCTGGGACTTGATATTATTCCCCAGGGAGTGCGGTTCCACATTTTGGCAGACCTGGATCTAGAAAAAACATGAATTAAGTCACGCTTGGAACACATCCCGACTTTTTACCTCGTCTGAATCTGTGTCAGTCATTTTACCCAATGCTATTCACTTTCAATCACATGAACTGCTCTTAAAATTATGTTCTTCATAAATTAATTGGCAATTTAACTGCTAAATAAACCACACTTTCTTGTATATTCCAGAAAAGACTTGTAAACATACCAAACGAGAACACTTTTTGCCCACCCTGTTAACATTTCTTGATTGACGCCAAGAACTGTCAAAAACTTGGGATGCGTTCGAAAGAAGACAGTTGTCTTTTGACTTTTAACTTAAAATGCAAATGGATAAGTTTTTACACGGATAATAAATTAAATTAAATTTTGCCTTTTTTATATAATTTTATATATGTTTATATTACAAAGAAAAAATTTAAAAAAAAATTTTTTTTTAAAAATCCTTTTTCGAGAAACACCACTAACTTGTATTGTCACCGAAGTTATACATGTTCGCCAAATTTCATTGAGTTTGGTAAAGTATAAGTATAAAAATTTTGCATTGCATTTGCATTTTATTTACCGGATATAGTTTTACCCATTGAGCTTTATGTCTTTTAGAAAAAAATTCTGCATATTGAAGTTTTTTTTAAAGAAAAACAAGAGATGTTCTATATATATTAGAAATTCATAGTACCTGAAGGAATAAGTTTATTGAAAATATCTTAAAAATAAGTGCGCTCTTCTAAAATTACATAAAACTTAGACCTAAGTCATTTTCTTCCTTTTAGCCAAGGCGGGTTTGTCGAAAACTTGCTTCATGCCCCCAGCCTTCTCGTTGTGGAATTTAATATTATTGGCAGTATCCGCGTACCACGGGGAATCAAACTGAGTGGTGTCCTGGTCCACAAGATGGGTGTACTTGGTCCTTCCGCACCGGCCAAAGTTCTTGACCTGCATAACCTTCGGAAGGATGGTCTTATCGAAATGATCCTCGAGAGTCGCCTGGGCAAAGTCTCTCTTGAGGATGTCGTTCTCCTCGTCCAAATAGAAGGCACCACGATGGTAGTACTTCTGCAAGAATTTATATTTGCCCTTGATGGCTTTGTTGGTAATTTGTTTCGGATTATTTCTGAGATCCTGGCGTCGTTCTTCTTCAGTCATGTTGCGCATTCGTTCAATTTCAAGTTTCTCCCTCTCAAGAGCCTCCTTTTCTTCCCTGTCTCGTTTGATTCGCTTGAGTTCCCTGAGCTTCCAGGCCTCGTACTCCACTTCATCGTTTTCGTCATCTGTACAGACATCGTTTATGTGCGGCTCGCTGTTTTCGGGCTTGGTCTTCTCAAGATCTTTTTTCACAGCCTCCTCGACTAGACGTAAAGTCTGCCTACGCCGCTCTTTGGCTGCTTTCTTCAGCTCGACCTCGACCTGCTTCTGTTTTGCTGCTTCACGTTCCTTTTCAATTATGGTTGCTCGGTCTCGCTTCCTGACGAACAGGGGCTTTAGACGGGGCTCATTTTCTTCCTCGCTCTCAGTTTCTTCTTCATACTCGGACTCCTCAGACTGCTCTGATTCCGACTTGTTTTCTTCTTCTTTTTGAAGAACCTCCTCTTCCTTCTGTTGTTGCAGCATGCGCTGCCTCAATTTCTGGCGGCGCTTTTCTATTTCTGAATCACTCAAATCCGTGTCAGATTCACTGTCCGATCCTAGAGTAATTTTCTTTGATTTGTCTTCGATCTCACGTCTGTCCTCTTCCTCTTCCTCTTCACTTTCTTCTTCCTCAGACTCGAGAATTTCGGGCTCGTGAATATGACGATGTCTTTCTATTCTGAAATGAAAATTGGAGGTTCAATTTTTTCATATGATTGGAACTTGCTCAGTATCTTTACCTTTCTTCCTGGTCTTCCTCCTCTTGGATAACTTCTTTAAGTCGCCTCAGCCTCGGGTCATTAACGTCCTCCACAATTTCCTTCTTCGCGTTCTCCGCCGCCTCATTTTCCTGCAATGTTTTTGCCTTGCGATTGTCAATGAAGTCCTCTAAATCACTTTCATCGTCTGAAGAGTCTCCCTGGGCGTATTCTGGACGTTTTCCTGAGATGTACCTGTGCACCTTCACCTTTTGCATAGAAATTTCACCTAGAAGTAAACACAAAAGTTAAGGACTTACAAAGCAAATTAACTCAATTTCAACTACTCACCTTTTTCATTTTTAACGGGCACTGCGCCTGCAGTACTTTGTATGCCATAAATTGCTGTGGAAGAGCTCATTTTTGCAATTATTTTTCCATAAAAATGTGCGTAGCCACAATTAGGATTTATTTTATTATTGACGTTTGTAGTGTCAATTTTTTCAATTCCGGATGTTTCGGGTGGTGCGGTTACAACTACGTTGATATATCACAGAATTTCTATATGGCAGTCCCAGTGACGGTTATTTACTGCGGGTTTGTTAGTTCTATTTTTTTTGCTCTCATTTATTTTTCGTGCTCTGTGCTAAAATTTATAATATTAATAATCGTCAATACATATCGACAAAATAGATAATAAAGAATTCTTACTAGAAAAACCGTATTAAATTGCGGTTGTTCTTCGGTAGAGAGTTAAGCAAATATACTATATAGTCTGCAGGTTTAATATTCGAAGTTATTTTACAATTAATTCTAAATTGCAGTGAATCCAAAATCGTCTCTTGATTCCCCCCCTGCCACCGCTTCTGACCGAGACTCACAGTTTATTTATTTTTTTACCATTAAATAATAGTCTTAATTTCGGTTTCATTCTAAGATATATTCTTTCAGAATTTTTGCGTATAAAAGTTGCATAATTTCGAACATTTCTTTTCTAAATATAGTGCAATTTCACAAAACCGTTATGCCTCGGTTTTGTAACGACTTTTGTGCAAATTTCTTTCGTTCCCTGATTCATGCATGATTCGAGTTGAATCTCTCTTGAATCACGAATCGTTCTCATTCCATTCATTCCACAGAAACCGGATTGTTTTGACATTTCCCGCAACAAGCTTTCTCAATCTCGCCCGGATTGCGGATTTCAAAATTATTTTCCCATGGTTTCTACACGGGGAGTGAGACAAAGATTTATCGAAGGTGAAAAAGTTCTTTGCTATGAGCCGGATCCTACGAAAGCGAAAGTCTTGTACGATTCCAAGGTAAAAACTAGAGGATTTTGTTGATTGTCTCTACGACGGAGTTTACATGTTTACATTTTTTTTTAAGGTGCTAGGTGTTGAGGAGTCGCGCGACCGGCGTGGACGGAAACTTGTCCAGTACAAGATTCACTTTCAAGGCTGGAATTCATCTTGGGACCGGCGTGTGAATGCTGACTATGTCCTGAAGGATACCGAGGAAAATCGACAACTGCAGCGGGAGCTGGCACAGAAGGCGCAGCTGCAACTGTAAGTAATTTTACAAGGACGGGCTATATCCACATATTTTTGTGTGGCAATTACACCGGGGAGATTTACTCGGCTACGTTGTGGATTCCGAGCATAGTGTGGCTCGTCATGAGGAAAGAAAAGAATCATCGATTTAAACTTCGCAGTTGCTCCTCGTGCAATGTTAAAGGAATTGTTATTGTGTTCACGTCCGTACTTCTTAAAGCTAATTACGAAAAACAGTGTTAGGAACCTTTCAGAAAAATGTATCATGAAGCAGGTTAATGCCCCAACAAGGCATATTTTATCATTTTTGAAAGAGCATATAGTTACACCAAACGCCAACATACCACAAGCAGAGCGCCTTATAAAATTATATTAATTCCTCTAAATAAGATCCCATCCAAAAAAAAACTTAGAATAAAATAATTTCTTTTAGGCTCGATCAATCAGAAATTTGACGCAGCGGGTGATGTACGCTAAAATTTTTAAATTACTGATTTCAGTTTGCGGGGCTTGATTTTCCCAACAATGGGAAATTGAATTGCATTTTTACCTGTAGCTGAAGTAGTGAGGAATATGCATTATATCCAATTTCTTAGAATTTCATATGTAGCCATTCCCAGAAAAAAGGATTGGAATTTCTGGTCTCGCGGTAATATTTCAGTTTTCTGCCTGCAGGATTTAGGTGGAAGCGTTATAATTAGAATTTGGTCAAAATTTGTTACCAATTTCTAAGTGAAGTTCTTTTAATTAGTGATAAAAATAAAGAACTGCTTCTGTTTTTTTTCCGTAGTTTAACTCCTATTCGTATTGCTGAAGAATTCTTTTAAAGTAATATTATTTGTATTAGCGTCCTCTGCACCTTATTGGTACACGTGAAATCTAAGAAGTGAAAACAAATTTTTATTAGAATATCAACACCCTTTGGTTTTATTTTATAAGTTTAACTTTGCACTTTGAGCTCCCAATACTAAATACCTTCATTTACTACCGCAGCGCTGCTTATTTGTATCGCAAGGAAAGGAAAAAACGTGTCAGGAAGGAAAATACCTCAGACACATCACCAAAGTCTCGAAATAGGGTATCATCGGAAGATGGGAGCTCTTGTAGCACATTCGAAAAAATGGATTCGGAATTCCCAGCGCGTGATGGTAAAAACTGGTGTAATATTCTCTTATTAATTTAAACATCTTGTCTCCTAAAATCTAGATTGCGACACAGAATCTTACAGCAGTTCAGAAAGCTTACCGGATGAGGAAAGGATTCGGCTTAACATTGGGAGCAAGTTGAAGCAGTACATTGATTTTGATTATGAAATGATCAAAAAATTAGGGAGGCAACACATTCTCCCGGCTAGGATACCTGCTGTATGTTAGAAAATTCTTTTATTTTTATGAATTTGCTTACAAGATAATTATTTTAGGTGACAATTTTAGAAAACTTTGTGAAACAAAGTATTATAAAAATGATTACTTGTTCGCCACAAACTGACATTCCCAGGCGAAGAGGTAGTCAGCTTCGACCGGAAAGGCGGGAAAAAGAATTTGAAAAAATTGAAAATAGGTAAATATCTTTAGTGGAAGTTTAATTATGTATTTAAAAAAGCAAACGTTTCGCAGTCACACTCTAATTTATATAGTTTCTTTTCCATTATTTACAATAAGGTTCAAGCATAATGTAATTACACTTCTCACTGAATGGATGGTTTTGAAATATTCTTTTGTATTATTAATTTTTATATTGTTAGAAAGGAAAATTAGAACTTTAATTAATGAGGAAACTCTAACCAAATTTATTTCATTTTTGCTTCACATTTTAAACTTACTACAAGATAACGCAATTTTCCAGATTCTCTCTTCTTAAAGAAGTAGCTGACGGAATCAGAATATATCTTAATTTTATACTTACGGACCACCTGCTGTACAATGAAGAAAGACAACAGGCAGAATATTTATTATCTGAAGAAAATTTGAAAAATTTTAGTTATGTGGCATCCGACCGACTCTCGTTTGAGTATCTTCAAACGAAATTTGAAGAGGCCGGTACTCCACCCAGTTCAGAAACAACAGAAGCTCTACCACATCATACACCCCACAGCGAAACAACTTCTCAAGACGACTGCAGACGGAGATTAAGATCTTGTCGTACCGAAGAAAGTGATACCTCCTTTGATGTTGGCCACTGTAAGCCAGAAACTTGTTTGTCAAGGTATATTTCCAGATTCTACCCTCTATGTTGTATGGATTTTTATTTTTATTTTTTTTTTTATTCATAATTTTTTGTTTTCTCTTCCAGTGTAGCGAGTACTAGTTCTGGAGGATCAACACCACACACAAATGTTGTAACAGCTAATTTGGCATCGATGCATACGCTTCATTCGGGAATTCCGGTTAGGGCGAAAGATTTTTTACAGGAAGTTATTTCGTGGCAATTGTTGCCGTCAAATGCTGCTCCTGAGGCCTCAATGATTTTTGGTGCCATCCACTTGGCTCGATTAATGGGTTAGTAAGAATGTTTAAATTAGAATTAGAATCAGAAATATTAGATTATATTTCATGGTGCATGTATGGTTGTCGATAAAGGATTTTCGGTTCACAAAGTTTTTAAAAAATTTTTTTCTCTCATTTGAGAGACAATTATGAGTTTTTAACAAAAATAATGAAAGAAAAGTTAAAAATTCGTTTAGGAAATGTTCATGTTTAAAAAATTTAATATTTTATTTTTCAGTTAAATTACCAGAATTTCTTAATGCTTCGAATATGAATGATCAGAAATTAGAGGTGTTAGCACAGCATTTAGATTCATTCTTAAGGTAAGTGTACCATTAAATTTTTATATCTTATATCACATTACATGGTCTGGATTTTAGAATATATAGAAATTTGGTTTTCCTGTATTGTAATAAAAGAAATAATCAGAAGCTAGGATAAGTGCCAAAATTCAGCTCTCATTTTTTAAAACAGAAAACGGTTCGATGTAATGTGAATCATTTTTAATGCAGATCTACAGTGTTGTGCGAAACTATAGCAACCATTTCACTACAAAAACTTAATATAGTTTTTCCTTCATTTTATTTAGTGGAGAATAAAAAGCTATATTATATTTTTCTCCTTTCATGAAACATTACAAATGGTTGACTTTGCAGCAAATTTACAATTCAATTTAATTAAAATAATTTAAAAAAATAACGAACTTCGGTACATGCAGTGTGCAAAACTAAAGCAACATTTTAGTTGCTTCCATAGTACTTCATATGATAGTCCTTATTTTGAATAACCTCAGCACACCTTCGTAGCATAGATGCTAATTAATCCATAATAGTAGATTGAGGTATGCTTTACCATTCATTTTTCAGTGTTTCCATTAATTTTGTTTAATTTCGGAAACGCTGACTTGAGACTTCCCATTTAAGGAATTTGAAGAGCATTCAAATCTAGTGATTGACCCAGCTAATCAAGAACTTGAATCCAATTTTCATTCACCAGCTTTAATGTGTGTTTCCGGTCATTATCATGCTGAAACACCCTTCGAAGTAGCAATGCCCGCAACATTTGCGTCTTCAAAATATTTTCGTAAATGAAACGGTCCATTACTTCGATAAAAGGATCCACACCATTCGATGTAAAACAGGTCCAAACCATCATGCTGTCATGTATGTTGTTCGAAAATGTACTTTAGAAAATAATTCAGAGAGCTACAGACCAACTAAAAACTTGCGCTTACAAGAAAACACTTGCAAAAGAGGTAAATTTGATGCCATGGTCTGCTGTTTTATATAAAATTAAATTTATAGGCTGAAATTTGCTTCAGACCATTTAAACTGGTCCTTAGAAAAATGGAAAACAGCACTGTTCAGCGATGAGTCAAAATTTAATTAAATAAACTTAAGGTAAAAGAAGACGCAAAGATGAGCGACTAAAACCACGATATTGCAACATAACAAGCAAGCATGGAAATGATAGCATGATGGTCTGGACCTATTTTTCGGCGAATGGTATTGTTCCTTTTTTTGAAATAAAAGAAAAAATGTACCATTTTATTGACAACAATTTTTTGAGACGCAAATTTTGCCATATGCCGAATTGGAACCGCCGCTTCGATGAGCGTTTCAGCATGATAATGACCCGAAAGATACATCGAAGCTGATGAATAAAAATGGGATTCCAGTTCTTGATTGGTCGGCTCAATTACCAGATTTGAATCCCATTGAAAATCTCTTCAGGATCTTTAAACGGCGAGTCTCAAAACAGTGCTTCCGAAATAAAACAAAACTATTGGAAATATTTATAAAAGGAATAGGAAAGCATACCTCAATCTATTCTTATGAATTTCATAGCGACTATGCTACGAAGGTGAGGTGAGGTTATTCAAAAGAAGGACCACCGTATGAAGTATACTTGGGAGGCAACTAAAATGTTGCTTTAGTTTTGCACACTGCATGTACCGAAGTTCGTTATTTTTTTAAATTATTTTAATTAAATTGAATTGTAAATTTGCTGCAAAGTCATCCATTTGTAATGTTTCATGAAAGGAGAAAAATATAATATATCTTTCCATTTTCCACTAAATAAAATGAAGAAAAAAACTACATTAAGTTTTTGTAGTGAAATGGTTGCTATTGTTTTGCACAACACTGTATATAGAAACTCTTCATTATTTTCTCGAACCTTTAGATACATCGAATCTCACAAAGATTGGTTTGGTGATCAGAACTACTACAAGGAAATAGAAGTCGATGAAAAATCACCGCAATCCGGAACAATGACAGAATCTTAGGGTAAAGCAAAAATACGCTTTTAATTGTTTTAAGTCTTTTAATGATTTTATGTTTAAGAAAAGAAAGTACAATAAATTACTGTGTTAGTGAAAGATGTCTTTTCAAAAATATGGCCTCATCAGAGAATACTCTCCTGTAAATGTAATAATGTAAACTGAACATAAAAAAATAGAGAAATGTGAGAGATTTACAATCTTATATCGGTACTCAGAGGTAAACGTAACAAAAAGTAATATTGAACATCTCAAGAAATATTCTTGACATCCTCGTCTGAGGTAACAGTAACTTGACGGTGTTAGCAAAATATCCACTTTTAGATAACAATTCTTTACAAAACTTGTGCACTTAGAAAAGTTGCGAGCTTATATCTAGAACGATGTAATGTCGTTAAAAAAGTTGCCTAGCGTACTCTATAAAATCTAAATTTATAAACCATCTAAAGATGCACCATAAAACAGACATTTGGCTTGTGTGGATGGAACGCGATGACCGCTCCGATGCTAGATGAGATGGATTCAAGTGACCTGTAATTGTGGAAACCTACTTAATATAGCCTACAGTACAGGGACGGTTTTATGCTCCTCCGAAGAATGGCGAATAGTGGGTTTTGTTAAGTGCGCTAATTAACTTGTGTTTTGGTATTCCTGTAATCAACTATGATATCAACGATAAGTATAAAAATATTCCTCTCTCTCTAGCTATCGGATGGAGTTACTTGCTGCTTTTACCGTCCGTCTGTTGTCTTTTTGTCGCGCTTGAGGCTGTGGGCCTCATGAAGCCGCTAAGGCGGGAGCTAGCTGACGATGTTCGGCTAGGTGTATTTATTTGAACGCTACTATGCCTTGGGCTGGACAAGTTCGATTTGCTCGATGTGATGGCACTACGACCTGCGATTCTACTCGACGAAGTTGATGACTGCTGATTCTCCTTAAAGCTTGTGCTGCCCAATGATGAGGTCTTGATGGGGGGCTTTTTTACAGCGATTCCCACACTAGAACCGCTTGAGCTGCTTCGACTAGCTGGCACTCTCGAAAGTACCTTTCCTCCCAAAGGAGAGTTTTGTGTAGCTAATGGTCTTTTGCTTGGCGATGATTCTAGTGATGAAGTAACAAGCGGTTTTGATGGCATTTTCCTAACCGTGTTCGTGGACACGGCGCTGTTCAGTGATGATCTCGAGCTCCTCAGACTTGTCCTGGAGCTGCTTCTTTCAACATCTCGTTTACCCGCAGATGTTACACTGCCGCCAGAGTCCGTTTTTCGTAAGGAACTTGTCCTTCTTGGCAACACTACTTGCGGGGGTGTGCTTACCGGTGTTGGGGTTCTGACTGAACGGCTCCTTTCGAAGTTACGTTTACTTCGATCGATTAAATTTTGAGCCTGCGACTTCAGGACGATTCGATTTTTGGGGACATCGCTACTGGTATTAGTTGCTGCACTGTCAGTTGAGGTCATTCTGATAGGTTTGGACCTCTTAGACCTTGTTTCCGCGGGCTGTTCATTGCAAGACGATGTACTCTCCTTGCCATGCGATGGTGTGTCTGATACCAAACTTTGGGTCTCTTCAAAACCTTCATCGTTTAATTCATGATTAGATGACTTTATAACCGTCGAAGGTTCTTTAATTATCTCACGTGGAGGACTCCAGATTCTATCAGGTGTATCTGTTGGAGACTTTAAATTCCGGATAGCCTCCCTAACATCCTCTTGATTTATTGAGCTAATATGCCGCCCAATTTTTTCTATTCTAGCGACTGTTTTATCTGGTGTTTTAGTGTTTTCATTTTTAGAATCGTATAAGGATTTCTGACGATCCTGCCACCTCTTAAGGCGGTCTTCTCTCTCCTTTTCAGGATTTACACGCTCATGTAAGGATGTTTTGGAAGAAGAAACTATACCGCCCGTAGCAAGTCTAGCTTCATTTGAAGTCGGCGATGAATCTTCATTTCCGCTACTATGATCTGTCGGTCGTTTATAACGCCTCGTCTTCCGCGCAGCTGAGAATCTATCGAAATGACCTAAGCTCTCTGTCTCGAGAGGTTCTTTCTGCGCGGATTCATCTAAAAGATTCTTTGCAATTGTTTCTGCATGAAGTGGCCTAGGTGCCTGTAATCTCCGCCCAATGGGGCTACTTAATACTCTCCTGGTAACAGGGGGTGTTTCTATGTTGTCTGAATCTATCTCAATTTTGCTATTTCTTTCCTTCACCCGCTCGCATTCTTCCGTCGGACTCCATGATGAATTTCTTATACTTATGTTAGATTTTGTGGTTGGTGTTGTTGGTGTTTTGAGGTTTGGAGCTGACTTTATTTGATTTAATTCTTCGTCAGGTTCTGAGGGTCGTCGAATGTAAATTTGCAACCGATCCGAAGGTGCTCTTCCACCTAGTTGCTGGATCACGTTCTTTCTCTTATCTTCCTCAACAATTGATTGCAAAGGTGGACTCATTGCATAAGGATTATTAATACTAGTATTACTTTGTCTCTTGCTCATTCGTGGGCTCGCCGTAACTTGTTCTGAACAATTTGGGACATTCAGATTTGACTTTCTCCATGATGACTTGTCTTTCGAGGTGGTATGCACATCTAATTGGAATAAATAATATTAATATAGACGATTTTGAAGTGATAAAACTGCTTACCTTCAAGAGCTTCTATTGTACGAACAACATCAGTTTTCTCTAAAGCTGAAGACGGCTTCCAATCTGGATAGACTCTTTTGTACGTATCAGAGCTATTAATACTTGTCTTCTCTTCTGGCAATGGATCCAACTTGTTCTTTTCGCTTTCTGTAATATAAGGGAACATAAAATATGATATCTTTAAAAATATTTAACATTAGAATTTTCACCTGATTCGTTTTCCAGCGACCGCTTATTGTTGGCCAACCATCGTTTTCGTTTATATTCGTCATTCTGTTTTTCGTCGTTTTCGTTTGCTTGCAGCCATAACTCTATTTGTTTTCTGAATTCCCTTGGTATACTAGACAGAATAATGTTTAATTTATATTAAGTTTTATTTTCTGAATCTACATATATGAGGAATACCCACCGAGGTTTTGGCTCTTCTGAAGGTACAGGTTTAGCTTCCACTACAGGTGACGGAGAACTAGGCCTTTCTCTATCTACTCCAAAATCTATGCTTAGAAGATCAGGCCGCTTTTTATGTCCACTACCACCGCGTGCTCGTCGTGCCCATGAGCGATCTGAAATTTCACCATCAAATTGGACATTAAACATTTTATATATTAGAAATAAAGTTTTGGCACTTCAAGCAGACTCTTATGCAGCTGGACGTATGAGGCTTCATACATATGTAAATATTTTTCGTGTTAGTCTCGATATTTTTTGTTTATTTCATTCATGATGTTAGCTGAATTTGATTCAACGGAGAGAAGTGCAAAAATGTGTGACTTTTCTGTCGTGGTTTTGTTTGGTAAAATGTATGGAAAACAAACAAACTGAATATGTCGTTTATGCTTTATGATAATATGTGGCAGTTCTAGAGTACACATCGAACTTATTAGAACTAATTATTAAATGTAAAAATAAATACAATTTCTCTTATATTTTTTTTGTATGGAAAGATATAGACCTTTCGGTAGGGATATATAAATATATATATTGCTTTTTACTAACGACCCCAATTTCTTAATATCAGATTCAAACCTTTCAATTTTTAAGTAGTTGATATTTTATAATTTTCCATATTGACCCCGAAAATAAATTTGTTAGCTATGTAGGTAATGTGGTTCTATCTTGAATGGAAATTTTTAATTTTCCTGTGTTTCTGTAATCTTAAATCAAATTGCTTTATGAACTTCTAGCAATTGCAAATAATGAGAATGTGTGCAAATTGAATGGAATTTCAGCATTAACATTTATCTAGCATCAACTAACATGGCAGACATAAGCAAAAATTTCCTTACTCATTATTCTGAATGTAAATATTCAATTCGTTTTCTTTCTGTAGCGCTGTATGTCTTTAACTTTTAATCTATAACCTGTAGTAAAACGCATTCACAGCGTATGTAATTAAAAAAGAAAAGTAACAAAATACTAAAAATTCCTGTGAACTCACCCAAACTTCCATATGTTGAAGCCTTTCTTTCTCGACTGCCATTATCATGCCCGGAGCTTCTAAGGAACTCCATCAAGCTACCCTCATCTTCTTCAGTCAAAATTCTACTTCTTCGTCGACGTAGACTTCCATTTGGAGTAATATCGGGAGATGCACCATCTTCCCTCATGAGACTACTCTCGCCGTTGCTGTTGAATGATCCAACCCGCCTTCTCGATAGCGCAGGACTACCCCGGATATCAATGGAGGAGTCCAGCATAAAGTTGCTTTCTGAATCAGACACTGGAGTACCAGACTGGCTGACTGTAAGTAGTACAACAATTATATATGTAAATAAGATAATATATAAAAAAAATTCCTTACATTGTCTATGTTTCCGTGCCGTTTGCTCTTCGCGCTGTTTCCTCCTAAGTGTTGCTTGCTCCTCTTGTAACCGTCGTCTTTCATTTTCCTGAACAGCTTGCTTGAATTTTTCACAGAAATTATGGAAAATTTTGAAGCACTCTTCAATTTTGAACGTTGTTGGGTCTTCACAGAAGAACTCCGCTAATTTTGTTCGAATGCTATCAACCTCTTTCATTCCTCTCTGCAGCATTGATACCTCTCTAGCTGCAACTTGCAAGAACTCCATCATTTGATCTTTGATATCCACTTCCGTGGAGCTTAATTCAATTTGTATTTTGATCTTTTTTATTCTGGAGTCCAATGCATTTATTTCATTATTGATTTGTTCTGATGTTGTTCTATAAGAATAATTTTAGTTTAACAAGATAAATAATACAAATTGTTAATTTTACTTGGATGCGTTTTCCAAAGCCGACATTCGAGAGGGAAATGTAAGAAGTTCGGGATTACGTTTTTCGGCCTGAAGTGCCACAAAATGTATTAAATTCATTCCTGGTTTATTCGCACGAATATCGGTGAGTTTTTGTAATGATGAAAGTTTTACACCTGCTGCGTTCCCCGCATATCCTCCGGAATTCAAAAAATTTCCAGCTACAACAACCATATAAAGAACTTCTCGCAGCAATTTATTGTTCATTAAATCTGAAAAATGTGAGAAAATATATTAGAAGCAAAGAATATGATTTTAAATTATTTTTACCATCTCCCGCATATAACATTGCATTTATGCATGGCTCTAAATAACTAACATTGGCGGCAAACTCTTCTTTTAGAAGCATGCATTCAATCCTTAGCTTATAACTGAAATTAAAATAATAATTATTTACGTTTAAATAGTTTATGAAATTTTATTTTTTTTTTTCGAATTACTTTGGTACTTCTAGCAACTGGAGCAGGAATTTTTCTGCATTTCCAAGGCGTAATTTATCACCGTCAAACGATCGCAGCATATCTAATTCATCAACTTCTGGGAGTATTTTAAGTAGTCCGCGCAACTTTTCGGCACCGATGTCATCGTGATCTCCATTTCGAATTAGTTGAATAATGTCCTCGTTGCACCTGTGGAAAAATTATTTTATACCTTTGCGACGATTTAATTGACAATTTTACTTACGATCTGAATTGTTTGAGGAATATGTTTACGTTAAGACTTCTCTTTCCGTCGAGCAATGTTATCTGAAAATGTTTGTTGAATATTAAATTGTATTAAAAAATACATATACATATGTAGTTAAGTGAAGGCAAGAATTAGTTTATAAGATTATTTTAAGTATAGGGTTGTCCCTAAAATCGTCTCACTGCTTGCTTTGAGAAGGTTTTTGCAAGATAGAAATTCTTTCAAATTTATCATCGAGTAGGAACTATTTGGCTTTTTGAAAATTTTTTCAATTGTTGAAAGTTCTAACTTTTATTTCAAGGGTTCAAACTCCTATAACACTCAGATATTTTTTAAAGAATCTTTCTATCCCAATTATGATGGTTAGTTACGAATATAATGTATAAATTGTTCGATTTTACATACCTCAGAATTTTCCTTTTTGGCTTTTCTATCCAGCGTGTCATACCCGTTTGCCGAATCCCTGCCTAATTTCGGGGAACCTTGAGCACTTGTGGTTTGCTGACAGAAGAGTCCTTCCATCTCATTCCAATCCAGATCAGTCATAGGACTGTCCTGGTGGGAATCAGCAACAATAGCCCAGATATTTCGTTTTCCTATAACTTTATTTGGAGGTATTTTATTCCAATTGATTGTTTTCATTTTAGCTTTGGGTGCAGGTGTCTCTTGCTGAGGTAACAGTCTTACAGAATCAGTAACTGTGGTATCAGGGGTCTTCGGACGAAAATTCTTTTCTAGATTATTGCTGGATAGTAGGTTTGGTGCTGGTGGGGGTGGAGCTGGTGGAGCTCCAAATTTATTACTACCAGCCATTAGTGGAGGAGGTGGTGGTGGGGGTGCTACAGGTGGCGGAGGGGGTGGGGGAGGAGCAGCTACTGGATTGAAACTAGGTGCTGCTGTTGGTGATTGAACACTGTTCGGTGTTGACGGCACTACAGACTGTTTTCGACTGGGACTAGTTGCATCACCTCGACAGTGCGGACAGGTAAACTTCTGTACGCTGGGCGCACGAAGCAGCCTCGAAGAATCTTCATGATTTTCGAGTAATGTTGCCCGATGAACTAGTTTCTCTGCAGTATCCCAAATTATATCACTAATAGGCTCCTTTGGATCTATCCTCAAAAGATGCTGCAGTATGCTCAAGAAGGGGATTTCTTGAGGTGTATCCGCCACCTATATTTAATTATTATATTTTTATGGAATAGGTATAATATATATTTTATAAACTATTGTACATACTTGTCGTAAAATCGCGTAGAAGACATCAAGATGGGAGTTTAAATTTATCCCGTTGGGGCCTTGCAAACTCTGGGCCTCGTCGCATTCTCGCTGCTCGTCGAATACGTCCAATTGTACAACGATATCACCTACACTGTGAGCTACCCGTCTAGAAAAGGAAAGAATCGTTAATAATAAAGAATCCCTTGAGATGCATTGTGATAGGCAGGTAAGTCCCATTCAAGCACTACATTAACCCAAACCGCCTCGGCACTACAATGCTTCAGGAGATTTATAAGCAATGCGGTATTTCTTGAAAATCAATAATTGCACAAGCAAAGTAAAAAAACGATTGGCATGATTGGGGAAACAAGCACCGATTTAGTGCACTTTGAAGCGGCACTTGATCCTTCCACTCAAATAGCACTTTGGGACGAACACGACTTACAAGAGTTCTTTAACCAGCGAACAATTTCTTAGCTTAAGAATGTTAAAGTTTGGAACAAAAGGCACTAAACAATTGCAGCGCGAACGGGGCTGAGTATCCTTACGTCCTTGTGGCTGCTCAATTTTGTCACTTTAATTTTACCGACTATTGGGGAAATAAAAAGGATTCCGGCAATATATACTGGTTGATTAAGTCGAATAGACCGCTTCGTTACATAAAAATTTTTTGTTTAACTAAAGAAACCCTTTTTATTGCACCAAAGCCAAAGCACACGTGGTGCGTGCGCACTCTTTTTCTCGATACCCTAGTCCTGGAGCCTGTCAGGTCAAGTTCCTTACAGAATTAATGTACCATTCAGCGCCAGGAAGTGGTCGATAAAAACACGAAAGTCTGACTTCTCCAATTTGTCCACTGGCTATGACTATAAAATCTTGGGAAATGGTCATGTAGACGAAAATAGCTTAGGACTTTTGGACAAGTTTATCTACTACCCGAATACTATATGTACTTACATCTAGATTGAATTCCAGAGGGTGTCACTGGCTTTTATAATATTTCAGTAGGTGTATATACTCATTTGTGCTATTTCTTGAGGCGAATTACTTAATTAAAAAAAAATTCTATGGAATAGGTTCAAATGTATAGACAGTGCGAATGAGCCGTGTTTTTTACACAAACTTTCGCACCAAAGTGCGTTTTCATTCCGTGAGTCTGGAGAATGAGAAGTTATGTATTCATGTTAGCAAAGTAGGTCAACTTCCCAGGCAGTAAGAATTTGATGAACTCATAGCATTCCTGATAAATTGTGATGTTGTGTATGGGCCTTTCTTTAACGTTCTCATTTATGCCATTCATGAAAATTGCAAAATGTACAGACGTAGCCTCTGCTCGGGGTCATGTCATCATAATTCATGTTTTGTTTTTAACCGTGCCTTACAAATTCTAACTTAATTATTCAGTTTTTAATCAATTATATAGAGAAGGATGAGGCTTTTCTTGAACATGAGTCAAGCAAGGGAAGTATTTTAAGGATGTTGGATGGATTAAGAATAAAGATATTTTCTAATTTGGAAAGATATTTGCCAGCTTTCACATATATACTGAAATCGGGTGGAGCATTATCAAGTCTTTTTTCAAAAACAGCTTTTCTATTAGTTCTGATATTAGAGAACTTATTACAACAACTTTTTATTCAATTGGTAAAATATTATTTAGGAACTAAGACAATTTTGTCCTTATTATATTAGTAGGACATTTTGTCAGATTATTTCTGTAAACAAAGTTATGTAATGTTAAATTGTCGACATTGTCGTGTCATTACGATAGATATTTTAAAATCCTCAAAGTATTACTTTTGATTTAAACCCAAGTTATTTTTCTTATTTTCGAGTTAAGATCTATGCTTGAAACTGACTACATAGCAATCGAATTTCATATTTTTTGTAGATATATTTAATAAATCTTTTGATAGTAAATTACGTATGTATATAAATAACATGTAAATAGCCTGAATTACAAATTTGTGAAATATCTCAGTTAGGTGATTTTTCATTGACAATAAACCTGCTAAAGTGTCTTAAAAATTGAAATCAATTTAAGAAATAATCACTGTGCAAAATAGGACAACTGGAACGCCTCCGAAACATCATTAAACCTCTGCACCGAATACATAAATTTACATAAAAAAATTAACGACCTTCGGCCGAATGCAAATAACAAGTATTCCTATCACACCTCACGTCCTCGGATACCCATTTCGGGCAGCCAGTGCATTTGACCACAACTCTAATTCAGCAGTATAACTTTGCTGATAATATCAGCTATTTTGTCAAGAGTTCGCATAATGTCTCCACCTCTCGCTGAGCAGGTAAAAATTAATTTTGTAATTTATGGAACATTAAAAGATCTCAGAAAAATGAATAAATTTTGTCGGCAGCTCTTATCTGAAATCGTCTTTGATACTGAAGCCTGCGAATCATGCTGGGTATTAAATTGATAACGAGCAAAATCAAGTCGCTAATTGGGGGTTAGGTAAGCAGCGACTACGAGTAAAAGTAAACGAAGACTTACCTCAGGTTATTCAAAACTGGTAGGACTTTGAGGCCTGAAAAAGGGAAAAATTCAAATTAATTATGACGCTATTAAGTCACCTAAAAATAAAAATTTAAAATAAAATTCAATTTTCTTGTCCATGCGCCGATCAGGAATGTCACTTAAGCCGCATGTGCCATCCCGTCGCTAATTCACATCAATTCGCGGACTCGCGGACCGCTTTATGCTCTCAAATTTCGCAGATTGGGCTGATGTGCGCGAATTAATTTTAGCTTTGATTAACTATAGCTGGCCAGCGCCACCCTGGACGAGAAGATGAAGTGGCTGTCTCCTCTACGCGAAGCATCTTGCATCTTTCTAGCCGATCTGGTGGCCAGCTCCTTCTGTGGCTGCTTATTCTTTAGACGATTTTTGCATTTATTAACGGCCACCCACGGAATGTTCGCAGTTAACTGCATTGTGGGTGTTTTCGAAATGTGTCATGCGGCGGTTAATTTCTGCATAAAGTCGACTTTTGACTGAGTGCCCGACTTGAGCCCTATTGCAGCTACTTCGGCTTAGGTCAAGGCACACCAAGTCTTAAAGGTACATACATATGTCTGTCTGTCTCCATTCGAAAGCAGCGGAAACTAATGCGATTAAGCATTTTCGTTTTATACCAGCCCCAGCCACGAGACTACGCTTGCCTCCTTTTTTTTTTGAAAAGTATTATCTTCTTAAAGAAAGTTACTCTGCGTTATATAACTAAGTTGTGATGCTAGTAATGCGCATTTTTATTTCCACAAAAAAAAATATAAATATGTTTATTACCGAATATTTTATGGTAATTTTGTCATTCAAATGGAAAAGCTTTGGGCGAAGATGTGTGTGGACAAGTCTACGACAATATTAAACATTTTATTTACTTCAAATCTGTGTTACTTTCCTTTGTTATGAAAGCTGTAAAAATGTAAGAAGATATGGAACAAATGTTTGTTATATGCTTAGGTACCTTATAAATGGATCCTCTCGTGAAGTGACGTAACTAAATACTAATTATTATTTGTTTGCAGTAGTTTTCTAGGTCTATTGCAAAATGTTTCAATGATTGAATAAATTAGAGTATCTGTTTATTCGCCAAAATTAATAAGAAGTTTGAAAATTTTTGCATTTGTTTAATCATTCTGAAAAGTTATCTTATGAAGATTTGAAAGGATATCTCACTAATTTAGCAATTTAATAATTTTAATTTCTTGTTATAATACGGAAATTCGAAGACAGATTCAAAGTATATATTTTGCGAAATTTTGTTTGAACTCTGTAGTTATGTACAAGCATTTACAAATTGAACCATAAAACATACTATTGATCGTTTATTCTTAAAGATCACAATTTTCCTGCTACATATATATTATCTACATATATAAAATATTTTTGCTATTATATTTATATAAGTATAACATTTGACCACTTTGTTCCGTTAAATATTTTTTGATTCTGCAAATTTTCGTTGAAGGTTTTGTGCAGCTAATTCTCCAGTCAGATAATCTTAAGCCCTTGGCTTATGATTTGAGCATTTCTAAATAACACAGTTTGTAGTTATAATTTTTACCACGAACCAGACTCGTGATTATCATTTTTGGCCCAATCGATTTACCACGAACCTGTCTCGTTTCTATCATTTTTGGCGCAATCGATCGACCATCGAGCATGGCTTAATATTGTAAGCGAAGGGGTTAAATAAACCTAATCTAATAACCGTTAGCAGAATGTATAAATACAAACGATCAAGAATTAGCAAATGCCATACTAATCTAATAACTGAACCCTCAGGTGTTCAACTCATTATAATGAGATTCAAAAGACCAACCGACTCATTGACTGAGTTCCATGGCATTCCAGAATCAGCCCATAAAAATGCAGGCAGTTCCGTCATATTGTTTAATCCTTTTAGGAGAAAATAATGTGCCTTGACCATAGGTGCCTGAATTGATTATGACCCATTTATTTGCATTAAGAACAATATGAATGATCAGTCGTGACGTGCACCTTAATGACTATCGTCAGAGCACCTTATATAGTCGAAATAAAGTGGATTCGATGGGGTATGCGGCGTCAGCAGTGGAGCAACAGCCCCTCAGGTGAATTAATTAACTAGCCAGCAAGTGCTAATTGCATATATTCTTGCGAGTGGAAATGACAAGATATGCGGCACAATGGTGGCCAATTTATGAGTATGAAAAGTTAGGTGTGGTACTGGGCTTAACTTACCTATGAACTCATTTCGGATTCGCAGTCGATCTTGTAGACTTGAAGCTGAAATTATAACACAATTGATAAATGCCAGTAAGACTACTTGGTATTCAACGCTCGTTGCCTTCTCTAATTCGTTAACGACGACTTTGAAGCGATATCGTTCATTTTTGAGATTCTGTTGAAGAATACAATTATAGCCCCAAAAACTTTTAAACTGTGTGACTTCACTTACCTTGTAATATTCTAACGTTTCTATCGCTCGTGCATAACCTTCGGAATTGTATGCACAAAGGGCGGACAACAGCTCAAATACCTGCTTCTTCACTGTTGTGTTGTTTGTATCAAGTGCCGCCCCTAATTTCGAAACATATTCACGATTTTCAACTATGTAATCCAAACCAATTCGTGAGTCCATTCTCGGTAATGTCATTGTGCGGTCTTCAATTTTGATATCGCGCGCCAGATCTACAAAAGAAGAGTACAGAACTTTGAGGGGAAAAAGGATTTTGCTTTTTTTGCTTTATATATATTAAATTTTTAGTTTATTTTCAATCAAAAATTTTGAATTGTCACTGAATAATTTTGACGCAACGGCTGCCAAAGAATTTTTTTTGCTATTTAACTATTTATTTTATCAATTTCTATTTTGATTTCATACTTCATAGCGTACTTCTTGCAGAAATTTAAATTAAGAATTGTATAGTAGATATACATATTCAACAGACGATAAATGTTTATAGAGAGTGACCGGCAATTGTTCGCATTCCTCTCGAGAGAAGAAACTATGACTAATTTGGAGTGATTTAACCTATATCACTTGGGGGTCGAAAATGTGCAATTTTCAAAAAAATCTACTTTGTATTTCTTTTTACAAAAATCCGAATATTCTCCTTTTTTGGCCTGAATTTTTCCATGATCTGATAGCTTACTAATTGGCCAGCCTTCTTCCTAAAGCTAAAAACCACATAAGTGTCATTGTATGGAATTTGTCGTAAAAAGCATTGTAATTACATCTCAGTATCCTCAGCTATCCAAAAAGATACAATTTCCGAAAACAATTTTAGTTTTTTATTTTAATTTGAAAATGTAGGAGTGGAGCCGTGTACAATAAGTAGATTTTCTCGAAAATATCGCACCCTGTATATGTATTTATAGCGATAGAGATTGAACGAAAAAAGTTAAGTCAAAACAGATTTTCTAATTGTAAAATCTCAAAATACAATCTGCGAATTCCAAAAATATCAGTATATTGCAGGTATATAAGAATTCTACGAGAGATTTTACAAAAGGTATTAAATTTGTCTTTCTATAAAGCTTAGATTTCTGCTTGTACATATGTATGAGCCGCTCAATGCACAAATCGATGAACTCCATCTGTCACATAAATATTGTAACATTACTGACGATCATATTTTAGCTATTCTTTCTTATTAATTTTATACGCGTTAGATGAAAACTACATCTGTATTTATAAATTATACAATGGGCCCTATTCTAGTAATTCTCAGTGACCGGTCAAAAGTCACAATCGAATCACAAGAGTGCGGCGACTAATGGAAAATCTTGTGACTTGTGATCGATCACAACGCTCTGAATAGGGGGGAATATCTATATATTTCAAATTATAGTATAAAGGTAATTTTAAAGAAAAAAGTTCATTAATTCATCACATTTCATGGAGTTAATCGATTTGTGCACTGAACTCATATATCGATCTTAAGATTTTGAGTGGTTTCTTATACAATACATTGTATATATATTTACGATATACATTCCCAACCTTCCCAAGAGACAAATTTTGGAGCAGTTAAATCAGAAATCCGATTTTGAAAAGGGTAGAATAGTTTCAACTTCCAAAAGGTTGTATGTCCAGGTATGGAGATTTCGATTTTCTTTTTAAATGGTAGTAGCTTAAGAGGTCTCAGTTTAATAATGGAACAGCTAGAAAACGCTGCTCTTATTCAACATACAGGGTGTTTCGTTAGGGTCTGAATAGGGATATTGACAATTTGGGGGAGGTGAACCCAGAAAAGACTTTGTAACAAACGTTGATCAGGAGACCATGTAGAATCGTTTGGCATGCCCCTTTTCAGAAATTAACGGATCCCAAGTAACAAAATAGGCTGTAAATATACTCTAAAAACGCTTATAGAGCTATTATTTAGAGCTACAAGTTTCTTTTTAAGCTGCAACAGCGCCCTTAAAACTCTTTTAGAGCTTCTGTACAGCAAAAAGTTCCGCTTATAGAGCATAATTTTGCTTTAAAATTTGGTATATTGAAGCTTATCAAGAGTTCTTTGCTCTATAATGTTAGTTCTATAAGCGTTGCAAGAGCATTTGTAAAGCTTGTTATGGAGCTATTATAGAACTACTGGAACCAAATGGCTTTATAATAGAGGTTTTATCTTCAAGTAGTCAATAATAATAAGAGGAAATGAGAAAGCATTTCATCTTCCTTTCTTCAATTGTTAAATATGTACATGTCAATATTTTGACAAAGTTGAACCAATATGGAAAGAATACTTTTTCATTTTCATTACTCAAAATAATAATTTATGAGATATTTCAAATGGGATTTTTCATACCATTTAAAATTTATTGTAAATATTGGGGAGATACTTCGATAAATTACAATACGCTCTTATAATTCTAAAAAATAACTCAATAATTTTTTTTTCAAAAAAATTTTTGTAATTAAATTATGTACTAAATGCAATTGAAAAAATGTCTAATGAATTTCTTAGAGTGGAAAATACCTGAAAATCTTAGTTATGACAAAAGAAAACTCTGAAATAAACATTTATGGAGTAATTTTGTTTCTCATTTTTATGGCAGCCATTTTTTCCACAACAAATTAAAAATAATACATCGAGCTACTTCTTATACTCAGTAAGAGTCACTTGCTCTATATAGCGAGCAATTAAGAACATTAACAGCTACTTGCTCCATTAAAAACTTTATTGTAGCCCTTTTAGAGCTAGCAGCTGAATATCTTTGCTTTTTTAAACTACTAGCCCTACTTCGCATGCAGTTTCTGCCCGACACGATTACTTGACGTTTGATTTTGACAACTGTGATGTCTATTTTTCAACACACTTTTTCTAAAATTTCTGCTGCTTTTATATTTTCTCCAAGATTGCAGATTTTTAAACATCCTGGATATTTTCACTTCCACGGCTATTTGTAAGAACTTTGACATTAAAAGTAAAAGTAACTAGCTTTAAATTATATTACCCCAACACCTATAGCTTTAAAATAATATAAAATTCAGTTGAAAGCTTTATATCAACATCTTTTACAACACATAGCTTTTTGTCAGAAAAATTGCTCTATATTGTGATTATAGCACTGACTTTTAGAGGAACTTTAGGGTGGGAATTTGATTGCTCTAAAAATGCTTTACAAGAGTTCATATTTCCATAATAAAGCTGTTATAAAGCATTTAACTTTTAATTCAAAGATGCTCTATAATAAAATCAATTTTTGCTCTAGAAACAATTATAGAGCAAGTTATTAGAGCCTTAAGCTTTATAAGCAAATAGAGCTATTAGAATAAACAAAACTAAGTTATAGAGCATTGTTATTAATATTCGTGCTCATAATTACTTTTGCCGACTATATAAAGCCGGCAACTTAGTTTTATACTCTTTTAAAATCGTTATAGAGCAAAATTTGAAAATCGTTGCTACAGGCTCTTAAAAATGCTACTTGGGATATGTATATGTAGTTAATTATTATTTTCTTTTTATTGTATATGAAAATAATTTTATAAACAGTAACTTTAAAATAATAAAGTCAATGTAAAAGCTACATATCTTTATTCACACCGTCTTCAACGTGACTATCCATCATCATCTAGCAGCAATTGTTTTCGGTTCTCTTTGATATCGACAAGATCTTTTCGACAAGGAGTTAGCGATGACCAAGCAGAAAAATTAATTTTGTTTGTAAACATGACGGGTGAACAAAAAAATCAATTCTTTAATGCCCAATTGGACACCGGAAACTGATATTTAGGGAGCAAAAACATCATCAAAAATCTGAATATGAATGGGGCACGGACCAAGCAAATTACTCGAGTTGAAAGCAGACGAAGAAAAACGCAGCGCACGTGGATCGGTTAAGTGCGACTGAGGACTGTGGAGTTGCCTTTGAGCCATTAATCGGTCGTCGAGAAAGAAGCCATGAAATTGGTCGAATTATACTCAAATTTGGGATGTTTATCGCGCATATAAAAAAGGGCAATTCATGTGACAACGCTTCAACAGAAACAGAAGCGATCTCGCTCTAGAAAACCATCGTTGTCTACTAGTTCAACAGTTGACGTGAGGTCCTCCTCTGACTCAACGCGGGGCTAAAACAATCAGAACATTAAAAGTTTCTTATGAAGACATTTAAGCCCACAAACTGCGCTAAACCGGAGGTCGGTCTCGCTGGCACCAGCATCGGGCATCAAGTCATCACGTAGAAGGTCGTTGCCTCAATATTGCCAAATGAAGAAAACAAGAAAAAGTAAGTGTCGCCGGCCTGCACTTAACATTGAACTGCAATGTCGGGTCTTAACGCAGTAACGTGCTCTCGTGACAACTCTTAAATCAAGTCTTCATCAGCTCGTTTTGATTGCGACCACATCGCTCGGAGGATTAACTTAACACTTTTCGCAGATAAAAACAAACTATTCAGCCTTATTATGATTGAGTTGTTGACGCGCCCTGAGGTCCTTGGCATTATATGGGATTGATGCGACGGAAAGATACCTACAAGGAGCGTCCAATGGGTGCAAGAAAATCAGATCGTTATATTTTCATAGGTTAATAGACAGCAATTCTGTTTCAGAACAAGAAAGAATAGAAACACGAATAAAATTACTATAGTTTTTTAAAAGAAAAACATTTCAAAAGATATTTGAATTTATACCTGAATTAATTTCTTGTTTAACAAGTTATTGTCAACTTACATATAATTAATACATTTTTAAATTAAGCAATTAAATTGAAATACTAAAAAAAGTAATTAATTTACTGAACTTTTAGTCTGACAACTTGTTCAAAAGCGCAACAAAAAATTCATTATACGGACAAATGCCTTTTTAATTATTATAGTTTCTTAAAGTTTTTATTAACTGACTACATTGCATTTAAGCTCTGTACGTATAGCATCAGTTTGGTATTGTTTTTCTTTGCAGTTATTTGTAAATATGATTCATAAAATGAGAATGTCAATTTATTGCTTCAAAAGATGCTTTTTTTAAAGTAGAGGAGTGTTTTTAAATATATACGTTATATTTTTAGAAGTACCTGTTAAAAAGTTTTTGTTTTACTCTCCTTAACTTCCCAAATTCACCTTTTATTACAATTTAATACTGTTTTTCTTTGCATTTATTTATATTTTATTTAGGTACAACAAATTGAGTTCTAATAAGCCTATTGCTTTATTTCGTTCAGTTCGGTTCCGCATAAAACTTTATACATTCATGATCATCTTCACTTCATATATAGTTAACTCAAAATTACAGCAGCAAAGTAAAATGAAAAGTGTTCACTTTAGAGCGTCAAGGACAGTACAAAAAACTTTACTGATAATTTCGATTGTTTAAGTTCAAATTTTGGCGGCCATCGATAAAATTTCGCTGATTGTTCACACTTGAGTCAGAATTCCTATTTTTATCACAAACAGCGGCATTCATTGTACTCATGTACTACTATATACATTGTTTTAACGCTAACTTGAAAAAGAAGTATTTTAAAAATCTAAAGGTTAAAACAAAACTAACGACTTGATAAATTTGTTTTAATTTTCGATGCGAAAATATCAACATCAACTTAATAGGTTTCGATTTTGTATCTCTGTTTGATTATAAAAGTGAATAACGAATTATTTTGAAGTAAAATAAAAAAACGGTTAACTATTATTGCTTAAAAATAATCAAATTGGAAGGAAAAAAACGCGAAGAAGGAAAAAAAAAGAATGCTCTCATCACCAATGATTGTTTTTCTTAATTTTTTGCAATACTCCCATCGCTTTAATTATAGGTTGACCAATTAATCATTTCAAAGATTTATCGCCGAGTTTTAATTATAGATGCGAAATAGTTTATAGACTGGTTTGGCTAATTAAGACGTTTTTTCGATAAAGATGTTTTAAGTTTTTGCGCAGTCTTCGACGTTGTTCTTTTAAATAATGAAATATTGGCAAAATACCACTCCCAATTTGAAACATCACATCTAAATGATATATTCGCTTTTTAAAAATTTAGATTGATATGCTTTTTATGTACATACATATATGAATGGCAATACTTATGTGTCTAGAATGAGTTTGATTACTGTGGGAAAATATTTTAACGTGATGTCTGGCTTTTCGCCGACTTATGTAGATGTATCAACTACTGAGATGATCCTTATACATCAGAAAACTACCAAACTCCTATATGTCTGTTAAAGGTAGGTTTTTAAAATCACTTTCAAATTAAAATCATTTTTTTAAGATGGCACACCGCAGGTTTGCAAGCATAAAGCTAAAAATGTAAAAAACCATATTTATGAAATTAAATCGATTTTAAGCTGCATTTTAGCGCGGTTTAAAAGTTCGAACTTAAGTCTACATTGTATTACACCAAATCTTCATTAGAGCTTAAATGAATTTAGGTTTCGCAGTGCTCTGAACTTAAGCTATTTTAAGTTATATATTTTCGCAATTGTGAGTGATTAAATTGTTAAATTTATTTATTGTCGTTGCCTGGGCGAATAAAAAAGTGGAAAGGTTCAATATCTTTGCTTTTCACTCAAGCAGCTTTAAGGCACCGATCATCAAACATGTATTTTGTTTATATTTTTTTTCTTTTTTTCATTTTATTTATGAAAATATTGTCTTGTTATTACTGGATCGATTAAATTAAAATTTTTATAGTTTTATGCAAATGTTTAGTATACCAAACAAATTCCTGTTGCTTTAATTCAATCAACATCAATTTTGTTGAAAATTAAGAAGCAATCTGCAACAGCATCGTAAACAAGTGGAAAAGTGGCCGTCGCCACCTGATTTTGTTCTCTTAACGTCTCAGTCACTGTCGGCGATATGCAAATAAAGTGCATTAACGTAATGATCGTCTGTATTCGAATGGCGAACCCCTAAATTAAAATTGGAACGCATTCGACATAAATTTCATTAATAATTCCAACAAAAACAATATCTGCCAGTTAAAACAAAGTAATAAAAAAATATATACCCAACGTGGCGCCTATTTGTCAGCGTTCATGGAGCTGGGAGCAGAGCTTTTAAAGGCATACGCGGTTTATGTACGAGTATGCGACTCGCTTGTAGACGACCTTGCGCTTGCCTTTTTCATTACGTGATCCAACTAATGTTCGCATGCGTCGCGTACCTGTGCAGCTTGACAAAGCAGGTGAAAGCCTAGCTTAAGGCCGTTTCTAGGCTGTTGACTCAATTGAAGTGCGAATCTAAAGTGCGTACAAACTAAACCAGCATAGATACTGGTGTTTGGCCATGAAGAGTGTCAATATTGCTTCTTTTGCTGCTGATTCACTCCCATGAACACAGCCATTAAATCGTAATAAACACGGAAAGGTAATTTACTGCAAATCGAATGTAAGCAATAAGCTGCATCTAATTGATATCATGTCCATAAGTCTTATCTTGGATATAAATTTTCCTTAACTAGACTTTTAGTGCAATAACAAGAAGTTGCGATCTAACAAGTGCAAGGACACTTTATTTACATTGGAAATTAATTATAAAAATGTTAATTTTTTACAATAAATCTTCATAGTAAGTAGGTAAGATAACAGCAACAACTTATTTACTTGTTTTAACGCCTCTAAATGGTGGTACTCGTATTACTCAATATGTACATATTTATGTACACATTTGCAGACAGCTAAATAACAAATTTTTCGCTTAAACAATTTGAGCTCTGTAGAAAATTAGACAGGTAGTTAATTTCAACCATCTGTGGATATTTGCAAAAAAGTTTACACCTGCTAAACATTCTATTAGTAAATTGCGCAATATTCAGTGACTAAATCTATAAAAATTTTTATGAAGCTAGTTTATAGTTAATCATTTAATAGGCCATCAGGTTAACATCGAATTATATAGACATAGACAAATTTTTATAGCAGTCCATTTCCGAGCGACTGTTATTAATTTCAAAACTTTCAGAAATCCCACGCGCGAACACATCCTTCTCTCTTGTATGTTAGCATTTCAATTTCGTGGAGACGACGAGGAGTGGACAAAGTCGACCAACATACATAAATAACAGCAATCAAACCAGTTGCAATGATTTGCTTCACACACATATATTCCAAATCTATTAAGAATTTATGATGGCTTTTCGTATTTTTGTCGCTACTGGAAGCTTCACAGAGCCATCAATTATCAGCTTCCAGTCACTCGGCCTCCCATTTGTCCACAGATCTTCAACTTTTCAAATTCATGAGCAAATCAACGCGTGATTTACTTGCTTATGCAGATTTTCCCAATTAACTTTTATCCGCTTTAACTCGGCCTCTATTGGGGCTGATTATTATTTATGACCGAGAGAAAGGAATTTTTACTCAATCGCTATTTTTGAGGGAAAGTGTTTCAAAATCTCTTAGCTTTTTCAAATTTAAAAATGACATTTTAACATTTCGGAAATTTTATTGCTAGGGACTAGGGGCAATTTTTTGATTTCTTCAAATTATTACCGCATAAATTATTATTGTTTTATAAGTGATTTATTAAGTTACATTTACATTTTTATTTTCTCATTTTTAACCCAAATGAAAAGAAAGTTAAATTCAATGTGTTTATTTGTTCACATTCTTATTTCTCCAGAATTACTAGAACGATTTTTATGAAACTAATTGGAAAACAGTGATATGCACTAAACAATATGGATGAATTAATTTGAAATATTCATCATCATCATCAGTTTTATTAAAGTTTCTTTGTAAAGCAAAGTGCATACATATGTATATCAACATTATAAATGTTCAGATTTTATATATGGTACATATGTATATACAAAATTCTCCAATAAAATAATATGTAGTATTTTATATACCAAAAAAACTAAACCTGCTTTCCATTTAGTGTCTGCGAAGACGCCAATTTCGATTTTATTGTGCCACTTGTACGCCCATTTAACCCATAATTACCTCATTCGAAGCTCAACCTGCCGTCATAATAAAAAGTGGGCCCACCCAGGTAAAAATCACTTCGTGTCAAAACAGAAATATAATAACAGAGGTAAAAATGAATCAAAACCAGAGTCCTTGAAAGATCTCGAAATGCGGGTTAAAAACGAACTCGTGATAGCACTGAACTCATGCTGCTAAGCTAATAAAACATTACAGAAGGCATTTAAAGTAATAAAAGTCAAGTTTAAACGTTATTTATTTTATTATTTCTATCTACACAAGGCTATACATGCAGAAAGCATCGATAACTGGATCGATGCGAAATTAAATTTCCTTATCGGCCTTTCATAGCTGACCGCGGTATTGTATTTAAAAAATTAAATAAATAAAGAATACATACTCATATTCTCTTCACGCTCTAATTACGCATTAAAATAATTGTTTCCTAACATTTTTTGGTAAGAAAATCATCAAAATATATAAACAAAAATTTTGGACCCTAAATTTCATTTTCTCATTTCTGCAGCCAATGACGAAACTAATTGTTAGGTATTATTTAGTATCAATATGCGAGTAAAGAGTTTTTCAAGAATATATGTTTGTTTATGTATTTTGTTATCAGTAGACAGTAACCGAAAATGGGTGAACATTGGCTCCTATGCATAAAAACTGAGAAAATACTCAATTTCAATTTTTATATAGAAAACCCGAATTTTATCTCACTCAAATTGATATTGAGCTGCAGTTTTCTATATAAAAATTGAGATTGAGCATTTGCTCAGTTTTTATGCATAAGATCCATTGTTTGTTTACTCCCCTTTACCTCTTAAAAAAAAAGAAGGAATACAAATTAAATATAAATTGACATACAGTGTAAACGAATTATAATATAATAACAACAAATGCGAGTGCTTAAGCTACACTTTTGTGATATCAATATTTTGAAATACGTATAAAACAACTACATATAAACAAAAAAATTGTCATAGTTTCATAAGTATTTTTTAATGATAAAGAAGTTACGAATGTAAAGAATATTTCTGCAATGAAATTTCGGTTTTAAAATACAATTAGTAAAAATGTCTATTTCTTGGATAGTATTTGTACTTAAGGAGGAGAGGGGACGAAAAGGGATGACTTAGTTTACAGAATATCCTTTCTATTTGAACTATTTTGAAATAGTTTGCATGCCTCAAATTTTGATAGTGGACGCCACATGGCCTAAATCGGAGCAAGGTTTTTTAAAACTAAATTAAGAAACAAATCAAATATACGTAGATTTATGATTTTAAATTGTTTTCAAAATATGATTATGTTTCTAGAGTTAAATATGGCGACAATGCTCTACTGTCGCCTTCTCACAGAGATTATAACTTTGTTGTGATAAAAAAATAAAACTGTAACTTGACCCAGTACATTCCTCTACAGTTTTTTAAACGGTAAACCTGGTTTCATTCTATTGTACGAGCACGTATTAGCTACTGATGTTTAGATGAGTAATTATGGCCTATCAGCTCGGCTCAAAGGTTCAACGCTCAGCTTCCAGTTCACACACGAAAAGTCTAGCAGTAGCGAAGAATTTCCCACGTATATAGTAATTGTGGTGCATTTGCCCAATCACCTCATAAATAATAGCACTCTTTCGAGGAGTCTGGCCTGGTGCTCCCGGGTTCCATTGGTTAAATTTTCAGGAAACATAAATATCTCTGCGACAATGAGCGCGGCCAATTACTGCCAACTGCTCGTTTTGTTGTCGAAATGCCGCAATTATCACTTGGAGGCATCTTCCATAGGCGCGCTCGGCATACCGCTCAAGCGGCAGAATCCCCGGCCGACATTGGAGAAGCACTGAACTATGTCAAATTTTATTGGATAACATCAAAATTCGTCCCACATACGCGTTACATAACGTTTGTATGCAATGCTCATCATCATTATCGCGTCAATTTTCTTGCGCTTCCTTCACAACATCTCATCAGTTGGGCGCTGCGCGTCTTCAGTTGTTCTTCGGATGGTTGGCTGCCGTCTTCGTTTGGTGCCAGCTCTCCTCGACGAAGAACCTGAGGTACTCGCTCGTACCTGACGCAAAACGTTGCCGCGCAGGTTTTTGTGAATCAGAAAGCGAACCCGAGCCGCGCAACAAAAAGCGCCAACAATCCCATCAATCTTATTTGCCGCGCTTGGCGTACCTACGGGGGCACTGGGAGGCACAAATAGCGCTCCGACCGGCCTGCAAATGACATTGGATCGACACATGTGGGTGAGCAAATAACTCGCTGGTGACAGGGTTATTGAGGTAGGTTCATTCGAGATTAAATCACTCGGCGATGCTAATTTGCACTGACAAAATGTAACACGGTGCAGCTGAAATCTAGCTGACAAGGACTAGCTGCTCCGCAGAACAGAACATATTGACCAGTGCTCGTCGAAAGGGATAACATCGAGATTGGCGATGTGAGCTGTCCAGACCCGCTGGTATATCTCAAATCTATAGATGAATTTCGGACAAAGTAGGTTTCTAGTCCAAATAGCGCAACTCATGGCAGCCTGCCTAATCTGGAGGACGGACATACGCGTTTCACAAGTGTGGAGCTACTTGAGAAATCAGTAGCAAGTGTACCGTCCCGTCCATTTCTGCAATTGTGGCCCGACGCAGAATCGGTCAGCTAACAAGGGTATAATCAATTTTGAAGGTTGCCAATGAGTGGGCAGCGTAGATATTTTCGCAAAGCAAAGATATAAGTCGATAATTGTTACAGTAATTTATTAGACCCTCTAATTACGTAAAAATACATCACGTCTCAGCCATACGATCAGCAGTTTAACAGCTTAAAAATATCAACAGCCCCATAATTTGACACAAAAGTACATGATATGCACTATGCATCAAATCTTAGATTATGCAATTTACACATTAACACATATTTAAAAAAATTAGCTACAAAATATGTACCTATATTGAGGAAAATTTATTAATACACACATATATATATATATATGTACTGAAAAAACTTCTTACTAATTTTTAGTATGTTCGGCTCCTGAAATTTTTATTATTTTTTGTGTAACTAAAATTAGAGTTCTGTGCAAATTTAACACAGATAAAATTTATATATTTTATCAATAAGAAAAAGCTAAGAATTGTTTCCCAATTTTCTCCAGTTCCAGTCTATATCAGTCTTTCATAATTAATTTGACTCTTTATGCAGAAATACTTTCATTAAAATCTCAGGCATTTCAAACATATTTCTCAGGCAAAGAAATGCATGTATGTGTTATATGTAGAACCTCATATAAGTAGTCTATTATTTCAATGTTATTATTTCATCGACAATAAAATTAGTGAGACCTCTAAGTGGGTGTTTAAGTTCTTTTATTTATATAATAAAACCTGTTTTTAAATAAACTTAGCGGCTTAAGTCAAGCGCTGGAGAGGTAGCCGGATTTGAGTGAAATTTTGCAGAAAAATCCTGTAATAAATATTACAAAAATTTTTTTTTTTTTAAATGTTATATCTATGTGAGTTTTAAGATTAACAGGTGGTGCGCCTGCGCGCTGGCAAATTGTAAAAATTAAAACAAAGGGACGGATTGCAGCAGGTAAGTAATCTTAAATAGTAATTTAAAACTTTATCCCTTCAGGTTTTTTGTAATTACAGGAGTGAGTGTAAAGTGCTTAATTGTAGATTATGAGTGAAATTTTGTAGAAATACGCGATAAATATGCACATTTTTGTACAGCAAAAGACCGAGAAAAAAATTTTTTTTAATAAAAAATCTCGGAAACAATAATTGAGCCAGCAAAAATTGTTGCATATTTATACGTTCCAAGGCCAAAGGAAGGTTTCTGCAAAATTTCACTCAAATCCGGCTACCTCTCCAACGCTTGACTTGTTCCATATACCCACTTTATATTTTCATGGCTGAGCAAATTTCGTGCTTCTTCTATGATCTTTTTTATAAGAAGCAATGATTAATTTATTTATTAAAAGATCAACGATACTCATAATTTGACAGTTCAAAAAATTTTTTTAAAAATAATACACTTCATTTGAAAAAAAGTTAATATTTGTTAGAAAATACCTGTGTAAAAGTTTAAAATCGTTAGGTGTTTGTTGCTTCAGCTCTTAAAGTAGTATCCCTTAGCTGTTATGCAATCTGGAATTCGGCGAGGAAAGAAATAAGGAAGAATGTGTGAGAGTTCAGGTGTTAAATTTTTCTACTTTTAGTAAATTCTTTAATTGACCTAGGTTTTCAGGATTTCTGTTCATGAATCTTTCTCCCAGAACCTTTCACACATTTTGAATTATGTTCGGATCTGGGCTACACGCCGGCCATGATAAAACGTTAATATTATTTTTTTGAAACCAGTCCAGGGTAATCCTGGCAGTATGTGGACGAACATTGTCTTGTTGGAAAATTGCCCCCCTTAAAAGCATGTTCCATTCCATGAAAGGCAACATCTTCCTCTGCAGAATATCAACATAGGTACCAGCATTTATGGACTATGTGACTAGTTCCAGATCAGTAAATCCTTCCCAGGACACACACCCCAAACCTTTCCTCCGCCATATTGTGTTTGAACATAATACACACATGATGGATTGAATTGTTCTTTAGGAAGACAACGAACTCGAATTCCACTGTTTGGGTATAGCTGGAACGTGCTTTCGTCGGTAAAAAGGATTTTTTTCCAATCACTAATGATTTAATTTCGCTGAGCTTTGTTTAAAGAAGGTTTTTTAACAGCAGTTCGTTTGCAATAATTGCAACTCCATAAAATTCTGCCCCCATGGGCTGCTGAAATTTCAACACTAGTTTTGTTACTAAGGAGCTTCGCATGTTCGAAGTAGCATCGAATTGGATTTTCTTTTACTATTCTAACGAGAGCTCATTTTATCCTTTCTGAAACTACTCACGGACGTCCTGATCGTTCTTTGTGCTTAACGGAATTTGTTTGAGCATACTTGTGGATGGTGTTATGTACGCAAGTTTGGCTATTTCCGAGTTGTGCAGCTATTTTTCCTTGCGAGTTCCCCGCGTTGTATTTAAAGCAATTACCTTAAACAATAGTAAATATGGAGTTAACCACTCATAATTTTATTTGCTACCATTTAGAACGTTTTACCTGCCAAAGAGTTGGTAATCTTACAGCTCTTTTACCCATATAATGATGCTTAGCGGCAAAAATAAGATAAAGTTTCTTATTTTTAAGGAAAGCTCGTTAATTAATGAACATAACGTTAAAAATAGTTCAGTTCTGTCATTTGCACTTTATTGTTTACTCACCGCCCCAATGAATAAAACAAAACATAAAAACCAAACGGTCCTTTGTAAGCGCTGAAGCAGCAAACATGAAACGATTTTAAACTTTTACAAAAATATTCTTTGACAATTATTAACTTTTTTTCAAATGAAATGTATTATTTTTAAAATTTTTTTTTTTAAATGATAAATAATGAGTATCGTTGATCTTTTAATAAATAAATTAATCATTGCTTCTTGTAAAGAAAGTCATAGAAGAAGCACGAAATTTGCTCAGCCATGAGAATATGAAGTAATTTTAAACTTTTACACGTGACTGTATTTTGTGATTAAAGTATTCATCTCACTTAAAATTAATTGTTGCAAGAATTAAGCGAATAAGACATGGGAGTCCGCGAATGTGTGACTGAGGCAATAACTAATTACTGAATAATAATTTGATTTAATGTGACACTGTCGCTGCGTAGGCTCAAAGCATTCTTAGAAAGCGAACCCGAATATTGCAGCGGCCCCAGTTAAAGGTCTATGAATATAATTGAGTGATATTAAGTCGATTGATAAGTTGTGCCCCGGGTTTGTTTCGTGATAACAACTCGTTTTAAAGCGCTTTAGAAAAAGCTAAATTATTATATGATATAAGCATAGTATGAAATTAGTAAAATTAGTGTGCCTAATACCATCGATTGCATCATTTTAGTGAACAATACACGATGTTTGCAAAATATTGGTTCTGCAAATCCTCGCGAATTCTTGAAGTTGATTGCGCTGCTAAGTCAAGCGCTTGGAGCCATGTTTGGAAACATCTTAAAGGCCACCTAAAATTAATTACATGGACACTTTTACTCGTCACTTTTTCACACTATTCAACAGCTAAAATTGTCTTGGCCGAAGAAAGAGGTAACTTTATCAGAAAAGTTTTAATCACAATTGATCTAGTACCATCAATTTGTCAATGATACAAAATATTTAAAACATTTTTGAAAATTTTCAAGTTCAATTGAGTAATCAAAATAATAATCATGAATTATTCAAATGAATTTTCAATATTAAATGTTATAAATTCATATGATTATATTGCATTCATAATACGGAAATATTTTTATTTCTATTTTGTTTTATACGCCGGCCGTATTTTATGGAAATAGTTAAAAGTTTGATGTTGTTTTTTTGAGTCGCATTACCATTTCATGTAAGGATTCTGAAATTTTTAAAATGAATCCAAAAGTGCTTTAGAAACCATTATTTTCTGTATTGTACTATGTTTTTTCCTAAAAACCTGTTGTTCTGGTTCTGGAAAATTGTCGGATATAGTATAATCAACGTCTTTTAAGTATAGTAAATAAATAAAACAAATTCTTTTAGTTTGCAGTACAAAAATCATAGTGGGTCAAAAGCACCTTAACCACCTGAATAGTTTGGCCGAATGTGATATTATCGAGGGTTCGTTATTTGTGGCATACGTAGATTTTAGCAAACAAAAGCCGGAACCGTTTCCATTGCGAGAAATAACTGGGTTCTTGGTTATTTATCGTTTAACACATTTAAAATCACTAGAAGAACTCTTTCCCCATCTAACTCTTATTCGAGGACTGGGATTGTTCGGGAATTATTCGCTCGTAATACACGAAAATATACAACTTCAGCAAATTGGATTAGTTTCTTTGGTCAAAATCTTACATGGATCAGTTCGGATTACAAGAAATCCACTTCTGTGCTACGTGCATACGATAAATTGGATTCCTATTCTTGAGGATTTAACAAAGCAACATTTCGTTCTTAGGGTAAGTTTGTTAATGTAGGTACATATCGTCGTTTATGTTCGAACGCAATAATTTTTAACATAATTAATTTTTCTTACCGTTGTATATATATATTTTTAAATATTACTATATTAAATTTAAACTTCATTACGTTTTCGTACAACTTGCATATTTTTTTTCATTATCAGCACAATCGCAACCAAAATCATTGTCCCTTGTGCACTATTGGACGGGATGATACCTCTAAGTTGAAGTACTGCTGGGACTACGAGAAACCGCAAAGAAGTGCGTATGATATCCTATTATTTTACTTTTTTTCACAATATATTTTTTATAGTATGCCCAGACACTTGCGGCAGTGGAGAATGTGACGCTAATGGAAAATGTTGCGAGGCAAATTGTTTGCTGAATTGTCCGAATGCTACACACACATATTGCGAAGTTTGTAAATATTTCAAAACAGATTCTGATTCAAGAACTTCTTCGCCCTGTGCCAAAGAATGCAGCATGCACGAGCACAGTGTATGTGTTTGGAATTTTATAAGTTATTTCATTAATGATTATAAGTCTAATAAATATTTAACATAATATAGATTGGAAATAGACGTTGCATTGCTTCTCTAAAATGCAAAGAGCGGGGATATTTTACTTTTAAAAAAGACTGTGTTAAAAGATGCCCAGAAGGTTCAATTAAGTTAAAAGATCGGTGCGAGGAATGTGAGAGTTCCTGCACAATGCTAACTTGTAAAGGTGGTTTTATCAGAACAACACTAGAAGCTAGAAAATTTGTCCATTGTGCATACATAGAAGGCTTTTTAGAGCTCCAGCTTGTTGAGAAAGGAAGTATTGTAACGCAATTCTTATATTTTTCCATTGCATACTCATTTAACGTTATTTTCAAGCAAATCTAATAGCCGAACTGGAACAGAGCTTGTCGAATATTGTAACGATTTCAGAATTTTTGCGAGTATGGAAGTCACCGCAACTAACATCATTGTCGTTTTTTAAGAAGCTGAAGCTAATCGAAGGAAAGAAATTAATTTGGGACAAGTAAGAGATTATAGTTTAAAGCCATGCACTAATGTTTTTGTGAAATTCGCCCTGACCGGAGAAATACTCTTTTTTCCGATTAATAACCAAATACACTGTGTAATATTCCATAATTTAATTTAATTTATATTTAAGAAACTTGATGTTGACTCTCGTCCAAATTTTGGTTAGTGGCTTACTCTTCTGCGGTCAACTTAAATTCAGATGCTGATCAAAAATGCTTTGCCTAATTAAACGCCTTTATTCAATAAAGGAATAGAATAATAAAATCATTTACTAATTGTTATTTTGATGCTTAGGTACTCGGTGGTGGTTTCAGAAAATTTCCATTTGGAGAATATTTGGGGACAAAATCAAACAGTTACAATTTCAAACGGGCTAATATATTTCCATTTTAATCCACATTTGTGCTTTGATAAAATAGCCGAATTTGTAAAATTAGTCAGAAATAACAGCAGTTCTAAAATACATAATGATAGTATTTCACCATCCACAAATGGAAGAATGACTGTCTGTAAGTAATTTATTATCTTTTATTTATATAAATATATCAAATGTAAAATCTGCACATAGGTGGATCAAATATCACAGCCCTTAATGTAGTAATTGAAAAAGTAAACGCAACAGCTGCGCGCACCTACATTAAAATAGAACCTTTTATGTTCGAAGATAAGCGAATATTTTTCGGTTACTTATATTACTACATTGAAGTTACTGAAGGAACAGTTTCAATCCCCGAAGAACGACACGGCTGTGGGTATGATTCATGGAAATCAGATTTGGATTTGACCAAAAATGCACGTCACATCCTGAAGAATTTAAAACCAAACACAAAGTATGCTTACTTTGTGAAAACTTTTGCTGTAGCTACATCGATGTATCCAAAAGAGGGACAATCGAAAATAATGTACTTCAAAACATTACCGTGGAAACCTGGACCAGTGTCGAAATTTTTTGTGAACCCCACTATTGAAACAGAAATTGTAAGATTCCATTTTTTCTTATGAATTCTGAAAACGCTTTTATTTGTACTCTTTTTAAGAATTTGCACTGGTGGCCTCCAACTCTTCCGAATGGAAACATATCGTTTTATTTAATTGATGCTACGGAAATATCGAAGCAAGAGGGAATACCAATAAAAAGTGTTATTTTAGGATCTGGTATTTATCATATTAATTCTTCTTGCATTGTAGGGTGTTCGGAAAATAAATACGAAGTAGTACAACATATACAACAACGTATACAAAAAGAAAATTAATTAAGCTTCGAGAGAGCGTGCTTAAATGCGTATTTTATAATTTATTTCCATTATATTAACCCACCTAACTTCATGATTCTCTAATTTGGCAATTGATTAATTGAAAATTTTAATTGAATTTAATTCGTAGAGAAAACTGAGAACGAAGTCACAAATGCTGCTTCATATTTATTTCCCGCACACCGTGTATAAATAAATTCAGCAATTTTTAATTTGCAGATTATAATGGACCCGAATATGAAAATGAAGCAACTGAAGTACACAATCGAAAACTTGTGGATACTAGATTAAATATTACCCTTAATTGTCCATGTGCAAGTGCCTCTAATTGGCGAGGGTACCCTCTAAAGCACAATGAATTTTACGATGAGACAGGGGCGATGTACGAAGATGAAGTCACAAATCACATTTACGTATTTAAGTAAAAATAATAATGTACTAATTATTTTCATTCATGACTTAAATATTCAATAAGTTACAGAAACACCCCCAGTGAAGAAGATAAAACCAAATCTATATCAACTCTTGAGCACGATGAATCAGAGTTTGAACGCATAATGGCGAACATAATCCGAAATGAAGTAAAGAGGTACGACACCGGACCGAATAATTTTCCAATTATTATGAGAGGACATGAGACTGTTAAATTGCCAAATACAACATATCGTGTGCCCGGAAATAAGCATAATTTTCAGCTGAAGCTGAATAATCTTCTGCCCGCTGTAAGGTATCAAGTAACAATAGCAGCGTGCAATGAGCCAGACTTATGTGGCCCCAAGACTGCTTTAAGTTTTACATCACCCTATAGCTTTTAGTTGTTTCATTTTAATTTGTTCTTAATGGATTGTATTGGTTTTAATTAAAAATTTGTATTGTACTTTTTTACATATTTTAACTGAGGTTACTACATTACACCATTTAACATATATATTACTTGTTTTATAGCATTTCAAAGTAGCGAAAATAGCTTTAAACTTCAAAGGGTTGTTATTAAAATTAGAATTTGAGTTTTTTTTGATGCACTGATTGCAAATCCGTTTTTAAAATTTAAAAATTCAAAATGTAATGTATATTCTGCTATTTGATTTTTAATTTAATAATTGATTTAATTTTAATTTGATGTTATAATTAAGGATAGCGGATCAAGGCAACAAATGCAAAAAAATTTGTGAAATATATCATAATAAAAATCATGTAAAAAATATTACAAAAAAATTTAATTTTTTTTTTAAATGTTATATCTATGTAAGTTTTAAGATTAACAGATGGTGCGCCTGCGCGCTGGCAAATTGTAAAAATTAAAACAAAGGGACGGATTGCAGCAGGTAAGTAATCTTAAATAATAATTTAAAACTTTATCTTTTCAGGTTTTTTTGTAATTACAGGAGTGAGTGTAAAATGCTTAATTATAGATTATGAGTGAAATTTTGCAGAAATACGCGATAAATATGCACATTTTTGTACGGCAAAAGACCGAGAAAAATTTTTTTTTTTAATAAAGAATCTCGTAAACAATAATTGAGCCAGCAAAAATTGTTGCATATTTATACGTTCCAAGGCCAAAGGAAGGTTTCTGCAAAACTTCACTCAAATCCGGCTACCTCTCCAGCGCTTGACTTGCTCCAACTTAGCAAGAAATATGTATAATAATTAAAGAAATGTAGCCGAAATTTTGCGTTCTGACAACATATTATAAAATACCATAACATTTCAAGCGAAGTATCGAATGAAAGAATCGATAGTCAGAATCACGCCAAATATATCGGTAAGTTTTTATTTTAAAGATATTTTATTAGAAAAGCAAACAAGATTTATTGGAAAAATAAATAAACAACGCTAATAAATGGACTCTTAACAGCAGAATTGATGTGGTAATAACCGAAGCAAGTGAATAAGTGAGTGAACTGAAATTAATCGAATAGTATACCTAAAAGGAATGCCGAATCATACATAAACGCTAAAATGTCTTAATCAATATTCAAAGAGTTTTATTGTTATACTGTTGCACTATATTTTTTTTCATTGTCTATCAAGTTTTAAAGATAAATTCGAAATATGTTGGGCAGGCGAACTCGATAAAAGACATTAATAACGTCAAGTGTATACATTATAGTGCTGGAGTTAAATATTTTCCTCTCTCTTTTCAATTTCAGGTTATATTTTGTCAAGTATCATTTCATTCGATATGAGTACTTCTGGTTGATACCTTCCTTTTTTTAACTCATTCAATCGTAAAGTATCTTTGGTATTGATACTTGCACTCGGTATCGCGACAAAGATACCGAATAATTACTCTAAGTAATATATTTAAAATTTTGAGCGTATGCAATTCCACAATATTATTGTATTACTTCGAAATTAAAGTCAAAGGCGAATGGGTAAAAATGACCCGAAACCAACCGAAACAATTTAAGTGTAGGTTTATTAGAGACAATTATATACATTTATTTTTTTGGTAAGTGCTGGGAATCAGGTAAAATCGAATAAAAATAAGGGAAATTACAAAAAAAAAAAACTGTTCGTAACACTTGGTATTCTATAATATTTTTGTTTAAAAAAACTCATTCAACTTTGGAGTTTAATTACCAGACATATGAGTTCGGAGCGTTAGTCATGTCTGGTCCGTGACCCTTCATTTGTGACTTGAACCTACTGAAAATGTCAAGCGTTAATCGGTGTGTGATATGTAACTAAAACAATTGCTATTTGTGATCGAAGTTCCACTCAAAAAAGCTCAAATTTCTTATTCTAAAGAAGAAGTTATAGCCTCCATAAGTTTAAAAATCTATTGAAACCTTTTATATTGGTTTGTGGTGACAGGTAGATCATTGACGTGACAAGACCATATGCTGCACAAACATCGGACGCTGTGATACTGAAAACAATATTGGAAAATGAAAGTGATTTTTTGGAAGAAGGAGCCTTTCACTGGTTCTTTGAAGAAGGAGGATGTTTTATATTAGATAGAGGATTTCGAGACGTAGGTACTAGGAGATTTAGAATACTTTGGGTACGTCCCACACATGCCGCCATCATGAAGATCAGGAGAACAATTATGAACTGAAGACGCAAATAAGTCTAGATTGGTGATACTATGCAGATGGGTCAAGAGAGATTTTAAAAATTCTAGCAAGCGTATTTTAACAGAGCTTCCAAAAATATAATGGTTGATTTCAAAATAGCAGCTGCTCTAATCAACTCTTTCCAACGGCTGTTCTCATGTGATAAGTGTTATATACATATTACTTAGGTCATGCTAGACTTGCAGACATAGAACAGCCTGCAGCTTTTATGGACTCAGTAATTGTCGATATAGATGGTAAATTACATTAAACAAATGTTAAAACACCTCAATGTTTTCTTAACTACTGTTATAGGACGGATAAAACTACCTTATATCTCTTTTCCTCCATAACTATAACACAAACAAATAATTAAAAATATATAAGCTTAACATGTGTGATAATTAGGAATAGGTTTTGTTTTTGTTGGTGCTGGTTTTTTTTTTGTATGCAATTTGCCCATTGTCCTTTATGTCTAAATCTCTATTAAATAGAATATTCGTTTCAATTTTTTAAGTAATTCAAAGGTGATGTGATATATTTCTGAAATTGAGAATACCCGTCGCTGGTATTACTTAGATTTTATGTTTGATTTTTTACCCAGAAGACTTGAAAAATGCTGTTGCGTACTTTAAGAGTAAAAAACATTACAAATAATTGTGAATTTTGGTAGTTATTTATCTATACAATACAAAAATCTTATGTAAATGTTTTTCACTGTTGAAAAAAAGCAACAATCAGAAACTTCCTTATGCTAATTCAACTCTACCACACGGATGCTATCCTATTACCAAGATAGCATAATAAAAACTTCGACATGAGCAGGATAGGCACGTGTCTTGCGTAGAAACGCCTCCTTGCCATTTTGTATGATATTTCCTGTTTGCTAAAGCTAAGTCGTATGTGCTGAATTAAAAAAGAATTTTACCGTTTGGCCTTCGGTTGCGCCACCATAATGAGCCATGTCTTCTTCATAAAACTTTACATGCTTAAATTTAGCACCTGGCTCTTCATTCACAACGAGTTCCTGTCATTTCCTAAACCCACGGCATTGGGACAAAATATTGCACTTCTATGGATTAGTCATAAGTCTGCGCCATCAAGAAAATTGAAAGAAAAAATATATAAGTATGTCTTTCTACAGCTCTGCAAATTTCTTAGTTTGAAGTGTTGAAATTGTATCTCTTTGGAGAAGAATCGGAATTGTGTTACTAAACGGCAGGGGGGCAGAGCAAGTGCGCTGAGCGATTAATCAAGAACCACTTACAACGTGTTCTAGTTTTTGGCGTCCTCCTATTAGTAATTAGTTATCTGACGCGCCTACGACAAGGCGAGGAAAATATCCACATATTAATCATAGTTGTTTAAATGATAAATGATTTGCCTCTGCAATATGCAAATTTTCTTGGAAGACATTCTTGGATTCATTAAGATCTTCTAAATGAACACATTAACGGCGACATGTCTCTCCGGGAATGAAACAAGTTTGCATTTTAAAATCATGAGACCGAGTAATACGATCTCGAAGAAACCCAATGCGGCACATAAGCGCGGATGAATCTTGCTAACGTCTTATGCAGCTGAAAGCTACAGCGACGAGATAATTCTCACTTACTCATCAATGGCTGACCTCTGGGGTCCGCTAAAATGGGCAGCGTTTTTCAGGTTTTTGCCTCCTCAAGGTTCTTCAAGGAGCATAGAACTTGCTATTGCTCCCCATATCGGACATTTATCAAGACTAAGTGCGCTGTGCTTGTAATTCGCGGCGCTAAGGTTAAGCGACGGTAAACAATCGACATACAATTTGTATTTTGAAAGTTGCTTAAAAGGTTGCTAATGCATGCGCGAATGTCTAATGGGAATGAGGAAGGCACTAATGCGCATAGAAACTGCCCTCGAAACTCCGCTCAGTGTGACAGAGGTGCAGTGAATGTATTCTGAAACAACTTAAAATTTAAACTAAATCCTTCAGAACTGGTGTACAAGTCTACTTGTATAAAATTTTTTATCTTTTAAATAAAACAATTTTTCCTGTCCATTCCTCGGTGACGGTCGGTCAATTTCTGACAACCGAAGTATAGATCGGTTATAAATTTTGTTTTCAAAAAGTCAATAATAATTTGTATTTGTTTTATAATCTCAAATATGAACAGATTATTGTAAATGTATATGTAAAAAACTCTACCGAAGAAATTTTAGACAGTTTTTGATGGTTTTCTATTTTTTAAAAAGTATTTACACATTACATAAATGGTTGAAAATACTTTGCCAGTTTCTGAATATGAACTGGTTAATAATTTTTACTTTATTATAATATGTATTTGAATACGATTTTTTCTACTTGTGGTAAAGACATTTCTGAAAAAGGGTATACTCATGTACAGAAATTGCAATTATCTGCAGAAATTGTATTATTCTATACCACTCAGAGGGTCAACCAAGTTTTTCCAATTGTGGCAAGAATTAACTTTATTACAAGTGTTTCTCTATATCTTTATGCTATGTTATTTAAGTTAAAAATTGGTAAGCGATGAGTTAAATCACTTTAAAATGAAAATAGTAGAATTTATCCGCGTGATATAATAACATTAAAATATAAAGGAAAAACTGCCTTATGGCAAAACTTTCTAATTGACCCAAATAATATAAGTATGTTTTATAAAAAATAAAACACAAATGTAACTTCTGTACGTTTTCTTTCAAAATTTACATAATTGGAATTTTGTCTACTTATTTATTTATTTGCTTGAATTTATTACACTTCTTTATTCTTGATAAGTTTTCAATATTGCAGAATATTGTTAATATCGCCTTAATCTCATAGCAAAATAGAGTAGACAATTTCTGCAGAAGATCGGAGTAGGAAAAATTAAATTTCACTAGGGCATCGCAGCAAGAAAACGCCTCCTCAACAACAACAAATATTGAACAGAATTGGACGGCACACTCATCTTGATCTCACGAAAATCAAATCAATTAATCTCGTGTCAGCGATCAGAGCGCCTTGGCCATCGATCATAATCATGCGATGACGACAGCCGACGCGAACCGAACGTGCAGCAGTACCATACGATCTGCACAGATCTTCAGCGATGTTGATGTTGCTATATGCAAATATCATTCTGCGTATATGAAAACAATTTGATTGCAAATAGAAGTCATGCAAGACGAATCGCAGGACTGGTGCGACAAGAGTTCCCATTGTGGCATTTGACCGGATAATCGGATCTAATTGCGCACACGCTCGAGCGACCTCATAGTTGCGCACTGCTTCGGTGAGAATTCATTAACTCGTGAGGTTTAAGCTGCACCTAAGCAACGCTAAGCGGATTCAAGTTCAACGGCGCAAGTGTAGTCCATAATTATTAATAGCTAATGAGAAATCAATCCCATAATTACGAATAAGCTTTGCATCAAAACATAAATCTTTAAGGTAGCTCGGCATATCTTATGCAACCTAGATATGTATGTCGTTGGTGAAGCAAGACTCCTGGTTGTTTTAATAAACCGTGCCAAATTTTTAAACCACTTAACTTCATTATATGAAACTTTGTACATATGTACGTATATATATATGTTAAGTTGACCCGACTTTAGTCAAACTTACTTAAAATTCTCCATTAAATATAATTAACTACATAACTAAAGCTTACTCAGAAATCCTCTATTAAATATAAATTACTCTAATATACCTATGTATTTAAATTTTTCTGTTCGTTCTAGAAGTTCAGGTCTATCAGTTTTTTCTATATTTTAAGAAAACTGACATTATACTTTGTTGAACAGTACAACTACAAGAATGAAATGAAGTTAATACAAAATTCACAAATTCACAGAGAACTTCTCATATTTACATTTCTTATTTGAATTGAAAAGGCATAGAAATTAAATATGTAATTAATAAATATTGTAATGTTTTAATCAAACCAAAAATTTGAGCTATAAACCTCCCACCCATCGGACACAACCTGATTCCGATTGTTTAGAATATTTGAACTTTTTAAGATGAACAAACATAAGCCCGCTAAAAATTCATTAATCCCCAGTTAACCTTTTTCGTTTGTAAACAATGTGGGTAGATCAATTTCAGGTCGTAAAAACGAAGAAGGAGAGTTATTTACGCGACGGTCCGCTTTATAGCACTACGTCTTCGGAATGAACAATCAGACAAAAAAATAAATAAAATAAAATTGTAAGGAGTACAACATCTTGGTCGCTTAATGCAGGAAATTTTTTAAACACCAAAAATCGTGAACAATTTTACTGCCGAAAATATTTGCAGTAACCAAATAAATAATTGATTGGATAAATAAATTTACCTTTTATATCGCCACTAATTTGTCACTGCTGCGGTGTTATCAGGAAACGGCGGATATTAAAATCTCCCGAAGCCATTAAGTATTATGGTTATTGCAATATTGGCGTCACCAGACTTTTAGACCGGAAGGCAAATAGTCATAAAACACCTTTATTAATGCATACAAATGTGTTTGTTAAGCTGTAATGATTTCAAATCAAATGATAAAGCAATTCAAAACATTCATACTTCTCGAGAGCTTGCATGGATATTATAAAGCAGGTTCAAAAGACAATAAGTCGGTAAATCTTGTTTTAAAAAAATGATTTCCTTTTTCCCTCCTCATAATCAGGCCACATTTTTCGGTCCGAAATTAATTCAGGGTAACACACTTTGGTCTTTGTCTGTTGCTTAACGTAAAATAATTCTCAATTGGTTCAAATATCAAAACCTCTTCTTGATTGTGAAGACAGCGCTCACACAAACTTCCCATTGTATGCAAATTACTCAAAATTTTATAAAACATTTTAGCAAATAGTTGCCAATCAGGTTAAGCCAGCATTTTCGAAAATATCTAAGAAAATTTCTATCACCGGGGACCTCGTGGTTTTTCCTGGGGTCGTTCAAATATCGAAATTCGATGCAAGTGATTTGTTCGTTACCCGGCGTTCATATTCTTAAGAAAGGCGACGACAATTTTCTCTAATGATGATGTGTGCCGTCCGAAAATCGATGAAATTCTTGAAATTTTCTTGTAGGTGGAGCAAGTGAATTTAAAGGCACAAGCTATGTCTTGGCATAGCGATCAATTACCTGCAGAAAACAAGTTTATACAGCTGAAGTGTTTTTTTTTTAGGGTTTTGTTTCCTTATATTCTGTCTGGCTGACTGTTGCATTGTTACTAATTTAGACCTCGAGAAGAATTTCTTGCACAATTAAAAATTCATATGCGTTCGAAAGTGAAATATTATAAGAAAATATTGATTGCGTTCATATGCAGGTATGTGATACCTCCGCAGCGAATTTTTACTCATACAGTCGAATCGAAAGCCAATACAAAAAAAATTGTCTTGTGATTGGTGTCGGTTTCGATTCGAATAAAAAAAAATCTTTCTTTTTCAAATTTCTTTATGCTTTGCATTTTATATAAAGTCTGTCCTTTAAATGCATTATTAGGAAATAAAATTTTATTAGTCAATCCTGAATACTGAAAAGGATTCAATTAATCGTAGAAGTTTCGTTCATGATATCTTCTTCAATGAATTGATTCAAATAGGACGAATGATGTTAGAAATTAAAGGAAGTTTTTGACTTTCAGTAATTTATTTGCAATCATGGATTTTGTCCCTTCACTCAATTAAAACCCTTATACTCTTCGAAGTATAAAATACTTTCTTTATTTCAGAAGATATTGAGAAATGTAAATATAAATACAATTTTTGTAAAACCAAGGTAAATTCGAATGTTATGAAGTTTAACGAGTTGAAGTATTTTTTTCAATACTTTATATACCTACATAATAATTTTGTTCTTATCCAATAATCAACTCCATGTATAATAAGGAAATAAAATTACTTTTATTTGGCTTGAGTGCTAAGATTATAAAAGATTGAATAATAGAAACGGTTTTTAAAAATTAGAATTAGCACTATTAAAAAGAATCAATGAACTTTTACACTATCCGAAAGAATACTCATAAAATTTATGTACAGTCCCGAAGTAGAAGTGGATCTTCCAATTATAGAATATTAGTTGCCAAAAGTAACCAGAGTATGGCAGAGCTTAAATCAACATCTCGAATAAACCACACGTTCTACCAGAAAACCCATTACACAAGCGGCCGCACCGCACCGGCCATCATCCAAATGTATCACAGTTCTGTATCGAATTTATCGACTGAATATAAATTAACGATTTATTAAGGCGATATTTAGCCGGAATTATAAAGCAAAAAAATTTAAAAAAATATATAGATATATTCCAGTCCACTCCCACTCGGCTTCTTTGTTTAGATTCCGCGGAAACAGTTGAAAGCGCGCATTCTTAATCCCATCAGGTATATCAGTTCTCGATCGTATGTAAATTACTTGGTAACGTGTGTTTTCCGACTCGGGTTGGTCTCAATTTTTCAAAGAGTTTTGCGCGGGTACCTGCTAATCTCACTTTCTGTCATATCAAGTGCACGTGAATAGGTTTTTTTAAGCTCACGCCCAATATGCGACAAGTACTGGCCAAGAATATTGAACTTGAAATAAAGAAAAAATTTAATTTTATATCTGGGAATTTAAGGTGATTGCCCTTCAATCAGTTGACAATGTTTTATTCATGACTCGATACCGTCTTAAATTTATGGTAATTTTAAAAGAGACACAGTCAAAATTCTGAAGCGATGAAAATAAGATATGACTACTTCTATACCAAGATGCATCTGCTCCATAAATGGATAAACCGTCCATAAAAGGGTATCTACTAATTAAGTTAAGGTGTGAATACGATTTGATTTGCATGCGACCAGTAATAATATCAAGTACCCAACCAAATTTATTTTATGGAATGATAAAAAAATAACATAATTGAAAGTGAATTTTCTTGAAATCTTCAATTTTGTTCAAGAAGTAATTGCAAATAAAATACACACCTTTTCAGCGAAAATTACAACAAAGATAGTTTGAATTTGAAGTTTTGATGTTTCTCCTGAACTAAAACTAAAGGCCTTATAAATACCATATATGTAGTGTTAAAATAAACGCACAGATACACTTTAGTTAAATTTAAGAATAGGGATGTTTTTTCAAAGGGTTCAGAAACTCCTAGCCTCATTTTTTTTTAATAGAAATACACGACAAATTAATTTGTTGTAGAAATAATAAATCAAATATGTTTAAGAAAAATTTCTTTTAAGGAAGTCACCCATTAATTGAGGCACTAACTCGGTCGTTTAAATAATTAAAAGAGATTTGCTATGTCCACAAATCATTTTACAGTTTACATAACTCACAGGCGAGATATGTCCGACATTTTAATTAACGTGATCATTAAAGAAGTCGGTTCGACTCGAATCAAGTAATTTTCGCCCCATCCATGCACTGTACCGAAAAGAAAGTAAAATAATCGCGTTGGAGCAAAAATGAAGTAATTAACTCGTTATGATTTATGCGATAAGTTTTTTGCCCACATCCATATTTATGGGTTTGCATTTTATTCATTGTTTTGCACAAATATGGAATGAATTCTTTTTGTTCAAAACATTCGGCAGTGCAAAAGTTTACCCGCGGCATTCATATTAAATATAACGAATATCGATATCTGTGTTCGCTGATAGTTATTTGTACAATCAAAGTCAATTAAGCCACTGTAAAACGGCTAAATGAAAACATTAATAGCGCTGAAGCAAATCACTTCCGCCATAGATTATTATCTTGCGTGTGGTTTACGCTTTTTATAATCGTCGGCACCGTTCCTGCGGCTGAGCTGATAATCGATTTAACCACCTAAGCAGGTATTGTGTTTCATGAGGGTAAACGATAACGACTCCATGCGGGCGCGACAATTGATCAGCCAGTGGTTGCAGTACGGTGCGAACAAGAAATCTTGTGGAAAAATTGTTTTTATACTATCGTTTTGGTGTGTATTGAATCCCAACATCTTCCTCAAACCACAACACAACAAATTTGTACCACAATCTACAGATTATATTACCTGTTGCTGCAATACTTTTCGGAATTTAAGACTCAAAACCATTCATATTTCGTAAATCATAAATGATTTTTAACATTTAAAAAATGGTAAAGTCTAGAAAGATCTTTCATTTGTTATGATTCTTCATATTGATTTTAAGTGAACGCTCCAAATTTGTACTATTTAGCCAACACTTAGTGAGTGAACATTACTTATGATTTTTAAACTCCTCTTTCATGAAGGTTTAAATGAATTTTGGAGGATCAATTTTATATTAAAAACAATCGTCGTTTTTACGGGTAGTTCGGGCCAAAATTATCGCTCAAAAAAATTACATTTTTTCACACTTTGTTCAACAATTTGTTTTCGACTCATACAATCAAAATCAATGTTAAAACGTCGATTTTCCCTACATTTTATAAAAAACAAAGATTGTTAATAATTAGAATTGTTGATTAATTAAAAATTTTAGAGTTAAGTATAAAAAAAGAACAATTCCAATTGCTTTACTACTGATGTTAAAGAAACACTGCCATTTAAACTAACTAGAAATACAGTAAATTTTCACGGAAATCTTAAATTTAAGTTTATACTATGGGCGTAAATAACTACAATTGAATTTGAAATAGTTGTAGTCATAAAATGTTATGTATACGAATTAATTTTGTTTTAAAATTTCCTAAAATCTTCTCAAAACGTTGCTTTTTTATTTATACTTATATGATACCAACTAATTTTGTAAAGTTTTAAAAGAGTTTTGCCACTGTTTGGTAACAAAAATATCAAGCGCTAATATATTGAAACATATTGTTAAGAAATTTGTTTTCTTAGTAAGGTAAAGGATTTAAAACAAGAATAATTTTATTTTATACTAACTGCTGCCAGCGTCTTCGTTTGCGTGGTCACAATAATAATGGAAAGTATTATTGAGAAGTCACGTTATTATTTATATTCTTAATAAATCTGCAAGAGTACACCAAAAATTATTCTTGAAGTGATATTCTACTACTAAGCTCCAATGAGGAATTGTGTGATGATTTTTTTCAATACAATCTCTATTCATTTGAAATTTCCCTTAAAACTTGAATAATAAATACTGTGACAATAACTTAGTAGTAGTAGGTAGGCATTTGAAAAGTGTTAAGATAAAAATCGAAGGCAAAAGGTTATTGAGTTGAAAATATGATAAATGAGATATTCAATCCCGACGTAAAAGTCCCGAACGCCCTGAAGGAAGTACCAATTTCTCAGATCAGCAAATGACCTCCGGTAACCCCTTCGTGCAGCGGAACCAGCTTGCAGCTAGTAAATTTTCACATTCTCGTCAAGTTTCCATTGCCCTTAAACGAGCCACGAAGGCTCCCCAAATTCTCTCTAGATGGAAAGCGAATTCAAGCCACGGCCGCGGATATCCGCGTCTTTAGCTGTCCCAACGGTGGAAGTGACCGCTGCTGGCGCAGAAGAACCCAACCGAAGAAAAAAGAAAGGTCCCAGACAGGCGGACAGAACGTCTATTTCTTGAAACGTCGAGTAAAATCAAAACCTGCACAATGTCGATAGTTTGTTTTGTCTGCCTGAGATTTTCCTAGCCGCATTTTATGCAAAGCAGGTAATCAGTGACAGTGTATCTATGAGCCGTGCTAGAAACCGCTGAAGAATTCAATGGAAGGGTGTGGGTTAAGTGGAAATTTTGCGCAGCATTGCACGGTAATTTCCTAGGGTGGAATTAACATTTCACCGCAGAAGCATGCGCCACGGACTGATATTTAATTCTTTTCCGTCCGCAAGGAGTACCGATTGACTTCATTCCGTTCACGAACGCGAATTTCTAACGCAATTAATTGCTATTCCTCAGGCGTTCTTTGCCTTCTCCACCGTAGCAAGCGCACAAACCTCAGCTACGATCGTCAGAATCGCCTTCGTGAGAAATTCCTGGACTTGGGGCGCACCGATCCACCGATCCATCGTTTTTGAGCACTATCGAAAGTTTTTTTGAAGCTCTTTTATACACCTTTACGTCACGACTGATAAGTTATGCTGTAACCGAAGTCGGTCAGCCCATAGGCCGATATGCTCGTTAACTCATGGCGCAGAGCATGACACACTGCAAGGCGTTTATGTACATAAGAGCTATTTTGGCTACCCGTCCGTAGGTGTTTTATGGTTTTAGCTTAGTGATTCAGATGTTTCGCAAAAAATCTGGATAAGGTACTGATAGTGGACGATGACGGATTTCTAATTGCAAACAGTAGTATTGTTTGTTATTTTTTATGGTGACCCAGTTGATCATGGAAAATGTCATCTATTTATTGGAATTCGACGTTTTCAAATGCTTTACCGTGCAAAACTGATTCATTCAATTTTTTAAAACTCCGGAAGTGCCTATTTGCACGTGCACTTTTTTCTCATACAAAATTTGTCATCAAAAGAAGCGACTTGCATAAGTAAAGAATGTCGTTCATTGAATAGTAATGTTAAAAAAAAGATATATCAGAAGAATGTCGAAGGTGCAGCCCAAGATGTTTTCCGATAAAACATTAAATAACTAATTATGTAAATATATGCCCGAATCAAAATTACATCCATTAAGAAGGTTTCTTTCATTTTTCTGCAGCAATTGCAATTAAAGATTCCTTATAGCTACATTCCCACTGCTTTTAAATATGTACTTATTCTCATTCTATTCGAGAATTTCCTACTTTCGTCAGTGTAATGAATAAGTATTTTATTTAACATATTGCTTATCTAATAAAGTTTTAGGAAATCTTTTATGTGTAGCTTAATGATTATTATGGAGTTAATTAAAAGATAATCTCTGCTGTTTAATTTTTGTTCATCTATTGTTCTTTAAAAAAAACTTTATAGGTAGTACCTATCTTTCATTATTTTAACATAACAAATTAATAAATATTGCAACTAGTATATTCTAGTTGAATGATAAAATGCAGAAATTGTTTCTAATAAATCCAATAAATCTTTTGAACAGTAAAAATGTGCTAAATGAAGATATAGAAATTCTAAATTAATAATTTTTTTAAACTTGGCAACATGGTTCAAACGTAGCAGATGTGTCTGCTCTCGAAATGCACACTGGATATTAGATAACTATAGTAAAATTTGGACGAAGATTTTCTGAAATATCAACGATTTTCTTTACAGTATAGTGGTAATCAAAAGTTACTACAAACTTCTGCAAAATATCGAGCCAAAAATCTACTTACTTCTGTATCTTAACTATTCAGGTATTTTATAAAATTATTAGAAATGTTTAGAATTTATGTATACTCGTACGTCTATCAGCCGTAGGTGTTTCAAAACGCAGATTATAAATACCTATCTATTAAGTATACAAATATAAATTAAAGACATATAATATTATTCTGAGCAATTAATAGGATGTGTTCTGCAATTTTAAAAAGTCTAGTCTAAACTAAATTTATTCTGTAATTTAATATATTTTAAAGTATCGTTTGCAAAAAATTTTATGAAAACCAAAATAGATTTGGAGAAGATTTTCCCAGAATTAAACTCAGGTCTTAGGTAGATTATGTGTGACGAAGTAAGCTCTTGGTCCGAACCTTTTTCGTTTTTTTGTTACACAAGCAAAAATCACAAATCCCGTCCTCAGAATTGCAAACCCTTTTAACTTTTGTTTATTTTACGAGCCAGACCATAAAAAGAAGAACTGATGATGGAACTTCCTTTTCGAAAATCGAACCGAGAACAAAAGACAAACTGATGAAAAAGTTTAACCGGGTGTTTATTTAGCGAACCGCAAAAGTGGACAGTGTCTCGATAGAGGTGCTGAATTAAATTAACCAAACGAATATTTCACCAATCGATAAAATATCGATTTATCAAAAGATTTGAGTGGGTGATCGGGTAAATTTGCATGGTATATGAGATCATCGGTCAAATCTTGAGATGGTTGCAGCGTCTAAGTGCTAAACGTGTTGCTTTACACCTCGATTTGCACCTGAGAAAAACTTGAGCAGATCATCTGAAGCGAGAACAGGCACTTAATCAACCTGACAAATTAGAATGTATCACTACACTCGGCGCTCCAAATCGAGTCATTATAATTTTTATTTTTGCGGCGACCGGCTCCTAGCAAACTCCGCTCTGCCAGTCTTACCCCACAATGCCGAAGTAATTAAGCAAACACACGAATAAGAATTTTAAATGAAACCGCCTCTTACTTAATCTTAGTGCTCAGGCAGCGGCAAGCTGTGTACGTTGCAGGTAGGATTTCTAGGAACTTGCTGCCCACTTAATAATTTTTATATCTTTTCTCGAGACGGCGCAACAGGGTTTCTCAGCGCATGATTTTGAGAATAACTATATGAAAAATGATTTTATTTCAATTGGCCGCAGCACAAGAAGGAAACAAAAAAGAACCCATTGGTCTCACTGAGCGGATTAGATCGAGCCATTTGCATACTGGAGTACAGAAAAAAAGATCAATTAAGCCGGATTTCACTGGTAATCCTTCCAGACTACCCTACCCTAGAATTTGATCATTTCATTCAAGAAAACGTAGAGGTCCCAACGACCGTTGGAAACGTTCGTATGATTTAAATGAGCTCATAAAAAAACTTTAAGAAAGGCAAAAAATTCCATGTAGCACCACCCAGCGAGGTTGACTTAATGGCGAGATGTAGGTTTCTGTGGGTAAAATTCCAGTGATCATTTCCCAAGATGTTATTAATGCCTTCAGAACTTAACAGGTGGGCAGCCGTGACGTCGCGGCACAGAGTAGGCAAGCATTAATCATTTAGGAGCTAACCTTCGTTTTTCAACAATTCATTTCACGACTTCTACACTCGTTTCAAAAAAATTTTCGGTTAAGTATAATTGAAATTATCACTGCGGAAACACAGCCTCCACCAGCAACAGTAACAAAATCGCGACACTTTCAAACATTTTTCACAAACATACACTCGGAATTCGGTTCGACGGGAACGGATCACTTTTTATCTGCATCCAAACAACATGCGATCTGCGCTCTCACCCACAAAATCGTTTCGCGCAGACGGTTCGCGGGTAACTAACTTAAGCCGCGAAATCTTAGCGCGTAGAACTTCCACTAAGCAACCGTTCGTTGAAAACTTTGTGTTTGACTTTAAACGTTGAAGAAAAAGGCTAAATAACAGCCATCCTACACGTTGCACGCATGTATTGAATAAGTAATGAACCTGAGCTGGTGAGTCTGCCTGTTGGGCCCCTGGTTGGGCTCCGTCCGGGGCTCCGGCCGCGACGGACAGGCCGGCTTGTGGGGCTCACAATTTTTGAGTCATTTGAAATTAACTTGGTTACCACAGTCACTTACTTAATTAACTTGATAGATGCCTCCGCGACTCTACTGCTGCAGCTCAGATATTCACGGTGACGACGATCTTCATCTGTTGCGACGATGAACGCGATTGCAACGACCGCTCTAGATTTTAACCGATGCGGAAGCAAAGAAGAACCAATGCATTGCAAATCACAATTGATTGCGCAACAAAAGGGCATAAAGCTTTAAGATAAGTGCTATTTGGAATTCGTGCATTTTTAATGCCTTTGTAAGAGTTTTGAATGCACTAAACGTTATGACTGCATACTTTGCAAATATGCAGTCTTGTCCAATTGTTTAATAGGTGCCCTTATTAAATTTCTGATTATTTATCTCATATCTTAATAATAAGTACAAGATGTAGTGATTTTCAGTTTCTTTTGCAATTACTTCTCAATTACAGTAACTAAGCAACATCAATGAAGAAAATTCCCTGCTCCATATGAAAATCGTGCAACTGCTATTTTAAAAACTACTGATGCAATTGGCGTTAAAAGTGATGCATTTGAAGTTGAGTAATTATTAAAATGAAAATGTACCTCTTCAGTTCAAGAATACTACCAGCCTTTAATTTAACTGAAAAAATTAACTTATTTCAATTACTGTTTTAAAAACACAAATCGTATAATTTACGGTCAGATATCAGATACGCGACAAATATATAAAACATAAAACGTGGAAGTAAAAATAAAGCGCATATATATCGATCTTTTGATAATGATCTCAAAAACAGAAAGGCATGATTTTCTCGATTTTCGGTATTGGGTTATGTTTTACGCTTCTACAATTCTTTATATGCATATTCGCCAAAATGAAATATTATTGTATACAAAATTTGGAAAAAATGAAATTGAATAATTTTTTTTCCAAATCAACGATATTTTTAACAAATACGTATATTATGTAGTCCCTATTAATTTTGTTTATATAATAATGTATTTTAAATATCAAATACAATAAAATTTTGTTAAAAAAACATAATATAATCTGCAAAATATCATGCGCTTAAAACTATTTTGCAACACACTGTACTTCAGTTGTGTTTGCATATGCGCAATATGTAGCTCCAGAAAGGTCTTTAATTTGTCTGAAAGAGATTCAAGATGCTTAGACGGTCGCCAAATTTTTTGCATTCAACTTCTTAGGCATCGTGACTCATTAGACACATAAGCCTCTAAACAAGAATGAGCCTAATTGAGCTAATTTTGCCGGCTACTCGATCCTCTATATTTCGATTTTATGCATTGGACGACGAGAAGACTCTTACTATTGAGTAATTTGATAAGAAAGAAGAAAAAAATAAAGAAATAAAGCAAGCGTCGACGGTTGAGATAAGGATCTAATCAGACACCCGATGATTGAACTGCTACTTTCTCACACTCCACGGTTGTGTTACGTTTTGTTGTCCTTTTTGTAAACAAATTACAGCTGAAGGCGTCTAGAGAATAGGCTGGCTCCAAACTCAAGACGTTTCACCGTCTTTTTCTCTTGTTTTACATTCCAGTTAGTCTAGATGGATGACAAGTTATCATATTTCCTCCATACAATGTCTGCTCCGTTTCCAAGCAGCCAGAACCATTCGCCGGAATGGCATATGCTCTCGACCAGCAAAAGATCATCTACAAAAGCATCCGCTAATTGCAGGGATTGGATTTTTAATTTCTTTCTCTACTTATCTATTTCTTGAGTGGAAGCAGCGTCATTTGTTCTAAAATTAAATTTAAAAATGACCACCACAGGCTTTGTAGGGTTAATCAGTATTCAGCTCAATCAGACCGATCATTCTGACCGGCTTTACAAAAATTGTTGAGGCGGTCGTTCATTCATGAAACCTAACTCAGCATGAAGACGCAAAGGGTTGATCTTCGGTGACCGGTGTCACTTAAGCCAAGCGTATTAACGTCGCCGCCGAGACCTGGTGACGATCACCTCACGATCGGGATCCTCAGGCCGGACGGACGCAGACGGAATCGTATTGAACTGATCCCCGGCTGAGTGCAGGCTCGACGTGCTGCGTGGAAGCGAATAAATAAGATCACAAGGTAGTGATCGAGCAGGTACATCGTGCATTGTCGTTTTTGTTTTTCACCTCCGAATGTATCTCAGCGGCCTTCGTTCTACAAAGACGGCGATTCAGGTTGGCGTATATGGGAGAGTCCACACATTCGAACGGCGCGGCGCGGCGCGGCACGGCCATATGGATGGGCTTTGCGCTCAGCTTTGTCGCAAAGTTCACCTTACCGCGCGAAAAGCTCCACCTGCGACAACTGGTCGAAATCGAACCAATTGGAAACTTTTTCTATTTCCGATCATATCTGTCCTTTCGCGGAAATTTTCTTTCTACATTTGGGAAATTTTCTCTTGGGCTAGTTTCCATTCTGAGCACTTTTTCAAAGTGACTAATGTTTTGCGTCTTGTTTATTTGTGGCATGCGGCGCGTAGGAAATTTTTATTTTTAAACTTATAAAGTTATTTATATTTTACGTCGAAAATATTTTTACTCTGATATATATTTTTTATCTAATATTAAATAACATATACAAATAGGAAATATAAACACAACCACACATATGGTTCAATCCGTCTTCCAACTTCCTTTGAGGAGGTACATATTTTCCTTCAGACAGATTTAGAAGGATTTACGCAATGTTTTGTTTACTATTAATTAATTTTTATTAAAACAAAGCATTTAATATTATGGAAGTTCGGTGATAACTGAGAGTTTTTCAATAGTTCTTCCAAAACTATAGATCTAAATTTCCTAAATTCATTTTGTAAATGTGGCTGTATCTTTATACCCAAAAACATCTATTTAAATCTTGATTTATACATAGGACTTTTTCTATTTATGAAAAGTAGTTAAATATTTGTACTTATTTAACATTATAATTTGCGCGATGAAATATGTAATTCGATCTTCTAGAATAAAATTTATAATGTGCAAACAATAAAAATAACCTTTTCCGTAAACGTATAATAGTTTTGCAAAACTTTACTGATATTAAATAAATTTAATTGTTGTAAATTCTACTTTATGCAATTTTACGATATTTTTATATGAATTGTTTAAAAAATAAAATGCTTGTTTACTTTCTTAAAATCCTGGGGAGTCAACTGGTTCCATGGTGTAATGGTTAGCACTCTGGACTCTGAATCCAGCGATCCGAGTTCAAATCTCGGTGGAACCTGGGATATAACCATTTCTTTTATGATTTTTTTTTATTTTAATTGTAATGTAAATTTTAAAGTACTTTATGAGATATTACAAAATTAGCTATAAAAATGCTCAAATGTTTCGTTTGTAAGACCGTCATTTCCGTCTCACCAATTTCTGAGTTAAAAAAGCAAAGCTTGTTTTTAGGTCGTAACGTAGGGGAATCAAAACCTAGGTTACTTCCCGTTGATCTAGAATCATCAAATTTGGCAAGAAGCAATGTCTTACAGTACAATTAAAGAAAAAAATCCGAAAACCGCAAATTTCTAGTTACATCACAAAAAAATAATTTTTTTTCGAAACCCTCGGTGCGCGAGTCAGACTCGCACTTGACCGGTTTTTTTTTGCAAAGATGTGGAACTGGTGCATAACAACTATCTTCATATAAGAAATAAATAAAAAAAAAATATGCACTGCATTAAAAGTAAACAGTTTAGAAAAAAAGCCACACGACCCTGCCAGGAGTCGAACCTGGAATCTTCTGATCCGTAGTCAGACGCGTTATCCATTGCGCCACAGGGCCAACGAGAGCAGTGGTTTCACATTATGTTGTTAAGTTGGTAACGAGATAATTTTTATACTAGTTAAGCAAAATTTTCGTCTCGGATATAAAATCCATAATTGTTCAAGCAATAGTTGTTTATCTAACTAACTAAAGCATTTTTTTAACTTTGTGGAAAATTACCTAAGTTAATAATCAAAATTAAAGGTAAAGAAATTCTCTATAAGAATGCTTTTACACAGACTTTTCATCAGACGGAAAACTTCACTCTCTAGTTTTTAGGTAGCAAACAGAATTTATGAGCTAATTAAAATAATTCTTTTTATTCACGTTTTTCTAGAATGCATTTTTACATTGACTTTCGCAATTTATTAAAAATTGCTGCTGGACCAATGGGTACCAATAACTTTTAACTCAACTTAAATCTTCCAGATTTTTGAAATTTTCTTTTTGTAAAGTTGAAGTGTTCAACTTACCGCGCTATAGTGTTAATTATAGTCAGTAAATTATCTAAATAATTAGTATTAGCGATGTTTTATTCTTGTTTCTTATAAATTATTAATTTATTTTATATCCGTTAAGGGGTTATGAATGTTTGGAGCTAAAAAAAATGATTTTTCAATAATTTTTCATGGATACGTTTTGGAATAAACGTACAAAATCAATATATTGTATCGATTACATACATCTTGAGAAATAAAACAATTGTTTTTTTTACACAAAATAGCAGCTGCAAACCCGCAAATACAAAACAAGATTTTTGAAAGGACCTCTGCGACAAGTAGTTGAAGTCTCCTCCACCGCCACCTGGAACCATAATCTACATGAGTTTGGCTAACGAAGTACCCATGATTTTAATTTTAGGATTTTGATAATAGATAATTGAGTAAAGAAGCTACAATAAAAATTTGTAGTCAATCGGATGAAAACTGATTGAGTTCTACTGCTTGCCGATTTTCAAAACACGGTATCTAGAAAGAAGAATGCATTTGAAATTTAAAAATGTTATAAACATTAACAATAACAATTAAACAGATATATCCCCTTAATAAACCCTCTATGGGCCGAATTTTTGCATCGACTTTAAAAAAATTAATATAAAATAAAATCAATAAGGATGAACCTACAAAAATAGAAAAGCTATAAATTCAACAGTTTTAACAATTTTATAATAGTGAATACAATTTTTAACTTTAGTTTAAAGTAACAACGACTTGCAACGTTCGCATTGTTAGTTACTATTTCGGTCTACAGCTTTTTGAATGAGTACTTGTAAAGAGACAATAGAATAGTTATTGTCTTTTCTGCGGTAATGAAAATTTAAATATTATGCCCAGTTTTAAACTTATTAATATAATAATAATAACTTTTGGTTTTTAATGAATTTTGTGCTAATAATAAGTTTTGATTTGTGTAAATAGTAAACTTGAAACTGAGTAGGTGTAATATCTGTCTCTTCATTACCTCAGAAAATTAAATATATTTTTTTTTTAAATGCACATTCAAACATTGCAGTACTGCTGAATCTATTATAGTTAATGCTCATTATTATTTCTATGTTTTATTTTGATTTATTTATTTATTTTATTATTATTATTTATTTATTTATTTTGATGCCTCTAAATATGTACTTATATAAAACTAAAAGGCAAAGAAAACACAATCATTATTACAAATTCATGCAACTTTACGATTATAGTCCAATGTTACTTGAGAGTCACAAAGATGTTCACGTACAAAATGTAAGAAATATTATTTTAACATGCAAAATGAAATATATTATATTATTAAATATACTATCCCTTATATAATAGGCTTTATTATTTTATAAACATCGATAGAAGAATAAAAATAATGATAATAGCACTTCGACTTTTAACTGCAGCAACTTCCCAAAGTATTTACATTGATTTTTTAGGTTAAAGCCAATAGCGATTCTCAAGAATATTACTGGTAAATAAAGACACATTGTATAATAAGGTGTATATGCCGTATTGTGAAAAATCGTTGAATTATTTAAAAATATATCGGTTTATTAATGTGCGACTTGAAAGTTAACACCCATAAAAATTATAGTTCACGTGACCGAGGTCTCAAATTCCAAGCACCTCTGCTGACGTTGCCAACGAGAGCCAGCGACTTCAACAGGCCCTGTGGCGCAATGGATAACGCGTCTGACTACGGATCAGAAGATTCCAGGTTCGACTCCTGGCAGGGTCGCATCTGTAAACTTTTTACAATCTTTTTTTATTTTTTTTTATTTTTTTATTATTTATTTATTAACTTGCAATGTTGTTCGTATGTAAGTTGTCCGCTCCCAAATTTGGAAGTTAAATTTGACCCACTTTCTGGTGTTCGATTGAGTCGAGATTTTGAACACGTATGTACATACATAATGTAAAGTCTGTGACAATGCAATATTTGGAACTTACAATTAGTACTAAAAAGGTTTGAAATAAATTAAAATAAAAAAATATTAAAAACAAGCTTTTTTTTAAAAAAAAAAAAGCGATATAAAGAGAAAAAAATGTGACATTTGTCACATGTACTACATATGTATATGTGTATAGTAGGTATAGCGATAGCGTACATCAGTGCCTCAAACTTTTAAAATTTATATATATATTTTACATTTTGAAAAGATCTATATTTATGTACGTCCCTAGAACTTACCTATCTACGTACTCCTATGTATATTATGATGATGAGTTACCAAGAGAGGGTCTATTCTGAACCTAGAATATACCTACTATACACATATAGGTACAATATGTAGTACATACATATATGACAAAATGTCGCTTAAATTAATTTTTTTCTTTTCAGTTTACTTTTTTTTTTAAATAAAAGCTTGTCTTTGAAACCAATTTTTTTTTTTTACTTTTAATTTTTACAACCAACCCATACTTAACTCCAACTATCCCTCTTAATTAATTCTCAATTTATATAAATATTATTATTTTATTTCTTTATATATAAGGTACATTTCTTAAGTAGGAGTTGCAGAGGTGGTGGTGGTGGTGGCAATTTCAGTGGCATTGCGCACACCGCTGTTATCCTCGGGAATACTAATTTGGAACTGCAGTAGCACCACCAGGTAAGTCACCATCGTCGTGAGAAGCTGTTCAAAAAGCAATTATACGTTTTTAAAATTCTTAAATGAAAAACAATACTCATTTAGATATTTACAGATTTAAAAAGATTTCTGTTGACATCAAAGAATCCTCCACAATTAATGTTTGATGGGTTCATTTCAGTTGCTCTGAGAAACATATTAATTTCGGATTGGGCGTCGGAGTTCATCCAGCTGAGCTCCACCATGAGGAGTTTCTTCTGGAAGTTTGTTCTGACCTGCTGTGAAGCATAATGAGCCTCATCGCAGATAAAGAAGAGGAGGCAAACACTGCTCAAGGCAGTCACCGCCAGTCCAATGTCTTTGATTCCAAAACCCTCGGAGATTTGTGACATCAGTCCATAAATTGAGAGTGTGATGATGAAGAACAGGTAGAGATTCAGGTAGGTGAAACTGTAGCAAGCAGCACCTCCAGTGTCTCTAGTAAGCTTACTTAGCCTCAGCCAAAGAGCTCTGTAGTCAGCAACCATCGCTGCGGGACCGATGTTACGAAGCGCCTGAAATTGGATAAATGTTTATATTATGAGAAATAATTAAATACTTGTTTGGTCCTTATGCAGATTCTGGAAAAAAATACATTTTGTACACTGATTTCAACATTTATTTCTTTTTGTTTTTTATTTTAGTTAGTTAGTTTTTATTCTGAAATCCTATTTTTTTCTGATTTCATAGTAGTAGGCATAAAAATCCTCATAATATTTGACTAACGTTTCGAATTCAGATTTGCTGTTTGGATTCCTTTCCTGATATAACTGATTTACGAATTAACATAAAAATATGCATAAAAAAAGATTATTCACAATTACCGGAACTAATTAATTTTTAGAGCGTTAATATCAACGAAAATGTCATACATGTGAGTGTTTGTTGGTTATTTATTTATTTATATTTCTGTACTTTATAACATTTGTAAATATGTTCCATATTTTATTTTGGATAAATTTAATTAGGTGAACACCAAGCTATTATTTTATTTTTATGCGTGGTATAGGCTTTTGTTTATTTGTTAACTCATTAAACATTACCTTATTTAAAGGACACAATGAAAAGTTAACAATAACCGTTCCAAATTCTGAGATTTAATAAACGTATAATACCAAAATAAGATCCACCAATCAACGATATCGTTTTACAATCACAAACACTAAAAACCGCAACAAGGACAAACACTAATACTGACCTTCTGAAAATTCTCGGCCAATATGAAGGCAGCCTTGCTCAACGACTCACACCAAATGTACCACCATGCACCGAGCATGACTGTGAGGTTATCCAAAATGCAGTACGGGATGACCTTGATGAATATTGAATCGAGTCGTTACACAATCGAAAGAAGTTCATTACCAACACACTTTACCTGGACAATTTTAAAGTCGGCCATTGTTATATGGGTTATTACCACCGATAGAATCGAAAATATCGGTAGCAAAATCGTTAGGACGAGAGCTTTTATTTTTAGATCCAACTGAAGCTGATAGCCTGAAATTTGATAGTACAGCACCTAAAACAGGTTTTAATTGAAAATTAAATAACTTTTATAAAATGAAACCCTTTTACCTCAAAATCATTCCAATCATTCATTGCATTAGCGATTTTCCCAGCCTCAGCCCATGTAATCGGAATGATGAAAACTGGCAGAATATTCACTAAGAACAAGTAGGCTATCACAGCTTCCTCGAAACGACCCTCAAGATTGCTCACTATCTTTATCCTATTTATAGTCACAAAGGTCACGTAAACCTAGAAAAACTCATGTAATAACTTAATTTCCTTTTTTTTTTAAAGAAGGTTAAAATTTTTTGCTTACCGCAAGAAGTGTAAAGAAAACGAAAGCGTAACCGAAAGCGGGCGTCAGCAGCTTGAAGTAGGCTTCTCCAGGAGTTTTCCTTGTAATGGGGAACACTCCGATGGCACGAAGGAACATATACGCGGGTCGGATGCTAGTTTGCATAATATCCTTGAAAGAAAAGTTATAAAACAAATGAAAATTTAATTTTTCCTAAAAACCTTACGACATGGTACTGTTGAATAGATTTCGCCGAGGTGAGAGAAGGTCGACTTGTTCCATAGAGTGTTATATTATTTTCAAAGTTAATGCCTCCATTTGAGTACTTTCGCGGATTGTGTGCAGCTAACGAAGGTTTAACGTCCAGAAAGACAGTTTTTGGCTTCCCGATTTTGTTCCCATTGAAGGCCTTCATGGTTGTTCCTTTCTTCTGGAGCTGATCTGGCACTGTGGGTACTCCGATGAGAACTAACCGATAAGAGGTGCCAGCCGAAGAGCCCTTTGCGTCCTATTGTGGCTAATTACAAATCAATTAGAAGATAAACATTGGAGAATTATTCATCACTTCTGGCGGCTGTTGCTACCATTGACGTGACACCTTCCTGAGTATTGTAGTAGGAAGTGCCTTGGGAAATCGATGATGAAATGATTTTCGACGAAGTTTAGGTCAAGAACATGATCTTAAAACACCATTGCCCTGACACAATTTTTAGGAAATATTAAGAGCCAGTCGAGCTATTGCTGAACTCTAACTCTCAATATAGTGTGTCCTTTCCTAAGAGTATTTTCCAAATTTTATATTTAAAATTCCGTTACAACTCGTTTCTTACAATTAGTACATAAAGATACTATTTTTTCTTTAATAATTATGAAATAAATTATATAGATACCAAAAGCTTTTAAAATCTGTCTCAAGCCGGCACACGCCAATTCCTAGAAAATGTGGGCAGTTAACCGGCTTTACTAATGAAGTCAATATTGACGCCGTCATGGGTTTATCATTTCCCCTCATTTGCTGGCAGAATTAATGATCCAACGTAATTAAAACTTGGAATTAAAATGACCGCTATGTTTATTCAAAACTTCGTTGCGGCATATGAAGAATTGCTTGCAATGTCAATGGTAACTACTTCGCATACAAAACAATGCAAGCAATCAGCATAGGAATGCAACGCTTTCTGTCGCAGTTAATCTTTCTGTTATGAACTTTGAATCTTTTAGATTTACATGCGTAGTATGTTAAAGATTAGTAGAATTGTAGAATTCTTCCACTTCCTTAAAGTAATGAAATGGTGGACTAAAGATATTCAATTCCTTATATGTGCCTTTATTGAACAAAAGAAAGGTTTGACCGTTTTAAATAAGGGACTTTATGCACGGCGACTTCATCGTTTTCTCTATTTTTCGTTTAAACGACATTTCCTGAAAAAAATAGTTCTTCCTAAAATCCTTCGTTCACTATGGATTATGTTTGTGAAGTTTTGATTTTCGATTATCCAGCTTCTGGCAATGTTGATCTGTTATAGAGCTCAATAAAAAGGGATCGAACGAAGATGTAAAATAATATAGTGTATACCGATTTTTGATTATATATATATGTATGTAAGTTTTTTAAAAATTACGTGGTTGATACAAATAAAATTGCGAAATATCTTACTAACATCAGTTGATTGCAAGCGAATATGAAAGTTATTTAATTTGTACAACAAATTTGTGAACTAAGAACTTCTATATGAGTGATTTTACAAATACATTTCGATATATGCAGTAATTATTAAGTGTACGATGGAAAAGTTTTTTTAGTTTTTTTAACAACTATCTTTGGTATATTAAGAGTGTATTTGGGTCAAACGCAAAACAGTCGATGTAAATATAATAAGTTAAAATCAGCACCGATTTTTTTTATGTTTCTTATTAATTTGTAAATGGGCGTGTTGGTTACTAGCAAAAAAGAAATAGAAATCGTTCAACCAAATTGACTGAAAAAACGGAGATTTTCAATTTTTTCTGTCTCTTCTGTGGACCAAATAGTCCACAGAAGAGACGAAAAATGGTCTTTTATACAAGATTACTTTAATTAGTTCAATTAAAAGCAATATAACTTAAGTACTACCTATTTTTAATTACAATAATGAATTCATTTTTCCTCCAATCATGCAAAAATAACCTCTAAATTTCCGTGGAAAATTCTTTTTTCCCAAATTATTTGTGCTTCAATCATCAGTTTAAAATAAATTTTAGAATTAAACAAAGTTATGGATAGGGTTACTCTTGATAGGTGCTTTATTTGTAATTCATCAAAAAATAAAAAATAAAACAAAAAGGAACCAAAAAAATTGTTTTTTCTTTTACATTGTCCGAACATTATTTTTGCGTTTGAATAGAGGAAAAAAAATCAGAATTTTTATTGAATAGCTTAAACTTTCATCTAACAAATTTTTAGCATAAACTACTTAATGGAAAAATGTGCTCCTTATTAGACCAAGTAAGAACTTTTAAGATAATGTTATCATAATAATTTGGAGTCCTTGAAGGAATTAGTTAATTTAAAAACTCAAATTGCGGTGCGGCATTTATCTTTTAACTAGAATAAAATTTCGGAGATTTGAGATTGTAAATTCAGCAGTAAGTAAATAGGTTTTCCAGGAATAGTTGATTGAAGGTTTTGTTGATAGCTTTAATGTGGGTGAACTGTTTTTATAGAATGGATATTTTTGGAGCTGCAAGATAATAAATTAATAAACAATTACCCCAAAACAGTTAAATTTTAAAATCACTCAAAACGGTTGCAGATTTGCCACGCCATCTATTGGCTGGAAATAAAACCAGCGCTGTCACTTTTGGTTCCAATTGGAGAAAATTTTGATTAGATTTCGTAGAGACGACGGCAGCGAAGTCAACGAAGATTCTAGAGGAAAGGAACGTCTTGTGGCTGAATTTTGATGTCAAGCGAGTTTTAACTGAGCTAAGCTGCGTGAAGAAATTTTTGTGAAGTGTTAGGAAAGGAATTTAATCGCGGAAATGGTGGACTACAGCAAGTGGAAGGATATTGAGGCAAGTATCCCGTTTTGGCCGTCGAAATTCTTGACATCTGGGCCTCCGGGCGGCTTTTGTGTTCAACAACGCTCCTCATTCCTTTCTTCAAGTCTGTTAGAGTTACCGCAAACAGAAAAGGAAACTGTTGTTAATTTATATACACAATTTCATATCCCATGATTATCCTAGAACTAAACTACGTGGCGTTTTTCCGAAGTCGCGCTTTTAATTAAAAGAAATAAACAGCCGCGTACTATCAGGTTATCGACGAATGCCGTTTACCTCTAAATTTACCCAAAACCTCTCTGCTTCAGTTGCTAATTGGATGTGCTTAGATTTCAGATGACGAAGACGAGACTCATCCCAACATCGATACGCCTTCGCTGTTCCGGTGGAGGCACCAGGCCCGAGTGGAGCGCATGGAGCAAATGGAGAAGGAAAAGGAAGACTTCCAGAGGCAAAAGCAATCGAACACAGCTAAGATTAGGGAAATGAAAGAAAAAATCAGCAAGAAGGATGGAAACTTGGAAGAACTCCAGGTAGTTGTAAGTTAATTGCTGGTTCAGGCAAATTTAAACCGTCCCAAAAAACGGACGGTTCCTGGCGCCCTATGCCAGGGTTTCTTCTTAAACTCTTCATCTGCATACTGCCTATAGTCAAACACTTTTTCTGAAATCTCTTTCAATTTCAAGTATAATAGATGATTTTTTGTGTTCCAATAAAAGAGATAGATATAGCTGATTTCAGTATTCCGAATAGCTTGATTAAAACTAAAATGCCTGTCCCATATTCTCTTAAAATTATTATCTTCTTAATTTTATTAGCATTTTCATTTACAAACCAATTTAAGAAAATAATAAATTACAGAAAGAGCTTCAAAAACTTGAAATGGAAAGCAAGGAAATCGCCCGAAAAGAAGATGAGCTCCGTAAAAAAGAGAAAAAAACCCCATGGAATGTAGATACTATCAGCAAGCCTGGTTTTGAGAAGACTGTAATTAATAAAAAGGAGGCCCGGAAGAAGGATGAGGAACTTTCCGAGGAGGAAAGGGAGAAGCGTATGAAAGACTTTATCAAGCAGCACGAGAAAGCCATGAAGCAGTTTGGCATGCTCAGAAAATTTGAAGACTCGCGGAAATTCCTCATGGAGCACAACTATTTGGTTTGTGAGGACACGGCCAACTATTTAGTAATTTGGTGTATCAACCTTGAAATGGAAAAGAAACACGAACTTATGTCGCATGTAGCCCATCAGTGCATTTGTATGCAGTATATTTTGGAGCTATCCAAGCAACTCGACGTCGATCCTCGAGCATGCGTAAGTTCATTCTTTTCAAAAATCCAAAACGCTGTAGTAGAGTATAAGGAACAATTCGAAAACGAAATTGAAGAGTTCAAAAAGCGGATTCAAAGGAGAGCTGAAGAGAAGATTCAAGAAGCCATCGCCGAACAGGAGGAAGAAGACCGAAAGGCACGCCTTGGTCCTGGCGGTCTTGATCCTGTAGAAGTCTTCGAAAGTCTACCAGATGTAATTTAAATTTCCTTTCCCTTAACTATTTCCTAAAGTAAATTCATTATTTTGTAGGATCTCAAAAAATGCTTCGAAACTCGTGATATAGAACTGCTTCAGGAAACTATCGCAAAAATGCCTGAGGAGGAAGCAAAGTACCACATACAGCGATGCGTTGATTCTGGAATGTGGGTGCCCGACGCTAAAAATGCTCCTGGGGCTGATGCGGACAGTAAGGAGGCCGCAAGTGGCGAACAGGGGAGCTTTAAGAAAGAAGAAACAAAAGATGATGATATCGATTAATAAGTTGTCCTCTCGCCGAGTTTTGGCATTTTTTGAACTCTGTGCAAAGTTATTTTTTATATTGTATAGTATATGACTTGAGCTACAGCTTTAGGTAATATTTCAAAATGTATCCCATTGTAATTCACGCCATTACATTAGCTTTCGAAATGATTTCAATTCTTTTTTTAATACGCGTTAAATCGCATTTTCTTATCCAAGTTTATCTAATCTAACGAAAACTTAAATCTTTTGGTTTCCTGATTGGTAACGAAGAAGTGCTATTTTGATTTGTAATTTGTTTTTAAATCTCCATAGTTCCATATTCTACATAATTGGGTCTGAAAACTTCTGTATACTTTCCAAATTAATGCACGTCCTCCGGCTAATTTTCGATTTCCGGATTCAAATTTGCGAGCTTTCTTATTTTTAGCTTAAAATTTACGCAAAAGTAATGCGAATGAATCTTAAATTACCGTTTCATTTATAAGTCATTATTGCACGAATTATGCCCATCCAGGTAGTTTTATTTAAACAGGTAAGTAAGAAATAAGAACAATGCAAATAGTTTACACATAATATAAAAATCCTGTTTTATCCTGCCATAATTTATACAATGAGCTAATTGTGCCAAGGAATACTTTAGACAAGGTGGCCGAACTTGTGTCTTCTGAGTAGAGTCAGAAATCGATTGGGATGGACCAGCCTAATTCGATTCCTCCAGGAAGAAGTATTGGCCAGCTCGCTTTTGTTCAATATCCTGAAAATTTGAATTTAAGTTAATGAAATATAAAAATTTTTATTTTAACATACCTTAACAGAACTGTTTTTGTTAATACGCGGTCGGAAATTATTAGGATCTCTTCGGAAGGTGATGCCCAAAAGCTCCAAAAATCTATTCATTCCATTCAATAGGGACTGGGGCGTATGGGCCGTCGTGTCGACGGATGGAGTACCTTCTAGCACTATCACACGATCAGCCAGATATGTGGCCATAATAAAATCGTGCTCCACAACAAATCCAGTTTTCTTTGCGTGCAAAATATACCTGTAATAAACCCATTTGTAGAAAATTGCAATTTTGAAAACCCGCAAGAAGATTTTACCTCTTAATTACTTTAGCTGCTATCAGGCGTTGCTCGGAGTCCAGGTAAGCAGAGGGTTCATCGATCAGGTAAACGTCCGCTGGTTTGCCTAAGCACAGCACCATGGCAACTCGCTGCAATTCTCCTCCTGACAAATTTTGCACCTCTTGATCCATGATCTCTTCAATTTTCATTGGTTTCATAACGTCAGCAATAAACTGAGGATGAATGTAGGCGTCCCGAATTTTATCGTGAAGCAAATTTCTTACATGGCCCTGGCTTTTCGGAGAAATCTTTTGTGGTTTGTACGAAATATTGAGAACAGGTAGTTTGCCTGAAGTTAAACATTTAAGTAATTAAACAACCAAGAAAAGAGAAAGGCTTTACCTGATCCCTCGTCGGGTTCCAAATTTCCAGCCAACATTCGAATAAATGTTGTTTTCCCTGTTCCATTCTCTCCAAGTAAAACCAAAATTTCTGAATCGCTGAAATGCCCTTCTGCCACATTTAAATGGAATTTTCCAAGAGTTTTGCTCATTGTTGGGTAGACATAATGGTTCATCCGTTTTATCTCCTCTTCTGTGGCTGATTCCGACACCTGAACAAAATTATTTACCTAGAAATCATACGGAATAAATTTTGCATTGATTCAAACCTTAAACGTAAGGGACTCCGTACGGAATCTCATGTTTTCGGTGGGCACAAATCCATCCAAGAAGATATTAATACCTTCCCGCACTGAGAAAGGCATAGTGACGACACCGTAGCAACCAGGAACTCCATATAGACAGCAAATAAAATCAGAGAGGTAATCAAGAACGGACAAGTCGTGCTCCACAACTATGATAAACCTGGAAAAAATGAAATAAAAAAGATTAAAAATTAAAAAACAGCGGAAACCATTCAATTTATCCTGATAGGTCTAATATAAAGTGTAAATTGGTTACATTTTGAATTTAAGGATAGATAAGATTTAAGCCATAATCAAAGTCACAGCAATGAAAAACAGCAAACATATTCAATTAAAGACTCGAGGGTTAGCTGTCCAACGAACTAGATATATAGAAAGTTCAATTTCTATGTACAGTTTTAGAATATTTTGTTATAATTTCCCTACATTAGTTTCGTTGACTTGGCAGATAAATTAGCCCAAAACGTAGAGAGGTAAATAGAGTTGCCCAGGAATTGATATAAATAGAAAGACAAAATAAAATCAAGTTAGTTATCTCACAAGAATTAATTTTCTAGAAACGATTGGGGATGCAAAAATTACGACGTTCAGGTAGCTCATTAATGACCCCCAACGCCATTAAGTTCGAAAGCAGGTGACCGATCCCTACTGCTTTTGCGTAGTTACGCTCAATGCGGAATATCTTAAAAGGGAAGGAAAGAATATTCTACAGACCCTAAAAGAGTCAGGTCTGTGTACTTACTTGTCTGGATGAATGAGGGAGCGAATGGTTATAGCTGCATTTAAACGCTGCTTCACATCCAGGTACGAGGAGGGCTCGTCAAACATAAAAATGTCCCCATTCTGTATGCACACCATTGCGCAAGCGAATCTCTGCAACTCTCCTCCGGACAAGGCCGCAATCTCTCTATCTTTAATGTGCTTCAAGTCCAACATGCCACAAATGTCGTCCTGATTCTTCCTCTCGTCCTTCTTGTCCAGCAGAGCAGCCACTGTCCCTTTAACAGCTTTTGGGATTTGGTCAACATACTGTGGCTTGATCAACGCCTTCAAGTCGTCCTCCAAAATTTTGGTAAAGTAGTTCTGCAGCTCGGAGCCGCGGAAGTACGTCAGAATCTCAGTCCAGTCCGGAGGGTCAGCGTACCGCCCCAAATTTGGTTTTTGCTTCCCGGCGAGAATTTTCAAGGCAGTACTCTTTCCAATTCCGTTTTGCCCGACAAGCCCGAGCACCTCCCCCGGCCGGGGAATGGGCAAGCGATGCAGCTTGAACGAATTTTTAGAGTAGCGATGCGTCGTGTGTTTGTCCAAGTTGCTGGGAATGTTTATGATTGTGATGGCGTCAAAAGGGCATTTCTGCAAGGACAATCACTTTGAGTGAATCTGCTGAAACAAAAGCGGAAAGGTTGGGGCTCACCTTGACACAGATACCACAACCGATGCACAACTCCTCGGACAGGGACGCCAGCTTCGAGTTCGGTGTCACCTCGATGCAAAGTTTCCCCATTCGCACCACGGGGCAGGACTTCTTGCACTCCTGGCGGCACCTCTTCGGCTTGCACTTGTCATCACTCACAATTGCAATTCGGGTCTGCTTGTCCGTCTCTTCATTTCCTCGGCTTCGCGACATACTGAAAAGATTCGGAGGAAAGTGGGTGAAAAAGGTGCCGCGTTTGCAGTTGCCCGTTCGACTGATGCGAGTTAACCTCACTAAAGCCGAACGGATCGAGTTTCTCAGGCGAAATGCACGAGAACCCGGCGGATTCTGCTACTGAATTCAAAGTTTTCGCCTGTAGCCACTATTTCGCGATGGACACTCAAATTACCTGGCTCACAACAAAGATTTTGATATATTAACAGGCGAACGCTCGTTGCGTGTCAGCCTATTTCTCAACCTTGGGTTTCCAGAAAGGAACGTCCAAAATCGTGGTGACAGCTGACTGTATTTTGACAAGCGGAGGAAAAAAGAGTTTGCTGATGTTTGGGACTTATGAAATTTTTGGTTGGCAGCAATGTTTGCAAACATTTAATTCCTTATAAATCTGTATTGAAAAACAAAGCACTTATTTAGATCGAAAAAATGAATTTAAAAAAATGTATTCCATGCATTTAATTAAATAAAAGTAGTAAAAACGATAAAACAAAATTTTCATCTAATTAGTTATTGAATTGTTCCACTTCAAAGAAGAAGACGTTTTGACATTTTTCTGTGTTGTCATCTGTCAACTGTCATTCATTTTTTTTGAGTGCGTGTGGCACTGGTTTTTCGGGATTCGTCAACTGAGTGCTTAGAATGGTCGAGGACAAAAGTTCGCAGGAAAATCGTGAGAAGGTCGAGGAAAAACAGGAGGATACACCGGCGACCGACATCCCAAAGGTGTATTCGATTGAGAGTATCCTTTTAAAAATTTCTAGTCCGGCCGATTCTGAGAAACTTTAACCTGGTTTCGGACCATCTAGTAAATATTTATGAGTGTAATGAATCCTAGCTATTTTTTAGAATGAATGTCACTGTTTAAATTCATAAAAAGATTGGGTTCTCACTGTGGAAGCCCAAGAAATCTTGCGAGATCTTGCAGAGAAAAATGAAAATTTTTACCTAGGGACCGTAGCCGTGGCTGCACCGAAACAATTTGAATAGTTTCCTGTTTAATCTGTGAGTTGTTTGGTTTCTTTGTCCTTAAGAGCAGACAATTTTAGGAGTGGACTTTTGCCAAAACACAAAAAGAGGACATGGTAATTAAATTTCTATGGGTCTGCTGGTTAACTTAAACTAAATTTCCCTAAATTGGGAGCGGCTCATGCACAGCTTAATACCTTTATTGTGAAATAAATTAAACTAATTCGAACGGTAATAAGTATGTTCATGCAAGCCATAACAAGTACGATGAAAAGGCGTTTATGATCTAAAAGACAGCATTTTTATTATCAGGTAAACTAGTCTAAGCTAAATTTCCCTAAATACCTCGTGAAGTTCCTGCATGCGTTTAACTCGCATTATAAAATCACTGCATTACCGATGCATATTCAATAAAACCTCTAGGTAATGATTCACTTTTGGCTGTTAGATTCGTTATCTTAAATTTTTAAACTTGAATATTAATTTTATGGAAATCTCTTAGAGTTGAGAACTTTCGCTGACAATATTGGAAATAAATTAAATTACAATCGAAAGAACGGTTTTCAAATATAAGCATAACTGATGGCCCAATTGCTGGGCTTCTTGACAAAAAGTAGTCAAGCACAAAAGAAAAAATATTCCTTAATCAAAAATTGAATCGCCAGTCCTGCGACTGATCAAGGACGCGCAGCAGCAGCATGGTCTCCGGCATGGGGATTTCCAGCGCTATCGGGGCTATTGCACCCGCCGCATTCGGCGGTTAAGGAAGACTCTGAAATTGCCCCAAGGAGACAAGAGGCATTTCAAGCGGCGCGACGTTACCATCGCTAACTTGACTGGAAAAAACGCCGATAGTCGTTTCATTTACATCCCTCTTGTTAGCGCAGAACGTGCATGGGCCTATGCTATGCAGGTAGAATTTCAAAATTTATGATACTTTATTTTCAATTCTCTCTTGAACAAAAATAAATTTCTAGCTGCGACAAGAGTCCAACACTGAGCCGAGGAAGAAGTTCCATCTAGTCAATAAGCTGCGAAAGGCTTGCATCTATGCATTGCAACTGCAAGAACTTTGTAGTGTAGGTTTTCATTGTTTCATTTATAAACCTTTTTTTTTAAATAGAATAATTACAGAACGATATTTTTGACGCCAGGACGAAATTAGAGGCTGAAGCCTATGTTGCCTGGATGCATGGAACACTGCATTTTGAGCTCTCTCTCTGGAAAACTGCGGCTGAATATCTGAAGAAGGCCCAGGTGATTTACGAGAATTTAGCCCAGGCTCTCATTGAAGATGAGCAGGCCCTGTATCGTGCGAAAGTTGACGAATTAGCTCCAAGTCTGCGGTACTGTGCCTATAACATCGAGGATGGTGGCTCTATGGATGATTTGCTCGAGATGCGAGCTCGTGGATTGCTGGAAAATCTCGATATTCTTGTATCACAAACTAAGAGCCAAAGCGGTGAGTCGCTACAAACCACCGAATGGCGTGGTCGAAAGGTCACTGTACGACCTGAAAAGGTTCGTTTGTTCTTGATGAGTATCCAGGAGCTCGATAAAAGCTTGGAGAAAGCAAAGACCGAAGACAAGAAGATCGAGTTGATTGAGAATGTCCTCATGGATTGTAAGGATGCTATTTTAGCTGTTAAGGATGAGGTTAGGCAGGATCCTAAGTTGCGATCTGTAACTACAGGGCAAACTGTTTCTGGGGTTCAGTATCTGTTGTCTTATTTATCGTACATTCGCTTGATTAGAACTTTAGAGCGAAACTTGTACCTAGTTGCTCAAGCTAAGAATAACCTCAATGATCCCAACACCAAGACGAAACTAGTTGAAGGTAAACGAGTTCGACCTCAGGATTTAACTCGCTTGTATGAAATCATTCTCCAGAATATTTCTGAAATGCAACAGATCACGGGAATGGAAGAGGATGCTGCCTATCAGGCAGAACTTGAGAACCTTACCACTTCGTTTAAAGCCTTCAGATGCTACTACATTGCACTGACCCTTGTCGAGTTGAAAAAGTGGAAAGAAGCTGTTGCAATGTACGAACGATCTACAAAGTATGCCACTGAAGCCCTGAAAACGAACCCCAAACAATTTAACCTTGAGGATGAGCTCAAAAAACTTATTTCGGCTATCGAGGGCTGTAAGTTTTCAGCGCATGCCTACAGTGTATTGGAGCACGATCAATCAGAAGACTCCGTGTCGATATCCAAGTCACAAAAATCATCTAAGCCCCTATTTGAACGCCTTTCGCAGTATAAGGAAGACCAGCAGCTCAACACTAAAAATCCGAATGTATTCAAACTTACTCCCGATATGCAGCCAATCCCATGCAAACCACTCTTCTTTGACCTGGCCCTTAACTACGTTGAATTCCCGTCGCTTGATGACAAATTAGAGTCCCCAGGAGCCAAGAAGGGTGCCACAATTTCAGGGTTTGTCAAAGGATTCCTTGGATGGGGCGGCGCTAGTAAGTAATATGCGCTCCCAGAGGAAATATGTTAAGAGGTTAATTATTTCTTTGGCTACTGCTTTTATGAATTTTCTGCTTAGGAAGTTGGCTTTTATATGAATTCTGTTTAGATAATTTGGAGCTGTAAAGAATTGTAAAGTCCTATTTTGAACGCCATTGTGTGGGCAAAAGTTCCATTAAATTTTATAAAATTTATTTCAAATGCTATTTTTATCCTTTTCACTTAATGAAAATTTTATCCTTTGTCCTTTTCCAAATATCCTCATCGCTGAAATGCGAATGATTTCCTGAGAAATTATAAAAGGCTTAATTTGTAATTATTAAGATTTGCTTCCATTCACCGATTGTCTGGTTGTAATTTTTATAAAATTAATTTTTCTTACATTTCTTTAAGTACATCCTGAAAAATACTGTGCGCCTCCGAAACTTGCCGTTCGTTCAAACTTCAATAACATTATTCTCAAAATATAATTTTTTAACTGTTTATTTAATATCTCAAAAATTAATGCTGATTTTGTCCTAATTTTGTGGACTTATACACAATTTTTTTATAAACTTTATCGTTGATCAAAGAATGTTTGATTTTCAACTCACTCCTTAATTAAAATTTCGAAACATCGAACGGACAATACGGAAAAAGGCCTAAGCCTAATATTTGAAATTCTAAATCAATTTTTAATTTTCGATTTTTATATGGAAACCGAATTTTAAATTAGATTTAATTTAGTTTTTCTATGTAGAAGTTCCTCCCATTTTTATTATGTGAGTCAATGAGTCTGCAAGCTAATGCTTTCTAGCTAAAAAGCTCTCCTCTTTGTTTCATTTTTTTCAAAATATGTGAGGTAAGAAATAAACGACAAACCATACATTATTTACAATTTATTCAGTATAAATATGGGTGCACAGTTTCATTTTATATGTACAATCAATAAATATAGTCATTCGTCGCGTATAAAAATTTAACAAAAAAAACAAAAATATCACTAAAGACTAGTCAACAGTTCGTTTGTAAAAAGCCATTGTGGTAGAACTCGAGTGCGATGTCTTTCATCCTGGAATGGTACTCTGGAGTTAGTTTCTGCAGCATATTAAGTTCCTGAGTGGGTTCCCTAAGGTCACTTACTGTGTCCAGATTTGGTATGTTGTTTGGGTCGAATGTAACCGCCGGCAAGATCCATATGCAGGCGGCAAGGCCGTAAAGTATGTGGGAGTAAAACTCGTCTGATATGCTTTCTATTGAATAAATATTCCTAAGATTTTGCAGTTCTTTAAGATAGTTCGGTTGTAGGTGAAGCTCCAATTTTGAAAGCAGTGTCCTACTGTAAATTTCCAAAATTGTTTTTAAGTGAGCATCCCTGACATCCCGCTTTGTACTTGTGTAGATGAAATGTAAAATATCGAAAACCGGAGATGCGTATCTCATTGCCTGTAGGTCGATAAATTTAACGCCGCAGGGCCGGCCAGTGCTGCCCTTCATGAACATTATGTTGTTCACCCACAAATCGCCGTGGCATATTACATTAAACCTCTCCTGGGAGCTGGTTATGTACCTTCGGATAATACTGTAAAGCTTAGTTTCTAGATCTCGCAGGAGCCTGATGGGCTCAGTGAGGCTTCCGTCCGCGTTTGATAGTTGCAGGCTATGCAACGATTCCCTTATTGAGGTCTCTACGACGGCTTTGAAGAATTCATCTGCTTCCGGACAGTAAACAATTTCCCTGATATACCGGTTGCAAATCTCACTAAAGTGATGACTATGAGTATGCTTTACAACAATCGATGTTGCATGCCAACTGGCCAATTCCTAAAACAAATAGAATTTCTATAGATTATTTTCTAATAGTACAATATATGTGAAATTGATACCTCCATAACAAGTTTGCAATGTTCAAAATCCAAGCCAATTAAACGGCTTTTCATTTGATAGCCGAGTGGCTTAAGATCTTCTAGAACTATTAATTCTCCTCGATCGTCTTCCCCGGCGAAGTAACACCTTGGGTAGGAGGAGTGGTTTACGAATTTTGCCAGCATTGGTATTATGTGGGTGTAGGCATTGATTTCATTACTAAAGGCTTCGTTGCAACGATACAGTTGCCTGCGAGACAAACTAGGTATTTGGCGTTTTATTATTAAAGAAAGTTTTGTGTCTGAAAAGAGAAAACATTAATTGTTGGGCTTAATTTCGGGCAGATTTCATATTTCTAGACTTTTATTGAGAAATGATCTGATTTATATTTTAGGAATAAGTTCTTCCTTCGGTGGTAGACTTCAGATACGCCTACTCTATAAATTTAAAATTTGTAGTGGATCTTTTGTTGCTAGTCTATACGATTAAGGCTTTAAAGAGACGAGACGAACATTAAGGAAAATATGATTCGAATAAAAAGTTTAATTTCATTTATTTGGGTAGTTAATTTATTTTAATCAAAAATATCCTACACCCGTCCTGTAGAAGAGATAATAAATAAGAAAGGTTTACGTATGCCTTACGATTAACTTCTTCAAAAACGAATTTTTTAAAGGAGGAAAAAATTATTTCACGACTTATTTGATTATTTATTTACTTAGTTTTTACCGACAACTACTCAGTAAGTAAGACAAATGTGGAAAAACAATTAGTATAAAAAAGGAAACTGAGTTCACATATTTAAAATAAAGTGCTTTTAGTGAGAAAATAAAAGACTTCATTTTACCAATTATGTTTCTAAAATAAAGTAATCATCACAACTGATCAAATGTTATACATTGAGATTGATTAATTTATAATTATCAAAAATTTAGTATATTTTTCCCAAAAAGTAAAATGAATTCTCTGACAACTTTGAAATGTTTTGAAAACAGTTAATTTCAAGTGGAAAAAAATTATATCCATGCATACTTCAAATGTTTTGTTTTTATTGTAGAAATATAGTCTAATGAGTAGTTTTTTACCAGATTTTAATATTTTTCCCAGTAAGCATAGTTATAATTTCTAAAATCTAAAGGTACACATATGTGCCAATATCACGGAAGAGGTTAAAATATATTAAAGAAAAACAGTTTTATCACAAAACCTCTTTTTTTGCGGTATTGGATAACTATGTGAAACTTTTACATCCAACATATCGTTGCGGTTTTTCCGCCAAAACTAGTAAAATGTAGCTTCTAAAAGAACTAAAAGTCTCACAATTTGCACTTGGTTAAAATAATCGTTTTGATAATCGGAAAATTTATTTAGGATTCTACTGAAAAGCAATCTTATCTTTTCAAAATTGTTTTACGAGATAGTAAATTTATTTTTATTTTAGTGGATAGGGGAAGAAGGAAGAATTTGGAAATGTCTACTTATCAACAAGTCTTAAATACAATCGTGCCGCATAGAAATGTTTAATTATTTGCAATTAAACCACTCTTTTGTTAATATATTCCTTCAGAAATAGATTAAATACAATAATATCTCCCGGGATTGTTTAAAGTTTAATAACTGGATTATAAGATTTGAAAAAGTTTTAAAAAATAAGACAAAACTATTTATTTAAAAATGGTATACATTTATCAAACTAGATACATAGAACTGTTTTCGTATTACCTTTTAAGAAAAAAAGAAATGAATTATGTAGATTGAAAAACACTGAGATATCCGAGAAAATTTACATTGGCCTTGAACAGCCTTGAAAGTTCTCATTGCGCGGAATTTATCAGTATAATTGAAAACGCATAATCGTTGCAGAAACTAGTTATATCATCAAGACTAAGCGCGATGTGATGGCTAGCGACTAACGAGGCACGTGTGATATGATATCACAGTGTACCATGATATTTCTAGCCCCGACTGGCATAAATCCAATCGTGCAACTAATGTAAATATTCCATAATTAATTTCAATGCTTCCTCTTATAAATGAGTAACGTTTGAGTGCATTGAGTCCTTTCAACGGAATTGCTAAAGGCGAACATCTGCTCAAACATGGTACCCCTTCTTCCGTTTCGCGACTTTGAAGAAGTGTATGCAGCTCTTGCCTTGCAAAACTATTGATATCAATAAATTTGTCGGCTATTTATGGATGCACTAGTTTTATGCATGATAAACTTCAGCCTAGCGCCAATTGATTACTCATTTAGAGGAAATGCAACGCTTTCGAGGACAAAATTGCGGGTAATTTTGAATGAATGGTGCGATTACAGTCTAACGTCCGATTTAAAACACTTTCTTTACCTTTGTTCTCACAATCGACACCCGAAACTATAACACGCTTTACCACAGACATATAATTATCACCTGAACTGCTGCCGGCCGTGCACTTCATGTTTTTCACTTTTATTAATTTACTATCCGCCCGCAAGATCCTTGCCAAACTTTCCACATCCTCCTCAAATTCATTGTCATCATCACCCTCGGCAGAACTGCGCGAACTCATCACTTTTCGCGGAAATCACTTAATTATCCTCGCGCCTCATATCACACATCGAACCGCGCTAATCACCACCAATTTATGGAAATTTTGCTATTTACGTTTTGTAGCACTATTACATCACTTTCATTTTCCGGCTGCGGAAAAGCTGAGTGACTTGCTAGACTGCAATTAAAGTGCACTAGGTCTAGCTATGTTCTGCATGTGTACAGAATGCAGCCAGATCGCGTACACTGTTAGTTTTGAGTGTCTCCGATGCATTTGAGTGAGAACGCTTTGAGTGGTTCTTGGTGCTCAATAGTTAGTATGCTAATTTAACCTTAGCATTTAACTTGCAGTTCAATGAAAGCTGCAGTTTCGAGAAATGCATGCAATCGTTGCGTTCTTGGGATGTTTGTTTTATTGCATTAGACCCAAACATGTCGCATTTCAAGGTCTTCCCCTGTTATTTTAAATACCTGTTGATAATACTTAAATTTAACGCAAAAAAAATCCAATTGCAGAATTAATTATTATTGCAAATAAAAATCTGAGAAAATGGCATAGTCATTTTTATTTAGTTAACGATAACTTTATAACCGTTGGTAACGAATCAAATATCAAATATATGAAGGCGTTTTGTATCTAAGTAATTCTACTGAAAATCAAATAATAAGTACCAAAATTTAACTACCTAAACATATCTTTTCAATAAAGGTAGAAAGAAAAAGTTAATTCTAATGCATAGTACATATTCTTATTTTAAGATTGAAATTGTTGCACCGTTGAAAATAATTTCAGATCAAATTCCATTGGTTTAATTCTACAGTTAGGTACTGTGTAATAATATTGTCATTACAATTAAACTACAAAATATCTCATTTTACATTTCCTAAGTATTACATTTTGAACAATAAGAATGGAAATATGGTTCTAGAAGTAATTCTAGGCAATTAGTTTCCTCTTACATAAATTACGTAGGTACATTGAAAATGATATTAAATCAATGTAAATTAAAACGTTCAATTTGTACAATGCAAAATGTTAATTTATAAGATTTACATTTTATACTATCATTATGACGTTTCAAATTGATAGACTACACATGCTAATTTTACAAGTGTCGTTGTATATTTAACGTTGATATAAATTGTAAAGTTCTAAAGTGTTTTATGATTTGAAAATTAATTTATGCAAGTGTGTAATTTAAATTTTAACTTGTATCTTTTTCAAATTAAATTCTAGTATGATAAATTTATACTTTTCCTTGAAAAGTAAAATGGTGACGTAATATAGATTTATACTATGTACATATGCATATCTATTATTGTGATGCCACTTATAGATTGGGTGTCCCGAAACAAATAAATAAATATGTAATTTGATGTATATATATAAAATAATATTTAAAAAGACAGGTTATTTGGGGTGTCAATCTTCCTGATGGGAAAACAATGAAACTAAGTCAGGTATATATTATTTAATAGTTTACGATTTATCTTTCCCAAACATAATACCAGAAATGGATGAACAAAAAACTGAAAGTCTATAATTTCCTATAGTATTGATTTCAAACTATTAAAATTTTGAGCAGAAATTCCAAATTTAAAATTGCTTCATATTTTTAATGGTTTCTGAATTTGTGAAGGACGTTTAATTTTTTTTTTTTTTTCAATTTTTAGATGCAAATTGAAAGCAGTAACAAGATATGTGTTATCACAATCCAGTAGTTATTACATTTCTCATTTCTTCAAAACTGGATTTGAACAATTCGAAGAATTTTTATTTTATGGACTGCATTAGATAACTGACTGACTTACATGGGCTCAACTTTTTTATTTTCACGATCAACGTGTATTTCCTATTCAGCTAACAGACCTGTAGTATTTCGCACTTTCTTCAAAATGCAAGATGATACTTTAAATGTAAGTCGTCTGCTTAGCTTAGTTTAGTTGTAAACACGCTTCAATGGTTTGTAATCAGGGCTTTCTTTCTTTAATCAAGAAATATATTGTCCAACCATTGGCACACTTTAAATGCCTAAGAGAAGCTATACAGTTCGCTTTATATAATGATTTTGTAAAGTAAACTAGGTTTCACCTGAAATGCTTCAAAACCTACGGCATCTTATTGGAACGTGTGATAAATTGATAAAAAATGCTGTTTGCAAAAGTGCATTGATGCGTATCTTTTTTTCAGCTTTAATCAAGTTTCGTTGACTCATTATGAGTGCAATTAATTAGGTAATTCGTAGTCGTGACGAGTAAGCTTTATTATAATGCTCTCCGCTTTTTGAATGATAATTGAATTTACTGACGTTGTACACCAATAATTGGTAATTTTATGAAATCGTAAAAAGACAAGACAAGAAATAATTTACTTATATATGTATGTTAATCATATGCAAATAAAATAAGTATGTATGCAAAATTTTTCTCCATTAAATGTAGTAGTTATCCATTACATTTGAAGTTTACAATTTTTTTAAGGTCCATTCCATGGAATTAAAAAAGGAAGAAATTCTGAAATCACTTTTTTCAGGGAACATTTTTAACAGTGTGTTTAAGGAGGTTTTTCAATTAAAGTCGAAGATTTTTGATTATTTTAGTCATTTTTCAACTTTTTTTTAGCTAGGGTGCAAAACAGAGTATCAGTCTTAAAAACCCTTTCTTTTGGATGCTGAAAGTTAAAACGTAAAGGTATAGATCGGTTGCTAAAAGAACTTACATATCTTTAAAACTAATGAATTTACGAATTTAGTAAAACATTTAATTTTCAACAAAATGCTGGTATGTTAAAATTATTTAAATTTTTGAAAGAGTTATGCAAGTTTATGTAAAATAGTAATTTTTTCCCATGTTGTATGGGGAACTGAACTCTTTTTGCCGCTTTTTGCGCCACAGGTCTAGATCTAGAACTATGAATAAAACATTGACCTGCAGGACCAAAAAATATCTTACATATACCTACAAAACGTGATTGAAATTAAATTTAAGTATATGTATGTGCACATTATGTAGGTATAATTTAAAATAGATCAATTCAATTGCATAATGCTCTTTTCTAAAAATTTTTTGTTAAAGAAAATTATTTATACAATTTTAATTTAAAAAAAACATTTATTTCTCCATATCTATTTTAAATGTAATATAGGTCATTTCTAGGACTGCAGTGGTGTTATTACTGAATATAAATTCATTAAATAGGATCGTAAAAAAGTAATAAACTTCTTGGATACTAAAATCGAATTGTCTGAAGTACTTAAAGCAATTGTGTGCGCTTATAAATTTGCTTCTGTCTCTTTAAGTTAAAAAAATAAACTGCTAATTTTTAATTAGATAATAATTATAAATTATTCTATTTGCTTATGATATAATTGCAATTTCTTTAAAATGGGCGTGTGTAAGTTTTTTTTTCTCCTTCTTCTTTCCGCACGAGACGAGTATGCAAATGAGTGGGAACGGATCGTGAATATTCAAATTGAGTGTTTTGCATAGAACAGAAAAATTTTCTAGCAGTGTGGCTGCAGACAGGCCTTGAGTAAGTCAACTAATGCTTGAATTGCACTTGGCTCCGATTCAGACGGGAGGTGTGAGTGCAATCTGGTGGATAGCCACATTTTTTTATATAAACAAGAAATGCATTCGCGGCTCTATCCAAACGGTCGTGTGGCGCACGGGAAGGTCAGCAATGGAGGCAGTGTCAAAGTTATTCTAACTGCAACTGCATATATCGATTTATCCGCGTGACCTTGACACACATCCTCCCGTTCCCAAGAACGAGGGGGTGAAATGCGATTTTAGATTTTAGAGTGCGGCCAAGATGCAACTGCAATTCTAGAAATAGACCTGTTGATTAATTCGCCGCCACCGGGGAGCGTTGGTGCAGCTCTTTGGAGGCTGGAAGAGGCTGATCTTGCGGTGCAATGGATTCAGATCGGTTGCTGGTTCAAGGGTGGCGATTGCTAAATGCAATCTTGCTAAAAAATGCAGTTGACATCTATACTCGGCATGAATGACAAGGAACGAACGCTCGTCGTACTCTACTTAAGATACTAACATTGGCCCAGATATCTTAGTTGGTACGCAAGGTGTTGATTCATTAGCGTAACTAGCCCACATGCAGCGGGATATCAAGTGCTGCACATGACCGTCGTTACGTCATCACTTGTTTCGTGATATGGGCGCCGGGGTGCTTTGCATGCAGCCGCAGACATTGTTACAAATTTGTAAACAAAATTTTCCGCGATTTTTATTTTTACTTTTTTTTCTATATAAATAGCTCTCTCCGTATGGGGCATGGCTTCTTAGTAATTTAATTTCATCGCTTATGGCTAGAATTTTGCCCGTTCTATTTGCTAAAAAAGCCTTCGATAGTCTCTCTGTGACTGGCAAAATTATTGCGAAAATCTCAATGTGGCTTTTTTCCAAATCCAGGGAGGTCGGATCTGGAGCATTTGAATCACAGCTTGACTCACGCACTTTGTGTGGGTTCGGTTTGTACTTTCAAATGGTCATTCAAACCAAATCTAATTTAAATTACCTTGCCAATATCTAGAGCGTCCTAGCCGACTTACAACAAATACTCATTGATTTCGCCAATGACGCCTTTCTATATCCATGTTTTATTCATGAACGTAAGCAGCCTATATTCTATCGTAAATACATATATTTTTGTGGAATTATAAAGGCTCAGGGGGAATATCCGTCCAAGTGGCTTCAATAACTTTACTTTGATTTTTTATGGTTTCCTCTAGTGACCCTGGGTATGTTTTACATATCAATGCAGAAGTTATCTAATATCTATTATAATATTTCATTTTTTTCATTAGAAAATGAATGGCACCTTATTCTTTAAAGATTTGGATAACTTAACTTTTTCTATTATCGCAGATACAAAAAAAAATTAAAGGCAAATCTAGATTGAATGTGTTCGTAATTTCATTAAATATAGAATTAGAACTTAATATTCGAAGGGAGTACAACGACACTTAAAGAATCGCCGATTTGGCTAGTATATTGTAAAAATCTGGAAATTCAGGATTTAAGGGATTTAAATTAAAATTAGTACCTACATGTAGGTACTGTACTGACTTTGAACTTAGGTACTATCAAAATATAGAAATTGAAGTTATAGTATCCGATATACATACATATGTACCTATGTACATAGCAGCCTACGTAACATTTTTTCATGAGATTTGAAAGACAATGAGCATATGAAGGATTTACTGATTTCGAATTTCCTATACTGCAGTTTGAAAGTTATCACTGAGTCTATCGTCAAAATTTCAAAACTCAATACGATGATCTAATTTACATAATTATAATGAATTTAAAGGAAATTGTAACAAAAGGATTTCAATGGTCACAGATTTTGAGTATCTTAATTTGGAAAAACAGAGCAAAATAATTTCTTTTTTTTTTCAGAATGATGGAGGAGTAAGAACTATGAAGCAAACATGTTTCTACTAAAATCTTGTAGTCTTACATATGGTCCATAAATTGTGCATCCAGCAATTTTGTTAGTCCGAAATTTTCTCACTTTCACTCATCTTTCACTTTAAACCTAATTTAAACTTCAGCGAATTTTTAACTGATTAAGTGAAATGAAAATTAAAATTTCACAACTAAATATACAGTGCGTTTCATATTTATAATCCACCATCAAAATTCGAGTTATTTTTGCCTAAGAACAATTTACTATGTCAAATCGTACACCAATAGTTAGAGAAACAGTTTATGTGACGATTTCACTATGACACATTCTTAAGTTCTTTTGCTTTTATATCTTTTTTAAAAATTAGTAATTTTGCTCGTTTCATATTTATAAGAAAGTTGTAGAAAAGTCCAGCTCTTTTGTTCACCAGTTAATAAATTTTTATTTTTATTAGCAATTTAGATTAAGGTTTAAGATGGCGAGTGATACAACGACACCTCTAGGGGAATTGAAAAGGGCAAAATTTTAGCCTTTAGGGAAAAAATCTTAGCACTAGTGAAATTCAAAAGAAAATCGCCCGTAGCCGATGTGTTGTTTGTTATTTTGTGAAAAATTTCAAGTGGAGAAGTGGACGAAAGAAGAAGTTTCTTCGCGAAATAAAAGGCGAATTTTACTAAGATTTTGCTAAGATTTTCTTACCTAAAGGCTAAAATTATGCCCTTTTCAATTCCACTAGATGTCGAACCACTCGACATCTTAAACCTAAATTGCTAATAAAAATAAAAATTTATTAACTGGTGCACAAAAGAGCTGCACTTTTCTACAATTGTCTTATAAATATGAAACGATCAAAAATTAGTAATTTTCAAAAAAGATATAAAAGCAAAAGAACTTAAGAATGATTCATAGAAGACACATAAACTGTTTCTCTAATTAATAATTTATTGGTGTACGATTTGACATAATAAATTGTTCTTAGGCAGAAATAACTCAAATTTTGGAGGTGGGTTATAAATGTGTGTCCTTAGCATGATATTTATATTAATTAGTTATTCTTAATGCAGCTCTATTTTTTTTTTTTAATTTCCTTTATATACCTACATATATAATATACATATATAATTTATGTTTATAGTTACAGTACTATATATATATATATACCTTCAAAATGGAAGTATTTGTATATATTTTTCCTTACTATTTACTTTAACTACTTAATGCTTCGTTAAGATTGATTTGTAAGTCTTTCCGTTCAGTAAATCAATTGCTATATAAAATGTTTCTTAATGTTCTGTAAAAAAATGCTTTTATGTAGTGTAGACTGTTCCTTTAAAAAATCTATAGAACTTTTGTAATATTTTCCGTTTATGAAGTAAATTGTGGCATATATATATTAAGGTTAGCCCAACAACCTCAAAAATCCATTAAGGACAAAGTAAATACAATTATAAAATTCAACTAAGTTTTATTTGTACAAATCTCGAAATAAATAAATTAACAAGTTAGAATACTTCTTTACGGAAAGCGACCGGACAGGCACTCGAGCACTCAGACTTCATCTCCTCTTGATCCAGCCGGCGTTTTTGAATAATTTGAAAATGTTTTCCCGGGGAATTTTCTCGGCCTCTCGGTCAACAACGGGCGACTCCTTGCTGGTGAACCAGGACTCCTTGGCGAGGGCGGAGGCGATCCGGGGGTCTTTGTAGAACCTGTTCTGGTACTCCGCCGGGTACTGCGACTCCCGGAGGGCGTTGTCCACGACCGCCCTGTGGGCCACGGGCGCTTGGTGCGGGATTTGCACCCGGGACTGGGTCTGGTACACCAGAGGAACCGGCGTGTGGTAGTAGACCTGGGCTGAGACCACCGACGCCATCGCGAGCAGTCCGATGATGGAGTTCATTTTCTGGAAGACGAAGGGCAATTTATTAGATAATGCACAAGAAGATGTTTCTTTGCATAAACACTTGGATTAGATTAATTGGCAGTTTACCTGCCCTCGAGTTGCTTTATTTTGAGCTATTTATCCTCGGTTGGAACTTAAGTACAAATAAATGGCTTTGGCACGAGAAACGTGATTGATTTTATGTACTTTATTACATGAACGTAACGTATCATGCATGATTTGCGATACCAATCACGTTTGAGTAGTTTAAAATCTTAAGATATCTTAGTTCTTAATTACTCTCGTACGTAGTTCAACTGTAGATCAAATTCATCAAGGTAATTTAAAAACGTATTATTTGCAACATAAATAGCATTCTTACGGAATAAAAGTACCCATGACGCACGTTTCAAAGAAAAAGCAATTAGAGCATTTAAAACTGACTTAAACATGTTGAAACAAATTATAAATATCAGAATATTGCAGGGTCTGATTTAAACCTTCTGTCGCTCTGGGCAAACGTGTATTATGCTGTCCTTTATATTTAATTCTGCATAAATATCACTGGTATACCTATAATTCTTTTTCTTTTTCAAACTAGAGTCAAAAAATTAAATATACTATAATAGTAACTGGTCAAAATAATATGATATAAACGATAGATACATATATATATGTATGTAGATATATTACTATTCACAAAAATAAATAATAAATTTGATTCTCCATGATATTAAAAAGGAATATAGTGTGCATCATAGAAATAAGACATAAGGAAGTGCTGAAACGTTCATATATAGTGTACGTGTGCGTACCATTTTTTTGGGGTGCTCAAAGGGTGCTCAGTTGAGCGAGACAGAACTTGAGCAAGCGAGGCAGAATGAGTAAAAGCTATAGAAATATTCCTGAATACTGTCGAATTATGCATTTTTGGATTACTTGGATTCATTTCGGGGTGTTCTTGCTAAAAGACAGCGTTAAAAATAAATTTTAGTGGGGTACATACAGCAAACATTTTAATGTTATTCTAATATTAAATCAATTACTATTGCAATCCCCAGCGAATTACAAGAAGTCTGATTAGAACAGTGTAAGAAAAACGACGTAATTTTGAAATACATACAAATTGCGGTGTGGCCCTCTTAAAATTTACTTTCTTTTTACGCCAGTACTGATGTTTCTAATACTAAAGTGCGAGAACTCACACATAAGGGACTCTGGTACGCTTGACAAGTCTAATCGCACTTCCTTATATCTTATTTCTATGGTGTGCATATCTTAGTTTTAGATTAAGATTGATTTAGGTTTTCATTTGAGCTAAATAACCAAAATAGCAACACATTATTTTTTAATGATTTTTCAAAATGCTTGACGAAAAGAATTTTGTTTACATGTTATTAATTCAATGATTTCAAAACATGGTTCTTTAAGCCAGAAGAACTAAATAAATAAATGTAGTGAAACATTTACTGACGAATTTTGTAAATTATGTATGCCAAATTACAAACTACGAAGTAAAATAAGGCTGTAGTTCTTATAACACTTGAATCAGATTCTGTATTTCTTTATATGATGAAAAATTACTCATAGAGTCATTAAATTAAAAGATAAAAACGAAGAATAGTTTTTAGAAAAAAGTTCTTTAAAAGTCTAAAGTTGTATGCCAGAAAAGAATAGATTTTGAAAGTAAAATAATTTTAGTCTTTTACACTTTTCTGTCTTAATTTCAAAAGAACTCGGTAGATATTCCCGAGGTTACGTATTTAACTACCAATTATTATTTTTTTGTCACAAACTATGGTTCACTTTTATTAATTAAACTGCGGTGGAACCGTTCATACGCGGAAGTACAGTTGAAAAATTTAGAAGTCATAAAAAAAGTGGTGTAATATTTCTTTCATAAACCGAAGAGTAGTTAAATTAAATTCCGGAATTGGACAGGTCACTTCACTTATATTCGCTTAAATGTAGAGATGCATAAAAACGTTTTACTAACATTTTTTTAATTTCAACCAGTTCAATTGTAAAAACAGAAGTGTATGCAAATAGTCCGGTAACACTCTCACTGACCCTAACTAAACAAACGAGTAAATTTTGTGAGCAAGGTAAGAATTTCTCCACCTGCATACCAATTAGTTGGCACCCGGAATTAACAAAACGCACAGCACCGAAACCATCAATTATCGACTTCCAATAGGCAGGTTCGATCGGCGACTATTACCAGTCAGTAAACGATCATCGCAATTGGCGGCGTGCACCAGCGCACTGTCGCGATGATTTACCTTTTCCCTTAATGCTCGCTATGTTCGACCGGAGACGTAGACACACAATGGACGTGTATGGCGAACTCCTTAAGCTCGATCACGTTTATTAAGCAACTGTCTTGCTGGTTGTCTGAAAGCGATCTTTTATGTGGATTTTGTGATTGCCACGAATTTGATTTTTTCCTGCGATCCGAACTGCCTAGGTGCAAGCGATGTAAATTGAGCTGTAGATGGATAGTGGTCGCAGCTTAGATACTTGGGCTTAGTCTTAGACCCGCACCTTTATTAGATAGATCTTGTGCGTTTTGCTGCAGCAGATCTGCAGCTGACCGTTCAGTTGCAAAGAAGCTAAATATCTCAGATAGCCACGAGCCGTGCGAGGGAGAGTGCGCCTTAGGCTGTGGCTAACCTTGAGGCTTATTACTTGGCAAGGACAAGTTGAGGCATTGATCGCGCAAATACTTTATCGGTTCGCGCCTTATTCTTCAACTTGGCCGGGCTGCTGATCGCGGCTCAAGACACGGTTCATGAACTCAGAATATCTTAACAACTCACACGAATTCGGTGCATTTCATTTCGATCGACTCCTCCAGGCGATGTGGTAAGAAGTACGGAAGCGGGGCTATTTTCGGTGGGGCATAGACTTTCTTGAGACTTCGGCATAAACAAACCTGGCCGATGTTGAAATTTGTCTTATTGTTAACTAACTTCCTGCTTCTATTAAAACCGGTCAGTTTGTCTGCTGGCTGGTGACTGTAATACTTTTCCCCCGCGAACACCGCAGCCGACACGTAACTTTCGATTTCAATTTGAGATAATTAGACCAGATTCAGATAATGAATGGATTTGCATAGGTGCTCGAAAATTCTTGGTCGTATGGTTATTTTAAGTAACATGAAGGACTGTGGTTTTTGGGGTATTGTGCAGGGAGTCACGTATTGCTAGCGCCCGCACTGTCTTTTGGCCCGGACGACAAATTTTCGGAAGTTAAGAAGGACAAATGCTTCATCGTTTTTGGAATTGGTCTAATTCCTTCCGTCATTTCAATTAAATAATACAAATGTTGGTATGTGGTAAATTATAGTTTTTGTTACTTGAGCTAATAATATTAAAAGTAGTTTAGAACTTCCGGCTGTCGGCTTGGACAGTTAAATTGAAACGAATATAATGCTATACTCACAAGGTCTATAAATAAATGTTTCTTTAAGAAGATAAGGGTTATACTTCTTTCTCATGTAATTTGATTCGTATTTCTATTCCCGATAATTATTGAGATCGATTTTTTCATACAAGTTATAACTTGCTTCTTGGGATCGTGAATATGAAGAAGTTTAAAATAAATTTTAGTTTTTGGAAATAAATGATTCTGATCTGATCTACGTACGATTCTGGTACAAGATCGTTAGGAAGTGGGGTATTTAAACTAAATGTAGTAATCATAACATAAAAGAATCTAACTACAGACGTAACCAAAGTCTCAAATGTAAAACTAAACTTGGTTCAAAATAAATTATAGAAATTAATGTGTAGAATAAAGATGAATTAGAGATCCTTTGAGGCCTTTACCCGTAGATCTTCGTACTTTTCCTTAATAGAGTCAATTTTATTCGTTGCAATCCCCCAGGACTAAAAGGATCTGAAAGGTGTTTAATCGACAATGTGAATACAATTCAATTGCAAAGGATCTTATTAAGACTCATGATATTTTTCATGTTCTTTAGTTCTTCAGATAGCTTGGAAAAAATTTCATTATTTTTTTGTTGTTATAAGCTTCATCTTATAGGAAAGAACAAAAATATCGTTGATATAAAATATATCCTATAAGGATATACCTTATACCTATCCTACCCATTCTTAGGTTTTTTTACCGACTTAGCATATATTTACCATTTCATTTTTTCAAGGCGTCTTAACATTAACACTTTACTAAATAGCTTCAGATACAATAACCAGCGGATGGAGGTAATTGTAATGATTTGTAGAGGTGAGACCAATAAAGAGTCATTAGTCGAGGCAAACTGTGCGTTTAACCACTTATTTTACAGTATTTTACAATTCGCAGAAGTTATCGCTTGAAACAAAGCAAAAGTATACATTTCGAGAGCTCATTTTAGAAAGACTGAATTCAGTCTAACAGCGTTGCAAAGTAATTAGCTGCGTGAAATATGCAAATTTAAGCGTTGAGGAAGAGACATTGACATTGAAGGAATAGGCCTGTAGTTCGCACATGCTGCAATTAACTAATATTTACACACTTTCGTATCTCGCGGTTAGAATCAGTGACTTATGCAAAGCCTCGGCATTAAGTCTTATTTTATTCCTCTCAAGAATTTTTTATTTGACAACAATTATAGGCAAAAAGGTCAGGTGTAGCCCGGGGAGCCCCACGACGCTATTGTGATGCGATGTGGTTGCCTCAAGTTCCCTAGCAGCCTCACAAGCCCCTAGTTCACATTGTGCGCGATTGATAAAAATTATTAGCGACAAGATCGCGCAGCCTTACACCACACCGGCGCGCGTTGGATTGCTCAACGCGCGAGTGGCTCAAGCGGATATCTTGAGACTGTTATTTTCGTATTTTACACTCTGAAAAAAGTGAGCAGAAATGGCCGAGCGATTTAAGCTGGACTTCACCTTGATCGTGAGACAAGGAAAAAGTTTGGAGATGTGGAGCATTTCGGTGACGGAGTCTGCATTTTATTCGGATTGCAGTTTTCCTCGAAAGTTCATTCAACTGCGGTGCGAGCTGCCGCCACGGTCGCTTCTGATAAATTAAAAATTGTTTGTAAGAAGTTGTGAGTCAAGTAATGAACTCGTCTTACCTGCGGCTAGTCGCGATTTCTTTTGAATTTACATTACGCAAGTGGTGCGGCTTTAAGAAGGTAACTGTGCTAAGTGCATCGAAAAGGCATTTGTCAAGGTTTTAAGTCATATTTATCATCTCTGGACTCTGTCAATAAGCTTTAGTGTTTGGAAATATTTAAAAAAATATGACAATATATATTACCGCAGTGTTTAGAAAGTAGTTAATTTATAATTATCTATTAAATTTAAATCATAGAAAAAAAGAGTTAAGTTTGTCATGTAATAAGTCTATCATTTTGACTATAGACTATGAGGTTGAGTCGATATACTTTACAGATTGTACGGTATTAATTTTAACCAAATATCTCTAGCCGTTTCTAAGAAAAAATGGTGTTTTTTCAAGTAATTTTATTGCTACATAGAAAATCTCTAAACTGTGTGTAGGAACCTATTAATTAATGTAATTAATTAGATTAGAATTAACTGTCATAAAGAAAAGGTCAAATCATCGATAGCAGATTTAAAATTGCGACACATTAATCTTTAAATATTAAAAATTATTTAGACTCCAAAATTAAAATCAGTGTTGATTTTCATTGACTCCCCTTTAAATTTGAAAAATCGTCATTTCCAAATATGATATGATAAATCAAAATTAGCAACATCGGAAAATTCCAAGTAACTTACCTACACATTTTAATGGCACATACTTTGTTTCTTAAAAAAAGTAAAATCTGTTAAGAAAAAACTGGGAAATTTTCAGATCAAATTGGTTTATTATTTATAACATAAAAAAAACATGTATCTTTTTTTAAAATTTATTAATCAAAAGTTTTTTTTATTTACAATTTATACCTACAAAATCTTGCTTTTAAAATTCTGAACATCTATAGTATACTAAGAATTTATTTTTGTTTTATAATTAGTAAATCATCGTATCGTATCGAGTTAATCGTTACCCTACTTATATATTTTGAAAGTATGTATGTAAATTTGTACATATGTATATTGTACTGCAATGCAAGTCATAATGTTAACATAAAATGTGAAGTTTTGTATGTTAGGTATCTTAAATTATAGGCCAGTTAAAAACGATTTTCATTTCAAGTTGATAGTCTAAAAAACTAGGTAGTAGTTTTAAGCCATTACACTTAAGATACACGAAATTACAAGAATCCTATAAAAACTGGTATTTTAGTGTTTTTAAGGTTAAACATGAATGCGAGCTGCGATTTTCAAGTTTGCAACCTTTATTATAGTTATAACTTTTTGTGTCAAGTCCCATAGTGAAATAAATGGTGAAATAGTCCACTTATAAATGAGTTCAAACCCGTAAAGAGCTTAAACTTAACGCAAACTGGTAGATTAATGTTTAATTCGTTTTAATACCTAATTTCCTGATTTATTTTTCAGTACGCGATTTAGTTTTTTATGTCAATTTTCATACGACTTTATTACAGTCGTATTCAAATAACATAAACTAAAAAACTCAATAATACTGCGGGTGGCACACATTCCTTTTTCGGAAATATTGTATAAATCGATCCACATTCAAAGTAGTCATTAAAAAACATGAAAACAAACTGAGCGGTAATTGAATTGTTGACCTAGAAAAAAAGTTGAATTCATTCCGAGTTTTATTTTAATGAAAATTAAATGTAATTAGCACCAGCCCACCTTTGAGAAGGCCAAGCGAAAAGAAGAGGGCCGTTAAACTCCTCTGATTTTGGAGGTGTTGCGTGATATTCAGGTGTCACGCATTCGAACATTTTGCAAAAAGTGATAATTTTACCACCATGCTCTTTTTATAAGCAAAATGTCTCAATCCTCCTGGCTGTCGCTTTCCTTGCGAAGCTAATGCATCCGCGAAAACGATCGCATTTGCAATTGAATAAATTACTTATTTTGGCTGGTCGACTCGCGGCGGTTATGCAACTGGCCGCTGTTATGCAAAGGACGCCGCCGAGAATCTTAAGCATTTCGGCGTTGCATCGAGTGAATCTTTCCAGTGAAAGGAAGTGTTTAGCATGCGAAAGACGCGAGCAAGGTCAGGTAAATTGCACTCGATTTGCATTCGTTCGCGTTTTTGTTTTACGTTTGCTCCATGCTCAAAACTTTCTCTGATATTCTGCCTCAAGGTCACTGCGATGCTAATTATTAGTGATTACAGGTTAAACTGGTTGCATTATCTCTGGAATTCTGACGGAAAACAAATAACTGAAACTTTATATCAAGGCACAATTATTGTATTTACGTATGCTAATAATGTGAATGCTTTGCTTATATTTTTGGGTTAATGATTCCTGTACTCAATCCAAATGTCTCCAATGCTTCAATGTTTTTCTATCTCTCATCTTAAACTCCTACATTCGAATTGTATATATCCAGCGAGATATCCACTAATTTTAAATAATAATGTTTTACGAACAATTTTGAAAGTCCAGGAAATTAATTTTTAAAAATATTTCTTTTCAATTAAATAAATTTACCATAACTCTCTATTTGTAACTTCAGCCTTAATTCTACCCTAGACAATTTTTAAGAGTTGGAAAAAACGAATATTTCGTAAGCTATTTGTTCAAAAATATTGTTATAGCTTTTGTTTTGTAAAAATTACTCAATTACTTACTTAATTTCTTTTATTTTTTTGGAATAAGTTCAGTTTAAGGTATCCTTTCTAATTTTTGGTTCGTACATTAGATTACAATTACAAGAGTATTAATTTGAGTTTAATTTGGTATTCCACACGGTAAATTACGGAAGACGAAATACTCTAACGTCTAAAAGTATGATTACCTTAGCAAACTTTCAGATTGACGACGTTTGATGTAACTTGGAAAATAACGTCGTTTAGTAGTTTTTTTAATTTAATCAAACTGCCTATTTTTTTAAAAATTTTGGTATTTACAATACTAATGTACAAATATGATACAAAGATACAAAATGGAAAGTTTCAACACGTATAATTTACCTATAAGTTAAAAACAACACTTAAAAACCGCCACAAATAAAAAATTCATATAATATGATATACATACATAATATAAGATATTAAAATTGAAAGACCACGGCATATAAACTCTTTCGCAAAAATTTATTATGTATTTATAAAATCTACAAAACAACTGAAAAGTTAACAATTTTTTTATAATAATCACACGTTGGCAAGGATTAAAATAAATATGGATGCATTAAAGCATTATTCGACCTTTTGCGAGCCTAAATTTAGCGGGCGAACGAAGGGAGACGCCGACCTTGAGAATGCTGGGACTGGAGCACTCGTGGCACTTTTCGTCAAAACTGGTTGCTTAATTGACAATCGTTGGAATTTGGTGACGGGCTCTTGCACCTCAACCTCCTGAACAGTTTCTAGAGGTTGGGAAACGACAATTCGCCGGGTTTTGACACGGTCATCGACGGGCTGGGCGTTGTATGGAGCAGGTGTTGCTGAAATGACTCTAGATCGCAGATAGCCGCTAGCACCCTCAGCATGAAGGGCTCCAGACACCTCCGAGACGCCACCTTGGCCCAGAAGGAGGTTTATGTACTTCCTCTGGTTTTCAGTAGACTCTTGTTCTACTAACGCTGCGTTTGCAGCAAATTGACTAGATACTTGGGAATTTCTCAACAATTGTGGTGTTGCAGATGGAAGAGTGGAAGCACTTGCATCATTCTGCTCTTGTCGTCGTTGCTGTTGTTGTAATATTTGAGGCTGATTCTGTTGTTGGAATTGCCTATGTTGAGGTTCAACTTGTTGACGTTGTTGAATGGTTTGCTCTCCCTCTAGCAGTCGAAATTGTTGTAATGGCACTTCTTGTCGTTGACTTGATTCTTGAGTGTAGGCACTTTTCACGCTTGTTCTAGACAAGGGCTTATAAGATGCCTCCCCATATTGTTGGTATTGTTGATCAGATTCACCAACACTTATCATAAAAGGCATTATCGTTCTTTGTGCAGCTGAACGTCCTAAATTTGATAGATCTTCTTGTTTCACTTCAACAACACGAGCTTGTTCTTCATCGTCCTGTTGTTGAGAACCGAATAGTTGTTGACGAGCTCTATATTGTTGTCGTTGAGGTGGGAATGCTTGTTGCTCGGACCGAAAGGCGTTGTATTGTTGTCGGAATTGAGCAATTCCAGGTTTTTCTACCCTTTGCTGTTCTAGTCTAGGTTGTTCATCTTCCTGTAGCTGGAAGTCGTATTGCTGTCGATATTGAGAAGAACTTTCTTGTCGCAATTGACCCAATCGTTGTTGAGGTTGATCTTCTTCTCGTGCTCGAAGGAGATTAAATTGTTGTCGGACTTGAGGAGTAATTGTAGTTGAACTATCCTGTCGTAGTTGACCAAATTGCTGCCTCTGTGATTGGTCTTCTTGATTACGAAGAATATTGTACTGTTGCCTTACTTGCATGGTAGAGCTGTCTTGTCGTAGTTGACCGAATCGTTCTCTCTGCGGTTGGTCTTCTTGATTACGAAGAATATTGTACTGCTGCCTTACTTGAGTGGTAGAACTGTCTTGTCGTAGTTGACCAAATCGTTCTCTCTGCGGTTGGTCTTCTTGATTACGAAGAATATTGTACTGCTGCCTTACTTGAGTGGTAGAACTGTCTTGTCGTAGTTGACCAAATCGTTCTCTCTGCGGTTGGTCTTCTTGATTACGAAGAACTTTATATTGTTGTCTAATTTGAAAAGAAGCAGGAGAAGACGTTTCTTGCCTCAATTGACCCAATCGCTCTTCTTGCTTTTCACCTTGCTGATAGAATTGAGTAGACTGTGGTTGTTGGTAGTGCACCATCTTTTGTCTGTTTAAAAGCTCTTGGTGTAGGGCTGCTCGTTGTTGGCAAGCAATTGTGCATGCAGTATTAAGAGTGGGTTCACCGACTTGATAACGAACTAAGTTCTTTGTGGCAGGTATATTAGAGGATTCATTGATACGTCCGAATTGAGCAGATTCCTGATTTTCATTAGTTCTAGCTTCAACAACGATTGTATCGTCATCTTGTGGACTTGTGGTAGTTGTAGCTATAAAAGATTCTTGAGTAGAAGGAGCAGAAGTAGTTGTAGTACTTTGTAAATCTCCATATGAACTACTCGAAGATTCTTGTTGATGAGTTGGTTGTGAAATAATACCATGTTGGGAAGGAGTTCCAATTTCAAGATGTAATTGTCCATGCTGTTCATCTCCAGCGTTGCCATAATGTCCTTGAACATCTTGAATCGTTTCACCTTTAGCTGTTCTCGAAATTGGGTGGTCAAGTTCTAAAACCACTGTTCCTGCTGGACGTACGATGATCCTTTCTTCAATATCGTAGAATTGTTTTTGTATGGCAGGCCGTCTAACTTCATATCTGCTAGTTTTTATAGCTGGCTGAGCCACATCAATTGTTTTTGTTACAACTTGTTCGCTACTGTGACTATCAGCTCGTGTTACTGGCAAACTGTGTCCATATGCTGGTACAGGGTGAGATCCGAAAGAAACTGTTGGTGATTGCAGTGTCACGTACCCTGGCTGCTGTACAGACACAATTTCTGGTTGGGGATAGAGTGTGGGTGCTGCTATAGGGAATATTGGTTGGTATGGTATTCCAGTAACGCCCCCTATATAATAAATTGGTGGAATACCTGAGGGTTTGCTTTTGAATGGTGGTGTAACTGGTGTTCGTGGTATGTACGATCCTGGAGGTGAAGTACCTGGTTTAAATGTTGTGGGGTATTGTGGGCCAGGACCTGGACTATATCCTGGATTCGGGAACCGAGGCGCAGGATTGCTGGGGTAACCAGAACCAGGTCCTGCATTCGGGTAACTACCGGGATTACCGGGATTTCCAGGACTACCGCTGCTGAATGTTGGGTTAGGAGCTGGCGAGCTCGGTGCACGATAAATTGGAGCTGGCGATGCATTCTCATCTGGAGCAACAGATGCATCTGCAGAAGCATCTACTTGCTGCGAGTAAATGGGCTGTTCCTGAATCATAGTTACTGTCGTCGGTCGCTGTATAACTCTGTAAGACGGGTCGGATTCAATGTGAGATGGGTGTGGGTGAGGATAGGGATGAGGTTGGGGTGGGGGATGTGGTTGAGGCTGTGGTTGAGGCTGTGGCTGAGGCCGTGGTTGAGGCTGTGGTCGTGGCTGAGGCTGTGGTCGTGGCTGAGGCTGTGGTCGTGGCTGAGGCTGTGGTTGTGGCTGAGGCTGGGGCTGAGGATATGAACTAGGAAAAGATGCATAAGAGCTGGCCTGAAAGATGCGAGCAGCCTTCCCTAAGATAGATGGCACTGGGGTCGATTGGCCCTTGCACAAAACCTAATCAGTTAGAATTATTTTAGAAAAGCAACGATATTTACTCACATTATGATTATGCGGCAGATATTCCTCTGTAATTTCATATCGACCTGATCTATTTTCCGAATCTATTGATCTTACTGAAGCATTTTCAGTTATCACACGTTGGCTAGGACCAGCAACAAGATCAGAAGATGCCCTACCCTCCACGTAGGTAACACCGGCGGGACTGCTGTAGGGTAATTGCACGGAAACACGGCTCGATCCTGTTGCAAATTTGAGCACAACCAACCACACAAGTATGAACTTCATCTAAAAAAACAAAAACAGAACACACCAAAATATTAACATTTCACTTTCCTCACGTTTAATTGGCAATAGATTCACTAAGGTGCACGTATGTGGCGTACCTAGCATGAACAGAAAAAAAAAAAATAAGTTATGCTGGTCATGCGTAGTGTACTGCAGCAGCTAAATAATCCTCACCTTGCAAGTGATCCACTTTGAATTTCACCTGAACTAAAACTCCTCGGTAAGTAAGGCACCCGATAGCCGGCTCATCTCTTTTATATAGATTTTTTCCAGGCAAGTTGGACAAAGTGTGGTGCATCTTTTTGCCGTGTGTCCCCACTCGTCGCAACTATCACCAAATCGAAACGTATTTCTGCCAAATTCAAATTTTTCCAACTCCTGACTGGCTTTAGCTGACCGCTAAACAGCTTGCTTGATTTATACTCTTACCTAAATGAGGCAACTGCACTAGCTCTAGTTACAATTTCGGGAATGTCTGTAATTCGCGATTGTCGTGGATCGACAGTGCGAAGGTCACGCTGATCTATGCACTGGGCGGCAAGCCTATTTTCGAGGACTGTTAAGGCTTTTTTCAGAGAGGCATCTGGGGCAATCTGACCGCGTTTGCACGGGTGTGCACCTGATTATAAGTTTATTATGCTGCCCAAAAAGGAGTGCGAAGATGCTGTTTCAAGTTACACCTTAGATCACCTGCGCGATCTCATCGAAGTAATCAATCTGTGCGGTCAGCAGCTTCACAATTGAGTTGTTTACTCGTTGCTGGGTGGAGAAGCGCGAAAATTGCTGTTTTATTAATTTATCGAATAAATGAATAACTTTGAAAAATAAACTGATTTTTTAAAAGTTAAGGGCCTTCGACTAACACTTTTTCTTTGAGCCATAGAGAATAAAGTAGAATATCTCAGTTTATTTACAACTCTGTAGCTCTAAACATTTATAACATATTTTGATTAAGAGTAAAAGTAAAGTTTTTAATTTTATCTGTCACAGCACATCACATGATCCTCTTACTAAGTAAAATAAGTGCAGTAGCACTGAAAGGTTTCCTTTATTGATTTTGACGACGAAGTTTACCTTCAAGGCATTGGTGGTCCGTTCTCGTAGTAATTTATATTGCACTTTGATTATAATGAATGAAACACTTAAAGCAGGAAATATAGTAAGAAAAAGTTGCTTTTATTTACACACATATCTATAGTGCAGTTTAATTATTGTTCAAGATGATAAATTACATAAATATATTTTACAAGAAAGGACATGTATCTTCAAAATCGTTCTGTCCTTGCGAATTTTAGCTTTTATTTATACAACATCTTGCTTAATATTCATATTTTACAGGAAAAAAAAATTTTCGATAAATCCTAAAAAATAAAATGCGCTCCAGAGTTTAGTCTGCCGAAGTTTTATTGCTTTTTAAATAGTTTTATTCTATAATTTTATTCTAAGCTTCTCAATTTTGACATCAAATGTAAATGATGGGTTTAAAAACTGTACCTCGGAAAATGTCATGTACATATATAAAAGGGCACCATAGTCCAGCAATTTCGTTAGATATGTGACCTTTAAGTGTTTAGAAATTCAAATCTTCCCTAGTTAGGGAAAATTGCCAGAATTAAAGGTAGATATAATGCATCAAAAATGTTCTTGAATAATTAAATAAAACCCGAACTAAAAAACAGAAATTTTTAATTTTGACTAAAAATACATATGTATAAAAGGAAAACCACTTTAATTTAGCCTCCAACAGAAATAAATTAATTATAAATTATTTTAATCCATTTTCTTGCAAAAAGTTTTCAAAATTAAGTAAAATAAATAATAACAAATATTCTTATTTCTTATATGACATACAATACACATACTTAAAGTAGACTTTCTTCACTCAAAGAACAACGGACAGCAAAGCAATATTTCATAAACAATTCTTCAGTCCCATTCTTTTACTAACTAGATTTAAGGTCAATGAATATTCGGTGCTAAGAATTATAACGCACGACATTTTCATAATTAGTGAACAAACGACTTACTCATTGGGTAAGACAAGGAATTTAGATTTATACGAAAGTTCATTACAAAAGCTATAGTACCTTCTGAAATGGCACTAGAATTTGCATAGTCTTTTGTTTATTTTGAATAAATACACTGTACATGTGCAGTTCAGTTTAGTTTGAAACAGTCTTCGGCCGGTAAAGATATTAGACCTCGTGTTAAAAAAAATTAATCATAAATCAAAATGACTTCAATGGTTTTTTACGATTTAGTGAAACCCTTACTAAAGGAAGATGTTGATTTAAAGGGGAAAATTTGTGTTGTCGTTAATGTGAATCACTTGGATCCAGATGCACCGGTGTTTTTTGCGAATTTATCCAAATTATATGAAACATACAAAAATAATGGTAAAATTTTAAAAGTTTTTAATTTGTGACGTGAGAGTGTGAAAACTTGCTTCAGTGGATATTGCATTTCTGTGAATTATTTTTATATTGTTAGGTTTTTTCGGATCTTTTAAAAGTGGATATATTAGTTTTATTATATAAGTGACTTTTAAATTACAAACTCTTTACCAAATTTAAATACACTTTCTGACTAGTGACAATACACAAAATATCAATTAGATAATTTTTACGAAGTTTGTATTCGGATAAGTTTTTGCTTTAATTTTGTTTTTGTTCGATACAATCGAAAAAGAGAATTGTCAATGAAAAATAAGTTAATATTTCCTAAAAACAATATTTTATCTGAAAAAAAAAACTTTCACATTCTTTTGTATTGGTGAGGTAAAATACAACCAAAGGGCAGATTCAAAAAAATTAATTCAGAAAAGCTTTAGTTGTTTAACGCATATTACTCATTAAGTATGTTAATGAGCCTTTCATTTGTATGCCAGTTAGTTGTTTTTACACTCATTACTAAATTTATAGTTTTCCTGAGCTTTTTAATAACGTTTCACAATTTAAAGTTGAAAATAATTCCGTCCTTTAACCCTAAGTCGTTCGCTATTCAAATTTTTCAAATTTCAACCACTACATAATGTTTTGATTGAGGAATAGAACACCGTGCTCGTTTCTATTTAGATTAAATTAAAATTATACTATTCCGAGGAATTTAAACATTCGTAAATTAAATTTGCTTTCGATGCTTTGACTGCGACCTTGTTATACAATGTAATGAAGGACGTTTCAAGAAATAGAACTGGAGTATTTAACTTATTTAAATAGTGCTTATTAATTAGGTGACGAAAGGGGTTCAAATTTCGTTTGTTGTGAAATGTTAATTATTTTTAGCTGAATTGTTTCTTATTTAAATAGAACATTTTCCTTTCTATAGGTATGTGAATAATTAATAAGTGCGGTTTACAATCTGTAGGGATTTTTTCTCTTCTAATACACTGAGCAAAAGGTTTATAGATTTGCGACTGTACGTGAATATAGACTATCGAACTATATGTATGGTTCTCAGAGACTATAATTAAAAATTTGATTTAGTGTATGTATATTATTAAATTACTTCCATACCTGGGTAACAACAATTCTTTTATTGGAAACTATGTATGTTTTTTTTTCTACAATTTATTGAAGTGAGATACTCAATTACCTTTCATGATAATTGAAAAGGATTTTTGAAACGTGATTTTCTAGCTTGATCCGTTATTACAAGGTCCGACAATAAAAAAATTATATATGTTTATTTAATATTAATACTTTGCGGATATCATAATTGGAAGAGAATGTGTTAAAAACATACTTTTTTAGTATGGACCTATTTTATTAAAAACTATTAAGTGTCGCAACTCAAGTTGGATTAGTTTGAAAAATATAAAAAAAATTTGAAATTCAGTACAAGGGATGTAATTTTTTAGATTTCAAGCAGAATGTCTGCGGAAATTTTAGCGATATTCAACTATATATATATTAAGTTTGTTCTTCGTTATTTAATGCTTAATTGTCTTTATAAACATCTACTTAGTATAGACGTTTTCAATATAATGTTAATACGAGGGGATTATAATAATCGAATTTTAAATCTGAGCTAATTAATTGGGACGTTCTTCTGTTCTACCGACACTAAATTACCACTCCGTTACAGTTTTAGTGAGAGAAATGCCTCGTTACAGAGGTGTAAAATAGCAGCGTTCAAGGTTCCCGGCATTCACCTAATTATGAATTATTTATAAAACTGGAAGTATAAGACAGAATTACTACGAACCAATAAAATAATGTTAGAAAACAGACAATACAATAATATTTTGGAAGAATAATGATTTTTTCTAGGAAGGGATATCATTGTCATTGTCATTGTGATGAAAAAGAAGAAAAATATAACCCCAGCGTTCTTTGTAATGATTATTGCAGTGCTAATTCCTGCTACTAATTAACAAATAATGGAACATTAACATATGAGTTAATTTTAAAGAATTCAATTGGAACGAAAGAAAAAGTGATTACTCAAGCTTAGAATTTTTACAGAAATGAGTAGGGATAGGTATTCGATTAAAACAATGAAAAGTTGAAATAAATTGAATGTCCTACTGTCCAACGTATGCAATGAGTATTCCGTGGATTAATTAAATTCCTTCCCTTTTCCATTTTTGCTTAATAACCTTTTTTACTGATTTTTCCATCCATCGCCAGTGGCCACTATTCGCACTGATTGAAATTCAAAGCGGTCGTCACCCAAATTGTGAACGTGCCGCGAAATTTGGTCTGCTCGCGTTAAGTAGCTTATGCAATTTTACTAGTTCACATGGAGTTCAATATTCCTCTTAAATTATTCATATGGCTATAAAACACGTTAATTACATCATATTTTCACATTTCCAGGTCTCGAAATTTTGTGCTTCCCCAATTATGACTTCGGCCCAAAAGGAACCCGGGAGGGTCTGATAAAATTCCTTGAGAAGAACAATTTTAACGTTGGTCACATTATGGACGAATATGAGGTGGATTTTAATAAAATCAAATTATTCACTATGATTACAATTTGTAAAATTTCAGTTGAATGGAGATAGTGCGCCAGAAGTGTACAAATTTTTAAAGTCAAAAAAGCGAGCCCCCAGAGGTACTTTTATATGTGACAATTTCACAGTTTTCGTTGTTGATGGAAATGGAAGGCCCATAGAGCGGTATCAGCGGGAAGTCCAATTACAAAACGTTAACTTTATACTTTATCAAATGGTTTAGCGGAATGATTGTAGTCAAATTATTTATTCAATAAAATGTAAGCTTTCACTATTCCTCAATTATTTTAAGTTTCTAAAAAACTAAATAAACTGAAGGGACATTATTCTTACTCTAGCTTTAGGAGACGTTAATTGACGATCTTCGAATTAAAAGCTATTGATAAGATTATATTAAATTGATTATTTATGTACTTTGAGTCCTTACTTTAAAAATACAATAGTTTTAGATTCATAATAGTTTCATTTAACTTTTTAAGGGATTTTACAAAATTAAAAATACTATGAAGTCCAGATTTTTAAAACTTTAACGAATGTACGTACATAGGTACATAAATTGTTCCGATGTTTAAAGAGTATAACAATTATTTTGTGAATGATAAATATCTATTTCCACTTTGACTTAGTGTATTGGCAAAGGAAGTAGTCTTTTTTCTGGCACAACAAATGAAGAATGCTTTATGTTTTTTACATAGTTGCAAGTATAATAGATAAAATTAAAAAAATCGTATCAAGCATATGAAAATCTTTGAGAATTATAATTCTTAAAAAAGATTAGGATGAAATTAATTGGTACATTTGTTTTTTCTTTTTTTTTTTTGTGCCTTCAGTTCGATAAATGCGATTTTGAAAAAAACCCGTTTAAAGTTTTAATACCCATTCGAATAGTAAAGGTACCTTCGTTCAGAAGCTTGTAATTTCAAAAATTCGTCGAATTTTATATTCGCACTTTCAGAAATATTTACAGCGTCGTAAATTTTCTTTTGTCGGATGCAGCAAAATTTAAAAATGTCAATAGTAATTACAAAAATCTCTAGTATTCATTTTTATATTAATCTCTTGAAAAAATAAAAATATATATAATATGAATTTTGCATGTCAATACGAATTTATAGTAAATCTTACTAAATGGTTTAATAAAAACAGTAAATTAACTAATTTAATTTATGGGATGTTTTTAAATTATGTTGTAAAGAAGAGTATTAGAAGCACTGACAAAGGGTAAAGAAAACATGTATTCGTAACTTTTATAGTAATAGACTTTATTAAAGCATAAATACGATATAAATGCTGCTTAACATTACTAATATGTAATAAGCAATCAACAAGAGAAATGAAATGATTGAAAAGTTTTACTTTAAAGATTAAATATGCTGCCCAGTCCCAGCTTACAGCAACTTCTCAATATCTTTCGAAATATCCATTGGATCGGTAGTTGGGGCGTATCTGTTGACAGGCTGTCCCTCTTTATCAATCAAGAACTTCGTAAAGTTCCACTTGATAGCACTGCCCAAAGTGCCACTCTGCTTATGCTTCAAGTACTTATAAAGTGGATGGGCTTTGTCCCCGTTAACATCAATCTGCAAAATTATAGCAAATTTAAGATAAATTGAATCTAAATTTAAATTAGTGTGGCAATTACCTTCTTAAAAACATCACCGACATCTGCTTTAGCATCCTTTAAATGACAAACCATGGCCTCGCCATCTTCTTCGGGCATCTGAGAGTTGAACTGATTGCAAGGAAACGAGAGCACCCTTAAACCTTTCTCGTAGTACTTCTCCTTGAGATCGGTGATCTTCTTGTAGTTGTTCTTTGTTAATCCGCACTGGGAAGCAATGTTTACGATCAGAAGCACATGTCCCTTATATTTTTCGAGAGACACGTCTTGTCCATATGTGTCCTGGACTGTAAAGTCGTAGACAGACTTTGCGTTTTTATAGTCGTCGTTTCCAGACATGTCTGCTAACTGCAAGTAGATTAAAAATGATCGTAAAAGGTATGAATTTTAAGTTATATTTATAAACGAAATTTCTAACACATAGTTTTTCCGCGCAGGAAAATTCATAAATATTTTAATTGTAGCATATTGTTACCTAGTTTACACTAGACTCAAATTTATGGAACAATTTGAATTCATTTCGTGTTATTTATTATTTTTAAAACGCATACATGGTGCATTTGTACAAAAACATATAGAATAAGCATCTTCATCTCTATAGTTTGCTGCTTAAGATGTTTGTTTTTTAATAAGTTTAACTCTGGATGCTGTTGTAAACTAAGCAAACAAGTTAGTACAGAAATTTACGAAATAGATTGAGTATAGAAGGTAAGAAATAAAAAGCTTAAACTTTTAAAGTCCACAAGTTTTTAATTGCAAATTTTGACTTGATTGAAAGTCAGAGATCTTTTCTTCCTCTCATTACTCATTTTAACGAAAAACGCAAGATTACAATTTGAAAACGAAAAAAACTTAAAGCAGTTACATTTTTTAAAACACCATTTTTTTATTCGCTACGACCACCTTAAAATAAAGCCGAAAAAGAATAATTTATCATGTAATTTTTTACTTTTAATGTTATTAGATATGGAAAGTAGCTACCAAAGAATACAACAGATATTCACGAATTTATTTACCAAAGCGATGGCGAATTAATCAAAGCTTTCTAATATTTTTATAACTATATTAGAAGTGGATATTTTTCAAGTTACTCTTTAAGCAACTATCGAAATAAAAAAGTGGAATACAATCTTCAGAAAATTACTTATGCAAGCACAAAGAGTATCTTAGGAAAGTTCTTATATACTTTGAATGTTTTTGCTTTTGTTCGTAAATTTCAAAAACTGAATTATTAATACACCTCCTTATATACACAATTTTAAGCAATCCAGACCTGTACCAAAAACACAGAAAACGAAATCGCATCTCCAGAAAACAATAGCAATCAAAATAATTGGAAGGAAAACAGGTGCAATTAGTTAAGAACTCCTCATACGAACAAAATTCCATCTTAAGAAGTAATTTTTGAGTACTCACATCGGTTGGTGACTTTTTCTCAACTTTTGCGGAACTGCACTGTATTTCGGAATTGGTAAAGTGTCTTAAGGGCAAGAGTAGCACACAAAGGCGTCCTACTGAATTTACAGGTCTTGAAGTACTCCTCACAAGTTGGCAAGTCACTTGTCGTCCAAGGACTCGTAAATTACGGCAAAACATAGCGTGGAAACTGCAATTATTAGGGAGGCGATTTTAGAGCAATTGCATTGCATGAATGGCAAAAAGTCGATACGATTAAATATTTTAAGAGCTCAGGTAATCAAAGTGAGCGAAATTGCAGTCAAGAGCTGCTCTATTTGTAACTGATCGATCATCACGCAATTAGGGCTTTTAATTTCCACGCTATTGATTCCTATTCAAACTGGAAGTTGACATTTTCGATAAAAGGGATTTTTTAGGTTTTATTTCTTTTTAAATTCTTAGCTGGGTTCTATATTATTATTATCTTAGCGAGAAAAGCTCATATGCACTAAGGTGACATTTTAAGAAGATTAAACCATCGAAAATAATTTTTCTTCATAAACCAATACATTTAATTTGTTAAATTCAAAATATTGGAATATACTTTTTTCAAGCTTGTATACAGCAAAACACAAAATTTATTAATTCACGTTGTTATCTTAGTTTCTGCAAAAAGGCATGCTCAGCATAAATACTTGACATTGATTGGAATCACGTCTGCGAGATACCAACGCGATTAGAAGAAGTTAGTAATGCTGATGACGCTGAAGATAAAATATTCCAAGTGTTTAAAGCCATATAAATAATTGATTAAAAAAATCCTGATCATGATTGACTCATATTTGCTTTTTAGTAGTCTGGATTCTAGTTTTTTTCATATAATATCTGTTTATTCTTAACCAGATTAGTCACAAGTTTTCATGACAGGTTTCTTTATTTTTGTTATAACAATTCACCTGTTTTGGTCTTATCAAATAAATACCAAAAATAATAAATAAAGTAAATGTCTACAAATAAAATTTATAATTAAGAAAATATTTGCCTACTGATATCTTGATTGGTTTACGGATAGTTCCACGAAAATTAGTCAACGTTTTGGCACATTTTTAGACAATTGCAATTAGACGCAAAATAGAAACATTGAAAAACTACTCATATTAGGTTGAATAAATATACAATATTTAATGGAAGATAATCCTTTTAAGGAAAATGTTTGGTCTGGCTGTACGCCAGGGGAGGTAGGTATGGAAAAAAAAGATTTTCGCTTAAAAAACGATTTTTGTGACCTTTGACCTTGAATATCTCACAACGCCGGCCGGCACGAAATCGATTTTTGGCACGTCTCTTAAATCACCATAGCAAAGGTGTACACCAAAATTCAGCTCATTAAGATAATTTGATATTATTGAATTTTATACCTAAATTAATAGGAATGACGAGTGAAATATAAAAATAGATAAAATAAAATAGTATATTGCCAGTTTTGCAACTTTGCTACGATATTTTTAAATAAATGTCCACAATTTCAGGAAATGTTCGCAAAAGTTCATAAAGCAGATTCTAACCATTTTGATAGTCAAAAACTATTTCTATCAAACTTTTTTGATTTTACGAGAAGAGTTCCGTACCTACAAATTAATTAATTACCATTAATTCCATTTATAAGCTGTTAGTTCGGCTCAAAACTTTTCACCGACTAGTTACCCCAAAACAAGCAGAATATAAATTTATTCAAAAGGGAAATATACTCAACGAATTTGTAAAGTTTGAACGCGTAGAAGGAGGCGATTCCCCCCAAAATGGCAAGCATCTGAACTAGGCAGTTGCAGCAATCCTGCTGGCACAAGGGATTAATTTAATTAGTCGAGAAAACGATCAAAAAATGAAATGTGAACAGATAGTTACAGTGCTGCGGTAGTAAAAGTAGCTCCCTAGTCCGACGGCGAGGGCCACAAAGGAGTACTTCGCCAAGGACGGCATAGTCTCAGACTCCGGGTTTTTAGGGCTGTCAGGGACCGGGTGAGTCACTCGTTGCGGCGCAGTTTATAAATATAAAAGTGAAATCACGGTGGATGGAAACCGGTAGAATTTTCCGAATTGTGAAATTAAAATGTTTATAGAGCGGGGGCAAAGTCGACAACGAACCGACAATTTGACGAGTCACTGTATAAACTGAAAAACATTCGCTGCCGACTGTCGTTATCACTGTACCTTTTTTTTTCTCTTAAAACACTCTCGAGACGGGAAGACAAAATCTGTAGTTGTGCGGTTGACTGAGAAACCAAACTTTGAGTGGATGGGACCGATCAGTTGATTTTTGTTTTTAACCTGTTATCACTAAAAAACAAACGCCTTCCAGAAGAACTTCGAAGTCTCAGGGGTCACTTTTGATTGATGACGGCCGGTTCGCGATGGTTCCCAATTCATTATTATTTTCTTTCGATTGTCCTGTGCGCCATCTAGTAGTCGAGTCGGTATGAGGATACTATCTGGTTTTAAAATTAGTTTTCGACAAAATTCTCTTTTGTAAAACAAATTTTTGTGTTGAAATATGAATAAAAGAGAGTGAATCAAATTATTTAGCTTGATTTAAGTCGAAACGGAAAAGTTCTCAAATCTCCCCAGTTAAACTGTCAGTCTATCTGACATTCGAGAAGCTGAGCCAACTTCAAGTTAGTTCCGGGTCGCTTAATGGCTGCGGAGGGTTGTATCGTGCCGTGTTTTGTTGTGTTGTGTGTCGCTTCGGAAAATTGATATTTCGTGTTATGCATTCAATGTGCCGATGAAATTCGCGAATATACAGGTGTTTAGTGCGAATTAGTTTTATTTGAACAGCACCAGGTATTCGGGGCGAACGCCATGTACTGCTCGATGGAGAAAAGCCAATCAGCTGGAGGAGGTGACAGTTCGAGTCAAACAAAAAACTCCAAGGATGGTAAGTGGACCGATTTCGATTTATTTTCTAACCAAATTTGTGACTATTTACGATTGAATGGAGCACCGGCCATCTGGCCGTCTTTATTATTATTTGCGGTTTCGCTGCGCGATTGTTCCAAGTGAGAATTTTTCGCGGCTCGGTGGAAAGTCTTCGGGCAGTCCTTTTTGGCGTTAAAAATTCAATTACTCTTTTTTTTTTTTTATTGTAATAAATCTATCCCGTGCAGTGTGGGCTGGCGCTGCAGCGAAAGGAATTAATCCGGCGCTGGTGTGTGTCGGTTGCCTCTGGGCCAGTAATTGTGACGCATCTTGCACAAGTTTGGGTCGCCGCGATGCCATAAGAGTGCATTCCACTCGGTCACGGTGCCACAGGGTGCTCCCTCAGCGAACTTGCCAGCCACCAACCACCGGAGCACCTCTGCGACATTTACCCGCAAAATGCGGCCCCGATCTGGAACAATTACCTGGGAAAGTATGATTTAGAGGTTTTCGCCTAAGGACATGTGTCTAGCGCTGCACTCGCCAGTTGCCACGTACCTCGATACCATCGCAAGAGTGCATAATCAGTTAAAACAGTCAGCGGAGACGGCCGCCGCCGCCGTCGCCGCCGGTCCGGATTCGGTTGCAGACAGTGCAAGCCACTGCCGCGCGGCAGGTCGGAGTAGGTTTCGGATTAAAATTAGTTATCTGATGTCTTTGCTCCCACTCGACAACGGGTTTCTCGAGGAAAGCGCTGGCATCCATCAGCGCTCGAATTTGAATATCTCGTGGCCTGATAGCGATCCGCACTTTCGGCCTCAACTCTTTGGCCCAGTAGAATTTAGTTTTCGCTGCGTTGATGATGGGACTGAGGCCGCTTTTGAAATGCAATGATTCCAGATGGAGAAGTCGGCTCAATACGCACAGGTTTTAACTGAGTTTAATTTGGCTTTTTTTTGGCACTGTTGCATCCACAATACAAAATAGGAAGGAACCGTTTTTTAAATTCTTTTATTAAATTCTTTTATTTAACTTACACTACGTGTCGTCAAATCTTGCAATGCACAATTTTTATACTTAGACTTTACCAAACTCAATGAAATTTGGCGAACATGTATAACTTCGGTGACAATACTAGTTAGTGGTGTAAAAGAATTTTTTTAAAATTTGTTTTCTTTTTTTATAAATACTTGTTTATTAGAAATTTGAGATACCGATTTTGTTGTTACATATAACACTGATAAAGTTTCTGAGTTTAGTCATAATTTTCAAACATATGTTTTGTTTTTTCTTTGAGGCTTCTAATCATATCTTCTCAAATTATTAAGCTGATCTGGAAAATAAATATTATGCCAAAGTAAATTTCTGGACTGTCAAAATTTAATTGGCTAGTATAATATATTTGATTCGAAAATAATTAATTTATAAATATTTTATTTGTTGTTCGAAACGAATTAACCCATGATCTTAGAAATGATAAGTTTGAGAATTAAGTTTATAATGCCATGCAGTTAAATTTACTGATTATCAAAAGAAATATGCCGCGAAACACTTTGATCGATGTTTAAGATTCGCTCATGCCTAATCTTTAATCTCTTTATTAATTACTTGTCATCTGTTTTAAAAATAGCCCAGCATATTTATTTGCTGAATCTTCTTTGCTGATGACAGCATCCGTTAAGTGAATGAAGATCTTAAAAATATTTTATAGCGATCAATTAAAAACAATTTCATACAATATGAGATACGAAAAGCTGTAGTATAATCTTTTTACTGACTTTAGAGTTAGTTAAATAGTCAAAGCGTGCCGTTTCACAGTTTTGAATGATGTGTTGCCGATAAACACATGACTATCTCTGGCTTTGTTCAAATTCCTTTAAAACTTTAAACTTAAATTGTTTTCTCGAATGCGAATATTTCCTTAAAACGGTCACTGTGCCAGCATATATCGTGAAGACAATTGTGTTTTTAATTAAGATTATACATATTTTATGTATGACTGCACGTGCATCGGAATCTAGTTTTCTTCTGCCGTTTCTCTCATTTTATATTCCATTTTAGAGTTCTTTAGTTAATTTTTTTTTCTTCATTCATGGACTTATGTACCATTTAAGGCTTTTTCTGTTTCAGGCCAGCAAATCATTTTTATTGGCAGCTACCCTGTTTTTTACCCCCGAGCGGAATAAAAACTCTTGAAAACTGTGCGCCCACTATCAAGGAAGTTGCAAGGTCGTTCCAGTGGCACTAGCACCCTAATGGGCCCGACCATTCCGCTTTCATCGAATTGGCTGAAGTTTTCTGGGTTGAGGCAATTTGCACACAATAAATGGCACAATTGGCCGTTACCAGCTCCTCTCCGTCTAAAAAATGATCCTCTGACCCGTAAACAGCTCCAATGCACTTCTGGGGCTCGATGTGGCGTGCACACTTGGGCCAGTGGGGCCAATGCCGATGCAACTGCAAAAATTCCCTTCCACGATATCAAGCAATTTGTTTGAAGCGGCCCCGGGCTTCGGAGTTGCGTCATCCATTAATTGTTTAAAGAATTCCTCAATTTCCGAGCGCGGGGGTGGCTTAATTAGTTCCGCGGCTTCCGGGGGCCCCAACTAAGTCAGACGATGTGACGCTTCCCACGGGGCCTTGTGAAATCGACGAATTGTTCATTTATATAAAAATTTTAAAGAAATCGAGTGAACGTCTCTTTTGATGGGTCTCTGTTTATTTGCGGACTTGGTGGCGCTAATTAGTACCATTTTTTTTTATTTTAATGTATTCGGCAGTGAGATAGAGGTGATGAAGCGAAAGGGGAGCGTGTCTTGATTTTATTTCATCTTCAATGCTTTCCAAGATTTTGCAGAAAGAAAGTCCAATTTCTTAGCACTTGCGTTGAAGAAGGTAATAAAAATAAAATGTAGCTCATTTCAGTGCTGTCTCTGAAGTCTCAATCTTGAATACTAAGATTTATTGGTATACAACAGATCTTCAGCGATTTTGAATTGAGTTTTACTTGTAAAATATCGTCTCGAAAAATATTAATCTATATTTGCAATCTGGCATAGACAAAAAAATTAAAGCATTGATATAATAAAATATAACAATTTTTTGTAGCTACGTTGTCACTAGCTATCACTTAAACTAAGCTAAAACTAAAGCAATCTGTAACTTAAGTTAAAAATTTCATATTTCAAATACTGAAAAATTATAACTATGTACCTAGTTCATAGTTCAGCTAATAAAATTACAGCTGCGAAGTTAATCAGTTAATAGGACGGGAATTTGCGACAATATCAGAATGATGTTTGGATATGTTTAATAAGCCTAATCTAATTCAGTTTTTACCAAGAAAATGCATCAGCCCACACATCTAAAATTGCTATGGGCTGATATAATCTTCAACTCATAATGTGCTTATTGTTTTGGCAGTGATAGTGTATTTATAACGTGAGCATTTCCGGAATTCCTATATTTCTTGCCATTAAATTTTCTGAAATTTTCAACCATCAATCATTTAGCGCCAAGTGGCGATAAAAGCGGAGTAAAACTCACGAGTCAGCCGCTTGGGCCACTCGCATCGTTATGAATGAGTAAAGTCCCAGACTCTAACCGAGTCGCGCCATAAATCTCTGAAAGGCCCGCGAAGTGAACAGGATTGATGACTGTCATTAAGATTAATTAAAAACAAAACGCAAAGCCAACACCTCCATAACTCTAAAGTGAAATTAGTTCGGTTCCACGCAGAACGCCCGGCGGGTTGTCCTTGTTCCTTGCAGAGATTCAATAGCGAGGAGCTGCGAGTCTTCCCGAAAGGAAATTCTTTAACTCCCTGGCATTCCCTGTAATTGAGTGTTGAGCGACAACTTGTCGGATTTTATTCCCTTCAACCTGTTGAATCGTTCGTTCCGCAAGGTGCTGGTGGCAGGCCTCCGCCCCTCGTCGCCTCCTAGTTCATTAGCGGCCACAGGAGCACCTTTGGCTCAGCGCTGAGGTTAATGAGAGTTTGCCCCGATTAATGTAGTCGCCGAAGTCGTCACCGCCGCCGCCGCTATCATCAAGAGTAAATTTGCGTACCGTGAAAATGATTTGATTTTTCTTTTGCGTTCGCTCTATTTTTAAATCGCGGTTAATACCGAGATTGCGGGGAGAAAAACGAACTCGCCATGGCTTTGCACCTCAAACGGACAAATAAGAGTCGCTGGGGCATTTGTCACGGCTCAGCGTTTTTTTCTGGAGTAATTTAGCTGATTGGGATATACCACGGTGAGATTATATCGGATTAATGATGGTAATGTCCTTAATTATGAAGAGCATAATTCTCGTTACGCATGCCATCGAGCACCTGACACACAAGTTCGCTGTGTTTACTGCGACGTTAAAAATTAAGATCACGGACGACGGCGCAGTAGGTATGCTCTTTTTTCACCTACTTCATATAAATCATATTTTTGATTGGATAAATTTAAAAATATGTAATTTATTTTTGTTTTTTAAAAAGACTGGAATTAAATGCAAGAGTATATAAAATAAAAGATCCAAAAATTTGTTGGCACTGAAATAAATGTTTCGTGGTAGAGTATAAAATATAAGATATTATTTCACATATTTCTGTAGATGCTAAATTCGTTTTTGTATATTGCTACTCTTAAAGTGTAATTCTATGCTATTCATTTTCTTACCTGCTCTCTAAGTTTTATTTCTGTCTTTGAACTCTGGAAATGGGGGTATACAATAACAAAGTTCAAATCATAGGAACTCTAATTTAAAAAGAACAAATAGTAATTTTACTGACTTTGATTCAGTGGCTCCATCTTTTGTTTACATATACCATAATAAAAAATTAGTTTGAATCATACTTCCTGGAAAAATATAATACAGGAAGAAAAGCAGTTTTATTAACTCCAGCCATTAGAGATGGAATAATTTTACGACTGATTCAAATAGGTGATTGCAACAATGTTGTTAAAGTGACCTCAAATTTAAGCACATTTAATAATACAGAGGTAGCTGTTCGGGGAGTCCTTCAGAAGTATTTTAATTCTTCAGTACAATCTCAGAACTCTGCAGCAGCAGCAAAATGTGTCGGACGTGATTTTCCAGCAAGGCAACAATTCGAAACACAACGCTCGCAGAACAACCAATTGGCTTCATAACCATAGATTTCTGGTATTGGACTGGCGTTCACAATCCAGCCCGGCCCTAATCCAATTGAACACTTTTGCTTTGATAACTTTTTTCTCCAGCTTCTTATTTTCAAGAAATGGATTTTCAAATAAATATAATTGTTAACACTATTTAGCATATTACACAGGTTTACACCAAATTTGAGCCCAAACAAAAAGCAGATCATTTCTATAGGATGTCGTCCGTAGATGACGAATTCAAAAAATACTTAATTTTCTTTCGATTTCAGTAAAAATTTGGTGAAAAAGGACCGAATTATTACCATTTATAAAAAAATCATTCAAAAATAGGGAATTGTTCTAGGAACTAGTAACATAACTTATATAAAACATTTAAAAATTTAAGCTATTATATTATATAAAAATACAGCATTTCGAAATAATTCGTGAATTTGACTCTTTTCCATAAACCGATTAATTCATATAATAGCTGGCGAATAAAGAACGTGGTAAGCGCGAACTCAAGAAAAATTTGTTTCTCAAGATGACTAAAAAGGGTTATAGGGAAGAAACAAATGTTTTTGTAGACCGGTGCTATGTTCTTTGAATAAATTCTAGGATTTGGCATTTTAAATATTACAAGTGGGAATAAAAATCTATTGATTTGTAACATCTTGCAATATTTGAGCAAAAAGTATTATTATTTTATAAGAAAAACAAATTCTTTTTGTGGTTGATTGTTTCGATTAAAGGATACCAAACTTTTCTTTTCTCCTCCTCAAAAACTCGACATTGAACGTGACATAATGGTGTATTGGAAACTTTGAAGGATTAAATAATCTGGAAAAGTCAGTGTAATGCTATTGAATTTACATATGAAGCAATTTCAAGTTATGAATTTATGTTATTATGAAAAAGTCTAAATTACAGGAGTTCGGTCAGTCATATTCTGACCTTGTTATCAAAGTTGCAATTCATGCCCCAATCTAATTCGTAATTACTATATTTTGACAAATGATGTTGCAAAGGGAAAAGATATTGCGCTGCGACATCATTTGTCTGTCTATGCTGAAAAAGCCGCAAAATCACTTTGGCCTTGCCCAACTTTCGTTAAGACCGCAAATCCTAATCCCGAAGGTAATTGTAGGGCTTCACGCAATTAGCAAACTCTCGAGCTAATCTCCTTGGGTGAAATGGGTTCAATACCTTGACACGAGAGCCGTTTCCATTCAGTGGGACATGCCGCGATTTTATCAGGGTGAGTAGGCTCGTCACCAACTCCGCTGATTTTTCCAAGACGAGGCAAATTTTCTTTCCCTCTGCTCTGCGGACAGATTTCCGTTGAAAGGAGTGTGTTTGCGTAAAGTTCCTGTTCATGCTCGGCTCAAGGATTGGCGAAGGAGGCGCGGTTGCGAACATGTTTTTTCAATAAGGACTCCGCGCCGCAAGGTTACACACTCGGCGGGATGCGAAAGCGATGGCAGGGCAAATTCACAAGTGAGTGCGGCTTCTGTGTCCACTTATTGAGCAAATCTCTTGGAACACTCTGAACCGCGAAATTGTGCGTTCGTGGGGAAAAGAAATGTATTTTTAAAGAGGAATGATGAATTAGACATGCCCAACCCTCAGGAGGAGGTGTTCTCCTCATATGACGTCAACTCGAGCCCTATATGCTTATTTGTTTTTTCGGAAAGGCACTTTCACTACTCGTTTTACGAATAAACACGGATGACTTCAATTTTGGAAAGAAAATTTCAATACTTTAACTCAAACTTATGAACGATGTCTTATAGGGCATAAATTGAGCATGAGGTAGGTATCCGGATTTTGATGAAACATTGTGGGAACGTTCATTTAATGTCAAAAGTGACGAATATGAAAAAAAAAATCTTTTCGATATTTCGATTAGTAAAAATTAAGGAAATTCTGTATATTAAAGGGTATTTTCCATTCTTTCTAACCAAAAAACACTCCAGAATTTCAAATTTTTTAAAAAATGTTTTCAATTATGACTTGAAATCCCTTAAGACGAGTTTCAAATTGCGTATTATTTATATGATTAATTAAAGAAATTTACAATCAGAGAATTTTAAATTAATTACTTAATTATTTTTTTAATTCCCCTGTTAACTTATGCGGTCGTACTTCAAAGTTTTACTTAGGCTTTTACAAAAACATTTCTGAATTGTGTAGAATTCTTTAATAGCTTTTTCATATCCTAAGGGACCAGAGGGGAGTTTCAAATTTCAGTGAATTATTTAGTATTGTATAAAATTTCAGCAGGATAAGATTTTTAAGAGTAGTGTAATTTAAATAATTAGTTGTATGGATGACTGTCTAGTACAAAAGGTATTGTGAGATTCGTATTAAATTCCATATCAATATATAAAATCGCTACCTCATCACATCCATCCTTTCCAAATTATTAACTATGATAATTCAATTTTAATTTAAAACAAAATTATTTTTCACTCGGTGTTCTCCGCAAATGAACAGAATTGTGAAATATTATTCATGTGGGACCCAGCCTAAGCAAAACTAGAGAATACCCCTACGAGTTTGACAGCCAGCTGAAAAGTTTTCTCCTTGCCTCATCCTCTTTCGTCGTTGTGCCATCGAAGCGGAAGGATCGTCAAGGAAGGCAGCTGTACCCGACTAATTAATAAAGTGAAATTATTGAACTTACCCGTTCGTTTCTTTGTTTTTCATACTCCCACATATTTTCTGGGGGCTCAACCGGGATTTTGAAGACAACGTCCCGGAAATTTTTCTGAAAAAATCGTCCGAATTTTGACAGCGTTCGGGATTTTCTGAAAATTAAAAATCCAGCCGGGAACCTGAAAAACAACTGGGATCTATTCTTGAAAAGTCGGTTAGTCATCCCCGCACGAGCAGCTTGTGGGATATTGCGAGGCCATTCAGCGGAGCAGCAGCAATTTTTGGATTGAACATCGCGGGAAGAAGGAGTAAAATTGCAAGCGGACAAAGACAGAGGAGCTTCATCGGAAAAGAGCCGGACAAAAGCAAAAGAAGTTGCCCGAAGTTGAAGAAGCCAATACGTACCTAAAAGAAGTACTTACCTCGAAGAAGTTACCTGAAGCTAAAGAAGTCTACACTTACCCAGAAGAAGTTACCAGAAGTACCCTCAACCTATGAAGCCATCAAAAGAAGTCCCTACCAAGAAGTTATCTGAAGCTAAAGAAGTCTACACTTACCCGGAAGAAGTTACCAGGAGTACCCTCACCTATGAAGCAATCAAAAGAAGTCTCTACGTGGAAGAAGTCACCCGAGGGCCCGGGTCTACGAAGTCACCATCTAGTAAAAACTACCTGAGAAGTCTACAAATCGCATATTCGAGACGAATTGCCGGCAGGATGGCCGAGAATGTGGGACCCAGCCTAAGCAAAACTAGAGAATACCCCTACGAGTTTGACAGCCAGCTGAAAAGTTTTCTCCTTGCCTCATCCTCTTTCGTCGTTGTGCCATCGAAGCGGAAGGATCGTCAAGGAAGGCAGCTGTACCCGACTAATTAATAAAGTGAAATTATTGAACTTACCCGTTCGTTTCTTTGTTTTTCATACTCCCACATTCATATGCGAAACAGGCAGGTATACCAAATTTTAAATCACAACGGATCACTAATTCAGATCGTTTTTTTCACATAATCCAGAACCAAAACCAATACCTGGTGGAAAGAACGCATCTAATATTTTCTATTTTCATTTGATATAGTGTTCAGTATGCACTACATAGGTATATATGTATATTGCTATTAAATATTGAATTTGATTCAGTTCTCCTCCAAAAAGTAATTTTCGACTATTTAAATAACCCTTACCTTCGCCAACAAGCCATTTGCTTGAAATCTAAAAGGCAATTGAATTTTTTATCGATTCTGAAGTATTAGGTAAAAGGTTCCTAAAGGGTCGAATCTATTCTGCATATTTGCCCTTTCGCGGGTATTGCTCTAGCCATTAAGTTAGTACGGGTTTCTTTTCAAATAATTCATTCTCTTACTTTATTATTTCAAAGGGTGTAATATTTTGGGCTTGATTTTTTGTTGTCGAAGTGGGAAAATTATAAATTTGTTTTCCCAAATATGATTTTAAGATTGGAGAATAAATCATTTATGGAATTAGAGGAGTCATTAATATGTATTATAATCATTACAAACATAGAACAAATTGACTTCTGTTTGTTCCACTATAACTTCTAAGTTCATTGATCGACTTCAATTAAATGTTGAGATATGTATGTGTTGGCTATGTGTTGCCTGGCTAGTGGCTTCAGTTAGGCTTAAGCCACCGATCATCCAAGATTAGGCCGATTTGAACTAGGCTTAAGCCGGTTTGAGGCGCTGATGTTGATAACATTTTCACAGCGATCCTGTAAAAATCAATATAAGGTTATGTGTAATAATTACATCGGTTGAAGATATGTAGATGTGTTTACTTTTGTTTGAAGTTTGGACAGCCCCTTCATGGCAGAATAGCCTATATTACATATCATTTTACTATATTCTGTTTCTACCTTTCTTGTCCTAAACATATCAATCTGGGAGAGATACGACACCTGACATGATACCTCCTAAAAACTTCATTCCCAAAGTGGGTGGTGTGGTTAGCATCAGGGACGTTAGCAAATACCCACTTGACCAAGTTCGAGCACTCAGAGGACGGTAAAGTAATATTTTCCAGGTTTGTAAATCCCACCTAAATCCTGTCCTTGACACAGCCTTCAGAGAGTAAAGCCATGTTGGATAAATTCACAAAACATTGACGGGAACGCAATTATCTCGGTGCGGAAATTGTATCGCATATATCCTGGGGGAAGCAATTAATTAATCTTAAAGGTCAGTCCCCGAGGGATGGGCAGGACGTCAAAAAGAGTGTCCAGATTCGCTTTTAATCATTGATGAGACAAATAATCCGGTGCGGGTGGGAAAAGGGCCAAGAAGGCCACTTTGGTTCGACGGTTCTTTTTTTCTTCCAATTTAAGGAAGTGAAAACAGGAATTAATCCTTTGTCCGGAAGTATCCTTGTGGAAGGAAAAACAAAATCATTGGCAACGACAGAAAATTGAATTTAAACAGAGCATTGAGGGCCCTGCTGGGCGTATAACTTTAACGGACGACAACGTTTTTGTTTTCGGAACAATTTCTTTTTCGGAGAGCTGTCGAAAGCGCTTTTGTGACCCAGAGTTTAGGTTGTGTCAATTCCGGGGAAAGGCGATTTAGATTGAAACTGTTGGAAAATTCTTTCGAGGGAATGCCGAACTATAAAAGGAAAACTTTTTGAGCTTTCACTTCAGCAACTGAACTCTAAACTCAGGATTTCAAGAATGCCGGGAATTTTTGGGCGCCTTGGGGTTTTTGACACAGGTTTGTTTGCCGCCTGGGAATTACAATCTGAGTGACAAAGTTCAGCATTTTTTATGCATGGAATATTTTGTCAGAACAAGGCGTCCCGTCATTGCTCTGAATTTCTTAAGGGTATTTATGGTTTAATTGAATTTTCAATAGAGTTAGAAAAAACCCTTCTATTCTTCTATATTCATATGTTTTTATTGTCATTAATCTCTAAAGATGTTTAAAAGAGTTTCTCCACAAAATATAACAGCCTTCAGAATATCAGAAGCCCCAAAACTAGATTTTCTGATATATTTAAAGTTGGCGCATAAACAAAATTGATTTTCAATAATTTTCAAAGTGGAATTTATGTATATCGCTCAAAAAGGGTTATGATTAATAAAATCAAAAACATCTTTTTTGTATAAGTACCTATTCACTTAAAATATTCTGTTCTATGTTTTAAAAATTTCATAAATGTATCTTTCATAATAGTCACTAAATGGTCGTTAAATGACGCTAAAAAATATATAATACCAGAATTCAGGTAACATTCAATATTATTTTTCGTAATATTGTAACTTGAATTTTGAGTTTTGCTAGTCTTTGAGCGGGGTGCGATTTGGATCCATATATCGAAATTTTATCATACAACGTCAAATATTAAATCAGGGACTCAAAAATATTCTCTTACCGATTTTTGTGAGCTCTTTGTACAAATATAGATTTGCCACTTTGAGTTTTTAAATTAATCTGCTATATACTTATTTATTTTTACGTGATCAGTTTAAGTAAAACAAAATTGTGTGCTTTTATAATATTTTCTGTGCAGACCAGCACGCGTCAAATGCGTACCTACTCCTACTACATGTACCTAGTGTAGGTAAATAATATTTTCCGTGCATGCACAAAATATGCTCGGGATTTGTTGAGATTAATTGAGGTATTTCTAATTGGTATTGTACTAGGTCGAAGTGTTGTTTGTGTGATTTTTAATAACTTATAAAAAAATCTTGATTTTCGTCATATCGAGATTTTAAAAATCGTATCCCTTTTATTTTATCTATGTACGTACAGGGTGTTACCCTTCAATTTATTTTTCCAAGTTTTTCGTGGTGCTTACGGGACACCCTGTATATGCTGTATAAAATAATTTCTGTGAAAATTTTTATTGAAAGTTCCATTCTAAAAGTAAATGCAAGTAGAGTTGAAAATTTGCTTGAGGCTTTCATCCTAAAACTGGATGGCACCGGAAGGAAAGAAAAACGAATGGCGTCCTTCTGAATTTCATGCATCCCTAAACTCTCTTAGAGCTTTCAAATCTTCTGTTTTTAGCGGAAGAAATTGCGTCAAAAGGAGTCACATCTACTTTACTTAATTACAGCATTAAAATGATGCCGCCAAAAATCTGTCATTAAGAGATGCATTAGTTTTTGAAAATCGTTAGGGCGCACATTTTTCTTCATTCTGAACTTTTGCAAAATAGGGCAATCACCTTCACCCCTTTACCCACTGGATAAATTGCTTTAAGATGACTTGTGAAAATCTTAAAATGCGAATCATTCTCCACTCTTCACATGCTCGTAATCGTAAAAATGAATTTGATGCTATTATTTAAAAAAGGAGCTTTTCGTTACAGAAAAATCGACCCTGTCAGGATAAAATAAACTGGCCAGACATTAATCATTTTGCCCGAAAAAAAAACCCCTCATTGGTAAAATGTTCATAAATTCCGTCAATTTTTATCTGACAAACCACCACGCTCTGATTTTGCTGAAATATTTATTTGTACTCATGGTGAAAAGAGGGAGCGTTACGTAAACGTTTCTGTGGTATAAAAACGAGGTTTATTCCCTGACATCTCCGAAACCAAAAATCAATTGCGACAATAGCGAAATGAGCATGTGACCTTAAAATTATTAAAGCGTGGCGAAATCGGTCTACGTTTTGTCAGAAACATTGCGCGACACATGTGACGGCAGAAACGAACCAACCATAAATTGTCGAGCTCCATATCCACCCACATTCGGTCATCTGATAAGAAAAAATAAATAAATAGAACTATTCGCAAAAACATGGTACACATCTCTTGCGGCAAGTTTAGATGTTTTTTGTTTCTGGTCGTCATTTTTCTCATAGAGGAAAAAAAATAACATTTCGTCAGTTCCAGGGGTTGCCATTAAAGTTTCACATACGTGAAAGCGGAAGAAAAGGTTCGGATGAGAGCATCTTCGCGGGCTTGGGGGTGCATCGTTAACTTTACATTCGAAGACGGTTCCACTTGGTCCGTGCTTTTAGTCGAATGAAAAAATTTTCACTTATAATTTGTTAAAAAGCCGATTCGTAGCCCCCGAGAGCCTCCTGGCACCATGCAAAATGGAATACACCGCCGGCACTTTTCGAATGTTGATTTCGGCATGAAGCCTCCTTGTGAACAGCCCTTCGTTGCTCCAGGAGCCGGAAGATATTGGAACGTGTCAGGAAAATTAACGTCTATTTCGCATGTGCTGCCTTGAGTTGCACAAGGACGGGTTCCATTATAAAAGGCTAAAAGTTACCAACCGGAGATGGCCCACAAAGAATTCTGATGTGCGGTTATTCGTTGAAAAGGGCGCTTAATTATAAATGGAGTAAGCGAGTGAATTCGGAGGATCATTAGGTATTCAGCTTTCAGTAAATAGGTTAATTCAATAATTCCTTGAAAGGCTTCAAATTGAGCAAACCGAAAAGACGGAGAAATTTTAGGTAGTCAAGATATATAACTCTGAATGAAGAGAATTTCTTAGAAATCTAGAATCTGTTTGGGTTTTGTTAGTTTACCTTTTCACAACGTGACGAACTCCTCTTTCAAAAATTTGAAAGCTTTGGCGAAAACGTGTTTGTGAATAATGATTTCACAAGGATTCTCCAGACGGTTTTTGGAAAACATCTCTACCTTTAAGAGATGTTCCTTGTCCTAATTCTTTTCAACTTTCCATTGTACCTATTTTTTAGTTAAGTAATTTGTAATCAGGATTGGATACCTTAGATCAGTTGGTAGCTCTGCCAACAAGGTCATACCATTTTGGAGGATTTATGTTAAATTTCCATCCTTAACGCCCACAGGAGTAAGCTCTGTTGATGACGGATTCTTTGATAGAATTCAAAGATTTTTTGTTTTCTACAGCATTGGTTACACATATATCATGCAAAAATGATTACTATGGGATATTGCAAAACAAATTTGTCCGTAATTTTCTTTTTTTCATTTTGTTTAATACTACTAAAATACACCTTGTACGATATATAGACATATCTACGTAAAGAGTTACAACTACATTATAAGAAAGACAAGAAATCGATTTGAAACAGAACACTTGGTGTGTGAGATACATTTATTTTTCTGTTCGATTATTCAATATGATGCCTATTAATTGCAAAAAGCGATATTATGAACTTGGTGCTTCTTATATTTTGATTTGGTTCGGTTATTGGTTTTCTGTAAGTAATTTGTAATAGTCACATATTCACATTTATTACATGTAAGACTAAACATTTCTTTTATTATTGATTATTATTTTTTATACCTATTACTTAGAAACAATGATTGAAAAGTTCCATTTGATTGCGAAATAATTAAACTTTACAATTTCTTTTAGAACTATTCTTTTTTACTTTACTCTACAGAGTTTCTAAAAGTTTGCATACTTTGTATACTTGGAAAGATCATAGAAGTAATTTAAATACGTATTTGGTTTAATTGAGTTAAGCAATAGATCTTTGCTACACACTGGTAACTAATAACACTGGTCAACAAAATTAGCCACAGAACAAGTGATATATCATTTCGGTAAAATATAGCGTGATATTAAATATTAGTTTTCGGTTTTGTAATGTATGCAAAAATTCTGTTGAAGTAAGCTTTTACTTGTTTTGTTACATAAACGAACATAAAAATGTTATTCAGTGTCATTTTACACATAGACTATGAATTAAAAAAATGTATCTATCTATATCGAACAAATTAGTGTAATATTTTGATTAACAAATACAAAAATGGTAAAAATAAGCAATTACAATCTCGACATATCTTATTATAAAAGTGTGTGGGACCATCTGAAATTCGCAAAACAGGTAGGATTCATTGGTCTATTAGACGAACGTTTAGTTATTTTGGCTTGAACACTACACATCGTATTTATAATATTATACTTTGGTTGGATACTTGTGAACTTTGATAGGTAGGTAAATTGCACATATGCTATAAAAATAAATAAGAAGCATTAAATTTGCGTAAAAGTTTTACGATTTTTCAATGCTTAATTGACCTCAGCTTAAAATTTCTGCTAAAACGCAGAAAATTAAAGTTTTATTTAATATAATTTCGTTCTAATAGCGTGATTAAGTTCTGGTTTGATATCTAGAAAAATACCAAGATTTTATTTCTAATTATACGATTTTATTTTTCTTTTAAAAAGGATTTTTATTCCGGATTCTTGCCAGGCGTACCGACATAAATAGCCAAGCGACGCATTTTAGCGGAAAGTGCTAATGTCGCGCTGCACCTTTAGCAGACGTCCTTTGAAATTCGCGACATTTCCTTTCAGGAGCGCGCGAAACGCTTTTAATTTCAATTGAAATGTCCGCAAGGTTCCCATAATGCACCTGTTAATGCAGTTCCATTAGATCCGCGACTGCGGTGCATTTGCACTTTGTATGCACTTCAGCGGTTGGATTAACGTCCCTTGGAGCGGATTCCGCCCCCGTCTAAGTGAAAAATGGCGGCCCACCCGCCAGGAGTCAGCAATCGCGAGCAAATTGCCCCCGCAGCCTGGCTTGTTAAGTACTTGGGGAATTTGCGTTGTTATGCTAACCTGGAGGAGATGAACGTGTTTTATCATTTTAGGATCACTCCGGCATGACCTAATTATGTGCGAGGAGCTCCTGCGAACGGTGATGTATTGCCCTGAAGTCGGAGGAGCGCTAGGGCTCCGCCGCCGGAAGGGCCGGGGGTAACAAGATTAATTCATCTTGAAAGCAGAGTCGGTGATACGACTGAGCAGGCTTCTCGTTTGGTCCATTGCTCGTCGCACCACCCCCGCCATCTCATTTCTATCGGATCCGCGGAAAGTGGCAAAACATAAACTTCACCTACAAAATCATTTTCCATCGAGAAAAGCGCGCTGCTGGGGGGACGTGTGATGTATTAAACGAAAAGAACAGAAATTACGTGAGCAATCTTCCTTCCGGAAGAAAAAATATATAAGATTGGCTTCTGGCACCAACTTGATCGAGGTCTTGCCGGGCTTGGGGGGCGTTCGGGGCACGCCTAGGAAGACTCTGAATGTAATTCACGTTGTCATTGTGAGACACTTCTCAATCTTTTTGTGTCCAGGGCTATCGAGGTCGCTTCCGCGCCCGGCGCCCCATTGTCATCCCCCCGCCCCCCGAGTGATGGGTTTGGCTCCTTCTTTTTAACAACGACGTATTACTTATTAATGCTTATCACATATATTCCCCGAGTCTCGGAAATATGCTCCCTTTGATTTATCTCGACTTATTTGTCATTTGGGGAAAGTGCTTCTTAAGGCCCTCGGAGACTCCGCCCGATGTCCCCCCGGAAATACATGTTTTGTTGAATAATGACGTGTCGCTTCCCATTTGGCTCTTTGGTCCGCGGTTGCGGATTCTGCGGCAGAGGAGTTGTTTAACAAATTGGGGCCCTACACCATCTTTATGAAGTGCTCTCTTTAAAGCCCTAACGCACAGGGACGCGCCTGTCTAGGGGCATTAGGGGCTTGGCTGAAAGAAATTTGAATAAATGCGTCCATTGAAACTTTTTTCCATCCCCCAAAAAAACGTAATGCCATGAAAGACTTTTAGGTATTCTTTCGGTTCCATCGGGCAATATGAAAACCTCTGTAAGATACTTAAAGGAGTCCCGGAGCAATACCGAGGATATTTATTGAAGTCATTCCGCCAACTTGAGCATATTATGCGCTGACGGAAGAAAAGACATTGCAGACATAAAATCTGCAGCTGGGTGCAAGTGTAGTAAAGCACCCGAAATGTGGAAATGTTATTTATTTTACCCGGGTACAGTCCTGAAATGATTTCACCATCACAAAACATTCCGGGAACCGGGAAAAATGTTTGCCCTTCACGACCAGCAGCGCACTATATATAGTACCTACTATGAGAAAAATGCTGGAAACGAGTGCTCGGCTCTTTTAAGCCCCCGTTGCTTCTTAGGACTTTAAGACAATTTTTCCAAGATACCAGTGGCTCCTTTCCTTCCTTTCCTCCCGACTCTGGACAGTGTGGCACGATAAAATTTTAAAATATTGTAGATCTGCGGGCGACGTGACGTATTATGCTGCTAATTTTTTTCTTTTTTGTATAATGCACATGCCACTCTAGGCACATTCTGTGCAATATTTAAAGGGCTCAAGGCAGTAGCAGTAGAAGTTCTAGAAGGTTCTGCCTCGAGGAAGGCTTAGAGTCGCTATTGATGAGGTTTCTTGAACGCATCTTGCGGTTTCCGGTAAAATGGAAATGCATAATGCAGTTCCAAACATGTCCTGGAAGTAGGAAGAAATTTTGACGAACGGTTGAGGAGAATAGCCCTGAAGCAATCTGCTTGCTTTTCTACTAAGACCTGGCTGCTTTAGAAATCATGAATCATACGTTTACAATTTTCTGTTCTGTTCGTCCAATAGTAAGCCACCGAAATTAAATTATATACATACATATTAGAGGTAGAACATGAAATTTTGTCCTTTGGGAATTTTCGGAAATAATAGAGAGTTAAATATTCTGTTTTAATAAAAAATTCTTGTTCAACCATATTATTAATTTTATAAAATTTAAGTGTCTTTCAAAATTCGTGTTTCCAAAAATTTGTGAGCTTTCGAGGACTCTAGATTTCGAATATGCTATCCAAATTGTGAAATATAAAAAAACAATAATATCTGTTTTCTTTGAGTGTAAGTTAGTGTTTATAGCAAATTAAGCTAAGCTATTTCGTACAGAATTACATTTTATTGTATTCGTAGTTTCGACTAATAAACCTAATTTTTTTTTCTTTATAGGTAAGTTTGATAACGAGTTTATTATAATTTGCGACAAAGTGTGAGTATATTTAGTTTTATTTAATTCTATTTAAATTCATTTTAAATGGTAAAATATTAATTGGGTAGATAAATATAAAAAGAAAAAGTGTTTTTTTGAGCTAAGAAACTAATTTTGAATATGGTATCATCATTTCGTAAAAAGTTGTTCCAGTAAAGCAAACTTCATGGGATATTAATTTTATTATTAACTAGCGAATACCCGCCATGCGTTCCTACGCCTCAATAAACAAAAAAGTGTTGACTTTTAGTAGATTGATTGATTGATTGATTGAATAAGTAAAATATTTTTTATTGATATTTATTGTAATCCGTGTGGATACGATATTTTTAGTTTTTTCATTTGTTGCAAAAATGAACAGTATAGAGCAAGCAAACGTGAAAAACTTGGATTTTCTAGGAATCGTCCTTGGGCTCTGTTGATTTTCATTGCAAAGACAAGATACACTGGAAACTGTAGTCGTTGAAATCAGTGACCTCGAAAATCCTCAAGTAGCAACTTTGGTGAAAATCGTACAAACTTCAAAACTTAACAGTTCGCCATCTTGAATTTGTAAATTATGATAGTCGAGTTGAAATCAGTGACCCCGAAAACCCTCAAGTCCAACTTTGGTGAAAATCGCACGTACTTCACAATTTGACTGTCCCCCATCTTGAAATCGTAAATTTTGACACACAAAAGGCCGCCTAGTGCATTCTTTGCAATTTCATCAACACGTGGTAAAAATTTCAGGATGATTGATTGTGTACCAAAAAAAAACTCCCTTTTGTTTTTGTTATCTGTTTTGATTCACTGTCTAATGTTTTTTAAGAACGTGTTTTATACTCTTGGTTTATTTGGCAAAGCAATCTAAGAGAATGAGTACCAAAATTTGTTATTAAGGATAAAAAAACTTAATTAATTAATGTTTCAAAATTTTGCATAGATGTTAAAGAAACATTGTTTTAGAAGCAAACTATACAAGCTTCAACCCTTGTAAACACTAATGTTTATTTGGCTTCAAGTTTCAATAACAAATAAAATACTTTTCTGTACAAATGCTTGTTTAGAAGATTCTACAGATGAGCAAATATTTTGCAAAACAAATTTGAATAAAGTAGACGTCTTCCCAAAATTGGATTTTCACCTGAGTTCCAAATGAGGTATCTGAATCGGCATCGCACCACATCATCAGTTGGAAACTATTTCAACGCATTTATGCGAAATGGTCCCTCCAGCCGAAATAATCACCTCTCCATCATTTAAATTGCTGAGAAAAGCAACAAGCGAGCGGTTGGTCTGAACAAATTTTTATGGTCACCATTCAATGCCATTTTAATCGAAAATTTAGAAACAATGGGAGCACGAGGGATCTATTAAGTCAGCTTGACGTCAGCGGTGGCCAGCAGAAATGGTAATGGGCATCCATTGTAATCGAAATTGGAAATCAATATGGGCTCAATTTGGTAAGTTATGCCCATTACTCTTTCATTTGAGTGGATCTCCTAGCGATGGACTCCTTTAATCAACCGGGGGCCTCATCACGGCATTCCTGGGCGGGCTCCCGAACCCATCGCGGTAGACGTTAGCCCAGACAGCACGTGGCAAATCTTCATTTTGCCCGGAGCACGTGCAGCGCAGCTCAAAGCGATGGAACTAAATCCGATTCCCCGGAAAGCCAGAACTTCTGCTGTCAGTCAGCGATATAAAATATGATTACACTCCCCGAGCTAAGACCACTCCTGATGCTAATCAAATTTACGTAGAGTTCGGTTGGGGCCCCATCCTTCCTCGGCGGCAGCGCATCTCCAAGGCATCGGAGTCGAAGATCTATCCCGACTCGGGGGGGAATTATGCTTCTCCTCTGAATGACTTATAGATTTATGCCAAGAAATTACAGGTAAAACATTAAACCGGTTGGTTAGCCGCGTTAATCGCGTTTATTTTCACTTTCGCGCTCCACCAGAAATAACCGGGGGCGAAGTGACGCCTCCTTGGGAGACATTACGATTGCGGAAATGTTCGCATGTGGCAATGACTCCATTTGAGAACTTCCAAATATTTGACGTCACCGATTCTTTTGTATTTTAAAATTTTCGATTGGCGTTAATTCTGTTTCATATGAGTGGGCGGTGTTATGCTAATTAGCCCGTATGCTCACTTTCGAAGAGTAAACGTAAATAAAACATGACACCTTTGGCGCGTAAAGGTAAACTCCGAAATTGCCGAATTCAATTTTGGAATGGCGTACCGCTTCTGGCGGCATGTCACACAAACGTCGCGTCGTGCTGCAGACGAGCAGAAAAATGGTATAAAGTTTTTAATGCAGTTTTGCATATTCAGCGAAACATTACATCCTTGAGGGATATGCAAATGATAAATTAATTACGCCGTGTGTCACATGCAAAGTAGCTTCGATGTGTGAATACCGAAAAAGCCCTTGGGACTAGAGGTTGCTTTTAAATTAATAACTGAAGCCTTTTAGTGTACTATGAGTTTTGCTTGAATTAATTTTAAATTTATGCAGGAAGTAAAGATAGCGTGGCATAGGGTAAAGTGATAATGACTATTATATATATTTTAAGCACGAAAACCGGAAGATTTCTTTGGTGGAACATTTTTTTTTAAAAACAAAAACTGCTACGAGAGTACAAGGTAATAGTTGTTAGTGACTTGTTTATCTGCTAATGGTTTGCTTTTACTTTATAGATTAATCTAAATATGGGAACAATGTTACAAAAATTAGGCGGATTTTTATGCGAAATTCGTTTTTCTATTATTGTGCAGATATTTGTTCTATTGTCATAGTTCTCATAATTTCAAATGAAAAGTTCTCGAACAAAAGCTAACAAAATTCTGAAAGTAGGTGATATAATCCTTTAATATTGATTTTAAATTATCAGCATGTTTTAAGATTCTCACTACTTTATTTTGAGAAACTAGCGAGACAACATTTATTTTTGTATAGAGAACAGAAGTTCTGTAAAGTTTGAAATAAACTACGTGGTATAGGTCCCATAATAGATGTACCAAATTTCACTAAAATCGGATAAGAGGTTGAAGAGTTATGGCGGATGAGACATGCAGAAATGATATGAGGTCGTAATTTATTATTGACATAGGTGGGAATAATATTGATTATCTTCTAAAATTGCTCTTGAATAAAGTTTTTGAATTTTGAAATGTTTAAAAGATTAATGTGCATTTGAACATAATTTCTGCTTCGTTGCTTTCTTTAAATTAAGATAACAGAAAGCATAGACGACAGTTTAAACTGACACCCTAAGCTAGGCGGAGTGACGTGCATATTTTGCGATTTAAGTAGTAATTTTAAGCTAGTTCAGCAATTTGAAATTCCCTGGACACGCAGTAAGTAATATTTAGCGAAAATCTTTTTTCCTTTTCGTTATCGCGGAACAAGTCAGCTAATTTTGTGGGTCGAGTCGAGTGCAGTCGGCGCGGGGGGCGATAAGTAGAAAGCCATGTAGCTGGTGCCGTTGACAAATTTGCAATAATTAGAAAACGGTTTGGGTGAACATTTAATAGCGCTGTGGGAATGCCGTCTGAAATAATTCGCCGTCGGTATTTATAGGCGAACATTTGACACCGCGCGATTTGGACGGACGCCAGCGTGCTATGGACGCATAATTTCTGTATTAACTAGATATCAGGGCGTTGATTTCTGAAGTACGCTGCGCCGAATTGAAGTGTCTCAGTAAGTGCTCGCTTAAATATAGATTTCGAGAGTACAGCAAAATTCGCTTAAAACATGGCAAGTTCTTAATTTTAATAGACCTTTCAAAGTAGTTGTTATCATACAAACTTACAAAATGGTTGTTAACCGAGATCGTAAAAATTTATTGGTTTTCTCTTACAGGCTTCAATACTAGAGAATCTATAGATCTTGTGCTTTAGTGCTGAAAAATAGTTAGAAAGCTAATAATCTACAACTAAAGAAAATAAAAATGGTAACCATGTGTTTGAGGGTATAATTCCTGCCTTACTGCGTGGACCGCTTTGAGGATAGTTACCCTTGGAAATGAAAATTATTTGTATTTTTGTTAATAACACGAATACAAAAGACTTTTAAAAAGTCAACTAATTACATTTTTTTACAACTTATAAATTTTTTTGCATTAACTTTTTGACGTAAACTGGATATAAATCAAAGCAATTTGATTTTATTTTCACAAAATAAAAATTGTTTTATATGGGTTACTTTTTATAAATTTAAATTCGATTAAAATTTTTCCTGCCAAATCTGATCCAGATCGCAGCTATTATCATGCTAATCATTTTTCAATTTTATTTATGGTTTATGTATTCACCAATTGTGTGGTGGTATTAGATTTAAAATCATGGTTTTACATGTGCTTGTGACAGTTTGCAGCTTTAAATTAAAATGATTTTCACGTATCCATCTCCAATCAATATCTGATAATTTTTTTTATATTTATCTTTCTCACAAATTTCGAGGCGGTATCTTGGCAGTAAATTTTGAATTTGAATTCTTAGTTTTGAGGTTTTTTTGCCGAAGCGAAATGTCTAGTACTTACTTATATAAAATCCATTATGTTGCGATTTGAAATACGCGGATTTATATTTTTTCTCAATTCTTATTGAAAGGTTTCGTTTTCGTTCCGATGATAAGGACATTTTGCTGACTGATTACAAAATGTTTTAAATCCTATTATCTCAAAAATTAAAGTCGTAACCAAAAATGTCTTGAATGTTTTTCTGAGGCATATTAAACATTAAATTTCGTAGTTGTAAGTACATATATGGTCTTGTATGAGGGACAGAAAAGAGGATTTAAGTATTTCCAAGATCACTTTCACATGATTGCCTTTATGACCTATAAAAATCGATTAATGTGATCATTAAAAATGATATGTAGTGCTACGTAAGCCACTATGTAAGATAGTTAAATTTTCAGACTCGGACATCCTAATGAATTTCCCAGAAAGTTAAAAAACATTCTGCTCCAATGTTTTTCGTTTGTTTACATACATCTTGAATTGCTTGCAAATCAGATAGCATTCTAAAGAATTTGCATACATAAAGAAAGCACCTACGACTTTGGGTTTGCTTAAAGACCTACGCCACGACGGTCTTCTTTAAAGTCCTGCCACCAATTTGCAACAGTGACACATGTATGTGCTTGACCTAGTTCCTGGAGTTCCATAGAATCTACTGTCCGGATCCGAGTTAAAATTCCAGAACATGGTTTGTGGCGAATTTTCGCTGTAGACAATTTCCTATGTTCGCTCTAGTTAAAATAGCCCCGCTGTGCATGCGGCGGGGAGCGGTGAGGTTTGGTCTTTACAATTCAAAGGCTCCGGTGGCAGCCGGGTTTTGTTCCGCTGATAAACGGGGCTCAACCTGGTCATAATGACAAAAACATCCCTATTTTGTGGCGCTCTAAATCGCAACGTTGTCCCCGAATCTCCACAATTAGGGAGAAGCTTTTAGCTCTGGGGTTTCTTGTCTTCCGCTCCATGAACTCGACCCGAGCATGCACTTTGGTGGAAAAATTACAAAACATAAATCCCTCGAATTGGGCAAGTAAATCTCGGATGTAACATAGTCGTGGAATTTAAATTTAACAAAACGTGATTAATCGCATGGTGCAGTCAAGTGGCGTTTTGGCGCTGCAGGAGTAATTTAAAAAGAGTTCGGCGCCAAAAGTGCGATAATTGAGTCAATTATCAGATTTTTGCCGGACGATCGGATTTATTTTCGCAATGGATTTATTCAAGAGTGCTCGACGAATTCTGCTAATGATGATTGTGAGGCGGCGGAATTGTCTGGAGGTGGGAAAAACCATCCAGAGCCGGTTTAATTACAGGGTTACACCTCGGAGTTGTCTACGAGTGTAATCATTAGATATCGGCTTTATAGCGGGCGTTTGGCTCAGCCGAACGAAGTTCCTTCCATTAAGATAATGAATTGACTGTTTTTAGATGCTTATAAACGACTTCTGGATGAGCCTTGCAATTCCTCGTGAAATTGAAGTGCTTTACTGATTTTTCCCGTGGTGGGTGGAGAAAAGCATTTGGATTGCAAATAACTTAGTTAGTCAGGTTGCTGTCGCATTAGATATTCTGGAAAAAATATATACGATACGATTTTCACAGATACAATTGGACGAAAATAATTGTGTCATTCTTACATGCTTAGGACTATTTCTTGCTAATCAAAGCAATGGGAGGAATAATGCAATAAGGACTGATTCAGTTTTGTTTAATTTAATTTAGACATTTGACATAAAACAGCAACCGTATTGCCTAAACATAGATGATTTGTTCAGATGATTCGAGAAACAATCAGCGAGAGTGCACGTTATTTTGGTCAAGAAATAAATTATTCTAACAGCAATGAGCATTTATAAATATTTAAAATGTTCCTAACAACGCGAAGTCTAAAAGATATTTTTTGTTTTTCCAATTTCAATGTATATATTTGGCTACTACTGTATATGTAACTGAAATTGGGAAAATAAAAGTGCTTTTAGATTTAGGTTTTAGGAAAATTTTTAAATGTTTATAAAAGTTCAATTTTTTCATTAGATGTGTATGGTTGTCGATTTTGTATTCAATTGGAAGGATTGTGGGTGAAATGGGTTTAGAGCCCATAGAATTTGAAAGTTTATTTTATTTTAAATTCTTTCGTTTAGTAATAAGATTTGGTTCTTTTATTCTGTCAACGAAACTCTGTACCTACTCTACAAATGTATACTTAATTGTTGACACAAATTTCAATTCTGTTAGTTCTCCACCCAAATTCCATAGAAAAGTGTCCATCAGCCTTTATAATAACATTTTTAATTTTGCGAAAAGAACATTAAACTGCCTTGACTTGACAATTATCCACATTGCTTAAAAATAATTATGGTGTAAGAATTTTTTACGTTCAAGATTTTAATTTTGGAATGGTAATCTTGACTATATGTATACATATATTATTTTAAAAAATTTGCTATTTAATTTAAGTACAATTGGATCCTTAAATTCTGCCGTCCAGATAGTAAAGGTTTAATTTGTGTTAAATTTATTTATTAAGAATAATAAAAAGATGACGATTATATACATATTGTTACAATTTTGCCAGCCGCGCTGCTGGCTGTGAAAATTGTACAATCGATCCCTCATTGCAACTCTGATATAGGGGACGGATGCATTTTTGACATCTATTTTGGAGGATAAATGCCCGTCTGCCGAGGCAGACGAGCCCAAAAATGGTTGACGTTTCAAACTGGGGCACTGGCCAGATCTCGTCAGTGTGGCTGAATGGCCAATACGCCACACGATCGTGTTGATCGAACACCGGTCCCTATATCCACTTGATTCAAATTCCAAGTGTGAATTACAACGAAGGGAAATTTTGTAACATTTTACATGCCTCCTTTTTAGAAGTCTTTTTAAAATTCGAGGCAAACATAAAACTGTATACATATGTACATTCGTTATGGTTGGCTTAATTTTAATCTTAAAATTGATTAAAATGATTCGTCTCTCAAAGTACGATTTTTTGCAGGACTTATATACATATAGGTACACAATATATTTTTCGCTTTATGCTTCTATACGCATATTTATGATTTTCAATACACGTCTACACGAAGGAAAAAAAATATCTTAAGAAATGTCGATTACAACGTAAAAGAAATTAAATTCAATAATTTCAGAGGTTGCAAATATTTTCTTATTTAAAAAATGGTAAAATTGTAGGCGTAATCTCTACTTTTCTCTCTAAAATTATGTGCAAAAAAGTAAGAATAATACTTTGCACTCTAACATTTTTTGGCCATACCCAAGAACCAATTTCTATAAGATGTTCTCTAGACAGCGTAAAAAGTGTTTTTATTTTATTTTAAAGCTTCTTGCCGTCTACGCACATTAAGCGATAAAAACAACAAATTAAGATGTGAGCACCCTGGGAAAAAATGTTTCATTGATTACCCCTGGGCACTTGACTCCCTGAGAACCCACGGGATGCGCACACTTAGTCTCAAGAAAATTTCCTTCGAAACTTTAAATAAACTTCAAGCTCAGAAATGTGAATGAAAGTTCGTTTGGTGATGTAAAAATAGAATGCACGATATTTTGGCATTGGTCAAGAAAATTATATCACCTAGCCCCTGAGCGTTCTCCCTTATCGGGTTTGAGCAGAAAGTTTTTATGGAAACATATCTAAGAATTTTCATTGCAAAATATAGTTTTAAGCCGCCTCCGCATAAAGTTGGGCACGTGAGATGCTGCCAGTTGGAGATAAAATTTAATCAGACGGTATCCGACGATATCCGCTTTAATGTTGACCTAGAGAACCGAGAAAACTCGGGCTTGAGATGGAAAATTGTTCCTTTTTCACCTGGAAAAATTGGGGACAAGGTATATTTTATTTATGCGATTTATGCGACGATAACTGAGCTGGGTACGGACCAGAAATTTCAATACCATGACATCGATAAATATCGCAAATAAAATTTATCGATTTTTGTACTTTAATTTTTCAAACTTCCTACACTGAAAAAAATGTTTAGAATATTTATCTAAAAAACTGGGCATTTCATCTAATTTTCGTAGGTGTTTTTCAGCCAGCCAAGTCGATTAGGTGCTTTACCTAATTTGAAATAGGTGATTTATGTTGTAAAATTATCTACTACAATAGCTCGACTACCTACAAGCTTTAGGTGAAGGATCAATAAAAAGTAGGCAAATTTCCTATTTTATCTATCTACAATAGCTCGACTACCTACAAGCCTTAGGTGAAGGATCAATAAAAAGTAGGCAAATTTCCTACAAATTGTGAATGCAAAAAAAGTTAATCCCGTACGGCTTGAATTTTAACCTTGGCCCTGCGTATTGTGGTGGCTCTTTGTTCTTATTCTTACTCACCGACCTACACCAATTCCGATGTCTTTTTAGAAAGTGAGATATTCCTGACCCTGGGTAGATTCGAACTTGGAACTCCGGAGTGGAGAGCTTGTTGCTCTAGCCCTGAGCCATTCTGAGCAATCAACACACATAGGGTTTTAAAGTTTATGAGTAACCGCGTCTTTTCATTTTTTCTGTATAATCTGTGTATTGTACAAGATTTCCCTTCACTAAGCTACACTTCGAATTTCAATCAGGCAAATTCAAATTATTTATGTAATTAGATATTTTACCTAAACTGAGAGTTAATTCTCCAAAACTTTTATCTGACAAAAGACTTTTTTTTATACAAGGCAGAATTAATTCTACCTTGTTTTTTTGTTTTTCGCGGACTCGGGAATTTAAACCCCTATTGGGCTTTCTTCTGCATTTTTGTTTTTATGTTATTATTTATTTGATATATATTTTTTACTATTTGTAATAAAAATACCTAAGATTGTGGAGTTATTACCAACTTACTCAAGTCAATTCATCTAAATCTGTAGAGTTTTTACCTAATTATTTATCATCTATATCGGAATAGACGATTTTCCTAATTTCGTTTTTTGCTATGTCGGTGTTTCTTCTAAAATGTAGATGAATTTACTATAACACTGCGTAAATTTAGGCACCTAAACTGATTTAGGTAGTTCATCTAATCACAAATGTAAATTTGGCGAGAAATAGTGGAAAATTTAACTAATTTGTCGGAAATTCATCTAAAGACTATTCACCTAACTGACTTTAGACAATTGCTCTAAAATATTTTTTTCAGTGTATCGCGTATGCAAATTGACCGCGAGATTCGCTTGATTAAGCGGCGGCAGAATTTGCATAAATAACCGCGCGCCGATGTGCTTGCCGAATTTATTGGATTAGAAAAGGCAAACAGTTTGAGCCGAATTATTGATGCCCATTAATATGCATTTTGGTAAATTTCGCGTTATCAGGAAGAGTGTATTAAGGTGCCCCGGCGGCTCGATGGTGGGCCACAGTTCCCGGGCAGCGGCTGCTCTTGTTTTATGCTAATGCTCGTGGTGCACTCCGGGTTTGAATATAAATGCGCCCGTGTGGCTGCGAATAAACATATGTTTCCAATTTAACATCGCATCTAATGCATTTCGTTCGTTTACTTTAAATGCTGCGCTCATGTGCTTCCGGCTGCCGTCCAATTCTGGGCGCGATGCACCCACTCCCACGCGTTTTCCACATTTTCCACGTGCTAAGCGATGTTCGGCGCAAGAGTGGCGCCCCCAGCTCCACCCGGAGGGCTAGTTCAAGTGGAAGTCCCAGCCCTTGCCACCCGAGTTGGGGATTGGCAACATTTTAGGTGCAAAATTCATGCATGCTCCTGTTTTGATATATTTCCGCGCATACATTACGTAATTGCGAGCGCTACATAATGCGCGGATGAAATTTGTTGCGCTTTGATCTCGGCTTGTTCTAATGACACCAGATTTGCACTAGTTGCGCACATTCCGCACTTTCTGGAGCTTCTACATACTTAGCTACGCTCGTTGCTGTTTCCAATTTGTTTTCGTCTGGGAAGTTTAGCTGCGAAATAATATTGACTTTTGTATCTGATGTGGAGACAAACGCGACAGAGTGCGGCTTGTAAATGTTTTTCATTTTCTATTAGCGGCTACTTCTACTTTGCTAAGTGGTTGTTGGTTCAAATGGTTGAACGTATAAAAACAACTTTAATATTGTAAAAAGCGTTAAAAGTCGATCAAGTGTAAAGCTTAATAGGCTGGGATTTTTCCTAAATGCGTTTTCATCCATAACAACTCAAAGGGGTATGGAATTTCTTTCATTGGCACATGGTTTGACTTTTCCTTTGGACATTGAAAAACAAACTCAATATACCTACATCAATAAAAATTTAAAATATTATATAATCACTCTTTTAGATAAAAGTGGTAGGTAAAGATGTGTCTGACTTCGACGACAATATTGAAAGTAATTTGATTGAATCGATTTTAATAGGTGTGGTGTCGAATTTTTTTCAATTTAAATTGATTATAATTTAATAGTGATAATTAATCTGGAATTTCGTTCCGTTTTTTTTTTATTAAAGTACCGCGTTTTGAAATGACGGACTGACTAATTAGTACATTGGGGTTTTTAAAGTCGTTAATTTGAAACTTTTATCTAAAGCTTTTGTGATGTCAGTATTTAGAGGTAAGCGTATCATATATAAAAGAATTACTTACTTTAATTTCATTAATTTAATTTTAATGCTAAAGCCTTTTGTGGTTAATAACTAATATAAATTAATTCGCTACATTTCTGAAAGACACAATATTCTGGGCTCTATCGTGAAACTATTCGAATGAATTCGTGTGCGAAAATTCAGCATATTCGAGTGCTTTTACACTTAAGTGTATTTCTAAAATTTGTGAATGAGTTTTTTCGAATTGAATTTATTTGAGTGGTTTGTAGGCAAGCGAACTATCAAAAACTATGCGAAATATGGAAAAGCGTATGCAATTTAGAAAATATTAGTTTACTATGCAATCCATATATTTACATAAAATGAAAAAAAGATGGAATTTTCTTGATCATTTTTTTAGTTTACTAAACATAATTGAAATAATTCAACACATTCAAATATTGATGGCCACAACCTAAACGAATGAATTAATTCAATGAATGAATGAATAAATGAGTGAATGAATTAATGAATGAATGAATTTTTATCTCACAAAAAATCTGGATCAAATATAAATCTTTATACTGAATTATTACCACAAAATTTCGAGTGACGACAGTGATTTATTTCTTCTACTATGTTAGACTGCTACATAGATTATCTGAGATATTTATTTTTGAAAAATTGTCCTCAGCGTCAGATACAAACAATACTTAAAAAAATAAAAATGCGTGAGTTTAAATTTAAGAAGAATTTATATGCTGAAGGTGGCGATGCGTGCAGACGTTTTTCAACCACCAGATATAAATCCTCCGAATATTTGATGTGCTCATATTTGTGCGTGTCTCCTTTTTGAACTAAATTGAAATGAAACAGTCACTGAGCATTACCAAATTCCGATCATTTCACTCAGCGAGTACGTGTCGTCCTGATGGAAATATACCCAAAAATACTTCGGTGTTAATATTTTCCGCTTGATCGCATCGGTGGTATTCAAAATAAACAGCCGTTGACATACAACGAAAATAAATTCACTTTTTAATTCGAGCCTGAAACACGCGTGTGCACCGCCGCGGTGCCGGGCCCCACCGAGTCTAAATAAATTCCACGTCCATTCAACATAATTAGAAAATGGCTACAATTTACTTTTGGTGCTTCTCCGGGCCATGGGAACCTTTCGAGCAATCAACTGTCATTTGCTGCTTTAATAGAGCCACAGGGGAGAGGAACCTCGAGATTCGCCGCGGATTGCATCAATTGCCTTCGCGCGAATCGCCGAAACAATTATAGCTAATAACGCGGTCGGTTGAGCGGTAGCAGTGCGCTAGCCGATGGAAGATTGGCGGGGCTCTATCCGCCGCCGCCGAGACACCAGTGACCAGATATGCAAATTCAAATAATAAATAGCTTTCGCTGATTAGCATCCGACCGCGACTGAGTCGCCCGGTCCTCCCGGGAGGATGCCGTCCGGCTAAGTGTCCACTCCGGGATGATGATGATTCCCTCATCTTCGCGGACAGCGCTTTATTTATCTTATTGGCAGTGCCAACATTCTTAAGTGACTCATTGAGCGCGACGCGGCGCGCATACATCGCGGCCGCGGTGGCGGGCATCTTGCCGGAAAAGCACGTAGCTGCGGTGGCTGGGGTCCAACGTCATTCGAGGCCTCCGCGGTTCGCGTCGCTGTTTTGCCGCGCCTCATTGAGCCACTCGGCTGCGCGGTCATTTACACTGACCAATGTCGTTCTACAAACTGTTCGATGGCGGCAGAGCGCGAAAATCGCTTCCCATTATGCTTTTAAACAAATGTTCCCTATAAATTCAAATATCGTCATTTAATAAATTAAGAGAACTGGTCAAGTGCTAGTTGTACTCGCGCATTGAGGGTTCTGTATAATGGCAATTCCTAAAAAAGTAGGTATAGCAAGAACTTTTAATCACGATTAGAAAAAATTTCAACTTGAAAAATTTTGTAGATTCTCATGAAATTTGCATTTTACAGCATACGATATTCAATAATTAAATCTGGTATTTTAAGTTAGCGATTCCGAAAATCCCCCTGTACTTATTTTTATGAAAATCGTTCAAATTTTGTGAAAACTTCCTAATTACTTGTTCGATTGAGAGCCCGAATCAATAGGTCTGGATTCCTCATTGATGAGATATGCTGTTATAAGATTAAAAGTAAAAAATTTAAATGTTTACAACATATATTTTGAACTATGTACTTATAAAAAACTGTACATAAAGGCAAATTACATGCCAAAAATCACAATTCTTTGCATTCTGAAGGTATAAGATCTAAACCCGAAACATTTTCATTCAGTGTTATTAATTAACAAAAGACTAATGAACAACGTTTAAATTGTTCGTTTATTCATATATTTTCGAAAGTATAATCGAAGAAATTTCCCCTAGATGGTGCTAAATTCTAGAATTTGGCAGTTCAAGTTTCCGCATATAATTCTTCGAAAACATATAAACATGCTGCTTTTGTTTTAGTATATTTTGCTATTAAAATTAAAACCAAAATATACCAAGTTAATATTAAAATGTAATTACATCTTCGTAATTTTAACAATATAGTAGATTTAATTAAGTGGCACTATATAAATGTCTCGATTATATTAGCATATAGGATATTCCATATTATTTATAATTTGAGCTGCTTTTTAGCAATTTGGGATACTGTATGTAGGCGCGATAATTTACATTAACCAATGTCGTTCTGCAAACCATTCAATGGAGACAACGCTACGAAAATAACTTTCCATTATATTTTAAAATACTTTTTTGCTATAAATTCAAACATCGAGCTCGCGTTGCGTCGCAGTCGCCTCGTCGTTAAGAGCTGCCATCCCTTTTCGGCACGGCGACGGCCGCAATAATTGGCAGCCCGCAAATTATGCATTATTCCGCCCGGGTTTTATGGCCGCTTAATCATGTTCCCCCCATTTGCGTATGTCGGCTCCACTCTTGCCCACATTACAAGTGAATTAATTCATTCGCTCTGGAAGGGTCACCCGCGATTATCGCTTTCCCGACCGATACTTATTATCAACTATTTCAGGCTCATTTGCTGCGTCGGGCTCAAGGAGGCGGGATTGGCGGAGTCAGTGGTTAACTCTGGTTTCGCTCAAAGCGACCATTGTGGCTCTGTTCTAATCGCGGTGTAATCGTTGTTTTCTTGGGCAGCAAATGATTAGTCGCACTGCGGAGTTACTAAGGCGCCGCAATCAGAGTAAATCATTTAACAGACTTTAATATTGTAGAGGCTGTAAAAGTACACGCCGTGATTTGAAACATGAACAATATTTTTAAAAATCAGAATGGAAAACAAACATGAGTAAGCTTCAAACGAAAATCGAATCGTTCGTATACTTATTTAGATAATTAACGTCCAAAGGGAGCTGCATTTTATAGTAGTGTTTATTCGCAGGCTTTTTTAAGCTTGATTCAATCCTGGATTAAACCTAGTTTAAGTCTAAATTATTTTAAAACTTAAATTGGTTGATTTAAGCAACAATATCAACAACTTTTGCCCGTCTTATACATAGTAGCTCGACTCTAACCCCGCTAAACTTCTCAACATGAGACTTAGCTAGGTCAACTTTGCTCCCAAAATCATCAGAATATGTAATTAAAACCGTTTGCGAGAGTAGAAGAGAAAATTAATACTTTAACTTAAAAATACGTCGATTACTAAAATTGGTTTTGTTATAGCAACCCCGTATAAAAAAAAAAAATAAAAAAAAAGGGTTTTGAATAGAGGTTCTTAAATGTTTAGGCAATAGTGTGAATGTACTTTATGTTGTCGTTATGGTTTCACGCGTGAGGGAACTAACGTTTAACTAAAATTGCAAAAATTCAGTTTGCTAAAAAAGGTTCTTCCAGGGGTAGTCTTGAAATGTTTAGAAACTCAATTACATCCTAAGCCTAAAGGAAGAGGGTTTTCCTTGCCAGGAAAGGATGCCAAATTTGAGCAATTGGATTTCCATAAGGGGCATTCAATTTACATGTACTTTCGTCGTTAAAACGATGTAGAAGCGTACGTGGCTGAATATCCTCTGAATTATTCTCGAACGGATCTGCGGAATAATCGGAAATTGTTTCCCAACTAGCCAGGAATAGCGTAATAGATAAACTGTCGAAATCTAGACTAGAGCAAGCGCAACTTATAATTTTGGCGAAATTACTTTCTTTTTGCGCTCGACGGCCTGAAAATTTCGGACGAAAACTAATTTCAATTTGGTAATGTCAAAGGAGTTTCTCCAGGGAGTTTGGATGGTTTAACTTGGGTTCAGAAATGTGGAGCGCATGTTGCCATACCACAGACATCTCTATAGCTTGATAGGGTTGCCACTTTTTGTATTTTATATTTTACACATATAGATAAGTACATTATATATGTAAAATAAATTCATTTAATGTTGAAAATTTTTAATGTGTCTAGTGCATACACATTTATTTAATACATTACTTAATTGAAGTCATTAAAAAAGGCTATTGCATATTATCGAAATAAGTTATAATTTTAACTTACTACTAAAATTAGTAACTTAGATTTTTGTCCGATTGCCGAAACCGTCATAATTCTGACAAAAAAATGTAGACTGAAAAAAATCCCGCCGTCGCAGCAGATATCATTTTTCTCTTATTTGTTGGGACTTATTGGGCATATATTATCTTAATTGGCATATATTTGTAAAAGGAAAATATTTAGTTAATAGGCATTTTGTAAAAGGAAAATATTTGTCAATAGACATTTTGTAAAAGAAAAATCTTTAGTTAATAGGCATAATAATTGCTTTTATAGACGGTGTGTGGGTGTGTTTCTTTATTCATTCGGAATATTTGGAATACTCAATTTTTTTTATTCATCTAAAGTATTCCGAATATTTTGTTCTGTTGTAAAGGAATTTGAATTTGTAATTAAAAATCCGATTGATATCACTTATGGATAGAGTTAATGAGGATCTACATGTCACTTTTAATTTTACTGCAAAAATGTGAAGAATTTGACATAAAATCGATTATTTTCTTTAACTTAAATACATTTACAATTGTCAAACCTATAGAGCATTTTGTGTTTCATCAAACTCTTATGGTTTGGTTAGAATATGTAACAAAGTGAGGGGTAACGGGCAGAATAATATTTTTATTAAAGGGAATTTTTGAAACAGCTGAATTCATTATTTATCTGAATTTATAAGTTCATATTTATTGATTTTACTTCACGGGTCATGCAATACCTAAGCGATTAAATTTAGCGGGTTAATTTAAATAAGTACTTGAACTCAGTTTAGCTCAGGATTTAAGCTTGTGAGGGTGGTTTAGGTTTGTCTGCTTTGGATGGCATAATTGGTTTGGTGCTCATGATCTATAAAAGGTGTTTTGGAATGTAAGAGGGGTTCTTCCGGTTCCGCCACTGTTCGCGAATGTGGAGCTCGCGAACCTCCGAAGCATGGGGCTGGGAAGATTCGCCTGGGCGGCGCGGCCCGTCGATTCTGTCAGCCACTGTGGCAGATGGGATCTTATCAAGCCGTGGCGTCCGGCGGCGATGTACCAAGTCGCGAGTGCGCATGGATGGCACCAGAAACATGTGTGGCGCTGGGGGCCCGTGGGGCTGTCTAGCGCGGGGCCCCAGCTCCAGCTCCGCTCGGCTGGAGGCTCGCGGAACGCCGGAGCGCTCTAGCTGTTCTCCAGCGGTGTCCAGTCCCAGTTCATCAGAGCACCTCAAGTAGTCAAGTGGCGTTTTTGGAGCTTTCGGAGCTTAAGTTTTGCATCTCTTGGCCCGAGACTCGGTTTTTGTTGGTTCCATCCTCCTCAGGCCCGGTCACTCGTTTATCTGCAGAGTAAAAATAATGTAAAAAGAAGCGAAGTCACGGAATTCCTGGGAATTTCGCAGCCATTCAGAGCGTTCTTCAGGTGTGAGTCAGGCAGGTGGCGTCGACGGGCGATTCGAGACCTATTGATACCATCCTCCTTCTACCTGGTGGACTTGTTGACCTCGTTGCGAAGGGCCGTGGGGCTGAAGCCGAGTCCTTTTTTCTGGTGTTAAATAGCATTCCACTTCGCATTCAGATTCTATTTAGCACTGTCGACGTCGTCGGTTCGTCGGGCTCGAAATAGTCGCTCTGTCGCTGAAGAAAACGCAAGTTTTAAGTCGCAAGTCGCAAGTCACAATTCTTAAGTCGGAAGGAGGAAGTCGCTGTTCTCGGGTTTCGTCTTCTTCTGCTTCTGTTCTGCAGAATTTCTGACCTTTTGTTGACGGTGGTTGTGCCGCTGTGCTTGAGCGCGTCACAACAGCGGGGTCCACTTCTTGGGGCTCCGTGAAATAGAATCTAACATAAAAAATATATATATATATAAAATAAAATAAATTGTGATTTGATATCGGTGGAGGAGTGTGTTGGTGATTGGCCTCGCGAGACGCGGTTAAGTAACAAAGCGCCTTCGATTTCGCGCTTTGTGTTTACCCAAGTGGTGCTACTTTCTTCTAATAAAAAAGTCGTCACCTTACCTGGGGGAGGGAGCACCAAGTGCTTCCAGTGAACGATTGATAGTTGGTTTTTTTTTTTTAAAAATAGAAGATATTTTTGCCCTGTTTTGGTTTCTTGTTCTCGTTTCGGTCTTATAAATAAAATCAGTGAGAAGTTTCTTAGTGCGCGGCCAAGTGCTTCTCCAGAAGATCTCGTCGATTGAAATTTTTTAATTAATCCGTCGTTGTGCGCCCCAGTGTCGCCGTGAGAGAACTCGACCTGAATCAAGGTTGGTATTATTCTGGGCATAAATTGGCCAGTATTTTTTAATTAGTACCCAATTTTTTTAATTTTTAATTTTTTTCGTCTAAGTCCCTCGCAGTTCATTCATAATTTTAGTTGGCCCCCATTTTCCCGTCGAAGAGGCACGGGGCAGGGGATTCCAAGAAGCTCGTGAGATAAGGAGGAATTTTCGTGAGCGTTTTACTGGAATCAATAGACTTTGTTGACAAACTTTTAAGAAGAGGTTTTAATAGGAACGCGCGATAATTTCAGCGATAGGCGCGTTTTTCACGAAACTGGAGCAACATAAGTGCTCTGGAAATAGAAATAAAAATAGAAATAGCTCCTTGAAAGCACTAAACTCACTTCCAATACAGTTAATTTTCTTTGATTAATGCAATCGCGAATAGACCGCTTTTCTTCCGCGAACGACGGAGCTGCACCGCATAATGAGGCAGAGGTGCCAGTGACCACCTGATTACAAAGGTGAGCGCGAAAAATTGTGCCAATGAACTCAATCGAATGCAGTGGGTTTCATCGGCCGCGCTTTTATTCGGGCTAAATTAATAAGACTCATATCGGATCGGTCGCTGGAATTCCTCGCTTTGAAATGTTTACGAGGCACAATGACCGCACCGCTTGGAAAATTCTTAGACGTTGACTACCCTCGAAATAAGAGTGTGTCATGCAATTAAGTGGATTTGGCACGAATAAAATAGATTTTCAAAAGAATATTATTAGAACGTCGACGAATATTTGGGGACATTTAGTTTTTGCTCTTATAGGCAAAATAATAACAATGGATTTCCCACGATACACTGACATTATCAAGATTTCTCAGAAAGTGGAGAAACGAATTTCTTTATTTCTTGCTTATTAACTTTGAGGGCAGGGAACTTTATTACAAAAACGCAAATTTTATTAAATTCTGTAGAGCAGTTAATAAGAAAATCGAATAAACAGGATCTTAGGGGTTTAATATAAAAGCCTAAACAATTTTGAATCGAATTTAATTGAAAAAAAGAAGGACAAGAGCGAAGTTTGTCACATAATAAACCTAAAATTTTCATTTACCTATGTAACAATAAAAAACGTTTTTCGGACTTTTATACATATGTATACATATGTATAATATGTATATAGATAAGTAAAAATCTACTAAAAATATCAGTGCCTTGAATATTAATTTTTATTATATGTAAGTATTTGAATGACACGTTTTTGTTTAATTTAAGCATTATACACAAGTTGCACTAATTTTAAATAAACTTAATATATGTACAAGTAGAGATAATACATTTTTTAAATTAATCGTTTAATTCATCATCTGATTAATAATCTGTAAGAAACAATTGCAACACGATTAAAATAGTCAGATATAATGGATTAGCGATATGATTAATCATGAGTGGAGTGCAATAATAGCTGTGTTTTTTTGGTGATATGATCTGAATCTCAAATTTCGCATTAAATTGAATTAATTGTTTAAGCTGTAATCTACAACAAAGTTTTTTAAATTTGTAAAAAATTCATTAAATTGCAACGATTTTTGCCCATCTAAACTTCAAGTCTTGCAAATTTTACTGGATCTAGTTTTTGACGTAAATTGGATTTAAGTCAACGCAATTTGATGCTTTTTTCACGGAATCAAAAAGTTTTGCTAGGAGTCACTATTTGCACAATTCAATTCAAAATTTGCTGCGAAATTTGATTCGGATAAAATAACCAAAAAAAACACAGCTATTGTAACATAATATTTTTCTATGAATAATAAAATAGTCGTCGATTTATCGGAAGGGAATCATATGAATATTCGATTAATCAAATTAAATTTGACTAATCGATGACAGCTTTGTGTAACAGCTTAATAAAATATATAGGTAACAAAAATGTTTTCGAAAATTTCCAATCTCTTTGCAGTTAAAATTTATTGAACAAATATTTTTAATTAAATTTCAAAAAATTCTACTAAACAATATTTTCTAAATATTCGTGTAGGTATCTTATAATTTTTTTTAAGGATATTTTATTTTTTTGATATTTAACTGTGTTTAACCTTTGAAGTGCTACTGTGAGGCTCAATTATTCGGAATTATGGATCTTGGTCTGAATGGACTGATTGAAGAGATTCCGAGTCCAAAAGTGCTCTTTTGGAAAAAAAAAAAATAATCGAGAGGAAAGACGATTCGGCTAAATAGGTACTTAATTTTCTTATTCTGCAGTGACACACATTTCAAAATCGATAGGATTACCAACCAGATCCTCTTCCCGAGGATTGGAAAGGATTTGCTGAATATAGGAGCAATTTAACCTTCTTTCCCTGTTGCTTGCTAATTCGTCGGAGGGACTTAATGTCGCTCGGAAAGCGTTCTGATAAAGCGATTCGCTAGCTTGCCTTTTGTTTTTCGATAGATTTAGCTGAGCGAAAAAAGGGCAAAAATTGATGAAATTGGGGGAGGTGATAGAATGTGATGGGGCTGATGCTAACAGCTAAAATTATATTTCAGTTCGTCTGAGTGGGAATAATAAATTAACTAACATGTCTCTTTTAAGGCCTTTATCTGCCAGTCGTAGTAAGTTTCATACTTGTTTTTATGTGTTTAACATAGAAAGTTAAGAAATAATATGGAAAAGTACCTAAATCGTCCGCGTATTATACTTTTTATTTCTAAGTTTACCCAAAATTTATCGCATCAAAAGATAGTGGAAATATAAATTAGTTGTTATAAATTTCGAACCCCGAAAAAAGTTGAAATTGAAGCTGAGACATATTTGTTTGTCTGCACTTGCAATTTGCTTTACATTTTTGTTTTCAAATGGCTGAATAAATTAACTATACTACGCTTCTATCTGATAATATGAACGAGCGCACATTCTGAAAAGTCCCAAATTCCCTGAAGGTGATCTGAATCATATCCCACTTATGATTCATTCAGTATTTTCCAAGTGTGTGTTGGTCATACTAACATCCGGCACTCCAAATACAGTCCAATTGGCGGAAGTAAACAAAATTATTATTGCTTGTCCTCAACTGATTCAGTAGACGGTGAGCTTCTGAAAATTTGATATCGCATCATCGCATAAACAGACGCCCTGTAAATCACGGCTTGGCGCTGGGAAACTTGCAAAACATCTGTAATTCAATATCGAGATGATAATTGCCGGCGATGATGCTGTGAGGCTGTACCGAGGAGCGTCGTTGTCTCATTGCTTATTCATTGCAGTTCTAATTCAGCTCGTCGGACTAGGCGATAAATCGTGTTTACACGCAAGATGACAATTATCTAATTTGGTGCAATTCAAACTTTGGCGGCCTATTTTTATTTCAATTTAGCTCCCGGCTATGGATTCCAATCTATCGATACACTATCAATAAACAAAGATAACTGCCATTCGAAGTGTTTGTTAGATAGATCGAGACAAGAGATATTAATTTACAAGTTATGTAAACTTAATGATATCAGTGAAGATGCTCTCAACTGAAATAACAATGGAAATTTTCCTTACACAATAATTTGCAATCGATTTGAGTCGAGGAATTGTTCTTTTAACAAGTGCCTTCGAAGATATTTTCCCTAACGAGCTTTGCAATTCAAATTAAATTAAGTTCTGTGCCTTAAAAATTTTCTGAGTCGTAGAGTTGCTTGTTCACCTGCAAGAGACACATATTCACAAAAGGGAATTTAAATCGTCACCCACAAATCAAAGGCCTGACGGACGAAACGTGACACATTTTGCGCACAATAAAACTTTTAAGGGCACAACGAATATTTAATTCGAAGCCCCGAAAAGTGTCGTTTGCCCGATTCTGGGCTCAAAATGTTCACTCATCATGGCCGGAAGATTGACTCCTGGGGCTATTCAAGTTTAATGAAGCGGAATGAGTTATTATCGCTACAAAAACAACTCTAGGCAAAATCAGAGACCATGAAAACGTTCTACTGAATTTTCTGTGAGAAGGAAATAAATTTGTTGTAAAAAAATGGATGCTCTGATTTTGATTGAGTGACTTGAATTTGATTGAAGTATGGAAATCGCAAAGGTCATGGACGTGTGGGTGAATAAATATCTATTTCCAGAAATATTGAAACATTTTAAAGCTGAATGTTATGCTACATTATATTTTATTTTAGCTGATTTAATAAATCTGATCAGTAGAAAATCGATAGTCTATGATATCAATAGTCACAAACTTCGTTTTGTTTTGGTGTAAGTCCATCTTAAAATCAGAAAAACGAAGTAATTTTGGACTTTTGTTTTTTATGTTTGACCACTAATGAAATTTTTTTTTTCAAACTTCTTACCTTTGGATTGTAATTCATTTTCTTAGGTCAGAGGTCGACAAAAGTTTGTGGCCATATTTGTTAGCTACTTCTGAACTTAGGAAAGTTTATAAATTTTTCATTTATTTTCTAATATTTCTTGAGCGACTTTCTCGTACATGAAAAATTTGTTGTTAATTAATATTAAATCATAAAAATTTTCAATAACCGAAAGAGAAAATTTAAAATATATTAAAATTTTACGATTTAAGAGTGGAGCTTGATAAGAGCTACATTAAATGCACACTTCCCTACGATGCATTACATGGAAATGACTGTTTAACGGAGATCCATAATGAGGATTTTTACTTCAGGTAAATGTTCCGAAGGAGCTCATCATCAATTTTTTTTCGTTGATGCCACAGTTTTGCTTATTTTCCATTGCACTTATAGTTAAATGTCTCTCTAGTCTAGAGTCATCATATTGTAATCAAATCCGAACATTTGAATTCTCTACTACCATATATATGATTTTTATTAAATTTTTACTCAGACTTGACTAGAAATAACTTTAAATAAATTGAATGTCTGAAATTGGAATTTTCTTTCAGAAAAATCATTTCATTAATTTATTTCTGCAGGTTTCACAAATAGTTGCCATACTCGCTAATCTAAAAGAAGATATTTCACAGAAAAGGCGGAGTCGCACGCCAATTACTTAGCCATATTTAATGAACAGTGTAATCATACTTTGCCTGTTTGAAGATTCATTTTGAAACATTACAATTTTATCGACGATAATTACATTTTATTGCCCATTCACGATCCGATTTCATATACCTGATGATTTCTACTTTCTACTTATGTTGTAAGAAAAGAAATTGTGATGATTTTAATTTGTTATTGATAGTCAATTAAGTAGAAAAAGGTTAGGTATCAGTCTCACTTAAAAACATTCCAAAATATTAAAGATATGATATTAAATTTCAGTTTTTACTCCAAAAGCTTAAATATTTATTTTTATATTAAAAACTTTATAGAACAAAATTGTGAGCTGTTTTATGTTAATTTTCTTTCCTGCGTAGAGCTTTTGTAATGGATTCTAACTAGGCAAGAAATTGTAATGGTGACACCGAAAAGAATTAGCATTAAAACTACCAAATGTAATCCAAGTGTGAAATTGTTTACTTAGCGATATCATATGACTTGAGGTATTATGTGAACATTTTCACCCAGTGTCAGGGTGTGAGTTCCATCGGTTTAAATAGACCTAAGCGGCTTACAATTTTCACCCATTCGAAAAATCTGAAATTGTGCCCAAGGCATGTTAAAATCGCCTTAGCTTTAACCATTTGGTCGGCAGAGTACCTCCAAAATTAACCTTTCCTCGCCGCAAAATCTCATTAGCAAAATTTCGTCTAGACCTGCATTTTGGGCTGCTCTGAAGCGCAGGTACATTTTTGTTATGTGTGTACGTGGGCTATTTTCACCAAAGTCACGTGGATTAATGTCACGGGCCACGGCGTGACGTCAGCTGTGAGAAGCTGCGAACGGTGAGCAATTACACGCTTTAAATAGACATTAGCAACCTGCCGATCTCGATATCACAGCTGTCAGTCAATTTGTCCTAATTAGCGATGCACTTATCGAGAGCAAAAGTACTTCCGATTTTCGCTGAAAACGTTAGGTAATTGCGAGCAGCAGCGCGGCTGTAGCGGATTACCTTGAAACGGCTCACGGCCGCGACGTTCACTTTTCAGGTGATGCCAGCCAGGCACGCACCTTGGATCTGCCCCACGGGCTTATTTCAGGCTTCGCGGGCTGACTGCAGACTCCTCCCAGAATATTTCGTTTAATGATCATCGCTAATCAAAAATAGCGACAGCCTTACTAAGTTCAGACAAAAAGAACTTCTTAAGTTTACAAGATTACCACCAAAATGGGTACATAGAGGTTTTTTGAGTGGTTGATTTCGAATCAATTTCACGATTTGTGATCAAAAATGTCTCAATGCTTAATTCTTCAAAAAATTTCATTATTTTTGGAGCTGGATCGAACTATAAATTATCCAGGTTTTGTAGGAAAGTTTGCATTGAATTGGAAATTTAAAAACCGTCATGTTTATAAACATTTGAAATTTTTGAGAGGCGCAACAAATTGACCCATCAAAACTTAAAACCTTGAACCAGATAAATTTTTGGATTACGTTTTTGACGTTTTGTCCTTCAAAGTGGTTAAAACAATTCGATAGAAAAATCCAATCCAATTCATTTTGACGTTACGTGCAGAAAATTTAATTGAAGTTAAAGGTAACTAAAATAAATTCCTGAGAATTTTAGCGACTTTGTTAAGGAAGTTTTATCCAAAAAGGGCTTTTGTAAGTTCTTTTCGATGCGATTCGAAGGGAATCAACAATCGGTCCGGTTTTGGTTCTAAATATTACGAATTTGTAATATTACTAGGATTATTTGGTTCTTTATAGTTCTACTAATAGTTATGTTTATTCTTATGTTTTCATTGGCGATCTACTTTTTCGGTTCTGTTCTGTCATATTGGTGAGTTAGAGAACAAGAATTGCGGTAGTTTGTATTTTTCGAAAATCTTTTGAAGAAAGGTTCAAAAATGGCTGTGTTTTTGGTGTACCTACTTTTGGGCGCAAAAACGTGGCCAAATTTTGAAATTGTAAAATTGCGTTGCAAAATATTTTCGATCAACATGAGGTGCATAAAATCCATAAATGTAATTGATTGAAAAACTTATATAGAAATATATAGTCATTTTTAGGTGGGTAGGTACTATCTATGTATATAAAGTTGTATAATTTTGATTATTAACATATTGATAAAGTTTATGTAAAGTTTTAAGTAATATACATATAAGAAAGTATTTAAAAAGAACAAATTTACTACAATATCGTGTTCAAATTTTGAGGAGAGGAAACAACTTATTATTTCAAAACAAGCATGCACCTATTTCTTGACAACATTTTAGAGCGTATCTGTGTGAAACGTAAATCTTCTAGTACTTTCAAAAATTATGATCATTAAAAAAAAGCATAGATACTGTTGAAAAAAAAAAAAAAAAAAAAACGAAAATGTAAATGTAAATGATGATATGGAACACTTACCTTATAGACCTGTGTATTCGTACTTGATATAATTGGCTTTTAATTTTAATTAATTTTATTGGATTCTCTGCTTGTATCGGACTCGGCTGACGGCTGGAATGTCGATTGCTACAGGTCAGTGTATTTGTGAACTCTTGTGGCTGCCTAATTGGGTGAATTGATTGAAAATCAATTAATATATGTCGATGGCACCCGGGTTAGATTTGTGCACTCAAGGGGTCGCTGGAGGTGTCTAATGAAATGCACGACTGCACCCTGCGGATGGTGCAGCGGACAAAGGCGGGGGATGCTGTCAAACGGCCGCTGCGGCAAATTTCTCCGCCGGATCAAAGGGGTCGAGTCGGTTGCCGGCGGACACTTTGGGAGCTCTATTTATAGCCGCGCCGTGTGCCAAGCCAACGCATCACCCAACAGTCACTTTCGGTTTCACCATTTCTCTGGCGTTGGCATGTGGACCATGTCGTCGGGGGGCGCAGAAATCGCATGCTAATTCACCTCGATCAGCAATACTCGTTTAATGAATGTTCGCTGCACGTTTTCACGAGCCTCATTTTTTTCGTTTCAGGTGTAACCATGCGTGAGAAGAAGGGCGGCGCGTTGCAGAAATTGAAGAAGAGGCTTTCCCACAGCTTTGGCAGATTAAGTGAGTTTTTCTCGGTAGTTTGTTTCCGTCTTTCTTAAATGGATATTTTATAAAACTCAAAAGGCCAACTAAAATTTTACGGATTTAAATCGATAGATTTCATAATGAGTTAATAATAATGTTGACTCCAATGAAATTCAAATCCATTCGAACGTATAGGAGAAAGTAGCCAGTAAATTTAACACAAATTTAAAACAAAAGCGCTTCACTCTTATAAATGAAAATTGTTCATCATTTAAAGTTTATGAGATTATTAAGTACAATTACGAAGCCTTAAAAATTTCTAAGAAAAAAAAGAAAATCTTCGATCGTCAAAAAGCATGTAATACTAATGACAATTTCATTCTTAAAGCTAGGATCAGTCCAGGTAAACAAAGTTTGAGCTGAATTGAACTCTTTATGTACATAAATAGAGAAATAAAAAATTCGAATCATAAACTTTTAGAGGATATTCTCAAATTTTAAACATCATATCTCTGACAAATTTGGTCGTAGAAAGAAGAGCAATATCCCTGGGAAATATTTTTTTTTATACATGTTTCGCTATGAGTTGAAACTCGCCGTTTAAGGATCCCCAAGGGATTTTCAACAGGATTCAAATTTGGTGATTAAGTCGGCAAATCAAGAACTTTACCTTTACCATTTATCAGCTTCTATGTGTGTTTCGGGTCATTCGAAGTAACGCATATGACAAACACACCGTATTTATTTTTTTTTTTGCCCAGTCCAAAATGCAACATTTGTGGGATTTTGTTTAAATTTCTATATTAAGCCAGATGTTTTATATCTGCATAACGTCGGTGTGTACGCCCGTAGTTATCACGATGTAAGTTGTGTAATGTTTAGTAGAGTTTTTGCTAGAAATAATTTCACCTGAGTGTATTTATTTTTTTTTTCATAATATATATTTGAATTCTTGGGTCATTAATAATAGTTTTCTTAAAATTTTCATTGGACTTTTAATTTTTTTGGAATATTTGTCTAAAAGGAAAAATCGTGGTTCTATCATATTCGAATCCGATAACCGGCCCAAGCCTAGGGCTGGGCGTTGTTGTCTTGAGTAGGGAGATTGGAACGCGGTGCGCTAAGATTAAGAAGTTACGAAAACTCCCTGGGGCCTCTTGTTGTTTCTGCATTTATCGATGACTTCGAAATTCTGTTGTAATGCTGAATAACCTGAATTGCCTCCGCTGGTGCCGGTCGGCTCGAGGAGCCCCGGGCCGCACTGAGTCACAGCGGCCTAGCAGCACTTCAGGTTTCCTGGAAGTTATCTGACGTAGGCTGCAGCAGCAGCAGCAGCGGCAGCAACGACAATCCGCAAATATCTTTTTAGTCAAGTGAAGGGTCTTGGAAAGTATTTGCACGATGATTTGTCACTCCGGCTTGCGATACCGCGAGCTGTCGTGGGATCTCGCGCGACAACAACGACGTTCTGGCAAAATGTAAATAGCGCAAAATTTGTTGGACTGATTACCACCTCAAATAGGCGGAATTCGGCTGGGATTAGCGTCATTTGTTTGGAGTTTTTGGGTGGAATTTAAAGTCCTTCGGTGGCTTTGTCTCTTCTGTTCTGTTCGTTTTTGTTTAATTTCAGCTGTGAACTGTTATTTCTGTCTTTCTAACAAACGGCAATGACTTGTTATTTCTTGTAGAACAAGTCTTTGCACGCTTTTTGTTGTCTTACTTCTTCAAATTGGAAGAACGCCTCTAAAATTCTTTTTGTTTGAAAAATGAGGCCTTTTGTTTTTGTAAAGCTGTCATCCAGGTTAAACCTGAAATTGTTCAATGGTCTGCAAAAAGTTGAATAGTATAAAATATTTTATTTTAGAAATGGATAAAAATAAATTCTTCATTAAGTGCCATGAAACGTAGATTAAAAATGTGATAGACACTCAACTTTAATGGTAGCCCTGATTGTTTTACACTTATACTATCAATTCTACCTACTTAACAATAAACATTGAATGACTCATATTTGATAGCGCAGATGCGTTTCATTCATTTATGAGTAGAAGCGATAGCAAATCTTTGATAAAAATAAAAATTGTGTTATCTTAAATGCTATACCTATCTATAGTTTTTATCTTTTAACGGCCCCGTGTTGTTTGACGTTTACAATACACATATCTATATTAAGTACATACATAGGCAATTAGATTTTGTTAGACATTTCCTCATTCAATAAATCTATGTATATATATAAAAATGAATGTCTGTTTGTAATACGACACTAAAACTCCAAAACTGTTCGGCCGATTGAGCTGAAACTTTCACAGAATGTGTATCTTGATTAAATCTCGGTAAACCACATAGTGCGAATGCGATCCGATAGCTGGCGCGCGATTGGTATCGGGTTCATTCGTGTAAGTATCGTTCAACCGATCTTCATGAAAATTTGTATACATAGGTATTTGAACACGGTGAATATTTTCAAGTTATCTGTTTTGCTATAACTCGCCACTAGATGGCGCTGCAGAACATCAACTACTGTACCGTTCAACCCATCGTCATGAAAATTTGTAACGTAGGTATTTGAGCACGGTGAATATTTTCACGTTATCCATTTTGCTACAACCTGTGCGTTTGGATGTTTGACATTCAATTACGCCAAACGAGTCATGAGTTTTAAATGAAATTTGGCACGCAGATAGATAATATCCTGAAAATGAATATTCTCTACCTGCGCAAAGGCGGACTTTTAAATTTAAAAGATTATGCAATTTCCATTCAAATTGATACTTAGGGGTTTTCGGGGTAGCTGACTTCAACACTCTCAGAATTTACAAATTCAAGATGACGGACTGTCAAATGTAAAATCTCATGCTATTTCCACTTGGGTGTATTGGGGTTACTGATTTCAACCCGACTGTCAGAATTTTTCGAATTTAAGATGGCGAGCTGTCAAATTTAAAAGTTTATGCGATTTCCACCAAACTCGGTAAACCACATAGTGCGAATGCAGTCCAATAGGTGGCGAACGAGTGGTATCGCGTTCATTCGCGTATCGTTCAACTGATTGTCACGAAAATTGGTATAAGTAATTTCTGCAGCAAAGCGCACCGGGACACAACTAGTATGCTATAAAATTGTTTTAAGAATAAGGAGTTATGTCAAAGATAAAATTATATTTGTGATTTGCGAAAAAATCACTATTTATCTCGTGCTTTTCGAAATCCTATTTATGGTTATATTAGCGTTGGTAATGTAAATATAAAAATAAAAAAAAAAATATTTTCCAAGCAAAAATTCGACTATACCTACCTTGTTGACTTGTTTCATAATGATATTGATGTTTGATCTGATTGAATCGTTCTCTTTCTTTAAAGTACAATATTTAGCTCGAAAATGGACAAAATACAAATGAGTAAGAGGAAATAACTTGTGTATTTCAAAAGAATCGAGCTTAAAATATTTTACGTTTCTACGTTACAAATTTCTTTTGACTGTTTCTAAAAGTTTATATAAATAGGATAGATATTGTTAGTAATATTGACATGTTTCTTCAAAGAAAAATTTATCGGTAATTTGTCAAGTAATTTGTTTGTAATAATTGGCCATTAGGCATACCGCTTTAGACTTAATAAGTAGATTATATGTATTTTACGCTTTACCGCTCGATTTTAATGGTAATGAGCCGTAGCGATTAATACTTAATTACTTTTGTAATTTTATCAACAAAAAATGCAAAAGACCTTCAACATACTACGTGTTTTGATTAGGGTTTAAGTATTAATGAGTGCCCCCGCAAGTTCAAATAAAGAAAATAAATTTCCTCACAAAAACTAGGAAAACCGGAAAGTGTTTCCTAATGATTTCGGCAAAAGGTGATTCACTTTGGAATTGATTATATCGCGAGTTAAAACAAGACCCCTTTTGACCATTGTTCGCACGGAAAAAGCCGCGAATGTGGGTAATAGTCCAATAAAAATAAATAAGTAAACTACACCGGCTGAGGGCGATAACGAGTTGAGTAAACCAATTTAAGTCCGCGGCGATAATTGAATGCTGCGATTAGTAAATTGGTGAAAAGTGACAAGAAATGCTGAGCAAACTCGGCTGCCCCGCCGGCCGCCCGCTACATTTCCTCTATTGAGTTCGTAATTGGCGCGAACAGAGCGGCTTCTGGGGGGCTAAAAAAAGCATTTTGATCGCGCGCGCAATATCTCGCGTAATAACAGCGATTTCCTGCTGCCAATGACACTGCGCCGCGAGATTTGCGCGTCTTCGCGTCTCGCTCTAGACGAAACACCAGCCTTGACAGGTCGTCTGCCCGCTGACGGATTATTATTGGTCGTTAGCAGCTCCAGACTGCGTCAAAGTGCAATCGACGTCTTTAAGATGTTGAACATCTGTTCGAGCTGGCGACTTTCCGCGGGCCTCGGGGGCACAGCGATTGCAGGAAGGCGAGGCGTCTTTTTCGACCGCACCAAAATCGCTCGAAGGCTAACATCGTCTCTGGCTGTTTATTAATTAGCTTCTATTTTTGATCACGGCCTCCCTTTCCCCACCCACCGACGAGTTGCACGCTCATTTGTTGCAATCTGCGGAAAGTAGCAATTTTCTTGTTTTATGAGCAAACAGCGAAGAGTCGCAAGGACTGTTCCATTAGCAGCACTCGGTGGCGTCGCTCGAGTTTTTATTGATATTTGATACAGCAGCGCCGCGACGATAAGGAGACCAGACCTTGTCCTCGACGTCCACTGTTTGCTCCTCAAAAGCAATCAGAGAAAAATGCAATTTGCAGTGGTAACTAAAAAACAATTCTTTAATGCTGTGGGAGCACTGTTTGACCAGTATTTAGTCACGGGCGTGGGCGGTGACTTAGCTTTTGTCGGATGCGCGGGACTCAATCGATATTTCCAGGCCATTGCATCCCATGCATCCAGCATCCAGGGCGGATTCGGAGATGGGGAGGAAATCTGGCAAAATGGCATGCAGCTCCAATGAAGGGTTACTGGACAACTTTGTCGGACAAAGAAAACGCCCTCCGTCCCATCTGCCGAGGTCCAGCACACCGATTTCAAAATTATCCCGGGTGTCCTGTGGAACATCAAGGGATGGATTGTGCCAGAGTACACAACACTCGGGAACGTCCCATTTATTAGGTGAGAGCTGAGGCTCCGTCCTATCCGACTATATGGAAAATTTTAATCGTCTGAAATGGCACCTACCATGAAACTTTGGAGGGTTCTCGAGAAACTCGTGAATTTATAGGTTTAAGGACACTATTCAGCAATTGGTTCTGACTTTACGACATAAACCCGAGGGACGATTTATTCCATTTATCTAACCTTAAAAATTTTGATTTTGATTGCCATGTTATGTAAAAGATGTTCAATGAAAAATCGATATTAAGTACTCGTAGTTCGGTTTGACTTGGTTTTTAGCTAGGTTCTAAGTATATAGGTTTTTTCTACCTAAAAAAACATTTTAGTCTCAAACAAACTTAATAAGATCAAAAGTTATTATTTTGTAGACGGTTCTTAGAGTAAGACTTGTAATAACCCGTATTTAGTATCTTGGAAATCCTCTATACCTTAAATTTATATGAGTTTTTGGAGTCAAAATTATGCTGATAAACTAGGAAAACTGAAATGCGAAAGATGATCGTAATATCACTATTTTTTCGTACCATTACTTCTTCTTCTCTCCTATTACAGAATTGACGTAAGTTGAACTTGAACTAAGAGCATTTTATAACTTTTTTATGCTATGTAACTAAATGAAACAAGTTAAAATTGTCGAAGTTTCTGAAATGAAAATTACCTTTAAAATTCATGATGGTTCTTTTATTTCATTCAGGGTTAGTTACTTGATTTATTATCATTTTCTTTACAGCAATTCTACAATAGTTTTATTGATGCTTCCAAAACGATTCAATGCTCTGGGCGAAACTAATTTAAAACATTCATTAAATCTTGTGTAAAGCAATAAAAAATTCTCAATGACGAATCGAGATGATGTTCAGAAATGCATGCTTCAATGCTTGAATTTCATTTCATTTTATATTTTCTGCTAAACATGCGGTTTGCGGAAGTAAAAATGCAGTAGATGTGTCTAAGTTAATATAAAATAATTTTACGGAAGTTTCCGGGAAAAAAGTTTAAACTTTCTTGCGATAAAACATGAAATTCCGATAATAAATTTGCAATAATTCTTACTGGATAAATACTTTTTAATTATTATTACTGTCCTGGTGGAATGCAAATTCTGTGTTTTATTCATTACTATAATACTAATAGTTTTAATGGTAATTATCATAACTCATTTAATTGAAATTGAAATAAACCATTTCTATTACGAAGTGAGAATTAATTGTGAAAGGAATGATTACTTTGTTATGTTATTGTATTTACTATGGCTACTAAAGACTAAATAATACTAAATAAAGAAATTGAGATGGCGGGATATCAGTGTAAATGGACAACATTTGTACCGCATTATTAATGAATTCGAAGTACTCTGTTGAATGTAAAATCTTAAGAAGATTGATGAATGATTGAAGCCCATGGAAAATAGCGACTTAGTTTAGTTTCCCCAGTTCAGGCCGGGGGGCATTTGCCTGTTTAAAATTCTATTTCCGATATCTAATGATCTCATTAAACACGTTTTGTTGTCCCGTCGATAAATACTTGATAAACAATTAAACGGAAGCAGCCTCGCAATGCAACAAATTTGAGATCTTAATCTGTCCGGGAAAATAGCGATTCCAGTCATCATCCCGGGAGCATTCCTCCTCATGCAGGGGTCGGGCCACACGGGCGTCACGTGGAGCCCGGAAACTCATCACTAAACATGCCGCCGTCGTCTATCGCAGCGTTTTATAGTTGCGCCGTGCAAGTGAACTGCCCGAGGCTTTTGCTCCAACAGCAGCAGACAGATGCTTCATGAGGCAGCTCTCATTAAAATTCATTGTGTCACCCGAGGTTCCCAGGTCGAATGCACAAGTGCAGCCTTCTTAAGTCCGAAGGTGGTATTTCGTCTGCCGTGTTAAGAATTCCATCTATCTGCTCATAAATAAATAGAATGCGGCCCGGCGACTCCGAAGTAACTCCGACTTACAGCACCTGTCCGGGGCAAGACTCCGGAGCCAGCGAAAAGGTTCCCGGGGACGGGAATTTGCGAAAACAAACCGCAAGGCAACGCGAGCCCGGACCCAAATATTAAAGCCTCTAAAGTTTGCTTTTAATCTGCGGGCGGCTAGCGAGCTCAGTCAATATTAAATGCAAACACACGCCGCAATTGTTTAGAGGCAGCTTTCGCTCTAGGAAAATTACCAAAGATTCCAGAAGAAATTCGGAGCTAGAAATAAAACTGTCCTTGAATGGAGTTGAGCTTCCTTGTAAGGCTCGCCTTTTGTCCTTCAAGGTTGTGGAAGGTCGCGAATGTCCTTCAAGGAGGAAAACAGGGAATATTTATTACTTGGGCATTCAAAAGAAGGTTTAGGTTTAGACGAAGTGTATGTGTGACAATTTTTGTTCGAGCAATCTGGATGTTACTTTTAATTAGGAAAGAGCCTATCTATAATTGAAATTAGCTATAATGATAATCGTATAATCTTATAATATTAATTGCAAGAAACAGAATAGCAGCTTTTTATAATAAAACAAATACGACCTATCATACTTTCCGCTCAGCAAACGATCCTTTTGAAAATTAAGTAAGTTTTTCTATTTTGTTAACCAACTTTGAAAATGATATTTCGAGTAAATTGTGTTTAAAGTTTCAAGTACCTACAGGCATAAAATCTTTAAACATTTACTTGGACAGAGCTCATAACTTTGATATTTTTAGGAAGTTGTGTATAGAATTTTACAGAAATATTTTTCAAAGAAGAAATATGCCTGCTCAAAATGTTTCCAAATTTTAGTAATAACACAAATATGAAAATAGTTACTTTTAAAAGCGATCAATGATCGTCAGCCTTGTTGGTTTTAATTTTTGGGTGATATTTTTTTCGGAATTAGGAAATATTTATAGTACCTATTACCTATGGTAGTTATAAACTTACAAAATTTAACTCAAATTGTTTTAACATTGAAATAATTTTAAATAAATAAATAAATACGTTCAAAATAATTTTCAGTTGGTATAAATTCAGATTTAAGACTCTTTTTTTTTTCAAATCGCAATTCTTCGATATTATATATGTATGTAGGTTCTATAAATAAAATACCCATGAGATACATATATGTACATATGTACAATATAAGCAAAAATCTGGTGGGTACTCTATAGGTTTTTTCAAACCCATATTGAAAGTAGGATAAAAAGATGACTTAACGAAACTCTTTAACAAGACTTTAATCAGAAAATGATTTAAACAAATTTTTAAACCAACCATTTTTCCAAGTTTGAAGTTATAATTCTAAAATACTTTTCTTGAACCAAATTGTGAGAGTTTAAAGTTTAAGATCGAAGAAATATATTTGAAAATCTGGAGAAGTATAAACCATTACAACTTTAATCAGGTTTAAACCCTTTGACGAGGATCCCAATAATTACTTCTCCAAATTTGTTGCAAACTTGGCTTATTCCCCAGCGGTGTTTCGAAAAGGGCAACTAATTAATGAGCAAGGAAAGGAATATCGATCTCCCCAGCGCATTATGGTCGTCTTCTTTTCGAAGTCCCATTAAGATTCGGGCAGCTGAGCGTGCTCAAGTGCAAAGAAAATTTCTAGAATTCACCATAAGTCCCTTTAGAATCGCTTTAAGTAAGTTTGCAAACATTTTACCATCGTCCAGGCGAACTTTTATTATCATCGAGGAGAATTGGGGACAACGTTGAGATGGTCGGGAGCTGACATCGGGAACATCCTCAGTATTCAAATCCGCCGAATCAGGGAACGGCGCCAGTAAACAACTTTTTTGCGCTCAATCAACAAAAGGAGCCCTTCGCTTGCCATTTGCAGTTGAAATCTGCAGCCGGGAGAGGCGACTGCTATTCACAGATAATGGATCCGTTCCCGATCGACTGCGACCGCCGCCCTTTTGTAGCGCCACAGTCCAAGGCCGGCGAAATCCCTGGGGTCCGGGGGCTCCGTCCACGTCGGCAAATAACTAATCGAATAAAAGTCCTCGAGTAATTATAGATGCAGTCCGATTTTCCAATATGCAAATGAGTCGACCTTTCGGGAGTGGAGGCACCTTATCGTGTCGTGAGCCGCCGTCATTTCTGTCGCAATCAAATTGCACCCACTGGGCGAGTCCCGTGCCGTGCGGGGGTGGCGGTGGCTGCCCCGGCCGAGCCCTTGCAGACGTGGGTGGGCTGAAAACAACACTGCTCAGCAAAATTAAGGAGCAAAAGGGTTGCTTCCCGGCTTGTTTGCAGCACGGTCTTTATTAAAGTCCGGAAGCTAACAAGGCTGCCGTTTAAGCCCGAAAAATTGAATTGGAATGATAAGGGCTCTGCGCCGCGCCGCGCCGCTTCCAGCCGGATATTCCGGGAAAGGCGGCGTTTCCTGGGTACGTGATCAGAAGTGATTTGTAACTCACACGTGCGCCGAGACGCCCTGCGTCCGCACTTTTGATAAACTGAAAGGCTGCAAAAAGGATGTGTGCTTTGCGCGGTTGATTGATGTTCTGCGAGCTGTTCGTGATGTAATAAAATTTATTGCCGCCCCTTGTTTAGATTTTCACTTTTGACAGCCTTTGCTACAATCTTGCCGGCGAGGAGCCTCCGACTTGGTCCATCTCATCACCCACTTTGCTCAGAAAGATACTACATATCACGTTCGGAAATTTCGTCTAGAATTTATCGGTGTGGGGAACCATGTACGTTCATCTTCCAAATTCGTTTAACGGATTTATCGGGTACACGCTTTAATGATCTTCTAACAACAGAGCAATGATTTTTCAAAATTTGGATCGACATATTCTCGGGATAGTATTTTTAAAAGGACGAAAACGTATTCATTTATATTTTTTGCGACCACATTTTGATTATTAAATAGATAAAGAACAAATTTTCTTGATTTGAAATTTCTGACTATACTTTTATAAAATATGTAGCTTAAGATTTTAGCTATCGTTTGAACAAAATTAAAAGGTCCTAGCTCAATCCATTATCTTTTAATAATTTTTCATAAATAATGTCAAAATATGGTCGTTTGTTTACGAATTCGTTATATACGGAAAAAATCCTGTATAGAAATTATATGCGAAATTTTTGAGAAAAAATTTGGTGTTGACCTGTGTAATAAGATACAAACATTATCAATCATCATTAGTCAATGTTTTCCATTCAGTAAATTCTCATTACTGAAATCTGAAAACTTATTTCTACTTCATACTTGGAAAGCGGTTCATTATGGGAATTTGTATGAAATTATACTTAAATTTAGTTGTGATAACTGGCGATTATCACATAATTGAAATAGCCGCAAATAAAAAGATAAGTTTATAAAATTAATTTCTAGAAATCTAGAAGACGTATAGAAGTGAGAAGTATGGTTTTATATTCCCTAATTTTTGGTCTAGTTGTTTTAAAGACAGCGGACGCGTATGATGATACATAAACACGTTTAATGTTAGTTAGAGCGATTATACGCATTTTCGTTGTTTAAATGTAAAAAATTCCCTAAAAAAGAATTTTAAACTGGATAAAACTCGTCTTAAATAAATTTGCCCCATGTTGACTCTTTCGGAATAATGGCTAATAATATCCGCTTATATATTTAACTTAGAGTTGAAATACAAATTACTTATCTCAGCCAAAAGCTGAAGTCGAATGACGTCGCACTGAGGCCTCTTAGCTCTGGGGCCAGCACTGAGCACCACCTCGCAATATTTAATAATTCCCCAGCGAGGAAAAAACGACTCTGGCTTTTACCTTGTTATCCTTTCAGACATTCAGAGGATCTCACTTACCGCGTGCTCGTGACGGCACACAAACGCGGTGAAGTGGGCCGAAGTAACTAGCCGCACCGTGTCATTGTGATCCACCCCCGCAGCAGTCGTCTTCTTAAGAAAGTATTATATGAGAAAGTATTATATAAGAAAGTAAGGTTTTAAGAATGTAACCTAGCGGAAGCGAAAATGTAGAGCAAATGTCAATAGACGGAAAATATTCCTACTATTCGCGGTGAAGTAAAATATCTCGTTTTCCTCGAAGCTTCGTCATTACGGAGGATAAAGACTGGTAAATTGAGATCTTGGAATCCTACAGAACAATTCCAAGGCGAAAAACGAACAAAAATTGACGTGATTTTTTTTTCTTGCTTCCCTTCCTAATTATATTAAGGGCTCTCGGCGGGAGAAAGGTATAAGAAGTAGAAAAAAAAAAATAAAGAGTGCTACGAGTGCTCCTCCTCCTGGGTCAACAAATCCCACTTTCTTAAGTTCTTCTGCTGCGTCTTGGTAAACTCCTTGAAGGCCTCCACCGAGAATTCCTCTTTCAAGTCACGATTCCTGACAACTACGCCGTGCACCGTCGCGCCGCACTGGGCGATAAAACCGGAGGAGGAATAGTTTGCCTCCGACAATGTCTCCCAGCCCCGGATAAACCACTTTCTGGATCTTGTTACTGTCAATTTTATTAGGCGATTTCTGTACAATTTGCAAGAATTAGTCATTTGCGGAATTAGCCCTGTAAGCCTTCAGTGTACTTCATTACTCGAGATTATCCTTTGTGCGCCCCCTGGTGGCTGGGTGCGGCATGTTGATGGTTTTAATTAGTTTTGAATCAAACGGGTCCCACTGACGCCATGCATTATGCATGAATCAATCAGAGGAGCGCTCTCGAGAGCCCCACTGGAGCATCCTTCGTTTGATTGCTTTTTCAAGTGGTTGCACAAGCAAAATATATAAAAAAGAGAGGGATTCCGGCGGATTCTGACGGATCTGGATCTATGTCTAATTACAGGGAAAGGTAAATTCAATTCAGGGAAACAATGCCGAGGGATTTCGGGCAGGTCAAATTGCACGTAACAAAACCAGACACGAGGCGTGAATCGAAGAGTTTTTAGATTTAGGTAGGGTAGGGTTCATACGTCTAGGTAAGGTAGAAAATCGATTCGTAAAAATTGTCTTGCATGTGGCATTCCTTTCTACTGTATTTTATAAATCTCTTCTTTACTTTTTAGGGTTTTGAACCTTGAAATGAAAAAAATGGAACCCTCAAGGGATCAATTTGTTGTCCGTCTGTCTGTTTGTTCGTCAAGACCATTTTTCGCAGGAACGGCTAGAGTTGTTAAAGTTGAAATTAACACGTTCCCTGCCAGAATCTTCAAGATAGCTTTCGTGAGAGACTTACACGTAAAAATGCATTTGCTAAGAGAGAGCTTTCATTTGTGTACCGTTTTCGGTACATTAAAGGCTCTTAAAAGAATACAGGTTTACTTTCAGCTGGCCTAGAATCTTGAAATTTGGCACGAAGGAATGTCTCAGTCATAGCACAAGTAGAGGAAAGAAAATCTGCAATTCATAGAGAACACTCGGCGTGTGAGTTCTATTTTTCACTTTCTCAATTTTATTTATTAGCTCAGAGAAGGAATCGAACTTGGATCCTCTGGATAAGGTCCAAGAACGTTTAATACTTTTGAATAATTTCTCTTAATTTAAGGACATTTTCTTTATGCTATGAATATCGAATCGAATCTGGATCAGATTTAGCAGGAAATTTTGTATTGAATTCAAATTTATGAGCAGTTACCCATGTTAAAACCATTTTATTTTGTGAAAGTTAAATGGAATTGCGTCAAAAAGTTAATCAAAAAATTTATTTAGTTCAAGGTTTAAAGTTTGGCTGAATAAAAATCATGGCAATTAAATGTGCTTTGCGCAAATTTTAAAATAGGTGAAATTCAATTTAATTAAATGTTTCCTAACTTATTTGATGTATGTAGATCCGATTGTGAAAAAAAATACAGTTATTGTTGTCTGAGTTTTTTAAGAGAAAACGTCTCTTGAAAAGATACCTGTACCTACGTTTTGCAAATAAATAGAATAATTGTCTATTTACTTGAGAATGTCCTACTAATAGTTTACGAGATATTTGGGGAAAAATTTGATTTTTAAACCTTTTTTATGGTTTTCAAATGCAACTTAGGAAGGCAATCAGTTCCAAAGGTTCTCCTATCTTCAAAATATCGGCAATTTCTATTCAGCCAAATACAATATGAAATCAAAGTAAGAATATTCTCTAAAGGAAGATAGGTAGGGTCATGAGCATAATTTCTTATAAACTGATTATGACTATTATGAGCTGATATAAGCGCAAATATTACAATCAGTTTTGTAGATTTATCTTAAACGTTCAATCTATTAAAATATTCAATGTAAATCGATTTTTTGAAAATTTTGAATGAATGTAACAACTCAAGTAATTAGGTAGTGTAATAGAAAATTGCATATTTGGTTTTTGCAATATTTTACACAGTGGTTAGGAATCCGTTTCTAATGAACTGAAACCTGTTAGCCTGCAAACATTTCCACTTTTCATCGCCATAATCTTTTAAGGTGGGTGGCGGATTTGAAATTTGCATTTAGCTGAATGCAGTTTTGTATGCAACACGAACAAAACGCTTGCCGCACTTTTTGGCAAATATTTGTCCTACAGTGTCTGACCTTCGATAGGTAAATCTGGGTATTAAAACTACCGCGTTTCAAAGGATGTGCGATAGGAAAAAAGTGAATCCACTTCAAAGAGTCCGCTTCAGATTGGATCAAAAAGCGGCGCCTCCGTCAAAGCGTGATCTGTGCCCTCGTCCCTACGCCGGAAAAAGCATTAGTTGGCGGATGAGATGCACCCACGTGAGGGTGGAAAAGTTCGCAACACGCTGGACCGCAAAAAACCTAAAAGGCTCAATCTAAACCCCTAAACCCACCCCCGCACGCTTCACAAAACGAGAAAAATTGCCAGTCACTTGGCTCGGCTTGGTGCATGTGTCGTGCGACAAAAAAATAGTCTGCTTGTGGAGCTGTGGGAGCAAAACAGGAAATTTGGTTTTCGCCACAACCGCTGCAGACGTGTAAAATGTCTTTCTCAGCTTTCTCATATTAGCGGGGGTGTGCGCGCCGGGGAGGAACAATTACCGATGCGGCCCCGGATGCTGGGAATCCTGTCGCGCTCCGGAGCAGAGGATCTGAGCCAAAGATCCTCCGGCTTCAGTTTTATGCTGAGGTTGGTTTGTCTTCCACGTTTTCCATTCTTTTTATATAATTTTTTTTGTTTGTTTTAGAACCTTTTTCCATCCCAGCCTAAATTCTGCGTCATTTATTTAGACGTGCAAGTCCTCTTCAGTTCTCAAGACAAGAGCCAGCCGTAGGCGACGTTTCACGTTCCCGGAGCCCTCAACGTCGTCCTCTGGCACAGGCAGCTATTAAATTGCGTTGAAGCCCGACGAGGAGCGGTGCTTCAGCGCCAGGTTAAAATCAAATTGTCTCTGGAGATGGATCCTGGCATCCTCAGCTCCGGACTGGATGCTGTCACAAGCACAGGTACAAAAATCAGCTTGAAATGCGCCATAATTATCTATTGAAATTTCAATTAGGAGCGCTGCACTGGCTAAACTTTGCCACTTGGACTCGCTTAATCGTGTTAACACTTCCCTTTGTCGGGGAGTGATTAATTTCCGTCGCGAGGAAGTGGATAATTGCTGGAATGCTGGCAGATTCGGCATTTCTGAATTCGACTGCAGATTGCAGAAAAAGCGCAAAATAATGCAGCCTTTAGTCACGGGTTGGGAACAAACAAACTATGAAGATGCTTGCTGGAGAAGCAGCTCAAACAATTTCTCTTGAAGATTATTTGGTGCCACAGCATCCCTGCAATGTTCGTAAAATGCAGAAAATCCGTTTTCTCGCAATTAGTTTAAATGGCGTCTTCTTTGAGGCGAATGCCGCCAACCCATTCAAAGTCCTTTACTGAAACAAACATATCCAATTCCAAGAAATTAAATTAAATAGTTCTTTGTGAAATAATTTGGAAAATTGCTTTCTTAGAACTTATATAAACGGTTTCCTCTCAAATTAGTTGGGAGCAAATATTATTTAATCAGCACAATACAATTTTTACAACTTCAGCAGCAATTTTTAACAGTGTAGATATAGAAATCTTCAGGTGTAAAAATCGTCAGTGGAGTTATTTTTCACTGAAATATTATTGACACTAAAGATTTTACAAGTGTATTGGAAATGTCCTGTTCTTTTATAAACTATACCTTCCTGCTTAGAAGTAAATCCTGAAGTTAAGAAACTTTTATCCTGACTGATTTATCTAGGTACCTACATAATTATCGCATATCAAATGAAATCTCCTGTTTATAAGTATTATACATTAAATATAATTAATGTTATATCACTTACTTTTTTTGAAATAAATATTTACTTTTTTCGAAACAAATATGGGTATCAAAAAGTAATAAGATTAGTTTTTTGTTCATTTGTGAAATTCTTTTAAAAATTAAAGAAACCTTATAACGCAATGTAAATATTCCCCCGCTCTAGCTGTAGACATTGAAATTGAAAAGTGAAGAAATCCATAAAATTTGAGTCGTAAATTTATGAAAATCACTCCGTTAAATAAAAAAACATTTACGTTCTGGAAACTTTTAGTTTTCAGATTCGCAATCTACAGAAAAAGCCTATTGCAATTTTCTATTAGATAAAATTGTTCCTCACATAAGTGAATTTAAAAAATGTTGATCAGTTTTGCTTGTTCTGATGATATTAATCTATATGCTTAAAGATCCTTTTTATAGTTGATAAAACATAAAATTTTTCGACAGTTCATTCCTATAAGTTACGATTTCGGAAACATGAAGTCTAAAACTACACTATATATAAATAACTATCTCACATATGTAGTAGATGATACCATAGCAATTATAAACAAGTGACAGTTAGTACATGTTATTCACATTTTTCTATTCTAGCAAAATAACGCAAACTTATCTGTTTTCGAATGATCGATGTCGAAAATTTTCCATTTGACAAATCTTCCTGAAAAGGTCAGGCTGTATGTCGAAAGAAATCGGTTTCTTCAAAATTATTGACTTACCAAACCGTCCTCGTACAGTCAGACAAAAAGATAAATACGAATATTTTCAATTTTGTAATATGAGAGGATATAGATTATTTTGTCACTCAATTTTTATCGAAAATGATAAGCATAAGGAACTCTATAAAATTGAATTTCAGACAAATGATGACATTGTGATATCCTCCCTCTCTACATGAAATCTTAAAATACGCTTTCAGATTTGCATACCGAAATCAGCCTTCAACGAGATGCTGACTTTGTTTCGCACAAATACCATTCAATCTTGAAAAGGAAGAGCTTGCGATAAATCCAAGAGACGCAAAAGGCTGCTGCGAAATAAGAGGCACTGATGAGACTCCTTGAGCAGATCCAATTATCCGCAAAACGTTCTGATTTTGATCTATTTCGACGAATGAGAAATAGACGATAATCCCAGTTCTAGCCGTAGACGATATGAGGAAATGCCATAAAGGCATCCGCACATTTCTTGGGAAACCCGGAAAGAAGAATATTGCCGGATTACTCGTTTTAGATGTGTTCGAGAGACGTTCTCAAGGATTACGACCTCGACGCGTCTGGTGTGGAATATATAAGCGAAACTTTCGTCCTGCAGCATCCTTAGATTTTCCAACATTTCTGTCTGATTTTACGCGTTTATTTCCTTAATTAAATCAATTCGGTAATTTCTTAGCGCGACAGCATTGCATAGAGCGGATAAGCAAATAGTCGGGGTAGAACCCTACCCCGGAAGGGCGGCAAACTTTCTTTGCTTTAATACGCTCTAGAAGCAACAGAAATTAATTCCGAAAACCTTTGGGTTTTACCAGCTGTTTGCTAAAAGTTTGTAGTTTCCCTCCGCAGCAGCACCCCTGGAAAACTATTGCGTGTGACGGTTTGGGGGTGGACCCGGCAGCACTAATTGTTCGCGTTCAAATGGTTTTTGCTGCTTTACGAGGAAAATTAAGAGATGAGGAAAAACAGCTGCCGGTCTGGACTCTTTTTTCCGCAACAGAATGCAATTTTTTGTTAATTGAGAGCCAGCCAATGGATAACTCTGGTACTGGTGCACGAAACGCTAAAAATGTTTTGTGGGCTCATGAGATAAAAAGTGTCCACTGGGAGCCGGACCGAATTGATTCATTTAGGCAAATAATTCGGAACAATTAATGAAATTAAAAACATCCCGCAACTCGGTCCAGCTCACCCTGCGGGCTACCTTTGTGGCGCGCTGCAATAAATTTAGATGAAGCGCCAGCTGAGCATCGCCGGTCCAATGGAGCTCTTCGGAAAATTTTATGTCAGCGAATTAAGCGACAAGGCTTGTGGCGCGCACGACAGCCTTGTTGCACGTAATTCGACGAAGCCACAAATTGAATGCAAGATAAATGATTTCGGTGCAGTTGCGATATTGATTAAAATTGCGAACTGGGTTGCATCGCATCCCATCGCATCGCTGAGGCCTTCGGACAATTGATAAATTGAATAGATTTGAAGGGATTGCATTTTTTATAGATGCAAAAATTGTGTCTGATGCTCGGAAAAGTCATGTTTATATTTTTGTGGAAATATTTGTATAGGATACTCGAATTGTAAATATTCAGTAACTTTTTGTCCATATTATTTTATATACTGAATGCGCTTTTTGGTCTTTTGAATATTAGTAGAGATCATCAGTTTTAACAAATTGATATATAATTTGTTCTCATTTTACTTTGCTCGAGGAAATTAAAATTTCGTAATAAAACGTTATATCAAAAAATGACTTATTATTTGGGAGAAATGTAAGAATTAAGAAGGAGAAGACTGTGATTGTTATGGACGGTTGATTTACCTACCACTTTTTTATGACATTTAAAATAAAAAGTTAGTGAATAATCCATAAACCACAAAGTTTCTTAGTTCAGCATCTTAAATTAAGAAGATGCTCTTAAAAGTGCTAGCCATTTTGTGGATCGAGTAAAAAATAATAATTTTTATTTAAATTTGCATTATTTAAATATAATACAAATGTTTCAAGTATGTACAGGACTAATGTAATTTGAAGCGTTCCAAAAAAGGTGCCCAGTTTCAAGACATGTGACCTAATTTTTCACACTTTTTATGTGCATTTCACCGTAGTAATTTTATTACTGAACGAAATCAATTTATTTAAAATTTATACTTATATTTACTCGTAACATTTTTTAAAATATTTAAACTAAATTATATAATTAATAATTAATTAATTAGTATAATCAACATTCAGAGCTATTGGTCGCAAATACAACTAAATCAATATTAACAATTTCACGCGAAATTAAAATTATGAAAAGATATTTCCGAAAGTTTAGCCAATACTACCTTAAATGATTTATTTTAGCCGAATTACATCAATTATCTGGATCAATAGATGTAACACATTTATAATTGCGGTTTATGGATCTCGTTTTTGGAATGGCTGTAGAAAAGCAAAAAATTAAGTCCGTGTAAAGTACATCGTTTTTTATCCGGCTATTTTTTAAATGTTTGACTGACAACTTTTATGATTTTTACTGTGAAACTAAACATATTTTAAATTTTACGTAAAAGTTGTTGTCTGTTGCTTACAAAACAGCGGCGTTGATAACGAGGACAATAGCCAAATCCCAGAAAGCCATAAATTAAATAGACGTACGTACCGGCCTTCAAGTTTTGCACGTAGGTCCATATTTAACCTAAACAAGCACAGCTGAGCAAGCAAAGTTATTTGATCGGATTTTGACTTCATAAATCGGCATCCCGGTCGAGCCCGGCTGGTTTCATGGAAGTTGGCTTGCTAAATCAATAAAACTAGTAAAGGAGAAATTTTACGAGTGAAAACTTTCAATTAGACCCGAAGTGCTCATTAAGCTGAAATGACTGCAAATTAAAATTTTTGAGTAAACCTTTCATCTCCGTGGTGCCGGGAGGAAATCTCCGGGAGCCAGACTATCTGATTATCGGCCAGGGGCTGTCGCTACAAGTTCTAGACTCTCGGGGACTCAGTTGCGGGCGCATTTCATTTATCAAGCTGCTAACTTTCCGACAGCTTAAGTTCGTATGCTGTCAAAAGTCTTAAACATATCACAAGAAAAGCCTCTTGGGTTATTAAGAAACTTTCCAACTTTGTGCATTATAATGTGGCTAAAGTAAGTCCCAGGAACGGACGCTCATCAGTGGTTCAAACTACGGGCAAGTCCGCCGGTACCTTCGTCACCACTCCCCGGATCTGGGTCAAGAGGAATTTGCTAAGATTTACTCAAAGAACTTAATGTCTAGGAAAATTGAGTTAATTTGAGTTTAACGCTGTAAACTAGATGATTAAAGTTTCAATTTTAGACCGGGTGCAGTGAGCAGAATTAATTACAGGATGCTAAATTTATCGTTCCCCTTGGTGCAAGGGCATATTCCCTGCGAGACGTTGAAAAGATACATTTAAAAAATATTAATTTGAAATTACAATATACATATAAGGAACAATTTGATTTCCCGTTAAATTTAATTCAATTCATGAAAGAGCTTCGTTTTGGATAAATAAAAACATTTTTCGAAATTTCATGAATTGTTGAATTTCACAAGATTGCAAAATTTGGCTGAAGAATATCTATTCAATATAATTTTTTGAATTGAGAAATGTATTATGACATCCCATCTTTTTAGAAAAACCATATTTTGACTATTTTTGAAATATTTTGCTAAAATGAAAGTTCGATCTTTTAGCTATTAAATACATTAAAATACGAAAAGCATAAAAATTCTGAGAAAGTTGCTTGAAATTAAAAAAAAAGTTAATTGTATTCCAAAGTAACAATCTACAACTATAAATTATTTGCTTCAATTTTGCAAAAAAAAGTCGATGATTAAGATTAAATAGTTCTTTAAACAAGCTACTAATAATATGTACTTATTTTTGCTTTGTTTATTATTCCTTTACTTTAAGGGGACTTAGCACCTTCAAATTTTCAAAAAATCCATCTTTGTTTTTTGATAGAATTTGTTAGAATGAACCTTTAAAAACAAAAAAAGTTAGGTATTTTGTATGGTCCAGGCATCCCAGATTACATTTCGATAAGGTTTATTACAAAACAATATTGAATTTTAACTTAAAACGCAATTTTCTCGAAACAATGTGTTTAAAGTTGGCGTGCATGATTAAGAAAAAAGTATTTATCCAATCGTTCTGAAATGTTAACACGTCAATCTACACATTTTACTGCTCAGAATGAACTACGGATGAAAAAATCGGTATTAAATTTTTTGAGTTACAACCGATTTTCGGGGAAAAAATAGATCGATTTTCGAAAAGACGACGCCATTTTGTTATTTTCCAACCAAATTTTTTTCTTTTAGTTCATTCCAAGGCCGCTTTGATGCTGATTAAAACCCCGTTTTTTGTTTTTTTCGGACTTCTCTGAGGGCAGTTATCATGCACGTCGTGGTTTTTTGAAGTTTTTTTAATAAATTTGTAGCAGACGACAGTAGGCCACAAAAAATATTTAAAAAATTTTTTCGTGTAGTTTGAAAACAATTAAGTATATGTACATAGTTTCATTAATATATGTCTTTTTATTCAATTCAAACTTAACATTTGAAAAAAACAATTTTTTGAATATTTGAAGGTGCTAAGTCCCCTTAATTGCTTAATACTTAACATTTTCTAAATGTTTTTAATTTTTCATATTACATAGTTTTCAAAAAAAGTTTAAATAACAACGGACCAGTTTTAATTTATTGTCGTTTCGAAATTTACTATAACAATTAAGGAATAATGAAACTGATATATCGAAACATTTTCGTATAATGTTTCATATGTACTCGTAGAGTGGACCTTTCCGTCTCTGGTTGGTGACTGTTTACAAAATAAAAACAGGGCAATTTAAAAAAATAGAACTGGAGCAGGTAAAAACGCAACTGCCCTACCTACCTTACCTATCTGCTCCAACTATCCTACCCTGTTAATTTTAATTTTTAATTAAAATATTCTGCAAGGGTTGGCCGTTCGTTTTCAAAGAGTTGGCTGCGGGACAAGAAAAGCGTGTCAAGTCCCGCCCTTTGCACTGGTTGCATGATAATTCCCCGGGAAACTGCACCCGGACAAGTTGGAAGCGTTCCACAAAGTTTTTCTTTACGTACTGCAACGCAACGCAATGCAACGATATATGACCGCAGTTACCCTATGAATTTTCATTGAATTAACAGAACTTTTGTAAAATCGTTTAATTGCAAGTTTACAGCGACTGGTGGATATAAAAGGCTTCTCATAGATACTTTTTTCGCTCGACAAGAGCTCTTCAGCAATTTTAGAAAAATTTAAAGGGCTTTAAAGGACGAGGGCTGCATTAAAGACATGCCTGTCCTTTGGCAGATTTTCCCATTCCGTCTGCTCATCTAAGAGGTTGCACTGTTCATAAAATTGCGACAATGGGACTGTTTGCATTGCCCTAAATCGATATTCTTTGAAAGTCTTTCTTTCTTGGAATTTTAGATATAAACGTAAAATAGAGCTTGACTGGCTCCAGCGGGATGCAGACTTTTCAAATTGTGCCACTAGAGAAAGTTTCTGTGTGATAAATGGCTCTGTCAGCGGACTAGTCTCCTCCAATTACTGAATTTAAATTTACTACATAAAAGTGACCATTAAGCCAGAAATAATCCGTTCTCCGACGATTTATATCAGCTAATAAAACAGCCAACTACATCAATACTTAACATCATTCAACATCAAAAGGACAATAGAAGTTAGTAAAGCTTTATAACAATCAAATTAATTGCATACAATACCTATTAAAATTTTATACTGATGCCAGTTTTCCAGACTGATGTGGCAAAATACGGATTAAAACGAATTCGATGCCAATTAGATAATAATTTGATTCTGATTAGTTAAGCACTAGATCCGATAACCAATTTTTTTATTATTATCCAATATTGTCGGATAGTTACATTGATCTCTATCATCTTAGCAGCTTCTTTAAAAAAGTTTATAAAATAGCTTATAAAATTTATTAATTAATATTTTTAACCTTGGACTGTCAAAGTTTCCACCAAACCTGGTACTTGGGGATTTTCGGGATATCTAATTTCAACCTAACTGCCAGAATTTACGAATTCAAGATGTGCGGATTGTCAAATTTTGAAGTTTATGCGATTTTCACCAAACTTGCACTGAAAGAAAAAGTTTCTAAAATAAAGCAAAACTCTCTTGAATCAATGCATTTTGGGCAATGATTTTCATCCAATTGAAATGGCCCTTGATTCAACCGTAGATTCATTAATAATTTCTTGCTTGTAAACTCTTGCTTCAAGAAATATTTTCTTTATCTAAAAGTTAGTGAGTTGTTGAAACTAACGAAATACTCTAAAAAAACCGAAATTTTCAAAAGCCTTTCTTGATTTTAAAAGAAATTTTCTTAAACTGAGTGGAAACTTTTACAAACAACTGAAATAATTTCTTAAAAATACCAAAGTTTTCAATAAACAAGAAATGTACTTGTACGATGGTTGCTTTAAATAAGGAAATGACTTTAGGAATAATCGAAATTTTCCTAAATCTGTCGGAATTTCAAGAAAAAGTCTCTTGAATTGAGTAGAAAATTTTAAAATTTTGACTGAAAGTTTCTTGAAATGAGTGATAAGTTCTACAAATAAGTGAAATATCCTCTTCAAAGTAACGAATGTTTCACAGAACGAGGGCTTTGCTCTTATTTTTCCGTGTATTATATTCTTGAATCAAGAACTCTTTCCTCTAACCAAGCATACTTTTCTTTCTGATTTAATTTAAAGACTGATTAATTAATGTTTATATAAATTCTTTATTTCTACATTAAATTTATAAATTTCACATTTTCTCTTATAGCTAGAAGACCTCCACTAGTATTATGACTCTGGAAAGGCTTAATTTTACAGGCATTTAATGTAACGCACATATGTTCCTCACCAATGATCTCCGTCATTATGTGAGCCCTTAAATGTTGATCGTATTTCGTTATTTGTTGTTTTCCAATCAAATAAATGCTTTCATCGCACAGTATTATATTTTCAATTTTAAACAGTACTTGGTTTTGAACAAAAAAGTATCCTATTTTAAACTCAGTTTGCTTATAAAATATATTTTCAAAACATTTCAAATCACTTGTTAATTTAGACCAATCTATTTTATGAAAGTAGCTTTCTTCTTCTATTTTAATTTGAACCCTCTTTCCTTCCTTAATATTTTTCGTTTCATCATTAGTTAAAATGGAGTAAGCAAATTTTGTGGAATATTTTTTTGCTATGGACAGAGGTAAATTGCATATGTACAAAGAAGTTGAATTAAGCATATGAAAGTATTTATAATGAGTACATAATACTTCAATTCTATCGAATTTCTTTTTACACATAAAACATTTATAATACATTTTATCATTTATTTGATTGAATGCGTATTTCAAAGTTACTTCAAACAGAATTGGCACAGTAAAATAAAATTTAATTTATACAGAAATGATTCGTAATTCTAACGATGAAAATTTGTGCAACATATGTAGAGCATTAAGAAAGCAACCAAAAATATTTTATTATTTCAAATTAAATTTTTATAATTTCTGAAAGAAACTGCGTTCATTATTTATATACATAGGTATAAAATTGATTCTGTTAAAATATAAAATGCCTCCCAGTTGTAAACCGACTTTTAGAAAGCCACTAAAGTGTTTAATTCAATTTGATATATGTATAGCCCCTGATTCTCTAAATAAAGAACCGAAAAATTAATTTGACAGATAAACATCAATATGATTAGTTTTCTTTCACTACAAGTAAATCAGAAATTAATCTTGAAGTGTCTGGATGTACGTTCTCCGTTGATTTAATGTCATAAAAGTAAGTTTGCACGAATTCCCATACTTTTGCACATTCTTTAGGATATTTTAAATTTAAAACGAATATCAATTTAAAGCATATATCTAGAGCTAATAAGAAGGAATCACATTTGTAATATATGTCGTCATAGACAACAGCGAACTGATTATAATCACCTACTATAACAATCAGTGGCTGCAACGTAAGACCAAAATTTATGCACCTTGACTTAATTTCCATCAATTTCGTTTCCAGTTCAACAAGACTTGAAATCGACAGGCACATTGCCCTTTGGGAATCAGCTATTGTTGACTTATTAATGATTTTAGTACCTTTCACTTTCAACCGACAAGAAGGCAATAAAACTGCATGTAGAAGACACAAGTACGTATGATCTCTGTAATCTGCAATAAAATTTGATATAAAATTAAAGGTTGCATAAATGTAAAATTTATAGTACTTACTTTTTTCTGGAGTTAGGTTTAAAACTAAGTCCTGAAAAACCTTCACGCAATTTTTATCTTTTAAAGATGTTTTGCAAATGATATTTAATTTAGAAATAAATGTTTCCCATTTAATGAAGAGGAGAGATGATTTTCCGGGGTAAATTTCATCAAAGTCAATTTCAATCTATAATGAAAAATTCAAAAGTTTATCAAAATTATGTATTACGTAAAATATAAAATTACTATGAATTGAGAATACTAGCCGAAGAAACCAAAGGAGCAGCGAAGAAATTAAACTACCGTAAATGCGGGTTGCTTTGGCCCTGGAGGGTTACTTTGTCTCAATTTTGATTCTTCTGATATTTCTTTCTTATAAAACCGAAATTTTCTAAGATTTCGTCTTAAATTCTATTTAACTTTAAGATGCTTATTCGTTAATTCAAGTTCTAATTAGCTGAAAAAAATAAAGATTCAAGACAATTTCAAATTGAGACAAAGTAACCCTCTAGGGCTAAAGTAACCCGCATTTATGGTACTTTAAAACTATCTTTGATAATGCATTTTCACTTCTCGAATTTAAATAATATTTATATTGTGAAGAAATATTGTTGTAAGAAAAAATAAATTTATAATTACAACAACTGACTTTTCAAATTTTGTAGAAGGAAGGATTGTATACTTTATTGCATTTAATTACCAATCTGTATCCCTTAGAGTTTTTCAGTAACGGCCAATCATTCATTATATTGGAAAGTGTATTTTCGTTGCTATTTAGATGTTGCGTTCGTCGACCCTTGACAGTACTTTTCCATTTCATTTCTACAGTTTCCCAAGGCTCTTTTCTTGTTTGTAGCCATTTCTTTTCATTTTCGAATTCAAATGACATATCTTCCATTGAAGAATTTTCATCTAAAGAGCTTTCATGAATATCTGTGAATTAACGTTATGAATCAATGTAGGAAAACCTAATTAAGGCTACACATCATACCGCATGATGAATTAACAGAATCTGTAGATTGATTGGAAGGCTTTTTAACTTTGTTTCTTCCCATAAAAAGCCCAACTTTACGTAAATGGGAGGAACAGTTCCTAAATTTATTGTATAGCATTCCTTTTGGTTTCTTTTCATCCGTGTTGAAATAAGTATTCTGTCAATATAAATTTTAAGTTAATGTATTAAAAAAAACAATAGCCTAAACCGGCATTTTCAGACTTAATTTAAAATTGAAATTGAAAAAATAAGTTAAGTAGAATTTGTCGATTTCATCGAAAAACGTAAGAATTTTTATTAGATTGAATTAAAATTTGAAATTAAAAGTTAATCAAAGATGTTCGTGTCAAATTAAGTATGAAACTACATTTCTTTTAACATAGGTACAGTACAACAGGTTCTGCTGCCGGAAAGTAACGATCGTATTTTCCTTACTTTTTGTTCGGAGGGAAAAAGCTTTACGATATCCTCGCTGATTCTATGAAGCTCGGAAGAAGACATATATTTATTTTGATTCAAAAATTCCTTTACGATAACTTCGCAAAGTATTTTCCTTGTCCTTGTATTTAGTTGTTTGTGTTGTAATAAGTTTTTATTAGAGGAATTTAAGAAGGCAGAAAGACACTATAAGAGAAAAATATATGAAGAAATATTTGTAACTATCTACGAGTTTTGTTTAACAAATCTGAATATAAATATAGGTAAGAGTAAGTACGATTAAACTTGAAGCTTTATAAAAAGTTCTCTTTTGACTACTCAAAAAACTCGAGATGTTGACGGAATTAATTTTTTAGGAATATGTATTTAGAAATGGTTTTAGAGTGAAAACTAATTAGTGAAAAATAAACCTTTTTGACAGCGTCGGAATGAGATTTGATCAATTCGGTTCCGCTGTTGCCACTTGGTGATCAAAAACCAAATCAATTCAATATTTTAATTCCATAAACAGCTCTGCTCAAAATTCGATATGCCCATAAAATAATTAAAACAATACGAAATTTGTTAATTTGTTTTTACACTTACAAAGGAAGAATCAGTATTTGAATTTGTATGCGTTTCACTGCTCGTTGAAGATCGCATGCTTTCAAACCACTCATTAATGGATGATGAGTTACTTAATGTGGTTGAAATTGTTGGAACGGCAACATCATATCCCTTTAATTAGATAACATTTACATACATATATCGAACGAGTAACATCATCTTACATTTTCCTTACGCCACTTAACTAATTTTGCTCGAAATATCACCTTTTCCCCTATTTCCTCATTTAATGAAAATATTCTGTCCAAATCGAGCTCGGTTAGATATTTTAGTGACTCCAGGTTTATGTTATAGTCTATTGGCATTAATATATTTAAAAAAAATTAGAAAAAATATCTGCTATATTTTTGGTTAGAAAAATAACCGTAATTGCTTCACTCGGCTTTATTTAAGTAGAATTTTGTGCCCTCGGTGCGCGAATCTGTCTGCACTTGGTCGATTTTTTTTACTTTCTGTTAATTTCGCCTAGGGCTCTGCCAAGGATTGAAATTTTTAGGAAGAAATGGGTGCAAATTTTTTTTTCTTTTCATAAAATATCATTTGAGATGGTAATGCTCATCCGTAACAGATAAATAATAATAAAAAAGTACTGCGCCCCTCTCTTAAGTGATGCAAAAGTACTTATTTAAAGAAATTCTATAAAATAATTATGTATTGTACTTACCTTTTAATTTAGGTAACAACCTTTGCAACTCCCATGATTTTAAAAGACTTTCCAGCTCGTCCTCAAAAGTGTTTAGTAAAACAACTTCTACGTCACTCAAATTATTTTCGCAGATATACGCGTTCAACATATTTATTTACCTCGATTATATCACGTCCTCACTGCGCAAAGAACACCACACGTATGCCGAGAAATTGAGCGTACCCAGCTTAACGGCACAATTTCATCAAATTTCCTTAGAAATCAGTGAATTTTCGTTAGAGTGGTATATTTTCGCTAAAAACAAGAGAATTTTCTCTTCATTTCATTGTTATTCTGTAAAGCAAGAGAATTATTTCTTCATTGTACAGATAAACTGATGTTTTTCCTTATATGAAGAGAAATGAGGTTTTTTGTGTTTTTAGTTTTTAATAACTGTTACTTTTACCAAATTTCTCTTGATTTTAGAAACCAAAGTTCTTGGCCAAAGAAAAAAATAATTTGAATAAATTAAGCGCACCTAGGTTCTTAAAATTAGAAAAAAAAATGGACTTCATTTAAGAGCTTTGTATATTAAGGCAAGAAAATTCTCAATCTTTCAAATTAAGGAAAATTGTTCATGTAAAAAGAACTTTATTCTTGATTGAACCGAAATTGTGTGTTAATATAAGGAATTATTAAGTTCTTGTTTGAAGATCAATTTCCTTGATTTTATCGCTACTATGGATCTTTTAATGAGAGAAGTTTATTTAAAATTGAGACACTTTTCCTTCTTTTAAGAAAAAATGGCTTGTTTCAAGAAATATCGAATTTTTATGCAAGTGAGGAACTACTATTCTTGATTTCAGCAAATTATTTCTCTCAGTGTGGTACTTAAAGAATTTCGAGGTCGGTGAGTTCAAACAAATTGTCAGAATTTAAGAATCCAATATGGCGGACTGTGACATTTTAGAGTTTATGATTAAATAAGACAAATGCATAGTTAGCGTAGGGCAGCTGGGCGAAGAGAGGGGAACGACTAGTTTATAATAGTTAGGTACATATTTATTCACAAAATTAAAGAAATTTTTTCTCTCTATCGCTTGAGTCAGGCTTAAGATACGAGAAATTTAATTTGTGTAATAGTAGAATGTGATTCGAAATCAATAATCGTTATAGAACTCGTTAAAATTCAAAAAGGGTTTTTTTACAATTTTGATCGGAATAGGGCATCTACCAAATCTATTGCGATGTATCGTCAGCTGAAAATAGGAAAAGAAAGTTTACTCCTACAACCGAGTCTAAATATTGACTTAACTTATAATTTCCGGATAAAAAGTGATGAAGTGTCTGCGAACAGCCTGCTCTGAATTTGGAAGAGGATGTTAACTCACCCGAAAGAAAACATGTTTTCGTGGTGCTCCAGTGCTCCAAATATTCGAGATCCCATTTATGTTCGAAAGAGAAAATAAAGCGGGGTCCAAGGGGGGTGGAAATTTATTAACTGGCGAGCGGTGCACGTGTGCATTATTAAGCATGCGGCACCAGTAGTCACATAACGTCGAATTTAAAAGATAATAAAACGGCCGTCGATGATAACATGCTGTCATGACAGTTTCGAAAGGTTTTGTAATCTCCTATTGAGTTACAACAGCCACACGTGACTTAACCGCACGGGGCCCCAACTTCTGTCGGGGCCCACCTTCTGGAGGAACGCCAGGGCTCAAGGCAGTGGACCGTGTGATTGGAATAAAGGAGCCAACGGAGCAGTCCTGATATACATTGAACGGCTCATATTTGTCCTCGGCTCAGATTTTTGTTTTCATTCAACCTCCGCCCTGGAGCCCCTTTGGCCACCCACGTCATTGGAGCGCCCGGACAGGTTAAGGGACTCAGCCCTTCGTTGCGACTCCGCTATTCAGGCGATCTCGTGCGTATAATAATTCGATTCACATGGCACTTTCACAAGGTGAGGTGCACTGTCCGCCCCTTTTCGAAGGGCTCCGGAAGGGGGCCAGGACCCGGGAACCATTAAATGGCCCTCCTGCCACTCAAGATAGGTTCGATTGATTTTTGCAGGAAATATTCGGGATATTCGGGCCATTGTACCAGGAATTTCGGTCGGATGGTGCGGCACTAAGGGAGCCTGCCGAATAGCATGAAAATTTGCATAATTTGGTTACTCAGCGCCGATCCAGCCTCGTCCATGAAATAATAAACCAATTTTCTCAATATAACAGCCAAAAACTCGTTATTCTATTTTTTTTTATCGCAACCAACATCATTGTCAAGAAAATTTCGGGGTAAATATGTCCTCTTTGCGTGAAAGACTGCAAACATAATCGGAATCCCCCGCGGAAGAGGACGTTGCGTCGCGGCGTCCGCGTATCTGCAAAATGTTTATGGATATATTTCGGTGCCTAGGGATCCATCAAATTGACAATATCGTGTTTATTTTCTACCATGCTAACTGCGTCGCCCTCGAAAGTACACAACTGGAAAATATCGCTGTACGTCTGAATTTGATTTACTCATTCGAACAAACCCCCCTATTTTACGGAAATTTAAATTGAATACTCTTCCCTAAATCGGGCGAGATGGTAAAAGGAAGTGGGACCGTGCTTGTAATACAAATCTAAATTCAACGAAAGCGATTATAAATCAGGGTTACAAATACATAATTTTGTAAACATAAAATGTAACAAAGTAGATATAAATTCAAAGCTTTTACTTTGCATCACTTAAACCATTAAAAATATACAAAAATTATTAGCCCCGCATTTCTCAAATGTTTTTCCGTCCATAAACATTAAAAAACAATGAAAATCTGTAATTTTAAGTAGAAAGTACTGAAATACATATATTTTCCCAAGAAATTTTAAATGTGAGACATTTTGATTTTAAAAAAAAGCAAGTTTGTGAATTTAAAACGGATCAGTATTTTAAAAAATTGTATCAATTCTTTTAGATTTGAAGAGGTAGGTATATGGATTAGCTTTGAACCTTCTGTGTTATACAATTTTTATATTGCCAAAGTCAGCTCCTCCTATTTTAAACTTGTTTAAAAAATTCGATTTTTATAATTATTTCGCTGTTGTCTTAATATCGTTCCTATTATACGTAGAAACTTATCGTATTTTTAACCAGACCGATGTTATGTATGGTTAATACTTGAAAACTTATTTTTTCAGGGTATAAGGTAGTTGGCATGATACATGAAATCTACCAACTTTGATTTCTATAACCCTACTACTTTAAATTTTATTAATTCGCAAATTACCTATAGGTATTAATTTCCTCACTCACTCACTCACTCACTGATGATCAAAAATCAAAGTTTAAGGGTACCTCCCGAAACCTTAGAGACCTGACATTTAGTATAGGTACAGGCTGGGATTAGAATACAAATAACAAGAAAATTAAAAAATCTGTTATTTTTCTCCTAGTTCTACATGAGATTTTATAACTTTTTAATCCTTTAACTATTTAATTTTATTTCGAAAAACTCTTTCTGTCTGCTTAATTATTTTGCACTGAAGACGAGTTTGTGCTGTTTAATTAACTAATTATGACAAAAAATATATATTTAAAAATTATCTTTTATGGAACACATAATGCCTGTTGGGATAGTTTTTCTTGCTCATGTATTCGCACCTTAATACAAGTTACTGTTAACCAGTTAACTGTTTTTGATGAGTATACTCGTCATGAAAAAAAATGCAAAATTTTGTGTTATGATTATGTATGTAGGTTTGCATTTTTGTCATGACGAGTATACTCGTCGAAAATAGTTAATGGTTAATTAATAAACAACGTTTACAATACGAATGTAATTTTTTATCGAAAAACTGTCGTTTATTCATGACGAGAATACTCGACATAAAGAGTTAAAGGGTTAAGAGTAAAAAAGGTGTATACATATAGGATAATTAAATTTAAAATTCTTGATGTTATCGGAAGTGTGGGCGGAAGCTGGTTTTACTAGCCGTGTTCTTTTCACATCGGATCCAGTTCCGGGTTTTTGCAGGAAATTTTGGATTGAATTGAAATTTTAAAAACCAACGCGTATATAAAGATTTTAAAATTTGCGAAAGTCGCATCAAATTACCATGATATCTAGCCATTCAAACTTCAAAGCTTGAATCAAATAAATTGTTGGATTAAATTTTTGACGCATAAGTTTGTGTAAATCCAGGCAATTTGATTTTATTTTCGAGAAATAAAAATTTGTTTGATATGGTTGCTGCTCATAGAATTCAATTCAATCCAAAATTTCCTGCAAAACCCGGAACTGGATCCGATGTGAAAAGAACGCGGCTACTGTAAAATGCCGAACTCAATTCGTCAACCCAAAATCACATTTTCGGCGTCGTATGGTAAACCTTTGCACACACTGCGACCACACTTTTATTGGAAGTAAATTGAGATTTTATTGAATCTTCTTCAGTATTTAGATGTAAGACTTTCAATTTCAATTGCAGCGATATCCCGGGAAGACGGCGAGGAGTCACACCATCACCACCACCACCACCGCGGACACGGCCACAACCACGGCAGCAAAGTTCCCTACAACGGCTACAACTCGGAGGAGTATCTGGACCGGCTGGAGCCGAATGGAAATATCCCGGCCGACAAAAATAATTGTAGATATGGTGAGTGTTTGTGCCCTTCGCTGACTTTTGGCTTTGTTACTTGTTTTGATTTGTTTCTGGGCTTGGGTTTGGATTCTGTTTTTGTTTTTATTTTCCCGGAGTCCCCTTCATGCTCCTAGCTCCCTCGAGGGGACTCTTTAGTAAATAAGCGCCTTCTTCGGCTCCACAAATTTTGAACAATTCCCAAATTAATCGTAAAAATTTACGACGCCTCATAAAGCGAAATTAATTGCTGCTCTTTATGGTTTTCTCGTTTTGGTTTTTTGATTCTTTTTAATTTTATATACACAGTCCGTGGGTAACTAATTTTTGCACAAATTTATTCTACTCAGTTTTTTTTTACTGTAGATGGTAAAGCAGTGAGGCCCAATATCCAACTATGACTTAGTCATCTGATTTTAGCAGTGGTTTTGAATCCATAATACAACAACACATTTAGTACAGGGAAATTTTTAAATGTAAACAATTAATTGAGGTTAAATCCGGCAAAAATACTTGTACCAATTGTGAACCAAAAGGGTTTTGTTTATTTTCTGTTATCTAGTAGCCAAAGTTGTCCTTAATGAAACGATGTTACTCTCGCCAAAATGACGTCAAACATCTAAAGCATAGGAGTCCGAAAATACAAAAGAGCTTGTTTTTTACTTTAGAATATGAGTTTCAAGTAATTTTGATATTATTAAAGAACAAAATAAGATTTTGCTATAATGATCATGAATTCAATTTATTAATTCCAATTAAACCTAACAAGTTTGTAGGTACAATAGAAATCATACAATTTTAAATATTTAATAAACATATGTATATTGGTTTTGGGAAAAAATTGTTTTTTCCAATGAAACTAAGACTATTATTATACATATACTACAAAAGCTGCGGAAAATAAGAAATATTGCATCAATTGAAGTTTTATTAGGATCTGCATAATTCTTTAATTAGCGCAATGCGTTTCAATTTATTACTGATGAATTTTAAATTAGCCCTTTCGTACAATTAAGTGGTCCAGAAGTGCCATCTACCATGGCATAAACATAATTTTTAAAAGTTTGGTTTGGGCAACTTGAATTTAATTTATGTGCGTTTTGGCACATTTAAACCACATTCTGAATAAAAGTCATGTCGATTTGTTGCACTATTTCAAAAAGTTCAAATCCTTACTATAAATATTTTTAAAAGTATCAACAGAATTAACGAATAAAATCAACTTTTTTTTCCCCCATAATCATTTTGATATGATTTTTTTTCGGGGATTACGAATTCGGAAATGAAAATGCTCCATTAGCATCTATTTTCAAGAAAACTAGGGCTTAAAAGTACAAATGACCATATTTTAACTACTTATGAAAACTCATTACAAAATAATGAGTTGATCCAGGAGCTCATAATGCTCAAATGATTGCTCAACCTGTTATACAAAAATACAAAAGGTTTTCAAACATTTCGAAATAATTCGTGAATTTTACTTTTTTTCAATAAACCGATTTTTTCAATAGATTGCGAAAAAATATAATTATACATAACAAGCTCACTCTCATGAAAAACTTGTTCGGCGATATGTGTAAAAAGGACTATCTATAGAGTTGATGAATGGATGCACTTACGAATCCGTAATCTACGGAAAATATCCTAAAAAATGATTTGCCAAATATTTTAGAGAAAATAATTAAATTTGTTGGTGAATTGTGTAAAAAAGAGGATACCATTGGTGGTAATTAAATATAAAAACTATTGAAAAGGTCCTTTAAAGTAGAATATTTGTTACAATTTCCACTCAACTGAAGCATTTTGTTTGTTTTGCGTAGTACTTTTATTCCAGGAATATTTTTAATTCTTGAAAGCTGGCGTAAGAATAATTTATTACATTACCTCTAAATAAACATTTCTTGTAAAAAGCAAATTAAATACGAAAATGCAGATAAAAAATAAATCCAACTGGCTTAGCAGTCGGTGGACAGTTGATCCACTCTTCATTAGTTAATTGGCCGCCCTCTCGTGGTATTCGTGAACCGAGTTGCGTGAATGTTCCATGCATCACGCCACTTTAGAAATTATTACATAACATATCTTCTCGGTCTCATTATTCATCAGTGTCATCGTTCTAGCTCTAGCCCTAGCACTAGCTCCAGCTCCATTGGACGACTCCTTCTCGAGCACATTTACCCTCATTTTCTAGGATTTTCATTAATTAATCGGCAGTAATTTAACATTGTTTGGGAAATTACATGACAGAGTAACATAAGACCTGATAAATTAAATGAAAAAGTCTCGGCTTCTACGAGTGTCTTTCAGTTTCACTCCAAGGAGCTCGTTGCGAATTGGGGCTTCTGGGGATGTTTTGTGGGTCCCCGAGTTGTCTGTGTCGCTTGAAAATTGACATGTATGATTACAAAGATACAAACGAGGACACGCCCGATGCCAAATACGCTCGGGTTTATTATTTATTGTTTAATGTCGCACGTGTCATACATTTTCCCGTGCGATCCCATTCTGAAAGGAACGTGTCTATCACGTGAAACTGTGGGGAAGGACTCGGATAAAAAGTACCTTCTGTATAAAATGAAGGGTGACAGGTTACCCTTTGAAATAAGGAAGTAAATCGCTGTAATGATGTGAAGTATGCACTTGAGGGTTTATGTTTAGACACTGACGTAAAAAAAATGGGACAGACAAGAGGGTAACTCCGCTAATAGAAATGAAGGCTACGAAACCAATTGACTTTATTTGGAAATACCTAGTCAATATCATCCACTATAAATAGGTGCGTTATGACTTGCTTATATTCGGTGACGATTATCGTTTTGTTATGCAAACGAGTTGAGTTAGAGCGGAATATGTCCTACATATTTTTTTGTCACCAGTTCAATTTGCCTTTCGATGTGAATTGACTTGCTTAAAATTCTGTTTAGCGATTTATATAGAATTTTGTGAATTAAGTTTATCTATTAAAATTAATTGTGCAATTAATTCTTTGAAACCTGGTGAAGTTAAGTCTGCTTTTGATAAGTGTGCCCAAAATAAATACGAAATTAATATCGCTAAGAAGTGTTTTCCCAAAATTTTATTAGTTTTTCTTTTCGGTGAGTTAAACCAACATTGGAGGAAGTTATATTAGAGTATATACAAAAAGAGTAAAGTTTTATTCTGAAAATTAAATGATATTATACTATTGTGAAATAGTTTTATAATGATATTGTTTCATTTAAAATAGTATTTTTTTCATATGGATTAGATTCGATTTACAAAAGCTACTAAAATTTTTAAACGGTCACAATACTTTCTTAATTTTTAATGTCACTCGGAAGTGGACACAACTATGAGAAAATATGAAAAGAACACATGTCTAATTAAAATTAAAAGAGTAAAAATTTGTTTTGTCTGTAAAGCACTTTCGCGAATATCTCGCTTTTAATGTTTCTTTTCTTGCTACATTCTTTGTAAACAACTTTTTACTTCATATCGACTCATAAAATAAATGTAAAAATAAAATAACACATGAGAATGAATATTACTTCACTCATTTGTCTTAAGTTTTGGTTCAAAAGCGGGTTCGGAACGAACTGAGAACTGTGAGAAGTGCAAAAAACTGCCTGTTTAATTGCGATAATTAATGTTTTACGTTAGGGAAACAAATTAGGACTTCGGTATTTTTAATTAAATTTTTAACAACAACATTCCTAATATTAACTATAAAGAAAATGTCTAGTAGGCAGCCTAATTTTGTAAAAACATTCTGAAATACTTTTTTTTATTTTTCGAACAGAATATTTAAAAATTAATAATTGTAGAAACAAAGGAGTTGACTGAAATGGTCGTTTAAATCGTTTTTAACCATGTTTTCTAACCTATATAATAAGAAAAATTGTTTAATGATAGACAATTTAATTGCGCAATTATCTTCAATGTTCTCATAAACAAATACCTATTTTAAATTTTTAGAGGTTATGATTTTGTTTTTCTTGTAATATCAGGTTTGTTTACACGTACTTGTACGATTTAATTTATTTAGGTACATAAATACTTTCGTTATTGATCCCTAAAGTATATACATAATTTGAGCAAATCGGCAGGTAAATTAGATAATACTAAAGAGTACCTTTTAAAAGTTAAATTTTTTCAATTTCAAGTAATTTAATTACTAAGCAAAAAATGTTGAATATCTCTGATGTTTTTATTTGTGTAATACATTTTCTAAACCTTATGGTGGTATGATAATTTAAAATTGCAAACTATGAACTGCGATGGAGGTTTAATTATGTAATTTTCTACAAAAATTCCAGTACTAATTTACGTGTTGATCAGCAATAAGATCTGAAATTGTTCAATATTTATTATACAAGAATAAGTACCAATAAAAAAGTTACTGGCCCAAAAGTAGCCCGTAAACTGTGCGTAAGTAAGGAATTTCCGGAAAGTGTTGTTATGTTTTTACCAAGGCGCCTGAATAGCCCGAGGTTGGACCAAGCATAGCTATTTTATGGAGGTGGAGATAAGAGGTTTCATGAATGAAAACAATACAGGGAGTGGTTCAAAACATTAAAACTGATTTTTGCCCGAAGGGACAGGATAATAATTAAGTTTAATTCTCTTTTGTTATTGCCAGATATACTCTGACAAATTCTTGGAAAAAAAGCTTGCCTTGTTATTTCGAACAATGCGAAGGACATGGCCTAAAAATCGAAATTAAACGAAAGATACATCAACAAGAGCAGAGTGAAATTTCTTTTTTAAAAAGAAAATCATCAATTTTTCATGGAGAGAAAATCGCCTGTCAAGCAACGACAAGGCATTCGTCCTTTTGACAACATCCAATTTCGTTATCCTGCGGAGGATTTTGTCTGCACCCGGTTTATTGAATGACTATCGCTCAGCGGAACGAATCCGGCGATCACATTCGATGAAAGACCGATTCAAGATATTCGGAGTCCCGGACGCTCCCGTAAAAGGAGCACAATCTTTCCGGATATTTCGGAAAGGACTTGAGAATCCGCATCCAGGCGGACATTTCATCTGATTCAATTATCTTCTTGTTGATTTGTCAGTACTTTTGTATTTAAATTCTATGAAATCCCAGTTGGATTAATGGCGGGGGCGGGGTACCTTTAACATACGATATACCTTTGTGGACGCTTTATTTCATTTATTTCTTTTTTCCGCTTTAAATCCGAGTAAGGGCGGCTTTTGAGAGAAGTTTCCCATCAGTCGAATAAATGAAAAATCGCTGTCATAGCATCGGTTTTTATTGATATGGAAACTGCCGCCTATTTATTATAAGGGGCCGTTCGTGCGCTCATGCATATGAATGGGGCGCACAGGAGGCGACGACGCCACCTCCACCTTTGTTTACATTGATTAACTCCCGAGGAGCTGTGATTCCAGCTTTATATTGGCAATGGACTCATGAACATGAAATTTGCCATTCAAATTTGACGACGACTCCAAACCAGACGTGTACCTGTGCATAATGGATCCTTTTGTAAACAGCGCCAATTTCACGAAATTTAATAGCACGAAAGCATCCGAACGAGCCCTACAACGCCCCCTTCTATCTCGAATTGCCGCCTGGAAGCGGTGAGGAAGTTTTTCCTTTTTAATTTGTGCCTTGCTAATGAAATTTCATTAAAATTTTGAGGCAAGACTTTAATTAAAATTAGATGCTATTTAAGGGGCCGGAGGAAAAAGAGAGTAGCGCTGCTTATGAGGCATTATAGCGAACATCCGAATTCATTCCAAACAGAAAAGAGGCGAATTCACAGGATCCTCATTCCGTATTCCCCTAGGTCCTAGAAGAAATTTCCATTTTATTGCTCAGAAGAAAATCAATGGGCATGTAGACGGATTTTTACGAAATACTTCAACTATTGCGTCTCACGAGTTAATCCGAGCATGTCGCTTTCGTTTCATGCTTTAAAGGTCATGACATCAATGAAGCCGATATGCAAAATATTTCTGTTTGATGTTTCAACTTTGAAAAAAAATTTTCTTCCTTTTCGAAACATGACAATTTGTTTCTTCAAAAATGCTTTAAATTCTTGGCATATTTATATGTATATGTAATGAGACTAATAAACAAAATACTTTTGAATTTTAATTTGCGAAAGTTTGTTAAGCAAATATTCAAGTTGATTTATTTTATACTACAGTGGTTTATTTGTATACAATAAAAATTTTTCAGTTAATGGTCTACTACTGGACTGGAATTGCTAGAAATTGAGAAGATTAATCTCAAAGGAGTCGATCCTTTGGATCAAATATACATATGTATATAGTAAATTTGTATTATTTTATGCCTAAAGAAGAATTACGAAAGATATTTTTAAATTTTAAACTTTCCCTCTATAGGACATTACCTTCAAAAAATTACTATATTTTATTTCTAGTGAAATTCTACTCTAATTTTAGTTCTATTTTAAAATCAGATAATCAGCAAAATTCGCTGGATATTAAAAGTTTTGTATAAGAACAAAAATTACGTCTTTTTATATTAGTTTCCAGTTTTAGTCTGTCATGTTAAAATTGTTTAGGTATACATATTTTATAATTTTTCTCAATTTGAAAAAATGATTTTAACGTTTCTTTATCGGAATTTTTATCGAAACTATGTACAGAAAAGAAACTAGTTAATTGTAAGCTTTATCCAGATTTTTTCAGGAGACAAGTTTTTACTATGTAGGCCTCATTTTATGTCCTCGTTTATCAATTTCAAGTAAATTGTGATAAAAATAGAAATATGTAGGTAACTTATTTTTTTATTTTATGAGTATGTTATGTATACTTCTCGCAAACTTGATGTGACTAAAATTCGAATTCGTAATTAAATTATATGAAATTAGTCTATTAGATATTCGGGGAAGACCAGTGTAATAGGTACTATTAAAATATTTACGTGTCCTGAACTAAAACTGTACCAAATGTGTATACCAAAAATATGTTCATTGTATCGTGAACGCAAAATAAGCTTCATTAGCCCTTGTCTTTTTCCTAAAAATCATCTGTTCACTGAAAAAAATAAAGTTGGTCAATTTGACTGAAAAAAATTGTTAAAATATCACGTCATACAAATTTGTAAATTTTTAACAATTTCGTTGGTCAGTATTAACTATTAAAAATAGTCAATCCTAAACTTTATTCTTAACCAGCCCACGCCACACATCGCTTTATTAAGGTTGAATCGCTCAAAAGGCATTGGCATGTGTAGCTCAGCAGTAGAGCTGCGAAGCGCAAATTCAAAGATCGAGGGTTCGAATCCAGCCGCGGTTAGTCGAAATATCACAGGGAAATCAAATTTTTCTCGTCGTCAGAAAATTAACTATGCATTTCTCATGATTAAAATTAACCAACTTTATTGGTTGACGCCTTTTTAACCAAGCATTTTGGTTGTTTTTACCAATCTTTTTCTTTTAGTGTATAAATAAAATTACATAAATTTTTATATTAAAAATAATATTTTCACAAAAATAAAAGTTGTAGTGTATTTTAAGAATTTTGTCTTCCAATTATTCATTTTAAAATTCTAATTCAAAGAGTGCTTTAAATAAAAGTATCCTAAATAATGAACGATTTTATCGATCGGAACCATAAACTACCCAGCACCAATTATATCCGCTGTAACTTCTAGAAGCTCTGGATGCCTCCGTTGCCTGATTCGAAATTTATAAGTCGATATATCTCCCCGAGGATGGCGTTATACATTCAGGGGAAAAGTTATAGTCGTGGAACCGAATTCATTTAGTCCGCAAATTTATGTCTGAAGAGGTTTCCTCGTACAGAAGTTGGGAGTGAAATAAGCGACGATCCTAAAATATCGAAATTGCCCGACTGCGAGGTCCCTCGAAGGGCACTGGGGCCCAAAATGAGAAAAATTCAAAGTGGTAGGACGAGGTTCGCATTTGTCACCGCCGCGTGTAAGTGTAAATTCGAGCAAAACTCGTCACCGTTCGCCGGGAATAAAGATGACCTCCATAAAGGTTTCCTGGGACGTTATTACCTTCACCTTTATGACAAAAAGCTACTTGAGCTGAGGCACCCTTTTACCCTCGCGTGACGTGAGCAGAAAGCGAAATGGCACCTTCCGAGGCGCACTTGTCTCCTTAAACGAGCAACAGCCCATCGCGTGATTAACAAAAACAAATCAATAAGACATGTGGCGGCTCGTGGGAGTCGGAATCCGCATAAACACCGCTCGCCGAGGTGTGCCCATTCAGAGCCCCTTCCTAAAGAGCCCTGGGGCTCCGCGTGTGGCTGCCCCTTTACCTTGGCGCCCGAAAATAGAAAACACTGCGACCGACGAGCCTGGCACGTCGTGGACAGGACGTCGGTCGTCGCGTCGGGAGCTCCAAAAATCAACGCGGGTATGCAAACGAGGGGCTGCTCATTAGGCATGCATTCATCAAATATTTCCCGGAACCTTCTACGACCCCGGAAACATTGGGGCCGCTCGACGAGGTTAATCCTTGCGAAATCAAATTTCGGCGCTCCAGGAGTACTTTTCTGAGAAAGTTTATCTCCGTTCGACGGGGCCCCGGCCCATTCCTTCGGGCCCACTGTTTTTGTTTTCGCCAGTTTTTATTTTGGTTCAAAACTTTTGGAGTGATGTTTCTCCCGAGTATGCGAACTTCTCCAATTCCACTTCAGAATTTATGGTTTCACAGAAAATTGTTGAAGCACGCCAGCGCTAGGGCTCCCCGGCGAACAACAAACTGGCAAATATTTTATATTCCGTGCGCCCCAACACCAGACGAATACATTTTATATTTTTGCACTTTTGTCAATAAATACTTATATGAGTTGTAACACGGCAAAGTTGTATTATAGTTTGATAAACTACCGCCGCCGTCGTCGCTCCGTGAAAGCGGTATTTCATTGTTATACACCGCCACTTTGGTGATTTTCATGATTTGTGACCTCTTCGCGGGCCGTGAAACTCCACTTCAACTCCACTTTTTCTAAGGCGGCACTTTTATGGGACTGAAAAGCTTTTTGCGTCTTTTATAACAGCGCAGAGTGTGAAGAGCATTTGTATCAATATTTTATAAAATTTGAATTTAGGAGGACTGGAGAGTTTTATCACTGACACGAACCAGTCGCAATTCTTTCTATCGCAACTTCTTTTACTAAGTATAGTGAAATTTATAAGATCTGATTCAAGTGAAAGAATAATTTTATGTAACTTCTACTTCATGTGAATAATAGTATTTTAATTTTGAAAATTGTTCATCCACAACTCAGTTTGAAGTTCATTTTACGATTGCCATATAAAATTCCCCATAACCAATTTCGTTTTTAATAGTAATTTCCAAATAAGCCTATATTACAATAGTAGATTTTAAAAAATTGACCTAAATATTTATTCGAAATAATCGATGTCTCATGTTTCTCTTAAAATAAATAAACATCCTCTTTCCACAATCAATTGAATTGATTGGAACGACCTCGCTTCACAGGCTGTCACAACAAAATTTAATCTGAAAACCTAAAAATAACTACGTGAGAGCATTCTGCTTTTAAAAATTATGCATAACTCACATCGAAATCGTTGCAAAATGTTATTCAAAATTAGTAAATAGAACAAAATAAATACGAGGTGTGTTCTGCATTATGAGTAAAGTCAAACCGAGACACCAACCTCACTTCATTATAACCTGACATTCGGAAAATGAAGAACAATTGTGGGTTAAACTACCCGCACTACCCGTTCTTTGACCTGATCTGATTAGATGAAACCAGTTGAGGATTAAACCATCCTCAAACAACCTCGGAAATAAAACAATAATTAAAATATTAATTTCAACGATTCCATTGCCACTACTTTGCACAAAGTTCAAAAAATTAACGAATATCAGAAATAGAATACCTATGCAGAATAACTACGAAGGCTTAACAAAGTTGTTTTTCTTAAAACTTGAAGCTATCAAGCAAAATACAATTGCATACCAAGGAGGATATTCACATCAGTGAATTATTGTATTCTACTTGGGTTTATTTATTTTCTGGATAACCACTTTTAGTTACTAAGAAACACTTAAACTAAAAACAATTCGCAATTTTTTTAACTTAACCCATTAGACGATCTAAACTAAACAATAAAACAAATTTTATTGTTAAAATTTGTATTATTACTACTGAAGATTATTTTCTCAAAGTTTCATAATTAAATTCGAATTGGTTGCAATGTTTTGATCATAAAAGGAAACCTCTTCAGTAAAGCGCTCGAGTGGTAATTTGTTTTTTTGATTTGCGGGAACTCTACCTCAAAAAGTTATTAATTAACTGATCGTTATAAAGAAAAATGAGATCATTCTTTGTTAAATTACGAAGAATATGAACCTAATTTATTCATGATACCATAATTTAAATTGTGTTTTTTTAAAAATTTCTTTAACGTAGGTACTTACAAAATATTCAATTTTCAATATTTTCAGTTAAAAGTGGGTTCATATTCCTAGAAGATATGTTAATAATAATAATGTAAGAAATATAACTATTGATTTCAGTTCAGAATTGTAAAGGCTATAGAATGGACGATGGCCAAGTTATAAGGCTATGTATTTCTGTCGGTAACAATTTGAAAAAAAAATTGAATTATGAAAATATTAATAAAACTTCATCTGCCTAAAACAATTCATAAAAAAGGCTTAAAAATCAGCCTCCTCATGGGTTTTTACCCTTTAATACTATATTCAGTTAAAATAAAACACAATTTAATAATAATTTAAAACAAATTACATAAGTAGGTAATACTAACTAAATTCTATCATTAAAATTTGATATTCTAATTTTATTTCTAGAATATTAACTTAATAATATTAATTTTTATGGAACTGTAACGATATTTCACGCTGTCTTGAGTTTTTGTTAAGAATATCAAATTATATTTTAAATATCATATTTTCCTATAAATATGTATAACATAATAATTTACTTATATTTCAATTTATTGCCAGAAGGAATTAATGTTGAATGTTCATTGAGATAGGAGCTAGATTCGAGAGGGTTGAGGCAATTTTAATTAAAATTTTCATGTAGCACTATATTGACTTAATTATCTTTCACTCTGATATTTGGTCAGGATGGTTTCGCCTTCGGCCTAAGGTAATCCTTTGAGTTTATATCATTCATGTCCGAAACTATAGAATTTTAATCAGCATAGTGTGCGTGTTGCAAACATATAATCTTTAAGTTGTTTGAAGGATTGCGATCACAAAGAGGTCATAATTACATTAAAATACAATGTATCACTATGAAAGAATTCCTGATGTAGAGTAAAGAAATATGTATTTCGAAAAATTGCAGTATTTTTAGAATAGGCGTCTATAGTTGAACCGTTTCAAGACGAAACTTCTGCAAACATGAGTAGTGCTATTTATGTTGGCATGTTTTCATCAAATTGGATAAGTGTTCCCCCTTACTATTTTCTACTTTCTTTTTAGCAGTACTCATATCTTTGCTTATTCTATTGTCAACATTTGCAGGATGAACGATAAACTTAATAAAATCCAAACAGGGATATCCAACGCCACAGCGGGCGTTCCTGGGGGACTTTTATCATCCTCCAAAGGAGGCGGAATGCGCGTCCTGACCCCGGAGCCAAAAGCAAATAGCGAGGAGCCTAAAACAACAAAATTGCCCACTTACGGGAAAGCAGAGCGCCATTTATGGGCGTGATCCTGGAGGAAAAAGTGAAGCCTTGGAATTACGCCGGGCTTACGTCTATCGAACGTGAACTTTTCTCAAACTACTCAGTCAGGAAAAGTTCCATAAAGTCCTTCTGTTGCCAGCAGTAATACGCCCCCGCGCCGCCCCCGCACCAGGGTCAGGTGGGTTTAGTGAGACGCATTGGGGCGTCGCGGCGGAGGGTAAAGGGCTAAAAACGGATCATTCCAGGTGGTTCGCGCCCACCCACCGCAAGGGCAGGGATTTATTCATTGATACACTTCCCCTGTCCCATCGCCAATTAGTTGCTTTTTGCCCAAAATTCACTTAAGCCGAAGTAATGGCTGATGGATGGGCGGGACGGGGCCCGGCGGGGGATGCCTGACTTCCAACAGCACAACTCCTTTTGGGAGTAATTGAAGTGAAATTAACTATTAAGTCGGCTAATTAGCAAATTACAGGAATCCTTTGACTCGGCCGAGCGCTGAAAGCTTTTTTATCAATTTTGCTGGAAAATTCAATGTAGAGCAGAATGACTTCAAACGTGAGGGCCTCTACATCTTCTGCAGGGCCCTTTAATGCTACCTATTTTCATCAAAGTTCCCATATCACAATATTGATGAACTGCAACAACATTTTATTGAATTAAGAGAAAAATCTCTTAAAGTTTAAGAAAGTTCTCAGGGGTATTTTAATTGTCCTAGTTTAAAAGTTGGAATAAGGAAATGTAATAAAAAATATCAAACTCCTAAATCCCTTAAAGGTTATAACATACATATATGATAATTTGCTCAAAAAGTTAAAATCATGTGAATATAATAGTGCAATAAAAAATAAGTTAATTAAAAAGCCACAAAGCCGACCTTTTGTAAAACAGAAACTTAAAAGATATAAACAAGTATGTATTTATGTACAAAGCTCAGACACAAAATATTATAAATTTTATTAGAACTCTTATTCTTTTCCTTTAGAAAGCATCTAGGTAGGTAGTAGGGTTAACAATTTATGTAGACTTTCTAAAATTCATGATATCAAATCGTGACTGCACTGTTTTTCATTCGCAATTATTTTGTAATTGTTGGTTTTTAAGGAATCAAAGGTTTATTAAAAAAATTGGATATCATTCAGATAGTTTGTGCATATAAACAATTACTTATCGACAATATAAAATTACTTTTTAAAATTGAAAAATTTTTAGAGATGATTCAAGCTCATAAATTGTTTTTCCATAACATACATACGTGCTCTACGTATTTTACAAATATCTATCTAAGAAGTCATCGGTAGAATAATTTTTGTTTTGTTTTGTATATCAAATAAAAATAATTGCTTTCATTCTATTGTTTCTAAATCAAAGAAGATTGAGACAACTCGACGGCAAACACACACAAAACAAATGTCAAAACTTATTGTCAAGTTGGTTCAACAACTTTGCGTATTTATTTTGACCTCATATTGGCCAAAAAACTGGTTAAAACAATATTTTTAAAATAGCTATGTCTTCTGGTTAAGTTATCAATTTAACTATGAATTCTCATAAAGCTATGAATCAATATATATTTATTATATATTTACATAATCGAATATTTTTCTATTAAAGAGTACAATATTGTTATTTCGACATAAGTTTTAGAATTTAAACTATGTATTGTTAATATCTCAATTCGAAATTCAATTCATTTTGGTGTAATTTTTAGAGTTCAGTGCTTTTTTAAATCTTTGGTATATACTTATAAAATAACTCCAACTAAAAAAATAAGAATTAATGAAAATTATAAAAACAAGATAACAAATAAATTTGATTTAAGAATATTTCTTGTTTGTTTCCATAATTTAACAAGGATTTCAATTTAACCGAAAACATTAGGGGTAACGATTTGATAATGCTTTCAGATTGTAATTATGATATTTTTTATTAGTTATGTTAATTATAAATAACTTGGAGGTGATTTACAAATATACAAACCTTTTTTTCTTGATACTGTTTCAAATAAATTAAATATCTTTAAATTAAACAGGCAGCAAGAAACTGAGTTAATCAACAACAGTGACTTATCAAATTTACATGGTCAATTTTTGTTCAGTGCAGAAATAGTAGGTTAGTTAAAAATCCCTAAGGAATACAAAGTACGAATTCCAATAATTTCCCGAACATCCTGTGAATTGCTAGGGTTCGAACTTTCATGAAAATTGCCGTAGTTTTGCTTTAGTTGTAATAAAATTAGCGGCAGCAGACGGACTTCCTTGGCCAGGTGAACCTCCCCCACCTGGAGGAGCCCTCGCGTGCCACTAAATCCGTCAATGGCCAGTGCCGGACAAATCGAACGCTATCACGGAAGCAACATTCGCCGGCTCCTCGGGGAATCCCCGTCCTAATTGGCAATGGATCACATTCATTAGGAGAAGCTGCGAAATTTATTCGTACCCCCGGGTGGAGGAGCCCTGCTTACTCGGCCAAGGACGGGCGGGTGGCGGGCGGGGGGCCCAGGTAATAGCATTATTTAGCAGGTAAATGGGAACCACGTGCTCGCGATCAAAATTACATTAGAGGGGACCTCTGCGCCGGGTGTGGGTGGGTGGGATTTGGACTTATCCGCCGCTGGCCTCTGCTGCGCAGAGTGCTCCAAACGCAAAATTTATGCAAGCTACGTGCGCTTTGTTATTGAACATTCTGGAGAGTAACAGCATAATTTATGGTAGAAAATTATGCCAAACAGACAAAATTGAAGTTATCCAGGTGGACTACACGCAAAACAACTTTTTACCTGCTGGCTGTTTTCTTTTCCCAAAAAATATTTTTGCGAAACAAGTGCTAAGCCAACAAACAACCTCCTTAAAAAAACTTCAGGCATATCCAAGGAAGGGAGCGGCCAAAATTCAATTCGACTCAATTACGTAAAAGTTAAAGGAAGACTTCGTCTTTAGTCTAGCTCTCGAGCGCTGAGAAGCCGGCCATGTGGCATTAAAAATTCATTTGAATTTGTACCTTCAATCTGTCTCCTCCGCACGAGTGAGAGGTCATTGTCCAGCAATTTTCGGAACTGAAAATATTTTCTAAATTGAATTCTATTTTAAAACTGGAATTCCAAGTCAGCAGGTAACAACCTGTAATTAAGTAGGACAATTCCGAAACATGGTAGCAACGCCTGTCTAAGAATAGTACATTATCTGATTAATGGTTTAGCACCACTCAAGAATTCAAAACAAGTTAAATAATTCATAACCCGTATTTATTTTTGGAAATTTATTTTATAAACGTTTAAGGATTTGATGCCTTGAATTACTTAAAATGTGAGAATGTTATTTATAAGGTATTGGATAGGGAATACGAGTACATGAAGAAGAAAGTCGAATTTGCTTTATACTAGAAAATTGTTCATGCTTCAACTTAATACGCAGTTTGTGATCATGGTGATTTTTAGGTCTATGATTATGAATTGGCAAATTCCGGCTGAAAATCTAACATTGAATTTATAATTACAGCAATACAAAAAATTCCTTGATATGTATTTTCATAAAATGCTATCTTGAATTTCAAATATTTATAGTTGAATTTGTTCCGGATATTAAAATTCTAGCAATTGTCATTCGAAAATGAATTCTTTAGAAAAAAATTGTCGTTTTTTCCCATTTGGTTTTTGTATTAATAATAATTTGTTTTCATTCTATTGCATTTTCTGTTAGTAAATAATCTCAATAATATAGCTACAAAATTTTGTAAAAATCAGAGCGTTAGTTTAAAAGTTATAGGCATATAACGCGCATTACTAGAAATGAAAAGTTAACTCAAACTAAAACTTTAAATGCGAATTTCTCGAAACTATGATTTTTTTAGAAGTGCCATTCCTATATGGTCACGATAACATAAAAGCTAAAAGCTATTAATGCGATCGAATTCAAATTTTGTGTAATTGCTCGTTATGATGAAAGGAAAGGCCTAATTGTTTTTTCTTTTATTGTACATATATTTAACATTTGAATACCTCAAAAAATGAAATTTTCGTTAAAAGTTTTAAATTTTTGGAAAATTATTGATTAGAGATGTATTTTTAATGTTTAATTTAGAGTCTCTCTATCTGTAAAAATTTTGCTAACAAATTGAAGAAGGGAGAGCTTACATTAAAACATTTTTCATAAATATCACTTAAAGGAGGTTGTTTGATCTTATAAGAAGTTGTCGCCTATCAACGGTTTCCTTAACTTCGCACGTAAGCCTTGTGGAATATGTCGCATAAAAAGCAGAATCTACGGCGCAATGAAATAAGACATGAGGGTGAAACGGCCTTGAAAAGTGGCATTCGGGGCTCTTAAATGAAGGCTGCGGCGTTAAAAGCAAAACATTTTCACCCCATTCCAGTAAATTCTTTTGAGTAAATGCCACCGGTAATTTCCGACGGTTTTATTTTTAAAGTCAGAAGTATCCATAAAGTGTTGAAGTATTACGCTCTTCGGAAGACAGAAACCTTTCTAACGATTCTCGGTGGAATGTGGCACGCACCTTATGAAAAATCGCATACATGGCGGTCTATTTCAGGAGCAACTTAAAATTTTCTGCACTCCTCCGAATTATGTAAAATTGCTCGGCGATAAGTGTGTCAGCGCGCGGCGAAATAAATTCTCTTCCGCTAAGCGTTTGCACTTTATTTTAATGTCTCCTTCCATGCAGGAAATCCATAAATGTATCTGTCGCTACTAAACTAAAATAGCGCCGCGACACGGTAAAGAAAACTTTTCATCGACGTCGTCGCGCAAACGACGATGTTCGCGGATATTTTGTACTTCTTATTCGCGACTCGCTTTTCCGCGAAAAAGCTTTACTCTGCAATTTCTGAAATTTCACAAGCGAAAATGGTGAAAAGTTTTCAGTGTGAGGTGGAAGTTTGTGAAATTGCTGAAGGAAATGAATCTAGCAAACATCAAATTTCCATTTTTTTCTTTCAGTCTTACAATGAAACTGTTCGCGTTTCACAAGGAGAGAAAATAATATTCACGCGGTCGGTGGAGCCTACTTTCAATTTGGGTACCCCAAATGATATCCGGGACAAAGTTCAGCGATAATCTGTTTCGCGAGAAAGTTTTCAGATTCGCGGCAATAAAAGGCGACAATGCCTGTCTTATGACTTTTGATTGTGTCACTGAGGTTAATAGGGTTGTTGTAGCAGAAAATTATGCCCTGTTTTCTCCGCCCACGCTCCGCGCCGGCAAGATAACGCTGTAAGACATAGAAATTTTCAGAGCGTGCCACAGCTGGGAATTTCCCGGAAATTTAAATATATATTTTTTATTGGCCAACTTGGGTTTTTTAAAGTCTGGAAAAAAGCTTTCGATTGTTCCAGGAGCAATTACAATGGGTACCGCGCCGCAACCGTGTCCTCCGGTGGAGCATTTCTTGTTCCACAAGGGTTAGTGGGTCATCATTGGCGTTCCCGGGGCTACTGAATTATTCCGGGTTTATCCCGCCGTTGCGCCCTAATTTTGTATATCGCCCGGCATTAATATTTATTGCTCCACCACAGTCTTCCATTGTGCTGCAAATTGCTAGGTGAATCGTCTGGATTTGCTCCTGTTTCTGCTCCACCCGGAGGCGATTGCCAGGAATTGTGTTGTACTAAAGTTTCGCACACACGGACCAACTACTCGGGAGTTCTCGCCGCATGTGTAATATAATAAAGTTGCCGACGGTCGTGAACTTTAGTGTTTGGTTTAAATTTAAATTTAATTTTATGCCTTCTTTTGTGTTGCAGATTGGAGGAGCGGAGTGAATGACCATGAGAGGGTGCAAAGACAGCTTTCAGTCTCATCCGATAGCAAGCTACTGGACGACGACATTCGAGAAGAGACCAGAGTCATAATGAGACCAAAAAAACCGCCTAGACCTAAATCAGAAGTGTTTTTAAACAAACAAGACCTGCATCCGCGGAGAAAGCGTTTTAGTGCATTTGGGGTATGTCTAATTTTTTATTCTATTAATTCTTATAACTACTAAGTGGATCGAGGCTAGACCTTTATAGAGCAGAAGAATCAGTTTTCTGCGAGGGTTATCCACCCTATCCCCTTGGGATTGTAGAAACCTATTTATTTATTTAGCAGGAAGATACATAGTTAAATCTATTGGAATTTCTTAGATAGCTCCTTGCAATGTCTACAACCCCCTAATTTTGGTCGTTAGCTTAGTTTCGATAACATGAAAGTTTAAGACTAAATTGCCTATTTTGATTCTGATAATAGAATTTTCCGTAATTTAGCTATTAAAGGGGTGCTCTAGTCTAGAGGTAAATTTAAGACATTTTGAATGAATAAAAAGGAAACCTAATCCGAATTGATGAAAATCAATTGGTTTTTGAACAAAATATCTAGAGATGGCATTTTTAATAGCATTCAAAATTTTCAAATCTTTTTTAATGAATTTGGGTGGGAGGTACTGCCTTACGGAACATACTCACCCAACATTGCACTATCGGGTTTCCATTTATTCCGATCACCGCAACACTTTTTGTGTGACAATAAATTTTGATGTTATAAAACAAAAATGCCATCTCCAGATATTTTGCTCCAAAACCAATTGATTTTTATCGATTCTGCATTGAAAATTTGCACACTAGATGGCAAACGGTTGTTGATAACGAGGACTATTTAAAAATAAAAGCTTGTTAAAAATTTACTTGTTTGAATTTACAACATTACTGTTGTGATCCTCCTAATAATCTTTTTAAGAGTGTATACATTAAGAAAATGGAATGGAATTTTGTATTTTACTTTTTTTGAAATTTTGACAAAATGGTGGAGTTAACCCTTTCTTTATAGAAAGTCGTAAAAAAGTTTCAAATTGTAACATTTTGTTCTATTTTGCTTTAAAAAATCTTTTATTTTAAACAATTTGTTCAAAACAATTCAGGTTGAAATTAATGTTGTTATGTAAAAGTGTATACTGAGTATCTGAAAGATCGTGATGTGATGTCAATTTGAAAATTGAAAATTGTTTCGTATAGAACGAATTGAAACGCTTAATTTAATTTAAATTTTACTGTATATTCGAGATGTTAAATGTTAGTTAATGAGAAAATAGATGTTTTGATTTTTAAAGTTCAAATGAAAGGTACAGTTCACTTTGTTTCATTGAAATAGAGCATCTTCTATTCTAATTCTAAGCTCGCTTTATATTTCTTCTTTCGGTATTTCAGAATTACATAAATTTGTTTAATAAAATGTTGTGAGTGTTTGTTATAGACGAATAAGCGTTAATTTTAATCGATTTCGGAAATCTCTAGTCTATTTATAAAAGCAATTTCAGTTCTTATAAGAAATGGGAATTGATCCAATTTAGTTAACCAAATTTTCAGCTGCTACAGGATTGAAAAAAAAGCCCACCTAAAGAGAAAAAATCAGTCTCTAAAGATACAAATTTCGAGTATTCGCATCCGAAACGATTCTTTATTTAAGGCATGCAAAAATCAGGCATTTTATATGCTGCTTTTTAAGTCCTTCATGATTTTTTGATTTCAATCTAAGATTAGATTCAAATTTCCCCAGTGAGACACCACCCACATGAAACGTAATTTTAATGTTTTCAGATATTTTTATTTTTCGAAATGAAGGCGTAGCATGCTCTCAGGATGTGGGTTTGTGTTTTGTTTCCCAACTGAGCGAGCAAATTATAATTTAAAGGTGTTACGATGTGCAGGAGTGGGTTCGGGGGTTGGTGGGTTCATGGGTTCGTGGGTTCGCCCCAGCTAGCCTACTCCGAAGGACTCTGGGGTTAATGAGGAAAGGAGCGTTCGTTTCAGGGCCGCCGTCAGCCCCGAGCCCACAGTTTGCATCCAGCCAGACTCTGCGAGATGTTTACACTTTCCGCATCTCGTCGGAAACAGATGCTGCTAAACGCTGATTTGCGAAAATGGAGGGCCTTGGAAATTAAATTCTTATTAAAGGCCAGGATTAAATCCGGTTGAAATTAAATCTCAGCTCGGGCATTTTTTCACACATCCCGAACGAGTTGTATGCGCAGAAAGCGTTCAAATTGACTTTAAGCGGGAAACACATTCGCGCCTTTGTTTACAGGGCGGGGAGGAAGGCGTTTAAGTGAATTTCCCGTGAAGAAGTCTTGACGAGAAATTAAAAAAAGCAACTGCCACTTAATTTTTTTTAAAAAAAATTTTCTTTTTAATTAGCTCACCGCCTCAGGCCCCTTTAAAAGGACAAAAGAATTTTCCGCTTAAGTGTGCACGACATCGAAAGGCAAGTGCCACGTGTTCTCCATTTCAACCATCTTCAGGTTTTTCACTGTTTTCTCTTGTCGTGAATGGTAAAAAGATTTTCAAAGGATTTCCCATTTGCATTTTTGTCGCTCCTATCACATTTGTTCAGCCGGAGCGAATATCACTGGATTTGGGATTTGGGGCTGTTTGCGTTCGTTCGCGGGGGCGGCTTGCCTTGTTTTGTTTTATCGCCGCGGCATGTCTTTTGAGCGGGGGCGGAGCTCCAACCAGCTCTCCGCCGCCGGCTGGAATGAAATAATAATTGAATTAAATTGCGAATTGCGTTTGAGGACTCACTCTGACTCTGTTTCGTTTGCAGGGCGACTCGCCGTTCGGGAAGTCGGAAGCGTACATTAAGCTAGAGCAGCTCGGAGAAGGGTCCTACGCGACCGTTTACAAGGGTTACAGCAAGTGAGTATATTTTCAGATTTAACTCCTTTTCAGTCATTTCCATTTCAGCTGGGATTTCCACCTCGTTTGCTAATTTTAAAATTCGTCCCAATCGCAAACATTGCTCAGTGCTGTGTACTTTGGGGTTGTAATTTAAATTAATGTGCCCGGCTTAGCCCGGCAAATGGAGCTACTGGAATTTCTAAATTGGCTTCCACAGCTTCGACACTGTTCCCAAACACATGATTTTTAAGTATTAAACCTTACATTAGAGTAAGTGTAGCGTATTTTCAAACAATTATTGTTAAATATACCGATCTTGTCGGCTCCAAAATTTAATCATTTTAAATAGGTTTAGAACCCAAACGTTCTCATTAAGGGGAGCAAACCCTGTAAATTTTTCAAAAAATCGATTTTTTTTCTCATATTTCGAAAGTACAATATATCGGGAACATCCCGGAAAAAGAAAAAATCCAAATATTCTATATTTGAACCGTTTATTTTGAAAGTGAAATACGATTCTTCGTGTTAAAACTCATTGTACTGGAACTTTAAACGCGATTATCTCGAAACCGCGTTTTCAAAAACTGCTGCTGCTGTAGCTCATCGATTTGGCTGAAATTTTGGAGGGTTTCTGCCTATATTATTATCGGTAGGATGTACCTATAATTTTAAAGATATCGCGAAAATAAATCATATTTTTGGGGTAAAAATAGCCAAAAAAATATCCGAAAATTTGAACTTTTGATTAAACAGCCTAACTAACTTTTAATTTTATATATTTTTTTAATTTTAAAGGTTTATCCTTCCTTTACACGTCAGTAATAGAAAACTTTTTTTTATTTTGATTTTAGATCAATAGAAAAAATATGCCAGATGCAGCACTTTTTACGTCACAGTTGAAACGCCGAAAAGAGTATACCCTAAAAAAGCTGTTATTTTGAATTTTAAAATTTAACAAAAATGTTTGCCTACACCTTTAATATATAATGAAATGATATTTAGAATTTAAAATGATGCAGTTATTTTTTCACCTTTATAAAATACTCATGAAAAATGGCTTATTTTCAGGCATTTTACAGGGTTTGCTCCCCTTAAGTGAGTGAATGTGCAGGATATTTTCATTCGCAGGCAATTTTGATATTATTTTATGCTTTCATTTTAGTTGTTTAGATAAAAAAGGATCTCCTAAGATATTTAACCTTTTCAAGGGCGAATTTTATATTTAGTATAAAAACGGACAGTGAGTTCACATATTTGGCAGAAAAGTGATATTAGTAAAAAATTAAAAAGCCCTCTTTTAAAAATAATGGTTTTAAAATAAAGCAATCTTTATCATCAAATTTCGCGGCAATCAAAGACAACTTTAAAACATTTTGAAAGTAGTTAATTTCCACTAGAATAAAAAGTTATTGAATGCTATTGAAATATAATCTTGAGAGGATTTCTTTAACAGATTTTAATTTCTTTCAAGTTATAATAATTTGAATTTAAAAAAAAGTATCCGTACATATGCATATATATGTTGCCAAAAGTTTCAAGAGGTTAAGTTAAAAGTATAAATTTAATTTATATTAATAACTATGTATATATAATAATTTAAAGGAGAAAAAACATTAATCGGCTGTTTTCCAAACCATAATTGGAAGTATTTAGAAATAACAAAAAGTTTCTAATTAACTTTTAAATTTTACAACAAAAATATGGAACTAATAAGACCTTTTCGAATGTTTTTATATCTTCAACAAAACTTATGCATCGAAAAAATATCGTGCATACGGAAAAAATAAAAATTTTCCTGCGCTGCATCGTTCAACCGCATATTTAGCAATTTATTTTATAATTTTATAAATAGTTATTAGAGCAAAATGACACTTCAATCCGCATTGGATTGATTTACTTTCGATTCGATTCTTTAATCTCAATAAAGAATTTGAGACAGGCATAAAATATGCTGTAATTCTTAAATTAGGTACAACTTGTGGAAAACATGTTTCTTTTGACTTTCTTTTTTTATGCCTTTAGTCTAACATATTGTGATGCAATATAATACATTATTTTAATTACAGTTTTTCATTGATTACGAATTCCGATATAAAAGCTAGTTCGAATTTCAAATTCAACATTGGGACAACTTTGCAAAAGAATTAATTTGAGAAATAGATTGTATCATAAAAGTTACTCTATCAATATTTACCTAATTCTTTAGAGATTTACTGAAAGACTCAATTTTGAATAGACCATAACATTGATTCAAATTTTCCATAATCATTGAAATATTGATAAGAAACATCGAAATGTATTGAACTAGAGCCACAATTCTGTACGAAATTCTGATATATTAGCTTACAACTTCCGATGATTACGACATGGGATCAGAAGCTAAATTGATTATCTCAAAGGAGCGGAACAGGTCCTTGATTGAAATTGTCATGCCGGAGAGAGAAATTTATTAACAAAAATATTCGAGGACAGAATTCCTTCGTGAGCTCTCATACTCGAGGGACCCTCATCAATTTTAATTGCTTGTCATCCTGTTTGGGTAGATGCCATTGTCTTATTTTTTGATTTTTACTACATTATGAGAGTGGCGTTTGTGTCAAAACCAATCGCATTTTGAGCTCACGTTGTAAATCATCGCTATGTGGCTACAACTGAGGTTTTCGGGACATAATCAACATGTCAAGCGCCCGAGGGCAAAGGAACTTCTGAAGAGGCTCGAATTGATTTCTATTCGAGGCCACCATGTCAAACGGCTCCAATAACCCAGAGGATAGCTAGATAAATGGCATCATAGATTCCTCGAAAGAAATCCCATAAATCAAGACAACACTTAGAACGGAATCAAAAGCACTCAAGTAGCTCTCTTGCATACAAAGTGACAATAATGCCTGGATGACGACGACAATGGCGGCCGCTGTCGTCCCCGTCCCGCGGCTCTAGCATGCAATAATCATCCGCATTTGTCAATGTTGAATGAAATTTTAAAGATTATAATACTTGGGGAGAATTTTGTCATTCCCCCATATCTGTCGTCTCCGTACAGCGACTCGGGTCCTTTTCCCGTGGGGTGGGTTCCGAAGACGCGACGCAGCACGGCCCCAACACTGCCGCCGCAGCAGCGCTGGGGCTCCTCCGATTTGCCTACGGTGGAGGGAAGCTTTAAATTGAAATTCTCCAGCAGAGCTCCAGCCATGCCACTGACCTAGTTTCAGCCGCTCCACGATCTGCTGACGCTCCACCATTTCCTGTGCGGCTCCACGCCCCGGGTCCAGGATCCAGGAAATATTCGCAAATGGCAAGGGTCATCCCTTCAATGCGCAAGGAAACGTAAATGCTGCCCGCGCTGGGGTTGCCAGCCCGTGGCCACTATTGGGGCGCAGACTTAAAATTCTGTTAAGCCCTACAAGTCGGCTCAAAGGAGGCTATGGATTGCAAGTTCTCGCTTCCTTTTAAAGGTCCTTTTATGCTGCGCCTTGTATGAATTACTTTTGAAATGGGTTAGTAAGTTAATTAAACATAAACAGCGAGCCACGCCGCCTGGAAGGATTAAAACCAGAAAGAGGTGGCTCTCTACAACCCAAGCTCTGAGTCTGTTGAATAAAACAGCAGCGAGGACTTTGGTTGTTACACAAACATCGCGACCTTTCCACGATTTCAGAAAAGTTTAATCAACGTCACCGCAGGTTTTAACGCGAATTTTGGGAATTGGTGGTTATAAATAGCCAGTGGATTTTCAAGCAATTTCGGTTTTGCGGAATGTGGCAAGTCGGGCTTAATTGCCAAGGCTCGTGATCCTTTTACAAACATTCATACTTACAAAATGTATAGAAATCGCAGTCAAAAACAACATGTTTTGGCTGGCGCTCATCCAGCGCAGACTGTGCAATTAAATTTTCGCAGGGTATTGTGATGGAGGGGATTTTGCTGTAGAGTCGCGCATAAATAATTGAAGAGATGGACGTCCTGCTGCCTCATTGTGACGTCCCCAATGGCACTCTATTAATACTTAAAGAACTGTATCATTCACATCAGGGTTAACCAAAAGCGCGGATTCTTTTATTATTTAAATACAGCTTTTAACATTGGCGGAAGCCTGTCCATGTTTTGCGCGGTACGAGTTTTGTGCCCATATACCTTCGCATGAATCACATTTTGTCATAGTTTAGTTATCTCTCAGAACTTTAATTTCTAAACGGTTGTTAGACGTATCAAGGATCAAATTTGTCAGAAGGACGGAGAGATATAACACTCAAATAACTTGGAAGCCACTTTAAATACAATATTTAATACGAAAGCAACGAAAATTTAGGGAATATATCCTAAAATTAAACATTCCGAAAAATACAAATTCCTTTAATAGTATTCAAAATGAATTCATTCCAAAATTCCTGAATAAATGATTTTAGTTAGATAGTTAATATAAAATTATGATAATCTCATAATGATTATAATATTTAAATATGTACATATAATCATGGGTATATCGTAAACAGACCTGTAAAAATATGGAACTGAGTAGAGTACGAATATGAGTATCATATATTGTATAATCAAGCATTTTGAATATGAGTACAAGTATCAGTTACTCATACCCAGAACAGCTAAGGCTAAGCAATAGTTACAGTGCGAGTTCAAAAGTACTTTGAGACCGAGTACGAATACTTAAATATGTACTTTGGGGCTGAATACGAGTCTTTTACTTAGCCCCGAAAAAAATCTTAGTATGAGTAACTGATTGTACTCATATTTAAAATGCTTAATTATCTGATACTCATACTCCTATACTAAGTACAAAAAAAAATAATCTGGACTTTTTGTTGGCTTTTTAATGCATTCGGTTTTGTATTCAGAATCGATTCAGATTCAGATTCATATCGATAACTAGAAATTTTAATAGACATATTTATAAATGAAAAAACTCAAAAAGACTCAAATCAAATGAAAATTGCTTGATTGCACAATTCTTACAATTTTTAATAATAAACATATTATTGTCCCTGACATAGCAAAAAATTTAAAAAACCTGCGATGCACTTCAAGTAGTGTATGTGATTGTTATAATTACTCTTAATTAACTATAGCAGCTATTTATCAACACCTATTTAATTTCCACATTAGACTATTAATCTCATTTGGATAGTGGGAGTCTAGCATTCGGTTGGAATGTTTTGTTCTTGCAAAACATTTGTTAGCTCCACTTGAATCCATTAATTGAAAGGGAAGTAGCAAACCACTTTGTTCTGAATAATCCATCAATTAGCGCCAACATGCACTCGTAATCCGTTGGGCCGTCGTGTTTTCGAAAACTACAAACAACGAAAAATGTTGCTTTTCAGACTCTGAAGTTGTCTGCGTAAAGCAAAAAGGATTTTGGGTTAACAATATGTGCTACGTGGACGATGTGTATGCCGAATTTTACACAACATCACATCCTTTTAGGAAACTCTCTTCAATCCGTACAGCACTTAAGCTCTCCTGGGAAACGATATGATTATGAAATGATTTTATGACTCAGGAAAGGTTATTGAATCAAAGCCATCTCTAAATCAAAAAATAAAAGGAAATGCTCTAAAGCGGAAAAACGTAAGCCGCTTTTTTGCGACAATTTTTTTTTTGGTATAATACCTACATCTTATGTAGTTGACTTTCCTTAAGCACGCCAAGATTGCAAACGTGGAGTGCTCTCAAGGAAAAACTCAAACTCCTCTCAGCGACTGAGTAGCTCATAACACAGAAAATTATTTCTGTGAAAAATTTAATATGAATAAAGAGTGAATATGGCATAGGATTCGAAGAACTCTACGAGATCTATGAAAGCATCTAAGAATTGATGGATTCGGGAATATAAAATATGGATTTTGGTCCTTTTACTTAAAACCTGCTGCTGATGGTCGTTGAGATAATCGAATCACTCAATCAGAAAAATATTTCTGCTATTGTGTTTCTAAAATGTTTATGAGAGCAACATTTTCATAATAGGTAGAGCTTTTCCTTCTGAAAGGCCAAAAAAAATTAAGGATGGGAGTTGATAAGAGAAAATCTGCCCTAAAAAAGATAATAACAGAAGCATTATTTAATTTTCGTTCTTTGATATTTAATTTATTCCACAGGGTCACAAGGAAAGTAAGAAATTATGAAATAGGTACATGTTACTCTTGAAATTATTTATTATGAGCTTGAAATCACTCATTCATTCATCAAAAACTATACGGCTAGAATTTTGCTCACTATAGCAATTGAATCGGTCATTTGAAAAACCACATAAGTCACTTTTTTTCAAATATACTTTTTTTGTTGCAAACGCTTCCTTAAAGGTAGATGGGTATTCTGGGTAAAAATCACTTTCGTCAGTAAATCCCTATCTCTCCAAAAAGACCGCGTAATTAATAAGTCAGACTTAAGTCGTTTTTGCATGATTATATGGCCCGACGGTTGTTCCGAGCAAAGTAAAAATAACATGTTGTTGCGATTTATGTTGGCTTTGACTGACTTCAAATGATTTAAAAACGTTTATCAGTATTTTCCCATACGCGGTCATTCATTTTTATCAAGTAACCGGGATTTTGGTTTCGAAATCCAGTTCAAGATTTAAAAAAGAGTTCCAAAAGAAGATAAAAAACCTTTGCTCCTTCGACATATAAATTAAAAAGGTGCTATCATAGCCGAGGAATTTATTGATGGATTCATTAAACATTCATTCATATTAATAAAAAACTTTCAATCACTCCCATCAGCCAAAGCTTATGATTTGAGAGTCTGGTCAATATGGCCTTAGTAGCCTTGACCGAATAAGTCACAATTTGTGGCGCCTTCTAAGGAAGGCAGATTTAAAGATAACCAACCAACCAACCAACCGATTTGAGAGTGGCAATTAATAGTAAAAAATTAGATTATTTAAGGCGCGTTTAGGATAGCATCTGGAAGATCATGTCATTTTATCGGAATTTACCTATACCTAGCCAACTGCAAATATTGAAGACATTCCTGATAAGAATGATGGAGAATATGATTGCGTGCTATAATAATAGTAAAATATTTAAATGTAACAAACAACAAAGTCAAGAACAGGCTTTTCACGTTTTTTTCATGATCAATATTAATAAACTACAATATAAAGGTTATTCGATATTTCAATCTTTTAAAACTCAAGCACTATATTCAGCCCATAAAAGTTCTAATTCGTTTACTTGTGAATGAAACAGTTTTTATTGATACCTGAAAAATTCTAATTAGTCACACAATTGGTGAGGTTTTTGACCGATTCAATTATAAAAGTTAGTTAAATTTGATATATTTGCTAAGCTTGATTTAAATTTTCATAATTTTAATTTCAAAGGTCAGATATCTCCAATACCATTATGATTTTTTATTTATGTAGTAGTTGTAAGTGGACTTCAAATTACCTGATTTTATTTTAAATGACTCGATTCAATTGTAATATGAGCTTAAATTTTTGATGAAATGTCTTTTAACTACTTTAAGAGCATTATATTCGACAGACATATTTCCAGATAATTGCGAAACGATTTGTTAAAATTGCGCAAGTATAATAAATGGTCTACGCTAAAAGTTTAGCAATAAATCGAATTTTATGAGCACCTTTATAAATTTATGTCGACTGTGCTCCCATCAACGAATGCCGCCAACTTTTAACCTCACCTACTCCTGGACCAACCGCAGAGGTCTTTAGGTTCACATTTCTTTCAGTTTTCAAGGAAGCGCTGCATTAAAACTTCCGCGGAAATGGTAATTTATTGTGACTGCGGGCAGAACCAGAATACAACAGGAATGGACAAAAAATTTTAGTACTGAGGAGTTGGAAGATTATGAAATGTAAATCCCTCAACGAATTGGTGGTAACGATTATTTACGAGGACTTTTTCTTTTTGTTGAAGGGATCAAATTATGAAAGGAAGGCGGGAAACTTTTTTAATCCATTTTGGGTTCAAGAAAGGGGATACGTCTTATTCGGGATAAGCAGCAATTTCGAAAGAGTTTTAAAAAGCTGGGCAGGAATTAGAGGGATTTATGGGTATTTTTTTCAGGATCCTTTGTTTAGTTACAAAATCGTAATTAATTAGAGCGATAGCGCTGAATGAATGCCGCTAATTGCGGTGTCAGAAGATAAAAAATGTTTACATCTTTTCGAAGCTATTTATCTGAGAAAATTTCATTTAAAACGTTACTATCGGTGAAATATTGCTTAATTTTACTGCTAAAGGCTAGGAGAGTGATGTTGGCAATAAATATTTTTTCCCATGGTCCTTCGCAAACAACACCGACCCGGCGATACGACACAGGGCGAACGGGTGCCCCACCCGGCCTCATTATGTATACTGTAATCTGGGTGTTATTCGTATGCAAATCGCTGTAAGGAACCTTTTACTCAAGCTTCCCCTTTTATCTCTGAATTTCAGTTTAACCCACCAAGTAGTTGCCCTTAAGGAAATTAGACTGCAAGAGGAGGAGGGCGCTCCGTTCACGGCGATCCGGGAGGCCTCGTTACTGAAAGAACTGAAACACTCAAATATTGTAACGCTTCATGATATTGTACATACGCGCGAAACGTTAACTTTTGTTTTTGAATATGTTGTAAGTACAACTTGTCCTCATTTCATTTTTGTTAAGGAACATTTCTTAAGTACTCTTACCTTTTTTTCCAGAATACGGATTTATCTCAATACATGGAAAGGCACGCGGGTGGTCTGGATCATCGCAACGTTCGGCTGTTCTTGTTTCAGTTACTGCGCGGGCTTTCTTACTGCCATAAACGAAGGGTGTTACATCGTGATGTTAAGCCACAGAATTTACTTATTAGCGAATTAGGTGAATTAAAGCTCGCTGACTTTGGTCTGGCGAGAGCGAAAAGTGTTCCAAGCCATACATATTCCCATGAAGTTGTGACGCTATGGTACCGTCCACCAGGTAATTGTGCTCCTTTTTAATATTTTTTTAAAATGTTATTTAAATATTTTTGTAATGAGTTTGGTTATTGCTATAATCATGCTTAATACATAGATGAATCACTCATATTGAAGAAACGCCTTGATTTCATTTATGTACATATTTAATATATTTTTATGTAATTTTAATTTCAATTTCAGACTTATTTCCTTTCCCGAAAAAAAATAATATGGTTATTTAAAATTATTAATTAAATATCGGCTAAACCACCGGGAATTAAATAAAACCTACAATTTTATTTTTCGGTATATGTATTTAACATTTTAAAGGCCCAACCATGATCGACTTAACATATGGTAAGATACGTTTCCTAAATGGTGCGATCTTAGCTAAACTTATCAACGTACCAATAATTGACATGATATAACATGAGATTTTTCGTTCAACTTTCGTTAAACATATCTCCTACCTACAATAAGCCTTAACTATGTACATATAATGGCCCTAAGGCTCACTAAGATTTTTCACCTAGTTTCTTTAAGATAGGCTAAGTTTCTGTCAAATCTTAACCAATCTTAAGCTCAACCATGGCCTGAACTTTGTATGTATAATAGTCTTAAAGCGGCTTAAGATTCCTCGTTGAATTTCCTTAAGATTGGTTAAGATTCTGTCAAATCTTAACAACTCTTAAACTCAACTATAATTGCCTAAAGACTCCTTTGACAGAAGTGTCAAAAAATCTGGACCGACAGAGTGGTAGTGAAATTGAGTGGGACAGTACGTTTCAGATTCGACAGTTCCAGAAAGTTAACGAAAGATTTGTTAAGGCCATTAAGGCCCAAACATAATGTGCATAGTGCTCGGTGCGGAACTCTATACAAACGTGCGATAACCCACAAAACCTATTCTGAAACCACAATGAGACAGTCATCGGTTTCGTCCAGTTTCGGCAAGTTTGTTTCTCTATGCACGGCTATGCAAGCTACGATCTCGGGCGTACCGTGCATAGCCAGACATAGCCAAAGTGACATTTCAGATTATTTTCAAGTATGCATAAGCCTCCGTTCGTCAACTTTTGACAGCGTTCCGTACGGAGCGCTATGCACATTATATGTAGTTGGGCCTTTTTGTCAGTATGGCACTTCATGCTGTCGTAAGAAATCTTAAGTTATCTTAAGGCGCATTAGGACCATTATAGTTAAGGATTTTGAAGCCGTACCTGACATAAGGACTTTCAAATTTTTTTCTTTGCTTAGTAAAAAATTGAGCAATTTGAAGAAATATAATAATAAATTGTGTTCAGAGTTATAGGTAGGTACTCATTTTGTTGCGTTTTAAAATTTTTGAAATTCATGTCCATATATTATTTTATGGTTTGCTTATGTTAACATTTGACATTCGCTGAGTTTCTTATGTTAAATCATGTCGATTATGGTTAACTTATTTTAATAATTTATTTAGAGAATTAAACCTTAGCTGAATTATTTTCTTGTCAGTGCAAATCTAAAAAAAATCTAGGTGAACTGTGTAATATTCAGCAAGACATAAAATAAAATACACAACAAATATTACCTGATTTATTAATAAAGTGATGTCTTAAAAATAATTTTCCCTTCGAATTAGTTTACATCCTTTTTAGTTTAAAGAAAAGTTTAAAAGGGTGTTCGACGTTCGTGTTGCCAATTTTGGATAACTATTTCATACGTTATAAAAAATATTTTCGTTTCAAAGAGGTACAAATTAAATTTCTTAATGGGTTCTTTAAAATTTTTATATATATAACATATATGAATACATATGTATAAAGAAATGGGGTTCGTTACAATTATTCACTTGCATTAAATTGTGAGATTTGGTACTACATCTACATAAAGAAAATAATATGCTTATATATTGTATATAGTAAATTTTTATCGAACTTCCTTAAATAGATTTTGTCATAAACTTGTACCGCAGAGGAAATTTCCTTATCAGCCCTTTAACTAAAAGGAAGAGGAGGCAGAATTCTCCAGAGTAAAAAGAACTTAAAGCATATCATGTGAGATGCCCTCGTTAATCCCTGTATCGATTGTTGGAACAGCAGGACGTTTGATATACAGCCCCATTAGATATCATAAAGTACTGGTTTTTTTGGCTTTTTTAATTCCAATGAAAATTGTTTCCATCTTATGTCCTAGTCCTCAAATGTTTATAAAAAACGTCCACATAATTTCGTTTTTAAATAATTTTTAATTTAAAGCTTGAAATTAAAGTTTTCTAATTGTTTAAGAATCTTTCTCTCGCCTTCTCCTTAATATGAAATAATTAATTAACGATAAAGCTCACGTCGCTGGATTAATGGAAATGTTTTCTCAAGGCTTTCGAATTCTTGTTAGCCAGAAAACTCGATGATGTGTATTAATTCCAGTCGATTAAGTGGAGGTACGATACCAAGACCTGCTCAATTTGTAATTTGAGATCGCTATTTTGGCAATTTGTTTCGAGTAATTTGTCTGGCGAATATCCCAACTGTACGATGGAAGACGATGCCTTACAGTTTTAAAGGAAGCAGTGCAAGGAAGAACTTATAATTGGTATACTTTTGTTCCTTGCTTTTCCTCTTCAAAAATTATCGATTTAAAATACGACTACCACCGCAAGAGTCTGTGTGTTGTTCGATAAGCGTAAACAAGTTGAGGAAGTAAAGTTTTAATATCCTGCAGTGGATCTCAAATATCCTTCAATAAGATGCAAGTTCTTGGTATGAATTTGAAACCAGAAGTTAAATGAACCCAGTTCTGTTCACAACAAAGGTTTAATCTAGTTACTGTGAAGCCGGGCAAGAGGAGCGCGAATTGAATTATACCGGAAACTCAACCTCGAATAGGGTGCCTCTGATATTTTATTCATGGACTTAGGTCCTGCCTTATCTGGGTCTGCAGGGCCCGGATCAGGGGCAGATGAAAACTGCAGATTTGGTTTCTTCTGTATCTAATTCGGGGCTTCTTTGGCCATATCTCTGATTTCAGATGTTCTACTCGGCAGCACGGAGTACTCAACGTCATTAGACATGTGGGGGGTGGGCTGTATATTTGTAGAAATGATAACAGGAATGCCAACATTCCCAGGTATCCGGGATACGTACGACCAACTGGATAAAATATTCAAATTGCTGGGAACGCCGACAGAAGAAACATGGTCTGGCGTAACACATCTGCCTGGATATAAGCCACATAAATTAGGTGGGTACGGTGGGATTATTTTGATTTAGTGATCAGCCCTTGGAAGGCTGCCGAACGGATTTATTTATGTATGTACCTTGAATTTTGTTTTTTATTTTCTTATCATATCTTTCCAGGTTTTTATAGGCCGCGAAAATTAGGTCATAGTTTCCCTAGGCTGTACGATATCGTGGAAGGAGAAACGATAGCAACCGCCTTCCTGCAATTAAACCCAGACGACAGGATAGGTGCAGAGGAGGCGCTTCGGCATCCATACTTTTCGCAGTTGCCAAAAAAATTATATGAACTCCCCGATGGTAAGTGTTCCGATGTATCGCCTGTAGTTCTGAACCGCGTATTTTATCTTCTACCACAGATAGATGGGCGGACTCGTTGTCCAAACCACTGAAGAGTGAACTTTATGCCAAAGAGTTAAACCGATTCCCTTGTTGGCTTGGATGTTCCACCGCCGCAGCTTTTGTTTTCGTATTTTGTAACCTAGCCCATGGTTTTGGTTTTCGGGACAATTTCCCCATTCACAAGTTTAAATTTAGGGATTGTGCAATCCGCTCTATAAATTATTGTGAATGAAAGTTGCCCCGTTTGGCGTTAGTCGTTATCCCGGAGATGTGGCCGGGTGCATTCTGCAGTTCCCTGTTCCTCTGAATAATAAACAAACCGCCGTTTCCTGTAATTTTGTAAGCGGGGCCTCGTAAATTTTCAACCATAGCCCACGCTGCAAGAAACTTCCTGGAAGCATAATTACGTGGCTTTCATATGATCCTGAAACTTTCATTGTTTCATGAATTTTTTACAAAAATTCTTTTATTTATTTTCACCCGGTCTTATTCAGAGAACATGCGAAAGTTCTTCATGAAATTTTCACAAGACTTCCTGGGGATAATTGAAATTCTGTTCCCTTTCTCTTCTAGGATTGCCCCCACACTCATGGCTGCTTTGTTTTTGTTCCATTTGTGAGTTTGCCAATTTTGAAAATTTTTAAGAGATATTTTCCGCTCAATTGTTCATTTCCCTTTTGGAACGGAAGTTGTAATTTTGAACCGGCCAAAACGGCTGCTATTGTGTAATACAATTTTGATGGTAACTCTCTTTCCACGTTCGCTTTTATTGGGATAGTTCAGTGAAAATTCTGACTGTTATGCTTTTCTTTAGGGGTTGATAATTGGAAATTCAGGCGCAGAAAAATTACAATAACTCTCGACTTTTGCAGTGAAATATTATTGTTATACTTTTACATTTTAGCTTTAAGCAGGGTTTGTACTTGCACATTAATTTTGAGCATATTTTGTGCTAGTCTTCCGTAATGATAGCAATAGATGGCAATGGAGAAACAACCTTGTAAAATTATAAAAAGAAGAATGGGCATTTTGGACCAAAATTGTGAAGTTGGTATATAGCAATGAATGATGTCATTAGAAAGGTTACTATAAGTAGAACATTTGTTAATATTGCGACTAATGTCAATTCTTAGGATTTTCGGAGTTATATTCCTTTAAATAAATTTTCCGTGGTCAATCGATTTGAAAATGGATTTGCCATGGTAAAACCGAAAAATTAATAAAATTTATTGTGATTCGTTCTTGAAATATAAAAAAATATAAAAAACATAATTACTTGTGATTGATGATTTCCTTTGTATAAATTTTTTTATTGACTGCATATTTTTTCATTATCCAAAACATATTGACTAAAAATTCTCCTTTTTTTAAAAATCAAATTCGTTAGAACATCGGACTGCGAATTCGAATTTCGAAAATCCGATTCTTTCTTGTATTCAGTGCAGTGTTAGAAGTAGATGGGTAGATATAATAAAATATAGGGGCCAAGAAAAGTAAAACCTGAGTTAATAAGCGTGATTAAAACAAGATCTCAAATTTTCTGTTCTCTCTCAGTTTTGATAATTTTTCTAAAAATACATCCAGCAGACATCTACCTGAAATGAATTTTAAGGATGCATCACGACATCATCTCGAGAATGTTAATTAAGATCAAAATGAGAAAAAGAGTTCCTCTGCAGCTCGAAAAGAAACTAACATTTTGAGATTAGCTCCCTGATAAGAAAGAGTCTTATTAACCCACTGCAGTCGACAAAGGCACGCAGCACACTTCCGTGCTGATGTTTTACGTGGATTAAAGCCACCATGATTTATATAAGCGCCCGACTGCAAGAGAAATTGTCCTTTTGTATTTAATCTCGACATCGCCGGACGCTAATCAGAAGAATCGACTTTTTCTTCTGAATTTCTCATGACTCGGGGATGGCATGGTCCACAAGGAGACAGTGCTCTGGTCCAACCCTTTTTTGGGTCACCATATCTGCGGGGTAATTAAAAGCGGCCCAAAGGGCACACTGAGCCACGATAATCCCGACTAACTACATCCCGACAGTTGAGGCTACAAAAAGTTGACAAAATCGTGGAGCGGTCGACCCACAGAGCTGCAGTCGGGCTTTAGCTAGGGCCCGTGGGTCGTGATGTTCCGGTGGCATAATAACGACGGTGACATAATTATCGGAAATGATGTTGCACGGGAGGCTGCGAGTCCTGCATCCCTCGCTGGTCCAAATCCAGGACCCGGGCGGAAGGGAAGCCCCCTGCATGGGGCTGTTCTGGGTGGGTTTTCATGAAAGGGACGCTGATGGGCGGCGTGTGGGGCGTCATCGTCGGGGTGATGAATTTTAAGCAGGGTTCGCCCACCACCGCGAGTGAGTTGCAGCTTAAAGCGAGCTTAAATTTGCATGTGGAAGACTCCAGCTGGCCCCATTTTGGGGTTATTTTCAGAGCTCCCATTCGAACCTTGTGTCGAGCATCAATAGTCGCTTACAAAGCCGCAGCTGCTATTTGTTTTCCATTTGCCCTAATTAGCCCCCGAACACACACGATGACAGCGGCAGGCTGCTCTGCCGCAGATCGCTTTAATTAAGGCACCGCAACTAATTGCTTGAGGTGAGGCTTGCCGCATGGCTGTGTCGCGCTACACCACAGCGGAGTCCCTTCCCGCCGGCAGGAATCTTTCCCGACCGCAGAATTCGGTCTTGTCCCCAAGTAACCCCAGAATTAGGACGTGTCTGGAACATTTTTACTTTTCGATTTGGCTAGCTTTTGACACTCCTCGTCTGCAGTTTTCCACCCAATTGGAGTACAAAGGACCACCGACACTCACCAGGTGAGCCCCAAGTCCCATCACCTGCCAACACACGTTCAACACCCTCATTAATTAAACTGTGCAAAATTTGTGCACTCTAATGAATTTTTATGAGTCTTTGCGTCGCTGAAATACGTTCGCGTGCTCTTTTAATGGCGCGGTACCCCACAAAGGTGCCACCGCCTATCTTAAACAAATTTCCAAAACTGCTAACTTTCAGTAAACCTTTTCCCGAAGGATTGTACTTGAACGAGGAAAATACGCCACACCTCCGCCGTTTTCGTACTTGTTGAAGGACAAAACTTTCCAATCGATCGATCAATTTTGCTTATTGGACGCTTTGTAAACAATTAAAACAGCAGAGGGCAGGAACAGGATGCGACACATATGTCCCTTTTGCAAAATTGCATGAATAATATGCTTTCCGACAAAATTACCTCTGTAAATATTTGCCCTGTTGAACCGGATTTCGTTCTGTTTTTAACACTTTTAAACTTTTGTATAGTTAACATTTGTTCGGGACATCACTCCATTCAAAATAACGAGGTCAATGAGTTAATGAGGAGGAAAATGTTTTTACGTCCCTTACACTGGTCATGCTATTAATACATAATAAATGCTGATGCAGAATTGGAATATCAGAAAACAAATATATATTTATTTTTAGGAATGAAAAAAATTCCACTGTACAATTACAACGATTTTACATGATAAAAGGGAATTATTTAGTACTTATGAGAAATACGGATTTTCATTTTTTTCATTTTAACTAATGTCTTGTCTGTCTGTATGCATGTGTGATTAATAAATTTTAGAAATTCCAACCAATACGGGAGAATTAAACATCGTCAGTCATGCGTGAATTAAACTAAACTCAACAAATTTTGAACGATAGCGATAAAAAAAATACTAGATTTTTCATAAAAATTCATTTAGTGGATCATCCCTAAAATTTTAAATTCGATATTGGTTGGAATCATTTTAGTAAAAATTAAAACAATTTTCACTAATTTAAATTTTTGTTTATGCGGAAAAAGGCTTCAAAAGAAGTAGGTATTATATATATGGTTATAGGTATCTAGTGTTTATTTTTAATTAATTAATTAAATAATTAAATAATTAATTAATCAATTAATTAATTAATTAATTTAATTGAATTAATTTAATTTCCCGAATACCACGAAAGAAAAATAATTCATTTTGCTCGAACATCGTTTCGTGTATCTTCGTCTCTGTTAAATTTGTTATAAACATTTGGGTACTGTACTTAAGAATTAGATTGTATCTGATTTTTATATTTCTATTATACATTGCACATTTTGGTTACTCTATTGGTATATGGAATATTTTTTTGTTCAGGATTGGCAAAGAATGTTCCTAAAAACGTGTTGCATACTATAACTATCTATTCTAGTAGAAATGCTTAATTTCTCTCTATTTTTCAGAGTCATCAATATTCAGCGTGGAGGGTGTGTTCCTGTTCCCGGAACCCAACAGACAGAATAAATGAAAATTAAAGCAAGTGCTATCACTGGAGGGCGTTCGACACTATTGTTAGCGTAAGACGAGGAGTCAGAGCCGGAGGGGTCGGCTGCAGGTCGCGCCAGTCACCGAACCAATATCTTACCTGCAATTAGTGGACCTGAACGGAAATACGTCGATCTGACCCCGCGGCGATTAGTAGGACTGATCCTGCCTCGGCGCGATTAGTCGGCTGTCGTCCATCCAGCACCAGCTCACACTAACTCTAATCAAGTGATCCGCGTGAACCACAGCCGCGTTCCGTTCTCCCTTAGTTGCCTAAGTTTTACACTTGTATTTCATAACCCTTTCGTTTAGGACCTCATCGATGTGAATATTCAAATTTCAGAGACCATTTTTTTTATTGTTTAATGTAAGAGATTATTTACGCATGAACGCTGTTACTTTTTATAACGAAACAAAATAAAAAGATTAAACGTAAATTTAATAAAAATTGCTAAAGTGCCATGAATCACACGAGAATTTTTAAAAGCATTGCGACTCGTCACGTTTGGGTGTTTCCTGCTCTGTTTTGTGATAAACGTTTTCGTTGCGTAGGAGTAAGTTTACTTCTGGACCGATGTCCTTTTTCTCTCGGCGGAATAAAAAGGTAATTTGACAAAAGCAATCTCAATGTTTTATTTTATTTAAAAAGTAGTGTGTCTTCGGTTTCTCAACGGCCTCAAACTTTTTGGACAAGTGCACAGACAAATGTAAATTGGGGAAATTATGTCTGACCATCGACTGACCGCCAACAATGCCCATTTAGAAATTGGTCTTGAGCAAAGCCACCATCGTCCCCAACTCTCAAGATTCATGTTGGTAGCGAAAATGTTGAACCCGACTCGTAAAGTTTCGTAACGAGCTGGGAATGTAGCCTCATTCTAACAAGTGTAAGTTTCTGTTTGCGTTTTAGTTGCACTCCCCACGAGGGGCCCTCAGTGTCGAATTAAAACTTTTACAAAAGATAACAAAATGTCGCTGGGAATTTTATTGAAAGGCAAACTTTTGACGGAATCTAATTAACAAGACAAAAACTAAACAAAGGAAATTTTGCAGTGACTTCAACATGCCAGCTCCGGTGAATTTTCCCAGAAATTGAGGCGGCACACTTCAATTTGTCGGGTAGGAAACTTGCCGAGTTATTGGAACAGAATTGTTCTCAACTCGAGCAACTTCCATCCGACGCCTATGTACCGTCGGCGTCGCGGCGCGGGTGCTTATGAAATTACATAAGTTCGCTTCATGTTTCGTCGAATCTGATTATATTTTGCCAGGTGTTTTGTGTCTGACGGAGCGAAACATTTCTTTGAGCGAAGAACTTTGACGGTCCTCTGTTGAGTACTCACGATGAAATAGGGCTTAAATTAGAGTGACTAAGGGCTTCTGGTTTTTGTTTTAGAGCTATGCGAATTATGCTACGATGGAAAGTTCTCACGTTAATCACCTTTGTAAGGAACTTTAACCAAAGTACGATAACGAACATTTGTTTCAAAGCTGGTTTAGTAGACTAACGATAATTTTAAAACTTCGCAAATAATTCTTACTTAAGGTTGAAAGATCTAAACGCGCAAGGCAAAACATACTCTTATAATTTATGTAATGCCGGTTTCTGCTTTAAAAACCTCAAAAACGAATGATTTTTAAAAAATCATCTTCGAAAAACCAATAAAAATAGAACAAAGTTTGATACCGATTATAATACTTAAAAGTGGGTATTTAGGTTTAGCCTACAGTCTACACCTACATACATATGTACTTTGAATAATTATAATCCCATAAACATTAAGATGATCGACTCAAGAATTTATCGATATATTTTCGAAAATCTGTTCTAAGGTATCATCTTTCACTGTTGAGTAAACATGCACAGTAACGAATAATTTTGAAATTTTAGTTCTAACAAAATTATTATTTTCTAACCTAAGAAAATTGAATGGTTATTAATTTTAACCACTGGCAAAAGTGAAGAATGTTAATAAAGTATTCTTATTATGGTGAAAAAGTGACTACTTTTTGGGAGAAAATAGCGAAAAATCGAGTAGACACAGATTTTAATGAAATTTGATATGTTTTAATTTTCTTCTACAGTTGCAGAAATTAAAAGTAAAGTAAAAAATCGGTTGTCTGTAAAGTCGGTTTACTGATGATAGTTGAACTTGATAACGTCATAAGAAGCCGCAATTATCGTTGCTATAAACAATTGACACCACATTCACTTTTCACTGCACTTCATACTTGACGAAAATATGTAAATGTATTATTGTATAGCAGGTGTCCACGCGGACGCATCGCTCACTCAAGTAGGAGAGAGACAGATGTCGAACGCTGCCGAACGCGGAGGCCGATTGTGCCTCTTTGTCGCTCGTTCCGCGCTCTCGCTTGCACTTCAAGCCTTAAATGGAACGCCTCAGAGCGAGGTAACGCCGCATGAGTCATGTTTTTTCGTGCGTGCAGCCGGCTCCATCGAATTATAAGACGTTGTCACGTCAAAAACTTAATAATTCTGTTCAGTACTCTTCCCGTGTATGGTCGCAAAATCTTTACGTTTAAATTTTATAGTAGAGGACATCAACGCAATGAGCTCAAAAAATCCAGTTGGTTGGTCAATCAATTTTTTTCGTGCTATTTGAAAAATTTTATTCATTTCTGTTTTAAAGGGCAAGACCAATTTTTTTTTTAAATATGTTCCTAGTTAAGTTTAAATGAAATTATATCTATATATTTTGTCAAATTACCTTACCGATGAGAAAGGCGATATTAATTTCTAGTATTGCACCCTAGGCATAAACGTTAAGAATAGATAAAAGAAAAGGCGTAGAAAAATTTTTTACACAATTTGTAGATAAGCAGCACTGAAGTTCTAAGGACTAAAGTTAAGATAAATAGATGAAAGGTGAATGCAAGTGAGGACAGATACAAAAACAGACAACATCGAATATTAACAGAAAATAAAAATAATGACTGTTGCATATTTTTGTTAGTAATTTTCAGAAAATCTTTCTCGTTCATTTCATTTTTCAGTTCGATCTAGAGGGGAACTATGTTTGTACACACAGTCGATATTAAAATAAAATATATTTAACGTGAGAAATATTACGAATAATTCAAATAAAAACATATTTTTTAAGAAGACATCGTTTATTTTTTTAAACAAAAAGTAAGCATCAAACTCGAGTGATCACCCCCAGTTTTCACACATTCATATAAATCAAAAGAGCGAATCTAGCTCAAACACAAAACGAAAAGACGGAAAATACATATATGGAAGAGATGAAAGGAAGCCAACAATCTTTTATAAAAGTTTAGATAATAATAAACGAAACACACCCTCAGGGACTGAATATTCTTATTTACACGTATGTCGCGAAGGCCACTTTTGTTGACAGGTTTGTATGGATATGTGCTCCTCAGTTCGGTTCTCCTTAATTCCGAGACTCACTGCACCTACACACGAAAATCTTCACCCAGGCATCGACACTTTTTGGGGAATAGTGTAGTCGTAGATTATACAGGCAAATAAATTAAATAATGTTGAAGCGTATTGTAGATAAAACACTTTATAATCAAGGATCAATTCTAACAATTGCCAAATTTAACAAAGCTAAACCAAAATATTAAAATAAAATTAAAAAATTCAAAAAAAGGTTCGTGCAATTTTCTAGATGTTGTGAAAAAAGATTAAAGAATATTTTTAATTTTATGATTTTTCGACCTCATTAAACTTTACAATTGAAATTATTTAATATCTCGATGCGACAATTTTGGTTATCGCATTGTTGACGTGGCTGACCACCACCAGCATTGATGAAAAAAGCAATGTCATAAGAGAAAAATTAAAATCAAAACCAAAAAATCATAAACCTACTAGCTCTGATTCGAATAAATTTATAGACTTTGTATTTGTGTTAAATTATTCTGAATTTCCTTTTAAAATAAAATAAATAATAAATATTGGCTTATCGTACACCGTATTGTGAAATCGAAGTGTTTTTATTCTATTACTTTTCCATTAGTAGTAATATTAATGAATGAATTAATAAATTATGGCTGAATCATAGTTATATGTTCTAATTAAGAAGTAATGCAATAATTAAACTTCAATTTTAAAGAGATAGCTAAGAATTAAAGGGAATTAATGCTTTGATTACTTTAATTCGATTGTTTTAAAAAGAATTATAATTTTCAAGGAGCTTGCTTAGTTGGAGTTTTTTTTAAGGCCGTATAACTTTTGGAGGTCGTTATATATAGGGTATTTGTTCAAAGCAAAAAACTAAAGAAAACTTGATGCTATCGTTTTTGAATTTAATTGATGTGCCTCGATTACGAAATACGAAATAAAGGAGTCTTTTGGTGTTTTCTTGAAAGTAAACGTTCTGTGTCTTAAGAAGTAGAAGTCCTTAGTGAAATTGGATCTTTAAAATCACGAGAGATTGTCTCCGTATAGTGGGTTTGGGTTTTTATATTGCCTTTTTTTTTATCGATTTCAAAGAAATATTTTCTGAACCTAACCCGATAATTTGACTTTATACATATATGTATGCACTGCACATTGCTTTTATAAATTTTTATTTCATTTGATAACGATTGTAGCCGCGAGCACAGTTACTTTAATATGATCGATAACTATTAAATGCTTAAAATAGTGCCACAAAAACCCCATAAAAGTAAGCGATACATTTAACAACAAATACCAAGGAAGAAAAACATAATAAATTCGGTGTTATAAACTTTCATACTTAAACCCTCTAATATACATATTTAGAGAAATATGGAAAAGTAATTTTCATTTTTTCAAAACTAGTAAAAAAAATAAGCCCTGAAGAATATGAAATTGCATTTAATTTATTTCCTGGCAATTAAGCCATGTAAGCCATATTTCATTATTGCAATAAAATCGTTATTAGAGAATTTAGCACCTAATCAAATTATGAATAATAATTTAATGTGCCAAATAACTGATAAAGTCTTAAATCTGTTCTTGATGGGTAAATAAATTTTGATTTATTAGAAGATTTAATTTATCCTGCGTTATTGAAGCTTTGACATTGTTGAGGCTGCCGCATCAATACACTTATGATATATAAGCTATAATTAAAATACTTTGATTATAATGTCGAGAATGCTTATCCACCAGGCTTCGTAAAGTGAATCCATTTAATGTAAAATTACACTGGAAACCACATACACATATTTTTAGGGTCATTTGAATCGAATTCATTAATTGGATAGCTCAGCGAAAGGCTGGAACTGGAGCCTAGGACGTGACGGTGACGAAAAAATCAAAAATAAATTACATGAACACTTAGCGCATAATTATAGACTATTGGGATTAAATAAAAATTGTATTTTTAGTGTTAGCAGTTTTCGCTTTATTTTTATCCGTTAAAGTTTCATTTATCTTTATGAAAAAAGGTTGGCTTTTCGTTCATCTCTCGACATTTGGATCGATAATTCCAACAGCATCTAGAAAATTGCATTTATACCACAAAAATATAAATTTTTCTTAAAACTGAAAATCTGTGACTCAACGAAGAGACTAATGGAAATAAAATCAATTTTTGAAATTATTCAAAACGAAAGCCTAAAAGCACGAGAGATACAAGGAGACAAACTAAAATAAATGCTAAGAAGATGAGTTAAGCAGGCGTTGCGAGGTGTTGACAATAAAACCAACCCAAAAGAAACGCAACGGATATAATTCCTAAAGGAAAATAATTTGTAGCTTCTTCAAATAATTTTCGTTATTATTAAAATTTTCTTCAAAAACAAAATATAGAAACAAATCCTAAAATTACGCTAGAGCTAGAGTAGTGGTTGATTTACGTAACCGTAGGGCGGTTTCAGTTCGAACTCTTAAACGTAAATTGCCAACACACAATAAAAATAAAGTAAAAAAAAATAATACGATATAGAAATGAAGAACTAGCAAAACACCAGTTTAAATATTCAGAGTGATATTACTAATTGTAAGTTAAATTACGTCGTAAGGATAACTAAATTTTTAGTCGGAATTTAACAGACGATTTAGCGTACTTAGTCGAAAATTAGGAGGTTACTCATAGTGCTAAAGTGTAGGTACTCACTAATTTTAAGTACTCTTAGCGGTGTATCGAGCAGTGTTGTTCGTTGTTTATTTGCTTCAGTTTATCAAAAATTAACGTTTTAATGCAGTAAGAATACACGGTTTAATTTTCAAAAAAAGGTCGGATTCAGTGAGAAATGCCGAATAAAAAACCCAAATCACTTCGATAAAATCTATTTTTAGTTGAGAAATTTTATCATTTCAATATTTGTACGACTGATATCTGTTCTTTAAATGTTTGTTTAATTTAACCTTGTCGTCGAGAAATATTTGTGGGAAATAAGACTAAGTAATAAATTTTACCTACTCCATAAAAGAGCTTTTTGAATATTTCGGCTCTTTTTTAGGATAACTTTATGTACTCTGGTTCATTTCGTTTTACACGTTGTCCATTCTTCGTCACCTACAAATATTTGATTAGCGCATAAATGCAAATACTTGAGAAATATCGCTAATTCGGTTTTCATAGATAAATAATAAGATTTGAGTTGAAAGCTATTCATTTTTTAAAATTTACTTTTAGATTATACAATTATAACGTGTTCCAGCCCCCACAATGAAATATTCAAATCATTTTTGGATATGATTTTAAAAATACAATTCTAGTATGTAAGACATATAAACATTTTTTCAATACTGTAATTTCTAAGAACATTTTTATGATCAGTTTTTAAATCATCCAAATTCCCAAAATTTGTATTGAACTTTTCAAGTCTGATATTAGAATCATTGACTACGTTTATGCGACAGTCAGAAATCAGGACTAGAAACCGGTTGTAGGCAAAAATCTGGATTACCCGTATAAACGGCACAAACTGGACTAGGACACTTGCGCTATATAATTATCTCCCTAACTCGCACAGGATTTTTTTCTCTTCCTAGAGATAATAACCCTTTTTACTTTATGACATCTATATATTAATACGTGAAGGGAAAACTTTGTACCCCTTTTTAAGCATATTGGGCGGACGGAGGAGTGTGAGATTTGGCATAGTTAAAGTTTATATAGAGAAGAAGTGCAGAAAGCTAAAATTTATGAATAAGATGTGGTACAAATACATTAAATTAAATTAAATAAATTCATTATTTACGTTCATACTATCAATTTTAAACGCATAGTAGTCTGTGGTCAAACTGTCGTAATTTTATTATTGATAGTGCCAAAACATATAGTAGGCTGTGTACATTCGTATTTTTCGTAGTAACCCCAGTAGGTCGAATTTCGGCCACAGGGCGACCACTAGTACAAACAAATTATTCAAATAAATCAGGCGTACTTCCAATTCAATTGGGTTTAGGGGAAATTTCACGTTTATACATATAGGATCCTAGAGTAGGACAAAGTACCAACTTTGGTTATTGTATAAACGTAGACGTTTTGATTAAACTCAAATCTAGATTGAGCCTTGTTAAAATTATGCCTAATACCAGCGACACACCAACCGAAATTTAGAATTTCGAATAAGCTCAATTTCAGAAATGTATCATATCACCTTTGAATTACTTAAATAATTCAGACGAATATTCTATAAAAAGTAGAGATTTAGGCATAAATTTGACTTTAACCAGGTCTTTTACTACAATTTCAAAGCAATACAATAATATTGTGAAATTGCATACGCTCGAAATTCTAAATTTCAGCTGGTGTGTCGCTGGTATAATAATATAAATTTAGAATTTCGAGTGTTCTCAATTTCAGAAATATATCATATTACCTCTGAATTTCTAAAATTTCAGGCGAATATTCTGTTAAAAAGAGATTTTGACAAAAATTTGACTTTAATTTCAAAGCAATACAATAATATTGTGAAATTGAATACGCTCGAAATTCTAAATTTCGGTTGGTGTGTCGCTGGTATAAAGTTGGTTCATAAATCTGGTTTAAACTTGATTCATTCTTGTCTTATTTTTCACAATTTGAACAACTTTTGTTAATAATAGCTGTGTTTTTTTTCACAACGGATCCAGTTCTGGGTTTAATAGGAAATTTTATATTGAATTGAATTAAAAAGAGGAGTCAACTATATAAAAATTTTAAGTTTTGCGAAAAACACATCAAATTGCCATGATACTTGCCCATTCAAACTTTAAACCTTGAATCAGTCAAATTATTGGATTACATTTTTGACGCAAAGTAAGTATAAATCCAGGCAATTCGATCTTATGTTCATGAAATAAAATAAAGCTCGAAATGAGTTTCTATTCATAAATTTCAATTCAAAGCAAAATTTCCTAAATTTCCTAAACCCAGCCTGATGCGTTGTGAGAAAAACACATCTAACATTCTAATATCGGCGCTAAGCATGCGAATTTTGTTGTATTTTAACTGATTCGAATTTTTCTAAAATCCTCTACTTTAGTTTCACTAAAATCGTTAGAGTAGTTTAAAGCAAAAAAATACAAATAACTAAACAATGTTTGCTCGCTTAATAGTATCAAATACACAATACACCTAAGTATATAAGGTTTCATCTTTCCAGATTAGGTACTTATTCAAATTTCAGAAAAAGGTTTGTAAAACATCTTATATAACATTATCCGTTTTGCATATTCAATTTCGGAAGGTCGTAAATACGGAACTATTTAAAATTAAATTGTTAATATTGTCTATTACCATAAAAATATAAATTAGAATCGCCTTTGAAATTCATAACCTTTTTAAAAAGTATGAAATAATTTTAATTTGCAATTTCCGTTCCTACCAAAAATTTGAATTACCAAATTTTACTTGTTGTTTGAAATCGGCGCCAAGTATAAGTTATGATTTTCGTGGCGAATGTACATACATATGTATGTATGCCACTAAAAACATATTTATTAAATTATGCTGTATTTTTCATGTTTCATGTAAATTTTGGATTGTTCTACTGATTTGGGTTTTTTATTCGATCTACTAGTTATCCTGAATGAAAGTAAATAGATGTTTAAGACTAGAAAAAGGTGATAGCACCATTAGCCGTTTAATCGGCATGTGGTTCTTTATTAGCGCGAGAAAAATAAACCTACTTCATATTATTTGCAAGTAGAATAATTTGCAGATTACTTTTCCTAAAGGATAGGACACCTGATGAAGCAAGATCTAAAGGTATCTTGAGTGTGCTAGACGAAACACTAGCGTTTGTATGTAGAATTTAATCTACAGGTAAACCGAATAGACGAGATAAGTTTGTAGAATTAGACTTCATTGATCATTATGTTCAATAGAATTGTGGGTAATAATTTTTAGTAGAGTCTTGTTGGTGTAGAACAATTATGTGCAATTACTTGTTTTTTCTTTGCCTTTAGAACTCCCGCATTTATTAAATAAATAATTGTTAATTTAAAACTTGTGTTGCAATTACTCCTATTTGGATTGTATTTGTAAGCACTGAGCATCCCATAAACGCGATTATTAAGCTGTTCACACAAAAATTGGATGAAATGCACAAAGGAACATTTATCAATTTTAAGAAACTATGCACGTCCCATCCCGAGAAATTCGTCCATAGTTTTAAGGCACATAAGTAAGTTTATTTAATGCTTCTTTTGCACTTTCGGTAAGTCTCTGTAAATAGATACTTTCTATATTTTCACACGCATTTTTACACCAGCAAATTTTAAGGATTAACAAAAGATTCAGATTTTACCAAGATGATATATTGGAACTAGGGAAGACGATTCATTTTACTTTTCCTCTTAAAGAGATGCAAGAGTTGTCTTTGGTTCCTCTTGATAAAAGAAAAAACAAAAACAAACAGTTCCCAGGGAATTGTTTAGTTGAAATATTGTAAATAAATAAATTTCTTTATTTTCTGTTGTAATTTCAAAAATGTTCTTGTTACAAAGTTTCTAATAAATTTTGTTAAAACATTGGCGAAATCAATTTTGTTTTAATTTATTTCAGAATCATTTTACTGCGATAACGCAATTAAAATACCCCAAAACAATTTTAACGATATTAAGAAAAAAATAATGGCGAACATTTCGCACATGCGGTGATTTTTAATTTTATTGTATAGTAAATTTAGAAGAATAAATATTTTACTATTTGTAAATAAGTAACACTGTTTATATTGTATTAATAAAATTAAAGTTGTATTACGTAATTAAGGGATTTGAATTATTATTATTATATTACAAAAGAAAAAATAAAATTGATTTGAGAGAAAAGCAAGCCATAGACTGTTTTATTGATTTTGCATGATATTAATTGCAGTAATGTACAATAATTTGTGCGGCTTAAATAAAATTGAATTTAATAGTACCTACTTAGCTGACTGATTGATGTTTACATTTACTATCTCCTATACCAAAGGGGAATATTTTTCTACAAAAATTATTGCTTCGTGTGACACATATTTATTGCGTGGAGCACTAAGTGTGGTCTTCACCTTTCTTGTTAAAGACCTTGAGTGAAATAAACGACAATGTCAATATCTTCGGCCATTGTCATCCACGATTGCAAATGATTTTCGTTTGACTCATTTCCAATCCTCCTAATTGCTGACTACATAGCGTAAAAACCAGTTTGTCAGTCAATGTCAGCAATTATTTGTAATTTAATTCAGATCAAATCGCAGCGGAAAAGATTCTATAGAACATTGATGTAAGTGATTCGTAAAATAGAAGGAATGTTAGCTTATCAGTCAGAATATAAAATACAAATCATGCCAACCAAATCCAAATCCTTTTTACAATCACACGACGACGCTTTGCCATTCTTTTCAAAATATATATTAAGCTAATACTAAATTTTCTAAGAATCTGATAGGATTTAAGTTCGTCGAATTCGATGATAAAATGGTCCAAGTGTCGGCATAATGGTGTAATTGTGATAAGATTTTACCATAATCATTAAGATGAAGAAATATTTATGTACATGGCTTAAAATATTGTCTTATGTGATTTATCAATGTGAAGTTATTAGTTATTTTTCCAGAGAGTGTCGTTTCGTCAGTAGTGATTTTGAACCCTGTCTCAGAATTTGGGAGTTTTGAGTGATAGTATTATACTTAGGATAATAATTAAGATTTAGGTCTAAAGTAATGTTGAGGACAAATTCTATTTTGCAAGAGTTTAGTTCATGCTTAACCGAGGTAGTAAAATTTAAAAATGTTGATAATTTTTTTGTTCTAATGATTTAATTGTAATAAACCACAAGCTGAGCAGTATGTGAGATAGACTCACTTCATTATAAAGAATAATGTAACCTATAAGTGATTATAAAGCCGGGTATATTATTATATTAGTAATGCCCATTTGTTTTTGTTTAAAATAACGTTCTTTAATAAAATTTTATTCTTAAAATGACAATAAATATTTAACAAATGCTAAAAATTACGTTATAAAGCCCTCGTTTGAGTAATATGGTTTACCATATTGTTTTTTGCATTAGACTTTTGACAAGGTGAAAAGTCTCAAAGTAGAAAGTAAGGAAATAAATGCAAAAGAGGAATTTCCATTTTTTCGATATCAAAAAGAAGTCGTGACTGGAAAGCAATTAGGTATCGAAGTTTTGAATGAGTAAACCATGAGATAGCCAACCCATAGCCCGGTTGGGATCTAACGACTCAATTTACGTTCCGAGGTTATCAGCCAAACATCTAAATTCTTAGTAATTGCTATCTTCGACAGCTGCAATTTAAGCAGACAATTTATAGAATTTAATTGTAAGGAAAATTGGGATAAATCCGGAAACCAATTAAATTTTCCGATGATTGTTTGTGCTACGCTAGAGGCCAACACTGCTCCTGCTGTTTTCGGAGTCTAACGCATCGATTTTTCGGATTTTTGTAAACAAAACCGTCTGTCGGAGTTCCAAGTTTAACGATCACCTGAAATACTCGTTCTGCGTGTTTCCTTAATCGCAGTTAATTTCGCTTCCTCTGCACTTAGCCGACTCGAATTAACCGAGATGAAACAGAGCATGCAAAGAGCTATTCGCCGGATTCCTCAAGAAACACCCCAACATTTTTAAGTTTATTAGAAAAATTCTAAAAATAGTCGGCCTGCCAAGATGAGGTAATGAATGAATTCATTTGGTCTTTCAAGAGCCTGGCAACCGATGGGTGGCGCGCCGCATAAAAATCTGCAATCATGCTTGACATAACAAGAGATTTTTTGCTCGTCATTTTCGCAGATTATTGATTTAATGCGATCTTAATTAATTTGAACTCCCACTATGCTCTGGTCCTGATGGTGGTTTTTGTCAGGCTTATCGGCCATTGAGCGCGCCGTTCTTTGAAATGCATATTTTTCATATTTTTCTAATGGATTGGAGGCCACAATCTGTAGCCTGCTCCAGAATGTTAATGGAATCTTATGTCATGAGCGAATGGCGCTAAATGCAGTGGAATCAGCTCTTAAATATTGATTTACTGAACCTTGAGCAATGAGCTGCGAATAGACAGATTTTCAATTCGGATTTATCTATTTTTTTCTTTTTGAATTGACCTTGTGAGGGAGGTCAAAGAGAAGATGTGCTAACAATTAGAATTCTACTTCAAGGTTTTTTTTACTGAGACAATAAACTTAGAACATATCAGCTTAAATAAAAAAGGCTGTCCAATTACTGCTGTTTATGATCGTTTATAGTATTGGTTTTTATTAATTCGTTCTTATTTTATATCGTTCTTTCTTTTGTTTGTTGCATTTACTTCTCTATACTAATATAGTATACATGTTATTTGAGTAATTATATTATTATATCAAAAATAACAAAAAATAACTTGTTCTGAATGTATTTCGGTACGATACATACGTAATGAACTGAAGATTTGTTATAAATATGGAAATACACATTTCATTTTAAACACGTATGCGTGCTCAGAATGCTAGACAAGTATATTTTATTAATTTATTTTTTGGCCTCAATTCAATGTTTATGTAAATAAATGCAAAATATTTAGTACAGGTATGTCTTTTTGGAAGACAGATATTTTAAACTAGCAAGAAATACCGAAAATTATATAACTATAATATAATTCTTTAAATACTTAAAAATTTATCAGGTTTCCTTTAGTACATTTTGGACTGTACACCTTGTCCTTTGGATTTGTCTTAAAAACAATTTTAAAGATTATAATTTTAATTATTGCTCTCAATAAATTAATGAATAGAATAAAATTTATAATGTTTTGTTCTAAAACATTTTCTTTTATTTTTTTAACTATAATAATATTAATATTATAATATTATGTTGTAAACGAATGCTTCAAATTTCTTTTTTTTCGAAACTACAAAAGTACTTACAGACACTTTTCTAAGATAGGTAATTAAGGTCTAGAGGAGTAATATCAATTTATTTTAATAGCTCTCAACATTTGTGTCTCAACATCTTAAGACTTCGTATGCGGGTAATAAGCACCTCACAACGAACTCGCGGAACCATTAAAATCCAAGGAGGTATAAATAGTTGCAGCACTAGAGTTTTTTAACATTTATTAGCCCCAGACCGCTAACGTTAGAAAATATTCCTAAAAAGCTAAACATTCATTGATTCGACGAACGCTAAAACTTTGTTATTAATCAAATCAGTCAAAATCAAAGTAAATATTTATGTATTTCTAAAATATGATTGAGTTGGATTTAAATACTACAAATAGTTACACATAATTTATCCACTGCACTAACACATAACTTTTATATTGCATGAGAGCAACATTAATTTCATATCTATTTTTTTCTAAATGAAATCAAAATTTTGTTAAAAATATCCATATTAATTTGAATGCAGTGTTGTTTGTAAACAAACGAAGGAAGGGATTTAAATTTTAGATCTTGATTTTCTGAGTTGGATTTTCTATATTTCAATTTGGCGAATTCCTAAAATTGGTGCGCCAGACAATAAACACAATAACTTACTATTTGAGATGGGAATAAATATCCGCCTACACATATAAATCTGATCTCATATTTTAGAAATTCATAAATATTTCAGTGCGTTCTAATGTATATCAAAAAACAAGATAAATTGATCAACTTTTAATCATCTTTGGATCCTAAATAAACAAAAAAATATATACCTGTCTATGAGTAATATCTTCCGAAAATTTGTCATTAAGGTGCATTGGCACAGGTTGGAGCGGCCAGTAACCTTTTATATCGCAATGTAAACAAAGCCGAAATAAACTTCTCTGCCTGTTTGTGAAGCTTTTGGATGAATCAATGTAGTACCTGGAGATAGGCACGAGCCAATTAGCACCGCCGACTAGTAAGAATTATTTGAGAAAATAATAGAAGATCAATAATATCCACTTGAAACGATCGTTTCCTTTGATTGACCTTTTTTCCCAATCGATTATGGTATTATCCAAGAAAAAATTCGTTTTACTGGCATCTTGCTGCGAGGACGCTGGCGGGCAAAAGTAATCGCGTAAAATGTAACCCCAGGCGATCGCTGATCGCATCTGCCTCAAGAAATGCCAAAGCCAAAGCCAGCCGGCTTCAAAAGTCTTCGATGTCGCGACTTCTTTTCAGTTTTAATTCGAATGCGAAGCGAAGAACGCGAAGCACGGACCGCGTCTTTCGAAAATCTTCGCTACATCTTAGTTGAGAATTGACGCGCTACTTCACAGCCTTCTGTGAAATTTCGCGCTTTTTTACTTGTGCTTAGTTCATTACGTCGCGTCGTCTCGAGCTGACGCTGCCTGGGGAAAAATGAGGGCGGAAATTGTTGCATTAGTTTCGCTGTTTTGTTTCGGTGTTTCGGAACAACTTGTGTCTCAGAGAAGACGCCATATCGCGGGCACCTACAATGGGGTTAGTGGTCGTCTTCATGTTTTGTCTTTAAAAAACCAAACGTTTAACATCGGTTGTGTTTGTCTCAAAAACAGACGGCTCTAGGGCACTCTTCAAATGCACTTCTAGAGCGGATCTACGATCGTGTCACGGGCCTGACTACGCTTGATGAGCAGCAGCTTAAGCGACTGGAGGCCCTTGAATACAAGTGAGTCTTGGGTTAATCATTTCAAAACCACGAATTTCATCAATGACCTTCAGATTTATTACTCCTTATTTAAATAGATTTTTTTAATTAAGATATTTTAAAAAAAAACTTGATTGTCTTCATATGGATGATCACATTTTAATCTTTTGATCACTCCAAATTTGACGCCAAAATTGTGTAATGTTTTATTTCAGGAAATAGATAAAAGATTATTTTACGTTCTATGTATAACATTTGGAAGGTGGAAGTTCTGAAATATTAACTTTTAGGTTATTTCAACTTAAAATCTTACTTGCTATACTTTACAAACAAATCATATTCGTTTTCTTCATTCATTCTGAGATTTTTGTGCTATTTGGTGGTTGAAATTGGAAAGCATATTTCTTAAATATAATTTAATATATAATAGAAAACTAAAATGTAGTATACATATATAGTTTGGTATCGTTAACTCGTAAACATTGATGCATATGACCCGGGTAAACCCAAATTTAAAATTAACTAGTATTTTGCGCCCATTTATTGTATTGTATTTATTAAATTAGAATCACAAATTAGTGCAAATCAGTAAAATATATACATGTATTAAGGGATGGAATTCGAAATTTTATGGCTTATTTTTCGGATAAACAAGAAAAAAACAATTTTTTTCCATCTTATCAAATAAAAAAATAAAACTAATTATAATAAGTTTGTTCTCAACCTAGAAGTGAAGAGAATGAGGTCAACGTTGAAGGAATCAATAGTTCCAAAAATTAAGGAATTTATAAAGTCAATTAGAAAATGGAAAAAAAATCGAATTGATGACTGTATCGTAATCAATTAAATAAATGAAAAGAGTAATACATATATGTATTTTAATAATATAACTAAAAGACATCCACGTCATTTCTTACTTCGCATTCTACCGCAGTAAATTGGTACATTGTCTAACCCAACCTTTATTTTTTCTAATAATAAATTCCGATTGTCGTGATCTTGCCTGACAAGATACGTATCTTTTTTTCCTTTAGGCACTTAAGAACGATCTTGACTGCAATGATAGACCACCACAGAGTAATGAAATTTTGAAGATATCTTTGGGTGTAAGATGAACCCGAAGAAGATGCATTCACTGCTTTATCACCGTCATCCCTTTCACTATTGCTTTATTTTTTTTTGGTTTTTTTTTCGCAAGAAAGTCATTGTCTTTCAAATGCCACATTAACTGCGGCTGCCTCAATTAGCAATTATGTGGTAACTTCCTCCAGGGCCTAAAACCTACTTAATATCACTGTGAATTTTGGTAAAATGCAATAAATTATTTTTGTGTTAGAATTTGATGAAGGAGATTATTGCAATAATATTTTCCTGGTTATTAGTCGTTTATATAAATGTCATTAATTCTCATAATCACTTTTAGTTGAAATATACTTACATCAAGTGTGAAATAATAATTGCAAGTATATAAAAATGTTGGTTTTCTTTTAAAACTGGAGTTATAATGAAATCATAAACCTCGTGGAGCTCATAAATATGTTAATCAAAGGCAATTTTTAAACCAGTGACGGACATTTTTTGTACACGTTTTACTTAACTTTGAATAATATTAAAGAAAGTTTTGAAGCCGACTTACAACAGTCGAAATCTTAAAAGAGTCTTTTTTGTTTTTGTGTTACATTCGTTAGAGTATGATACGACCATGCAAGGTTTAATGAAATGAGGCATGGCTTTACGACCACCAGAAAAGTTACTTTGTTTCAGGTTTCAAATGGTCAATTCATGTAAAAACATGAGTATGTGAAGTAAAAGACAAACATTTCTTAAAATCAACTTTACGTTAAAAAGATTTGAAAATGATTTTTTTAGTAATAACTAGTAATCACTACTTCGCACCTATTTCAAATTTCTATCACCTATGGTTGAGCTACAAACATTACAAAAAGAGCTTCTTCAATTTGAACGGTCATTATAGTAAGAATAAACTCGATTTTGTAATAGTTTGTGGGTGTTAGTATAGAAAAACTAGCGATTTTGATTGACGCAAATTCGAAATTGCACCATATTTTTATATAGGTACCTACCCATAAAAAAAAAATATTAGAGCAATTAGAGAATTTTGCACAGCATATTGGTTTGAACGAAACACTATCGTACTAAAAAACAAAACAATTCCGACATTTTATCGTACCTGGTATAGCATTTAACTAAAAATGGTAGCTTTACATCGCGGCTATTCTCGTTTTGCTTTAATTATATGACCTTCGAAGAGAACACATCGCAATTAAATTTTTGTTACGCCTACATGGTTGGAGCAATTTTGATACAACTCTTCGTACGCTTGGTTTCGCAAAAAATAATTCCATCAAAGTGGAAAGCAATGAATTTTTTAAAGATTTGCCTGAGATATCTGGAAAAGTGATTGACACTGTACAACGACTTCAAAGCCATTTTGGTGGAAGGAAGATGTTTTAGAAGTTTTGATCTATTGCTATAAGCGGAAACGATCTATCATCTGTCGTTAAATAGACAGCTTTTAAACCTATTCATCTTACAAAATTTATATAAAAGCTAATTGAAAATATTCAAAACATACATATGTATTTCAACTTTGCGTAAGTAGTAAAAATAGTTTGGCATAGAGTAAAAATATGTGTTTTCAATAATTAGTTTTGAAACAAGTAGATTTAGCGTTTTAAATATTAGTTGTAGCTTTTTTAAAACTTAAGAGAATAAGTGCTTTTAGCCTAAGAATTCATGACTTTTTGTTACACCTTAAACGAAAGGTCCTTGCGGGACAAAAGTTATATACATATTATTTAAGTATGGAGAAACGACGAACAACATATTTAACCATACTGATTTTAAATTATAATCATAAAACTGTCTGAAAATAAACAATTTTGTATTATGATTTGGGACAAAAACTGGATGTCTGTCCGAATAAGCCACCTTTTTTAAACAAAGTTTTATTATTAATATTAATGTATCAAACATACAAATCTAAATACAAACTCTATTATCCAAGGAAGTGGAACTAGAACTAGTGAAAGTCAATAATTATTATAAGAATGTGCTAAAAATATAAAGAAAGGGATCCATCATCAGCAAAATTTGAATAGAAGATAACTTTAATTTGCTGCATTATAAATACAAACCTGAAGAGTCATCATTAGTGAATGTTGCGTTACGTCATTAGAAAAATGAAAATAAATATCAACAGATCCAGAGAAAAATACGCTTCAGGTCATGTTGTTCGCAATATTTTATTATTTATGCTAAGTTTGTAACGCTTTTATCATAGTTATCTTTCAGTTTTCAGACACCTTTATATCTTATATCTTTATAGCTTCATGACATATTCATATATATTAATGTTCGATTAATGCAATTTATGCAAATAATTAAGTTACCTTCAAAGATTTAAAGTAATCAATTCGTTGTTTGCTTTGTGAATATCAGTGTTTGAGTTGAACTACTCGGAGAGTACCGGGTTTGAATATTGGGCCACTCCTCAGGATAAAATGTCTGTCAGTTATTGTATTGAGTACTGCAGATAATAATAAAATTGAATGCATAACGAAACACCCTGTATAATGTTTATGTGTCATCTATACTTTTTTAAGCACAACAAATGTTGAATTTAAACACACATATTGAAATTAGTTTATCATGGAAATGGATGGGTACAGCAAATATAAATAAATAAATAAAAACTGTCATTTTTAATTTATTTATTTGTTTGATAGAAAGGATTGTCAACACTTCGATTTATATGCGCTAATCTGCATGCATAGATAGAAGTTCTATTAGTTAATTTAAAGTCAGTCAGAAAATGTTCAAGGCATTATTCGAAGGAATTCAACAAACTCAAATTTAAAATCACACACATATATCAAGTTAGTGTATTTTATTTAAATTCAATTTGTAGGCATGTTTTGAAAAGAATATGAACAAATGAAGCGAAGTTACAATTTGACTTATGTGCGAATAACTTAATTTAAGTTCAATCCTTTAATTGTTTAAATTGAGGAGTTATTGCAAAGTTTGAAGAATAAATTATATTGCAACACAGACAACTTCATTACACTTAATGTCATAAGACTTGCAATTTATCAATCTCTTGAATAATTTTGCAGACTTAAGATTACTGCTTCGATGTTGCCCTTTTTTTCTTGCGTCCGAGCAATGACTCTTCGTTTTTATGAAGCACTCTTCTTGTAATGGCGCAGAAGAAATAAGTTAAAGTAGTATATTACTTAATGCTGGGTTGCGTTAAAGGCGTGATGACTGGGCAGTAAAAATTGCCTCTGAAGAAGGATGCTGATTTCGATTTGTGGTTACGGACTTCCTTCAATCCCTTAACCATTAATTTTAAAATTGATTGATTATGGAGAATGGTTATAAAAAGGACAACACATGAATTGAATAAAAAATTGTAGTTCTTAATTATCTTTGTAAGTTGTTTGTTTAATAATATATAGGATTATTAAAGTTTAAAAATAATATCGCCGAATTTCCGCAATACTTCTAGAAAACAATGCTGACTTAACTCTAATATTACTCATTATTCTACTTAATTATTTGGGACTAGAATGCACAACGCAAAGTCGATTATCAATGAAAACGAGAACAACTTATCACTATAAGTTATATTCGCTCTTTTTTAACTTCCAAATTTTTATATAAATAATCAAATTCCAAAAACTTATTACTGATTTGAATAGACTTCAAGTTATTTATGTGATGCTCGCTAAAACAGACATTGGACACAATAAAATTTTGAAAACAGTTGAAATGAAATTATTGCCCTGATTTTAATGAATAATGATTGAACTGATGGGTGAAATATAATTGAAAGCGATAATTACTCTGACTACATCTCGTTGTCAATTAAGCAGATGAAAATACTTAGCCGGCACATGTGTGAACTTAAGCTACATTCAATTCAAGGGGATCTAATTAGGGCACACTTGAAATGTTTCTTTAACTAAAAATAGTTTAGTCAGAAGTTTTAAGTCAATAAAATGTTTAGTGATCATTAATAAAGTACTAAAACACCATATTCATCCGGTAATTTATAATTTATAATGTATTGAAATTTTCAGGTAGCTTTAAAATTTTAAATTTTCTAATAGTCAATATTGGTGAACAATTTATCAAGTTTGAGAGTCAGCACTATATGCAACTTATAAATTTTTGACAAAATATTTCAAATCAACCAAATGAAGCACAGTATGTGTTTTAAATGCTGATTAATACTTATTGTAAAATTAAGTCTGTGAAATACATATTAATTTAGCTGTTATCAATGAATTATTTGTCATTCTCAGTGGATTCATTATCCAAGTGATCTTGAATAGCTGCTATTTTTCTTTATATTAAAACTTTGTTGTTGTCAGTGTAAATAGGCAAAATGCTGTGTATTAAAACAAAATTAAATACTATTCATTTGTTTGTTTTGTGAATGTTATAAACATATTATACATCTTCAAAATTGTCAAAATTATTAGTTAAAGCTAAAGGCAAACAAATTAAAGAATTATTCAAATTTATTTGGTATGAGCGCATGTGCACACACCTATTTTATACTACATATTAAAAAAATTGAAGTTAAGATGAAATGTTTGCAATATTTCATTGAGTGACAGTTTTATTTAGATTAGAGAAAATATGCACGCCTACATCAGATGTCTCGAAAACATACATGCTGAGTGAAACAATTCAAAAATAAATGTACCCGAGATGTTAATTTCAAGTAAATTGAATTTGCAAGATATGTATTTCATTTCTGTGATGAAAAAGTAAATATTTATTTATCTATGTTGCTTCGGAGTTTGGGAAAGGGGTTACTGCGGCAATGAGCACTGGAATGAACTCTAGTGAAATTAAGCACAAGTTCAACCTTTATTATTGAACTGCCTAACTGCTAATTTTAAAGTTAAGTTGTGGGCTAAGTTGCGTTTGTTTTCCTGGTCCTCTGGTCCAACCGTGCTGCTAGCTCGTCCTGTGGTTAACTGGTCTCTGGTCACAGTCGGTCCGCTTATCGCTGATAAAGAGGCGTAGATCCCTAGATATGCTACAAGTTAACACGTGCAGCATCCAGATGTATCAAATTATTCCCTATTTCTTTTTTTCCTTAAAACCCAGAAACTATCCCAAGTAAAAAGCTTACACAGCTTTTAACTATATAAGCCAGAGCCACACATTCCCACGATCGCCGCCGTTTCCATAAAAAAGATAACAGACGCCAGACGCTTCCACGATCACCGTTTACAGAATCAGATGTCACCTCACGTGGCCGAAACATCTGATAAATCTCCAGAGCGAGACCCCGGATCCTCAGCCGAACTTCGAGGGTGTGTTTCTTTATTCATTCGAAATATTCGGAACACTCAATAAACATTTCTTTATCCCTATAAAAGTATTCCGAACATTCCGTTCAGCGTTTTTTTACTACTGCAGAATATTTCGAACGTGTTCTTTCTAATCCGTCTCAAGAGGTGGAATCAAAGGAATATTCTCGCGTCAGCTGTCAAATAACAAATAAAAATTAATGAATGTACAAATAATGGCACCAATTTCTTCTAAAATTTTATGAGCATAGATTTACTTTTAAATCTTAGTTCTTTTATACATTTTAGTCGAAACAGGTCTGACATAAAGTGCCTTATTGATAATTATGAAAATAATATGAGTCGGTTTGAAAAAATTCAGAAGAGAAGTTGTTGGAAGGAAGTTTCTGTTGACATGCGGAGATCACACCGGATCAGTGCATGGGAAAATGAAAGGGACTTAAATCCATGTAAAAAAAATTAAGAACCACAACAATACGAGTGAAAACAATCAAAAAAATTAGAAATATTTTGGGGATATGGACAAATCGTTATGTAAACGTCCAGAAATAACTAATCCAGTGACATGTTCGAATTTGAATAACGCTTTGGACATAACTTATAATCATTAAATTCCATGTTCATGATTTAATTTATTAAAAGTTCCCTTGTTTCGAGCACATAACCATCACATTTAAATCATGAATGTCAAAATTTTATTCGTTCCGAATCGTTTCTTTATTCATTCTTTACCATATATTACAAATTTGAATCTCTCTACTTAATATACATTAACTTAGAAAGTTATATGGTGCTTTCCATAGTAGCGTGCCCGACATTCGTACTCAGTTTTCTGCGTATAAACGTCATTTGTACAACATCAATTATTACTGAAGGAATAATTTTCATACATATGCATAGTTTAAGGTCTATGCTTTAACAAATAACAACAATGATATGATTTGGTTCTTAAATCTAAAATGCTAATAGTAATATTTTTGTGTAACGTGCCCGACATTAAAGCAACCAAGGTTTTCAGTAGATAATTTATTTTTAATATTTTAGCTCTACTTTCCTTAATTAAATATTATCTTTCTATTCCCTTAAATATTAACAAAATAATAAATAAAATAAATAAAAAAAAAACTTCAGAAAAATCAGGTGATAACTGTACACGCCAGTATTTAAGACGCGTAACGTGCTCGACACGTACGAATTTAAAACTTATAATTAGCAAACTTCTGCTGAAAAACGGATTCTTCGTCATTTAGTGTATGTCTTTTAGCTCTCAAAGACTCTTCATTACACTGCAGGACACGGAACCGTGATATTCCTGACACAGAACTAACTTTGTCTCAAGGTGTTTTGGCGGATACTTCAGATATGATTTTAGATTCAGGAATGTAAATTACTTCCGTATTTGGAACTAGTTATCTATTAAAATAAAATCGTTGACTAAGCAGAAAGAAAATCAAAATTTTTGTTACCGAATGAGAACGTCTTTGCCAATTTGAATGGAAAAAAATTTATTCCGAACGAATGGCACAAAATGAGAAGATTTCCCAAATCAACTTTTGGACTGAGGAGGGCACAGCAAGCCTTCCGAATGTCACACACTAACCCCAAAAATTCAGGCGAAAAGTTGCGCACTTTCTGGAATGCTCCATATACACCTGCTTTTTCGTAATTTTATGACTTTAATAAGAAGTATCTATTTGCAGAAAACAAGTAAGAGCGTGGGTAATAAATAATCAATTATTGGATGTAGACAGACCAGCTAATAAAATTTTTCTTATTTCGTTTTTCAGGCAGACTCGTCTGGAAGTAACAAACCAAGAACGGCTGGACAATCTGCGAGAAGATATTAAAGAAATTGGAAGGCGAAGTCAGAATCTAGACTGGCTAGTTTCGAAATCTGACGGTTCCTTAGAACAGCTACGAAGTGATGTTGAGGCGATGCGGCAAAATATCGAAGCGACCGGTCTGGTTTAAACATAACTCATTAACAAAAAATGTGTTCTTATTGATTTAACACTTTTCAGGTCTTCGAAATCAGCCACCAGTTCAAAGCACCCAAGACTTGGATTGCTCGGACAAGTTAACTGCCATCGCCACTTTGCTAACATCTACCATAGCTTCTGTGAAGAAAATTGAAAGAGCCGTCGATATCATTGGGCAAAACTTCACGCATCTGCTTATGATCACAAGGTCAGTGCTAATCTCTGCCGCATTGTCTTTCACAGTTTCGGGTTGTAAAATCAATTTACATTTAAAAGGAACTACACTTTTTGCTTACCACCTTTCATTAGCTTTGGAATCACGTCTGTAATAAAAGCAAATTGTGTGCCATTGAATATCACTTCCCCTTGTTACCTCCATAAAATTGTGATTTAAGTATAATTAACCTGCCGTGTATAAGATAATAAATAAATTTGGAATTCAGGTAGCGTCGCACTGCTCATGCAATAAAAAAGCTATTAAGCATGTTTTAGAATAATTTAACTCACTTGGATACATCAATCATACCATTTAAAATTTGCATCCCAACCATAACAATGAGGTGATAAAAGTAAGTGCCACAATGTTGGAAGGGAACTATTTAATGCATCTTAGGAGGACAAGCAAATATTCAGTAATACAGTTCGCTACTACCAAATTCACAACATATTTGGAAGAATGAATACGTATTATTTTGAGAAAGACAGCAAAAACCAAGCCAACCATTTTTTATCATCACACCGTGGCTAGTTTGGCACATTGATTTTCTTAGGAAAAGCCAATTCAAAAATTCACTTTTGTTTGACAATTACTTGTTTTTCATTTTATATACATAGGTATATAATTTTTAAAATGAAAAGTAAACGGCAAGCAAAGATAACTACTGTGTTTGCAATTTTAAATATCCTTTAAATATTTTAAAATTATGAAAATAAAATACAGTAGCTCCATGTCCTCTTCCATGCTTACCAGATATCAAATTCAGATATTCAATGAAAAGTAAATGAAAAGCAAACTTCATTAATTGGCACAGTATAATTTCGAAAAATGCTCGAAAAAGGAAAAGTGTTCGAAAAGTTCATTTGACACACGGCCTTAATAAAATTTCATTTGCATTATCATTAAAAAATTAGTTATATGTATATGAGAAAAACATTTCCACATATTGAAAACTTGTTCACTTGTCACAGTGGCGTTCTCCCATACAATATATTTTGGAGTATTCTTTAATAATAAATTTAATCGATATTTAAAGATCGCTTGAATAGCATCGTATAATTAACATAATTAGAAAAGTTCTAATAGAGCATTGAAAATTGGATAGAACAGAACAGTTTCATTCCGAGAATGATATTTGGATTTTACATAAATGCATATATGCAGATATTACTTTCCATAACGTGTATTGAGAGAAAATTAAAATAGTAGTTTTGTGATCTTTTACATACGTATACTATACGGAATAAAAGTGTTTATAAAACAGTAGATATTTGATATGAAATGATTGCTGAAAACCAAATTTGAACATTTAAATTGCTGATATCTTATTATTTTTTAGGGAAATTCAGCAAAGACAAAACAGTCTGCCAACAAAGCAATACCTCAACAGTGCTCTTCACTCATTGCGATCTCAGCCGGTGTACACGGTCCTACAAAATGGGTTCCCCAACACCCAACTATCGGAGGGCTCTGCTATACCCATGAGCTGTTCTTCACCTGGAATTTCCCAAAGTGGAGTCCACAGGATCCAAATAAATTCAGTAAAAGGACCCTTCTTTGCCCTCTGCGAAGTTGACAGTGATGGTGGAGGATGGACGGTGATCCAGCAGCGAAAAGACGGTTCTGTGAACTTCTACCGCCACTGGCTGGAATACCGTCTTGGTTTCGGCAACATTGCTGGTGAATTCTTCATTGGTCTAGATCGATTGCACGACATCACTTCTGCCATGCTTCACGAGCTTCTGATTGAGCTCGAAGATTTCGAGGGCGAAAAGAAGACCGCCAAATACAGCTTATTTGCGATTGGCGGCGAAAAAGAAGACTATGCCCTTAGCTTACTCGGGGACTACGAGGGAACAGCGGGCGACTCGTTGAGCTACTCGGCCTCCCACAAATTTTCCACATTTGACAACGACAACGACGGCTGGGTGGAGGGAAATTGCGCTCAATCGCACACAGGTGCCTGGTGGTATAATGCCTGCGAAATGAGGTAAGATAACCCTTTCTAAAACCAAATAATACCTAATAAGGAATTTTTACTAAAATACCTTTATAAGTTATGATCGTAAAGCCTTAAAATGTTTGTACGATCAATTTATACATAGTTATCAAATTCATTTATAATATATTTTAATTTATGTATTTTTTACATTTTTAGCAATCTTAACGGCCAATACCTGGGAGGTGAAATCGGAGACACACACCAGTTTCAAGGAATTTATTGGAACGATTTCCATGGTGCTAAATATTCGTTAAAGTCAGTTAGAATGATGATTCGACCGGTAGACAAAGCAGACAGAATATTTGGACCTGCAATAAACTAAATATATTTACGCTGCCATTCAGTACTTCATCTGCATTAATTTGTACATATGCAACAGGATAACAATTTATTGCGCAATCCAAACGTGATATCGGGCCTTGTTATGCTTGTATGAATTAAGTAGTTCGTAATTTAACGCATTCATCGCGTCTCAAACAAATGTTTAAATTTATTTATCGTAAGATTTGTAAGTTTCAATAAAGGTAAAAAAAAAATAAAATATATTTTTTTCTATGAAATTAAGAATTTGGATAGTTTAAATGAGAAACCAAACATAACAAGGGTAAAATAATATTTTTCTCTGAAAATCGGTTTGTGTGAATAAAAGCTCTGTTTAAGTTTAAGTTGGCCTCAAATATATTTTTATTTTTACTTTTCTGATAAAATCCCTGCTATCTGCCTTGTTTCGAATGTGTGTTGTCATTATATGTTTATACATATGTATGTATGTGTAAAAACAATTGTCTGCATTCAGCCTTTTAAAAACTATTAAAACATAAAATCTCAACCAATTGCATCTAATAGTTTCTTAGGAAAAATATATTTAATTCGCAGAAAGACATCCATGTGTAAATTTTGAGTATTTCCCTGTTGCCTATATCTGTTGGAACGAAAAAATGGTTATTCGTGAAATTAGCCCACATTTATTAATTTTAATTGGCATGTTTTCAAAACTTAACAAAAAATAAAATTTTACATATTTTTCCTTCTTTACTTTACTGTACTTGTATAAGTAAGTGCATAACTTTAGGCTCACTTCAAACTTCCTCAATGAATTGGTAAAATTCAATATAAAAGCTTTAAGTAAACTCAATTAAAAAAATGCTGGTAATAAATCCACTAAACTTAAAAGATTTTTACTAAAATAATTTATTTTCAGATTCTTAAAATCCGAGTTAAAATTCAGTTTCAATTTGTACATAGGTTAAACGATTGTGTTTGAACTATTAGATTAAAATTTTTGCTTCTCTCGAATTTTAGATTGATATTTTCTCTCGAATTTAAATATAGTTTAAGGTTTTCCTGGCTTCTGAAAAATCATATTTTTGCTTATTTTAATTTTAGCCCGGCCCCCCATAGCTCAAGTTCTAAAAAATATCAAAATACTAGCTGTTTCCAAAAACAATAAAACACACATTTCTTAGATTTTCATAATTTTAGTAACAGTAGAAAAAAGGTAGTATGATAGCTATAATAATTTATTTTTTCAGTGAAAACTGCTAAAAATTTTGCAAATCTAAAAAGATTTTGTTTAATACATTGAATAGATCTGTGGGTTTCAAAATTACGTACTAGATAACACGAAGAAATATTGATTTTTAATTTATTTTTGCAATTTTCACAAAAAGTTCTTAGTAGCTTCACGGTGAATTCAATTCAAATCAATTAAGCCAAAATCACCAATTTATGAGAAAATTTATAATAAAGTTACAGAGAATGGTGCGTATCTGTGCTGTAATGGATTTAAAATGGATTTAAGAACTGTTACATGGGGCTATAACGGGTGAGTAATATCGATTAATAAAATACTTGATACAAAAATAGAATAATTATACTGATGTTAACGAAACTTTCATATACGAGTGAGTCTTATAAAAAATTATGAAAATGTATAAAGAAATTTATGAATACGTAAGAATTATTATATTTTAGCCAAATATAATATAAAATTGTCCTTGATCTGAATATAAGTAAAAGACGTGGATTTTGATAAAAAAAATATATATGTACATTGGCAAAGTTCATATCTTCAGCAGTATAATACCTAATATCAAAAATCTTTTTCACAGCAACATATTAAAATATCACCTGAAGTTACTGGCATCTGACTGAGCATCTTTTAGTTGATGTCAGAAGAAGAAGTTCTAACGTAATTTCGTAATTTTTATCCAGTTTAATCACAAAATCAAGTGTAACCAGTATAGCCCAGTCAAATCGTACATAAAAACGGGCTAAAATTGCACAGCGTGATGCAGTTCTAATTTTTTGATAAATTATTAGGACCAGTTAGAGTAGTGTAAACCCAAATTTGCAGCTTCGAAAAACATGTGATTCCTGCGTAATACGTGAAAATCTGCAGGTTTTTTTTTCAGTTGCCTTATAACTCATAAACTGTGCATTTGTCGATATTAGATGTTCTTACCATTTTTAAAGTAAATTAAATTTGCAACAATTTAAGCCCAATCACACTTATGTGCCTTCAATGGTTTTCGAGACATGGTCATTTTTGTTCTTCCAAAAAATCTAGGTCGGATTTGATTTCCGTCGGATTCGAGAGGTCCAATGACTTTATATTAAGTTGAAATGGTTGAAATTATACCTTTATAAGAACTATACTTAGCTTTTTGCAATTTACTGAATACATTTGTGCCCAGCAAATAAAATGTCAATCTATTGTATAACAACCGCGCTTGTTATTATAGTTTTAGTCAGAAATATCTTGTAGTTAATCTGAATAGTACTTGTTGGTAATAGTTTTAAAGAAGAACAATACTGCAGTAAGATCTTATAAGTGTCGAATAAAGGTAAGAGAGAAGAATTGTTTATTATAGTAGTCTCAAAAATTTTTTTAATAGAAACGTGCTCTTTTATTTCTCTAATAACAGCAATTTATACGAGAAAATTCATAAAGTATTCTTAAAAACACTTTTTAAAAGACAACAACAACCGGGCATTTTTAGTTGTCGTTGAAAAAAAAAATGCAGAAAGGGCAAATGCTTCGTTATCAATTAAATTTGAAAATAAAATATTTAGTGTCATATTTCAAGTCTTAATTTTTTTTCCCTCACATCTTTTTTTTTATATGTGTTGATGTTAGACGCCACTTACTACTTTGTTAAATAATTTATGATAAAGTGTTCTAATGCATTAATAACTAGAATTTAAACGTAAATATCCTGAAAGTGTTTCTTTCCATTTGTGACTCCCCGAATATAAGGGAAACAGTTTCCTTATTTAAATTATGCAACTGCTTCAATTTGCACATACATATTTTCTTACAATTAGTTATATTTCTGTTATATTTCTAAGTCTTATAACTAGTAAGTTTAATTTATAGTTGACTGTAATTGAGATTAGGTGGTTTACAACACCAGAAAATTCTGATGACTAAAAGCAAAGACCTTTAATATATTAAAGGTCTTTGCTAAAAGTTAGTAAGACATTTGTTCGAACTATTCTGATCATTATGGGACTGTTATACACATAGAACATGGTAAGAGTGTGTGTCACGACTTTTTTTCTGCAACTAAACATAATTTAAAATTAGATATATGTATGTAGGTACAATAACTATAAGTCTTCATTGCCTACCCATCCATCAGGAGCCACTCAATTGAAAGTTGTTTGAATTACAAAAGACTGTTTGGAATATTATTTTTTCGAAGTTATTCCTTATAACGAATATTTCGCTTGTTATTTGTATTAAGTAAGGAATTCTTGAATTATGAATTATAGTCACTTGGCTAAAGTCTGTAATGATTCAAAAATTTATACCTACATTTTTGTATGTATGATATTAAAAAAGCAATATGCAAAAATTTTTTTTTAAACAAGCTTTTGATGCTCCGTGTCATCATAATATTGCATGCAAAATTTCAGCTCAATCGAAAACCGGGAAGTTGGTCAAATTTAACTTACAAGATTCCATTACAGACACCGGGACAGGTGAAAGTAAATAAAAGCTTGTAAAAATTATATAATATGATGATATTAATAACTGGCACTTTTAATCTTTTATTTTATACTTTTTTATTCTAAGAAAGAATTAACTCGTCGTTTTCTTACTTGACTAAATAAGCAAATCCAACCCATAAACATTAATACGCTAAGGCTACAATAAAGGTTTATTAGGGCAGTGGAGAATGTTGAAGAAAAATTAAGGTATAGACTTTACGGCCTGATAAATATAGGGGTTATCTCGATTAGATTGGGATGGCAAAACTGAAAAGGGTATTTCCGACTCGTAATACAACATACTGGAACAGCCGCCCAGACCGTAGTAAGGTTAGCTTTTTTTGCAAGTCTTTGATGTCTTTTTCTAGCATAGACTTAAGGTAATTAAGATTTTTTTTTACTAATTTAACTAAAGCATTTAAGTAGTATTATCCTATTTGAAACTATCTTTACTTTTATATCAGAAGCTGCTATTTTAGCAGTTAACCTAAGTTTAATATCTTTAACCAAAAAGTGCTGTTTCTCCAATTTGACAAAGCTTATTCAGTAAAGTTTTGCTCAAACTAGAGCTGTTTAATTTAACATATCTATTGTTGTGTTTCTTTTTAGATATAATTTAATTTAATTAATTAATTAAAGATTAGAAATTAAGAAAATGATAAAAGTTTTTTCGGTAGGAGTAGATAAGAGCGCATATTATTACGCAGATAACGAATATTTACGTCGTTGTTGTATTGTTTTGTATTCTTTGGACAGTTGCTGGCTGATTTTCGCGTGTCTATTGTTCTATTTCGTATTACGTATTTGCTACTTTTAAAACCACTTAACCAAACTTATTTTCATGTTTGTTAACTTTCATTTATTAATTTTTTTAGGATTCAGACAAAATTAAGAATTTTTAGATGTCTGTAATTGAACAAATGGTTTCTGATGTGCGCGTTTTTTAAATTAAGCTTGTTACCTACGAATTTTCTTTCAAAACGAAAATTTCGTAGAAAAATTCCTGACTTATCATGCTCCTAAATTGTCTATAGAAAATTGAATAGCTCTCCTTAATTTTTAAACGAAACATGAACAGTTTTAAATTAATATGTAGTTACTTATATGTACATTTTGCATTTAGAAGTAAATTCTAGAATTTGACACAAACTCTGTCAGAGTTGTTAGAGGAGGCCATTCATAAAATGCATCATACGAATTTCATGATTTTTGGAGACCTCCCCCCGTCCTTGTTACAGGTGGTCACATTTGTACGACGGAAAATAGTGTTCTCCGAGTTGTGGGCAGCTTAGAGATGAGGAACAGTAGAGTTGGTGAGATTTTAAAGTTTTTCGTTAGCGTCGAAGTTTAGAATTTTAATACTTTAAATTTATACATGTGACGTCACGAAACTTATGACTCGTCTCCTCCTTGTCACACGATGCCACACTTTTTATGTTGTTAATAACAAAAAAGTTCGATACAAATTGAAGAGAGACTATATGACAAAAAAATTATTCATTTTTTTATATCTCAAACGCTACTTCATAATGATAAATATTGAAAGGAATACGGAGCAAGGTCCACTATCCTGATATTCTGTCGGCATGATAATCGAATAGTTTTCAATATTTTTTTAAGAAATTTGTTTTATACTGCTTCAGAATACTTTTATCTGCAATGTATGGAACAATTTCTTTATATTATTTTTTAAAATATCATGACAATTACAATTACGAATTATGTACTTCTTTTGTCTTCTTCATAACAATGTAATTAAATCTTTTTACATAAATATGCGCTAATGACTGAACTAGCGGCTTAAATTCTTTAATTATCTGCAATGTGATTGAATATCTAATTGTTTAATGTAGATAAGGTAATTTTTGTTGGTGATATTGGTTACGTATACTCAATCGGGATAGTATATTTCTTTAGTACATATATATATTTCCTTACCATTTCGAAGTAATTCGTAAAAAATTGAGGATGTTAACTCAGAGCAGAGTTAAATAAGAGAATGATGATGATTTTGATTTTGACGGGGACTCTTAAAGCTATTATAACCACATAAAAATAGTCAAAATGATAGTTACTTCGCTTCACAACTATAAGTCTGTTCGTTAACTGATCTACACTGCAGCGCATAAGTATTCGAATACTTTGAAATTTTCGTTTATTTTTGAAATTTAAACACAAAATGGACTTTAAAAAAAATTTACTCAGGGACTTATATTATTTAATATATAAACAAAATATATCAATAAAGACAAGTTAGTATAATTTATATAATAGCTTATATTTTGCTTTCATTAATGTGCCCCCCTTTTGCCTTAATTGCAGCGGCGCGTAATTTTGGCATTCTGTCAACCAATTTTAAAATTGTTTTAATGTCCAGTAGAATTGTAGTCCTTCCATAATATTTTCTCGACTTGTTGGCTTGTCATTTCGCAATTTCCGATCTAGCGCTAGAAGACAAGAAGAAGCAAAATTCAAAGTGTTCGAATAGTTTTGCACGGGAGTGTAGTTTAATCTAGATAAGGGAATCCGTCTTCGATAAGAACTGTTATACTTCTCTTTTCTGATCTAAACTGATCCTACTAGCATGAGTTTGATTGATTGATCTTTTCTAATCTAGATCCGTCAACGACCAGATCTAATGTTTAACATACTTATATCCCAATTGTAAAATAATTCTGCACCCCATATATTGTGCAATTAAATTATTGAAACTCTGAATGTAAATATTTCAATCTTTATTAATTTTTCAATTATACATGGCCTATCTGACTTTTTTTATTACAACTATTTTCAATGAACCTTAACCAAACGTATCCAAATGTTGCACTTCATCACCACGCAAAGTAGCTATCACTACTTCGAGATCTTCAACAGCTGTACAGTAATCATTTCTGCAGTCCAGAGGCATGCAGCAGTCTCTGTCAGTATGGCACTTGAGAAGAATTATAATTGTTATATATTTAATTATTTTGTATATAGAATTGTTGAGCTTACCGCTTCTCCTATCCTAGAACGGTCATCAGGACACGTGTCGTATTTATCAAATTGTCCAGCTTTTCCAGTTATCCATTCTAAACCTTGTAGGGAGACAATGGGTTCACGCCTCTGGTCACATTTACCATCAACCCAACAAACGTAGGGTTCACAGCATTTTATATCCTTCCCACACTATTTAAGAGATTTTAAAAATATATTTTTTGATGATAAAATAGACAAAACATACTTTTCCCAAATGTTTCGCCTCGCACTCTTCTCCAAATGCGTCATATGCCATCAAAACAATAGCAAATGCAATCATCAACTTCACCATTTTGTAGCGCTATTAGATCTGTCTAGTTCGATACTGTCCCTGTATCGCATTTATTTCCAATATATATACCATAGTCTGAAGAGAGCTTTTGTGTTCGTAATCACTTAATCGTATCCATAGCCAATCTCCATAATGAGAATAAAATCAATAAAAAAAATTAATGTAGGTATTTTGTTATTTTTGCATTTGTGTTAAGTTAGATTTAGAGTTTTGAAATTGAAATGTTTTGCAAGATTTTTGGTATAAGTATGATTTACCTCTTTAAAAATGAAAAAGTAAAGTTTTATTTTTTCTTATTATAATTTCTAAGTTATTTATAACGTGGTTGTAACAAAATAAATTATGTCGATATAACAGGTAAATTAAGGGCCTGTCCGAATCCAAGTCTTCGTCTTCGTCTTCGTCTTCGTCTTCGTCTTCGTCTTCGTCTTCGTCTTCGTCTTCGTCTTCGTCTTCGTCTTCGTCTTCGTCTTCGTCTTCGTCTTCGTCTTCGTCTTCGTCTTCGTCTTCGTCTTCGTCTTCGTCTTCGTCTTCGTCTTCGTCTCGTTATTACAGTTTATGACGTCAGCAAACAAGCTGATCTAGTATTCCAATTAAGACGAAGACAAAGCTAACCCGTTCGAATTCGTTTGCTTAGCTCGATATTTGATATTTTAAATTAATCAAAGTAAACAAAAAATGCACAATTCGACAGTATTCAAGGAATGCTCCTACAATTTTTTTCATTCTGTCTCACGAAGACAACCCAGGCCCTGACTCGCTAATCAAGCAAAGCAATCTAAACTGTTATACTACGTAGCTAAGCTCACAGCATAGTCATGAATTCGGACAGAGCTTAGCTCGGTGTGACGTCATGAACTGTCATAACGTTTTTTTACGTTTAACTATTTCTGCTGACTTTGGGATTTGTTGAATATATCATTTAAAGATTATATAAAAAATATTTTGCAATTATTGAATTTTTAGGGCATAAAATTAACAAATCGTTTGAATCAAGTAAACTTATTACATGCTTTTCTTTAACTCACAATGTTTTATCGTTTTTCGTGCGCCCAAATATGCCAAGCATAGTTTGACGAACTTCCTGACGTCCTTGAGATCTAAAATTTTGCACAGATGTCTAACTCGGGTTACAATACAATAATCCACTGTCACTTTTAGACCCGGACATCCTGATCGGCGACGCACGGTACGCAGATGGTCCGCGAGGACGCGCGTTGAGCTTTTCGGGGATATTGAATTGTAATTTGACGTCTTAACTAATAAACATTTTCTACCTCTATTTTTTTTTCACGTACTTCATTACTTAAAAGAACGAAATAAAAAATAATAAAAAAATTTTTTTTAACAACATGCTTTTCTTAACAAAAAAAAATGCCATTAAATAAATAAATAAAAAATGAACTAAAAAGTACAAAATAAATTTCTCAAGTTAAAAGATGTTACAATGACAATTTTCCATAAAATATTGGTTTGGTTCTTATTGAAAAAAAAGCATGGGGCACCTGCTGTATCACAGGCTTCAAGAACCCTTAACTACAATAAAAAACTAGTATTAAATTTTTCGACATAAGTTTGATTGAGTAGTCTATTGCAATAAAAATTGATTGTGTTGATTTAATCAATTTAAAGTTTTAAATAGTGAATTTTAAAGTACTTTCTTAAAACAAAAAACAAAAATGTTGAAGACTCGAATAATCACACATTTTAAAATGAACAGCAAATATACTACTGTAAATGTACAACGCCACAATTTAAGTTGAAAATGAAAAAATCTACAAGTTATCATTTGTAGGTGCCCCATAATTTTCTTTTCAGTAAAAACCAAACCAATATTTTATTTAATTTTCTACTTTTTAGTTAATTTTTTATTTATGCATGTTGTTAAAAATTTTTTTATTATTATGTTTTTAATGAAAGAAACAGCCTCGGGTGGCGTAGTTGGCTGGGCGGTTCGGCTGAGTATGTCATTCCGGGGGTTGTGGGTTCGATTCCCACATGAAATACCTTGGTTAAAAAAATCAAAACACATATCACATATAAAAATATATATAAAAAAAAAAAACAAAAAAAAACACAAAAACCAAATACAAAAGAAAGTTCCCGAGTGCGCGAAAAAAAAACAAAGGGCAAGCTAGAATTAATTATACCTTGTATCACAATAAATAAATAAATAAATAAATTAATTAATTAATTAAAAAAAACAACAAAAATATTCTAAAACAACTACATACTATGCTGACTTGTTAATTTTTGTACCTTTCAATAATTCTTTTGTTTTATTACTTTGCCCAAGATAGGGTGGTCATTATTCATACTGACCGGAAAAAGTGATAAGTTATGCAGTTTTATTCACATTGCCCACTTGATACGGGCATTATGTATACAGACCGGTCATTATTAGTGACCGCACTTCTCACATTGCCCGTAACATATACATAGTCTCTGGTAGGATCATACAATTCTAATTAATTATAAAATGGGCCGTAGACCGTAGTAGGATTTAAAGGATTTGGTTTTTCAGTTGTAAGGGGGATCAGGACAGTGGAGAATGGGAGGACAAATTAAGGTATAGACTTTAGGGCTTATCTGGATTAGATTGGGTAAAATATGGCACAACTGAAAAGGGTATTTCCGACTCGTAATACAACATACTGGAACAGTAGTAGTAGTAGTATTATCCTACTTAAAACTATCTTTATTTTTTATCAAAAGCTGCTATTTTAGCAGTTGACCTTTAATATTTTTAACCAAAAAATGTTGTTTCTCCATTTTGACAAAGCTTATTCAGTAAAGTTTTGCTCAAACTAGAGATATTTCATTTAACATATCTAAATCTATTGTTTGTGTTTTTCCTTGGATATAATTCAGAATAAATTAGTTAAATTAGTATTTCGATAAAATGCTGCAGGAATATTAATTAAATGTTAGAAATTAAGAAAATGATAAAAGTTTTTTCGATTGGAGTAGATACTTAAGAGCGTATATTATTACGCAGATAACGAATATTTACGTCGTTTTTGTATTGTTTTGTATTCTTTGGACAGTTGTTGGCTGATTTTCTATTGTTCTATTTCGTATCAAACATTTGCTACTTTTAAAAACTCTAAACCACACTTATTTTTTTGTCTTTTCACTTTCATGTTCAGCATTCATTAAATTTTCCAGGACACAACAAAAGCAAATATATTGACTTTTCAGTAATTGAACAAATGGATTCTGATCTGCGTGTTTTTTAAACTTCGCTTTTTATCATTTTTCTTTTAAACGTCAATTTTGTAGAAAAATTCCTGAGTTATTATGCTCCTAAATGCTCTATAGAAAATTGAATAGCTCTCCTGAATTGCTTAATTGTTAAACAAAACCCATAATTTCTGAATTTGAACAATTTTAATTAATATAGTTACTTATGTATACTTTATACATATTTAGAAATAGATTCTAGAATTTAACCCCAACTATGTACATATGTCAGAGTTGTCAGGGAAGGAAGGATGTGAATTGTGTTAAAAAGGTTCCGAAAAGGTTGAATACCTCACGATCTATTACATGGGATCGAAAAAATAAAAAATACGTCTCAAATATTTTGTGAAAAGCTATCCAATGGTACAATTAATATAAAAAAATATTTTAATATTATTAAAATTGTTTACATTTGTAATGTTTTAAATTTTACGGACACAACTTTACAAATATAGCAAGTCTCATCATGGAGGGAAAGACAGGAAAGTAGATTTATTTTTGAAGTAAATATTTACTCTCTTCAGGTTGTGAAGTAGTGGCATTAATGTCAGTGCGCTGTGAATGTGCAGTGCACGGTCGTTCTCTACAGGATTTCAATGAATTTGTGCGGGTGAAGAATACTTTTCGGGCAAGAATATTCAACTTTTAATTTTGACATTTTGTAAAAAATTAAAAGTGGAATATTTCGGAAACTATTGCCGATATCACAAACATTTCTTCAGATCCTTCCATTTTAGGGCAAACAGAATGGATATCTGCTCAATTTTCCTGAAATCCGTCGCCAAAATAAGCCTATTTCTTTAGTACCTAGATATAGATAGATATATGCATACAAATATTTTCTCACCACTTTGAAGTGTTTCGTAAAAAATAGAACATGTTAATTCAGAATAGATTTTGTTGAAATGGGAGAAAATGACATGAGAAACATAATAATAATCATTATATACCAAGTGATTTTGTTTTTGGTAAGGACTCTTACAACCATTAAAGCACATGAAAAACTTTATACCATAATTCATAAGAGGTATTAGAAACGGAGCGTCAGGATACTTAGGAGTCAATACTGGATATCATAAGCTAATAACGCCATTTAACGAGATTACATTTATTATTTTATAACTGTTTTGTTGAAATAATAAAAATGTATTACCTGTGTTTCATAAACAAACATTTCCGACCTTGCTGTCATAAAAATTGTTTACTTAACGACTTTTTTTATTATGGTGCAATAAAGTAATTAGGTACCTGTGAGGATGTTTTAATTTCAGGACTTTTGCAACCCCTTTCTACCTGGGCATGTTGCATCTTTTTGAAAATGTAATTAGATAGGTAACTTAAAAAAAATAAAAAGTAGGTATGTTAATAAACGTGAATTTCGGAGAAAAGTGGGGCGAAAGGTGAAAAATCGTGAAAAAAATTAATTTTTTCAACTTCCAGGGGTGATTGTGTCCAAGGGGTTGGGGATAGGGGGCGGTTTTGGCCTTGGAAAGGGCTTCAAAATAGTGATTTTGTAAGATCAGTTTGGGGTCGCTGCGATGCGTAGAAAAAAAGATAAAAATACAAGAGCGGTTCCCATATAAGGCAACATCCTGATTTACGAATCACCCTGTAACTGCCAAACGGTGCGAGATGTTTAATTTGTAGAGAATTAAATTCGGCACAAAATTGATGCAGATAACACCGGTCTACAAAAAAAAATAAAAATGTTTCCTGAGTCTCGTTTTATTTCATGATTTTTGTATTTCTCATGTATTAAAAAAAAAAATGAAAAAAATACCCACGACCTCCTTAAAGTTTGCTTTTGTTGTGTTGGTAGCAATAATACAGGTTTTGAAGACCATATTTTAACATTTCTTGAATCATCATTAAAAAATAAAGGATCATCATAAAATCTTGTAACAAGGCTTTAAAGAAAGCCTAAATCCTTATCTATGAAAATAGAAAATCGTCTTCTGAATTTTTATATAGTTACTTAAGATTTCAGTTATAATTTGAACAACGTTTTAAGCTCTTGGCTCAATCCGTTACTTTGTAATTAATTTTCATAGATGGTCAAAATATGGTCTGTTGTACTTTTTAACTCTAAAGAAATGAATAACAAATTCTTTGAACAAATGTTGGTGTTGACCTGTGTAATTTTACCTTCAACCATTGTTACGATATCTGTCACAGTTAATGAATAACTTGCAAATTCGTGGTGCAATTTTGCTCGTCCGCATATCTGTAGTGTCTAAAAATTGCATGTATTATATCTCAACTGTGTGGCTAAGGTAACTAATAAGGAAGATATCAGTAAAACCGATTTATTAATATGTAGTTATTTTTTAATTAAGTTTGGGACCATAATCTGTTGTAAAATTTCTACCAATTATGAGGATATGTCGGGAATTAATTTAAACTCTAGATGTAAATCAGAATCTTTTTTATTTTTCACCAGTAATTGAAATGAATTACATATTCATAAGTAAGGTTTTTTTAAATAAAATAGCGCAATATATAAAATTGTAAATATGGACGGAAGAATGTTTCAACGACCTGGACCTAACACTGGTCTAACTGTGAGGGTCATACCAGCTGAAAATAATGAGTAAAAGTCCGCAATATTAAGATCGTCTTCTCTTTCCAACATACAATAGCCGGAACGGCAATCTAGAGGAAAGCAGCAATCAGAGGTTTTATCGCACTAGAAGATAACTACGTTTAAAAAGTTATTTTGAATATAGAATTGTTAAACCCTACCGCTTCTCCTCTTCTTTTTCTGTTATTGTTACAACCATCGTATCGCTGATACTGTCCGACTTTTCCCGTTATATATTCAAAACCTTCTATAGAGTAGTATTCTGGTAATTTCTCACGGCATCTACCATCCATCCAACAGACGCGCGGGTGACAGCAACCCCTTCCACTCGTACACTATTTCATAGATGTTGATATTAATGTTCTTAAAATAATCCAAACTTACCAATCCTTCGGGCCAAGGCTGGCAAAATGGACGGTCCGTCGCGTTAACATGAACCCATTTTCCAACAATTCCGGTAACATAATCGTCATCTGACCAGTCCCAACCATATAACACCGTGGCAAAGGAAAGAAGAAACACAAGTTTCAACATTTTGTTTCACTATTAATGCGATCGAACTCGATACTGTTTTTTTTATCAAAAGTGCCCCACTATATATATCATTTTCATTGCCAGAACAAATAGAAAGGATAACAGACATCTTTTGATGAAGGTGGGAACAGAGCTTCTGTGTTACTCCATCTTGATATGATACTACATTTTCTACTTTTAGAAAACAGATGCTGTGATAAAATGTGTTTAGAATGTGCTGCTTGTGCGAAAAAAGAAACCATTTATTTCTACGAAAATATCTGAAAGCCAAAAAAAAATTTTTTCAATCCAGTCACCGAAGTTAAGCAGCAAAGAACGCGAATAGTACCTTTTCGAAAATCTTTTCATCGGGCAGGCTGCAAAGCGAAGTAATTTATATGAAATCTACCTAAAAATTCTGAAAAAAAATATCGAACATAAAATTGTTAGTATACTTTTATAAAAATCGCAATGAGACTATTTTCGAGAAATTTTAAAATATACCGTAGATGTGGGTTACTTTAGCTGTAGGGGGTAACTTTGGCTCAAAACAAAAAAAAATATTGAATTTCCCACCTCTTCGTAGCCATGACAGTAAACGATCTAGTTCGAGTCGAAAAAGTTAGATGGTTTTACTGGCGTCTATTTGTAATTGGTTGTACGATTTTTTTCAAAATTAAAACTGTAATTTGCGCTTCAAACTTACCTGCTGTGAATATTTACGTTTTTTAGGTCTGAAAACTTTCTTGTGTGACAGAGGGCTGTAGAAAAGTTAATATTTGTTTATGTTTTTTTGAAAATTAAACGTTTTTGTACGTCAGATGCTTCATTTATTTTCTATTATTTCAAAGGACTTACACTGGCTTAATACTTCCTTAAGTATATAGTTTTTGTGCCCAAACCATCTGCGAGCCAAAGTAACCCTCTTCAAAGGACAACTTTGACTCTTTAAAAATAATAAAAAATATATTTTGACGAAATTTTTGGTATATAAAAGATTATTACTGATTAGCTATTATCCTCATCTATTAAACGAAAACATAATAAACACAATCTATATATCAGAGCGATTTCTAAAAATATAAGAAAAAAAGGTAATCATAGTAGTATTTATTTTATAACGGTAGCGTTATTTTTATGCAGTGCAATAAAAATTTGTTGGATGTTCCCTTCTTCGGATAGATTCCTAATACATTAAACTTAAAAATCATTGCCGATTCAACAGGAAGAAACAACAGCTCAGACATTAGAGATTTTAAGTACATATGTAAATATGGTATGTATAAAAAGTATTATGCAATCCATACGATGAGATATTTCATCGTCAGGCACAGTCCCGGTATTTTCGAGGTGTATTCATTCGGTTATTTTTAGTCAAATGTAAATAAGAAAAAAAAAATTAAAAATTTTAAGTAACCCCCGACGGTGTAACGAATAGAAATTTTAGTTACTGAACTTAGTTTTGCACATGAATCTATCTTACAAGGTCTACTAAGTTCCTGCAGTGTTTCGATTTTGTACCACTTCTAAAATATACAATATATGAGGCGTTAAAGGCCCGCGCCCATATAGCGCGACAACGACAGCGGAAAAGTTGAAATACATGCTTTCTTATGGGGCTGCACCCATAGCGACGCGCGGCGTAGTCGCATGTCGCGCAGGAAAGTTGAACATTTCTTAACTTTTGTTCCGTACTGCACGCGACAACGAGAACTTGCAAAGCTTCGTCAGCGAAAACTTTTAAGCTTTGAAAACACGTTGAAATGTTAAAACATTGCAGATATAACAGAAATCGTTTCTTGGCAATTATTTTTATTAATATTATTTGTTATTTAGTTGTGCTTAAACATAATTGCGCAGGATTTTTGATAATTTTAATTGGCCTGATTTGCTTAAAAGGTTTGGCCCTAAGCTAGCAGTTCAGGGGCCTGAACCCATAAGTAAAGTTTGTCGCGCTCACTTCCGCGTTTCAATGGGCGCACTCTCCTTTTTCCGGACGTAAAAAACTTTGGAAACTTTAAGCTTACCGTTGTCGCTTGCCGTTGTCGCGCTGTATGGGCTCGGGCCTTAAGGCCCGAGCCCATACAGCGCGACAACGACAGCGGAAAAGTTGAAATACATGCTTTCTTATGGGGCTGCACCCATAGCGACGCGCAGCGTAGTCGCATGTCGCGCAGGAAAGTTGAACATTTCTTAACTTTTGTTCCTTACTGCACGCGACAACGAGAACTTGCAAAGCTTCGTCAGCGAAAACTTTTAAGCTTTGAAAACACGTTGAAATGTTAAAATATTGCAGATATAACAGAAATCGTTTCTTGGCAATTATTTTTATTATTATTATTTGTTATTTAGTTGTGCTTAAACATAATTGCGCAGGATTTTTGATAATAGTAATTGGCCTGATTTGCCTAAAAGGTTTGGCCCTAAGCTAGCAGTCCAGTAATATATCACTGACCCGAACCCATAAGAAAAGTTTGTCGCGTTCATTTCCGCGTCTCAATGGGCGCACTCTCCTTTTTCCAGACGTAAAAAACTCTGGAAACTTTAAGCTTGCCGTTGTCGCTTGCCGTTGTCGCGCTGTATGGGCTCGGGCCTTTAGCTTGAGAGCTGCGTGCGTTGCGTGATATATGGGAACGGGGGCGGGGGCGGAACGTGGCAGAGTGAACCGAACGGCAGACACGTGAGAGCAGACGTCGTTGACGGTTGTGTATTATAGGGGGAAGTCCCCTAAGCCCGGACGGCTCCTAAAGTCGGACCATTGAGTATAATATAATGGACCGCTCACGTACACGTTTTCCCATAGAAGCGGACGGTGCGATTTTTGTTCCCTCTCTTTCGCTCTGTGGCAATGACAGTTCGTAAAATGACGTAAAATTAACGTTCTATAATGTCAGACATTTGTCAGCAGGCTGAATTGTCGTTAAAGATTTTCTCCTTTGAAGATAAAGAAAGCCTAAGGAAACGCTGTATTGTGTAAAATCCCTGTACGTGAGCGTAGTAAAAAATATTGGGTTCCCTTTGGTTCTCTAGAAAGAGAGGTACTCAATGTGTAAGCGAGACGAATGCGCTGAACCATCTGCGCCACTATAAAAGGGAACCCAATATTTATTGACGGCGTTAAAAAGGAATTTTCGGAGGGGCTTATGCATTAATGATTATACAATTTTTTAATTATTGAAAAAAGTGCTATTCAGAAAAAGTGTCAATAATGAGGAAGTTGATTTATTATTAAATTTCTAATAACAATTGTATAATTTAATTTCTTTTGTTACCCCCCCTAAAGAATATGTTTTTTTCTCGCCGTCACTCTGGAGAATTGTCAAATGACTTTGAATTTGTTAATTGCAGCAAGTTTACTTGAAATTTGAATGCGAAGCAGCGCGATTACACATTAATTGACCAATTTGTTTTTATTAGGACTATCAGGGAAGCTACTTAGTTAATTCCAGAGCTGATTTTCGCCCATGTTCTCTTATTCCGGGTGAAGTAAAATAGAAAAGATCTTACAAAATTCCTTTTGAATGGAATTTTCGTAATAAAATGTTTATGATTTTAACAAATTCATTTCAGTAACCTTTGGCTTCAATTAATTATTTCGTTTAAAATTAAAATAATTCAATAGAAAAATCCAATCGAAATAGTTTGAAGTTTTTGTGGACAAATGAATTGAAATCAAAGGTAGGTTAGGTTAGGTTGGGGCGCACTTAGGCCGGAAAAATGCCCTTTTTGATATACCCTTGAACCATATAGAGCTCCTAATGAGCTGTACCAGGCTTCTAATCCTGACAGAATTCATTTCCGACGCATCATAGAAAGAGGAGCCTAGACTGCGGTATCTGCGTACCGCAAGAGCTGGTCATTGGGAGAGGAAGTGAAGGATACTTTTCTGCTCCTCCTCTTCATTAAAGCAGCTTGTGCCTTCAAAGGTACATTAAATAAATTTGTTACAGTTTTAAGAATTTTATTGAAAGCTCAATACAAACACAGTTTTGCGAGTTCTTTTCATTTCACTCGGAATGTAGAAAATGGGTATTAGTTTGTTTTATCTGAAATAGTGATATTCTTTATTAGCTTATAGATATGGACATATGGTTCTTATCTATTTCCAGCTCTTTAATATGTTCAATCAATATCAATTCCATGAACAAAAACAAATCTAATCTAATGTTTTCATAACTTAAAATTTTACAATCACAAATTCTCGAAAATATTGGTAATTGTGCGAGGAAAAAAATTTAAAAGCATATTTATGACATTAATAAGGATTTTCATATACATTAATTGCATTTAAAGTACATATTCTTTTATTTTTTTTTTCAACAAATATTTAAATTCAAATATTTTTGTCAGCATTCAGCGATTCCGCGTTCAAAAATTCTGCGAAATCGGCTCATCCATGCAATGCGGTAAAAATAGACAGCACTATATAAATTTTTATATGTCTCATCTCGTCCCTCTGTGGCAGTAGGTTGTCAAATTGGGGGACGCTTGAGACAGGAGATTAAGCGGTCCATGTTTTATATATGTATATCTGTGAGCCGGAGAGATTTTGATTCAGAACGAAGAAGCGTGCCAATTTGTTGGTTATGCCACGGTTTTTGGTTTTTGGGGTATGCAAACAGTATTTAAAGTATGGGACGATATTTTTGCAGGTTGTACAATTAAAGTTTTGCGATTTATTTATTTTCTTTATCAACAGTTTAATTTTAAAAATGAACGACAAGTTGGCTGTCCGACAATAGGGGACGTTTTTGAATACGTCGTTTTTCCTATATTGGGTGCTTTCCATAGTAGCGTGCCCGACATTCGTACTCAGTTTTCTGCGTATAAACGTCATTTGTACAACATCAATTATTACTGAAGGAATAATTTTCATACATATGCATAGTTTAAGGTCTATGCTTTAACAAATAACAACAGTGATATGATTTGGTTCTTAAATCTAAAATGCTAATAGTAATCTTTTTTGTATAACAAGCCCGACATTAAAACAACCAAGGTTTTCAGTAGATAATTTATTTTAAATATTTTAGCTCTATTTTCCTAAATCAAATATTATCTTTCTATTCCCTTAAATATTAACATAATAATAAATAAAATAAATAAAAAAAACGCGTAACGTGCTCGACATTGACGTAACGTACTCGACACGTACGATTTTAAAACTTATAATTAGCAAACTTCTGCTGAAAAACGGATTCTTCGTCATTTAGTGCATGCCTTTTAGTTCTCAAAGACTCTTCATTACACTGCAGGACACGGAACCGTGATATTCCTGACACAGAAGATATGATTTTAGATTCAGGAATGTAAATTACTTCCGTATTTGGAACTAGTTATCTATTAAGATAAAATCGTTGACTAAGCAGAAAGAAAATCAAAATTTTTGTTAGCGAATGAGAACGTCTTTGCCAATTTGAATGGACAAAAATTTATTCCATTCTGGCGAAAAGTTGTGCACTTTCTGGAATGCTCCATTGTTCCTTAGTATCTATTACATTTAAAGTAACATTTGAGACTGCTAATATATCTGTGTTGATTAGGTATATAGTTGAGAGCTTATCAAAGTAAAATAAACAAATTAGACTATTACACCTTTTTTTTTTATTTCTTATTCCTTAAGTGTCCGGTTCTTGGGGACTTCCCCCCACATATACATATTTTACAAATTTTTCAGATTAAATTAATTAAGACTGAAAACAAATTAAAAGAATATTGTTGTTTCGGTACTTATTAAGGTTATTTACATAGAGTCGGTTTTTTCATACTCCATACTTTATCAATATTCTTTTTATTTGTATTCTGGTTTCATTTTATTTACTTAGTGGTCCCCCGACTTGGCGACGCTTATCTTAAAAATATTAATAGGTTATTTTCTTTTAATGAAGTTAAAATGCAGAGAAAAACATTTTATTTTTATACTTTTTAGAGTTTTTTTTTGTGGATTTGGGGGTTACTTAAAAGGTTTAATTTTTGTTTTATTTCATCTTTTTTAAATTACTCGCGGACCTTTATTCCGATAGATACATAAATATTATTAAAGAGTTTGGTAGTGCAAGAACGCACGTTTTGAGTTTAACATTAAATGACCGGGGTGTGAGTCTTTGCTAATCTTTGTACCTTCAATCTGAAGGTAAAAAAATTAGCAAAGCCGCGGGGTGAGTCATGCGGTACGTAAATAATTAGAAAAAAGAAAAAAGCGGCACTAAGCCAACATGAATCACAGCACCACTGTGCAATTTTATACGCCCCGTCACTACAGTAGCCTCCGGTTTTGACAAGAGGCTCCGGCTCTTTCTCGTTCACTCTTATGTGAAAAACGAATTCCCCTTCGAGCTCTGAAGAGGGGAAATTTTTCACTCACGTACACGGATTTTACATGAAATGTCCTATCCGGTACTCTTTGATCTGAGCCTCAAACTTATAACAACACCCCTATTTTTGCGTCAAGGGTTAAAAAAGAACTTTGCGAATCGCAATAAGAGAACGTCAGAGGGTATACAATAGAAAAAAAAAGCGGCCAAGTGCGAGTCGGACTCGCCCGTGAAGGGTTCCGTAGCAGCGATTTATGACGTATTAAAAAAAAACTACTTACTAGATCTCGTTCAAACCAATTTTCGGTGGAAGTTTGCATGGTAATGTACATCATATATTTTGTTTAGTTTTATCATTCTCTTATTTTAGAAGTTACAGGGGGGAGGGGGGGGGGGGGACACACATTTTACCACTTTGGAAGTGTCTCTCGCGCAAACTATTCAGTGTAGAAAAAAAAACCGTCAAGTGCGAGTCGGACTCGCCCATGAAGGGTTTCGTAGCAGCGATTTATGACGTATTAAAAAAAAACTACTTACTAGATCTCGTTCAAACCAATTTTCGGTGGAAGTTTGCATGGTAATGTACATCATATATTTTTTTTAGTTTTATCATTCTCTTATTTTAGAAGTTACAAGGGGGAGGGGGACACACATTTTACCACTTTGGAAGTGTTTCTCGCGCAAACTATTCAGTTTCGAAAAAAATGATATTAGAAACCTCAATATCATTTTTGAAGACCTATCCATAGATACCCCACACGTATGGGTTTGATGAAAAAAAAGTTTTTGAGTTTCAGTTCTAAGTATGAGGGACCCCCAAAAAATTTTTTTTTCTATTTTTGTGTGAAAATCTTAATGCGGTTCATAGAATACATCTACTTACCAAGTTTCAACAGAATAGTTCTTATAGTTTCGGAAAAAAGTGGCTGTGACATACGGACGGACAGACAGACAGACAGACATGACGAATCCATAAGGTTTCCGTTTTTTGCCATTTGGCTACGGAACCCTAAAAACGCCGTAAAATATGCAACCTTCAAACGCATCCATAGGAAGGCTAGCCTCACTAGTACAACAAGTTGCTCAATAGGTTCAGTTGCGCATTTTCTCTCATTCAAATTGGCATATTGGTTCAATTTACTATTTATTTGCGTGCTCTGTTGTTCAATTCATAAAATTATAATACAAATATAAAATTTTGCTTTGCAATATTGTGTTCTCAAACTTGAATAAAACGTATTCAAAGGTAGGTAATAATTGATTCGACTTTTTTAAATGTTGTTTTGACAATATTATTTTTTACTTTAACAGAACTTTATGAAAATGGATAAATGGTTAAAAAAAAGAAAGCTTAACGATGATAATAATGATAACGTTAGCGATCAGGCTAATGAGCCCACGCCCGGTACAAGTAAAGATATTTCTTGCTCCAAAAAATATGCTGTTCATCGGAATTACAATGAAGATTTTTTGAAATTTGGATTTACATCTGCAATGGAAAATGACATGGTTGTTCCCGAGTGTGTGGTATGTGGTTGTAAATTAACAAATAGTGCTATGGTTCCGAGCAAGCTCCAACGTCACTTGCTGACTAACCATCCTTCGCTTTCAACAAAAGATAAAAGCTACTTTCAAAAGTCTTTATCTTCAAAATCCAAGCAAGTAAAGGTTTTTGAAAAACAAGTCAGTGTGTCTGAAAAAGCCCAAATAGCTTCTTATGAAATAGCTGAATTGATTGCAGTTAAACTAAAACCTCACAATTTGGCAGAAGAAATTATATTACCAGCTTGTCGCAAAATTGTAAAAATAATGATTGGTGGATCAGCAGATATTGATATTTGTAAAATACCAGTTTCGAATGACACAATCCATCGCAGAATCAAAGATATGTCGCAAAATATTGAACAAAATACTGCAAATGGTCTTACAAATTCAAATTTTGCTCTACAAATCGATGAAACAACAGATATTACGGGAAAAGCTCAATTAATTGCATTCGTTCGGTTTATTTACGAAAATGATATAATTAATCAATTTTTATGTTGTCGTGAGTTACCTATTTTTACAACTGGCAAACATATTTTCGATGTAATTAGTTCATATTTAGAAGAAATTAAAGTTTCGTGGAATTCATGTATTGGCATTTGCACAGATGGTGCTTCAGCTATGACTGGACATCTAAAAGGATTTGTAGCACATGTTAAAGAACTGAATAAGGATATATTATTTACCCATTGTTTTTTGCATCGCGAAGCACTTGTTACAAAATATTTGCCATCAGAATTGAAAATAGTTCTGGAACAATGTGTTAAAATGGTTAATTATATAAAATCAAGACCATTAAAAAGTCGCTTATTTAGTAATTTATGCCAAGCTATGGAAGCTAAGTACGAATCCTTGTTACTGCATACGGAAGTGAGGTGGTTGTCCAGAGGAAAAGTTTTATCGCGTGTGCTGGAATTAAAAGACGAAATGAAAATGTTTTTTGAAGAAAATAAAAATCATGACTTTGTTCATTTGTTGGAAGATAAAATATGGTGTGCTAAACTAGCTTACTTATCAGACATTTTTGTAATTTTTAATAACGTAAATTCAAGTATGCAAGGGCCAAAAGAAAATATATTAAACTCAACAGATAAATTAGTAGGATTACAAAAACAAATAACTTTATGGAAGAATAAAGCTCAGGAAGGTAATTTGGAAAAGTTGGTGTCAGTCCCAAAAGATTTTAATAAAACTATTCATAAAATTGTTATTGACCATTTGACAACACTAGAGGAGAGAATTATTCATTATTTCCCAAATTTAGATATAAAAAAATTTGATTGGGTTCGCAATCCATTTGTGATAACGAGTACTTCTGTATTTGAATTAACTTTAAATGAAGAGGAGGAACTAATTTCGCTTTCTAACAATCGAGATTTGATATTAAAATTTTCAGAAGAATCAATTAATTTATTTTGGATTAACATTAGATGCGATTATCCCATGATAGCCAAAAAAGCCTTAAAAATATTATTACAATTTTCTACATCTTATTTGTGTGAATTCGGATTTTCAGTTCTAACCAACATAAAAACGAAAAAAAGATCGAGACTATTAAATGTAGAAGACGATATGAGAGTAGCATTGTCAGTTTTACGACCCAATATAAATGAAATAATCAAAAAACGTCAAGCTCAAATCTCTCATTAAAAGTATTCATGTAATATGAACTTGTAATTAATCCCTTAATAAAGGTAGTGTTGTTTTTGTAGTATACATATTATTTTATTTTACATTCAAAATTATTATCATAAACTATTTTACATAGTGTATTATAGGTAAGTTAACAACTTTTAAACTTATCTTTTTCTTTGTGTGCCGTCAAATTTGGAAATAGTTAAAAGTGTGCCGCGACAAAAAAAAGGTTGAGAATCACTACCCTAGACAGACGGACACGGACGAATGAACGTTCGATGAATGAACATTCGCTCGTATTTTCATTCGTTGCATGTTCATTGTCACAAATTAAAACATCTGTTGCTAGTATGTTAAAGATTTTTTCACAATTTAAAAACTGCAATTTATAAATTGACACTGGAAATCAGCTGTTTTTTCCAGGATTTCCATGCTCATTCTCTGAGAATGAAGATGTGGGAACTTCATTGATGAGAACGAGAATGAAGATACAAACGTTCATTCAAACTTCATTCTTGGTGACAGACGACACAGCAACGATCATTCTCCAAGAACGTTCATTCGTCCGTGTCCGCCTGTCTAGGGTATAACGATTTTTGTGACATACATTCTTTTAAATAGACCCCAGGGATAAGACATATTCATGTCAAAAATTATAATTTGGAATATAATCTATTGGCCTAACCTATGGAATATGATGTGCCCAAATTTATTCATCTCTTCAAAAAAAACTTTTAAATGCAATTTGCAACATTACCTTTGCATCTTTTTCTAAATTGGGAAGTTGCTTGCAAAGTCACCTGAAATAGGAGGAAATAATTCAATAAACATTTCATATTTTTGGAAATATCCCTTTCCTGGTGAAATTACCTGAATTACCTTTTCGAAAAAGGATTACTTCATAACTCTCCCCTTGAATGTAACAATCGAAATGAACTACACGCTAGGCGCTACACCATTCTGAAGACCGAAATAACCAGAAATAATATGCTTCAGGTCACGTTGATCGCAATATTTTATTATTTATGCTAAGTTCGTAATGCTTTTATCATAGTTATCTCTCAGTTTTCAGATACCTTTATATCTTATATCTTTATAGCTTCATGACATATTCTTCGATTAATGCAATTTATGCAAATAATTAAGTAACCTTCAAAGATTTAAATTGATCAATTCTTTGTTTGCTTTGTGAATATCAATGTTTGTTTTGTGTACCGAGTTTGATTTATTGGACCACTCCTCAGGATAAAAATGACTGCCATTTATTGTATTGAGTACCGTAGATAACAATAAAATTGAATGTATTTTTATATTTATTTCTATTAGAAGATGTCATGAAACAGATCCACCACTGCTCGATCGCCATTCAATAGTTAGATACTGCGGAGATACTACTCATAAAAGTGATATCTTTTTTACTTGGTCACAAGACATCACGGAAAAAAATTTGGATAGCAAAAATCCCCAACCAATTTATGAACGTTTTCGCCATAAAATCCACAACGTAATTGAAAAAGCCACAGATCATTAAAAGTTACAGGAAATAATGTCAACATTTTACGCTGGTCCTTAAATTTTAGTTAATATCCCTGTTTTTTCACAAATATTACAAAAATAATGCACTGTCCCAAAATCCATCGGAAAATACAGGGATATTGCCAAAAACGACGCGATATTCCCGACAAATTTTTTTCCGTGATGAGGACTGTTCTTATCACTTTAGAAGTTTTAGCTCTAGTTCTTAGCGCTAGTTGAATTTTCTTCTTGGTCTCAAAGCAGGAAGTTAAGCTGGTTAAACGTGCCGACATCTTTTACATATACCCGTAAGACATGGATGCATTTAAGGATGTGATTTGATGTTGACATTTTGTTTCTCAGGGATCCTTACAGTGAAAAATCTGCAGCGAAACTGAGTGATATTAGTGGGATGAGAAATAAGGAATCTTTGAAGTTGGTTATTCATGGATACTTCGCAGACATGGATCATATTGCAACTGCGCCTATAAGAAATGGTGTGGATTTGGATTCTGTCTATGAGATTAAAAACCCAACTCATTCAGTTCCACTTGCAGCCTATTTGTCAAGGGGATTTGACGGTCTGCTATTAGCCGACTGGAGGGATGCAGCGCGCTTGTTTTACACTGCAAAAAATTGGACTGCAATTGGGGCACGTTTTAGATGATTTCCTCAGGTGAGTTGTTGCTAGATTTGTGAGATCCGGAGATATGTAATAATTATATGAATTATAATGAAATGACGTAGACTGCTTCTATGAACTTCTGGCGACCCAATGTCTTTCTTCTAAACTATCTTATAAAGCCGGTTTTGAATCACGAACTTGATATATTTTTATATTTTTTGCTTTATTTGCTTACCGGCAGTGTTTTGTTTCTCGCGGCTGGGAAATCAGCTGCTGCAGATGCTGTGATTGATACTAACGGATTTGCTTTTTCTATTTTAGCGGTTGAATTTTATTTACATTTTTATACTCATCAACGCATTTTTACACTTAATTAAGATACATTTGGTATTGGTACGACACACGGTTCCCTTTAAGAAGTTTTAAAACCTTTGTGGCAGTTATACATGTTTGTTGAAGTCAATTTAATTTTTACTTGACTGTAATTAGGTGGTGTACAACTTCAGAATATTATAATGACTAAAATTGCCAATAAAATTTTTGTTCGAACGATTTGGATTATGATATCATGGGATTGCTAAACAAGTAGAACATGGTAAAAATATGTGTCATAGCTGCTTTTTTTGCAACTAAAAATAACTTAAAATTAGATATATATATATATATATATATATATATTGTAATTATAAGTCTTCATAGCCAATTGAAAGTTGTTTGAATTACAAAAGCCTGTACATTATTTTTGGTATACCTATAAATTTTTCGAAATTATTTCTCATTACGAATATTTCGCTTGTAATTTGTATTAAGTAAGGAATTCTTGAATTATGAATTATAGCCACTAGGCTAAAGTCTGGTAATGAAATATTTTTCAACAATTTATACCTACATACTTACATACATAGATAATATGATATTGAAAAGATTTTTCCTTTTTGTATGTATCTAATAATGTTTTAAAATGTGGTAACATGTCTATTTACATAGGAATTCAATGTTTAACTCTAACTCTGAAGCATTTTAATAACTGACACTTTTAATCTTTTATTTTATACTTTATTATTCTAAGAAAGAATTAACTCGTCTTTTTCTTACTTGACTAAATAAGCAAATCCAACCCATAAACATTAATACGCTAAGGCTACAATAAAGGTTTATTAGGGCAGTGGAGAATGTTGAAGAAAAATTAAGGTATAGACTTTACGGCCTGATAAATATAGGGGTTATCTCGATTAGATTGGGATGGCAAAACTGAAAAGGGTATTTCCGACTCGTAATACAACATACTGGAACAGCCGCCCAGACCGTAGTAAGGTTAGCTTTTTTTGCAAGTCTTTGATGTCTTTTTCTAACATAGACTTAAGGTAATTAAGATTTTTTTTTACTAATTTAACTAAAGCATTTAAGTAGTATTATCCTATTTAAAACTATCTTTACTTTTATATCAGAAGCTGCTATTTTAGCAGTTGACCTAAGTTTAATATCTTTAACCAAAAAGTGCTGTTTCTCCAATTTGACAAAGCTTATTCAGTAAAGTTTTGCTCAAACTAGAGCTGTTTAATTTAACATATCTATTGTTGTGTTTCTTTTTGGATATAATTTAGAATAAATTAAAATTAATTAATTAATTAATTAATTAAAGATTAGAAATTAAGAAAATGATAAAAGTTTTTTCGGTAGGAGTAGATAAGAGCGCATATTATTACGCAGATAACGAATATTTACGTCGTTGTTGTATTGTTTTGTATTCTTTGGACAGTTGCTGGCTGATTTTCGCGTGTCTATTGTTCTATTTCGTATTACGTATTTGCTACTTTTAAAACCACTTAACCAAACTTATTTTAATGTTTGTTAACTTTCATTTATTAAAATTTTTAGGATTCAGACAAAATTAAGAATTTTGAGATGTCTGTAATTGAACAAATGGTTTCTGATGTGCGCGTTTTTTAAATTAAGCTTGTTACCTACGAATTTTCTTTCAAAACGAAAATTTCGTAGAAAAATTCCTGACTTATCATGTTCCTAAATTGTCTATAGAAAATTGAATAGCTCTCCTTAATTTTTAAACGAAACATATAACTGCTGAGTTTGAACAGTTTTAAATTAATATGTAGTTATGTAAAGTTTATGCTGTACCGAGTTTGTCGTCTTAGGTTTTGGTCACTACAAAAAACACTTCAGATTTCCGTCTTAATAACTTTATTTTCCGAGCTTATTTCCAACGCACGACCGTACCGCCCGCCCTTGTTAAATTCCTCGCAACGACTCCTCGAGTGCTTTCGATTACCGCAGCTCCACACCTTGACCACGGCGGCGACCCATTTCGCCTGACCCGATTTCGGCGACTTAAGCTACCTTGACTTGGGCTTGTTGCGCAAGCTTTTGCAGTATAAGCACAAACCCAGCTGTTCGCCGCGCCCAGTGGTTAGCGGCAAGCTCAGGTGTGCCAGCACGCGCACACATGACGCAATATTGTGCTCTGCTTTATTGGCTTGCGTTGACCTGGATTAATTCTGCAATGGGGTTTGTATTAATCCAGGTCGAAAACATTGCAACGCCCGGCAGCGGCTTCCGCGGGTGAACCAATACGCGACAGTTACTTATATGTACATTTTGCATTTAGAAGTAAATTCTAGAATTTGACACAAACTCTGTCAGAGTTGTTAGAGGAGGCCATTCATAAAATGCATCATACGAATTTCATGATTTTTGGAGACCTCCCCCCGTCCTTGTTACAGGTGGTCACATTTGTACGACGGAAAATAGTGTTCTCCGAGTTGTGGGCAGCTTAGAGATGAGGAACAGTAGAGTTGGTGAGATTTTAAAGTTTTTCGTTAGCGTCGAAGTTTAGAATTTTAATACTTTAAATTTATACATGTGACGTCACGAAACTTATGACTCGTCTCCTCCTTGTCACACGATGCCACACTTTTTATGTTGTTAATAACAAAAAAGTTCGATACAAATTGAAGAGAGACTATATGACAAAAAAATTATTCATTTTTTTATATCTCAAACGCTACTTCCTACTTCATAATGATAAATATTGAAAGGAATACGGAGCAAGGTCCACTATCCTGATATTCTGTCGGCATGATAATCGAATAGTTTTCAATATTTTTTTAAGAAATTTGTTTTATACTGCTTCAGAATACTTTTATCTGCAATGTATGGAACAATTTCTTTATATTATTTTTTAAACTATCATGACAATTACAATTACGAATTATGTACTTCTTTTGTCTTCTTCATAACAATGTAATTAAATCTTTTTACATAAATATGCGCTAATGACTGAACTAGCGGCTTAAATTCTTTAATTATCTGCAATGTGATTGAATATCTAATTGTTTAATGTAGATAAGGTAATTTTTGTTGGTGATATTGGTTACGTATACTCAATCGGGATAGTATATTTCTTTAGTACATATATATATTTCCTTACCATTTCGAAGTAATTCGTAAAAAATTGAGGATGTTAACTCAGAGCAGATCGAGTTAAATAAGAGAATGATGATGATTTTGATTTTGACGGGGACTCTTACAGCTATTATAAAGCTATTATAACCACATAAAAATAGTCAAAATGATAGTTACTTCGCTTCACAACAATAAGTCTGTTCGTTAACTGATCTACACTGCAGCGCATAAGTATTCGAACACTTTGAAATTTTCGTTTATTTTTGAAATTTAAACACAAAATGGACTTTAAAAAAAATTTACTCAGGGACTTATATTATTTAATATATAAACAAAATATATCAATAAAGACAAGTTAGTATAATTTATATAATAGCTTATATTTTGCTTTCATTAATGTGCCCCCCTTTTGCCTTAATTGCAGCGGCGCGTAATTTTGGCATTCTGTCAACCAATTTTAAAATTGTTTTAATGTCCAGTAGAATTGTAGTCCTTCCATAATATTTTCTCGACTTGTTGGCTTGTCATTTCGCAATTTCCGATCTAGCGCTAGAAGACAAGAAGAAGCAAAATTCAAAGTGTTCGAATACTTCTTCACGGGAGTGTAGTTTAATCTAGATAAGGGAATCCGTCTTCGATAAGAACTGTTATACTTCTCTTTTCTGATCTAAACTGATCCTACTAGCATGAGTTTGATTGATTGATCTTTTCTAATCTAGATCCGTCAACGACCAGATCTAATGTTTAACATACTTATATCCCAATTGTAAAATAATTCTGCACCCCATATATTGTGCAATAAAATTATTGAAACTCTGAATGTAAATATTTCAATCTTTATTAATTTTTCAATTATACATGGCCTATCTGACTTTTTTTACAACTATTTTCAATGAACCTTAACCAAACGTATCCAAATGTTGCACTTCATCACCACGCAAAGTAGCTATCACTACTTCGAGATCTTCAACAGCTGTACAGTAATCATTTCTGCAGTCCAGAGGCATGCAGCAGTCTCTGTCAGTATGGCACTTGAGAAGAATTATAATTGTTATATATTTAATTATTTTGTATATAGAATTGTTGAGCCTACCGCTTCTCCTATCCTAGAACGGTTATTGGGGCACGTGTCGTATTTATCAAATTGTCCAGCTTTTCCAGTTATCCATTCTAAACCTTGTAGGGAGACAATGGGTTCACGCCTCTGGTCACATTTACCATCAACCCAACAAACGTAGGGTTCACAGCATTTTATATCCTTCCCACACTATTTAAGAGATTTTAAAAATATATTTTTTGATGATAAAATAGACAAAACATACTTTTCCCAAATGTTTCGCCTCGCACTCTATGCCATCAAAACAATAGCAAATGCAATCATCAACTTCACCATTTTGTAGCGCTATTAGATCTGTCTAGTTCGATACTGTCCCTGTATCGCATTTATTTCCAATATATATACCATAGTCTGAAGAGAGCTTTTGTGTTCGTAATCACTTAATCCTTTCCATAGCCAATCTCCATAATGAGAATGAAATCAAAAAAAAATTATGTATTTTGTTATTCTTTACAATTGTGTTAAGTTAGATTTAGAGTTTTGAAATTGAAATGTTTTGCAAAATTTTTGGTATAAGTATGATTTACCTCTTTAAAAATGAAACAGTAAAGTTTTATGTTTTCTTATTATAATTTCTAAGTTATTTATAACGTGGTTGTTGGTTGGTTAAGCATGTAACAATTTAATTTACATAAACTTTCTATGCAAGTATATGAAATAATTGCTGAGTTCACGGAGTATACTTTAACATTAATTAAAAAGAAATTTGCTTAATGCAGATAAGTTAAACTATCCCCGCACGAGATAGTATATTTATTTAGTAGGTAAATACATAGATATACATGTTTTTTCACCATTTTGGAAAGGTTTCGAAATAAATGGAAGACGTTTTATTGCACTAGAAGATAACTACGTTTAAAAAGTTATTTTGAATATAGAATAGTTAAACCCTACATATTCTCCAATCCTTTTTCTGTCATTTTTACAACCATCGTGTCTCTGATACTGTCCGACCTTCCAAAGAGAGGTATTCTGTAATTTTCTCACGGCATATACCATCCATTCAACAGAAACAGCAACCCTTTTTACTCGAACACTATTATACGTTACAGTCTAGTCGTTTCATTACTTAACTAAAGGAGCAAATCCAACCAATAAACATTAATACCAGGGACCGATTTTAACAGTTATTATTCAAATTTTATATTAAAAAATCATTTAGAAGGAGTGATCCGATTTCCGAAACACATAGAAATATATGATCCGTTGGAAACGTACTTTCCATTAACATGCAAATTTTGAGATTTGTAATTTTAAATATTGAAAATTAAAAGTTAATCCTTATTTTTACTTTTATTAATAATCAGCGCTCTATAACTGTTATCGGATAACTTTTAATTGCCAGAAGAGGAATAAAAGTTATCAGATGATTTTTATTGTTTTAGATCGACAATAAAAGCACAGATAAATAATACAGATGCCCAGTCGAATAGGCAAGAAATTTTCAAAGTTGCCGAATTGCCTTTTTCTTGGGCACATGCTTATAGCTACATTTTATCTCTCAGGAAGCAAATAAGGAAGAATAGGAGAGAAATAACTAATGAAACATTTTGCAACCTCAGGCATCAATTGGTCGAGAGCCGCAACATCAGCAATATGAATCGAAGCTGAAGCCTCTGCACTTGCCCACTTGGTCGAGCGTCAGGACACGAGAGCAGCGAGGTGTTCGTGGGCGCCGACTCGGATGAAAGTGAGGCGTGAGGGAATTTCAATGTTGCAATGGTTCCATCCTATTCTGTGTCAATATACACTGATGCAGAAAAAGGGAAAGAGAACGCGCAAGGGGATTATTCACGCATACTAGAAAAAGTAGCGAAGCGAACGAGGGAAAAATACAGTGGTTCGCTGGTATTGATCAATCCGCAGAGGAGCATTTCCGATATTTTTAATTGACTTGAAATTTGCTATTTTACAAGGACCACATCTGGTTTTAAAAATCCTCAAAAACAGGCTGAAAAATATAAAGAAAAATAAAACAGTAGCACCGAAATGTAGGTACCGACGAAGGATTGAACCCGGACACCTTGCGTGATAAGCATGCATACTACCACAGATAAATAACTATACAGATGTCGCATGCCCTGTTAAAAAAGAGGCACGGTAGCAACATTTCCAATAGCCAAGTAAATCGTCCTCATAGCCAAGTTTGTAGTCAGACTCATAACCAAGTATGTTGCGCAGCAAATCGCAGCCAAGTAGGTTGCTAGATATTATTGCAATTTATGTCACAATTGAACTGAAGGAGCGAAAGAAATGGAAATATACAGATATAGGAACATTAGAGCAGTTAGAGAATCTATGAGGGAGCTCATAAGTTATATACAACATTTTTAATACGGCCCGAGAAGAAGAAGAGTAGTGTCGGGGTTAGCAGATTTGCTTATCACGCAAGGCGCTCGGGTTCAATCCTTCCTCGGTACGTAGATTTCGATGCTACTTTTTTACTTTTCTATATATTTTCAGCCTGTTTTTGTGGAGTCTTGAAACCAGCTGTGCTCCTTGTAAAATAAGCAAATTTCCAAGTAAATTATAAATATCGAAAATCTAAAATCCTCCAACAATAAAATCTCGCAAGTCGCAATCCAAAGAAGGAAAAAGTCTAGTTCTGCGAATTGATCAAATACAAGCGAACCATTGTATTTTTCCCTCGTTCGCGCTTCACTAATTTTTCTAGTATGCGTGAATAATCCCCTTGCGCATTCTCTTTCCCTTTTTCTGCATCAGTGTATATTGACGCAGAATAGGATGGAACCATTGCAACATTGAAATTCCCTCACGCTTCACTTTCATTCAAGTCGGCGCCTACGAACACCTCGCTGCTCTCGTGTCCTGACGCTCGACCAAGTGGGCAAGTGCAGCGGCTCCAAATTCGATTCATATTGTTGAAACATTTTCACCCGAACTTGTTTATAACGACAGGAGCAGAAATGCGTTCTCGTTTTCCTATGCCGATGCGACATCTGTATAGTTATTTATCTGTGATACTACCCTCGACACTACTCTTCTTCTTCTTGGGACCTATTAAAAAAGTTGTATATAAATTATGAGCTCCTTCCTAGATTCTTTAACTGCTGTAATGTTCCTATATTTGTATATTTCCTTTTCTTTCGCTCCTTCAGGCCAATTGTTGCACAGTTGCTAGAACACGAGCGAACATTTTTGAGGAAATGGACTGCTTTGTAAATATTAATTCTCAACATTTATTTGCTGCGCAATATTACTTGGCTAGAGAGCCGAAAACTTGGCTACCGAAAATGTTGCATTGGTCCGATTTCTTAACATGGTGGCAGCGGCAGGGCATCTGTATTATTTATCTGTGATAAAAGTTATCAAATAATTTTTATTTTTTCAATCAAGAATAAAAGTTATCAACTGATTTTAATTCTTTTAGATCAGGAATAAAAGTTACCATTTGATTTAAATTTTTTTTAGATCACTATAAAAGTTAACATGTGATTTTTATTTTTTAAGATCAAGAATAAAAGTTATCGAATGATTTTTATTAATTCGGATTAGGAATAAAAGTTATGAGATGATTTTTATTTTTTTCGCTCAGAAATAAAAGTTATTGGATGATTTTTATGTTTTAGGTCAGGAATAAAAGTTATTATACTAGTATTACCTATTTGAGTTATTTTCCCGTTATTACAGAACACTTTTTTGGTAACATTTTAGACTAATTAATGGCTCTGAGTCGGATTAAATGGTCTTAAATGGTCTTATATATAATTTATTTAAGGCCAACTTGAAAACTATTAGGTATATGGTTTTTCAATTGAATTCAGATTGTGTTGAATAAACAAATTAATTGAAATGGCTCTCAAACATTGTTTTTTACTTATTTATTAAAATACTTCCAGTGCATAGCGCGTTGACCCATGTCTAAGGAGCCGCAAGTTAAACCCCATTCTTGCGCGCCTATGTTAAATTTCATGCTAATAGAATTTTTTTATAAGGTCCTGGAAATATAACATAATCAAAAAAAAATTAATCCGACTCAGAGCCATTAATAGGTCTAAAATGTTGCCAAGAAAACGTTCTATAATAACGGGAAAATAACTCAAATAGGTAATACTAGTATAATAACTTTTATTCTTGACCTAAAACATAAAAATCATGCATTAACTTTTATTTCTGAGCGAAAAAAATAAAAATCTTCTCATAACTTTTATTCCTAATCTGAATTAATAAAAATCATTCTATAACTTTTATTCTTGATCTTAAAAAATTAAAATCACATGTTAACTTTTATAGTGATCTAAAAAAAATTTAAATCAAATGGTAGCTTTTATTCCTGATCTAAAAAAATTAAAATCACTTGATAACTTTTATTCTTGATTGAAATAATAAAAATCATCTGGTAACTTTTATTGTCGATCTAAAACAATAAAAATCATCTGATAACTTTTATTCCTGATCTGGCAATTAAAAGTCATCCGATAACTGTTATTCCTGATCGAAAGAAATAAATGTCAATTGTTAACTTTTATTATGTATCGTAACAAAATAAATCGTCATTATAACAGTTAAATTGATATTTTTTTTTATTTTACTTATAACAGTTAAGTCCCTGAATACGCTAAACTAAAGAATTATTCAAGCAGTAATTAAATTTACAAGTGTTTGGCCAGGACTCGGGTAGCTCGGTAGAATCAAAGACTAGGTATATACATATATGTATATACATAGTCTCTGGTAGGGTCATAAAATTCTAAGTAATTATATAATGGACCGTAGACCGTAGTAGGATTTAAACGATTTGGTTTTTCAGTTGTAAGGGGGATCAGGACAGTGGAGAATGGGAAAACAAATTAAGGTATAGACTTTAGGGCTTATCTGGATTAGATTGGGTAAAATATGGCACAACTGAAAAGGGTATTTCCGACTCGTAATACAACATACTGGAACAGTAGTAGTAGTAGTATTATCCTACTTAAAACTATCTTTATTTTTTATCAAAAGCTGCTATTTTAGCAGTTGACCTAAGTTTAATATTTTTAACCAAAAAATGTTGTTTCTCCATTTTGACAAAGCTTATTCAGTAAAGTTTTCCTCAAACTAGAGATATTTCATTTAACATATCTATTGAAGAAAATGATAAAAGTTTTTTCGGTTGGAGTAGATACTTAAGAGCGTATATTATTACGCAGATAACGAATATTTACGTCGTTGTTGTATTGTTTTGTATTCTTTGGACAGCTGTTTACTGATTTTCTATTGTTCTATTTCATATCAAACATTTGCTACTTTTAAAAACTCTAAACCACACTTATTTTTACGTCTTTTCACTTTCATGTTCAGCATTCATTAAATTTTCCAGGACCCAACAAAATTAAATATATTGACTTTTCAGTAATTGAACAAATGGATTCTGATCTGCGCGTTTTTTAAACTACGCTTATTATTATTTTTCTTTCAAAACGTAAATTTTTGTAGAATAATTCCTGAGTTATTATGCTTCTAAATGTTCTATAGAAAATTGAATAGCTCTCCTGAATTGCTTGATTGTTAAACAAAACCCATAATTTCTTAGTTTGAATAATTTATGTACACTTTATATTTAGAAGTAGATTCTAGAATTTAACCCCAACTAAGTACATATGTCAGAGTTGTCAGGGGCCATCCATAAGTTACGTTACACGAATTTTATGATTTTTGGGGACCCCTCCCCCGTCCATCACATTTGTATGACCTTGACTTCTCCTGATGTGACGTCACATACAGGGTGTAATAAAAGTCCCGGAACGATCCAATATTTCGGGAAGAACATATCGCATCGGAAAACAAAAAAGTAGGGGTAAAATATTTTGGGTGGGGGTGGAGGTAACTTTTGTTTTTCAAATGGGACTATCCATTTTTTTTCCTTTTGCAGATTCGGATTCTTCATGAAAAAATACGTAACTTTTGCCTGGAACATTTTTTTAAATTCGGTACAGGGAGTGCAGGGAAGGATGTGAATTGTCTAAAAAAGGTTCCGAAAAGGTCGAATATCTCACGATCTATTGCATGGGATCTCTTCTGTGGTCAGATACAATTGAAAATCTCCGTCTTTTCAGCCAAAGGAGCGCCGATGAGGTACTGCCTAGAGCGCTGTCGACATTTAATCCGCCTCTGGTTATAAAATAATAAATGTGTTGCAGCATAAAAAGAATGCTTGATCGAATTTTCTTCGGTCACCGACGCCGGAAACCGAGCTTTCCTGCGATCGGAAATTCGAGAGCGGATAGAGTTCGAATTTAGAGTCAATAGCGATCGGTCGCCTTAAGCCGAGCCGCGAATTTTAATAATTCTAATAAGAGAGTCCGAGTTCAGAGTCAATCGAGATCGGTCACTTTAAGCCGCGCGAGTCTTAAAAGAGTTCAATGTAAAAGTTTTTCACGGGAACGGTTAAGGTTCGAGGCGCGAGTTTTAAAAGAAAACTTAAGTGATTTAGGAAATTGTGCGTGTCAATCAGTTCCCAAGTCGGTTACGGGCGATAAAAAAGAATGCACAACAATAAGTGAACTTTAACTTCACCCGTCCGATCCACTCAACCCGTTAACCCACCAAAGAACCAAGAACCAGAGGACTCCTAAAAGATAAGTACTCGCCAAATTTATTTATAAGCCACTAGAGTTGTAACCGCTCGAGTGTTGCAATATAAATTTATTGTTGCAACACACTGGGTGTAATACCCAGTACACAACAAATGTAATCTCGTTAAATGGCGTTATTAGTTTATGATATCCAGTATTGACTCCTAAGTATCCTGACGCTCCGTTTCTAATACCTCTTATGAAATATGGTATAAAAATGGGTACGTTTGAAAGAACATTGACCACAGTTGAAGAAGCAATCGATAAGAACGGGTGTTTAATAGAAAAAATTAAGAAAAAATGGCAGAATTCAGTGTTGAAGAGTATGCCGATATAATTTACGTGTACGGTTTAGTAGACGAAAATGATAGTGAGGCCGTACGGGAGTACCAAAAGAGATTCCCGAATCGGCGTGTACCTGACAAAAGGGTATTTTCAAGGACTTTCAAAAGGTTAAAAGAAACCAGAAGTGTAACCGCCCCCAGAGCAGAAGCGCGATCAGGAACATCGGCCGATTCAGCGGACACCGACAAACAAATCCTCAACATCGTCAGGAACAGCCCTGAAATAAGCATCAGGCAGGTCGCACGACGGTTAGGATTGTCTTCAGGGAAAGTTTGGAACGTTGTGAACCGAGAGGGACTACAACCATACCTCCATATCCCGGTCCAAGCACAACAGCAAGGAGTTTCCGAAAGACTATTGCAGCTCTGCACTTGGCTGCTGCCATCGAAAGCAGAAGGTTTCTAGACCGAATTCTGTGGGCAGATGAATCGCAATTCACCCGGGATGGCATCACAAACTTCCACAACATCCACACCTGGTCAGATGTGAACCCACATAGGACAAGGTGTTGTCCTTCCAGCAAAGATTTAGTGTCAATGTCTGGGCTGGTATCATCGGCAACCAGTTGAGAGGACCCTTCATCTTGACGCAAGTGCTGAATAGTCAGCTATGTTCGGACTTTTTGGAGAATACCCTTCCGGATCTGTTAAGGACATCCCCCTGGCCACCAGAAGCGCAATGTACTTACAGCACGAAGGAGCACCTGCGCATAGGGAACATATTGTTAGGGCATGGTTGAATGGGCATTACCCAGAGCACTGGATTGGACTAGGTGGACCGATTCCTTGACCTGCTAGATCTCCGGACCTTACTCCACTGGACTTTTTCTTATGGGGAATGATGAAAGATGAAGTTTACTCAAGACCAATCAACACCACAGAAGAATTAGTTACCAGGATTGGGACTGCAGCGACGAAAAAACGGGAGAGACTGGCTTCCATAGACCTCAAACGCGGAATAAGACAAAGGCTACTTCATGCATCGAAACTGGCGGAGAACACTTTGAACAGCTTTTGTAGGACATAAGTTTTAGTTGTAATTAGTTTTTAATGCCCGATTTCACAGTGCGAACTTAAGTTCTGATCGTCACTTAAGTTCCCGTTTAGTCATTTTTCGGTTTCACAGTGCGAACTTAAGTGTACATTACGACTTAAGTGGTCGCTATACTTAAGTCGCCAAAATTGGCCACTTAAGTCTCGCTTAGAGAAATTTTTTTACATTTCGTGTGGAAAATTCAACAATTAAACAAGTTGTTTTTAAAAATTGGTACATATTTTTATTTTAAAAATGAATACTAATACGGAAGATTTAATTGATTTAAGTGATGAAGAATGTTATGAAGTCATTGTTCGACTTACACCCATCAAAAGATTCCATACCTTAAGATATATTGATTATAAAACTCCTAAAATTTTCATAAATTCATTATAGTTACCTTTGACTTTAATTAATAACGTCAAAATAATTCGTTTTTCATGAGTGGGACTCTCCTGAAACCAACACAGTGTCCTATATAAATGAGTAAAATACTTCTACTTAAGTTCTCACTTAGCTAAGCGTGAAATAAAATAGGACTGTGAAACCGAAAATACTTAAGTCGTCACTTAAGTTTCGCCGTTCGCTTAGCTAAGTGAGAACTTAAGTGCGCACTGTGAAATCGGGCATAAGTGAATAAAGTGTATTTTTTAGTTAACTTAAGTATAATTTCTCAAAAATTCGAATTGTCATGATATTCTGTAGAAGGATTTTGTAAATATATTTTCGTATCCTTTTTCTACCTGGGCCTGTTGCATCTTTTTGGAAAGGTAATTAGATAGGTATCTTAAAAAAAAATAAAAAGTAGGTTTGTTATAATAATAACGTGAATTTCGGAGAAAAGTGGGGGGAAAGGTGAAAAATCGTGGAAAAAAATTAATTTTTTTCCACTTCCAAGGGTAATTGTGGCCAAGGGGTTGGGGATAGAGGTTTTGGCCTTTTTGGAAAGGGCTTCAAAATAGTGATTTTTTGAGATCGGTTTGGGGTCGCTGCGATGCGTAGAAAAAAAGATAAAAATACAAAAGCGGTTCTCATATAAGGCAACATCCTGATTTACGAATCACCCTGTAACTGCCACCTTTTGCAGTATTGACCTACCCTGTATTAGAAAACTTTGATTTAGGGGGAAGCCCCTAAGCCCGGACGGCTCCTAAAGCCGGACAGCATTTGAATCAGTGCGACGAAGTGCGACAATTTATTACTTGTACCGCGGTTAGAAACCTTCTCCCAAATGAAGTATGGGGGAGGTGTGCCAATAGTTAATGATGGCTCCTTCGTCGTGGAGCGTGGTGCAAATTTTGAGGTTAGTAAAAATTTTGTTCCAATTAATTTTTTGGGGTCTTTAAACAGTACTTAAAGTATGGGACGGTACTCATTGTTATTACTTATTATTGCTATTGGACTAATCTGATATAACTCATGGGTTTTTTTCTGTGATTCATAACACACAATGTGAATGAGAATTTTTTTTGTATGTACCTAAGGGTCCCTAAGGTCGGACACTCTCAAAGTCCCTTAATACCGGACAGTTTTACAGCAAGTTTGTTTTTATAAGTCATTATTTTTGTGTGTGTTTTTCAGTTTCAACATAGGTAAACCCAAATCGAGATGTGAAAATACCTGAAATATTGAAAAAAGCCATCGATAAGGTGTGCTGATGTTGAGGAGGGCTAAGTTAGCTACATTTGTGATTTTTGCAGGTTGTGCAATTAAAGTTTTGTGATTCTATAGAAAATGTTCCTGATTGTGATCAAAGTTTATTAGAATTAAGATTAGTTTTCTTTATCAACATTTTAAGTGTAAAAATGAACGAAAAGTTGACTGTCCGTCATTAGGGGACATTTTTGAAAACGTCTTTTTTCTATGTTAATTATTCTTAATTATCTACTACATTTAAAGTAACATTTGAGACTTCTGATATATCTGTGTAGATTACGTTTATTAAAGTGAAATAAACAAATTAAACTATTAAATTTTTTTTTTTTTTTTTTATTCCTTAAGTGTCTGGTTCTGGGGGACCTCCCCCTAAATCTATCCAGAGACATAGAAACTTTTTTAGCAAAAAGGACACGATATTAACATTGACCCATTTTTGACATGTTTTTATATACCGAAGCAATTAACTGATATAAAAATAGTTGTGAAATAAATCATGTGTACAAATATTGCACAATACTCATTAAGAGCCAACTTTATATGCGGTCCTTATCATCATATGACTGATTCCTATGTGAGATCATCAGGTGATTCCACGTATAGAACTCAAAAATAATTAAACTATTTTTGCTATAACAATCTGACGCAGGCAGGCGTCCTCAGTTAGTTTGTAAATTAGTAGTTTTCGTGATAAAATTATTTAACAATACTTTTCATTTTTTTTTTTTCTATTGCTGAAAGAAATAGCAAAGTTTTAATAAACCATGGACAAGTGGCCTTACCTCATTTGTAGAGAATTAAATTCTGCACAAAATTGATCACAAAATCATTTTATACTTACTTCGATATTGTTTGAGTTATTTGCTAGAATAAAAAAATTTCTGCAGATAACACCGATCTACAAAAAAAAATGTTTCTTCGGTCTCGTTTTATTTCATGATTTTTTTATTTCTCATGTATTAAAAAAAACGAAAAAAAAACTCACGACCTCCTTAAAGTTTGCTTTTGTTGTGTTGGTAGCAATAATACAGGTTTTGAAGACCATATTTTAACATTTCTTGAATCATCATTAAAAAATAAAGGATCATCATAAAATCTTGTAACATGGCTTTAAAGAAAGCCTAAATCCTTATCTATGAAAATCGATCTGAACAAATTTTTCATGAGTGCCTTTGCTATGTTCACTATTCACCATTTATTATATAAGTAATTGGTTTATAGCAAAAAGGCAAATTGATGGATTATTTTGAAGTAGGTATTTTAAGGTCTTTTGAATTTTTATATAGTAGCTTAAGATTTCAGTTATAGTTTGAACAACGTTTTAAGCTCCTGGCTCAATCCGTTACTTTGTAATTAATTTTCATAAGTGGTCAAAATATGGTCTTTTGTACTTTTTAACTCTATAGAAATGAATTACAAATTCTTTGAACAAATTTTGGTGTTGACCTGTGTAATTTTACCTTCAACCATTTTTACGATATCTGTCACAGTTAATGAATAACTTGCAAATTCCTGGTGCAATTTTGCTCGTCAGCATATCTGTAGTGTCTAAAAATTGCATGTGTGTATTATATCTCAACTGTGTGACTAAGGTAACTAATAAGGAAGATATCAGTAAAAACGATTTGTTAATATGTAGTTCTTTTTTAATTAAGTTTGGGACCATAATCTGTCGTAAAATTTCTACCAGTTATAAGGATATGTCGGGAATTAATTTAAACTCTACATGTAAATCAGAATCTTTTTTATTTTTCACCAGTAATTGAAATTATTTACACATTCATAAGTAAGGTTTTTTTAAATAAAATAGCGCAATATATAAAACTTTAAATATGGACGGAAAAATGTTTCACGAAGTTATAACCCTGGTTTAAGTGGGATGCCAAAACCAGCTGACATTATTGAGAACATGTTCATATTATAAAAACTACCATCTGTATCTTCTCTATCCATCATACATAAGCCGGTACGGCAATCTAGAGGAAAGCAGCACTCAGAGGTTCTATTGCACTAGAAGATAACTACGTTTAAAAAGTTATTTTGAATATAGATTTGTTAATCCCTACATATTCTCCTCTTCTTTTTCTGGCATTGTTACAACCATCGTATCGCTGATACTGTCCGGCTTTTCCCGTTACATATTCATAACCTTCTATAGAGTAGTATTCTGGTAATTTCTCACGGCAATGACCATCCATCCAACAGACGCGCGGCCAACAGCAACCCGTTTGACTCGTACACTATTTCATAGATGTTGACATTAATGTTCTTAAAATAATCCAAACTTACTCTTGCTTCGGCCTTAGGCTCGCAAAATGGATGTTCCTTCACCTTCATATCAACCCATTTTCCAACAGTTCCCACTACGTAATCGTCATCTGACCAGTCCCAGCCGTACAACACCGTGGCAAAGGAAATAAGAAATACAAGTCTCAACATTTTGTTTCACTATTAATGCGATCGAACTCGATACTGTTTTTTTTATCAAAAGTGCCCCACTATATATATCATTTTTTCGCCAGAACAAATAGAAAGGATAACAAACATCTTTTGATGAAGGTGGGAAAACAGCTTTTGTGTTACTCCATCTTGATATGATACTACATTTTCTACTCTTAGAAAACAGATGCTGTGATAAAATGTGTTTAGAATGTGCTGCTTGTGCGAAAAAAGAAATCATTTATTTCTACGAAAATATTTGAAAGCCAAAGAAAATTTTTTTCAGTCCTTACCATTTTCGATCGTTGGAAAAAATGGTTGTTCCATACAAGAACATTGTCCCCAAAATTACGCCAAAACTTGTTCATGCCTCTCTTCATGTAGTCAAGAAAAATATTAAAAAATATTATTACTTTTTATCTCCAATGTTTATCGGCCAAAACAATTTTTCGATTTTTTTTTAATTGCTTACATTTTACATAGGTCCATTGTAATTGATCCTGAGTAGCTATTAAACATTTTAAATTTATCTAAAGTAATTTCGCACGTACGTATGTAGTATGTACTCTCAGTTAAACAGCTCTTGGTCTGTAGAATTGATATTGAACCACTTTAAAAAAATTAAAAAACAATTCAATGACGTGGTCAAAAACGTTTTGTAAAATAAAACCTTAATTAAGTTGACATATCGTTTAGATGTGGGTATTGAAGTTGTACAATTAGTGAAAATTAAGAATGAAAAGCGGTCAAGGGTTTCTCGGGATATACTATGTGTATTCACGCTTTAGTGCAAATAGGCCTTGCACCCTTGCATTTCGTTGTATAAGGTGCAAAAAAATTGGTTGCCATAAAAACAACTATGAAAATTTAAAATTTTGCACTTAGTGCAACGATGCAATGGGATATACAACAAAGCGTGAATATCCATAATGTATATCGTTATGAGACCAAATGGCTCAAAAGGACAGCAAAACACTGTCATTTTGCACAAATTACGGTTCAGCACCATCTGGACTCGAACAGCGAACAAGCGAAAATCTTTTCATCGGGCAGGCTGCAAACCGAAGTATTTCATCATTCAAATCTACCTAAAAATTCTGAAAAAAAATATCGAACATAAAATTGTTAGTACTTTCATAAAAGGAGCAATGAGACTACATATTTTCGACAAATTTTAAAATGTAAGCATAGTAGTATTTATTTTATAACGGTAGCGTTAATTTTATGCAGTGCAATAAAAATTTGTTGGATGTTCCCTTCTTTGGATAATACAAGATTCCTAATACATTAAACTTAAAAATCATTGCCTATTCAACAGGAAGAAACAAAAGCTTAGACATTAGAGATTTTAAGTACATAAATATGGTATTTAAAAGGGATTATGCAATCCGTGCGATGAGATATTTCATCGTCAGACATACACTGAAAAAAATATTTTAGAGCAATTGTCTAAAGTCAGTTAGGTGAATAGTCTTTAGATGAATTTCCGACAAATTAGTTAAATTTTCCACTATTTCTCGGCAAATTTACATTTGTGATTAGATGAACTACCTAAATCAGTTTAGGTGCCTAAATTTACGCAGTGTTATAGTAAATTCATCTACATTTTAGAAGAAACACCGACATAGCAAAAAACGAAATTAGGAAAATCGTCTATTCCGATATAGATGATAAATAATTAGGTAAAAACTCTACAGATTTAGATGAATTGACTTGAGTAAGTTGGTAATAACTCCACAATCTTAGGTATTTTTATTTTATGTCTTTTGTCTCCGGAGTTGTGGGTTCGATTCTCACATGAAATACCTTGGTTAAAAAGCAAAACATCACAAATAGTAAAAAATATATATCAAATAAATAATAACATAAAAACAAAAATGCAGAAGAAAGCCCAATAGGGGTTTAAATTCCCGAGTCCGAGAAAAACAAAAAAACAAGGTAGAATTAATTCTGCCTTGTATAAAAAAAAGTCTTTTGTCAGATAAAAGTTTTGGAGAATTAACTCTCAGTTTAGGTAAAATATCTAATTACATAAATAATTTGAATTTGCCTGATTGAAATTCGAAGTGTAACTTAGTGAAGGGAAATCTTGTACAATACACAGATTATACAGAAAAAATGAAAAGACGCGGTTACTCATAAACTTTAAAACCCTATGTGCGTTGATTGTTCAGAATGGCTCAGGGCTAGAGCAACAAGCTCTCCACTCCGGAGTTCCAAGTTCGAATCTACCCAGGGTCAGGAATATCTCACTTTCTAAAAAGACATCGGAATTGGTGTAGGTCGGTGAGTAAGAATAAGAACAAAGAGCCACCACAATACGCAGGGCTAAGGTTCAAATTCAAGCCGTACGGGATTAACTTTTTTTGCATTCACAATTTGTAGGAAATTTGCCTACTTTTTATTGATCCTTCACCTAAGGCTTGTAGGTAGTCGAGCTATTGTAGATAGATAAAATAGGAAATTTGCCTACTTTTTATTGATCCTTCACCTAAGGCTTGTAGGTAGTCGAGCTATTGTAGATAGATAAAATAGGAAATTTGCCTACTTTTTATTGATCCTTCACCTAAAGCTTGTAGGTAGTCGAGCTATTGTAGTAGATAATTTTACAACATAAATCACCTATATCAAATTAGGTAAAGCACCTAATCGACTTGGCTGGCTGAAAAACACCTACGAAAATTGGATGAAATGCCCAGTTTTTTAGATAAATATTCTAAACATTTTTTTCAGTGTAGTCTCGGTCTTTTCGAGAGTGTATTCATTCGGTTATTTTTAGCCAAATGTAAATAAGAAAATAAAATTAAAAATTTTAAGTAACCCCCGACGGTGTAACGAATAGAAATTGTAGGCACGTATGAACTTAGTTTTGGACATCAATCTATCTTACAAGGCCTATAAGTTCCTGCAGTGTTTCGATTTTGTACCACTTCTAAAATATACATATGAGGTGTTCGTCTGAGAGCTGCGTGCGTTGCGTGATATATGGGAACGGGGGCGGGGGCGGAACGTGGCAGAGTGTGGCGAACCGAGCGGCAGACACGTGAGACAGACGTAGTTGTGTATTATACCGGGTGTCCCAAACCACCCGTACCACCCATTTATCTCGAACAGTTTCGAAAAAAAAAACACGTAGCCAATATTTTTCGAATCTCTGAATCCTGAGGGCGGGGGTGAGGGTAACTTTTTTTTTTCAAATGGAACCATCCATTTTTTTTGCAGATTCAGAGTCTTCATGCAAAAATACGTAACTTTTGTCTGAAACATTTTTTGCAATTCGGTACAGGGAGTGTGGGGGAGGATGTGTTTTGTGTAAAAAAGGTTCCGGAAAGGTCAAATATCTCACGATCTACACATGGGATCGAAAAAAGAAAAAATACGTGTCAAATATTTTTTGAAAAGCTATCCAATGGTATCAAACTCGACGCCCCCTCCCCCAACCCCACCGTTAGGTGGTCTCCCCCCTTTCTCAATCCCAGCGGTGGGGTGGGGGGTCAGTTTTGGTATGGTCGGATAGAGATTCGAAAAATATTGGCTACGTGTTAATAATGTTAATAGGTTCTTTTCATTTAATGAAGTTAAAAGGCCGAGAAAAACATTTTATTTTTATACTTTTTAGAGTTTCTTTTTGTGGTCGGGGAGGTTACTTGAAAGGTTTAATTTTTTTTTATTTCATTCTTTTTAAATTACTCGCGGACCTTAATTCCGATAGATTACTATTTAAAATACATTTTTCTTAAATATTATTAAAGATTTTGGTAGTGCAACAACGCACGTTTTGAGTTTAACACTAAGCGTACCGCGCGGCGCGGCGGTCAAATGACCGTGGTGTGAGTCTTTGCTAATTTTTTTATCTTCAATCTGAAGGTACAAAAATTAGCAAAGACGCGGGGTGAGTCATGGGGTACGCTTAGTGTTAAGGGGGGGCTAAGGTATTTAAATTTTTTTTTGGCATGTTTTTTTTATATTTTTAATTGAATGCATAATATCTTAAGAATATTGTGTCAACATTTCAAGTCAATTGAAGCAAAATTGACGAAGTTACGAGTATTTCTATACCTTGCTTATGAACGTTTTACACCAGATTTTTTGGTGTTCAAAACTTTAAAGCGTTTTCCCCACAACTCACGTTTTCAAAGTCGGTGCCCCTCATAACTTCAAAACTACTGCACCGATCCTTTTGAAATTGTGAACACTATTTCTGTACATAATTTACGAGGTAACGCTGGAGAGTTTTTTTCAAATTTGTTAATAATTTTTATTTTACAATAACAAATTAGTCGATTTTTTTCGCAAAAAATCGCGTTTTTCCCCTTCAAAGTGTTCCAAAAAAGTGAAAAATTAAAATTTCGAAAAACCCCCCCAGCGTTACCTGGGGAAAACTATTATCACAGATAAATAATACCGATGCCCAGTCGAATAGGCGAGAAATTTTCAAAGTTGCCGAATTGCCTTTTTCTTGGGCACATGCACTGACATATAGAAACTGGACTGCTAACACGCGTCTAAAAAACGAGACCATTTTTAGCCTAGGCTCAAATCTTTCAGGAAAATTTTGGCAATTAAAATGCTCTAAAAACCCGCACAATTATATTTAAACACAGCTAAATAATAAATAATTAAGTTGTCACAAATCGATTTCTGTTGAATCTCGCTCAATTTTTAGTATTTTCATAAAAAGGCCCCTGAAAATAATCAACGGGGTATCAACGAACAACAGAGATAGATATAAAAGTTAGTGTTGCTACTTTTGTCTAACCTTCACATTTCACGTATATGCCAACATAATCTAAAATATGCGACGCAAAGTGCCGAAGCCATCTGTTTGTCATCGTTAAACTATTGGAACAGCCGATTTTAATTTGGTTTTTATTCTATTACTTTTGTGTAATTTGCGTTTTTTTCAGCACAAATAATTTTAATACGAAGAAAAAAGTGTTATGAAGTGGAATGGATTCATCGGGGATGCACTACCCAGCGGGAAAATCGGAAGCATCTTCCAGAGGAAGCAGCTTAGAAGTGCTTCCACACTGCATCCTTTGCATGCTATGAGGAAGATTTACGTGTTTTTCGCTTCGCTTTTATATTAAAAACAACATCGTATTATCAGAGTTGGGGTAGCTCGTGGGTAGAGCAACCATATAAGTCGCCAATCTGCAGGTCCCGAGTTCAAATCTGGCCGCGGATAAACTACTTTTTACATTTTTATTCTAAACATCTTCTCAGGAAGCACTAATGAAGAAAAGCTTTTGCCTTTGCTTCCTTCCAATGACATACCCATGTTAAAAAGATATGGGATGGGATACGGAGCTTAAGTGATTCCAAGCTTCGAAAGATAGCTTCTTCATGACTTCTTCTATGATTCCAGTTCCCGCTGGGTATTTTCATTCGAATACCAGAATAAAGTTCCATTAAGTTGTCTGCCTGGGGTATCAACGGGGGAGCGAGATAGTTAGATTTCGGCCTAAATTTGATCTCGTTTTTGAAGTGAGTTTTTAGCCAGGACCAGCAGTCCAGTTTCTATATGTGAGTGGGCACATGCATATAGCTACATTTTATCTCTCAGGAAGCAAATAAGGAAGAATGGGAGAGAAATAACTAATGAAACATTTTGCAACCTCAGGCATCAATTGGTCGAGAGCCGCAACATCAGCAATATCCAATATGAATCGAAGCTGAAGCCTCTGCACTTGCCCACTTGGTCGAGCGTCAGGACACGAGAGCAGCGAGGTGTTCGTGGGCGCCGACTCGGATGAAAGTGAGGCGTGAGGGAATTTCAATGTTGCAATGGTTCCATCCTATTCTGTGTCAATATACACTGATGCAGAAAAAGGGAAAGAGAACGCGCAAGGGGATTATTCACGCATACTAAAAAAAGTAGCGAAGTGAACGAGGGAAAAATACAGTGGTTCGCTGGTATTGATCAATCCGCAGAACACGACTTTTTCCCTTCTTGGACTGCGACTTGCGAGATTTTATTGTTGGAGCATTTCCGATATTTATAATTGACTTGAAATTTGCTTATTTTGCAAGGAGCACATCTGAGTTTTAAAACTCCACAAAAACAGACTGAAAAATATATAGAAAAATAAAACAGTAGCATCGAAATCTAGGTTCCGAGGAAGGATTGAACCCGAGCGCCTTGCGTGATAAGCAAGTCTGCTAACCCCGACACTACTCTTCTTCTTCTTGGACCGTATTAAAAAAGTTCTATATAGCTTATGATCTCCCTCATAGATTCTCTAACTGCTCTAACGTTCCTACAACTGTATATTTCCATTTCGCTCCTTCAGATCTTAGCTCTAAACAAATTTATGCAGCTAAACGTAAACTGAATGTGCCTCAGAGATTCTGGCAATGTTGCTGACAAAGAGCTTTCTATTAGGGGGCCATCAGCTCGTTATTAACAAAAGTTTCGTTCGCGCTGTTTTACATTGCGAGTTCACATCTACTTGTCAGTTATCTCTGCCCCCACTATCACGCCGCGGTAAAGGCATTTTTGACAAGAGGCTCCGGCACTTTCTCGTTCACTCTTATGTGAAAAACGAATTCCCCTTCGAGCTCTGAAGAGGGAAAATTGCTTCACTCACGTACACGGATTTTACACGAAAAGTCCGATCCTGTACTCTTTGATCTCAGCGTCAAACATATAACATCCCTGTTTTTGCGTCAAGGGTTATAAAAGAGCTTTGCGAATCGCAATAAGAGAACGTCAGAGGACAATAGAAAAACGCCGTAAAATATGCAACCTTCAAAAACATTTCAATATACATAAAGTTTTTGGAGGTTTCGCTGGAGGTGAGAACGTTTGACGAAGTGTTTAACTTCATTTGCTCTAGATAAACTTTTTGTCTTTATTTTTCTATGATAATATCCACTTGAAACGATTGTTTCGTTTGATCAAAGAAAATATAAATAAAGAATGTGCACCCGGTACAAGTTCGTGCTTTACGAAATTCTCGCTGCAATGGGCCTTGTGCCGGCGCAAGGGGATTTGTAAAGGGGAAATCTAGCGTTCAGCCTAATAGCCTGAACTATAATGGTCTTAAGGCGTCTTAAGACAGCTTAAGATTTCGCACGACAGCATGAAGTGCCATATTCACAACCATAATGGCCTTACCCCATCTTTCGTTAACTTTTCGAATCTTTCGGCAAGTCTTAACCGTACGGTCCCGAGCGTACAAATCTTAGGGGATCTTAACAAAAGTGACGTTTGGTGGAATTAAAGTGGCCGTGATTTGAAGTTATTTGCTTGAAAATAAATTCGAAACCTTTGCTGCCCATACTATGCACATTAAAGTCCACTGACACGCTGTCGGTACAGATTTTTTGACATTTTCGTCAAAGGTGTCTTAAGGCAATTATAGTTGAGCTTAAAATTTGTTAAGATTTGTCTTTGTGATTTTTTTTGCATTATTAGTTGCTTATACGATTTTTAAGGCATCGCAATGTAAATTTCTTTAAAATTAAAATTATAGAATTAAAAAATTTATAATTTGGAATGTAATCTATTGGCCTTATCTATGGAATATGATGTGGCCAAATTTATTCAACTCTTTAAAAAACTTTTAAATGCAATTTACAAACTTACCTTTGCATCTTTTTGTGAATTGGGAAGTTGCTTGCAAAGTTTACCTGAAGTGGGAAGAAATAATTCAATAAACATTTCATATTTTTGGAAATATCCCTTTCCTGGTGAAATTTTTACCTGAATACCTTTTCGGAAAAGGATTAATTCATAACTCTTCCTTTGAATGTAACAATCGAAATGAACTACACGCTAGGCGCTACACCATTCTGAAGACCGAAATAACCAGAATAATACGCTTCAGGTAACTTTGCTCGCAATATTTTATCATTTATGCTAAGTTCGTAATGCTTTTATTATATAGTTATCTCTCAGTTTTCAGATATCCTTATATCTTATATCTTTATAGCTTCATGACATATTCTTCGATTAATGCAATTTATGGAAATAATTAAGTAACCTTCAAAGATTTAAATTGATCAATTCTTTGTTTGCTTTGTGAATATCAATGTTTGTTTTGTGTACCGGGTTTGATTATTGGACCACTCCTCAGGATAAAAATGTCTGCCATTTATTGTATTGAGTACTGCGGATAACAATAAAATTGAATGTATTTTTATCTTTATTTCTATTAGAAGATGACATGAAACAGAATCGGGTGAACTGAACGAGTTCTTATTTATTTGGTATACAAGAATCCCGTGAAGTGACATGGGAAAAAAAAGTGACATCTTTAATTTCGCTCATATTCATGTTAATTATAGTCCTTGAGGATAAAAAATAATTATTCTTTTTTTTTCTTGTATGAGACTCGGTTGTGAAGTTATGGACTACGAAAGATTGCACCAACTATGAAGAACGCATTTTTTGGATAATGCTACTGGAAATACTAAGTAAATGAAAAAATATTTTATGTAGTTATTTATCGAGAAAAACTATATGGTTTTTATGTTATGGGACAATAACAAAAACAATTTTTTTTTCTTATAGAAAACCGGAAGTGAACTTTTTAACGGAAAATCTTTTTAACTTCGACCATTTTTTTTAAATTTAAATTTGCTCAAAATAAAGCTAAAACTATGCAGATGTTACACCAAAAGGGTCAAAATGGGATTAGTATTCGTTTCCGAAATCTAGAACGTTATGTACAACAGCGCACGCTGAGCACCGTACTTAGCGAATGCTGAGCCGGCCACTTTGGGTCCGAACTTAAAAAAAAACTCGTATATTAATACTAACTAGTTTTATCTGATTGTGTTATATAAGCTACTGATAAATTCAAACAAAATATTCTTATATTTAAGGCCTTACATGCGTTTAGCAGCGCTAAAAAATGCGCAAAAAGAAAAAAATTCTTTAGTAGGGATAATAATAGAAATTAATAAAACTAAACAGTACACAGTATGCATTTAAACTTTCTAAAAAAATTTATTTCATTTGCATTAATTTATGCAAATGCAACAGGATAAAAATTGATTGCGATATCCCAACGCGATATCGTGCCTTGTTATGTTATGTTCGTAATTTAACGCATTCATCCCACCTCAAACAAATGTATTTTTTTTTTTTTTTTTTTTTTGTAGGGAAGCGGGGAAATGCCGTTACGCACTAGGGAGGCCGAAGCCGCCCCTGTGCCGGACTCCCTGGCCAAGGCCAGGCCTACCGGCTAAAACCCCGCTTCCCCCTCCAGGAACCCCACCCCGGAACCGTCTTATTAGACATTACTTCGGGGTGGAGCCCTGTCAACTCGCCCACAGTCGCAGGCACACATCATGGATACATCCATCCCATTCACCCAGCCAGCAGGGGCCATCAGGGACCTCTGCCTTTGTCGGCACCCCCTAATTCAGCCAGCCAGCAGGTGCCCCTGAGAGAGCACCCGCTGTTGTCAGCCCCCCTTCCACACTGCTGGCGAAGGCACTCCCCCCGAGGAAGGCAATGCCTCGCCAGCCAACACACACACCACGCAGACATCCGTCTCCATTCACACAGCCAACAGGGGCTCCCTAGAAAGCCCCCGTTTTTGTCCGCAAACACCACTCTGGCACAAGTAAATAAATAATAAAACCACACACCAGTGAAATAAGTTAACACAAAGAGCCAACAGGAGCACCCGAGGGAGCACCTGTTTTTGTCGGCAGACACCAAACAAACAAACACGCCAATAAGTTAAATAACTTAACACCAATGAAGCCAACAGAGACCCCTTAGGGACCCCTGTTGTTGTCTCTTTCCTTCTGGCGGAGGATCCCTCTCACAAACGAGGCAACCCTCCGCCAGAAATCGTCACACTGCAGCATAACCCCGACTAAGTTGTCTGGGGTTATGCTGCCTACCACATTTACTAACTCGGCCCTCTCCGCCCCCCACCGATCACATTCAAAGAATGTGTGGAGAGCGGAGTCGGATGGGGAATCGCAATAGGCGCAGCACGGGCTCGGTACCTTCCCCATGTTATAGAGGAAGGACCGGAAGTGCCCGTGCCCCGTCAGCATTTGTGTGAGGTAATAATCTACCTCACCATGCTGACGGTCGAGAAAAAAAAACAAATGTATTGTAAGATTTGTAAGTTTCAATAATGGGAAAAATAAATAAAATATATTTCTTCTGTGAAATTAAGAATTTGCATAGTTAAAATGAGAAAAATTACGTATGGACTTACAATGAGGGTGAAATAATCTTATTCTTTGAAAGGGGGTTGTGTGAACAATAGGTTTAAGTTTAAGTTGGCTCCAAATTTTATATTTTTATTTATTTTTTTGGATAAAGTCCTTGCTGTCAATTTTTGATTTAAAAGTGTGTTAGTTTTATTATTATATGTTTATACATACATATGTGTAAATACAATCGTCGCCAATTAAACTTTTAAAAACTATTGGAATATAAAATTTCAACCAATTACATCTGATAATTTCAAAGAAAATATATCTTTAATTTGCGGGAAGACATCAGTGTGAACTTTTGAATATTTCTATGTCGCCTGTTGCCTATTGGAATGACAATAGTGGTTATTCATGAAATTAGGCGACAGTTATTAAAATTTTGAATCATTATATTTTTTAAAATTTATTAAAGTGTATAAATATTTCGAACCGTGGACTTTAGTGAATAGTCTTTTTAATAGGTATGTTTTCAAAACACGATTACTTTACTAAAAAATGAAAATTTACATATTTTTCCTCCTAACTTTACTGTACTGGTATAAGTAAGTGCATAACTTTAGGCTCTTTTCAAACTTAGTCAAATTACAAATGCTAAAACTTAATAGTTATAAAAGCTTTAAGGAACAACAAATCAAAAAATGCTAGTATAATAAATCAACTAAACTTAATGGTTTTTTTTAAACTTTATTTTTGCCCCACAGCTTCTAAAAATCTGAATAAAAAACAGTGGCGGCTCGTGGCAATTAGCTTTGGTGGGGCTAACTATGTACTACAAAAAACGAACTAATTTAATGAACTTATTCAGTTTTCCGATTTATCCAAGAGGTACACACCACATGAAGAAAATTTAAGTATTCGGATTCCCTAAAGGGAGCTTTACATATTTCAGGAAAAATTTTCAAAATTGCCTTTGCAAAACTCCTTTCAGGCCTATTCCACTTACAAAAACTTATACTTAAAAACACTGCACTCCTTAGCGTTTTGAATAATATAAAGTGTGGATAAAAAGTCCCGGAAATGTCAAATATCTCGAGAAATGCACATCGGATTGATAAAAGGAGTAAAAAATAGTTTAAAAAAAATAAAAAACTCGCTTCCTCAGGTGACACTTGCGATATGACAGACACAATTATCCGTTTAAAAAACTCGAGCTCGTTGCATAGATTTTTTTTCAATTGTTTAGAATTTAGAGCAAATTTGATTGCTATAATAAACAATTAAATTAATTAAATTAAATTAATTTAACCATGCATTCTCATCTAAACTAAACGTGTATGCAAAATTTCAGCTTAATCGGAAACCGGAAAGTGTATCAAATTTAACTTTCACGATTTTTTACATAGCAAGTTAGTGAAACTCGACCCTATCCCGCTTGTAAAATTTGGTGTCATTGGATAGCTTTTCAAAAAAATGTTTTCTCTTTTTTCGATACGATGAACATATATTTCGAGATATTCAATCATCATCTCGGAAATTATTTTTACACCGGACAACATCCTCCCCGGCACTCCCTGTATTAAATAGGAAAAAGTCTTTCAGATAAAATTTTCCTATTTTGTATCACAAAATCCGAATCTGCAATAAAAAATAGAATTTCGTAATTAAAATTTTAAAGTTACCCCTACCTCCCGGGTAGGTGCGGGTAAATTTGAGTTTGGTATCATTGAATAACTCTTTTTAAAATATTAAACACGTATTTTTTTGTTTTTCAATTCGATACGTGTTTCTCAAGATCTTTAACCATTCCAGGACTTTTTATACACACTATATGCACTATGAAAGAGGGCGAATTTTTTCGCTCACACTGTTAAGAATTTATGCGAACTTACTACATATGGTGTCAAACTCAATGCGACTTACACTGTGTGCATATGAGTTCGACTCATAAATCCTTCGGGGCTACCCTCTCGTTAGCCCCAAACTGCCTCTTTCACAGCTATCTGTGCACGCCAGATCGGTTACATGTGTTGGGACATTGCTAGCACACATATTTAAAACTCTCTCATCCGCGGGGCTAGAAAATTTTAGCCCGCCGCGCTGCGCTGTGACGGATGAAAGAGAAATGAAATTATAACTTATGTAAGAGAAGCAGCTGTAGCGCCTGGCCCAGCAGGGCTAATTTATTTCAGCCCTAAACGCATGGAAAAGCAATGGGATGGAAGAGAAATGAAATTAAATTTATTAAGAGAAAAAACTTCGCGACATTTGCTAGTTGCTTGGTTGTCTCTTAGCAACCCTCGCCAAGTGGATTTGGCTTATGGGGCTCGTTTTCTTTAGCCCTTTCTTCCTATTCCTATAGCTGCATATGAGAATACGATGTTCTCTTATTGCACAGAACATATATAGCCAAATATGAAGATTTTACTTGGCTCCTGTAACAGAGAGGAGATATTTCCTGATTGTAGTGGCTTGCAAAATCGAGTTAATTACAGTCGATGATAAAAACGTCGCTTAAACGTACTGACAAGAGAAATGCAGTAACGTTTTAAGACGTTTTCTTAAAATACGAATTTTTAACACAATTTTGTTGAAATTTATGGTGGGGCTAAGCCCCACTAGCCCCTAAGGTAGAGCCGCCCCTGATAAAAAATCAGTTTCGATTTGTACATACAAACACAGATAAATAATACAGATGCCCAGCCACCATGTTAAGAAATCGGACCAATGCAACATTTTCGGTAGCCAAGTTTTCGGCTCTCTAGCCAAGTAATATTGCGCAGCAAATAAATGTTGAGAATTAATATTTACAAAGCAGTCCATTTCCTCAAAAATGTTCGCTCGTGTTCTAGCAACTGTGCAACAATTGGCCTGAAGGAGCGAAAGAAAAGGAAATATACAAATATAGGAACATTACAGCAGTTAAAGAATCTAGGAAGGAGCTCATAATTTATATACAACTTTTTTAATAGGTCCCAAGAAGAAGAAGAGTAGTGTCGAGGGTAGTATGCATGCTTATCACGCAAGGTGTCCGGGTTCAATCCTTCGTCGGTACCTACATTTCGGTGCTACTGTTTTATTTTTCTTTATATTTTTCAGCCTGTTTTTGAGGATTTTTAAAACCCGATGTGGTCCTTGTAAAATAAGCAAATTTCAAGTCAATTATAAATATCGGAAATGCTCCAAAATAAAATCTCGCAAGTCGCAGTCCACGAAGGGAAAAAGTCGTGTTCTGCGGATTGATCAATACCAGCGAACCACTGTATTTTTCCCTCGTTCGCTTCGCTACTTTTTCTAGTATGCGTGAATAATCCCCTTGCGCGTTCTCTTTCCCTTTTTCTGCATCAGTGTATATTGACGCAGAATAGGATGGAACCATTGCAACATTGAAATTCCCTCACGCCTCACTTTCATCCGAGTCGGCGCCCACGAACACCTCGCTGCTCTCGTGTCCTGACGCTCGACCAAGTGGGCAAGTGCAGAGGCTTCAGCTTCGATTCATATTGCTGATGTTGCGGCTCTCGACCAATTGATGCCTGAGGTTGCAAAATGTTTCATTAGTTATTTCTCTCCTATTCTTCCTTATTTGCTTCCTGAGAGATAAAATGTAGCTATAAGCATGTGCCCAAGAAAAAGGCAATTCGGCAACTTTGAAAATTTCTTGCCTATTCGACTGGGCATCTGTATTATTTATCTGTGATACAAATTTGAGTTTTATCATATCAAAATTGATGTGGTCGTTTTTTCCAAATTAAACGATTGTGTTTGAACGTTTTTAGTTAGTAAATGGGTCCATTATGCCCACTTTTGACTGATATCTCCGAGCTCGAATAAAAATATAGTTTAAGTTTTTGCTGGCTTTTGAAAGAATTATATTCTTGATTACCTACATATTTTAATTTGCAGTAATATCGGTTAATAAAAAACATGTTACAAAGGTATGTAGAATAATTACACTGATGTTAACGAAATTTTCATATATAAGTGTTATAAGAAATTAATAAAAGGTATAAAGGAAAGGCACACATACGAGTATACATATGTAAAACGTATTATATATTAAGCAAATATAATATAATATATAGATAGCCCGGTCAAATCGTCATTGTCGCGAAAGGAAACTTTTTTGATCTCAATATACGTAAAAGACGTGGATTTTTTTTACATACACCGAAAGAAAAAATATCAATAATAACTAATCTTTTGTTGATTATCAGCCAATTAATTGAATTAGTTGTTATAACAATTTAAAGTAGTGAAATCAACTAAAATAGTTGAGAAACTAACTAATTTTGTAAATGTTTTTCTCACTGTTTTAGATCTATCAACTAATTTAATTAATTGGCTGAAAAAATAGTTAATTTTGTTGCTCTTTTTCTTTCAGTGTAGATAAATAAAATAAATATATGACATTTCAAAATTCACATCTGCAATCAAATACCTAATAACTAAAATAAATTTTAAATCGGTAGTATAATACCTAATTATGAAAATCTATTTCACAGCAACATATGCTGGATTTTAATACCACGTGTTACTGGCATCTGACTGAGCATCTTTTAGTTAATGTCAGAAGAAGAAGTTGTAACGTAATTTCGTAATTTTTATCCAATTTAATCACAAAATCAAGTGTAACCAGTAAGCATCGAAGGTTTCAGCGTTTCAGGTAATTAAACAAGATTACTCTATCATACATATCTTATGCATTATATTTTATATGAATTTTGAATTTGCGGTGGGTTACAGTACCTTTATCAGTTGTCGAGTTGCGTAAGGTCAGCTCAAAAGGCCAAAACCAAGATCATTGTCAAGTTGAGGTAGACAACGTGTCGTGTGTCGCGCTGCCCAGCTTTTTTCGCCAGTGGCCGGTGTGGGGCGCGTTTGCTTCGATCCACCACTGCTCGATCGCCATTCAATAGTTAGATACTGCGGAGATACAACTCATAAAAGTGATATATTTTTTACCTGGTCACGAGACATGAGGACTGTTCTTATCACTTTAGCAGTTTTAACTCTAGTTCTTAGCGCTAGTGGAACTTTCTTCTTCGTCTCAAAGCAGGAAGTTAAGCTGGTTAAACGTGCCGACATCTTTTACATATACCCGTAAGACATGGATGCATTTAAGGATGTGATTTGATGTTGAAATTTCGATTCTCAGGGATCCTTACAGTGAAAAATCTGCAGCGAAACTGAGTGATATTAGTGGGATGAGAAATAAGGAATCTTTGAAGTTGGTTATTCATGGATACTTCGCAGACATGGATCATATTGCAACTGCGCCTATAAGAAATGGTGTGGATTTGGATTCTGTCTATGAGATTAAAAACCCAACTCATTCAGTTCCACTTGCAGCCTATTTGTCAAGGGGATTTGACGGTCTGCTATTAGCCGACTGGAGGGATGCAGCGCGCTTATTTTACACTGCAACAAGGTTCCTTATAAAAAAAATTGGACTGCAATTGGCGCACGTTTTAGATGATTTCCTCAGGTGAGTTGTTGCTAGATTTGTGAGACCCGGAGATATGTAATATTTATATGAATTATAATGAAATGACGTAGACTGCTTCTCTTCTGGAGACCCAATGTCTTTCTTCTAAACTATCTTATAAAGCCGGTTTTGAATCACGAACTTGACATTTTTTAATATTTTTTGCTTTATATGCTTACCGGCAGTGTTTTGTCTCTCGCGGCTCGGAAATCAGCTGCTGCAGATGCTGTGATTGATACTAACGGATTTGCTTTTTCTATTTTAGCGGTTGAATTTTATTTACATTTTTATACTAATCAACGCATTTTTACACTTAATTAAGATACATTTGGTATTGGTACGACACATGGTTCTCTTTAAGATGTTTTAAAATCTTTGTGGCAGTTATACATATTTTTTGAAGTCAATTTAATTTTTACTTGACTGTAATTAGGTGGTGTACAACTTCAGAATATTATAATGACTAAAATTGCCAATAAAATTTTTGTTCGAACGATTTGGATTATGATATCATGGGATTGCTAAACAAGTAGAACATGGTAAAAATATGTGTCATAGCTGCTTTTTTTTGCAACTAAAAATAACTTAAAATTAGATATATATATATATTGTAATTATAAGTCTAAATAGCCAATTGAAAGTTGTTTGAATTACAAAAGCCTGTACATTATTTTTGGTATATCAATTTTTCGAAATTATTTCTCATTACGAATATTTCGCTTGTAGTTTGTATTAAGTAAGGAATTCTTGAATTATGAATAATAGCCACTAGGCTAAAATCTGGTAATGTAATATTTTTCAAAAATTTATACCTACATACTTACATACATAGATAATATGATATTGAAAAGATTTTTCCTTTTTGTATGTATCTAATAATGTTTTAAAATGTGGTAACATGTCTATTTACATAGGAATTCAATGTTTAACTCTAACTCTGAAGCATTTTAATAACTGGCCGTTTTAATCTTTTATTTTATACTTTTTTATTCTAAGAAGAATTAACTCGTCGTTTTCTTACTTGAATAAATAAGCGAATGAAAACCATAAACATTAATACCCTAAGGCTACAATAAAGGTTTATTTAGGGGGCTCAGGGCAGTGGAGAATGTGGAGGAAAAATTAAGGTATAGACTTTACGGCCTGATAAATATAGGGGTTATCTCGATTAGATTGGGATGGCACAACTGAAAAGGGTATTTCCGACTCGTTATACAACATACTGGAACAGCCGCCCAGACCGTAGTAAGGTTAGCTTTCGTTTGCACGTCTTTGATGTATTTTTCTAACATAGACTTGGTAATTAAGATTTTTTTTTACTAATTTAACTATTTTTAGTATTTTTTTATTTTTATTATTTCTTTAAGGTCGCTGTAGAACTACAATGGTTATTAGCGACCATTTAACGATTTAACATCAGATTTTCTGGTACATTTCTACGATTTTAAGGAACTTTATGGTCTGGTTGCAGTTATCGAGGTTGTTCAACATAATATTCAGGTTATTGGGTAGTTTGGCTCGGTGGTACTGTTCATATTCTAGTAACAGGTGGTGGACGGTGAATCTACAGTTGCATCGAGATAAGAAGTATTATCCTACTTAAAACTATCTTTATTTTTTATCAAAAGCTGCTATTTTTGCAGTTGACCTAAGTTTAACATATGTATTGTGTTTCTTCTTAGATATAATTTAGAATTAGTTATTTTAGTACTTCGAAAAATGCTGTAGGAACTTTAATTAAATGTTAGAAATTAAGAAAATTATAAAAGTTTTTCCGATTGGAGTAGATACTTACGAGCGTATATTATTACGCAGATAACGAATATTTACGTCGTTGTTGTATTTTTTTGTATTCTTTGGACAGCTGCTGGCTGATTTTCTATTGTTCTATTTCAAATCAAACATATGCTACGTTTAAAAACTCTAAACCACACTTATTTTTATGTCTTTTCACTTTCATGTTCAGCATTCATTAAATTTTCCAGAACCCAACAAAATCAAATATATTGACTTTTCAGTAATTGAACAAATGGACTCTGATCTGTACGTTTTTCAAACTACGCTTGTTATCATTTTTCTTTCAAAACGTAAATTTTGTAGAAAAATTCCTGAGTTATGACGCTCCTAAATGTTCTATAGAAAATTGAATAGCTCTTCTGAATTGCTTAATTGTTAAACAAAACCCATAATTTCTGAGTTTGAATAATTTAAATTAATATAATTACTTATGTACACTTTATATTTAGAAGTAGATTCTCGAACTTAACCCCAACATAAGTACATATGTCAGAGTTGTCAGGGGCCATCCATAAATTACGTTACACGAATTTCATGATTTTTGGAGACTCCTTCCCCGTCCATCACATTTGTATGACCTTGACTTCTCCTGATGTGACGACACGTCACATATAGAGTGTAACAAAAGTCTCGGAACGGTCCAATATTTCGGGAAGAACATATCGCATCGGAAATCAAAAATATAGGGATAAAATATTTTTGAAAGAAGTATTCAACTCTACCAACCCTTACTCCCCACCCCAACCCCTGAGGGTGGGGGTGGGGGTATCTTTTGTTTTTCAAATGGGATCACCCATTTTTTTTCTTTTGCAGATTCGGATTCTTCATGAAAAAATACGTAACTTTTGCCTGGAACATTTTTTTAAATTCGGTACAGGGAGTGCGGGGAAGGATGTGAATTGTGTAAAAAAGGTTCCGAAAAGGTCGAATATCTCACGATCTATTACATGGGATCGAAAAATTAAAAAATACGTCTCAAATATTTTGTGAAAAGCTATCCAATTGTACAATTAATATAAAAAAATATTTTAATATTACACGGTTAAAAATTTTGGGGTGAAATCTAATGTTTTTTGTATTGTATATATGACTACACCAGAAAAATATTAAAAACTAATAAATTGTAAATATTAAAACGAGGGATTTAATAATGCTGACATTAGAACTAAGTACATAAAAAATTAAATTTTAAGAAAGTTGATATTGACTGTTTGACTGTTTTGACTGTCAATCGATTTTACCGTTTTTTTTTTTAAAGTAATATATTATATCATATTAAAAATAAATACTAGAAAACTTATACTTAATCCGACTTAATGAAAGTCAATGCCCATCGATATTAGTTTTATAATTGAATACCATAAATATTATACTGTAATACAAAATTTATTACATTTACTTTCAATATTTAACACTAATTAAAATTAAATACAGATTGTATTGCATTTCGGCTGTAATGTTAAGGTAGTATTAAAATTTACTCCAAGATTTTTAAGCGTGTATTAAAATTGTTTACATTTGTAATGTTTTAAATTTTACGGACACAACTTTACAAATGTAGCAAGTCTCATCTTGGAGAGAAAGACAGGTAAGAAGATTTATTTTTAAAGTAAATATTTGTTCTTTTTCAGGTTGTGAAGTAGTGACAATAATGTCAGTGCGCTGTGAATGTGCAGTGCACGGTCGTTCTCTATAGGATTTCAATGAATTTGTGCGGGTGAAGAAGAATTTTCGGGCAAGAGTATTCAACTTTTAATTTTGACATTTTGTAAAAAATTAAGAGTGGAATATTTCGGAAACTATAGCCGATATCACAAAAATTTCTTCCGATCCTTCCGTTTTAGGGCAAAGAGAATGGATATCTGTTCAATTTTATTGAAATCCGAGCGGTGCCGGTGTCGTCAAAATAAGCCTATTTCTTTAGGAGATATAGATAGATATAATATGTACATACAAATATTTTCTCACCATTTTGAAGTGTTTCGTAATGAGAGAAAATGACATGAGGAACAAAAGAATAATCATTATAGTGATTTCGTTTTTGATAAGGACTCTTGCAACCATTAAAGCACATGAAAAACTAAAAAATTGTCCAATAAAAAACAATGTAAAATTTTAATACTCCTTGCCACTGAAAATCAAAGACAGTTTTTTCTTTGTAAGTAAAGCAAAACTAATACTTAATCTGTGTCTATTAATTTGGCTCCTAAGACTTTTCATAAGGCATTTCACAATCCATTAACGAATCGAGATAATTTACATGTGTATATAAGAAAACTTTGATTTAAATCGATCCAGAGACAAAGAAACTTTTTTACCAAAAAAAAAAAGAAAAAAAAAACACGATATTAACATTGACCCAATAATCATTAAGAGCCAATTTTATATGCGGTCCTTATCATCATATGACTGATTCCTATGTGAGATCGTCAGGTGATTCCACGTTTAGAACTCAAAAATAATTAAATTATTTTTGCTATAACAATCTGACGCAGGCAGGCGTCCTCAGTTAATTTGTAGATTAGTAGTTTTAATAAGACATGGACAAGTGGCCTTACTTAATTTGTAGAGAATTAAATTCTGCACAAAATTGATCACAAAATCATTTTACCCTAACTTCGATATTGTTTGAGTTATTTGCTAGGATGAAAATATTTCTGCAGATAACACCGGTCTACATTCAATCATCATTAAAACATAAAGGATCATCATAAAATCTTGTAGCATGGCTTTAAAGAAAGCCTAAATCATTATCTATGAAAATCGATTCGAACAAATTTTTCATGAGTGTGCCTTTGCTATGTTCACTATTCACCATTTATTATATAAGTAATTGGTTTATAGCAAAAAGGCAAATTGATGGATTATTTTGAAGTATTTTAAGGTCAACAGGCAACCGATTGTGCTCGAACACTATTTCATAGATGTTGACATTAATGTTCTTAAAATAATCCAAACTTACTTTTCCATGATCCTCTAACTCGCACAATGGATGGTCTGGATTAGGCTGAACTGGAACCCATTTTCCAACAATTCCGGTAACATAATCGTCATCTGACCAGTCCCAGCCGTACAACACCGTGGCAAAGGAAAGAAGAAACACAAGTTTCAACATTTTATTTCACTATTAATGCGATCGAGCTCGATACTGTTTTTTTTTTATCAAAAGTGACCCACTATATATATCATTTTTTCGCCAGAACAAATAGAAAGGATAACAAACATCTTTTGATGAAGGTGGGAACAGAGCTTTTGTGTTACTCCATCTTGATATGATACTACATTTTCTACTCTTAGAAAACAGATGCTGTGATAAAATGTGTTTAGAATGTGCTGCTTGTGCGAAAAAAGAAACCATTTATTTCTACGAAAATATTTGAAAGCCAAAGAAAATTTTTTTCAGTCCTTACCATTTTCGATCGTTGGAAAAAATGGTTGTTCCATACAAGAACATTGTCCCCAAAATTACGATTTCAATAGCCAAAACTTGTTCAAAATATGATTACTTTTTATCTCCAATGTTTATCAGCCAAAACAATTTTTCGCTTTTTTTTTTAATTGCTTACATTTTAGGTCGATTGTAATTGATCCTGAGTAGCTATTAAAAATTTTAAATTTATCTAAAGTAATTTCACACGCACGTATGTAGTATGTTCTCTCAGTTAAACAGCTCTTGGTCTGTAGAATTGATAGTGAACCACTTTAAAAAAATTAAAAAACAATTCAATGACGTGGTCAAAAACGTTTTGTAAAATAAAACCTTAATTAAGTTGACATATCGTTTAGATGTGGGTATTGAAGTGGTACAATTAGGGAAAATTAAGAATGAAAAGCGGTCAAGGGCATCTCGGGATATACTATGTGTATTCACGCTTTAGTGCAAATAGGCCTTGCACCCTTGCATTTCGTTGTATAAGGTGCAAAAAAATTGGTTGCCATAAAAACAACTATGAAAATTTAAAATTTTGCACTTAGTGCAACGATGCAATGGGATATAAAACAAAGCGTGAATATGCATAATGTATATCGTTATGAGACCAAATGGCTCAAAAGGAAAGCAAAACACTGTCATTTTGCGCAACTTACGGTTCAGCACCATCTGGACTCGAACAGCGAACAAGCGAAAATCTTTTCATCGGGCAGGTTACAAAGCGAAGTATTTCATATGAAATCTACCTAAAAATTGTGAAAAAAAAGATCGAACATAAAATTGTTAGTATTTTTATAAAAATCGCAATGAGACTATTTTCGAGAAATTTTAAAATATAATCATAGTAGTATTTATTTAATAACGGTAGCGTTATTTTTATGCAGTGCAATAAAAATTTGTTGGATGTTCCCTTCTTTGGATAATACAAGATTCCTAATACATTAAACTTAAAAATCATTGCCGATTCAACAGGAAGAAACAACAGCTCAGACATTAGAGATTTTAAGTACATAAATATGGTATAAAAAGGATTATGTAATCCATACGATGAGATAGATATTTCATCGTCAGACACACTCTCGGTCTTTTCGAGAGTGTATTCATTCAGTTATTTTTAGCCAAATGTAAATAACAAAATAAAATTAAAAATTTTAAGTAACCCGGACCATTGACGTATAATATAATGGACCCACTGACATATAGAAATGGACTACTCGATTTGCTGTCTCAAATGGTGCACCCTTTTGACAGTTCTCACCTAAGGAGAGTTCAGATATAGAAGGCATATATTTGTCTATTTTTTTCGCATTGGGCGAGATAGGGGGCTTCAAAAGGCGGCAAATTTAAAAATTATATTTATTTTTACTTGTAACCTGCACGCTTAAATCTGATTCTCCTAAAAGTAGCATCACATCTCAAATAATTTCGCAGCGAGAAGTTTCTGAAATAAGACATTTTTCATTGAAAAATTCTCAGCAAAACGTCGAAATGCTCTCTTCTGGATATGCGGTTTATATCGCTAAACAACTGTTTTAAGAACTCAGAAGTAATAATTAGAGCACTTTTGTGTTTTAGCTGTATTCCCCACTAAATTTAGTTACATTAAAAGGACATAAATGCAATTAATTCCGATATAATTCGCCGCATTACGTCACCCAGGGTTTTTGTGATTTTTGTGAAATTTGTGTCGGTAAATCAGACATAAAATAAAAAGAATTTGCAATATGGGATACTAAAAGACTGATTTTCATAATTTAATTACATAATTTCTGCTGAAAACTTAGAAATTGTGTAAAATTCAGTTGTATCTTAAAAATGGATAATTTCATGTTTGTATTACTTTAAAGGGATTTAAGATACAAAAGGAATTATTTAATAATTTTTGGTGTAATTACTTGATGGATTTATGCAATTAAAATGGACTAATGCCCCAAAATGCATTTGACCACAATTCAAATCTACAGCTGACTGCTCAAAATCCGTTAATTGTGTGAGCAAGAGGGAACGAGAAAGTGCACCATCTCGATATAGGCATTTTGTATGGGACGAGTAGTCCATTTCTATATGTCAGTGAATGGACCGCTCACGTACACGTTTTCCTATAGAAGCGGACGGTGCGATTTTCGCCTTTAAAACTAAAGCCTAAGGAAGCGCGATATCACTCTCGGAGCGTAGTAAACTCCGACTAGTGTGAGTGAAGACAATTTCTGTGTTAGTCAAGTAGTGACGAGGAGAAAAAAACATATTCTCTAAGGAGGGGCATGAAAAGCAATTAAATTGTACAATTGTTATTAGAAATTTAACAATTAATTAACTTCCTTATCATTGACACGTTTTTTATTTGAATAGCACTTTATTCAATAATCGAACAATTTTACAATCTTTAATGTACAAGCCCCTCCGAAAATTCATTTTTAACGCCGTCTATACATTGGACACCCAAAACATTGTGACGTCACATGGTCTTTTAATCCCGATGGCATTTCGTCCCGCTCATTCATCGAGTACCTCTCTTTTTAAGGCCACCCAAATTTTTACTACGCTCACGTATAGGGATTTTACACGATACAGCATTTCCTTAGGCTTTATCTTCAAAGATTTTCGCTCCCTCTCTTTCGCTCTGTGGCAGTGACAGTTCGTGAAATGACGTAAAATTAATGTTCTATAATGTCAGCAGGCTGAATTGCCGTTAAAGATTTTCTCTGACAATTCTCTGGAGAATCCTAATGAGCTGTTCCAGGCTTCTAATCTTGACAGAATTCATTTCCAACGCATCATAGAAAGAGGAGCCTAGACTGCAGTATCTGCGTATCGCAAGAGCTGGGCATTGGGAGAGGAAGTGAAGGATACTTTCCTCCTCCTCTTCATTAAGGCAGCTTCTGCCTTCAAAGGTACATTAAATAAATTTGTTACAGTTTTAAGAATTTTATTAAGAAAGCTCAATGCAAACAGAGTTTTGCGAGTTCTTTTCATTTCACTCCGCGGAATGTAGAAAATGGGTATTCGTTTATTTTATCTGAGTTAGTGATATTCTTTATAAGCTAATTATAGATATGGTTCTTATCTATTTCTAGCTCTTTATGATGATGATTTGATTCAGAACGAACAAGCGCGCCAATTTGTTGCTTATGCTTTGGGGTATGCAAACAGTATTTAAAGTATGGGATGATATTTTTGCAGGTACAATTAAAGTTTTGTGATTCTATAGAAAACGTTCCTGATTATGACTAAAGTTTATTTGAATTAAGATTAGTTTTCTTTATCAACAGTTTAATTTTAAAAGTAACGACAAGTTGGCTGTCCGACAATAGGGGACGTTTTTGAAAACGTCCTTTTTTCTATGTTAATTGTTCCTTAGTATCTACTACATTTAAAGTAACATTTGAGACTGCTAATATATCTGTGTTGATTAGGTATATAGTTGAGAGCTTATCAAAGTAAAATAAACAAATTAGACAATTACTCATTTTTTTGATATTTTTTATTCTTAGTGTCCGGTTCTTGGGGACTTCCCCCTATACATATTTTACAATTTTTTCAGATTAAATTAATTAAGACTGAAAACAAATTAAAAGAATATTGTTGTTTCGGTACTTATTAACGTTGTTTACATAGAGTCGGTGTTTTTATAATCCATACTTTATCAATATTCTTTTTATTTGTATTCTGGTTTCATTTTATTTACTTAGTGGTCCCCCGACTTGGCGACGCTTATCTTAAATATATTAATAGGTTCTTTTCTTTTAATGAAGTTAAAAGGCCGAGAAAAACATTTTATTTTTATACTTTTTAGATTTTTTTTTGTGTTGGAGGTTACTTAAAAGGTTTAATTTTTTGTTTATTTCATTCTTTTTAAATTACTCGTGGACCTTAATTTTGATAGATAACTATTTAAAATACATTTTTCTTTAATACTATTAAAGAGTTTGGGAGTGCAACAACACACGTTTTGAGTTTAACACTAAACGTAATGACCGGGGTGTGAGTCTTTGCTAATCTTTTTATCTTCAATCTGAAGGTAAAACAATTTGCAAAGATGAGGGGTGAGTCATGCTGTACGTTTAGTGTTAAGATCCCTACCGCAGCCAAGGAAAAGAGCTGATGACCTTGAAACGCCTGAACAGATCTTCATAAATTGTAGTTAAGAACCATCTCGATCACATCAGCTTTCAAATAAAAAAAAAAAAACGCATCATAATCTGTCCATTCGTTTAGGAACCATGGTTCTGCAGATACAATGCCACAAGCAGATACACACTCACACAGACACACAGACAGTCACAGGCACGTCAAAATTCAGATCAAAGAGTAAAGGATAGGACATTAGAAAATTTAGGTGCGAAGCAATTCCCGTGTTGTGTTAGTTAGTTTACGTTTTGGTGTGTGTGCACAGTGCCGCCAAAATAATTAGAAAGAAGAAAAAAGGGGCACTACGCCAACATGTATCACAGCCCCACTGTGCAGTTTTTATACGCGGCGTCACTACGGTAGCCCCCCACTATCACGCCTTGGTAAAGGCATTTTTGACAAGAGGCTCCGGCGCTTTCTCGTTAACTCTTATGTGAAAAACGAATTCCCCTTCGAGCTCTGAAGAGGGAAAATTGCTTCACTCACGTACACGGATTTTACACGAAAAGTCCTATCCTGTACTCTTTGATCTCAGCGTCAAATTTATAACCAAAGATAATGTACTCAAATAAGATGTGACACTCTTTATACAAGCGCAAAGCTCTAACCCAAATGCAATTCCGAAAAAAAAATTTTGCCTTAGTGCAGGCAGTAAAGAACTACTGCCTGCCATTCCTTATATAAATTCCAATAAGAGCGAACGAGACAAAAGTAATGGGCTCACCTACGGCGCTTACACTGTAAACAATAATGTGAGCGTTTTTTCTACACGCGTTTTTAAATTGCGCTTTAGATGGACTGCCTGCGTGCGGTCTTGGTATTAGTGCCCGTCCCTTCCATGTTCCAGGTATAGGGATGGCCTGGAATTGAAAAAGGGGAAGAGGCAGGACACACGCATTTGCCTTAAATACGGATGCGGTTCCCAGCGGGCAATGGAAACATACCATGATGCAAGCTGTACACATTCCCTGGAAGGTGGGGATGCATACCTCCTAATTGGACACTTCATAGGACATTTACGTGTGCATGTCCTTGGGAGGAAGCAGTTAAAGCTTTTTGGTGTGCTCTCCCTAGCGTATAGCTTTACTGCACTGCTTCCCCCAGGCGGACAAGCGATTGACTTGGAAGCAATAGAAATAATTTTTAGAAGACTTAGTTTTTTTCGGGCCAAAAACTACTGATTCCAAGTTCATCTTATTGGAAGGCCTGACCAAATTTTCCGCTGGGTTTGTTTACATTTTTTCAATATGCGATTTGAGTGGACTGTGTGCGTGCGTGGCGAAAGTACGCCGGGTGGGCTTGAATTTTTTCAACTTAACCAAGCTAATATGAGAATAAGAATTTATCTTGCAATGATATGAGAGTAAGGATTTAGAAAAATCAATGATAAGTGATAAATGGAATGCATTTATAGAAAAGTGGTAAAAAAATATGAGGCGCCCTGTACAGTGTTTCAATTCTCGGTCCATTTCCACCCCATTTCCACCCAAATTTTTATCCCTTTCTTACAGATTACTCCCTTATTACTATCTAAATCTGAAGTTCGTTTGACTAACGGTACCAAGGTCGAATTTTTAAAAGAAAAAATTTCGCGAGTGTCATATCTTGTTGTAGCTAATCTTTGCTTATAACATCCCTATTTTTGCGTCAAGGGTTAAAAAAGAGCTTTGCGAATCGCAATAAGAGAACTTCAGAGGGTATGCAATAGAAAAACGCCGTAAAATATGCAACCTTCAAAAACATTTCAATATAAAGTTTCTGGAGACGTCGCTCGAGGTGAGATCGTTCGTGTTCGACGAACTGTTTAACTTCATTTGCTCTAGATAAAGTTCTTGTCTTTATTTTTCTATGATAATATGCATTTGAAACGATCGTTTCGTTTGATCAAAGAAAATATAAACAAAGAATTTGCACCCGGTACAAGTTCGTGCTCTACTAAATTCTCGATGCAATGGGCCTTGTGCCGGCGCAAGGGGATTTGTAAAGGGGAAATCTTGCGTTCAGCCACAGATAAATAACTATACAGATGTCGCCTCGGCATAGGAAAACAAGAACGCATTTCTGCTCCTGTCGTTATAAACAAGTTCGGGTGAAAATGTTTCAGCAATATGAATCGAATTTGGAGCCTCTGCACTTGCCCACTTGGTCGAGCGTCAGGACACGAGAGCAGCGAGGTGTTCGTGGGCGCCGACTTGAATGAAAGTGAGGCGTGAGGGAATTTCAATGTTGCAATGGTTCCATCCTATTCTGCGGCAATATACACTGATACAGAAAAAGGGAAAGCGAATGCGCAAGGGGATTATTCACGCATACTAAAAAATTAGTGAAGCGCGAACGAGGGAAAATACAATGGTTCGCTTGTATTTGATCAATTCGCAGAACTAGACTTTTTCCTTCTTTGGACTGCGACTTGCGAGATTTTATTGTTGGAGGATTTTAGATTTTCGATATTTATAATTTACTTGGAAATTTGCTTATTTTACAAGGAGCACAGCTGGTTTCAAGACTCCACAAAAACAGGCTGAAAATATATATAAAAGTAAAAAAAATAGCATCCAAATCTACGTACCGAGGAAGGATTGAACCCGAGCGCCTTACGTGATAAGCAAGTCTGCTAATCCCGACACTACTCTTCTTCTTCTCGGACCGTATTAAAAAAGTTGTATATAACTTATGAGCTCGCTCATAGATTCTCTAACTGCTCTAATGTTCCTATATCTGTATATTTCCATTTCTTTCGCTCCTTCAGTTCAATTGTGACATAAGTTGCAATAATATCTAGCAACCTACTTGGCTGCGATTTGCTGCGCAACATACTTGGTTATGAGTCTGGCTACAAACTTGGCTATGAGGACGATTTACTTGGCTATTGGAAATGTTGCTACCGTGCCTCTTTTTTAACATGGCATGCGACATCTGTATAGTTATTTATCTGTGGTTCAGCTGAATAGCAACAGTAGCTGAGGCTTTAAGGCCGGAACAGAATGTGTAGCTGTAGCGTGTGGTACATGTAGTACCACAAAAGCTGTCAAAAGTACAGACTGCAGACAGAGATAACTAACAAGTAGATATGAAGCGGCGCATCTTAGTGCGGCACAAGATTTTAAAGCTCTGCCGGAGAGCCTAAATGTGCCCAAGTTAAAGTTTTGTTGCAAAGCTCGATTTCCTGTTCCTTTCCTTTCCTTAATAAACAAGTTCGGGTGAAAATGTTTCAGCAATATAAATCGAAGTTGAAGCCTCTGCACTTGCCCACTTGGTCGAACGTCAGGACACGAGACCAGCGAGGTGTTCGTGGGCGCCGACTTGAATGAAAGTGAGGCGTGAGGGAATTTCAATGTTGCAATGGTTCCATCCTATTCTGTATCAATATAAACTGATGCAGAAAAAGGGAAAGAGAATGCGCAAGGGGATTATTCACGCATACTAGAAAAAGTAGCGAAGCGAACAAGGGAAAAATACAGTGGTTCGCTGGTATTGATCAATCCGCAGAACACGACTTTTTCCCTTCTTGGACTGCGACTTGCGAGATTTTATTGTTGGAGCATTTCCGATATTTATAATTGACTTGAAATTTGCTTATTTTGCAAGGAGCACATCTGAGTTTTAAAACTCCACAAAAACAGGCTGAAAAATATATAGAAAAATAAAAAAGTAGCATCGAAATCTAGGTTCCGAGGAAGGATTGAACCCGAGCGCATTGCGTGATAAGCAAGTCTGCTAACCCCGACACTACTCTTCTTCTTCTCGGACCGTATTAAAAAAGTTCTATATAACTTATGATCTCCCTCATAGATTCTCTAACTGTTCTAGCGTTCCTATAACTGTATATTTCCATTTCTTTCGCTCCTTCAGATCTTAGTTTTAAAGAAATTTATGAAGCTAAACGTAAACTGAATGTGCCTCAGAGATTCTGGCAATGTTGCTGACAAAGAGCTTTCTATCAGGGGGCCATCAGCTCGTTATTAACAAAAGTTTCGTTCGCGCTGTTTTACATTGCGAGTTCACATCTACTTGTCAGTTATCTCTGCTGCAGATATCCGCATATAAGCCGTCACAATGTGTAGCTGTAGCTGTAGCTGTAGCTAATAGTTGTAGCTGTAACTGAAAGTAGAACTTTCTACTTTCCGCTACAGCTACAAGCCACACGGTATGTAATCAGTCAGGAAAAAAGAGGTATTATCGTTCATGTACGAATAAGGGACTATTTGTCTTTATGATTTTTCGTATAAATTGCATTATTAGTTGCTTACAATTTTTAAGGCATCGCGGTGTAATTTGCTTTAAAATTTAAATTATAAAATTAAAGAATTTATAATTTGGAACGTAATCTATTGGCCTAATCTATAGAATATGATATGGCCAAATTTATTCATCTCTTTAAAAAACTTTTAAATGCAATTTACAAACTTACCTTTGCATCTTTTTGTAAATTGGGAAATTGTTTGCAAAGTTTACCTGAAATAGGAAGAAATAATTCAATAAACATTTCATATTCTTGGAAATATCCCTTTCCTGGTGAAATTTTTACCTGAATTACCTTTTCGGAAAAGGATTAATTCATAACTCTTCCCTTCAATGTAACAATCGAAATGAACTACACGCTAGGCGCTACACCATTCTGAAGACAGAAATAACCAGAATAATACGCTTCAGGTAACTTTGCTCGCAATATTTTATCATTTATGCTAAGTTCGTAATGCTTTTATTATATAGTTATCTCTCAGTTTTCAGATATCCTTATATCTTATATCTTTATAGCTTCATGACATATTCTTCGATTAATGCAATTTATGCAAATAATTAAGTAACCTTCAAAGATTTAAATTGATCAATTCTTTGTTTGCTTTGTGAATATCAATGTTTGTTTTGTGTACCGGGTTTGATTATTGGACCACTCCTCAGGATAAAAATGTCTGCCATTTATTGTATTGAGTACTGCGGATAACAATAAAATTGAATGTATTTTTATCTTTATTTCTATGACATGAAACAGAATAAGGTGAACTGAACGAGTTCTTATTTATTTGGTATACAAGAATCCCGTGAAGTGACATGGGAAAAAAAGTGAAATCTTTAATTTCGCTCATATTCATGTTAATTATAGTCCTTGAGGATAAAAAATAATAATTCTTTTTTTTTCTTGTATGAGAATTTTATATTTTTATTTATTTTTTTGGATAAAGTCCTTGCTGTATGTGTAGATACAATCGTCGTCGTTAAAAACTATTGGAATATAAAATTTCAACCAATTACATCTGATCACTGACATATAGAACTGGACTGCCAATCGACGGTCGAAAAGTGAGACCATTTTAAGTGGAAATGCAAACCTTTCTAAGTGGGGATGCAAGCCTACCTTAGAAAACTCATGCTATAAAAACACATTAAATTATTTGCAATGTATGGTAAAATAAAGAAAATAAATAAATATAAGTTGTCACAAAACAGCCCCTTTCAATTCGCCCTATATTTTGAGTAATTGTTAAAAAACATTACCACACCAACCAGCTCGGGGCCGGAAGAACACAAGAATCAGATATATAAAAACATATTCTATTTTGTCTTACATATGCATTTCGCCTGGGGGCCGGATGGGGGAAAGAGATAGGAATCTTATGTCAAAAAGTCGTCTTAGTTTTGAGGTGCGATTTTGCATTGGACTGGCAGTCCAGTTCTATATGTCAGTGCATCTGATAATTTCAAAGAAAATATATCTTTATTTTGCGGGAAGACATCAGTGTGAACTTTTGAATATTTCTATGTCGCCTGTTGCCTATTGGAATGACAATAGTGGTTATTCATGAAATGAGGCGACAGTCATTACAATTTTGAATCATTATATTTTTTTAAATTTATTAAAGTGTATAAATATTTCGAACCGTGGACTTTAGTGAATAGTCTTTTTAATAGGTATGTTTTCAAAACACGATTACTTTACTAAAAAATGAAAATTTACATATTTTTCCTCCTAACTTTACTGTACTGGTATAAGTAAGTGCATAACTTTTGTTGTGGTCAGGGACTCTAAGTTCCTAACATCTCACGGAAATAAATTTTGCCGACGCCTATGGGCTCAGGCTTCGGGTGGCCCCCTAAATTTTGGCCGAATTTACTCGGCGGCGATGGCAATTCCCGCTCGCAAAACCGTTCTTTGGGTTTCGGGCGAAGAATTTTGGTCGCTGCCAGGCAGCAAATTTGCCCAAAAATTCGTCGGCCGAAACTCAATGAACGGTAAAAGTAGAGCTGAAATCCTGCGACCGAGCGAAGGCGAGCCCGCCAAAAGTTCGATATTTCTCGGTCGCATAGAAAAATTTCCGGACCGAGCGCGGTGCAACCCAAAAATTCTCGAGTCGCGAGGGCCTTCATGTATCCGCGCCGTGAGCGACGGGCTTGCCTTCGCCTCGGTCGCAATTGTTCGCGCCTCCTGGTCCGTTGCCGGCGCCGGGCTGCCGGCTCAAGGCCCGCGCCCATAGAGTCCGGAATTCGTCCGACTGCGGAAAACGTAAGTTGAACTACATGCTTTCTTATGGGGGTGCACCCATAGAAACGCGCTACCGCAGTCGCGGCCGGATTGAAAAGTTGAACATTTCTTAACTTTTGATCCGTACTACATGCGGCAAGGAAAGCTTCCAGCGAAAGTTTCTAAACTTTGAAAACATCTTGAAATATTAAACACTGGACTGCTGGTCCCGAGATATAACAGAAATCGGTTCGTGGCAATTTAATTATTTGTTATTTAGTTGTGTTTAAACATAATTGTGCGGGTTTTTGAGCATTTTAATTTGCGTGGTTTGCTTAAATGGTTTGGGCCTTCGCTAGCAGTCCTGTCAGTGACCTGATAAAATGGGTCGCACCTAAAAGCGGCGCCTTCCCTGCAATAAAATCAAACATCCATCGTTTTCTTTTCAATAAAATTTGCTTCTTGATTGTTTTTTTAATCTTAATTTGCCTTTGGGAGATAAAGCTTGCCGCAGAAATTCCGGACTCTATGGGCCATACCTCTGTTTTCCGGACGTCAATAGCTTTAAGCTTACCGGAGTCGAGCAAATTCCGCACAAATTCCGGACTATATGGGCGCGGGCCTTCACACACTCCTCGGTGCTGGCGTGCAGCTAGCGCTGAGAGTGTGTGAGTAGGCAGCTCGGTTTCGGCAAAGACTATAGAGCCTACAAAGACTGTTCACTCCGGCAATTATCTCCTTATCTTTTTGTGACCTTAGTACCGTTATTCCACCCAACCCCACAATTTTGTCAGAAGTCGATAGCATGCTTAAGCGCTGCGGTGCAAAAGAGATGAAAAATGGGGAGGCGGAACTTGGAACTTGGAGGAATTGATACAGTCTTACAGGGTGCCAAGAAAATATGAACGAAAAACTGTTTTATAATTGAGTCTTTATGCCACAATTTATTGTTAATTCAATTTATATTTGAGCATAATTTTTTTGGAAATCTAGAAAAACAATTGGCCCAATAAGCCACAATTTATCATACATTAACTAAAAACTCAATATAAAAGAGTCACCCTGTCCTGTAAAGCGAACCACGCTCTAGCTCGCCTCACCATACAATCGCATTTGCTTCCCGTGCAAAACAAGCCCGCATAAGAAAACCTGTGGTGAAAAAACGTAAACGAAAGTAATCTGTGTACGCCTTGAATGTGTGAGTGAGCCATTCGATTTCTGACAGTTCCTATATGAAAAGCACGGCCGGGCCGGCACCAACACAATGCCAGAAAAAGCAATGCTAAACAAGCCCGCACCATAATAGGTGAACTCTGGTTTCATTGTGTGTGCGGCGATTTTGATTGTTGCCGTCCTTATTCTTTACTAGGCAATTTAAATGGGAATTCGGACTAGGAACAAACAGGGAAAGATTCCTTGTCTTACTAATGGGAAAATTTTTTGTTTTATTTTTCCCAAAATGGGCTGTGGTAGGGATAACTGCGCCGCAAAAATAGAGTGAACATTCTTTGTAAGGTAGTTCCATATTCTTTGGTTTCGGCTAACGGATCGGGAGAGTTCGGCCGTGGGGATCGGCGCGTGACTCAGGGAGTCGAATTTGGAACACGGAGCCGAGCGGACGCAGAGTTTTTTTAGATCGCGAGGCCGGGAAAGTGGGTCGAATTTGGATCGAACAACGGGCGAAAAAAAAAAAAGAAAAAGGAAATTGCAGGAGATGACATCCGCCGAGCCGGGCGTGAAGAAAATTCGGGAAGGAAAACGAGAATTATCGCCGGGAAAGTCGGAAAAGTGTTGCCCGTGTTTGTGAATCATCCTTATCGCGACATTTTAAGCTGAAAAGACTGTACGAAAGGAAAAGAAATTTTCGTTAATTCTATTTGGCCGCCTGAAGTGAATGATTAATAAGACCTACCTCATGTTGTAATTGATGTAATGAAGCTGGGAATGTACTAGTTTAAGTATTAAGCGACCCGATTGTTTGTGCGAAACTCAAAAATGGTATAAACTTGCCCGTGCCTGCGAAATATCCTAGAATTACGGTAGTGAGAAAATCTAAATCAAACTTAACAACAGAAAAATTATTAGCATAATACAAGTGAAAATAATTCTTTTACTGACCTTCGGGTTTATTTGAAACCGATCCTGGGGAGAGAACCCTAAGACAATAAATTAAAATTAACGTCAGTGACTCTAACCTAAGTGGCAATGTAGCATTTCAATTTTTTTTATTTTATTTTATGTCGCTTGTTTAACTTTCCCCTTTGGGGCGTCCAAAGACAGCCGTGAGTTGCCTGAAGAGGCATAGAATTAAGTAAAAATAATTACTCAGTCGATAAAAGACGTAAACTGTTGAAGACTTAAATAAAAAGTGAAAGAAAATAATTCATGCTAAACCAATCGAAACTAAACTAAACTTACCCGCAATTTAGTTGGTGAACCTGGAAATAAAAAAGGCTTTTGTGAATAAATTAAGACAAATTAAGAAGAATTCGGTGTTCTAAACTTACCAGTGATTTGACTTGCGAACCTAAAAAAAAAAAAAAAAAAAAATTTAATGCATAAATTAAGAATTAATTGGTGATTTATAACTTACCTTTAAACTCAACCTAGTGTGGGTGCCCCTAACCATAAACTGACCTAGTGAACCTAAAATTGGAAAGAAAAAAAAAAAAAAAAAAAAAAATATTTCACGATTGGGAGCCCTCTATGCACCACGTCGGGGCCAAAGAAATTGAAGAGGCAGGGTGCCAACGTTGGATACACAAAAACGAAAAAAAAAGAAAAAAAAAAACAAACACCCCCCCGTAGGGGTTTCAGCAGTAACAGCAGCGAATACATCCTCCACCGTATCACCGACAGCAGCAGCATTTCTTCGTCGACCTGGCGGCCGCCCATCAGTAGACCTAAGCTTATAAGGTTAGTCTTCTAATACTATTCCCTTGTTTATATTAACGTAATCATTTAGCTTGTAAGGGACCCTGCTTGAATGTTCCGTTAATTGTACCAGGGATCCCAGGGACTTAATTTGAATATAATTATTAGTTTTACCGGGCCCTTTAGCTATAAGATCAATAATTTCAGATGGCTAAGTAGTAGGTACGCGATAGGCTTCGGGTAAATTTAGCATACTATAACCTTTTGAACAAATACATAAAATTCGATATCATGTAGACTCTACTAATTATTCTAGCTGTATGGTTAAGATTTCTTTTCTTTCGGGTAATAAGTCGCCTTAAAACTTTAATAATAATTTTCGCGCAAATTATTGTTGTTTTCTAATAAATTTGTTAATTTGGAAGTCGTGAAATAATGATGCCACTATGTCAAACTAATTAACTGCCTTTTTACTCCTTAAACTCTTCCCTTCCCCTCGCTCTCTTTCAGCCTCGTCGTCGATGAATTTTCAAGGGACCTCCCCATAATTGTTTTGGCCAAGGGGAGGTCATCAGGGTGGTTGGGGCTAGGCCAGGGGGGTTCATTCCACCCGAACCCCCCCTGAGAGTCAATCACGGGCAGTTGCAGGGGTTCATCCCGCACTGTCCTTTTCCACCCCTTTGGCCTACGGGTCTTCCATGTTCGCGAGAGAATTTTTTCGTTGTTGCTGGTGGCCGTTCCGGCGGCTAAAAGCGGTTTTCGGCAAACCCCCCCCCCCCCCCCCCCCCCACACTACCGCCTAATGCTAGCCATGCCAGCTCTCGCGGCCGCCTACCGCCGGACGGGGTGCTTTAGCCGGGCCCCCGAGTCCCCAGTCATAACACTTTAGGCTCTTTTCAAACTTAGTCAAATTACAAATGCTAAAACTTAATAGTTATAAAACATTGATTATATACAAATAGATAAGTAAGCTTGGAAATTTTAAGTTTTAAGGCTGTCACGTTTGGTGCGCCACTATCGTTTTCGGTAAAAATCCTAGGGTTTTGGATCGAATCAATGATATTTAAGTAGCTTTTTAAAATAAAGCTGGACAAATTCAGAAAGCTCAGACATTAGTTTGCTAACCATGCGTTTGCGGGACATGAGATGCAGGGAGTGTGCCCCACTTCATTTTCGAAAGCTGTTTCTATCATTTTTATCTGAAAAACTGCATACATTCTCATAATTAAATGAAACTGTGATTGATGGTGTAAGCTGTGTTCCATTGGGCTGTGTAAAGTACTCCCGAGTACTTTCTCTATGGAACGCTACTTTGATCGTCAGGAGTAAAATATAAATTCAAATTCTGACATTTTATCGTATTATATTTGTTGCTCTGATTGTGCCTTATTTATTAAAATGGAAATATTTATATATAAATATGTTTTGCTGCCTATATTACTTAAATTTTATTATTTGAAGGCTCCAGAATAGCTAAAGCTTGAATCAACAATGCGAAAAAAGCTATTATTTCCATGCAAACCTAGTACAAAAACCACAATCCATCTGGCGGGAAAATGTGGCGAAACTACTCGCCAACTAGAGCTAGAGTAGTTGAGCGTAGCCAGAAGTACTTGGGAGTATTTTACACAGCCCAATGGAACACAGCCCAATGGAACACAGCTAATTTTATCTATGGATAGTCAAAATCCTTGGATATGTATTGTAAATTGGCTAATATGAGTGCTGTTTAGCTTCCATGGCAGGAAGACTCCCCTTAAATTTTCATTCTCATTTTGAGGGTTTTGCGATTCGGGCTTATTTTTTGAGCATTCTTGCGATTTGATAATTTTCTCTGTTGCCGACTTGGATTTTGTATAGTTTTTTGATTTTGATATTTCTGCATTGGAATTGGTATTATTGGCTGGATACTTGATTTTCTTTTTTTAAAAAAATTGGCTTTTCTCTTGAGCTTGTTAAGCCATTGATTTGCTTTTAAGTCAATCTAGTTTTTGACTTTGATTGCCTTGTATATTGTTGAAACCACAACAATACAATGAATAAATATTGTTGTTGTTACAAAAACTGTACAAATGTGCATTGTCCTGGTTCCTTTTTAACCTTTTTTAAGGTACCAGATGATTGCAGACGCTATATTTGGCTAAACCATTCTGGTGATCCTTATTTGCAATTGGGAATTAATGCTAATAAAAAACTTTATTTTTGGGAAATGCATTTTTCTGAATATGATGTAAAAACCTATTCTGACAGAAAAGTATTAAAGAAAACGGCAATTCCGAAGGTTTTCGATGGACAAATTTGCCCTTGTACGGAAAACCATGGAATGTTGTCAGATATGGCAATATGTGCAAAAACTAGTATAATAAAACCCTTAAACGGAAGCGTAAACCTGCACTGTCTCATATTGATAACAACTTATCGATCACAATGTCCGAAGTTTCTCAAGATAATGATTCTGAGGAAGAACTTGTGGTAAAAAGGAGTCCTCATGATAAAACCTATAGCAGGTGTTGCAGTATCCCTCACATTTCGGAAACAGTAGAAATATCGCAGTCTCAATTTCCTTCACCTACAAGAAATTTAAAATGTAATGAAAATGAACCCTCCATTAAAAAATCTGTACCTTTTTATGTGTACCAGTCGCCTAAGAAGAGTAGGAAACCAGAAGAAGGAAAAAGCATTTTATTACCTCTCTTAAACACTTTGTTGGAAAATAAAAGCGAAGAAGTAAAAATATTTGTCAAAAGCCAGTTATTCCACAAAAAAAAAGGTCATTGGTTGGAAAGTGAAAAACAAATTGCTTTGCAGTTCTTTTACAAATCACCTGCTTTATACAAGGAAATGATAAAATTGGGATTTACTTTGCCCTCAGTAAGCTCAATTCAAAAGTGGCATTCTCTTATAAGGTTTGATACTGGACTATCTCAAACTATTATAGAAATGTTAACAAAACAAATTTCTGATATTTCTATTGACAACCGCCGTTGTATATTGTTGTTTGATGAAATGTCCAGTAAAACCGAACTGGAATACAACATCAAGGATGACTTAGTTTTTGGTTTTGAGGACTTAGGACTCATAGGGCGAAGGAAAAAGACTGCATCAAGCATTTTGCTTCTTATGATCCGTGGAGTAAATGCAAATTGGAAGCAATGTGTGGGCTATTTAGCTGGTCATGTCGCCAATTAAACTTTTAAAAACTATTGGAATATAAAATTTCAACCAATTACATCTGATAATTTCAAAGAAAATATATCTTTATTTTGCGGGAAGACATCAGTGTGAACTTTTGAATATTTCTATGTCGCCTGTTGCCTATTGGAATGACAATAGTGGTTATTCATGAAATTAGGCGACAGTCATTACAATTTTGAATCATTATATTTTTTTAAATTTATTAAAGTGTATAAATATTTCGAACCGTGGTCTTTAGTGAATCGTCTTTTTAATAGGTATGTTTTCAAAACACGATTACTTTACTAAAAAATGAAAATTTACATATTTTTCTTCCTTTACTTTACTGTACTGGTATAAGTAAGTGCATAACTTTAGGCTCTTTTCAAACTTAGTCAAATTACAAATGCTAAAACTTAATAGTTATAAAAGCTTCAAGGAACACCAAATCAAAAAATGCTGGTAATAAATCAACTAAACTTAATGGTTTTTTTTTTTAACTTTATTTTTGCCCCACAGCTTCTAAAAATCTGAATAAAAAATCAGTTTCGATTTGTACATACAAATTTGAGTTTTATCATATCAAAATTGATGTGGTCGTTTTTTCCAAATTAAACGATTGTGCTTGAACGTTTTTAGTTAGTAAATGGGTCCATTATGCCCACTTTTGACTGATATCTCCGAGCTCGAATAAAAATATAGTTTAAGTTTTTGCTGGCTTCTGAAAGAATTATATTCTTGATTACCTACATATTTTAATTTGCAGTAATATCGGTTTATAAAAAACATGTTACAAAGGTATGTAGAATAATTACACTGATGTTAACGAAATTTTCATATATTAGTGTTATAAGAAATTAATAAAAGGTATAAAGGAAAGGCACACATACGAGTATATGTAAAACGTATTATATATTAAGCAAATATAATATAATATATAGATAGCCCGGTCAAATCGTCATTGTCGCGAAAGGAAACTTTTTTGATCTCAATATACGTAAAAGACGTGGATTTTTTTTACATACACCGAAAGAAAAAATATCAATAATAACTAATCTTTTGTTGATTATCAGCCAATTAATTGAATTAGTTGTTATAACAATTTAAAGTAGTGAAATCAACTAAAATAGTTGAGAAACTAACTAATTTTGTAAATGTTTTTCTCACTGTTTTAGATCTATCAACTAATTTAATTAATTGGCTGAAAAAATAGTTAATTTTGTTGCTCTTTTTCTTTCAGTGTAGATAAATAAAATAAATATATGACATTTCAAAATTCACATCTGCAATCAAATACCTAATAACTAAAATAAATTTTAAATCGGTAGTATAATACCTAATTATGAAAATCTATTTCACAGCAACATATGCTGGATTTTAATACCACGTGTTACTGGCATCTGACTGAGCATCTTTTAGTTAATGTCAGAAGAAGAAGTTGTAACGTAATTTCGTAATTTTTATCCAATTTAATCACAAAATCAAGTGTAACCAGTAAGCATCGAAGGTTTCAGCGTTTCAGGTAATTAAACAAGATTACTCTATCATACATATCTTATGCATTATATTTTATATGAATTTTGAATTTGCGGTGGGTTACAGTACCTTTATCAGTTGTCGAGTTGCGTAAGGTCAGCTCAAAAGGCCAAAACCAAGATCATTGTCAAGTTGAGGTAGACAATGTGTCGTGTGTCGCGCTGCCCAGCTTCTTTCGCCAGTGGCCGGTGTGGGGCGCGTTTGCTTCGACCCACCACTGCTCGATCGCCATTCAATAGTTAGATACTGCGGAGATACAACTCATAAAAGTGATATATTTTTTACCTGGTCACGAGACATGAGGACTGTTCTTATCACTTTAGCAGTTTTAACTCTAGTTCTTAGCGCTAGTGGAACTTTCTTCTTGGTCTCAAAGCAGGAAGTTAAGCTGGTTAAACGTGCCGACATCTTTTACATATACCCGTAAGACATGGATGCATTTAAGGATGTGATTTGATGTTGAAATTTCGATTCTCAGGGATCCTTACAGTGAAAAATCTGCAGCGAAACTGAGTGATATTAGTGGGATGAGAAATAAGGAATCTTTGAAGTTGGTTATTCATGGATACTTCGCAGACATGGATCATATTGCAACTGCGCCTATAAGAAATGGTGTGGATTTGGATTCTGTCTATGAGATTAAAAACCCAACTCATTCAGTTCCACTTGCAGCCTGTTTGTCAAGGGGATTTGACGGTCTGCTATTAGCCGACTGGAGGGATGCAGCGGGCTTGTTTTACACTGCAACAAGGTTCCTTATAAAAAAAATTGGACTGCAATTGGCGCACGTTTTAGATGATTTCCTCAGGTGAGTTGTTGCTAGATTTGTGAGACCCGGAGATATGTAATATTTATATGAATTATAATGAAATGACGTAGACTGCTTCTATGAACTTCTGGAGACCCAATGTCTTGCTTCTAAACTATCTTATAAAGCCGGTTTTGAATCACGAACTTGACATTTTTTTATATTTTTTGCTTTATATGCTTACCGGCAGTGTTTTGTTTCTCGCGGCTCGGAAATCAGCTGCTGCAGATGCTGTGATTGATACTAACGGATTTTCTTTTTCTATTTTTAGCGGTTGAATTTTATTTACATTTTTATACTAATCAACGCATTTTTACACTTAATTAAGAAGTTTTAAAATCTTTGTGGCAGTTATATGTGTTGAAGTCAGACGCCACTTACTACTTAATCAAATAACGTATGATGAAGTGTTATAATGCATTAATACCTAGAATTTAAACGTAAATATCTTGAAAGTGTTTCTTTCCATTCGTAACTCCCCGAATAAGAAGCAAACACTTTTCTTATTGAAATGACGCAACTGCTTCAATCTACAAATATTTATGTATATTCTTACAATTTGTTATATTTCTAAGCCTAAGTAGGCAAGTTTAATTTTTACTTGACTGTAATTGAGATTAAGTGGTGTACAACTTCAGAAAATTCTAATGACTAAAATTGCTAGTAAAATTTTTGTTCGAACGATTTTAATTATAATATCATCGGATTGTTAAACAAGTAGAACATGGTAAAAATATGTGTCATGGCTGCTTTTCTGGAAATAAAAATAACTTAAAATTTGATATATGTAATTATAAGTCTTCATAGCCCACCCATCGATCAGGAGCCACTGAATTGGAAGTTGTTTCAATTACAAAAGACTATATATTATTTTTGGTATATCTTTCGAAATTATTTCTTATTACGAATATTTCGCTTGTAGTTTGTACTAAGTAAAGAATTCTTTGGTTATGAACTATAGCCACTGGGGTAAAGTCTGTAATGAAATATTTTCCAAAAATGTATACATACATAGACAATATTAAAAAGGATTTTCGTATACATATGTCTATTTACACAGCAATTTAATGTTTAATTCTATTTCTAAAGCATTTTAATAACTGGCACTTTTAATCGTCGTTTTAATACTTAATTTAATTAATAAATATTAATACGCTAAGCTAAAGAATTATTCAAGCTATAATTAAATTTACAAATGCTTGCAATTGTTTGGGTAGGACTCGGGTAGTTCGGAAGGGTCACGCAATTGTAATTATAATTATATAATAAATAGACCGGATTTAAAGGTGTTAGGGCTCAGGGCAATGGGGAATGCGAAGGAAAAATGAAGGTATTGACTTTAGGGCCTTATGAATATAGGGCTTATCTGGATTAGATTGGGTAAAATATGGAGCATCTGAAAAGGGTAATTCTGAAACGTAATACATAACATACTGAAACAGCGGCTCTGATTATAATAGGGTTGGCTTTTTTTGCACGCATTTGATGTTTTTTTTAACATAAACTTAAGTTTATTAAGGCTTTTTTTACTAATTATGCTACTAAAATCCTACTTAAAAACTATCTTTATTTTTTATCAAAAACTGCTATTTTAACAGTTGACCTAACATTTAATATTTTTAACCAAAAAGTGCTGTTTTCCTATTTTGGGAAAGCTATTAAGTAAAGTTTTGCTCAAACTTCATTTAATATTTATATTGTTAATTTTTTTTTCTAAGCTATAATTTAGAAAAAATTAATTTATTTAGGATTTTGATAAAATGCTGCAGGAAAATTAATTAAAGTTCAGAAATTAAAAACATGATAAAAGTTTTTCCGGTTGGAGTAGATAAGAGCGCATATTATTACTTAGATAACGAATATTTACGTCGTTGTTGTATTGTTTTGTATTCTTTGGACAGCTGCTGGCTGACTTGCGCGTGTTCTATTGTTCTATTTCGTATCCAAAAAATTGATACTTTTAAACACTCTTAACCACACTTATTTCAATGTTTGTTCATGTTTTCACGTTTCATGCACAGACAAAATCAAATATTTTGGCATTTCCGTAATTGAACAAATGGATTCTGATCTGCGCATGTTTTAAATTAAAATTGTCACCATTTTTCTTTCAAAACATAAGTTTTGTAGAGCAATTCCTGAGTTATGATGTTCCAAAATTGTTTAAAGAAAGTAGAAAAGCTTTCTTTTGAGCCGTGTTCATTGCAAAAATCGATTTACTCCATAAAACAAAAAGTTGAGAAATGCGATGAAAAAATGTACTTTTTTTGTTAAAATTATATATATTTATAATATAAATTGAAATAAATACTGTAGAATTTATAAGTACAGATGTAGTTTTCATCTAAAGTATACATATATAACACTGATAGGAAAGAATAGCCAAAAATGATCACCAGTAATGTTACAATTTTTATGTGGTGGAGTCAATCGATTTGTGCACTGAGCGGCTCTTATTAAACGAAATCCACAACTTCTGAGTTTGACTAGTTTTAAATTAATAGTTACAATGTACACTTTGTATTCAGAAGTAAATTCTAGTATATAACTCCAAGAGTGTCGTCACAGTTGATAAATATTTCAAATTGTTTTTATCTTACTTAATTTGTAACTACACACAATTAATAATTCCAGTTAAATTGGTGTAGTTTTTGACCATTTGTTGGGCTTCTACCCTTGACTTTTGCCAAGGCTCAAAGACATAAAGTTTTCTGTTAAAATACATACATGAAATCAACATAAATTCAGTAGTTGATGTCATGATGTTAAAACTTAAAACTAAAATATTATATGTGTACGAAAGTTGAAATGACACATTCAGTTGGATATTTTACAAAATAACAGATTTTAATTATTTGACGAAAGCATGTAATTTTTCGATTATAATTGCAAAAATGCAGCAATTGCTGCTTAACTGTTATATTTACTTCATCTCTAAGCAGTGGACATTTTGTCATTGCATGGAAGATTTCGGTTATTAAACCTATCCATAAAAGTGGCTCCAAATATTTGGTTAAAAACTACAGAGCTGTTTCTTTAATGAAGACAATCCCTAAATTACTTGATTCTATTGTTGCAAGTAAGCTTTCTTTCATGAGCAGCAACACGGATTTGTGAAAGGTAAATCCACTACGACCAATTTTGCCATTTTCACAAATTTTTGTTTAAATTCGATTAAAAACGGTTATCAAATAGATACTATATATACAGATTATTCCAAAGCTTTTGACAAGGTCATATCCGCTCTTATAATTAAGCTGAAAAAAATTGGTTTCCATTCTAATTTTCTTCAATGGATTTCCTCGTACTTATCAGATAGGAAACAGTTTGTTAAAATAGATGACTCACGTTCTCGTGTTATTAATGCTTGTTCAGGTGTACCGCAGGGAAGTCATTGTGGTCCTTTTTTATTTATATTATTCATAAATGACATTATTGAAAGTTTTCTGCATGCTAAGTGTTTAATCTATGCTGATGACTTAAAAATATTTCTTCAAATTCGTGACAATCACTGCTGCTTGAAGTTGCAGGAGGATCTAAATAATTTATCCTCCTGGTGTATCAAAAATGGTCTACACTTAAACGTATCTAAATGTCATGTGATCTCGTTTTATCGTTCTGTAACGCATACGTCATCTAACTTTACTATTAATGGTCAGTTATTAGATCGAGTTGACGATGTTACTAACTTAGGCGTGATCCTGGATAGGAAACTTACACTTTCAAGACACATTGACCATGCAGTGTGCAAAAAGGAACATAAAAGAATTTTCTAATGTATTTGTGATCAAAACTTTGTATATCTCTCTTTTTAGGCCGTTCATTGAATATGCATCTATTATATGGAACCCGTCCTATACCCTACACATTAATAGAATAGAAGCGGTGTAACCTTTCACAAAATTTTTATATTTTAAACTAAATTGGCAGCAATCAAATGTACCTTCTTATGAAACACGCTGCCTTTTATTCGGCTTACCTACGTTTCATTATAAACGAGATGTAGGCTGTGGTTTGTTTGTTAAAGATTTGTTACAGCTTGGGTTTGAATAACATACATACATATATCCCAGTGAAATAATTCTGGGCCCTCAAATTTTGCGATATACAATTATTGAAACTCTGAATGAAATACGTAAGTTTTAATTGATGTTTCAAATGTAGGGTAGGCTGGTCTATGAGTACGCATCGGATCAGAGTACACAATGCCAACAGCTATGACGTTGTTTATGATACGCGGCTAACTTCAGTGTTATTTCGAATAGCAAGCTAGTGGGAAGTGCTGTGCGAAAAAAAAGAAAAAACCTACAAAAACACAAAAATTACTTAAGTTTAAACATTTTTCTATAATTTTTCTCAATAATATGAGCATTTTGAAAGTATATTTGTGATAAAACTACAAATATTAAAAAAAAAAACGATTATGCGGCTTCATCGGCAAGAAATTCACCTAGAGGACATAGCGAGAGCGATTGTGGTCGATGCTAATATGTAGATGATGTTGCACTTCGCTCGATTAGAAAATTTAATATTAACTCACATGCGTACTCTTATCAAATAGCTCGTGTAAGAGTAGGTACGCAATTATCACTTTTGTTATTTTTTATTTTTTCATATATATGGCACATTTTTGTTACATTTCATGTTATTTTATGAAAGATGTGATTATTAAGTACAAAATAAAAGTTAAGCTCTAGAGTTATTTAATTTTATTTTAGAACAGTTTGAATCTTAAGTGCGTATTCCTAGACCAGCCTACCCTACATGACCTGTTTGCAACTATTTTCAATGAACCTTAACCATACGTTTCCAAACGTTTCACTTCATCACCACGCAAAGTAGCTATCACTTTTTCGAGACCTTCAACAGCTGCACAGTAATTATCTTTGCAGTCCAGAGGCATGCAGCAGTCTCTGTCATTCTGGCACTTAAGAAGAATTATAATTGTTACATAATTATTTTGGATATAGAATTTTTGAGCTTACCGCTTCTCCTATTCTAGCACGGTCATCAGTACACGTGTCGTATCTATAAAATTGTGCAGCCTTTCCATTGACACGTTCTAAACCTTCTACGGAGACTGTCTTTTCATGCTCCAGGTCACATTTACTATCGACCCAACAAACGTAGGGTTCACAGCATTTCAAATCCCTTCCACACTATTTAAGAGATTTTAAAAATATATTTTTTTATGATAAAATAGACAAAATATACTAGTCCCAAATGATCCTTCTGATGGCACTCTTCTCCAAATGCATCAGATACCATCAAAACAATAGCAAATGCAATCATCAACTTCACCATTTTGTAGCGCTATTAGATCTGTCTAGTTCGATACTGTCCCTGTATCGCAATTATTTCCAATATATATATATATATATATCAAACTCTCAAAAGAGCTTTTGTTTTCGTATTTACTTAATCGTATCCATAGCCAATCTCCAAAATGAGAGTAAAATCAATCAAGAAAATAATGTTTTCTGTTGACCTTTGCATTTGTGTTGACTTAAATTTATATGTATACATTAGTTCAAAAGTTCAAACAATTAACATATTTTTGAGTTTTGAAATTGAAATGTTTTGCAAAATTTTCGATACATGATTTGGGTCTTTAAAAATGAAATAGTAAATTTTTATTTTTCCTTATAATAATTTTGAAGTTATTTATAACGTGGTTGTAACAAACTATATTAGATGTAACAAGTAAATTAAGCATGTAACAATGTAATTTTGTCTTTCTATACAAGTATGAAATAATTGCTGAATTAACGGAGTATACTTTAACATTAATTAAAAAGAGAATTGTTTAATGCAGGTAAGTTGAATTTTGTTGGTTATATTAGTTGAGTATAAACACACGGGATAATAAATTTCTTTAGGAGGTAAATAGATATGCCTATATACATATTTTGTCAGCATTTTGAACTGTTTCATTAAACGAAGATATTAATTCAAAATAGATTGAGTTTAAATTAGTGAAAATGACATGAGGAGCATATAACTATAATTGGTTTTTATTTGAACGGACCATTAAAACCACATCAAAAACTCAAAATTGTCGAATATCAAGACTATTTAAAATATTAATAATCCTTATAACTAAATATATGAGGTTTTTTTTGCGCCAGGCCTGGATTTGATACATCACTTTTGTAAGTAAAGGAAAACCAATACTTAATTTGTGTCTATGAATTGCGAACCGAGATAATTTTCAAGTAAAGTTTGGTATAAATGGCTCTATTATAGCAAAAAAACGAGATTGAAAAAGTGCTGTAGACCCATATCTTAAGGAATATTAGGCATACCATTTTTTACATATACTTTATATATCCAAGCAATTAATCTAATGAGTTGATGAGTTAAGTTCTACCCACTGATATTAAATGGTTGTGACATAAATCAACAATCATTTAGAGCCACCTTTATCGCGGTCCTTATTTTATATATTGTTACAAAATTTTCCTTCACTATAATTCACACTTGAAACTCCAATCAAATGGATATAGGGATCAGCCTTCGATCCGCGCGATCGGGGCGGGGCGCCTGTGGCAACGTTGATCAATTTTGGGCTTGTCTGCCTCGGCGCACGAGTATTTTATCCTAGACAAGAATTATAGCAAAGGAAAAACAATATTTTTGTATCAAAAATTTTAGAAGGAAAACAGGGATGTGGAATATTATTTATACACAAAGAGCCAAAAACGAATTTTATATCAAAAATAAAACAAAAACGACTTTTTCATAAATGTATTTTTGAAAAAGTCGCGGATTGTTATTTTGAGCACAATTGTAATTATCGTTACATATGACTGAACCCTATGTTAGATCTTCAGGTGATTTCACCTAAAATTGCAGATAATTGATTATAATCATTTTTCCTGTAACTTCAAGACTTTTTGAATAATTTGCTAGGATAAAACAACCAACCATCTTTACGATATCTGCTATAGTTAATATTTGTAAATCCCTGGTTCAATTTTGCTCGTAAGTTATTACAACACCTTGGTCTTAAGTCAGAGGAGGATTAATAAAACGACATTTAATAGTAGTTATCATTGTTTTAAAATTTTTTTTTTTTCAAATTTAAAGGCTTATAATTTTTTAAGAAGGGATGGTATAGAGACGATCAAGCAGCCTAAAAGTATTCGCAATGTCTGAAGTATTATATATTAAATTGTATTATATCTCAACTGTGTTGCTCAGGTAACTATATAATATGGAAGATGTCAGTAAAAGCGATTTGTTTATATCTAGTTCTTTTTTAATCAAGTTTGAGATTATAATCTTATAAGCTTTCGTAAAATTTCCACTAGTTATGAGGAGAATTAATTTAAGCTCTACATGTAAATTTTCAAACTATTTTTTATTTTAGCATCAATATCTGAAATGAATTACACATTAATAAGTAAGAGTTTCTAAAATAAAAGAGGATAATATATAATATAAAACTGTACATAAAATGAAAAATTTTGTATTCAAGACGTTATATCCCTGGTTTAAGTGTGATTCCAAAACCAGATGTGAATAATCCCGCAATACCATCGATTTCTCTTTCAGCCGTACATACCCCATTATAGCCGCGGCAATCTAGAGGAAAGCAGCAATCAGAGGTTTTATTGCACTAGAAGATAACTACGTTTAAAAAGTTATTTTAAATATAGAATTGTTAAACCCTACATATTCTCCAATCCTTTTTCTGTTATTGTTACAACCATCGTATCGCTGATACTGTCCGACTTTTCCCGTCACATATTCGAAACCTTCTATAGAGTAGTATTCTGGTAATTTCTCACGGCATATACCATCCATCCAACAGACACGTGGGAAACAGCAACCGCCATTACTCGAACACTGTTTCATAGATGTTGACATTAATGTTCTTAAAATAATCCATACTTACTTTTCCGAAAGGCTCTTTCTGGCAATTCGAAGGCTGGCTCTGAACTGGAACCCATTTTCCAACAGTTCCCACTACGTAATCGTCATCTGACCAGTCCCAGCCGTACAACACCGTGGCAAAGGAAAGAAGAAACACAAGTTTCAACATTTTGTTTCACTATTAATGCGATCGAATTCGTTAATGGTTTTTTATCTAAAGCGCCCACTATTTATACGTATATCATATTCTCGTCAGAATGGATGAAAAGAGCTTCTGTGTTACTCCACATTGATATGTGAATGTATTATTTTCTACTTTTAGAAAACAGATATTGTGATAAAAGGTGTTTAGAATGTGCTTGTGCGAAAAAAAACAACAACATTTATTTATACGAAAATACTTAAAAGCCAAAGAAATTTGTTTCAACTTTATCATTTTCGATCGTTTGAAAAATTGTTGTTCCATGCAAAAACATTAATTGTATTTTTTATCAGACAGAACAATTTTTCGCTTTTTTATTTAATTGCTTTCATTTTAGGTCTATTGCAACTGATCCTGAGTATCTATGTAAATTCCTAAAATTTATTTAAAGTAGTATCGCACGCAAAATATCTCTTGGTCCATAAATTGAAATTGTACCACCATTGTAAAAAATTTAGATACAGTTCAATGACGTGGTTAAGAAGGTTTTGTGAAAGAAATCATTTTAGAAACCTAAATGAAGTGATGTATTGAAACGACACAATTAGTGAAAATGAAGAGTTAAAAATGTCACCGTATTCGTTAAGTATCTCGCTAAACTTAGCTGCAGTCTCAGCTGCACAAAATAAAAATTTACAGATAGGCATTGTACGAATTACGCGAAAATTTTAGTTAGTCGATATCTTAATGGCGCGTGGCACATTCCATCTATAATTTATAAATTCTATACGAATACCTTCTCATTCAAGTTTCATTCATAACTTTTTACGAAATCTTCCAAAACAGATTTATACAAATTGCCACAATACATATGTATGTATTTATATACCCTCGCTACATTAATTAATCATAAAACACAACAAATTAACGAAATATATAGTCAAATTTTACTTTGTCGCCGACATTTCCTACCTATCGCAGATGTCGGCCTCTGAACTTAGTATGCATTTTAATAATCTAGCATTTAGCTTATGGAAGAATGCAATGTGTAACAAAATTAATGAATTCATTTGAACTCTTAAGTGCGTCTGCAGACTTAAGCCAGACTGAAAGTAGTTTTTTGCTCCCAGCTTATTTGAAGCATTTCCGTAACGTTTTATTACTGGTATTTCGCCTGTAAAATAATGTTGATTTGATTTCTCGAGTTATGTTAATACATATATGTATGGTAAATCTTCGGAAAAATAATTTCAGCGATTTTGCTGATTTTTGATGCATTGCGACAATATTCCTAGGTTTCTTTCAAATTAAAACGATTAAGAGACAGACAATACAATTGGTTTTTATCTCTACATGTCCTACAAGTTCTACATGTTCTACAAGAACACAAAACCAGTTATTCTCTCCTAGCTTCGAACTTAACTGAAATAAAAGTTCATAGTAATTCAAAATTCATTAACACTACATACAATTAGTTGATTTCACAAAACTATTTTCAAATTTACCTATATACTTCTGCGCATAGGGTATGACGCTGCACAGAGATTCAATTGGATAGCACAGCTTCATTCCGAGGATGATATTTGGATTATATAAAACGTAAATGTGTAGTTATGTACATTACATATAGATATCCATAACGTTTATTTGCAGAAAATGAAAATTGTAGTTTTGTGATCTTTTATCTAGAATAAAAGATGTTTGATATAAAATGATTGCCGAAAATCAAATTTTTCACATTTAAAATTTTTCACATTTTATTATTATTTAGGGAACTTCAGCAACGCCAAAACACTCTGCCAACAAAGCAATACCTCAGCAGTGCTCTTCACTCATTGCGATCTCAGTCGGTTGTAATGGGTATCTATTATATTATAATTAAAACGCGATCGTATTCTAAATTAACGAATTATTTATCGTGCTTCCAAATGACGACCGTACCGCCCGCTGTTGTTGTTCCGAAACGACTTTCTAGATGACTCCCTGAGTGCTCGCGATCTCCGTAGCTTCACACCTTGTCATCGGCGTTGACCCATTTCACCGATCCAGATTTTGGACTTTATGCTGCCTTGATGGGCTTGTTACGCAAGGTTTTGCAGTAAGCGCAGACCCAGCTCGAACGCGGCGAGCTCAGGTGTGCTAGCACACGCGTACATGTCGCAATATTGTGCCCTGCTTTATTTAGTTGCACTCACTCTGGATTAAGGGGTTAGGCCACTGTAGGATTAAAAAAAATCGATTTTTTTTTTATTGCTTTAAATGGTCTCTTAGGACCTTAACTATGATATCCCAAAAGGTTATGGCCCGGAAATATCTCTAAGTACTTGTTTTTTAAAGTATAGCACAAGGCCGCCTATATAACCGCCCTATAACTTGAAACTTTAAGCCCGTTTATCTCAAAACTGAATTTTGTAAGTTGGCCGGAAACATAACTCAGGCAATTTTCAACCGATTTACTTGAAATTTTGAATATATCTCGAAAAATGTATTGGCCACAAAAGTACGTAGGATTTTTTTTATATATTGCATAGTTCATTTGTTATTAACAATTATATGATGATTTTTTAGGCAAATTTTGCATTTTTCACTTTGAAAGTGCGCCATTTGGCCAAAATTTCATATATTGAAAAAATCCTACGTACTTCTCTAGCTGTTATAGTTTACAATCAGAAAAACAATATTTGCTTATTATAATTCAAAAATTGCAGGCGCAGTTTGTCCGGCCGTGAACCCTTACAAAACGAAGACGTCATCGGAAAAACGTTGCACAGCCGCCATTTTGAAATTAATCGCTTCAAAAAAATTTTTATGTACAGTCACTAATATAATAATAAATACCCTCTATTGGAATCTCGATTTATTTTGTAGTTTTTCTGGAAAAAAAGTCCAAAAAAGGGCTATTTTTTCGACTTCTAGAGTGGCCTAACCCCTTAATTTTGTAATGCAGTTTACATTAATCCAGGTCAAGAGTTAAGCAACAGCCCGGCAGCGACTACTACGAACAGGTCACTCTGTATTGACACAGCGTACATGGTGCTACAAAATGGGTTCCCCAACACCCAACTATCGGAGGGCTCTGCTATACCCATGAGCTGTTCTTCACCTGGAATTTCCCAAAGTGGAGTCCACAGGATCCAAATAAATTCAGTTAAAGGACCCTTCTTTGCCCTCTGCGAAGTTGACAGTGAAGGTGGCGGATGGACGGTGATCCAGCAGCGGAAAGACGGTTCTGTGAACTTCTACCGCCACTGGCTGGAATACCGTCTTGGTTTCGGCAACATTGCTGGTGAATTCTTCATTGGTCTAGATCGATTGCACGACATCACTTCTGCCATGCTTCACGAGCTTCTGATTGAGCTCGAAGATTTCGAGGGCGAAAAGAAGACCGCCAAATACAGCTTATTTGCGATTGGCGGCGAAAAAGAAGACTATGCCCTTAGCTTACTCGGGGACTACGAGGGAACAGCGGGCGACTCGTTGAGCTACTCGGCCTCCCACAAATTTTCCACATTTGACAACGACAACGACGGCTGGGTGGAGGGAAATTGCGCTCAATCGCACACAGGTGCCTGGTGGTATAATGCCTGCGAAATGAGGTAAGATAACCCTTTCTAAAACCAAATAATACCTAATCAGGAATTTTTACTAAAATACCTTTATAAGTTATGATCGTAAAGCCTTAAAATGTTTGTACGATCAATTTATACATAGTTATCAAATTCATTTATAATATATTTTAATTTATGTATTTTTTACATTTTTAGCAATCTTAACGGCCAATACCTGGGAGGTGAAATCGGAGACACACACCAGTTTCAAGGAATTTATTGGAACGATTTCCATGGTGCTAAATATTCGTTAAAGTCAGTTAGAATGATGATTCGACCGGTAGACAAAGCAGACAGAATATTTGGACCTGCAATAAACTAAATATATTTACGCTGCCATTCAGTACTTCATCTGCATTAATTTGTACATATGCAACAGGATAACAATTTATTGCGCAATCCAAACGTGATATCGGGCCTTGTTATGCTTGTATGAATTAAGTAGTTCGTAATTTAACGCATTCATCGCGTCTCAAATAAATGTTTAAATATATGTATTGTAAGATTTATGAGTTTCAATAAAGGTACCTAAAAAAAATAAAATATATTTTTTTTATGAAATTAACAATTTGCATAGTTTAAATGAGAAACATAACAAGGGTAAAATAATATTTTTCTCTGAAAGTGGGTTTGTGTGAATAAAAGCTTTGTTTAAGTTTAAGTTGGTTTTAAAACAGTCGTCTGCGTTTAGACTTTTAAAAAATATTGGAACATAAAGTATCATCTAATAAATATCTAAGACAAAATATATTTAATTCGCGGAAAGACACCCATGTGTAAATTTTGAGTATTTCCATGTTGCCTATATCTGTTGGAAAGACGAAAATGGTTATTCGTGAAATTAGCCCACAGTTATTACAATTTTGAAAAATTACTTAATTGAAAATCATTATAGTTTTTACCTATATATGTTTTAAATTTATTAAAGTGTATAACTACTTCGGACCGTGGATTTTAGTGAACATGTAGCATGTTTTCAAAACACGATTACTTTACTAAAAAATAAAAATTTACATATTTTTCCTCTTAACTTTACTGTGCTTGTATATAAGTAAGTGCATAGCTTAAGGCTCTTTTCAAACTTAGTCAATAAATTGGTAAAATTCAATACAAAAGCTTTAAGGAAACCCAATTAAAAAAATGCTAGTAATAAATCCACTAAACTTAACAGGTTATTTTATTTACTTATTTACTATTGCCTCGTAGTTGGGTCAAACGCAAAACAGTGGATGTAAATATAATAAGCTAAAATCAGCACCGATTTTTTTCATGTTACTTATTAATTTGTAAATGGACGTGTTGGTTACTAGAAAAAAAGAAATAGAAATCGTTCACCCAAACTGACTGAAAATACGGAGATTTTCAATTTTTTCTGACCACAGAAGAGATCAAATATTACACAGAAAATATGAAAAATACAAGATTACTCTAATTAGTTCAATTAAAAGCAATATAACTTAAGTAGGTACCACCTATTTTTAATTACAATAATGAATTCATTTTTCCTCCAATCTTTAAAAAATAACCTCTAAATTTCCGTGGAAAATTCTTTTTTCCCAAATTATTTGTGCTTCAATCATGATTTTAAAATAAATTTTAGATTTTAACAAGGTTATGCATTGGGTAACTCTTGACAGGTGCTTCATCTGATTCATAAAAAAAAAAATTAAACAAAAAAGAACAAAAAAAAATTGTTTTTTTTACGCTGCCCGAACATTATTTTTGCGTTTGACCCAGTTTATTTTCAGATTCTAAAATCTGAATGAAATGTCAGTTTCGTTTTATACATACAAATTTGATTTTATCTTATTAAAATTTATGTCAAGTTCGTTAAACGTTTGTGTTTGTGCTGTTTTTTGTAAATGGACCATCATTTTCACTTTAAATTGATATTTTCTCTTGAATATAAGTTTAAAGTTTTCCTGATTTCTGAAAGAATTATAGTTTTGATTTTTTTTAATACTAGGTAATATCGGTTAATAAAATACTTGTTACAAAAGTAGAATAATTACATTGATGTTAACGGAACTTTTATATATGAATAAGTCTTATAAAAATTATTAAAAGGTATACATAAGGAAATGTAGGAATACGTAAAAAGTATTATATTTTAGCCAAATATAATATGTGTAAAATTTTCCTTGATCTGAATATAAGTAAAAGACGTGGATTTTGATAAAAAAAATATATTGGGCATTTCAAAGTCCATATCTGCAATACAATACCAGTACCAATTTTAAATCGGCAGTACAATACCTAATTTTAAAAATAAGTTTTACGGCAACAATGCTGGGTTTTAATACCACCTGAAGTTAGTGACATCTGATAAACATTTAGTTTATGTAAGAAGAAGTCGTAACGTAATTCCATAATTATTGTTCTCCAAGTTAATCACAAAATCAAGCGTAACTAGCAAGCATTGAAGGTTTCAGGTAATTGAACAAGATTACCCTGGCGTGCATCATATCATAACTTATGCATTATATTATATATGAATTTCGAATCAAATTGCATCAGTTGCGATGGGAGCCGGTACCTTTATCAGTTGTCGAGTTGCGTAAGGTCAGCTCAAAAGGCCAAAACCAAGATCATTGTCAAGTTGAGGTAGACAATGTGTCGTGTGTCGCGCTGCCCAGCTTCTTTCGCCAGTGGCCGGTGTGGGGCGCGTTTGCTTCGACCCACCACTGCTCGATCGCCATTCAATAGTTAGATACTGCGGAGATACAACTCATAAAAGTGATATATTTTTTACCTGGTCACGAGACATGAGGACTGTTCTTATCACTTTAGCAGTTTTGACTCTAGTTCTTAGCGCTAGTGGAACTTTCTTCTTGGTCTCAAAGCAGGAAGTTAAGCTGGTTAAACGAGCCGACATCTTTTACATATACCCGTAAGACATGGAATGGATGCATTTAAGGATGTGATTTGATGTTGAAATTTCGATTCTCAGGGATCCTTACAGTGAAAAATCTGCAGCGAAACTGAGTGATATTAGTGGGATGAGAAATAAGGAATCTCTGAAGTTGGTTATTCATGGATACTTCGCGGACATGGATCATATTGCAACTGCGCCTATAAGAAATGGTGTGGATTTGGATTCTGTCTATGAGATTAAAAACCAAACTCATTCAGTTCCACTTGCAGCCTATTTGTCAAGGGGATTTGACGGTCTGCTATTAGCCGACTGGAGGGATGCAGCGCGCTTATTTTACACTGCAACAAGGTTCCTTATAAAAAAAATTGGACTGCAATTGGCGCACGTTTTAGATGATTTCCTCAGGTGAGTTGTTGCTAGATTTGTGAGACCCGGAGATATGTAATATTTATATGAATTATAATGAAATGACGTAGACTGCTTCTATGAACTTCTGGAGACCCAATGTCTTTCTTCTAAACTATCTTATAAAGCCGGTTTTGAATCACGAACTTGACATTTTTTTATATTTTTTGCTTTATATGCTTACCGGCAGTGTTTTGTTTCTCGCGGCTCGGAAATCAGCTGCTGCAGATGCTGTGATTGATACTAACGGATTTGCTTTTTCTATTTTAGCGGTTGAATTTTATTTACATTTTTATACTAATCAACGCATTTTTACACTTAATTAAGAAGTTTTAAAATCTTTGTGGCAGTTATATGTGTTGAAGTCAGACGCCACTTACTACTTAATCAAATAACGTATGATGAAGTGTTATAATGCATTAATACCTAGAATTTAAACGTAAATATCTTGAAAGTGTTTCTTTCCATTCGTAACTCCCCGAATAAGAAGCAAACACTTTTCTTATTGAAATGACGCAACTGCTTCAATCTACAAATATTTATGTATATTCTTACAATTTGTTATATTTCTAAGTCTAAGTAGGCAAGTTTAATTTTTACTTGAATGTAATTGAGATTAAGTGGTGTACAACTTCAGAAAATTCTAATGACTAAAATTGCTAGTAAAGTTTTTGTTCGAACGATTTTAATTATAATATCATCGGATTGTTAAACAAGTAGAACATGGTAAAAATATGTGTCATGGCTGCTTTTCTGGAAATAAAAATAACTTAAAATTTGATATATGTAATTATAAGTCTTCATAGCCCACCCATCGATCAGGAGCCACTGAATTGGAAGTTGTTTCAATTACAAAAGACTATATATTATTTTTGGTATATCTTTCGAAATTATTTCTTATTACGAATATTTCGCTTGTAGTTTGTACTAAGTAAAGAATTCTTTGGTTATGAACTATAGCCACTGGGGTAAAGTCTGTAATGAAATATTTTCCAAAAATGTATACATACATAGACAATATTAAAAAGGATTTTCGTATACATATGTCTATTTACACAGCAATTTAATGTTTAATTCTATTTCTAAAGCATTTTAATAACTGGCACTTTTAATCGTCGTTTTAATACTTAATTTAATTAATAAATATTAATACGCTAAGCTAAAGAATTATTCAAGCTATAATTAAATTTACAAATGCTTGCAATTGTTTGGGTAGGACTCGGGTAGTTCGGAAGGGTCACGCAATTGTAATTATAATTATATAATAAATAGACCGGATTTAAAGGTGTTAGGGCTCAGGGCAATGGGGAATGCGAAGGAAAAATGAAGGTATTGACTTTAGGGCCTTATGAATATAGGGCTTATCTGGATTAGATTGGGTAAAATATGGAGCATCTGAAAAAGGTAATTCTGAAACGTAATACATAACATACTGAAACAGCGGCTCTGATTATAGTAGGGTTGGCTTTTTTGCACGCATTTGATGTTTTTTTTAACATAAACTTAAGTTTATTAACGCTTTGTTTACTAATTATGCTACTAAAATCCTACTTAAAAACTATCTTTATTTTTTATCAAAAACTGCTATTTTAACAGTTGACCTAACATTTAATATTTTTAACCAAAAAGTGCTGTTTTCCTATTTTGGGAAAGCTATTAAGTAAAGTTTTGCTCCAACTTCATTTAATATTTATATTGTTAATTTTTTTTTCTAAGCTATAATTTAGAAAAAATTAATTTATTTAGTATTTTGATAAAATGCTGCAGGAAAATTAATTAAAGTTTAAAAATTAAAAACATGATAAAAGTTTTTCCGGTTGGAGTAGATAAGAGCGCATATTTTTACTTAGATAACGAATATTTACGTCGTTGTTGTATTGTTTTGTATTCTTTGGACAGCTGCTGGCTGACTTGCGCGTGTTCTATTGTTCTATTTCGTATCCAAAAAATTGATACTTTTAAACACTCTTAACCACACTTATTTCAATGTTTGTTCATGTTTTCACGTTTCATGCACAGACAAAATCAAATATTTTGGCATTTCCGTAATTGAACAAATGGATTCTGATCTGCGCATGTTTTAAATTAAAATTGTCACCATTTTTCTTTCAAAACATAAGTTTTGTAGAGCAATTCCTGAGTTATGATGTTCCAAAATTGTTTAAAGAAAGTAGAAAAGCTTTCTTTTGAGCCGTGTTCATTGCAAAAATCGACTTACTCCATAAAACAAACAGTTGAGAAATGCGATGAAAAAATGAACTTTTTTGATTAAAATTACCTTTATAATATAAATTGAAATAAATACTGTAGAATTTATAAGTACAGATGTAGTTTTCATCTAACGTATACATATATAACACTGATAAGAAAGAATAGCCAAAAATGATCACCAGTAATGTTACAATTTTTATGTGGTGGAGTCAATCGATTTGTGCACTGAGCGGCTCTTATTAAACGAAATCCACAACTTCTGAGTTTGACTAGTTTTAAATTAATAGTTACAATGTACACTTTGTATTCAGAAGTAAATTCTAGTATATAACTCCAAGAGTTTCGTCACAGTTGATAAATATTTCAAATTGTTTTTATCTTACTTAATTTGTAACTACACACAATTAATAATTCCAGTTACATTGGTGTTGTTTTTGACCATTTGTTGGGCTTCTGCCCTTGGCTTTTGCCAAGGCTCAAAGACATAAAGTTTTCTGTTAAAATACATACATGAAGTCAACATAAATTCAGTAGTTGATGTCATGATGTTAAAACTTAAAACTAAAATATTATATGTGTACGAAAGTTGAAATGACACATTCAGTTGGATATTTTACAAAATAACAGATTTTAAGTAATTGACGAAAGCATGTACCTAATTCTTCGATTATAATTGCAAAACTGCAGCAATTGCTGCTTAACTGTTATATTTACTTCATCTCTAAGCAGTGGACATTTTGTCATTGCATGGAAGATTTCGGTTATTAAACCTATCCATAAAAGTGGCTCCAAATATTTGGTTAAAAACTACAGAGCTGTTTCTTTAATGAAGACAATCCCTAAATTACTTGATTCTATTGTTGCAAATAAGCTTTCTTTCATGTGCAAGCAATTTATTTGTGCGCAGCAACACGGATTTGTGAAAGGTAAATCTACTACGACCAATTTTGTCATTTTCACAAATTTTTGTTTAAATTCGATTAAAAACGGTTATCAAATAGATAGGTACTATATAAACAGATTTTTTCAAAGCTTTTGACAAGGTCATATCCGCTCTTATAATTAAGCTGAAAAAAATTGGTTTCCATTCTAATTTTCTTCAATGGATTTCCTCGTACTTATCAGATAGGAAACAGTTTGTTAATATAGATGACTCACGTTCTCGTGTTATTAATGCTTGTTCAGGTGTACCGCAGGGAAGTCATTGTAGTCCTATTTTATTTATATTATTCATAAATGACATTATTGAAAGTTTTCTGCATGCTAAGTGTTTAATCAATGCTGATGACTTCAAAATATTTCTTCAAATTCGTGACAATCACTGCTGCTTGAAGTTTCAGGAGGATCTAAATAATTTATCCTCCTGGTGTATCAAAAATGGTCTACACTTAAACGTATCTAAATGTCATGTGATCTCGTTTTATCGTTCTGTAACGCATACGTCATCTAACTTTACTATGAATGGTCAGTTATTAGATCGAGTTGACGATGTTACTGACTTAGGCGTGATCCTGGATAGGAAACTTACACTTTCAAGACACATTGACCATGCAGTGTTCAAAGCTTATAAGCTGCTGGGATTTATAAAAAGGAACATAAAAGAATTTTCTAATGTATTTGTGATCAAAACTTTGTATATCTCTCTTTTTAGGCCGTTCATTAATATGCATCTATTATATGGAGCCCGTCCTATACTCTACACATTAATAGAATAGAAGCGGTGTAACCTTTCACAAAATTTTTATATTTTAAACTAAATTAGCAGCAATCAAATGTACCTTCTTATGAAACACGCCGTCTTTTATTCGGCTATTACTCTGTAAAATGTTCAGTTCAAATTTTGAAGTTTTGCATTATTAAAATCAAAGCAATTTGATGTAATATTGATGCAAATTCTAAATTCTTATTCAGAGAAACTGCAAATAAGTTTCCGTTCAATATAAAATCGCCTTTTGTTCTGGATAGACGAAAAGAACACGGCTATTATAAACGAGATGTAGGCTGTGCTTTGTTTGTTAAAGATTTGTTATGCAATGATATCGATTGTTCTGAATTGCTTTCTTTGATTAATATTTATGCTCCGGAAAGACCCCTTCGTCCTAGAGACTTGTTGATTGCTTCCTCACATAGAACGAATTATGGTTCTCAAGAAGTAGTTACTAGATGTATGAATAAATTTAATTTCTTCAATGAAAGAGTAGATTTCACGATATCTAGAGCAGAGTTTAAAAACAATTTAATGTATCTAGAAAACAGAATATAATAATTTTTGTTTTTGTCTTTTGGAATTTCACTCTGTAAGATTAATGTATAATCGATAGGCTTTAAATAAATAAATAATAGAACAGATTGGGTTTGAATAACATACATACATATATCCCAGTGAAATAATTCTGGGCCCTCAAATTTTGCGATATACAATTATTGAAACTCTGAATGAAATACGTAAGTTTTAATTGATGTTTCAAATGTAGGGTAGGCTGGTCTATGAGTACGCATCGGATCAGAGTACACAATGCCAACAGCTATGACGTTGTTTATGATACGCGGCTAACTTCAGTGTTATTTCGAATAGCAAGCTTGTGGGAAGTGCTGTGCGAAAAAAAAGAAAAAACCTACAAAAACACAAAAATTACTTAATACCCTAGACAGACGGACACGGACGAATGAACGTTCTCGGAGAATGATCGTTGCCGTGTCGTCTGTCACCAAGAATGAAGTTTGAATGAACGTTTGCATCTTCATTCTCATTCTCATCAATGAAGTTCCCACATTTTCATTCTCAGAGAATGAGCATGGAAATCCTGGAAAAATCAGCTGATTTCCAGTGTCAAATTATAAATTGCAGTTTTTAAATTTTGAAAAACTCTGTGTACTAGCGAATAACGTTTTAATTTGTGAAAATGAATGTGTGGAAGGACAAAGGAATACAATTTTTAAGTGTTTGGGCAAGCTACATGAGCGAGCTGCGAAAAGCGAAGAGAAACGAACGTTTATCCATTTCCGACCTGTCAAAAAGACTCGACCCGAATGAAGTTCGCCGTCTGTCTCACATGCAGCGAATGAAAATCCGAGCGAATGTTCATTCATCGAACGTTCATTCGTCCGTGTCCGTCTGTCTGGGGTATAAGTTTAAACATTTTTATATAATTTTTCTCAATAATTTGAGCATTTTGAAAGTATATTTGTGATAAAACTACAAATATTTAAAAAAAAACGATTATGCGGCTTCATCGGCAAGAAATTCACCTAGAGGACATAGCGAGAGCGATTTTGGTCGATGCTAATATGTAGATGATGTTGCACTTCGCTCGATTAGAAAATTTAATATTAACTCACATGCGTACTCTTATCAAATAGCTTGTGTAAGAGTAGGCACGCAATTATCACTTTTGTTATTTTTTCATATCCCAAGTAGCATTTTTAAAAGCCTGTAGCAACGATTTTAAAATTTAGCTCTATAACGATTTTAAAAGAGTATAAAACTAAGTTGCCCGCTTTATATAGTCGGCAAAAGTAATTATGAGCACGAATATTAATAACAATGCTCTATAACTTAGTTTTGTTTATTCTAATAGCTCTATTTGCTTATAAAGCTTAAGGCTCTAATAACTTGCTCTATAGTTGTTTCTAGAGCAAAAATTGATTTTATTATAAAGCATCTTTGAATTAAAAGTTAAATGCTTTATAACAGCTTTATTATGGAATATGAACTCTTGTAGAGCATTTTTAGAGCAATCAAATTCCCACCCTAAAGTTCCTCTAAAAGTCAGTGCTATAATCACAATATAGAGCAATATTTCTGACAAAAAGCTATGTGTTGTAAAAGATGTTGATATAAAGCTTTCAACTGAATTTTATATTATTTTAAAGCTATAGGTGTTGGGGTAATATAATTTAAAGCTAGTTGCTTTTACTTTTAATTTAATGTTAAAGTTCTTACAAATAGCCGTGGAAGTGAAAATATCCAGGATGTTTAAAAATCTGCAATCTTGGAGAAAATATAAAAGCAGCAGAAATTTTAGAAAAAGTGTGTTGAAAAATAGACATCACAGTTGTCAAAATCAAACGTCAAGTAATCGTGTCGGGCAGAAACTGCATGCGAAGTAGGGCTAGTAGTTTTAAAAAGCTTAAAAAGATATTCAGCTGCTAGCTCTAAAAGAGCTACAATAAAGTTTTTAATGGGCAAGTAGCTGCTAATCTTCTTAATTGCTCGCTATATAGAGCAAGTGACTATTACTGAGTATAAGAAGTAGCTCGATGTATTATTTTTAATTTGTTGTGGAAAAAATGGCTGCCATAAAAATGAGAAACAAAATAACTCCATAAATGTTTATTTCAGAGTTTTCTTTTGTCATAACTAAGATTTTCAGGTATTTTCCACTCTAAGAAATTTATTAGACATTTTTTCAATTGCATTTAGTATACATAATTTAATTACAAAAATTTTTTTGAAAAAAAAATTATTGAGTTATTTTTTAGAATTATAAGAGCGTATTGTAATTTATCGAAGTATCTCCCCAATATTTACAATAAATTTTAAATGGTATGAAAAATCGCATTTGAAATATCGCAAAAATTATTATTTTGAGTAATGAAAATGAAAAAGTATTCTTTCCATATTGGTTCAACTTTGTCAAAATATTGACATGTACATATTTAACAATTGAAGAAAGGAAGATGAAATGCTTTCTCATTTCCTCTTATTATTATTGACTACTTGAAGATAAAACCTCTATTATAAAGCCATTTGGTTCCAGAAGTTCTATAACAGCTCCATAACAAGCTTTACAAATGCTCTTGCAACGCTTATAGAACTAACATTATAGAGCAAAGAACACTTGATAAGCTACAATATACCAAATTTTAAAGCAAAATTATGCTCTATAAGCGGAACTTTTTGCTGTACAGAAGCTCTAAAAGAGTTTTAAGGGCGCTGTTCCAGCTTAAAAAGAAACTTGTAGCTCTAAATAATAGCTCTATAAGCGTCTTTAGAGTATATTTAAAGCCTATTTTGTTACTTGGGATATATGGCACATTTTTGTTACATTTCATGTTATTTTATGAAAGATGTAATTATTAAGTACAAAATAAAAGTTAAGCTCTAGAGTTGTTTAATTTTATTTTAGAACAGTTTGAATCTTAAGTGCGTATTCCTAGACCAGCCTACCCTACATGACCTGTTTGCAACTATTTTCAATGAACCTTAACCATACGTTTCCAAACGTTTCACTTCATCACCACGCAAAGTAGCTATCACTTTTTCGAGACCTTCAACAGCTGCACAGTAATTATCTTTGCAGTCCAGAGGCATGCAGCAGTCTCTGTCATTCTGGCACTTAAGAAGAATTATAATTGTTACATAATTATTTTGGATATAGAATTTTTGAGCTTACCGCTTCTCCTATTCTAGCACGGTCATCAGTACACGTGTCGTATCTATAAAATTGTGCAGCCTTTCCATTGACACGTTCTAAACCTTCTACGGAGACTGTCTTTTCATGCTCCAGGTCACATTTACTATCGACCCAACAAACGTAGGGTTCACAGCATTTCAAATCCCTTCCACACTATTTAAGAGATTTTAAAAATATATTTTTTATGATAAAATAGGCAAAACATACTAGTCCCAAATGATCCTTCTGATGGCACTCTTCTCCAAATGCGTCAGATACCATCAAAACAATAGCAAATGCAATCATCAACTTCACCATTTTGTAGCGCTATTAGATCTGTCTAGTTCGATACTGTCCCTGTATCGCATTTATTTCCAATATATACATATATCATACTCTCAAAAGAGCTTTTGTGTTCGTATTTACTTAATCGTATCCATAGCCAATCTCCATAATGAGAATAAAATCAATCAAGAAAACAATGTTTTTTGTTGACCTTCGCATTTGTGTTGACTTAAATTTATATATACATTTGTTCAAACAATAAACATATTTTTGAGTTTTGAAATTGAAATGTTTTGCAAAATTTTCGATACATGATTTGCGTCTTTAAAAATGAAGTAGGTAGTCAATTTTTATTTTTTTGGAAAGAAAATTGTTTAATGTGGATAAGTTAGATTTTGTTAGCAATACTAATTGCGTATAGCCACATGAAATAGTATATTTTTTTAGTAGGTACACACATAGATGAACGGTCATGGACCAGACGTGACTAATCCTTCGAACTCATATCTCTGGTAATTAAACTCCTAAGTTGAATGCGCTCATTATAAAAGTGGTGAAGTAGAATTTTAGAAGGGAGTTTTTTTAAACAAAAATATTATAGAATACCTATTTGCCAGAAAGAAATGAAAGAGTACCTAATGCATGTAGATTATTAAAAGCTAAAAAACTATTTTTTTTTTATTTTGTGGGTTAGTCACGTCTGGTCCGTGGCCCTTCATATATACTGACATATTTTCCCAGCATTTTGAAGTGCCTCGTAAACAACTGTAAGAAAAAAGTATTTTTATTGAGAAACGCTTCTCCTCCAAAAACAAAATCATCGAAGATGAATATGTATGAAAAATTGCAAAGCTTTTGGTAATATATAAATATGAGAATTTTTCGTTGTTAAAAATCTCAAGAAGCGTTTAAAAATGGAAGATGTTAATTCAAAATAGATTGAGTTTAAATAAGAGGAAATGACATGAGGAACATAATAGGAGGACTCTTACAGCCATTAAAAGCACATAAAAAACTTAAAATTGTCACGGAAAAAAATTTTTCAGAAATAGCCCTGTATTTTCCGACGGATTTTGGGATAGTGCATTATTTCGGTAGCATTTGTGAAAAAATACAGGGATTTCAACTAAAATTTAAGGGCCAGCGTAAAATGTTGACATTATTTCCTATACTGTTAAGGAGATCTGCTGCTTTTTCAATATATGTTGTAGATTTTAGTTTACTAGAGGCACAGCTATCCCCCAATAGAATCACTATCCTCACTGATAGCCAAGCTGCATTAAAATCGCTTGCTAGTACATGCACCTCCTCGAAGGTCGGCCTTCCGGACACGGACGTCCTGTCGCATATAGGAGTACCCTTCTCCTCCTATAAGCACGTAGTCGAACGATCATTTATAGAGATCACCGACAATAATTGGAAACGCGAAGATACTTGCGTGACCAGCAGGCTGATATGGACCGATGCAGGTCAAAGGATTTAGTATCTCTCAAGAGAGGAACCATCAGTAAAGTAGTAGGCGTGCTAACTGGACACTGCCTTATCGATAGACATGCCAGCAGACTGGGGGTTCCCCTCAATGATTTCTGCAGAAGCTGTCTTGATGAGGAGGAAGGAGAAAGCACTAAGCACTTCCTCTGCCAATGCCCGTCACTCACAACCCTAAGGATGCGCTGTCTAGGTGCCTACTTCTTCGATGACCTAGATGACCTGGGCTCAATGAGCATCCAGAACATCAGGAGCTTCATCAAGGACTCTGGGTGGTTCCCTGGATAGAAGATGGGTGGCCCCACTGTGGTATCACAATGGACCTAGTGATGGTCTAAGTATGCCCTGAGGCAGCCACATCACCATACCATACCATTACTATCCCAACCTTTTTTCCGTGGTCAAATAACTATTTAAAGTTTTAATACTCCTTATAACTGAATATCTGAGATAGGTTTTTTATCACCGGGCCTGGATTTGATTCGTCTCCTTTGTAAGTAAAGCAAAATTAATACTTAATTTGTGTCTATTAATTTGGCTTCTACTCATTTTCCTCCAGCGCCCGGTCTACATACACAAAGAGCCAACAACGAATTTTATATTATATAAGTATAAATAAAACAAAAACCACTATTTACATATTTCATATAGGTACATATGTATGTATATATTTTAAAAAGTCGCGGATTGTTATCTTGAGCACAGTTGTAATTATCATCATATGATTAAAACCTATGAGAGATCTTCTGGTGATTTCACACAAAATTGCACATAATTGATTATAATAATTTTTTCCCGTAAAGGCCGTGACACATTAAAAGCAGAAAGCAGCGGATGAGCCAGAAGTAGCGGCGGAATTTTTTTCTGCTTTCTTGATATGACACATTAAAAGCAGAAATGGGAAAGCAGAGAAAAGCAATTTGACAATTTAAGAACGTTCTATAGCGTAGAAGACCATTATATGTATGTTCGGTAATTTTAAATCGTAAAAAAAAATGTTGTTAATTCAATACGATTTCATATTCATTTTACGTTTGTTTGAAATCAAAATAACTTTTGATATTAAGAATGGCCAACTTTCTTTAAAAATTTACGTCAATCAAGTTGCCTGTACTGAAGCAGAAGCAGAATTTTTAGAGATTAGCACGAAAAAGCATCGCTGCCTCTGCCGCTGCCTTCTGCGCTGCGTTTAATGTGTAAGACTTCATATAACAACGTTATCTAAATTTTCTCTGCTTCTGCCGCTGCTTTCTGCTTTTTATGTATCACAGCCTTAACTTCGAGATTTTTTGAATTCATTTGCTAGGATATAAAAGTAGTGAAATTTGACGGTTTTATTTCGTAAATGGACATCAAAATGTGTGTGAGAATTTCTTCAGGTAATTTCACCGTCAACAATATTACGTAACCCTTTCTACGATATATGTCATAGTTAATACTTCCAAATAACTGGTTCAATTTTGCTCGTAAGTTATTACAACACCTTGGTCTTAAATCAGAGGAGGATTAATAAATATTAATCAAAACGACATTTCATAGTAGTTATCATTGTTTTAATTTTTTTTTTTCAAATTTAAAGGCTTATAATTTTTTAAGAAGGGATGGTATAGAGACAATTAGGCAACCTAAAAGTATTCGCAGTGTCTGAAGTATTATATATTAAATTGTATTATATCTCAACTGTGTTGCTCAGGTAACTAATAAGGAAGATATTAGTAAAAACGATTTGTTAATATGTTGTTCTTTTCTCATCAAGTTTGAGATTATAATCTGTCGTAAAATTTCCACCAGTAATGAGGATATATCGGGAATTAATTTAAAGTATACATGTAAATATTCAGACTACTTTTTATTTTAGCATTAATAACTGAAGTGAATTAGGCATTAGCCGCGTTCTTTTCGTCTATCCAGAACAAAAGGCGATTTTATAATGAACGGAAACTTACTAACAGTTTCTCTGAATAAGGATTTGGAATTTGCATCAGTATTGCATCAAAATGCCATGATTTTAATAATGCAAAATTTCAAAATTTGAACTGAACATTTTACAGAGTAATTTTTTATTTCAAAGTGGAAACGAATCAGTGCAACTTGATGCATTTTTTAGGATTTTAAATCTTTGCTTTAGGAAATTCATTTGATTAAGTTCAAATCAATGTAAAATATCCTGTTGTTCTGGATAGACGAAAAGAACACAGCTATTCATAAGCAAGAGTTTTTAAAATAAAAGAGGGTAATATATGTATAATATAAAACTGTACATAAAATGAAAAATTTTGTATTCAAGACGTTATATCCCTGGTTTAAGTGTGATTCCAAAACCAGATGTGAATAATCCCGCAATACCATCGATTTCTCTTTCAGCCGTACATACCCCATTATAGCCGCGGCAATCTAGAGGAAAGCAGCAATCAGAGGTTTTATTGCACTAGAAGATAACTACGTTTAAAAAGTTATTTTAAATATAGAATTGTTAAACCCTACATATTCTCCAATCCTTTTTCTGTTCAGAATGGATAAAAAGAGCTTCTGTGTTACTCCACATTGATATGTGAATGTATTATTTTCTACTTTTAGAAAACAGATATTGTGATAAAAGGTGTTTAGAATGTGCTTGTGCGAAAAAGAAAAAAAAACAACATTTATTTATACGAAAATACTTAAAAGCCAAAAAATTTGTTTCAACCTTTATCATTTTCGATCGTTTGAAAAATTGTTGTTCCATGCAAAAACATTAATTGTATTTTTTATCAGACAGAACAATTTTTCGCTTTTTTATTTAATTGCTCACATTTTAGGTTCATTGCAACTGATCCTGTGTAGCTACATATGTAAATTCCTAAAATTCACTTAAAGTAGTATCGCAGGCAAAATATCCCTTGGTCCATAAATTGAAATTGTACCACCATTGTAAAAAATTTAGATACAGTTCAATGACGTGGTTAAAAAGGTTTTGTGAAAGAAATCATTTTAGAAACCTAAATGAAGTGATGTATTGAAACGACACAATTAGTGAAAATGAAAAGTTTAAAATGTCACCGTATTCGTTAAGTATCTCGCTAAACTTAGCTGCAGTCTCAGCTGCACAAAATAAAAATTTACAGATAGGCATTGTACGAATTACGCGAAAATTTTAGTTAGTCGATATCTTAATGGCGCGTGGCACATTCCATCTATAATTTATAAATTCGTATAAGTACCTTCTCATTCAAGTTTCATTCATAACTTTTTACGAAATCTTCCGAAATAGATTAATACAAATTGCTACAATACCTATATATGAGCATATGTATATAATATACCCCCGCTACATTAATTTACAATAAACCACAGCAAATTAACGAAATATATAGTCAAATTTTATTTTTTCGTAGACATTTCCTACCTATCGCAGATGTCGGCCTCTGAACTTTGTATGCATTTTAATAATCTAGCATTTAGCTTATGGAAGAATGCAATGTGTAACAAAATTAATGAATTCATTTGAACTCTTAAGTGCGTCTGCAGACTTAAGCCAGACTGAAAGTAGTTTTTTGCTCCCAGCTAATTTGAAGCATTTCCGTAACGTTTTATTACTGGTATTTCGCCTGTAAAATAATGTTGATTTGATTTCTCGAGTTATGTTAATATATGTACCTATGTATGTATGCATGTAACATGTTAAATCTACGGGCAGATAAAGTCAGCGATTTTGCTGATTTGTGGTGTACTGCTAAAGTATTTCTAGGGTCCTTCCGAAATAAAATAGTGCCAAGTACTTATGTAAATAAAATTTAAAAAAATTAAATTATTGAAATTATACCATCGAGAGCATGTGTTCTTAATTTGCGTTAAGATTTTATTTAAGATGAGAATTTCTGATTTACAAAAATGATTGAAATTAGTTTAATATTGTAACTGAAAAAGGAAAAAATGTCCTTCTTTAGAAAAATCTATTCATATGCGTCAGCGCGACTACTTATTAAATTATGTTTTGACTGATTTCTAATTTTAAAAGATAATATATACCTAATAATGTTGTAATCCTGTAGCTTTTAATTAAGAAAATCAGAATTCATTCCAATTATAATGTTTCGAACTTATATTTTCATGTATGTTATTGTATAAGTAGGCAAGTGAAATAAAGAAATATATCGCTTTAATATTTAATGAAACATCTTGATTTTGGTACGATTTAATATTTCTCTTGTGAATGAATAACTTTGTGTATTTCGGTATTACCATTTTAAATAGGTACAGACAAAAAGAACAAAAATATAGAGATACACTACAAACAATTTCAATAGCACTTTCTCCTATTTTGTATAATACAGAAAATATTGTATAAAATCGTAAATAAATAATACTCTCTACAATATACATATTATAATTTTAGCTCTTTTTACGTATAGAAAATTTAATATAAGTATGAAATGTAACGATTTTTATAACAAAATTACTATAGTGCATTAAAATTAATATCATATTACATAGCTGAAATTGCGAAAAACATTGCGAAACGATCTTTGTTCTACAGTTTTATTATCTACATTAGATTTTCTTAAAAATTGCAATATTGTTCTAACTTCTGGAGCTATTCACACAAACATTATGCCTGGAATAATTCCTTTAAAATACATATAATCAAGTATAGTTTATGGTTTCTCAGCCTATAAATTATCTACACTATTTTTGCTTCAACTATACATTACTGAGAATATTACATTTTGCCCGCCGAGCGGATGGCGGATAAAATTGCACGTTTGCCCTTCGCTTTATTTAGTATTACGGATAAATACTCGTCCGCCAGGGCAAACGAGCTCGCAAAAACGGTTGGCGTTCCAGTCAGGAGCACTGGCCAGATTTCATCAGTATGGCTATTGGCCAGTGCTCCTGCCATAGACGTCACGATCGTGCGAATCGAAAGCCGGTCCCTATATCCACTTGGTTAAAATTTCAAGTGTGAATTGCAACGAAGGACAATTTTGTAACAATATATATGTACATACATAAAACAAATGGTACATTCTCCTACAAAATTTCTCAGTGAACCAACGATTTGAAAATGCATACTAATACATATTTATGTTTATTTTGCGTTTTCTTTTAGAAGAAACGATATAAGCCCCACTGCTGTACACATAATTGGTCACAGTTTGGGGGCCCATATAGCAGGAGTGATGGGAAAGTACTTCAATGGAACGATCGGCCGCATTACAGGCCTTGATCCTGCAGGCCCCCTTTTCGACAAAGGCTGCTTTGACGACTGTTTAACTCCGAACAGCGCCATTTTTGTGGATGTGATCCACACTGGAGCTCCCACGCTGGGGGACCTTACAACGAGAGGACATGCGGATTTCTTTCCCTACAATGGAGTTGCACCGCAACCTGGATGCGATATTCTCGACATTTTAACAGCAAGTAATTTTTAAAAATGTCTTAACATAAACACTAGAGAGTTATTCATTTAATCCTTAATAAAAAGCAAGCTGTAGTCACTACAGAGCTCCGCTTCTCTTCGCGGAATCAGTTCGATTGCAGACAAATTTCCCGTCGGTTAGGTGTCCAATGCCCGAAATCAGAACTCTTCAAGGCAGCAAATGTCTGGAAAATATTCAGAAGGAAGTGATGATGATGGGCGATGGGATCTCACAAAAGTGAGTAGCATCCGCGTACTTTAATTATATTTAAACATTGTTTTATTCAAATTTCCCGCAGCGCACGAGGCACCTTCTACCTGGAAACTAGCTATGTGCCGCCCTATGGGTTCGGATCTTATTCGAGAGCTTACGGATAAAATCGTCAAAAGTCTAGCAAATGTTCCAACCACTTAAACTCAACTAGAATTAACTTCGCGTCTTCGCTAAATGAGAGGTTTACAATGTGATTGGATTGGTTTAAAAGAAATGGTAACTAAGGTCCAGTATTAGTTTTTGCCCACAGTGGTATCAGGTTGTTGTTGTTCGAAAAATTATTTATTATTTATTTACACTACCGTGTTTATTATTGTGATATTGAGAAAATAAAGTTCATTGGCTAAATAAATAAATATTTCTTGTTTCAAAATAAATTACCAGTTTTTTTTTGCCTTTGTTTCAACTAGCCGCATAAAGACTAAAACAACATCTATAAAATGCAGCATAAAATAGCTTAATTTTATACACATTCCTGAAAATTTTTCATGTTGCTTCTAAAAAATAATGTGGAAAAACATTCGAAGGTAGAAAAAATAAGATAACAAATACAAAGAATAAATTTGACGGGTTGGTTGTTCTAGTCTTAAAAAACAAATTGCGTTGCAATGTTTATACATATAAAATGCGGTTTTCTTTACGTAAATTAGTTAATTTTGTGTTATATGTATTCATGTTTCGTTCCCATTTTTTACAAATAATTAAAAATGGTTAGGTAGGTTTTTCTTTTGCCCAAAATTATGTTCAAATAGTGCTATAGCGAAGAGGGAATAAACCATTTTTTTCTTAAACTCTCCTCCACATCTTTACTTATGGAAATATTAATGAATGAAATTGGATTAGCTTTCGTTTATTAGCTACAAATTTTTTTTTATTTATATTACTTTATATTTTAAACGGCGCTGCTTGCTTGAATGCCTCAACGAAAGAGAAACAAGAATTAAGTATGTATTTATGTACATACATAGGTATAAATTACACCAAAAAGAAGATTATACAGGGTGTGAATAGGAGTATGCAAGTCAATTCTATATGGTCTCCTGTTCAACGTTTCTTCGGAGCAATTTCAATGCCTAAAATTCGACTTTGGCCGTTCATTCTATCGATTTGTTTTTATACAAAGATCGACATTTTTTCTAAGAAAAAGCTTTGCTGTCTTAGACACACAAAAAAAAACGCATTCGAATCCGACTTCGCGTTCTGAAGTTCTTCGTGTAATAACCCGAACCCATAGAATCCGTCGTCTTCGACTTTGACGGACGTTAAAGTCCGTTATTTTGTAACGAATTTTTTAAAACTTCCAAAATAGGATATTTTATTCTCTTCAAACCTATTTTTCTCTTTTGTAAAGTCTTATAATTTGTGGAAAAAGTCCCAGAGAATATAAATATAACACTAGCTCCGTGTAAAAAAAAGTTTTGGAGTTTAGTTAAAATTAAGATAATAATGGAGAAAGAGGAATATTTCAATATTCTAAAAAGTAATGTATTTCTTTTTATTTTTTGATTTAAATACATATAAAATTCAATTCAGCTAAATTATTTTATTTTATTTAAGTGTAATATAGTGGAAGAGTGAAAATAATAAATAAAAAAATCCCTTTATAAATTCTTAAAACACATGGGAATTTGTTTCGATTTTACTCCTGTACCTACGTTTCGAAAATGAAAAGATGTAATAAAATTACAAAATAATACGAACGTGTTCAATCTTAAAAGGGAAATTTCACGGGAAAAAATTAATGGCGTTATTTTTATTATCCGGTGGTTTTTGTGTCAAAGACGATAGAGAACAGATTTAATTCAATTGCCCTTGAGGAGCAGCAAACAAACGATCGAGTGATCCTCAATTGGCTTAGGCTCGGAGTCGATTTGCCCACGCGTCGTCCTTCAAATGCTTCATGTGAGGTAAATGATCACCGGCTAGTTACAATAGCCCTGCGGAGACATCGGCTGAGATTACAGTGGCCTTCTCGGAATTAAATTGCACAATGAATGGCGTTGTGCTCGAGAGGCCAGAAATCAATCAGAGATTCACAACAAGTGATCTCCCATTATCTCGCTGGTCCTCCGCGTTCGCCAGACAAATGGGAGAAAAAATTGTCATAGGCGATCAATTAATCATCATCGGGCCGAGATTAGATGCCCGGCCAGAGCGGCCGCTCTTCGCAGCGCGATCAGCCACATCACCAAAATTTATATGCTTTTAATTCTCCTGGATTTGATCGGCTCGATCGCCCGGGGCCGCGGTGGCTAGGGATATGTGGGTGATTGATGCCCGATTTTATCGAGTGGTTGTTGTTGGTTTGTCCTCCTCGGGGAACGCTGAGCCCGGCTTAATGCTCCTCGACGGACGCGGCTACCGGAGTTTGGCCGTGACGCAGTTAATCTTCCCGGCCTGGAGTAACTGTGAACCTGTTGGATTTTGGAGGTGATCTCCTCCTTGATAACTTCGAATTCCCCGAGATCACCTCTGCCATTGTTGCCGATCGACTCAAATAGCTGGTTCTAGTTAATAAATGGCTTCTGGGGACTCATATCGGACCGAAATAGGCACATTACGCGGGAAGTATTAAGATTTATCTTCTACAGACAAATCGCTACCAGAAAATTAAGAAGATAGTAAAATTGACGGAAATTTTATGCCTTCAATATTTAGAGGTTTGCATTTTATGGGATAGATAGTTGTACATGTATGTAAACATAAAAATAAATGTTGTAGGGGATTAATTATGTAAATTAAAAATTATTAAATTCGGAAGTTATGCCAGAGAAAATTAAGGTATAATAAGCGATAATAAAATTCCAAAGAGGATCGAAAACCAATTTTCTAGTTTGCATTTTCTTAAACTATGTGCAAGTCAAATTTTAATTCATAAAAATTTCGTGATATTTTTATATATCATGTCTCAAAATAATCAAAAATTATCCCCAACCTCCTTAAAGTTTGTTCTTGTAGTGTTGGTAGGAGTAATACAGATTTTAAAGACCGTATTTTGAGAATTTTCGAATCATCATTACAAAATAAAGAATCACCATAGAACTTTGTATCTTTGTAATGGTCTTTTGTACTTTTTGACCCTATTTTGCTTGAAAATTTGAGCTAATTAGGCATTTTCATTTACGAATTCATAATTCACGCAAAAAATCCTATAGAAATGATCTGCAAATTCTTTCTGAAAAAATTTTGTGTTGACCTCTGTTATAATTTACTAAATTCAAATAGTAATTTAGCAATAGTTAAAACAAACACTTTGTTCTTTTCTTAGGTGATTGACTGTTTTATATTGAATACATTTGAACATATTTATTTCGAAGCAAATCGTATAATGATAAAAAATTTAACAATAATAAAACCGGTTTATTTATTCATTATACCAATTTAAAGGCGAAATTACAATACACCAAGTAAGAAAAAAGTTAATGGTAATACTTTTCGTTGGTAAAACTAAAATTACTTAAATTAACGTTAAATGTAAATAAATTCAATATTATAAGTTATAATCAATGTAAATTATTGTAATTGATGTAAATAAAACTCAAAATTATCATTATTTTCCTGGTATATTAAATTATATTAGATTATTTCCTTCTAATTCATCATATCAAGCTAAATCATAAAGATTTATTCTTTAAAAACCGCTACCAGAAAATTGGGATGGTAGTGAAATTTATGGGAATGTTATTACCTCAATATTTAGAGTTTTAAATTTTATGGGACAATTCGGACGTTTATTCAATTAGGTACTTATTAAAACGTATAAGAGCCATAAATTCTCAGGTGGGCTATCAAATAATTCGGATGAATATCAAAAATGGGAACCTCACAGGTCGTATGTTTTTTTCTTGTATTAGGAATGGAATATCCATTTCATCAGGTGAATAGCAAATCGAGCGAGTGGTAATTATAAACCTATAAAAATCAACTTTGCTCTGAATTTACGAGCGTCCGAAGGAAGTGACACGGGCTGGCTTCATCACTGCATCGGTGCTGGAGTAATGGGAATCCTGGAGATTTCAGCAACTGTCGTAAAATCCAGAAGTGGACACCATTAAAAGCGCATATAACAGCGGCTCATAAAAAGTCCATATATCGAAAATTTCGCACGAAATTTTGGTAACTTGCGACGTATTAAATTACCACCGGCATATTTCACTGCTCGTCGAGTTTTTATTATTTTAGGGACAACATTCAAATTTTTTCATGTCACGGCTTTGTATAGGTATCGAATAAATTCGGCAGCGCGATTTATAGTGCGACACTAAGTCGGAGTCGCCAACTCTTAAATGCATCCATCGCGCTGGCCCATCAGCCGCGATTCGGCCGCACTGTAAACTTTCCGCGAGTCGTTGACACGCGCTAAAAAGTAAATTGCGGCGGCGCGCCATGAAATCATTTACTCAGGTCCGTTTTCGACGGTTCTGACTTTTATCGCTGGAAAGTACACGCTTCAATTGCCGAACTTTTACTAATGCCCGGTTTAAGTTTCATTACATGATAAGGAAACGTCGCATAAAAGTTAATTGCACATCGTTTGTCCGCTGATTTGACGCCCATGGACTTCGATTGCTGCAGATGAGCGCTGGCGGGGTGAAGCTGAAATTTGGTCGGTCCTTGTTATTGTGGTGAGCAAGTTGGACAACTCACCTGCGCCGTGAATTTGCAACGCGCCTGAACCGCGAATTTTTTTGACCAAGAGTATTTGTGGTATGCGGACTAACTTGCAGTCACAGGAAAAAAATAACTGACCGAAAGTACAGAAAAGTGAAACAATGAAGATGGTGCATTAAGCCCATGAGTTAAGGAATTGCACTTTGCAATTTAAATTCTGGGGTTTAAATGGCCCTAATAAAATTACGCTTTGCGGAGGTTTAATGACTTGACCGGTACGTGATTTACTCGAAAGTGTCTACTCGCTGGTTTGTTTTATTCCAGCCGTAAAATTTAACGTGTGAATTAAGGACGTAAAAATTTCTTTTTACGATTTATTTAAATACTCTAGAAATCTCTCTTTTAGCAAAAATGCGACTGCGACCGTCGGGTTTATGGCTCATGAAATGCAGCCGATGGAAGTGCAGCGACTGATAAATATCTCTTCAGAGGTTATCCTTGCTGCTTTGTGAAATATTAAAAATACCAAAAGTGAGTCACATTTTTGCAAAAATCACCTCGTATAGGTATATGAAAACTACTGGTTTGTATATACATATTTATTACATAAAAACATTAATGCGAACAATTTTTTTTTCAAATATAACTGACTATAAACTCTGAGAAAAAACTTAAAATAATAATTTTAACCTTCGAGTCTGCTTTGTTACTAACAATTTACGTCCTAACATACTCGGACACATTATAGAACTAAAACAAGTTATATTCGAAAAATTATTTAATGGTCATCTCAAAAACCACTAAACTGTGGTTTTTCTTCGAAATTCTACTATTTTTTAACAAACAATTCATGAAGAATATATGTAATAATATAATAAGAGTATCTGCACATGTTTTTTTACTCAACGACAGTTCCTAAATTGTGCCATAAATTGTTTTTAATCCTTTTCAAGTCTTTTGAACAATTACATAGTTAAGTTTAGGCATTCTATGATGGAATTTTCTTTTTATTTAAATTAAAATGATAGATTCATTACGTGATAAACTTAATTATTTTCTACGATTCAAATTTAATATATATTTGTAAAGTACATATAAGCTTCACGGTACTGTAACGTTACGAAACTCTTAAGGCATGAGTACTATTCGCACTTGTCCGTCTTTTTTTAGTATCCTTATTCCATGAAGATGAAGGCATAAAACATAAAAAAGCTTCGTGTTGTTCGTTTTCTGGGTTTCAGAATAAAAAGAAATCCAATTTACAAGAATTACTTTACTCAAAGTATCCGATCTGAGTATCGTGTATAGGTACTCATCATTTTGTACTGATGTCCGGAGAATCGATATAGTCATTTTAACAGTACTTGCTAACATACCTGTTCGATATAACAAAACATGAAAAAGTTCCAAAAGTTAAAATTTCGTTATAATATAATAATAATAATAATGATATAAAATTACTCGTACTAAAAGCCTGAAAATGCTTTTGTACTGCTACTTGAATACTCTAATATGATGAGTATTTCTGGATTTGCATTTATCTGTCGAATTAATCATAAATTTCCAGTATCACAACGGTTGTATTAAACACACTTTTAAGATCTGAACTTCATGTTCAATTAGACCGAAATTTTTTCGGTCACAGTGATTTCGGTTCAATGTAACTGAAATAATTTAGTTTTATTTTATGCACGGGTATAGTTCTGACCGAAATAATAACGTTATTATAACGTCCTGACGACTTCCTGCTACTTGCACTATTACTTTAAATCCTTATTTTGTTGAAAAAAGTATCCTGTTTTTGACTTGACTGCTTGACTTCCATATGTGTATTATGATAGGTTTATTTGTGTGTGCAAAAATTTTAGTTAAGAGCATTCTTGAAATACAAAAATCAAGAGCATGAGTTTCGGCATTACATATTTTTCGAAATCAATAAATCCAATCATAACTTTCTCAACGATAATTTTCAACGTCATAACTTAGATATATAACTTGCAAATAGTAAAACAATATTTTCGGAGGGTATTGCGTTTCATACCTGTTTGTGAAGAAGCATTCTTAGAAAAGACTAATCTATCAGACAGATTATTTTCTTTTAGCATTGTTTCCAAACTTTAAAATTTCTACCTGCTTCTTGACAAGCCCCCAAAAATCCAAAAATATAAAATCGATTTCCTGGAAATGAATACTATTTTTAGTTTCTCCTTCAAATGAATTATAAACCAACTTTCGATTTAAAAAAAAAGAAGTTGATTAAAATTTGAGTGGCTAAACAGGAAACAGTTTTTGAAAGTCCTATCACTTCAAGTAGGTGTACCGCAACTAATTACTTGTTCGCTATCTTCACTGCAATGAAAATGAAATTGAGCTTATCTACTACATAAGTATGTATGATGTGTATGATGTATGATATAAAGAATCAAACATAGTTCTAAGCAGAGTGTGATTGATAAGTTTATCGATATTGCATCATACAGTAAGGGCATAATGCACATCTTAGAAAATTTTCTGTCTAAAATTTATATGAATGCATATATACATTTTTGTTAGCACCCGTAGCTAAAAGGTAATCAACTTATGATAAGGCGCATTATCGTGTTGGTTTATCTTTAAATTGATTTCTTTTTACTTTGCGCATCTGATTGAAGGCTTCGTACATATATATAGTCATTAAAAAATTCTTTAAAAATAGCTCTGTAGTGCTAATTCCGCGAGATTACAAGTGCGACAAGACTGTCGCCGCCGCCGCCGCGCCGTGATGTTTACAACTGCTTTATCAGGTCCAGCCATAAACCTGATGAATAATTGGCACCTAGCGGTGGTACCCACCTGTCGCGGCACCCAATTGTCTAGCGCGTCGAGGAGCAGCGAGCGGCTCGCAGGGAGTGCGTGCGGGTGCCTGGCCTCAGCCTCAGGCGTTCTCGAGGTGCGTTCTGCAGGGCGATGCCTGGCCAGGCACCACCAGCGGCTACTGCACTTATGCCAGCACTGGTCAGCAGGTTTTTCGGCCGTGGTGAAAAGAAACCGCCGCCGGTCGCGCTCTTATACCGCTCTTATACCATTCCAATACCTAGCACCTCTCCGGCCAGGTGTGCAGGTTGGCGTTCTACGTCTTCGACCACCTTTCCGGCGCATGCGCTCTCCGCCGACCGCGATTCGGAGTTGGCCCGGTGTGGCTCGGCGGCCGCGGCTCGAAGAGCGGTGCGTAGGTGTTCCGCAGCGGTCCCGTTGATGAATCCCGGCCGCATAAAAACTTAATTATTCGGCTCATTTCCATACCTGCCGGGAGCCGGAGCCTGATTTACGAGAGCCATTTGTGCGCAGAGATGCGGCGAGTTGCACACATTCGCAACGCAGCGTTACTGATTAGCGATCACAATCTTGAAACACCTGAAAATGGGAGTGGCGAACGTAAGGAAACCTGCCAATGAACGGCGCGACTCGTCACGTGGTGGAATCGACGGGGCCCGTAAAAAGAAAGGCACGAACGAGTCGATACCTTCGATTTCGCCAGGTAAAAGGGGTGTTCGATTATATCGCCTGGCGCTTGTTTGTAAATATGATTGACCGAACCTGGTCGAGCAAAATTACCATTTTGAAATAAAAAAAAAAAAATCACACAAACGGAATTATGTATAAGATATGTATAAGATGGGGCCGGGCAGACAGAGTTGTTGGTGGTTTCAAAAAAAGACAAAAAATCCACACCGAGGTGGTGTGCTATGAAGGAAAGAAAGGTCAATTTTCTGCCTCCTATGAAGAAGACGTTTATTGATTTCTTAGCCTCGGCTTTAGAATTGACTATTTACTTCTCCATTTGTTCGCCAAATGCCAGAAAAGAATGCGTGGGCGGTTTTTGTATTTAATAATAAAATAAGAAAAAAATCTTGAATTATCATCAATGCAGAGAGATATTTTCTTTTCGATGATAACTTGTTTGGCTTCTAAAAACGTGCACTTTGTTTCCATGCAATCTTATAAATTTTATTAATCTGAAATGCTTTTTTTATGACTTATCAAAACAGATAAGCAAAGATTGACATATTTCCGAAAAATAAAGTTCTTATGTGTCATTTCGCAAATAGAAGTTTACGAAACAGCTTGCCTTTAAGCTGAAGATATGCTACTTGCCATCGATTTATTTTTTACGTAATACTTTTACTGCAGACTACATATATGTAAGTATACCTAACTTAAACTGTTTTAAAAATTGATTTGAACTCTTCGAATGTTTTACAGACTGATTCAAACATATGTATGACTAACTATAAGGACTAATTTTAACTTTTTTCTAAATATGTATGTAAGTACATGAATATTATTGTATTCTGAAATTACTTAAAGCCCCGGGATTAACATCCTAAATAATTGGAAATCAATTATCATTATTAAAAAATGCGCCATATGGGCTGCGTCCCCGAGTGCGCTTTGCAATTCAGGGCTTAGATTTAGTCTATGTTCTGGAATAAATAATAAATAAATAAATTATTTAAAAATAGTAATTTACTATAGTTAAATAAATTAAACAATAGAAAAAGTGTTTCCATTCCGTTTTCCTATATGGTGATATTTCTTGCTTTAGTAGGTATATGAGACTTAAAGAAGCTTTGTTTTAGTGAAAATTTAACATCGATGGTAGTAAGAATCCGCTAAAAATTAAATGAATTATTTCACACTGAACATATATTTATAGATTTACAGATTTGAGGTCAAAACTTGTATGCACTAGAAATTAATTTTGTCAGAGCTTAAGGATGCAAGCACACGTTCTGATTTGTTACTTTAACTTTTTCTCTTCAAAAGATTTATAAAATTTAAAGTTGAACACCTGATATGATTATGCCATCCCGTATAAAAATAAATATTGTGGAGTATGCATATGTATTTACTCATTACTGTATCAAAAGTCAGTCAAATAAATATCCCATATATTTTTTTAATTAATAAGAAAAATAGTCAAGATTTAAAAAACATTTAAATTCACGTTAGTACATTACTATGAAAACTTATTGTTCTAAAATACCCGACAGTTTCCACACTTATAATTAAGTGAAGAAGAAAAGTACGTAGTTTACATTTTTTAAAGAAATTAGGTATTTCCATATTTGATAGAGCGAATTTTCTTTTCTAAGAGTCTTGGCTAGTTAGAAACTTTTTTAGAAGGAACATCATAAAAACCAATTTAAAGGTTGGAAAAGAAGTTATGTTTGATTTTTTGCGAAAATAAAAAAAAAACCTATCTTTTTGAAATTAATTCTCAAGAAAAACTTAAATATTCGTCGATAGATTTATATATATGTAGGTACTTCAGGAATATCGCACTGGATTTTGTTTCGCCAACCTTTTGAAGGATAATAAAACAAGGGTAACACAAAACAAGAACGAACATTTCTTGTTAAGGAATATGAGAAACCCCATAATTTGTTATCACATGCTATAAATTGCTCTCAGAGTAAGTTTAATTTAAAAAATCGTTATGTGGGAACGTATAAAACTGTATCTTTATTTGTTTATTATGTATACATGCAGGTATCGTTAGTTCGGGTAAATTTTATAAAATTACCCAAATACTTATCTTTTATTCATAATTTTCAATTCAAAAGTTATCTTATTATTTACGCATTTACACCCATATTTATTGTGTGTTTTGGTTCTCCTATACCTAGAGATCAATTGAAAACTGTGCGAAGAAAATGAAATAACGATTTATAGTAAATTATTCTTATTGAGTTAACATTTGGGGATTATAAATACCTACATTACATTCAATTGTGACATCATTCGCATGTGTTTGGTTAGTAAAATAATTTGTTACAATTTGAGATTTGATTTTGTCTCCAAGAAATTCACGTCAATTAAAGTTATAAAATTTGATTGGGGTCCGTTTATGAAGAATGTTATTATTATTATTATTATATGGGGGCTACCCATTTGCGACCAGACGGTCTTTTGTACCATAGTCCCATTAGTGGAGTAGACAATCTGCTAGGTACCCTATAAGGAAAGCCAGAAGGTCCCCCACAGAAGAATTATGGACCTCAGATGAGCTTAAAAACTCCTTCCCGAAGATCCTACTTCTAATCCACGCAAAAGCCGGACAGTCACACAAGATGAGAGCTGCAGTTATTTCCTCGGCCTCTAGGCAGAGTCGATATTCTATCTCAACTGACAGACCTAATTTATATGAAGAATGTTAAATTAAATTAATTGTCGCGCGAGTTTCCAAGCTTTCGTATATATACAAGCTAATAACTGAATTTCCGAACTTTTATTAGAGCAAATTTGAAGCCATTTATAACTCCGATAGTCCTTTAAAACCTTAATTTTTTCATTTTAACAGAGGCTTTGTATTTAGCGCCCGAAGAGATGCTTGACACAATTGTTCACATTAGCAAACATTTTCAATAACTAAATTTCTCGGACATCGTTTATTTCCCGAGAAGAAGATGGGTCAAACGTGCCCCAGGCTCGGCGCAAAAATAGACCTATGTCAGATTTTCGATCATATTGAATATTGAAATTCTAAATTATGATATTTTATATTCGATATTCGTGGTTAAAGTGTTAATATTGTTATATGTTTGTATTCGGGCTGTGTAACATTGCTGTGTATTTTATTGTATTCTATGTTTATGAACTGAGAAAAGAGTTTGTTTGCAGCAAACAAATTCATGTTTGAATATGGCGAAATAAATATTTGATTATTTAAAACAAGCTCCTTTTATCATAATCATAGGCGTAGTTAACTCGACAGCGCTTATAATTGAGATAAATGTGGCTTATTTCCAGTAACCAAATATTTATTTCGCCATAATCAAACAAGCATTTTTTTGCTACAAACAAACTCTTTTCTCAGTGTTTATTCCGCTTTTTGGAAAATGAGAAGAGCTTATCACAATTTAATGTTATTCATTGTTAAAAATATAAAATATAACTTTAACACCTAAAAACCTACTGCCAACATTTTTAAGATTTCTGAGCGAAAGTTATACCGAGAACGTTGGGTAAGTGCGCCCAAATAGTGAGCGTTGTGTACTACATATGTCAGTTGGGTTGGATACTAAAATATTTATATCTATTTATTACTTCATGATGTTTTGATTATAAAGCATTTCAAACTATTTGCTATTTGTTCTTCTATCTGTCATAGAAAACATAAAAACATAAAACTGTGATTGGCTTGAATAAAATCAAATATCAATATTAATATGTTTGCGATTAATATTGAGTATGGAAACTATTTAGGATTTCAATACTCATTATCACCGATAATCTGAGATATGTACATCTGTTTTGTCGGGCCTGGGGTAATTTTTTATGGGTCGTTACCCGTCTTCTTTATTTAAAATCGAATATATCTTAATAGTATGTGCGGTCAATGGCCACGTTTTAAAAGTTTTAGAAAGTTATTTTGTTTTTTATAAGCGTATTTTAATTTTAAAACTATTCAATAGAAATGATTGTTGACAAAAGACAAATAATGAAATAATAATAGAAATAAAATAAAGGGAATACGACACGGTGTTTTTAGTGGACATTGATCGACTAGTCCAAGTAATATTAAAACACCTTAGACCTTCAAACGGTCAGCTACCAGGAGTAACTGAAGCACGTAACCAGCTCCAATCTCTAGGAAGTTTCAATTAAATTTAAAGAGTCGTTCATTTCTGGCTTTGCGGTTTTCTAACCAGAAGTCGGGCGCAGTTGTCACAAGAATTTAATGGGAAATATTTTAGCCGGCAATGAGTTTAGCCGAAGTATGTGAGTAGAGTGCGCGACAGCTAAAAGTCTCAAGTTCACCTGCTGAAGCCATCGCGCTCGGACGCATGCGAGATGCAAAGAGATATGTTCGCAATAAAATATTTTTTTGCACGCTTTACCTCAGATAAATCTTATAAATCTTGACAGATGATCAAGCCGCGTCTTGCTATAGGTTGACTCTTTCTGGCCGCGATGATTTATTCGAATCCATTTCCTCGGCAACAGCCGACCACCACCAATCATACGCGGCGGACTGCGGACTGCGAAATTGATGTGTTTCGTCCTAACTGAAGCTATTCACATGACTGGTAAACGTTGATAAGACGAAGATGAATCCCTTCTCCCCACAGCCCCGACACCGACACCCGCGAGATTATCCGGCCGAAGAATCGATTATCCACGGCGACTCGCGTGCGTATTAAAGTAGCGCGACTTAAAGCGCCGCCGCTTTATTTACCGTCAATTACGGCAGGTAAATAGCGCTGGGGGCGCGTGATCGATCGATTCATCCCTAAGCGTTTCGGGTGTGTGTGCGGCGGGGCCCGCGAACCGCGGATCCGCGGATCCCCCGCCGTTGCCGCGCCACATCCCGGCCGCGCGAGCCCACCTCACCACGGCGCGCCGCGGTGGCGCGAGATCTCGCGGCGGTTCTTTCATGTATCTTGCCTTACCTGTCGCGTATAAGAGTTTTACCTGGCTCAAGTTGAATGGAACCGCAGTCGCCCAATCAGTCTCGCCTAGGTAATCGGAGAAGTAACATTGGGATCAGCCGTGTTAACACCGTTCCTTCTTGCCGAAGTGGGTTCGCGCAGCTCGATCATCGATTCCGGCTCGAGTGCAGTTCTCAGTTGATTTGGTTTTTTGTTTTTCTCGTTTTTCCAATAAGAAAAGTGCATGTGCTGTGGTGACACTCGAGTTGCATCTTAATAAGATCGTAACCAGCTCGCAAAGAAAACAAGTCAGACGCAATCATGCGCATAAAATGCCGTGACGCCTTGCACTTGGTCTTCGATTGCATTCGTTATTTTTGAGGCAGATTTCGAGATTGAGGTGAACGATAAGAGCAAAATATTGGCGAGTGATTTACCCCACGTATCTCTCTACGCCTTAGTGCCACAAATTGTTTTTTATTCCGCCTATAAACAAATTGTTATTGCCGCAAATAGCCCTAGAGAAAATTATGCTGCGCGACTAGCACAGCTCGGTTTCGATTATAAGTACAAGTGCGCAGCTACCAAACGTGCCTAGTTCTAAGAATGTTTCGCTGCACTGTGGTCTCTTATTCTTGAGTGCGGTTCGGGTTCATGCCATGCTTCAGATCAGTGTCCCGCCAGTGATAATTGAAGCATAGAAGCAAAAGAAAGATAAATTCAGTGATCTTGTCTCCTCTAAATGTATACGGATACGGTGGGTGACCAGATCGTGCCATCGACGAACTTTTGGGTAATGCAGGTAAATATGTGAAACTACGCAAAATACTCCATATTCTTAGTACGAAATTCTTCCATCTTAAGCCGTTTAAGCCTTTTAGTTCATTCTTATAACGATCTTTTCGAATTAACGAACACGAGTTTAATCTGTAGAATCCGCTGCGTTTTATTGTTTACTTACCTGATCTGCCCGTAAAACTCTTGGAACGTAACTGATACGCAATTACATTTGGCGCCAATGTTTCGCTTTAAATAGATATATGCAACTATACCGTCCATTCCACACCATTAATATGTACCAATACCTAATACAATACATACATATGTATATTCAGCCTTTTTTTCGAAGGATACTTATTACCTGATGATTCTCAACTTAACCACATAAAAATTTTTAACATTAATTCAGTAAATGTACCTTAAATGAGAATTTTTTTTAATTTTAGTATGTATTATGTATATACATAAATATATATGTTCTTAAGGAATAATATGCTAATTAAGAACGATCAACTGCCGCCAGAAAAATTATCACTTGGTAGCGTGAAAGAAGTGTACCTATCCTGCGAACGATGGACTAAATTTAAACATCCTCCCTCATCTCGCTGAATTTCGGAAGATCTAAGTTGTTCGATTGTCGAGGGATTGGCACAAGGATTCCAACCTACTACGGCATTAAATTGCGACGCGTAATCAGAATTCCGAATTTTCCACCAGTAAAATAAACTGAAAAGCAGACGTAAAAGTATGACATTGAAAAAATTGGGGGAAAGACTAAAAATAGGCTGATTACTACATCTAGGATTTATGAAAATGAAATCCTTATAATCAACTATTAAATATACCTTGTTACTGTGAAATTGAGGTTTTTTACTTGTTAGTTCATTCCTTTCAATTTGTGTTATATATATTTATGTTGGAAGCTTGACAGCCCCTTCAAGTTTTATATTGGCAAAAATGTCTATTTAAAAAGCAAGAAAATACAGGATGGCCGGTGTGAAGTGTTACCAATTTAAAACGCTATTATAGATGTAATTTTAAAGATTTTTACTTCGTCCAAAGCCAATAATAAAAATACATATTAAATTTTTGAAATATAAGTTTATTGTTCGATATATCCTCCTTTTGCGTGTATAATTTTGTATAAAGACGAGTTGGGAGAATTTTGTTCCATTTATGAATCAAAGTGTTGCTTTGAAAGCGTCCTAATACACATATTTTTTGGTATTAACTCTGATCTCCAGCATGGCCCGGATTGAAAAGCCATTGGATTTACATTTGGAGAACTGGACATCTATTGTTTAGAAGAAATTAACTTCGAAACATTGTTTTTAAGCCATTTCTAAGTGACAAGATAAGTAACAAGTAACAAATCATTTCATCCACCCTGTATATAATTAAAATTATAGTCGAAAATCAAAATAATTAAATAGAAAAATGTTACCTCGCGACTATTTATGTATTGTGAATTAATAAGAGAAATATATAAATAGTCATTTTGGGATAATTTGCAACCGTTGTGTATAGAGTATATAGTGGTCGCAAGCTCAACTTGTTAACTGCTCGCTCGATCGTTTTGAAAATAACGAAACTAATTTTTTTTTAAAGAAAATCTAAGCGAGAAATTGCTGGATTTTCTTTGAAAACAAAAATTAGCTTCATTATTTTCAAAATGATACAGCTAGAGCCATCTAGCGAGCAGTTAACAAGTTGAACTTGCGACCATTATATACTCTATACACAAGGTTGCAACAAAATTGAATTTGAGGTTCAGTAATCATAACAGTGGTGAATGATTACGAGACAGGTTCAGTACCAACCATTCGGAAGAATTCATAGCTTTAGGTTGAACGAAGTCCCCGCAATGGCTTACAAGTAATTAAGTGACTAAACATTACCTTATTTAGTTGTAATTTGTGAAATAGAACTTATATATATTCATTTAACAACTTCCTAATTATTACTTTAACTTATCATGTGCCACTTAATCAAATTATAGGAAAAACATATAATATTAATTAATTTTGTAAAATTAAGGGACCACCAGCGTAATTTCTTAATCCTTTTCCACAGTTGATCCTATTCAAATGATTCTGTCCTGTTGTATTTTTAATTTTTAGGGTTTTGTACTCAAAGGGTTCATATTACTGAGACTACGATGTCTGTGGTCTACGTCTATTCGTCTGTCAAAACGCTCTATCTAAGTTCTGCGTCGTAAATCTTGGCGAACAAGAAAAAATTGTTGAGATTTAATCTAAAATTTGGCAAATAAAAAAAAATTAAAGAGGTTTAGTCTAAAATTTGGCACACGATTTTTGTTCCGACAGCATTTCAAAAACGCCAAAACTTTCAATTACTAAATGAAGTATAACTCAATCCGTATATAAAAAAAATTGTATTCTATGTTTTATTTCACTTAAACGCGCATATTAAAAGCAAAGACAGCAATATACATATATATATTTTTTTAATTTAATTAAAATTTATAAAAAAGTTAATCTCTTAAAACACACAGACAATTTTCTGTTCAGTATTTCGATAGATCCCCATCAAATCGACATCGACATATACATAATTTTTGAAAAGTCAAAACTAGATATTTGAGATTACACTTTGCAATATTTTGTAAAATGTAATGTTTGATCAACAAAACCGAAATTTTTAATAAACAGGACCTAAATGAGATTAGTTTAAGATTTGAAAACCTTTGAGACTGGTAGCTTTGTTTCTATAACACTCTGATAAATATAGTGATCTGAATTTGTATCTGCTCTGGTTTTTAATAACTATATACAAATTGTCCTAAAATTAGGACGTTGAAACCTTGTTAAGAAATCAGGTCCAAATAAATTTCGGAAGCTAAGAAGTTAAATTGATTTATAAAACAAGATATGTATGTATGTATATAATTACTTAATTAAAATAAATGCGTATTTTACTACTGTTACACTTACAAATGTATTATATAATACACAAAAGTTTTACAAAACTATTAAACTATTTTAAATAATATTCTTTGGAGCAATAACATCGTTTGAACGGAAAAATGTCTTATCGTCAACACATCTATATCATTTTGAAGTGAAGTTCAATCTCATTCCACAGTAAACATCGAATGACGAGATATTCAATGAAAATGGAGTTTTGTGGTGGCTACTTAAAATCAGGAGTAAAACCCGAAATCGGAAATCTTAATTTTACTTAGATTTTTTTTGCAACTCACCACTATTTTACCTAATTGTGAGTTGATTAAATCATATAGCACTAATGTCTATATGTTATATTTTTCAGTGTTATAGTCATTCTTAAAAACATCATCGTAGAGGTTTAAAAATTATTTTTAATGATTATTTAATTATTGAAATGAATAATTGTTAATTACTGAATTTAGCTTGAGACTGCAAAATATTGAAAGAAATATAAAAAAATATTGAATTAAAAAATTCGTACAGTTCCAATAAAATTAGGCTTGAACGATGGGTAGAAGATACATATATGTATTTTAACTGAGAGCTAACAGGTACTACTTTTGTTGAAGATTAGAACTTTACGCCGAAAAATATGTAACTTTTATTTATATTTTATTAATTTTTTTATTAATAGTAGAAGGCGCCGCAATCGTGAAAAATCAGGTATTGTAGTGTTTTAGAGAAAAGTTACGTGAATGAACCTATGAGTACATATATTAACTTATACATTTTTGTGATAAGGCATTTCAGATCATGTTTAAATGTTTTATGAAATTCTAATAAAATCTTTTACTAAGCTTTTTTTAAATTGAATATATTTGCATTACAATTCAGTATTTTCATTTTATGCGTTGCGAAATATGTCTAAGTACACAGTAATACCAATTTCTATGATAAAATGTACTATGTTTACTTTTTTCGAAAGAAAAAAATTACGAACACTATCTATAAAGCTAGCATAATTCCGGTGGACACTTGTGTACGACTTTAGAGGTCCCTCCAAGAACAAAGATGTTCTTATGCTCGTGGACATTTCGTTGAAGAAATTTTATCAAAATATTTGCCATTCGCGGAATTATCGCTTATCGTGCGAATTGTGAGCACAGCATTATGCGCATAGGACTGTTATCTGCATAAAACTTCATAAGTTAAACATTTTAAAAATAATTCCTTCTTACCTGTCGCGCTGTGTTGGCTTGTCATTTTATTTGGACACTTTTCGCGCTGCAGGCATCAAACTATTATGCCAATTGCAAAAATATGTGTCACATATTCGAATTTAGGTTGAAAACTCACTTCGAAAAACTCCTTACCAACAATTTCCCCGGAAATGTAATTGTGTTTCACAGGTAAGGTTTGTGTCTCAAATCGCAATTCTTCATGTTGCAAAATTGTTTACATTATTTCAAAATAGGAGATTTATAAAGAAATGAAAGCCGACGAGGATTTCTTATTGAAATCGTGAGTTGACTATCTTCGCCAGGTTTATTAAGAGATCAGGCGCGTAAGAACCGCATGACCAAATCAATCTCTGGCATGATCTTGGTTACTGGGCACGCGATGATTGACTGACTTCTGCAGATGTTATCTAAGTGTTGCAAAAATTGGGAAATATTTCTTAGTTGTTTTTGCCGGCCAGTGATTATGACTTGGATATTTTCGTAATATCAGAAGGTGCCTGTAAAAGGGAAAGTTGCTAAAGGAAAATATTTCAGAGTTTACGTCGTTGCACTTTTTGGGTTTGGCTAAAAACGATAAGATTTTGTTCCTTCTTCTTACTGCATTTCAGATAAAATCTACACAGTTGGAATGTTTTTAATTAAAAAGTTATTAACTTATGCTTCATAAATATTGGAAAACTTGTCTGCATTTTATTTATTGGTATTCAAATTTTACATCTACATGTAAATATGTAAAAGTAATTTTAAAAAGATGTAAAAAATAAAATATCTACTTCTTTCCATAATGAACATCTGACAGTAGCAATTAAATTTTATTTCTGTAAAATTAAATAACATTTGCTTACCACATACCTTATTTGTATTTTTTACATAACATTTATAATAAAAGTAAACAGAATTTAAATATTTCTGTAGCATTTTGAATTTTGCAGTTTTTAAAGATAAAATAAAACAGTAACTTTGCATGTTATCCATTCGGAAAGAAAATGGTTTGAAAATATCAGAAGAGTGTGATTCAGTTGCTGCTAAATAATTACAATAATATAAAATTACTAATTTAATGTATTTTATGAAGATTATCTAAAAAGGTATGTGAAACGCAGTCGCAACATTTTTTGAGCAAATCAACACATTATTCAACAAAAGTAGGTATTATGAAATGGACATGCCTCTTCACTCGAAAGAGGTAAATGACGATCGTCTTAAACTTATATTTCAACAATCATTAATTTTCGAATTTTACACAATTGAAAAGATCGAAAAAGTACAATACAAAGCAAAATTTCATACAATCTTTAAAGCATATTTTTTAATGCTCATCCTCCTTCACTGTGTCGTCCGCTAACAATCTCTTGTTGAAGCAATTAGCAGGAATTTCGAGTTTAATAGCAGAAAATAAAAACTGGCGAACTTACAGTAAACAGCCCTAATTCCGTTCCGCTTCAACCATTTATTCGCAGCATGCTCAAAATCGCCCTATTAAATTTTATAGGCCCCAAATATTGCCCAGTCCAAAATTCCGCACGGTGGAATGAAAAAGTTTGACCTCACACCTGGGCTAATTGAATTAATCCTGCAATTGATCGACCGCATGCAGATCGCAAGATTTTGCTTTATGTTAATCAAATGATTCCGTCTGAGTCGTTTTATACGCCGGTGGGCGAGTCTTTACAACGCTTAAATTCGATTATTAAAAGTTTCTTTATCGCACTGGATAAGGAGGCCGGACATTTATGGAACCTTTTTAATTTAAGGTAACTATTTAATTAAGCGCCGCAGGAAGAGGGAATGTAAAACGACGCATTTGCACGGTTGTCCGCCGAAAAAAAAAAGAAAGAATGCCGCGTAAAACGAAACTGCTGGCAGTAAATTTATATAAGTACGCTGATCGGGAATTTGCGACATATTCCGACTTTACAGCTGGCATAAAACAAGTCCTAATTATGAGTGTTACTGCCTCAAGTTCAGTGATACTTTTGATCGAATTTTATAGGCGTCACGGCACCGAGTGACTTTACTAGCACTTTGGCGACACTTGGCGCAGGACCATCGGAGCCCAAAGAGACGGGCAAGCTTTTACCTACATTTTAACCTTTCGCCGCGGGCCTTGCGTTGCGCGGAGGGAGAATCGCAAGATTATCGCTAATTTGCATCCGGTTCGGGCTGCACCGACTAAATAATCGCTAAGCCCATCGATGGAACACTTAACAGCGTTTACGACTAATTAGGGCGCCCTCACATTAACCGGCGAGCAATTTTCCCAGTGGAAAAGCGGTCGCTTCTAACTTTTAAGCGGCTGCGGAACCGTTCCCCGCGCATCTAAAGTTCAATAAAATCGAGGCAGCGCGACCTCAAGCCCGGTGCGAATCGCGTCGCAGATAAAGAGGTCCGTCGCTGCGTGGGCAGAGATAGTTTGGAATTTTCAGCAATAAATGACTTTATGCCGGGCGAGCGAAATCTAACATTTTTATTTGTTTTTTCATTCGAAAAGAGTTTTTGGCTTTCGGGTTTTTTATGTTGGCCGGTATTGTGCCAGGAAACTGGTTTTCGATACTTAGGGACGAAAAGGCCGGGGATCCGATTACTACGCGACCTAAAATTTATTCAGCCCAGGCGAGGGTAATGGAGCTAACAGCGCATTTTAAGCATCTCCTTAACATCTTTTTAAAATGCCATAAAAATACAATCTTGTCAGCGTTTTTTACAAGCCGCGAAGATTGATGGTGATTGGCTAGTTGAACTTAGCGGCCAGTTAAATAGGCGGCTGCGATAATTCACACTGAGATGAAGATGTAACAGCTTTGCTGAGCCTCACTATCGAAATATTCAAATTCAGCTATTAGTTGGATCGGTTTAAATCGATTTTCGCCTCAAATTAGCGCTATTATTGACTATTTTTACAGATATAATGGTTATTTCTCTGATAAATATAAATGTATTTTGTGGACTGAAAACATGATGTAAACACACTTTGATATTGAGTTATTATGTCTTCAGCGCTGAAACAGAGGAAGTGTCAACTCAATGATGCAGTCGGGTTTTATGCTCAAGGATAAATTCGTGATAAAAAAAGTAGTCAAAGCGTGAGGTAATCAAAAGTAGGAAAATAAAATCTCTAAGAAAAAAAACAATAAAGGCAAAACAATACGAAGAGACGATCAGGGACCTTGCTCGAATCACGAAATATTCTTAAGATTTTAAAAGTAAATTTGAAACGAGTAATAACAAAATAAGAGGCACTTAGAAAAATATAAAATGTATTAACGAAATTAAATACTGCACGTTGTTGATAATTTTCAAATATTAAAAAAAACCAAAAATTCTAAATAAAACGAAAACTTTGTATTTTCCAATTATCTTTAAAGGCTTGCATGATCCGATCTCAATATTAAATTCTTTCGTTACATATTTGAAATAACTTTTTTAAAATAAGGCGTTAAATTAACATTACTTACATAAAATGTTGCTAATTTGAATTTTTAATTTAAAAGAAACCAACTTAATTGAAGTATTGTTGCTACCTCAAGCTCCTCCCGACTTGAACTCTTGTTTCAACTTTGTTACAATGTTCTGCATAGTTTTTTTTTTAGCAGGAATGGTATTTTCAATAAATTAATTTATTATAAAATTTGATAAAATTAGGTTACTATTTTACATATTGGCTTATTTGTATCGTACTTGATATGGTAGATTACACCCAAAAAATAAGTTAGTCTAGTTCCCTATGACAAAATTAAATTAGATTAATTAAAACCACTGCAGGCACAGAACTGTGGTTAGGCTTAAATTGTTGTAAATATAATGTACGTGCTTTAAAAATGGTAACAACGACTAATATCAACGAATGCACAGTTTATGAGTTATAAGGCAACTGAAAAAAAAACTGCAGATTTACACGTATCACACAAGCACACGTTTTTCAAAGCTGCAAATTTGGGTTTACACTACTCTAACTGGATATGTTGTTATATCAAAAGTTAGAACAACATCACGCTTTGCGATTTTAGCCCGTTTTTATGTACGATTTGACTGAGCTATATAGTTTTATTTAAAATCTATATTTTACTAGTATTTTCAACAGGATACTTCTCACTGCCGTAGAAGGTAAAATTAGAGAAAAAAACTTTAATATATGTAATTTTTACGCATAAACTAGTATTAGTATCTTATTGATCACAAAATGGAGGTGTTCTAGGAATAGACTATGACGAAAAATTTGACTTGGGAAATTATTCAAAAAATAGGTAGTTAAAGGTAAACAGGCAAAATGGATATTGGACTGGTGGCATTTTGCAATATATATTCTCTTATCAAATTTCTTTGGTGAAAGTTGTCACAAAGTAGATAATTCCCTGACTAACACTTAGCAGGCTAGTTAGTACTAAGTAGTACCCAATTGTGCTAAAGATAGGGTAGGTATTCTATTAATTATTACGTTATCACACATAAATATAAATTTAAATAGGTGGAAAAATTTTAACAATAATATAGGTAATAAATATGTATACTAAAATCGTTTTTGATTTTAAAAATTTCACAAAACATTTCCGTTCTTTTCTTATGCATATTTTATAATAAGTGCTATATTTTACAACTTTGGTGAAGAGTTTCCTGTAAATTATCGACGATTTCTCACTTTGAGTTCTTGTTTCCTTTTTAAGCATTAAAATTACTTTTGCGGATAGTTGATGTGCAATCTGCAAGATAGGTGTTGACAACTCTCCGACGATGTCTTCTATTTTCCAACATTTTTGCCCCTTGCATTACACTGCCTCCTGGGGTCTGGAGCTTGTGTCTCCAGCTGGATCCCAGCTACCGGTGCTAACACCTTAAGTCAATAATTACATCATTTGCACGTCTTGGACGTGTAAAAAGGCAAGAACCTGCAAGAAGCCTAGCTGAAGTAAAAACAAAGAAGACTAACACGCCGCGCGCGTCTTGTTTGAGCGTTAAATTTTCATGAATGAATTTATCGACTCGCGCGCACTCCGGTTGCGGCTTTCAGAGCTGCGGTTTTTTGCGGGGCACTTGGCCGCGAAACAAGAGGATGATGTGTGCCGTCTTCGAAGATTGGGCAAGAAATTTATACTCAAATAGCTTTGAAGGCTTTTGTTGGATCTTTAAGTTGTCATTTTGTGTTTTCCCACCTCGTTGGCACATGCCGGCCCCAGAAGAAAAACTAACAAAAAACGAAATTCACACCAAATACAAATGGCCACAGCGAAATCCGATCCGTGTGGCGCGACGTTAGCATAAAATTATCAATTTCCAAAACTGGAAATTTCTCGCCGAAGCGCCGGAGGGTGAAGAGCCGTGTCGGACCAACAGTCAATTAGCCTTTATACAAATCTCGGAAATTAAGAAATTAATGAGTTGTTTCCAATTAATTTTCTTCACGCCTCCAAGGCGGCCCGTCACGCCAACGCTTTTTTTTTCGATCAGCTCTCACGCGTCGAGTTAGTAAATGTCGAAGTCGATTTTGTAGAATTTATGCAGTTTCTATGGAAATGAGCTTGAATTTTTCATGTTCTTACGGATATCTGCAAAATTAAGTCATTGTGCCCGTTTCGATTAAAATATAAATTTTATTTTGTAAAAATAAAAACAAAAAAAATATGTTTTTTCCCTATCAGATTAATCTGCATCGAAAAGTCGAACACATTAATCGTTTAAAATTGAGATTTCACTTTTTCGAATTGTTTCATTTTTCTCACTAATTCGTTCACATTGTGATATTAAAACAAGAGCACCCTGCGGATCGCCAACTTCATTAGAATAACATCAGCAGACGTATTGTTGTAAGAAATATATATCTTTATAATTTTTGATTCAACATTTTATTTTTATGGGAACTATTTTCTTCGTATTTTACCTGAAATTTCTTTAAGGTAGGTAAGGATGTGCAAAATATCAAAACGTTTGAAAGTTTTAATTTAACAGATTATCTGTATTGTAATCCGAAAACTAATTTATAAAATGTTAATAAATAAATTAGATATGAGCTTAATACAGTATATTAGATCCTATTTTGTTTTCGTTGTGCAGATATTTGCGAACTTATTTTGCCTGGATTAATTTGTCTTAATCAAGTATCTCGATCTTGCCTGAATTCGTGCATTTTTCTGAGTGTACTATTAACACACATGTCTAATGTTAATTATGATCTTAAATTAATATCTCGGCGTAAAAATGGAAATTTGTAATACGAAAAGTCCGTCCATTATATAAATTATAACACAATCGTACAATATTTATTCATTTATTGTATGGAATGAAACGTATAGTCGTGAAGATATGTCTATTTTTTCTTTTAAAGTAGGAATTCCCTGATTTTTGTACATCATGAATTCGTTTTTCGTTTTAATTGCTAACAAAACAACCTTAGCAACCACTAATGATTCATAATTTCAATTTCCCATAAATTCGCACCACATCGCATGTAGCACCACAAAGGGTTTCAGAGTGTTTACCTTGAAGAAGGAACACTTGGCGGACGTAAAACGAAAAAAAACCAACCACAGGTAAAGTGGATTTTACGTTTTGCTTTTTACCTCTTTTCCCTTTCAAATTTGTGCACTAATTTTGTCGCTAAATATTTACATACGATTGTCATGATTGGTAAGTAATCTATGCAACGCCATACGGCCGAGACTCGAAAGGATGTTGACTCAATTGTTTGCGTTCGTTTTTAAACAGCTTATGACGACGACTGTGATAACAGAAAGTTAACAATAATTTTAATGCTCGTTTGTTTCCGATTTGCTTGTTATATTTACTCTAGTTAGTAATAGATCAGAAACTACGTATTTAAGAAAAAATTCCTTTATGCTGATTTAAAAGTAATTATCTAGTAGCGCAAAATACGTTGAAAACCGCGAACTTTCCATAAATATGTTAAAATTTAATTAAACCATCTTCCATTCAATTTCCCGAAGATAATCGACTGATGCACCCGACATTGCTTCTGCCTTGAAATCTTTTTAATAATGGCTTAATTCAGGTATTGCATGACTGTTATGAAAAATCACCTGTTTGAGTGAAAATGTATGAATGCAATTTGATACGTCATTGATAAATAAATGTCGTTTATCAAAATCTGACCAACCTTGCGGACCAGTTCGGGACTGCAGTTAGAACGCCCGGTAAGAAATGGGTCGCAATTACAAAATTATTATGATAAAGTGTTGCATCGCATGTTATATCAGTAAATCGCCGACGGAGATACCTGTTTCTTATTCCTGGCGGATTTCACTGTCGCCGGACTCTTAATCTTCGCTTGAGTACGCAATTAAATGTTTCTCCGCGACTGCAACTACTTTTCATGACTACCGGCCTAATTTTGATTTTGAGATGCATGTGCAATAAAAGATTACTTTATTCGAACTATTTGAAGCTAGTCAAAAAAATTCTAAAAATTTCAGATAAAAGCTAAGAAAACAGAGATATTTATGATACCAAAGATACTAAGAAATTTAGAAATGTATGCTTGCATATATATATGTACTTATCATAAGGTAAGTAGTGTAGTGAATGTTTTAAAATACAATGATTTTCTTCACCCAAATACTTTCAATTTTAATGAAAGCAAATACACGAATCAAACGCAAAATACATCTCCTTTGGGTATATGTACTCGTATATATGTATATGTATATGATTGCAAAAGATAAATGCCTTTATTATTTGGGAAATAATACCAAGTGATATAATAATAAAATTTCTGAAGATCACTAAAAACACTAAAATAAATGGTATTTATTTCCAGCCTAATTTTATGTTATTTTATGTACTTGCTTAACTACATACATCAATTTGTATACCATATATGGTCCAAGCCTATAAATATTAATCACTGGCAATAAATTCAAAACATAAGCAACTGCGGGTTTATGTTTAAACAGTACCTACCTAAGCTTGTTTTAATTTAACATATGTGGGTAGCTCATCAAAATCCCCTTACTTGGATTACTTCAGACAAATTTGTACTGCGAATTAATGTTTTGAGCACTTGGTTTTTCCTTTTAAATTCAATTATATATATGTATGATTCATCAATTTAGTGATTTGCAGAATTGTATACTATTTTTATAATTATTATATTGTTTCCTTTTAAACTCTCATTTTTTATTGATAATTTCAATATCGATCCAATCTGAGTAAATAAGCTTAGTTGTTGAAACGAAAGAAATTTGTTTAATACTATGTAGAGCTACCATCATTTTGCATACATTTTGCGACTTTTAATGCAAAAAATTAGTTAGACCACTACCCGTAAAAATGACAGGTTTGCCAATTTAAAATTGTATAATAATATGAGAGTCGAGAATCATAGTGGCGTACGTCACAAAAAAAAACTGAATTAAAACTAAAATTACATCACTTACCCCTCACCCTGTTCAATACCATATAAACTATTAAAACTTGACTTACGCCACTATGGCTGAGTTCGCAATTGCAATCTGATTAATCTGAGCACCCCAATTGTGTCCACACATACGATCTGAGTGCTCGGAATGATCTGATCGGTGTCCGTAAATTCAATCCAGATTATTTCGAGCGCGCTCTATGTGCTCTGGTGGTGAAGACCGATTAAACAGATCTAACCAAACATTTATTTGTTGCCATTTTCGAATTGTTGTCTTTTTAGTCTAAATTGGGATTGAAATCCCTTGTCCCAATATGACACCATTATCTGCTAAGCGAATTTTTGAATTATATTGATTTTTATTAATTTTTCTTCTCTTAAATCTCTTAATTTATTCTTCGTACTCAAAAAGAAAATACGATGGCCATACCTATGGCCTTAAAAATTGATTTCCTTTTTAAATTAACTTCTTTCATTATTTTGTTTCAAATCAGTAGTCAGTACAAAACACAAGTTTTCTTCTTTTCGCTCGTACAGCTGAAGTTGTGTCCATAATTGTGATCTTTTTGGCGAGTACTCAGAGGTCAGAGCGTAATCTGCTTAATCTGCTCGCTCGAGCGATTGCAATTGCGAACTCGGCCTATGATTCTCAACGGTTCATATGTATGTACCTATACATGGAATTATATTCTATAAAACGATACATATCAATACATTTTTATATTCACTTCAACATTCCTTTCAGACATTTTTCAAAAAAGATTTAAGAACATTTTTATAGATTATAATATTGAATTAGTTCTATTTCTATCTTGCATTGAAAATTAAATATAATATATTATATAATATTTGTTAACTGATATTATGTTGTTTACAATGACTAACATGATCATTAATCCATCAATTTGATATTAGTGCTAAGCACTATATAAAGTCTGGTTTTTCAATGTCAACTATAATAGTTCAATCGCGACGAAAAAAAAGCCTAGCGCAAACATTAAAGCAAAAAAGGCAATTTGCTTGTGCAATATGAATATTTTCGATCATTTAGTAGATAAAGAATCATTTTAGTGATTTTTAATTAATAAATAAATGTAAAGTAAATATAAAACGCTGTTAAAAACTTACTAAAAGTGAACAATTGTTATTTTATCGGTCGTATTTATTTTCGACATATAAGAATTATTAAGACTGTGTGCCAAACCGGCTAAATTCTGGTTAATTCTAGCACACCTCCATTTAGTAAATCGAGCTTGCTAATGCTTCTTCTTCTTTTGCTAAAAGGCTAAATTTTGATCAGTAGATCTCATTTTTGTTGACAAGAAGAAACGATTTCACTGAAAAAAAGTAGTTATAGAATTACCAGTAAAAAATGATTTCAATAAGCTCAAGGAAAAAGGGCTACTATATAGATAAGTTTGCAATAGGTCAATTTTGTTATTAATTCTGACATTTTAAAATTTAAATTGCAGTGACGAGTGTAAAATCAAAAAATGTATTGAAACATTGATAAGAACATTTACAGTCTCCTTTCAGCTTTAACTCTTCTTCCTTTTGATTGCAAATATTCCCATATTATTTAATTGGGGATCCTTTTAAAGGAAAAAAATTGCACGCTAAACTAAACCGCCAAAAACTCGTTTGTGTGATATATATCAAATGATAACTGTATATTTTGTCTAATTCCACTTTCAATTTGGCACAGCTCAGGAATTAGTCGACTAAGTTTCCAATAAAAACTGGAATTTACTAAGCATTTAGCCGATTTGGCACACAGCCTAAATACAGAACTTAAATAGATATAATGAAGTTTAAACACCAAAATATATATTAATCTTTTTGTGTATTTACCAATTTTTTTAATTTAAATATTGGAAAGCTGACTGCAATATAAAGCATCTTCAATTCTTAGTATATTATTTCTTAACCTTCCACAAGGCATGGCCTTATTACAGTTTTCGGTAGAGAAATGAAACATTTTATTGTTTTACAATTTTGTATCAATTAATAAATACAAATCCATAATCCACTAATTTAAAGTTGAAAGGCATACCCACATATCCGCTAGCAAATTTTCTGATAAGTTGGGAGAATTAGAAAGAGTATAAATGCGCACTTGTCGGTAATGCAAATTTTAAGAGGACGATTCGTTTAGCCATCCCAAAAGAGATGTTAATTGTTTAATAGGATGCCTAATTTACACCTATATTACCCATACCATTAACCGAATTTTGTGTCGCCACTTTGAAAGAGCTGCTCGCTAGCGAGGCGATGTTAAACCGAGGTTTGAGGTTTGAGCATTTGCATACGCAACGTGGCGGAGCGTTAGTCCACCGGTGAAATACGGTTCTAAGACAAGGCGGCGATAAAATTAAAGGTTTTACGAGGTGTTCTTCATTTGAGGCCTTTGTTCCACTAGCGCCACCACTGATGCTGATCTCGCGTTAATTGCTGATATCTGGTGAGGCGCTTTGTTCGCGCGGCAGCGCAATAATTTATTCCCATTCGACCGCTCCGAGTCCATTCACCCATCCGATTTGGCAGTGCGATTAACACACTTTCCTTTCTTTCGATTTCAGGTGCGAAAAAATTTCTTTAAGACGCTGCAGCAGGAGGAGGGGTGTTCTAGAGGTGGATCGGGGCGCGGCGCAGGTGGTGTTTCGTAACAGGCCCTGGGAATTATATAAAAGTGACTATTCGCACTGGTTGGCGCTCGATTCAAACTGCTCGATCGGCCGAAGAGGCGTTCTCAGTTTTTTGCTGCGGGTCATTTGCATAAAACATCCCCGCTGCAATTCATCTTGTATCTAGTAATAAACTGAGACAACTTATCGCCAGAGATCTGCAATAATTTATCTAAGCGGTCCGCGAGCTTTCGCGGAGCTCTGCCTGTGCCGCACCGTGTCGCGTCGCTCCGCGTTGAATGGGTCCGCGGATTCGGCTCGGAAGAATGACAAATCTGCAGCAATCGACGAAACTATCGGCCCCGAGGTTGCATGAGTGTCAGTCCGGCTGGGAAGTGATGCAACCGTCCCCGTGAAATATTGAGCCACATCTCCGAGCATAATTAGTGGTTCTTGACATGAATGTCTTTTTGTCGACAGTTCTACTGCTGGGAAAATCGCGGATAGTTCAGCGCTCGGCTGTGGCTGCGCCGCCGCCCACGGCCCCCGCGATCGAATCCATCTATTAATTTCAGTAATGTACGCATATCTGAATAATAATGCTTTTCTCGAATCGAACTGTGGGAGAATTTAATTTGCAGAATCGCCGCTTCAATCGCAATTACCCGGCCGCCGCGCGCACTGCAAACTCGCGGTCTGAGTGCCCTCGGCGCAACTCGCAACTGCGCGAGATTTCAATGGCTTCGCCTTGCTCTTCATAATGCCGATCCGCAGACTGTGCCAGGTGTTTGAATATTAGAAATAAATTAGTAATAATTTTCCAGCGGTGACACTCGCCGATTGTGAAAATGTTCGCATGTAGGATCAGTTCGACAGCCCAGCCACTTTGCCTTCGCGCGGCTGCTGCTCATGCGCCGCCGCCTTGCGCCGCTCTGGTCGTCGCGTCGCTTGTGCAATCCTGCCCGATTCGGAGTCGCAGGAGTTGCAGCCGAGCTGCAGACAAGCTGCAGATGTGGAACAAAGGCTGTTGAGATGCGAAACCCGAACTATGCCCGCTGCTGGGCGTCTAAGGCACTCTAATTAATTCAGTTTCCAGACCTTTGTGGTGGTTTCGTTTTCCAGCAGGTTTAAATGACCGCACGAGAAGAATTTATTTCACAGTTCGTCAAATATTCCACAAAGGCCTTATCTTAAGTAAGAAATGCCAATTTCAAAATTAAATCGTCAACCAAACAGTTACGGTTTGCTCTATTTTATTAACTTAGATACGAAATTGTACGCAATAAATTACTTTTATTGGACGTTAATAGTTTCTAAAACATTTAGAAACGTCTATGCTACAGATAAAATTAATAAACAGCAATTTTGCGAATAGCTTAAAAGTTTCGAGATATAAATAGTCGATAGTCTCAAAAATATACCCATAAACTTTTACTAGTTATTACAATATAAAAATAGAAGAGGCTTCAACACTTCCCCCAAAATATTCCTCTCAATTATTTTCTGTAAACATTTCTTAAACCTATAACAGTTTCGAATCCTGATATCAAAACACTTGTTTCTCAAAAATTTGTAAAAGTGTAATAAAACAGGGTATTTTATATTTTAAGTAAGAACTTGAAATTTCATTTTAGTTAAGTTACGAGTAGTGTTATTCGTTAATATGCATAATCAATACTCGAGGTCTATAAACCAGGGAAACTTCGCTGTTCTAAACAAAAATTGCCACTCGGATCGAGTTTTTGATCTATACCTGAATGCATCGAAACTGAATTTTTTTAGAAATGGAGTTTATAAAGCTTAAATAAAATATACCTGCCATGTTATTTATTGATCATCAATGTTTAAAAAATAATTGAAACGAAAAAACAAATTTAATAAAAATATAATATAGCATTATGACATTTTAAAATGTCCTATTGTACTCATGCTCGACATGATAACTTATTTATTTAATTTTAATATATATAATTACTGCCTGTGCAAAGAAATCACGTTGCAATATATCATATTTGACATGGTGAATTAACGTCATTTACATATGTAATTACGAAAATGTTATTTTAATTCTATTGTTTGTGACCTGTATATTACCATATTTCCAGAACAGGCAGCGAAAGTATTCTGTAGATAGCTGGCATTGACGAATGTATGATAAATCCTTTTTATTTTGTTCTTTTTATAAAAGTTGATATGAACTTGGGGGAACATCGCAATTTTTTCCGTATAAAGCCGTAACTGCCCCTCCTAACCAAAATGAGACGTAATGCAACGTAACGTAAGAAACGTCTACCTAATGTTCGAAAGTGTTTAAAATAAATGGAGAACCTAAATAGACGTAAAAAAATTTGACGAATCAAATCTATTTAAAAATGTCACTTTTGCCGTAAGTATAGAGCCGTTGCGTTAAGTCTCGTTTTGGTTAGGTCTTAACTCGAAAATCGGTCAACTCAAGTACCGTGTATCTCGAGGGATACCTGTATTTGGTTCTTTTTTCATATTCCTTTATATCTAAATAAGTGAGTGAGACAGTGCAAAAGACAACGTTCCGCCTGTTGCCACGTTCACTTTTCTGCATCGTAAATTAGGAATGAGGAATCAATTTATAAATTCGCCGGTTAATACATTTGCCGCATCCTTTCGCCACTTACTCACTGATAAGATCGAGCGCGGAAATTAGCGATTCCTCGGGGGCCTGACCTTCCTTGCGGTTCTCCGTTTATCTCCCGCTTTGTCAACGGTCTTCAAAATGTAATCGGATATTTTTGCGGGAATCCCGCATAAAGCACTGGTTGAACTTTCGCAGCTCATAGAATAAATCGCGCGCGGATCTTGAGCCGGCCAGTGGCCGTGTGCAATGGACCAGATTCATGCGGTGAGTCGCGGCCAACTTAACTTAGCTCTTCCTGACTCCGGATGTGCAGCGCGCCGTTCTGAACGCGCCCGGCCGCGCGGACTCGAATTAATGCACGATCAGATAAGGACGTGTAATTCAATGTTAACCTGCGAGTGTGTATTTTGTATCCGACGCCCACACCAAATTGATAAATTCGTCCTCCTCGGCCGGGCTCCGTCGTCGTCCCAGCGAAGGGGACTAGATTTGCCGTGTCATCTGGGCAGAGTCTTGAGATCATGCGATTGCCCGTCTTCGCGCAGCGAGCGGACCGTAACTCGGGATCGCCCTCCTCCCGGCCATTCCTGGTCCATTCGCCAGCATCCTGATATTACATGATGGTCGCACTTTGATCAGGGAACCATCTCCGGGGAGCGGTGAACGCCGATACCTGCGGTTCTGGGCCGATACCATCTCCACTCATCGCGCACGACTAGGTCAATTGGGTTTTGGAGGAGAGCACCACTTCGAGCCTAAAACATAAGTTGTGACGCTGCGTGGCTTATGTAAATCCAAGCCTACGGAGCGCAGTGTCAACAGTCAGCCCTCCGAGATATTTTCATTATCTCGCGAGATCCCGCGGGCGATCATGCTCAGCGGAATCGACAACTCCTCCCTGGGATAAACGAACACTTTCGGTTAGGCCCAGTTTCGTTTCCTGCCTGAACCCTTTCGTTTAGTGACCCCCGGGGTCCGAAACTTGCCCACCCTGTTAATTGCCTGAATCGACGCAGAGTCGCTGCAATTCCCACACTTTCAGATATTATTATCATAGTTTTTCGTGACAGCGGCGTCGGTCGTCGTCGCTCTACTGCACCAGCTCGCGTCGTCGTCGTCGTCGTAGTCGTAGTCGTTTGTTGCCGCGCACTGAAATATTTCTTCTTGATATTAAAATTGATTTGTTCAGCCAATAAATTATCGGAGGCAGGAGGTCGACATAGCCGCGGAAAATGCTAAGCGTTGTCGGGTAAAAAAGTGATCACCGCACAGCGATACAATGGCCGATTGTCTCTCTGAAGTTATTCGTTTTCGAAGTTCACTGAGCATGAAAAGATCATTTAGCGGAGACGGAGGTCCACTTCCGGTGCACTTTGGCGATTTGTTAGTTTTCCCCTTTTTTAAAACCGGGGACTAAATACCGTCACGCGTGTAGATTTTTCGCCGGCGATTAGTCTGCGTCGCTGTTGCCGCTGAAGTTTCTTATCGATAAATTTGATAAATTTAAAATTTCTTACTTGCGAGGTAATGAAGTTAAGAGATAAAAGCTACAACTTTGAGACGCATAGGGTAAAATATAATAAATTAATTTTTATAATCATAATACATAATATAAATTATAATAAACCAAGGCAATATCACAAAAACGCTTTATGTATAGTATATATGTACATATGTACCTATACATATATATCTAATATTAACCCAAATAGGGTTAAATAGAGAGAGTTAAGGGGTTAGGGCTAGTCAGAGACGTGAAAAAGTGTATAGGCATTTAATTTAAAATTTCTTTAATAGTTATACGATGTCGTTTCTATATATTACACTACATATGTATAGTATTTGAAGTAAAAGTCATGATAATTTCAAAACAAAAACTTTTATTCTGTACCAAGTTATCTGCTGAATTGATAGTGGTTTATTCGAAATCGATTAAATTAAAAATAATTGTTAGTTTAATAGTTTATCTAGTGCCCAAACAAAATGAATCCATGAAGAAAATAACAATATTTGAGAGTGTAATTTGATGAAATTGGTTTAAAGGTAAAACTTAGAAAACTCCTTCGATTAAGCAGTAGATTTTAATGCCTAGAATATGAAGTATAAATTTAATTTAAATTCATCGATTAGTTTTATAATATTAGTGGTCACCATGTTTGAAAATGTAGTTTAAAGAAAAACGCAGATGTGTTTCACTATCCGTCTTCAATAGTAGGTCTTATGGTTTTCATAGGATATTTTTAAAACGATTCACTGGATCAACTTGAAATTATCGCGGAATATTTTTGAAGTGTTTTACTTTGAGAAAACGTAAAAAACCTTCCTGATATTTTTATTGAGTAATTACCACACAAAAGTTTGACAATAATTTTAATTTATATATTCTTCTAATTCTAACTATAAATAAATTGTACAAACAATCCATCGAAATTTTCTAGTAACAATTAAATCTTATATCCCTAAATCAAACATCTACTTCAAAACATTACAAAACAAAAAAATAAAATTAAGATTATTGAATTTTAGGTTGAATTAAGATTAAATAATAAATTGATCTGATTAGACCAACTAGGACACTTTCTGCCGAAATTGTTAGTTGCTTAATGGGTCAAACGCAAAAATAATGTTCGGGCAGTGTAAAAGAAAAAACAATTTTTTTGGTTCTTATTTGTTTTATTTTTTATTTTTTGGTGAATTACAAATAAAGCACCTATCAAGAGTAACCCTATCCATAACTTTGTTTAATTCTAAAATTTATTTTAAACTGATGATTGAAGCACAAATAATTTGGGAAAAAAGAATTTTCCACGGAAATTTAGAGGTTATTTTTGAATGATTGGAGGAAAAATGAATTCATTATTGTAATTAAAAAATAGTAGTACTAAGTTATATTGCTTTTAATTGAACTAATTAAAGTAATCTTGTAAAAAGACCATTTTTTGTCTCTTCTGTGGACTATTTGGTCCACAGAAGAGACATGAAAAATTGAAAATCTCCGTATTTTCAGTCAATTTGGTTGAACGATTTCTATTTCTTTTTTTCTAGTAACCAACACATCCATTTACAAATTAATAAGAAACATAAAAAAAAATTCGGTGCTGATTTTAACTTATTATATTTACATCGACTGTTTTGCGGGGGGTTTTATAAAATCTAAAAGTTAGCCAACTCATATAACCGCCACAAATTTTATGAGATTTCCGATCCTAACGAAGTAATTTTAGTGACCTATTGGTGTGGGAAAATCGCTGAATTAATAAGTGCACGATTGATGTATACAAAGCCAATCACCATGGGATTTTTGCCAGCCATACTGGAAGCGATCGATCGCAGAAATAGCGTTGCGTATACTGCCTTAAAACGAAGCACTATTTTCCCCGTTTTAAATTAATGTCAGCGTGAGTGAGTAATTGAAAGCGAAATCGCGCATGCCGCCGCTGTTGCGGTGGTGCGAAGTTGTACATCAAACAAATCAATTTAATGGTTTATTTCGAAACAAAAGCCCATTTGTTCAAGTCATTTTGGAATTTAGTCTTGCAAGCCAATCCGAAGACGGCTGAGAGTCAGAGATCAGTCGGGGAGCATTAAAGGACCACTCCTACCGCTTCGCGCATCCAACATATGTCTGTCGCGTCGCGGGGCCGGAGCCGTGAATAATTTAAAGGGAAGAAATGGGCTAAAGTATGCATCCGTCGCTCCCTAATGTGAGAAAAATTGAGAAAAGCTCGAATTTCTGAACGGAACCCGTCATGGGAAAATATTCTTGTTTACTACCTTAACACCTACGTAAGATGCGATCGAGATAAAATGAAGCAATTACCGGCGCGCGGGAAGAGTGCCGACCAATTACGTACAAATCGCGCGCTCCTCCGGCCGACTTAGATCGGGCCGTGTATTATAAATTGGCAGCCAATCCGGCGGGGTTAAGGAGCAAAAATTAATCACACCGAGCGCATTGGGCAACGCAGCCGCTCGGCGCGGCGCAGTCATTTGTAGCGCTCAGCCGCGATGATGAGGCGCTTTGTTTGCGCCGAAAGTGATGAGTTCATATGAGCCCGTGCGCATATACGGCGCGCGCATTCGAGGTGCATGTGCGGGGCGCGAGTGGCACCTATCGCCCGTAGCCGATCCGTATCAGAACTGAAATTTCAATTTCAGCGAAATTTATTGATCTTAGCACGGCGATACCCTCGCAGAGGCAGAACGCGGTGTGATCGCAGAATGAGAGATCGCGCATATGCAAGCGGGATAATGAGCATACGCCATTTGGGTAAATAATTGAAAATTTCGTAGATTCCGATTTACTTTTATTTTTATCTCTCCTATTTTATGCAATCAACAAAAGTTTTTTATCTTATTGAATCGTTGGCACCCGAGGGCATTTTGTCGTAAAACCTCGCGATACCCGCGAACACCATCGCGTTGGTGCAGTGCGCCGCACTGGGAAAACCTCATTCAGGTATTCCGCCTCGATGGCTTGCTGAATTGTTGTAATAAATTTATCGATAATAACAATTATAGTGATTAGCATAAATTTATCATTTTGGTTGCATTACTCCTATAAATTTGCATTGCAAGATCGCTTACTCACACATACCGCTGGGGACCACGCAGCAAATTCAATTAAGCGGAGATCTTTTCTGCTTTTGTTGGGTAACAATCCGGTGCCATTGGTGTGCGCTCAACCGCGGGTTAGACCGCGATCAATGCGATTTGGGATCGCACAGAAAATTCACCTGAATAATTACGGATGATATGAGCGGGAATTATTCATGTATAAATAGTAACAACTGCATGACATTTTCGTGAAAGGGATGAATTTGTTATTTAAGTATTTAGAGACTTTCATGATAGCAACACCCTTTACGATTTAACTTATCTTGATGAACATAACTCAAACTTATGTTAATCTAGTATACATAAATACATTATAGTCTTTAAGTATTTGCAAAAATATGTAAAAAGGAAAAATGATACTTTAAGCAGCCTATGCTAAGTTACAAAAACGATTCCAGTAAATAAGTTTTCAATCATTCGTCTTCAAAATCTATTGGCACTGTTAAAAAAAGTATATATTAATAAAAAGAATGAAAAATGGCACATTTACTGCTATTCACAGAAAATAAATATAGGTAGGTACATGCCGGATTTAGAAATCGAATCGAGATTGAATTAAATTTTCGATCCGCATATTTAGGGATTAAGGGATCGAATCGGAAGTGATTCCAACGCCGATTGAAGTGCCACTTTTTCTTGCATTTATATAAAATTAATGCTGTAAGAACATTTTTAGCGGCAATTGTCAAACCGATTACTCCATCCGCGTTTGCAATCGATTCAATTCTACAAACTGAGTGATATCAAATCCACTCCACTCCAATCCGATTTCAATCTAGTCTAATAAATTGTCCGATAAATATTTCTAATATTTACTATTAGTTAGTATTTAAATAATACTAGTCTAAATGGTTTCGTATTATGATTTGTAGTTGTTTATTTTATTAAAAAAACATTACTTACATTGAGAAAAATAAAGTTGGTGAATTTGACCGAAAGAAATAGTTAAAATACCACGCCTTACAAATCTGTAAATTGTTAACAATTTCTGGTCAATATTAACTATTAAAAATAGCCAGTGCCAAAGCCACACATCGCTTTATTAAGGTTAAATCGCTCAAAACGCATTGGCATGGGCAGCTCGTTGGTACAGCTGCTCGCGAAGCGCAAATACGGAGAACCCAGGTCGAATCCCAGCCACGGTTAGTCGGAATATCACAGGAAAATCAACTTTCAAAAGGCAGAGCCGCCGCGAAAGCGCCAGTTCTTGCAAATCGTAGGTTCGAATCCCTGGTTGGGGTTAGTCGGAATTATCACAGGAGGAAAAAAAAATTTGTCTCGTTGTCAGGAGATTAACTATTTCTCGTGGTTAGAATTAACTAACTTTATTGGTTGGCGCCTTTTTAACCAAGCATTTTTGTCAATTAAGCAATCTTTTTCTTTCAGTATACTTAAAAAAAAACTCACTCAAGTATAATTTCAAATATAAAATTACATCATTTAATCATTCAATTCAAAGCCTAAAGTATCTTTTTGTTCAAGCCTCATGTTCTATGAGTTTCGATCTTCAAACACCGGAAGTCGGTTAGAATTCGATGACCAAATATTTTATAATAATAATGAAATGTAGTAGCAAAATGTTCAGTACGCTTGTATGGATACCTATTTCAAAGTTATCGACGATTTTAAAGGGCATATTTATTAGTCATAATAAACATTACCTTCATTCTTATATCTTTTTAAGTTTTTGTAATAATCTTCCGCATTTTCCGGTCTGAAAATAATTTGGCGCTAATAATGCGCAGATCCTGGTTTCATATCAAGTTGAATTGAGTTGGAGGGAGACTTTCAGGGTTCACTGACCACTAATCGACGGCTCAATAATAATTTATCCACAATCACATAGGTCCGCATGTGAAACGCTATCGTAAAGTGTTTGTCGGAATCCAAACAAAGGAACTTTCTCACAGTGTGTTCCCTCGAAGTCATATTTTTTATGGCACTTGATACTGCTGGAGGTGAGAGAATGTGTGCGTCCGCGAGCTGCTTCTTTTCGGACGATATGTGCAGCATTCGATGAAGTCGTGTTCCATTGTTTAAACAGAGGTTTCCCCGCTGGTCGTAGTTCCACAGAAAAAGGAAAATAGTCGCATTTGCCTTCACAACTCTATTTGCTGGGCCCAGAGTTTACACGGTCAATATTTAAAGAGATGAATGGAAATTGTCATTCTGCACTGGGGCTTTTCAAAAGAATGGAAAGTACTTTTCACTGATAACTCAAATTTGAATTAATTAGATGATACTGTACCCCTAAAATGTACGCCCAAGTTTTATAAATCAGTACTGCCCCTGTTACTTGTTATACTGAACGTAAGCAACAGCTTTTTAAAAGTTCTTACAATTTGTATGTAAACTCGAATTCAAAATCCATACAAATGGGCTTTGCCTGAAATGTATGGGGAACTGGTGCCTTTTTTTTTTTTATGGCACACTAACGCCACCTGTAAAGTACTTCCATACAAACAATAGTTACTATAGCAGCTCAGCTCTAAAGTACATCCGTCTGGAGTTATGCGCCCTAATCTATAAAGCGTATTTAATTAGGAAAACTGGTAATATAAGTTACTTTTAATGGTCCTATACTATTTGTTTGTACTATACTCTACTGAACTCAATTTGCATCATATTGGCGTAAAAGGCATAGTGTGACATCAAGTTACGCTTCATCGTAACTCATATTTTCAGTTTTCCTAATTAAATACGCGTTACGAGGTGTGGCAATTAAGTTTCGGGAATTTGTCAATAAAAAACAAGCAAATTAAGTTTTTCACAAAATTGTATTATAGGCCTTCACAAAGTCTCCCTCTAACTCTACACAACTATTTCAACCTTACTCCCACGATTCGAAGCACCCTTGGTAATCCTCCGAAGTTAACCCGTCCAGCATCATGGTTATAGCCTCTTTGACCCCCTTTACGCCGCCATGATGAGGTCCCTTGAGGTTTGAATTCATCTTGGGGAACAAAAAAAGTCACGGGGGGCAATATCAGGGCTATAGGGTGGATGCGCCAACGTTGGAATGTTTTTTTTCGCCAAAATCTCTTCCGCAATGAACGAGGAATTCGGCAACATCTTTGCGCAATGAACGAGGAGTTCGGCAACATCTTTGCGCAAATATCTCGCATGTTCAAATCCTCGTGTAACATCCTGCGGACGGTTTCTTTGTTCATATTTAACTCGTCAGACAACGCATGAATGCTTAGACACCGGTAAGATGCGATCAGCGCGCGCAAACGGTCAACATTCGCGTCGCTACAAGAGGTGATGGTGATCCTTCACGTGGATCGTCTTCTACCAATTCACGCCCCCTTCTTGAACCGCTTCGCTCAAACAAACACTAGTGTTTTCGACATGCACTCGTCTCCATACACTACGTGCAATTTTCGGAGGATTTCCGAGGGTTTTTCGGCAGATTTCACTGAAAATTGAATCACAACACGTTTCTTGTAATGTGAATCACTCATTTTCCCGACGCCATTAAAAAAGTTTCTGTCGAAAAATACGCACAAAACACAAATTAAACGCGCTACCGACTTCAAATTTGGACTGAAACTGAAAGGAAGGATCCCCCTCTCTAGACAGATGTTAACAAACGACGTAGTGTTGGACGTTCCCGAGTTATGACTATATTCCCGGAACTTAATTGCCACGCCTCGTATAATATGTAGATTAGGGCGCAAAACTCGAGACGGATGTACTTTAGAGCTGAGCTGCCATAGTAACTATTGTTTGTATGGAAGTACTCTAAACATCTAACAAGGTGGCGTTAGTGTGGCATCAAAAAAAAATGGCACCATTTTTGAGCATAGCTCTTTTAAAAGGACATACTAAGGCAACAATAATTTTTAGAACAATTACTTTAACAATAAAATTATATCTCACCAAAATTTATAGAATCGATAATCAAAATGGAAAAACATCGCAAGCGGCATTAACCACAAAAATCGGAAACTTTCAATAAAAATGATGTAGAATTGGTGTGCCAAAGAAAAGGACCTCAAAACCATTCGAACTTTTTATTGAATTCCATTTTCATAGCATTAAAGAATTTCAAAAATAATAATTATTCACTGAAAGATCAAAAATAAAATATATACAACACATATTTAAATATCGTTGATTTAGAAACTCAATGAAAAATTACAATCTAATCAACTATAATTATAGTTATGGTAATTATGAGCATAAATGCCTGATTAAAAGGATACGCATTTTACATTATCCCAGCAACATTCAAAAAAACTAGGACAGTATATTAAGCAAAGTAAGATACTATTAACATATAAGGTTTTTTGATGGTTTTTTGATATGGCAAAAAAAAAGAAGAAAATAATTAAAAGAAAAAGAAAAAAAAATAATTAGAGCCATTTAGATACATTTCATACTAGACAAATTTTTTAGTAACCTTACAAACTGTAGGACAGCTGCCAAAACATTCCAATTTCGTGGGATCTGAACTATAAAACGGCGTAGAGAGATAAAACAATTAGGTACGCAATGTTTAGTCGTTTGAGATAAATGCTTTCTACAATAAATATGTTATATGGTGGGTTGTGAATACTGGAAAATTTGCTAAAAACGCAACTCAATTAGGGTGAGGTCGAAAACGATTATTTGCATATAAGATGTTATCTTAATTTCAGAATTGCAAAAATATATTAATGATAGTTATGAGATCATTCAATCCCTGTAGGATGCAATATATTAGAAAGGTTTGTACCAAACCTTTACTATCTCTATTGGATTGCTTTGCTTTTTCCAACGAGTGGTAACATTTTGGAAATGCCTAGGGAGTGTGCATAAGTACGAAATATTACTTTGTAGACAGACTGCCGTAGCTTATATATGCACTTGAATTGTGCAATATTTCTAAATAAAGCTCGAAACTATCATTACATTTTAGACTACAATCGAGTTGCAAAATGATTAAAAGCCATATCAACATGGAATTTCCCAACCGACTTCACGATCTCCTCCACCGTCGAGTCGAAGACCGATCAAATTTAATAGTCGGCGATCAGTAGCCCCAGGTGGAAGAACTGGGCGATATGCGGCACTAATTGCCCCCTGCACTCACCAGATTCACCTGCTTAACTTATAATTCGCGAAAGGCCGCCCACGTAGCCGCGGTGGCTGCAAAAAGGATGGGAGTCGCCGCAATTAGCCCCCGTAACAATGGCCAGTTTCGCAAGGTCCCCACGCCGCCGCGGTGGACGCGTATGCCCGCCGCGGCGCAGCGTGTGCGAACAATTAAAAACATTTGTAGAGGCCTCAATAAAATCGCTAACGAGCGAGATCAGCTGCGAGGTGACCATTAGCCGCGGCTGGTTACAGCCAAGGGGAAGTTATTGCCCGTAAATGCGGTACAAATTTCATTTAACACTTGCTGGGGCGCGCGGACCGATCCGGCGCGATCCAGCGGACCGCCAACGAGTGTTGCAATGTTAAATCGATTTCCCAGAAAATGCAATAAAACGCTTGCACTTTGCTCACCTTCTCCCCCGAGAGGTGCGCGCGGGCTGTGCGCCTCGAGTCAGGCAAGTCGTCGTAAAAGGCGATAAATCCGGGAGAATCGAAAACACTTGCGCAACGAAATTTTTTGACATTTCAAAGTTCGTGATCTCAAATTGGCGCTGATCGAAGCGCTGGGGTTACGTGTGCACGCCAGCCCAAGACTCTTGAGGCCCCGCGCGATCCAGCATCCATCGCGGAGCAGCGGCTGGTGCGATCGATCCGACGGCGGCTGTGAACAGTCCTCGCCGCTGCCGCCGCCGCCGCCGCCGCCGCCGTCGCAGCCACTTTTTTAGGCTTTAATTTTTTTCCCGATTCACCGATTCGTCTTGAACGAATAATTGATTGTAATTGAATTTTAATTCTGCATAATCATCTTAATGATGAGATTGTTACTCGGGCGCTGCAGCCCCGCGTCGGCCCCGTGGTACCGGGCGGTCGGCTGCTCTCGCGGACCCCATCCTCACCTTTCTTCCGAGTCACCTTTGGGTGTTGAGACGTTGATGAGGCAAAGGCGCTCGTGGACGTCCTGCTGGTGATCGATTTGTAACACGAGTCGATCGCTTTATGGCTGCTCGCCTCAATTCATTAGGCTGAATGTTGCTGATCGCGTCGTCGCCCACTTCGAGAGTCGCTTTTTCCTGGAAGAATGAGACGCGTGAGCCATTCAAAGAAAAAAGGTACCCCAGATGGACGCTGGACCCCCGCCAGGTGCATTTGTTTGCGCCGGGGCGCATCTTCCAATTTTGTATTACAAATTCGGCGCAAATTGCATCGACCGACGCAGTTGCGTTGCGACACCCGCGCGCGTAAACCACGCTGTTGCCATCGAACGTCTCCACGATGTTTCGTTGGAGGATAACAATGGCCTGCACAGTTCGAAAATTAACAGATGACGGAAGTGGGTAATTATTTTGTCAAATTCCCCGTGATTGACATCGAGAAATCAACTGGAAAATAGCTCTTTTTCGTATGTGGGTCATTGGTCGCCGGCGGAAGCATCGCAACAATAAATTGCGTCTACCGACCGAGCGCAATGTTCGATTACAAATAGCTCCCGGCTAAAAGCCATTTTCGAATACAATAAAATTATTTTTAATTAGTTCGACCGTCCGCGGGAAATTTTCCATAATTTAGGCTGGAGCACAATGATCGTATTTGGGATGAGGTCAGTCCAAATGGCCAAATTGGAATTGGGGTTTTTGTCAAGGTTGGGATGTTGCTCGTTGTCCATTAAGAGCTTCTGCAAACGACTTCAAAATTATCGCATCAAAAACTTTTTGGAGCCAATAAAATGAAACGGAGGTAGCCGTTGTATTGAGAGCAAATATTTGGCGCTTTAAATTTAACATGCAAAAATATAAAATATTAGACACATTTGTAAAGCAAAATTAGCATTTTTTTTAAACTATAGATAAATTCGAATGTTAAAATGATAGAAGATGCATAAGCGCCTCTTAGATAATAGTTGTCAAAATTCGAGTTTTGTTTCATTGTTGATAAATAACACTGGGCAACAGTGGTTCTTGCTCTGGATTAAAACTGATATATTTTGGTTTCTATTAGTAGGTATACGAGTATGCTTGGAAAAATAATATAAAAATCGATTAGGTCTGATTAGGGTAATATGATTTTTTGAAAAAAATGCCAAAAAATGTTCATTTGGTAACTTTATAATGGCATATCTTTATATTTAGACCTCGTAAGTTATATCAATCGTCATGTATTTTCTGCATTCCCACTTGGAATTCTTTCCTCCCAATTTGGGTGCAGTTAGCGATGAACACAGGGAGAGATTTAACCAAGGTACAATGAAGATAGAAACACGGTACCAAGGAAAATGGACTCCTGCATGCTAGCAGACAATTGCTGGACATGTTAACGATATAATCGTATAATCGACTGTCATTATAACAGAAAAGTAAAAATATACGAAAGAGAATAATTTAAGGGAAAAAGTAAAGTAAATTTAATAATATACATTTTTAGTAAAAATTTCTTTTTTGTTTTCTCATAACTTGAGCCTAACAGAATTTTTTGGTTTTCAAATTCTGATTGTATAACATCAAATCAACAAGAAAAATATTATTTGGTTTCAGAACAAAACAAACGTATCAGAATTGTTGACTAATGTAATTAACAATAAACTCTTATAATGTTGAAACGTATTTTGGACTTCTGAAAGATATTTTCTAGACTTTGATAGGGTTCATTCATTAAGTAAAAACTGAAAAAACTTTTTTAGATATTGCAACAAATTTATTGCGAATCTACTCTTAAGGGTACATTCTCACGCCCTACCAAAGCCACGAAGAGCACCGAGCACGTCACCGAAGCCCGTGCCACCTACGCACTGACTGACCTCGCAGTCCAGAGGGAAGCAACAGTCGCTTTCAGAGTTGCACTGTGGAAGATTTGTTCTTATAGTAATTTTGAGGAAAGAAATTTTAGCCCTATACCGGGTCTCCTATTCTGCCTTTTTTATCCTCGCAGGAGTCGTATCTCTGCCACTCGCCAACCTTCCCCGTCACAAATTCGTAGCCCTCTGGCGAGAAACCTGATGGAACTTTCTTGTCACATTTTCCGTCGATCCAGCAGACTTGGGGGGAACAGCATTTCGTGTTCTTCGAACACTGTTTAAGAAAAGTTTGTATAAAAGGTTTTAACGCAAAATTCCCAAAGTTACCTTTCCCAGAATGGCCTTCTGGCAGCCGTCGATGGAAACCGTTTCTCCAACATCTCCAGACACAAATTCGTCACGTCCTTCCTGTGCAATGGCGGCATATGCCATGAGGCCAGTAAAAAATACAACCATTAATTTCACCATTTTTCTGAACTGTTAGGCTTATCTTCTTATCTAACTCGATAATGTAGCTCTACCATAAACCAAACCCAATTTATACCACAATCTAGTAACGCCAAAACTATCTTGAGAATCCTTTTGATGACGATAGAAAGTGCTTTTGCGTAAGAATTCGTTTTGTTTTGATCATCTTACGTGCGTTACTCCAACTGTATAATCTTCAGATTCGTTGTTTTTAGTCTACATTTGCCTTTTTCGAAAACAAATTCATTGTCTTAAGAAAGTAAACACATTTGTCCGACAATTCAACATTTCGAAAACTTATCCTAAATAATACTATTATATAAGAATTTATTAAATATATGAGATATTGATGTTTTATTTACAAAATATTATAACCGTGTTTGAAATTAAACTATCGTTTAATTTTATTAGATTTTTGATACATATTTTGTAAAATATGTATACATGTACATATATGTTAAGTTTGAACGAAATTTCTGCTATAATCTTGCCTATTGTAACCATTGTTACATTTGTTGCGTAGTGCAGTCTTTTAACTTAAACTTAACTTTGAAATTTTTAATAAGAATATAATACTGGCTGAATTTAAGGTTTTTTCAGGTTTGGTACAAATACTGACCGCTTTAAATTTTACATGCCAAAAAACAAAGTATTAAACCCCTTTAACTATTCAGTTACATAAAAAATAGTTCATATCACTAAATGGTTTTTTAAAGAAATCCACATTTTCTTAGGATAATTAATAACACTCGTCAACAAAATTAAGCTTTTTTTCTATAAAAAAAGGCAGATTATTTTTAAATAGCATTATTGAAATACATAAAAAAAATTTATTCTTAAAAAAAGTACAAAGTGACGGCTCACGAGTTGCCACATCAAAACTTTTTCTTGTCTCCACGGCACACAGCAGACTTTCTTAAAGTTAAAGTTAAAAAGAACAAAAACTTATACCTATATTTTCGTTAATTACATTAATTTTTACATGGAAGTACACGAGGAAATAAAAAAATATTGGAAAGAGAAAACTGAGAAGGGTTTGGAAGATAACACAGGTCAACAAAAAAAAAGTTTTTTCTTGGGTCTCGGTTTATTTCGTGATTTTTTTATTTATCATGTCTCAAAATAATCAAAAATTACCCACAACTTCCTTAAAGTTTGCTTTTGTAGTGTTGGTAGCAGTAATACAAAATATAAAGACAGTATTTTGACCATTTTTGAATCATCATTGGAAAATAAAGGATCATCATAGAACTTTGTAACTTGGCTTAAATGAAAGCCTAAATCCGAATCCCATTTACCTCAGCAGTCCTTCCTAAACATCTTGTCGAACAAGTTTGTCATGAGTGTGCACTTCTATGTGCTTTGTCCGTCATTTATTATTTATGAAGTAGTTGCCTTATGGAAAAAAGTCAAACTAATGAATCATTTCGAATTGTTTTAAAGTCTTTTGTAGTTTTAAATAGTAGCTTAAGTTTTCAGCTTTCATTTGAAGAATATTATAAGCTTGAGGCTCAATCCGTTATTTTGTAATGATTTTTCATTAAAGATCAAAATATGGTCTTTTGTACTTTTTGGCCCTATTTTTCTTGCAAATGGGAGCTGATTGGGCATTTTCATTTACGAATTCATAATTTTCGCCAAAAATCATTTAAAAATGATCTGCAAATTCATTCAGTAAAATTTTCGTGTTGAACTGTGTAATTCAATAATCGTCCTTAAATTTTCATATAAAAAGTGATAAAAACGGCCACTATTACCAACAAAAAATATTTCAAAATTCTTCAATTGAGGTCGGAAACGGGACTTTATAGTGATGGCCTCTCTTAATTTCAAAGATTCTTGAAGAATTTTGCACAATGAAAAGGTGTAAATGTCTTTAATTTAAGGAATTTATAAAATTTGCAAGAAGCTTTGTGGGAATATGCAATCAATTGCGACGGCAATATGTCAAATTTCAAAATTGCAAAGTAAATATCTTGGGAAATAAAAGTGACCAATGATTTTTTTTTGCAAATTCGTTACTGTTCCGAAAAATTGGTGTTGACCAATGTGTAATTAAAATTTAATATTCCGCGAATTAAGATTTAGAAATGTTAAATTATCGCACACCTGTGTTAAGACAATGAATTTGTTTTCGAAAAAGGCAAATGTAGACTAAAACCAAATATCAGACCATTGTCTTAACCCGAATCTGAAGATTATACAGTTGGAGTAATGCACATAAGATGATCAAAACAAAACGAATTCTTACGCAAAAGCACTTTCTATCGTCATCAAAAGGATTCTCAAGCTAGTTTTGGCGTTACTAGATTGTCGTATAAATTGGGTTTGATTTATGGTAGAGCTACATTATCGAGTAAGATAAGCCTAACAGTTCAGAAAAATGGTGAAATTAATGGTTGTATTTTTTACTGGCCTTATGGCATATGCCGCCATTGCACAGGAAGGACGTGACGAATTTGTGTCTGGAGATGTTGGAGAAACGGTTTCTATCGACGGCTGCCAGAAGGCCATTCTGGGAAAGGTAACTTTGGGAATTTTGCGTTAAAATATTTTATACCAACTTTTCTTAAACAGTGTTCGAAGAACACGAAATGCTGTTCCCCCCAAGTCTGCTGGATCGACGGAAAATGTGACAAGAAAGTTCCATCAGGTTTCTCGCCAGAGGGCTACGAATTTGTGACGGGGAAGGTTGGCGAGTGGCAGAGATACGACTCCTGCGAGGATAAAAAAGGCAGAATAGGAGACCCGGTATAGGGCTAAAATTTCTTTCCTCAAAATTACTATAAGAACAAATCTTCCACAGTGCAACTCTGAAAGCGACTGTTGCTTCCCTCTGGACTGCGAGGTCAGTCAGTGCGTAGGTGGCACGGGCTTCGGTGACGTGCTCGGTGCTCTTCGTGGCTTTGGTAGGGCGTGAGAATGTGCCCTTAAGAGTAGATTCGCAATAAATTTGTTGCAATATCTAAAAAGTTTGTTTCAATTTATATTCTATGAATTAATCACATGGGATCATGGGATCATGGGATAATTTTTCAAAACCAAAAACCAATACTAGAAAAGATGTGTGATGGTCCTTATAGGTCCTTTAACCCTTTCGGCCCCATAGGGACATATGTATAAATCCCAACGGCTTTTTCAGTATGTGGAGTAAGAAGTTGGCTGAATCTGAACTTCAAAAAGTCGCCTGATAATTTGGACGATTTGTCTTTACCACATGAACTAGATTCGATCTCTAGGGTGTCTTCTTCAGAGACACAACAGTGAAGAGTCAGACGAATCATTCAGATACTTCAGAAATGTCATTTGTTTTATTTTACCATATTTAATGTTAAAAACTCATATCTATCTCAAATAACCTCAGAACATGAAAAAACAAAATTGGGTCCGAAAGAGTTAAAGGAGATTCATTTACAACCTTTTGTAAAATGCGAAAAATATCTATGCATGCATATATTTTAAGGTTGAATGAAAATTTTACTTTATGTAGTTTTGCCTAATGAGGACTTTCATCACACTATGAGTTAAATTATTGCTAAGATTAAAGTTTAATGTAAACTTGAATTTGACAGAACACAAGGAAAAAAAAATAAATTTATTGCTCAAAACGAAATCCTTTTTTGTAAAGATTTCTTTTAACTACAATTTTCATAGAAATTAATTTTCGAAAAATTGATAATTTTATAAATATACTACATAAATAAAATCACATTCATCTACATATATTGGTAAATATTAAACTTAAATAAACTTCGTTCTGGTTTGAAATTTTTGCATAAGAATAAATATATTTTTGCAAAAGAAAAAATATATACATATACTCGTTACTCGCTACTTTAAATGTTGGTGTTTTTTTTACTATTTCGGATATACTTACCTACCTAAACGCTGGGACTGGGATATCACAAAATTTTAGAAAAAATCCAAAATAAATTTATTTCGACTATTATTGAACCTATACGGTTTAAATATTTAAAAGTAATGGTCCTTTTTTATTTCGCCTTCCAAGCCAAAATTAGTTCAACAACTTTGTTAACAATTTTTGCGGCACCTATATTTTAAATAAATAGTAACGAATAATAATATTATAATTAGATAAATCTACCTAATACACTTATTTAAATAAATGTGCTAAATTTACGTTAGGTGTTCACTGCTTAGCAACAATTTTCAAGACGCTTAAATTTGCGTTTATGGGTTTCCTTAAATTTTACTACTTCGCGTGACTTCACTGTATGATAATTCCATTAAACCAGCACGTCGCCGACATACTTTTTGAAAAACATCTAATTCCCTCACAGTTTTGGTATGAAACATTGCGAGCAATATAGTTATAATAAAACTACAAATAGTAGCAAAAAAATTTGTTTGCTACCTTAAAGTCGAAATCGTCCGTTTACAATTAATGTCAATCCGGTCAGGCAGTATCACTGCAATCAGAAACAACATGTTACTTTAAAAGCAGAAGTTAAAACGCTACACTGCCATTTGTATTCCAGTCTCGATTTAATTAGATCTCGCATTCGATTTGCAGCGCCCGTTTCAAGATAACGTCCAGCGATAGGTGTAATTGCATTTCTCTCGAATAAGTCCCAGGCGGCGATTAATTAGTCGGAAAAGTCTACGCTCGAATCAAGTGAGCGGTTGGTCTTTAAAATGAATCGATTCAACTTGTGAGTCTGATAACTATGGAGCTCCTGAATCAATTTGAAAAGTAAATAAAATTATTACTTTAGTTGATTGTCCATTAGGATCAACTATCTAATTTTTTTTTTTTTTTGTTATTGGTAGGTATACCTTTAATTGGTGAATTGCAATTATTTTTAATGGTTTAAAATCTTTATTAAGATTATACCATGATAAAAGTAATTGTTTTATTCCCACGACGAGTGGGATATTGACAGTGGTTCGCGGAAAAGTCGGTTTAATAGAACTCATTAGCCACTATTTACACATTATACCGTGTGGCTAACAAATGTTTTCCCGCCTTCTTGCATATTTTTAATATTCAAATCAATTTGCCATTTGATTGGACGCAGAGTGAACTGGGGTAGAGCTCTTGGGAAAATTCTAAGGATTTCTCGAGGTACGCAGCCATAGGTGGCATAGCTACCACATAGTCGATGATTGCGAACCAACATTTCCTAGAACGCCGATACTTTTTTTTCTGGTCATGCGCTCTGAACATAGATAGGTAGTTATGTAGCTCCAACTTCCAAGTTCGCCGTAGAGCAGAGTGGTAGCAGAAACCATTGTATCTACCGAAGACAATGGAACCCGGCCATTTTGCATTTCCACGCAGCGAATAATTGTGCGGCGGCGACCAATGGGAGACCTCCTCCAGGTCGAATGTTTTATGATCTGGAAAATGGTCTGTAGCTCTAGTCTAGAGTCTAGAAGCTTTCTGTCATGACATGTTTGCCTTTTTATTACGCTTTTTTATCACCGCCACTAATTACTTAGTGCACTCGTGCCTTGGCCGATGTTGGCGAGTTCCATTTTCCCATGGCTGGTTCGCCGCCAATAAATTCTCTTCGCTTTTATGGGAATTTCAGTTATAATTAAAACGCAATCAATAGGAGATTTATTGGGTTTATGGCGAATTCAGATTAGAAATGACTTTGCGGTGCCGGCACAACTATGCGAAAAGGTGTCATTAATTGAATTAAGGCAAACTTATCAGGACTTGTGATCTTCTTGTATTGGCGCACTTTAACATTATTTCCATAAATCATTTTACTCTGCGTATTTCAGGCAATAAAGACTGGCTTCTATACAATTTTATGGCATACCGGGCGGGTGCGTATGTCAGTTAAATTTAAATAACATTTAATAGTCGAAAAATTTGAAGGACGATTTATACAAAATTGACTCCATAGTCATATTTCTGCTTTGTTTTTTTATTTTTTTTTTATTTATAAAAAAAAGAAGGTATAGCCACCTATGTATGTTGATATTTTGTAATTAAAGAATGTCCTATTAAAACTTACTCAAACACTAATGCCAAATTCTGAATTATTCATTCAACTGGAATTTTTTTTTTCTTGTTATTGTAATGCAGAGCTAGAATCCTTCAAACATCGCATATTTCTTTCATTGCTTAAATAGCGAAAACTTTGGAATTATCAACAAATTAATTCTATGTAATTAAGAAATATATTTTTAGATATTTTAATCTCTTCAGAGATATTAGCACATTAAGCTTTTTAAAATTAACTTGTTTAAAAATATTTTAAAGTTGCCTCTGATTATCGCCAGGCTATTTTTAGATTATAGAAAAACATAGTAATTATCCATGACATCATATATATGTACATGTATTTTTATTGAAAATGACACCTTCTGTCATCTGTAAAACCAATATAGAAGCCTATATCCAAATATTAACGTAAAATATTTTAACCATAATGTTCTGATTGAAATGTTACAAGGACTACTAATAAAACGAATAGTAAAATATCTTTAAAACTTTCCAAGCTAAATATTAGTTCTGGTAGACCTTGCCCCTGAAGGGATTATCCTACTTTGATATTCTGAACGATCTATCGGGGATCTTCCTTCTTTTTGCCTCATATTCTTAAATTAGTTGTTTAATAATAATTATAATAATTAATATGTTTTCAAATGTAGTGTATTTTAATATCTTAACATGAACTTCAAATTTTGTAGATATATTGAATAAAATAATAGTTCTCGGCTTCGAATCAGTTTTTTTAGGATAAAATTATTTGTTATAAGTTATTAATAATTATAAAATTTATAGCATGCAAAATATTATAGGTATTTTATTACTTTTACGCTTAGAAAGCATATAAGTAGATTTTAACATTATAATTTTGAATAATATAATTTTGCGAAAGCAGTGAATAAAATTCTTATAGAAGTTCTACGTGTCTTAATCGATATTGGACCGAATGTGTCGTAGCCAAGTATATGATACATTTAATGCTATTTTCAGAAACAACAGAAAATTGAAAGTAGTTGACCGTAAGCATTATTGTAGATAAAGCATTGAAATAATTGAGAACCATCGTTTGAGCGTTAAAGGTTTTCAATAATTGTCAATTCAATAATAAGTCGAACTATAAAATTTGCTACAACTAGCTAACAAAACCAGAAACGCAGATCATAATACTAAAAATCTCCAGCAGGCGGATAATTTATTGCTCACAATCAGATTCCTGGCCGAGTGCGGCTGTACGAAAGCGGGCAATCGGTCGATAAAAAAATTCCAAACGAGTAATAATAGGATGCGAAGGGTACAATTACCATAAAAGCGTCTATGCGGAGGTGACCTCATTACATCACATGCGGTGCACTGTAATTACCACCTTCCATGACAGTGCTAATTCCGCCCCAAGATGTCTGTCCTTGCCGGGCCGCCACGTAATGGAAACTATCCATTACAATTAAAGTCAAAATTTCTATATTAGAAGTTATAAATAAGCCGGCCCGGCATTGGCCGATTCCGCCGCCATAAAGCGAAGAATTTCATTAGCTAATTGCTGAATTTGCCCCGTGTAATCTACGAGCCCCAAGAAATCTATCCCTCGAACGACGGAGCGATAACTTGGAAAGGTGTTTATGTGGCTTTCAGGGGATGTTATGGCGTTTCATAAAAAGCGGATCCTTCCTTCGCCCCGAGGACAGAAGATATATGGCCCTCCAAATTGGATGAGTCACGCAGTCAGGTGGCTGTCGCGGGCCCCGCGCAGTGGTCGCCGCATTCGCGTTCGCGGAATTCCCGTTGACCGCTGCTGCAAAAATAGAAGATTTTAAAAGCGAAAAATTATTTATCAAAGTAGGGTTCAATCTTTCATTTATGTAGTTTCATTTCAAAATTGATGCTGAATTCATTCTGCTACAACTACTTAATATCGTTTCAACATCAGCAGGGTGGGTTCAGAATCTCCTTGTTTCTTGATTTTTACATAATATGTTCAGCAAGATCATGATATGCGTTTGTTTTTGTAGATATATTCAGGGGAATAGCAAAGCACTAAAATGGTTCTTTGTCCGTCTGTCTGTCACCAACTGCTTATTTCAGCAATTACTTATGCTATCAATTTGAAAGGAATAATTTTAAATAATATTTGCGAAATGATTGTAGAATTTAAAAAATACTTTTATTTTTATTGTAAAAGGTGGCCGAAATGGAGGATCGAAATTTTATAGTTAAGTTACTAAGTCAAATGAAATGGATTGATTTGCACCATAAGCTCTCAATTCCTTTTATGCTTCAGAGTTTTCGACTTATGATGAAAAATGCCTAAACAAAAAAAAATAATAATAATAACTTATAGATATTTATAGAGATATCTATAATTTTTTAATGAATCACCAAAACAATGAAAAAAGAGGCTTACTAAAAGTTTATAGAAAAACTAGAGAATTACTCATAGGTCTCATTGTTTTTGAGGCGGTTGATGAATTTAATTATGATATATAACTTTTTACACGTACGCACATCCGAATCGTATACTTGGCCGGTTTTTTCACTATGTAATTACTCATATTGTTTAAAGGTTGCATTATGTTTTCTATAAATCAATTAATAAACAGAACATTTTTTAGGTAGGTGTCTATTCCGTTTTGTCCCAAAAGCCACAGATTACAAAAGTAAGAGACCCGACCACAATGTGTTAAAATTATAATTATAGTTCATTGTATGTTACCTGAAATACTATAGATAGACATCCCTAATAGTAATAGCTTGAATAAATGTATGCACATAGAATATAATAATTAAAATATTCAGTACTATATATGTGTTTTTGTGTTTTAACTAAGTACATATATCAAATAATAAAAAGTAACATTCTAATACTACTTCAAAACTCCAACCCATATGCAATCCCTAAAAACCCCAGTTCCAAAGGTTAAACTTATCATTAACTTACTTTCATACTGCATATTTTAACCTCTAAAAATAACATTTTTCCAGCATATTTAGTATGATAGAAGGTTCGAACCAACCAGTATTAAATTTAGAATATTATGATGTCAGTATGACCGCAGGTTTATATTTTATATTGTATGTAGATGTTTAGAATTTGCCGCCTCGAGGGAGTGACGCCGACATCGACGCAATGTCACTTGCGTCGTGTCCGTTCTAATCGCATTTTCGACGCAAATTGAGCGACTCAGAGCCACTTTCCCTTGCAGACGGCTAATTACATCTTGCAGATTTTCCCGCCGGTGATAGCCCCAACGCCGCTGCCGCGACCTGCGAACGCGCGTAGGAGCGTAGCCATCGCGGGAGGCGACTGTTGGAGGATTTTGCAATTTCAGCGAAGTTGCAGCGCGAAACGACGACTCCTTGTCAATGGCAGCGGCGGTTCTGCTCCCGCCAGCGCTAATGTTTCGGTTCCAAGAGGACTTGCAGACGGCGAGGAAACCGTTTTCATGTTTGAGCGTTTTCTTCGCTTTTCGATTCATCGATGATTAATTGTGCCAGTGAGTCTGCGACGCAGGCCGCGCACCAGGGAAGGCCTTAGGTGTTGTAATTAATTGTCGAATTCATGGAAACAAACGGCTTTTAAGAGTCGGTGAATCACCGACAGCGGGTGACGCTATTCTGCTTTATGTAACCCGGAGGCTGGAAGTTGTTTGAGACTCGTGGGAAGTCTCAAGCTACTTCTTCTACTAAATTTGGCGTAACCGCTGCGTCGTGACGTCTCTGATTGAAAATGAAATCCACACCCAACGCGGTTTTAATATTTCGATCTTTCATTCATCTAGACTATCTAGAGAATCTGATTGATGTTTGTAACTCGAAATTCAATATTCGACATGATTTTTGGACATAATTTATTTTTGAACTATGAAGGAAAAAAAACCCAAATATTCAAATATTGCGTAGAAAAAGGTAACAATAACTAAACCTTTCAAGAGGATATGACACCATTGCGGTCCCAATTAAAAGACAATATTGCTATTAATTAGGACATCGATTGCACCCCCAACCTTCCTCTAAGAAGTGGTAAGGTGTCACCAAATTTCGCCCCCGAATTTAATTTCGTCCCCATCGATTTCTTTTTTTTCTAAATAACGCCATCTAGTTTTTATACTTCGAATCTAAATTTTGCTAAGTCAGTCGGCCATTGCAAAAGCTTGGCGGTGAAACGTCGCTCATGTGTTAAGATATTTAAAAAAAGAACAAAGTCTTCAAGGTGAGTTTTTGATTGTGACTGTTCTCGGATTCGATTACATTGATATGCTTATCTTACTGAAATAAAAGTTGTGTCAAAATGAATGTATGCATGAATGAACTGTTTTATATATTTATTTAATACGTTATTTAGTATATTTTTCCATTCTTTAGATGCCTTGATTCTCGAAAATCCAGGTCCGACATTTATCTGTACAAATTAGAATTACCTACTTATACCGTACCAATGATTAACAAAGGACTGATTAGATGTTATAATATATGTACATAATTGCTAAGTATTAATATAAAAAATAAATTCACGTACTGATCTGTGATCTCAATATCGTTCCCAGGACGAAATTTTGAACTTATTATTTTTGTTAAAGCTATATTACTTTACCTGTAATATTTTTTTTCTACAATGTTTTTACAAAAAGGGGACGATATTTGGCGACCCTACCTTACATCATTATTAAAGGATATTTTTTTTAGATTAAAAGTTCGCAATATTTCTTATGTTATTATATTTCATATTTTAAACATTTTTTCTTAAAGTCATTAAAAAATAACGAATTAATTATCAAAAGAACTTTTGGACTGACTGTCTCAAATAAAAGTTTTAGTTTTTAGACATTATTTCTAAGTACGAAAAGCTTCAACACTTTCCTAAATATTTAAATAAGTTCACTTGTTTCTATTAACTAATAATTTCATACAATAAGAAAAAATTAAAATTGAATTAGGTAGGTTCATGGAAAATTTATTGCCTTTGATGCCTATGATGCCTAAGTACCTACTTAAGTGCTACAGAAAACAATTTTTTCACTTGAGCTACTCACTCTTTTTACATTGGGTTATTTTTTTACCAAAATCTAATATTTTCAAAATGTGACATAATCTATATTTTTCGACATTTTTATTTGTACAATCTTTCTCCTAAGAAATGCATTAAAACAAAACTTTAATTTCTGTTTCACTGTTTTAATGAATTCATTAATTTCTGTCAACATATTTATGGGAATTAGGAGGGTACGTTTTTATAAAAAAAAACCCTTTTCATTTCATTATTTAAATTTCCCACAAAACATTTATTAGTTATTCTATCCCATCCGAGGGTCATTTAATCAAACTGATGACTTTTGAATGACATCTCCGTCCATCTCTCACCCCCTGGTGCATATTTACCTTTGGCACAGCGAGTGACTCGCGGGTAATTCGATAACGAGATGCGCGTGCCGCAAACACGTTAGACCGCGGTTGGCGTGTCATTTTCACCTTTTACCCCCAACGCTTTCTACACCACTGGCGAGAGGGTTGCCGACCATAAAAATGCGCGGAACCCTGCTAACATTTATTCAAACCGAGTTGACTTCTGTCTGCTCTGTCCTAATTACGTAATTATTCCAGGTATCGGAATAACGCAGGCAAATGTGGAATATTTTAATGTCACGTGCCAATTATTTATGGTGTTTGATTAGTAACACGTTTGTGGGTGGTAATTGTTTTCCTGTTAAATAAGAATAAACGCATGACCGACGTAGGCGTATATTGTTGTTAACTTGAGTGAAAAATGTAGAATTTTATGAATTCACAATAAGCCACTTCCTTGGGATCAATACAGGCTGGCAACCTAGGGGCAAAACCGCATTTTTTCGATCAAGGTCTTCCAATTTTATTCAATGCCATGCATGGGAAAAATATTTTAAAGTTTATTAAAATTTTGCATTCAACAATTCTTTATGCAATGCGCACAATGTTGATGCTTTTCTCTGCTCAATAAAGACGGTTTGCTTACAGTGATTCTTAATTATTGTGACTCTGATACATTTAATTATTAAAAATTAAATTGTTTTTTAATAAAATAATAGTTAGTAATAGTAATAAAAGATAGTAATTTTTAAAGATTCGTAACTGAAGAAATTAACCATAATTTTCAAAACACAAATTAATGTTTATTAAATAATTATTAATTCTTATATCTTCCTAATTTTCAGGTGAATATCTTCAGTTGGTGACTTGGTTGCGTCCAGCAATAACCATCATTGTTGAAGAATTCTATGTCTGTGAGTTCTCTATTTTAATTTTTATTTGTAGAGTAAACCAATACTTCTATTATAGAATTCTACAGAACTTAACTAAAAAAAATCTGTATTGACCCTAGACAAAAGGGATTTTGCCTTGTGACCCATATTTTGAATACGTGGCACAGAGTGTGCTCGAAAACTCCTTTCAAACTTTGTATTATGATGCGTTAAAAAATAATAACTTATCATATAAAAAGCAATGTAATCTTGCCATTAGTTGGCATCAAACAGAAACTTATTTTAATCGCTTCCCACCAAAACTATAAGATACATTACCTACAAATGTTTAAAAAATCTATAATAAATAGTTGTGTTCTCCTCAAAATCGGATCCGGATCAAATCTAGCAGAAAATTCTAAATTGAAATTTATGAACAGTTTATCAACAGAATTTCATGTATATTTTGAATTTCAAAAAGTTCGTATCAGTTGTGAGTTTCTTAAAAACAGGCGAATCAAACATATATTTCGACATGATTTGCGTTTAATTTCCGAGCAGTATAAAATATACAATTGTGTGAAATTGAATACACTTGAAATTCTAAAATTCATTTATAGTTTGTCACTGGTATCTATGTATATTAAACAATTTTTATTTCATCAAAAAGTTAAGCAAGCATTTTTTCGGTTCAAGATTTTAAGTTTAGATGAGTAAAAATCATGGAAATTTGATGAGCATTTTGTAAATTTTAAAATCACCATAAATGATGGCTTATGCAATTCAATTCAAATAAGAATTTTCTAACTTATCTGATCCGGATTTGACGGTGAAAAAACGAAGCAAAAACGAATATTTTTGAAAAACTACAACTGTTTTATATTTCTGCAAATAAATTAAAATTGCCTAAACTCGGATACAGATACTGAGTTCTGAGTCTAGTTCACTTTCTTTGTTTAGTGTGGAGAGAACGCTTGTTATATTTATAAAATATGTACACAAATTAATTACTCACATGAAGTGTTGTTAAGCTGGATGTCATTAGAAGTTTACTATCAATCCAGTGCAACTATCGGTTTATGTTGACAGTGTAACACGCGTTGAAAATACCGGTAGACCGGTAGATTCTTTATCGCACTTTCAGTCTGCGAATCTCAGGCTCTTAATTACTTTTATCCAAAAGTATAAAACTAGTGAAGCTCAAGAGTCAAATATTAAAACGAAAGTTGAAAACCAACCCTTTATCGAAATTTCGCAAGACCCCGCCTAAGGCTGTCGGCGGGAGAGCTATCCAAAGGTTCACCCCGGTGATCGCAGACGTTTACTTTTGTGCCACTTCTTCTTGTCAATCACTTTGATTTCCTCAGCCGAGATGCACTCCGGGTGACTCATCCGCAGAGTGGTCGTAGGCTAGACACCGGCGGAGGCCCACATGCAAATCGCTGCGATCTGCGAAAATTATTATGCAACGGCCAAATGAGTTGGATGTTTTCCGTTTTATTTCGAGAATATCGCCGTCTTAGCGTGAGATATGGCCGCGTGTGTGGATTCCACCGGAGTTGGTTCTAATTGAATGCGTGGATGGATTACACGGGGCGACACCGCGCAGGTAACGCTCTTAGGTTTTGTTTTATATATTTTATCGCGCGTAGAAGTTGATAATTGATTCCCGGCAATTACAACAACTTTTGTCAGCAGTTACGAGAGTGATCGAGGGTAATTAACTGAGGCAGTAGTGTCAATAAGATTGAGCACTGTCTTCTGACCGATTGTCAAAAAATTTGTATTGCGGCCGACAGGTAAGAAGATGGATTACAGCCTTGGAACTGGTGGAGGAATAATTTATTATCTGTAACGTGCGTGGCCTTAATTACTGTCGGTCGGTGGCAAATCTTTGCGAATCGTGGGATGCTTATAAATTAACGAGGCTTTCACACATATTCTTAAATTTGCATGGGAAAATAAACTTTAAAACGTTTAAATTAGCAACATTAATAGCTTTTGATACAACTTTGTTTCATGTTTCAGTCTTGCATAACTTATTGTGCAATTCCCACTGGCCGAACTAATCCAAACAGTTATGGAACAAATATTCATGTTATAACAGAAACAAACACGGTGCATGCTATTAAGATTAAATGTTTCAGCAAACGAAGTCGTACATGTTATAACAAATTAAAAATACGCTATTATGGTAAAGTCAGTTTTCTTTAATAATATATTTTTTAATATATATAACCGTGAGAGGGATTTGAACTAGTTAAGAATTTACTACTTAGAAAAAATGCAAGATAATTTCATAATACAAAATACATATTTCGCTATTGTAAACTTTTTCTCTAAAGCTGATTCTTTTTTAATAATAGATTATTAAACTAAAATAAGTCCTACATATAATTTTCTCCTGCTTTTATTATAATAGGTATACAATTTAGGAGATACGTAATTTTTATTTTTTTGTGTATAGAACGATATCTTTTTAAAAATTATCTTTAAGTTTAACACATAGATTGCCCAAACAAGTCATTTAATTTCAGTTAGTAAAAAAATTATAATTTTATACCTATATAATAATAATTATGATTTCTTAGGATTTAGAGGCATTTTATAAAAAGAAAAAGAAGAAGAAATTGTATCATTATAAATATTTTTTCTTACTAATTGAAATTTAAAAGCAAACTAAATGATTTCTTTGCGAGAAATCTAGTGTTAAAACAATTTTTTCGAGATCAAACAAATGTAAAAGAACAAGCAAATTCATTCCTTTTTAACCCCCGACGCAAAAAGAGGGGTGTTATAAGTTTGACGTGTCTGTGTGTCTGTGTGTCTGTTTATCTGTCTATGGCATCGTAGCTCCTAAACCAATGGACCGATTATGATGTGTTTTTTTTTGTTTGAAAGCTGACGTGATCGAGATGGTTCTTAGCTACAATTTATGAAGATTGTGTGGAGGGTTACTTAAAATTTTTAATTTTATTTTTTTTTTATATAAATCGTACCAAAATGTTTGTAAGCATTCAAAAATGTACTAAATGTAAATGTCATCCTTTTCTCATCTTGTAAGATTGTACCGTAGATGTGGGTTACTTTGGCTACTTTTTCTTATATCCTAAGAAACCGCTCTGATATATAGATTGTGTTAGACTACTAGGTGTTATAATGTTTTCATTTGATAGATGAGGATAATACACACAGAAAAATTTTTAATTGATTTTACTAAAAACGTAATCAAATTACCTAAATATGCAATTGAAACTCAGCCAATTACAGTGTAATTGATATTACGATAAAATTATTAAACTGCAATCGAATTTTCAATTACAGTGTAATCAATTTTACTTCGTCATGTAGTAAAAGATAGGGGAGACCGGGTACAAAAGTAACATTTTTTACTTTTACCTTGATTTCTGGTTAGGTGTTATTATTTTGATGAAATTAATATAGCCATATAAAAATTCCGTTCGTGTTCTTTACATTAGTATCTTGATTTGCCTGATTATTGTGTATTTTGTATGAATCACAGAGACTTTAAAAAAATTCGTCCGTTGTTACTTTCGACCACGTTGGCAGGTCGAAAGTAACAGGACAAAATGGTTTGTAATAGTTATGATATTACATATTAAATCAACAAATTATTTATTAGAAATCTTTTTTATTAATAACACAAATAAGCACTTTCATTTTAAATGCCAAAAAAAAATATATTTTACGAAAAAAAATCAATATTATTAACTCTTCCTTAGAAACTGTGTTTAGTAATTAATGAAATAAATTATTGTATGATAATAATTTTTTCTAATCACACTATTCAGTATCAGTCTTCTATTCAGACTCGCAATCAGTAAATCAATCCGAAGACAAAAGTAACATGTTACTTGTCTACCCATAGGGCTATGTTACTTTTGTACCCTACCACATTTTTGTTAAAACATGGACGATAACCTGAAAACGGAACGTGCTAGACAAAAATGAATTAAAACACTGTGTAATAAATCTAATCTAGAATTTATATGCAAATTTTCAGATCAATATCGTCCTTAGTAGTATTAGTAAACATAAAATAAGTGAACGTCAAAAAACTTAGTTTTGACTTGTGAAATCACTTATTGTCCTCTCAGAAAACCTAGCAGCGCGTGGCGCGCGCGGCTACTGAATGCAAGAGTGGGGGGCGCCACCGGCCATCACCTGATGGCAGCGGAGCGGTATTTTGACTATTGGATAGACCTACAGAGCCTTTGTTACTTTCGACCCGCTGTTACTTTTGTACCCGGTCTCCCCTACTAACTATCACAATAATATTAATTAGCAGTGTAATTTATTTTATTATCTCCATGTAATAAAATGTGTTATGGGATAGTAAATTCTATTACATTAATTATAAAATCGATGACAGGTTGTAGTAAATATTACTGTGTTATTGAAATGATACATAAAAACGATTGCGAATGTTGATCGATTTTATTACAGAGTTGCAGTCGTTCGATTTGGATCGAAAAGAGCTTACAAAAGCATCTTTTGAATTGAAATTCTTAATAAACTTCTTAAATTTTTAGTAAATTCATTTCAGTTAACTTCGCTTTTGTCCAAAGTGGTTAAAGAATTCGAATAGAAATATCTAATCGACTATTTTAACTACTTTTGAACGACAAAGTGAATTGAAGTCTAAGGTAACTCAAATGAATTTACTAACAATTTAAGAAGTTATTTAAGAATTTCAATTCAAAAGATGCTTTTGTAAGCTCTTTTCAATCCAATTCGAACGACTGCAACTCTGTAATAAAATCGATCATCAAACATCAAAGCGTAAATGACAGTTTTAATTTTGAAAAAATTCGTGCAACCAATTAAAAATAGACGTCAGTAAAACCATCTAACATTTCCGACTCGAACTAGATCGTTTAGTGTAATGGCAACGAAGAGGTGGGAAATTCAATATTTTTTTTTGCTTTGAGCCAAAGTTACCCCCCCGAGCTAAAGTAACCCGCATCTACGGTATGTCAAGTAATTTTAAATTGCTAGTGATAGTCTTTGTTTTGGTTTTATGATGCTAAAAATATAAGAATAAGAACCTTTTACTTCCGTCTCGAGACGTGAATGCTTAATTTTCATCAATATTAAATCGTCCTTACTATTTATTGGCTTTCTTTAATAAAGCAGCCTCAACAATTTCCTGAATGGTAGTCACGGAAGAATTGTAGTTGCATTCCCCTTATTTAGTCATAATGATAGTGCAGAAGTGTTTTGCATCTCATCTTTAATAAAACCGAGTGACTAAGTGCCGACTCCAGCAAAAATATGGTCCGTCGAGGAAACCGCAAAACACGAAAAGGTTCAAAATATTGGGGGAGTCGGAGTCATTAATGTCAATTGCAATTTACACGAATGAGCGTGCAAATGCAAGCGAGATGCCCTTATTTGTTAAGTAAATTAACATAAACATCGCCAGAAAATGTTTGCAATTAGAATGCAAATGACTGCCGCCTTCTGCTTCATGGATGTCACCGGAGTACTTATCAGCGCCTTAATTATTTACACTTTTTATATTGAGCTGGTTAGCTCCGGGGAAAATAACTTCTTTCGTGGAAAGCATCACGGCCGTGTTTTACATTCCTAATTGCACGGTCCGCTTGAAGTCCGCCCTCAATATGCATAAGAAATCAGCGGCAGCTTACCTAGTTACAGCAGAAATGCTGTTCGCCGCTCTGCGACTTGAATTAGAATATAAATTACATAAAAAGGCATTTAGCGAATATAATTACTCTAAACAGACATAAATCTCAGGTGACTTGTTTTTCTCTTCGAAAATTTCGACGAACTCGCAACAGCTACTCGAAGGAATTTGGAATGTCTTCAGAATGTTGCGTTTGGGATCTGATCTTACATAAAACCGAGAGAGTTGTTATGAGAATTTGCCCTAATTTCTACAGCATCTACGGAGTAATTATTTTTTTTTTGTGTATGAGCAAAATCATTAGCCACGGGTCCAATTACTCAGTCCACCCAGAAGGCTACTTTCCTTCAATAATTCGGAGCGACAACAAGCCATGGGCCTCTAATGATCAAATTGGGTAACTTCTGCTGTGATTTTTAAGCCAATTTCGCTAGCAAAAAGCCCGTGTACCTTGTACTTAGCGGCGACGTCTTCGGCCGGGGTATCTTGTGGCGGGCAAAAAAAGCAACATTTTCTCCACGATACCTTGTTAACATCACCAGAGCATTCGGATCATCCGCGCGGACAGTAAATGGATTTGGATAAAATCTGAACGAAGAGGTAAACAAGTTTAACGTGTGAAATCTTTTCTGGCTCAATGGACAGAGAAACGTGGGTCAGAGGGCCGTGCGGAGCAGGGGCCTCAAACATAGAGTCTGTGAGATCGAATAGCGCGGATTATTGATTCCTAGTTTTAATAACGATTTACTGCTCATAAATTATCTTAGTTCTACGAACGAGACGTGTTTTACCTCCTTTCTCTCAGCTTTGTTACTTGGCTTTGGTTGACGAAGTCTTACGTCGTTTTATGTTTTCACTTTTTTTAGTACTCAAGAGAAAATCTAAAAATGCGGTAATCTTAACACAAACTATTCTGTTTTTTAAATTTTTTTCAGTAAATAAGAGTAGTTTTCATATACCATTATAAGCATGCAAATTTTGCAAAATTATCAACTTAGAAATTTTTGTAGAAAATTATAGTGGTTTTCTAATATATTTTAATTATAGTTTAATAATGTTAATGTAATGAGCTCCCCAAAAAGAGTTTGTAACTTTTATAATTGTGTCACTGAAGTTACATCGAACAGAATTGAATTGGAATTGCTCCAAGTCTTTAAAATGAATCCAATTATACTATAAATCTCGATGTACCATTCCAAAAATTAAAATGTTTAGTTTTAAAACATTCGTTTTAGTCTCGATGTTCAATTTTTAAACATTTTAAAATTATTAAAACACTTCAAACACTTCATTTCATCGATCTAATTTCTTGAAAATATTAAAGAATTTTAACGCATTATTAAAATTTTGTAAATTTATCGGTTATATATGTATGTTTACAGCAAATAAATATGCACTTTTAAAACTTAAAATTTAATATAGATATATGCACGTATACATATATAGTAAGGTAAGGTGAAGTTGGATATTGAATATGCAAGGTACTTCATTTCCTTAAATTAATCGATTTTTATTAAAAATCAAAAATATTGAGAGAAACTCCCTCTGTTGCCAAACGCATTATAATATTATTAATAATAATCCGAAACGTAATAATTTATATATGAGTTATTAAAGACTATAAAAATATTAGATTTTCAATGATAAAAAAGGATGGTTGTCCTATTTTCATTTTTTAATTAAACTTATTAGTAAGCCATACGAAAAAACTGTCGCGCGTTAAAAAAAACTGCCATTTTGCGTTGCGCGTTTGAAAAAGATCTTTGTCCACACATTATAAAATTTAATTTTTCGAATTGCAACAACAAAATGTATAAGTTTGACTCGGCGCGTGGAGTGTCGGTTTTTTCAACGTTCTACGCCATAAACGACGCTACCTCGGCAGTAGAAAGAGAGTTAATTTATATTTCATAAAATATACTGTCTCTATCGCTTGAGTGTAATATGTTTTGTAGAAATTTAAGAGTGCATCGTAGCCCCTATTTTATAGAATACGATTTTTGTATTCATTTGATTTTATTTTCTAAAAAGCCGGGTGCTTTTTATAAATCTCTATGAAATTTATAATAAACTCCTTAGAATTATTTAGTTTTTCTGTAATTTTCGTAAATACCTGATACTACAAATATCACACTCCAAATTACACGCCACTTTTTGATTTTTTCCGTATGTGCATAGATCAAAAGGAATTGAGTGTCTAGTGGAGTGCAGAAAAAAGTGGCGTGTGATGTTGACCACACACGATTGCATAAAACTGGCAGATTGCGTGGCGCGGAAATTGGCGCGTGGAAAAAACTCTTAGTATATGGCTTACTATTATGTTTTTCATAAAAGATTAAATTCATAAATAAAATTGTCGCAATTTAGTATAATCTGAATAAAACATTAATATCAGATCTAAAGTGTTTGGTATGTAGAAATTCTAATAAAATGAAAAATAAATTGTTTAAGTTTGGCTCAACATTTATTTGCACTCTACATTATATTTAACCTATGTATGTATAACATTTGACCACAGTAGATTGAGCATGTGTAGAAAACTCCTTTTAGATAAGTGGTTTAGAAATTATGGTGAAACAAAAGAGACAAACCACCTCTTAAATTCTTATTAGTAAAAATTAATATTTTGTAGATATGGGTTTTTTTTATTTAACTAACTTTATATTTGTTGAGCGCGATATTAATGTTCGTATACACTACCTCAGTACTTATAATTATGGAAAGGTATAAAAGAAATTTCTAACGATTAGTAAAAGGAAATAAAATTCCGGTTGCATTTGATGTATAAAATAAATATTTAGCCTTCGGCATGCGACATGTTAATGATTTGAAAATTAGTTAAATTGAGTTTGTCTGTACAAATATGCTTGGTAATACAGAAATCGATATATCGAAAAGTAAAATGCAGTAAGACTTGTAGGAAACGATCGTGTAATTTGAGACGAAGCCATTAATCGCGGAAAGCCCATGAGTCTGGACACCCATTGGGATGCAAATGTGAGATGTTTAATATTCTCGCCGAGCGACTGTAATTCTCGAGCTAAAAATTCAGATCAGGAAGGCCGTAATATCTTTATCGTTCGGATCTAAGACTCAATAGCCCTAGTCGATCCGACGTTTTCGATGCGTTCAAACTTATCGGCCGGCCAATTCGCACATTTTACGACTTTGAATACCGAGAAGCGAAATAAATCACAGCTGGGGCTTAATTGCTGTCAATTTTATAATGATCAGACTTAATAACTACCATCACGTAGTGCTCATAAAAGATTCGGTTAGATTTTCTTCAAAGAATCCAAACATTTGGAAGTCTTAATTGGATGCCCGCTGGGCAGATCGATATGACCGATATCGGTATGTGCTTCAATCCGGAAGACTAATTGAAACTAGGCTTAAAGCTAAGGCCACAAATGTCTTCAATATCCAAGGCCTATACTTACTAATCGCCATCCAGCCTGCTTGCAGCTGAAAAATACGGAAAGAGTTTTGCGGGCTCAAGTACAATCCCTGTATTATTAGCTCAGAAAAATTTGCATAAGATACAATGATGCTGCGTCTGCGTGGGCAGAGATCTTTTCAAAGTACATATATTTTTTTTATCGGTGAAAATTATATTTAATTTTCTTTAGTAAGTTTAGCGGACATGGGGCATGTGAGACGACGAAATTGCATTTAAAGAGCGCAACAGGAAGACGACTGGTCGATCTTTCGTTTTACACACAATGCAGGGTCTCTTCACCCTGCAAATGGAATTCTTGCAAGATCGTTTCCTTTATAAGTCGCCTTAAGCTGCGATGTTTTGGCCCCTTCTTAACAGCGCATTGTGCCGCACAGAGGAGGCTGCGGGTAAACACTCGCCGAGATTTTCGAGTGGACTTATTAGCGGTATCGCCACGACCCTGGTCGCTACAAATTTGGTGCGATGTAGGGAAATTAATAAAAATGCAAATGAAATGCATCGCATGCGCCGTTCCTCCTCGCCGCAGACCATCTGGCATCCGGGGCTCTTAAAAACGATGAAGTAATTGTTACTCAGCAAAATCTGATCGCTTCACCCACAGGAAAATTGGGTTCGCGGCGAGCACATTTCACGCGATTTGTGGCGCGCTCGCTGCCGGGTGAATTAATCACCGGATTGCCCCGTGAAAACATCTGCCGGGGCTTTGCAGCTTGAGGATCACTTTTAGCGATCTGTAACTTTTTTAACAGCCGCTCGGTTTTCACCTCACCGCCCTCACCCTTTGTCGACCTTTAAAAACCTCCTCCCACAACCCTAATTCGTGGTCGATGTCCATTTTCATGTCTGGTGAATGTCCTGATGGCCCGGGAAGAGCTGAGCCCCGGGGATGAGCAATGGGCTCCTTGACTAATGGTGTTTGCATTTAAAATCGAAGCAGAACACGCAAAGTTTGATGTCGGGAACGAGATACCGATCCGATGCCTTTTGTGCCGCACGGCAAACGAGGATGAGGCGAGATAAGCCACAGTCACCTACACTCGTCGCCCTCCGCCCCTTTTCGGTAATTTGATGACTGAAATAGATAATGCGCTAATGACTATTAAAATACGTCAAATTTGTAATTTATGGGCATGTGTGGATTCCTCGCGGAGGAGCCTTTCCTTTTGCCCACCTCTAGAGGAAGACGCTGAGATTAGAAGGTACCACTGAGTAGTTGATGGAATTTTTAGTTTTTTTTTGACTTAACGCCCTGATTATACACCTATGATTAAATTTCTTACACCTACTATAAACTATCATTTTAATGAATCACTGATTTAATTTAACAATAAAAATATATGAGTTTTGTTATCTTCATGTATCAAAAAAAAAAAAAAAAAAACATCACTGCATTTACGTATATCATCATTCCTACACTCAGAGAAAAAAGTTAGTAAAATCAACCAAAATCGATGCTTGATAATGCGCCTATCAATAAATCCAGTAAATTCAATCAACTGAAAGTTGTAGAGAAGTTCATATCTCACAACAATTCCCCGTAGTATAAGTTATTAACTAAATAGTAGATCAACAAACAATATTGTTAAAATTACTATGCCGAAATAGTCAATAGCAATTTAACAATAAAATTGTAAATTAACAATAAAATCGTTAATTAACAACAAAATTGTAAAATAACAACAAAATTGTAAATCAACCATTAAATCGTTAATTAATAACAAAATTGTAAAATAACAACAAAATAGTAAATTAACAGTAAAGTAAAATTTACCACGATTGTTGTTAGAACCATTCAAAAGCATTTTAATTTTATAAATATTATTAATAAACAGCCGAAATTCAACGATGGATACCTACGAGAAGAATAAACAAAATAATTATTAAGAAATTGTTTTATTATTTTGAAGCATACAGATACAATAATAATTTCTTAAAAATACTTCGGTCTTACATATTTATTCCCATTAGGGGAAACATTCAAATGAATGGCGGAGCTATAAAATTCATCAATACAAAAAATAAAAAAAGTATCTTCTTTATTATTTACAGGGAAAGACTGAAAATGTGTTGAGAATTTCTGAAGCTTATATTCTTGAACAATAAAATAAAGGTTGTGTTCTTTTGTAAATACACCACTTTCCGGTAAAAGTAGTTCAACAATTTCATACAAATGAAAGGATTTTGATAGCAGAAAAAACCCTTTTTTATACATACTTCCATTATATATTACGCTCGAAGAAGTTACGAAGGTTTGGTCGCATGTAAAGGTGGATAAGTTTTTAATTTTCTTATAATACGGCTTTTCATTTAATTTTTCGGGCGAAGGAGAAATCTTTAAGCATTCGAATCTGTTAGTTAATCCTTTATTAGTTAGAAGTCTGTTACTAAACTGTAAACAACATTTATTTGCTATTGAATAAGGTATATTTTTTCGGGAATTTGTGTTTTTCGCATAAGCTTTAAGCTCTTGATGCTTTGACTCAAATCGGAAAGTCCAGACATGTTTTAAGGGCCCAATTTTTTCAATGATGGTAGGATAATGAAGTAAAAAGTGGTATTTGGGTTTGAGGGTATTACCAAAAAGTTTAATATAACAAGAATGATGCTCTTTTATCTTATATTTTAATAATCTAATATCTTCACTGTCAAATTCAGTCATTAATGTTAAGTCAATTATTTCCACTAATAGCTTCAAGAGCTTCCAATATTTGTTACAGACCGGTACTATGTCGCCAATCATGAGTGGTAGAAAGTGACAAAAAGTCCACATTTCCCTTGCGGACATATGGAGATGAAGTGAAAGTAGATGTTGCATTGTTATTGGAGGAGATATATTTCCTATCTCGGTTTCCCCATAATCAAAGAGCTGCTTGCGGGTGTTTAATTCATCAATAGAAAATATTTTATCGGTTTCAATTAAGTGGTACAAAATTTGAGTGATGTCGTAGTGACACACACCTTCGAACAGATCGTGCATTATGTCGCCAGTATAATTTTGGGTAACGTGAAATGTTGGTATGTTATTGAATATAGAAAATTCCCTAATTCCAGATATTTTAATTCTTTTAGAGATAATTTCATCTGAATTAATTTGAGTATTATATTCTACTTCATTTCTATATTTTGAAGGTATTTCTACACATCCTGATGATATTTCAGTTTGATTGCATGTGCATAATCGACATGGGTAATTGGCTTTAAAACTTCTCGTGTAACCTAGAATGGAATTTAATCCTAAGTTGTCACCTACTATATTAGACAAAATGAAAAAAACTTGGATATTTTCCTTGTCAATTTCTAAAGAAATTCCCTTCGTCTCCAGGATTTTAATTTCTTCAACAAGAAGTCTTAACGACATATCATTTCCATACTGTTTGTCAACTGATTGAACAAGAGGCCAACAAAGATATTAGCAAGAAGTGAAGTATATTGTTGAGGAAGTGTAGGAAATGAATAATAGAAAGCCGCAATCGATTGCTGGCCAGCGTGGGAACCTAATGGGTTATTAACCTCAAAATCATCAAAATACAGGATATATGGTATAACAATCTTACTCCCAAAATCTTCAGTTTTCTTTTTCCATAATTCGCCATTTATTATATTTTTAAACTTTGTAGAGGATTTTAATGAACACATATTCTTCATAGTATCGGAAAAAACATTTGGAAGCTCGAAAAAACGTTTGAATTGGAATTGCAAGGGCAAAATACAACCTTTGCTAATTTTTTCATCGAATATCGGTACATTTGACACGATTGTTGGTCCTATTTCATTATTAATTTGAAAAACGATTGGATCATGAAAATAGTTTTTTTCTTTTAAAATATTTATGAATTTATAAAATGTATCGAAATTTTTGAACGGATTTTCAGCTAAATCTAACACCTTATTGATAGTTTCAATAGATGAATGATCTTTCTCATTCCGTAAAATAACTTTTCTTAATGTATTTACTATAGGAAATAATACCGTTTCAGTAACACTTGAGATTATTCGTTCAACGTCAACTCTTGTGAAATTACATTTACTATGCAATTCAGAAACAAACCTTAGGGCGGAATTCTCAATAAATTTCCTATAATCTAAATTACTAGTTTCAAATTGTTCGACTTCAATATCAAAATTCTGTTCTGAAACGGTATGAGCTTGATAATTGTTATTGGATGTTACAGTTATATTGTTGCCCTGAATTTCTTGTTCACCTTCACATTTGTTACTTTTTAAGTGCTTTTTGTAACTTTTTAATGACTGAAAGTTTTGTAAACATCCTAAGCATTGAAAAATGTCAAATGAATTAAGTTCGTGAAAGTATTTAAAATGTTTTGTAAGTTCATCTAAATTAAATTTTCTTCCAGAAACCATTAAATTTGAAGATTGATAACATTTAAAGCACTCAAACATTTTCAAGTTTGATAATGTGTAAAATTAAAAGAAAGAAAATGTTTAATTCCTAATTTAAACAAATAAGGTAATTCCTAATTTAAACAAAAAGGTACAACATTTTTACGTCAAATCCTTCAAAAGACATAAAATATTTGGTGCTGGATTGTCTTCTTTTAAATGAATATTATAAAAGAATTTCTGAATGAAAGTCCAGACACTTTGTGATGATTTCGGATATTTTAAATTAAGTGTGTGAAAGATTTTAAAACAGCAGTCTAAAGCCGCTACAAAATTATTAAATTTATATTTTATGTCATCATAGTATATGTAAAATAGTGGAATTTTTAAAATATCTGTACCCACAGCAATAATAATTGGTTGTAACCTTTCTCCTTTGACCGAAGCTGATGTAGTTAAATCACTAAGTCGTTTATCAACGTCATTCTGACTAAGTGAATGAAGGATAAAGGAGTCTTGGGAGTCCTTTATTGTTGATTTCGTAGCACCCTTACCTCCTTCAATCTTTTTAAAATGTCTTACATTTGGTGGGAGGAGCGCATGTAATAAAAGTCCAACTATTATGTCCAAGTGATCTGTAGAAAGAAAAAACTTTTTGTGTTTACGTATACTATAAAATTTTTGCTTAATGTACCTTCATCAAAGAGTGCTGCCTGTAATAAGTTGATGTTATATTTGTCTTTTATCCTCTCTTTAAAAAATGGCAATATTTTTTCTTTAAAACCTGGCCATTTCCTTAATAGCCCATAAGTTTTTTCTCCAAAAATTTTTTCAAAATCGATGTCTACCTACATTCCCAAGAAATATTCTAATAATATTATTTTCTTTACTTCTAATTAAACTTACCAAATTGTGTCCACTGGAATGTTTGAAGAGTGGCCAACGCTGGAAAATATATCCGCTGTTGTCGTTTAATAAATCTCTTCTACGAATTTCAAATGTTTTTTTCCATTTTTCTTGCACTTCAGTCCAGGGGTCATTATTAACTTTCAACCAAGAGATAATATTCTCAATTTCTAGTAAACATAAATTAAAAAATTAGTTTAAGTTATAGTTTCATATTGTATAGGTATATTTACCTTCCGTAGAAAATGATTGGGCGTTCTCTTCACAAGATGTAATGTTGCTTAACGAAGTACTTTCAAGAGGTGAATCTAATGGACGCTTCCTTCCAAGCCCTAGTTTAGATAGCTTCCTACTACTATTAAAATATTTATCATAAAGGCGACCAGAAGGGCTTTGTTTTGGCCCAGTTCTTTTATAATATATTAGCTAGAAAATGTACATAAATTTTCTTATAATGTAGCGGAAAAAACTCTTATAGCTTACTTTATCATCTTGAAATGTTTTTTCTATTGCTAAAGAAATATTTTCAAACCCTTGTCGTGTTAATTTTACTTCAGTTTTTATATGCCAATTAACAATGGATTCTATTAAAATTTTTCGAGCGGTCTCATCTAAGCGCTTATTTTCTTTATAACATCTAAAAATATATTCTCCCCCAGGGTACTCTTTTATTGACGTGTTTAAATCCTAAATATAATATTTACATAATTTTTTCATGAAATGTCTCCTTCTGTTTAACAAATCAATTTCTTACAAAATTACTGCGATCACATTTTGTTGCACTTCCAGGTGGAGATGATAAAGAGGATGTACATGAACACAAAGAACTTGAATTGCTCTGTTTGTTCTGCTCAAGCCAATAAGCAACATATGAATTAAATTCCGTATTTACCGAAGCCGTATCGCACGTAGATGGTGAACTTATTTTCTACAGAATTAACATAAACAATTTTTTTTTGTTAATATAATAAACATGCATGCATTTACTTACATTTTCAACTCTCCAGTGCAGCAGCTTTTGTCGAAATTCAATTTTACTTCCAATCTTCCGTCCCCGAAACAGATCACTCAAATCTGCCTCCGTTATCACTTTTAGTTTTTCGACGCCTATATCGTTATCTACATATATATATATATATATATATATATATATATATATATATATATATATATATATATATATATATATATATATATATATATATATATATATATTATTATATATATATATATATATATATATATATATATATATATATATATATATATATATATAATAAGTAGATTGAGGAAAATTATATCTACTGTTTTTCTTACCCACAAAATCTTTATACATATGGCCGAATCCCCAGCTTTCTAAAAGTTTTCCGACATCATCATATTTAACATCAAAACTCACAAGTAAATTATCCACGTCCAATAATTCACATGTACTGTCCAAAAAAAATACTTCTTGATCGTTCGTCATTTTTGCCTCACTACGCACCGAAATTATATCCTGCACTGAAGCCTGCTTCGCTAAAACTGAGAAGGCAAAATCTCTCTGTCTCGTTTTTTAACAGTGCTTTTACGATTTTGCTGTTTGAAGTACATTCTTATGAGTTGATTCAAACAAGTTTATAGTAAGTTCACTATTTCCTTAGTTAAAGGAACTATTCTGCTTGTAACAATTTTATATTGATTGGATGTACAATGGTTGCCGTGGTAAAATTAACTAAATAATGAATTAATGTTACCAAAATGAGGAAATTGTTAAATTACTACCATTTCTGTTCATTTTTACTAATGCCTTTTCTCTGAGTGTACGGATATCTTTTCGCAGATTAGAAATTCAGAAACCAAAATCACTTTACGTTTTCGAGGAAAAAAGGTTTGCGGAGTACAAAATTTGAAGTTTGAACCTTAATTATATTGTATAAAAATAGGTAGGTAGGTACTATGTATAAGCTTCAACACTTTTTGAAATACGTATTCTATGGCACTTTTCCCATTATTTCTTCATCCCATAGATCGCGAATGAAAATCGAATCTACCTCCCGCTCACAAACAACTTATCAATTTTCAAAAATTCTAAAATACGCGTTTTTTCTCAGAAACATGACTTGAGTATGACTAATCGCTAATGTAGGCACTTCTATCGAAATGATATATCTGATGCTGGAAAACACATAATTTTCTTTGTTATCGTGATAAACGAAATTTCAGATTTTTTAAAACAAAACGTGTTATTTTTATTTCATAATAATATTAATCTGAAAAATTCCAAACTCTTAGCCTATGAGCAACATTCAATAAGTTCCATTTCAATATGAAGTTGTCTATTGATCTGAATATAGTTATGCGAACAAAATTAGCTATCACGAATTACCAAATTAATGGTTTAATTGTTGACTATTTTAACCATTTTGAATAACAAAATTAAATAATCTAAGTAGAATGTAACTAAAATGAATTTGTGTAAACATTACACTTTTGTTAAAGAATTTTTGTCTAAAAGGGGCTTTTGTAAGCTGTTTTCGATCTATTTCGAACAAAGAATATAGGGTCCATTGGTTTAGGGACAAAAAGTCGTAAAATATTTTTCTCAGTAGACGTACCTATTTGGGTAAAAAAACAAGATAAAACTAAAAGGTATACTTGGACAGGAAAATAATCCTTTGGTTTGGTGAATATTACGATGGTACGCTTAAAGAATCATTAAACTTTTAGCAACTTGACCCTATTTTTTCCCAGTGTAACTTTACTCCTATGCTCCTCCTTCACATGTGCCTACTTTTTAAAATGAACTCTGGTTATAAATTGGCTTATAAAAGTTTTACACAACGCAAAGCGAGTAAGTTGAGCGCGTATTAACGAAGTTTACGTCGTCGCGTCGATCGTAATGAGCGCGAACGGCTCCGTGGCCCGTGATAGGAACTATCAGAACGACATAATTCCCAGGCTCACGATTTTCGGCGCTTCGGCTCTTCTGGAGGCAATTATAATACTTTCTCGAGTCAAAGAGCACTGCGCGAGTGTCATAAGGCGCATTTTTCCGGCGCGGCAGAGTGCAGCGCCGCTAAGGACCCACAGCTGAGCTCCACGTCGTCGCCGAAAGTTCCCAAGTGCCCGCGCACCTTATCTTGACATGTCGCTGGCTTGTTACCTCAACTTGGCGTCCCGGCCGCGATCATCGGCACCGCCGCCGCGCTGCCCGCCGCCGTCGCGCTGCTGTAACCTGCACCAAATCGGAGAGGAAAGGCCACGAAAGCATCTCAAATCGGCGGCCGGGCTGCGCTGAACCGGGGCTCTGCCTGGTCTTATTTTTTCGACGGGCGAACTATCCGCCACGAAGTACAATGGAGGATCATTAGGTCATATTTGTCACGATTCCCGGCGTCGGTGCATCGCGCAGAGTGCACTGTGGCACTGTGCCCGCCGTGAAATTGCGGCGCGTCGTGTTTACTATTTTTCCGCGCTCAGTTTGGCCAATGGGTCCAACGAAAGGAAAACTGCAAAAATTAACCGCGCGAGGGAAAATGTCTTTGCGCGCCGCGACTTTCCTCCTTAAGCTGACATGATGATACCTAAGATGGGTTATGTAAGGAGGTGGTCGTGTCGCCCGATAAAGTCCTGCTCCTCGCGGCCTGCCCCCGACTACCGGGCGACGTTATAATTACAAATTGCGCGCTCGAGTGTAAGAATCATGACTTCATTCTTCCCTGGAACAATTTGAATCGCGGCTAATGGCAATTAATTAAGTGATGTTTAGCCGTTTCGCCAGAGATGTGTTATTATTTGTAATCGGTTCAATTGTGCCTCTGCACGACTCCAATTGACGGTTTATTTGTAAGCCTTCGGTCGCCCGGTGGTGCGGTGAGGACCCAGCTTTAATGAGTTTCAAATGGATGAAACTGCTGCACCGATTTCATGCCCAGTGATGCTCTAAGGCCTCGTCATTCGCGAAGACGGCGGATCGGCGATTGCTCTGAGTTGTGCAATTTTATTCGCTCTCCGATGACATTTTTAGTGTCACCGTTCGATCGGACAATTAGATCTCACCTCCTTTCCGCCTGTCGTGCAGATCCAACTCCTCGCGACAAGATACAAGATTCGAAAAATAATTGCGGCAAGTACTGAGGTTCGAAGATACAAATGTAGTTGTTGTGATCAAACAAGGAATAAATATTTTTTATTCATTATTTTATAATACTTACACTGGCCTTGCAAGCATTCGCTGCCTCTGGTGAAGCATTATGCGGTGAGTGGTTTAAACCACGTCATCAATTATCCATCAAAGGCATTTTAGCTATTAAGTGACTTTTACTTAAATACCAAACCTGAATTCTTAGAAATTTGAAATAAATGTATCAATGGTAGGTCAATGGGTCAAAAAATCCATAAGACACAATAAGCTCTTCAACGAATCTAAGCACTACAATAGTGTTGATTGTACCTAAGTTTTTTATTTTTCTTGAAAGGAACTGTTCTGATTTCCTACTTATTATATTAAATGCTGATTCGATCCTTTTCATTGTGATTTAAGCGTTTTTCGTCCTTATCTCATACTGGTACAAAAGGAACAAACTTTATTTTATACTGATCTTGCACTGCCATGTTTTTTTAAAATTGTAACAGAATTAAATTACATTGGAACTTAGAAAATTTGCTTCAAAATGGAGCACTAAGTTCCTTAGTGGAACTTAAAAATTTTTCTTCCGCAGTACAACTTGAAAAAATATAACTCTGGGAACGCTAATGATTATGATCAAGAAAGTTTAAATAACAAAATAACGATTATCTAGTAATTTTTATTTTTCGTTCGATCGTTAATGATTATCAAATCAAGTTAACATATCTAATTAATAATTTTTATTTAGCCGAACAAAATGAAACCTTTTATGCAAAGTTCCTATTATAGAACCAAAGACTACAAACGAAATAATTTGACTCAGCATGGTACAAAAATAATGAATTTGTTTAAAATCTCAAATATAATCAAAATTTTTGGTGCCTGTTGAAATAAGAATTGAAATAGCAGCATAAAATCCGAGTTTTTTTTTCCGAAATTTAAGCGAACAGTCGAAATTCAGAGAGTAAAGAACTCTCTAAACCATTTCTTTTAAACAGGTATTAAGCGTATTATTTATTATTATTTACACCTAAATCTCCTAAATTACGAACTATTTAACTAAAAGATCTCCTTCATTTCCATGCAAATTTGGTAACTTCTCTCGGATTAAACCATTTAAGTTGACAAGTCGTAGGTTACAGTAAATAATAGTCGCGTGTTTTTTTTATAGATTTTGTTATTATGTATCGAAAACTTTAATCTTTTATGAGTTTTACATAAATAATATGCATTTAAATTAAAATTTAAAAGTACTATTCATAAATATATCTGCTAAAACAAAAATTACAACTTAAAAGACAACAATTTTTGAAAATTTTAAAAAAGTAGCTTATACTATCATTTTCTAATAAATTTAAAACCGTTGCTTATTTTTCTAGTTTTCATGAATGCCAACCTTTTCGTATTTCTAATATCATCTTCAAATTTAAGGTTAATTATTATTACAAGAAATGGTGTAAGAACTTGTTATTCGATATGAATAAAAAGTAAAATCACCATTGTTTCTCATGATATATATTTTTGCAATTACGCCCTATTTTACTGAAGTGAGACATAATCTAACCAACGATTTTTCCTAGTCGTTTCTAGAAATATTAAAAAAATGACTCAAATTATTATATGAATATTAAAATAACTTTGACATTTTATTGAGTATAAAAGTCAAACACTTTACCACCCAAAAATTTGTTAAATCGAAATCGAATTCACAATATTCATCCCATTTGCCAAGTGGTTTTACGGTAAAATGAAAATCTCATTTCCTCGAGTGCTCTGCCGGACAACAAAGCGAAGAAAATATTCAAATTGAATCGAATGGTGGAGTGAATCTGTCCGGCATCTTTCAATCTTTTCTTATTAAAATACCGGCCACACACTGGTTCCAGGGAAGAATAAGAAAAGAACTCTCCGGTCGCCGGCATGCCGTGCCGTGCCATTCGAAAGCGGAAAGATACGCGCACACTCGACGGACTCAATGCGGAAAGTGGAAACGAAAATTTGTTGGATCAGCGATCGAGAGGTGAATTTGAATTTCATAAGACATCGATCAGAGCGCGCTGACTGAGCCCCAGTGGCGTTGTGTGCGTGGCGCAAGACAGTGACGACTTTGTAACTACTTGTGAAACATGATTTATACCGCCTCTACTCGATCCATGTTTATGCAAATTACTGGAATTATTTTATTATTATAATATTGAGCCCAGCTATTTTGCTTTATTGCTGACGGAGGCCTGTGCATGTGTGCCGGTGGTGTCTGCCGCGATCTGCATACGCCGCTCGCTCGCATGGCCCATGTGGAACGATTATGCCCCGATAGTGGTGGCTGGGCTTTACTTATTTCGAGATCAATCGCACGGAGATTTACGGCCGAGCGGCCGGCTAAATTATATGCTCCCTCTATTGTGTGTCCGGTGGTTTCGCGAGCACGCTGCTGGCCCGCCACAAACTTGTCGACAAATAAACGCTTGTTGATGCGATCATGTCAGCGGAGAATGCGGCCTGTTTGGTGCCGGGGAGGAAGACGGCCGCCGAGTTGCAAATATAAGTTAAGTTATTACGATCCCGCATGGGGCGGTTATTTGTATAATTCCCGATGGTTTTTGGCTTCGTTTTTCAAATAAATTTCGAATAGTTTGCATGGCATCGGGGCTTTATGCTGTTTTATCAATATGGAGATTTGAAAACGTTTCCTGGTAAACAGCATTCAATTTAGTCCCCAGAGACTGTCAACCACTAGACAAGGTAGTCAATATTTTGACTTTGGACTATGCACCTAAAATATGCAGTTAGTATTATTTTGTCGCGACTACTAAACATCTGAAAAAAAGCTATTTCATTTTTAAAACTGAGTTATGGTATATTAATAGTAGAACACATGTATGTAATTATCGCCATTAAAACAAATTTCACTGCCATAATCCGACTACACCTTCTTCTATCTTTCAAATTTTGAAAACGTCCAAAAATTTTGTCGACCTTACGGATATACCTACCTATATACCATCAAAAACATGTCTTTAGTATTTTTAGAGTGATAGTTGACATTTAAATGTTATTTGTGAAAATATAAAACGAGGTGCCATGAGGCCAGAATATACATACATACATAGGTATATTCAAAAACTTAAACGCGGTTTTCTCTATAGGTTGTTTGGACTCGTCGCCACACAATTTAAAAAACTACAAGACCGATGGCTTTGATTTTTTAACATATTGTTGTACACATTTAGAGTTATCGCATGAACGAGGATCAAAAAGATCGGTAATAAATTTTCCGATTTTCAGTCGAATTTCTAACCTCAAAAATCAGTTTTTTCGAAAAACGTTTGCAAAAAAGTACCTTCTGGTTCATGCCATAACTACATACTTCTATACTTGATAATTTGCCATGTTTTGTTTTGAATTCGACCGAAGTTATGGCGACTGTCATGTTTTGATGTTATTTTAAAAACCAATGTAAAAATTCAAAAAATATGATATTTCTAAAAAACTAAAGCATTTGTATTCGAATTTTAATAAAATTTACTTACTTTGAAACAAGAATGCTATGTCTTAGGTACACAATGTCCTATTTAGTTATGTTATGTACTGAGAAAAGAGCTCTGAAAATAAGAACCCATTTTTTATTATTGTAACATTTTATTAAATTGAAATCACTTCTAGCTGATTATTTTTCTTTTGCTGTTTTGATGATGATGATGATGTTTCTTAATTGGAACGAATAACAAGGCTCATTTACTTTTTTGGACACCTTATTCACTTTGTAACTCTAGCTTAAGCGACTATGCTCCTGTGCTCTTGTATTAGTTTGCCATTTATTTAAGTAGTTTTAAAGTTGCGTTAACCGAGTTAATTTGTTTAAACATAAATTTCTATCACTTTTTGTTGAATTGTTGAAAATTACGCGTGAATATGCTAATATAATGTTATAATCAACTTAAAAAGCCAAGATAAAATTAAACAATTCATTTTTGTTATTTTTAATAATCCGTTTTTAGGGCTTTGTCGGTTTGAGTGCCCCAACCTAATTTTAGATGTCTTAAACTACATATATGGAAGAAAAGTAAAACAAGACCAGTTTTTTTTAGATTTACTAGTAATTTTTTTCTCAATGTGTCAACACCCGCAACGCTGTTGTCGGTTTCTGATACACCCTGTATGGAGGCTCACTAATATTTCTCGTAATAGTGCTGGACTGCATCTAGCAAAATTTCCTTTGACACTCGCACGGCGCTCTTTGACTCGAGAAAGTGTTGCATAATTCCATCCAGAGGAGCCGAAGCGCCGAAAGTCGTGATCCCAGGAATTATGTCGTTCTGATAGTTTCCATCACGGCCCATGGACCGATTCGCGCTCATTAAGTGGCGGCGAGGAAACTGGTTAATAAAATAAGTGCAGGCCCGGCTGGTTTCGGACTTAATGCGGGCCAGGGGGGCCGCGGCCGGGTGTAATGTGCGATAATAATTAAAATTAAAATGCCGTGCGGCGAGCGCAGTGCCACCGCCGGAATAGGTAGCACTCGGATCTGTCACTCGGCTAATCTGTTATCATCTAACATGAGTATGAGCTTTCATGGCAAACACGTTCTCAGGCCGCGACTCTTAAGACGGGTATCGCTGGCTCTAATGCAATCAAACCGTGTCCAATATTCAACCTGAATTGGTCACGACTTCGGTATTTTGTGCTGTCCTGGTGCCTTACTGAATCGCCCGAGTGCCGCCCGCCCAGCCGCGCCACGCCGCGCCGCCCGCGCCACATTTAGAATGCGCGCCAAATTACATTATTTCTCATATTTCTAGCTATATATCGCCACGCCGGGCATTATGCTGCCTTCGGAAGAGCCTGAAATTGAAATTGGCGGTGAATGTGATGAAAAATGGGAAAAGTGGCACCGAGCGGGCGGTATGGCGGAGACGGGCGTCGCAGTAGGTGCGACGCGGCGCGGACAGCGGGGGGAAATGCAGATTCCAGCGTGTTACATCATATTTTTCTCCCGCGGCGGTATGTAGACAACTCGAGGCATTTCCAAGGTGCACGCGCATAGCATATACACTTACCTGGGTGCCAGGAGCAACAAGACAAAGCCCAGACGAGCGCGCTCGGTTCAAATGATCGCAGGTTAAGTCCCGGGACCTCGTCTCCGCGGAGCAGCTTATGCAGCAATTGCTAAATCCGATGGCAAGATTAGGAGAGACACATTGGGTTGGATTGGATTAGATTGGATTCAATGGCTTAAATGTGTGTCTGTGCTGACCCGGTACGAACATTACGGCCGATTATGCAAAGACATATTGGTAGCCCCCAGCCGCGGCGGAGATCCGCCGAAGACCTCCACCTCTCCCTGAATAATGTTTAAATTTTCAAATTGCATGCGATGTTTTCGCCGCGCGGCCAGGCACCACCGCAGACAAGGCATGTCGATTGGATCCGCCGATTTTGTCCATTAGGCTCCCTGGCCGGGCATTGGGATCGCTCATTGTTCCCGCTTGTCACCAAGTTTGATTCTAGAACTAAGGTTCTTTCGGCGACGCGACGACAACGGCGCGGCGCTTTACTATCTAAACCCCACTAACGCCGCTACCGGCGGCATATCGCATATCGGATTCGTCTCACTTTCGACAGATTTCGGGGATTGACTGTTTGCGATTTGTAGCGCGTGAAATAGTTACGAAAAATTTGACTATTTCCAGATATGCCGCGAAAATTCGCTGACATTTTAAAACACCTACCGGTTGCGCAACCAAGACCTGAATAATGCCAGGAATGCCATACCTGGCGAACGACGACACGATTGCGATTTATCGCGCAATCGGAAACCGCTGACAACCCAAGTACATTTTACTCATTTGGATCCTACTGGAGCGGGTGACATTAATGACTGTTGTTCGACTGTAAACAGGCAAATATGCCCCGGCCCCAGAGATCAGCGGCCAGACAGGTGAGCGGCTGTAGGTCGCGCGGTTTTGGTCTCGTTTACCGAATATCGCTAGGAGAAGTCATAAACTAATTGAACGGTTGCGGCTTTTCGGATCTGCAAAGATCGTGGTTTAACGATCTTTTAAATCTGCGTACAAGTATTAAACTTTAGACGGGTCTAGGGGTCGGCTAATAAGTCTCTGAGACTTGCGGGGGATCATAAATAAAGCAATTACTTACATCAGCCTATTCAAGCACCCTTACCCTCAGTGGGCACATTAGACGTTTTACAATCATTTTTATCTGTAGCTATAGAACATTTCGTACAAAACTTTAATTCTTTTATTTATTTATTTATTTATTTATTTATTTATTATCATGGCATTCTTTATCGTTTTCTTAACAGAGTAAAGTTTTTTTTCTTAAGGGGGGGCTAAAGTATTTAAATTTTTTTTTTTGGCATGTTTGTTTTATATTTTTAATTGAATGCATAATATCTTAAGAATATTGTGTCAACATTTCAAGTCGATTGAAGCAAAATTGACGAAGTTACGAGTATTTCTATACCTTGCTTTTGAACGTTTTATACCAGATTTTTTGGTGTTCAAAACTTTAAAGCGTTTTCCCCACAACTCACGTTTTCAAAGTCGGTGCCCCTCATAACTTCAAAACTACTGCACCGATCCTTTTGAAATTGTGAACACTATTTCTGTACATAATTTACGAGGTAACGCTGGAGAGTTTTTTTCAAATTTGTTAATAATTTTTATTTTACAATAACAAATTAGTCGTTCTTTTTCGCAAAAAATCGCGTTTTTCCCTTTAAAGTGTTCCAAAAAAGTGAAAAATTAAAATTTCGAAAAACCCCCCCAGCGTTACCTGGGGAAAACTATTGTCTAACGAATGAACTTTGATTTTTTGATTTCGGATGATCCAGCAGCCAGTTATGAGGGGCACCGCAATTCTACTTTTATCCGAGACACGTCCGAATAATTGCTGTCATTGCCGTGTTTTTTAATATTTCTTCGTGAAAATTTTATACAACATTCTTCAAATGTCATACTTTAATGTACTATTAGTTTTAACAAAGAGATTGTAACTGTGTCGTCACAAAAAATTCACAAAAACATGCCTTTTTTCGTACGAATTAACCTTAGCCCCCCCTTAAGTGTTTAAAATTTCATTAGTTATACAGCTTAAATATATAGATTTTGCAAAAAATTATATTCTGTTCGGTTAATATTAATTACATCTATAGAGAAAAGAAAAACTACCTATGTATATATGTAAAAACCTTAATACTATAACATTTTTACTCGCTAGGATACCTGGTGTAATTTACTAACTAAGATAGGCTGAGTTGCCGAATCAGCGGGTTGTGGGTATTGTACCCTCATTAAACATTTTTTTTATTAACATCTTCAATTGGACCAATTTCTGTAATTGAATGAAATTTCCTAATTGAATAGTGCCACGGAAGATTGAGTATCATTTTTAATATTTGATTTAAAGCGATTTAGTTCCTTTGTAAGGATCGTATAATATATATATAATAAATATTATATTTTCTTATAACTCGGAAACTTTTCACAAACTAATTGTATGAGTTATAAATGCCAAATAAATTAAATTTTAGATTTAATATCCCTCACTAAGCTTTTGTGCATCTTCGAAATCTGAAGAATTTACAGTTTACAAATATACACTTGCGTGCAAAAAAATCGACCCACCCAGGACGCGTAGTTTGGGAATACAATTAATCAAGAAATAAAATTAATAAAAAATTCTTTTACCATTGTTTGCTAGACAAAAAAGGAAGGTTTCACTAGACGTGTTTTAACTGTCATAGAGTTTTTTTATCGATTTAATAGACTTACAAACCAAAAGACTTCTTTGGAAGGAAAAACCGATCTTGAGTCCGTATCCGGGCTTCGTCTAGGATCTCTGATTGTCGAACGATACAGAGAGAAAAGATGCTAGAACAGCATGTCATGTTATACGCTGGTTTTGTGGGCGAAGGTTTTATGCTCATGCAGGATAACGCCCAATCACATATTGCATAGCAATTCAAAGTATTTTTGTTTTTAAGCCTATAAAAGTAATAAAAAAATCTATGATAGTTAAAATAGGTCTGTTGAAACCTTCCGTTTTTGTCTAGCAAACAATGTAAAGACTTTTTTTCATTAAGTTTATTTTTTGAAAGTATTCCCAATCGACGTGTATGAGGTGGGTCGATTTTTTTGCACGCAAGTGTATTTTCAACTTAAGTTTTATAACATTTTATAACAACCCCGAAAATTTCACAACTGGCCAAAGAAATAACATGGTTGAGAATGTTTCTGACATTAGTTCAGTCGAACGACCAGAAATAAAGACTTTACTTATTAAATTACTAAAACACGAAAATTGTATAAAACTTTGTACAAAAGATCTACAAAAATCGATTTTGATATTTTAAAAAGAACATTGTTTGAGCTGTTCATTCTTTACAATTGTTAAAACCAAGATTACTTTCATGTTTTTTTTAGAGTGTCATTTACTTTTGTTTACTACATATTTCTAATTAAAGCCTGTTTGATGTTTAATAAATTAACGAAAATATAGATACCATAAAATGCTAAAACATAAACCGACTTTTATATCTCCATAAATTTCGTCTAAAAATTCTGATGCATGTATTAATCTAAATTGGGTTATAAATTGCCTGGATAGTGTTTCAATATGGGCATAATGATTAGTAGTAAGGTTTTTAAATACCTCATGTGCAAAAGTAATAAATGCAATAACGATCCATATAGCCCACGTCTATAAACTGAGGAATATAGCTGCAATAAATAATAAATTGATGAATAGTGCGCGTAAAACATTGCAAAATCATTCAATTTAAATGCCATTTACTTTTTTGGTCGTGGGATAGAATTCAAGAATTTGCTACTTATTGCGTAGGTACCAAACACACATATATGTATAGTTGCTTTAAGATAAAAACAAGTTTGTAAAATTAGTATTTATTATAATTTTTAGAGGAATTAGTTATATTTTAAACTACATACTTCACTTTTATTTTAAATACGGAATGAATTAAAGTCTTGAGAATTCCATTAGTTAGTTAAGATGCAGTATCGGAGCTAAAGAATAAATTTTAATACGCATCAGTTATATAGAATATTCAGGTAAGTTTTATTATTATGTGAATGTCGTATATCGTAAATTAAACAACTGTCTTATAAACTGCTGTGGGAACTAAGACATCGACTACATAAATATGTGTAATCAAACCCAATAAAATACTTTAGCTTCGATTAATGCGTTTTCTCATGCGAGTAGAACTCAAGAATTTCTGTTTTATTTCTTAGACATATTGCTTTTTTATCTCTCGCCAGATTATAATTACGACTATGTACTTATTTTATTATTCTTTTAATAATACTATGAACACGCCTATAAAAGATACTATCGAATAATAGCGACCTTTCGCATCATCAGTCCTCAAACAAAACCGAGATTGGCAAGATCATGGTTTTTTGAAGAGTTGGTTGTCATCGGTGTCTGAAATTTTCATAAAATCTATAAATGCTGCAAAACTCCAAAAATATAGATCATCTGATTTATTGGCACCAAAATTTAAAATCTTTATATTTATGTCTGCTAAAGCTCATCGACAAACGATGATACTCAACCAGCTGGTAGAAAAAGAGAAAATAACCTTTAAGATTAGTGACTTTTTTAAAACGAAATGTATTTGACATTAATAACCACAACGTCAATTTTATTATATGACTCAACACGTTGCGAACTATTCCAGTTCAGTGGTGTTTCTGGACTGTTACGAGTTCAAAACTTATCGATGTAATTTGAGGATATCGATCTATTCTAATAATAATCATTAAGCACATATAACCACCTGTTAAACTAGATTGTGAAAATAATAAAAATGAATTAATATAGTTCCTGGAAACAACATGACGACAGTTTAAGACAATAAAAATCCGCGAGAAGAATGCTGAAGCTAACAATATATATTAGGGAATAAATCAGCCTAAGTATACTTAATTAGCATATAAAAGATATTAAATATGAGTGCGACAAAGTCAACAAGACGGCAGCCGTTCGGGTAAGAAATCCGCATTCATGGCAGCTGTAAGCAGTCATAATTATAATTATGCGATTGCGGTTATAGCTGATAATTGCTCAAATATTAATCCATTTACTGTGGGAAACTAAACAGACCCAGTTGGCTACCACATAAACCTTGAACTTTATGGCACCTTTTATGGGTGCTCATGCGGCGCATGCGGGGCCGCGATCGAAGCGGTCGAATATGAAATTTAACGATTTTCTAACGCAACAATGATCCGGATCAGTAAACAGTGGCACCAAAAACCGGTTTGATTATGGTTTCATATGCGGTGCCTCGTTATAATTACTACAATTCAAAGATCCTGAGAATTTTGAATCTCCGCGGGTCGGCGGATTCGGCTAAAAGGCATCAGAGCGATTTTATAGCTTCCAGATTACCTCTTTGATGACTCGTTTTGGATCATTTGATCTAATTGTTTTCGCCTGCCGGATGGGACATTTATATCTTTCTCCCAGGGAATTGGGTTCACAAGTTCCCTCGGCTGAGTTCGGTTCTTTTGAATAACAATTGGGACGCATGCAGCGCTTGTTTACCAAAAGGAATTTCGATTTCGACCGTCAAACTCCGATCAGACGCGAAAGAGCCGAACGCTGATTCGCTTAATTAGTAAATAAGTCATAAAAGCGCCAAACCACAACAATGACCAAAATGTCGTATGCAGGCGTAGTACGGCTAAAAATGCGCGTAATCTGCTAAGTAATTTACCCAGAGGTACCGTTCGTTTTACAATCCAGCGGTTCACGTGCCGCGCATGCTTAACAGTGTTAACCGCCGTCGCGCGAAGACGCTGGTGCCGAACCGAAGACGCTAGATCCGCGGATCATTTACAGTCCACATGGACACCTAGGGACTGCTACCGTCAGATTCATCATACAATGCCTTTTCTTTTTGTTGTTCTCTGTTATGATGGTTTTTTGCCATTCAACTGAAATGTACACATAATGCGGCGTCGATTGAATTTCAATAAATCCGTAGTAGCTGCTGCGTCGCCGGCGAATGGGCATTCCTCCGCAATATTTGTGACTCTGCGCGGAATAGCAATGGCATTCCACGGCCGGGTTCATTGTGAAGAGTGACATCTTCTGAGCCTCATTAACAACTGTTCGGTAATTGAAGAAATCCAAGATGCTCGGCTACCAGGGTTTCCGGAATTGGAGCACTGGATGCCATTGAGACTCACATTTTCAAGAGGAGGTGATCGGAATACCAATCACAAAATGTTTCTATGGTTCTATGGTTCTAAATGCAAGAAACAAACAAACTGAGATGGTCTACTTCGGCGTCTAAGAACGTTGATAAGAAAATAGCACAAAAATAAGAATGTTGATATTGAAGTAAGAATTCTTATTGTTTAGATCATTTGTTGTTTAAAATTTACATACAATAGTGGGTATAGTAGGTATAATCTATACATACATATGTATCTAAAATAAAGCAGTGAATATTTTTTGAAAAATCTATATTGAAAAAGAATGTTTGGCATGAAATAGAAGCCAAAACAACATTTTTTAAATTCTTGGTTCTTGTCTGTTTGATCGTGCATCACGTGAAAACTCCTTCGTCAATTTCAATTAAATTTTCTTTACTGTATAGCTAAAAGTCTGAAATTTGTAATAATATTGATGGAGCTTTTTCAAACGAGATATCACCTCGAATTTTTCTATGTGTGATGATTACTAATTTACAGCAGCGAACGATCGATTTTTCGGAACTCAAGTTGATAAAGAACGAGTTGAAAAACAGTATGACACAAGAAAGACTGAGCTCTTTATCGATAATGAAAATGATGTATTGCAAAGTTTTGACTTCAAAGATACTATAATCGACGATTTCGCTAGTCGAAAAAATCCAATGTAAATTATTGTTTGATTCTATTTTCATTGACAGCTGTGAATTTTATAAGTATTTTTTTAAAAAGGTTATTGTGTTTTATGTTAAAATTGTATCATCATAAATATTCTTAGACTGTCTGTAAAACATACACACATATTTATATAGGTACATATGTATGTATGTATATACGGTCATTTTTTTCATTGAAAGTTAGATTTACCAGGTGTCCTGATTTTTTTATTAAATGTCCCGATTTTTTTATTGCAATAGAACTTTTGAACTACTAGTAAGTATTATGTCCAGAATTTATATTTCTATATTTCTTAATGTCTTAAAATTATCTTTTTAAGGGTTGGCAATCTTGTTTTCAGTTCACTTCCTACTTGCTTTTTATTCCCGCTGCATTCTTAGATGACCTATTTTAAGCTTGGTTTTAATAAACCCCTTTCACGAATAAAAATATTAAAAATACAAATGTTTATGAATAAAAATATTAATAACCTACCATATAAGTGACACATTGTGTAGTGATTTTCTGATCATTTCCGAGTAAACTTCTTACGGCGAATACTTCGAAGGCCGTTAAATATCTAAACATAAAATGAAAAACCGCTGAATTTAAAAAAGCGTTTTTAGGCTTCAAAAGGCTTCTTCTAAAGATGGTCAAAAACGTCATCGAAGAGTAAAATAGCCCAAACAGTAAATATTTTTACAATAACATAATGGAATATTTCTTGGTTATACAGTGCAGTATTATGAACACAAATCCGGCTTTAAGGCCTGCACTCTGCGAGGTATGAAAGAGCTCTGGTAGGACTGTGTCCATATCTCCTCCTTAGGGACTTTACATGTCCCCATTTCACGAGAGGCTGAAAACGCACGTCACGAGTAATTCTGGAAAAAATATGAGGCTATTGCACAATAGATTGTCATTAAGATAAGATACGGGCTCGGGACGGAGGCAGGCGGTCTGAAAAATGAATGGCTAATCCGCTACCACTAGGCTAAATCGTAAAAATTACTTAGCAATTACTTGCAACAAGTTGACCAACTCTGTTCGCGGGGCAGCTTCTTTATTTTAAAACCGCTAAAATGAAAAGGCGTTGAGAATTTTCATTTTCGATGATACCTTGCGGTTTTCGTGTCGAATATGCGGACGTGGACGCCTTCCTTCTTTTCACAGATTTCTTTATTTTTGTCTTACTCAAAGCATGAGGACAGGGAAATTTCTTCACACCTGAGCAGGCTATTCAAGGTGTACAATTTACGCGCGGTCTTTGTGTTCCTGGCTGCGAGCGTGCTTTGTAGCTCACGATATTCGGTCAGTGGGAAATGGCAAGGGAAACGAGTCTGCGGCGTCGCAGCGCGCTTCAATTCAGCCGGTTTGCCATAGAGTGCCCGGCGCAGGCTAGGAAGCATTCCACCCATCGTAAATAGCCGCTAAGTACGCAATTAAGATATTTTGTAATATTGAGTGCATCCTGCCACCAGCTCTGACCAGTTCCAGCGTCTTAAAGGGTCAAGCGAATATCGACTTCGCGGCAAACCGACCGTCTTATCGCAGTCGCGGTGTGTGCGTCATATAAATAAACATGATTTAGAAAACTCTTGGCGTCCAGCGCGCCAACCCGCGCGACTTCAATATCTTTATCACGTAAAATTTAGATAAATGCTGTAGTTATCAATGATTAAATAAATTTTGCAAATTCGAATATATTTCACGTTGTGCAAAATAGAAATATCCTCAACACGAATTTATTCTTCGTATGGCTCTAAATTTCTAAGAATATTTTCTTATATTTTTTTTCCTGATAAGACCAGACATTCAGTGTTTGTATTTTGGATCTCTATCTAAATATCTTTTTATATTACGCTAGAAGTAAAATTGGTTACAATCTCGTTGATCTGTTTTTACTATTATATAATCTCCAAGTGTTCAATTTAGGTAATAAAACATAATACGATTTGATGCCCTGATATCCAGATCTATATGAAAGTGGGTATATGTATCTGTAGGTACTTGAGAGATTTGGTTTCATTTATAAAGAAGAAGGATAAAAAAAACTTGCAAATTGAGAAGTTCAATACATACATATATTGATTTGATCACCTGATCAATAGTTATTCTTACAATAATCATTCAAATAAAATTAGACTGAATTATTTTATAAGGAGAAATACTGCAAAATTTCATCTAAATCCACCTAGTGGTACCTATTTGTTTCAAGTTCGACCAGACAAATGACAACATTTAAAAAATTTTCCTTTTAAGATCAGTATGATTACTATTGTTTTATTTATTTATTTCTACATCAACTTCTAGTTAGCCGAGGACGCGAGTTAGCACCAGCCCGGCTAAGACGATAGGGTGAATTTATATCGTCAGTAATGAAATCATGCATTAAAACTAAACATACTCGTTTTTTAAGAGTCACCATGTTTAAAGGTTTCAGTCTATTGATATAGGGCGGAAATTTTTTCTTAATACGTCCACATTTTATTCAAAAGAATATGTTATATATACACTTTTGACCTCGTTACGCGATTTTCTTATATGTATATATACAAATTTTATCAAAACTATGTACAGGAGGGCTAAAGATTCCTATCAGAACATGAATAGTATATTTGTACCTGATCTGTGCAAGTCTACTAGTCATTTTTAGATTGATAGAAAGCCTTGAGTTCAGACAATGTAACTTCAAGGACGGATTTTTAGATTAGCGAAACCCTAAAGCACTGGTTCTTAGAATAAGTCGCATTTGGTCTGTGTTGCATCTAAAAACATTCCGAGAAACGATGCCGCGATAGCCAAAAAATTTTTCAGATGTGTCAACAAAAGCCGCCGATACATCAAAACTGCTAATCAAGTTCATTAATAATCGGCTTCCTGGAGAATGGCCCGTGTCCAGATGAAAAATCACATTCGGCCGTTAATGATCTCGGCGATTAGACAGATGATAGATGATGAAGCTTTTGTGACCAGTAGCCGCGTCTCAGAGAGCCTCCGACAACACGGTTTTGGTTTTTTGAACCCGCCAAAATGTGCATTATCTTAAAACAAAACCAGCGTAACACAACATGGCCCGAGATCCTGTCGGAGGAGTTCTGAGCATCTGCAAAATTGCAGAAGTTGTTTCGCCACTCACCTGAAAAGGTGCGACTTCCACATGTCCAAATTGCTGCTGTGACGAACTCGCGTCACCTGTGAACTCGCGGTTGCGGAACTCACCTATAATAATCCGCTGGTCGCCGCGGTTCATTTGAATGCAGTTTCAGCCCCCTTTTTGAGTATGGAAATAAACCGCGGTCCCAGAAACGTGCGCTGATTTATTTGGGAATCCGGGGGGAATCGGCGCATCGCATCGGTCCGGCCAATTCTGTGAAATTTTAATTTGACTCGATTGTATGCAAATCGGTGTCAGGCACTCGGTGCGACTCATGGCTCCGGGGTGTTGCCGAGTGACAACGCCGCATTTCTACAATAATTGATTAGCTTTTTTGACAAGTTGGCCTTATTTAGGGTTATTCACTCTGCGCGGAGCTGGATGCTGGATCGCGCCGATCGCGGGTCCCGCACCGTGCGTCGCGTCGTCGGACGAGATTGAGCGTTTCCGCGGAGCCGCACTGGTCCTTAATTAAACAATTCCGTGTCACCTGTCATTTCTAGCGGCCTAGAAGTTTTCAGTAGACGACAGACCCTGAGCGGGTGACACACGAAATTGCTTTTGTTGATAAAATATTTCGATCAGAACTATGACGGCTCGTGACTCATTGCGATATATTTAAAGTCAATTCGTTTTCTTTTATCTGAGTGTCGCCAAAGATGTAATGAATGGGCACAATTAAAATATATGGACATTAAACGATTTCCACTTTATTTACTTTTAAGCCGAAAGGTGTTTTTATCTAGGTTTTGCAATATATTTTTGTTGTCCAAGTAGTATCTTCTTTTTTCCAATGCAGGTACATGTTTACAATTCCCATATAGATTACAAAAATAAAAATCAATTTATTCAGCTTGGAAGAGTCAGAAATAGTCCAATGAATTCATTGAATTTAATTTTTCAGTAAACAAATCTCGAAGTATAGAAAAAATATCCCACATGTTCCTTAATTCCCAGGATTACTTAAATATTCACTCGTATTTCACGTAAATTATATTATTAGCTCAAAAATTCCTTGCTAGTAACATGATTGATGGAGTTTATTTCTTTAGTTTCACTTGGCAGGTATTGCAAATGTAATTATAGAATACCTTCAAAACTTTGTCCACTGTCACTTTCTAGACCAATCTTTTAAAATTCGTGTGTTTTGCTTTTTAGTTTCAGTATTTTTTTACATACTATACTACTAAGCAACTTTAATCACATTGGCAGAATTTTGTTTTAGAGGTAAATTCATCTCACGAGGAAAATATTAAAAACAAGCACTTATGTTATAAATCTACTCCGTAAATTAGTCCCATGTTATGCTCTCTAAATTAATCCAGCAGTATGCACAGTTTTAATATAACTTTCTTTAAATCTTTTTTGTATCTATAATTAACTTGAATATCAAATAAAATTTTACTGCCAACGGTTAATTTAGATACATGTTGTGTGCATTTATTTGATCTTTAACTTAAGAAAATAAAATGTATCATTATCTTGTTAATTATGCAATATATTTTTATTTTGCCATCATAAATAACGTGATGAAATATTTTTTATTTATTTATATTTTTTTTCTCAGCTTTTGAACAAGTTATTGATTTATGGTATCAAACGGCTTCAAGATATCAGCAAGAAGTTGATTTACTTGTTCCGTCCGGCTTCCTAAAACTGTTGCAATGGCATCTACTCGTATATTTTTTTTTATAGAGATGCAAGATATAAGAGTGTAAAACTACTAGAATAAAAGTCATGTTTATGAAGTCAATTAAATATTTTAATTGCGTAAAGAATGCACATATGATTGTAATATGAATTATTCCATAATCAAAGCGAGATTATTGAGAATTATAATTATATGTACATAACTTTTTATTATCTGAGCTAAATACCAGAAACACCAATGCTTATTTTAAGGAATCGGCGTGATTTAGTAATTATTGAAAGATATCTAAAATGTATGGTTCAATAACAATTTTTAGAAAGACAAATTTTTTTTATATATATAAAATAAATGTAGATCTAAGAAGGAGATAATTTTTCGGATCTTTCGTGCCACCGCTTTAAAAAGTACTTAAATAAAATCAAAAACTAAGAATTTTATTTTTTACGTTTATGTGTGAGCTATAAGTATAACTATGGAAAAATTCAGATCTATACCTGAGTACTGTTTTACTAAATTTTGTACGGGTCACTAAAAATTTACGAATTTGCATTTTAATGTAAACCAAGCCTTATTAAAATTCATAGAACTGCGAAAGTACCTGCACTTGTTAGTTATGTTTTTCCGATGATTTCCATAAGTCCATTAAAAATAATTTATAAGCATACCATTCCCTGCGGACAATTAGCAATATCTTTACGAAATAAGTTAAGACAGTGTTAAAATTTAGCAGCAGTAAGTCATTTCTCCCATAAAATTTCTTCAGCTCACTAAACAAGTCCTAACTAAATCTCGCTTGTTCTGCGGTGAATCTTTGTTTTTCTCGTTTTATATTTTGTGTTAAACGGAATTTACGATTTGTCTGGCTGAAGTCAATTAGAACTTGTCGAAGAACCTAACACCTCTGAATTATCTCTGCTCGCGGTGCAGATAAACTCATAAAATTTATTGACATCTCTGAATCTCGGCGGGTTTAAGGTATAAAAAACACCATCCGAGATCAGTTCCGTCAAAGTGCCAAGATACATAGCGCGCCCCAAGGTTCTTTATGTCACCAAATTTCTCACCGGAGATATTTTACTGCACGACTAATGCCCGGCTCGATTTGTCCTTCCTCATTAATGGACAGCGGCAAAAGTGGCGCGGATAAACCTGCACCGATCGATCGCCTATTGATAGATTTTGTCCGCTCAAGAGATCAGAAGGCAGTTAGCGTCTGTTACGTAATTAAATTGTCACTGGGGAAGTGGAGAAATCCGTTCTTTCCTAATTAAAGAAGACAACTAAATTGATTGGTCTGCCGTTCTGACAAGGATTGTTCCTTGAGAATGACTTATTCGAGCAATTTGATCCGATGGCCGTCACATGCTTTCAGCGAAAATTATTGCAGACCTCCCAGCTAATAAATACATATTTTATGAGAATACCAAAAACAGAGTCAGAACTCCCTCGAACAGGTCGACTGCAATTAAATCCGTGAAGTCTAATTAATACGAGCTGCCAATGGTCACCGGTAGCGTTAAATTAGATTTCTGGGAATTTATAAAGAAAACGACAGTGGATAAAGCAGTTGACATAACTCATTAGCCTGCGGTAGATATTCCACATCCGAAAAGTGCTCGAAGCCCAAAGCCATCTTCGCGCGACTATTTGTCTTTATTTGAATGGACGTAGAGTTCACACTTAGCTCGGCCGGAGACGGCGGGTCCATGACGCCCCCCTTGGAGCATCTTAAAATATGGAAATCAATTAAGTCCCCCGAAGAGAAGAATGAAAAAGTGTTTACCAAACAAAAACACCTGGGAATTTCGTCTTAAGCGGGCATAAATCTCCGCAATAGGCCAGCATAAAAAGTGTCATCTGGGCGCTCTTTTATTTTTTGTGTCGCTTCGCTTCTTTCGATACGGTCAATTCCCCGATTACGAAAATATCAAATAAATTTAAAATTAATCAGCTTTCACGGTTTTATACGCTTTACTTTAGCCCATCTCTCTTTTGTTTGGTATCTTGCAGTCCCCAGAATTGGATTACCGGCATGAGCTGATGGGTCGGCTTCACAAGATTGAATCAGATGTTGAATTAGAAGTTATTCCTCACCACCACCATCACAACCAACAGAATCCTTCTGGATCGCCTAACTCAAATTCGGGATATTCATGTGCCTATGCTGGAACCCAGTGCTACGACAACTATGGAAAAGAGTACCTGTTTGGTAAGACCCTATTCATAATTTTGCACAAACTTTAAACACCGCTTTTATCCCATTTGTTTTCCTTAAAATAATAATAAAATTTGATTCAAAAACATATACATACATACCTACGTAATAAAAATCTATATTGATAATCTTTGGAACCATATTTCTTCAAATTTTCTAACTACTACTTTAATCAACACAGCACACTTTTAGTCATTAGAAAACTTTTATAGAAAGCAATTAAAAAATGCCCATAATGTCAACTTTTAAATCAACCGCATACGCGCTACAACCGATGAAGCCCACGCCTTCGCCTTTTGAAATGTTTTATTTTTTAAAACTTAATTAGACCCCTTGAAAACTAATTAAAAAGTGCAAACCGCGTTTCTTATTAACCGATAATTTCAAATATCTATTTGATTGTATCTATAGGGCGACTGTACACTGCCAAGTCAATTAACTGTCAACTTCGTGACTGGTTTGGTGTCTTGCAGTCAACTGATTTGATTTTTATTCGTCACTGATTGACGATTGATTGCTTCTGTATATATAGTAATTTTTATTCAGATTGATCTGAGAATGGAAAAAAATCGTAATGAGAGCACAAGGACACTTGTCACTCTCGGTATTTTAAAAACAACCCAAACACATTAAGTCAAATTGAAATAAGAGTAAACCTTGTGTACTGATTCAATGCGGATGTCCTCTTCTACTCAGAATTCTTTCTTCGGATTTGTTATATTAGTTAGCATACTTGAGAACTGTCATATGTATAACATATCTATACGTCAAATAATAAATAACCCGAGCAAGCTAGACGTCTATCATAATATTATTAACAATCTAGTTTCATACATTGTCTTTTTGGTACCAGTATTGCCAATATACAGAGCTTTAATGAAAAGGACACCTTATTAATTTTATTGTCATACATATAAAATTAATGATGGTAACAGACAAGGAACTGTATGCCATAAATTTATATTGCTCAGAGCGTTAGTAATAACTAGAAATATGTTTATGATTGCTGTTCACTTGATACTTGAACGTTAGGGACTAGAGAAAGTAATAAGACGATGCAATGTACCTACTAAAGATTTTTATTTTAAGTGGTTATAAAATGGTATACAACAAAACAAACAAATTTTACGAAGAACCATTACTTAATTGTTAATTAAAAACTTGTTTTGGAAAAAAAAAGTCGGTTAAGTGCGAGTCGGAATTCGGGCAATTGGTCTTCCGTACTAGATTACCTAGTCATTTAGTATAATAATTATTATAAAAGTAATAGCATAAATGTAGCACATATAACGTAGATCGTACCAAACTTACACTGAATAATTTCATAAATGTCTTATTCAAAATAATTTTACCAGTAGATTCATCTAACGGTGGGAGAATTCTCGACACAACACAAAATGATTCAGTTTTACGCAAACCATACCGCGTTTTAATTTTATGATGTCAGCTGATGAAGTTTATATTGGAAGGCAGTTTTTAAGTGATAGAAACAAAACCATTCAAGAGTTCATCTAATAATTTTCGTTCAATCTACAATACCTTATTACCAATGTTCATGATTTTTTTCAGACTCTAAATGCCTATGGTTTTTAAAATATGGCCGGGAACAGAAGTGTTTTAGTGTCTTTTGAATAATTTGTTAGAAAAAGTTTTCATGATAAAGATGTACAAAACAGTTTTAAAATATTATGTTAACTTGACTGTTTAGTCTTAGGCAGTAGGCATCATAGACTATCGAATAATGAAAGGGACAACAGATCGAAATTTTATGCTCCTAAAACAGGCTCTTCTTTAATCCAACTTATTGAGGTATGCTTAGAAACCAAAACTATTTTATATGTCCTTTTCTTTTTCTAGAATCCAAAAACAAAGAGGCTATTTGTACAGAAATGGACGATCCTTTCCTGCGGCCGCCACTGTGGGAGGACATCGCTAGCTCAATTCAGAACATCGACCCAGAGAACGCGGTCATGTTGGGCTCGACTGTAGCCCAGGTGAAAATGGAGACCGTCGAGGACCCGCTGCTCGAGTCGTTCTCCACGCCGCTGCTCAGCCCGCTCGAAATCAAGACGGAAAAGTCGCACCCGCACATCTCGGGCAGCCACCAGCCTCACCCCGGGCAGCAGCACCCCGGCAGCCACCACGGGCACATAGGGCACCACAACGGCGCGATGCACCACCACGCCCTGGGCAACATGAGCAACAACCAGAGCGGCGGGGGCGGGGGGACGAACGCGCCCCGGAGCAGCGGCGGCAACAATAACAACAACAACGAGAGCATCGCGAACAACAACACCAGCCACAGCAACAACAGCGGCGGCGGCAGCAACAACGCGTACCTGCTAACTGGCGCGAATTATGCGCAGAGCCAGCACGCCGGTAATTTGAATAGTTACCTCAGCGGCAGCACGAACGGCAGCGGCGGCATAGGCCTGCACCACTCAAATCAGCACCCGATGCCGCCGAATTGCAGCGGCGGCGGCGGCGGCGGCGGGAACGCCGGCTACACCTATAATTGGCAGAGCCACTCGCAGGTGAGTCGTGAAAGTTCGCGCGCAGGAATGCGGCCCGGTAACGTCGTATCTCTCTGTTATTTGCAGCCGTACCACGCCAAGTTTGCGGCGCAGAGTGCGTCGTCGAGCCTATGCCCACCGCCAATGTCAAGGCTGATGTACGTGCCGCCGCTGACGCCGCCGAGCTCGGATCCTGGGAGTCCCGGGAGCAGCCTGGTGGGCCCCAGGAGGACTCCGCCGCCCCCGTACCACCACCAGCAGCAACAGCAGCAGCAGGCCGCGCTGTCCGGCGGCTGTCCAACCATCATCACTCTGCACGCGAGCACCAGTAGTCACCAGCACCACGGCAGCCAATCCGCGAGCGGAAGCGGCAGTCGGACGCTGACGTCCCTAGCCTCTAGCAATAATAATTTAAGTAATAGTGGTAATAGCAGTTCTGTGTTATCGAATATCATTTCGACCCCCGTCAAGAACATCGTCGTCAAGTACAACCGGCGCAACAACCCCGAACTGGAGAAGCGGCGGATACACCACTGTGATTTCATTGGTAAGTCTTAACTCCTTTAATCTTCCTTTGTATTAAAACATTTTTTAACATTTCCTGTTAAAACAAACCTCAAAATCTTTACTACTATTATAACGAATTCAAAGGAACTCTACATTTTTTCTGAACGGCTCTCTCCTAAGTGATAAAAATTAAAAAAATAATCCTGCTTAAATTTTATACATTTAATTATTTCTTAAAAAGTTAAGTTATTTCCATATAGTAACAAAACCAAAAAAAATCAATACTTCCACTTTCATGCAGTAATTTCTGCATAAATCTAATAAATTTTGACTTAATAGTCGGTTTTAGAAATTTAAAAAACTCTACATATGCAAATAACCTATGAAAACTCCATTCTTTCATAACATTTCCACTTAAAAATAAAAAATTCATAAAACCGTACTCGTATACACAACAAAAAAACATACTATGAAATTTACGCGATAAGAATTAAAAAGATATATACTCGTATATATGCATTTTTTATTATTTTATCTTTTCTTGGCTACATGGTAAATACTTAAACCAAATAAATTCAACCCAAAAAAACCTTTCAATTCCGAAATCTTATTCACGATGTACGAGCTCCAATTAGTTTGTGGGGGTTCACAAGTTTCCAGCAAGAATATAGAAGACAATAAAATTATAAATTAATAGAAGGAAGATTTTATTTCATGAATGCTCACCCCTTTTGAAAGAATAAGGATAACAAAGTACACTCTATAGATTCAATATAATTGATTTTCTAAGCTAGCCCATTCTGTATAGAATTTTGCATTATCACGTAAAATTTTATCGAAAACGACATGATGTTAGTCATCCTTTGATCGTTAAAGAGTTATTAATAAAATAAAAGCTGAAATCTTTGTAACAGCCACTTGCATTTGCATAATTATTTCTTTCTATGGCTTATACATATTAACAAAAGCCTGGCAAAACTACTAGAATTAAAATTTTATAAAAATAGGAACACTTAAACTTAAATCAGTGAATCCCTAGACTCAATTTTAAGGCCCAATCAAAAAATTAATTCCTCTTCAAGAAAGTTATTCTAACATTATCAATAAAAAACAAGATCTTTTAAACATTACGAACGTTATGAAACTGAAGTTTTAGTGTCGTACGGGTTTTAACAACCAGCCGTCAATACCTAAGCGTGACAGCAATAACTTTTGCTATAAAAGGAAACATACATTTTTTAATTCATAACGAAGACATGTTTTTGCTCCACTATAATTTATGAGTGCAGACATATTTACTAATTACTGAGATAAAAAAACGCATTTATTAGCAATTGTAAAAATTGTAAGAAAAATTGTTCTTGACAATGCCATTTTTAGAATTTTAGAGCTTATGTCTATCATAGCTTATCTTAGGTACTTACTGTTTTGAAGAACTTGAATTCCTAAATTGTAGTATATGCATAGTTGAAATTGTTGCTTGTTTATATCCGCAATGCGTGTTTGTTATCTTCTATAAATCGGATGAAAGAGGTTCGAATTTATAAGACTAGCCAAACTAGCCCAGTTTAGTCTGGTTTAGGTATTAAAGGTCACTGTCAATGCTCGCGGAATGATTCCGTGCATAACGCGCAGGCAATGCGCTAGACGCCGCGAAAAGCGCGAAAGAATCTGCACCGACATCACCTTGGAAACCTTCCAAATATGAGCTGTGCTGGTATTTTTTCTGGCACGCTGCTGGAATTTGCGGACTGTCTGCGTGTTCTAAGGTGGAAAAAAATGCCGTCTTGACTTAATAGCTACGCGAACGCGCGCGTATGAAATGTGCCTACTGTCGGCAGCGGCGGCGGCGGCGGCAGGCTCATTTGTGCCAGTTTATGCTGGAGCTGGAGCCGGAATTTATGGCAGCAATGTACACCTGTAAACTGACATAAATCCTCATTAGGGAAAAACCTACCTCATGGACAGATTTCATTATATTTCGCGGACAATGACTCAATTACCGCTCCGCGCGACTCAGACGCTAACCAGCCCCAAGAGTGGCTAATTGCACCGGAGTGCTTATGGAAGTGCTCCGCTGTTTAGCGGACGCGAAAGTTTTGGAGGAAGCTAATTAGAGCTATTAGCCAGTGACCACCTGTGACAATATTTATGGGGAATTAATTGAGCCGGACCATGTACCCGATCACATCGATCTCAGCTTTAATAGCTCCAGTTCGGGGTCCGACAGTGAACCCTTCCCGCCTCAATCGTGAGTGACCGTTTTCGCTTGATGGTGTGGCGGAGCTCCTTTCGCGGCCTCCTTGGCTATTAAATTAAATTGTTAATTTCCACCAAAACAAATTTACCGCGCCTCCTGGGACCGTCTGTTCAGAAATGGTTAAGGTCCCATAAAATCAGTTGAAAAGTTTTTTCGAAGTGTTCGATGGTTTCTTGCTGGACGCGAATGTTTCCGCGAGACAAGACTATCTATAGTATGCTTTTTATTTCCGCGAACCTATGTCGTACAAACGGTACTGCACCGAGGAGTAAATAAAACAGGCAGTCGGACATGACGTTACGCTGTTATACATTACGTCTGTTATTTTTCGCGAAAAGAATTGTTTATTTGGTTGGCCGCTGCTGCTGCTGCGCCTCGTTCTGCCCGATGTCGCTGAAGGTTTCGCCTTTTTGTCGTGTTCCACTGATTTTCTTCACGATGCTTACTACCGTTCCTGCAGCAAGAATGTCTTGCTACTTACGTCTCGTATGAATGGCTGTTACATGACAGATTTGAACCAGAGGTTTGTTTTGAATTTGCTTCTCGTTTTTTACCATCAACTAATAGTGGGTAACAGCGTGAGTAACCTTTGAGATTCAAGCTCACGGTAGGCGAAGTTTTACAGCCTCTGGTACATTGTTGCTTCAGACAAGTCTTTATGTCCAAAAGATTTAGAAGAAACCCGCTATAGAACCATATTAGTAATGAAAATCAATTAAATACTGATGGAAATATGGTTGGATCGTTTATTATTCTTGGCATCAGTATGCATTCACTTTTAAGAAATGTTAATGCTCTTTTACGAAAGCAACTGAACAAATACAAGGCTGCATCTATGCGCAGCAAATTTGACTACGAATAGCCGCTAAACAAACTCAATGGAACATACTTAAACAAAAAATTTGCAGAGGGGAACAAAACCCTGAAAAGAATTTTTAAGAATACAAATGATATCACATAGCCTAGCAAATGTCAGTCAACTATATAACTTTTAAGATTTTAAAGGAAAACAGAAATATGTTTTTTTTATAGGTAGGTACAACTCCGTATAGGGATCATTTTAATTGTTACCAAGAGGAATAATAACTTGTCTGGTTAGTTATGTAATTAAATTAAGAACTAAAGAAACGACTATAAACGAAATTTTGTGAAATAACCATAACGAGCTTGAGAAACAATAATTTTGCACTCTCAATTTAAATTTAAATAAATTTAAATTTAGCACCAGGACGAGGAAAATATACTAGCTACACAGATTATTTTAACATAGAGAAATAATTAAGTAGACCTTTGAAGATTTAAATTAACATTTGAAATTTGACTTTTGTTCTTGTAACGAATTAATTCAAGCAGTCGAATTCTTCAGAATATTTTTTAAGATAAAATACGATTTTAAAAGTTCATATAAGCAAACTCTGATATTCTTTTCTCAAATTGTAACAATCATCTGGATAACTATTTATTTTTAAAGTGTTGTATTGTAAACTTTTGGTATATTTTGCAATTTATGTATATGGAGAAGTATAATATGTAAAGCAACGCCAATAGTATATATTACGCACAATCGTTTGAACGAAACCAACTGCTGAGAAAACCCCATTTTTTGATGAAAAATACATTTTCATTTGAATATTTCCATTAAAAGATCTCCCTTTTGATTAAAATTATTGTGAAATCATAATATCATAAAACTTGAAAAAGCACACCTATGACCCTAGCTGCACCCCACAACTTAATTTAATCAACAATGTTTTAATAAACGAGATCCTATGATAGCCGACCTTTATTTTCAGATAAAACAAATTGCATAGTCTGCCTTCGTGCGAAAAGTAACGCTCGTGTGTGCATAAAATTGTTTTCAATAGCGCAACCTCGTGTCTACGATTGACTCAAAAGCGATAGCCTGAAAACGCTTTTTAATATAGCGAATTTATAGTTTTACTTCGAACAGTTCAATCAATCATGACCCGCTGCAATGTAAATCTGCATATATCTGCAGGTGTTATTAAACAAATCAAGTTAATGGGCCGCCTTAATAATGTTATTTATCAAATCGATATCGGCCAGAATTGCGATCGACGAACAACAATCACTTCACCTACTGCTTTCTGGATTAAATTTGGTAGGATAAAAGGATGGTTAGAAAGACATTAAAGTTTACTGTCTTCTTAGTGGTGCGTTGCCGCAATTTTATCTCTTCCTGTTTTCGAAAAAATTGACTTGCAAACATTCGTTACAGTTAAAAAAGTTTTTCATTATAAGGCACTCACCAAAGAGGGAGCTGCAGACTCGCCATCTTTGGGCTCCATCCAATGACCTTATGAATCAATGGATGGTTACAAAGATGAAATGTTTTCTTACAGCTGCAGCATCCGTTCGGTTTATCTCCAAATGTGCTGATACCAGAAATAGCAGGCTCAGCGAAACCGGAATCCACTGTCTAAGTGGCTACTAAGATGGTAATTGACTCGATACAAGTTGTAGGTGTTGTCAGATTGTCGTTATCATCCCCAGTTCCTTCGACCGGAGTGATCTTGCACCAGAGAAATGGTTTTTTGCTATAGAGACGAGTGCTCACCGGTGATATCTGAGCCATTGATGAATTATGCATGATAGGCCCCATGTCACGGTAAAATTCCCAGAACTACCGTTCAGCACGTCGATTCCATTTTGAGAAAGCACTCAACTACACCTTCCTACAAGACGGTGATATTGAGAAATTCCCGAAGCCAATCGCCAAATAGTTCAGAGTTCAAGTGGCAAACAAGTGCCGTTTTTCAATATGCTTAAACAAAAGACTTAAGCGACGAACCTGATCGAATTACTTTCACCTCTTGGGATTTTCACGCTCGAGCAGCTAAATGGCCTGCGATCAGCTCAACTAACACATGTTTTCATTATTATTCATACGATCATGACTGGCCATTAACACGTTTGTAATTATTATGAGCCCGACTCTTTGTTTTCTGAACGCACAGTCGCTGGAATATTAAATTCCATTCCTGAAATGACTGCCCCCAGGTGACACATACGGCAATATTTTCAACAGAAGTTTGCCATTCTTTCATCTAATAAAATAATTACGCGATTTATATGATTGGCATCACATTCACAGTAACAGTATATGGACAGCATTAAGGCTTTTGGAAATAAAATTGTTCTTTAAATTGAAGATAAAAGTGCCGTAGTTGCTTATGAGATGCATAACCTACTCTAGAAAGAAATATTTTCAATATATCATTTATTTCATTCATGGCTTTACGCTCTGGAATTTTTCTATTTGTATGATGAATTAATATCTCATTATGCTTTTTTACGCAAGAAAATTTTCATTTTAATTGATGTTTCATTCAAAGTACCTACAAATTTCGCTCAGAAATTAATATAAAGCGAAATATGCGAATATACTCCAACCATTAGAAGTTTACGACGAAAAGAAAAATCTTGAAATTTTCGCTATAATATAAAGAATATTATGGCACAAAACATATTCAATTCGAATATTTTAATAATGCGAAAAACTATATTTCATTTTTATAGCGCATTGTGTACAGAAGAAAATTGATTGATGTAAAACGATTTTTGTTAATTTGCTTCTAGTATGATTATCAATATTAAAGTGATATTATATGTAGGGGAGACTGGGTACGGTTGAAACAATTTAGCTTTTATTGTCCGTAGCATCGCTATTACCGAACCAAGCACCGATTGAGACATGTTAAATACAAGGGCGTGTTTCCATCTTCCAATTTGCAGTATTATTTGAGTGCCCGGTGTTTTGTAATTTGTGTAAAATCAAATTTAACAAAAAAACTAAAATTGTTTCAACCGTCCCCATACCAGGGGCGGTTGAAACAGTGGTTTGAATCAATTGAAACACATACAAATAATACAAAATATTCTTCAGTCGTCTTAGACAATATGACTACTTAACAACTGCACCTAAAGTAGGTATCCGCTTATCGAAAACAATAAAAATTAACAGAATTTATTTTAAAACCGAATTTGAGCTCTTCGCATAGTGAAATTATTTGAAAATATAAACTAAAAGAATATTTCTATTAAAAATGCTATTAATTTTTTTTTTAATCGTCCTCCCAGGCGAAGCCTTTCTTGCACGTACCCCCGGCATCTATAAAACAAGAAATTTAAATAAATAAAGCGAGATATTTAAATAAATAAATTGTTTCAACCGTACCCACAAAAAATGTTTCAACTGTCCCCAAGCCCCCATTTGATACAAAACAGTTTATAGTAATGGCAAAAATAATTTTACACAAATACTAATTACGCTGTCATGTTCTAAAAGCATTGATTCAAACACAACTATACCACTCTACACTGTCACTTGAATGAAAAGTGTAGTAATTGCAATAAGTTTTGGTACATAAATATTTACTTTTGCTTATCAAATAACAATGGGGCCTCCTATAAACAACCACAACGCGTAGTGAGCGACGCGCCACTCAGATTTGTGTTCGGACTTGTCATCCGCTTCTTTCGTCCCTTACACCCCTCCCCCCACCACACACGGTTCGAGAGATATTAGCACTGTTTCAACCGTCCTGCGTTTCAACCGTACCCAGTCTCCCCTACATATATAAGAGATTTTGCTTTAGACTTCAAATTTGGTACCAATAGCCCCACAACAAAGATTTGAAATTTCTAATAAATTTCAATATAAAATTGTCTATGTATTTGATGTTGCTTCAAAAATTGAACTTTTAATTTTAATACTAACATGGAGGCTCAGAATTTCTACATCATTAAATAAAAATAAAGTAAAAAAAGTAAAACCCCACTACGGCTTTAATTACCTATTCAAAAGTTATAAATTAGTAACTACTAACTATACCTCTATTATGATTATGGACGGCGTGTTGCGAGGTTATTATAGGCGCCTCTATGATTCTATTTTTTTTTTTTTAATATTACGGGCCCGACTCAGTCGTTCCGGGCGAGTTGCGGGCTTGTTTTGAGCTCTATATTTTTACTTGAAATCGAACGTAAATACCCCTAATCATAAAAAAAAGTTGATTCTATAAATATTTCCGGCAAATATCTTTGTAGAGAAATTTAAACAATGCACAATTTTTGTAATATCCTGAAATTATTAACATATTTTAATAAATACGGCTATTCATCACTTCTTATATAAAATACGTTTACCCTTTTTCGTAAAAAAGTATGAAAAGGATATGCTCGATCTTAGAGTTTCTTTTTCAAGAAATATGGTCTACTGAACTTTGGTAAATGTTGATCTGAATAGCATAGTTGTAAGTTTATGCGCAGCATAGCTTCAAAATAAATCTCTGTTTGAAATGACAGAGTCCGACGTACTCGCATTTCTGAAATGTAAATTCGCTAGGTGCTTCATATGTCTCCTGTCCCGTCGTGGCGGAGACAGGCCTGAAAAGTCTAATTCCTGCACGAGGTGCGATCAATTCAAAGTTGGAGCCTCGGTTGCCTCATCCTCCGGCGCGCAACTATGAAAAATGCGCAAGATGCCAGGAGAACGAATCTGCGCGCGCGGACTTGGAAAGGAGCGCGCTGAGGCATCGCGGTGTATAAATAAACGGGTTACACAAGGAGTGATTTATGCGGGAGGCGAAACGCGAATTACGAATCAGCTGTAAAATTCGCCGTTCGCCTAACTTGGTCAATTGGTCTATCAGGGGCTGCGGAGGAGCTCGACTCGGTGCCGGCCTCGAATAGGAAGTCCCGGCCGCAAATAACAAGTTTGCGATCTTTCTTCACGAACTCTGCGGTAAAAAATGCTGAAATCGAATCTCGAATTAGTTTTCACCACAAAATTTGTCCAAATCGATTTCCTCCTCGGTGGATGCTCGCAATCCGGCGATCCGGAGCTGGCAGAGCATTTCCAGAAATCACGGACGATCGCTCGGCAACAGCCAGTTCGTGCAGAAAGCGGCCGTTGCAAAATATCATTCCTAGGCTTCTTTCTTCCACTTGCCGTGTATTTATAAGCGCACTCTGACAAATAATGATAATAATAATTTATATAAAGCAAAATCGGAATTAGTCTCGCGCTTTTGCCAGCGAGTGCACAGACTGCAGGTTGTGGCGGTGCGGCCGGGCGCGCAACCTTTCACTTTTTTGTACTTTACCCGATTTCAGCGGGTTTTCTGGTTTTTGGTGCGCTTTTTTTGTGAGTCGCCGCCGCGCTGCAGCGCCGCTGTTGCTTTATTTTCCGCGTTTTAACTAACTGCAAAAATTTCGCTCGGCGGTAAGAAAAATGCCGCTGCAGAGCCGCCGCCACCGTGGCCGTAATAAGTGAGAAATTTCGTATAATTGATGACAGGCCCAATTGAGGTTTTGATTTCAACTGCTTTTCTTTCTGTTGCAGGTTGCACCAAGGTCTACACAAAGAGCTCGCACCTGAAGGCCCATCAACGAATCCACACAGGTGAGTAGTGTTTGACCACTGTCGCCGGCCCTTGGCACCCAGTGACTTACTTACTGCGGCGTCTTTTTAGTCTTTTTTTCTTAATTGAAGGCTTTAATTAATTGGACATGCCCCGGTGATTTATACCGAGAATTTATTTGCAAAATTATGAGTAAAACGCGAGCTGTATTTTCTCCTTTCGGCCTGATCCAATTACCTGGTACAAATATGAACTTGCTGAAATCTCAATTCGATCGCTGTTCACTTTCTTCCCGGCGAGATATTTATTCCGGCTGTAATTGCAGTTGTACTTGGGACGCAAATTGTTTGGCATTTTTTCGAATTATGGTAATAATGTGATGCCTTTACATCGAACGATTTTCGTATTTTTACTCATAATTGAGATCTTTTGGGGAAAAAATATTCAAAATAATTGACAAGGGCGTAACTGGTTATACACGACCGGAATTGTTATGGAATCTGGTACTCGTATCATTAAGAGGATACCCTTCAATATAAAAAATATCGCGTGCAACTGCATCTACTCATTCATCATAAATGTATTTCACTTTAAATTCATTTAAATTTTATTTGTAGAAAATTTAAAGCAGGCTAGAAAATTAAAATAGTTTAGCAAATCTCGTCCTCTCTGGCTAGTGTCAGCCTACTTTAGACTTTCCTAAGTGCTGAAAGGAGTGAATTTTTCACATTTTGAATAAACATTCTTTAATAAAAATTCTGAAATTCTCAAAAAATCCTTTTAATTCGGTACCTTTATCTTCAATTAGTTTTTCCATACAAAGCTTTAAAAATTGAATTTGATTTTTGTTTCAAATTTTTTTAGTCACTTAGGGCCTGGCCTGTGACAACTGAATACCTTTTACACCAGCTGCATTGAGTCAACATTTTACTTTGGTAGCTCTTGAGTCTAGTGTAAAAATTTCGGTTCGAATTGTCAAAATTTTCAATAGTCGATTAGCACTGACTCTTTGGATGCGAAAGATGTGAAAATCTTAGGAAATTCATGGAGGCGAAAACTGACTATTGCATATTGAACCTACATCACACTATCATAAGTCTTATTATTTTGATTTAAAATGTTTATTCTGCTATCCCAAATAAGTTGAAGCGCGAAGAGCACATTTCTTCCGGTCATCTGACCGCTTGAACAACGTACCTAGCCTACATAATTGGATTTATGGATAACTTCATATCCGACATTCTTACAAGGAAAATAATTGGGTTCTGTTCGGAGCTCTTAAATTCCTTGTCCCAAATATGGAGTTCGAGTACGCGACTTCTTTGAACCGCGCAGTTATCATAAACAGCGATTGCAAGGAGTATATTCATTTTGCTTCATTATTAAAATAGTTGTCGACTTGACTTGTTAAAAGCACGAAAAATAGCTAATTTCGGGCAGCAGCAGAACTGCTAGAATTCGTGCCCGCAACTGGACAAGTGCAAGCGCCGTAGCCGAGCGACAGCTCAGGAGATTAATTCTTCGTGATTTTGCTGCAGCGTCCATGGACAGCAGAAGCCAAGTAACAAGTGTATAAGATCGAGCAGATTAAGATAAATCGAGACGAGACAGACGGGATTGAGGAAGATCTCAAGCCAAAAGTAAATAATTTGTTATGACATTTTCGTGTTATGGACGAGATGTGATCTTCGCGCATCCGCGGATTCTGCTGACTCAGAAAGAGATACGGCACGGCGAAATACCTGCGATGCGCGTCTCAGCAGCTAATTTGCATTTGTGCAAAAGGAAATGGGAACAGTACGTGGCACTTGCCCGCGATTTTTGCATCATTTTTTTATTTAGTTTTTATTTTATTCATCCATTGCGCTCGCCACAACGCCAGGTAGTAGCGCTGTGCACTTGCGTCCGAGCGTCAAAATATTGAGCTCAGACATCAAATGCCCTGCAAGAAAATTAGCAATCAAGATTTCCGATGATAAGAGTTGTCTTGCAAGTCCACGACACGAAACAGCAGCGGGTGATTGATAGGGTCCACATGCGCTTAATCAATTGACGCTGCTCGCTGAGCGACTTAATTTGATAAGGATCGCTTGCTCTTTCACTGCGGGCCCCGGGTTTTATTAGAGCCGTTTAAGCAAGTTAACGACTTTCTTGCCTATTCACGTCCCCGGCCATTGGCCAAGGTATAAATTTATATGCTAATCCTCGTATCGGAGATCGCCGCGGCTCATATTCGCGCGGCAGTTCATTCGTCATACATTTTTGCGCCGATAAAATTCCTTTATATTCCAATTTTCTGCCATTTTCTGCGTTCGCCGGATAAATTAAAGATATCTGACAAACTGTCTGCCATTCGGCAAATTTAGAAGAACTAAATGCCGGGCTTCTCTTTATGGTACAAATTGAAACTTTCAAGCAGCACTCCCTGTCCGGAACACTTGAAATTGTATGGTGACAGCGATGGCGGCCAATTTAGACTTACGATAATTGCTCAGATGCATGCGCTGCTCTGGCGATAGCCAATAATGGCCTCATGGAATCCTTTTCTTATTTGGCCCTCAAAATTGTTAATTATGGGACTATTTCGTGACTGAAAATGCAATAAGAATTTGAACTGAAAAAGAGCATTCTATATGGGTTGGATATACGGAATAAAAACTTCATGTTAAATCATCGAACTCAAAAGTACGTAAATAAATAAATCAATATGAATTGGTTAACTTATAGAAATTGCCACAAAATAAATAGCAGGATTCTTTAACTTTTTGACCTTTTTCTTGTATTTGTTAGCCATATATTTATGAATAAATACATTTGGTTAGAAGTTATGAAGATTATAAACAATGTTATTTAAAAATAAATAAGCACAGAAGTCCAAGAGATTTAAATATAAATAATTTAATCAATACCTAATAATCAAGTTTACAATTTCATGAGTTAGATACATTTATACACAATCATTTTCGTTAATGATCTTAAGCCTACTTTACACTATCTAATACATCATGTGAAAACTCATATGACTTCTCATAAATGTCGACTCATTTTCTGTTTAAACTCACCCATATCTCTCATATTGTCTGACGTTTGATTAATCGTATGCCTTTTTGAAAATTAGAATTGTTTCTAAATTAATCTGAGAAGTCAAAGGAGTTTGATAGTGTCAGTGTATTTTCAAACGAATAGAAAGGTAATAACAATTTGTTTTTGAAAACTTATTAAAAAAATGAGCAAGGTATATTTGAAATAAAAGCTGAAATATTTATTATTAATTATTATGCTATCAAAATGATAACTGCAATTTGTAAGTTATTTGAAAATTCAAATTTACTTTACTACCGCTCTGGAAAAATTTTACTTACGTCCTTCAATTTGCATATATTGGTATGTTCAATTTTTAGACCTTCATATAGATTTTGAATTTTGTAATATGTAATGTTATGTTTAGTCCTCAACCAGGCACTTGTCGAATAAGCAATAAAATAGTCCATGGTACTCAATAGTTTAAAATTAAGATAGCAGAAGAGTGAAAAGCTGAAGTAGCTACTATAAAAGGATTAGCAAGGTCAAAAGAATGTTAATACCTATGTTGTTACTTATGTTATGTTAATTATGATCATTCGCAAAGATATTTCTTATTTTTTAAACCATTTAATCCAAACACCTCTCAAGCAAATTCGAATCCGGTTTTAATACCACCAGCCCATAATCTGCAGTGATTGATTAATGCTGATTAGAGACTATGAGCAACAAAAGCAACCAGAAGTTTAGCCTATTCCCATTTGAAGAGGCGCTCAGAGCCTCTTTAGCCAGAGCTGCAATAATTCATGCAGCAACAAGCGACCCGTCACCCCGGCCGGCGAATTACCACCGACTCCCGCTTTGTTGGGCCCACGCGCATACCTTCCGTGGAAAGCTCCTTACCTCAATGCATCATGATTAGAAGCTTCTTGGCTGTCGGCAGAACTTCCAATAAATAATCTTCGAAATTCATAAACAAAACAATTTGTTTTGCTCGCCGAGCGCCTTTTATCTCGGCTCAATAAATCAAAACGCATGTCCGCGCGGCTCATTCGGTCGAACATTTGCCGCTGCTGCAGTCGCCGCCGAATGCAACCGCTGCGCTGCGCTTGTTAGGGACGTTTGCGCAAATGTCCCGGCCGCGCTGCGCCTCACCGAACGCGAAGCGTGGCGCAACGCTGGTCTTGAACTCGATCGCTCCAGTCCGGCTTTCCGCTATAATATTCAAATTAAATATTTCAGATTTATTGTGCATGCTGTATGCATGCACTCATCGAGCGCTCGTACCGCGCGCAAGGAACATTGTCGCGCGTTATCTAGGCGAGCAAGAGACGTTTCCACGAACGCGATTCCGCGGATATTTCAATTTGCTCCAGGCCGCGTCCCCGCTTCGTAATTGATGATGTAAGCCAATAATTTAAATGGTACATGATTTTAATTAATTACTCCTTGGGCAGACTTAATGTGTTAAGCTCGTCTGAGTAATGGCGTACGATTGATGCATGCTGATAGCTCTAACAGCATCACGTTTTCAACTACTGACGATTTTTATGCGGCCACTGCGCCGGAGAGGTGGCGGACTAAGTCCCGCAGGTAGCTGGTGCAGTCGCAAATCGTGCTGGCTAAGTATCTTTGGTATGTTTAAGCTAAATACGCTGTCTTAAGATGTCGTCGACGACGGCGACGACCGCGACGGCGCGGCGGCGCAGCGGACTGGTGCGGGAAGAAAGCGACATCACAAATTAAACAGAAATTGGAAAACCAGCGACAGGCGCTCGACGGTTGAGAAGAGGCTCATCGTCAGCTTTAAATCAACTCCTTGTTTACCGAATTCCCCGGATTAATTGTGTACTAAACGGCAAGAGGCCCACTTATAAGCAGATGAACGCAAGATTTAATTTTCTATTGGAACAAGAAAAAACCGGGGATGCGGAAAACTTCGTTAATTTATTTGCATATTTGCTCAACTATTTGTCGAACTCGTCATTCTCTTGAGATCGTATCCAATCAACTAAAATGGTGGAAAAAAAAAATGCAATGAAAACATCAACTCTGATTGGATATCGGTCAATTGTTGAGAAAATACAGACTGTCTGAAAGGTTTATTTTTGAGAAGCAGGTCATATCAACTCTTACTCATTGTCATTAATTTTGGACGCAAAAACAACCCAAGTGCAAGCAACGCAGATGCATTGTTGGACAATGACTCGATTTATGAAATAAATGTATGTGTGATATTCAAAGTCAAGACTAACTTAAATCTTAAGTCCAAAGTAGCTAAGTCGTTAATATACTAGAAAACTTAAAAGGCTTTTAAATTTTATTGTATTTTTTTATTAAAAAGTGCAACAATTATAAATCTGTTTAATCGATGTTATAGAATAAATCGATGATACCATATTATTTCCGCAAGTAATTCAGATTACATAAAAATAATGCGGACTATTTTAACGAATAAAGTTAATTTTGATTACTTTTTTCAAAGTATCTTAAAGGGGAGCGGGAGGAGCTACATCCCACCTAGTAAAAACAACGTAGTTTTCATGATATGTAGCTCCTGAGTGATTATTACCGCGAATAATACTTCTGATAAAGCATAGTTTTTAGATAATCGGGTTTAAAGTTTTAGTTTAATTCAGCTCATCATTTCGAATGCCTTTAAATTTTAAAGTCATCTCTGATCTTTATGAACTTTTGTAAAAGTATTCTTGAGAAGACAACAGAAGTTTTTACGCATTAGACTTTTTATAACATATATACATACATACATGTAATAAGAAGCTTTTATTAACTAGGAAATTAACATCTGTACTGAATAATGAGTAGACATTAATATAAATAAGGAAAGAATTTACGAGACAGGGTTTTTTTCTTTTTGAAAATTCATCAGTAATCCTTGTAATTTGTTTTTTTTTTTAATTAAGAAAAATGTCAATTACCAATGAATGAGCCAATTGGAGTATGTCAGATATCCAATTGACAAACAAATATTTTATAAATTGTTAAAAAATTTGTCTCATTGCTAAATAATTTAAATATCCTTCCGTTGCAATTAAACGTAACATGTTTCTCCCAGAGTCTGCAATGTAGAAAATCACGAAAAAAAGTAAAATAAATAATTCAACGAATGTATTGCAACACTTCCCTTTGCTTCTGAATAAATGAATTAAATACATTCCGAAACACAGCCAGAACTCTCAGGAAAATGTTTCAATTTAAATATTTTGTTAATTAAGTTGTTTCTCCCTAACAAGTGCCGGCGGTGATTTTTTTTTCTTTATGTTGAAAAAATTCACAAAATGTTTGCGAAAAAATGCATTAATTCATCACGCAGCTGATTTAAACTTTTAACAGTGTTAACAAGATAAAAATTCCAGAGTGTCTCATAATTAATAGCGATTAGAGCGAGCGCACTGGATTGGATTTGAGCAAGAAGAAGAAAAAAACCACCATAGGCCCATAAATACCGAATCTGGGCAGTGGGTAAGCTTCTGAATGGCCTGTTGGTGGTTATAATTTACCTCGAAAAATATTTTTGTGGCATCCAACGCACGAGAATAATCACGGCCCCGGTTCTTTCGTACTGAAAATCCTTAAATTTACAGTGACATTTGTTGCCACCTATGGTTTTGATTGAATTTATGAAAATCCAAAGGCAGCAATAATTACGCGCGCGAAGCACCAGGATAACTATGGACCCGTGGTGGAACCTAAAACCACAGACACCAAGGTCCAGGTCGCGAGGCGGGAGTCAACAGACCCAGATCCACCGGCTAAGCGTGTCCGGCACTGTCCAAATCACCTATAAAATCTTCTTCGCCAGCCGCATCTCAGCTGTGGTCCATTCGGAGTGCATCCTCCGCCCCTGCAGCATCCCCCGCTTCCGGACCAGTGCGATCTTAATGACGCTCTAAACCGAACAGCTTCTCGATGGCCCATTTGTATTTTTTTATTGGCGCAGTTTCTCGCCGTAAATTACCCGAAATATTCAATAATGTGGAATTTATTCACACTTATACCTTTTGCCTTTATTTTAATTTTTTCCGTTCTGTTCTGTTTCTGGTTCGTAATGGTTCGTTCTATGCCACTCGGTCCGTGGACGACGACGGCGGCAAACCTGTTCGTGCAGGTCGACCCGGCCGCCATAAATTCTGACTAAGTAGAACTCCACAAAAGGTGAGAAAACACACGGCCGCGGCGTATTTACCTATTCGACCTCCTGTCGGCTCGGAAGACCAATTTTACGGTGGCAATCTGGCATTTGCTAAAATCACGCTTTTGAGCAGATTTAATTAGCCGCAGCTGGTCAGAGCTCAGAGTCAATGGAATGTGAAACTTTCCCAGCACATGAACTCCGCATCCTCCAGTGCCGCACCAAACTATTAATATTTACGATCAATTTGTCTTTATCCAATTAAGCAGTACCAGATTTTCCCCTGCCCCTCGGTCCCTAATTTCACTCATGCACCACCCTGTGCCGTACTGAGAAATCCAGGGGCCATTAATGTCACTAAGAGAAATCGAAGTCTCAGGAAGATGGAAAAAAATCCGAAAAGTGCTAATATTCACGGATGTGTGAATCGCATTCTGAATGGAGCTAATGTTGTCGAAATTGACACTTTACTGCAAAGCCTTGATGACTTTGCAAATTAGTCGCAGTTATCGCATTTAATGGTCAGCATCAGATATTGCCTTTGAATGGACACTTGGGCTGGTCGCTGGACATTGGACAAGACTACGTCTGGAGGAGACTAGTTTCTTCGACGACGCGCCACGGCTGTGACTTCAACGATCGACAACTCCAAGATATCTCATTTCACTTATCCTCCACTCCAGACGTGTTTTTCGCCGTCTTTTCTATCTTTTTGCACGCTTAATGGTTGCACAACGCAAAAGATCTATTTTGGGAGTAGAAAAAATGTAAACAAATAAAGGTTCACGCTTTTGAGCAACTTTTGATAATCTCTTCATAGTAAGTTTTTTTTACTTATTTTACCTCAAATTTACATATGTAGGGACACAATGCAGTATTAAGTATATTAATTAAAATTATGATACAATATTTGAATACAAATTCCAATTGAACATGTGATAAGTAAGTTTTTCATCCATTAAAGTTCAGTTTCCACATTGTCAGAGAACTTGGCCTTTACACGTGTAAAAGATTTTTTATCATTCGTGACTTGATTCAAATAATAAAATGAAGAGCTTGAAAAGACATCGTAGATATTACAAATAAATAATTAATTGTTCATTATATTAGAACATTATTTATTGAATCGAATTTGCATGCGGTATACCATAGTAACAATAAAATAATTGACTTGAATTGATGGTGAATTGTTTGTGACTAAATACATAAATACTTCTTCGATGAATAATGGGATAAAATAGTTCAGTCTGACCAGCATAAATTCCTCAACATTTGATTCGGATTTCTTTTTTGTATTTTGAGTTGCTTGGTTATGGGATATCAGTTTTATTTGCATATAAATCTTAAGTTCTAGGACTCTAAATTTATACGGGAAAACAACTTAAGCAATATCATTAAATTAAATAATATTCACAGTTTACGAAATACTTAAGACAAACATATCGAATTCCAATGGAAGATGTTTTTAATTTAATGGATAGTAAATGGATGGATGGATAGAGAGCCGATTTGGCTTAGAATAAAATTACACGTGGAGATCTGTCTGTTTCGTAACCATAATTTCTAAACCTCTCAATCCATTTCAATACAATTTTGTATAAACATAGAGAGGTCAAATGATAAGCTGTATATTTTCCGGCTTAAGCCAAAATTACGCCAAGCTTGATCTTAACGTAGCTTGAGCTAAGTTGGTCCAACTTTAGGCATCCCAATTTAAAATAGGCTTATAACATTCAAAATATTAGATTTAATATAGGTATTGTATGTATATAAAAATTATATTAGATTTAGTTGACTTTTTTAAATGGTTCCGCATAAGTTTATTACAGCATTTATTAGTTATAATTTTAATTAATGACATTGTCAACATTTTTTAGTAATCGTCTCTCTCGTGTCATATTGACATCTGCATTAAAACAAATCTTATAATAGAGTTTAATGATGTATTCGCTTTGAAAAAATTATTTGTGTCATTATGACGTTCGATTCGTGTTTTTATGCGCACTTTCTGATTAATCGCATTTATTCGATTCAGAAGAGCTTCACAAGATTTGATCTTTATTTAGAGGAAAAATCTTGTCTCTCGCGATTAATTGTTATTATTTAACATTTGTGTGCCCTGTCCTACTCATCGAATCTATATTTTTAATCGAACTATTTTATACTTAATCAATCTCTCATATATACGTAGTCTGTAAGTAATAAATAAATAATTTACGCTGATGTTGATGATTAATTTTATAAAGTAGTCTTCTAGAATATGATTATTAATTCATCTAACAGAATAAAAGATATATGTAATTCTTTTATGAAAGATTCTCTGTTACCTCAAAATATTTCGAAGTTGCGTCACCTCTTAACTTTTATTTAACGAATTTAGTCAAAAAACGCGAAAAAATGTGAAAATACACTAACATGTGTCCCAATATCCCTTAAGTTTTATTTCGTGTAATCTCAAAATGACAAATGTCCGATTAACTATTGCGCAAAAAGAGATCCAAAAGAAACTCCGCAGTTGCGGAATTTGCGTTGAAGGAGGTGACGATGATTAATTTTCGCAAGAAGCACTAAGTAAGCAAAAGTATCCTTTTCTGTCAAACATCCTCCCACTCGTCTTGTCACGAGAGCTTTGATAATTAAGTGCTATTTCTTATCTCGGCCGGAGTCGGCCCGAAATGCTCACGTATCCGCAAAACGGCGCTGAACGTGAGCTGGTGATGTACTGCGTTTTCTTACAAGACCTAAAAAAACCAGTCGAACAACTCAGCACGCGTCAACGGCGTTTTTTCTGGCGTGTTTCTCTCGTCGAGCGTTTTTATTTTGTTACCTGCCTGCCTTTTTTAATTCACCTCTTCCACAGCTGGGGCAAGAAGCTTTTCTTTATCTTTAAGACGAAACGACGAAAGTGCACACATGGGTGAACATTTTAAATTTTTGTGGTGTCGTGGACTTGAAGCGCGAACACCGATGTGCCGGCCTCCATTAGGACGGGCGCGTTTCTAGCACTCGGGCATACCTGAAATTGGGTTCCTTCGTATCTACGGCGTGCGGAGATCTTTCGTCGGCCCGCCCATAAATTACGAGAAACATGAAAGAAGTCCTCTCGCGCTGCGGCTGGCCGCGCGTCATGAATGAAGCGCGTACGTATCTTGGAAACTAGATATGAATGGACGACTGGGCGCATCGAGAAATCTTCCAGCTGGACATAACGCCGTGAAATTATGTTTCGTCTAGTGGCGAGTTCGAGCCGCGAGAAAGTTGCACGAAAAGTAGTAAAACTTGACTTCCACGCCACTTTTTTTTCCCCCTATGTCCGCGGAATCTCGCGCAGGTAAATGAGATCATCTCCGAACGGTCGGAAAATGGGATTCTATCACGTCCACGTGAGGGACCAGCGATTTGACGTGGTTTCTTCTAACGAGATTATCAAGTCAAAGCAGTATCATAAATATAAAAGACAAAAGAGCAATTCGTAGATAAGAGCCATTCTGCGTCGAGAACTCACGTTTTCACGTGCGACGAACACTCCGAGCCTATCACAAACTAACTGTCGCGGGCTTTCTAGCAAAAGGAGCAAAAGCTGATTTAATGCGAGTGCAGCGACCGAAAATAAGAGTTATTATAATTTTTTTTATAATCGGAAAAAATCTTTTCATAAGAGTCAAAAGAAAAAATGTTACTTTCTTATTTATGTCGTACAAGAATAGTGATGTCTTCCTACATGTTTTAAAATACCGAATATTTTAATTTTGGGTACCATATCCAATAATTTTATTTTGTCTCATCTCATTGCTTTTCTTCTACTATAATTTATACAATTTTTTTGGTTATTCACGAAAGAAGCATAGATCAAACCCAAATCTTGCCTAAAACGTGATGAGATATTATTTTATAAAAACTTAATTAAGTTTAATGTATTTTTTTAATTTGGAGAAGCTCTTAATTATATCATGTTCTTTTTTGGTTTTAACAAGAAGGTTTTTCAAAATTTTTTATTGAAAAATAGATAAAAGAAACACCTAATGGTAGCAACCAAAATCTAATAGAGTCATTACACCCAAGTTTGATAATTAACACGATTCAGTAAAATACAATATATTTATTATCTTAAAACGTTAAACTTTTAGCTCTCAGCTAATATTTCCAACTTGAGTACCTTAAGTTTTTTACAATTTTTCAAAATGTTGCTCTTCTCTCATTATTGGATATTTCTTAAATACCCATTTTTATCTAAATATATCAGTAAAGCATGATAAAACTACATATATCGTACCTTGTTTTTTTTTGGAATCAACAAAATTCATTAGTTGGCTTACAGCAGGGCTGTGGTCACAGGTTTCATGAAAAAGTAACCTAGTTGACTATGTCTCCCATGATTTTCATTGATATTGTTAACTCAAAATAATTTTCTTACAACAAGAAACGTATTTACAAATCAAGCTTATTTCATCAGCAATTTATTTATTTAGATATTAACCTTGTTGTTTTCTGTTCCAATGAGCATTTAGAACTCGACGTACTATCTTGCTTTTTAATTTAATTTATTTTATTTATACAAATACATATCTCTAAGTTATTGGACAATTTTTAGAAGAACAAAAATACAAGAATGCATAATTAGTTTGGCATTATCCCACATTTAACTTAACCCAGAGTTCCCTGCTGAACGTTACTAGAAATTTATATGAAAATTGTTTTAAATAACCTGGAAAGCAATAGTTTTATAAAACTTTTGTTGTTTGCTTGCTGCTCTTATTAATCGAAAAGGCATTAGAGATCAATATATATGGTTTTAAACGTTGGGCTTTTAGAAAGTTCTTATGAGACTTTCGTCCCTGCATAAATTAGAAAAAGGTTGTTCTCGGCCGGACAGCGACAGACATTCGGACAGTGTTCTCGGCACCACGTGGGCGTCGTGTTAAATTGTTGTGCATTTGATTAAATCGCTTAATTTGCAACACTCCCATGCGCCGCAATTAAAAGCCGTAAATTCTTGAAACAATTAATAAATTAGCAAATAGAGGTGTCCGATCCCCGTTCGAAACACAATAAGACACTTTAGGTGTGTGCGCGCCGCGGCGCGCACCGCCACGCTGAGGGTTCGGACCTCAGGTTTCGCGCCTCAGTCTTTTGTTTTGGTACCCTCCCGTCGAATTGCCCGCCCGCCGGTGATAAATTGTTTCGTCGCAGTTATATAAAAAACAAACTGTGACATTGTGCCATATGACTAATTTTCATTTGACAGTTGTACATTTAGCGGCTGTCCGATTTCCCAATGGTGCCGGCGGTGGCGATGGTTCCGCGGAGCACCGCCGGCGCACATAATCCATTAGAGTCCGGTGCTACTTCTGCGCCGTGTTGCGCTGCCGCGCGGCACATATTTCACTGAAGAAAATTGCTTTAAACGTTTTCAGTTTTTCTTTCCTACGTCGATTTTTTGTGGCTCGTTCGGTTGTTGCTGTCGTTGTTATAACTTATAGCACTGCCTGAAAAAAGAACGAAAACATAAGAGGCCACTTAAGTTTGACATTTCCCACATCGGCAAACATTTGCCGTGATTGTTTTTAAGCTGCGCGAGTGCGGCCGCCTCCCCTGCCGCCGTTTCCCGCCTAGTGAAATGGGGTTTAATTAAGAGATACAAAGCCAGAAATGCTATTCGGTTTCAATAGAGCAATCAGCGTGTTTCGAGAGCGACCCGAGATTTATCGTTTTTGTTAAACAGATGTTACAAAGAATCGCAATTTTGCGAGGTTTTTGCTAATTGACGAGTTTTAAACGTGATTTTGAACTGCACCGAGTGCAGGACTGACTCAATATGGCAAAAAGATCTCGACGGCCGTGTAATTGGGGGGACACGCTCAAATTGCTTTTGAAATACCTTCGAAGAGGACAATTACGGAGTTGCTAGTTAACAAACAAAAAAACTGCTGGTATGATGCTTTCAGACAATTGATAAATTAAGGTATATTTCAATGAAAATGTCATATTAATTAGTTATATCACACCTAAGGGTAGCTATTTACCACAAGTACATATTTCTATTGTATTCACAACAAAATCAAAACCGAGTCAAGATCAGTATCAATGTCCAATGTCAACTGAATTTACAAACAATTTTCATTTAACTACACCCAGATAAATTTTCTGAATTTCTATTAAAAACCAAGAAATATTTGTACGAATTTAGCCGCACTTTGGTTGAATGAACAATTGTAATAACCACATCTTTGGAGTTAACTTAAGAAAATGACCACAAATGTGGTTAAAAAGGATCGGTTTACTTTGAAAAACTATAAAGCGGTCTCAAATTTTTATTTTGGTCAAAGTAATTATCTGTATGGAATACAACTTAACTCTCTTAGTATTTTCAACCACATTTTTGTGATTGGATTAATCCCATTAAACCTTTTTTAATCGTATAAAGAAATTGTATAAGCAACATTTCGGATTTCAATACAACAACAATACATTTGGATTTAAACTCAAAACACAGTGAATTTTTTTAGAAATTTGTTTTTTATTTTATTAACATAAAATTGTTTCAGCTGGGTTTAATTTGATTTGGTTTTCACTAAAATTGATTTGGTTGAAATTAATTTGATTTCGATTGACATTGATTTTGATTTTGATTTAGTTGGCATTGATTTTGAAATGAGTGTATTTAAAATGAACACTTTTTTAGCCCTGCAAAAAACACTACAATATACTTCATCTTAATTCAAAACCACTACCAGAATAATAGAATTTAAATATATCATCGTGCATATTTCTGTACATATTTATATAATTTTTTGACCAATGCTATCTTAGATTTTGCGCAACGCCTGAATTGAAAAGATACTAAAAAAAACACTTTTACTTAATCATATTCTACTTTTCCAAATCAATCTCCATCAATCGTTTCCAAAAAAAATATCCAAATTTCTTAAAAACTGTAAAACAGTTCAAATGGTAATAAGCCGTGTGAAAAATTGCGATAATCTCTTAAACTATGCACAAGCTGAAATATCAATAAAAACGAGCCTAACTTTTTGCCGACGTCTCGACACCAAGGTTTCCGATGCAGAGGCTCGTCAGAAATTCCAGTTTGTGTCGAATATGCAATAGCAAAACAATATTTAAATCAACCATCCGATCAGCAAGTAGGCGCCACATATGTTCCGATCGATGCAGCGAATTCCTCACCGGTTTTTGCCTGTTTTCCGCTCGAAATCGATTTCCCACGAAGAGAAGGTTGCCTTTTCTTTCGATCGGGCTTCTCGCCAGTCGCAATATTGCACATATTCGATTCGATCATTCATTAAACGTAATAACGAAAGAATGCCTATGATCCAATTACTGGGCATAGCGTAATCGAGGGGTAATTAAATTCGCGCTTAACTTTTTTGCAACAACGCCCAGCTGATTAAAGTTCGCGGGAAAATTAACTATTCGAGATCAGGCAATGTCGGTTAATTTTCTTTTTAGAGCTTAATGCGAGAAATGGTTAAAAAAGCAAAAAGTTGGCGGTGTCAGTCTGTCTGTCACGACATTGCAACTTTCAAACCGTTTAGTCTATAAAGAAACTGAGGCAGACCGATTATTTAACAGGTATCGGTGGGCACTGAACTTAAGAAATTTGTGAAAAACTTCGAAATGACAGATTTTACTTGACCCTTGAAGGGTAGTGTTGAATAATAATGATTAGTTGCATGAACTTGATTTGTATTAATTAATATACCGCGCAATATTCATCACATAGGCGAATATTAAAATGTTTCCTACAAATCTACTGTGCACATATAGAAAGACCAGAGAGTTATGAATTTGTAATTGGATAAACATATCTAGTAAAAATTAAAACAATTTTATTAATTCTAAGAATTTAAGAAAGCATTCATACAACTGATTAATTAAGCCTTCAACATTCTTTAGCGTTTATTTCGAAATGAATTTTTAATGTTTATATGAATAGGTTCATTCGCTTTAAGCCAACAGTACCTACATATAGCTAATTTTTATGAAATATGAATCCGTCAAAAATTCAAAATTAGGCAATAATTTCATTTCTTAGAAAGAAAGATTTTTAATTCACTCATTAGTGAATTATTTATAAAAGTATAAATGCTTTCGTACCAACAAATAAAATATTAAATACTTGAAACCTGACGACCTGATAAATGCAAATGCATTTATACTCATATACCTACATAAACTTAAGCAATTAAATTAAATAAATCAAATTAATATAAGATTTAGAATTTTTCAATCATATGGTAAATTATCGTAGGTATATAGAGAAAAAAAAGTATATAGAAAAGCAATCACTGAGTACCATATTTCTTTTGCATTCCTATAGGTCTAATAATCTAAAATCGTATTTCAACCTCTTTAGAGTGTACCTACTTTTCTTCAATCTTATCCAAATTTACACAGGAATATTGCCGAATATATTTTTAATTACATGTTTGTACATACATATGTTATGCTGATGGTTAGTGAACTAGTGGGCATGAAATAAGACCTCTGCTCTCATACTGCGCACTACACATGGCCATCTATCGGACGGTTTTCACATTATCGCAGTCGATTATATAGATAAAACGATAAATTTGAAAAATTAATTTTTAGAAATCAGCAAAACCTAGGAGTATCATTATAAGTTTCCTTCAAACTTTAAGTAAAAAGTAATGCCCCGATTTTTGTTTTTTAAAGTTTAGTTCCAATAATTTCAGGGATTAACGAATGCTGTCTATTTGTGAAATAACCGCCTTCTTGATTTTAAAAATTCTAGTGGGGTAGTATTTGATTGTGTTAAACTCGCTGATCGCTCGCACTGTCTTTAAACTTGAGTAAGACTTTATATACCTAATAGCCTGTAAATATTTGAACCGAAAAATATTTCTTTAATTTTCTGCAAACCATTGAAGCGCTCTTAATTTATTTAAGAACGTTTTTCACAGTTTTGCTTGCGGAGTAGATTTAGAGTTAGATATAAGGAAATCAAAAATGAAATATGGATAAAATTGAAAAAGGTAGATAAGTGTCAAATCTATGACAACTAGCCCCTGTTTCCCCTACATCCAATTGAAAACCCTGAGAAAAAAAAAATTGCAAATAGAAGCAGCGTCAATAATAACTAATAAAAGATTCTAAAGAGCTAATAAGCGTTCTAAGTGGTTGTGGAAGTAGAATTCCTTGGCTAAGATGTATGGAAATATGAAATAGTTGCCGCCACTTAGTGTTCCCCTTAATTTGAAAGAATGAGGCGAAATGAGCGCCGGGTAAAGGTGACAAATGGCCAGAGCACCTTTCCCACCGCTCGACGTCTTGATTGCCTTTAATTAGCCACCACACACGTCTTATCCGGCGGGTCTCTGACAATTAACCAGAACACTGCAGCCTTTTGCGCCTATGCGAAACCAATCAACGCAACGTCGAGACGACTGCGCATAATTTCCGCCGCTTTCGAGCGTTTTCTTTTTCTTCTCGGTGCGATCGAGTGCCGCCGATCGCATCAAACTACGAGCGACTCGAAGACATTTAGCGTCTTTGCACGGCTTGTTGACTCCGCGAGTGGCGCAATCGGCGGCGTGTCAATCTTCCTCCGTCCCCAAATTGCTCCACTCGCGGGCAGCTAATGGCTGGATGCAATGTCCTCTGGGTCTAATTTTTCAGCTGCCAGATCGCGCTGAAATTATGCGCTCCCGCTTCAATCATGATCAACGACATAGGTAAACATTACTCATGCTGCTCTCGCCGTCATATAAACAATCCGCGAGACGTTTGCAGGCAGTTTAACTGATTGGTTATAGCGTGCCAAGGAGGCCATAAATTTGTTCTTTCGCGCTTTATTCTGGACCAGTGCGAAATGTGAATCATAACCGCTCGATCTGGGCCCAGGCGCTGGGCTCCTGCTCCACGAAGTTAGCGCTGAGCCCCAACCTGACGAGGCTTAAGGCCTTAGCCGAACGCGCTTAAGAAAAATTCTGTTGCCGAATTGTGAAAGGTGTGACGGGCCGAGACTGCGCGAGCCTCTAATTATTCGCGGAGCAGTCGCTGGACCCCAGCCACCGGGGACACCAGAGACACCGGGGACAAATTTAACCCAGTTGCGATTAAGATCAGATGTGGATTGTTACATGTGACAAATGGAATGGGGTATCACTCGAATGGGAGATATGCATTTACGCATTCCGCGGCCCCCAAGCACAAAAATTTCCAGGAATGCCGCGAATTGAATAGGCATGTAAACATTATATCAAGATCGACCTTGTTTGCCCGCGCGCACAAACCGTGCAAGCTTTAGGCTATAAATTCCGGAATCTCCTTTTAAGTGGACATTTAGTGTCTTATTGCCGTAATCAGTCGTGGCCAGTGTCTACGCGCGAAATATCTTTGATCTTTGGGAAATGTTGGCCACGGTGTCTGTCTTAATGTTTTCAGCAATAACCGCAAACGCCTGAGCTTTGGGTTATTGTCGTGCAGAAGTTGTCTTGAAAAACAGAAAATAAACCACCGAAGTGCATGCATGAACCGATTTTGTAGGTGGCAATAGCGAAGCCGGTAGCTGAGAACCGAGAAAAATAATAATAATTAACAAGAATATACAAACTTTGTGTTTATTATTTCATAAATGCATTTTAAAGAAAATATTAATTTTAATCGCTACAAATTAGTAATCGATTCAAAATTCATCTACTAGTATATTTTTAAGACTTTCCTATCCACTTTCATATGAAGTCTAATCGTTCAGAAAAGTGCTGTATTGGATTGCTGTATTGGATACTTGTACCTATATAAAATGTATTTACTTTCTACTTTCCTCGTTTTATCTAGCCTAACATATTTAACATTACAATATGTTATTTCAAAATTGAAATACGCTGATTTTTGCATATAAACATGCATCCCAATTATGAGTTATTACTAGTTATAACATAGTTTTAGTTTTATAATATACATAGTTTTATGTTAGGTCAAGTAATTACAATATACATATGTACAACAACAGTAAAGTCAATAAAGCAAAATTAATCCATAGAGCAAAACATTTAAAACAATATTAAATCGTATTGAGCACCTACTTTATTTTCAATTCTTTTCATTTTTATTATCTCGCCAACTGATTACATATGTTAATAACTGTTTATGTGAACAATTGTCTACATTTTAAATTTTGCTTTTTAGGGTTTTAAAATTCGATTTTTGCAGGTTAGAAGAATCTACGAAACTACAGATCCTTAATACTACCATACTATCAATTGCTAAAGTTTAACAGCGCAATAAAAGTGGAACACACAACTTTTAGTAAATATACTATTTTGTTGATCGTTTGAACCCGGCAGTTTTACTTGCATTTTAAATAAAGTATAAAAATGTTATTAGCAAGATACTCAGAAAAATTTTCCTACTATCTGTATTAAAGATTACTATCTACCTCTTTCATTGTCTACTATCGCATATCATCAGCAAATCTATGAATTACATTTTCCAAAAACTTAAAGACAATTAAATGACATTAGACCAAAACGTGAATTTTTAAATTATCTTACTGAAAATATAAATATTTTATTTCTGCTAAGACGTTGTATGACTAATATAAACAAGTAATATAGAAGCTTGTGAAAATTATTGAAATATATTTTTTTAAACCACACAAGCTTATCAAACTTTTTTATAAAATCACCATAACCTCAAACAGATATTCTTCTTTTGGATGCAAATTAACCACAAAAGTCTATGAAAATCGTAATGGTAGGCCTAATGACTCTCGTCTTCCATAAATCTGCCAAAAATTATTGCCAAATTACCCTGGCGAGTCAAAGAGGTCACATCTAGCGGTTCTGTGAGTCCCCAATCTGAATTCTCACAATCTTACTAAAAGATACGCAACTAATGTTCCTATTGACTTCATTCATCAGTTCGACGCACGATCGTTCGAAGATCATTCGAAGAGAAAGGCCAGCGAACGCGAGGTAAAAGGCACTTAGCCGCTAGACCCGATTTATGAATGAAATGGCAGGGGGTCTCTTCCCGCGTGATTTACATTAGAACTGCTCTTAGTTTCAGCTGAAATTCATGTGCCTCTAATAATTTTATCGCTTGCACCGCAGCAGCCAGCGGACCCAAGATTAATGACCTGCCCACGCGGATTATTCGCTTTGTTATATTAACAAGTTGCCCGGGTCCGAAAAGGGGTCCGCTAGAATCAAGCGAAATGAAGGCTAACGTCTAGCGCATGGTCGCGAAGCGATGACTCACGGACCGCATTCCTCCGTCTCAGCAGATCTAATTCAAGTCCAAAACCGTCGCAATTTGCAATGGCCAGAAAGTCTGCATCCTGCGCCAGAACTCAGTGCGGTGCTAGTTAGCATCAGCGGGGCCGAACTAATAGGCGCGAATCGGAATGCCACCTATCGGGCTCGGACAGTAATCCAGCATCCGTGTAAAGTTTTGATCGATAAGCTCCGGCTGGATGGTCATAACATTTAATTGATGACCAATTAATGCATAATTTGATTTCAAAACGCCGATTAAGCTCCGTTCGTCGGGACGCGGCGTGCAGCCATGCTAATGGCGATGGGCGTTGCTCCTATGCATAAAACGCGAATTAGCCCTTCGCAAACACATCGACTTTGTGGCGTGAAATCGATTTCTTGCGTCTATCCTTCATGCTCCAGTGCCTTAGACTAATAAAATTGTCCATTCTATCCATACATTTTTGCAGCATTAGATTATAGGTACAACAACATACATTCATCGTCTTATCATCTATTATCATATATTATTTTTAAAACTCTGTGCCTTAATTGTTACTAAATATTATTAAATTATTTAAACGATTCCAATAAATTTAGAAACAAATATGATGCTCTAATTATTCTTGTTTATTTTTTTATAGACTCTATGAAAGAAGAAATTTGGCAATGAAAAAAATTTCGTTTAATTAGTTTTACATAAAATAAATAATATATAATTTCTGATTAAAACAATGTTGTGACTGATTTCGAATTATTCTCTTTTATATTCCTGAATTTCCACACACAGAGGTTCCTAATTTAATTTTGTCAAATATTATCCAATTTTCATTAACTATCGGTAGCAAAAAAAAAGGTTGTGTTGGGCATAGGATAATTTACATATTTCAAACTTTTAGGTCAAATAGCCTCTTTAATAAACTATAAGTGATCATTTATTTTATCATCGGTTGCGACGTCTTCTTTTATCATCATTTTATAAATTACAAAATTAAATAAAATTAAAAAGACAGTACCTAATATTATATTCAGCGCCCACATTCCTGGACCAAATAAATATTTATCGAAATACATTTTTGGCATTTTCCATTCCTTATATTGCATGATTTAAATAATATTTACATTATATAATGATACTATAGTAAATCTAACAAAAGCTGCGTTTTGTTATAATCAGATACAAATCAGACTTAGCAATAAATTTTGCATTGAATTTAAATTCTAACGAATAGATATTCATAGGGAATAGATTTTATTTTACGAAAATAGCGCTAAATTACTTTGATTTATACCCGTTTCACATTAAAACCTTCGTCTAAAATTTTTTTACTTCAAAATTTGAAGTGTGGATCATGGCAAATTGGTGATCTTTATCTACATAAATCAATTAAGTTCAATTTAATACAAAATTTATATGTATATGGATATATTTTGAACTGAATCGAATAATAAAAAATATACTTATGAAATTTTCAATTCCCAACGATGATTTCTTAGTGTGACCAGTTTAGAAATAGAAAATGCATTTTGAAAAAAATATTCATAAAAATGAATTCAATTTTACTTACGCCGGTGGGCATTGCGTTTCATTTGCTGGTGCCATGAGAATAAGAAAGTGCACGCTGCGTTCACCTGCACCTGGTAAAGAACTCACCTGGTCGGGGTCTCTGGGGGAAACTGATTAAAATAAACTTAAAACTGTGAATATCTAATAAGATTAATTGGTAACCTGCTTCGTTTAGAATAAATCCATGCGGAGCCGACATCGATCGCTGGTGAATTGATGACTGGGTCAGCGTTTCAGCTTCGCGAAATATTAAATTACATTTTGTAGGTGCACTTAGACACATTATTTACCGCCAGCACATAAGTGGAAACTTCCGCAATTTTGCAATTAAACGAACGGCCCCCGAACACTGTTTAGCATTGACTATGAGTAAATTGCGGCAATTTATTTCGAATATTTAATTTGGCCGCCCCGGTGCACTGCGCGATAGTAATTCACGAAAATATTTTAATAGACCGACGGATAATATTAAACTCAACTCTGACATTTATGAAGTATGCAGCTTGCGGGGAGCCGCTTTTCAGTTTAGCAATCGTTCGAAGTTAATGGCCCCTGCGATGCATTATAATATGGGAAATTTCTCAAATTGGGAAATAATCCGCTCACGTATCCGTGATTGCTTTCCAACCAAAGTAGTTACTATTGTTACTTTGACCTGTACGGCAACCGTCTTTGTGAGCTATTCAAAATTGTGCTCAAAGGCGCATAAAAATTATTTAACTGCTCACTTACCAAAGCTTCCATCAATAAAATTTTAACACACTGCGAAAATTGCACAAAAAGTTCCTTTGTACCAACAAGTTTGAAAAGACATTTAAATAGATAAAATATGTAGCTGAATTGAAATTTAAGAAGAGTACCTACATTTTATTTTTTAATAGCCAGTACCACTTTTTTTTGAGCCTACCAAGCACAAGTTCCGCTCATTATTGTGCAATATATCCGCCAAACACAACTCCAGCAAAATTTATGTGACTATCAGAAATTCGCATAAAAGTTCGCTCTACGCATATCTCGTTTGTTTGTGTTTCAACAGGCTGTAAACCATTTGAAAAAACGCTATTAAATTTTTATATCAAATATAAATTAAAGAATTATGTAAATTTGCCTGCATAAACATCAAAGAAACGTGTGATTTTAATGCTTGTCGTTAATGCCAAAGCAGTGAAAAAAAACATAAAATTTAAAATTACTGAAGTACAACATACAGTCGCAGATTTTCTGCAAAACAAACATACGTGCATTCATAAAAGTGACAGACAAATAGTTTTATAAAGAACCTAACTAGAGCTTTCCCTTTCATTTAGATATAAAATTGGTTTTGAAAATATCATTTTGATATTAGAATATTACTTTTTTAGAAAAATAAGTAAACTTCCCATTCTTATACCTACATTCTACGTCTTATGCCTGTACATTCCGTAATTGAGACGTTGTATTTGGAAGTGATTTAAGTCCACTTTTTTAAAATATCATTTCAACAACTTCTCTTAAAACTTGCCCTCATGAGAAGTTTGCATACACTGCAAAGAATTTTTCGTAACGTCTTTTCGCATAAACGTATGTATCTAATAAAACTATGACAATTCGGTATTTTTTTTTTCCTTAAAATATATGACAACTTCATAAAAACCAAAAATACTGCAGCAAAGGAAACGAATTTTTCATTAATTTTCAAAAGCTTTCGCATATTTATTGGCATTGCAAAATATACACTACGTTGTTTTTAAAACTACGAAATTTTCGTATATAGTATAAAGAGCTCCTCACTCGTTGTTATCCACAGTGGTGCAAAAATATGCCAAACTATGTTTTATAAAATATAAAACTAGTGGATACCTTCAGTTCTTATCAAGGTCATTATCAATAACAATGTACAATCGGAACGTGAGTTAAGTTTTGATAGATATTTCATTTCAGTTCCGTACAGAAATATGCACATAATTTCACGACTCTAATCGCCCTCCCAAAATCAATAAACTAAATCAAATAAAAACGCGAAATATTGCATAACGAATTTTTTTTTTCTCCTCGAAGGGAAATTCGGAACTCAATCACAGCGATAAGTTCGCAAAAATAAGAAAAGAAACAACTTTCAATCCTGAAAATCGTTATTCAGCAAGAATATTCATTATCTCGTGACTGGAGTGATCTGCATTTTCGGATATCGACGCAGTGATCAGTAAATAGTGCCAGCTAGCCGCTGGAAAAAGTGCGCCTGCAAAAAAAAATGAATTATTAAATTGCCGAGACTCATGCACTAATGAATGGCGGAAGAAAGCAGATCAACGCCGCGGATTCCGCTAAATTGTGAAGATTGTCTTCCAGTTCTAGGCACCGCGGTTAGACGGTCCCTCCGCAATTATCGCACGATCATCGGAGGCGCGCTTTTCAATTAAAGTTGAATAGATAAAACGTGACCGAGTGACGGCCCGTTCGATTGGTCAAGATCACTTTTTCTTTCGTCTCGGTGCGCGCGCCGCTACCTTCGTCATTGGGATTAATCGCCGCAATCGAAAGTTATTCGGTGAATGAATAAATAAATCGTGCAGACCATCAATTACCACAGGCACAGGTATTTTTCCAATAATTTCAGGAAAACTTTTAATGAGCCAAAGATCATCGCGATGACGATGACGGCGAGCGCATTAAGACTCACGGGCACGCAATCGGGTGGGCAGAAAATAAAAAAAAATCATAATCTAGTGATCGGAGATGATTTAATTATTTTGCCGATAAATTATGTGATTAGATGATTGCACTCGGCTGCAATTGATTCCCATGTCCGTTGGTCGCTCATCAGAGCTGTCATGAGCCAGCGCCGCCGAGCACATCTCAATTTGGCCGGAAAGCACTTAATAAAGAGATAATTGAAAACACCTCAACGTTTACCCAGGAATTTCAAAATTACAGCCCCGGCTGAGCTCAGACCGGTGGTTTACGGGAAATTACTGGATCTGCGGTGCAATCGTGATATTTCAAGGAAACTGATAAAGACGATAATACCAGATCAATTTTGCAAAATTGTATCATAAATTTCACAGTTTAGTGGCTCCGATTGGACTCGGACTGGCCCTCGATAAGAAGTCTTCGCGGGTCGGCCCACGCACGGCGATTAGCCGCAGCATTAAGGATGCATAAATCTAGGTACTCCCGCCATTTTTTCGCCAGGTAGAAAGTGGATACTTCATTTGAAGATTTGTGTAATTTACAAGTCCGGTGGGTACCTACTTAACCAAATCGAACGTATTTTACGCCTGCTTTTAAAGCTGGGACTAAATTTAAACGGAATTCTAAAACGTTTTGTCGGTGATCAAAATTTCAGTCTAAATAAAAGCTGTATTGATATTTCAGATATAAAGTAAAATCACCTACTATTATTTTAAATAAAAACAATAGACTCCAATTGGGATTCAACTTCTAACAATATGCTTTTCAAAATTAAATTTTATATTTATAATAATCGTTTTTTTTAGCAATTCTCCAAATAATTGTTAAAAAAATTGTTTAAAAGCGGGAAGAATTTACTTCTAAAAAATAAATTAGAAATTTCATTCCCCGATATCCTACCAACGTTGTGATAATTGGGTACACGTAGGTATCCATATTTTTGCGATGAAAAATCAATATATGTATTAAATTTTGGAAATCCAATCCCAATCCAAAGGTTGGTTTTAAATATGATCCCAACTTAAGGACATTATCTCATTCGAATATTTGTTTTGAAATTCTTTTTCATAACGAATATACACGTAAGTATACCTATATGTTTCTATTTTATATTTTTTCCTGCACGACTTTTTAACTTTACAATGAAGAGAGAACTAGTTCATATCATCATCTTTCAAAATCAAATTGACTTTTTTATTTCAAATCAATAGTCAGTCGCTCAGAAAAGTGTAAACCAAATTGCTGTCTGTATTTATTACAAAATTATAAAAATAATAAAAAAGTCTTTGTTTTATGGATTCGATAACTTAGGTAGGTATGTTAGAAAATTGTTCGGCATAATAATAAGGAAGTAGATATCTCTATTTTTGTTTTATTTCCTCGATAAAGCAATGTGAGCTATTTAAATTCTACAAAAGTAAAGAATTCTAAAATATCTTGATTTATTTCTGATTAAAGCGCCATGTTTTCTACCACACACACCTCAGACATCAGTCGTCTGCAGTCTTCAACAATTTGGCCCTATTTCCTTAAACTTGTTGCGACAGCATTCAAGACTCGAAGTTCTCATGTCGCTTTAGACTTGACCCCATTAACTCAGCCAGGTTGCAGCCGGCTGCAGCACACACGGCCCGAGGCATTTGAGAACTCGAATGCATTTCCACAAATATTTTATTATCGATAGATGCAAATTGCGGCTTGCAAAGATCCGCCGCTTCTCGTGCACAATTATGGCCAATAATTTGCCACCTACTCCATGAATTTCAAATCAGAATTGAGTCACAACGCTCGCGTATAATTTATTTCGCTGCGACCAATTGATTGTTTGCAAATTTCGCCCCGCGTTGCCAAACTAAAGAAGAATTCAATTGGAGGTCCCGCGGCACATAATTTAGAGGGAACTTGTGAAAGACAAGGCACCGGTCGACTTTTAACCTCATTTCTGAGACATTCGGTCATGCGTTCTGCGCCTAATAATTATTGTCCGCAGTCACTTAAAGCGTTGACTTCGCGGTATGCAGAACCGCTGGGGAATAGAATTTTAACAATGTTCGAGTGCACATTTGCGGTTTGGTCCCGGGCTTCGGGGTCCGGGCTCGGGCTCCGGCCTCTTGGCAGGCATTCAAACTGACGAGGAGAATTTATGAATTACTCTGGACGGTTAATTCTGGCATCGCGGGCTCCCAGATGAACTCTGCGGCTGCACCGCGGGGGGGTCTTTGTGGTTTCTGAATAGGCAGAATGTCTGCCAATGTCCGGCAACCGGTTGGTCAGCACAAGTTAGGAATTGACTCTTCACGTGAGTTACATTCCTACACAATGTTCACAGAAACATACCGCGGATAGTGAAACTAAGTACTCTTAAACCTTAATTTAGAAAAAAAAATTAATTAAAACAAGACTTCAAAAAAAAAAAAGCTAATTCGAGCCCAACTCTTAGATAATAGCGAAAAATCTGAGATTTCGATATGTTTCTGCTGGAGTATTTTACATAAAGTCGCATCAAGACAAGCTAAAATTATCTTTCTTATGTAACATAGTTAAGGGGAAATAGCGACTAATACATAGGTATTTGAACTTTAAAGACGTTGAATCCTAACCGAAAATGTGTCTTACCTGCTTGTTACTGATAAATCTTACTAGAATTCCGTGTTTATACTTATAAAAAGAGAATTGTGTTAATTTCGAACTTCGGATTAAAAATCAAAAATGCGCATACAAACACATTTTTATTTTCGGTTCAACTAAGCCAATCACAATTCGGTCTTAAAAAACTTGTTGAATTTCTGAGAAATCCATTAAGCTGAAATTTTTATTTTATAAAAACATTTGTATTTTTGGTAATTTCTAAGAAAATGCAAATATTTACAAAAATAAGACAAAATCTTTATGAAAATAATTTTTAATCAATAATATCTAATTATCCGATACAAAGTGTATTTACGTGTTCTAAATATATAAGAGGAAAATATTTGGAGGAACATTCATTTTCGTGAGCTTGTTTGTGTCATTTTATTTCCACTTTTTATCAGTAAGAAGTTTTTGTATGCGACTTTTTAACACTAGAATACTCAAAGAAGTCATTTTGACTGCTTTTTAATTTCAATTAATAAAAATATCATATCATCATGCTGTAAACAAACGTAAATAAATAATGCTAATGTTAAAAAATATCATATTTATGACGATACAATTCTTGCGGGCAATTTAGTGTTAAAGAATGTTAATTAAGTGTTCTAATATACCTACCTATTGAAAATGAACCAACATTTCTTTGAAATGTTTTGGAGCATTGTTTGTTAGAAACTCCCTTTTCGAACTATTGTTGACATTCAAAAATGAAATTGAAATCGTTTTGCCTTGAATGTAGGTAATCTTATAATAATAACCGCAAAGTAGTTTATATCTTTCAAAATGTTTAAAATATATCTAAAAATTTAATTTGATTTCAAAGGGCTTTTGAAGAAAAAGGGATCAGATTCGTATAGCAGTTGCCAAACTGAAGTTTTTATATACAAAAATTTTTTTCACTCACGATTACCCTGAGAAGTGCTCATTTTAATTCATTAGACGTTTTGCATCTTCTTTGAATAAAAGATATAAAGTTTTTAAGTTCAAACCCAAGTAATTCACTCATATTTTTTTGTTTTTAATTTGCGATGTTCAGCTCTTATTACATATATCTCTCGCAAAGAAGTGTGGTATGGTTGGTGGTTCATTATCGCCGAAAGCATAAATAGTTGCAAATTAGCAAGTGTGGAAAAAAAGAGTTTTCTTAGTGGTTATAATTTTTGGCACTGTACCTACTGCAGATTGCCCGTTTGACTTTCAACATATGTTAGTATTTATATTTAATTTGTTATTCAGTTAATTTATAAAAAAAATATATACATGTAAATCTTATGATGGTTTTACGCAGGAAACCTTGAATTCATAACTGGGCCGTTAACGTTCAAAATTCATATGATCCTTCGTAATAGTTAAATTCTTGTTATGACGACTGCAAGCACAGGTGGTGCGAAAAGTTTTAACATTATTTAACTTTAAGTCATTAGCGCCTGTCAAGGAAAATTGAAATCTCAGCGGAGGCTGTATAAAGTTTCACAAATTTTCAGGCTCACTGAGCAGCGAGGCGCGGGGACGCAGCTAACCACCGCTGTTAATAGCGACAGGGTCGCGCGACGGAGCGATAGCCAATCTCATGAATATTAAGAGAAACCATTTCTCACCTCCGTTGTCCTAATTCTGTTCTGATCGGAGCCTGCTCGCGTCTTGAATGCACCTAAGCGCGAGCACCTCAAAAGCAGCTCGGGAATTTTGCTGGCATTTGGAGTCGCTCGCTGGCTGCATTACAAATTGAATCTGTCATCTGGGTAAATTAATCTTATTTAAAAGTAGACAAAGCCTTGTTTTAAGAAGCAGCCTACCGCCGCGACCCGCCGACCGCCCCGCGAATGGGCGGGGAGACAATTTCTTCTCCAGGTGTCTCGCGAGTCGCGCGGCATTATTACCCACTCTTCAGCGCGAGTATAGTGCCATTTCGAAAATTCGACAATAAGATAATCCCGCGAGTCGGCGACGGTATATCATGGCAGAAATTTATTTCATGAATTCCTAGAATATTCCCAGACACTATTATTCTCGCTGGCATGACATCAGCACAACTGATGCAAACACAATTCACCGGTAAATTATGAATTTGTTACCGGAGATTTATCGCTCGGACAAGTAAATGAATATTTTGCACGCATACCAGACGAAATGTTAATTTGTAATCCAACACCCTCGAGGGGAACAAGCTAAATTACAGGTGATATTAAATAACCGTCTCAGCGATAGAGCTAAACAGATCGCGGGGCAATCCATTAGACGTAAGAATGTAAAACTCGAGCGACTAGAATAAATCCAGAACGTATTTTGATTATTTTCAGGTGAGAAACCATATACCTGCCAGTGGCCGGAATGCGAGTGGCGGTTCGCAAGGTCAGACGAGCTCACGAGGCACTACAGAAAGCACACCGGTGCCAAACCGTTCAAATGTGTCGTCTGCGAGCGGAGCTTCGCCAGGAGCGATCACCTGGCCCTGCACATGAAGCGACACCTGCCCAAAAACAAGTGAAGTGATTAGCCCTAAGTAGTTATGTTTCGTGAGTACGTTCGTAAGTTATTTTCTGTGTTCAAAACAAATTGTAAACGAGTTTGTTACCAAACGTTCGAATAATTACTGCAGCGCGGCGCCTAGGAGGACGGGGCTGGCTCGACTCCAATTCCTTGAAGCCATCGACAACAACAAATAGACTCGAGCTAATTTACAAATTCCCAGATTTTACACGAGTAAAACACGTATGTTTTTGTAGAGGCTAATTTTTTTACTTAAATTTAGTTCGAACTCTCTGCATGAATTTTAATGAGATGTTGTAGGAAAATTTTTAGTAACATACATATAGGTAGTAACAGTTTTCTGCCATACAATTTTCACGAAAACCAAATTTTGAATGTTCCATCGTATTTAATTTTTAAACAGCAACCCAAGAGCTCTACATTCCAACGATTTTAAATAAGATTTGAAACCAAAAACATTTTACTTTAGATTTACAATTTTGAATTTTCAAAATTTAGCACTTTGTGGATTATGTATTCACTATTTTAGATTTTCCAGATTCAATTTTAATTTCATTTTACTCCTCTACTGTAGCACAAGGTCATAATATTCTAATAAAAAAGAATCCTCAAAATCGGTTTACAACCTTAAAAGTTATACAAGTGCAAATGCCGAAAAATATAATTCAACATAATAATAACCTTTTATTTTTTTAGTTACATAGCTTAAAAAGTTTAGTTCAAAGATTCTACCCTCAATTGTTATATGATTTCATACGAATCATTTAGGGAATATGATTTCGAAATTTTAAACTTGCCTTACAAACCCCAAATTAACATTTTTACATCATTTCATTAAAGTTAAGGAAAACTCAATCTGTTTCTTATTTGGTACGTTTTTATTAAAAAGATCAAAATCACTACAAAAATCAAAATTGGAAGATCGCCTCAATATAAATTGAATTATAAGAGGGTAAGTCTGGTTAGGAAGAAAGTCAAATGCAGGTTTTGTTTAACACTATGACTTTAAACTGGTTTGTTATTCTGTTGTTACCTCTGAAAAAGACACAACTCTAAAAACAATAATTTATGCATATAGAAGGTGTTAACTCTAATAGCAAATAAAGTTTAAAAAAATATCATTATAGCATTCAACATTCCTAAAATTCTTTAAATAGACAGATTATAGGAATCTATTAACTAACGTAATTAATTTGCATTTAAAGATTTCCAACAATTCAAGACATTTAACAATTTTAAATTATTATTTAATTTTCTAATAACTAATAAATATTATAAGCGTTAGTCATCTCTAGAGTAGTAAAATAATGTTCCCAAACGGATATAAACACAAAGCTATATTATATGTTTGCTTTATTAATTTTCTCAAGAATTTATTTGTTTATTTTAATTTTAATTGGTCATTGTCGTAAAATCTAGCAATATCATTTATGAGCTACGTTGACAACCTCTCTGTGCTCAATGGGTGTCCATTTCAAGAACAGAATCCCAATAAGATTATTTAACTACTTGTATATGACAAGTTTAATCTTGCTTATGGTTATTATTGTTATTAAAGATGGCAAATATCCTAATCTGTCTTTTTAACAGGGGAATCAAAACTAGTAATTTTTTTATAAATAGGTTAGACACAGTTTTCGTCTTTATATTCGACTGAACCATCAATTGCAAACTTCAATAATAAGAACTTTTGGAATACATTTTTTGTTATCCTACAATCTTTCGCATAAACAAGTTTGTTCAGTTTGGAATATGTGCTCAAAACTTGATAATAAGGAATATGACAAGAATTAGATCTTTTCCAAGAAATTTTGAAAAGTATTTATCAAAGTATTAGTTTGTTTTAAATATTTAGATCGCAATTGCTTCTATGGTTTAGTTACCTTTAATATTAGAAATTAAAGATAAAATTGGTCGCTATAGCGTTTTACATATAGTTCGTTTTCCTGAAGAAACGAATCATTAGTAGGTATTTCCAAAGGCTTTCTTAACTGTACAACTTTCATATCGTAAAAGTCACAATCGAACCTAATAAAACCGGCTGAGCGGTTATAAAACTTTCTTAATAAACCTGCTAATCACGGAATTCTTGCCAAAATTGCCCTCTTAAAAACCATAGTCCCACGCAAAATGTGCTCGAAGTGCTTCATTAAAAAATTAAGAAACGAGAAGTTTTTTAATTTTGTAGCAATTAATACATAAATTTTTTTTAAAGAAACATGTCTTTGTTCACGAAGAGCCAAGCTTTATGACATCTAGAAAACATTCGAACGAGTCATCAACGCTGTCAAATAAAGAGCTCAATGACGCGCATTGCTAACGTTTCCGCCTACTGGGAATTTGCGTAATTAGCTTTATCATTTTATTTAAATGTCAGGTATTAATTTTAATTCATTAAGCTGTCTGATTCGCACAGAATGCCTCATTAATTAGCAGCCCACGCACTTCCAGTGCCCGGTGAAAGTCCTGCGAGAAAAGCCATCAAAACTTCTCCCACCGTTCGGCCGCAGCCAAGGAACTCCTCTCATCCGCCTGCAGTAAGCCCGTTGTACAGTAAAATTATTAATTTATAAATACGAGAATAAATTGCACATTTACGTGTGACCGACTAGAGCCGCAGAACTCATTTTAAGTGTAAATCAAGTTAGCGGAACGGGGGAGTTGTGTAATTATCCTCTCCACATCAAAGATTGTTAATCAGCGATCCACGACAAAGCAAATGCATTGACAGATTGTGTCATAATCGTTAATTACTAGGTTTAAGTCGAGCTTAATTGTAAAAGCGTACCGTGACGATGTTATGATAAAATGTTACCATAATTGTTAGCAATAAGCAGAAAGCTCCCAGAGCATTTCGAGAGCAACAGCGCACCTTCAATGTATGTAATATTTATAAGATGAATAAAAATGTAAAATTTCAATCAATCACTCCAAGTATTTGTACAAGAGTCAGTTTTTTTCGTTTTTTCTAATTTGTCCAATTGTATTTGTTCTTTTCGCTCTTAAAAGATCTGACATCTGTCAACAGCCGTCTCAAGGTATTTATGCTCTTTGTGAATTGTGTTTCATAAACTTTTAGCTCGCGTACCGGATTTTATTGAACCACACAGTAAGTATGTTAGCTTCTTAAGTTCGCTCCGATACTCGGCTATAAATTTTTGAATCTTGACATAAACAGACATTTAACACGAAATAACGAAAACGTTAAATCTGGGGGTTCGCCAATGACAGATAATAAATTTAAAATGATACAGCTGCATAATTCGCGCAGTACAAAACTAGTAACTAAATCGATAAAATTTTGACATATATAACAACGATTTTAAATCTATTATATAATATTCAGAAAAGACATTTTCAAAACTCGTTGATCCAACAAAATTAAAACACTGAAAATAGGTAACACATGTTTTTAATTTTTACAGCCTTTAAGACAAAATATATGTAAGTACATAAACGTAAACTTGGATACTAAGAATTTTTCACTATTAATTTAATATTTCTTACTAAAGGTTATTATTTAAAATTAACAAAAAAAAAAAACTACTCCCACTTACAATTCCCATTTATTCTGAATGCTGTGGAATAATTATAATTGATAAATGGTATATTTAATTCTTTCATCGTCAACAATCGAAAATGATAAATGATCTGCCAAATTAGTCTTTTAAGAAAATATCCTTCTCATGCAGGAATCAGCAGCTAAATTCATAAAGTTATTAATAAACAGAATATTGTAATAATTGTCCGCATTCTTATAAATTAAGGCGTTTGCATAATGAGCGCAGGGCTGTAGCTAGAGTCGAATTTGAGGTAGGGCAGCATTGGTTACAGGTAGGGCGGAAGTAAAAAATGTATCATAATTGATCTACCCTCGAAGCACGGGCTCCAAAATCAATCACCATATATATATCACTGACCTCTAGGTCAGTGATGTACATTCAATAGCTATTCGTAGACAAATAATTTCTGTGAGAGACCATGAGCATGGATCTAATAACTATTAAATCCTCAATGATGAAGAATAACTATTAAGTCCTCAAGGATGAAGCGCCATATTTTCAAAACGCCACATAGCCACTCATCACGGAACTCTTGCCTCCAAACATTCCCAAATCGTATAAATACCGGAGACAAGAGCCGAAAATGACAATTTCGATCACCGGCTTTCCGGTAACACATTCGCTGACTGGCTTTCCAGGAAGTAAGTAGAAAATTTCTTCTGAGCAGTGGGTTTTCCTACCAAATTGAATCAGGCTTTCCTGAACTATTTAGGTTTTCGTAAACACTACACAAAGGTTTTCCTACGCGTACTACAAAACTCATACTTATTACCACCAGGATTTCCTGAAGGTCATTAAGTACTTCAAATCCCCTTGCGTTAGTTTCGTCTGCGGTACTTAACGTACACCCACAGACATTAAACGACTGTATCTATATATTTATATTCCATAAATATACTTTCCTTCACTAATTCAATACTTTATCCCTTTTTCTCATTTCATATTAATAACATTAGAATTAAGCTTTATAGAATTAACTATTTTGAATTAGTATTTTAATTTTAATTTTGTTTATTGTTTTGGAGTATCCCTTTGAATTATCATCTTTTGAATTATTGTTTTAGATTGAATTGTTATTTACTTCGTACTTCATTATTTTGTAGATATACATATACATATTCTGAATTATAAATATTTATTTCTTTACATTTTTCATTTGTTGACTTATCCTTTATATTTTGAATTAATTTTCATTTAATAACAAATTTTCACATTTTCATTAATACCAAAAATTCTTATTGTTTGTTTTGTTTTAACTCCCCTCGCTTCTCGCACCTACTGTGAATCAGTACCTCTTTACGAGGTGCCTGGTATAGGCCCCAACAGTAATGTTGGGTCTTGTTTTTATTATATGTCTGTGCTCCCGGTGCACATACTTCAAATGCCATCTATAAACAGAACAAAGAATTATTATAATATCAAATGAATGTCACAAACTGTGCTATGTTCGGAAAAGTTTAAATACCTATCGCTGCAATTTTTTTTATCTCAAACTATGAACAAACAATTTAATTATGATAATTTATCTTAGTTTTTGGTATTTTTAAGGTAGGGCATTGTGATTTCAAGGTAGGGCATTGCCCCACAATGCCCCCCCCTAGCTACGGCCGTGAATGAGCGTCTTAATTACGAATTCCATTAATTATTCGCTTTTAAACAAATTACTTGTCTTGGCGCACTCCATCTATCATTCATAGTCCCGATCCAGCTGGCATTAAGTCTAAGTGAGACTACCGATAACAATAAAACTCCAATCTAAATAATTGTTCTTGCCCGGATCCCCGATAAACAATTCATTAACAAGTATCTATCCAATTAGTAGGAATTATAAACAAAAAATGAGACAGGGAGGCCAGGGGTCTGGCAGTAAAAATTAATAAGAAACACTTCGGTGTTGCAATCACTTTTGTTTACATTGCTCCATACCCCGCCCTTTTTATGTGATCATGTCGAAGAAAATATGTAAATAATGTAGGGAAATGCAAAAGATAAAATATATTCGTGCTCTTAGGTGCCATTAAAATTCAAATTTTAATTATTACTTAATCAATTATTTTAAATGTAGTTTAATTAAAAATGTTTCGTTAATAATTGGGTTTTACCTTTTAGTTGAAGCTGAAATCACTATATTGATAGAATTTTTTTTTCAGGATCTCGGAAGTTACAAGCTAATGATTCTATCTACAATTTATTATTAATTTTATTTTTGTTAGATTTGATCAGGAACAGGTCACGGAATTCAGATATACAACAAAAACAAGCAACAACATAAACATCATAAAGATTATGTTGTTAATACTTTTATCATTTCGTGACTTGGTGATTTGAATTTAAGTGGCGAGTGGCGAATCACAAATGCAGAAATTTATATGAAGCATTACGTGAATAAACCTCAATCAGGTAATTACTAATTCCATTAATAACTTATTTTACCGCGATTTTTCTTCATTCGAATTTAAAATATAGTTAAATCAATAAATCTCCATATTAAATATTGTAGATTCTTATTAAATAATTTCGATAATTCATAAAACCATTAAAATTATTCTGTAAGCTTGCATTTTTTTATGCTTTTAGACCTTGAGAACCTAATCCTAATACTTTTATAAATCCACCACCATGTAAAAATTAAATTATAATAAAAAGTTAATGAAAAATTAATCTTGGAATATATCAAAATTATCGAACATTTAGCTGCGATCACTTATTTTAATCTATTTATTATATTACTTATCTTTCAGGACTGATTTATGCTCCGTGGAAAGACATTTTTAGAATACGAAAAAACCAGAATTAATGAATGAAGAAAACGGATATGTCCCATAGAAAGATAATTAATGTAAAGTAGAACATTTAGTCGTTTAGATTAATCTCCTCGGCCCCTTCATAAGAATATACTTTAACTTTTATCTTAAGTATTTAACTCTCGAAAATACTGTTTGTTATCTTTGGCATAGATATTAATCCCTAGATGTGTAGTATATATTTTCATGAGGTGTTTTCTTAATAATTAGCTTAGAAGAAAGTCTATTACGAAGTCTATGAACGTTTCGAATAGGTAAATTGTTGTGTAATTTTAAGCTCTTTTCTTTACAATTTATAATTTTTAATAAACATTTAGGGCCTGTCCGAATCCAAGTCTTCGTCTTCGTCTTCGCCTTGTTATGACAGTTCATGACATCACACCGAGCTAAGCTCTGTCCGAATTCATGACTATGCTGTGATCTTAGCTACGCAGTATAACAGTTTAGATTGCCTGGGCCTGGGTTGACTTCGTGAGACGGAATGAGCAAAATTGCGGGAGCATTTCTTGAATACTATCGAATTGTGCATTTTTTGTTTACTTTGATTAATTTAAAATATCAAATATCGAGCTAAGCAAACGAATTCGAACGGGTTAGCTTTGTCTTCGTCTTAATTGAAATACTAGATCAGCTTGTTTGCTGACGTCATAAACTTTAATAACGATACGAAGACGAAGACGAAAACTTGGATTCGGACAGGCCCTTAACATTCATTTTTTAAGCGTGTGGAAATTCTCCTGAATAAAACATCTTAAATGCTGCTCCATTAATGACGGTCATTATCTAAATAATATTTTGATAACTTTATTTATGGACGGATACATAAAGTATTTTATTGAGGTGTCCATTCTCAATTCAAGTGAAAATGATTTTTACCTTAGAATTTAAATATTGAAAACAATGTTTTAACTTACCTAATATTGTATCTTAAAAAAATGCGACTCTTCAATACATAAATAAATAAATAGACTTCTACATATTTCCTGTTATATTTAATGCTTACTAAATGCAAATCAAACGATAAATACCCTCATCATTAGAGATATAAAAGAACTGAAAAAAATAACGTTTTGATTACAATTTAGTTTTTTTTCCCATTCGACTCAATCAAATAGCGCAATTCAAATTGACATCGTGTATAATTAAGGCTCTGTTTTAAACTTTTATCGGATCATTCTCGAGATCGCTTGACCTTAAGCCCATCACGCCTCCAAAGAGCGCGCTATTCCCTGCGCGCGTCTGGCCTTTAACTAGTTCACCTCCAAGTGGCAAACAGTCACAATAACGCCGCAGCGAAGATCATAGCCTGTCATCGTAATTCCCGTCAATCACGGAACAAATCGCGAAATTCGCTGCGCAAAAAGCCCAACTAGTTAGTTTCCCTTTCAGCCGACGACGACGCGGCCGGAGCGACGAGGGCGGAAAAGCGCCAGAGGAGCGGGGTGCACTAAAGACTCAAGACACTCGAGCGCAACGCGTCCGCGACTCAGAATCGCGCGCTTGACTAGCGCGCGGCGCGACGCAGCACCGAACGGAGCATCAGCGACGGTCCGGACGAAGAGTGGCCGGCGCGCAACACCTCCGCGGTGTGGGTGAACATTGGTCGCGGAGCCGCGAGATCTGCGCGCAGTTAGACCACGACCAACCGGTAGTCCTTGGAACGGAATTGCTTCTTATGAAGTTTCCAGCGCGCAAAAGGCCCAGCATCTATCTGATCTTAAAACTTTCGTTCGCGTCGTAAGGTCCGCTCTCATAAGGCAGCGCACGTACGGCGGCGCAGCGCGGCTGCTGCTTCTAGCTTCACGATATTTTTGAGACATTTATTTGAATACCATTCAATTAAGCAATAAAATTCTAAGAACAAAAGCGAAAATATTTCAGTGTCAGGAGAGTTCAAAGCCAGTCGGCGTGAGTGGTCGCGGGCGACGACGCTCGCGGAACGCGCTGTAACGAGATATTGGCACCTATGACGTAACGACAGCAGAAGTAATGCGAGCGCATAAACAGAGAAATGATAGAGTTCAGGGTCGGCTTTGTGAAATAAGTGGCGCCTTTGTCTGATTTATGCGAACGGCTGCCTCGCTCAAATGGCTTCAATCAAAATACTTTGATTCTTTACAACCACCCACGTTAACTTAAGTATATTCTTGGTATTCGTATTGCTTTTGGCACTACACGTACACAATTAATGCAATGACAACAAAACAACTCAATCAAACATTGTCCGTGTACAACTTAATTTACTATTTATTTATGTATTATAGACAACTGTCCCAACTGTATATATGTAACTTAATTATGTATAATAAATTACACTAATCTATATTTTAATTCAGTCTTATTCAAATTAGAACCTTTTATCAAAATAATTAACATAACAGGCCGCTAAAGATGACAAACATCACATACCAGCTTCCAACAGTTTTAGTTTAAAAAAAAAGATCGTAACTAATAAGATTTGTAATGCAACATTTAATCTCGGAATAATTTGTCTTGCCAGTTAACACCAAACGGAAAAAACAACCTTAAAAACTTCACGACAGCATTCCAATGTCTGAAAATTTATCAATTTTAGACTGTTCTCATAACTAGAGCAATTTAAACCGATTCAATCAAGGCAAATAAGTTTAATTAAAGTGGAGGTAATTTTTAAATAATTTTAATCAAATATTTCAATAGAACATTGTCACTTAGAAACTGAATGCAACGCGTAGTATGCAGACTACAATTCACGAATTAACGACGATTTCAATAAAATATATCGATAGTCTTTAATTCCATCTATGTGTAAATCTATTCTATTATTGTTCAGACATCCTTTTAAATAAAATCCTGTTCAACTTTATTGACAAGATCATAAATTAAAGATTTATTAAACAGTCAACAACAAGAAGATCATGTTTTCCAAGATTTATGGGACTTGCGTAAACACCAACAAGCCGGAGATATTTCATTAAGACACATTATGTACACATTAATGGCAGTCATTACACATAATTTATACAATAATGAATGACAAAAATTATTTCGAGACCATTTCAGAATATTTAATAAAACTTACATATTTATTCAAATCAATTCGAAATTATTTATCTAAAAGGTTTAATATTTAAATACAGCGTTAACGAGAATTTTTAATTTTTGCACATTATTTATTATTGAATTGAATTCATTTTAATAATTTTTAAAAAAATTAGTGAATTTTTGAGGATTTTATTTTAGTAAAGAGATTACAAAGAAATTTTTTCTAAATGGTAGATCAAGGTGATGTCCTTCAACTGATCGAATTTTGTTACATTCATTAGAAAGCAAAAGGCTAAAACATTTTTGTGATATTTTATCTCTTTTTTTACTTTAATAATATCCTACATCATGATTGAATTATCTCTACTACAATTAATCGGTTTTATGCATATATAATATTATATTAAGAAGACTGTAATACATAAAACTTATGCATGGTAACTTGAAGCAAGTGTGTTAGTAAAATGAAGTAAATTATCAAATTTTAATGTAAGACCAAGATTTTTATATGTAATTACTAACGTACAACAGTTCTAATAATAAAATATCAAAATCATGAAAAGCCTCATGGTCCATAGAACGTTTTAGTTGTTACTCTTTTAACCTCCGCTTCATACGACGACGCGACGTCGCGTTCGATGGAATGCAAAACCAAGATTTCATGCGAACGGCGCATCTATTCAGAAGTCGCCCGTGGATCTGAGCAGCGCAAACACCTTGAAGTTTATTTGCTTCCGATCGGGGGGAAAGATTAATTCGGTTGCGAAAGGAGCCAGGGCTCCGGAGGTAATTTACTCGGGGCATAAACCCTAATTACCGGAGCAAGGGGCCTACTCAATGTCAGAATTGGATCAGTCATACGTGTTTCGTGCGGCGTCAGCGGCCGCCGCGTGTACCGCGCCGGCAAAGGTCAGGTAGGTACTTTCGTTTCGTGACTTCAATTTACCAAATCGAGGCAGATCGAGTCGTGCGCGAGATGTAGTAGTTCGCGGTGAGCCGCGTTTATTGATCATACATCAGCGATCATTAGGTGATCATTTTCTTGAAGAAAGCGAACGTACACACAATGTGCAATTATCGCCGCCATGTGCGCACGCAGGGGCTCCAGACTACCGCAGTAGGTTAGGTCGGTGGGTTCGTGTGCACCCAGGGCGCATTCGGCGAGCGCGGCCGTTGCACAATGTTTTAATCGCCGAACCCAACAAAACAACGACGGAATTTATGGCTGAAATTATGTCAAACTATTTTATCAGGAATATAAGCGTTCTTGATGGAGCTGCTGCGGCAGTGGTGGCGGCGGCCAGCACTCGGATAAATTGCACGCGCTTCGGCAGACATCCAGCCGAACGATTGCGCTTTTAATTCCCCATATCTCCCGGTAATAACTCGCTGACTAAGTGCCTATGTCATGAACAATTGATTGTTGGCCGAGCGGGGCTGGGAAGACGCAGACGCAGGGCCTAAGATCGCCGATCACAGAATTCTGCGATCGGCGTGCGGCAAGCGTGAAAATATTCGCGAGACGGTTTTTGCCGCGTGTATTCAGTTCTGAATCTGATTCGCCCGCTAGACATGACGCACTATTTCTCAAGTCCTAGCCGAGTGACAGATCGAACGGTTGCAGAAACTAAAGATATAACAGATACAGCAGCAGTCTCCATGCGGTGTGGCAGCTTTTTTCGCGATCGCGAAACGATATCGACTTTCCGATTGTATCACTGCGGCGACTAATTAATATTTAGAAGGTAGGCGGCAGTTGTTTTATTTATCAACTGTAACGGCTTTTAATAAGTGCGTTGCGCTCTCACCCAACGTACAGAGCGCAACGGCCGCCGCCTTCGAGCCGCAACGGAGCTCGCCGGTTCAATTGATAACACGCCGCAGCTACTTAATGAGGAGTCGTAGCCTTTTACGACATGCGGCGGTGGCAAATTGATTTCTACAAAAAGCCATCCATTATCACATTAGGAGCTCCCTGTGCGCGTACAAGGAGAAATTTAAAAAGTGGTCGCCGTGGCCCTCGTTAATTGGAAAAGTTTGCCTTACGTGAGAATCTTTCAGATTAGAGCGACCATAGCCCGTTTCTGCAGACAATGCGGGAAAGAAATGAAAATTTTAAGGACTTCTATAGTTAAATGCATAATTTTATCGGCTTAAATCGAATTGATTGGCTAAAATCGGAGCGGGGAATGAAAGTTAAAAATATTTCTCGAAATGCATTGTAGATTAAAGGCGGTACGCCGTTTTAAATCCCTTTCATTTAAACATTTTACGTAATGCAATCGATCCAATTACGTGTGACATCATTCACTTTTGTCTATGCGAGTATGTTAATAAAAGTACATAACAATTTTTACGACCATGTCTAAATTAGGTTTTAGGTAGAATTTAGACAGACTTGAATCATCTTCAGCCAGTTGCACTCATTTTTAAAATATTTTAAGCCAAATTTAATTTTTTAAACAGTCAGCATGATTTATAAAGGTGTGCGTTCGTACTTAAAATTTAAATTAATAATTTTGTATGACAATCTTTTAATAAATAGTATAAGAAAGCACATTTAACGAATTGCTTTTAGAAACATTCACTAGGGAAAGTAATATTGCACATAAATGTATTTGGCGGTTTTCGGTTGCATTCCCCAAATAATTTCTATAAAAACCATTTCTCGTTTATTTAGCTATTATACATATACATATATTATATCATATAGATAACATCTGTGACGCGTCATTCATTACATATTCTTAATTCGTAACCTTCAGTTAATTTGCTTCCTTCGACACATCTAAATATGTATAATAATATTGCTTCAATTTTTTAACTGACTAATTTATCGTAATATTTGTAAACAAATGCGTTACTAAGACACAACCCTCAAAAATTCAGTTTCAATTCAGTTTTTCAAGAAATATCATATAATACATATATGTTACATACATATTACATATATATAAAGTTTAAACAATTTTGAACGCAACGAATATCAAATAAGAACTAATAAAACCACAATAACGAAATTTATACTAAGGAAAAATTCTACTTTTAAAACCAAATTATGGTTTATTTGAAACTATGAGTATTAATAACATGTGCACACAAGCACTTTGTGCTATTTAATGTTAAAACTGATAAAAATACTTTTAAAAAAACGCTAGGGCTTCTAAGTCTTTGGTTTTCTTTTTGATGACTTTTTGTATTAACTAACCTACTCTGCATAATTATAACAATTTTGAAAGATCACGGTCGACGTTTGTATGATTGTCATTGTGATTTGATAAAAAATTTAATATAAATAAATTTAATTTAGAACGTATAGATGCCCTCACAAAGTAACTGGGCTTTGGAAGAAAAAAAACTATGAACGTAAAGAACTCTTTTTATCCTTTCACTTGTATTTCCTTTTCAGCTGCTAATATAATTTTTACCTAAGTCTATAACAGATATCTGCTAGCAAAACTAAAATATGTATCATATGCTTATTTTCTAATTTGTATAATAGCAATGCTGTGACCATTCATTCACATCTTTTAACATTCTATAAAAAGTAATTTTATTTTATGCCATTAGTTCCTATCTACGCGTGTACCTAGTAAAAATTTTGGAGTAATTCCAAATAACCTAATTTCAGAACTAATGGAGATATGATAAAAGAAATTGAACTTCCAATCTGTTGGAGAGGAAAGAACGAGGCCACTCGCCATTAGATGAAGCGTTAAATTTTAATGACTATCACACGCCGAGGAAACAAAGTTCGTTTGCTCAAAATCTCAATATAATTTCCAAATATAGCGGTAAATTCGCATTACTTCCAGATGAGCTATTCCCCTGCCATTCGGCTTTACACCGAGCATATTTCATTCTGAAGAGGAGGCCCAAGCGATGAAGCGTCTGAAAAATTGCCACACACGTGAAAATTAGTGTCAATCGTCCATTAGCAACTATTCGTCGGTTCAGTGGCCCCGATAGTGCGAGAATACTTTTCAAATGGCGAAAATTAGCTGGACACATATGAGCTTCCTGTTGGACGACAATGACCAATGGTCATAAATCATAAACCGATTTTGTTGCCACGGTCACCTCATTAGACGCGGATTTTATTTTCTAATATAAGCCAGGAACTGCGTTCCGACTCATCTCTGCTTTTACTTGGCTGGTTTAACTACCTGCTGATTACGAAGAAGTCGTTTGAATAATTGTTTAATTGGTCTGGGGAAAACTCCGCTTGATAGACCAAGACCAGGAAGAATAGCGATACGTTTTTGGTCCAACAAGCCAGGTCTGCTCTCGAGTTGACGCGACTGATCGTTGTTTTGCGGACTCGTCGAAAGCAAGATCACTGGCTGATAGCCAATAATTAGCCATTGTTCTTCAATCACAAGAGCAAGTCATTAGCCGAGCTAGATACTTCTGCTGGTCGGCTAGCTCCTAATAATCCACTTCTTGAGACAGGACCCGCTCATTCTGGTGCACATAGCGTGACAACGCCGCAAAACTGGACCCAGAGCGCGGCCGTGGTGCGCTGCGCGCTCGGAAGACAATCAGCGATTTAATTAAATCAAATCAAAATCGGTTTATGAGCTTAAATGGCGGGCAGATGGTACCGCAGCTATCTCCAATTGGAAATCAACCTGGCTATAAACAGTAAATCATCGCGGTAACGGTTCACCGGCTGTCTGTTGATTTTTCATTTGGCAGATTTCGTATCTCAGAGATCTCAGATATTCCAATGGAAAGCCGTGCTCTCGATCGTCGCATAGAGCAGAGCACGCGGCTACTCGGCGACGACGTCGCGATGTTTTACTGTGTGAACATCGCTAAATAGGTGCGTTCTGGGTCGAAAAGATTTGATTTCATTGATCAAATTATGAATGGGTCGGTGAAAACACCGATGGGTTATTTATGAATGTACTACATAATCCGGTTCGCATTTACCTGGTCACTGATATCGGTGGGAATTAGGAGCAAATTAGCCTCTTAACTTTCTTAATTGAATCGCTGCAGATCTTGTTTTCCTTTTGATTTATGGTTCGGCGCATCACGTAGAATATTACTTTAAAATTACATATATTCGAAATAAATTTCAAGTAAGTAATGGGTGAAAAGAGAACATTAGAAAATTTTAAAAATCCTTGAAAATTTCAGAACAAATGAAAAATTTCAAATTTAGAAAAATTCTTTAAAAAAATATACACAAAATAGTATATATTAAAAGGTATCTCATTTTATATACATATGACTACGATGTATTAGACTAGATTGCTACAAAAAACATCAAAATCGCTAGTTCTAGATTTCCGAGGAATTCCCGAAAAATTTCTTCACAGTGTTTTAAAATTTACTCTTAACAAAGTTTATTGTTTGAACGCATACTACAGAACAATACTAAAATCAGTTTAATAAACAACACACATTCTTGATCTTGTATAGAGGAATAGAATGAATCGATTTTAAACATGGCAAGAAAAACATAATTTTCCATTAAAAATTAAATGATTCTTCAGCAAGATAAAATTAATATTCAATGAATTGCGAATTGATTCTCAGGTATCAAAATAAGTGCTATAATTCATTGAGGCTGATTGACGCTAGATAAAATGCTTTAAACAAAGTGATAATAATCCCAATTTTATACTCAGAAAAGAGAATTTCGTAGCTTGGTTGAATATATTTTAATGAAAACTTTTCTGACTTCGACCAATTGTTAGAGACTTGATGCCACGTGTAATTGATGATTTACAAAAATATAAAAAAATGTTTCCAATTTATTTGAGATTAAATGATTAGGCAATCCGAAGAGAATCCATCCACCCAACACCCAAAAGCATCCTTTCAGAAATTTGTGAGTGGTGTTTGGACTCTTCCTTTCAGGAGTCAGGTTGGCCGAGCGGTCTAAGGCGCCAGATTTAAGCTCTGGTTCCCGAGAGGGAGCGTGGGTTCGAACCCCACACCTGACAAAAGTTACTCTTTTGTGACTTTAAAATATAACTTATAATTGTATTTAGTTTTTTTTTTTTATATTTTGAATAATGCTTATTAAAAACATATTTAATTTTGTTTAAAAATGTCCATAGATTAGAAATATTTTTGTGAACGGAATGAACGTTTAATTAAAAAGAAGAGTAAATAAGTTTTCATCAAGCTTAATTAATCAATTGTTCAGAGATAAGTAGATCGTTTGCTTTTAAATAGAAAACTCCAATAATTTCGGAAAGAGCTCAAAGCTTTCTTCCGAAAACACTTTAATCGCTCTTTTACCGCCACACGCTCGCAATTTTATCTGTTGAGGTTGAAAGTTTACTTCATATTAAACATATCAAGATTGTGATTAGAATTTTTTTTTATTGTGAAAACCTTTTGATTCACTTTAAATATTTTATTATTTCACATAAATAACAAAACTTTGTATGTAGAAGAAAATGTCTATAGATATAAACTAAAGATTTAAAAATATATTCATGCGACTACGTGCTAATTTTGCAAGAGTTAATTTATATTAAAGATGAAATTACATATTAAGTTGCAGTGAAATGATTCTTTTCTTTTCTAAATTATAAATATCTATAAATTATTTGGGATGCCAGATATGTAGATATATGTACTTACAATCATCTTAATTTCAATACAATTCGTTGTCGTTGTTATTTTCTCGCATTCCTCTAATTTAGTTGCATTTTCTCCAAGATCGATTGAATTGAATATTTTTAATCAGAATGTAACATTTTCTTCGATAAAATCGATCTTAAATTGCAAAAAGACAAAATATATCAAATCCAAAATTGTGAACACATTATGGATGCACTACCTAGAGGAAAATTAGATTAATCTTACCAATATTGAAAATCTATAAGGCTGTGCTATAAAGCTACAATGGACCATTTTTCATGACGCCAGATGGTGTCTGGTAGCCTCTACGGGTATTTCGAATCGTTCTTAAAACATGCATGAGGAAGTTACACTTTGTATTAATTATGCACGGGTATAATTATATGTCTCCAGTGCGAAGCTAAATTGCTCATGTATAATTTATTCATTTAGAAAAAATATATCTTGTAGGACACCGGCACTGGGACACTGTAATTAACAAGAGTATACGCATTAAAAAATTCTTTGCGTCGCTTAAGTGCGAAAATGAGTGTGGTAATTTGCGGTGCGAAATTCGACTCACAGACCGCCAACTGCAAGGAAACTGACGAATGAATTTGCATAGCCTTCGCAGAATGGAGATTCCAAAAGTCGACCCGTTGAAAAATACTGAATTGGGTTGCCCCTGCTCGGCGGCTGGCGACGAGATACAAGATACAATAGTTAGGCACAAAAGGCGCCTGTTGCAGAAACCTTGACGGGGCCCGGCGACACCACCGTCCTCTTAATGGCCAACATGCACCGGGCGAGCCAAAGAATGGCTCGAACACTTGTTTTTAAAATTAAGCTCAAAATAATTCTGGTACATTTATTAGCAGACACTCAAGGCGAACTAATGGCGCATTGACTACAATTTATACGGACAACTAATAAAGGCTCCGGCGAAATAAATCACCACCTCTCGCGAGGGCAACAAGTCGACGCGCGGACGGCGACCACAAGCCGCGAAATATCACGTACAACGCGCCAAAGGAATTCAATGCAAGAGGAAACGAAAGATGATGGGCCACGCGCCATTGTGGAAGGATCAAGAAAAATGGCTCATTGTGTTGCGAGGAACGCGAGATAAAAGGCGGATGTGGCCGTCTGCGCGATCCCTGCAAAGGTCGAAGCTCTTCATTACGATCTCGCTGACCATCCGTCCAGCGAGCCCCTCTCGATCGCCGTACTTTTCGAATTTATACCAAAATTAGGGCTTTCCTCGACTGGTTTATAAACAAACATTTCGTTGGACGGCAATTCCCGAAAAAAGAGTTATTTACCTTAACATTTTCGTCGCCTTCCCACAAATCTACGGTACTTACTTAAATTGCACCTTTTGATAGCCGATGACAGCCAATATATGTTATTATTGCGCGTGCACGTTCATCTTCGGCTGTCATCATCTTCTCACCCTCTTTCCACTCGGTCGGCCAAATCCCTTGTGCAAACAGACCTACCATGTCCCGCGACAGCACCGCTGCTCCGCCACGTCCGCATGTAGCAATTTTACTGCAATTTTATATACCATTTTTTTGTTCTTCATCCTACTTCTGCGCATCCACAGCAAGTACCCTTGGCCGGATGCTTTCCAGAAACCAACCATACCTGGATCCAGGTTCAGGCACTGATACCAAGCGATATTTAGTGCAAAATATGCTCAAGACCGGAACACAGACAATGGGAAGCCGCAAAAACCCTATCAAAATATACATTTTTTTCAAAAATTCTGCGCTTACCTGCGCTGAGACCGAATATGGTCCCGTGTTCGGTTCACCATGGATTTATGCGACTCGTGATTTCATTTAAGAAATTACACTTGATTGATCCGCCAGGTACAGCGAGCAGCCTGCGCGCGCATCTCGCCACAAAGAGGCTTCGACAGATAATTCCATTCATTAAGCTTTCGTGGCTCTTTCGGACGTCTTTTCGAAGTCCATTAAGATGTCGAATTGATGAGGACAAGGCTTCACTTTGTGTTGTCAATTGCTTAATGAAATTTCGGTTAATTTGGTTAAAATGTTTCTAGAGTTTACGAACCCACTTAATAATACAATCGTATACAACTAGGGGGCATAAAGACAATTTCAATGTTATGTATTACAAAACTTAAAGTAATAATAATAGGTAAGCTGTAAGCAACATGGCCGTTTTTCGAATCGAAGAAAACGAAATGAGTTAATTCTAATAAAAGGGTTACGTTGAAAATTAACTATAGATAGAATGAATTATGTACTTCAAAATGCATCGATTACGATATCAAAAAGACATTATTCTGAAAACTATTTAAACCAATAGTATGCAGATAGTGAGACGAAAAAAATTAATTGATATTGGATTATTGGATAAATCACAGTAATTTATTGCTGATAATTAGTAAAAGTTAAAACTAGAAAATAATCGTGTACTTGTTAATAAATCAGCGAGTTCATAAAAAATACATATTAACTTCAGAACTTAATAATTCTAGTTTCAGCGCTGTCTAAGCACTATATAATACATAGATTATAACATCTAGCTTCAAATGTTTGAACCCTGCATTCTAAGTTAAAATCGTCCGAGTAGAAGTTGCGGCCAGTTAAACACTTGCACAGAATGCATGAGCTAACTAGTTTTATTTGATATAATTTTCAGTTATTTTTAATTATTTAAAAAAAAACAATTTTTGTACAAATTTCAACCAAAAAATACCAAAATGTCAAGATTCGGTGAGTCAAGTAAAAATATATATTGCAGTTTTAAAATAAAGCGTAGGTACAACGGCCAAATTTCCAAGTTTTTGATGAGGTGTTCAAGGGTTGTATACGATTTTACGGGTCAGCAGGAGTCATTGCACATTAAAGCGCGGACGTACAGGAGGCATTTTGCGACTAACAAATGCAAATTATACTTTATACAGTTAAATATAAATAAACAATATTTTAATTTGGTAATTATTGTATACGGCCGATTTAATATCTACTAGAATTTCAGCCTCGTTCGACCCAGTGTACAGACTTTTGGGCTTTTCACTCGAACTTGTCCCTTATGCGCCCGGAAGTACCTATACGCCCTATGAAATTTTACAGACCGTGTACAGCTCCTGGCGCGCCCCTAGAAAACGCCACTAAAAAACACCTTTTCGCAAAAGATATAAATTTAGCCCCGAGCCTCTGCACTTCAAAACTTCGTGGTTTAGTTTTGATTTCTAGATGTCGTAGGAAAATCTCGGAAGGGAAATTTTTGTGTCAAAAAATTAGCATTAGCACTTTTATCTGTTTATTATAATACAAATTACCATTTGACCATGAATGCAAAATCACCTCCATCCTTTTAAGAAGTCTTAAAAAGTTACACATGTGTCTATTTACTGAAAAAAAATTAAAAGTTTTAGTCTAAAAAAAATAAAACTATGGCCAAACCAATGTAAATTCATTAAAAGGGTAGCTAAGATTAAGAAAGTATAACATTTCTTTCATTAAAACCGCTGTCTGTTGGGTGTTAACAAAATCATGTATGACGCCTTCGTTGACAGTATTCGCATATTTAATTTACTTAAATTTTATCCGCGACTACTTTGACAGATACAATCTCCCGTTTTAGCTACCTATTCGTCCCACATGTCTGGTTTTCTTCGAAATTCATTAGATCCACCGTCCTTAGGCGTGCTAATATAATCCCACATAAGACCCCGGTCGTCGTTCTAAGTCCCCCCGGATTGACTTGATCCATCCACGTCGACGCGCGGGATGAACTTTCTCCGAAAATAATTACCGCCTCGATTGGCGTCGTTACTCCCTTGATTTATATTTTTGAACAATAAGTACAATCGAGCGCCTGAAAGGTAAAGGTAAAGAAACCATAAATCACGTCTATTTGTTTTGATACAAAAAACTGTTTCCGATGTCGATGAACTAATCGATCATAGCGGAGGATCCGTGGGCGCCGAAATGCAGAGACCGCGGTTTGCGCGGTGCACGCCCTCATTGCGCGTCAATTATTTTCAGATCGAACAGCTCTTCTTCATTCAGAAATCGAAGAGTCAAGCGGTGTCCTACTTTGGATCGATTGGGGCATGCTGCAATGGCCCACGGTGACAGAATCCGTGTAATTTCGACCCAATCGATCGAGTAATCAACTAGCGGCTATGTCGTCTTGAAAGACGCTAGTTGCGTCTTCTTGAAAGGCTCTGGCTGCGCTAGAGCGCCTCAGGGGAAAAAAAGCGAGCGCAAACAGAAACAAATCACCTTGCCGGCAACAAAGACTTGAGCCAATCGCCAGTTAATTCGATCATATTGTTGCTGAATGAAAAATTATCCGCAGATTAAGAGCAATTAGTTGTATTCTTGCCGCACTAAATAAAGCAAATCGAGCCGGCCGCGAGCTCAAGAAAAAACCGAGCAGAAAGGTTCGATCCGAGGAGGAGGTCGCTGCGAGAAAAGGTCTCGAGCAGGTAAATAAAATTGAAGTGTTGCGCGAGGGGTCATAAATCAAGCGAGAATCAATTCGCCCACGACTTTCATCAACAGTTTCGAAATGACGACTCTAAGTACGTTTTTTGCCGTATTAATCTCTTAGGGACCCCAAAGCGATTAGCGGCGGATATATCATTTGTTTTAGCCCCTTTGAGTGCTAGTTGAGTAAGGCCAGTCTTCACTTTGGGCTTAATCAGCGAAGGCTGAAGTTGTAGCAGCTTTTCAACGCGTTCCTTTGATTGGCGCCTATGCAAATATCAATCAAATATTTTTCATTACACTTTTCGAGTAAGACGCGGAACTTATTTGGGTTTATCATGGCACAATTTTCATATTATGAGCTCTAGGAATTAGAATAACACATTTATGCAAGAATTCCCTCACTCATTCAGAAAGAAATGTAGAATATAATTATTATTTTCTTAAAATGCACCTTACTATTTTATCTACAATGCAGTCCTTTTCCAGAATCCGTAGAAATTCCATACACTAAAAAAATGGTGTTTAACGATCTGAAGGCACCTGAATTTGATATTGTCATTAAAAACTGCATCATCTCTATAGAGTGGTAGCAAACTCAAATCCACTTAGCTTATTACATATATTGCATGACCCAAATTTGACATCCCTTTAAGATTGAAAAAATGGTGAAAGTTGGCTTTTTCAATTAATAATTTAAATTATCAAATATTGGACAGCTAAGTTAATTTCACCTTTCAGGTTATGTTAATCAGTTGATTTTAATATTCCTAAACTGTCTTCACCATATTTGTTTAATACTTAAAACGTGAAAATTCTGTAGTGTTCGAATACTTTCAATATCAATAAGTTTAAACGGCGAAATCAGAAAATATTGAGTATGTCGAAAATTATCAAAACGTTGCGAAACATACAATTATTCTGGTAGATGCAGTTCTCTATTTAGTTTTTCATTTTTCTCATATATTTTTAGACCACCCTGTCTAAGTACCTGATTCTACTAGATACGAACTATTTTTAGTTTTTACTGTTAAGTCAGAAGAAATAAAAATTAAATTGTTTTTTACTTAATGAAAACTTTTTACAATAAATATATGACATTTTGGCATCTTTCTTCATTGAGTAGGGTTCTTCTGCTTTCATCCATGGATTGTCTACTAAAATGTTAAATATACACTACATTCCCTGGAGAAATGTCAAAATGAAAGTACAGATAATTTTTTCCCTGCAGTCCTGTCCTGAAACACCTTAAAACAAGCAAATTTCAAAAATTCACCGCAATATGAATTATATACATAAAGAGTGATTTAATGTGCAACCCAAGAGGCAAATTTGACCAAAAGAAATCCCTGAGATTTTATTAAGTAATGCATTTTAAAGTGTCTCGCTTCTGACACGAAAATCGCATTAGGACTAAGGAATTATTTTAAATTATTTTTTAAATTAAGTAGGTATTATCTGCAATATTATTTAAAAAAATCGTTATTCGAAAAAGTTCAATTCAATTCATTTATTTTTAGCTCGATAAAATAAGATAAGAAACCTTAATATACAAATAACAAAACAAATAAAAAAAGTGAATTGTAGAAAATGTAAGAAACAAAGTAGAATAAATTTAACAATGTCAATTCAACTATGTTTAACTGAGATTTTCAATAGAATATATCAACTTTGATGACCCTCAATTTAAATCACGAGCCGCACCACAAAAGGAAATTCGAGAACGAAACTTTTTGGCTCTTTAATGCAATAGTATTAAATTTTGTGTACCTTTTACCTATTGATAAAATCAAAGGTCATCCATTACCACAATTCAAATTTTAATCTGATTTCGTCAATTAAGAAGGTAGGAAAATACTTCCCCACATAAAGAACGGCTGTATCAACGCTTGTGGTACAAGCGAAATAAATCTTGGCTTGAGCAAGGCTTATTGAATTTCTATAAGACAATCGATTGTGTAATCTTTTGCATTCCTCAAAACACCAGAAGCTTTCGGACATGACAGACACAAATTGTACGAGATTCAGGTGTGACAGCCGTTTAAATATCTCGGGGCACTATCGGCACGGCACGGCTACACATTACCTGAACACGAGCGCGTTATCGCGGCCGCAAATAATGCACATTATCTGGGTGGCTTCTATCAAAGGAATAATTTATTACCAAAAACAGCTATCGGAAATTTTCGAACGGAGCGGTGTCAGGCGATGTGATTCAGCGACTTTTAGAAGATGTTGCTCTTGAGCAGACCCCCGCCCACGTTCGGTCTACCTGTTCGAGCCCCAACTAGTCCCAGATGATTCGATAAGCGAATTTATTAATTCTGACTGACTGGCTAAATTCTTATTAAATGAAATAAGATTTTGCGAAAAAGTCGCGCTACACACACTCCGCCGTCGCGCCGGTTATCCCGGCTGGTCGGCAATCGCGACATTAATTCTCGTCTCAGACCCCCCCTCCCAAACAAATTGGCGTCGTCTTGTGAAATTTGAATTTCACGGAGAACATCACGCGGTCCTGACAGACCATTAATTTCCCATATTGTTAACAGATATGAGTGACTTTGTCGAAATATTTCCGCTGCTGAAATAGAACTCTTATTTTTCCTGTATTGGTGCAAGGACAGGCTGATTAATGAAAATCATTAGGCCGCCGGCTGAGGTCGTAGTACTGCAGGGCTCTTGAGTCTTGGGTCCACTTTGGAGTCGTGAAACTCCGCTTCGACTTCGTCTGTGGTACTAACTTTGTGGCCTGTAAAAACTCACATGTTTCTCCGCAAACTAAGTATGTACAAGCATTTCCACGTTATTTTACAATCCAATTTTTCATTTCATAAAAAATATATCACGTTTAACTTGTACGGTTTTTATTCCAATGGACATTTTAAGCTTCTTATATTTAAAATAATAAAAACAATTTAAGCTTCTTTTTACACATAAAAATCAAAAAAAAATATTTTCTTGAGTGTTGATATTTTAAATTTTCTGTGATTCTCTGGTAACGTTTGTAATTTGTAAAGACAGGTTTTTGAATTTCAAAACCACCTTTTTTCGCCTTAAGACACTCTACTTTTGATATTACAAAAAGAAACATGTTGAACTTTTAATCTTCAGGGAACGGGAAAAATTCAACTCAAACTGATTTTCAAACATGATTATATTTTCGTTTAGTGAATATTTCTGCCAAGTAATTTTCTAAAGAATCGAACCCTCGCACTTCATAGTGAGAAAAGATCGACATTGCCAGGATTTCAACCGATGACTTTCAGACTTCAGTCTTGAAAAGAAGTTTTAGTAAAAATTTAATAAAATCCACATCACAATTTACTCAATTGTTTTCATTTTTTTTTAAAATCAATCAGGCTAATAGACCAATATTCTAATTACTAATATGTATGTATGTATGGGCAGTCAAAAAGATGTTAATTTCAGAAAACTAATAACGTCTATGTCGAGTCTTAAAATTTAAAAAAAAAATATAATACTGCTTTTCACTAATTTGGAAAACGATTGTTTCATTTCTAGATATAGGTTTTTTCCTGTTCACAAACGAAAATATCCCATAATGTAATGTGTTTGAGAAAAATAGGTTTGAAGAGTACTAAATATTAAATGTATTCAAAAATCGTTACTGGGTCGTTAATATGGATTGTAAGAGCTTGTAATGTGGCTAAAATAAAAGTTTGAACCTTTTGCTATTATGTACATATATATATTAAATTACTTAAGTCTGTAAGACGTTTCCGAAATTCTGGTATAAATTTCACTTTTTTCTGCTAACCCATACAGTTGATAGCAAAGCACGATCATGAAAATCTATATTGAATTTTCAAAAATGCTCTGAATACGATTTTTTTTACTTTTCTTCCTATTCCAAATCGTGACATGATGAAATCAAAAGAAATTCATGTTAGTAATTCGTAGCATTAACCAAATGAAAAAATACTAGAAAAAAAAGGTGAAGTTGATAAACTTGTGTAATCAGATAGACCCAAATGAATTTGGAAGACTAAAATCTATAAAACGCAGTTTCATGCTACATTTAAATAGAACAAATGAAATTTCCTATCGAAGATGTCCCACAACCCATGGCAGCCGAAATTTGTCCGTCTCGTGGTTTGTCAAAAAACAAAGCGGCTACAACACCTGGCGTGAATTCAATTTGTTCAAGTTAATTACTATTCGTCTGATATAGTTTCTGGCACACTATCGTCTCGTGTTTGACGTTTCCGTTTACAAGAAACGTTGCAGGTACGTTGCGCCGTCGAGGTACGAACATGATTGCTTGACAGGTAGTGCCACATGAATTTACTTTTGTACACGCTGTGTTAAAATTTGAATAACACGAAGTCTTATTGATTGTTATTTGCATGATACAACGCGCCATAATTAACCAGTTCTTGGTGATATTCGTGGCTTGCTCATGCGCTTGGCATTTGGTGGCCGATCGCAGCTCATTGGCGCGACCGCCTATTAAACTGCTTTGTTTCACGAGTTTTTGCTTGCGATCTTTTAGTTATTTCGCACGTGTGAAATTGGAAGATGCGGAACCTCAGCACGAATATACAATAAATAAAATTGAGATTGCATTCCGCTTGGGCGATTGAGCAATCATTGACCCGATCATCGACAAAAGCTCAATGTTTATCCACTTCGGTAAAGGCCTATGGGTCTCAACCTTTAGCAATTTGTCGGTGAGCCCGGCAAAATTTGGGTACTTTCGCTGAATTGCCCCACGGCAGGTGGCTGAGGTGGAAAAGGGTCAATTGAAATCGATTCAATTACCATTTGCCGACTCTTCGCACCTCGGAGGCAATTGATTTAGATTTATCTCATTTGCCTTGCGTATCTGATTTGGAGCCGCTGCTTGCCGTCGCCGTGCGTCGTGAATGTCCAGGCCAAGAGACCAAACTCAATCGCAGCAAGATGCCTGTCTGGAGCTCACCTGGAGCAGTGAGCGGTGTGAAGTGAAACAAATTTCTGACTCGTTCATTTCTTGAAATTATCCTACAATCGCATCATGTTCGAAGATGAAACAATAACTGTACAAAACCGGAAATGCTCGCCCAGATAAGATCTTCCAATTGAATAGTTTCTGGTACCCCAACGAAGCTGGTCGTTGTCTTACAATAGTGAAAGATGTTCGGATCATGATTTTGATCTTTTCATTGTACCAACTTTTACCTTATCTAGTTGCCCTGCAGGCTTGCTGCACTTGTTCGCACATAAAAGGGATATTCATGTTTTCTCACTTTCCGATCAGTTGCGGAGGATGGTCCTCTCGAGTCTTGGGGCAATTGTTTGATTTTGCTGTAATTACACTTTGCACAAGTCCAAGATGTTTTAAGTGTGCATAAGTTACACCAAGGTGACTGTTTCTTCAATTAGGTACAATTTCTGCAAACACGTAAGCAATTCATTTCAAAGTATTTCAATTTATTCACTTGTATCACTTACTCTTAGAGTTTAGCCTAGGGTCTATTGCGGCAATCTTTTATCCATATAGCTTCTAGATTCACTACTGTTTCACTTTGTTATTTTTGAATTATTATTAATATTATACTCAAGTTAGTAATTTCAGTATCTGTACGATTAGAAAATAGACACCTGAATTTACCACCATTATTATAATATGCATGAATATCGACGCATAAACTTCCAGTATATTTACGATTTTTACTTCTGAACCTTTATTGTTTTATTTGTGTTTGAATTTAAATTTTAAAACATCTAATCTATATCCATATGATGTGTAAATTTAAACAGAATTATGTTCTCTTTTTTGAACTAACACAACTTTAACCTGAGCTTTTGAATTAAGCCATAACATTGAAACTTAATTTTCTCATTTTCTCTTTTCTACCTACAATTTTATTGTTTTCCTTTAAATTATTAAATATTTGTCAATCTAAAATTATTATAAATATAATTTCTTAGAAGTTAACGACTATTATTTTCTTTATCGAATTGCATTAGTTATCATATTGCAAACAAAAAAAGCTACATTTAATTTGAAAATTGCAAACAAATTAAAGATAAAAATCCAAATTGTTCGTACTTTGAACGCTAAAATAGAAAGTATGCGTCATTTTGTTAATTCCTAAAAATCAATAACAAACGAATTGCCGTGGGTAGTTATCAAATTCAAAAGATCAATTAAAAATACAAAAATATATACTAATTATATGATTTGTTAAAGATTAAATAGATAAAACTCCATTTTATCGACAACTATGATCAGGTTTCGACCATTTCTTTTCATACAACAATTTTTTTTATTTCTTTCAACAAGTTAACTGCGATATAAACAATAACCAGCTTATGTTGATAACAAAATAGACTAGCAACTCTAACAAACAAGGAAGACTTTTGGCTAGTTGTTGATTTCAGGAAAGTTATGAAATCTGAAAGTGAGATAAGTCCTTTATGAAACCTCGTTCAAGCGAGAAAATTGCTATAAAAGCAACCAGTTGCAGGTTTCGAAGTTCCTGAAGCTAGCAGAGTTACTTATGCACAACAAGAGTTTGATCAGCGTTTGAAAAATTTATTCGAACAATTGCTGCAAAAATACTTTCACTTACCTGATCAGATAGGCAAGTTCACCTCTGCCCGAATTGAGCTACTGGTGTCTTCCGTACAAATAATTGCGGCCGACATCGCGATGCAGCGATGCACTTAACCAAGTTGCAAAAGACTGCAATTATTCAGAATAATTTCGTGAAAATTTTAAAGGAAACTCGAGTGGGCAAGGTGCATCGCTGGTAAAAAAAAAATAAGCAAAATACTTCCAGCCGATTCGTCTGCTTCGAGAAAAACTTGCGCAAGCTAAGAATTTGCGCGGCTTCCATGCACCATAGGATTATTTATTGATCGGAGCCGATTTCTTTAACAACCTGCCTGGGTCTATAAGTCAGATATTGTAATCTTCGTAGATGCGATACGGCTGGGAAGAAGGCAGATATAATCGGGCAGGTTGTGAGATACGGCTTCGTCAGGCTGCACAATAAGCAAATTAGTTGAGAGATGGAAATTAAAACCGAAGACAAGCTCCATGTCGTCGAGGTACAAATTTGAATGGATGGCCCCGGGCAAGGGAAGTACCCGAGAGAACAAGAGACCACCACACGGGATTCATTAGAGATTGACTTTGATGGTGGAGCTAATTCAAAAGGAAGCAAAAAGATCCAAATCATACCTGCTTAGGTACACCGAGCCGGGATAATTTATTTGGTCGAATGGGCGTGTGTTTGGTGGAAAACCATCCGGCTCTATTGTCGTTGAAACAATAGTTCATTGAGGATGAGGAAGAAACGTAAATTGCCCGTCTCGGCGCTCTGCAAATATTCCTGGAGAAATTAAGCGCTTGCTTGTATTTTTATTAGATAAATTTTTAACAAGTCGGGGGCAAATCGCTTTAGTACCGTTCACTTAAATGAGCAGCCAAACCTTCCGCCACCGGAGTATATTTTTGATTTTGCCTTATTCTTCAGCAGAATTTAGTTCAATATTATGAATTATGCTCATATTAAATTATTGCTGATACAACGCAACAGTTTCTTAGCACTACATTTTAAAACCCCATTTGCGATTCTCTTCTACATATATAAAGGGAATATTGTCTTTTGGAAGACCAAGAAGAGTTATTGTTATAATTTCTTAAATATGAAAAATAAACAAACAGCTTTAATTTTTAAAATGAAATATAAGGGCTCCTGCAAAGTATAACTTAAAGTTAGACTTTGAAAAATATTGACTAAAGCCCCGTAAGATATTGTGTAATTATAAATTAGTTTATTACTTACTCCCTAATTAAAATTTATTGTTTCTCTAAATCGCCTTGTTTACTACAAATATGATTCCATTAAATAGTTAATTCTATTATTAGTTTTCTTGTTTCGATATTTAAAGACTTCTTAGTTCTTAATAAATAAATAAATTGTTGACACCTAACATTAGACTTTCTCAGCTTTCTCAAATTTGTCCTTTCATAAGGAATATTCTGAATAAATTTATTTTAAGTCTATTTAAGTTCTCGCAAGGAATTCCATTCGGATTTTAGAAGTAAAATTTCATTGAATCTCAGCTCTAATTTATCAAATGTTTGTAAAATGTTTTAAATGGAAACATCTTTTTACTGTACACAGGGTCACTTAATTAAGTAATGACAGGTGGTATATGTACAGGTTCAAAATCATTTGAATTTGGTTTGAATTTGAATGGGTTAAAGTTAAAAATTTTTAAAAACTTACAACGTGCAAAATTATGAGGACTGCTTGTGTATTTTTCTATATATAAAAATACTTACTTATTTGTAATAAAACCCATTAGTATTATACAACAAAATTGCAAATGAAAATATTTATTGACACAAAATACAGAACATAAAATTTTTTTATTGGTAAAATAATAAAATTGTGTGGCAGTTTGAGTTACAATTTTAATGTAGAAGGTTGAAGACTTAACAAAAACTGAGTGTGGTTTGTTTCCAATCTTAATAGGGTGCCGTTTTAAATGATTTGATTAAAGTTTGTCTATTAATTTGATTTTTGGAAAGCTTGTATTCCAAAGTAAATAAAACGTTGAAATATGAGTACGAAAAAATAAAATATAAAAAATATGTTCAATTATATGGTAACAAACTGTAGAGTATAATATGAGGAATGCAAAAATATTTTTTAATTTGTAACGAATTAAAGTTAAGAATGAGGAGTAATTATACTTTGAAAAATGTGCTTTTGAAAGTCGGATTTTATTTATTTATTTATTTGAAGATACTGTGTTTTACTAAATTTGGTCTTTGAGGAATCAAATACTTCGTTAAAAAAGGTGGTAAAAAATAATTTGGTTGTTAAATTTCCTCTTTCAGTTATTAAAATACATACAGCTAAGAAAGTTCCAAAAAATTAAATCGTTATCCTTAATTTCGTTTAGCCAATGTCCGTCATTATAAAATCCATTACCTAAATTGTTAAACAGTTGGACATGTGCCAACCCAAACATCGCCTCGCGCTCTCTCTTGAATAATTTGTTCTGGTTTATCTCTTATCTTTAAATTTTTAATACATCCGTGATATGGTTTCTGAGTCTTAAGACCAGGAGGATTACGTTCCATGTATGGATGACCTCCCATAAACAGGGGTCTGGTTGTATCCGTGGATGGTTTGGTCGTCATACCAATAGCTGGCGTTGAGCTTACTGAATCCACGGTCAAAGTTATTACATATTGTGACTTAATGGCTTGAACTGTTCTCCAAGTTCCATCACAGAAATTTTCGCCTTGGTCGGGCTTGAATGTGGCCTCGATCATATTCTTTTCATCGTTCTTAACACTAAAAACAAGAGTTCCATTATACAGCTGTATAATGAGGAAAGCATGTTTTCCATGCACTGAGAACAGCAATCCGTTGGATGTTCTCGGCTTGAAGTCGAATGTAATGGCTAATTCAGTTCCTACATGGAAAGTATCTCGAAGACGAACATGTCCACCGGCCTTGCCGAAGAATATTCCGGGCTCAATTTGATCGGAGCAAGGAGGTATATCTGTGTTACTTGGCAGCATTACGGGGCGTTTACCCATTTGGATACCCTTAATACATCCCTTGAAGTAGGTACCCTTCTCCAAATTCACATTCACGAGTAAATCATCCTCATGCTTAACATCTACGCCCCCAATAAATATTGGTGCTTGAAGCGAAACAACTCTGCCATTGTCCTCTAAATCTATCTCTTTTGTATCAGTTTCGTCTACTATAAGTACTCCTTTATGTTGGTTTCTAATAAATTCAACACGATGCCAACGTCCATCGTCATAACGCTCACTGGAGACTATGTTAGCGCTAGCGCGACCACTTCGGAATGCGTGGTGTAACTGAAAATAAATTTATAAGTATACAATTAGGTTGTATCTGTTTTACAACTTACATAACCATTGTTTAAGTACAAAGCAATGAAATCGGTGTGCCTGGCATCGGCCGCATAAAGTAGTAAGCCACTAACATTCTCAGCCTTAAATTCTAAGACGATATCGTAAGACTTCTTCATCTTGGAAGGAATTTGGTTAACTTCGAGTCGTTTGCCTCTTGCCCCAATAAACCTATATCCCGCGTCGTAGTCAACGTCGTATTCGGGATCGATTGGAAGGGCACAAATAGCATCACTAGGCTCTGGTGGAGGTCTAGGTGGCCTAGGTGGCCTCGGTTTCTTAGAAGGTGGTGGTTGAGGAATAGTTGGAGGCATCGTAGTTGGAGCTTGAGTTGTTGTAGTAGCAGGAGTTGTTGTTGTGTATGGTATGAAAGGTGGTATTGCATATGAAGAAGTTGTATGAATTATTTCTGGTGCTCTAGGTGTTGCTATCTCATCTGGAGGTGGAAGAGGCCTAGATGTTTCATAGACACCTGGAACTGGCCTTTCTGTATGAATTATGTCCACTTCATCACCTGGGTAGTACAGCGGTACAGCACTGACGTCGTAATCTTGAAAAAAAAGAGAAAAATCATTAAATTTGTTTAATCATTCAAATAATCTGTTCGATAAATACCATACAAATAGGTACATTAAAATATGAAATTAAATTTTAAGCATCTATTAAGCCTGCTAACTGACCTAAGTTACTGTTTAAAGTCCAAGTCAAAATGAAATATTCTTGAATACTTTCTAGCATTATCATATAAAACAGAAAATAAAAAAATAAAATAAAAATAAAAACTTACCCAAAATATCTGATGGACAACTGTCCAAATTTCCAGACATTCTATCTGTTATATTTGCGAAGTTTACTATTTGGTTATTTAATGTGACGTCACTGATACATCCAGCAAAATACGCTGTGTTGGAAAGAGCACCCTTAACCGGCAAGTAATTCTTTGGTAAGCCACCAAAGTATATAACTCCGAAAGATATAATAAGACGCGGAGGAACGTATGGTGAACTGAAATAAAAATTAATTAAAATTATGGTGCAAAAATCATAAAATTTCCACTTACATATAATCCTCAGAGTCATCAACAGCCATTCTTAATCTACCATTATCATGTGTTACTGTCACCACGTGCCATTCTCCGTCATTATACCGCTTTAATCCCGAAGAAATCTCGTTCATCATACTCCTTAAATTTAGAGTTCCATTCTCAATCGTGAGGCCAATTGAACTGCTTTGATCGTAATTGGTGCTATAAAATATTATACCATCTCTTTGACGAGTTTTAAATTTCAAATTGATATGGAAATTATTATCTGAAGTAACATTAGATTTTTTCGAATAGCCAAACTCTCTCGGTGGGTAAGACAACACTGTTGAGAACTTCTCTGGGCATCCGGCTCTAACACCAATTGCTTTCAAGTGTCGACTTAAATCAACATTTCTTCCAGCAACAGTAACATCATCAATACAACCATCAAAGTTTTTGGAAATAACTTCCGAATGATTTGTTCTTCCTGGATATCCGCCGAAGTACATTTCGTCCGAGATTTTAAGATTCTCTTCAGTACCACGAGATTCTTCCTGATAGACAACTTTTCCGTCGACTTTGAGTAGACCTTTTCGTCCGTCACGCTCTGCCTCAACTTTGTGCCATTGTTCATCATTGAACGATTTTTGTGTGCCGATTGAAACAACATGCTGCCCGAGTTTATATTGGAAGAATACACCACCATCCTTAAGTTCAACGGAAATAAAGTGACGATGTCTACCTGCATAGAACATTAATCCATCTTTAGTTTCCTTAGAAGCCTTAAATCTGAAATGGATGCTGGAACGGGATTTGAAGCTGTACGGTTTGGCATCCAAAACGACATAGCCATTTCCATTGAAACGATATCCGGTGGCGGAAACTTCTTGTGAAGTAAGTTTGTCGCGGAAGTACGCACCATCGGAATTGTCCTGCCCATCTACAAAGTTCCAAAGACCAACTTCTTCATCTCCAATTTTAAGCTCTTCTATTTGCCCCTCAAATGAGCTATATGTTATATCCTCTGGTGGGTTAAAGTCTGGCGGATATCCGCCAACAAAGAGACGGCTATTTTTATCCACATTAAACACCGAATAAGGCCCTGGAAGTGCTTGTTCAACTTCATGGAGCTTTTCAGCACCATTTTCAAGTTCTTCACGAATAATTAGTTTTGCGTTATTTCCTGTACGCTCAACAATCGCTTGATACCATTCACCATCGGCAACATATTTTGAGTTTATTATTTTTTCTGGTCCATTACCCAAATCAATTGTTAGGACTGGATATCCATTCTCAACTTCTAAAGCCATGAAATCCTCGTTTTGACCACGACCAGATCCGGTCTTGTTTTCGTTGCCCAAGTAGAACAGGAAGCCATTTGGCCTGGTGGTGTTGAAAAATGCTGACACCTTCGATGATGTCGCCAAAAGTGGTAATGTTTCCGGAGTCTTCAACTCCAAAACTGTTGTAGGGCGGAATGTTACTCCAACCTTGATACTATTGGCAATTTCTCGAGCCATTTCAATCTGCCGTTTCAATCGTTCTATTTGATCACCAAGCTTGGCACCAGTAGCACTTGTCTCATTCTGTTTCGCAGATAATGTGTTAATAAGTTCCTGAATTTTTGGGACTAAATCTTTCGCACGATCGACCTGGTTCGTAGTTTGCACAATATCCTTGTTTGTAACTTCAACATCTTTTGACATGTTCCTCGCTATTTCTAAGTCTTTTGGCGCTTGTTTTACAACTGGAGCAAGTATTTGAACAGTATCCTGGATATCAATTATAGCGTCTGATGCATTTTCATTTGCTAAGTCCCATACATCACGCTGAGATTGGCTAGGCATCAGCTCTAAAACCCTGTTTTATATAAAATAACAAGTTAAAACATTGTAAGTTCCAAAATAAAGACCATTAAAATATATTTTCATTTAAAACTACCTGATCCTATAAAGTAGTTCTTCCTTATATGAAATTTTCTATTACTTACGCATTAATTTCAGCTAGCTTCTCATCAGATTTCCTAAGCGAATCAGCTATATTATTTACAGTTTCTCCTGATATATTAAGATGTGGTTGGAGTTCTTCCTGCACAGTCATCAAAGCACCTCTAGCATTACTCAGCAGCTCTCTAGCATCACGATCGGCGATACTTGCTCTTTCTTTTACACCGTCGCCCTATTCAAAAATTGTATTAATCCTGATGTAAATAAATAAAATTAAAACCTTACCAATTGAGTGGCATTTCCAGCAGCATACTTAGCATTCTTGACAGCATCCTTAGCAGCCTTAACAGCCTCCACAATTTTACTATAAGCTGTAGCGGCCTTGATCGGGTCTTCGGAAGTAGAAGTAACATTTGAATATTGGTTAGCCAAATCGTCAGCCATTTGCATCAGAGTTTGTGCTTTGTTAGTTGCAAGGTCTAGAATATCTTGGATTTCTTGCGTTTCATCATCGGCCTTTAGAAGAAGTTCATTTAAATGAGTGTTGGTTTCCTTCAGTTCTGAGGCAGTATCATTTAGCATTTCAACATTTCTGTTGATCGCGTCAATAGCAAGATCACCGTTTATTAATATTTTTTCGATATCATTTAGATGTTGCTCTGTTTCTCGCGTCAAGTTAGCTACAGTATCGAACTTTGAGTTTTCAAACTCTTCTTTATTCTTTTGATTGAGATTATCTACGTCTTGACTCTTATTTATAGCCGCTATGCTCCACTTATGAAGATCTTCTAATTTGTCGCTGAACTGACCAATCTCTGTCTTTAGCAAATCTAATCCTTCTTGTTGCCTTTTTACAGGAAGAGTAAACAGTTCAATTTCATAAAGCAATTTTGTTGATTTATTATGCTGATCAGTGGAAGGACCCAGGTCTATTTCCATAGAATCGAGCTCTTTAAGAATTCCTTCTGCTTCAGCAATAGCATTCTCTGCAATAGTATTCACAGAGGTATCAAAACTGCGGGACAGATGCTCGACTTCCATGATAGTATTTTTTACGTTGCCGTTGACCAATCTGCTTTGATCCAACATATCGGAAGCGTCCAAAAGAAGCTTGTCCGCATTAGCACAGCTCTCCTTAGCACTTTGTTCAGCATACGAAACCTTTTTCGCCAAATTTTTGGAGTCCATTTCCAAGCTTTCAATCTCTTGACGTGATGGATTCAAGTTAACTCCTTTCGGATCTAGGGCTTTCACTAAAGGCGCTATCTCGTCAGCGAGTTTGTTATAATAATTCAGCTTTTGATCAGTGAAATAGGCAAGAGCAACAGATTGGAAGTCGCCTATTATAGGTGCAAGTTCACCCTGAAGGCGATCAGTAACATCTAATAAGGCATGATGACAAGGATCACACTCAGAACAGCCCTCATCTTTAATTAATACCCAACGGTGTGGACAAGCGTCACACTTTTCACCTATAACACCGGGCAAACACTCGCACTGTCCGGTAAGTGCATTGCAACCAAATCCTCTCGAGTATCCCTTGTTGCATCTGCATGCTAAAATTTTTATAATAGTACTACCTTTCTATTTAAATTTAATATTAATAGTTGCTACTTACGAACGCATCCATCAGCAGTATAATTCCAATGATCTACGGCACAACGATCGCACTGTCTTCCTGTTACGCCAGATTTACAAGCACAATCGCCAGTATGGTCGTTACATTGAGAACTATTTGATGCGACTCCACAGTCACATGGTCTGCACCCAGTTCCAGAATCGTACCCATAGTGATCAGGCTCACACTGATCACAACGCATTCCTATAACATTTTGATGGCAAACACACGTTCCAACGTATGAATCACACTCAAGGGTTCCAAGCTCTTCGCAATCGCAACTCTTACAGTCCTTCAATTTGATAGCATCACCGTAGAAGCCAGGAGCACAAAGATTGCAGGCTCTTCCATAAGTATTATTCAGACACATTAAACATTCTCCAGTTATTGTGTCGCACGCACCTGGTTCCTCTGGATTTATATTTCCAGAACATTCACAAGGTTTACAAACATCGCCAAGTTTCTCTGGTTGACCATAGAATCCAGAAGCACAACTTTCGCATCTGGCTCCGGTATAACCTGGTCTACATTCACAGTGAATCTCATTTCCAGCTTCAGATATTTCACAGCTTGTTGCAAAACTTTGAAAAGATATTAATATTAAGTAAATTATAGTATTTAAACTACTAGTGATAGAGCTTACTTGTTGGTATCGTAGGGTAGTGGACATGCGCATATCATACAATCGTGGGGAGTTCCGTATGTGGCATTACCGTGATATCCTTCAATACACATTTCACAGTGATCACCAGTCGTAAAATGTTGGCAATTCTGAATGGCAATAGAAATAAAAAATTCATTTTAACAGTATTTTGAATGAGGTGCTTCAAATTTTTAATTTAAGCATATGGTGCCATCATGGAATAGTGACAATACTCGCTGTTATCTACTGTTCTAATATAACATTTACTGATGCCTATTATTCAACATTAATTGTTATTTATATTTATTTTATTAATATAACAAAAAAAATCTAATTTTATAGAACAAACATCTTTGTATAGACGTGTGTTTCTTATTAAACCATGCTGTGCTGTACTGCTGAGTCTTATAGCATGCAAATTTCAAAAACGAATTTTAATTTAAACCAGTGGTTTGGCCAATTTAAAAGTTATAAACTTCCGCAATATTTTTAAAATTCTTATAAAGGTTTATAGTATCCGGAGCATTCAATCCAAAATTTCTTAAGATCCAATTAAGAGTTGAAAAGGAGTTAATTTTTTGCCTTAAAGTTTTTTATAACCATTCTAAAAATAATTGTAACCACTTACTTTACATATTCCAGTATTACAATCGCAGATATCAGCATGTCCATTGCATTGGCAGGGAACGCAGTATCCTCCATTAGGCCCATCCGGATCGCGATAGTATCCAGGAGCACAATCTTCGCATGAAAATCCAGTGTACCCAGGAGGACAGTAGCACTTTTCAACAGGCAACGCTTGATACAAATTATAGTTCTCCTCATCCTCATCTGCCATCGTCAGATAGACATCCGAAAGCAAACTGATGACTGTAAACTCCCAATAGCTTGCTCTTATATAAATACCCTTTAAATCTCGCAGGACCATCATGAACTCTGCCCTGGTTACAGGTTTCTTATCATAAGTTTGGAAGTTACTCTCAATAATTTGAACCGATCCTCTGAAATTCTGAGCACTTGCCGGTTGTTCGTAACTTTGGTGGAACAAGACATTGTCTTTTCCTTCTAAAATAACATCAGGGGCAAGAATGGCTTTTCCGAATGGTCCTGTTGTATAAAATAGGGTATAGACTAAATGACCTCCATAGGAAGTGAGATGGTTATTCTGGTTAAGCAAATAGTCTAATACTCGGAAGTAAACAAAAGCATCAGCTTCCTCATTCAGGGCAAAGTCTGCCTGGATGGTTGTTTCGTTCACAATATAATCTTCTGCTGAGATATACCACGGAATACTCGTCATTCCCTCTTTAAACCAAACATCATGAATAGACGTATTTCGCATCATACTAACATTGAACAATCTCAAGTGTGCACTCTCACATCTGTTGGTCTTTCCGAAACAGAAACACTTGGTACATCCATCAGGATTTGATGCTTGAAGATTGTATGTTCCATCAGCGCACATGTCGCATCGTCTTCCAATCACATTCGGTTTGCAAAAGCATCTTTCGTCAACTTTATCGCAAATTTCATAAGTTGTACCAGCTGTGTTACAGTCGCAACGCTCACAATGAGGGAATTTGAAAAATCCATTAGAACACATATCGCAAGTCCTTCCCTCGATATTTGTGCGACACTCACAAGCTCCACTGTGAAGATCACACTGAAGGTTGCCGTTCTGAACCCCAAGTCGGTTGCAGTTGCATTCCTCGCAACCAAGAAGTTGATGGAATCCGAAGGTGAAAGGCTCGCATTGATCGCACTGTTCACCAGTTACATGGCGAGGACAAACGCAGACCCCAGTATCTTTTTCACAAAGAGCTGTTTGCGGACAGTCGCATAGTTTGCATTCAGGGAACCCATAGTACCCAGTTCGACATGCGTCGCACTGCCTTCCAATCACGTTAGGCTTACATTGGCACTGACCTCCGAAAGGATCACATTCAAAACTGGTGGAGCCCTCGTAGTCGCATTGGCAAGGAAGTGCTCCGTTGTTGTAATCGGACGTTAAGGAGAAAACTGCCTTCTTACAAAACTCACTAACATTCAACGGGATGTAGAAGTGATCTTGACCACACTTTTGAATGAATTCTTTCGTCTGATCAAATGTTTCCTCTTCCAAAAGATCATCGTGGTACTGATCTACAGGGACAAGCATGACGTAGTCAAGCCATACACCCTTGGGACGATTATTCTAAAAGAGAAGGAGTTAAGCTACATATTTAAAAAGGCTAGAGAAATGCTTTCGAGCGTACTGTTAAGGTAAATGTGAACTCGTCGTCTATGTCGAACCACCACGTTGATGCACCGTGCTCAGGACGTATAATTCCCCGACAGCCAGAACTAGAAGGACAGTGCATGACATCGAATCGTCCTTCGTACTGTTGCTTTCCAGCTTCAACCCGGAAAGGAATAGCAAACTTAGGATGGTTTGGCTGATAGTACTTTATAATAATCACATAACGACCTGGTGTTGTAATATTAGATCTAAAATCAATGAATAATTACCGATTACAATTAAAGGAATTGAGTATAAAGTAGAGAGAATACAAAAATGTACTATTTCTATAAATATCGGCATTACTTCTTTTAAAATGATAATAAAATATGCATAATAACATTAATAAAACCATTGATTCAAAAAAAAATTAATTTAGAACATTTCAATTTTTAGATTACTTTAAATTAAATTTAAATTTCCACTAAAAGTTTTTGGTTCAACAAATCAGGAATTTCGACATTTTTAAAGGTCATGTAATGGACTATAAAAAGACAACTACTTCAAAAGTCGTGTTCTACTTATTTTCATAAAAATCGTACAATTTGTGGAGCTTTATAGTCATCTTACCTTATTTCAAGACTAGCATTAGAATGGTCCAAGTAAATAAGTTTAAGAGAATCATCATTTGTTGAATAAGGAGGTCGTACAGTTGCAATTCGGTGATCATGATCATGTTCAACTTCAATCTGTGGAACAATATATTTGTTAAACTGTTTTAATTTTACTTTTGCTACAAACCTTTTTAGAATCTGGAACAATCCTGAAAGTTGAGTTAACACATTTTAAGTCTTGCATCACACAAACAGGACTTGGTCTTATATAGTCCACGGACCATTGTTCAACAGGAATTGCGGTAACAGACAGAATTCCAACTTGCCCAAAGTCTTCATGATCATGCTAGGGAGAGTAAACATATTAATAATAAATAAAATTTCGATTTTATCTTCAAAATTACATAAACTTCAATGATGCGAAGTTGAGTTAAGTCAAGGAAGAAAACTTTTTCACGAGACTCTTCATCTATCACAGGTTGTCTGCACGGCGTGGTATATAAGCACGGATAAAGTGTGGCTGCACCAAAATCGGATTCCATTTCAGGAACTCGAACTTTCACGTAATAGGTGTCTGGCAGAGCCCTGTCTGTTATATAGTCGATGACCACAATATAACGACCTGTATGAGGTATATCGGCAAAGAATTTCAAACTTCGCTGAGAGTCAGTAATAAGTGGCACATTTCTGGGATATTCAATAATCGACAGATGTTCTGCATCTCCATACTTTTCAACGGGTCCCAGAGCAATATCGTTTTCAAATATGTATGGATCAATCGATGGTTTAAATCTGCAGATTGTTTTCGAATATTTTATAAAATTCACTTAAATTTTTGTTGTTTGAATTATGGAAAATCAGAATAATACTTACTCTGCAACAGACGGGTATTTGTAATGTCTGCAAAGATCCAAATTTCCCAATTCACAAGGATTCTCAATTTTTCTTGTTAATATTGAAGCTTCATAATAAGCAGCTGGTAAAAGCACAAAGTAATCCTAAAAAGGTCCAAAGAATTTATAAATTCATGTTGCTACTTATTCTTTGGTATTATAAGTAAAAAGTAAGACTTACCAACAAGACATGTTTGTCAGTTTTAATACTGATTGTATACCTTCCTGGATCTGGATCAAGAACTATTGGGGATGGTTTCAATCCTTTAGGACCAGAAACAGTAACGAACTGAGGATATGTAGTAGGTTTGAATAAAACCTTAGCGCTAAACAAAATGAGAACCATTCAAATAAACCAGTACGCAACTTAAAAAGTCGTTTGCTTACGTTTGATCTACTTCAAGAGTATTATCCGATGTCACCAATATATTAGCTGTAATGTTTTTGTTTGTTGGATTAACATAGCGAATTACCATACGATAAACAGATGATTTAAAAACAGTTACTTCGTTAATAACTTCATTTTGAATATCAGAAAAGACCGCATAGCCTTTTCCACTAAACCCAGGGAAATCGTCTTCAATATACTGATATCGAACTTGCGTGCCAGAAGGAGTGTACCCGTCCTCATACTCGAACTGGAATTGGTACAAAGTTGGGAAATAGTGGGTGGTCAAGGGTTGTGTACATTTCCGGCCAGTCACTCGAGGATGGCACGAGCACTGCCCACTGATTTTATGGCAAACAGCGCTGCGAGATCCGCCGATGTCGCAAGAGCAGTCTTTGCATCCAAACAAACTACCGCCAAATAAATCGTAGGATCCGTCCTTGCACTCTTTGCACTGTCTACTTTCTACAGATGGTTTGCAGGCACACTGCCCGGATTTAGTGTCGCATGTATCGAGGGAGCCAATAGTACCATCCAGATAGCAATCGCAAACTTCACATCCTTCAGGATTCGTTATATTCAAATTCCAATAAAGAGGTTTACACTGATCGCATATGCGTCCAGTAACCCTTTCTTTGCACTGGCAAAGTTCTCCTGCAGGGACAGAACCACAGCCAGCGAATTTGGCTATCACTCCAGCAGGGTCACAGTTGCACTCCTCACAAGCAGGGAAATTGTAGAACCCTTCCTTGCACGCATCACAGTTTTTGCCGTCGAAATTCGGATGACACAGACACTGTCCATCTGCGTTGCAGGAAATACCTTCGGTTCCGTGCGTGTCGCAGTTGCAAGCTACACAATTTAAATGATTTAGAATTTTAAAATGAAAGCAAAATTTGGTTCTTACATAAACATTCTGGATAAGAGTAGTAGCCAGCGCTGCAGTGGTTGCACTGTTTTCCAGCAAAATTATGAAGACAAAGGCATTTTCCAGTTGCATCACAAGTTATTGAAGTACTGCCAAGGGTCGAACAGTTGCAAGGTATGCATTCTGGATAGTTATAGTAGCCAGGTAAACATTGGTCGCAACGTGGTCCACCGTATCCTTCCCGACATAAGCATTTTCCATTATCCTTGTTGCAAATTTCTGATTCTGTTCCTCGAAGATCACAATCACAATCTAAGGACAAAACATAGGATTAAAAGACAAATACGTTTGATATAAAAAATATAACTGTAACAGTTTAAAAATTTAAAATGTTTAGGTTTTATAAAAAAATAAACTAAACAATATAAATGTTAAAAATTACTTACATTTACAGGTCGGGTATGAGTAGTATCCATCCTTACATCGTTCACAATTTTTACCACCGAAATTACTCAGGCATTTACACTGTCCACTTTCAAAATCACAGTCATTGCTGATCGATCCCACCATGTTACACTCGCATGCTAATAAAAAATAAGTCATTAATTGCAAAGTTTTAAAATCAATATTTTCAAATTCATTAAAGAGTTCATTATCATTCATTACCCTATCTTAGTCTCATTTATAAAAGTTTAAAATTTGTTTAACATCACTAATCAATAGATGGGGATTTAACTACGTTAACGTAAAGCCTTTCATTAATTTAACATGTCTTCAGTTAAGCTGAACAGATAAATATTAGCAAAACAAATCCTATGTAAGCAAAAATTAATTGTGAAATTGCAAGGTCATCTAAAACTTAACTATGGGAAAATTTAACCGATTTAAAGCTGAGCAAAGTTTGGATGATGTGCTTAAACGTAGCCTAAGCTAGGTTTAAATGCTTTCATAGTCAAAGTAAAGTTTAGTCACTATAATAAGTAGTCATGATCATTAATCATTACCTTTACATTCCGGAAAATTGTAAAATCCTTCAGCGCACTCCTTACAGTAGTGACCAGCAAAGTTTGGTTTACATGGACACTCCCCATTTTGAGCCTCACAGTGATATCCATCAGTGCCATTCAAATTGCATTCACATTCGCGACAATTGGGAAAACCGAAGTAGCCATATGCGCAAGAATCACAATACGGCGGTTGGAACTCCTTTCGGCACTCACAAACTCCAGTTTCTTCTGCGCAATTACCAGTTGAATAGAAGTTTTCACAATTGCACGCTATAATTTAAAAAACATATAAGTAATTCCTCATTTCTTAAAGTTAAAATTTTCTTACGTTTGCAGACATCTGTTTCATTCCAGTGCTTTCCATAAGGCCTGTAATATTTGGGTTTACATTTGTTACAGTTGATTCCTTGGGTATTGTGCTGACAATTCTGGCATACTCCACCACCTTCATAATTACCATGAATGTCTAGAGACAACCCTTTGATGTCTACATCTTCATCGTATATGCAGACATTTGAGTGACCGAAGCAGTTGCAAGCTAGAAGTATAAATTTGTTATTTTTTAAAATCATACTAAGAGCGCTTTCTTACGTTCGCATTCAAAAGGCCAAGCTTTAGTATTCTGTCTCCATTTCTTCTGTTCGAATCCTGGACAACATTCGTTGCACTGAATTCCGCAGGTTCTATGCTGACATCGACACGCTAAAATTCTTCTCGCACTCTTCGGATCCAAAACATCGCATGTATCAGCGTGACCGTTGCACATACATCGGCCTCCAATGGAGATGTCCTTGATCGAGTAAAAGTACTATAAATAAGATAAATAGATTGGTTATTTAAGTCTCCAAATTCAGATAATTTCACTTTGTACCCGTCTCGTAACAGTATGATCCTGCCTTGCCACAGACATCAAATGACCCAACAAATTCTTAGTCCTCAATAACCGAATTCGAACATTTGTTGCTCGTGTCCACTCCTGCAGTACTGATGAATTGAAGTAGTTATTTGCAGAAGGTCTGTTGTTAAGCAACATGACTGGAATCTAAAATTTAGTACTAAGTAAAATTGTCTAAAATATTATATATTTAGCTAAACCTCTCCGTTTTCCAGTGGGACAATTTTTGAATACTCGGTAGTGCAAATAACATCGTTATCGTTCGAAATAGGATACAAACTTTCTTTTCCAAAATATGTCTCGCAATCCGATGGCGTGTCTGAAAAATGTTGCCAAGCTGTCCAGGTTTTTCCATAATCGCTCGATTTTTCTAAGGTCCATAAGCCAGGACGAGGCGAATTACCCATACGAATGAAAAGATAGGCTACATGGAATTCCTAAAAATTGTTATTTATGTACATCTCAGTGTTTTGAACACATATTTATTACTGTATTTAAAACTTAAGTACTTTTGTATGCACTAATTTCAAACTAACTGCCAATTGCTGCAATTTGCAAATTTTTGGTTCAGTATGAGGATCAGATATATTATGATAAATTATTTTCAAATTACTTAGTTTTGAATTAAGTAGAAGATATATAAAATTTGTATTCGTACTAATCCTTCATCATTTCATCATTTTTTAAGAAACCTTAAAATAAATTAATCATCATTAAAATTATTTTAAGGTCTCTTAATAATTGCTTCATAAAAAAAAAATTGAAAAGTGCACTTAACCAAATACAAATTGGGCAGTTTTTTAGAATATGTTTCTAAATTATAATTTATTGTTAGTTTTCTGTTTAACTTCTTATTAGTTTCCTTTTCCCTACGAGCAAAAAATTTTTAATAGTCACGACTCACGACAACATGAGTCGACTCAAATAAAATGAAATAAAAGGATTAAGACTTAAGACTATAAGTCTAAAATATATTTCTAAAAGAAATTGTAATAGGCACATTAGAAATTCTTACAGTTTGCTTAACACTATCAAAATTGAAGAATATTGAGCAGTTTAGCCCACTCGTCGAGTACAATGAAGGGGTCAACTTAAAAGATGGCCCTTTTCTCAATTATCACCGAAAAACCCATTCCGACTCATTGTGTTGCACAAAACTAGTTGCTGCGAAAGTCTTATCATTCTTCCACTCGTAAGCTTTCTCAACATAAAACCGAAGAAATGGAGCAATGACTCCAAAATCCCGCCACAATGGGGGATTTTATCAAAATAACTTCCGCTTCAAGATCAGAAAAGTTATCACCGTCGCAGCGCTATCAATAAGAGGAAAGCGAAGCCGTTAAAAAACGCCTCCCTTGTACAGCATAAAATCACGTCTAGCATAAGTTTTATGAGTCTTGAAGTAGCATAGCGACAATGAATTTGCTGTGATTCAATTCCATTAGCAGACAATTGCTGCGGCTGAGAGGATCTTCATTTTAAACGCTGACCCAAGTGAAATTTAAGACTCATAGAAGTCACAGTCGAAGTTAGTCGACGTGCAGACAACACAGACTCGATGAATGCTAGAAACAGATCTTTCTGTGAACTCTGGGAGGCGATGGGGCAACGGGGCAACCGGACAAGGGGCGATTCCTTAAGTGCCCCAGAAATGAAACATGAGGCTCATAGAGCGATGCTAATGAATATGCGGTAGGCACCAAATGAGAATGTTTGCATTGCGCTTCATAATCGTGCGTTATCACGTTCGCTTTATGGAAATAGATTTGCTCGATAAATAGACTAAGGCGCTTGGCTAGCACCGCGCTAGATTCACTTACTTGGCCAAAATCAATAGTCAAATTGACTTCGTTGTATTTCATGCCCCTCGAAAGAGGAGGACTCTGCCACCAGGTTTCCTTGCCGTCGATAGCATTCTCCGGCGGATGGTGCTTATCTGGAATTGATGGGTCACACACGTCGCAAACCTGCAGAAATATAATAGTACTTAATAAGAAATTCCGCGATAAAGCTGTATAAACTTAGAAATACAAATATTAAAACTAGAAAAATTAAAACCAATATTAGCTTAACTCTAATCGCCATTTAAATATTAAAAATCTCTAGTTCTAGCTCACCTGCCCCTGGATGACTGAATAAAAGTCGCGATCGTTTTCAGTATTCGCTCCGGTAAGTTTACAATAAAGCTCAGGTCCATCGGTGCCTTCACCACAAGTTGCTGTGGCGTAAATCTTTCTTCCGGTAGCCAAATTGAAGTAGGGAGGAGTTAGTTCCGCGTAAGATAATCCCAAAATTTGTCCCAAAATAACTCCTAGAGTGAGCAAAATGGGCCCAAACCTATTTTGGTTTTCGTTGGGCCCCATTTTGACTGGGGTGTGGTCCCACTTAAACAATTAACAACACAACTTTTTTTCACTTAGAAATTCTGTTAATTACCTCTCCTTAAAAAACTGCACTATATTCACTTCACTATCCCAAAACAATAAAACCAATATCTTACATTTCCTTCTGACCATCCACCCGTCCTGGACGGTCTGCTTCACGTTACTGATTTTCGGATCTTCAAATAGTTTCAACTCTAAGCACAAAACCGCCTTCGCTTGACTCACTTCCTCGAGAAAATGCCGCCGTAAACTCCTCTGCCTCTCTTTGAAGAATGTCTTCAAACACACACAAGAAGCTGATAAGACTTTTGTGTCTGGATTAATTTAGCACCCAGCGCTAGCCGTCCTAGCTGCTCGCTCACAGCTCTCCAGGCTAAGACCCCCACGCAGCCGGTCAAGAACGTTTACCGAAAATTCAAAGAAATTTCATTGAGAACGGCCGCGGCGGCAGGAAGATGTCTCGGCCCAGTCTCAAGAAACTGTTGCCTTCTATTCGAACTGGGCTCAAAGGAATGTGTAAAAAAAAAAATTAAAAAAAAAACGTGAATGCCGACAACCAACCCGGTCCAGGATGACCGCCGGCACCGTGTCTGTTCACGTTAGCATCTTCGCCTCGATCTACCTGCGAATCTTCAACCCCTGAGAAACACATGGACTGAGATACCCGAGGCAGTCGATCGATCAGACGATCTTGTGGTTTCTTTGGTGAAAAAGCGGCAGCCGGGCACCGATCTCTTGAAGAGCTCTTAATGAACGCATCGCTGATAATTAGAATTAATTGATGGCTCCTCTTTTATTTACGAAATATGTGTTGCTCCAAAATACATACCATTTCTATTTCAACAATTTTATCCTTTAATATTTAGAAATAAATTCCAACAAAAATAGCATTATCCTCCAGAAATTGATTATTTTGCTTTGAAAACAATTTAGTAGAACAAATTCACTGCAATATCGTACTCCACTACTAATAGAGAAATCTAATAGGTAAGCTATGATTTATTTACAATTTACAAGTTTACATATCCTCTTCATTTGATCTATTTTTACGAATTCGTTTTTTTTTTCTTTTGCAATCTTAAAACTGGTAAAGGGTAGAAAATATTTTAATTTTAATTAATTTAATTTTAATTTTTTATTAAAACACATAATGGATTTTTTTTCCGATATTGCTTTTTTAGAGCTCTGCTAATTCTGCGAGTCAACATTCTTTTGCCAAAGTTTTCAATGACATTTTTACAAAACATTTCTTTGATATTAAATTACTGAACCGATCTTAGTGAAAAAACTACCACTACAAAATTACTATTATTTTCCCTTAGTGACGTTCAGCAAAATTATTTTCCCATACTTTAAACTTGATTATGGGTACCATTTTCATACAATTAACAATTTGTATTGTATAATCGAAGGCAAGCAAAGCGGTGGGCACAACTAGTTCTAAAAGCCGTAGCCACATACCTTTTTTAAGGGAAACATAAAACTTCTGATGTAATTAATTTAAGCTAAAACATTTTTATTTCCATAAAGGGAGACAATGAAATTAAGCGACATTTGTTTGGGCGGTCTCAGTTGAAATGTGATCCTTAACAACATGACCCTTATTTTTGGTAATGATCTCCTTCATTCCATAGAACCACTCACCTGCAAAATAAATTAGCAAATTATATGAAGGCTTTATCACCCGTAGCAGGTTCCTACCAATCTTGGTATTTTGTAAGCAATCCTTAAACGCATCACAGCCCTCCATACTGCTCAGAACCCCAAAAACTGACAAGTCTGCTAAATTGGGATACTTTCCACCCATGAATTTTGTCTTTTTCATCTCCAGGGCTTCGGTCCACTTGTCCAGAGCGTCGTACATGTGCGAGCGGACGTCGTCAGACAGTTGATGCCTTTTCTTCAGCCTCTTGGCGATAAGCCACATCGCCATGGCTCCAACGTAGACCATCATGTCTCGCTCCCATTTAGGGAAATAAACGTCCCATTCGCCAGCTTCTGAAAACCATTCGAAAGTCCTGAAGGCCTCGGCGCGGGTTCTGTACACATTCGGAGAGATTAAATGAACTAGATGAGTGTCAGCCCAGCTCCGCCACTTCCTTTCCTCACTGAAAAAGTAAAATTTAAATATTGTTAAATGTTGAGTTCCTTGAAGCGTCTACAGCGAGAGAATTATTTGAAGGCAGATTTTATTTCAGCATTTTAAAAAAGTTTCATAGTCGTTTAATCGGTTACCTTAAGAAATTTAAAATACAGACATTTTATTATTTAATGCGGATGTTATGAAATATACTGCTGCTAATTCTTATTTATAGATCAAATTGCTTCATTGAATCCTGAATAATCCGAAAGTAAAATTTACAAAACAAAATTTTATTAGCAGGAAATTCTCGAAATTTTGTAACGAATATAGTCGAATAGACTAGGTTTCTTTTTTCTTAAGGAGTTTACTCTTTTCCTATTTATTTCATTACTACGACGACGCAGGCTACAAGTCAAAGCACTTACTCAATTTCTTCCTTTTTAATAGTTTTAGAAATGTTGTCCTGGAACATGAGGAAATACTTGTTCATGACGTCCTCCTTCTTTTTCCCGCTGTCGTCGAAGAATGAGATCTTGGGATAGAACTTCGCCAGCTCCCCAATGTCCTGACTAGTATCATTCATGAAACTCGCTAGAATCGAAACAATTGTGCTGGAGTCCGTCAACTGGACGTACTTCCCGTCAGAGCACTTTGCCAACAGCATAGGAACCTTTTTGTACTCGGACCACTTTAGGTCCTGGCGCAAAACCGCGTCAACCTCAACTACCGAATAGGACAAACCCAAGAAATCCAGAGCGGCTCGAACTTTGCAGCAAAAAGGGCATGTCTGGAACTGGAAGAGCACCAGCTCCAGGCCCGTGTTGTCCCTCGAATTAACGATCTTTTTGGTAACTCTCACATTTGGGAGAGTATTCAGCAGGGCGGGGGGCATCTTTTCATGTATCATATGATCTGTAGCTGACTTCTCATAGAACGAGTTGTACAGGGAGTAGGCTGTCCCCGTCGCGGCTCCGAGTCCTGCTCCCAGCAGCGCTAACTTGAGAGTGCTCGCCTGCCTGGGCCGCGCTGCTGAGGTGTGACACCGAGCAAAATTGGTCTGGCATATTTCAGATTTAGTTTTAGTGACCGCGCGAATTATAAGGCGAGGTATAGCACCGACTCTGTACGATGACATTCCCTAAATTAGCAGCAATTCTAGAAATAATCCGAAATCCGAATCCGATAGCAGAGCCGGCAGAACGTATTTTGACAAACACTTGACAGTTCTTATTTTTTTTAGAAGTTGTCAAGAAATGAGTGTGAAGTTGTAAGGATTTATGTGGCATTCAATTCCTGAATATTGAACATTTTAAAATACTTCTTGATTTAAGTGATTCGTGCAGCATGGAGTGTACGCAAATTCAATTTTTTTTTTTTTTCAAATAAATGCGTTTTAGAAATGAAGAATTAAAATATTTTTCTTAGTACAGTAACAGACAAAAGTGTGTAAATTGAGAAAGAGCATTAACTTTCATCATTCGAGACCAACTTCATTGCTGTTACCGCCGATTTTGGATTGTCATTTTGAGCAAATTGTGGTCGTACGTTTTTGTTTGCTCCCTTGAAAACTATTTGCAAAAATGATTGAAAACGTGAATTTCCCTGAGTACAATGTGCCCGGCGTTGTAAAGCATGACTTCTACCCCTACGAGTCCAATGGAGGGTATGTGATTAAATAAAGTAATAACAAAAATTTAGTCAATTTCCTTCCGAAGGAGCGTTGTGGCTATCGCTGGAGATGACTTCGCTGTAATAGCGGCCGACACTCGGCTGAGCAGCGGCTATTCGATCCACACCCGGAAGCAGAACAAGCTCTTCAAGCTGTCGGACAAGACCGTGCTCGGGTCTTCTGGCTGCTGGTGCGATAGCTTGGCTCTCACGAGCTTGGTCACGGCCAGGATGCAGATGTACCACCACCTGCACCAGAAGGTCATGTCCACCAACGCGGTGGCCCAGATGCTTTCTATCTTGATGTACCACAAGCGATTCTTCCCGTATTATGTGTCCAACGTGCTGGCGGGCATCGACGAAAATGGCAAGGGGGTCGTCTACAGCTATGACCCCATTGGCCACTGCGAGATGACCACTTACAGGGCTGGTGGCTCCGCTGGAGCTCTCCTGCAGCCAGTTTTGGACAATCAGATTGGCTACAAGAACCAGGAGCTCGCCGAAAAACCCCCAATCACCCAGCAGCGCGCCATCTCCATTATTACAGACACGTTCATCTCGGCCGCCGAGCGCGATATTTACACCGGCGATGGGGTCACTATTAACATTATAACAAAGAATGGAATCGAAGTGAAGGAAGTTCAACTACGAAGGGATTAGAGAAGTTTTTTATTATAATACTGAATTAAATTCTTATTCTCACTTATGGCGATCTTTTATTTAATTCCCGCAATAAGATCCCTGGAACTTTCAAGTATTCAATTGCTCTGAAGGAAAAAATGAGCATGGTTTCTTGCAAATTTGAAGGAGGCTTTCTCTTTTCTATTTCATTTTTAAAATTTTTATCAGGAGAAAAATTGTATCAGGAAAAATATTTATCGGCGCAGACAGAAGATATACATATACATACAATAGTTTTTAATGGATTAAGCCAACTTATACTAAATATTAGGGAATGCAATCTCGTTCTCGCGAGATCTCGGCCTTTTTTAGCGAGATTGATCTCGGACGAAAAAAGGGCGAGATCTCGCGAGTTTAACGAGATTGCACTAGAGCATAAAAACGTCTTATTCGAAGCGCGGACTCACGTCTGACACGGACGGAGTTGCGATTTGTCGGTTTCGTTCGGTGCGTCTGACTAATTGGTATATTTTGTTAATTAATCTGTAATATCTAATGGATCTACTAAGTAGATATAGTTTTATTTAATTGATAATAATTTCTCAGTTTAATAGTCAACTCAACTTAGATAATAAGTTTCATTTTTTTTTGACTTCTCGTTGTTTTGTTTGTTATAAAAGAACTATTTTATTACTGAAAGATTTTTGTTTGATATTAGAAAAGAAAACTGGTTGTTTCTTTCATTTGTTATTTGATAGATACGTACGTCAAAGTTTATTACTTAGAAGTTTATTAAAAAATTATAGACAGATACGTTAAACAATGTTTGATGCATAAAAGTCTATTGAAAAAATTCGTGGAAATAAATGTTTATCTTATAATACTTATAATTTTGATTATTTTCTTCCTAATTTATTCAAATATTGTGATTATTTGCAAAAAAATCACACAAAACTGCCAATCTCGCGAGATCTCGAAATTGGCGAGATTTCGCAGTATTGTTATTCATAAACTCGCGGGATCTCGCTTGAGCCCCAATCTCGCGAGATTTGCATTCCGTACTAAATATGTATGCAAAATCTTATTAAAATTTCATTTCAAATACCCGAATGTCATATAAATTCCTACAAGAATGTAGGCCTGAGAGCAGGTTACGAGAATTCCTATTTGAAATGCCTGTAAAGCGTCTTATATAATAAAATCATAAAATAAATTACATCCAGATAAAAATGCCGAATTGTTATCAGTTTGGAACACCACAACATTCTGGGATCGGAATTACGTAAGTAAATCAAAAATTAGCTCAGATAATACTATAAAGTATCTCTAAAGCTGGTACTACAGTTGTTTACTTTAAGCAATTTTAATTTGTATTTCTTGTATTATCCAAAGACACATCATTATGAAGAAGAAAGCAAACTTTGAAATCAAATTTCTAATACGGTATCATAAATTCATCCCGACTTAAAAATTATATTGTCGAGAAAAACAACAGGCCCTGACTTTTGTCATTGCGATTTGATTTCAAATTTTGCAGTATTAACTAAAAAGCATTTATCTTACATTTCTTCCCCACGTTTGCTTCATTAATTAATACTATTAAGTAAAACTAATCAAAAATATTTATGTCTTTAATTTACAGTATTATTAATTAGCAGTAATTTTTAATATGTCGCAAAAAAGATATGCTATCTCCCTCTAAAATTTTGTAGAATTTTAAGTACAATATTAGGTTGAAGTAAAACATAAACAGTCTTTTGAAACTGAAAACATTTTCTTGTTAATTTAAAATAAAGATGTGATGCATTTATTTTTCATTACTCATGCACAAAGAATGAGGTCTTTAATTGTCGTAGGCAGTGGCGGACGAAGGTTAACGGGGACCCAGAGAACCTTTCCTTTCTAGGCCTTTAATATATGTTTTTTTCTAATCGTACATAATATTTCGATTCCAAGAATAACGCATCTTCTTCAAAGAAAACTTTAAAAAATGAATGGCCTTAAAAAATCCCTAGGGATCTCCAACGTTTTAGATACTTATATTTTTCTGTTTATCTAAACTTAGCCAATGTATTCAAGAAATTAAACTTCAATTTCTTTTGTGCGAAATATTACTTCGTTCGGTTAAGAAATATGGCCTCCTCCAGTTCTTCTTCAAATGTTATATATATAAAATTCGCCACTAATAGTATTTGTAGCTTCATGATCGTCGAAGGTTTAGTGATATTTTCTTTCAGTTTCTGTAAATGCTATATTCGTACGAAATCAACCTAAGATTTTTGAAATTGGTGTAAGCACCAAATCACTTAATTACATATCAATGATTGCCTACAAAAAAATTTATGAGGCTTTAACGTCAGTTTTAAAAAATACACCCATTTATCCAAAATAAAGATATTGCATGTTAAGACTTTGAAAATTGAGTTCTATTGCAAAAATCTAGTTGAATTTAAGACTATTAGTTCGTTATACATAATTGGTTATCATTAACGTATAAAGTTAAAGATTAGTTAGTATTAAAGCTAGATTCACCATCTTTAAAATTGACCATTAAATATGAAATCAACAATTCTAAGAAACACCATGTACCCACTTTTTTTTAAGATTTTAATGAATTTCAGCATTAAAAGCCCACCATTTAAGATCCACCCTATTAGCATTCTAAATTAAAAAAATTAAAAAAAATAAATTTTGGTACTTACGGAGAACCTAATTCATACAACAAAAAAAAAAAAGAATCATCAAAGTCCTACCACGCATTACGTGGTCGAATTGATAACCTCCTTTTCTTATAGTCGGTTAAAAAAGAAGACATATGGAGTAAGAAAAAACCAAACTTTTATTTGTTTATGTAAAATCATATTTAAATTGGATTGTATGTCCGGGCCCTCCTTTATTGAATTTATCTATTATATCATCAATGTCCAAAGAAGTTGCTGTTTTTATATATAGATAAAATGGCCAAGGTTTTCAGTCGTCGGTCATCATTGATCTAAAATAATTTTTAATTAGTTTGAATTTTGAAAAAATTCTGTCATACGGGGCCACAGAGACACAAATTGTTATAAAATATTGTAGGATGATAGAGGTAAGGAATGAATTTATGCGATAGTATTAATAATATAAAATTTTGCTGATATCACTATGGGGCTTCCAGTCGAAAGGACCTGGGATGGATTCCCCTTAGTCCGCCACTGGTCGTGGGCATCAATTTTACTTTTCCACACCCTGCCTCCCCCATTATCATGCAAAAAATATTACATTAGAAACTCAAATTTAATGTAAACTGAGCTTTTATTAAGAAAAAAATCAAAATAACGCTTATGCGAGCAGAATATAAAAAATGCTTCAACAGACCTTAAACAGGTGACACTGAACCGATTCTAACATGACTAGGTTCGCGTATAGGTCACACAACCGTGTAAAAGATAATTTCATTGAGTGTGGGCACATTGCAGTTGGAATTTACAATACAACAAATGGCAATAACCGAGAACGCAATTGCTTTCGTAATTCTCTTCCTAAGATTTCATCAAAACGGAAATATCCAGTCTCGTCAATACATCACAACAATGCGAATGAAAAAGGGCCAGCTTATTCGACTCGTCTCTACGAAGAAATTTATTTTGAAACATCGTTAAGGGTTTAAAGGTAATAATTAATAGTAAATGAATGATTTCGTGGGCTTTTAGTGCTCTGATTTTGGCCTCCCGATGCACAGTATTTTCACTTTTTACCAGGAGGCGCACAAGCTTTGCCACGCTCTTTTCCACGTAGCTTGATCCCAAGAACTTTTTCCATTTTCCCCAAAATCAAATTATTGGGGATACCTCGTCCAGCTTCATAGTCATTTACCACTTGTTGTTTTTCGCATATTTTCTGAAATTTGTTACCTCGTAAGTAAAGATTTTTCCTGATTTACACTTGCTACATACTGTTGCCAAATCCTTCTGGCTCATGTTCTTTGCCATGCGACCTTGTTGGATCAATCTGCCAACATCTAGTGGGATTTTCTCATGTTTTAGTTCCTCAGTTTCCCGATCAAGTTTGGCAGTGTTTTTTGTAGTGACGTGCTGTTTATTAGTTCCTGCTCCGTCTGTAAAATATATTAATCTCATTTTTATTCCAGTTTATATTTCGTTTATAAATAAAATAAAGAATTTTAAAAAGGCATGTTGTAGCTGCCTCTAATGTAAATCCAAACTTAAAAACTAAAAAATGCTACAAACTTGCAAGTTAGGTCCATGAGTGGAGATACTTCGATGGAGAAATGTGTGAAATTCCTCCACTTATTCTCTTCATTTACTATACTTAAGCAAAAATAATTACGATACCAATATCGAATTGTTTTACAAAAAAAAAAAAAAATGTAAATGCTAATTTTCGCTGCTTTCTCATTTACATAAAATAATTTCTCCAAAAATCCATCGTTCACGAGGATTGATTCTCTAGCCATCGCTCGTTCCGTTTCTTTCTATTATTATGAAATGGCTGATAAAAATTTACTTTCTAGTCGCATTTTGTACTTAATTAAGTAGGATTGCTGTTTACTACTTTTTATATGTGCTTGTGCAACTATGTCTGCAATAATAACATTATCGCTACAACTAAGAAATTACCATTTTCGTTTCGCAACAGAGTATATGTTTATTTATTTAGTCGGGTAACGAAAAACTATAATTTCGAAGTGTAAACTCCGATAAGGAGTTATTCACGTAATTCCTAATATTTTAAGCACCAAATACTTTCGGTGGAAACATCTTTCAGTAAGTGCTTGAACTTTATTCACCTGTTCCATAATTTCGTAGCGTTTTGAAATTTCTAATAAAATTACTAATATTACTTCACGTCCCTCTTCTGCAGAGTACTGATGTAATTTGCTTTTCAAGCTTATCATGTACTCCTCAATATTTATTCTTGAAGTAAATAAACTCAGCAGTGACAATCTACAATTTCACAATTGCCGGAAGATTGAATCAATGATAATTAATTTTGAGGTCACCTGAGCGCCATTCGTGTCTGCCGGCCGGCGTTCTATCGATTGTTAATCCCGCCGCAAGCCGACAAAGCTATCCCCAGGTCCCCAGTGCTTCCTGACATTTAGGAGTCTTATTTTTGTCTCAATTTAAAAGCGAACGACGGAAGAGCAAACGAAAGTGCGCTCAGCCCCTGCTCCAGCAGACCTCGCCGACCCCCTATTAGTGGCGACTGTGCGTCTGAGTACGGCTTGGGCGCACACGAAAATAACACGCAGTTTCGCTGCTGGATTGATTTCATGCTGGAATATGACAAAATTGAATCAGCGTAGATTTAAAAGTGCTTGAGGTGGAAATCGGCAGACCGACAACACGTCAGGTGTCGAATTACTACGTTTTGTTGCCAAATAAGAGCATGCCCGGACACCATGTTTTGGAGATGGACGGCCAAAATAATCTGTAAACATTTTACCGAAGAGACACTGGCTGTGCAAATTAAACCAGAGCAATTTAATTTGAGGTGGAAATTACATTTCTGTTGGGTGTCAACGGGAAGGCCCTGCCGTCGTGCCGCGTTGACTGCACCCGGACTTTTCAGTGTCGATGCCTTTGGAGCCTTCTTCCGCAGAACTGTGACTGTATCCCACTCTGACATAATTGCCAATTTGTTTTAATCAACTCAACTCCAGTTAATGTATTTCACTTTCACTGTTTCCGCACAAGAACTCAGAATTTTCCCCAAAAACTTTGTCGTTCTAGAACTGTCCAAATCCACCACTAGTGGCCTTTGTGAAAAATTATTATGACAGTTCTTGACGATTCGTTAAGTTGGCCGAAAGAAATTTCCGCCATCCGCACAAGTTCGTTGGTTCTTTGATAGGAGTGTGTGTGTGTGTGTAAAACTTCTGTTAGATTGCCGAAAGACCAAAATTTTATTTCTTTTATAAATTAAAGTGCCCAACGAGTATGAATTAGATAAAATCGTGATACCTCCCTTGCAAAAAACAATTTACAATTTTAATAAATCCTCATAAGGAATAATTTTAAAAACGACACTTCAGAAAAATCTTCAAATGATCTTTATTGAAACGTAAATAAAATTATTCATCGTGGCAGTAATAAGAAAACCATCTTTATTTTCACTCTCCAACGAAACAATTCATATGCCACAAAAATAAGGCATAATTGAATGCGTTTGTTCAAAGTTTTTTGAAAACCACTTGCGGGAAAACGACATTTTATTATGGTTTTGCAATACTTACAAGGTTTTAAACTTACTTATAGCTGCATCTGGCTTCATTAATATTAATCCTTCTAGTGAAATTATTTTATACTTGTTTTTAAATCAGAAAAATCTTGTGAATTTCCGAATAATTCGAAAGGGTTTCATCTTTTATTCTATGGCAGCACTAAGCCCAAGAAAAATGTCTACTCGTTCGAAGCGCCGTGCAGCGGATAAACGGCAAAAGAAATAATCGACGTCAAACATGTCAGACACAGACAAAGTGATGGAGGAAAGATGTCAGTTGGCTTAGCAATTTTCTTATTTTCCATTGGAGTGAAATCCGACTAAATATTGTTGAATTAAGTGATCGCTGGCCAAGCAATATGTGCAGCGGACATTCGAGACGTGCAAAGTAGTGACTGTGCTCCCGATTTAACAGAGAAATCTCGCGTCGAACAGTCGGTTGGTTGCGGCTCAACCTTTTGCGAGTGGATTCCAAAGTGAAAAGTGTTTTTTGTGTTTTCTCAAATATCAATTGCATTTCGCCACTGGCGGCGGTTTGCGAGTGAAAAATTTTAAGAAAATAAGTGCTACTGCCTCCCGAAATGATGTAATTAGTACTGATTGCAGTGAATAAGTTGTCTTGTGTCGTTCTAATAATTATGGGGGCACAGCAAGCCAAGGAGAGGTCGTCTGGAAATGCAGGCGCAAGCATTGGCATTGCCGGGGGCAATGCTTTGGGTGCAGGATCAACCCTCCGCGCGAGCCGGATTAAGTCGAGAGTACCAAAGGATAATCGCGTAATTGGATCAAACATTTTCACCGAGCACAGCGGTACGTACTTTGCTGATTCTTTCAAGTTTTCCCTGATTACTTGCTGGCGCTGATTCGCACAGCCTGAGCACTGTCACCACTCAGCAAATGGAATGAATTTTGCCTTGGGGCTCTGAAATTACCCCCAATTCGCACAACTTGGAACAAGTCAAGCTCTCGTGAAGTTGCACAGATTCATATGATACTGTGCAGGAACTTTCGTCTGAAGCTTAAACGTGCGAATATGCAAAAATTTTTCCCAGGAAAGCTAAACTTTCCGAGATATTTAAGTTTTTTAAAAAAAAATTTCAAACAATATTTTCGCATATTACGACGAAAATTCCTGCACAATTTCACTTTAAATTACCACTTCACTCACAACTCACACGATTTTCACAAATAAATCCAACAGGTACCTGAAAATATGAAATATTTGTAAGTATTATTAATCGTTACTTACCAAAAGACTCCATCTTCATCCGGCAGCTCACCTGTCAAAATGATTTGTTGTTATTTCGCGCTGCCCCTCCTACCTTCTCGGATGCGTTTAGTAATGGAACGTGCATTCATTCAATTTTCAGTCAGTAGGCATTTTGTATAAGGAAAATTTTCAGTCAGTAGGCATTTTGTATAAGGAAAATTTTCAGTCAGTAGGCAGTTTGTATAAGGAAAATTTTCAGTCAGTAGGCAGTTTGTATAAGGAAAATTTTCAGTCAGTAGGCATTTTGTATAAGGAAAATTTTCAGTCAGTAGGCATTTTGTATAAGGAAAATTTTCAGTCAGTAGGCAGTTTGTATAAGGAAAATTTTCAGTCAGTAGGCAGTTTGTATAAGGAAAATTTTCAGTCAGTAGGCAGTTTGTATAAGGAAAATTTTCAGTCAGTAGGCATTTTGTATAAGGAAAATTTTCAGTCAGTAGGCATTTTGTATAAGGAAAATTTTCAGTCAGTAGGCATTTTGTATAAGGAAAATTTTCAGTCAGTAGGCAGTTTGTATAAGGAAAATTTTCAGTCAGTAGGCAGTTTGTATACGGAAAATTTTCAGTCAGTAGGCATTTTTGGCAATTACTGAACGCATCCGAGGAGGTAGGACGGGCAGCTTGAAATAACAACAAATCGGTTTGACAGGTGAGCTGCCGGATGAAGATGGAGTCGCTTGGTAAGTAACGATTAATAATACAAATATTTCATATTTTCAGGTACCTGTTGGATTTATTTGTGAAAATCGTGTGAGTTGTGAGTGAAGTGGTAATATAAAGTGAAATTGTGCAGGAATTTTCGTCGTAATATGCGAAAATATTGTTTGAAATATTTTTTTTAAAAACTTAAATATCTCGGAAAATTTAGCTTTCCTGGGAAAAATTTTTGCATATTCGCACGTTTAAGCTTCAGACGAAAGTTCCTACACAGTATCATATGAATCTGTGCAACTTCACGAGAGCTTGACTTAAGCCCACAACTTACAGAAATTGATGTCGCCGGGTGTGTAAACGCTGCTCGCACCTCTGTGCGTTTCAGTTATATTTCTTTTTTTTTTGTCATTTGGGGATCCAGGGACACACGCGAGACTCATTCCATGTCTCGTCCGTGATTCCAGCGCAGCACAGTGACTTTGGGGCCTATTAGCAATTTCGAGTGTGCCCGGGAGACCGGAAATTGGAGTGCTTTTTGTTTTTGTCCGTCCGACTCGTTATTTCGCTGGCGAGCCCGCACTTCCTCACAACTCGCTGCGCGTAATTATCTTGCGACCAGCGAAGATTTATAGGAGCACAAGACTGCAACTGTTGGCAAGCCGGGAAAAAATTTCAATATTATCACTGGCAGTGCTTCTTGCGGCCTCAGCTTATTGGGAGATTACGTCGAGAGATCCTCAGCGATTGGGCGACTTTGATAAGTCTATCGCTCAACATATGTTTTATGATTAGCCGCTTCTGCTGCATTCCGTTTCCTTTCACGATTAAATAATTACTTGGAGAATTTTGCGAACGAATGAAATTATTCCTTGAGAACGATAAAGAAATAAAATGGGCATTATTCTATATTCTAGACAGTGTTAAATTAAGGGTGCGAGACCAAGTATGTTTTAGTTCAGCCTGTTCAAAGCTTATGTTAGGCATTTTTTTTAAGAATGTAAAATCTGGATAAAACTGTAACTAATCAGTGAAACGCCTTATGATTTTATAACACTTTCCAAGCATCAAATTGAGTTTATCTATCCCTATTTGTTGTAAACCTTCAAATCTGAACAATTAAAATACCTTTTTAAACTGTTTGATGATTTCTGAAGAAGAAATAAAGACTAGCTCTTTAACTAATATACCATAGCTTTTTAACTATAATGTACCAATAAAATATTAACTGAGGTTTTAGCGCTTAAAGGTAGTTAACGTTTTTCATACTTCGATGTTTTAAAAGTTTGAGGCAGTAGCTATAAAAAAATACTTTCCAAATCAATGCACCTCATCATATATTAGCAATAGCACTTAATCGGAAAAATCTACAAAATGCGTCAATGTGTAATTGGTAGTTAGTAAGTACCTCGATAATGTAAAATTAAATTTAAAAAATAGAGTCCAATTCGCTCAATCGCACACTTGCCTTATCAACGACCCTTGTTCATTATAAAAAAGCACGAGAAGAGTTTAACAACATGAAACCGAACAAAGAAAAATAAGGTCTTACACTAATATTTTTTAATTATTTAATCAGCAACTCTCAAGTAAGTGAATCATACTCTGTTTGTGCTAAAACAAAAGACCTTGCATTAATAAATAACACTTAAGGTGTCCAAAATATAAGGCATTCACAGAATTTTTTTGTTCATTTGAAAAATAGCGATTTATCGAAGAGTGGGTGGTTTGGTGACCTTTTATGGGACTAAGATCCATGCGAATAATTTACTAAATTTAGTTTGGGAACAACTAAAACTGAAAGTGAAATGTTTTGCGGATTTGTTATAACTACTTAAAAGAAAGTGATAGAGCATTTCCATTTTGAATCGTTTTTGCACGTTTTTATTTAACTCGTATTTATATTTTTGTCAACATTATGAATCTATTTTTGAATACTTACACTCACATTTTTCTAAAATTTTACAAAATTACTTACATTGTACATATGTACCTGATAAATATCCTGTCACATTCAAAACTCCTTCACTTACATATATACATACATATGTATGTACCTATGCATGTAACTATTATATTCTAAATATATGACTTGAGCCAATATTTGGAAGTGTTTTAATTTTAGACCACTATAAACTCTATAAAATTTAAATTAAGAATACATTTTTTTTTTAAATTGCTCTCATCAGTTTCCGCCATAAATTGAGTTTGAGGTTGCCTCACGAATTTTGAAGAAAACTTAACTTAAATATGAATAACCAAGATTATAATGAATAAAATGAAAGAATCTTAGATGACATTCTTTTACTTGCAAACGCACTAAAAATGACTAATATAGTTTCCTTCTTGTTCCATATTCAAGTCAAAATTTTTTAAGAAGTCGTGGGATGTTCACAAATGTCTAAAATGAAAATAAGTTAATCAATCAAAAAACTGGTTCTATCTGAATGTTTGTTCTGCCATAATTTCATAATCATTTAAGCGATTTACTTGTTCGGTTAATGACTCCTTTGAGTTAATTTTGATTGAAAAGAGGCTCTTCGGGTCAAAAAAATAAAAATAAAAATTATATTCCTTTAATAATAGTTTTTTTATCAAAATGAAGAAAAAATCCTTTAAGAATAGATTTTTATTCCAAAAGAAAAATAACGCTGGAATAAAAATCTATTCTTAAAGAAATATACTTAATTTTTATTTGTATTTTGTTGACCCGAAGGGCCTTCTTTTGAATCAAAATTTAACCGATTTATTTAATTAATACTGGTTAAAATACAGCTCGCCAGAAACTATTTTTAGCCACACAGTAAAGTGAATATCGAAAAAAGAAAAACATGTTTTTTAGTTTTTGGGGCGTTCTTAAATAAAATCATGCCATTAAAATTCTGAATTTATTAAAGTTTGTATCAATCATCTTTGACCTTGTTGGTTTTGGGTACATGGGAAATGTTGGAGTTTCAAAATATTTTGCCAGGGTTCTAAGTAAATCGATTGTGCTGCAATTATTCGCTTTTTTTTTTGGTAAAAAAAGCAACGTAATCTCGTTACACAATGGCCTAACGATTTTAGTTTGATTAAAGGCCGCGGATTAAGTGGTTTGCCCAAAGTCAACGAAGAGACCGAAGATACTCCTAAGCGTTTAGACTTCATGATGAATATAGAGTTAGCTCAGCCAACCGCAAAATGGCATTTGTATTAGACATTTTCTGCACATGTGGCCCAGCAAAATCTCATTCATCTCGCTAATCATCGCACCAAATTCAATTCCAGCAGCACCATGACATGCGAGGAATTTTATGAAATTCACTCTAGTGAAGTTTTTCGGGATGATGATTTTTAAAAGATTGCCATCGCACTTTGTACCGGAGGTAATTTGACGCGATTGTCTTCCCCAACATACATATATGTACCATATGTGGAGCCGGGGCACGCCCTTCTGCGAATTGTTGACTGGTGCAATAAATTAAAGGCGTAGTTATGAGGTGCAAGGATTTCATTGCCTTTAATTACTCCATAAAGTGTATTATTCCTCTGAGTCGAGTGTTACGTCTTCCCCCGGGGAAAATAATCTCATTAAGCAGAGCGACAAGGAGCCGGGAAAGCTACCACATATAAGTTGAGAGCTCTCGACTCCAGAACTAAAGACACAAAACACACAAGTAATTAACGACTGCTTGCGACAATAAAAGAATTACGACTGGTGCCAGATGTGGTGTTAAATTTCACCTTAGTGCGAATATATCGTCACGGAGCTCGAGCGAACCTTCTTATTGAATTCGTGTCTATCAGTCGGGAGGAAAATTGTTGAGATAATCCACTTTGGGTCTAGCGAATTTAGCTCCATACTAGAACCGCTGAATTTTGGGTAGTCTCGCAGCCGCGACATATGATGCCTTTCCCAAATTTTTATTCTAAATCATTGCGGAAGTAATTCATCCCGTTTTCGGTGAATCAATTGCGGCTGAAAGGAGCATGTGTAATGCAAATCGAGTGTTCTTTTGAAAATGGAAAATATTCTGAATTGGTTGGGAGCGTCGACGATTATGTAAAACATGCGGTTGCCGACTTTCGGTGAATGAAAGGTTTTTCTGCTTCCACATCAAAATTCGGTAAATGAGGTTTCGTGCTTATGTGGTCATTGAGAATGGAATCGATTCGATACCAACCACACTGGAGCGACTCTCAGTTAACTCAGCAAAAAGTGTAATTGTAAATTCACTCGGCGCATCGAACCCTTTTTGCAAAATACACTGTTTCACGTTGGCACATCAACTATATCCTTAATCATTCACGAGTTTTTTAGTTCGAAAAAAAAACACGGTCTGTGTTCGGCAATAGTCCATAGCAGAATTTGCTTAACTATTAACAATTCTGTCTACAAACCCAGTCTGGTAAAATTGCTCTCGATAACCACTCAAAGCTTTTTTTTTAGTAATATATCCGATGTTTTTCGATTTATCGATTTCATTCATTTAATGTCCGATTTCTCTGCTACATGAATTGAAGCGATTGCTTCTAGCAGTACATTTCAAAGTAATTTGAATTCTACATCAAAAGCGGTCAAAGTTCTAAAATCCAATATATTGTAAAGCGTAGGATTAGGATAGGGATATATTTCATAGCTATCTTATTTCTTAACGTGTAATTTTCTACCGAGACATTCATTGTTTTGAGCTTTAAAACTTATGCAAAATGTTTCAATGAATATCTCACTCAAGATGTTAGAAAATCTTAATCTTAATAAATTTTATATCTCCCTAATGGTTTCATTAAAACGGCAAATATTTGATTAAATTGAAAAACTATCTCCTAACTTTGTATGGCTCTAGGTAAAAACCAAAAAATAGACAACATTTTATTACAATAGTTACTTCTTTAATTTATACGAAATCAATTTTATTCAGCGGCCCTTCCATTTACTTAATGAACAAAATAATAATAAACCATCTTCATAAAACGAATTTATATCTATAGTTCAAAAATTCATAAAGCTATAAATTGCAAACAAATTTGAGAAATTTTTTCGATTTTCTTTTTATACATAAATATATGGTATAGTTTTAGCTCGTTAATTAATATCTACATAAGTGATATGTGCGAGTTCACTATATAGTAATTCGATAAAGTAGTTATATGTCGTCAAAGTTGTTAATTTTTGGTGTTTAGTGTCCGAAAACCATAATTCTTAGAAAAATTAAGTTCGTAATCAACATGGCATATAGTAGTAGGGTAGTTAAATAAAAAAATCAAACAGATATGATGACTAAAGTAGTGTGGAAATTATAAATATCATAGTTATACTCTCACAGAGATGTTTTAAACCGAAACCTTTCTTTAAGCATACTCTCATAGAAACATCCTATTGGATATAATCACAAGTTTTTTGTCTCCCACTTATTTGGAGCAAGTAATATTTTTACCTACCAAACAATGACGAGGTTGAATTCTGTGAGACTTAATTAAAAAGGTAAAAACATGAAATTAATCAACTTTGAGATCATCCCAGTTATTCATTGTGACTAATTGTAACAATTCATAGGAATTTTTGTACATCTAGATCCGTTTTATAAAAATGATGTTTCAAAATGTGCTCACTGCTTTTCAATAAAGATGAATGAGCCCGAATAAGGTTGACACATACACCGCAAGTAATAATTGCAATTTACAGTCGTATGCGCGTATTTGTAAAAGAATCTATGTACGGAGTGAGATGCGAACCTTGTGATAAAATTTTATTCAGTAACGTCGCGTTGTATAAAAATGGCAAATCATATTCGCACGGCTTCGAGCGCGCTGCCGAGAACAATTTTGCAGTTTGGAATGGTTTCAAGGAAACATGATTGTGTTAACCGGAAATTAGCTGAAGCACAGGTATTCTGTGCGCGCTTCCCGAAAGAAAATGTACGGAGAAGTTGTGTTGTTTTTATATTAAAACTTTGTTTACAACTTTCCATGTCGGCGGGGGTTTTTTATTTTTAATATGTATTATGATTCATCTCTGGAGTGAACTCGACAGAATACCCTGCGACATAGAGCATCGTAATTTTAAAGCAATGTTTGCTTTATTTACATATTAAGTACAATAACATTTGACTCTCTTGAAACCTCTCGAGAACTTTGTAAGGCATTGTATCTGTTTTGGGTTTCACTTTTTTACATTGAAATCAATTTCCTCTTGCTCCCATTGTGCTGAAGGCGTATCCTCAATTTTCCAATTTTCTTTTCTTCTTGGGGACGGAAACACTTCCCGCATTATTTTTTCTCATTCAAATCGAGCAAGACTTAAAATAATTCAGTTCAGACAATGTGGTGGAAGTAAGTCTGCTTCCAGTTAAAATTGCCCTTTGCGCACATCTTTCAGTTCCGTCACTGGCACATAAATAGCTCTGGCTAAATTTAGGCTCCGCAGTGTTTAACATATTTCAACAGCTAAGCATGTCACTTTCTCGTGGAATAGTTACTCGCTCGATTAATGTTTCGATGTAATCGAAAAAAGGAATGAAAAAGTTTATAAATCGATACTTGAGACTTTTTCCTTTTAATTGTTTACGTTATTCACGTCGATGTGGTCCCAAATTTTGTTGACAAAGGTTAGACAATTTAAAACAAGTAGAAATTTCACTTTTTGTTTATAAAGAGAAAGGATAAAAATAAGTTTTTGGTTTCTTCCTAAAAAGATAAAAATAATGCAAAATCTACCGACAAAAATTTGATCATGACAACACGCTTGAGGTAGTAATTGCGTAATTGCATTTCTTTAAGGCTAAATTTATTTCGCTACGTAATCGAGTATTAGGTTTTATTTTCAGATATTTTACAAGAGAAGTAAAACTGTTGTAGCCAAAATTTTATAAATTAAAGTAAAACTGGAGAGTGCAGAAATCGTATAGTAAATTAATTTTTTCTATTTCTTAAAGCAACTGGGAATTCCTTTATTTATACAATATAAACAAAATGTAACTTACGACAAAACTGCAGGATATTTATTCACAAAAATGGTATGTGAAATAAGCACTTCTAGGAATAGTGTTATCAATATTTATATTATTTCATGTCATATGCTATATTTGCCTTTGTAGCTTTATCATGTAATTTTATGTGTACGTTTTTAGTTGCTGCGACCGGTTTTCTTTAGGAGTGATTTTGGAGGAGCTCAAGAAAAGGAAGTTATCGATGAACATATCTTACGAGTATATATTATTTTTACTGTCAACATCCCTTTTTCTCCACTAATACTTCACCAAACTGAATAAACCAAACACCAAATGATGTGTTTTCGTTTCCGCTTCTGACAGCATATACTAAATTTGCATTAAAATAAGCTATTTGTTTAAAATTTGCGCTTAAATAAAAAAAATTACACTAGAGGCCAACGTCTTTAGTAGATATGAACAAAAGTACATACATATGGGTCAAATCGCGTCAACCGGATCACTTCTCAGTCCAAAATTTGGGAGCACCTACAAAGACGTACGAGTGCTTTTTTAGCTTGAGTCATAAGCTTTCAGATACCTGGCCCATTAAAAAATTAAAAATGGCGGATCCAATGTGGCGGCTCTAATTAGGAAAAATGAAGTATTATCGATAATACACGACAGTAAAAACTCCAATCGAAGTATATAAACTTGATACTGCTTATTTCATAAGCGCTTTAACTCCCCAGACTAACAGTAACAGTAGTATCAAGTTTATATACAATTGGAGTTTTTATTGTCGTGTAGTATCGATAATACTTCATTTTTCCTAATTAGTGCCGCCACATTGGATCCGCCATTTTTAATTTTTTAATGGGCAAGGTAGCATCTGAAAGCTTATGACTCAAGCTAAAATTTAAGCACTGGTACGTCTTTGTAGGTGTTCCCAAATTTTGGATTGAGAAGTAATTCGGTTGACGCGATTTGACCCATATGTAGGTATATGTTTGCGAAATTTCACACGGGTCCACTGGTTACTTATAATAATAATAATACAACATACATTTTATTGAAAAATAAACGAGAAAGCTACAGTCAATAAGTACTACATATGTATTAATTTATAGACATTGTTCAAGAAAACAATTGTGGCTTTGAATTCCCTAAATATCGAACAATCATAGATTATTTAATGTTCATAAGGAAGAAAATGAGAAGGTGAAGGTGAAGAGTGTTTTGGTTGAAGAACTTTCAAAGTGCAATAATACAAAATCGATAAACCGCGCACTGCAGTGATTCGAGCACCACCTTTGCAGTGCAAAGTTTCTTTGGAAGGTGTGATTAATGTCGTTCTTCGCAAGCAGTCCAATTACTAAATGTGCATGCAAAGAAAGTGATTCACGCCGTAGGACACAATGAATCCATTAGTGCTCTTTGGTCTTCCGGATGGCTCCCTACAGCAAATGCTAAACGATTTCACATGCCATGAAATTGGTGTGGTGCGGATGTAATCAAATTCCCGAAATTCATTCTTCTGTGGCATTTTCCCTTTATATTCCCTGCAAACGACCTCAGGAAGAAAAGAGTTGTTCCCACTCATTATTTTCTGCTTCTCGGGGTTCAGTTGATAACGAGAGCAAAGGAGTGCCGCGCCACAACCACCGACTTCCGCGCGTATGCGACGCTGCATACTCGCAACGCGCCCAGTCAAACAGCGAAGCATTCAAGATTTATTCTCATTATTGTAGCGCTCGGGAAGCACACTGGCCCGCGTGAGAAAATTCCATCTCTATGAAATTCTTCCCAACGAGATTTCATTGCAGGTCAGTTGGTCTCTTGTTTCAGTGATTTCGAAAAACCAGCAGACGACAAGATCGACGACGGTCTCAGAAATATATTAATTGAATATGCTTGCAGAGCTCAGGCGATACAGCCTCACTTTGTTTATCCGGTCCAGACCCTCTTACAGAATGCACGTGAGTTGGATAAACCCAGGGCCGAATGCCGAGAGTTAGCCGCTTCCTTTAGACAAATTCTAAAATACATGTTCATATATAAATTTTTCAAGATATACATACATATAATAATATTTAACCCCTCGAAATGTAGACCTTTTGTATAGAACTTTTACTAGCGCAAATCAAAATGATCCTAGGCACTATAACTTCGAAACTATAAAGGCATTTTTGTCCCTATCTGAAAGTTTTAGGAAATACATATATACATGTATAAAAATTCGAAAAAAAATATGTTTCCCAATACGACAAAAAAATGTTAAAATTAGAACAATATCGAAAAATCAATCTTCACAGTTTAATTCGACTGCGATTCTTTAAAGTACAATTGAACATATCATAAATTGTATCCGTTTTTTTATTTAAGAGAAAAACATAACTCTCTTCTTAACACATTGCCGTCCGGTAGTGTTCGTAGAACGTTTTTGTAAGCACCTTAATACATTTACCGATCCGTTTGAAATCAAAACTTGCTTAGAAATTTCGATAGAAATACAAAATATCGTTATTTCGGAAACAATTAATAAATCAAGCTTCTAACCAAAACGAGATTTCTCAAAAAGCAAATGTCAAATGAAAACGAGAAATCTCGTTCCGGGAAGTCAATGTGTTAAATTGTAAGTTTTACTTTAAACCCGTAAATTCTATTTTAATTATTTAAAAAATAAGTTCAAGCCATAAAGAGGACATTTCTTAATATACAATTAAAATCTAAAAAGTAGGGATTGACTTAAAAAGGGCAAAAGTAATAAAAAAGAAATTGACAACACTAGAGTTTTGTGAAGACCTTAACTTTGATGTTCTAATTAAAGTTTGAAAAGTACTTTAAGTTCAATCTGCGGGTTTTTTATAAAGGGATGTAAAATTGTAGCTCATTTGTTTCGAAGACAATGCCAACCGCGGAAGAAAAAAAAATTTACGACAAAAATTAATTTGTGTACATACTTGATGTTCGAAAAGCCGTAAAATCCTTTGCTCTAAATGTCGACGTCATAAAATTATCTGTTTTGTGGCGAGAATTACTTCTTTCGTTGTATTGAACACTTTGACAAAATCGCAGCAGGGATTTTCGCTTGTTTACAAAGTGAATAAAATATGAAGGGAAAATGTGCAGCCGGCGACGTTTTACTCTAAAACGATCAATTGTATGAAAACAATATACATACAAACCTTTTTTGTAGAGAATTTTGAGGTACAACTCTCATAATAACAGTTAAGACGAATTAGCCTTAGACTATAAGATTTTTGGATATGTTTTTAAATAAATCATTATTATTATTCCTTATAAACTCAGTTGAACAAGGTTTTTTTAACCACTTTAGCTGGAGGATGTAATAGAAACAGATCTGATCTCTAAATTACTGATTTAATTCTTTTGTCGTTATAGATTAAGTTGACTATCCTTGGGTGGGTTGCACCCTCGGGCTGCTACCCTTTGATGGATGTGCCCCCGACTGAGCCTTTATGCCACTTGAAGGGTTGTCTTGGGGTCCAGCTGCGGCTAGTCGAGATTTCCTTAAATAGAAAAACCCAAAGGCGCTCAATTAACCTTGGCCGTAACTTAATTATTTGAAAAGTGGCAGAGATGCAAAAATCAATTACCGGCGAGAGTGCGAACAACCAGAGCCAGCTTGTCCGCAGACGCATTAAAATTGAGTGTAATTTAACGCCACGCCACGCCAGTCCCTCATTTGCGCTGTTCCACTACATAAATGCCCTAGGTCTGCTGAGAGCTGTTGCTGAAATACTTCTTTCATTCAGTGGGGCTTCAGCCGTTTTTTCCTTTACGGAAAGTAATTTAACCAGATCTTGAGCAACTTTTTCCCATTGGCAAATAGTTACTTAGCTTTCGTGCTGGGACTTAAAGAGAATTGAAAAGAAATCTTAGCGGAATTGTGCCGGCGCATAAAAAAAAGAAGCATTATGAAGCGGTCGTCTATACGACAGATGGTGTGATGAAAACAGAAATATACGTTAAAATCAGCATAGTCGAAGCGAATGCAGCGCGGAAATGTTTTCCTATCATCTAAATCGGGTGTCATTCCATTTTAATGCCATCCATTCCCATCTTCATTTGCACCACCCGATAAAAATATCTCCAGAGCTTTTAGCCAGATTAAACGGCAGCCTGCTTGTCTTGCACTTTTATCTGTAAGTCCTTATTAACCGAGGCACTTCATATTAATTAGAATCGAAAATCTTTCATTTTTCGTGTGAAATCATATCGAGGAGATAACTGCTATAGACTTCGTGAGTGCGTTGACCTTAAGTTTTTTTTCTCGATAGAAGTTTTCTGAAGAAGTCTTTAGTGATAGCTCATCAAAGCTAAAATCTGAACACATAAAAGATGGAAATTGGATTTTTAGTGTAACATTCTGTATTGCCAGCGGAAGTTTGGCCATTAAATTAGAAAAAAAAGTCTTTTCTATGACACTAAATCGTAGTTTCGGTTGTACCTATAAATAAAGAGTACATATACAACAATACACATTTAATATACAATAAAATTAAAGTCATAACAGTTGACGAGACATTTGTAATCAATACATTTCTAAGGGAAAAGAAAGGCAATGCATATAAAAATAATTAATAACAACGTAATTCGCTAGTGAAATTCAATTCCACCATTTTTCGCTGCCTCGCACACATTTTTGCAATTACCTCGGCTTGTGAACATTTTGTTTTGTTTTTCTACTTAATTTTAAATCTAAAACATAACCTCTACACGCCCAAAATATTTAAAATTCTTGTAAATAAATACACAACTATTGTTTTTGAATAAAATAACACATTTGGGTACTAATAGCAGATATTGAGACTAAATTTTTTTTCCGTAGGTGGGTCATATCCTAACGATTTTCGAGATAACAGAACTTTTAAGTTTTCAGGTATGTTTTTGTTAACTATTTTACTAATTATACCACCTATACACTCATGCTAAATAATTATTTTGTGTACATAGTAAAAAGGCTTTTTATTAATTGAGTAAATTTAATACATAGAATACATGATGATTTAAAAGATTTTAATTTTCTCCAATTAAATATGAATTTGTTTTCATAGAAATACGGAATTTCAAACTTTAACAAAGCCAATAGAAAATCGGATCAACTTCACCTTTGGTGCATTTTTTAGGAATTAACTGCAATTCGATTTTTAATAAATTTCAATTACAGACCTCTCTAGTTCGCCACCCTAGTGTCGGCGACCCCTGGCGAACTTCTGGTTGTTTTGAGAAAAACCTCAATATTATCTATGTACAATAAATCAAAAATACATCTCCGTGTTTTGTAATTAAATTTATAAAGATTTACATAATTTATAAAAACAAAACTTTACGACGGAAAAAAACATTGCACTTAATAGGGAGTTATGGCACCGCCCGCAGAGAGGTCGAAAAGTGGCGAACTAGAAAGTAGCCAACTAGCGAGAGAGCGATGTATTTATAACAATTTAAATAAAAAAAAGTTGTTTGTCTAAAAACTTTCACCAACTTTAATTTGTTTTGTTTTTTATTAATAATTTCATTAACAAAACATTGTTATTGCGTTATTATGGGATCACCAGAACGAGAGAAGTTTTATATGTTTATTTTTATAAATACATTACTTTTTAATATATTTTCTAAATAAAAAAAAAGGAAATCGTTTATTTTTTATCATTTAACAACATGATGTCCTCTTAAGATTTTGATTTATTTATTTAACATGTTTCAGAATACCACCATATTTCCAGAGAACTTTTTAAGCTTTTACGTTAACTTAAAATTCTTGCGAACTAAAGTTTTAACCTTGAATAAAGTGAGAATAAAACATTCAAATTCAAAGGCCATACTATCCTCTTTTATGTAGTAGAAGTTTTTTAAATTGTATAGAATGCTTTTTACATGCATAAGTCTTTTGCTACTATACTATGTTATGCCCCGTAAATTCCAGAAGGAGGGAAGCGACTATTGTCTGAATGTTGACTCGACATTCGTTATATATTTAACTATTTAGAAAAAAAAACTTCTATTCCGCCCAAAGTAGCTCTTGAGCATATAAAAAATGCATTCTTCTTTCTGACTATACATGGACAAAAAAAAAAGCACATAGTCCAGGCAAGGGCATTATCCTGGATTGCAGTTTCTTTTTTTCTTTCAAGTAGAGCTTTCATCCGAGACGGAAAGTGATTTTCTTTGAAATGGTTCCCTGCACTCACCTTGATGCACTTCCAACTGGCTTTATTGATTAGTAGGCGGCGAGTAGAAAATGTCATTTTAAAAGTTATCCCCAATAAATGAAATGCACGTTGAAGTTGCGTTGTGTGCGCAGAGCGGTGCCTCTTTATTAATCACTGTCCCCCGCACAAAGGAGGAATTCGTAAATCCGCCTCCAGACAGAATGGCCTCACCTAAAATGCAGTCGCCACCCTCGCAGCAGACAGCCGCATCCCGGCGCAGTGGGGCGGCGTGGGTACGAGCTCTGCACAATGCGAAGGACTCGTGCATTTCATTTACGCAGATGTTCACAATGAAGGGCCAACAGCGGCAATGTTGTGAAATCCCGGGAGTATTCGTGCCTTGAGCCCCGAGCCTTGAGCCCTGAGCCCCGAGTCCTGTGCCCTGTGCCTAGGGAGCCACGGAGTCGTCCGAAGGGAAGACAAAGAAATCGACTGGTTGATCGTCGGCGTCGTGGCGCATCTCACATTTCAACATTTCACCTCTTCTGCGGCTCGATTTTTGTGCTGAGCTTCGCAATTAGAGTGAAATTAATCGCAAGGGGGCAAGGTAACGACGAAAAATCCGAGCCCCGCCACGAAACACATCGGAGACACCTTTAATTACTCGAAAACGAGGAAAAGTCTTGGATTTGCTCACAATGTTCTACTAAATAATTTTTCCGCTGAGTCATTGACTTCTATCAAGGTTGTTTTCCTAATGAAATTCCAGAGTTTTCACCTATTTGAATACCCAGGGACACGTAATAAAGCAATTTACGTGTGATACAGCAACACGGGCCAGGCACGTTCCCAGGCAAAGATGGGGGCATATGAAAAGCAATTCATGAATTTTCTCTGCCTTGTGTCACACGGTTTGTTACATCTATTCTGAGAGAATTCTGAGTTCAACAGGAAACGCACGAAAGTAGCTTTCAAATTAGATAAATGTATTCCTAAAGAGCAACTTAATTATATTATATATCTAAGTTGCAGATAGAAATACCCCAGCAGAACCGACTTTCTACACTGCAGAAAATACAAGTTTAGATCAAGCATAAAACGCCCGCAAATTTTCCTGAAGGAGTAATTAAAAATACCTCAAGAAGCCGACTCCAAAGTTATCACGCACAGCGGAGTTGAATGACTTGAACTCGGAAGGCTACGCAGGAAAAGCCACTAGTAGTTTTGCATAATGTAGAAAGTTACAGGAGTTCAATTCCATAAATGAAACTAAAGTTCATCGTTTTAGTTCAGGTAGTTTACATCAAACTCCATCAAAGTAATTGAAATTCTGCCGACTTTAAAACCCGTATTCAACAACCACGACAAAGGACCCCGCACAGATTGTATGGAAATCCGGTTTCCGTCAAATTGGCTGATTTTTCAGTATGTTGTGCATTTCAGCTCCCTAATCAAAAGTCTCTATGGCCGCTTAGTCCTAGAAGCCCAGGATTTTGAGATACAGGGTGTAACAAAAGTTCCGAAACGATCGAATATTTCGGAAAGAACACATCGCAACGGAAAACAAAAAAATAGGGGTACAATATTTTTAAAAGAAGTATTCAATTCTACCAACCGTTACCACCACTTCCACCCCTGAGGGCGGGGGTGGGGGTAACTTTTTTTTTCAACCAATTTTTTTTGCAGATTCGGATTCTTCATGAAAAAATACGTAATTTTTGTCTGAAACACTTTTTTGTATTCGACGTAGGTGGCGCTGTATATTCATAAAAAAGAAGAAAATCCTGATATGCTCGAATATTTCGAATGGGAAATGTCGCACCGAAAAACGAAAAAATAGGGGTAGAATATTTTTCAAAGAAGTATTCAACTGTATCAATACTCACCCCCTCACCCCCTCCACTCCCTGTGAGCGGAAGGAGAGGTGAATGTAACTTTTTTCTTGAAATAAGACAACCCATATTTTTTGCCCGAATTCTAAACAACGCCATGTGTAGCGAATGCGGAAAAATGTTTTGGACAAAAATTACCAATTTTTTAATGTAGAATCCAAATCTGCAAAAAAAATGGGTTGAAAAAAAAGTTACCCCCACTCCCGCCCTCAGGGGTGGGGGTGGGGGTAAGAGTTAGTAGAATTGAATACTTCTTTTCAAAATATTGTACCCCTATTTTTTATTTTCCGTTGCGATGTGTTCTTTCCGAAATATTCGACCGTTTCGGAACTTTTGTTACACCCTGTATCTCAAAATCCTGGGCTTCTAGGACTTAGCGGCCATAGAGACTTTTGATTAGGGAGCTAAAATACACAACATACTGAAAAATCAGCCAATTTGACGGAAACCGGATTTCCATACAATCTGTGCGGGGTCCTTTAATCTCAGATAATTTATACCTATAAATCGACAGCGATAAACAAAGTTCGAATAAATTTATGACCACCAAAAGGTGGTTTTATAATTATTCGTCGACCATAACCTCAATACTTTTTAATTTTACTGATTAAGTTATCTAGTTTTACAGAAAAACAAAATTTGGAATGTTTTATGGTTTTTGGGGTGCATATACGACAATATTAACTATAAAAAAATATGCACCATCTGTTGCAGATAATTTCAGGGAGATTTTCTTTTTAATATAAATGCTCAGAACTATGATGTTGCTGTTATCATAGTAAGTTTATTTTACAGCAAAACATATTGGTTTTAGATTAGTTAAGAAACCACAAAAATGTAAGACGAAGGCGACCAAATGCTCGCAGTGAGTCATAGCCGGCTATGAGATGAGTGTACAATTTCTATAAAAACATGGGTTAAATAAAATAATTCTATTTGTAATTAATATAACATTCTAAAGTGTAAAAAAACTAAAAAGATTCAAATCAGTTGTAAAGTAAAAGCGACGTATATTAAAAAGTGAAAGTTGCTTGTATATACTTTAAGAGATATTACAATTTAACTTAAATTAAATCACAAACTTTCGTTGCATATGGTGTTAGTTCCTCTGGTTAAATGATACATGTACCTTATATTACACAAAATTCTTCTCTTAAAATGAATGAATTAAAGGTAAATATTTTTGTCAAAATATCAGCGTTTTTTTGTGAAATAGCAAATCGGATCGAAATAATGTTAAAATTGGTTTTCATTTGCTTATTTTGGGGCTTGTGTTGTAAAATTTAAGCAACAATATTTTTATTTAAGTATTTTGCGTGACTTGAACATTTAATAAGGATATGGAGAAAGTTGGTCAAATTCTGATTAAAAATCCAAATTTTCAGTATACTACCCATATTCTTGGTTGATATTTACATAACAATTGTTTTTTATAGTTATCTAAGCCGTTGCGCTCGGACTATTTCTCAATTAAGCGAAAAACAGTCATTATGACGCGCTCGAGCGTCCCTCAAGCTAAAACAAACAAAAAAGTTACTATGCCCTCGAACAATTTTTTGGAGAGAAATTTTTAAATTTTCTTTATTTCGTTAAGCTTTCACTTCATAAGCGTTCTAAATTAAAAATACATAGGTATATACGTTAAAAGCATATACTATAAGTTTAATAATAAATCGAATACAAGAAAAAATTTATTATAATATTTTTACTATGTTATTACAGTTGTCTGTCTATAAGTTCTTACAAGAGAATTATTTTTGTTTCTTTTTAAGTTAAATGTCTGGAAAATTAAATTAATTTATAAAAATATGAATATTATAAACGGTATGAGGTTACTCATTTAAAATTAATGAAACTTATTTCTGTGATTATTCGTGGAACAATAGCCGATTGAACGAAATAAAGTATCTACTGAATGCATTTTAAATTGTTACGTTTGAGTGGTTAATTCAATTATTCTACCTTGGCGCAATTATGGTCTTACTTCCCATTTCTACCGAAATACATGCCAAAAAAGACATTGTAAATTGTAATGTTCTGCGATTTAAGACATTAGTCAGTTCAGTGATAACCTTTTCGGTGAGAATAGAGAAATTAATTTAGCGTGAAGCATGAAAGTAAAATGACTCTATTGTTTGAATATGATCGTAAATTTTCAGTTTTTTATGAATGCATTTTACGGCAATGTTATGTTAAGTTAATTAAAATTAATTATTTAAGAATTTTTTCCTTGAAGTCTCTTCGAAAAAGATAAATAAAGTTTTCTCTGTAGCATACTTTGTGTAGATAAATCTGGAACAAACTATTACAAGAACTTTTCTAGTTTATAAAGGGAAATTGGGTTGGAAATTCGTGCAAAACGAGAGTAATTTCAGAAACATATTTTCATAAATGAGAATAAAAACTTTTTTGATCAAATCATAAACCATAAAAGCAGAGATATACACGTCTTCGCCGCAGCTCTTCTAAACCAAGAAGTTAGTATGCGAGCCAATAAGTCAAAACTGAGGGTTATACGTCATCATTTGTTCCCAAACCACTTATTCCAAACTTACTTTTAGTTCTAATTAATGGAATCGCTCTGATTGAATGATGAGGATATTTGGGTTGTAAGGGTTGTGTGCGATTCCCCTCACGTTCATACCTACCATGCTCCTGGTCGTCATTCCATTAATGCTAATGTATGCACTGAAAGTAAATATTTGAAAACAAAAGGAATTTCTCATCACATCTACATACCTCTTGCAAGGGTATAAAACTAAGGACACTTCCGAAATTCCACCGAATTAAGGTAAATTATTTTCCCTCGGTTCGATTGCATTAAATTTGTAGGTGAATGAATTTTTTATTAAATGAAACTCAATTGACCGAAATGGAATTTAATTTTCTAGTAGCTTCCGTGCGCACTTTAATATAGTGACTGATGACTGATACCATCGTTTATTTTCCATTTGGTCGGAAATAGATAATACGTTTGTCGTCTAATTGCAATTTGACTTCTTTTTGTGCGCTGTTGTTATTTGCAGTTGTATTGCGTGTGTCCTCTATGTTTTACATACATAGCATACAAGAGATCAAATAAAGGGAGCGAATTATGTCCGCATTTTACAAACACATGTCGAAGTTTTTTGAATGACGATAAGGAGGATGTGCAAACTTTAAGTTATTATTCACTTAATAATCCTTTTAATTGGTGAATAAATAATTGGACTATGTTTATCTTGATTTCCCATTTTTTTTAGTCATAGTCGGTTTTAGTTTCTGAATTTCCTTTTCTGTTCAGTTTTAAATTTAATAAATTTAATAAATCTTCAACAATGTAAAGGTAGGGAACACAGATTTCGTTTTTAAACAGTTTGAGGTTTTCTTATACATACCATGACAGCACGATCTCCAACGATCATTTTGCTATTAATTTATTTGTTTAAAAATTTTAAATTATTCTATATTTTGTTCGTATGCTCGAGAATTGTACTATTTTGTTGTGTTGCCACAAAATAACCAATGGGAGACCAAAGGTTAGTTAATTAAGAACGAACGGGTGAAAGGAAATATTTTATGAATAATACCGTAAAATTATGAAAACTAAGGTAAAACATTTTTTGTTGGGAAAAATTATAGCTATGCTCCAAATAAGCACCTTTTTTGCTGAATTTGTTATAAAGAAATCATATGTAAATTCCGTCCTGGAAAATTATCTTTCGATCTCACAATGTTGTATTTAAGGTAGCAACGGATCATCCCAAATTAAAAGTTATTTTATGCCTTTTAAATCTTTTAATTTTTTGAAGGTGTCTCCACTTTTCTATTTGAACTTTTTTTTTTTTTATACTTACAGATGAAAGAATCATATTAAGTTTTATCTGTTATGACTTGATCCACAAACAGCTTATTAAATATTTTCCATGAGTGATAATTATGTAATTTAATATTGGAGTTACACATACCACAGGGCCTTAAATAATTAGCAATAAGATGTTATAGAATCGACTAATTGTTTTTGATCCATTTATGTGCTGTACGCAGTACCCACTCTTAACGCGATTAATATTTAATTCTCCTTTTCGAAACGTATGGAAGGGTAGAGGCGTAAAAATTAACTGGGGTTTGGGACTTCCGTTTGCAGTCCTGAAATTTAAATTGTTGAGGTGTAGAGTGCCCCATATACAATTAAGGGTTAAATTAAATTAACTTAAATTATTAAAATTAACCTAATAATTTTAGGTTGTACTCCAAATTTTTTTTTTACAATCATTGCTATTATTATTGAAAAAAATAATCTTAACCAAGTTTTCTCTCTTAATCAAATTATAATTTATACTTTTCAGAAGCTCTCCTCCAATCAAGACCGCTCCCACACATTCCACCTGGAACTGGGCAGTCTTTGCTAGACACAGAAATCTTAACGCAACCACAAGAGACTCTACACAGTACACAAAGTATTACTCAGGGACCAAGCACATCAACATCAGGATTTGAAACAGCCCATCGATGGACATCGAAAGAGAATTTGCTAGCCCCAGGACCAGAAGAAGACGATCCTCAATTATTTGTGGCTCTGTATGATTTCACTGCTGGCGGAGAGAATCAATTGAGTCTGAAAAAGGGGGAGCAAGTTCGGATTTTGTCGTACAACAAATCCGGGGAATGGTGTGAGGCACATTCCGATTCAGGAAATGTTGGCTGGGTTCCTTCAAATTATGTAACTCCTCTTAACTCCCTCGAAAAACATTCGTGGTATCATGGTCCCATATCGCGAAATGCGGCTGAATATTTATTGAGTTCCGGCATTAATGGCAGTTTTCTAGTGCGCGAAAGCGAGAGCTCGCCAGGGCAGCGTAGTATTAGTTTAAGGTGAACCCAAATTCCCCCGATTAAAAAAAAAATTCTTTTACAATTCAAATTATTGCAGATATGAAGGACGAGTCTACCACTATCGAATCTCAGAAGACTCCGACGGGAAGGTTTATGTAACAGCAGAAGCTAAATTCAACACCTTGGCGGAATTGGTCCATCACCACAGCGTTCCCCACGAAGGGCATGGTTTAATCACACCCCTCTTGTACCCAGCACCAAAGCAGAACAAACCAACAGTTTTTCCCTTAAGTCCCGAACCCGATGAGTGGGAAATTTGTCGCACAGACATCGTAATGAAGCACAAACTGGGTGGTGGACAATATGGCGAAGTCTACGAGGCCATTTGGAAAAGGTATGGAAATACGGTGGCTGTGAAAACTCTAAAAGAGGACACTATGGCCCTCAAAGACTTCCTGGAGGAGGCTGCCATAATGAAGGAAATGAAACATCCCAATCTTGTTCAACTCATAGGTTTGTTAGTTGAACGGGTGATTTCTTATATCAATTGTTTTTACTTTTAGGCGTATGCACCCGGGAGCCCCCTTTTTATATTATTACAGAATTCATGAGCCATGGGAATTTGTTGGACTTCCTACGATCCGCAGGTCGTGAAACATTAGACGCTGTGGCCCTCCTCTATATGGCAACCCAAATAGCATCGGGAATGAGTTACTTAGAGTCCCGCAACTATATACATCGAGATTTAGCCGCACGGAATTGTTTAGTTGGTGATAATAAATTAGTTAAGGTTGCTGATTTCGGGCTAGCACGCTTAATGCGTGACGATACATATACTGCGCATGCGGGAGCCAAATTTCCCATAAAATGGACAGCTCCAGAAGGTTTAGCGTACAATAAATTCAGTACAAAATCGGATGTTTGGGCCTTCGGAGTTCTACTCTGGGAGATAGCAACATATGGAATGTCACCGTATCCTGGTATTGATTTAACAGACGTTTTCCATAAGTTAGAAAAAGGTTATCGTATGGAGAAACCACCTGGGTGTCCACCTGAAGTGTATGACTTAATGAGGCAATGCTGGCAGTGGAATCCTCAAGACAGACCCACTTTTAAGAGTATCCATCACGCTCTGGAACATATGTTTCAGGTAATCTCTTACTTCATTCCACATGTGACTGTTTTACGAGAACTTCACTGATTTATAGGAGTCATCGATTACTGAGGCTGTAGAAAAGCAATTGAATGCATCGCAATCAAGTCTGACACCGCAAATGGGGAAAAAACCCCAAATGGGGACGCACTCTCATCACGAACAAGCGAGCACACCGATGTCTGGTAATTTAGTGGCAGTTTATTTTATAGCCATAGCCGTTATGCATTATTCTCTATATATTTTGTAGAAACTGGATCAACCTCGACAAAATTGAGTACTTTTTCAAGTCAAGGAAAAGGTAATGTACAAATGCGTCGCACAACAAATAAACAGGGAAAACAGGCACCGGCACCACCTAAAAGAACTAGGTAAGTCTGTGATATTCCATCGCTCAATATATCTTCGTGCGATAAATGAAACTTTCTTCAAAGCTTACTCTCGTCGAGTAGGGACTCCACATATAGAGACGACGACGGCAAGAATTTGGACGAACTCAACACAAATGGTACTATAAAAAAATCATCTTCTTGCAGTAGTTTTATAATCGATATTCTATTTCGAGGTATTTGTCGTATAAGTAAGACCTACTTTGGTATATGGTAAACTTTTGCTTCTCTCGCGCATTCCACTAATCAGTTTTTTCACTAATCTATGCGGACATGTGGTGTGCTTTGGGTTTGCACGAGAAATAACATTTATATTTTAGTTATAGGTTCGATTTAAAGTCAAAACCTTTGTGAGTCATAACTTGAGATTGTCAATGCTATTTTGTTATCAGAACATTTCAAATTTTTTTTTCAGAAATTCTTCTATAGCTGCTGGACTAGTTTAAATAAATTTCTTTTGAGGATTTCCTATTATTCATATTTTTGTTCGCGTTCACTAATCGCTTTTTGTAGTATGTACTAAATAAAAATATAATAAATATTCATGCTCTTTGCTAAGTACAAGTCATTAGTGCCTTCTTGCGATTATTAAACCTTCTAAGAGATTCACTTTAAAGTATTTCGCCGCCTAGAGAATTCTTATGGTATACGCTTTTATTTCAGGGGATTTTAGATTTTTAATTTTCACAATATGGCGGCAGGTTTTAATTAAAAATTAAAGAACATTTTTCAAAGAGAAAGAAGTAATAAACTGAAAAATGGCAATATTCAACAAAAACATTCAATTTTACATTTTGAATTTTTCAAAAAGTAATGTTCAAAATATTATTATTTCACGCAATTGGGAGGCATATGTTTCATAAAGTGTATATACGACTTTTAAGCCATGCAGCTTAAAGTATAATTATGTACAATTTTCTGTTTGCGCGCTGATGATTGTCCTACATGCATAACGAAGGTACTGAGAATAGAATTAACAACTTTTAAGCCAAATATGCGTACGACTGAGCTATTTAAATGTTCCTTCTTTGAATTTTGCTAGTTTTGAAAAGAATGGGTCCGCGTTATCTGTTTCCTTACGATATTGCAGCAAATCACTTATAGTTCGAGTACATAGTATTCTATGCCTTGTTTCTACAATTGATTTTTTTAACGTTGTAACTATTATGTCTGTCTCCATTAAAAATACTGCGGACTGAGTTAGAACAAGAAAATTATAATAAACCATCTTACAGTCGTTTTGATTGTCAAGTGTTGCGAGTACTCGCTTCTGCCTGAAAGATTTTGTTTACCTTTCCCAAAAGTAATTAAATAATAAAATTATAACAAACTAATATGACTAATGTTTTTTTAGTTCAAATTAATTAAGTTTTTATGAGTCAATTTTTATCCATAATTTTTCTGTTCTAGTTTCGATGCTTTCCTTACCAACATTTACATCATTCCAGGCTTATCGCGGGAAATCGGAGGTTTCAACAGCCGCGGGGATTCAGAGAATGACAATACTGAAATGAATGTAGGCTCCGACAGTGAGACTATGGAACAAAATAAGATGTCCCACCAGCTAGTAGGTCACCATAAAACCCAACACAGCTCGTTTAAGCGGCCAACACCTGTAATGGGAAATCGTGGACTAGAGACAAGGAACAGCAAGCGATCGCAGCAGCATACCACACCAAAATCAAGCAATGAACACCATCATCACATTGTTGGCGCCCCAGCTCACCAGGTCACTGTTGGCGCTCTAGAAGTAATGAATGTTAAACGCGCGATCAATCGCTACGGGACTCTGCCAAAAGTAGCACGAATAGGTGCCTACTTGGAAAGTTTGGAGCAGCAAGATCCTCCCCCGGGCTGCGGCAGCAATAATATTCCTCAAGAGATTCCGCCCCCGCCTGCTATTGGGACGAATGGCATTTTGACTCGAAACACGAATATTTACAAAACGCAACCCCAAATGATTCGTAGCAACTCTTCAAGCGGAGTTACAATGGCAAATAGTGCTTCGGCTAGTTTAAATAAATTGCAAAGACATCGGACGACTACTGATGGCACAATGATGACTTTCTCGTCGTTTCGCGGTTCTAGTGGAAGTCCTAAGAGGGCTCAACAGCCAACTCTCGCTGATTTAGAATTCCCACCACCTCCACTTGACCTTCCACCACCGCCAGAAGAGTTTGAAATGCGCAATGAACCAGATATGAGTATTCCGAAAATCCCCGAAGCACCCCCACCCATTCCAATACCACCCCCAATTCCGGTCAACAACGATGTGTCTAACACAGCACCTAGTGTAGAAGAAGCCAGCTCCCGATTTGGTGTTAGTTTAAGAAAGCGCGAACCATCCACTGATTCTTGCAGCTCCTTGGGCAGTCCACCAGAAAACCAAGATGGGAATATTAAAGAAAAACTTGAGATGAAATTAATGGCTGAGATTAAGGAGCGAACCGAACATGTTAAGAAAGATGTGCCAAAAATTCATGAAGCAAATAAAGAGAATGGAAATTCGGTGGATCCAGTTTCCCAGCTTGTTACAGAACTAGCCGAAAGTATGAATTTGTCAAAACATGAAACTGCCATGCTAAGTAAGAAAACAATGCCTGCTTTGAAGTCAAACTTAGAAACAAATAATGCTGCAAACACTAACACGTTCAAGGCGCAACTAAAAAAAGTTGAGCCTAAAAAATTGCAAACACCACCACAATGTGAATCTAACTCGATAATTGATTTTAAATCGCGATTAAGAAAGGTAGAAAATAATAATGATAGTCAGCAGCATGATAGCTCAGATGATAGTAGCAAGAGGGATAATGAGAGGGATGGTAAAACAGATAACGAGTTTGTGGATAATAAAAAGAAAATGGGCATGACAAATCCGGAAACTAAAAAGACTGAAATTAAAATTGACATTATACAGCCCGAGGATAAGAAACGAGAAAGCTTGGAAGGTAACTCAATCAAACCGGATCAGACCGAGGAGGACAATAAGAGACGCAGCACTGGCAGCATTAGCAGTTTGAAGAAACTCTGGGAGGCGAAGGAAACTCCCACAGAGCAACAGACGCAACTTTCGCCTAAGTTAGGGACTAAAAATAATAAAACTGTTATTGCTAATGAAGAGAGCGAAATGACAACCTCCACGACAGAGGAACACCAAACCACCAATAAAAAGCCGGCAGTACCACTCAAGCCCACAAAGCTGACGATCTACGCCACGCCCATCGGGCAAAAACTTAGTACAGAAACAAACCAAAATTCCAGCCCTCAAGCGAACGCGACCACAACGACCATCACCCGGGAGGGAATTCTGGAGCTAGTGAGCCTTCTCGAGGGGAGCTTGAAGACTCCAGTTAACTCGATTTCGGCATCTCAATGGCTCCAGTTGAGCGACAAGCTGAACATATTGCAAAATTCATGCGTAGTGTTTGCCGACCATGAAACTATGCCACCGCACTCAAAATTCCATTTTAGGGAGTTAGTAACGCGCGTCGAAACACAGTCGCGGTGTTTGCGCTCCGCTGGAAGCAAAAATGTCCAAGATAACGAGAAGCTAGTCCTGGAGGTGGGCCAGTCCCTGAAGCAAATCTCCAATGCGCTCCACAGATAAGAAGTGAGGCGTTTTTTCACATTTGTATTAAATCCATGCTAAACGGTTGAGATCACTTTCTCTTATGAGTTGTCGATAGATTCTAGTCAGAAAGGTTGGGCCGATTGGAATATAAAAATATAGGGCCCACCTAGAGGATCTGCAAATTGCACCTCCAATTTGTAGCGGGAGAGCGGTCGGCACCGAGAAAGAACTGAATATCATAAGCACGAGCTCCTTCGTTTTTTTGGACAATTTTTTCTGTTCCATTCTTTGAATCTGTGATACACTGGAACATTTTTAAGATTATCCCGACTTCATTTAGACTGAACCTTTGACGTAATTGTGTATTTGATTTTATGCTAAGCGACTTCAACCAGATAAGATATATGTAAAGAAATTCTACTCCACCCTGCACCTGTAAATATTATTTATACCGTAGAATAGGCTAGCACGCTGTCCTAGCGGCAGATATTCATTTTCAAGGTATAACAAGTCAATAAAGTGCATGTTTATTACTATTAACTTTTACTTTTTATTTTTTGCATTCTGTGTGTTTTTGCCTGTCGAGTTTTGATGTTTTTACGTAGAAGCCTGACTGGATCCATTTGGAAAAAAAAAAAAATATTGTGCAATGCTATGTTTTGCATTTTATTACATTCATTTTTAACTTTCTAGAAACATTTTCAATTATTTAATCTTTTCATCTTTTAAAATTTAAGAAAACAAATTAAAAAATTAAATTAAATTGGTAGCAATGAAGCTGCCTTTCGACGTTTACACAGGGCAAAGTAAACTGTTAAAGGTTGGTTATCTTTATGTACTAATTTTGTCGTCTTCTATACGTTTTCTTTAATTGTGACCACAGCAGAAATTAAATAAATTATCTTTCATTTATAACAAATTTGTGACGACTATTAATAAAGAGTTTTAATTTCGTTTTAGAAATTAGCTATATGCACATAATATAGCCTGTTGCGTAAATATTTAGGATAAAGTACACCAACCGATTATGTCGAATATTTGCATCGTGATTTTTCCTGAACAAAAATGCATATACATAGCTATCAGTGCCACTTTAGACCTCACACAAAATTAAATAAATTTTAAAGTTTTATTTTGTAAGGTACACCGGGGTAAGTGAAATAAAAAATAAGAATAAATTTAAAGTTTAAACTGCCATAAAAACCAATGTTTTTGGTATTATAAAGTTTTATTATTCGCTTTTATAAAACAGCAAACTAATGAAAATGAAATATTGAAATGTTGCAGGACTTTTTAGGAGGTTGTTAGATACTGTACTACGATTATGATCTGCTTTTTATTATAACTTATCCCAAAAGTTTCCCTAACACGAGTGTACCGTAGATATCGTGATATGAATAGAGTAAAGCGTTTACTTGAGTTCATTTAATTAAAACAAGTAAATGGCTAGATCTAAGATGTCAGATAAGGTTAAAAAGAAAGTAGGAAGTCATGTTTTATTAGTCTATGATTTACCATATATATATATTTTTTTCAATATACCTTCTCCATTTCTTCATTAAAGATAAGAAGAAATAATGATCACCTTTCTGTGGAAGATTATATATATTTTTTTAATTTCTCCAAAGAGTTGAATATTTTAGTTCATACACCGTTCAAAATATTTTTATTTAAAAATGTTCTAATTGTACGTTGAAGATGTTTGAATAACTAAACTGAAACAAATATTATTTAACTTTTTGTTTTTTTTTAAAACTCGGGGAGAACGCGGAATTTTGGGATCTGACAAATATTTTTATGTTTGGAAGAGGTAACATTTATGGGAATATGGAATTTGAAGTCCTCAATAAGCAATGGAATTGAAAAATGATTGTAAATGTACCCAGAAGGTTTTTAAAATAATTGTCTTCTAGGACTACATATATCGTTGGGCAAATGATGCGCTAGTAAGAAATTACGCGAAAATCAGAAATTGAACGAAAAGCAGATACAAATTAAAACTTCAATTTTTTAATCAAAACACTCACCTAGTGTGCCTTCGGTTTTTTCTTTTGAATATAGCAGGGAATTTGTAAGAGATTTTTATGCATAGGTATTAACCTCGTTGCCACGATTGGTGTATTTTATTTTCACAAATAAAAACAGCGTCTCCTGTACTTCAGGATATATAATTTGGTTTTTTGGCCAATCATCTCGCTGGTGAACAACATTATGGACATGTAGATGCGGTGCCACATTATGTTAATTGTTTTTATCAATTTATTTCTTTTCGAATTAATTTTGTATAAAATTGTTTCTTTAAATTTTTCGTTGTTGTCTTTAAGCATGCAAAGACTTAAATTTGTATAATTTGTACCTATCTATCTTAAACGTATCCCTTACCCACTATCTAAACTTACTAAATCTACTTTAAATTTTAGGTTTAGTGAAAACAAAAATTATATGATTCCTACTTTGCCATGCAAAACCTTAATTATCTGGTTGAATGGTAAAATTTTAAGTTATCAGAAATTCCTGAACTCAACTAAAAGCAAAAATAAGCAAAAAGTTTGTGTATTTTAAGGTGTGTGTTTGCGCATATCAAAGAAAACGAAATTTGAATTTGAGTAACTAGTTGTGCGATGAGAGAAAAATCCAAATCGTAAATAAGCGAATATGGTAGATTTTATGTAATTTTTAGAATCAATCCTAAAGGGAACCATACGACCATCACATAAATGATAGATAAAGGAATGAAAGATGAAAGCTAGTCGTAATATTAATAATCCTCTTAAAATTAAGCTATTTAATAAAATAAGTGAATCTAGTGAGGAGCGAGCAGCGTTTTTATTATTTATAGAAAAAGAACTTATCATGAATCGATCGTATAAACGTAGATATATACGTAGTAACGTAAGCGTAGACTTTCGTATTTGAAAATTATATTAACAGAAAACACAATAAAATGCTTAAGATATAAAATGTGACATTTTCTATACCCAAACAAGAATTATATACTCAACTTTATTAAGCTTACGACTTTTCCGCGGTTTTTGCTTTTTTTTTTCGTTCATCTACAAATCTCACACAACGATGGTTTTATCTTTCAATTTACTCAATCAAAAAGTTGATCTTTTGTAAATATTGAATTTTTTCGCGAAAATCAAAGTGGAGGTATTTAGTGGCCATCCCATTTATAATCAAAAGCGTATGAGTGTACCAAGTACTTTAACATCGATCCTTACATGTCGTAAAGTTTTTCTGGGCAAATAAATAAAAGCTTGAACACATATGTATACATAAGAAATAGTTTGATTAGATAAAATTCACAATTCAATAACTAGTATCTGTAAAATGTCCCCCACTAAAATGTGCTGGAAAATTGCTCAATTTACTTTGAAATATGTAAAACTTTGTAATTCAGCATGATTCTGGAATAGAAACAAAAACTATTAAAAATGTGCAGTAAGTAATCACCTTCAAATGTTGGTTGCAATATTTTAACTTTGTTATTTCAAAACTATGTGGCTTTATTTGAATTTCAATATACAATTTTTGAAAAATGACGCAAATTCTACCTTTGTAATGACTTTGATCACTATTAGTAAGCTAATTAATTGCAGGCTTATCAATATAAACTTAATAATAAAAAATAAATTGTATATATTCCGAGAATTTCAACCTTTTCAAAATTTGATTGGAAAAATTATTATCAATAGCATGGAATTATAAGAACTCAAAAAACATAAAAATTTTTCAAATACTATCGTGCTGTGCCTAGTTCTTTTTATCTAGCAAATAAATATATCAGTCATGAAGTCTGTATTGTCTTCAATTGAAGACATCGAAATAAACAAAAGAAATCATACATTATAATCGGTTTTCAAACTAATCACAACTCAAAATTAATTACGATATTTTTATTAGACTGAAATGAGATTTTATTCCATTCCGACCAATCTAAATGATTGACATGGGTAACTCATTATTATAAATATTTGATACATACAATACTGTAACAAACATACTATTTCATGTTCTAAGTATGTTTTTTGAAATTTTTATCGTAAAAATATACTTATCTAAACTGAATTTCGTATAGCTTCAGAAGTCAAAATGATAGAAATTTGGTCTTCCACAAATCAAACACTCATAGCACATATTTTATTTTTAAAATTAGAAGGCAAAACATTTTGGAATCGGGTAGGTATTCGTTAAATTAAGCACACAAAGTTCCAAAACAAATTTTTCATTACATCTTTTATTTCTTTGCAAAAGAAATAAATCCAGATGATTTGTGGTCTAGGCTTCCAACATATTTTTTTTTTTAAACAGAAAGTTTTAATCCTTTATGCAGATTAATATGTTAAGTGACATGTTCGCAAGAAATTGTTGGTTTTGGTGATGAATCCAGAGAATCATAACATATTCTTCGAAAGTCGGAAAGGTCTATGTCTTGGGATTTTGATATTTGGTCCACGGTTATTGAAATATTTAAAACAATACTGCATGACCAACAACGTATTTCCGAAATCTGCAATTCCAAAATAATTTCAGTGCACTTTAGATGATTCAAATTTCAATTGTACAAAGAAGACGCTGGACATTTTCAAAAGTAATCGTTTAAAACATTTCAAATTTAGGTGAGTATTGCATTTTATAATAGACAACTGTAAAATTCGTTTTTCCTAAAGTTCATATTCAATTTTATGGACGAATCAACAATAATACATCTAGTTTCAATTATAGTATGTACTATTCAATTAATTGAATTGTGTTAGATAGTTTAAAATCGATAAACCTAAATAAAATGGATATCAAAATATTGTTTTAAAAGAATCCTTAAACAACTTAAACTAAAACGTTTTTAATATATAAAAAACGAATATTATTACTTCATTCTAGCAGGATAGTAAAATACGAAAACAATCCAATATTTTTAAATGATGTTAAGAATTATTTTTTGCAGTATAAAACGGACAGAAAAGCAATAATAAACATTTTTCTGAAAATCAGCCAACTTGAAATTCACATGTACCTTGTAATAAAAGTATATGTTAGCATAGCACAAAAAATTCCAGAATCATGCCATAAATTAATTTTGCTCTCCAAACTGATGAAAGAAGCCAACATTTATGAAAAGTAAAGTTTGAAAAAAAATTTTTTTTTTTTTTAAAAAGCATATTGTCTTAAAAAGAACTTAAACTTACCCATGCAATGTGTATTTAAAGCAAAAACGTGTAACTTATTAGGATTAAAAAATACTTAATAGTATACATATATATTTTTTATAAAAGCTCACGATAAGCGATTTTGTACAATTGAATTATTTTCGTATTTATTATGTAGCCTTATTTACAACTTTACGATTATGAAGTACTATATAATGTCGAGGAGAATATATATACTAAACGAAAGAATTGAGATATTCGAAGAGAGATCCATGTGTTTATAAAATATATATATTATATGTAATATTATTCACGTAAATAAGCATATTGTGTATGGCGAATATTTGAGTATAAGCGCAATCAAATAATTGCAAGTGTATTTTTTAGGGTTTACTTCAAATTTCTTGTTTAACTTAATGAACAATTTTTATGAGATTTATGTTGTGTTAATGTATGAGTTAATGAATATAAAATTATAAAGAATATTCTAAATACACTTGTTTCACTAACCTCTTTGAAAACTACATCCATGCACTTTATTCATCTTGCCATCCTGGAGAGTATTCCAGTACAGGGTTTTTTATTCAAAAAAATAGATAATATCCTTTCAAGTTATCAAACAATAATTGGGGTGAAAATAAGAAGATCTTTAAATCATGGGTACTACATATATTTGGGTGGATTAACTACAACCTCTTGCTGTGAAATTTCATTTATAAGTTATTCAATGCGTAGCCTCGAAATGTATATGTATTTCTTAAAAAGCGTCACAGTGGCCCTTTATCTTTTAATGATATAATCTTCCTTAAGTAATAATATTGGTTAACTGGATTAAAACATTTTAATAAAACAGTGTCATTGCACAACAACTGGCAAAAAGGTTTCCAATCCGATAGGTATGTACTTCTCTGAGTAAATAAAAAACATCAATGCTAATTTTATAATGAAATTGCTCCCTGCATTTCATATGAAAATAAAACATTTTTTATTTAAAGACTTATTTACTGAGGGCGGCTTCAGTTATCAAATATCAAACAAGAATAGAAAGATTCGAGTCAGAATATTATGAAAAAAATTTCGTTCGAACTATGAAGACACGAGAGCTCACTCATTAATCTTCTTTACCATTCAATTCGCTTTAATAATTTTTATATTAAAACACTCGTATTACACTTTTTGTAACAATTTTTGTTAATATTGCTTTACATAAAATAAATAAAAATATGGTAATATGCAAAGACACAAGTCAGATCATACAGATACAGTAATTAGGAATTATATGCTTGTCTTCCTGTCCTTCTCGCTTTCAAAATTAGGATCTCTGGATTTGTCCATCGCCATTAGAGGTTCAGAAATTTCCCTCTTGGGCAGATCTTGTTTGGGCGTATTTTTGTTATCTCCTTCATCCGGCTGCTCGGGTTGAGGCTGGGCCGGTGGAGCCTCCTCATCTTTATTAACTTGTCGTTTAGCCTTCTGAGTAAAAGTTTCAGGCTTCGTGGCGACGTAAGGTTTAGATTTACCCTTACTTGGAGGAGACTCTGTTGTGCGTGAAGTTTCTGCTTCACGTTTGGAGTTTGTATGATCTGCAGAATGGTCGCACCCTTCACCTTTACACTGCAGAAGTTTTTCGGATTGTTTATTTTGGATGTCCGCTTGCTCAGAAGTTTTTGGGGGTATCTCGGTATTTGTAGCAGAACGCTTATTTATTCCTTTTTCTTTGTCATCCTTACCATCTTTTGCATTTGGTCCTGCAAGTTTTTGATCCTTGTTGGGATCGAGGACGTGGCACTCCTCATGATTCATAGCACCTTGGTCAGCTTGGCGTTTTTGCGGTTGTTCCTTTGGCTTCGGAGTATCCAAAGTAACTTCTTGGGGTTGCGCCTTAGTTTTATCATTTATTAAGGTGATCTTCTCCTCGGGCTTCGGATCACTCGGAATATCAGGATTAATTGGAGATGGTCTAGGAAGAGTCGGTTGTGGCTGAAGTGTTGGATTGTTATCATTCAAAGGATGAGGAGCTGTTTGGCACATAGCCAAAAGTGAAACTAACACTATCTGAAATGATTTAAAGGAAAAAAATAACTGTTTAAAACTTTCACGTAAAATTATGATCACTATCACTTACAAATTTAAACATTTTTGAACTTCAAACTGTCTCCAGCAATTACCACCGACTTATGCACTTGCTCGGCACTCTTTTACTTTTATAGACTCTCAGGCAGACCCCCCTAGTTATTAGAGGCACGGTGATAATTGCTGGAACATCAATGGTAATATCAACAAACAACAATTGGCGAGCAACTTTTTCCGTTGAACCGATATCACCAGAATCTGGTAGATTATACCAAGTATGGGTAGCTCTGGACGCCAACATGTTTTAAACATTTTTGTTTTTCTTAAACCAGCTGGGAAATGACCCATGTAATTAAAGTTAGAGATGAAAAAATATTGCAACATACCCTGCAGATGCATAATGCATTCCAAGTTCAATTTGTTTTGAGGCAAATATCCCCTTAAAGGTATTTTATTTTTATAATTTTCTACATTTACTTTTTAAATTAGAGAGCCTTGCGTAATCTCATTGTTATATTTTATATATCCACAAAAAAGTGTTCCGTCGTAACTTATAAGCGAGGAACCAGTGTATAACCAGCTTCCAAAAATATCTTTATGATTCATTCTTCCGAGCAGACTTAGATTAAGTGTAAATCTAATTATTGGGACTTTGCTTTTGTTAGTTATCATTAGCGACTTTTACATTATTCGAGTTTTGCCCATCTAACTATAATAATTAATTGCAAAGACTCGTGTTTATCAACACGTTGAATCACTTTGAAATATTTGCGCCTTGAACCTCTCTTAGTGGTTACCTATTTTATTTTAAAACTGATTGTGCCAGTTAGGAATAAATAAATTTAGGAAAATTAATGCATCTCATAAAATTTTGAGTTTAGATTAAATATGTTAAAATTATTTTACATTAAAGCACACCACTGGTTTTTTCATATAAGGTATGCAATCATGGACATCTTAAAAATAAAGGTTTTAACAGATGTACTCCACTAGAGTATGTATATGTAGTATAATCTATCTTTAGCAATATTCAAAAAAATTTATTTTCAAAAGATACCATATTTCACCACGTAAGTTTGCCATATAAGAAAGTCGTAAAATGCATATTTTTTTTTTTTTTAAACAAAGAGAGGTCACATACTTTGCTGAAGTTTATATTGTGAACAATACCTTTAATAACGACAAATCAGGATCACTAAATATCTTTAAAAAACAGTTGCGAAATTATTAGAGATATTTTGACATATTGCTTATTAAAAAATTACTACAAATGGTAGAAAAAGATAATTTATCTTTTTTTCTTTTTTTTGTATTTTCTACTTGCCTATTTAATTGAATTATAAGTAAAGCTCCTAATTTCTTTCAGAATAATAGATATGTACATATACATAGTATGTACTAACATTTTGTGACATAATTTTGTTTCAATTTTTAAGCAAAATATATTGTGCACACCATTTAAGCCAAAAAGCTTGAACTGCTTATTACAACATTTACTATAACTGGTAGAAAAATTACATTTATCTCGGGTTGTTTTGCTTTTATCTGATATTGCTTTTACTTTTATTTAGACCTTAATAATTTTTTCCAAAAGTATTTCAGCTGTGCATGTATGTCAACATTTTTCTTACTAAAATCGATTAACCCGTTAAAAAGATATAAATTTATTTCCTAATATTCAATTTTTATTTTCTGCAGCTAAAATATTAAGAGCTTAATATCTAGTTCTTTGCCTTGGATAAAGTTTTCCTATATTTAGTTCTTGTTTTCCTGCTATATTATTAATTTTAAAAATTTTTTAATTTGAATCTCTGGCGCAATTGAGAAAACAGCAGGAAAATTTCATATGGCAGTCAGCTTCACAGAGGACACAAATTATTCCGCTTTTGATTCTGTGGCGCTGCACTAGTTGACGTTTAAAATTTCAAAAGCGAAGAGCAACCGTCATCTGCGAAGGTGTTTTGTGTATTTGGAGAAGTTGCACAGAAAGTGGGTTTTATTTAACTGATTCCTTTTACAAAACCGCAATTCCTAATGTCTTCTAATTATCAGTGAAACAATAAGCAAGTTTATCAGCCGGTATACAATGAGCCAAAGCTGCCTTTTCACCGCAGACAACGAGTGCCACCTGATGCTCTCGGATTGCACAATGGAGGACAGCACTTCGGAGGATTTGAGTTTGATTGCCGGCGCAATAGTTACCAATGCGATGCACATCCCAAGAAGTCTCTTCTGTCCGTTTTGTGCTGGAGAATATATGTTTGAGTTTACGCTAAAAGACCACCTGAAACGGAAACATGCCAAAGAACTTGCCGAAAAGGCAGTCAACTTCAAACAGCTGGAGTCCCTCCAAATCGAACAGAATTTCCTGTGTCCTTATTGCCAAGCGGTATTTTACTTTAGTGGTCTACTTCCCAAGCATATTGCTCATTTCCACGGTTACAATATGCTGCAGCATTGGTTCGAGAGTAGCAAGAGTGCTGTCGCGGCGGGCCAAAATGACGAGCCGAGCATCCTGTACGCAGCCTGCTCTCCAGGCCTAACAAAAATATTTGACGACCTGACAATTCGATTAAGTGGCCAGCACACATCCGGGGATTCGCCCAAAATTAAATCAATACTAAAAAAACCCACCCACAAAGAGACTAGCATCATTCATTCCCCTTCGGCAGGTTTGATTCGCCGGAGCAAAAGCGAAGTACTCAAAAGAACACTTTCTGTGAGGCGCGAGCTTAAATTTGACCTTCCGCCACTTCCTACAAGTTCTGAGGACGCTTTACCACAAAAGATAAAGCGTACTTTTAGCATAAGGAAGCTGCTATCAAAACGAAAAATTTTCTCGAGAAACAAGACGAAAGCAAAAATTACGAACAATTTTGTGACCAGCACACCCATAAATTTTCTGGACGATTCTTCTCCAGCAAGGAATGCATCACCAAAATCGGCAATTAGATTAATTACGCGACCCTTGCTCTTTTTTTCGGAGCGCTATGAGTGCGCCTTCTGCACCCAGAGGTACTGCAGTAACGTAGACCTTCTAACTCACCTGAAGGACGAGCATAAAGGAGCTCGATTCAGGATCTTTCCCCGCTATAGATGTGGCCAGTGCGGAAAATATTTCTTCAGGAACACCTGTCTTGTACGACATTGCAGGACAAAGCACACACCACAGAAGAACTAGAGGCTTTTATAATTTTGTGAGGTCGTTGATTACCAAATGATGCCAAAGACGCAGTATTAGCCCAACACTTGAGTGAGTTACCGAATCTGATTTTGACAATTAGAGCTTAGTTCTAAATTAACTTATTTTGTACTTAGAAAGGTAAGAATATATGTATACAAATTCTGCTAAATTATTTTTGAAAATTTTTTGGAGTTTGTGTGTATTTATTTTATGCGATCAATACACTAATTAACTATTAATTATAAAAAAATACTTATTGGACTGTTTTTCTACTTAAGACGCCGAGCATGTACTATCAGAGATAATAACGAGTGTTCCATATTTTGATAGAAATGAATTTGAAATCGACAGATAATTTGAATCGAATTTTCACTAAATGTTTTTTGATACGATCGTTTTAAAATGTTTCAAATTCAGTCCTCAAAGCCAACTTTGAATACCGAAACCGTTTTCTTTAAGGAGGAGATTATAAGAATGGCATTTTAGGAAATAATTTAACATTAAAAGGAAATAACAAAGTAACAAGTATTGTGATACTTTTGTTACTATCATCTGTTAGTTCCTCCTTCGCTAAATTTAGTGAAAGACAGAAAAATTCATGTTTTGATTTGGTTTATTTTCGCTATATCAAATATACAAAACGCAAACGTATAATATAAGTACACGTTTTTCTATGCAAAGATAATCTGCCTCAAACGATAGAGACGCCTTTTCTGTTAGCCACGTTACGTTTTCAAGGATTTATTACTCAGATATATTATCGCAATTACTATAACATGTTATTAACGCTTGGTAGAAGGACAAAACCGACAAAACTAAAAATTCTATAAAATTTGAGCATGATTTCATTTTTAAATCACGTAATCAAGATAAGAATAAAATAATGTGTATATAGTGCCGAATAATGAAACATGGCTATCAGAATAGGGTTCACAGCTAAAATGTATATGGGATGAGTAAACAACTTCGCTAGTTATTCAATAAAATGACAAATACATTACTTTGGCCATTTTTTCTAATATTATTTCATCGTTATAAGTCGACTTTATTACTCAATAAAGTTTGATTTTCAACAAATACTCTGGTCGTTCTTAAAACATTTTAAAATATTACATAATTAAGCGACGGAAACATGCAGTTCATATTTTAATACGGTTCTTAGGTAAAATATGCTGGAGTACACCGAAATAAATCCTTAGAATATAATTTCTACTATTTTAAATCTAATGAGAGTGACTACACGAAAGTTTTTTTTTTTTTTTTCTAAAAAATCATTGTCATGGAAATGAATTGTGGTCAAAACTAAAGTCCTATCAGTGGTTTTAAAGTACACATCACACTCATTAGGCTCCAAAATAGTTGTGATCCTTTCACGATCCTAACGAAGTTCATACTATATTTCGAATCGGATTTTTTTTTTCTTGTATATTATAGCTGAAATTCGGTCAAAGCTGTTTTTATAAGTTAATACGGAGCGGTGAAAAAAATATCACCCGATTTCACTTTTCTGTAATTTTTGATATAATTGGCTAAATGATAATTTGAAAAACTATACCTAGTTGATTTTTTTTAAAAAGTATCCGGCTCCGGTGTGGAAGTATAATATTTTGAACACTATATTGTCTATTTTATTTAGGCTATATCGGTCTTCGCTTTAACAATAACTGGATTTTTCCCAATAGGACATTATCTTTTCATGCTTAGTAGGGGCATTTTTATAAGTTTCTTCCAAAATATTGTGTAAAGTTATTAAATTAAGTTTTCGTCATCCTTTGTTAAACATGCAATTCGGCGGAAATACTGTATATAAAGTAAGACTATTGTATCAATATTTTTGGTTGTCTTTAGGTTAACTAAATGTTTTTAATGTAAAACGCAACTTTAAAAATATAGGACGCTTTTCGATATTCGCAATGACTAATTCAGTTTATACTCAGAATATTAGTTTCGCTAAACCGGCTTATTTTACCTTCTTTGGGATGGCGTAAAATTTTAAATAATAGTATATTTATTTCACAAATAATTGATTTCACTATTTTCTTACTATGACTGATAATCCTCAGCAAAGCTTAAACTACAAAACATACTGTTGCATTTAGGTATTTTTGATACACGCCAAAAATATTGAAAGCGCCAGTAGTAGTAATAACATCGGGACTACGTTGATTTTGTTTTTCTTCAATTTGGGAAAAACTCAAAAGGCAATTCAAAAAGTACCTTTATAATTCTTTACTCAAAAGAAATATTCGTTTGGAACATTCACTTTTTTGTATTTGCTGTTGCATCATTAGATAAAATTATATTTTATACAACGACCAAATAGAAAACACAGCAAAATGAAAATCCCTCTAAAATTCGGGGGGTATTTGCGGTACGAAAAACGGAAGTACTATTGTTAAAATTGGAAAAAGCAAATTTCAGCAAAACAAACAAGAAAATTGCAAATTCACTACTCTATTCATATAAGAATTCTTAAATTAATTAAATTAAAAAAAGAATTTAACAATACATGAAAATAAACAAACGATTTAATAAATAAGTAATAATAATAATAATAATATCTGAATGTACAAGCATTGAAAATTACATAAGTTTGCAGAATTCTGTTCCTGCTAGGCAATTTTACAACCAGTAAATTTTCTATTCCTAAACTAATTTGGAAGCGAATGCTCCTAAAGATTCCCTACAGCCTCCCATAAAGGACAACACTGGATTTGAGTGTAGAAAAGTCCCTTTGGCTAATTTTGTCCACTCCAATTCTACAAATATCCAACAGAAAACGAAGTATCGCACTATATATTTAGGTCTACGCTCTAGTTAATAAGCTTATGTATAAGCACATCTTAGCGGATCACCAGAGGGGTCAGTCGGGTTTAGAGTCGTGTGACTTCTGATATTGTGGTCACGCCAACACTTCTGGTCGAGGTGCTAGCATTTAAAGTCCTAGGTAGATTCGAATAGTATCCAGATCTGCAGTCGCGGTTTGGATCTTGATATTGGACCCCCACCGACTGTTTGCTGCCGAGCACCTTGGGGTCGGTGCTGCAGTCGCAAGGTATGCCCGTCTCCGATATGTTGAAGGTGTTGATAAGATTCTCCGTCGACTTGGTTGTGGTGATTGTGGTCGTGGTGGTCTCTTCAACGAACTGCGACGGTGGTGGGGCGTAATTTTCCACATCAGTAAATGTTGAATATCGACCATATGGATTTTTTCTTGGGATGGAATGCCTGTGCTGAGTCACCTGCAGCTTAACGGCTGGTTTTGGTCCTACTGTATCTAAGTAACCGTATCCAAATCCATAACCCCCGAAAGCCTTAGTTGTTAAATTGTCCCATGATTTTGGCTTTTGGACATACTGCGGATGGCAAATTTGAGTCGTTGGTTGGATTTGTGCTGCGTGAAGGTGGTACCGATGCGTGTATAAGTTTTGTTGGTGCTGTGCCGGCATCTTAGACATACTGTGGCTCTGAGGATGGTTGAACGATTGGCGTGATTTTGTCGAATGTTGCCTCGAAGCAGCTGGTTGATTTTCACTTTGTGGATCCCAATAAAGTGTATCTGTACTGAGCGAAGTCGTGTATGATGCCGAACTGTCTGCTGGAGCAAATTCGCTCGAAGTACATGAGTGCAAACTACAATGGCTAGCAAGTCCAGCAGTTATATCAAAATATCTAGAACGTCCGGAAGGTTTCGTTTCATTCTGATGCAAATTTGGTTGATGAGGCTGCTGCACTGGCTGAGGCTGGCGACGATGATGGTGGTGATGATTTTCATTTGGTGAAGCATGAGATTGGGAACGTGGACGTTGACGTTCTTTACTTTCTTTATCTCGATGTTTATGCTTATGATGGTGTTCTTTATGGTGGCGAGTTCGACGCCTCGTTGGCACGCAATGAGGGTCGCAGCAAGGACTGGCTAGGTCATATGCATCTAGGCTAACATTGTCTCCATTTTTGTCTACCTTCTTTCCAAAATGTCCCATACATGGGTTACACGAATGTCCATGGCAGTGGCGTCCAGACTTGGGTGGTTTTTGTTGTTCAGCGTTGCGTGATTTTTCATCAGCGGTGGCTTGCTGTTCAGGAGGATGTTCCTGTGCTGCAGGCTGCTGAGGTAATTGCTGAACTCTCTGACTAATTGGATGGGAACCAAGGCTACCAGTATTTTCGATAGAACCAGCCCTAGTAAGAATATAGTGATGGTCGCTAGGACTGTGAGGGGGTCCGACACTTACAAAATATTCGCCACTACTGCTGGACGTAGAGGGTTTTAAAACGTAACGATAAGTAGGATCGAGGTATTGGTACGTGAGCATAAATTGTGCGGGGGGCGGAATTATATTGTTTCGTTGTTTCCCAATGTTGACTACGTCTTCAGTTGACAGAGTTGGACGGTAGAACGACGGTTGCGCCTCAGTACCCGCTGGGGATGTAACATTGTCTGCTTCTGTGGGTGATGTGCTTGCCTTTTTTCTAGCTGGCAAACTATGGGTTTTCCATTTTCCTTCTAGTAATTCTCGTTCTCTTAGACACACCCTTTCGAGTTCATTCATTTTACTCTGCAGGATATTCTGTAGCTGGATATACCTCATGTGCAGTTCTACCTGTAAAGAGTTTGTTACCAAAAGAAAAACCATTAAAAAGAACAGAACTGTAAAAGTTTTTTTACGGAATCTTGATCATATTTATTTTTATCGTAAAACTAGTATGTTTCCAGATATTGCTCTACAAGTTCGATTTTTAAATGCACACTTCAAACAGCACTCAAATTCATGCTTGGCTTAATGCAAGAAGAAACGAATTTCAAATACCGATCAGTTTCGCGAAAAAACATTCATTTGATTTTCATTTGCTTTATTTTTAATTTTCAATTTTTTATGTAAGGCATGTTTGAATTGCAAAAAAAATTGTTTCTTTTGGAATTAATATGATAGCATTTGTTGGAATTTAGATAAAATTTTCTGGATTTTGCAAGTAATGAGAATTGTGAATGTAATTATTATTATAATGAAATAATAGAATTGTAACTCCTCATAATTATATTGCATTGGGATTGACAAGAGAATTGAAATTATTGATTGAAGAACTACAAAAGTAGTAGAATTTTAATGAATGAAGTTAAGGCGAAATGGTTAATGAGGTGTTTTTTCAAGAATATGGAAGTTTGATCCATATCCGTTCAAAATGAGGCCAAGCTGCCTTCACCTACCTTTCGCACGCAATCCTCGAAAAGGACAACCATTCGCATGCGGGTATCACAGTCTTTGATGAAGGCAACAAGAGTTTTGTGGTCGGCTTTTTCCATATCGGAGCCATTGATCGACAGGATGACGTCGCCCTCCCGCATCCCGGCCCTGTACGCAGGCCCGTCGTACTCAACGTAGTCAACGTACGTAATCATCTCGATCTCCTGCTCCTTTTTGTAGTGGATGCCGTACGTCTGCAGGGTGAACCCGTAGCTGCCGTTCTTCCTCTCCACGATGATGGTGCGTCTGCGGCGATCCTCCTCAGGTTTTGTCACAGGAATCCGATCCGACTTGACTCTTTCAAGGACGTGGGCCTTCTGCAAATAGAACGCAACTTACGATGAATAGAGTTCATACGACCCGAATTCATAGCGTCATTCGAATGCAAATATTATTTTTTTATTTTAACTGAAAGAAAATCTCTCACTAGCGAATGTAAATAGAATCGCTGGAGGCATCGTCGCGTAATTGAAAGGAACTTGTTTTCCCAGGTGCATTGGATTTTTTTCCTTCTTTAAAGTAAACAAATAATGCGGAGAAAATTAGTTTTCGTAGCTTAGGGGTGTAAGGACGTTCTCGGAGTGGATGATTCAAGTTAAAATTTCATGAAATTCCTAACTAAGCCATTTTACCCGAAGTAGGTCACAGTAGTTCTCTACGAGGTTTCCGCTCCAAAAAGGTAAATGGAAGGTTTTCCCTAGGTGCAAACAAATTAATCATAAAAACACGGGCTTATCGCCACCGAATGTATTTTCTCCCGCTCAACTTATTGGGCAGATAATTACAGCGACATTCGATTAGGGCTGCGACCTGATGAACTCGTTCTTCGTGGCTTCTTAGTTAGATTATTCTTGGATATGAACTCCCGCCGCCAATTTCAATTACCGCAGCCACAGGCGTAGAGGCCCAGTTTTAGTTTCCCGTCTGATGGCACAAATTGTTTATATCCCAATTTGGTGAAACAGTTGCATTCCAATTCATATTTATTGGTAATAATAACTCATTGATAGCGAAAAAGACCATTTAATGCTTTATTCACTTTGGGGAAGCGAATTGAAGTCGTGCTGGAAACTGGAACTAGTTTCAGAAACAAATGAGCAAACAGCTAATAAATATACCAGGCAAATAAGCTAACAGCTAATAAATACACAAATTAATTAAGTTCAGAAATTCGACCCTACTTTTTCTGAATCTAAATATGGGTAAATTATTCGCCTGATTAGAAAAGAAGAGAAATATGATTTAGGGTAATCAGAGCATAAGGAGAGGATTTTCTTGATTCCCGCAAAATTGAAACTCTGATGAATTTTCAAAGCAATGTGATTTATCACCTTTAGGGCTCTGGAGTTGAAAGGTTTCGACAGAACCTGCCAACATTTCATATTTCGTTGTTCGATCGACGAGCACGAAGTACAAAGTCTAGCAAAATAGGCCAAATTTAATGGCTTATTTAAAAATTGCAAATTATGTATAATAGAAAAATATTTCTCGCTTAAGTGACTTGATTTTAATTTGGGAGCCCTTTCTAATCGTTTAAGTTTCCAAGAACCTGGTTTGCATCTTATTAAAAATATAAATTGATTAAATAATATTATGTAATATATTAAATAAATGTTGTTATGGTAAAGGAAATGTGTGAAAGTACTGCTGAATTTGTTTTTACGAACATTACAAAACTATATCATATGTATATTATTCTATGAATAGTTACTAATTTCTTTTATTTGACTAGATCAAAATGGAAGAAAATATTAAAATTTGAATATTGCAAATCAAACTCAAACATAGAACAATAATACGAGTAACTTGCACGTATAAAAAGTAATTGGAAACATTTATCAACATATCTTGGAGAGAACCCATAATTTTCATACAAACAAATAATTTAGGCAAAGACCTGTTAACTACATCTGTGTGGCACTAATTAGGGTAATGCCGCCACTTTTGTTCAAAATAACAGATGTTAATAGGCATCATAAAAATAGAATGGTATCGTATCTAAACTTTATCTCGGTGATTTATCTTGCTACAATTTCTTTGGATGATGAATTAGGGTCCATTAAAATATTATAGCCCAAAATCCTAAATAGCCAACTGGCTTAAAGATGCCTTTAAATCCTTTATATGTATGTACATAGCTTAATATGTATCAGTTTTAATCGCATGTAAATGTAATTTCCCCGTATGGTTGCATAATTGCATTTAATGAATATCATTACTCCATTATAATCAGTATAGTGTTTCCTTATTTTTCGTTATCAAAAACAATTTATGTTCATTACTTTAAGTGTAATTAATTTCTTAATCTGTAGTTTATTAGTCATTACGCCTGAATCACAATGCTTAGAGAGGGAGAATCGGTTCGGGTCGATATGAAGATATAAAATAACTTTTATGCAAAAACCATTTAGCGAAAAGCATAAATAAAATCGGAGCATTACGGTCACCACACCTGAGCACGATGAACACACCCCCTACACCGTGAATATGTAACACTTGTTTCACGCTTCAGCAGGTTTCTGTGAGCGAGGCAAGTGGTATTATTCGAGCAAGCACGTGTCGAATGGAATACAACAAGAAACAGGTACATTTTCCCTACCCTTTCATGCATCTCCAGCAATGTTTTAATTGTTTTCTTAAAACGTTGTGCGCTACATGTGTTAAATGTGATAATTAAAATTATTGTTATTAATTACTATTTTACTTAAATCACTAGAATTACAAAGCTAGAAATAAACAAATAGGAATATTACGAAAATGCAGGTAGGTATCTTTGGGTGCTTCACCCGCCCTTCATAAAATGAAAGTATTGCTTGTATGCCTTTGTGAAAACGTAAATTATCATGACTCATATCACGTCGATAGTCTCTTTTATGCACTGTTCCCCGCGAATGGAGCGTTACAGGTAATTGGCTTTGTTTACGGGGTGAATTAATTGGTTGCAAAATTAAATTTTAAATTTTATGAAATACAAAAAAAAATATGTAAAAGAGTTTGGGGCTTTGACTTACACTTAAGATATATACATAGGTGGCTGTGTTACATAAGCGCAATAAAATCGCTATGTATGTACATACATATGTATATTAAGAAAAATTATAAAATTATTTTCAGATTAAAGTAAATTTTGAGGTAGAATACTTTCCTTCAATCAAACAAAGGATTATGAATCTAAATTTTTATTATATTTCAGTGAGAAAACAAATTTAGTTCAAAAATTTAACTTTGGTTGATTCCGGGCTTTACAACAAAGTTTAAAAATTCAGTTTGCAGCCTCTTCGCATATTATCCTTATATACACAAATAACTATCTTCAGTGCTTATAAAAACAAGTGATTTAGTTCAAAAGTACAATTCGAACTTAGCCTTGTTTTGTAGTTTTGAACTTGAAAATGATTAAAACGACGATAATCTTACCTCAGGCTTACTTTAAAATCAGAAGTATTTGAGAAATGCCCAATTAATAAGTAATTTTTATGATGGCTTTTTTTAATTGGAGATGGTCTACTATTATGCATTGCCCGAAGGAATTGAGCTCAATTTAGCATGGTGTGCCGAGGTCCCCTAATAATAATTTATTGAGAAATTTTAAACTCTGCATTTATTTTCTCAAAAAGTTTCTAACAGTTTTAAACTGTTCACACGCTATAAAGGCATCAGTGGCAAAAAGTTCAGCAAGTCGCGTAAGTGCTGCTGTTAAAATAAATCTGTGGCAGAAAAGTTGTTCCATAAGTTCAGTTTTGAAAAGAGGGCTATTTCAGTATTATGGCTCTTCGTCCTATTTTTAGTTTATAGCAACAGGTCTCTGTTGAGCCGAGTCATGCATTTGTTTCTTGTTTTGTCTCCTAGCCACTCAGTGCATCTTCTTTCTATGTTCAGGGGGCAGCTAAATAATAAAGGTATATACTAAATAAAAAATCTATGGAAGCAAAGAAAAAATTATGTTGGAAGTTAAATGCATTTAGACTTTCTATTCAAGTTCACTCACTCCCCACTTTCCACTTCGTTACCCTTTTAAGCTCGTTACGCCATTCATGTGAACTCGAGTGATGTGTTGTCCACCAGAAATGGGCAACATCACGTCGCTAATGAATTCAACTTTTGGTCGTAATTGCATTCAGATCAATGGCTATTTTTTGGCATTTTACTTTTAACACAAGCTTCCCTGGGGATTCACTCGAATTTTTACTGTCACGGTCAGTGCCACTGAAAATTGTTAAGTTTTCATGCAAGACCGGGTGTTGGATCCCCTACGTGGTCCGAATCTAAATCGTTCGGGTAGCAAATAAGCAACTAAAGAAGGTTGATTTTTTCAACGGTTCAACGCCAATGTAAATTATATGATAATTAAAGATTATATTTGGCGATGGCATTTATAATTGTTCGCTTATTATTAATGCGATAGCGACTTTTATAGAGAAAGAAAAAAAAAAAGTTATTTAATTAGACCAATGTTTGTGATTTGAATATAGAATTTTCAATTCAATTTCCCTATATGCCTTCAGTACAGTGTTTAGAAGGCAGACCTTTAGAGTCTGCTTAATGCGTCAGTAAATTTGAATAAAAGTATAGTTGGTATTCTGTATCGCTTATCATTTTAACGTGCTGAATTTGTTTTTAGAATCATTTATTTTATCAAGTATTTGAAGGAAGTAGTTTTCCATAAAATATCATTTCATATGTCCTTAAATGCACTGAACTGATTTTGATTTATATTACATACGTACATACATATATAAATAAACTTCAAAATTAACACTTATGGGTTTTAGGGGTTACAGATTTTAATAAATTTCTATTCAAAATTTGTAATTTCAAGATGGCGCATACAATTATAGTACCAGCAATTTCTTGCCTGTAATAAATTTAAATCAATGTCAGGTTTTTGGTTTCTCATTTCGAAAGTTCGAAGTTTAAACTCTTCAGGGACGAATTTTTTAGAGGTGGGAAAAGTCGCGTCATGTTTTATTTGATCAGTTGTTTATTTATTAAAAAAATCTGGAAAAACAATTAGTATACAAAACGTAATCACATGATTGAATTTTTCCCAATAAACTAAAAAACCTTGCAGTCTAGTATAATAAAATGCTGTCATAATGATATACCTACTACAAATGTTTTGGTTTTATTGTTGAAAATATAATCTAATTAGTATTTTTTTACCATATTTAAATTTTTTTCTAGTTAGAATACATGGGTAGAGTAAAATATTTTGAATATTTAATAGTGATAGAGCTTAGACACAAAAGTGTTCGAATTAAATAAAATTTATGAAACGTTTTAGTCAAGTCATAGGCAACTATTAAATTGTTTTTGTGCCGACTTTAAACATCAAAGATTCTAGTCTGGATGCGCCCAAATTTTTAGTAAGAAACCTGATTCTAAAGTGAAATTATTTCATACTTTTTAAGGTTTGTTAATATTTCTTATACTCTCCCTTTTTATCAAAGACTGCATAAAGAATTCCTCATGGTCAAATAGAGGATGAAAATTTAAACAAACAGAGAATAAATAGTCCAGAAGTGGATTGTAATCGAGGACAAAAGACCCAGAATAAAACAATACTCGAGGTAATGAGAAACTATTTCTATAATTTGCGCTTAAATAGAGTGGTAATGTACCGGGGATTCATCAATGTCATCGTCGCTGACATCTGGGATAGACTGCTTCTGGTGGTGGTCACGCCGGTCCCTGCCCAAGCTGCCTCCAAGACTCCCGCTGTTGCTGTGGCTGGCACTGCATCCTTCAGCAGCCATCGCTAGATTCTGTTGGCTGGAAATTGTGGTTGCGCTGCACATTTATACTTATCTCTTGTTTTACCCTCTTTTTAAAAAACAAATCCTAGGAAAATGTTTCCCAGAAACCACCCCGACCCCTCAGTATATTATCTTTGGCTCCGGAGTCAAATTTGCAGCCAATAGCACTTTTATTGAAGCATTATTGCACATTTCCACTCGCGTACTCCGGCATTATTGATTGGCTGCAATGATCGAGAGGCGAATATCTGCTAGAAGGACCTGCACTATTTTGCTCGATTAAAGTTAAAGTTAAAAATCACCGGAAGGAATTCTTAAACTTGATGGGAAGCATATATATGTACATATAAAAAAAAAACCACAATGAGCACAGCACAATAAATGGAAGCAATTTCGAATTGAGGACTTTTATCTGGCTTCAAGCAGACGGGCTCACCGGCTCTCTAAGAAGAAAAACTATGAAGCCCCATTATCCTCCATTTCTTTCCATCAGAGGCTTGAGCACAGAATTTTATCAAAACGCCCTCATCGATTACGTTGGACAGCCCGGCGACACGGCACCGACACACTGACTGAACCCGGGCTGGATACTGCTCAGATCCTTTAAAGAGGGGACACTAAAAAATCAGGCAACTTCCCGATATTTGCACTATGACCTGGCACAGGGAATGGAAGAAACTACACAGGGCTCCGGGGGCTGTCTGCCGAGATGGAAGGTACGTTTCTTACTTATTGCACTATGCCAGCGACTGGTTCACCCCCTTTAGGCCGTGTTTTCATTCCCAAATCGAAAATTTTACTATTTGCGGGGAACCCATGCGAGGCTCATCATCAATAGCGCGCACATGTCGCACTTCCAAAGTGGGCATGCGTCTGAGCTCGGATCTACTCTCCAAAAGAGTCTCATGGCTGCAACTATGCTGGCCGTCGGATCTTTCCGCTTCTATGGGGCGCCGTACTCCCCATCTGACTAACTCTTGCCAGAGAAGCACCTCCTCTCCAACGCATGCCAAGTATGAAACAAAATTCTCCATCAAGAAGTCCCCCTCTGGTCTTCCCAAAAGACTCATATTTAAATTGCCAGCGAGACCACCAAACCTCCACCGACCTGCGGATGGAACTGTGCCATATGACGCTTACTTCAGAGTGATTTACTCCCATTCCGTGCACCCACCTAGACTGCCGGTTTCATTTTCTTAAAAAAGCTAGAAACATTGTTTTTTGTTGCTCTAGAATCTAGATGATGAACGCTTGCAGAGCCGCTGTAGGTAGTAAACAAAAAGCATCTTTGCTAGCACATTGTGCAATAAAAGTGTACCGTGCTCCAATCTGATCTTCTAAAAAGTACGCTTTCACTATTATGCTTTGGATGAGACACACGTACCGCAAGAGCGACCATGGGAATCCCTGTTTTTAATTCTTTTAATTCTCAGACTGCGAGTACCAACAACAGGCACTTTGCCAGCCCGGCAATGGGAACGCTCAGCGGCGACGTAGCGAAGATATGCAAGGAACAAGCAGATGCAAAATGTAAACATAATTGCATTTATGATCTCCGATGAGAACCAGCAGGTGGAAGTCATTTCAGATTGTACATATTTGGATCATCTGAACGACGCCGGAGATTAGAACATGAGCCACAAAATCCGGAATCGTGATTACAACTCTTAGCATAGAGTTATTTTACAATTAACCTTATTTGTTAGGGTTTCAGTTTATGCGATTATTGTTTTATGTCTACCCCAGACAATTCAGAATAGTTTGTTATTTATTCGATGAGGTTTCACCGCCTATAATAAGAACTATTTAGTACCTATAAAAATGCCTCAAATACTTTAGTTTTATTTTGCTGAATCAGAATTTTATATTATTAGTCCCCTGGTGCCTTTTTCTTTGAATATATGTTTTTTTTTATAGAATTGATGTAAACTACAGCTCATATTCTGCTAAAATTATTTGAGATCTCCAAACATTTCAAAATTCAAAATTCATTATGTGTTTCTTTAAAATATACTGGATTTAATTTCAAAAGAAATCTAGAAAATCAATTTCCACTTCTATCCTCCTATGCTTATCCAGCGTATAAACATAAATCATCAATCATTTGCACCTCTCAGTCATAAAACATTACGACAGTCATAATGTAATTCACCACGAAATTTTAGTCTTGATTTATGACGTGCCTAGCTTTTTTCGTAATTGTAAAAATGCCCCTATTGAATTATTGCTTGACTGCCGTAATACAAGTTTCAAATAACTAAGTTTCTAGGGAAAAAATAATGTTGTGTTTATACACATCGTTAAAGCATACACTTTTTAGCCCAATATAAGCATTATTTAATTTGTCTTTTCACACGCCAACATGACTTGCGTAGCCTGTCCAAATAGCCTAAACAAAAAAAAAAAAAAGTTCTCATTTGCGTGGTTTTGGACCATATATATTTAGGAAGTAGCTATCAACAAGATGAGCTAATTGATAAAAATTACGTACCCTAACACCAGTAAATTCATCAAAAGTTTTAAAAGACTGCTCTCTCGACCGCCACAGAACTGCGACATAAAATCGGTACTTTCTCGTACATGCGTAGCAATTTACTGTCCAGCCTATTCCTCAATAGTTAGAACCTACATACAAAGTAGTTATTAAGTAACAGAAAATGCTTTTTTTATTTGTGCTCATTATTTATTTATTTAGTTATATGGATATATTTGTAAGGAAGGAATGCAACAGAATTACATATAATCTATTGATAAATACATTTTGAGGGATTTCATTTGAAAAAGCTAGTTTTATATAGATTTAAGACTTATTATTTTTGAAAATGTGTGAAAATAAGTTCACTTTTTGAAATTTTTGCATGAGATTTAACTGAAGAAGTAGTCAACAAATATACTTTACAAGATTCAAAAATAACGACTCAAAAGTTGAAAAGTGTTCGGTTGTGCTTTTTCCCGGGTTTGTTATTATGCCCGTTTTCCAATGCGCCGACCAGCCAACCACGAACCAACCAACGAAAACGCTGAATTGCCTGAATTCGCGTGTAAAATACAAGCCCCTACCTGTAGTTGTGACTGCCGGCTGTCACAACATCCTCGGGCAAATATTTTATCTGGAAGAGTTTTTATCACTATTTGAGCGAAAAAACTACTCACTTTTACTTTTAGTGCTGGGCTGGAATTACCGCGCACATTTTTATAAGCACTTTATGTTAAAATTAGCGCACTGAGTTTCTGGCAACCGGTGGGACAGCTGTCTCACTGACAGGTATTCTAGTACAACACAACCGCTGAATGGGCGACTAGTACTATGTGGTTAAAACGCACACATGAAAAAGTTAGCCAGGTTGACCAAAACACGAGCGAGAGGGAATATGAGGCCAACATAATGTGTGACACGATGGCGCGATTTTGGTTCGTTCTTGGTTGGGTGGTCGGTGCATTGGAGAACGGCCTTTAATGCCGTTCTGCTTCGGTTGATACACCCTGTAAATGTTACGATAAGTAAAAATAAAATAAAAGTTATGAAATCTACAGCATCTAAGGCTGAATGGATCAATCAATGGATATCCAGATATTAATTTTTAGAATCTCAATCGATTTTTCTATAATTCATTATTTAATGATTTAAGTCCCTTGAACTGTAATTTTCCGAAATCTGAAATTTTTCCCGGATATTGGTTCCAGCAAAACTAGAAGAAGATTTACAGGTGGCGTTGACATTTCAGATTTGTTTTCATGAAAAGTGGCGGCTTCTTGCATCGCATTTAATAGCGTTTAACACCGAATCCTCAATATTAAATTAATTAAAACCAATACTTAAGCAATAATTAATAATGTCAGCAGCTCCTCCAGTAAATGCATCAACTCTCTTGCCTTTAGGTGTGTTTTCAACGAACTCCGGTTCGTTTTTTAATTTCATAATCTTGGTTATTTTAGAGCTCGTGGATAAGTGCATTGGATCAAGGATACACATAATAATGAAAAACGACAAGGAAATGGTTGGAACTTTGCTGGGATTTGACGACTTTGTCAACATGCTCCTGGAAGATGTTACCGAGTATGAGAACACTTCGGAGGGACGGCGGATTACGAAATTGGACCAAATCCTTCTGAATGGGAACAATATCACTATGGTGAGCTAAATACTTTCATTCTAAGATTTTAACTTAATTATTTCACTTTGCAGTTGGTTCCTGGAGGAGATATGCCGGATGCATCATAAGAAAAACTTAGTTTAGCTTGATATTAATGTGGGTTTGGAATGGATTAAATATATAAATGGAAAATTGAATTAGTAATCTTTCTCTTCTCATGCTTGTTAAGAAAGCCCCAATCTCAAATTTAATTCATTTCCTGTAATTTGACTTAAATTTGACCAAAACCTCCAAATGTTTCGTTTTTTCAGATTAATGTTCAGTGGCAATTAATTTGACGTTTGTTATATCCGCTGTAAACAAATCAATTTTTTCAACAAGAAACAGCATCATCAAGCGGGTGTCATTTGTGAAAAGGAGAAATTTTTTAATAATTTAGTTATTTGTGCAGTAAAAGTGATTTGTTTATAAAAAAATTGTGCACGAGGGAGAAGAGCAGCAGTACAACATAAATTTGATGGCCGGGGACGCGCGCAGGTAAGATTTTAAGAATTTTGCTCGCTTGCAGGTTATACGCCTAGAACTTTTCTGAAAATTTCATTATAGTTACGACTCGAGCGACGATGAGACCCCTGAAGCGAAGCGAGCTAAGCACGATACTGCCGGGAAGAAAAAGAAGCATAAGAAGCATAAAAAACACAAGTCTAAGTCAAAAACTGAAAGGGACCATAAAGGTAAAAAGCATAAGAAACATCGAAGGAAGCATAAGTCCAGCGAGACCTCCGCGTCCGGGTCGTCGGATGTCCAGGAGACGAAGAGAGTTGTGCGCAAAAGCGGACTGGACGAGAAGTTCACCGAAATCATGCAGAACGCCAGCAGGGACAAGAATTCTGTTCTAACCGTGGAGAAGTCGAACGGGAACACTTTCACAATTAGAAAGCCGAATATTCCGACAGATCCCTCCAGTCTGGTGGAGGAAATAACAAAGACGATCCAGAATCGGGTTATTCCCTCAATGGAGATCGTCTCGTCGGAGTCCGAGAGTGAAGTGTTAGTATTCTTTGAGATGTTTTTCTAGTAGCACAAAAAGTTCTGCAACTATATTTTCAGCCCTGAGGATGTAGCCAGTCCTGACGTCGCCGTCATCGAGGATGAACTGAACCTTGAAGAATTGATGCAGCAGAAAGCTCTCTTGCAGGCTCGCCTGGGCGCGTATTTATCGGAATCGGAAGAAGATGTTTCTAATATCGATAAAAGTGAAAAGGCGACTGCAAAGAGTAAGAAAAATGATGAGTCTAAGAAATCAATTAAAGCTAAAAGTAATGAATCCGATGTTATCTTGTTGGATGATTCTAGTGGCGGAGGCACGCCTGCAGCAGTGCAGCATGTTTCACCTAAGCAGCAATATCCCGACAAGAAAATGGGGCACAGAACCCGTTCTCGAAGTCGCAGTAAGGAACGCAAAAGCTTTCCGATGAAAAATCAGAGAGACTCTGGACGACCAGTTCGCCTCAGTTTGGGTGGGCGCAAAGAAAATGATAACCGTTTTAAGGAAGATTTAAGGAAGGAAATTGATCGCGACAAAGAAAGGCAAATAATGCGCGATCGGGAGAAGCGCAGAGAAATCGATAGGCGACAGAACGACAGACACATGGAAAACGATCGGCCGATGCACAGAGGAGAGCGTCACCGTGAATGGTCACGGGATGACAAAAGACCTATGGACAAAAGGTCTTTAGACAGAGACCGCCGCATGCGAGAACGTAGTCATAGTAGAAGCAAATTTGAATCGGACCGCCGAAGGGAAAGGGAACGGGAAAGAGAGCGTTCTAGGGAACGTGAACGTCGCATCCGCCGTGAAGAAAGAGATAAATTTAAGGGTTCGTTGAGCGAAGGTCAGAAGGTCGAAAAGGACTCAAGTAGCGAAGCTGAAATTGGTGACATCGACATCAAGGATGATGACGATGAAGACGAGGAAAAAATTATTGAAATGCGGAGAAAACGGCGCGAAGAACTCCTCAAGGTAAATAATTAGGGTAAAAAAACGCTGACGGCGTCTTAATTAATAACCTCCCTTTGGAATTGCCACTGAATATGATTTGATTAAAACTGATCGTATGTAAAAACTATAAACTAATTTACGTTTTCCAAATGGACTAACCTGGTCTAATTAAAATTGGATTGTATTCAGTAATAGCCCCTATAATTTAACTAACGAAAGCAATATTTTTTTGTTAACACATTGAGCGCCGACCCCGCGAAAACGCGGGATTCTGAGTCTATTGCATAAGCGCCAGCCCCGTGAAAACGCGGGTCTCTAAGTCTATCGCTTGAGTGGCAGTCGCGCGAAAATACGGAATTCGGAGCCGGTTTGAATTTGCTAAGTTCCAGAATAAAACGTATACGATTGCTCAGAAGAAATTTGAATATGAAATTTTAGAAAATATATAATTTTTTATCACATTTTTATCTACTCATTGTTCAAAACAGATAAATGGGACCGGCGTTTAGACCTTAAATGTTCAAAATGTAGCCGGCGCTTAATGTGTTAAGTTTAATGAATGGATAAATTGAATCCTAAGCTCTAGTAATCATTCATTTATTGATATTTTTTATTTAAATACTTTTCATCTATTAGAGTAATTTTTTACTATTACAATTATTCGATACATATATTTTTTGGCGCAGAAACTTGGGGTTCAAAACGAAGATAGTAACCCTCCACCTACAGTATCAGCTCAAGAAAGCCCAGTCACGCGGGAACCTTCTCCAATTCCAAAAGAAATTGTGGAAGAAGAAAATTCTGTTGAAGCTCACACACCACCGATAGAAGAAAGTGTGCAGCCAACGAACGGAGATACTTCTAAGTCAAAAACCGATACGGAGGAAATAACCCCAGATAAACGCAAAAAAGATGCGAAGGAAACTACAAAAAGGCCTGAGTGGGACATGTTTGCAGATCAAGACGTTGATTCCAATTTTGATGTGAGTGTGATTTATATTTTTATATTAAAAAAAAAAAAATGAATACATAAATAATTCAGAAAGAAAAGTCTTATTTTTTGGCTCTACCAAAAGTTTAAGCAGAAGTACCTAAAAATTTACTTTTCTAAACACATCATAAAAATATGACCAAAATCTTCTTAAAGACAATATAAAATTCATTTTCATCTAGTCGCCCAACACAATAATCGCAAATAAACACCAAGTGGAGAATCCAGCCCTCACCGATAACTGGGACGACGCCGAAGGATACTACAGGGTCCGAATAGGTGAAACCCTTGATAACCGATACGTAGTGAGCGGGTACACTGGCCAAGGTGTATTCAGCAACGTTGTTCGAGCCAGAGATCAAGCGCGGGGCAATGCAAATGTCGCCGTTAAAATTATTCGGAACAATGAAATTATGTGAGTTGATTTATTCTCCATAGCGCACTCTTAATTTACAGTACTAATTTTAAGGCATAAAACTGGACTGCGAGAACTTGATATTCTAAAGAAATTGAATGATACTGATCCAGAGGATAGGTTCCATTGTTTAAGACTGTATAGACACTTTTTCCACAAACAAGTAAGTTTAATATCACAAAATGTTTTTAATTTGTCTAAATTAAAATCTTTTCTTAGCATTTGTGCATGGTTTTTGAGCCTTTAGCGATGAATTTGCGTGAGGTTCTCAAAAAGTATGGCAAAAACGTCGGTCTCCATATTAAGGCGGTCCGAAGTTATACACAACAATTGTTCCTTGCTTTAAAGCTGTTGAAGAAGACTGGCATTTTACACGCTGATATAAAGCCCGATAACATACTTGTAAACGAGAGTCATCTCATACTGAAACTGTGCGATTTTGGATCAGCATCACATGTGAATGATAACGAGATTACGCCCTATTTAGTGTCTCGCTTCTATCGAGCACCAGAAATTATTCTTGGCATTCCTTACGATTTTGGAATTGATATGTGGTCAGCGGGCTGTACCATATATGAACTATACACTGGCAAAATATTATTCAGCGGAAAATCAAATAACCAAATGTTAAAGTTCTTCATGGACCTGAAGGGTAAGTCGAAATTTTTAATTTTATTTTTGCGACTTAGTTGAGTTTATATTTTTTTTTATTTTTAGGGAAAATTCCAAATAAGTTAATAAGGAAGGGACAATTTAAGGATCAGCATTTTGACCCAAGCTGCAATTTTCTTTATCATGAAATCGACAAAATTACTGAGAGGGTAAGTGCAATTTCAATTATTTAATTTAATAGGTTTTAGGTAGAACGTTTAAAAATAGTCGAATGCTTCTATGCTTCACCTTAATCTACATAAGGACCGATCTCAACGATTTTTTTCTAATTCTATACATCCCTTTAAATCATGGTGCTTTAATTAGACGATTTTTGAAAAACTTTTAGCTCTTAATAATTTGGAGATTTAACTATGAGTTGAAAATTATTAGTAATTACAGGCTGATTTTTGATTGGCATAACTTAGGGGAGACAAATATTTTATTTAACTTTACATATTCTAAGGTTAAGGTTAAGAACTGCAGTTTAAAAAAAAAAACATCAATCTAAGGAAATTCAATAATCTTATTGGTCATATATACGACGATTGATTTCTTTAACAGGAAAAGATTGTTGTGATGCCGGTGATAAAACCATCCAGAAATCTCCAACAAGAGCTCATAGCCGATCAGAACTTGCCGGACGACCAGTATCGGAAGGTGACGCAGCTACGGGATTTGCTTGATGCGGTGTTTGCTCTGGATCCTTCAAAGCGAGTCTCCATAAATCAGGCTCTTGCACACCCTTTTATCCAGGAGAAAATGTAGACAGCGCACCCGAGCAGGGACAGCAAATAGAAATCTTAAACGTAACTAAAGTTCTTTTCGTGTTTCTTATTTTATTAAGTTCAAAACAAAAACAAATGAAACAAGTTAGACCTAAAAGAGCGTAACTATTGGTATTTCGTGTAGACGTTTGCAAACCAATCACGTGATATGACTTCTTGTTGAACAAACACACTAAATGCTGGTGAATATTTTAAATAAATGTCTACTATCCAAAAAGATAATTTTGTTTCGGACCGCCGCTATTTAGCCTTAAACAGCTTACTAATGGAATTGTTTTTTCAGAGCGCCACCAGGGTAGAACCAGGCCCGCGGTCGATTGATTAGTGCCGAACTGTTTGGCATTAAATCAATGAGGTAGTGACATATTAACAAACCAAATATTCTTTTCATTACTCTTCCAAATTAGTGCTATTTGTTCGGTGACTTTTGTTGTTCATTGCCCCTCATTAAAGCATTAAATTAGCCCTTTCCAAAAATCGTCATCCTTTGCAATTTTACGTTTTTATTTTGCAATAACAAAAATCACAAGAAATAGCATTTAAAATAATTGTTAACTATTTCGCCATTCGCCGAGTGTTGTAGACAAGAGACCTAATTTTGTATTTCGTTTCCAGAACTACAGAAAGTAAATGTCGTCAAATTGCTTGAAGATGACTACTCAACCAAAAGCATTTTGCGCTTTTCAATATCGTAAGTAATGAAACGATCCTTCGACATTTAATGTCTTCACACAAACCGAAAAGTCCATTTGGATTGACTCTGTCTTTTCTGACTTTCAGATGGTGCGCACGGGTGCTATCGAGTCGCCGCGCATTGAGTGGACAACCACCTTTCCTTCTACTTTTATTTTTATTTAAAACAGGCTCTGGAAGTTATCAGTATGAATTCTTTGATGAATTTAAATGTTTCTTTTCAGCATCTTTGATTTCTTTTAAGGAGTCCCCATTTAAATACCAACCTATCGTAAGTTTTTGCAGCCTTTATTGTAGAGTTCTTTTTTTGTTATTAATAGTACAAAATCAAGTCACCATTGTTGGCATGCTTTTACAATGTGACTTTCATTGAAAAATAATGAATTAATGTTGAGATAAATCGCCGACAGCGGATAAAATGTCTATTCTTTTCTAAAGTGACCGTACCAAAAGTGTCCCGTGGCATACATTATATTTTTCTTTGTGTAGCATGAAAAACACTCATTTTATATATCATATTGATATTTTTAATAATTTCTGAAGATAATTAAGAAAACAGCCCATTAACGCTTGTTCTTTGCCTTTTTAACGCTACCCACACAGGCGCGCAGATAGACGAAAATAATTTGGCATTTTGTCTACTACAAATATAATAATTACATTTTATACTTTTTGTACCATGAATTATTTCTGAATTTTATTTTTCCAACATGTTTTAGTTTACTATTAAAATTTCACCTACTATTAAACAACTATTAAAATTTCACCTAATAATAATTTTGATGGGACATTTTAATTCGACAAAACAAATGGAACTGAGAACTCCACTTAGAATTTCTCCAAACCCAGGATAATTTAGTCACTCCTAATCTTCCTGAAGTTTTTGGTAGAAGATTTAATTAATAACCATCTTAGAAATCGAGATTATACTAAAGGTTAGTGGACCAAAAGCATTGGGCGAATTGTAAAGGTATTGTTTAAGTGCCTAGAATTTACGTAGCGCGGAATTGTTTTATTTATTTGAATTCAAAAACTACTATGAGCATTTAAAAATGTTACGCTCGGTACAACGGCACAGCAGGACATTCACCAAATCTTGAATATCTCTACTATTTCGATAATTGGTTTGAAGATTTTTTATATTAAAAAGTGTTGGTCGTAGCCGACCAAAACAATTAAACGACCATTTATTTTAAATTTATGAAAATCTTCTTTTGGGCATATTGTAGATATCCAAGCTACAAACTTTGATATTTTGTAATTTCGATTTTTCCGGTAAACCAATCGAAAAGGAAAACACAATTTTTAGGGAAAACGTTATAATAAATTAATAAATGAATTTTTACATGAATGCATGTGATGAATGTTTTTTATTTGGCCAGGCTTCGATCAAATATGGTTACATTGAAAGAAGACATTAATGAAAGTAAAATATCTTTAGTCTGCGGCTGCTAGAAAAGTGTGAAAAATGCGTTCAAAGATATGTTTATGTATTAAATAACGCTTTCAGAGTTTAAGGAAGCGTATATTTTCCTATTTTTCCTATTTTATACATATATATAGGTTTCTTAATACCATCACCGCATCGAAATTGAATTAAACTATTGTAAAAAATTAGGACCACTTAAAAATTGGCTCTTGGTTTAGTATTTATCAGATTAACGAAAACTTGAAACTTTATTTTATATTTAAATATCCTCTGTTTGCATACAATTTATTCACAAGAAACGTTTCTATAGTTTGATGTATTCGAAATGTGGTGTAAAATATGCTAAAAGGTAATAACATATTACCACCCTAACAATTGCAACTTTTGCTGGATACTGTTAAAATTTAAACCTTTGGATGACAATTTTTATATTTTGTTGTAATAAAGTAAATTGTACATTTTATTTTCCAAACAAATTTTTTCATATATAAGTATTATTGTAAGAAAAAATTTATTTACATTTTCCCAAACTGGTAATGTAGTTAAACACGGTGACTTAAAATATTTATTTATTATTTCGCTTAATACAAACTACAAATGTTAGTCTTATTTTATTTCTTCAACAGCTATTGAATTAGGAGTTTGGGTAAAATCTAGTAACGAAGCAATTAAAAGAATCCAAGCAGTCTAATCAGTCGCCTTTATTGCGGAAAATCACAAAATAATTATGAACAAAAATAAATCAATCGCACACTCTAATATACAATACTTTCGTATAAATGTAATATCAAGAACAAAGTCATACTTATTTCATCTAAAAACGTTTTTGATTCACAATTCACCAATAACTCTATTGGTTCCGCTGAATTTAGGTGAATTTTGATTAGAGAAGGCTTAATTCAAAATCGCGTTAAAACTACCTCCATTTAACGCGATTTTGAGCCTTCTCTAATCACCAATGTCTTGAGGAGCCGGAAGATTTAAGTAGTGCTGCAGTGTTTCGCTCTCAACTAAGCGATTGCTGCCAATTAGAGCGGTGCTTTTAAGAACCACCTGTAAAGTCTTAATCTTCCAATTGTTTTCCGAAAATGGATCTCGTGCTAGACCGAAAACTGTTTCAAATACGCCTACACACGCGTCCGTTGTGTGGAGAGTACCACAAGATAGGACCAATACGAGGCCATGGATGTCTATCCTCCCCTGGACGCTTTCGTGGGTGATATTAGGATTAAAGTAGAATTTAAATATTTCCTTCGTCCTTCGCAGACTATCAAGTACTGCGGCGCTGCCTTGGCTGGTTTCTTCATTAATTCCATCACTTGCGCTTATCCTTAAGTCCAGCCGGGCGTCTGACCAGAAATCCTCTATCTTAAGGGCATCTTCGTTACACTTCTGGAAGAACCACTCTGCAAATTTTCGAGCTAGCTGATGAATAGGATAGGAAGATTCTTCTGTTAGCTGACAGATTCTGTTATCAGCATTGGATGATATATCATGCTGTGTCTTTTCAGTGCTGCCTGTTGGAGTCTCAAAATTTAAACTCTCCCAGTATTCAACGACTCTTTTCACAAGGCTAACTTTAGTGAGGTTCTCCCCGACTGGAACCTTGTTTTGGTGGAGGTATCTGAATAGAAGCTCCTTAGTTATAATTCTCTTGTTAAGCACAGCTTGAATATTTAGTGAGTGTAGAAAAACAACCTCAAGGGCCTCTAAATGAGAAATGGGGGTGAAGTTGCGATTACTAAAATTCTTAAAGTTTACCTTCCGCAGTGCTAATATCGGTTAAGTTTTTAGTAAGTGATTTTGCCAAGTGTACAACTAAATTAGGATCTTCCTGCATTACAAAAAAGTGTCGCAATCCCTGTTTTTCTGCATCAGTCAACGTCCCCATTATTACGATAAAGGAAAAGCCGAAAGATGCTTTTCCCAAAATTGTTTACATTCAATTGTCAGTCAAATTAGTCACTCTTCTTCAATTTTAAAGAACCAGCACAAGAGATAATTTTTTTACGAGCAGTTCTAAACTACTGTCTAATACCGAAATTATATTTATTATGAAAGGAAATACATATTTATACCACACTATATTAGTTAATATGTATTAACTGGAAGTATATATTTACAAGAAACTATTTATGAGGATCAAAATTATATCATATGTTTCAAACACAAAACCACTGTCCTCTTATTTAACGAGCGCACTCTTTTGCTGACAGCTGTCACTGACATTTCACAATTTCCAATAAGCCGTGCAAAAGTGGAGAAACTTTTTGAGTTATTTAACATCTCCTCGTGAAAAAGTATAAAAAAAATTGTAAATTTGTATCATTTGGAATCCACAGCATCTAAATAGCAGTAAAAGTTCTTTTGGTTTATAATGAGTAAACTGGAGCAAAATTGTGAAGGATTCGATTGAAATATTTGCCGATTAAATTTTCGAGCTTAACTGGAATTATGGCCCACCGGTTGCTATCGACAGCAAAGGTGCTAGAAAGATCGTTCAGGGGATGTTATCTGAATGGACCAATCTCACAGGATAAGGTGAGCATCCCTTTGAAACCGAAATGATGCAATTAAATCGGCTTGTGTGGCAACTGATGTCCTATTTTGACTTAGCCCCAACTTCTTTCCTGCTTGTTTTATTCTTGATGTTTTGCGCTGTAATTGATCAACCTTATTTAATTTTACTTTCCCTTTAAAGTTCTTTATCAACAACGAAACATAACCTCAATGATTTGTCGGTGTGGCTCGCTCTTCTGAAAGCCGGGACCACCAGGGAATTTATTCGATTTTTTGTACATAAATTGGGTGACATAGCTTAAATTCTGGAGCTCACAAGTATTATGGATTGTAATTAGTATGTAAGAACATAGTTTTTCAGTTCCTATTAGCTTTATAAAAATCTGGATGTTTTAGCGGGTAAGTCAGATCATAAATTGACCTCCCGCGAAGACTTCTTTAGAGGTTCAGTGATACTAAGGTTATTTTAGCAGTTCCAGTCCAATTTTTTAAAATAGAATCGTAGACACTACATCTTCAGCAAAGTCCCGCGCAGAGTCTATTTGTGCGCGATTTTCTCCCTTACTACTAAACAGACTATTTTACTACTGGTATGCTTTCTTTACTTAAATTATTTTTATTTTTATTAATCTTTGCTCTTCGGAGGAAGAGTTGGTCAAGCTTACATCTTGTAATATTTGGCAACAAAAGCCTTAATCTAATTTGATATTAGTGTATTTTTACGACTTAATAATTATTTTAAATTGTTTTATTAGGTGGAAAGGAGCTTATTATTGCTTCGGCGAAATATAAGCAGCTTCACACTTCAAGATGTTCGGCAAACATGGAGATTATTTTGCGAAAAGCCACCGAAGGGATTTGAAAAGTATTTTCGTCCCGGAGGTTCAAAGGTGGCTGATACCTCTGAGAAAAAAAAAACCGAAATGGAAAGCAAAAAGCCATCATCTACAAGTTCAGAGCCGAAGAGTCAAAGCGATTGGAATTTCGGAATGTTTGGAAACCAATCTAAAAGTAAGCGAAGTTCTGGAGGAGGAGGTCCTGGCAGACCAATTGGTGGGGATGGCGGCGATAAAGAAAAGTGGATGTTACTGGGAGCAATTGGTACAGTAGTATTTTTTGCGAGTCTAGCATATTTCGAAATGGGCTATAAGGAGATAGCGTGGAAGGAGTTTGTAAATAAGTAAGCACTTCAATTGTTGGAATTCAATTCTGGTATTTCTAATTTAATTTATACAGCTATCTAGCGAGAGGAGTAGTCGAAAAACTCGAAGTCGTTAATAAAAAATGGGTCCGTGTTCGATTATTGCCTGGAACTGCGCAAGACTCTTCAGGAGTGCTCTGGTTTAATATTGGTAGTGTTGATTCCTTCGAGAGGAACTTGGAAAATGCCCAGGCAGAGCAAGGAATAGAACCAGTTAACTATGTCCCGGTCATATATAGGACAGAAGTAGAAGCAGCTAGCCTGACTGGCCTTCTTCCAACATTATTGATCATTGGGTTCCTTGTGTTCATGATGCGCCGATCAGCTGAGATGATGGGAGGTCGTGGAGGTCGGAAAGGTGGTGGACTTTTTGGAGGAGTCATGCAATCAACAGCAAAGCTGATAAACTCAAATGAAATCGATGTCCGATTTAAGTAAGTCAAATGACTTCTTCGAAATGGTACTAAATAATTCACTTTAAGGGATGTAGCAGGATGTGAAGAGGCTAAGATTGAAATCATGGAGTTCGTGAATTTCTTGAAAAATCCACAGCAATATATTGACTTAGGTGCTAAGATTCCTAAAGGAGCTATACTAACAGGCCCTCCCGGAACGGGAAAAACACTTCTGGCCAAGGCTACAGCTGGTGAAGCAAATGTCCCTTTTTTGACGGTATCTGGTTCAGAGTTTTTAGAAATGTTTGTTGGTGTAGGCCCTTCTAGGGTAAGAGATATGTTTGCAATGGCCAGAAAGAACGCACCATGTATCCTCTTTATTGATGAGATAGATGCTGTTGGTAGGAAGCGAGGCGGAAAAAGCTTTGGTGGCCATTCAGAACAAGAAAATACACTGAATCAACTTTTAGTTGAAATGGATGGGTTCAATACGACTACCAATGTTGTGGTCCTTGCTGCTACTAACAGAGTTGATATCTTGGATAAAGCGTTACTCAGACCAGGACGATTTGATAGGCAAATTTTTGTTCCTGCTCCAGACATCAAGGGTAGAGCAAGTATTTTCAAAGTTCACTTAGGCCCACTTAAGACAAATTTGGATAAGATTGATTTATCAAGAAAAATGGCTGCATTGACCCCAGGCTTCACTGGTGCAGATATTGCCAATGTTTGTAACGAGGCTGCGCTGATAGCTGCTCGCGATTTGAACGATTCCATAATCCTTAAGCACTTCGAACAGGCCATAGAGCGTGTTATTGCTGGCATGGAAAAGAAGACGAATGTTCTACAACCAGACGAAAAGAAAACGGTAGCTTATCACGAGGCCGGTCATGCTGTTGCCGGTTGGTTCCTAGAACATGCCGATCCTCTTCTTAAAGTGTCGATCATTCCCCGAGGTAAGGGATTAGGCTACGCGCAGTACTTACCGAAGGACCAGTATTTGTTGTCCAAGGAACAACTCTTTGATAGAATGTGCATGACACTGGGTGGCAGAGTATCTGAGGAGATATTCTTTAAGCGAATTACAACAGGGGCACAGGACGATTTGAAAAAAATTACAGATAGCGCCTACGCACAAATAGCGCGATATGGTATGAATGAAAAAGTTGGTAATGTATCATTTGACTCTTCAGGTAGTGGCGAACCTGTTTTCACAAAGCCCTACTCCGAGGATACCGCTCAGCTTATCGATTCGGAAGTGAGGAGTCTTATTGACTCCGCTCATAAGAGAACGACTCAGTTGCTGCTCGATCACAAGGAAGATATTTCTAAAGTGGCCGAGAGGCTATTAAAGAATGAGATTCTTAGTCGCGATGATATGATCGAACTTCTCGGTCCACGACCGTTTAAAGAGAAATCGACATACGAAGAATTTGTGGAAGGCACGGGCTCCTTCGAAGAGGACACATCGTTGCCTGAAGGCCTTAAGGACTGGAATAAGGAAAAACCTACTCCTCCTTCTCCCTCCGGCCCAGAGACAGGTAGTACAACACCCAAAAAGTCTGCTGCCGTTTAAAAAATATATCGCTCCTGGGCTATTTAAGGCAAATTAAATCCTTTTGTTAAAGTTAAAGCGAAATCGTTTTTAAGAGAAATTTTCACCAATGTATTTTGCCTTCATTTAGTTCATAGTGCGAAAATTGTTGAAAATAAAGAAAATAAAAGCTGAGTTGTGGAGATATTTCCAATGTTTTATTTTATTTGGCTATAGTTTTAGACTGCATCAATTCATCAATAATATCGATATTATCCATTACGAGGGTACCTAGATATTATTTATTTTTGTTTACCAAAATAACTATCAATAATTTTTAAAATCCAAAATGGGGCTCTGAATTTACAATCAGGCATCTCAAAAATCCTCACACATTCAGTAACCTTTGACTTAAATAAATTTTTGCATTCAGTGTTAAAATAATCTGAATAGAAAAATCGATTTGAACTATTAATATTAATATTTTGATGTTATGTGCGGAGGAATTAAGTCAAAGGTAACGAATTAATAAACACTACGAATTGTATTGAGGATTTTTTGTTAACCTAAAAAGGGTTTTTGTAACAGTTGTAAAGTAATAATAATTATTGATTATATTTGTATAAGTTAAAAGAGTTCCAAATGTATTTGTAAACATAAGATATCACAGTAAGTTAAGCAGCAGCAGTACCACAGAGAGTGTCGTGGAGTAAGGTTCTACTGTAATTCAGAATTTGTAATAACCAATAAAAACTACAACAGTAACCTCTTCGATTCCCTTCAAATGTTTTCAATGATAGGACCCACATTATTTTCATTTCACTCTATCCTCTTTTCTGTGGCATCCACTGTAATCGGATTCAATATTTTACTGAAACACAATAAGATGACGAAAAACGAAAAACCATGATTTTTCCAACTGAATTCAATTGGTTCTTATTTTTGATATACAATATTATAACGATAAAAACAAGTAAGATGAGAAGTAGATTTTACTGGACGAAAAAAAAATCACTAGAGCTAGACTATAAGATTATCTATAATGTTGTTTTTAAGGCTTAAAATGAAATCTCTAGACTTTGCTTAAACATTCTGATTAAAAAATGTACCAATTCGGGTCGCAGTAGTTAAGAAGTTAATTGTTTTTTTTTCTTGGACAAAATAAGATATATTGAAAGGTCAACAGTCATTGGCATCCAATTTGGATCGAGTCACAGGTGTTGACTAAACGGTCGCTCCGAAATGCAATTATTGGTATCGGGTCAAATTAAAAGAAATTTGAAAAATTCGCAAGTGGAAAAAATCTGGCAGCGGGACGGTCGCGTATTTCGGGCCCGATGCGATTATAATGGGCGCAATTATCACGTGTTTACCGAGCAGATTGAGTTGAGTCCATTACTGGGCAATCGACAATTAACTCGCATTTGCAATTTTTATTAAAAATCGACATTAAGAGTAACATGGGGCTAATTAATGGTTTGTTGGCAGAGCACCATCGCTCCAGGATGGTCGTGGGTGGCGTCTGTTCCTTGTTCGTTCATTAGCAACAATTTCGCACAATTCTCATTAAGTGAGGCTATTCAGGACGGTTAATTGCATATTGAGTGCAGTAACAGGGAAAGAATATCTCGCTGCCCGATGCCAAAAAATTGAGGTAAATTTGGGAAAATGTCCACGTAGCAGGAAGCAGGGTACGCTCCGTTTTCCTGTTTGCCTTTTAAAGAATTGATGGATTTGCTGCTTTGCATAACGAATTAAAATATTTTATAAAACAAATTTCATGCAGGGTTAATAATTGTGGGCAATTAAAGCTTTATGAGGAACATATTTTAACCCTTTTCAATTTAATAATATAAAATCAAAATTGATGGTTTTGGCCACTTTTTTTTAGTACGATGATAAATAATGTTTTATTAAAATAGACAATGCGACAGCAGCCGGAAGAATTCCGTTGTTTTCATTGTCCTTTATGAAAGGAAAATGTTATAGATCCTTGATCAATCCTTAAATTGTTGTTTTTCAAAATTTCGTTGACCTATTTCTGTGCCATATCTTTTCTATCCTTATCTAAAGGAATACTTCATGTTGATGTCGTTGCTATTTAAAAAAATAATATGTAGTTAATCCACATTTGCTTTTTGTTTTTTAAACGAAAAACTTTGTCCCATTTAGTATAAGTTTTACAGAAATAAATTCGTTCTTTTGAGAACGAAGCGATTTTCATAACAGACAACTGAGATGATATCAGAAATTGATAAGCCCAAAACTCCCATTAAAGAAGTTTACCAGAAAGAGCCTGTTGATGCCGCGATTTATGGCATTGTCCTACTGCCCTGGGGCTGGCATACTTCCTAAATCTATCTAGAGCGCTATAAATATCGAGCTGAAAAGCCTTTTAGATGTCCTATATGGGAGAGGAAAATTATCTGGAGCCTGAAATCAATATTATAAATTACTAAACTTTTCCGCACTATTTGCAGGAAGTATCGCATATATAAATTTCCGACTGCAAAGCATAAATGTAAGAACTTAGAAATGGATAGAGACACTCATGGGACGTGAGTGTATGTGTGTGCGTAGTGCACCATCGTTTCTTGCAAATCAATAGGTACGGCATATGCAAAGTGACCATAATAAAAAAAATAATTACTAACCCAAAAGGAGCCCTCTTGCCGATGCTGGGCTTAGATTATATCCAAGTTTATGTCGGCTTTATACCAGAATTGGCTGGCTATGAATACCAATCATCCAAGGGGACCAGTAAATTATGTAGGTGGTGTAAGAATGGCTTTATTAGCGGCTGAAAGTTTAGGACCTCGTTGAGTTTTTATTTCAATTATTGCACGCATTTCAAGCAATGATTTGAGGCTGCCTTTGAATAATTAAAGAGCTTGTGGCAACTCCTTGCGAGTTGTGTCTAATTAGAGAGGGAAATTAATAGACATGAAATCCATAGCTGGATTTAAATCTAAAGCAGAAACACGAATACTTAGTGAGACGAATGCGAGAAATAATTAGAGTGGACACGAATTACAAGGGATTTACATAAAAATCTGTTGCGACGTCTTGTAGTTGCACCCACCAGCCACCGTTTCCAGGGTATGGTTGACGAGCTTCTAGGATTTTCTTTAAGTACTTTCCGTTGTAAAATATTTTCTTCCAGGAGCGTAACAAGGTTCAAGCAATTATGCCGAGTTTGCTTCCAGGTCCTTGGTCGTTACCGGGAGACGGGAAAAGAATTTCCCACGTCTTACCCGAGTTCCAACAAAAGCGACCTTAAACGCGTTACCTCGCAAGTATTTACGTTCTGCCCCCCTGCGGACGGGTGTAAAACTAACATCCGAAGAAAGGGACACTCGGGGGGCTCCATCGTCCCCATTATGGGGGACCTCCTTCGAGCTAACGCTGCAATATCTCGTGCAGTCATTCAGCTGTAAAAACGGAAAAGGTTCACGGAAATGATGGGAAAATTTACGTGACAAAATTTCATAAGGCCCTCCCCGGGCCGCATGGCAGTGGACCTGGGGCGCCCGCAGAGGACGTTGGGATCGCCGGGCGTAATCGAAGAATCCATTCGTGCGGACTGCAGGAGATCCTTTAAGAGGTCAACCGCAAGAAAGGAGTCTCCACAGGTCTTATCCACTGCCCGGATGATATCTTTGTCATAGTCAAACGCCATAAATGTGCAATTTAAAAGGTTAAGGCGTTCAGCTGGGTAAATCTCCGGTAATGCCCGCTCCCGGTGGTCTTGCGTGGAGTAAAAGCAAATGTTAAGTTTTGGGATAGGTGCTCCAGAGCCCCAGCATCCTTCCGTAATCCTTTACTTAAAAGCTTTGTGTTCGCGCTTAAATCCGCGAACGTTTCTACTCTGAAGGATCGTGGGCTAGTCGCCCAGCTCTAAAATTTTTTCATTCCCCTTTTTAGTGCGGCGCGGCTTTTAGCGGGGCCGTGTTGACTTTGGTCTTTTTCGTTCGTGGAGCACCCTCCGCCCGGTGCCGCGGCCCCCGCCATCCTTCGACCGCAATATGTCAAATCACTTTAACGGCTTTATTAGTGCCTTCGGTTACTTGTTTAACGCGAAAGGGTTGCGCCCTGTTTGCTTTCCGCAGCTTCCAATGGAGCTGTTGATGAGGGTTAAGTGAAATTGGTTTTGTGTCCCGGCGGGGTGTCGGGTACACGCAAAAATAAAAGAAATAGCAAAAATAAACCAGCTTGCGGCCCTTCTAATTTGGGACGACAGATTTCTTTCTTTCTTGACAAACTATGCAGAGCCGAATCCTTTGTTTTATCGCGGACCGAAATAATCACTGACCACTTCGAGGGCAGCCTTTTTTTGTTAAAGGCGGTCAGCAAATTTCCATAGTCCAGCGAATGCCTAATGAGGTCATCTAAGCCCAGCCAGATTTTTGTAATGGTGGGTTAAATCTGTTTCAGGAAATGTTAAAAACTTCTAAATTTTTTAAAGTCATATGATATCTGAACAGAAGGGAAAATGCAATTTTTATGCTTCTAGTTCATTCCACTGATCAAAGGATATTAATTTTATTTTAGACTAGCCTTGTGCCTATTTAGACTAGACTAGTCTTCACTACTACTTGACTGGAATTCAGAAGAATAAGGAAGAATTTATACTCAGAAATGTAGTTACATACATATGTTAGCCTTTTATTAATCTTTGTTAAGTGACAGAGGTATTTTATTTATTTAGCCTAATAACCTATTAAATTTTAGTATTATCATTAAATGTATTTGCTCTGCATTACTATAAAGTTTAGTCCCTAGACCCTAGGCAGTAAGAGAATTGTGTGATTAGTAGTAACTTGTTTTTATAAAGATTTGATTTATTATTTTTCCTATATAGTCTCTTATTATTTTTTCTATATAGTCTCTTTAGCAAAAAAGCCAGACACAGAATTACTCATCTTAACAACCTTTGTAGCAACATTGTGCAAATCTGGCTGACTAGCTTTTCTATAATATAATCCATATAAGAAAGTCATATTAATTTGCAATTTGAAATAAGTTTTGATAATCGTGGTACTATTACAAACTTGACAATGATTGCGTTTAAACTAATACCGGCTGTATTGGATTTAGGAAAGATATGGAACGTAGTATAACTAAGTTGTAAAGTTTTCGTAATTTTGATCATTTACAAAGAAATTGCGATTTTTGAAGAAAAGAGTTATATATTTAAGTTTCTAAATAAAATACATTAAAATCTTTGTAAACTTTTAATCTCATTAGCATTTTAATTAAAGGCTTAAAGAGTTATTCATTTTATTTTTACATAAATTTGTATTTACTTGATTAAATGGCTTTTTCTTTAGCGTATAAATAAGACTTACGTTCTCATATAACATATGTATGCAATTTTCGGCAAATCCTGGTGCAACGGTAGACGAAGCGCCCTTTTAATGCCCTTGCCCGGCAAAGTAATAATTAATTGCTCAAAATATACTTCGCTTAATTCCAGGTGGTACGGTGCGAGTTCCGAAAGATCCCAACTCTGGTGATGGAAGAGCTTTTCACTATCGCTCAACTCCGGCCAACTTAACTTTCTGCACATTCGTTAATTTTATTAAATTGATGTAGGGGCCAGCAAGAAACCCTTAAACCGCACGAATTTAAATCCTTGCGGGCATCCAGACTGAGCAAACTTTATCGTGTTTCTGTCCATTCAAGAGCTCCTTTCAGGTGTCTGGATTGTGCTGGGAGCATTCTCTCCATGTGGATGTGTGTCAGCAGTTGAACAAGTTTAAACACACGTGACCCTAAGCCAAACAATGCGAAAGTCTACACCAGACCAATTTCGGCCAGTTAAGCTAATCCCATTACTCCAGTCCTTAGTCTTGCTAGCACGGGAAGAATCCAACAGTCGGGCTTGCGTCCCGATTATCCGAGTGACGGGTGCATTTCCAGCCTGAGAAACTCCTTTCGGTGAAAATAAAGCGATTTTGGAACGCAAACTAGCACGATGACGGGCTTATTTTGTTTTATAATTTAATTACCGTCAGTGCTCTGTAGCCTCGCCATCAACCACCCGTTTGGTCCGTCCCTCCAGGCGCACTCCCATCCACCGACAGGAGACGCAGGACCCGAATCATATTTATTTAGGGCCATACGTGGTCAAAAGGCAAATTAATTTCTGGGACTTGTTGATGCTCTTAACAGGGATGATATGATATTTGTGTTTGCAATTAACGACACGGAAAATCTGACAAACTTTCTCGGTGCTTCATTGTGTTGAGGTATTTTATAAACCTTTAGCTGGGATGCAGTGAAATTTTTTTTCTCAAAAGTGCCATAAGGTAAGGGGTAACCATTTTAGGTGTAAGCTTTGCTTTTGTAAAACATCAACACCTGCAGACTATTCTGGTTTTGGGGAGCTGTAGAGAAAGATTTAATCAGATTTTTATGTGATAACATCAGCTTAACTTAACTGATCCTTTATTTGTATACATATAAAGTGTTGATTAATTAATTGTATATAAATAAACTGCCTGAGACATGAAGCTGTGAGATCGGTCGCATTTTTCATCAAAAATCAGAATTACTCCGAAGTTCACGGTGGTGTAGAGGTGAAAGAAATATTCTACTTCTAATTTTAAGAAAATATCTACCGCAAAATTCCTTTATTTTTGCAAAATTGCACTTAAATGCAATGCGTGCTTGTCTGCGCGCGAAAAGTGCATAGTAATAGTAGACGCTTTTCGAATCAATAAATTTCGAAATTTAATAGAAAACTAGGTAAATTTTCTCACTCCGCTGAGATCTGCGATGTAGATCTTAACTATGTAACTGGTTTTCTAGTTACTCTCATCGGAAGTGAATAATTAAGCAGAATCTCGATCGAGAAAATCTGATTTTCGGGAGTGGTTAAGTGGGTGGGTGAGTCGGTTGGTTTTTCGACCTCTTTAATTTTTTGGTAATGGCTATATGGAGGATGGAAAACTTTAACATAGTGCAATATAGTAGTTATTATGTATATGTATAATTATGGACTTCTGGATTTCTTCAAAAATATACAATTGATGTAACTATATATTCAGTTATTGTTCTTATTCGATTTTAATTCATCATACATTCTGCAGTGATTATTTTAAAATCAAAACCGGATTTGGCTTTCACATACCGGAATGTTGTATGTATGGTCGTTGAAAGCATCCAATTTCTTTTCATTAAATATAGAGGCTCCTGTTGAATGCCTATGCAGCAGCCCGAATGTGCAAAGCATGTGTTCAAGAACAAACTGTGTGGTTATCACAAATTTTATAGGGCACAGTCATATTGAAAAAATCCGCAATGCCGTAGTTGTCTCCACGGCTCCAAATGGAGGAAATCCAGGCACTCCAATATGTCCAACTGAACGAAACAAATACCTCGTGATGTATAGCCGCTCCGCCGAGCAGATATCCAGGCGAGCTGGAAGATTTGCAGACATCTCCCCGATGGAGTGGCTCGACGTGCCCGCCGTAGAGGACATAGGTAGAGGATAGTGGCAGCACTGGCAGAACTGGCAGAACTGGCAGCACTGGCAGCAGCCACTCGACACTATTCACTAAGATATTCGGAAGATTAAGTAGGACAAACCGAAATAATAAAAAGCACACGCCCTCCCGCAGCACACGTTTGCGGCGGAGCAGGGAAGGCATTAACCCGACTCTTAAGGACAGGATTTCCGGCAAGTGGCATTAGTATTGATTAGAAGCATATTATAATCCGTCTCGACGGGTGAATAGCGAGCTGTAAATGAAATCATTTCGGACAGCAATAAAGGCGAGAGCTCCGGAAGATTAAGGAGTGGAACTGTGGAACCGACGACTCTGGAGTAAGACGCTCGTGAAGATGGTTGAGGGGTCTTAATTTTATGGCAGCCTTTCTAGTACGTACTTAGTGGATGTGTCTTAATTTCGCAATATCTTGAGATCCCGCAGAAATTGAATAACTTGAAACAAAAACATTAAATAAAGCTATAGAAAAACTCTACTACATATATCTAACTTGATATTCTAAATGATATTTTAAATTAAATAGGGATCGAAATGTTTTGCTTGAGTGGAGCTAGAATTTGTTCTTCTATTGTTCCTTGTTCTTGTATCTATAGATATAGACATAGATGCGATTTGGAAAAATAAATATTGCTAAAATTCATTTATAGGTCCTAGAGTTCAAAACATATTGCATTTAGGTACTTATACATATAACATATGTATGTATGTGCGATCTCACATTAAGAATTTAATGGTTTGAAAAATAATAGTTATATTTATTCTAAACAGTGAATTAGATAAGTCTCCTTATCTAATACTATTTAATTCACTACCATCAAAACTGCTGGAAAAAAAATATATATATACATATGTATATCACGCTGCTTGGCTATAATTCATTTTTTTAATTTTAATTTTTTTTCTTTAAGTACGGTTCATGGTAAGGAATAAAAAAGTTGTACCTAATTTATAAGAAGGTCTCTGTATAATAGTCTGCAGTAAAGTTTTTAAGTGCTCGAACCAATTTTACCATAGAATTCTTTCGTCAACGATATCGAAAACATCACCCAATTTTACGTCACGAACTTTAAGTGGAACAAAACTAAAAATTAGTAGATCGATGATAAAGGTAGTTTTCCAATTAAATTTTCCATGCTAACGCCCAAAGCTAATGGCTAAGATAGACGGAAGTGAAGTTAAAATTGTGGAACAAGGCGAAAAACTCAACCCCCCTGGAAGGCATAGCATTAGCAGAAAACTTTCTTAATTAAATGATGAAATTTTAATTGCACGGAACCGATTCAACGATTTTTTTTCCCGGCCGAGCTGAAGTTGCTTGATTGAAGAAATTAATTGCCTGATTTAGTTGGGAGCTTCACGACCGTCAGTAGCACTGCTCTCCAGGTGAATGGATTAAGCGAAACAGGTCCCTTGGTCGGGAGAGCTCGCGCACGGCAAATTCCATCCGGACAAAACAAATACCTTGACAACTTTTTAATTGGCACCCAAAAGAATTTCCGTCAAACTAATTTCTAAAGTTACTCGAAAACATGTTCGATGAGGTGAAAATCTTAAAACTCGCTGTTTGACGAGACTATGGGCTATTCAACTCTAAATTGAAGATTTGCTCATCCTCATGATACTATAAATCGCTTTGGGCATTTGGATCTTGCAAAAATTGCCACCAAGAAGCTTGAAGAGCAGAAATAAGACTAACTCTACGATAAATCTTACTGGACTTGCGCAAAACTAGGATCGAACTATAAGACTTTATGGGTCTTGGTATTTAAAAATTGTGCGGAATTGTAATTGTGGAAGTCAGGCACGCTTTAAAATTTGACAGTCTGCCATGTTGATTTTGTAAATTATGACTGTCGGTTTGAAATCAGTGACCGCGAAAACACTCAAGTACCAATTTTTGTTGAAATAAAGAATTTCGTATATGCTCGTGAAAACTCTCAAAAAGCGCGTTTTCCCAAAGATAAGACCTAGCTATATCGATTATTCGCTCCCGAAAAGTCCTATATTGCAAATTTTATCAAAATCGTTAGAGCCATTTTGGAGAACTTGATTACAGATATACATTATATGTATTTGTATATGCAATATATTACTACACCTAATTTATTTATTTTTTATCAAGGAGCTTTGCATTAAATTCCTTCTTTGGTACAAACTATGGGGATATCTAGTCCATTTTCTTTAGTTTTACTTTTATTTTTATAACTTTTAGGTGCCTTTTTCTCTATGTATGCTGCAGTCTGCTTGAGGCCGTCAAATGCGATGAACATTTGGTTGTACTTATTGGGTAAGTTTATTTCAGTGTTTGCGCTATTCCTTTATTATTATTTTTAGATCATAACATGTTCAATATATGTACATAGAGTAGAGTTTTAAATGTTAAAATTCAAAATGCAATTACTTCAATAGAAGTAAAATAAGCTAAAAACATAATAACTACTAAAGGACAGCATACTAAATGTATGGGAAAATTATCTCCATAAAATTTTAAAAGGATAATGTTAAAGTATATGAACAAGACGGAGAAAATCCAGCATCAGCTAGTGAGGGTACGTAGGTCTTAGTAATGTGTAAAAAAAGAGTAGTATATGCGAAAGTTGCTCTAAGACCTGAACTAAGCCTAAGCCGCGTTAGTACTGGATCTAGATTAGGCTAAATTTCGCTGGTGTTGGCCTTGCTTATGCCTAACCATCTCTGGCGGAGGTAGGACAAATCGCGGCCGACTTATGATAAACTATTGTAAAGTTTCCGGTATTACGTGCACGCAAAGAGTCGACGCTTCCTTTTGTCACACCGACCGGGTGAATTGAATTCTTATCACGTTCCGAGAAGCTTCTTCACGGCCGGCATTCTCAAGACTTACCTCATTTTGAGAAGAGGGGGGGGGGGGGGGGGGGGGGGTAATAAATGGAGCCCCAGCGCTCTATGTTCGTGGAAAAGAAGCAACTTTCCTGCACAACTTTTATCCTGTGCATAACAACGGTATTGACAACAACACTTGCATCCGAAGGACGCCGACATCAACAGGAACTTTTGCAAGATAAAATGGGTATCCACGTCGCCATATCAAGTAATAAGGAAGACTGGGATCAGTCGAGTGGGAGAAATCCGCTTTGTACCGGGACTGCCGGGCCAGCGATCTATTCTCGAGATTTTCCAGCAGCTAGTCAGCGGCTGTTCACTCCACAGGAGCAACAGCACCAAAAGCAGCAAAAGCAGCAAAAGCAGCAAAAGAAGCAGCAGCAGTTTCGACAGTCTCCAAGATACCCGTGTTCCAGACGTTGAAGAAAATGCATTCAAGCGAGCCGAAGGGCGGCAATCCCACCCCCGCAATGCTCCAGCCGCCCCCTTATTTGCCCAATTTTATCAGTTTTTCAATATTATAGCCTTTTGATGCTCAAGGCCTGGAGGACTATCTCACTAAAAAACCTCAGTAACTTTCGAGACCATCAATACGGCCGCGGGTCACGAAAGGATCAAGCAATCTTGTTCCACCAATGACCAGCGGTTAAATTAAAGTCTCGTCCTTAATTTGCCATCCTTTTGTCTTGACAGTATAAAACGAAATCGAATTAGCAATAAGCGAGTCTACCTCTGACGAGAGCCACGTCGACAAGGAGGACTTAGCTCGGTGGTCTGGAGATAGCGCTCCTATTCCCGGTGTAGCGGACTCGTTCCTTTTTCCGATTCTCCGAACCCCTTATAACTGATACAATAACGAAGCGACTCTTATCGACTCGTTCAGGAATTTAATTAGACTGAAAACCATTGAGGTATTCCTCGAGGTAGCCGATTCTCCCGGAGATTTGAATTTCTTTTCATTATCAGGTAAGCACCCGGTCGGGAACGCCATCTGGCTGCTGAGCGCGGCTAGTGCGAATCAAGTTTAATTGCAGCTGCTCGTCGCAACCATTCAGCGGGTCTGTTGAATGGTGCTAAATTTGAGACATTCTTTGGGTGCGCTCGATCCGCTGAATTGCCGCTAATGAGACCACGAAATTACTTTTCATCGACATATTGAAAGTGGACACATTATTTTGGGGTGCGTATTTTTGCTGTAAGATTGTCTTTTGTTGGTGCATCTTGAACGAATTGCAGTTTAGCATACTTTAATGCAATATTGATAATTTAAGACGATTTGGGGTATGCATTCTTCGTTGTGTTTGGTCTTGTATGTATCATAGCAAATTCTTATAACGTTGTACTAAAATACAACTACAATACTAAAATACAACAACAAAATTCATGTGACACATATTGTATTAGATATAAAAATTAACATCCTCTCTCTAGCTTCTGAATATTACACCCTTGTAAAATTGTTTGCCTTCGGTTACTACGATTTTTGATTGCAATTTACTCATTCGTATTTGTCGTCCAAATTCAAAAACTATCAAGGAATCAACTGGTTGATTTTCACTTAACCAGCTGATCGAAATTTTACAAGGGTATAGTAATAGTTTGCTATAGGGTGTTCACTCTTAGCAAATATTACAAATTTGATATTTGAGAAAAAATACACCGAAGAGTTAATACCCATATTGTATTTTTCTTCAATGTGTTATGGTATATTTACTGAATTTTAGTACCTATTTAAGTGTGTAATTATAAAATTTTAGACATATGAAGGTATGTATGTATCTGCATAAATAATTTAAAAAATGGCTTCTTTATATTCCTACTCATATGTAAAGCAACGACTTTCGGTGATCGGAAATTAAAAATTAAAAATTTCGTTTGCTCTCAAGGAAACTGCTCGTTAAGAAATTGTTGATCAAAAATTGAGGTCAACGTTTTAAAGGTTTTCGAACTTGGTCAAATATTTTCTTTCTAAGTATCTTATGTACAGTAGGTCGGTATAACAAAGGTTCACTAAGTTTCTGACTGCATTCCTAGGTACTTTGCAACAATCAGCACTTTAGGAGAATTTTTTTTAATGTTTAAAATGTTCATTTTATAATTGAATTGATATAAAGACATTAAATTTCGTCAATTTAAGAGAATTAGCTCCCAGCGTAACATTCAACCAGTGAAGTTGATTATATGGTAACGACTGCCGTCAGACGGAAGAGCAGCTTACTAAAAACTAGAGGCAAAACTAGCCATGAAGAGTGCTCGCTTCATACGTTCCAGTTGAAAGCATCTTCAACTCTGATCCAGGTCTAAGTTTTTTCTCCAGTATTTATTATTTTACTACTTCAAATAAGGAACTCCACTCTTCAGTTTACAGCTTTCACTTTTACTATCAAAATATCGATATTATTTTAAAAATGTGCTTCGGGCCTGACAAGGATTGGTGGGAAGTAATAAGAGGCACTTGTTTGGAATTTTTTTGTGCTTGTTTGTGCGGTTGCTGTGAGGCTATGATGGGATGACGTAATTTTGGCTTAACGTTTTGCCTTAAAACAACGTGAGGGAGACGTGATTCGCTTTCTGTGCCTAAAATGAGAACCTTGTATCTGACACGTGATAACATCGTATCAGACATGGGATAGTTTTTACACGTTAATGAAATAAAATAATAAAATATATAATAATTATTAAATTCTGTGGTTTTATTAAATAGTAAATGCAGTACTATTAAATGTCCGCCGGTTTGCGCAAAATTCGCTGAAACTACTTCTGGTCACAATGCATAAGTAAAGCTATTATCGAACATACAATCGTTGCTCAATTCATAAGGCAAGGAGTTAATTTTCCGAAAAAGACTTCACAATTGGAATATCTTGACAAATATAGTAAGTTATTAAATACCAAAATTTGTACAAACTCAAATAAATTAGGATTAATTTTGTTCGCATTTCTAGGTCTTAATTTGGAAAAAAAATTCCAAAGGTTCTTGGTCAAGCTTTTACGAATTAAATTTTAATAAAAGTTCAAAAATTTTCAAATAGAGATCCAGAAAATGCTAGAATAGACTCAATTGTTACAATTAAACCTTTAAAGCAGTATTCTCGATCTGCTTTGCCTTTTGGTTTAATTTGGGAAATGTAGTTTTGAAAGAATATGGTTGACCATTTAAAATATCCGAGAGTTTATTCGTTTTTTCAATAAAAATTGTAGTGGAAATAGCAGTTTTTTTTTACATTTTCGGGATATTTGTTAAGTGCTAAAAGTGGCCGTATTCCTAAAGAAAAACTTCTGTTAAAGACTCGTACAGCTTACTTAACAATCATCACTTTAAACTCCGTTGGATAAACATTGGCGAAAGTCAATTTTGGACTTTATTATGTTCTTTATACAAATACTTGATTACTTCCCAACTTGAAATTCCATGTTTTTGAAGCTGATATGCGATATAAAAATAATTTAAAAAAGCAGTAATAAAAAAAACAACAGACTATAATCTGCAGAGTTTAAGTTAATTACTGGAAATATGTACTTACATACATATTTATTTAGATATAGTTATTTATGTCAGGGTAGTTGAGATATTCATGAAAAATAATTGAATATATTTATTGACGATGCAATTATAATAATTATTGTGTTATGTGTCGGTTATATAAAAGTTCTCTTAATTTAAACTTACTGTTTCAGAATTTGTTGTGGTTGTTGGCAAAAATTAACGAAATTAATTCAGCGCATTTATATTCATACAAAATACATATACAATAGACGTCGTCTTCGATTCTTTGCCTATTTATCGCTTGAAGTTGATCGCGCTCTAGCATCGATAAAATGTAAACAAGTTCTTGCTCTTAAAATTTCAAGCGAACGAAAAATACTTGAAGAGCTTCTGAGCAGAGGCACAGACGCAAATCGTTTTAAACTCTTTTTCTTTAATCTCGTGGAACATCTTTCGACTTTTGGCTTTGGAAATCTTTATTATTTGTGCTTCGATTCAGGTGATGTGGTCAGCGTGAACGAGTTCACTCTTCAGTTTACAGTTTTCACTTTTACTATTTAAATCTTGATATTATCTTAAAAATGTGCTGCGGATCTGACAAGAATTGGTGGGAAGTAATAACAGCAATTTGTATGGAATATTTCTGTTTTTGTTTATTCGGTTTCTGTGAGGCTATGATGGGATGACGTAATTTTGTCTTAATTTTCCGAAAAAACCGAAAATAACAGCATTAAAAAAATAATATTAAAATCAAATCAGTTGTTTTATTTAATCTGTCTTTTTATTGTGGCAAACCAATGCTAACAATCTCATTTAAAAATAATAATTTAAGACCGTGAATATTCAACACAGCAATTTCGTTCGCTCAAAATGATCTTGCGGAATAACAACGTTTTTGTATTTCTGATTATAATTGATGACAGTTTTCACTTATCGAAAATTGCTTTATTTGTTGCTTTCTTCAAATACACGCGTACCAAGCCAGCATAAATATTTTTGTTATTTTTCTAGGTCTCCTTAACATAATCATTGTACTTCGTTTATTTCATGGTGTGCACTTTATTTGATATTTTTTTACACTATGTAAACGTTTTTCGACGGACATTCTTTGAATTAGAACCAAACTAATATTTTTGACAATTAGAGATGAGTTTTTATTTGCATATTAATACTCACATAACGGTAGTGCAGCGCTCGAGATCTTAGAAAATTTTAGCTAGTGCAAGTCTTAGGACTGTTGTATTCTTCATATTTAAAATATTTATAAAGTAGGCATGCTATATGAAAGAAGTTTGATCACTGAAAATTAAGTCAAATTGAGAAATTAATTTCATCAGAGAATATAATATAATTACAGAACTAAGAGATTAAGGCAGGTTATATTTTCTCTTCGAAAATGAAAATTAGTTAAAAAGACAATTATTTTATTTCGATAAACATATTTTATTATTGATAGAATAGAAACTTAAAATAAAAAAAATAGCAAAATTTTTTGGTTGTTAATTAGTTGTTATCGTTTCCACATATGCAACCGAAGAGGAGTTCGAACAGAGCGGCACAAGTTACGTTTATGAGGCACTCGCAGCAGCAGTCACACATTCTATCACCGGTGCAGCCATATGAATAATTTCCACATGGTTCATAATATGTGTAGCAACATGAACAATCTTCGGATGAAGTTGACGTCGTTATGTTTTGTGGATTTGGCGCACTATTATTATTCACATATGTTACTACGCAGGCGTATGGAGGTGGCTCTAAATTTTGATCTGGTACTTGTGCACTACTCATTTTTGCTCTACAATTGTTACCGTCTTCTTTACCTGTGAACACCTCTGAAGCACTAAAAACCCTGATTTAAAAATTTTTGGTTGAAGTAAATTTATACAATATATAGGTACAAGTCAAAACCCCGTCTCGCGAATGAATGGTAACATAGAAGAAATCTGCCAAAGCATAACGTAGCTATTGAGTATTATCTTTCGTTGATTGATAGTGCTTCGGAGATAAGATTTGAGCAAAAGTTCTAATTCTGAAATGTGACAATTTACTGAATAATTTTATTTTCCTGGGAATTATGAATGGTGTATACATTTTGATGTTAATCGATCTTACTTCCGTGTGATTAAGTATAATGAAAAGGTTAGTAATAGCTCATGTGTAATCTGATATCCGGAGAAACGACAACTGGCAACTAGTCGCAATGAATTAACATTTATTAGACTGTGCATCCATTACAACATAAGCCACACAAAACACAAAGATTTTCACAAATCGTTAAACAGTCTAAAATAACAAAAAGTTGAGTACACAAGGGCACATCATTGCAAGTGCAACACCCATCCGAGCTATTTCTATTTTCTCTAACATTTGAATTGACTTCCATCGAGGGAATTGTCTTCCGGGGACTTTCTGTTATGACCGTCTTTTGATTTTGAGATACATTCGAAGCTTCCATTGTAAAAATTTATTTTATTAAGCTTTTTAAAATGTGAGTTACTATGAATTTTATTTGTAAGGAGTGCTTCAATTGCATTCTCATTTATAACTGAGTTGGCGATTCCCACAGTCCAAATGTGAACAGAGCTTAAAAAACCAGAAACCTGTTTTCGTCGCTAACTCGTCAAGAATTTTGCAGTTCACAATTTTACTGGAATCATAATAAACACATTTGCCGCATCGAAGTTGTTTTATCAAAACTGACCTTATTTACCGCGAGATAATTACATTAATGTGGGTATTTCCATTGCAACCGGTCTGATGATGACACACCATTTCAACGCCGTAATTTTTGCATTTCAGTTATTGTTAGCAAAAATGTTTTATTATGTTTGTTACTATCTATAGAAGTTTGACCATTTGAAGTCAATATTTTTAAATATATTATGTGTAGTTTATAATATTGACTTGTTCTTTTTTATCAAATGTATAAAATTTAATTTAGTTTTATTAAGTTTATTTCGTTTTATAATATATATTTATATTATATTAAACATTCTAAGAACTTAAAGTCTAAAATCTTAACTTGTGACATTTATCGCATAGTAAAATGCAAAAGCAGCCCAAAACTTTACAAAACCAGGACTTTACACCATTGCAATAACGTTTACAATTGTTGTCGTTGGAGTCTGTATTTGTCTTAATCCCGAGATCTATTTTCTGAGGACTCTCGGTGATAATCCTCCCCGGATATAGTGAAGTATTAGCATCGGTTTTCATCTCTAAAATTCACTTTTTAGCTTAAAATTTAAGGCACTATACTGATTTAATAAATACTCACACAAATCTATTTGATGGTAGAACAAAATAATTTTACTAAATTAAATTGAATGTTCAAAAAAACGGATATAAACAGCGACTTAAACGCAGGAGCTAAACTCAATATATTTTCGTTCCGTCTCAATCACGATTAAATTTTAGACAAGAGTTCATTTTACTGACTCTGAAACTGGATTCCTCTTGGAAGTTAATTCTGTATTTTAATTACAGCCGTAGCAACACCCACTCAAAAATATGTTGCTATTAATTTTGTAGAATTTTACTTATAAATATAATTTGACTATTTCGTCGTTTATCAGTTTTGGAAAATATTTCTGAAATAGATGTTTAAGACTTTAAATGGAGTAAAATTTCATTTCTTAGATTATCAAAAAAAGAAAAGAAAATAAATTCAATGATATAAAACTCGATTTGTGTATATAAAAATTTGAGTAGGTTTTTATAAAACTATTGTTATGTTATGTTTAGTTTGCACAGACGATTGTGAATTTTTGAATGTTGTCTGTTTGTTTGATTTTGTAGAGCTAAAAGTACGCATCTTGAAAGAACTAATTTACAACATAACATTTACCTACTATAGTTTAAGTGAAAGGAAATTGTTGTTTCGGCGAAAAGAAACATTGAATTTGATTCACAGAAATATTTATTTTCAGGCACATAAACACTTACTGAAGACGTATTATTATTATTTTATGGTTTAATCATCGTAAGAAGAACATGGACAGCATATAACGTAAAAACAAAGCTCACGAAGCCACTCTAGAAGCATGTCGCACCAGCATTCCCTACATTCTTTGGCGGTGTACCAACAACATTCAGCATCTTCAGTTTTCTTCTGCGCATCTTTCTGATTCGTGCTATTTTCGAGTTGGTTACAGATCCAGCCGTCAGTTTGTCGCGGTTGTTCTGTGCAAGTTTCCTCAGATCTCGCAGCATCACTCAACCATTTTCCAAAATTTTCGTCGTTGCAGGTCATCTTCTCAATGGTTTAGATTCTATCCTTTAAAACTAAAGCACCTTAAAGTACGGACGTTCACCCACTTAATTAAGAATCACTAATTCTACTGGAGCCCTAGGGCTTCGTCTGGCTTCGCGACAAAAGTTTACAAAACTGATGCTAGGATAAGAGAAATCGCTTCCAAATCTCTTGCAAACTAGCTTTGTGAACGTCGGTTATCCTCGCTAGCCGAAGAAAGCTAGGAAAATATGTGAGTCATTTTTCCCTTGAAATGACGTAAGCATGTAATGCCATATGTTTACGTATATCCCTTGAAATGAAGTTAATTATATTAAATACTTTCAAATTTGTTTGATTTTAATTTGTAATTGAAAATCAAACCCCAAGCATTTTTTTATTACTAAATGTTGACTGTGAGTAATCAAAACATTTTTGTTGCGAAGAATTACACTTGACTTGAGGATAATGAATCCTTTACTAAAATGTTAAGAAAAAGTGGTTAATCCACTCAACGATGTGTTCGTTTGAACATTACTGTAAAAATTGATAATGGTAGATTTTAACCTTGAAACTAGATTTAATAATGTAGTATACTAAGGACCTTTTTGTAAGAAATTTAATTTAACGAAATGCTGTTAATATACACACATAAAATACTGATTTGAATTGGATTAGTAAAATACGAAAGCATAATGGTTTTATTACAACTTTATTATATGTAAGTATTAAATACTGTACAAAGTCTTGCAAAATTTTACACGAGTAGTTCAAAATATTACGAAAGTTACACTATATTCTAGAGATCTTTTAAATACAATTTTTAATCATAACTTTCCTTATCAGTTCTGCTATTATATGCTGTGATTTTTGGTGTTTCCATTCATATTGAATTATCGAAAGATAAAAAGTATTAAATTATATCATAAAAATGATAAATGATAACGCGAAAATTAAAACATTTTTATTGGTAAAACTTTGATTATTAATTTTGGCAACCTACACAGCATAAAGCACAAAGAAGACATGAAAAGTTTACGGAAGCGTCGGCACAGAAGGGAATTGTTGCTGGGTTACAGCAACCATCTAAGCACTCCTTTCCGCAGTTGTTAGAATTTGTTATAATCTCACTTGGATTTGAATCGGTTTTTTGAGGATTTTCTGTGATAACTTGCTCTGAAAATCGCGACATTTTTTCGGTTTCCATCTCTAATTTTCGTCTGTTTACGCTGTCTGCCTTACGATTACACTGACTGATTATTTCCACTACCTGTTACTTTATACTTTACTTACTAACTTTATCAGACTACTCTGTACTCACACAGGTAGAATGAAATCAATTCCTAAAGTTACGAAATATATTGAATCAGAGAATTTCTTTCGACTGTAAGATAACTCACACAGCGTCAAGATAAACTAGCGAACAGACAATGTCCTTGGGTGGCACGTGAATCGTCTTGGGGTTTCAGTCCGTTGAAATAATTTTCTTATTGCAAATATTTCGTCTTCTGCGCTCTCGCGTTCGCCTCAAACTCTGAAATAAAATTCGGACAATTCTTGTTCGTTGGAGCTTTTCTCTTAAATGAACGAACGAAAATAAACCGCGCTCTGTTAAAGCACACAATCGCAATGAGCGAGTTTTTCGCGCTTTGTCGCTGGTTCCCGGTTGTAAATTTGCTCATACCGCGTATCGCGGACCTTAATTATGTTGCATTTTTCTTTGGTACATATTATCAGCATAAAGTTACAGTTAATTAAGCTGAAAACAAAGAATTTTATGTTTCATTCATATTTTACATAAAATGAAAATACTTAATTTTTATTGCAGCAACTGCAATTCTTTGCTTTGTTTTAAAGGTGTACTATTCTAAGAGTTATCTCAGTTTAAGAATTTCAAGGCAAATAAAAATTAAAAAGTTACAAATATTTAGATACTGGTTTTTTATATAATCTTCACCACAATTTTTATAAACTAACCTTAACCCTGTAATTCTAATATAATTATAAATAATTCTTTAAATTTGTTCAAAGGATATTATATGTTTTACAGGGTTAAAAATGTAGAGCTAGAGCTAATTCACAAAACGTTTTAAATAAAGCTTTAAATAATAATTTAATAAATTAATAAATGTATTTAATATAAGAGTATATTAACTCAGGTTTTTTGCGAAATTTTCGAAAATTATGCATATAAATTCTTTCTACAAAACTACACTGCAAATAAAAGAACTATAAGAATAATTATGATAAAATATAAAATATTATTAATATTAATATTTATATATTCGAAGAGAAGTTAATCGAACGAGAAAAATGTGTTAAAAAAAACTTCACCTCAATTAATTTTGTCAGCTTGTGGAAAAAAATTTATTAAGCTTTTTGCTCTTTTTTCGCAGTTGGCGCATAGAATCTTTTTCTGTAAAAATGTTTTAAAATATATTCCGCTCAGAGTAATTGAAGAAATGAATGGAAGAAGGTTATATGTCGAATTTTCAGATTTTCTCTGTTCTATGCATGGATGAAGGTGTTAGGTGCATATAAACAATTTTAAACCTCCAAACAACTAAGCTTGTCTCTATTTTAGAATTTGAATTTGATTAACAGGAAAAAATATACAAATAATGGAAAAGTACGTTTTAGGGATGGAGTGAAATGGATCGGAGTTGATGAATACGGTTCATATTCATGCAAAGAGTCATACGACGAAATGACACCATTCAAGAAGATCGATTTTTTTTAAAAAAAAGGGGTCAAGTTAATCTTGATTTTGCCACATGTGGATGGAAAATATGGCACTGTGTCGGTTGAAAAAAAGGCTAATATCAAGGAGCAATTAAAATTTTTTAAAACCGAAATATCGTTATTATCTTCATTTGTTTTTGGTTTATTTTTCTAATTTCTTAAGAAACTTGTCTCTTTCAGATTTAATTTTCAAAAATTGTTTAAAATTTTCTTTAGCGGAAGAAGAAGTTATGTTCAGTTTTTCTTCAAATAAAGTACTAAAAATATATTTTATTTTTAATTTCTTTCCCATTATAAATTAAATGGTTTAAGCCGCTTAACACCTTTTTTTGGATAAATACACTTAATTCATTTTGACACTTAAAAACACGATTTTCTCGTAATTAGAATTTTGCGACTTATCACCTTCATCCATTCATGCCTTCAAGTATATAGGCGGAATTAAAATGCTGAAGCTAACCAAAATATGCTGAATGCTTCGATCCTCTACCGTATCTAAATAAAAATCAGAGGAGAAAACAAATTCCATCTATGCATCTCTTGTGCAATTAGTTCTTAGCTGTTATGTTATTAGTGTCATAATTTGCATATAAAAATAATTGGACATTTTAAGACTAAGAAAGAAACTATAAGTGAATTTCATTTACAAACAAAGATTAAAACAAAGTAAAGTTAAATGTGATTGCTTTATGAAATAGAGCCCCATGGTAGGGTTAGGTCTAAACTTTTATTGTTAGTTATTATTTGAATGGTAGTGTAAAATCAAGCATTATTTATTTTTAGACCATTTTGCATGACTATTTTTTGTTATAGAAACCTTTGTTCTCAATAGCAGTCAGAGCATATTACAATCATTTCGAGCGGGTTTAGTGCCGACTCAAGAGGACCCAAACAGAAGGTTGGCAGTAGGGAAACAATTTTCAGCCAAACATTAATTTCAGTCGAGCTTGTCATGGTTGATTTCGTTTGATTGGACGCGGAAAAAAAAATTCCCGTCAGTTGCCAGACTATAGGCACAGGATGGCGGAGCGCGGGCAAAAATTTCATTGCGAACTGCGGCTACCTCGGAAGTGCTTGTTCAGGGCGGGCGGCCGAAAGTCTAACTCTTGCTAGTCGACGCTAGCCAAGCTGAAGGATGTCAAGGATGGGGCGGGAATATTTTCCGCTCGTTTGTCTTTTTCAAACAAAACAAATGAAAAAAAGGCAGGAGGCGAAATGGTAACCTACAGACGTTCGAGGACCTGCAGCGCCATGGCGTCCGGGGCTCAGGAGTGGGGCACATTTGGGGCTAGGGCTCCGGCTCCGGCTAGAGAATGCTTTAATTAACAGGTTGAGGCCGGAAAGAACTGGCACCACCAGTTGCCGTCCGGGGCGGGGGCGGAGGAAGAATGATTGATTTTACCTGAGCCCACTTCGACTGGCAGTTTCAATAAGCAGGCCGAACGGATAGACCCGATCCAGCCGAAGTATCGAAAGTCACTTAACGCCCCGGTTGAAGCGCTTGACCATTCGGTCCAAGTGGTCGGAGCCTCTTCAGATCGGCTCTGGACCGATAACAACATCAACTCCAATTTATTTGCGGGACCAATCCCGTGATTTACATATCAATCGCGACTCCTGCTTCGAGGGCCGCCCCGCTTCTAATTTATGCGACTGAATGTCAGCAACAAAAATGTTATCGCTGCCACTTGAGCCAAATCGGTTTGCTGGGCTTCTGGCGTACGGAGCCGTAGTCATCGTCGCCGTCGCCGCGCCGGAGCGCCGGAGCGCCGGAACGCCACCGTGTTTTGGCCGTCACCCTTCGCAATTTTATAGGGGGCATAACCTCAAAAACAAATTAAAGGGGAATATACATATATATGTACCTACATACATGTATATATAGTATATTTTTTTTTGAAATACCTGCCGGAATTCAATCGTAAATCCAGCCTTTGTTCTCGTTAGCTCTCCGGCGCCCTTGGGGAGCGGAGGACCTTGTTTCCGTCTCTCAAGGACCCGTGGACTGGGACCGGGGGCTTCTCGTTGTCTTTCGAAGACAGCCCCATTAATGGGGAGTGAATGCCAAGCGATAAGAGGGCGTCTGTTTTACATATGTCCCTCAACGGATTCGAGCTGCATTAGCAAAATATGCGGCGGTAGGTGACGTCTGCCGCCACTCGCTGGAGCTGCGTCTGTCTGCATTCTGCCCGCAGCGGTGGTTGTTGCGAATGAACCCATTGTTTTCGTTAATGAAATACCACCCTTTGGGGAGTTTATCCTACAGGAACCCTCCGAGATCGTTCCCACCCTGTGCGGCGGAAGGGCGGGCAGCAAGGACACATGGCACGGGACGCGTTGATGATCCTGCTCAAATGTTGCCATCGAACTCTTGGAGGGATAACATTCACGGAATTAAAAGATGAATGCTTCCTGCGGGGAGTCGTGTTGTGTCCTCGAGGGTCCCTCCGGGGCCCTGTCCCCTTCGAGTAGACTCCGCAAGTTCTGTTGCAATTGCCGGGGATACCAAAAGTGCACATGTGCCTCGCACCAAAGAATGCGGCTGGGGTCCTTCGAATCGTGTCCGGACGTGTTGTTATAATTGACGGAACAACGTCCCTTCCACATGTGGACCCCGCGCTCGGGGCCCCTTTTGTGTCGAAATGTGTAACTTTCTCCATTGAAGCTCCATTGCACCACTCTGGCCCTGGCTTTGGACTGTCTTCGGAACTGTTTTACGGATTGTAATGGAGAGCCGTCGATGCAAATTGGTTGTTATTACGAGTAAAACGATTGAGCTTGTTACTGGATTTTGAATTCGAAAGGACACGGCACCTTAGTATAAATATACATACGTATGTGTACATATATCAAATACATATGTATATAGGTACTACCTATACTTTAAGCTTGGCGATCACTCAACGAAAATAGCCTAAAAGAGAGTTCACCAAAATGTTCGAATGTGGCAAACTACAATATTTAGCTTTAGGTATAGTAGTTAAAAATAAAAGACAATTTTGTCACTTCTTGTATAAATTTTGAAACCGAAGTACCTACTCATTGCGCATTTATAAAAAATAAAAATTATAGAAAATACAATATTTTATAACTAAATTTTTTAAATAATACATAATTACTTGTAGCTTCTTAATTCATAAAATAAAATTAATTAATTGTTGAAGTATTTTAAATTTCTGTTCAAATTTATTTCTATTAATGGCTTCGGAAAAAACTATATTACATAGAAAAAAGTTAGATTTCTCTGTTAACCATACCTTTGTACGTAAAAGTTTTTAATTTGAACTACTTTCATATGTATTATGCATTCCAATTACGAAATAACGAAGGCTATCTTAGGCTCTTCAAAGACAAATACTTAAGTTCAATTTAATATCTAATTACATTGGTCAACTAACTTTCGCCACAGAATAAGTGATATACTTCTATTTATCTTTTCTATAAGACTCTTTCTGTAGTTTATGAATTCATGAACGAAAATGTACAAGGATTCACGTTTTGGAGAAAATTTGGTTTGAAGCTTTGAAGATTATCAAATATCATATTTTCGATATATTTTTAAAAATTCAACAACAAGACAACGGGATTCTTATAGGAGATTGAATTGTGGGTCAAATAAAAATTTGAACCTTTATCTTATTATATTAAAATACTAAAATCTTTGAGACTTTCTGGGATACTTACTTTATGAACTTCGTTTTTTTTTTTGTTACCCGAATACTTTATAGGTACAATTGGTAGTGCATGATAATCACAACTAGTGAACGTTTGTGGAAGTGCTTTTTTAACAGACATGAGACAAGAGTCTTAACAGCGCGGTTTTTTCAAATTCTAAAGCCACTGAAAAAAAAAGGGGGATTTGCAGAATTTCTAGCTTGCATAAATGGGGCGTAATGCATTATTTTGTCAATGCATTAAAGTAATGCATTGATCTTTAAAAAATCAATGATAATGAAAATCAATTTCATTAGTATTGAGGAATTTCAATGCTAATGAAATTTAAAAGCATTACATTGAGGAATTTCAATTCTAATGATAATGCTTTTAAATTTCATTAGCATTGAAATTCCTCAATGTTAATGAAACTGATCTTCATTATCATTAATTTTTAAAAATTAATGCATTATTTTAATGGTTTACATTATTTAATTCATTGTCATGCACAACAACCCACTAATGGGCAATGTGCCATTATACGTTAAAAACTCAAATTTAGTAGGTAACGCGTGTCTACTTTCCGGGGTTTGAACCCGAGAACACTAAAGCGACATGATGATGCTCTTACATTAATATACCAACTCTGCTTACAAAATGTTGAAATAATTCCGAGTTTATTGTGGACGGCGCTATTTTTCAGGATGCAGCAGAAATTTTAGGATTTTAAAAATTAAAAGTAATTAAAAATAATTTTCATACGCAAAAATATTAAGATTTTTTTAAAAAGTTTTCAAATCGTTTTTCGAAGTAGGTACATTTTGGTCGACATCCTAACTGTCGCATCCAAATGGCAAATTAGAATAAAGCGGTTAAGTATTATACAGGATATTTCTAACATTCTAACAAAATAACCAAAATCGCAGGTTAAAAGGCGCCAAACAACAAAGTTGGTTTTTTTAACAATGAAAAATAAGTAACTAATCATCCTCTGTGATATTGTCGATGACTGAACATATGATATTGTGGCTGGATTCCAACGTGTGATCTTGAACTGCCGCTTCACAGCTCTACCACTGAGCTATCCCATGCCGATGGCTTTTGATAAAGCGATGTGTGGGGTGGGCTGCTTAGGAAAAAAAAATTGAAATTGACTCCTTTTAATAGCACCATTGTTCTGAGGAAGGTCTGCCACGGCGGAATACGTGAGTTCGAGTACTGCAGAGTGGTCCGATTTTTCAGTTTTTATTTTTTGTAGTATGTGCAGGATTTTTGTATGGGACCGACCTAATATTTACGAAATAATTTTTCCTGTCACATCAAAAGACCAGGGCCCATAGGCAAAGATGAAATTTTCAAATAATCTTAAAGAAAGAAAATATTCTTCCTGACCAGACCACAACAAATTTAATGACAAAATCAATGATCAATTTTAGTGCATTAGCATTGCAATGCTAATGAAAACTTTTTGCATTATCATTATATAAAACAATGTAATGAAAAAACAAATGCATTGATTTTTAAAAATTCAATGATAATGAAAAAAGAAATTCATTAGCATTGAGGTATTTCAATGCTAATGAAATTTAAATAAAAGCATTACCATTGAGGAATTTCAATTCTAATGAAAATAATTTCATTATCATTGAAATGAATGATATTAAAGACAAACATCGTTACTTTTTGAACATTTTAAAATTTACTTAGATTCAGTAGGATATGATGACTTATTGTTTTTTAAATGCAGGAATATGATTCCAGTTTTCAATAATAGAAATATAAATTATCTTTAAAAATACCAATTGGGTGTGAAATGTTTTTTTAAATTATGGCTTTCTCTTCGGCCTATTTATTCATAGATTTCTGCCGTTTGAAGTGTAATCGTTCGCCTGCCGTTCGGCTGAGCAGGGGCTGCGGGGGCGTCTGTCTGAACGCCGTGCTCCTCATAACCTGGAGCCTCCAGCTTTAATTGCTATTTTACGCGTGAAATTGGAAAAGAGGGAAAGTTACAGCACTTAGCTTATTCAGCTCACTTCAGTTATTTGCAATAGCCCCCGGCGTCTGGGGCACCCTCGGAGATTCATTTGTTTCCCAGTGTCTGCTTCCTTATTTTTCCAGGATTATCCCCGGAGGTCCTTGACTGTGAGCGCCGCGCAAGGGAAGAAAAGTTTCTTGATTTTTACTGCTGTTTCTCTTGTTTTTTCTTTTCATTCATTTTGATTTCGCGTCTGCCATGAATTAGAGCGAGTTTTCTTTTTTCATTAAGCGCGCCACTTCCATGCTGGGCCAGGGCTGGCCTCCCATCTGGAAATGAGCAACATTAATGTCCCCGGGAGTTGATGCAATTCCTTGAGAAATTAAATAGCTCTTAGCTTGCGCGGATGCCTGCTGTCTTGTTAAGCAATTATTAAATTAATTAGCTACAATTGAGCGCGTAAATTTCCTTATTAAGCGGCAAGTGTTTTCGTAATTAAAATTTCAAAACGCTCCTCCTCTTCCCTTAGTCGGCGCTATAAGACCGAGAAGTAACAGGCTTTTATGCACAGCAATTCTGGTTTGAAATACGTCATACGCATGGTAAACCATAATAAATTTTCCTATAAATTGACACGTATCAATTTTAAATTCTATAAAAAAATATAAACCTGTGCTTAAACTTGCTCTTTATAAAAGATTTGTATATAACTTATTAAGAAAATTTCAAAAAATCTATTTTTTTGTTATTTACATTTGTTGGAAGTAGGTATATATATCTAAAAGTAGAGAAAAAAGGCTTTTTGTAAGGTGCGGAAATCGCTGTAATATGAAGGTTTTTCTTATTATTGTTTATTAAAAGAACTTTAAACGCGTTTATCTCAAAACAACGTTTTTTCGGACGCCCCCCATGATTTCTCCAGAATCCGTTGGCCGATCTTTCTGAAATTGTAACCACATTTTCCACACAGAAGTATTCACAAAGTGGACTTTTATCATGTTAAGATTTTAATATTTATTTTTTTTACTTGTTAAATAAAATTACTAAAATTTGTTCAAAATTAATATCCGTAGTTCATTTTGTAGCCAATGTTATACCGAATCTAAAACACTTCGGTTTTTGAATTTCAGATAAGACGTTGCCGAAATATCGTGGGGGAGCCGACCTGCCTACAAATTATGGCGTTACGTTCAACTACGGATTTTGTATAAAAAAATTGAAAAATAATGGTATTTTAAGACTTGAGTTATCATACCTAATAATTTTTTTATCAATATCTGCCATAGCATTCTCAAAAAAAAATTCCCGAAAATAGGCAAATTTTTAGCCTTCGAACTAGACTACATCCTTAATGGTTATGACAGTCATAGAAAGTTAGACCATTCGATTTTTGTATATGTAGATGATGAAAGGGTTTCTTATAGCAAACAAATGTGTAAGTTTGTTATTTTTAGGAAAAATGTCTTTTAGACCACACTTAACAATTTAGGAATATTTTTTAATAATTAGGTATTAAATAAGGAAAATCTCCAAATCAAATGTAAAAGAATATGTTTTGATATGTTAACCTAAAACTATTTTGAATGAATTTTGACTCTTATTTGGATTATGGTAATTGCCACCAAGGTGGTGATTGATTTTGTATTTTTTATGTTTTCGTAAAATGATGATGATGATGATTTGGCTACTTTGAAGGAAACTCATTAGATAAAGACTATCTACTTTATTTTTGACTTTAAGGGGAATATACAATACATACGTTAACAACTTGGATTTATTTCTTTCGCTGTGTTTTGACAGAGACATTTTTAACAGTTTAGTTTTGGGTTTTTTTAAGACAGTGAACCATGAATGAATCGTTCACGAATCTTCAAAATTTGTCTTCAAAGAACAAATATTTGTAGAACAAAGTTTTACACTTAATCCAACTTAATCCGCTTAAGGGGAAACACGACCTATGTTTGTTTCTTAAATGAGCTTAAAAATCTCCTTAAACCGATATAAGGTTTGCACAAATTTGCAACAAATTTAAGAGTTCGCGACATTGCTTGAACAAAGAAAAAAAAAACAAAAAAAAAAGAAGCTGAAAGGGCAGCGACGAATTGAAAAGCAGCTCTAAACCAATTTTTGAATAATTCAATAAATTAACATAATCCAACTTATAAAACATATTTCCTTCCTGGGAACTACCACCCGACGGCGGAACTCCAAAAATTTCAAAACTGGGAAAAACTAAAGCGAAAAGGACCCAGGAATAATTCCATGAAAACTTTATCCGGGCCGCAACTTTCTCGACAATGTGGCTGCGTGGCCGAAATCTATGGAGGGCCATTTAGTTCGGTAAATGCTCTTACTATCATACATATTTACCTAAGTTAACTATGCAGCCGTGGTTCGTAACATAATTTCCATGATCCTAGTTAAACTAACTCAAACTCAAACGCAATTCGCCGTTGTTGTGATCCTGCGACAAGAAAAATGTGATCGGGGAATTAGCTCAATTCACAGTAAGACGCTTAGCCCGGCGCTAATTCACGACAATTACCGACCGCGACAGCCTGAGCCGGGTTTATGACGATTTCTCTAATTTTTGTGCTTCTCGCCGGCCCGGAGCTAATCCAAATCCGACAGCAGCCCGACGTAAGTGCCGCAAATGAATTAGCGTCTCAAGGGGCATTAGCAGAGCCAGCCGGTCGGGCGGAAGTTAAATTAGAAACAGAGTTATAAATTGGTCCAGATTTATACTGCGGGATTTGCGCGCTCGCTAACAAGAGGTGGGCGAATTGTGTGTGGATAAAAGTTGCCGACCATTTGCAGATTACACCAAAAGTTGCGGCGAATTGGAGCCCTCGTTGGCGCTCCAGCGGCAGCGCCGCTAGTGGGCTCATCCTGCTCGCTTCTTCCAGGGCGTTCCGGATCCTGGAGCACTATTCATTGCTCCTAGACCCAGGACATGGGGTGTATTCTTCCTCGGGGATAAGAACTTTGTATTTACCACCAACTTAAAAAAGTTTCTGCTATGTTACCCGAGGGAACTGGGTGCTAATGACTCGACAACGGAAATTTCTTTAAAAACAATGTTCAAGCGCTCAAATACTTTCAGAGCATAACTCCTTATTTTTTAAAGAAATTTATTTAGCAGCATTTTGAAAGAATTATTATGATATGGACCTTAGTCGCTTGGTTAGTGAATCATCTCGACTAATTTATATTTACTTACTTACAAATTGTATAAATGCTTTAAATTAAGGATATTTCAATCTTATCATTGTAAAACTTCTTTAAGAATAGTTTATAACCGACCAACAATTTGTTTTTACGTTTCCGTCAAATTTGACCCTAAACGAACATTCTTATAATATTTCATTAAAATCCATCAGAAGACCTCAATCTAAATTTATGCTCAAAGGACGGTAATTATGAATCGACTGCTAGAAAATTATAATTTTCAAAGATTATGAAGTTATTGACTTGTTTCTGACTATTCGAAGGAGTTTGACAAACAACTAAAAGAATCATTTAAAATGTTGGTCAAAAATATGACGGATGTAGGTAAATTAAAGGTATAATCTTAAACTCAGAATTTCTATGCTTTTAAAACGTTAAACATAAGGTTATTGAAATCATGAAAATGATTTTATTTACTAAACTTTAGTAAACGTCTTGCATCTTTCTGAAATCTCCATTAAAAGCACATAATCTATTAATATGTGCAATAGAAACCTTTCACTGAAAGCCAAAGTTCATTCAAATAATTCTTAAACCAAAATATTTAAATAATTTAATTTTCTTATTTTGCAGGCTCTCTTGATGTTTTTTTGCAAAATTATTAATGAATGATGAGATACTACCCAAGAGTACCTATTTAATATTCAAATATTTTTATAAAAAAACAGTAAAAAGAAGGCAAGATTTTGCGAAAAAATTAAAAAAAATCTATACCTATCACAAAAATAGTTAGACTGTTTTACTAAATGGAAAGTCGAGCATTTCTGCTAGTTAGGCGATATTCTATGTGAACCAGATATTTTATGTAAATGAATTGATAATTAATACAGGTACGCAATTTATAAATGACTTATTGCTTATAGTATCCGTTTCTGTTAACTGTCGATCTTAACTGCAAACCGAGATTTTTGCAAAGAAACGATTTATGTATATACTCAGAACATTACTAAAATATTTTTCTTGGCTCCGGTTGAACTATACAAAGTCAAAAATAAAAGCAATAAGCTGCTTCTGAAAGTCTGCAGTAATTTCTGCACGTGTATCCAGACTGAAAAATCCTTTTAAAGAAAAAGTTTGTTTAGGCTTCCAAGAGGTATTCATGTTGTTTGTATATAATCCACTTACGGCTACATTCCCGTCCCACTGAACTTGTTTCTGACCCAAAAAAATTGTAGTGCTTAAGTAATAATACAATATGTTTATAATTACACAAAACCGCCTTTGCATCAACCCTTTTTTACCTCTTTACAACGTATCTGTCCCATAAAATATTAAAGGCAGCAGCGTGGTTAACTACTGCTTGCTTTAACAGCCGCATATAATTACACATAAGTCCACCTGGCTGTTAACTATCAGAATCGCACTTGTCATTAATTACGTAAGGATTTGCCCAATTACTTCTGGAGTGGTGCAGGCGACGTGTTCTGCTGCTATTTACATTTGTAGCTGTCTAATAAGTTATTCTTATAATGAATCTGGATCTGGTCAGCAGTTATCAGGACCCCATCGCCCCTCTGCCGACCGCAGTGTCCAGGTGTGCCGGAGAGGGCTAAATCTAATTTCCTAATAGAACGTGTTTCAGGTGAAAATTTAATCATCCGCTGATTTGTAGAAGTGCCCCAAATAGTTCTTGGCTTTCGTGGGGATTTATAGCAGCTTGGCGCTATTCCGTGATAAACCACTGATCCCTGTGAGCTCTGGCAGTTTAGCTTCTACTAGATAGTAGATACCAAAGAGGAAATATTAAAATAATTTTAAACACAATTTATAGCTGAAAATGGATTAAAGTGCCTGCATTCTAAAAAAAAATCTCGTTATTCTGTTATTTCGGTGCTGAAAACATAAATATTTTAGGATATTTTCAGGTTTACTACGTCCTTAGGATTTTTATAGTTTGAAATGTTGGTAAAACACTGGCAAACACCAAAGTATAGATATCAATTAATAATAATTATGTATGTGTGTCATAAAATCTCAATTTTATTAATCCGTTGGCACTTGTCTTTAAGTATTTAATTTTTAACTTATTTATGGTATTACACATTACATACATAGTTCGTAAATCTTTTTGCGAAGCGAATATTATTTTTAAGATGAAAAGGTTAAAACTTAGATTAGATAATATTTGAATTGTTCAAACAAACAGGTTGATGTTTTTCAGAGATTTTATATAGAAAACTGAAATCTATCTTTCTATTAAAAGATATCTAAAAAAGTCACCTTTCCGTTGTTGTCCCCGAAAATAGACAAAATAAAGACTTTTTTTCATCCTTTAAACCCTTAGGTATCCAATAAATGTATACATATTGAACTTTTTATTCCAGTCTGTAGGCATATGATTTAGTTACTTTACTAATCGAAATAAATAATGTAACTTACATATATAAAAACTTAAGATTTAATCTAGAAATATGAAATATTACTTAACTTAATAGGTTATGAACATCTTGTCGAAATATTTTTTATGTAATAGCTTAAAACACAAGTTTGCTCTTCAGTAGTGTTATCAGCTCTTGTATGAATTCGTTATTTTCTAATCTTTTTTCATAAATGTTTAATATACGTTTTTTGTAAATTTAGGGTTATTTTTCTCTAAAATTCTCCGGAAAAGAAATATAATATATACATAATTTTGACCAGATACTTTTGATGAAGACATCAAAAGCAAATAACTCATGATTGCATGATAAAAACCTACAAATTTAAAGAAATCGCAATCAATGGAATAAGTGAAAAAAAAATGTGGGAGAATTTGTGGTTTTGAGTCCTCAGTTTTTCTAATTATCTACATCCGCATACCAAATTTCATCCTTAATAGTAGATATGTAAATGAGATGATAGAAGGGCTGTAACATCTATCCAGTTTTTGGAAGTTAATTTTCAAAATAAAAACCTAAGGCCTATCAAATTATAAATATGGCCCTGTCTTATTGGCTACGGAAGCGGAACCCAAAAAAGAGAAGAATTGAATGAATTTAATTCGAGGTGGTAGATTCAAAAGATTTTAAAGAAATGATGCTATAGAAATATGCTATTAGTAGTGAATACATAGATTTAAGTAAATGTCTTGGTTTTTACTTTAAAGGTTTCATCAGTATATCTGTAAAATTAAGGTCAAATCTAGAGGCTAATTTCTTGCACTCACCGAAGATAGAAACTTCCCGCATTCCTCATTGTTCCTCTCCGCCAGCGCGCCTCCAGAGCGTCCTCGTCCGTGATGTGCTGTAATGTATGAAATGTCAATTGGAAAACTATTTGCACCATAAATAGGCATTTTCAAGGAAACTGTTTGTTGGTTCAATTGATTTTCCGATCCAGGCATGCGGGGGCGGCCCGGCCCCACCGCCGGGTTTTCATTGTCTGTCGTTTCTCGGGTGCACCTGTTGTGTGGGAGGCAATTTGCTTCTTGGCGGGGCGGGACGGGCCCGGGGTTGGCATGATTGCAGCTAGACATCCAACATTCTCCCGGGTCGGATTTGAAGTCGATTCAATCTGAGCCGACGGGGACTTATGACTTGTGACTTCGATAAAATCGATAATCCCCATTCGGTGCTCCGCCCGCGTACTCCCCAATTACGCACTGGAGGAGGCAAATTCCCGACCATTAACATACTTGGCGGGGCGGGCCTCCGGGCGCATTTTCGTTAGACTTTTGCTCTGTTTGCCGTATAGTCAGTCCCAAGCAAGAAGTTTTGCTTGCGATTTCCCTCAGGCTCGGCGCTATTGACTTAGGGATGTCATCTTTGCATTGTCGAAATCCAGAAGTTAAACACATTCCAGTCATGCCCCGGCTAAGCAGCCAAACCCTGGAAATTGATTACTCGGCTCCGCATAATGCCCTAAGTAGCGACACGGCCCATAAATCTTTCCACTTCAATTTTCTCCTAGTTCCGTGGCAACGATACAAAAAAGTCAAAAATTCGACGGGCTGAAAGAAAAAAAAAAATGTTTTTTTTTCAATTCAATAAAGTCATATGCATACAAAGGACCCTCCCGAACCCGAGCAGCTTGCCAGCCGTGAGCCGGATCAACAGGAATTCGCAGAGCGCCCACGGGATCGGCTGTTTTTCGGGGAGGTTCCTGGGGCTCGGTTTTTTGCCGGGTGCCGCATGCTCCCGTATTAGCATCATCCGTGAGAAGTACGAGAGCTCAGAAAACAAACTTGCGAAGGGATCAGGGAGCAGTCGTCCAACAACAAAGGACTCATCCGCAACATATCGCAAGTAAACTTGCCCAACCGACCGCCCTGCGCGCCCCCTCCCGACGGGGAGGAGACTTCATTCCGAGTTAACTTGAAGCGGGCGAAATTGACGAGCCAAGGGTTAATATCATAAATCATCCCCGGATTTAAGGATGTTCAGGACGGCTGATAATTGGATTTCAGGGGATGACTGGGTTCACTGGTTTCGGCAGCCATCGGCATCTCAACGAATTAATCAAAAGAATCGAATGGGAACCAGGACAGGCTGAGGCGTGCAGCACGCCTCCCAACCGGCCACCGCGCCGTCCTGCGGAGACTTTCTGAAACAAAACGAGGAATAGGTTGACTGGACCACTAAGTGGCCTCGCCCTTATAACTATTTAATTGTTTTTATTACCCTTAATTAAGGAATAAATTCACTCAGATTCTCAAAATATTATTGGTTCACTGAGAGGAAAACTACATTTCCAAATTAAGATGAAAATAGATAACATACACCTCTCTCTAAGTCTAATTGAGGGGATTGTATTATTTCCGAGGTTTTTAAATTTAAAAATAGTGTCCAATTTACATCAACAACTGCGTACAAATCAAATATACCATTCAAATTAGATTTTCCTTTTACAAAATATTTCTATTGACTGAGGATTTTCTTTATACATACAAAAGGTAGTAAATACATATGTAATAATAAGCAGTTTAAATGCATTCACATATTACTTTTGCTTTAAAAACATACCATTCTCAAATTGAAAAACCTCAGATATAATAGACGTGCACATGAAACAAAATCAAACAGAGTTAAAGAAAGAATGATAAGTTTAAATAAACTGCTCTTTTACGAACAAATAAATTTAAAAGGGTAGACTGAAAACCTACCTACTGCTAAATGCAACTTTTTTTCTACTTACCATTATTTTTTCTCAGTATATGTTCATATATGTCATATAAATACATATGTATGAACTCCTTTCGCAAATTAATAGTCATTAAATTCTGCATTACGAATCGTATGTAAACAAATGTTAAATTTTATGTTTTTAGGTATATGATATGATATAACAACTCCAGTATCGCTTATAATTAGTAGACTGCGGATAATATGCAATTTTCTCAAATTTTTATATTAATAACTTCATAGTACATAGCCATATATATATGTATATACATATATGCATATCCAAATTGAAATTACTATCGATATAAATAATTATTGTAATGAAATTATTTGTTGTTGTAATAAATACGTAATACGCATTTGCATATAATCCGCAGTCTAATAATTAGTTAATAAACATTTATATTTCCATTTGATTTCTAATTAATTTAATTTTTATATATTCTCTAATAGTCTAATATAAGCGTTATTTAAATTTATCAAACAATCGAGTGTGATATCTCAAAAATGTGAACATAGAAATCTAAAGATTTGCAAAAATGACGCAGTTGCAAACAGTTTATTCAGTAGTTGTATCAGTAAATATATATTTGAAAAATATCGAACTAAAACTTTACTTGCGTTGTTGTCAGAACTGCTTTTCCAAAGTTTGTGAATTCGCTATCTCTGAGACTAAACATCTATTTTTTAAAATTTTTGCTTCAGTACATCGTATTCGGAATATCTAACCAGAGCTATTTGTGATCATTGTTAAAATTTCTATTTTTACATTTAAGTCGTAAAATAGAAGTAAAAAATCGTTTTCGAGTGTAACGTTAAAACAATTTTTCTAGAGATACATACTTACATTTTTTGAGTACAGTTTAACATTTTGTTTGGAATACTTTTAAGTTCACGCTTTTGTGAAACATTTGAAACAATGACTTTAAAAGCTTAATAAGTGCTGTCCTAAAATCCGAAAACACTAACATAATTTTGGAAAATTAAAGCAAGTTATGAATAGGCATATGTTGCAAGAGGATTCAGTTTTTTTTTAAATCTGAAATAGCAATTTAAATGGATAAATTACATAATTTAATAACGTGCATAGCATATCTCTTTCTATAATGCAAAGTTACAATACTTATAATACAGTTAAGTATGTACATCTCGAAATAAATAACTTTACCTATTCTATGTACGAAATTCCTTCATTCATGTGAACAGGTATGACAACAATTTTTTAATCCGAAGAATTTGTGAAACGATTTTTCTGAATGAGAATTTCCATATTGTCTATCTCAACTTTTTGGAGCTCTTTTTTACAGGGTATCTTTTGCGGGGACAATCAGACGGTATCCAAGTTGGGGCTGTTGCATACGGCGACTATGCCGGAAGGTGGTCGATAAGGGCGTAAAAGCGGAGGAACCTTGCGGCCCGTAGAAAGCATACGCCCCTGAGGAACAAAAGCCAAGGACAATTTTCCGCCTATGCAAAGTAGGAGCCTACCGGTTGGGGCATTCGAAGCCAAACAAACTAAGGGAGTTTGACTATTTTCATTTAATTTCATTTAATATCCCTCGTTTCCTCTGCGTACATTCGTATTCACTTAATATTAGCGGATTACCATAAATTTTCCGAGCAAAAAGCCCCTGCTAAGCCAGCTCCACTTCAGGTGGATGTGAGGAGGCAAGAAAGCCGCCAAAATGACTTCCGCTGTCGGTGGGACTCGGTACCGTCTCCTGCTGTTAAGTCCTTTTGTTGCGCCCTATCATTATTTTTGTGTTGTTTCAGCGCTGAAGCCCGACAAACACCGCCGGGAGCAAAAAGCGAATTGCACAGAGAGGCGAGGCACATACCTGGAAAGGTGCACCGGCAAGAAGCCAGCAACAGTGAAAAATTAAATTTCCACATATTAAAACCTTTTTATCCCCTTTATCTCGCTGAAAACAGGGAAAAGTTATCCGCCTAACGACGGTTAACCATCCCCGAACAGAATGGCGCAGCAGCCGGGCAAAAAGCGCCACAGTCTGGAGATGAGCACGCTCGCCGGGGATTCCCCGGGATTCGTGCGTCCATTTGCCATGGTACCTTTGTTGTCCCAGGTGGCTGCCGGAATTCACTTCCGGCGACTGTGGCATTTCTGGTTGAACGTAATTTTCTGCATACAACCGATCCAACAGCCCTGCACGGACCGGAGGAATGCGTACTTACCGGGGACCTGTCCGAGAAGAATCATTAGCCCCGGGATCCTTCGGAGGACCCTGCACTTACCTTCAGCCTCTTTGTAGGTAATTTTCCGCATTTCCGGCTTGCAGGAGGATTTCGTGACATTTTGAGTTCCAAAAGTGCTGCAGCACTTGCAGCTCATCACCCTTTGTCAGAAGTCGACTTTTGCAGCGCGCTTTTAGGTAAGGGCACCTAAATTCCAAACTGCAAAAAGAACAAAAAAAATGGAAATAGGAAAAGTTTTATACGCGTGGGTCTGGGAAAACACTTTCCTCGAATTAACCTTTGTTTACCGCGGTTGAAGTGTTACGTGTTTCCAGTTGCAAAGTTTCCTCTGATCCGGTACTGCGGTGGCGGCGAGCATCACTCGCGAGATAAAAACTTGTTTTTCACCTCGAAACTCAGACTTTAACGATTTATGGAGGTTGGTACGAGAGAACTCGCATCCAGACAGTTTCTTGTTTCTGAGGAGCGCCTGATTCATGCTTGTAAGGCGATTAAGGCCGATAGTGCGCAATTTGATTTCGTCAGTATCCCTTATTTATGGTCAATAAAGTTCTAAGAACCTTAAAAGCCAGTCCTACTCTACCCCGAACCTACTAAAGGTGAGACGAAGCTTCAGACAACTTTACGTCATAAACTATGAACCGTTTTAACGAATTTTGGGCGTAATTTAACAAGCTCTGTAAACATACCGAAATTGACCTTGACACATAGTTAATCGGTAGTTAATTTTTAATATTTTACATTACTTTCCTGGAAAAATCGGGATGCCCTATTATTTGACTTTACGTAGTTTTACCTAAAACAGTAATCCCGAAATGATCTCCGAGTTACAATTTTTACGACGTGTCCTCGAAACATAAAATCCTAGATCTTTGATAACGTGAAACCAAAGTTTAGACCTTGAAACCAAATTCGTTGAATAGTTTTTTCATGATGCGTCAAACGGACGAATGATCCATTTTTAGCCATTAGGGGTTTTTCGGGATACAGATTAAATTTTATTTTTTGAGTTGAACTGCAACAAAAGGCACATTGAAGTCATGCACTCATTGGTCCTATACGCCTCGTATATCTCATAATAATAATAAATGTGTCAGGGACAACAATTGCGAGGAGGTAGATAATCATCAAATAAAATACCTACATTTTAATAAGTTAATTTTAAAACCCTTCCCTGATAACCTGATAATTTGTTCAATTTGTAATTCATATAATATTTTGTAAGCTTGGTTTTTCATTTACGAAAGATAATATAATAATTTTTTTTTTTTTAACTCAGACTCCATTCAGGAAACTATTTCATAAAACTATTTGTCTAATAAATTATTAGAGAATTCACTATTAACTTGAAAATGATGAGTTAGTGTCATAAATATGTAGAAGCAGTGGAACAATAATTAATAAATTCCAGCCTAATATTTATTAGTGAAATTTTATTGGTTTAGCGGTTTATTGGTTCATAAAACTATGAGTGGTTCACTTGTAAATAAAACACATAAAAAACTTCTAACTGGAAATCTTTTTCAGTTTAGTTGTGCTTTCGCTGAATATAAATCGAGTTTTAGGACAAAATCATTCATATAAGTTTTTTAGAAGTAGGTAATAAAGAAAGTGATTATGAATTATATAATCTTTGTAGCTTGCAGAGCGCAAGTTTTTGAATGAACCTTTACTTTACTTCATTAGCTCTAATAACTGCAATTTTAAGAATATTAGACTTATATTGCTTAAATTAAAACTACGTCCCTAAAACTATTAGTTTTTTCGACGCTTCATACATACATACATATGTACATATATATGATTCAGTTTTCGAACCTATAACTTGTGCACTTTAACTTTTTGAGTAATTATTGCTGTACGGGACTTATATTATAAAATGAAGTAAAATAGTATATTGTGCAACAAGGGCGTAAAGTAGCCGTTTGCGCACGCTGGCAGCAATAAACGCACGAGCGAAGCGAGTTTGTTTAGCTGCCAGCGTAAGCAATCGGCTACGCACTGCCCGAGTTGCACAATAAAGCACTAGTGGATAATAAGCCACTTTACAACCGGAAAGGCGTGCGTTTTAGTGACACTTTTCCCTCACGCGTGTGGAAAAAAATATTATGAAAAGTAGCTAAGGTGTGAACTGATATATGTGAGAAAGTTTGGTATCCCGTACCTAATCCTAAATAATTTTGAATGACAAAAAGATAAATATATGTCTAAAATCGGCGTTCTAAATCGAAATTCCCCTTTACTTGCCTATGCCTATTTGGTATAAATTAGTAAATAAGTATATATTTTCGAAAACTACTCCACTGATTAGTTTAATCCCAGCGTTAAGCCTAGTTGGAATTGAATCAATTTAATCAAATTGGGAAGTTGCGATATCTTGAATTTGAATATGACCGAAACAAAAGTGGACCTATAAATGAAATTCGCGCCCCCTGAGGTATAATTACTAGCTTTTAAGTTGTAGCCCGCGTCAGGCCTCGTCAGCTGTTAATGTTGGTAATACGTGGCAGCTCTGTGTCGACAAGTAAAAATTAAACCCCAGCTGGAGAGCCATTTGCCATCGGTGCATGACAATGGCGAATGCCGTCCTCCCCAGTCAATATTTGTTCATGTCGGAGCCATTCAACTGGAAAATGAAACTACGAACAACCTACCGGGGTACATGCCACCGAATCAGGTAGTAACATGCACGTCGATGGAGCTCCGAATGGGCTCCAAATGGGGACCGCATGCTACTCGAACATGTTTCTGCAACTAGACTTGCAGCCTGCACCGAGCCCCACCGCGGGGCCCTCGCCGGAATGGGGCGAATGCTTTCCAATAAATATATAAATCCCATTTGAATAGCATAATAAGGAGGAATCATACTGAGTTCGAAATTGAATAAATTTCACCCTGTTTAGGTACAGCGCCTCAGGCGGGGGCGGTGCAGGTCAAAAGCAGACCCGAACCTGGAAGGAAGCGACTCATTTGCAAATATGGGACATCCCTTCCATCAGGTGCTTGCAGCGGGAAACGACGGCTATAAATTGATAAACACACTCGACTGGATCCCAACCTCTATTTGGGGGAACCAATAAAGATGGAAATTTTTTGGACAAACGACTTTTTTGCCCCGCATGGAGCTACACTGAATGCAGTAGCGTATTTTTTACAGCCGCGAATCTGTTCTTCATTGTAGAGGAAAAGGATGCTCCGAAGTCAAGGGGCGGCATTGTGATAAAATTTTAACCCTTGATGGCTTCAATGACTTCAACAAACATCTAGGGCTCCCCGGGGAGTCGTATAATAGATAATGTGTTGGTGCTTAAGTCCAAAAACGTACCCTGCTTGAATTTGAAGGTAGAGCAAGTGCATGCGATTTAGAGCATTCGTCTTTTTACAAAAAGTAAAAGAGATAAATAAATAGAGTTTAACTTAATATACATGTTATTTGGGATAGAATTAACATATTAAAATCGTACTTATTATAAGAAAGTAATTTTATATACTATTTTTTATTATGGACGACGAATTATTGTATGGTGCATATGCATGGCAGATTGAATATACCTACTTAGGTAATGATTTCTTCAAAAAAATGTTGTTAAAAGACTTTAAACGCACGATTACAAAAAAAAAACAATACGCTACCGATCGTATTGAAATTTTGATGTTATTCTAAACATATAAAGCCACAAAATGATCCTTGGACGGAAAGATCGATAAACAATTTTTTGATTTATAACAGGCTTATGACGCCAAAAATCGTCATCGTCATTTTGTTGTTTTTTCAGATAAAATTTTCCTAAAGGGTAATTTGCAACGGTTTTATATCGATTAAAACCCCGTTTTGTGTGAGCTAAAATCATGCACACCCGAAGTTTTTCAAAAACCTGTAATCGCCGAAACAAGCTTAAAGTTTTAAAAATATATGCGAAAAGTTTCATCAAGATATAAAACAAAGGTTTTCTTAAAAATATTCCGTTTAAAAATAAATAAAAATTCGAAATTAAAACTTGTTACGTCCCCTTAAGAACATAACTAACTCTTTATTTAAAATTTTACTGGAATAGTGTTTTATAAGTTTTCGATCAATATTCATCTTGAACACGGAAAAAAATTTGTAAGTATAGGAAAAATCCCCAACTAATTTACGATCGTCTTCGTCATAAAATCTACAAAATACCTACATTGAAAAAGCAGCAGATATCTTTAAAAATTACAGGAAATAATACCAATATTTTACTCTGGTCCTTAAATTTTAGTTAAAATCCCTGTCTTTTTCAGAAATATAGGTAATATCCAGGGATATTGCCAGAAACGATATTGCCGACAAATTTTTTTCCGTGATCTACAGTCCTCTATCAGCTGAGATAGCCAACATTTTGAAAATTCCTATTTCTATTTAAAACGCTTCTAGTTGAACATTTGTGATCGCTATTAAATAATACAGAGATTCAATATTAGTGTATATCGATTTTCATGGAAATTGCTTAAAGCTGAAAATTTGAAGAATGTATACAAATTTTGATCGAAATCGAAGCAGCGGTGTAGATTTATATATGTACATATATAGCATACAAAAACCAGACAGACAACTTACAATCCTAAAGGAAACGATCACCTCACCACAGAAGAGCGAAACAATGTTTTCAATCGGTTAACTATGATAGTTTCTGAATTTATCTCCGACAAATTCATTAACTTTTCTTTTTATTTAAAAAAAGAAATATCAGTTCGCCAGCGAAATTCCTCGGTCGCCTATATCATATAATTATTTTAGACTATGCTGATAGCAGACCATTTTATTTTGTACCAAGTTCTTCAAGGAAAGTCAGCCAGGTAGTGATAGAAAACCGGATAAGAATTCATTCAGTAGCTTTCGAGGTTAGCCCAGTAATTTCTTTTATCCTTAAAATCATATTGTCCTTCAATTCAAAATGTCAAAATGACATTATCGATCCATGTATTCTTTTATCTGAAATATAAAAATGGGAACTAAGGGAAATGAAAGTCTTGGCGTCAATTGAAAACTTGCTTTTATTGCTTTTAAGGCTCTATCATTACATCATGTGTATAAGTATATACGTGTCTTACGTATAAATAAATTAGTTAAACATTATACACGTTTTAAGTACATTAAATAGCTAGGTATGATCTATGCCTATGAAAAATGACTGCTTCAACATGAAATGGAGTAGTTATAAGAGCCGTCTATATCCATTAAGTGTCTGGTTTCTTATGTAGATCGTAGGCTATGGACTACATTAAGACAGATATTGGTACGTATATTTTTTACTCTGGAATTGTCTGAAGTCATAAATTGGGATGGGTGGCCTCATCGATGTGAGACTGTTGTCTTAAAGTACAATTGCTAATGCATCAGTACCCTCATGTGGTTACACTTACTAAAGAAAAGTATTTGGTGTCTTTAATTGTTAAATGTTCTAAGCATCTAATACAAAAACTACTCAAATATTTGCATGTTCAATAATTCTATCGGTAAAACCCTATACAAATCTTATTAAAAATATATGCTTTTTCTATAATCTGAAATTTGTTCAAACATACTTTAATTGTTGAAATACATCTCTCTAAATATAATAAAAAATGCAATATGTTGGTCTGCTCTGTTATGGTTTTATTACTTTTTACTTATTTATTTAAATTTTTTTTTAAGTTTTCTTTCGATTTTTTCTCTTTAATTTTTCTCATTAACTTTTCTTTTTAATTATTCTTGTTTAAATTTTCTCTTTAAATAACCCTAGCTCCTAAATTTTAGCAGAGACGCTAACCGCCCGCACGGTTGCGGACAATTTTAAGCACTACCTAAACTGGAATGAAAAAAAATTGCGAAAAAAATTTCTTTTACATGGTAAATAGTAAATATATAATTTTTGAAAAAACTTCTTTATTGTATTGCTTGATTTCGTACACGCACAGTTTTTTTTTTCAGGGCCTTGAGACATTGAACCAATCCTCTTCTCTCCATAATTGTTTATCTTTGTACATCTTTTTTGTTTTAGATTAACAAATTGCAAACTGAATAAATAAGGTTTATATAAATTTTATCACAATATTCATGACTAGGTTTAAGTACCAAATTGACTATATTATTTGCTATATGACTATGAAATTATTCCAACTAAATTATATCTAAAGAATATGAGTTATTTTAATTTTTAATGTTTTAATTTAGATTCGGACGCGAATTTTTAAATTAACTTAAATAAAATGACATATATAACATTTCTTGTATCATATTGGTTTTGGTGTAACATATAAAAAATACAAAATTTAAAATCTATGAGTGGCACTACTATATATCTTTTACATTCAATTATGTTTTTCAATGTATAAATGTATAATTTTCTGGTAAATATTTTTATAATAAAATAGGAATTTACATACGGAAGTCGTTCAAATGTAATGAGGTTCATTTTGCAGTTTATAAGATTAACACATGAAAATATTGCAATTTGATTTAGGATTCAAAATAATGAAGGAATAAATATGGTAAATATCTAGTGCGCTTTCGTGTATATTTTTTTACGTAAGAATAGAACACTGTATCCTATAACTTAAATTTTAATTTCAGTGCCAGTCTTGCCTAATAATATCACTTTTTTATTTTAGGAACTTTATTAAGTTTCTGGAATCTTCTTGTAAAAGCGAAATGTTTCTTGTTTTAATTTTTTTTTTGATCAAACCATAAGCAACACGGTTATTTTTAATATTTTCTGCTTTAATTGTTTTTACAGAAAAAGTCCATAAGGCCTTAATAAAGTCAGATTCATAATAATATCTCCTAAGAGAAGACAAAAAAAACTTATTTAAATCTTAGAAATTAATTCAATTATACACTGAAGGCTGATAATAAAGTAACATTTTAATCGGAGATTGAGTATTCTTTATTTGTTCTTTAAGTCTCAATAGGCCACTGCACATTCTCGTTGCCTTTTGATAAATTCGAATGTTTCGCGGATTTCAATTTATTGAATTTTGTTTTTTCTGGGAAATTGTATTTTGTTTTTGTATTGTTTTTACAATTGTCTTGCTTTGCACAGACGTTCTGAATTTTACACAGTTTACTTACATATCTTTTTGTTTTTGTTTCTCAATTATTTTACATAATTTTCCAAAGAATTGACTGTATTTTATGAGTTTCTTTAAAATATGTTCAAAAAATTAAGATCGTATTCACACAGGCGAAAACCTTCATTTCTTAACTTATGCTGAAGTTGCATGCAATCTCGCTCATCAAATCATCTGAGAGTTCCGTTTAAAACTAGAATACATTGCTAATTCTACTGGAATATGCTTTTATTATTACTACATAAATATTCAGTTTGATAAAAATAAACACTGATTCGCCTGTTGAAAAACGTGATGGTCTAGTCAGAAATAGATCAACCGTTAATAGAAGTTGGTTTTACTTACTAGAGTTTAATTTTGTTTTTAAACTCCACTTCTATTTGATCAAAAACTCATACAAAAGTATAAGTAAAAAATGTTCGTTTATATTTTTTTTCAGATTTTGTGTTTTCATATATATTTGAAGCAACCAATGAACTTACCGATGACCTGATATCTTCATATCTCGTTATTAAAAAACTTGGAATTGTTAGAGCACGTCAGCTCATTATTTGTTCAATGGTTTAGTCAAATACACAAAATTGTTTTTGTAGGATCTATTGTATTATTAAAAAAAGTTACTTATAAAATGAAAATAGTTTGCCGCACAAGAATTTTTTTAAATGTTAAATTTGTTAGCAAATTAATATAAGTATACTTATCAGCCCAATTACTAGGACATTTCAAAGTTTAATTTTGGAAAATTACCAGACTTTTAGGTTTTTAAAATTCAAAATTGAATGATTTTTCATCTTTTAAGAAAATATACATACTTTTTACCTACTTTAAAAATAAAACTTAGGAAAGAAATGACCTGAATATTAAATTTTGTTATAAATATTATTTATTAACGGTTGATCAAGACCTGCTGGACATCCTGTACATGGGATTTGTGCAACTTAGGCGCAGGGTACAAAAATACAACTTGTCTGAATATTCTCGAATTTAGCTCTGTTGCACATACGTTAAAACGTCTTTATCATAATTAATTTTAGTATTGTCTCTTTGATATGTATCTAATTTTAATGATTACACAAGCGATTCTCGAAAGTGGGTGAGCTCTAAACCACCGACAAACCGAAATTGTTTTAAACTCTGGGAACTGGGATTTTGGGGGGTGCAACAATCGACCGTTTGTAGAGTTGAAGGACTCGGAATTGAAGCGAGAAGACCTTGCCCAAATGAGCGCACCTAAAACGCCTTCTGTGCCATTTAAGAAGCTGAAAATGAAGATGTCTACGTGCCTCAAGGATTACGTAAATATTCGCATCAGAGCGTCCTGGAGCGGTTCTGATTGAAGCACTCCAACTCGGAAAATATGATTCAGGAATTCTTGTATTGCTGAACGTCTTCTTGAGGAACGTCTCAAGCAGAAATTCACTTTCGATATGCATCTCACCTTCCCCGGGGCGGCCGCAGCTCCCGCCATGCCGCCGGATCCCATTCATATATCCTCAGCAGTTTTCCTGCATTGCAAATGGAAAACCTTTTCTGGCTTGAGCCATGTAAAACCCCGGAGTGCCACTTAATGTAACTTTTTATATGCGTCAGCAAATTCTGTAGAGATCCGTAACAATCTACTTGTGGCCGCCGCTACCTTGCGACTAGTGCGGTTGATTTTGCGCCACTAACCGACTGGGATGCGGCCGAGGAGCCCCCATTGGGGCTCCTCCGCCGCAGCCCCCAGACCCCAAACCCCGCCGTTTGGTATGCACATAATTAAAGTTTTCTTGTGACGACTTAGCGCTGCTTTCGTTCGCTTTTTGCGGTCCAGGCTTTAATGAAAATTGAAAATTTGAGAGCAAATAGCTGTGAAGGAGTTTGTCTTTACACGGCGGAAAACAGAACGATGGATGAAAAAAAATATATATATATATTCAAGTTTTCTTAATTAGGAAAATTTTCCTACGGGGAATTTGAATGAGGGACCGGACGACGTGCCCTGATTTTTAAGCGATGACTAGCGGCCCCAGGAAATGCACCCCTCGGAGCCCCTCGGAGGCCCCCCGGGCAAGTAGACACTCTTCACGGCGAATTTGCCAATGTACCTGAAAACTGAGTTTAGGGGAATCCGCCGTTGAGCGGAAATTATTAAAAAATGAAAGTGAGTTTACTTGGATTTATTGCTTGGAAAGCAGCGGAAAAGTGAGGGGGACTCGAGCTGCCGGGAGAGTCTAAGAACTCCTTTAATTGCACGATTATTCAAAAGTTGTTTACATTTTCGGGATGAGTGGGGAAGCTATGAATGAGGGGACTCGAGTGACGGGAACTCGACCTGTTGGATGATCGCAGGGGACCCAGAAAGGGCCCTGGTTGGCTTAATAACGTGAAGATGATACCTTTGAGGAAAGTGTTTACCAACCAGAAAAGTGGTACAATTTTCCTCTGATTGAGCAAAAGACATTTTCGTCGTTTCCCTCTTTCAAAAATGCTAACATTTAAATATTTTTTTTTTTGCGCAAAGAATGCATCGCTCCATTCAATTATTGTCAGTTACGATATTTTTTTAAGTAGTTAGTTATGTAAAGTTATTAAATCATGGATAATTTATAGAACTTTTCGCATTCGACTTTCAAGCAGGTATACCTAAATCCCAGAAAGAAGTTGGTTTCGATCCTTGCTGGAGTCAATCACTGAAATACTCCACTAGTTTGTCACCCAGTCGAAACTATTATTTATACTATTTTTTTCAACGACTTTGCTGCAATCTTAGTTGTGTTTTTTAATTCCTAACAGATTGGTAGTAGAAATAGCAAGTAGCAAAACTTCGATACAGAACAGAATTCAGAACAATTGCTTTTAATCAGATTTGTTCCGTTTTTTCCAAGTTAAAAACGAAATCTTAACGAAGGACGATTTAAGATATTATGCTTGAAAAGTAAAAAGATTTAAAATTGTTAAGGTTAAATTTTGCAAAAAGATAGTAGTTACAATTGTGACTGGCTTAATGTTTTCGAGGTATAGATGCTTATATTATGCTGCAATTTATTTTTCTGTGACTGAAGAGTGTCTTTTCAAATGTGACTACATATTCTGTTTTGTTTTCTTATCTTGTTAAAGTTTTTGAATTTTATTCATTTCCTGTCTCTCTATGAAAATTCACTCGAAAATTCTTATTCTTAAAAACACACCTTCTGAATTAATTTGATAATGATAAAATTTTTAGCCTAGTCCATATACAGTCAATTCAAATCAATTGTGCTCATTAACAAACTTGTGTGTAATAAAAGTTTATATTTCTTTAAAATTCATCAAAGTCATATAAATACTTAATTGTGTCTGTATTAAAAGAAATTACTTCCTAATTTTGAAAAATAGCCACTTTTGAATGGAGACTCCTCGATTACTGAGATAGCCACTGTTTGACAGTTTGTTGCTTCAGAAAAACAAAATTAAGATTACCTAAAAGATATGAGATCCATTTTTCAAACCATTTTTCCAAAAGTATAAGGTAACGATTTTATCTTCTCATCTTGGCTGTTTGCCCAAAATGCGGAAACTCCGAAACCAAAGTTTGCAACTCCATAACTATATTTGCATTGTTAATTTGCAAAGTAAAAATGGCACTTAACCATGGGACTCAGCATGCGAGAGACTCCCTCTTAAAGGCCCCAAATTCGAATCCGCAAATCCTTTCCAAACAATTTAAGCGTTTCGCTTAAAGCGAGTTCCTCTGGAAATGTAAAAATTCCATTTAAATAAATTACGGATTTGCCTGTAATTCCAGGGGAATTCGGTGCAATTCTGGGAAAATGGTCGGGCCACGGGCTCCACTCCTTCTTGGAGCATGCATGAGATATTAAATTACGCCGGCTGCCTACCTTCGAAAACAAAGAAAATCTCCTTACGAGAGGCCCCAAACGTCGTTGTCGTTGCGCGCGGGGCAATTGGGCGCGGGGGAGAATTCATATTTGTTGAATCGGACGAAAATTGTTTTCGATTTTGGGCCACAATTTTCGTGAATCACAGATTGTGTCAATACATAAAACCGGGAGGAGCCTCTTGGGTCCTACAACGGGTGGGCGGAAAGGAACGGAACGAGGCAGTTTTTGGGGGTGCCCCATCGCAGGATATGTGCTCCAGTACTGCCCTTGAAATGGTTTCTTCGAATCGCACAATTTGAGGAGCACCCACCGGGCCCCTTCCGCACGATGGCAGTGCATTCCGGTTGCGGGCGGTCGGCGGCCCCAAGACGAATGGGGCTGGGATATTGCCTGAAAGATTTGTTGTCTGTTATCTGTTATTTTATCGACCATTTTATAGGGGTGGCAACTGCGGGTGCGGGCAGACGGGTGCGCCCCATGTAATTCCGGACAAATAAATGTTTGTGTGCTGCTGAACGAAACCCATTAACAACCCTTAACAGAAAGCAATAAACCATCTCGGAGGGTACTTTCCGCCCCGTGCAACAGTCTTACGTCTCTTACTAAGGCGAAATGTGAACTGAATTGCTGCGCGCTGCAACGGCGATGGCAGCGGCAACGGCAGCGGCAGCGGAAAAATGTGAAACACATCAGGGAGGCACATGCGGGGGCTCAAAGGGGGGCGGCTGTACAATGGCGGAGTCTCCCAGGGCGCGTCCGCCTCCGACCCGATCCGCCGCCGCCCGGCCGGGGAGCCCAAGACAATAACAGAGCAGCAATACCGCGGCAAAAGTTGTTGCAACCATTAAATTCCGCAGACAGTGGGAGGTGGATGCTGCCACGGTTGAACTCCCGTGAAAGAATCGCTGTAACTCTCGTTGCGGAGGATTTTCCTTGAGTACCCCCGTAAGGCCCAGGCCCTCTGCCGGAGCACTTTATGATCATCGGAATGGGGCCCCGGCAAAAGTTGTGATGCATGCTCTGAAGTTGTTCACTGCCGCCGATGCAGTTTAATGACGCAATTTGTAATACGGAAATAAACACAAATAAATGAGCACGCGGGCGTCGGGGGCACGCAGACTGTCTCCCGCGTTGTTCCGAATGCTTTTGACGCGGTTAAAGGAGTTTCGCCGCGGGATCCAGGTACTTGCAGTTGCAGCACCCGCTGTACTCGCTGCACTTGTCACACGACCCAGGAACGCTCATTGAATCTTGATCCTCTACCGCGGTATCTTTACGCAAATTTATTCCTCTTCCCAGACTTGAATTCTTTTTCAAACAAGTGACTTCCGTCTGAAACCTTTAAACCCTTCTAGAATAGGATTAAAGCTACCTTTTCGTAATAGTCTAGTCTTTGCATAAACTCAGTTTAATCAAAATTCGCCCCATAAAAATTCCAAAAACCACTCTTTTTGTTTCAGTATTGCTCCTACATATTATTATGTTACAATTGCGTTTTTCAAAAATAAATAAAGATTATCTTAGAGTCACGTTTCCGTAAACTAATAAAAACAATCCTGTTTATCGGATCGAATTTGTGTAAGCTAGCTGAAGCAAAATTTTTGTTTTAAATAACAATATTCGTACATGAAATTTTGCTCTGATCAAAATTTCATCCCCTCTACTTTTCGGAAACCTTTTATCAACGTCTCACATGAGACAATTACAATTTTTGCAAAAATCTCAAGGGTATTATTTTAATAACACTTATTTAACAAGTATAATCTGCATAATTCTTATAATTGCCACTTTCAATTTAACGAAGATTTGGAAGTAAATTTTATATTATATACTTTCAAATTCTCTTTTTAAACCTTATGCAAAATGCCTAAATGCAAAATTTTTAAAGTATTTTTACTTTCGTTTCAAGGGAGAAAGAAATATATTGGGACTGTTTCTCAAGGATTTATTAATTTTTATTTTAACTATAAAATTAAGTGCACATAATTTCAGCTATATTTCTTATGAATCCGACAAATAACCTTCATCCATCCATAATAACATAAATGTTATTTAATTTTAGATATTTAATACTTAACAGTTGTCCGCAATTTATTTACATTTTATTCTACTTATGTATATTATATCTATCCTTAAACAATCGTGTGATTGGAATATATCGATTGATTCTTGATCTCTGATATTGGCCTACTAAGAAAAAGTCAATTTCAAAATTTTAATATTGAATTTAATGTATATTTTTAGGATTCTTTGCTATATTAAAGCATCTAAATCCTTTCTAAATATTTTTAAAAATTTTAGCACTGTATTTATGAAAATTGGAATAGATTCAGAAATCAATTTGTTGGCTTAAATTGAATTTGAGATTTGCTTGTGGAAACTTGTGCCAATATGATAAAAAGGTAAAAAGGCTACTTAAGTCTTATTCGCCATTTATTCTTGTTAAAACTCTCATATATACAGCTTAAGCATGAATCACATTCTGCTTATTAAATAGCTTCCCTACAGATTTACACTGGGTATGATCTGTTCATTCAAAACATGGGGCATATTGAGAGGCTTATTTAAGAAAATAAGCTACCCCAAAATACTGATAATAGCCGAGCTTATTGCTAATTTGATTGGTATCGATTACATCGGCAATTTGGTATATATTTATCTAAAATTCAAGTGGAGTTAAATGCCGCAACCACCGCCGGCCCTAAATTGCAAACAAAAATAAATTCCTCCTGCTGGCTGCGGCCCGATAGAGCTCCTCTTGCCGCCCTATGGATGCTGGGTGTCGTCCGAAGGTGTAAAGTGCGGGGGAGGTCCGTTTTGTCCGCTCATTGGAAAAATATCAGAATTACAAAGCCGCTAATGAAAATGGTTGCCGAAATTCAACAAATGTTCGGTATTTGATCAAAACGCCATTAATCCTTGGGCAAATTTAATTTGGCAGCGGGTAGTCAGGCGGCTGGTCGGGCTCCTGCAACCTGGATCCGAAACGTGAAAAGTTAACAAGTTTGGGTCGAATATTGATTGTGTTTATTTTGCTCAGCAGAACTTCAAAATTTAATTCGCCCTATAATTAGATTTTTCATTGTTTCCCGAGAAGTGTGGCCGCCGAATTAGTCGTCCATAAATCATTAAATGCCCGAGGTGCGCCGGCTTTTGAATTCATGATGCCGGAACGTAACCGGACTGGACTATTTAAAACGCTGCAATTTACAACCTGTCTCATTGGCGGTGATTTTAAAAGAATGTGCCAATAGAGGAGTTATTATCAATATTAAGCCCGAATTTTTGACGCTTTTAAAAATTATTTAAACTTACCTATTCAACAAATTGTTGAAATGAAACAGTTTCTACATTCTTGCATTAAGAACTATACGTTTTAATATTCGAGAAGAGTAAATTTTGTAACATATAAAAATTTCTAAATAAAATTTCATTTCTAATATGTATGAATGCTTTCATGCATGCGTCTAAAGAGGCAGATTTTCTTAGAACGACATATATTAAATTGATATGTCTATTACGTAAGTTTCCAAAACTATCGACATTATTCATTCAATTTATGTATTTTGGAAGAACACACAATGTGGAAGTCTTTCCATTTTCTTTTTTATTATGGTATGCCTTATTTTTATTTCACTAATTTTGACATAGTTTAAAATTTTTTTAATTAATCAACATCGGATTTATAGCTGCGTTTTTCTTGTTAGTCGTTCGGGGCTCTTTTATGAAGCTCAAAAACGAAGACTTTATTTTTTACTCATAGAATGCGTATTTAAAAGTTGGTCTCGACTAGAAGGACATTTGACGGTTTGGGAAAGGTCTCCTTATTATTTGTTTGCGATCAGTTGATTAATAACATAAAGCTTTTTTCCTTTTATTAAATTACTGTTTGATATACTGATGCGAACATCAATATAAAAGCCGCAGTCCGATTGTCTTTCAACTCTACAAAATCAGGTGATGTGGTGAACATAGGACGTCTAGGCTTTCTATAAAACTCTTAAATTTCCTAAATATTTTTAAATGTTTTCTTTTGTTTGTTATAAAATTTGAAAAACCTACGACAAGTGTTCCATAAATATTCGTTGCATGAGTCACTCTATAGTTCTAATAAAAAACCTACTTACACGTAGTCTCAGGTCGAGCAAAATAAATCTCTCTCGTCTCAAGTAAATATCGATAAACCTCTTTAAATATTTCTTATCTTCAATCTTTTTTTAATTTAATTTTTTTTTTTGTGGCTACCGGGTCAGCGGAGTGCGAAGCGCGCTTGTCCGTGGCAAAAACCGCGTTTTTTTTTGTGTAAATACTTTGTCCGCTCCCCGCTCGTACTTTTCGAGTTGTCTAAATGTTAAAATCTAATTCTAAAATGCTTCCGCGTCTAAAAGTCTAAAACTGCCAAAATTTTTTTGGGTTCTGAAAACGCTGGAACGGGGACTACTACGTAAGGGGGCTAAACTTATTAATTTTGTTGGTTTTGGTATTGCTTTCGGTTGATCTGCAGAGTGAACTGCCCTCTAGTGCCGGAGCGTCCAGTTGACTGTGGAAGGCCCACTTACCTGGGGAGGTGTTCAGTTACGTGACGACGATATCCTCGTCGTTGTCGTCGCTGCTGCAGGCCGACTCCTTGTCCTTGAGGCAGGACGACTCGAGGTGCTTGTTCAGGTAGGACTTGAGTGCGAACGTCTTGTGGCACCGGTTGCACTTGAAGTTCTTGTCAGAGGAGTGCGTCTGCATGTGCGCGCGCAGGTTCGACCGGTCCGCGAACGCCTTCGAGCAGTGCGCGCAGACGTACGGCTTCTCGCCGGTGTGGGACCTCAGGTGGCCTTGGAGCAGCCACGGCCTTGAGAACAGCTTCCCGCAGATGCCGCAGCTGTGGTTCAGCTTGTGGGTGAGCAGGTGCATCGCCAGCGCCGGCATCGAGACGTACGCCTTCCCGCAAGTGTTGCACTTCTTCGCCGACTGCGAGTCGAGGCTGCGGTGCGTCTGTTTGTGCCGCGACAGATTGCTCGAGGTCGCGTACTGGCGGCCGCACTCGGAGCACTTGTAGGAGCCCTTCCGCTGCTTGGAGCTCTTCGCGGCCTCTGGCTTGCTGCTGTCGCCGGAGCCCTTCCGGTTCTTCGAACGACCGTCCTGGATGACGATCTTCTCTTTCTTGATCTTGGTCAACTCCGGATTCCACAGGTCGTCGTGGGACAGCCTGCGCGGCTGGCTCGACTCCGACGACGAGGAAATCTCGATTTCCACATCCGACGAGTGTTCAGATGTCGGTGGTGTCAGGGGTGAGCAGTTTTCAGTATTGCTCTCATAAGAACTGTAGCGGTTTTTCGGAAGTGACGAGGACCTTTCCTCGAAGCCCGGGTCCCGATCCGGGTGCGGGTGGCTGCTCACCTTGCACAGGGAGGAGTTCGAGATCTCCTGCATCACGGGGGAGCTCGTGACCACGTAGTGGCTGTTGGACTCCTCCTGCTGCTGCAGGATTGTGACGACGCATGGCGCCGGCAGGGGGGGCAGGCTCTGCGACAGCGACAAAAGATCGTGGGCGGCCTCCGTCTCCTCAATGCTTCTCTCCCGGTAGACCCCGGGCAGGTGGGGCCCGGGGGCCGGGCTAGGGTTTTGCCCTTGACTTGTTGCTGCATCCGCTTTCCGTTTTTCTGAATAATTCGCGGGTGGTGCATAAAAAATCACTTGTTCCGGCACTCCTTCCGACTTTAAAGACTTTCGTGTCAGTCTCGAATGAGGCGAGATGGAGGCGGCGGCAGTCATTACGACGGTCGGTGCTTCTTTCGATCTCGTTGAAACGGCCAATGTGCTCGAGTAATTTTGCGTGTCTGAAGTATCGTGCTGAGGCGAGGAGTACTCTGAAAATGAATGGCCCCAAAAGACGGGGAAAAACGATCAAAAATTGCAAGAAGAAATGTAAGGAAAATGAGGAAATGAGTATAATTACAATTTGAATAATTTTTCTAGAACATTAACTGGAACATGCAACCGACCGAACTCTCCGCAACCCGAGTTCCTTGCTCCGTTGCAGAGGAAATGAAGCAATTTAAGGAATTTCCACTATCGTCTTCGGTCTCGTCCTTTTTGGGTAATTTATGACCTCCAGTTATTGGGAGTTTTTAATATTTACCGCGTTGCTCTGCGAGCTATGAATAAAATCTCGAAAGGGTTCAAGTTTTCATGTAAAAGGCTCTTTGGAGCAGAGCAATTAGAAAGACTAAATGATTTTTTAATGCGAAGCGACAATATTTACACAATTAGCTACATAAAATGAAATGCAATAACAACTTTTTATTATTTTATCGAGTAGAGTAGAGGAATAAAAAACTTTAATTTTTCTAAGAATAACATATAGACGAAAAGGGAAATATTTGTATTCGGATTACATAAAAAATAAAATAAAATAAAATAACTTAAGTCACATAATAAGATTTTAAAATACGAAAAGTTGTATCGGTATACATAATAGTTTTTGTAGGTAAACCAAGAACGTAAAAAAGTGTGGCGACAAAGGTATCGATCGGCACCTTTGAACTTTTGCCGAGAAGGTAAACAGCCGCATCGCTTAATGCATGTATAAAATATAAAATAAAGTCCAATTTATGTCACAAATTGGTATGATGGCCTAAATATGCATGAAAGTTTAGTTTGGCTCAGCTCAAAGCATATCATATAAAAAAATCTGCGAATTTGCACTTTGATAGTAAATAAAACTTGACTTGCATATTTGGGCTTCGATAGAAACCATGCAAACGAAATTTGAAATAAAAACATTGAAAGATTGTTATTTACATAATATTCATTATAATTATGTTTACATAATATTGTGCTGATGATTTCAACTTTAATATTTTCAGTATAATATATAATTACATATACATATGTGTACATAAATATATTCGGGATGAAACGTGCCATAAACGATGCAATTTTTTTATATTACATATTTTGAAAGTTTTCGATCTTCACAGATCTTCAAAATCTTTAAAGTTTTCTGTGTGCTTGGGATCATTATCCTGTTGTATAATGTATTTTTTTTCAAAACCATTCTTTCTACACACTGATTCTTCAAGATTTTCTTTTAAAATTTGAGTATAAATTCATGTTTCAATAGCTTTTACCAACCTAAATATGTAAGTATATATATACGAGTATAATCTTAGTTTGGTTATCATCGAATTTTGTGATGTCCAAAAAAAATTTTTATTTTTATTTATGTAGATTGAATTATTTTGATTTTTATTAGTGTTATGTATGATGACCATTAATACGACAGAACTGTATAAAAATTTTAAATAAATATACCATTATTTTGGAGAAAAGAAAGCTTAGTGGTTCTTTTTCTTAGTGTTTTTTTACGAGTATCCTGTTAATTTTGTCATTGATTATAAACTTTTCAAGTTGAAATAAATGCTGAATACTAAAATCAGGAGTCTCTCAGTCTGGTAAGTCAAGTTTCTAGATCCATGATCTCAATTTGTGATATATACCTACCTACGTAGCTTTTAAGGGAAAATTAATTTTTTTTGAATTTCGTGAAATATAAAGTACCTATATTCAGTTCTTTCTACCTTTATTAATAGTTTTCTACATACATAGAACAACTTTTCCTTTAATGCTTGATTTATCTTTTATGCGGATTTTTATATCAAATTACTATTGAAAGAGACAAATATTTTAAATGAAGGTTTCATTAGTTATATTCATTTAACCGTAACAGTTTTTAAACTTTTAAAGAAGTTATGAGAAAAACTGGGTGAAACGCAGAGTTATTTTTGAGACAGAAGAAAGTCACTACTTAGAGGATCTGTTGATTACCAAAAAAAGCCTCAGTCGCATTATTGTCCGATAATGAGTTTTTGCCTGAGGCGAAAGAAGTCCTATAACCCGGCTGTAATTAGCAGAGTAACAGCGAGATCTGCCCCAATTACCCCTTTGATAAATCGCAATGAAATCCACTCTTAATGTGCGCCAGCAGAGGCTTTTCCCTTAACTTCATTAATGTTTTTTTTTATTTTATTATTTATTTTGTTTGCGGCTTGTCCGCCTTAAAGACGGCACCCAACTGAAGAAGAATTGTCGCCAAAAGGGGGTTTTTTGCCGCCCCGCAGTGAGAACAAAACATTTGCATAAGCGTCCCGAAAAGACGCAGGGTATGCTACCACGGCTTAAGCAGTTTATAAAGTTTCCTTAAGTTTATCTTAGGCGCTCGGAATGCAGACTGGCCCCCCGCGGCCCCTCGCCCCGTCGGGGACAATGAGGAGGTCCTTCCATTTAACCTAGGACGCCACTGCTGCAGTACATCGGCACTGCCGAATTTCGGAAGGCTCCTTCCTTCCTTCCTCCGATAATTCTTAGGCAGCGAGCCGTGATGAGTTTAATTTTTTTTTATTTCGAAAATCCGACAACAGAGTCGCCGTCGGGAAGTTGGAAATTTTAATGATAGCGCTCGGCTCAGGGGGCGCGGCGCAGTGGAGACGGCGATGAAAATGCACGAGGCTCCTGGCGTTCCTTTCGGGGCCACCTGAAGGAACCGCAGTCGTCCGTCTGGCCCCACGGAGCCCCACTTTGCCAGGGTGGGTGCTCGGTGCCAATTTTTATGGAAATGCATTGTTGCACGGAGAAGACTCAAAAATACCAAAATGCCTGTCTCGGGGGCGGGGGACGGTTGGCAGCGCCACCCCCTGGACCATCGCGTGCTCGCCCCAAGCCCCAAGATCTGGTGGAGGAGATGACGAAATCTTTGAAGTGAGAATCATCGGGGGGCTTCGGGGCGGAGCCCGGGGAAGGGAGTGTCAGCGAAGGAGGGAAAATTGTGGAAATACAAATTGGCAACCGCCGGAGGGATAATACAGTTGTCTTTATCTCGCTCAAACACACATTCCCTCCGTGACTATGTTCCTCTTGGGCTAATAAAGATAACAAAGAAATGGAAAAATCTTGATGGGATTACTCCCGTACACTCGAGATAAAAATAACAACATCGTCACCCACACGGGACAGTGGGTCTTTCTCGGAAAGGATGGAGGATTCGAATGGGAGCGGTCCTCGGGCGAATCAAGTTCATCTGTCGTAATGGGCGGGGATCTGCATCCCGCGCTAATAAGACGCTTCTTCAGGGTCACCCTGTCCGACCGATAAGCAGCGCTGCAGCCATAAACTTCTCCGGACGGTCCCGGGAAGGCTTTGTTTCGGGAACCGACTTTTGTCGCTGCCCAGAGACATCAACTCTGGATTTTGCATGGCAGCGAACATAAAACACGAAATTGCCACATTTGGCACCTTCCTCGCGGTTTTTATGCGAAGGCGAACCGAACTAAGTTAAACATTTTTCTGTTCAAAAAGTTCGAACCAGGAGCAGGTTTGCCTCGAATAGATCCTGACTGAACATGACTAGTGCATTCGCATTTGAAATGAGCGATTTCCAAAGTATTGGTGACCATACTCCCAAAATGATTACAATTTAAAATTATATTATAGATTTCCTAAATTCCGCAGAATCTTCTGCAACAAAGAAACATCCTTAAATTTTTCTTGTAGTAGATGTATATAGAATAATTTTTGTTCTTGATGCAACAAATTTGAAATAGTACAGATGAGATACACTGTAGGTTTTTATTACATATGCAAATTTTTATTATTTAAAAATTTAAAATTTGGTTACTGAATCGGAAATTCGCGGATTCAAAAGCCTCGAATTAGCTTCCTAGCACCTTCAAATTTTCAGAAAATGGATTTTTGGTTTTTGATAGAATATGTTACAGTGAACCTTTAAAAACAAAAAAGGGAGGTACCTACATTGTATGGTCCAGGCATCGCAGATTTCATTTCGGTAAGGTTTATTACCAAAAATTATTGAATTTGAACTTTAAACGCGATTTTCTCGAAACGTGTTTCAAGTTGACGTGCGTGATTAAGAAAAAGTAATCGTTCTGAAATGTTAAGAAGTTAATCTACATATGTTACTGCTCAGAATGAACTACGGATGAAAAAATCGGTATTAGATATTTTGAGTTATAACCGATTTTTGGGAAAAAAAATCAATTTTCGAAAAAACGCCGCCATTTTGTTATTTTTCAACCAAATATTTTTCTTTTAGGTCATTCCAAGGCCGCTTTGATGTTGATTAAAACCCCGTTTTGTTTTGAGACTTTTCTGAGGGCAGTTATTATGCACGTCGTGATTTTTTGATGTGTTTTTAAAAAAGTTGTAGCAGATGACAGTGGGTCATGAAAAATTTTTAAAAAATATTTTCGTGTTATTTTTTTTAATTTGAAGGTGCTAAGTCCCTTAAGTCATATTATCAAAACTTGGTATTACTAATGCCTTAAAATTATAATTTGACTAAATTTTTATAAAAATGACCATGATGATAAGTTACAAATCTATACTGTCCTAATTTCGAAAATTTAATTGGTAAACCCACACCGAAAAGCAATCGGAAACGAATCGAAAGTTAATCAGCTGTTGGGCGAATTCCGCAAATCTTACGTGAATTAAATTGTCGTTCGATTTACTACGATCATAGGTGTTACGATTTAGTTTTCGCAAGCTTAATTAAAAAGACTTTATTTTGAATTTTCCCAAGAGTTTTAAGACTTGTAAAGAATCGTTTAAAGCAATACACTAGTTGAAAGTGTTATTTCATACATGCATTTTTACCCTTAACTAATTTTCACGTTCCATTTAATTTTTCTATGATAGTTGGACTATTTCTATTAAGGAATCAAAATACTTTAAAGAAATAAATAAATATGTGATTTATGTTTTATGAAACAACGTAAAACAATGAATGTTATTAGGTAAAGACAAAATGTTTGTTTTGAAAAAATACCCTGCAAAGAAAAGGAAGTCGGTGTAATGTGTGCCCACTTTTAGTAGCAGAGTTAAGCCGTACGGGCGAAAACTGAAGATTTGGCCGTTGAGCCCCTAGACAAAAATGCGCCAGTGGCGAACCCTCGTAAGCTGGAAGTTCTCACGTTCGAGGGGACGGTTTGTGTCAAATTGGCCGGGCCCGGTCGATACTTAGGGCTCCTCCGTAGAGGCCCCATTTTTCGCTTTCTGCTTGAAGTAGCTGCGGAGGGACGTCAGGCGGAAAAGTCCTCCTTGCAACTGCTCAAGAAAGCGGCTGGCGGAGTCACGTTCTGGTCGTGGGCTGTCGGCGTAAATCAAACACAGAACAATGTAACAGGTTGGAGGTTGGAGGTTGGAGCCGTGCCGGGGGGTCGAGGGGGGCCGCTCCTGAGCCGAAACACAAACAGTCCGCTGCCGCCGCGCCGCCTCGAAGTCAGCCCGAACACGCACTTTCATACAAATGAAAACGTTTTCCCTGAGAAGCCCCCGAAATTGAACAGTTCCGTCGGGGGCCCGGCCCAAGAATGGGGCAAAATTGCGAGCGTCCCCGGGGGGGTGGAAATCATCACGGGCCGCCCCGGGCCCCATCTGCCCGGCCCGCCTGTTGCGTGAGAAGGATGCCATAAAAATAAATTCTCGCAAGCAATTAAAGTTTGAGCTTTGGGGGATTACCCGTGCGCGCTTTACGGCCCCATGTGCTTGGCGGCGCTCGACTCGACGCCCCCGCCCCCGGTTTATTACAAGGACGAATGGCCGGATGAACTGAAATTATTTTGATTTTACGAGGCATAAACGTCCGCCTAAATGCTTCGACATATTTCGCGAAATTTTTATTAATTTGCACCACTCAGGGTGTGAGTGGTGTCGAATTTTATTTTCACAACGCAATTTGCGAAAAGTATAGAGATCGTTTTAAAATTTAATTATTTTTTCGTCAAGACTCATATAGAGCCACCTCAAAGCTCTTATTGGGGGAAAGTTAATAAACAAATTTTTTGTGTTTTTTGGCCATTATTTCATTCTAACGACAGAAGCATTTATTTTTAATTCAATTCAATAACAAAGGAATAATTTACAGGAAGCAAAGTAGGAATTTCACATTATTTACTTTAAAATTTACGCTTTTATCCGTAAAATTAAAAAAGTTGAATCAAAACCAACATAAAGTAACATGTATAGATATGTATATATAATATGTGGAATCGGTGAACAAAACAACGATCTAGTTACAAAAAATTAAATTTTACAGGAGGATCCAAAAGTGAATGACGTATACTGAGAAAAATTTTTATGGATTTGAGGACAACAAAATTGTCATGATTTTAATACCTACTTTTTGCAATATAGTAAAAGACTCTATATATACATAGTTATAGTTCTATTTAGCATCCCTAAAATAATGTGAGAATATATACGTTACATATAGATTCTAAAAGAAGAAAGAATGATTCATTTTCTAATAAAAATTCCCAATTTGTAGAATCTAAATGTGGATTTGTTTTGGTATGTTTCCTTAAGATCCCCATCTTACCCTCAGTTCTCCCAGAATATAGTTAAAAATGTTTTTTAGTGCACTTACTTAGGCCTAAAAAGCGCCTGCAATAAGGCCAAATTTGTGTAAATTACGCCAGCAACAAATGCTGTATACTGTATAATGTATATATACTCTAAATTTACGAATCGGGCCCGTAGAATTTTTGAAGAGAAATAAGATCATAGAGACAACTGCAACACGCCTGTTGCAACTTTTAACTTTATAGTAGTAACTTTGAGCCAGTTGAAACAAATTATAAATTTATTTTCATGAATACTGGATTTGTAAACTCAAATTGATGGGAAAAATTACAGAGTGCTCAAAAATGACTTTAAAAGTACCCCGTGTTTTCTTGTAGTTATTACTGAAGCAAAGAACACAATTTTAGCTCTTATGAAAGAATTTTTGAGGAACAAATTGTAAAGTATTATAGATTAGGTACTTCAATTTTACTCATTATAGTAATAAGTAAAATTTTACTACATGATTTAATTAAATGTTTATAGATTAAGGTACTATTGATATACTCCGTTTAATAACTATATAGAATGTGTTTTGAGTTCTTATTTCAGTATTTCGTGGGAAGCTGCTGGTTGTGTTTAATAAATACCTTTTTGCTAGAATTTCTGGAACTCATAAGCTGCCGGTAATAGCAGTTCCTCTTTAAAAATACTAAAGTTAAGGGTAGACCGCTGTGTGCTCATGGCTCGCACATTTCGGAGCCCTGAGTACGCCCTAATCCCTGCTATAGCCAGTTAAAAAGCCGCCGTAATCACCTAGCCATCCCCCGCGAGAGTCCAGTTATTCTAAACTCATATATGCAAATTGCGTTGTCCATTTATTATCATCCCCCGAGCACTTTGCCGCAAAACCGCCATGTGAGGTAATTTTTGCCAGAAAGATCACCGCGTTCAGCTGGGCACAGGCCGCCGCGCTTCGCGGGGGGCCGGGCGTTATGGCAAGAAAAACTTCCGATTTCCGTGGAGATAAATGTCACACGGTCTGGGTATAATTCACCTTGCGTTATCCACCCTCGCAGACTGCAGCGGCCCCATTGTGAAGAGTCATTTAACTCGCCGTGCACATGCCGCAAATGGCGCTGGAACTGGAGCTGGAGCTGGAGCAGGGCAATCCCGGCGGATGGGGCCGCATAAGTCCTGGCGCTCCGCTCCGCAATCCTCGGAGATAAAGTCCTAAAATGTTTTTCAAATGGATTTGCCTTAGCCGGTGGTGCGGCGGCGGTGGGCCTGCAAGAGCCGCAGTCATAAGGAGCCCCTCCGTCCGCGTTCCGGCAAACAAATCGCCGGGCGCAGGGCAGAGCCCGGGGCGGGGCGTGGGTGGAGGCGCAAAAGGTTTCATTTCCGCGATTTTCCCTCCGTGGAAGTGGCGCTTGCATGCAGATTGCTTGGCCGGGGAGGCCGCGCCCGCAGGAGCACATATGAGGCGCATATAAAACGGAAACGGCTGAGTGATTTGTTTTTCCTCATCTCGGGACTTGGGGGCTGCTGCTGCGGCAAAATATTAAGGATGGGGCCCCGGCAATTAGATCAGCAGACGGCCGGGGCTAATTCGGGCGGGTGCGGGAGGGGCCGCCGGGGGCGCATCCTTTGTTGAGATAACTCCCAATGTGCGCGTAAGTGGATTAGGAAGGCTAAGAACATCAAAGAGTGCTCCGGGGCTGAAGAGCGGCCTTTCGAGGGCGGCCGTCTCGCTCCTAATTGGCTTTAATCAAAACTAGTTTCGAGCTGCTAATTTGCATTTGAGGACCGGAGGCATATGACCAGACGCAATTTGCATATCACAGGATATCACTGTAATCTGGCGTTCGGCCGGCCCCTGCTCCGGCTGTCCAGGAAGTCCTGGAACTCGAGGAAGGTTTGGGAAGAACAATGTCGTCGTCGTCGAAGCCGTCAGGAGTAGTCGCCCAAGACGTTCGAATTAGCTCGGAATTTCAGCCATTAGAGATACTCCGGGCACTGGGGGCAGGGTGGCCGTCAATGGGGCCATTAAGGGCAACCCAAATTTGAGTGTAAAAGGATAAACGATATTGTCCTAATAAAAACAGACTTTCCAGGCACTCAATGGTGGTGACGGGTTGAACACCAGCCCCCGGGCACTTCAGCCACCTTCAAGAAGCCAAAGGGTTGAAATTCCTGCTGGTCCTCCATCGGAATTAATTTGAAGTCATGATGATGTGATTTCGAGTCGAGGAATGATAATCGGGGGCTTTAGTGGCACCATGAGTGTCCTGGTATTTATCCTTAAGGGATACTTCCATATTTCTTCATTTGAAGGCGACAAGAATGAAAATGTTTGCTGCCGGGGTTAATTGCAGTGTTTTACAGAATGGGGGATGTCGTTTTAAACTCTAAATGTAATCCTCGACGTGCAATTCAGGAAATTCTGAATATACGACAATTTGAGCTCTTCCTATAGACAGGAAAGACATGTCCGACCCCAACCAATTATAGAATATTAAGCCTTGCAAATCGGGTGGTAGTTAGCCTCGAGTTATGATTATAACCAATAGTACAATTAGTCCGGATATCAGATGTATTTAAAGTCTTGGAGAGCTTCTACTAGGCTTTAAATTGCAACGGTTTATAAATTTTGATGAATGACTTATTACTTAGTCATATTTTCATACAAAATTATTCTTATAGGAAGAGAAGTAATAATAATATAATAATATAATAATATAATAATATAATAATACAATAATATAATAATATAATAATATAATAATATAATAATATAATAATATAATAATATAATAATATAATAATATAATAATATAATAATATAATAATATAATAATATAATAATATAATAATATAATAATATAATAATATAATAATATAATAATATAATAATATAATATGTAGGTATAATAGCACTTTTAAATTCTTTTAAAGTTCATGCAATATTACTATCATATATTATAATATAAGTTTTTGGTAATACATACTAGCAAAATTATACATGAGGTATGTATGTATGGTACGTATGTGAGGTTGACAATTTAAAATTTATTCGCTGCAATTTTTAGTAGAGTAGGCATTCAAGATCTAGTGAAAAACGAATTATTAAATTTTATTGTAATTCCTTTCTGCATTTCTATTTTAGTTTAATGGTCAGTAAAGTTCATCTGAAATTTAGGAAAATTTATCGACGTACTAAGTCTAGTGTCAAATTCTGGGTTTCAATTCATTGAATTTTGCTAAAATATATTATCATAATCATATAATAAGTAACTTTTAAGTGGGTACTGAGAAATAGTTCTTTTTATTTGTCTAAACTCTAGAGTCTAAATAACATTGTAGGGGAAGAGTGGCATGTTATACACAAGGCACAAAAAAACCAATAAGGAATGAAAATTTTTTTTTTTTTAAATAAAGTTATAATTTCGATAGTATAGAACAAAGTTACGTAGGCGGAATGAAGAAAATTTACAAGATTAATATTTATTTTTCGTTTTGAAAAAAAATTGATTTTCAGCCCTTTCATAACTTATAGGTTTTGAAAGAGCCACCGCGAATTAAGAAATGGAAAAGATGAAATTTAATAACATATACCATATTAATAGTGATTGCAACGAGATATATTTGTAGAGGAGAGGGAAGAGAATATAGACTTCTTAAAAAAAATGCTTACAACCTGAAAAATTGCTTGTAACTTGAAAAAATTGTTAATAACTTGAAAAGAGTATTAAATGAACTAGATTTTTTTTATTTGTTAATAAAAATTAAAAAGTTTTGGGTGTTGATATTGCTTTCGATCATTGTGGGATGTCAAAAGTGTTAGAAGCCCCATTTTTTCCCACAGGGTTCATATTGCCCCCCTTTCCCCTATATTTTAACAAAGTGGCTCCTTCATAACTTTTTATGTTAAATTAAAAATAATTATTTAAAAAATTAGTATAAAATAAAAGTGCTCAACTAATAAAATATGTATCGTTGAAAAGCTTAAAATCTACAAAAATTTTATAGCATAATCAGTTTTTCATGAGATGTTGGCATTTGACTGTCAAAAACTAAATAAAACAACATCAAAAATTTACTTTTGGGGTCTAAAATCTTTAAAACGTTGTATCAACGTCAGTTATTGACAAATAATGATGAAATTTTTAGGGAGTATCAGTGATCAGTAGTACTAACTAAAAAAAAATACATGAAAAAAATTCACTCGGTAGTTTTTGTGCAATAGAGAACGGCTCTTTCAAAACTCGGCTCCTTCATGCCACTTTCCCCTACCTATAGTCTAAATATGTAAAACATTTATAAAAATTAAAAACTCTATACTGAAGGATTTATTTTAGTGTCCGTCATAAAATCTGATAAAAAAACCCCAAATAATTTAACTATAAAATTTAAGTTTTAACCAAAAGGTATACCTACTCATACCGAAAACTTTTAAATAATGAAGTTAGGAAGTTTAAGAAAAGTTCGTAATCTTTTCTTAGTTTGGAATCTGCATGGCAAGAAGTTATACTATTATAGAAGCATAATGGAGGCATTTTTGCTTCCTTCAAATGAAGTGATTTGAGCTTGAAGTAAGGAGGTAAGAAGAAGTGCGGCAGTCGAGGTTTTTCACTATTGTAATAAAAAAAATGAGATTGTTCTTATATGTATTAAAAAAATCTATAAGTATTTATTTACAGCTACTTAGAAAAGTTTTTCCTATTTAAAGTAGGTACATATGTACATTACATGAGGAGTATTGGGATATAAAATCCAGAATCCAGACCAGAAATCCACTGAAACTTTCTGTAAGAATTTTTACATTAAGATTAGACATAGTAGCATTTTCCAAACAGGTATTGCTTTTTACTTTACTTTAATTCATTATAATACTTCATTTCAGTTTTCTTCTTAATTAGATTTAATCTTGTATTGTGTTGATGGTGTAATAACATAAACGTTGGAATAGAATTCCTTCATAAATTATAAATTTATTAAATCTTTTGGCTATTATAAGAAAACTCAATTTGGTAATTGCCTGTGAAAGCTGTCCTAGAGAAATTGCTTGAGAGATTATTCTCAGTCCAACACCTCAAGGAGGACGGGATAAGCCTAATAAGATAAAGTCAGACTTTCGACTCAGCGACAGATTTATTGCACTTTGTAGCCGACTGCCCCCATCCCGGCGCACTTTCCATTCCTGACGGCTCAAAGTATTTCGTCGGCCTCGACAATGGCTCCTGGTCCTGCTCTGTTCGCGAAAGGGCCGGGGCAGGGGAATTATTTATTCATTCCGCCGACTTAATTTGTCAAGAGGACAATGCAAGGCACTCTGGCCGCTCGGCGCTCGCTCGCTCCAGCGCCATCTACAGCTCCAGCCTACTTTGAGTGAGGCAATAAATCGCCCGTGGCTCGGGGGCTCGCTGAAACTCGGCGCCACTAAAGGTCCTCGGAGTCTCAGAAGTTTCCAATGCGTGGCAGAACAGAACTCGCCAGCCGAGCACTCAAACGGAATTACTTCCATTGAAGTTTTCAATAATTATTAATTACCCGGGACTTGAAGCGATTCAATAACCACGGCTGCAGCTGGTGCCACAATAGGCTCGGCGGTGCGCTAGATTCCGGTGAAAAAGCCGACTGCGTTGCCACAAAGTGCTCGCAGAAGGATAAATCAAACACTCGAGGCGGAGTTAATAATGCGACTCCAGTCGAGCGTATCTGCGAGTCCGGGAAACTTTAGCGGGAAATTGAAATGAGCAGGTAGAAAAAGGAGAGTTCGAAACTTGCGCCACTCGATGGCATTATTTTCCCGTTCCGGGCCGCCTCGAGTGGCTCCTGGAAGGGGCGGAGCGCCTTCGTTCGGTCTAATGAAAGTTCAATTAAAGCTCATCTCATCTCATTAATTATTCATAGAAAAACCAACTTTTGACGGGGAACAATTAAAGCATCGTTATGAGGCCTCCAAGGAAGAAAAATGGCACGCCCGCAATTGTTGCCCGGACCCACGAACCAACTGCTCACAATTAAAGTGCGCGCGTGGGAGGACCTCGGTGTACCAAATTTTGGCGACAGACAAGCCAAGCTCCTTAAAGATTTCGGCGGAAACTTACTTAAGAAAACCACTTCACTGGAGTTGGCTATAAATATCACCCACATTTCTACCTAATGCGTGTTTTGAAGTGGATAAAATAAGAATGAATTATGAATTTCTCAGCTTTGGCCGCCAAAAAGCCTCTTAGATGAAAACTTCAAACTTAATTGATTTCTAGGACTAACCACAGAGAGTATGAGCCGCATGAAACTCTTATAAACATCTGCAACAAACCGCTTTAAATTCTTATACAAAGGTGCGTGCAGTAGGTAAGGTATCAGGGTCATTTTTTAGTAGATCTCAAATATCTTTTCATAGGCTGTGTGTCAAACCAGACTTTTCCGTTAAAAAGTTCGGTAAAAATGTACCAGATTAAGTTGCCTGTGCTAAACATGACGACTGAGGAATCTTTTCAAGTGACTTTGTATCGACATATGTATAGGTATAAGCATACGCAGTACTTTGATATTAAACAAAGTAAGTATGGAAGATGGGGAAACTAAAGCGTTGCATGCAAAATAGGATCAATGCGACATGCTCACAGCCTTCGATAAGGAAAAAGTACTTAGTTGTCATTGAAAAGTCTATTCGCCAGAATACTTTTCGTTGAAAAGTAAACTTTTGAAAAGAAAAGTCTGGTTTGGCACACAGCCATAATATTTAAAAAATTTCCCATATATTTGGATGTTTAGTTGTAGGTACATATATGAAGTTTTTTCTTCAAATTTCAATATTTAAAACAAGTTTAAGACTTTCTAACGTAAAACTATAGATATCCTTATCTCTGAAACTTCTGGATACCTACTAAATTTCTAAAAAAAACAGAGAATATAATGCATTCCTTGAAATTTCGCACCAAGGGAGACCTTTTGTTACAAGTGAAGGAATAAATCTGAAAATCATTAATTTCTAATTATATGTAGACATTTCTTTTTATTGAAATCAAAATGAGGTTTCATTTTTTTACTTCGGTATATGTACGAAATTTGCTAGCACTTGTTCATCTTTTTTGTTTACTTTTTTTTTAGAATTGAGTGGAGGCAATAGTGACTTCGATTTGTTGTTAAGGGTACTAAAATTTTAGCGTATTACTCACAAATTTAATATTTGGAATATAAAATGGCGAATCTAACATTTTATCGTTTCATTTTACGTTCGCTATACGTATATTTGGTATACGTATAGTTTGTTGCTAACAAGAATTTAAAATTGCGTTATACTATACGATTGGAAAATAGTTACCAAAATTAGTATAGGTATGCTTCCTTTTCCGAAATTTTAATTGCAATTTTCATTGATTTTAGATTTAATTAAGCGAAAAAACTTTCCTATCGCTCTTTTATATATTTTCCCTCCCCCACGAGGTTGACCTGAAATTATAATTGGGGCGTTTTGACGAATTGTAGCCTCTATAAAACGTGTCCCTTTTTGGGGTGAAATTGCAATTCAATAGGTCGTTCAAATTTATATGGCACGCAGCGAATATAAAGAAGCATTTACGGCTCCATGGGGCCCGGGGCTCAGCTAGAATAAATATCATTTCCGGGATTAATAAAGTGCTTGGCTCTGCTAATGAACAGCGAAAGGGGCCCTAAAACCAGCTGAAATTGGGTGAGGAGCGCGGGGCAGGGAAATGCAAAGAGTTCCATAAAGTTAAATTACCCACGGAAGCGTTGCCACGTCAGCCATCGCCGAAAACTACCGAAAATTTGAAATCATTAAAAGCGATGGAAAAGAGTTTAGCACCTTTGTTCCGGCCCCGTGTGGCCCTCCTGCCACCGCTGCGGGGGGGGCTGTTTCATTTTTGCGGGCCACTTAAACTCGTCGTTGATTGTTAATCGCGCATATACGTGCGCCGGCGAGTCCTGGCACCAACAGGTACCAAAATCGTTTACCCACACCTGGCCGCGGGGGGTACGTTCGTTTTTTCTCCTCCGTTTTGTTGAATTTTATGACAGTCGGCAGTTAGACTTCTTTGCAGCCATCAGCGGGCCGTCCCCGCGTCCTGCGCCCCGCCCCCGCCCCCGGCCCCGCGGAGCTTTCGTGCTTGTATGCCACCAAGATTGATAGCTGCTGGGATGATTGACACGCGATGCCTCCGCTGAAGGAGCTTTTAATTGCATCCCCTTAATGACAGTAACACGTGAGTGCGCTTATTTGCCGAGCAAATTGCGCCGCGACGGCAGGCACCGAGGAGCTTTTCATTTACCTTTTCGGGACGCCAGACGACGACGGCGGCTTCAAGTTTTTTAAGCTGTTGCTCATTTTACCCCCGCCACCGCCGCCGATTTTTTACGTGCCCCTCCCCCATACTTCCCTCATATCCCTTAGACGTGGACACCGCGGAGCTGGGGGGCGGGGGCGTCGTCTGTCACGGCATTCAAGAGCTTCCAAAACCTTAACGTGTTCGTTTTAATTTAATCCCGTAATAAGCTGTTAGCGGTATCTTTACGGCCCTCGTGATATGTGCTTTGTGGAAATCTCGCGAGCGGGTGTTTTACGTGCGCGCTCGCACGACTCCTTCGAAGCGATTTCATTTCGTGGATTTATTGCCACGGATAAGCCACTGGAGGTGAAGAGCGTCTCAAGTGCTCGCTTTTCTGCGGCAAAACCGCATATTTTACACACTCGTTCCACCCCCTCACTTGTTGTCACCGATTTGCCCCTGTCTTTGATTCCTCACAATTTTTGGAAGTTTGATTGCAAACCACGTGAACGGGTTGACGTTAACAGCGAGTGGGGAGGGAGAAAATTCGGCGTTACATAAAGGCCACGTCAAAAACTCTTCCGTATATAAAAAATCAGAAAATGTCGATAGAACGCTGGAAAATGCCATCACATCGAACATTCAAATCATCAACATATAAAATCACTTAATTCTTTTTGAAATATGTATGTATGTATGTTTAGAAGTAGTCCACGAAAAATCTTTTATAGACACTTTAAATAATGTGTGAGAGTACCCTGCGGGGTCAAAGGTCGCAAAAACAATATTCCAAAGATATAGCGAAAGATATGACTGAAGAATTCCTCCTATAACATATTAATCGCTTTATGTATAGATCTACATAGTTGCTAAATGTATCGAAAAATCAGCAAAATCATGTTTAAATCGTAAACAAAAAACCTAAAAGTCATAAAATGGGGTCCAAAGTTAAGACCAAGAGTGTAAAATTGTTGTATAACTCGATTTTTACACTTTTTATAAAGATGGGGTTAAGCGAGGCTACACCATAGGAAATGTAGGTAAGCATTACCTAAGCGATTGAGTAATGCCGATTTGTAATGTAAATATCTTGCGTTATCAATTACAAAACCGATTACTTTTAGATGAGGATTTCCTAGCGTGGTAAATATACCTACTTAAAAGAGAAACTATACATTACAGAGAATAGCTTCTGTAATTTTTTACTTGTAATTAATTATTTTCAGTGATAAGAATTCCTTCCTTTTTAGCATGATGTAATGCAGCTAAAAACAGAAAATAGTTCTATCTGAATATAAGGAACGCTATATCAAATTCTCACTAAATTAATACTTGTTATTTTGTTTTGAATTTTTTGAGTTTGTTAAATAATGAAAAATCACTAGTTTCATAAGATTTCAATATTATACATATTTATAACTGTTTTACTAACTTTTTTTGATAAGTCATGTCGGGACTCTTCAGGTAATGCCTTTAATTTTACTTTATATCCTGCTAATTGGGAAGATAATATTTATTGTTTCAAAGTAAAATTAAACTTCAAATATATATTCGATTATCAACTTTTCATATCGATAATGAGCTCATTTTTTCTTCAACTAGGTCTCAAACTCTTGTTCAACTTATCTCATACATAAGTCAGGTGTGCAATTCGGAAGGTCCTGATAATATTCTTTAAAATACATATGTAAATCTAAAATATTTTTTTTTTTTCATAAGACGTTTACAGTAGTATAAGATATTCATTCAAAATTATTAAAAAAAATGTAGAGTTATTATTGATTCTCAGAGAAAATTGTTTAACCAGCAATACAAGAAAAGGCATCATCTTTCGGATTAATTGAACATCCAGAAACGAAAATAATCTACCACTTGTACTGTGACATAAATGAGAATTAAAAATGTTTTATAAGTTACATACCTTTATCAAAATACTTTTCAACACTATACAATAGTAAGTATTTTTAATTTCACTCGCTTTTCATTTCAAAAGTATCAATTACCAATTCGATTGCATCAATTTCCATTATCTACGTATTAAAGTTCAATTTTAATAAAATAAAATTATCGATACAATTGGAATGAAATCTGATGCTATTTAGTTAAAAAGTGATAAAATGAAGGTGAAATTAAAAATTTATACTATACTGTTAAAATTGTGAAAAGTCTCTTGAAAATGGTACACTTATTTTAAAGTAGCGTCATTTATTCATAAATTTTTCTTCGAAATAGTGCAACAGATAATGAAAACAAGAAGAGATTACCTATTGTTGTAAGTTTACAAGTGTATTTTAGTGTTGTTATTCAACACCTTTTAAGTCTCGTCGGTGAAATGAGCTGTTACCTCTAAACCCAAATTTCGTACAGCTGGAGGTTAGAGCTATAAGGTGTAAACTTTTCCATTATCTCTAGCCCTGCAGGAAATTGCTCCCAACGGGTAAATAGATCGCCAATTTTTATAGTATCCACGCTAGGTACACCTAGCCACCTTATGGAGCACCTCAAAGGACCGGCGTCGTAATCACGTTGTGACGTCATTCACCCCCGGCGTCGTGCGAGTAATAACCGATTTTGGTAAATGCTGTAAATACCTTAAAGCCATCAGGGCGCTCTCGGAAGAACAATGCCGGCGGGGGGGACGGGCACAACCTTAAACCCTAAAGTTGATTAGAATTGGTATATCATTTGGATAATATCGCCATTCGTATGCTAGTGGGTGCTGCTCCGCCGGATTGAGCAGCCCGAGTAGCTGGCTACGCCCGGCCGCCGTGCAGAAGAACTACGCACGGGGCGGTGCTGCGGATGGGAATTCATTACGTGGGCCCGGGCGATCCCCCTGCTATTTTATGCACTCTCCAGCTTGCGACGCCATGATGTTGTGACAGTTCATGGCACACGTGGGACACGAGGGGGATCCGCCGAGCATCCCAGGGCCCCATACCCGGCACCGGGACCTTAATAGGTGTGCTCACATAATTCTCGTGGCGTTAGTGTCCTTGCAAATGACGGCGGTGTTCGCGCTCGGTGTGCGCACGGTGCGCGCACGGTGTAATAAAGAAATCTCCGTGGCGGCAGGGATGGGCCAGTACCCCCCCACATATTCATATGCACGCCAGGAGTAAGTTATAAAAATTCCTCCCTCGACAGGGCAACAAAGTGCCGCTAAATCAACACTCGCCCACCCACCCGAGGACCGTCATATCTTAATTAAGGAAATCGTAATGAACGCCACGCCGGCCGTCATAATTAATTCACAGCCGAGAAGCGCAGAAAATTTTCCATCACCGGATCTGGGCGTAAATCGATGGGACGTGACATGCACCCACCCACTCACACATATGCGACTTTCCCGCGGGAACTCCGCGGCTATTACTCTTAAAAATGCACGCCGCGCACGGGACGCTACTGCGTATGCATTCGCATTCGCTTAATTATGAAAATCATGCAGCGGAAAGTAATTTGCATACGAGGTGTCGTGCGAATTGCTACCGTTTTGATTTCCTTCTTTTCGAGCCGTGGTGCAACAAGTCTAGACTGCCTTTGAAAGCACCCCCGCCCCCCGCGCCCTCTCGCGGCAGGTATGTCTATTGAGGATCCTTGCGACGGGCACGCAACACGTCCCTAATTGCACCGGAATCAATTCGCAGGCGAATTGCTCGCAATCAAATTAAGGGATTAGCGAAACGACTGCGTGCTTGTCGCCCGGAACATGTGTTGACAGATTTCACTGCACCGCCCTCGAAATGCAGTTTTGTGCAGTCCTCAATCGCTTCGCGCGGTGGGGGGCGGACGTTCCATTCCCGTTTCGAGGGCGTTTTCATTCGCTTTTCCAAGTGGTCATTTAGCAAAATACGGTTAAATTAACTGTGCCCCTGTTTTCAGAGCTTGTGCGTGTTTCCATAATTTAATCTTGGATTAGAAGACTCAATTTTGTATTTGGTGACAAAATAAAAATTAACATTAAATTCTAGTCGCAGCTCTGGATTGCGGTAGTCCCTAATACGATACATAATTATAAACATTAAGTATGTGGTTGGCACCTGTTTTATGACATATTTAGAGACTTTTAAATATATTAAGGTTACAGATTTTAAATCCGAATGCTGATAATTAGAAATAGCTGATTAAAAATCATATGGTGTGTACTGATAGGTACTAAGTTTCAATGAAATCTCGAATAAAAATGTTTCTTTAAAAATATGTCACTGTCTTCAAAAGATCAGTCTTAAAAAGGTATAAAATTATGTTATTGGACTTCTCCATTGCAACATATGTACTTACAATATAACCAATCTTAGATTTTATTAGACATTTGAAGTCAGCGCAATAACCCAAAGTGAGTATCGACGATTTTCTGCATTGAATTTACATACGAGTATATCAGTGAAGTTTTAATTTTGTTTTGTTTAAAAAATTTAAAATTTGTTGATTTCAAATTCCATTCTCAATTTTGTTCAACTGTCAACTGATTGATACGAATTGTTTTCCAGATTTTACAAAAAATAGGTACGAGATGATTTTGGGGTCGCTGAGTACATATTTTGCTTCGTTTTAAAATTTTACTCAATTTGACTCAAAAGGGCACCTTGTTGAACAATAAAATCCCAAAATTTCTATAATTAACCATTTACATTGTAGATATGTTACATATAGCAGGCTGCAATGTGCAAGTGAGGACCAAAATTTGGATTCTTAATTTTTTTAAAATTGGTGGTTTCCTTTCTAAAATCAAAAAGGTATTTATGTCCAAGGAAAAGAATAAATTCCCAGATGGCTTTTGAGAAAAGATGCTCATCACGACTTTTTCATAGATTATTGTATGAATCAAGAATATGCCACTAAAATATATACATATATGTATTTCTACAATCAAAAAGATCACTGATGAAATTACACATATTTGTTTTGAAAACTCGTTTTCAAGTAAAAAGTCAAATAGATTTTGTTAAGATTACCTATATTATTTTCGTGTAAAATTATTAAGATGTTGAGATTCAGAAATGTTGCTGGCTTGCTGGCCTGCGAACGACTCATACCTATATTATTATTTATTTATTATAGTTACAGTACATATAGGTATGTGTTTTATTGATTTGTTGTTTATTTTTCAGTAATTTCTAGTATAAATCTGTTAATTTCAAAAAGTGGGTCATCTATCCTACGCACTTTTACCCTCTATGACGATATATGTATGAAGAGAAAATCTTGCCGTTTATGAACGAGAGCGCAAATTCTAGTTATACAAAATACAAGTGATTGTTTATGCCTGCGGATTTACTATAGATGATAAGAATTGTTGCTTGAAGGAAGAAGAAGCGTAAAGTGTAACTGAAATGAAAATCGCTCCACTAATTAAGGGCCGCGCAAACTGGAGATAAGCGCCCTCTGTTGGGGCGCGTGTTTGATACGGGGCCCGGTCCGCCAGGCGCAAAAATAAGTTAATGGACTCTTCCGCCGGGCGAGGACACTTCGCCCGGTCTTAGCGTCGCGATGGGTCAAGAGTGCCGGACTGATTGCATGACTTTCCTGCGGCGAGGCGACCTCTCCCGGGGGGCTTAACCCGAAAGGGATCGATGCAGACGAGGTGCTGGGCAGGGTTCTTCGAGGTACGAAAAATCCTTCGCCCGGGATTCGGGTTGCGTGCTTAACGTGCGGAATCGGAGAGAAAAACTTCGTCGTTTACTTGTTTAATGAACCTTTCGCGTTGTGATAAGCGCAGCGCTTTTTCAATACTCTCCTCTAATGGCGCACATCCCGGGCGGAAACATTAGTGGTAATGACGGGACTGACAAAGTTGCACGTCCCTGAGAACACTTTTTCTACGTTCTCGAACTGTATACCTACGTGCGGTTTGAATTTTGCGAAATTATACTCTTTCATGCGGTCGCGAGTTTTGCCGCGCATTCACTGCAAGGTGAATTCATGTCTTTCGTTTTTCATTAAAATGTGCATGCATTTCATGGCACTTGCAAATAAGTTTTTCACCATTAGTACGTGTCTACGCGCGCAGAATCTAAAGGATTCTTACGTACCTTCCACTTTCTACAACTTCTTATATATTGTGAGTTTTTTTTGGTTTGTTTTCAACAATTACATACTAAAATTTTGTCCAACAACTACTTCACCAGCATTTCTGCTTGCAAGTCATTTCTAGATTAGTGTTTCTATTTTCCTGAAAATAGATTCGAAAAATAAATAAAAATTAGGTACGTTTTCTTATTTAAAAAAAGGTGGACATACATAATCCAAATCTATTCTCTTGTATATTTTCTGACAAAATTATGCATATATGTACATATGAGAAACCCACAATAACTGTGGTTATTTGAGTTCTAGTTCGAATGCTCGTATTGGGTGACTATGAAGATCTGTTAAATTTACTTTAAGTACGTATATTTTTTATATTATTGAGTAATTTCTTTTAAAACACAAAAACAAATATTTACTTAATTAATTAATATTAATTTTTTGAAATATTCTTAAAAAATAAATAAATTAATGTTTCTTGTTTCAAAAGAATGTAAGTTTAAAGTAAGAATTAATTGATTATTTTACTCAACCCATAGATTACATATGTTTTCTTGTTTTTGTATACTGATGAAACAAGGTTTAATTTAATACTTCTGGGCAATGTATAGGCATCATGATTTTGTTCTAAAATATAACACAAAACCAAGAACTGTGGCAGCTTATCATTTTTAAGTAAATTTGAAATAAAAGCGTGATTTTCAAGTTTTAAATTGATTAAAATTATGATCTAAGGAAAGGTTAATAAATAATAGAGACTTCCAAGGTCTTCTGTTTTTACAATGGTATCATTGTAAAAGGTTTATGTATATTGAAAATATAAATTTGTATACATAACTCTTGATATGCATTAGTGAGACTTGTTAAGTGTTTGAATTAACGCTAGTTTTCCGACAAAAAATAGTTTTAATTGCAAAATAGGCTTTTACAGAATGATTTCGTTGAAATTTGGTTTAATTGAGAGAATTTAGGTGATATAATTTATCAGTATGATGCACTTTTACCATATCCATTCGCATGTTTACGGCAATTTACAAAATTAATTGAATACCGCATAAAAAGCTTAAAAATGTCACATGTTTTAGTGTATAGGTATTATAAAAAATGTGTATACTATTATGATAGTGATCTGTTAACACAGTGTGCATATAATACTCAGATTTTTGAAAGTAGACCATAATTTTAAATTCAGCCAACTTCATTTAAAGGTTTTAGCTCGTGTTCCTTATTTCGATAATTTCTAAAGGGCCTGGCACACTAACTCCCCTTGGTAGTTTCACTAAAGCACCTACATCCACAGTTCCCACATTCTGGCACCGATGCTAACCCATCGAGGACATCTGTGGGCAATTGTGGCGCAGTTCGTAAGGGGCCCTGATTAGGCTCCGAGGGTGTCTCCGATTCCCGTCGATAGACTGACTGCACTTAATTAAGTCCGGAGGGGATCCTGAACAGCAGTTTGATGAACCCGAACTGCCCAGAATAGTGTGACAATTGACAATATTGCTCGGAAGAAGACTTTACGAGGGAGACTCGACTCAAAGATTTGCATTTTGCGTCCCACGTGAGCTGGAAGGGCGGAAAACATTTCCAAAACAAATTTCATCCTTTTAATGCAAGCGCAGAACTCTGCATGCACGATGCAATAGAACAGAGGATGGTTCCTCCCCCTACCCGGGCCCTTTCCCCACGTCGAGTGCTGCAACCAGCTAATTTCCTAAAGTTAATCAAAGCGCTGGCAAATGTGTTTCCCTAAATACATAAAAACTCATTTCTGACACAGCAGCACTTAGAGGGCCAAAAGAGTTATTCATTTATTTCGCTGACGGGCAGGGGGTGGTCGGCGCGGGCGCGGGCGTTGGCACAACACCAGTAGCCTTTGGCCCGCCCGCGCAGCCTTCAAAAAGTTCCTGGGTTTGCAATACAATTAGACAAGTGCAGGGGCGCGGGGGTGTCGTTACACAACGAGAGCAGTTTGCATGCTTGTACGCCGCCATCTAGCAGAATTTGCAAATATAAAAAAAAAGCGGGCGCGGGGCGGAGCGCGGACGGCAACCCATACCCGCCCAAACCCGCCAAAAAATAGGAGTGCACGCCCATCCCCTCTTCCTGCTGTAAACAGAAAGTTGGAAAGCTGCCGACCAAGGCACAAGCAAAGGCCCCCGAATTTCAGATGAGAGCGCCCCGCCCCGGCCTGCGGCAGTGCCCCAAACCGCATTCTCTGCAGGCCCTCTGACGGGCGGGCACTTCGCATCGCACTCAAGATGCCTGTTGCTCGCGAATGTCCCGGAGCGGGGCGCGCGGGTTTGTGCCTGAGTGTGGGTGGGTGCACACTGCAAGCATAAATTGCTCCTGGGAGGGCCACGGCGCTCCTTCTTATGCACAGACACCCCGACGGAAACTGGCAGGAATTGCAGTCAACTCGATATAGCGCCGCCAGTGCAGCAGATTGCGGAAAGGATATCCCAAATACTCGCATTAAGGTTGATTTAGCACCCAATTTGCGGGGTAAGTTGCAGGGAAAATGTTTTCATTAAATTTAAAAAATCGGTGACCATTACTTGCAGACAGGGTGAAATACTCACACATTTATTGTACCCCAGCGCCCCCGTTCGGGGGTCGCAAAAATTTTTGATATTTGTCAGAATGGGTACGTGCTGCAACAAATTTTGAGGATCATATTAACGTTGCGAGCTAAAAGCAATATAAGAAATCGATTGCACCTCAGCTGTCTTCGTGCTGATGCGATTTGTCTTAGATTTGAGTTTGCAACGTCTTTTTCTTCTAAAAGCTGGATATCCAAAAATATTTTGCAGCTGCTTAAAAGAAATATTAAGGGATCGGTTTTGAAGGATTTTTACTTGTTACCGAAAACCGCAAACAGGATATGAAATTAACTATGCATGCAAGACATTTAATTGTTAGAGTTTTTCCTATTACAGTCGTAGCATACAAGTAACAAACAATGATTTCAAAACAAAATAAATTATTAAACAGACGGAAAAACCCGACTGCACAAATATACTAAAGAGAAAAAAAGCTCTAAAATATAGAATTCTATTTGAGCAATATTTAATGAACCATGAATTGTTTTATTGTAGGTACGTGACTACATATTTAAGAAGCAAATAAAATATATTATACAGGTAAGCCACATTTGCTTGAAAATGAGAGCAGGCGGAACAAACAAAAGTTACAACTTATTTTAGTTATTGGTTTGTCCCAGCTTTGGTTGTAGGTATATCAAGTAACAATAAAATATTTGATGAATTCTAAATTCTATATAGGTCCTGTTTTTCTGTTTCCAGTTATTTGTGCTTTAGAATCTTTTTGCTTTTTTTAATAATTTATTTTTATTTCAAACTTTATCAAAATAAAAGTTATATGCGGCAAAAATGCCGGCTAACAGCGGCGATATTTATTTTCCTCAAAATGTATACATCCTCCCACAAATAAGACGAACTTAACGACAAAACATTTCTAAAAATTAATTAATCCGTTTATACCTACTACAATTTGCCAAAAAAATGGATATACACCCGAAAACATTACTCTTATACCATTTTACCTTTACGAATATTTCAAATCTTTTAGGGGACTTTATTTCTTTGCAAATAAAAAGGGAAGTTTTTTAAAGCTATACAATTTTATTTATTCTGAACCTATATATGTAAGTATCAATTATCACGAGCTATTTTGCTTGCTTATACATTGAAAACTAGAAAATTTAAAAGTAAAAACAACTTTTAAATACATAAAGTGATAGATAAGGCATTTAAAGATTTTAATTGTTACACAATAAGTTCATAACAAGAACGCGACAATTTTCTTTTCAGCTTTAAACTCAGATTTAAAGATGCCTTCGATGAAGAAAGATTATGATATTAATGAAAAAATAATTCAAATGGTGAAATTGTCTAGCTGTTTTTGTACAATTGTCCAAATGTTTGTAGATATACATAGATACTTAGTTTTCAAAACGAATATGTATCATTCAAGTGTATACAGAACAAAGTTTTTTTCAAATTAATAATATTTACTACTGGGTACATCTGGCATGAATTCTCTCAAAATATTTTATCCTTTTCTTGTGGATATTTCTAAAACAACTTAATGTAGTTCGTTAGTCCAACATTCCTATTTTCAATTTATTTGAAAAGTTTTTCACCCCTAGGCACTTAACATATCCTCCTCTATAGAGGGCTCCTACTTCATGTTTTTATTCTCAAGTACAAATAAATGGAATTTACTAAATTCAAAAATTCAATGGCTAAAATTTAACGATTCCACAAATTTTATAATTATAAATTGTACGAGAACCGTAATATATAAAACAAATCTCAATTCAATTTCCCAAAATGGAAGACTTTTGTACACCAGCCAGCTTTAGGTGTATATGGTTTGTGGTAAAGTTTTAAATTTTTCGATTGGCAGGAAAATTGCATCCGTGTTTCAGAAATAAGTAGCCAATTAGACGAGAGTTTTTCCAGGATTTGTTATATTAAAAACAATGAACTTCTGTGCCGGGAAGTGGAGCTGCTTCTGGCAAAAGCTAATGCAGTGCGCGACCTCGTTTTTCGGAAAAAGAGCAATTTTCCAGTTGGAAGGAGTCGCAGGGAAGCAATTAAAAAGTTTCATAAATGCGATTTGCCTTCCATTATGGGTGAGACCCATCCGAGCCGCACATATCCATGTCCTTTTAAAAACAATCAGAGAATCGCTGGCGCGAAAAAGGGGCCTGCATGCTCTCGCATAATCCCATTAGGCTGAGCGGAGGCGCAGGACCCCGCCACTGCCGCCGCCGCCGCCGCTGGTGTTATAAAAACACCTATATATCTGGCAGCACGCATTTAATGAAATTTATATTTGCAATAAAAATATTTTTGCATGTTGTTGTCTTTGCACACCCGAAGCCGCCCGCCATAAAACATCCTAAGCCACCCTCGCGCAGCCAGCCGCTACAGGCGCTCCGCGCACCAATTTAATATCCGGACGTCTCGTTAATTTGACAGTGGTGAGGCCGCCTTGGAGCGTGGGCGGGCGGGGGATCGGCCCCCGGAAGATGGGGCCCCCGTCGCGGTACGCACAATCTACGTGTGTAGTGTGAAGCCCGACACCCCCGCCCCCGAGGCGGTGCGACACCATCCAGCGCTCCGGTATCAAAGCCGTGTTACGTTTTTGAGGATAATTTTATGCCGCGCCGTATTTGCACGGATGTGCGGCGCTTTATGTGGCGAACGCGGCCCAAAATTATCCATAAATTCGCAGTTTTTACTTGTATCTCGCTTAAATGTAGCGTGGAGATATTATGCGGGCTGTGAAAATTAAATTTATCCCTCGTTGGCGAGCTGCTCCAGGTGAAAATTAACCAATTTCTCATTTTTATTCACCGGCAAACGGAAAATTCGTAATTGAGTTGAAGCTGGGTGCCTCGATTAAAACGCAACCCAGCTTCCTGGTGCTGCGGCTTGACGGGGCTTTAGTGGCCATCGTCACAGCACTCCGTCCTTTAGCTAGTTACCACCGTGGAAAGGGACTCGGTTCACCGATTTCGATATCGATCACATCGATATTGATTAATTCGTTTACCAAAAGTTCAATTAGGGAAGATAAGTTTATTGGCTCCGACTGTGTTCAATGTTGCTTTTGTTAAGCGCTTTTTACCTCACTGCATATTACAAAAGGTGAATTGTGAACGATAATGGGATCGTTCAATAAATTTCCGGTATCGATACAATTAACCGCTTTTAATAGAGTGAAAAGAAGGCAGAATTAACCATCTACTAAGATTTAATGTGACTTCCAAAAATTTTAGCTTCATCTTAATTAATGCGCAGTTTATTTAAATTAAATAATTCATAATCAATGAAAGTATACTTCATTCTGTATCAATTTATTAAATGCAAATTAACTGTAGCTATTTTTTATGCGAATTTATTAAAACTTTTTAGTCATCAATCAAAAACCTGAGCCGTCTTACCTTTTGAGAGGTAGGAAGTTTGTGGTTCAGGACATCGAATAACAGATCAGGATAATTTTTAAATAGGTAGACCAAAAAAATTCGACAAACCAAAGAAATATTTAAACTATTGACAAATATAATTTTAATTTTTCTACAAATATATTCGTGGCACCACTTAACGAGCAAGCCTTAATGAAAGAACAAAAACTACCTTACACTGATACTTCATTAATTTAAATAAAGTTGCGAAAACCGTGTCTAATGAAATAAAATGATAAGAAAATTTAGGGTAACAACTAGATATTACTTTTGAAAGGTAGGTACAAGTCACAATAAAAAAAGAAAGAAAGATGGTTATTTTCTTATAAACTTGCAAACATTCTTAAATTAGCAATTAATTCACCAATTGATTTATGTATGTAACTATAAAGATTTAAGCAACAGAGCTTTAAAAATGTATGAAACGAAAGATATTTGTATGTATTATTTAGATCAACGGATAACGGATAAACAAAGGTGTAAAAACCAAAGAATGACCCTTAAGATTGTATTAAAAAATACAAAATATATGAAGCTCTTTTTGAACCATGTTCTTCTCAAAAACGAGAGCTAAAAGTGAATTTTTGGTTCTGAATTCATAATCTATGGAGGAAAAACTATAGAAGTGATATTTTGTATAGTGTTTTTGATTTAGTGCTAGGTCTAGGTATTTTTCTTAACCGATGTTTTAAGAGATTATTTTATTTTGTTGTCTGTATAGAAAAGTAGAAATGGTTACTTGTGGATGGCTAAGCATAGAAACTTACCAAAAACAGTGTTAATTTGAATACGGCAAAATGGCGTAAACGGTAATTCATTATTCAGCCGACGGATAGGCAAAACAGAATGACAAAATTATTCAAAGCGAAACGATGCTCTCATTTAACGCAAGTACTTTGGGGATGAAATCGAACATTAAATTAACATCCCCCGCTTGGGGGGCGGGTCACTCCGTGTCCGGCGAGCAAAACAACAGTTTCCGTGGAAACAACATGCGTCGTTAAATTGGCGCCGCTCAGCTCTTATTAGAGGAACTAAAGCGGCGATTCAAAGAGCGCCCGGACGCAGTCCTTACGTGGCGCTGGCATTAGAAAGGATTCGAATTGCAAATTAACCGCCATCGGACCGAGCGGACCTCTTTCAATTTAAGTGCCGTCTCATAATCAAGTGGATAATGCGGCCGGGGAGCGCTCGAGCTGCAGAGCGCTGCAGCCGCAAGGTGCGATTTCGACGGAGTCGACTGATGATGCACGGCGGTGCCGTCGGTCGTCGACGTCGCGGCGCTCGAAGGACGCATATCAAGGCCCCGGCCGCATGGCAAAATAACAATTTTGCACGGCAGTCTAATCACAGGCGATAATAACACTAAAACGGGCGGAACTCCATTACCAGGGAACCTTTGCGCCATTAACACGATAAATTTGTATTAGAGGGTTGGCGTATCCAATTTGGTGCAAAATGCTATGACGCGAATTGGCCTCCGCTCCTCACCCCCCCCCCCCCCCCCCCCCCGAAGGGGCATCCTTTCGCCGGAGTCCTTCAGATTGGAGCAGGACGAATCAGATAGATGCGGTGCAGTGCGGCGCGGTGCGGCCGTGTCCCGCTTATGCTTCGGCTGCCAAATAGCATGCAGAGTTATTTGCACGTTTATGATTTCACTTAACTGCCGCATTCTCTGGGCGCTCCGTAACGTAAAGTTGCCATTGCTGGCATCATTTTGGCCGGCGCAATTTCGTCGGATGCATGCATACATTTCCTGATGTATTTCGAGAATTTATTTATGGAAATGCGCTTCAAGTAGGAGATACTGGCGGGAAACTTTCATATTATCCCCAAAATCACGGATGTATAATTTAAAGCAGACCAAATTTAATACTTCACTGACCTTGTCTTCCGCCTGAGTTGAATTTCAAATGATTGAATTGGTGAGGTATGCCAAGAATGTCAACTTTGCACACACTTACATTTAATACTTATAAACATTTTTTTCAAAATGCACAATAGGTTCCTACTCTAAACTGGCTATTGGGTGAAACTATAGCGACGATAGAAGATCCTTCTAATCAAGACCGAGTCCCAATATTTAAATTTACAATTGTTTTAGACACTCTGTCAAAAAGCAATGAAATTTAAAACATTTTATTTGTATAATTTGTATGTTAAAATTATTATAAAAAGTAAATTAAATTATATAAATAAGATGAGTCTCACAATGTCTTTCCTATTAAAATCGGTTAAAGCTGTTAGGGTGCCTACAGCTTCAAACAAATATAAATATTTTCTTCTCGGAACAGTTTTTTTCCTTTGTAGATATATGTTAAATTTTAACATTTTTACAACATCCAGTTAACATGTGAAAAAACAAGTAAAGTAGCTTGCTATTTACGTTTAGGATAGCCGTGACGAACCTTTTTTCGTGAAGTGCCAAAAACTCACAAATTCAATTTTATTGACATACTGACGGACCAAATAATTTTTTTTCATTAGAGAAAAATGATCTAGTCGACTCTCGTTAATTCAAACCTGCGATAATTCGAACCTCTCTATAATTCAAAGTTATCACGAGTTCCCGAGAAAATCTCTTAATATTTCGAAAAAAATCTATACATTTTTAAGCACTTTGTAAATCGAACAAAAAAATCATCGCTACGTAACAAAACGACGCGTTAATTCGAACTCATAGGTCAAACACTCGACAAATCAAAGTTATCAGATTGCATGGACGAGCATTTGTTTTGTTGATTAGTTTGACACACACTTCGGCACTAATTAGTTTGGTTAGTTTAGTTTCAGTTACTGTTTCGTTGGTTGTGTGTAACAGATTAAATGTTTGTGTTAGCTATGAGTCTTAAAAAGTATAAATGCTTGACGATTGCTGAAAAGAAGGAGTTAATAGAAAAAGTGGAGGGAGGTGGGAAGAAAAGTGACACATATTGCAAAAGAATTTAAGATTCCTCTGAGTACTCTCTGAACCATAATAAAGCAAGCATTTATGTTCATTTTAGGTACCTCTAACCTTTTGATTTTGTAAAAAAATTAGCAGTTAATAAATAATAATTGATTATTACTCAATAATTCGAACTTTCATATTTTTTCTCTCGAAAATTTCGAACCATTTGATATTTCAAACTTTCGATAATTCGTAATATTTTAGAAGTCCCTCGAGTTTCGAATTAACGAGAGTCGACGTATTTAATTTTTCATGTCTGTGGTTAGTTTATTACCTAGATTTTGAAGGGATTAAAATAAAGACGCTAGTTTTTTGCGATAATTTTCGATAATTTCTTCATCTAACTAACCTAACCTAAACCTTAAACAAACTTTATTTAAATTTCTACCGCAGAAGTAAATTCACTATAATAATTACATATATATTGAAAGAATGTACTTATAAAATGATTTTTTGACTTTAAGAGTCCTGCATAACATTCGATTCTTCATATAAGTAGGTATTTTTTTGTTCTACAAATAATAATGAATTCAATATCAAATTTATTATTATAATTACATAGTTTTTAGTTTTTAACTAAATATAATACCTACTTATGACACATAAATTTCTGATTTCTTCATTAATGTCTGTGTATATGTCTTTGATATTTGGAGAGGTCATGATCCCATGATATTGGTCGAGCAGAATATAAAAACATGAATAAAAATCAGTTTTCCCAAATTATTTCTAACAATCGCTTATTTTCCTTTTATTTTCTGGGTGAAAAGTAAATTTTATGTCTATGCATAAAACTAACAAAGGGGTTGTTTCTGTAGCATAAGAAATGTGGCAACAAAATAACATATTTTTGACCTTTATTACAATTGAAGGAGTGGAATGAGTTTGTTTATAAAACAAAGCTTGTTAAGTGCTAACTGCCATTTTTGGTTGGACAGTTATGGATGTGAAAATGACGAAATACATGTTTTAAATGATTTTCCTCCGAATTTCAGAATAAAGCAAATAAATATTCAACTGTCAACATATACATATATAAGTGCGAAAAATAACTTTATCCCCACCGCAGCTTTGCTCCACAACCCTTTTGCCCTCCCCCACAGATCCGATGATAAAGGTTCCACCATTAAATGAGCTACGTCATTTGTGTAATTCGCTGTCTTCGGCCGCATTAATTAGGCACGCAATATGCGACTGCTGTCAGGGCGCTATTAATCACCGCCGAGGCGAGATTAAGCGATACTCGGGGTGGCAAGTGAGACCTGCACCTTAAAGGTGTTGCGAAGGACCCGGACCCGGACCCGGACCCGGGCTCGTTTGGACTTTCGAGAATCGAAGAACATCACTCAATCAGGCGTTCAATGACGCAAGCGGGCAGGGGCCGACGGGGCGGGGGCGGGGCCGGAAAAAATCAATGAGTGGCACTCCGTGACACATGTGAATCCGGGCGGCTGGGCTCCCGGGGGGAATGGATAATTTATAGCAAAATATTTCAAAAAAATGAAAGGGAATTGCGTCCGATCTTGGGAAACTCGCTGCGCTTAAGTGGGGAATAAGTCTGGTCGCAGTGGTTCTTGGTAAAACATATCGCCACCATCTGCAGGTCCTTGAGGATAAAAATGAGCCCCATTAGGGGTGCGCAAGAGGCTGAAAACCCCCTCGGGAGCGGCCGCTGAGCGCTCCACCGACGTGCAAGTGCCGCCAATAAACCAACCTGTTGTTCGGAACGGGCGGTCCATAGATTAAACGTGTCTACACAATTTGTTTCGCTTTCCTCATTTGTCCTCAGTTTTCCAGGATTTTGCCTCGTTCGGGGCTCGCCTTCTTATTTTCCTCGGCGGAGCCCCGTCGCCCGGCGCCGCCCCAGGGACGAAAATCAGGCCCACTTGGGCACACACGTTCTTAACTTATAACGAAAATCCTCGAATCCTGGCGTGATATGGATCCGCTCCCTGGAACCGAGGGTGAAGTAAGTGAGCCCGTCAGGAATCTGGGGATGGACAATTTTTCTTCTCGGCTGGGTTTGTTTTGTTCGGCCCTTCGGAGCCCCCCAGCCGCCCCTGACCCCCCTACGACCGCATAAATCTAGCGCTGGGCGAACTACTTAAGTGCGCATTATTTCTGCTCCTGGTCTCTATTATCGTCGTAAGTAATGGGAAATTTAGCTCTGCACATTTCTGCTCCATCACTTCGAGAATGGGGCAATTGCCTCGAGTGGTGCGGACGTCGTGTGTGCTGCATCTCCTGAGATAAATTGGCCGACTCCAAAGATTTTTTCAAAAGTGAAAATGTAGAAGATTGGTCGGTAAATTGCGGATTGTTGGATGGGACCACTTCAATTGTAGCATCACGTTTAAGCTCCAAGGATTCAGAAAGCAACCAGAACCAAAATAAAACTCATAAACGGGTCAAATACACACCAAAAACACGTTTTAAGGGTTGAGCGCATCGCTTCTATTCTGTTTCAATAATATTATGTGAGTGCTTCCAGTAATGTAATTTTTTTCTAGATCTATAACCTAGAATTCTAAAGTTATTGTTACAATTTTGTTCGCCGAGCGGCTGGCGGACAAAATTGCACATTTACCCTTCGCTGGTCCTTATATCTATTTGATTAAAATTTCAATTGGGAATTAGAGCGAAGGAAAATTTTGTAATATTATGTTTAATTTTACTGCAGGTGTATTATCTTGAAGGGACTAACTTACGTTAAAAATTAAATTATAATTGGATAGATGCCCCACTTTTTAAAATGAACTAATACTTTTTGAAGATGTTTTGAAAATATGTAAAAGAAAAGAAAAATAATAAAAGGATTTTTGTTATTTCAGGGTGACCACTTTTTCTTAAGATCAAATATTTCTGGCTTTTTCCGGTTTTCCTGATAACATTTGAGTTTTTTCCCTGATTTTAGTTTACGTTGCACCATGAAACTATGTACATATGTATGTATGTATATAGCTGCGTTTTTTAAAAATCGGTTCCGAATATTTTGCACAATTTACATTTATGAAAATTTACATATATCTAAAATTTTTTATTTTCCGAAAATAAAATAAAATTACCTAGAATTAACCCACAGATTGTGTTCAGAAACTGAATCCAAAAATTTATCTCGTTCAAGTTTTGAGTTTTGGATAAGTAAACATCATGGCAATGTGATGCACTTTTCACAAATTATAAAATCTGGATATACGTGAGGCGTGAGGGCTTCTCAAATTCCAAACATGAGCCAGATAAGACAATGAAAAAAAATCTAATGTATGTAAAGAATAGGCTAATGATTGTTATTATTTATTATCGCAAATAATAAACTTTAGTGGATAGAGTACCTACTTATTAATCAATGATGTCCTTTTCAAAGAGAACTTATTATGGAACAAAGCTAAAAATTTTTTAAATAATATACAAAATACATACAAATTTTGTTAGAATAAGGTTTTTTATTATGTATACTTCCTCTAATTATTCGACTTCATGTCTGGTGGAGTTTTATCATTTTTTTAATATTTAGGTCTCCGATCTTATATGTAGTTTTATTTTTTCTACTTTCAAGCTTGATTTGCCATCTTGTCTCGCTGTCGTATGAAGTGACTACATAAATGTCTTGCCTATTCTTAAGAGGTAATGCCGTAAAAACAACAATTGATTTTAAAAATGAATAACCCGTTTTTCTATATTTTTACTTTTTACTTGTTAACATAGTGAACATGTATTTATGTGCTAACAAATATAATATTTGCAAAATACATACACTCAGAGAAAAATCACTTAAAATCAATAGTATTTTAATAGTAATACAAAATATTTTTTGTATATATGCGTATATTTTTAATAATATATCATATTAAAATAAAAGGTTGCCTCATTGATAAGTAATAGTTTTCGTCCTATTGAAGATATATAGGAAAACGTATTAAATCAATCTTTCTCTAATTGATTATATAGGAACTCCTATTAATTTTCGCCAAATTAAAACAATGGTGAAAAAATTATTGAATAACGAAGGCAAATTTTTCTGGGTGATGATGTAGGTACTAACTTTAAATTATTTTAACCACAGATTTTGAATATACTAAGCAAACGGACTGATAATGTGGTCCCCGCACTCTGAAGGATTCATATTTACCATTTTGGTGCCAAGCCTTAAAAATTATGGAGGCAGCTCAAATCGACTCGTAAAAAAAATCATAAGAAAAGTGTATTAAATCTAGGTCACTCCTGCGAAGGTGAGTGCTTCTTTAAGAGGACGTGAAAATGCGGTTTATTCCTTATGACCACCCATCAGTGTCCGCAATAAAATTCCGCGAAATTCGGTAAATATCATTAAACATAACTTTTGAAAAGAAATTCTCTTTCGTTGTGGCGCCCCTAGCGCAGCGAGGAACCTATAAAAAGTTGCGAAATTAAATTCACCTGTTGACGGAAACTCTTAAGGAACCTGTTGCAGGGCCCCTTAACCTTCTAAGCTGATAAAGCTTAAGCAATTTTCCCGTTTTTGTTTATTTCGGGGAGAGTCCCAAGTAGCTCCCAGGTGTAACATTTTCGTGGCGATTTAGATATATTATAACCGAAGATACCCGGCTCCGTGGCAACACGTAGCCGCTTCAGGAGATCATTTCACCTGGCCCGGCCGTTCGCCGTCCTCGCGGAGGCAGTTCGCATAAATATGCATGAGCGACGGAGTGAACCTCATTTCGGGCAACTCGTTGCTTCCTCCGGCTCCGGACACTTTTTTGCCGGCTTTGGCAACATAAAAACGCCGTGGTGCGGGGGCGGCGCGCGGAGCGGGCGTGGGGACTGCGGTTCATGTGACCGCCGCCTTGTGCGCCACTCCACTGTGTAATTTAAATGCGGCGCAGATTTTAATGAAATTATTTAATTTTGCTAAAAGACCCGCCCCCTCGCCCGTCTTGCAACCGGGAAAAAATGCGCTGGCGCAGAACGCTCTCACCCGGATGAAAACCGAAATTACGCGATGCTCCCGAATTAGTCCAAAAATTTATGGGAGGAACCTTTTGTTGGGACCCGGGCTCTGATGACTGGTAGCGAATTGAGCCCCAAGTGGTCTGTCAATTTTCGTCCCCTCTTCACGTCTTTGTCGGAGTGCGCTCGTTCCGGGCAGAGTCCCGGGATCCACGGGGCCCCGCTCTGATGGTGCGCTTTTAAGGTCAGGGTGGCACGGAACGACTGCTTGGCTGAAGATGTTTTGTTAATGGAGCGCTAAGTGGTTTTTAACTAATTGCCTTGTGGCGTGGCGGAGCTGCTCCGATATTTCAGGACGCTCGGCTCAACATTGTGTGGCTGGCGCTTTTTATGAGCTCTCCTATTCCCCGCGCTAATGAGCTTGTAATGCATTGCACTGCGGTTCGTGATTAACGTGCGGGGCTCTGATGACAATCCGGGCCGCCCCGCCAGGGCCCCAGCGCCCCATGGCCTTCTTGTCTACCTGCAGTGGAACTCGTTTGAAATGGTTCTGAGGTAAGCTTTTGTCGTTTCCCACTGTCTGGAGACGTCTGACTTTGTTACTTTTAAAGTTGTATAAACGCAATCGTTCACAGACAACAGCGTGTTTATTGCCAATGAAATTAAGCTACGATTTCAGCAAACTGATCGACTACTATAACTAACTACTATTAGTTGATCATATAATTTAAGAAAAATATGTTTTCGTCTTCGAGATGTAGTAAAATCCCATAAAAAAAGAGTGACCCTAAAAATAGACTAAAATTAGCCTAATTTGTGGACCTTGAATTTTAAACCAAAATGTAACCTACTTGTGTAAGAGAAATTTCAATATGAGCATCTATTTCAATTTTCAGAAATAAATGGTCAAAGTTGGCTAAATCGAGTTTAATAAATTAGTTGTAGGGGTTGATTTCGAGGGGCTAGTGTCTACGAAAAACGATCCAAAAATATTGATAGTTGGCTATTTAATAATTAGCTTAATCTATAAAATTCATGAACACAATCATTTTCGGATAGTTTATAATTTATCTCTGTTTTTCATTGGGATACTGACTTTTCCGATAAACCTGTTTATGTCTTTCCATTTTTGAGATAGGTAGGTATATGTATTAGATTTTGAAAGTCAAAACTCTTATTCAAATGAGACTCATTGAATCACAAATGTACCCAAGACTAGCAACCCTTTTACTCTTAAAAAGTTATAAGATTTCACACAGATTGCATCGTACAATTTTACATTTCAAATTTGTAAACTAAAAAAAGTGAACAGACTACTATTTCAGTCAGTAAAAATTGAAATAGTTGCACCAGTTAATATTTTAGTTTTGTAATGAAATGAAGAAATAAATATTTTGTTTAAATACCTACTTTACTATAGGGAAAAAAGTAAAATAAAAAAATAAAATATTGAATATTGTTTGTAAACCCTTTCACTGCGGAATTGTTATTTTACATTCAGCATAAGCTTAAGAAATTTTAGTGAATTATATCGACATATGAATAAAAAAATGTTGTACTTGAGAAGTCCTTTGTCCTTACCATTATTCTAGGATAAATAATCCCAGTAAAGATTGACAGCAGGAAAATATCTCCCAATTAGCAGTTTGTGGCCAACGAACGAATCAGACATGATTTTATGATGTACCTAAGTATTCTATGTAGGTATTTATTTATTTGTACATATTTATTTAAAAAATATTAAATTGTGAAAGCTGCATGCTTTTTTTGAAGAGCGGTGGGACGTATTGCCCCAGCAGAGGTGAGGTGAGGTTTAATTTACCAAGTTAATATAATAATTATCTTTTAAAATTATTTTAACAATTTCATGCCATTAAAAAAAAATACTTGAACTTACTATGAGATACTATTTTAAATATCTCTATTTATAACTACAAGTCGCATCGTAACTATCTAATTTTACTACTTTTCGGAATTGGGCTCTATTTGAAATTTGATAAAGAAAGAATTGTACATTCAAAAATTTTTTTTAGTGTCATTAATATACACATTTATTTCAAATACCTAATTCTTCAGTAGCGTCAATACTCAAATCATACGAGTAAAAGTATAATATTGTCTACAGAGTGGGAGTTATGAACAAAGGAGCTGTTAATGTTATACTAATCGATTTTACCCAATTCAATTGGTATAACACCTTAACCATTAAATTCACGGAGTAAAGAGCAACACTGAAAAACTCTAATCGTTCTATAAAAGTAAAAAGTATCATCCTTTAGTAGTGTAATGCATTTTACGAACTCTAAAAATTCTTTTCTATATGTCAATATGTACATATATAAACTAAACTGGTCTGGCTTAGTTTTACACAATTCCCCCTCTCATTTCCTTTCATTGAATAACTACATACTTCTCGTACAATTTTGACGATGATTTGCATAGAGATTTGTCTATTTTTGTTCAATTATTTTCGATGTACTCAAACGTATTTAAATTTATACCTACACAATAAAATGCAGTGAGAGGTAATTCCCCGAAATTCTACATGCGTTGTGATAACGAGTGTAAATAAATATAAATGAGTGATGCTGATGCTTCCATGTATCCCTTACGCCACCCGTCTGAATTTAACATTTATTTGAAGTGGCACTATTGAGGATCAATAAAACAAAATGTGTCCATGGTCATTCTCCATCAACGAGTGGAAGGAAAAATAATTACACCAGCGAAAATGTACAATTTCTGTCAAAATGAGTTTGCAAAAATACGTGGCTCGAGCGGAAATAGCCGTGTCGGATAATGGAAGAAATGGGAAAAAAATTCCTGCAAACGTATCCGCATTTCTTGTGAAATGATTTTAAAATTATTGACCTGCAACGTAATTTTTGCTATTAATATCCTACTTTTAAAGAGACATAATGACTACAGAACCGAGGTTTTTTATTTTTATTTTTAAGAAGTTATTGATTTATGGATATGAGTTTATATTAAAATAATTTAACGGGATGTAAAAGATTGCAAAACATACTTCATCCTATATATATTTTCTGAATATCCACATAATATAAACTCTTTTTAGTGTTCCGAACTAAAAGTAGATAAACCCTACCATTGCCATATATTTTAATATAACATATTTTCGTACATCCGTTGAAAATAAATCGAAAACGTTCGAGTACAAATTTCTAAAATAGTGACTACTTTACTACGTAAATTTCGTTAAAATTGCAATTTAGGTTAATGAGGATTTGAGGATTTTTCAATATGGTTGTTTAGTTTTTTATTAGATTCTAAAAAATTTTAGTTCAATTTCATAATTAATAAATAAATGGGTTTTTCGAAGCACTAGTATTTATGAATTTTTTACCGTGCGGCCATGTCAACGACGAAAATATGTACGTTAGGAAATAACTTGACCTTTAATGATATTTGGAATAGGAAAACAGAACCACATAAGTTCAACATTTGCAATTGCTACTTGTAAAATATTGAATAATTGAATATTAATTATGATTAGGTATAGAAAATTTTCACGAATTTCAATATAATCTCGGGAAAATATTTTTGCAGCGATCTTATTTCTATTTTTAGTCTGTTCGTAGCCATCTAATGAGGACTGGAGGAATGTTTTAACTTTACTTTTTTATATAAACATGGAGGTTTCAAATCTGAAAAATATAGTTATGATAGATGGATTTATGCAATTATTTATGGATTGGTTTAATTGTTTATTCGTTATGAAGATTGTTTTGTTTATGTAATAAAGTGTTTGGTACTATTGCAAATATGAAATCCTCTTAATTATTTTTTTCCAATGTTGTTATTACTCTACATATCTTCTAGTGTGTTGTTTGTGATTTATGGAAAAGTGGAGCCTACTGACCTGCGAATATGGCAATCTGTTTATGCTAGCGAAAGTGCAAATTAAAATAAGCTGATTTACCAGGTATTGAAAGATTTTCGAGCATAACCGGCGCGGCGTCTACCTGGCAGCAGTCATAATTTGCATTTATACCCGGTGAAAGGGCCCCGACCTCCCCCGGCTCTGGGGCTGTAATACCGAGAACTCGCCATCAGTCAAATATTTCAGCACGAAAGTGCCAATTATTATCAGAGAATCCCGCCGGTGTACGGGGCCCCACTTTCTGTAACTGCCGTTATCTCGCGATATTTTTGGCGAAATTGCCCCAACATTTATCACGCTACGATTTGGGATGCCTGTTGCTGGCCCTCACCGGGCCCCCCTGGGGGCCCCCGCTTCGAGTGGAGCTAATAATTTTGGTTAATTTCATTTGTTAGGGCTTCCTTCCGCCCGAGGTCCAACAAAACTGCCGGAAATTTATCCTTCCATCCCCGACCGTATCGCAGGCACTTTTGCACTAATGACATTCGTAAAACTTTTAATTAGCGCTTCTCAATCTGTAATTCCCCGGAGGGACAAGAACTAGCAGTACAATTAGGGTGGGCGGGGATCGGCGGACGGGTACATGCCCGGAAGGCATTTTACCACCGAGGGTATTATTTTGAGGGCAACAAAAAAAAAAAAAAGGGCTCCCGGAAAAGGAGAAAGCATCTAAGCAAAACCGCAAATAACGAGGAGGCCATGATTTTCCTCGTCCTTTCAGCGCCCCGGAACATGAATCCAGCTCATTTCCTCAAGAAAAATCCCCACGCCTTTGTTTTTATTCTAGAGAAGTCTCCGGGGGCCCAGAACAGTGCCCCGGCCCATCGAGAAACCACGGCCACCCCCGCACAGCCTGCAGTTGCGGCGGCCCTCAGCGCACTCATTTCGGAGAGGACATAAAAATTAACAAGGAAAACAACAGCAACAACACTTAATTTCCTCTCAGTATCTAAGTATCTATGTGCCGACATAAAAGCTCATAAAGGGCTGAGCGGGGCGGAGCACCCACGGCCCGGGAGCAACAATAACCTCGAAATTTTCTTAAGGAAGATTTCCTGTTTCCTTTAAGGAAGGACTTTCCACGAATACTGTTTCGCTTAATGTTTCGTGGCCAAGAAGGTGCAGAGGACAGCTCTGGGGGGCGGCTGCCGGGTTTTGGATGGGTCCGGACTCCGGAGCCGGGCGCTCGCCAACGCCACCGTTTTAACCGCCCGGGGCGGTGCGACGCGGCGCGGAGTGGCGGGTCGGAAGCGAAACGAGTGCCTGAAGAGGCCCAACAAGTTTCCTCTTAAACGTATAAATGGCGGACTATTAAATTCGTAATCTTAGAGAAAGATTTATGGACTCATTTAAAGCGCCACGGAGGTGATTTTTTCGCCGTTCGCCCATTTTCTTTTTTCGCCTCTGTCCCGGCGCTTCCGTCGACGGACGACGCCGTGCAGGATAGTTCCGCCGATGCGGCCGACGACACTTGTAGCCCTCATCCGGAGCGGACCGTAATGAAACGGCTGCACCAAATACTTAATGAACCTTCAAGAGTTTACCTTCATTAGGGCCTACCACGGTCGACCCCCACCCGGAGCGCCGCCCGGCGAACGGACGGGTCGGCCTGGCCTCATAACTCGAGGAGCCCGGGACGAGAATGGCCTGGCATTTCGAAATTCCACGGGGCTGCTTGAGAGGAAAATGGCTGCGGGGCTGGGGCCCTTATTGAGATACAATTGGAGCCACAGCCGGCTTCTTTCTTATTCATGATGTGTACCGCACTTACTGCCCTGCCGGGGGTTCGTTCTTTCCTTTTGCCGGAGCAACTTTCGGGTTGCAGGGTTTCTATATTTGGTCTCTTTTGCGGCGCCCCACCGCCTTCTGCCGTCGCGCCGCCCGCGTCGCCCGCGTCATCGTCGTCGTCGCCGCCAACGACGACGCCAACCGGCGATGCTCCACGGCTCCGAGCGGAGACCCCGATAAATGAAGGAGGTTAAAGTGTGTGCCAATGACGTTAATGTAATGAGATTTCTCTGTCTTGCAGAAAGGTTTCCTAATGCGATTACGACTGAAGCAGAGTTTGAGACAATTTTCTTGTTGCGTTTCTATTATCCGAGATACTCCCCCCGGCCTGAGTGTGTGATTCCACGCAGGAATCTGGAGCTTCCGGGAGTAATGAAGGCTTTAGAGTCTCAATTTAGCACGCTTAGCGGACCGCTCCGCCAACGCAAAATGCTAACAGGGTATTTTCCTCGAGATGGGCTGTTCTTTTCCCAATTTCAGAAAGGTGGTTCTTCAGAGCGGGCTCTTTTCGTCTTCTACTTATCTATATATTTATTTTATTGTACTCATTGTTAGTAACTTCTCCAATTTTCTACTGTCTTTTCGTCGCAGAATCATCGTAGATTTTTTAACATTTTACTCATTTTATAAACATGCAGTAGTAAAGTAGGAATTTCTGAAAAGATGAAGAAATAACAATTCAAACTTTAAGGATTGTATGCGCCATCTTGAATGGAAAACATAAAAATATTATAGAGCAGTTGGTACCATCAATAATATCGAAATCAATAAGCTCAATAGTTGTCCCTATTTTATTGAAGTTTTGCTAGTTTAAACGTTACACAATTTTTATTCGAACTCTAACACGTTCGTGCGGAATTGGCTGAGTAAATTTAATTTTCAGAAATCTATTTGCTGATAAAATTAAATGTTTTTATATAGGTAAGCTTTTATAAATGAAAAATTTAACATCTTCAGGGATAATGGAGAGTTTATCTTTAAATCGACTTTAGGTCTAAAAACTTATGTGTAACTTCGATTTATTCATTGTAAAAGAGCTATTTGAGTCAGTAATAATAAATTAAATATCATTTTTAATTTGTTTTATAAAGTGTGAATTATTTTAATAATTCAGAAACAAAGCACTCAGCAAGAAATTAAAAAAAAAGAAGAAAGAAAAAAAAAAGAAATGCATAGTTCAGGCTGCTGACCTAATATGCTCCGGTATGATGTTTTTAATAAAAGGACTGAAACTATTAATTTTTATTTAAATAAGAAAATTTAGTTTTCGCTTTTATACAATAAAGAATTTATTTTATTTAAAAGCTTATGTTTGTTTATGAATACTTCTAATGTGCAATTCAATAGATCATTTCAAGTAATCTCTCCTGGAGTTATTTTAATTGAACTTTCTATTTTAAAATTAAAAGACTCACTCGTTAATAGATTCGAAAAAAGTCAAGTCAATTCTTTTGACATCGACTGTCGTGGTAAGAGCCTAAATTTTTTAACAAAACGGAGTTTAGTACAACTTCAAGTGAATGATGATTAATTGCCTCTGCTATTTGACATTTTATAATTGATCGTTTTCAATTTTTTACTTGAAGCTATTCGCATACTCTGGCAGAGGATAAACAAAACAATATTCATAGAAATTTTGTAAATCTTGTGTACCATGTTCCCCGTAAGGATCAAGGACTTCTTTTCTGTTTGAAATAATTTAACGTTAGAAATATTGAATTCTTGCACTACAGTGAAATATTTTTTCGAAATATTCTTTAATACATCTAGAAACGATATATATTCGAAATTCTTGAGGGGTTTAAAAATGGAAATAGTGTTAATATTATTACAAAACTTGGAATGGTGTGATTTTTCATTTATGTAAGTCAACAAAATTAATCTTAATATATATGTATTAGTATTTAATAAATAAAATTAAAAGCTAGTCACTTCTAGTTCAGTCAGTGTGACTCCAAATTAAAATTGAAAGAAGAAACCAAGCCGTGATTTGAACGTTCTACGCATAAATTGAAGGTTTCTGGACCTCGGGGAGAACGGCTATTCTAAATTGCCAGAAATTGTGATAATTGGGCATCTGCAGGACGGGCTCGATTGGTTGTGCACTGAAAATATTTGATTGCCCCTAGACATCAAATGAAATTATCCTGTGACAATGACAGGGATCTCCCAATTAACCTCATTAAAGGTATTTCGCTACCTCTTTGATTTCGCAGTCCGAATGGGGCCTGGCTGTCCCGGGAATCGGCAGGACACTTTCCACAGAAGGGCCCCTGTTCGCCGGAGATTCAATTAAGGGCTCGTTTCTGCTTGGTGTGCCCGCCGCGGATGCCGACGCGCCAATTCGTCGACACGGCGCGACGGACGCAATTGAAATTACACCAAATGGCCGGCAACTTTGTCCAATTTTTTTCGCAGGTTTTAATTTGTGCGTGACGGGGACGGTCATGTTTTCTCAGCACGGCCGGACCCCGGAGCCCCGGATTGCACACCCCCAGCTAAACGTAATCTAGCCGAATCGTCCCGGCTATCGAGCCCAATTAATTTAATTTCGCCGACTGATTTTGCACTCTGTTAAATGCCACATGCACCCCTCAAATTTGCGAATTTATGGAAATGAAAGGAGCACACCTGCACCCCCCTACCGCCCTTTTCAATTGTATTCCACCGCCCGGCCGCCCATTCGCACGCTTTATTTTCCTTCTGCAATTCATTGGTTTACCGAAAAATTTATTTAAAAGCTCGCGGATGCCTGCAAAATGAGGGCATTTCATTATTGGGCACGTGGTGTTGGCCCACCCCGAGACACCCCATTTATTTATTATATTTATGAATTTTCGATTTTATTCCGCTGCATGGCACCGCGCGCGCGTTTTGGCGTCGCGCCGCTGGTGGGACGCGTTTAATGGCGCTTTGACGTGTTCCCGCTATTCTAAAAGTATTTTGCAGGTCCGCGGCACCCCCGACAAAGCGGCTTTTGCATTGTCCCACTAATTGCGGAATTGAAATGGACAGACGGCCGCGGATGGCGAAATATGCAGCTTCCTTCGCGTCCTGAGATACTGCTGCGTCAACTGATGCAGTTTATTGCTATTTCGAAATGCGCTCTGCTGCGCCGCGAGTTCGCAATTGTGGAAGTCAGATGAAATTGGTGCATTTGGGGAGCACCAAAATTAAATGCGCCTGTTGTCGGATAATGTGCACCACAACAAAAGGAGAAAAACGCAAATGAGAAAGGACTGTTACGGAAATTAATATCTATTATTATTAAGTTAATGGAGCATTAGCACTGCTTTGTTTGTACACAAAGAGTGCACTGTAGGCGGCAATAATCACCAATTATAATATCAATTATAAGCATCTATAACAAATATATCTGAGGGGGACAAAAGAATTTCTACACCCACAAGTTTAAAGTAAAATTTCAATTTTCAATTTCCTAAAAAAATATGTGTACCTACATAAAATCAAGTTCATACCAAAACTTTAAGAACGTTTTTCTAAAAAAGACTTTGTTGTCAATTTTCTTCCAACACTCAAACCGATTTGGAAAAAAATCTAAATTTTCGTAATTGCATGTGACTACGGTGGTATAGGTACGTAGCTGATTTTTAACATTTTCATACAATAATTACTTTTTAGAACCAACTTAAAATAAAAGACTTAAAAATTAAAAATGTCAAGATTGATTATAAATAACAATTAAAACAATTAAGGGTTATTGTCCAGTCTTAGTATTCTGCAAATAAATAAGTTCGAAATTTTTTATAATTTTTAGCTACCATTAGCACTCTTTTTGTTGAATCAACCCGTCAATGTTCCCTCCTTGATGAGCTAGACTCCTAGACCTATCAATATTAAGAACTCTGTGTTTAAAATCATACATCAGAGAAAGCGTTAAGATAAATGTTGAATAAAATGAAGTTATTTTATGGAAATTATCTAAGGAGACATTCTGGAGTTAAATGACAATGATTTATAATCTTGTCTAAAATACTACATTAAATTTCTAACTTCATATAATACTGTATAGTAAATTATAAAAGGTTATTTCTAAAATTTATGACTACTTTTCTATAATTTAACTATTCAATATAATGAAACATAAAAACAGACGGAAATAAGAAAATAAAATATTATTTATGCTTTCGCGAGATATTTTGCTTCAAAGATAGGTACTCTAAAGTACAAGTTGGATGCTCTTTTTGTAGTCTGATTCAAAGTTTCGAAATGGACCCTGTCTATTTTGCTGTATGTATGTTGAGGTTATTAATATTCATTTAACTCTTTAAACAAATTCTTTTCGCAACTATTAACTTTCACATTGCCGGAGTGCTACGTATTTATTTATAGAGTAGATTTGTTTTGAAAATTCACTGAATATTTAATAAGAGTGTGCATTACACCAGTGCTTGTGACAGAGTTGCTATTGATAATTAATTAGATAAGTTTATCAACGTCGAATTTGTTGTCGGCAATTAACTTCTAGCAAAGAATGAGGTGGACACGAGCATTCGCACCTGAAGCTATGTGCTCACCTGGGTGCACGCAGGTGGCACGCATTAATAATTCCTTTTCAGGAAGCAATTCCGATGAGCATCCGCACATGCATTATGCGGAACAAAGTTCATTTAATCGCAGAGACGTCTAAGCAGGGACGGGACCCGGGACTCAGGACTAGGGACTCGGGACCCGGGAAGGCACAAAAAGCGCCCCTCAACGGAATGCAGTGCAGAGGAATTAGCATTTGTTAGCAGCTTTTCCGGGAGTCCTCCGCTCTTATAGAAAATTCGGATTGCAGGAGTTTGCAAGTTCACTAAGAACTGACACTGCTCCAGCGCTGAATTATTAACGAGCGAATGCGACTATAAAATTAGGGAAATGAGGGCGCCGGTAGCGGGGGCGGGGGATGGAAGCACCTCTACTCACCGATTCTGCTGTCTGGGGAGCTCCCGTAGTGTGCCGGCGCGATGGTCCCCTCAGTGGGGCTCACTGGTCCAAAGGCAGCGGCGCTGGTTGTTGCTTCCTCAGCATTCAATTTCACAAGAGATTGGGCTGCAGTCCATTCACGTCGTCCGCAACGTACTTCGTCACCGAGGGCCTCGTCATCGGGGAGTGAAGAATGACTTGGCTGGGGGGCTCCGACTCCGACTCCTACTCCGGCTCCGACTCCGACTCCAACTCCGACTCCAACTCCGACTCCAACACCTTTTCGGGGGCCCTGGAGCCTCTCGAGTCCAGCGCCGTCGTCCCCGTCCACCTGGCCGCTTCCGCTGGACCCGGGGATGCTGTGGCTACTATTTATATAAACTCGTTCCTCCCCGTTGCTATGGTTCGTGACTGGAAATTGATGACTCGGCGACTGTTGCTGATGAGACTGGTACACCTTCTCATGTGGATTCTTGCACACAATTTTTTTCCGTTCCGCATACTCAAGTGGCATATTTTTTACGGCGTCTGTGTGTCCTTTATGCCGTCACTTTGTGCATTCGCACACCGTCCCGCACAAGGGCGAATAACTGGCGGCAACAACACGAAACTTCCCTCAATTTCAACTTCCTCCCGATTTTAGAGACTCTTTTGTATTTTTTTATTTTATTTTTTTTTTCGTATTTATTTCGATTTTACAAAATAGGTTTAGTGTTAGAAAATTTTGCTCACAGTAAGTTAGTATTGCTTTCGTTGTATCGATTCTATTAGATTCGAGTGTTCAGGGAAATTGCTGAAAAATCACGATTAATTCGGTGGTTCACATGGCCGATTGCTCCCCTGGCACCGGGTCGAAGTGATCGTTTTTCGCGTGCTTCACTTTGGCAGCCTTATCCGGTAAATTCGTCGAGCACTTTATTTGGGGTTAAGATTACACTTTATCTAGACGCCAAATAAAGTGTTGAAAAATTGAATTCTGCTAATTTAGATTGAGCGTCGACCATTTTTTTAAGTTATCCGAAAGAGTTAAAGCCATAATGTTGGTGACAATCGATAGTGTAATAGTAATTATGGGCAGTTTTGGAAAAAAGTAATGTAAAGTACATATCTGTCTGTATTCGAATGGCTTCGTCTCCTTCAAAGAGAATAAGTTAAAAATCCTTAATTTATACAATCCGTTTACGTCCGACCTATACTAGGTAAATTTTGTAATTAAATTTTCAGGAAATAGTAGTACAAAATAATAATTATTATTATGTAAGGAAAAAGTTTCCAGTAGTCTTCTTTAACTTATTATAAAGTATAGAACAATTTTAGGAAAAAATGTTTGCATATTCATTCATTTTGAGGCTTCCATTCCTCGAAATTAAAAAACATCTTTTTTGTCATAAATATCTAGAGGATCTATTTAAATAGTTGAAACTAATTTCGAATATTAAAGCTTATAGCTTCATATTCTACAAAAGAATTCAATTTCCTAACTCATTGGATTATAAAGGCATATGATCTTGTAAAACATATTCTGATGATACTAACGTCATCAGCATTGCAGGAAAATTAATCCGATTTCTGTGTTTACGCTTATTTTTTGAAAAATTTGCAAATTTGTATTAAGTAGGGAATCCTCGATCGATGAGTTACTCGCGCTTAACCGGCCGGCGTGTGGTTTGATTTACTAAATGATTCTGGAAGATTTCAAAGAAGGTTATATAATTAAAATATAACCCAAGAATTTAAGAAGAATTCCTTTATGAATTGCATTCATTTTCGTTCAATGCATGAGTAAGGAAATTATTAAAAATAAATAAAACATAGCGAAAGTGTAGCTTTTAATACTGTAGTATTGCGGAATACCAAAAATCATGAGATGCTATTACTGTCGTCTACGTTTTGGTAGTTGAAGTGAAAATAGTGAATTTACTAGTTTGCAAAATGAAATCTTAGAAATTGTTCGCAACTTAACAGTAACTGTAGTAGCATTTTACAAGTTGCATTATAAAATAGAAATCTGCACAAAATAAAAAGAACCAATATTAGTTATATGCACAATAAAATAATCTCTTTACAAGTCAAGATACTATAAAATAACAAAAGAAAATCTAGAAACAGAGGTACGTGGCAATATTAAAATTTATAAACAAGCTTGTAAGATATTCTAATATTTTTATTTGAAAATTAAAATTGTAACGCAACAGAGGTAAATAAGTACTACATTTTTTATACCTATTATATGCATATGCATGTACAGGGTATCCTCGAATAAATAGCCTGTAGTAAGTTGTATGGTTGCCCTACAATTTTATATACAATAAACTATTGGTCCAGGACATCTTATCTGTATTTTATTATCTTAGTTTAAAAATTTGAGTGCTTGGAAGCAATTGAAAATATCGTAATGATAATTAAAAATGTAAATTTTACATAGCGTAAAAAATCGAACGTTTAAATTTAAAATGATTTTATATGACTTTATAATACCACTTTTCTCTGAGTGTATTATTATTACAAAATATTAATTCAAAAGGTTAAATAATTGGTTCAATTTCAACTATACCGTTAAATATTCATAACTTGTTGAGAGTTTATTTTTAAAATAGCAAGATATACATAAAAAATGTAAGAATGAATAATGATAAAATGTTAAATTCAAGCTGTTTCGTGGAACAAGTCTCGGGTATGAAGTGAGCTTTATTGGTGTGGGTCTCCAAAAATGTATACATAAATACGTGTGTATGCCATGGTGTGCTGACATAAAATCTTGTTTATATATTTGTGGGATAGAATCTAATTCAAAGTGCAATTGAGAAATGACTTTGGTACCAGCAGTATGTGGGATAGAAACCATTAATTTAAGTAAACTCTATTGAGACATCTGAGCAACTGGACCACCTGTTGTTCCAACCCAGCAACGTATTAATGTTGGGACTATAATTTTTTATGGCTTTCAGATGGGGGGACTGCTTCTCGTACAGTCGGCAGTTTCAACTTATGCCTATTTCGAGTGAATTTATGTTCTTTCTGTTTCGAGTTTCGTTTCTGAAGGAAAATCGCCCTCAAACCACACACTTTCCGCCACAATCCACACATGGTACGCATTCGGAACCCTTTGGACTAACTTTGTTTGCAGCACAAAGCCTTGACACGGATTCCGGGTGAGCCGACCGTGGCAGATAGCGACGACGAGGGGCCTTGGCAACTTTGCGCCACATACTCGAGAAGTTGAGCAAGTTCTGGCCGGAGGGGGGTTCCGGCTGCGACTCCGACTCCAGCTCCGGTTCCGACTAAAGTGCCCTTTCAGAGCGGGGCCGACAATTGATAGGCTCAGATCCGAAGCAGGATTTGTGGTTTATTGTGCGTTCGAACTGCAGGGCGGCCATGGAACAAGAGTGCATCTGTTAATCTTTGATGAGCCGCCCCGTTGCCTTTTGGGGGGTGGGGGGATGGATGGCTGGTGGGTCTCCCGCGCATATACGCACGCAGCGGGGGTTTATTGATCGGTCCTATTTTTAAAAGCACCTAGATAAAAATTTCAGTTGGAACATCAAACCTTGTTTTTTAAATTTGTCTTTCTATGAAGGAAGGCTCGTTTCGGTGGTCGCGGAACTGCGGAATTCGTCTCACCTGTTACGTGTGTGTCGAAAGGTCCTCGACGAGGAGCAACAAGTAGCTGCTGCCAGTCAAAGAAGGTGCCTAAATATAGACGCACAAGTACGGGACAGGATGACTATTGAATGAAGGAAGCCGGGGACAGCTGTAAAGGTGCGTCCTGGATGGATGGAGCCCTACCATCAAACATGGATGAGGCCGCGCACATTCGGCGCATTAATTTTTAATCGGACCGGCCCTGAATTATTTAAACGCGATATTTCATTGATGGCGAGGCGTTGGCGGCGGCAAGGGTTGTGGGTACCGTTAACTCACTTGTATAAGTATTGAGGAAATTTTGAGTTTCACGGTGATGCCACTTTTCACGAGTTTTTTCTTTCTTTACTCTACTTATTCTTCTTCTTCTTATTTTTCCTTCGAATGCACTAGAAAAACACTCACTTCGCCACCCACATGCGAAACGGAGTGACGTTGGCGGTGAACCGGTATTTGTACGATATTTAATAGAGTTTTATAACGGGGCTTCTCGAAAAATGAATAAATATAGGGCCGGAAAATAAAGTGACGTTAGACGTCGATGAAATCACACTTTTTGGCAGCCATGCTGCTATTTGTGTATTTTTGTGCGGCTAGCGCAGTCCCAGGACCGTCGACGGAGGGACGATGAAGAGCCTAAGTGGGGGCCCCCGAGAGTGCAACACGTACCACCACACAGATGGCCGTCGGGCGGTGGTGCAACAGCAGCGACAAGTGTTTTTCCCACTTGAGCCCTCCGAAGCGGTGGGTGCTTCTACCCGTTTACCCCGAATAACTGTTTCATTTACGCGTGTAGGCACACCGTTCAACGGCTGGTTGTGTGCGTACACAACGCCTTTGGGCCTGTGTTGATGCACGTGTATGCGGGATTGTACATGTATGTGTATGTGGGTGTGTGTGTGTGCTGGTCGGGAATACTGCAGTAAAACACTTGTTTCTAATTTATGCGGATTTCCTAAGTTCTGGAGCGGCCGGATTGCGGATTTGGGCCAGTCATCCAGAACAACACCCCTCTCTTTTTCACCCGCGTCGAACGGTAAATTGTAATCACTCGAGGAGTACCTTTGACAGGTTCGATGGATCGGAACAGGGTCAGGATGGACGCGGAACCGAACGAACAGTCGAGCAAACACCACACCGTCAGACAGAATCCGAGAATCTGGGGGCCGCGATGGTGATGGAGAGGCACGGGGCCTAGACCCGGACGACACCAACCACTCCGCGGACCAAAGGGAGCACACGAAAAACGATTCCTAGCACAAAGTTTATGTTTTTTTTTTTTTGTAAAAATTAACACACAAGATAAGAGGGAAGAACAACAAATAAAGGTGGTTGGACGTGCGTCAGATTTTGACGTACCACTCCCTTCAACTGGCGACGTGAGGCCCTACACAAAGGCACATGGTGCACACGACTCTAGCGCCCCTTTCGGTCCGGGGGTGGTTTTTGTCGGGCTGTTTTTGATTCAGAGCTGCTGGGCGCATGCTCGCCAACGGAGCACCACTGTAATCGGCACTGCTCTGCTTCCAAGGGGTGAATTCACCCTCTGCCGAGCGGCCTCTGTACGTGGCCTGCTCCCTCCGAAAGATGTCTCTGTCGGACGGGGCCCCGGCCGCCTCTGTAGTGGAATCGCGCACAGCCCCGTGCCCGTTAACGAAATGCGGTAATCAGGATATGCACTTTAAGGACTTGGGATACACAGAGGGATGATGGCCTACTTTTGCCGCGCTAAACCAACCGAATTATCGGGGCTCCCCTGCGAAATTTTGAGCCCGCTCGAAGGCTCTCAGCGCCGTACCTACCGCAGGAGATCGGCTCGTCACCATTCAAAAATCCCCCCGAAAATCCTTAAAATCCTGGCGGATAACTACCTGTTTGTGCTCCTCATGCCTTCCTGATGAGGTTCCTCCTGTGATAGCGCATCGATTTTTCACATGTGATGAGGCCGCCGGGCCAGAGCAAAGGCCCCTCTACACTGGGAAGCAAAAGTGCTCACATGTTTTGTATTCACTAATAAAATGTTACATTTTAAGGACATGTGTGTAATAATTGGTCTTACTTTTATTTTCTTTTAATTAATTACGATCAATACTTTGAATGCACGCACCTTTAATTGCAGCTATTAACTGTAATACTACTCTTTACCTGTTATACATCCACTCGTTTTTAATTTCTTTAGTTGTTATAAAGATTCTGTGCAGTAAAATGCAAGTGGGAGTTGTTTGATTACCTAAATAATGCACCAGTATATGCGCGTTCAATGCAATGCAATCAAATGCAATGTTTATAACTACTATTCCACTTTTCTTTACTCGATATCGCTAAAAAATGCCAAGTACGAATTAAAGTTAAAGTTAATTAAAATTGGCGGGCAATAAAGGAAAACCGTGCCATTAATAACTTAGAGCTAGTGCTTTCGCGATTGCAAGTGAATACGGAATTAAATTTGTATAACATGAATGGAAGCAGCACCTATTTTATTTGTATTATTTAAGTTAAATTAACTTATAATAATAAGAATATTTGTAAAGTATTGAGAATTGATATATAAAAGTCCTTACCAAGGTATTTTCGATTCAGTACAAACTCTGTATCAATTAACAGCTTCACAAAAAACTCACTTGGGGATTACCACGGTGTTATTTTCTCATTAAATTCACATTTCTCGATCACTAAAGGATAAATTTAAATTCTCATTTGCAGAAACAAACTGCAATTTACCAATTTATGGGACTATGTATTCGTATGAAGTGCTCACAGTTTCCATATTTCAGTCTGTTATATAATCCCTTATAACGCATAATGACAGAACTGTGAACTGAGAGTTTTATGCAACTGGGGTTGATGCTGAAAATCGAGTCATGACATGTGCGTGCGTGGGCTTGTTTAGTATACCGACTTTCCAAATCTCATTATTATATAAGGGCAAAAATAAGGTACTCATAGTTTAACAATAATATGGTTTAATGTTTATATCTAAAAGTAGAGTAATAGTAATATCTACTAAACGATTGACTCATCCTTACTCTAGAAAATATTTAAGATTGTTAGTGAAAAATTATAAATTTGAAAAAAATACAGCATAACTGTACCAAGAAAAGGAAAGCACGTTTCGTCGTTGACAGAAACGAAATAAAACCAATATTTAAAGAATATGTAGGTAACACAGAGTACGAAAAAATTAAATATAGGTACTTATTAAATTATGTAGGTAAATAATGCGAGTATTTTACATTGCAACAAATTTGGAAAATTTTGGAATATAAAATAACTGTAGACTTTGGTGTGGTTTCATAATGGCTGTAAAAGGGCTCAATTTGTTACTTAAATTCTAGGCCATAATCGCCAAATTTTTGGAAGATGGGAGTCTAGAATTTGTTTGGTCCGACTAATTATATTTTCTAATCCTCGCGGTCAAGAAGTACCTTTTTGAATAATATTCCAACTGTATGGAGGAATAGGGGTGGGAGGGGGATTTGTGCTTTAATTTTTAAATGATTCTATATATTCCTTGCTATGTTTAATGATACAAATTATTTTTGTAATTGCTCACCATTGTATTATGATATTCAATCCTGATTCTATATTTGGGTGACTATTCAATATTCGTTTTTATTGTTAGTGTGAAATTAAACATACATAATCTGATATTCTGATTTCATTTCTTTATTGCATTTATTACTAAAATTGGAGGGTATAAACGAAGTTTTTAAAAATATCCTTTGTTTTGAGGCATCTATAATCACAAATATTGTAAATTTTAAAACCAACAGGTACATAAAATCACCCCAGTTATCGTTTAAGTGACTATAATAAAAACGTTTGAACACTTTTGCTCCTCAGTGTAGGCGTAACTTTTTAAGTTTTCCACGTCGCATCGTGACGGCTCCTGTCACTGCAAACGCCCCAAACTAATTTAAGCCTAACACCTGTTACAGCTGCAGGGGCTCCAGCTGTCGCCTGAGCGAGTTGACATATCGTGGATGTGTGCGCCGCCCGGCGACGTGTGGGTTCCGCCCCAGCAAGAGCGCCACCCACCGCCGGGCTCGTCGGGTGGGTTTGGATAAAATGCCCGATTTATTGGACTTTACGCTAAGGTGAGCTTCGACGCGAAATTGATGGACAATTGCTGGTAAATATTTTGAACCTGGCCAGGGGGAGTGGGCCCGAATTTCGGATTAGCCGGCCGTCCCGCTTAATATATGGGCCGCTCTCAGATCTTTTTAATCCGGACGTGCACTGCGAACCGCAAGTGCGCCGACCGCGTGGGCAGGCACTGTGTCACCTCGCTTTTTTAGAGGCTATTTATCCCAAAGTTTTAACATTTACCGGGAAAAGGTCGAAATTAACAACGCAAATTGCCGCTTGAGTTTCAACTGGAATTGGTTAGTTATGATGGCGAATTTTAAACAATGCGACGTGTGGAAGAATGGCGTACTCGCTAACGTGTTGCATGGCGTTTACGAATTTTACAAAATTAAATTCTATTGCCATATGGAATCAAATTAGTTTAAAATACGAAATACACTTTAGGTCCAGAGATATTTAAAGAAAAGTTAAATGTCGAATGTTCTTTCCTAAATCAAAAGTATGTAACTAATTATGCTGCACCAAAATCTTTTACATAAAACTCATAATAGTCCGCCATACGCACACATCGATAAAGCAAAATGGCCTGCTTTCCAAACAAAATACATTAAGTTTTATGGAGGCGAAAGCCAATTTGAGTATTGGTATAACTTAGTGGTTGCTATAGCCCTTTTTCAAATTTAGTAGGCTTTTTACCATCTCCTTTTAAGTCTGGGGATTGTACTTTTCCAAAATATAGACCATGACTGATTAACATTAAAAGTATGAGAAAAAATTGACTTGGAAAATCAAAAAATTAAATTTTATTAGGTCAAAACTTTTTGAATTTTGAATTTGAATAATGTTGTAAATTCTTTCACAAGATTTTTTATTTGTTGTTTTGAGCCTAAAAGGACTATTTTCATGATTCATTACAAGCTTTAGTTAGTATGTTTGTGTCAAACATTGCAACTGAATTTTAAACCAGCCGTCTCCCACCCAACCGATTGAGATACAATTTTGCACACACGTTTCGTTTTGACGACGAAGCACTATTAGCCAAGTGATGTCATTCTAAATCTAAAATGGCAGACACGACAAGATGATGATTCATTATTATTTATTTCCATAACCACACCCTTGACATGGGTATCAAACGAAAGATTCTGATGAGTAGAATACGATAAAAGCTTGTTTTTAAAATATTTTTTTTTAATTAACCAATTTAGACCTGAAAGTATTTTTTTCTACAAGATTTGTTTTTGTTTATTTTTATCATATTATTAAAACAGGTAGGTAGGAAGGAACCTTCTGAAGATAATTATACCACTGAAGCTATTCTGATAGTATTGTTAAGACCATACACTTGACACCGGCACCACACATAAACAAATTCTTATCGAAGGTACTTAAAAATAATTTATTACTTCTGGCGTATCGTATATGAGACTGTCGGTCTGAATGGGTTAAGAACTTCTTTTAAATCTTAAATCAAGAACGTACTTTAGGAAATAGAAAACAATTTCACTCATTGCTAATTCTGCTACTGCCAAATAAATTAAACTTCTGCTTTGACTTTAGGTTATAATTGTATACAATTCTATTCGGAAGCACCAAAAGTTTCTCGTGTTATCAATTTCAAAATGTCTCAATTTTTTATATGTATAAAATTAGAAATATAATTAAGACTAGAGCTAGAATTAAAAGGTAGGTAAATTGGAATGGGTGGTAAGTTAATCAGAATTAGTAAAACAAATTAGGAGAGTCCTTTGATTTAGATTGTACTTTTTAGAACTATAATATTAATTTATACAACTTGCTCCAGTTGACACACTTAGGATCAAACCTCCTTTTTACATCTGAGATATCATGTTAACAATATAATAGTTTTATTCTCAGTCAGTTAAATTAAGCGTTTATGGAATTTTCTGGAAAATCGATAATTAGCTATATTTTAGGGTATTGAGGATTTCTCAAAGTTAAAACAAAAATGTTGTTGACATTTATGAGTGAATAAGAAGGAAACGCTCTCCGGCGATGAGTACCTACCTACATAAATAAATTCGGTAGGGACTAATGGATATTAGAAAATATTAAAATTAAGCTATGGATTTAAAAAACAAACGAACAAACATTCCTTTATAGCTGTTTGTCTAAACTTGATTTTATTACACGTTTAAAGTAGAAGAGAATATTTTTCCTTTCCGCTGTTCGATGCATCAGTTTTTGAAGTTTTATTTTTAATCGATTCTCTCATCAATTCCCTTCTTACATATCCCCCTTTAAAAATTTTGAGAGGATTATCCTAATCCAGTGCTACGTTTGAGGATTAACAGATTACAGCGGAACACCATGCATACACTATCTGTAGCCGCCCTTGTGGGGAGAAATCGGTTCGCTCTACAAAATTTATAACTTTTTATTTGCGTACGTATAGAAATCCCTTAATCGGAAATTATTTTATAGTTTGAAAATCATTCCTACAATTTTCTTGAGCTTTATGATGCCGACCAAATTTATGTAGGTATATTGACTTCAGTTATTTAAGTTGGAAAATGGTGATAGTTCTGGTGGATTAGTCCAAGTGGGGTTTTGAAAAAAAGGGGGAAAAATGGCAAATTGTATGGGTCGAAACCAAATGGATTTGGTTCGGTGTCGCCCAGAAAATCGATTAGCTCGAAGTATCACATTCCATCAAAATTGAGGCGAAATCCATAAGCCCTGCTGGACCTAATTTCTCGCGCCACTGGTTTTTAAATCCTCGGCTTCCAGGCCAGGGTCACGTTTCGAGAACGCCTCGTCCGAGGACCGGAGCGGGGGCTTTATGTGTGGAACGTGCTGGTCACATACACCCGGGCCCGAAATTTGCCTCGTAATTACCAATGCCTCCGAAAGCATAAAACAAAACTAAACTCCGGGAACCAACAAGTGTCCGGTTTTAAGTCAACAAGTTCCCAGTTGGCCTTCCATTAAAGCTAGATTTTTGGGCATCCCAGGGGTTAGCTGGGCATTAAAGACGATGACACTGGCAATCTACGGGTCAGAGGCGACTCGAGGTTGCGACTAAAAACTGAACCCGAAGATGTTTCTTTGCCTTTTTTCTCTCTCCTTTTTTGAGGACTAAAATCTGCTTGTGAAGTAAAAGTTGGTTTGGCCGAAAAGGGGCCCCATAATCCCCTGCCTGGGGGCGATTCTCCCACGGGATTAACGAGAGTTCCCATAAATAACTGGGCCCGGCCGTCCCTTTCTTGGCGGATTACTGCCTCCGCTTGTTATTGGATAATTAATTACAAAAATAAAATGTGACAAGAACAATAAGAGCGGTACAAAGGCGTTTAATGTGGATAAATGGTGATTTTTAGGTGTGCAAAACTCCTGCTGTTCCTGCTGCTCCCGGACACCGCCTCGTGACTTGCGGACAGGAGCCCCGGCCCCCGGCCCATGGAGCCTCCGCCCTAATGGAGCAGGTGAACCCGTCGGCCGGGGTGTAGCAAGTGACAGGGAATTAAGGTCCGTCGGTTTGATTTCATTTACAAGGCCATGCTAAGAGGCTCCATTCATTTCAGTTGACGTGTCCTCAGAGTTTTGAAATAGACGAATTAATTCCGACGTCACAAACGGCCAATTGCTGCTATTTCACGGTGTATTGAATTTAGGCTAAGCATATACTTTAGAATAAAGATAACTTTAGATTTGTATAAACAGTGTTACTTTTGTGGTACTCAGGTCCAAGACTTTTTGTTCCTTGTATAAGAAGGCAAAATTAAGGAAATGTGACACTGCAAGAAGAGTTTTATAAAAGGTAATACCGGAGTCGTAAATAGATTCCTGAATAAAAGACCCGGCTCGAATTTCATAAATTATTTGCGATAATTAGATATGGCATTAGACACCTGCATTCTTATGTGTACATATACATAATTCTAATAACTACACATTCTAGTGATTCATTATTCAACTAACTCTCCATTAATTAAACTGAAATTCGTGACTTCAAATATGATAATTTTTAATGTGGTAGGTACAATCTTACGATTGAAGTATATGACTATATGAGAAAAACATTAATATATATTGTTATATGAAGAAAAATAATTGGAAAATAAAGAAGGACTAGAACATCACATTGAAATTTATTAAATTTTATAGATAACTTTCTATCCGCGACTTCGTTCTCGTGAATCTCGATATAAATAGAAGTAGAAACATGACTTGGAGCGAAAATGCGGGATAAGTTAGAGTCGTGTAACTTGGTATTTCGACTTTTGGTTTGAAATTAAGTAGGTATAATTAGCTTTAAGGTTTTACGGTTTATAGGAAAATCAACTTTTATACGGTATGGTCCGTTATTTCTAAGGTTAAAACCAGTTTTTATGGTTTTAACCTTAGAAATAATTGAAGCACCTATATACAAACTTTCATCCCCTATTTTAAACCCTTAAGGGATAATTTTCCAAAAATCATTAGGTAAAGAATTTCTTAAAATAATTTCTTAGTGGGTGCTCTGTTCACCTTACAAAAGAAAACTACTGTCCAAATTTCATGTAATTAATTAATTAGCGGTTTCAGCTCAGCACTGATGAATTAGTCAGTCAGCCAGTCAGTCAGGACATGTTCGTTTTATTTTTATACAAACATATGTACATACATGTATGTTTTTGAATGCTTGAAAAGAGCTTTAAATCCGAAACTTTATAAAATTTATGTTGAAAATAATCAATAATCAAAATAAATTGAAGTCTATAGTGAGCGTGATATTATTTATTTATTATATGATTCTGTATCGTATAAAATGTTTCACTTTAGTTGTTAAAATGGTACTTTCATTTATTCGTGGTGGTCTTATTTTCATTTATTAAACCTCGATTAGAGATCAAATCATGGTCGATTTATACAAAACGATATAGAATGTTTGGAGTAAAACAATCTTAAATACCTCTGTTTTTTCTGAAATCTATAGTGAAGTCTTATTCATTCTGTAGTATTCATTGCTCTATATATATAATATATTAGGCTTCATTTGTTAACATATGTATGTATGTTACGCAAAGTTACAAACGATGCAAAATAGTTGTTTAATAAAACTTATTTCAGTTTTAAAACAGTTCAACAGTGGTTATTTAATTTGTTCTTGGTGAAGCATATTAACAATTTTAAGGGCAGATATTTTTGCTTGCTTTTTCTAATTTATTTTACTAATAGGCGAAATTGAAACCTAAAGTTTAACTGTCTGGATCAGTGATCACAAGCAGACTATAAATATTCAAATTTCGAAGTTGTATTTTATATTGTTGGTTATAATGTTAATGGCAAACATTTCTTTATGCTTTAGTGATTCAGAAATTTTCCCTAAAACGAACGTCGAACTTGATCAGCATTATTCATTGAAAGCGGTAGGGGGCAGTACCTGACAAACGATGATTTCTGCCGAAATTAATAACCACCGAAGAAAGTTCACGGCATCGACACGGCACGACACCTTTTATGAAATTCCCGACCAGAACCGACAATTAATCAATTCGTTAATCATTCTGGTGCTCAACACTTGCGCAAATTGCAGAAAACCTCATTTAGGACATCCATAAACCGTCACGAAAGAGGAGCCACGGGCCACCGGCGGAGGCGGCGGCGGCAACAGAAGGCCTATTGAGGAGTCCCCGGATCCTGGGTCCCGGGGCGAAAGAAACCAGCCGAAGACGGAATTTCTCTCTGGGCCCCCAAGCCCCAAGGTGTAGTACCTCATTCGGAGGAAACTAAAACAAAATTTATGGCGCAGGTGTTACACAATTGATTTATGCCCTGCAAAGAGGTGCGATTTCAGCCGTTGCATTGGATATTACGCCCGGAGGGGGCTGAAGGTGCCCCCGACATACATTGGTCATGTAAGGATCGAGCACATCCAGCTCACCCGGCGACGGAGCCCCGGTGTTCTTAATATGCGAAATTCTAATCCTGGCAGGTCTACCGGAAGGATGGGTCTGGCCCCACCGCCCACACAAGTCCAAAAATGTTAGAATAATCTCCGCGGTTAGCACCGAAATTTTAAAGTCCTTAAATTTATGGGACAGATCCGAAACGTGGATTGCATAGGTTCGTTCTACAGGCCCAAGAAATATTTTGTCAGCTGAGCTCGCCATAAATTAACGCACACAGGGCCTTGGACTTTTAGGAATTCAACACTTCAAAGATTACACCAATTTGTCGTTCATTAAAAAGCCGAGGGGGCGTGCGTAATTCTTGGAGTGTCGGAGCCTCTCCCAGCGCCCCAAAGAAGCCATGGGTGGTAATGAGAAATAAATTGCCGGTAATTATACTAAGGACAAGTTGCGGGCAGCAACAGTCTCCCATTAGGGCTGATATGAACCCAAACAAGCCATTATCCACTTTTAAAGATATAGAGGGCCATTAGCCGGCGGGGCAGGGGCCGACACCTATATGCAAACAGTCCTACGGATATTAGACGGAAATTGAACAGCAATTAGGGATAGTCTCTTCATTTCGAAATTGCTTAATTCAAACGAAAATACGATCGACTGCATTAAACACACCCGTGATGCGCCCAGGCACCGCCGTATGCATGAATTATCCTAATTTTCTTAGATCCCCCCACCCTCCAGGAGTTTCGACCATATTCTTTTCTTTCGAATACCTTCATACCAAAGGAGTCTTATTTTGGCCCAACCAAGAAACTTGGAGCGATTCGACTAAATATCGCATGCCGTTAATGAAGAGCTTGATTAGGAGTCATAACCAACAAGGGATGATGGGTGCCAGCACGATTCTCCTCCAGAACCGGAGGCGGTAGAAAAGCGGCCTATAGGGCGGATCTTCTTCCACTTCGGGAAGGGGAGCCCCGCGCTTAGGCTGAGACCGTCCAGCCGAAGCCCTGGAAGCCCCCTTTGCGGCACCAGAGCCAGCATAGTCCCACTTGGGGCGACGCTTGCATGACAAAACTTTTCTCATATGGTCGGTGGTTATTTCAACTCGAAACTTTCGATTATTCATGAAAAACTTGTTGCTGGCGCAACACACCCCCACAGGGCGAACGTTGTCAGGTGATTAATAATTTGTTTACGCTGGAGGCGGCTGCAGCTCTATTGTTTGATTAACGCGCCTGCCGCAATGTTTAACCGGCAAACAGAGGCTATTAATTGCCAGTCCGTTTATGAAACCACCACTTCTTCCCCCGCCCACCGCAGAAAAGTGTTGCACTGACCTTTCGATGAAGCCTATGCTCTGCTTCCGATCAACTTCTCAAGGAACGGTGGAAGGGTGACACTTTAATGGTCATTAACCCATCAGGCTGAATCCTAAATCAAATGACCTCCTTAAAGAATTGCTTCGAGATAATCAATATCAAAAGTACTTTAATAACCTAGAGTTCTTGAAATTATGAAGAAAATACATTTTTTTCTTTAGGATGTTTTGTCGTCACATAGGACAGAAGAAAACTTATTTAAATTGCTTGATTTTTTTCTTTTATAGGTATATTTTATATCTTCTTACAACTTTTACGAACTAGTCCTTAACGATCTTTTAAACTAAGTATCTTAACGTATCTTAGGACTGAAATCCATTATTGCAAAAATTTTGCATTAGGATATTGCACTTTTTTTTAATGTTTAAAGAATATTCAAAACTTTTCTTAACGCTTCATGTCACATGTCATCGTAACTTAAGTCTTTTGGTGACTTTTATGAAATTATTATGTGATGTAACTTTTAAGGGTTAGTAAACAGAATTTCAATTTCAAACCTTGGTGATTGTAGTGCTGATGTGTTCAAATTAAATCAGCTTAAAAATATTTAATAATCATGAAAGATTTAGATATTAATTCCATTTATCCAATACTCTATATGTAATATTTGTCTACAATATTTAGGTTGTTATTTTTAAGTTATATTTTTTATGTCTATTAATTGTTTTAGGTAGGTAGGTACTATTTGAATTATTTATTATGGTGAGGCAACAAGGTATCTACTTATATAGTAGCATTTTTCAACCAGTTGGGAAAAAATTACAAATTGAAGTTATGATTGTAATAACCAGTAATGCACATTAATTACATAAGAATTCGTATAACAAAAACTACATACATACATACATATTAGTTTTTAAAACGAATACAATTAATGTTTGTAAAATTGCTAATGTAAATGGGAAAAGTTTGAAAATTGTTCGAAATTTACCATAAATTTCAAATTCGGTTACGAAAAATGCAACTTTAAAGAACAAATTTTATATTTGAACACATTGTATGTATTTGTCTATACATGGTTTATTTGGATTTTACTTTTAGTAAAATTCAGAATTTCTTTAACTTTATTTATAGTATGTATTTAAATATTTGCAAGTTTCAATAGCAATTTTCGAAACAACGACATTACTCAGATGTCTACATTTTTAGTACTATTAGACTTATAAGTAAAAATCAAAATATTGTTTATTGCATAGTATCTAAGTTTTGTTTTCTGTTCTCTAAGAATCTAAGATTTTAACCTCCTAGTTTAAGGAGACACCCCAATTGTTCAATCTTTCTATGCATCTTATTACAATCTCCCTTCCAAAGTACCTAACTTTGTACCGATTTCTAGTACATACTTTGTAGGTACATAATTAAGCCTTCCTTTATAGTAGTACATACCAACTTGAAGTCGGGTTGAGGATTTCTTCTTGGTTTTAAGTAAAAGTGCTCCTCGAATCCAGAAGGAAAAGTACTTAATTCAGTGGGCGAATTCCGGGAGGCTTAGGCGAGGTATTACTGTCGTCTTTAAGGGGGAAGCTCCCCGTGCTCCCCTCGCCCCGTCATTCTGTGGCAGATAAGAACGAGGAGTGGGGGAGGCCTTTTCACCGCTGATTAGACTTGCATTCTCCCGCCGATGGGATTGACTAAGCTGAGCACATACGTCCCCCCCGAAGTCCGGGAGTTCGATTTCGATTTGCTCCAGCCGCAACGATTCCTCCTTTTACGTGTTCGATCGCAAAGTGGTTTTGGTGACAGCCAATTCGTGGAAAAACTCGTCCCCGGCTCGGTGCAAAAAGCATCCGATTTTCTTGAACAAGTGCACATCACTGGCAATTTTAGCGAATGCCAAACTCAAGGATGTACCTTGGCGTGTCCTTTCGTCTCTGGGACCGTTTTTGCGTGCCCCGCACTCCCCGGCGGGCCCCCAAAGTTGCCTGTCTTAGCGGGTCTTGCACCACTGTTGCTTCGAAATCAAATTCGATCCATTCTTCGTCGCTAGTGCTCCAGGGAGAGGTGGAAGTGAACAACACGAAATCTGTTTTAAGACATGTCGGATGCTGGCGTCTTCCACTCGGTGCCAGCATCGATCTGTTGCATACGATTCTCCCAGTCCGCCCCTGGCTTCGGATTTTCAGCTCTTGAATATTGAGTCCCGGGTGGCTGCGGGGGGACCACCCTGCAATTACACACATTTTACCTTCGGCTTGAATGCAAATTGCAGTTGCATTGCATTGCAATGCGTCTGCGAGAAATGTTTGCTCAGCCCCTGTAATTTGCTCGAATTTATTCTTTTCATGATTACGTTCTTAGGGTTAACAGTCCGATCCCATTTTTATTGAGCGCCTCCTTCCCCCCATCCAATGTCAGGCGGTGTTGGGGCAAAATTCACGGCACAAGTGCATGTCACTAATTTGACATTCACTGGGGCTGCTCATTACCGTCCTCTGCGATGCGATGGATTTTTATGCAAACACAAAGCACGTAGTAATTTGGCGAAGGAAAGAGTGGCACCGGTGGAGCACTGGCGTACCTTGCGGTGGCCCGCATTCCGTGTCCGTGGAACTCGTATCTGTGCACCAGTGGCGCATTGATGAATGTCTACTTGCGGACAAATGAAATTTTCTGCACGACATCATTCAACAAGTTACCCACCGAACGAGGCACCGACCCTTACCACAATTTTTCCTCTCCCAATTTTTTTCCTTTATTTTTTTTTACTGCTTAAATTTTTAAGTCACCTTCCATTGCCAGAGTGAGCGAGCACAAATTATGTAATTTCATATTTCACGTCTATTTTCGCATAATAAAGCAGTGGCCTGCAGCGACTGTAGTTCCTTAGCGCGAACTTCTACAAATTGCGTAATTGCACGCTGAGTACGTTCCTTGCACCGACCGAACTGGGGGACGCTTCGGGCGGGGGTGGACTCCCCAGATAATAGCATTCGTATAAATTATTCAAGATATTGTTATTTTGGTTTAGCGGTTACACATGCAGCCATATGCGGACTTCGTTACGGCCACGACACTTAGGGGGCAACATTTCTACTGAATTTTTAATCTCTTTAGCGACCACATCAAAATTAGTAAGAAGATGGTTCTTTATAGCCATAAGGGCTTAAGCGTAAAACTCAGAACTTTCAGATTTCAGTTTAATCGCCGGTCGGTATTTAATCATTCTAAGTTTCAAAATTGTATATTTGTACCTGCACTGAAACAAATTTTAACAGAATGGCCCATTTTTATATACACTACCGTGCATAAGTATTCGAACACTTTGAAATTTGTGGTTATTGTTGAAATTTAAACATAAAATGGACTTAAAAAACGTTATTAAGGGACAAACTATATCAATAAAGACAAGTTAAGTAATATAATTTATATAGTAGCTAAGATTTTACTTTAATCAATGTGCCCCCCTTTTGCTCTAATTATACAGCGGCGCGTAATTTTGGCATTCTGTCAATCAATTTCAAAATTGATTCAATGACCAGTAGTGTTGCAGTCTTTCCATAATATTTTCTCGCAAAACCCGAAGTGTTCGAATACTTTTGCACGGATGTGTAGGTTAACTTTTACTTTACTTTACTTTACATTATTTTATTAATCCAAACTAATGCTATCTAGATATAAATGCGTATCCACAATGAAAATTTTGTGCTTGTGCTAATGTTTATATTTTGAATTTACTAAGTGGTTTTGGACAAAAAGAATGATTCGAAAAGGAAGTCTCACATATAAGTATAGGTATTAGTAATTTAACTAAATATATAAAAGTTATATTTTTATAGGTACTGTAAAATGTAAATGTTAATATAAATATACTATAATACTAATTTCAAATAATTTTAATTCCTTTTTTTACAATTGTAAGGCAATTAGCCAAAAAATAATAATAAATAAACAGTTTGCTGTAGTTTGTGTTTTATTAAAATTAATGTTGCCGTTTCTTATCGCTTTGTAGTTAAATTTAAAGCGTAAACTATTTTATACCTAACGTATGTCTTTCTGCTATTTATAAAGAAATTGTTATAGGTATTCCAAACAGCAATCTTTGCAATCTACCACCATTTTTATTCTCAGTATGGTTGTGGTATTTTTCACTTATCCTGCTTTTCTTCTAGATTCTTCATTTACATTTTCATTGATTTATTAATTATTTCATACGGCAATTATTTAAAATAATAAAATATAAATCTGCTTTTATATTACTCAAACTGAAACATTTAACCAAATTAAACTCCACTTAAAAATCTTGTTTAAATCTGAATATCTTCTAAATGGCTGCAAAATGGTAAGATTTACCCTACAAAGCGAATAATTTCGGGTTGAATTTTTTACTAAAGGGCAATTAGGGAAAAGCGTAGAATTAAAGGCTTCCAGGAATCTTAACAAAATGCCACAAAATCTCTGACATTGAAGAATCCGGTAAAATCAAGGGTTTAATAACTTAATTTGCAAATGGATATGCCTCCTCCTCCTCATTCTCCGGGGGTATCATCGAACAAGATGAACCTGAACCAGGAACTCTGTCGGGCTTCTGTTTTTTGAGCTGAGCCCTCCGACGGGGAGGGCAGGGCAGGGCGGCCGCACACGGCACACACGCTCCCATAAAAGGTAAGCCGGCTACAAAATTTAATCAATAGCTCCCATAATTCAATCACATTACTTCCATGTCAATTATCATGTATATTCCATTGATCCAGAACAGCCGGGCAACATTCCCTCAGCGATTCTCCGGCTGGCATGTGAATCTAGTTACGGTGCGGACCTACGGAGCGACGACGATTCCCGGCATTATCCAGAGCTGAACGAGCAAAGTCCATAAACTCGAGTTATGCTCCTTTGCCCCGCCCGGAGCCGGGACTCATCGCAAAAAAAAAAAAAAAGTGAATAAGAAAACTCTGAACTGCGGGAAAAGTTCTGCTCCTTGGCGAATATGTTTCATATTCCCGGAGGAGTCCCGGAGGAGCACTGGAGGAGCACCGGGTTCCGTGCACGGGGAGTCCCCCTCGGAATTTTCGGCTGATTCCCCCCGGATGTTTCGAGCTGCTGCAGAGCTTAACTGCCGGTCAGGTGAACTCTGTCTGCCGTCGCCCGCGGGGAGCATCCAGGTAACACCCCCAATCCTTTTGATGCGTCCGCCAGAGTTCGAACAATTTCTATAATTAATTCCTCCGGCATAAATATCCGTCAGGTTTTGAGTTTCCTGTCCGTTGATCAAAGCCCCTAATTCATATGCAGGAAGACTGCGGTCGGCGCAGTCGACCAAACCTTTTGCGGTGGTGTTTCTTTTTTTGGGAAATTTTCGGGCATGTCCTTGCAGCAGCTTTTCAAGGCATTTAAAGGACTCTCCAGCGGAAGTCAAGTGCGGAAAACTACCGTTCCCCGGCTATCTGCACCAAGATCCGAAAATTTATATGAATATCGGACTGGGGGCGGTTCACGGCGAAAGAAATTTGCATGTCCTTTGCCCCATTACACCGTCCTTTCCGAAAGTTTTTGTAATTTATTCAGAAATTTACCAACTTCGTCAAAGTGCTCTTGATACGGTGTCCTTCGACCGCTTTCTGCTTGAACTTAGTTGCTAAGCACTTCTTTATTTACGACTTCCTGGGGCTCCGTCCGTTCGCTGCGCCCCAACCGCCCTCATTAGGCGTCTTAGCACTCCGTCGTCGCCGGTGATGCACCCGTCGCGCCGCCACCGCACCGCGCCGAGGTCCCGCAACAACCGAAACCAATGCGCCCGGACTTTTTCCATTTTAATGATAATTTACAAAAATTCCTCATAAATGACTCGCTCAGATGAGTTTCGTTGTTAATTATCGCCACCTCGGGGCGTTTTCTAAGCTCCGCTGTCCTTCCTCGGGCTCCGCGGGGTAAATTGCTAATTGCAAGGATCCTCCGAGGAGTCGATAAGTGGCCCTGATGTGGGTGCTTCGCGCATCAGCCAAATAATTCTCGTTTGTTATTTGCACACGAACAGCGCAGCGCAGTCGTTACCAATGAATTTGGCAGTTAAAGTCGCGATTTAACGCGGAAATTAATGCGAAAGAACTCATTTGTTGCACAGCACTGCAGCCGGAGTCAAACCCCATTTTATTTATGGGTTTCGCTGCGGGCCAGCTTCGTGCTGCTGTAAACATAAGCTCAGCTCGTTCCTTCGGGTCTTTTGAAGTGAGAGGGTTCGCGAGGGCTCAAGGGTTTCTTTGAGGGCTGCTGTAATTTTACCCGAGCAGACTTTCGACTTGTTAACTGGAATGACCTTTATCTTTGCTGAAATGTTGCAAGTCCACGTTTGATGATCCGCTTACAACAACTGTAGATGGCGCACTATTCGGAGATTAGTTGACTCGAAACTAACAAAGTATTAGAATTAAAGGTCATGCTCAGTCATATCATGAAATTAAAAAAATGAGTTTTTAAGATCTTTTATAAGTTTTAAGTACTTACCGCAATCACTGTAAATCTTGATAAATTGAACCTAATTTATCTATCAGAACCAAACAGCATACCTACATTTAACATAGGTACATCACCTAATTCTGTTTTTACGTGATAGATACGGTCCTAAAAAATTCAATACCTAAAAAGGTAGGGGATTGGTTCAATATTTAAAAAATCAGCTAAACTAATGTGATAAAAGTATGCAAATTCATCGTTTTTAATATTTTAATAAATAATTGTCTTCAACAATACATATAATAATAATTCAAATTCATAATTTTAGAAATGAAAAATAAAAAATGTATAAAGCAAAAAAATCATAATTTACTAAAACAAAAACGTTGACTACCTATTTGACTGACATCATATTTAACTGAAATTAATTTATTAGAAATTTGGAAATTTTATTATGGAATTTTTATACAAAAAAGGTTTTTGTAAGCTCTTTTCAATTCGTTTCGTACGAAAGTTAGAACAGGGCCCTAAATATTAAATTAATAAAAAAATAACTAAGATTACATTTTGTGTGTGTGTGTGTGTGTGTGTTTTTTTTTTTTTTAATTAAAGTTAAAAAACCTGAGTTGAATCAACCTTTATAAACATACGCTCGCGTGCAATCTAGGTAGCAATGCTTGCACAGTCGTCTTTGTCTCAACCGCTTTCGCGTACTTGGACCGTGTTAAATCAAATTTAAATCGCGTATAAAAGGAATGAAGTCTTTTTTTTAAATCGCGTTAAATCAAATTTGCGTAAAAAGAGAACTAGGTGTACTTAGGTATATTGTTGTGGACTCACGTACTTTTGTACAAATTGACAAACTTTTGTGTCAAATTGACAAACTTGAGTACATGCTAAAAGAATTTCTGTTTATTAAAAACATTAAAGAAAGCTATTGAAAGAAATATGAGACATCCCATAGTGAAGAACTCTGCATATGTGGGTATCATTTTTTTTGAGAAACTGCATACATATTATGATACTACCTACTAGTATACTGAAATCATTCATAATTCACAACAATTTTTTAATTAAAAAAATGAAAGACTGAACCCTGCTTTAATAGTCTCATCCTGCTGTATAGTTAGTTAGACAACAACAGGATCAGGCTTTTAGAAGTTTAGAATTTTTCGCCACGGGGTTGAAAAGTCTCTTACCGATCTGCGAAAACACGGTTTATCAAACCGCCAGTTCCCAATATGAAATGATGAACTGCTGCCTCCCAATAATCGATTCCCTGCTAAGCTGCCAAATTTGTAGGTATATTGCATTCAAATTTCTTACCGTGTGCAGTTTTTAGAATTTTTCACTTGTTTTCAAATACAAAAGCATTACTTAAATTTGACGAGGCTCGTGTTTATTACATCGACTCCTTCCCGGCCCGGGGCCGAATCCAATTTAGGCGGCCGGGTGCTAATTGAATGCCACTCCAATCATCCGGATGGATGTTGTTTGTGCAGATGTGTGGACGGGGCACAAGTTTTGACTCCCCGGAACCATGTCAGCTTGACTGGGCAACATCTGAATGTTAAACGCCGAGCGATTTAAGTAAATTACAGGCTTAGCGAACGCTCTGTAACACACACACGCGCACACACAATTACACTCCAATTGATTTGACTAATTGGCAAATTAAAGGGTATAATGCGTCGAATGCAGTTAGCAATTTGCCCGGCGGTTATTAGGCGTCATCCAGTGTGAAGATGACCACCCCACTTATGCAACTTATGACGTGGAAATAATATACCTGCAGTGGCTGACTAACTGCAATGAACAATTTGTGAATGTGTCTTCACCCGAACCATGCTAACTCAAATATAGATTAAGATTCATCAAGGGAATGTACCCACATGTAATTCTTACGCATCTTAAGATATTAGGCGTCTATTTAAAATTCAAGAATAAAGGAAAACTAAACAAATCACGACGGTGCTGCCAGGGCCAAACGTCTTCAAACCAAAATAACGCATTTTGTGCAACATTTTAAGACAATCGGACAATGTCAGCCCAAAGAACAATCAAAATTAATGAATAAGAAAAAGTCAGTGTGGTTTTTAAGATGGCTTGGAAACTATGCTCTTTTCAGAAAAATTTCTCTCGAATAAAGACAGAAAACTATTTTACTAAAAATCTTTGAACAAAACAAAATTGTATGATATAATTTTCACAAAAAAATGTTAAGGAATGCTTATAGAGTTAGCAAATGCCACGTAATGCTTGAAAAATTGTTTATAACTATAATATGCTCTTTTGAACTATTGCTTATGCAAAGAGTTTCATAAGTTTAAAACTTTCAGAGGAGTTTCCTGCCAGGGAAGCTACCTTTATGTGATTTTTTCGATAAAAATGTTAAGAAATACCAAATATAAATTTAAAATTTCAATGTTCCATAAATTGTACAAAATTTAGAAATTTTATGTCTATTTACCTTTCGTTAAAATACTTTACAAATACATATAAATCAGTATTTAGCAAAGTCAACGAGATACAAATCAAATTCAACAACAACCAAATAAAAATTAATCCCAACCAAACCAAAATTAGGGCTTATTTTGTAAAATAGCTAACAACTTTCCCAATTACAATCATGTAAACATATGCTTTCAAATAATTCAAATTCAATAACAGCCAAATGAGTTTGTAAATGAGCACATATAGTTTAAATATTCGCAACAGAAGATAAAGGTTATTTTGTAAGTAATATGAAGTTAATATTATTGTTTTGGTTGATACTGGTTATGTTTACATTCTATTCTTGATATGTATATCTACGAGTACATACTATTTATGTGTACTAGACGATACATTTAAAGTCAAAATGGTTGTTATTGATTTTGATTTGGTTGGGCTAAAATAGGTCATAAATTTTATTTGGTTATCGTTGAATTTGATTTGATTGAGTCTATTGTTGAAATAGTTGTATTTGAAGTGTATAAGCTATTATAATTAACATTTATCATTAATACTTAAAAAAGTCGTAATTTTTTATAACATCGAGCATTAGTGCATTTAATTAGGTACGTTAATATTCTTAAGAGTATGATTAGTGCAGCAGACGGAGAATTTTTCATAATATTCGAATGTCACGACGTACTTCATTACAGTTCTAACAATTTCAAGTCTGTGTTAAATTAGAATCTGCAGGGAGTTGCATACTGGACTAACTCTTTAATAGCAGAAACAGAGGTAATTACAGCGTAGAGCGGGTTTTATAAAACTAGGAGCACCACCTTTATGAAATGGTCCTTCTCTTGCTAACTGGTGGGCTGTAAAAACTTTACCAACAGTGAGCTAGCAAAAGAGTGCCACTGGTCCCGCACAGTTGAAATTTTAAAGTCCGATAAAGTGGAACGACTTCAAAAGGACGCAGTGCGGTGAATTCTTCTCCCCGGACAACGTCAATTGCCCTCTAAAAATTTAGGGTAAAATATTTGATTACTTGAGCGCCATCTGAGGAGCTTAGACTCAAAAATTGTTTCAATCTTCGATCCTGGCGAGACGAGCCCTGCATCCTAAAGCCGGAATGCACCTTTCAACTCCCCCGCATAAGCCGCCAACCTCACTTTTATTGGCAATGAAAAAATCCCCGAAGGTTGTTGACTCGCCTTCGCGACGGACCAGCCCTTGAGGGTCACCGGAGTCCTTGGCGTGGCGCGGTTGTGTGTGTGAGTGTCTGAATGGGGCCCATAATAATTGCAGCCGCCATAATATTTCGGGGAGTAATTTAAACATTCAGTGCCCTGCCGCAGTATGCAAATGGGCCGGGCTCCGTATACCGGGGGGCTGTTTCTGGCTCTGTCCGTTGGGGGGCTCTTTTGGCCCCACGGTCCCCGTCCGTCCGCCTTGTTGGCCGCTCTGAATGCACTTTGCCCCGATACTTTTGCGTCCGGCTGGGTTTAGGGCTTCCACCGACGGGGCCCTAAGTGCCCTCATCGGATATGAATGTTTCTGGCTGGGCAAAACCACTGCAGGGAGGAATTCCTTCCCGGCGAATAATTAAGTTGGGAAATTAAAGAAAGCCGATTGAGCTGGAGCACCACCTGGAATGCATTTCCTGCAGGAATTGTCCCCCCCCAGCTCCTTTCTGTCTGGAGTGGAGTGATGGCGCGTGGGTGCTCCCGTGGGTACTGGCGGCCCAGGTGGAAGTGCCCTCGCAATATTTCTGTCACTCAGCTGCTATTAATCCTTGAATTTATTGCCAGCAAACATCGGCGTCGAACAAAAGCCACAAGTCAGGACTCTCTATCAGGCTGACAGGGATCTTGAGGATGCTATTGATTTCCTCCGAACCACATAATCTACCATCGGTGCCTTGGCGCATCTAAATGCCACAACTTAAACGCAATCCATCACGGACGTGTCCCAGGTCGTCCCTCTTGCAAATCTGATATGAGATGGTGGAGCATACTCTAGTATAGGGCTCCCCGGACGCCCCCGAGCGGGCCAGGAGAATGGGGGCGGCGGGCTCGGATCACCTGGATTACTTCCCGGTGCTAGGAAGAAGCCTTGGACATTCATCATCGTAGTGTAATCTCTTTTTGACATCACTTCAGTGCTGTCGGGAAAATTAAGAGACATGTGATGTTCTGCACGCCCTAATAAATTTATTTGCGAGTCTGCATATATCACAGGTGGGACTGCCGGTGGGGCGCATCGCATGTGGCTCGGGGGAGCAAAGGTTCCACCTGATGCTGTGGCATCCCGGCATCTCTGGCTCATGACTCCCCAGTGCGGGATAGGCTCGTTCCGGGGTATTCTGCATGCAGCTAGACACCTAGCCCCACATACCCCTCCGGAGCCAACGTACGGCCCGTGCTGATGGATCCCGTGATATTTTTCCAACCGATGAGCCAGACTCTGCGCCTGGCATCCGGGGCTGGAAGTATCTGCCTGGCTCTGGTTTTACATCAGCTAAGACGCCTGGCTCATCCCGAGCCACCGTCGCTACGTCGTCGGAGGAGGCCAATATGTCTGCCTCGAATCTCCCCTGGTATAGTCTGCATAATTCAAGAAAAGCAGAATTCGATAATACCTGTGATTTCAATGGCTGCAGTCGATACCTTGCAGTCTCCGCCACTAATAATACATTTCTCTGCTCTGCTTTCGGTCTACGAATTTAATCCAAATTGTCTTCCCTTGTTCCGGGGGGAGAAGGAGCTGGGGCGGATCGGGCAGGTCCTTCGCCTTTTAATCAATATTTCACAGGATTAGCAGGAAACAATTAAACAGGAATCGATGTTTCTATTTGTGCAAAATTAAATTGAGCCTACTCCGAGCCGCCCTGGAGCCCCACTGTCTGTCGCTTATGGTCGTTTTGGGGAATCAGACAAAATGGATCTGGCTTGCACTCCTCAAGACCGAGAGGCATTAATTAGTACTGAGGAGGTTGCCCATCACCTGCCCAGATTTGAACTGATATGGGTGAATCAATGGACGTCGCTGCAGTAGTTATTCTTGGCCATTCTCCGTCCCTCGCATCGAATGACAAAATAAGTTTTTTCAAAACCAGACAAAAGATGTTCTTTAAAATGAAATTGCTTTTATAAGAAAAGAAATAACATACAAAACATTTCAACCCTGCTGCTACATGACTGAAAAAGAAAAGCATTTTTGTTAGTCTGTGAAATTGTCCGGATGAACTTTTGAAATTCTTTACATATTTTAATTCAATTTCTTGCATATTTAGCCTCAAATGTATGTGTACATGTATGTATGTATATGCAATTTAAAAATACAAAATAGGAATTTAATATGTATAATGAACCAAAAGTTTGGTCTTATTTTACATTTTCCTTACAACCAATTTTATTTGAAATGAGAAAGACATTTTTGATTATTCTTGAATCTTGACGTATTTGTATATTCTTGGTATAGGTACGTATCTATGCCCAAAAAATCGTGCAAAATCGAATCGCTTGATTCGATAGTTTCCGCTTAGAATTTACACTGTTATATTTTATTTATTTTTTCTCCGAAATTTTATCATGCCTAGAAAATATTAAAAATAAATATTATCATATACATATTTTCAATTTTTGTTAGAAATTCTGTGTCAATACTGCAAACGTACCAACTTAATTGGAAATATGATTGTGATTTTAATGGGGTTATTTTTTTTTATAATTTTAACATAGAACCCACAAATCATATAAAGAAATTCAAATTGTGTCAATGATGGATTTATCTAAATTAGTTTGTTGTTGGAATTTTTGTGTATGATTCAACTATTAAAGACAAAATGAAGAGATTTGTCTTCCAAAGGATATATTTATATATGTATATTGTTTCAAAGTTTTACTTAATTTCGCATGTTGAACCATTCGTTACTTTAATCTAAAGTTTTTCTTCTCTTAAAAGGCTTCCCAATTATCAATATTGTGAATAACTTCTATTAACTGAAATCTTTGTTATATATTTACATATAAATAAAAATAATAATAAATCTTAATATTTAACATACCCAACATATTTTTATTTTTAGCGAAAAATAAACGATCCTTCAACCCAGAAGTTGTTGTAGAGCTGAGCTGACAGTGTGGATGCCATACAGTGCCCACATGAAGTTCCTGAATAAAAAAATTGTTATAAGAAGTATTGGCTGTTACAAATCATCAATCTATGAACATTTTTTTTGTGCGCTAAGTAAATATCTTTATGTATAATCCAAATACAGCTATGTTTTTCGACTTCATATATTTATATATAGCAAATAATTCAATGTGATTTTACATTTGAAAATTTATACTCTAAAAATTACTTTTTTCAAAAGTACTTTAATGTTTTAATTTCAGAGACGGAATGAAGAAAATTAGAAATTGATTTTTACTGTTTAAATTTTGAGATGTAAAATAAAGTAATTAAATCGATTCGTTCACCTGCTCCACAAATATTGTAAAAATTGTTTATTTTGAGTATAGCAGTTTTCTTTGTGTAGTGAGAAATTGGAAAATTTTTGAATAGGATATTTATAAATTCAAAAAATGTATTGCTTTCTTAACTTTGGAAGAAGTTCGTTGAACTCATTTCATTATTAAGAAATACAGCTGAACATGCTGAAAGGCGAATTTCATATCCCTTTAGTCCGTAAGTTTCAGTTTCACAATGATCCCGAAATTTCGGGCAGTGAATGCGGCTGGTCGCTTGTCAGGAAGATGAATGGAGCCCGCAATGAGGCCCCTCCCCCGCCGCAAGTCGGGCTGAGTCCGCCCTGCTTAGGGCTTAACGACGCTCTCGTCGCGGCGCCCAACTGCATCTAGCCGAAAGTTTCTGCTATTAGGAGTCCGCTTGTATTCGCAGTTATTGCAGAGAGCACTCGAGTGTCATAAAGGGGCGAAATTTGCAAGTTCCCTCCGCGACAGCCGGCTCGACTAAGATCTGTCGTCATTCCGCCCACCCGACGAATTGTTTAAAATTGCAAATTTCGTAATTTTGATTGTTAGTTTCCTCCGCTAGAGGAGGCGCCGCCGGAGCGGATATTTCATCTAGGCGAGCGCGTTCCGGATTCAGCGACGGATTCAATTTTCCCGGCGGGATGACATCTGATCTTTTGTGATTTCAAGGATTTTATTTGAGCACTTCTAGCGGAGTAATCAAAGATTCGCCGAGAGGCAATTATCCACCACCAGAGTCGACTGTGTTCTGTATATTTTAATTTATGGAGACATCTTAATGAGTTGTAGCACCCCGCCCGGCCGGACCAACTTTTCCGGGACTCGGCTCACTTCTAGACCCCCTCGCCGTGGAATTCTCAATCAGGGATGAAACTTAAAATTGGAAATTGCAAGTCGAGATTACTTCTGAAGCCCTCCTGCAGCTTAACTGGCAGCGGCGGAGGAGGTCTTTGACTGGCTCGCTGGCGGGAACGTCTTCGTCCCCAAAATATGCAGATGAGCGGCATCCTGATCCAGCCGGGGTGGCCAAATTAAGAATTATTGTCGAAAACTACTATTTCACGGGAAATTAAGACAAAGTGCATTTGCAGAAAGCGCACTGCGGCGCGGCGGCCAGCCGGTTCCCTCTCCCTCGTAAATCCAAGTTAAGGCGGCGATTATGTCAGCACAGTCATATTCGCGGGGCTCCGCCGTAAATCCGAGATAAGAAGAATTCCTTCGCCGGATGTATTGTGATATATCGTCAGCAATTCGGCTTTGTACTGCACTTCATCACTTTTATTGCGGCACCGGACAGGAACGATTCCGAAATGATAGCCCGCCGCATTATGCATGCGACAAGTCAACGGATGCAGAACAGATTCGATTTGAATATCTTTTGTGCGCTCTTGAGGACGTCCGACGATAGTAAAGATGCACTTGCAAATTTACGATCAACATTTTTCTCGAATAGTTTAAAAGAAGAGCTCTTGGAAAACCAACTTTTGGAATATTAAAAGATTCAAGATAGATCTAATAATGTTAAGCGCATCAATGCGTATTCTACAGAAAAGAGGAGCATCTTAGACAGCTTTTGAAAAAAAAGTATTTAAGCAGAATTCATGAATGCAGGAAGAAAACTTAAATCGTCTTACAGTCTAAAGTTCTTTATTCCAGCAAAGGGAGTAGGTACAGCAAATTTGGAATACAATTGTCATTTTTAAGAACTATATAAAAAGTACCTGAAAGAAAATTGCTTTCTCTGACTTGCTCTCTTCTAGCGACTATAGGAAAAACTACAAATTTCAGTTTCAAAATTTAACTTTATTTTAACTTGAACTAGTATCAATAAGTAAACACAAATATTTTTTTCAGATTTGTATTTGAGATCTAAATACTATTTACAAAAACTAAGCAAATTAGCAAGTTTTCGATCTTTGGTTGTAATTCAATAGAAAAACTTAAAATTCGTACGTTACGAATAAAATAAACAGCCTTGTTGAACGTCTAAACTAATGAAGTAATAAAGAAATGTAGTCAGATTAAAGTAGATTATATTTTCAAATACAAGATAACATTTTAATTACAAATGTAATAGTCCTATAAAGGTTTGATAGGTCGAATGTGTCGTTACGCGCTGAAATTATGATTGAAATTTTTAGCAATGAGTAGGTATAGCGTATTTACACCCAGAGAAAAACTTACGTAGAATTGCATCTTTTACTGTCAATTTAGTCTATTTTCGTTGTTAAAATCGACCCTACTGCCACCACCTTCAATTTTACCACAGTGGCGTTGTCAAATTAACAATTCCAAATTTTCCACAATTTTCTCTGTTAATTTAACATATTATTGATGACATATTTCGCTATACTTTATAAAAAATTAGCTGTAGAACTGACAGTTATTGGCTTTCACTTCAACGTGAAAAATGTTCGTAAGGAAAACAAAATGTTATGAATCCAACGACTATTGTTTTAATTTTTAAAAGGAAAATTGTAAATTTTACCAGGACTATATATGTAGATTTAACGGAAGCTAAATGTTCCTTTTAATTTTTCATGCAGTGCAATTTACTGCAATTTCTTGTTATATTTGTGTGGTATCCACAGGCATATTAGAATGAAAACAAAACACGTTTTATTTGAAAAATTGTACATTTATTTTCATGTAAGATAATATACATGTATATTTTGTACATACAGTGGCGCTCAAAACATTTGCAACTAAAATATATATAATAGGTATTATAATAAAGAAAGATATGGCATCCGAGTTTCTTATATTATCTTATATTTGTTATAAACCGAACAAAATATGCTTTAAGTTGCAAATGTTTTGAGCGCCACTGTATCTACTTACATATCACAAGGTATTGTTCCGGAACATATGTTTACCATTGGGTAAAAAATTAATTTGAATTGTGTGACTGGTAATGTCTTCAATTGGTATAATAATAAATTCCTTTACAATTTTATGTAAATCAACAACATATGAATAATAATGAAAATCAAAACAAACTATTTCGAGTTCTTTGCATACAAACAATATATTCTTATTTTGCTTTTTAGTAAAAATTTTTTGAATATTATATAAACGCCTTTCTTGTTTCACTTAAATTAAAAATATCAATAATATTTATTTCGTCTTGGTCCATTTTATATATGAAACGACACGCTACTACTGAAAACGCTGACGCTCGAAACACAAATGAGACTGGCTAAGAGTAGAAACTGCGACGCAAAACGCTCATCTGAGAGTTCTCTGTAAAAACTACAACAAATAATTTTTGTAGTAGATTTTAGCTGTAGAATTCACAACACACTTTCGTACCAAGAGGAGGTAAAAAATTGGAATGTGCCCAGTTGAAAGTACAACTAAAAATCATAGATTTTACTTTTTAGTGGTTGATATGACGTAATTTCGATGTGGATTTGAAAATTATTTTTAACAACATGTAGTACGAATTACAACCTAAGGTTTTCAGTATTTGCAGCATTTTAACAGTTAACATGTGAAATTGACTAGGTTCATGGCAGATCTAATTGTAAGTTGTTATATTTACAGTAAATAATGTAAAATTAACTGCCACGTAGAATTGACAACAAGTGGTTGTTGAAAATACCACTAAATTTCTCTGGGTGTATAAGTAAAGTAGGTACCGTCAGGGGAGAAGCATTTAACTTCGGGTGTAGATAATTTGGAATAGTGGGATTATAATACAAAAATTATGAATTAGATATATTCTACTTACTTACATCTAAGAGATTTCTTTTGTGACCAAAATTGTGCATGAAATATTCTTCGAGAAAAATTAATTAAAATCAATCTTGTTTCCGTCTTTTTGCCATGAAAATTTTTATGTGCCAAAATGTATGAAAAAGCTCTGATCGTTTATAAGTTTCTGAAGCTAAAATTCTCTGGGTTATTATAATAGCTTTAGTAGTCATACGTCAAAGATATGTATATATGTATGTACATATATAAGGTACATTATTTAATAATAAAATAAATTACTTTAATGACCAAGATGAGGATTAATTCCTGGTGTAATAAAATCCATGTCAAAATCGATACGAAAAATTGTTAATATAAGTAACCGGAAAAACAGTAGTTTTAAAAACGTTTCTTTTCGACATCCTCGATTTGTCATTTCGCAAAAATGCGCGCTTGTCATAGTCGACAAGGTTATATGTAATCTTAATTCATTTATTTTAAGAATTTTTCCGCAATTATTTTTCTGTAAAATAAAAATGGGAACATTTCTAATTCATGATTTTGATAGTATTTCTAAAGACATCTGTTGAAAATATGATTGGTTGTTACCAATTTCCTTTATATAGATATTTGTCACTTTTGATCCAAAATTTCAATTTCCTGTTATGACATCATTATCTCCCTAGAAAGTAGTTTAAATCAGGAAAGCGATAAAAATAATTTAAAAGCGGATGTCTCGTTGTTTTGTAATCATCCCTAGACCCTACCGGAAGTCGATCAGAACACGTACCAATTGTGTTGACACCCCCATGTCCAAAATATTATCATTGTAATTTTTGTTTGCACGTGGAAAATATAAGACAATTTCTCACCGGTGTATCGGGGTCTGGTGGGAGAGATCCCTGCGATTCCCACGGGATTGGCAGCTTCACTCTCCATAGCAGCAAGGTCCTTCAGGTCGGTTTGTCCTTAAGACAAAAGACGAATTTGATCGACATGTGATCGATGGGAGCGTGTGTCCCGATGTACGTGGGATAATAAACGAGGAATTCGTCAAAGAGGGCGCTGTGCGTCCCCGGAGCCGCTGCAGCCTTGAGCCACGGCGGCGATTAGCGTGTGGGGCGGCAGGTCGTAAGGACGACATCTGCTCCTTCGAGCCGCGCAACAACACGAACAAACACCGGAAAATGGCTCGATAAAAGTTTTTCAATAAACAATTCAGACGGCAGGCGTCCATTAGGGCGCGTTCTGATGCTGGAGAGCCCATGAACGCCGGCGAACTTTTTCCCATTCGAATCAATAGACGCTAGCAGCAGGACGAGGCATATGTCGCAAAGTTCCTCTATGACACGTATGAGTGCCACCAGCGGCGGCGGCGGCAGTCTCGGGAGAGTTCCGCCCAGGTCCGGGGTGGGGCTGGGGCTGGGTCCGTCGCTGCTCCCGAACGCAACAATTTTTTCCCGAATCGGCAAGGAGCTGGCCGCAATGCACATGGGACCGAGCTGCAGTCCACATGAACCGCAATTAGCTCGCCGGATTATTGGCATTAGTCGCAGCGACTTCGGCGGCCCCGGGCCCGGAACCAGACCCAGACCCAGACCCAGGCTCGGAGCGAGCCCTAATTGCGTGCAGGCCCGTTCGCAAGTGGTTCCCTAATTACCCGTGTCCTAAGCGGGCTCGCCCCGCTCCGGTGCTCGCCAATTTTGCATTGCGGTTGCACTCGATTGACACCAGATGCGTTCCTCGCAGGGCACGTAACGGATTGTGAGATATGCCCGTGGGAAATTTATGGCTCCTGCTCGCGGCCAGGCCAATTGTTGCGTGCCGCAGCCCTCGGGCCAGCCGACCTCGGTCAGGTGGGAACAGTCTCCGAATTCAGAGACATGCAGGCTCCGTTGCAGAACGGAAGCTTCAACTGCACGACATTGGGGCTTCGGCGTTGCTGCACCGGCAACTGCAATCGCCCTACGTCCAGATTGATTCAAAACTACAAGAACATGAGAGCTCTACACCACCACACACGGAAATCTGTAACGAATTTATGTTATAATTGAAACTAAGGGTTGGCTATGGAGTTGTCGAGTTGAAATTTGTACTAAATACTTAAGTGTTGGGTCTCATAATTCTGTAAAGTTTTCAACTCAATGCAATAAAAAAATAGGGTCCTTCAAAGTGCATTATTATGCTGAGAAACTCAATAACTGATACATCAAAATCTATAGGCTACTTCCCTCTAGAATCATGAAATTTGGCACGAAAGAAAGGCACGAGTGCTCCATCTTTTGTTTTATTTTAAACTCAAAATCGTATGGTATCTACAATACAACTAAATACATACATATATGTATGTATAAAAAAAAAAATATTTTTGTTTACTTTGTCATTTCATTAAATGAATGCAGTTTTGGTATATATATTCAATAATTATTAGTTTGAACAAATTTTTATTTATTACATTAAATTTTGTTTTGCTAAAAATTGCAGCCAAGTGTATATGGTAACTATAGATTGGAATTTTACGTCCGAAAAATAACAACACGCACACCTTTTTAAACTATTGAAAAGAAGAATTATTTTAAATATTTACTCTAACATTTTTTGAACCCACTTTGTCCATAACACTATCTAATTAATATTTTTCTGCAATGTCATACTCAATTGATAGTACAGAAAAATTGCTAAAACGTTTCTGACTTAATCTGTAATCGTAAATGTATAATTGCTTTTTCATTTTAATTTGCCTAAAGACCTTTTCACAGCTGGCAGAAGTCACAGGTAGTTGAAGGGCTTCATGGCAATTCAGAAGTGTACAGTGTAATGTAATTTACATTTTTTAAATGAGGTGATAATGACTTTATTTGGTGGGTGCAGCATTCAATCTCCAAACATAATTCACTGACATTTAAATCATCGATCATTTGTCCAACAATTTTGTTTATAGGCTCTTTTCAGCGGTATTAATTGCACTTTTACATTATACAAACTTGTGTTTTAATTTTATGTAAGTGCCAAAATGAAATTTAATTTAGTATACATATTTGGTATTGGATCGAAAAGTAAAGTGTTATATTAGGAACGCTATTTGATAGTTAAATAAGACACTTACTTAATTCGTTGTTATATGTATTTGTAATAATTGACTATGAGTTAATAAGAGAAAATATTCTATAGTAATTTTATCGTTAGAACAGTTAATTAAATTCCTTTGGATTAACGTAGGCCTATAATGGAATTTAATTTTGGAAGAAAAGCTATGGTTGGTGGATAAATACAATACAATTAAAACGCGCATTAAAATGTTGAAATCAAACACTGGAATTAAGCACTTTAAACAGAATTGTCGCCAGAGGTACTTTTTATAATTGTTTTATTAAGTGTTTAATTGAAAGTCTAAACGTCAAATTAATCATGAGTTAACACGGATGTAGAATATTTGTTATTTAAATTTGTTTGGCTTAAGGAATTTTTTGTGCTTTGTTATTTCACTAATCTAGTTATACTAGTACTTCAGCAAAGCTCGATAACTTTTAAATGACAACAAATCGTCGCCGTAAAGCATTCCAATTGCAATTCATATATCTATTTATTTTATATGTCCGCAAATGCATTTTTAAAATCATTTCAAATTGAATTTACTCGATGACGACCCCATTCAGTTCTGATTACGTTACCCGTCGTGACCCCTTTGAAAGGTCCGGTGCTCGAATAATTTGATGATGTTTGGAGCTCGCAGGCAGCGCTGTCTAGCCGTAATAAGGCTGTAAAGGAAATGCCTTGCTGCGCAATCAGTCGAATCGAAAGCCCCACCGGAAGGGGAAAAAGTCCGCCAGCAAGGAATTCATTAAATGCATGAACAGTAATCGAGAATTGATTGATTCGTAATGGATTTCTTCCACAAAGGATTAATTAACATTTTCTAGGGTAGCGAAACGCCAAAAGTGGCAATCAGCGTCCCTAGTGGGCCGCTCCTGTGGTTCGACCGAATTCGAGAAATAGATAAAAATGGATCGGAACATTCCGATCGATTGCTTTTTGCCTAAGCAAACGATGTCTTGGCTAATTTTCGCCAGATGTATTCCTTTGTTTCTCGTTTAATGGCCCCCGGGAGCGACAGTGTTTGGGTTGGGCTGCTTCTTTCCATATAGTCCTCTTTTATGTCGGAGGGTGAGAAAAATCACTTCACTGTAATGTTATAAAATACACCAAGGACTGCTTTCTTTACTTAATTATATAGTTTTTGATTTACATACATATATTTAAAAAACAATGTCCAGTAGGTACTAATATACGGACTTAGTTGGAATTTGGTACAATAAAAGTATTTTTGATATTTAAATTTCTGTACAAAATTTATATTGCTTTTAATATACTCATTTAATAAAATTACTTTAGCGAAGTTTAGAAAGTAAAAATTACAAATTTATGGATATAGCATACATTTCAAATAATGTTTCTTTTGCGAAAAAAAAACCTCCAAAATATTTTCAATAATGAAGATAGCTGCGAAAGTAAGAGAAACACCGTTTAAAATTTAAATAAATATTTTCCACTAAACCTAATCTTTTCAATAAATATAAAATAACTGATTTTGCTTTTACTTATGGAAAAACAAATCCCCAGAATAATGAAAAAATTTCAAGTGAGTCTAGCAGAATTGGTCTTGTGGAACATTAGATCAAACTATGCAAAAAATAATTAATGAATGTCAGGATACTTTTCATATTTTTCAAAATTAATTAATGAAATAAGAACATAAAATACGTGAAAGGTACCTATGCTTATATATTCTAATAAAACTGTGCCGTAGAAGTAGTTGATTCTTAGCAACTGGCAGAACTTTTTCTAACTTTTGTATTCACATAAAAGGCAAAAATAGTTTATAAGTATAGCTTTTAAAGCCTTATATTTTTGTATTCCCCGCGACATATGTAAACACCTATTGATGTTATTTTACAAAATCAATAATTTTTGTTTATTTTTTGAAATCCGATTGCGATGTTCAGAAACATTGAATGAAAAGTCCTAATGATAGTATATTCACATCGTTATCCGTAATGAAGGAGAACTAAAACCTATTTGCAGAATGTTCATTCTACTAAACTCATTTGAATTCAAATCTATTTGGACATCGTGTTATAAAAATTACGATCTATTATATATTTGTTAACAAAATTGCGATAATAAATAAATATATTAAAATGAATATTATATAAGCTACAATTTTGTTCAAATTTTAATATTAGTTAGATTCTCGAGTGTCCTAATGGTAAATGGGACCTATAGGTTATAAATAAATAAGTAAACAAATAGGTTCATAACTTAAAACTTAAATCATGACAAGAAGATGTCTTAATGAGTTCAGAATGTAACGACTATTTTAATTTAATCATTAAGGTTACAGGAGTTGAGTTCAAGCCGGTGGCTGGAAGCTAGGGGTCCTGGACCTTTTAGATAAGATTCCAGTCGTGCCAACTGAAAGAGAAACTAATGTGAGGGCGCATCTTCACGCAGCTGTCACAAGTATTCAATTAATTCCGTTAATTTAATTTTTACCAGCCTCGTGGCTGGCAGCCCTCAAGACCCTCGTGGCGCGGCGAGCAATTCCGATAAGAAGCTTAAAGTTGGCAAGTGCCTCTTTTGCGATCCCACTAATGCCGAAATGAACGGAATAACCCCAAAGCTGAAATTAATTGAAAATCCTTCAAGTGTAAAAAGTGTCGCCGAACATGCAAGACAAATTGCGGGGAGCTCTCGTCCTTAAGCAGTTCCACTAGAGAAATTCAAATCAAATTTTATGCACGGAACATTTCGAAATAAGACTTGTGAGGAATTTTCACAAGTCAAACAAGCCCTCGGCCCGTCCCCCGTCACCCGGAGTCTGACGGTGGTTCTGGGATGCCGGCGCGCACCTCTTCGCACTGCAGCTAGACTTGAAAGGAGCACGTATTTTGAGTCCTTCGCCCGCACCACAACCACTCTGCAGCGCAAATGTAATGCCAAGGAAAAAATCTTTGCGTTAAGATGCCATCTCTTATGCGAAAAGAAATTTCACTAGCAGAGGTTCACTCCAGGAAGCATCCAGCATCCAGCATCCAGGGAAAGGGATTCCCACTGGATGCAAAGGAACTTAATAACTGCGTTCACTCAGATATGAATATGTCGCGGTTTTAAGTGGATTGAGGATGTCCTCAGAGTTCGTTTCATTGTTTTTGCTTCACTGAGGCAGGGCGCCATTACAGTGGGCCGCAATATTCCGGCTCATCCTCCAGCCACATCCTTAAGATTTTAAAATTCTTCCTTAGCTGCGCTGCGGATAAAATCCAGCCGCACTCCACTCGAGACCTTAAATCGATTCTGCATCGCTAAAGAGGTGCAGTCAAAAACGTTAAGATGAGTTCGTTGGCATAAAAGGTGCGTGGTGAGGAGACCTTCGAATATCTTCTTTACATTGTTGCAGTCAAGATGATTTTGTTCTTTAAGACAATTTAATTTCTTTGTCAGATGCAATTCATCGCGAGGAAAAGCACTGTTTGACTATAGTGAAAGATAAGAAAAAGTTTTATTCGAGAGTACGCTAAACTTTATATTATAGGTACAATCAACATCCGTAAACACTAAGAACCCTTAAAATTTCTTTATACACATCTCTCACATCTACTTAACTTCGTCTTATAAATTTTTTGTTTTGTTTTAGTAATCAATTTTATTTCACAGTTTTAATTATATTAAGGGGGCACCTAGTGTAACAAGCCAAAAAAAACCTTTTTTGCGACATTTTATCTCCTATGACACAATAATTTTATCAAAGTTTATGCATGGTGCTGTTATAATATACATATTATAAAGTACCGTAGATGCGGGTTACTTTAGCTCTAGGGGGTAACTTTGGCTCAAAACAAAAAAAATATTGAATTTCCCACCTCTTCGTAGCCATGACAGTGACAGTAATGACACTAAACGATCTAGGTCGAGTCGGAAATGTTAGTTAGGTTTTACTGACGTCTTTTTGTAATTGGCTGCACGAATTTTTCCATAGTTAAAACTGTCATTTGAGCTTCAAACTTACCTGATGTGAATATTTACGTATTTCAGGTCAGAAAACTTTCTTGTGTAACAGAGGGCTGTAGAAAAGTTAGTTTTTGTTAATGTTTTGTTGAAAATTAAACGTTTTTTTGCGTCGGATGCTTCATCTGTTTATTTTCTATTATTTCAAAGGACTTAAATTGGCTCAATACTTGCTTAAGTATATAGGTTTTGTGCCCAAATCATCTGCAAGCCATAACCCTCCTCAAAGGACAACTTTGGCTCAAATTTAAAAATAATAAAAAATATATTTTTACAAACTGTTTGCTATAAAAAACATTATTACTGATTAGCTATTATCCTCATCTATCAAATGAAAACATTATAACACCTAGTAGTCTAACACAATCTATATATCAGAGCGATTTCTTAAGATATAAGAAAAAAGTAGCCAAAGTAACCCGCAACTGCGGTATTTAAAAAAAAAATTTGTTATATTCTTCACCTCTTTGAGAACCGGTTTCGTATTAGTCGTATAATATTCGAAAAATAATTTGAAGATCTTTATCATATTTTACAGGCTTATTATACATAAGATTTGGAACATTTTTAAGTACGAAAAAAAAAAATAAAAAAATAGATTTTTTCGACCCTCTACACTACATGGAAAAAAAAGTTGGGATAGTAAAAATCTTCCCAACCAATTTACGAACCTTTGCCATAAAATCCACAACATATATTGAAAAAGCAGCAGATCTCCTTAACAGTATAAGAAATAATGTCAACATTTTACGCTGGCCCTTAAATTTTAGTTAAAATCCCTGTATTTTTTTCACAAATGCTACCGAAATAATGCACTATCCCAAATTCCGTCGGAAAATGCAGGGCTATTTCTGAAAAAATTTTTTCCGTGTAGGCGTCCTCTTAAGCTCCGAAAAGAAGTTATTTAAAATTTCATTTATCATTAGTTAGTCAAAGTAGAAAAGCAACTCATTTCATATATGTATACTTAGAACATCGGCGATGCAACATAAGACTGTCTGAGGTAAGGAAAAATGGTTCTTAAAATATAAGTGGAAGCTAAAATCATTAAGAGTGACAATCCGCTCGTAATTAAGAAAAATGTATTTAAAGAAATCCTAAAGAAGATGAGAGTGCAAAAGGATCTGGCACATTTAAGTGACAAAATCTAAATGGGAAAGTGAAAACATTCAGGATATCTTTTAAACGAAATTAACTTGAATTTTTAATTTTCAAGAAAGTAGAAAACTGCACTTTATCTTAATTGAGTAACATTCCTAGAGAACCAAATTCTTTCAGAGTACGTTAAATACTTGTTTCAACAGTTCTTTTGTTAATATAATGACAGAGTGGACATTTTTATCTTTAAACAAAACTTATTGGATAAATATTGCATCGTTTGTGTTAGCACCATTAAAACGTAGGTAATAAAATAATAGTGTACCAGAGCATAAGTGTTAATAATGAAGATAAATATTGTAGCTCCAGCTCAAGCTATTAAGCAAGTTGTTTGGCATTTTGCTTGCTTTTATGTTTGTGTGGAGTCCAAGACCGTATTTAGGAGGATATTAAAGAACTTGATATTCCCGGAATTCTTTATCAGAAGGATAGTGAGGACGTAGTTCAAGTCAAAGTATATTATGTAAAATCAGTTAAAAATAAAACCATGCACAAATCCTTCTTATCTCCACAGGTGAAAGTAACAAAAATTTGTACATACTTGTTCATGGTGAATGTTATCCAAAAAAATGTAGCTAGGTATTATTTCATGGTTTAAAATTAGAAAACATTGAATCACCAAGATAAGACTGGATTAAACTAGAATTTTTTACCATTTCCATTTTGACTGATTGGTAATTTAGCCTTAAGCTATTGTAATTTGTTCATTAAAAGCAAACGTTAAGAACCAAAAAAAAATAGTAATAGTAATTTAATTTGTAACCTTTTCAATGCACAATTTCATGAGGAAATGTTCAAACTGACCAGTGTTAATTAATGTTTAGGCTTACTAATTTAGTCGTTCCAAATCGCTTTAGGGGCTCGGTTATCGAGAGTGTTAAAATAGCACAAATTTTTTGATTTGTAATTATGTTATTCAATAAATATATTATATATTAGGTATACATAGTAGTATAGTATAAGCAATTAACTGTCCACGAAAATCGCATTAAGAAAGTTATTAATATTCTAGTTTGAGCAGAGGGTGTGGATGAATTATATTACATACATATATATATATATATATATATATGTACATATGGTGTAGATATATAAATAAATGTATGGTCCATATACAGTCCCTGGCCAAAAAATTACAAACACTTATAAATTTCATCATTGCCTGCAATTCTCTTCATCATTTCTTCTTGTATACCTCTTTAGCCTATTAATGATTATTGGTCGGGTTTACCTAATTAGTTTACGGTTATAAAATGATGGGTTGATCCTTTTTCCAGGTTAAAAAAGTATAAAATTGCGATTGTTTCGTGTTAGAGGTGTCAGTTGTTCAAGTGCTTCAGGTTAATTAACTGTGTTATTTTTGTGTCTGATTTTAAAAATTTGTGTTAATTTGGTTGTGATTGTAAAGATTTTAGGAATTCAACATTGAATTGCTGTGTAAGTAGTCAAATTGCTGCATTTTGAGACATTATTACGGTACAAAAAGGCAAGATAATGAAAATTTGCATTTTTGTACAGATTTCATAATGGGACGTAATGCAGATAACCCCAATGAGGAAAAAAGTGCACTTGATGCATTACTTAGAACAGGGAATCACTCAATGAGAGAAATTTCTCATATTCAGGGAGTTTCGCCGTACTTAGTGCTTAAAATTTCGAAAAAAACGAGGGAAAATTCTTCGGTAACATCTTCAAAGCGGACAAACTGTGGACGAAAAAAAATAACTACGCCTCAAACAGAACGCAAGTTGGTGTCAATTGGTGCTGCAGACCACAGGCCACCTTTGTGGGAACTCAACAAAATGATCCATGATGTTGGCGTGGAAATTTCCCCGAACTTTGCGAAGGAGATTGATGGATGCCAACTTTCAATGCAGACGACCAGTAAAAAAGTCACGTTTAACAAACAGGATGAAGAAAGCGAGGCTGGCAATTGCTGCTAAATATTCACAATTCAGTGCAGAATACTGGAAAAAAATAAATATTGATATTCCTCCAGAATCCTTAAATTTAAAAGCATTAACTTCAATCTTTTATTTTTTTAATTATTTTTCAGGTAGCGTTTACAGACGAATAGTCGTTCCAATGCTTTACAGACGCCGGTGAATGTGTGAGAAGACGCTTGGGAGAGAAGTTTCATTCGTCGTGGTCTCAGAAAACCATCAAGCATCCACCATCTGTAATGGTATGGGGAGCAATTACTGTTAACGGACCAGGACCACTTTATTTCGTCGAGGGGACCATGAAACAGGACCAATATAAAAAAGTTTTGGAGATCGTGGCGCTACCATATTTTGATTAAATCGGCTTTTGGACATCTTCATTTATCTTTATGCAAGATGGGGCCCCATGCCACACCGCGAAATCTGTAAAAAATTTCATTCTGATAAAAAAATTCCATTTCTGCCATGGCCAGGAAATTCACCCGTTTTAAAACCCACAGAAAATGTGTGGCATGAACTTAAAAGGCTCGTTTACTAAGAAAATAATACTAATCGCCGAATTTTGGTCCAAAACTTTAAAAAAATATGGCATGAGGCGCCTGAGATAAAAAATTCTATCAAAGCTTGCATAGAGATCATGCCAAGAAAAATAGAAGCATTCAAATCAGTAAAGCATGGCAACACTAAATATTAATTAATATTATTATTATTATTGAGGTCACTTCCCTAATGAACTGTTCTTTGATGTTATATATAAATTTTTGATAAATATATAAGATTTTCTACTGAAAAATGTAATTCAATAAAAACTTTATAAAATTTTCAAAGTGTTTGTAATTTTTTGGCCAGGGACTGTACATAAGTGGGGAGCGATATACATTATTACCAGTATTCAACAGTGTATGTACCTACCTAAAATAAAAAATGTATTACACTATTGCTGAGCAGAGCTTCTTACAACCCACTGGTCAAAGGACAAATAATATAGAAGTCTGAAAGAATGATAAGTAAAATGGCATTCATGCATCAAGCTTCAGAATTACATTTTATTTGATAAAATGCGGATCGGTCCAGGGAGATAAAAAATTATTGACACCCGGTCGGGCACATTGTTTTATTCAAACGACGCATTTTAGCTGACCGATGAAAGGAGAAATTCTCTGTCAAATCAGTGGCATACCTTCGGCGGAAGCAATTGCCAGAATGATTGCAACTTGACGTCGGGTGTTCTTCCGCAGTTTTCATTAAATAAATTTTCGGAGAAAATCTAGCTACTTGCGGCGAGATAGCAGCCGCGCTTTTGTTCACCTTTTATTACAACCCCTTGTCACCCTTTATTTTCGCTTTTATCTGGGAATTTTCTTATCTGTTTTCCAGTACTTGCTCGGGTTGACGGAGTATCAGGAAAGGCGACGGCAGGAAGGCAGAACGAGTCTTGCAGAGATTCCCTTTTGTGGCTGAGGAAGCGCGTTCGGTCCCAGCGGAGCGCCCCAACTGCGCCCCATCCGCGGCCCCGCAGTCCCCGCGAATATATACCTCTCCGAAGACCCACAATGATGGAATTTTTATTTTCATGAAAAACATTGCTCACAAAAGTATTTCCATCAAGGCACAATATTTAACGCCCGGGCTTTGCCTTTTATTTGCGCCTCGTTCTATTTTTATCTACGGCGGCATTAAGCGCCGAAGGAATGGCCGTAAAAGTGGCTCTTCGAGGAATTGCTTGCGTAACAATACGAAGCGGGACAATGATAATAGACGGAAGGGATACTGCCGCCATTTATAAGGCTGCAATTTACTTTTATTCTGGCCATTCCAGGGCCGCGCTCCCCGGCTCTTGTTTGTTTCGAAAATCCCAATAGGCTCCTGGCGGCGGCCGCCCCAAAAACGAGGAAACTGTTGACCTCCCCAAATTGAATGAACGAACTTAATCGGACGCATATCCCGCCCCGAACCCATAATAAATTTCGGGGGCTCGAGGCTTAGCAAATTACCGCGCCGCCGTTTTATGCGAGGACCTAGGGGTCCGCGTTTTTAATTACGGAAGGGTTTCGCCAGTGGACAGTTTTATGCTTCTCCGGCGTCCTCCGTTTCCGGTTGAGAAAACTTGAGCCGTTCAAAAATTCACCTCGAGGACTGAAAATAATTGCTTTCTCGAATTTAAACCGAAACGATCACATTCGCCAGTACCTGGAACAATTTTCGATTAGTCGTTTGTTTTTTATGTACAAAATAACAAGATTTTATTTAGGTAGTCAATGTTGTAAATATAATACACAATGTTTTACTCCTATTTACTTATGACGAAAAACAAACCAGAAAAAAAAACAACCACATTTAAAAATAGATAATACAAACAAAAGGTCAAGGCATATATGTTACATATGCAAATGCAACAGTTTTGTAGAGAATTCGAAACGCGTAAAGTGCGTCTTATATGCGTTTTAAGGGGCTAGGTATAGTTAGAATTTTCAAGAAATCGATGTTTTTTTACATTTTCTTGAAGTATGAAACCTTGAAAATATTTTCCGACAATTTCAAGTCAATCCGATAAATAAAACTTTAACGCGTTTTTCTCGAAACTATAATATGTTTTCAAAGCCGGTGACAACTATAATTCAAAAACTACTAGACGGATTTGGATGATATTAATACAAACTTGCCCTTGATTGAAGAATTTTGATTTTCTCCAATAACTTCAAAAAAATCACTTGAAAATCAGTGATTTTATTTTGAGAAGTCGCCATTTTCACGATTTAACTATTGAATTAACGATTCCCTTGATTCGATTTATTTCAGATGAACCAGTAAGATACTGTGTTTATAATGGCAAAACACTAGTTCCGGAACGGGGTCTAACAAAGATAGCCATAACTTTTTTAAAAATTAATTTTTTTTCAAATGTTTGTAAAATTAAGTGAAAGTATGATGTAACAACTATACATAATTAGTTTTGTAAAATAAATTTAATCACCGCAAAAAAAAAATTATTTAATAGTCATTTTTTCACCTCTCTGGCTAGATCCAATTCCTTAAATACTAAATTAGAATTAGTAAAGAGGATTTCAGATTTAACATACCGTCAAAAATTAAAGTAATGTAAAAAAAAATATATGAAATTTTAAATGTAAAATAGGTAAGGATAAAGTTTAGAATATTTGCATTTAGATGCAAAGTTAGCAATTTTAAAACACAAAAAAAAAAAAAATAATAATAATAATACTTCTTCGATGGCTGCCGACTTCACACATTTTAAAGGTAGTCTTACTTTACAATAACCTATTAATATTTGTTTGATTAGATAACTAGTTGAAAATAAAATGTTAAAAACAATTAATTTTCTATACCTACTATGTATGTGTCCATAGATAGACGTGACGTGACCCCTTAAAGAGACGCTTAAATAAATAATTTGTGGAAGAATTCTGATTCTTGGTAAAAGATAGACATTTGTCGGATATTGTGTGTTTGAATAGGCCTTTCAGCTGATAGTGTATTATTCCAAAATATATAAGAATTAATTTGGTAGTCAAATAGTCATCGCTAAATTTGATGCTATTATGAATTTTCGAGTAATTTTAGTCTTTATTGATTTCACTAATCCTTAACTATATGTATATGTATATATAAAATCAGTTATTAAAATGTTTTGTAACTTATTTCTAACGAACTACATATCTTATTCTATGAGTGTAACAGCTTCATTTCCAGTCAGATGAACTTGTGAAGGTATTCTTCCGAAAGAATATCAAAGAAGGTTTTTGTATTTGCAAGTTTTCAATTTTTTGGTTTGTATAGCTAACCTTTTGTGTAGGTTTAGTGTAGGTTTGATGTCAAACTTTTACTGTATTTATGTCACCATGTTCGAACTCATAACCGTTAGTGTCGCTGGATGAAATGCATTAGGCAAATATGTGTGATGTGTGATTTGCGACGTGTGTGCGATGTGTGCCGGGTCGGCTCACTTCCCGCCGGTGCAGTGATGGCAGTTTACGCGGGTGTGCACTTCAAAATGATTTAGTTCGATTCACTGGCGACAAACATCGACCCGCACGGAGTGCACCTCAGAGTCATTATCCTTGAACGCCATCACGGTGACGTCGACGGGTAGGATAGGGTCCCCGGGGGCCCGAGCGAGCGGCCCGAGCAATGGATTGAAAAGCGCAGAGAGCTCTTAACACCCGCGCCCCATTCGCAGCATTTTATTAGAGTGTAAATTTGAAAATTTATAGCGACGTGAAAGATTAATTGGCTCCCCCGAACATTCATTCGATTTCCCATAAGAATACCTGGCCACGTCTCGCAGCCAGTGAATATATGCGCCGGGAGCGGATATGAATAAATCAAAGACCGTCATCCATCATAATCGGAGTTGTAGTGGCACCAATCAGGAACACCTTGCCCTCTCGCACCGCTAATCCGGGCCGGGCGGGAAGCGCTTAAGCCCGGTATGCTGCGGGTTGCGGCCCCGGTGTCAAGGATGCCGGGCAGGCTCCCAGGGATTTTTTCGCTGGTTGCCATTTCTTTTTTTTTTCTTTCCCAACCGGAGCCACCGAAAAGGTGCCACAATAAATTACGTCACTTTTATTATATGGCACATACATTATGACCGCATTATAACGGTGTTACTAAATTATTCAAAGTGGAAGGCGCGAGAGACAGCCCCACATCCATCCCCGGCCGCAAAGGGTGCTCCAGGGCGGCCCCACATCCAGTCGAGCGAGAAAGGGCGACCGATCGCAAAGCACCCGGCCGGGGCCGACCCAACCGAGCGCGAACGAGAAAAATCCAAACAAACAAATTTATGAGTGTGTTCTCGTTGTATCCTGTGTCGTTATGAATTTATTATTTCAATGCCACATTACGCTGTGCCACGAATATTTTTTTTTTATATATTTTTTATTTTGTTGCGGCACGGGTGCTCCCCGCCTACATGGGGCCCAAACCCGGCGCCTGTGTACAGCGAGTGGAACGCTTTTTGCAACTTTAGTCGGAAGCGTGTCGACATCCTTTTTGTCAGGCGAACAGAATCTCTTACTTAACCGGGAGATGGCACGGCCTGTCAGCGGAGCCCGAGCCCGCAGCGGCAGGCGATGATGGTGCGGCGGCGGCGAGGTGATAGCGCACAGACGGACGAAGGAGCCCTAGTGCTCCGCCCGGAGGATGAGATGATGCAAGACCAGGGCCCGCCGGTGATGATGGGGCCATCCTGCACCGGGAACCAGCCACCAGCCACCTCTAACTCCTCCGTAATGACGATGGATGACACCGAAAAGGATGTAGTTCCAGGGGATGATTTAATGCCTGGATGTGCATATAAATGGCATCGTTTTATGGCAACGAATGGGATGAAGTATTGTTCTCTATTAAGGGGTGCATTCTGATTAGAAGACGACGCAAATGAAAACATGTTTGATGTCAGCATAAGGAATTTACATTAAGCGAGGAGGATGCATGCAACTCCTGCATATGGTGCTTGCGGGAATTGGTTGACGCATTTTGTCATGTCGGCCCGGAATTAATGTACCACGAAATCACTGGAGGGTGGCTGGCTCGGAGTCATCGAGCGTAAACTCCTTTTATTGTGCCCGAGCTAATTAACTAATTAATTAAGTGCGTTTTCTGCTTCAAATGCGGGGAGTCGGTGAACTCTGGCGCACCCTGTGCCATTGCACATCTGGCAGACGATGGAGCTGCACTGCACCTAAATCCTGAAGACAACCAGCAGCGACATTAGCGCTGGATAGATTGCCTTTAGCTCTCGAGACATTTCCATAAATGGACTTTCCTCATACTTTATTTTGTGGGAAAAAATCCCGACTGGTTTTGCTGGTTCTGGCTAATGCAACGGGTGGCATTTTGCATAGTAAGGATTTGCTCAAAGTCACTAAGTAGTCTAGAAGGACTATCCCATTATAATCGTTTTTGGAGTACTATCTGAATATTCTTTTTGCACTACGGCCAGACTGATGAAAAAAAGCGGAATGTAGAATTTATAGGGAGTGGATTGAATCCCATCCTCACATTGTGTGTAAGCTAAATAAATTTCGACTATTGTGATGTTCGTATATGTAAAATTATAATATAAGGGAAGTACGAATAGCTCGAAAAAATTTAATATTTTGGAGATAAAGATCACATTTTATACATATATATATGTAAAATATTCAAAAACAAATTATTGGAAAATTCTATTGAGTAACAAAGTTACAAAAGGCTAGGTTTACCTCGTCAAAACTAAATTATTTATCTATAGTATATTGGATCATTTTTAGTTTAGGAGAGAAGGTTGCTCGAAAAAAATGCTGAATTCGAAATAACAGACCCCTTTACGTATAGGATTATATTTAAAATAAAACTATTCTCCCGCTGGAGTGGTGAAATATTAAAATTTATAGTTTATACAAATTTACCTACATCTAATTTCTATATTCCGTGTTGTATTAACGTCAAAAATTTTGTTTATCTTAAAAAAGTATTATAGTAGTTCTAATTCGTTTTCTATGATTTTTTATTTTATTTTTATTAATATTTATAATCCTCATACTATTAAAACGTGAATGCTGATCTCATTAAAAATTGTTCGCTGTTGTTTGATAGTTCTTTAATTCTCTATATGTTATAATATGGTATGAGTAAAGTTTTCTACTTCTTTTCTATCAATTTGATTTTTATAATATAGTACTCTTGTCATGATCCCGAAAAGTTCAGATATAAATCTATTTGAAATTACTTGTCTCATCTTGAATGTATCATAAAGCGTAACATTATGGGAAGGTATACAATGTAAATTTTAACTTTACCTATAACTTCACAACTTTCTAGTAGCAAGAGATCAGATATTTCTACTAATTTTCATTGATTTTTCTGTAGCTCGAAATGAATGCATATAAAAAGTTTCTATCTTCATAATCCTAGAAATATTCTGTCGTGTTAAAAATCTTGTCTTATTTCATTGTAAAACATGTTAACTGGCTTAATTGCTTCATTTGTTGTATTTATTTGGCAAACTGAAATATTTGGTTGGAAGTGAAATGTTCGATTCCTTGAGTAAAACCTTTGCCGCAAACACCTGGAGGGTGTTCCTCCCTCGCACCGGAGATAAATGTCATGCGGCAGGTGTGGACAGCTATTTTTCTGAGAAATTTGCTGCAATCATTAAAGCAATGCTCGCTATCGGCGAAAAGCAATCAAAGTCGTAGAGCGATTCCTCTTCGGTCCTCTAATAAGGCTAAATTGAACTTCTTCAGTTATTGAATTCCATTTCCAATCATAGAATCAATTGGTCAATTCTGCAGCCCCCGGGGCGCTCAATATTTCTTATCTAGCCGCTGCTGGAGCCGAGTGGCCTCCACCAGAAGACGGTGTGTGTGGAAATCAAAATTGATTGAGTTCTTCTCCCTTTTTTATGGCGGGATATTGCTTCCGCTCTCGGAATCCGTGGCAAATTAAGTAGTTTAAATGCAATTTATTAAATCGAAAAAAAAATCCTCGAGTTGCCGGGTCCCATCATGTGGGTGGTTGTCGGCACCTGGATTTCGAAACTTCCGGGACAACTGGTCGCTGGCATTCGGGGCTCAAAGTTTCCTCAAAGATATAAAGGAATCACCCGGGCGAACAGGACACTTGTGTGATTAGGGTTCATTCCTCCCCCGAGCCTCCAATTGGCCTCTTTAGACCGTTTACAATGGTTTCCCACACCCGGAGACCGGCCAGTCAACATGGAACGCAGAAAAAATAACTTCGGTCGTAAATAAGTAACCGAGGATTGATCGACCGACGGCCAGGTAAAGTGGCCGCCGACAGACTGTTTACATTTCCCATAGACCAAGTGTCATTAAGTCTAATGGTATCATGCAAGGCTCCGTCGAGCGGACGGGGCGCGGAGAGGCGCCTCCGATATTTATTTCAGAGTGGACAGACGGAGGAATTCCGGGGCGCACGGAGGAAAGGATTCTACTGTGGACAGGGAAAAGTCCCATGTCGGGTTCCGCCGCGTTTCCTCGCCGCCAGGTGCATGCGGAAGGCAGACTCACCTCATTGACAATCGGGCACAAAAAACTCCCAGCGAAAATGATAGGGCTCGTTATGTTGGGAACAGACCGCCGGCTGGGGCTCCTGTCATCCCCTTTTTGGCACTGCCGGGACTCCCACCCCTATCGATTACCTTGCAACTTCTGTGGAGCCTTGTGCTGCGGTGTTTGGGGCAAATCAGACGGTGGCATGCCGAGCAACAACTTAAGGCAAAGGTGCATCCAATAGACCCACCAACCTCAGCCTTATGCCTTTAAAATGCTTCAATTTGTTTCACATACACAGTGAGGTACAAATATATATGTATGTGCATAGAAAATTCATACTATAACATATTTAATAAAAATATGTGTAGTTTTTACCAGCTTAGGTCGAGAATAACAACCTTTTTTAACACGCTTTTATTGGCTTCACGTGTAACATAGTAAGCAAATTGTACAACTCGCTTTTCACCTACCTCTAATTTTCGTATCGACTTGAAAATTTGCTATCTTATTACAGTACAATAATATGATACTAATTTGAAGCTTTAGAAACTGCTATAGTTTTTTATTATTTTCAGGTAGGCACTAAATTAATTTTGAAATCGTAAAATTCAATTAGTATGCTTGTTTGTTTGTAGTGGCTTAGTCTTTAATGTTTAAATAGGAACATCTTTTTTTTATATATCAAGGAATAGGTGTATGTATACTAATTTTGTGTACAAAGGCATTTATGCTTCTTGGAGGAGCATTTAGTAAATTTAACTTTACTGTGAATAAATAAATTATTAATAATACTTACCAGCGTTTAAACCTTAAAACACAAAAGAAGAATTTATTATAAAAGTGGCACTTGTCAAGAATAATTAAGTATTTACATGTGTATATGTAGTTTCAAAGTTTTCCCTTTTATTTATTTGTTGCAATAAAGTAGTTTTTTCAATTTACCTGTTAATATTTAATGAAATTGAGCCCTGATTTTCGTTCATCTACGCATGTCGCATATGTTGTATTACGTCTCACAATTCCCAATACGAGATACGGCACAACAACTGATGTGTTCCTTGAAAGATAAATTGAAAAAATAAAGTGTAAATATTTCAGTTAACATGAATTATTGATATCTTTTATAGACTTTACAACTCAAAGGGAAGACGAGATTAATAATTAAATTGAAGAACGTATTTATTCTATAATTATTACGAATAATGTGTATTTTATATAGCGTACGTGTCTTACTTCCTTCTTTCGACTAATAACAAAAATGATGAACTTCAATTAAATTTTTTCTGTAGATTACGATTCTAAACGTTTTCTAAGCTTCAAATTTTTAGGGTAAACAGGGTACCTACAACAGAAAAATGGTATCTAAGGTGCTTTTGAATTCATTTTCAAAAATTTTAACATCATTATATGAAATGTTAATTAGATTCAAATAAGACCTTAATCATAAAATATTACTATAAGATACGAAATGGTTTGAAGTTTAACGGAGACAATTCTGACGATTCTGTTGATCTTAAAATAACGTGAACAAAATTATCAGTGTACCTAATTAAGCAAGCAAAATTATATCCATAATTTTTTTTTTAGTTAAATTTTTTTCTGGCACTTTCAGTACCTAATTATACATATAAATAGAATGGCTACTAGTGTAACATAAAATATATTTTTAAAATGTTTTGATATCTATATATTTGAGAGATGATTTCTTAGCCCCCAGCCTTAAGCTTTAAAACTGAATTTTTAAATTTGCGTTAAAGACTTGGGAATTTTTCCACACTTGCAAAAGTAATTGAACCCAGACAAGGCTTTGGCATTTAGACAAGAAAAGATGCATCCTTTGCTTCGGTGCTGACAATGGAGCGCCCCATGCACATTTGTCCCACATTCGGCGGGTGGGTCCCTGCTCCTGCTCCTGTTCAAAGGCGTGACATCGAGAAGCAGCCTCTTGAAGTTGACTCGAATTCCTTTGTAGTCGATTTTATCCACGGCGAATGGTGCTAGTGCCATGGATCGAACTTGCCGACAGGTTCCTGTTTTTGTTTCCGCGGGTCCCAATCAATTTCCCTGAAGGGAAAAACTCAATTCCTGCTCAGATTCCCCGCCAGCGGAGCACTTTCAAATAAAAAAATCATCTTAGCCACGCAGTGTTTTTTCGGAATCGGAAGGAATCTGTAGCCTGGCTGCAAAAACACCAACAATCTGAAAATATGTTGAATTTCCAAATGCCGCAATCAAATTACTCAGATTTCCGTTGGCTCCCCCTCGACGCCTTCCGCGCCGGATTCGAGGAATGCGAGGTGCTGATGTCGAGGAATTCGCGGTGTTTACCTTTTACGGGACGCAGCCCCGCACATTTAAGGGAAATAAATCGGGGAGCGTTTGATCCAATTTTAAGCAGTGCGGGGGTGATTGAGTAACAAATAATCGCGAGGACCGCTGTATTTTCCTGTGTGGAAGATTACCATAAAATTAAAAAACTTTCACGTTGCCGCCATCTGGCTTTGGTTTCCCGCAGCAGGAGCACCATCGCTTTTCGGGGGCCCCCCAACTGCAAAAACACAAGCGGATTTGATTGAAAAACGATTCTCCTCGAGAGCGCCATGGGGCCAGTCACCTCCCGAACCTCAGATGCTCCTCCTTTAATTCCACCAATCTGGGCTCTGGCATTCCTCAGAAGGAGCCGAACTAAAATGATAAGATCTTGAAATTCCGTGGCTTTTTCGCCCAAGTTGTGCGGGTGGGGCGGTGGATGTCGGGCCCGGAGCGCCTCCGCCCCCCGGCCCCAGGCGCTCCGCATCTCACATGACTGACACGTATAAAGTATCTGTTAAGTAACTCTTATTATATTATTTGTGGCAGAGGATTATGGATGATACGGCCTCCGGTAATCGCTTCTGCACCCGCTCCAGCCCCACCCGGGGGATGAGGGGCCCGGCGCGTGAGGTGGCGCGGCACCTCGTGTGGCTGGCGGGGGCTCGGTGGAACAATGGGGTCCTCGGGGCTCCCCGATTTTGCTGGGCGAATGTTTTTAGTATTCAGAGCGCCATTTCAGCGTTTCTTTTCATCGTCCGTTTTTATTTTTCACAATTTTTCTTCACTTTCACCTTCCCCGTGAGGGCCTAGCGGTGGCGGGCGGGCACCCGGCGTTCCGGCGGGGGGAAAGATGAAGCCGAGGAGTTGGATTTTCTTTCCCGGATTATAATCTGCCTGGCGAGGCGAGGAAGGACGTTTTGATGCTGAAGATGAATAACTGTCTCCTGAGAGTTGACAGAGTGAAGTGGCGAAATGCTTAGGTTTCGAATGTTTTCTGGGTAATGGACTTCTTATTCAAGGAGTGTCCTACATAATCATTTTACGTCAAATCCACGGTGCTCCTGTAATATGACAGCTGCTAGCGAAATGGATCTAATTCGCTTGGGAAGGCTCGGCGCTGAACGCGGCCAGTGGGTCGCTTCGTCGGCACCACCGCCTCTACCACCAGCACCAACAGCAGCAGCGTCAGGTCACTCGCGGGGGTGTGGCGGGTCGGCCAGACCCATCAATGGTCGACTTTATTCGAAAGATCGATTTCGTCCGCAGATCCCAGAAGGAAGTCGGGAGGAGAAGAAGCCGCGAGAAGTGCACTCCCGGCTGCTCCCTGGGAAGCGCGAAGCCATAGAGCCGCGGCTAATCCCATTGTCCCGGTGTCACGGGCAACAGCCGAGCTGTTGGGAAGCAGCTGGGAAACACGCTCAGGTTGACACCGCCCCGGGCGGAAACCGACAGCCACGCAGCGGCTACACCTCGCGATTTGGAGAAATACTTCCACCGGATGTCGTATCGATGTAACAGCGATACCACGGCGGCCGGGGCCCGCGCCCTCACCTGCAGTAAGTGACAAATGCATCGGTCGTCGCCGCGACGCCGCCGGGGCGAACGGGGGCCCCTTGAAACCAAAGACAGCTTAAGTGGCGCGGTGCTTTCTTATTAACGCGCCGGGCCTGGGACCGATCGCGCGATACGACCGAAGCCGTTGGACCCCGCGACTCAACAATTGCGCCGTGCCGTCTGCTGCAGCGCAAATCAAAGTATCGAATTTCGACTTCCGCCGACGGCCTCTTCCTCCGGCTCGGTGATAAGTGGCACGCGGTGTCGGATCGTGTTCCTGGGCTCGGCCACCGCTTTTTGCGGGCTCGAATTCACGTAATTACACCGGTGCATGCTTCGGGACGTTTGAAGGACTCTTGGGGTCCCGACGGCATCGTAATGTGGGCTTTATTAGGCAATAATGCAACAAAAGACAGACAACTTCAATAAAAGACACTTTCGCGAATAATAATCAGATTAGGGTTCTTCAATCATTTCCCTTATTAGTGCTGAAACATGAAGGACATGAGACAATAGCCCATCATTTATTTAAACGAATGAATATAGGTATTCATTGAGAGCAAAACGTATACAAAATCATTAAAAAACCACGTATAAATTGAATAAAATAAAACTAGGTACATATTTTATACTTTGAATGTCTTAAGTTTTTTTTTTTTAAATTATCTTACTTAGAAATGTATAAGTATTTCAGCTGACAAAGCTATCTTGAAATCTGAATAACTACCACGATAGTATTTGAATCATTCAAAGTATAAAATATTTATTTTTATTTAATTAACAAAAATTTCATAGAACATCGACGGAGCATTTACTTTGAATCACGTATATATGTACCTATATCGATTTATTGCACTGAGTATTAAATTAGAAATTACAAAATGTTCTCGTATATAGCATTACATGATCTTTAATAAAAATTTCTTCGTTAATTTAGAAAAATATCGCTTAGTCATCTCAAAGTACGACTTCTGACGTTAAATCAATAACATAGCAACCCTATAAAACACTAATTAAGCCATTCACAAATATATGTTATTAATTACTCTGGTTTACAATAAGTTTGTTGCTAAACAAGTGATAAATCATTTCTATAGGTTTTGTTCCGTAATTCATAAACGTAGGTAAATATTGTAAATCTCCCCAATCATGCCAATTTTTGGAAAAAGTAAGTTTGAAGAGTACAATACAAAGTAAGTACATAAAATTTTGAACATTTTATAAACCTTCTTGCAAAATTGCAGATTATTTATTGTATTTTAATACATATACACCAGTCCCTCGATTTGCACGGTACTCGAATTACACGATTTCGCTTTTACACGGTTTTTAAATCACAAAAAACAAAATTTTATATTGTCTTATTCTGATAGTTTTGCATTATGCCATTTATCAGTATCATATTAATGAACGTACTCTTTTAAAAGCTCGTTCAAAGTTACCAAATGCACCCTTTTCCAAAACTTCAATCGAAAAAGAAGAAACCAAAGTAATTTTTTCTGATTGAATTCTAATAACAGATGAATAAAGGCAGTTTGTTAATTTTAAAAATTTATTTCGTAATATTGCTTTAACTTTATTAGAGAAAAGAAAACCCGAGGAAAGGAAAACAATGTTTGAATCCTTCTATTGTTTTTATTTGTACAGAATATTGTCATTTTTATTAGGTTGTTTATTGTTTTTAATTGAAAGGAATATTGTTAATTAATGTTTACGTTTTGAAATTGAATGAACCAATCCCCTTTTTATTCTTCAATCCTTATCTCATTTACACGATTATAATGAACACTAGACTATTCTTTGTCTTCTTTAGTTCGATTTACAGGGTTTTCAGGTTAATTGAACATATCCCTCTACTTTTTATGAACTCTGTGTCTCGTTTTACACGGTTTCGTTTTGCACGATTTTTACAAGAACGTATCTACCGTGTAAATCGAGGGACGAGTGTATATATGTAGCTCGAATAAAAGTTAGAATCTTTAGCTATTATATTAAAATACTAAACTTTCAAACTAAAAACGACATTTGAGATATGATTCTGCAGATAGGTTCGAAGGCGGAATTTCATGAAAAATTATTTTCAGATAAATAACACAAAAGCTAAAATTAATATATGTGTAGAATTGTAACCTCTATAACCTCTTTACTATAGTACAATTTTGAAAATCCATTTGGATGAAAGCGGTGCAATACATTTTTCATAACATCCAATAAAATTTGTATATTCTGGATCTAAGCATAATTATATTGTCGTTTTACGTAAAATATCGAAAATGTCCAAAAACGCTGTTGACTATCTTAGAAACAGATAAACTGCAAATCGTTGTCCCTGCGTAAAACTACAAAAACAGGTAAATAATTCGAACGAATGTATGCGCGCTCACGCTGGGAATATTGAGGTTGTTCCAAACAACAAAGACTTCGATTAAAGTTCAAGATTTGATTTATTTCAACGATTCCAAATTACAATTAGTGATTTCGAAAAAAGCGATAAAGTTGTTAACTATTCCGATGTCGAACGTGAAGTGAAGTTCTAACTAGCCGTTACAACTTCCTTTCCCCTTAGTTTCGGTAGAACTTTCTGGCTAGAATTCCATATTTGGGAATTTCTCCTAACTCATAACTGCTTTCTCCATATGTGTACTATCCATACATAGAGAGAAAAGCGGAGCTTTCCCCTAACTAGCATAGTTTGTTCCGCCTACTAGTTATCAATTAATCTACTACCTAATCTAGTACATTTAAGTATAAGAGTTCGAGTGTCGATCTAACTTGACTTGTGACAGTTTAACGTGATGTTTGTAAACAAATCATGGTAAGTAAGTTTTTGCGTTAATATGTATAATGAATCCTAATTACACTATGTTTTTCGAATTTATTATATTTTTAGTTAAGATACTGTCGATGGTGCTGACGAGGTCAACCTCCACGTTAACCAGGACTGACGTCAGATAAGTATATTTGGTACTATTTGGAAGTGTTGATACTTTGTGTGGTTTTCATTCCAGGTAGGTGACGACGAAACATTCTCCCGGCCTTGGCATCATTGTGGCAACATAAGATGTCAACATATTGTGGCCTGAAAATGAATAATTGGGAGAAAATGGAAGGGGTTATAGTGCCCCTGACTCACTCTTAGGATGTTCAGGATGTGGACAATACGAGGGATGGGTAAATTTCCATTAGTATCTGATCGTCAATGAAAGTCATGAAAGAAATAGTCGGTTACATATTATTCGTATCAGGAGTTCGAGCCGAAATCGGTAACACACAAATTTTCGCGATCGGTCTTTTTATTGTCGAATTTTTCGTTTTTAACGTGACGACGCGCACGAGACCATCTGATCCTGGATGCAGTTGCATGATTCGCCCTAAAGCCCATCTACATGGTGGCAGGTCTTCGTGCTTTATCAGTACTAAATCTCCAAGCTGCACATTATCGGATTTGGTTGCCCACTTTGGTCGTTGTTGCAGACGACTTAAATATTCGGTACTCCATCTTTTCCAAAAGCTTTGGTATAAATTTTGCAGCATCTGCCATCTATCCAGTCGGTTGATGTGCAAATCTAGCAATGTTGGTTCTGGTGGAGTTACAAGTGTGTCGCCAATTAAAAAGTGCGCCGGGGTTAGCGGATTCAAGTCTGAAGGATCACTACTTCGTTCACACAGCGGACGCGAATTTAGACAAGCTTCAATTTGAGTGAGCACTGTGCTAAATTCCTCATAGGTCAATGTGTGACTTCCTAATATCCGTTTCAGATGATATTTTGTTGAGCGAACCCCTGATTCCCATAACCCGCCAAAGTGAGGTGAAGCTGGGGGAATAAAATTAAATTTAACTCCTTCTGCTTCAATAGCTTGTGCGATGTCAGCGTCCAACTTTTGATTCATTTGATGTTTCAGCTCTTGTAGGGCTTTGCTGGCACCCACAAAGTTAGTGCCGCAATCGCAATACACTTCGCTGCAGTTTCCTCGTCTTGCACAAAATCTTCTGAAAGCTGCGATGAAACCGTCCGTGCTCAGGTCAGTGACTAGTTCCAAATGAATCGCTTTAATCGCCATGCACACGAAGACTGCTATATAAGCTTTGTATTTTTTCGGATTGCGACCTTTGTGAGTTTTAAGCTCGAACGGGCCACAATAGTCCAGTCCTGTGTGAGCAAATGGGCGATTGGGTCTAACTCGCGCCATAGGCAAATTTCCCATTAATTGTGTTCGTGCGTTCACTTTATATCGATAGCATACGACACATTTATGCACATGCTGCCTAATAGTGTTCCTCGCATTCAATAGCCAATAATGTTTTCCCAAGCTATTCATCATTAATTGTAGACCCCCATGCAACGTCTGCTTATGAATTTTGTCGATGACGAGAGTTGTGAGGTGGCACTTATCGGGAAGAATTATTGGATGCCTTTCACTGTAAGGTAGATCCGCGTACTTTAAACGACCTCCAACTCTCATCAATCCATCATTTTCGTCGAAGATAGGATTTAATTTAAGTAGTCGACTTTTCCTCGCAACCGGGAGGTGTTGCTGCAAAAGTTTTAATTCCTCCGAGAAATATCGAGCTTGAATTTTTCTCAACCATACTACGAGTGCTTCTTTGATTTCGGCTGATTTAAGATAACCACTTGATCGCTTTTCATGTGTTGCTTTTGAATTTCGAATGAATCGTAGGCAGTATGCCGTGATCCTCATTAATTTATCAAGTGACGAATATTGTTTATCCATGTCAGTTTCGATTTCCACATGTATGTGATGTGCTGCAGTCTTTCGAATTTCCAAATTCGTTGAAGTGGTTTTAGTTTTATTAGGCCAGAAAACTTTAGGTTTCTTCAGCCAGTCCGGTCCGTTCCACCACAAATGGTGACGGAGCAACTCCGCTGGGTGTAATCCTCTGGATGCGCAATCAGCGGGATTTTCCTTTGTCGGTACATGGGACCAGACATTTTCTCCTAACAACTCATGAATCTGGGAGACTCTGTTAGCGATGAAAGTCTTCCATTTGCTTGGGTGGGATTTTAACCAAGCAATCACTATTTCCGAATCTGTCCAAGCATAAATGGGTATATTTTCAAATTTCATTGCTTGCAGCACATATCGGATCAATTTGGTGAGCAGGAGAGCAGCGCAGAGTTCGAGTCGTGGGAGAGACACTGTTTTTAAGGGTTTTACCTTTGTTTTTGCTGCGAGCAAGCTTACAGTTCTCTCTCCTGATTTGCTAATGGTACAAACATAAACCACTGCGGCATACGCTTCTTGAGAAGCATCAGAGAATCCGTGAATTTCGATTTTGTGACTAGATTTCAAATAATGAATCCATCTCTGGAGTCGTAGCTTCTCGATGGTTGTTATGCTATTTCTATATTTGCACCATTCCCTTTCGAGTTCGGGATCTAAGTTTTCATCCCATCCTAATCCAGCTAACCAAAGTTTTTGCATAAACATTTTTGCTATGATCAAAACGGGAGCTATCCATCCTAAGGGATCAAAGAGTTTTGATATCTCGGAGAGAATAATTCTTTTTGTCCAAGCTTGAGGTTCTTTGTTGAGAGATACAGAATATACGAAACAGTCATTTGCTGGATTCCAGTGTAAGCCAAGTGTTCGAACTGTTTCTTCACCCTGAACGTTAAGCGGTAAATTGGTTTCTCTGTAATTTAATGATACAGCGTTCATAATTGTCTCAGAATTCGATGTCCACTTTCTCAACGAAAATCCACCAGCTTCCATTAGTTGAATAAGTTGCTTCTGTGCTTCTAAAGCCGATTCGACGTCATCTGTTCCCGAAAGAAGGTCGTCAACATAAAAGTCGTTCAGTGTTATGTTGGCAGCGATAGGGAATCGATGTTGTTCGTCTTTTGCGAGTTGTTGTAGTGGTTTTGTCGCCAGATAAGGAGCGCTCTTTGTTCCAAAAGTTACAGTGAGTAGTTTAAAGTCCTCGACCGGCAAATCTTGACTTTTGCGCCATAAGATTCGTTGGTATTCCGAATGATGATCTCGCATTCTAACCTGGCGATACATCTTCTCGATGTCAGCCGTGAATACAATTCTATGTGTTTTCCATCGAAGAAGCAGTGCAGTCAATTCATCTTGTACGACGGGGCCCTTCATGAGCATTTCGTTCAATGAGACTCCACTGCAAGTAGTTTTGGAGGCGTCAAAGACCACTCTTAATTTTGTGGTTGAACTACTTTCTTTTATGACCCCATGATGCGGGAGGTAGGTGCACTGATACGTAGATCTATTGCCGGAAGTTCTAGTATATTGTTCCTCCGCAGTAGACACTTTAACTGCATGACCCAATTCTAAATATTCGTTTATGCACTTTGTATAGGCTTCTTTTAGAGAAGGATTTCTCTTAAATTGATTTTCCAATTGAAGAAATCGATTCATGGCGATATTACGAGATCGCCCAAGATACATGTTGTCGGTTTCCTTTTTGAAAGGCAATTCAACTTCGTAGCGCCCGTCTGGTAGCCGTTTGAAAGTGTCAGCAAATAACGTCTCACACATTTCTTCTTCCTCAGTATATAACTTAGTCGTCGGTAGTTCTTCCAATTCCCAGAATTTTTTCAATTGGTCATTTAGCTCGGTATAAGTGTGGAAATTATTTACACTTATGGATTTCTTGGGGCGGTCACCTGTCCGGCCGGAAAGAATCCATCCTAATGTTGTTTTCTGAGCAATTGGACTTCCACTTTCACCCTTTATGATGCCGTCCAGAACTATTTCACTGTAAACGTCCGCACCGAGCAACAAATCAATGGAACCAGGCTTATGAAAATTGGGATCAGCCAAGTCTAATCCATTAATATGATCCCAAGCATGTTTAGTGATGGGGGTGGCTGGCAGAACATTGGTAATTTTATTTAAAACTAAGCTTGAAACATTGATTGGCGTCCCTCCGTGCAGAGATTTGATTTGAAAGTTTACCAAGGCACTCGAGCGATTTGAGCTTTTACCTACTCCGTGTACTTCAGCATAAATTGATTTCTTTTTTAATTTCAGACTTTGTACTACAGCTTCTGTAATGAAAGAGCTTTGCGATCCTTGATCAATTAAAGCTCTTACGATTTGATTTAGTCCGGAAGGTGCACATATATTTACTAAAGCAGTGGCTAATAATATTTGATTATTAGAAATCCCATTTGCGAGTAGTGTATTAGTGGCAGTATTCGCATTGGGAACAAATTCTGGGGAGGACGCAGAAAGAGATGTCGTGACGGTAGCTACTGTGGGCGTTTGTTTGACTTCACTGTTTTCCCTACTTACATTTTCTGTTGTTTGCGAAGATGATTCTCCGAGCTTACGATGGAGGAGTGTATGATGCCTTTTCTTGCATTGATTACACGATTGTTGACTGGGACAATTGGTTAAAATATGCCCCGAGCCAAGACAATTAATACACAATCCTTTAGACTTTACGATTTCGAATCTCTGAAGGGTATTCGCTGCAGAAAATTTGGGACATTGACGGATACTATGGTGGCCAGTACAAATAACGCAAGTTGACTTAGAAACTGCGTGATAAGATTGTTGCACTAGGTGTGTGGAAGCATTTGGCCTGTGACTCTGATTTCTAGGTTTAGTAGTTCGCTTTGCAGCCACAGCTTCTAAAGTACGAAATCGAACTTCCAAAAATTCGCTCAATTCTTTCCAGGATGGCAGATCCTTGCTCGTGCTAACCTGTTGCTCCCAAAGTTCATGAGTCTCAGCAGGTAGCTTTTGTACTAAAATATAGATTAATATAGGATCCCAACCCGAAACATCTATTTCTAAGTTCTCTAGAGCTTGCAGCGATTCCGTAGTAGTGTCTAAAAGTCCCTTTACTCCTTGACTTGACTCTGTTGTCAGCGAACTCTGAGAGAACAAAGCTTTCAAATGGGCGTTTACTAGTACTCGCTTATTATCGTAACGATCTGTCAAAAGGGTCCACGCCGAATCGTAATTCTTTTCTGTGACCTGAATGTGCCTCAGTAAGCTTTCTGGTTCCCCGCTCAAATGCAACTTTAAGTATTGGAGCTTTTGGACCGAAGACAAGGCTTTATTTTCATGAACGAGGCTTTTGAACAGATCGTGAAATGTGGGCCACTTTCTATAATCCCCGCTAAACTTTTCCAACGATATTTTCGGTAGTTTTATTGCAGTGCAGCTTTTTTCTGCTATACCTATCTTTGGAGCTGGAGATTGTTCGGGTTGATGAGATTTTTGCCATTCTTCTATCATGGCATAGCTTGAAGTGAAGAATTCTTCAACTTCAGAAAATACATCCTCTTTAAGATATTCTACTTCAGTGATCGGTTCCTCGTCATAGCTCAAAGCCAAAATTTCCAAATGTTTAGCCTTGAATGCGTCCCATATCGTTTGAAGTTCATTAAGCTTTTTGCGACAATAGCTTTCGGTACGCCGAGTGGGCCCATCTTTCTTACAATTCCGCACAATTTTCTCGATCACATCCTTGCGGGCCTTTTGCATATTGATTAATGCTTCCATTTTTAAGTTTAAATTCCCACCACCAAGCACGAAAGAATGGGCTTACCTCTCTGGTTGAATGATTGGTCTTGTTTCCTATGTAACTCGCGCAACCGACCCGACACTGAACCGTAGACCGATTTTAATGTTCTTTTGCACTTTTAGTTTTTTTGTTTCAAGTTTTCCACAGGTTTCTACAGGTTTCCACCTTTCAGTTTTTTTTTCTTTCACAGATTTCCACAAGTTTTCACAATATTCCGCAACTTTTTATGAGCATCCGGCTCGAGAAGGACCAATAAATAATTCGAACGAATGTATGCGCGCTCACGCTGGGAATATTGAGGTTGTTCCAAACAACAAAGACTTCGATTAAAGTTCAAGATTTGATTTATTTCAACGATTCCAAATTACAATTAGTGATTTCGAAAAAAGCGATAAAGTTGTTAACTATTCCGATGTCGAACGTGAAGTGAAGTTCTAACTAGCCGTTACAACTTCCTTTCCCCTTAGTTTCGGTAGAACTTTCTGGCTAGAATTCCATATTTGGGAATTTCTCCTAACTCATAACTGCTTTCTCCATATGTGTACTATCCATACATAGAGAGAAAAGCGGAGCTTTCCCCTAACTAGCATAGTTTGTTCCGCCTACTAGTTATCAATTAATCTACTACCTAATCTAGTACATTTAAGTATAAGAGTTCGAGTGTCGATCTAACTTGACTTGTGACAGTTTAACGTGATGTTTGTAAACAAATCATGGTAAGTAAGTTTTTGCGTTAATATGTATAATGAATCCTAATTACACTATGTTTTTCGAATTTATTATATTTTTAGTTAAGATACTGTCGATGGTGCTGACGAGGTCAACCTCCACGTTAACCAGGACTGACGTCAGATAAGTATATTTGGTACTATTTGGAAGTGTTGATACTTTGTGTGGTTTTCATTCCAGGTAGGTGACGACGAAACAACAGGTGAATCGCCTGAGAGGAGGACTAAACTCGTTTGCGATTTAAAGTTCCTTAAAGGAAGCGGAAGCGACCGGCACCTGCGGGGGAGTTTAAATGACCTTGATTCGCCCAATTGGAATAAAATTGCTGGGGGACTGTTAGCAATTTGTATTCCGGGGGCGCTGCCGCCGTAAAAGTTCTCATAGTTAAGCTAACGATACCCGAGCAAATTTCATTTTTATCTCGAGTAATTTTTGTATAGTGCAGCGAAGGAATTATTTGCATCACGTACATTCATTCACGTCTCATAATTTTCAGCTGAGATCACTTCTGAATACGGAATCTGCTTGGGAAGGTTCACAAAGTCACAATTTTGCAGTACTTTCCCCCCAGGAGGGCTATTAAACTTAACAACAACTCTCGGATCTCTGGAGATTGAACTCCTTTTAGCTTCCAGGTCAGATAATTCACTCATAAAATTCAGCCATCAATAGGACACCCCCGTCCCGGCCGCAGCCCGTCTGGCCTCCGTGGCGGCTAGCTGGGCCGGGAGCACCGGGGGGACAATCTTTTTCAAATGCAACAAATTATTGGCCGAGTTTCCTGCGACTTATTATTATTGGATCTTGCCGCAATAGCCGAGTGGATCCGGATCCCGACGAGCCGCTCTTCACCTCAAGGAGCCGCCGAACAAAAAATCTGTCCTGGATTGAGGCTACTCGACCAGATCCTCTTGAATCCAAAGAAGACGATTTTTATTTTATTTTATTTTATACTTCTGCGACACAGCCGATTTAAGGGCTCCATCCCCTGGCTAGCCGCTCATGCATATTAATGCCAGTGCCAGTGGTTCCTGATTTTTCGGAGACGCGAAAGATATAAACATTAAACTCATGTAAACAGCGAAGCACCAATTCGGCTGTCGTTTTTCCCAGGAAGGTTTTTCCGGGCCCTAGTCAATGGCGTTTCACCCGCGGAAAAATCAAATGGCGATAAATCTCCCAATTTCATGGAGTTTCTCATTAAAAGCAAGTTAAGTTGTGAATCGCGGCGCTCCGCTTATTAATTGCCCGTCGTTTCCCCCGAAAGAAAAAGAAAAAAAAATGAATTCGTTCGCTCGTAACTGACTTTACAGCGGGCCGTCAAACTTCCAGGATTAGACCGGGGAGCTGCTGCAGTTAAATTTATTGGAAGTTAAGTGATCATAAATTTGCGTCTTACTTCGACGGAGTCATAAAGTCGATGTTGTGTATCACCTCCCTGGCCTCATCGGGAGCAGATGGAGTGGGTTTGTCTATTTTATTCGTCGTTATAAATCGCACCCCCAGACTATGCACATGCAAAGATCCGCCTTATCCCCGGCAATCTCAAAGGTGGGGCCATAATCTGGAGCTGTTCCATTGGGGCTCCTGGGGACTAAACGTGAGAAAAAGTTCTAGTGCACGGCCGAACCGAGCCACATCACCTCTTTCATAGCCACGTAAATTTGATGCTAAGTTCCATCTTCATTCTCAGTTCCGCTGTAATGGTTTTATTGAAATGCGAATTTTATGTGCATGCGGCGGATTCCTTCGCCATTTCCATGAAAATGAATGATGGCCCTTCAGGAGCCCCGGCACATGCAGATAAGGCAGGAGTGGGTGCTTCGCTTAATTCGCACATACCCCCGTGCGGCTTAATGTCACGTATTCGCGGACTCGTGTGGGTGGCTTGTCCTTCAAAACGCGCTTAGATTATGCTGCACATGCAAACATAACTCAACAAAGCACTTTCATGCACGAAAGCACCACTACTTTGGTAATTTGATTTTGAAAAATTATTATGGACCACTAACTACACTGACTAGTGATTGACCTGACCAAAATTCGCTTTCAACATACCTACTTTATAAGAGCAAGTTAGTCACACTGCTTCTCGGCAAGGGAAAAGTATCGGCTTTTGTTTAACAGTCTAACTAATTTAATTATTTTATGAAATCAAATTATTCTGGTATTATCGGACTTTCATACTTTTTTTTAATACAAATAAATAAATACGTTTCATACAATTGACAATTTTAACAGCAAATTAAAATTGAACCCATTTAAAAGCCACCAACACTCTGTCGAATATTTATATACTCAAACACTCAGATAAAAGTGGCATTGTAAAATCATATCAAATTAATGTAAAAAAAAGTAAAAACTTATCCATATCTCTCATATTACCTGATATTTGAGTAATCATATGACTTTTTGAAAATTATCATAGAATTGTTTTTAATTCAATTTGAGCAGTCATAGGAATTTGATAGCATAGCATCTGCTCATTTATTAAGTATCTAAATAAAAAGGTAATAAAAGTTTCTTGCTGAAGACTTATTTGAAAAATGGGCAAGGAATATGTGGAAAAGAAGGTTAAATATATATGTATTTTCAATTATTATTGTTCTCTTTTGTGAATTATTACAGATAGATTATTTTTACAAAAAAAAAAATTAAATCGGTAAAATTTATGATCCTGATAGACATTTGGGAGCAAAAACCGTGTCTACATATACATACATATGTATGTATGACTCAAAAAATAAAATATGGTAGTAATATGTAAATAACTCACTCGAACTCCAACAGTTATTATTATATTAAACAACTTAGGAAAAATTACCAGCTTGTCTTAATTAGTGAATTGTGTAACTACCTTGTTTCATTAAGTTTCTTATAGCTTAAAGTATAATTTTAAAAGACTAAAATTATTGCTCATGATTACTTAGTTATCTTTTCGAATGATTCTCAATTATAAAATGAATCACACGTTTTTTGCAATAAGTTTAGTTTTTATTCGTATTTATTTTTTACAGAAACCCAAAAGTTACCTACATTAATAAATTCGAGACTTTTATTATTCCCACAATTTCTCCGTAAATACAGAATTATCGCACTAAATACGATATTCACAAGCGTTAGATAATTATTTAAAATACTTACATATATTATTTGAAACACGGATACTTTCTGAACAAATATAAAATCGATTTCAGTTGTGTAGAGCTCAACCGACTTCAATAATAGGACTTACTTGTAATTTAAAAAATTTTGATAGCTCATCAGGGAATTGCACTACCTTAATTCATTTAGTTTTTGAATGAAATTCGGTGCGGTATACCTAACCTAAGACAAAACAATTGTTTAAAATAATTAAACATTTTTAGAATATGTATCGTTTCTTATACAGGAACATTTTTATTTGATAGTTTATGGAAATCCTATTTGTGAAAAGTGCCAGTTTTTTTGCTGCCAGACTCACTAAGAAGACATGGGTCAGCTGCTGCAAGGGCGATATTTCGGAGAAAACAAATAAACTGACCCTCAAATAACTCGGACAATAAAACACATGTACCCCCGCCCGCTTAGTGTAAATGGGGCTCGGTCATGACGTCCAGGTAATTGTTTTACCCGTCGAGGAATCTCCTCGTAAAAGGCTGTGCCAGCTCCACTTGGGGCTATCTTTTAATACTTGAGGCGGACAGCTGCCAGAAGGACTATTAAAAATTATGCGCGGACGACGGAGGATCTCAGTCCGGGAGTCCGCCTCGAGTGACCTTTCAAGTTTGATGAGCTGCCCTGGCCTGGCCATTAACAAACATAAGGCGAGCCGGAAACTGCGGAACCAAGTTCATTAAAATTCTCCACATTTATCACATGTGCTCCAACCTCAGTTCGCTGGGCGGCGAGCGGAGCATTGTCTGAGGAGGTCGGAGTCAAAAGTTTCGGTGCAATCAATCCCCTTCCCGGGCTGCAGTTTACCTTGGTCTGCCATAAAAATTCATTTGCGGCGAGTCGTCAAAGAGCAACTCCCGAAAATCATTCCAGACACGACGGCACAGTGCCGACGGGAACGGGGGGATAGACTCAACCGAAACTAAAGCAATTGGGGCTATCCGGTGCAGCTCGACAGGTTCAGGAATCGCATCTCTAGCGGCCCCCCGAGAAGTTGGGCTTCTCATCTCGAGTGCTTTCTTTGATATTTCAATTGAATTTCTTCAGAATTGCCAGACAAAAGTTGGACGAGGAGGAGCATCACTAGAAGTTTCCACTGGCCGGGAGCTCACACGGGATAAAGCCACCGAGGTCAGCCGGAACAGGATATTTGGAGGAGGTGTTTAATTTAGCACCCACACGAGTGTTTCATTCAACAGTCGCACAAACGGACGTAAATCCCGAGGAGTTCTCCTTGTTCCCGGCCAGAAGACTTAGCCCGGGGGGTCGTTAAAATTTTCGTTGTAGCGCCCACTGGAGCATGCGGTGGCGGAGGCGCAACGGGGTAGCGGGGGAGGGACGCAGGACTAAGGATTTCCCTAGAGCACACGTAAGACCCTGCAGCCGAACAACAAAGCAGGGAAAGTTGCCCGGTAAATTTCGAGGAGCAACTTTTGTGTCCAATTGAGTTCTAAATTTGAATTTCAAGGCGTGAAATTATCAGATAAGCTCCGGCTGCAGCGCCCCGGCTAACGTGGACTCCACCGATAGCACTTGGGGCCCTGGGTTACGTAACGTCGCACAACAACCTGAAAATTACAGCGCCAATGGCCGGATCATGCTAATGGACCTCGGAGAGGTGTTTCTTGCGATGTCCATGATTTTCATTTACACCAACTGGGCGGAGATGAGTTATGGCTCTGGATATAATTGCGATTTGAACTTTTCCCTGGGCCGGCCCCAACTGCCGGGGACTGCTGGTGACAGCGGTGGGATAAAGAAACCCCGGCCCAGGGAGATCCAAGGAGCTGGGCTACTCCTTAGTCCTTACATATGCACAGGCATAAGGACGTGAAATGACTACTTTTTTTTCTGCTTTTAGCACAATGGGCTACAACAGGAGCGCATAATTAATGACTTTCATCCATTACGAGGCAAAATCATGTCTTTGAAACGCACCAGGACCCCCTGGTGTTCCTCTTCCTTCGCGAAACAAAGCCTCTGCCTTTTGTTGGATGTCTTACGGGGTAACGCGGCCTCGGCCTCCTCCAGCTATCGGTGGGGCCTCCGAATCTCTCGTGCAGTCGACGGGCCCCAAAGTCATGAGCAGCTTTGCATGTTCCGATTTTTCTCCTGACTGCCGGGAGTTTCATAGGGCAAATTTCCGTCAATTTGCATAATGAAAATTCACTGGGACTACAGTGATTGAGAGGTTTTCTGGCACCCCCGAAGGCTCTGTTCCAACAATTTTTGCCACCATCGCTGCCGCCGCCCTGGCGCTCCCCAATTAAAATTTACGTGTCGACACGTAGCCTGGCCAATTTCGGAGGCCTTCCCCCCACAAAAAATAAAATAAAACACACTTCTTTCCACAGGTAAGGCGATTACAAAGTAAAATGGCTCTCCAAACAAAAATCCTCTAATTCGGTGTCACTCATCAGATGTAACACGGCAGGTGTGCGGTCCCAACGCTTCGGGGTGAATAATTATTTATTTATTTATTTTTTTTTTAGCAATATCGCTGGGCCTGCTGCCTAATTTTGGGTGAACTTTAATTGAAAATGGCAAACAAGCGATCGACGATGGCTCACTCGCTGCCATTAAGCCGTGTTATCCCGCTTTCACCTGATTTGTTTGTTTTCACGCAAAATCGATTGTTCTGCGGCTTTGGCAAGTGCATCAAGCACTTGACAAGCGCCTAATGGGGCCATCCCCACATCGCGGGTTTGTCACACGCGGGGCTGGATAATATGAAATGCTGTCATATCTGGCGGCCGCAGCGCCCCGGCGAGCGTTAAAATTTTCGAACTTTGTCTGCAATTAGATCCAAAGAGCCTGGCGCAGAACTGCGCGTCCCCCCATTTTAGGAAATGAGCAGTGGAGCACCACCTCCGGATGCTTTTAGCCGACCACCCACCCGCCCGCGCCCGCTGCAGCCTTTCTGGGGAAGCAGGTTGAAGCAACTTTCCAGGGAGGCTCCCGGATGGCGCTTCCTAGACAGAACGCAGCCAAACGAGCACGCTGAACACGTTCCAGCCCCCTCCCCAGAGTGGGGTCCTGCATCAAGGTGCGGGAGGAGCCCTGCCCAGCGGAGCGCCCGCCGGAGCCCGGTCGCGTTATCGCTTAAACACATGAAAAAGCAATAAAGGACGGGGCCGGGCCGGGGCATCCACTAAAGTTCTGTGATTAGATTTCTTGATATTTTCGTTTTTATTGCCGCTCCTTGGCCGGAGCAGAGTGCGGGCGGACGGCGTCTGTATGCATGCAACCGGGACGCAACCCGGTCGTGCATGTCCTCGCCCGCCCTGGGCCGCATCCCCGCTGCAGGTGGAAGCCGGTTTGCATCCCACATCCAGGCGACCAGGGCACCGTCCGACGTGCTTCCCTCGACGGCGAGCGCGCCGAGCGGGGCTCCTTCTTTGGCTGCGGTATCGGGGCCCCGGCGCATACCTGGCGGAGGGCACGTCGGATACCGGTGCAGAGGTACGACAATGGAACATTCCGCACACCTGAAAATAAATTTAATCTCTGCCACACACCCGCAAAATTTGTTTGGTCGTTCTCGGTCTGAATTTATGCATCTATTCGCCTGTCCGTTTCATGCACCCGGCCAGCCCCGGTGGGGCCCTGGTTAGCGTTTGATGTTCGCCTAAGCGCACGGCCAAAGTCTGTTGCGTGATGTGCCCGCCGGAGTCCTGCTGCATTCGCCTCCTGAGCAATTGCAGCTGCAGCACCCCCGGAATGGCACTGCAGGGCGATGGCATTTTTGAGTATGCAAAGGACTCCCGCTCCACCGCGCCGCCCACCCGCCCCCTCGCGAAGAAGACCGCATGACTGAATATATCACCAATTCAGGCATTTTAATTTTATTGCAAAGTATCACCATTAATGGCGCTCGGGAGGTGTTTTCGTATTTTGCTCGAACGCGAATTTCAAAAGCGATAGTGTAGTTATACTGCACTTCTAGAACATATATTCTCCAAAAATTTAATAAAACTTCAATCGTAATCGTAAATTGGACTAAAGAACCACCTCCGGGGGTTGAAAGTTAAATATTAGAGCGGGGTTTAGAGCAAATTGAGTTATGAGCACTGTAAAGACTTTCTTTTATTTGAGGTAAAAAGTTTTTCAATATTTCCAAAAATTACATATCTTTTAAATATATTCAGGGTGACCGGAAATTGCTCGCATTCCTCTCGGAAGAAGAAACTACGACTAATTTAGAGTGATTTAACCTATATCAATTAGGGGTCGGAAATGAACCATTTTCGAGAAAATCTACTTCGTATTTCTTTTTACGAAAATCCGAATATTCTCCCTTTTTGGCCTGAAATGTTCAATGATCTCATAGCTTACTAATTGGCCAACCTTGTTAAAGCTAAATACCACGAAATTTACTGTTAGATTTTATGTTGTGTTACAATAAATAAAAAAAAATAAAATAAAAATTCTTTACAGAAGTGTCATTATCATAAAAACTTTATGGAACTTGTCATAAACAGCATTGTAATTACAGTTATCCAAAAAAATACAGTTTTGGAAAACAAACAATTTTAGTTTTTTATTTTAATTTGAAAATGTAAGAGTGGAGCAGAGTACAATCTGTAAGTAGATTTTCTCTAAAATGGCGCATTTCCAACCCCCAAGTGATATATGTATGTAGGTTAAACCACTCCAAATTAGCCATAGTTTCTTCTCCCGAGAGGAATGCAAGCAATTTCCGGTCACCCAGTACATGTATGTACCTACATAGGCAAATTATCCAACTAATTTGAAATTGTAAAGAATTTATAAATTTACAAAATCGTACAGACTATAAGAATTACGTACTGTAATAAAAACTTTATTGATTCACTTAAAATCTGCCTACATTCAAAAAATACAATATTCGTTGAAAAGACGGATAGTCATTTATTCTTTCAAAACTTCTATGATTCATTCTGCGAAAAGGGTTATAGAGTACATTTCTTATAAGTACTTAGTGCTGGTTAATTTATGTGACAGAAAAGTTCTATATTCTTTTCTCTAGTTTAAATTCCTCTTAGTTCTAATTTATGAAAGCCAAGAAGCAAACATATGATTGCATAAGATGGATTGTCATTTAAACCAGAAAACATCCTATAGAAGATTTTCGAGAGAATTGGAGTTTAAAATATACAGAAACAGAAATATGATTTTTCATAAATTATCAAAATACATATAGTGTTTTAGATTTTACATTTCAGATAATTCTATTCTTCTCGAAAATGGGACCTGATTATTTATCTATAGAAAAAAATTGTATGGAAATGGTTTTTCAGTTCTTTCGAAAAAAAGTTGGTGTTAATCACTCATATGATATTTATATATTTATAGTATCTACGTATTTTTTACAAGTGATTTTCATAATTGTCAATTTACCTCAAAGTCAAAAAATTACAAAATATTTATGTGGGTTGGTAGATAAACTGTAAACATATTTCTCACAACTCCTTTGCAATAGCATGCAATATTTCATTAAAATTAAATATCAATCATAAATCATCAAAATCCGTCTGGTCGTTTTTGCGTGATGTGCTACAACACAAAAGAATCAAAAAATATCTGTTACACTAAGGCAGTATAGATTTTATTATATCATGTAGAGAGTACTTTTTTCGAAATGTAGGTGTCGCTTGAGTATTGTCATGATTTATTTTGGTTAAATTAAACTTACATAAATTGATCAATATTACCAGTCTTTTCGTTGCTTACAGATATGAATATCTACTAAGTTTTTGACTGTAGAAAATGAAATATCAGTTTCTGTAATTGAAGTTGGAATTCGTTTGAAACGTAGGCTGGAGCAAATCGCGGTGAAATGAAGCAAAAGCAAAGCATCCGGCCGTTTCGTGCAGGAAATCTTGCGCAAATCGGGCAGAGGAAATGCGAGTGGGCAAGTCAACCTTGCGTCGCACCTCCGGCCCGCGAAAGTGTGTCAGTCAGGACGTGCACGGCACTAACTACGGAGAAATCTCGTGGAGTAATTAGGTTCACATGAGTGGCCGGGCCCTCTCGTGGCACGGACGCGAACGTAATAGACGGGTAATAAAGCAGCAGTGCACTTGGGGCCCCTCAAGACCGCCCACGAGTTGTTGCTGTTGCACTTTTTACACCTCTTCGATTCGAGCGCCGGGCCGCCCCGCACGCCCGGCTGGCAGGCTTTGTGTTAATTAAATTGAAATGAGTGGCGATAAGGAGCATAAAACAAATAAGAGCGTGCCCAAGTGGTTATTCATGAAATCGTCGAGGACCGCCCGAGCGGGCGGAGTCTCTTGGATGAAACCGCAATCTGACGGCCACCGTGGGCGTCGGGGCGCCGGGATGGGGCTGGGCGCTGCATTTAATTCTGCTCTATATTGCACTTCGACACATCTCCATTGTCCCTGAAACGTCCTTTTTGTGCTGGCGTTGTGTTGCAAGCTCCGATTCTTGTGCTGTTGCTATTCAGCCGCTCCTCAGATGGGTGCTGGAGGCTGGAGCCCACTGGAGGGGGGCGAAAGAATTATTAATGAAAGGATATGCACATCCTTCCACTCCAGGATTGCAAAATGCATGCATGCACATTCACACCGACTTAAAAGCCTCCTCTTTCACCTTGTAATTGAGCTCGACGTTATGCAACAGCGAGGAGGCGCCGGGACGGGACCCTTAGTACCTTAGTTCTTAGTGCGCCCCAAATGGGATGCGAAGCCCCGCCGATAAACACGCAGGCACATCTTCGACCACTCGAGAGCTCTGGGACGCAGAGGGCAATCCCGGGGGACCCGAAAAAGTTCATAGACCTCTGGGGCCCTCAGACATCCTCCGCAGACACAACAGATGCTTTCCGGTTCGAATCCATTCAGGCGGGAACTCCCGCGACCAGCGTCGCTCCCGCGCCGCGCCGCCGGGAAGACATCAGCGTCATGATACGATCCAACCACCTCGAAGGGTACGGCGCGGCCTGCACAAACAAAAGTCCGCTGCTCCTGTGCCGATTTCATTTTTCATATCCTGGGGGTGCCCGCTCGTGTCTGAGGAGTCTCTGGAATTATTCTGGAATAATTGCAAGGCAGGCAGAGCCTGAATCGTTCCGGCCGGCGGCGGCACGGACGGAGCCGTCCGGGGCGGCGCGGCGGCGGGGCGGATCGTTTTAATTGTTTTTTCTGCTGTGTCGATTTGAACAGATGACGCAATTATTGCACAGCATCCCTCTTTTGTCATTAGGGTTGAATTTGTTATGTGCTCTGCATGATGAGGGTATAATGCGGCGCCGGCCGCTCCTCGCCTGCAGCACCCAGCCCGATTCCCTCCCGTTCGGGTGAAAAATTAGAGCTCGTTAATTGGACAAATGACGATTTCTGAGTGGAAGCAACAAGTACGCCGCGCTGATGCGGGGGAGGGAAATGAATTCGCTTTATGTGCTCATAATAAATCGTCCAGATTGCAAATATTTGCCGAGACCCAGACGAAGGGCTCGGCACCGCATCGTATCTGGTCAGGATTTAGCTGCGGCACGCAACTAATCTCCTCCGAGATAATTGGAGGCAACACTTTATCTTTTGGTCATTGGAGAACAAGGAAACTTCGAGGATTAAATGTTCGGTGTTGCTTCAAGGAAATTACAATGGAATTACTCCGAATACATAAATAGACATTCTTTTTCATAACATACATATATACCAATATGCATAAATTTATTTTTTGTTTTTAATTAGTTTTGTTTCAAGTAAAGTCTATAAGATAATAAAATTTAAATTTATTATTATGGTTGTTTAGTTAAAATGGCCACAAAACACCTGACTGAAGTTAGATTAGCGCTCATCAGCGTCGTTGTGATACCGCCGACAAAATTCCTTTTAACTATTATCATCATGAGCGTCTTAAACCTAGGAAATGTGGATCAGAATCAGCCTGTGGACTTCAGAAAGTTACCCAATTCCCTGATTTCCCTCTATGCGACATCACATAATGTATTTTCAAGGCTTTTTTACAATGAAACATGAGTTTTTCATCCAAAGTCACATTTTGACCTCCTTTTATGATCTCAATTTTAAGGTTCTTAAATTACCAAAAGATCGTAATAGCAAAAAACATGTATTTTGAGTGCTCTGATTTCCCTAAGTTTTAATATACATATCATCAACAATTTTTGTAACCAATGATAGTCGATTCCACATAAAATATCAGTCATTATTACATTATTTTTTTTAAGATTATAAAAGATAACTATCTTAAATTAAGTTACATATGTATTTAGGATATATGTTTGTATGCTTTGATATTATTATCTTTGGAAATGTCGTTGAGGACAATATCATTTTGAAAGGAACATATGATTTTGAGCTAAGTAATTAATTTAGGCATTAAATTAGGTATATTTGAACCACATTCAGGAGAATACTAAAAGCCATTTTGGCTTCATTACATTTTTAGGTTTGAATAGAGATAATTTTAATATGAAAGCATTATTAAATGATGATTAAATTTTCTAACATAGGATATCTGATCAGGTAATTCCTGGATTATTTCGTAATTTTCGTATATCGAACAAAATTACTCTCCCAGGAGACATTGTTTCTTCTCTTAATTCAGTAAAGTCCTTCGATAATTTTAATTGCCACGTACTTTTCGCTTTTACCTTGAAAATTGCTTTTATGCAGTTGCAAACTTTTGACCTCGACTAGCATCATAAAACGTTAAATGCAGCAAATGCCCCAAGAGTCCAATGGCGCGTGTTCCAGTGGCTGACTGCAGAGTTCCTGGGGAGTTTGTGAGGGGGCTCAACTCGCGACAACTTGTCCGCTGTTAATTTAATATTCTAAATGTTGCTGTGGTAATTATGCGACGATTTATGTCACAAAATTATACCGAATGCGATTTATAGCTGAGGACAATAATTACAATACGAAAAACAACAGGTCCTGCGACAGCCACATTAATGATAATCGTGCTGCATGCAGCATTCGTAATTACAACTGGACGTGGCCTGAAATTAACAATTGGATTAAATTTTAATTTCGCGAATAACATCAAGTGGCCGCCGTGAACCGGTCTTCCGATGGTCCTGGTCGGTACTCCGCCCCGCAGCCCCACTCGCTCCAGCTGTACAACTTTAACGAGTTTGAGCCAATAAATCACGCTCCCCAGCGAGTGTGCCCCACGTCCCAGGACGGGATTCTTTTGAAAAAGGCAGTTCGCCACCGCGGGGGGCAAATGAGCTGAGCAAGGATAATCTGGGGGCCCCAATTGCCAAGACGCGGGCTTCCACGCGGATTATCTCCGGAGTCGGGAGTCGGCTGGTTGCGAGCAAGTTCCGCCGCAGCGAGCGGCGACTCCCTCCGACAGCGAGCGGCTAATCGCCATTTGTCAGCCGAGGCTTGTTATTCACGGATGATTTACAGAATGCTAAAATTTGTCCATTTCGGGCGATAAATTCTCGCCAATTATTCACAGGCAATTATCAAGTTCGGCGCCTCGGGGACACTGAGCCCGGCACCGGGGCGGTGCTGTTTGTTTCGCCGACTCAGTCCGGCAATTCCGATTTTGAACAGATGAACGCGGCGCAGCGGAGGCGCAGGAACGGCCACAGGAAGCAGACCCCGGGCCCGGTCGTTTCTGTCTGGTCGCCGGAGTCCCATGGAAAGGACCCATCAGGGTCAATAACACATCTCTTCCGAAAAACGCAGCCGAATGTGAAATGTAATTGAGGTCCGTTCGCGCCCAAACAGACCGGGGTCGCATTAGCCATGGTTTCTTTCCTTCCGAGCGACTGGGTCCTGTGTCCTGCGTCCCGGTCCCGGTCCCGGTTTTTTGCTCTCCACACCACTACACCGGTCGAGTCAGGTCTGTTGCTCTAACGGATTCGGTAACAGTTTCGCATTGTTAGTTGACAGTGCAACGTCACCCCTGGGATTCGATCGCAACGCAACTGGCCTCCCTCGGGCAGGAGTCGGAATCGGGAACCCTCGGGATCCTGGTGCAACTGTAATGCACGCAATTACGAGGTCTCAATGAGGCCCTCGCACGTAAGAAACAAAAGCGGCCAGGGGTGAACGCACCCTCAGCCTCTCCCGGTGCACATTTCGGCCAACAACCGGTGGCTGTTGCTCTTCCTGCCCTGCCCTCCTCGAGGCCCTTTCCTTTTTGTTTTGGTTGCTCTTCCAGCCCGGCTGCGGGGTTCCTCAATTCCTTCTTTTTTATTTTTATTTTTTAAATATTTCGAGATTAAAAAATGCAGCTGTCTCCCGGTGGCGGCTTATTAAAACGGACTCACGGCGTTTGGCACACGCTCGAATCCATAGAAACGAGCGGTGAGCAATGCTCCGGCCGGAAATTGCGGATATGATTTAGCGCGGCTCGGCCCGAAGAAGGGCGCGTCCCTTTTGGGGTGCGTCTTGTAATTCCTGTTTTGATCGGGGTTTTTGGAGATTATGGGGATGGGTCCACCGTGCCGGAATATACGGCTTCGGGGTGCATTTCAATCGACAGGACCCCTTTGAACTGCCTTTTGGCTGCTATCTGATAAGTTCAGCTATAAAAAGTAAATCGGAAATTAACAAAATGATACATGTAGTGCTTAGTTAACAACATTGTTGCAAAGTCTCGCTGAAAATTTCATCCCTTTAGACATAATGCTAATTCTATCTTTTAAAGCAGCTGATCCGCGAAAACCTATAGAACCGCATTTACAATATCTTTGGTAAAGGTCAAAATCAAACCAATTTTTCTTTAATCATGAATTCGAGTGATTCGGAAGCTGTAGGTAGACATTATTATTGTGGCTTTACGAAGTCATCTGTCAAAAACTAATTGTCAAATTTTCAGTTACTAATCAGTTAAATTATTTTGAGTTTTTGTTTTGGAAAAAAAGTACTATTTACATAATTCTAGTCAATATTTTGTTTGAACTGTTTGTAGGTACTTGATAACAAAAAAATTATTCAATACATTATACTAAATACTCAAAAGCAAAATAGTTCGCCCACTTGCTTTTTAATTCAGAAATCGGGAAACAAAGCATTTTTTTAAAGTTAATTTAAGTAATTACAACACAATCAGAAATCAAAACGTAATCTTTATAACATAATATTATTAAAAATAAAACTATCAAACTCAAATTTATTCCGAAACTATATTTAAAAATAGCAAAATTTAAATCTCAGCTGCAGCAAAACAGTACCGCCCATTGAAATATTTATTGCTTACCATTTTGTAGCATTAGGGGAAGAATGGCATGAAAGAGCCAGTTTTACACAAAGGCCCAAAAAAACCAATAAGGAATTAAAGTTTTTTTTGTTTTACAATAAAGTTATCATTTGGACAGTATAGAACAAAGTTTCGTAGGCGGAATGAAGAAAATTTACAAGATTAATATTTATTTTTCGTTTTTAAAAAAAATTGATTTTCAGCCTTTTCATAACTTATAGGTTTTGAAAGAGCCACCGCGAATTAAGAAATGGGAAAGTTGAAATTTAATAACATACACCATATTAATAGTGATTGTAACGAGATATTTTTGTAGAGGAGAGGAAAGAGAAAATAGACTTCTTAAAAAAAAGCTTATAACCTGAAAAATTGCTTGTAATTTACAAAAATTATTGATAGCTTGAAAAGAGTATTAAATAAACTCGATTTTTTTATTTGTTAATAATAATTAAAAAGTTTTGGGAATTGTTATTGCTTTCGATCATTGTGGGATGTCAAAAGTGTTATAAGCCCCATTTTTTCCCACAGGGTTCATATTGCCTCCCTTTCCCCTATATTTTAACAAAGTGGCTCCTTCATAACATTTTATGTTAAAAATAATTGTTTAAAAAATTAGTATAAAATAAAAGTGCTCAACTAATAAAATATGTATCGTTGAAAAGCTTAAAATCTATAAAATTTTATAGCATAATCAGCTTTTCATGAGTTGTTGGCATTTGACTATCAAAAACTAAATAAAACAACATCAAAAATTTACTTTAGGGGTCTAAAATCTTTAAAACGTTGTATCAACGTCAGTTGTTGACAAATAATGATGAAATGTTTAGGGAGTATCAGTGATCAGTAGTACTAAAAATTCAGTCGGTAGTTTTTGTGCAATAGAGAACGGCTCTTTCAAAACTCGGCTCCTTCATGCCACTCTTCCCCTACTGTTTTTTTCAATATGCTTTTAATACGTTCGGGCATTGTTTGCACCAAATTCTTACAGTCGATGGCTGTCACTGAATTCCAAATTTCTATAATTTGAGCCTTCAGGTCATTGACGTTGCTTTAACTATTGCTATTTTTAAATAGTTTCGGAATAAATTTGAGTTTGATAATTTTTATTTTTAAAGATATTATGTTTGATGTTTTGATTTCTGATTTTGTTTTAAGTAATTAAATTAACTTTTAAAAAATGCTTTGTTTCCGGAGTTCTGAATTAATAAGCAGCTGGGCGAACTATTCTGCGTTTGAGTAGTATAAGCTAAATATTTTTATTTATTTCAGATGGAATCATCTTCTACAACTGGTGACCTCAAAGCGGTTCGAAAGAGCGCGACAGACCAACCACACCAATTCTTTAAGATTTCCTTTTAATTAAATTAACGAAAGCTATATAATTAATTATCACAAACCTAATCTGTTTATTCAATTTTTTAAAACACTACTTCTCTGACATGACTACTCGTCCCCTACATCATCGTAACAAACTTATGGTACCCAACCCAAGTTGGAATTACGAGGCTAGGGACAATATGACCCCTAGGTGCCAGCTAAGGGTTAACGGATGACGCTGATATGTAAAAAGCATTGGATTGTTAGGCAATTTCGGTACCCTTAAGGATTTAAGCTTATAATAATCTTCTGATTCGCAATGCTTTGAGATTAAAGTAATTCTTCTAGTTTTAAAGCTTCCAAATTCTACATCAACCGCATTCGAATACTTTTTTATCGTAGCTCTTGTCCTTAGAATGTTCAAGACACACTTTCAATTATCGCAACAGCGTTTAGCACCTCCTGCACCTTCAATTTTCGCTCCTCTAGATACAAGTTCCAATTAAGAACAAAGACGGCATTCAGCTGCAGCGCCATTTGATCCACCCGGCCGTAAAATTCTTCACCTTTGCTCCCCGCGAGGCTGAATGGGGCCTAATTGATGAGGTCATTAATAAAACACCTCGACCTAATCAGACTTAACTACCATCCCGTAATTAACCGCAGACAGTTCTTAAGCGGACGATTCCCCTCGGAAGTCAAGTTTTCATCTTCAAACAATTTCGTCTTCGTTTACAGCCTCTCAGCTCGCAAAATATTTCGTGAATTTCCCTAAAAGCGGCGATAATTGAGCCGGCGGGTAGGTGGGGCTATCCGGGGCCTATAACTGAATATTAGTTGCGAATTTCGTCGAACGGGGGCGCTTTAATTAATATTCGACAAATTATAACAGTTATTGATACTACCGCCAGAAATCGGCACTGGGAGATTCGACTGTTTGGGATCCACCGTGGGGCTCGTTCGCAATCAAGGTGAGCCCCCACCGATGAGTACCTGCTCCTGGCGGTGGTTCATTTTGTGGCGTATCATTAATCACCGAAGAAAGCACTTCGGTTATAAATCTGCCGGGCCTTACGAATTACCCGCTCGCCCGGTTTTACTGGGAGAAATCCAAGTTAATTACCACGGGAAGGTTCTGCTCGGGGCGGACCTCCAACCGCCGGGAGGTATTACGATTCCGAGTGGCACCTCAACCAAATGACTGCCACTTACCCACCCACACCCACATCCATGGGCCCATCTGAGCGAGCGTGAAGATCGCCCCCGCACGGTTCCCGGGGAATTTCGAGTTTTTTTTTCTTTTCGTTTTTGTTGTTGTCATTGCAAATCCTTGTTTGCTTAACGTCCTTACAAATTATTCACAATTTATAAAATAAATCATCCCCATGCTGTGCGCCCCATTGTCACGGAAGCGCCGTGCCGTCGTTAAGGCGTTATAAAGGTGAAATTTTTCCACGTACATTGCGCCTCATTTTTCGTGCTTTTCGGGCTCATATTCACTCCGAACTGCCTCTTAGAAGTGGGTTTTAACCTCTTCAGCACATTTTTCATGGAGCACCCAACCCCCCGGACGGTTGTTCTCAACTGCCGGTACTTTGCAGGATTTATGTCTTAAGAGGTCCTCCCCCTCTTGGACTGCCCAAATCAATGGGGGGCTGTGGTGGTGGTCCCTTAAGTTCCCCCGGTGCGGACAGCGCTTAATAGTGCCACTGTCGCCGCAGCCAGCCGAAATCCAGCTAACCAAAATGAGGCCTTATTAGTCGCGAAGGATAAATTCCAGTCACGTTTAACCGCCGAATTCGTCAAGATACTCCCGCAGTATCGGATAAATTTTTCAATCCACTTGGCCGGGATTAGAGCGACACCAGAGGGCGGGGATATATGGCCTAAGGAAATGATATGATAGCACGCAAAAGTGATCCTCAAATTAAAACCGCAGCCCTCCCCCGGCGCCGACGCCCGCGTCGCCCCCGCACAGGTTGCCGGGAGCAGTTTAAAGCCCATGTAGCCCTTGATTCTCTTCTTCTTCTTTTTAAGGGACCACCCACCTGACGGCTGAGCTTACCCAAAAATCCTTCGGCCGCTAATTTCGTGCTGCGACTTTTTCTGATTCGTCACTGCGCGTAATGAATTGCAATGATTAAGGGAGATAAAAAATTGCCACAATTTGTCAAGTGTTCCGCGGCGGCCCCGCTGACGCATGGACGCCTTGCGGCGTAATGTTTGTTCAGCGGTTCCCTTGTGATAAATTAGTTTTGCTACCGCCATTGGGGGGCTCCAACCCTCGTGCCTACCCCGAAGGAGCCCCAGCGCACAAAAAGAATAAAAAAAAAAGTATATATTATTTTTTGTTGTTTTTTCACTCGCCAGGAAAGACTAACTTCGTTATGAGGAGTCAGTCATGTGGAAGGTGTTGTTCGCAAGGTAAAAAATTAGATGTACGGCCCGGGGATTCTTTTGTTTAAGCCAGAACTTGGGGGAAACTCCAACTCATCAATGTGAAAAGTTTTCAATAATCGGCCCTTTGTCTTCTGCCTTTCGTTCAAGTGACTTTGAAAGGACCATGACTGGCAGTTTGGGCCCGTTCAGAACGAGAAATTTTAGAAATCTGTGCCACCCAAAATGGGGCCGTCGTGGGGATTGAAATATGATTAAAATCTGAGGAGCTTTCATGTAATTAACGCAAGAAGCCAAGCTATTACATAATCATTCAACTATTTTAGGTATTCCCATTTTGCAATTTTGAGAAAATTACAATGGCCACTCAAAGCGGACTATAAATGCTTCTCAGGAACTGGCCCTAGTTTTCGAAATTGTTGACGCTCTGGCAGTGATTTATAAATTGCTGAGATAAAGGCGAAAGCTTCATTGCCTTGGCAAACTTAGCAGCCCCAGATGACGATTCCGACACATTGCACTTTAAAATGACAAATTCTGGTAAATATTTAAAGTACATCTTACCTATCTCAAAGGTTGACAGGAGCAGATGGACAACTTTAAATTTGAAATTTCGAAAATTACAGCAAATTCAAATCTATCTATGTATTTAACTAACGTTTGTAATACAACTAAACTGGGATAGCAATGAGGTAGAAATTTGAGGTGAAACTTGAAAAAAATGAGAAGCACTTTACAGTCCTTTGAACTTATCAATGTTAAATCTACATATAGTATATCTACCTAGTTAATGTTTCAAACAAAAGAAATTTAATTTAATTTTTGCACTTATCAAACCAAAACGTATCTGTATAATAGTCTCCTTCTAATATTTTGAGTTGAACTAGAAATTTTTATCTATATCCTTAATTGTAGTATAGCAGTCGTGGTGTAGTTAACTTCTGCAAGCTTCGTATACTGGATATCTTTGTTTTTATTTTCAAGTTATAAACATTTTTTATTTTCAATTTTAATTTACGTTACTAACTACAACTCTTCTTTGGTTTATAAATTGAATTAATTATACACAATATACAACATCTTATGATGTTCATTAGTGAATTAAATTAAAATATAAGTAGGATAAAAATAAAATATATATAAATTTGCTGATGGGCGAACTATTACTGTTTACAATTAAAATAAAACATTACATTTACATTGCACCGATCATTTGGAAAACATATATTATATATTTACTTTAGCAAAGTTTCGCATTTTATAATATTAGGTATATACTTACAATTTCATTTTGCAAACTCTATGGCAATTTCGTAGAAATAACGAAGCTGTGACAAATTCTGTCATACTTTTTCGTAAAATGTAGTACAATTTCCTATAAACACCACAACTGGGGTCGCTATTTTATTGTCCTTTTTTAAAATTGTTAATAAATCGAGACAGTTAGATAATAAGTTTCTATGTTGGTATACATATGTGTACCTAACTTATTTTTCTAGTTTTAGTCTTCGTAGTTATGTTAGAAAACAAACTTTGATACACTATCTCACTCAATATTCTATCTATCTATACTAAGTATGGTCTATAAATTAGATACATTTAGCTTATGCCAAATAGGGAATACCTAATTCCGAAAAGGGCATCCCAAAGGAAGAGTGCATCAGTCCTTTCATTAGCCATAGCATCAAAACTCGCTTCAAGTGTTTCCCAATTGATCTCTGACGAGTACTCGGGAAATTGCCATAAAATCGAAACTCAAAATAAACGCTCCCATCTATTGCAGCGCCAAAGCGAGAGCTCCACGAAAGGAGTTGGGGAGCTGAGCCATTACTTTCCTTATCAAAACAGTCGAACCATAAATTGACTTTTCATCCCACCCAAAAAGTGCACGGAAAGCTGTCTGGCAAACAAACAAACAAACCCCCGATGCCCACCATTCAATTAAAGACTTCAAAGTCAGAAGCTCCAGTTTCATTAAATCCATTATCTGGACGACGTTTGCTCCTTTGGACAGAGCCGTATCGAAGTCCCGATATCGCATGGGGATCTATCAAAAATTCACTTAATAGCCCCTGCCCCGGTGGCCCGCTCTCGGTGCTCCCATTAAAAGGAAACTTAAAAAGCGTTTTCCAGCAACAAGTTCCTGGGTCCTATCGGCCAATGGGATCGGGGCTGAGACGTCAAGCCCTGACATATGACTGCGACGTCAAATGGGACTCAGCCTTCGGGGGGCGGGGGGCAGGCAGGTGAGGGCCACCTCCCGCCTGCAATCGCATATCCAAATCACATTAACGACTAAGCTCTACCTCCGGAGAAAATCCCCGATATTGAGCGCACGTACACATCCTGCAGGAGTAGAGGAGCCGGTCTGGACACGTCTCGATCTTCGCCGTGTATATACATCGCATTCAATCAGCCAGAGTGGATAGATTAGCCTTATCCCCGGCTATCATCTAGCCGTGGGTTGACTTGTCTAAGTCTGGCGAATGTGACTAGCAACATGCCCTGCAGCCCCTACGTGCTAATGTCTGCCGCCTCCTGCGGGAGCACCCCGGCCCAGACCCGGCCGGGACCTCACCTCCTCCGGCGAGGGGCGCAGGCTAAAGATAGGTTGGCAATTCGTGCGATTTTAGGCGCGGTCAGATTTCCGCAATTTCACGTAAGCGATTCCTCCGAGCCGGAGGGTTAGGGTTAGTTCGGACGATGCATTCGCCTGGGGTGCGGGTGCGGATGAGTCAGAAAATGACTAGAGAAAACGCCGCCGCTCGGCTAAGCCGCCAAACGTCTTCGTAATCCCGTAAACAGCCCATTGTCAGGCGGTGTGGGAAAGCATAACAACTCCTGCCAGGGCTCAATTATGTCGGCCGATTCCTGACAATTCATAATCCGCGCCCTAAATGGCCCGGCCGCCGCATATGCACGGGAACATGACCCAGAACCCCGATTCGCAGTCGTTCCGGGTCTGGCCGGGGAGGTCGCTCTATTCATAGATTTAAGGATAATTCCACTGATGACTGCTGCTCCGAGGGGGCCGCACCGCACCGCAGCGGGGAGGGCAATCAGCTTCACACTACACCAATTAGCTTCATGCGAATCACGTGCCCATTGTTTGCGATTTGATTGCAGAAAAGTTTAATGGTCTTCGCCGCCGCCGTCCCTGTCATCATCATCCTCGGGCACATTCGGCCCGAAGGACCAGGACGTTGCATGAGCGCGTCACGGTGGACGTCTGCCCGCCGTCGTCATCGCCGTCCCTGCTTAAAACGCTTTGTCTAAATGACGTTTCATTAAAATCGTCGTTGACATTTTGAAGCAATTCCTGGGCATGCACCACTTAGTCGACTTTAATGGGACCAAACTCAATGGCAAAGTCTTGATTTTCTGCCGTCTCGCATTAATAGGCGTTTTTCAGCTTACGGCGGCAGCGGGCGCACAGCTGAAGGACTTCAATTAACTCGAATCGTAGCCCTTAAATCTTCCGGTTGTATAAAGGATATGAAAACAAACTCCGCCATTAGGACGTGGGTTCAAGGCACAGAACCCCGCGCTAATAGTGGGTTTTGTCCTCCAGCAGAAAAAAGCCCCGTGTGGCCCAAAGTATATTCGCTGGGTGCTCTTATCTACAAATGGCAAATGCCAATATGACGCCATTTCTGCTAACTTTCGTTGAAATTGTTTTTAAAGCCATTTGGTTGCTTTTTTGCGACTTTTTTGTCGGTTTCCAAAGTATTCAAGGGTTACACTAACTGCTCAAATAGGCAACATAATGAATTCGAGTAGTTACTGAGAGAACAATTTAAACTTTTTCGTTCAAGGAGCTGGTGCAGATTTTTGTAATTTGATTTCTAGACAATAACAGCTTAGACCTAAATAAAATTTAACAATAAAACGTCTGTAAAGTTTATGTCGCGCCGCACACAATTTTCTATACCAATTAAAATAAACATTTGTAAAACATATTTCAAGTATTAAAAAGCAATATTACGTCTCGCATGAAAAATGCACATACCTGACCATACAAATTAAATTGCACATTAAAATGGTTCATATTATGAGTTTATGTGCGTGGAAAATTTCAGAAATTCTTAACTTCAATGAAGAACGCTAAATTATTGAAGAATCACTGGCCCATAAAGGACCCCGCACAGATTGTATGGAAATCCGGTTTCCGTCAAATTGGCTGATTTTTCAGTATGTTGTGCATTTCAGCTCCCTAATCAAAAGTCTCTATGGCAGCTTAGTCGTAGAAGCCCAGGATTTTGAGATACAGGGTGTAACAAAAGTTCCGAAACGATCGAATATTTCGGAAAGAACACATCGCAACGGAAAACAAAAAAATAGGGGTACAATATTTTTAAAAGAAGTATTCAATTCTACCAACCCTTACCACCACTTCCACCCCTGAGGGCGGGGGTGGGGGTAACTTTTTTTTCAACCCATTTTTTTTTTGCAGATTCGGATTCTTCATGAAAAAATACGTAATTTTTGTCTGAAACACTTTTTTGTATTCGACGTAGGTGGCGCTGTATATTCATAAAAAAGAAGAAAATCCTAATATGCTCGAATATTTCGAATGGGAAATGTCGCACCGAAAAACGAAAAAATAGGGGTAGAATATTTTTCAAAGAAGTATTCAACTGTATCAATACTCACCCCCTCACCCCCTCCACTCGCTGTGAGCGGAAGGAGAGGTGAAGGTAACTTTTTTTTTGAAATAAGACAACCCATATTTTTTGCCCGAATTCTAAATAACGCCATGTGTAGCGAATGCGGAAAAATGTTTTGGACAAAAATTACCAATTTTTTAATGTAGAAACCAAATCTGCAAAAAAAATGGGTTGAAAAAAAAGTTACCCCCACTCCCGCCCTCAGGGGTGGGGGTGGGGGTAAGAGTTAGTAGAATTGAATACTTCTTTTCAAAATATTGTACCCCTATTTTTTATTTTCCGTTGCGATGTGTTCTTTCCGAAATATTCGACCGTTTCGGAACTTTTGTTACACCCTGTATCTCAAAATTCTGGGCTTCTAGGACTTAGCGGCCATAGAGACTTTTGATTAGGGAGCTAAAATACACAACATACTGAAAAATCAGCCAATTTGACGGAAACCGGATTTCCATACAATCTGTGCGGGGTCCTTTCATGAATGCAAAATTGCTAATCTGTTATTATATGCAACACAGCATGAAAACAGAAATTTTTATGCAATTAGCTCAACAAAGTTTGTTGGCATCCTGTTAAAATTTCAGATTAAAAAGGAAATAGAAGATTTTTTTTCGCTTATGCTGTTGTTGATTTTAATTTATCTTTCGAATATGCAAAAAATCTTAGCTGCAGAAGTTAGATATATGTACATTTGAAAATAAGCCAACTTTTCAATCGCCAGATAAGTTTACTAATCTAATAAAATCGTCCCAATAATCAACTTGGCTGGTGATTTAAAATAGCTGTCCGATGAATACTCTTATGCGCTCTGGGGCAGATAGGATTGATTATTCATTATTCATTATTCATTTTTGACAAATAGAGGGATGATTTAAAATTTAATAATAATAAGAATAATGGGTGCGATTGTTGAAATTGTTCGAATCGGATCGAAAAGAGCTTACATAAACCTTTTTTGAATAAAGAATCATTTTCGTGAAACTAGCAAAATAATTAATTCATTTAATTTAATATAAATTTAGAAATCCTGAGAAATAATAAGAAATTACATTTTAAAAAAACATATTGCTGATGGTAGAAACACAGTAGACTACTCCACAAATTCGTTGAAAAAAGTATAAATATTCAATTCAAATGTTCAAAAACCTCGCAAATCTGTTTATTGTTTCCCAATTAAATATTGTTTCTTAATTGCAAGAATATTCGAAGTCTGCTAAATAAAACAGGAAAGTAATTAGCACGAAAAGAGAAGGTTCGCTCGAATAAATCTAAGTAGTCCAAGGACTTCGTCATACTACGTCTCTATGTTGGTGTAGTTTTACGATTGGAAACTCGTTGAAAAAAAAGAAGTATAATCAAACGTTGGAAAAAGACCTTACCCAACTTTATTGTTGATGAATTGCAGTCACATTTATTTGGAGCTTAGAGTCAATAACGGTCCAATTAGCGCCCGAATTCCATCCATTACCTAGCACCATAATTTCCTAGTGGCACAATAAATTTCCCCGGGAACTGCAGAATCTGTCCTTGAGCGTCGTCTCTGCGGTGGCGACACACTCTGCAGCCGGGCTGCAACTTGCACCTCAGGCCCAATCACACAGCGCTCATTGCCGTGATGCATTAACCGCCACAAAAGTCTCCTCCTCGGGGGCTTCCGCTTTCCAATTAGCCCTAATGGTGCCCATTGCAACTATTTTTCTTGTGCTGTCTCGAGCCATTTGCCCGGTCTGGAAATTATTATCTGCGAAACGTGTCAGCGTGCAGCGCGAGAATTTCATTGGATTTTTCGAAAGTCATTTTCGATAAAGCTACTCCGCGTGTTGCAGCTCCATTAAAATGCCATAACTTGGGAGGATTTTGTGAGTTTCTTCATTTTAGAGCCCTTTTCACACGTGCACCCTACCCTGCCTGCCCGGCGCAGCCAGCTCGGGTAGGATTTTTACAGACGCAGAACATGCACTGCCGGTGCAATGCACTAGCGGCAGGGAGCCTCATCAGCCCCAGCATCCACTGGGGAGCCCCAGGAGTACCAGCATCCAGCAGCGCGCAATTTTATTGTCATTAGTTCGGCAACAACTTAAGAACGCGACCACGTAAAGCTGCTTCGAGCGGCACCTGTAGCCGCAGCAGCACCTTGTTCTTGGGTGGCTGCACCCGCCGAGAAATGAGAGCAATATTTTACGAAGGAAGCACCCGCTCCTACCTGCCCTAATGCGCGATGTTTTCACTAATTTACTCCGACGGCGTTTATTAAGAATTTAATTAAAGCGGAAGGGGTTCATGTACGCCGGGTGGTAGCCCAACAAAAATCCGAATATGTTGCGACAAGGGTTACCTACCCTGCGACGGGCCTTCCCCTGACGAGCTTAGCTATATTAAAATATGTAGAGTCGGGCCCAAGCATGGCTATGACACATTCTTTAAATTATACGTTCTTGTTTTTCGAATCTATGCAGCAACACATGTGCCAACTTTCTTGGTACCTCCTTTTACATCTCAGCCAAAACTATCATCTAAAAGAGTATACCCTAATATAATTTACAGACATTTTTACTAGTATAATGCAAACTACTATAAATAATTCAATTTTGTCCTTATTACCCTAATTTAAAATCAAAAATATAATTCCTTCAAAATTTAATAATAACAGTTTAGACTTAAGTAATAGCAATAAATGATCTAGGTTTTAGGAATTATGAAGAATGTGTAATGTTTATAATCAAACAAAACTCATATGTATGACTTGATTTTGCTGAGAAATAAAATCTTTCTTCACATTATTTATTATTATTTTAAACTCTATTGATAAATCAGTTTTGCCTCCGCTTGTTCTATCTCTTTGATAGTTTTGGGTAATATATACTGTAACGTTTTATTTTATGTTTCAATAATAACTAAGATCATATCGATTTATTTACTATTGTATTTACATTGAAAAGACAACAAAACAATTAAGTTTCAAACCATACCTTAAACAACATGACCATTAATCGTGTTAGACCAGTTTTGCGATAATATTTTGGAGTATTATTATATTTCTGTTCTATTCTTCGTCAAAATTTACTGATTTCACTAGGTGATTTGACACAGTTGAAAAACTTATTTTAACGTTACCTCACAGATTTTCTATGTGAGTAAGATCAGTACTTTGCGTTGCTCATCTGCAATCTAAGCTAATCTTTTGATATGAAACCAATTACAAGCAACTTTCGCTATGTATTTTGGATCCCTATCATGTTGAAATTTATACTATAAATGGAGTTGTTTCAAATAATTTCCTTTTGTTACAAAGAAACGATAAACTGCAAAACATTATTCGCAGTTATTAAAGTTGTGCTTCCTTATTTAATCCTGTATATTATATATGATAGAAGAATTTACTAATATCTTTATGTAAATACAATTTTCACGGAATAATTGAAAAATAATGTTTTCATGACCATAGTTCGTTTATCTGGTTTCAGAAATTTTTCATAAGCAACAGTGTTTCCATGCCTGAGATATAAACGTTGGGTTATAGAACTTTTATCCTGATCTAACACTTAATATTCTATTTTAGATTTTATTTTGAAATAAAATATTTCTCTTTAAAGTTCAACAATTTTAGAAAAAAGCAAGTTGCCCCTAGTTGCAGTTCGTTCACAACCGCGAAAATCGTCGTCGCATGGGGAGGTTAAATTAAATTTTGAAGTCACCTGAAAATTAATTTTGCTCGAAGTGCGGCCGACGGCGCAAGAAAGGCGGTCGAGGAGGCGCTCCTTGGACGAGGCCCCGTCGAGGCTGCAATAAAAATCGGCAGGAGCACCCGGGTTTGGCACGGGGGCTGGCGCGCACCAGCGGAAGCAGGCTGTTGCAGCCGGGGCGCCCGCGGAGGGTAGTCCGCTTTGAAATTTGAATCGCGTTACGCTATCGCCATATATCAAGGGGTGGAAAGTGTTTTATGTTTCCTACTGAACCGCTCTTTAGTAAAGGTGTATCGAATTTTCCCAATTTTTATTTCCTTCCTTGCCTTGACGCCTGGGGCCCGGGGGCGCCGCGGCGCGGGGACTCCGCTCAATAACGAATAAAGCCGCTGCCAGAAAGGGTTTCGCCTGGAACACACATTTGCTTTTAATCTTACAGCGAAACAGATATGCGAAATTGGCTTACAATTTGCAACGCATTCGCCGGGGTTCAGCGTTTTTTGTGAATTAACGTTTTTCGCCCGGTGCTTTACGATCTTTTGTAGCCAATCAGTATGCGGTCCCTTCGCCTCGTGAGCCCGGCACATCAAGGGGTTAAGTGCGGCGATAGATTACAAGATCCCGGCCGATATATCCGTTCCCAGGGCTTATTTCCTCCGGGTTGATTAAGTCGTGTGATTTTTTTCGCCCGTGGACCCGGCATCGAAGGTGTTCGCCATTCACCGGGGTATAACAGGTAGTTGGACTGTGAACGGATTACGTAATTAAGGCGTAATTCGAACACGTACGGCCGTGCGCTCGGCGGCGTTCGGGCTCCGAGGAACTCCCTTCGTTAGAGATAAACTGCGAGTGATTAGCTGCTAATACAATTATCTAGCCCCGATGCGAATAAAGAGTAAAGAGCTAGCAATAATTTAACTCACGTCTCCCAACCAAAAATTATTCAGACTACTTTTCTGGAGAAAATCGTTATCTTTAAACAAATTGAAGCAAGAATTTAAGAGGGTCGTCTCGTGTGACGGCTTTCAGATTTTTTTTTTAAGAAATATAATTATTTTTTCATAACTCCACAGACTCGAACCCGGCTCCTAAGACGAGGAACACCGATCCGTTGCTGATACGCTAAACCTATTAGGGGAGACCGGGTACAAAAGTAACGGCGGGTCGAAAGTAACAAGGGCTCTGTAGGTCTACCCAATAGTCAAAATACCGCTTCGCTGCCATCAGCTGATGGCCGGTGGCGCCCCCCTCTCTTGCATTCAGTAGCCGCGCGCGCCACGCGCTGCTAGGTTTTGTGAGAGGACAATAAGTGATTTCACAAGTCAAAACTAAGTTTTTTGACGCTCACTTATTTTATGTTTACTAATACTACTAAGGATGATATTGATCTGAAAATTTGCATATAAATTCTAGATTAGATTTATTGCACAGTGTTTTAATTCATTTTTGTCTAGCACGTTCCGTTTTCAGGTTATCGTCCATGTTTTAACAAAAATATGGTAGGGTACAAAAGTAACATAGCCCTATGGGTAGACAAGTAACATGTTACTTTTGTCTTCGGATTGATTTACTGATTGCGAGTCTGAATAGAAGACTGATACTGAATAGTGTGATTAGAAAAAATTATTATCATACAATAATTTATGTCATTAATTACTAAACACAGTTTCTAAGGAAGAGTTAATAATATTGATTTTTTTTCGTAAAATATATATTTTTTTAGCATTTAAAATGAAAGTGCTTATTTGTGTTATTAATAAAAAAGGTTTCTAATAAATAATTTGTTGATTTAATATGTAATGTCATAATTATTACAAACCATTTTGTCCTGTTACTTTCGACCTGCCAACGTGGTCGAAAGTAACAACGGACGAATTTTTTTAAAGTCTCTGTGATTCATACAAAATACACAATAATCAGGCAAATCAAGATACTAATGTAAAGAACATGAACGGAATTTTTATATGGCTATATTAATTTCATCAAAATAATAACACCTAACCAGAAATCAAGGCAAAAGTAAAAAATGTTACTTTTGTACCCGGTCTCCCCTACCTGTAATCGCTTGCTACAGAACTGAATTTAACGAGTGAATTGCATCTTCAATTTCAAATATCTAAAAAATTATTGAGTAGTGACTAATATTATGTATTCATCAACAGGGAAACTAAATTTACCATCCTGCAAAATTTGAACTAAATCCGTGATCCCAAGACCTTGCACTCTCCTTGTCAGTGTAAGAAATACAGTTTTGAAAAAAAAAAATGCATTTAAAGTTCAAGTCTGATCTAAATCAGTGTACTTTTGATTAAAGTGACTAAAAATGACTTTTCGCAATAACCTTGAATATATTGAAAAATCGTGTTATCGACTCCAAAGATATTATAAACTTGATTTATGAAATCATTTTTCTCTTTTCGTTACTAATTACACGAGACAACCCATTGTCAGTGTTCTATCCTTTCTCTAAAAATTCTAAAAATTTTTCTCACAGAATTCAATCAATCTAAAATAAATGTCTATTTCAAAATCTACAGGAAAACGAATCACTAAAATTCTACTGTTTCCTGCATTTGTGGGAAACATGTTATAGAAAGATAGGGAAGCTTTTGCCTTCTTTAGCAATAAAGTTCATATGATATTTAGGAAAATTTACTGAAATATCTAGTGTTGAATTCAGGTTGGTTTTGCCAGAAATTTGGAACATTTCACCAAAAATAGGTACATTATATCGTACAATTGGTATTGAAAGCGTTTACGTGAGCATATGAAGCGGCATCCTCATCCTACTTAGATATCTAACTTAATGTGCCTATGATTATTTCCTAGAATTCCGGCGGTACCTACCTACACAAACTAGAAAATGCCATCATGAACGCATATTACTAGCCATAAATCAACTTTTAGATTATCCAGTGAATTTCACTAGAATTACAATTACTATTAAATTTCTAGACGATTTGTTGTTGTTGGTTTAAACTTATCATATCGTTAATTAGTTAGTTAAAACCATTTTAAGAACGTACTACGTGCACCGCAATTACCTACATAGCTTAAAATGTTAACAATGCCCAAAATTGTTGATTACGTAAATTTAAAATTAGTTTCAAACCTAAAGTAATAAAAGAATTACTATGTATGAAGTTTTTAAAAATTAATGTTAAAAATTACACGTATTTTGAATCCTATTGACATTGCATTTACATAGAAATTTATTGTAATGAATATAGGATAAAACCTTAATTAAGGCACTTCATATGTAAAACAAATATAACCGTAAATAATGGTTTAATTGAAATTAAATTGATATCATAGCTTTCAAATTATGCCGGAATTGAATTAAAGCTAAACCAATTAATCTTCACTGTAACAACTGGTCTTTCCTACTTTGCGTTTGTAGTATTAATTGATACTATAAATGAGTTTTTCGGGATTATGAAATGTTTCTTTCTAGAAAATATTTACAGTCGTTAGCATATAATTGAGTGTAAATAAAAATGTAGATTTTTTGTATGCTTAACTTATATAAAAGTTGAGCAGTATGCGAGTGGTAAGTAAAGTTTCTTGGATTCACGCGCAACTATTTACATAGTACGAAAACTATCCGAAAGCGGCCAATAAAAGCAAACATCTCGTCACGTGACCTGATGATCCGGAATTGGTAAGAAAAAGGGAGCCAAAACCCTTCCACTTAATTATTCCGGGGAAAAATAAAAAGAAGGAACCAGAACTACTTGTGTCAAGCAAGTTGCCGTAAACTCCGACTTAACAAATCCTAGCGGCGGCCATAAATCCCAGCCACCCAGATCTATCCGTTTTCGGGCGGCTCTCCTTTCTGCGGATAGTCCGCCTATGGCGTAATAAAATTTCGACTCGAGTAGTTCTTTCGCAGCCATAAAACCTTTGGAGCAAAAATATTTGCAACTTTTAACCCCACTCCCGGCAGTGCAGGGAGCCTGCCCGGGGCCGGGCGGAGGCCGTCCTGTTTGTTTGCTCCATCTGGATAAGGCGAACTTGCCGAAATATAATAATAAATCGAAAGTGTCATATAAGGCTAACATGGTCTCTGACTCCGTCGTAAAGGGGCGGAGCGCCGGAACGGGCTATGGCCCGGGTGGGCCGGGTGGTTCGGGTGGGCCGGGTGGTCCGGGAGGCGGCAAAAAGTCGGAACTAGGCCAGCGCCGAACGGTTCCATAAATCATTTTCAACTCTCATATAAAACTTTTTCAGTTTTTATTATCGTGCGGAATATGTAATGGCCCCGGGAATTAAAGAGGACAGGATGAGTTTAAATTTGAGATGACTGGGGAGTTCCGCGCCTCCCAGCGGCCCAGCGGTTCAGCGGTCCAAGGAGCAGGAGCGGCCGGCTGACCTTCCGGATCGCAGGACGCCGCAGTCCCCTTTGATTTCTGGTAATATTTAAGGAGCCGGGTCTGCGCCCGGGTAAATGATGGCGTTAATAATAATAAAAAGCGACGCAGCGGGGGAAGCATGTTATTGCATTAACCGGAAAGGTTGGGACACTTCGGCACACTTGGCGGCCAGCGCAGAGAATAAAAACTCGAAAATTAATAATAAAAGGACAAAGAACAAAAAGAAAAAAGAAACAGTCAACTCAGAAGACTGACGAGAAAAACGAGATGACCAAATGTCGCCCGTGTAAAATATGGTCGGGACCTCCTCGGCAGGACGGGAATGCGAACTTATCCCGGCCGGGAATGTCCTTTTCGATCAGTTAGAGTGTCAGTGACATGTGCACACATCCCAGACGAACCGGGACGAGGGCTCACAGTTTGTTATGAATTTTCCATACTTTTGATTCATTTGCATGTACGAACCGTGCACGGACCCGTCCGGGGGTGGAGATTAACATGGACATTTTCGGGGCTTTTTTGTTCTAGCAGATTACGCCACGAGTTGTTATGCTCTGGATCAACTCAAAAAATCTGCGAAAGTTTATTTGCCTCATGTTCGCCGGGTGCGAAAGCATTTCAGGTGGAAGCCAAAATCCAAATATGGGGTGGCCTCCCTGAATTCAAAATTATTCTGTTAAAGAGCACTCACCTGACACTCCTGTCGAACAACTCTACCTACGTGCAGTTCTTCGTCTGAAAACTTTAACTTTTAATGGTTTTAATGCACACGAGTTTTATGTTATTTTGACTTTTTCTGCAAATAGACAAGATGTTACACATGTATGTATGGTACTTCCACTTCTACGGTACCAAGAAACCACATTTTCTATCACGTATAATTGATTTTACTGATTGAGATGTGATCAGAATCAAATGCGATCAGTGTAAGTTTGTAGAAATGATATTTCTACAACACTTTTTCCTACATTAAAGTTGAGGTACGAAGTCTGATAGACTGATCAGAATCCCTTTTGACCGAAATTAGGATAATATGGAAAATTTGACTCTTATCAAAAACCATTCGGCTCATATTTTGTATATTTCTTATTATATACTTCTAGCTTTTATAACAATTGAATCATATTGTAAGTAAAAAATTCATAATGTAAGTATAAAATTCACTTTGTCTTTTTGGCAACACAAAAGATCTTTCTTTATGACAAAGATGTTAAAATGTTGATTCTTGGAGGCTTTCGAGCCCACGTTACTAAGCGCTTTTTAGAGGCACCAGCAAGCGGTGACAAATGCTTTAATAAAACTGTTGCCTGAGATATGAAATAGAAAAATAATTATAGTAGATATCATATATTAAAAAAATAGTACAAAATCCGTAACTTAGAAATGAGGGTGTACCCGATATCTATTTAGGAATATCTACGGTTTTTCAAAATATAAAATTTGATCCTTCTTATAGACTGTCTTAAGAGACTAGCACTTGTAGACAAATGTATGAAATAAAGAAATACTTTAAAGTAAAACAAAATGTTGATTTTTATAATGCCGAAAATTCAATTTCTGAAACTGCGAAAACACAGTACCTACATATATATCATCTTCATCTTCAGTGAGAGCTGAGTGAAGTGAAAATTTCATAAAATGTATTATTTAAGAAATTTTTATTAGTAATTCGTACTGATTGAAGTTTATTAAAATGTAGTTAAGTCCTAATACTTTAGAATTGCCAGGTGCGTACCTATGTGTGTTATCAGCATATTTCCAGATTTAAGACGTTATGGAATTTTTCATTAAAATTAGTAATGATAAATTGGTTTCTGTTGTGTGAGGCAAAGCATATCACTTTCAAAACCAATTTTTCATAAGAAAAAATTGACACCAAAAATAAGTGAGAATGGCATTTTATATACAAGGGGTTGCGGTTATTCGGCAAGACCTTATGAACCTACCCTCCACATTTACAAATAGGTACAGCACATAGCAAATTTAGCCATATGTGTGTCTAATTTCAAATTACATGGTATTTAACTTGTGGATAGACCAAAATATACTAAATCTCTTAGAGCTTTACCGAAGCTAATTTTTCTATTCTTAAAACAAAATGCGAAAGAAGCGTTACTAAAACGAGAATGTTATTTCTGGAAAAACTCTGAGATCTGCAAGAAAATCGAGGAACCAGGTGCTATTCGCTTTTTTCGTGTTTGGGTGTATGCAACAGGGAGACACGTCAGCCGAGCAGCGAGAAAACGCCCTGGGAGCATATTTTGTCTGTCACCAAAGGAGCTCTCGAGCGTGCATCGTAAAATCCATGAAAAATGAACACTCGAAGACACATTCAGAGCATATGTTGCGGCACGCGTTCGGCCTGCGCCAGAAGAATGGAAGTCATTGAATTTTCTTCGCTGGGGTGACTCCTTGAGGGCGAAAGTTCAGCTCACGTGAGGTAAAGACCGAAACGGGGAAAACCACTTACTTTCTCACAAAAAAGGGTAGAAAACCCTCTTTTACCAACCGACTGCCAGAAACTGGTGACTGCAATTATTTGAGAGCAGTCACTGATTTTGGGTAAGATCGCCAGAAGCCGAACTGGACACGTGCAAGAAGTCTGCGGCTGTGCAATTAGAAAAAATCGGGGATACCGCCTGGTGGCAATAACCAGATCATTAGAAGTTCTTTCGACTAGAACAAATTTATTCCGGTGGTCGTTTCCACTTGAGCGGTGCCACGGCGGTGCAGGGTCCTCTGGGGCCCCTGACCAGCCAGTCGCACATATTCGGTAACGAATCGTTTTTTGTTTTGTGAAGTCGATGGAGCCGAGATAAGTAGACGAGGAATGCTGCAAAAGACACGCGCACACGTCCCCGGATGCAAAGTAGCTGCCGCAGTCCTCGAGCTGCGCGGCCCCGCAGGGAAGGGAAGTTCCTGGAGACAGAAACTGACAGATAAGCACGCCGCGCCGTCATCCAGGGCCTGAAGATTACCATCGCGACATTAATTCACTCGCGCCACAAAAAATCAGAAGGACAACAGCAGCAGCCGCAGCAGTCGAAGGACTGCTTGCTTCCGTCATAAATTAGGAAGTAGCGCGCCCGGGTGGAGGAGCCCTACTTATGACAGGGGTCGACTGCAGCCGGGCACTATCGGGGCTGCCATCGACAATGTTAAAAATTTCGAAACATGTCAGCCGTCGGGCGCGAACCCTTCCCGCACCCCGACGCGACGTTCCACCGCCACTGGCATGGCAGGAGCACTGATTGATTTCAGATTGGCTCATCAAAAATTGATTGCGGCAGCAGTCGAAGATACGTGTAGGTGCACATCCCGCGAAAGGCGGGGGCGGGCCGGGGACCTGGCGACCGTTCATGCACGGACTCTGAGCAAACAACGTTAATGGGGGCCGTGATTCGAGCCCCGGTAATAGCCGCTATACGCTACAAGTACACGGTCCTAGTCGCATAGTTTGTTCTCTTAATTCCGGTAGTTGCCCGGCCTTGTTATTGAGCCGATTGCCATCGAGTCGTGCCTCGGGGGATGATTAAAGGAAGCAAACCCAACCGCCCCCAATCAGAAGAGCTCTTGAGCAGAGCCGCGGGGCACTTATTGAAATTCGGAACATATACTCATAAAGGAATGAAAGCTACAAAACTCTTGTTCCTTTGAGGTCAATTATAATAATAGTATAATAACACTATAAATCTTAGAAAAAAAATTGTAAGACTTAGTATATTGGGGAGCCCGGGGCTGAAACTTACATATACATACATATGTATAGTGTCTTTAAGACCTATAATATCTCAATGTGATTCTTTAAATTAATGTGAGAATTGAGAATATATGAGAATATGCTTGCACTTTTGATAGATCAATAAATCGACTTGAGAATTGCATTTTGCATAAGGAAAATGTCCAGTCGATTTACTTTATGCGTTGGTTGTTGTTGTAAAGAGGATGAAAGGGTTGCACTATTTTTATGAATATCTCGAAAGGGAAGTGCAATTTTCCCTAAATCCCCATTCATGGAGCTAGATAGTACTAGTTCTGGTATATTTAATAAAAATTCATTTTATAACATTAAAATATATGATATATAAGATTGAAATATTAAATTTTTAAATCGTACTTAAAATGTATCTCGTAGGCTAATCTCATTACTTAGACATTACTCTTTATAATTATATATATTTTTTGTGGACAGATAGTCATAAAATACAATTAATTACTAACTTTATTACTGCCTTAATTTTAGTTTTTAGGGTTCTGTATATTTAGCTTTAATAAAAGCAAAACCTTTGTAGCTGTAGGATTACACTTTTTTACATTTCTACCGACATATGCTAGAAAAGGTCAAGTCTGGCGATTACAATAGCATCTACTGTATGTAGACATATATTCATCTGTTTGAAATCCTTTTGCACAGATCTTCTGTTTGATACTCATATTATTGGGGTTTACTGAAAATAGGTCGCTTTTACCCCTTAATTTTCTTAGTTCAATCCGAAACTTTGTAATTGAATCAATAATTTGATATCAAAAATTATAAGAATTATGCAATGGTCACAATGTTGAGACTATTAAGACTCTTATAGATACAAAGTGGCAAATGGAAAAGAACGTAAAATACTTAAAATGATATATTGAAACCTTTTCATATAAAATTATACATCAAAGTCGTTTTAACTACCTTATTATACAAGTTATCCGAAACTTTCCATGAAGTGCAACAGATGGGCTCAGATCTCAATGCCAACACCACAAAGAGTTTTGGACATATGCAAAAATTCCAGGAGCAATGCACATGAAACCGAACCAGAGTCCAGAACCAGCTGACCGCGTCGTGCCGCTTAATTACTCGAGATATCCTGCCCCGCTAGCCGACGTATCCGCCACTAATCATCGATTCTCACATCCTTTTAATAAGTGGTTCAACAGGCGGCCAAGATACGATCGTCCGGCCGGCCAAACAAAGGTCGAGAGCACTTCCTGTCCGATTTCGGAGCAAAAACCCATCGTCTGCCGGCCGGCGATCGAGCACGGTAGCGATCGAGGATCAACAAAAGGCGAATCTCGAGCGCATGTGGCCACATGCCCGTCAACGCTTCACAAAACCTGGCAGCGGTCTCGTGCCACAGCCGTAAAAACCGGGAAGAGATCGGGAAGAGCAAAAAACCGGCCGTGCAACAGGAGAGCTCAAGACACCCGTCTTGATCAAAACTGGAACAGGCCGGCCAGCTGGCCCAGGGTTCGATGGCCAGGCCTTTGGGAATCAGAGGAGCAAAAACCGCGAGGAGACGTCCTTTCGTCTCGGCGAAACTCCTGTGGTCAGTTCCGCTTGCAGGGCCCGTGCCCACCGCGACCGTAGTCGGATCGGGCGGTCCGGCTGAGCATGTGGCCCCTGCCTTGCCTTACCTCGGGCCACGTGACCTCTTGATTACCTGAGCACCCGCCGCCGTCCCTCACTTTTACTTTCCACACAAAAGAAGCGCCCGGAGCCTCCAGCCTCCTCGCCACCTTTCCTTTCATCCGATCAAACGCACGCATTCGCGATGAATGGCAGTGTCTGGATGCATTTTGTACGCTCCCGGGACCCCGGCATGATTTGCTGCTGCGGTCGGGCTGGGAATTGAATTATTAATGAAACCGTGGGGTTCCGTGCCCGGGACTTACCCGCCGCTGGCAAATTTCGCTAGAATAAGAAATTGCGACGCATCCCTAACCCCGGTCTGAGTCGGTTAGGGAAAAGGGAGTGTTCGGATGGGTCCCGTGCAAAATTCGATGCAGGTCAGATGGAGAAATGTCGCATTTATTTATGGCTGCCAGGTGCTAAATCGCTTGGATATAACCAAAGAAATGAGACACAATCGAAGATTTAGTGGCATTTTAAGCAGCTGAAAATTCTCTGACACCCCCGCATAATTTTTTATACTTGCTCCCTAACCAAATGTACATATGTATATTAAAAATATTACTACCTTACAGAAAAAAGAAAAACAATAAATAATTGAATTTAATGGTTTTAAACTATTTTTCAGATTTCAAAATCTCAGAAATGTAGTAAAACTGATTTTTATGTATTGTAAATTCGCGTACTACTTTTTAATAGTTTGATTTTGGGTGTGTGTGTTATTTTTTAAGGTTTTTGTTTGGAAATTGAACCCAAAACCCCGGAATGGTATACTCTCAATCAGACTACTCAAACAATTATAATGACAAACGAGACTCCTGGAACCTTTTATGAATAAACATCACACATATTATGGTAATATTTCTTCAACTTTGAAAATAGAATAAAAATTGTTTGTTACTTATACTGAAATAAATAATTAGAGGTAATATATTTTATTTTACTTTGTCCATGGTACAGAAAACTAACTTGAAGTAATTTAACAAACATGTTTTTTTTCGTTTTATAGTACATTTTGCTAAAGTAAAAATTGTTGCAACTATTTCAGGTTCTACTGAAAAAAGTTACTGTAGTAAACCAAACACTCTTTCTCAAGTTTGCTTAAATTAAATTATACCAGATCTGTATCAACTATAAAAGTATTTATCTTTAATAAATAACTATGAAAATTTTATCAGTTATATTCGGTAGTTTCTCATGCTGTGCATAAATAATAAGTTTTACCCTCACATCCGTTGCATCGCAGCTTCATAGAATATGGCTGAACTGAGGAAGCATACTCTGGCCATGAGTCTGATCCCGAAATTTATTAATTGAAAATACCACTTTTAGTACAGAAAACTGCTTTCAGCGTAAATTGGAAGTGATTTTGGGGTCATCAAAAGAATTAACGGAGGATCTAAGCATAACACAATTACTACTGCTGCCCTTAAACTAAGGTTTTTGGGTAGCGCTCCGAAGACTGGGGTTGCGAGTCCACTATAAGAACTCTTGTAGATAGTTTTTCCTTTTAGAGGAATCCTCATAGTCGATTAAAACTGCACTCAGATGCTCTGTGGCCTCGTCGACCAGCAGTTTAAAACCTCCTTGGGAATGTTTGCAGTGTGCTTATTTCAGTGGCAAATGATGGCGGTGTTGGAAGTCTTTAAATGAAAAGAAAACAACGAATTTCGAAATCAGGTATGGATTTTGAATGTATAAAAGAAATGTTTGCAAAAATTATTATCGTTATAATATAAATATGTATAAACATCACTTAATTTTTATTCATTTATATGTAGATATGTATGTTTTTGGACCAAACAACAAACTAAACAAAAATGAATAATTAAATATTATTAAATTTAATTGATAATTGTTTTTTTAAAAATAAATAAAAAATCTGTAGGTATAATTTTTTTTTAAAACTGTATAAACAACATTTACCATCTCGCACATTTCTGAAGTAATATTCCTTTAAAGATATGTATTTGTTTTGAGACTTTTTTCAACTTAAATGCGAATAACTGAAATGGTTTCAGGGCATTAAGAAAGGTATGTATCTACCTATTTATTTTACGAACATTTACCTAATTTATATATTTCTTATATTATCTAACAGAAATCAAGTCGTGGTGTCTGCTAACGAAATGTGTGTTGTATTTTTAAAATCAGTAACCGATACATATTCGAGCGCCGACAAAATCACTCTCTTTTAGTTAGCGAACTTTAACTTTAGTTAACTTAAGTCCAATTTAACCGGCGAACTTTATTCTTAATCTGACTTTAGATTGTCTATTTTGGATTACCAAGAATAAAATGTTAAACGTGTCTACTAAACCCTCTTGCTTAATCCCCTGCAATCAAATTTGAGTTGTATTTCGATTTTACATAACTAAATCAGCGCCACCACTCGAACCAATCAATCTGCCATTCATGGTGCACTTGTCACGTGGGGTGCAGTCTGTCCTACGAGTGGTTTTAGGGCATTCAAAGAACATAAAAACCCAATTAAACTCCCTAAGAATTCTCTCGAGTCTTAGTTTCAAAATGTGAAAACCGAAAATGGTCCCCAGATAGCACGGGATCAGAAAGGGTTCCCTTTTTCTTGCGCGGCCAACTGTTATGCATTCGCGCGACAGACGAAACCTCGAGAATTCTTTTCCCTGGAGGTTACCGTCAATGTCCAGCGGCATCCCAAGTCACCCGGATCGCGTCGAAAGTGTCCATCAGCTGCCAGGGAACTGTTCCTCGGGGCAGAAGGGCTAGGGCCTAGGGTGCTTCCCCTGCGCGATCATCGGGATCTTCGTCCCCGGACGCATCCGGACCATTTGTTGCTATTGATGCGCTTCGACAGATTGCTCTCAGGACAAAGACCCCGGGGCCTGTTACTTGCATCGTTGCACCGTCGCGTCGTCGCGTCGTCGCGCTGCGCCCGCGGTGAATGTTGCACCTGGTGCACGTGAAAGACGCGCGACGGTACACGGATCTCTGAGTCAGCCAGCCGCTTGGGGGCGAGACGCGTGCACACCCGCCGACCTGACCGCAACTGGCATAGTTCAAATTTTGGGGACAGGGCCAAAGCTGAATAATTTTGCGTCATTAGCGGATTACATGGCATTAATTAGGCTTTATCGCATGCACCATCGCAATAAATAACGCGGCCGGGCTCCTGGCGACCCCGGCTCGGGGTGGACAGCTTCATGAATATTCGGCTCGTGGCGCTGGCCACCCTTCGCGAAGCCATCAAACCATAAAGGGTGATAGGCAATAGTGCTGACAAGAAAACAGGAAAATGTTGCCAATTACTTGGCCTTGTGCCGCACCGCTCCGTTGGACGGTAGAGCCGACCCTGTAACTATCTTATCGCCCTCTCAAAATGAATAAAGTTCAAATTTTTGAATTTCTACTAGTAGTTTTTTGCTGATTCACATAATATAGGACTATTGGAGATAATGATTGTTTCCATTATATACATAATATCATTTTAAAATACATTACCTTGATATAATCTATTAATGTTAATATGACAAAAATATTTACAGTAGGTATGTACTGTTTGTGTATTTCAAAGAATATTTTTTGCAAACTTTGTGGGTAATTTTAAGGTATTCTTGAATACCTATTGTCTTTCTTATACATAAGTGCAAATCTATGCACCAGACTATACGCCAGACAACAAAACATCCGAAAAACATTTTTATCTAACAAGTTGTTGTTACAATTCAAGCAACCCTATTTTAATTGTCGAATCTCTGACCTTCAACTCTTGATATCACTTTTCACCCTAATTCAGTTTCAATCGGTACTAACCTTATTATTATTATTATTTCTTAACACTAATCTTGATAATCATATTATTTTTGACAACTTCAAGGAAAACTGAGGAGTCTTGCTTCAAAGGACAGGTTTTTCAGAAGTTTTTAACTTGTAAAAAATTCATAATATGTATGTAGTATTGAGAAAATGACATTTTGTTTGGCATCTAACAAAATAAGCCCTTATTTATTTTATAAAACTAAAGCCTTTTGTATAAAATTATATCGTAATATATGACTTTTAATATGTATAAAAATATAGTTTAATATAAAACGTTTTGCTGCAAACTTGTATTTTCGAGGTAAAAGTTTTATATCTATTTTATGTTCAAAAATAAACTTTACTTAAAATTAATTGTATTTGACGTTTAGTCAAGTGGCTGAAGTACAGATGCAGTACTGCAGAAGTGTTGCGTTTTGTTTGAATAAGTTTTCCAAAACTACCGCAATATTTAATATGTTAGTAATAAAGTTTGAGGTTAAAGATAAAACTTGAACCATTAGGCACCGTGGATTAAAATTCCCTACCTGCCCGACGGAGTGAAAATTCACCACGTACCTTGGCAGGGTAAAATTGGGATGGTTGGCTGCGTTGTTCCTAAAATTTTTCAGCTGGGTGAGCCCTTCCCTCCGTTACGTTACGGTCCCATCTAGCGGGATCCGTTTTAAAATGCAGGCACGCGAGCGCACGCGTCGCCCCCTACAAAACGGGATCCGGCTTTTTATTCCTGAAAATTTTTTGTGTCTTCCATTTTCTAAGCCATCTGCGCGCGTTGATTTTAAAATTGTAGCGAGGATCCGGACTGCGTGCCTGTCGCGTGGAAGGGGCGCCCTAACAGGAATCACAGTAGACAGGATTTTAGGACTTATCCCGCTCGGAAACGGGGTCACGCAGACGAGGTCCTTTTCGGCCGCCGCGCCGCGTGCATTTCTCCAGAGCTTGCAGATGTTTGGCTTGTTTTGCTCGCCTCCCGGCGACCGCACCCCGGGCTCGGTCTGGATGCAGCCGAGTTGCAAGGGATCCGGTGACATTTGTTTTGTTTGTTGATATCTTGTTGCCTTTGGCGACCTTTTTCACGTCAATTTAGTTTTTTTTTCGCATTTCCTTGTTCCTTTTGCCCTCTATCCGCAATCCGCTGATGTAATCGGATCAAAAGCGTTTTTTTTTATTTTATTTTGTTCTTCAGATGCACGCGTTCCGTTCGGCAAGAGAAAAAGGAAAGGTGTTGGCTTTAAATAGCAGGAAAGGTTCTTTTGTTTCCAGTTTTTTGATTGTTTACTGTTACGTAATATGCCGATAAGCGATTCCGTTAACCAATCACAAGATTAATTTTTTTTTGCACAAGCATAGGCACCTATTCCTTTGAGTATATTTTCTTGTATCATCAAGCTGAATGTTGTTATAGTGAAGAAAATATGTATATCATATAGACTAAGATCGTGATATTTGAACTTAATAATAACTACGTATTTATTAGGTACTTATTCTTCAAAACCTGAAAATTGCATACACTTTCATTCAGAAATTTGGTTCTCAATGATTTAAAAGAACTTTGCAAAAAAAAAAATACTTTTATCAAATTAAAAAAATAGTTACATACATATTCCTATTCCATTAAGTCGCCAGTACAACAGATGTTTCCTGGAAACGTTCGAGGAACATTTGCTATAAAAGATTATATTGAATAAACTACGACGAGAAACGTGAATTATTAGTTCTTTTCTTTACTGATATTTAAATTACTTCTGTCAAGTACCTACATATGTATAACAAAATCATTTAATTTAAGAAGTTTAGTGATCTAAATGTACCTACTTCATATAAAAGGAAGTGATGTTACTTTTAAATAAAATGTAATTTTTCTCTGGTTGTGCTATAGAGTATACTATTTATTGCGATAAGTGTTTATAAGGGTTTCTAGGATTGCTTAATTTAAGGAGTTCTTTTCCAGGATTCAAATTAAAGCCACCAGCGACTTATGTGCGCTAGACTTTTGCCCAACAATTTTGAACAACTTGAAGCACCCTCAATCCTTAAGGCTTAGGGCGGAAGACAGTCGCAGACCCCAAACCAAACTGGCCGTCGTCCAGAGATGAAAACACAAACCTTCTAAAAGCGACATTGATTTGTTTCCCAGGCTGGCGGGCCTTTTACTTTCTTCCCTTATCTTTTTTTTAGGGAAAAACTGGGAGACTTACAAGCCATTACAGCGTCCTCTCATCCCGCGACAGGCTCTGGTGGATCTAAATTTTACAGCAATTTGGCTAATTTCTGTAATTACATTTGGCCCATCTCCGAGGGCCTGCCCATTTGTGTAATGAATTTCGCCGGACGGTGTGGTGCTGTGCGGTGCGGCGACGGGTCGCGGGGGATGGGGTCCGCTGCTGGCCAGTCTCGGGGAAAGAAAAAAAATTTATTGGCCTTAAAAAGTCGACAGTGAGCTTCATCACGGCGTCAAAGCCGCTAAAGCCGCGGGAGGAGCGAGGCGGGGCGCAGATAATCCGGGCCGGGGCAGTCGGAGGACTCGGCACCGCGAACGGCCACGTTTGGGGCCGCCTCCCCGAGGTGTTCCGCTCCTGTCGAAGGAGCCACGGAGGCAGGGAGCCAGCGAGCGAGCGACTGCACGGCCCAGCACCAGCGTCTAGAAGGAAATCAAAATCGATCGGAAGGAGCCCTGCCTAATGGCTCCTTGCCAGCAGTGGGAGCTTGTTGACCCAGTTGCCCGAATTCGGTAAAAATTCGATCGACCAAACGAAGAAGAATAAAAGTTTCGAGAAGAACGTGTCCAAGTCGGGGAGGGCCGGGCCCCGGGTCCATGGTGGAGTGCATCGGGCGCGGGCCGGAGCCCGGGGAGCCAAGTTTAATTACAAATTGCAGTGGTCGCCGTCGCAGTGGCCTGAGGAGGATAAATGGCCTACGGATGGGAGCAGGAAAGGCGAAAAAAGCGCCGTCCATGAAGTCACAACACGAAGCCCGCTGCCCACATATTTCCGACGTGTCCAACTGCAAGTCCCATTCACCGAAATTCAACAGTGTCGCAGCAACAACAACGGCGCGGCGGCCGCCGCGGCTGTCTACATGACGCTCGGCGTTGTTAGAACAACAAGTACTCCCCGTCCTGCTCGGAGGGACGCGGCTGCGGCTGGGCGCAGGGCGCGCGAGCGGGACGGCCCTACGCCACCCGGCCAATGTTTACCTCGGCAACAGCCAGTCAGTTGGGTGCTCGCCGCGCGGCGCCTCTGCCCCGCCGGACAGGGACGGCGCGAGTGCTCGCGGAAGCACACCGAATACATGTTGCGCTGGCGGAAGCGTGAGTAAAGGAACCGGAGCGCTCGCTGGCGGGGAGCTCTGTTCCGGCCCACGGTCCCATTCATCAGGCGAGTGAGTCGCCGTGGAACGGAATAGTTTCAAGGATTGTTGCTGGCGAGAGTCGCTAAGAGAAACGATGCAACAATCGTGCTGCTGGCCGCTCTGTTGCGCCTGGGCTACAGGGGTGATGTTGCTACAAAAACTGCTAGATTAACTGCAACATTTGGAGTCGATTTCTCCGTGGAACGCTGTTGCTGCAGATTTGTTTTCCTGGCCCGAAAATCAACAGTTCTATACACAAAATTCAAAAATTCCTACTTTCTTCAATTAAATCTTATTTTTACACAGTTTTCAGTGCTTTTACGTTGGTAATAATGCCTGACTTTACATAATATAACATGCTTGTGTCTTTAATTCAAATATGTGATTTTATATATGATAAAGCGAAATATTACTCTTATTATTGTAAATAATACATAAAACATAAAATTTAAGTATATTCCAATTGGTATTAATATGGCATTTTCATATAAATGCAATATTGCAGTGGCGGTTTAGATACTTGCTGTTCAAAAAAGGGTTGTATTGAAATCAAATTTAATCCGTTCGGTTTTGCTTTACGCATTTAGCTGAACATTGATTGTCTGTTATCTTTGACGCTTATTAACAATCTGAGTCAAGTTACAATATTTTGTGTTCACTATTGAATTTTTATTATTATCGTCTGAAATATATTTATTTTTCCATTAATTTTTACTTGCCTTATGAGATCCGCTATTTTATATTTGAAAATGTTTTTATCAAATTAGAAATCAGCAGCTCGAAAATTCCCTCATTAGACAAATTTTTGATAATAATTTTATATTCGTTATTTGAATAATATTTGCATAACTCCGTTTCTAGTTATTACTTCATAACCCTATTATATCCCCCGAAGCATCAACTATAATATAATTTCATCATTTGAATATTTTTTCTTGGATCACCGGTTTAGCCTAATCCTGAATGGGCCTTGTATCAAAACTTCTTGGGACTTTTTTTCCGAAAGTAAACAAAAGTTACACGTTTTTATTAATATTAACACAAATAACAATATACATAAATTAAAAACCGAACTCTAAAAAAATATTCGACTAAATAAATTATTTACGAAGTATTTATAAGTATATTTATTATATCATCCATAAACTGAACGATTTCTGAACTTGTTCTTTTTCTAAGTACATTATTTATAAGTTCCTCAACCATTCTTAAACCTGCAGAACTCCTAGGTTAATTTTTAATAAGTTTTAATTTAGGAAAGCTTCTTCAGCTGTTGCGATTGTAAGCGGAAGGGTAAAAAATAGTAAGCAGACTGTTATGACCTCTGGGAAATAGTAAAATTTTGAATTATTCCACTTAAAGAGCAGGCCCAACTTTTATTCTTTTCGTTTAACGATTATACAGAACTATTCAAAAATTTTCTTTGATATTCTTGTGAAAAAAGGGAAAACAGCTTTTTTTGTTGTTTAAGTAAATATCAATTGTACTAGGTACCTACCTATATGAAAGTTCGCATATTGACTTAGTTTTATTTTTTCCCCCGGGAAGTTTTATAGTGAAAAATATAATTGATATTTCAGTATGTTTTCCAAAAGAAATTGTAGTCTATTTTCATTTTTCATTTAGTCCTTTTTCGACTGTAAAATATTTTCGCCACATTTCCGTTTGAATATACTGTCTTAACTTAATTTAAATAATATGTTTTCAGTCTATTTTAAATTGTAATATCCGATTATAAAAAAAAGGAATGTACCAAACGTTTCTGTTTGATGAGTTGCTGAATGAAATCGCTATGAACAGAATATTCAAAATTCAACAACTCTCAGTAGTGGATTTTATTGTTTAACTTATTTTTGTTTTCGTTTTGGGGTTGTGAATTTATTTACTTATATGTGTTTAAATATTTATTAACTATACTCCGCTGCGGGGGTTTAACTGTTTAATTAAATGTCTTTATTTATTTACTTAAAAACAAAATTAATATAATGCTGCGATTTGATTTCCGAATGTGAATAAAAATTGCAAGAAAAATTGTCGTGTAAAGGAAGTGAGTAAGAAAAGAATTAGGAATTTTTCAGTGTCAAATTTATTTGTGGTTTTAATAGTGGCTAAGAAGAAATTATTTGAACGTAGTATTAAAACAAAAGTTGAGTTTGACCGCAGCGAAATGAGAAATAAACAAAATCTGAAACCCCGTCGGCCTGCATCCTCGCGTGTTGCAGCGCACCCGGCGACATGAGTCCGGGCTCGCACTGGATCCAGCGGAGTGCACCCCGCGAACTCGGAAGCGGAACAGGGGCGGCGGTGCGCGTGTGTGCGGCGCGGAGCAACAGACCCGTTCCGGCCCTTTGTTGATCATCGGACCATGTGCTTGAGGCTGGCCGGGCATAGGGCCGCGGCCGAACCGAAACAGCAAACTGTTGAGTGGCGGCGAGGGGCGAACCGAGGAGCGCGTTCCGGGCGCAATCGCACCCTGTTCCAGCGCGGTGGTGTGTTCCCTGTGCCTACACAAAACGTAAACATCCCCACCAGGCGAGTGGCTGCGACTCTGCGAGTTGTACACACACGGCCAGCCGGACTCACGTTTATAAAAGCCACTGCGCTAGCGGGTAGGAAACTCAAAAGCCTCCAAGGGTTGCTTACGTTCGGTTCGCACTTCTCTTCTCTCTTGAACACTGTCTTACACGGACCTTCAGTTAGTTTGGTTTTTCACTCTATTTGAGGTGCCACCTTTTGTTTCCCCCTTACCGTTTTATTTACACTGTGCGTGGAGCCTCGATTTACCGTTTATTTCCTACGCCTTCCTCCTCAGTGCAGCGGATTAACGGGCCCCTCGCCGTGCAGTTTGTTTCAACAGTTTTCGCCCCCTAAGTTTCCTCCCCCTTAGTTTTTGGTGCAAACGGTGCTTTTAAAGTTAGTTCAAGAAGTTCGCCTCGTTTTCGATTTGTTTGGTGTCCTGCTTGCTTGGGGATTTTTGTCTCTGGCCAGGAATCGCTGCGATTCAACCGGAAGCGGAAATATAAAATAAAAATTTATACCAAAAATTTTCTTAAGAACTAACTGCAAATAAGAAGAAACAGTGAGAAGTAAGAGGCCCAGAAAAGCGGGTAAAGTGGACTACAATCAAAAAGTGCGGAACGCGCACCGAACTGTGGCCGGGCGCGTGCCGTGCTAAATAATTAATGCGTGCAGTGCGCGTGGGTGACACGGTTATTATTATTATGACAATTGGACAATTTTTCTGCAAGTGCAGGCTGTTCTCACTGAAGTACGCGAGTTCGAACAACAACTGGTGAAGTGAGGAGGTGTGGACATTTTTATATGACAGCGCCTGTGGCCGCGAGGATTAAAGCGACCTCGAAGAACTTCTGCAAAGGACCGAAGGTTCCGCGGCCGCCGCGCAAGAAGAGCTGCTTCTTCCGAACGGCACTGTCCAGGTGCGCGGTTAAACAGTGGACTTTGTTTAGTTTGTGCCTCAAGTGGAAGCTGATCCCGCGACTACCATGCCACGGTGCTTGATGGCCAAGAAATGGAAGGCGTATCCGTGGCCAGATCGCGCTGAAGATAGTAACTCCCAGCTGACAATCGATGCAGCCGCAGACGTAGTTGCCCAACAGCAACAGCAACAGCAGCAGCAGCAACACCAACAGCAGCAGCAACATCAACATCATCATCCAGGGCCCGCAATTGACGTCGAGGATGATGAAGAGATCGATGTCGTTGGGGATTCGGCCTCAGCCTTAGCCGGATGCACCTCCAGTGGCGGGGCTGGCAACCAGATCGGGGTGGTGACAGAGACCATCAACAACAGCACCACAGCGGCCGGAAGCGGCCACAAGCAACAGCAGCAGCAGCAGCCAGTCACAGTCGCATCCTCGTCAACCTGTTGGGGCCCCTCCTCCCCGACAGCTGGCGCAACAGCACCCAGTCCACCACCACATTCACCAGAAGCAACACGAGGCTCGACAATCCTGTACAACGGTAAGTCACGGTTCTGAATTATTGACGAGGCCCGGCTTGTAAAGTTAGACGGGGACAATCTGTGGGTCCCCATTCCGGGGGTATTTTCCTTTTTTTTCGGCAATTAAATTCGCCGACCAGCAGCCGGGCGGAAAAATGTTCCGGATATACCTGAAACCATTAGCCAAATACTTCGTCAATTATTAACCCCCCCACTTTCCGCCTGCCATCGACAATTGTTGGGGTCTCGTCCCCCAGCATCGACGGCCCTCGCCGCAGTCGACAAATTTCACCCGTCCGCCAATCCCCAGAGCGATCACTTATTAATCAGTTCCTCATCTGGTGACCTCCCAGAATCCCGGTTCTTCGGGCGTGAAAGGGTTGCCTCACCCGTTTTCCACTGGGAACCAGCCGAAGAGGTCCGCCCGCCGCCCTTTCGCGTGAATGAAGGCTGACACGGTTCCACTCCTGACGTGTGGGACTCCTTTTCCAGGTAAAAAACCAGGAGGAACGAAGAAAAAAATTTTGAAGGTAATCGGAGAAGAAAAGGGAGTCGGATCCAGACGTCCATGTCCTTATCCCGTTATGTTTACACGCAATAATCGCTTTCGACAAGTGGACTTTTCAGTCGCCTCAATGGCACCCGGAGGTTTCGGGGTATGTGCGACTTTTAAGGGCTTCGTGCAGTGCCTTTCAGACTTTCCTACTTGCGTTGGGTTACCTCCGCCCGTCCATTTGTTGTGATTCCTTTTTTCTAGATTTTTTTTTTATCAATTCTTTCGTCTTATGTTGCTTAAAGTTGCCGTGGCCCATTCGAGAGGTGCTGACTGGGGGTCTTACAGTGTTGAAGCACTGATTTTTTATATTCTGGTAGCGTACTGCAAGCTTCGGGCACTACCGCTTTTATTCTAAAAAGCTTTAACCCGATAACGCTCTTTAAAAAGTCTTACTATACTTACTATACATATATATATATCTTCGCTCCAAAGTTAAAAAGTACATAAAGATTCCTATTTTGATTTTATTCGAAGAAAAGTTACAGACAAAAATATGAAAAGACGAAATTATTTGTAGTATGTAGTTTTTTAAAAATTGGTTACATACATACATATATTAGTCAATATTTAAAATTAAGACGCACAGTGTGTCTCATCATTTTTGTTCTAAATAAATAAAGTTTTTAATGAATGGTAAACATACCTAAAATATGTATCTCAATATTGAAAATTTTATAGAACACTGTAGTTTTGTATATATTTATATCTTGGTATTTCTTAAAGTTTTTATCGAAAAACTCACCAAAATGTGACTCTTATGTAATTTTTTAATTTAATAAATACTTATTCCTCCTTTTCCTTTTCAAAAGAAAATATTTCAAACATTGTTAAATTGCGAATTTATAAATTATATGAGGGGTATTCACTTCATGTTGTACAGTTTCTTGGGCTCGTATTTTCTGCGTCTCGTAAACAACGTGTACAATACGTACTTTTAAGTAACTCTCGTAAATTGTCAATAGTCAATAGTATAGATTCAAGCAAGATTTTACAAAGTTTTTTTTTTCCACAACTTACGAGGTAAAAATCTACGTGGGTAAGTTTGCGCGACTATTTTGGCCCGTAAATTTAACGTATTCGCGTAAAGTAGAAATCTATGAAAAGATTTACGAAGCTTGTAATTTTTACGCGATTTTGGGCCTATAATTTTGTCTTAATCAAATAATTTGAGTAAACTAGTTAACAGTTTTTATTCAACATTTTCTTAATATTATTAATATTCTGAACGAAACATATTTATATTTTTAAGCCATCTTAATAAAAGCACTATGACGGACATTTAAAAAAAAACATTAATGAATAAATCTATATACCTAGTTGAAGCGATCTGTTCCAGGAACAATCTATCAAGTTAGAGTTCAAAGTTCATGATAATATTTTTCTTATTTCGTTTTAATATAGGTACTTTGATTGGTTGATTTATTTTTTTTAGCGTTTAAAGAAAGAAGCTCCGAGCTTAGCTTTCGGAACTTTGATGAGAAATTTGTAACTACAAATATTGATGGCATTTTAAATTTTGAACAAATATTATTACATAGCATGAAATACCTACTTATTAAAATTTCGCCCACATCGATTTCTGATTTGCTGCAAAATGATCTATTTTTTTAGAGACTGAATCAACATTTAAGAACTATGGTCAGTAAAACGACACAAGTAAAAACAAAATCTTCATATACCTACTTATTTAAGGGGTTATATACACTTAGAAGGCCGACAAAAAGTGAATTTTCCAGAATTTTTTCTGAGAAAACTTTTAAATTTATTGATCCAAAAATTTATACACATATTATGGTATCTTTTAACTATATTTTAAGACTTAGTACTAGTAAAAATATTTATTTGGAAAAGAGCTACAGCTGATCTCCGGGAGCTCCTCTCAAAAAAGACGTTTTGCGGTGACCACTATATCTCTGAACTGGATAATCAGAAATTAAAAAACCAAACAGATTTCGTTAAAGTAATGGTAAATCTAGTAATTAATCGAAGGAATAAGCAAAATAAATTTTTTTGACAAAATGGCGGTTTCTCAAAAAAAAAAAAATCGATTTTTCACCGAAATTTCGGCCTTAAATTGTTTATAAAAACAAAAATATTTATCGGAGAGAAAAAATCTTCGTTTAATTACTAAAAAATATATTTAAGAAGCTCGTGTTAAAATTTGAGACTAATCGGTTTAGCCGTTTTCGAGTAATGTTGGTCACCGACTTTGAAAACACCATTCTGAGAAAAACGCGTTTAAAGTTTGGCCTTGTACTTCCAAGCACTCTGAAACGCCTAAACGCATTTTCAAATTTGCGTGTAACTTCGAAAATATTCACCGGAACGATATGAAATTTTCTCGGTGTGTATTCTTAAATATATGTACATTAAGAAAATAAAATAAAAAAAAAATCGATTTTTTGAAAATTCTAACTGTATGTAACCCCTTAACTAAATGTTTTGGAAAGTTAGAAGATCCGAGGCAAATGGAAGAATCGAAGAAACTATGTATCTGTTCACAATTTATTCAAAAGGCAGAAGTGTTAAAAAAGTGTACATTTTAGGCTAGTTCTTTGTGAGTATTTAAACGAAATTTAACTTAATTATTTATTATCGAACAATTGTCGTAAACTTAGTACTTAAAAAATTTGAATTTTTGATTTGCAACCAAATTTTTATGGCTATATTTAATTCGAAATTGTATTTTTTCCATACTAGTTTAATATTCTAATTATTTAAAATTCCATATAAAAGAAATCTTTGTTTTTGAAAGCATCATATGTAAAATTGTAAAAAGCAAATATCTAAAAGATAAAATTCGTTAATAAACCGTTTTCCTTTCAAAATAATTTTATAAGGAAGAAAAATCCCACTTTAAGAAATACTTATTTCAAAAATGCACTACGAGCAATAAGAGTCTAGAAATTACAAGATTGATTGAAAATTAAAAATACGCATCCCAAAGAAGAAATTTGATTTCAGTGTCGACTTAGCGCAAGTGATAGCTTTCCGCTGAGTTGTGGTTGTACGATCGATCGTGGAAGCAGATTAAGGCACCGCTCACATGACGTCGAAGTGGGTTCCAATGTGCGTTCACGAGGAAAAGGCGAAAGGTGGCGAGACAAAATCAATTACAGAACATTAAGCATGCATGTAAAACAGAACGTCTGCATTTAGCGCTTCTCGCCACACTTTTGCACCGTGCGTTGTCGCCATTATTTTTATTGGAGCCGCAATTACGATTAAACCGGTGGTAAATAAGCCTTGTAATCACATTGTTGCAATGCAGTTTGTTTAACATGTTTGTTAACAGTTTTTATCAAATTGTCAAAATTACTTTCACTGACTGGTTTGCGTTCGGCAAACTGACAAGTGACAAGTCAGTTACGTATATGTCGGCAAGTGAAGAAATCTCAATATGACCGCAATATTATTGTTTAGAAGTGTATTTTCTGCAATTTTCTATAGACATGCATTCGATTTATTTGATTTTGTCCAATTATTTTCCTAAACGATAGAAAAATCGTACTTTTCAATATGTATTTCTTATTTACTACTATCACTACACTTGGAATTGCATACCTTCCATTTTTAAATATCAAGTTAGAGTTTATACCAAATTAGTATTTACACACCTATTATGGTTAGCGAGTCGCACAAATCTCATTCGAATACAAAGGAGCTTACAAAAGACCCTCTCGGATAAAAATTCCTTAATAAAGTTACTAAAATTTTCATAAAATCATTTCAGTAGCCTTTGGCTTCAATTAATTTTTTTGTTCAAGGTGGTTAAAATTACTCGATAGAAACATCCAAATCATTTAAAAATGGAAAGAAAGGAACCCATCTAGTCGTAGAACGTAGAACTATGTAGGTATATTTGCTTATTAAATTTTGTTTGACTATAATCCAATTATTCTAAAATTATTTTTATAACTCTTTGTCAGTGCACTGAACTTCCGTGAAAAATTGAAGCAGAGTATTTTTGATATTTCACAGAGGGAAAAAATCCGCCTAGGGCACTCCTTCGGTCGTTATAATTAAAAACGGCCAAAAACCTGCAGGTGCCCAGTTGGTAATAATTTTGTTTAAAAAAAAAAAACTACCAGAGAGAGCCGAGCCTGCTCTGAATGATTTCTAACTCCCAGGACTAATAAAAATAATGCGTCTAAGCCACAGGCCCCGGAGCTGGCACCTTCCGCTTTTTACTTTAAATTTAATTTGTGAAAAAGGACCTCCAGCAGAGTGGTGAGTCGCTGCACCAGCGGTGGTCTTAGCACTTCGCCGGCAGCCCACCAAGCCGGGGACATTTTTCATTAGCCCTAAGTAGTTCCAGTAGGCACGCAAACTGTTGCGATGTTAAAATGGACTGGAATAAAACAAAGGACGTCGGGACGGCGGCAGCGACGGGAGATAGAGCTCCAAGAGCGCTGCCCACCGCAGCTTTATTTTTATTTTATTTTTTATTTCACGCTGGGCTCAAGGAGGCGAGATTTCCACTTTGCAGCTCCACCCGCGCCTTTCGGCGCTCGTCCCGCGCGCCCGCCACCCCCGCCGTAATCACGACGGACAAGAGTTTCCTTCTCCTTTAATTTGATTAAGGCCGGGGAGGGGTGTAAAAAATTCCTCTTCTAATGAAATGATTTTAAACATGAAGGCATGCAAACCCACTGAGCCTTAATATTTTCATGAGATTTAATTCAGTCCGGGACAGCCGCACTAGTCCTAGAAGAAGTGGATCTGCGGGCGACGCGAGAAGTGCGTAAAGCGTAACCCAACTGGGAAATGAATGCAAAAATATGAAGCCCCGGCAGTTTTTCATATTCTAAGCAATATCTGATGGGCTGATGACCCGCGTTCTCGGCGGGAGGAGCTGACAGCGCTATGCTTCAAATGCTAAATTATTTGCGCAGCTCAAGGGCCCGAGGCTCTTGCTTTTTTCGACTGTTCCTTGTCAGAGTCGAAATAGTAAATTGGCTTTGGTGTGACTTTTGTATTCTACAGTCGTTGCCTTTCCGGAAGTGTAATGAAATGTTCTTTAGTTCTGAATTTATAATTTTATACACTACCAACTTAAAATATGATTTGAGTATTTTATTAAAATTTTCTTAAGATACATGCTACAATTACTATGATATACAAACATTCTATACGAAGGTTTTATTTCGTTTAATCTTTTTTACTATCAAAATATGAAAATTAGTTTGATATTGTTACAAAATTTTCCTTCGCTATAGTTAACACTTGAAGTTCCGATCAAGTGGATATAAGGATCGGCTTTTGATCCGCCTGGCCACACTGATGAGATCTGCCCAGTGCCCCCGATTGAAACGCCGACCTTTTTCAGGCTTGTCTCGGCGGAAATTTTATAGCGAAGGAAAATTGTGCAATTTTGTCCGCCAGCCGCTCGGCCGGCGGGCAAAATCGTAACAATATTATGAGTTATTTAAGTTAAACGAACAATCTTCAGAACGGTCACAATGTTAACAAATATCTTTCGGTTGTTCTTTCAATGCAAATTTTTAGTCATTTTCAGTAACGTAAAACTATTTATTACCGACCACCGGCCTTATTTGTATGCTTAATAAATTAACTTAATTAAAAGTTTTAATATTTGCGAGATTGCATTTCCTTTTTAATTAACTTATAATTAAAATGGAAATGAATTCTAAAAACATTTGTAAGTGTTTACCTGCTCTATACAATACATAACCTGAACCCGACAACATAACTACTTAGTTTTTGCTAATACCGACTGCACGCATACCTGTTTTATACCTATGTTATTTTCTATTAAAACTTAGCCATTCTGTATGAAATAAATGTGGGAAAATCACGCATACTAATTTTTTGTATATATTGTAAGTATTTATAACTATATTAATAAGTTACGTTTTTCAGATAGTATTGTTTTTCTTTTTCTTTTATCTTTACACATTTTTTTGAGTAGGTACCTATGTAGGTACCTACAATTAATTCTGAATACACTAAACTAAAAATTGTTTGTCGGTTTTTTTTTCGCAAGCAATATTTTAAACGTGTTTCAGTTTGTAAAAGTCTGCGTATAAAAGGACTCATAGAAATGCTAAATAGTCGGATTAATGTCCGGGAAATCAAATTAATAATTGTTTCAATCATTCAAAATTTTCACATAATTCAGACAGACAGACATTCGTTATTCACGTCGAATTTAGAGATACCAGAAATCAAAACGGCTACGGACATTAATTAGTTATCAAAGAAATAATTAAAATTGGTATTGATGTGCGAAATCGTAGTCCAATAATGTTTAATAATTCAACTGCAGTCATTAATAACCCCATTGCTGGGATTAAGTTAACTCCAATTCCAATGATATGTCATTTACCAAAATTGAGGGAACATACTTTTGTCATTTTGTGAACCAGATCTACAATTATTTTTTTATTTTCCGCTTTAACAAAATCACGTTAGTAACCTATTTTCCTAGTATCTATATACAGACCCAGTTTGAATTGGGATTTTGGACTATATTAAAAATAAAATGCAATTTTCAATCGATTACGCCATTTTGATGTCAAAAACTAGTTCAACTGCTCGTGTCCTGTCTTTGAAAAACATTACATGAAAACTTGAAAGTGTCACCCGTGATGAAAGAACATAAATTTAAATTCATTGAAAACATACATTTGACTGCAATGGTGAATTTTCGAAGATTTCTTTTCAATCAAAAAAATTCTTCTGAAACTTTCGTTTTATTTTTTAACAAAGTGAAGAGGTACGCTCCCAGGAGTTTGCACCTTCCAACTTCATTTCCACGTTGCATCTCACATGCAATGCACTGGAGCTCCATGTAAACAATTGCAACAGGGAATTCTTCGTGCCAAAGAAGAAAAGTTGAGAAAAAAAAACGAAGGGGGGGGGGGGGGGCAGGGAACGAAAGGGGGGAATCTTATGAGTTCTGCTTAGTAGATCCGGACGTCTGAATAGGCAAAAATGTATCCTTCTCTCGAGCATTTAGAAAAATAAATTTTCCTTCGGCAGAGTACTTCCGTCGTTCGTCTAGAATCCAGAAAAGGAGCACCGCCCCAAAAGCTCCACTGGATCCCTAGATCTCCCACATCCGCGCCTTTAATATCGAATTAGATATAAGCGAGGGGGGATGCGATGAAGGGGGCGTGGGAACATCGTCATACAGCAGACTCTATATATGACTTCTTCCACTCGACACTCCAGGGGCTTTGGGGGGCCCGGGCGGAGGCGCCCATGTAGCCCGAAAACTGTGCAGATAATACTACTAGAACTTCCCTGGCCCCGGGTCGGGCTAGACATGTCAAATTAAATCCCCTCGCCCCACGGTTCGCCGCTAGCTTCTAGCTGCTTCCTATGTGAGGGCTTCCAGCTTCATCCAGTTGTCTTACGACTGCGGGCTTGAATCAGAACTGGTAAAAGGAGAAAATGCATCTCGGCCTCCCATGGGGCCCGGGGGGTGCTCCACTGATGGCGGGAAGATAGGCAAAACGGATAGAATATTCAAAAGCGATCAAAGCCGTGCACACACCACACCGCACGCCGGAAGAGGAGCTCCTCTGAAATGAAATCGTAAAGATAAAAGAAAAATTGGAATAACACAAAAATACAACGGCAGGCAATACACCGATTTGCTCCACGTTTTCTGCCTCAAAGGAGTTTCACATTTTAGCGCTACCTTCCCTGGCGGCCTTTAAAGAGTTCGACTTGAAACGGTCGCGGGAGGGAGACTTTGCAAAGAATGTTCCTTTTAATTTCTAAATGCGTTTCAAGCGCCCTCACATGAAAAAAGGAGCCCTATGCACTTCAAAAGGAAATTACCTTTTATTTCCAACGTTAAGGTTGGATGCCTCCCCACCCACCCGCGCATTGTAAGTACTTAATAAAGCAATATTCAGTGCAAAGATACTGCAACTCCACACTTTTCAGAGTCTAAATCTAAAGTAGAGACGCTTAAACTCGTAGGTACTATTGAAAAAATTAAGTCGAGTCATCTTTACTGTAAATGAAATACGAATGATAGAATTTTGAATAGAATCAACACAGCTCAATTACCTAAACTTGAAATAGTATTACTTCTTTTGAAATTTAAATGCAGTTAGTTTTGTAAAGACGCAGATTTTTATGATATGCTTCAAAAATTGAATTTAGGCTTGAAAGTTGTGCTAAGCAGTTAATGTAAGGTTTTTGAAAATACAAAATTCAATAGGTTTAAACGTACGGCACACCATTACATGAATTTTGAATTACGCAAAAAGTGCTTTTGGGAGAATCAGAATAGTATAAGAGTGGAAAAAGGATGTAATGTGGTATCAACATTTGACTAATTTCAGAAGAAAGGTTATTTTTGTTATAAAACTTTGTAGACTTAATTGTATTTTCGCATTTCAAAATAAATGTAAATATTGTACTTGCATAATGTATAGATTTCTTAATTTTTCTTTTCAACTTTCTTTCTAATTATATTCATACATATATGTACCTAAATAAGGGTTGCTGATGTTAAATCAGCCGCCAACATTTACGAATTTAAAAATTGTGAGTTATTGTGTTGTGATTGGCTGAAAATCACGGATTTTTTTCATCCTAAAACTACATAGCATATCGAAGTTTGACTAAAAAGCCTTATAAAATCGTCCAACCTGTCTGTTCGTTCCAGCCATATTACTTTCACAAATTTATAATTTTTAAACTGCTTGGCATAGACACTTCTAGTATCAAATTCGCTGGCTCTAAAATATTAAATCATCATACAAAAATGTAATTTTTGTCGGGTTTTTCGCATTTCTCTAACTTTTGTAATTAAAACACGTTATTTAACCCCAAAAGTCTAGCCGTTCGATAATATTTCCGAATTTCTATTTTTAGTTGATTATTTTTCATAGTTCCTTAATCTTAAAATAGTAAAAACTCGTTCTAAAAAGTATTTTGTTTTTATACTGCAATATTTTAGGTACGTATAATTTGGTTGTAAACTATAATGAAACTATAAAATGAAGAAACACGCACATTAAGCAACTAAAAAATGTTTGTTTTAACGCGTTGGCGACAGCCTAATCGGGAAGTAAAGCTTCAATTCCCACTTTTTAAGATTATAGATACATATATATTATGAAAAATTGTAAGCTTTTCCAAACGAGTGGAAAATCATAGAACTCTGACAATAAAATAATAAATTTGACTGTATGACTGAAAACCATAAAGTTTTCTGGTAGATCATAGCCAGTTTTCTACAACATCATCTGACATCATATTTTTTTCTGTGACCCTTATTCCAAGTTTAAACATAAATGGATGATCACATATAAAATCAAAAACACGTATCAAGACGCAATGACTTGAAAGATATGAAAAACTTTTATAGATGCGTAAATGTGTTGGCCAAGGAAAACTCTTAAATGCAGGATAAATCCCCAAAAATTTTGAACAGATTGCATACGATTGCATCTTTAAAGAAATCCCAAAGCAATTTAGTTTGATTTATTTTAGACGTTTTCCTCGCGCTCGTTCACGAGCATTCAAAATAAGGGAAGCGATATTTTTGTAAAATGTAAAGTCTGCCGAGTTGGAGGGAACCCCGGCGAGTAATTAAATTACCAAATGAAATTCCACGAGAAATGGGCGCCATTCACCCACCAGAAATCATTTGCGAGCAGTTGAACAAAAGGCACAGCAATAAATCTCAAGTTGCGGCCCTTCCGCAACAGATGACGGTGCGGATGCCACCGCTTCCGCTGCGAGCTGCGAGCAGGACTCGTCTTCGTTTCGTGTGTGGAAAAGCGGGGGAGTCGTCACGAGCACGCATCGGGGACGGCTTTGTCACATGTAAATCGTCTTGCATTTATGCAGCATAAAATTACATTTAAGTGGGAATCCCCTCGAAGAGCCCGCGCTTCCGCGGAAGCGGAGGACGCCATCTAGCGGAGGAGATTGAAGGGGAAGAAAAGGCGTAAGTGCACGGATGACGGCAGAAAGAAAGTTACCAAAGTTTTCGCATATGTCGCAGTGGCGAAAATGAAAAAGGATCTTGAAGAATTTGTCACCGGTTGAATGTGTTAAAAACGGCCTGTTACCCGCCAGCGTACGGCTTTCACATCCTGCGCGGGTCCGGGGGCTGTAGGGACGAAAAAACGAAGTCAACCCCGAAGCCTCCACCGCAGGCTGGGTGGGTGGGTGGCTCCCCCGCGGGATGATGACGCCAAGGTGAATTAGGGTATGTGAGGCTACCATTAAGGAACTGACATGAATTTCGCCTGCTTGCGCTGGAGGAGCCCGAGCCCCCCAAATGGTGCTGTGCTGGCAGCTGTTCCATACGCCGCCGCCCGCCCAGCGGGGGTTTGGGCTGCGCGGAGTCCAAGGGCGGGATTTCACCCGCGAAAATTAATGACACGCCGTCGATTTATGTCGCGTGACATTTCCTTAATTTCTCCCAGCAAGTGAGGGCATGATACGTTTTGTTGCTGCCGGGCGGGCTTCTTGCCTTTAACAGGGTGATTTCTTACAATTTTTAACATTTTTCTTTCGGCTGTTCTCAGTGGCTTTTCCCTTCCAGGATATTTCTTCTTTCACCGCTTGGCGGCTCCTTCCCCGTTCTGCGGAACCATTGAAAGTTTCTTTCCCTCGAACCCAAAACCAGAGGGCGCCCATTTCGCCCGGTGAAACCCACTGCCACAACTTTTGTGCCTTTTTATTAATGGTTACTTCAGGTGCATGGTAATTTGCCGTTCGTTATCGATTTAATCGATTATGGGAAAACAGGGGTGTCACACTTCTGTAGGCAATTTATGGCTTTGTTTTCTATTTATCACGCCGAGGATTCTCGATCCAATAACAAGGAAATGTCGAGGTAATGCCGAACTTTTAGGAACTTTTATTGTATAATAACCGGTGAGTGACACATGCTCCGAGTACGTTTTTACTCAAAATGGATATTTATTCGCACGCGATGTTGCCATGGCCCCCTTCCTGACCGATTCCTTCAGAATCTCTGCCCTCCGAGCCTTAGGGATTTGTATTTTGGTGGGAGGATTTTGAATCGTTCCTTCGTTTGAACGGTTTTTGTTGTGAAAATGAATCGCTTTGAAAATGATAATTTTTCGAATAAATGAAAATTAAATGTAAGACGACCTTCTGTCACTTTAGGCTTATGTATGTATAAAGTCAGTAAACTTTTTGATCAAAGAGTTTGAGGGTTGTTTCTGTAAATTGGTATTATACACATTGTTAAACTCTATACCGGTACAAAAATAGACTTGTATTGAATTTATAATTTTAACATGTCTGCCTATGTTTTTCTTTATTTTTATTGCTTCTTATTGAAACGGAAAAGGCCACATTATTGGTTCAACACAGTGCCTGCCACATGCGTGCAATGTTTTCATAATTTACCACGAATATACATAGAAGCTACATGATTTTCCCAAAATACTCCAACAAAAAATGAAAAACTTGGACATTTTTGTGGGAATGGTGAATATAACACCATGTATGTATTTTATGCATTAAAATTGTTTTGTATGTAACGATCTGAAAATATTTTTATGATTTGATAGGCTAAATGATGTCTTCATTCTCTGAATTTCACATTAAAAAGACTGTTTTAAAAGATAGTTGTATAATCCAAAAACTATCCATCGACCTACATCACACCCGTATCTATGTATACTTGTTATAGGTATATTTAGTTTTATAGTTTATGCGACATGACGTGTCGAGTTGTTGATTGTGATGAATGTGTTTATAAAATTAGAATAGAAAATTTGCGTATTCACACTGGAATGTTGTCCTTTTCGCAGATTGTAGCCGATCGCCTGGTTGGGTATTTGTATTACTCTTATGCAGAACGTATATGTACGAATACTGTGACCTACCGCGCTGCAGTCAAATTGACTGCGGTGTGAGTCTTTGCTAATATTTTTACCTTCAATCTTAAGGTAAAAGGATTAGCAAAGACTTACACCGATGTCATGCGGTAGATTTAGTGTTAAGTTTTAGAAACGTACTTATCAATGCTTTTTTTCATTTAATGAATATCATCCATATTTTTGAAATATGTACTACACATACATATGTGTATGTTATATATTTTCGGGATTTCATTGTAATCCTACAATTGGTTTTGAACACAATACTTTTAAGTGCATTTTGTTTCATAACTATTTCACTTATCCGTTAGACGTGTGGGTTACGCTGTTCACGCAGATAGTGTGTTTAATCCTTTCAAACATTTATATCGATCGCAATAGTGAAAGATAAAGAAGTAAAAATTGTAATCAAAAGGCAATTGTTTGGTGGAGCGTATATTTAAAAAAATGTAAGCTTATCTTGTCTTTTACAATAGTATGTTAACAAGAATGTCTTTCGTTATGATGTTACATTACTAGCGACAATTGACGAAAAATCTCATAACGCCAAACTGGACCGATCAGCCCGCTCTTTTTGCCCAATTTTGTGCAGAAAAATGCCGTGAAAAAAAAACCCATCAAATTGTTAGAGACTTGTTCTAAAGCACTTGGGACTACGCAAAGCGGCAAACGTGGCGCGGCGAGACTACGGAACCTTTTTATATAGGGCATTTTGGTTCGGACAATGGATTTAATTTTGTATGAAAACGTTTGCAGCAAAAGTCCATTTATGGTGAAAAATTTAATTACCGACGAAGCGCAGGTAAAAGCTATTGCCCAGCCAGTCAGCTAGCGATAGCCGGGAAAGTTGCACAACCGCGCGGTGGCCGGAAAGGGGCCTCTAATCGATAGTCCTAGCAACAAATCAAGAATGCATTCATCAAAAATAGGTGAGGGCACTTGGTAAACAAAAAACCAAGCCAGCGTGCTTCCGAGCAGCATTAGTTTCCGCATGGATAAACAGAGCAGCACTGTAGCATTAGTCGAGCAGTGGTGGTGGTCCCGGGTCCTGGGTCCCAGGTCCCGGGTCCCAGCTCCGCAGGCCCGCACCACCGGGCCATCGAGGCATTCAGGTGGAGGCATCGAGGTATCGATGCATAGTCAATTAAAATAACCAGACGCAGGCAGATGAAGACACGATTTGATATCGCATCTCTCAATGTCGAAAAGGCCTCGTCGTCGTCTGCATGCCGCTGTATGCCGCCTGTTATCCTTATTTATCTCCACTTCAGCATGGTGCATTGCGACAGTTGGGAAAAAAGACCCCGATGATGATGATGATGACGACAACGAGGACAACTACCTACTGTATGTAGGCCTTTTGTATATAGGACGAATCCACCCCATTCATACGTTATAGAGCATGGCCAAGAGTAGCTTTTGTGTGCCCGCTCCATGGGGCTCCGTGGGGCGCTCCATGTCGCCCCATGTGCCCGTGTGTCTGCACCGTTTTACATAGGCGTTATAGTTTTATCCTTCACAGTTGGCAGACGACGACGACTACGAGATTTCAGTGCATGTCTGAGTGAATTATTTGGTTTTTGGTAAATAGGAAACAAATTCGCCCGAGTGGATGCTCCGGGAGGCGGGTGCTATGTCTTGGCGGCGAGAACTGTTGACAGTGGCTCTTGGCGGCCGTCCAAATGAAAATTAAAAAAAAAAAAAAGAAATAAAAATGCATTTCGATCAATAGGCTGACTGGGCCGGGTCGCGAGTAATCGATAATTAATTTTTTTTTGTAAATAATTAATAAAGTAAATAAAAGTAAACGCTGAATTGCAACATTCAAAACTTTGATACATATATGCTTCTAAGCTTCCAAACGACGGGAATCATCTACTTTTTATGACAAGTACCACAAATAATACAGAACAAAAGGTTAGTTGACTGAAGTACGTAACCATTTTAAAATTTTGATTTTCGATTCGATTACCTATACATTTTAAATATTCTGAAGTGTAATGTTATATCAATTTTTCGCAAAAACTTACCGTTCTTCCTTCGTAATTTTGACTTTTTCTGTTGCAAGGCCGGGAATGGGTCCTTTCTTTTATACATATAGTAGTTAGGAAAAAGAAAAAAATAAGTAATAAAAAACCAAACCTTTAAACTTCTTCCAGGTTACGGGCATGATATATCACCGATGCACTTCACTGCGTACCTGCCACGAATGGAAAATGAGGTGACCGTGATCACTTCCCAGCAAGGTCACCCGTCAACGTCACCAACACAATTCGCTTATCAGACATCGCCGAGTTCGGCGGAGCGCTACAGTCCGCCGCTGATCCACATAAAATCGGAAGGCGAAAACGGGGGTAACACCCACGGCAGCCCCAGCAATAGCCACAAAAAGAGCCTGGCCATGTGTTTCACGAGCACGGGGGCGGCCCTCTCGCTGCCGCCCAAGAAGAAGGACATCTACCGGCCGTACTCGCTGGATGACAGACCGACACCTACCCGCACCTATGAGATGAGGATACCCGCGGAGGAGGACCTCCACGCGGCGCACGCGATCCTCGATCTAAGCGCGTCGACGGCGTTCCTGCCGCCCCCGCAACCCCACCAGCTCCAGCAGCAGGGCGGCCACCACAACCAGACGACGTCGTCGCAGCAGGTGCCGCAAGATGGCGCCAAGAGTCCGCACTCCGTAACCACAATAATTGTACCTGAGAGAGACGAGCGCCTCCAGCCCGGGAATAAAGAGACTGTGCAGAACGAGAACAGCAACACGACGAACATAAACGTGATCGCGCCCCCGATGAAAACTTCCACGAAAACCGTCGCCTACACCTATGAAGCGTTCTTCGTCAGTGACGGCCGGTCCAAAAGAAAAGGAGTCGCCGAAACCATAACGACCGAGCACAAAGCCAAGTACACCTGCACCGAGTGCGGGAAGCAGTACGCGACCTCGAGCAACCTGTCGCGGCACAAGCAGACGCACCGCAGCCTCGACTCCCAGTCGGCGAAGAAGTGCCACACCTGCGGGAAGGCGTACGTCTCGATGCCGGCGCTGGCGATGCACGTCCTGACGCACAAATTGTCGCACAGTTGCGGCGTCTGCGGGAAGCTCTTCTCGCGGCCGTGGCTGCTGCAGGGCCACCTGCGCTCCCACACCGGCGAGAAGCCCTACGGCTGCGCGCACTGCGGAAAAGCGTTCGCGGACCGGTCGAACCTGCGCGCGCACATGCAGACGCACTCCGCCGACAAGAACTTCGAGTGCAAGCGCTGCCACAAGACGTTCGCGCTGAAGAGCTACCTGAACAAGCACCTCGAGTCGGCTTGCTTCAAGGAGGAGTCCGGCCCGGGGGTCATCCTCGAGAACCGGAACACAGCGACGCCCGGCGGGTTGGTCCTCGGCGAGGTCAGCGCAAAGCCGCCCACCGCCGTGGCCAGCCCTACACCAAGTGGTCTTCTGATAACGAACGTTACAAGCGGAAAAGTGATAGCTGCAAGCAATCTAGCACCGGTGATCGGCGCAAGGAGTACTATACAAATCGCGGCATCTTTTGGTGGGTAACCAAGAATCTTAGTGGTTTAAGCACTTCTCCTAGACGTAGATGTCCCAGTTCTTCTTCGGATTTTTATGTTGTGTTTGTAGAAAAAAAAAACTTCCTAAGGACTTTTCCTGCTACGGTAAGGATTTTCTTGTATCGTGTAATTTATGTATAATTTGCTACAAGGTAACAGTAAGAAGCTAGCTTCAGTCCGCGATTCTCGACAGCTCGACCCTCTTAACTAAGACAACACCTAAGTAAGTGGTCCTCAGTTTAAATTAAATCTTAGTTATGTAAATTAACGCCCTTTGTTAACACGTCTTTATTTAACTTCATTTTGTAGGATTATTTAAGAGCGTTTTAAACGAAATCACGATACGTCCATCCCTAACTCAATTTTGTAACGAACTATGACTTGGAGTGGGGAACTTAGTGAGTAGGTTCTAGTCTTACTGAATAATTTCTAAAAACTTTAGTTAAACATTTTATTTATACCCATCGGGCCATTACAACAACTCTCTCATCTAATCACCAAAGATACTCTAGTCTTACTGATAAGCAAACTCTAAGCTAACTTGTAATCACTTCGTATTTCGTAAGTCACTTCACAGTTTGATCAATTAGTAAATTTTCGTTAATTTTCCCGTTATTCAGTAATAAAACTAGTTCAACAACGAACTTGAAAACGAAAGCAACGTTTCTCAAACAACGAATAAAATTAAAATTCTAAGACGTAAGAAAAAAAGTTTTAGGCTAACGTACCGCATAAAAATTAGCAATAGTAATAACTATTTTTACGAAACCTTAGGGTGTAAGGCAACACTGAAACAATACAACTGAAGAAACTGAAGCAATTTTTTCAACGAACTCCAAGCAATTAATAACATTCGAAAAGCAATTGAAAGATCTCTGCTTCCCAAACGAAGCGGGGTTACAACGAATTTTTTTGCTAGATTAATCGTTTTCGATCTAGTCAGTTAGATAGTACGCACTTTCCGTGTTCCTTTTTTTTTTTTTTTTTAATAAGAATCGGCAAGTAAATGTTCGTTTTGTTTGAACGCAATTTAAAAAATCTTTTAGCGAACGGTTTCGTGCGTAGTAATAAATATTCAGAATTGGTCTAAGACCTTTTGGCTGTCTAGAAAGGTGATGTCATCAATTTCATTGCTTTAAATCGTAAAAGCATGAAAAGTGGAACGGTGAAGGAAAATTGTTGCCAAAGCAGCTTTCAAAAAGATCTGCTTTTGCAGTAATATTTTAACTCTACTTCTTACAAACTTTTCTAAAGCTCAAACCTCGTTAAAACGAATAAGTAGAGCCAGAATGATAATTTCTAGAAGTTTAGATTTGGGCCCTCAGAAGTAGTAAATCTTTTTTCGACTTGAGGGGCCCGAAATGACAACAAATTTATTACAAAACCAGACAATATTTCTCAAGGCTTTTAAAAAGCTCTCTTTTCTGTCTGCTTTTAAAGTGACATCAGTTAACCGAAGTACATTGAAAGCTTCCTCTTACGTACGCATGAAATTGATAATCATTATTCTAGAAACTGTTCGCTAACAGTTCAAACCAATTGTATACAATTCCGTAGGAAAAAAATATACATAAATATTTAAAAATGAATGAAAATCCTCTTCAAAAGAGCCATACCAAAGACGCAGACCCAGCACTAAATTCTAGTCAATTTCAGTATACTAGTCAAAGTGAAATAAGAGTAGTTTATAAGAAAAGTAATACTTTATTAATTAATTTATTTATTATTCTGTAAATAATTACCAACCAAAAAAAATTAGCAAAAATACGTAGATTTTTCAAGTTATTTTTCTAAAAATAGCGACGTAGTTACCTCTATATAGTAGGTTTAGTAAATTTGTACAGCCCAGTGATTAAAAGAAACATAGTTCAGTCCCAACGTCCATTTTAAAAATGTTCTTGGTAAGTATAAATCCGTAGTTAATCTCTCTCTAGTCTATTTGCAAAATGCAGCTCGCCCGTGACCCTCGTGGTTATTCGGTGCCATTAATCGAAATGCCATTTTCTTATGTCAATTGTTGGTTCGTGCTTCTGCAGAATCATTATGCGTTTGTTGGAAAAAAAGTTTTCTATTATTTTTCTTTGCAAAAGGTGAAAGAACATACTTATTCGAAAAGGTTTCGTAGTTGGAAAATGTGTAATTTTTCATTCAAAATTTTCAAGCATAAAAACGTTAAAAGTTTTCCACGTTAAAAACCCCATTCAATGTCCGCATCCGGCGGTCCAAACAAATGTTGATCTCGGATAATTTGCTAGTCTTCAGTGATTAAAAAAAATAGTTTTCCTTTCATCTATTGTAAATGGGAAACCATGCCTCTAACGAAATGAATTGTAAACTAAGGCTTTTGATTTGAATTTAACTATCTTAATTAATGCGGAGAATAGAAATTTTTAATGAAATCAGAAAAAAGTTAGGTATGGGGCTAGCACAGGAAAAATGATTGGAACTGGAAATTAAGCCTGCAAATTAGAAATGTTAAAATGACGACTTACTAAAATAAAAACTAAGTTAACAAAAATTAAAATACATCCAAAACGAGACTTTTTCGATTATAAGTTCACCATATTTTTTACTGGCTGTAAATTGTACGCATTTACAATAAGCAAAAAAGGTAAAAACCAACCCAAATCTGTACTTCAATTTCATTCCAAAGGTAATTTTGTAAAAACCAAAAAATCCTCGTAAAACAAAATGTGTATATGTATAAAAAAGGAAGTTAAAATATTTAAAACTTTTGGCAAGATTATTCAATTTATTGTAAAATCTTTGTAAATATTCAAACTCATCATTTTATTATGGGATGACTGAAAAGTTTTTGTGCATGTTTAGAGAAAAATTTTTCGTAAAATTTTCGAATAGTGAATTTATTTTGCAATTTCTATATTTGGTTCGCTCATTAAAAGGATTCGAAATGTTTTCCTTCAGTGGCTTTTACAAATAAAATAAAAAAATTGTAGTGAAATTAATAACATATTTTTGAAAAGAAAAATGATTTTTTTTTTAATTCGAAAAGTGATTGAAATCAAAAATCACTAATGGCGCTATAATCAGACTTCATATACTAGATGAAAAAAATTGGTGAACCTAATTTTTTTTTTATATAATATATTGTGAAGATACAAAATCTTCGTAAAAATTAATTGAAGAAATGAAATTTAAACTACACCCACTGAAGGAAGATTCGTGAATTAAATGGATGGGAAAAGGGTGCAATAAGAATGTTCAAATTGTTGGTTTTCGGTTTGAATTGAATTAGAATAAAATTAGAAAAGGTACGATCGCTATGGTCTTAAGTTGTGTACACAGAAACTCTATTATGTTGCTCAAATTTAAGCTCCGAACTTTTAAAGTTTGAACTAAATTAATATTCTTTCCTGCCTTTCTATTTTTCTCCTTAACCTCAATATAATTTTATGTGATTCAAAACTATATCCAAAACTAATTGTAAAAAAGAATTAATTAATTAAAATTAATCATTCCTTTAATTCATCTATTACTGAGCAACATAAGAGTTTCTGTTTCAACAATTGTTTTCAACTACGTTAGGGTCTGTGTGACGCGAAATTATGATTAAATTTTTGAATATAATTATCAGAGTAACTCCGCAGTGAAATTATTCTTCACTTAACGCTGGACACACTTTTGTTTGTAAGATATTTGCTTGTATACCTCAATTTAAATTTTTTTAACTGCTTCTACCATGCGCAAGCAGAAGCGCGCTTGTAAGATATTTCGGAAAATTTAAGAAAAACTACTCATAGTCACACAAAGGTGTAATTTTCTGTGTAATTTGAATGGACTGTTGCCTCATTACTTTATGGTATGAAAATTGTTGCAGTTCATAATAGTAAAATATCGCAGGAAAACACAACACTTTTTTAGAGTATTTCTAGTCACTAGAGCCTAGCGTGTGCTTGTACATAGGCAACAAACAAATACAAAACACGAAATGTATTAGAAGAAATAAGCATAGAAATCAGCTTTTTCTATGATCTCAACTTAATTTAGGTAGCCTCGTTTGTGACAGGCAAATGCGTCAGTTTTTGATTGCATATTTTTAGTAACTGTTTTGAGTTTCTCAATGTTTTCCAGACCATAAAAAGAGTTCGGGCATGTCCATTGTAAATTTTTAGGACTATCGCCCAAAAACCTTTGGAGTCTCATACAGCTTTCAAAACCAAAAATTAAAAAAATAAACTAAATTTAAGTCACGACATTGCACAAGAATGTATAGGAAATTTTTGAACCCTCTGTGCAGTATCCGAATAGGTTTAGTTCTTTACTTTTTTAACAATTCAGACGAATGGAAAAGTATTCCTAATTTAAGACGATGAAAGTTAGTATCTTCTCGTGTTTTTCTTTAAAATTATCAAAGTCGGCTAAGGTACCAAAGCAATACTCAAAATACTCAATTACTAGCTGTAAGTGTATAAAACACAGAGACGTCCGCCGGGCGCTTGAAGGAGTTTCTTGTACAGAGTCCCGGGGAGTTATTTACGATCGTATGCCTAAGTATATTTATTACTGTATCCAAAACCTAACTTATTTCTTTATTTATGCACTCTCCTAAGGATTAGCGTGAGAAGGCAGTTTTTAGTCACAGAGTGGGCGAATCTGTAAATAGTGTAAATACTCAGCAGAAAAACCATCTGCTTTTAGACTAGGTTATTTAGAATTTAAGCAATATTTATGAGTATTTTTTTAAAATTTTGCAACAACTTAGTGTGTAATTTAGAGGTAAGGAACTCGAGGCACGCTGAATCTGCACTTTTCTTATATAACTTATTTATTTATTTATTTATTTAATTGTGTACATTATCATATTTATTCATTTTATCATAGCTACTGTAAATACTCAAAGCAACAAAAACGAAACGAATTATATTATTTTTTTCAAAAAATTGTTGAACATGTTTGTTTTATTTTCTTTTATAAATCTGTGTTTTTCCTTTAACTATAATTTTTTTTAATTAAATAAGTATATAATGTGGTTAACAAAATTCGTTAATTTTGTTTTAACATCAAAAGGAAGTTTAAGGTTTGTTTTATTATTAGTTTTTATAGGAATCGGTGTTGTGCTTTTTAAGTCGGTGATTGTCGAATCAAAAAGTTAATTTGGTTTGTAATGATTTTTCATTAATATATCTACATATTTACAGTTTTCAAATTTATTCGAGCAAGTGTCGAATAAAAGAGTTAGATGAAACTGGCGGTTGTCGTGTTATGTTAGATGTAAATTTGAGCGAAAATTAACCTTCGTCGTTTGTACAACTAAATTTTAAAATGCTGTTTTCAATAAGTATACAATTTTTATTACTTCACCTTAATGATTTAATTTTTTGGGCAGTCTTTTAAATATCCGGGATGTTACATTGGGCAGTAAGAATTTGTTTTTGCAGTAATTAAATTAATTGTGATGAGTAAAATGTAGCTAGTCATATATGTAAAAGAATTCGAGCGGTAGATTAAATATTTGAGCGGCAGTTACATTGGGCAGTTATTGGTGTTCGGTAAAAGCACAGAGAAAAAAGGAGCAGTCGAGTAGGACTTTTATAAGGAACAACTTTTGAAAGTTTTATGTTACAGCCTCTTGTCATCCGATGACATTTTTTCGCATAAAAAGTAATTTGTTATTTTCAAAATATGATATAGGTACTTCACAAATGCGTGCGTATTTAATATACCGCTCAAATTTTTTTATTTTTCTCCCTACATTTTACTGCCCGTGTATATCATTTTACTGCCCAATTAGATTTTCACGCATTCAAGTACTTTTTAAGTTACTCATTTTCAAGTAATTTTACTTCTCGGTTTCATTTCTTTTACTGCTCATATTTTATTGGCCAATAAGTTATTGAACATACAATTTGTATTGTCATACTGACCGAAACTGTAATATATTACTGCTCGCTTAAATCAGTGCCAATTTTTTTCAACTTCGGTTCAGAGTGGTTATGAGAAGGTAATTTAAACAAGATCATAGAAAGATTAAGGCAGTTAAAATAGAGATCGTGTATAGAAATATAAAAGCAATTAAATATAAAACAAAGCAAATTTGTGGGTTAAAAAAGCAAAATTATTCTTGAAATAAAATCTCCAGCAAGATGCTGCTGTGAGAGTAAGAATAAGCTAGGGTATGTGCGAGTTTCAACGCACACTTTTTTCTTGAATACGAAAAACAAGCTTTATACAACCTGTGCCAGGAAAAAAAGTGACAATGACCCACTTTTTCTGGCCCGTGCAAGTCTATTGTTTTTAAAAGCGATACAATTCCATTTAACAGCAATAGGAGCATCCGCTCGAATTCTCCATAAAGTATCTGCATTTAGAAATTGTAGCGTGCAGCGAAGTAATAGAATTTCGGAAGTGCCTGCAAAAGTGGAGGGAAGAATTTCAACTTTTGTCCTTTTGTATGGTAATAAGTTCTGAGAAGCAATCAACTTTTCGGTTATTATATGCAGAGCCTGAAATACTGCTTCTATGGTTCGCCCGGTTCTCCGGCACCCCCAGTACCTCCGGTGCCCCATAGTGCAATTCAAATTGGATGGCTCGAGAGGAAATAACGAAAACGCAATTGTCCCGTTTGTGAGCCACTTTAAATGCAAAAGCGGTTCAGTTCGAATCTTTAAATTGCGACGACAAATGCGCAACGGTTCGGTAACCCCAATTCGTAAATTCGACACGCCATCAAAAGAGCAACAAATTGCAACAAAATTTCTCGGTCTCCCTTCAGCTGGAAATTGAATTGACATCCATAAAGCTGGCGACACCAACAAGTAGGTACTTTTAGGGAGCTGCACATGAACTGCGACTAACCGCAACACCCTTTGAACCTCGAATACCGCACTATTATCAGAAAGGCATTACTGCGCCCCCGCCGGGGAATCCCCGCAGAGTGCTCCGCCCGCGTCCCCCGGGCTCCTCCGGCCCCGAGGAACGCATCCGAGCTGAATGATGGCTAGGGTGCAATTCATTATTGGATTTTCATTATGCCCGTGTTTGAACAAAAATTTTCGCTGACATTTCACGGAGCCGCCAACAGCCATTCAGCAGCCCCCTTAGCCTAGCCCTTAGTCCCTGATTATTGGGGGGGGCCTTGGCCTCCTTCGCTTCGTCTTTCAACGAATTCAGGATCTTTCAGCAGTGGGGTGCGGCGGCACTGAACTTACCTAAGGTGCACCTTGCTCTTTGTTCTGGCAATTTTGAAGGAGCTGCCACCCATCGCCGCCGCCACTGCCTGAGGGCGGACGATGACGACAACGGCGGCGGCGAAGGCGGTGGGTGCCCCGATGCAACTCAACCGAAAGAAATGCTAGTTTTGGCCGTTTCGGGATATAGAGGAACATCGTCTGGCGCAATGATGCGAAATAATGAGAAGGCGAATTCGATTTAGGGACAATAACGCGCTTTTTTGGGGCTTCTCGGTTTGGAACAGACCTTCACTTAGTATTCCAGCGGGATATTGGAGTTGAGTTTGGCTACAACCCGGAACATAATGACTGTTTTTGAACAAAAGCATTGATAAAGGGGATAAGATAAAAAAAACATGTCACCCAATAGACATGAGCCATGAAGGTATTATACCTATTACATACTGCAAAACATGACAAAATCCGGAAAAATTAAAATTAATCAGTTGCCTTTACTATGTCCCTGTCTAATTTGGTAGATCTTCCGTTGATCTTACCTTAAAGGTCAAGGAGTAGCCTCTGGTGTAGCGGCTTCAAAAAATCGACTTAAATATTTTTTGCTTAAATAGATAGTATCTTATATCTAGAATAAGCCTCTTCCTTTTTTCGTATACCGAAATGAGCTCGATCAGTACGCATGTACGAGCACGTCTTGGAAACTTTAAATCTGTTTTTCTCAAAACCGTGTTTTTGAAACTGGCGTGCAGGATAATTCAAAGCATTCTCGATGGATCAAAATAGTTCTTTTTTTAAATTAAAGGTGATTAAATTGCCATGAACGTGTACCTACATATATTTAGCACCAACATTATTTAAAAAACATTGTAAACAAAAATAACAAAATTCATGTTTCAAATTATAACCGTTAGCATTATTTACAAAAAGGGCCTTATTTATCTACCTTTAAAATGAATTCGTTTTGCAAAATTTTTCTGAAAATCAAAGTTAGCCAAAGTATTCAAAATGATTTAGACTTAATTTTAACACAAGATCAGAGAATGAAGTATTATGGCCAGCCATTTTGCCAGCAGTGCAACGTCTCTAATCGTTTTCCTCATCTATGTATATGTTTATCATTCACTTACTAAGTCCGTAGTTTAAAAACTCGTTTATCATATACAATTTTTTATAAAAGTTTATAAACTACAGCATTTTAAAATATTTGTAAAAAACTACGTTTGGAACTCCCGTGAAGCAACCATATTCAAATGAGTTGCATACAATTTATCCCATTAATATTAAGTATAACGAATGGGACAGTGTGGGAATAGTTTTCAAACATAAACGATTTTTTGAAAGTTCTATCCTTTCGACTCGCTTCCACCTGAAGTGGTTATTCTGGTGGTTTCTATTAAATTATGGTGCGATACCAAAATTTGAATTACTACCACCCTCGGTGCTTCAGGTGTACTTTAATTTTTTTTTTATTTTCATGGTATTTTTTTGTTTTTATGTTTTTGTTCTTCAATTTGGGCACACCGAGGGCTCCGCCTAGTGCTGCCGAATACAATCTGACAATCTGTAATTAAATCCAGCCCAAGAGTGTTTTGCTTGTGTTGATTAATTAAAGCCGCTCCGTCGGTGATTTATGGGACAGGGCGGCGGCACGGGTGGGCGGGACCATCCATTCCATCGGGAAAGTAAGGGACAATTCCTAGATCTTCAGTACAGATACGAAACGTGTTCTCCGTTCAAATTTTGTTCGGGTTGTCCTTAGCACTTGAGGGACGATGGCGGCGGCGACCGCAGCGCCAACTAGTTGCAGGGTCTTCGTCCCGTCCGCCCGGCAGCTGCTAGAACCTGTTTCTGTTGATGCACCGATAGCAGCTATTATAATTGAAAATTGATTCAACGTGGGTCCTCGGTGGCACCTAAATCGAACCCACCGGGACTTACCTTTTATGCATTTGTTTACCTTGTGGCTTTTGGTAGCACACGTCGCGGCGTGGGGATGTGCGCCCAGAAATGGGACGTTAGACGGGCACCGTATCCCGGTAGTTCCCATAATTTACCCGGCTCGATTTTGGCCAGTCTAGCAAAAAGTAGATGGGGCTTAAATGAAGTGACAAAGACTTGTGCAGGTCGTCAGTTGGTCAGGGAGGAAATGGGCTAGTTACCGAGTTCTTACGGAAGAGCCTCACGTGCCGTTCGCATGGGGCAGCTCCTGGGCCGGCCCCGAAAAGGATCCCCCGCAGCAGAGTCATTCTCGCGTGTCTCAGAATGATTACGGCCGGGGCAGAGTTTTCTAGTTTCACTTCATCACTTGAGCATAATGAGATTTCATGACTATGACAAGATCGGCTGGGAGATAGCAGCTGGTCTACTATTAATTAAGGTCGGGGATTTATGCAACATGCGTTTGGCGCCACTCGGGTTAAGAAGGTCTCCCCAAAACAGAGGCAATGCTTTTTTAATTTCTTTTATTCTTTTTCACAAGCCCGTGTAATCGCAGTTAAAATGTCAATTAAACGCGCTTCGAGCGTGCCCGCGAAGCAATTTGGGCTCCTTCAATTACCCCCATGCCATTATCCGGGAATGCTTTAATTACTCAATCAGTCCCTGGGGAGTTAGTGGGGTAAAAAGCTTCTCCGCAAAAACTGCAGCAAAAACAAATTTTCCGAATTAAACCAGTGAACCACCGCCTCTCCGCGGCGAAATAAAAGCGGACAAAAAGCGAATAGACGCAAATTGGAGAGTTTTTTGATTAAAATTAAAATCGCCAGCACACGCAACCGCCCCGAAGATGTATTGTAAAATTAAATTGAAAACTGTAAAAAGGAGGAAGCTAATTTATGGCAGCACTGTGCAATGCAACACAGTGGCACGGCCCAAGTGATATCGACTTTCATGCAATTTTCCCAAAAGTCAATTTTACACGACACTGTAAAATTTTATTTTACCAATTTACCCGCATACCGGGTTCTGGCACCGGCACTAAAATGCAGCAAAACAAGCGCGGAAAACTCTAATTAAGAAAAATTGTTAATTTTCCGTGTGACGTATTTGCATACGTTTTGCGAAATTAGTACGGGTGCAAATGGCTGAGTGTGGGTGGAACTGGCGTGTGTGTGTGTGAGATCCAGTGTTGTATTTGGTAGAAAGAATTACGAGCACAAGTTTGTTTTGGAACCAGAATTATCAACTTTTATTATGAATTATTGTATGAAACCGCAGAAAACTAAAAGCAATAAATTAAAATTTGCTTATAGTCCTTGATCAACTTGGGCGTAATATAAACCTAAAATTTCGTTCGAAGCCATTATTTTAAAGAAAAAATTCTTCATCACATATTTTCAAAACGTAAATTGGCTTTCATTACTGTTTTTTAACTAAGTATATTTCATCTTTTCTTCTCTGAAAAATATTAAGAAAAATAACTTATTTGTTATATTTACCAATGACTTAGATTTCTTGTGATTACATTTAAACAGCTTAATGTATTACTAAGAACTTTAGTAAAATATGCCATTTTTTGTTTTACTGTTTTCCGTAATTAAGCATAATATTCTAAAGTTTTTGTGGGTTTTTTCATTTTATAATAAATTTTACTAAAATAGTAAAAGAGTATATACATATATATATATATATATATGTACATAGAATGAAAAAATGAAAATTTCTTCAAAACAGTATTAACATTATTACTTCCACTTTAAATTAATCACTGGATAAAAACATACTTGCTCGAAATTCTTCTCAATGTAAATGGAAAAATGAATGATAACTTAACTTAGTCTTTAAGCAAAAATTTTTTCTCGAATGACTAAGATGTGTATATGGAAGTAATGTTGGCTAGAATAAGAAAAGTAGCTTTTCGAATATAAGAACTAGTTTTAAATAATAGCTAGAAGAGTAGGGAAAAGATGTTTTTAAAGAGATTTTTAGATTTATTATGATTCTAGTTGGTTGGCAATGATCTGGACAATTATTGGCATTTTGCTGAGTAACTCTAATGGATAACGACGTCGTGTTCTTGCCCTTCTTACTAGTGTATTTAGGCTAAACAACGAATTGTGATAAAAGAGACATCGAATCATTGCAATTTAAAAGCAATAAATAAAGCAAAAGCAATATAGAGTCGAAATCTATCCCTCAGTGTCATATTATTAATTGTACATCGTACCTATGTTTTAAGTTCTTTGAACGATTAATCTTGTAACCATGTACCATACTGTGTGTGTTCGACCGTCTGATAAGACACCCTGTAATATTTTTTAATATTAGGCGATGTAAGGGAAATGTTGAGTAATGTAACCAAATGGAAAGGAATTTTGCTGAATATGGATAAATTCGCCATGGATATATGGCCGTTAGAGAAAACATTTTGTGTTACAAAAAACCCCAAGTGCAACGAAAAATTACTGAAGCAATTCAAAATAAGAAGCAATTGTTAAATTCCATAATTTTTGCTCAACAAAATGGTAGTCAATAAAGCTCCAGTGCAAATTCGCCGAGTATCAAAAGCAATAAAAAGTAGCGATTAAGGCCTTCGGTGATCAATTTGTAAAGTATTTTTGTGTAAATTAGCTGAACTACCCAAGAGCTAGCCCTAAGGACTATTCTAAGATAATATTCAAAATTGTGATCACGAAGTTTTCGTACATTGTAAGGCAAAGCAATATTTGTAGGTGAACGTGTGCGGCACAGGCACAGGCACGCAACCATTCAGCAACACAATTGCAATGCAGATTTATCGTAGAGGCAGTAGCAAGTAGACGCAGACTTGATTCACATGTAAGCACGCGAGCATTTTTAGACCGTAGTGTAATTTTGTCCTAATTTTTGTATTATACGTAATCTTAGCCTTTTATTTCTGAATAATTTCGGAAGGTGTTGTCCTAGCCCCACTTGGTCCACACGAGGCCGGGAAGAGAGGCAAAGAACTGTCGAGATTCGAAAAAATGTGACTGAAGAAGAAAAACGCGCAAATTGTTTTGGAAGATTTCATTAGAAATAATTTAAGAAGAGCAATAAATATTGAAGCAACGAATTCATTCAGAATGAATATTACGAATATTACCAAGAAGCATGCAAACGCAATTTAACGTGTTGTTACTGTTAATTTTATCCCTTACAACGATAAGAATGTTAATTAGCGCTCGTTTTATTGAGGTGCAGTAAACATTTAGCAATTTTCCAAAGCAATACCTTAACCTATTTATGTAAGTATTTATATTAACTATACAAAACCAGTGAAACATTATTATGAAATATATTGTAATATATGAGATGGAAATATATATGAATACTTTAAATATAAAGACATTGTAGTTTCACTCCACCATCTCCGCTCCTTTTCCTATTTCATTTCCCTTCTGGTCTATACCTGATTCAAAAATGTTTCTTTTCTACTTAAAAAAATAGAATTTGTTTGAATTACAGCAATCTAACTAAGGTAAGAAGAAGAACATAAATAAACGTATTAAGTTTTTAATAAATTTATCGTCAACTTATAGTTAAAGAAACAACTTTTTTCCAATTAATACAAGCAGACAATCACGCATTCGTATTTTGAATCACCTTAAGGCCAGTCTGTACGATGGTATTGTTTTTTGGACATTGGATCATAGCTGAAGAGATAAAGGTTGAAAGTTGAAAATCCTAGGTACCGTTTAAGTTAAGGTATTAAACAAATTTAACTTGTTTCTTTCATTAAATTGCAATAAAAATTCATAAAAAGAGCTTTGACATGCTTTAGACCAAAGTATTTTATCAAAAATTGTGTATTCTAGACAAAAATATCTACTACAACAATGGTATGAAATGATTTAATTAAATAAATACAGCGAGGCTGGTTGCTTAATTATGTATATTTGCAGATATATCAACATCCTGCGAATTATTGTATACAAAGCGAGTTATTTAGGATAATTTTGGGGAAAATGAAATTACGTTCAATTAATATTGGCATGAAAATGGTAAATTGCATTACAAACACAAATAATCATCTGTAATCCGATTAAAGATAGAAGCACAATCGGACAAAAAAGTATTTAAAAAAGTTATAGAGAATAAAATTTTAATGGAGTTTTATTGTTACATTAATCTGTCAATTATGTTTATTATTGACTTTTCAAACGTGAAAATTCGCGCATTCAAATTTCGCGAGGTGTGTAATACCAAAACATGGAAATATGTATGTAGTTTGACCTATAAAATAATAATACGCTCATTTTTCATATAAAATGAAGCTCATTATATGTAGATAACATTTGTGACAAAAAAATAGATTAAAGATGCGAAATATACATATAAAAAAAACAATCAGAAAAACTAAATTGTTTTCTTTTCTGAGTATGAAATTTTCGGAAAGAACGAATCGAATTATCTAAGTGTATCGCGGAAGAATAAATGTGTACACATAGTTAATTAATAATCTTATAATTAGTATGGTAAATAGTGCCTGTAATTAATAACTTTCATTAAAATCAGATTATTTTTATTGTATTAAGTGAGTTCAGTGAGTGAGTTTTAATTAACTTCAGGCGTATTTTTAAGTGCTTTTCCGATTTAAGACCCGTAATTAATTTTTTTCTCATTGACTGATTGAACTGAAATTATCCACCCATATGTATGAAATCGATGACAATATAAACTTTTCTTTATAAATTTCCAATATCACGAATTTAAACCTTGAAGGTATGTATACATATATGCACTAAAATAATTGAACGTAAAAATTACAGGTATTTTTTTTGAAGGAAAAATAGTTAAACCTCGTTTTATATAGGGACTGGTGGTGTCATGTTATTCAATCGACCGAAACTATGGTACTGACAGACTCAGCGTACATGAATATATCACTAAGTATTAAGCCTATTTAAGCGTTAAGCTAAAGTCAGTGAAAGTAATAATGGTAATATATGTGGTTTATGGATTATTAATGGGTTAATGAAGTAAATATTTTTCATATAAAAAGATGACAATTAAGGAATAAAAGAAATCCACGGCATCTTTCAGAAAAATAGTGAGTTACAATATTATGTAGACTTACATTTACATATTTGGTTCAAAATCACCCAGGTGGAAAATTTGCTTCGATATAAAGTTCACGTTTATTTGAAAACAATCATTTCGGGAACGTTCCTGGAAATGATGAAACGATCACTGTTTGTGGTGGACTTTTGCTTCAGAACTTTATTGTAGGTAATATTTTACTGACTTTTTTTATTTCATAATGCTGACTAAACCTACATAATATTACTTGTTCTTAGATATAGGTAGGTACAATTAGGTGCTAAAAAAGTTCTGGAAATGAAATTTTTTCTCTATGTGTCTTTTCAAAATACATAAAAAAAAGTATCAATTTTAATCATGTTTCATTTAAATATAGCTTAAACGCAAGTTTAGTGATGAGTTAAATTAACTTTCATAATTTTATGTAGTTTCTAACAATTTGTTGATTTAGAGGTATTTGAACTATTATCGATTTAATTACTCATTTTGGCTGAATAATTAAGAGAATGAAATACCTGTCATTTTACTTGTGAAAACCAGTAGAAGCAATTTGACATGACACTTCTTTTCGAAATGCTGAAAGGAAGCTGTGCGATTCAAATTACCTGACACCACTCTTTTTTTTCGAGTTCGTTATAACAAAGTTTAATTGTACTTAGTTAATTAGTTACTGGCCAAAATGTAAGCCTTTTAATACGGTTCAGTGCAGACACAATGATATGCCACATGCCACAAATGGACTTAAATGAATGTCCGAGTGTCCGACTCCCCGTTAACTAGACCGCCATTGTCCGAATTTTAATACCCATTATAAATAGCGGCGTCCTCAAAAAAAACATGGTGTTTCTACAATTTTCCGGTTGGCCTTTCGGGCACAGAGTGACAACAGCCAGAGGAACCCGGCGGGGTCGACAGAGGGTGCATTGGTGTCAAGGGTACCCCTAATGGGGACTCACCTGGATCAAATATTTACTCAAAATTGTTGTGCACCTTTCGACCGGGTGCAACAGCTTTTCGGAATGGCTCCGCAGCGGCGTCCACGGACCGCCTCAGATTATACGTCCGAGCTGAAAACCAATTATGTCTATGCACCAGCGAGCCGGGGGCCAGAAAGTTGTGTTACACATGTTTTCAGCCCCACAAAGTCGTTAGCGTCGACATAAAATCCCCAAATGGCTGCAGTGTGTGTGCTCGGCGGGGGCGAGGACAGCCCTGGAATCATCCCTTCCGCCAAAGTCCACATAAGCAGACTTTAGGCGGATGGGGCATAACTTGGTCCCCGTCAAACATAACTTAAGCATGTTATCCTCGGGAAAAATGCCCCCGCACGGCGCGCTCCCGTCATGTGACATTTTGGGGCGTCTGAACGGAGTGCAAGATCCTTGTTTTTGCCACTCCAGCGCTTTGTGCCCGGCCGCATCGAATGGAGAATGGAGCTGCATTGCGGGGGCTGGCGAGGAGCTGGTGGCGGCGGCGGGCGGCTTTGGGGCCTCCAGCAGGCCGGGCGAGCCGGGCTTCCTGGAGCGCCTACGGCGTTTGGCGGCTCTGTGTACGCTCAACTCAAACAATAATCTTCGACAAGCGAATTCAACAAGCAAACACACTTCTATTTATGTAAGGAATTTGGAAAATGTTTGCGCTTGTGTGTGTGTCGGTCGTATTTGTTTGGCAAATTGGAAAATGTGTAAGAGTGCTCTGCCGTCGCCGCGGAGGACCCGGCCACCCTTGTCTGGGAAATTAGCCGGCTGTGCAGGGCCGAGCGGGTCGGGGCGACTGCTGCGATCCGTCTTCAAATTCTCATTAAACATACATCTCCAAGACGTCCCCCAGCAGATGAGCTCCCCGCACCACCGAGCCGAGGCATCCCGGTGACAAATATAAATCCGCTTCGTTATCGGGGGCGCTCATTGAACGCTTCTTTTACGGCTGATTTATCTCACCGGAGGAGTAAGATGAAGTCGAACAGATCAAGGCCCTGAACCACCCCTTACAAGTTTAAAATCAGCGCCCTATATCTATTGCGCTTTTTCAAATTTGCTTCTAACTCTTTATTGAACCAATTATACCTTTGTACATATATATATTTTATATTTAATTGCACCCAAAAAGAAATTTAACCAGATCGCATGAATTTTAAAAGTTGGCTGTTTGCTAAAAACTATTTCAAATGTATTTAAATAAAATTTTATACTTAAGGCAATAGGGTTAAGGTTATACCTACTTTTATAGACACTTTTAAGAAAATATTACGTTCAAAACTGTATTTCCTGCAAAATTGGTTTTAGTAGATCGTCTAAAAATTTAAGAAATTTTGGAATCAAGCTTACGATTTTACTGCATAGATGTTTGAAGTGATGTGTAAATGTAAATTTTAGACTCGGAAAATAATTATCGGCAATCAATTTAATTTTTGCAAACTGAGGTAGATTTTATATCTAGAGGCGACTACCAATTTTAATCGTAATTTACAGTGTAATTGTCCTGCCTCAGAAGCTCAGTCCTAGTTCAGCAACTGTCGGAAGTTGGAAGCGTCTGTGTTTAATAAATTTAGCGAAAATTACTTCGAAGGACAGGAAAGTAAAGATTAGACGAGGATATTAAGTTACTTTTATAAATTATAAATGATTAAAATAGAACAGTAAATATTTTGAACAAAAATCTGGAATATACACTGACATGTTTCATAAGGGAATTATATCGTATTAAAATATTTTGCTTTTAAGTAAAGGGCGTCACTAGGCCGAGGAACTCATTGAAACATTATCAGTCCATTCTAAGGAAGCAACTAAAATCTTCGAGTTCTAATGTTACTTAAAAAAGATAATTTTCTTCCAATATACGATTATCTTCCTTTTTCGTTCGTTTTACATAATTTAGTATAAACACACGGTCAAAAATCTTGGACTAAATTTTAATACTACCTTAATATTACAGCCGAAATGCAATACAATCTGTATTTAATTTTAATTGGTGTTAAATATTGAAAGTAAACGTAATAAATTTTGTATATTTATGGTATTCAATTATAAAACTAATATCGATGGACATTGACTTTCATTAAATTGGATTAAGTATAAATTCTCTAGTATTTATTTTTAATACCATATATTACTTTTTAAAAAAACGGTAAAATCGATTGCCAGTCCTTATATCCGCCCCATTGAAATTCGAAGGGTGAAGTATAAGCGAAGAAAAATCTTCTAACAAATACGCTGCTCTTAAACTGTAAAACCGTAGATGCGTTGATGTGTCATAATAGCTCAGGCCTAGAGCATCGGTCCGCAAATTAAAAACTTCTATAAACTTTTTGAAAGTTCATATATACACCTATGTGTGTAAATATAAAACTATGCACATATATGTATAATACAGTGAAAAAGTTCTTGTTAGGCTAAAATGCCCTTTTAAATCGACGTGGCTGTAATTTAAGGTTGGCTTCCTATTGGAACTGGGTCCTAATTGGAAGGCAATTTTCTCTAGTGGGTAGGGATCGAAGTTGCAACTCTTTTAATCCGGTTAAGTTTTTCCTCTTAGCGCCCTCCTCGCAGCTTCGAACACACATCGCTCCCGGAAGGGCGGTGCACCCGACGAGCGGGCTCAAGTGGGGCTCCTGGAGCGGTTCTCACCTGCCACAGTTTATCGGTGGCAATCAGGACGACCGACGCTGCAGCGAAATTAAACATGCAGCGCTCGGAATGTTTCCGAATGAACGAACTGAAAGGCGAAATTAGGCTCTTCCTGCGATTACTACGTGTGGTGCGGCGCGGCCCGTTCGCGGCCCGTCGACTGCGCCCCGCGCAACAAAGGCCCGCCCCATTGGGCTCCGTCAAACTGCAAAGTTCGCATCCATTTTGCCGCGGTGGCACAAAAAATTGTTTAATTGGCACTAAACAATTTTTCAGGAGCCCCGAGCACATCGACGCCAATCTGCATTCTGGAAAGGTGCGCGGAGCGGATCTATGGGGCCGGCGGCGGTCCTCACGCGGCGCGCGGCCCGCGAATTAATGCCGCCGTGCTGCGATGGGCCGCGGCAGCGCAATACTTGCGCTCATTAAACTTTCATGGACGGTTCGACTGCAATAATTCTGCAGTGCGGGGGGCACTCATAAGCGATGTCGTCATCCTCCGGCGGCGCTTTTGTTACAATTCCTGTTTATATACGAGCCGTAAAAATTCACATCAAAAATTTATGCACGTCCTTCCCACCCTTTTAGTTTGTTTTTCGGCGTCCACTAATAACGGCGGAATGGCCGAAAGCGGGCCCTCCCCCGCCGGGGCCCCCCGTCCACGTGGAGCTACAGACGCATTTGGCGGACCCGAGTAATTACAAGCCGTGCGTGTCCCTCCGGCCGTTCACACATCAGCGTTAATTACACGGGAACAAAGCGGTCAAAAGAAGATTGCTCGAAGGCACTTTACGGCCGGGCGGGGGCGGCCCGGCGGACGCACTCCCAAGGAAGAAAAAAGACATCACGCGGGTGGCGATGCCGGCGAAACAATACTGCGGTAAATAGTTGTAATAATCGTAAAAAGCACATGAAGAGCCTGACAAATGGATTCATGCGTTATTAATGAGCCCATCAAGGATATGTGGGGGGCGGCCCACCTCTTTGGCAGCCGCAATTCGCCGGAGCCTGGGCCCGACCCGTCTCCGGTGAGATAAATCAGCCGTAAAAGAAGCGCTCAATGAGCGCCCCCGATAACGAAGCGGATTTATATTTGTCAACGGGATGCCCTCGGATGGGGCGCCCGGAAGATTGCTGCGGGAGGCCTTCGAGATCTATGTTTAATGAGAATTTGAAGACGAACCGCCACTGCCGCTCCTCCCCGCCTCGGTCGACAGAGCTAATTTCGTAGATAAGATCTCAGCCGCGAAAAATAACCACATCGAGTGGGAAACAAAGAGCAGTAATAATAAAATAAAGCTTTATTTTTCGCTCCAAAACCGTATATCTAATAGAGTTTTATTCAAAGACATCTTAAATGCTCAAATTACAACATATTTCAATTTTGAATTCTAAAAATCGTGGTCGCTATCATATTGAAGCTGCCAGTTTGAATTTCCAAATTTTGACAGTAGATTCGAAACTAATGGCTTTAAAATATCTTTAGGGTGTGTGCCTATTCAGCTTTTCAAAAGCAAACTATGGCAGATTGCTTTCTAGCTTCCTAATTGATTTTCGAAGGTTCTTGTCTTATGAAAAGAAACCTCAGTAATTTGCTTTCGTTTGACAATTACTTGCTTTTTGTTTGACATATATAATTTTTAAAATGAAAAATCAACGGTAAGTAAAGATAACTACTGTGTTTGCAATTTCATATATCATTTAAATATTTTAAAATTATGAAAATAAAATACAGGAGCTCCATGTCTTCTTCCATATCCTTATAGATATTAGATTCAAATTTTAATGAAAAGTAAATGAAAAGTAAACTTCATTAATTGGTACAGCTACAATTCCGCAAAATGTTCGAAAAAGGAAAAGTATTCGAAAAGTTCAATTCGCACACGGCCTTAGTACTAATTTGCTCTTAAGTTCGTTGATTTTCGAAAATTGTTGGTAACCAGACTGATTCCGTCATCATGAATTTTCAAGTTTCGAAAGTGGATTTACAACCAGGAGCACCAAAATATTCCAAGAAAGGATTTTCAAGGTAATCTCTTGAAATTTACAATTATTGGCCACTATTTTCAAGTGTCAGGATATATGTATTAATGTATGTATGTTGACCCATCACATATAAGTTTTATTTTAATACGTCTAATGATTTCTGTGTAATGAATTAATAAACAGATAGCCATTTTAATTAAAAATGGTTATTTTGGAGATTTGATCATAATATTAAAAAAAAAACGACGCATTTTTTACTTATATTTCTTGTTAATAGTAGATTTGCGGATTATATGATTTTTTTAAACTGTTTAGATAATTAAGATTTTAAATAAGATTCAAATAGTAAAAACTGACAAGCTTTATTTTTATAGTAAAATAAAGTTGGTCATTTCTACGATAGTTCCAAATATGTAAAAACTTTAGCATATCAAATCATTGAAAAACACTATGGTCGAACAAATGATCTCAGGATGAACCGATATTTAGCCGATTGCTAATTGTTGATATTTCAAAATTGCTAAATTAACGAAGTTACAATTTATACATTTGAATTCACTAAATTAAATGCTACAAGTATTATTAAGTTAAATGTTAATTAATGTCGGTTATTCTCATTGCCAACGATAAACTAAGGTAGTAGGGAACTGCATAAGGAGCCCCACTTGTGCTCGTTGGCTTCGTCTGGATTTTTCAAAATCGACATATGAAGCAGCAAAGAAGGGCGTTAAGTGGAAAAACTTAACCGGATTAAAAGAGTTGCAACTTCGATCCCCGCCCAGTCGGGCAAATTGGCTTCCAATTAAGAGCGGTGCTGCAAACCTGCCCGGGTTCTCACCTGAATTATTCACTCGATTGCACTCATGAGATGCAGGCAGCTCCTCCCGGGAGCCTTTCGTCCCAGTTGATTGAATGGAGCACCATCAAGTGCAGCAGGGCTGCCGGGGGCCCCTCCTTGGCTCCTCGAGGAGCCCCACTCGGGGTGTGGGTGTGCGTGGAGTAAATTGTGAAACAATGTTCTGCACGCCCGGCCGACCAGTGGCAACTAGCAAGTGATTTATGTCTCATTATTACATTTTTGGATCCTTATTTGGAACGATATGTGCGGTGGCTCCGCAATCGTTGTCCCGGCCCCGCTTCGCCGGATCGCCGGACGATGGAGTGCCGCTGGTCGTCCTTCTGCCTAAATATTTGGGGCCCCCTCGCTGGTGCTGCTGCGCTGGTGCTGCCTCCGCCGGGCTCCTCTGCTGTTTTTGTTCATTGCGGGCACAAGACATGCCCATGGATTTTATTATTGATTTATGGCGTCCGTTTTTGTTGCTGCTATTGTTGAAAACAGTAAAGTACATTCCAACATAGAAAATTGTTTACATGAGCACTAAATTTGACTTTTAAATTTTGTGCCGGATCTTGTTACGTGCTGGAAATGCGGGGATGATATGTGCCCACATCGGACTTAAAGCGATCAACTTTAAACCCGAGCCCCAAATTTAGGGGGCACGCGAGGGGCTCCAGCAAAATGAATTTGATCTAATTGCCCTCATGTGGATCTGTCTATCCAAAATATGCGTTTTTTGAATTAGAGCCGTCAGTTTTATATTTGTATGTATGTAGGTAAGCCTTGTTCACACAAAAGGATTTCGCCACGCTTCATCGCGCTTTATTTCTAATTTGGTGCTTGTTGGTGAAGCGTTTTTACAACCCCCTCAACATTTTCAATTTTCAATTGCCATTATAAAATACTCGTAAAATGTTGGCTGGGATAATATAGTGGTTAGAATTAGTATATTTATCGAGTTTCATATTGAGCATCAAATGTCACAAGGCCTTTTTAATAAGTATGTACCACCAGGAAACTCGACATATATTTAGTTATGTTGGTTAGTATCTCTTTCCTACGATTGAACCTACTTTGTAAATAGTTAAGAGAATGTTTCCCAATCGAATAAGTATGAAAATTTAAGCGTAGAGCACTGTGAAATCTAAAGTCGATTAAGATTTATGTAAAAATCGGCCAAAAAATAAAATAATTATCGGTTATAAGATTAGCGCTTTTGCTGCGCCGCAAAGTTTGAAGAAACTTAGACTCGCGACTATTCCATTCCATGTTCTGGTTTCTGTATGGTTCAGAGAAGAGAACGAGAACTGTCATTTTTAATCAAAAGTTGTAACTTTTTTCTATGTATCTTTGCATTTAAACTGGCTTTTGAAGTCCTGACGTGATTTTAAAGCTAAATAGCCGACATCATTCCCCGACGCAGCGCAACAAAACCGCATCCATTTTATCCCAGTCAACTCGGATGAAATGAAACAGAAACTATCACTACATTGATATACATATTATATTATATAATCCCATGACCATATGTGGCAAAAAATCGTTTTTTCGCGTTAATTTTAGAATAAGTTACCTGAACTATAAAGAGTTGTATCGAAACAACGTACCTACATTTAAAAAAATTTTTATTGTTTTTAAAAATTTGACATAAAATCCGCTGATAGTAAAGTTTATAGAGTAGACTCCATAATCAGAAGTGGAGTAGACTCCATAATCAGAAGTGGAGTACCTATCGATCAAGTTGTTTTCCGTTCAAAGGCTAAACATAAGTACCTAATTGATATTTCATATAATCGACAGTGTCAAATACCTAGAATATTTCAAATTAATAGACGAATATATTAAATTATTTTATTTCTTTTATAATTCTTAAACATTGCAAATGACTTAAGCAAGCCTGTTTAGGGTTTAAAAAATATGTCTGTGAGACTCAATTTTATTTTTCCATGTGTTTCATATGGTTCCTCACAGACTAAATGAAAGGTTTCAGCAGTTCTTGAAAAATTAAATAGAGTAGACTTTGTGTAGCATTGCATGAAAACAGCGCATCTCACCGTGTAGAATTTGAAAAACTCATTTGCATTGTTCATTAGCGAGCGTTTTTGAACTTTCATAAAAATTATCCACCTGTATATCAGATTACATGGTCATTAAAGTCCTTTTAACGAAAACTGCAAAAATAACAGACTCACAATATGTAGGGCCGTGACAAATGCTACATTGAAACTCTCTGTTTGGATAATGCCGGTGTAATAGTCGCATTTTCGCCATAACAGTAATTTAAGCTAATCTACTGTCAACGCTCCCGCCCTCGGTGCTCGGAGGTTTGTTTATTAAAAAAATGCCTTCATTATTCCCGCCTTAACCGAAAGAGATTTCATTAAGGCGAAAACAGTGGCTATAACTGCGAACAATGTCCTGTTTAGGTGGAACAATGCTATAAGTTTTATATCGTAAGTTTTATGGTCCCTGTAAGTCGTAAAAGTCCTCATCTCCCGCGCGGGTAGGAAATAATTAAGGACATGTCTCCCACATTATGCAAATCACCTGACAGCCTCATAACTCTGCGAAACGTGCCCCCTTTAAGGTGAGAGCGGGACGGAGTCCCGTCGTCTCTGGCCGGACCCGGACCCGGACCTGGTGGCGGAGCGGACGGGGGCCAACAACTTGTCACACATCGCACTAAACAACCAATAGAAGAGCTCATTACCGCAATCTGCGATATCAATCGCAGCGTTTCAAGGATTTCATTGCCGACGTGTGTCCACCGCCGGGCGGCCGCCCGATGGGTCGCATATTCCTCAGGTAATTTACCTGAGATCTGTGATTATCACGATTTCGTGTTTTGCTACCTTTTTCATATGTAGATACACCTTGAGGTCGTGCACGATTCATTTCGGACAACATGTTGATGGCCAGTCACGTCAGGTGAGTCCGACTTAATAGTCTTGTAGGGCGGGGGCGGAGGACGGGAGCCGGCACGCACATCGCCGTGTCCTGGAAGCAACACGGTCTGAGCGGGCTCCTCGTCTGCCGCAGAGGTGTTCCCTGGAACACATCGCACCTTCCTGTCTCCACGTGTGTCTGTCGGGGCTCTGCGGCTCCTGCTTAGGGCTCTAATTTATGGCCAAACATCGCGGGTGGCGAGTGTGTAATTATGCTCGGACGCGCGACGGGGGCGGCCTCTTTGAATTGATTTTTATTAAAATTTCGCTTGGATGGATCCTTGCGGTGCTAAGGTAATTTGACATGTCCAGCCTGGCTGATGGCATGGCATAAATCACCTCAAGTGTGATAGAATCACAGAAAAATTGATTCACTTTGTCGTGTGCGTTCTCCACTAGCGGACCTCCTGCTTTTGATGGATGGCCGAGGGAATTACGCACTTTAACACGTCATGTCAGTAAGGCGGTTTGTTTTGTTAATGGGCCGACAGGATGCGATGCTATAATTTTACTGGCACGTGCAATTACATAAAAAAATTAATAGGGACGCAACCATCACCCTCTTCTGTAACATGCAATCATGTCGCAAAAAAGGTGTGAACTGTTGCGCTTTTCTTCTAGCATTGCTGCTATGGTAAACTCGAAATTATAGACCTAAAAAATATTCAAATTTATGTACTTACTTACTCAAATTTATAGAAATTCCTAGTTTTATCTATCTTTATCCCGTACACGTAAAGGACTAAGACCCAATGTCCTCACCACTCAACCTATTATTATTGTTATTATTTATTATGAGCACTCTGTATGGACAAACTTTAAATCCTATATAAAACTTAAGATGTATACGATTAAAACCTACAGATGTCAACAAATGATTAACTCAATTTGGTTTATGTAAATATTAAATTACTTTTATCTCAACTGTTTTAGAAGCACTATTATTTCATTGTGAAAACTGGTAAACTCCGCAAAAATGTTAGTGCTTTTCTCTTAGTGAAACTAGCACCATATCGCATCCGCTTCTTTGAGATTTAAAATTTTGAAGCTTGCTATTCTAAAAATGCCCAAGGGCTGCGATAAATGGAGTACAAATTTACCTACCTACTGAACTACTCCCAACATACATACATATATGTATGATGTATAACCAATTCACGTTAAATTATAAAGATACCCATTTTATCGTTTCCGTTACTAAATTTCTTTTAGAAATATCGTGTTTTTTTTTAAATCTAGGCAAAATAAAATCTTGAAATCACTAAAATTTTTTAAATTATAGTTCGACGTGAATTCTTTAATGATTGTAAAGAAATGGCTTATAAGTGAATTTGGAATGAAATGATATATAACATTATAATTCAACTAAAGGCTTGGAGGAGCAAATAATAATCAACGCTTTAACGATTCTCAAGATTGTAGGGTTCGTCCGTTTTAAAAAGGTTTAGGTGCTAATCGTTGTTTATAAATACTATTTAAGTCCTCTATGTCCCAACTTTGGAGCAAAATTTTTGTTACAATTTTATCCCGAGGATCATTATTTTTAATAGTTAGGCTAGGTTTACATTTATATTATTATAATTTTCCCCGCCAAAAATTGGTTGGCGGGAAACACCTGAACGCACGGATCGAACTTCAATCCTTATATCTTATATTTGATTAGATACAATACCAAACATGAATTATAAAAGAAAACAAGTTTGTAACAATATTTATATTCTTGTGAACTATTTCGAGAATGTAAAAGTTCAATAACTGCTTCGAGAATCTAAATGTTCAAAAGTGGAATTAAATTCCGAGCGGCAGAGCAAAGAGCCGACAAATTAAAAATCTTTTGTTAGAAAGGTTAACTTAAAGCTAAAGCTCGACATTGATGAAGATCTGTTCCGAAACTACAGATCGGTCTCATTGATCAAACTAAATCTTAGAGCTCACAGTCTGAGATTGATTTTATTAATCACCTTTAATTTGCGTATAATTATTATGATAATTAACGCAGCATCTTAAATCACCAATTATGTGAAAAGTAAACAAAGCTGAGCAAACAAAGGGATTGTTAGAGATAATCGTGGGTCAAAATATTCGAGTCTTAACCGAAATGTCCGCTTAAAATCAAAGTGGAGCACCGTAATTGCACCGGAGCCTCGCCGGGCATGAGACCCACTCCCCTGGACACGGAGTCACATACCGGGCAAAAACGCCCGTAATACCATCGAAACAGTATTTACCGGAATTTACCTGCATTTACGGGGACGTGTCGGGGCGATTAAAGCCTCAACGTGGCGCTGCGCTCCCGAGCGGCAGCGCTCGAATGTGTTGCCTTCAATCACTTCGTACAAAGTCAGCTCCCGGCCATTCTTGGTGTCTTTGTTATCATATTGCATACGTGATGAGCATATTTCCCATATGGCGGTCCACCCACGACCATACAACTGGCCAGGGACAGCATTCCTCCCACCCAGCCGTGTTTTGCTTTTTAAAGTTGCAGCAAACTGCTTGCTGTGGAAGTGTGGAAGCATAGAAAATTTCTTATCCTGGGGCAATTGGGCGGGGGCCGGGTCCGGGATCCATTCAACATGTTGATCAGAAAATGTAAAGGAGTCCTTGTTGCTGGTACGGATGCTGTAGCGCCTCGTTATGCCAGCTTCTATAGCTACCAGCTACCAGCTTCCAGCTACCAGCCATGCTGATGTCCTGCTCCCTGAATACGCCGGAACAGCAACAGCTGGATGGCACACTTCAGACCCATTTCAATGAAAATGTTCTACGAGGCAGATGGGACCCAAATAGGGGAGCACAAGTGTGCGCGGGGCGGGTGCACTAACCCTTCCTGCCGCCCCCGTCCTCGAAGGCTCGGGCAGCCGGGCGAAGTGTTGTTGTTCGAGCTAATAACATTCCTTGAGTTGTTTAGTAGCCGCCCATTTCACCATGAATATTATATCGTCTTCTAGGTCCTTCAAATTGTGAGGGATGGCGCTGCAGAGGAACATTCTTTCTAGAGTGGCCCACTAGCCGCCTCAGCCTCAGCTTTAGCCTCACCGGTCCTATTCCTCTGCAGTCTGCTATAAATTGCAATTAAGAGCATTTTTAGAGGAATCAATTCTTCGCTCTAGCCAAGCAGCACTTCCAGATGCACGCCTGGATGGACCGAAAGCCCTCGCCTCGATCCCGGGGAGCTGTATAAATCGTTCCCGGATATATTGGGGCAGATGCACATTTTCTGAATCGTTTCGATTTCACTTAACAGCAGCAATGCTCATTCCTCGGGATGAGCTTCAATTATTCCAGAGTGTAAAGCGCTTCTGGGCAAGGCGCTGATTTTCAGGCTTAAGCCAGCGAAGGATTCCTTTTCTCGTTTTAAACCACTTTCATTTGAGTCTTTTGAGGGTACGCGAGGCAAAAAGAGGAGAAAAGTATCGGCCGACTATATTGATCATAGACTTAAGAATTCTGTACTATATGCATAGCAAATAATTTTTTTCTAATTTTAAAACTAGATCTATTCTAATAGTACCTAGTGATTTTCAATCAGTTTCAACCAAATTTTAATGAAGACATTACATTTTTTGGATAATATTTTCCCATGCATTTTTATGAATTATACTTAGTGGAATTAATATGCTTTAAATACTCCAAAGCAACCACATCTGACAATTATTTTTAAATTGTCTATTGCTTAATTAAAAACACAACCGGCCAAGTGCGAGTCGGGACTCGGGCAATTAGTGTTCCGTACTAGATTACCTATCATTTAATATAATATGTAATTACTATATAAGTAATAGCATAAATGTATCATATAACGTGGATCGCACTAACTACAGTGAATAAATTCATGAAAAAGACTTATTCAAAATAAAACCAATAACGTCATCTAGCGGCGAGAACATGAAATAAGTGAAAAAGTTTATATTGTTCAATGTATTAACTATTCAGGGTAGTGTTAACCTAATAATTTTCGTTCCATCTAGACCTCATTACCAATGTTCATGATTGTTTTTAGAATTTAAATGCCAATAGACGACGAAGAAAACCAGACATCATTGACTTCGCGGTCACAAAAAATATCAGTGCGCACCAGATTAGTGCAACCACTCCAGACGAGCTATCATCAGACCACTCACCAACTATTTTTACCCTGGAATCTCAACCCGCCACCTCTCTCCCACGGAGAAAGCTAACTAACAGCAAAACCAACTGGAACCTCTTTCAAAAAATTTTTTCCAACGAATTTAACCCCTACATAAAGCTAAAAACCCAGGCAGATATCGAGAACGCAATTTCATACCTAACCGACTCTATAATCTCGAGCGCTCAGTTAGCAACCCCGGTATTTTCCTCTCCGGCACCTGAACGAGCGTTCAATTCCTACAACAACAACATCCTCCACCTACTGGAAGTGAAAAGACAAGCTAGAAGACATTTCCAAACCTCTAGGTCCCCCCTCGCTAAAAACGAGCTAAATATTGCTGTAAGGAATCTCAAAAAAGCACTGGAAAGGGATAGGAACATAAAGATAGCAGAACATATCTCCGGCCTCAACCATCTTCCAGACACAAACCACTCCATATGGAAGACAACTAAAAGAATCAAGAAGCCGATCGCTCAGAACCCTCCGCTTATGGACCCTAACAAAGGCTGGCTAACCAAGGACAGCGAGAAAGCAGAAGCGTTCGCAATCCATCTCAGCAAAGTATTCTCTCCAAACTCAACCATCGAAAAACAAAATACACCTCCCAGGACAACCCATAACACAAAACAGCTAAAATTCACCTTAAATTCAATACTAAACGAAATTATTAACATCAACCCTAAAAAAGCACCAGGACCGGACCAAATCACTGGCAACCTAATAAAAGCCCTTCCGATGGAAGGAAAACTGGGGATCCAATTTATCTTTAACGCGATGCTCAGAGTCGGTTACTTTCCCAAACAATGGAAAAGAGCAAAAATCTTTGTTATCCACAAGCAGGGCAAAGATATCCACAAAGTGAACTCTTATAGGCCAATTAGCCTATTACCTATACTTTCTAAACTTTTCGAAAAGCTACTACTGGGGGAGCTACAAGTGATCATCAGCAACCACCACCTTATACCGGATCATCAGTTCGGATTTAGGAACTGCCACAGCACAATCGAGCAGGTGCACAAGATCGTAAACTACATTAAAATAGGCCTTGAGAATAATCAATACTGCGTAGGCTTATTCCTTGATGTGGCCCAAGCGTTTGACAAAGTCAACCACCAAGGCCTAAAGAGCAAGATCACTCGCTTACTTCCATCGCACTTTCACAACATACTGTTTAGCTATCTCCAAGAGAGAACCTTTCAAGTTATGTACAACGGAAGCCTCAGCAAAACCTACCCAATCTCAGCAGGAGTACCCCAAGGCAGCGTCCTCGGTCCTGTCCTGTATACCCTATTTACAGCGGACATACCAACTAGCAACGAGATACTCACGACAACCTTTGCCGACGACACAGCTATTATGTTCGCCCACCCAAACCCACAAACGGCAACAAGAGTGATTCAAGATCATGTCAACAAAATAATGAGCTGGACGAGGCAATGGGGCATTAAGCTCAACGAAAATAAAACCGAACAGATCACCTTCACCCTAAGGAGACGTAAATGCAACCCAGTGGTGATCAACGGTAAAAAAGTTAAATCCGTCGACGTGGTCCGGTATCTGGGTCTCCACCTTGACAGTAAACTTACTTGGAAATACCACGTAACTAAAAAACGGGATCAAATCAGTCTAGTCTTCAGAAACATGCATTGGTTACTGAATAAACACTCTAAACTTGACATCAGCACTAAGATGGTTGTCTACAAGTCAATTATCAAACCCATTTGGACCTACGGACTCCAGCTCTGGGGAGCTACAAAAAAATCTAACTTGCAAAAAATCGAATGCATGCAGTCAAAAATAATTAGGTCAATGATCGGCGCACCCCGCTACGTCAGAAATGAAATTTTACTGAGAGATATGAACCTCAACACGGTTTCGCAAGAAATCATAAAACTAAGCAAAAAGTACATAACCAGACTGGAAAACCACCCGAACCCGACGGCAAGAAAAATACTTAAGGCTGCTCGTTACAAGAGGCTTAAAAGGAAAGACCCTCTGGAAAATGCTGAGCCGAGCTCAATTACACAGTCATGAATCAAATAAATTCAACTCATGAACAAATAAACCCATAGTTTACTGAGCCACAGTGAAGGGAGCACACCATGGGAATTCATCAGGCAAAGAAAGTCGATAACACCGGAGAGGTGATCAACTCTATAGTCATCAACCCAGTCGCTGTGGAGTCCGAGAAAATGGAGATCATCCTTACCATACTCACCGCACTGGTAGCAGCATCCCTGGTATACCAGCTGTACAAAGACTTCAAAAGGTCCATCAAGAAAAAATATACAGTCCAGCAAGTTTAGCAACACAATCGACAAATCATCCCCGACGCACACTGGTGCCTAGGTGATCTAAGCATCTTTAGCCATTAAGAGTTGTAATAATGTATGTTAGGGGCCCCCGAGGGCCCGATCCATGCAATGTAATTCAAAGAGTTGTAATAAAAAAAAAAAAAAAAAAAAAAAAAAAATGCCAATAGTTTCTGAAATAAGGCCAGGAGCAATACTTTTTAGCATTTTTTGAATACTTTGTTAAAAAAAGTTATCGTGATGAAAATAAAAAAAATTTTTCGAAATTTTGGCTACTTAAATCAAAACGCGTGTATAGTTTTAGGTGCAGCTTAGGCTACAACAATCCTGTCTCTTTTCAGCATTGTAACTTCAAAAGTTTAACAATTTAAGGGAAATCGTTTTATACAATACAGGTACAAACTAAAAAATTTGAAATTGGTTCAATTATTTTTCACTAATTTTGTCTGAAAATATCGGAAAGTTGTTTTACTGAAGCTAAACTTCTGGACATCGTCAAAAACGCAATCATAAAGTAGGTGATGCATGCAAATATCGCCTCAAAATTAAATTGGTTTTGTTGGTTTTATGATTAATGGTTTGTAATATACCATTAAAAATACAAATATCGGTTTTTTATTATCCATAATCCTACTCTATCCTCCTCTATCCTTCTAAGAAATTTATTCGATTCTTTTTTACAGATGATAATTTTCGTTGCTTCACCTTAATTTTATAATTTCAGTAAATTTTCCTATATTTGAGATGAACTTTACTGGTAAAGCAGTAGTTTTATGGTAGTTATATTTCTCAGTAAACTACTGCTAAAGTAAAGATCCAGGAAATGATTATAGTAGAATTCAGTGATTCGCTTGAACTGCAATTTTAGTTGAGATTCTCTGCATTTGAGTAGGGGAGACCGGGTACAAAAGTAACATTTTTTACTTTTGCCTTGATTTCTGGTTAGGTGTTATTATTTTGATGAAATTAATATAGCCATATAAAAATTCCGTTCATGTTCTTTACATTAGTATCTTGATTTACCTGATTATTGTGTATTTTGTATGAATCACAGAGACTTTAAAAAAATTCGTCCGTTGTTACTTTCGACCACGTTGGCAGGTCGAAAGTAACAGGTCAAAATGTTTGTAATAATTATGATATTACATATTAAATCAACAAATTATTTATTAGAAATCTTTTTTATTAATAACACAAATAAGCACTTTCATTTTAAATGCTAAAAAAATATATATTTTACGAAAAAAAAAATCAATATTATTAACTCTTCCTTAGAAACTGTGTTTAGTAATTAATGACATAAATTATTGTATGATAATAATTTTTTCTAATCACACTATTCAGTATCAGTCTTCTATTCAGACTCGCAATCAGTAAATCAATCCGAAGACAAAAGTAACATGTTACTTGTCTACCCATAGGGATATGTTACTTTTGTACCCTACCACATTTTTGTTAAAACATGGACGATAATCTGAAAACGGAACGTGCTAGACAAAAATGAATTAAAACACTGTGTAATAAATCTAATCTAGAATTTATATGCAAATTTTCAGATCAATATCGTCCTTAGTAGTATTAGTAAACATAAAATAAGTGAACGTCAAAAAACTTAGTTTTGACTTGTGAAATCACTTATTGTCCTCTCAGAAAACTTAGCAGCGCGTGGCGCGCGCGGCTACTGAATGCAAGAGAGGGGGGCGCCACCAGCCATCACCTGATGGCAGCGAAGCGGTATTTTGACTATTGGATAGACCTACAGAGCCTTTGTTACTTTCGACCCGCCGTTACTTTTGTACCCGGTCTCCCCTACTTTATTTTATATGCATATGTATAACGTTTACTTTGTAGTGGATTAAAGATTTAAAGATAAAAAACAAGTAATTTTTTGAACCGTTACACTAGAATATCCTCTTAATCCAGTTTAAATGAAGAGATTGAATCAAAATCTTAAACCTTAAAAGGACTCATGACCCGAGTTTTTTCTGTATTGTATAATTACATAAAGCCGTGTAGAAACGACAGAGTACAAAATTTCGTAAAGACGCTCGCCGAAGTTTAAGACGACGGATTAAACTAAAGAAGCCCAAAGGGAGGGTGAAAGGCTCTTTGAAAGGGTTGTTTGTGGATAAAGTGTGTTTGCGAAAATGTCGTCCCGCTCGCCACTCGCCCTGCACCCGCTGTTTTGCTGCACAGGAAGCCATCGGGGGCGCCTTGCAGCGAACTGCAGCAGCGCAGCACCCCGGGGGGCGCTCCACCCCGACTATCTATCAATTATCGAAAGCTTTCAAATCCTCAATCACGCGGTGTTTATTCGGCGCATTACTCGCACTGACATGTTTATATACACGGAGCACTTCTCGACGTCTTCGCCCGCCGTCCCGACGTCACGCCCCTGATTGTGAGTGCAGCACTTGGCGTAGGTGTTGGATGAGCGTCATCCGCACTTAACCTAACTACCTCAATCACATGTCGGGGCGACGTGAAAAAAGGCCGGGGCGGGGGCGGTGTTTATTCGGCTAAAAGGAGACAAGTAGAAATTGGTGTTAAATATCAGAAGAGAAAACAACCGCAGGATTGCCGTCGACGAAATACGGCTGCCGAGCAGTGGCAGGGAAGTAAAACTCCTATCATTGGCAGCGCCCCCGGGCGGCAGGACTTCCCGGCGCTGTTCCAGGGAAGATTAGAGACGTTTCGCAGGGGCGGCGGTGACAATGGGTTTCGAGCGGGAGTTCCGCTCCGGGCAAAGAAAACACGATCACCGGGTGCGGGGGACGGGGACAGAGCCACTCTGGGGAACAGCGCCGCTTTCAGGCTCAAATTTGTGTTGACATCTCTCTCAGCGCGTTAAACGTGCGACGGTAAACAAACGACCGGTGCGGCAAAAAATAATCTTCGGGCACTCAGCAATCACTAGAAAAGGCAAAAAATGTTCGGATTGCGGCTGGAAGAAGTGCCAATTTGCCTCTAGCAATGCCCGGCGTTCTTTTCCTGGCATTAGGCTCCTCACATTTCCGATATCTGCATTGCTTCAGTATCGATCATTATAGCCTCAGATGGAAATTTTAAAACCGTACCTATAAAAGAAAAGTTTAGTTTTGAAGACCCAAACCCTACACTAAACATAATTAAAAAGCATTTTACGAAAACCTCTCATTTCTTATTTTATCCAAGACAAGGAAACGAGCAAGGCAGTATTGTACCTTTTCTGGATGCGACTCAATGTTATTTTTGAACCCTTATACTTTCGGTCTGGATAATGCCTGAGAGCTAAAATTATATTATATCAGGATAGAGTGTAGACTCTAAAATATGTGTAATTTTATCCGTATAATATGAGACAACTCTCTCCCTGATATAATAATGGTAAAATTAAAACTCAAACCAAAATAAATATAATGGGACTTATGGAAGACCTCTAAAGAGTAAAAAGCTTTTGCATCTTAGCTAGATTTTTAATATGTAATGTTTTTGATGGCATCTATTTGCCCCAAAAAGAGAAAATAGGTAGGTATAGTAATAAAGTTATAATTATCCTCTGGCTTTCAACCTAGAAATGAGATTTGAATATGATTTGGACAGTTCATGAATGTATATCTATATTGTAAATAAGCTGTTAAGATTCTTTAGTTTTAATCTTAATTTCTAACTGAACTGTACCCTGTCGCTCGCATTCAACGAACTGAGAACGTCCACTGAACTTGACATATCCCTTCCAGTTAATTTTTATTCTGTTTGTAACAAGGAGCCGGAGCAGTATTGTGAAGTGGCCTACTGTGGCAAGAAATAAAAGTATTTTGTATTACCGCAAGAAAAGTATCTTTTAACTCAATTTTCGCCTCTCCCATCGATCCATAACATTTGGTCCTTACGAGTCGGATCTATACCGAGTTAAATTGTGCGTCGGATCTATATAGAGCGAAAATTGGGTGCCGGATCTATACCGGGCTGCAAAGTTAAAAAACTAACGGGTAACCTCAGTACGCGAAGTACGCACGCGGAGTTACAAATGCAATTATCGGGACTAGGCAATTCAATCGCTGTAATTAAACGCGGCATAATTTCGGGCATAGTTTCGGGTATAATTTCGAGCGTGTATCGCAGTGCATAGACTCGTGCGCCGGCCGGACCGGACAAATCCCGTTAGTGCATAAATGCGCGTGTATGTGTGAGGCTTCATGTAAGAAGAAGCACAAGCAACATTGTATCTCAACATTTCCCTAATCGGAGCAGGAAGCTTTCCAACCAACTTGAGGCGAAAATAAGCTTGTCACGACTCCTTGATCACTTGATGCCGGTGAGTTCGCTCCATTTTATTTTTTATTACATACACTGGTACTGCGCTGAATTGTGTTAAGGAAGTGAACTTTGAAGCTTTGAGATTTTAGTAAATCGGCGATCTGGTGACGGGTAAAAGTACTCGCTTGGGATTTGACAGCTTAACAAGGAAGCTTTGAACTTTTGTGGAGACTTTTGTAGAGAATAATTTCTGTGCGCATATTCCCCGGTTCTTTCCGCTTGGACTGACATTTCAAGTAATTTTCGCGGACAATCTATAATTAAGAATTACTAGGCAGTACTATTGAACTCTCGTGTACTGAACAGATTGAGTGAAGTGTTAGCGGTGGTTAACGTCGCGCGGTTTAAATATTAATGCGAACACTACTGACTCTTGTGTTTTTTTTGGCACATAAATTCGGGGTATAAACTTCGAGAAAAAAAAGTAATTTAAAATATAAAAACAATATGGACAAACTTAGGCAAAAGGCCATTACAAAGGCTGAGCGAATACAGAAATTTGTTACGAACGCAAGTAAGACCGCCCGAGAAAAGAGGGATGAATCGTTTTTTAATGCTAGGTTCCAGTTATTAGAGACTTATTGGTCACAATATTGTGAGGCTCACGAAGAAATTATTGAGACGATTCCCCCTGCTGACTTGCAAACCGATTCTTATTTCGCTAAGGACATTTTCTCAGATGTTGAGTGTGCATATATTGAGGCTCAGGGTTGGCTGAATGAGCAATTCAAGTCGTTTGCACCTAAGGCTCAAGATTCTACATTGCTGAATTCTACGGTGCAATCAGCTGTAAATACGGCAGCCATAAAATTGCCAAAAATAGACCTGCCCACTTTTAACGGTAATTATTTGGAGTGGCCATCATTTAATGATACCTTTGTGTCATTGATACATGAAAATGACAATTTGACGAGTGTGCAAAAGATGCATTACCTCAAGTCAGCTATTACTGGCGAAGCATCGAAGCTGCTACAACACTACACAATTACAAGCTCGAATTATGAGTCAGCTTGGCAGACTATTTTAAATCGCTACAAGAATACTAGGCTTCTAGTCAATTCGAATCTACATTCGCTCATAACGTTACAACCCATGTCAGGTGAATCCTCTATGGAGCTTCGACGAGTTTTCGACACTTTTATGCAAGCTGTTAGAACTTTGGAAAATTTATCTCGTCCTGTTGAAGCCTGGGATGATTGGCTCGTATATTTTCTTGGTACTAAACTAGACCATACGACACGTAAAGATTGGGAGACTTCTCTTGAATCTTCTACAGAGGTACCAAGCTTCGAAACTCTAAGAACCTTTTTGGAGGGTAGACTGCATGCTCTTAGTGCAATTAAGGATAGTTCTTCCTTGCAGCAACGTCAGTCAAGGCACGTTAAGCCTTTTGTAAATAAGACAGCTTCTAGATCCTATCATACTGCTTCGACTAAAGTTTGCCCTGGCTGTAAACGCAAACATCCACTATTATTCTGTCCCCAGTTCAGAACTAAATCTGTGGAGGAACGAATAGACTTCCTGAAAGTCAATAAGCTTTGTGCTAACTGCCTTAAAGCAGGTCATTCTGCAAGCTCTTGCACCTCAAATTATCGATGTCAAAGGTGTCAACAACCACACCACACGATGATACACCGGATGCCTGCTGCTTCTGCGAGCTCGCACCCTGATCATAATACAAGCTCGCTTGAGTTACCTTCTACTTCTACTGTGGCACACAGCATCAAAAGCGACCACAATACCACAACCATCCTACTGGCTACTGCTGTGGTTTTTGTCCGATCACCGAATGGTCGTATGCTTAAAGTTCGTGCGCTATTGGATCAGGGCTCCGAGTCAAGTTTTATCACACAGGCACTATCAGATTGGTTGAATTTACCCAAACGAAGGGCTGACATTTCAGTGCTTGGGGTCGGACAGTGCGAAGCAGGAACTGTCCACTTTGTGGCTTCACATGAGATTATATCTACTCACGATCCCTCATGCAGTTATACGTTGCAGTCACTGGTGTTACCTACTCTAACAGCTCTTCTACCTGCTAAGCCAATTTCCAAACTCGATTGGCCCCACCTTGCGAATTTGCGACTTGCCGATCCAGACTATGAAACGCCGGCACGAATCGATTTGATACTGGGAGCTGAAATCGTTTCAAAGGTCCTGCTTGGTGAAGTGCGACGTGGCCCGAGCGGCACTCCAATTGCTCAAGCTACTTCACTTGGTTGGATTCTATCAGGTCCTGTTGAAAATGACCTACAAAAACCGAAATGTAAATCGCTTAGTTTACATACTACTACAACCGAATTGAATGTTCTCTTGCGTCGTTTTTGGGAAGTCGAGGAACCACCAGCAACCACATTTCTGACTCCTGAAGAATTGGCCTGTGAAGACTTCTTCCAACATACTCATTCCCGAGACGTTACTGGACGTTATATTGTGCGACTGCCAATTCGAACTACTACATCAGAATTGGGATCCTCTAAGGACGCTGCTATATCCTCACTCAAACGCATGGAACGTAGATTCGAGAAGAATTCTGACCTAAAGAGATCTTACTCTGAGTTTATGACAGAATACCTGACTCTAAACCATATGGAACTGGCAGACAATGAGGAGCCTAAGATATGCTATTATCTGCCTCACCATGCAGTTCTAAAGCCCAGCAGTACTACGACAAAGCTGCGCGTAGTATTTAACGCTTCGCAAGAAACTTCCTCAGGGAAATCTCTAAATGACATTCTGCATGTCGGGCCTAAATTGCAGAACGATATATTTCAGCTGTTGATGAGATGGCGAGTCTATCCCTTTGTTTTCACTGCTGATGCCGAGAAAATGTTTAGGCAGATCTTGGTGGATAAAGCTGATGTGGATTTGCAACGCATTTTGTGGCGCTCGCATCCATCAGAGCCTATTCAAGCTTACCGTCTGCTCACGGTAACTTATGGAACAGCATGCGCTCCATATTTGGCGTGTAAAGTGCTTAATCAGCTTGCTGAGGACCATCAAACAATCTATCCCGAAGCAGCGAAGATAATTAAAGAGCAGTTTTATGTGGATGATGCTCTCTTCGGAGCATCTGATGTAAAAACAGCATGTTCATTACGCGATGAGCTATCTGCGCTGCTGAGACAAGGTGGCTTTAGATTGCGTAAATGGTTGGCTAACCACCCTGAACTGCTAGAGGGTATTCCTGATGAAGATCGTGAAGCATCGGACACACACAAGATCGTTAGTGACACTGTGGTGAAGGCACTTGGCATTCATTGGATTCCGACAAAGGATGTTTTTCGTATTGGTATTTCCTTCCCTGCAACGAATACTCTTTCCAAACGATCGGTGTTAGCTGATATTAGCCGATTGTACGATCCGCTGGGATGGCTCTCTCCCGTCACGGTTAAGGCGAAGATTTTACTACAGCGATTGTGGATGGATAAAATAGGTTGGGACGATGAAATCCCTGACGATCTCAAGAAGCAATGGCTGGACTACAAAGCTGACTTACAACATCTAAGCAATGTCGAGATTGGCCGTTGGATTGGAACCACCAATGCTCAGCTGGGACTCGAGCTTCATGGGTTTTGCGATGCATCGCTCAATGCATATGGCGCAGTTGTTTATCTACGCATCACTCACAATTCGGAAAACAATCGGGTCTCACTTTTAGCGGCGAAAACCAAGGTGAGTCCGATCAGAGCCGTTTCGTTGCCTAGGCTGGAGCTGTGTGGAGCCGCTCTTTTAGCGGAATTAGTTGCAGCAGTGCAGAGGTCTCTTCCCTTGAAAGGGCTTACAGTATATTTGTGGTCTGACTCTACAACGGTGTTGGCTTGGCTAAGAGAGCATCCGTCGAGGTGGAAGGTTTTTGTTGCCAATCGGACAGCTTTCATTCATGAAAAGGTGCCTGATGGTTGTTGGCGTCATGTCCCATCTGCAGATAACCCAGCCGACTGTACAACCAGAGGAATTTTCGCGCGTGAACTTGCCAATTTTTCACTATGGTGGACAGGTCCACCATGGTTGCAACGGAGTTCTGCACATTGGCCACAATCACGAGCAGTTCCGCCAAATGAATTACCACCCGAGGAAGTACGTGCTGTTCATCTAACTACAAGAGTGGAGGATGTTACCTACGACTTATATCATCGATATTCTGATCTACAGAAGTTGCTACGCATTACCGCTTACTGTTACCGAATGTACTGCAACACTAAGGCTGAAACCAGGTGCACAGGAGATCTGAAACTGGCTGAATTAGACCGAGCAACGAATATCTGGATTAAGCTAGTACAGGGACGCTTTTTCCGCTCGGAAATCGATTGTCTTAAAAGAGGCAAGGTTCTACCAAACAACAGCGGGATACGTAATCTGAATCCAATGATCGACACTGAGGGGATATTGAGAGTAGGTGGCAGGCTGAAGAACGCCTTACTTTCTTATGACGAGAAATATCCAGTAATATTACCGAAGGAGAGTTATCTCACTCATCTCATCATCAACTACTCGCACAAACTTACACTGCACGGTGGTGTGCAAGCTACACTACAGCACCTTCGGAGTAAATATTGGCTGGTTCATGGTCGTCGCAAGGTCCGTCAATCCATTAGGAACTGCATTATCTGCTGTCGTCACAAGGCAAGTACTAAGACACAAGTTATGGGAGATCTTCCTGCGGACAGAGTCACACCATCCAAACCTTTCTTGCATAGTGGAGTAGACTACGCTGGTCCATTTAACATTAAACCTACTCCAGGACGTAATCGCACATCTCTTAAGTGCTATGTGGCGATCTTTATCTGTTTTGCCACTCGAGCAGCACACCTAGAACTGGTAATGGATCTTACCACCGAAGCTTTCATTTCTGCTTTCCGTCGGTTTATCGGAAGAAGAGGTCGCTGTGCTAAATTATATAGCGATAATGCTACTACCTTCGTGTGTGCAGACAGACATTTTCAAGACTCTATGAGGCAGCTGCTACAAGACCCTAAATTGTCGCATCTCTTTCTACAAGACTCAACAGAATGGCACTTTATTCCACCTGGCTCACCCCACTTTGGTGGCCTTTGGGAGGCAGGTGTCAAGGCGTTGAAGCACCATTTTCGACGCATCGTGGGATCACATACATTGGACATCGAGGCCATGCAGACGCTATTAGTGCAAATTGAAGCGTGCATGAACTCCCGACCGATTTGCGCCATCTCTGATGACCCTAACGATACCACCGCGCTGACGCCCGGTCATTTTTTGGTGGGCGAAAGCCTACTCACTATGCCAACCCCCAGCGTTATCGATATTCCGACAAACCGCTTAAACCGCTGGCAATTGGTGCAGTCTATGGTTGAACATCTCTGGCGACGCTGGCGACACGAATATGTTCATCATCTACAGCTACGAGCTAAGTGGCAATCCAAGGAACAGCATGTGAAGATCAACGATCTAGCGCTTATAAAAGAGGAAAATCTTCCACCAGCCAAATGGTCTCTTGGACGAGTGGTTGAACTTCACCCTGGTGCTGACGGACAGGTCCGCGTAGTGACCCTGAGATACAAGGATGGTTATCGTAAGAGAGCCATCGCAAAAATCTGTGTTCTACCTGTGAACATGGCTAACTAATAAACCAACAGTCCTTTTTTCATCAATGTTCACACCTACCGACTTCAAGGGATCTACTTCTTTCTACTCCAGTGGTTCTACACGGCGGGCGGATGTGACAGTGCTCTGGAACTTACCATCGTGCAGCCGCACGAGGCGGGCGGAAATGTTAAGATTCTTTAGTTTTAATCTTAATTTCTAACTGAACTGTACCCTGTCGCTCGCATTCAACGAACTGAGAACGTCCACTGAACTTGACATATCCCTTCCAGTTAATTTTTATTCTGTTTGTAACAAGGAGCCGGAGCAGTATTGTGAAGTGGCCTACTGTGGCAAGAAATAAAAGTATTTTGTATTACCGCAAGAAAAGTATCTTTTAACTCAATTTTCGCCTCTCCCATCGATCCATAACAAAGCATTCAATGAACTTTGAATAATATGTCTACCTATAACTACTCTCATAAATACTGATTAGTCAGCTTTAAACTGACTAATCACAACAAAGAAATTTTATTTTGTAATCTCAAATAGTTGACGCGAAAATTCAACCGAAGTGAGTTGAAAGTGTCAATATATTTTCATATTAATTTTCCACAAATAATTCTAAAAAATACGCCAACAGTTTTTATTATCGAAATCCAGGACATAAGGATGAAATTTTAACGAATTCTCCCTAATTGTAAAAAGGTGAAGTGTTAATTTGCTGGAAGTTTTGCATTATAGCTAAACGAATGGAATTTGCTCGATTCGCTATCCATATGGCTAGTAATTGATGAAAGTGTTGAGCAATTGAATAAAAATTATTACTCAATGTATGTGGCGTGGCGGGTATTATGTTGGAAATGCCTAACATTTTTCAAACAATTGGATCAGGAAAGAGTTTACTAAGAATTACTTTAATTCAATAGGTGCAAACTCAAGTACCTAAACCTAATAAAAGGTGACATTTTTAAAGGATGTGGACGAATTTAAATAAAATTTTTACTGGGGAGTATTTATGTTCTTCTATTCAGACTACTAAAAATCCAGTAAGAAATCATGGTTTATCTAAATTTCCATTATTCGATTTATCTAAAACCTTTTAAATATAATTTCTCTCTTTTTGTTTGAGTACCTAAATCTGAAAAATTCCCATTTTTCAAATTGCTTCCATGTCGACAATACATAACATATGTACTTGTATAAGAGGCGCTTACGTGCTTAATGGACAACGAGTAATTAATTCTTAATCAGACAAGTGAAATTGTTTTCAGCAAATTCTTTGGTTGCGTGACACGAATACATCCCCATGAATTAAAATGCGAACTTTACACTTTTATCCTTTAGCGCTGTTTCATAGGCACGTGAATTGAAAAAATTTAGACAAACTGTTGAAATTGTGCTGTAATCTCAACACGTAGCTTGTTCTCGTCGGAGTTCAACTTTTTACCGAAAATAATTGCTGAGCTAGACCGGGAGGGCGCGTGTGCGTAGCCAGAGCCAGACAAGGAATTAGCCGCATCTTGGCCAGCTCGTCGGCAGCGCCCCCGACCCCTCGACTGTCCAACTGCCCAAGGAACGGTCATAATTCCTGACAAGCTGACACACCATAACAAATGGCCGCAAAAATACGGGGTAAGCTTAGGCAGAACAACATCCTGGCCGGCCCCAGATACGGAGGCCGAGCCCCCGGCCGCCGGGCCAGAACGCAAAGTCACTAAACGGATTCATGTATTAAACTCGGAAAAAGTTCCGTCCGGAAAAAATCAGAATAGGAAAAAAGTGCAAAGTTGCCGGGAAGGAGCAGAAGGAAGACCTTCCGCTTCCCATCGCCCCAAGAACAAACCTGAATAATAATGCCCCTCGCCGCCCGGGCAACTTGTGCAGACCATAAATCAGCAGCGCCATAGAATGAAACTTTTTATTGCAATTTTTATCATTCCCACGAGTTAAAATGTCATAAAAGGACGATTCGCCAAATTCGGTGCCATTTTTTTTTTCTTATATGAGCCTGCACATGTCACGCCGGGGACAGGGGCACCCTGCGGAGGTCAGTAATCTTCCACTTGTTTGAGCGGGGGCCCCTCGAGCTCCACTGGCGGCCAATAAGCCCGCCTGGTGCCGCGGCAATATTTCTACAATTTAAATGAGCTGCTCTCGGCGAATCCTTCGTTCATCGCGTGCCGTCGCAGCCCGGCAAGGACTCCTTATGATTGAATGCGCTTCCAAATTAAATCACGACTTATGAGCCGGATTCTCCCCCGGCCCGTCCCGGCGGGTAATCGTGCAGCCGAGGGGTCCCGCGGGAACTCCGTTTATCTGCATTGGCCCGCGCCCCGAGATGAATGCCATTTGCCGCTATCAGCCGCTTACCGACACGTGCTCGTGTTTATCTGCACGCCTGGCGGAACCCGCCGGTTCGCGTGAATTTAAGGCTAATGTCACGCCTTTTTCGGATAACGCTGCCATTTGGAGCGCCTCTTCGGAAAACCGCTTATCGCGCAAATAATTTGCATTCCTAAGCAATTCTGGCAATGAAACAGGCGCTGCATATGTGAGGAATGCGGCGTCGCTGCGCAATTAGGAAAAGAGTTATGAGTCTTTGGGCTGGTTTGAGCCCCCTACGACCTTTTTACTATTAAACAGCAAGGAATTAAGCATTTTTAACATTTTTTATCCCAATGCAAGATTGCAGCATTGAAAAAATATGTATATGGGTCCTATGAACACGGAAAAAAAAGTTGGGATAGTAAAAATCTTCCCAACCAATTTACGAACGTTTGCCATAAAATCCACAACGTATATTGAAAAAGCAATATGCAAAAAAAAAACTTTTTTAAAAACAAGCTTTTGATGCCCCATGTCATCATAATATTGCATTAATAATGTTGGTTGGTCAAAATAACTTTTGAAAAACTCATTTCGACAGTATAATTCAAACGTTCAAAACTTAAGGAGTTGTTGGTAGCATTCGATGAATGTACAGCGAAATTGTCATGCTGAAAAATTCAATTACAATCTAGCATATCGTCATATCGTCCCAAAAGTACATATGTATATATAATTGTAGGTTAGGTATTCACTTTTATAGTGATATAGTTTTATTTCAATTCATATTGGATCTATACCATGAGGAATGTCAAAATGTCATATACCATTCTATTTTCCTTGTTTTCCATTTATTGTGCCAATACAGCTGTGATCCTTTAGAGAATCACTTAGAATATCTAGTCTAGATTCATTTTTTACAGTTTTTCTGAAATGAAATATAATAATAATTTTAAAAAATTTCATTCTCAAAAGAAAAAAAATTTATTTATACGCATACCTACCTTGGCTGACGGCAAGGTACAAATTGAACGAAAGTTTGTCAAGTTTACCTTGATTTGACCGATTTTTTATGTTATAAGAGCCAATAACAGCTATGTTATACCACTATAATTCTAGACGAAAACGTGAGATATAAGAAAAATTCACTCAACTTTTTGACACATATGAATTAAAGGTATTATATTTCAAAAACTATTAAAAACTATAATATTTAAACTTAATATTCTCAAAGTGGGATAACCTTTCAATGTTGTTCTTGTAACAGAAATAGTGATACAAAATTTATATTAAGTAACTTCGTGCATAATAAACAGCAACATACCAAACATTCAGAGCAACACACTCGAGAGCAAAGGCATTTTGGCTCTTCGAATCAAAGATCCTCATATTCGGGTCTAAGCAGACATTCCCGGAAAATTAGCCAACTGTCGGATTGGCAAGTTACCTCCGCATTAAAAGCAATCATATTCCTGCCCTAGTTCCTAGCAACCCATCTTTGGTTTTAATCACCGCACCTGAGTTTCCGAATTGGATGCGCTTTGCATATTCCAGGAGTCTCGAATCGAAATCCCAAATTGCTTAAATTTCAGGAGGAGCTCTCAAAGCTTTAACGGATGTCTTCGCACCCCGCACAGAGCCCCGCAAGGAGCTGCTGCAGACAGAATCCTTGTTTTTTCCACTTTCAATTTAACGAGGACGTCAAAAGGAATCTCCACACTTTTCGATGAATTTATTTCCATTTTCCCCCGTCTGTCACCGCAAGGTGTTGCACGGATTCATTTCGGCATCGGTGACAGTTTGCAAACAAGCAGTCCTTTTAATATCCTCCGACCGATCGGATTCCCGGATTTTGCAGTCTACTGCATCGCAAAAGTGCGACATACGCCGTAACAAGAGCCAAGGACTCCGGGGCCCTCGGTTATTAGTATTCGGAGGCGGTTCGAACACTTTGCACAAAATTGCCCTTGACACTAATGCCGACAGAGCCGCAGCCCGCAGAGGCTAGATTCTAGAGCTAGAAGACATCGCCGCCTTTGTCTGGGAGACGGTCTACAAGGACCCTCGGGCCAATTCCCAGATTCATTAGCGAGGAGGCCACAAATCTAAGCCCGATTCCGCAGTTTATTCGGTGAGATTAACTAAATAAGAAAATTTAGAGGGAAACTTTGAAATGCGGCCACAATCCCGGAAATAACGACTCCATCTCTGGGGCGCCCCTGCAAACCCGGCGGTGACCACGGAGATGGCAAATCGCAGCGCTAAGAACGGAGCCAAGGCGCATCAACGGAACGGAAGGAGCAGCATTAATGACTCGGAGGTGTTGGATGAGCATTAAAACCTCTTTGCATCACACCCAAGTGCTACTTCCAGGTAATCTCCCGATAAGAATTTAAATTCACCGGGCTGGGAGAGGGATAAAAGCAATTTAGAACTTTTCAACTTCGTAAATTCCACAAATGCTTCCTCCTTTCGGGGACACACTTCCCTGATTTAGCTTCGATCCCAGTCGCCGATAATCGCGAAAATATGCGCTGACGTATTTTTAATTGCCTGGCGAGAAATAAATGCGAAAAAAAGCGCTCCGCTTCCTACCGGGGGTGTCGAGATAACTTTTCAGGTAAGGCCCTTTACCTCCTGGAAAATGCGGGGATAATTGCAACTGGAGCTGGAGCCGGAGCCGGAGCCCCGACTGAGACAGGCAGCTAGAGGAAATTGTTTACAATTTTTCTTCGGGCACTTCCCAGCCAGACACATTACTTTCCTTGAGTCGAACTTAATTTCACTGTAGAGGTTCAAGGCACTCCGCATAGAAGTTCTTAGGTAGCCAAGGGTCATAATGAACAAATAATTAGTAATATTTTCAATATGTGCAAAGCTCCACTGAATCTAACTTCCTTCCATTCAAGTGCTAAAACAAAATATTTTTCTTATATTTATTTATTAATATTTAATTAAATATGGCAATCTTATATCCAAGGTACATGATACACGGTTGAATGAAAATCCAGCACGAATTATCATCGGTTGTACCGTGTATCACTACGGATTACATTTGAATCTTCATCCGTAACTTCATTCGTACGTACGTACCTAATCGGATGAAGTTCCCAGAAATGTTTTTTAGCGGATGAAGTTGGAAAAATCAGCTGATTTTCAGTGTCAAATTGTCACTGACCAACGGATGATCGAAAATCGAGGCGATAATTTAATAAAATAATGGATAAGAAGAATGGAAAAATACAAGCAAAGTAACGAAATTCAAAGATATAAAATTATTGAAGATATGAATCAACTCCGCTGTTTGTATTTTGAGAAAATGCGAGAACGAAATTTCATCGGCACGAACGAAGTTCTTATAGTATGACCGTGTATCATGAATGGAATGAACATAAATCCGACTGAATTATCATTCGCCGGATCTTCATTCGACTGTTTCCGTGTATTATGAGCAAAACAATCTGATTTTTTCTTAACAGCACATAATAAATGTTTTAAATTAAAATTAGGATTTAGTTTTCGTTGCACACAGCTGTTTCTGGAAAATAAACTTTTCACACAATGCTAAATGTTGAAAACAGAAACTTTAATTTTGGTGAAATGCAATAATTAACTTCTAGAAAATAAAATTGGGCAACTCCCCATAGCTAAGTTTTCCTGAAGCCACATCATAATGCTTATTTCTTAATGTGGAAATTTAGCTATACCATAAAAAAACAAAAATTAATCAGAAATTTCCGCATTAGTGTAAAAAACCAGATAAATATGGAATATTTTATACATACTGATATGTGCGTTGTCGCTTTATGAGAGATTAAGTATAAATATCATAATATCAGTAATTTTAGAGTAATTAGAAAGCTCTTACACAGCGATTATAAGTTGAGTAGATATTTGCTGAAAAAGTGCAGCTGCGATGCAAGCAATTTGGTTTAATTCCTAATCCTTTCATGCCAAAAGTAGAAGGTTCCGAAATTCGAGGCTTTTAGGTAGAAATAAATCATCAGCTTCATCCTATTGGTGACAAAATTTGCAAATAAATCCATCTCGATGGAGCCGTGTGGGCGACCTGATGAAAGCGCGATTTTTTGAATAGCGCGAACCGTCGAATTTCGCGGGAAATCCCCACTTCGCTTCACACTCCTTCAGCCAGCAACAGTTCCATAAGCGATCGCTTCGATATTCGTTGCATAAAATCGAGGAATTTTGATTTAGTGCACAGGTGACAGGCTCTGAATGGGGCCAGGAGCCCGTAGGCATGTGGCGTGATCCCTCCCGAGTAAAGGGCGGGAAGTTGGAGCGACTGGAGGAGCTTCATTTGCGAGGTTATGTCTCTAATGCATGCGACGTGAAATTAAACCACGGCTGCATACAGCACAGATTCATGACACGAACGCAATTTGAAAGGAGCTGCCAGGTGCTTGGGGGTTATTCGGTATGCGAACAATTGCACAGTCTCGTGCCGTGCTGATTGGAAGCACACTTGGCCAAATCAACTTGTGCTTCGTGTGACCATCAACTGAAGCGACGCCTAATTTGCTTTCACTCCAATAGCACCCTTCGTCTCGTTACTAACCTAATTTCCTGTCTGGCAAGGCTTCTGCAGAGCAGACCCCGATCACATAACTCTTCTAGGTCTAACGTACCTGCTCGTTCTAAGTGCTCGTATCCTAATCCAATTTGTCAATTCAAAATGTTGTATCCATTATTAAAACTTGTTAACCGAAATGATAAGCGTCGTCATCTGGAAAGCCTTCGCCTTTGTTAGAAATGAATTTGACCAAAAATGTTAAGCAATTCTTACTGCACAAAGACTTCATCTGCGCATTTTAGGTAAAAGCAGTAATTTTTCGACAACCATGAAAATACGACTTTTTGGGGACTAAAACAATAGTTTTTATGTATACATATAACAGATACATATAACAGATATACATACATATACATATAAAAGGTTTCGCGATCCACACAAATAAATCAGGAATCAAGATGATCAGATTTTAATCGCGTTTGAATTTTAACATATGGTATATTTATCTTAATTCTAGAAAACGACAGACTATTTATTTAAGTCTAATTATATAAGTAATGAAGAGGTTTTTGTACATTTATCTCAATTCTACTTAAGTTATTTCAGATTTTGCACTTAAAAATGTTTCGGAATGTTCATTAGTAACTTATTGTAACTTGCCAAGGTTATTTTAAAGTATATTATTAAACGAATACCTATATGCGATTGTGAAGTACTACCTTACATGCCTGTACTTAAACTTGGAAAGTTTCAAATTCCAGAACAACTCAAAGTCGTCGTATTTTTACTTAAACATTGTAAGTACCGGTACTGGTTTATAAAGCCAATTATATTGATTTTAACTATTAATTGATAATAGTTTTTGCTTTTTTACAAACATTTCTTTAGAATAAAAAGTAATTTCGGAGTATGTAACAAAATTATAAATATGAAACTAGAATAGATCAACAAATATTAGATAATATTATTCTCTATTAATACTGTTAAATCTAAGCGAATCGATTAATTTTTGGTAACACGATATATTTAATTTAAAGTACCTTTTCAGATAGCATTCATCATATTATATGTCTTCATTTTCCTTACTTTTCTCTTCATTTTGGGGGAACGTCAAGATTTTTGGTTTAATTTATTATTTCAATGACGTGCCCGCTTTAATTCTAATAAAAATTTTGGGGTAGGGTGTTCAAACCCAGCGATTCTCCTCTGGTCCTGGGTACGGGCCTTGTGCTAAGCTCCCGAAAAATCCTTGGCCACCTTAAAGTGGCGCAATTTAAGCTCGCAGTGCACACAAAGGGCGCTCTTTTCCACTTGGTTAGAAAATTGTCAGAGATAATGCGATAATTACGCCACCATTGCAGCAAATTATCCGCCGTTTCGCGTTTTAATTTCCTCCATTTTGCGTATAGCCCGCCGCATTCTGTCTCCGCGCGGCTATTGTGCTACCGGAGCCCGAGCTGCTGGGGCTGTGGAGGCCTCCTATTCAAATGCGACGGGAAGGCTTTATTCTGACATTGAAAAGCTCGCGAGCGAAGCGTTTTGACAAATACAAAGGACTTCACATCCCTTTAATGAACCTTTTAATATTAATTACTGCAGAAGGGTGCAACTTGAGACGAGTCTAAAATAAAGATAAAAGGATAACTCGGGGCGACTTGGCGAGCCAAGCGAAGGGGCCGTCGGTGGGGGGCGTCGGTCTCGTTCTAGACGGCTCCTGAATGGGCGTCCTGCTGGCTTCGGGGAGCGCTTCTCTGGAGCGGGGTGGGCCCGGGCTTCAGGAGCTAAACGGCGGTGCGTGTCTGGAAGTTCCCTGGAATTTTTCCTTAAAGGCCCGATAAGTGACAATCTTCCTGGTGGCGTAGATCCGCTCTGAGTAAATTTCCTTCAACCACAATTCCCTCCTAATTGGCAGGGAGGCGTCGTCGCCCCCTGCGCCACCGTTCCGCGACGCTTCCCGACGTTTGAAAAACGCAACAGCTGGAGTCGTTATCGCTGCTGTCGGCACAGGTAAGCATCACATCGCCTTCCACTCGTCCCCTGCTCTGCGGCAGCCCCCCTGTCCCCCCAAAAAGCGAGTAATGTGGACTTGGGAAATGACGTCCCGTTAAACTTTTTCCTCCTTTGACATGGCGGCGCGCTACACAGGTGTATCAACGCGGCAGAGAGTTCCAGAAAACGTCGCATCGTTCCTTGGCGCAAAGGAGACAACTGTTGCCTCCACCTGATCTTGTACGCCGCCCGCCCGCCCCCGCCTCCACAGCATCCCCCGCCACATCCCCCACCATCCCACTCTTGAAGCGCCCGCGCGGCGCGGCGCACCGACACACTCGCCAGAAAACTCATTCGATGACTTTTTGCCACATCAGTTGACATGGTTTAATTAAATTTCACTTTTTCACCGCACAAATCTTTCGCCTGCCGGAGGAGCGTGTGTTGCGCTCCTTCGCATCCCGCAACCTGCCCCGGGACCCTGCAGGGGGGCGTGGGTGTGGGACTTTTGAAGGATTTTGCTGGTGCCACGAGCACGTTGAGTGCGCCTTGCGTACCCCCTTCAGTCACGTAAATAATTTTACAACAATTAGGGACGCGCAGAACCGTTAGACGGCGATTATATGGGCCGCAGATCTTCGCTCTGCGAACGTGCAGCCATTAACTAAAACAGGGCTAAAAGTCCAGCGGCGAAAACGTCTTAAATCTCAAAAAGTTCAAAACTCCTCTCAAAATATTAAAATACACTGGTTTAGGTGTTAAGTTAGGGGGAAGGGGGAGGGGGGAGGGGGGGGAGTAAAAGTAAAAGGACATCTAGATAACCAGTTACCAACCTACGAACCTTTTTCTAGGGGACAACAAAATTTTGTATAACCTTAAAATTATCTCGTAGGCAAGTAATAAGTATTAGAGCGACCAAAAAAATTCGACTTTTTTTTTTGGCTCCCAAATATTTGTGTGTACATATGTATATTGAACTATATTTTGACTGCTTTGTGATCCTGAAAGCTATAGTTTTAACCCCTTACCGCATGGTGGCTCATATATGAACCAAACCATATTAAGTTAAATATTTTTAAGTTTGAAACTGATTTTCTTATTTTATGCATACTGTGTCAAATTTGTACTATACGAGTTTCGTTTTATGTATAAAATCGCCATCTATAAGCAAATTGTGTGAACTATATCGTTCATCAAAGTCAAACGAACCGGCGCAGAGCGAGTTTGTGAAATTCGAAATTTTGTAAAAAATATATAAATCTCAGTGTTAGCGCTTACAAATAAATATTCCAGGAAAGGAAATAATCTAAATATTGGTTCTAAGGTAATTTTTTTTGTTTTCACAAGTAATAATTACTTATGAGGGGTTGTAACTGAATGGATCCAAAGAGGAAAAGTGTAAAATTTCCTAAAATTATTCAATAAAAAGAAAAATCCTGAAACACGTCCATTTATTTAGTGTTTCCTATCACATATATTTTTTCATCAATAAATTAAAAATCATGCAGTAAGGGGTTAAGTATTAGGGCGAATAAAAAAATATATATCACATTAAATATCCAAGCACTACTACTATTTTTAACTAATAACTGACATGTGTAGATGGTATAATAAATATTTCCAATCCAGTAACACATATGTTCAATTTAGTGTTATACGTAAAATTAAACAAAAAGTCCTTTCTTGTAGTTAATTTAGGTCAGATTACTAATCATAATGTAACCTATTGCCTTGTAAATAAATAAATAAACACTGATACATATTTTTTGGAATTATCAGCATTAAATTTGCTATATTTTTAAACGATTATTGTAAAAAGCAAACAAAGAATTTGTTGCAATGAAATCTAAATAACATTAGTAGAGTAATTTGGTGATAGGTAAGGTACCTACAATGAAATATTGAATAGAAAATGTACAAAACTTTTGAGCTTTTACAAGCCAAATTTCGAGATAACTTATTTTAAATAATCCAATTTATTTTCTATCTATTATTTTATCATACTTATTGATTTGCAAACTTTTTTTCAGTAACCTTACCTCTTCGTTTAATATTTCAGAAAGTTTAAGTGTGGGTATATGAAAAATAGGGAGTGCACTGGTAAAATTAAATTAAAATTCAAATATACTTTAATAAGAGCAAATAAATTTTACGTTAAAATGTTAAGATTAGAGATATTAAGGGGAGATATTAAGAAATAAGTATGAAATTAAAAAATAGCTAGTTTTTGAAACGAAAACAGAGAATACGCAATTAAATTTGGATATTAAATAAGAGGAGCGCCTTTAAAATCCCCATCCATTAGCTTACTTAAACATGAACAACTAAATAAACCATGCATCTTAAGTCGTCCAAGAAATCATTTCTCTTGTGCAATTGATGTTAACGCTGTAAGTAGTGGAAAACCCGGAATTAAGCGACGAGGGCGCCGCACTTGACGACTCCGCCGAGATAAGTGGACAGAGCGAGGTGCAGCGAAATAAGGAAACATCGCCCAACAAGCGAAATTCTGGCGTTAACACGACAAAGATGACGAGCGTCGTTCTCGGCGACAATAACCATCCGGCGGTTGGGAAACTTTTTCCAAGTCGCTGGGAAGTGCAGAAAAATGATAGTTGGGTGCTGCCATGCATAAGGCAAAGGAGCCCGGGCTCCGCACGTGGGGGCCCCGGGAAGACGGGCGCGAACCCCGCGGCAACCGTCCCGTAGTATCAACAGGAATTCAGCATCGTCTCATATCGCGGCAGGGAAATTCGTTTTTGTCCGCTGCGGTGAAATGTCGGCATTTTTTCCCTTATTTTTTCGCAGCTGCTCGGTTGTTTCGGCAAAAGGAAATCTGCACGCGGTCCCGGGGAGGACGGAGGAGATGCAAAGCCGCAACACTTTTTATCGAAATTTTTCCTCAAGGAACTGCTCGCCGACAACGCAAAGGACAAAACAACTCAGGTGGTACCTGGAAAAGGTTCCCCCGAAAGGGTACGCTTACACAAACCACTGGAGAGCTCCCGGGGCTGGTAGAAGTTGGCAAAAATTGTAAAAATTACTTCTCCCACCCGCGCTTTCCATATCGCTCGGATTCACATCTTCGTTATAATTTTCCACTTGTTGTGGTCTTCCTTTGAGTTTTCAGCCCGGCTCTGCCCCGGGGCGCCCCGTCACAAAGGTGCTCCGCCGTGCGCTTTTTGTCGTATGAAATTTCCAGGAAAACTGTTTGGCGAAAGTTTACGCTTAATGAAGTTAAAAGTAGTTCGTTTTGTCGTTAACTCCGCCAGATGAGTAGACCTCTGTTCGCACAGCTCCGCCATTAATTGTTCGAGCGAAAAAAAAAAGCGCGCGCGGCGGAAATGTGGGGCGCTTTGAGGCCCCAGCTACAGCCGGAGTTCCACAACTGTTTTCGCAGCAACGGCGGCAGCAAGCAGCAGCAACGCGATTTGCGAGTTTAATTAATTTAAATTCCTTGACGACCGACCCGGACAGCTGGTGAGCCACCTGGTGGATTTAAGACCCTGCGCTCTGGTGGTCGCTGGGCCGAACACCAGCCCTCACAAAAAGGGCTTGTTGCTAATTCAGGCCCGAATGGACCTGCAGACGCAAAGAGCAATTGCACACGTCCCGGGTGCACCACCATGCACCATGCACATTACGCTACACTCGAGCCGGACCCGGGTCCCCGATCCCGCTCCTGTCCGGCCGGGTATAACAATTTGTCGGCTTAAATATGTAACTTCGTCTCCAGAAAACACAATTTAATTTGTCCCGCAATGAATTCAGGGATGAAATTTCGTCCAGTGTCCACCGGGCGCCCGCCGGAGCTGCTCCTGAATGGCTCCGACAGTATGTACCTTTTGATAGATAACTGCTATACAACATGGCAACTGATAAATGAATTTGAGAATCCTCGAATCCTTCAAAGAGGATTATTTTGTTCACTGAATTCGAAAACTGATAATTGTTGTTGCTGCTGCCGCTCGCAAATCGTATTTATTCGAGGCCGGTGCAAGCCGGTGTCCGGGCCGCACCCGTACACCCGGACCCCGCCCCGCCCGCTCATTCCGAGAGGGAGCTCAATCCGCCCATAAGCGGATGACAATTAATTGTTTAAACGTGTACTTAGAGGGCCTTTTTGATGAATTGGTCCTCTACGACACTGCTCCGGTCTGGCTTAATTCACTGCCGGCATTTCCCCCGGCCACCTGAAGAGTGGGCGGTGCACAACGATTCCGAGTTGTTGGCTTAGAAATAATGTTATTATTTCGAAAATATTTTAACATGGAGAAAATCGGAAAAACAACGACAACTCGTCCTTCGTCTAGTCTAGACAATGCTAAACATTGTGAGATCAGATTAGGTCGTACGACGGAACAGCGTCTAGGTGCCTCCGTAACATATGTAATTAGCTAATTGCACCTTTAGACATTTAAATCTAAGAATTGCACACTCAAACTTAAACAAAGAACTTAATGTGTCTGTCTGTCTGTCTGTCTGTCACAACCTTATAAGTTTTCCAACTTTTGAAATAGCAAGTTTGAACTTGACATGGAATTATAAAGGTAGATACATATGTATAACCTTTAAATATGATAGAAGTAATTCATTCACTTTATAAAAATTTTAATAAACGAGAGTTTTAGAAGTAAAAGCTTTATCTATAATTTCATTTCGAAAAAACATTTAATGTTTGATACCTTAACTCACACTTGCTCAATTAAATTCAAATTTAAAAGACAAACAAACAGCTAGTCTATTATAAATTATAAAATTTGCGAGTTTTTAAAAACTCATTTCTTTTAAATCAATGCTTTATGAACTAAGGTTTTGTATTCGAATTGAAGGTCAATTTCTGTTAGTAACGTAAAATTAAAGCGAATCGATGAAATTAGAGGTTACGAGGACTTTTGTTATTAGTAGGTTTCGCTTTGGTTTCTAAAAAAAATATATTTATTTTTAGATTTTTACTTATATGTACAAAGTTAATTGTTAATTATGTATGTAGATATGCATATGTAGTTGACGCAGAAGATACTGTGAGTGAATTTGTATTACACTTTTAGTAATAAAGCTGAACTTGAGGAACTTGCGCTAGACTCGTGGCTGAGGTGTGCGTTTGGTGTATTTGACCTGGAGCTTTTATATATAGGACTTCACGATACTTGGCACTTGTATTTGCAATTTTCCAAATTCAGGTATTGATATTTTAAAGATATTATAACCTCATTTTAAGAACTTCATAAGATCGATGCATCAATGGTATCATTATAGTCAAGTTGTTAACGCTTATATGAAGATACGAAATAAACTAACGATAATTTAAAATATTCTTATGGTAGATATGTAATAAGTATGTGGGTGGATGTTCAATTTTTTTTACGTATGTATGTACATATATGCATGTTCAATTTTTAAAAGTTTACGAATCAAAGTGACAATTTTGACTACATATATAATGTTCTATCTCACCAACTTTGAAGTCGCTCAAAAAATACCCAACTTTGTGACACGAGGCATCTCATCTCTCCACGAAGTAACATCCGCAGCTGGCGGAGTTCGTAATCTCTCCGGAGGAGTCCATTATTTATTGCGCATTTTCCAAACAGTTAATATTCATTGTTCCCGTCCCCGAAGGTCGGTAAAGCGTACAGCCACCCTGCGAAAGTGAAGTGGAGCTACCGTCCCGGGTGAAGTACCTGTTTCGGAGTGTCCGTAAGATCGGAGTGCTCGTCCATGGCATGCAGTTGTAATGTTAATTACACAAATCCTTCATACTCGAAGGAAAAGTTTCCTGCTCTCCTCACTTTCGACTTTTGAAAGGTCCTTACGTCCGAAATGCTCGAGCTTGAAAGGTCACTTGAGCTGGTTCCCAGCCCCGGCTGGACGGCATTGATTACTCATTCCGTCGCCGGGTCCGATGTTAGTTTATGCAAACTTAAACAATTCACGCCCCACCCCGAAGGTCAATCCTCTGTTCGGGGGCGGAAAGTGATGTTTTTCTCGAGCATTCATCTTTGAATCGAAGAAACTTGCTCCCCCACGCTCGATGGAGGCCGGCCGGTCTTCTGCAGCTGCAGTGCCCCTTCGAGTGGAGACTGATGGAGCCCTCCTAGAAAACTGATGAATAATGGATTCGATATCATTAAGAAAATGTTTACTCCTACAAATTTCAATTATGGACTCAAAATTATGTTCGACATATTGCCGGATGGGCGGTCGTCTTGCGCTCCAAAATTTCGACGAGCCACACACGGTCCTAGTTCGGCTGGGCATTTCCTGTCTGGAATTATGGATTCCCCCAAATAATTCAGCAGCGTTCACTATTTGCCGATGAAATTAAACTCCGTCGTGCATTGTGTGCCTTACACTCGCCGGCGGTGGCCTTAAAGACTAGTTATTGGCTCGAAGGAGATACCGGCAGCTCGGTGCGAGTAATTGAATCGAATCAATTAAAAATTTATTCGCGCTTATGGCTAGCTGAGCTGCGGAATAAGTAAAATAAATTGAAGATATTAAAGTTACTTTCTTAGAAACAAAATCGAATGATAACGATATTCGGTATACTCTTATAAGTAGAGTTTGAACGCTAAATAATGAAAAAAAGACAGGCTGTTTGTCAAACTGGCTAAATGCTTTCTGAATTCCATCTTGTATTGGAAATTTAGCCGACTAATTTCTGAGCTGTGCCAAATTGAAAGTGGAATTGGACAAAATATCCAGTTATCATTTGACATATACAGGCATAAAAAGGAGTTTTTGGCATTTTAGTTTAGCGCGCGGGTTTTTTCCTTTAAATGGATCTCCAATTAAATAATATCGGAATATTTGCAATCAAAAAGAAAAAGAGCCACAATGAAAGGAGACTGTAACTACTACCTATTCTTATCAATGATTCAATAATTTTTTTTTATTTTATACTCGCCCTTGCAATTTAAATTTTTAAATTTTTAAATGTCAGAATTAATGACAAAATTGACCTATTGCAAACTTTAATCTATCGTAGCCTTTCTTCCTTGAGCTTCTCGAAATCATTTTCTACTGGTACTTTAACTACTTTTTTGCAATGAAAGTGTTTCTTCTTGTCAACAAAAATGAAGTCTTAGTAGGTCAAAATTTAGTCGTTTAGAAAAAGAAGAAGAAGCATTAGCAAGCTCGAAAATTTACTAAATGAAAATGTATTAGAATTAGCCAGCATTTCGCCGGTTTGGCACGCAGCCTTAACGATTAATTTACATATACATACATATATGTACAATGTACATATATAAAAAATTAAGAATTGATTTTAACTTTTTTTCAAAACTTTTAAATTTCACAGTTCATTATCCTAGGGCATGAACTAAGTCTAAAGTCTTTTTGCGGTTTTCGATTAAATTTGATGAATATGAAAAAACAATTACTAGTCGCTTGTATACATACCTATTTGCTCTAGATATTTAACTTCAATATTTTGAAGAGCGATAATGTTCTGGTGAAAATTGTGAAAATGCAAACACGTTGTCCTGCATTGTCATGTTAGTTTGAAAACTACCTTTTACGTAAAATAAAATTGTTCTTTTTACAGTTTTGTTTTCAAACTCTGTTGGTAGTTCTCAAACTCAATTATTCCCCAAATTTCCTACAATTGTTATCAATAAGCCACAGATTTAAACGAATTACAGATGTACATATTTTACAAAATTTATTGCATCAATTTTATCCATGACATTTTATTTATCACAACATTTTCATTTCTACTATATGTATGTTTTACTTCAAAAATACAATTCATATAAAAGTTTTTCAGAGAACAGAAAGAAATCAATTGAGGGTTTTTGGATGGCCTTGCATTTTTAGTTGTGTTTTTTTCACAATCGGATCCGAATCAGATTTAGCAGGAAATTTTGCATTGAATTCATTTTATACAAGAAGACAGCTTATAGAATTAAATTCAATGACAAATTTCCTAACTAATCTGACCCGGATCCGACTATGAAAAAATAAAGCTTTTATAATATTTAAAATTTAACCCCAAACTTATACAATTTTTGGTCATATAATTCAAAACTATATGTATTGTAGATATACATATCCTATATGTAATTTTTTTTCTACATATATCTGGAAGAATATCTAATGAGTCTTTTTGATGGACTTTCTCGGTAGATTACGAATCCGAATATAAAAATTTTTCAGCACGTCAGGTGTTTGAGTAATAATTGTATGAAAAGTGAAAAAATCCTTATTTTGGCCATTTTTGAAAATGTATTAAGAAATAATGGAATGAAGTAGAAACTCGAAACATATTTTCAAAAACAACTTATATGCTTAACTGCAATTACAAAATATCAGTTATTTGAAAAGTCTAAGACTTGTTCAGAAGATACATTTTTGCATAGAAGTTCTCCTCTTATGTCCGCATCCGCAGTTCATTTATTGCATAAAGCCTACACAAAAGTTCATGAAAAACTCTTTCTGTGAGCAAATTTTAAGAAAGTTTATAAATAACTGATGTTATATAGATTAAGGATCTATTCTTTAATTAATGTAGGGGTATGTTTGACAATCGTGCGATAACCCGTTATTTTTGAAGAAGTTTTCAAATATGTCTAACATATTACTTTTTTCACTTTTCAACCGAATATTTCTCGAAAACGTGATGTGGTAGAAAATTTTCATTTTCAGATATAGATTCAGCACATTGAAGCCTTCATATCCATGACATTTTTATTTGAATTAAAATTTCGTTGTAATAGTGATATTATCCTTGGTGTTTCTTTTAATGTGTGTGGACAGTGGATTTATGAACTTATATTAAATTTTTTAAATTTATTATTGTTGTTTTACTCTTTTTAATTTCCTTTTGAATTAAATACAAAAATTTCAATTGTTGCCAATGAAATTATATTTCGTTGTGTATTGTGTGAGCCTTGCGATTGCAAACAGCGGTCTTAAGCAACATTTATTATGGCTGAAAGGAGACACCGGGAGGCCTTCCGGTGCGGGTAATTGAATCGAATCAATTGGGAATTAAAAATTTATTCGCGTTTATTGTGGTCAGTGGAGTTGGGGCTGGGAGAATTCCATGTTTGTTTACACGCAGGCAGAAGGAGAAATGCGGCTGTTAACTGAGGGAATCTAGGAGTTCTCTAGGACTGGATATGGCCGGCATTACCCGACCGAATGCCGCACCATTTCACACGAGAAATGGCCAAAGTTTGGCCATCACTTTACGCATTTTGTGACAAACATCGCCTTTCAGGGGCAACCCGGCGGCCAAGGAGCTGCGGCACGGGAGGCGCCCGGTGATCCCTGCGGGCCGCACCCGACCATTCATCTGTCGGGATTATGCCACTCGTGAGGACATGGGCCGTACGTAGACTTGGGACTTGAAATAATAGCGCAATAATATCGATCTAATGGTTTTGCAGATAAACAGGAATCGCTCCTAAAGCCCACATTACTGCAATACTTATTCAATCTGGCCGGGGGGTTGGGAGCGGTGTCGTGAGGATTTTGTAATTGTTATGGCCTGTGTGCACGAAACTTACGGGCCCCTCGAAGCCCCGAATGTGCTCCGCTTAAGCCAAGTAGAATGCCATTGCCTAGTAAGTACCATAGTTGTTTCGCCAGTAATAGGGCAGGTAATTCGGGCTTTTAGCCGGAGAGGATTCCAGGCGAAAAGGTTTCGCGAAAAACAATTTCGTAAAGCGCTCGTTTGCCCTGATTTATTGGGTAGCAGGAGGAATATCACTAAAAATTATTTCGGTGGAATTTTTGGCAGAGAATAGGTGCTGCGCTCCGCGAGCCGAATGTTCGCTGCGGCTCATATGCCCCAAAAGGTTTGTTCGCCTTGGCTACGGCCGCGAAAGGCAGATTTATCGCCTGTGCATCATCGATTCTCGCCCGTTTGAATTAAACTCATTTCTCATTTATTCAGCTGCTCCTATTTTACCCGTGCTCGAGGAAGACAACTTCCTAAAATTGCATTCTGTAGCAGCAAAACCCTGAACTAGTATGTGCAAAATTTAGCTGATAGACTTGATGTGCTTCAGACTTTTGATTTAGGTGCTCTCGAAAATGCAGAATGCTTCTACTCTGTTATAAAGTTGTTTCGATGGCTTTCTTGCTAAAGAAGATCGTTTATTAGATAAAAAGAAAGGAATGAAGTTTTATAGCCAATTCTAAGAAAGTTTACAATCAAATATCTAGACATTGTTTAATCCCAATTTTTCTTCCTCGCTATAAAAAAGAATTAAAAAGCTGCAGTGTCTGCTGTACAGACGGATATATATATACCTTTAAATCAGTTCTATTGCATTTTCAATTCTGTTTTTATTTTATTAAAGCTTCATAATACTTTCAGTAATAGAACCGAAACTATAACCATGAATTTGAATCTCAGCTAACGAATTTTGCTTTTACAAGATAACGCGCCAGTTTACACAGCGCAACTTTCGGGACAAGCTTTGGCTATAGCTTAGAAAATTTTAAGCATTTATCCTACAATTTAGACATAGTTTTTAGTAATTATTCCTTTTTTAGTAATTAGAAAAGGATCCACATCCAAAAACAAATTTTTTTGAAGTTTTTATTTTGACTACATATTAATACATAAACACAAAGGGTAGAAAAGAAACAAATAAAACAACTTATCTATAATACACACTAAATTTTGAATTTTGTTACTTAACCAATATAAATCCTAAAATAAAAATTATAATAATAAATATATCTAAATTCTTGATTTTCTTCAAATCGCTCTAGATTTTTAAATCACACAATAAGTCAACAAAGTAAGTTTTTCTTGATTTCAAAGTATTAAACTAACTATGTACTTATACTAGGTATATATAGAGTGGGATTCTCACAAAATCGTGTAAATCGAAACCGTGGATTTTTATATGTAAAATCGTGTAAAATGAAAATAAACTGAAATCAAATAATAATAATGTAATTCATTTCATAAAGGCAAGAAAAAAACCTTGAACATTTTAATCCAAATTTTATTTACTATCATTACTTTCATATAATATGTACTATGTATTTTCTTCCTGATTGGTATGATGGGGATAGCTCTAACCGGAATTATCTAAAACGTTGAATAAGATGACAATGGCAAAAATCATTATGCTTTTTTTTTCAAGACTGTGCCAACAATTTAATATTTAAAATTTTTACTGACCTAATTATATTTCCGTTTATAGCCACTTCTATTTCCGTTTGTAGCCATGTCTAAGTACTGATTAAAATGATGTTGGAATTTTTTTATTTCAGATGCGCAAGACCTGCCGGATTCATGTCAACCGCCAACCGCCTTTTATTTCACATGGGTTTCTACCTATTCCGAAAGAATGTCTTTCTAATAAAATTGATATAATTAAACAATTTTTGCTAAAAAGTGGAGAAGACAGCTTCACACCTTTTACATTTTAAGGTATCGATTGCTCGATTTCAGAAAATGATTTCTTTTTGGTGTACAGCGAGGAAATGGCTCCCAGCTCGGAGCCCCCGAGCTCTTGAGGCAGCCCCAGGGGGGTTTACTTGCCGGGGCGGGGGGATCCCGCGCTAGGCGGAACTGTGCCATAAACTTGTGCCGCTCCGGCGCGCGGCGGAGGAGTCGGAGTTAAGGGTTGGAGCCGGGAGTCGGAAGCCGGGAGCCGGGAGGCGGGAGTCAGGAGTCGGGAGTATTAATTACACGTGCATTCAGATGCATTATCTCAATTTGCTCGCCCGTAAAAGTAACGCCCAGGAAACTACGTACTCGAGGAGAGTGCTTCGCACACGTTAGGAGTCGTGTGAAATTTTTATGGCGTGTAATCATCATCGAGTGTTTACGGCATGACTCTTTTAGGGCTTGTATGACAACATCAATTTACATGAAGCACCTCTCGGTCGACAAAGATGCGGTGGAATTTCTCACACGTCATTAGATCCGCACGAGGAGCAGCGGGTCGTAAAAGTGCCGGAGGAAGTTTTTGCAGCGCGCTCGCTCCTCGGATTTCCCCGGAAGTCGAGTATCGAAAGTTTCTACGATTTCTATGGGTTCCCCGCGAGTACCGAACGAGCGCGTTCTCGTAAACACTTTGCTTTTATGAGTCGTCAATTTTTTATTTATGCGCGCTTTTTGCAAATTTATTGCGCCCGGGCGGGGATTTGCCGTGATCTATGGGTTATTGCAGCGACAATTGTCCTTCGTGACAACTGATCGATGGATTCCCGATGATAGAGCCGCCCGGGTGATTAATGCCTCCTAAACATCTTACTGAGCCAAATGCGCGCTTTTTTGCCCGCCATCGCCGGTTATTTTATGTGCCCGGTGGCGCTGACGATGGCCCGGGCCCGAACCCAACGCACCCGGCGACCAATGTGATTTTTTAGTTTTTACACTCTGCAAGTTTCTTAGGGCCCTCCTGAGGATTGCCCCAGACCCGGCGTGGAAAAGAGCCACTTTTTCCCAGAATGCACGGGGGGTATAAAAAATCAGCGAAATTTTTACGAGTGCCATTTTATTGGAAGTGTTAACGACCAGGGAGCACACGGCCCGCCCGCCGGACGTTTGCTTACACCTAGCCGGGAGCTGACAAATCAGAAAAAATGGCTTCTTCCAGGGTTCGTGCAGGATTTAGTTTCGAAGGTTGCTCTTTAGGACGCTGGCGACGGACGGCGGCGCGGGGCCACACCTCTCGAAGTTCGTTTTCTAAACTGTAAATTGGCCTCTACCCTCGATCGCCATAAATATTGCCCTATTCCGGTAAGCGCTGTTGGGTCACACGGAAATTATTGGTCGCTTGTAAAGTTAAGTTGGCTCCACCTTTAGGGTGAACCCTCGCCTCGGTTGCCTCAATTTCAGAAAGGTGATGTAGCAAAAAATTTAATCTTTTTCTTAAACGGACCATGAAAGAATGTAACAAAGAAATTTACTTTATCTTGAGTCTTACAATTACTAATCCCATATTATGCTCCTTTTTTATGATCAAATCAATCCATTTTCCTTATTTTTAAGTTATCAAATTATAGTTATACCTACCTACATATTTTAATTTACCACAATAACATTTTTTTAAATCCTCGATTTTTAGGAAATTATAACCATGAAATGCTTTTAAAACTATACGTAGAACACCCAGAGAAAAAATTTTTAGAATCAATCGTTTGTGGGTGTAGAATTTAAAATTTTCGTCTTTGATTATGAGCCAAAAACCAAATTTTAAAAACTACAAAACATTGTATTTGTTAAAATTAAAATTGATACGTTGTTTTTATTATTGAAAATATTGTAAATTTAACAATTTAATTGTAAATTTTAAGAAATTAAAAAAAGTAATCTTTGGGTGGGTTTGATTTGAACCCGGGACCTGCGGATTGGCAAGCGGCCGCTCTACCCGCCGAGCTACGGATTCTAATGTCTTTTTAGAAAGTTAATACTCCTCTGGCTGGCATTGAACCCGGGACCTCCGAATTGGAAGCTTGGCACCTCTACCGCTGATCTATCCTTACAAGTACGGTCTTGAAGTTTATGAGTAACCAGGTCTTTTCCCTTTTTTATATTGAAGAATACCAATTTGACATTTTTCGCTTTAAAGTATAATTTTTAATATCAAATTAACAGGAATTATTGTAAAAATGATATGATATTTTTTTTAATATGAAAATAATATTAAATTAGCATTGCATTTTATTCTCGGTGTGTTTGAAACAAAGAAAATATTTTTAAATCTAAGGAATAGTTGTAATTTTTACAACCGAATTTTATTATTTGCAAATGTAAAAAGGCGGTAAATTTTACAATCAGATTTTAAAAAATACCAATGAATTATTATTCAGCCGGGCGGTAGATTTTAAAATTTAATACGTTGATTCAATTATCTTTAGGTATATTTTAAAATTATGTTGTAGGATGACGGCATTTTGGTTAAAATATGGCTAGTTTTAGATTTTAAAATTTCACTTTGTAAATTTTACAATGTTTTTTCTCTCTGTGAATAGAATGTTAAAGATATAGGAGAATTAGATTCGAAAATCAGTGTACTTAGCGAAACCCCTTTACAGTCCTATTTTGGCGCAGTAACAAAATCAAACTTAGTTATCAATTGATACTAAAGTGACAACTGCAACGATTTCATATTCTGAACGACTAATCCTTAAAACTTTGTTTTTATGTCATGGATATATGTAGGTACCTAAAAATTTTCCTATAACAATCTTCTTCGGAAAAAACTAGAGTGAAACGAAAAGTACCCGTCATGTCGTTAGAGAAGCAAAATAGCTCCAAATTTTGCTAAGGACTTACGCACCCAACCTAATTTAAATTAAAACTAGGCAGATTTGAGTCAAATTTGAAGTAGATTTTGAACCAGGTATGAAGCCAGCTTTAGCCAGCTGATATGCATTAAGTTTGAGCCAGGCTAAAATCAGATATTAATTAGATTTTCATTATAATGTTATGTTTTACTATTTAAAAGTCGATGTTGATACCGGTCATCCGGAAGGGTATTATAATTAGGCAATTTGGTTAATTGTGGTAAATATTAATTTCTTAATACTCAGCAAATCAGCAAAGTTTATACATTCATAGATAAAAAGCCCAAAATCGTTTAATTTCAATGCGTTGGGGACATAAAAAATAGTACCTACAATGACCATTAAATAAAGAACTAAATATTTTCTTATTTTCAACTTTGCTTTCTGTAGTTATCTATGCCCGGTCTTCTCCCTGTTAACTTCCAATTATTACAAGGGACGAAAGTTTTAATTTTCTTACTGTGTTAGTTAAATGACTTTCTAGATAGTAATTGGAAACTTTGAGAATTTTTCTGATATTATTTACCTGAGGGAATTTAAAGTACCTCCTCAAAAACATCTGTTATTGTGACAACCTGAAATTATAAAAACAGTTTGTTTTCAATTTTCCCACTTTGCTTTATTTACATAGATAGCTACTTCTGGAGTCGCATAAATAAAAAATTCAAATTGTTTCGACTGAACTTTTTTTCGGTATTGAATGGAGTTACAAAATAATACATAAATAGAAAAATAACTTCAATCAATAATATGGTTAACCTTTGAATTGTTCTGGCTTTGACTGTTTGGAGTATTTGGTAAATTTTTCGATACATATGTATTTGTCCACATACCTACCACGTGTATAATATGCAGAAATTAAACTTATATAGCTCTTTTGGGCAATTGTCAAAGTAGGTTTATTTTTTGATCAATTGCTCTTTAATTAAAGAGGTTTGGCATAAAATTATTGCTTTTCAAGTTTAATCTAAAACAAGTTTCTAATGCTTTGTACATCAAATTACAAATTGATCATAATTTTAATAATCAATACTGAAAATGAATTACGTATGAATTCGTAAAATTACATACTGACTTTGTTAATGGATTGTTTGTAAAATAACTCTCATGTCGATGGGAAAAAGATAGAAGAGTGTACGACTTTACGTATGTAACTGCGAGTTTCAATACAAATTACCAAAACTTTAATAATGATATATGTTTTTACTATTATCATATAGGTACATAAAAATCAACTATGTTTTACTGTGCATGTAGGTATCCGAAGGCTAAACATAAAAACAGCCTAGAAAAATGTTAGGATTAGGATTAAGTTACAATTATTGGCTTTAGATTCAAGGCGAAATTCTTTCAAAACTGTGGCTATTTCCGGTATTTAGATAGGTATATTACTTCTGCTGAGTTTTTAAGCTCTATTCGCACCTCAGTTCTGTTATAAATTAATTTTTTTTTTTATAAATGCCGGTTATACATAAATGAATGAATATAATACTATTGACGATAGCAATAGATTCTGAGGAACTTTGATTTTCCTGTAGTAAGTATTTCAAGCACTTCCTCTATTATTTCGAACTGGGAATAGGCGAGCATTGTACATCGACTTCCCAAACTCTTTACTATATGCGATTTTAGTCAGCCCTGGAAATAGTGTAAAAGCCCTAAGGGATGTCGGCCGGGTGGCTAGCAGACCGGGTTCTAACTCACGGGTTTTGGTGTGTTACGTAACGAGCAAAATATTCTACGGCAAGTGCTAAGTTGAAACATAAAACTTTGAAGGCAGCGTGTACCCGAGGAGCACGGCGTACCCCGAAAAAACAACTCGTTTGCCGTTTTGCAGCAACTTGTACTCAGGGCGGGATGGGAAACGTTCCCGCGTTGCCTGCAATTCTGCCTTAAATTTTCCTATTGTTAATAAACACACATTTGCCGCACGAAACACGGAGCAGCGCTTAATATCCTTCACCCGGTGAACAAATCCATTGTGCACGTGGCGCGGGCGCGGGCGGGGGCATAGCGCACTTGTTTCCAGTTCGCCGAAACTTTGTTCTACAAGGAAACTTAAATAGTAAATCGAGTGTCATAAATCTTATTATAATTGCATTCAGCCAGGTAAGAACTCTGAGAAATATTCGCATTAAGGCATAAAACACAGCCGTACAAAAGCGCCTCAGACACCGCCGCGTAATGTGCATTCGCTGGCGAAATCGTGACAAAAAGAGGTGCAACCATTTGCATAACTACAGCTCGTCATTCAGGGCGGCAGCCCCGTCGCTGTCTGCGCCACTTATAAGCGGCTTAAAATTCAGGGAACTAAATTCCGCTGTTGATGTCGCATTATGCCCAACTTTGCGATAGAATATGCAAATCCGGCAGACCCGGATAGATAAATGATGCCCCGGGTAACCTGTTACTGGCGGCCCATTCAAATGGGGGCCCCGATGCACGGGATTGTCGCAGTCATCGGGAAATACGAGTCGGCGGAATATTGATGACTGCGCCCCCGCGGCCCGTCACAGACGCCGCGCGCCCCCGAGAACTTGAACTTCGAGCGCCGCCAGCCGTAGACGGCTGTTCCGGCATGCGAATTACCGCGTCAGACGGAGTCACTTCTCGGGCTTCAACCCTTCGCTCCGGCACTTGTATGCAAATTTTGGGCTGCCCGGGGCCGTCTTCGCTGCGGCGGTGCTACGCAGCGAGGGTCAGGCCACCACCAGCCAGTCCAGCGCTCCCCGTAATCCTTCTAATCACCGCTCGCCCGGGTAAGGAGCCCCGTCGCCTGGCCCTCCGCAAATAGATAGCACCGCTCCGACCGCTCCGACCGCTCCGACCGAATTTTAACTAAGCGTAATAAAATTATCATATTTCATCTCAAGCATTGTCGTAATCGGGCTAAGGGTGGGGCCGCACATCTCGCCGCCCAGCGCCTAAGTGGGCCGCAGCCCCGGGCCAGCTTTAATTCATGAATATGTGCATAAGTTCTGGAACCGCCGGAATGACTTTCTCGCAGACTTTTTCATTTCGTTAAGCTCGGAAAATGGGGTTTTCCCCGTGTATGCAGTTGTCGCTTCCGAAGCCCTGCAGTCGTGTAAAATTTGAGCGGACTCCGCCGCAAATGTCGCTGGGTGGCGGTTGTACCTCCGCTGCAGGACCCACCAGCTCAAGCAGCGGTGGTAATTTAAGTTTTGTAATTAAATTGTTGGAATTTGGAGTGGGAGTCCCAGGGAATGGGCTTTTCGCCCACCTATATTTGATTTCTTTTTCCCAAAAAGACAATTACTTTTCTGCTTGTTCTTTGGGGAATCATTTAGCAATGCGACTTTATCTGAGCTCAATTTTAAAAGAAGGTTTTCGGAAAGATAAAATTTAATACGATGTTTAATATAAGAACTAATTTCATTTATGCACAGAGAGAGATTAAATTGGTTCCTTTTGTTAGTTCGTATCCAAACAAAAAATACACCGGAAATCAAAAAATGCTTTACTAATGATTCAATCTTGCATTATTTTTATATTGTGAAATCAATATTTCACTGTGATTTCTCTTTTTTTTTTATTATTCATACAACACGAGAGTGCGGCCTAACGAAATCAAAAACTAGTATAAAAAGGTGGCTTGGTTCCAGAAATTATAAGAACGAACATGTAGTTTTTATTTTTAAGAAAGCTTTTAAAATATTTATCTTCAAAAGTATTAGATACTAATATGGATTAAGTAATTTGGTATCACTTTTAAGCGTTATTAGGGGGAAAAATCTGGCTTGCGTTAATTGACGTAAAGAAATCTTAAAAATGATATCAAGTAATAAAATAATAAAATAAGTCATGTTTCTGAATACTCTCATGCGTTTACTATTTATACATTTTCAAACTTTAAGTGTATCTTAAGTTCACGTTTTTAAAATCGGCGAGCAATATAACTTAAGTGATTTTTATCTAATTATATAACTTGAAATTTTAACCATAACTCATTAGATAGATTATCTACTGAAGATGCAAAATTAAAGCTGATTTTTTTTTCGAAAATTCGAGTTCTTTTTTAAATACTTTTTAATAAAAGTGTGTACATTCTTCCGTAGCAAACTATTTTTACTGTACTAAAAAAGATTTTGTTTCTTATGTACAATTCTTTAATAAATTACTATTAAATATTATTAAAATATATAAAAAATCCTGTAAATGCTCCACGCGCAGATGTACTTAGGTACGACACTTCTACTTCTTGCCGTAGTTCGCCTGCAAAAAATACGCTTGCAATGTGATTAGATGGCATTTCGTTTTAAAAATGAAGATGAAGATTTGTTGTATTGTACCTTAAGACATGTGCAAAAAATTCTCAAATTTATTCAAAAAAAGAAAACAATACTCATTTTTTGGGTTCAAACACATACACATAGTAATTTTTAACTAACCGTTCTTGCTTATCCTTACTCCTTTCAATTGCAGATTTCCCAAAAAACACGGTCGAACTTGATGTTTATTTGTATTTTGTAGAGTAGATTTAAGTGTCTAGTAGTTCGAGGGATTGACTTAATCTCGAACATTGTTAGAGAAAAACCATGTTCTTGAAATGCCATGTAGGTCACCTGTGTTAATGAATTATATTAATGTTACTTGAACAAAATAAACTTTCACATTTATAAAACTTATTGCAGTGTTTAAGAACATAGTAGTCCAATTTATTAATTTGCAAGAGCTTTATAGCTATATACATATCAAATATATAAAATGTAAATATTATAAGATAGATACATAATAAAATAAGTTATACCCTGATGAGTAAGTAAGGAAACTTTATTTTACAGACATAAAAATATATTGACAAGTGGTGAAACCATTGCGCAAACAGGTATGTAAGTCCGAAGGTGAAAAGAATCCGTCAAAAGCTCATGTAAATACTTTCGGAAGCCCCAAGTAATTCACAGAATAAAACACGCTTGACTGGCACAACAGGTTAAGAAGTTCCCACAGATAGGCTACAGCGCCGTCAGTAAATCCTGGCTGACAGGAATAACCCTGTTTGTATTGAAAGTGATACAAAGGATTTTTCCCCGCCCATCGCCGGCCTCCCCACACTTAAACGATGAAAGGTAATCCCAGGTATCAATCTACAAAAACCAAACATAACCCTACACTTAGCCGGGGATGAGAGTAGTCCTTAAGGGTGACCAAGTCCAAGTCCGTGCGATCGAAAACAACCTTAAGGATGGCCCCACCTGTTCTAGCTAAGAAAACACAAGTCACACTACTGCCGGCGACGGACAAACATACACCACGGAGGAGATAGTTCTGTCTGCCGTGACGTGACTACCTGTTAATGCTGGCATTCACCTTCTTCAGAATCACCTGGAGTTCGGGGGATATGACGAGCTTCGTGGGCATTCTCGAATTTGGGGCGTAGCGAAAAAAGCCATCCAGATAAATGCGACTGTCGGGGATGCCCCCGTCGTCTTTGGCTACCAGAACATCCCCGGCCTAATTTACTTCTTTGGTAACTTTCCTCACGTGCATGTAACTCTGACAGGTGTCACGGAGAAAAGTTCTTGTTTAAATAAAATTTATACTACCGCCCTAGTTTGGCTTGTATAAGTTCGGTTCTAGTTTATTTTGCCAAAAAGGACGCAAAGCAGCGTTTAGTGAGATTAAAACTGATTTAATCTAGGCTAAATTTGTGCTAAGTTATTTCAATTATTTTTATTTATATTTGAACATTGGTAGGTTTGTATATAGCAAATACATATCACTTTTTCAAAACTGAAAAAGCAAAGCAGTCAAGTTATTGCATTTTTTAGACTTTTAGAACCAGGAACTAGGAGATTTAATTAATTTCCGGTGCTATTTTTTTGCATTTAAGAATTACTAAATACAGGTAAAGGGGGCTAATCAAATATTACTAAATACAGATAAATAAATGAATTATGACGCCCTATGTATTATGAAAGTTGAAATCGCCAGAAATCCCTGGTAATTTTTTTTTTACTAATTTCACTATTAATTTAAAATTCTACGTAAAATTGTCTTTATACTTTTTATTCTTTAGAAATATTAGCTTTGATTTTTTATCCCTACCAGAAGGTACTATTTGCTTGCGAATTTTCATCAAAGACGTATAACGCTATTTTAAAACTCTGAACAGAAGGTGTTATTTCCAGTTTTGATTGTTTATTTTGCTTTTTTATAAATAAAAATTCTGAAAAACAAATTTGTTATAAAACAAGCATCCTTTTCATAAATAATCTTTTTGAAAATAAAAACACCTGTTGACCACTGTACCTAAGTTCTTTTAAATTGTTGTACAGTTCGTTTCTTGCGGATATAGGTAGTCCCATTTGAACAGAACTCCTATAATTAATTGGGAAAGGTGAAAAAGATTTGATTTATTTGTATAAATAGTATTCGTACCGAAAACTTGTTTAAGGGGGATTTCTAGTGTTACCAATGATACCAAATTTCAGCATTATTTTCTTAAAAAGTGAATAAAATGAAGATATTTTTTGCTTCTTTTTATTAAAGAAACGAACTATAAATGTTTTTTTTTCAAAAGCACCCTGTGCGCTGAATCTGTTTTTAAAATACGCGGTTGCATTGTGTGCAGTGTATCATTCGACTTCCAGTTGTTTGATATGAAAAATTAGTAGAATTCTTAAAGTAGAAGCGTGTGGCTATATCGCTCCTTATGATTCAAGCGAAAATTCAAAAATTTAATATCGCAAAAATCTGAATCAGGTCCCAGCGTGAATTACACATATGTCTGTTGAAGATTTCAAGTCCGGGTTTGTTATATTCTAAAAATACGTTTAAAGTCTTGCGTTTGTTCACCCAATTGGGAGAGAGAAAAAGGATTACCTACATAGGATTATTTTAAAGGCTTCAGAGTGTTGGAAATTGCAAAAAAATTATGTTTTGAAGCTGACTCACTAGAAATCCCCCTTAAGAAAACAATGTTAGAAAATGACATTTTTTTATATAAACATTAACGTGCTGTTTCCAATTTTACGTGCAGCATATAGCAGTGGTGGAGACTGTTGAAGTCATTTCACTGCCAGTGTACCTTGAGAGCCTATAAAAAGGACATTTTAGGGATGAATAGTATCTTAAAATTGAGGGCTCTTAAGAACGCGTATCTTTCCTGTTTGACGAGCTTCCGTAGGGCGTAGGGCCGAATGAATGTTCGTATTAATTCTAGTACAAAACGGCCGTAACTTGCCGAAAACAACAGATTAACGCATTTCGAGAAGTTTGGCGACCAGTCCGGCGGGTCGTCGACGGTCGCAATTAGACCGCGAAAGCAGCATAAAATGTTAATAAGCGGCGGGGGGAGGGGGAATCTTCTGCTGACTTTTGCCCGGCCGGAGCGGCTTATCTCGGAAGGCTGCTGACTGGCCGGGCTCCGGATTTGGAGGACCCACCTACGTCCGCACTAACGGCACATACTTCATCACCAGGGCGACACAAAGGACACGGCCATTTCCCTTATTTATGGAAGCGCCTTCTCCGAAATAATTTGTTTATGCCGCTGCTGTGGCCGTTGGCGGTGGAGGGCCGGGGCTCCGCTGCCCCGCTGCCGCAGCAAACTGTGCCGACGCCGGGCTTTATGCTCTGTTTTTATTAAATAAATTAAACGGCGAAACGATTTGCCCCGGCCTACGGGTCCGGCCCTGGGTCTGCCGAATGTGCTGGGGTCGGGCGGATTGAAAGAAATCTCGTGATTTATTAAAATTGTCCGATGTTACATAATCCTGGGATATTTCATTCCGTTCACCAGGACAGCAGTCGCCAGTGTTCCTGATTAGACGAAATAATTTCCTGGACATGCGGCATTAAAGGAATGATTTACGTTTGCTTGATTTAATCCGGCAAACGGCGACTAGAAGGAGGAGAATTTCTCGTTTTGTTAGAAAGAGCGGCCATCCGTTTCTGTCGAGTTCCGGTTCCACGCAAATTTCATTTTCCGGGAATCACGGGAACATTTTACGCATGAAAAGTTGCTTATTGCGTCAAATCCATTTAACGATTACAGAGAATATTTCCCCCGAGGAAGTGCACTGCTGCGATGGCTATATCCCGATTTCCTGGAGAATTTCAACTCTAGCTGGATCCAGGACCCAAACGGGAAGAATGAAAGCCCCGACCACAAGCCACCATTTGACATCAGTGGATTTGTTTGGAACGTTTTCAAATTAAATGACTCTGCTCGCTCCCGGTTGCCCAACTCAATCGGATTTCCTAGGAGAGGGATATTCCCTGGGCTCCTTGGGGCCCAGGGCCTCCAGGGCCCCCGATTGGAACCGTTGCCGGCACCTACTTATGTGCCACTATTTCTCCTTCGCCATGATCTTGTGGGCTAACCACTGACACTAACTCAGGCTCCCCCTGCCGGCCATCCGCTGGACGGTGTGCAGTGAAATGTAGGGAAATGTGAAAATCCCCAGTAGTCGCCCTCGCAGGGCTCCGTCACCCACTGCCTTGGCCCCCCCGTCCAATTCATTGCATTCGGTTACCGAGCAAATTTTCCAGCTGGGCGCACACCGCAGCATCCGAACGGGACGACAGTCGTGGGCTGGGGATCGGGGCGATCATCTGACAAACAAGAGCCAAGCAATCGGCTGTTTTACATACCCCCCAGTGTCCAGCTCCAGCTCCACCTTCGGCGGCCATCGGTGCTTTTTTCTGGATCTCGTCGTGGCCGCATCCAGAAAAAAGGTACAAACGCCTCCTGCCATCTGTCAGGCGACCACCGGGCTGCATGTGGACCCGGCCAGGCCCGGCTAGCCTTCCTGAAAATTGACATTATGGTTGATTTTCGGTTTGGTGTCTTCCCGGACGGAGCCCCGGTACCATCGACATCAACTGTTGATACAAAGTGCTCTGGCCGCCCATGCACCTCGGCTTTTCTAGTAAAATATGAGTCCTTCAATTGTGCATCCACGTCCTCTATTTCGTTCCTATTTTTGTTTTAATCGAATCACACACATTTCTTGAATTCTCTTAGAAATGTGATTTCATTTCATTAACCTGTAGATAGTCTAAATAAACTTGTTTTTCCACCATTAGGTACTCCGCTAGTATTCTTGTAAAAAATATGCTGTATGATTTTATATACCTAATACAATTTTAAATTAAAGAGGAAGGGGGTACTCAATTTCCACATATTTTCGGCTATTGCGAACACAAATTAAATTTAAAAATATAGTAAATTGTATTCAATCTGTATATTATACTGAGAATTTGTTTTTCCACTTGTCTTATGCAATTCAAACAACTGAAGTAGAACAAACAAATAATTCCATTTTATCGACTCACTCAAGTTAAACAGAAATTACGATTATTTGGTACTCTGATCAAATTTTTTTGAAAGGCCTATATTTAATTAAGCGTATAGCGAAACATTGAATTTTTACCTGATACTAAATCAATGCATTATTTAATCGTTTGTCAGTCTGTCTGAATGTGATATCTAACTTTTTCTCAAAACTATACTAGATATCTGTAAAACTTTTCATATGAAATATAAGAAGAATGAATACCATCTTCGGTGTATTTGTTCTTGTATATTAGCAAATTCTTACAATATTGTACTTAAATCCTAAGTTCAACAAAAAATGCGAAACATGTGACACATGTTGGGCCCTATTGCCGAATCCGTTCGAATCGGATCGAAAAGAGTTTAAAAAGGTCCTTTTTGAAAAAAACTTCCTTCTAAAGTAAACTTTTTCACAAATTCATTTTAGTTGCCTTTGACTTAAATTAATTTTTCCGCACATAATGCCAAAATAATTTGTTTAGATTTTTCTATCGAATTAATTTAACCACAATTAGGTAATTGACACCAAAAGATACTGACATAAATTTATGAGAATTTTAGCAAATTTATTAAGGAATTTTTGTCCAAACAGGGCTTTTGTAAGCTTTGATGTAAAGTTTAGCAATAGAAAATGCCTCTAGCTTTTGAAAATTAAATATTCTGCCTTCAGCTACTGTGATTTTTGATTGAAATTTACTCATACGTATTTTTCGTTCAAAGTCAAAATCTATCAAGTAAATTAACTGACTTTTTTTAATCAGCTGATCGTAATTTTACAACGTTATAGTAATAATTTATAAATAATTAAGCAAATACTACAAACTTGATATTTGAAAAAAAAGTACATCGAAGAGTGAATACCCCTATAGTGTTTGAATTTATTTTATCGTTAAGATGATAAGATTGAGTAATAATTTGCCTACAAGAGCTCCTATGTAAACCGCATTTTATTTGTATTAATATTATTGCTAATTTTAATTAAAGCATAAATTGATTAGCCTGTCTCTTCGGAAGCTACTGTCCATTTGGAACTTCTCTAAATCATTGTCGGAGTTTTTCATAGATAAAGTTCAATTTTATCTTAAATGCCTTAATTTAAAAGCACCCCCCTTGGAGCAGAAAGTGGGGGGGGGGGGGGCAACCACTGAGGAGTCGCTTAAATTCACAACGTCGAAACAAATAAGGAAGCAAGGACCCGGCTATAAATTAACGGGTTATTTTAAAGCCCAATTTAGGCGGCACCATAAGCGATTTTATCGGGCCCCCGTAACTCAGAGCGATCTCCTTAAGCACATTAGCCTGAGAAGTACACTTGCCGCGATGGCCTCTTAAATAACCGAATTTGGTTAAGCCGCTCTAATCTTTGAGGGAAGTGCGTGCGGCTGGCGGCGGCGGGGGCGGAGCCCATCCTGCAAGAAATAAATAAATAAATAGAGCAATTCGGGAAATTTTGTAATATTTCTTCACATATCATAAGTTTTTATGGTCTAATTTAAATTTTCCGACGGTTCCTTGGTCGTTGCTAGCTGCTGGATCCTGAGTGGGGCCATCATCAAAGGATCGGGGGGGCCATCCACCCTCGCCGTGCCCAGCCCGAGGGGGTGCTCGATGTGTTTATTTTCTTTGCTCCATCGTTTTTCGTAAATGCTTCAAGAGAAGCGTAAAATACGAGAAAAACAAGATATCACCATGCATGAGAAGCCCGGAGTGCCCCCCCGGGCGTGCGGAGCCCGGCAGCAGCCCGGCCGTGCCACGTTGCGATATCCAGTGGTGTGGTGTGGCGATGCCGAGCTCATTCAAAAGGATTATATTATCCAAAAACTAAACCAGATCAAGTTTTGCGTTACTCTTATCGTAAGCACTCTCGCAGACACAAACAATATCCAGGGTGACTTCGGCCGTGCACGCACTAGAGGAAGGGCTGGCCCTCGTGAAACGCTGTTTCGGGGAAAATAGCTAAATGGGGCCGGAATGACATTTAGGGGGCTGTGCAAACATATTTATGGCCCCCGGCGAGGGCTCCCAAGACGTCCTCCAAGGAGCGCCGTCACCGGGGTGTGGGTGGTGTTTACAAAAAACAAACAATCGTCGTTGCGTCTACATCAGCAATATTAGAAGTCAGCTCATCCCGGCGGGCCAAGTGCTCGCTGGCATGCGAGTGGAGCGCGGGTGGGGGGACGCCATCTCAGTTACTTGTGGTATGCTCCCCGGCTGTAGTTCGCCGGGATTTATGTCGCACTCCACATAACACAATCATTCCGAATTGCCCCGCACATGGCCCGCGATGGATTGTTTCGCGAACTCGTGCCCCCATCAGGCCATGTCGCCGGATTTTATGCCTCTTGTCACTTATTAAGGATATAGCTTCCCGGCCCAGGCAATTTATACTTGTAATCCGCTCCGGAGCTGCCCCCCGCGCCCTGGGGTGCGGGCGCCCAAGGACTCGCCTGGAAAAGTCTTTTCGCTTTAATCAAGGAACTGCCGGGAATCGCGTTCCGCATCCATCGGAACTTTTGCATAAAATGGCAAATTGTCACTCTGCTGGGCTGTTCGCACCCCGCCCGACACTCGACTGACACATGATCTGCGGGGGCGGAGGTGAAATACACTCGCCGCAGTGGGTGGGTTCGGTTGCTACACTCATTTTTTTTGCTAAATAGGTCGCGTTTCTATACTCGCTTTGGAAGGGGCTCGGCCGCCATTCGAACTTGCATACTCTTTTGGAGGGAGCTGCGACGCTCAGTGCATTTCCGCAGCCTAACTGCTGGCGTGGAACTCAGTTTTCCTATTGTGAAAATATTTCACATGTTTTTTCCCAAGTGAAGTTCTGCACACCACTTCTTACGCTGATTTATGGCGCCAAAGGGTTCTGGGCTGGTGGAATATTGTTTGGACTTTGCGGACACAATTAAGACCTAAAAGTTGCAGTCATATGAACGCGATCACAAAATTCTTACGCCTCCATTATGACTTCATTTATATGTAATATCATAGTAAAATATTGCTGTATGAGGTAAAACAGAAGCGAACTTTTAAAACCAAGTTAGTAAAATTTGGCGTATACTACACCGGAATTTTAACTATAAGCAAAATGTTAAGCCGTAGGTATGTAAGTACCTATTATAATTTCTTATTGCTTCGAATACACAAAAAGACTTTATTAAGACTATATATAGATCTATGTCAGTGCTTAACAACAAATCAAGCACTTAAGGCCAATATCTGATCTGTTATTTGCGAATTTAAAACTAAAATGTGATGGAACTTTTAAAAGAATCCTTGATTAATTTATTAATAATTTTAAAATGCCAGTTTTTGTTACATAGTAGTAACAGTGCAGGGCGCGAACTTTAATTTTACTTACATATATTACTTTAAACTATAGGTATATAATATAGACATAAGAATATATTACTAATAGGTGACAGGTGACTTTTGCGGAAGGATGATTTAAGACGGACATTTTGTATAGTTAGTTTTATTCATTTACAATCTACATAGTCAGTGTTTATAACCAGATCAAAATTCAAATCACTTTTTGACTTCCTATTTGTCAAAGTCCACGTGAATACAAATTATAATAAACCCTTTCTGCAAGTAGATCTTCTACTGTACACATACAATATATTAAACCAACAATCTTCATTATTGATATAAACGAACTATAATTTGCGTAGAAATTATCTAAAACTTGGTCAAATTTAATCAATATGAATTACTTACTGATTCAACAAATTATTCAGTGAATGTGTTTTCGATATGTTATATTCATGAAATAGCATTGTTATTTTAAAGAAAGAAATATTATTTAAATCGACGTAGGTACTTTATATCTTTTTTGATACGAAATCAAATTCGCTGGATTTACACCACCTTTGTGTCAAAAATTTAATCCAGAAATTAATCTGGTTCAAGTTTGAACTTTGGTTTGATAAATAAATATCAGGGCAATTTGATGGGCTTTTCACAAAATGTTAAATGATATGAAGAGAACACAGCTATTATTGAAAACTACATGTAATTGGAAAATAATGATAATATATTGAACGTGGTCACTACGAATTATAGCATTAGAGTATATTTAAGTTAAATTTCTTATGTATGAGTGAAAAATAAATATTAAACGCTATGATAAATACACACTAAAATAAATGGGGGCAAACCCATTTTCCCTCTTAGTCTATTATTTCTGCTCTCGTCGGGTTGATGTTATTTATTCTATGAATTTCATTAATTTTTTGCATCACAGTAAAAGCGAAGTATCTTCCTTCGGAAATATATTCAAGTCGAAGATTGCAGTGCGCGAGCATTACGGACTCATAATTTGGTGGGTGAAGTCGAATAAGTCGGATTACAGTCCATAAAAACGAGACGTGGGCGAAAACCCGGCTTACAGTCAGCGGGAGTAATTAGTCCGAGTGCGCGGCGCGGCGAGGATTCATCATAAACAACCAGAACCGAGCAGTAACATTTAAATATTTGGGAAGTGTGTTTTTGCATGCGTCAAAATTAGCCAGTGCAGACGCTGCAGCCACTTCTGTCACTTTCACGGGGGCATTTATCACCGCGAGTCTGCAGGGGCGGTATCCGGGCTCCTCGAGTCCTCTATTCAATTTAAATAACGACCCAGCATTGGCCGAACTTAATATCCAAAATCATTCTTAAGTATCTCCATCTAAACCAGCGTCTTAATTAAGCCCGCAATTGAGTGGGGCTGGCTGGGTGAGCGCGGAGCCGCTTTAAATTAAAAATGTTAAATTAGTCTAATTAAAGAGAATGATGTCCGCCTTCAGAGAGATTACGCTCGGAAGCCCCTGCAACTACAATCCGTTCAGGAAGTTTTTACAGCTGGCCCCGGCGGGTGTCTAATTCAAGTCTTGGGCCGCGCTCTGCGGAGCTCTGCGCTCGATGGACTAATTACACGAAATTACGCGGCATACAACACACGTTACATAAACCCCGCCGCCCAAGATAACAGAGGAAACTTTTTCTTGCGGAATCACATTTTTAACCGCGCGATGGAGGAGCCGCGGGCCGCGGGACAAGGGACTCTCGCTCCATTCTTTGGAGCCGGAGCAGATTTCCCGGCACTAGGGTCGGTTGGGGCGCAATCGGAAGCGGCAAAAAATTGGACTAATTATTGCGCTTAATTAGTAATATTCTTGTTCAAACAGTTACGGAATTATAAATGGATCGTCCCCGGGGTGTTTACTGGCTGTCGTGTTGTCTCCGCGGACCTCCACCTCAACCTAAGCCCTGGGGAGCACTTCGAGTGCGGCGCGGCGCGGACGCTCCAGCAACAATTATTATTGAAGCAACGCCGGGACAATCGCGAGCGCCCCGCTAAAGGAAACCATTCCTCGCTTCAAGCGCTACATTTTCTTTTTTTTATTTTCTTTTTTTTTTGAGTAGCCTCATCCTAGATCGCACCCGGATCTGTTTGTCCTTATCTGCGCTAAGTGAAAGATTTTTTAATGTCCAGGAATTAAATTTAATGCAATTAGGATGGCGCTTTTTTCTCAACGCTCCCGGCTGCGGGATTACGGGACGGGACGGGGGCGGATGCTTTGCCTCGCTGATGTTCTAATCTCGCACAGACTCCGCCTAACTCCCGTCGCCTCTGCCGCTCCCCATTCCCGGGTCCACTTTCACCCGGGAGTGTGCCCGGGATTTCTTTTAGCGGCACTAAGATGGCCCTTGATGGAATGCGGAATTTTCTCCGGGGTGTTGCCGACTTAATTGGATTTTTGTAAATTAGTGACCATTAAAAGCAGCAAGGGGTGCCAGCCGACGTTATCTTAGCCTGAGGAGCGGGACTTATGCAGATAACATGGATATTTTTCTTGTTAATGCGAGCGTCCTCGGGTTTTATTTTTTTCCCTCAGCGAATTCCTAACAATTTGTTGATTTATTCCCACCACCCAACAGCAGAAACCTAAGTGTGGCCAATAGCACTTGCTTGGAATTTTGAGTTGCTTTTAATTAGCCTTTGGCAACACACTGTTTTCTGTTTTCTTTAGCAAAGTAAGTTCTATTGAAAGGTAAGGGGCATCACAGATAACTTCTCGCAATTCTTAAGCAAAACATTTGAAGGCAATCAAAGCCAAAGTGTTCTTTTATAAAAGTACCATAGTTGGAATCCGCAATCTGTTCGCTTAAAGGAAACCTATTTTTAAATTCACTTCTCCAGATCAAAGGAACCACATCTTTACCAACGTTGACACAATTAGAAAAGCATTTTGCTATTTACCTATACCTTCTTGGCTGCGTTCGGTGACGCCGAACAATTAACTATAAGTACTGTTGTTGACTTTTAGCGATATACATACATATGCATTAGTTGGTAACTTTAAAAACACTTTATATAAATAACTTTAACTCCAAAAATTTTATTTATATTGGTGGTACTCGTAGTTGACAGAATATAAGACCTGATTACCCTACATTTCCAACAATTAAAATTACACCTACGAATTTTCTCCAAAGTCCGACAGAAACAGTTTTGATTCCATTCGGAGATAAAAGCTTAAAGGGTTAAAAATCATTCATTAAAATACTCCTTAAATCTTGACAAGCAGCAACTGAGTTCTTAACTGCTTCTTCCCTCTTTTGGTATAGTGCAGAGTAAGAAATATTAAAATATATAAGAAAAAAATGGATTTACAGAACACACAGATCATGTGCAAAGCTTCCCATGGCAATATTTTCCTCCTCTCATATACTTCTTAAGACAGGTTAATTCCTTCTTAAGATGTGAAGTGGAGACGGTAACTAAAACAAGGTAAATTTTGTAAGGGTTATAGTCCACAAGCGCGTTTTTTCTTTCAACGGAACTAGTAAAGCGGATGTACCATAAAACACAGAGATCATCAAAAAATAATTAATTGCTTCATTGCTTTGGTTATTCATAAGACTTATCTCTTCTCTACTTTTTCATAAATGGAACGTTCCTTTTATTACCGACAATTTCAATAATTAAATGAAAACATAATTTTAATAAAATTATCAAACAAATAGAACACTAGACTGCTTTCGCGGATTCATATAAGGAAAAAACTGCGACAGAGTAGTTAGAATTGTTGCAAAGTGGTAATAACTTATTATTGCTTAAGTATGTACCATAAACTTAACTTTCTTAATAATTTCTTTCGATTTTCCTACTGCTACAGGAAAAAAAAAAGTTTGATGTAATGCTCAACACGTAAAACAAAAATGCACTTAGGTTTACACTAGGTTAACCGCATCGATTTGGATGAAATTGAACAGGAAGGTAAATATGGCATTAAATGGAAAGAATATGCAAAAATTTTCCCGCGGAAAACAATACTTTACGAGATAATTAACTTTATAGTGACTTAGACCTAACAATATTGTATATAAAACTAATGAATTGTTTATAAAAATTACCGAACATTTTAGGTTGCATTTAATGGTTAGTAATGTGAACTCAATCTAAAAATTGAAATGAGAAGTGTTAATTGCGAAGCTGCCAGGTTTGTTTCCTTTGTTGCGTGATGGCGTCGTGGATATCGGGAGTGAGTAAATTAAATGTGAAAAAAGATAAGAAATGTGATGTGCAGTGATTTTATTGGTGCTAGCGAGCTTCGAAAGCAGTGTAAAGTGTTGAGTGATGAAATTGTACAGATAAAAGTGGAAAAAGCTGCAAAAATGTTAAGTCAGGTCCAAGCGACATTTTGAAAATTTTAACAATTAAAAATGAAAAATTTTCTCGAAAAGTATTGCTTTTCGCGGAAAAATTTTTGCATATTTTTGCATTTTTAGGCTCTATTCGCTTTTCTGCACAATGTCACCCAAAATTGACCGGTTAACCCAGTGTAAACTTGTTCCCAAAAATGTTACAATTTCATAAGTCAATCAACACTCAAACATAAATACAAAGGTACAACTCTGTCATGAAATATATGACTCTATCACATTTTTAGTATGAAAGAGCTGTGTCGTGACGGAAGTGTAAAATTCGATATTCTCGGCGCTTTAGTACCTATATTAAATTAAAACAATATTTAATGACATCACGGGTTTACTAGGAAGGAATTAAATTATGTTTTAATATTCAAATAATAAAAAGTGGCCGGCAGTCCGAGGGGTCTACATATGGCGAAAATGAAATATATTTTTTCGAGGATACATATAAACAATAGTCAGTAAAGAAAAAACAACTGAAATAATTAATTCCCATAAAGGGCGTGTGCCAATTCAGCTTTTCAAAAGCAAATTTGTATGGGAGGTTGCTTTTCAGCTTCCTAATTGATTTTCGAAGGTTTTTGTCTTAGGAAAACCAACTCGGAAATTCGCTTTTGTGGGACAATTAATACTTTTCATTCTATATGTATAATTTTTAAAATGAAAAGTAAACGGCAAGTAAAAATGACACTGTGTTTGAAATTTTAAATATCCTTTAAATATTTTAAAATTATGAAAATAAAATACAGGAGCTCCATGTCCTCTTCAATGCTAAATGAAAAGTAAATGAAAAGCAAACTTCGTTAATTGGCACAGGTGCAATTCCGAGAAATGTTCGAAAAAGGAACAAAATTTGAAAAGCTGAATTGGCACACGCCCAAAATCATTTAAAATAAAAACAAAATAGGGGCAATAATATCTACTTGATTCTAATGAAACTTAGTAAACACTTGTATTAATGATCAATTATTGTTAAGTACTCACTTAGGTAATAATCATCAAAAAAATTGATTTATACGAACGACATTTTTGTAAAATTGCATTTTTCCAAGAGACTGCATAAATATTTAGAGTTCATTCGGTTTTATGAGATACGTTGGGTTGCCAAATTGTTTAATTTGTCATACATGTGCCGACTGTCAGGCTAAAGTTAGACGCTTCCGCGACGGTAGCGAGCCGAGCCGGGCAATAAAAATTCCGCCCAATCTGCCTTATTTAAAATTCAATCCTGTTAAGCTCCAAAATTAAAAGACATAAAACTTAGACACCCCTTGATTCCGGCGACATGGGAAGAACGAAAACGAATCGGGGAAATTGACTTTTTTAATGGCAGCTAGCGACTCTTCTGGAATGCCTTCAAGAGATAATGTATAAGATCAGGAATCCCGGGTTTTCGAAAACGAAGACGAGGGACGGGAGGCAAATCTCGGATATGCCCGCTTTTATGGACAACGGCTTCAATGAGAAAAACTCACCCGAATATTTAGGAACTGGTGGTGTGAAGAATGTGTCCACCGTCCCTGGGGTTGTAGGAGGCCGCCTCTGCAGGATGATGAATTTGGTGGTGTGTCATGAGCGACTTTAAGACGGAGCTGGTGGCCAGGCCCCAGCCAGGTCCACGTTTTATCAGCAGCGCTAGAAGCGAGCACGATGTCTGCGCTGGACTAAGCGAATTTCACATATCTGCAGTGATTGCCCTCAACGAGGTGCACGAGGAGGGGTATCACATCCAGCCATCACGGAAGAATTTTACGAGCGAATCCATTTGACCTTTTGTCATAACTAAACTCTATGAACATGAAGCCGGGATATGTGAGCATAAACGGGGCCATTCCCGGTGCCCGTTGCCGCCAGCTCGTTCATAACCAGGGTCCACGGCAGCCGGGAAGGATGCTGCCCGCCAGTCCCATCGGTCTTATTTCAAAAGCAGAAGAAAGCTGGTGGAGGCCGAACCAGCCCCTCGTAACCTCTTCTGGATCCGAGGAGGACAAAACGAATGAAATTGGCCAAAAGGGGGTAACTGCTACTGCGGGGTGGATTTGTTGCGAAAATGATTCCGATCTGATTTCCCGCCTACCCTCGCACGTTATTTTCGTTTCGTCGTTGCTCCTGCCGGGGCTGGTCCTGGTTCACTCTCAGCTTCAATTTTTTCTCGTTTCGCAGCGCGAAATATATCGACAGGAACTCCCCGGAGCGCCATAACAGTTTGGAGACACATCAGCAGCCCTCAATGCGATTCGAGCTTGTCGCCTGCGTTATTAGCTGTGGCGAGGGCCGGCGGGCCGAGGGGAAAACGCCGCCGCAGATTTGTTAAAGGCGATACCTTCGCAAACCACTAGACAATCAGGCTGAAATTTCATCAATTTTTAAAGGATAAATTGATCTCGCTTTTATTCAACACGGAAAAAAATTTGGATAGTAAAAATCTTCCCAACCAATTTACGAACGTTTTCGTCATAAAATCTACTATTGAAAAAGCAGCAGATTTCTTTAAAAGTTACAGGAAATAATGTCAATATTTTACGCTGGTCCTTAAATTTTAGTCAAAATCCCTGTTTTTTTCACAAATATTACCAAAATAATGCACTATCCCAAAATCCGTCGGAAAATACAGGGATATTCCCGACAAAATTTTTTCCGTGAAACCTAAATTCTTAGGGTTAAAAAAACTCTTTTATAAATAGTGTACTAAAAGGTTAAAAATGCAAAGTTTCAAGAGAACACTAAGTTTTAAGATTTACTTTGAAAGTTAGAAAGTTACAAGTCAAGTTAACAAAAAAAAAACGTATTAGCTTCTTCGCCTACAATATAGAGCTGAGCTCGTGGTCGGTCGAATAAGGTAAAAATGATAATCACGAGTCGTGGTAAATCGATTGGGCCAAAAATGATGAACACGAGTCTGGTTCGTGGAAAAAAATGATAACTACAAACTGTGTCATTTTGAACTGGTTCGATGCATAGCTGATCGAACTGTTGCGTGTGTTGTGCGCTGTTGGAAATTAAATCGTTGGCCAAGGGATTTATAAAATATAAGTTAATTAAAAAAATGAAAAAACCAAACCTTTTGTATGTAAAAAAGGAACTGAATAAAGCTCAGACCAAAATAATGAAAAATTTTACTATTACTATTCTTATCCTTTAGAAAATCTTTATAATAGGGTTAAAAATTGACGTAAACTTTCTAAAATGCATGCTATCAAATCTTAACACACTGTTGGATGTTACCAATTTACAATTGAGAACAAACATTTGTAGCCTCCGACTACATGTCACTATCAAGACAACGCTAATATTCTATTTAGTGGAAAAAAGTTTAAAGCATTTTCAAACCAATAAAATATAAATTTTGAGGTGGTTAGTGTGTTTTTTAGATCGAACCCAATTATTAATATTTGTTAACGAATGCGTAGGGAAGGGAAATTATTTTAGATAGACAATAGAATATTTTTCCTAGGTGAGGTTTAATGAAGTCAAAATTATTATTATTATAAAAATAAATATACGATATACGAATATGTAAGTATACGAAATTATTTTATTCGAAAATTGGGAAAATATTAATGACAATATTTTGAAATTACAGTGCTGCGTAAAAGTTTAAGTTTAGGATCTGCTACTTGAAGAATGGAGAGAATAACCACATGAAATGCTTAAAAATCTTTTTGAATCTTTGGCTCGCAGAATTGTTAAAAAAGTTGTAAAAGTTAAATTAATTTCTTGAAGAGAAAAACTGTTTAGTCCTATGTTTTTACGCAGGTACTAAACTGAGAACTTTTCTTAGAAACAAATGAAGTTTATTTTCATAAATTCAAGAATACCTATTTACTTTTATTCTAATGATGAATTTTAAATCCTAAGAGGAAGATTTGAATAAAAAACTCAACGGTGGTCCTAAACTATTACGCAGCACTGTATTTTGAGCAATAATTATTACTAGTCAGAAACCATAGGAATGTGTTAAAATCTTAAAGAATTAGATTCTCTGGAAATCTAGACATCTACCGCAAAAACACTATACCAATGATAATTAATTTGAAAATTTATTAAGTGTTTGAACCCATAACACAAAAATGTGTTATAATATATTAGTAAAAAATATATTTGGAATATAGGTTGCTTAAAAATGTATGTACTGTACATACTTCCAAGGTCGGATTGTTTTTTTGAATTTGTAAATGAGTCCTATTACAACTTGCTTAAAATAACCAACAATTTTAATTAAAGGTACACAGAGGCCTTATCCAAATACGTTCGCTACTTGCTTTAGAGTGAACAAATTTTAAAAAATTTAAATTTTTCCTGGAAACGACTGGTTGATCGTTTTTCGCGGTCCTCCAAAGTGATGAGATAATTTCTCCGCCTCACAGGAACGGCCACCCACCGCGCGGAAAAGGGACGTGGCGAAGTAAAATTCTAATTTAAAAATGGGCGAGCCTCCCACAGGCGATAAATTATCAACGGTTGTCAATTTTTAATTGTTTTCATAGTAAACGCGAACACGGGAGTGGCTGCTGTAAAATTACCGTGGGACAAGTGGTGCCAGCAAATCTTGGGCAGGAATAAAATTAAAAAATTCCAGCCCAATTTTCAGCACGTCGACGGTTGGAATTGATAGAGGCCCGCTGTGGGGGAATATAAATTAAAGGTAGCGTTCTGAATAATTGCGTTCTGGCTGCGCGGGAAGGCCGGGCGTCGCGGCCGGGTCCGATATTAATGTTAACCAACTCCGGTGGGTTTTGCACTGCGGCTTAGGCCTACCTGCGCAGGGTAACTACGGAGCCCGACGTGTGCTAATTTGGGAGTTAGACAAAAAACCCAATTATTTTCGGTTGCCCACTGAGACCCGCCGCCTGGTCAGCCCGAGCACGCACGGGTTTCGTCAAGTGAATGAGCGGCCACTTTTATAAAATAAAAATAAGTTTAATATAAGAACTGGTTGACTTTGGAATGTCGAGAAACCATAAATCAATCCTTACACATTAAAACTCAGAAAATACCTTTTTCATATATTTATAAATAGAACAGATTCTTAACTTTTTTGCTAACTTGTTATCCAAAAGCAGTCGATAAAATGTGTTTTACCTACATGACTATTTTGTTGAACTACCTACATATGTATGTATCTTTGCTTACATGACTCAAAGGATTTATTTTCGAGTACAATCTCTAGGGTAGTTTTCCCATTATATGCATATTCTAGGATTTTTTTTATATAAAGGTATATTAAAACAAAAGAAAAATATATTCTTCCAAATTGAAAGGAAGGAAAACGCTGTATATATGTAAATATTAAATCATTTAAGAATAAAAATAATAATTAAAGTTGGGCTGAGTAGAAAATTAGTTAAACAATTTCAAAGAGGTCAGATCATCTGTAAGTTGATTATTATATATAATAGATGCATCCAAAGGATAACATCAAAGTCTTATTCAATCAAGTTTTGCTTTAAACAGGAATGGTAATCAATAACAATAAAATATAGGTACATTCCAAGTTAGTTTAAAAAAAATCATATTATTTATTTGGAAAATGTAGTGCACGCCACATAGGTGCCAAGTTCGAGCTTACTCTATTATAAAATGTAAATACATAAATATAAAGTAAGAAATAAAATCATAACTTTTAAGAAAATCCAATTGCAACCATATTATAAAAAAATTCATAACCGTCGGAAAGTCGGAAAATTTGCTTTTAATCTAAAACATTTATAGGTTTTTCAGTCTTTAGTGTAAGGATATAAAAATTGGATCTGATATTTTTGAGGTGTATAATATTACTTTAAGTACAAAAAAGTAGAACAGTGTCAGTGAAAACAAAAACGTATTTATTCTGGCGTATGAAAAGACGGATATTGGTAAAAATAATGAGGAAATTTGCATAATATTAATCTCTACCAATAAAACAATGTTCTGCTTCTGTCGAAGAATATTGCCTATATACTTTATATTTATTTGATTTATCAATAGAAATAGGAAGATAAAACAATTATTGCAGCATCATCAGCTAACTTTATGTGAACACCGCATTCATGGACGCTTTTAAAATTACTAATATTACTGTTGTAGTTACCAATTTTCAAAAACTATTAAATGCCTTAAATTGAAGTTGGGTCTCTTAGACCCCAGTGTGCTACGAGGGGGTATATCGAATTTTATCGAATTAAAAATTTTTCTTGACTTGGCACTAACCTCTCAATTGTTCAGTAATAGATCTTTAATTCTACTGTGGTATTTGGATATCTAGAAAAACTTGTTCATATGCAGTAAAAAGTAAAATTTTTTAAAGATGCCGTAGGTGGAAATGCCCCTAAAAGAAGTATGAAATTCATGAAATCATGCAAGGGATTGGTCCGATGATTCCAGCAGAAAATTTAAAGCGATCCGGTGATGGGGCGGCCGATGCACTTGCATAATGAATGAATATAAAAGCGCAGGGACTTTTCAAAAGCGAGCCCGGAACAGCCGGCGAAGGGCGGGCGAGGGCCCGGTTTCCGAAGCACCCTGCGCAGTTGGCCAGGGCAGTAATTACTGAAAAATCGAGTAAAATCTGCCACGGCCGCCGCACAAATATTTAGGTAATAAAATTCATCTTCCAATTACGTGGGGCGCAGCGGCCGACGAGGACCTCCAGCATTGTCTTTATCCGGTAGTAAATTAACAATTTGCCCGCGAAAGCCCCCTGCAATCAAAGGGCCTCGGCCGCATAATTGAAGATTGTGTCCATCGCAAATTTTATCATGCCATAAAACCAATCATTTCGTTAAGTTAATGCGCATATCCATGGCATCCCTTAAATTCTCGTAATTTCCACGATACATCCATTTACGACGATAATTCATTACGAACGGCCAATTTTTGCTGAGAGTTAATTTTTTTTCCTTTGTCGCCGAGGGGCGGTCGGGTGGGCGGCCGCCCGGTGTACCACGGGAGCCCCCCGAAAGAGGGGCGTAGCGCCCAGCCAGTCCGGTAAAAAGGGAAAAACGTACGCTCCGAATCGGGCTGGTGATGGGCCTGATAGGGACGGATGGCGGCGGCCCTGGACTCTGGAGCGCGAGGGTGCGACACGCTTTAATGCAGAGGTGGACTAACTGGTGTCGCCCGCCAGAACGAAAAAAAAAAAAAAGTGAAATGTCTGCACACCGAAAATTTTTATCGCTTTCATAATCATAAATTAGGAACTCATCTGACATTTAATTACAATTACCCATACGCCATGGTCGCCACGACCACCGCAGCCGCCGCAGCCACCATTGCGGCCGGGGCTAAAGCGGAGTCCCGGGTCCCGGCTCCCGGTTCCCGGAGCCCCTGGACAGGGAGCGACCGCGGGCTTAGTGCGAGCTCCCCACCGGCAGACGTGCGGAAGTGCCCGCAGCGGTGGTAATTATGGCGCTCCTCTGTCTTAATTTCGATTATTCATTCGCGCGTTTTATCTTTTTCGCGGAAGGCTTCCGCCCTGGCGCCTGGCTCTCAAGTGAAGAGTGATTCACGGCTCCAACACTATCCATGTAGGAACTGCCAGCGCCGATAATAGGCCCAAAATTGGGTTTAATCCAAATATGACCTTTCCCTTCGAGTCTCGAGTTTTATTACTCCATTCTAGGTAATTATCCTACAGTTTATTAAGTTAACTAAAAGGAAAGTTTAGATTTCAATAAAGATATGTTTTTGTCAACGATCAATGTTTATCCGCTAGTTTATTCCACTTCGAAGGATGTAGCTCCACTGGTGATTTCAATCGAATAACATTTTCAATGATAGGTTGCTTTTTGTTTTCATTAAATTGTTTAAATCAATGACCAGATTCGTCAAAATTATTAGTGTAAGGAATATAAAAAGTAATTTTACAAAAGTTTTCCTCGAAAAATGTAATTTATAACGTCCCTTCCCTTTAGAATCAGCTTACATATTACATACATATGTACATAGAATATTATTACTATTAATTAAAATTAATTTTATTGTGTATGTATTATCCTAGCCAATAGCGGCAAAAAAAAAAAATGTTTAAATACAAAAAACTTCGAAATATTCGCTAAATTTCTCTTTCTTATTTTTTAAATGAAAAGACTATTTCATTTAAAAGAAAAGAAAAGAATACACTAAGAACTTGTTTACTAAGATGTTTAGTGGAATTATATATTTGTGTCTAAGAATTCAGAATTTTACTTCAGGCGCAAAGATATGTTAAACCTGTGGTTAAACAAAAGCAAAGAGGTAATTGGTTATTTTCAGAATTTATTCTATATGTATATTAGTTTCGTCACAACTTTTAACTTCTAAATTTCAGCCTTTGATATAAATACACACAGATATAAATACACGCAGAAAATATACTATAAGAAAAACCGAATATTTTCATATAAGTTGAATTAAATTTTTCTAAGTCGCTTGTGTTGTGCCGGGTCGGGTAACTTAAATAAATCACCAATTAATATCTGTTAAGATTCGGGAAATTATTCGCATTTTAATAATTAATTTTACGACATTTTCTTCACTTATATGAAATTTGTTTTTCTATGTATTTTGTTAATTGATGATATCAGTTGTACGATTATATTAAATTAAATTATTTCGCCTAAATAATTTAATTATATTTACTTTATCAACCTGAGAAGTTAAATTGTCTTTATATTAAAATAAACCCAAAATATATATATATTTTCAATACTAAATTTATCTTTGCTTTCCTAAGGAATCTAAATTGAATACAATAGAAAAGGATCTCATACTCGTATGTTTGATAATACTAAATTTTAAATATTGTTTTTTATTTAGAAGAGAAGTGCCTATAAAATAAAAAAAATTATTTTAAACTAACAAAGGTTTGAAAAATTTCTTTGTGCAAGTTGCTTAAGAAAGTTGTTTGTAGGTACAAGTAAAAGTGTTCACTTAAAAGTTTACATACTACTTACATTATTTTTGCAAAAATAAACAATGAATATTTTGCATAGACGGTAGGGAACGATTGATTCTAATGAAAAGGACACAAAACTAAGATTTCGCCAAAAGGCATTCTAGAAATGTTATGCGGGTGTTACTTTTGCATGGGTCTGTGAGACCTGTGTCTTTATACCTATGTAAGTGTTAATATTCACTCATAGATCGGAATCGCATAGTTTCTGAATTTCTAGCATGTGGTGCGAGGTATGTTCGAGGAATATTTCATTAAGGCTTGTGCCACAGTTGACCAAGATTGCCAAAACTCGAATTCCAAGTCCTTTGATATATTTCTGTGTGCGTTGCTGAAAGTTTCGAAAGGTATCTGGAACAATTCCGACCGACGACTGTGGGTTGAACCAAATCAGTCGGACTATCTGGGCTCTGTTAAATCGACAGCCGGCCGCATTTACATCGTCCAACAGGTTGTAAAAGCGCACGGGGCGGGAGAGGCATGCAAACAAAATTACAAACTCAGCTTCAAAGATTATGGCGAAAATTCTGATTGAATTGCATTAGAAATCTGCATTTAAATTGAAAGCAGTGCCAGGGCGTGGCGTCGCTGGGGCCACCCCAGCGCAAAGAGATGTTGCCGTATGCAAATAGCTTAATCCACGAAACACTTTCAAGGTAATTATTTACTTTAATCTTTCAACCTCAAAAGTTCTCTGTGGCGAAGGCGGGTGGTGGGAGCGACGTTAATTCGATTAAGTCCTCAAAAGAGTAGCGTCCCTCGGAACAGTGGTTTTGCGGGGCCGGGCGGTTTCTCGGAGGAATTATTTCGTTCCTCCGCAAGGAGAACTCCCCGGGCCCCGGGCCTTCGGGGCCGGCTGCTATCATCCCTCATTTTGGCGGTGTCCGTATGGTTTGCAGCGTTTTGAATCCCATCCCAGCCGGAATATTAATCGACTGCGGCTGGGCGAGATTTGAGGTTGGCCTGCCGGACGGACGGCGGGCGAGTGCTTGTTTCTTATCGCGGGCCCGTAAAATTTCTATTTCCCCCATTTGAATTTGGTGATATTGTTAAACGCCGAAGCGCTGTAATCTGCCGAATTGAATTTCTATCCCGATCTGGCGGGGACGGCTCTTGTGTGGAGCAACGTGTCGCCCCCAAATCTCGGGGCTTTCTGTTTTATCAAAATTCCGCCCCCGTAGGCGCAATTTAAAATTCAAAGCCGTCCAGGCACGTCACCCCTCGCCCGCAAACCGTCGTTATTTTCTTCTTTTATGACATCGCCGAGCTGTGCAAGATCCGCAGGAAGGCTGTTGATATGCTCCGCTCGAAAGTCACATAGCAATTAGTCAGGACACGAATTGCTACTCTCACCCGATTGGGGCTGGTTCAGACAAAATGACAGTTTAGCACCGGCTAGATTTCTGGGATGTGCGTCCTATGGACTGATATGAGATGTTAAGGATGTAAATTTGTGCGGAAACTACATAATTGCGACTCGAAGTAGGACTCATTCGACACATCCGGAAGGTCGGGCATTCGTGACGCTTTTACGGAACACTCTATAATGTGCCCCTGGCAGGGGAGGGCCTTCAAATTATCCCTTTATCTGCCCATAAATGCTGCTACAGCAAATTCCTAGATTTTATAAGATTGGGGACAGACACTTCCTGGAAACAATTTGAATTGCTTTTTAAGCAGCCAACCCCTCAAAATTGGGAAATGACCTACTGCTCCCCAACACCACATAATCTGTGGAAATTTGTTCAACACAATGCAATAAAATGGAACCGGACAATTACAGAAATTATTCCTTCAAATTGCACTATGCTGGCTATAATTGTTTCAAACTTTATTATTCAGCATTTACTTAGGTATTTGTAACGCATTCCAAAACGACATACATACATATAGATATGTATATAATTTATTTTTAATGACTTTCGATTTGCAGTCAAAATATCAAAACATTAAAGCGCTAAATTATTTAAATTTCAGCTTAATTTTGAAAAGTCTAAATAGCGAATACAATAGCTGCTTTCTTTACGCCTATCCAGAACAAATTGTCATGATTTTAATAATGAAAAACTTCAAAATTTGAACTGAACGTTTTACAGATTAATTTTTTACTTCAAAGTGGAAACAAATCAGTTCAACTTGATGCTATTTTTTGGATTTCATCCAATTCAACATAGAGTCCTTTTTTTATATGTACCCACATTAAAAATTAAATCGAAAAACCTTAAAAAGAAAATCAGAAGCTTGTTAGTAGATTAAAAAAAGTGAAAATCTTAATTTTATCCTGCACACTTTAAGACTAACCTTTAAACTTATTTTAAATAAAGATAAATATAATAGTATAATAAATAAAAAGAAACTATTTTGAAACAAATATAATAACAAAACTCCGAGAAAATTGTGAACCACTTTACTATTGATTTATGTTTTATTGATAAACCCACATCTCATAATCTAACAATTACTCACTCGAATTGTGATACTAATTCTTTCAGATGACAAGCCAATACTCCAATTACAAATTGGCGCACAAATTCAATGTTTCCGGAGATTATCCTTAAAATGCATATCAGGCAGCATCGGACAATCATTGTTAAGAGGGAACGTAAGCGGATTGTGCGAGGGTAAATCCCTTACAGCAAGTCTGACGAGTTTCCGCTCAACAGATTCAATATTATTGAAGAAGACCACAAACAGAATAAAGTTGCTAAAGAATGCATATTCAAAGCGTAAAATATCTTGACTTCTTTAGAATATCTGGATAACAATTTCGAAAGTTTTTTGGTATCGTACTTGTAAAGGTCTTGTTATTTTATTGAAATGAAAAGTTGAGATTTGCTCCGATGCAAGTTTTTTTAATTGTAATTTTTATTTTGGGATCGGAATATGGTAGCTATAATAAATTGTTATGTACAAATTATATTGTATTAGGATTATAATAGTAAAACACGATGTAAAGTTACTTTTACGTTTCATAAGTAATACTATAATTTAACTTAGTATATAATATTTTTATTGCAAACAAGAACATAATTTAAATTTCAGAATAAGTACCTATACTTGAACTTTTTTCAATTTTATGTATACAGAAAAAAATAAATGTTTTAAAATTTGAGCTTTAATTATACAAATATCTCACCCATTTTATATATAAAACAAATAACTTTTGTTATCACAGTAATGAACAAGACACAATACAAACCGATTGACCTTTCGAAGTTCACTGAATGATGACATCTGGAACGAGAATAAAGAGACACGCCTCTTCTTTGTTTGTCGAGGGATTTTAAATGGATTGAAGTGAAAAATCCCTTTTACTTTTACGAATTTACGAATTTTGCACCAATTGTGTTGTAAAAATTGCATATTTAAATTTCTCGGTGGGTATTTTTAATCTCAATTATTTTCAATTATGAATTTTAAATGTTTTATTTCATTGAATTTGTAAATTTTTACCGTGCACTGCCTGAAATTATCTTATTATAACCTAAATAACCTAAATAACCTAAATAAAATTTGAAAAATTCGTCACTTTTGAGCTCAAATTAACAATTGCAATTAAAATCCGTGAGGAACCTCAAACTCAACTTATTCCCAATTAATATCTTGTAAACTATTCTATTTAAAAAGCTGGCTCTAAGAATGTTCTCCTCGTCTAACACTTTTGCAAAATAATTAACCAATTTGTCTCGGTAAACTAAGCGTATATTTCGAGGTATTCAGTAAAAAGGATAAACAATAGCAGTTCTTTTAAAATAAATATCAATAATTGCAACAAATATTTATAAAGCTCATTCTAAGCATTTAGAGAGAAATTTAGAAATTATTGAAATCCCTTAATTAAGAGTACTCGGAACTTGAGAGATATGTTTCGAGTTTTAAATAATAATAATATGATATGACTTAAAAGTGTGAACAATTATTTTTTCAGTATTGATAAAGTACCTAAGGTTATGAACTTTCAAAGTAAGTATCAACTTAATTTTATTATTCAAGTTTACTCAAACTGATCTCTGATTACTTAGAGAATTAAAATGAACTTTAAATCAGTGTTTAATTTGAGTTTAAAAATATCTAGATTGATACTGAACTAGCTGACTATATGAATTTTGTTCTTATATTTCCGGACAGAATTTCTTCACAGCCTAGTGGGAGGGTCTTGCAGATGAGCCGAGCGGATAATCTGTCCTAGTTCGGCAATCTAATCGCTATTAAGGTGGGGAAGATTTCGATTCCGGAGCCGGGCCGCGCACACATGCCGCCCCCTGCTAAATCAGGAAGAATTTGGCAGGGCTGGTGGAGGCCCATTAAAGAAAATCATCAGAACCGTAATTAAACAGTTCCAGGCGGGGGCGCTCCGGCGGCAAAAAACCCGAAAAGGAAAAAATTAGAGTCAGGAGGAGGAAAAACGTTTGACTTAAGTGGAAGGCTGCGCATTTAACATCATCTCATTAACCCGGCCGGCGGGGGTGGGGCGGTATTAACGTCCCGACACAACAAGGGCAGGCGGGAGACGGCAAGTCAATTAAAATAAAATCGTCCAAAATAAATTGGGAGATAAGAGGGACTCTGGCGGAATGGGGCCGGAGCCGGGGCCGGGCCCGAGAAGGACACCGCCTTGGAGCTCTGCAATTACCCCGAAGTACGCACAGGATAACACCAGTCGAGCACAAATAAATCCTCGAGCAGGAAAGAACCAGCAGAATCGGGTGGATCTAGTGAATAAATTTCGATCTGATGAACACGAGTATCCTTTTAACGCAACATTGCCTCTGATCCTGATTTTCGTTATTCCGCAGAGTGGGACTGCTTTTCTGCTCTGCGGGGGCGGCGCGGCGTTCGCAGCGAACATTCAATCACCGCAGCATGAGCTGTGCGGGGGCGGCGTCGGGACGCCGCCGGGGCCATCAGGAGGGAGAGACATCATCGGACTGAGACGAGACAAGGACAGAAGGCAAGAAAACAAAATCCTTTGCGCACTTAGCGTAATCCGTGAAGGATTAAGCATCCTCCGAAGGATAAATACTCTGCCTCTAGTTCAGTTTTTGCTGCCTCCGACTGGGCTTTCGGACTAAATGCCGCACTACGTCACTTAACTACACTGAAGGCTGCCGCTCGTGGCGATGTCGGCATTTAAATACATTGTCAAGACGGATCCTACGGGCGCAGATACGTCGTCTGCGTCTCCCGACGGGCGCCCGGCACGAACAAAGATACTGATGGAACTTAATCTATTTATCGGCTTAGTCCTGATATATGGCCATTGAGATATCGCCCCAACAACGGCCCGGGACCGGGACATGGATATCTCGGAAATTGCACAGCACTCCGTGAGATACTTGTGGATATCCTTGTAATGGGTGTCGCTCCGGAGGTGCTGGTTAGGCCGGCTTTGGGGTGCTGAAAAGAATTCCATCGAGTTTTGTTTTTACCCCGTTTTCACGGGTAATTGATTGCCCATTTGGATACGCTCTGGCCCCAATGCGGCGGAGCAGCCCGCCTGCCCGTCTACACTACGCCAAATTCCGGGCCAGGGGACTCCGGAGGCGGGGGGAATAAGAAAAGCGCTTCAAGTGGATTTCAATCAGCGTTTATCTGCTCCCCGACTTAAGCCGTGAGCTCCAGTTGAAAAGGGTTCTGCCCCAACTCTTGTTTTACGTTTTTTGGAATTTGTATTTGCGCAGCAACTAGAGCTGAAGTGCAATCGAATAAAATATGCATGTGTACCAAGATAAACGCTAATCCTGATTAGCATATAATTTTTCCATTTGAATTGACTAATCCGCCAATAATTCACAATATCTCGCTAGCAATGATAATAGCGCGCCATCTATCGCGAAACGAAAATGTTTTAAGGACAATTATGTATATTTTTTCGATGAAAAATCCGAATCTCCAAAACAGGCAAAAATTTTAGGCTCCCGAATAATTTGAGAAAGAGAATTTAAAAATTTCTAATATTTTATTCCGAAAATTAAAATTTTCTCTAAGGTTGTGTGCGAAATCAAGTAAAATGATATCATTTCGATAATTTTGGTCATTTCAAGTTCGAAAACAAGATCCTCAGCCTCAGAGTGAACAGTTCTGATCATTTCAGATCAGATTTTAAAAAGTCACTGTTTTGCCTTAAGAGCAAAATGGGAAAAGAGGAAACATTTCATTATTTCCACATCCATTAAAAGTTCCTTTTATTATAAAACAAGCTATATTATGTCAACAAAAGATTTCTGCAACAAAGTTCGGAACCTTGACAGCTGAAATGGTAGGTACGTCAAAGACCGCACACTTATCTTGACATTTCCCAATTATTTTCATTTCAAATGATTGAAATGATATTCGAAAGAGATTTCGCACACAGCCTAAATAACCAACAAATTTCTAGCGATCATTTATGATTAGGTACAGTATGAGTGAAACAAGTTGTATGAAAAAAAATAAAAATATGTATATTTATCATAAAATTCAAAATTTAGGCTTACATATAAAATAATTTATTACCTTTCAGCAACGCGAAAAATCAATATTGTCTGTTGAATATATCTTTTAAGTAATTGTTTTCATACTTGAGCAACACGTTCAGACATTAAATACTAAAGATTAAGGATAGAAGGTTGTTTCACCTTAAGGTATTACTATGAGTTAAAATTATCCAGCCTATTCATAGCACAAATATGGTACCTACCTAGTTATTTCCGTATTTAGATAGGTAGGTACTATTTTGGGGCTACACATAATCTAAATCAAATCTTTTCGATGTCACCTTGAAAAGGTTGTCTGGTTCTATTCTCACCTTTGCACGTACAAAGAAAAAAAGCTCACTAAAGAAACATTGGCAAATTGAACGTAATTGACCTGATGTATTTTTACGATGTGTGTAAAATGTGTTGCTCTTTCTTTATAGCGTTAAAGCGAAAGTATGCGCTTGAAAAAAGTTTCGTTATTTTCATAAAAGGATAAGAGAAATCAGTTGATTCGAATTATTTAGGATGAGAAACTGATAAATAGCTAAAAGATAAATAAATGTAACCATTAATAATCGCTTTTTAGCTATTGAGTAAAGTTTGAAAAATAAATATTTCTGTTTTATAGGCTTCATTTTAATAGATTAAATAAATCCAGAAATACATTTTCTTGCAAAAGAGGAGTTCATTAAAACTGAGGAGTGACGGAACAAAACATGATAAATCCACTTTTGAAAACAAGAAGTTACATGTGACATTCGACATTCGTTTTTTTTTTTTAATTTTACAAAGGCAAAGAAGTTACAAGTTTTTGAGCTTTTATAAAAAGTTGGTCATTTAGAATTATCATGTTTTGTTCGTCACTCTTCAGCTTGGTAAGTTTTCTTGAAAACTTAGTAGCCTTTCTTTAAAGAAAGCATGCCAATTCACGGAAAATTTGCCTGCACCTATTAAAATACTGCTTATAACATAAACATGTAGACAAGAAACTTTGCATAGCATTCTCCAAAGCAGAAGTCGATATCCGAACAAACAACTTTTATTTTGTAAAAATAAAATCAATTTGTTTTACTTTATACTCATTTTGCGACCAAAAGTTCCAAATCCAGAAATTTGTTTGGTTCAAGGTTTGAATTTTGGATAGATAAAAATCATATCCATATGTAGGTGAACGCTTATAAGATACAATTCAATGAACAATTTCCAAAATAAGGCGATTGTGAAAAAGACGCAACTATTATTTTATAAAATTATAAACCAATTTTAATTTGATTTAATTTAATGTAATGTATGAATGTAACTACCTAGGTATATACATTACATATAAGAGGAAACCGAACAAAAGTCGGATTAATGGTTTTCGAGTTATAAGCGAACATGCGTTATGAAAATGCAAAATGATTTTGATTCATGATCAAAATGAGGAAGCGATTTTATCTTTTCAAAATCGTTTATTAGTTCTTGAAACTAAAAATAGGATTTTAAGATGAGTCATCACTTTTTTACGAATTTTAAGTGATGCCACCCACTACCATCCGAGAAAGTAGGAACTTTCGATGGCAGCTCGGAATTTTTTTTCTAAAATCATCCTAATTTAGCAAAGATGCTAAATTGAGGCTCGATAGCGATCGAGAGCAGATTTTCAATTTCCCGCCCCCGTCGATTTCGAAGATGGGGGCGACTGCTTGTGCCCGTTGCGTCATTTTCTTTTTGTTGAAATTCTGTTCGCCGCAAAGCACTGCTAAAAAATTATCTCCCGGCAGTTGGCTGCAGTGTCAAGAGACGTGGCGGGTGGATCCGCGCGACCGACGGGTCGGGCCCCAGTGGCAATGAACCCGATGTCGGGTGGATCCTAAAAGCCTTCACCTCCGCACACAAACTCACAATTTTTTCATTAAGTTCCTTTTCTGCACTTATTGAAAAAATAGTTCAAGTGGAAAAAGCACCTCCCCCGCCGCAATCCCGCTGCACCAGCGCGCCCTGGTGGCGTATTGCATTCTGTTATCGTCGCCGGCGTTGATAGCAGCGCTCCCGCCTCCCCGGGGTCCCTGCTCTGTAAACAAGAGTAGCGTGGGAGGGGCGAGGCAAAAAATTGTTAACAGAAAATAAAATTCGACTATGTTGCTAGCCCTCGGCTAGAATCGATGGGGCGATGGGGCGCTGCGGCACGGGGGGCGGAGCTCCTGAGAGGCGCTGTTTGTCCATCTGTCTGTGTATTCTTTAATTTGTTTGCAGTATGCAGTGGGCATTTAAATTGATTTAGAGGATTTGGCCCGAAAGGTTGCGCCCGGATCCTGAATTCCGGGATCCCGGATCCCAGGATGTCGACTATCCGAAATGCTGCAGTGGCTGGTGGCCGCTGCTTCGTCTGAGACGTCGCTGCATCCTCCAGAGTTCTTTTGTTGTTTACTCCCAGGCTCTTTGGGTGCACAAAGAATTCCGGCAGCCACTTAGAATTCATTGGACTTGCAGGAGGTGAGCAAACAGCTCCAGGTATCACCTGAATGCATCGCCTGGCTTTTTTATATTTTCCCCGGATCCGGCCATTTTATACCCATTGATCTTTTATGGACAATTCAGGTCCAAGAGCACTCACCCGTGGGCAAAAGCGTTCTTTATTTGAAGAGCGCTGAAGATGGACGAACCTCCGGGATATGTGAGATGCTCCTGCTGTCCGCACTAATAGCCATTTTCTATGCAGCGAGGACGCCCTCCGAGGACCAAGAGGTCTCATGCATTGAAATCCACGGGGCGACGCATTGAGATCAAGACGCTCAAGAAGCAGCCCTCGTTCAATAGACGTCCCGACGGTCCGCCGCGCCGCCCGCTGACACCCCCGCTTCACAGTCACGCGGATGTTCAGCATCCAGAAAGTGGACACAGCCGTTGTTCTGTGCATCGCGGGGAGACGTCCGTCCGGACGGAGGGACGCAGCTAGAGTGGCTTTCAGCAGCGCGGCGGCGGATCCGGCCATTTGTTGAGCTCCCAATGGCAAGGAAAATATTTTCGTCGAATTTTTAATTTTTTCTATTCGACTGCTCAAAGCGTCTGATGGCTGTTTACCCAGCCTTCCATTAGAGGAAGATAAGTGCAATCGCAATCAAACCCTCTGCTCGAAAGCCCTCGACGATGTTATTCCTTCAGGAGCTTTCGCGTGCACTTAAAATTGAAATTAATTGCAATATTGCGGGTTCTTTGGACGCCGCTAAGTGGCTATCAATGCCACTTGATGAACTTTTCCGATTTTATTAAAAATCGAGAAACTGATCCCGTGTTCCGCGCCTGGGGAGTCTGGACGAGCCCCCATCCGTTCCGCGACGACTTAATGAATTTTTTGCAGGGAGAGCAGCTAATTAGAGCGATTATGCAGCGCGGAGGTAGCAGATAAACGCTCCTGCTAATGCCACCGCGACGGGACGGCGGCGGACAGAACCTGCCGGGAATACCTTTAACAGGTGGGGCCCTTCACCGAACACTTTATAAGCTGGAAAATTTTGTAGTCTCCTTTCGTAAAAGGGACTTATTACCTTCATTTGTAGCAAAACTGCATGTGCCGCAGAGAAAAGATTCATTTAACCCTCCGCGTACTACGAGAGGTTCATTTGATCCCTTTTTTTCATCGACTAGTCAGAAATCAAACCAATGGAGCTAATTTCACCGTGTACTTGACTTCTGTTTTGAAGGGTAGAAAACTTTTGAAATTATTGCAATTTAAAAAATCTTAAAGTAAAAATTTAATTTTATCGCTCCACACATTAAAAGTTACTCTTTTTATGAAAACTCCAAGGATGATAATATATCATATTAATGATATTAAAATTGCGATATCAAATAATTATAATTTAATTTACATAAACCATAGATAAACTCGGTTAAACAGAGTTAATTTGTAATAAATTCTGAAATAACGTCAGTATATTTTATCATTTTCGGATACAATCAAATCATCAAATCCTAATCTGCATATTTCTAAAACTAGATTTATTTTAAATGATACACAGAACATATTACAGTGTATACAGATAAACAAAATCTGATGAAATACGAATAGGTATAATGCCAGATTTGTTATAGGTATTAAAACATAAACGGCATTTATGATAATATTCGAATTTTTATAAAACTAATATTAATAGATAGTAAATAATTTTTTAATAATTGTGGGAGATAGTTAGATATGTGTAATTATGTACCTATTATATAGTGGTGCAAATGTCCTGGTACAGTTTTTGCCCTTTATCTATGTAGTCCCAATTTTAGCTAACCGGTTTCTAGTCTTGATTTGGGGCTGTTGCATAAACGTAGTCATTGATAAAATTTCTTCCATGTTTTACTGAGAAAATCAGTATATACATATGCGAGATTTAAAATAAATACTGGAATAAAAAAAGTCCTCATATTTCAAAAATTGAGTTGTGTTTTGTCCTACTATGATTAAATTTTAAACCATATTTTAGAAAATCCAATATCTGTAAATTTAGCCCGGTTATATGTTTATTTCGTAATATAAAAATTTAGCCGCGGGATTTAGTTGTTAAACTATACCATAATACCAGAATACTCAGAAAAGTGGTATTGATATATTTGAGTAGGCACCTTAGATATGTGAGTGAGTGATTTATTCTTATGCTCTAAAGGCAATTTTAAAAACAAGAATTTAAATTTACTATTCTAGATTGCATTGAACCTACATTTACATAAACAATTTTCTCGAGTTGTTGTTAATTGTATACTTAAATAAGCGAAATTAAACATCATATGGACTTTACGCTTATTATCATTTTTAATCCTAGCATGTGAAACTCCAATGTTGTAAAGTAATGTTAATAATTCATCATTTTAAAGCAATTTCAGTTAAAATTTTCTCTTGATTTAAAAGTTTTAAAAATTTTCATTTCGAGTTTTATTGTAATCTCGTTCTTTCTTGTAAAAATTTTTTTTTTTCATTAGCAACAAGATTTGGGAACTGTTCTTATTCTAATTCTAACATATGACCTCGTCTCGCAAACCTCGGGCACTTACAAAGCGACCCTTTCGACAGATGCGCACCCCTAGCTTTGTTTTGAAGCCAGAGAACGCGAGGACCGGCAGCAGAGTAAATCAAGGTGGAATAAGCGATTTAAAGCGCAAATGTAAAAGTGACTCTGGAAATTGTGCACATTTGTCACTGGGAAACGTGGCCCATGTCCCAGCCGCCTCCCCAGAGTGCCATGCGAAGGCACTTTTTCTCCATTCTGGAAAAGTCATCCTGCGAACCATTTTTCAATCTGCTCCACTCCACTTTTTTATTCTGGTGAGGAACGATCCAATAAAGATTGCAATAAATTGTTTCGCCACCTCACATCATCGAATCGATTGACACGTTGATAGCGAAAGAAATGGAATCGTCATCTTCACATAAAGGACTCAATTTCGGATCGGCTTCCTCCCCCGGCAGCGGCCCCATCGCTCCGCCGGGTGCGCTTGATAACAATGCCGCAGAGAACAATCAGGGGATTTCCATCAACGAACCTAACCCCAGATATTTTTTACTATTACGACTGAGCCCCACTCCGGCACTGCAGGCAGCCCGCAGCCCCCGGCGTATGTCGGAGGCTGTGGTCCTCGGCGCTAAATCAAAACGACTCCCAAGGATGTGACGGCCGTCGCGATGCTCCTCGACGACCGAGGGGTGATCTAATAACGAGTGCAGCGGGGGAGGGGCGGCGGCGCGGCGGCGGACTGTCCGGCGAAAGAAATAATCCATTTACGCCGCCGATCGAATTTCGGCCGCTCGTTGCAAATTGATGTTTAGATTATCGGGGGCCTGTGAGCCGACGCACGTGTGTATCCGGTTCCGAGGGGCCCCGGCCGCGTAATGGACCTGGAAGAAAAAACGAGCTCCACTTTGCGGCCGGGGCTCTGCTCGTCGATTGCGCCCCAGATAAGATTTCCTTTGATGAACTCCGCAAACGTTGACTCGGCTCCTGCGGGAGGAAGGAGACCGGCACATGCAGCTGGAAAATTGTTGAACGCTGGCAGCAATTAACTTTCATTTACTCTATCAATAAATAAGACGGGGGCGAATTCACTCTATTCTATTATTAAAAGATGGTATAGTCCTTCATTTGGTATACTCATGCACTGAGAAAAGAGTCTATTTATAGTTGGGTCATTCACATACCATTGTTGAAACCTTGGGTATTTGAAAGAAAAGAAAGCAAAAAACTGTAAAGGATTTTAGTATTAGGAACAAGTTAGAAATCTGTTAAGCTCACGGATTCTTATGAAACTTTGAAGGTATTTTATTTTGGAGCTCAAGCATATATGCAAAAATTTGTTGTCGGAAAGTTATACTTTCTGATTCTGAGAGATATTTAACTTTATAATCTTTTTTCCAACAAAAAGTCTTTGATGAAAATTCCTATAATACATAGTTTCACTTCTTATCACTAAATCGACATATGACAGTTTATTAATTATTAATTTAATGACTTTATTATAATTTCATTAATTATGATTTATTATTAATTAGTATTTTAAATTTGCATAAATAATTTAAGCCAAATCAAGTCAAATATTTTTCAAATCAAATCCAAAGATTTTAGTTTTTTTCCTAAATTTATTGTCCCCTAAATTTATCAGATAAACCAAAATATTAAATAAAATAACTAGGAAAAGCATTTCACACTACTGATTTAAAACCGAAAATGTATGGTAAAGATAATGGTATTATTTAAACTGTTACATATTCATCATTCATATCATATGAAATATTAACTTAATCAGCTTTTTGCAGACCGAATCTGTCTGAAAACGAAAAAGTAAGGCAATTCATTTTTATTAAAATTAATCTTTTGAAATGGTTGCGCAAAATTAAATCAAGGCTATATTTTGCTTTAACCAGTATCGGGTTTTTTGAATATTTATAATTACTGTGGCATCCGCTGAAAAGATCTTCTCAAATTCTTAGACTTTTAAAAACCTTAGTTTAGTAAGATCAGTGGTTGTTGTTTTAATGTACCTATCAATTAATCAATTTATACTATTAAGTGCTTATAGATACTGTAAGTTATACCTATTTAATAAATTTTTGTGGCTTTTTATTTATGATAGTTTTTAATTTAAATAAATATCATAACGGCCAAATTTGAAAAAACATTTGAGAAATTTGATGATGATGAAATCATTTTACACCAATCGTACAGTGGTAGAACACGTTTTAAAATTTAAGAACATTTGTATTTTATTATAAATTTCTTTAAAAAAAAGGAAAATGTATGAGTCCATTTCCTTAATTAGCTCCTTGTTTTTATGAGCGTTTTGTAAACAATTGACCATGAAGCCAAATCAGGCCTTTTCCGTACAAAATTTGCTCAAAAGGGTAAAGAAAAGCCTAAAAGTAGTCTAAAGTATCGAATTCGTCGTGCTTAATAGTGCCCTTGAAAAAAGCGGTATTGGAAAAATCCAAGATCATGCTAACTCGATTCTATTGTACTCGTTTCTACTTCCCTTTCCTGAATGAGCATGCAGAGGAGCGGCTCCTCCCTAGAAGAATATGTCCCTAATCCCAGTTCTGGAGCTCTGCACCGCCGCCGCCGCCGCGCCAGGAGCACTGCAGGCTGTTGGAATAATAATTCCTTAATGATTGGCTCTTAGGAGCAGATAAAGGAGTTCATTGGCGGCACCCGACGATAAGGCGAAATTGAATTGTGTGACTCGCATAAAGGACTCATCGTCGCGTCCTCGCCTGATCCCTGCGTAGCCCCGACTCAATTTTGAATTCAATTAATTCCGTTGATACCTCCGAGGAATTATGGCGAACATCAAAAAGCCCTAAAACAGCCACAATGAGGGCTCCGACAATGCTCGGCTTTGTTTTTTTCGCGCCCCACCGGGATGTACCCGGGCCGGGGGTGGGGCAGGGGACACCTCGTCTGTCTATTACACTTTTGCATCAATTTCATACAATTAAGAAATTACCATAGATTTGCATATTTCCTGGAGGAGGCGGCCGGGTTCACCCTGCGCCGCCGGGAAGACTTCGACACCGTTTCTGTATCTTGGGCCGGCAGCGGCAGATCGAAGGTCAGGAGCTGCTCGTCGGAATGTCGTTCGTCGTTCCCGTCTGCCATTTACGAGTTTTACTGCCGCATATAATCCCGGGAAAGTCTTTATCCCGGCCGGGGCCGCTTTTGTTCTCGATACCCTCTCGTGGTGGCCGCATAATTCCACAATGAGGTGGAACAAGGGCCCAACAAAGACCGCTTGTGGGTTGCCAGGGACATGCTACAGATTCATGTTAATTTTGTGTCTCATAACTTCGAAAATAATCACCGACTCTCCAGCGTCCTCGGCCCGAGTGAGTGCAAACGCCCGTCTTCGGCCGATTTTGAATGGCCTCAATTTTCGCCGGTCGAGATGTAACGAGGCGATAGATTCGGATGGGTTTCATGTTGTTTGATTGCTCCCGAGTAATTGGACCATTCGCATTAGTCTGGACCGAAGGCGGCTCCTGCGGTTAATTTTGGCAGAGCGATTTTATCGCGTCTACATTCAACGGGCAAGTGAATTCACTTGTTCCATCGAGTGGCAGAAGGTTGGAGCTGGAGCTGGAGCATGGCGTGGCATCGTGCGCATATGTGAGAGTGGCTCCACCAAATTCTGTTGACAGGAGGAGCAATCTTCCAGATATTGTTTCTATTTGCATTAATTCAAGATTATGAGAAAATTGGTTTATTGAGATAGCCAAATGGGGGAGGCTTTGTTTCTCATTCATAATTAAGGATAATAACGCTACAAATTGGACAACATTAGCCCATTAAAATGTTAGCTTAACATGTTATACATTTTCAAGACAGTAATTCACACAAAATACGAGATTTATTTGTTTTCTCAGAATGGTCAAATATCTAGATACATATACACATCGGATCGAAATTCGAAAAAATATGTGTTTAGTATTTTTAAAACAGGACAATATCAAACTCGTTCGGGTAACCTTAAAATTTATTATTTTGTTTTAATTTTTAGTTTTTGATTTGTGAAAGATGGCTTTTCAATCGCAAAAATCAAGTAGGTATAACGCACTTGTAATCGAAAAATAAATATTGAGTATATTAAATATATTTTCAAGAAACTCTTTTAAACCAAAAACAACGACGAAGACGTAAGTGATCAATATGAACATATTATTCCATAAAATGTTAATTACTTCTTACTGTTTAGTGATTGGCTGGAGGACTCACCAAAAACTAGCAAAGTTGTTTTTTTTTTTTAATTAATATTTGATTTTTGCAATTACAGCGCCATAATAATAAGTTTAAGTTTTTTATAGCAAATAGTGTAAAATTGCAATATTAAATTGAATTTCGAATTTCTGAGGATTACTTTCTTATCATTCTTTAAGAAATTGTTGAAGAAGTTTTGCCACGTAATTTAAAATAATTTTAAGGGACTACATACCACAAACGGAAAGGAAGTTGTTGAATTTTCGTTTTTCATAAACAATTTTTTTATATTGCTTTTGAAGTTGTTTTTAAGTTTGAATTGCTATAGATATATAAAAATGAAAACTTTTTAGTACTCTTCCTTTACCCTATAAAGTTTGTAAGGTGGCAGATAAAAATTCTGAAGCCGTTAAAATTTCTCTGCCTAAACTTTTAAACTGAAATATCTTAAATCTGAATCTGTATTCAACAGGCTGGCGAGAATGATGTGACGAGCGAAGATTCAGGGCATAATTTACTTGAAAATAAAAATAAAGAAGGAAAAAATCAAATTTGCTAGGGCACGTTTGGCCGTTTTTATTTTCATCGAATACCGAGCCCCATGTTAATTAAATTCCACGAGGCTCTGATAATATCGAATTCAGCCCAGACCCGCCCGGACGCACGTTACTTAGCTTCCCAATTATGGCAAATCAATGGAATTGTCAGTAATATTTGAACACGTAACGAAACTCGAGTTATTCCGGCAACCGAATCCAATTACTGTTGATTTCTTATGTGGGACCCGAGAAACGTCTTATCCATGCAAATAACGCAACTTTGAAAGCCACAAACTACCTCCTAATGACAGGAGGGCTATTAAGGTACGTCCAAATTGGCCACGAATGTTCGGAGCGTTTCCTTCCCTGCCACCCCCGCCCTAACACTCAAAATTTATACAATAGAATCTTTGGAGCATTCGCACACTTGGCTCGATGGAGGCGCCACCATCGCATCGTTCCGCTGGCCTGTCCCAGCCCAGCCCTAGCCGGAGCTCATGCACACGGGCCCCACCCCGAGGATTGATCAGTCCAAATTAACCGAGTGCACTACGTGTTTTGCATAAACAAACGACAAAAGCGTTTTATTAAAATTTGCAAAGTGTTCATCATGTTGGGAATCTTAATTTTGAGGTTCCGCAAGGCACTCGACTAAGTCCTCTGGTGCTTTTGGCATCGACATAATTCAGCCGGAGGATATCCCCGGGACGTACGTATGTGTTTGCTCTAATTTGCATATGATCAGGCTAGTTTGCTAGTTATAAATGTAACATACTTGCTGGGGGGAAGAAAGGGATGGGAAGGAGGGATTTTTGTGCCTGGCCATCCCCCATCTAGATGGTTCATATTTTCTGGCAGACGTAGCGGGGAAAAACGTCCGACCAATTAGCCAGAGACAAGTCCGTGCAGCAAATTACCTTGTTTCGGGGGATTCATTATTATTTTGCATAAATTTGCCGCGATCCTGCGGACGGGATGGGATCCCGGAACGAGTTTAACAGGTTGCCGGGACGCGCCTGGCGCGCGTTGCGACAGGATCTAGGCCCCGAGGATGGGATACCCCCCCGTCCGCTAGCCGGGGCGCGACGCGATGCGGACAGTCTCATTACGGTGATAGTTGTGTGCAGCAAGAAAGTAGTGTTAAACGAACTGTGAATTTTTTTACTTTACCGCTTTTCACTCGAGGACAGGAGGCCGTCGCAGGGATGCACGGGGCGAGGGCCCGGCGGGGGCGGAGCCCGGGGGTTGGTTAGTTATAATCAGTTCAGCAACAGAAGCATCAACAAAGCATTCAACAGAGGACGGGTCTCCGGGTGGAAAAAGCGTTGCCGTTCGTTATGACTTTTCCTCTATTTACTTAACCATTGAGCCTCGACATTATGGAGCGCGCCGTAGGAGGCTCCTGGTGCGGAGCCGAGGGTTCTGGGGGGTTGTTAGTTGAATGTGGAGCTCCCGACCGGCATTACGGATACAGAGCAGCAACAGCACAGCATCCTGATGAGAGGAGCAGAGAAAACATCTTCCGGTTTGTGCTGAATCGTGCCACGAATTTTTTATAACTTTCGAGAAAGAATTCAGGTTTTCTTTTTTTCGCCAGCGATATTTCTTGGGAGGACGTGAGAGGAAGCCCCGGAATGTGGGGGTAGTTAAAGGGACATTCATTCATCTCCGATGCAACCTGGCCACCGCTCCGCTTTATTTAATTAGCGGCGCTGGATTAACCCTTGCTCTGTAATTGCCCCGCACGGCCAGTGCCGATTCTTTTTATTTCCTTTATCTGTGGCGCACTGCAGCAGAGTGTTTTGGGGCGACTCTCGGCAGCCAATGGAAATGCAAATTAATGCCTTTCTCCGTATTTGATATAATTATTTCAGCGAAAATTTTAATTAAGGTCACTCCATTGTGGCATTCGGTGCTCTGGACCTTTTCAGCCCCTTGTCCGGGATCGTTCCCGTATTCAATCGTCTCGCTCCTGGGATAAGTTGCATTGTAAGCAGCCCGGCTCCCATTCACAGCCGGGGCCGTCCTTTCAATTCGCTGAATATGTTCACCGAATCAATAAGATCGGGACATGGAGGCAAACAAGAGCCTCTTTCTGAATAACTACTTAGCGGCCCCTGAAGGCACTCGGCCTCCAGCCCGAAATAAAACTGTTTAAATATTTACACAAAATTGAAGCTATTCTACAGCAAAATCCAGTCCGAAAGGGGGGCTGGCTCCTCTTTCCACAAAAGCGTAACACATTCCTCTTCTCTATATTTTATTCGAATTATTTTAATTAATTTGTTGTCATTTTTCTTAGTGTGCCCTTAAAAACAAATAATTTCTACACAAAATATACCTACTTAATACACGTTTTTACTAATCAAACTACATAACAAAAGGAAAAATTAAACAAATTAATTTAAAATTATTGTTCTAAGAATAGTCAACAAACTTACAAAATACGCGCCAAAAAGAAAAATGTAATTTATATAAGTAAACTTAACACGCTGCACTCTAAAGGCCGCATATCCACTAAGCCGTCATAAATTTGCGTTCGCTAAATTGTATTCACCAGGGTAATTTAAGGCCGTCATCATTTTTTTGCCACTTCAGAGAAGTCTTAAAACACTCTCGAAAATAGCCCTGATCTTTCAATCTTATTTGGACTGATTTGACAGCAGTAGCAGCATCGATTTCTCTCAGAAGGAACGTTTAAGTGTCGAACATAGAATCCTTTCACCTCTATTTTCCATAGTGTGCATCTGAAACATCAACTATAATCGGCAAATACCTATATGTACATAACTTTAATAAAAATGAATGTCATATTCATTCAAAATCATACTCGAAAAATAGTTAAGACAACTTGGTGAATACCAAAATCGAAAATGGATTTAAGTCCATCATAATAATAACACTCGTTTAAGACGTACTGATGAATATAAAGCCCTAAAGTTTTGTATTGCAATAAATTTCCCGCATGTCTTTTTTAATTCAGTGGCTTTCTGATAATAATAAACAAACACTGAAGGTTTTGCCTGCTTGGGGGCAACGACGAATGAATAGGGCAATTCGGAACATTTGCTTTTACCACAAAACTTAATTTTGGAAACAGTTTCAATTTTCGTTGAATATATTATCCGGTATGTAATGGTTCTGTTTTGAAATTATGATCTCGTTTCAAGGCTCTATTCTGCCTATTATCCCATGCAAATCGGGTATTCAGCCTTTTGTTAAATTTTTTATTTTATGCGCATGTTTTATTGAAATGGACAACGGCAGTTTATAACTAAGTGATTATATTATAATAATAAATAGGTATCTATATTTAATAGTTTCTTGCGCAGATTTTTATATATTTTATTTAATATCTCAATTAAACAGTTGAACTATAAGGAGACCTCTGCGTCGAATAGTTCAAGTTGCTAAAATGTTATCCGAATTGTTATTTTGGTTTTTATCGTATAACAAACAATTTGTTCTTAGATATTTTTACTTTGAATTAAAACTAAAATCATTATTTTACTTTTACGGTCTCATAAACCTTAAATCTTTATTAAGGTATACATATTATTACTAGTTTCTTTTAGGTCGAAGTAAATAGATATATACACTGAAAGAAAAAGATTACAAAAACGAACTTACTTTTTTAGCCTATTAGTTAATTAAATTAGTTAATAGAACTAAAACAGTGCGAAAAACATTTACAAAATTAATTACTTGATTTCTACCCGTAAAAATACTTAATAGTAGTGTAAGTAGGCTCAGATTTGGAAGCGGTCATAATGTAAAGTAAGAATAACTAAAATTTAATCCTCGAAAGTGTTTACTTAGCTTGGCGTCAATTACACAGATCCAAGGGCTGGAACTTTACGGATGAAAAGGGGCGAGAGTAGAAGTAACGACGATTTTCTAGAAAGTCTGAACCTGGACCTGGACCTGCATCAGGAAGGAGTCCTGACTGCCCGGTCCTTTATGAAGGCAAGTCTGTGGATAACCGCCCCGTCCGTCTTGCTTAATGCAGCAGTAAAACAATTACAACATTCGCGGTGATGTCCTGCCCCCAAATCGCACTCGCCTCCGCCCGGCTCAACTTTCCCGGGACCGGTCCGCCCGGACGGTGCTCCCCGTCTGTGCATTGCTCAAAACTTTTAATGACTTCGTCATTTGTGGACACTTTTGGCCGGGAAGTGGGCGCTGCAGCGGCCAAAGGACCACCAGTTCGGCTGCATATTTTCTTCGCTTTCAATTTCGGGCAAATAATTTCAACTTGAATTGGCCGCAATGGCGGAATCGATTTACGGGCCGGTGCACGGCTCGAGTGGGGCCCCATAACTTATCATGGCGGGCTATACCTGACCGTTTTATTGTTTTCATGCACTTGTAGTGCTTTAAATTGATTCCACTTTGATGTAGCTCATAAAGTTTAACAGAAAACAAAAACACGCTTTTATGGCACATGCAGAAACAAACCTCAATGGCGGCGTATTACGCCATTTAGCCGGGGCCGCGGTGCGCTCGTGCTCGTAAGTGAGCTGTGGGGAAAAATTGAAATAAATTTGCAGGAGCTGCTCCGGCGGTGGCGGCCCCAGCGATGGGGTTGGCGGCAGCGGCAGTGGCAGCGGTATTGCCGAGACCCGGCCGAAACTGCAAAATCCCAGCACCATGTATCATTCGCAATCCAATGGTTAACCATGCAGCTACCAAAAATTGCTATTCCGAGGCCATTCATTTAATAAGAGTTTTTCAGAAGTGCGAGCCCGCCGACCGCTCCACCGCCCTCATTTCCGCCATTATGAACGGAACACTCAGCAATCGAAATTAATTTATTTGAGCCGAAGAGGTGCCCCGGCCGTTTTATACGGATCCAGCCGGGACCGTCCCGGATCAAGTGGCCGTTCAGGTCCACGTCCCTCGGCGGCAGGCCGGTGCTTATGCATATGAGGGGGCCGTCCGGCGTCCGGCGTCCACTTCGAAACGACACCGGGTTGTCCTAATGTCCGGGGATGATTTGTGGTCCGATTCGCCATCATCGCAGAAATCACCGTGGACATCGGAGGCGTCTTCGGTCCCACGTCACTCCTCGTCGAATGGCCGCAATTTGTTGCAGGAGAAGAAAAAAGGCCGGCAGATCGCTATCTGGCGTCGGACGCAAGAAGCGTGTTCCCGGGCGGGCAGGGACCGCACTAAAAGGGCACACCACCTGTGCCAAATTGTCCAGGCCATAAATCTCGAGTCCCTCGAAGGCAATAAAATCGAATGATATCTAATATTCGATAGCGAGGCGCAATTTATAGTTTTGCCCGTCCCGGCTGGGGTTGCGCCCTCTTTGGGCGGGCGTCGCGGCGGAACGGGGGCAAGTGGGATTCGAAACTTTTCTTTTGAACCGTTCCGAGTCGCTCCGCATTTTTCTCTTTCCGACTTTTCTTTGATTAGCCCCGGCTTGCGGATGCGATTCTTACGGAGAACTTTTTATAACGGGATTTAAGGTAGCACTTTGCCTGCCGGAGCAGGTGACATTGACAAGGGTCTCGTGAGGTGTGACAATGGCTCAAATGTCAGCCGGGAATGTAGGGAACTGAAATGCGTTACCCTTTAGTGAAAGGGCGGTTATTTCCTTCAGTCCGACTGTGGAGAGGAGCTGGAGCTGGATGCAGAGCTGCTTGAATTTTGGGTAAATATTTAAACAGTTTTATTTAGGTTTGTTAGCAAAATAACTTTTCAGAATTACCACACTAAATTATCTTTATCTATAATTTGTATGATACCATGAAATTTTTGTTCAATTTGACACATTTTGTATACCTATTAATATTTTCACAAATCATTCAACTACAACTAGCGAGCAGGCTCAAAATAATTAACTAAAAAACCACAACTTAAAACCAGCTTAGTGCAACCAAATAAATACTTGCCTTGTTTTCAGCTTACCGAGTTTTCGGTCACAACAACGTAACGACCTACGTTAAGAAATATTGTTTTAACATTCGGTTTCATTTAAGAAGTTCCAGTTAAAGAGTCTTAACAAAGAGCAAGTCTAATTTAATATATTATGCCTATTAGGTAAACGATTAACAAAGGTTTTAATCAAATTCTCACAGAATCTTTGCTTTTTCAATCAAGCCAATAGGAGTAGTTCAATTAAATTTTTTTTATTTACATACTATTCAACCAAATTCATAATATATAAAATTCATGCTATGTTTTCTCAATTTTTCCAATCAAGATCTAGCCCTGGTCTTGATAATTAGACATTTAACTAAAATATAAAAGCGACTGATTAAAACAAGCAAATTCCTAATATCTACCTGAGTTTCCAGGGTTAAATTTTACAAGTTCATTTATTTAAATATATCATCGGAGTTTTAATCAAGTTTAAAGTAAAGTTATAGTAACTGAAGAAGAATTAATTATTTTTAAGCTAAAAACATGGACAAAAAATAAGTAATTAATTTCTGTTTAAGTACCTAAACATAGCGAAAATGGACCATGGTTGATCTGTTTTGCATATCAGGTGCCAAATACTAAATATAATTTAAAAGGAATGAAGGATATCATGTACTATAAGGAACAACATAAAAAAATTTCTTTATTCTGAATCATAGAATGGAATCGAAGTGTAAATATAGCTCAAATCTGAAAACCTTAGTGTAGTTTTAGTACCTATCACGTTAGAGTATTTTATATACATATTATTTATATGCCCCTATTATAGTTAACGGATAGATCGTTAATCGCGAATCTAACTTACTAGCAATTAATGCAGTTGTCGTATTAAGAAGCTGAACTAAATAAACTAAAATGAAGAATGCGATTTTAGTGAATATTCGCCAATCGAAAAAGAGCGGTATGTCATTTCGCCAGAAAAAAGAACTGATAATGGTTTAATGACCAAACATAGGTACTTAAATATCTTTTATTTATACAATTATTTTCAAATTTTGATTAGATTAGCGAACTATTTCAGAATCGAAAAGCTTTGCTTGTACAATATTTATTTTGTGTTCTCTTTTATAATTCAAATTTTTCATTTAATATTAAAATTTTATCACTTTTAAGAAAATAATATTCAGAAATATATTTGTCAAAAAAGCTAATTTCAAGAGACTAAAATCGGGCAATTTCTCATGGTTAATGTATGATTTATTTGTTCTCTTTCGTCAGGAAAACGAATAAATTGTTTGAACATATGCCTTAATGTTAACATTTTTTGACGGTCCGTCATACTTAATTTGAGCTTTAACAATCATTAGTAAAATAATAGTATTTTGGTCTTTTGACCATGACTCTTTGAGTGAATTGTACCAAATTCACTCTAACCCATTTTTCTAGTTCGAGAACAGAATTGTGAAATTTTGTGAAGCGATAACTCCTCTAACTTCTTAAGCGAATTCCTTAAAGGACATGCAAAGAATAACCGCAAGGCGAATAAAATTCGTAGCGAACTTAACTCCCCGCGAAGGTCCCGCAATATCGACTGAGCATGGAGTAACTTTCGCGATTGCTTTTTCCAGTTGTCACCGACGGATAAATTCGTCGTAAAAGTTGCCGCCAAGCACCCACCAAAGTAATACAATCAGGTCGAGCCCGATGGCAACTGATTTATGACTGGAGTCGCAACTGATGGAGTTGGGGGCGGACGGCGGCGTGCGCGGGGTCGCCGCAAGTTCATCCATCAATCACGGCGTTAATAAAAGAATCACATGATTGCGGTTCAGTGGACCCTCTAAATTGAATGCCGCCCGCCGAAAAATGTTTTTCCTTTTATGCTCCTCCGCCTCAATCAGAGCACTCGCCGCACTTATCCGGGGGTTAAATAAAGTCGCTCTATGCCCCACAGTCGGGGGCGGTGTGGGTGGCCTGGGCGCTGGCCACTCTCCCGCCTGCAAGGGAGGCCCGGAAAGCCTTCCGAGGACACAGAGCAGTAATTTCTACCTTGAATGGTCGCAATTCCCGACACAATATTCTTTTTATTCCCCGTAAATTGTCGTGCAGGGTGTTCCGCCCCAGCGTGCGCTGATAATGTTTATCAATAGAATGCCCCTTTATCCCATTTGCGGACGGGCATAATGCGCTCCTTTGCCAGATTCGATTTACTGCCCATCGTCCCGACTTATCTCGTGATTGGAGCGAGCCTACGCGTAACCGCAGTTTACAAGGCCCACGATTGTCAGGACTCCGCCATTGTTCGCCGCTCCGTCCCCGCCCTTCCCGTGATTGCCCTCAGAAAGGGACGTGCGGGTGGATGCCCAACAAGTCGTCGACTTGTTACTCGCCGGGTCCAAATAGAAAATGCTCCCGGGGCTGGAGAGGCGCGGCGCAACGGGGTAGCTGATCAATTTCGAGATAGGTCCGATGCTGCTCCGGTTGAAAATTGTAAAAATATTCTTCTGGTTACGTCAGTTACGAAATAGTTATGCCCGTGTTGAGCATCGGAGCAATTAAATTTTACTGGGTCCCTGTTATCGTTTGCCCGATTCTCACCCGGATACGAGTGATTTTTGAAAATTGCTTCGTTTCATCAGCTGCTGCCGGGAGCGGGCCGGGCGTCTGTTAAACAATGGCGACGAAGGGTCTGTTCATTCCGAGGATCAAATTACCTCCACTATCGGTCCAGATAAGCGAAATTGTATTGGGGCCGATTCCAGGAACAAGGATGGTGCCATCAAGCGCAAGCACCCGGACCCAGTCCCTTCCTAATCGAGGCGAATCCAGAGCTTGTCTTAGGTCCCGTGACTGGTGCAATGACACACTCCTCCTTAACGCCTTCCCAGGAAACCCGAATTGTCTCGTTAAATCGATCTGATACTGGGGACCTAAATTCCCGCAGACTTTAAGCTGCGGAGCTGATCTTGATTTCCGGGCCTGAATAGAAACAATAAGACATCGACGAATGCCTGCAGGTAATGGCCTTGGAACCAGGAGCTCCTCCCGAGTCCCTAAAACCCGAGGAAGGGTGACATTACGACCAGGGCTGCGAAAATCACCCTTTTAGCGGAGGTGGAAGGGGTATCTTAAAGAATACTTGAACAATTTTCGAAAATCTTAAAGCAACGATTCAACGAAGGAAGCCACGTCGTGAAATTGCATCTTGGATCACGGCTTCTTGCACCGAGTTTAAGGGTTCTATGCGGGAGGTGCCAAGCCCTTTAGCCTTCACCCACAGGCATTAGCTCTAGTCACGAAGTTTTCTTCTCATTACTGAAGCAATGTGTTAAATTCAAGTTGATTATATAACTTTCTGTTGCAGGTAAAATAATTTCAAATTAACAATTTGTATTCAACTATTTCAACTTATCTGTTGATTCAATGCTTTTGAGATTTTTTTCAAATGAAACCAGTCAGTACTTCACCTTGTAGGTACTTTTCAGCAAATCGCAGTTACATTTTTAGAAACTCGATTCACATTATTTTCGCCGAAAATTTCATTGCATTACAACTCTTAAATCAAATGAATTGCAAATGAGTTTTTCCAAGTTATATCACATATATCTTATGAAACTCAATTATAAAAATGTCAGGACATTGTTGGAAAGTAAAAACATTTTATGGGTAATAAAAAACTGAATAATGATAATGAAACTGATAGAAATGGTTTCATTAACTCTTCATTTTAGAGGTTGCAATAAAGTTTCGAGTTCTCTTCTTGGAAAGAAATTATTGGCAGGAAGACATAAATTTTTATAGTTTTCCTATAATAAATATTGGCGTTATTGCAACAATTAAAAGAAGCAAAAAACAATATGTGAACATAAAAGACTTGGACAACTTTTTGTATTTAAGAAAATGATTTTCATCGTATTTTGGGGTAAAATAAAATAAATTATTTTAAAGAAAATGTTAAAGATTAAGCCTCGTTTTGTTGTGCATCAAGTTCACATTAAACACATCCACATTAACCGCCCGCCGATCTAGAATATATGAAAACAAACAATAACAACATAGCTATATTAGAATTAAGTTTTGTTTTGGAAAATACCTTTATAAGGCATTGAATATTTTGAACCAAAGTTTCGTATATGAAAAGTTTTAACATAAACTAAAACTCTGTTTCACAATGCAGGATTTTCCACCGTCATTATTTTCTGTTAGTAATATTAATTTTTTGATTGATTAAAATGTTAATTTTAAATACCCTTACACTGTATTAATAAACTCAAATTTTGAAATTGTATCGTTTTTATTTCTAGCAAATTTTAAATGTGGGTTGGACCTGCCCTCTTAATCAATAATAATAATTTGTGTATAAGGACTTTTCGGAATTAAAAGTTAGTAGTATAAGAAAGTTGAATTAAGGAACCAATGATAACACTTTGCATTGGTCTACTAGACTAAAATCTGTGTAAGAGGTGTTAAAGATCCAAAATTAAGTTACAATATTTACATATTTATTCTATAAGGTTCAAGAGTTATTATCTAGCACCGTATATACTAATAGAGCTTTCGGGAACGCAGCCCATTTAATTTAGTTACTTTTTCTTTTATCCTTTTTTGGTAATTTTAGCCTAGTGCATTTTATTTATTTTTCAAAGTTGTAGTGATTATTGCGGCATAGGTATTCTCCGCAATTTTAATTAAGATAAATTAAGACCGTGAGCAATGTAAAAGCTATCCTTCTTATACCTAAAATTAATTATGTAGGGCTTAAAAAGATATGGTTCCTATAAAGCTTATGTAGGTACAGAAGCGAAATAATATTGCTAAAATTAAAATTTGTTACTTTCTTTGAATAACTAGCTTATAAAGTTGTAAGAATGTACCAAAGAAAGAATATGTTAATTATTCATACGTAAAAGTTAGCTTAAGAATAAATTGATGAATTCAAAGTAAGAATTAAAATAATGTCGGTTTTCATTAGTTTAAAGCCGCTAATAAGCTTTCGGAGCTAAGCAAATAATGTACTTGTAGGCCTCGAGTGAACTAACGAGTTTTTATTGGTCTTATCTTATCTTATAACTATTTATTTTAGTCTCGAAAGTTCCAAGGCGAGGCAGACAAGCGTAGGTAGGCTTTGTCCTTACTTAGTTATGCCACCGTCGTTCCTGCAGCGGGAGGAAGCCTTAAAGAATACCTGAGCGACTCTTGAAGGTCTTAAAGCAGAGGTAGCGAGGCTCGGATCGCCCCCAGCCGCACTGCGCGAAAGTGCATCCGGGGCCCCGTGGCTCCACGGCTCGTTGACTGGGTTGGCACTTGGCGCGTTCCTGGAACCTGAATGCACCCAGAACATGCCGAAGCGCTGTCTCCGCTAATCCCGCACGAGTGTTTGTCTTTCACGGTGTGTGCGCTCCCCAGCATATCCCTTTTAATGCTTAACTGAAAATTTTAATCAACTGGGGCCCGTCCGGGGAGCAGCCGCGGGAGCGCCGCGAGAACAAAACACACAGAAGTTCCTTGATTCCCATTGCACCGTCAGCAGAAGCGGAAGAGTCCCTGATACACTTCGAAACTAGGAAGATGCAAGCTAAGGGCTAAGGGTTTACCCATTTCATCAAATCATTTGTCGATGCTCCGGGGGACGGAGACGGTTCCGCAGGCGCGACGGGGTTGTTAGGCCCGCACCCCAGCCCCAGCCCCAGCGGAGCGCCCTTGTGGACCCGTGCACACGTGAAATGCTGGTAGTAGGCGGCTGCCAGCGAACTGGGCCTGGTAGGGTCCCGGCCCCCCGGGCTTTTGATGTGCCACTTGCCCGGGTGTGTGGGTGCGCGCAGCGTCGCGGCGGCCCCAGATGCTGCTTGTGGATCCGGCGCGTCAACGAGATGACGGCTCAATGGGCACGCAAGCACCATCCAGCCATTATGTCGCCCCCGCAGCCAAGACATGGAGGACTTCTGGCTTTTGCGAAATTGCAACATAATAAATCATCAAAGGGGGAGGTTTTACTGTCACCCACTTAAATTTTCGTGGGGTATGCTTCCTTCAAAGTGACAGCGAACGTGCCCAAAAGGCAGTCAGCCTACGTCGCTCCACTCCAGCCGTCCATGTCTTCAAGTGGTTTGCTCGCAACGTGTCGGTGTACTTTGTGCGATGGCACCCCAGAGGAGCGCTGCGCTGCGCCCCGCCCGGGGGGGCCTGTCTCACCAGCGCCCCAGAGTAAATGATGCTGTTGAGCCCCACAGAAAGTGCTGCAGTCTTTCGGCCCGTCGTCCTTACCTCCGAGGAGACACTGTGCAGTGTGCACGGACCTTTGTTCTTAATTCCTGGATGCATCGCCGCTCCTGCACTCGAGTGCATCGCACAAAAGGCGGGAGACGAGAAAAAATATTGTTTCGCCCCTTGGAGGGCCCTCCACACACGTCTCGGACTGGCGTCTTCCGGCAGTGGATTGCGCCCGGGACCCGGGACTCATATCTGGAGCCGTTGTAATTTGATACAACAAATTGGAACAATTGTCAGACCGGATGTCGCTCGCAATGGCGAGGAGTCGCCCCAAAGTGCCTTGTTGCACTTTAATTGTTCCTCAGCTGGATGATTGCGGATGTCTTTGCCCGGAGTGCTGCTGAATCAGCAGGCAAAACAACTTTTGTCTGGTGCAGTCGAGCTCGAGATAAATTGAAATGGTCCGCTCCTCCCGGTCCCGGTCCCGGTCCCGGTCCTTGCCGAACTCCGGTTGGCTCTGCGGCGGGGTTGCTTAGGACGTCACGGGAACAAAGCCGACAAACATTGAACTGGATCAGCGTTTAGCAGGGCGGGGGCGGCCGGGTGGCCACGACGTCGTCACACTTTAATGAATATTTGGTCCTTGTGGATTTCAACTCGCTTGTTGCCTCGGTGGCGGCACAAGGGCCATTTTTGTCGGCAATTGACCACCATTTCCTGCTGTTTCCGAGGTGTAAATGGCTTCAACTGCAGAATTGTATTAAATTTTAGACATTTTGTTGAGTCTCTGATGAAAAGGACTCTGCCGTTGACTTGTAAATTGGAAAATTTTATAACCACATTAAATATAACGAAACTTTTTCTTATTATTTATTTCCATTACAGCAAATCAATCTTTTAAAGTTTCATTAAAATATGCATAGTTTCAAAAACATGCATGGATAGTTTATGATCTTACAGCCTTACACTTTTGTTCTATAGAAAAAAAACATCGTGCACTAAAGCTCAATTATTACAGTTATTACAGTCTCTTTGATATTTTTAAGACTTTTTATGTTTAGTAGATAGGCCTAAAATTATATAACCATCAGCTTTAGAACAATTTTAATTATTTTACTAAATGGTTTTGTAGTCTAACGGAAATTATTTTCGGTTTGTAATCTAAATCTTCAAAAAAACCTGACTGTTTATATAATTTCGTTGGTTCATTTGTTTTATTTCATTCGTTTTATTAACAGAATGAAATCAAATTCAAATTAAACACAGCCTAAAAAAATATGGCTGGTTGAAAAGACTCATTTTGCAACTTTTCAGTAGATCTGAAGAAAATATATAAAGGGAATGAAATCTTTTCGATGTTTATACATATTAAGGTGGAGTAGGAAAATTTACATGATGTCTCTAATTTATTAAAAAATTAAGAAGGACCTCTAACAATTACAAATTAAATCGTTGATATTATTTGAGATTTTAAGTTTTTTTTTTTTTATGGAGATTTTGTTTCTTCTTGAATTGCTTTCTGTCTAATTGATATCCGACTATATCAAATTGAGTGCTCTACTAAATGTTAAGCTCTTATTATATTTCAAAAGCAAAGACCAACTATTAGTTATGAAATATTTGAAATATTTAAAAAAAATGTCAGCTACATATTTGCTTTATTTTCCAACAATTTTATGGGACAGCATTTATTATTTAAGTTTTAATAAATTTTTCATTTTTCGCTGGAAACTTACTTATGTAAACTAATTAAAATTTTATTAAAGTAAAGTGCAAAATATGGAGATTTAAAATTATATTATTTTTCAGATATTCAGGGGATGTAAAGCATGTAACTGACAAAAACCACTAATATTTCGAAAAGGCACCATGTGTCGAAAAAGTGCTTATCACGACATACACAAAATATTTTAGAATGTCCTATTTAGCGACGCTCTACATAATGAGGTGTGCGAATAAAGAAAAAAACTCACCTCCGCTTTATATGTAAGGGTAGTATACCCTAAAAAAATGTTTAAAAGATTTTACTTCGTAACTTCGTAAAAGTTCTAAATATACATAACCATATCAAATTTCAGCTTTATAGCACTGATAGACTACGAGTAAAAATAATAAATAGGCGGTTCGTTTCGCTATTCGGCATCCGAAAACTTAAGTGTTTGGCTTCTAAATTTTATTTCTATGTATGTATAAAGCCATTTTTTATTTTGGTGATATTTTTCTTATTTTCTTACTTTTTAAGTGTATACAAATTGCATATTAAATATCAAATAAATAATGTTTCGAATTTGTTTTGACCATATTCAATCTAGTAGATTAGATAGTATATATTTCAAGTTCTTTATGTGCAATTTTTGTATCCTGTAAAAGACTTTTTATAGATACATATCACTAGTTCAGCAATAAAATCTAAACATGGATGGATTATTATTTGATCTCAGCAGACAGAGGGTTCAGTTGGCACCCTAGGCCCTAGCCCCGTAGTTTCAGCAACTGCGAACGGGTTGGGCGAAGGGCTACAAATCTGGCTGCAGACGTCCCACTGCAGCAGCCGCATTTTAAATCTCCAGAGTAGTTGGAGAGCGGCTCACAGGGAATAATAAATTTTTCTGTGCAATTACGAGGCCGTGGTGCGTCCGGGTCGGCCGGCGTGTTGGCTCCACGGAGGGCGCCTAGGGCCTGTTTATCCGGGGCTGATCTCCGCCGGCTGAACAAACAGGTTGGGCTCGTCTGCCGGCCGGCAGGACGGCCTTCTGGGGTCCATCAGGAGAACAAGGCGACATGACATCATCCTCAAACACGCGAACCCTGTGGGCCCTCTGCACACCGCGGCCGGGGCCGGGGCCGGGACCCAATCTCTGGTTTTAACTCATTATCCTTGAAGTTGGTAAAAGCGCACCGCCATGAGCACCTCTCGGCTGACATGTACGTTTGTGGATTTGATGGAAATTGAGACAAACAATCAACCGTACAAACAGCCGGGCAAACAACCCGTGCCAGGGGAGCCAGATTGATTTCGACGACTAAAATTTTCAATTAGGTTCAGTGAATTTGGTCCTGGCGGATGCGAGCAAACAGCGCATTCTTTGATTGTTTGAGCATGTGGCAACTGCAGCATCAGCGCTGCACCGCCCAGGACCTGATTAAACTTAACCGAAAACTTGATTTGGATGCGCTCTACAGGGCCGGGCACTGCGGCGGCGGGCACAGCATCCCCGACGACGGTAATGAACAATTCTGCCACTATTTGTGTCTTCCCGCCCATTCCGCCCGCAGACCCCCTGTTTAATTGATACCGCCGCGCGGAGATGTCGCTTCGCCTTATCCCTGCATCGCGTTTTATTGTACTAATCCCCGTGTTTTGTGCAATTCAATTTGATTTTCGTAATTGAATCAAACCCAATGAACTGGAACGATTAAATAATGGAGGGGTACACTGGAATTAGGTCTGATACAATATTGCGGTGCGGCGTGCACACGGGCCCCGGGTCCTGCCCGGCGAACAAAGCGCCCTCTGCAGCCCCGCCGCTCCCATTTAAACCGATATTTGTTTTAATGAAGCTAGATTTGCGGCTTCGGCCGAGACTTGTTTAGAGCTCCATTGCCCGAATGCGGCGTGTTTAGTCTGTCCTCCAGGAGGCTTTTCCTTAATGCGCCTGAAAGGTGGACCCACGGCAAATTGCACAGCTCGGCTTTTCACTTACCCTCTTTATTTTGGACTCGGGATGCAGTCTGAAGGGCAAAGAAGCGATGCTTTTAATCAAAAGGCGATTTATGTCGGAAGGTACTCAGTCGGTGATTGATATGATCATTATTGAATTTATACTTGAGTCGACTTCAATCTTGCTCACTGCGTTTTAAGAGGGTAATAAATTTTAAAAAATCGATTGCTTCACTTGAGTATTCTATAAAATATATGCATAGTACTGATTTAAAGTTGGAACAGCCCGAGGATGATGGGATGAAAACGCTTAAAATTGGACCTTGAAAACATGGAAATTGCTTTTGTTTTTTTAAAATAAATGGAAATTATAACTTTAATATCTACATTTCAATATAATGTATGGTAATTAATTTTGGAAATTTTTTAACACCATAAACAATATTTTATGTGAAATGAAAAAAGATTCTAGATTCACTTTAAGATCGTACATTTATCAGAAATTACTTATGGGATATTTCCTATTAAATTCTAATTTTCAATTAATTATCTGTTATTGTGGATTTAGAAGTTATTATTTAAGTCAATCGATCTTGCGTTTTGTTGAATCGGTACATTTTCTAATTTCACTGTAGATTATTCTTATCTTGCAGAATATATCCCTTTGGAAAAAATAAATTTATTCTAGAATAATAAAAAGTAAATTCAATGTGTGATGTAGTCCACCTTAAAAGATGTTTGCTATTTTCTCCAAACACATGAACTGAAACCTTCTTCTTAAATATTTGCTTTTTCTGATTTAAAATACATTCTCTCCAAATGATAATATTTTGAAATGGTTATATTAATTTTGTGAATATATTTCTAATAAAAATACGAAAATCTTATTAAATCGAATCGAAATTCACTACGAAGTATGGAAATCGTAATCAATTCTTTATTCATATAGTAATCTTCACTAGAATAACTTTAATTCGTAGATTTTTCAAAGAATTATGTATGTACTTACAAACTTATGTTGGAAAGAATAGCAAATTTCGAACAGCTGATTGTTGAAGGCAACAAATGAAAACTTGTTATTTAACGCTTAATGCTAAAATATCAAAACTTCTTATACAAAAGTTGTAATCATTTTTTATATTTTCAATGTTCAGTGTTGGACTAAACCTGTTGACGTGTTCCTTTCCAGGTAAAACAAAAATCGAATTACAAGTAAAATAAGCCCCAGCCAAAAATGCTTAACCAGAGGACTTTTCCTTTCCTTTCCTGAAAATTAATTTGGTTGTGGAGGATCGTCCCATTGCCCGGGGGTCTCGCAAAAGGAACAGTTTCGATATGTTAAGTGCCTGTCAATCATCGCAGGAACCCCAAACGAGTTCGCTAAGCCGAGCGGGGGCGAGCGGCGAAATCAAAAGATTCCGCCCTTCGGCTGCACAAGGGCTACACTCCTGATGGCATAAAATATGTTTCGGAATGTTGACAAGATATTTTATATCTCCCTGGGCTGTCACCGTTGATTTGTGTTCGAGCCGAGGAGCACGAGAGCACGACCTGGAATTGCATTAACAAGGGGTTGTCGGAGTCGGAGTCGGAGCCGGAGTCGGTGCCGGAGTTGGTGCCGGAGTCGGAGCTGCCAACCTGTAACCTGTTAGCCGGGCTGCCGGGATCGGTTCTTTCTCCGCTCCTTTGAATTTGCACCTTCCTTCCACCCACGTCAGGACACGTATTCAGTTGGCGTGTCATCCCGAAAGTGTTGGATTACACTCGGGTGGAACCGCCAAAATCCGCTCTGAGGCCACGTCGTACTTTTGACTACTCGCACTAACGAAAGTCGGCACCAGCGGATGCTGCGAGTGAGCGGACCGCCGCGCCGCCCGGGGGAAGGATGCTGAAAACTCACATATCTCATTCGGGCGGGGGAAGATTGATTTGTTGCCATCACTGATTGAAAGATTAAGCGATTTGGGTCCAGTGGCAGGTATTAATGAGCGGAGTCGTTTCCACTGCTTGGCTCGAAGGTCCGCAGCCGACCTCTACCAGTCCCAGCCCACGGCCGCCCCATCCCGAGGATGTGCATTGAGAAATTGTCGATTCCAATTGTTTTCTTAAACACTTCCTCTAGGCGGCCCTCCCCCGCCGTCGCCCCCGCCAAGGAGCCGGGTGCCCGGTTCGGCGGTGGCGGCGGTGGCGGCGGGACGCAATTGATTCGGTCATCTCATTAATTTTACGTTATCTCTGCTTCCACATAATGAAATCAATTTTTCCCCGTCTTTGGACACAGGAACGGAAAATATATCTGGCGTAAGGAGCGATTCGTGCCGTGATGTGCTCGCCGGGGCCCCATTGGCTCGGTCGAGCGAGCCCCGGCCTCGTGTTTTGCAAGCAATCGCTCTTAAGGGATTGCCCTCGCCAATATCTTTATCGAGGAATTTAGTGTAATGCTAATAAATTTTTTTTCCTCTTCATTTGACGGACATTCCACTGATCACTGGCACGATACTGGAAATGGTGAAATTATGGGGGCGGGGGATTGACAGCCGGGATTTGCCCACTGGCAGTGACGAAGCGCTCCAGGGCCCCAAATTCCGCTGCCAGTAAGTCCGGGCAAATCGCGAAGGATATTATACTATTAGGATTAGGATTAACTTGCCAGGCCCAGGAAGGTCACAATTACAAAATGCGTCCGTAAATTATGGGGGGATTCCGGTCTAGGGGGCCGATTTTTCAGATATCTTCACTATTTTTTCACGCTTACCTATTTACGTTCATTTATAAGTACCAGGGCTTCTAATACATATAATAAATAGTATAGATGTATGTATGGAAATACATCAGAATTATCTTTGATACCAATTATAATTTTTATTTTTATTTGATAGGTATAAAATGTTATAATTCGCTTCTTTTTTCCGGTTTTTTCTAAAGTGAAACCTTGGTACAAACTGTAATTAAAAGTTACTCAGAATTAGAACAGTGTCATTTCTTTAGAAAATAATTTCATATTAGGTCTGTTTAATGACCAGACAATAGACCAGGGCAGAACAGAGCAGCTCAGCTCAGAAAAACTGTCAGAGCAAAATATGTAGATCAGAAAGGAGCAGGCTTGCTCATTGAACAGCACTTTGAATTTTTCGGAGCTGCTAAATATGAAATAAAGTCTCATTTGTTCAAAATTATATGGCGTGGACAAAAATTTGGTACTATAGTAAGTACAATATTCAAAGTTTTTATCGCCCTAGTAATCCATTGCTTATAAAAATAGTAAAAATAAATTACTTTATTTAAATATTCCCATTTGTCACTTTGTCAGTTTGACAAATTTTTCTTTTGCTCCAAAAGTTGATCCTACTAGCAAGTTGGCGCAGGAAATCTTGCACCAAAATAATCCAGATTACTTTGGAGCACACTCATTGAACACAAGCTATCTCAGTTTAGAGCAGCTTTGAGTGTTATTGAACACATTTCTTGCTCATTTCTGCTCTAGATTAATCTAGAGCAAGTCATTAAACACACCTATTTTTGATTTGTGTGAAAACATTTTCCTCATATCAGTACGAATAATAGCAGTCTAAAGTGAAAGTCTCTTCTGATTAAATTCCGCCGGTAGCGAAGCCATCACGAAAACTATAAGATTTTAAGTCCAGTATATTTTTATTCATTTTTATTCATTTAAATATTGTTAATAGTTTTCTTTTAAATCTTTCTCTGTTATTATTTTGTGATTTCGGCCGGAAAATCTCGCCTCAATGAAATTTCCTGGATTAATTACGGCACCCGTTTTTATCATGGAAGTATTTCTAGAAACTCAGTTTACCCACTTCATGAAAAATCATGCCTTGTAAATATAAAAGAAGGGTCGGAACACGGCAATATGCAAATTACAACTCAGAAACTTTGGAAAAGTGTCTAAATGATGTCAGAAGAAAGTCTTTAACGCAGCATGCTGCAGCTGGTCTAAATAAAAGTTTATAATTAAAAACAAATTGTCATCTTTGACCTTAAAAAGTTGTTATGTTATTATGAAGTTTCCTCTGTCAATTAAATATGATTTTTTATTGTAAATGAGCTTAACTATGAAATAAATATTTTTGTTTTTTTTTTTGCCGAATAGATCCAAGATCAATTTGAAATGTTTACTGGTAAATATAATGAAAATTGTATTCCTACTCAAAAAAAAAAAAAAAAACAACTATGTTACAGCGAAAAATCGTAAAACTTACATACGAAGTTAATGAATCAAAGTAAATTAATTACCCAACAAACAATATTTTTCTTATAAAGCTCTTCAAGCGTTCTATGAGAATTAAAATAGGCTTTAACTAAGGCAATTACTTTAAAAAATTACTCCTTAAAACTTCTTGAAGAGCCTTACTAGCTAAGAGCTGGCGTATGAAATTAACCTGATAAAGCGTTAATAGCTTTCGTAAAGAGCTCTTCAAAGCACTAAGAAGAATTCTTTAAAAGCAGGTATAAGTATTAATATCTATATAGGATTATTTATATGAGAAACTTCAAATAGGATTGTGTGTTTAACTCTTCATCTTTAATATATATTCTTGTCATATACACAGTTAGATCTTCTTGTAAAAATCTGTAAGAAGACTTTATGAAAATTTAGGCAATAATTTATCTTAAACATGTTTGTATTTTCACATAATGAATAAAATCATAATTTCGATTAGGCAATGGTGATATTACCGCGGAAAAAATTATATTGATGAAATGTGGTCTGATATTTCCAAAAAATACTCATCGCCATCAAAATTTTGCAAATTAATCAACATGATATGGATGACAAAAAATTTTTTTTAAATTAAATTCCTTAAATGAAACAAAAATTGGCCCAAAATAGTGTTATTGCTACATAATACTTATAAATTAAATATAGAACATTTTGAAATATCACACTAAATATTTTATTTTCAAATCTAATTGATAACGAATGCATTTGCCCTTTCTGAATTTTTTTTCAACGACAACTAAAAATGGCCGGTTGTCGTTGTCTTTTTAAAAGTGTTTTTAAGAATACTTTACGAATTTTCTCGTGTAAATTGCTGTTATTAGAGAAATAAAAGAGCACGTTTTTATTAAAGCATTTTTTAAGACTACTATAATAAACAATTCTTCTTTCTTACCTTTATTCGACACTTATAAGAACTTACTGCAGTAATGTTATTCTTTAAAACCATTACCAAACAGTACTATTCAGACTAACTGCAAGGTATTTCTGACTAAAGTTATAATAACAAGCGCGGTTGTTATACAATAGATTAACATTTTACTTTCTGTGCAAAAATGACTAAATGGGATGAAATGTCAGATTGCTTTTTAAGGAAATTGCAAAAAGGTAAGTATAGTTCTTATAAAGTTCTTATTTAAACTTAATATGAAGTCATTAACTTTTAAAACTTTTACACAGGATCTAGACCAGCTTTAATTCGTATAATGATCTTATAAGATTGTAAACCACAGATTCCAAACACTTGTTTTTAAAAAGCTTTAAGTTAAAGTCTTAAAAGAATTTGTTCAGATTTTTCTTATAATAGCCTAACATAAAACCATTATAAGGCAGTAATCAGAATAAGATGTCTTTTGAAAAGTCTATTTTTACTTTTAAGAGTTTCTACCAAGGGTAGATTCTCTACGAATGCCTTTAAAAGTAATATAAGTGCAACTTCTTAAAGAAACAAAATATAAATCCGCTATTAGAAATTAATTTTACGAAAATTTCTTATAAACCTTTTAAACGCAATATTTCTTTCTGAAAAACCTATTAAGAGCTTTAGAAGTCCATTTAAAATTTGTCTAGGAATATACTCTTACAAATTGTTAGTTGGGTAGTGCGGTAGGTACTTATTTTAAAAACGTTTAAATTCACATATACATCTATTCGAAAACAGTTTAATTTAATTTGAAAATGTGTTTCATTTAACTCAAACATGCTATATTTACATCTAAATATAGAATGTTGCTGCGTCATTCAAAAATTAAATTTCTACGTCATAATTTGTTGCGCGTGTGTCTAAAATCTGCTTCTACTTTCTTTCATATGAGCATCTGAGGCATAATTTTATTTTTTATATGAAGTATGGTTATGCAGGAAGTGAAATTAATCCCCGTCTCCCCGGAAAGGAGTGATTTTAATATTTATGCGTAAAAGCCATGACCCGCTAACAGCGCCGAGATTTAAGAGCAATTTTAATTTTCGTAACAAGTTAATTATGCCCTAAAATCGAGGGTGGGCCTGGTCCCTCCTCTCCCTGGACGAATTAAAAAGTTTTCGCAGCTGCTAAGTTCTGTAACGCAATCAACTTCAAAGAGGCACTTCGGCCACTCAAAAGTTCAATTTCGCAGCACGCAACAGTTTTCTCAGCTTTTCCGCGAAGAGGAGCGTCCCATTGATTTTTGAGCGCTCTAATTCCACAGGTCCCGTCACCGACAGCCGCAGATCCCAGTGTCTTTCGAGGACTGTGAAAATTTGACGTTCATTTCCACGAGCCTTTGAAAATTTGTCCCATTAAGCGGGTAGTCGGAGGCGATGATTAAAGAGCCGAGGGAGCGGCGAAATGTCATCTAAATGGCGTCCGACTTTCACCTCCTTTCGGGCAATAATTTTCGTTAAATCACGAATCATTTTTCTTGGAGCCCTGCCCGCAAGGAGGGGTGGGGTGGGCTGTGACATGACAGCCCTGCTTCTTGGCGGCGTCGCGCCCCACCAGCGTCGTTGTCCGCCACTTTAAATTAAATCACACAATAAAGTCATAAATTTGTTCCTGCAGATTTAGAACTAAGTGAATTCCGCCCTTCCGCGAGGCAGTGGCGTCGCTGCGGGGGGGCTGGAGAAGGTGACTGCAGTCATTTCACGGGGACGCGGACGTGACGCGCGACGACGAAGTGGCGAAAAATTGTGGCACTCTGTCCGCGCGTGGGACGGCCAAAGTACGGGGATATTTACAACTGGCGGGCAGTAACCATACATCAGCGTGACGTTAACGACACCTCGCCGCGGAGCCCCTGCCTCCGTCTCCGCCGTCACAGGGGGACGGGGCTGTTCAGAAATTAATAAGGAAGCCGCCGGGCTCAGCCCAGCGCAGTTGAAACGCACCCAAAGTGCACCTCGGCCGCCGGGTCATGTCTGCGTGCCATAAAACGACCGAACACGACAAGTGCATAATCGTGAGAGAGGCTCGCCCGGAGCCGGACAAAACCACCAGAAATTATTGCCGAAAGTAACGATCCTTGACGACCACGACGCCGCCGGCACGCTTTACAACCGAAACAGCTTTTGACGACATCGCATAAAGTTTTAAGTCGGTCCGGCAGATAACTAGGGCCCGCCCCGGCCGAGGAATGGGACGCGCCGGGTCAGCAGGACCCAAGCCCGGCTGCAGACGTTCCACTGCAGCAGCCGCATTTTAAATCTCCAGAGTAGTTGGAGAATAATAATAAATTTTTGTGTGTAATTGCAGGGCTGGTGCGTTCCGTTTTGTGTCCTCGTCCTTCCTGGCTGCCTGGGATCTATTTATCCAGGACTGATTCCCACTGGCTGAACAAACAGGTCGGCTCCTCGTCGGGGATTTCTGTCCAGAAGTTGCCGGTTTAATTCGCAATATCCTTTCTTTTGAGGTGATACATTTCATCGGCATATGTTTAAACTTTAAACTAATGGCGAAATTACTAAGATGAGATAAAATAACACTAGTCTAGTCACGAAATTATTATTTTTAAACTTTATTATCCTTTCCCGAGTAAAAATATTTATAATTTCAGTAATTTAATTTTATAATTTATCATTACAGTAGCCCCCGAAAGTGTAAACATTCCAAAAACCAAGTTCGTTCACATTTTCAAATAGTATTTTTAGAACAATAGTCATTAAAGTTTTCCATGCTTTTCTCATTATCTAAGTTATGGTGTCCATTGTTATAATCATCATTTTTGCGATAAAGGGCCGATCGTACGGATCGAGAAGAGCTTACGAAAGTCCTTTGTAGCTAAAAATTCCTTAATAAAGTTTCATAACTCTCATTATAAATCATCTCAGTAAACTTTTAATTCAATTAATTTTTTCGTTCAAAGTGGTTATAATAAATCGATTGAACGTCAAAGTATTCGATTGGATTTTTCTGATCGAATTATTTCAACACTTTGAACGCAAAAATTAATTGAAGTCAAAGGTTTATAAGAATTTTAGGAACTTTATTGAGGAATTTTTACCCACAAAGGGTTTTCGTAATTTTCGATTCGTATACGATCGATGCTTTGTGGCAGAAATGACAATAATCACAATGGACACCTATACTATGCATTATAAAAGAAAAGTACTGAATTAAATAACGATAAATTTATCCGAATTTTGCATAAGATAAAGACTTGAGGATACTTAGGTAGGTATTAGTTGCATGAAATTATAAGGGTATTCATGCAAATGCGTATTGACCTCGTATTCGCGTAAACCGCATCATAAGTTTACTATAGGTTCATAAATGAACTGTCAAAATTTATATGGAAAGTGTAATACACAAACCTCATAACTATGCGGCAATTTCGGTGTATAAACGATCTGATAAACTTACACAAACGTCAGAATATAGACGAAACAATTGATTTGTGCGATTTTTTGCTGATTTTTGCTGAAAAATGTCCAAGGTAGGTAAGTCGATTTAAAAAGTGGTGCGTTCATGAAATGCTGCGCGTAAATATAATTTATAAGCAAATACGCGATACATACATAAATTTATCTAGTTTCATGAATACCTTAATATAAAAATTAAAACATTGAAAACCATTAATAATCAAACAATCAAACCAAAACCATGCAAACAAGATGATTACATACATACATACTTCTTGTGAAAATTGAAGCGTTTGGAGTTATTGCAAAAAAAGTTTAATTTTGCACCTTAATTTTTGGTATTTTTCTCTTGTACTTTTAAATCCTATTTTTCTTTAAATTGTAAAATGAAAGAGAGTATTGAATATTAAGCAGTAAAGGACATTTTTCAATATTAATCTATCACTAATTGAGCTGATATAAAATGATTATTAATTCATATTAAAACTTAAATTAGCTGGTAAGTACCCGACTGTAAGTAGCCTCTCGAGAGAAATGAGGTAAATTTACGACCACTCAAGAAATCTTCATTGAGCTTTACTTCATTAAAAATATTATTATTAGGTATTATTGTCATCTCAATGTAAAAATATTTTAATGTAGTAGGTAAAATCCAGTTTACTTAGGTACTCAAAATTGTCTTATGGATGCAGCTTAAATGACCTTGACCTTAAAACTAAAAAAATTAATTCATCAATGAATTTTAATGAATGCAATTAAATTTTAATATTTTAAACCCGAATCTGTAATTAGTTTGTAAGTACGCAAAACATGTGTACATTGCATGGCAAAGTGAATCAATAATTGAATATTTGAAAAATCGATATTCACTTCAATTGGTAAATTTAATCAGGGCTGTAATAAGTGAATGTGGCCGATGAAAGCAACAGGTGGCCAAAAAATAAAATAAAATAAAATGTTTAGTTCATACATCTTCCGAAATGTATGAACGTGCCACGCCGGTGGAAAGTTGAATGAGGAATCACTTTCCTTCCTTGTAACTTCCTGAATGAATATAAATTCCTCAAGGAAGCGCTTCCACTTGGACGCTAAATTAAGGAGAGCCAAACTAGGAAACTTCTTAATTTCCTACTTTCTATGCTCTGCTCCTCCTTGCACTCATATTTCCCAGTGAAAAAATTTTCAAGCTCTGCCCCGGCACTCCGGCGAAAATGTAGCGCAAATAACGTGCTTCTTTTGCGGAGGAAAGTAGTCGGCAGCACATTCCGTCCGTTGTTTCTTGGAAAACATCCATTTTAACCAGAAGGAATTTTTCAAATTTTACCCTTTCGCCTGAGTAGAGATACCCGAACCACTCCGGCGAGATTATTGCACTTGTGCTTGTACTACAGGTTGTAGCCCCCCGCTCCATTCATTACCCGTGTAACTGGTGAGATTCGTGTTTATTCTCATCATAACTTTACCTGTCCAACTTAATTAGGAATTTCCAGAATTCGGAGGCGAAAGACCGGGTTTTTGCGTTCTCGCGACGCGGTGCAACTTTCTTCGTTCGCGCAATTTTTCGGAAAGTTAGGGTATTTCGTTCATTGCGGAGGGCGCAAACTTAGAAGACGATAAAATTGCTCCACTGAGACTTTACTCAGATTTACGAATTTTACGGGACAGGACGAGAAAACACTTAGCCAGGGTATTGCAACTCTAAATGCATCGTGTCGAGTTGGAATTTACGGCATAATTGTAAAAACGTTCTTTTTTTCTCGCGAAAATTTCATGCAACATTGTTGAAGAGCGTATTTTATATGTATAACATATAATATAATAAAACGAACTAATTCGATTGTATTTAAAAACCCTGTAGCTTGGACGATGAGTTGGTTAAATTATGATATTGTGTTTTATAGATACAATGAAAATGTATAAAGCAGTTTGATCCTATTAAAATATGTAGAAAAAGTTAATTTAATACAACGGTTGCTTTCATTTGTTTTTGCTTCATAAAACACGAGAATATTATAAATCATTAAAATACAATGAGTAGGTATCAATTTTTGGAGCAATTACATAGAAACAAAGATGCTTTCGTAGAATACAAAGTTTGTTCAGAAATTATTGTTATGAAAATGAAGCTCAAAATAAACGTATAAAACATTGGCTTATGTTTGCTTAAGTCTGTATTAAAAGTTTAGTTACATATTTGTATATAATCAATACTTATTTCGGATCATACTGAATCAATGCTTCTTCACAGTAAAATAAATGTATATCATTAAATGTTGGTAATTAACTGCCATCACTCAACATGTAAAATTACACTCCAAAAGTTTATTTAGTTTTTTTTTTTTGTAAAGAAAAATTGTCGACTTTAAGTTTGGATTCGAACCTGCGATCTTCGAATTGATGCTTCGCTGCTCATCTAAGTAATTGAGATGCCCGCGCCGATGCCTTTCAAGCGATTTTTGTTTTGACTAGTGGATCCGTGTGAAATTTCGCACATACCTACTTTTGCTCGTATCCATTAAAGTCGTTGGCCTCTGGTGTTGTTGTTTTTTTTATTTAAACTCAAATTTTAAACAAAAAGCGCATTTTAATGAGTATGCGATCGATCCTACACATATGTAAAATTATATTCGGGAATGCAATTTTCCATGTGCGTGTTTAAATTACAAAGAAGAACATGTAAAAATAAAATGCGTTTTAATATGTAGTTACCTACATGCTATAATAGTGGATTACAAATTTTTCAGGACTTTTTAAATGTTTCCCTTCAAAATTAAATGTTTTGATCGTTTTACACGCTTTCCTTTACTTTGACATGCGAAGCGTGTACTTTTTTATTGTAATATGGTTGTTGTAAAATTCAAATTATATTTTACTGTCTTGGTATTTGAAACATTTTACATGCAAAAAATGCAAAAGAGTCTAGGTGCACCTAAAGTGTAAAGTGTAGTCAACGACATGAATACGGCAGATTTAAGAGTTCAAATTTCGATACTCGTTTGCCACTTCATTCCCTTCTCCTGGCTGGGGGAAGCTGTTGCTTCCCTCACGGCATTCACGCCTCAATTCTTTCCATACTTGTCGCTGTTTTGTCCCTAAAAACCGGGAAGATATACCATTTTCATCCAGACAATATATATCCGGTAATCCTCCAGAGTATAATCCTCGATGTAACAAAAAGGTGGCATTAGCAGGGCACGAAAATTAAACGCGAGGAGAAAATGAAGTGAACGCTTTCGATGATTACAACTCACATAACACGGTGGCTCGTAAAAAGTTTAGATTGCCGGTGGACCGGGGGGACGTGGGGGTGCACGTCTATGGGATAAAGTCTAGATAAGTAAACAAAGAAGAAGAAATAAAATCCCGGGCAGGAGGTGTCTTCCCTCAGGAGCTGCAGTACTTTTTCCTTCGCTTGTTTTCACTCAGGTCTCGCTCAATCCACGGACGTGGTGAGGGGATAATAAAACACTTTCCTCGTGTTCCGAACTCAGTGTCGACGGTGATGTACTGTCTGAATAGTTTATGTAGAGGGCGCTCACTGCAGGGCAGAAGTGGTCATCGGGCCAAAAAAGCAATTACATGAACGTATGATTCTAACAGATGATTCTTTCATTTGCCCTTAATCAGAATTTTTTTATATAGAGAACACACAATCTTTGTATTAGAAAAAAAGGATTAATTAAACTACTCATATACCTATGTAGTTGGAAATTTTAACTCTCAAATTTTAAACGGAACATGAAAAAGCGGAAAGTGCTTGCTTTATGAAGAAAAGTAAACACACGTCTTAATAAGGCACGCTCTCTAGTTGGACGTTAAACTTATTATAAACTAAATTTAATTGCTTGATGAAACACAAAAAATTCGTTTATTTTTGACAAATATAACGCGTTTTAAAAAAGGGTACAAAATAAAATTTCTTTTTATTTAAAAGAAAAGGATTTAACATTATGGTTTCATATTGAGAAATAGTGACACAATTCATATAGTTAGTTTCAATAGTTTTAACAAAAATTAAATAGGCACTTAAATATTCAATGGTGAAAGAATTGTAGGAAATATAAAAAATGTTTAATATGATTCATATAAAGAAAGAGTACAGCGTCCTGTACACCTTGTGTATAGGTATACATGGTGGGCCATTTTAATCTATGCCCCTTAAAAATCTATTTTTTCATGGTTTTTCGTTGTTTGTATTTTGGCCTTATGACCTCTGAAGGTCAAAAAAATTACAATTACGGCTCTGAACGTAAAATTGTCTGCTCTTTCTAAATCAGGGGTCAAAAATAGGTGTTCTATTTTAAAAAACTCAACTTTACCTTGAAATAACCTTCAAGGTCAAATCAAGGTAAAACTAAAGATCAGTATTAAATGTTCCCCTCCAAACTCGATAACTTTTATTTGAACTTTTTTTGATTCGGAGCATTCCTTGCGAGATATTCAGCTGTATAGATTAAAATGGCCTACCTTGTGTATGTATACATATGTATGTGTGTAAATAAAATCGTAACTCACTTCATGTTTGTGCGCGCATCACGCACAACTACTGGAAATATCAATATAAAGTGCAGTTTGTTTAAATTTCTTTGTAGGAGACCAGTGATTTATTTAAGCTATATGATATGATCACAGAACTTCGCATAAGGATAGTAGATAGATAATAGTTATATTCTGGAAGAAGTCGTTCGCCTGCTACGCTCATGCAACTCTGAGTCAAAATTCAACGACCTTTGAAAAGTGTAATTTCAAAAATTTAAAGGAATTTCTAACTATTATTGATTTTAATTATTAATATCTGTTTCTCCCGGAAATGTAATGTTTTTCTTTCTGTATGTAAATTAAAAATATTGTCGACATTAGATATACAGTGTGCCTTGCAGACGAATTCGAAGCATATTGGAAAAATAACTCTTTAATTAGGTACTTGTTAATCGTCATAATACAAAATAAAAAAAGGTAAACATTAAGTTGACCAACCAAAACCCAAAAATGAATTTGTGTATATATGACTAGAGTATTAACAAATTAAAACTTGATATATAGTTATTTAATCAAATCGGAGTTTTCAAAATCATGACCATTCTCATATTTTAAACTGTTACCTTCACAGTTCCTATAAAGTCGATTTGATAACTTTTCGATTTATAATTTCTCAAGTAAAACACTCGCTTGTCAGAGTTTACAAGTTCAATTCAACTAATTGTAAGATATTTATCTAAAACTTATTACAGACATTCTATCAAAACCATTCTCAAACGTAATTTGTTTCATTTTTAAGAACAAATAAGGAGAACAAATTAATTAAAATGATCGGAGAAAAGTAAAAACATCTCAAAGGTTCTTGAAACTTTGTGTTGCGTATCGCTGCACGGTTTCGCATTGTTCTGGAAACATCTGAAAATTTCGTAAGATTGCAGGCATTGAACCGAACGAAGATTCCGTCATGCGATCTTTTCGATGAACACCCCCCGAGGGCTGGCAGTCCCTAGAGTCTAGAGTCTAGCGTCTAGAGCAGCCCGGTAATAAAACATTAATCCCGTTATTGCATTTTATTAAGCATTTTATTAAGATCGCAGGGCTCTTCGTCTTTCCAGTGCATTGGAGTGGCGCACTCGAGAAGAATTTAATCAAGAGGTTTCTCGCCACTGCACCACATGAAAGATGCACGGCTGCATCGCGGGGATGGGTCGGGATGCGCTGGGATGCGCCAGGAAGAACAATAAAAATACACTTGAACTTTTTAGTGCGCGGCTGAGAGCGGACGGGGTGAGTAAAACTCTCGTGTCGAAACAGCTTTTGTGAAACAATTTCACATAGCCGGGAAGACAATTGTCAGAAGATATCAGAGTTATAAATTTCGCGAATCTGCCCCCGGCACACGGATAAATTGCTGCAGGGGACGGCGCACCTAGATGCGGGCGAAACGCTTTACAACTCCTTGCGATTGCGAGGATAAGGAGAGCCTGTTGTTCCTCGGCACTAAAACACTTTATTGTTCGCCTAAAATCTTGTAGCGCCATACTTCTCCTTGTCGCATCCAGCTGCCCGCCGCCCGCCTTCCGCCCGCCCGCGCGCATTGTTCGCAACTCAGAAAACTTTAATAACGTTTTACAATTTTTGCATACCCGGCGCAGCCTTGGAGCTTTTTGTCTGGTTTTATGCACATTTCGCCATTGTTCCCGGGGCTCCACGGCCCGAGCGTGTGCTGTGCAACATGCCCGGACAATGCAGCGCTCGGATGAAAGCCAGCAGTTCTTGCGTTCCACGCAGCGACACAGTAATTAGTGAAAGTAGGTTGGTGGCACAAGATGCTGCAGATTGCGTCTTTGCAGACGGTTCTACTTAGCGCAACAATTCTTTGAGACGACGTGCAATCCAATAAGGGCGGAGTACCTCTTTTGCCCCCACTCGAAGGACCCTGGGAACTGCTACCCCTGGAAAAACCCCAATCTCAATTTCCAAACGCAATGTGTGACTGTGCTTTTTTCCGTCTAAAACACCAATCCAAATAATTTCACGATCTAATAATTACTTTTTGCTATACTTAAGGTATAAGATAAGAACGCATATTCAGGCGAAGAATTCAAATAACAGTAGGCTGTACCTACCAAACAAATATAATAATAATAATATAATAATTTAATAATAAAGATTTCTCTTCGGTTATATTTCACACATCGAATTTTAACCACGCGAATATAAATACTGGCGATCGGTCCCCACGATCGCGGCGTCTGTGGCAAGAACACCAAGCCGTAACTACACTGAAGAGATCGGCTTCTTGGTGTTCTGGATCGAAAAGCCTGCATTTTTTGAGCTCATCCGCCTCAGAAGGTCTCGACGGACGCACAACCATCGCCTTAAAAATTTGCGTGAAGTGAAATCCTGTAACAATAATTTTTGAAATTCAATAACAACCTTTAGCTTATCACTAATGTGGAGGATTCGGCATTTTAATATTTTTAACTTAACAGGAGCTGTTATCGGTCGCCTACTTTGCAAGCTGTTTGAATTTATTAAGATGATTATTTAGTCATAAAAGCTAAATGTTCTTACTAACCAATATACTGTCCTGAAGTATTCAATATTTGTATGGTATACAATTATACCATAATTTCTGATAATCCTCTAATTTTCAATACTTCCTCCAAAAATAGCAGCTTTATATTAAAAAGAATTGTGCAGTTTAATTAACTACGAGCTCACTAACTATAATAAACAGTATGGCTAAATTTCGGAGACCAACTGGGAAAACAATATTATGAATGCAAAATAAATTTTTTCTTTCTTTTAAATAGAAATGCATCGTTAAGTTTCCACTGAGCCCCCGATGAGTTTAATGCAAACTCGTCGACGTTGCAGGAACACCTCCACTGTAGTGTGAACTAGATTCTGTTCCAAATTAGTCCATTCTTTTAGAAGTGCCCGCTTGAGGACGTTCTCCTCAACCTGCTCCTCTTCCCCCAGAATACACCAGGTGAAATAGTCCATTGGATTTAAGTCCGGAATTTTGAGCAATTTCACGATCTTCGAAACTTCGTTATCCACATTGAACAACTGAATAATAGCACTACTGAATAACTAATGAGCGAACCCAATACTATTTGGAATTCGGAGATATAAAATGAATACTAATATCGCCGAGAATTACCAATATAGCACCTTCATCACCTTAAAAGAAAAAATAGATTACTTTCTCGGCACCCTGCCAACACTAGGTCTCAGATTTTAAAGAACTAGGATTCTAACCACTATAAACACATTTTTCAAATTCATGTATTGATTTATTAAATATTAAATTATATAAAAGGCTATGATTTAAAGGGGCGGTAGTAATTACATATACAGTTTCGGTCAGTGTGAAAATCTAAATTGTATGTTCAGCATGATTTATAAATGATTTTCTTTATCATCCTTATACCTATATAAAACGATTTAAAAAGATAATATACATATGTATGTGTATTGATGAGCATATTTTTTATAGTAACGCATAGTCGTTTGTAGAAACGATTTGCTATTATTTTTATGCGGTGATAGTTAAGTTTTTCCCCTGAAATGCTATTTAGCACCATATTTCTTCGACTCTTCGGGAATTCCTTCTGTTTGAGTCATATTAATGTTATTTTTATCCAGAAGTCCCACCGAAGGGGTCGGGTCGACTGAAAAACGAAAACAGCCGCCAGCAGAAGGAGAGCCCTTCTTGAGGGCTTCAAGCTCGATTACTCAAAAGTGTTTAATTTGTCACCGAACGGGCCGTGGCATTAAGGGATTTTGGAAGGAAACAGTCGCTCTAAAAAAAATGCGCAGGACACTTTTCAATGTGTTCTTATCGCTCAGAAATTAGAGTGCCGCAAAAAAGGGGCTTGGGGTTCCGCTGAAGCACTTCCTGGCCGTCCGTCGTCCGGGGCCCGGCCTCCATTAGGCGAAATCAATATTCGATTCAGGAAGGAGAGGCTTTGAGGAGCTGCCACCATGAGTTGGATAACAACAAAAGATTTGGCGGGTAATAAATTATTGTCCTCAAAATTCAATTACCAGCGATTTTTTGCCGTGAAAAATTACTTTTATTAGATTTGTGCGCGCAATAAATTAACCCCGTTCGCTTATTGCGAATTTATCGTCGGGTGCTGCCTGCTTTTTCCGCCGAACGGAGGAATTGTTGGGCCCCATTGATAAATTATGCGCGAGGCCGCCACGAACGACAACTGAGCCGGAAGACGAAGTGCAGTCAGTTAGAAGAAACGTCTGCTTCGTGTGTTCCGGGGGGCCCCACTGCTGTCCCGGAAAGCGACCTCGAGAAATCCACCGGAATTGGCGCAGTCCGGCGACTCCTGGGGACAGGGGGCAGTTTTCAATTAACGGACATCTGCTTGCCACGTGAAGTGCATAATTCACCGGGGCCCCACCGAAAAAGAGCCCCCGCCGAAATGGTCGGCAAGACAAACCTTTGTACTAGTGAAGTAGACCGATGCATTTCAAATCGATAGTACACCACCAGCATTAATCGTATTCCATTCGCTGATCCTCTTAATTGGATTTCAAAATTTTAAAGGAAAATATTGACAGATGATTTAATTAATTTTTTAGCCGGAGCCCCGTAAATGCGGCTGTGGTTGGTCGGGACTCGGTGCGTACGTCCACCGTCGGTGCAACAGACTGACGAACACTGACCAGTCGGCTCCAGATCTTCTATTTGCCCGAGCCCCGAGTTCCGAATCTAATGCTCATTTTAATTATAAATCACATTTGCATTGGGCACTGGATCTAGACCCGTCCGGTTCCAGCGAACACGCCCCTCGCGGAGACGGCGGCGCGGGTCCGCTAAAATGATGTCCAGGTGAGCGTGAAATTTAACAGAAACATCAATAAATTTAATTGGATTTAATCAAATTTGTCAATTCAACATTTAATTATTTAAAGTCAATCGTTTGTGGTCCAATTGCAGATTACATGTGTAAATTGCTCGGGGCAGAGTATTCAGTGGGGCGGGCGCCGGGCCGGCTCACCTGCGGAGACGTGGACGTTGCCCGGTGCCCGGTGCCCGGTGCCGGGTCCCTCCAAATGCGTTTAATTTACTATACACAGGTGAGCGCAATTTGCACAAGTCATGTCCCGGAGTTTGCGGCGGTCCGCTGAACATTCGATAATCGACGGGTCGTCTCCGCCGCAGGGAGGGGCCCACTGCATTTGGGCCTGATTGGAAAACAAAGCAAATGTTTACCCGTCATAAATGGGAAAAAACCGGGCACGAAGATATTTCTCCGATTAGTGAGGACCGCGCAGTGCCAGCCTCGCCCGAAACTCTGTTTACCCATGCAATTCCGGCCGGACTGCAATCAAATTGTCAACTCGAACTCGCTAATTGATTTGCTCAAATATTGGCTGATTAAAAATTCCGAATTGGCCAGTCGGTCGCTGGGGCGGTCCTGGCCCAAAACGGAAAAGACGGCCCTATCCCAGTGCACTGTTGACTCGGCCCTTTATTTTATTCAAAAGTAATTGGAGGTCGTGTCTTTACTTTTTTAATAAATTCCCTGTCAAATTTCCACCACCGAATTTGTCCGATTTTATCATCAGGTAAACTGTATACTGGGCGAGTCTATTTGAACTTTTCGAATCAAATGGAAATTGCATGTTTTATGCATCGAAACGATTCGAAATTTAGAATATGTGAATCTGTTACTTTACAAAGTATTTTAAGAGGGTACTCAATTAAGTGTATTTGAAATTTAACATTTTTTGAGCTCTTTTTAAAATTTGAAGTCAACAGCGATGAATTTCTTAAAGTAAAAACAAGTAGCTATTATTTAATTAGATGTTCTTGTTTTTCAAAAAGTAAATAACCATACAAAAATAAAATTTAATCTACATAGTATATAGTACCATGCTTGATATAATAAGACACAAGGTTTAGAGTTTTCGAAAAATTGAAAATTTATATATATAGTCCCATTAAATATTGAAGAAAAACAAAATGATATCAAATAACCTTGGCACCGTTGTGAATTCCTCCAAATCGATAATGTCTCTGGAACGACATGGGGTTTGCTTTTCACCTGTTTTCAAAATTAACACTATGGCACTTCTCCCCCGGCTTATTCTCAGTTAATTTTGTTAGCCTTCAGTAATATAACTCAAAGCTAGCTAATCTCCGAAATTGTGTCCCCTAGCCCACATTTAACATAGGCCCGCCCCATAATATGTGCCTTTTCGCCAAGATTTAACAATTCCTCCTGAAGACGTTTCCATAATGAATTTATTTTGCGTTTCCAAAATTATTAAAGCAGGAAAAGCCTCGACTGGCACCGAACGAGCCCACGCAGCAATTCCCCAGTCAGCAGGTCCCAGCAATCTCGAGGCAAAGCCGTTTAATGAAATTTTTAACTCCCTTTACGGCTGCGAAACAGCTCCATCTTAAGATCGGATGAAGCTGGATCTTTCATATCAGATTAAATATGTAATTCGTTTCCCCGGCGCTCTTCGAAAACTTTCTGCCTTGATGCTAAGTTCATCTAAGCCCAAACACCCATGAAAGCCTATTAAATTGCCAAGTTAACTTTACAAAATCTTCGAGGGCGGCATGGCAGTGGCGGGCGCGGACTGGCAGATTGAGCACAATCAACTGGTTGCTGTAAGCCTCCCGGCGGCGGGCGTCCCGGCACACTACACACGAGCCCCCTGCCGGGTTCAAAGTCCATTAGCCCCCTCCGTTCTTTATATTCAGGTCAACATTTTTCAATTGATTTGGTAGGGTCAAATGGAAACAAGTCCTTCAACCGAAAACTCGGTCCCACAGTTGAATGGGCCAAGCAGCAAATTACGTACCCACTTGACGGCGGGTCGTAAGCCAACACGCAAGTGTATGTGGACGCAAGGTTGACAACTTTCCACCAGGACCAGGACCAGGACCGGGATTGGGCCGAGGCGCCCACTTCCTGGTAAAATCCGGGCGACCACCCGCCCCCGCAAACTCAAGGAGTCTTTTTTTTTTCCTTCTGAAATCAATCAACAAAAAACACACAAGAGCGCAGCCCGCCCTGCCCGCCGATTTGCCGAGTCCTTTAATCCTGGGAATCTAATTTCTTATTGACATTTAAAGTTGACAGAATTTTCCTTTTATGTAAACACAAGACGCTCCGAGTGCACATGGGTCGTCGTCGAAAATTGCGGGTCACTTCGGGGGATTTCTGAAAGGTTTCCTGTGTGTGTACACGCAGGTTGACAAAGTTCGGCTGCCCTTCCCTATACCGCCTACCTTCTCCCCTCCCCATCTTACCCCTGGTAGCTTAATTCCTGCCGGAGACATAGCTTGAGTCAAGTCGGCCCTATGCCTCCCCCTCCCCTTTCCCTTTTCGACGGCAGTCACCCTACAACAGTCCCCGACTTGTTGCCTTTAGTTTTCTAAACTCAAATATTCCCGAGGCCGTAAGGGCTAAAGGGGAGGGGGAGGGGAGCAAGAAGTGAGGGATGTCCCTGTCAAAAAATTGTCGAGTTCCAGAATATTAAGACGATGGTGAGGGAGGGGTGGGGGAGATGATGGGGGCGGTACGGGTCTGCGGAACAGGTGGCATCGAGAGGTAAAATTAAAGGCAAAGTTTGAGTTGAGACGTTGATGGAGAGTTAGCGCAAAAGCTTGCGACTGACAACTCCCAGACAAAGTCGCATGCCACTTTTTGAAGACGGTAGACAATTGTTTAGACGTTAACGCTAAAGAAGAACTGACGTCCTCCACTTCCTCGTGCCGCTGCACAAAAGAGTCGAGCATGCTATCTTTTCTATCTTTCCCGCCTTCCGTAGAAGGTTCCCTAGAAGGGAAAAGGGAATCGCGAGGCTGAAGGCGGAAGGGACGTTGTAGGGCCTTAAAAATTCCTGTCGCGGAGGGTACACCTCGTCTTCGCCACTTGTTACATAACTTGGATAAAAAGTTTTCAGGATGTCTCCGGTAGGACACATATGGGGAATGGGGGAGGGCAAAATGAAATTCTTAAGCATTTTGCATTGCTTCTAAGAGTTAGCCAAGCTTGTCTTACGCCCGTAGAGCTTAATTACTTAACAATTCATCTAGAAGGGTAGGGATGGGGATAAGCAGGGAAACTGGCTCCAGGGGACTCGGGTATATCTCCTCAGAGCTTTTAAGGGCACCGTTTGGACACTTTTTGCTAATTTCAACGAATTTGTGAATTTCCAAGTGCGAAATTATCGCAACAAATCATCTTCCCTTTCAAGGAGCCCTGTCTCAGTAACGCTTTGTCTCTGTGAGGCACTTCCACCAAAGAAAAGGTAAAAGCCTTGAGGGGACGGCCTAACAAAACACAACCCTCCGTCCCTCAGCACCACTTTTTAGGATATTATCTCCGTTCCGGGAAAGGCTCAATAATCAAATCTCTCCAGCATGTTTTCTTCTGGGGCGAGCAAGATGGAACTGTCAACCCGAAGAAGATACTTTACCCCAAAGAAACTGTACTGGGTGTAGAGGTATCCGTTTTACGGGTCCTCTAACCCACCGCCAGACCAGTTAATTTTTGATGCAGGGCACATAACTTGTTTAAATAGGCCCCTCGTGATTGAGATCATCACAGCGATAATATTCCTCTCCTGGAGCAGCGTTATCCCGCAACTTTCGATTTGATGATGCCATCGCCTAGGGCTCATGCTAGCAAAGATAAATGACGAATTACTGGGGAATGTACAACATTCATAAATTCGCCCAAGGAGAGGAACCTACGTGAAACAGCCCCACATCACATGCTGGCGCGCTCTTTTGTTACGACTTTTTCCATTGCGAAGATTTGGGCGGGCTCAGATTATGCGCCCTTTCCACCACCCGCCCCTCACCCGCCCGGAAAACATTGCCCGCAGTGGCAACTTACAGGGAAACATTAGAGCGAAATAAAAAAATCGTAAAAAATAAAAGGAATACGTTAATTCACGCTTAAGTCTTTTATTACTGGCAGTTGGCTACGAATTAATTAAGAGAGGGGACAGTTACCCATCCGGGGGGGGGGGGGGGGGGGGGGGCGGAGGAAGCCAGCAATTTCCGCGTTATTTGCAAGCCTTCTTAATTGTTGTTTTCGGTGGGTGGGTGGACATTTGTTACAATCATGTTGTACATGAACACAGCCATCCCAGATTCATTTGCTGCAAACGCTTTAGAAACTTAATTGCATATTCGTACAATGTTCGAATGAAAATGTAACTCCCTCAAACATTCTAGGTATGGCGAAAAATATAAAAAAAAACGATCCATTGTTTTTAAAAGAGGTATAGAATTTTAATAGTTTACTAGAACCTCTATAAAAAGAATCATAAAAACCACTGGATCCACTTTATGTATTTTAATAACTCCTTCATCGACTTTATATTTTGAAAGAAGGATATTATGTTAGGTACTATTAAATTCATATAAAATACTTAGACGGAAATCTCTCTGCTTTTTTTTTCGAAGAAACACCTTTTAAGGTTTTTAAGGTTTCGTTAATTTCATTTAATGGTTTAAAATTCAAACTTTCATTGAGATGAAGATACCATAACAAACCATTTTTTTTCATTTTTCAATAGGTCAACATTTCCTCTAGGCACATATTAATGTAACGTTTATTTGATTTTTAGTAACTCCCGTATGACTGGTTCAATCTACGAATTCAAAATGGTGAGTTTCAATACGATGAGTATAAACATTTTTAACTAAAAATGTTCAACTTTAGGCGATTTTAAAATAAATGGGACTGGGTTGTTTTTTTGTTATTCTCCCAACTTGCTCATTTAAAAATAGATCGAGCTTAAATATTAATGTTTTGAAACGAAGATAAACTATCTATTTAACATAACTATATTTAGATGAGATTTTCATCTTTAAATTAGTTCTTAATTATAACATTACGCTTTTAAATCTGCTTTTATTTTCCTTCTATTAGATATTTCAGAAGTATATTTTTACATATATTTCTTCTTCACTGTTGTTATTAAATGTTCTTAAAATACTCCATTCATATGATTATTAGTAAGTCATATTTTTAACATTGGTTTTCTTTTCATATCATGTGGTTTTCGATTGAGGCTTTGTAAAACTCATATAAGATCCGCGATCTTCTACGTTAATTATAATTTTTATGAATTCCAACCTTATTTTTATATGTATACCTATCTAGTCTAAACGGTAATGTCTATGTTTACCATTGTAAGAATTGACGAAATCAATATTATGCATAATATTCCAAGAAGTTTTGTAAGATTTTTATCTAAAAAAAGCAAAGAATGCTCTGTAAAAACTAAAAATTATATATTCGCTTTATTAGTTTAAGTGCAGTTTGTGAATTCGGTTTCTGGACTAAAAGAAACGTTTATCGCGCGAATTTGTCTTTACGCTTGATCGGTTTTTATTATACGAAAAACAAGCCAACCAAGGGCATTATTAACTTAACATTATGTTCCAGAAAATTGAAAATCTTTGTAAGTAGGTACTGCGCTGAACTGAATGAAATCGAGCACCTGCCGGGTCATAATAATGCAAAGATATCAAAAATAAGGCGCCCGGAAAATGTGCTTATTCACAAAAGGCGTGGAGGGGAGCAGTGGCTCCAAATCCACCGACTGGCCAGAGCATCATTTTTCATTCGGGGCAATTTCTGGGTGCCGGGCTTATAACAAAATGGCTGTTTCCTTCGCCCCCGGGGCCCCGATAGCCCGCCGGGACGCCAGGAGAGTGCAGCCAAGTGCACGGAGCACACCTCAGCTAATTTCCATATATAAAATGCGGACTTCTTCGACCGATTCAATATTCCGATGCGATCCGGTGCAACCTGAAGAGCTTTGATACTGCGTCGGCGGCGCGGGGTCGATTTCTATTACGCGAGCGGCCGCCAGTAATAGAGTCCAATAATTCGCCTTCATGCACAGGGAAAATCGTGGCCCATAAATCCTGCCGGAGCGAAATGTTTTCCTTTCTGGTGCAACCCGTTTCGCATTTTATTAGCATTTTGGGTTGCATTCGGAGTGTGTTTGCGGTTGATGTTCGGGCGGAACGGAAACATGCCAAAACCGGAATTGAAAGCAGCGAACAGCGCTGGGTGGCTCGGATGGACGCCCGGCCCGGCCGGGCCACCCCCGGCGGGTGGGGCAACAGAGCAGCTCTGTTGGCAGCAACAAAGCAAACATGATCTCGAGACACACAGACGCAAAAAAGTGCCGCACACAGTTCACGGTGCGGGCACCGGGGGGAAAAAAAATAACTAGAGAATTCAACTAACATCAGCAGCGGGCCGGGTTTGCCGGAACAGCGCCGGGGCCTCAACCCGCCGCACATACAATCGAATAAACGCAGGGAAGCCTCTTTTTATTTATTGGATTTGGTGCTTTTTTATTGCTGGCGCTGAATGGTTTTTTCTGCATCGCTAGAATCAGCCCCACCAAACCGGGCGCTTCCGGGAGGCGTGTGTCAGCCCCCTCAGCCCGGGCTCCATGCTAAACTGACGGAATTAGGCGATTCCGGATGGAGGGCGAAATCGTCGGCTGGAAACGGCTTAAAGCAAAACAGTGGAAAATATGAAATTATTCCGTGCCATGGTATTCCAGGCACATGACTCCACGCTGTCATGTTTATAAAATAACCAGAACACCAAAAATCGGTGAAACCGAAAGAATTTATCGTTTTCGTATGTAGATTAGGTTCCGCGGGGGAGGGACTGCGAACTATTCAGTTGCTGATTTCCCGCCCGTGGGGAGCGAAGCGCAGGATGCCCGCCCCCAGCCGCCAATCGCGGTGCCACCGCCCACTCCCCAACCGCGAACTCGCTGCCATTATGACAGCTAAATTATGTGAATTTATGACTTCGCCAGGGCGGGAAGACGCGCGTCCTCCTTTGCAGTGACATCAACAAGTGACCTTGTTGCTTGGTTGGTCACTTGAGTAATAAGACACGCGAATGTCCTCAGGTGCTGCTTTTTTTAGTAGCAAATACCATTAATTGAACTACACTATTATTTTACTGGTTATTTATTTCTTGTATAGTTCGGTTGAATATTATAAGATTTTCGATTTCTAAGTAAATATACAACCAAATAATTAATTAAAAGCCCGTTCATATCGCATGCATCAATCGTTTCCAGCTGGAAGCATTGTTTCATACCGACAAATATGCTTTGCTACATTTCAAATGGTATTATATTTCACGCACCGTACAGAACGATCCGGAATATTCGTCTTTACACTTAATTTGCTCTGACTAGAATACATTAGATCTGAACTATTAACTTTAGTTGGTTTCCTATAAGATATGTATGTAGTTCAAAATTTAGTGGAAAACGAATCACTAGAATTCTATTGTAATTAGGTATTTCCTACATTTCTAAATTGTGCTTTACCAATAAAGTTTATGTGAAATCTAGGAAAATTGATTGAGGTTATCTAGTGCTAAATTCTGGTTGGAAATTCAGTAAAATTCGCAAGAAATACATTACATATCGTATACAACTTATTTTGCATTGATATTTAGGTGAATGCTCAGAATTACATGAAACAAACTAAGGCAGCATTTAGTAGTGTTTACTGAGAACATTAAGAAGGTTGGTTAAATATAAGGATGCGCCTCCACTCCATAACAATTAATTGTTCTAGTTAAATATGCCCACGTGAACGCAATTTTATTTTATATAACCACTTATATACATTAGAAGATAAAGCCAACTAAAATTGTAGTCAATCTCAACATCTCATTTATATGTTACAAAGATCCGAAGAAATTTCTTAGAATTATTTTAATTAAGAATTAAATTTCATTTTGAAAAGTATTATTATGTATAATACAAAAATAACATTCATGTGTTTTAAAAGGTATATTTAATTAAAATAACTCATTTAAGAAAGTTAAATTTAACTATAAAAAAGTCTTAATGTGTTCGAGCTGCACCGGAACAGAATTTATGTAGCGGCTAACATGCAATGCTTTCTGGTGGATTCATTCATATTTTTGACATTAATTACCTTAATTTCATTATTAATTCCACCATAACATTCGTAACTCAAATGTTTAAAGAATTGAGCTTAATATAAGAAAGTTATTCTTAAATATATATGTATTTTCATTCATGAGAACATCTGAAAATTTGCTTGAAATTCATTCCGTGAACGCTACGAGCTGAAAATGGACGATGCAGGCCTTAATCAAAACCTACTAATTTAAATAGCAACGCCAAATGTTTTATTCATACAAACCTTTTAAATCTTAATCGTTACTAGTGCTCTGCTGATAACTCAGTATCAATTTTAAAATCTTAGTATAATTTTAATTTAATAATTTATTTTTCATAAAATGTTTTTCTTGTTTGACTTACTTTCCGAAAGTAAAATAGTGAAAAATGGTTTTGGAAATTTTTTTAAAAAAGTTCTTAATTGTTCCTTGTAAATAACTTAAATGGCGTAATAGTACGTATGTATTTAAATCTTTGAATATACAGTAAAGGAACGGCTATACCCTGTACGTGTAGGCTGTGTGAATAAAGCATCTCCAGCGGGGGACAGAAGTAGTTTTATTTTCGCTCCCCGGTTCTATTGTAGCTTCCATCAAGTCGGATCCCGAGGCTGTCCAAATACGAAATTGTAAAAGCATATTTTTATGACTTAGTATAATTAAACAATTTTTAAAGTACCTATTTAATCAATTTATATTGTTTATTAAAATGCACAATGTGCTTTTGTAAGAAAGAAAGTTATTTTGGGATTGAACATGGATGGCAATTTCTTTCTATTAATATTCCTTAAAAAAGTTCTTCCTCTCTTTTCATAAACCTAGTCAAGCTTTACTTTTGGACTAAAATAAAAAACAAATAAAGACCGTTTGGCTCACCTGCGAAAAGAATGATTTTTTTAAGGAAGTCGGTAATTAGAAACGCCACCTGTTAATGCTTCAGAGATTTTCGCTTTAGATAAATAATTAGAACTGCTCGAACGTGAAAATTGGCGTAAAGCATAATTGGTCCCGACACTGGGGGCTGCGGGCTGTCGGCAGCAAGCGCGGAGCCTTTCTCCGTAAAAATTTCTTGAGTGATCCATCAAAATCTAAGAACTTTCAGATTCATTGATTTATTCATGAGCTTACTGACACAAAATAAGCTGGTCGCTGGATGGATGAGGTCGCCGCCGCCGAACCCGCACCGCACTGTTCCAGGCGCCGTCGAGGTGTGCGGCAGGGGTTTGAATGGTATATGGGTTTTGCGATACGCCATACGCCACCCGAACCCACACCGAAACCCGCCAGAACCCGCCCGGGTGCCCTGGTACCTCGTCAGTGCGGCGGTGATACAGCGGATATCTGATGTGTGCATGAAAAATTACACTTTTTACATCCTATGCCTACAAGTCAGAGGAAATTGAGGAGAAATTGGCGAGTGCCGGCAACAATGAAGTCGCTGAATAACTTAGGAGCGCCAACAATGAGACGAGGAAATTCCCGGAATCACGATGCTGACTTGTCGATTGAGCATTACGTAACGACGGCTTATTATTATGGGCGGATGTGGCATTGTGTCCCTTAACTGACACATAATCAGCCCTGGGGCCCTGAACGCCAACCGGAGCCGCCAGCATTCCAACTCGAGCGGAACTCCTTTAATGTTTCGACTGACATTGCTCTTTGAGACTTCCTCAGCTGAGCAATTTCACTCTGTCCACAAAGTGGCAACATGTTAAGACACGGCGGCGATTCGGGGCTACACGAGCCTTAGCACTTCCAGGTGCCGTACTCAAGGAAACATGTCCTTTAACCTCAATAATCTTCCAAGGGTCAGTTCAGAAGTGGCTCCGGTCCGAAGAGCCTACTGGATTTCAATCACAAGCTGAACACAACTGTTTCAAGAATTATTATTAGGTATTATTATTAACAGATATTTCTTCATAGCATATAAATTGTTACCAAAACACCTGGATCTTTACAGAGTTAAGTATAAATAAATTTCGGAAAATTAGATCAATAGAGTAGGCATCATCTTTCAAGAATAATCTTTGTAAACATTGAATTGCTATAAGACAACAATTGTTGAAATATTAAAGCCTCTTAATACATTCCATTTTTATACGCTTCGTTCAATATTATTCATTATTATCATTGTTTTAATATTCCTCGTGGCAAAATATTCACGTTTTCCAAAAAAAAAAAAATTCAATATTATGACATTGTCCTTTGCGACTGGTATGACCCCTGAATTTTATTGATTTTGATATAATGTCACGGAAAGAAATTTGTCGGGAGTATCGCGTCGTTTCTGGCAATATCCCTGTATTTTCCGATGGATTTTGGGACAGTGCATTATTTTTAAAATTTAAGGACCAGCGTAAAATGTTGACATTATTTCCTGTAACTTTTTAGGAGATCCGTTGCTTTTTCAACATATGTTGGGGATTTTATAGCGAAAACGTTCGTAAATTGGTTGGGGATTTTTGCTATCCAAATTTTTTTCCGTGGTGTTTGAGATACAAGGAATCCTTAACCCCTAAAAAATATGACGAAGCAACAGAAAAAGTTTGTACCATTCTTCCAGCATATAATTCTAGAGAATATGTTTTGCTGAAAATGTCCGTAATCCCTGTTAGTATCATTAATTATGTAAGGAAATGTTGCATACAAGGTACACCAATTTTGTCTACAATTTACGTTATGTCTCCAAAAATTAGTAAATGTAATTGAAACCTTTCACAATTATTAACAACATTTTACGCAAATATCAGTAAAAATTTTCAGAGCCGCAGTGAAAAATTCAACGTTGAAGAAAATAAACGTATCCTCACCAAATATTTACGAAATATCTGTCATATTATAAGCTAAAGTTTCTAAAAATATTGCAACAACTTAGCATAAATTTGTAAAAATACTTCTTTAAACGTTCCTTACTGCACTCCAACATTTTATGTAAAATCAGCGAAATTATTATAAGGCAGATTTATATAAATTTATTAGTTAAATTGCAAATTTAACATAAAAATTCAGCGTTCAATGTTGCATGGTATTAGAAAAAAATACACTGTAGCAAATAAATAGATGGCAGATAGACGGATAGATATCGTGGTAACTGCTTAAGGGTTCAATTTATCCAGTTTTGGTACAACTACAACTTGCATGCATAATTTTTTTGATAAAATTCATCTTTCCGGCAGTTCGAAAACTTCATCCTTTCAGAATATCAAAGTTACCTTTATATACAATAGTTATAACGACCCATTCTAATATGACTTTCCTTAAAAGAACAGATATTTAAGTTAAATATTTCTATGAATTGAGTTTTAACTTTTAGTTTTCTATTTATGAGAATATATTTTATATGATTTGGATTTATATTTCGCATCAAACTTTAGGATAATCGCTTAATGGTTCGCGGATTGAAGTCAAAACACATAAAGCGTCTGTGAATAATGAATTCGAGAATTTAGCTGACTGTCTGCTGGAAGCGCCATAAATGCTGGTATCAAGGTAAGCCATCGCAACTGAAACCTCGCAATAAAAATTGCTGGCTTATCCGAAAAGGAGGTTACAGTGGTGAAAAACTTGAGAAGTACTCAGGAAAAGACTGCGAACGTCATCTCTGCACGAGCGCCAACGAAGCGCGTGGTCTAGCCGAACATTGAATCATATTTCTTACACCCCAGAGGATTCCTCAAGTACGTATCCGAGGAATCTGCGGTAAGATGCAGTCGAAAGTCAAAGAGAGAAGAATTTGCAAGATCCGATGTGAGTGGCATTCATTTTCGCAATTTGCCAGCTTCCTAAGGACCACTCAAGGTCCTCCCCGGCTCCGTGCGGGCGTTTGGATGCGCAAAGGCTGGAAGCTGGACGAATCAGAGAGAAGATATGGAATTAAAAGTTAGTCTTGCAGCCCATTAAAAATTCAAATTGAATCTGATTACGGGACTTGAGCGGCCGCAGAACGGCAAGGGATCAATTAATTATTTTATCAGCTCCCATAGCAGAAACGCTGCGGATTGTAGCAGCCCCAGAATCAGTCAGCCCGAAAGCCGCCACTGCGGCTTTACATTGCAATTCACACTTTTCCTCGCGGTTGCAGAAATTCGTTCAAGTGGCAGACAGGAGGGCTCCGTTTTCAGACTCGTTGTCTGGGATTCGCCTACGTCGGTCGCTTCAAAGTCTTGAAGACGTTCTCCGTCTGGAGAGAAAAGGGCTCCAGCCAACTACGTGAGGGAATCGAATCTCTCGATTGAACTTGTTGTGGGCGAATAAATTGGGTGCACAGAGACCTCGTGCAATTCAAAAGATATAAAGACGAAATGAAATAGTGAAAACCTGCAAAGTGAAGTGCTACCGAGACAAGGGAGTGATTGCCGTGGCGCTGGCGCCTGTCCTCCCACCGTGTGTGCTGCCGAGGGTGTTGCTTCAACTTCCAAAGATTGTTTTCTGAATACAAATTTACAGCATGCCCGGAATAACAATCGCATGACTTGCAGATGGAATGATTCCGTTCCTGCAATTCCTCAGCTCCTTGATTGCCACACCGAAAATAAGGCGAAACGCTGCACGGAGCATTTGGGAATTGAGTGAGCGCCGCACATGAACATAAAATTGCAGCTCAACTCGAAAGTGAAATGCTCAAGGGGTTGTCCTTTATGGACCCACTTCAGAGTATAGATGTCAGATGCGAAAACTATAGACGCTGCCCTTTCTCAGACAATTGAGGAATTTCTGTGGACGCCTTCGTGTCCGACGGTAAATGGATTTACTGGCCAAATCATCGTAACCGTCGAAAATTGGTTTTGCCCCTTTTCCTTTTATTGCAACCTTCGGTGGCATCCAGATTTTTGCAAAATCAGGACGACTCGGAAAATTATTAAGGCTCTTCCCCACAAGCAGAGGTAGCACAAACTCGAGCAAAGTTTGATACTGTCTTCACAGCTGTTGAATATTCGAAGAACTTTATTACATTCAGTTTTGTTATACAATCTAAAAAACATTCCATTAATACATGCAATTCTTTAAAATAGGAATATAATTTAACGTTCTGTGAACATTTTTCATAATTACCGTATTCCAAACTAAACTTTGTTAAATATTGTAGTAAACGCCTTCAGTTAAGTGAAGGTAATGGGGTAAAAGCTGGAGTTATTTTGATATAATAATGAGTAAAACTCTCAAAAATAAAACTAGTACTTCCACGAAAATTATGTTAACTTTGAAGGAAATATTAAGCTGACTATAGGAACTAAGTGAACATATGTTTTTTAGAGTTTTATAGAATTTGTTTTCTTTCTTTCCATTATTTGCAATATATCATTTTATTATAATAGGCATCAAAAATAAAATAATAAAATAGACAATTCATAATTAAGTGATATGTTTTTATATCCAACTGAAACATTCTATATATACTATTCCGACAAGTCAAGGTACAATTTTGGCGGTTATAATTATTATTAATTAATCTATGTAGGTATTGTAATATTACTCTTGATTGAAATACCGGATAATGGTCTAAAAGTATTAAATAATCAAATAGGAAAACAAATGAAATATAAATATCTATATAGAAAAGCAATTACTCCTCAAAGGATGTAAAAGCATTGTAAGCATACCTACCCATATTTATCACAGCAAATTTGTGAATTAAAAATTCACTTGAGAAATCCTTTAAACTCAACTCAACTGTTACGAAAAGTTTCCGAATGGCACAGGATCTGAGTGCAAATCATCTTTTTTTTTCAATAAATATAATTAAAATAAAATTTCTATGTAAAATTAGCAGGCATCATCAAGTTATTATCAAGTTTGAAATCTTTAGAGGACGCAATTTTTATATTATTAAGATAATTTTTCATCATTAAATTTTTGATATGAAAGGAAGATATAGTAGATAAATATGTATAAGTAGAATTTCCTCTAAAGAAGAAAATAGAAAAGAAAGAAAATAAAGTTTTCAATAACAAAATAAAATTCAATTCTATCATTATTTAAAACATTCAACGAACCTTTCCATTGACGGAATTGCGGAAGGTCGTGAAAGGTTTCTTTGTACCACAGAACTTCTACCAAGATATATGTCGGTGGAACAAAAGAGAGTAATTGGTGCAACCACGAGACCACTCGGCAGCAGTTAAGGACGCTACCCACCTTCCTTGTGGCTTTGGTAAATTAAGCGCGTTCATCGCTTATCGCCGCGCGAAACTCCCTGAAACCGCTGCCCGCCGTGCGACGGCGACCTGCTCAAAGGATATCGATGGAAATCGATTCACTTCTGACGGAGCAGCGTCACACCGCCCGCTGCGATTGATTGCTACTTTTCCATTTTATTGCAGCTACCAAAAGGAAGCTATTTGAAACTTATAGGAAATTTAAAAAAGGCGTGGAACTGGCGGAGCGGGGCGCTACTGGGATTTAATTACTTTGCGGTCGAGTCAGTGGATGAATGCAGTTCGTTTAAAGTTGCAAGGGCAAGTCACACCATGGCAAATCCCGGATTCTGGGATTCTGGCGTCTTTTAATGAGTTTGCTGAGAAGAGTCGTTCCAGTTCAGCTCGTGTGCACTCCCCCGAATGCACCCGCAGTCGCCGGGTAGACGAATGGCGGATTGGAGACCAGTGGCCCAGTCCTCATTACACCGACTTTTTTTTCGAATCCGGCAGTTTACGGCTCATGAGCTTTTGTTTATTGAGCGAACCTGATCCGGGCGTCTCCCGGTGGAGAAATGCGTCAGTACCCTTAGGCGATCCAACTGGTGATTCAGAACTTGGTGGTCGCTAATTTTGTCCTTTCAGGCGGGTAAAACGACTTCTCAGGCTGCGGAGCCCCAAGCTGCGCTCCGGTGGCACAAACTCCGCTGGTATGCGTGAGTGCGGGCTACCGAAACGCCGCCGTCGAGGAGAAACTTTCGAGTTGGAAATTCTAATAAAAACTTTCAAGGATCTAAAATAACGAGAGGAATTAAGTGGATAATTTTTATTTGGAGAGTTTCTTCTCCATTCTTTTAGCGGCTAAAGAAAGACAAAGTTGGTTGGCTCTGCTGGTTGCGGGTCGGCCGAGGAATTCCCCTTTTGTGCAGCTTACTTCGACCTCAAGTACGTTGCGGGCGGGCATCTTCAGAGGGTCAACTCCAGCAACAGCGTGGCCAGTGGAACGCAACAGAAAGTTTTGCGGAACTCCGTCTTCCACCGGATTGGTGTGCCCCAAGACATCCTTACCTCCTGTTTCATTAGCTCGATAATTGGCTTGCTTAAGTATTTTTTGATGATAGCTCCTCCAAACTGGCAGTTCCCCTGATTCTTTTATTTACTCCAAGAGGGACGCTAAGTAATTGGATGGGAAGCTCATCGCAATCTCTATATTCTATATAAGTATTTTGGTCGCTTTTGTACTAAACAAAATTATTCAAATCTTCTAGTCGAGAAAATCCTATATAGTAACATTTTATTTAATATATTCACTGCCTTTTTCCCCATAAAATCTTGAGAATTAATAACCTCTCTCGGTCGATGAATCCGCCATATATATGATTTAAAAAACCTATGAGTATATATTGGAAGAAGGTTATTTTAAATAAAAATTAGAGAATGTTCAATTGGCAATTATTATTTTTATTTATTATTTTGAGCAGAACACTTTGCAGGGAGACACGATCTTTATGCTTAGAAAATCTTCAAGAGACTAACTATGAAACTCTTTCTTGTACCTACTTATTACCTAACTAAAACTCGTTAAGTGTCCTTTACATATTTTGAACACATGTTTTATTGCCCTATTAACAGAATCCAGAAAAACAAAATTTCCCAGCCTAAGTTTATTGCACTTAGGGTTCGGTTTAAGGAGAAAAATCTTTTTACATTGCAACATCCTTAAGCCTTTGAAGAAATACCTTCAATAGATAATTTTTGTAAACAAGATAATAAAGATATTCCAAGAGTATACATATAATCAATATCCTGAAGTTCAAAATTTGTAGCCATGTGAAAACTTAGAGTATCTAATAACACCATTCGACAAGATATAAATAATTTGAAGAGCACAAAGTTTTAAAACGTCTTTAGAAATCAAAAGTCAAAAATCAATGAGGGTTCTAATGGCGATGAGTTTGAAATTACTTTCTACAATTTTTTTTTTACATTCTTAAGTTTCCAATCCGAAGTGCGAACGCAGGATAGCGTATTAATTTATTTATGACCTATCAGATGCAAATAAATAAGCAAACGTGTGTAAAAATATTTCAAATATGTCTTTCCAAGTTATGTTTAGCTGCAATGTAACAAACTTAGGTATAGAAAACCTTCTTGTGATGAAATTTGCTTCCTTTAGTTCAAAATAGGCCATCAATTGTGTTAATTAAAAACATTGATGTTACAATAATTTTGCTAAATAAAATACATTGAGGTTAAAATCACATTCGAAGAGGAATTCACACAGTTGACAGTTGCGAATTGTTGACCTAGCCGTATTTTTTAACTTTAATCGAGATTCTAAATTCTAGATATCGATCTTTACATTCTTTTTGTCATTGAATTGGTGTATGAATTTTGTTAAACTATTAGACGGATTGGAGTGCCTAAGTATTTCATTATTTATTATTTTACATTATATCGTCACTCGTCAGTTGTTTTTGAAGTAATTAAGACTGCTTAGAGTACCTACTTCAACTACAGAATATCTTTCCGAGATTTCGTGATTAATATGCTTTGTCCCTACTAAAATGTTGCTGAAGTCTAAATTTGGTCCCTAAATATGGCAATTATTTTAAATGATTTAGAATCGCCTTAACATGGTGAGTATATTAAAACTATGCAGTTTATTTTGTTTTTGATTCCTTATTCCAACGCCGTATCTAAACTTATTACTAAATATAGCATACATATAATATAATATTCAAAATATAGAAGCTGAATTAAAGCTGAAAACTTATTTTCAATATCTTCCACAAAATTTATAAACTTTTTAGATCAGCCAGTATTTTAACTGCCCAGTTATAATTCATACATAAATAGGCCATAGAAAATAATATATTTAACGTATTTTGAATTTGATATATTTATTATTATAAAGGCCACTCAATTTAATTAGGTAGCATATTTTGTTTCAAAATTTGTTTTTTGAAAACGCAACATTATCCACTTTTTTCATAAATAGTATGCCCTTACTCCACACTGTAAAAGGAAAAACATTTAGTTCAGTTAAAAAGTTGAAGACTAAATATCGCCCTATTCCAACTCCAGCGTTAAACGACTTTACCCCAAGAGTTCAGGAAATCGTAAACCAGGAAAGCGCAAGTGTAATTCCAGAAATGATCTGTAGCAGTCTCCGCCGTGAAAGATATCACAACATTTCATCTTCGAGCTCACCTCCCGGGAGATGTAACAAATAAAAGGGAAGACATGGGAGCTAATAAAATCAGGCCCGTAGCTGCTCCTGGGGCCCGGGGGGGACGGCATAGGTGTCGAAACGCTTAAATAAATAAAGTCGAATAGAAATAAACTCATCACCAGGTGAGGCGGGGGCGGCTGAACGAGCACCTCTCAATAACTTAAAAGTTCCAAAGTGGCAATAACAAGGATTTATAAGGCGACTGCGATTGGTATGTGGCCCACGTGGGTTAGTTATCATCAACGGTTGAATGTAAAAAAAAAAAGTGCCGGCGCAGCAGGGGGGCCGGGGGAGCGTAAACACTGGGAGAACCAGGCAAACTTTACGATCTCCAGCTGATTTGAACCAATAAAGGCAAAACGTGTCGCTTTAGTAAGCAAATACAAACGTCGCAAGACGCAGGGATACAGTAACACAAACAGGAAATCTGATTCCACCCGCGCACCAGAGGCGGCGGGGTAGAGGGGGGGTGGCTTCGTTATGTTTTTGGAACAGTCCCTGACAATGGAGCGGGTATACGTCCCGGCCCCCGAACCGCCGCCCTTTCCGCCACCGTTCATCGGTTCGAGTGCTCGCTTGGAATTTTAAGCAGCAACAGGTTTACCCCAAAACACACAGAACGCCAGTAACAAGGGCGATACCGTCGACGGCAACAAAAGCGGCAACAACAACGCGACTTCTGCCACCGACCGACGGAGGGATGCAATGCGACGATGGAGCCGGTGATACAGCGCCAGGGCCACCTTGCCACCTCTCGGCTGAGAGGCAAAAAAACAAAAAAAGGTAAAAAAATACAAAATAAAATTCCCTGAAATCCTGCAGGAGCAGGACCGGAGTAAACAATTCACAACACGAGTCAAAGCGCTCATATCTCCGCTCCTCTTCGGGATGACTTACCCTTCACAGACGATTACAGGAAATGAACTGCACGGGGGGGCGGGACAGGGGCTCAGTATTTGCTCGCATTTTCCGTAGCTCATTCGACCCCTGGAAGCTGGGGGGCTTGGGGGATGAAAGCACCCGAAAAGTGCCACCCCCGCAACTGAGAAAGTTGTGCACCCCTAATACACTTCTTGGGGCGTAGCGTCGCGTCGTCTGTCGCAAGATGAAAAACGGCGCTGCAACAGCACCAGCAGCCGCAGCAGTAAATAGTCGCCGTCAAGCAATTTACTGCAATAAGTTCCCGGTGATTGTCTAGCGACCGGGAGGGAATTCGGGGGACTCTACTTTCTTCCCCTTTTCTAGCATTGAACACTCTGCGCCTGGACATTGGGGGGACTCCAAAGCAGGCATTTCTCATCCATTACCTTGGGGGCCATCCTTTGAGCTGCCAGAAAATTGAAGCTAATTCCGCAAAGATGAATGTAGTCGGCTAGGACGCACGACCTGGATTTTGTAAAAGGATTCCACAAAAAAATAAAATAAAATAAATAGTCAAAGAAGGAGCACCTTGTCCTGGACTCCATCCAAATCAGATTACAACTCAAAAGCGAAAAGTCCTGTCTTCTTATGCCCAGGTGGGCTGCAGGATGTTGATCCTCTGGCTCAATACTTGCGTTGTTTGGATAAACAATAGGCGGCTTTTTTCCTTCTTTTTCTAAATACCTGCAGCCCTGTGGTCTGAGCTGGCTTCTTGCTCCATTTGCTCCCGAGTCCAGACATTTTTCAGCTGGATTATCATCCCCTTCAGTCTGCATGACCTACTTGCTCCTCTATGATAGTTTTCTACTTTGAGGGCGGACGAAAAGAGGTGGCGCCAATCGATTCGCGGCCTCTCCGGAACTGGTCTCCTTGCTGCCGCCGCCGACTTTTCTTACCTTTTTTTTCTATAGTAAGTCAAGGTCCTGGCACTTTCCGCAAGAATATTTGGCTAAATCCGCAATCCCGTGAAAAATTGTTTCTTTACGCCATGAAAAATGTCTAAGAAATCGCCTGAATTCGAAATGTGACAAGTTTCTGGTTGTTTTTAGTTTATTACCATATCTAATCGTACATTGGGAAAAGTCGTAGAAATTATTCCGGTCATGGGAACTAAGACGTAACACCATTTTCTCCTCGATTGTTTAAATGAATAAAAATTAAAATCTAAGGCCCTAAACTTCGAAAAATATCAAGACCCTGACACACTTGGAAGCAGCAATCTTGCTCATTTTTGAATTCAAAATAAGTTTGAATTACCTCTTGCGTCTTACAATTTTACAATTGAGTAATAATTCAATTATATTTCGTTTAAATGCAAAGGTCAATTCTTATGAGTTTCAAATGCGAAAATGACTCCAACAGAGTGAATCGCATTGCAAACTTTATAATAATATAAAAGATATCATGAATTATTACAGAGTTTTCAAATTGAATACTTTAGTAATCCCAAAAACTAAAAAGCTATGAATACTCTTTAAATTACGACTGTCTTTTGCAATGAAATATGTATCTAAAGTGATGCGGGTACGCAACTCTTCAACTATGCCATTCCAAATCGATAGCGTTAGAATGTCCAAGAAAATCAGCTGTGACAGACGGAGAGATAATTATTTATTTAAGTGTAAACTAGATTAATGAAATAAATTATATACAAGAATCCTTCATTCAAACTTAATTTCCTGGAATTAATTCATTTTTATGAAGTGGGATGGGATTAAAATGTTATAAAAAGAAATGTGATATAGGTAACTAAATTTAATGAATCACTTAAATTAAAAAAAATAAATACAGTTTACTCTACCACATGGATAGATCATTTTTAATTTTCAGTTTTCAATTCATAGCCTTCCTTGATATGCGAAGCATCTAAAGCTCAAATCAAAGTGGCTAAACTCTGAGTCAAGTCAAGAACTAGTCAACTAGAAGATTGGCAGCGATACGAGAACTCGAAATTGTTTGCGACTCCCGAGTCAAAATATAAAGCCTATCTAAATTCTTCTAGTATTTAGTAGGTATCCTCTAAGGATTGAAGTACCTAGTAGATATTTATTTGGAATAGAAAAATAACATAAGATGATGTTAAGTACCTGTTAATTACTACGAGCTATAGAATAAAAACTAATATTTTTAAGTTACAAATCAATGATTACTCCCTTTTTATCGTACGGTTTATTATTTTCTTTTCGGATGATGCGCGTTTCAATCAATTCTTTAGTGTTATTACTTTTAATCATTGTACTTAAATAATAAGTAAATGGATCAAAATTATAAGTTCATGATGGTTTTGAGAATTTATAGTCTTAAAGAAGAATATCATTCACTCTCGTAGAATTTTAAGAAGCTAAAAAGTGCTTAAAGACATTTTGAAGTGAATTCGAGAATACAGACAGGTAAAATAGATCTATTCAATTAGAGATTAGAGCAAATTATTAGAAGAGACTCGAATGAAAATATTTTGTAGTGTTCACAGCAGCAATCCTCTCCTAGGCAACTAAATTTCTAATTTAAAGTAATAGTACACTTAAATATGTTAACAAAGGGAAAACAAATGATGGCTTATAGAAGGTATGTACTATATCATGTACTTATTAAAAAGTAATATAGAAAAGAAAAGCAGCTTGAAGTAAGTACTTTAGAGGTAAGGAGATTTAAAAGAAGTCAGGAACAAATCTAGAAATGCAGCTGCAGAAAGAAATATTGCACCGGCAATGCGGAGATTAGTGTTCTTCCGTTTTTCATTACATTCAGCGAAAACCGTCCTCCTCCCAAGATCCGTGAAACCTTTCAGATTCAGACTGAAGAGGGTTCCTGGAGGCACGCACCGGCATGCGTCTTACCGCGGCATAGAAAAACCCCGGGTAGTCAACGCAAGTGCCATTCAGCGGAGCTCCGCTTTTATTCCACCGCCGCCCGAGAGGAGCACTTTTAAATTGCACCATTCAGGCGTGGGAGTTAAAAGGGGACTCGCCTTGATGTTTTCGTAATGAAGAGAAGGCCCCCCAGCCCCCAGGCCCCCAGTCCCCCATTCCGAAGGACCTTACCCGATATCGCATTTTTCTATTTTTGCAACTGTTGCCTTCCCCGCGAGCGGAAGAGGGTAACTCATTAATAAAAGTCCTTACAAATTGTTAGACGACACGCACCGAACGAATCGCGGCCCCCCGATGGAAGTGCGAGGGTAAACATAAACAGGCCCCGGCTCCTTGGCGCACAAGTGGAAGGAACGACCGTTTTCAAAAACCAACGACCGTAAATGATGATATTCCCGGATTATGGATGTCTATTGGAATGTATGACGGAGGAGCGCCGATCTCCGTTTCGCCGCGTAATGGCCGTCGTTCCGCTCCGACCTGCGAGCGTAAATAAAGTTCGAAAATAGATAGAGTCGTGCCGAACGGATAAAACTTACAATAACGTCCCGGATAAATCACACACATAAAGGGATAATGCGAGGGCCTCCGTCCCGCCGCCCGAGTACTTTATCGCTGTTAATGGCCATATTTAAAAATAAAGTGGAAATTATGACGAGTCCCGGATCCCCATCTGACCGGCTGCGCAAAAACCCCACAATTTGAGTGGATGAAACTTCCGGTGGCTGGTGATTTTTACACGCAGGACCCCCGGGGGGGTTGAGCGTCCGTATAGTCATTTCATAGTCGCCTGATCAAATAAAATGATGACGAATTTATTTGAGACTTATACGAGCTTATTTACGGCCGATACCGCCCCCGCCGCCCGGGCCGACTGTTTATTTATTTCGCCGCATTCGACGCTGCAGCCGGAGGTGATGGGGCGCTCGTTGTCGCTTCCGTGGGGCGCGGCCCGCCCCCGCGCAGCGCTACCTATGGCTGTTGATGATTTATTTTATAGCCGTGCATATGCTAATGTCAAGAGGCATCTAGTGCTTAACAGCCATAAATTTGGGCTCATATTTGCGCTGGTACACACGAGGCATCGGCCCGTAAGCATCCGCTTGTGCGTTATTGCAGGAGCCCCGGTGGTTCCGTTGATGTATGACCCAAATAGTTCCCAGATTCGGCCGGGGCCAAGGTGCCTCCGCCCCGCACTAAGCCGTTTTCGATTCGGCCTCACTGGAGCCTTGTCAGCAGGGACGGGGCTCCTTTGGCGCGGACGAGCCGCCTCGGCCCACCACTTTTGTTCGCATTTTCTCGGATTCCATTGCGTAAGCACGACTTGTAGCTCATAAATTACTCGAGAATGGTACCCAATTCGTTAGGATTTGCAGATTTTTGGCAATAAGTCATCCCGGGAGCGGGGGAAACTCTGTCGACTAACTCGAATGGCCGTAGAGCGCCCCGAACTACTTAAATATGAGCAGAACACGTGCGAATATTAACTATATCGGTCGCAGGCATTATTTTGATTCGGTCCATGATACTTTATGAATATTGATGACCAGCCATTCTTGGATTGGGGCTCCGATAAGAGCGCCCCACTCTGAGCAAACCAAGCTGGGGCCTGACTTGATTTCCCAGATTAAAACTTGTCTGATCTCGAATTCGAGCGATTTCCACACTGAGAAAAATAAATAAAACAGAAAGAACAAAAACATTACAGATTACATATACGATTACATATGTTTGTATATACATATGTATATCTAGACTATTTCGTCAAAGTTAAGCCCAATGTTTTCTAATAAAAACACTATACATTAATACTTTTGACATTGGCCTGGAACACAGTATCTCTTCAGATCTGTCCTAAATTCAAAGAAATTAGAAATATTAAAAGGTATAGGAATAATAACCCACAACGATTGTTGTTGACTGTAATGATTGTGATAAGAAAAATAAAATTACAAAATAACGATTATCAAGTCACCTTAGTTTTATTTTTCGGTTGGTTGATAACGATCCAGAAGTTTTTTATTTATAGGTACATATGTACATATGTATATATTGTTAATTTATAATATATTATAAGTAATACATATTTAGCAACGACTTTTAACTGACTTAAAAAAACACGGTTGTCATTCCGAATCATAATTATTTTGTTTTACTTTTGTACTCCTTAAAAGAAGAAAAATAATGAAATAGTATTATTTTGAACAATTAGCGAATATTAAATTGTCCTGAGCTGTTATTGTCTGCTAATATTAATGTTCCGATAAGAAACCTGCAAAATTTTGCTTTCTTCCTCTAGCTGCATTTTTCGGGCTAATACTATTTAAGCTTATATATTCATGAACTTTAGTAACTAAGAATTTTAGTATTCGCAGATTTTAATCATTCTTATTCAAAAAATATTGCACGTTTACTATAAAGTTTACTAAACAAAAAAGTCTAAATCGGACTCCGAAATCCATCGACTACAAGCCTCGGAAATTTCCCTCAGACGCTTTATGAAAGCATCAAGCAAAATCATAATTTATCACACGTCTGCCGCCGTGCACGTTCACTCTGCAATTTCAATGAACATGCATTCGCGAAATGTTTGCTCCGGAAATCAAAAAAAAAAAAAAATACTTCATCCGGCATTTAAAAAGAAGCATAATCTGTAATTTCTCGAATTGGATGACTTCCGAATGATTTTAATGTATGAACGCATGTTTCACAACTTCGTATATATTTTTAATTTTTTTCATAATACATATAATACTTATTCATATTAAAGAGAAGATGAGATTTTTTCAACGATTACCATTTCCTTCCTATGTGTTTCTTTTTATTGCAATTTTTTTGTTAATATACAAAGTTCATCAATAGCTGACATCTACATAAATAAAATAGAAGATAAAACTGAAATACTGAATACAATTAATTATTTAAATAATAGCATAAAAGTCAAGATTTAAGTAGTTCTAGAACCAAGAGTTGAACTACACTCCTAAGTCTTTAATTTTGCCAAGACTAGATAGAAAACAATCCGAAAACACGGTCGTAGTCCTATATATTTTGGATACAAGCTTTTGTTGAATCAGTTGAATCAGGATTGAGAAAAACACAATGAGACTCATTGAAGAAATCTTAACTTCATGAATGGTTACATAGAATAGTATATCTTACGCTGCATGAAAATCAACTGCCTCGAGTTTAAGAAAACTTTTCGTCTTGGTAAAATATTAAACTTTTCGTATATGTTATACGTAGGTTGAAAAACTGATAATGACTGTCCCAATTAAAATAAATTATTAATCAAAAAATATTAATTTGATATATAGTCTCTTTACTCTTTATTATGCTGAGCAAATTCAAATTGATTAAAAAACTCAATTCAAATAAATATCTAGGAGTTTTTGAAGCCGTTGGTTAGGATCTTTTAGTTATAATTTGATTGCTAGATTTTATTTTGTAAATTCTTTTTATTTCCGAAATTTAACAAACTCAAATAGATACCATAAATTTTGAAACTTTATAAATCGAATCCTCACTAACGCTTTCATAAATCGTTAATTTTAAAAATTCAGAGTACCTATTCCCTCGTGGATCAAGATAGCTCCTATTCAATCTAGCCCGTATTCTAGCTAAAACGTATATAAATACTTATGTGCACATAAGAATACATAGTTTACCTTGGGTACAACGATTGGGCACCCAAATTTCCTCACGTATAGGACAAGCGAGGTAATAAATTCGAAAAATTTCTGTAATGCCAATGCGGATCATGTTTGAGGACAAATCCCGCTAAATAATGGGTCTGTCATGACAGATTTTTCCGAATCCGGAGATTTATAACGTGCTGTTCATCTCTTTACAATGAGGTAGCGGATTCATAACTCATTGGGCCCTTTCTTCTGGGTCCTTGTGTGGCAAAGAATCTTCTCTTAGCTTAAAAGCTCCATAAATCTCCGCCGAAGGAATACAATTTTTACAGATGTCAAGACGGCATCGACGCCCAATTTCACAAATGCATTCAAAAATTCCTTCCAGAAAATCCAATTCCGTCCCCGGCCAGTGGCTGGAAATTTGTAGTTCCTGGTGGCGTGCCAGTGCCAAAATCATAAATTTTTTGGATGAAGGAAGCGGTATCAAATGAGAAATTGAACTTTATAAATAATGCATGGCAAAGGCGTAGTCCCCGTCCTGTCGGGCCTGCGGGATCTGCGGTATTTGCGGGGACCCGGGGGCCGGGGCCTGGCCCGGTTTGCTCTTAAGATTTGTACTTGTAGCTGCGGTGCATATTTCACGCTCCATGTAGTCCTGTAAACAGGACAGAAGTAAACCGACCGAGGAGCCATCCACAAAATAGAAATCTGCAGCCCACAGGAACGAGTTTATCCAATTCGAGTTAAATCAACAGCGGCGGCAGAAGAGCAACAATGCAAGAAGAAGATGTACCGGCCCGGCGACGGCCGGGGGTGGTCCCGGCGGGTCAACTGCAGCCTGCCAGACTCCTGTTTACCCGGACTGATTTATGGCTTGTGGCGCAAAACACTTTCAAGTTAAGCTTGTCTAATATTCGCCGCAACAAAAAGATGTTGACTCACACGCCGACGACGCTGGCGGAGGAGACGGCGGCGAAGGATGTTGCAGGCGGGGCCGGGACCAGCCGGGCACCCACCCGGACACCCCGAACACTCATCCGCGCCAGAGGACCAAGAAACATCTCAATTTATGGAGACGGGAGCCGGACAAATGAAATTCATTCGGAAGCGCTTATCAAATATTTTGAATTAATTTCCGTTTATTTATTGACGGCGGCGTACAATATCCGCAAATTAATTGCGGCACAGGAGCATAATTATTAGCCCTTAAGCGCACGAATATCGCGCGCGGCCCATCGTGACCTCAATTCAATTATGATTTTTCCAGTGCTCTCGCCGAGGATCATTAACCTTCAAAACTGGCGAAAATATCGAGTTATAGCCGTAAAATTTATCGCCGGCCATTTACAATACATCGCGAATTCAACAGTTATGGGCAATAAAAGCGATTTCGGTAATCGTATGCAGGCAGGACGGGCGCCATATAAAATCCGCAAATTGATTTCTACATTTGTCGTCGAAACACCGCGCCTCCGACGGATGGCGGCTGTTTTCGGCAGCCTCTGAATCGAAGGAAAATGTCGTGAATTGCTTCCTGACAATTTAACGGCTTCTTACGCGACATAAAGTTCGATTCGAGTCCGCGAATCACCCCGAGCCTCCAGAGCCAGATTCTGACGGCTAAGAGCACATTTATGCCGTCTTTAATTTGAGTGCAGCCATTGACTGCTAACAAACACATAGAAACATTTTCATCCCCAAAAGAAATGTTTCTGCCTTTACCACACATAAGTAAAGAAATGATACCAATAAAATCGAATTTACTCTTATATTGCAGAATTATAGCAAATCTTATTCAAATACGTGAAAAATCGATGCCATGAGGTATTTTAGTATAAAAGATATCAATGAAATGATTTAATCTACATTAAAAGCAAGTATACATTTTGTTCTGATTGTGTCGTAATGAAATCGAAGTTAATCGAATATATGAAAATATTTTGTTTTCAGCTTAGCGTTTCCCCAACCAATTTTTTTTTAATTTCACACAAAAAGTACAATATGAAAATTATCATTTTTGAAGAGATATGTATATTTTAAATTACATATTTACTAAATAACCCTGCAATTTAAAAAACAAATCCCTGATTTCAATTCAATTGTGTCCTTAATGATTGTAACCTTTTTAAGCCATTTTTGAATTCACATGCCCTTGTACCTATTTTTTGAGAATTGTTCTACGAAAAACCTGAAGCCAATCATCAATCATCAAAATTGTGTGTCTTTACATTATAAAAGTTAATATTTTATTATAATTTTGTGTTGTTACTATTCGTTGAAAACAGTTCCCGTTGGGATATTTGCAAATACATATTTAAAATATTACCCAATATAAGAGCCAGATTTACCACGTGGCAATCGGTACGGTATTTTTAATTTATGATTACGAAAGTAATATACATATTGATATTGCAGTAAAAGGTATTTTCATCCTATGTTAAATATATACATATTTAATTAATATCGATTTATTTAATAAGATGCTGCAAATACAAGAATTTGTCATTCAATCAGAGTGAATTGAATTCAACCATCATTTAGTTTTAAGTCATTCCAAATTGACACGTCTTTCACTTAATTATTAATTTTTAAAAAAACGTATATTATGGTACGAACATTTCTATATTTTTTAATTTTTTAATAATAAACATTTGTTTTTCAGTTGTAAATCAGCACACCTCTTTATACATACATATATTATATATTTTTCGCGATAATTAAACAAAAAAAACAAGAGAATCAAATTTTTGCACATAAAAAATAAAATTACGCGCAAATTGTTTTGATTATGTGGTGAAACTTGTAAGACTATAGATATTATATATAGTATATACATATATTATATATGTATGTAGTTTTTATACATAGTTTTCAATTAAAAGTTTCGTAATGACAGTTCCAAATGTAAATCTTATATAAAATAATATTTTGTACTATTAACAAAGAGACTGCTTTTACAAGAGAATTACTTATTCTCTGAGTGTAAAAGAAACTTGTTTTCGTTTTCTTTACATTATATGCCCGGAATGTTTCAAATGAAAACGAAATAAAACATTTGGGATCCCGAAGTACAAAGCCGGGTTATCTGTAAAAAAGGCCAGGAGCATCACCGAAGACGAAGGCTTTCTTTGGGTTTTTCGACAACAAAACCGAAGTAGCACCGTGAATATCCTGCCTAATGGCGGAAGCCCCATTCAAACCAAGCCACTCAGTCCAATAATTACCAAATAGCCTGAAAGTCCTGTTTATTCATGGCCAGAGCCGGAGTCAAAGCCGAAAGTTACCAGCAGAATCCATCAATAAAAAATCCGGTAACAAATGGCGGACCCGCGGGCGGGGGTGGGCCGTCAGCAAAAAGCGGTCTTCCGATATCATCATATGCCAGCTCCTGCAGGAGCCCCCGCCGTCCCATGCATGAATCCAGGCGGAGGCGAAAACTTTTGATATTTCTTGGCTCCGATTTGGCGGCTCGCACGGCCAGGCCCCAGCTTCTTGAGCTTAAGAAAAAACCGACGGAGGAGACGGGAAGTAGGTGCCTGCGCCACATTTCATTGCGCCAAGCTGTGAGTGCTTTATCAGGCGTCCCCCGGCCCCGCCCCCGCAGCCCCAAGCAACTTTTGTTGCGCCCTCACGACTGTCGGAATCTTCCGCCGCGCCACGTTCCTCGAAAATAAATAATTTTTCTGGAAAAATATTTTTGGCTACGAAAAAAATTCAATAATATAATTCTGTGCGCCGAGCCCACCTCCGGGGGGATAGTTGGATCGCCCCACGTTTTAGATAAGTCTCCGCGGGACGTGGAAACCGGGATCGGGGCTGATAGAGCAACAGATTTATAGGGCCGACTCGTTGGACGGCCAGTGGCTGGTCTTGTTCGTGTCAGCAGCTATTTTGGCTGGCTGATCCGCCCCACCTCCGGCAGATTTCTTATCCCGAATTTTGTCTTGAGCCACGGATACCGAACCACCCGGTAAAGGGGGTTCACAGGCTGCTAAAAAAGGATCCAGGCAAAGACGCCTTAGACGCTCGATATACTTTTGGCGTTTGCATGGATTTAAGAAATTGACCCAATTTGGAGTTAGGCTGACAGGGGCCCCCGAATTTGTGCGGCAGTCGTGGAAAAACCTCGAAAAACAAGGTTCGCCGGGATGGCCCCTTTCCCTGGGATTGAATACATCCCGACAGCCAGCTGAAACTTGCGACCATGATTTATAGTCGTCGGAAATTTTCTTGGGAACTCAACTGTGAATTTATGGTTGATAGCTTTTCTTAATAGTGGCCGCTCCAAGATGCCCACGTTAAATTTTTTTCTAGCCCGCGCACCCACCCACCGCCCTCCCCGCCCCCGGGTAAGTCGGAAAGCGACAGTAGGATAACTTTTCCACGTTTTTACAAATTGCCCCAGAGAGATAGACGTCATAAAATCTCTCCATCCGTCGCACGATGTGTTGTTCTGCAATTCCAATTTTATGGGGCCGACGGCGGGGGCCGGGGGAGTTGTAAAAAATCAGCTATCCCCGGAATTTGATAATTCCATCGCTTGACCCAGACCAGTCCTCATTAATGGCGCAGCAGCGACGTCGTTAGCAGCGCCCTCTGGGAATCTTTGAGAGCATTCGGTCGGGAAACTGCGAAGGAATTTCCGCCGATGGCCACCTATTTATTCGGGTGACAAGCGAAAATCTTTTCAGGAAATTGTTTCAATGACTTTGGCATTTTTTGGCAGTCTTCTGCTGACGCTGAAGGCGATTTAAAGTGACAAGACGCTAGCCACCTGCTAATTAGAGGTGGAGTCTCTGATTAATTTGAAAATTTGCTACCTTACCTCCTTTTTCGAAAACTCTTACTCGACACTTTGTTCGACAATTTTTTTTTACAAATTCATCCTGAAAAGCAACATTTGGATTTCTTATCTTTATCCGACTTGATTTTTTTTTAACAATTTTGAAAGATCTTAGAAATTGAAATTCGGGATCGGCTAAAAACCATAAATAAACCCGAATTTTCTTATCATTGCTTACAGCAACGCCCTGAGTTTCTGTGGTGGGGACGAAAAAAATATTTCATCTATTTCATCGGTTCATTTCACATCTGTTTTTAATTATATCTTTTAAAAAAAAAAAAAATTGAAAAACTAGGAATTAATTTTAAATGAATTTTAATGAATTTTGTTTCCCTTTTTGGTACCCATAATAACACTCTTCCTGTAAAAAAGCTTGTTTAAATTTTTGTTCCAACCACAAAATGTCTTTTTTTCTTCAGAAATGTATACATATAGAGCTTTATAACTCTTTGAATTTCAATTTGTTTTAATTTTTGTTTAGTTCTTTGAATTTTTATTTTTAATGTTTTTTTAAGTTTATTAAATATTTAGATATAAAGAAACAAAAACAAAATTGTATAGTCAAAATATTGGTTATTAAATTTTTATGTTATGTAACTTGTCTTAAATCTACACATCTATAAGTACAAGAAGCGACTGCCTTAGACACACTTAGGTCAAAAGTAGACTATAAAAGTATTATATGTTTTTTAAACTTACATGGTACAATCTAAAAACTATTATAACAGGAAACTTTGTTTCTTGTTTGTAAATGTATAAATTTTACATAATAACGCAAGGTAAGGGGAATATTAAGCAAATTACAAAGCTACGGTGCAATTACACAAACATTGCGTATAACACATGCACCTTATTGTGTGAATTACGACAGCAAGGCCTTGCAACTTAAAAGTTAGCGATGCCGGTAAATATATGGTTTAGTTTGGTGTAAACTCTTAAGTTTAAGAATTTTGTATTTTCACATAATGTTACAAAAATATACTTTTGAAGTGGAATTTTTCAACTTAGTTGTAGTTGAAGAAAACTTTTAAAACAGAAGTTTTACATGCATTTTATATAGTGTATCCTTGATTAAACGTGATTACCAAATCCTAATAGGTCCTTGGATGGATAGATTTATTAAAAAAAGGGGGTCTTAAATGAAAACTTCTTCTGTTCCTAGAAAAATAAAGGGCTTTAATATAAAAGTATGGGGAAATAGTTTCGTCCTTTCGTTGTTATGTCAATTTCTAAAGAAATATTTTTCTTTCATTGGAGATGGCCATCTAACATTTAGTATGCAAACAATCTGTAAAGCTGTTAAGTTAATGTATGCTATTATTGAAAGATATGCAATTGTTGTGGCATCGGAAGGGTATCGCAAGCAGTAAAGTGTGACAGGATCTAAAGATTCGCACAAATCAGGGCCGTGCCTCTGATTCCAGCTGTCAGTGGTAATGGACAGGTGCGCTAATTGATAACCTTGCGGTGGCGTAAGTGCAGCCTTCTTTGTGCAAAGGAAGTTAGCCAGCGCCGCGATAACCCAGCCGATAGAGGTGCTGGTGAAGGAGTTGCGCCATAACTCACAACGGGGCACACCCCCTACGCATGTCGGACTCACGGGTGCTCGGAGAGTTAGAAATTAATTTCAACCTGACCAGGGGTAATAAATAAAGTCAGGGCAGTACAACAATTGTGAGCCTGGACCTCTTGGAAATCGCATAATTCCCTGGGAGCTCGCACATAAAACACCCGGGCCTGCTGCCAGCCTTGATGCATTAAGATAGGCGCTCCGCTCGGAAATTGTGTGCGTATTACAGATAAATTGCAAAAGATATCCGGATCCTTCTACGGCATCCAGAGCACGCAACGGGCGGTGCGGTTGGACCGGCTCATTGCCGACGCCGTGATTTTCCGTAGAAAAACGGACGAGCGGCCCTTGCGGGCTTTGCGGGGCGGGCCCGGCCATTCCGGGCTAAGTCCTTGATTGCCGTTAAGATCTCCACGAATGAAAATTACTCGACTGTGCCCACGAACAGAGCTTGATTGCGCTCCGACACTTCGGGCGATTAATTATTTTCGAGAAACCGCAGCCCGCACCGGGCAATGGCGGCGGCCCTATTTGAATAACGCAAATATGTCGATTTGTTACCCGGCTGCCTATCGCCGGAGCCGGAGTCGGTTTAATTACGGGCAACTGATTTTTGCGTTTTCGGTCGCTTTTCCCGCTGCTTGGCCTGCTTAACGAGCGGTGAAATTTATTCACACGAATTACTTGCACAATGCTAATACTCGGCGAGCCCCGAGGGGACCCCGAAGGACCACATTAATTTCTCTTGTCAGAACTCCTTACGCGCGCCTTATTAATTTCCACGCTCGGAATATTTACGCATTCAATTTTTCTAGCGATTTTTACGATTTCGCTCCTTGCCATCCACTCGGCTTACTATTTTTGGACAAACAAATAAGCAAACAAGGGCCCCATTAATAATTTATTGCGGAGAAATCACGCTCCCGATGGGGATCTACAGATGACCGCCGGCTATTCAGCCCTAGGGTCCCTGTGCGTTCCCTCCCTTTTAACGACTTCCTGGCCCTTAAAAACTATTTCTACTATAAGTCCTTCTTTCTCCCTAATTAAGGTTTTTTTAGGGATTCTAATATTACTTTAAAAATGCTTTAACCACGGATAAATAAAATTTGTGGGAACGATACATTTTTATTCAAACTCGCAGCTTTCCCCCCTTAAACCTACAAATATACAAGAACAAACCTTTTCATATATCTGAACATTTTACTTCTAAAAATGTCTCTTTGCTTGAACAAAATTGTAGACTAACTACGTTAATCATATTCGATGAGTTTTTTACGAGACCTAGAAATTGTGAAACATGCAAAGCAAGCCCAAAAACTAATATTTAGGTGCCTTATGCGATGAATTTTAAATTGTTATCAAAAATTACTTATTCTCTTTTAACACTAACTTTTTTATTTCAAGCTTTTCTTAGACAAAATTTAAATATCAACGGACAAAAATTTTACAGAAACAGTTTCTTAAATTTTGGAGAATGAAAATTGCCGGCTTTTGTTTATTATAGTAACGTTCGGTCATCTGTTCTTGTTCTATAGTATAGTTAATTATAAATGAAGGCATGGATATTGTAATTCTTACTTTAAAATACAATTTTCAAATATACGTAGGTATTAGTAGGTATACTATTAAATTGCAATTTACGACATTTATATTTTATGGATTACATAGTTTCAACTTAATATTTGATTTATCATAAAGTAAAAGTAATAACAGGGGGAAATTTGAAAACATAAATATAATTTCTTATAGAACGGCGTTAAATAGATATACTAAAAAAGTAAAAACACACATGAGGATTGATGAAGTTATTGTATTCCCCGAAATTTAATGTCCATGAGAATAGTTTTGATATATGTATGTAATGTATAATTATATAGAGATGCATGATTTGAGATCGTCTTTCAAAGTACAAGTTGAAAAAATCGGTTTCTTACTTTCATTTCACTTTTCACTCCTTCTTTAGGAAATTCATGAAATTATTACTTCAACATAAAAAACTGTAAAAAATTTTCATATTTCCTTTCAGCCGAACATCGGCATTACATAAATATAATTCTTAGACTTAACAACATTTTTTACGCACTTAAATGAACTAGTGGACTAGCAATTTTAGACACGAACATTAGGGATGAAGAAAGGTTCAGTAATCAAAATCAGTCTATCGAATCTGTGGCTAGAGAGGGTTAGCATTGTAGCCACATTTCAAAAAAATTCAGCAGGTTCAAGAGTTCTTTAAACAGTTTACAGGAAGGTGAAGCCTTCAGAGGAAATTTACATTCCAAACCACCTCGCTGTCAAGGTGGTTCGCAGGCAAACTTATCAACCTGCCAACAATCCTCGGATGGTCACAGACTGATTGTATTCAGAGGACTAATCGAAGAACAAAGCGCATCGTTTGGGGTTGACAGACTAAATACCATTCAACCACAGTCCGCCCTGGAAATGGGGAAAAATTCGCCAACCGTGCCCCCAGAAGCCGGGTGTGTCCCGGTGCATGCATGCGGCGATACCTTTCCACCAGATATCCGACGGCCCGAAAGGACCCAAAAAGTCTGCCCCGGAAAAACTGCCGGCAAAGTCGGTAGTGATCGCAAAAACCTTTTAAGCCTCGAGCAAAGATTAAAAGCTACGACCGCAGACATTTTCGGTTGAATGGAAGCCACCGCAGGATGAGCGGGAGACGGCAGCCTTTGTGTAGGTTCCTTTCGCCGACTTGGTTCAGCGTAATTTCACTGCATCCATTCGCACAGTGATACAAAAATTTTTCCCTTAAAGGAGCCGAGCAGCCCTTCGGTCCGGTCGGTCGATTGCGGCTAGTTTTTGGGGAATTTTAACAAGATGCGCCACCCTTCCATCGATCGGCAGAGAAAAATTGTTTTAGGGACCCTCAGGGCTTCCTAATTCCACCCCTTAAGTGGGCCTGGCCCCGGGCTATAATTCTAAGCAAATTGAGTACACGGACTAACTGCGCTAGAGGGCCCGGGAGGACTTAATCACCATAAATCCCGCCCCCGACTTTAAGCAGGTCGCTGCGACTTTCATTAGTCCATAATGTTCTGCCGCTGCCGGCTCTATGGCTACAAATGACTCGTCGATCTTAATTGGAGCCGTTTAGGAGCACGTTAAGCATTAATCCCATGTGTCTGGCGACCCTCTGCCAGAGATACCCACTTTCGCCGTTTTTTCCTCTCATCCGATCTGCCGGCTGGCAAGTGGAAAATTAAATTTTAAGACAACCCTTTCTGTCTTAATGCAGCCCCGGCGTCCGGCCGTGTTTGCTGTTCGACGGTAATTTTCTAGAAAGGTCCCCGGCAACTGAGAATTAACCAGTAAATCGAAGATCTCGGACGTTTAAACCGAGGCTGAGAGGATTCACCAGCGCCATAAAAGTCCTCAAAGTTGCCTAATTTTCTTGCTGGTTGGCCCGATTCTCTCGGCATTTTACTTTTCGGTTTGCCCCCGTTCCCGGGAGCAAAGGGTTATGCGTAGGTACTATAATTACAAATTGAAGAAGGAAGCCTCGTCCCAGCTAAATGTGCACTCGCCTAATTTGAATATTCAATTTAATCTGTTTCGATGGGAGTTACGAGTTTAATCTGTCCACGATCTCGGAGGCTTTTATATGGCTTTTTAAGTGTTCGACTATATCCGGTTATTTCGAGAGCGACATGGCAGCAACAATTTAGGTTTGTTAAGAAAATTCTTTAAAATTACACTATAAGTAATACTAAAAACTTCAACGAACTTCACCATCTAAAAACTTTTAAATGCGATAAAAAGAAAAACCATTGAAAACACAGCAAAGGGGTCAGGGGTCAATAAATTTCTGGGGTGCAAATCTGAGGAAATCAATTCAAAAGGATTAATTTTTGCCAGCAGCGGAGTGGCAAATAGGTCAAATGAAAAGGCTGACTGATTGAGAGTCAGACGTCTCAAAATCAAAGCCGGAGATTGTAATTATTATTGCTTAAAATAAGAACTTTTAAGACTGAATTTCTTCTTGCTTTCCCGCCTCTGTCTGGCCTATATAATGCTAGCTAGATTTTTAGGTCATGAACGAATGTTTGAAAGAATGGACAAGAAAACTGTGATTAAAAGAAAACTCTTCCTAAGAAAACGTCCTTTTTCTGCTATTTTGTTTGAATTTTCTTTTTGTACAACTTTTAAACAATGATGCCTCTTAGTACTTCTACTTAATCCTTCTATATCCAACTAAAGTCTAGAAACTTAGGTAGGCACAAATGTCTTTTTATACAGACGACTATCTCTTAGTCCGGTACATGCCAAAGTCGTATCCTTTATGGCTTTTCTCATTACTAATCATTTCTATCTTATATTAAAACTACTATTAGTTAAATAAAAAAATTTTGTGGACAATACAACTTTTCTCCTAAACAAATATATCTCCAAAAATAATTTTATATTTCCTTTCTAGAATTACTCAACAAAATATGCGTAAACGTAAATAAACAAACAATTAATCATCAGAATAATGCCAATCAATTTAATTTTTAAATTTAGCTGTGGGGCTGTTGAGTACGATAATTAGTATTTATGAGGAAATAGCCTGTTGTCAATTTATTTCATAGATTCAAATTAATTAAACACGGAAGTAATATATCTTGCAGTGAGATAAGTATAAGAGCTTTGTATTTATGAACAGCAATAAATTAAGATATCGATCAATTAGAAACACTTAAATGAGTGATTGTTTGAAGCCTCAGGTTTGGGAACGAGTGAATTTCTTTAAGGCTAAAATCTCATGGAATATTTCTAATATTTAAAATTCTTCAAATTTGTTACTTGTATAAATCAGACTGTAAGAAAATAATTATATTCACTTGTATCTGTAATTTATAATTTTAAAAATAATTTAGATAATATCTACAATAAATAATAGTTTAGCCATGAAAGTTTCTAAGTAAGAATTTTAAATAAGTATGTACATACATGCATTCCTTCAGTCAATGTTGAAAGTAAAAACAATTATGTACAAAGTATTAATTTAATTAATTAATTTTATTTTGCCTGAACATTTTCTTCACTATTAATATACAAACATAGTTTTTCTTCAATATTATTAGTGATGGTAAACTTTTCTTATATAATAAAAGGAAAACCCACCTTTCAATTAGTAGGTATACCACTCAAGATTACTAAATAAGCAATTTAGCAAAATTAAGCATTAATTTTTTTTATCGGTGTCGCTCTCAAGGTAAAAGTAAACATGAATTTTCAATTATATAAACATTGTTAAAGTTACAGTTTAGAGAATAAACATCCGTTTGTAAGTTCGCAACTTTAAATTATGCGATAAAATTCACCTGATAAGTACAGAATTCTTTAGGTAAAGAAATATTAACTTTATTAGGGGAAATACATATAGTAATTTTACGAAAAAAAAAAAAAAAAAAACAATATGTATGTACCTATACCATTCTCCCATTTGGTTCGAAAACGTTAAACTTACTCTCGTTGATAATGTTTTTTTTTAAAGAAATTTAGTTAGACTAGCAGACATTTTACAAAAAGAATTAAATTATATTGTTATTATTAAAAAAAGTATAATAATATTAACACCAATTGAGCAGTCAACTTAATACTTAAGCAGTAAAATGTGGCCAGTTCCTAATTTGGTAGGTATAGTGAACATATTAAATCAAGTAGATTGTAAACTTTTGTACAAGATATGTTATTTAGTATGTGATTTTCTAAAACATATTCCGTGTAGACTAGCACGCATTCGTGTTTTGAATTAAGGGGGTAACCTAAAGTTTTTGCTGAAAACGAATTTTAATTTTGAAGGGTTATATAGAAAAAATTAATGGTTTTATATATAAAATGACCATGACCAGGGGCTCTAGCGCGTATTGACGAAAACAAAATTTTTTTTGTTTGAGTGAAGGTATCCTAATAGCGGTCTGAAACATTAATTTTAAAAAATCATAATTGATTGCAATAACCCAAATTCAGACAGAAATATTAATAGTTCGCAATTAATTTTCAGACTCAATAAATAAGTAGGTACACAAAAACTAAAATAGATTGCTCTTTAGTTTTCTTGTTTTTCTTGTACATCAGTTCGAAATTAAGATTCATTTTTAGCAAGAAAACAATAAGTTACTTCCTTAACACAAAATTATTGATTGAAAAAATACTTTATCTGTTATGTATGTAGAATATTGAACATCGAGAACTATCGAACTAGATATCTAAAAGCTCAATTAATATTTACTACTCAAAAAATAATTACACACGATATTATTTATTCATACCGCTACATTTGAGAGCCACAATAAATTTAATGATCGCAAAACAATTTAATACTGCCCAATGTAATCGCCTGAATATTGGAAAAAAAAAACGCTGAAATAATTGCTTCCCTTTAATTATTATTTAGCTGTGAAATATTTCAGTGTTCTTACAGATTCCTGGAGCTTCACTGTAAAATCTGCTAATTCCCGACCCAAACTTAAATTTTTATTTCATATGTAACTATGAATAATTCTTAAGCATTTTAATTTTTCACGAAGAGAAAAACCTATGAAATAAAATAAATATCATTTTTCCTAAAATGCTTCCTAACCGTTGCAGTCAGAAATGTCTTTGCAAGTAATTTCGGAACCAACTCTTGGAGGCAAAACAATCCGGTTGGATTTTTGGTACACCCTGTCCTCGCCAGCTGATCGAAATGTCAGCTGTCAGCTTTGTGTACACAATTCTCCGCGGGAACGTAATAAGTTCGAGTGCTGTTCGGTTTGACCAGCTGTTTTCGATGAATCGCTCGCTATTTTATCAGTTAATTTATTATTTTAAGAAGGCAAAATGAGCGCGGTGTCGCTGCTGACGAAGGCGTGCGAGTACGACGCGGCAGGGCGCCGCCTGGAGGCGCTCAAGCTCTACGAGGACGGGATTCGGGAGCTGCTGCAGATTTGCAAAAGTAATTTAGACCAGGCCCCAGTTCGAAAGTATTTCTTAATTTGTGCCCTTAGATGAGCCCAACCGCGACAAGAAGATCCACATGCAGGAGAAGCTGAAGGAGTACATGGACCGGGCCGAGCAGATAAAGGCGACCATCCAGAAGACCACGACGGTCGGCGAAGTAATCGACAGGATCCACATAATCGAGGGCGCAACAGGTTACACCTACGAGCGGATTCTGGGCAAGTACCTGAGCCACGACGTCAAAGAAATTGAGCTGGAGGAGCCCTACCTCAGGGAGAACTTCCAGGTGAGTGTCAAGAAGCGCATTTTCTAGCCCATCTGTAGTGAAGCATGCTCGCCCCTCGTCCCAACTGGCTTTGATTTTTTTTCCGGTCTTTTTTCAGTTAACCAATTTAGTGATTTTCTTAGAGTTAGTGGTTGGAAAATGTAGTAACTTAAAATTCATCAAAGTGACCACAACCGCCGACCCGCGCCCGAACTCCGACCAGGGGAAGGCGCTGCATTCCCTCAAAAAAGATTTGGAAAAGCGAAGTATCCAACTAGAAATTTGTTTTGCCGATAATCTACACGACAGACAGATAATGTAAGACAAATAATAAGAAGTAATCGGAGACCGTCTTATCGCCCGCGCTTCTGTTTCAGCCTCAGCAACGGGTTTATTGTAAAAATTGGAAGAGGGCTGCACATCTTCAAGCCGACGAACGGACGCTACGCTCTCGGGTGGACTGACTACAAATTCAGGGAATGCAAGGACACTCATGTCGATGTCTTTAAGTGCTTACAGTGATTACATGTTTAGGCGATAAGATATCAGTTTTTATACAAGTTTTAAATAAAGTGCTTTAGAGAAATAAAACTGTCTTATTGCTTTTTTATTTTACCTGATTACCTTTCGATAAGTTTTATTTCGCTCATCATATTACAAAAATAAACAAAAACCCAAAAATTCCGCAAACGATTTAAGAGTTATTAAAAAGCAATAACTAATAAAACTACAAATGTATCTATAGTATGAATTTGTGATATAATTTGAAAGTTTAAATTTTTCTTTAACGGCTCACATTCACAAAAATTAAATTAACATAACAGAAAATAATGCATCGAAAAGTTATACCTGAATATCGCTATTAAATGGCCTGACGCTTTGTTGTCGTGCGTGACAATGAAAAACGTATAAATATTAAATAGGTTTGCGATTTTATTTAGAAATTTTCTATTATCTCCCAATATAAATAATTTACGAAATTTTTACAAAAAAAAATCACTAATAGATAATAAATACCATTAACTTCTATCATATCGTTTCCTTAAAAATTAGGACTAAAAAATCGTGCAAACAAATTTTCAAAAGGGTATTAAAGTATGTAATTTATATTATTTAAATTAGTTTAATATAAATTACGATTTTGGATGAAAAAGTTAGTTTAGACAGAGTGACTTGCAATGCCCCATGAGACCCCCATGTTCGCCCCTTGCCATAAGGGTTCAATAATTACTTACAATATTGGATTTTTAAAACGATTGCTTAAAACTGATAAAAAATGTAGGTACATACCTATCAAGCGGCAATTTAGTGTAAAATGTTCACAAATATTTTACTGACTTTTGCAAATAACCTCTAACAAGCAACAAAGAAAATCTTTATCTTTTTATATTAAAAATGAACTGGTGATTTATTTCAAATCATAAAATTAATGATCAATTAATTAATATTAAAGTTTTTAAATAATGATTATTTACGGATTTATGTTTCTTTTAATAGCAAAATCCCAAAATAATAGTTACGCCACAGGTCGTGAAGGCCGCCACGAGCAATGACCCCTTTCCAACCGGCGGTTTCTAATCCCAAAATCGACGTTTGGGGCTCGGTTTAATTGCAATCCATCAAATCAATTAGAGGGCTGGGGTAAGAATGCTCCTTAAAATTTAGAGGGCAATTAAGTTCGGTTAGCCTTGAGCCGAAATTGCTGCCGACTGGCTTCCTGGGAGCTTTAATGCCCGGCTTTATCTAAAAGGCTTAGTGAGTGAGGATCTCGGCTAATGCTGGCTCTGCTTTAGTTAGAAATGAGTTTAATCAGTCCCAGCCACTTTCGCTTGGAAAGAAATTAGACGAGGACTAGCGCCAGAAACGTCTGGTGCGCTCAGAAGGAGTGCCTTGCGACACCGGGATCAGCTCGCCGTTAAGCCGCTCTCATTAAGGTATTAAAAGATAACTATAACTTCCGGGCGCTGGATTTCTAGGTGGCGGCGCGGAGACGATGACACGTGGCGCACTAGTAGCTAGGGGTGCTGGTTTATCTCCAGTTTATCGTGGGGAGCTCGTTTCTCCCCCCGGCTGATAATACAAATGCACCCTGGGGAGATATTGCCGCATCCGGAGGGTGGCGCTGGTGTAACGAAAATCCTTTTAAGATAGCGCTGACTTTTTTATCCGTCCTCCGCTGGGTGTGGGTACAATTTCGCCCTGCGGACGGCGGGAGAAAATCTGAAAAATCGACAGGAGTGGTCCTTTTGAAGGTCTCCCGTGACACTGCGGCACTTCAATTCATTCTCATTCGGCCAGAATGGAACACTTCTGGATGAGGGCGAAGTGATTTTAAATGCACTCCTGACCCTGTTCGTCGTTATTTGCCCCGGCCACACGGCGCTCGGGACGGGCGCATTATTGAGTAACTGCTGATGATCTGGGTTAAATGGGAGCAGAATGGCATCGTTCAGGGATACCCGCGAGGATTCCGTACGCTTAGCACTCCGGGGAAAGCTTGTTTGAGTGGCTGAGCCAGGAGTGGATGACCTCGAGTTAAATTCAAATTTAACGAAAATTGCAGTCGTCAATGTGCAATCGATAAGATCGCCCGCCTGGGAGTCTTCAGACTTTTCAGAGATGATTGGTGCCCAGCGACTCGAGAGGAATCGCAAATTGCAGCTGGTTCGCGAGTGCCCCTTCGACGTCTCACAAAGCTAATTTCAGAAACTTGACGAGGTTGTCCAGGGAATTATTCGGAGACTGCACCACCACAATCGGCCAGAGCTTGTACTTGTCCTCGAAATTTATTACAAATAGTAAAAAAAAAAAAAAATTAAATGGGACGAAGAACGCAAACTGCGAGATATTTTCTGGGTTATGTATGCCCTGGATCCGGTTAAATGGTGTCAGGACCAAAAAAATCATCCAGTCATGCTCCCACCCACCAAAGTCTTTTTTGCTCTACCAAAAATATTGAGATGATTTATGCATTGCAGTCTACTTGTAGCAAAAAAGTGAAGCTGGACAACAAGTGACTGGTCTACGGCGTCAAGAGTGCTGATGTCATCATATTAGGAGTACTTATAATTCATCAATTATTTGACATTTCTAAACAAACATAGGTACTAGCTTTTAAGGGTACTCTTTCATTAAAATTAATAGCGAATATGCCGCATGCAGTGCTGAGTCTCAATAAATAAAAAAAAAATATTCATTTTTAGTTGAAAATTGACAAATAAATGAAAGAGTTGAAGAAAAATGAATCGTATGGGTACTTAGTATACTCTTTTTAGGAGTCCATCCGTATCAAACACACAAACTTAGAATTTAAGTAAAAAAGTTAAAAAGTCTTCAACCTTCTTAAACTCCTCTATTACAACTGACGTGCTAATGTGACGGTCTTAGGTTATCCTGAAGACAAATAAAATGTGTTGCTTTTTTTTAATTTCTAATACTATCTTTCCCGCACTTCCTAATAGCAAGCGTTTTTGCAAAAAAAAAAAGTTAAATTATTTAGATTTAATTTCATTCTTTTTTCCTTACTTGTTGGCAAAATCTGAATAGGACTACTTAGTAATTTAAACATCGGATCCGATAGACTTAATTCAGAAGAGTGAGTTTGCTAAATTAAAATAAAATGCGGCAAGGTCATTTTATTCTTCATACATCATACTATATTCAAAACTATAATGTTACTAACATTTCGGTTACAATAAAATCATTAATAAGCAGAATAATTTTTCCTTCTTGTTTTTTCTACCTACATACATATAACATATCTATTCTCTTCCACCAATCACTGGCTTCTCGAGTACCCTTTTAAATATTATTTTTCAAACATTATTAACGTATTACAAAATAGAATTTTTTTTAAATTAGAAGTGGACCCATTAATTTTTGACTAGCAGAAGTGACTTAATTTGATTTTGGTAGACTTTAATGATTAGTGGAGTAGGTATCAAAAAATGCTTTATTTATAACTAACTTGCAAATGGCTGTTGCGTACAGCCGCAAAACATTTTTAGAGCTGTAAAACCATTTGGATCGTTTACTTTTCAGTGGCATTGCTCAGTACCTCCATTTTGTTGAAGACGTGGAAGTTTCTGGCGGTTATGAAGCCGCTGAGGACCGTAAAACGATTTGCGCACCCGCCCACTCCCTGGCGGGGGATATGCGCCGAGCCACGAGATCGAATCGATAATCCCCATCGATTCCTTCCGCCGAGCATACGTCATATACAAATGTATCCTTTTTGCTGTATAATAGCTTCCAATTGACTTAAGGAGACCATTAATCACTGCCACAGATAGAGAAATGAGCCCAACGCACAGTGACCCGCGAAATCATTTGTCAAAAGCAGAAGTGAGCTCGCAGCTCTCGCCGGGCGTTATCCGGCTCCCGGGCCAAATGACCCTCCCCGGCGAAGATTTCAATCCTGTGGATATTTTTATGAATTCGTCAGTGACAGCATGAATATTTTTTCGATTTATAACTCAATATCTCTGCAAAATGTTGAGGGATGGGACCAGGGTTCGGGGTTTGGGTTCTGGGTCTGGAACCAGCGGAGCGCCACCATCGCTCGCGCTCCCAGGACTCAGGGGGGGTGGCAGCCGGGATGTATTCCCGGCGATGCTTAAAATTCCAAAGGTGCAATGTCTATTTGGTTGAAACGTGTCAAAGATAAGAAAGCAGACATTACTCTGTTTGATTTGGATGGAAAGAAAGCTCCGGCTGAAACAGAACTCAGCCGAGGATTCAAATGCAATAAATCACACTTCGCGAGTAGATTGCCTCCGCTGCCGTTTATTAAGTTCGATGGGCCTTGTGGCAGCCTTCTAGGGCTATTTTTCAACTGGAATTGAGGAGTTTTGACAATTTATTGTTTTTCGGTCGTTCGTTAGACACAGCAGCGACCTACACTTTTTCAGATGGATTGGAAACCAAATTAACTGCACAACTGTATCTTCGTTCTGAACGCTCCAGTCCAGACCCAAGTGCCTTTTATTTATGTTTCATTTTCTAGACCCTATTTCACAGAGTCATTTAAATCCTCCGAACATTATTCTGCTTGATCAACCGCAGCTCTGCGCTAGAGAAGAAGGATGGGCATTTCAGTGAATCAGCACATAGTGCAGAATGATCTTTTATTTTATTATTACGAACACGGTTAGCAATTTATGAGCCAAGCTTGTTATTGTTGATGTTTTGACTATCCAAGATAGCAGTTTTTATATGGTTCCGATAGTTGAGGCTACATTGACTATTTCCCTAATTTGTTCTATGCTCCGGGCTTTCTATGTTAATGTTGTAGTTTATTATGCGGATTTTAAGGAAAATTTATGTTAGGACTTTTCATATGTATTTTACATACATTCATGCATAAGTGCCAATTTTATTACCATATTTTTTAGTTTTTTCGTGAAATCTGTTTTTAAAAAGACAAACAAGTTGTTTCGCTTTTTAGTTGTTTGGGACTAGATATCAGAAAATACGCCCGGGTTAGTTCAAAATGACCCTAACAATTTTAAAATATTGGCTTTTTAAATTTTCAAGAGATTATTTGTGGAAAATTGACTAGAAGGTGTAAGGGGTAACATTTATTTGACAAAATATTACTGATTAAAAAAAAACCTAACCTGATCAAAAAACTATTGAAATAATTAACTTTGTTAGTTACATATGCAATAATTATATATGTTCGTAGAACTTTTCTGTAAACAAATTAATATACAATATTTACCGATCTGTTTGAAATCAAAACTTACTTAGAAATAAGTACAAACAATGAATAACGTTCAATAGAAATACAAAATATCTTTATCTGGGAAGCAATCAATGAAACCAAAAAGAGATTTGTCATTTCCGGTCACCGTAACAAATGTCAAATTAAAACGAGAAATCTCAGTCCCGGGTGTCAATGTGTTAAAACTTTATTCTAGGTATTAAATTACTATTACAATTGTGCCCGCCGAGCGGCTGGCGGACAAAATCGAACAATTTTCCTTCGCAATAACTATCTGTGTTAAGGATAGAGAAGCTCGTCCGCCGAGGCAGATGAGTCCGAAAAAAGGCCGGCGTTTCAATCTGGGGCATTGGTCAAATCTCATCAGTGTAGCTGATGACCAATGCCCCTAGTCACATAACACCACGATCGTGCGGATCGAACGCCGATCCTTATAACCACTTGATTAAAATTTCAAGTGCGAATTATAGCGAAGAAAAATTTTGTAACAATACATATGCAACCTTTTATAAATAAGAAGAATATTGCAATAATCGTCCAAAAATATTTGCGATACTATGTATATTGCTAGCGATTTTGTATATTTTTCGTTTATACCTTCGTAATATCAAAATATGAATAGATATATTGTACAATAGTTAAAGAATTTAGTGTGTAAATTTAAACATCACTAACTGCCTCATGTTTATCGTCCAAATGACACATTTTTAGGTCCAAAATGATTTATAAGCGATAAACCTTCCTTATACCATAATTAATATCTCGGCACCTTTGGAGTTACCTTTGACCTTCCATTCAGCGCCGCCCCTGTCTTTCAAGTGGACCCATTTGAATTGAGTTTAACTGCCGTCGGTCGAATTATTAAATCGCGATTCGCAACATAAGCACCACATTCGAATTGGAGGGTGGATCTGCGGCGTGCAATCAGCACCTCTGGCAGATTTAGCACCTCTTCAGGTGGCACCGTCATGATGAACGACCCTCAAAAAGCCATTTGAGCCTGAAGTGCTATTTTTGCGGGGCGATCATGAGGTGGACGAAGCGTCGGCTCGTTTACATACACGTGGGACGGGGGCGCAAGGAGCCGCCTTTGTCGGATTAAAAACCAATTCAGAAGGAAGCATTCCGCCGGGAGCAAATCTCTCTATCTCCTCTGCGATTGGCCATCCTATCGGGCATTTTTCGACCTCTGCCAGCGAACAGAAACGACTACGACTGCATTGCCAGCACGGGCCACCAATTCCCTTCTCGATTTAATCGGTCTGAGTGCCGCTTTAAACTCTGGAAAATCCGAGAAAACTCGGTAAACTACCTTCAACCGGATCCAGTGGCAAATCCCATTTTCTGCCCAAAAGACGGTCATGTTTCACGGCAGAGAAGGGATAAATTGTCGGCACCAGCAGTCGAGACGGAATACCCAAAAGTATTGTCTGGGCGCAACTTGATTTGTTGAAGGAATGTATCCAATTTTTTACATTGTCTGCCGAATATCCTTTCTCATTTATCCGGCAATTCTTTATCCTGGCGTTGTTTCTGCGAGCGGAGGCGGCCCGTGAAAATTGCGGGCGGCGATGTCAGCCCATGCCAAAATAATGAAACTCCGGTCTTTGTCACCGTCGTTCAGGAGCGAACCCTTTGAGATATGGGAGACAAGATTAAAATTGGGTCCAACACGCCAAAGACATGCGGGCTCCACAACTGGTCGACTGAGCTATCGTTTTCTGCAACTGTTGCATATTTGGGGCCCCAAATTGCTCCGGATTCTAATAGAGTCCTGAATGAAACCGATAATTGGGAGAGGTCGAATCCGGATACGAGCCCGTAATTGCACAGAATCCAGCTTCTCCAGGGACCGGGCAGACTACTCCACTTTCATCAGGTAAACAATTATGTCCAATTTCTTGTTAATGTCTCCCATGTCTCATCCCGGCACTTGAGCCATCCCGGCTAAGTCCGTCCTCTCGACGGTAGATCACGACTTGTTTATGTAACATGACGAAAGTGGTGAGTATTTCGTGCTACGGCGGTCCCACCTTTGCGCCCCGACGCTCCCCGGACGTCGTCTTAAATCTGGCCAGGGAGGGCGACCTTTAAGGACAAGATAATGGGGCCAGCAGCATGAGACATCAGGAACAAGAGCAGACTAAGATCAACGATAATTTGCCATCCGGACAAGAACTAACAATGGAAATGAGTGCTGGGGAAAACAAGGGAAAACAAATGAAAATCCTGAAAGGACGGTACTCTGTTGATTTAGAGAAAATGACTGAAATTAAGGGATCATTGGAGCCCTTGGGAAAATCAACTTTAAGGGGAAAGTAATAAGTAACAATTTAACGATTTGATTTATTAATAGAGGACTGGAACTTTGTCTCCTACACTTTTGTATAAGTATATTGCAGAAGGCGATAGTCGTAGTATTCCTTAATAATCGTTAGTATTGCAATTAGTAAAAAGTTGCAAAGATAAAAATATCTTATCTTTCTTTTCTAATGTATTATTACAGATACATACCACCTTCGAATGATTCTTCGATCGATCGATAACCGATAATAAATATTTAAATATCGAGTATTAGTTATCGATCTTTGGGATTTCGATTCTCGATACTTATTATTATTAGTACATAAATTGTTAGTAGTAGTAGTAGTTTCAAAACGAAATTCGAATTGGTTTTAATTCTCTCAGTAAGACGCTCGAGTGATTTTCAAACACTTTTTTCTCCAAACAACTTTTTATTCGACTTGCGAGAACTCTAGCTCGAAAATCATTAACCGATCGTTACAAAGCAACAATGAGATCATTCATTATTTAATTGCAAAGAATACGAACCTATAATTTATTCATGATATCGTAATTTAATTTTCAGGTGGAAGTGGCTTCATAATCCTAGAAAATATTTTAATAATGTAAAACATATATGTAAATATTGATTAAGGATCAGAATTGTAAAATCCACAGAATTCCCGCAAATGATCAACTCTGACGACAACGATCGATGGATGATGGGCATGTTATAAGGCCATTTGCGTCGGAAACGGTTTGAGAAATATTAGAATTATAGTTGAAAGTACTAATAAAATGATCACGTAAGTTTAAATAAATTCTATAATTATCATACCTATTTGCCGAAAAACAATTCATAAAAAAAACTTCAAAGTCTCTTTTCCTCTTGTAATTTATTCACACCAATAATGGGTTTTGAGCAATAATAATAATTCATTTTTGGAGCATTTCTTAATTTTAATAACATCACGGAATTAAGCCCAAAATTGTGAAATCCAAGTTTTTCATCTTAATTCCTTTTGAAAATCAAGCATACAATATACGAGTATATTAAAATATCTATAAGGAGCAAATGTAGGTACATTCCACTGATTTTCATGATATTTTTGGACTCACACAGACCTAAATAAGCATTAATTTAATATCCAACACAATTATCTGGAAACCAATGACAATGATATGAATTCTTAAAAGATATTTTAACATCAAAGTTCAAAAGGGCAAGAATGAGAATGAGCTACGTCTGCAGCAATTGTTACTTAGTGGAATCTCAATAAGCCAAGGATGTTTACATAGTTCTATTGCACGAGAAATCTAGAAATGTTTAATAGCTCTGTTTAAAATCCGAAAATATATTTGAAAGTTCGCATGAAATTGTGACATTTTCAAAAGCTGTAAGTATGTATTATAGTATCAAATATGAACTAGAGAACCCGAGAAACGAACACGACAGAAGATCATTTTATTGAGATTGACAAGGTTTTATCATGACCTGAAATTATCGATTGGTTCTTGTGAATTTGAGGGCATAACTCCCACTCCGGTGAGTGGGTGGATGCGCAAATCGTTTTAGGGTCCTCGGTGGTTTCATAAGCGTTAGAAACTTTTCACATCTTCCCGGAGATGAAGGCGCTGATAGAGACCTTGAGCAATGGCAGAGAAGTGCGCGATTCAAATCGCTTTACGGCACTAGAAATCCCATCCGAGTACGCAACAGCCATTTGCGAAAATTTATAATAGAAAAATTCATTTGCTGAAATGGAATCCCCCGCTTCGCCCATCCAATTATGTGGATATGTGCTTCCCTCCGGCTCGATAGAGTTATTCTCGGTGTCGCTTCCAATTTTTGGGCTCTTCACCCCGTTGGGTCGCAGTTTGTCAGAGGAGCCAGGCCCCAAACCCCAAGCCCCAACTCTGGGTTTAAGCAGACTAGAAACAGACTTAAGTGCCAGGAGGGGGTGCTTGAACTAACCCGGTTCAAATGGCGAAAATTCCATCAACAAGTAGAATTTTATTCGCAACGAAATTGCTCTGAAGAAAATTAAAAAAAAGAGGGATTACGGCAATCGTGGAAATGGGTCACCATTATTAATGCTCGTCTCCTCGAATTTTCCGCCAGTCTGCTGAGCACAGCGGAGCCCCACCCGCGCCCCATTTCAAATTTAGGCCCTGCTACAATTATTAATATTCGTGCAAAGCCGCTGCCGCTCATTACGCCGCGACGCCAAGGAGCAAGAACAACCGAACCGCCCTGACCAAGGAGGTTCTGCTCCGAAGGGCCGAGGACAGAAGGAAATTTCAGCGGAAGCCAAAAGAAAGGAAGCAGCGCCGCCAGAACGTTATTTATTGCAATTGTTAACGACTTTCCCCATAAATCTCGAACGTTGGAGACGAGTAATGCTCTCCCGGAGCAGCCGTTCCGGGCCCCAAATAATTGTAGGATGAACTTTTAATTGTGTCCTCAGCAGATTTACATCGGGGATAACTGCTTATCTTCTGGCCGATTCAATTCCGGATGAATCTGGTCGCCACACATCCACTGCTTTAATTGAATCCAGCACCGGGCCAGCTTGGTGTGCGAGGGCCCAGCCCCAGAACGGGACTCCTGCAACGTCGCACCCGTGAAATATGCTGCGCCAAAGGGCCCAACCCGGCATTATTTATGGGGCTCGGAGCACCCAACTACGCGTGCTGACACAGATTGCGGGTGGTCAAGGGCTCAAGATGAAGCACGTGGTCCTTGTCACGGTGCCAAAGTGACCAAGGTATCAAACCAATGTTTCTACGTAATGTTCACATTACCCGAGTCGGTTTTGGCCTGCATTCAAGCAATATTAAAAAAAAAAGCGGTCAAGTGCGAGTTCGACTCCAGAGCATTCTGTACTTCTACAAACCTCCATATTTTTGTGTCCAATACAATATTCCCACTGCTGAAATGTACCATCCTACCAGCTGTTTATCATAATCGCAGTCGACCACAGATAAAACGATAAATTTGTAAAATTATTTTCTAGAGATCTACATACATAGTATATGTAGATCTATAGTTATATATAGATATATGCTATTTAAGTAAGTTGTATTAAATCAAAAGCTTCTATTCATCATAATTTCTCAGAAAATCGGCTGTGACAGACGGACGCTTGAATTTCGAGTGTTCCGTTATTTTTTTTTTTTTTTGAGGTACGATGGGTACTTATCATTACCTAGTATTTCATCAACTTCCATTTTGTTATTAAAAGATTTTATATTTATTATAGATACCATAACATTAAAATTAATTAAATTAAATATTATTATAAAGTTAATTTGAATTAAAAAACATTATTTATATAAACTATTACAGGATATAAAAACAAAACAACAACAACAAAAAGTTAGAAAATTAAAAATTCAATTAATAAAATTAAAAACGCATCATATCACTGAAAAAAAAGATTAGAAAAACTAACTACTTTTTTAGCCTACTAATTTAAATTAGATGATAGAACTAAAACAGTGGGATAAATATGTGCAAAATTAGTTGGTTTCGCAAATATTTTAGTTGATTTCCCTACTATTTTATTTGGTTATCCAACTTTCGGTTATTTTACCAACTAATTTAATTAGTAGGCTGAAAATCAATCAAAAGATTAGTGTTTCTAATCTGTTTTTTCAGTGATTTATGTCTGTTTAAAATATTGCTCGGATGATCAAATGAAAAGTCACATCTTTAAAAATCGCGTAATTATTCAATGTATAGAAAACAATTACTGGTGGATGTGAATCTCGTATTTTCGCGCACTTTAAAAAAATTGTATGTTTACTTAACACATTGCCGCCCGGTAGTTCGTAGAACTTATCTGTAAGAACCTTAATATATTTACCGATCCGTTTGAAATCAAAACTTACTTAGAAATACAATGAATAATGTTCAATAGAAATACAAAATATCGTTATTTCGGAAGCAATCAATGAATCATGCTTCTCACCAAAACGAGATTTCTCAAAAAGCAAATGTCGAATGAAAACGAGAAATCTCGTTCCCAGGCGTCAATGTATTAAGCGCGTACCTACTGTGCGTAATGTGTATTCCACCTTAAAATGCGATCTAAAATCAAAAGCATTTTATTTCAAATTGGATTCAAAGGTTAAAAGGTTATAAAACCAAAAACACAATGATTTTGATTTTGAAGTTTTCAATGTAAGTGAACAACGAAGAACAAAGTGAATCCAATTTAATTTCAGTTCACTTGGATGGATTTTCATAAAAGTTAAATCAACTTGCTTGATATTGATATTGATTTTATAATAATTGCATCTTTTCTTTTTAAAAGTTTATGTAAGGATAAAGGGATAGGTACTAAGATGACTATAAAAATACTTACTATACAAACATTTTGGCCATCATAATTCTATTATGCACATGTTTTTACAGCTTAGCCGCTCGCATAAATTTTCAAGAGTCCTCTTTATCATTTATATTATCATTTTCTAACTATTTTATAATGTACCTATGTATGTACCTAATTCATGAGCTAAAGGGAATCTATGTATAAAATCCTTTATAATGTTAATATACAATAGTTTTGTATATAAATTTGTTTTAATCTCTTGTTAAGGTTAGTTGAATGAACTGCGAAATTACATAGTTGTTTTGAACATGAAATTTCTTTAGGAATGTATAGACTTGCAGAACAATGCGATAGCTTAAGAAAGATTTTCTTTTAAAACCTTCTTGGAAAACGAGCGCTAGTTTTTTCAAAAGCAAGAATTCCTTACAAAGGCTACGTTCTCAGGTAAGACTAATAAAATTATGTGCATGCAGTTCCCAAAACATATCCTGCGAAAGAGCCGAAGGTAAGCATCCTTAATCAGTTGTGTGTCTTTCGCGTAGCGTTCATCCTCGCCATAAGTTGCAGAAAGGATTTTCGAGTGCTGTTGCATGTCGTAAGTTGAGACTGCAGTCGCAGCGGGCATGTTCCCACCATAAAGTCGCGTTGAGGCACGGCCCGAATTCTTTTGGGTTGTCCTTAGCCCTCGAATCCTCGAAACTCATCACAGAGCGGACATAAACACGAAATTATGACGCAGAGTTTGTGTCTGGTCGCATAAAAGGATAACGCCGGGCGGGGCCCGGGAGCAGAAGTTCGCAAAGTTAAAGCCGATAGCTTCACACGATTACGAGGGAATCCTGCAGGATGGCACCCGGGATGGTTCCGCACATATCGAGGAGCTCTAGGTGCAAGGGAAGGCGGCGCACTTGAACGGTGAAAGGATCCTCCTTTCTGGCACCAGGAAAAAGGAAAAGAATTGGGGCGACAAGAATTCTTCTTCAGCGAAAGAAAGTTTATGTGAAGAGCTGCTCCTTCCCACCGGGTCGCCATAAACCAGGATAAGGGGTGAATGGATGAGAAACAAATCCCACCAGGCTGGTGCATTTTGCGATTCCAACAAATTGTCACCACTCGCTCCTTCACAGGGCTGCTGGGTGCCGTTGATTCTTTTGGCATCGCTCCCACTGCAGATGCCGGAGCCGCCAGACACTTGTGCTATCTCCCAACCGAAAATCCTTGGATGTATCTTCGAGGAAGCAATTCCTTCGGATCGGGCTGCTGCGCCGTTCCTGGCTACCGGAGTGCAAAGTCACGGAGGAAGTGGGCCCCCCAAAAGGGGCTACAGTCCCGGATCCAAACTGTTGCATTCGGGGGTCTGCCCCTGATCACGGGAACAGTAAGCGGGGGCGGGATGAAATTATTTATTAAGGGAGATGCTGTTGCTTGCCTCGAACACAAAAGGAAACTAATAGAAATGCTCCCGAGGATTTATGCGCTCGTTTATAGACGCCTCCGCCACCGCTCCCGGGTCCTGGGGCTCCGGCTGAGGTGTCGGGGCCCCCGATGTCTGCATCTTCCGCTAAACGCTGAAGTATTCACATCTTGCTGGGGTACCATTTAATGAAACACGGCAGTCATGCCGCGTGTAAAGTAGTTTCAAGACGGATTAGGTCGGGTTGACGGGGATTATGTGAAATCAGAAGTTTAATGCAGAATGCGCGAATAAATCCCCACTGTTGCTGGGGAGGACCTTGGGGCTAGCCAGACTGCTTTTCGCATTCACACACTATGAATTTTGATCAGTGTCTAGTCAGCAGTTTTTGTATCAGGGAAATCGAGGAAGCGTAGGTGGAGACTGCAAAACACATGTTTTGCTTTCTATAAAGAACTTATAGCGCAGATGGGATAAAACGCTATAAACTGTCCTATCCACTATAGTTTTAAAATTATTAAAGTTAGTAGATTTGTAAGAAAAATATAGTTTTTTAAGTGATGGATAAAACCATAACTTTTTTATTACTTTTACAAATATTTACTTCTGCATGCATTTTATTCTTATTACGTATACATATGCATATTTGTACCATATACATATGCATAAAGGGTTATTATATACATACATATGTGACTGTTCAAGATATCATATTATAAAAATGCGTCAATTTAAATTAATTCTGCAATTAATTTTTTTTGTTTTTTGTAAGAAAATAAGAACATTATGAGGGTAAGCGGATCATAGGTACTTTTATTTTTTTTCCGGGATTAGTTGTATGTTGTTTTTGATGTGGGGATCGTGTGAAATAAAATGAGAACACCTCTTTGACTCGAACACAAAACAATATATTTTTAACTTTTAATAATTATACACAAGAAAGCAAAAATGTTCTGACAAAGGTTGTATCGCAAACGTCAAGATAAAGATGAAGTTGGCCGCAGCTGACAACCGGCACTCTGGCGGCAAGCGGGAGAATTATAAATTCAACATTGTATCTACTCATTCAAACAAGATACACAGTAAAATACTCTTTTCAGGAATTTTTGTTTAAAATAACTTTGAGTGTTAAGTGAAATTAGTTTTCTAAGTAGAAACTTACTACGATTTTATGTACTAACAATTATTAGGAAAAATTAGAAAGCATTACTCAATTCCATAGCCAGCTGTAGGGAGTAAAACTGTGCGGTCAAATTGACCCAGTATTCAGTATAACACATCTTGAAAACCCAATAGATACTTTGCCCACCAAAAGCATTAATATCAAGTGAAAGAATTAGTTGTTACGAATTGTAATATAATCTGTGCATAAAAACTATACTTAACGATAATCTTTACGTAATTGTAGAATTCGAATCGGAGTTATCAGGTCGAAAAAAAAACATTATTTCAAGGAAAACACAAAGTTTGTAGGTATTTCCAATCTACATGTTTACCACTATTACTAAGACTATTTTTTCAATCGAAATACTTTATGAGACTATATTTCTAAATAAGAAAACTTAAAAAAGTCTTAGGTATATACATATGTATGTATGTAACGGGTCTTCCAAAGGGACTTCCGAACTTTGACAGTAGATAGCGGCTATATTGTTGAAGCTACATGTGTCAAATTGCCTGTAATTTATTAAGTCTGTTTTGTCAAATGACCATGGATAGATATAGCGTTCAACAACACGTGCAAATGATAAAATTGTGTTATGAAAATGGGTGTTCTGTTCAGGCAACGTTCCAGCAAGTGCTATTGGTCGATGATTACCAATTTCTTTTGGCCTGAACTGGATGATATGGACACCAACAACATGTGGTTTCAACAGGACGGCACTACGTGCCACGCAGCTCATGCCACATCAAGCAAATAAATAATTTCGATGATATCTCATACACACTTTGTTTTATTTAAATTTTAAGATAGGAAGTGCTTAATGAAAGATCCTTTATGTATCTTGTAATTTTACATTATTTTTCAGTACCTATCAAAGAATAGTTTGAGATAAAAATAAGCAGACAATAGATCATATATGAACGTATAAAATTGAGAACTTGAAATTGATCTCCATTTTTTACATTGACTTGATGTGATTTCTTTTTGTTTTTGTTATAGTCACAAAGTTAGGAAAATGCCTTAATTTGGAACTCACAAGTTACTCATAATATTAACTAAAAACTTGAAAGCGATTTTTAGGAATTTAAAAATGTTGCATATACGATATAGTTAGCGCTTTTTAGGGTTCCGTAGCCAAATGGCAAAAAACGGAACCCTTATAGATTCGTCATGTCTGTCTGTCTGTCCGTCCGTATGTCACAGCCACTTTTTTCCGAAACTATAAGAACTATACTGTTGAAACTTGGTAAGTAGATGTATTCTGTGAACCGCATTAAGATTTTCATACAAAAATAGAAAAAAAGAATTTTTTTTGGGGGTCCCCCATACTTAGAACTGAAACTCAAAAATTTTTTTTTCATCAAACCCATACGTGTTGGGTATCTATGGATAGGTCTTCAAAAATGATATTGAGGTTTTTAATATCATTTTTTTCTAAACTGAATAGTTTGCGCGAGAGACACTTCCAAAGTGGTAAAATGTGTGTCCCCCCCCTGTAACTGTAATAAGAGAATGATAAAGCTAAAAAAATATATGATGTACATTACCATGCAAACTTCCACCGAAAATTGGTTTGAACGAGATCTAGTAAGTAGTTTTTTTTTAATACGTCATAAATCGCTGCTACGGAACCCTTCATGGGCGAGTCCGACTCGCACTTGGCCGCTTTTTATTGGTGTAAAAATTTATCTTGCTCATTTTCTAATACAAGAGCCAATATGCCGACACAAGTTAACGATCAAAAATTATCAATTTAAATTAATGTTCTGATCTGATCCAATTACTGTCTAGAAGTATTATATTTTCCAAAATATCACCAGTCTCAAAGGGATAGGAACTGGCGTAATTTATTGGTGGCAACTCAACAATTAGCTGTGGAGGGAAAATCGTCCACTTTAGAGCCGATCACGTTAAATGAGGTCGAAAATAATCGAAGCCTCCTGGCAACACCTCCGACCAGAAACTATTAAAAAGCGGCGCTCCACGGAAAAATATTTTTCCGCTTAACGGCTAGATGAGATAGGAATTTGCATGTCACTCCAATTGACGGTAATTAGTAATCTGTGAACAGAAACCGCGATAAAGTTCGTACTGGCGGCGGTCAATTATCGCTGCTATCATTAAATTGAACTGCAGCCAGTCATTTCGCGATTCGGAAAGTTCCCAGTGGGGCCGAGGGGCGGAGGTCCTGGACATGCCCGCTGCCCGGCGAGGCCTTCCATTCAATGAATTTTCAATCGAAACGTCAGAATATTTAAATCAAACGTTTCATCGATAAAATTGAAACGTTTTTTTCCTGCGCTCCCGTTTTATCCGTTTGAAGTGCATCCCGGCTGCAGCCTGTTCGTGCCGCTGCCGCCACGAGGGCCAATTCACTTGACTGCGCGACTTTTTTCGCCGGCTGTTTTGGCAGCGGCCGGGTGCAGGAAAACTGAGGCCCAGTCTGTCGCCCTCGATGGCGTTTGATCCTATCTCGCGCTGGGGTCCGATAGCGCGGCTCCGAGCCCCACGCAGAGCGGCGGCGACGGCGACGGCGGCGGCAGTGGTGGCCCAGAACGAAAATAAAATGCAATTTTCCCTGACGGCCCCATAATTGGATATCAGTCATATAAATTTCCAAATGACATTTTATGTGATAATATTGGCCGACGGGCAGACCGGCCTCCACAGGTGGAGGGTGGCTTGAGTCCAACCCGACGCCCGTCGCCGCGACGCGCTGCGCCCTCATGCAGTTTTGTCAGGCAGCTAACTGCATATCGCCGCTTCAAATGCTTTTACGAGCGCCGGGTTATTGTTTTCCCGGCGCTCTGCCCCCGCTCGGCTGTGGGGCGCCCTGCAATTCGGGGCTTTTGATTTGTCGGCGGCGAATTAAACGTCAGAAAGAGAAATTAATGGGGTTACAGTGGATAGGTACGTCAATCATCCCGGGGCTCACGTAGAAAATTACTGCACATGAGTGCAGGTGATATTTGATGAATTTATTCGCAGGACGATAGTGCTGATCCTACTTTATGACACGCTAGATTGCAGTTCGACGAGATTTAGCTCACCTCTGATGGACAGGTTCCCCTGCTCAACGATTGGTCATAAAAATTAGCTTCGCAGTTGAGGGCGTTACTTTTACCCAGTTGTAGGTGCATTTATGAGAATAAGACTCAATTTATAGAAGATTAACTTTACAAATGTATTAAATTCGCCTACTTTAAACTATGCATACTACATCACTTCTATTGATTCTTTATATGAAAATAAACTATATGCGGGTATATGTCTTCAAAGTGCAAACAAAATACATATGTTGTTTTAGAATTTAGAATAACCAATTTAATTGTATATGTAAACATAATACCCAGTCAATAACTGATAAATGTAAAATCTCATTTGTTTTAGAACATACCTTTAATTCCGATTATGAGGCAGCTATTTGAGTCTCATTTAACGACTCGGGAGCTAAGAATCAGATTTCATACTAGTTATTTATATGTATATTAAATAAGTTTTTGGATTTTTTGACCAGAAATAATTTGTTTTATGTATAGATGTTGGCGCGGTTTTGGGAAATTTCCTTTACATAATAATTATTTTGTGAGTGTTATTCTAGCAAAACACATAAGTACCCACAATAATAAAATGGGTAACAAAAGTGGATTAATTTAATTCTGATTTTGCGTACATTTGAAAATATATTTTTCTATTTTGGCATCTGCTTACACTTAACTTAGTTACACGCAATGACTATTTTAATAAAAACATTAAACAAATCAGGAGTTCTCAATGGCTACTAAAATATAGAATTCTGCGATATTACTATGTAAACGTTTAAAGTCGATGCAAAAACTTGACTCACATTAATTTATCGAGTTTTGGTCGTTTTGGTGCATAGATATACCGTCATGAAAGTTTACTAGTAAATTCAAATTCAATGACGTTAAAAAACCTGTACTGGAGTTAATTTAATTAAAAATACCTCGAGTTTGGGTTTTTATTTTTCCAATTTTAAATTTGTCAAATTTTACCAACTATTTTTTGATTGAACTGAAATTGAATAGCAATTAGCTGAGATTAAATTTTAGGAATGTAAAAAGTTAAGTGTTGAATTTTTCTCTCCATTGAAAGTGAGAAAAGATCGTTTTGAAGGTAAATTGAAGGGACATTAAAAAGTTAATCAAGTTCTTATAATTTCGTATTAAAAAACCTATATTTAAAAATTTAAATTATTGCGCCCATTGCAACATACGAGGGGTCGAGGGATAGACTAATGTTTTTACTTTAGTACTCCTTTTAAATCATAATGTGAGTAAGCCACAGCAACAAACCTTTTCATTTGATGGCCACACCCTTAAAAAATTGCCAGGGGCCTCAGACAGCATAGTTAAGTCACTGATTGAATCACGGTCCAAAATTTTTGGAAATATAAGGGTATAAGCGGACTTGCAAACAAAGAGAGATTGCGTTATGCATATTACGTATGTACTTATTTAGCTTATAGTAGGAAGAATAAAACGCATTTTCAAAAAAGCTAAGCCATATAAAATTTTGGATAAATCTTCTAATATAAACAGACTTTGCATATGTGTACATGCATGGCTTAATTTAGCTCCTTCTAAAGGAATGTCGCGTATTTTCCAAAGTGCAAACTGAATTCGCGCTCAACAATGCCATGGGACCGCTTTCTTTTCCCGCCCCTCCCTCGGTCCTTAGATTCCGGGTTTCTTTTCAGGATTTCAATGGCCCGAGCACGGTGCAGGTGCCCTGGGACCACATCGACCGCGCCTCCCCTGATTGTATGTTTTTACATAATTCCATCATCCCCGCAATTTCTTCATTTCCCGAGTGTCCTTCGAACAATCACGCGACGCCCGCCGTCGCGCCGCTCGCTCCGTTTCGTTCCGGCAGGGCTTTGCATATGGAAATTAATACGCCCCCGCCGTCATCCCCTTGTCGAACACTTTTCGAGGTAATTAGATTTCGTTTTGCATATGTGCGCCGGGCTGTGAATCTCCCGAATTAGGTCTAAGGGATGTGCCCGTATACGTTTTCCTACGGGGCGCGGCGCTTCAGTATGCAGCGGATGATGTTTCGCGACAGAAAGAAAAATCAAGAGCGCGAAGGCGTCCCCAGGTGAAGACAGAGGAGCGCCCTGCAATCCTCGTCGCCATCATCCGGCAGAGGGACTGCGCTGCCACACCGGCGCCCCATTCCTGCACCGAAGCACCGGGGACACCCTCTTCGGTGGTGCTCCCGGGCTCCGGAGCATATCCCCAGCGCGCTGCACGAGCACCGAAATAGGCACCTATCCACGGGAGGTGTACTTTATGAAGTTCTTAAGAGCTTACGTGATTTATAAGATGCTGTCGACATTCCTTCCACAACTTAAGTCTAGTGAAGAGGAAATGGCGCTAAGGAACTGAGTTTTTGTGTTTTATTAGCGTGGCCCGTCCCCCGCGCTTTCTTTCTATCCTCGAACAGCTCCGATTATCCCCCAGTGTCGCACTCTGTGAGTTGTGAATTTTACCAACTCGACGCGAACTTCGACTGAATAGCAGAACTTGGGAATTGCCAGAATTATCGCCTTAAAATGCACTTAATTTGAAGCGAGTTCCACAAGTGGTAATTATGATAATTTTAAATAAGTACCGCGCCGCGGGGCGCTTCTTCTGTTGCGGAAGGGTGCGATAATATGGCGCGGGGGAGTGCGCCTCCTACGCCGCAGGAAACAATCACGTAGAGCAAGGCACCAAATGAGCCCCAAACCAGACTCTGGATCATGTGGAGCCATGGCCCCCAATGTCGAGGGTGCTACATTCTTCCACTTCGACAAGTACGAGCACTGTTCGGAACACTCCCGGGGAGGTAATAGATGCGTCTGAACACGCTAGTTCCGCTAATGTGCTTTGGATGCTCGAGCTCCCTGAAAACCCTTGCTAAGTCCAGGACATCAAGAAGTTCCAAACTTCCGCAATTGAAACTTTCGGCGATGATTTTGCTCCATTCTTTCTGTTTACGCTGTGCCGTCTCAGCCGGGGCCGTTATTGTGATTCCTCGAGAGTATTTCGGTGGAGCTCCGCCCCGCGCCCCATATACGACGTTGTCCTTATCCCCGGCACATATCCTTTTTACGTTATGGAATTCTTGAATGTATTTAATTTAAAAAGTTTTAGTATCATCGCAACAGCATGTTGTGCTGCGCCAACAGCGTCCATAGATGTTCCCATCCCCCCGCTAGCTGTGGGGAGACGTCGCCGCCCCATCGGAGATGGGTTCAGGCTCAGATTTACATGCGACATTAGCCCCGAAATTGCATCAAACACCCACTTGCTTTGTATAACGAGACATTTTTATGTTCGAAACTTTTCCCTCGTCTGAAAGGGTTCTTTTTTTCGCCGCAGTTGTCCTGAATCCTGAGTTGTCATTGTGATCGCTCCACGTCTGGGGTAATTCCGTAACTCATTTCACTGCCAGCCCCGTGGTGGCGGGAGGCCTCAAATGAAGTTGCTCTTCTGCCGGAGCCCGAGATGACGGAGTCGGAGTCGGAGTCGGAGTCGGAGGCTGCTCAGATCGATGGTGATGGCTTATCATTAGACGGGGCGACGGAGCGCGGGCTCCAGCGAAATAAATGACGGCATTTGCGGGAACGAACGCAACAAGGTCGGTAATATCTTTTACGCGCACGAGTTCATGTACGCCATCTACATGGGGTCGTTTCTGCAAAATATCACTTACCATTGAAAAATTGAGGCCTCGGGATTAAAATTGGGTGAATTTTCTCCGGATAGGGTGACCAATCGTACTCTAGACAGGGTATCTATTCATGTACCGTTAACCATGGTTATTTTACACAGTATTCATTTAGGATTTCTAGAACCCCTCAATGCATTTGTCAGATACTGAAAGTCAGACATAAAGGTCTATGGCTTGTGCAATAAGAAAATAACGAAGGGATGAATAAATTGTAAATGACGTAATGAATATTACATCACAAATTACACTGCGTTACAACGAAATTTCATTTCAAATAAAAATATCCTGGATATGACGGTTTCTATGTGCTGAACCTACATATGTATATATCTGAAAATGAAAATTGTCCAGGACATCACGTTTTCAAGAAATATTGGATTGAAAAGTGAAAAAAGTCATATATGTTTTAGACATATTTGAAAACTTCTTCAAAAATAACGGGTTATCTCACAATTGTGAAACATGCCTCTCATAAATGATTAGATCCTTAACTATAATAAATATATATAATATAAAATAAGGCATTTATAAACATTCTCAAAATTTGCTTACAGAATGAGTTTTTCAAGAATCTTTGCTTATAGGAGGACTACTTCCATGCAAAATACAAATCTTGATAGACCTTTCAAATAATTGCAATTTTATAAGTGTAGTCACATGTATGTTGTTTTGGAGATATCTTTTAAGCTTCTATGTCATTCCATTATTTTTTAATAAATTTTCACAAATGTCCAAAATATGGATTTTTCACTTTTCATACCATTATTACTCAAAAACCCGACGTGCTGGAAAATGTTTATTTTCGGATTCGTAATCTACCGAGAAAGTCCTGTCAAAAACACCTATTATGCTTCCAGGTATAGAAAAAACAAAAATTTGTTGACCAGTGTTATTTTCTATAAAATCAATGATTCCCCATTACGAGAATATCTAAGCAGAAATACACACACAGTTCTGAGTTTTTTTTTTATTAAAAAGCTATAGTAAAGCAGACCTTTTGTTTTAAATGTTTATAAAAAGAAATCCTTCCGAATTTCTAAACAAGATCATAACAATTGTTATTTATCAGGAAGTCACTCTAAAATGTAAATTAAATAAATAAGGTACAATAAAAAGTCAAAGTGATTTAGTAGGTGCTGAAAAAGATTGTGAGGGTAGAAAACCCTTAACCTTCATGAAGTCCGACCTGCAGTTGATCAGCCTTTTTATTCCGATGTGAATCGACGGCTGCAGTAGGTGGAAAGCAAATTCCTTTTTGAAAATCTAAAAAGTACATTACAAAAAGGGACAATGCGGTGAAGAGATTTACTCGCAGTTCCATTTGCTCCGAAGCATCTGCGTGCCGCTCCACCCGGGAATATCCCTTTCAGCGGCCGGGATAAGTCCACTTTCCCTGCATCCGCCACGGGACAAAATATTTAAATTGCAATGCTATAAAAAGCACTCTCGCCGGGATAGGGCCAGGACTGTGACTAGCTTAATCCCGGAGAAAGGGCCCCGATTGTGTTCGAGTTAGCCGGACGAGGCTCGGAGCTAACATAAATTGCCCCCGACAGAACGAATGGGGCTGGGGGTGGGGACATCCTGCACCCTCCACCGCAGATGTCAAATGCTCCCCAAACCGGGGAAGGCTCCTTCGAGCAACATGAATGGACCCTGATAACTCAGGCCCGGCAAAGTAAATTCTTGTAAACCTGATCCTAAAGCTCGTGAAAACGTCCGCAGAGCTACAAAATCTCCTTTTTACGGAGGCAATTGAAATAAATTCTTAAAAAATCCCGGTAGGACATGTGAATGCGTTCAGTGATATGCAAATGTGGGGACATAAGAAAGAGCTGCCCCGGCCGCGCAGCTGGCAGCTACCCCAATCAAATACCCGCTTATTGTGATGGAAATTCGGATCTGCAGCTCCTTACCTGTCTGAAAGGAGCCCGAGTCCTTCAGTTATAAACTCCATTAAATGTTTATGCGTGCTATCATTGTCGGGATTTGTATCCGTCCCCCTCCCCCGGGCGGGTGCGATCATCGTGGGTATCTCCGTCGGGGCCCCTCCCCCGAAAAGGGTCAGGTGAGATTGGAGGGACGACACCCGCAACAAAATTAATGGTTTGTCCTTCACACCGATTGCCCCAGACGAATTCGAAGGTGAGAAGGCGGCCGGGTGGTCCCTTGATAAAGAGGACACGCACCCGCCGCCCCCGTTCCAGCCTCGGCCGAACCTACCCGGCTCCCGGGTCCCAAGTCCCGGCTACTTTATGTTGCAATCACGACCCGAACCCTTTTCCGGGGCTAAGCGTGTTTTCTGCTCCGTGGACCGAAGGTGTGATAAGCATTTTTTCCATATTCGGGAGCGCGTGTGTGCTGCCCTCGTAACGCGGGCGGACAGGCGTCTTCCGTTGTTGCTCCTCGCTCTTCCGGGGGGACATATTTGAATTATTTAACCATTTTACGGGCAGATTTGGGACGCCGGGAAGTATCTTCTATTTTTTTTTCTTTTTTCTGATTCCCACAACTGAAGGACACCAAAATTTGTTATGGTGGATCCCACTTTGGTCCGCAACGCTTATCCGTTTTGAGGCGACCGAGGAGCGATGGGGCGCTGCGGAGCCCGGAGCCTCCTATGGACGGTCTGGGGACGGTGGTGGGTTGCCCGAATGTTTTTACATAAAAATAGAGAAGGGCCGCGGGGGTTGGGCGGTGGCGTGTTATTGTGCTCGGGATGTCTGTTTTATATGCAGCACATCGACGGGCATAATTTATAATGCTATCGTAATAAATGGTTATTGTAAAATCATACATCAAGGATGTGTTCATTCGTTGGGAAATTGATGCTCCGTGCGGGCAAGCAGGATTTTGCGGCTCGATTTTTCTGCCACCCGGACTGGGGAAGTTCGGGATCATCTTTTGATATTGAAAGATGAATAGTTTTCGATTTATTTTTCATTTCGTTAAGTGGAACTGTAGCTGGCTCCCACTCTCACATATGGGCGGCCTCCGAACATTCGGGCCACTGCAAATAATGGCATAAATGGGAAAATGTGACACAGCAAATGTATTCCTTCCTCTTTATAATTATTTTTGTGTTTGTTGCCCCATTTTTCGTTCTAATTCTTACATCGGAGATGATTTAGCGGACTAGCAAAAACATTGAACCCATTGGAAAGGATCATTTTATGAAAAGAATTTTTCAGTTTTTGTATTTCGGGGAATATAAAACGCAAATAATGTTTTCGAATGGAATTTTTTCAGTTTTCGATTTCTCTTCCAAATAAAGTAGATGCCTAAATAACTTGTATCTACATATATGTAAATCATCCATTTTAAGTAGATAACAGATACTTTTACCAAAATGTTCAAATTGAATTTTCTTAAAAGTTTCTATAAATGATATCTGTATCATGTACATACATACATACATATGTACATATACTACAAAATTTGAAGAAAGCTTTTCATAAGATTACGATAACACATTACATGTATTACATGTAGGTATTCATTGATTTAGCCACAATTTATCATTGATGAATAAATTAATTAAGGCTAATAATTACATATATAATTAACTTAGTTAGTAAGTTTTAGTGATATCCCGTCAGTTACTTCAATAATTTTTAATAAAAATTTTAATATGAATATACTTTTCTAATAAAGTATGTAATTAAATCATTAAGAGATTTTGATTGAGATCCTCTCGAAATCTTAAGATTTCAAAATCTCATACATATTTCGCGATATCTCACGAAATTTCGGGGTGATGGAAGCATGTTATAACATTATATAATATAAGTAATGAGTTCTGCTGTTTAGACTATTTTATCTGGTAAGCATTCATTGTAAAAAAATGTATTTTATGTATGTATGTATATTTAATATTATGTGTTTAATAAAAATAACTTTACTTCGTATGTGCACAGGGTAAACATTTTGATAACAATAGGAAAAGAGATTTTGAGTGGATAAGATCTTTCGATTGATATACGTATGTACATACATATGTATATTTATTATAAGAAAATCACGTTTGTGTTGCGATAATTTTTCTAAGGATGTCTAACTCCAAGCTTTGCACGAAATTTCAGATGATACTTTGGTTTTACTAAAACTTTGAAACTTTTTGCGCGACGGATAAGTTTTGTAAAGTTTTTAGCATGTTACATGACAACAATTCCCTATCATGACATGGAAACAACTAGCTCAGCGTGCGGTCCTTTTGGGGTCTTTAAAAACTCCTGTTCGTGTCACATGAGTTTTTTCTCGTGACAGCTCCCCCCGAGCATAGGCCAAACACTTGTAGCCGCACAGCCTTTGAACTTTCCCCCGCCGGGGCAATTCTGGAGTCAACACCTCAAAAACAAATAACTTCTTAACCAATATTAGCATGCTTGGGGGCGATCGGGGGAGCCCTGTGATCCCGGGTGGCGCACGGACGAGAGCCGGCGACCTAGGGTTTAAGGGCATATGTTTGCCTTGTTCGTGACGTCGCCCAGCATCCCACAAAGTACTTGAGAACAAGGTGCAGTCTTTGAGGTTAGTTGCGACACTACAAAGGGGCCTTCCAAAAAACACATACTTCGAGAAGGGGCCAACGGGCGGCGCCCGGGGAGGACTTCCAGGTGCTAAAGGAACTGCGCAAACAGTCGGGGTCCTCAAGAGCACATTTACCTGAAGTGACCACAAAGTGAATATTGATACCTAGGCTCAGTCCGGTAAACAATTAACAAAATGGATTCCGGCAAACATTTGTGACAAGGTTTGCGTTCGGACCGGACAGGACCCGCTCTGGCCGGCTTCTCAGCGCCAATGACTCAAGCGTTTGCCCGGGGACATGCCCTGAATTTATGACTGGGAACAGATCAAAATATTGATTCCCGGCCCACACGGAGTCACTAATTAATCAATGAGTCCGGAATCTCCGTAAATTCCAGCCACTCAACAATCTCGACAAGTACAAATACCCGGTTGGGGCGGATTCCTCAGAATCCCATCGGCAAATATGTCCTGAGATAATCTCGGCAAAAACACGTCTTAGCAGAACTTTTGTGTATTTATCTGCCTGTCTGTCTGGTGCGCGCTTCTCCTATCTGATCCGGGATGTGGGAGCGGATTATATTGACAAATTTATGCACACAGACGAATCCCGCTACTTAGAGTAACGAAGCTAATCAATTTTTCTTAATAAATCCCCTGACTTCTGGCGGTTGCGGAACTCCAGCCAGCCAAGTGGGGCTGGGCTGCAATTCATCTTCCCGAAAGATTTCTGTCTCGGGAGGTGCAGCGGAGCCCCATAAGACAGACAAACTTGGCAATTGTGCTGAAATCGGAAAAGACGATGATGCTGCCGTTAAAAAGCCCCGAACCTGGGGCGCAGGTCTAGAAATCAAATAGCAACAACCTGAACCCTTCCCTTTCACCTACGCAGCACCATTAAATATTTTGTGAGTCGGCCGTAATCGAATCGAATCGCGTTTTATGGGAATTTAAAAAATTTTTTATTGCTAGCAACTTGTTCGGGGCTTGGTTCGATTGGGCTGTAAAAAACGTTAGAGAACATTTTATGCTCTTCCATGATTTCAATTCGCTATCAGACCGCCATCAACAGCAGTTACGACAGTCATTTCAATTCTAAATGCCTCTGCAAATGAGTTATGAGTGCTCAGGTACTGCAGTAAAGGATTCTCCTCTGTTGCGCCCTCTTAAGCCCTGAATATTAAAGCTATGCAGATAAGAAAAAGTTTTAATTTTTGAATTCACTGAATATATCATACATATATCATTCGGCCCTTTCGAGCAGAAAAGAAAAGTAATTTTAAATCCTTAAAGTTAGAATTGAGCTTGCAGTTAAATAAAATTTTGCGAAGAAAGTTTTCCTTGTTTTCGGTAGGATAGCCTCATCCAGTGCATCTGCTTACTAAGTCATCAGCTTCTTTCTTACATTTACTGCCGCAATTTTGTCGTTATTGAAACTCGTGTTTCTCGTAGCTAAGTTAAAAATAGACGTTTGGCGAAAAAATATGCTTATCACTAGTACGATAATTAATTTTCAAAATAGCCTTATTTTATATATCTAAAAAAATATTATAAACAAAGATATTAAAACGAATTTAAATTAACAAAGTCAAAACAAACCAGGTTTTATATAAGCTAGAGTAATTTTGTTTTAAAAGTAATGGTCTTGAATATTTGTCAATGGTATACTCGTAAAAACATGAATCGTTTCCGCGTATTCTTTTTAAAATATGAATATTAATCATTTCTAAACATTTATTTTAACGATATAAGTACAACTAGTTATATTGTATTCAAAAATATTTGAAATAAAAGTAAAGTGACTCAAGCTGAATTTCCTGAAAATTTTCGTACTGTTTGCATTTCTGAAATAATATGAGTTTATTAAATTGATATTAACAGCGATTGAATTTGGAGTAGATATAATGTAAACATATTGTGATAATTTTAATTTATTCTTGACTTAAATCGAATGTAATTGAGAACTGAATCTGAATTTGAGTCACTAATTTTAATTAGCTAAAGTTAAACAGAAGTCTTAGGTTTATTATCATAAGATTTTAATTAAATTTAAGTTTGCGAATAGTTACCTTCAGGAAGAAATTTCGAAAATTCATTTTGTTATTAATCGACAATTCGTCGTTGAAATGCTGCAAAGCAAAGTTTATTTGTAAAATGGCAGGTACCTAATAAGGGCTATTAGTTACAATTTATTAATTTAGGAGATAGAAAATTTATTCTTTTATATTTGGTTGAAAGGATTTAATCGGTTCGCTGTATATGGGTGACAAAGCTGTAGTGAAAGATATCGGTCCGAAATTATCTCACTTTGTAGGGACGACAGCGGTAATCATAACTCGGACAGGACACAAGTAAATGAAGGAGCAGTTTATCTTGCTCACGATGTCAGTTTAATCCCGGGCCCGAAAGATAAACTTGTCATTAATTTAATGCTTAAGGGCGCTGGGAAATAATGCGATGTTTGCTCAGAATTGACAAGATTTAAGAAGCAAACAAGACGTCGAGCAATTTAAATTTAGGGGGGAGTCACAGTGGCACCCAACCTAAATACGGAGCGATATCCCGGCGAGCTGGGGCAGGCCATCCATCGACCGGCCGATTACCATCTGCAAGATGTGCACACCCTGCCCAGACGTATCTATTTCAGCCGGGCCGGGATAAATCATTTCTGTTTGCGTTGCGATGAGTTAATTGGTAATTTACATTAAAATGTCGTCCCCGGCGTATGCGGGACGCACACACATCATGCGGGAGGTACGGGGGATACTGAAAATTATGTTTCGCAGACAATTCAAGGAATTTCAATTGTCCACCCCTGCCGCCGCCCCCGCGTGGTCTGTCTGCGGCGGATAATTCCATTTTAGGCGGGTAATTCGCGTTCGATATTAAGCTCTGCGTCAAAAAACTGGACAGGACCTAGCATGATTAGTTTCGCAAACAATTAACGGCCGGCAGGAGGGGCTGTGGGCCCCACAATGAGGGCGGAGGGCCTACTGCACTGCCCCGCCGGATCGATTAGCCGCCCGGGTCTAAATATCCACCGGGTCGTATTACCGATTAGACATGGCTGGGAGGAAATGAGATTTAGTAGAACAAACGATTGGACAGACGGACTGACTGGCAGACTGGGCAAATTTGCATGTCCCAGTGACGTTTGGGTCAGCACGATGTGACCACCGGCTTCATGCTGCATACCCACTCAACAGGTTTACATTGTGTGGGACAGGGGGCGAAGGAGCGTACCTTCTCGCAGCAGCCGCCCGGATCGATTTCTATTGTGATTTCAATTATTTTCTAATTGCTGGAACAATGTGTCCACTTCCTTTTTGTGACCCCCACTCTCTTCAACTAGCCCTTCTAGCTCTGATCTCATCAAATACAGCCCCAAACCCAGAGTTTATGGGAAATCTGCTATACCATAGCTGACCAGGGCAGAAATCCTGGTTGACTGTTTTGAATGGACATACCTTATATCTTCTATAATAGAGGTTTCAATAATGCCCTTAGAAGTTGCACCTAGATATCTGGGGCAAGGAGCTGCCCTGGCTCCATCGATTCCACCACTGCAGACTACTGCCCCGCATGAAGAAAGTCACATGTCATGAACTTTGCCACTTAAATCGATTGAATTAGACAGCAGACAGGGCGTTGGGAGCTGCTTCTGGGAAATCTGGCCGTCTGAGGTCTATACGTATATATAGCATAGCATAGAACCCGGAGGCATGGGTTTGGTCCTCCAGCTTCATATCCGCCGCATGCCTCCGTGAATCTTATCATGCTGGCACTGTTCCATGTGCTCGAAATCACGTTCCCTGATATATTTCCTGGATGCCATATTTTCTAAACTGTTGAATAAATCCACCGGCCCAACAGCAGTGGGATTCGTCCTGCCCAAAGCATAGACCAACTCGAGAACGTCCACCATAGCGCCATAGCGTTATAAAGTGGAGATTCTCCCATCTCTCTACAGTTGGATGCGGCACTGAGGCGCTTCGGTTGCTGGATGTTGGTACTTCTGTGGCGATGGGGCCCAGCGGGAACAGGAGTGTTTACGAACCGTCAATGAGGGCAGATGTCGATGGGATTGGCTGGAGGTGGATATTTTTTTTCCATCCATTTGGAAAATCAAATTCCATTAAACAAATTACAAAAACATGCGAACTCGTGAAAACGCCGTTCGGTGGCTCTGCTCTGAAGAAAAACGAGCGAAGTCGGCAAACATTTTAGCGGGGGTATTTCCCTTTCAGATTAGCCGGGAATGAATATCTGGAGCAGACACCGCCATCCTAAGCCAGCCGAAGCGTTACAATTCCTCCTCCAGCCACATAACTTCCTGTTGAGCCTGGCTTGACGGCGAATTCGCACTCCGGCTGAGCCCATCGAATCGCGAAGTTGAAAACAGGCGAACAATGAGGAGTGGGTGCTTTGCCACACGCTTGACCGCTTTTAAGGGATGATTCCACTTTAAGTGGATTATTAGCTCAATTGAGTTAATCAGAAATTCTTAAATCACATGCTGCTTTCGCTCTTGAAATAAAAATGTATGCAATTTTTATTTAAGGCCTGTACGAACTGTCATTAACTTAGTGATTGGCTAACTGTTTCCAATCCTGAAAATCAAATATTCAATGAATTGAAATTTAAACAAAGATTTTAGTTCTGCTTGTTATTCACAGTCCGTAATATCAGTAGTCTTAAATTTAGCCTAATCGAAAAAGGATTACAATTTGGTCAATGTGCATTATCGATATAAGTAATGTAAGTAATTGGATTGGAAATTTAATTTGCTTTACTATCAAAAATATTCAACAACATTTAAATTTGAATCACTATTATAAATAAAATAAATATCGACAGTGCAACAGACTTATGGGACCGAAAAGGACTTTATCTTATTTAAAGCAGTAATATTGATATTTTACAGAGTTGCGACTTGCACTGTGCTGTCACGCCGTATCCACTGCATAATTAATATAATTTTATCATTAGAAAATAAAGTTTCATATACTTAAAAACTTAGGGGATAATACCACTCTGACGGCCGAAGAAAAGGCCTAACGTTGAGGAATTATTTTGGGAGTAGTAAAATTGTTTATATAAAGAAAAGTTACATTGAATCGAAAATTGCCTACGTAGAGCAAGTAATTATGAAGCCACGGTCAAGGCGTTTAAAGTTTTATACGAGCGTTTAAGGTTTTACTAGCACTTAAATCTTTGAAATGTTGGTAACTTCTAATCTGCAATGCCTGCACCATACATTCGGCCATCAACGTTATTGCTGGCCTACTCTACATCTACAGTATTGTTTAAGCCCAAAACACAAAATCGAATTTTCCAAAATCCTATAGTGATAAGTAAGGGGTAACCTTAAACTAGACTTTCCCAAAATTAAATGAAAGTAAACATTTTTTTAGTTTGTACTGTCCTGAGTCTTCTTTAAGAATACATCAAAATCTGGATTTAAGGTCCTTTTTCACAGATGTAATTAAATACATTATATGAATTGATCTTACCCCCCGACTTTAGATAGCCTTAATCCGGCCATACCCAGGCTTAGGCCAAGCTTGATAAAAACTTTAAACATTTGAACTAGGCTCAACATTGAGATTAAATGCAATTGACTGAGCTTATGGTGTTTTTAAAATCACTTAATCCAAATATTAAAACTTGTTTCTAAGGGTTTTCTATAAATCTGATTAATTAGTACAAGTTGAAAAAACATTTTAATTAAACCTCTAATAAGAACTTGGACTAGGTAAATATATGTAAGTATTAAAACTTTTACCTGTCTACGTTTTCCAATTTTGAATTAATGATGTTCAATTTTTAACCCAAAAAGGATTCCACAGCCCGCAAAGCAGAAGTCGCACCGGGGGAGGGCCTGCCGCTACTTTAGTGCAAACATTCTGCAGTAAAATTGCAAATCTGCAACTGACTTAAAAAGCGATAAACCATGACATAGTACACAGCAGATGGCACGTCATATTGCAGGCGCAAAAACGCTGAAACCTTTCACATGTCGAAGAAGTCTTATCCTTCCTTAGCAGATTAGATAGAAGGGGTGGGGGGCGCTGCGACGACGACGCCGGAGCCACCCACGTCTCTGGCGGGTGCCTGAGCGGATTCCGTCTGCCGGCGTCGCACACATGATGAGAGTTCAATCCCTGCGCCATGCCGCTGCATTTCTCGATATGCATGCATTATGCAAAAATTGCGGCGGAGATTTTTCTTGCGGTGACAGGCGTTGTCGCTGTTCATAAGTCGCACGAGCAGTTCATGTGCCGAGTGCAACTGAGCTCACCGGGACGAGATAAGTTGCGGCCAATCGCAGATATGAAATTCCAATGCGCCACCAGAAATCGAACTTATTGAATGCTCTTAGACAAGTTTTGGTCCACGACGGCACCGTTGCGACGTCGTCGTCGTCTTCTTTGGGGGCGGACTATGGCGGGAGGGGTCCTGCGGATTCGGCTGTCTGCATGCAAATGACAGGAAGAAGTGTTTGCATAAAATAAAGGAAATGCACAGCAAGTTGAACATTGTGGGCAAATAGATCTAAGGGCAGGCGAACATGCGGCGAACAGATAGATTTGCCCATTTGTCTTGTTGCTGGATGCCACAAAATGGCAAGAAATTTCGATGCACTTAGCAATTATGCACATTTCACAGGGATCTGAGCAGATTCTGGATATGGAGCGGTGCTTACATTAACCGCTGACGAACTGTTATTCTGTTGCGGCTGATGCAAGGTCGGATCATGAGACTGCACTTTGTATTTCATAGTCCCGAGCATGGTGGATAACTATACCCCACTTTATATTTTCGAATATAGCCTAGTTACTATACTTATGTACATTTGGTATATACATACATATGTATTAGGGTCAATATTTGATACTCGGCCCATATTCTCAAAATGTTTAGAAAAATAAACTGTAGGAGGCCAACTTACGTTTTCATTACATAAAAAACTATTACATATGTTCGACTACAAAGTGCTAAATTTAAATATAGATATCCTGTGTATTCCTGGGTATATTCGTTTTTTAAGGTTTCGTACCAAAGGGTAAAACGGGACCCTATTAGGCCGATTCACACATATCAGGGTCCGTACCGTGTCAGCAACATGCCGTGCCCGGACCTAAGATTGTTACACACATTTCCGGGTTCGTGTTTTCCGTGATGCATCCGTGTCAGTGCAAGGTTTTCCGATATTCTTTAAAAGAATATTTTGTCCGGACACTGACACGGAGAGCACTGATCAGTGCTTAAACGAACGAGTGTGAATGGCGACTCCGGCTCAGTTTGCTCTCATCACTTTGAACTCACACGAAACAGTGACTGAAACGGCACAGATCTATGTGAATGGTACACCGAAAGAAAAAATCGCAATACTAACTAATCTTTTGTTGATTATCAGCCAATTAATTGAATTAGTTGTTATAACAATTTATAGTAGTGAAATCAACTAAAATAGTTGAGAAACTTACTAATTTTGTAAATGTTTTTCTCACTGTTTTAGATCTATGTTAATTAATTGGCTGAAAAAATAGTTAATTTTGCTGCTCTTTTTCTTTCAGTGTACTGACTGACACGGATGCCTGGTCCGGACACGGCATATTGCTGACACAGTTCGGACCCTGATATGTGTGAATCGGCCTACTAAGACTCCGATGTCCGTCATTCTGTCTGTCTGTCCGTCTGTCACCAGGCTGTATCTCATGAACCGTGACAGATAGTTGAAATTTTCACATATGATGTATTTTTGTTGTCGCTATAACAACAAATACTAAAAAACAGAATAAAATAAATGTTTAAGGGGGCTCCCATACAACAAACGTGATTTTTTTGCCGTTTTTATAGATAATGGTACGGAATCCTTCGAGCGTGAGTCCGACTCGCACTTGGCCAGTTTTTTGCAACTATATGTTGTATGCAACAATATTTTAGTTTAAAATTCAGCTGTGTTCATAAAACAAATCAATTTTATGGGTACTTTAATAATTGTAAATATAGTGATTTTTATAATAATTATTATCATATTTCCTATATACGTATGTACATAGCTACAAAAAGTAAAGAAGTCTTTTTTTTTTAGTTTTTAACTAATTCTATTATTTTACTTATTTTTGTTAATGTTAATATAAATGTTTTAAAATTATAAAGACAGTCTTAACTCTTGCAATTTTGTCATTTTCCTAGCGAATTTTTGACAGGATAATGAGAATCAAACATTGTATTAATTCTCAAAATTATTTGAATGGCACAGAACGATTTGTTTTAAAGAGTACTTTTTTGTATACCTTATTAATATCAGTTAATAAATATTGACTCACCAATTTAAGTTAAAACGAAAGTATTTCATCAACATACTCATATTGAAAATTTAGTTTCACAGAGAGAAAAAATATTGTAAAATTTACAAAGTGAAATTGTAAAATCTAAAACTAGCCATATTTTAACCAAAATACTGTCATCTTACAACATAATTTTAAAATATACGTAAAGATAATTGAATCAACGTATTAAATTTTAAAATCTACCGCCCAGCTGAATAATAATTCATTGGTATTTTTTAAAATCTGATTGTAAAATTTACCGCCTTTTTATATTTGCAAATAATAAAATTCGGTTGTAAAAATTACAACTATTCCTTAGATTTAAAAATCATTTCTTTGTTTCAAACACACCGAGAATGAAACGCAATGCTAATTTAATATTATTTTCATATTAAAAAAAATATCATATCATTTTTACAATAATTCCTGTTAATTTGATATTAAAAATGATACTTTAAAGCGAAAAATTTCAAATTGGCATTCTTCAATATAAAAAAAGGGAAAAGACTTGGTTACTCATAAACTTCAAGACCGTACTTGTAAGGATAGATCAGTGGTAGAGATGCCAAGCTTCCAATTCGGAGGTCTCGAGTTCAATCCCCATCCAGAGGAGAATTAACTTTCTAAAAAGACATTAGGAGGAATCCGTAGGGTAAGAGCGGCCGCTTGCCAATCCGCAGGTCCCGGGTTCAAATCAAACCCACCCGAAGATTACTTTTTGTAATTTCTTATAATTTACAATTAAATTGTTAAATTTACAATATTTTCAATAATAAAAACAACGTATCAATTTTAGTTTTAACAAATACAATGTTTTGTAGTTTTTAAAATTTGGTTTTTGGCTCATAATCAAAGACGAAAATTTTAAATTCTACACCCACAAACGATTGATTCTAAAAATGTTTTCTCTGGGTGTTGAATCAACCAAAATAAGATTTATTATACAAATAGTTGAATCTAAAAACATTTTGTGAAATCTTGGCGAAAATCGTTGTTTAGAAGTTAAAACTTAGTATCACTTAAATTTTTGTATGTATTAGTTTCAATTTCCTAATGGTTGAAAATTGAAACCAAACCCAAGTACAAATATTATTTTTTTCTTTAATTTTAATATACATTTAAAATTGTTCTATTAGATTTCTTTCTCACACGGTAGATATTATGTCATACAAAATTCAAAAAAAATATATTTGAATATTTTAATACGAATGTAAGAAATACCCCAACTTCAGTAATTGTGTTAGTAAACTTAAAATTTAGCTTATTTCAGCTAGAAAGTATTTTTTGAGGTTTTTTTACCCGTTGCGGCCACAACACACAATTCTGGTAAGATTATTTCTTCCTTTTAGTTATAACCTTTTAACAATTTAGTCTCAGAAAAATTAAGCTTATACAAATTAAATTTTTTGTCTATTTAACTGCTTTACGTCATAAAAGTGGTAAATCTGTTGATTCAGACCATCGTAAGAGGAAAACAATTTTGTAATAATAAGGACTTTCCAAAATGTAAACAACTTTTCGATAGTTGACTGCGACGTTATTACTCAAATAAACTGTGAACCCCAATAAAAAATATTGATCAAAACACAAAACGTATCTTAAAGACCCTTTTTGACAACTTAAATTGAGCTTATTTTGGTCGACAGTAAAGGAAAAATAGCATTAAATGGCAAAAGTAGTTCAAAAGTTTGTCAACATCTTGACAATGGCCTGACCTTGCCGTCGTGCCCATACGGCACAAGTCTCCCCAGTGGATACAGAGGGCCACTTTAAAGAAAAGTAAATCCGATGATTAAATGATAACACAAAAATGACACGTCGCCTCTGAATTAATAAGGAGCAACTGGATGGTCTGGGAAGGATACACCGAAGGATATCGTCAAATCCTGGCTGCGTCTGATACACCGAAGGGCCATTATCCCGGTTATAACAAGGGCTTCGAAGTTCGTCAGCCATGGGCTCTCGAGGCGGATGATGCTGCCGTTATCCCGGGGCTGGGGCCGGGAACGAGCGCCCGAGATCGGCGACAACAACAACAGCAGGAAACTAAGTAGTGGAGCAAAAAATATAATAATGTGGGGGATAAAAAGCGCAGTCCCTTTTATGTGTCAGTGAGTGCTTCTCGTTCATTTTCATGTTGATATAATCAATCAATGTCAGGAGCACGTACCCTTCCTGCTTAGCGCTAGCGCCTCCCTGGGGGTTTCGCCACGCCAGCTCCCGTCCTGTTGTGATTTTGATAGCTTCCTCGAAAAACACTTTTCATAGACCAAGTGAGCAAAGGCGGACATCCATAGATACATGTCACTCGCCCGGTTCCAGCTCCATCTCCAGCTCCAGCTCCAGCTCCAGCTCCACTCCGAGCAACTCCTTCCTCCGTTCGCTTATAATAACTAGGCCCTACACCGCCGCCGGAGCACCCGCCCGGAGCTCCTTATTATCGCGGCTTCAGTGATCTTCCCGGCTCAAGAAACTTTCGGCTCCACCACCGCTCCCCCGAAGACTTGTTTTGGGGGTAGGTCCCATCCGGTGGCGTATGACGGGGAATGGAGTTATTAACGAACCGATAGTAATCGATTGGTTCTTGGCTGGAGCCTGAGGACACTGTAAAATCTGCTCCGGCGTGGGATGGTTCCGGGGAGGGTACTACAGTCACTGTATTGATATATTACCTACCGCAGCATTTTTTAGTTGATTTGGCTTTGTTCCTGACTGCATCCTTGAACTTTTTCCGCTCTCTTTGGGCCCAGAATATATGGGGGTGCCTTTGATAAATTACCCTTTTTACAGCTTCAACTAAAAACTAGTTAGGGCGACGGCAGGGTGCGATAACACTATTAGAGTTTCGTCGTGCCCACACCGCGTATACATAGCGGGGGTGTGTTGCACCCTAAAAATCTTTCAACCCATTCCGCGTTTAATGCCATCGAAATTTCCGCAAATGCTCCTTTTTACGTGAGAACCCATTCCATTTTATGTTCCGGAACATTTAGTTAGATAAGGCAGTGCCTTCCTTAAGATGTTAGAAAAATGTAACTTTGCTAAAATTTATTGAAAATGTGGAAAAATTGTCCGCATTGCGAAATTTTTATAACCATTCTACGTAGTTAGCTTACAAATACTATTTATCTACATAAATATTGTCGTATGTTCGTATAATCCAAAGATATACATATATATATATAGACTTTGATGAAATACACGCACAATTCCAAGTAATTCCTTTTAAGGGCTCCGTACCTTAAAAGGAAAAGGACGAAACTCGAAACCCATATAAGATCACTCTCGTGTCCGTCGATCCGACGACTGTCACAGAGGTTTTTCTCGAAGAAATGTTAGATCTTGATGACGAGCACATACAGGTTTTATGACACTAAGATTTTGAATATGTTTTTAACATTTGGAAATTAGAAATAATCCAATATTGCCGTGAAAAGGCCAATAGGAATGACTAAATATTCTAAAAACGTTTTCTATTAAAATTTAGAAATTTAAAATACCATAATGGGGCTATAAAAATAGAGCTGTTTTAGAGAAATGTGTAAAATTAGTTTAGGCATGTAATACCATTGTTTGTGATAAGAAATTCTACTTTAAAATAATATCGCTTATTTTAACGAAATGTTTTGTAAATTGGACAGTAGGGCCGAATTTTCAATCGGCTGATAACGTTATTATTTGGATATCAAATTAATTATTTAAAAATAAAGTAATTTCACTCATAAAAGAATAAGTCTCTTTTTTAACCGTCATCGCTTTTTCTACTAAATTCAACTCTTCAACATTTCATTCCTGAGCTGAAAATAAGGAATGAATAACGCAATATCCTGGTGCTATTTTTTAATAGATCAAATAAAACTTAAAACCATTTATTCGCTTAAAATTAAAAATATGTGCACTCTTCGATTTAATGAATCTCTTTCGTTCGTCGTATGTCGATTTACATGTGTTTGATTAATGACCATTAAACAAGTTTGCAGCCCAAGAATTTGGACTGTCCTGCTAAACCTTTACTATACAATATAATGCAAATTTTAATTTGTTTATATGTATGTATTTATTTTTATTTTTTGGTACTAGTATTCAAGTCTCTTTAATCAAAATCGCTATGGCCATTTTCACGTAAATGTCCGTCTGGTTTTTTAAGGAAAGCTAAGCTAAGCACCTCTGTGAGATGCGGCTTGGTATCGAAATCCAATTAACAGACAAGAGCTGAATGGAGGTGCCAAGTTGTCCCACATTCATATTGAAATTTTCCCGGCGATAAAAAGCGTCCATTAATCTCCCGTAGGATGCTCCCCAGTTGTGGAGCTGAACCCGGAATATGTGCGGGGCCCGATGCTCGAGAGTGTCATGATGCAGAAGGGCTCCCAGCCAACATCTAAATGATAAGTCGAGGCAAAAGGAGTGCAGACACGAATCCTCCTTATCTTGGGATTCGTTTAGCTTTTTCCGCATCACATGCGGGTCAAAGAAGTGCTGTAAGTGCAGTGGATGAGCGCCAATGGGGGGAGGGGGGAATTGAGGGGATGAATAGAGGACCAGAACCCGGTGGCTCATATATAAATACTGGCTGGGACCGGGAAGTGTGAATCTTATCTCACTAAAAATATATCCCTTTCGTGTTTCCGAGATTCGAATTAGGTGAGAGACGATGTGAGCCTTTCAGGATTGCTCAGGCCGTGCTAAGTCCCGTGGGATAAGGAAGATGAATTCCTGCTGCAGCAGCTTTTGGCTCACTAAAATGCAAGTTCCGCCGGGATGCTGTTATCTGCCACTTACCTCTCCACGATTTGCGATTTTCCAACAATGCGTGCTCCTGCAGGCTCCTTTTGTGCATTCCTCTGCCGGCTCATCTCCACCTGGATATCTCCTGTAATTTATTTCGCTCGTAAATAGATTTTTCCCGCCGTCGCGCATCTTTTATCCCATTTTTTTATTTTTTATTTCTTGGGCTCCTGCAAAAATTCACTGAACCAAACTCCCCTTTCGCCCCCGCATTGAATGGGATCTGTACGACGGACAGAAAAAGAAACAGTCGACCTAAATCGAGCCCCAGACCGGGATTATACCTGGTTCTACGGGGCACCAGCCTCCAGCCCCCTGCAAAAATGGTAATTCTTCCTTTCTGGCCTTTTAATTGCATCTTAAAGCGCTTCGAGCACCCCCGGTAATTGCAAAACGATTGCATCTAGTGAATAATTTAAACATTCGCCGTAATCTCAGCACTCATTAAGATTCTCACCCGGAGCCTGGCTTCGTGGGGCTCCTTTACCTGGCGGGGCCGGCCCGCTCCAAGTCCATAAGTATTCTTGGTGCGGCTGCACCACTGGCGGGCAGATTTGAAGATTTAGGTGAAATCCTCGGATCGTCTAATTAACGCATTGACTTAAGGGAATAATTGAGGTTAAGCAAATACCCAACGACTTAGTCCGGCGGATCGTTCCGAAAGCGAAGGTTGCGAACAATGCAGAAATTGTAATATTTAATCATTCCAAAGAGTCTTAATTCTTCAGTCCTTCACCTCTGAAGTGGCGATTTTTAAAACTCTAGTAGATAATCGGGATTAAAACTGGAAATTTTTGTTTCAGATCAGGTTAGAGCTACTAATAAGATAGTAGTCTAATTGTAAGTAGATTAAAATTAAAGCTTGCTGCAACAGAACAAAGGACCCTTTTTTCATAATTTATTCAAATAAAAGTGAAGATTCTTATAAAATGTCGTAATCATTCTCTTTACTTTTAGTCGGCAATATATTTATTATAAGTATTAATGAAAGAAATTACGAAATACAATGTACCGAAATGACTAACGTCGGTGTAAGTAAAAGACTACTTAACTACTATCAGTGTTGAACTTTATGTTCTGCTCATTGTGAAAATTTTGTTAAAAACATATAAGCATACGATATACAAACAAATTTCAAATGAATGCATTTACCTCTCACGAAATCGGATCTACAAAGAAATCCGAAAGAAATAACATATGTACTGGTACTGGAAAGAATTCATAGCTTCTTTATACACTAAATTTATTTTATTAAGTTTGAATTGAACTTTAAAAGCCTTCACGATCAAATCTTGAACCAGATTAATTTCTGGAATAAGTTTTTGACGCAAAGTATGTAGGTATAAATCCAGAAAATTTTATTTTATTTTCATGAATAAGTGTTTTATATGCGTAACTTTTCATAAATTTCAATTCAGTGCAAAATGTTCTGCTAAACCTAGATTCGGAACCGATTTGAAAAAAGCACAGCTATTAAGTCATTAAAATTAAAAAACAGATTATCTTTATGATTATGCCAAGAAGCTACCAAAATATAAACTATGCGTATAAAGGCACTTAATTGATTTTATTGAATATACATATATGTATTTCCTTGACTTGAGACTTATGAAATGAGACTTGAATTTTTGATTAATCGGTGATAAAACATAAATTAGGATATGCCAAACAAATTCTGATCAGCATATGTAACATACTGAAAACTTTAAATATAAAAAGTCACTATTATTCATTGCATTGAAGGTACATATTTAAATTGTTTTAAATAGAATTAAAATTCCAGTTTTTAATTTCATATTTTTTATTTCTAAGCTTATCTTTTATTTTTTGGGCACGATAAACAATTAAAGATTTAGAAGAGCACCAAACCCTAAATATAACTGAAACAGTATTTAATAATAAAATAAATTAACTCAGCGGCCAAAATGAGGCTGGTCTCTTAAAAAAGCCTGAATGTTCAATTATGATAACTAATTGTTTCAATCCCCTCAAATTAACAATATCTTAAAATTACAAAAATATTATATCTATACATAAGTACCTACAACAAATATTGATTATTCAATTTTCCTACTAACGACTATTTTAAAAATATTGAAATAAGCTGAAAGGTAGTAGTTTTAACAAACAAAATTCTTTTTGGTGTACAATGAATTATAGGAATATACTTGTACAGTTTTACAAAAAATTCTTATTTGTGTGTAAAACAGTTTCACTTAGTTTAACCGCGAAATTATTTTTTGGAGATCATTTTAAAATATGTTTTAAAGCGTAATTTTGATGATGCCCTTGATAAATTTTGTTTTTAAGTAAAACTTTATATAGTTGTTCGACTTTGGTTAGTATGCAGATGGATCTGGATGGATTTTCCCATGACCGGGTTAATCAAAGAAATATCGCTGCCACTGGAGTGTATTTGAATATTATTTCGGAGCAGCACCGCTGTCAGAACCACATCCACTTATTTGCTTAGAAATCCGAAAACCGCTGGATCCTCGGTTTTAAAAGAAAAAAATGTGAGTAGAGTCGTTTTTCCCTTTTGCCGTGGCACAGTGGCGCGATGGCATTCGGGCGCCGCACCCGTGCACACATCTGCGAAGAAGTCGTCTACAAGTGGAAAAAGTTTTTCAATTTATTTTGCTGAATTCAGGCGGCTCCGTCTTTTTATTGGAACGCAGCAGGACATCAAAGCTCCTGACAAAGCGCTTGGAATTTATTCCACGAGGAAGCATAAAACTCTTACATAACTGGCAGCCAGAAATGAGTCTTCCGCCCGCAAAACCTTAAAGCGGGATTTCCGCAAATTATGCAGACAGCAGCAACTTTCGAGTAGAAATAATATAAAAAAAAATGAAAATCTACCCCAAGAACTTTTGGAGCCCATCTCTTGAGCCCCGGTGACCTTTCGGGTTAATCATTTCACCCCCTTACCGGAGGACCACTCCGGCCAGTTTCTGGCGAAGTGTCGCAAATTAATTCCCATTGTCCTGCCAGAGCCACAGAATCATCTCCTTTGGCCAGACAATTTTGCCTATTAATTCCATCAATTGCCCTATTAATTATGGCAATTTCCTTGGACGTAGGCGGATGTTTGGCATGTTAATAGACGCCCCCAGTGGCCGAGAGCTGCATCCACGTCTATTGGCACTACGGCCCTTTGGCAGCGCTTCGAAAAGATTTTTAACCCTTTCGAACGCGTGCCCGCAAGAAGGCCCGGGACAGAACCCGCCCTCTGTGCAATCGAATTGCGAATTGTCGCCGCAGAACCGAGCACTGCGGTCGGTTATTGTTTCCATTCCGGGAAGACATTAAGGCGGCAATTGCAGTCCGTGTAAACATTTATCGGTACACAGGGGGGCCGGATGGAGCCCTGTCTGGGGCCAAGTCGGCCCTCGTCGATTGTGTTTGCCGGCCCCGCCATAGGTGGACAATTGATAATCGAGAGCAAGCAATTATGCTCTGCAGATGGGCGCCAGTGTAACCAATCACGGTGTATGCGGATTGTTTACTCATAATATCCATGTTGAAATCTCGGTGAATTGTCTGTCATTTGAGGCTAATGTACTCGAGAGCTTGTACAAGCTCGATAAGTGCCAAGCACTCATGCCGCCCCCACAGGTACCCGGTGCCATTATTGCTGGACAAATAATCAACAAACGCTCGCTCCGAGGGCTTGTGTAACCGAGCGTATCTCGACTGTGAACTTAGCCGGACGTGAGTGTCCTCTGCAAACAGGGACCCCAGCCCCCCTAAGCCCCCGCAGCCCCAGCAGCCCCCCGCAGCCCCCGCAGATGCACCGTCCGACGGGGCCCGGTGCTTGTTTAATGGCCAGGTATAGCATTTCAAGATACCCAAGACACCTAATTTATGTTCAGGGATTCTGATTGTAAATATGACCCTCCGGAGCACACTGCGGCTGCAGTGCAAGGTGACCCTGGTGCATCCCAATTGTTGCGTAATGCCAACCTGCTCTGTGCTCCGTAGCCCGATAAGTGGCCACTTTGAGTGCCCCAACTGCCAGATAATGCGTACTTTATGCTTTTTCCCCAGTGGTCCAGGGTACTGGAAGCTGGAAGCAACTCTCTTGCTTTTAATTCTCTGGAAACTTACCAGATAAAGGAAAAACGGAAATGACTTATGATTTTCGTAATCCACTACTGTGATTCCCTCAACTAACTGGGGCCTTTCATCATGATATTGTATAAAGATTTGACGGTTCAAAAGATATAAAATACAATTTCGAATACAAATCTTCAAAATAAATACTTGACTTGAAAATATAAAATCCCAATTGAACAACATCTCATGTTATGATAAAAGGCAATTTATTCCATCTTCAAAATATTCCTAAAATATTTCTCCACATTTCATAATTATTGTCTTTAAAGCTTAAAAATTTTGTTCGTGTGTCATGAAATCTTGCACTGAAAGAAATTTTTAACTATATTCTGAGAGAACCATAAATATAGTTCAATGCACCATATCTATAGACTCTAACTATAGAGTCTTTTACTATACTACAAAAGTATTGATATCATGACCATTTTATACCTCTCAAATCTATAAAAAATTTTCTCAGTGTGCAATTTGATTTTGACCGACTCTCCTGTATTAGATTAAGTTGAAATTTTACACAATATCCCAGTGATTCGAAAACAAACAGAAACCAGGAACAAAAAAAATATGGATATGTTCACAAACTTCGTCATTATTATTCGATATTCTCTGCGAATAGATATACATATTTATACGGAAAATACAAAGTCTACTGCTACCAAAATATAATCATACCTATATGTGACTACAACCACCACGAGAAATTTTTTTTATATGGTGCCTTATTTTAAGAAATAAATTAAACTATTGTTTTAGGCCGACTTTCAATCGACAACTTATTTTTTAAGTTAAAATATCAACTTGTCTATGAGTTTATTGCTTATATTTTACTCTATTCATCAAAATGTAATTTTTATATAAAACGCTTTCAGTGAAAACCAAATTTGAAGAAACATGCCCACATAGGTATATGGCAGGACTGAAAAATCTTTATAATACTATAAAATTTATTATATAGGTGTTTTTGAGGTCGCTGATTACTAATATAATGCTCAAAATTTAGAATGATAGTTCGAATATGATGGATCCGAAAATACTAAACCTTTAAAAATATGATGATTTTTATTTGAAAACGTATACATATGTAGGTACATATGGGTCAGGTTAGTCTGTTTATTGGATCCGCAATTTTGAATTTTTCATAATTAAAAATCGAATCTAGAAAAACATTTTACAGAAAAAGAAAAGAAGAATAAGAAAGTCAATAACTAAAATTCCTTGCCTTATTTCATGAATTAAGGATTTTGCAACATATTATCGGCCCAGAATTCTCAGCGGAAGTGAGAAAAGTATTAAAATTAACAAAATTAAAAGTTAGTGTAGGGAAACTTAATAACACCCCAATTAGACCGTGTGGGAGCTTCAATTAAAAGTTATCCTCTTGTATCCAACGGGCTGTCGGATCATGTTGTAGTAGAGCAAATGTTTGGATGATGCCAGAAAGGAAAGCGAAGAAATAATGCAATGACGTATAAAGATGCACATGTATAAGAAGTACTATAGCAATAAGGATTGTTGATAACTAATTAACAGACACAGAAAATTAAATGTGGTAAAAATTGTTTTGATATTCTTAAGAAAAACCCGACCGATTATCCGCTAAACAAAGGTTATGACCTATACGCTTTAATTTCAAGGTCATATGATAATTTTGAAACTAAAATGCGTTCATAATTTCTTCATAATCTAAAGGGAGTTCACGCTTGTATCATAAATAGGTCTTAGGTCGCTTTACTTTATAAAATTAAGAGCATCGTCTACACATTCAAAATTAAAAACTCCGAAAAATGGGTCCTAATTTATGGTAGGTGATAGTGTCGAATATATTTATTACGATTACGAGGATTCTGGAGGGAAGGAAATTAGCATGCATAGGTGGTGCATACGAATGAATAAGTTTTACCAGAATTGCAAACATACCTACCTATGTATGTATAATGGAAGATGGAAGGCATCTTCTGAGTATTTCCCGATGAAAATTTTATGCATTCGATGGAAGGCTACAATGAAACGGTCTTTGAAACCAATTTAGAAATGCCTCGCACCACATTACGCCAGGAAATCTTTGGCACTTCTGGTTGGAGGCCTTCTGCCCACAATCGTGACCTTTCCTCACTTATCGACTGTACCCCGACGAGAGGGCTGAAGCCGATTTCATTTTGAAATGGACGTGACTTGGGGTTCTGCCGGAGCAATTGTTTACCCAGTTTAGAGGAACTTAAGGCAACTTTTGGGTACGTGGGTGCTGCAATTGGTACTAAGAGCAGTAAACTTTTGCTCCTTATTATTTTGAGCGAGGTCCTAGTCAGGTCTGCTGCAGGTGCTTCTTCTGCTCCGTCGATGATAAACAAACGGAGGAGCCGCACGTAGCGGCGGGTACCGCTCCCGTTCATGCGATATTATGAAATTGAAGTAATGAGGTTTTGTTTGCACTACTGGGCCGAGATATTTAAACAAGAATTAACATCTTAAGTTTGCAATTAATCTTGACTTGGATTGCCTCGACGATGCCTGGCACATTCGATTGTGTAGAGGCGGGTTCGGATGTGATGGCGAACGGGCGGGGGCGGGGGTAAATATAGGGTGCGACATGTGTACACAACTCGAAGGTGAATCTATTCAGTTGATAACCGCAGTTAAACCGTATTCCGGGATTTCTACTCCAATTTATGTTTAATCAACAACTAAACTTGCTTGTTAGGGCTCACGAGGGTTTACTCTGCTTTACTCCTTTATTAAGGGATTGAAATGTTCAAATAAAGGATCCCGAGGTGTACTTTGGCGGAATGACTAATTGCATGCAGCATTCTGCTTGCTTGCTAATTTCTTCTTCGACAGTCAAGTAAGTATCTTATTGGAAGGATGCATTCCTTTCACTATAATTCGCTTATCAATTGCTTCCTTCGTTATATCGAAACATCTCTAAAATTCATATGTTGTCGTATCGAATGCAACCTCATGAATTTCGTCTGGATTAATTGAGAGAAACCAAATATTGAAGTGCTTACTCAGCTTACGATATCGCAGTCTAAGAGGAAAGCGAACTAAGTCAACATTTCAGGTTACAATGTTCCCATCAATACTTCAAAGTTGGATAAAAGTTTACCAACTTTGAATTATTTACTGAATTTATGTTGAAGAACCATAACTTTTAATAAGTTTACAAGATAATGATAAACTTGGATCTCATTATCACATATTTAAGGATTGAGTATCATCATTTCGACATGTTTGTTCATCTGTTATAAAAGACTTTAGCTCCTTAAATGTAACGAATTTTGATAAATAAAATTACAGAACAGCGACTGACGTATTTTTAGATAGGTTTCTTTTTTTAATTCCCTAGAACTTTATATATACTATCCCCAGTCTAGCATGATAGTACTCTTATCTAAGTTTGACATTTTTTCGTTAATGGAGGTTTATCTTTCTAATTACTTACTTATATGTAATTAAAATTATCTGAAGAGTATAAGCCTTTATTCGAATTTTAAAGCTACATCGCGGTGTTTAAAAGCAACGATATGTATTTCGAATGCCCCCTTTGATTGCCATTGAGTGATTTTGGCAGCGCCTATAGGGTGAAGAAGTTACAGAAAAACTTAAAAGTGCCTCTACGAGAAAATTCAAAAGATTTTAAGTCGTTCATTATACCCAAAGCAAACGCCTTCGACTCCTCTCTGGGGAGAATCGATTTCATTATCATAAAGGCCCTAAGCTCCTCGCTACAATCCCGACTTCTTAGAAGAACTAATAAAAGTAAATCTAGCAATGAATCGACACTGCGCGCTATCAATCTACCCCAGAACTAGGACCGTACTACTCAGATCCCAGCGATAAATCCGAAGGGGTAAGAACGAGGATAATGAGATTTCAAGTGAATTCGAACAAAAACACTAGCGCCAGCACTGACAGCAGGCTAGAGCAGTACAGGAGAAAAGTCTTAACGTCGTTGCTGGCTGCGGCTGATAATGCACCCATTGTGGATTCCCCCGGCCCAACCGCACCGGGGCCGATCCAACTTAAGACTTTAAAGCACGTCCTTTAACTTGAGTGATTGGGAATTTCACTCACTGCAAATCTCATTCGGAGCGCCACATGGGGTCGAATTGGGGGCGTTAGCGGACAACGCTTGCTGGTGTCACGAAGTAGGGCTGCAGTGCGGCTGCACACGATGAAACACAATTGCCACTTTTGTCTCCGGGTGTTAGAAAACAGCAAACTCTACATTTGTGTCGAGAAATCAAAAACTGTCAGTCCACTGACTTTTGAAACGTGTCATTGGTAGTAACAAGAATATCACTTACTGATTTTCGAATCTTGATCTTCTTTTGTTGAGATATTTTCAACTCTACGGTTTTTGTTTATTCCTATAAAAGCAATTAATATACTTCAAAATATTTAATAAAGAGAGATTTTAATACCAGACTCCAGACAAATTTTATTCAAAATATGTTTTATAATTTTTTATTCTTGTTGTTTGACAGTTAAAAAAATTATTATCTTTATTTACAAACCAATACTGATGAAAATAAATAAACAAATAAATAAATTATTATAATACCCCAAATTCTGTTTTTGCACATAGTTTGATCAAATGCATGCGGGTTTGAAGTTACAAAAAATAGTTTTTGGGAGTAGCATTATTGCGTTTAAAAATTAACTTCAACATGTTATACTCTGTTGAAGTTACAGCTGCAATTTTAGATAGAGCAAATAGTTGTTAGTCCGGTAGGTAATTGAAGTGAACTTAAATATTTGCAATAGGTACGTATCTAATGAAAATGCAAATAAGAGCTAACTCGTGACTTTCGTTCTATAGTGCAACAACATTTCTATTTCTTGAAATATTTTAACAACTATTCATTCCATTATAAAGGGCAATAGTTAAAACTTTGTATAGCGTACACAAATAGAAGGTTATGAAAAAAAACGAGATCATATATTATTTAAGATAACAAAGATATTGAAAACAAATCTGGAAAGTTCTCTATAAAATAATCGATATAGGTACACGTCACCGGTGCCCCTGAAGGTTCACTTTAGATTTTAATATCTATTATTTTTTACCAAAAAACAATCAAATCATAAATTTGAGTCCCTGGAAAGAAACAACATCAAAGTTGCTATCTAAATATTTCACTCGATAAAGGTCTTAACAATTTAAGAGAACACCTAAATTTTGATATTAGATATGCTATTTTGGGTAAACGGATATACATAAGTTTACTAAATTTAGGAGATTCGTCCTTTTTTCAACTATGTTATTGCCTCAGCAAAGATAGTATGATTTTAGTTCTTTTTATAAAAAAATTTAAATCCGTCCTTGTCTTGAACGATCCGCCAGCATGCGGTGCAGGCTTGGCACGTCCGCTTCCAGCGGCTCTGGCTGCAACTGTAGACTTTTGCGCTCGACTTGGCTGTAGTAAAGTCGTTCCGGAGTGGAGCATTTGTTGCCGAATTAAAACTAAAAATATTTGGGGAACCGTGAGTCCCGTTCGCAAAAAGCTGGCGAATTCTTGCTGTGTTTCCACTCAGCCGCGCGGCCCGGCAAAAACGTGAATTTCCTGCATCACTGCATCCTGTTTGTAGGAAAAAATCGAAAATTTAGATAAATGACAGCGCAAAAGCGCTGAAACTTGAATAGCTCCGAACTTGCACCAAAATTTGGACGTTTGCCGTTTCTGTTGCACGCAGAGCGAAAATAATTTTTGGCATGTCCAACGTGCCACGGAAGCTGGTAGCTGACTCTGGTTCAGCAACAGGGAGCTCGTAGATCCCCGGGAGTGCCAACAAAGGTGCCCCGGCTGCCAGGGCCGGATTGCGGGGCCCACTGGTGTGTGGAAAATCAGCTGGCAATTGACCAACAGCGCTCCCAACAAAATGCGCAACATGAACTCGTTGGCACCAGCCCCGGCGCCCTGTTCCTGCAAGCGTACAACTGGTCGCAGTTTGTTTATTTTTGAGCAGTTCCCGCTGGCACTCGGTGGCTGGTGCCAGCCAGCGCCCCGGGGGCCCAGCGCAACCAGATCGCTCGCAAGATTCTATTTTATTGATTCAACAGCCCCTCGAAGGGCCGCCGAGTCCTCCGCTGCAGGACTGTCGAGCCATTAGCATAAACATACTTTTCCCAGGCTACATCCGCATAAATGAATGGCTCCCTGGAACTACTTCTCGAGATACTCGCAAACGTTTTTAGAAAGCGTCACGGATGCCGGCAAAAAGTCCAACGTTCCGCTGGGTGCCAAAAAATTCCTGGGCCTAGGCCAAATATGCTCCGTTCGATCAAACGGCAGCCTCATGTAAGGATTTCTGCTGGAAAGCAAATTTCCTTTCGGGAAAAATTTATCTCCTGGACAATCAATTAAACAAACTTTCTAGGACACCTGGAGATTTATGTTTGCAAGCTGTTTTCCACGAAATGCCGGAATTGTCCTTGCACACCCTCATCTTCCTTCACAAACACCAACACATTTGAAATGAATATAAATTACTGAATATTAAATTACGTAAACATCCAAAATTTTTGTTTCAATTTATTAAGAATTTTATTGTAAGTCATATACTAAAAAAGAAATTAAATTAATTCTATAAGTCATGAAAACATATAAATTTTTTATATCTTAAATGTTTCTAAAATGAGTGTAATATCATTTTATGTTGAGTAATTATTGATTTGCAATTTTATTTATTTATTTACTTACAAATTTATTTATTTATTTTTGTTGTTGTTTTAATAAAAACTTTTTTAACATGGGCGTACGCAAAATGAACCAAAGTTTGTTTCATGGGGGCAAGAGCTAATCTATGTATTAATACGTGAAGAGAAAACTTTGTACCCCTTTTTAAGCATATTGCACGGACGGAGGAGTGTGAGATTTGGCATAGTTAAAGTTTATATAGAGAAGAAGTGCAGAAAGCTAAAATTTATATATAATATTTATTACAAATACATTAAATTAAATAAAATAAATTCATTATTTACGTTCATACTGTCAATGTTAAACACATAGTAGTCTGTGGTCAAACTGTCGTAATTTTATTATTGACAGTGCCAATTTTTTTCGTAGTAATCCCAGTAGGTCGAATTTCGACCACAGGGCGACCACTAGTTATTGTAAATACTCAATAGGCTTTCTCTGCATTACAAAACAAATATACATATTTTATTTATTATATATTATATACATCTTTACATATATAGGTACATTATACATAGGTATATAAATGCATTCGTATACAAACGTTTCTTTATTAATTAGAAAAACGAATATAATTCTTATAGGTATACCTACTCGCGAAACCTAAATTTCAAGTGAGTTAAATGTTGGGTTATAATATATCTACTATTTAGTTTTCACGATTTAATAAAAACTTATTTTGTTTCTCCCCACGACTTAATAAAATCATTTAGAACGATTATAAAAAAAAAAGAAAATCAAGGACTCTATAAAAAAAAAATAAAAAATATGCCGGCCTTTGTACTATCAAATAAAAGTGGACTTATATTAACCAGTTTACTGTGGAATTTATTTTTAAAAGTCCCTCACGCGGTGCGTAATCAAAATCAAACGATGACGTGTATACACCACATCCAACACAATACAAATGGTTGCATAAGAAATTTTGAAAAAAAAATCAAAATCATATAAGATTTAATTTTTATTAGATAAAAAATTGACAATTCATTGATGAAAAAGGTATTGTTATTGAACATTTAAAAATTGCTAAAAACATAATAAGATACGTAAATAGGAAAAGTTATAGAAAACAAATTTAAGTAATTCAGTTAATTTCAGTGTGGAATTTTTTAAAACAAGATACCACACAAATTAGCAATATTCTATGCATTGGGGAAATTAATCAACTCATTTTTTAAAAGTAATGCATTGTATATATAGGTACCAAAGAATTTAACCTAATTTTTGTGTAATTTATAGAAAGCTCACTGCTGGTATTATAAAGAAAACACATCACTAAATGAAATTTGTATTACATCTTACTGAAATTTTAAGTTTTTAAATCGAATTGTAATTTTTCATTTTACACGACGTGTATACTCGTCGAGCGCACCATAATGAAGATTTGGATTGACGTGTATACACGTCGAACACACTTAACTAGTTAACACTGCGAATTAAATGAAAATTAGTTTAATCCAAAATTGCTAGATATAAAAATAATATACGGAGCGAAAGATTTCAATTATATTCTCTAAATGTTTAAAGTAAGACACAAGCAAAAAGGAAGAGCTTTGTTAAGAAGTATTTTTTATGCACTGACTGCAGCTGGGCTAGTAGATTAATATAAATGAAATCTCTGCAAAATTTGATTACTTTATCGATTTTTTTATGTCTGCATTCAATTTAATTTAGTTTCGATAACGATAGTGATAATGCACGCAATTTGTCCCCTCGCTATCACGCCGATTAGTTCGCGACAATAGATTTCTGAAAATGGGACATTACTGGCTAGATCAAACGTTTTGGGGTATTTTTTGGAGTTTTGAATTAGTCCTAAATCTAACAGGATTACATTTTACTGGCCATCAAAAATATAAATTAATCAAAACCACACCTTTAAGCTCCCTTATTTCCAAAGTTTTTATAATTTTCCTGGTTGTATTTTTGGTGACTGCAATTGTTTATCGAGTGAAGACCATTCATGAGTTCTTGACCACAAATGTATATGATTTTCTTATATTCATATGCCATATTATTTCTTTGATTGAAGTGATTATAGTTATCGTCACAATGCGAGCAAATTTATTTAAAATGGCTTTAAATACAATTCTGAAAACATCCCTGAGAGTTGACCAATTAACAAAAAGTGAAAGTTCTGTTGAATTTAAGTATGTTATATCGTTAATTATTTTTATTATAAGCGGGATTAGTAGGATGTTAATCACTTATGAAACAATTATATTTAAAGACCCGACAGAAAATATGCGCCTTTATCATTTTTGTGGACTTTTAATTAATCTTTTAATTGTATCAGCGCACGGATTTTTTTTCTGTTTTGTGGCGATTTTATTATTACAGATAAAGAACCTTGAAATGTATTTAAGTAAAATTTGTGAAGAGATTTTGATTTTGGCCTCATCCTTCGAGGGAAAAAAAGCAATACTACAAGACTACTACTACTACTCAATGGAGCTCAATAAAATTATAGGACTCTATATGTCGGTCTGCAAGAATATGTTTAGTTTTCAGAGAGCAGCAGAAATTAAAATTTTAGGGGTCCTTCTCTTAAAGTTTTTAAGCTATATCGTTACAATTTATAAAATATCCATAACACATTCAATATGGTCAGACAGTTTGTGTATTTTAGTTATATGCGATTGCTTGTTATTTTGTCTAACAAACGAACTAAGTAAAACAAAGCAATGGTCTCAAGAACTGCAAAAACTAAACCAGATAAAAATGGACAAGGATATGGAAAAAGATGTAAGGAATTGGTTTATTGAAAACGTTGGATAGTAAATACTTCTTATTTTCAGATAGAACGCTTGGAGTTTCAACTCATTCTTAATCCAGAAGGTATAACGATTTGCGGAATGTTTAAGTTTAACAAGGAATTTGGCATTAGTTATGTCAGCGGAATAGTCACTTCTATTATACTTCTCATGCAAGAGTTAATGTACTAGTAACAACAATTCAACATTAATTCACCCCCTAACTTACTTGCATAATTACGTATTTAAGATCTTTGTAAAATAATATTAATTTGTCAACAACAAATGTTGGTGCGTATATTAATTTAAATACAAATTAATAAATTTTTCACGTTTAGTTATACACATTTTTTTCCTTCCAATTTGATCGATTGTACATATAAGAAAAATTGTGAAGATATTGGTATTAAGTAAAATGATTTTATAATTATTCCATGAATTATAGCTTTGTTTTCCTTTCATGTTTCAATGCAGGAGGACATAATAAAAATTGGCTCAATTTGGCATTTCTCAACAAATAGATTGCAATTAATGGCAGATATATGTATGTATGTATGTAGAGCTCATGGAGGCTAAAGTAAATAAATAAATAATAAACAAATGAGTTGAATTGCAAAATGATTTTCATGTTAAATAATGAAATTTGAGTTCTTAGTTTTGCCGTCATCGATATTAGATAGAAAATAAATGGCACGGCAGTACTTATTTTCAAAGTATGTAATCCAATAGCTTCTGACAATTTTATAAAATTATCACAATTATATTCTTAAGGCCTCACCGTTTGAAATTTGTGTGTGACTGATAGATGGGTAATTTTTATTTTAGAGGTATGTAAGATTGGTCATAAAATACTTCAAATAATGTATTTCTAAAAGACAATAGACAGAACCTGAAACTATACTTAAATGGACTTATACAATGAGAAAGCCATAGATACTTTATAATCAAGACATATGAAAGTCTTTCTGTAATGATCACAAGACTTAATCCAACATGATGTTATCAAAAGCTTTATTTAATTTATTTAAGACAAAGGGAAGGACAAAACAAATTCTCACCGAGAGTAAATAGAGTTGAAAACAAAGTATCACAGCTCTGTTCGAAGCTCGAGGGAAGAATTTCCGATAATTTGGCAATAAATCCGGAAATTGCTGTAAAATGTTACTGGTGACCAAATAATCCGAAGACAGCAAGCTCTGAGAATTCAATTGCAAAGTTATGTCCGGCGAATATAAGCAACCCCCAAGTGGCAGACAGGAGTCGAGTCGATGTTCTGGCCAGGAGTGCCGGAGCACCGGAGCACCGGAGTGCCGGGTGCATGCGGAGCATCCGAGCCACTTCCCAATTTCGATCCTCGGATTCGGATCCCGAGCACTTCCAATAAAGTGACATTCTAACCTAGTGGCGAGCTCGACAAGAAAGCAAATTAATCTCCCCGTCAGATCTGGGCGACAACACGACTCGGGAGTGCAGGGTCCGGGACGATCCCGGCCGCCCCTCCCCGGCCAAGTGTGAACACATCTTAAGTCGTGTTCTGAAAATTCCCGTACAACATAAAGCTGATAAAAGGATGCCTCCAAGTGTATTCGATTGTAATGCATGATTAATGGTCGTTCCTTGGCCATTTCGGAACGGACTCCGTAGACCGGCTTCGACTGGGAGGGCATTCACGTGGAGGATTTATCCCTGGGATATGTCCTAACCAAATATCTTCCTCAATAAGAGCTGTTGTCTCTGTTCGTAACTAATGGGATTTTAAGCTATTGTTCAAATTTTGTAGAAGAATGTGGTTATTTTCCTTTCACAACTAAAACGGACTTTTCTACAGGTCGGCTCCTTGGAGTTCTTCTAATATTTAAGGGAGAGATAGGTGCGGATAAAAATGAAATAATGCAATGAATGAATAACGAATCGATAGCTTCTTTATAATAATTCGAATTGTATTACTTATTTTAAAATGATGACTTAGAATCCTCCTTCGCAAAATCCCAAATCAAGAAATTTCCAAGGAACTTGCAACCCTCGAATCCCGAATTGGCGCTTCGATACTCCAACCAACTAACAAAAATGTATTGTATTACTGCACTGAAAAAAAAGATTAGAAAAACGAACTACTTTTTTAGCCTACTAATTTAAATTAGATGATAGAAATAAAACAGTGGGAAAAATATTTGCAAAATTAGTTGGTTTCGCAAATATTTTATTATTTTTCCCCACTATTTTAATTGGTCAATCGGATAAGTGCCTACTTTTTGTGTAAGAGCGCGTCAAACAGACAAGAATTTTAACTAATTTTAAAAACCATTATCTCAAAAAACACTAGATCGATTTTAATAATCCTTTTACTTACCTATAAGGTAGGATACCCAAATAAGGCCCACCTTATTGTTATTGCTTAATAACTCAAAGGATTACAAAATAAAAATATTTTAAATTTATTATAAAAATTCTTTATTAAATAACCTTTTGAAAATTCCTTAGTATAATAGCCTCTTTTAAAATATTAACTGTCTTTTTAGCATTTAAAAACAAACATGCCTTGGGCCTTATAGGGAACCCATACGTCTTAATAAGGCCCCCATTCAATTTGAATCAAAATTAATTGTAAATACCCAAGTGATTTACCAAAATTCAACAAAAAATAATTACTTTCTAACAGAGCTAACAAAAAATTAACAAAATTAATGAACTTCATGTTTTGTAGTTGATTTTTATAAAATTTGACCGTACATACAGTTTCGCTAACGTTTTATGAATGGATACACTGACAAGTTTACTTCTGAGCGAAGCTGAATAGGGCGAACATTTAAGATTTGTAGGCACTAAATTATAACACAGATTTGAGAAATTTCCGATTTCGTTTGGCGCGAAATTTGAAAGATGGGCCTTGTAAGGACTCGGGCCTTATTTGGTTCTACTATCTTAGATAAATAACTAAATATTAAGATAATAAAAGAATAATCGTAATTTCTAACACACATTCTATATAATAATAATAATATATAACGACAACGTACAAAATAAAACAAAAAAATTATTTAAAAAAAAAAAAAACCGCCTTCAAAAAACAGCTAGGAACTAAAAAGCAAAAAATAATTGGTAACATTTACATATACGATTTCCTACCTACTGATGTGTTTGAACTCGGTGCCAAGCCAAATAGGTCCCCCGCTACACCCCGCATGTGCGACGAACTTTCGAGCGAGCGTGGGTAGGCTGAGCGATACAACCCAAACGGGCACACACATGTGTGAAATACGTTTCGTTGTTAATTCAACTCTTTATAAGTCACTAAGTATAAGTATTGCTCATTGTTATTTTTGGACTTTGGCACCGACTTCAAACACATCAGTAGGTAGGAAATCGTATATGTAAATGTTACCAATTATTTTTTGCTTTTTAGTTCCTAGCTGTTTTTTGAAGGCGGTTTTTTTTTTTTTTTAAATAATTTTTATTTTTTGCTTTTTAGTGGTGTTTATAAAGGCGGCCATCTTAGAATCCGCCATTTTGGTTTTTTAGTATTTGTTAGTCAATCCCTTATAATGATACATATCCTGTCAGAAAAATAATCTTCAAAATCGATCCATAATTGTTGAAATTATCGCGCGATGAAGTGAATGAAAATCAATAAAATTCAGTCATCCCCTAATTTTCCACCCTTTGAAGTGGAATATTTTAATGAAATTTAAATGGGACCACTTGTGAGGCATAACCTATCCATTAAAAAAAGAATTATTAAAATCGGTCCACAATTGACGGAGAAATCAGGTAACAGACATAAAAAAAAGATTCCGACGAATTCATAACCTCCTCCTTTTTTGAAGTCGGTTAAAAAAGTATATATTTTTCCTCAAAAATAAATAAAAATACTTATATGTTCTGCAGTTGCTTTTTATAAAATTCGCCGTGCATGCCCTTTCGCTGACGTTTTATGAATGCAAATACTCACAAGTTTACTTTTGAGAAAAACTGATTAGGGTGAACGTTTGAGATTTGTAGGTACTAAAATATAACACAGACTTTTGGCACTTCCGAATTCGTTTGGCGCGAAATTTGAAAGATGGGCCTTGTTAGGGCCCGGGCCTTGTTAGGGCCCGGGCCTTATTTGGTTTTCCTACCTTACCTATATTTTATATACCTACTTCTCAAAAGTTTAGCCAGATCTGCATGCTAGTCGCGCAAGTATGCTAATTCCTCCTTCTAAAGTCGACGGCTGTGACGAATGACGTCGCAAAACATTTATATAAAAAGGTTGAAATAAAAATTTTTCCTAATAAAGTAGAACTATATCTTCAAAACATCAACCCAAAAAAACTATAAAATAATGCTTACTTGGACTTCTCCGTTGTTATCTTATAATACAATAAAACTATCTTTAGATTTTATTGGACGTTTAAATTCGGCGCGAAAATTAAAATTCCATTCAGAAAATCATCGACAATCACTTTTGATTTTCGCACCAACTTCAAATATACATTTTATGTCCAACATTTAGCTGTTCACTATAATTCTAATTTAAACATCAAGGAATTATGTCCAACAGACGTTTAACATGTTGACTGCGAGTTTATTTTTCAACTCGAGTTTAAGTGTCAAAAAATACTTTAAATAATCCTGTTGGCTTATCCCAAGGGTATAGTTAATTCCAAAAAAGTTTTAATTTGGTGTACTCTAGCAACCCGCATGAGACTAAAGGATTAAGAAAGTCGTATAAAAGTGAAGAGCTCCTTAAAAATTAAATGGAGTCCGTGGCTTCAAAAGCCATCTCATCCAAAGCTCCCCATTACAGAACGCCTTAAATCACATGAGCCAATGAATTAGGCGTCCCAACCCTTGCCAGGGCCCTCCATTTATTAAGTTGTAGATGATAATCCGAGCAGAAGACAAATTTAATCACGCGAGCTGCTTAATGGCCGGCCAACTTCCTTAGACGCCCAAAATTAATTTGGTGCCTTCTTCCCGGCACCAGTCCTAGGTCCTAGCCCAATTTCGATTTTATTTCTTCCGCTCACGTGGAAAGGTCGCTCGCAACGAAGGGCCAATGAATCCCCGCCCGATTCCGATGGCATTCCTAGGGCAAATGGGCCCCAATATTACCTGATAATTTTCCTCGTTTGGTAGCCTGCAGCCGAACATATGTCAGCCCGGGCGGCCATAAATCGCGGAGATAACTGTCACGTATATCGGCCCTTCTGACAGCGGGTCACCTGCCCCCGCCCGCCGGACTCATAATGAGCTGCCTTCGCATTAATCCACCTGCGAAGTGTTCGAGCCATAAAATTTGATGGCTACTTGCCACCGCGCACTGCGACGGCCCGGCCGCTCTATAAATCGTCAAAGGACCATCGCTTCTAATTAAGTAATTGAAGCCAACGGCAGGGATTTATGACAGCGGGGATGAGCCGCACTATTTGGCTCATTCCTTATTTTAGCGCCGTCGCCGCGCCGCCGACGCCGCCAACGCCGCTGTCAATCCTCCGTCGGGGGCCGCCCGTTATCCTCGGGAGCGAATTTTCAGACACGCACATCGAAAATGGATTTTCCGATCCCATAAAACATGGCACCTAACAGGTGTTTGATTAAAAGGCTGGGCGCATCCTGCCCCGGGCGAGCCTATTAAACAGCGAAAATTGTTGATTTCACACTCGGCCGCCGCGACGCGCCGTAGGTGGGGTGCGTGCAATCCGCCGTTTTCACTTATTCAACAGATGATTCGGGTGCAATTGCCGGGGTACTCTTTTCACTTGCAGGACGAGCCATTTTATTCCCCACCAGGAGCCCGGAGCACCTGAGGTGGTAGTCCTCATTTTGTAAGGATTTACGCTGCAAAAATTGATTGGACCAAATTAAACAAAAAGTTGTATATGCGCGTGTGTATCGCCATTAAATGGTATCTTTTACAATCGTTATCTAGAACCAATTTAGTTTATTGGTATGAATCATAATACATGACTTTCATGTTTCATAATGAAATGGGTCGAAAATCTTCAAGGTAAAAAACTTGCTGCGGCAGCAAATAAATTATTAAAATCACAATCATATTGGACAAATGAACACTTGACTACCAAAATTTATTTGTTTTAGCTCTACATCATACAAATACTTCAAAAGTATGTAAATGATTTTTAAATTATTTCAAAATATAGTCATAGAAAGTCATTTCAAGTATGCTTCCAAAAGTACTTTTCCGTAAAAACCAACACCACTGATCCATAAAAGCTATAATAGTTTTCAATACTTTTATTAATTATCTTATATCTACCGTAATTTTGTAACTTATTAATCATAAATTGGAATCATCATATACATATACATACATAATATATATGTAGGTACAAATATGCCAAAAGTACATACACATCATTTCAGTGAACGCAGGTCTTTTCCATCTTAGCTTTAATGTATGCGTCTCTTTAAAAACACTTAAAAAAAAGATTAACTCTACAATTGTCCCGTTTAAATATGGTCCAAATACAAATTTAGTGATGAATTAAGCTGACTTTCAGAGTTTTTGAGATTTTTCATAAAAAAACCAAACTTGGAATTCGTTAGTTTAGTTTAGTTAATGTCGTTTTATGAAATCGCACAATTTTGCAAATTTGATAATGAGTCATATTGTACAAAAGAGAAACCGCCTTTTTCATATTTAAAGTTTTGTTAGTAGGTAGGTTAGTAACCTTTATAATTTTTATCTGCAATTTCATATCATAACACACGTCAACGAAAAAGCCACCATATTTTTTATTCATCATTTCATCATTTCCTATTGTTCCTAAAAGATGTAATTGATATAAAAATAGTTTTTTAGTTGTGAAATAAATAAGCGAAGCGTTTATGGAGCGAGCACGTAAACCTTTTTAAAACAATCCAAATTAAATTTTCAAATTTGAAAGTACGTAAAAATACTTACTCACCATAAGAAGTCAAACAAAATTTATTTTATTTGCGAAACACTGTGTCCTGCTATTAAACCTTAAATAAAAGGCATTATTATCGTCTAAAACCATCTCGCTTTTTCAAATTAGCTCTGCCATATTTTAGCTGATCCACGATTGAATCCAGCATCCGACTGGTCCTTCCAAACGCGCTTTGCCAGGCTGTTATTTTGTAATTCGCGGAAATGAAAAATGAATTCGGCCGTTTTAATTAAATTATCATCGGGGCCTGCTCATCACCGCTCTGCGCTTCCAGCTAAATGTGCAATGAGAAAATTCATCAATTATTTGAGACGGTGGCGTGGCGGACGAGGCGTTTGCATCCAGACCGACGGGGGCGCGGGGGACGCTAATCTCGCCCCAGAAGGGAGGCTGCGACAACGAAGCACCAGCACCATGAATACGATGGATACGGACTAATTAATCTTTGTATTAATTCCAGCTGAAGATAATTCAATAGAAAATTTTGCTAATGAAATAGAGATCCGCTCTGAAGGATTAACTGAGGTATGGCAGCGTCTGAAGTCAGTTGCAGCTTATGGTTAAGCGGGAAGCAGAGCGCATTTTATTATTAAACGGTTGAAGAAAGAATTTATTAAATTTATTATATTATGTGAGACATGAAGGCGTTAAATACAATATGTAATTTCTTTATTTTGGAGTGGATCTAAATATGGATTGTATTTTTAATATAAATGATCTTATTATTAGTACCATAGTATAAAAATTTCACTCAAAGAAATGCTACTACGACTGATTTATTTATTGGGTTTGATTAGTCGTATCGTTTATAATAGCTAATAAATTGTGAAATTTAATAGCTTCTAGATTCCATTTTTCGACTTGAATCCCATTCAACTAAGAATTTATTGTATTTACGATAAGACTTCAATAGAATTGTGTTCAGGAATAAACTCCTGGTTCTGGTTGTTACCTTATTTCGATAAAGTGACGTACTTATGGGTGAACCCCAAACAATTTTGTTACTGATATAAAAGAAGGTAATTCAGCTGTAAATTGACATATAACAACCAGAATTATGTGGCCTAACAATAAATATGTATGTTTAATGGTTGACAGTTTTATTTTATTCGACAAACAAAATAGTATTTTATATTCAGCTTTCCTCTACTTTATATCTAGCATTTTTTCCTGATAAAAAGTTTCGCAATTTTCATAAGAACTTCCTGATTGATTAGTAAACGAACTCTGCGAAAGGTTAATTGAATTCATGCAACATTTTATGTTGCTTTAACATAAATGTGAACTAAAAATTGGTAAGTGATTGTAATTTTTAGTTATAGTTTAGTTTTACTTAAAAATTCAAAATATTTCGACAACAAATCATGTTAAAATACGTAGATATTAGTTCGAAATATTACAAATTACGGTGTCAATTTGGCACATAAAAATATAAATTATCTCTCTGTGTAAAGTACCTACCAAATAATGCAAATTTGTATGAAAAGTATCTATAATTAATTCCACTTCTATTCCAAATGAATATAAATTTTTTGTAAATATCTTAATTTATTTTACATATACATAGAAACAACTTCAACAAAACAAAACTTTTAATCCATGGTTTCAAAACATTTGGCAATGAGAACAAAATAGCTTTAGATACATATTAATTAGGCACGAATAAGTTATACATTTTTAAAGAAACATAAAGTAGAGTTTTTAAGAAAATATTGTTTTATGTAAAGAATTATTTCAACGAATATAGAACACATATTTTTTAACATTAAACCTGCAGCTGAAGGTGTTATATATACATATATATTTTTTTTAATTTTGCGAAGTTAATAATTTAATAAAAAAAGTCCTGGACAAGGAAGGCTCCTGTTGAAGGCACTAAGGTTAAGTTTAAATTTGTTTCACTCATGAGTTAGGGGAGAAGATCCCCATTTACCTCAAGGCTAAGCCCACGCCTTATAAATAGTACTGAGTACTTTTAAATGTAATTAGGCCATAAAATAGATGCAAGTGCAAAAAGTGTAAGCTGTTTTGATTTTCCCCTTAAACATACAACTTTTTGTTGGGGACCGGGTTTTGCCCCGTTTGAAGGTAAACTCGCGAAGGATCGAAACGCGAAGCATGTTCCTGTCCCGGTAGCCTTCCGGCTCCCATCACGGGCCGCCCTAAAAGGCTGTTTGCAGACTCGGAAATATTTTTATCAACAGGATATGTCACCGTCACTTAGTGCCTACATGTTCGGCGCCAAACGAGCTCTTCGGCAAATTGCAAATTGCTCTAGTAAATATCTGCCAAAGGAAGTGTTTGTCAACAGCTTCTTCGCCCTTCGTCCGCCCGCCGCTAAGACGTCCGCCCCCGTTCACCAAGTTCGCGCTGCTTAGCGCGTTTACCTCAAAAGTTCCGGAGCCGAAGTCAATCGGTGCCTCCGGAGCCACCCGTGGGAGCTGCCAGTGCAAACACTTGTTCCACGTGGGTTTCTGATATTTGTCCCCGAAAAGCGCGATAATTCCATTTTCAACAAATTTCACGGAAAAATTTGCCGCCACTCTTCCCGATTCGAATGCAAACATTGGACTCACCCACTTTGCCTAGGAACCCTTCAGCAGAACCTTAGCGCCCTTAACTCGATTTCGAGCGTCTTGAGAGGCGGCGGAAAGGCCGACAGCGCCGGGAGGGATTTCCCTTTTCCTGCTCCTCCCGGTTCTTGGCTCCTTAAGCCATTTGCCGTTCCCCCCGCCCTCTATTTGTCCTCAACTGATGTGAACACTTCAAAAACATCCAAAGGCGAATTTTCCAATGCTCCAAAATGTTATTTGAATAAATATTGCTATCAGCTGAAAAAAGCGAACGAGTGGAGGCAGTGCGGTGCTGCAGCGCCCCCGGGTCCCGTCCCGAGTCCTCCCCAGTTCTAAGGGCCCCGAATCCACTGGCGTCCCGGCGGACGAGGAGCACAACGTCTTTTCGCTGCCGGCCCTTTTTATTTGTGTTGCGAATTAAAGTGTAAAACTTGATCTAACTTTGTATGATCAATCGGTTCTAAATATGTTTGGACATTTTATTTGCCTACGACCGGGTCGAGTAACTCCGGGAACGGCGAATGGTGCCCCGGGAAACCAGAAATGGTCGAAGCAGATACCAAGTTTTCCTATTTGACCAGAAAAAAACATGTTGTCCAAAGATGCACTTTATCATGCGAATATATGGAATAAAAAAAATCTCTCTGGGACCGTCTCAACCCGCAGCGGCCGCCGACGCGGGGGCGGCATGTGTTGGCGGCCAAGTCATTTCCGTAATGCAAAACTCGAGTGGTTTTCGGGAAAAACTTTCTTGAGTGCTTTTTGCCCTTACACAGCACTCGGGTCGATGTAAAAGTTAAATAACCAAAAAACAAGTGCATTAAAATAATCAGAAAAACTCGCCTGCCGAACAATCCGAACCCCAGAGGGCGACTATTTGGCTTATTAAAGTCGCTGAGTTATTTAAAAAAGAGAGTTTTTGAACAGTTTTTAAAATTGAGACTACTTACAAAATTTAAATTCAATAAGTAGACTAATACAATGGACACTTTTCATACTAAATGCCTTAAATTTGTGAAGAGGACACATAACTATTGCCTGTGTTACTAAAGATAATTACTACGCTTCTCTAACTAGAATAACTTTCAGAGAAATATCAGAACAAAACTTAATGTTGAGAGTTTGAAATGGAAGTCAAAGTCTGGAAAAAATTCGTTCCTAAAAGCAAATACATATTCAATTTTAGGATAATTATAAAAGTTTTCTAAGGAAAGACTAACAAAATTTCAGTAATCATACATATATACCTAGTATCTTGAGCTATAGTATAAAACTAAATATAAGAAGTAATATCCATCAAATTTTTCTGATGTTTCGGTAATTTTAAAATAATCCTATTATGTAGCATTTCACTGGAAAATATTCTATTGAAATAAAACAAGCAGATGTAAATGTGAAGGTAATGTCTTCTTTTCCTCTTCTGCATTAGAAGAAAAGCTGCAAATTTATAAAATTTCTGTTACATTGGTTTCAACAAATTTATTTTTAAACATTCTCTTAAATTGACATTCAATTTAAAGCTGAAAAATGTTTTGTGTGATTTGAATGGGAAAATCACGTATAAAAAAAGACAAATTTACAAATATTTAATCTAGATTTCTATGAATTTTCAGACCTTAGATTTCTTACTGGAGTTCTAGCTTTCTAGCTCTATTTCCGTTTTGCTATATTTACTTTCAAAAATACTTCTACAAAGCTTCATGAGTAGTTTAAGTATTGTTGAATTATATTTGATGACATTTTAACCTCTATATAAAACCAGGGTGCGGTTTGACGAAACCATGGTATAAGTGAAATCTATAACTCTAAACACTTTAACCCAAATCAAGTCCACCGATATGAGAGAAAGTAAATGCAAGTGCAAATGTTTTCCAAATTTTTAATTTTAGTAATAACAATGACTATTAAAATAGTTATAAATTTAGGGCATTATAAAATGTATATTGAGAGATTAGAATTACCAAAATAGAAAGTAAACGTATAAAAAATTAAGCTTAAATCAGCTAATAATTGTATCAAAAACTCAAGCAAATACGATTGTAATTCAAAAAGTAATTATTACCAAATTACTTTAAAAGGATTTTTTATATTTATTAAAATCTTAGTAATTAATTGCAACTAAATACAAAATACTATAGGTATGTTTAAATGCGTTATTATTTCTTATTAAGTTAGTTAGTTAGTTATTATAAGTTTTACTTGTTACACAATATACCTACTACCAAAACTGAGTGTAGAATCACAAAGAATTTATGAGCAATTTTTGAATTTTCCGGGGAAACATTTAAAGATCGTAAAAGTACACATTTATAGAGTACGAGTACCTAATTCTACTGTAAGCTTTTCGATGTGACCTTTGTAAAGCCGATTTAACGTAAACATAGGTACACATGAATATGTAAATTATGTCGAACTGGTGTAAATCTACGACTCAAATTCTTCCTTTCAAAAACATTTTCTTAAAATGTTTGAAAAAGGTTAATTCCATGTTGGGAAAGTAGCGTTAACTAAAATTTGTGATCAAGCATTTTTTCAATTAATTCTTTATAAAAGACTTTGAAAACTTTCAAGTAAATATCAGTGTGTAAATAATTTAAATGCTATTCTCAATTGTGTCTAAAATATGGAATATATATTTACCATTATGGAAGGTATCCAATTTTTTCCAAAAACCGAAAAAAGTACACCAAAACCTTTTAGTTTGTAGGTATCTGTTTCGCAAGACTATGAAAGTATGAAAGAAACTCTCATCTTTTTCGGTCACCAGCATACCTCCACTAGCTGGATTTGAGTACCTAATTTGAATTATGACACCTTCTCTAGAACGCAACGGTCAGATGTGCACTAATGCCGGAGATAATTTATCAAAGATTCCTCGCAGGACCCATTTACGCGCTGCTTGACCCCGCTCGGCCCTAAGTGTGTCGAGTGAGAAAAATGGAGCCAAGTCGCCGAAGTAGTGCTTGGGGACGGCGTGGCACAAAAAGGAGCCATCAACCGAACTCCGAGAGCGATGGCGCTAAGTGCCACCAGGAGTCTTGAGACGGAAATCCCGGCCCGGGTGATGGACAGCATCCAGAAATGATATGGATATTGCCGTTGATAAATTGCTTTCTTGAGCAGACGTCACCAGCAGGGGGGCGGGGGGTTCCTTAATCATTCCGCCCACCGAAAGGCCTTGAGAAGGACAGCGTCGCGCTAAATAGCTGCAGGCGGCGTTTATTGCACGCGTTTGAAGCGCCACAGCCGGGTGCATTGAATGAAGTTGCCTCGCGCGCGCTGTGTTGCCTCAAGGATAAGCGCTAGATAAATCAAGGAGGATAAACGATACGTCGCCAGATGAAAAATGCGCTCGGCGATACTCCTCGGTGTGAATATTTCTCCAATTCCCCACTCCGCCCGCCGGGTGCCACTCCCGGTGCCGTTCGCCATTCATCTTTGCCTCCATTCACGAGGACGCTACGATTTTATATTTCGCTTTGACTGCCGCCCGCCGCACCGCACCTAAATCGTCCCACGTTTATCCTTTAGCGATTTGAAAAACGACTCCCAACACCTTTTGTGAAATTTATCAAAGACACATTTCGAGATACGGGCGCCGGGTGTGGGTCGTGGTGGTGGTGGGCTTAGATTTTTTTTCCCGCCCAAAGGAGCCGTGATAACAGGCGGCGGGGGCGGAGGCGCGGGAAGGGCCGTAATCATTCATATTCCGGGTGCATTTTAAAAGCACATTTGTCGACAAACGGGACGTGATTCCGTGCGTACATGTCGCCCGCGGAGGAGCGCCCTGCGTGCGTCCTCGCGCTGGGCGAGGGACTCCTCGGGCTCCGCGGGCTCCTTGGCCTCCTTTGTTTTGCGCCGCCGGGGCCTTCCGGGACGCGGGATGCTTTTTGCTTCCCGCCCGCTTAGCTCGTTTTATTCCGCATTCGGAGGTGTTATGCTTTACGACATTTAGATGGATTATTCATAAGGATTTGGCGGAATAATTTATATATCTGCGCCTGATGTAATTTCGAATGTATCTCGGGTTGGATCCGGTTTGGTGTACTGCCGCCGTCTTGCGGTTGTGGGCACCGCTGCTCCTGGCACCCGCTGCCGCCCTCCGGACCCCGTCCCGTCCTCATCTGGTGTCTCCTTGTGACACTGTTTCAAAATAAATTAAACTGATAACATATCAAAGGAGAATTATTGCCATTTTTTACACCACCCCGTCGCAGCGCTATTTATCTTCTCGAAGCCCTCTTTCTTTTCGCGGTTTCGCGGCTGTCGCAACTTTTTTGTTTGGCTGCCACTTGCGTGTGGTTTTATCTTACAACTAGGTTTTTCTCCGCAGGACATTTAAATAAATGTTCCTCCTAGAGGCTCAGATACGTGAGGAAATTCCACAAAATTTACAGCATCTTCAAATTAGCGATATGAGCTCTTTAAAAAATTGCTCCAAAGTGGAGTTACTTACAAAAAAAAGCTTTTTTTCTTTTAACCTTAAGAGTAAGATACCAATCTATATTATTCACGTACACATTTAGATTTCCCAGATTACATAGATTATTATTACTAGGGACTATTTAACTCAAATTCTAAAGAATCAAACTCAAAATAGGGTAGAAGACTCAATAGTCATACTTTTAAGGACTAAGTTCAATTTATATGGAGAAAAAAGATTCACTCCCCATTCACTACACGATAATCGATAACTATTTAAAAATTATATACATAAATTAAACTAACTGCCACTAGTACTAGTGTAGGAAAAGTAAAATTCTATAGTCTATAAAATCCAAGGTGATCATATGTTCTCGAATTTGTCTTATAATAAAATAATTAAAATTGACTCTTCGGGCAACAGTGTGAATACACTTTAAACTTAAAATTTTTAATAGCATACAAATTTTCTACTGACAACTTGAAATATGCTAGCTATTTATAGTTAATATAAAACCAAAAGTATACCGGTCAAAGCTGAGAAAAGAAGCCTAGTTTTCTGTTATCTGACTTTTTGAACAAAAATTAAAAATGAAATGGTCGACGAAGCTATTTGATAAGTGTTGATTGATAACATAATAACAATATAAACTCATATTACATTGAACATTTCTTTTCTCACAACGACTATTCATTCTTATACTAATTAAGATCTCACGAAATTATTTTGACATCAAATTATTAATTATTTGAGCATCTTTTGTGCTGCCCCCACAAATATCTGAGAAGTTTGTGAAACTACCTAAAAATTTTTAAAATCTCCCTGTGATGGTTAAGGCATTAGACACAGTCCAAGATCGCAACTATTACGCTTCGTGAAAAACCTGTGCCCTTTCAATAAGATATCAATAAGAATTATGAATTATATACATATAGCATTCAGGTTTTAAGTCATTCTTCACTGTTTCTGAACCTCAAAATCAAAAAATACCAAAAATTTTCGATATATAAGCAGCCTAGTGTGCAACGATTAAATATGAAAACTAGAAAAATGAAACAAATTTCCTTACAGAAAAGGTGGAATCTATTGTTTTGGTATTAAATTTTTTGAAGACTAAGCAGTTCAGTAGGAATAATTTATAATATAAAGAACGAAAATTAATAGGACCTATTCTGTTAATATTTGATTATTAGGGGGATATTTCCGTAATGAAAAGTAATATGATTCGTGCAAACCCCTTTTCACACTCTAAAGGATAGAACAGTTTACAAAGCACGCATGCGTTTAATCAGGCAGAAATAAAAATATCTCATATGGCTCTGTCCTTGGCCAAATTAATTTGTGATCCTTCATGACCCAAACCTAGACCCCATTTAGTAAGTTTGCTCGTACTAAATCTTATGTCAGCCTCTTTTATGTATGTCAAATCAAAGGCAGAAAAGAAGACATAAAAATGAATTGGAAGTTCGATAGCCAAGACACCAAATCATATGAAAAGTGTTGGTACATAGGAACTTTTATCAGAACAATTTCGACTTAGGGGTCCCAATAAGGCGGGCCTACGAGCAATTGACATATTTAATTAACTGCTTCCCTCCTTGCGCTAGCCCACTTCTAGCCGGAGTGGTCCTAAGTCATCTTTAATTTCCGTTCGGCAATTTCCCCGAATGTCACCACTTAGCAAATAGTTAGCCCTGCCGGGGGGAAATTAACGAATGTCGACATAAAATCTGGGCTCGGGGCCCGGACCTAATAAATGTAAGCAACTTGCTGGTTCCTTATCGGCCGAAGTGGCCTGATAATGTCCGGCCGCCGCAATATCCAGCTCCATTTGAAACTCTCATTAAGCCGGTGGTGCTGCGGTGGGGCCGGGGGGATGGGGTGTAAATCCCGCCGCTCCACTGGCAGTCAGGACTAATTTTTATCTTTGAACCAATCGATTGAATTAACCAGAAGTTCTCGAAGTGATTTGCTCCAGAGTGGAGTTGGTCTCCCAAACCGCCGTTTGCAGCCCGAGGCGGCTGGGACTGTCTTAGAGTTAGACTTAGTCATAGTTATTCCCCCGGTTCTGACATTTATTACGCGAAGTAACTTTGATGGGAGGCCGGCGTTCGCCCGATGAGCATGGGGCTCCTGTGGGAAGGCCCCCGTTTCCCAGCCAGCTCCAGGGCATTTTGCTTGTTTGTTTGTTTGTTTGCTTGTTTGTTAGCAGCTCTTGCACTGCACACATGACTCGGTCTAACCAAACACCGCGTCGCACGGCGGAGCGAACGCCTCGAGCAGTGACGAACTTCGTAACAAAGTGTCGTCGCCTTAGACTCATCCGAGTCTGACTCTAGAGTCTAGAGTCTAGAGGCTGAGGGGGTTGTGGTGGCAATAAACACGGTTAATGCCACTGCCATGTTAACAGCGCTATCAATGACCCATCTGCGGAAATGTCGCTTGATTGCCCCAAAATTGCGAGGAGCTTTCTTAATTACCGGCCGCCCGCGAACCGCCCATCCACCCACTTGGTCTTGATGAGCCTGGCGCCAACAGGTTCATTTGGATTTCAAATTTTTGCCGGGAATTTTTTTTCCTCGCCGGATCTCCGGATTCCGGATTCCATACGAATGCTGAATTTTCAGTTGGCGAAACCAAAGTGCAAAGTTAACAATTCAAATTAGGCTAACTAACCGTGGAGACATTCATTTCGTTTCAGAATTTGTTTAATGACTTTCGAGGATTTCGCCCGCATTCGTGCGCAACGTATGCAATGGTATTAGTTACATTGTAAAATTTCACTGATGACGACAAATACGATGTCATGGGACATATTTCGAAGTTTGATGAAAAGTTTTCCTGGGCAACTTTTAACTTCATTACAATAAATAAATTTTCGCTCGATTTCGAAAGTATCCTTAAATTATCACCTCAACGACAAAAGGAGATGTGTGCGTGAATGACAGTAGACCTTTGGGAGCAACTAGACATCACACAATAAAGGAGATTGTCTGTAATTTTGAAGGGTGTAAAATTTACGGTCAGTCAAAAAGTTTCCAGACTTCAATTTACAACACAGCAAAAATACTATTACTTTAGTAGATTCGAGATCTTTTAAAGGTTTGTGTAGAAAAGTTTTGTTTTTATTCATAAAAATTGATTTATAGAAGTTCCTAAAGTAAAAAAAACAGGAAAACGATTTCTTTTGAGAGTGAAACGAGTAAGAAAATCAATATCTTTTACTTTTTCAAATTCGAAAAATTTTCAGCAACTTTTATTTATGTAGTTTTAAAATTAAAGATGTGATATTGCTGTATTATTCCAATTAGAACTTTAGACATTTACAAAAGCCTTAAAAAACTTAAGTGCAACCATTTTAGCCACTTTAAGAATACTCTATATACTCTAAATTTGGTCTGACTTGAATGCAGCGAATCTGAACAAGAGTATGTTTCTTAGATTTGCAGTTCAAAATCTAGTGAAAAGCTTTAGAATTCAATTGTAATTTCTTGCTGCATTGATACTTTACGAGTAGTTCTGTCGTTTTCTTGGAAATTTATCATAACTAGAAAAGTACGAACCCTTTCCCTGCTTTGCCAGTATCTTCTGGAATCGAGAAAAATTTACTCAAGTTTTTACTGAAGAGTAACTAAAATAATTTACAATTTACTAGAGCCCATCTAGTTAAATTTAAATAGAAAAATTTTTGTGTGAGTACCAACATTGTTAATTTCGCTAGCCAGAAATTGATGCAATCGTATTTTTATAGCTTCCAAAAATAAGGCAATTTTTATCGCTGTACATAAATATTTAGTCAAATTGGTAATAGACGCTTAATAATCTGATGATACAAATATCAAGAAATAGAAAGGTTGTTTTTGAATGATCGGATTAATTTTCAATAAAAAAATATGAACAAATAGTTTTATGAATAGATAATCTAAAAATGCATATCGTGAAATCTTTACAGAAGAAATAAAATATTATTATTATTACTACTACTTCTCTATTTGACTGTATTATCGCCTCAATTAAATTTAATTAAATTCAAATTAATAATTCTGACGTGAGAAAAGAGCTGAGGTAGAGTCATTCAGATCAAGTGTGTCAATTTGGACTTCTTGAATTCTGTTCAACAATGATTATGAAAGATACTTATAATCTTTAGATAAATGGGATATACATATGTCGAACCTAACTTCAAAGTTTATTCTAAAATTTATCCTACTTTAGCAAATGGAATCATAAGAAATTACTTATCATCTATGCAGAGCGAAAAGCTGGGTGTCGCACACTTTTCCGCATATTTCGAAAATCTCAATCGTCTCTAATCTATATACTTAGATTTTCTAAAATAAGCTGAATAAAAGTAAATTTAAAAACGAGAAATTAATATCTGTAGCACGCTTAATTTCATATATTAATAAATATATAGAATAAGATAAAAAAACATTTAACTCTAGCAGTAGGTAGCTTAAAGCGAGAACAGGAAATTTCAAAATAATTTTATCTTTTACCACATATGGGTGGACTATCTAAATGTAAATTATCCTTTAACGCCATTAAATTGAATTAACTTCATTGGAAAAAGCTACTCGATCTGAGTGACTCTGACTGATTAAAGAGAAAAACATTGCCACAACACAGGACCACTTTTCATAGATTTATCGATAATAGCAATTTATTCGCCCTCTACGGCTCGTTCTTTTGCCGACTCAATCAACTGCAACCATCACTTGATAACGAAATTTCCCTCGACCTAACGTAATTTTGTCAATTTGCATGTGGACCCCAAAAGTGGGGCGTTGTCGTTGGAACCCTTTCGATCAAGCCAAAGTGCTCTAACGAAGTTTTCCCAATTAATTGCCTTAGCGCTCATCGAGCTAAAAATTTTAATAGATCCAAACTGAGCCGCAACAGCTCCTGCATCGCAATTGGCCCGCTGACTGCAGCGCCCTTTGTTTGGCCCCCGAGAAGGGTTCATTAGGAATTAACATCATCGCCCAAGTTGGAGCGCCCCGGGTCATTATTAAGCGAAGAACTCTAATAGAGACGTGTCCGGAACGGGGCGCAGCTAATGCGTCGGCCATTTGTTCCGGCGCTCCGGCCGGGGTTGGCCAACAAAAACTGAAGTACACGGGGCACAGGGCTTCAATTTCGGGGGCCAAAAAAAGCGGTAATCAAAAGAATGAGCCCGGGAAGGGCACACCGCCCTGAGCCCTTCGGTTATCCACTTGGAGCCAAACCACTGGCCATTGCCAATCAATAGAAACAGGGTGTTCTTTGGCACTTAACCAATAAAGCGGGGGTGGCTCGCTTGTGTGCCGGGCGGTTTCCTCAAAGGGCCAAGGGCGTGATAACGACTTCGCGTGAAGCCACGGATGAAACAAGGCCTCCAAATGAAGCATTGCTGCCATTGTAACCTGTTGAAGAACCCCGGCTCCGCGCCCCAAGTAGCAGCCGCTCGGTCTTCCCGGCCGCCATTGTCCAAGGGATTCATTAACAAAACCCTGACTATCATCCACTGTAGCTGGTAGCTGCGGTGGTAACTATTTCGGTGGCTCCCCATCCCTCGCGCCGCCTTTTGCCCCGGATAGCAGCGCTTATTCCGCCCTTTATGCTGGCCGACTATCCGAGTGTTGATGCAAGCCGCAAATCCACTGGGAAATCAATTTATTCTAAATCAATAGGAAGTTCACTTCGAACATAACCGATATCCCACTTCGGATCGGTTCATGCTGATTGCATTCGAGTTTACTTAATTGCGAAGCATACCATTAGCGTTCTTTGCTCCACCTGACTTACTGATTTAGTACCCTACACATTCAGAAATTTTAAAATTACAAATTTAGTTAAAATAAATTAACAAAAATGAACTATGTTTATATAGAAATAGACAGCAAAGTTAGAGCAATAAGGTTCCATTTTTGCAATTTTCAAAAGTAGGTACCTAACCCTTGACAATTCTAATTAACCGGAATCAATTTGAATCGTCGCTAATTGATTAAATTTGAATTTTTAAACTTCTTTTTAAGCAATTTTATGAACTGTATTAAAACTTAAAGAAAAAATATATTTTAGCGTTCGAAGTTCGAACATTCTGGTTATAACTCTACCGCCTTCTAAATTGAAGCAACATTCAACATTTTAAATTAATTAGGCGGTGAAAAATTGAATGAATTATCGTCATGGAAATGAATTTCTAAAAACGCTTTCAAATGTTGAAACGTCGATTTAGTGCTGCGCTTTTTAACTTCGTTAGATTAACAAATTTTACAAAATCGTGTTGTAGACATACATATATTCCCTGCGATACAAATATAAATATAAAGATGAGAAAACAATGAAATAAGCCGGAGACGATATTATATTAAATTAAGAATTAAATTAAGATACTAATGTCTTCATTAGAACCAAATGAGTTACCATGTTTGTTGTAATAAAATTACAGTTTTTTATAAATTATATAAGTATACTTGTTGATGTTTGAAAATATTTTTCTTTTAAATAATTGAATTCAAAATCCTACATTATGGACGTTAAACTCTTCCATCACTTCCGTTTGTTTTAATTGGTAGGTAGTAATCTGTCGAAATAAACATAAAATTCAAAACTTCATTGGAAATAGAGGTTATTATTTAATATTATCTCTATTCATTTTTTCAAATTAATTTTTAGGAAAAATTGGTGGTTGGAAGCTGTAATCAACTTAAAAAGGCAAAATTTAACGAAAATATTAATGAAAGTCAAAGATTACTGAAATGAATTTTAGAGAGTTCTCCGAATTTTGTTAAGGAATTTTTATTCAAAAAGGGGTTACGTCTTTCCGATAGGTAAAATCGACTTCCAGTCCTAATTTTCGATTACTTTTCATAAATCTTATGGATCACCAAAGTGCTAGCTAGACAATCTAAAATTGTTTCTTTCATCTGCAGTATGCAAATGTCGGCAAATCGGATTTTGCATCGGGCGACAAATTTGCGCGAGTCGGAACTGGCCGCTCAGCAAGGACGTAAACAGATCGCACGGAGCGGAACGAGATTCCTTGGGGGTGGAGGGGCGGCCGGACGTAAACAACTGATAACGAACACGAGCAGCAACAAGAAGCCGCAATCCGAAAACACAGCAAACAAAAAGTTTTCATTACGTGGCCCCTAATTGTGACCATAAATAACCGATAGACTAATCCGATTACATTATCTCAGGTCATTAATTCTGGCCGGGGACGCGTGTAGCCGCCCGGCCTGCCCGCCTATCGCTCTTCTATCGCTCACTGCGTCCCCTGCCGGAGCGACTCACACTTGCCGGGACGGGCCGGGACGCGCCGGGACGAGCCGGCTCGGACGGGTCCTCCAACCCTTTCCAGGGTCCCTCATAACTGCCACCGCCATACTTTATAATTCCCACGTAGCCGGGCACAATGGAAAGAAGAAGGATAATCTGCGCTTGGTTAGCTCTGATTTTGACTGGTTGAATCCTTTCACGAGAACAACATTAAATTTATCTTCGGGCCCGATACGATTGTTCCCGGCCTGCCCACACGAGCCCATTGTTCGGCTTCTTTGGGTTGTTGCTTTTCGCCGGGACCTCGACGGCAGCCATGAGCCATTGCCACTTTATGGAGCGTTCCTAATTAACCAGTTTAGAGATGCGGAGGACGAGGTCGTGTCACCGAAGCGCCTCTGCCCGTGCCCGAGCCTGTGCCTGTGCCTTTCATGGCGCTGGCGGTATCTTTCTGGCCTTAATCTCGGGTCAGAAATTAGTTCTGCGTCAATAATTGCCATTGTTTGCTGCATCCTCGACGTGGGGATCACACACCGCCATGTGTGCGGGACGGACCCGGCGGCTCTGTTCCCCGTGCTCCTTGCGGGGGTCCGGCTGTAAACAATCACCCGCTTTTGTGCTCTTCGCGCAATTTTTGGGCTACCCATTTAAGGGTGCAATTGTTTAAGAACCCCAATTTGAGGTGTAGGTACATTGTAAATTTACCAAACGTTATTTAACTCCTATAAATACATCGTATTTGGCACCGTATTGCGGTATACTTTCATTCATTAAATTTAATGGGTTATAACAAACAAACTCTTACTCTAATTTTGTAGATCTGTACGTTATCTCCCGGTAAACAATTTCTGACTAAAAATCTACATGTTAAAGCTTACATATGGTAGTAGGAATAAAAACCAGAAAGATAATATACGACTTCAAGTAAAATTGGTATGTAGAACGAACTTCAAATCGGGGGCCCTATCCGTTCGAATCAGATCAAAAAGATCTTACAAAAACTCTTTTTAGACAAAAATTCCTTCATAAAGTTGCTAATTTTCAGTAATAACACATAACGTTAAAATAATTCGATTGGATTTTTCTTTCCAATTAATTTAACACCATTTTAAAAGAAAATATTAATTGAATTCAAAAGCTACTGAAATAAATTCCTGAGAATTTTAGCGACTTTTTTAAAGAATTTATATCCAAAAATGGCTTTTATAAGTTCTTTCTGATCCGATTCAAACGGATTCAACAAACGGTCCCCGTTCACTTTTAACATTCGTCACAAAATAAAGAGCTAACTTACAGTATGACAAACAGTCAGACAAATTTTTTGAGTGAAATCTGGTGAAATTTTGTGAGAGAAAAAATATTCCCCTCCGTGGCGGCGATAACTTACGTGTTTGTGTAAAAACTTTTACCCGCGGCTAAAAACATACAGACGTTATACATATACATATGTATACTTTACTATTAAAGTAGAACTCTTTAAATAAATTGAGGGTATCAAATTTTTAAAATAATATAGTAGGGTAAAGTCGCTCAAGTCGTAACACGGCAATATCTCGTCTGATACTTATAAATTGCACCTTCTAGTGTCGTCAACCTGAACTATTTGGTAGAGCGAGCAAACGTAAAAAAGTAGTTGGCCGGCCAGCTTCTTGAAGCAAAAATATTTAAAAAGTAAGTTTTTATAACAATTGTGAATACAATTGTTGACTCATTTGTAAGCCTTTTGTGGCAAGAATGTGATCCTTACTTTTTTTCTTTATTAACATATATTTTTCGTACTTATCTGGCAATCGTTTAGGTATGCTCAAACGGTAGAACTTTTTTAAGTTAAGTCAGTGGTTTAAGTTTTAAACTTAAAAGAGCCAGTTGCTTAAGTCATGCTTCTGCAAAATTCCGGTACGACTTAAGTATTAAGACAATGGTTTATCCCTGGAAATTTAAAAAAAATGTTTTAAGTTGTTCTCAGACTAAATTGTTTGTAATTTTTTAGTTGCTCATGTGATGTGTTTTTATTAAACATTTTTCCATATTGCTTATTATGTCTTCAAAGTATATTTTCTAAGTAGGTACGACTAAGGCTATAGGTTGCGGTGGCGACTAGGCGCCTTAATCGTACCGAAGGTATATTTTCGAAAAACCTTAAAATTCCTATTTTGATAAAAGATTTTCAAGTTTCTACGATTGTTGATTAAAAGGCAACTAAATAAAGATTCAGTGGATGAAGAAGATTTTGTTTTATTTCAATTGACTTGGATATTACAGTATTATTTCCTTAGGGGGTACGACTTGAGCAACCTTACCCTACTACTCGTTCGGAAATTTTACACTCGGGTAAAAATGTCCTATTTTATTCCTGAGATGAACATACTTACATATTTGAAACCAGATTAAAAATCCTTGTATAAATATTTGTGTCATTTTTATAAATAAAATATCTATATTTGTTAAAATAAAAAGAAGAATAGATTAAATATTTTAAATCTAAACATTTCTGGAACCAAAATTTTTTATTACATATTTATTACATATATGTATGTATTTTCATCCAAACCCCACCGACTGTTAAAGTACCAAAAGTAAGTACCTATACTGCATGCAGCATACCTCGACTATGAGTTGTTTAAAGTAAGTACATGTTTTAATTGTTTAGGTATATTCAAGGTGCAACATTGATACAGCTTAAAAGTTTCTCCATAGGGCATTTCTAGCTAAAATATTAATTAATGAATAACGTGAGCGCCAATTCTGTATTGCAATAACTCGTAAAATTAAAATTTACTCTACCCTGAGACGGCAATGTAAAACATAAAGTTTGTGCAGAGGAAAGTACTCGCCGACGAATAACGAAGGTTGTTTGTATTTAGAGCAGATTAAAAAATATTTTCATTAAAGAAATTCAGGTTACCTGAGCTCTTGTAATACGCTGGAAAATTATCAGGGTTATTTTAAATGTCAAGGTTTAAGGGAAAATATGCACTATACAAATGTAAAAACTGCAATTACAGTATTCAAAATTGGCAATTTTTCATTTATGCAATTAAAAATATTGTAATACAAAAATACGAAAAATTATTATAATTTATATTTAGTTTCAAATTAAAAATCAAGCACAATATGTACTTAAAGGCAAGTCGATTTTGCAAATCATTGTCTTCTAGTTCGAAAACTGGCAATCCTAATTAATTATTTAGCAAACGTTGCCAAGTACTATATTTCATTGTGCCTATATTAATTTTCACTTTACCAAATTATAGTAAACTAGCAAATATTCGCGTTTTCGTTCGTGTTTTTTAGGTAATTTTTTTACACCTTGGGTTACAGTATTGGAGTTTTAGTGAGGACCTCTAATCTTTTTGAAAATATAATATAGCCTATGCCACCCGGGGATGGTGTAGCTTCCCAAAAGTGAAAGAATTTTTTAAATCAGTTCAGTACAAACAAACAAACAATCAAATCTTTTCTCTTTATAATATTGGTATAGATAACAATGAGGAATACCATCAGTTAGCTCATGGTCTACGTCAGTTCCGTACATTCATTGTTGTGATGTTAAGATTTTCATTTTTAATAAAAAAAGGAAATATTGTGTTGATTGGTTTTTCCCTTTTTTGAAATCAAATTTTTATTAATCGTATGAAATATTCCTCAAATCAAAAAATGGTATTGTAGTCATTGCTTGCTTATATAAGGTGGAAATTTACTTACCAATTTCAATGAAGATCATATACATTTAAAATAAGGGAAAAGTTTATAAATGAATATGTTATACAATTAAGGATAAGTTAAACTGGAAATGAGTTGATAAAGCAGGTTTTTTCTCTATTTATTAAAAACTTACTTTCTAATATCTAAGAACTACCTTAGTGAAATAATCAATCACATAATGAAACAGTAATAATATTAAAGATGGTGTAGGTATCTTAAACGTAAGAAATTTAACTTTAATGAAGTGATGAAAAATATATTTGGTGTAATGACTTGCGTCATGTTCAAGTATTCAATTTCAACTTTTAGGGAATGTTTTTCTTTGTTTATATTTGTGAAATTATCCCTAGAAAATAATCAACCAGCCCCGGACATGGGGTAGATTGACGAAGTGTGAGCATTCTATAAAATTAAGTAGGTAAATAAGCACTACTATTAATTATTTCGACATTTCCATTTCCACTCTTTTAATATTGTAGCTTAATAGTTTTTTTGACAATTTCAGTGTTTTTACTACGCATATAGGTATTAAAATATCTTAAATATATATAAAGTTTATGTAAAACTAACTATCCCAGGTCTACCCTATTAATTTTTATGATTGGTTCTTTCCAAAATTATATCGTTAATGAGTGTGTGAATGAAATTCTTTCACAGCAGCTACGTAACGTTCGTCATGAGCTCATGTTTGCCTTTTTGTGCATAAGCTCTTAATGAGCTCACGGAGCGAATATCCATTTTAAGGGAGTAATCACCCCTCAACAGCTTGCTGATGGGTGAACAAAAAAGTGCGGCAAGTAATGCTACAATAATGGAATTTACTTGACCCCCTTTTACCCGCATTAAATTAATTTCATATCGCCCAAAATCAGATTAAGGCAACGTACGCACACTTGGGCCAGGATCCGGGGGGTTTTCAGCTGGTTGTAGCTTTTCCACCCCCGATTACTTTCCCATTCCCGGCATTCCTGATTTATACTCGAGCCATGATCCGCTGTTTTGTTAGTCACTTCCCGAGCCCATGCCGCGCGGCGAACTCGTTTATGGAGTAACTTTAAAATTGGCCGGGATTAAAACTAGAAATCCCTTTTATCACATTCCACTCTGGTGTGCGAGGCACTTGGCTGCTCGGGCGGGTGGTGGGCGCCCGCTCCAACTTTGTATCTGCCTTAACCCTTTTTGCATAATTAATCTTAAGGTACATGACCTGGCACGTCAGCCCGCCCTTCCCCGCACCTGCGTCCCGTCCCGGGGTCGAACGCTGCTCCGTCGCTGCTGCGATTTAAGCGAATTAACGTCACTTGACTAATCCTGAATTAGATTTCATATGAATACAATTACACACGCACTCGGGAGCAGAGCGACAAAGGAAGCCCAGTTCCAGTTCCTGGAATCAGAGGCGCTCCCAATGCGTGCTCATGTGTCGCCCCACTCGTCTCGAGCACTCCTGGAGCCCCCTGTCAAGACGGTGTGGAGGCCCGTCTTCTGCGGGGGTGGCGCGCGGGACGGGGGCGAGCATCCTTTCTGTTTATTATTACAGCGAACGACATTTTAACTACTGTAAGCTCTCGTTGGATTAGTTAATGAGGTGGGATTACATGTCACGTGACTGGATTACCCACACCCGGAGCGACGTTAACTGCTGGTAATGCTGAGAAATGTGGTCCTACATGACGTCGCACTTACGCCGCAGCCTCCGGAAACCCTATCAGCCGAGGACTTTATATCAGCCTTTTTGGTTGAGTGATTAATCTTCGTCTGCACGCAAAATGTCCGATTGTCTTAATGATGACAGAATCCAGACGAAGACGGCGACTGGACCCCCCTCCCTGCCGCCGCCGTCCTGTCGTGGCATTCATTAAGCAAAGTGAAATGTCCTGCGTGTGAACTCACAGCATTTCTTTGGGACATTAAACTTTTTCATTCGAACCCCCGCCCGCCCCAGAACCGGAAAGATTAATGCAACTGCCACCGAGCTGACGACATCCGGAGAGCACATAATTTGTTTCGAGGTGGTTTTTTGCCAGCACACCCCTCGCCAAAGGTCGCTAATTACCAATGCATGTGGCCCTGATGGGACCAGGGATGCTGTGCAGTGTATCACTTTTCGAACTAATGCACTTCCTGGGTCCACCCACTGCGTTTCTTCGAGGGGCTAATCTGGCTTGTGTCGTAAATTACCTCTGACATTCGATCTGACATCGACAAATAGATGTTAGGTAACACACAAACACATTCACGTACAAAATCCAACCCCCAAAATGTTAAAAGTTGCTAGTCCTTCACAATTTGTATCAGTAAAGGAGCGCAAGAAAAAATGCCGCACTGCAGCAATCGAAAGAAAATTGGAAGATTTCAATCTACTCAGCTAAAGAAAAAAATGTAGCCACCACCCCTTTAACCAATCCGCTTCAATTTCCATTTACAATATACCTAGACAAAATTTGATCGAAATCAATTAAAAGACATAAAAGACCATAGCATCAAAATCTGTAAACAAAGGGGATGTTTAAAGATTTTGATGCTATGCTTTATAAAATCATTTATTTCAAATCGGGTAACGAATTTTAGGAATTCGATCGCATCCGAAAGAAGAACGTTTAGATCCCTGTATATGTATGTATGTATATGAAAACATATAATTTAAATCTCGCAAAAATTAGTTTAAATTAATAATTCCACTTTATGATGTGATAGAAAAACAAATAACAGCAGATTTAATATGAAAGTGTAAAAATTTACAAAGCTTAGGCTCAGTAGCATTAAAAATTTATCATGAAAACATCAGACAAAGGAGAGGAGGTTATTTGGATCTGAGAAAAATAGTGATTAAATATGTATGAATTGGAGGAAATGCCTCAAAGATTGGAACAATAAAATTTATAAAGTAAAGTTTAAAATTGTGAGAATTCATGAATCTTTATACTTTTTTCCACAAAAAGTTTCAAACGGTGAGGGGTACAAGGGTATGATTTTTTCACTCACTTTAATAAAATTTTTTATTTTTTATATATTGACAAAATTAAATACTTACACAATAGAAAAAAAAATTTAATTTACGTTAATATTAACTTAACATTCTACAAGTTTCTTATTACATATGTGTACACTGAGAAAAAAGGACTATTTAGAACAAACAGAAAAGCGGGTCATATCAAACGTTTTTACATTCGAAAATGCTCCAATAGTAAAAACGTTTGCTTTCAAACTCTTAGAATTTTCAATCCAAACGTCTTGACCGTCAACTAGTTTTGCATTTATAACAAAGGTATTTACGTTTGGGTTAAACATTCCGCACGTTCAAATAATCGAACACATCCGATTTTTAAATTGAACATAAAAACTTTTAAATTAAATGTAGCGCGTTCAAATCAAACGCATTCAATTTTTGAAAATGAGCCCGAGTATCTTTTGAACCAAATGTTCAGCGCATTCAAATTAAAAGCCCTAAATCCTCAAAATGAATCCAAAAATTTTTGAATCAAATGTAAAGCGGTCAAATAACACTCGGCCAATTTTTTGAAATGAATGTGAAAACCTTAATCACAAATGTTCAGCGCATTCAAATCAAACACTCTAAACTTTCAAAATGAATGCAAGAACTTGTAAATACAAAAAAACCAAAAACGATTTTTATTTGATATTATATATTATATACAAATACATATTTTCTTATACAGTTTTCACTTAAAACTATCTTAAATATTTTAAGGCCCCGATTATGACACCAGCACCTGTTAAATGATTTAATTTTGAAAAAAGAAAGTTTTATGTAATGATGAATACAAACCTTTTAGAATTAGGAAAATTGAGCCTAAATTCTAAGACTAGAACCTTAAAGAGCTCAACGTCACTTGGATTATCAACGTGATAGACGATCCAAAATTACTTTCACATCCTGGAAACGATAAAACGCTTGATATGCACTGCACACAGAACAACTAAACTATGCCTTGCCTCCACCAAAAAGTGAAATGTGACAGACAATGACACTTGGTTAAAACCCTTTTGTTTTTTAAAAAATTATGAATACAAAATTCCCGCACCTTCACATTCATACGCAGAACATTTGGTTCAAATGTGTTTTTAATTTGGCTATAAAAAGTTAAACGTGTAAGCATTCAGTTCAAACGCGCTGGTTTTTTATTTAAATGTGTTTTTCGTTTGAATTACTAACTCTTAAAAATTAAACGTACAAGCATTTGTATCAAACGAGCTGACTTTTAATTTGAATGTGCTTTTCGTTTGATTGAAAAAATTAAACGTTAAAGTATTTGAATCAAACGTATTGAGGTTTGTTTTCAATTTTGGAGTATTTGAAAAAATCAAAAATTTAAACGTTTAATTCAAATTTTTTTTTTAAAAGTGCGAATATTTAGAAAATCGTTTCAATTGAGCATTTTCCGATTGACTTGAATGAAAAGTTTTTGAATCAAACAGTATTTTCTGTAAACGTGCAGTCAAACGCTCGTGACTTTTGAAATAACAACTATTTTTTCTTTTAGTGTATTATAGGTACCCAAAAAAGTTCACTGGAGCTATTCTTGAATTGTCATGGTAAAAAAGGAAATTAATTTATATTTAAAAATGACTGTGAGATTTGTGCTATTTATCTTATATTTCGAAAATTTGAAACTCATCATTAGAGGTCCTGATTCTTTATTCATTGAACATAAATGTGTGTTTCATTTTCATTATATGTAAGGTAATTACTTAATGCCTGTTTAAAATATGTACATATAAAAACTAACAATAACTTTCATGTTAAGTGGTTAAATACCTCTAGAATTAAAAAAAAAGGATATTATTATACTGATTAATTATTATTATTCTACATTTTGTAATATTTTGTGTATAATTAGCTTAAATTCTTGTCTTTTTCCTTCTTTTCATTTTAATTTATTGCGTCAGGGAATTTCTAAGCATACAAATAATAAGTAGCTATGTTTTTTTATTATCCTATTGTATTTGGATCAATTGACGTAGCAAATTTTTCACAGAATTTTAAGTTTTACAGGTGCAAACCTCGTTTACCAATTTGAAAATGAAAATTTCACTTTCGAAGTTCCCAATTTCTTATAAGTATTACTTAGATTTCGTTACATCTATGTACATATCTGCAAATTCACATCAGAATAAATAAATTATTCAATAATATAGAATCGTTATACAGTTTATTCTTATAAATATGTGTCTCCATATTGTTAGTTGAGTTATTGGTATAAAAATAAAACATAAATTTGGACCTGTGGCCTTCTTTATCTTATAGGTACATATGTACATATATATGTAGGTCTAGATTAAATAAAACTATTTATTTTCTAGATGTAGAGACTCGTGTCCCCGTTTATTAATTTACAAAAAGGTGTGCCTATGAAGTTGCCACGTCGTCGTGCCCCAGTCCCCCATTTGTTCGCCTCTCCGTCTGTGGGGCTGGCGCCCTCCGTAATTCGCTTCTTCCGGGAGAAGCCCCAGATCCACCTGCCCCGCCGGGGATGTGGCGCCGAGCAGCAACAGTTCGTTACGCTGATTAGCGGATTTCAGCGCCCGCAACTACCTTCCATATCACGGTGGTAATGACACAAGGATAAGGTCTGCCGTAAAAAATGCCATTAGCCAATTTTTTGCCTCACAAACCAATTTCGTGCTTATCTAATAAAGGCGTCGTCGGCTGGGGCGGGCGGGCGTCGCGGCGACGGAGCATGGGGCGGAGGCCGGTATCATTTCACACAATGGGGCTCCTCTTCGGCAGCAGAGCGCCGTCGGCTGCCTATCGAAAAGAAAAAAGGGAGAACCAACGGAAAAATGACTAATCCTCTTGTAAAACAAAATTCACTCTCGCAAGACGGTTGCTTTTTATTTCCAGATGGCGGACCTTTTCAAGCTCCATTGAAATCTCTTTTTAGGGAGACAATTTCGGCTGCTGCTGGAGACTCCTCCGGGCCACCTCGTGCTGCGGAGGCCGACTGCGACGACGGCGATGCGGGTGGCTGCGGGGGTGTTGGGGCTGCGGGCGGGCGGGGCACCTCTCCCGGCGCCCTCTGCATTCAAAACGGATATTCCCTCCGATAGATAACCGGGCACAATGGGAGGAGACGGGTCTGACGAGGATAAAGGAGCAAAATGTGACAAATAGGACATTTCGCCATACATCGGGGCTGTTTATCCTTTTGCGGAAATCTGCGGTGCTAAGCAAAAACGGTTTCTAATTTACTGCAGTGCACGGGCTCCGTCCCGAATACAGAAGAGCCCCCGGGGTGGCCCCGGCCCGGGGCTCTTCTGGCCGGGTGGAAATGGTGATGGGGATGGGCGGCCAATTGGTAGAAAAAGGTCGACTTTTTGTTTGTTCCTCGGTCGCCATCTCCTGTCGAGTCAATTATTTTGCGCTTTTGACACCACGCTCCACTGGGTGCTCAATGCGGGGGAACGCACCGAATGGATCGGTCCCGATTTTTAAGGGCTAAAAGTATTGCCGTGTCCGTTCGCCGGGACCTAATTGTTCCAAGGAGTGAAAGCAAATTAACAAAAGGGTTGACCGGAGGAAGGAAACGGCCTGACCAGGGCCACTTAGACAATCCGCCCGCCCCCCACCCCCACCGTGACTTCTTCGGCAACTTGAGACAATTGGGAAACTGTTAAAACTGGGAATTCCGCCCCCTCCCCTTTTCCTTCGTCCCCGCCCCCCGCCCACGCACCCTTATTTTGCCCGACTTTAAATTGAAAACTTTTCTGTTTACGTCCTTTTAAGAAAGCTGCTTAAGAAAGTTTTTAAAAGTGGTTTCCAACTGAAAGAAGCGCTTTCAAATCCTTTCGTCTGGGCGAGAATCGCCTTAGTCATTTTCTGGTGCCTTTTGTTGGTTTATTGAAGTCCTTCTACAAAAATTCTTCGCTTTATTTCGCTGCGCACAGTCGCTCGCCTCGGCACAGGGGGGCCACTGTCCGCTCGAAGGTCGTAGAGGCTTTGCAACTTTTTTCAACTTTGGGACAATAACTCGGCTTCTCGGGAAAACTCACAAAGTTATAAAAAGTGATAAATTGCTCTTTTATTAAATCTGCGGATCTCAGTTTTTGCAAAAAAAAAAAAAAAATGAAAAAAAAAACCTTCATACACTTCCCTCAAAATCAAATTTCGTAGATTATGTAGGTACCAAAAAAGCAGCATTTTTTTTTTCTAGTTGATTTAAATTTATATCGTTTCAACTCTTTGTATTCAATTCAGCATAGCTTACATAAAAGTTTAAAAAACATTTACAGTATAGTTCCAGAAAATTATAACCACTCTAAAAATTCAAATTCTAATTCAAAATCCTGATTACATTTTTGTTAAGGGTATAACGAACTAGTAATTAAATACAAAATAGTAGTAAGTGTGCCGCTGAGATTAACAAGTATTATTAAAAATAACAACGGATGAACTGAATACTATATAAAAAAATTTTCGTTTTAATTTTTTTTCGTTTTATCTTAAACGTAGATTAAATAAAGTATGGAAGTACACATTTTTCGTAGTCATTATAATTTTTTAGCAGAGGTAACTACTATACGCCAACTAAATCAAATTCAATTTTAATAACCAATAAATTTGACAATAAATATATAGTTTATATATTCTTATATGTAAATTATAAAGGGAAAATTTGTTTGAATTCTTCGTAACTATTTTTTCGATTAGAAAAGTTTCACTTTTCAAATACATATGTATGAGAAGTGTCTGTTTAAAAGAAGGATATTAAAAATTTTTGGCAATATTTTTACTAATTCCATGTCTAATTGATTGAAAAAAAATGTTGAGTTTCTGAACGTTTTTGTGTGTGTCAGCTGTTATTAAATTTAAAATTTATTTACTTGTACTTATTCTTAGCGTTAACTGGTATAAATCCTGATCAAGAGAGTGCTATTTACATGGATACTGCAAAATGTCTGAGCAAAAGTCACTATTTCCAATTTTGATTGTTTATTATTTTGTTTGTTAATAATAATACCAAAAAAAAATTTGATGTAAGCATTTGTATCACCTTCATAAATAATGTTACTGAAAAAAAAACACTTACACATATAAACAGTGGCCACTAAACGTTTTTATCAGTTTTTGTAAAGTTTACTTATGGTGTAAATAGCTTCTTTTGAACAAATACTCCTCATATATTCAGTTCTACAATATAATCTTTAGGCCCTTTAGGAGAACAAGATTTTTAAGAGTATACCTATGTATGTATTTAAACAAAAATATTCTGTTATTTTGGTATAATTGATGTGAAAGGAGGTAAAAATAATTTTTTTCTAAAGAACGATGGAAAAGTTGTCCATTACGAATACGTACTATATGAATTTTAAAAATAAATATGAAAGCAAGTTACCTCAATTTCCACATGCATAGTGAAAATTCAGTTTTTCACAATTTGTATTGCGTTTTTAGGGTGGATCTAGGTCACCTTCGAAGTGATAAGCAACAGAATAGATATGAACGATTAACTTTGCCCTAAACCTAAACAAACAGGAAAAAAAGTTTAGAACACGTACGAACGCTGTTAGCAGTTGAGAAAATGGCCAATTGGCGAGCGCCGCGGGATTGATCCAATTCGCGAAACAAAGTGGCCAAAAAGCAGCCAGCAGGGCGCGAAACGAAGGAAACTGCAAACTTCCGGGCCTCGGCTTTGTGCAATAAAACGTGGAATGAAAATTGCACCGATGCACTGCATCGATGGCCCCGGGGCGGAGGTGAAGTGGGTTTCGGTGGGTTCGGTGGGTTCAGGGGATTTTCTGTGCATTCTTTCAATGGGTTTCTTCCTTTTAGCTCAGCCGGGAATAAATTGAGTCCTTGACGAGCAGAGAAGCCCGGAGGATCAAGGACTCGTCCGAAATGAGGTCCGCCTAAGAATTTCTCGTGCAAACTTTTATTGAATGACCAACTTCAGTCCTGTATGGGAAAACTTCGGGACATATTGCGGTGCCTGGGACAAAAGCGTTCATTGCTGCTGGTCATTTTATGACTTTCCGGGTAATTCTATGTGTACAAACAATTTAGCCGGGCATCGCCGCCGGGACCTCGGCCCAAATGTCCCGTCGGGCGGATGGAAGACGACTCAGGGAAAACTTTTCTTTTTCGATCAATGAATGGCCGCAGTGTGCTGGGAAGCGTTCTCTGCTTGAAGGAAGTCAGATAAAAGGAAGAATTTTCCAAGTGATGTGACAACGATAAAACTTAATCGAGGAAATTGGCATTTTTGCTGAACGATCGGCTTTGAAAGGAGATGCGCGCCTGGCCCGGGCGGCAGAACGAATTCCCGAATAAAAGAAACTTCTTTTTTTTTCCCAGTGCACCAACTTTGTTAAACTTTTGCCGAAATGTGCCCTCCCGGCCTGTCTTCGATTGAATTAGTTTCCTGCGAAACATTTCTTCTTTTTTTCGCAATTCTATGAAAGACGAACGTTTATCTAGCGCAGACCTTTCTCGCCGGTCGCGAACGGCTGCAGGACAAAATTGCGGAGGGCCAAGGAGCCCGAGATGGGGCCCCCTGGTCCTCGAGGTCTCCACTCGTCCTTCATGTGAATATCACGGCGCAATTTCATGCCTTCCGCTGCAGCAGGGAGATAGAAGAGCCACTCTAAGGCCATCCGGAGAAAATGGGCTTCGGATCCGCAAATGGTCCTTGCATCCGATGCGCTGGCTCACTTACCACGCCATATCGCATCACATTATAAATGGCCGAATAAGAAGCAACCGAAGGAAAGTGGATGTCAGGGGCTGAATGGGGCCGCGTCCCAGCAGCCCTACCCACCGGCGTCTCACTCGAGTTCTGCATTTAATGGCAACTTTTTCCTATGACCGGGAAGAAAGCGCACAGACTCTCGAGACAGCCGTAAATTAACGCTTTTGGTCCGCACTTTGGAAAACACTCGAGCCGGGGGCCCCAGCGCACTCCAGTGGGGCTCCTCCGTTCAATTCATATATCTCCGTCGGTGAGGGCTCTGCTCTGCTCGAAGGCCGCCGGGAACGAGTGCAGATCCTGAGAAATGGCGGAACTAAACGCAAGAGTTGGATAAATTATCTGATGCATTACTTCGCCGGACTTGGAAACACTTTCGGGCCCGTTTCCTTGTGACACTTCTATGCTTTTGTCGTTTCGGCCCTTCATCCCTTTTAGGGCTTTCTAGAACTATGCCAAATGTACGCGTCCGCCGAATAAAAGTTGGCAAACATTTCTTGGTAAATGTCTTTCTGAGAGCCAGACCTTAAGGACTTTGAGTGTTGGCAGTGGTCAACGGAAAGAACCTTTCTTACTATACGCATTTGCCAGGTGAAATGAAAATGTTCCAGACTGCACTTTTATATCTTATCCGGAGCAGTCGGTGAATAAATTGGGTTCCGACTTACCCACGTTGAATTTAAGTAAAAAAGTTAAGTCGACATCATTATGAGGAAAATTACCAAACTTTTAAACAGGATTAATTCCGCAAGAAGTGGCGCAAAATATAACTTAGTCTACGCATTTCTGGCAGTAACAAATGCCAAGTACCATACAAATTCACTGAGAATTAAATTCATTATAATCGAAAAACCTCCCACAAAAATTCCAAATAAGGCAGCGTTTTTAAACTAAGAACTAATAAGGTGGTTGCTTATACATACAAGTATTATTGCAGCTTCTTCAAAAAATCAAGTTCACCAACATCTGGATAGTTCTACTTGATTAAGTTTTATATTGCACAATCTCAGAAACCCTTCTCCATATCGCATGTATTAATATAATAAGTAATTGCAGGCTTTTAAAATAAAGCTGAACAAATAAAATGAAGGTAAGTTATTCTAAAAAAGAAACAGCGTTCTTAAGTGTAGGAGTATATAACAGTAACAAAAATGAATGTATAAATTTATGTTTAGAAAATCGTTTAAAAATCCAGTATTTTACGAATTCATGCCTAATTCATTTACAGAATGCATTCATTATTAAAATCACAATCCATTTGTAAAATTTTTAACATGTTGAAAATTACTACTATGGATATATGTTTGATTAGTTATTTTTTTGCCTACCTTTAAAGTAAATAGTAACAAATTTTCACCGTGATAGGTAAAAACTAAAAATAAAAATTTAAAACTATTAAAACTATATACAGTTTATAGCTTAGGTCAAAATACACCAAAACGTTATTCTGTTACCAAACCAAAATTGAAAATTTGAACCGTTGAAGACTTCATAAAATTGTATAGATGGTACATCGCCAGTTACCTCCATACAATTATTAAAATCAATGAAAAACTAGAATAAAATCGAATTTTTCTCGTGATTTTATTGAAAACGATAAGAACATTACTAACACAAAAGGCAAGATTTTTTTTTTTTCATTACTTGAAAACACATACAATTCGAAAATCTAACTTCTGCATTATGAGCATATAACTATTTATATTTTTTACATTACCTTTGAGATTTGAAAACATTGAAACAAAGAAAAATCCTACCTGCTAATTTCCAATACTGCTTGCTTTAGTTTTTTTGCAACTAAATTAATGTTTTGTACACCTTTTTCGCAAAATGTTATTTTCTGTAAAATAATTTAAATCCATCTCGAATTAACCGGCAAACATTTACTGAGGACTTTATTTTATAATGTGAAGAGATTTCCATATTTGCAACTTTTTTTCAGAAGCAGCTATAACTATTACGTATAATAGTGCTTACATTAAATTTAAACAGAGCTATTTTTCCGTATAAAGATGCTGTTGCACACAACAATTGCGATGTGAATGCATGGAGTGGTGCTCCATTTTTGATACAAATCCAGAACCGCTTTCAGTACGTAAAAATTTCCTTGAAATTCTAACCACGCTTTTATGGCCAGAAATAAGCGCTATAAATTTTTTATCAGTTTGTTCATCCCCTTGGAAAAGTGGACCCATTCTACATGGAGGGAAATTCCACTGTTTTCCACATAAATACACGAAGACCCGGAGATCCTCGTATAGTTTTCTATTGTTGCCCACCCACACTCCAAAACTGGACCTTTCCCACAATTTTTCCTGGGGCAGAGGATGAGTGTTTACAATCAGATCCCAATTTGCCCGCGGACGTCTGGGGAAATTCTTTCCTTCGGAAACTTTAAACACATGTTGCCGTCATAACATGAAATGATCCTTTTATGAGGTCATTTTCAGAGGCCGCACCCATGAAGCGCACTCCAGCAGAAATGCTGTCGAATCGATTTGAATTTTGGGATACCCGAAGGACACAAGATCCTGGAGGATGCCGTCCCACACCCGTCGGGTTTTTGCGCGCGCCCAACAACGATTACAGGTCGCTGGGGTGAAATCCCAGCTCCCCAATCAAGTAAAATTGTCGGTAGTTAATGCTATAACTCATAGTATAATGTGTTAATATGTCTTGGCCCGATATTACATCGAGGGCTCCTGGGAGAACCCGGAAGGTTGGCCTCGTGCTCCCGGAGATAAGTATTCTTGGGGATTCCACCGAAAACCGCCTCAAATGCGAATCGTATTCCAGTGGCAGCACTGCCGCCGCCATCCGCACCACTTAAATTCTGACACACGGGCTCACTCCTCGAGCGAAACTTTTATAGAAGCCGAGGGGTGGATACGGTCCAGGGAAAAGTTTCGACGCCAAGAATGATTACGCCTCCTCGAAATCTCATTCCCCGTAAATGACTCTGTTCTACGCCACTGGGGCTATATGTTTGAGTGTATAATAAGGCCCTGGTCCTCGGGGAGCACTTGTCGAACTTCAATCTTAGGACGGCTCCCGAGGAAGGATGTGGCCCCCGTCCCACCTAGCAATTATTATGACCGGGCACAATGAAGAAATACTGAAGAAGCGGCTCCGGCAACTCGAAATAATTCATTTTCGGCGCCTTACGACTCCGGCTGCTTACTGGAGGCCACTTAAAGTAAGTGGGAACATTTCTCCAGCTCAATTTGTTTGGAATTATTAGGGGCGAAAATTAATGTTGGCGAACTTTGCTGGCCTCCCCCGCGCAACTGGTGGTCGACCTCCGGCACCCTCTGCGATTGCTTCGCGCTTTAAGCGATTTGTCTTTTCGCGGAATTTAAATAATTCCGTCCGTCACCAAGCCAGGCCCAGAATTAAGAACAAAAAAAAAAAAAAAACAATGAATTATTTGTTTGAATAATTCCTCCACTTGCAATACCCTTCCCAAACGTCCATGGACATTTTTTTTACACAATTTTAATCCCCGTCCAGACTCGAAAGCGCACCGTGTCAAACACAAATTTATATTTATGCTGCTCTTTATCTGCTTAGCCTCACGCAAACATTGTAGGCGGCCCTGATGGCATTTTTGATGGTTTTTGAATGAGCCCGATAACGAGGGCGAAACTGCGGCACTCTCATGTTCCACACACTCGTCCTGCTCGGTACTGTGCGAAGGTGGAATTTGTTCCAAAATAATTCGCGTCCGGCTTCCTGTTATTTATTTAAAATTTATTTATCACCGGCACAACCCTCTTTTACATCTGCCCTTCATTCAGATGTTGCAAACTGAATTTATGCACCAATACGGCTGCATTTCAACGATAACTAAAAACAAAAACATTATTTTCGTGCACCATGTTGCACTAGTAATTTTTCAAAACCATGCATAAACTAATTAAACTTGACCCATACATTGGATAACGACATTGCACGCGAATTATATTCCAAACGGATTCAAATTACTGTGGCGAAAAAACTGTCCAATTAACTTTGCTTAATGGAAGGGAACAATTGCATACCACAGTTGAACTAAAAATCGATTTTTAATACACAATTAGCTTTTAGTATTTTCACTGTTGAACATTTTTGAGGGTAAAGTATAGTTGAAAAAAGTGGTAACATGATTATGATAAAAAGAGCAGAAATCGGAAAACCACATTTTGTGTTATACAATGATTAAAACCTCTCTTTTGTAAAGTACCATTTATGTTCGACATGTAAAACTAAAACCCATATTTATACCCTAGTTATTTAAATATACTTTGAAATCAATAACTTAAAGGTTTTACATGTAGATTTAACTATTGGAAGATTTTCGAACCTCTAAGATTTGTTTACAAAGCTTCACTTAAAAGTAAGCCAATTGCAAAAACAACAATTTTTGTCCAAAACCCTGAAGACTGGACTTTTGAAATTAAAATCGTTAATTAGAAGCAAGTTTAGATCAACCATCAAAGTTGGGCTATCGTCGTTTTGATCAGGCTTCATATTTTTATAATTTTTCCGGAAATGTCTAAGAGTTTTCCTTTCACCCTGATTTGAAGGTGATGGCCCTTAAAATGTTATTTGAAATAATTTCAAGTCAATTTTAGGCTAATCTTCAAAGTTGAACCACAAGTCGCAATTTAACCCTGATACTAGTTATAATAAAAAGAAAATTCCAATCTTTTATCCTCGCTGAAAGGAGATATCCTTGTTTCTTTATTTTATTTTTATTTTATACGTTTCTCTCATAAACATTTTTCCATGTAAAACAAATTGAAATGTGATTATAAAATTATATACAAAAATCGAATTTACATATGTATTAAAAATAGACAAAATACTCACTCAATTTTTAATTTCAACATTTTCTTAAGAGGAGACAATCCACTAAATACTGAATCTTGTAGTAAATCTCTAAATCTAAGAAGGCCACACTACAATTGCGGGGGCTAAGCCATCATTTGAGCCGTCCGCGATTACTGGGATTATCCGCGTAAAGTCCTTCCCCAGAATAGCTTTTAATAACCGCAGAGCGCCTTCGCCATAAGACGCTAAAGTGGATAATTTTCGTTGCCACCGTATTGTGTCGAGGATGTACCTCCTCCGAGAAATTTTCCATTAGACATTAAGATGTGGAATTAATTGTGGAAATAGGAGCCACACAAACTCTGACAATTACCTGGCCAAGGTGTAATGTCGTAGCGCAAAATGCCGGCAAAGTGGTTCTCTATAGAGAGCCAGCCATCTGGCAGATTTGCATTAGAATTGGCGGGCACAAGTGGCAACCACAGGGGGAATGGCGGGGGACGTTGGGGACTGGCTTCCCGGCATCGCAGGCTCCACTAATTTATTGTTTTCATTAACCTGTGCCAAGGATTTCACTTTATAATAACCCGAGGATTATGTGCGACGATAGTTACTCTCTAAAACGAATGCCCTCGGCAGAGCACTGAATTTGAATAAATGTGCGATGGCACTGAATTAGGTTCCATTAAGCCAAGGCTTAGCCTCCCGGCGTCGTTTTCCTCAATTGTTGGTTTCGTGGAATCCGAAATTACTTCATGATGTCATCCGGCCTCGTGATGCTCTGCACTTTGGACTGCATGGAGTCTGCAGTCTACTGATGACGCCCAAGTGCCACCCACCCCACCTTTGGCCTAAATAATTGCTTGAATTCCATTTTTTTTTTCAAGAGTTCAACAAATGTTCTAAGTCGCACATATGCTAATATGCAATTTCTATGAGCAGTCATTCTTTCAAAAATTTAAACTAATCGGATATAATGAACGACCGAAATTTACCTGAAAGTGAGTATTAAGAGGTTTTGGAGTTTGCTGACTTCTTGTCTGCAATTATAATTTTGAGCTTAAATATTTTACAGTTTAGACAGATCCACTATATCCCACAAAATTGTTATATTAAAAAACTCATTCAAAAAACAAATCAGTCTCAAAATTGAAGCCAAGTTAGAACGAAAAGTCTTTTACGAACGATTTTTAATAATTTAAGTATTAAATATTTAGTAATTTTATGTTATATTTTCAAGTTCTTTACAAATCTTTTAATATACAGACATGCAGAAAAGTTTAAGACTACTTGCAATTTCAGACTTTCGATGAACTTCGCGTTCCTATAACTTAGTTTCTTCAAATTCAAATCGTACTAAAATTTGCATATTAAAACTCTGAAACGTTGTTAACAAAACGGTATATTTCATTTCAATGACAGTAACAAAATTTTAAAGTTATAGACAAAAGTTTCGATTAAATGTTGCAGAAAAGCTTAAGACTAGTAAGTAACGGTACATTTTAAACAGTACCTACACTATTGAAAATAATTCCATTTGTTGAGATTGATTAAGCGTTGTTGTTATTGCGAAGCGTGTCAGGACTTTTTTATTTGCTTAACAGAATGCAGAACATATTAAATCCAAAATTATAGAATACAGGCAAAATAATTGTTATTTTAATGTAATTTATTGACATTTTATCAGTTACAGCTGTCCTTCCATGCCCTTGGCGAATCACTTTCACTTTTATACACAATTTAGATGTACATATATAAGAATATCTTTTGAGCGTGCACTCTAAGTTTGTTCGAAATCGGTTAAGGAAATAACTTAGCTGAGATATTGGCTCAATAAACAAAGTTTGATCAAAATGGTTAAGTTCCTATCGTGTTCATAAAATTCATTATATGGGATATATACATAGTCTATGATCTCTAACAAATAACAGTCAATTAAGTTAGAACATACTACATACATATGTATCAACATGATACTTGTTTATTAGCAATAATTTCATAGGAAGTACATTTTAACTCCAATCAAACTCTATACGAGTGAAAAGTTGAGACAATTATTATATGATTTTAAAATGCTAAGAAGATAAATGCTCAAATTCTCAGAACAAATAAAATGGAATGATTACAGGAAGTTCTATTACTAAAAACATAGAGATGCCCAAAATTCGCTTAACAAGAACTTTCCAATTTCGCATCTGACCCACTTGTAAATGGCGTAATCCTTTAAACCAAAGCAATGTGACCCCCATTCACCACTTCCAGTGTTAACTGAGCGCCAGCTACAAATTGTGCAATATTCTTGCACAAATAACGATGTCATTGCTGTCGTTGTCGTCGCTGCAGTCGTTAGATTTCATCTGTTTGATTTAAGAACAATACTTATTGCGGGTGTGGGGGGAAAGTGGGGCGGGGGCGGAACACGACGGGATGACAGGCCTTGGCACAACTGTGAAGTTGCGCTCTCGCAGATATGAAATCGGAGGGCGACCGAAATTCGAAATTTCGACAGTAATGCACTTTTGCACGAGACGACATTTCCATTGCTCTTGAGCAAACCTCGCAAACCGACAGTATGTAAATATTGCAATGGCAGCGGAGCGGCAAAGCGTTCGACTGCAAACTCTCCAAACACGACGCGGTGCGGAATATCCCAATAAATAAGTCGTCTTCCAGCTTTTTACTTTGGTAGTCGCAAACCGCTGCAAAAAGGAGTTTTCCAGAAATGGCGCTATGGCTCCATGCGAGGAGGACGTCGAAAATGGCGCAGCGCAGCGGGGCTGCAGTGGCGCTCGTGCCAAACCGCTGAAAATATGGAAAGTGCATTTCAGGTTCTTCCGATTCTTCATTTTTCCACTCGTACGGCTCGTCCGGGCGGAATAAGGGGGCTGCAGGGCTCCAAAACTGGCTGACGTCTCCTCTACAAAGGTTTGCACTCGAAAAACCGAGTCAAGAATGTTTTTACGATGGGCAATTTTCTCGGAGCCCCAGCCCCCCAATTTGATGATAATGCATTTATGGAAAATGTTATCTGCTCGTCAGAACATGCACGCGAATGCCGCTCAAGGCCACCGCCAGAAAAGGATACACTAAATGTTGAACTCATTCTATTCGGGAAAGTTGCAGGTTTTCTGGATAAACCGGAAATTAGCGCAGATAAGCACTCTAACTATCGGAGTTAGCGCTCCTTCTTTTGTATTTAACTAAGGTAATTTGTGTAGTGCAACGAAAAATTAGCTTTTGAAAGTAATTTAGGAAATCTAATGTTATATAGGACGTTAGGTATGCATATGTACATATTTTGAATTATTCTTTACCTTATAACGGATATTCTGAAAAGACGAAAATAAATTACTTTTAGCGATTTAGGGTGTGTTTACGCTAAGCGCTGCCACAAGCGATGCTGCCATCGCTGCCAGCTGCTGCCATTCGCTGCCAAATCAAACACATTGCTTTCGCATATCTGTTTATGCTAAGCGCTGCCACCAAGCGATGCGACGCGATCTCGCGTGACCAGGTCGCTCAAAAACGCGCCGGTTTGATTTTTGGGACTAATCGCGAGCGACCTTTTCGGCAATATGGATGTGGAAAAGTTGATTGAATGAGTTTAAAGTCGAAAAATTTGTCGGACATGCCAGACAAAAACTATTATACCGTATTCGCATTTTAAATTCACCCTTGCAAAACAAATTAGCTTTATAGAATACTCAGAAATACCCCAAATGAAGAAGTAAGAACGAACTGTACCTTTGATGGAGGAAGTATGTTGGTGAGGGTTGGCTTTGCTTCTAATTGGAGCACGGAAATTGCAAAAAATGAGTTCCGAAATGCATATCCAGCTTTTAGCTTTATGGTTCAGCGAGCAGAAGATTTGTGTGGTTTGGATTTCCTTTTCCAACAAGACAAAGCTGCTGTCCGAGTGTCTAAGACAGTTTTGAAATGGGACGACAAAAATATCGACACACCAAGCTGGCTTCCAAAAAGTCGGGGCTTATACCATGCAGAGAGCCTCTGGTCAATACTTGTAAAACATGTGTACATTAATTAACGGCCATACAATAGCATTCGAAAGCTTAAAATCAATTTAAAGAAGCATGGGCTAAAATTTGTGTACAAGAGCTCAGTGCCACGTAGAATGTTGGCAATTATAAAAGAAAAAGGAGGATTATCTTTTCATTAGTGTATGAATGTGAGTCTTAAGTGCTAATAGTCGGTTTCTAACTGCAGAACTATCTAATAAATAATACCATTCAACCATAAAAAGGGCAATTTTTTTACTTTTTAAATGTCAAATGTAGGGTCGCAAGCGTTTCAATCGCTTCCAATTCGAACACTTGGTCGCAAGCGATCGCAGGCGTTTAAATCGCTTGCAATCGCTAGTGGCAGCATCGCTTGTGGCAGCGCTTAGCGTAAACACAACCTTAAAATTAATTGACCTGATCAATTCATTTGCACATATATTAAAAATCTTATAAATAAAATTGATTATAATAAATTTAATTAAGATTCAAATTTGTAGAATTCTAAAGTCAGTGAATTTTTCGCTTCCCATGTCATCACTTTAACATTCATTCAAACCTTAAGAAAATGGTAGTATAATATGATCATTTTGAACTGCAGTATATTATATTATAACTACATAACGACTAGACCAAATTCCCAAATGTTTTGCCTACTTTAAGTATTAAACCAATTCATTAAATTTGTAATCAGTGATTCACACAACTTAAATTACTACTTTTGCTGAAAAATTCATGAATTCTAAGATCCGAGTTTAACACTCTTGCCGTATGACCCTTTAGGTAAAAACGGTCGTTGCAACGCCAGAGCGTTTGAAATTATACCTAATTTGTTCGATTCAATCTGGTATACTTAAAGAAGAAATAATTTTTAATAAATAAATGTTTAGAAGTGACGAAATATTTAATGTATGTACATATATGTACATAACAATTAAAATATCAAATCGGATATTGAAATCTCGTTGAAGAAGCTTTTTTTGCATTAGCATCATTGTACGGTTCGATTTTGTCAGGATTTACCTACAATATCAATATAAAAATTAAATTCAGACCCATTTTTAAATTCAATTTAAAGCAATTAAGTAATGTTTTATTTTTTAAAGTGAATAGTTTTGCAAATTGACAATATAGAAAGGAAGTTGCGTCGGGTGTTAGATTTGAGTAAACTTTTAAAACAAAATATGTAAGCACTAAAAGAATTAGGTACTTAATCTCTTACGGCGTACAGACTTTTATATGAAATTATCTGAACCCTTTCTAAAACTATATACTGAATCGATCGATGTACTTTATCCTAGAAAGTTTCTGCTGCACATATGCAAATGAAATATAATGACCCATGTTCATTTGAGCAACTTTCTTTTCGCCGAATAAAAAGAATTATTTCCCGAGGATGGAAGCCAAGAGCTGCAATCTTTTAAACCACTTAGAATTGTTTGTCGGTTTCTGTGTCCCACAAGAATTAATGAGCGGAACGTGCCACTGCGTTAAGTTACGAAGACACTAAGGAGAACAAATGATGATTTGATTTCCGATGACATCTATCACGGCTGAAATGGACGCCCCAAGGGCTCTAAGCGAGGCAATTAGTGCGATCCCGAATTCATTGAACGAGCCATTGAAGGGCCCCATTATGCCAAAAGTAATCAGCCCCTGCTTGGCCAGTGGCCCCGAAGCCCGGGCCCAGGCCCTTTCCCGGCCCGTCCAGCATAGTTGTCTTCATGTGCTCTTGCCCTCTACAACGATTGTAATGTTTTCATTAAACGAAGGACCATAATCCCTCAGGACCGCCCTCCGCCCCCTCGGAGGGCCCCACTAAGCTCGTTTGGGGCCAATTTTTCTTGTTTACAGTTGAAGCAATCCCATAACCGCACGACTGATAAAGAAATCGCAAACGGCTCCAGTCGGGGCGGAGGCGGGGGCGGAGGCGCGGAGGCCCAGTGGCCCCATCAACAGATAGTGGGTGCGCGTATGTGTGAAGGAATCGTATTAGCTTGACGATTGAAGTTGATGGTCCTCGGATAAAACGCGACGATACCGTTAACCGAGATAAAGTGGAAGCTGGCTGGCTCCACTTGCAGCTGGACAACTAAACATTTTTTACGAGCGGACGACTGCTGAACCATTCCTTAACGGTCGTTAGGTTAAACTGTTTGCTCATGTGAAATAATCTTAAAATATTGAAAAGATAAATTCCTGGTGGAAACCAGGTCCTGGCAGCCCACGCCATTCGAGTGCGGGTCAAAGAGCACAGCGCGACGTGTCACCAGATAGCCATCCCGAGCTATTCGAAGGAATTGGTTCAATTGAAATGGAAATCACGTGAAATATTTTAAGCCAGGGCAGAAACGTCGAGTCGTTAGGACCTTCCCGGGGCCATTTCATGCGAGAGTGCGGAGATGCACTGAATCGGGACAGCAAAACATCGGAGATGAGGCCGTTCAGAAACTACTTTGCAATGTAAGCAGCTAGTTTTTATTTAAAATCAAAGAAATTTCAAATATTAATGTTGTAGGAATAAAATTTGAATAAATGCTTAAGTATTAATGAGTATCACACATATTGACCTTATGCAATGCCAAATAGCGGTCTCGGGTGCCTTTACTGAATCTAAAGAGATACATACATATGTATGTATATGTAAGAAAACTTAAAGCTAAGCTATTAAAATATTTGTTATAGCATTTCGAGTGTTAATACTATGTATATCATCTACACTGCTCTTCATAACATACGGTTCAAAATTTTGGAGTTAAATCTAATATTATTTGTATTTTATATATGATGGCAACGGCCACATCAAAATAATATTGAAAACTAATAATTTGTAGGTATACATTAAATCGAGACATTTAATACTGCTTACTTTATAACTAAAATACATAAAATTTGAAAAGAAAGTTGTCTTATTAAATTTTAATTGATCAGGACTATAAATTAATATGCGTTCATAACATACAATAAACTAATATAGTGAGTTTAAATCACATTAAGGATATATTTTACCATGATTTGCATTAAAAATCAACCCTATTTTTATTCAAAGTTGAGCTCATCTTTTATTAATATTCAGTATAACTTTTAATTAAATACAAATTAAATTTATGTTAAAGTGTAATAGGTACGAGTACTCCAATACTCCAGAAGCACAGTAATATTAAAATTTAAATAAAAACACATGTACAATAAATTAATATTTTAAAAATTGTAGATTTTTTTTTTTCATTGGTCATTTAACTGTTTAAATGAAGACATCACTGTGTTGAAGTCTACGTGCAAAAGAAGCAAAAATTTCTTGAAATTTTAGCTCTAAATAATTCTTGAACTAAAACAAAATGAATGCTCTCAAATTTATTATTGTGGAAGAAAACAACTAAAAACTTTAAGTTTCAGTTTACTTATTAGGGGAATGTTCATTTCTCGCTTTAATAACGCACGACGTTCAAAGAATTTTCCTAATATAATAGGTACTTATAAGTTATAAAGTGTATAAGTATAAGTTATAAAGTGTATCTTGCTTTAATGCGATTAACAATCTGCTTACAAGCAAATGTTGCAACAGGGAGAGCCAAAATTAATGTTGAATTAAGCTCAACGATAAAGTTTAAGGTTTTGAGGATGAACCGGAAATTAGAACAGAATAAGTACCCTAACCACCACAGTTAGCGCTCGTTTCTTTGTAATACACGAAAATAACCTTGGCCGATAGTGCCGAATTCACGGCACGATTCTCGTAAATCTAGGAGACTTTTGGTCCAAACTGCAGCATCAGTTTATGCGGCCCCACCCACAGGTCCTGTATCATTAGAAATTATTTACAGAAAATCTCATTAGCCTGGCTTTAAGCAGATCTCGACCGGGGAGCCCCCATCAATTATGTGCTTACGGAAGCTTTAAAGTTAACCTGTCTGCTACTAAGTGCCAATAATTCTCGCCAGGTACACACGATGTGCTAATTGCGTATTTGCTCAAGGATTCTTCAAAGGAGCAGGCACATCTCGTCCTATCAAACAAATTTATCTAGGGGTCTACCGAACCCGTCGGCTCAACTAAGGACAACTTTCGGTGTGGGATAGATTTTCTTGAGCTGGCTTGTGAGCCGCTCATGCACGCCAAGGGTTTATTACTGGTTAAGTGCCTCCCAGTCTGATTATGTTGTTAAATGCTCCTAGAGGGCAGGGCTGATGGAGTGGCTGCCTCCCGCCGCCCGACGCCCGTCGACCGTCGCGACGCCCGCCCGGTGCACGATGAGCAGCACATCAAAGATTTATCTGTTTATATGGCCATGAATTGTGGAGGGAGTCTGTGCTACCGGAGCACCCTTGCTGGGACCCTTCGCCTTCCCTTTAGGGCTGATGTATGCAAAAGGGACGCTACCAAGTTTTCGGGGGTTCTTCGCAAATAAACGGCGCGAAATGAGCGCGTAAATTCAACACATCGCCACTTGTAAGGCCGCCCGTTTGATCTTTCTGCCATGGGCAATTATTTTAACAGCATCGACAGTTCGTTCGCTTTTACAGCATCCGACCAACGGTTGTGAAGGATGCTGCTTGGATCCTCGATGTGTTCATAATTTTTTCCTAATTCTTTTTTATGTAGATAGAGGACAATTTAATAGGGGTTGATATTTGATAAAAATGCTGAAACATCTTTTCCATCCACAAGGGGACATGGAACACTTTAAAAATTAAAAATTATACAAAAATTGTAACACTCTTGGAATTAACGCAATTCTAACGACATACGTCACAATAATTTTCAAAATATGATTTGGCACCAATAGCTACGTTTTTTCCACCATTTTATTTATATCCACTTTCAGTCAAAGAATTAATCCAAAAAAATTTGTCGGTTCAAGATTTGAAGTTTGCATGAATAAAATTCATGGCAATTAAATGTGCTTTTAGCAAATTTTTAAAATTTTTATATAAGAGACGGCTTACAAAATTAAAATTCAATAAAAAAGGTCGTAACCTATCTGATCAGGATCCGATTTTGAAAAAATAAAACCCAACTAATGCCAACCAATATCAATTTGAATTTGAAATAGCCTTGTAAACGTGTGCATTTGTGCGAAATGTTTTATTTTTACTTTTTCAATTCTGTTTATACTGCATAAAAACAACTCATTTGGTAGTAAAATTTATCATCTAGTGTTTTTAATACAATATTTGTTTGTTTTTGTTCTAATGCACGATTACATTCATTACGAAATAATTTCAAATCAAAAATATGTCCATGCATTTTAAACAATTTCCACCGCCGTCAGAATCTTCAACACTTGTAGGCACTCATCAGAAATATTAATTTATTCGAATATGTTTATTTTTAATTTGAAATATGAAACTCCAACCAACCAACCATCGTAGAATGCTACAAACAAAACATTATTTGAATTGTTGAATAATGACTGTAAAATATAAAATTAACTTTGTTTAATAGCTTACTTAATGTGTAAGTATTAGACTTGTTTTGAATACCATGTTACTGATTTTGTACTGATATCATATTATTGGAATTACATTTTATGAATTTAAACACCATGTTAAACTCATAAACTTAAATAATAGAAAAATAAAGATCGATGTATTTGTACGGTGAATTTGAAGGTTGCAAGTCGATCTTTTGTTACAATCAAAATGGAAATAATTCTTTGGTAGAATGATTCCTAGGAAAAAAAATTTAAATTTCTTCTTCCATATGTATAATGGAACTAATCTGTTCTAAAACGTTGTAAAATCTATAGAAACAAACTTAATTTAACCCCACGGACACTTTATGGAATGTTGCGGAGGTATGCGTTCGAAGGTTTAAACTTGAAATTGACTTCGTCACAAAACTTTTTGTGCTGAGTCTTATAAAAACGGTTTACACCTCCAAGAACAGCAAGAAACTTCCAAGAATAGCACAGAATTTGTAATTAGTTGCTCCACTAAAACACGCGAGGTTGAAGCGAAGTTCGCCCCAACGTCAACAAAGTAAAATTCATCAAACCGCGTCAAATCGTAGTGTTTGATCTCGGCAATATGAAGCTGTTGACGCCCCAAGACCGGCCCACCGCGGAGATAATTTGAATTCCAGGTGGAGCTCATTATCGACCTTACCTTTAAAATCAAAACAATGCGAACTTGTTCGTCAGGGGGCGCTGCTGCCGGGCGCTCAATTGGGTCCCTTTAATCCTCGCCGAGAAGCAATCAAAGTGTAATTTCCTCAGCATGTAATAAGCGAAGTAATTTTTATTGTGCTGACAAGGGGAGAATTCGCATTTGTTTTCGGGGTCTGAATGGATGGTAGCAACGGTTACCGGCTGCGGCCCCATTCGGCGAAGTTAACCTGTGCAGCAGCGCCCCCGCGTCTGGGGGAGCACAAAAGCCGCTGGGACTCCGGACGGGGCCAGAATAATAGACTTTAAGAGGAACTTTAGAGAGTTACAATCAGCTAAGAAAGTGCTTTCCGGAGACGACACTCATTGCCGGGTTTTCATTGTTCCCCGAGACATATCCAAGACAATTGTTTTTATCCAGACCACCATGATGTGGGACAGGGACTGGCGGGGAGCTCCTGCGGGACTTCGGGGACAGCGGAGTAAACCTGTTGATGGAGCAGGTTTTAGGAAGCACTAATTACATGTTTGCTTTCGTAATAATGCGATTCACTTAATTTTTCTTGTTTTTCTGTTGCTTCCACTTTTAAACTTTTCCAGCACCGAATAATGGCCTTACAAAAAGCGACTACATATATGAACATTTATATTGAGTTGCTTTAAAAGCAGCAGGTGACTCCTTCAACTAAAGACTCGTTTTCTTTTATGATAATTTCTCAGAAATTTATTCACTATTCCTTATAATTTTTATCTAATTTTTCTTTGCGCAATATAGACTAAATCTCAAACATTATAGAAAATTTCACCAGTTGCATGGCACTTTACCTATGCATGATAGTTGCTCTAAACACACTTTAAGACTATGATGGAAAAAAAACTTAGGACAAACGAAATTAAAGAATTTAATAATAGAATTGTAGAAGCAAGTTAAAAACGCTTAGAATGAATCTATCAAAACAAAGATATGTCCCTTAAGTAGTAATAGGTTTTTACCTCAAAAGTATACAAAATATGTAAATATATTAAAATAAAATCATATAAAAGCAATACAAATTTGTTTTACTTTAAATAGAAATAATGTTGCTTATTTGCTTAAAAGGTGTTCTGGTGTGTGGTATGTAAAGTATAGTTATACCTAATGTAAATATATTATGAGGACATAAAATGCCGAGTGTAAGGGGCTTATTATAATAAATTAGCAGTAATCAAACTGCATATTTCTTTACATCTGAGATTTTATGCATGACGAAAAATGTTAAAATCAAAGCAATGTTTGGTAGTAAATTGTCTATGATTATGGTTATGATTATGACGTTTTACCTCGTAAGCTATGTACCAAAAATCTTGAATGGCTAATTTAGTCAAGTCTTTTATTATTATTTTTCTTTCAAATCCTTTTAAAAGCTTTGAATCACGTTGGACATTTCAAAGTCAAAGTCGATTTCTTTTGCACTTGCAAATAAGATGCCTTGACTTTGCGAAGATTGCTAACCCAAAAAAGGGAAGAGGTACCTGACAAAAAAAGATGTTAAGCAATGAGGGGACTCCAAACATGATATTTCCTTTTTTCTTTTCTTTCAAATGCAAAGTAGCCCACCACGGCATTACTTTGTGCTGGAAATAATTTCAGTCCATGGTTCCTGTTTCGCCAGGCATAAAATGAAGAGGACTCTGAATTGCCTAATTCATTAGCATTTGCAACCCTTAGGTCTCCTGTTGATCCAGGGAAGGATGTTGCCCGGGAAACAGATGAGCCATCCTGTCAATAACCATTGTGCGCGCTCACCCGGGGGAAAACCGGAGGTGATGAAATTTTTCAATTGCACCAGCAAAGCGGCCCACCGTCATTTTCCATTTTTATTGGCGCCTCACTCTAATGAGTTCAGAAAGTTATGCAAATTGTACGGTGCAGCAAAGGGGAGCGGCTAGAGCCCCCGTCCGATTATGATAAGCTTCTAAACTAATAAAAGGGCTGAGTCCCGCAACGCCGCAGCCAGGAGTCCTTTAGGGCTGCCTTTTGACGCTAACGCTAACGCTGACGCTGACGCTGACGCCCTCCTTGAGACTCAGATGGTCTGCTCCGGCGGAGGCACACATTAACGCCTCGAAAAGCTTAAGTCCGGCAATTAGCGCCGGCTACATATGACCGGCAGAATTATTCCCGGTGCAAATATTTTCCATCCGACCATCCTGCAGGATTCCTGGACATTGTTTATGTGGGCACTGGGCAGTGGCAAAGTGGGCAGGACCCCGACGGCGGCGGCGGTGGACAGTGTGTTTGCAGCTTTGTTTGCAGCGCTTAATGAGCAATGGCGAGAAAATTTCCCACACTGAATACCTCTTTATGCATGTCTAATTACAGCAGGTTGTTGTGCGGCTTTGATGGCAGAATTACAGCCCCACCTACGAGGAGGAGTCGTAACAGTTTACAGCAGCGAATTTGTATTTTATTCAAAATAATATTTGTAATTATGGTGCAAAATGCCATTCAACGAACTTGTATAGCGCTTGTGATGACAAAACTTCTTCTTCTTACATTTACGACCCACAAATTCCTTGATCTTATTCATTTCCGTCGGCTTATTTTAAAATCCTCGCAGTGTGTAATTATTGAAGAGCTCAAACACTTTATGAGTGTAAATAAACTCTTTGATTTATGTCTCGTCTCACAGTTCTTGAGGAATTATATTTAGATATATTGCAGTTAACGATGCATATTTGAAATTATTCCGGAAGATAATTATCGCAATTATATTCACATTATTATGGAGAAACAAAAATAATTCTATTTGTTTATGGACTGCCCCAGTTCACACCTCATCTATTCGTAAACTCGTCTTATTCTTAAGTAAATACATACTAAAATTCTCACTTTATAATAATACTAAACTTTATTATTAAGCTTATTATTTTCAGGTATTCGCTACGCTGAGAACAGAGTTTATTAAAGGTGAAATCAATATTTGGATCTCAATTATGAGTGTTACTAAGTTAATTAATAAAACTAAGAAAAATTTATTTTTCCTCAACAATAATTACTTTTAATATTTTATGTAACGCAGTTTACTTTCCTAACCACACACAGTTTGTTTTGATACTTTTCTAAAAATCTTCACTGCTTATTATTAATTTAAAGTTTTGTTATAAGCCTTAAATTAAATCCCACTCGAGTTTTAAGATTTAAACTATAAAAATTGAGTTTGATTCCAAAGAGCGAAAAACTTCAAATTTAATGTAAAATTAAAATTACACGGAAAAAAATTTATCGGGAATATCGCGTCGTTTCTGGCAATATTCCTGTATTTTCCAATGGATTTTGGGATGGTGCATTATTTTGGTAATATTTGTGAAAAAGACAGAGATTCTAACTAAAATTTAAGGACCAGCGTAAAATGTTGACATTATTTCCTGTAGTTTTTAAAGAGATCTGTTGCTTTTTCAATATACAGTACAGTGCTAAAAAATTATAACCACCAACATTTATACTTCCATACTTTATTTTGAAAAAAAACTTTATTATATTTGTACGCGTTTAAGATAAACATTAAATTAAGGGTAAATTTACCATATTTTTAATAACACTTGTTAATCTCCTCAATTATCTTCGATGCAAACATTTATGGTTTTGGCGTTAAGTGAAATGATATACCATGTAATACTTCTTGGAAACATGAAAATTTGTTTATTGATATTTATATTTGATAGAACTGGAATAAATGAATGGGGGAATACTGTTGCATATTGCATATATTGGTTCGTAACGTAGCGGTTACTTATTCTTCAAACAATGATTACAAAGGAGGAAAAATTGCAACTCTGCAAGGAAATGTTAATCTGTTTGATTGTTTGCGAGAAAAAAGAAATCAGAGTTCAAATTTTGAAAACTGTTAGGGTGGTTATAATTTTCTGGCACTGTACTGTACGTTGTGGATTTTATGGCGAAAACGTTCGTAAATTGGTTGGGGATATTTGCTATCCAAATTTTTTTCCGCGTACTTTAGATCCCATTTTACAATTTTTATGGTAAATTTTTAAATGTTAAGCTTTATTTTGCAGTAAACAAAATTTAAAAAAAATGGTCTAAGTTTAAAAAAAATTGCGTTAAAAAGTTCACCGGTTTTCCATAAGAAAAAAAAAATTTTTTTTTGATTGTCCATAATATGAAAACCACATATTTGTTCTCGATATTTTTTCATTCACTTAGTAATCCCAGGAGCCCTATCCAAAAAATGTGTTCTTCATAGTTGGTGCAATCTTTCGTAGTCCATAACTTCACAACCGAGTCTCATATAAGAAAAAAAATGAATTTGTATTTTCATATTCTCAAGGACTATAATATAATTAACCTGAATATGAGCGAAATTCAAGATGTCACTTTTTTTCCTATGTCCGCTTCACGTGGAATGCCCCCACACCCAAACAGTTTTCTATAGTAAGTGTATTCATGCAAACACGTATTGACCTCGTATTCGCGTAAACCGCGTAAGTTTACCAGCCTCCTAAATGAAATTTCAAAAGTTGTATGGAAAATGGAATACACAAACCTCATAACTTTACGCGGCAATTTCAGTGTGTAAACGATCTGGATAAACTTACACAAACGTCAGAGAATAGAAAAATTTCCAAGGTAAGTCGATGTAAAAAAATGTGCCTTCATGAAATGCTGTCAGTGCCGGATTAACCCAAATGGGGGCCCTAGGCCAATCAAATTTTGGGGCTCCCTTTTTTTTGAATAATTGTTAAATTATTCTTCATTTATGCATTTATAGAATTTAAACAGCTTATTCATATCATTTAAAGGTTGTAAACACAATAAAACAATCAAAATAGTTTTTTTTCTGACAAATTATATATTTTTTGATTTTACATAATTAACAGTATAGTAATTCATAAAATAATCTTTGGACATCTCTTTTAAATATGAAAACGACGTTCATCTTTAAAAAACTTTTCTCCTACATTTCAGATCACTAAAATCATTAATGACATCTTCAAAATCAATTAGACGAAGAACATCCGATTTTTGTAATTTTTTGTATTGATTATCGGTTTGGTTTCTTGGTTCATTTGGTTCATTGGCCTAATTTTATATATGATTTAAATTTATTCAGTTTTTTTTCAATTCTAGGTTAAGTTTCTGTTTTGAACCATTTTTTGTCAAAACCATTGAAAGCATAATTTTTACAGTTGAAATTTCATAGATTAGTATTTTATATGTTTAAAAAAAAATTGCAATCAAAATATTTTTCATTTTTTTGCAAGCAAAATTTGTTTATAAAAATTATTTGTTTGTAAAAATTATTTCTTTATTGTCATTAATTGAATCATGAAGTTTATGATGAGCCTCATCGTTAATGTAGTCGAACAAATTCTAACACCTTTTAATATTTTAAAAATTTAATCACTTCATATCCAGAAACAATGAAATTTGAGTTGTTGTCAAAATATGTTCAAGAATAAATGAAAAATTTTTCTCTTAAAAAGGTTAACAAAATAGTAGATTTGATCGAGGATGTTTTTGTGTACAAATAAAATATAAAACAGAACCTACCTTTTTCCAACAAACACGTAGTTTTCAATATCAATATTGCACGCAAAATCACAATTTCACATAAAACAACATCTTGATTTTTCACTAATTGAAAAAACGTTCTTATTTTATCAAGAAAACCGACCAAATGTGTTTTGCAAAACTATCAAGCACCAAATGGTTTTGTGACGTTAAAAACACTGGATCGTTTTTGTTTATATAAACGCTCTCGAGTTTGTAAGCGCTTTTTCGGGTCTTTAGCGCGCGATTTGAAATTCGAATCGTCAGATGAAATAACAATCGAAAGAATAAATGAATAAACATTTTTTAATATTTTGCGTTTAAAAATACATATTAATATGATAAATAAATTGGTTGGAAAAAAAATTAAAATTTAAAAAAAAAGAAAAAAATTTACTTGAAATTAAAAATTGTATTAAAAAAAAAATTCATATCAGATTTTCGTGGGGGCCCCTGCTCGTCGGGGGCCCTAGGCCATGGCCTAGTCCGGCCTAATGGGTAATCAAGCACTGAATGCTGTGCGTAAATATAAGCGAATACGAGATGTATAAACTTATCTAGTTTCATGAATACCCTTAGTATATCTTTCAAAATGAAGTTTTTAGTTTCTTCAATGAAAACATCATCAAAATTGCATATTTGTAAATATATTTTATTGTAACATAATATCCACTTTTCCTAAGCCGCGTTGTAAAAGTATCTTGTTTTAGAAAAATTGTATAGATATACACAATACATGCATTTTGTGCTTTGTCTTAAAAATTTTTCACTAGCTTTACGTATGAATGTAGATATTCATTGTTATTTGCAACAGTTTCATCGCGTTTCTTTTATATTTTTGTTTTGCAAGTTTAAAATCAACAATAGAAACATATATTCTCTAATGAATGCCTATTGAATTTTCACTTCTTTTTTATATAAATTGCGACATAACGAAATAAAAAACTTTCTGTTCATAGAAATGAACTATTTTAAAAGGTAACGTAGATACTTTTTTTTGAAAAATTTCAATCTTGAAAGAATATAAAACAGTTGATGTTATTCGTCCAGATGTAAATTTCGTGATTGAAATCTCTAACAAAAGCGTTGCGCCGTCAAAAAGCAGTTATTAATGGCAATACATCACCATTAAATATGAAAAGGGAAGTGGCTCTTCGACGGTAAAAAGTGGCACAAAAGCTGGTGCACTCCTCGGAAGTTTTGTGAATCAGGCCCAAGCCCAGGCTCACCTGCCAAGCCGCCCGCCGGAAGGGCCAAGTCCCTAAAATCGATGCACCTAACCTACACAACATCCGCGCGGGCATTTTGAACAACTTTTTGATGGTCTTGCTCAAAAGGAAGGAAACTGCTAAAATTCCTGGGTCCCGTGGGTGGCGGCGGGAGCGGCAACGGAGGTGGCTCCGGAAGCGGGGCAATCTCCTTGGGGCTGATGAAGCCTTTTAATGCGGCTGCATAAAGTGCTCGGTTGGCTGCTAAACAAATCATAGCCAGACATGGGTAACGAAGCCAGCCACTGCATAAAACATTTTTAGCACATCAGGATCCGCAGTTCCGACCAGCAGCATACTTCAGTAATTTATAGCGCTTATCGGCGGCACATAGCACGAAAACAGATCGAGCGATAGTTTAACTAATTTACGACGTGTTTAAATTGCGCTTCGCTTGCGCAAAAATCGGCGCTCATTACGACCCGAGGACGAGATTAGGGCACCTCTCCCGAGGTTCTGCACTTCCGCGCTCGTCACCCGAAGCTAGTTAAAAAGCAATAAAATTTGATCGCTTATCGCCTTCAGCACATGCGGGGATCGCGCAGCGCCGGATATCAATGCACACCACCGCTGCAGCGCGTTTCGTGGTGGATAAATTCGCCAAAATGAAGGTAAGTCGCAACTCGTTCCGGTGCATTTGGAACCGAGTTGATCTTCTTTCCTCCGACTTCTGGAAACCATTGGCGGACGTGCTTCCACCCCCGTCTTCCTCACGCTCAAAAATCCTTCTGAGGAGGTTCCCTCGCGGGTAATGGGGACCCATTTACTGCCTTCCTGGCTTCCTCAGTGCAGCTCCACTGGCAGGAATTTATGGTTCCACTAAACGTGCTAGTCTTAATTTAGACATAGCTTGTAATTGCTCTGGAAGTTTTAATTTGTACATTATTTATTGCCTGATAACACGATTTTATTATATTGCCATAAAAGTTGTGCACTCGTCGGTCTTTTTCCCCCCCTGCACTGGTGCCCTTTTTCGCATGGATTGAAGTATGGGGCGGGGAAGGGGGTTCCGAATGTTTCGGTGGTACCTGCTCCGCCGGACCCATAAATAACCTTATGGCACTGAAAATTTTTATGGACGAGAATATGTGGAGCGACCGCTCCCGCATTTAGTGCCATGGTACATTCAGCAAACAATAAACTGTCCAGCGATAAAGGGAGTGGTTCTGGCCACCGTAGTCCTCCGGATTTAAATTTTATTTGGTCCTTTGTCCGAATGCACGTGAGCAGATTATGTAGGCTTAGTGCGGAAGGCTCATTTGGGCGGCTGGACAATGGGATCAGTGCTGTTTTATGGAGCTTGGCATTTGTTGCTCCAACTTCTTTGTGCTTTATAAGACCGTAAGCTATGCGACTCTGCTCTCGGATACCTTCAGATATTTTAAATTTAACCCACTGAGTTCATATGGGATCAATTTAACACCGAAATCATCTTTTACATGAAATAACTTAAATTTATATGTATTTTGGGGTCAGGTCTTACCTCAACCGTTGTTTTAACGAAATAAGCTTCATTTTAGTACTATAACATTTCAACTTCGTTGTACAATTGTGTTGAGAGGAGAAGTAAAGCATGGAACTTTAAGATTACAATCGCTAGTAAAAATCAAGGTTCTTTAAAGTGATTCGAATATTGAATGCATAAAGTTATATGCTTTGCATTAAAATTCCACAATAAAAAAATGATCAGCTTAATATTTCGTCCATCCTCTTTTACTTTTGAAATCATCATATGCAATTTTTTAATATTATGTACTTAGTAAATATGTACCTGCATGTGTATTTCTTAAGCAGAATTCATAAGTTTTAGATTTTACGCAACGTTGTTCTGTTCATAAAAATACAAATTTTTCAGAGAACCGATGCTACATATTTGTTATTTTTTGCTATTTTGTACTACTATACTCTAACTTACTGCTTTATAACTTGGCTGATTTTGTTAGGAAAGTGATACCTCTCTTTTTAATTGAACACAAATAAAAATGTCAAAGATGAATTGAAATTCAAACGAAACTTAATGAATCAAATGAAACTTAAATAACATTAATTTAAACAAATTAGAATCACAAAACTAAAATTTTCAATTTCAAATTAAAATAGAAGCAATAATAAATTTACATTTAATAACATTGATACAACATATATAAAATTTGAATTTTATGTATGCTTTTTTAAATTAAATTTAATAAATGTTTTTTGCAAAATGAACGAAGTACATTCTTCATTTGAAAACGTCCGTTTTCTACAAAATTGAAATTATATAGATATGAAATATTGCACAGCGAAAAATTATAAAATTGAAATGGTTTTCCGATTAACGTTGTTTTTTTAAAGGACGTGGACTATTTAGTTAGACCTTACTGTCATTAGATATTAATGATAATCCAGCTAGACGTTCGATTTTTTTCCCATTAATGTTTAATGGGATTGAGGTCGGGAGACATAAGTATTAACAGTATCCCCTCAGAGACAGAAGCACATTGCAGCGTGTACTGTGCAGTCAAAAACTTTAGATCTATTAATTTCAACTAACTTTTAGAGGGCACTGTATGTAGGATATTTTTTACAAAGGAAAACGCTTTGAAAATACATATGTTATTCGAAACAAAATAGGCGTAATATTTGACCATATTTTAGTATCGTATATATAAATGATTATAATTCAGAGGGTAACGAAATAACAAAAGTTGGTAAAAATACTATTAAATAAGCGTTGAGTTAAGGCCCTAGTTCTCCAAATTAATTAAAAAAGATACCAATTTAAAAAGGCTAATGTTTAATCATTGAAGTTAAAATTTACATCTTTTAATTGTAATAACAAATTTGTTTCATTTTTAATTTCAGCTGTTTAATGACCAACCATATTATGAAAAAATAACTCAATTACTTTGAAAATGAAAGCGATGGAATAATTTTTGAAGACTCAGCGACATCTCAAAGTGGCTCTGTCCGCAGACGAAGGTTCCCGCATAAAGAAGATATCTCAAAATTACCCCGAGGGATTGCCCTTTATCCAGAAACGTGCAAGAGAAGCGTTTTATTGAATCACAAATCCTTCAACAGTACCACAAAAAGCGATTTATTAAAAAGAAAACATGCAGAAGGGGGATCGTGCAAAAAATTCGCGAAACTTTTCTTGTTGTTTTTGAAGATTTCGCTCAACCTTACACCTCGGCAGCGATTCAGCTGTGATCTCGACGCACACGGGGCCCCCAATTCCGGAGTTATTCCGAAATCACCCCCCAAGGAGCATTACAACATGTCGAGGAGGAAAGTTTTTCTTTTTTTTTGGTATTTTTTACTTTTCTTATTTATGAATCAACTGAGGTTTTATGTAAATAAAAAGTTCCTCCAGCTTCCTGTTGCGGCCTCCTTTGACTGACATGTTATCCCCGGCGCGCCCAGCCTCTCCCGATTGCGCCCGGATCGCTTCGCCCCACCGCAGCAGCACAAAGGGATCATAAAGACCTTTCACTGGGATATGAAATAGAATAAAATTTGATGAGAATTGCTTAACTTTCTGCACTTTTTTTTCCCATATGCAAATTAGTTTAGCGAGGGACTAAACCTCGGACATGCCGTCACATCTCCGTTACACGCGGTCGTGGTGGACCTGACCGCCAATAATTAGCATACAAATCACCCGCAATTTATCCTTCGTTTTGAATACTAGTCAATAAATTTGGCGCGAATTTATCGGTTTCCATCGATATTAAAACTTTCTTCATTACTTCCTCTCGAAAATTTGCTCATAATGTCCTTGAAAAGTATATTCGCTGAAGCAGCATAATTCGATCAAAATAAAACTGGCGGAAAACATCGTTATTTTTTAAACATTTCTTCTCGAAATATTTCTCATTCAGTGCCTACTCCTCCATCCAAAATTGCTTCAGTAAAAAAAAACCTGTTATATATTTATGCAAATAAAATGATTTGAAATCCAATTCTGCAATGTCACTTTTTATATTACACTTGTTTAATTTTATGTAACTCATTAATTACATTGTATCACACTTTACACTTTGAATGACAAACTATAATAACCGTTCAATTATTTAAGAGATAATGTCATATGTATACCTATACAAATTTATAGCCGAAATTTAGAAATTTCGTCGAGTTCTTAGCTTTGGATGACTAAAAATAAAAGCGTTTGGTGCTCATTGCCCTGCTTTCCCTTGTTACAAAGTCAAAAAATGCTATTTCAAAAATATTAAATTAGACAAAAAAGTAATGAACACCTAGCGCATTCATCTTTAGTTAAACAAAAACCAATAATTTTGGAAATTCACAACACAAGTATCAAGGATACTAAGAAAAATAGTTATCAAAAAGATTTGGCAAGTTTCAATATCTGTGATTAATTATTATACATTGTAGAAATAATTGAGTAGGTAGGAGGTAGCTATGGAATTAAAAAAAAAGCTTCCACTATCAATTTAAAATGTTGATCGCTAAATTGTTTACCTTCTATGCACAATATGAGAAAATGTAAATATTTTCGGAAAATAAAAGGCTAATCTTTATTTTTGATACTCGTAGATAAAATTAAATCTATACCACAAGGGCAGATTTTGTTGTTAAAAGTGTGATTACATCTTCAACTTGTGGGTTTAAGTTTTTTTGAAAGCAACACTAAAGAATTTTATGCTTTTCTTTAGTTTTATGGAGACCTCATCATTATTTCTGGAAGAGTCTTTCCGGGTGCAAGGTTGTTTTATTCGATTTTTATTAAAAAAATACAATATATTACAATTTCAATTCACAAATGCTGTATAATAAATGAATTTATTTGTGTGTCTTAAACTTAAGAGATATGTTAACTATCTAATTATTATACTGACTACCCTGGATTTTATTTCAATATCAATAATCATTATTTATGGAAATGACATTGCGTATGAGAAATTTGTGGTATATTACTAAATATAGAACGAAGTTGGTGTTTTCTGAAGTGCTTACTTTGCTACGTACATTCAAGAATTTAATAAATTTTGTATTTTTGAATTTTATTAACCCAGAAATGAATGTTAGTTTAAATTTTCTTCATGTAGAATTAGTAATAGTATAGTTAAAATAGTATTTGAAACGAATTATTGCCTATAGTCTGTAAGATTATATATCGATAGGCCTAAATAAAAAAAATAAATGTTATTCCCTTATACATAGATATACCAATTCTTTTTTTCAATTTAAATATTACCTAATTTAAGTGGTTGATTTAAAGGGATAATGAAAAGAGCAATGTACAGGGAAAAAAATTATGAAAAAATAATAATCTTAACTGCAGTATAATTTCCAAGTTCCCTGTTCTGTGGAATATACCGATTCAGACGAATATCCAAGCTGGGGGAAGAAATTAGCAAATTGCCATGCGAGAAGAGATTATCCTTTCCGGTTAGAGCTCGCTTTCGGCAGCGGGTCTAACTTACAAAAGCACTGCGGAGTAATTGAATTTGGGTAGAGCGCAAAGTCTTTTAATTTCCTAATGAATTTCACGACTGACCATGAAGCCGTGGGTAAGGACTAAGGCTAAGGCCCCACGTCCTTCCGCAGTCGTCCGGGTTCCGGAAATCTCCCGGTTCGGTTACCTGTTGCGGTGGGCTTATGAATATTGCCCAGCCCTGTTCCACGGATGGTTTTGGCCGCATGTGCTCAAAGCCGCCCCCGCCCTTAGCCCGGCCTTTTTGCGCCCTGCATTAATGGATGAGCTGTGCATTTGCAGGGCAGCCGTCTTGCGCCCATGCATTCCTCTCGTTTATTTTTAAATTTTTTTTCCAGAATCCTTCAAGCAGATCTGTGGCATTAAAACTGTGAAGAGGCCCCAGCCCCGTCGCCACCGAAGCCCTATGGAGGCCCTCCTCCTGAGTGGTGTATCACTCGTCTGTGCGCTTTAAACTATTAAGCGGTAAAAGATCCAGACGAGCGGGGCCCCGGGCAGGGGAGCCTTTCACTTTGATCATAGATTTCATGCTTAATAAGTTTCTTTCGTGCTTTCGTGTCAGTTTTTTGCCATTATGCCGGACGTCGAAGATCCTTCAGGTTGCTTTATTTCGCTTACTTATGGTCGGCAGCTCGTCCTTGTGCAGGGCTCCTTGCTACCGCCTTGGAATTTACCCGTGCGCTTTTTTTCATTCAGATTCGTCTTCGTCTTTTTGCTTAAGAATTTTCTCATTTCGCTTTGTTGCAACCCACTTGCAGTGCGTTGAGTTCCATTCAATTGATTTTTCATCAGACGACAAAAGAATCGGATAAATTGAGGGCCTCCAGGCTTCCTTCATTTTCTCAAGACCCTAACTGATTCTGCCCCACCGCCCGCCGGTGCTCCTCAATCTTCAGACAGGTGTAATGCTAATGCCTCTTTTGGATAAAAGATGCTTTAAATTGAATGCAATGAGTGCTTCGTCTCCGTCGTTATCATTAGCTGGCAACAGCGCTTGGATGGGTTTAGTTGAATCCATCGCTTTTCTTTAATAAAAAATATGAATTTAAGTCTGATCCTTTCTTTTTCCGTCTTAAAAGAATAACCCCACATGAACGCGGTTACCTCACAATGAGGAAAATGCCAACGGTTTAGAACTACATATGTAGCGCACTATAACTTTTCCGTGAATACATACAGTACCTACAGTGTCAAAAAATTATAACCACCAACATTTATACTTCCACACTTTATTTTGAAAAAAAACTTTTATTATATTCGTACGCGTTTAAGATGGAAATGAAATTAAGGGTAAATTCACATACATATTTTGCAAATTAATATTTTTAGTATTTAGTATACTCGCCATTATTTTTAATAACACTTGCTAATCGCCGCGACTTTCTTCGATGCAACTATTTATGCTTTCGGCGTTAAGTGAAATGGTATACCATGTAATACTTCTTGGAAACACGAAAATTTGTTTATTGATATTTATATTTGATAGAACTGGAATAAATGAATGGGGGCATACTTTTGCATATTGCATATTGGTTCGTAACGTAACGATTACTTATTCTTCAAACAATGATAACAAAGGAGAAAGGATTGCAACTCTGCAAGGAAATTTTAATCTGTTTGATTGTTTGCGAGAAAAATGTAGAGTTCAAATTTTGAAATTTGTTAGAGTGATTAAAATTTTCTGGCACTATACTGTAGTTATTTGAACAACACTAACAAATAATCATGCAACACACAAAACTTCTAAAGAAAATAAAACGAGTTTTACTGATATTAATTATGTATATATTTTTCCAAATCTATATATATAAAAAGCAATTGTTGTTTGTCTGAATTGCATAGACTCAAATTTATAGCAGTATATATATGTTTCGAGTACGAGATGGTTTAGGGTTAATAAAAGGTTTGAAAGATTTCCGATAGAGGGGCGCGGGAAACACAATCAATATTTTTGCTGTTCGCTGCAACTAAGTACGCAATTAGTGCATTTTGTAAAGTGAATATTGACACATGACATGACACATGCCATGACACATGACATAGCACATGACATGGCACATGACATAGCACATGACATGGCACATGACATAGCACAATGAAAATTTTTAGCATATTTAACTCTTTGAAGTTAACAAACTCGCCGATATATTGGGTCTACCATATTAGATTTAAAAAATTCAAGCGGAAATTTCAGATCAACGACTCCAACAACCCCCGCGAGTGTACCCTTTCATAAAGAAAGTTTTAATTGAATTTTCATATTTTATAATTGCAAAATGTGTATTTAATAACACATATATGGAAATATATTTTATTATAAATCAAAAGCTGAACGTTTGCTTCATATAAATGCAAATACAGGCTAATAAATAATTTACAAATTCCTTGGGAAGGGAATATGGCATAGTGTGTGTTTCGTCGTAGCAAATAAACTCGTTTGCATTTAAATATGATGGTTTCAAGGAAATTTTTGCAAACTTCTTTCTGTGATTATTTATTATTACATGGTATATTAATTTCCGCGAAGAAGAAACTTTACAAGATTGAATTCGTTGTTTATAGGTCAAGAAAATTTAAAATATCTCAATTTACACAGCCTCTTATGTATAGACTTATTATATAACATAATTAACATAACGTTTTCAAAGCATATGCTTTTATTGGACTTTTGATTATTATTAAAGATCAATCATAACCAAAATTCAGTATTTTTCTGTAAACTAGTTTCCTCCAACAGACTATACACGCCAAAATTTTGTCTTAAAGAATACACAATTTCTCAAAAGTGAATTAGTTTTCCATAATGACTATTTCTGCACTTCCAGATATTGTCCTGTTTCAAAAAAAAAGGCTTCTATAAAATTGCATTAACCTTATAAATAAGCGAAAAATCAAGAAGAACTGGTACATAGTCCAGACTCCCAACCAGTTTGAATAGAAATGTTAGAGAAACTCCTGCCGCCTAGGTTCTTTCTTTGCGGGTGGTAAATTTATTTCCATCATCCCTGGCCTCACTCTCAATCTTGTCAAAATATCTTATTTATGTCTTCCAGACGAGTGTCTTCGAACACGGAAAGGTTTCCGCATTTTGGTCGTTTTCCACCCAACCGCTGTGCCAACTTTTTCCGAGTTTGACATTCTTTTTTCTCGTCGGCAGAAACTTGAGCCATTTCTTCTCAGATTTTGGTGTTAGAGGGAATCAATGGCTCGGAAACATTTGCGATTACGTTGGACACCGTGCCGAAGACAACTTTTTCTTACTACCACCCGGAGGTCTTATCGGTTGGACATTTTTAGTCTTTAATTTCTCCTTACCGCAGTCATGACTTCAGCCCTCCTTGTTCGACCCCCGCTTTTAAGGTTTCTGGGTATATTCTACGACTGGACCTACGATTTCTTGGACTATTTCAAAGGGGTGGGCAAATGCTTGCAATGGTAAAATAAAGAAATTAACTGCTAAAATATCCGATGGTATATTTAGGTAGGAGTTAACAATTTAAAGTAAGAGTTACATTTAGATTTACAGGTAATGTTCCATTCGATCTCAGTGTTCTCTGGTTAAGGTTTTTGTATTTTCGGACTAACATCTTTCTATTCTTATTGCTTTTAAGACAGCTAAAGAGGTTATTTGTCTCTTAAACATGCAAAATGCGGTTGTTCGCTAATCCTTTAATGAATTCTATTCAAAGACGCATAATTTCCGTAAATTTTATGCATTTACCCAAGAATGCAATAGACACAGGGAATAATCCCTGTTTTCATCTTCGTCGACGACATCACAACGCGTCCTGTGGCAGTCTATTTAATTTGAATTTGTTACCCCATTTTCATGCAAATTAGACAATTTGTTTTTGGGTTCCACAGCACTAAAGAGCTAGCGCGTAGACGCCCAGGAACAATCTTCAGAATAATTGTCCACTACAAGGACATCAATTCTGCTGTTTATTTTTGCAGTATATTTTTCCTCGACAGTCACCCCGCACAGTTCTCGTAGGCCATCCATATAAAAAATTACGACTCTTTTGGATAACATGGGCGAAAATTGTCCAATAAATTTCTGTTTTGATTGTTCTGTGGATAAAACAAATGGTCCTAGTGTCTCTTGTCTAAAATATATACACACGCCGTCCAAAATGTGGAGCCCGCGTATTGGGGGCGGGGGTTTTGTATCCCGCTCTATATAAGGGCCAGACATTTAGTGCATTTACATTTGAAGTTCGCTTCGACTGCAAAACAAAAATTTTTTTGTTTTTTGTTTTTAAGGGACCAGAACGGGCGGCGCAATTCTGCACCGCATACAATTTTTACGCGAGAAAAAATAAAAATTTATCACTCAGTAGAAGGCTGCTAATGACTGACGCCAATTAAACTTGGGGCAAACAATGCCAACGTCAATTTATTTGGCTGTTTTGAACAAAAGGGACGCCACTCGTTCGTTTGTTCTGCACCGCCACTTTTTTGCTCAAATTAATTGCTGGCAATACATATAGTAAATACAAGCGGCCCTTCGAAATTATTTAAACTTTGGTTTACATCTGGCTGTTCGCGAACGACTCCAGCGCACTGCGGACTCGAAGTGCTCTAGATTTTCCTAAGTTGCAGCAAATTCCAGCCAGCCGGGAAATAACCGAACGAAGGATCTGCTCTTAATTAGAAGGATATGTAATGCACTAGAAAACACCCTTTACCTGATGTTACTTTAACGATTTCTGAGTGTTGAAAAGGGCTGGCAAAAATAAATAACATTTTAAGCGCTATAATGAGAGTTTAATTTAGATGTGTGAAATTTATCTAGCGGAAATAACATTTAATTTTATCGTGGAAACAACATTCAGAAAAACTAAACGCTTCGTTGTGATGAAGTCTTTAGCTGCCTTCTGTCTGGAGTAAATTTACGTTGATAAATAATGTGTTTTTTGCGCCTCTCGCTTTAAATCTTCTTTTAAAGAACTTTCATATTTGATATTTCGTTTAAATTTTAACAGAACATCCTACATTGAATGAAGTAGTATTAAATCATATACACTATTTTTTTATGTATTATGTTAGAAAAATTTTCAATTATATTATTTCGAAAATATTTCAGTAGCAATTATAAACAAACTTGAAACATTCATGACGTTCTACGGATGTTGACTATAACTTCAGAAAATATTGGCTGTTATGCATAAAAACTGAGCAAATGCTCAATCTTAATTTTTGTATAGAAAACTGGGGCTCAATCTCAATTTAGGTGAGATAAAACTCAGGTTTTCTATATAAAAATTGAGATTGAGTATTTGCTCAGTTTTTATGCATAAGAACCATTAAGACATCGTCTAAGTTAGATGGTCAAAATTTGTCGATGTTAATACCTTTTAAGAAATAAGAATATATTCCCAAATTTTTAGAGTATAAGTAATTCTATGTAAATTTGTTGCACAAACTTTAAATGGGTTTTCCTCAGAACAAAATTTTTGAAGTTAACTTACACTACATAGTATAATTGAAGTTCTTTTACTTCGATTGACTTAGATAACTATCCGATAGATTATATATTTTTATCGTTGTTGAACAAAAAACAACAAATTGTAACTTCATTGTAATCTTAAAGTTATAATAAAAAGGTGTAAAATAAACTCCCAAAAATTACCTTTTTTTATGCATAAACCGGACGGCCGCCTTATTCATATACTGACTTAGGATTTAAGTTAATATGTAGAGAGTTATAATCAGTGACTTTCGTTCACTATTTATTATATGAAATATAATAAATAGTGAACGTTTATGAAAAGGTCAATCTTACGTTATTTCGTACCCTTTTCTTTATAATACATTTTTCTCAAAAGTGGATAAAAAGACATAATTTAACAAAACTTTCGTTATTGTCTTTTCACTTTAAGGTAGGATAACTAATAACACTTAAAATATTGGTTCGAATTCTGATCATCCTTTGTCATATTTTTCCAATCAATATTCAAAAAATATCTTTAAAAAATGATTCATCATCTTGTAGAGCGAAGATGATCTTCTGGATTTGACATACTTTTCCGCATTTAAAGAACATGTCACGAAAAAATTAAAAAAATTTGTCTGACAGAAAGGTACTAATGCCCTAAAAAAAAGAATATCTTTTGGCAATTAAAAAAACGTAAAGGGGCAGGGATGACCGCCAGAAAATCAGCAAGTTTAGCACTAATTGGCAACACGGCCGCACTAATTGCAGGCCCAATAATATGACACAAAAGGCATAAATCATCCAGGAGCGATTGTGTGTGGTCAGCCGGCGATTCTTACCTCTCTGCGCCAATTTGTTCCGGTGGCCCACCCGTTTATGCGGTCAACAGGATCAAGCCGGCGGCGGACGGGACGCGCAGACTGACAGTGATTAATCGGGTCCCGCTCCCTGGCCCTGGATTAAAAGCCGTCTGTAAGTTGCGCTATTAAAATCTCATTAACGCCCAAACTTTTGCTTTAATCAGAATTTATTAATAACTAATGAAAAACAAATAGGGGAAGTGATTCATCCGAAAGGGTCGGGGTCTGTTTAGCTCTTTTTCATTAAGTTCTCGATCCTGAAAGCGTATCCTTTGGGCGGACTGGTGGCCCTGGGGCCCCTTTCACTTGTTTCAGGAAGCCTTTCACTTTTCACTTCGATACTTTCACTTCTTTCACCATTCAGGTCAGATCCAGACCGCTTCAGTGAGTCCTTGAAAAGGATGTTTGACGGGGTTACGTTCGCCAAGTACTGCTGATGGAGCTGAGTTATCCTATCAGAGTAGTTGATGTCTAAATTCCCACTAGCCACTGGAGACTCAGTGGTGAGTTTTGAATTTTCGCAAAATGGGATGACTTGCTTATTCTCGGCGTCACAAGAAAATTCAAAGTGATCCTTAAAATGGAAGATTAGCCACTTTAAAAGGATTAAGAAAAATGGGTCAAACTACCTTTGTTCTTTGGTTCCAAAACACCTTCGCGTGTTTTTGTCGCCTAGTTCGTCTTCGTCGGTAATTTCCTTGCTCGAACATGTCGTTTGCCGAGGGGTCAAGCATCCAGTAACTGCCTTTTCCGCCACAATCTCCTTCTCCGGAATTCTTATCTCTAGGTACTTTTATAAAGCAGTCATTTAACGAAAGATTGTGGCGAATCGAATTTTGCCATCCTTGGCGGTTCTCCCGGTAGTAAGGAAACCTATTTCAAAGCCCATTAATAACTAACTAATTACAAGCAGTCAAATAATAATAATAATAAGAGAAAAAAATATATTATGTTAATGTTTCTTGTTAAGAGGACTGCAAGGTTAATAGTAACGATTTTTAATTTTTAAGGGATTTTTACAATATTATTTTAATGTTGCAAATTTGCAAACATTCGAAAGACGAAATATTATGCACCATTTTCGCAGAAATTCTCCATGTTACGTACTTTGAAATTGAATTGTTTACATTTTCATTTATCAGCTAAGAATTTTAATTTCAATTAATACATAAGACAGGTCAACACCAAAATTTGCGCCCAAAGAAAAATAAACATAGCAGATCTTTTTTGTAGGAATTTTTCCATAGATTACGAATGCGAAAATAAAAATAGATACTTAATTCTTGTTCAGTAAAAATAAGATGAAAAAGTACACCATTTTTACCATTTATAAAAAATCATTTAAAATTACCTAGTAACATCAAACTCCATAAAAGCTGGAATCTTTAGCTATGATATTATCTAAATATATGATCATACCAAAGGCTTGAAAACATTTCGAAATAATCCATGAATTTTATTTTTTCCATAAACCGATTATTTCATACAATATATGGCGAATGAAGAACATAATCGCACAGTAAAGAACGTTATCGCCAAAATGTGAAAAAATAAAAGGGGTAGAAAAATAAGTTATGTTTATTTTGCTCGGTTAGGACTCAGGCTTTTATTCAAGCCACTTCTTTGAGGAACCTTTTTATCACTTAATGATTTTTCAAAAATTGGCAAAATAGCGTCTACAAAATCTATATTACCACAACAGTAAATTTTAAAGAGGTTAAAGGTATTTTATGCCATTAATTCTCAAATAAATTCGTACATGACTTTTTGTGATCTGCGGGTTTTACGAAATTTCCCAAGTCTCCATCAACATATCATGATTTTTCTGTCATTTTATACGTATGGAATTTAGACTTTTTCAGAAGAAAAAACTTTACCTCGTTCCCAAAACAGCAAAATTTTTCCAATTTTAGGAGAATGAAACTCTATTGTTTTCATTTTATTCAGTAGGTATTATGTACCTATTTTGCTTTATTCAAAAAACTACAGTAGACAATTTAAACAAATATAGAAAACAAATCAAAATTATCTTGATTCTGTGAATTCATTTACAAATAAAATTACCAAACATTATCGTAAAGATAAAATTAAAGTTAATTGCTAAAATTTAGAAGGGTCTATAATTCAAACTAAATTGAACCAATTTTTTTAACGATCACAGTAAAATAATAAGCTCCTGTAAAATTTTATTTTAAATAAAAAATCCTACAAAAAATAACGAAAAGATACATACATATGTCGTAAAATTACACCTTGGATTAAATTGGGGTTTTAAGATCCACTGCAACCTTCGTTTGCAGAACTCATTGTAATGTTATTGTTATATGAATATGGAAAAATAACCAACTTAATTTTACCTTTACTTTAATTTGATAGTTTTCTGGGGTTTTACAGGGTGCACTTACTTATCCATGATAAACTTGTAAATTCCGCTCAAGGTGAGTCTTTGGTTTGGTGAGCTGCTGATCGCCATAGCGATTAAAGCAATGTAGGAAAATGGAGGTTTCTCCGGTCTCTGAGAATTGTTCAACAAAGGAAGTTGAAAAGTCCACAAATTGTTAGGAATCCTTAAATACGGAAGACTAGTGCACAAAAAAGCACTTTCATTACAAATTCCATAGTTCACTTGAAAATTCCCGAACTGTTGCAGGACATTGGAATACGCGTTCAACTGCGGCACCAATGTCGGCAACATGGTCAACGTTAACTCCGCGAGGATTTCCGCAAGTTTTGGTGTCGAACCCAAATCCCGCGACCGCAAGCCACAAACTGAGGCTGTTTGAAATCTACTCAAAGTCAAAATACGTGCCACTGACGACTTGTGCAACACTGACAAGATCAGTCCACAGAAACAAAACAAGACTCCCGAGGAAACACCACACAAAAAGAATCAGAAATAAATAAAAATAAGGAGCCAGCGGGATCAGTTTAGTGTTGGAAAGCCATAAAATTAATCTTCTATTTGTTTTAATGCGCCTCATAGCAAACAGAGGCACTCTCGAAGGCGATCTTCAACACGACAGCGCCCCGAAACGGCTCCCATAAGAAGAGCAGAACGCGGAATTCCCGGGGCTGAGGAGCCCCTTTCAGTCTCAGTTCCGGGGAATCTCGATGAATTCGGCGTTATGGTGATCTTCATTTGTTTTCGGAAGCTGAGAGTAATAAAATCCGACATGGACATCATACAAATCTACTGGGCGCTCTTAGCAGGGGCCGTGGGGCGCTCCACCCCCCGAAGTACGTCGGCGTGCAGAGGTCCAAAGTTATTACTTTTAACGTGGTCTGCTCTCGCTGTTTTGTATTTTCCCGAGAAGTCAACATCTTGGCACATGTGTTTATGCGCCTATTAAGCATTGCTTGGGCGTTCTCATAAACAATCTCGGCATCTTCGTCTTTCAGCGCGCATCTTTTATGATCGATCTGTTTGAGGAAGATCACTGGCTGACGATCTTTGCCAGTCATGTCAGCGGGATCGGGTAGCCACATCAAAGGCTCCTTAAGACGGATGGGCGCGGGGGGTCGGCACCATAAGCAAAACCGGGTTAAATTAATCCCCGATCCGGGAGCAACATCTGAACACGATCGCTGTTTATTTGCCGGAACGAGCATCTTTTTGTCACTCTTCCTCCTTCCGACACAGATGAGTGGATCGCATGAATGACACGCTTCATCGACACGCCGCGCAGTCGGGAATGTATTTATACACTCGCTGCGAGGAGGCGTCACTAATTCAGACCCTTCTCCAGATGAGTGCTCTGATTATTTGCCTCTTTTGCAATAGAGCGTAAACCTTTATTTCATAAGTGGCCGGAATCGCAATGTTTACAAATGGAGGAGCTCATCCGTTTTGACTGTAAAAACTGCAAATAGCCATGATAAACCACTCCTACTTGTGGCGTTCTCTTTTCTCTCGTGAATTTTTATAGGTTCTTTAAGAAGCAAACTTTTTCCATGTAAATATACATAATAAAAAATGAAAATGAATTTTTCGTAGATATGCACTTAAATCAATCATTTCTAAAACTCCACATGTTACAACATAAGCAATTTTCCAGAAGCAAAAGCAAATTGTTTACTCACCTGAAAAATGAATACTTAGATTATTTTTATTGAAGTAAAAAAATTGACTTTGGGCACACAGAAATAGTTATGTATGTACATTCAAACACTTTTATCTTTAAGCCTAGCGATGTTAAAAAAAACAGTTGGGACTTGGGGTTGTGCACCTTTTTTGGTTCATATAATAAACATGAACTACTCGGAAATTGGAAAAGGCTATCCATCAAATGGTCTATGAAAGGTAAAGAAGAAAAAAAAAGAGACACAGAAGAAATAAATAACGTTTTTAAAATCATAAACTCATATTTTACCTCTATAGAAACTGTTATATCATTTTTATAAATATTTCATCCTATTAATTTGACTCCTTTTGTTACATTTATAAAATTGGAATCCACTATTTTGAGTAATACGCTTATGATATTCACCACTTTTTTTTTCTATAATGTTTAAAATTTCAAAAAATCATATCGGCAATTTCTATGAACTTATTTTAATCAAAGTTAAATTGTGGGTTCAATACTAATTAGTTTTTTTTTAAGATTATAGAATGTAATTACGAAAAATAATGAAAACATTTGTTAATTGTTCTAGCATATATAATTTTTAGAATGTGATAAGTTAAGCGATACATCCATATGTATGTGCGTGTTGGTTAATTATAGTAATTATTTCGTAGTTTTAACCATCAGTCTCTTTGAAACGAGGATTATAATGGATGAATGAACAGCAGAAATACATACATAGGTATATTTATAAAGAAAATAAGGCCTTCTAAAAAAGGCTTTACTTCTATGACATTGCACTGAGAAAAATTTTTCTAGATTTGAGAGCAATAAAATGGTCATGATACATATCAATAATTTTTGCAATATAGTAAAAGAGCCAATAGTCATAATTCTGGCATCCCTAAGATGGATAAGAGAATACAGTTTTATAGTCCTGGCATCTATAAGATATAATCCCTTAACCTATATTTATGGCTCTCCCAGAATATAATTAAAAATTTCTTTCAGTGTGTGAATATAAAAAGGATATAAAATGGAATACGGAAAAGCAATACCTGTATACCTGTCCACTGTTAAAGAATTTAAAATTAGTAATATGCCCACAGTGTTGAATGAAACTTCACTACAAATTAGTATCGATGTACCTACATATATCCTTTCTAATTAACGCCAAGAACGTCTATCTTAATAAGTAGACATTGCAGAGGCAGTTCATTTATTAAAAAAAAAATTTTGAATTATTGTATTGCATACCAAATTGATATTGTTGTTCTGATCATGCAACTTCCTCAAAAACTAAGACTAATTCTGTTTAGCTTCAACCTAAATAAAAACTTTGTTGTTTGTGCTTCATCAGACAAAAGGCAGCAACTTTGTTTAAAAAAGACAAATTGCCCTGATTATCGGCTTACCCATGAGATGGCATTTTACGATGCACTCAAGGGACATGCAGTGGCATACAAGCAATTTTTCAATTAACGTCTACAATTAAAATCGAAGAACACTCGGGCCGTGCAGTCCATAAAAGAATTTCGTCAAAAAGTGAATCACGGAACATTTACGAGCGCTCCACTGTTTATTTATCCCTAAAAAAGACATCGCATAGTTTTATGAGCTCCTGCCCGACTCGACGTCAGGGCCCTGCGCTCGTATCTATTTAAGAAGTCGTAAAACTTTTAGTACGGCCCTTTTTCTGTTGCTCGCGCACTTGAGCGAGGATCTCCTCTCCGGAGGAATTCGATTGTTCTGTTTGTTTAGACGGCCCTGGGCCCTCTGCGCTTTATGCCAGCAATAACTCTAAAAGATCTAATGAATTTTCTGAGGGCCGCTCCGCCGGAATTATTGTTAACCAAACAACATTATTGCCCGCGAGACAAAGTGATTTTTGCCCTTTGTCCCCGGGCCCTGAATTTTTATTCAAATTAGTGGCAAGCATTTACTGGTGCACACGAATTACTTCTTCAAGTCTAAAATCAATTCAAGGGCCACCCCGCCCAACCAAAAATACCCAAAATCGCCGAAGATGCGGCCTCAAAATAAAAATTATTCCCAGCGACAGTCGAATAAAAGTTAAATTGGCTGTCATCGGACGTCGGGCGGGGCGTAGTTCCTGCGGTCGAAAATTTTTCCTTCGATTAATCCACTCGTAAGAAGTCGACAAAAACAAAATTAAGAAGTCCTTCACGTAGACTTTTTACTTTGCTCGGTTCGACGGACACGTTGTACGAATTGCCCTCCAAATTATAAATGCAAATTAAACTGAGAAATCCGAGCTGCCTCATCCAAATCATCAAATTTTCACGCTCAATAAATGGACCCGGGGGAATTAGGTATGATTTTTGTTTGCGGCTAATTTCTTTGAAACCAATTTGGGGGATGGATAACTTCCAGAATACAAGTGACCGAAAATTAGATGTAATTACATATTTCTTTTGCGAATTTTTTATTTCATTGATGTAATATTATTTAAGCAATGTCTAGCTGTTAGTCTTATTCGTACATTTCATACGTAGTACCTTCTAAGAATTTACCAAAAAATATCCTTAAGTTGAAACACCCTAAAAGATGAACTTTCCTCCATATGATACTCTGAATATGAACTCGATTCTTTGTAGCGGTTACTTTGGCTTTCACTGAATTTTTGCTCTCTTTACATAAAATTCTTCAGATCTACAATTTCTCTTATGGTTGTTTTACCAAAAATTTTTGTGATAAACTCATCCAGAATGCATGATAGCGTACAAGTTTTTGCTGCATATTTAGTTCCAGGAATTCAGTGAAATTTTTTTTAAAAGAATTCCTCTTTTAATAAAATTGGTAATGCAGATGCGCTTCAGTAATTTTAATCTTATAAAAATATTTTTAATGAAATTAAATGCGATAAACATACATACGTTAAAATAAAAATATAGCTACCGAAAAAATTTATAAGCACAAACTTATACATATGTATATGAAAATTAATAAACAATACCTCAATTGGCTGAATTCCTTGGTTTATAAAAGAGACTATCCAAACTGCCCTCGAACTCAAAATACTTACATGGTATTTTGTTCTCTATTCAAATATTATTTTCTTTCGGCCTTTAACTAGCAACCTAGCCTACATTAAACCTAAATTACAAATTCCTGTTTTTACTATGGATGAAAAATGAGAACTTTATAAATTAATTATTGAAAGAAAGCCATAGTGCAATGAGAGAAAAGTTTCATTTTATATATGTATAAGTAAACACGCAAAAATTCAAATTTCGTATCTCATTCTAGCTTCGAATTGAACCGGGCACACGATGAAACATTTCAATCAATATTTCCCATCCTCAAAGCTTCTTTTTCTGTTGAGCTAGTGACATTTAATTTATTCATACAGTTTTCCACATCATCCAGTTCTACGAGAATTTCATTGCAGTTTTTGCAAATTTTAAATATACTTAATACTCATGAAAACTTGCAAATGTTTATTAACAAGCAGATTTTACTTTTTTTTTTAATTAAAAGAACTTGACTGCTATTTGGATCGCAATACTTTTATTGACGAACCAAATTGGTACTATGACTTAAAATAAATACATAAATATGTACATATATATGTAAATATAAATTAAGGTGCTTTCTTCCCGTGACTTTGTCCGCGTGGATTTCGAAATACATAAATTGAATTAAAAACAGAATAGGGAATGGACTTCCTGTCATTTCAAATCTAATATTTATACTATGGGTTTGAAATTAAGAATCGTTCAGGGTTATAGGAATTTACCTTTAATAATAAAAGCTTTAATGCCGTATTTTAGCCTCTTAAGACATGATTTTAAAAAAACGCTAAAATACATAAGGTCAAATACTATACTATACTATATTCATGGTTAACTACTAACAAAATGTCCATATAAACCTTCATCTCTTATTTAATCCTCTTAAGAAATAAATTTCCAAAAATCTTGAAATACCTCTTTCTTAATATCTAACTTAAAGGAAAAATACCAAATTTCATGGATTTATTTTCGTAAATAAGAGTAGGTGTAACTATAGTCATTTTTGGCCTAAACTTTTAGTTTTACCCCCCAATTCAGGGCGTTGTGACACTAGTCACAAGATTTTTCATTAATCGTCGCACTCTTGCGATTCTATTGCGACTCGATCACTGAAAATTACTAGAATAGGGCCCTTAATATCGTACACCACATACGCGTAATATAAAATCTTAAATGAAACGTTGAAATATTATATTTCTTTTAACTTTAGAGTTTAGGTAGATGTATAAATTAACCTCTAAATATATGTACCAGTGAGATATTGCAAATAACACTAAATTTCAGTGTTCTTTATATATAAATTCCTTTTGTAACAAAATACGATCCGCAAGTACATTTAACACCTTCCAAATAATTTACGAGTAATCAAAACGGTTCTCGAGTTTCATTCTGTTTAAAACCTCCTAAATATCCTCCTTGACATGTGATCCAAGTAGGAACTAGTTTACGTGACCCGCAGCCCATTCGCGCCGAGTGGGGCCACCAACGTAGTAAAATAGCGCTCCGCAACTACGGCGCTCCCCCGCCTTTGGAACCCGGGTCCAATCACATACCCACATCTAGCGGGGGTGGCCGGGGATTCGCGGAGCGCCGCTGTTCATTTCACGTTAATTACACAAGTATCAGACTCAATTATCTCCTCCTCGAGATATCGATACGTGACTCCTTTAGATAAATGGGCCTCTCAGGAGCTGCTACTCGCAGCCGCAAAGTACCCGTGCTCCGCTTTATGAGGCGCACTAAAAATGCTCCAGGAACCCGCTTGCGAAGTAGTTGACGCAAAATTGTTATGCAAATCGCGACGCTTGGCTGTAAAGGATGCCGCCGCCGCCGCCGTCGCCGCGCCGTGCCGATGGAGCTGCTTGGGGCTCCCGAGCGCCTCATGTTTGTGCTGCTTACAGCCCTCACTACTTAAAGTTGTCAAGTGAAATTACACCTTGGTGTTTGCGGAGCCCGATGCGGCTGGGGGGCGGACGGGTGGCGCTGAGGCGCGATGGCACGGCATTACCGAAGAAATGAGCAATTACAATCGAAATTATGAATGCGTTAGGCATCCTGAGTAGAAGGACCTGGAACGGGATAGGTGATGATAGAAACCCTCCCAACCGCAGGTGGGAGGGACTAAGCCTTAAGACTGTTAATTTAGGGACTGGCGTTCCCAAAACTGTTGACAGATGAAAAGCCGCGGAAATATATCTGCCACTTGTTCCAAAGCCGCAAAAATCAAGTCAAATGTCTATTTGGAAACAGGCGTTTTTAGTTTATACTTAGTTTTTCATTTAACCTTTGGGATCAAATAAATCTTACTACCCAAAACGAAACGCTTAATATGATAGAAAAGAAAATAATTGTTTTATTGTTTAATTTTTAAGATTTTGTAAGGGTTACTATTAAATGAGATAAATGAGAAAAACTATTATATTGTAGGTATAAGTATTCAAGTTTTGTTGTGTTTACTACTTTATCATTGGAAAAATTTTAAAAAACTGAATTCTATAGAAATAAAACACCTTCAGACATATTTAAATTTATATCTAGGTACCTCTTGCTCTTATAATAACAAATTATTTTCGATTTTCAATCCTCTGAAAACCTATCTTCTGTCAACGAAAATTTACTGTCGATTAATAGGTTTACGGATTTACTTTATTCATCTGTCAAACTGAATTTCTACGAATATTTTATACAACTTATTATTTAAAAAAAAAAAAAGGAATAAATTAATGATAAGACAAGACGCTGCTGTAAACCTCACTTTTATTCAAGAGGCAGAATATTTCATATATACTTATACTTTTTAGGTGTTTTCCCCTATGAATCGCTATCATATTAAATTTTGATTCGGTAATTTCCCCTTTTAAACTCATCAGATGAGGTTATTAATAATTCTTTAGAGTTTTTAAACATTTACATTTACCTCTTCATTTATATAAAGATTTTGTTTTATAAGGAAGATACATAACTTTGATTACTGGCTTGGTTATACATTTAACTTATTTTTAAAAATTTGTTATTTTGAATTTCGAATCCCTGTGTATTTGTTTGAGGTATTGCAACTTCAAGACGACTGCACTGATTTAAAATCGGGTTCTTTTTTTTTTCAATAGCTGGTATTTTCGAAACGATACTTTGACATGTTTGGTCGAAGTTGGGTGTGTCATTTCAAAGGTCTTCAAGTTTCATCACTCATCAGAGCTTGTGTAAGGATCGCAGCCTCTATCATATAACTAGAGATTTGGAGTCTCAGCTCAAATATTTGTAAGGCCGGGCTCTCCCTTAGCCCTTCAAGCTAACTGCTCAAAAAGGTCCTATCCAGCAATAGTTTTTATGTCGGGGGTTTGTCAAGTTCTGGCTTTTTTATTTTGCGAAGGCGGTATTACTGAAGAAATAGACAGTTTAAATCGAAATTATGAAAATCTCCTAAATGAGGGAGGTATTTGAATGATGCAGGCTCGCCTATTTGACCGCAGGTGAAAAGGGCTAAACTCTGCGACTGTCAATTTAGGGCCCCGAATGGCTGACAGTGTCGACAGTTGAAAAATCGTGAAAATACCTCTACCACTTGTTCCGAAGCCGCAAAAATCCCGTTAAATGCCTTTAGCAGCGCATAAACTTGTCCTTGACGTGCTTTACAAAAGGAATTTCGGCAAGGAGGGCAGGCCACAAGCATCGGCGAGGGACAAGCAAACATTTTAATGCCTCCGCAGTCCACACAAAGTTTTTCCTTTTATTGGGTAGCACTGGGGAGCTACGAAATTTCAGTGGGGCAGTGGTCGCCGCGCTGCCCGGCCCACCCTGCGTTTCGCAAATACTTTCATTGCTGGAAACAATTCGTTGCCGCACATTTCTAGAATTCCCAATTACGTAAACTATCCGTTTGCAGGGAAGTCGAAAGGCGAACTTTCGATGAGAAAATGCCAAGTGCGGGTGGTGGATGCTCCCGGCTGCACCGGGAGTCCCAGACCGCGCCTCCGGAGGGCCCCTTGCATGACGGATTCCCCTCAGAAAAAAGAAAAGATACAAATATGCCGGCTGGGGCTGCGTGTAATCGCTACCCGCTTTAATTGTTGCTCCCCGGCCTTTAAAGCGTTTGTTGCCATTTCAGCAAATCGTTAAAACTTGAAGGCGCGTTTGATCCCCACGAATGGGCGGCCGGCGTAGGCCACAAACGCTGCAAGGCAACGCGTTCAAAGAGGACCGCCCGACGGGCGACGACGGTACCTGGACTCGTTGTTTATTTTCATTTAGCAATTAGTGAAACAGCAGCGCCGCTCCCAAGAGATTGGGGCTCGTTCAGAGGACGGAAAGTGTAACAAGTAGGCAGAAGGCAGTGAAAGCACCTTTCACGACTTTTTTGGGGAGCGGAAACAATTTCATTACCGGTACTTAGGCGGCTTTGTTCTAAAGTCGCCGCACCACGCTCCATCCACGTGTGGGGCTCGGAAGAAACTTAACCACAAATAAGACCTTCGCCCTTTGATGTCCCTTTTGTGGAAATAGATGTTTAATTCGTCTCATTTTCAAGATTTGTAGAAACAACCTACACTTGAAGTTTTTGTAGCTCGACAGTAAAATGTTGCTTTTGCTGTTGCTCACTGTTTTGTTGTATATGTACAAATCTTCAGAAAATCGTTCTTTTAAATTTAGATAACGAACACTCAATAAAAAAGCGTTTTAAAGAATATGTATAGCATTTCAAAAAGAGAAATTACAAAATACGATAACGAAAACTCTATTCAAAATTTAATTATTATTATCCAACAAACAATAATATGTGAAATATTGAATATAACAATTTTTTCATATTTGATCCTATAGGTAGATACATTGCATCAAATAGCCGTGCTGACATTTTCCCAACTAACTAAAATATAAATCTACAAGTCACCACACTTTTTATAAAATGGGAATCATTACAATCAAATCCATTTTAAGTAACTTTTATACAGAGTTTACGTATTAATCCTCGTATGTAGGTACGAGCACACACACATCTCTTAAATTCATTTCATGTACAAAATAAATTCCTTTTATTCGATTAAATTCTACGAATTAACTTATTCGTCATTCACGAGTTGTGAATAACTTTTTGTTAATAATCGTTATTGAAGTAATACTTATCGAACCCTGTTTCCGATGATTTCTTTTTCAGTTTTTTTTTTTTATAATAATGTTTTGCACATGCCGGAAAAAACGAAAATAAAAAATTTAAACCTGAATAATTTTGTGTGCATCTAACTACTAAGGTCAGCAATTTGAGGTCATTTCAATAAGTTAACCCTTTATAGCCCAAGTTCTTAAAAATGTTAAAATATCAGGTGTTTTGATAGGTTTCCAAAAAGAATAAAGCACGTATTTCTTAGAAAATTTTAGTAATACATAATAATTTAGTAAAAAACAGTACAAAAATGTCAGTGTGATAGCTAAAATAATTTACTTTCTATACGAAAACTACTAAAAATTTTGCGAAACTAAAACGATTTGACTCAATACATTGAATAGATCTGTGGGTTTACACAAAATTATGTACTAGATAACAGGAAGAAATACTGATTTTTAATTTATTCTATTTTTACAATTTTTACACAGACTTAGCAGTTTCACGGTGAATTACCTAAATTCAAATCAATCAAGTAAAAATCACCAATTATTGAGAAAATGTGTAATAAAGTTGCAGAGAACGGTTCATACCTGCGCTGTAATGGATTTAAATGTTTGTTTTAAATTTTATGAGCACTGAAATAGTTTGTCACAGAACTGTCACTATAAAGGGTTAATTATAAAAGAAGGTGGCAATAACTGTTCTGAACAAAATTTCATGACGATTATCTTATATGAAAAACATAAGCTTGATACATACATCGATATGTACTGTATATTGAAATTGGTAATGTGGTTTATTATTTAGGACAAAAATTAATTTTAAAAATTGGTAATGAAACAATTTTGAGAATAAAATTAGACATTTATTTATAATATTTTAATTTGTTTTTAAATAGAATTTTTTACTTTTCATACATCTTTTACCTCGTATTCTAGCTCCTTACTATTAAATTTTAAATTACCTATTGTTAATTTAAATAAAATTTTTTCTTTTATACATTACAATTTGTGCCGAATTTTGTGTGTAAATATATGTAGGTACATACATACATACATACATATGTGAGCTAGTGAGCTTATAGTTTACATATTTCTACATACATAGATTTTGAATCCGAAGAAGATAATGTCCCATTAACTCACGTCTTTGAGAATATAAAAATCAATGCTTTTAGTAAATTCGACACGTGCGGAGTCCATTTCTATTGTTTTCTTTACATGTTTATTTATATTTTACTAACTGTTTACTACATCCATGTACTGAAAATCTATCAGCAGATAGCACATTCAGATACAGATATTACCTCATTTTCCGGCTGTTTTTGTTTTCTCATCTCGAAATATTTGAACAGTGGGTTGTTGCGCTTACGGTCGACGATATACGACAATTCCTGTGACACTTTGTAAATAAAACGTGATGAAGTCACTTTCACTGCTTTCCCTGCGTCTTGAATGCCCCGTCGATGAGGAGCGCCCTCTTCAAATCCAAAGAATGCCGGCGTTGCATCCAAGTTCCAAGGTAAACAAGCCGTAAGTCATCTCGGACAGCCGGCGGCTTAGCAGAAGATTGGATCCCTTGGTCCATGGAGTCTGCAAAACTCAGAATTCGCGCGGGGTGAGATTTGAATCTCTGAATGACTTGTAAATAATCAGCGTGATTTGATGCTTCGCTTGATGTAAAAGGAAAGGAAAGAGTTATTTCGACAAATGGGGATCAGAACAATAAGCAGGGCTAATTTTTATGACCCCAAACTTAGCCCGCAGTGTCCCAGGAAGGCACTAGAGGAATTCCCGCTGTCTAGATTTCAAAGCCGCGGCTAGAATCTAGATGCATGTTGCACCGAATTAGCTTTATGGGCTGTTATTTTGCCGCAGCACTAAACGATCGCCGGCTCAGCTCTGAGGAGAATTTTATGGGCACTTTGTGGCTCCCTTTTGAAGGCACTGTCTGTTTGCTTCCGCTCGCTTGTTTGTTTGGTGTTGGCTGTCGATCTTCGGAAAATCTTGTAATTGGTTCTATTTTGTGATTTGTGAACCTCTTCCCTTTTACGAAGGGATGTCAAAACAAAATTATAAAACCAGAAAAAAAAGACATCAACAGTTGCAAAATCAAACTACAATTATCAAATCATTGGACCATCTCATAATTTTCTTTTTAATTACTTTTTTAAATTAACAATTATTTTAAATGGTATAAGTGTAGGTATAGACAGACAGATTATGTACTCAAAATTTCCGTTTAATTTTAATGAAGAAAACCTAAATATAGTGTTTGAGCATGAATTAAGCGATCAGGGATATGATCAAAAATGGTTTCGCTATCTTTAAGATGCTGTTTCCAAAAAATAAGTAAAGCAATTTAGTGCATTCATCTTATTTTTGAATTTTTATTTGATAAAGTTTCAGAGACACACTTTATAAATTCAGAAGCAATAAAAGAAATGAGAAGTAGAACCATTACCTATTTACTTCAATGAAAATTGATAGGAATATTTTAGATTTCAAAGAACGAAGAAATCCAGGGATATTTGTATGATATTGAAAGACTCTTCTAATTTTGAGTGCGAAACTACTAGAGATAGCAGGACGTTCGTAGTTTAGTTTGCAATTATTTGGGATTACAAAATGCAAAATGTCTACTGCCGGAAGATTTTCCTTATACAAAATTTCACTCACATCCGGATACTTCCGCGAACTTGACTTGTCCCATTACACTGGACAACAATTTTTTTTTTCTGTAACTGGAAGCACAATAGGTGTTTTAGATAGGGATTGTTCGGTAGATTACGAATCCGAAAATAAAAGTTCTCCATCACGTCTAGGTTTTGAGTAATATAATAGTATGAAAAGTGAAAAAATCCTTATTTTGGCCATTTTTGAAAATTTATTAAAAAATAAGGAATGACGTAGAAGCTCGAAACATATATGTAAAAACAACTGAAATGTTTAACTGCACTTATAAAATATCAGTTATTTGAAAGGTCCATCAAGATTTGTTCAGAAGATACATTTTTGCATGGAAGTTCTCCAGTTCATTTATTTCATAGGGCCTAAGCAAAGGTTCATGAAAAATTCATTCTGTGAGCCAATTTTAGGAAAGTTTATAAATAACTGATTTTATACAGATAGTTAAGGATCTCATCTTTTATTAGAGGTATATTTCACAATCGTGCGATAACCCGTTATTTTTTAAATAGTTTTCAAATATGTCCAATATATGACTTTTTTCACTTTTCAGCCCAATATTTCTCGACAACGTGATGTGTTGGAATATTATCATTTTCAGCTATAGGTTCAGCACACTGTAACCTTCATATCCATGATATTTTTATTTGAAATACAAGTAATACAATACAATAAGTTTTTAGAACGCCATAAACATTTACCCTAAAAATATCAAAAATCGTGTCTACTTTAAAATTTGAAAACATGCACATAATAAAGGTTTTCAATTTCGAGTTTTAAATGCAAAATTGCTGAGATCAATATATTAGACAGTTCTCGTTGTTCAAATTTAATGCGGTTCGATTAACTAGGAATGTTTGTTATCACACAACACTATCGTAAATAATTATCAGTATTATAAATATAAATATTACGGAGTGCACAAAGCCTTCCTTAAAAAGATACAATTTATTTAGAGAGCCCAAATTGCAAGCACTTGGACCCCAACCCCAACGGCCCAACAAAATTGTTTAATCCAATTTTAGGAACTTCACCATGACCTAATTTAGAATCTACTGTATAAGTGGCGTCTTATAATTTTCAAAAATAATTTCAATGTGTATATAATTTATATTTCAGATACTACCAGTTGTGTTGACCACGAAGGGAGTTAACGTAAAATTATTTTGTTAACCCAATCTTACGCCTTATCTTTCTAAAAATTAACATTGATGCATTCAGGTATCAGGCAAAAATAAACCTCTTCGAATTTCGAGGCCAACCAAGCAAAAAACTAACATCTTGAATTGTACTACATTAAATGTACATTGTGTGGCCTTATTTACGGAATCCGTTAATGGTTATTATAAAATATCTAACGACAAGAAAATAAATAATTACCATTCCTTCAATTCTTTTGATTAGAAAAGATTTCAAAATAAAAGCTTACTTAAATTTTTTTATTATTTATTGTAAAATAAAATTATTTTTTTATTCATTCTTCTTTGCGCCACGTCCCTTTTTAACTGGAGCGGGCTTCTGTGACCGTAAAACTGCTGATGCCCTACGGAGAGCGGCCTGAAAAAAGAAAAGAAATTATTTAGTTTAACATTCGCCAAATTAATTTTTCTTTTTGTTTATTACTAATAAACTCAGAGAAAATTTTCATCAAAACACTCAGCGATCTTGGTGTAATAGCATTAAATAAAATTAATCATCATGATAACAATCTTTAATTGTAAAAACTTATATATGATACTAAAAAAAACAATTCTCGTAAAAGTAATTTACAAAAAGCAAGTTTTCAAATAAACTATTCGCTCTCGACCGAAAAGATCTCAAATCAAATCTACTCAAAACTTGCATAAAATATTTCCTACGTTTAAGTGATTTGAATTCTCAAGTAGTGTACTCAAACCACTGACATATAGAAATGGACTCCTCGTCCCATACAAAATGTCTATATCGAGATGGTGCACTTTCTCGTTCCCTCTTGCTCACACAATTAACGGATTTTGAGCAGTCAGCTGTAGATTTGAATTGTTGTCAAATGCATTTTGGGGCATTAGTCCATTTTAATAGCATAAATCCATCAAGTAATTACACCAAAAATTATTAAATAGCTCCTTTTGTATCTTAAGTCTCTTTAAAGGAACCCAAACATGAAATTACCCCTTTTTAAGATACAACTGAATTTTACACAATTTCTAAGTTTTCAGCAGAAATTATGTAATTAAATTATGAAAATCAGTCTTTTAGTATCCCATATTGCAAATTCTTTTTATTTTATGTCTGATTTACCGACACCAATTTCACAAAAATCACAAAAACCCTGGGTGGCGTAATGCGGCGAATTATATCGGAATTAATTGCATTTATGTCCTTTTAATGTAACTAAATGTAGTGGGGAATACAGCTAAAACATAAAAGTGCTCTAATTATTACTTTTGAGTTCTTAAAACAGTTGTTTAGCGATATAAACCGCATATCCAGAAGAGAGCATTTCGACGTTTTGCTGTGAATTTTTCAATGAAAATGTCTTATTTCAGAAACTTCTCGCTGCGAAATTATTTGAGATGTGATGCTACTTTTAGGAGAATCAGATTTAAGCGTGCAGGTTACAAGTAAAAATAAATATAATTTTTAAATTTGCCGCCTTTTGAAGCCCCCTATCTCGCCCAATGCGAAAAAAATAGACAGATATATGCCTTCTATATCTGAACTCTCCTTAGGTGAGAACTGTCAAAAGGGTGCACCATTTGAGACAGCAAATCGAGTAGTCCATTTCTATATGTCAGTGACTCAAACCTAGCTTATATTAGATGCACCATACTCTAATTGCCAAAAATTGTACTTTCATTGCAGCATCGTCTTATATAGTTTCTTACGTCTACTTAGAAAAAATTAAAAGATGACTTACTTGTTTAAGATCATAACGGTACTTGTTAGCGGTGAGCATATTCCTCAGCTTCTTAAGCGACCGCCTTGGACCAGCCTTCATCGTAACGCGGACGGTGTTCTTGGCCGGCCGGTTGGCATATTTCGCCTTCTTGTAGACGACTGTGAAGCCCTTCTTGTCGGCAGCCGGCACGACTCCCAGAGTCTTCTTGTGCACGAGGCCGCTGTATCTGAATGAGCTGACGTTCGTCAGGTTGTTTGGTTCCTGCAATTAAGGTCACTATAAAAAATATTTGAATGTACATTGAATATTGATGGGGACGCGCCAGCAGAGCATCGGCGTCGTCAGTAGTAGCAAATATTATAAATCATTGAGAAAATCAAAAGTTTTGTGAAATTTTCATCACGATCGCAGAATTCGAGGAATAGAGTAAATTATATAAATAATTTGGATTACTTACAGTGCTGAACGGCTTCTTGACGTCACGCTTCTTCAGCAAGTAAGCGTGGTGGTTGCGGATGATGAGCCAGTTGAGGTGCGAAGACGTCGACATCTTGAGTTACCTGAAAAATAGGAAGTCTCGGTTCAGAGAAGCTCCTTGCAGTATGATTTTAATTATATTAAAGCGGCTTCAGGTTTGGGTGATGAATATAGTCTTCAAGAACTCTTCTGCTTAAAAGGTTCATCATTTGGAAAAAATAAAACCGGAGGTGTAAGCACGTGCAAGAATTTATTTATTTACCGCCATCGTTCCTAATCGAAAACACTTGAAACACATTGCTAAATATTGTTAGGGGTTTGAGAAAACTTCCACTTTAACAAATAAATTGCTGCACAATGCCGTCCTCACAGGGAAAAGCGTGAATTGAAAAAGAACCTACCTTTCTGCTTCAATGCAGTTGACGGAAAGAAGGCGGAAACGGAATGGCTGTCAGGCGGCCATTTCGTGACGTGAGAATAGACTTCGACGTGAGGGAAAGTAGTCGAAACTAAAGCTGGGTGCACTTTACACTCACTTAGCTCGTGCTTCATGAAAACCAATGAAAACTAAATTAGAATTTTCTGTGCATAAATTATCTGGAACTAAATCAATTTAAAGCTGCTATACTTATCTGAAAGAAAAAATAAAATTTAAAATTTTTGCAAGACAGTATTAAAATGGTTTAAATAAAAATATTTATCCAAATAGATCGAAAAATAACAGAGGTGATGTTGCGCAATTCTTCGTTTCGAAATTTTTCGTTGCACTAGACGTTGTGATGACACACGATAAAATTTTTGTGAAATTTGAAAAATTCCGCAAGCGCGAAGTTCTTGCTCAAAAAGGAGAAATTTGGAAATAGTCAGGACACGGACACAACCTTAAGATTAGACTATTTTTACCCGGGTCACGGAGTCACTAAGCGAATACCCAAACCAGTTGGAACCTCTTGCGGGGTGCCATCGGCTACTGTCTGTCAAAGTTGCCATTGGTCGGAGAACTCAATTTTAATTTCACAAACAACATAACCTGCGGGCTGCGGTTCTGCTGCGGCAAATCTCAATTCTGGGTAGTGCTGCTTACCATGGTATGAGGCGCGAAGAGCGGCCTTCAATCGCAGACCCAGGACACGAATCTCAAGCAGAATGCAGAGGTAAGCGGAAATTTGTGGTTCCCGAAGTGGCAACCTCAACGGAGCCCCACTTACAGGTCTCTCGGCGTTGCACTCGAAGAAATGCAGGGCCTGGATGTATCCATGCCACTACTTTCTGAGGAGTTCGCTAGCGAATGCGACAGGGACAGTGATGAGCTCAGCGTGAAGAATTGGAGCCCGAAGGGTCGCAACAGGCACCAGTCGCACCGGAGGGCTCGCCGCACGACCCGCTTCGTACTCATTTTCATAGCAGTGCTGTTTCTTCTGCTGCTGATTTACATACCTTTGTTCAATAACGTGCATTCACGGCTAGGTAAGAATTTTCCACCTTTTCTTTCACGAGAGGGTTTTTACGCTTTTTTACGTTTGCAGTGGCGATTCCCGGGTGGGGCTACAACACATCCAGGAATGCGGCGGACTACGTGATGCCTGGGGTTGATACCGCAATCATCAAGCCCCGCAGTGTGTGCCTCTCCAACTTCTTCCTCCTTATTGTGGTCTGCTCCTCGGTGGAGAACTTCTCGGCAAGGTCAGTTAGAAATATCTCGTATAAAAATCTGAAAATTCGGTAAGGCCTATGCGAATCTCAAAAATCCCAGGAATTTGAACTATGAGCCTCGTTCGAAACTAGGCTTCCATGTAAAATTGTAGGGAAACTTGCAATAGAATTTCATTTGCTTTGCTTCCTGTTTTTGTCCTTGGTTCTGTGCTCTTGGTTAAATTTAATTTTTTAATCATCTCTTGAATTGGAAACATTTTAAATGTCCCCAAAATAAGCAACTGGATTCCCGTCGAATATTTGTGTAATTTTTAATGTTCTCTATCAAAATCTTAGAGAAGGGTTTTCTTCATTTACAGGACAGTTCTTTTTAGAATCTTGTAAAATATTCAAATAAGAATTATTTTTAAAAAGAAATTCACATTTGTATAACTTGAGTATTGGAATTTTAAATGTAATTTTCTTGGAACAATTAATGTCATCAAGAAATGAATGTAAGAAGTTAGCAAACAGCTGTAAAACCATCTGCGGGGAAAATTGAAGATAAAGGTTTTGCCAATTGTTCTTATGCATTTGTTCAAATATAAGAGTTATTTTTCTATGAACTGAGCCAATAAGCCAGCGACACGTTTTTGTTAAGAAATAACTAAACCTTTGTTTTAAGAATGTTACGTAAACATTACCATTGATCATTTAAGGCCAGAATTTGCTTTTAAATTATCAGCAGTCAATTTGAATTTATATGAAAGGACAAAGTGCCTGGCATTAAGTTATAAGAAAATAAATAGCAATTTCAAAATCAAGGCCCATAATTTCTTCACTTTTATGAGAATGCTTTCATGTATTGGGGAACAGAAAATTAAACTCTATTCTCCCCTGGCATCATTCAGCTGTTACTTATAATAACTTTTAAAGGCAAACTATCCTTTAATAATATATCTCAATTTTAAAAAAATTCAATTTTCACTCTTATTGCAGGCAAACTATTCGAGAGACTTGGGGCAACACGACGGAGTTCAATTATCCGATGTTCTCAAAAATACATTCCCACCTTAGTGGCCAGTACCTAAACATAACAGAACTCAATCTCCGTTTGTATTCGGATTTTTTAAATCTAGGAAACGTACGAATCCCAAACAGCTTCAAATTTCTTTCACTTATCACCCTAATTCTTTCAGAAAACGAATCTCACAGACTCTAGTCAGCACCAGAACTTGCCTGTACGCCTAGTTTTCCTCGTTGGAAAAGGCGATGATACGAGAATAAATAAAAACGAGACGATAGCTCGTTTGAAACTCGAATCTGAACAATACGACGATATGATACAGGAAGGATTCTACGATACCTACAATAATCTCACCATTAAATCCATTATGATGCTAAAATGGGTTGTAGACAATTGCCAGAATCGGGCAAAATTTCTAATGAAATGTGACGACGATACATTTGTGAACGTGCCGAATTTATTGCACGTCCTTCTAGGTGGCACGGTGCCTGTATATAATGCGACTGTGGAATTCTACGACCCAGTCACAGTAAACGCCTTGGCTCCAGTGAACCGATTAACAAAGACGCATAGTCTATTAACCGGATATTTGTTTTGCATGGTTAAACCTATTGCGGATACATCTAGTAAGTGGTACTCACCAGTTTATATGTTCAAGGGCGACATGTATCCGAACTACCTGTCGGGATCTGGCTACTTGATGTCTTTCGACGTTATACCAAAGTTGTACAACATATCACTCAACACGTCTCTGTTGCACCTGGAGGATGTTTACGTGACTGGTATTTGCGCAGAGAAGATACACCTGAGACGGCGTCACAATCCGCTGTTCAGCTTCAACAATTTATCTAAAAAGTGCTCGTACAAGGGTGTTATAACCCAGCACTATGTCAAAGGCGACCTTATGCGGGAGGTCTATGTTTTTACCGTGAATACATCGACTCACTGTCCAGCTCCGGATAAATACTTTAAGATGAAGAGGATGCACAAACGCATTAAATATTGCAAATAGAGTATTAAGCGTAGAAACACAAAAAAGTAGGTAGGTGATTAAGAAATCTCAAAGTTGGGGAGACGCCACCGCCAGTCCTGCGAACCATGGAAGGAGTTCTGTACGGAACACGTTTAACCGCGTAATAGATTTAGATCTAAAACTCCTTGCAGTTATCTCGCTTTGCTTCGCTTCTTACAAAGGTATTGTGTCTCTGTGATGTTATTTATTTAAGCCCACCACGCAGTCTAGATTTAGTAACATCAACGTACATTTATTTATCTTTTTGCAAATTTATTTGCACATTGTGCTGCACACTTTGATTTTTTTCGAGTGATTTAGTTTAGTCTAGGAATGATTTTAGCTGTAAGCTGCAAAATATTAAGATATGAGATTTAGAAATGCCAGGTAATTTATTGAAAGTCACCCATAAAATTCATGTATACTTAAATTAGATCAATGAATCTTTTTTAACCAGGGCCGTCGAGAGGCCAAAAAAAATTTATCATTAAACATGGATTTCTCTGACCCAAATTGGGAATTAGTTTCTGAATTAAGTCCTTAGGGAATTGTTTAAGGTCAGAACAGAAAGCTCGCACTTCGGCCATTGTGATTGCCACATGGTTAAGAGAAACTCATTAAATAATTTCATTTAATGTTGAATGGAAACGTCTCGATGTGGTGTGACTTTCAAAACGATTTTAATTTTTCATTAAATGAAGAACTCGCAGCTTTGTTGACGACTTATCCTAAATTACATGCCCTAGTTCTGCCCTTAATTCGATTTGTAGTGTACTACGCCTTTCACAGTGGGGAAAATTCGAAAAATCGGTTTTGAAAGTGTTTAGACGCGTGCACATTATAAATTTTGCCATTGCGAGGTCGACTTCGATTCCTACATGAAAACCTTTGCCAAAAAGCTGCAAGAAAAGCGCCATATGGGCCGCGTTTTCAAGTAGGCAAACAAAAAGAAATTATTTGTAATTATTGCAGTCTGATGTAATTTTTATGTTTTCTACTGCTTCCTTTTGAAATATGAATCAAAAGTCAAGAATAAAATCTAATTAAATTCAATATTTTAAAAGTTCTTGGTAAGCCAAGCGAAATTTTGGCTCCTAGAATTTCATAAATCATGTTGTACATAAAACAAATTAGCCGAACGATAGAGATCGCAATTCTTTAAAATATATTTTTGGATTGTTAGAAAATACACAAGTATTTATTCATTTCGACAGAAATATGTGGGTGTGATGTAATGAATGAATGAAAGCATTGGAAATCGTGTAAAAAACTGAATTTTCGAATGTCCCATATTTTAATCTACTATTCCAAGATTTGGTAAATAAGTTTTGGGAATAGTAGCAAATTAATCAAATCATCCAGTTGATGCCTTTATTAATGGTTGTGATTTAATATACTCCAGGGCTGAGTTATTGTTAAAATTTTTCCATATGCCCAGTCTTCCACACGAATTTTATTAATTATTTTGCAATCAGATCTTCGCCTCATTGGCGATCTATCTATCTATCGAAAAATTACGAACTGTTTCCTCGCACTAACACTATATACGGAAAATAAAAATTTGAGGCGTCTAGTTCTACAATCGATATTTTGGAGCCCAAAAAGGATAAGCCGTTTCTAAAATCCTGCTGACACCAGAAAGCATACTTTTTGCCATCGAATACAGAATATCCTCGAAAGTGAATATTTGATCTACTCTTAGATGTGCCTTATAGGAGAGATTGGCTTCTAGGAATTTATTTCTAAGCACAAATTTACTTATTTTATAAGTCTGCACAATTTGCACCCAGTCAAAATTTAATTTAGTGGAACTTTATTCCTCTAGGAAGTCAATTCGATCGAAAATAGAATTCGACCGCCTTTTTTTTATTTGCAAAGCCAACCGCAGCATACTTGCAATTCTTGAAATTAATAAAATCTTCATATTGGCTTTCTTTTTAGCATAGTTATTGTGCTGTAGAGAAATAGGAATAGGAAAAAAGTTTGACAGCCTTCGAATGTCTGCGATTGGCCTCGAAGCGCATTGCGAAAAGTGTAAGTTAGGTGAATACCTTTTATTGTGATTTTAGGTTTAAATTAGATTTTCTATGGAACGTGTGCGAACAATAATCGAAATATGTACGGATTGTATATATTTGTAAAATATTTTGTAAAATTTTTATTTTTCGGAATATATTGCAAAAATGTAGCTGGACGAATATCGAAGCTCATTTCTGCATGAAAACAAAAAGTAAAAGAAAGATATACATTAAGAAAAACCCCTCATTGAATTGTTAATATTAAGAAAAATATAATTCCAAAGTCCTTCACCTCAGTTTGTTTTACTTAATACAACGATGCGGCACTGAAATAAACTCAATTGTCCTCTAAATTTGAAGCGATTCTGTCTCGCCTATAGAAATGAAAAGAATTGAGGGTGTATTCTACCACTTTTCATTAATATTACTACATACAATTATTTTTACTATAGTAAGCTTCATGTTCAGAATCTAATTTTTTAAATCTTCTATTTACTTTACATATTATCTAAAATTGCAACTTTAAAACGATTTATATCAATTTTCACGGAAAAAACTTATTGACCTTGGTCCCGAGCATCGGTGGAAGAAAGTTTATTTTCGTAGATATTATGAATTTATGACCAGAACTTAAAAAAAAATTTCTAAACGAACACGTTTCCGCTAGTAATGTAATTTTCGAAATTATTAGTTTAAATTATAACATCCCTCTTTTCTTCCATAGAATGTACATTTTCAATGTACACACGTTTCTTTTGGAAAGTTAATTAACAAAAATAGAAAGATAACGAAGGTTTGCTGTTTTTGTGTAAAATTTTTTTATAATGGTTTCAAATGACAAAGAATTTTCTAAATCATGGTTGACTTGTCAGCGAATTTTTTCAATTTCTTTTTCTTTTTAATTTTATTTTGCGAGTTATCGCTGGTACTCATTTTTTTAAATTTTTCTTTTTTTGCATTATTCGGAATTACACTCTCAGAAATCCAAGTTTGAGTACACTCGTCAGCAGTTTCTTTTTTTCGCTTCTTTTTTGGTTTCGGTAACATCACATCTCGGATCACTGTTTCTAATGAGGAATCTACTGCAGCAGCCAATTCATCATCGTCCTTTTTGTCTTTCTTATTCTTTTTCTTGGATGGACGGTGATACTCAGTGGTGTGCATATGTTCTTCTACAAATTTATCGCTATTAACAGACTCTGCAGACTCAGCTTCTAGTGCCGGACGTTTACTTTGCTTTTTTAAGGGTGCATAAGGCCAGTTACGAGCAGTTAAATATTGTTCGGCTTTCTCAAACTTGGCCAGCAATTCTTGCTCCTGTTGTTCAATCCTGTTCAACTTGCCACTCAACGTAAGACCATGCCTCGCTCCCTTGTGGGCTGTCAGTCCACCACATGCTTCGAACAACTCGTCATAACTGAGCGTTTTGTACTTAGGAAGATCAGGTTCTTCTGGTTCGCTGCCGCTAGACTCTTCACGTGTTTCCCTTGAACCACTCAGGACAGATTTTTTTATGAAGTTATTGTACCCATTTTGTGAAGGGGCTTTGCCCTTCGAAGAATATGACTTTGTAGTTATCTGCATAGTGTCTTCAGTTATTTTATGAAAATTAAAAAAAAAGATTAAATTTACCTCAACTGAATCTTTATCTTTTACACCAATCGTAACGTTTCCTCCCTCTTTGCTAACGTCTATGTTTCTTGCGGCCTCGTTAAAAGCTCGGTCCCACCAATGATTGGTAAATTCTTTTGACTTGTCTTCACCGAAGCCAGCCTTATCGAATTTCAAATTTGCTTTAAGAGGTTTCGTTATACCGTCGTTATTTTTGCCCAAACCACTGCCTGAAACGAAAAGTTATCTTCAAATTCTTCTTCTTTCAAAATTGATAAGGAATTATGAATTACAAATGAAATTTTATTTGAAAAACTTCCATATAGTATTACAGGCAGACGATTTCATAAAACAAATGAAGTCAAATACAGTTTTCTTTTCAGTGTAATGTATCAAAATTAATTCTCAGAAACATGAAATTGATATAAACCAAAAACCAAAAGCAAAAATGATTTTAAAACATCCAAGATTGACTGAATATTTTCCCTACCTTCTTTCCAGCCATACTTTTCAAGCAAATTTTTACCGAAATCCATACTTGAGAGTTGAAAAGAAACGAGCAGAAATACTTCTTTAACGAGTCTCTGACTATTTTGTTGCTAAATATTTACATAATGTGGCCATAAAATGTTAGTATTTAAGTAAATCCGCTTCGCAAAAATTAAACGACAGCCAACACCATCACCAAATTTGACTTGACATGACAACATGCGGCATTTTATTCTTTATGTAACGGAGTCCGCTGCAAAGAGCCTCAATTCTCTTAGAAAGTGCATAGTTCAGCATAATATTAATTCGTTTTCTGGTTTTCTGTTAGTGAGGAAAATTGATAATTGAGATTTAGCTAAAATATTCGGTATTTTTTCTTATTATATATAAAGAAATACCGGAACTTAGTTGAATCCTGAATAAATTAGGCAGTTATTTTAGGTATATTGTATTTATTTCAAAACACATCAAACTTCACATCATATACCTCCACACGTCACGATTGAACTTCGGATCTGATCGGGCGCAGAACGTCGTTTTTCCTGCTGATTGCTGACAGCGATTTGTTTTCAGTTTGTCTAAAAGCAAATTTATTGTAAGGCGACGGTGGGAAACAGCAGCATAAAGAAGGGCAAAGTTCTTACAACATCCTAAATGTCTCAAAAGTAAAGGTGTTCAGCGCTATTAGTCTTTAAGTGTGCCAATTGCTTGTTCCGTAGTTAGTTTAAGAAACCAAACGACCGATACAATTTTTTTTACATCAATGTGAAGTGTTCAAAGTTCATTCTGTTGAGAGCTTTCAACTCGCAGTATTACTAGTCGCTTAATTGCTACCGATACTACCGCGAGTGTCTTCGAAATTCTGTGCGTTTCTTTTTCCGTTTCTGGTAAGCGATCACCCGCCATGGCCACCATCGAGGAGCGATTCAACGCAGCCGTCAATGTCATCAGAAATCTGCCCAAAAACGGTGAGCTGCCCTTTGTATTGCAATTTTTGGTGCATTGCTTCCTCAAGGCGGTCGGGGAAGCGGAAACATTCGACTGATAAAAGTACAAACTCCCGCGAACCATTCATTGATTCCCAGATAAGTGGGTGCGGGAGGGCAACTAATGTGGTGGGTGACCTTCTTCTGCTGGGATTGAATTGCGCACTTTTCTTACTTAAAAGAGCCTCGCTTCGGAAGTAGACCTGCCCTGTTTGGACACGGGTCAAAGTATTTAGAGCTACTTTATCAGGATGATAACAGCTGCTTGAAACAGCAGATATTTAAAACAAAAAACATTGTCTCACCGCATAAACAACAGGCCATTTACTTGGATTGCACCTGTTGGAAAAGAAATAAGCAACTATTGGTTCTGACGGCAAAAAAAAAAAAAAATAATAATAGCGAAGGAAAGAAAATTCTAAAAGAAAACACCTAACTCCTATGTAACTTCCTCATTTCTACTTGGTTACGCTCGCATTACGAAACTTATTTAACTTATTTGCAATTACAATTGCTATCACTTAAAAGAAAACGTTGGTCACTCACAAAAAAAAGAATAATTAAGAACTAAAAAAACGCATACCCCTTCTACTGAATCTCATTGCAATGAAATTGAAATTTTCAGTTGGTTTTTGATTCGAATTTTCTGTTTGCATAAACGAACAACAGTCACGCTTTCTTTTTCCAAAAATTTTGCGCGTGTAGTCAAGTTTAATACTTACGATCAGTAGTAGTCGATTTTACCAGTTTTATGCTGACTTTCTGAAGAAGGTCACCGTCTAATTGCACCGGAGTTACATAAGCGGTCTTTCTCGAATTTATTCAGCAATGCGCAAGAAAAATAAACAATTAAATATGTATTGTACGCAATTGGTTGTAAAAAGAAATTCGTCAGATGTTTTTGCTAATAGCTATTAAAACAAAACTAGATGGTGCCGAAGACCAGGTTAACAGTCGGAGAGAAAGGTAGACAATCTCGACATAACTTATGTAGAACCGTTCTGGCAGGTTACTTAAAATTAAAGAAAGATGAGTTGAACGGTGATCCCTGGACTTTCGTTATTTAACGAAATTGAAATGCTTCAGTACGCGAGTATTTGTTACAGAAGTGAATTAATTATATCCGGCAAAATATGAGTAGAAATCTTCCGAGTTTTGAGAAAAACACTTATGATTTTAATTTCCTGTTTTCGATGCACATACATATGTAATCTTTTTATTAACTACTTATTTGATCCTCATTATAATTTCCGTGGCTCTAAGATGTAATGACCTTTTTTTAATAGACTATGATCAAGGTAGGATTGCTTACTTAAGTGAGATACTTCGCTTCTTTAACACTTTGAATCTTAGCCGCCAAATCGTAAAGCCATAAAAATTATAAACTTTAGACTAAAGAGTACGATTTCTTATTATCTTATTTTATTAACATTGCCAATCAGTGAATTACTTCATATTATGTAGATTTGAATACACTTAATTTTGCGTAAAACCTTTTATTTAAGTTAAATCAATTACTCACTGATCGACTAAAATAAAAATAAGTAAGATAATCATTATCGTCTTTGTCTATTCAAAACCAAAGTCCAATTTCTTTTAAACATACGTCACATAATGATAGGCAGTTTTTAAACTAAGTATTCAAGCGATTATGAAAAAAACTTCGATCTGCTTTCGTGCTTGAGTCACAAGGAGATTATTTAATGATAGGTAGTCTATGTTTCCATGTGCATTCCAACGATTAAAGAGCGTGAAAACCTAAGTAAATTAGGTGATAGACGCACAGGTAATCCATTTTTATAATTGCTTTATAATTCTATGAACTATGGAAATTTTATGCGTTTGTTAATTCGAAATAATCGGATATTCACTATAATTATTTAATGGAAAATCGATCCTTTACAAAAGTTGAAATCGTTCTTTCTTTATCAAGTACTTGTAATTTTAATAATTTTCAACAATTAATTATTGCTGGCTCAGGCTCTTCACTACTTATTTTAGAAAATGGAAAGCGGTTGTGACTATTATAACCCCTTAAAACAAACGTATTTTAATCTTTATAAAGTGAACGATTCGTGGATGCCCTCCAGTTACATATATTTAAGTAATTGTGTGATTATTCTTTTTTTGATACTGAAATTCAATCCAATGAGTTTTTATGTACATGTTTTCTCAAAACAATTTCCGTAACTGTTGAATTACATTTGTATGTAGACTAAAGCGCGATGCTATCATCTTTCAACATTTTTCTTGTCTTTTACGCAAGATATTAAGTATTACCCATTTGCGCACATGTGTATGTATGAAATACGCTATACGAAACCTTTTCCTTTTCATACAAGACACTCAGTGAAAACCTAAAACCAGCTGTTATGCGAGCACTGCGGAAAAGAGAAACGGAACCGATAAAATTAGATATAAATCTAGTTTGGGGCTAGTACACCGGCTTATAGGTGCTGGGTAGGTAAATACATAGTATACCGAGTTATCATCACAAAATCATGTGTATTATAATTCACCCAATTGGTTTTGCAACGGTAGGTTAATACAACTATTTTTATGAATTTTCATGCTTTTTTTGGTAATATTCCGTTCAAACGAGATCTACAAAAACCAAACAAAAGTAATAATTATTTCAGAAAAAATATTCTTTAAGCTCTAAACTGCCAGGAAATACATATATAGGAAAACACAGAGGCAGAAAAGCGCGCGTATGAGTTATTGTATAACGATTTCGATTTTTTTTTTTAAGTTACAGAATACTAAAAATTAATCATACTATGTATAATCCAATAAAAAAAAAGTAGCTTTCAATTCTTTTCGAGTAGAATTTTTGTCTTAGAAAGTGGTGCCTGAAACCAGTTTTCAAGAAAAATACAAATTAGATATCTCAATTCTTTTTAGTTCTATATCAATGTTAATTAATCGTTAACTCGAGTTGTAAAACTTGTTATGTCTTAAGATTTAAAAATTTAATCTGTGTGATATAACTACTGAAAAACTGATATGTACATCATTTAAATTAAATAATGCTATTTTCTGGAATATAGACATGTTTCAACAAATTGTTTTTTTTTTCGAAAGAAGTCTTTTTGAATACTGACACTTGTTTCAATACGTAATAGTAACTTGTAAACATTTGCTAAGTAAAAAAGGTTTCAAATATTTAGAATGAATTTTGAATTTCGAGACAAATAATCAACATGGACATTTTATTTTACTCAGTTGTAATATAAACACAAAATTTTATAACAACAGCGTAATTAAACCACGCAGTTGGTAAAACAGGTCTGTCTGCATAATCGTTTAGCTTCCAAGATTAGGTGACCTCAGGTTATCTGGCACTATTTGATACTTGCAGCATATTACATAGGATGATTTAATTTAAAAAACTCTTCCAGTTACTATATTAAAAAAAATAACTATGACAATGGGATTTATCTTTAATTAATATGAATAAATAAAGGCATGAGTCACATAATTCAAAAGTTGGTTGTATTTCTCTTAAGAGGCTTAAAATTTCAACCTTATGCAAATTTTATAATAACCATTACAACACTTTGTGAGCATGTTTATGCAAAATATTCTTAAAAGATACATAACCGAATCTTTGAGCGTGCACAATTTTTAGGGTTCCGTAGCCAAATGGCAAAAAACGGAACCCTTATGGATTCGTCATGTCTGTCTGTCTGTCCGTCCGTATGTCACAGCCACTTTTTTCCGAAACTATAAGAACTATACTGTTGAAACTTGATGAGTATTCTGTGAACCGCATTAAGATTTTCACACAAAAATAGAAAAAAAAACAATAAATTTTGGGGGTTCCCCATACTTAGAACTGAAACTCAAAATTTTTTTTTCATCAAACCCATACGTGTGGGGTATCTATGGATAGGTCTTCAAAAATGATATTGAGGTTTCTAATATCATTTTTTTCTAAACTGAATAGTTTGTGCGAGAGACACTTCCAAAGTGGTAAAATGTGTGTCCCCCCCTGTAACTTTTAAAATAAGAGAATGATAAAACTAAAAAAAATATATGATGTACATTACCATGCAAACTTCCACCGAAAATAGGTTTGAACGAGATCTAGTAAGTGGATTTTTTTTAATACGTCATAAATCGTAAACCGTAATTTACCTTTCATTCAATCAACTCAAATATAAAAATAAAAAAAAAAAAACATTTAATTTCATAAACATAAACCTTATGCATAAACCGTGAACCATTATTTTCTAATAATAAATCTGTAATAGGTGCCTATTACTATTATTAAAACATCGATCAAAGTTACAACGAACTACAAGAACTTTTATATTATGTTACTTGCTGCTACGGAACCCTTCATGGGCGAGTCCGACTCGCACTTGGCCGCTTTTTTTAATATTTAGTATCACACATTGTGTATTTGTACCTTTCAAATAAAACAACAATTGTTGTAATAAAATTTTAAGATTTAAAAAGATCGCAGCTCACAAAGATTTTAATTTTTTTTTCGTATTTCAAATTGTGAGTTTCTAGTAGCGCCTAAAAATTTCCAAATTCATTAGATTTATATACATATATGTCAAAAATGGCTGATTCCAAATATAAAGATTAAACGACCGAATACATTGGGACTGGGTGGAGGCCAAACTGAAACCTTATTTGTATGCAATAATTTATATTTTTAGATAAACAAATTCGCCAGAAAATATCGTAAGTCGTCAATTGTGAGAACCCTTAAATCATTCGCTTTGCAAAACTTTAGATATATCGTTCTCAAATTAACTCGTTTTCTGACAAGACAGGAAAAGTAACATATAATAAAACTATCTTGCAAAATAAATTAAAATAAATAAAAAGTTGCTAAATCGGTCCTATATTTGGACAAACAAAACAATTGTGGCAACTAAAATAACTTTTATTCGATGATAAAATGTAAACTATCCATTTTATCATCGAATAAAAGTTATTTTAGGTGCCAAAATTCTTTTGCTGTAAACAAGATTGCTGATAGCTCCAGTTTTATAAATTCGCCCGAATGGAGTTATTTTGTTTAAAAAATAAAACTGATTCAATCTAGTATTGTTCAGGAAAAGAAGAAAGAAGTTAGTTAAAAGTCATAGCGTTTAGGACTATATTTTACTTTTTGTCAACTAAAGTATTGACCTTTAAAAGGTTAGGTAAAAAAGGCGGATCTGGAAATGGCTATTTCTACTCGGGGTGTTAGGCAAAAATAAATCAAGGAGAGCAAGATAAGTGGCATAATATAAATTTCAGCCGGATTAGAGTTTGGCGCATAGACCTGATGCCTTCTAAATAAAACTGCGTGCAACCATGCGTTACTTTCCATATCTTAGTCTTGAGGTAAAAGAAAAGCGAATCGGAGCCTTTTCTTACAATGTTAACATTAGATAATGAAAGTAACACCGCGCTGGTTTTTCTCGTCATCGACCGTGTTGCATTGCGATCGTTTGCAAATCATTTTCCCGTAAAACCACGGAATTCATTGAACCCACATTTTAAACGGGCAATGAAAGCGATAGAAGTGCATGATGAGGAAAAAGTGACTAGAATTGGTTACCAGATCAGTGATCAAAACCTGGTCAAACCGGTATGAGTTGTTGGCCACAAGAATTTATGCGCTCTATCTAGTTACACTTGAGAAGATGACATGTAACCAGTTTGTTGAAATTTTGGACCTTTCTTTTTTCAAACATTTTCGCGTAGTTCGGCAAAAAGGCATTAGAGGCATTTCAAGTTTTTGGCTATTCTTGGCGCTGCCTAGAGATTTTGCAAGGCATTTAACGAATGGCATAAGTTCGAATGCTTCAGGTAGTATTTTCTGGCACTGTGCATACGTTTTCTTGCAGAAGTCAACTTTATGAAGGCAATGACATGAACAAATTTATTATGCGCTTAGTATCTCTGACCCAAATTTTATAGCTCATTAGACTGGCTTTTGAGCCACCTTATTGACTTTAAACTACTATTTCTACCAACAGTGACCTTAGTCACGATAATATTCTCATATATTTGAGAAGTGCATGATTAATTATAAAGTTTTGCAGTCAGTCTTATGATGATTTTTTCTTATTTTAGGCGAATCATCATAACAGGTTTTCTTGTACAAAGTTTAATTATTAAGTAGATGATCTCTTTGTGTGCACCTAACTCCCATAAAATTAATAATAATATGTTTTTCGTTATGTAATCAGATGAGGATTTCGATTAGATTTGAACAATAGATAATATTCTGTGTATTAGATAGTCAAATACTTTTTAATCGAACTGTTTGACGTAAGAACGTAAACCGCAACCTTAACTACAAGTGCTATTTGAGATGTATAATAATTTAACCGCCAACTTTGGGAAAAGAATTAGTAATACAATATGTTTAAAAGCAGAATTTCAGCCTTGCAATGATATTTGGTTGATTTCTGTTCGGCGATTTTTTCATGATACCACTCTTAAAACTTTTAGATTTTGTTTCTGTCATAATAGGTTACGGTCAAATGTAGAAACTATAGCTGATAACAAAACAACATCAACGGCTTTCAACCCGGAATCGGGAATAGTGATATGATATTAGATTTTTTCGAAAAAAACATTGTTTAGTTCTGGAGGGTTTCCAGGTAATCAGACTTTCAAGTTTATCGGAATTCAATTTCCTATCAGGATTCAAATTTATTTAGATTCTATTAATATCTATGGTTATAGAGCCGTTGTGGCTTTCTTTGCGATTAATGTCAACAAGGTTATAAAACTCTTATTAGATATAAAGTTTATTTGATATTTGGCCTCCGTACACGTCAATAACGAAAATAAAAAATTTTACAAGAATATGTAGTAATATAAATAAAGCGAGAAATTGCTTAAAACTATGATATAAAACGACTTTAATTCATAACAATTATAATAAAATTAAAGAATGCCTGTTTTTCTTTCTGGGTTATGTCAATAGATAATAGAATTGTATCTTTTTCGGAATAATAAATTAACTATTTTAAATGTCGATCTTTGTTTTATTCAATGTTTTTGCTAATAATTTGTATAATGCCGTAGCATCGAATTTAAAACAAATGTATCTTTAGACTGCGCGTTATTAATATGCATGAGATGATTCAACTGTTACAAACTATAAAAACAAAGTGAAATGACGTGCAAAATTGCATCTTCTATGAAATGTTTTATTTCAAATGAACAGGTATGGCAATTATTATTTCGAGAGATAAATTTGATGCTAACAACTTCTTTCATATTTTATTTTTTAGCTTCTTATATTATATTTTTGGAATTAAGTTTTAGTTTTTAAAACTTTTAATTTTTGCAGCAATTAATTCAATGCCATATTCTTATTATTTTTTATTATTGTCGATCTCAATAAGAGCAAGAACATTTTTAATTTTAGATTTAAAAACTATGGAATAATTAAAATTAACATAAAAATTTTATATCTATTAAAATATACTACACTATTATAAAGATATAAGTACATAATACATATAACGACTTTGCAGAAATACGATATTGTTTAATGTTGAGAAGTTTTCCATGCAGATCTATGTTTTAACGATTATTCTTCTGATTACTTTTAGGTTCGTACCAGCCTAGCAATGTGATGATGCTAACATTTTATGCATATTTCAAACAAGCGACAGAAGGACCCTGCAAACAAACGAAGCCCAACTTTTGGGATATTGTTGGCAAGTAAGTTTTTGAAGTTAAATTATGATTTTGTTATGGAACATGATATGAATTAAAATAGTGAAACGAAAATGTTCATGAAAATTAGTAATGGGTGGTTTTGGGGAAACTGATGCCAAATCAAATTTTATAAAATTATTATAAAAATTAGTTGTTGACGACTTTCCGGGCTTCTTAATATATTGGCAGAGTTTATGGAATATTGATGAAAATTAAGTAATTGAAGAATGTTTTATTTTTTAAATAAATATTTACGGTTAATTAAAAATTTTTCTTGTCTCTTAGAGCTAAATGGGATTCGTGGAATGCATTGGGCGACATGTCTCGCGAACGAGCCATGCACCTCTACGTCGAAGAGCTGAAAAAGATCATTGAGACGATGTCGTATACGGAAAATGTTGCTAACTTTATGGGAAGCATAAGTGAGCTCGACAATGTTAGCTTAGAGGATCTTGAAGCTGTTGCCCCCGAAGTAATGAAGAAAGCCCGATCGCATCCAAATTCTCCATTTGCTTCACGCGCCAGCAGTCCGCAGCACTCACCACCCACAACAAATGGATATGCAAATGGGCCCCCTTTGGCCGCCAGCGATCGCAGGAGCTACTTGCACCAAAACGGGTACACCGCAGAACAGTCCGACGACGAGTACATAGACACTGTGGAGGTAAGAAACCTTTCGAGGGTAGTTTGTATGCTGCAAATAAAAAGGCTATTTTATGTTTTGTGTCTCACGCATTTTGTGTTATTTTTTTACATTGCTTCAGGATGATCATGAAATGCAGTCACTGAAAAAGCAGAGGGTTGTGCAAAATCAAAATGCTAATGTAAGTCATAACCGCTTTGGGGATGTGTTGTTGTTGTATTTTTGGGGCATAACAACTACTTGGGAGTTTTTGTGTGTTTTCTCAAATGGCAATTATATTTTTCTATAATTTGTAATATAAATGCATTTATAGAGTCGAAGCGATAGCATTTTTGATGGAACCAGAGGAGAACAAATTCCTCCTATTCTGCAACAGATTCTTGGAACCGTACAAAGGATGAATGCTGATGTTAACAACGTTAATCAAAGAATCGCGTCTTTAGAGAAACACCTTCTGGAATTAAAAATACAAGTTAGTAAAAAGGTAAGATAGATGTTGCTGTCCTCAGATGTATTTTTATAACATTTAATGTTTTCAAAGGCACAACATCGAAAACATCAGTGGTGGCCATTTGATAACATATCCCCGGCTTGGTTCGCAGTTTTAATTCTCTGGCCATTCATAGCACAACGTTTGGGACGCGTCATGCAGCGGAAGAAATGATAATGTCACTATCGTCCCGTTCGGATACTTAAGACAATTTTTTTGTTTTTTTTATTTAAAATAGTTTTTAGGTGAAACTTCTGTAATGTGATTTCGTTATTCCCAAAAAAAAAATCAAATGAGATTTTATATATAAAAACAATTTTAAATAGCTATTTCGACACTAATGTAAAACATTTTTGTCTTTTCTATGGCTTATGGGGTTCCTACGGAATTGTTTAGCATTAAGTTTTCTGATTGTTTATTTTTTATACCGGTTGAGAGATGTTATAACATGTTACAATTTTTGCTCTTTATGACAGATCACTTAATTTTTGTGTTTCATCTCTTCTATGTAGACATCCCATTAGCACTAGTGCCACAACTCTCCGTGCAAAGTATTCCATTTCGATCATGTTAATATGCAACAAACAACTTGATTTTATTTTATAGGTAGATTTTGTATATTACTTATATTATTGGTCAAAAGTTTTTCTATATAAATATAATAGAATGTAAAAATTATAAAGGTATTTATTTTATATCCTTTTATTTCCTCAAAAAGTTAAATCCCTTCATTTTCGTATAAAGTTTGCTCCGTATAAATTTGATTTTTTTATTGCAGGCTACTAAGCAAGTAGCGTTGAGGTTAATATTAATAATTCAAGAAACAAAATGAATGTGAAAGAAAACAAAATTATTTTCTATTTTTAAAGTAGTAAGATATTCAAATAGGCAAATTGCTTAATGAATTCGTGGACAATTTTTATGAAAAATAAGTCGCAGAGGACGTAACTTAAAAATATCTTAAGAGAGATAATAAAAAGGAAGAAAAATCTAGTTCGAGGTATTTCAGCAAGAATTATGAAAAGAAGCAATACTGTGAATAAAAATCAACACCGAAAATTCAAGAAAATATTTTTTGGGCTTAATAAATTTGGAAATACTATAGAAAGGGTAGAGAAAATTTAAGAACTCTAAAATAGGGACGAGTTTCGTTTTCTTCAAAACAATAGAGCCCGGTGGGATGGAGTTCTGTTTTTGGTAGGATGCATTTTCTTTACATAGATTTTGTCGATATTTCATACAAATTTTTAAAATGCATGATATGCAGTAGTCTTCAATGTACCAATGCTTTCGAAAAAATTATATATTAATTAGCAAAAATTAAAATGTATAAGAGAAGGGAAAACAAAAGGTTTGAATTACTAACTGCACGCAAATGTTATTTTTGCTTGAAAGCGTACCAAGTATTATTTTGAACATTTTTGAACTTAACTTAAACAACTCTTCTGGAAATGAATTAAACTTTCAATTGAAGTAAAGACAAATTAAAAAAAAGAAAAGAACAAGACTTAAATGACCGTTTTCTAAAATTTTCTCAAATTTTCTTCAATATCGTTTCTAAGCTTCGTTTTTTTTGGCTTAAGTAACCTGTTTTATTTAAAATGGAATGTTTTATGCAAATTAAAATATAACACGGATTTGTCTTCACCTTGTTGACTATGTTTTATCTCCTCGATGATTTATGAATTTCTAAAAATTGCATTAACTCAAAATACATTGAAACCGTGTCTCATTTAGTTTAAAGTTATGATGTAATAAATATGCAACCACAGAATGTCCCAACCAAAAGGCTGCCTCCACTTCGTTGATGGTAATAAAAAATAAATTATGGAAGTTGTACTTGTTAAAAATGGGCAACTTATCGTACAATGCGCTCGTGGAATGTAATAATAACTTACAAAACTTTTCTGAATGTCTACACAACGAGATTACCTCAATAAAATGAACAGCGAAATGTATAGCAAATGTGGGACTCTTTTATTCATGCTAATAACTATCTACGTTTTACATACATGCGTGTCAGTATGTCTGGCTTTTCACGCCCGCCAGAAGTCCCTCGTTGACACAGAAAACCGAAACTTTGTACACTTATAGTGTAGGATATGGGACAAAATCTAACAGAATCGGATTTCCGATTCTCTCCCTAGGGACGAAAATAAGTGGCGGCCTTCGGAAAGTCTATGGAATTGGCATATCATTGGATGTGGAATAAGTTAGATAAAACTTACTTTCAAAGAGAACAAAGTACATTTGGTGTGGATTATGGTGTCTCACAGAGGGGTTTTTAATTTTTTTTTTCCCAAAAGCGGCTCTGGCAATTTTGATGAAAGTTGTCTGTGAAAATAGTCCCGGTGAGTATTAATTTATCCTCTGGAGCCTTCTTCGAAGATAATTGGATTTCCCAAGAACTGTGGAAGATGGTGCAATTTTAAACGCAAAAACAAGTAAATTTTACTTATTTCTTATATCACAGGTTTTTATTTAATGTAGGTACTATTCTTTTAGTTTTAAGGATTTCATCAATGTGAACTGCACAGGAAAGAAAAAAAAAGTTTGAAAGATGATAAGCCAATAAGTGAATTAGATAAGTTACAAAGGGTATTTTTTGAATTATTACCATTTTATATACATAACTCTTATTGGCCGTATGTTATCTCTGAACTGGCACTTTAATTTTATGGTATAAGTTTTATGTCACGTACGAGAGGACTACTGCTACAGATGGGTTTCGCCAGGGGATTTATGGCAAAATATTGCTACTTTTCTTATATTAGGGAATAAATAGCGTTTTAAGGAATATTTATCGTCTCGTGTGAAATATACGATCACGATAAAAAAAAAAAATCGGGTTTTACACTCCATTTACCAATTTTGCGATAGTAGGCCAATCAGTAAGCCATAAAAGGTATGTTTTTATAAATAATTGGAGTTTTTACTTTTGCTGTTTGCAAATTGTTATCACTGAATTTATTGTCGTTTTTTCTGTAAAATCGAAATTTTTATGAATCATAATACATATGTTTACTACATATGTGAAGAACCATGCTACTAAAGTAAGATTAGTAAAGAAGTTGTGTTTTTAAAGAAGTTTGGGAGTACCGTTTTTAAATTACATATGTTTGTAAGCTTATTTTGTTACTCGTTCATTAAATTCATTAAATTAAATTAAAATTTACAATTTTGATTTAATTAATTCTGAATTTTTTGCTCGCAACTAAATTCTTTACAACTTTTGGAAATAATTAATTTTTGGAACAAAAATTATCAGCTCGAAAAGACGGAAATTATAAGACCATATTTTAGTCGACGAATTGAAACAAAAATAATGTTTATTTTCTTCTGAAAAAATAGTGTGTAATGAGTAAAATTTAAGTGTTTATTGATGAATAGGCATTGTGTTACTAAATTAAAAATACAAGTTTCCTCTTTCGCCCTTAGTTTAATTTGTAAAGCAATTTAAACACTACTTAAATTAGAACTTCTAGCAAAGCGAGGATAACTGCAATAGCACTGCTTGTAATGGTCAATTCGATTATCCAATAAAGGCCAGTAAAACCTCTCAATTACCGCCAGATATCTGATAGAATAATCCTGATCATCCACAAAGGTCAGCTCGCTCCAAGAATCCAAACAACTACCGCCGTAATCAAACAAGGAAATTTAATTGGGTAATTAAAGGCTGAAACCGGAGCTGGTCCCTCCGCTCGGTGGACTCTGTATGGAAAACTCATTTCGGGCTTGAAGGCCCTGCAATAAAAATTTATCGTGCAGTGAATTAAATTTTTATATGGAAATCTTCGCCCAGATGCATTGACCAGCAGACTTTTACAGCCTGGCCGGCAATTTTCTGGGCACTCGGTGTTCCAGGCCGAAGTTGCGCCAACCCCGTCCCGTCAGCCCTATTTATCCCCTCCCCCGCCTCGTGGTATAGGGCTCTTTCGGGGGATGCGGGATTCAGTCGATTTATTTCACCGCTTCATGCCATACTTTATGATGGGATAGCTGAGAAAGTCCGCCCGAAATTACAGGGACATGCCATCAACAAGCTTCGACTTTCGGCAGCTGAATGATGCTCTTTGGGGCGAATATGTGGTGTAATTTTAAAGGGCAATTGTCCCTTCATCGGATCTCTGAGTACGTCGCATTTTTTTTTCCGATTGCATAATCGAAGGTTCACCATCACCAGAAAATTTGCGGCGAAAAATGTCTACGATTGTGTTTTTGGCGTGTTCGGTTTCCACAATTTGGAGTAAAGAAACTTGGGGACTGTCGTTTTTGTGGGCAGTAAGGAAACCATTCAGTCGTTCAGTTCGGATTTATTTGTTATAGGTTTATAGAAGCGGAGGATGAGAATTGAGTTAAGTGCATATAATTTATTGGGTATACACTTTAATACTGATTGAACACCCTCTTAAATATATTTAATTCATTGGTGGTATTCTAAAATTAGGTCATCATATGATATAGACATTTTTATACAGTTGATCATTTTAAATTTTGTAAATGTTACTTTTTGAAATCAAATGCTAATATTGCAATGATCAATTTCGTATTAAGGGCAATGTGTCATCAAATTTATATTAGGAAAAAAACAACTCCAAAAATTTTAAACATGTTTATCTCGAAACATTATTTTTTAGGACGGTTGCCAAGATATTGGAAAAAAAAACCGCTGAATATATTGGGCTCAAATTTTCAGGGAATCTTTATTAGGTACATCAAATATAAATTATTATTACATATTATTATAAATTGTTATTATTGTTATAAATTTATTACTGTTACTATAAAAGGTTATTATCATTATTTTAGTTATTCCTTTGATTTTTTTAACTCATAGAATTTGCCCTATTTTAGTCACTATAAAGAGCATTAATAATATGTAGGTATTTATTTATAATATTCATGCTAAAAACGAAAGAAAAAACCAGAATACCCCTATAAACTTTGCTTTTAGAAATTCTTCAAATTAACTGAATTAGTTATAAAAATTCTATAGAAGCGTCTTGCAGTACTTTCAACATACTTTTTTTTATATATACATTATGTATACTAGAACAGGTTCATATGTAGGTGACATGCTCAAAACGACTTGTTTCAGAGGAAAGGGGTATAATTACATATATGTATACGAAAACGCTTGCTTGTACAAAAAAAAGAAGACAGATATTATATTATGAAGCCCAACCCTAAAATACATATACTTTGAAATAGGAAAAATAAAGCAGTTGACTTGGATTTATAATTGAAACGAAAAAATAATGGTAGTTTTGGGAATTAGCGTTAAATTAATTAAAAATATTCTTGCAAACGGTGGTGCGAAAGTGTTAAGTTGTTGTTTAAACGATGTAATCATCATAAATTTGTGGCGTTCGATTGTAAAAGATCTAACAAATAGTTTTTACACTTTTTTTTCATTTTTCAAAGAATCTACTGCGCTTTTTTCAAATTTATATATATTTTTTAAGAATTAAGTTATAAAACTATTAATTTGATACTACTATTCGTTAGAATACATCAAGGAAAAAAAAATTGGGATAGCAAAATAGTTCCCAACAAATTTACGAACGTTGCCATAAAATCCACAACATATATTGAAAAAGCAGCAGATCTCCTTAAAAACTACAGGAAATATTACCAAAATAATGCGCTATCCTAAAATCCATCAGAAAATACAGAAATAATTGCCAGAATTTTTTTCCGTGAAGCATACATTAAATACTGACAAACCCTCACTAATTGGAAGGTATATATAGCTAAGAAATTCTTTTTTCTTATATCGATTGAACATCAGAGATATGGTGTTATGAATTGTTGGATTAAACCAATAAAAGACAAAGAAAAGTGTAAATATTTGAGAAATTGCAAGTCCTTGAAAGAAAAAAGAAAGTAGAGTCTAAAATAGGATAAAATGGAGTTGTTTTTCTTTATGAGCTTTTCCTCTTAACAGCTACTCTGTATATAATAGGATAAGTAGGTACATACCTATATACAGATTTTTTCTGAAAGCTATTCATGAAATTTATAATGTCACAGAAGAGGCAGCCAAATATAAAGAAGTCATAGATTTACAAAATCTTATTGTTAGATGTGTTTTTCTTGGAACTTGTTTTCTGCAAAAACATGAATCCAATTTTGTCCGCATAGTAACTTAAATACCTAGAAACATGTTTATTTACAGCCGAGAAAATTCTTGTTACCATAGCCCATTTTTTCGACTATGAAGTCAAAAACACGTCTGTATTTTTGTCTTTGAATGATAAAAAGATTAAAGATAGGTACTCTTTATTTTCATGAATTTTCTTTTTTAGATAGATAGTTAAAGTTTCTTATTTACATTCCTTCATCCCAACATAAAAAATCACTGCAGATTACAGAATTATACATAATCCTTTTATTAAAAGTCATGCTTTCTTTTACGAATATTTAGGAAATTGTTGGGTTTGTTCAGATGTTAAAAATATTTCCAGTTTTCGTTGTAAAATTCTAGGTATCGCGTAAACTCTTTCTGTACTTGTTATGCAAATTCTTATTCAACAAAATCCTTTAAGGTAACATTAAGCTATAATTGTACTAAAAACTCAAAACTAGCCGCTTTTATAACATTTATTTAATAAAAAACACCTTACACACAACAGCTTAACAGATTACATAAATTACAACTAATTCTAACAATAAGTCTACATGTCTTCCATTGTTTTCACAGATTAGAGAAATTTTGGTTTGTTTGGTTTGCCTTAAGCTATAGATACACTTGCTATAAACTACATATAAAAAATATGATTCTAACAAACATTTACCCTATTGTCAGGGGGAGGCCTGTAGCACCAGTAGGATCCGATGACTCCCAGTCCAATGAAGAAAATTGTAAAAGTGGATAGTCCCAGAACGACTCCTGTGGTGACGTCATGCAAGGGGGTTCCCGGCACGGGGACTAGGGCTAGAAGGACAAGAAGTCCGCAGCACTTGAGGAGGCAGAAAACCGTCACCAGGATGTAGCCTGACATGTAGCTTCTGTTGGGAAGCCACTCGCAGTGGCGCGATCGAAACCCCAAGATGCCGAGGCCGACCCCAGCGAAAGCAGCTGTCAGGCTGAATTCCAAGTAGAAGGATCGTCCGATCTGAAAGTAGAGGGAGAAGGATATATATGAAATGCTGGCAAAAGAAAGAGAGGCAGTGTCTTACATTCGCGATCATGTAGAGACAAAGGCCGGAGTTAAGACCACTTCCGAGAATTAGCATCAAGGAAACGACCCCGAGGGTAGCTGTAGCGTTGGCCACTTTTTGGGGGTAGGACTCGTTCCAGGGTTTGTTCATGCAGTGGTCGTCTTCAGGGTGGCACGACGACGCGACGCGGGGAGTTATGACTGCAGTGGTCCTAGCTTCAAGGTAGGCCTGTTTTGATTCATACTGCAACCGCTGGGGGGTGAGTTCCAGCTTTGGGGTGTTTGAGCAAATTTGTTGACTTTGGTACCGCCGTGGTACACTCCTTGTGCTTGCCGTCCTCTGCACAGGCACCTTTCGGGGGGTTGACAAAATTTCTTGGAGCTTCTTTGTGGCTGCAGGATTTTTTAGCGGAGTCCCGGGGTTCGAATTCTGGTTAATAGTTCTCTTCTGCGGTGTAGAAGTTTGCAGCGGGGTCCTCGGAATTTCCTGGATGGTTGAGTAGCTGCTACTACTGCGGTTAATATCCGAATTACTGAGGCATGTCTCTTCCTCGTCGGTGGGTATCACGGCGTATCGATGGGTCCTTCCGTTGTGCATTTGAATTATTTCGTGATTGTCGTCAACGATTTCCTCATCTTCAGCTGTTGGTACTACGGCGTATCTTTGGTTGTTTTTCTGGTCGACCAAAACGAAAGATTTACTTCCAAAATCGCTGGAAAAAGCCGACTTTAGCTTTGGTTCCTCATGGTTAATGATTGGTGGTAGGCTGGTGAATGTGTCCGATTCCTCGTGAAATGAAGAAGGCTCGTCCTTTGTGGGCAAATGAGAATATCTATCGATGTTGTCCTGGCTCTTTGAATATCGCTGTCTTGACGATGGTATGGACTGCTCCCCTGGCACTATAGCGTATCTATTTTTTGTAGTAAGAGGAAGTTCTTCAACGGGCACCAGCGCGTAACGGCCGCTTCCTGAGCGCATCTCGAAAGGTTCGCCACGGCAATGAGTTGTTGGCTTTGGCCCAAGCTTAGGGGGAGTCCCATAGTTTTGCTGGAGACTTCGGTCAAGTCCATTGTACTTTCTTGCGGTTACTTGAACTGAACGCGTCGATTCGCTCCGCTGGAGGCGCACACTCCTTCCACACTCATTAAGAATTTTTGAATTTTCCACTGACTGCATTTGCACTGACTGGGAGGCAGTGGGGTAGAACTCACTTTCGCGGCAGAACGCCGGATTTGTATAATTATGCCTCGACATAATATTTTCGCGTACACTATCTCATCACTTAAAATAATAAAAAATGAAGATCTAAGAAATTCTTGCGGTCTAGAACTTGGTTCCACCACAAAAGAATTTCGCACTCACTATTTTACTTTACTGCGGAATCTCGAGAAAGACTTCATTCGCGCACGACGTAAGCGGGCCCACGGCTAAGTAACATCTGCCCTTGGTTCTGGAATCGGCGGCACGACCGAGCGCAGCCGCCCTGGCTCGAGTCCACCACCAGCAGCCGGCAGCCGTTAAAATTTTTTTCTTTATTTGCTGCTGGTGTTCCCTCTTCGATTAATTTTGTACCGGTGAATAATTTACCCTCTGCCAGGGCCCAGGGACAACGTTTTAGGGCTCAAGGGCTCATGTGCCGCCGAAGGGACCAACTGGGACCAACACATCCAGCCATCGACTTCGGAAAAGCCTCGTTTTGTCCCGTGCGTCGGAAGGAAGCAAGAAAGGGAGCAGGCGTCGCCGGCTTTTGGTGCCGTCGCAGCGCAAAAACCGCGCGCAGCACCCGCGGCACGGAGCTCCTGCGCCCCGCAGGACGATCGCGATCGCGATGAGTTATGAGTTGTGGCTGGCGATCTCATTTACTGCCAGTGATGGCAATTTAGAATTAAGTGGGAATTAGGCTGACTATTTTCTAATTAATGAAAGAAAGCCCAAGAAATAGTGGTACCGCATTTAAAAGGATACATAAATCCAAGATTAAGGGAGTCTGAGACATTTTTATTATTTTAGTAAGATTCAATTTTAAAATTAAATTAAGCATTTAAAAAGTATTAAACACACTGTAGACAGATTGGACTCTAACCATTAGAATAGGGTATTAAAAGTAAAATATGTACATAAATGCCTTTCTGAAATGAACTAATACTTTTGGAAGTATTAAAAAAATCAACTTCGGCCTTTATGCTGCTGAAGAATAAACAAAATTGATAAAACTTTATTGACACAGTGAAAGAGAAATTCTGAATTTTACTAAGTTATATAAATAAGCATCCTGGAACTATATATCCAAGTGTTAGACAATTGCTGAATTTTCTGAACAATTACTTATATGTACATATGCATGAACAATGTGTTTTGGGCCTAGATATGAATATAGGTGTTTTATTTCGCTGAATATAAACATATTAAAACAAGAAACGGGAGAATTTTTAAAGAATAAATTTTAATTGTGTCATTTTTTTTCAATGTTATACATATTATAATTGCGGATTAGAAGAAAACCCTCTATCTACAATAATTGCACAAAATTGCAATTTTACAGGAGGTGTAAACAATTTGTTGGCGATGAAAATGAATTCTATGGGTTTAAAAAATAAGATTGTAAATATCGGGTAAATCCCTATTGATGTATGTAAGTAATTTTACATTATTCATTTTTAAAATTAAAATCAATTTGCAATTACTACTACATGAACCACCTACATACCTACCCACCATTGAATTAAGTTGTAAGGTTGATATTTTAGAAGAATCTTTGTATTTTCGTAATTAAGAAAAATACACAACTTACGACTTGTTAAGTTGTGTTATTAACAAAAATACAGTCAAATAACGACTTCTCATAACTTGATTCATACAATGATTATATAAAAAAGTTGTGCGGAGCATGTTTTTCGTTAGGCCCTTCTCAGCACACTTTTTATTGTTTATATCCCAGCAAAAGAAAAATACTTTCACTTACTTCCAATAAAAAGTTACAAACGTGCAATTAATTTGGCCTGTTATCGTTTCTAAGTACTAATTTATAAATTGCAGACTATCTGCTTGCGGCATCTATCCTACTTTTACCCTATAATTAGTGTGATAGCCGTTAGCAGTCGATAGTTATTTTGGAGCTGAAATTTGATCATTCTTTAAATTCAATTATGCACAAATCAACCAGGCAACGTGAACCTTAACAAAATTAAAACATTTAAATTTCCAAACAATAAAGGGCAGATCTATTTTTTTAATAAGTAAATAAATATAATACATAAATACAGTGAGCGAAATTGCTTTGGTTCCACTTACATTTCTTCTATTGTTTTTACTAGTAGCAAACTAACTTCGTGCAAATTGTATGTAATAAAGTGAACTTGATTTTTATATGCAGATGTACTTTTAAAGATGTAAAGACAACTAATGCCCATTAAATAAGTAATGTTAAGTTGCTTTATTCGACCTACAAATTGGTTGTTTTGTTAGTTCCAAAGGTAGATTGATAATAATTCAGTAATCATTATCGAGCACGGTTTTTCCAAATTACAAAATAAAGAAGGGAATTTATGTACAGTACATGGATAAGAACTACGCACCCTAGAGAAGAATTTACTTTACTTTTCCATTATTGTTTACATAATTCGGCCGGATCTCGTTATTTCACTTGCACCACAGACGTAGGCCTTGTGTCGGGCCGAATGAGACTCAGGTTACAGCTGCTTATTAAGTGTCTGAAGGAACTCAATTATTGGGGCGACCCAGATCCCCTCGTACGTTTCTAATTTCCGCTCCGGCTCGATACGGCTCATGTGTGTGGGTATCGGGTTCAGTTCTTACCCTAAGATCGCGGCAAAAATACTAAAAATTCTGGGCACCAGGCGCCATATTAACAAAGAGGGTTGCTTGTTCCTTTCTGGCTCTGCAAAGTCTAGATTCTAGAAGTTGCCTATTCAGTGGAGTGGATCTTGCGAGCATGCGTCCAATACTTAGCCAATTTCTTTGTGTCTCGCGTTTGCCCGTTGCCGTTGGAGTGATGTCGGAGCACCACGGCTCCGCAGCTGTTCACGTTTTGGTCGTTTTGGCTCGTGCCACGGTGGATGGCTGCTACCTTTACTTTCTTTTAACTTTATTTTTTATCTTTTTCAACGTTTATGGAGATCGGAACGCAGTGGCGTAGACACATATCTTCTTCTCTAAAAGACTTTCTTATTAAAGAATGATTCTTGATTGATTTTTTCCTGAATTATAACCATTAATATTATATTACAGTATCTGTTAAGAGAATTTTGGTTTATAATAAATAACCTACAGTACAAAATTTACCGCACTTTATACTGTTAATACATGCTTTTGTTAGAAGGCAGTATCATTTAAATTTAATAAAATTTACGAAAAAATAATAATTTCAGATATTTAGGTACCACTACGTTCTTGTTTTATCTACGTTATGAATTTCTTTCATTGCATGTTCGTAAATAAATTTTTACTCATCCCTGCCGGTGACTTCCAAATGCGATTTTTATAAAATTACGTTAAGTTCGTTATTTAGTTTAGTTTCATTAGTTTAGAAATCCGTGATCTGAATTTATAATAATAAATTTGAAATCATAGTTTCCGAAATCCCTAATTACAAATTTTCATTTTGTGTAGTATAAAGGGCACGTCTATTATATCCGATGTTTTTCAATTTTTTTAGTATGGTCCGTTTTTAAAACAAAAATATAATGTGGAAATACATTTAAACTACTTATTACTACACTTTTATTGCTTTTTGTATATCAGTCAATAGAAATATTTTGTAAAAGGAAAATCTAATTTAAATGGCATTTGATTTTTGTACCTGCAAATTGGACATTATTTTTATGAAAATCTCGAAAACAATAGGAGGCGGTTTTTTTTCATTTTTTTTCCCGTCTTCCCTACTACAAAGTGCTTCCTAAACCGTTCTCAAATCGAAAAACCCCGGAAATAATAGAATCCCCGTATAAAGATTAAAATTTTAATTTTTCCCTTTTGAATTTAGATATATATATGTATTTTGAAAACTGAATTTTCATGAACATTTCACAAAGGTTTGAAATGTTATTCTTATTTTTATTCTTCAGGTATCTCTCCTATGTTTGTATGCATATCAACATATGAGCCGCTCAGTGCACAATTCGATTAACTCCACCAGTCACATAAAAATTATAACATTACTGACGATCATATTTTGTCTATACTTTCTTATTAATATCATATATGTTAGATGAAAACTACATCTGTATTTATAAATTCTACAATATCTATTTCAATTTATATTATAACGGTATAATTTTAACAAAAAAAAGTACATTTGTTCATCGCATCTCTCAATTTTTTCTTTATGGAGTTAATCGATTTGTGCAATGAACGGCTCTTATCTTATTCAATTTTACGAACAGTTCACCTTCTATAATTATACGTATGTATGTATTTCAATATACTACTCGCGGTTTCAGTTTGAATACAAATTAATAACTACTTAACAATTCAAAAGGAATTAAGTTCATTTCAGAAGTAGATCTTACTTTGGAAACTTCAACTTCCTAGAAATCTGACAATCTCAAAATAAATACATTAATTGCTGAACAAATTAAGGAGTTCATTAAAAAAATATTTACTTCATTGTTACCTTGGAGTCCTGTGGTTTGTTTCTGGTTTTTCGTCAGGGTTTCTTGTGTTTCTGCGTTCAACTTAAAAAGATAACCGACTGTGGTCGTGGAACTTTACCCGAACTCCTAAAAGTATGCTCAACAAAATCAAAATCAAATTAAAGCAACATTGTTCGGCGCAGCATTCGATTTGACTTAAAGAATGCTTTTGTGCCGCACCCAATTCGAAATTATTAATTAACTGGAGGATGAGATTCTTCGAGAACACCTTGAAAGACGCACCTTCCGGTCCCTTGATTGCTCTGTGCAGCAAGCAGAAACAGAAGCAGAGGCAGCGACCACCCAAATATTTGGCCCCTGTATTTATTCTCCAGATAAACATTTGTAGAGTTTAATGTGTTATTTTGCTTTGTTACTACTTGGCTCGGTTTGTTGATCTTTCTGTGGGTCGGTCGCCTTGCTCCCCCGGGGGGATGAGGTGTCGCAGACTCTGGACATTACCTGGATTTCGAGGGAATCCGCTTTAATTACAGAACTTAAACTGTTTGCGGAGTCGACTGCAGGCGTAAGACCGACAGAACCGGAGAAGCTGCCATTTAAGGGCTGAATTTGCTCAATGAGTGGGAGTTGGCGTCGAGTTTGGGGCTGGTGGCGCAGGTATGAGCCATGACCGTTTTCTGGTGGTAGAAGTTTCCAGGAGTTTTCGAATGAAATTTTACTCTCACGAAAATTGCAGGGCCGGTGATAAAGTTTGTGCACTTGCTTTGAGGTGCATGAATGCAAGTGTTGCATCGAGTTCGTCGGGAAAATTGCACACCTTAAACTGGTGGTACGAACTCTTAGTTTATTTTAGAATTATTGATTTCTGCAATCTGGGTATTTGTAAAATCGTTAATAATACAATATGAATTAAATTTTATTAACATTTGTGTCCTAATATATATGTGGTAGAGGAGTTGGTTCAACAATATTGTTTTTAATTTTAGAAATGTAATGTCTAATTAAATAATCATTGGTATGTATTGCACTACAGTTTATAAAAAAAATGCCTTATAAAATAAATATATGTATGATTGTAACTTAAAAACATAATTTTAACTATGAAATTGATAGTTTAGTTAGCTATTGAATTATTGATTGATATGATATACAGCCTGAAGTTAAACAGATAAAAGCATTATACTTAGATTATGTTCACACAGAATAAACTTTTAATTTGGTGGTTTAGAAAGAGGAGATTTTCTATGAAATGATTTCATTTTTATAAAGGCTTTAAAAATTACTACTATATATGTTCGCAAATACAATTTCTTTTCACTTTAAATTAAAAGGGTTAATTCGTTTACGATAGAAATTCCCATTTACTTTGATTTTAAATTAAATGCATGATTGATTCTTTCGTGAAAGAAATCGTTTCTATTTCTAACGGGTCGGATGTTGCTCAAAATACATATTCATTATTAATTTATTAGAAAACATCCTTAAATTATATACAATTGCGGAAATTCAATATAATAAAATATGTAGTAAAATTCAAATTTCAGAATTATGAAATTACAGGATAGTTTTAATTTAGCACATTCGCATAATTATACCTTCTTAAACTTGCAATAATTCTATTACCAAAACTTTTTAGTTAATAGGCGAGGTCCTTATGAAGAGTGTGAGTTGGTAGGCATATAAACTTTAAAATATTATATAATAAACAAAAAAGATAAAAGCATTCTTGAGATATTAAAGAATAACATTTTGTATCTATAAAAAATCGATTTTTCAATCGATAAAACGTCTTCCTCCTTAAAGACTACGCACCTAAGTTTACTTTCAATAAAGATAAATGGGTCAAACGCAAAAATAATGTTCGGGCAGTGTAAAATAAAAACACAATTTTTTTTATGAATTACAGAGCTACCATACCATAACTTTGTTAAATTCAAAAATTTATTTTAAACTGATGATTGAAGCACAAATTAATTGGGAAAAAAAATTTTCCGCGAAAATTTAGTTATTTTTGAATGATTGGAGGAAAAATGAATTCATTATTGTAATTAAAAATAAGCAGTACCTAAGTTATATTGCTCTTAATTGAACTAATTAAAGTAATCTTGTATAAATGACTACTTTTTGTATTTTCTGTGAAATATTTGATCTCTTCTGTGGTCAGATAAAATTGGAAATCTCCGTCTTTTCAATCAATTTGGGTGAACGATTTCTATTTCTCTTTTTCTAGTAACCAACACGTCCATTTAGAAATTGCATAATAAGGAACATAAAAAAAAAATCGGTGCTGATTTTAATTTATTATATTTACATTTACTGTTTTGCGTTTGACCCAAATATCTTTTAAAGCCGCGTGTAATGTCATAAAATATAAATATGTAATTAACGTCGGGTTTCGGTTTATATGCATATTTGATTGTAAAGAGTGGTAGTTTTCTTACTGTGGATAAGTCAAATTTTGTGAATTTTCTACTCCAATCATTTTTGTGCCTTTGTGCGGCAAAAGGCAATATTAACTTAAAGAACTTATGAAAATGTCAACAAGGTTCAATGAAAAACGAACGACCGAAAAGTTATCAGGTGGCATCGATTGAAAAGGTATCTCGCAGATGGTAGTCGAAGATATTGGCGTTCATAATTGATTTTCTCGCCCAATCGCCTTTCCCTTGTAGTCGAACGGAGCCGGTGTTGTGCTCAAGGGAGCGTTCCGGGTTCCGATCGTGCTCAAGGCCGTCCGGATTTTTGCCCAACTGACGGCACCCGGCCTCGATATGAAGAGCCCCAGTTGTGGTAATAAATTGGCTTCCCGGTTGCCAGTTCCGGGCGCCGGGCCGGGAGTGCCCCTGCCCCTGACATCGACCCGAGCAGAGAAAGCAAAGCAATTGCTGAACCTGGAAAAATCCACACCTGAGTCTGACCTCATTCTTTCGATGACGGTGAGCTAGGACGAGGCTTGTCTTCGACATTTTTGAATTTCTCTCGTGTCATTTCTTGGGAAGTGGAAATAAACTCGAAGTTGCCGAGGAGATCCTTGAGAGTACGGGTGGCTCCATCTGTATCTACACCTCGAGCCGTCCTGAATAATTTGGCAAATTTTCAAATCAGCACATTTCCATAATTTATCCCCTTATGCAAATTCAGGCAGAACCAGCAGCAACATGTGGGCAGGCACTTCGGGTTCGGGCCGACCTCGCTCCCGCTCCCCATTAGTTAGTTTTCCACGTGGCACAGATCCCCCACATTCCGGGCATCCACAACTCCTCAATTATGGATAGCATACCTTGCGAGTCCTTCTCAAGGAGCAACGATGCAGAGCCACTTTCTTCAAGAAATCCAGTTCGCACTTGCATACGCTCACATCGCATGCATAGTTAAGTGGATTGCAAATCATGCCCCAATGCCGGTGGTCGGGGGGGACTGGGTATGCGGAGCACTTCCTTTCTTAAAATTATAAGACGCTCTGGTCCCAGCTAGAGCCTAGAGGACGAGTGGCTCCAATGCACTGGATAAACTGCCCGTCCGGCTGTGCTATGCATACCTTGTCCGGGTTCATAACTCGGTAACAGCTTGTGGGCAGGTGGAGGTGTTTAAAGGAATCCCGGTCGAAGGAGTCTTGTTTCCACCATCCCGCCCCCGCTTAACAAAATTCTGACCTCGTCCTGAGCACAGTTTCCAGCATCCCATCGTGACCAGGATGGCTGCGCTTTTTCTGATTGAATCCCAAAGTCAAGGAAGCGCCCTTCCGAGGTAGTTGATATGATTTTCAAAATTCAATTAACTGCTGGAAGCGCACAAAATTCGACTTTGATCTCTTTTGAGTGCTGTCGAACACGAACCGCCTCCTCCCCAGCTGTGATAAACTTTGTTTCAAAAAGCCCTAGGATCCGCAGGGGAGCCCGACTGTTCATAATGCAAAAATGGAAAAAGATGAAAAACTCGTCCTACATCCGGGAAAAAAAATAAACTTTGAATGTAAATTAATGCCTTCACAGCAGTTACCGTCCCAAGTGCCAGGTGTGCGAGGGATACTCAAGGAAAACATTGTCCTTAAATCATTTCCTTTTAACATGAAACAGTTTGATCCTAAATATACGATCGTGGAAAATGTCACCCCAAGATTATTTTGAAACAAAAGAAAATTTATGAAGTGATTCCACAAAAATATGCATATATTTCTGACCATTAGAATTGAGTTTCTTTGTACAATGTGATATCTATATACAAAACAACTTTGATGAAGTCACTTTTTGTTTCTAACCAGCAGAATCCATTATTCAAGATTAAATGATTTAATTTATTGTTATTCTACTATTTATGATCATTGAATTCATAATATTTTAAGTTAAATATGTATGTAAAAGGGAACTATCTCCAAATATTGAAATCTAACCCAAAAGGAAGTAATAAATAACTCAAACCATTTTCAGGCATGATGAAATTTTAGAGCACTTCAGAAGCCCTAGAAAGTTGAAATTTGCTATGTAGGCTGAGATTAGAATACAAAAAACGAAAAATTTAAAAAATCAAATCTTTGTAGGTTATTAATTAAAAGGTTCTAGGTCCCCCATTGGTTTTCAAGAATTCGGTTTTTATTTTCTTTGAAAGAAATTTAAAAACAAAAAAATTTAATTTTGATTCGAAACTTCACATCTTGAACTAATAACTAATAAAATAAAACTTTAATTGTTCTAACCTTTCAGCTATTCCAATATCGCTCTTTGATAATTTTGTTCTGCTTAAATTTCATTCTTTGCGAATAAAATTTTCGCGTGGCAGTTATTTTACCTTCTAACTTCATTAATTTCTTTCTAAAAAAATATAATCAGAATCTTCCTATGGTGTCCCGGGGTATACAAGGGCAAAAATTGAATCTCGGTGGGTCTGACTACCTCTGGAGGCACAAGGTATGTTATACCCGGAAGAATTTTGTCCCTCCTCTAGAAAATGCGAAAACAATCAAAGCTACATTGGGTTTTTGTCTACCTTCCAGCTGGGTACCCGCACGTCCGGCTAATTAGAATTCAATTTAGTTTTTTGTAACCGTGTTCCCGGTTTTTATTGATTCCTCCGAAACGCGCAGCAGATGAATGGATTCGTCTGCGCGCAGGTAATCGAGGCTAACTTCCTTAAATTGGTTTGTGCGCACCTGACAAACGCCGGACCGATGGTATCTGAACCTTTATTTTCCGGTCATTAGATGCAGAGTCCATGTCCGCCCAAAACCGCCCGATCGAGCCGATCGGAGTCAGCGGGCCAGACTTGAGTCCCAGGAAAGCTAGCGATCATCTATCAAATGCCGCAGAAGAGGAAACGACACGATTCATGTCGGCTCATCAAACTACAAAATATCTTGATGATGTGCAAATTGCAGAGTAGAGGCTCCGAGGCTCGTTGAGCGGTCTTCGCAGGTACGGCGCGGCCTGACGAGGACCTGGAGTAAAACCAACATCGCCAAGACGTCGCGCCGTCGGCGCAGGTTCTAGGTTCCAGGTTCAGGTAACTCAGTCGGGCCTGGGCCATCCTCCGCGCTGGCACTCGATAAAGCCCGATGAGAATTCGCCTAATGATATATAATTTGTGGCGAGGTGGTGTTCGTTATCCCTCGCGGCTAGGGCCCGTCTCGCGGACCTCACTGAGAAATTACTCATTTGATCCGTTCGGTGCGATCGTCGTTCGCCGGCGAAGGGTAGTAAATTTCATCAAAATTCCGGCAAAGGGTTCCGTCTTCCATCAAAGTATGCCCCTCGGCAGAGTTAAAGCCTCTAAAGTGGGATTTCCTTTTTGGCCTAACCACGAACCAGACGCAATTCAAATTGTAGGGTTGCCACCTGTTCATAGAGCACCATCAGCATGTTACAAGTACATACATACATAAAAGCATGTAATATCTAAAATAATAAATAATACTGTAATTTAGAAATGTTAGTGTTTATATTACATATACCATATAAAAATTCATCTCTTTTTGCTTTAAAAGAATTATTAATAATCATGACAAGATCAGAATTTAGCCATATCTAAAAACTTGTATGCAAGGGTTTTCGGGGTCGTTGAATACGAATTCGGTGTATACGATTTCCAATAAGGAATATAGAATTTTCGAAATATTTATTATTTTTGTCCCCCATATTGGATTTCATAGTAAGTTCATATCATTGTATTTTCCAAAAAAGTTTCATTTCATTTCAAAATTGTTGTCCCCTATATTAGATCCGATAATTTGAATTTTGAAAATCTAATAGCGAATTCGTAATTAGCGTCCTCAAAATCCCCTGTATAACAACTTTCATAAAAATTCGATGGCTAAAAAGGAGTTTATTTATATTATATTATTGACAGTGAGTCCCGTGACAGTCACGGGGCAGAGCATCAAGTACCATTCATCTTATCTCGTGTCACGCAAGGGCAAGATAAGGCGTTCAAACTGTTTAGTCTACCAAAGATATATCTATATATCTTCCTCTGTTTTCTAAGATCATTTTAACTGAAGAAGGAGACGTGGTTTAGTTTTGAATTCAGTATGCCGTCGATAACTTATGTGCTTTAAAATCTATCATTCACGGACTAATTACTAACAAGGTACATTATAAAACACGTTTTTTTACATTTTTTATTACATGCCGAAGTATTTCCGAACATGAAAAAACTAGACATTGGACCAGAATTCGCAATTTTACCATACTGTGAAAGGGGAACTAGTATTTACTTTACGATTTCCTTTTAAAAGGTGGTGTATATGAGTTTTTGATGATTCCGATTTGAAATATTATGTACAAATATTATGGAACCTGCGAAATGGAAGATGAAGTAGAAATCTGCTGAGAATTTGAGTAAAATGCTAGTAAAAGGATTACGGGTGGTAACTCTAAATAACCGCCACATCGCCGCGGAGGCATTGCCTCCAAAATGTTATTTTCCGGCCGACAATGGCGGATGGAATTCAGATCGTGAGAGATACCCGCGCCTGCGAACGGTGGGTGACGGCCATTCACTTTGCTGTCGCCGTCGTAGTCTTATTGAATTTATGTCCGATCGGCCGGATGGCTTCTAAAAAAGTTATCGATAGTAAATCCAACTCTTTTACGACTCCTCCGCGAACCGGCCAGCGGCCACTCGGGCGTGGGTCGTTTTTGTTCGCTGCCAGACGGCGGGCAGCGGCTAAAGTCCCTTGGATTTGAATCTTTTGCGCGGACTCTTCCTTCTAGCCCTCGAAATTTATGACGGGCATCGGGAATCGAGGTTATTTTTTTTAGCGCGTTTCCTAAAGTAGCCCACGGTTGTGTGGACCCACCAGCTTAAGTAGGCACCCCAGGGGCGCTGGAGTCAAATAAATTAATTTTCTCCCAATTGGATTCTAATGAACATCGCCGCTTTATTTGCTTCCATTTGAGCGAATTCCTCTCAAATTCAAGCAGAGTCCTTTTCGAAGGCAAATATTTTTTGGGGCTCTGTAGTTATGCATAAATTTCTTGCTGAATCCACGCATTCAAAGACAAACAGGTGCCAGCGAGGTAATGCTGCCATAAAAATTTTCTTAATTTGTCGTTTTTTGAACGTCTTCCTTCGTCCTGCCTCGAACTGCATCGCAGAGTTGTTTTTTTCGTTTTTGAAACCATAAAAACTCATATTTATTTGTTCAGTCCAAGGGAGTGTTCCGAAGTTATTGAATACAAGTTGTGTCGGACGAGCTGCAATAATTTATTTCGATTTTATTCATGCGAGGGCCTTTGCCCAAGCGTTCCTTTTTGTCCTGATGCACCGGGAACGCGACGGGTTATGCTTCTACAATAGTTGAAAAAGACATCATTCGAAATTGCAGGGCTATTCAGTGAGGCGTTCATTGAGCGCTTTTTCAAGTGTGAAAGACATTTGTAACGTGCCCTTAAAGTAGAAAGTTATTCGGTGGAAATAGATCGACAGAAATCGATAAAAGAGGAATAACTCATTGACGAGGAGAGCTCTTATTTTTATGGCGTTAATAAAGTAATTTTTGAATCGACGAACAATTTTGGCGATTTTGTGTATTAACAAGTGTTTTTCAAATAAATTTTTTCTGAAACATATTAAATAAGTAAGTAAAGATATTTTATTATTCTGATAAAATATTATAAGACCATTTAACTCAGTGTGAGACAATCTGGACATATGGAAGCTATATTTAGTTATCATTCTTGCCAAACATTTCATTAAATATTTAATTTATTTCACTTCTGTTTGGTGTATGGTTACGGATACGACCCTAGATAACTAAACATTTGTTTAATAAGATCCCTGCCAGTTCTTGAATTGTTGATATTTTCGTTGCGCTTACACCAGCTCACTCACAAACTCATATTTAACATAACTAGTACAATGAATAATCCGATAAACACGGCTTTACATTAGTTATTTTTCCTGGATTTGCTTCAAATGTCGGCTTTACAGTTGAATATTAAAACATCCAATAAAAATAAATAAAGAGTTTTTAAAATTAGAAAAAGTCCATCAAATTGCAATGATTTTTGACAATCCCAACTTCAAGTTGGGAGTGAGTTGAGTGAATTGCAAAAATTATGGGATGGATAGTATTGAACGGTTTCGATACTATCGATAGTATGGACCGGTCTCGATACTAGGTATGTAGTTTGTCAGTGCAGTGCAATTTGATGCTATTTTCATAAAATTAGAAAAATTTGCTAGAAGTCACTATTTACAAACTTCAATTCAATACAAAATTTACTGCGCAATCTGGTCTGAATCAGTTTATTTAAAAAACACATTTATAGTAACACTGATTTAAGTTTAGTAATCTAGGATTTAAAGGGTTTATTAAGATTTTAAAATTGTCATTTCATGAAAGTTTTCGAAGATGTGAGCATGCAATTTAATAAAAATTCCATATATTTCGTTTGTATTAATTTTTAAAACTTTAAAATTACATTCAAAACTATAAAATGTGAGAAAGTAACACACAGTAATAAATAAGAAATAATTAAACACATTCACTTTTTTTACTCTGTACCTTAACACAACACGCATTTCTCTGAATAAAAATATAAATAATCGACGACGTTAGTAATAGTAAATTCAAATGTGAAGGTTGTAGTACAGTCGTAAGATGAACCGATTCGTGTTTTATTAAGACAGATCAAGAGTCGTCGTAATATTTGATAGTGCACTATCAAGTATTCCGATTTATTTAAATATGGCCATGACTAAAAAATGTTTTTCCTATATCCAAGCTTTAGTTTAACATGTTTAAAATTCAGGAATATAGTGAATCGATAGTTAATTTCTTGCAAATCTTGGATTGTAGGTTTCCACTGAAAGTTTCTTGATTCCTAAAGACCAAAAAAAACGTGCTCAGTCATTTCAGTGGAAGAAATTCAGGAAATTATGCAATTTCTTAGCCGAAATTAAAATTACAAGTGAGCTGATTCTCAGCATTTAGCCAAAGGTCGTTTGCCCTTTTGGCCGAAATCTTCCTATCAGGAGTGTCTGGGAGTAGTAAAGCACATTATCAAGGAACTCCATGGCAGACACTTGGAACTGACACGTTTAATACGACTAGTCGTTCTGGGGCTGCACTAATTGAGTCCTTTTATTCAGTTCATGTTCCCTTTTGGACCGAACCTACACCTCCTCGGTGTAACCGGAGCTGAAGAACCAGCTGCTGCTGGCTCGAACATAAGGCAGACCATCGCGGCCCCGTAAGAAGCCCTCTTTGCATTTATCTCAATTTCACATCCCACGCCTCCTGCTCCTCCGTGGGGCTCCAGGGGCTCCAGGGGCTCCAGGGGCTCCAGGGGCTCCAGAGGATGTGCTACCAACTAATTTAAGGAAGCTCAAACCATCCCCGATGTCGTGAACTGGCAGTAAACTACCGGCAGCCAGACAAGCGCCAGGCGGACTCCTGTATGCAAATGCCCTGGATCTGGATCTTCTGCGGGCAGTTAAACCCCGTGATGACCACCCGTAAAAGTGCATCTAATTACACGTCTTTTGGGTCAAGGATAAATCATGTAAGAGAGCCCTTTCAGCCTTAATTACTTGCTGACCTCGGCCTGGGATAGAATTTGTAAGATATCCGGATCTGGGTCCGACTCTCTTTCTCTCTTAGCGCGGATTCTTTTTTACGGAAATATAATCGATGTCAGGCAATAAAAAATGCCCGCTGGGAAAAAAGAATTTTTTTTTAAAAGGCAATATTCGCTATTAACGTGACCTGGTACTAAAGCATTGTTAAAGTTTTTGATAAATGGGGCACTCTGGCCGCAGGACCTAACTAGAATGTTCCATAGAAGGCAAAAGCCGTATCCTAGTTCTTGCCTCCGGGGGTAAGTAAATGCAGCTGACGGGGTTTAATTTATTGTTTTAAAAGAAAATGCAATTCCAGAATATGTGCCCAATTTTAACGTAAAAAAAATAAAAGCTTAAATCCTCATATCAACTGGCCCCTGCTTCCTGAAGCAGGTAAGCTAGTGCGCTATCAGCGTGATATATTGCGCAAGATTAAGACGCTTTAGAAGAATATAAATCTACGTGCGACCCGGCACCTGTGCCGCCCCGAAAAACAGTCATAATTATCAGCAGCGCTCCAGGTTGAGTCCATAATCGGACCTCCCACCGAGCCCGAGAATTTATTTCCCAGCATGTCGGGCCGCAGATGGATCGGACTATAAACGCGGAGTGAGCTGATTTAGAACGCCATCGCCGTCGCCGCTGCCGCGGTTCTGTGTTAGAGCCACGGTTGGGGCGCTCTTGATTCATGGAAGCCTTCCAGCGGTCTCCCAGCAGCCGCGCGGAGCACCTAATAATTGGCCGCGATATTCACTTCGCGGAAAGTGCAATAACTAAGATACAAAAGCTTTAAATTTTGCACCTCGTGGCCACCAGCGATTGTGCCGCTATTCAACGGCGCGCGAAACCAATCTCACTCATCCACTCGCGAATCTGATGGATTGGCCGGTCATAATTCGCGCCGTTTTTGCATAATGCCCCTGTCGAGCGGGAACCTGTGTCGGCACGAGATCTACACCGCCATTCAGGTGACACTCAGGCGACTCGGGAACCTTCCGCTCCCGAACCCCGTCAACCTCTGCCTGGTGCCTGGGGCCTGGTGCCCGGCGCGTTTGGTGGGAATTCTTCTTGCAGTCGCCTCTAGAATTCAATTTTAGTGCGAGCACGCTGTAAAATTTGCGATAAAATCTTAAAATTCCTTAGAACGCCGAGCAATGGCGACTTGCTTTGAAATTGGCAATGACTTTCAACTCTGGCAGCAGTTTGCCCGAGACGTGATCTGAAAGCCTAAATGGCAAAATTTTATACTATTTTTCGTCAAATTTGGAAAATTACCAGACCCGACGTGGTCTCATCGCTACTAGTCTTGTAGGAGAATGACACAGTCACAGATTTCAGTGGAACCTTTCCCACAGTCCACAAACCAAATAGGCACCGACGACTAGGTCGCCCTACGCTTTTGTCTAGAAGAACGACAATTCTGCACAAATTGACTATAAAACCCTATGACCCTGCTCAAATCAAAACAGCGCTGTTGGCGTTGTTTGGTGTCATTGAGTTGTATCTAAGGCACAATTTCATAATGCTAGTAAGTCTCCAGTAACAATTTGCAAATCGTTAAAACATTTTGAGATGAGAGCGCAAGGTGCTAACAGTCAGTAAAACAATTTCGGGTTCAATATTTTATTATCCACTCAAAAAAACGATAAACCTTATCGAAAAAGGAAAAATTAAACACAGTATGTGCCTATTTTAAATTCTTAAACGACTATTTTGGTAAAGGGCAAAATAATAAAAATTTGTATGTCGAATTAAATAAATTAAGGAGTTAAATGTTTAAAAGTTTCCTCATTAGTAGTTAAAATATTAAAATTGAAAATTAAAAATTAAATAAAAATTTGGGTAAAAAGACCGATTTTTTGGCAAAAATTTTGACTTATCTAATAATGTGTATAAGTCAACAAACAAATTTTTTTTAATGTTTTTCATCAATAATTTTTCAATCAAGTAGGTTCAACTAGAAAATAATACCATTTTCTAGAAGTTGTATAAATTTCAGTAAAATCGATTGATTAGTTTTCAAGATATTACACGCGTCGATTTTGAAAATGCTATTTCGAGAAACGAAAAATTAATAATAGCGATAGCGAAAAAATAATAACTTATCAATCATTATCATGCTCGGCTATAATTGGAGAAGGAATATGAATATCGCTTTAAAATGTTTCTAAGAATAGTCTACATTGGATTTGAAGAATTTTAAAGCAATAAACAAAAATCGATTTTTCAAACCAGTTACACATGTACTAGGTTTAATAATTTTGATATGAAAGTGAAATTTATAGATTTTAGAAGTGAATTAAAGCAGATCAACTGTTTATAGTTGGTTTGTTGGTTTATGGTTCAGAATAAAACCTTAATACAGTTTATGAATGTGACTTTGTGTGAATTTTCTGCAGTTTTACTTTTATGTCAATATTAGCGCTACAAATTGTTAATCCCCACCCATTTCTGTAGTTGCAGGACGATAAAAGTTAAAAAGGCTGAGGATAACAGCCCGTTACTGTCTGGAGCAAACAAATAAAAATTTACAGAAAACCAAAAAATAAATCATTTGAGTTATTACATATTTTTAATAGGTGCCTTCACTATACTGAACCAAAAAGTTGAAATGGATAGCATAAATGTTTTTATTGAATAAGAAAGTCTTGCTTGGGTCATATCTTTCGGACAGGACAACCCCAACTAAAGTGCAATTACAAATGAGTGTATAGTAAACAGAACCTCTCATTATATAGGCGTGAAATAAGGTTTTTACGTCTCGCATTTTGAGGTCACAATTTTTACGACTGTTCCTTAACCACGTAGTAAATAAGAAACTTGTGAATTCTTAATAACTTGCTTGAAATAAGGAAGAAAGCTCATAATTGTAATTTTTCCTTTTATCTAGTGTCCTTATCTATGTTTCGCAGAAGCCCATAAAACAAATAAACGTGCACATAACGAGCTCATCCAATGCTGCAGTAAAATTTAATATTCGAAAAATTATAGCTTGCAGCTACCATAACCTAACGCTTTGATGAGGTTGCACTTAAAATTATTTGATTGCACAACAGTTGTAAAAGGATGCATTTTCTCAAAGGTAAATTTCTCTTCTGAAAAGGGCGTAACTTTTGTGTAACAATGTTTTTATAGTTATAATAAATTGTTAATACTTTCACCCAAACTGAATGAAGCCCAAGATCGTAAAGAAAACATACCATCACCATTTGGGGCACATTTCCTAATCTAATTTGAAGTTTCACCTGGCTAATTAATGAGCTGCCTTTTTGGCTGAAACATCATCTGCCCTCATTAGCTTAGCCCTCTAGCTAATGCTAGTGCCTCAATTTGGCTAGTTTATAAACAAGAGCCTTTTTGAAGATTCAAAGTCAATAAATTGCCACTCCAAACAATATAACGAGGTAGAAGTTGTAAAGGAGCCATCGTAAAGCAAGTGCAAGACGCGTTTACGACGTTCGCCATCAAAACTATTGCCGTGATTGTCATTAAGCAGCCGTAAAATTTTTCTTGTCTAGAAGATCTCCTCAAAGACAAGTTGCTTTTGTTTTTTTACCCAAACACCTGAAAGTGATCTTCATACCTGAGGTTCCCGGCCAGGTAAATGAAAAGAAGAAAAAAACGTTGGAATCGCCGGTAGAGCCGGAGAGCGCTGCATTGCGATGCCATGCGAGCAGGTTCAGGTACGGAGCCCCGCTCTGGCTATTCGGCTCGATTGGGGCTCAGGCTAGGCACTCTCGACTGCAGGCACCACCAGGAGAGCCTCAGCCTGTGTTACCTGAACGAACTGGACACAGACGAGACGCGTGACGCAGTTGGGCAGGTCCACTATACAAGCGATATTCCTCGAGCAGGTTTTGATTTTCTCGGAGCTTAGGTTCGGTTAGTCGCCTACTCGTCTTTGGCCGGTTACATCCAGGTAGAAAAGATCGCGGTTTGGTTTAACGCGAAATTGACTTTAATCGAAAATCGAGAAAAAACAGGCTTCTTATAAGTCCTCAGCGAAGAGTTGCACTCAATGTAGCACCTCCGTGACTTGGACTCATCTTTGCGGATAAAGTGTAATTGAACCCTAGACAAGTGATTTGCGCAAATTGCATTCGCCGACGAGTTGCATCCTTTAAATCTCGCCGATTAGCCTGCGGTGCGGTCTTTTTTTTATAGTGCGTGCTGTGCAAGGGTGGCATATTTCATAAACCGATCGAGGAATCAGCGAAGACGTTCCAGCCGAAGGACGTGGAGATTTCTTGAGTCCGAAAGTGTGGTGTTCTTGCCCTAACAGGTTTAATAAAGTGAATTCCCTTCGAAGGAAGGCGTTTCGAGGTCCAAGGAAAATTTCGTCGGACGCGTAAATTTTGCCCGCCTTGGCTTGGTTGTGTTAAGATCGGATCGGATTTCGGCAGTATCACGTTTTAGCTGCATTAATTATTAAAACCATAGGGGAGTGGTGGTGTGAAGCAAATTTTTAAAGAATATTGTGCCAGTGGTGAGTGTCGTCGACTTATTAAATCAGCCCACAGGATGGACATTATCACCTGAAATTGATAGTCCAATACGAGCACTATGAGGAGGAGTGCTCACTGACGTGATTCACCTTAAAAGGTAAGGGTACTCTTGGTTGTGGTGTCTGCAGGACCTACATCGTATCTTTAGCTCTGTTCTTTGGTTAAGTTCTCCTTTTTGGGGCTGGACATTGATTGCTCAAGAAAGCGCGAATAATTTGTATTCCGCGAGCATATGGTTTCCACCGCTTGTTTTCTGAAGCGGCGACTTTATGAGACGACGTGATTCACTCGTTTTTCCCTTGATTTCTTTCCAAACCACAAAGAAAAGTGAGTGCGTTTAGTTGTTCCTAACGTTAGTGACCTTTGGTAATTATTCGTTTGATAATGCGACTAGCATTCACTTTAAAATCGAGATATTTCAAATTCCATAACGAATCTGAAAGAGCAAATGCCAATGACTTGCTTCATACTTAAGCTTTGATCGTAGATAGCCTAAATCAAACTAAAAAAAAATGTTTAATCTGCTTAACAACAACACCTATTTTTACTTATTATGTGTGAATTCGATAAAATTGAACCCAATTTAAACCTTCTACTTTGTACTACCTTTTAACAAAGGCAATAGTAGTCCAGTCAATTGGGGATTTAACCGTGCATTTTGGGTAGGATGCTATTTTATTTTTTTATTATGTGGAGGGGTTCAACAGGAGCTTAAGTTGGAGTTTTCGGGGTCGGCGGTCCACCCATTTGGCCGCCATCTTCGAAATAAAGGTGAACATGTTTTTTCAATATATCTCGAAAACTACCACTCCCACAAAAATGTTGTGCAGAGATCTTTCGTAGACAATTATATTATCTACAACTTTTCCTAATAACTTTTTTTTGTAACTTATACAATCAAAAAGTTATGAGCAAAAATTAATGAAATTTTTGGAGGTAACTTACTGTTTTCGTTAATAACTTTTTTTGGATTACTTTTTTAAGAAAATTACTCATGAGCTATTTTATAGAGCATTTTGCAACAAATAATTTGACCTAATAATTTTTTATATTTTGATTATTTTTGAGGGTTTTTTGGCGCTTCGAAGGGAGGAACCTCAAAGACAAGTAAAGTATCTGAATAGAAAAAATTCACTGTTGCTTCATTTCCATCGACATACCATTTATATAATTATATTCCATGTATTTTCATTAACTTAAAGATATATTTTCTATTAATAATACCATCTTGTTTTAAGTTAATAAATATTTTATTAGGTTAATTTTGGTCATTTAGAAGGCCCAGGTTGTGGGTCGATGTAACTTTCTTGGAAAGTCTCATTAGCTGAAACATCAGCTTCTTCGCGAGGCATTTTTTTTACGTACAATGGTAACATTGAAAGGCAGTCTGCTTCAATTCCTTCTTCATTTAGTAGCCGAGTAATTGCAACTATGTTTTCGCATGTTTCTCCACTGCAATGTTGGCAAATAGACGAACACTTCAAACCAGCTCTTCGAATTGACTTCTGGTGTAGAGTTATTCCTACAAGAGAATGTCGAGTTATCTACTCAGTCCGATCGGTGAACGATTTTTTATTGCAGTTTATGGTGGCGATAGTGGGGAACAATCCATAAATAATCTACGTTACAAAAAATTTTCGAAAGCTGTAATTAAAATAAAATTTAATTTATCTTCTCTTCCACCTACACAAGATGCAGCTCGTATGCACACCTTCAGAGCTTACCATCAAATACAAACTTGGTTAGGGCGGTATAAAGATCCTGAGTTGTGGGGTTGGAAAAAAATATCTAAAATGTTCATGCCAATACAGTGTACTCAAGCGCCTGCACCACAAGAGCTGCTAAAATTAATGTTTTGCAGATGCAAAACTAAGTGCGGTACAGCTTGTGGATTTTGAAAAGCTGGTTTGAAGTGTTCGTCTATTTGCCAACATTGCAGTGGAGGAACATGCGAAAACATAGTTGCAATTACTCAGCTACTAAATGAAGAAGGAATTGAAGAAGACTGCCTTTCAATGTTACCATTGTACGTAAACAAAATGCCTCGCGAAGAAGCTGATGTTTCAGCTAATGAGACTTTCCAAGAAAGTTACATCGACCCACAACCTGGGCCTTCTAAAAGACCAAAATTAACCTAATAAAATATTTATTAACTTAAAACAAGATGGTATTATTAATAGAAAATATATCTTTAAGTTAATGAAAATACATGGAATATAATTATATAAATGGTATGTCGATGGAAATGAAGCAACAGTGAATTTTTTCTATTCAGATACTTTACTTGTCTTTGAGGTTCCTCCCTTCGAAGCGCCAACAAACCCTCAAAAATAATCAAATTATAAAAAGTTATTAGGTCAAATTATTTGTTGCAAAATGCTCTATAAAATAGCTCATGAGTAATTTTCTTAAAAAAGTAATCCAAAAAAAGTTATTAACGAAAACAGTAAGTTACCTCCAAAAATTTCATTAATTTTTGCTCATAACTTTTTGATTGTATAAGTTACAAAAAAAGTTATTAGGAAAAGTTGTAGATAATATAATTGTCTACGAAAGATCTCTGCACAACATTTTTGTGGGAGTGGTAGTTTTCGAGATATATTAAAAAAACATGTTCACCCTTATTTCGAAGATGGCGGCCAAATGGGTGGACCGCCGACCCCGAAAACTCCAACTTAAGCTCCTGTTGGACCCCCCCACATAATAAAAAAATAAAATAGCATCCTACCCAAAATGCACGGTTGACCTTTTTTTTACGCCGGATTTACTGGACTATAGGTATTATTTTAAAAAGGTATTTACGTTTGGCATATTCATAATTCGAATAACGTTATTAGCTAATAATTCGATTATGGCATGGTTTATTCTTCTTTAGATTACTTTATGCCATCAATTCGGCGGTCGATTACCTTTGAATGGTTTTTTCTCGCGCAGGACAGACTGGTTTAAGTGCGTTTTGCAATTGCCAGAGTAATTTTAAACGTACAATAATTTATGAAGGATGATAATTAATAATAACAATATAGTCCATTTTTGAAATGTAATGAATTCTGATGATAATTCTTTAATAATAGTTGTTTAGGAACAAATACTTAAAATAAAAAAGTTATAAAAACTGAGATAACTTCAACACTTGAGGAATATGATAAAGGATTTTCGAAAACAACTTTTTATTACGTTTAGCATTTTCTTAAAATATGGTTACTGGTGTATACATACATATAATTAATTTGATAATGTCTTGCTTAAATTATATCAATACAACAAAAAACAACATGTCAAGATTTAGTATGACTATTTATTTCTTTGATGTTTTTTGAATTGGAGTTATTAATTAATATGAATGGAAGTTGACAGGTGACGAAATATTTATAGATGGGCATGAGTTAAGTTACATTGGGCATTATAATAAATTAATTTTTTTTATTAAAAACCCATCACTTGCGAAATTTTATTCTGAGTGAATTTCACAAATTTTTATTAAATTAATGCTTACTGTCGAAACGCCTAAAAATTTAAATAAGATTCACATTTTTATCAATGTTTGAAAAGTTTGCAAAAGTGTACACAAAATAGTATTATAAAATCATACGAAATCGATGTAAATTGTAGATTAAATCATTCAGTTATTTTTTCATATCAGTTACGTTTTAAATTGGAAGCAAAAAGTTAATTTAACAAGTGAAGTTGTATAGGTATTTTACTTAAAAAGGTACAATAGTATTTCTTCATTCAAATTTATGAAATTATTGAGGTGTAAAGAAATTTACATATTTGAGTTTATGCAAGGCAGCGGTTTATATTAAGTAGTATCTTCTACAAATTCACAATGTCACAGAAAATCTGTGATATTATACCTATGCACCTGATGCGTGTATAACTTTAACAATGTTTATATGAATTTAAAATAAATTTAAAATTTATTTAAATTAGCTTAAAAGGATGATTTTCTTGAAATCTAGTGTAAATGATAAAATTTATATCGTATACATATTTACATTTTTTCGACGTAATTTGGTGTAAAATGACACAACATTTATAAAATTGATTGAATAATGAATATTATATGTACTGAAAGTCTGAAAACTATGCTCCTCAGATCACTCTAATTTTACACTCAGTTTTTAGAGTGTATTTCTCTGCAAAATTTTGTCCTATCATTTTTCTAAATGATGGAGTTGCGACTGCGGAACCCTAAAAAGAAAAATAATTCAGTAAATTGCCTATCAATCTCTGGTGTGAATTGTTATCTTTTGTGGACAGCAGAACACGAAGCAGCTGTGTCTCTATGAGGACTTATCAAATCACAGGGAGTTTTCACTTAGCGCAACAAAAGTTATGAGCCAGCCAGTCTAGGTCTAGTTAATTAATCAGATCGCGGAGGTGGCCGTCGGGCATGTCACCGAAAAAAATATCGTGACGCTAGCTCTCATTGGGACTGACAAAAACAACTTCAAGTGACACAATTTCAGTGATAAACGACAATAAAGCGGCGATTCATCCCCGAGCCGCGGGAGCGCGGGGGCCCCACTGACGGCGGCCACCAACTATTTATCCACCGGCCAGTCCGTCCGGCAGTCTGCGTCGACATGCATTTTCCATTAGCCGCGTTCGGGGGAACACGGCCGAGAACAAAAATTGTGATAAAAATTTATGACAATCGCTTTTGGGGCTGATCAACATGGCCCTGCTGCGATTTATATCGCGCCGCGGCCCGCTGTCAGCGAAATTATTGGCGGCCACACCCGCCCCCGTCGCGGATGATCCAGTTCCGATGGGAGTCCTGTCGCTGGAGTGTCCCCGCCCGGGAATTGATTACGGTGGCGGAAGATTCCCCAGAAAAAATACCGCCGGCCGGGCGGACTCATAAGCGTCTAAATAATGCGCGGCGCTGGTATTTTTATAGGCCTGCACCCGATGTCTTTACGGCATTCTAATTAATTTTTTCTCATCTCTGCAAGGGGCATAAATTATGCACGCTGACCGGCCGGACACGGCGACATGTGTACGTAGGCCCATGAATCTTGCTGGGAAAAATCACTGTTGACGCGCTTAATGGCGAAATAATGCAAATTGACAGTGAGCCGGCGCGTTGGACTGCGTCCCGAGGATGGCCAGGGAAATATCATTTCTTGGATTTTTGTGGAGCTCAAAAGTGGCCAGGCGCAATAAACGAAATCGAAGCGGACAACTTGATGGTCCTGTCGCCGTAAGTTGCGCTGCCTCGGCGAGTAACTGGGAAAAATTCATTTGAATAAATTGCGGTCTGCAAGCTCGCGACCAGAGTCCGTTGGCCTGGGAGTTTTTATTGACCGCGCGTTTGGTCTAGTTTGCATGATAATGGGAACGGCTCGAATCAAAGCTTCGCATTCTTGGCCCTAATTGAGCCGGGCGGGCTGCTCCTCCCGAAGACAAGCACGCGCTTACCTCTTAAGTCATTTTCAAAAATTCCCGCTTTTCACTTTAGGAGTTCAAGCCGGGAGAAAAATATTCAATCTTTTAATATTCAATGTTCTAAAAGCAATTTGGTAAAAAAGCTGACCATGTTCTCACCCATTTTAAATATAAAATTCTAACAATTGAAATAATTTTAACATTAGTCTTTTGATCTATAAATATGGTACAGCAGGGCATCGATAGTCCGAACCCAAATTAATCCGAACACAAATATAGAAAAGTCAACTGCAGATAGAAAAAAACACTTTATTAAAACTACTATTAAAACTAGGTATGGTTAGTTAGGTTATTTCAAGAATTTTTCGTTTTGATATTGACCTAACATGACTTCTAATAACATTCACCAGGAAACTCTACTAACTATAATAGTATTTTTAAAGTAGCAAGTCTTCTGGTTAAATTAAATAATAGTAGGTAGTCTTCTAGTTAAATTAAAAATGGAAAGTGTTAAATTGGTACTGTTAAAAACAACTTTAACATCTTCAAATTAAACAGAAATCAAGAAACTAAACAATTAACACAGTTACTTATATTATAACATTTAAAAGGAAAGTCTTTTTCACTTTTTTCAATCTTGAAAATTTAACTTTAAATGTATTAACATGTTTCATGTAAGAAAAACAATAAAACCATAACTACTTATCTAATCAAATAAACAAAAGGATTCATTCAAATTCCGACTTATCTTTTTTGTTTGGACTTTTGATTCACAACATTTATTAAAAAGTTGTGATCCTTTTAAATCATAGTATCTTCCTCTAACTCAAGGTTCACTTACCCTAAAATTTTTCCTGCCGGAGATATTTTTTGCCGCTCTTTGACTGTATATTCAAATTAGACAACAATTTTCATTGCCGCCTTCCAGAACGATGCTACGATACAGTAGCCAAAATCCGTATCCCATTTTCTTTGTTACTCCTGCCTTGCTAAATTTTCTAATGTAATAGATGAAAATTATACCAGAGTTTTATCTCAAAAATGGATATTTCGGAAAGCTTACATTTTGAGTTTTAATACCGTCCGCTGGGGCGAGTAATTGTGATGAAAATATTCGAGGATTTCACCTATAAGCTGGCCAAAAATAAAACCAATTTTAAGCTTCACAAAATCAACAAAGGAAATATTCTTTAACCTTTAAATTGGGCAAATATTCTTAAAGAATGTGTAAAATGATGAGAAACATTTATTCGAATAATTAAAACGTCCAATTAATTTGTTACTAAGCCCCTTTTTATAGCCATCCTGTTTAAAACTTGTGCAACCGGTACAGTAATCACTCTTTTGGTAATTCCCTTCTTATTCCCTTGAAAAGTTTCTGCTTAAAACCCTACCCTGCTCCTTTAAAGCGATTCTAAGGCGTTCCTTTTTAAAGTCTTGAAACGACTCCTTGAGCATCCATTCTTTACCTCATAATGCTAATACATTACACAAAAGGGAGTCATTAATATTGAAAAGAGCCAGCGTCATGCTGGAAAATTTTGCATTAATTAAAAATGCGGAAAGTCATGGCGCCATGAAGCGGAGTGAAAATATCTGCTGTTTGAGCGGCTATCGACAGGTGCGGTGAGAGTTGAATAATTAATAGGTTTGCTGTCAAGGCGTCACCTTTCAGGAAACAATGCCATCAGGCAAAATGCGAACTATATCCAATGGATGTTCGAGATTATGGTAGAACTGAAGTTTGTCCATCTAGTCACAGTGAACACGAAACATAATACATACGCTTTATTGTAGTCCTGGTTGGCTCTGATCATAAATTTGTTACGAAAGATTTTATAAATACAAAGTTTAACCTGGAACTATAATATGTATGTATGTTCAATAACCGATAACCAAACAAAAAATGTTGACCAATGATGAGGTAAGAGAAAAGGACAATTACAAATGCTGGCTCTATTAATTAAATTTGTTGATGCTTTGGATATTTGCTCTCATGATTTGTTTCCTGGTAAATAATGGCATGTTTTGCCAATAACTCTAACTAGCTCTGTAAATAGTGACAAATATAATATACCACAACTCGCACACAAAATAAACTTCTTTGAATTTCAGACTGATTAGTCACCAGATCAAAATATTTATGGATATTATAGAGAGACAGTATAGATGTGCGGTGCAAATTTACATTTTTTAGTTTTAACATTTGATATATGTAGGTATTTGGATTTCTTAGAAATTAACAAAAAAAAAAAAAATTATTTAATATGCAAATGTATTTTTTTTTTATATGAAATACGCTTTGTGTTCTTTAGATACTCCAAAATTATTGAAATTAATTTAGTCTGCCACTGTTCAAAAATAATATTTTACATATTATACTAATACTACATATATACGACTTTATACGAGTCCTGATGTTTAGCTTAAGGCAATAGCTATATTTAAATAAATAATATGAAATGTTTTGTTCACAAGAAGAAGACATTTATATCTGAACTTAACAGTAGTTATAAAATCTTGTTAGAATCTTTCAATTTTATCCATTATCTCAGCTTCCGCAACAAATTTTTATTTTTAATCAAAAGCAGCTACATATTTGCGAAAAAAAATATATCTTCGAACTAATCGATGACTTTAGTTTGCTTTGCTTCAAAATTGTGGTACTTACATTCTATGACTACATATAGTAGATAAAACTTTTTAACCAAGTCATTTACTGTCAGTATACAATATAATATCTAAAATGATGTTGAAATGATATTCGAAAACCAATTGGTGCACGGCCTAAATACGTGAAATTTTTAAAATAGAGGCAAGTAATCATTTTTAATAAAATTTTATGTCGTTTAAAAAATTTAAAGTAGTGAAATCAACTAAAATAGTTGAGAAACTAACTAATTTTGTAAATGTTTTTCTCACTGTTTTAGATCTATCAACTAATTTAATTAATTGGCTGAAAAAATAGTTAATTTTGCTGCTCTTTTTCTTTCAGGGTATTATTAGTGAAATTACGTTGTCATACATAGATTTTAAGTTAAACATGATTTGAAAAATAATTCTTTACAAAAATTTTTCCAATCCCTGGTCTTATTATCTCAGGAAAGAATAAAATCGAATTCATAGAGAAAATATATTCAAATTTAATCGGTATCCAAGGATTTAAATTGAGCAATTTACCCTCTCTTGCAATATTCAGTCAGTAACCTCTGTCTATGAATAGTAGAAGTGGCCTTAGAGGGCATTCGATGCCCTTGGGAGCCACACTAAAAATAACATAATCGATTTTTTCGAAAACAAAATTTCTTTTCCTTCAGAATGGGTTATCTGGTCTGTTTTGAATTCTCCTGAAAAGCATTAGCATTAAAAAACCTGAGAAAAAGGGCAAGTGGAAAAAATAACCCTTTTTTTAATATTACACATTACATTAAGCCAAAAACAATGGAAACTGTCGAACTTCGATAATAGAAGGCATCTGGGAGGAAAGGAAGGAATCTCAGCGTGAGCTCAGCTCGGTTCTATCAAACTAAGCCGAGCGCAAGCTGCCAAAACAAAAGCCAATCTCAGCGGGGTAAATTAGGGCCGAAACCTTAAGACGTTTGTCCTCTTAATTAAGCCGTAAGAATTTCCCATAGCTCCCCATTGGGGCGCGCTGCGACTGAGGGAGCCGGTGGCATTTCATTTCGCGTCCATCGGGTCGGGCTGCCCGGGCCGCTAAACGGCGCTCTCCAATTATCTCCAATTATCGCGTTTAACTGCAGCGGCTTTTTGCACGGGGGGGCAAGTTAATGCCCGATCAGCCGTACGAGGCCTAAATGGGCCCCAACGAATGCGCAAACAAAAGAATTTTTAATTTTGGCTTCGTTAGTCACGCGAGATTCCCGGACACACTTGCCGGCACTGTCTTAAGGTGGCCGGTCAAAAAGAAGAAAAAAAAATATCCGCGGAAGGGAAAATGTTGCCGGCTGCTCGTTTCATACGACGCGCACCTTGAGCCCTTCAACTTTCGCCGGGCTCGGGGTGTTGCGTGCGGAACCTCCACTAAAATTCCTTCGGGAACCCGCCAGCTCTAACGACCCTAACGTGACAACGGCCGAGCTGCGCCAAGATTAATTTTTGTACAGTTCCAGTGCAATTTAATGACCCCGGAGGGTCAGCGATAGAATCTTAATTAACATATAATTACGACAAGATATAATTAGGGCCCTCTGATGGGCAATCGCCCAGACTGCCTGCAATTTGTTGCACTTACGTGGCGAGGTGGCGGCCCGGGGCCTCGTTGCGACGAAGGGCGCACTCAAATTGTTTCTTAATCGCCTGTTCACAAACTTATTTAAGAAGGAATGTCGCTGGAGTGACCGGCGGCGGCGTAGCGTCGTTTTCAGGGCAGTGGACCAACTTCACAATTAGCCATTTTCGAGATTTTCTGTTTTACGCCCCGGGAATTGTTGGAACTAGGTGATCCAAACCCGATTAAAAAGTAAAAAACATTCAATAAAAACGCTTACCTGCGTTTTCGATGTTTTTCTGCGGTATGCAAACACTAGGTAACTAAATGAAAAAAACAATATGCAAAAAAAAACTTTTTTTAAAACAAGCTTTTGATGCTCCATGTCATCATAATATTGCATTGTCACGCGATATACATATGCATGCAAAATTTCAGCTCAATCGGAAACCGGGAAGTGAGACAAATTTAAGTTGCAAGATTTCATTACAGACACGGGGACAGGTGAAACTAAATAAAAGCTTGTAAAAAAGAAACAATTTCCTGATATAACTCTGGCCCTGGAGACTAAGGGCTAATTTTTCAATTGTCGGATAAATTTATTGGTGAAATAAGATTGTCTCAAAATAATCAACTTGGCAATAATTTAAAATACATACATAATTATCAGATGGATAAACTTATCGAGTCTTTAATGCCGCAGATAAGACTACTATTTATAAGTTATAATTTTGACAAATAGAGCGAAAAATATGTTTTCCTCATAACCAAGTTGATTTTTGTCTATAAGGAATAAAGTTATCAGTCTATTGAAAAATCGGCCCTAAGTCATGTCAGCATAAATATATGTAATGTGTTTAATCTTCTTTTGACCTTCTTTAAAGGGAACCGCTTACATTGAGAAACAATTAAAACGCACTTGTACATATAAATAAAAATTCGATAAAAATACGGATGTTCTGCTATTGCATAGAAATAGGAAAAGCTTAAAAACCTCTACCAAAATTCGATTAAATTAAATTTTTCCTTAAACGAATTTTGTTCATACAATAAATATGGGATGAGTATTAACTCGCCATATTCTAAATATATTTTCTTTAATTATCGGCAATTTGGGATTGGGACGGTGGTATACCCACAAGAGATTTTAGGTTTTGCCCCAATTGGATTGAGATCCGGGGAATTGCTTGGCCAAGGTAGAAGGGGGATATTTTTTGCAGAACTGAATGTTTTGAACGATTTAGCCGTGTGGCAAGAAGCCCCATCTTGCATAAAGACAAAAGGGTCAGTGCTCATTCTGCTTGAGCCGCTAAAAGGAAAACAATTTGCAAAGCGTTCCAATTGCTTGTCCACCCACTGTATATGTAAAGGTACCTACATTACATGTACATATATACATACATACCTATATGTAAAGAAACCAGAAAAAGGCTATTTAAAAAAAATTGTTTTAAATGTAGTTAAAAATAATGGAAAATTATTATTTATTACATATTATTAAATAAAAAGTGTACACAACGTTTTGAGAATTTCAGTTGTATGTCAGGGCTCTTTGGATCTGAATGTTGCTTAAACAGAGCATCACTTGAACCAAGAGGAACCAACGACTTGGGCATTTTCCAGCATTTTCACACGGTTCGATTGGAGGAAAAGTGAAGATCGGTCGGTGTGACCGTCAGAATGAGCGGTGTCATCTTCAATCCTGATTTTTTTCACTTTGGTGCGACCGGCCGATGGTCGAGAATCGTTAGACCGTGATAGAACCGCGCTGTGGTGATTCATCACCCGCGATCGCTCTTTTGGGAGGGCCGCTCGACCGCTGGCCGCGGCGGACCGCTCATACCTGTCATCTCGGTAAACACAGTTATTGACGTTATCGATCCGAACGCGCGAGATTTCCGCCAGTCATGACCGGTGGGTGATTGAATTTATCGATTGCCGTGGAATTTTGAATCGGCCGCCGCCGCATGAAAGCGGTGCGAGCCGATCAGCGGCCCGGGATCTCGAAATCTCAGTCACGGCCCGGAAGGTTTCTGCGCTGGGATCGCTGCGGACGGCACGTCGATGGCCTTTTGCTTTATTTCGGCTTTCTTGAAGCGTTTCCTTCGGAGCAGCTGCTCCATTTGGAAAAGTGCCTTTGACTTTCATCCGCTCCATTTCGACGGGTCCGTCATTGTTTTTCTATCCGAGGAGCCTCCATCGCATGCGAACTCGAATATTGAATCTGGCGACCTCTGGCGGTTGGCTTCAGTTGATGTCTCCAACGAGCACCTATAAAATTTCAAATATCCAAACCTCCAAGCCGCCGACTGGAGTCGATGCTTCTTTGGCCGGCGGCGAAACGAGCGTGCAGCGTGTTTTCTACGCAGTAAATTTTATCGCTCGTGAGCAACATGAAATCGTCACGGTTCGAGATTTGTTTCCTGAAACGTGTCTACAGCCAGCATCACCGGGCACCTTTGGACCGAACGAATTGACAGTACCCTCGGAACCCATTTGTCATAGCCTCTAGGAATCCCAGCCTAAGGGCATCCAAATGTGCTCAGGGCACGTTTTCTATTTCTTTATTTGGCTCTTGTATTTCTCTGGAAAATTTGTGTCTTTTTAATTTTTACCATTCTTCATGTGAGATGAAAAGTATGCAATATGCATGTAAAATGATTTTCTGGAATTCGAATTATTTTTTGAAAATCATAACAAAAACAAGTGTGATGATATATGTATGTAATTTTTAAATGGACTGCCCTTCTTCCGTCAGCTATTGATCAAACATTCTCAACCGACAGGGAATTTTATTGCAATCAAAAAGGTATGCATTTATTTATGTACATACATATATTTAAGATATATTTTACTCTTGATCAAACTTTTAATTTTTAACAAAGAGCTCTTTTGAAACACTAGCAAAATTTATTGTTGCGGAATAGTATATCTCTCTGAAACTTCTTAAAAGGATAATTTTAAAAGTGCGAAGCCATAGTTTGCATCAAAATTTCTGTCTTATACAAGACTGGAATTATTTTTACCGAGTCATTCACATCAAAATATGTATGAACGGAATCAGTTTTGATCTGAATTAAATTTTTCTTAGATTTTGACTCTGATCAATTTTAGAGAGGAAATACTGATGTGATCAGAGTTGAATTCAATAGTATTAAAATTGAAAAGTGAAATGAAAAATATGAAAAAAGAACATATCGAAATTACTTGTATTCCGGTAGAACATTTATTTAAATTCTTGTACTTTTACTTTTACTTCTATAGACCTTAAATCTAAGTTTTTTATAATAAAACATTAATATTCTTTAAAATAAATCAGCAAAATGTTAAAGAAACTGCTTAAAAAACGGAGCAAATGTTTTTATTTAAAATACTATTAGCTGTGTTTATGCGCGCTTTACATCAAGAACTGAATCAAATATATTTTTTTCAGTTTACGGCTTGAAAATTAGGTGGCAAAAAATTATTGCAATTTCATGAACTTTTTGCAAATTTGAAAATCTTTGCTAAATAATAGTTAAAAAAATTTAATTCAATTCGAAATTCCAGATACAGATCAGATCATCAAAAGGAAAAAAAACAGCTTAATGTTTAATACACATTAAAAATATAATAAACTAATCACGTTTTAAAAGCATTCAGTATCATATAAGCACATGATTTTCTACACATCAAATAAATCATTCTTTAAATCTTATTAATGTTCTACAATATTTAGAACACAGGTCAGCACCAAATTTTTTCTGAAAGAATTTGCAGATCAGTTCTATAGGATTTTTTGCGTAAATTAAGAATTCGTAAATGCAAATGCCCATTTTCAAGCAAAGTAGGATCTAAAAGTACAAAAGACCATATTTTGACATTTTATGAAAAATAATGGACTGTGCCTGGAGCCTGTTCAAATGTAAGCTGATATCTTAAGCTACTATTTAAAACTACAAACGACCTTTAAACAATTCGAAATGATTCATGAGTTTAACTTTTTTACATGTAGCCAACTATGGTACTTCATATATCTAGGTATAATAAATTACAAATAAAGGGCATAGCAAGCGCACACTCATGAAAAATTTTTTCGACAAGATGTTTAGAAAGGACTACTGAGATAAATGGGATTCGATTCTCTTAGATTAGGATTTAAGCTCTCATTTAAGCCAAGTTACAAAATTGTATGACGATCCTTCATTTTGTAATGATGATGAAAAATTGTCAAAATACGATCTTTAAAATCTGTATTACTCCTACCAAAACTACAAAAGCAAACTTTAAGTAGGTTGTTGGGTAATTTTTGATTATTTTGAGACATCACGAGATAAACCGAGACCCAAGAAGAAAAAATTTTTTTGTTGACCGGTTTTTTACACTTTTTTTTATCAAAAAGCAAATAAGACATTCAAGCTCAGGTACATATTTTTAATGTATTATACATACATGAAATTTCTACCGAGAAAATTTCGGAACTAGATTTTAAGCTTCAATTAGAATATGTCTGTTTGTTATTTTTTCTAGTATTCCAGAAATGCCATCGTGTCAATTTCAAATTTGTTGTCAAAAATTTCGAAATTCAAAAAATCATTGTTTAGTCCTTCTTTAAACTCCAAGCTTCTGTAAGTTATTAAGTTGAATATTGTCGTTGGCAACAAACAGTCCTCTTTTTACCGGGCGAAACTTCTTATCTTGGATACTTTGTTATCTTGACCTTAAAGCTTTAACCTTTAATAACAAAAACGAAAAATTTAAGAAGATTCGTAAATATGAAAATACTTCCAAGAAATCTGTTTCGTTTTATGGAAATAACATGTTTACATATATAGCTGAAATTTCCGAGAATATAATGGATTTGGAAAGTTTTGATATACACGAAAGTTTTGCAATTGGCTGTTGTTTGTACAGTACATATACCTCATTTTTACTGCCTTTTCTTATGAATTGAAGTGACAAAAGAATTTCTTTTTCGTGGAAAAATTGGAAAGTCGTATTTTTAGAAAGGAAGTCAAAGGCGTCAAGCGTACATTCGAGAAGGAATAAGTTTAGTACCATTGAGGGGGATGTTGCCACCAGAGTATCTTCGAGTTCGTCAATGGAGAAGCACTTGAAAATTCTGAATGCGATACATTTTCAATATTCAAACAAGCAGCCCAATCTGAATCGATATAAAGATTACATTTCTCACTGCACATGTCCTTGATCGTCCCAAACAATGGCACCTTGCTGAAATGATGCCAAATCAATAGACGATTTTCAGTAGCGCCTCAGGAGCAATTGAACTGATGGTCGGGTAGTGTCCTCTTGAAAACGTTGCGGCGGTGCACGGCGGCAAGTGGTAAACTACCGAGCGTCGCGTTGCAGTGGAATTGTGCACCAAAACTATTTGCGTTCCACAACCTTCCGTGGATGCATCGCCTCGCGAATGCACACGAACCTGTCGCGTCCGTTCTCGCGGGGCGGGCAGGTGAGCGGCGCGACGTGGCGGCCAGAAGATAGCATCCGTTTTGCATTGTCTCGGCGTACATTCCGCCGGCCAATCGATTCCTGAAGCGAACATTTAAATTATCGCCATAACACGGGGCAAGGGCAATTTGAGTGCAAAGTTTCGATGATCGCTCCACTGGAGGAATTGGGGCTGTTTGGGGAGCGCGCGAACGTGCAGTTGGATCGTTTGCATTCAGCCATCACATCCCATGCGAGAATTTATGTCTCACCTGTTTTTTGTCAAAATACCTTCATTCGATTAGTCTGTCCCCTGCCCGGAATCTTACTTCGGCTACAAAAGGGTTCTATACATAAAAATAAGCGATTTTCACAAGAAACCGTGAAAACCGAGAAAACGAAGCTGCGAAGATGCAAACGAAATGAGCTGACAATTTACTTCGCGTACCTGGCGACAATGCGTTTTGCATTTGCGCGCAAATTTTATACCTAAAACGAAAATGGAAACGATCGTCACGGTATCCAAGGTGTGCCGACACGGCAAAATTGAAGGCCGCGATAAATGTAATTGAAAGCGCGAAGATCCCTGGTCATTGTCTCAAACGGTCACATGATTCCTCAGAATCCCTGGTCAAGACGCAAAGTCCAGCGCAACGCCGCGCCGCTTTAGTGTTGCAGGTAGACGCGTTTTTTGGCCAACCAACTGATTGCCGACGATTTGCTGGAATTTTTCCTCGCACAAATTGAAGTAGGTGCAGGCCAGGATCGATGAGTTCAAAAGAAGACGATTTATGGTTTATGGCTTTCTCCCCAGGACGAAAGACGACGGGAGTGGTCCACACGACGGGAAGGCAATTTGTCGGAATCTTTTGAGGTTCCTGCCAGAATCTACACTACACTCTCGTGAGTGGTGCCCTTTTCTTGGGAAATTTCAAGGGACAGATATGAGCCCTTTACGAGGGTTTTGCGAACAAAAAGACAGGACAATGGGTGGGTCTTTGGAATCTGTAATAAGACAATTATTGGTCGTAAAAGGGTGGGTCAAATCATCCGCAAATGTTTGACTCTTCGGTTTTTTAGTGAACTGGATTTGGGTATAGTCCGACAGAGTTCAAAAGTCCATTTGCACAAATCGATAAACACACCTCCAAAAGAATGTGGGCGAAATTAAAATAATCAACAAGTTAAAGGACTCGTTACTCACATCAGTTATAATTACCTACCCTTTTTCTATTAAATTATAATTTTTTTCTAAACGGCTTAAGCCAACCAACTCCTTGAGTTAAAAATAAATAAATACTGCTAAATAACATCTATTTCTATTAGACAGCTAAATATTCTCACTAAATCTCAAGCGAAATTTGGATGTTTTCTAGATTAAATCCAATAATAACTTTTAGTACAAATTTTTGTATTGAAAAATATTCAACAATAGCCGAAATAAAACCAATCTTCAGCAACAAATTTTTTCATCATCACAGTCCAAGCTTAATTACCGCAATTTGTGTGTAAATATTTGGTTTTTTAAGCACAACAATTATAGTAATAACTTAGTTCGCACGACAAGCTGTGCACGAAATTAGAAACACCACTATTTTGGAATAAATTTGTAATTGCATTAACAAACTCCTTGGATTTCTATTAATGAGCTTCAAAGTTGAGCCTTATTTTCGACCTTCCAACAAAACAGTTTGGGATTGAAATATGCGTAAAGATTTTTAATGATGCAGAATATCTTTGTTTACATTTTGGCAGTATTTTCCCCGAAATTCTAATGTAATACAAAGAAAACATCTTATGAATATCATATATCATGTGTACCTATTACACATAATTATGTTTTAAAATCTGTGCAGAATTAAATGGTTGATTTACGTACTCTTATCAATTTTTTGTGTTGAATTGAGTTTCGATTAATGTTTCTTAATCCATACTCTAAAAATTTTATTTTAGGCTTTGCCTCATTAGTTTTTACTATCAAAATAATAACAATTCTACGAATTGAAGAAATTTAATATGCCGCTTTTTTAGAACAATTTAACTCACAGCAAGGCTTGAGCTAATAAATGGAAATAAATGGAAAAATCGATGTTACCAGATAAAAGTTAATTCAAATAAAATAAATGAGTGGATGATGACTTCATGAGTGTGCGGGATGCAGCAATCGATTTTCATTCGACGAAATCTTCTTAATAAACCGCTAAAAGGCTTTTCTCTTGTCTCTGTTCTGGGTAAAAACATAAGTCCTTAATATAGCAACAGTGTTAGTATATGCTTTAAATATATATGTATTTACATATAATAAGCCTTTTTGATAATATTATGCTTTTAAGCAAATTGATAGACATTTCAAAATAAAATTTGTTGAATTATGGAGTGAATATTACAGAAAATCAATTCGTTTTATATTATTAAATTCATTTCAGTTTAACGCAATTAAGGGCATTTAGCAAAATTTCAGTTTTTCTCCTAATGGAACATCGTGATCTTGAATTATGTATGTATTCGAAGGTTGCATAAATTTCGTAAACCTCCATTAAAAATGATCATATTGCAAATATAGAAGAATTAGTTTTGAGATTTATTTAAATTGAGAAAAATTTAATACGTATGTTTTGCAGAGAAATAATTTTAAATTCAGATATGTATTTAGAGATCGTACCACGTACAAAAAATTCAAAATGAATAAACAGCCAGTTTCGTTTACAAAGTTTTAATATGTTATTCGTACCTTCCATGGGAAATGTCGACTAATAGCTCCTGCGAGATCACATTTAACTCATTTAATATTAAATAAAAAAGTGAATTATAAAGGTAATTTAAACAGTCGTGAAAAACTTCGTACTTTTAAAACTTCCGCTTTGAAGTTGTTCCCCTTTTACAAGGTAAAGCCACCTCCCGCCGTTTTCATTTCTGCATATAAATTTCCTCATCTCGGAGCACTAAAAAAGATTTTCTGCTCGCTGTACCTATGTAAAACAAATCCCAGTAATCCTCCGAGTCTTCCAGCTCTGGATAAATTTTTCGCATTAGCCTGTTCTAGAAGCTCTAAGGCAGCAAATGTTGCAATTGAAATCAGCTCCAAAGCTGAAATGCGAGCCACAACAAACCTCTTATTGTTGTAGGATTAGCTCGAGTGTAAAATGAGTAACCGAATTTTAATTAAAAAGAATCTCTGGAAGGAAAATTTAGATCTCCGCGTAACGCCTCATATCATAATTTCAATTTGGTATGCCGCGTCGCTGCGTCCGCGAAACCCACCACATCCAACCGTCGTTTCCAAATAATCGCAGGTAATAAATCAAAATTTCGTCTGCAATCAGTTATTAGGCTGCCAGTAAACAATCATTAGTTACACACGGTGAGTAATTAAAAACAGGCTGACAGCCCTGGCCATTGTTTCAGGTTTCGGACTTTTCCTGGCGCGCACAGTCACAGAAATTCCAATTCCACAAATAGTTAGATGCTGGTATTTGGGGCCGTTTCCTTTAATTTTTTATCGAGTCGCCATGATATCGCAACTTGCAGGCGGGCAGGTCTCATCGGGCCTACCGGGGGCCACCTGCAAATGGCCGGCCAGCAGATCCATCCGCTGCCCAGGTCCATTATCCATCTGAAATTTATACAGAAATGTCGGAAAAGATATCTGATTCCATCATCCATCATCATCATCATCATCAAAGTGCTCATCATCGTCTGCTGGGAGTCGGTTTCTGATTTTTGGGGCCACTGATGGGGCATCACTGAAAATCAACCATTCGTGCAAGATTCCATTTTCAATTTAGCCATTTGTTTGGAGTATGAAAACAAGGCCTCCGCCAGTGCCCATTAGGAGCGGCAGGCACGCTCGCATTTCAATAATTATGAGATATCGAAAAATCTGAGATGCTTAGCAAGAACTCAGTGGAATTCGCTAAATTTATCTTGATACAAACAGCAGAGAGTGAAATGTCTTGTAATTGAATTTGAGTTACATTTCTAACATTTAGGCGGCCGGAAATAACCCTGAAATAATTTTGAGAAAATTTTCAAGGTTATACAATTCTAAGTAGAATTTGGTTTTAAAATAATCTCGTTTATCGTTTAAAAGGTTCTATGACCACATCCAATCTTCACTATCATACAAGTACCTACTGAAGCCGTTGTTACTTCAAAGTCGCAACTTGTATTCGATACTATACAATTTATGAAACTGCTGAATTTATTATTTATCTTAATTAACCCATATGCAGGCAAATATTCAGCTAATGACAACCACGAATAAACTCGATATTGGCAGTGAAAAGGGCAAAAGGAGTCATATTTCTTGATTTTACGTTACATCATAAACTTGTTTATAGTTAAGATAAATTTTCGGCCCATGCATTGCAATCAATCATTTAAATTTTCATTACCAGAGAAAAACCATTAATACAAAACCAGAAAGGATTATAAATAAGTTTTATTTATATTATAATTCCGAGTTTTTTTATTCCAATAAAATTGCTTAGCGCTAGGTCGCAATTCGAAATTAATTGTAATGCAAATTTGATGACATATCTTGAGTTTATCAATATGAGTTATTACTTGGTAAGTTTGTTTAATTTAAATTTAATTTACGATTTGTTTGCAACAATTTTTTCCATTACTGTGCATTACTGTGTGGGTTTACTCAACAATTTGTAGTTCATTGGTCGAATAGTTTTCTCTTTATCTACGATGCAGATTTGAAAAAAGTGCTTCAACAATACTTAAAATTTTAATATTCAATGAGTGAGTTTATAAATTTAGTTTTGCTTAAATTTAATTGAATTATGAGAGGATAAATAAAGTACATATGTAATATGCATAATATATATTAGTATAAGATACTTCAAAAAATGTTCCGGAATGGTTTCTATAACCCCAACATTACTAGATTCCTAAACAATTTTCTTCTTTTTCAATGCAATTCAATTTAGCTTGTTCTGCAACGTTTATTTTATCAGATATAATCTTTAACAGTACGAAGAATGAAAAACTTTTGGCATGTTCATAAATGAGAGAAGTTTTTCACTCAAAAACCCACATTTCATGGTCTGAAGTTTAATCTGCATCAGCAGCTGGACGAAAGGAAAATTTAAAGCAAGTAATTAGCGAAGCGCACTCGCAAGCGTACCTCCCCTATGCAAACGATCTGGAAATGCAAATATTTGAAGTTCATTGTTTTTGCAATTTCTCTCAGCTGAATTGTGATGGCAAGGTGCACTTATCAGTCTCAAGCGTCTTGGGAAATTCCGGAGACGCCCATTAAATTTGCATACGTTCCCACCGTGTCCACTCGGCCAGCCGATCGAAGAAAGGCGGCATGAAAACAAAATCTGCCACTTTTTCCAGGCTTTAAAATTTTCAAGAGCAAAAGCTGTAAGAAGTCATATTCGAGAAAAAATTAGTGGATTGCATAGCCACTGCAACTGCAGGCTGCACCTCAGCGCCATCGCGCAATCGATCGATCGGAGCGGGTTTTTGCGATGAACTCGCGGGTTTGAAGATCACGCTCCCGGAGCGACAGCGAAAGGCGCGCAGCGCAGCGCCGCGGAATTCCTTGCACATGCATCGGAGTGCACCGGGCTTTTTAATTCCCGTCGTGCTACCTGTCGGGCCGACTAAGTGGAGGAGCTCACCTGGGCTCGAGTGCGCTTCTGTCGTCATCGCAACTGCCCGATTCGCGACTAATTACGAGCATAAGCGGCCAAGAATGCGGCCGTCCTGTGCAAAAAGAGCGGCAAGACGCCGTCGCATTGTGTTAGATCATTAAATCACCGGCGACGGGGCTGATCGCAACATTCCGGGCGACTGCCGTGCCGCGCCCGGGGCCCCTGCCGCCTTCCGTAAGCCAAGCCTGTCGCGGCAGCTCACCGTGATTTGGAGGCCGCAACGCGGTCGCTTGTAAATTTCATCCGAAATTATCATTCAGGCGGGGTGCTCCGCTGGCCAGTGCCGCCGCGATCGCCTCTTTATTCGCTGATAATTACACGGACGACGGGCCGCTGAGGATCCATTTTGAGATGGTAAATTGGGCTCTTAATCAGCGGGCGGTTTCACTTCGGGAAATTAGCTGCTTCGGGGGTTGACTTTATCATTTTTGACAATTTTCGACTTTATGGGGCTATCTCCGGGGAGCAACTCGATCGAGATCCAATCAAGTTGTCAAGGAGATTTTTATTCGAGTGAAAATATGAGAAGACGTATGAAATTTTAACATTTAAAAACCTCAAATTGCCAAAATCGAAATCAAATTAAATATTAGATATGACGACGGTTATTACAGCATCAGCGTTTTATAATTTGCACAAACATACTATACAAATGTATATCGGATAATCCTTTGCACATTCAAATATTTCCAGCTTTTGAAGGTAATACATTTTGCTGTGGAACGATTTCGGATCAAACTTGTTGATGATGTAGTCGATCTCAATAGTGTATTTGTTTTTAAATAATAATAACAATGATCACTTAATCCATTAACTCTTTCACATTGTGGTAAAATTACGAATTCTGTTCAAAAGAAGGTCTAGTTTTTTCATGTTCGAAAATGCTTCGGCATGTAATAAAAAATGTGAAAAAACGTCTTTTGTTTTTATACTGGACTGTCACGGGATACACTGTCAATGGGTTAATCAAACTTGAAAAACTTCTGTAGATCACTTAACTACTAGAGATAAAATAATAAAATAAATAATAAATAAATAGTCAAAATATGAGAAATAAAAATTTCAAAAAGTAAATATTGTAGCATTTAAAATAATCTCATACTGAAATAAAAAACGTATACAAATCTGCAAATCTGGATTTTTAAGCAGGCATTTTATTATTCCGGCGCAATAGTAAAATTGGATACCTAGTGAAACGCCTTTGAATCCTTTCTATTCTTGAAAAGTGAGACAAATAATAAGAAAAAACTAAGTTTATAATCAAAAATTACACCTGGGTTTATTTTTCTCAGTTATTCTAGCGAGCTGATCTGTCCCGATAGCGTAAGAAAGCCAATTTAGATCAAATATTTCGAATCCAAAAACCTTATTATTAATAACAAAATACTATTTGTAGACAAACTGCTACTTTATATAAATTATCAGGAAAGTTCCAAAGGTTCATTATACATAGATATTATATATTTGAAAAGTATCCACGTATATTTATTTTTTTAGATTTTTAGATTTTTAGATTTATTTTTTATATTTAACATTTGCAGAGTAGGTAGGTACATATGATTGATAATGTTTTTTTTATTATTCAAATAATTTAAAAAAAACTTAAAATTTCGTTTTTTTTTTTTCTAAGTAAAATACTACAACTATAACTATATGGATAGTATTTTTATACAAGACTTAATTTTCCATCTATGCGTTAAGAGGTCACTTTTTTAATTTAAGTGGACATTTCTTAAAGTATAATCAAACTGCTAAAAAGTTTGTAAATGGCAGATGGCTTAAATAAACTTGTTCTAATGGGTATGTCGCCTTATAATTCTTTTTAGTTGATATAATGAACAAAAAACTATTAAGTGGTTATTAAGCTAAGTTCAAAAAGAGTAAAAGATTATTTAATTAAAGATCCTTATTTTAAAATTGGTTAAAAGAGAACACATTCTAAATAATCTTAACAATCTGACTAGAAATAGATGCGATGCATATGCTGAGAATGAAAATCAAGCCTAATTGCCAGTTATTTAGATTATCTAAGGAAGTGATCTCAAAAATTGAAAGGGTCGAATGGCATCCTGTACGTATTTATGTAGATAATTTCATGCTTTGTTAAAACCGTACAAAATATGTATAGTAAAGTAAATTAGTAGATTTTTGACGATTGATAATTTGAAAGTCTATGAGTAATGTTCTTTAGTCATCCCTCAAGACTCAAGACATGCTTAGGGCACTCTCGGAGGGCAACATTTGTGCAAAGAAGTGTGTGAAACTCGACGTTGTTGCCAGGTCAATGGCTCAAAATCGTGAGGTGTTCATTGTTCTGTGAGTACGAACAGACGTCGGCATCCTTTTCCGGCTTCAAAGACGCCTTATGAATATTCGTAGCGAAATTCCCTGCAGGTGCTTTTCCGACTTCCCAAGAAGTGGTTCAGTTCACTTCTCTGGCACCAAGACTGTGAGCGAAATTCAAAGATGAAAATAAGTTTCGCCTTGATCTGCACATTTCCTGCCGAATGCGGTGCTGCTCCTAATCGATTCGGAATACGAAAACATTTCAAATGAAATTTGGGGAAGCATGTGCGAACATAGCCAAGTATCTAAGCACATGAACACAACATGATAGCTCCGGAGCAGTTCCGGGGTACGTTTTGGGGGCACGCCAAGGAACTCGAGGGCCCCCCACGCGCCTAGAAGAAGTGCGAAAACATTTTGCAAATTTCTCTTCGTCTTACTCGAAGAAGAATCAGCTCCCCAAAAACCCAAACCTAAGTGGGGCGCAGGTAATAAATTTCACATCAATAGAAGTGGATATCACGTAGCCTTACGAGGGATTCACATGAGCTCCGGAGGGTTACGAATTCCTTTATTCCTCGTAGGTTCGGCTATCTGAATTTTAATAGTTGGGAGTTTATCATTCGAGGAAAATTGCCCCGGCAGCTTCCTGGCGGCTTTCACCAGGTGTACTTATCTGAGGACGCCTTCACGCAAATCTGGGAACCCGCTCTAATAAAGCCCACTTTTATCGAATAGGTATTTTCTGTTATCCCTGGAACACATCTGCCTCCTCGGAGCGCTCCTGGGATACATTCTAGAATCTGGGAACTCTTTTTTATTTCATCCCGAGCTGCCTCCGGGATCGTTGTCGGGGAGCCCTTTAAGCCGATATGGGCGCAATCTTTTTTATTTGAATTTGCATTAAAATTCTTTAGGAGCGTACCCAGTTTGGGTATTGTTTAAGATCGTGCGTCGACTCGGGGGTCATCGATAAATAAAACTCCGCACCGCCGGTGGGTGGTGTTCCGCAAATATAAGTTTAATCTTCCGTGGAAGAAACTCGTTCTTGCGTAACGCAATCACCTAGCTGACCGCAAAACAAAATATTTGCATGCCGCCAGTCGGAGCCCGGGTCTAATGGGGCAGTCGAGTCGCAGACAATTTAATCTGCCGACACACACGATGCAACCGGCACGGGATTGTAACGTGTCAGGGCTGCGCAAGAGCGCCAACCGCAAAGACGTGGTTACCTCGATTAATTACTCGAGAGTGGCTTCACCCATTAGTCGGAACCGGACGAAACCTTCTGCCTCATTAGAGACGAGAACAAGGTGAAGGCTGTGGCATATTTTGCCCGGGATTAGCATGTGTCTGCCGTTCCGTTCGCCAGAACTTGTTACCAACGAATGCGAATGGTGTCCGCTCCGGATGGATATGTAGATTAATCCAACCTGGCGGTGATTAAAGAGGCCTTTATGTCTTTTCGCTTTTCCACCGATAGTGAAAGCTGTTTTAGTTGATTAAAAACATCTATCACTATCAGCAGTGCGGCAGCATCCTTTCAACCCAGCGACTCTTTGCGAAAATTACTTTTCATTTTTCAAAGCAATTAGAGACAAGCAGCGATATGCTTATGAACACTTTGGGAAAAAAGTCTCTAATGAAGTGTGGTACCTTTCTGAGAAAACGAAAATTTAATTCCAAATTCTGCATCATAGCTTAATCTTTAAAACGAAAAATTATCAAAAGTATGTTAGGTAATATATAAAAGAGTACCTATACATAATTGGTATGCATACTTTCAATTATTAAACGCCTTTTTAGGGCATTAATTTGATAATTTATTTTGAGAAGATGGGAAAAGAAATCGGTTTGATTTTTTCAGGGACTATTAAGGGTACCTACGTCTTACCTACAGTATATAAAAAAAATTTTATTCAATTTTGGATACAAAATGGCGGCAGTAGAGCCATTCTTGCAGAACGCCTTTTTTTGACATACCTAAACGCCGGACGCGTAGGTACCTCGGGAACCATAGCACCTAGAAAAAAAAGTAAATTCTTTTTAAAGTATGTAGGTACTACATATCAAAAACTACACGGAAAAACATTTTTCAGAAATAGCCCTGTATTTTCCGACGGATTTTGGGATAGTGCATTATTTCGGTAGCATTTGTGAAAAAATACAGGGATTTTAACTAAAATTTAAGGGCCAGCGTAAAATGTTGACATTATTTCCTATACTGTTAAGGAGATCTGCTGCTTTTTCAATATATGTTTTGGATTTTATGGCAAACGTTCGTAAATTGGTTGGGAAGATTTTTACTATCCCAATTTTTTTTTTCTGTGTAGTGATGTAGGTACATACAACTATTTTTTAAATGATTTTTGCAAAAATGGCACGAGTGTGAAAAAAAAAATTCAATTTTTCGTAAAAAAAGTCTACACTAAATCGTCTGTAAAAAAAAAATGTTTATGATCAATCCAAAAAACGGATATGTACTTCACTAGATAATCCGATTGTGAAGTTACAGTCAAATTTTCACAGTAATTCATCGAGCGGTTTTTGAGCAGTGTGTCCGCCCGATTTTGAAAAAGTGATTTCGAGAAAAACGCGTTTAAAGTTCTATAACTACTTGAACCTTTCAAAAATTCAATTTACCTTTAGTCTGCGTTGCCTCCGCCGTACATCTGACTTTCCATATCAACATCCTATGACCCTAAAGTATACTTTAAACGAAAAAAAAAATCGAAAATTTTCGAAATTCTGTGGTGGAGTGGTGTTACCTTTTAAGCCAATTTGAGATTAAAAGTGTTTTTTTTTTAATTACTCAATTAAATTTCTTACAATTGAAGTATAAAAGTAATTCTAATTTCTAGGAAACTTTATTTTCGTTCAGCGTGAATGAGGAGGATTTGTGATTATATTTTATAATTTTCTCTTGGATCCCTTGAACTGAACGGAATAAAAAAATATCAGCTTCATTTTTGAAAAATGTATTATTTTCTCTTTAAAAGATTGCACTCTAAATATGTATATGCACATAAGTTTCTTAATACAATTTCATTAAAGAAAAAACTCGTGATTTCTGAACTTATTATTTGCCCGGTTTGTCAAATTATTGCAATAATAATCTTCGGGAAAAAGTTAAAATTTGACGATCCGTCTATTCTAATTTTAGTTTAATTAAACAAGCTTTTTGTAATAAGTGTTTTCTTTGCAATATCACCTTAATTATTTGTTAATATCCCCTTACACCTTTAATCCGCGGATTGTTATCTTACTTTTCAAAACTCTAGCTTAATTAAAAAAAAAATCTGTGTTACTTTAATTCAAAGAAAGCAATTTATACTTTTTATTTTATTTTATTTATTTCGAATTATTCAAACTAAGATAATTATAAATAATACAATAAAAAAGATCAGAATTAGTGGGCTAGTCATTAGTTCGACACTTAAAAAAATCCGTGAGTATCACAAAAATTATATATTTTATTTAATGATAAAAAAATATTGCTGACCTAACAAACAGTGACCAACAAGTTCCTTGAGCAGGTTCTTTATTTCTATTTCTTACTAACAAAGCCTTCGGAGATAGGACATATTTTTGTTTATTTTATGTGTATGGCACTTCCTATGAACACAAGTAGGCCAAATTCTTGCATTGAGTTTTCGTCCTGTAAGAAAAGGGAATTCGTGCGTTCGTAATATGAAAATCTCTCGTAGAAAAATCACGCAGTAGGAACTTTCGCAGAATAAAGGATAGATCGCAGTACGTAGAATGCATATTAAATCGTCTTCTTAGCAATCACAGAGAAGTCCTTCCGTAGCATGTTGCGTATTCATTGCAGACATTTTAAAACGACATAGTTTCCAGAAAAACGCGTTTGAACATTTTGAAATTAGAGCCGTATAATTTCTGGAACTACATTTGTACCTACAATAGTGAAATTTGGCTCAGCATTGGAAATTTTTTTAGCTCTCCTAAAATTTCGTTAGATTTTTTTAATAAAAAAACAGAAAATTAAAGGCATCAAGAAAAAGCAACGACCAAGTTCCTTGGTTTTTTAAGAATAAAATACAGATTGAAATTTTATTTATTTTATTTTCATTTTAACTTTATTTATGTGTATGAAACGATTTTCATAAAAATAAGTGTGAAATTCGAAATTTTGTAAAAAATATATAAATCTCAGTGTTAGCGCTTACAAATAAATATTCCAGGAAAGGAAATAATCTAAATAAGGTAATTTTTTTTTTGTTTTCACAGGTAATAATTACTTATAAGTGGTTGTAACTGAATGGATCCAAAGAGGAAAAGTGTAAAATTTTCTAAAATTATTCAATAAAAAGAAAAATCCTGAAGCACGTGTCCATTTATTTAGTGTTTCCTCACATATATTTTTTTCATGAAGAAATAAAAAATCATGCAGTAAGGGGTTAAAAGAAATTCATATTTGATAGTTTTATACAATAAATAATATGTTTTTCAAAATTTACTCTATCTTACCTCGAAAAATCACTATAATATTCATATATGTGTTTACATCAAGTTAATAATAGTTTTAAAAAATACCATATATAAATTACATATGTATGTATCTAGTAATTTTTTAAGGTTTACCCATTGCAGTAATTGAATTGTTTATAATGTAAATAAATACGTGTTATCGCAGCTTCTGGGCTAAATTTATTTTGAAGATCTGCAACATCTCTTGGAGATTTTCAGGAAATCGTATTAAAGATTCGTAGCATAAAAGACTTTCTTTAAACTTTTAGAAAAGAATATCTTCTTAATTTGTCAAATTCATGCCCAGATTTTACACCGGGTACAATTCTCTGTTACTTTCTTCATTCGCTTGCGAGCGTTTCGTTTTAGTAATGAATCACTTACGAAATAAATTTGCGCCTATATGGAAAAGAAAACTGGGTGCTCAGTCTTCCCAGACTTGTTGGTGGGCAAGTGAGAATAAACAAATTGCCCATTCCGTCAGCATTAGTCGCCGGTGTAGACGTAATCCCTAGACAAAATCCCGCGCGCCGCTGTGATTTAAATCACGTCTTACGTCGAATGCGTGGGAACAGGGGACAAGGAGTGTGGCGCTACAAAACCCGTTTCACCTTACCTTCGCCAGGTAAGCGCAGCTCAGCGCGTTTCCCGTGTTTCCCAGGGTGAAACGCAATAAATTGCCATCGATGACAAATTGTCTGCTGGGTTTAGAATTTTCAAAGTCTGGAGTATAACTGCTTATTAAGCCCCTCCGTGGCTCCGTCTTTTGGCATAAATTTCGCGCGCTCCTGCTCTACCTGATATTGCTCCACAAATCACCTGGATAATCCGAGCCGGTGCTCTAATTAATCGACTCAAGTGGGAAAATCCTTGGCATAGCCATTACGGGCAGCTTTCGAGGAATTAAATCATCCTAAAGATGAGTTATAGACGTGCGGGTGTCAGCCACGATGGCTGCAATGCAGATTGAGTCGACCGATTGTTTCGTCGCTCTAATGGCGTCACAGGGCTTATCGGGAGCCAGACGTTTGAATAATTTTTCTCAAATGCTAATCAGATGCTCCTCGAGCGGTGGTCCCGCCCCGCTGTGCAGGCCGCTCGTCCGCCACCGTTCCGCCCCCGCACAATAAGCCAGCTGAAACATCTTTTTATTGTGGCGCAACAACACCGACCCATGCAAATTTATTGCGAAAAATGTTCCTTCATTTTTCCCCATGTCGGTCCTTTCAGGGCCCAATTTGACAAAGTTTCTTGGGGGTGGCGGGATGGACCATAAAGATAAACCAGAACCGGGGCGCAGCGCCCTGCGAAACCGAGGAAAATATGTTTTTTATAGGAATAATAAACAGGGACAATATTCGGACCTCACTGTCTTCATGCGAATGAAAAATGGCAGGGCGGAAGGGCGGCACGCTCCCTTCGAAATAGGGCTTCCCGCCGCTGTTGTGGGGGGCTTTTCGCATCGAGCAGATAAAATGCCTCGTAATGAAATCATATTACGCTCCTCGTGGCGATGTACCACGGATATGCCATGAAGATACGTGAAATCGCCGCCGGTGGAATCCAGACAGGCCTATGGCTACCAGATGGGACTTTTGCTTTATTGCGGGAAAAAAATATGAAATCCGACGGGTTCGCATCGTTTGAATGGCAACTCCACCTACGCAGGAGTCGTTGCCTTTCATTTATTTATGACCAACTACCCTTTGCCGGATATGAAAATATATTTTTGAATGGCGGTTATTGCAATTAGATGGCGCAAACAGATATAAGAAGTTAAATTAACCGGCACTGAATTGCGGTTACTGCGTTGTTGGCAGAATTATTCTAAAAAGAATAATAAAACATTCAACAACATGCGTAAGTTAGGTACTCAAACATTTGAGGGTTTAAGAGTAGCTTTATTTCAATTTTTGAACTCCTAATTGGCTTCATTTTAATTTTATAATCAACAAATCTCTTTAACCTTTCATTTGTTAACTTATATCTTTAATTTTCATTTGTTATGCTAGACAAAAATTAAAAAAGAACATAGGGAAGATGTTTTAGCTAATTTACGTTATTCATTCACAAGATATCGTAGGTTTTTTTTTGGGTTGATCAACTACAGAAATACCAGAATAAATTATGCCCTTTCTTTAATAAAATTGCTTCTGCATCTCTTAAATCCAATAAAATTTTAATTGTTATTATACTTCATAAACTTATTAATCTATTGATAATATTGATAAATTCTTATACATATTGAGTTCTATACTATTTATTAAATAATTTCTTGCATCTGCAAGTACGTCGTCAAATTAATAACAAGCTTCCATTTATTTCATAGACTTTATTTAAAGCTTACACTAATTAATTAAATTGCAATAGGGATTTTGCAAAATTAGCTAGAAGCCTTTAATTGATAGCTGAAATGTTTTGTAAGGGAAATGCTATATAGTTACAAAATAACCATTCTACATTATTTACCAGCAAACAATACTGCTCAGTAGTAAAGTTTTATGGACTTTCGTTTCCATTCAATTTAGCGTTTTCAGCGTTGTTGTGGTTCGTTATATTTTGCAATCTAAGTATATCTCAGCATATTTCTTCTTTGAGCAAAAATATCACGTGTTAATCTTGTTAAGGTTTCCAGATTTACTACAAATTTTGGTATATTTACTGCAGACACTGAAGAATGTATTTTCTGTCTAGAAAAAAGATACTTTTGGTTCAATCAAATTTCTTTATTTTATCATATATGTAGTAAACGGCTTAACACTGATAAGGTACCATAGCCTTTAGAATTGGAATTCAACTACTTTTTTTTTAACATTAATGCCAAATTCGTAGTAAAATTAACTCTACTGAGATATTATAAAATAAGTTGAAGATAAATAGTTCGTATCACGGCAGTTCTTTCAATGCAGTTTGATCATAATTTGCACAGACTATGTAAATTCATAACCAAAACCAGAGACATAATATTATTATTTGTGTTAAAAACAAAGTTTTTCTTTAGATAAAATGCCGAAAATTTCAATCATATTCATATAAGGAAAATCCACGATTTTCAGCTGTTTAATAGTTTCATTTAAATCAATTTATATAATGTCTGAAAAACTATGGCCTCATCAATATTACCCACAAAAATTGTAGTGAAATATCAAGGGGGAAGAGGCAGAGACTGAATCGCCAATTTGAATAAATAAACATTTAAGTGCGGTTAGGTTTCTAACTAAAACCATAAATCAGTTTGCTTTAACGTAGCTTTATTGTCGAGCCATTCAGTTATTTCCATTTTTAGTTTTATCAGAATAAATTGCATAAAACGGCTGCACTCTATCGAAACAAAATAATGTTGAAAATGTAAAGTCATGTTTTAATATGATACAACTGCTAACTACTAGACCACTAAAGGCAGAAATGCTAAAATTTATAGCGAACTTCCCGATCCAAATTCAATTAAATTTTTTTTTTTTTTATAATTTACTACTGTGGATTAAGTGGATTAAAGAATACTTTTTAAATGTTCGTATTTTGACTACTATGTTAACATTGGGTAGATAAAAGAATCAAATTTGCACTTGGCAAGTTATTTTATAATTTCGTTACGCAATCATAACGATGGTTATAAAAATATATATTTCAAAAAGGCCCCTACCGGCTGGTTTAAGTATTAATTTATGCTAGAATCGTTGTGGATGAAATGAAATTCAATTAGAATTCAATTTAGAGTTCATTAAATAACATTTAAAATTAATAAACTCGTAAACTTGTTTTACTTGACAGACAATGTGAGTGTCTAGCGTTTATTAGCTACTTTCGCTGATCACCGGCTGATCAATAAATTGGCCTTTAACCATCTAAAGTCTAATTTAGCTGGCTCTGAGTCTGCAACTGCGCTGCAAATGAAATGCAGCGTCGTCGTGGGCGCTTCTGTCCAGCAGGTGATGTTTTATTTAGCCATTATTATCTCATTAGGATGCCGACGCGGCTAGTCAGCGCGAAATACGTGTTGATGGCTCTTAATTTTCCGCCAGGTGTGGCGCGACCGAGGCGGCCCGAACGTACGGAGACCCAGACCAAGGCGAGGTGAATTTGATCAGGTCCGATTTGCATGCGGCTGTCGCGCCCGCCCACTTTTAGATCCTTCCCGCGTGCAATTTGAAATGCAAATTGCCGGGGCAGATTTCCGTGGGGAATGATATAAAATTGGACCTAAACAAACGAACTAAGTGACCGCGAGAGGATTTCATCAAAAATTCGAATTACTCGAGGGTTTGCGACTGCACGGCGGCTGATGAGCAGCAGCTGCCCGGCTCGTGAATACCGAGGGCACGTTAACTGCAGACCGCGGCTCGAGACCTGCCTCCTTAAGATGCCGTCGAGAAGAAGTGGCCTCGAAACGAGGAGGCCTCAGTTGAAATAAACCGCTCATTACGCAATTATCTGCTTCACGTAATGCTCCCATTTCGAGAATTTCGCGATGAAATCCTGACGGACGCGTTTTTTCTTTTTGCCGCGCTCTTGGGCTATCATGACACTGCAAAAAGTGGGCACCTCTCCCGTAGAATGCAAATTCAGCGGGGTTTTTTTCCCGGCCCCAGGAAGGAGGGGAGGTCCCGTCGCTATTATCAAACCGGAGCTGTAATTACATGCGATTTAACGACTCGAGAACATGTAAATTGCGGCGCGGTGTTTGATTTATTCTTCCAGTCCCAGCTGAAAAGCGCAATCGGCTCAAAGGAGCATCCGTCAGCCCCTTTGTCGTGATCCTCGCCGGTTCGGTTGGGTGCTGCGCCCTTCGTCGACGTCGCTGCCGCCGGTGGGGCCCCCAGATCGCAACAGGGCGGCTGCTGATGCTGTCCTGTTGGTTTAGTGGCTGCCTCCGAGCGCTGAATGCTGCGGATGCTGGACGCTGGACCGATGCGACGCACGGCGGCGGTGGCAGCGGCACCGACTTGGATGAGACGAATTACGATGATTTATGGAAATAGACCAGAGTCTAGAGATCAAGCGCTTATTACCGGGACGCTGCTGCCGTTGCGTGGCAAAGGTGCGCCTGGCCACCAGCCCACGGGATAAATTGCACTACCGCGAACGTGGAAAATTCTCGGCCGCCCGAAACGATCATCCAGCGACTGTGGTCCACCACGTCCGAGTGCAGGGTATCGATCTTTGCACTCAGTATTTCAATTTTAATGCTGTCCAAGATTTATGGACTCGCAGTGAACGATGGCGGCTTAAATTAATAATCAATAACGAGGCGATATTCCCGCCGGGCGGTTTTTGGACCGCTTCACGTATGTGCGGGCAGCTTTCTAATCCGACTCCAGGTCGCGTTTTAGTCGGAAAAAGACGCCCAGCGCTTGTTGGCAAACAAGTGCCAGCTAATGAACTTTTTGCTTCATTTTACAAGTGCCCGTCGACATTGCCCCTGGCGGGTAAAATTAATTTCCCGGCGATACATAAAACTCGCTGTCCGTACCAATCACAGAGGGGAGTATGGGGGGCGAAAATCTGTTGATTTTCTTGCCGCGGCAAATCGATGCAAATCGATTACCCGTCCTATGCCCAGAGAAATAAATTACTAGGCGATTTCAGTGTCCACCGACACGGGCTCTGGAGCCTCACATGTCCCTCGTGGCGGCGGCGGTACTGCGGCCGAGATTTCTTTGGGAGCGATAAGTCGCAAACAAGCGACCGGACAGAAAAAGTCGGGAGACTTGAGACTCGGAAGGTCAGCGATTCGAAACGAATAAAACAGAAGAAAGTCGAGTGGCAGCCGTTGGACCGAATGTCCCCGGATGACCTTCCGACACTTGCAAGATTGTAGCAAAATTCGCCGGATAGATTTGTCACGATCCACTGGAGACGAAATTCTGCTGGTTTATTGCCATCTATGGATGGCATCGCCAACATTTTCCGATACCTTCGACGTGCGCATTACACTGGCGGCCGAAAAAACACTTTATTATTTTTCCGAAAAACAATTTAATATATTTAAAGACCGAAAAAATACCTTTATCAACGGTTGTTGAAAAAAATGTTTCATTGATTTTGTTTAACGTGATTCTGTTTAAATCAACTTAAATACCTTAAAATTAAACCCGAACCAAGAAACTTAGTAATCAACAACATTGACTTGTCATAAGTTTACAAGGGCAAGTGTTCCATAGAGAATTTTATTTTATAAAACATAAATGCAAGCTAAAGACTTCCAGCGTTTTTCAATGAACAAATCCATAATGCTTAGGAAAACAATTTTCTCTCTATTTTTGAATATAAAAATTGTCTATATACGTATGTAAATCTAATTAGGCAGGAAAATGAAGCTAGTAAAATAATTAAATTTGAGCGGTAAAATGAATGATTGGGCAGTTCTCAGTTGTCGATAAAGCCATTAAAAAAGTTGGTACTGCCCAAATGAATTATTAACAGCTCAATGTAACACCCCGGATGTTTTAAATACTGCCCAGAAAATTAGTTCCCTTTATAAACTCTGAATTTTTAAACAAATAATGAGATCACTTATTATGAAACTCATGCTCATATACCAAAGAAATTAAACATATTATAGACCTAAAAATTGTATTTATTATAAAAAGTTATATCATTTAAAATTATGATGCATTAACATAATAAAGAGTAATCTGTATGAATTTCTAATTTTATATGCCAGACAAAATTTTCTTTGGGCGTTTTTTCGGTCACTAGTGTATGGAGCAGCGCTCTTCCGTCTCTGAAATTCCCGCAGCTCGTGAGGACGCTGCGAACATGTAACGCCCGCCACGAAATCCGATGATACCGGCGATACCCGGCGACGTTAATTGACAACACACCCGGAGCACGCCGGGACAGTTGGCACCTCTCGGGGCACCCTTTGTTGCCTTGTTTACTCCTTTTCTTCGATCGCGGGCCCTCGACACGACGCGGCCCTCATTACGAGCCGCGGTGCCCTGGACGCGGTCCGCGGACGTTGGCGGTTCTGCGGAGTCACGCCAGCTCCGATCTCGAAGTGCTTAATGGGGCCTTTTTGAGACAATGAATTCAATCAAACGCGGCTTAGCGGCCCTTGATTGGCCCATTCTGCATGGCACTCGAGTGCAGCCCCGAGGCGTTTCTTCGATACTTTCCGCTTTTTATCTCCACCTCCGGCTCGTTAGTGATTGATTTGTTTGTGGGCGGCGGGGTTTAGCTGCGGGTGAATGGGCGCCTTTGTGCTGCGCTAATCGCCTTATTTACCAAGGCGTCTACTCGAAATCAATTTTCCAAATTTAGACGGATTTAATCGGCTTCGAGGAGAAGAGAAGCGGAATCTTGCGAAAGCTCAAATTCTTTCAAACGACATTGCTGCGTCTTTTAAAAATAATGACCCACATGAGTGAAAATCGTTCCGCAATCACTACGTAGTTAGCACGACAAAGGAAACGTGGTAACATTGTTTAGATCCGAATAAAATTATTCAAAAACATACGCGATTTTGCGAATTTTACCTAAAAAATATCATAAAATTACAGTAGGTATCCATTAAAATAAATAAATAAACATAATAATGTAGTTCCTTTTACTAACTATTTGAAAATTCCCATTGTTTATAACTAATGTAATTCAAATGTAGGTACGTATTTACATACATTACATACATTTTAAAATGTTTTTATTTCCAATATCGGATTTAGACAGTTTTTTAACCTATTAGGGTAAATAACGGAAAGATGTTCCACTTTTTAATTTTGTATACATAATATTTTAGTGAAGTGTTTAGGGAATTAGGAATAGTTCAGTCAATGACAAATAATAATGTAATGTCTTACAATTTTTTAAAAATCAGAATTTAGCCAAAAAAAGGTGACAAAAATGTGACAAAAGAAAGCATAAAATATGCACGCACAATTATGGTTCCATATTTTAATATCATTATGTCTTATTAAAATAAAAGAAACCTAGAGTTATTTTTCTGGTTTCACACAAAACGTTTCCGAAGTGTTCTGGATGGAAGAGGATAAGTCCGAGCTATTTTTTATTAAATATAAATTAATTATAAATGCTTATACTACACTGAGAAAAAAATTTTAATAACTTTTAGTATTTTATGTAGTTATAATTGCTGTTTGCTAAAAAAATTGATAAATTGTAATATCAATTACATTTCAGTTAAATTTAACTAACAATTTTTACGATTTACTATTCTTATAGGCTTGACTATTTAGAATAGCCATATTTACAATTTCTAGAATTTTCAAGCCCATTTTAAAATAATAAATTTTAATTTGACCAAACAAAATTGTTTAAATACTGCATCATACAAATCTGTAAATTTTTGACAATTTCGTTGGTCAAATTAACTATTAAAAATAGTCAACCTCAAAGCCACGCATCGCTTTGTTAACGTTGAATTGCTCAAATCAAAACCCATTGTCGTGTGGTGGGTCGAGGGTAGATCTACGCGCAAAGTACCAATTCAGAGTTCCCAGGTTCGAATCGTCGGAATGGAAAATCAACTTTCTTAAAGAGGAATCGGAATGGCGTGGCTCGGTGGATGATACACAGCAAACAAGCCGCCAATCCGCAGGTCCAGGTTCAAATCTAGTCCCGGTCGGTAATATCGGGAAATCAACTTTTTTTCGTCGTCAGCAAATTAACTATTTTTCATACTGAAGAATTTAAAATTTTACTAATAGTTGTAGTTGACTTAATTAATTCAAATAGTTTTTTGAATGAATTTGTGAAAATTTATTAAACAATAATTGGCTGAAATCATTGCTATTATATAGTTAATTTTATATTCGTTTATAGTAAAATCATCCATTTTTTTTTCTTGTACATCTACAGAATTAAATATAATAATCTGAATTTAATCAATAATTGGTAGGCATCTATACCTATTTACATATGTCCGGTCGGTCGAATAAAAATAAATCTTGCTTTTCTCATAGCACAATATATGTATATATTTAAAATATTTTCTGCCATAAATAATTTTTAACATATACGCCTTTAAGGTTGCTCAAACACTTATATGAAAAAATTTGAGTAAACAAATTTATTCACGAGTTCGTGTATGAAACATCGAGGTCAATTTTTTCATATATGTATGCTTATAAAATATCAGAAAATATTTGCATCCAGTAGTAACTTCTTAACGTTAATAAAATTTAAAAAACAAGTGAGATAACCAACTAACACGGTTTCTCTACAAAATTTGAAAACATCGATTTTGAGAACGAGTATAGGTACGTATTTAGTGAGGAAACCTGCAGTTCTTGTTCTTTACCGCCCTCAATGCTCCAGACAAGGAGAAAACATCAATTTTGTTATGCAAATCATGGGGAGCTTCTTGTTCGGTGTAAAACCCTTTAAGCCCAGAATTCCATAAATATTATCAACGGTGGTGGTGGGTTTCTAGCCATGTCGCCAGGCCGGGGCCCACCAGGAAGAGGTCAGCAAACAGAGAACCCTCGGCAGTATTTCGCACGAAACGATCCTTGTGCTGATTCCACTCGTTAGAAACAAGGTCTACGAGGGGCTGCAGCGGCCCGGCCCAGCCCGGCTGCACGGGGGCCCCCCATCTCATCTTCTCCTCAAGAATGTAGGCTAATGCAGCCGGGGAGCAAATTCTTGTGCCGCTCATTATTACAAATTCAGCCGACCTCGTTCTTCGCAGGAAATATTGAGCCAGCAGAGGGCCGGGATGCAAGTCAGCGATGAAAGACGGATGGCACAAAATTTATTCATGGGGCTGCAGAGCAATCGGTGCCGTCATGTGATGGAGCTGCAAATGGTCGGATCGGTGCAATTTTCCGCCCCACAGCAGCTATACCTCGCCCAGATGTGAAATCAAATAGAATTAACCTCATTAGGCAAAATATACCGTCCATAGTTGCCGGTGCAGAGGCTGCAGAAGCTGCAGGAGCTACAAGAGCTACAAGAGCTATGCAGCAATCCTCAGAAGCCCTGCTGGGGAGCATTAAGGGATTGTTGCCTGCGCTGGTGGAGCACCAAACGGGAGCAAGTCCTGGAAGCGTATTCTGTGCGCTTCAGCGACGAAGATGGCATCCTTTGGACGAGGACGCACTCCCCAGGGAGGGCCCCCAATTGAAATTCTGTCCTTCAACTTTGACGCGCACGTTGTCTGATGCCTTTGTCGAATTAATAAGGCCCCTATACCCTCGTCAAGCGTTTTGACTTTCCATTTCCTTCCGAAAACAGAATTTGTTTTTTGGACACTAGCAAGCCCTGCTCATCCTTAATTAAACAATTAGAAATTTAGCTGGCTACTTTTGTAAAAACCGGGACGAGCCAACAATTATCGCTATTAATAGCAACAGAAGCCTTCCACGAATTAAGGATGCCTGGATCAGTTAGGACATCATTAGTCCGGCAGTATCCGGAGTTTTATATTAGAGATTTTTTTGTTTTTTTTTTAACTATATCTACCCTAAAAATTAATAAAATAAATAAAAACAAAAATAGGCTCGCTTTTCCATTCTCCTTCAAGAAAACGTTTAACTGATTTTTGTATATTAAATCCTTTGGCCCTTTAAATTTCTATAATCAAGACTATAATATACATAATGTACCTAATATAAAATATATAAACCAACGAAACTAGAGCTTGTGTCTTGTAATAATTTATTAAATCTTTAAAACCAAATAATTCTTCAATTAAACAAAAAAGTACCATGAAATTTCAGAGCAAAACGGAAATTTTAAAACAAATTTCCTTCTCTCCTAAATGATTAAATCTCACCACACAATAATTAAGTGAAAACTATGATTAAAACTTATAAACATTGAATAATTATTTTTAAGTGAGCGTCCTAGAAAATTGCAGCCATGATTTTTCTAGTAATTTTCATGTCCTTTGCTGTTTTTGGTACTTGACTTTTTGGTGTTACTCTATTGAATCTCGTTTGGACGTGGATCATGGTAAAGGATCATAGTTTCATAATCAGTTGCAATCGATATAATAGCTCCCTTCTGGTCCTTACGATAAAGCTCTAAAAACATTTAACTCATTGCTCCTTTTGAAGCATTTTCAAAAATTACTTAACTATGTAGATAATTTTACGTTATCTACGTAATCGTTTCATATAGAATTAAGTCATCTAATTAGAATACATACTCATACTGATAAATAATTTATTACGCAAAAAGGTAAAATTTGCGCTTTACAGAACAAAAGCACGAAGCACGAAGTTATAAAATCATAAAAGTCAAAAGGTCAAAATTTCAATCTAATTTAAGAACAATTAGGTTATTTATGATAATTAGAATTTAGGGGAATAACTAAATCACTTCAGGTTAAAGCAATTCTTATCGGAAAGGGAGGTAACGTGTACAAGAGTCGACTTTATCTTTAAATCCATAATTTTGAACCGTTCTTAAACGTAAATGAGGGGGATGCATAAAATATTAAGTGAATTACGAAAATAATTTCCTTTCTCATTTCAAAATTATGTTAGCTGCAGATACGTTCGTGCTTGACTTGAATGAATTCTGCGAAATGTTTGCTCACCTCATTATTTCAGCGTTCCATTTGCTCATAAAGTCCTTGTTAGGAGTTTGGAAGGTCTCTTAATCGGAGGGATTTGTTTATTTAATGGCAATCCAATTAAAACGGTCTTTTCGTAACCTGAAGATGTCCGTTTTGTCCACTTGAGTTTTTTTGAAAGTAAATGAACCGTCACCGCGCGGGGGAGGATGGCATCCATCTCCGAATAGGGTTCAGGTACCTTTCCTGTGGAGAATTGTAAAACTTTTAAATTCTTGCTTCAGGCAGCGGACATCGCAAGGATGTTGACTACCGAAGTCGGGTCCACCGGAGCAAATGGGGTCATGGCGCCCCCGGAGCCTGCGGGTGAGCTAGCTGAGATAAATCCTCTGAAGTTTCCGAATCTCGTCGCCATGCCACTTAACTCAATCGGCGTAATGAAAGTGAACTTGTCCCGGCAGGGCTTTTGAAAAATGGCGCTTCTAATTAAAGAGGTTGGCTGTGCGTTAGGATCAAGTCAAGACAGATGTTAGGGAAATGTTTTGCATTAAATTAATAGAGACTCGGTTTAGGCCGGAGCTTATTGCGGCTATTTATCTCCTGCCACCGTTGCGTTTCGCATGCGTTTCCCTCGCGAACAAGTGCCTTTAAAGTTCGGCCGAGTCTAATTTACTTAGAAGACGAACGGATCCCCCGCCGACGCCAGCAGATGTGCGTGTTGTTCGCCATCGACTTTGGGGCAACCTGAACACGGAGCGCACCTTAAGATCGAACCTAATCTTCCTCAGCTCCTCGCGCGTTGGGCGGTTCTTTTGCGCTTTTTACGCGACGCGACGCGACGCGACTTTGGCGCGCCGGCTTTTGCTGGCGTTTGCTGGCCTTTTTGCGCGATTTCCCATCCGCGCCTTAATTGCTGTGTGATTGCGCCGGTTCGGCTACGGCTGACCACCCCCCGGCGCCCCCCGCAACATTGCAAAACTCTTTTGATGTTGAACTCGTTTGGCCGCCTGATTGACGCTTTCGGGCTGACAGCGAACATGCGCGACAAATCTCGCGGCGCGGCGTGGCGGGCTGAAAATGAAACTGAAACACTGACTGGGGAAGCCGCGGATGGCGTAAATTAAGATTAATTAACGACGTGACGATTACTGTGATCTGACACTTCATCTCCGGATAAGGAGCCGTCGATCAGCCGATTAGCCAGCTTACTGATTTGATTAGTTAACGTCTTTCGTCGCACTTCCGGCTCTTATTCTAGCAGAACTAGATAAACCCTAATCACTGAAATTATAATCTAGTAAGATATACATTTATAAGTTTGCAGTTTCTTATATTTATCAGTGGTATACAGTAGCAAGACGATATTAATCCTGAACTAAAAACATTTCAAATTGAATGATATAATAAATACTGAAATGAAGTCGATTACTCTTTCATGAAAAAATACTGGCATGGAAAGTAATTTGATAAAATGAGTTTCTTTAAAATAAAATTATATTCCCCTTTTATAAATTACTAATAAAAATAAAACAGATAATGGAATAAAGCTACTTCTTATCAGACAAAAAGGTTTTCATCCATAAACATAATGAAAAATCTTGCACATCATTAGGGTAAAAATGAATAATAAACGTTCAAATTGCCATCTCCCAGATATTTTTAAGGAAGCCTTCGGTTCAAGGAAGCAGCTGTGTTTCTAATTAAAATTTGCCTGTTAAAATACTTTTGAGAAATAATTAAAAAATGATTTCGTTCTTGCGATGGGCACGAGATCCAAGATGATGAAAGTGGATATAGGGCGCAACAAGAAGAAAATGTCTAATATTGAATAAACTTTGAATTATTTTCATAGGGTGCTTTGTTAGAAAGTTAACGTTTTGTCTTTAAAATTACAATTTTAAAAGTAATTCCCATATTCTGGAAAATGACTGTATTTTCAGGAAACTCGTCTTCCAGATATTTTTAAAAAAGAAAAAAGGAAATAAATTGAATTGAATTTATTACTTAAAATTTTAAGTGACCTCATACATATTTTGCGTGAAACTTTCTAAGCTACTCCATGCAAAAAATATAACACTTCGAAATGTTCGATATTCATATGTGGATTAAACTTGAGATATGAATCAAAATTATTATTTTAGTCCCTTTCATTTGGTATTCCAATCGCAAAACAAAGAAGACAAAAGTTTTCTTTTGCTAAATATATTCTGCGTATATCTAATATCTGTAGTAGGTATATGTATATGTATTGATTTTTTCGCAGTTAATATGGCTAAGTATTCATTGTCACCCTTCCTTTTCATCGAATCATTCAACGTTTGATTCATTACAATCGGCTCAGTGGTTCGTGATATGTGGGGGAACGAAGTCCTAAATCACAAAAGCAGAATTCTAACCGCATACATAACCCTTATTTGCGTCGCCATTGTTGTGTAAAAAGCTACTGAGAGTTTGCACCCCCGTGCTTTGCTTACTAAAGAGTTTATTTCCCCATCGTAAGTTTAAAAGTGACTTTTTGTCTATAAATTAAATCTTTATGGTATGCGGTAAGATACTTATGATGTAATGCGTTCGATATTCTTGTATTTTATTTTTTGGTAGCATAGTAGACAAATATATCATGATTTGTCGCTCAAGATGAAATGATAAGTACCTACTAACTAAACGATGTTATATTTTGGTGGTGGTGAACAAATGAAAAGTTTTGTACAGGGTGACCGGAAATTTGCTGGCATTCCTCTCGGGAGAAGAAACCATGACTAATTTGGAGTGATTTACCCTATATCAATTGGGGGTTGGAAATGCACCATTTTCGAGAAAATCTACTTATTGTACATTGCTCCACTCCTACATTTTCAAATCAAAATAAAAAACTAACATTTTTTTTTTTTTTTTTTGTGAAAATTGTATCTTTTTGGATAGTTGAGGATACTGAAATGTAATTACAATGCTTTTTACGAGAAGTTCCATGCATTGTTTTATGATAATGACACTTCTGTGAAGAATGCTTATTTTATTTTTTTATTTATCCTAATACAATATAAAATCTAACAGTAAATTTCATGGTTTTTAGCTTTAGGAAGGTTCACAAATTAGTAAGCTATGAGATCATGGAAAAATTCAGGCCAGAAAAAAAGTGAGAATATTCGGATCTTAGTAAAAAGAAATACGAAGTCGATTTTCTCGAAAATGGCGCATTTCCGACCCCCAAATGATACAGGTTAAATCACTCAATTGGCCGTAGTTTCTTCTCCTGAGAGGAATGCCAGCAATTTCCGGTCACCCTATATATTTTATTTCTTCTATAGCTTTAGAATATTGAAATGACTTTAAAAATATTCCACAAATAATTTGAAGTAACCTAAAAGATTGAATTCTAAGTTATATTTTCTTAATAATTTTACTAAAACGTACTTATGGAACAGTTTTTCTTTAATCTGCTTTAGTCCTTTCATTAATTGAGAAAAATAGGATTAATCTGCGTCACATATGTTATTTATAAAGGTGTATTATTATTTGCATGATACGAAAATGTTGTTGCTTCATAAATAATGAAAAACAAAAATATTATTTCCAACACTTTGTTTGTAAAAGTTATAAAAAAGTTATATTTTAGAAATATAATTTAGGATTCAAAATTTTCATTCGAATTTTATTCTGGGCCAAATGATATTCCCTTATTAATTAAATATTTTTTTCTAAATTTCAAAAAGAGCTAAATTATTTTTTTTGTTTTGAAGAATTGTCTCCTAGTCTACATATTTATATTCTTCATAATTTAAAGTTTTAATCTGCATAATTCATATGTTAGCATCTGAATTTGTTTTGGATTTTGATTTCTCAGTACAAACGTGAAATTAAGCTAGTCTTAATAGTCTTAAAGTAAACCCGGTTTATTCCACAAAATAATGGCCATATTGTAACCATATTATAGAGCACTACGAGGAATGTTGGAGAAAACAGAATAAGAACAATTTATGTAGTGCAATTTCAAAAATAATGTAGCGTAATTCTAAAATCCAAAACGACCATAGCTTTCCAAGAAAAAGAGGCAATTTCGTGTTATATAACACGCGATTCATTTAGGCACCATATCTTAGAAGCAGAGGCTGCTTTTTCCGTCTTAAATCTGGCAGCAAAGAGACAAACCTATTTCGAGTAAATTTCGCCGAGAGTTGGGGTTGTCTGTCTCCCCAAAATGCTCATTTACCACCTCAGGAATGCGTCTAGGCCCCAGCCTGCCGCAGTAATTTAATTCAGTCACGAAATTTTGAATTAAATCTTTTCGAGGTTATCTTTCTCCGGAATCTGTCGTCGCCTCGATGGATGGTTGGCAATCATTTCGCTCGCGTAGTTAAATTAACGCTTGAGCCGGGCGGCCATCAATTACTTTGCCGGAGGAAGCCTACGCGTAAAACGAATCAAGCTCCAGGCACCGAAGCAATAAACTTTTATTAGTGCGGTGCGCGCCAATTAAAAATCCGATTAAAGGGGACTCGTCTGACGGGAAAGTTTTGAGCCCCAAAACCCCATCACTTTGTTAGAGTCGCTCCGGCGACGTCCGTCGGAGTGTTTGGCGCTGAAGGATTCGGGATTTGGGAATCCCTTTCAGGATCCTGAAAAAACAACCCGACCGAAGATAAACTCTCCCGGGTGCAGGGCAATCACTCACTCCTTCAGCCACGTACTTTTGCGGATACCGAAGGTTTATGGTTTCTTTAGCTGATCGCTTTCATTTTTAATTCGCGGAAATATAATCCGAGGCGGCCCTGCTCCTCTCTAATTTAATTAAAAACAAACAGCGGCGCTCAATCGCCGTCGAGCAGCTCACCTTGAAGTGTGGAGCTCGCCGTAATTCTGGAGCCGGTTATAAATTTAAGGTTTGCTCCCAAACAAACACGTCCTGATTTCGGGCGCATGCATATTTGAAGCGGTGTCCTTCGGGAAAAGCCTTTCGCATTGTGCGTTGCGGGTTTAATTTTGATGTTTGCATGGGGGTCAAATCCCCTTTTTTCCCGATCAGATTGCGTAGCTGCGCGTGACGCGAGCTCCCTGTGTTTTTTTAGGACTTAAGCTTAAATGCTTGCGGCCATCCCCAGTGATATGACTCAAGTATGCGATCCCGGAAAAATTTAATGAAGAGCCTACCTCGCATGTGACTGTTTTTTTAATTTACGACTTTTAAACATCACATTATCACTGTGATAGCCTTCCAAATGAACCCTTTTTCGCGATTTTTTATTTTTCATAATTTGAATTCCGAACTTTTAAAACAAATATAATTTTTTCAAGAGGCTGCTCTAATTTCTCAACACAACATTTTAATAATTCATTTCACTCGTACCAATTTTCATATAAAGGCATTACATTTCCAATTCGACCGTACCGTGTGAAATTCAATGAAATTCGTTTCTGATACTAAAAAATTTGACTTATTAATAAAACTTTATTAGTCTATATAGATAAAGGTGTTTTTGTTTTTGTTTTTTCTTCGCTCCCTTTAGTCAATGTTTTAACTCTAGATCTAACACCAGTCCTCCCGAAATTTCAAACTATAGATCAATCAGCTGTATGAACAACGCAAACAGAGTTTGGTTCTTCACACCTACATATATGTAATTAACATGGAAAAAATATATTATGTTTACATAATCGATGAATAACTAAAAATGTAAGAATATCTTCGTTTGAACATTACCGTAAAAATTCATATTGATAAAATTTGACCATTCTACATGTTCGAAGACTTTCAAAATCCAAAATTCAATTGTAATTTTTTCCAATTTTTTTTTAAGTTTCAATGTTTTCATATGAAGAAAATAGGGTCACAGAAACATCTGAGATTCTAAAATAATTTTTTTTTATTCAGTTCTTCAGGGTGAAAAAGGATTACATATTGTATATGTATGTATCAGTTGTACAAACAATAAAACACAAATCTTAGAAGTCATTTTTAATTGAATTCTGAAAATTTAAAATGAGTAGTTTGGAATTAATCAATATGAATTTTTGATTATATTGTTTAAACGAACATAATCTTTGAAACTGCTGTATTTACGACTTCAATTTCTTCGGCTTGGTTGACCTCAAAACAAAATATCAAATATTTTCTTAAAACACAAGTTTGCAATTATTACTTTAGTAAGGGGTTACACCATCATGCCTCTCGAAAAAAGAAGCATAAAAATTAAAACTAATAATAACTTATTAATAAACTTATTTTTTGACCCGGCCATTAAAAATATTAATTTTTCTTTATTTTACTTATATGTACATATAATGGACTTATAAACAAATTCCAATATTGAAAAAAAAAAATAACAATAAAAATGGCCGGACATATGACTGGCTCAGGAGAACCCTCTTTTTCAAGTAGTGTACACGATATCTCAAAATCTACTGAACCGATTTACCTGAAATTTGCACCACTTATATTACCTAAAGCTTAACGTAGGGAAAAAATTAAAAAAAATTTTTTGAAAAAATTACAGCTGTTTGAAGAAAAAGCTCGAATTTCCATCAAACTTTTGAGTTTAAAAAATGTATAACTTTTGAATACGGAACCCAATCGAAAATAGTATATTGTGCAACAAGGGCGTAAATTAGCCGTTTGCGCATGCTGGCAGCAATAAACGCTCGAGCGAAGCGAGTTTGTTTAGCTGCCAGCGTAAGCAATCAGCTACGCACCGCCCGAGTTGCACATTAAAGCACTAGTGGATAATAAGCCACTTTACAACCGGAAAGGCGTGCGTTTTAGTGGCACTTTTCCCTCACACGTGGGGAAAAATCATAAGTCACACTTTAGGTAATATTATTATTATTAAAATATTAGAAATAATTGTTTATAAGTCTATTATATGTATATTCGTAAAATAAAGAAAAATTCATATTTTTAATGGCCGAGTCAAAAAAAAAGTTTATTTTTATGCCTCTGTTTTCGAGCGGTATGGTGGTGCAACCCCTTAAGCGAAGTGTTTTTTGCCTCTCTATTAGTCATTTTTGAACAAAACGGCTATAAAAAACATTAATCGCTTTAATAGGAAAGAACAATAATGCACAAAAGATTATAAAAGAATTTTCTTATATCACTTATTTCATGTAAAGAAATTATTCACGCAATTAAATGCTGAATTAATGCTTTAATTAACTGTGAAAAGCTAACATTTGTAATTGTTTGTTGAATTTATATGCCGAAACTTAAAAGACTAAATTTTCAATAGATAGGTACATTTACTTCTAACAAACATTACATGAATAAATCTTGTAAAGGAGATTATGACAAGATTAATACCTAATCAGTATTTGCTGGATGGCTTTTATCATTATTCCATTTAGGACGTGCAAAACGCTTCAAGCAAAAGCATAAACATGTTGTGCTTAGTTACGGAAATGTATACACCTGTAGGATGCGACGTAACCAACGAATAATCAAGGAAATGTATAAAGTGTTTGCAGATATCAGTTTCTTAGAGTTTTATGTATTTTCTTCAAAAGCATAGGAAAGCAAACATATTTAATGAATAATAATCTTAAATTGCAAGTCTTGAAGTAATTTTCTTCTGAAGCAAAATATCTAGGATTCGTATTACGAATGTATAGCGTTTTGAAAGCATAATGAAACTTTTGAATGAAAGGAAATGTAAATAATCGAAGTAAATTAACTTGCTTTGCCAATGTTTATGAAAAGCTAACCGCTGATTTGAAATTATTAATGAAGTTTTTATTTCTACAAAACTACATTGTAAACCTAAGCTTTATTTTCATCAATGCTACGTGGTTTTTTAATTCATTTATTTCATTTATTTAATCAACTGGAATCTGTGTACACAAGATTAGACTATATTACTAATCATTAGCTATTTATCATTATAATCAATTAAGTTTTAAGTTCGTAATGGAAAATGAAATTTTTGAAATTGAATTGATAACGCAAAAATTTTAATGCTTTCTGAGTAAAATTTAACAATATTTCAAATAGAGAATTCTAAATGTCATAGTGGAATTTTTTTGAAAATCAATACCTAGTGTTTTCGGGGACGATGATTTAAAATATTTTTTAAAAAAAAGTTATGAATTTTGGATTATGATACGTACTTTTATATTAATTGGAATGTTCAAGTACGATTAAAAACGTCATGATAATATCATAAAAAGGATTCTGGCGTATCTCATTAAATATTGGCTCAAAATGTTCAATATTTGCAGAAGGAGTAAACTCAACAAGTGAGGCGCAACGAGCGCGGCGCTGTGCAAGCAGCCCTTCGCCGACCAGCCCTGCAGGAGCCTCGAGAGTGCCCTTCCGGGACGGAAATCGAAAATGGGACGAATTCAATTTCGCAGCATAAACATCCCCGGCGTGTAATGTATGCGAGTCTTTAGCGTCGATCGACGTGAACGAGTGCCCCGCGAAATAAACATGACGGCGGAGTGGGCGGGTTCGCGCCCGTCCGCGACCCGGGCCCACCCCCGCGCTCAGAGCATGACATTAAATGTGTTATCACCCATCATCTGCCGGCGTGTCTGCAGCACATGTTACCGGCGAATTTATATCGTCGCAGGTGAACTGCTTTCACATTTCCTTAAGGCGTCGTTTCATATCTCATTTTTACGAGGCGATTGTGAGGGCGTTATTAAAACGTCAGGTGGGGCTTTAGTCCTGCGCCAACCGTGATATACACCCGGCCGGGCGGTGGTGGCTGCACCCTTTTCTGTAGTGTTTCACTGCAACTCTCAGCTGAATTCTACCAAACCTTCGAAACGAACTTTATTAGGCACTCTAGTCTAGAATTTTTTAAGCTCTACAAAATTTCTATCCTTGTCTAGAGTTTTGATTGTGAAGAAATTATTAAACAAATAGAAGAGGAAGAGGTTTTATTAGCATTTTAATTTTAATACCTACTTACCTACTTACTCTGTCGCTCATAAACCTTAAAGCAGAAATCTTCTTTTCAGTAGGTACGGTCTTTAATAAATTGAAAAGATTAAAAAAATCGTATATTATCTTTTTTCACTATAATACAAAATATTTTGAAATTTAATTGTTTAAATATTTGTTATTATTATTTATTATTCCAAAAATGAATGCTGTCAATTGGTTTGTTAAAAAAACTGGGGAAAAAAATCATTACGTATTGAAATTGAAAACATCAAACGAAAAAACAATTTTCTGCATTTTAAAAGAAACACAAAAAATGGACAAAAATATTCAGACTCTTGAAATAGGCTTGAAATTACCACAAAATCACGTTAAAGAAATTTCACTTACTTATCTTGAGTGTTCACTTATGCATTTCGTAAAAACCGATCGATTCTAAATTTAAAGCTGAGTTAGAGTTAGGCGCCTATACTATAATATAATAACTTCTCGCGCTAAAGTGTGAATAATTCAAATACCTTTTCCGAATAACGATCAATAAAATTGTTTTATAAAAGACTCATTATATTTAGTAGTAAGGATTATTTATTGGGAGTTCTTTAAGAGACACAAACAAGCTTACCTCTTCGCTATTAAAAAGGAATCCGGCAATTTATTGAAGAATTCTATTTTTAAAATTTTTCTGAAGATTGCTGTTGATATTATGCATCAGCATGAGTATGAAACACATGTCCTACCCTAATGCCAGCACTGGGTGGATCGACCCAGAATTTCAAGACCATAAAAATAGACACTCATGAATTTTCGAGGTTGTTGAGTTGGAAATTTGAATTTTTTACTGAGCCTTCAAATTAACAATATGTCTGAAAATTCGAAATAAAGGTATTTTTGTGATAAATCCCATTGAGAACTTTAGAAGGCAAATCGACTAAATTTAAAAGTACCTATACCTAAATATATAGGAAGTGGTTTCAAAAATTTACATCTAATCTTAGACAAATTATTCATTCTATGCAAGTATTTTTCGTAATCTGAAAAAGGTTCCTATTATTTGAAAAGTTTGCATGAATAATAATTTGGGAATTAAGTGCAAAAATTCAAAATCGGCTTTGATAATGTTGATCGTACTGAGTTTCATAAATTTTCTCTGAATATAATATTCTTTTATCATGTTTTATATCAACAGTAAAATCGAATAAAATAATTTGTAGAGCTTATTAGAGCATGTTTAAAATTTACTATTTACATAAATAATTATAGATTACGAAACTGCATTTATGATTTTGCGTTAAAGAGAATAATGTAATGTAATGGTAATGTAATGTAACATTGTTTAAACTGCCAGTGTTTTAATTATTAAATATATTTATTTTTTTAAATGACATGCCCTACCAACGATTCTTATTTACCATTCCAGTTTTGAAACAGCCTGAAAATGTTTCCTGGAATTAAATTCGATTTATCGATAATTGTTTTGCAGGATATTGTATGCTAATTACAGGGAGTCTTGTTCGCACCGGACACAGTTTAATTGCAGGGTTGGCCAGAGAGGAGGGCTGTGTAGAAACAGCGCCCTCTCCGGTGTCCCAATAAAAACCAACAAAGCAATTAACGCCACTTAGATACACCCGTCGTTAGCCGGCCCAATTGCAATAGCTTCCAATAATTTAGTTGGACACAAGCGGCGCGCAGAGGGCCGATAATGGCGGTTCTGATTCGGTGCCAATTTATATAATTACTCGCTGTTGCGGCGGCCCGAATGGACCGCACTGAGAGCATGTAAGTCTGACAGCGGCAGTCAGATAACGAGGACTTTAAGGGGCACACAAGCCGCCGTTTAATTATTGAGAAGGGCCCGCTGAAATCCTCTTAATAATGGCCAGTGCTTATCTGGTGCACATTTGCGTAATCCGGCGGAGCCACCGGGCCACCGGCCGGTGAGCCCCATGCTGAATCAATCAAAGCCGGCCCTTAGACGCAGATGCCCTGCAAATGGATGCATAGGGGGTTCGCCCCTCCTTCCACCTCCGACCGCCCTCACGAACTGCTCTGATTTAGGGGAGCACGGAATGTGAGTGCGGTGGTCAAAGTATCTTCTCCAATCTAACAAAACTATAGCTTTAGTCGCGGCTTCTGTTGGCAACGAATCGTATTGCGAAGTACATATAGTTTACAAATCTGGGTGGTTTTTGATGGTATTATTATTTACTGTTTAGTGGAATTTTCTTGAAAACTACTGAAAAGTAAGGTTTTATTAACAATATCGAAGAAAGTATCGGAATACTTTTAAAATACTCCAACTAAGCATAGATAATTAAATCTTTACACAAAATTGTAGATACATTCTTAATTGTTAATTATAGCAAATTAATTACATTATATAGTTAAGATATTCGTAGCAAGCTACAATATTTTAAAGCTCTTACTTATAATATTTTTTTAATAACTGCGTAAAAATAAGTTATGGGAATTTGATACTGTTCTTGAAAAGATTCAAATCTTAGTTATTCATATATTACATATTTTAAATCGTTTTGGATAGAAGAGAAACAAGAGGTTTAAAATAATATTATTAATTTCGGAGAAAAGTGTAGATTACCAATCTTTATTCTATTAATAGAGTAGAAATAACTTCTTTGTTTAATTTCAGACAGCCCCGACCACGTTTTCACCGACATATTGGAATGATTGGATCAGGCCTAGAGGATGTCGTCGCAGTCCCACTTGAATGAGATTTCAAAATCCGGCCCGGGGGACCAGGCGGCGTTTGCGTCTTGCCACCCCCTCCACCAGTCGCGACAGTCCCAGGCCAGCCCCGTGTGTCCGTGCGCCCACCACTACCACCACATCCACCACCACCACGGCGTCCAGTCGCACCACTACCACCACCTCCTCAGCCAGAGCTCGCAGCGGTCGCTCGAGGACAACGAGCGCCAGGTTAGCGGCGAGACCCACGTCCCGGTGACCGTCCACCAGCAGTCCCACCAGTACCAGGCCCTGGACTCCCCCGAGGAGGAGTCTTGCGACTGCCAGGAGCAGAGCGACAGGAGCTCCCGGGTCGTCTCCGGGGACGAGGCGGCGCCCAGCGGCTCCGAGGACAACGCAACTCGGAAGTGTCCCCACCGCAACGCGAAGTACCCTTTTTTTCCGCGTTATTGGGGCTGATTCAGATATTAACTCTTGAGACTTTCAGGGCGATCAAAGCGGAGCAGCAACGAATTAGTTCGCCTCAAACCAAAAATTGCATCACGAAGCGGTCCAGCGTCGATGACCGGAATTATTCCAGTCAGATTGAGGTCTACAGCGATGGAACCGACTCTGGCGTTAAAGTCACCGACGGCGCAACATCCGAAGAGGATCAGGGGCCTCCGCTGCCACCCCGACCACCTCCCAGACCAAGGGGCATGCAACCGAACGAAAGAGGTAAGTTTAATAATTACTTTTTTAAAATCCGAATTCGTAATAGAGATTTGAGAATATCATCATCAATTCCAAACAGCTCATCATACATGTGTATGTAGTGCATCACAATATTTTCCTCACATATTCTGTTGTAGTTTTTAATTTGTAGGTATCTAAAAACATTACTGAAAAAAAACATTATGATTTTAAACTCTAGTAATTCTCATAAAAAAATTGCCTATTAAAAATGCAGCCAAAATTCGCAACTGTTTTACGTCTAAAAAGTTTTGAGATATCATGAAGAATAAAGCCCTAAATAAGTCCAAATTTATTTGGACTTATTTAGGGCTTATTATCTTATATTATTATTTCATTTGATAAATGGAAAGTATAATATTATAAAATTAAATTCCTCGAAAACTTCATTATTGCAAAATTGTACGCTCAAATCTGTAGTGACTATACATACATACATATGTCACATATTTTTTTAATTTCTTTGTTTGTTGCACGCTAAACTCAGCCTGCATACCAAATTCCAGCTTTTTAAGGTTTCAGGAAATGTTTTTAAATTTTTTAAATTTTGATAATTATCCGCGACGAATCGACGAAATCCATGATATTTGTAGAAATATAAAATCTAATTAGCCCAAGATAATGTCAAAATAGTATATTGTGCAACAAGGGCGTAAAGTAGCCGTTTGCGCACGCTAGCAGCAATAAACGCACGAGCGAAGCGAGTGTGTTTAGCTGCCAGCGTAAGCAATCGGCTATGCCCCGCCCGAATTGCACATTTTATTTTTCCCCACGTGTGAGGGAAAAGTGCCACTAAAACGCACGCCTTTCCGGTTGGACAGTGGCTTATTATCCACTCGTGCTTTATATTGTGCAACAAGGGCGGTGCGTAGCTGATTGCGCACGCGGGCAGCAATAAACGCACGAGCGAAGCGAGTTTGTTTAGCTGCCAGCGTAAGCAATCGGCTACACACCGCCCGAATTGCACAATAAAGCACTAGTGGGTAATAAGCCACTTTACAACCGGAAAGGCGTGCGTTTTAGTGGCACTTTTCCCTCACGCGTGTGGAAAATATTGATTGTCAAATCGACAACGATATTTAAAGACCATCTAGAAAACTTAAGTTTCTTATTTTTAACAAAAATTTCACCAAATTGCATATTGGATTTGTTATTTTTTTAATTAAACAACTATAATACCATATTTGAAATCAGCGAACTCGAAAACTCTTAAACTTGTACTATGCTCTGCTTTATTTGTTTTTCTAGTTTTCTAGATAGCTATTGTTAAATAAAAATACGGTCTTTCAAGAAATTCTGCATTTTAATTGCATAAAAACACCTTTTGAGACGTCTTCAATTGATTCGAACGATTCAACTGCTTTCTTCGAAGAAGGTCTATTGTCGATTTTAATATTATCATTGAAATTAATCTCCTCGTAGTTCTCCCGAACCGTAGATTTTTGCAGGATACCTTTCAATATTCTACAGCAGTCCTGCGTTTAAAGTAATATCGCCGACGTTTTCCAACAAAGCCCTTCCGGGAAATTAGTCCTGAAAAATATTAAAATTGATGGAGACCACGCCAGTCAAAAAAAACTGCTTTCGCAGTGGGTACGATCGATATTTTTTCCTAGTCCTCACCCGGCAATTAGGCAAAAAGGAAACCTTTCAAGGTGAAAACGGTGTGAGGGCTCTTTCAATATCCAGACGAATTGGGCCACCGAGGAATGCCCTAATAAATTGGATATGAAGTGGTGCTACTCGGTGTCTGGGAGCCAATAAAAACTCTTCCCGCCGGAGCTGTTGAACACGACCGTTCCAAGGTATTTGGGGGTCTTCGGGGTCGGTGGTAGTTATAAATAACTAGCGATAAAAAGCTCGGTACACGGTGCAATAAACGATAAATCATCGCGAGGAGCTTTTCATAAACAGCGCGGAAATACCGCAAGTGAGGATATATTGCGAGGTGCGATGGGTGGCGGGGGGCATTATTTTGTTGAATATATCCAGCAGCATGGAAGATTATAATGTCGCCTCGAGCATGCCATTAAAGCGGTAATATTGCCGAAATTTTTCACCGCACTGCACTCACCGAGGAGTTCGGTGATTTATTGGTAATGCTGCTGTATGAAGGGCTCCGCCAGGATAGCCCCAATGCGAGCACACGGCTTTAATTTATTGCTCGTTTCATTTAAATTTAAAAAGGTGTGTCCAAATGGGGTGCTTTGTCGCACAGTTTGCTCAGTTGGAGGGCTCTCCGGGTGCAGCCGCATTGATTAGAATCAGCGCAAATAGGCACCATCCAGCCAGAAATAATTCAGGCTCCAGCATCATTAAGTGCTCATCTGGGACGGAGAGTACCCGACCAATTCTAGAGTGCCTTTTACTCTGCCGCATAAAAGCCGAGGATGGCCAAAAGGGCCAATATCAACTAATCCTTCTCGGAGCGTCTGCACATCAATCCTCATGAAATATGGACTCCGTCCCGGATCCCCCGTGCGCCAAAAAGCCCTACGCTCTGCTGCTGTGACGCCCTATTTATCTAGCCGAGTCCTTGCTGACTGCACAGTCTGCAAGTGAAAAGTAAATTGCTCCATGGATGCAATTGTCTTGTTATCTCGGCCGGGCATTAGCACTAACGCTGCAATAGCACAACTTGTGGGCTCCCGCAGAGAGTGCAGGACCGTCTGTAAGGTGCCCCGGGCGCTTGCAGATGCTGGGCTGGACCAACTCTTCCAGGGATGACGAGGATGCTCCGGGCCCCCCGGTGCGTTGTCGTTTCGGGCAGGCACAGGAGCCACCTCGGAAGGCTCTGCACCCACCCCCCGCGGAGGTGGCCCCACAGCGCCCTATGAAACTAATTTAATCTCCTTCGATTGCCGCGCCCGCGAATGTAATTTTAATAGAATTCAGAGAATCGTCAAATCCAATTTGACTGCGATGAAGGCACGTAAACTGCTACCATCTGGTATGTGGATTTTGAAGTTGTACCGCCCCCGCATCGCCGATTATATTCCACTTGTAAATTTCCCTGGTGGTAAATAACTCCCCCGCACTATACCCCATTAATTATACCCAAGCGCGCGATTGAGGTAGTCGGCTGCAACTATATGCATTTTCGTTGCAGGCTTCTGCTTAATTTGTTTCATAATTAAACTTCTAAAGTTCCGGGCATTCTCCCGGAGAAAAACTAAATAATGGATGAGAGCTGGGATTTATTGAAATTATCTGGACGCCGTCGCCTGCCGCCATCGCCGCCCCGTCGACCGACTGGGGCTGCAAAAATTCCAATTTGGGCAACTTGGCCCCAGCAACCGAGGTTCCGGGGGCCCTATGTGGCGAACGAGGCTGCCTTTAATGGAGCGTGAACTTTTCCAGGGTATTTAGTATCGGACCAAGGCACACTCAGAGCTGCTGCTATCTCGCAGGCCAGGGGTGGTTACCACATAATTTTGTCGGTTAAACCTCATGCCCGCCACTATTCGAGCGGAGCAGAATAATCAGTGCATTGTTTTCGAGATTATAATAAAGCGCTATCTTAGTGGCCACTTCGTGCTTCTCGCCGGGAACAAAGGTTTACATCCTCCGGGCTGCTCCCCATAGGCCCGCTTTCACTAGGCGTGGGTGGAATTTATGTTGCCACTGCTTAAGGGAGCTGAATTGCATCATGGACTTGAGCATTCTTTATCTTGTATTTTGTGCTGCACCAGGACAACAATCAGGAGACGATAAAAACAACATTTTCGTTCCGCATTCTCAACGATATGAGATGGAATTAGACAGGGGTAAATAATGGCTCTAGAAATACTTCTTAGGTTTAAAATGAGATAGAATGACCTAAATCTTTATTTGATTACGATCGACAGCATATTAAAGTGCTAAAACACAAAATGGAAAAGTAATAAGTAGGTATCTATACAAAAATCTAAATGAAATATTTGGGCCAAAAGTGGCAAAATGACTACCAACTTTGTTTCTATACATATTTCCCGAAATAAAATATTTTTTTTATAATTTTTCTTTTTTTGCCTTGACAGTTTCATTATACATCACTGGGCTTTTTCTGGCCTTATTGAGACTATTAAAACATGACAATAAGTAATGAGTCACTCTTTTTCAATCTTAAAACGTATTATAAAAGCGTACTAAATGAGGTTTTTTAAGTATAGCTAATTTCCATCAAAACATACTTGCTAATACCACCTGTTACTAGAATGTGAACAGTACCAACGAGAAAGGACCTCAGCCAAACTACCCAATAACCTGGATACTATGTTGAACAACCTCGATAGCTGCAACCAGACCATAACGTTCCTTAAAACAGTAGAAATTTACCAGAAAATCTGATGTTAAATCGTTAAATGGTCGCTAATAACCATTGTAGTTCTACAGCGACCTTAAAGAAATAATAAAAAAAAAAAAATACTTGCTAATGATATTTTAATATCTTATTCCAGTTTTGCAAGATGTTCGTTAATTTGAATTCTATCAAATAGTTTATATTGAAAATGAGTTTTGTTTAATTGTTACCTAGCAGATTCGAGTTTTATACAAGTATAAATAGAAGACACAAAACAAACATTTTATATCTATTGCACTAAAAAACAGGAAATAGGTTTTTTCTTTAAGATTAAGCAATGATTCTAATATACTTAGATTTTAGATTTTTTATACCGCTATCCTTTGATTTTTTGAGGACTAACTACTAAATGCTTATGGTTAGATGGGCCTTATTTGGGTATCTTACCTTTGATATTGTGGATGTTGTATTCCATTCAACTTGAATTCTTGTTATTTTTTAACTTGGAACTACTTTATTGCCACCAACTTGAATTAGTTTTCCTTTCGTTATTAAGGTGGATACAGTTTTATTTTTTAGTTTTATTTTTTATATTTTGTTATTAAAACAATATTTTACTTTAATAATTATTTTCCTCCTTCAAAATTTTTTTATAATCTTTTTTTATGAGACAAGTCAAATAAGCTAATTGCATTTCCACGTTTTTTTAAAACATCCTAAGTTATTTTGTGCAGTGATTTAAAGTTGTGACTCAACGCTACTACTTCAATAGCCACAATATACTTATATTTTTTCATCTGCATACATATAATCAAGTCAAAAGAACCCATTATTTTATTATTATTTCTATCGACAGTGACAAGCACGCTGGTTCTGTGAAAATGCAAATCAAAGTAGGTACATATTATGTTATAATATAAAAATGTCTATTATGAAGGGCTAAAATTTACTGACTCCACTTCTGTCTTTGAATTGTTTTCCTGAAAAATAAAACTGTTTCACCTGTTTTTATAATACATATACATATAAATGATTTAATTTATCACATTCGATTATGTCATAATTTTAAAAGCCGGCACATCAGTTGGTTATATTATAAATATGTTGTTTTAGGCATTATGGTGAGGTTCTTGCAAATAAAATTAATTAAAATATGTATCTATGTAATTTTTAATATTGTAGGGAGAGGGTGCAACATTTATAAAATTTGATTTCTAGATACTTTAAACCTGGACCCTCCAAAGGTCACATATTTATAGAATTCTGGAGGGCAGCTGCAACAATTAGTTTCACTTCCGCTCGACGTTCTGACGCAATCTGAATACATAATTAAGTCACATTACAAGCGGAGGCGAGCGTTGGCCGGCCACAAGTGCAATTAACATGATTATCTCAATAAACTGAATTAAAGTTTAAATTTTAATAAGACTCCCCGGGTAGAGGTGCGGTCGTCGCCATGGCAATCGTCGCCCGTCGAGGGTGCCTCGGCTCCTTCAGGTGCTCGCTACCCGGGATCCATTCATTAAAGCCGGGTCCCTTCTTGATAAGAAGTTTTGAGATGTCTTTCAGGAAGTTCGGCACACAATGAGCCCCGGGAAGGCCCTCGTTGCCCCGTCTGCCGGGTCTGACGAGAATGTGCCCGTATGGAAATGCGATTTCAAAGGCTGTGCAAATACAATTTCGCCTAGAATGCTTTACACACTCGGCGGTGGGGGTGCGGGGATAATAAAATTTCTTGTTTTCATCAAATTTACCTATCATATCCCGAGCTCCCGCAGGGGGATTGTCGTTTTCTTAATTTTTTTTTTCTTTCCTGCTGCAACGTGAGTGCGTGAGGGGCTACGCTTATTTTAAGCCATGATGCTCCCCTCGAAAATTTATTCATGTGTTCCTGCGCCCCTTTATAGAAAATGAAAAGAGCCCTTAATGAAAATTGCCTGTAACCAAATCATTTTATCGCGTTTTTATCGCCTGTTCCCTGGTCGTTTCCTCGAAGCTACCTAATGCCTGTATCCGGATGCGAAATCCGCATCCCGGAGAGATTAGTCGCAGGATATCATACCCAGCAATTTATGAAATCATTTGGGCTTTGTGATACACGTAAATTGCTCTAAATTTGGGCCGATCTGCTTCTTCGAGGACGGCTACGGTTCGTTACTTGCGAAACTCGACGGGAAAACTAAAGACCCCTACAGGGGTGCGGGGCAGCGGCGGGGATGACTTTGTTAGGAAAGCCCTTGGACCCCTTATGAAGTTTTACGATCGGCAAATATCTAATTGGGCGTTTAGATTGGCCCAAATTAACGGAGATTTGCGACATGTAGGGGCTCCTGTGAAGCTAAATAATTCCACAAAATTAATGTTTGCCAGCGCTCCTTGGCGTTGTAGGCGATTGGGAAATTAATAAGATTTCTTACTTCCTTCAGGAAGGGAACACATAACAGGTTTAAAACACTCATTTAAGAAGCAGTTTAAAATGAATTCATTTTAACGCATGGAAGAACATTTAAGTCTTACAAACCTTAGCCTATATAGACAAAAGAGCCATCCCCAACCCTTGTAAAAACTTAGTTAGTATAATTGATGCTAGTGAGGATCTTTATATAATGGGACTTCAAAGTTTTTAAATAATGTATATCCTGTATCTTACAAGTTATAAACTATAGTACTTATAAATTAACGCGTTGAATATTTTGTGTAAAGCATAAATAATTAAAATTAATTAAATAAAAAAATTTGTTTAATATACCGCGTTTTTAAAACGGACTAAAAACTAGAAAATAATTTTCCCTGGGCCCTTCTAAATTTTTGATGGTGATTTTTTAGTGGCTTTGGAGATATTTGTAAGACTTGAAGAGAAAAACGTGGGGCGCAGGATTATCTACTTCTATTATCTACTGCCTTAACTTTAGAATTTGACTGTCCGCCATCTTGAATTCGTAAATTCTGACGGTTTATTTGAAATAAGCGACCCCGAAAACCCCCTTGTTCCAAGTTTGGTGCAAATCGCATTAACTTTAAAATCTTGAATTCGTAAATTCTGACAGTAGATTTGAAATAAGCAACCCCGCAAATTCCCAAATTCCAAGTTTGGTGCAAATCGCATTAACTTTAAAATTTGACAGTCCGCCATCTTGAATTCGTAAATTCTGGCGGTTGATTTGAAATAAGTGACCCCGGAAACTCCTAAGTTCCAAGTTTGATGCAAATCGCACTAACTTTAAAGTTTGACAGTCCGCCATTTTGAATTCGAAAAATTCTGACAGTTGATTTATAGCTAATAATGCATTGTCATCCACATCTGAGCTATGGTTAAAATTTCAAGTCTCTAGCTGATCGGGAAGTTAGTTTAAACTCGCTTGCAAAGTTTGACCCGGACAGACAGACAGACAGACAGACATGACGGAAACCGAACTAATAAAAACGTTATAAAAATTTTAAAATCGTTTAATTTCTTTAGATTAGTGATGATCGGTCTTGGAAATAGTTTTGTTTCTTGCATATTTGCATATTATCTTGGGTTTCCATCAACAGACTTAGTTTTGGTGTCGTATGCCAAGTCTTGAGTCTTGGTCTCGTTTTTTAGTAGTTAATTAACCGTTTAAGTAGTCACCAATACCAAAAAAAAACTTTCAACAAAAAAAACTGATCAATGTGAAATTCATTTTGTGGAAAATATAAATTTATCAATTTTATCTGAAAAAAATCCTATATTTGTCGACAAGGTTTTCACACCTTCTTTTCTTGAGTTTTGTACGCTAATCACTCTGCTATTTTGATAAAATTATTTATAAAAATAAAACAACTCCAATCATTTTTTTACATTTAGATCTGCAAATTAGAAATAAAAATTTCTGGGGTTTAATTTACCCCGGTCGTTGCACTCATATAAAAATCTATCTTTGCTGTGTAATTTCATTCAAATGATAACGTGTTTATTAAATGTGAAAAAGTTTGTATTTCCATTTTGCCAATTATGGCAAGAAATGATTATTTTTTTTTAAATGAACCAAATTTTAAATTTACCACCGTGTCGTTTTCTGTTAAATGTTTATCCATATATTAGAAAAAGTCTAAAGTCTATCTAGGCGATGTGTTTGTTTTATTAAAGCTACATATTTTCGTAAAATACTGCTTTTCTTAAGAAAAATGCTTTGAAAATTTAAAGATCCATCCTACATCCCTTAGGCTTAGAACATCAACCTCAATAAAAGTAATCTTAAGCTGATTTTTGCTTTCATATTTTCTTATATACTTAGAAGCTATTACTCAAAAATATTTACCTTCTGAGAGCCAACATCGTCGATTCTTTAGGAGCTGGAAGTCATTAGCGGTGATGTAATTTTAATCTCAGAAGTATTAAGTTTCTCAAACTCCGACACGACTTACGGCATTTTGTCCTTCATATACCGATGTCTATAGATTTTGGTAATTATAATCAATATTTGCCGATAGTAAATGATATCATAACAAAAATGCCTTTTGTTGATAGTCTTGATATCGTGTCATAATTAAGTAAAAGGAGCAGTTATGAAAACATTATTTTAAAAGAAAAGAAATTTATACCGATAAGTTTTTCAATGCCGTTGATAGGAACTCGTATTCCACGTTACCAGAAAGGAAACAAAACGAACATTATTATCGAGTTTCATGCGGTTTATAATCTTGCTTTATAGAAGCAGTAAACGTTAACAGACAGACAGGAACCCCACAAATAGGAAGTTTTCCGGATTATATCCAGAGCATCAAGGAATATGTATGTCAAATATCGGTTTTTATTACTTTTGTAAGGTCAAATCCTATTCTCTTAGCTTCCATAATATGCTACTATTAATTAGAGAATTTTACAGTTGACAACTACAAAGTAACAGACGTGCTGTAAAATAGGAAAAGTAAGCGTCGTATAAAAATATGAAAATGAAATCTGTAACTCATTTTGCAAAAATGCATATACCACAAGAAGATATCCGTCGAAAGTCTTTTTGTCGCTCAACTCAAAAACTCTATCATAAATGTGAGGATTTCTTACATCTTCACATTTCACAATGTTCATGCAACTCAGCATCGTTAAGGCAGCAAGAAAAATCTTTGGTGGATGTCTTGATGTGGATGCCTCGTAGCGAAAAATGTTTCAGATTTTCCTTTCATAGGGATCTTTTTGTATCTAGTTCTTGTGTGGCAGTTGTTGCTGAGTCTTAATTAAAACTAGCTGGCCCACGATTGTATCCAAGTTCAAGTTATTCCTGGCAACAGGAACTCTTGATATGCCCTTTTTCATGGTTGATGTTATTAAGATTTATTCTTTTGATAGACAATTGATCACAACTAACTTAATTAAAGTGATATTTGAATTCTGAATTAGGTACCGTAGATGCGGGTTACTTTAGCTCTACGGGGTAAATTTGGCTCAAAACAAAAAAAAAATATTGAATTTCCCACCTCTTCGTAGTCATGGCAATAAACGATCTATTTCGAGTCGGAAATGTTAGATGGTTTTACTGACGTATATTTTTAATTTGTTGCACGAATTTTTTCAAAGTTAAAACTGTCATTTACGTTTTGAACTTCTTGTATGAATATTTACATATTTTAGGTCTGCAAATTTTCTTGTGTAACAGAGGACTGTAGAGAAGTTAATTTTTGTTTATGTTTTTTTTTGAAAATTAAAAGTTTTTGTACTTCGGATACTTCATTTGTTTATTTTCTATTATTTCAAAGGACTTAATTTGGCTCAATACTTGCTTAAGTATATAGGTTTTGTGCCCAAACCATCTTGCAAGCCAAAGTAACCCTCCTCAAAGGACAACTTTGGCTCAAATTTAAAAATAATAAAAAATATATTTTTACAAACTTTTTGCTATAAAAAACATTATTACTGATTAGCTATTATCCTCATCTATCAAATGAAAACATTATAACACCTAGTAGTCTAACACAATCTATATATCAGAGCGATTTCTTAGGAAATAAGAAAATAGTAGCCAAAGTAACCCGCATCTACGGTCCTGAAAACGGCTAATAGTAGATTTTTTATAAGCGTGTTCCTACAATATTACTTCGGCACTAAAGATTTCTAGCAAATATTTAAAAAATATATTTATTCTTTACGTATCTATTAACATTATTAGATCCTTTGGTTTCTGAAGGCTAATAATAATTAATTAGGGTTTCAAAATTCTGTGGGTAGCCGTATACTGACAAGTACATTTCATGTACTTAATTTATTTTGTTAGGTTTTGCGAGATTCATAAATAACCTCGATAATAGTAAAATGGTCGGGTGTGAACGAACAACAATAATCGCTCGATAATCCTGATAATTACATTGACGTTAATGTAAGGATTAACAAATTTTCCGAATTACCGAAATTTATTTCTCTCTGGGAATTTGTATCCTAAAGTGTTTTGATTATATTTTAAATTATCATACGTCCTCGTATATTTTAAAATTGCTAATTTCACTAAACAAAAAATGTATTTTTAAAATTCTTTCTACCCTGAAAAGAAAGCTGTATGGAACTATTCAATAGCCTTTAAATTATGACTTTGTAAACTGCACCATATGCTTAATTATGCACATTGAAGTGAGTGAAACTGACCGCGAAGGAAAATGATTGCAAAAATGAATTTTCTCTTAATGTTAATCAAAATCTGGACAGAATTTTGCGAGGTTCATAGAGTAATAATAATCCAGCCACATGATCCTCTGTGTCTCTGAGAGGGAAATTAATTATTCGCAAATATTCGCATATTTATCTGAAGCAAACATTCTAATTAAATAACGCCCCGAACAGCTCTAAATAAATATTACCGTCGGATATTCCATCCGCCTATTCGGCCACTCCAGCTGAAGCGAGTGCAACCCTGCATTTTTAATAATCGTAAAATAGCTATGAATAAATGCAAATTAGAGTGCCACAGGGTGGGCGCGATGAGGGTTCTTTGAGGTGTTTTAATGTGGCGCGTGCATTTTACTAGGTAATATGAATATCATAAAATGCTCTTAGAGGTTACACTCTTCATAATACAGGTGGTGTAGACGCATGTAACATGGATGAAATCAATAACGCAATTATTTCAAATTTTATGGTTTCAACCATAAAGGAGCCTGGTGACATGTCACGGTATGTTAGACCGCATGAAAAGGGCTCGGTTTATAAAATGAAATTACATACCATATGTATGCGATTAAAATTATTTTGAAATATGAAGCTATGAAAATCAATGTACAATATGTATAGAACGTTGAAATTAGATACACGTACATTCGGTATAGTTACATATACTACATACCTATATGCTAAAAATCTGAGCGAAAGCCCAGTTTCAATTTTGCTTTTGTTTGAGTTTCATAATCTAGGCCAAATTGCATAAGTTTAGGCCATAAATTGGTCTGCTGTACAGTGGTCTGAAAGTGGTCAAAGGACGATAATAAATCTATTTTCGAAAGTGGTTTGTATATTTTGCTATTCCTAAAAGTTGTAACCGTTCTGACCAATTTCTTCACATAAAACCTCATGATACTCCACATCCACGAAGTTAGCTCACTCGCGGCAATATAAGGCATGTCTTTATGTGGTAAATTTTGCGGTTTGGACAAAATTTGTTTGTAGATAAAAAGAGTGGGAAAATACATTTAAAATAAAAATACACACATTAGACTTATCCAATAGATTAAATTAAAAAAATAATAATAAAACAAATACCATAGACTTTGTCAACATACTCGCAAGTATCTACAAATAACGATTTTCTTTACTTTTAAAACAACTAATAAAATTTAAGCGTATACAAAATAAAATAGTGGAATTTTCTAATTTTTAACGACTCAACTTAGAAAAGAAAATAGTATAATTTGATAGTTGGCTGAACTACGATTTGTAGGTACACTGATACTTTAACTAATATCTTATAGTAAATTCACGTGTTACTTGTTAATATTAGAGATTTTTCGACTTTGGAAAGTTTTTATGAATAAATATCGCATAGTATTATTTCATCCAACTTTGAAAAATAGTAAAAAAAACAAAAATATATTTGTTGTTCTTACTGATGATGACTATGACTTCTTATGGCTACATTAATGTAAATAGCTAGAGGTTTCACTAAGAAGATATTAAAATATACTTACTTGAAGATAGTAAAATATACTTACTTTTGTCCATTGTAAAGCAAACTATGTATTCAGAAGTGTTTCAACGAAGTATTTGTCTTTTTCATTTTATAGTAAATTTTACTACAATAAAATAATAGGGTAGGTAAAATAAAATAAGTTCTTGGTTACACAAAATTTTTATTTCATTTCCTTAACTTAACAAAGGAACACAAAAACTAATGAGGTGGGTGTGATTGGCAGGATGTAAATTGATGAAGAGGTAAATGTTGAAGAGGCGGTGCTTGGCAAGAGTATCTTATTTTCTTTATCACATTTAAGACCCCGCTTCTGAATTCCAATTTTTGGTCAATATTAAATGCTTTAACGGTTGGAATTAAGGAATCAAAAAAAGACTTGTCTTCATCAATTTCTAGTATTGTAGATGGTGTGGTGGAATGTGGTGGAGTGCTCATTAAATTCATTAAACTTCTCTCAAAGTCTTTACGCCGACGTTTTGTTGACGGTTGAGTTTTTGGAGACTGGCATGGAGGATCGAAATTAAGCATTTCATTAGTACTTGTTTCAGTTGCGAGCAACTCTCCAATATCAATATTTGATCGGGTGCTAACTTGACACGCGATTTCCCGGAGGAAGGAAAGTTCTCGTGCATAAATGTAACGCTTTCCTTTTCCTGTTTTATTAATTTGTCTTCGTACATTTTTTATAAAAGTGTCCTTTGTATTCTTCCATTTATTCAATAGCTTTTTACCTGAAATAACCAAGAAGTTGTTTATTCATCAGTGCATATGTGTGAAAAAATCAAATTTTAATCATTATGAAAACCTCGTGGAAATTTAAACTTGAAATTCAATATTTTACATATGAAGTTTGAAATCCAAAAGAAATGTTGTCAGTATGTTTGAATGTCAAAAACCCTTAATAATTATATTAAACTGTAAATTTAACTTATCACTAATCGTTCCGTTGTAGTTAATTTGAATTAGCATTTTTTCTGAGTCAGTAAGAGATACGAATTTACTAAAAATATTACTACAGATCCAATAACAAAATAGTTTTGTCGCATCAGCGAACCCTTGACGTTAACACAATATTATTAATTACGTATTAATAAACGCTTTTCGTGTACAATGTTTCGAAGTCTTGTTGAATTCACAAATTACAAATTCATGAAAAAAATATTATTAATCATTGCCAAATTTTTCCTATTATTTACATACCTACAATATTAGGAGCTAATGTTGCAAAGCAAAAGGAGGCAGATTACATGTACTATAAATATAATAATTTAGTAGAAAGATCCTGACAAATTAATTATTTTAATTGTTTCAATAACATTAAAGATGGTCAAGACTAGGAAGAATTGCAGGAGGAGCGTTGCTATCATTTTGCGCCGCGGCGACGCCGTCAGAATCATAACATAATTCAGTGTTTGTTTTGCGACAAAGTTTTCCTGATCGTACTGCGCAAAACATTCGTACCTAAAGCCGCAGCCTATATCAACTGAACGAAACACCTTACTTAAGGCCAGGTGCAGGCGAGTAAGAATTCCCGCCACAACTTCGCCAATACTGCTCATAGGTATAAAAATAAAATAATCCAAACAGAGAATTTTACGACTTTCGAACTCGTTGCGGCGAAAAATTAGTTTGCGGCTACTGCTTGGTCGCGGCTTCGTAAAAGTTGTAACACCTTTTGTTCTGACTATCGAAGTCGTAAAATTATCTGTTCTGCGGCGAGATTTGTTTATTTTCCGTCTTGAGAAAAGCATTGCCTAAGTCGCGGCGAAAATTATCTCTAGTCTGCACTCTAAGTTTAGTTACCCCAAGGATTTAATCCAGTACAATAACGAAAATTTGCGTTGTTTGCAAACTCAAAGTTACATACCTAAATATGTATGTAAAACTGCACTGTACAACAGAGGAATTAAGCTACGAAAACACGAAATCATGCGATAAAACAACTGTGAAACTGCGACATCACAAAATGTTGCGGCGTAAATCGCAACACGTGCCATGCAGATAAAAGCGCCGCGAATTGCTGTAGATGCGGACGTAGCTAAATATATTTCTTATACTATATACATATATAGCGAAATATCTAGTGGATCGAACCCAAAATAAAAATAAAATGTGAATACTTACTTAAATCGTTTTGCTCCACCTCAGATTTTTGATGAAAATCATCGAAAAATACTTCACAAATGTTTGACCAGGCAGCCTTTTTCTTGGCTTTGTCACTGTATTCTTCTAAGTTTATGTTCCAAATTTCTGGGTACTGTTTTACTTCTTTAATGAGTAATTTCATATCAATGTCGTCCACCATGGCGACGCGAAAATTATGTGACGCTCGTCAGTCGTGTTCACTTCACCGCCAGACTCTCGAAAGAAAACTGGCGTTGCCGCGCCGGCCTGATGGAGCAGTTCCCGACGCTGAGCATTCGCATCTCGCCACTGCGGCGCCGACGATGGTCGTAAAGTTCCGGCGGCGACGGCTGGCGGCTGCTCGTGTGCACTCCGCCTGACTCCGCCAAATAAACGCGGCGTTTATGTTTTATGTTTGTGTGCACAGACGGCGGACTGCGATGCGACTGGCGACCAGCGTCAATTGACGCTTGTGAGCGCAGACACAAATTTTTCTCACAAACATCTTGTGAGCTTTATATATAGTTTCTACTACTACTACTACTATAGCATAAGTCTGACCTTATGAACATTAGTCCTTTTGGGAGTTGAGTAAAACATAAAAAATGTAGGATAATTCGCACAGATGATGCCTTAAATTGATATGTAAGGTAAAAATGATATAGAAACTAATATTTTTATCTGCCGGAAAGGTCTTTATCTAACATTTTTTATAAAACTTCCCTTAAAGAATAGGTATCACTATGAAGTTTGTGTTATCATACAGAGGAGGATTGCGTACTTTCAGCTATCTCGATATGTTTTTATAGTTTAACATAACCACGCTCTTCCAGAAAAATGTTGTGGCGGACCATTTTTTTTTTGATGAAATAGTTATTATAGTTTTATCACACAAAATAGTGGGTGTGTCGGATTGCAAGTTGCTGGAAGTACTTACTTGACAAACCACATTTTAGGATTTCATATCCGACAATGAACCCTTACGGTTGATCTGTCCATTTGTCTATTTGTAAAAAAAAAATTAAATTTTAACCTTTCAGTCACGGATTCTGAATAAAATATTTAGTTAGTATTATTTTCAATAACAAACATAATGAACATTGAACTCTATCATGCATGTGCTCATCACAATATTGGTTGTTTTTTTATTCGCCATGTAGCGAAGCAATTTTGAGAAGATTTTTAATATTAAAAAAACTCAATAATTTGTCATAAATTATCTTATTTATGCTCTTTGCAATATCAATTCTTCAAGAAGCATCAACGCTTTGTTTTTTCCTTTGAATGTTATTAGGTAAATGGATGGGTTGGCAATTTTAACATATTGAAATAATATGGCATTTAAAAAATCTAAGCGACAATTTAACTATTTTTCGTAAACTTATTTATTCTGGTCTTCTCGCAAAGTTTTTATTTTAATTTTATTTCGGACTGTGACGGATAGAAACTTTTTGCAGTTACTCCTCATGTATGTTATGTTTATTGCGATGAATTTTAAGTTTTTGCTAAAATTCACTTTTTAAACTTTTGGTTTGAAATTAACAACAATATAGTATTAAAGAAATTAAAAACAATTTCATGAACATCGCCCAATAAATCGTTCCGTTCCGTTTTTATTTTACTTCAATCTAACCAAGAATTTCCCCTTTTTTATTGCGCTTCACTCTTGTGAAAAATTGAATTAATTTCCTCATTCTAGGAAACTGCCATGATGAGAAAAAGATTGATAACTTTCAAAACTAAGACCTTTTCAATACAATTTCATTTTGCAATTTATGTACAATAGCATTAAGCTTGATGTCATCCCTGATATGTGCCGTAACGCCCCCAAAACTTTTCGACCCCATCCCCGGCTGAGTCGAGTCCATCTTTCGTCGGCCTTCCTCCTGATAAAGTGACACGTTAATGGATACAAACGTCCACCCATTAGGGCTCCACTCGGGCCCCACTCGGGCCTACAGTGGAGTGGCTCGTTGCAAACGAGATATTTCCATTCCTTGCAGATAAACTCGTGGTGCAAACTCGACCGTGGCGAAGTGACTAAGGCCACAAGTCCATTATAGTAATATGGGGGCCGTTCAGGGACCGTTCCCGGCTCTGTCCGTCGTCGCCGACCCGTGCTACGGGCGCGTTCAGACAACCGAGTTCAGTTCGGTTTCCTTCAAATTGATAAGACGCCATATGTCCGGCTATCGCTAGTCGTCCAGTGGCTCGGCCGTTAAACAAAAAAGCAACCCACCCGATCGAACTGTCGGAGAAACAGGCGCAAACAGGGACTCCACTGTCCTGGGGGTGGACAGGGGGCTGCGATAAATAACTCAGCCCCCGTGGCCACTCCAATCCAACTCCAGCTCCAACTCGAAACCAACCTCCAGATCGAGGTCCAGGGAGCCTGGACAAACAGTCGATTCTTGATGTTGATGTGGTTTCCTCCGACGTGGTCCGTGTCCATGTCGCTCCATTTCGTGTTTTGACTAGAGGAGCCCCGCTCGGGGCGGTGCAACCAGACCGCGACTGAGCCCCATCACGGTGGAGCGCCCGCCGTCCGTCCTGGACTGGGACGTGCCAGGCTCGTTATCTCGACTCGACTCCAGAGCTCCAGAAAACGTCTGCTCGAGTCGAAGGGCCGAAGCGCGAGCCGGACTCAGCCGCCGCCCGCTTGCTGTTTCGACGCGTCCGCCCCCGGGGGAGCCGCAGAACAAGCCGCGAGCCGGGGTGTGGGTGGTGAATTATGATCAGCGTCGTCATCGTCATCGTCGTCGTCGTCGTCGTCATCATCGCAACAAGGGAAATGAAGGAAAGGTGCTGTTGTTGCTGCCATAATCAAAGTGCTTAACTGCCAGTCATTATCGTCCTCTTCTTGTTTTTATCCCCCCGGACCCGCGTGGGCGGCGAGGCGCGGGGGGACGAGGAATAAAGTTTATCCCCTGCCACCGCAAGTGCTGTAATTATAGCTTAATCCGTCAGGTAATGTTTCCGCAGACGGATTTACCTGCGGCGGGACCGTCCTCTGCGGCATTGTTGTCGTCGGAAAAGACATTTCTAATTGGACCGGCTAGTGGTTGATTGGTTCCGATTAAATGATTCTTCCGCGGAGAGTTGAGGTTTCCTTTTAATTGCTTTGTTTCGCGATGCATGCGGGAAATTAAGAATGCAGCTGCTGCACACAGCGAGGGGAGGGGGTGTCCTTTAAAGAAATATTAATTACTAGGGGTTCTGGGAACGGTTACATCCGCCCTGACCCCATTAACGCGGGTTGTAACAACACCCACTCCATTCCTTCAACAGCTCTGAAAAGGTTATCACAGAACTCTTTAATGGGTCCTGATACCTTTTTTACGACCGCTTTTATTTTATCCAAAAGGGTTATTAGAATTTTTACAAAATAGCATCGTTATAAATAACTACACAGCTTTTAACTAGAGACTGTAATGATAATGTTTCAAAAATATAAATTACAAAACAACGATTATCAAGTAATTTTTATTTTTTGATTGTTCGAAACAAAACTCATTTCGTTATTATCTTTCCTTTAAGGAGTGGAAAAGTAAAATGTTCTGAATTTAAAAATAGATTTTTAAAAACAAGCTTTTATCATATTCTACTTGTCGAACCCTTTCATTTGATACCCATATCATTGGGAGTGCACAAAAGAAAAAACCAGTCCGCCATCTTGGGCCGTCCGCCATATTGGATTTAGAATGACGTCACTTAGCTAACCATGCATTGTCATCCATACCAAATGTGTATGCAAAATTTCATCTCAATCGGTTGAGAATAACTGCTTTAAAATTCAGATTTGACGCGAACATACATACATACATACCTACATACATTGCAAGTTAAATAAAAGCTTATAAAAAAAATAAGATTCGGAATGATAGTCTCTTCCTTTTTTCATGTCAATTGAAACTAATTTCTTATTATTATTTATAATAATAAATTAATACTTGATCGTTATCGACCACTCGAAAAATAAAAATCACATCATAATCGTTATCGAGCGATAGAAAAATAAAAATATGCCGAAAAAAAATTACACCTTTCATGCAAAGTATTATTGAATCTAAGTAAGACTTTAAATGAAATAATTTATTTAAGGTTAATTATAAACTAATGATTTTTTGTGTTAGATTTCAGAAATAATGATAAAATGATAATATTTTTGGTCCCTGCTTTTAACTATTATTGATATCTTTCCGAAGTGTAGGGAATTAAAGAAATGGGATCAGTACAAAGGACCTGCAGTATAACTTTTAGAGAAATCGATCGTAATATTAAAGTATTAGATGATTTGGTAAATATTTACCATAATCAGTGCATACTGCAATAAGTGCAAATTAAAGTTCCCAAAAACTATCCCACAGTGCTTAGTTGCTCCTTTTATTAAATATTTTATAGGAAAATATTCAATATCAAAAATAATCAATATTCACGGATAAATTCTCACAAAAATACCTCTAGTCCTTAAAAAAGCGTATTGGTAGGTATCCAGGGAATAGCATACTTTTAAATTGTTAGGAATCCAGAACAGAGATAACGCACATCGGTAACCACCTAATTTTATCACTATGTCAGGTGAATTTTTAATTATACAAAAATTATCTGTTTAAACTGGCAGCTGGAAACTATATGCGTACAGTAATGATATTTCGGAACAAATTTTAACTTTAAAAGCAAATTTTTTTTTTGGTTTTACATTAGGTATACTTACCCACACAAAATTGACAGTGTGAGTCTGGAATATATTCGAAATAATTTTAAAACATTTCCCATAGAAACATATTGTTTCGTGAAATTTACTTTTTTCCTAAAAATCAATTATAATTAGAACGAAGTTCTTTATGGCGCACTATGCGTTGAAAAACTAGGCAGGTGAACATAGAGAAAACGACAGAGTAACGTTAAATTCCCCTCAATCTTGCTTTGCTCTACGCAAGTCCAGTCGAGCCCCTTAGGGTCTTGGCCATCTGGGGTCTAGTCGGTTTATTCGAGAGCTACTGTAGTAGTACTGTGAAGAGAGAGAGAGAGAGAGAGAGAGAGAGAGAGAGAGAGAGAGAGAGAGAGAGAGAAAAAGAGAAAATTCAAAGTTCCCTGGCAGGTGGCAGCAGCGCATGTTTACTTTATTATACTTTCTTTGATGAATCTTATGATAGTTGTGTGTTTGTATGACCACAGATAAATAACTATTTATTATCGGTGGTATGACGCATGTGTATGCTTCATATAGTGACGATTAAAATTCGTGTTACGTGTATTCAAATTTACGTGGATTATTATGATATTCAACAAAGCCACGCGTGCGCATGTGTTTACATGTTTATAACCTATTCGTAGTAGTAGTTGTTGTTGTTGTTTTGCTTTGCCCGTAGGGCGTCACCCTGCGGTGCCTTTTTGGTCACGGCAACTTGAGCCACATTGACCAGTGTCCGAGATGTAAAAAGCAAGCTCTCCAGCAATTCAGTGGGTGAGATCCGGGGCCGAATTCGTAGTAGTGTTGCGTTTGGGTATTTTATACGCATAAAGAATTTACGAATTCAGATGGCGGACTGTCAAATTTTAAAGTTAATGCGATTTGCACCAAACTTGGTAAGTGGGGGTTTTCGGGGTCGCTTATTACAAAACAACTGTCAAAATTTACGAATTCAAGATGGCGGGCTGTAAAATTTTAAAGTTAATGCGATTTGCACCAAACTTGGAACTTGGGAGTTTGCAGGGTGGCTTATTTCAAATCAACTGTCGGAATTTACGAATTCAAGATGGCGGACTGTAAAATTTTGAAGTTTATGCGATTTGTACCAAACTTGAAAATTGCGGTGTTTCGGCGTCGCTAATTTTAAAACAACTGTCAGAATTTACGATCTCAGGATGGCGAACTGTCAAATTTTAAAGTTCATTCGATTTGCATCAAACTCGGAACTTGGGGTTTTCGAGGTCGGTTATTTCAAGTCAACTGTCAGAATTTCCGAATTCAGGATGGCGGACTGTCAAATTTTAAAGTTAATGCGATTTGCACCAAGCTTGGAACTTGAGAGTTTGCATGGAGGCTTATTTCAAATCAACTGTCAGAATTTACGAATTCAAGATGGCGGACTGTCAAATTTTAAAGTTAACGCGATTTGCACCAAACTTGAAAATTGAGGGTTTTCGGGGTCGCTAATTTCAAAACAACTGTCAAATTTTATGAATTCAAGATGGCAGACTGTCAAATTATAAAGTTACAGGATTTGAAACATTATAGGTAGGGAGAGGTAATATTTTTCATTTCCACACACTGTCAGCTGAACATAATTTGAAATACATCGGGAATTTACTACGTATACCTGATATATGCTCAGCTGTGTGTACTCTGGAAAATGGCCTTAAAATAGTTATGGTTGTTATTTATTTTTCACCCAATCAGAAAATTGAAGACGTTATATTTCAAATTCATAGAAAATTAAGTGAGTACAGTGAGGAGGGTGCCAGAAAATTATGTTGTGATCATGATAAGGTCCCACACATTTTGGCTGCAGATTTTAACAATAATTTTGCAGATGCAAGATCTGATAAACTAAAAAAATGTCTGTTAGAAACATTTAATTTGTCAATAAATAATAATCCGAGACACTCAACAACAAAGTTTGGTACAACTATTGATGCTGCTTTTTCAAGATATTTACCCAAAAAAGAGTCGCAGGCATATGTACAAATCTTACTTTAGCTACCACAAGCCAATAATTTCCATGGTTGAATTGTAAAATAAAAATACTTAAATATGTGAAATTTTTTTACCTTTTTATTATTTATATATTATAGCACAACTTCGTTCTTACCGGGGGTCCTGAGACCCGCACGTTTCTTTTTATTTTAAGCCATGTTACTATCTCCTTTTTTTAATGGTATATTTAAAAAAAATAGGTCTTTCGTTTCGGACCTCACAATGTGCGGTAGAAATTACCTATTCAATTACCTTGCCACTAAAAAGTCAATAATATTTTGTTGCCCTGTGCAGTACATTACGTAATTATAAAAAGTTGTTTAATTCTGCATTGGTAATAAAGTTGTTTCTATAGAAAATCATACGAGTCCCAAACTAATCCAGTTGAACCCTCAAATACCCGCTGGGAGATGGTACAATTATACACTCCGGGACAAACCCGAATGATACACGCGCTATTTTGGCCCGAACAGAGGCATCAGCCGTAATTACCATTGCGAATCCTCAAAAGAAGACATTGCGAAGGGAGCACGGCCCACAAAGTCGCAGTTCATTAGATCTAAAGCCGGGGCTTAGCCCGAACATCCCCAGGCGTTTGAAATAACTCAGTCAAAGAGAGCTAACGAGTTCAAAGGGCCCGGAGTCGTCCGCTTAATCCTCAGGTATAATAAAAGCCCTTAATTTCGGCAGTGATTAATCTGGGCGACGCCGGGAGGGCAGAAAATTGATTGCTTGCATCGAGCCAGCCGTCGTCGGGAATGTCGCAAAAAGAACTCGTTTTTACATCAATTTGGCTTATCGTTAAGACGGGAATAATTGTTCCATAAAATCTGCGTTTTATCGGCTCGACGAAGAAGACATTCTAAGACTGGGTAGCCGCGGGTTGGGGGGGGGATTGGGCGGAGGTAGTGGGTACCAAATTCGGGCCCGGTGGTGCCCGGATACATAAAACATAAAAGGGGGAAAAGTAATTGGAATTTGTGGAATGAATTTCCTCAATTCCTGAGCCCGTCGAGGACTTTATGGCAGTCACGTTATGGTTCCGGGGAAAAACCGTCCTGCTCCTATATATTGCAAATCTCTGGCCGTGGAATGCAGCGTCAGCCGGGGGTTTTGGGGCTGGTTCTTGGTTCTCTCCACACAAAGCGCCGCAGAATGCCAAGAGCCAACAAGGGTCGTAAAATATTAGAAAAGTTACCAACACAGGGGGCGCCAAGGAAATCTCTCGCCCAGGAGCCCGCTGAGTGTCCCAACTTTGTACCTATCTCGCCGAGGCAGGACATTCGGCCAAATGGAAGGAAAAAATGTTTTTACTTAATCGAATCACTGCCGGCCTTTATCCCATCCATTTAGGACCGCTGACTGTCACGGAAACTTACCCCGGGCACGAGAGACTCACAAACGGGTAAAGTTTCAAATTTAGTTCCGCAGCAAACACTCGAACGGAATGAGGGGATCCGAAAGGATTTCGAGCCATTCCCTGGCACAAATCCAGGACTATACTCTGGAAGACGAAAGAAAAAAAAAATTAAAAAGACGACGACCAAGAAATTGGTACACCTCCGACACCCGGCGGCGGCGCAGGCAGAGGGCATTAGTTCCGGACTAGAGGCTTAAATCTTCGAGTTTTACTCGAGTAAACACCTGATGTGAACTTTTCCGGGTGTCTGCCCCTCGAGTAGTTATCTGGCCGGTCAACGGAGCCCCAGACCTGGAGAACCCCATGGCAGACACGTCTGAAGAAACAAAAACAAACAAACTCCTCCAGAATTTGCCTGCCCGTCCAGGACTCCAGGGGAGCCCCATGGAGCCCCGTTCACGGGCAGCAAGAGTTTCCCTAAAACAGAAATTTATTGCCGTCCATGGATTGAAAGGAATTTTTCTTTTTGTTCCACAACCGTTTTGCAGGGTGTCGACGTGCAGGAAGGAGCAATTACACCCTCGAAGTGGACTTGATTAATCGACCAAAAAGTAATTTCGATTAAATTGGGACCATCGAGATCTCGGGTCGGGAGCATTTGTTTCAGGGAAATTAGGTTAAAGTGGGATCCCAAAAAGGAAATTTCTTTATTAATTAAGAACACTGAAGGCTACTGTACGGTTCCAAATGGGGGTGGACAGCGGCAGGTTTCTAAATCAACTTTGAATAAAATTAATGAAAAGATAGCAATTAACCAAAATACTTCATTAGTCTTGGGAATTCGAACAGGTCGCTTTACTAACAATGTATAAGGTAATTTTAAAATTTGAAATTGGTTTTAAGGTAAATATTTCCCCGAGAATATACCAAAAACACAAGACTTTCTCTGAAATTGAATGTTGTCGTTAGAAATAGGAAGAGAGTCGAATGTGTCTTCTGTTGGAGATTTACGAGGGAAGCACATGACCATTGACCAGATGGTCGAATGATTGCTTGGTAAATTGAAAGAAATTTCCTTGCAGCTTGAAAACCAGCTTCTAACCTACATAAAGTTTTTTTGGCTTTCTAACAACATCAATAGAAGTTACAGATCAATTCACATTTTTCGTCCATTTCCTAGAGATCAAACTTTTAATTGAGCACTGTTTTGAGTTCCTACGAAATGCTTTTATTTTATTTTTTAACAAATGTTCAAAAGTGTCTAAAATTTTCAAAAGTGTTTAAAATATAGCTGTATTATACATAGCAAATATAGCAATGTAAAATTTTATTTTAACCTCAAAAGCAATTGTTTCAACTTTTCACAACTATGTACATTTTGAACTTAACTATAAGCATTTACTAAGATTTACAAAATTAATCCCGTTAGCTTCTGTGCTAGACTATGTATTTATTATTCTATATTGGCTATAAGCATTTTATCTTTTAGTGGTAATAAGATAAGGGCGTAAGTTTGGGCATTTTTTCATCATCTACTAATGAAATATTTTGAATATGACCAAGATATTTTTTTACTTATTGAAAATCTTTAGTAATCCAGTTACAAGTTACTTAACTCTATAACGCCTACGAGCCTCATTCAAAATCGAAAGCGAGCAAAATTCGGCAATCAGTTTGTCTGCAGAGACTAACCATTATTAATTAATTACTAAAACTACAGATATTAATTAGTCAATGAGTATGCTCAAATTAATTAAATTCGTAAAATCCGTAGTTGAACGTAACGCCATAATATGTAGACAGGTCGGCTCCCCCACGATATCTCGACAACGTTTTATCAAATTCAAAAACCGAAGTGTTTTAGATTCGGTATGACAATGGCTACAAAATGAACTACGGTATTAATTTTGAAAAACTTTTGTTAATTTTACTTAACAAAAAACAAAAACATTGAAAAAAATGTTATATTTTTTACGGTTTTTTATATAAAACTTTTAACATGGTAACAGTCCACTTTGTGAGTACTTCTGTGCAGAAGATGTGGTTACAATTTCAGAAGGAAATCGTGGGGAGCGTCCGAAAAAAGTTGTTTTGAGAAAAACGCGTTTACAATTTTTTTCATGAAAAATAATAAAAAAGATCTTAACTTAACTTAATCAGCGATGTCTGCACCTTACAAAATGCCTTCGATCTCTACTTTTAGATATACATATATGTATGTATACTTCCAAGCAATATAAAAAACAAAAAAATAGATTTTTTGAAAATTCCGAACTAGAGTACACCCTTAAGCTATAGAATAATACTTCTGACTACAGGATTTATAGCAATATAATTTAATTCTATCAAATGTTTGAACAGCCATAGTTTCATTTTGTCGAAAAGTAAGATCAACATTCATTTGGTTTTTCGGTTATGACGCTTGCGCAGTATCATTCACAATTTTGGTTATATTCTAAAAGAAATATTTAGGTAGGTACATTTGTATTTTTAGTCTTTAAAACAGGATTATTTAGAAATTCGCAATTGTCTCTACAACTAACAAAATTGTTATTATTTATTGTAGAATTTTAACCAAAAAATCACGTTTTCACTTAAATATTATAAGCTTAAGATTTTTGGTTTGTTTCATAATACCAATGGATATCCTTGAACTCCTATCAAAATATGACCTATTGTAGTTTTCAATAGTTGATCGTAATATCAAGTATTGATTTATAGTAAGATATGCTTATGTGCTATCTAATTGTGAGCGTACTAACAAAGGGGACTCATCACAAACAGATGTGGACATTCCTTTATGCCTTATTGGGGCACATTTTAGTAATCATCAAAATGCAGGGTTTTCTAATTAAGTGCACTCCCGCAGGAGGAATAACTCTGCAGAGTGCACCTGATTCCGGTTTCCTCAGGGAAGCTCTGCAAAAGGCATCCATTTAATCGAAATGAACTTTCGATAGTGTCGTCCCGCCACCCCCGCCGTGCGCACAAAAGAGCTCCACGTTCGCCCGAAGATCCAATTCATTAGGGAAATGAGCTCTAATCCCTCATGCACTTTGATAACGGACAGGCTCAAGAAAAATGGTCTCCATTACCAAGAAAAATAAAAAGGAGCTTTCCGCCATTGATGAGGCAATAATTTTTGGCTCTTATCGGCCCTGGCATTTGTCAACCTTTTCCTTTCGAATTTTTTCCATCGGAGGAGCCTTCAGACCGACCAGCCAGAGGCGACAATTTTTCATCGGGTGCACGAGCAGAATATTTTCGTAACCTTTTGGCCACTCTCAAGGGATGTAAAATTCATTTGATTTCGGGGATATAAATTACCGTCTTTTGTCTCGATCGAGTTATTAGGTCACTCAACCCAAATCTTTTTTCGACAGTTTGTCATAATCCTTATAATATCAAAACTCTGTGAAAAGGAGCAGCCAATTTAAAAGAATATGCCCATTTTTCTTATGCTTTTGCTACCTTTACTGACTTTTATTTAATTTTTTTTTTCAAAACTTTTGTCAAATGCTCGATTTATTTATATATAAGATATGGCAGTTAAATCTCACGAAAAAAAAGCAGAATATCTTTAACTTCATTTAAATCCGAAAAAAATTGAATCCTTGAAAATTCGAAGGCTAGATGATACTTATTATAGAAGAGAAGATTTTAAAAGGCATTTAAGTCACTCACCTCATCAGCTTATATGGTGGATGGGTATTATTAATAAACTACTCTATTTCCCCATTTACCTCAACAGGTTAAACCACTCAAGCCATCTGAATGCAGCAGCATATGCCAAAATAAATTGTCCACGTCTATGGCGTAGGATAGGAGCACCACTGGTGCTCGATGGTGGCTCAAGAGGGACGACTCGTCTGATGTCCCAGACAATTTTTCTTCTAAGAAATATTATAACAACCTTCTTCACTGAAGTATCCTCTGTCTTTTTCCTCGCCAAAGAGGTACTGAACTCGTATTTGCCAGGTTCACCTTTTGACCTGACAATGGTGTAGTTCAAAATTCTGGAAGAAAATAAAATTCTTGTAGTTTGCTGGCCGACATGGTGGGATGCTTAGATCTATTGAAAACTACGAATATGCAGCACCTACCTAAGCATATTAGATCTAAAAATTCTTATGATATTACTGTTGACAATTTTTATTTAAATTATTTTAAACGTACCTAAGCATGGGTTTCACAGCGCTTAGAAAAGAAAAACTTAAAGATGGAGTTATTCGAAGTTCTAAACAATGTTAATTCAAATTTGAAAACAAAAGAAGTGGTCAAGTATGAGTTCAACTCTCGTATCTAGAGAGGGGATTCGTCGTAACATAATTTTTTGCATTACTTGTCACATCATCGCAGTCAACCGCAGATAAAACGATATAATTCTGTTAAATTAATTTCTAGAAATTTATAAGATCTAGAACTTTCATTATAATTTTCCTATAAATTTTAAGTCAGACCTATTAGGGATTTTTGAGAATTTTAAATCCAGTAGTTTCAGAGATAACAAAGAGGGGTTAATGATATATTTTTGTAAATTTTCTAGAATATCTTTTCAAACACCTAACTTGCCGTCTTTATTATTCGTAAATGAATATTTAAAATTCCTAATATACACGGACGCGTGAGGCGTGAGTGATTTTATAGTACAAGGGTTCCCTTTTTTCTTTTTGAGGTACGGAACCCTAAATTAAAAGTCTTAAAAGCAAATATGGGTCCTGTTATTGAAAATGTTGGAATCGAATTGAAAGGAGCTTCCAAAAACCCTTTTTGAATAAAAATTCCTTAATAATGAAATAACCAATCGAATAATTTTGATTTTATTTGCGGAAATATTAATTAAAGTCAAAGGTTATCAAAATTAATTTGTGAGATTTTTGGAAAATTTATTGAAATTGTCATTTAAAAAAAGGGATTCATGTAAGCTTCTTTCGATTCGATTCGATTAATTTTTCAGCGTTAATTTTTGATCGTTTATCGCTATGAACAGTAAAATTTAAAAAAATTGGAGGTTCATCATAAATTTTTAATTTTAAAAAGTTCCCCAACATTTTAAAATGTTAAGTTTAAAATATACGGTTTGCAAAAAACGAATTCAAAATTTCAATCAACCATACTATGGGTCTTCAACCCAGAGCGGCTGCATTATTTTTTGTTGTAAAGTTGGTCCCATAATTAGTCAATTCTAATAATAAAATTGTTGTTTCTTAAGATTTCCCTAAATACTTACATAATTTCACTGGACTATAAAGCGCGTTTGAAACGAGATATTATGGTTGTTTTACACCTGTATTAGTAACTACTCTTACTATGGAAAAACCTAATTACTTCGAATAAAAGTGGATTGGGATTGGTAATCCTTTCACTTAGTCAATTTCGTATGAAAACCTGGAAATCTCAAACCGCGCAATTTCCATATAATATAGGAAAATGATTCCCTTGACACATCCCAAACATTTTGACTAGGTCCACTTCTACACGTAAACATTTCTGAAAGTGCTAAAATTGGGCATTCGCCCTTAAAACGTTCCACCGAGCTTAACGAGGAAATGGGAAACGGTGGCTCCATTTATCGAGAAATACGAGAAATCGAGAGCCTTGCAAAATATAGATAAAATGGGCACAGCCGCATCGAGTGGTGTCGAGTGAATTATGAATCCGACCTTCGCTCCCCGAAAGGGGGGATCGAGTTCCTGGTCGACCGAATGCGGTCCCTGTAACATCAACGCGAAAAACATTTTCGCGGGCCGGGGCATTGGTCAAAAGGTATGCAAAAATCGAAATCCGCAATGCCCCTGGAGTATTTGATAGCGCACAAAATGCTCCAACTAAACACGGCGGAAGATAAAATCTTACATAGTCAGGCAGAGCTCCGAGGCAACTATTTTGGGGCTCTGCTGGACCTAGTTCATAGATTTTTCTATTTGCATGGTTCTAAGTTGTTCGCTTCCTCCCGTTGGTCCAGACGTGTAATGAAATTTCTGGGACCACTGCACGGGAAACGATCGTCCCGACGACGTCGAGTTAATTAATTTTAGTTTTTCGTCACGACTCACCTGACGGACCCGAGTTGGGGCACTCGCGTTTATCGCAAACACGAACACCGACGGCCGGAGCATCATCCGTGGGACGCTGGGGCGGCTGCTGCTGGACCAAAACCCTTTTGAGAATGCTCGTCCAAGTGCAGCATGGTGAATGCTTTGGGTCTGTTGCACTGTCAATTGTTTGCCAGACCGAGCCGAATTGATTCGTTCAACTGAGGGTAGATCGTGGATTTGACGAGCGCACCCCGCAGGATCTGGAGTTGGACGAAAGTTATATGCACTTTTAGTTGTTCCTGTAATCAAACAAAACCAGGGACATGATGTTGAAATGCCTCGAAAAATCTCGTTATTTGCAGCGCGCTTTATTGGCTTGCATCCTTTCAGAGCAATTCACCGTGAAATAGAGGAAACCCTCTTTACCCACCGGGGGATTTTCATCTAATTTGATTGCTAGCAATTCAACGGAGAATAATGGAAATTTTGCCCGCTCCTCTGAGCCCCCCTATTTTTCATATCGGCGGTAAAGGGAAGAAACTTGAAATTTCTCGAGTAGTTTATTTCTTTGAGGACTCAACAAAGATATCAATTACAAGTGCCAAGTAAATGCAGCCTGGCAACCGAACCCCCGCCCCTGCGAACCTCTTTGGGTATGACAAATAGGAAGTGACGTCGTAGGTGGTAAACCACGACATCCAGAACAGAACTATTGCGGGGAAGCGGGAACCCAGGGACGGGGGCACACGGGGGCTAAAGAAGTCACTGAACTTTTGAATTAGTTTAGCTCGAAGAGGATTCTTCCCGACCTCGACGGCGATTCCCGCCGTGGCGCTTTGAGAGAAAACTTTCAATCCTTGACGAAGATACAAAACTTATATAAGATACTTTTGGGGGGTACCGAGGGGGTCCAGGATTTAAGTGTCATGACGGGTAATTGCATTTGTGGGACGCTGCCATCAGCAGCAGTTGGAACAGTTTCGCTGCACAAACATCGAGCTCAGCACTTCTTTAGCTACCAGAGAGAGGAGTAATTAATTGCTCCAAGTGGAAGCTGGAGGCTGGGGATCCGGTGGAGCTGGATCGTTTCGGTGAAATATTCGACACTCGGTTACTGGCCACGTCCATGAATGCAAATTGGTCATTGAGGGGACGGCGGGCGGGGGGCGGACCGCATAAATAAAGTCGGGCCAAGTATTGCTTTACAGAACCCCCCAAACCTCCGACGTCCTGGGGGGCAACAAAAGGTGAGAATCGTGTCAAGTAGAGGCCCATTCGCATCACACGCCCGCCACCCTGCATCCGTTTATTTTACTTTAACGGACTGACGATGGGGCGGATTTGATTAAAAGCCCCATCACAGCTGACGCCGAGTGGGGGGCTCAGGATCTTCATGTCGATCTCGGGGCCCGAAATGGACTTTGGCGTCACATTCGGGTGAATTTTATAAAATGAATTCATTAAAGCAGCTACCGGGCGCTCAATTTTGTCCTGGACTACATAAACCTTGGTTCGGGTATTTTTACCAAGTCCTCATCGAAAGCGTGACGACCGCCCAACTTTGGTCGACTAAAAACTTTTGTTATATATTCAATATGCAAACGAGGCTTGAGGTGGCCACTGGTGCGGCTGCACCGCGCCACGTCTCCTCCTCGTCAGTTGCAGGAGAAGTTTATGTCTGCAGTAATCTGGTGCATGCCATTAACGTGGTAATTTGTGGTCACTGTGCCAACACACATTCCCATTTTTACGGTCGACGCATTAAGAGTGCTTTAATTTTAATATCCCCGTGCAGTAACGCGTTTTCGTGCTCCTCATGTTCCCAAAAAGAGTCCAACAGCCACTCGGTGCGTGACGTAATGACGCCGCTCCATGACAAAGCGTTTTCGAGTGTCGACTGTTAGCAAAAAACCCGAACTTGCAATGCGTCATTCGCGGAAATGCACTTTAATCGAAATCGATACTGCAGACAGACATGCAATGGGAAAAGTACGATAATTATTATCGGCTCATCAACTTGAAATTTTTAATGATCACATATTTTTTTTCAGCTTCGATACTAAATTATACCCTTTCAGATAACGCTTTCAAGTTTTTATGTCACTCGTTTCAAAAAGATTTTAAAATAATGAAAAAACAACAAAAATTTTTTACATGGTACGTTCATTGTTAAGAGGGTATAATTTTAATAAAAAATTGAAAAATATCGAGATCTTTCTTTTCTTTTTATTGTTATTTCAACCCTTAAAAACTCGGGCGTGAAAACATTTTTCAAAAATTTTAGGAGCTACAGAGGATATAAATTAAAGCTAGAAATACACGCTTATATAGCATGAGTTTAGTTTTTAAGTTCTTTTTAGCTTTTGAAAAGATATTCATAATGACGGATCCAAAATAGCAACAACAAATTTGTTTGCATATTCTGCAATAACTACCTATTACCTACTTATGCTTTTAAAAGAATAAATTCAAATTTTTAAGTCCTAGTTCGTAAAAGTAAAAGTGGGTGAAAGTACCTCAGCACAGTCAATACAACCGTGTGCACGTACTTAAATATTAATTTCCAAACGTGTTTTTCTTGAAATGACTTCTCGTTCTGGACGGAATCATAAATCTAGCTATAAACATTCGATTTTTAAATTTGAATACAAGTAAAAACTTCGCCTTAATTTTATTGTGCAGCAGAGATTTTAATAACATAAATTTTTGAACAATCTGTTTTAGTATAAATGAACTTATTTATTATCCAAAACGATTCAAAGTATTCAACTTTGTGCTTAAAATCAATAATATTGTTCTAATATTAACCTAGTATTCATTTGAGTACTACACTCTTAAATTCCAGTGGTGAATTAAAACACAACCGGATAAAAGTCGATTTGTTGTTTCTCATTCCAAGAATTTTCTGATTTTATTCCCTTTATCCATTTATCTTGATTGACAAGCTATCCCCAGGAGCTATAATTTATAAACAAACCCTTTTTACCCTTTCTGATTCTGGACTATTTCATGTACCTACATATTTTAAAAGGGCTTCTATAAGCCAAGGGTTGCGCTTTATTCTGTCGGTTGTCATCTTTTGGTGACTCACTTTTGACCTGTCGAAAGCAATGATTGATACATTTTAAGGCGAGTTTGGACCCAACAAAAACAAAACATGTCATGTGTTATGTTCCCAATACCTAGGGGACCTCACTGAAATAGATCCAGTGCAGCAAAATAATTTTGTTTCCTATCTTTCTAGAAAACATAATTTATTTTTGTACTTTGCAGTTAATTTTTATAAAATGTATATTTTATTAAAAGTGAAACCAAAACAGTTCAATGATGCGAGCAAATTGTAGAGGTTCCAGACATTAAGATGTGTAAGAAACTTATCCACTTTCAAACCCTTGCAAAAATTATTCGACTTAAAAACATTTTGTCATTTCACATATTATGTGACACAAACATATTTTAATTAAATCTGTCTATCAAACGATTTACTGACAAAAATCGGAGGATTAAATAAAGAGAAAGTGTGCAGAAATTCTTCCGTTGTTTTTCTAAGCTATCACAGAACTTTTTGCAAAGAGAAACTTTCGGAAATAAAAAGAAACTTTGTTAATTTATTTATTTTATTATTATTTCGGATATCCTATTACCTAATATGTACATTTGAAAAAACTTTTCGGAGTTCAAGGCTTACCTTTATCTTTCAATATATGAGAAAAATAATAATACAAATACAATAGAATCATGAAAACCTAAAAAGGATCTGAGATTTAATAATAAAGCAACTTTCTACAGTGGTGTTATATTATTTACATTTTAAACTATCATTACGACATTTCTTATTGAAAGCTTAATTTAACAAGTTTTGCTTTTGCTAGACTCTATTACTGAACTTGTTGAAATATAAAATCACTCGTTTATGATGCTAAAAATCATTTTGACCTACACTACATTTGTTTCTAAATTTCTCTTGTTATTTTGGGTATTTATATTATTTTAGTAGTACTTACATTTGTAAAGTAGTGATTTGTAATTATTAATTTGTTTATTTTATTAATTTTTCCCTTTGATTGTATACAACTTGTAAAATGTTACTATGATCACTATTCAGTTGGGATAGTAGATATATGCATTTAAAATAAAATACAATTATGTTTTCAGCATATTCATTGTTATGGTTTTAGTTTTAAATTCAAAGTTAGAATTGTTTCAAGCAAAAACTAATTTATTTATTATACATAAGTATTTTTTTCTTATTTGTTAATTAATTTCGGACATGAATCCTAGTTTTAAATATAATACTTTATCATTATAGGTCATTTCACAAATATTGTAATTATTATAGCCTCGTGTCCTTGTTGATTACAAGCAATTTTCCCTTATTATCCCATTTCTTAAGAAACCATCAGAGCAAAGCGGTCTCCAGGGGGTTAAAATATCTTTCGTATTTTTCATTTCCATTGTTTATCTGAATGCCATTCATAACATCTTCTATTTGATGTTTATCCCCAGCCACGTCGTGATTTACAGGCAAATCTAAAAATTCCGCCTCAAAACAGTCCCGCTGGATGTCTGAAACGCCCCACGTTATCTCCTTTACAAATTCCTCTCCTTTCCTTAAAGTCAATAAGAAAACACGAAGAAAGTTTCGGAAAAAGCGCTGCTGCTGGATTTGATAATAGACAGAAACTTCGAAATGAATTTTTCAATCCGCCACCGAAAAGGGCATCGTGAGCCGCCCTCCTCGAGTTTCTTAGCCCTAACTCGAGGCGATCTATCGCACTTAAGGCGCTTAAAGGATGAATGGCTGAAGCACCCTGTGTTTTCGGTGGTCTAAATTCCGAATGGTGCTGTGGAGTGCGCCTAATTGCAACTACTCAGGTGTTCGCCGCGATGTAATTGCCGTGCCAACACCGTTGTTACAATTGCGCCTAATTCGCAGCTCGGCATCCCCCAAGACGGCGATATCTTAACTTAAGCAGGCCCCAAATTGCTACAGAATTTTCAAGATGCTGGGAGCTTTGTACGTGCCAAAGTCACGCAGCGAGCCCGAAAGCTTCAATTCTCCAGCCATTTCCACAGCATGCGCGCCTTGAATCTCGATCAAGTGACAACAATCGATAAATCTCCGTGAGCCCCAGAAGAAAGGCATCGGAGCGTCCTCGCTTCTTCCTGTGGGGGGCTGCCCATTATGTCGGCCGCGGGGCCCAGGAATGCGGCCCCCCGCTCCCTGCAAACTCCGAGGGCCGCCAGGAGCGATGAATTCGACTGTGCTGTCGTGATAAACGGCTCGCATTGCTTTGCATAAAAAATGAATCGGCAAAAGAATCCCGAGGGACATCGACGCTGGCACAAGGGGGGCCACCGGGGGCTCCGCAGCCCCTCCCCCGGCCAGGACCTCGGGGCTCAACACGTGCATGCAGCTGCACGTACCCCCGGCCAGATTATGAGGCGGTGAGCAAGGCAAAGCAGCTTACCCCGATGCATGCACCGGACGATGTTTGATATTCGAAATTTGTTTACTTATTGATGATGCCTGTGATTTGGGATTAGCAAGTGCTCCACTCGCTCGATCGGAATATTTCGCCGGTGCCCCACATTTGGGCCCAACGTGTGCGTCGTGACGCTGCTGCACTAAGCACACTCTTCTGGGGAATTTCAACGCACTGTTTGCAGTTGCAGGATTATCAATATTCTGGCTTAAAGTAAAAAAAAACGTCAATTGCTCTATACGTATTTTGAGGAAAATGTTGGCTAAATTCCTCTTGAAAAGGATAATATCAATAATATTGGTATTATTCGATCAGGAGCGTGTTCAAAAACTAAACTATAGGGATTCTATTATTTGCAAGGTTTTTCGATTTGAGAACGGTTTCGAAAGCAGCTTGAAGTAGGGAAGAAAGGAAAAATCATTTAAAATATCCACCTCCCATCGTTTTCGAGATATTCATAAAACTAATGTCCAATTTACAACAACAACCACGTACAAATCAAATGCCATTTGAATTAGATTTGCCTTTTACAAAATATTTCTATTGACTGGGAATTTTCCTTATACAGAAGATGGTAAATATATATATGTAGTATTGAGTAATTTGAATGCATTTCCGTATTAGTTTTGTTTTAAAAATGGGCCATTCTCAAATCGAAAAACCTCGGATATAATAGGTGTACCTAAACTACACGTTTAAAAATCTTGGAGTAAATTTTAATACTACCTTAATATTACAGCCAAAATGCAATACCATCTGTATTTAATTTTAATTAGTGTTAAATATTGAAAGTAAATGTAATAAATTTTGTATATAGATATAAAAAAAACAATTTTGGTGGCTTGGTCATCAATTCATAAATTTACACATTTTTAAAAAAGAAAAACCGAGCTCGATATTAAATTGAAATCGGTCAAGGTCTCAGATTTATAAGCATTTTAAAAATTTATGGCAAAAAAAGTCTCCCTTGTATTTATAAATCGTGATTTCGTAAAATCGCACTATATTTTTTTCTGACTGTGTTATCTATCGTTGGGGCAAAGTGAAAGGGAAGCTAAATTTTAATTTCATTTCATTCGCCTAATACAAGCTACATATAATATAATAAAATAGAGGACTTAAACTAAGTTGGACTTATAAGCTAAGGGAACGGAGAAAAGGGAAGGAAAGGGAAAGGGACCTAAAAACTTGTGACGGAATTCATTCCTGAGAGTGCACTTCCATTAATTAATTAATTTCACTATGGCAACGAAAGTTTCAAACCTAAAAAACCTAAATTTTTTTGTTTTAACTTTTCCATATAAAATATTTTTGAATTTTACATAAGTCATTACTTTTCTTTGAAGTCGAATTAAGTGGAACGGTACAACTAATTTTGTACCTAATAATGTACATAACTTCTTTTTTCCAAAACTACAACATATTTGAGATCAGTGATGCCAAAATAATCTTGTTTTAATCCGCCATCGTAAATTACTGATGAGATACTACATTTTGAACACAAGCGGTGATTAAAAACTTGAATTATTTTAATTTGAAAGAGCATACCAAATATCGTATTATGGTATATAGATATTTACGCCACTGAATTTGAAATTGGCAGGGGTGCAGTGCAGTGCCATAATAATTGGCCCGACCCCCGACCGGGAGTAAGAGTTACCTCCATTGACGTATTGATTGCATGGCTCCAATATTAAGGAGGGTCGGCAGCTTGTGTGGGTCCAGAGCGGGGGTGTCCTCAATGAAGCATTGGCAGCAACATGAATGATTCACTAATTAGCGTCGATAGCCTTCACAGAGCCCAAACGAACCAGGGGAGCCAGCCAATTGATTAGTGCCGTGATAAAGTACAATTTGCAGGCTGGACACGTTCGGTATGGTTCCATGGCGCTGGGACTACATTTGTCGAATATCTACTTAGCACCTAATTCTATAAATAGCATCTTAAGCGACTGATACAACGTTTCGGCTCGTATAGCAGTTCAATTTCAAAAACCATTAAGTTGAGTAAGGACTATCTATTGAAATCGACTTAAATGTGCCGATGACACGTTACTGTGGACATGGATTTTCGTTCGAGGCGAAATTGCAAGACGACGGCTAGACTTCTTGGCAATGGTTCGGTTCTAACGCTTTACATAAATTTCTTAGAAACGGAGTGACGTAGGCGACGATGCTGGCAGCATTCGAATTTGGGAAGAAAACTTCTCTTGCAACATGACCTAATTCAAGAGTTTTGTGAACTGCTTTTAAAAGGAACCACCCATCGTCTTTTATCTGTGTCATAAATGGGGAAATATTCAAAGCGTAAAGATATAGCAGATATATTAGTAGATGAGAAGTAAATCTTTCTATTTGCTTTGAACGCATTTTGTATAATTTCATATATGATTTTTGCTTTCATTTCAATGTTAGGTACTAAAGTATGTATTTTATAAATATCATTCAGGTTTCTTTTCTCTGAGCTTAAATTCGTATTTAATTTCCTCATTTCCTAAAGCCAAACAAACACCGTAAAATTTTCAATGAATTTTTTTTATAAATGTTTGTATGACACATGATTTGTAAAAATTTTTCATTTTAGATAAAAATTTCTATTTCTTTAAACTCTAAGGTTCAACAGAATACAAAATATTTGAATTTTTCTAACCGAACAGACAGACAAAGACTAAAGAAATTTCTCGTTTTGGTTATCTATTTATAAAACCTTAAAAAACCCAACGAAAACACTGTCCTCCATACAAAACTGTCCATAGCCTCTTTAATGAGTAAGTCCAAAGTCAGTTTCACCTCATTTAAACATCGGTAATTCACGTTATCGTGATACGTGACGAATTTTTGTGAGCTGATGTCGGAGTATTCCGTCTTGAAATACCCACGAGAAAAGCCACTTTTAATAGTCACGTAAGCTTGTAAGGGGTGTGACAATCGAAATGAGATCCGTTGTGTAACGTGTTAGAGTTTTACGTCTTATCTGATTCGATTATAGGTAAAAGACAATCGCAATAGCATCCTGGTAATGTCGTTTAAAATTCTATAAATCAACTTGATGGTCAGTTTTTTCTCGTTTAGTCCATCTGTGGTAAGGTTAACTCGATTAGGGTCGCAATGTTAACTTATAGAAAAAAAGGAATTAGTCGTGATTGATTATGTCGGAATGTTTGAATCGAGAAAGAGATCACGTATGATATGTTTAAATTTTTGATTTGTTTTAAAGAACAAGGAAATGATAGGACTTAATTTAATTTTATATGATCATAAAATCTAGCTCAATTCGAAATTATAGTTGAGTTATTTCATTTAATGCCAGCACTATTCATTCTCGTATAAAAAATACATTAAGCAAAATTAGTCTTTGAAAAGAAATAAACCTGTTTGTAATTCTGGCGGTTTTCGGAGAAATCCTGTCACCTGTGTTTAACAGGAAATTCAAAATTCCATTTTGCAATTCATTAAGTGAAATACACTTAAATTTTTATTTGCATGGTGACAAAACTCCTTGGTGTCAAAGGAGCTTCTTAGAAATTTCTCTTTTGATATTATGATTTATAATGTTTTAGAATTTTAAGATCTCTTAAAAGATGTGGGACAGGTATCAAGGTACAGGTAAATTCTGATTTTAAAAAAATGCCCAAAAAAGATGTTAGAGTCGGTCTTCTTGTTTCTTGCTATACAAAAAGGAAAACTGAGTTTTGGCTCAAAGTTCAGCATTTTCCTATAATAATGTCATCAGAAAATAAAGGTTCAAGCTGGTGTACGAGCCAAGCCAATAGGTTTACCCTGTGAGAACCCTTAATATCGCATCCCCACAAACCCTCACGAAACCCCTTTGCAAGCTGAAGAGGCAGCCTTTGGTGGTTTCGCGCACCCACTGCAGCGTTATTCTAGCGAGCAGCGAGCGCTCGAAATTGCGTTTAAATGGTTTGTGGCGCTACAAAGGCTGCGAATTCCTTCCCGAACAATCCTCCTCCGTCTGAGGACTACCGACAGCGCGCGGCAGCAACAGGGTGAGTGAGTAATCACATTTTCAGTTTCAGGATAAATGTTTAGCTGCATGAGGCATCTCCTCGAGCGTTTCGAGTTCAACTCGGAGGCGGAGGCACAGTGCGGCAGTGCGCTTATTAGTGCCACCGAGAAAATTGCTATTTAGGTCGGGGCTTTAGTTACTCAAAATTAATTTCCATTTCGTCGGAGTGCACTGAGAGTGCAATAGAACCCGCGTATGGAACTGATTAAATTATGGAATGCTCCCCAATCGGTTTAATTACAGCCTACAGAGTCTCGCGCCAAACCGGGCCATGCGCCGACTAATCTAATTGCATAGTTAAATTGCGGGTAAATGTGGGCATTTCAAAAACTATTAGGATGCCCTGCAAAAGCATTTCCACCTACGCTATGTTGATTTAGGGGATCTTCTCATCGTCCATTCCTGCTAGTCGGGCCAAACTAAATTCATGATAGATTTCCATTTTTAAGAATTTCCACGAAACTGCAATAATTTTTATATTTGCTTTGAGTTTGAAGATAATTAAATTTAGCACTTTATGTACGAAAATTGTGAGTTTAACCAAATTTCTGGCATCAGCTAACACAACTACTCAGAGCTGGGGAATCTGCCAGTACGCAGTACCTACTTACATATATTGGCAACTAGTTGCCAGTACCAGTACCAATATTGTACTGGCACTGACAACTATGTTGCCAAGGTACTGGCAGTTAAAAACTGTGCCAGTACTAGTTAAATTCATAAATAACACCCGATTAGCAGCAAATATGTATATATCATAATATATACTAAAATACGAAACTTTTATCTGAAACATTTTTTTCAATTCGGTACAGGGAGTAAGGAGGAGGGTGTGTTGTGTGTCAAAAAAGGTTCCGGAACCATCAAATACACAGTAAAAAATATGTTGATTTTTACTAATAAAATAGTAGTAAAAATTTACGCTCCTGAGTAGTAATTTTGCAAAAACATAGTGAAAATTACAAATATGTGCGTAAATTCAAAGAAATTCGGAATTTTACTAATTATAATAAGTAAAATTCAAGTAAACTATAAAAAATGGCACACAATGTGTAGCAAATTTACAATTTGTTCTTTAAAAGTCCTTTCCTAAAAGCTAAAATTTTGTTCTTTACTTTAATTTTTGTATATTCAGCGAAGTAAAAACTCAGAGCGCAGAGAGCATTCCCATAAGTGTGAAGCGCGGCTCTCTTGCGACTTGTAGTGTGTGTGTTGACTTTTCAGCCGCTCAGCGTAGTGTGGTGCTATGTCGAAAGTCTTACGTTTAGTAAATGCTGTTTCATCATTTCAGTGTAATTTTATAATATTAAAAGTGAAAAGAAGTGTTTAATTTCTATAAAATGATGAAAGTCATTGTTTGTTTATGTACTTTAACTTAATAAAATTAATATTAAAACGTATAAATCTTTTTTCCTTTCTTAGTGAACCCTTTCAAAATTCGGGTAAATTTCATGCAATTGTCGTATTTTTCCTACCAATATGACTAATATGAGTAATTTTACAAATATCGGTTGAATTCATTTACAAAATCACTTTAGAAATTTTACGCATCCGAGCGGAATTCGTTTACGTTCTGGTTATTAAAATTACAATCAATTCGTAACTTTTTTCAACCGGTTGAAAATTGCTGCTATGTGAGTAGAGATTTTGTTGCCTACATTTAAAGTAGTAAAAATTTTTTACTGTGTATCTCACGAGCTACATATGGGATTGAAAAAAAAAACATCAAATATTTTTTGAAAAGCTATCTAATGGTACCAATATCGACCACCCACCGTGGGGGTGGGGAGGGGGGAATTTTAAAGTCTTTAAAGAAATCATTCTTATTGGATGGAAAGAGGTGCCGGGTTGAGTTTGACACCATTGTTAGCTTTCCAGAAAATATTTGACACGTGGTTTTTCTATTTTCGATCCCTTGTGTAGTTTTCGAGATATTCGACAGTACCGGAACCTTTTTCTATAGTTATATATTTTCAAAAAATAAAATTACACCGGTTTTGGGCAAAGGAATTTTTTTATTTATTATAATTTGCATTGATTATACAATTTTGTTTGCTGTTGCTAGTCAAAACATTTTATACTGATTTCGCCAATAATTTTTACAAAATTAGTCAAAGTTAAGGTTTGAGCTGGTTTAATTATTTTGTTTCTTTTGTTCTCCATAAAATGAGTGAATAAATAATTTATCAACTTAAAAACTTTTTGACTTTTGCATTATAATTTGAACTTTAATTAGTTATTTACTTATTCATAATTAATAAAACGAAGCCTCCAGAACTTCCTGTTGCTGTTCCTATTTGATATCGTTTTGAGAGAAGTTTATAAAAATTGTTTAAAAGGCAAGGCAAGTGAAATAAGGGAAATTAAACATAGGTGTTATATGTATTTAACCAAATATCATAAAATGATTGTAGTACGTTTTCGCAGGGTAGGCCCCATCAAAACATTAAGTCTGTTCATTGAGTTTTTTTCTCAATCAGATCAGATCCAAGTAGACCAACCTGGATCAGCTATACTAAATAATTGTCAGATCAGATTAGATCAAAAGAGATCAGGACTCTCAAGGAACGCTGATCGATCCCAAATCTTTTGGGTGAAGGAAATAATTTTTAGAAAAAACTATCTTAAGATAGTAAGCTAGGCATTGTCTGTTAATAAGAATACAAATTGTTTACGGGATCAAAAATTGGTTATATTTAACTAGAAACTTGTACGTTCCAAAATGGCGGATTCAATATGGCGGATAAAAATGTTACGAAGTTATAGATAGGAGTTTTCGATTTTTTTTCACTTATCCCCATATTAAATCCAACATTTTGAAATTCAAGAATTTTATAGTAAATTCAAAATCAGCGACCTCAAACACCCCTGTATACAGATTTTTATACAAATTTGAAAGCTAGAAAAAAGAGGTTTCAAAAGGTTAATAGCATTAGAGGTATTACTTGAGTAACGCAAATTTTAACTGTTTTTTTTTTTCGAAAGCTAATTCGATTCCTAGAACATTTTATAACTGTTTTAGTATTTAAAATGTTCTTCCATTTAGGAGCTTAAAGTTTCAGAAGGTCTAAGTTAAGTTAAATTTCAAAAAAACTACTAAAAAACAATTGGTGGGAAATTGCCGAAAATCCTGTTTTACCGTTATTTTGTACTAGATGCCTTATACCGAAAGCTTTCCGAGTTTTCTCTCCGAAAACAGAGCGCCTGTTTGTGAAAAGCTCCTGGAAAATTCCCGAGCATCCTTCAAGTGCGGCACTCGGCTCGAAACGCGAGAACTCAGTCAAATTCGTGCCGTGAGGATTGCTGGACGCGTCGAAACGCCCCGCGACCGGGTTACGTCCTTAGAGCCAATTAACTAGGGTCAGAGTTTAGAAATTTGCGGGTGCAGTGGCAGTGGCCACCGAACTGCAGTTTCGTCCGGCTCCGCTGGCGCAGCCCTCGTCGGACTTGGGAAATTTGCTCGAGTGTGTTTTACCGTTGCGGCGGCCGCCCAGCAGTTGCGGGGGCGTCACGACGAGCGACAAGCGTCAAGGTGCTGCCGTGCCCACTCCGCAGTTTTCGGATTGTGCTTACGGTGCAGAGGGGGTGATTTAATGAAATCGCTATTGTGATAAGTGTCAGATTTAGTGGTCAAGTCCGGGAGGAGTCCCCCGAGGAGCGCGGAGGAGGGACGCGACCTGTGGGAGCTTTCTCTCCCGCCCGCGGGAAAGAGAGGCGCAGAAACCCCCCGAACCGACCGTTTCGCTAGTTGTGACATGCTTTGATTGTTTTTATTTGGTGCCCCCAAAAATTATTCAGCGGAAGGAGGAGTGCCGGCCGTTCCTTTGTTTTGCTTCCTCCTTCATTTTTTTTTTGCGCTGCCGGGATGCCCTCTGGAGGCGATCAAAGCAGTTCTTCCGGCCGCTTGCCGAGGGGCTGGTGGTGAGGGGCGCGCTGGGAGCAGTCAGAGACATAAATAAAGGCGCCCCCAGGATCGCGTAAGCCTCCCGAAAGTGAGGCGAGAGGACATGCCGCGTGTTCATTGTTTTTAGCTTCAGCTGCTTTCCTCTCTTCCTGTTACTGGGGGGGAGCGGGCGTCTCTCACGGGCCCCACTCGGGAAGCCACTGGAAGAAGCGCCATAAATGTCAAGGATGTCGACCAGGGGTGCGGGGAGCAAATTTAAAAAATTGCAAACGCGATAAGGATACGAAGAAGCGAGCAGTGTCGTCAATAAGGATGAGTAAACAACTCGAGGACGTCAGCGGGACTCTAGTGACGAGACGAGCGCCTTAGAGGACAACGAACGACCGACCGACGACAGATTGGGGACCGTTCGTTCCGTTCCGTTTCGACTATCGTTGCGCCGCATCAACCAAAAGAAAGGCCTCCCCCTCCCCGTGCAAGGTGCAGCAGGATCACGGCGTCGAGAGTGCCAATATTTGCGGACGTTTAGAAAGAATAGCGCCCCATTGAGGTTATGTTTGTGTTGTGACTATGCAAATGAGCTTGCACCGATCCGTTTGAGCGAACTAACAGAACGGAATCAATAATTAAGGAGGCTCACGGAGCACCAAATTAAAAAAAAAGAAAAAAAAACGCCTTCCTGCTAGGAAGTTGAGCTCCCGCATAACCGTTAGTTGGGGGCGTTCCACACGTGCTGTGTCCTGTGTGTTGTGCTCTCCCGCCGTCCCTCTAATGCCGAAGGTGTGCTTCATGTGAGCTCCCCCGATCCCTGGTGTTTGCCGAAGGAAAATATACAGAAAAATAAGTAAAACGGGACGAGACGGAAAAATGCACGGATATCCGGTTATGCAAGTGGTGCAGTACAGCGTTCCGCCGTGCAGTTGGGGCCCTCCTGCTGATCCTCACAGGCCTCCATCAACGGGTAATAAATAGTTTCCCTTGTATCCTGCGAAACTTTTAATATTCACCCCTTATATCCTATTTTTATAAACTTTTATGGGCATATAACAAAAACATAAACAAAAAAGCGTAAAGTCCACAATTTTTTAAATGAATAAATCAAAAATATTCCCTCAGCGTGAGCTCCATCCTGGCTGTTACGAGCATCTGGAGCTGTACAGCGAAAATACTCAAAAGGTCCGCGATACACTCGCTGACTGCGCAAGGTGTCACGGCCATACGCTCCAATAAAATTGAAGCAGTATTTCCGCATTTTTTTCCTTTTTTTTCCTGATATAATGACTTCTGCGATAATAAATCACAGCCGATGCCATTAGTATTTTGGTGCGTCTAAATCGCAGGTACTCGGCGTGAAAATCAGTTTAGGGGAGCGTTCTTTGTGCGAACAAAGTTCAAGGAACAACGGAACGTTAGAACTTTGATTGACGGCCAAATCTTTTTTTTTCATGTAATTTTCAATTTTAAGGGCTCCCTATAGACATAGTAACTACAAAACCCTTACAACTTCTTTCTCTCCATTTTCCATAGTATCATATAGCTTCAGCTATGACACAAGTTTAAACATTTTGGAGCTTTTCTTGAAAATTGTCTGTATGTCATATATATCTACTAGAAAATGTTAAAGCATCACTCTTAAAGTATGGAAAAGTGGCCTTCGTCTGAAGGAAAAGTATGCCAAAGTTCAGTTTCTGAGACGCGAATTAAAACTTTAAATTTCATTCCTCTCTGCCACCCCCAGTTTTCGAGATAAAGCAATTAAAACGTTTTAAGGTTAGCGTTAATTAATCATTCTGTAGCTCAGCAAGTATGCACCCTGTGAACAATGTTTAACCATCATTCGGCGAAAGATTCTACAAGATTTCAATGAATTGCTCAACTACTCCTATAAATCTTTTTACCTGCAAAATTGGATTATTAGATTAAATTAAACCATTCACTGCTAGTTTCAGAACAAGTTTCTCAAAAGAAGTTTAAAAGATGTTTGTTATTTTGTGCTCTTAAAGTAGTCGCCTGGTTAGACCGTCAAAAAAACTATTATTTTTTATTTAATCGTTTTTTACAAATTTTAAAATATACTCCCAAATGTTTACAGAGTATTTCTTTATGAAACTCCACAAGTAGTTAGTCCCGAAACTAAAAGAAGGCGAATCTTTTTCAAAACTGCTCATATATTTAAAACTAATTTTTCACAATCAACCCCTGTAACTCATTGTAAACTGTACAGTATTTACAATCTATGTGTATTTAAAAATTGGAAACATGGAAATATTTACATTACATTATTTTCCGCCGGTCTGATATACTGCCTACCATTTTCCAAAATTAATTTTAAATCAGCGAACTGAAAACTCCTAGATACCTAACCACTTCGACACACATCCTACTTTAAATTTTCAATTACATATCAATATCATAAATTCTGGACTATGGTTGTTGAAAATACCACATATTGAATTATGTATCAACCTACTTTATTTTAGCGACATATTTAAATCCAAATGAAAATATTACGCTTTTGCCAGTTCAGTGAAAGTGCTACTTTTGTTGGCATTGTTTGATAAATCACCTTGTACCAATTAAAGAGAAGAGGAAAACTATAGGTTTTTGAAATTTTAATGCTTATAATTATTGAGAGTCGGTCAAGTAATCAGCCCGGAGTATATGCTATTGAATATAAATAAAATTATTTTTAAAAAAAGTTATCAGAGCACTTGAAATTGTGTGCCTAAAAAACTGCAGCATACAAAATGTTATGAAAATTTGATAAAAGCTGGCATTTTCTCGTTTTTGAGTCTTCTATTCGAATTTATTTATTTTTTAAATTAAGGAATTTCTACGCTTTTCTTTAGTCTCTCAAAATGAAGAATTTCCTTCCCAAAATATTCAAAAGTCGCCAATGTAATTACACTGGTCAACACTAAATTTAAGCACCGAAAAATTGATTAAGTCCTTTTTAAATATAAGATTTATTTTTTTTATTTATGAATTTTATAAGATATTGTGATGTGTCTGATATATATGAGTTTAAACCTTTAAGCAAGTATTATATTAAAATACTTCACACTTCAATACTTGCTGTAATATTATATTTCTTTAATTATTTTCCGCTAACAGATTACTTCATACAATTAATACCTAGTAAATGAAAATAAAACCCATGCTCATGAAAAACTAGTTGCCCAATATATGTATACTTAGAAAGACCATATCTAGATTAGGATTCAGAATTTCATTTAAGCCACATTACGATTTCTTTTCACGTTTCCTTATTATTTTTTTAATTTCTAAATTGCTTAAAATACATTATGTTTAAGTATTAACCTGATTTATCTTCTAATTTTCGTTTTCAAAAATCGATGTAGAAGGTCATATTAAAACTATCCATCACAAATTTTGTCCATTGTGTCGCAAATTATTATATTTACTGAGTTTTTTCGTAACTATACATAAATGAAAGCTAATAGGGGAATTTAACATTTAAAATTCATGAATATTTCTTTTCTAACAAATCAGCTTTCTTTACAGAGCTTGAATATATCACGTTACTTGTCTTAGCCTTAACCTTAAATCCCTTTGCTGTTTTATACATTTGTTCACCTTTAAAAGAAAGTTTCGAAAGAATTATTCAAAAATAAAAGAAGGTCAACAAATCCTACCATCTTAGTGTTTAGCAACCCCACATCTTGTGAGGAAGTCGGCGTTTAAGAGCTCTCCGAGGAAAATTTTTTTGATAAACTCATAAAACCCTGTGAACTTTGAAAACACTTTGTCCCTGCGAACGTGTCGAGGGGTTTTGTTGCTAAGCTCTGTTTCTTCGCTCGACGACGAGGAGCCAAGGCTCGAGCCCGCACAAAGACGAAAGCCCTCAAACTTCAAAAGAAAGGAGCTCAGAGTTCTTAAACTTAGCAGGGCATTACCTGGGCCGGGACGGTCCCGCCGCGCCCCACAGAGCACGCGTATTTGCATTTTGAAGGTGTTTTAAGTTGTTTTCCACCAGGTTCCGGCGCGTATTCATGTTTCGGGCAAATTAAGCGTAATTGCAATCAGAGCGGGTCCTCGCCCCGCCGATCCTGAGGGGGCTCCGGGAGTGACCTCTCAATCTCGGCGCGCCATCCCGCCAAAAGTCGCCTCTTCCATGAATAGCAAATGAGGCCGCGCTTTCCACGCGCCGCCTCGTTATGAATATATCACTTTCGCGATTTTCGCCGGTTCCGGTGGAGCGGCCGCGGCGCGCCCCTCGAGGGCCGGCTACTCCGCGGAGCACCCTGTCAGGGCCCCAATCCGCGCAGCGCGCTGCCGCTGATTGTTTGCAAATAAAATAATTGAATATGTTAATGCGCGACCCAAGGAAAGATAGTCGCGATAAGGGTTGCGCGCCGGATCTGCAGCGCGGCCGATGTCATAAATTGCGGGCCTTTTAATTCTCCGAAGGACTGAAATTACGCATTCAATTTTGATGCTGTTGGTGCCTGAATTAGCAGTTATTTATGAGATAATATCGCCGCGGTCGAGACCCCGGCTCGACGAGCACTTGTTTTAATAAATGATCTCGACATGTGGCGATTTTCCACTTTTTGCATTTATTATCAGCCGAATGTGCGCGCTGCGATAAATTTACATAATTTAATTGGATATCAGATGCGGCTCTCCGCACTCGCTCTCTTCTGCACCCGGACGGGGCAAGATGCATTTTGTTTGCTAAGGGGGTTATTGATAGTTTCAATAAATATTATGTGTCCCACTTTTTTTTCCCGCTCCCTGTCAACTGCCCTTTAGGTTCCAATCTCATGAATTCAGGAAAAAAAAACGAAAACAAAAATTCAGAAATGAATTCTAAACAGAAAATTTTAATTTTCGTTCAGTTAAATTTTCTTTTTATATATTTTATTCGTAAATGAACAAAAATATTGAAATAATAAACAAATTCTAACCAGTCAATGTTTTTGTGTATTTTCTTCGTATATCTTGATTATAGAAAAAAATTTCAAACACGTTTTTTATGCTATGTCCTTCGTTATATCATGATAGCGGGTTCTAGTTTTCATTCACGTTCTAACTGACATCTTTGGCTAACTAGGGCGAAATTATATGTGCTCATGTATAGGTATTAGGTATTGGGCGTTTTCCATTTAACAACCTACAAATCAACACTTAACATCACTAACCAGAGATTAAATTACAAAAATGGGAGCAACCATTTCAAACGTAAAGAAATGTGCAAATATCAGGAACTACTTTTTAATAAAATCCCCCTTTCTTCATTAGTCGTATAAAAAGATATATGAAATATAAGAGTTCTTTCAAAAATACATTGCAGCTCATTAAAAAATGAAAATAAAATTTAGCTCACGAACTTAAAATACAAAGATATTCAACAAAAAAAAAAAAAAAATTTAACATACTTGTTTATGCTGTTGGTTAGTCATTATATTCAAACATATTTTATTTAGTTCTCGCATGAAAGGTAAAAATTAATGACCTCCTATTTCTTTTAATTCCATTTCACAGCCCCACATTCAACAGGTGTAAAGAAGTACGTCGTTTGGTGCTTGATATGCGGCGGCTTCTCATGCCTCCTCGGAATTATGTTCCTGGGCGTCTACTTCCTCTTGCGATCGTACACCAGCACAGTGGGATACTTTGAAACGGTGCCAACGTTCGTACCTGCAACCCTGGTAAGTTTCGATAACATAATACGGCCCCACCACCACTTTTCCTCCGCTCCAACTCCAACTTTCATAATTAATCACGGTCTGGACGGAGGAACTAGTTTCGAGGGCTCCTTATTATATCAGGGCAGATGAACTCCGCAGTCGGAGGGACATGTGAGCCTGCCCCCAAGACTCACCACGCACAACTCCAACACTAAAAAGTAATTAAAGTGATAAAAAGTGATGTAATAAGCAAAGTTTCAAGACATATCAACGGACGTTGGTGTAGGCGGGGCCACGCCCCGTAGGCGGTTGAATTTGAAAGGTGGATGTTGCACATCCTTCGATCTGTCCCAAGAGATGGCGCCAGGTATAATCCAGCAACTGGCACGTCAGCCCGAAACTGTGTAATTGGTAGTAACACAAATAAATAAACAAAGCTTGGTAGTAGCTGTTAAATGTTAAGCTCCTAATTAAGGGGATTACTGTGAGCGGGCTCGGGAAGGCTTTTAAATCCTCTCGATGTGCACCTCCACCACTCGACCGAGTCATTTAAGGTGCTACAGGCATTAATTAACCAGGACTTCCCTGCTCTCCGGGGCGGAGTCCTACAATTATTCGCAGACCGAATTACAGGTTATCTGATTCCGACCACCCCCGCAGCCTCAACCAGCCCCTAACCCTCCATCCGCTAACCCGGGGCTGGGCAGACATGGGGCACCCGCCGGGCACGGGTGACTTGCCCTGTTGTGACCATTCTTGGGAACATCTCGTAAACGTTCCAATAAGTCTTGATGTCGGCCGGCGTACTCCCTCTAAAGGGTCAAATTAATTGCACACGGGAGACCCATTAAGTTATGTAAATTTTGCACTAATGGAGACCTTTCGATTAAACTGGAACTACTTGAAAGGCCGCAACTACTCGAGACCTCCGGGACCACACAAGGTAGACCCTGTGGCATCGTGGCCCAGAGAAGGATTCCCGGGGCCGCGCCAGCATCCCCGGACCTGCAAGGGATGGAGGCTAGGGAGCAGCAGCGGTTTGAAAACGTTCCAAGAATGACAAAATATTTTGCAAGCGACCAAATTTATTTCCATTCCTTTGTCTAATGGATGTCAGATCCTTTTGTGTTTGCTCCTTGGCGACCATGAATTTGTCCCCGTTTCTTCTATGCCGAGGAACTGGCGAAGGGTTGGAAAGAACTCAAACTTTTCTGCTCGAATGGTCGGAAAGTAAAGCCGAAACAGATTTAATCCGATGAACGATTCCATAATTTGGTGTAATTTATTCGAGCTGAAATTGTGCCTGCTGTGGCCCACTCCCGTTCGCTATCAAGTACGAAAGAATTCGCCTAATCGGATCACTGCCTATTTCAAAATAGCGAAATTTATAGAAAAATTCAATAGAATGGAAAGGTCGACGCTCCTGAAGGTAGATATTTTGAAAAGGACTTAAAAATTCTTGTGCACCCAGAAAAATTTTCAGATATTCTCAAGAGATATTAGGGTAATTACATATACTTACCTACCGTAAAAAAGACACTTGAAATTCTATGGTATTGTAACTGCCATAAAGGAGGAACTCTGAAAATTCTTAGAAAAAGACTTAACAGAAGGCTTTGAAATTCCCTTACATAAACTGGGTTATTACTGAGCATCACCAGAAAGCACTGTAGGTAGAGAGAGTTAGATTTTAACAACACAGAAAAAAATAAATACTAATTGTAAGCAATAAGTACTCGCTTTATTTTGAACGCAATGAAGAATCTCCAGGTTTTATTGACTTTTTCTCTTAACAATTTGCATGAAGTAAGGATAACATATAAGCCAATTATGTATATTCGCTTGAAAAAATCGGATTGTACCTACTGAATGTGGAATTTTATTTTAATTCTGGACAACAATTCCTTTTGTCGAGTATATTAAATTTCAGAATTCATATGGATTTCGAACAGTAATAACAAAGGAATGGATCATTGAAACATTTATCAGGTTTAGTGTTTTTATAACTGAAGCGTGTATACATATATGTAGAACATTACCGTAGAATTCATCATTAAGTTGGAAGTATTCATTTTGTGTTATTAGTAACTTATACATACTTATATGTATTTAATTTACAAATTAGGTTATATTTTCATAGTTACATTATTACATTTAAACTCTTTTTGATTTAAGTATTATTAATTTATTTTTCTTCCTTGTTGTACTTAATTTTCGTGTCGTATTCGTGTTTGATAATCATCACGAATAAAACTTTAAATCAGCAGCCCTAAAGCCTTCAAATATCAATTTTAAATAATATAATATATAATGTGTGTCTAAAATTGGTCTAATAATATACCTAATTTAAACCGTCAATGTATAATTAACATCAGTTCGGAAGTTTTTGAGTTTATGTCACAAACAAAAAATTTATTCAATTGATGGTTAACTTTTAATGCAGGCGTTCCTGGTAATGAAATGTAATTAATTAATATAAAATGGAATGTGTAAAATGCAAAATAAAGAAAGTAATTGATTGATGCTCTCGCATGAATATTAATTATTCATTCGTTAAAGAATTATTGAAGTGGAAACTACTAAAATTGCCGGTGGGTTTCATTAATTAATTAATAAATATTAGCTACCTATTTGCCTGGATACGAGAAAGATATTCAAACCAAATTAAACTAAACAAGATTATCGAACTAATAAAAATGTATGATGAAATTTTATAGATACCTATGGTTCGTCCATTAACTATAAAACAAGCTTAAATAAATATAATTAATGTTCTATAATTTCCATTGGAAGGTCGGTGATATAAATTGTTTACTCGCTACATTTCACGCTTATTTTCACGGATAAATAGATCATTTAGTGTGATTTTATGAGCCTCCGGCTGGTATCATTTGACATTAAATCTTAATTTTACCCAACAGCAGGTGAAGTAGATTTTGTGCCAGTATAAATATTCTCGTTTACGTTAGCTATTCAACATAATAATATAATTTTATTAAGTCAATTCACATCATATTATTTAAGGGTTAACCAAAATCTTGTCGTAAAAGTCGAAAAATGCGATTTTGCATTTCTATTTTTCTTTAATGAAGAGCACTTTTTTGGGATCAAAAATTCTTTTCTCATTTATTTGTCAAGTGTATGCAAGGATATTTGGAATAATTTGAATAATTCTTAAAAGCTCTTATATTTAACTCACTTTATGGTCTGTCTACTTAGAATTTTCCAAGTCAATTTTGAACCATTTTCTGTTATCCGAACAGACTGAAATTTTAATTTTATCACAATACAATATTATATATGTATGTATTATGTAACATTTTTCTAAATCCAATATGGTGGACCCTCCAAGATGGCGGAGTGGGATTTTCTTTACAACTCTCTTGATATGGAAATCAAATTAAACAGATTGAGTAGATTAAGAAACCCAATAAGGCAGACGTCTCCTTTTAAATAACAGCTTTTCTGAAAAAGTATTTTTTTCTTGTTCTTGGTAAAGGAGAATGCTCATATAGTATGAAAAAAAACCCAGGCCCGGCGGAAAAGAAATGTATCTTAGATTATTGGTAATAATGCTTAAACAAATTCTTCGTATGGGGCATCATCAATATCGATGGCTAAATATGAGAAATTGTTAAAGTTTATCAGTAGTACTTTTTTAATTTTAACAAAAAGTTGCATAAAATAGTTACAGTTGCGTAATAAAAAATGTTTAAGATTCAAAAATACGATGCGGAGTACCCCTTGCACAACGTAGCTCTTTATTTACATTTGCAAGATTATCGTTAAAATAATGTCAGATTAAAGAAACAACAACTGAAAGAAAGTAATGTTTATTTAGTTTTCTAGATCTACATACATAGCTCATATATGAGCCGCTCAGTGCACAATTCGATTAACTCAGTCACATAAAAATTGTAACATTACTGACGATCATTTTTTGGCTATTCTTTCTTATTATTTTTATATATGTTAGATGAAAACTACATCTGTATTTATAAATTCTACAACATCTATTTCAATTTATATTAAAACGGTAATTTTAACAAAAAAAAGTATATTTTTTCATCACATTTCTCAATTTTGGTTTTATGGAGTTAATCGATTTGTACAATGAACGGCTCATATGTACATATAGGATTATTTCAATAAACTGATCCATGTACCTACTATCCTCGTACGGCTCTTGGAAACAATTGATTAAGGTAAGCTAATCTCGAAGTACAAAAGTAACGCAGCAGTCGTAAGTAAAATCATTTAAAAGTAAAAAAGGCGCAAGCAAGGAAAGCATAGATCGCAACGAACGCTGGAAGGACTGTGCTGTGCCTTTATCATTATTCATTAGAGCGAAAGGCTTACAATATAATAGACCCGTGCTATTTTGTTATAAATAAGTATCTAGACTTAATATGTATAAATTAGAAAACCCCTGAACAAAAAATAGCAAGATCTAGTGTTTAGCCATTTATTTTAATAATTGTAAACATACATACAATAGTTCAACATTATTTTTTACTAAAATTATGAGATACTTTTCGTTTGCGCCGGGCTTGGGTTTTTTTTGAGCATTGTCCTTACTTACGCTAATATAGATTATTGGAAAATGTACACGAAAACTGTGGCGATTTAACTTTTATGAGAACAGTGTAGGAATTCAACACGCACTTGACCGACATTTTCAAACATTGTTTGTTGTAACATTTCTACAGAATGCAAAAGCAAATTTTTAAATTTCACTAATTTCAGGTTGTTCAACACTCTACTAAATGAAATTTTGAGGTTATTGAGGCGATCCCAAATCATAAAAACAGAAATCACAACAGAGGGGCTCTCCTAAAACACAAAAACACTATGGAAAGTGTCCTGTTTTAAGCCACACTATGCGTATCATCATCATTAAAACCCTTGTGGAAGCAGATGGTAAACGTAAATCCACTTAATGTAGGCCATGATATAAAAAACTCAGAATGGATGGAACCACTTTACAGTTTCTATGAATACAAAGTCACATTTGTATTACATTTCCTGGATTCTATTAACTTTGTGGGGGGTGTTCTGTTGTTGAGTGGGGCCCTGAAACAGAGTACTTGTAATGACCAGTGCGTCCCCGCCATCATGGGTACAGTATCCACCCGGAGTTCGACAAAGAATCCAATTACCTTCAAGGCTGAGAGCCACAGTCATACTCAGCTTGGTTTATTTGAGCTCACCTTGAAAAATACAATAAAGTCGTCTCCTTGAGTTAGGGTTACCTTGACGACTCACGTTTCTCTTTATTTTTTTCAAACGATTTGAGAAGGCTTCTTCTTAACTCCTTGCCGACAAATTTATTTGGAGCAACAATGCCGGGCGCTCACTAAAAATATCATCAAGGACTGGGTGCAGCCCGTATTACGGAAACATAAGAGCATAATATCCTCATGTCAATTTCCTGTAAGTCCTCCTATTGAAATTCAGCACGTCTTTGCCCGTCGTCGCCGGCGAGGGACGCGCGCTTTCAATATCGGCTGTTGGCTGTCGTTTAGACGATATGAATAGGCCGACACAAATCGATGTTTTCAGGAGGATATGTCGCAGCGTTTTCCCGGTCGATTTTGTTTTCTTCAAAATATTGACGAACTCTCGTGAATGTGTCCCTGGAGAATGATTGCACCAGCAGACTGAAAATGAAACGAACTCGGTCTTTTGTGCGGAACAGGCGTACCACTCGCAATAGAATTTACCGACTCACCACTATTCCTACCTGCTGCCGTAGAGGAAATTCAATTTAAATTTGCTCATACTACGGTAACATATTAATTCTCATTCCGTTCACGACATATGCTCCAGAAACTTTTCCGTAAAGTACAATTAGTTTGGGCCCGATTCCGTACAAAGGTGTTGTGTAATAGGAAGGAGCAACCAATTTAATTTAGGAATTTGTTGCCAGTCAACATTCAGTTAGTATCGTCCAATCCTTCTATAAATTGGTTCAATCCGCCGAACCCCTTCTTGTATAAATTTGAATTAACTTTTTATATAGATCCTCTTTATTTTCTTTCACTTATGGAATCGATGGCTGCTCGTCCGTTCACCACTACTTACTTTCTCAGAGTTCATGCAACGTAGAGAACTGAACTTTTATTTTTAATATAGTTCACGCGTAAAGTAAACAAATCTTAATTTGAAATTTAAGGGGTGAATCCTTACAAAAAAAAATAAAAACATTAGGCAGCAAACATTTTTACATTTTCAGAAATCGACTGCAATATCGACTATTTAAAGTACCGCGCAGGTATAAAAACTCTGGACTTTTATGCATACCTATACCTCTTGCTACCTCAGACCTTAATTTCAATTTAATAATATACCTTTTAAGCACTGACATAGTAATGTACCACTCATCCCATATTTATTTGCTTATGCAAACCTAGCAATAATAAATATAGTTGAATGAATTTGGATTCTACACTGAAAAAAATATTTTAGAGCAATTGTCTAAAGTCAGTTAGGTGAATAGTCTTTAGATGAATTTCCGACAAATTAGTTAAATTTTCCACTATTTCTCGGCAAATTTACATTTGTGATTAGATGAACTACCTAAATCAGTTTAGGTGCCTAAATTTACGCAGTGTTATAGTAAATTCATCTACATTTTAGAAGAAACACCGACATAGCAAAAAACGAAATTAGGAAAATCGTCTATTCCGATATAGATGATAAATAATTAGGTAAAAACTCTACAGATTTAGATGAATTGACTTGAGTAAGTTGGTAATAACTCCACAATCTTAGGTATTTTTATTTTATGTCTTTTGTCTCCGGAGTTGTGGGTTCGATTCTCACATGAAATACCTTGGTTAAAAAGCAAAACATCACAAATAGTAAAAAATATATATCAAATAAATAATAACATAAAAACAAAAATGCAGAAGAAAGCCCAATAGGGGTTTAAATTCCCGAGTCCGCGAAAAACAAAAAAAACAAGGTATAGAATTAATTCTGCCTTGTATAAAAAAAAGTCTTTTGTCAGATAAAAGTTTTGGAGAATTAACTCTCAGTTTAGATAAAATATCTAATTACATAAATAATTTGAATTTGCCTGATTGAAATTCGAAGTGTAACTTAGTGAAGGGAAATCTTGTACAATACACAGATTATACAGAAAAAATTAAAAGACGCGGTTACTCATAAACTTTAAAACCCTATGTGCGTTGATTGCTCAGAATGGCTCAGGGCTAGAGCAACAAGCTCTCCACTCCGGAGTTCCAAGTTCGAATCTACCCAGGGTCAGGAATATCTCACTTTCTAAAAAGACATCGGAATTGGTGTAGGTCGGTGAGTAAGAATAAGAACAAAGAGCCACCACAATACGCAGGGCCAAGGTTCAAATTCAAGCCGTACGGGATTAACTTTTTTTGCATTCACAATTTGTAGGAAATTTGCCTACTTTTTATTGATCCTTCACCTAAGGCTTGTAGGTAGTCGAGCTATTGTAGATAGATAAAATAGGAAATTTGCCTACTTTTTATTGATCCTTCACCTAAAGCTTGTAGGTAGTCGAGCTATTGTAGTAGATAATTTTACAACATAAATCACCTATATCAAATTAGGTAAAGCACCTAATCGACTTGGCTGGCTGAAAAACACCTACGAAAATTAGATGAAATGCCCAGTTTTTTAGATAAATATTCTAAACATTTTTTTCAGTGTAGCACTAAATTGTATAATTTCTATTGTAGATACTTGAAAAGTTGAATTGGGATAAATAACAATAATTTTCCATACGAAATGCCTAAATAAAAATAGGGCACTGCTTGTTTCCTCTTGGAAATTATTCACATTATTAAAGGATTTTGAGTCAGTTTTGAATTTGAATTATTTTCATTTTAAGCATTTTTCAATTTTAATGACGTAAAGGCATCACTAATTAAGCCCGAAAAAAAGTAATTCGTTTTGATTTTAAGACCTTTAATAACCCAATTTTAAGATATGTACAATTGAACTTTAAACAATTAGAAATTAAATTAAATCTGTTTTCTATGAGATCGCGCTGAAACTATTATTATTATTACATAAAAAAATTTATTCTCGTAACGTAAAATGTATCTTTTTTTGTAAACAGCTTCTCCATATTATTAGAGATCAAGGTCAATAACATTATTAATAAATGTTGAACTATTTTCTTAAAAAGTACTCGATAGTCAAAAATTTTATTTTTTTGAATGAAAGCAGTATCGTTAAACATTTTTGAAAGAAACGGCAGAATATAATAAGAAATGTCGGTGTATATTAAAATTTAAAATTCATCCCTTTTTTGCTTTTGTCAACAGAAAAATGCACAAAGAATTTACAATGGATTTTCGAAAAATAGTTATAGAACTTTTCTCTGTTGCTGAAAAATAAATAAAATGTTAGTAGGCATTTTAAAGGTACTTCTGTAATTAAGGGAGCGGCATTCTTTTAAATACCTTTCGAACATGGCAGGGAATTTTTGTTGGCTTTTCCTACCTTTATCTTCTTTATTTCTCGTTATCTCCATTTTCTCCACTTATCTTTTACGATTATACAATTTTTCCCTGTTCTGGAAAACATTTTAACCCTTCCTGGGCCCTCATCCGGAAGGTCTTCGTTATTTCGCTGTTAGGCTAAGCCCTGCACTTCCTCCTCCGCAGCGGCAGAGTGCAGCAGATGCTTTTGGCCCGAGAAGCACTTCGGTGCCGAAGGACTTTCCCGTCCCGTCCCGGTCCCGGTAATTCCCCGCAACAGCTTTATTTGCATTCGGGTTGAACCCATCACAGTTTAATTGTTGTCCAAATCTCCCGAGATCCATAAATCCCGTCTGCCTCCCGGGCTCAGTCTGTTTAGCAACTAGTTCCGCCGTTGTGGCCATGAATGGGTACATTTTACGTGGGGCGCCTTTTTACATTCAAATCTAGTTGAAAACTCGCGCCTCGCGAGGCGGTCGGAAGAGGGCGCGACGGACGGCGGCGACGCCACCGTCACAAAGAGCTGCGCCCTAGATTTTTCCAATTGAGTCTGTTCCAGCCCAGGTAAGACTGGCGCTGACTCTTTTCCACTTTCCCACTTTTCACGTGCTACTTCCTAGCTAGTGGTGTCCAAAAAAAAAAGTAAATAAAATGAGAGAAAAACTGAATAGATGCTGTTTTTGTCGACCCACATTTACCGTGTTTTCCGGGATACACCAACTCCACTAGGAGCGGGGGTGGGGGCTATGCTTACCGCTGAACCTTCACCGTTCTCAGGAATCGGGATAAAATCGTTTTTACACGGGAGGGGCCGGACCTCTGTCCGATGTTTCTCACAAAACATGGCTTATCTGGCCCGCGAAACGCTGCACTGCTTTTGAGTGTATGCAGGGTAAGCCAAAAAGGGCAAACCGATGCCCTAAAAAGTCCCGAAGCCAAACTTGAACAAGGGGCATCCCGGGACAATGTGGGGCTTCTGGGGGTTCGACAGAACTATAATTCACCCCTCGAACCCGAACCCGAATCCAAATTCGCTGCGGGCGGGAAGGATGCGGGTATTGTGTAAACAAATCTGGTGATCCATCTCCCCCTCCCCTCTGCGCCACATGTGATTCGAACCCGGTTCGGGGTGGTCCAGACCCACATTCACAAAACCGTCCACCGAATTCTTTTTTATGAATAGTTTCCAGAAAAAAGTAGCATGACAGACGCCTGGAGGACAGCGCCGGGACTGTCGCCCATTAGCAGCTCCCGGATTACAGACGACAAATTGATTTCGCGCCGCTCCGCACCACGCCGCCCGCCCGTCCGCTGGAAGTCGCTGTTGACTTATCGAATTAAGGGCTTTCAATTTTTCCTTGATTTCGCGAGCCCTGCCATTAGCTTGTCATCACAGCACACAGCTGGGAGCCGCTGCGAAACTGGGAAATCTCGGGAGGGCTTATCTTTTACAGCCTAATTAGGCGGCATATAAGCGCCGAGACGTTCCTCGAGCGCCCCAGAGAGCGACCCCACCGCCCCCCAGTCCGTATTTCAGAAGCCCCTAAGTGGGGGGCGGTCCTTCTACGTGGTGCAATTAAAATTTGCGCTCGTTACGCCAAGGCAGCCCCTCGAGTACTTAGGGCGACGCGGCGTGCAAATGGGAGCAGGCGTGGGTTGTTGGACTCAGATGTGTTTCCTGGAAAATTTAAGCGAAACGCTGCTGTAAGGGTTGGGAAATTGCTAAAATCCCCTTCGGATCTACAACGAGGCTTGTAATTTAACTTTGAACTAGCGCGCGTTGTTGTCTTAGGCAAATGGCGAAATGTGGGCTTAAGAACTTAATGCGACGTAAAAGAGGGTTTCAAGGTGAAGACGGCGCGCATCTCACAAGAAACTCAAGTGTACGCTGGATGAAACGATTAGGCTGCTGCACCGACGAAGGCTACTCAGGTAAGATCTTATTAAATATAAAATGTGCGCAAAATATTTTCTACTTCTGACGAAAACATAGGTATCTAACTAATATCAATGGGTAGAGCAGCCTCTGACTCTTGAGACGATAAACCCTCTTCCTTCTGCCTACACTACACACATAGATGTATTTTACATAATGGAGTAGTATTTTAAGGCCGAAATGAAAGTACGCCTCAGACCTCGTCATATACCATAAAACAAAAACAAGAATCCATAATTCAACATACCCCATAACCAATTTGATGGTTCTGTCGATGTTCTTCACTTTGTTTACAAAGTTTTCAAATATCTAATTTCCAATTAAGAAGCACATATTTACACTCCAAGTCCAAAATATTTCGTCAGCCAATCGAAAGAAAAGCTAATATTCACATTCACAACCCTTAAACCTCTTATGAGAAAAAAAGATTAAAGACTCATTTTAAGTATTTTATGTGAGATTAGGATAGCTTTAATAAACTAGAAATTTCAAATTTTGAAAAATTAAGTTTTTTAAAACCTTTTTTTACAAAGAACAAATATATCGTTTTAATATTTTGCAGATATATTTACTGATGTCTCAAAAGTAGGGGAGAAGTGGCATGAAAGAGCCAGTTTTACACAAGGCCCAAAAAAACCAATGAGGAATGGAATTTTTTTTTTTTTTACAATAAAGTTATAATTTCGATAGTATAGAACAAAGTTATGTAGGCGGAATGAAGAAAATTTACAAGATTAATATTTATTTTTCGTTTTGAAAAAAAATTGATTTTCAGCTCTTTCATAACTTATATAGGTTTTGAAAAAGCCACCGCGAATTAAGAAATGGAAAAGATGAAATTTAATAACATATACCATATTAATAGTGATTGCAACGAGATATTTTTGTAGAGGAGAGGAAAGAGAATATAGACTTCTTAAAAAAAAATGCTTACAACCTGAAAAATTACTTGTAACTTGAAAAATTTGTTAATAACTTGAAAAGAGTATTAAATGAACTCGATTTTTTTTATTTGTTAATAAAAATTAAAAAGTTTTGGGTGTTGATATTGCTTTCGATCATTGTGGGATGTCAAAAGTGTTAGAAGCCCGATTTTTCCCCACAGGGTTCATATTGCCCCCCTTTCCCCTATATTTTAACAAAGTGGCTCTTTCATAACTTTTTATGTTAAAAATAATTATTTAAAAAAAATATAATAAATATAAAATAAAAGTGCTCAACTAATAAAATATGTATCGTTGAAAAGCTTAAAATCTATAAAATTTTATAGCATAATCAGTTTTTCATGAGATGTTGGCATTTGACTGTCAAAAACTAAATAAAACAACATCAAAAATTTACTTTTGGGGTCTAAAATCTTTAAAACGTTGTATCAACGTCAGTTATTGACAAATAATGATAAAATTTTTAGGGAATATCAGTGATCAGTAGTACTAACTAAAAAAAAATACATGAAAAAAATTCACTCGGTAGTTTTTGTGCAATAGAGAACGGCTCTTTCAAAACTCGGCTCCTTCATGCCACTTCTCCCCTATATATATTAGTCATCCAAACTAAAATTAGTTATTAATTAAATTACAGCTTATTCGGGAACCGGGAAGTGAAAAAAATAATGTAACTTCCAAGATTTTTTTACATACATATTTAGTTAGTTAATAGTTACTTAGTTTAGTAACAGGTGGAGCTAATAAAAGCGTGTTAAAAAATAACCAAATGGCGAACGTTCTTCGAAAAATCAGAATTTTGGGTTCGAAAATCGACTGAAAATTGGAAACTGTATTACTGATCTTTTTGATCGTGGTTTATGCAATATGTAGACATAAAAATGTAAAACATCATCTAGATTCCTAGATACTGGCATTAATCATCAAAACCGCTAAGGATTTCTAGAAAAGCTAGAAATTGTAAACCTAACACTAAGAAAACGTTCAAAAGTTTTAAACAATATACATATCATAATTAAAAATGTCTAAATAAAAGACCAGGGTGAAAACTGAAAACAAAATCAGTTAGTAAAATATAACACTTTGCAGATTAATGCAACTCCGTATAAATATACAAAATCATATTTATTGTATCAGGATAACAAAAAATCGGTTGTACCTAAGTGTAGAACCTACATAAAAATTCAAGAGTAGAAAATAGCACATTTTTTGTTAGAAATCTCTGTTAAAAATTAGTTTTTTCTCAACAACTTGTCAAAAAGCAGCTCTAGATGATGAGTTACTTCACTCTAAATCGGTTTTTACCCAAAAGTCGGGCCTTAACTCAATAAAGCGATTCTGTAAGAATTTATGTACATTCAAAAATTGGTTTTCCTAACATACAAATTTGCATAGTTATGGGCATTTGCGAGGGTACCTAAGAATATATCTTGTTCAGCCATGTGACTTTGCATCTTAAACAGGGGGATTTTGGAACTTTCATCAAAAATTCCGTAAATCTAACGTTTCCCCATCCATCCTCGTCTGCCTTATTTCGCAAATCATATTATTTCTATGTCTAAAAGTCCCCAGGTTCCTCGTTCTTAACTTTAGTTACTTTAATACTTCTTTGGAACTCTTCCCAGAAGGACTTTTCTGTCCTTGATTTTCGGAAAGGACAATTTTCGTGCATGTAGAACAGTATCAAAGTAAAATTAGGGATTGTCCCCCCGCAGGGAGTCGGAGGTCGTGAGCTCCGTTGGCTCAACAATTGCCGTATAATGTGGAACTATTTCTGACCTTGAGAACGACAACACAGCCGAAAGCCCCAAAACAATGCAAGTCCTTTCATGTTACTGCCGGGGGCCCGGGGGCCGTAATTAATCCGTGGAGACAATGTCGGAACGAATCCCGGCAGCTGCCCGAACTCCTCCCGTTCACCTTGAACTCTGTCCCCGCTGACAAATTAAGACCGGCATTGTCCGCGCGTGGGATCGGGATGTCCGGGACGTCCGCTCCGAAAGGAGCTGGGTCTTAGGCGGCCGGGATTAAGCACGTGCCGGGAACGCTTCGGAACTCCTGGCCCCAGCCGGTGTATGGGAGTCTCACGCACGAACTGGCCCTGAAATTTCAAGACGGCCGTTTTGCTCATTTGCAAGCGGCTTGCGAACTAACCGACAGTTATAGAATTTGTCGAAGGACTCGAATCCGTTTATTGGAACTTGTCTGCCGGGCTTGTTGTGCCCCAACATAGGCAAAAACCCCCACTGGGGGGCCGGAAAAGGGCCATTCAGGGAACTTTGTCTGCACGTGTGAGAACCCGGGGATTATCTGATTTCCCGCCCTTCCACTGTTTAATTGGTTCCGCAGTGACTTGCATTTTGGGGCCCCCTCGAATTGCCGAGCAGTGTTAATTAACCTCTCCGCCGAAGCAAGCGAATTCTACAACCAAAAGATTTCAATTTAGGTACCCTCCCCGGCGCTGCTCGTTCGTACTCGAATCCCATTATTGCTGAGTGTTAATTACATTTTTCCAGCAAAAGGTTTTCATACTAATTTCCCATTTTCGCTTCTGCACCAACCTTGCCCCCGTAAACCTTCAGGAACCTTTTGCAGCTGTGTCTTATTCCCCTCACCACCAACATAATCGAGAGATTCATTTTTTATTTTTTCTGGCCCTCACGTGCTTTTTATTTGCGTAATTATAATTTTCCAGTCCATTTGAAAGTCCACTCCAAGGTTCTTCGCGATCCCCCGGTATTCCTTGGCGTCGAAACAGAAAAACAACGTCCCCAATTTTCGGACGATTACAAAAAGTTGAACTTTATCAGCTCGGCTCGCGCCCATTCACCCGGAGTACCCGGGGTACTTTATCTCAATTTATTTAATTTGTTTACTTTGTCTGCACCGCCTGTGGACGCCGCGCCGCTCCCCTTTCATGTCAAGTTCAACTGTGTCCCAAATGAGTGTGGCGCTAATTCTGTTGTGGATAATTTCTGCCGTGTGATTCTATGATGAGGGGATTATCCGGCTTTTATCAGATCTTCAAATGACATCCCTTTATAGGGCCCGGTCGGCGCGATTAAATGCCCAACATTATTCCGTCCACATACGCCCCGGACCCTTTGTGTTTTAACATTCGTTAGCTCGGACATTTTTATGGAAGTACAACGTTTTATGTAGGTACTCTGCATTATTTTATATCGCGTGCTCCACAGATGGGGTGATGGTATCTGCTCTGAAACATTTGTTTTACTGCCAACGGGGAATTAAAAAAATACTTATGGATTTTAATGTTATGTAGACATAGTCCATGAATCTGGGGAGATGCTAACGAAATCTTAAATATTTAATGATTTAATGAAGCGCCCTGAGTAGGGTTCATTAACAAATAACAAATTACGTAAAGACATACAAGCCAGACGAATTAATTTTACCTTGGGTAAGCAAAAACATCTTTATTTTGTAGGTATTTTAATTATTCCTAATTGGGTTCTGTGATCCGAAAAAAAAATATATATATAAAAAATAATGTTGTAAATGTTATTTCTAAGTCGAACAGTTTAAATAAAGCTCAAACTAGAGTATAGTTATTGTTGCAAATAAGTTTTTTGTACCCACAATTTACAATTCATAAAATAACGAAATTAACTAACTAAAAATTTAGTTTTTAAACCATTGAAATACTGAAATAAAAAAAAGAAACAGAAAATAGGTTTGATAGCGGTCAGCATAACTCTTCATAGGATTATTTAAAAATCTCAGAAATATTTTTGGAGCAGTCGCATCTGTATACACCGAAAGAAAAATATAGTTGATTTTACTATAAACGAATAAAAAATTAACTATTTACAGCAATGTTTTTCAGCCAATTATTGTTTAATAGTTTTTATAAATTCAAAAACGTTATATTTACTATGAAGAAAGTTGAAACAACTATTTGAATTAATTAAGTCAACTTCAACTATTAGTAAAATTTAAAATTCTTCAGTGTGAAAAATAGTTGATCTGCTGACAACGAGAAAAAGATGATTTTTTCCGATATTGCCGACCGGAGCTAGATTTGAACCTTGGCAGCTTGGCTGCTGTGTACTCAACCGAACCACGCCATTCCGATGCCTTTTTAGAAAGTTGACTTCTGTTCCCAAGATTCAAACCCAGGAACTCTGAATTGGTACGCGCGTAGCTCTACCCTCGAGCCACCGAACGCCAATGGGTTTTGAGTAATTCAACGTTAATAAAGCGATGTGTGGCTAAAGGATTGACTATTTGTAATAATTAATTTGACCAACGAAATTGTTAAGAATTTTCAGATTTTTATGACGCGGTGTTTAAACAATTTTTTTTTGCCAAATTAAAATTTATTTTTTTAAAATAGTTGACTTGACAATTCTAGGAATTGTACATATGGTTATTCTAAATAGTCGAGCTTATAAGAATAGTAAATTGTAAAAATTGTTAGTTAAATTTAACTGAAATGTAAATTGATATTACTATTTATCAATTTTTTTAGCAAATAGGAATTATAACTACACAAAATAGTTAAAGTTATTAAAGTTTTTCTCTCAGTGTATGTACGTAACCTTTATAAAATATATTCTTAGCCTTCTTGTACTTTCAGAATATCAATTTAAAAAAAAATCCATTTTTCCAAAATGTTTGATGAGAAAGAACCCCTTATAACTATTTACAATAATTAATATCTTTTCTAAACTAAAGTCGATGTGCCTATGCATCGTTTTTTTCCCAAATTAATAATTAAGTTGTTAGTTCTAAGTTATTAACTAAAGATTAATTATCTGGTAATACTAATTTTTTTCAACTTAATTCAACTATAAGTCATTTTCGGTAACGAGCTTCTCAGACACAAAACCAGATATTTATAAAATTGCTATTTTTGTTTAACATTTTGTGTCAGAGAAATATAACGATAAATCGAAAATATGTACATGCAAGATTCAATTCCCATGAAAGTACGAGTCATTTTCCATTATTATAAAATATAAAGCAATTTAATTTGATATTTTTTAAACGAAAATAAAGACACTCGCGATTTCTAATTATTCCATGGCTGAGTTGTCTTCACATAAACTGTAAAACAAACACTTAAAGCGATTTTAAAAGCCACTGACCCAATTTCGATCACATAAGGTTCTAAACATTAAATTCATTTCAGCAGCTTAACTCCAAAACCGATATCTCTTAGCAATCAAAACTATACATGATGTGAGAACGTTTAAAATTATTCAAATACTACTGAGGCGGAAGATGGTATTTAAAATTCGAAAAACGCCACTTTAATATAAAATGGCAATTAATTCTCAATCTCTGTTATTCACCTCTAGAGTGGGACATTTTAGGAATTTTGATAGTCGCTTAATACAGAAAGAGGGTAAAATATTTGGAATCGATATTGTGGATGCCAATTTGTACACTTAATCGGATTCCATTAAACTGTGCACTTAGGGGTATTCGACATTGCTTATTTTTAAAAATCATGTTGTTTTCCTTTATCCGATTTCAGTGAAATAAATTCGTAAACGAAAATATTCTGTCCCCTCATGTTGAACAGAAAAAGGGTTTAACATAATAAGCGGATGGGGAGCAGTACTTCATTTTATTAGTTCGTCCCTTAGGGGTATATTAAAGCTGGAATTCAACTCAAAAAGAAATATCTGTTCCTTAATTTCATGCAAAAAATCATAAACATTTTACCAGGGAATAAATTCTAGATGAGTCTGCCTCTGTCTATGATATAATATGTTAAGAAGGCTATAAAACTAAAATAGACACCGTGTAATAGCACATGTCCTACCAGCCCCCATATCAACGAGATCGTTAGCTGAGATTCATTACCCGTGAGGTGATCAGCAAGGCGTCGAAGGTTTAATTAATTTTTCGAGGAGGAAACCAGCTCTAAACAATTTTAATCTCGGCAGGAATACCAAGTGCGAACTACATATTTTCTATTCCATAAAGCAGCCCCGGCAGCCCAAGATGAATCCCGGTGAACGCAGCAAATCCGGGGGAGGGACAAGGGTAATAATAACGATTATCCTTGTTCAGTTTGACTTTTACGACGAAAAGACCTCGTTAAGCGTACCTATCCACTCCACATGAAGCGAACATGGAGCGCAATGGCCGGGGTTCGGCCGGGTTCGGCTGGGTTCGACCCTCGAATTAATTCCGTTCAAGTTATTGGCCTTTCTTGAATCGTAAAACAAAAGTTACTCGAGATGGCGTATTCGGAGAGGTTTTGCTGGCGTCATATAAAAGAGCTCCCCATAATAAAGGATTTATGCATCCGTCGTCACTATTTCGAACCTGGCAAATTCAGCAGTTGGTTATTCATTGACTGCTTGCGTGTGCTCCACTTCAGCGACTGCATTTATGATAATTTCCATTAAATTCAACTTTCAACGAATGTGGGGCGAATATGGCATAGGGGTTATTTAGGGAGGACCACACCGTAAAAAATATTTTGGGAATTTTGCTACGATAAACGTTGGCACAAAGTTTGCCAATGTTTATCGTTGCAATTTTCCTCTTCCATGTATTTTTACTCTCTAGATGCAAATTCGTGATATCATGCAGTGTAAATTTGCTTTTGATCCGAGTAAATTTACAAAACACATTAGCAAATCTTACACTATACAATAGCATTTTCACAATGTCAAGATGTAAATTTACTATTCTGAAGGGGAATAATTACAGTGTCGAGAGGTAAACCTACACTTCTGAAGGGGAATATTTGCCAATGGTTAGTGTAAATTTCCTTCTCAATAGTGTAAAATGTCCCCTCCATTCACGCATTTTTCCCCTAAGAATGCGTAATTATACACATCCTATTAATTGATCATAGGCCCGTATTATGGTTAGCGAGTCGCCAAATCACATTCGAGTCGAAAAGAGCTTACAAAAGCCCTTTTTGGATAAAAATTCCTTAATAAAGTTTCGAATTATTTTGACGTTATGTGAGGAAAAATTCACTGAAGTCAAGGGTAACTGAAATGAATTTATTAAAAATTTAGGAACTTTGTTGGGAATTCTTATCAAAAAAGGGCTTTTTTAAGCTCTTTTCGACTCGAATGTGATTTGGCGACTCGCTAACCATAATACGGGCCTATGATCAATTAATAGGATGCGTATAAGATGCCATAATGTAATATAATAATATGTGGGGAAAGAAATAAAAGCTCTACATACTATTAAACACATATATTCATAACATAAACATATTCATATTCACACATAAAACTTCAAATTATGTTTTTCAATTTACGGAGGAGAGAATCGAATACTCTTCAAAAAATTTTGGACTCGCGATCTATTGCCGATAGATTTCTTTGGCGACCGTCCAAAAGTAAGTGGCAACCCCATTAGGCTTTGAAGGGTTTGAAGAGTGAGACTAATATTTCTTGGGTAGCACATATTAAAAATAAAAAAATAAACGAGGCATATTTCCAATGCTGCAAATAGGGTATTCTCGCTGGCGCATTTAACTTTCTCCACAAAAACATAGAAGATTTCGTTTTCCGGACCAGTGTCTAAAATAGCTATCCAGGGTGAATTTTCAAGGGGATGAATATCATCAACATTTGTACCAGCCTGCAAAATATAAATTAGATACAGAATAGTATTATATCACCTCGTCCAAGTTTTACTTACAGGGAATTTTATTACAAGCAAATCGAGATCTTCTGCAAAGTATGATGCTAATATGCGAAGGGCAGTAATTTCTTTACTTCCACCAAGGACATCATGAAAGACAGTCCTTTTTCTTTCCTTTGCAAAATCAATGATGTTATCAGCATACTGATCCAAATTAGACATTAAATTAATATTCTCTTTCCCAAATAATTTACTGAAATGCTTCCTTGCAAATGATGGGAGCAACAAATGTGGCCAATTATCTTTAATTTCTGCAATCGTAGGAGGAGTTTCTACATTATTCAAAAACTTTCGTTGTTCGCAAAATGTATCACAAAAGTATATATTAATTTTCTTCAATTCGTCCGAATTTAAGTTTTTTATAGGATATTTTTCCTTAAGAAAAAGTCTTTTGTTTTCAAGTAATTCTTCTTCTTCTTCTCTCTCAATCTCCCAATTCGGACATCCTTCTTTAAGAGATTTAACTCTTTTTATAATGCTCGGTCTCAAAACAGCTTCGACTTGTCGTTTCTTTGTTTTTCTATTGAGGTAATTGTTGTGGTACACAAGTTTTGAAGTAAGGCTGGCAAGATCGGTGATTTCTTCTCCAAAACTTTTAGGATATTTTGCAATGATTTGCTGCGCTATTTGGCGTATTACTGGTACGGGAATATAAAAAGAAAGTGATCGCATTTCAATGACAATAATGTGAATGAAGTCATTCAGATATCCTTCTAAATCTAAACGCTCCCCCTTTTCAAAGAGAGTATGAAGGTGTTTTGGAATTTTGTTCCAATCAATTTTAAAATCTTTAAAAAGAACTTTGCTTTGTACAAGTCCTATATTCCCATCAGATTCACATGAAGAGATAGATAATGCACCACTAGACATCGATAACGTTTCTGAGAGGCTCGCAACAGAACTGTCGAAGTCTGAGGAAAAAATATCCTCCGTCGGTGCAGATACAAAAACGATTTCACTACTTCCTTGGGACGTAGAAGCTATAGGTTCAGGATTCGGTAGAATTTCTGTAGTAATATTACTAATATGTCGTGGAAGCCAATTGCTATTTGCATCTAATACGATAAAAACCTTGTCGGCAAAGCATTCCAGTGTCTCATTGTCATCAATATCTGTGCCATCTTCTTCAAGTACAAGTTTAGATCCTTCTATTCCAAAGTTATGTGCTAAAAAGATTATTATATTGTAACTGCATGAGACTACGATTATTAACTGAAGAGTGTCTAATCAATAGCACCTAATTCACTTTTTCAGTTTTTTTTTTTAATTTTTTACGTTGATTATCATCAGTCCTCAAACAGCAAACATTAGAAGTTTTTTTTTTTAGTTTTTTTAAGCTTTTCATAAGGTTGATATAGGTTCTTTTGAACAGACACTTTCTTTCTAAATTATGACTGGTATATACCTTTTGTTAAAACTTCATGTAAATCACAATTACAGCAGAAACTTTTTTTAACAGTTCGATCATTATTCCAAACCCTAAATGCTTTTCTGGACGTCTAAATAATCAAACTTTTATTAAGTAAACTTATCCTTAAAAAAGCATAAACTATAAACTTACCATTTCGGAATATAGGTAATTAAGATGTAAAGAAGGTATGAATAAACGCGTATGTCGTGTTGTGCATTTCAAAGGATTTTATTGGAAAGGGAGATAAAAGGTTGGACTGATGTACTACAAATACTTCATCAAGAGAAATATCTGTCACAAAAACACCTATTTTTATCTCTTGTTCTATTCTAATTATTCTGCCTGAAAACCATATATCTGTAAATGAATTGTTTATGTACATATTTTGAATCTTTAGTGTTATTATTCCATTCAATTCATCAATAAAAAGTGGTATCAAGTCACCGGCTTCAAATTTTGTATTTTTATATGTCGCACATTTACATCTGAATTGATATTTTGAGATGTTCTGATTTTCTTCAAAGGGAATAGGTTCGATATCATTTGAAAAAACTTTTTCTACGAATCTGTCCTCCTGTATTGAACTTTGATGTAACTGATGACGTTCTGATAATAATTTGGTAAGATTTTTAAAATTTTTAGCTTTAAGTACGATGCGCTTAAAAAATTGGTGTTTTGCTTCAAATCTCAAGGTAGAAAATTTACTTAATGGTCCAAATTCTCGAATTAAATCTGGGTAATGTTGCAAGAAGTGATGCTTCGGTATGAGACGATCATTAGGAAATATTTTAATTCTGTTTAAAATATACCTCTTAATAGTTATTTCTAAATGATTAATTTGAAGAAATGATAAACTATAAGCGGATACTACTTCAGTAATATTTAATAAATCCAAGACTAATGTCCAGACTTCATCTTCAAAGGCAAAATTTTTATTCATTGAAACAACCACAAGAGGGAATATTTGCAGTAGCAAAAAATTTTGGTGAGCATTGCCTGGTATACGATTCATTTTTCTAGACATCTCCGGAAAAGAGGTGTTCAATTTCAAAGATGAGCTAATATATCGAATATTTTGGTTAAGTAACATATATGAAAACCAACCCTTTTCTACAAAGTATTTAATGTACAAACACATGTCTCTAGGTATAATGCCCTCATAAAGGTCATGTGCTAAACAGGGTGGTAGGCCAGGATTGCATATGTGATAAAATTGAAGCTGATTAAAAGGAGAATTATTTTTAATACCTCGTAGAGAGTCTGTATTTTCAAATTCTTTATCTCGTACGTCCTTATAGTGTGAAGCAACATTTCTGGTCTCAGCTTTGTAAATACAATTAGTTTTAAATTCATTTAATGTAATATAACAATATCTACAAAAGTACTGAGAACAACTAAAGTTTTGAACATATCCCCCCACCTGATGTGATCCCAAATTGTCACCACAAATAGCCAATACTGTACCTCGTATATTACCGTTTTCAAATATTATTCCGTTGCTTTCAATACTTTTTAAATCATAAATTAATCTTTCGAAAAAGCTACCATATCCGAAATCTTTTATATGAGATTCTTTGCAAAGACTAACAAGCTGAATGTTTTCAACGCGGGATCTATTGTGAACATTAAGGTTACCTAACGAAAAATATACAGCAAATATTTTGTGTTTTGTTTTCGCCGATCCAAGCGGATTACAAACTTCAAAAGAATCTGCGTACAGTATTATCTTTAACCGTTTGCTTCTGAAAAAGTCGTTATTGCGATAAACTAAGCCATCAGTAAAATCAAAGTACATGCTAGTATGAGAAGACCAGTTTTCTTGAAGAACTTGACGCAAAATCGATTTGTCTTGCAATAATTTTTCCAGAGTTTCTGTTATCGGAATATAGTGATAAAAGCAGTCCTGATGTTTATTATTTTTTCCTAAAAATATTGTGAGAGGCTTTACGAAATATTTATTAGATGTTAAGAAACTATTTCTTTTATAATTTGATTTTATTACATCGGAATTTTCAAAACGAATAAATTTATTAACTACATTATCGATTTCTTTAGAAATGTCTTCACTCAAAGTGTAACGTTCATATATTTTTTTCAATTCTGATGAGCAATAAGATTTACAGAACCCTAATTCACGTTTGAATTCATCAATAATTAAAATTATTACGATTTCTGGAACATTATGCAATGATTTCAATTGCATACACAATTTTTCGACTGAAAAGCCATTAAAATTTAAAATATCAGCTTCCTCCGAAGGAAATGGAGAAAAAGTTTCGTTAGCGGTTTGATTTTCTGTATAAGTATTTAAAGAATGAGTTTGATGATCTATGTCAGAACAACAGAATTTAAATGAATGATTTCTACGAAGATGCGAGCGAAATGTCCACATATTTTTAAATAATTTGCCACAATCAATACATTTAACTTTATATCCGTTCTTTAAGTGCTGTATTAAATGTTTCACAAATGAAGATTTTAATTCAGATTTAAAAAAGCAATTGGTTATAGTGCACTCAAATAAATTAATAGAATTTTGAGGTTTCTTTTGAAAAATATGTTTTCTATATTTATGGGAAAGATAAGAATTATGATTTGCAAGAATAATACCACACTTGTAGCATTTAAAGTTTGACGATTTTATTAATTTATGCGTTTTCAAATGTACATCATAAGAATTCGTTTGAAAAATTTGCGAGCAAATTAGACACTTTAACATTATAAAGGAACAAAAGCACAACGACTATAACGGTATTAACACCAAGCTTACATTATACTCTGCGATTCCGTCCAAGCGTAACTGGTTGAGATGACTGGTTTGAAGGAAAAATTACATCACACTTAACATAAATTATAGCTTCAGCTTCCATTCAAGCACAGGAGATGACTGACAACGACACGAGGTGCAAAATAAAAAAGTAGCAGAGCGTTTGATCGTATGTGTTAAATATGTGTGCGGCGGAGGAATACACTATTCCACATTCGAAGAATCAAAAAATCTTCCGGGGCACTGGTACAGGCACACTGCACAGACTACAGCTACGTATGTATTATTGCATTGATAAATGCAGTAGATTTTGCCTGCTTCTTTTAAAATATGTGTGCGGCGTAGGAATACACCGTTCCATAAACAAAGAATCAAGAAGAAATTCCTTCGCGGCACTGGAACAGACACATGTACTACGGCTTGGTATGTATTATTACATCAATTAATGTAGTAGATTTTACCGTCTTTTTGTAAAATCGCATTTACAATGCAGTTTTGCTCTCATAATTGTATTAAAATTTATGTAAACTCACCATTCGTGGGTAAAATTCCTACGCATTGTAAAATTGCTAATCATTTTCTGAATTTTATGTATTTTTGCTTAATGTCCACAAAATTTACTATATTCATATTGTAAAATTTCTGGGTAAAATTACACACATTTTTTACAGTGCATATAACTTTTTAGTTTAGTTTTATACTTTTAATACTTTATAAACCAAGAGTAAGTATGTTCGTCAAACTTCATTGTGAATTTTAAATTAATTTTTCTTTGTAACGTATTTTGTTACTCTGTTCTGAAAAATCGATGCGGTACCACACGAGTAAAATGCCATCCATAAAACCAGTGAAACTTTTCTCTGTAAAATTTTCAACGTAAAGTAATTAACCTTGCTCTATATGTTGTTAATTCTTAATCAACTTCAATCATAAAAAACGTATGAGAAATGAGATAAAGATAAGTTTCACCACATAATCAATAAATTTCCAAATATAAAAAAAAAATTAAACTTTCATAAAAAACAAAATTTTAATTATGAAATTTTCTTCTTTATATTTAACCAAATTACTAATTTGGCTGTGACAACTAAATTTTATTATCTTACGACTCATGTATAATCGGCAACAAAAAATAAGACTTTGCTAATCTTTTAAATTCAAATCAAAGAAAAACTTAATTTTAATTTAGCGTAAATTTTAACTTTTGTGTTTTAAATGAAATTTCTTCAAAAATGTACACCATAACACGTTCGTAAAATACGAACAACAAAGTTACATAACTTTAACGAAAATTGTTATTGAAACTTCGTTACATATTCTCATATCTGTACTACATATCTTATCTGTGCAAAATAATAAATCGATTATCAAATACATGACAAGTAATTAAGCTCTTGTAATATTATCCATGCATTACTAATTAAAAAAGGAATCTAAAATAATGATTTTTTCCGAAATTTTAAGAAAAAAATCGTCACTATCTAGTTTTTACTAAGCTAAAATCAATTATTTATAATTTCTAATCTTACAATTAGTTTCTATAATACTTTGTGTAAAAGGTTTAATTTTGTCCTTGAACCTAGTTATTTTGGTTGTTTTCTTATTAATTATAACATGACTGCTCTCATATCGTATCATTCTACTTTACTTGTTTATTAATATTTATCTATAATGACATGAACTCTTGTATTCATATACATAATTCTTATAACTATTTTAAAAATAAAAATCTTATAATTGAAAAAGTAAAACTTTTCGAACAGATTTTTAGATAAGAATCCAAGACCCAAGAATTAATTGAAGTTAATTTATAAAATTTTCTTTTTAATTCAATAATGGAAATAAATTTTCATTAAATTCTATTATTTTAATATCAGTTCTAAAATAAGCAACTCCAAAAACACCCAATTACTTAAAATCATACAATTTTTAGATTTTGACTACTCTCTTAAAAACTTACTAATCCGAATAGCACCAAAATCAACAGGTTTTGAGTTGAGTCATTATTTAAATAAGTTTTTAGGAAAAAACGAACTAAAATTCAGAATATTCCATTGTTTTAGAGACGATTGTTTTATTACTACCCGTTCTTCCATTTACTTTGGACTCTTTAAAGTAATGGAAGATGAAAAGGAATATTGAAGACTAATTAAACTAAGGAGTTTTGAATGGACTATGAAATGTTTTTCAAAAATTGATAGCATAAGAGTTAAACAGAGCACGTTTCTTCTCTCAAGAGTCTCAAGAGTCTCAAATGACGAATAGAAATCACTCGTCTCCTTCGGGAAGTGATCTCGAAACGAATCTGTTTCGAGGACGGAATCTAGATTTTACATTCACCGTCTTCTTTGTGGTGATAGAGAGTTTGCACACAACCTTATTCTCTAAACATAAAATAATTATTCTCGACGGTATCAATGCAATGTGCACTATTTGTTTTTGTGTCGATTGAGGTAAATACCCATCAGAATCACCCAGATTTAATCATTTAATCCGCACTGGGAGACGCTATTTAGCGCAAGCTGCGAATCTAATAGAATGTGTACGCAAATATGGATAATCAAGCTGCACTGTGATTAGAGTTGAAAACTGACAGAATCTAAACTGGCATGCAACCGTGGTGCAATCAACTGAAAATGCAACAACTCCCCTTTTCAGAGGGAAAATCTCAAAGCGTTTTCCGCTCCAGTTCCCGTCATCCTTTTATCGAACGTCGCAAAATCCTTGATTGGCTTGAATCGGACATCTTCAAAGGAATGGAAAACACAAAGTTTAACAATTTAAATTTGTTCGGGGTGCCCCTGAAAAGTTCAGGGCAGAGCGACTTGTGGCACTGACTGGACGGAAGGGCACTTGTTGTCCTGCGGGCATTAGATTTGGGATTTCTGCTAAATTATTTTATTATCCCGGGGAGCATATGTGTGTACCTAAGGCCCTATACGCACGACAGCAGCAGCCAGGAGGCCGACCGCCACCCCGCCCCCGCTCGACTTAGGGCTGGGCCTGGTGATGTGGGAGGACCATGACTACGCTGCCTGAGGGTAAAAATGAAGAGTTGTCGGGCGGCCGGGGGGAGGGCGCTGCAGTCGGGAGCAGGTGGTATTTATGTAGCGGAAATATGCGGTACGACAGGTACCTTGATAAGGGTGACTGGCTGCTTGCTATTAGGCATCCGGGGCTCTGTTCTTACTTAATCTCGGCGCTGAATGACACGGCCATGGAGCCCACTCTTTACATCCACCCCCGCAACCAGCCCTAGCATCCACCCCGCCCCTTCCGCCCCCACTTAGCTGTTCGTCCGCTGAGGAGCACATAAGTGCAGAAAAAAAAACATAAAAAAAATATATAAGCAAAAACAAGCTCCCTCCCAAAGGGGTTTTAGGATGGATGCGGGAAAGTACCGTTATGTGGTGGGGTGGGAGGGGGGCCAAAAACGCCATATATGTATAATACATGCGCGTCGGGAGAGAGTCCCGCTGCTTAATGATTTATGATGCGTTTACGTGATTATTTCTGGAATGGAACATGGAACATAACCGGGAAGGGTCCGAGAGAAAGAGAATAAAAGTCTGCGCTTCTGCTTCTTTATTGAGGTCCTAAATTATTACATGAATTAATGGTGCCATAACTCGGGCAATTTGGACATGGCGGTGAATTGTGACACTACCCGAAAGTAATTATCGTTAAATTGCTTCGCGGCATCTTAAGACAATGGACTTTAAGTCGCCAAATAGTCGGGGATTATCAGTGCCATTCGAGTGAGTTATTGGCGACTTTTATGGAAATTTTACATATGCATGGTCACACAGGGACATGTTCTGGAAAAAAAAGAAAATTTGCATATAAAAGTCTGTGTAAGATTATTCGAGCACTTTAAAATATTTGGTAAAAGTGCCATAAGAATTTTAAGTGAAGTGCTTAAATTGCGCTAGTAACACTCTAAAGAATGTATGTAAAATTACTCTTTTAAAAATTGTAGATATTAGAGTACCAATTTAAACAGCTTAGTTTGGTACGTTAGTTAATTGATTCGTAGTTTTAGATACAATTTTTAATTAATGCTACTTTAAGTGGCCAAGATGTTTATGGAACTATTATTAACTATATTATGGAAATTGCTAAATCTATAGATGTGCAAATTTTTAATTCATTCAATTCTTATACATATATCCCCTTATTTCGTGTTATTGTTTTCTGATGCCTTAAAATTCCCAGAAATACAAAGAGCAAGAACGGACAATGAAACATTTTTATTGGATATTTTCACTAAAGATGTGAAAAAATAACACCCAGTCCACATTACCTTAAATAAGTTTACAGAAAAGAAATTTGTATGTAATAGCTTAAGACTCAAGCTTTTATCTAAGTTATGTTATTAACTCTTAGAGCAATTCGTTATTTTTTAATTACTTTTCATATACATAAAATAAAATATGGTCTGTTATATTTTTCAATATTTTGATAAAAGAATCTACAATTGTACTAGGTTAATACATACTAGTAGTAGTAGTATTATTATGAAAATATAATAAAGACTGGTGAATATGATTGTCGTAGGAAGACATTGTGACTCCAAAATACTATGCCGTTCATTTATTTCCACAAACCATTTCCAAGTAACATTTTTAGAATGTCTATTTGAAGAATTAGTTTTTGAGCTAAGTGCTATGTGCTATCCAAATCTAAGATATGCGTATAGTAAATAGCACTTTAATAGACTGAATCGAATTTTTGCTCTGTACCTTATTATAAATTGATACTTACTTTATTTGGTAGGTATTTACAATTTTTCTACTGATAGAAAAACCATCCGACCTTTCTTTTTAGAGGTTAAAACTATGGCTTTTCTAATCTACAAAATTTACAATTTACACATCTGCAAAAATTTGTTTGTTTTGTTGACTCAAATTCTTATTAGCTGCTAATTTTTAGGGTGATTTTAACTCTTATAGCCTTTTATCCACTAAAACTTGAAAATACGTGTAACGGAGCGTTTCCTTGTAAGTTTGAAAAATTCAGTTTGTGCAATTTTTGCGGCCACCCTGTCAGAGTGTTTCAATTTTGACTGAAAGTGATTAACTTACGCTCAATTAGTAGCTACGAGATACTCAAAAGCGTTCCCTGCAGATCGTAAAAAGTTGAAGAACATTTTTTCTTGTCTCTAAATTAAACTGTTGGAGGAGTGATGTTTTGTACGCTTCAATTGCATGTTCCGAGGAGCACATTTGACTGCAAATTCGAGCTGAGGGAGCACTGAATTAAATCCCCGAAAGTCACTAGCAGACCTCAGGAGGAAACAAATAGCCAACGTCAAGCGGAAGATCCTTTGTACAACTCCCCGCCCCTGTTCGACCCTAAAAAACTAGTCGACAACCGTAGAACAGTTGCACGAAAATGAGGATTTCTAGAGTGGCCCCATCCACTCCATCTGCAGCGGAAGAGAATCAATTTTTCTGGGAAGACGGCGAAAAAATTCAGCAATTCACCTCTTAACGCGGCATCCATTAATCATAGCGGGCGGAGCCCCGAGCCCCGGCGGGTGCTCCACCGCCAGAGCTGTCCTTGTAGAACACCTTGACGAGCATGGGTACTTAGCTAATACTTATCTGCACGTGCAGGGCACGTTCGCCGGGCTGCTCGGCGGAATTCCGGTACCAGGGCCCGCCTGACAAATAAATCATGTCGCTGGGAATTTTCCAATTGAACTGCTGGCAAATTTTTTAAAATTGCCACCGAGCCTCCCCCGCGCGGGCAAGCGGCGCGGCGCGGCGGCGCAAGATCGCTCCCGTCGTCCGTCGCGACGTCGCGTCGGTCGTCGGTGTTCGAGCCAAGACCAATTTTAAGGACGATTTCTCATTTCCTAGAGAGCCACCGTCAACACTGCCCTTGATTGAGAGTCCCGACTTATTCCGGGAAAAAAAGGCTAACAAAGAACACTTCACTGGGGCTGGACATGGATAGGAGCACGAGACGTGCCCGAGGTTCTTTTCTTAATTAACGGACGTGAGGGCTTTCCTCCCGGTTAGAGTGGGGGGAGATCAATTTCCGAAGTTAAATTAGCTCGCACTTCCACCGGACGAGGGATTGGAGCTGGAGTTGGAGCCCATCGAGGCGGGTTCACGACCTCTGGTCGCTTTAAGGCCCCTTAAAGGTCATCGCAAAGAGTTACGACTCGCTGCGGTGCGCCCTTAAAGATAATGAGATCTTCACACTGCCCAGAGCCTCATTTCGGCTGAGTTGGAGTTTTTCTTTGAACTGGGATCCCATCCGAAAATCAGAGCAGTAGATTCATATTGCGAATTAGCAGAAATCCCAGGCTCAGTAAGGGCCCCCAAGTCTAAGAAAAATCAAAGGAGACTCCATGTCCGTCCAAAAGTGGAAAAATTGCTTGGCAGCTAAAGTCCAGGGAGTGATGTGAAATTCATTAAAAGTGGAAAATCGCTGATCTCTGCTTCTGCTGCTGCTGCTGCCAGTCCGTTTTCCCTCCATTATATCTCGGAAGTTTGGTTCCTGCTGCCTGGCTAAACTGCTCTTTGTTGACTCTCCATCCAGCCGAGGAGCTTTTTATTTATTTAAGGATAATCGCGGATGATTTGATGGAAAGATTTCATTACGTACCGGCTGCAGTGGAGACTCGCTTTGATCTCTGCCCACCTACATTAGATTATCCTCTAATGACATTCTGAATTTTCGGAATTTAGCCACCTTTTGGCATTAGCACGCTGGGAAATGTGATAAGCCAGCCGGATCCTGAAAGGAAAATACTGAGGAACTCAGCCGTTAAATAATGACGTAAGAATCTGAATAATTGAACAAAACTCAATTACACAAGATGATCTACTTTATTTGAAAACAGTCATGCTAATATACTTTATTTGGCAATTCTATTCACCAAACTGCAATCGCATTCCCGTAAGTTAATTAAAGTTTGTTAGTTCACTCCTTATAAAATTTTGTTGTTACAACGAAAGCATCAACAAATATTGTACATAGTATTGATTTGCAAAGTGTTGTTTTCTCGTTTTTAATATTTGGTATAGAATCCTAAACACTATAAAGATTTTTACTGTCCATTTTATTACATGTTTTTTTTTCAATTTTCAGAGTAGAATCCCATTTAATATTTCAATATCAATAAAAAATATAACATATCCTTTTTATTTAGGGTTTTTCACATGAACCTTAAAAATGTGGTACAATATTGAAAACTTTCATATTTTATTTAATAAAGTTATTATTGTCCTGCTCATCAATATTAGAATTGAATTGATTGATTTATGGATTGTAAATAAATATTGATTTATTTAATATCCTTTCTCAGTCTCCAATGTTTCTGAAATGTTTTAGTATTAAACACAAAATTTATTGTGCTACAAACCTCTCTATGATACTTTAACAAATTTTAAATATTGTTAGTAGTTTTTAGACTTCATAAAAATGGTTATTAAGTAGACCCATATGATTTTTTGTATAAAACTTTGAAACGGGTAAACCGATTTGAAAAATATTTTTCGTTATTCGAAAGTTTATAGATTCGTTGAAAGATGCAATAATGAAATGAAATGAAAATTTAACTAGTACAAATTTGTTATTTAAATATATTTATTATAGAAGATACCTATAATTACCCTGAATGCCAAATTGCCTCTCTTTAGTGCACACCTTAAAAACAAATTTATTATTTACTCTTACACCGATAGTCCTTAAATTATCCAACAGCTGCTACTGAGTGCTCATTGGCCTTAAATGGGAAATCGATGTAAGGACTATACATATATGTATAAGATGTCTAGAAGAAGTCTACGGATATCCGTAACAAGCAAAGTAAGTAATTGAAAACTATAACGAAAGTACTTATTAATGCATCCGACACACTGTACGCCAATGAAGATATAGTTCCCACCATGTGTCTTTCACTGACAGCTCCTCGTTTAGGGTTGCTCTCCAGATATCTTAAAGTGGAAAAGTACTTAACCAAAGGTATCCTCGACCAGGCTCTAAGGGGTCGGGAAGATCCAACTTTAAGCAGGCATCTAGCCGAGGGCCCAGTGGCAGAATAACAGGTAAAGTAGGGATACTGTCGGTAATTCGGTTAGTTCTACGGCTTGACCTAGTTCAGTTTGAAAGTTCGGTTCGTTTTACATATCTCGGCTGGATTTTGTCCAGCCTCAAAATTGGGCGCTGACAGCTACCTTATTTCATAATGTAAAATTTTGCAAAATGCCAATAAAGGTAACTTTAGCGCGGTAATATTTCTGTCATCTCCCTGCGGAATCTATAGAAATGGATAATAAATCTGATGGTAATACACGCCAATCACATGAGAAATCTGGAGGGATTTCCGAGAAAGTGTTGAACGGCAGCAAAATTTATCTCCACCTGGGAGGAATTGCCTCTGTGTATTTTACCGGGACGCATATAAAGCAGCCTTCGCTTATAAAGTGGCAGGGCCAGCAGCCGTATCACAGGCATCACCATAAAAATCGGATTCCCATCGAAATTCGATGAAATCCCAATATCGCATCCTTTGAGTCTGCCGCACGATTCGAGGGTTGAGGAACAGGTCCTAACTTCTGCGGATGAGCGCCGCCCGACAAGGGGAATGCATTTCCAGTTCCAGGACTCGGGCTCCGGTGGTCCAGGAGCCCCTTCGGTGGATGCTGGCTACTGAACTGTGCAGAGATTCCACTTTGCAACCGCAACAGTTATAGATTCGGGTAAATTGAATTTTTTGCCCCAATAGCAGGTGTAACTCCGAGAATTGATAAGGACGATGATTGCGTCTGTGAGGGAAATTTGATTTCAATTTAACTGCTCCGACAGGGCGCAGTGGTCGAAATTGCGAAAATCGTGGTCAAGCTCAGAATGATATTTAATTTGCCTACAAACAGGTAGATAAACCGACAGAAATTCAATGGTTTGTCGGACAATTTATTTCATGTAAAAATTCCAACTACATATGTATACTTATGGACAAAAAAATAAATACACTAACGAGAAATTATTTAGCGGCCACTTTTTACTTCAAAAGCTGTACTTAACTGTGATAACTACTGATCGTGCGTACACCCTGAAATCATCCAGATACAAAACATCCCTCACATATGGTGCATTTTTGAGTGAACAAAAAAATAAATACAGTCTAACATATCTCAAAATATTTATTGAATTTCATATTTTTCTGGACTGTTTTTCATCAAACAGTGTAGGTCACTGTCACTTTATAGAAATAACGGAAAATTTTGCCCTTTTTATTTACAAACATATTTTGGAAATGAAAATCTTGCCATATACTGAATGAGAAACGCCGATTCGACGGATTTTTCAGCATGGTAATGACTCGAAACACACATCTAAGCTGGCAAATGAGAGTGGGTTTCAAGTTCTTGATTGCCAGCTACAATCGCCAGATTTGAATTCTATTGAAAATCTTTTGAGGATCATTAAACCGCGAATCTTAATTCAACGTTTCCAAAATAAAACAGAAATAATGAAACCTCTGAAAAAAATAATGTTAAAGCATACCTTATAAGGAATTTAATAGCGTCTTAGTTACATATGTGAGTTGTTAATTAGTTACGAAGTTCACTATTTGTTATATTTCATGAAATAGCTTTTTATTCTCCACTATGTACTTAAATTAAATGAGGAAGAAACTATAATACTAAACTATAGGTTTTTGTACTGGAATAATGGAATGGTTTTGCACAACATTGTATTTATTTTTTTCCATAAGTGTATATGCAAATTTTTTAGTAGGAAATTATATATCTATACATATGTGTTTTGTACATATAAAACTCGAAATAAACACCTTGATTAATAAATTGTTTTTCACTCCACATCACTCCGGTACAATAATCCATTTTACCCGTATGTGTTAAATACCAGATGAACAAGATTCCAATAAACGCCAACTAAGTTCACATAAATCACATAATTTATCTTTAACTTTCCTCCCAAAAAAGTTTAACAACTTTACACTTGCACTAGAACTGCAAACAAAACTAAGTTGAATCTCAAAAACATGGAAAATATTGCTGTCATAACTGCAACAAACGAATAAACGAACAAAGTTCGCTAGGCACGTAGAATATACAATTTACTTGTTTCACAACAGTTTGTTTTACTTTTTTATTACTTTCTTCTTACTCATAATACCATTCGAGGAAATTTTGTAAACCATGCTGGAAAATTTCATAAATACCTGTAACATCATACCAATGCCAGATTTCAAAAGTTTCATAATTATTTCAACTAAAAATTCTACTTTAACCAAACTATTTTATAGTGTTATATTTAAAAAAAAAATTCAAATTTATTTATATTTTTTCATAGTGTACTCATGACGATGGAGTTTATATTGTATAAGTAGGTATCTTAAAATATTTTTGATGAAAGTTAGTTTATGCATTCTGTTTTAAATTATGTAAATCTGAAAGTAATGAGCAAAAGGAATATCAATTCCGAACGCTGATAAAAATTTTAATAAACCAACTGTTTGCTCGAAAAATTTATGACTAATTCGTGTCGACAAAGCCAAAACATGATGTTGATGTTTTTCAGATAACCTGTTGCTAAATGCTATATACAAGAATTTATCTCCTGATAAGATTTATGAAAACGTGCGGAGCCTGTCGACTACCTCATAATTTCTTCCTACAGCACCTCGTTCAGTGCTAATTAGAGCATTATTTGTCCCCTGCATGTTTCAAACGTAGTCCCTTCGTTTCGCCCTAACAAATTTGTATGTAATTTATGTGTTGCTAAATTAATGCTGTCTTTAGTGGCAAAATCAATTTATGTTGGATTACAACCCGATAATCACATATCACCTTGCATCACCCACAAATTGCGGGCTTAAAAATTTATTTAAATATAAAACTGTTGTGCTTCCGCCGTAAGATAATTTATACTAAAAAAATCTCGAGTATCCGTCGTCGTCGTTTCGTCCTTTACCCGCAGTAACGAGCCATCCTTAAACCCAGATTTGATACTTCGGTGGGTGAACGCTCCTTTTACTGCTCAAGTTGCTCGGCTACAAAGCCCGCTTTCTCCTTAAATTCAAAAGAATGACAGATCTTGATGGGTTCGCGAAAGGTGTTCTGAAACATTCTTGTGTCTGCGGTTGAAACCATGGAACCTATTTGAATATGCACATCTGTGAGCGCTTCTTCAGCGCTATAAATAGGATCTTGATTTTCATTTTTTACATATCGTATAATACATTTGCTTTATATTTTCCTTTTTATTAATTATTCTGTCCCTTTTTGCTCGTTGGTACCATTGTGGGGCTGTTCATATATGCAGTAGTCTTTCAAAAACACATTTTTCTTTCCCGTTTAAATTCAATACACTTCTTTCATGACTCTGCAGTTTTGAATAGCAGCTACATATGTGTGTACTTTATTATACATCCTACATATGCATATGTATGCAGCAGATTGGCTCCAGCTTCAGTAAATCATATTTTTCTTATAAATACATGTTAACAAAAAGATATTACACGATATTTAAAATATTTTTTTTCTCATGAGCCAAAGCAGACTTAGAGTTCTATAAAAAATATTACTATGGACCCTTAGTACAATTTATTAGGATTTCAGAGTATTAAACTAAAACTAACTGATGCTTTGTTGTCTTTCAATTAAACTTTTACTTAAAAGATGTAGAAAATGCTCATATAGAACATCTTAAAAATGTTGTTTTCTTTCCTTTAAAATCAAGTGTATAGAACTGGGAGAGTAACATAAAGCATATCAAAAGTAGGTACCACGCAAAACATAAATATTTTAGTTTAATATGAAAAATTAAAAAAAATATATTTATTATAATATATGCCAAATAATTTTTCTGTTAAACGGCTAACATTTTGTTAAAGTAAAATAGTATTAATAGATTATGATGACACTAATAGAAAGATGTCCATTTACGATTGATGACTGTTTAAGAATGTGGAATGTCTTTTCAAAAATGGCTTTTAGTAATTCCACTATTAATTTAAAATTTTACATAAAAATATCTTTACTTGAAGAACTGCCTAGTTTCTTAAAATTATTATACTTATTTCTTTTGTCCCGCAATCAAAAGGTGCTATTTTAATTCAATGACTCTTAGAGTTTAACTACGTTTAATATTTTTCATCACCACTGTAAGTTTCTTTAAATGTTTGTAAACTTTGCTTAGAATCTTTGAACTTCTCAAATATTAGTAAAAGGAATCAAGTAAAATAAAATTATGTCGAATACAAATATTTTAACAACATACGCGATTTGTATAAAGAACAGAAAAATCACGCTCTGAGAGATGAAGAAAAACCGATCTGGTGATCCGGATTGTTTGGTTTGAGAAGACAATTGTATGATTTTGTGTGTTTTTAACTATTGAATAAATAGAAATGTAGGAAAAGGATTTGTTTATTAGTATTCTTTATGCTAACTCGCCCAAGCGCCTCTCGTGGAGTATTTTATAACCAGCACATTTGGGATCTTAATCCAGATCTAAATAAAAGTTATCAGATGTTGTTGATCTTGATTTTGATCCGGATGAAAAAACAGAGCTATTGTTCGCTTTGGACCCTTAAACAGACTACGTGTAACAAGAAAACGATTCTGGCTTCTCCCTCAAAATATCTTCCAGGAATTAGAAATAACCCTTAATAGGACAGGTATTAAATGAGAATTAGACTTACAATTAGTATCCATTAGTAATTGTTGAGAAAGGCTAATTTGCTAATTTATAGCAACATTGTTTCACTTAGAAGCTAGAATCAAAAGCACTTGAGCAAAAATTTGAGGTAAGCAGTTTTATACCTCTTTAGCTGAGTTGTCAGTGGCGTTTAGAAAGTCTTCGAACGAAGGAGAACCGCCCCGCAGGTGGTGTAAAGTGAGCGACACTGCTGTAATTGGGGGCGTGCTCACCACCCCCTAAGTATGATTGACGGCGCCATCATCATTTGGGGGGAATTACCACCTTCTCGTGAATCAGCAGAATGACGTCTTCCAGCATCCCGGCGATTGCCCCGGGTCGCGGTGCCGTCGACGGATGCAAAACTGAAAGCTCAGATCTCGCATCATCACCTTTGTCTCGCGACGATCATAAATCTCGGCAGCCAGTCGATGCCGTCGTAATGACTTCGGCGGGGGAAGTCGCCGACAAAAGGCTCCTTGTCGCAAAGGAGTTTTTATCACACATTTCTATTATCCGGGGCGACCGCTCCGCCGACGGGATGTCGAACCCGCCGGGCTCATCAATAAGGCCCCATTTACATCTGTTGCCCCAATCGGGGGCGGGTGGAATAAATCACAATAAAACTTCCCTTTAATAGCGCAATCAACGCAGCCATTCAGTTTTCTTCCCCCCGCCCGCAGGGGCCACGGGCGGTATGTGGCGTGGCGGGGGCGCGGGACGGAGTTTACTTAGAAGACCGCATCCCGACGTCTCCACGGCCCCGGGAAACATGGCGAAATCGATGAGCATCGCCACATAAATCATGCTATGGATGACGCAGGTATTCTAAGTAAGCCCTGCGGGGGTGGGCTGCCCTTCGCATTAAAAGCTCCCGCCCCAGCTGCGGGGCGGATATGGCTAGAAACGGAGACGGTGATGAATCACGGCAGAGATGAAAGCTCTCATCAGGCCGGGAACGGGTCGCGGCCCGCCCCCGCAGCGCGGTGCCAGGATATTCAAACCGGATATCTTTCAATTACATTTTCCCGTCATCAATATGGAATTGAGAAGCCATTGTGCCCGCGTGATTACCTGCAGCCCACCCGGCCCCAAATCGCAGCGGATTATTTTGATGGGACGCACGTACGGCGGATCGCGGGCCCGGGACGGCTCAACTTTTGAATTTGCCCGGATCCTTTTTGTTCTCTACGTTATTTAATTTTTTTCTTTTTTTTCCATTTTTTTTTATTCATTCAGGGAGTTTCGCGCTCCTTTTTGCGCTTCACTCAAATTGAAATTTATAACAAAGCGGGAGCCGAAGCCAGAAGGATACTGAGTACGCGTGGAGGCGGGAGTGGGGGTGGCCGGGTAGATCCCGGAACCCGCGAGCCCCATTCAAACAGGTGAAACGAAGTGCAACGCCCTCTCGCGGAGGGCTTTACCCTGGATTTTGGATATTGGAGCGAATAATTAGTTTTTAGCTGACTCTGTCCGGGCTGTCCGCGGTAGCGATGTCCGTTTAATTCCTCATTCTGGTAAAAATTTTTGCGCTTCAATAAATAAACCTATTGTTTCGTGACGAATTTTTTTGCTCATAAAATTCATAAAATGAGCAGATTTCATTCTGGAAAGGGCGAAGGGCTTACGCTGCTGACATATCATGTGGCTATTTCACCACATCGAGCAACTCACTATGAAGGTGGGAAGAATAAATTTTGAAAAGGATTTTATAAAATAAATTAATTCTGCCGATCCTATTCAAACTTACTTTCATTGTTCTGTCCTCATAAAATTATCATATTTCTGAAACAATATGACAGTTAATTAATAAGGGACTACACTATATTTAATTATGGTATTCGCTGATCAATAATTTTTGATGTTCTTTAATTTTACAAGACAAAGTACATAAAAATTCGGATATAAAATCTTCCAAACCATCAGATAATTTTTTAAACAAATAAAAGAACCCAAACTGGTTTTTCTTTACATGTTTGAATTTATAAATTTTAAGAAAAAATAAAGTGTTTCAACAAAACTTTGAACACTTAACTATTATATTTCAGCGAAATACCTTGAAATTTAACAGGACACCTTTCACTTTCTACATTAAATAAAAATAGCATCTTAAGCTTAAATAGTTCACATTTTGATTTTCAAAATTCAGGACTATATTTCAAATATTCACTAAAATGTTTAGTCAATAAAATAAGTTATATTTGCTCTTAATTCGCTATTTTGCTGCTGTCCTTTCAGTTCAAGCTTCTACAATACAATATCAATATGTACCTACGTTACAATTTTCTATGACATTTTCCTATATTTGTCTTTTAATAAATTTTTGATCCCATTCGTTTACTTTCCTATAAAATCTAATGAAAGTTTCAAAAAAGTGAGGAAAAGGCTTTAGCAAAATGACTGAAATGTTAAATTGAAATTGTAGACAGATTTTAAGAGTTTATCAGTCGAATTTTCACTATAAGATCTGGTAAACAAATTTTACATACATTTATAATAACGCCCAATGCTTTCATGCCTGCTTCAAAGTATAAATGAATAAATTGCTTTCTTCAAATTTACTTATATAATCCTTTAATCTTATAATTTCTAAAATATTATTTATAATTATAAATGATAATATAATTTATTTTTAAACCGTTCGCTTCAATTGCATACATCTCGTCTCGTTAAATTGAAAACCTCCTCTAGCTATTTTTGACTCTGATATACTAAATTTATTAAAGTTGATATTGTAGCAACACACTTTCATTATAATTTTGCAAACATTTTTAGAATATATGCTCTTACGACAATAATGAGCTTAGCTATCCTAATTTAAAGTGGTTTCCTTGTACACTCTAAAAAATTTTTACCTAAATTTTATAGGAAACTGCGTTGCCTACACAATTTTAGTACTTTTACATAACGTTATGTACTGTACTTATCTTAAGTTTTATTACATATCAGATAGTATTCGAATTACTCTAACTTGTGTAATTTGTCCTTTATGAAATTGAATACGATTACATTTTGGTCTGTAATTTTACAAACGAAAGGAATATTGCACAAATTAAAGTAAATCATTTGCTCTGTGTAATGTAAATTGAACTTATCGTTTAGTATTCTGTTACTTCAATGCAAGCAATATTCTTATTATTTTAAGTAACAATTCCTTCTAATGAAGCATTTGGGCATTACTACTTTGCGGTTGTAAAGCTTGATAATTGCTCAAATAACTGTACACATTTTCGGATGTTGTTTTCGGTTTTAGGAATTATTCCTTATTGTTGTCAAAAGATGGTTTTCAATGTACTCAGAATATTTTTGTATTAAATTTTTTACTTTATATTAAATTGAATTGAATTAAATTGAATTGAAGCAAGTTAAATAAATAAAAGAGTTTAGTTATACATTTTTTAAATTATTAATTGAAGTTATATTTTAATCGTTTTCGAGATCTCAATAAACATTATTTACCTTCTAAGAACATTTATAAATCATCTTTAAACTAATAGAATACGCGTAAAACTCAACAAAATCGGTAACAACATCTGAAAAAGTGTGCAATTATTTGATCAATTACCGTGATTTACAACGCGCAAAATAGTAATGCTTACTCCACAAAACAAGGATAATTGTTAAAGTTTTCCTGAAAAAAGATTGTTGTTTGAAATTTAAAGACAAAATTTGAATATGTACATGAAATTATATTGATAAAAATAAAAATATACATTTTCTTCGATATGGATATGGATGGATCCCTAATTTCTAAGGAACGGAAATTACATATTAACGGAACGGAATTATTACATATTTCGAATTTTAGACATTAAATTTATAACTTTATTTATTGTTAAAATATTTCGCTTACTGCCTCTGCTGGCGTTGGTGTTAATATTTAGAAAAAATCTTTGAATAAATTCCAAAGAAAGTGAAGCTTCAGGAGGGTACCTTATGTTCAAAACATAGTAAAGGCAAATAGCCTGTTGAATTGCATCCAGAAGATCGTTGCTGGCAGAATTAATTTCCCGTCCATCAGCAAAAATGTAGTACACACTTTTGGCTTCAAGGCCTGTAATGTAATTAGAAAAATAATTTTGTTAACGAAAACACACTCAATAATTTTTAATTGTTTTGGTAATAGGATAATGGAATACTATCAAAAAGAACGAACAATTAATCTTATTATTAATATTCGCCATGAAATTCTGCATAATAATCCATTCAATAAAATAAAACTGATTTAAAAGCAAATATTTGGGAGAACCTTCTTCTACCTAATCAAGTATTTACAAAATTTCATGAAAGTGCATATAATTTTCTTAAATTTAACTTATTCAGATTTGCTCGTTAAGTTTAGACCATAAGAATTACATATGTATATTTTAGAAAAAAAAAGTTGTTGTGCAGAATTTGATGGTCAAGTATATTTATTCTAGAAAATCGAATTTACTTTAGAGCAATAATCATGAGCAAAACTGAAGAAAAAACCAGGATACTGACCTATAACACCAATCCAAGGAGTAAGACCAGGTGGTTTGATGTCTTCTTTTAATGTTCCGTCCTGTATCAAATATAATTTTGTACATGTATATATGTTACCTTGGATAAAATAAATCAACTTTACCTGTAGAAATTCAAATAAGAACTTTTGGTTTTCCCCGAAGTAGTTGAAAATAAAATTAAAGATCATAACTTCAGTGTTGTTGTGCTCATGCAAAGCGAAAAATGTTTTGGCTTTTACATTTTTTAATGTTTTTGCAAAATTAAGTAACGAACATTTCTTTGATTCAAAATCTACTCGAAATTTCGTTATATCCGTATCCATGAGCTTATTAAAATGTTTGAATAAGCATTCCCTTTTTAATAGAAATGGCCATTCATTTTTAATTTCCATAACTGTGGGCGATTTGTTCAAAAACAGTCTCTGAATATCAAAAGTCTCTTCCATAAGTTTCATTATATTTTCCAACTCATCTTTCATCAATCGATGTCTTGACGAAAAACTCTTAAGCTGAATATGTTTTGATTGCAGTAACTCTTCATTATTTTCTAAATTATCCACATGAGGTTTCCAGTTGACGCAAGTTTCACCAATTGTTTTTAATTTTCGTCTTTTATTACTTGGAACATCTTTTAAAATATTATCGTGGGCACTTCTATTTAAGTAGTTATTATGATTTATTAACTTAGTTAATAAAATTGAGCAGCGGAAGCTTAAGTCATTGCCGTCCTCATCTCTTTCCAAAAAAGTATCAGGACATTTTGATGCTAAATTTTGACATACTTGTCGAAATATTGCGCTTGGTATATATACTGAAATTCTCCTTAATTCTAAGACGAGGATGTGAACCAGAGTATTCATTGATGTGCCTAATTTTTTCTTATTAGTAAAAGCGTCGTGGATACTTTCGGGAAATTTGTCCCAAGGAATATGGAAATTTTCGAATAACTTGTAAGCGCATTGCAAAGCCGAAGAACTTTCAGATGAAAATGACATCGTACTGGAAACGGAAAGAGTTGTAGGTAACGATTCTAAGTCAGAATCTTGACTTAATAAGTTTTCGTTTGGTAAGGTAAAATTAGCACTGGTGCCTGCCGTGCTTGTTGAATCAGTCAAATTGAAAATAATATCTTCGTTACGTCTTGAACAGCTTGTTATGGATGAAGATGATATGTTAAGTATTGGAAGCCAAATTTCTCCTTCATTAAGAATTAATAAAGTCTCTTTAGAGAAGTATTGCAGAGCTTCGTTGTCTAAAATTTCACTGCCGTCTGATTCCAGTACAATTGTAGATCCATGTAAACCAACATTATTTGCTAAAAGTAAAATTTTAAAGTAAAATATGATATGAATAATAAAAAGATTACCTTTCTCTAATAGTTCTTGCTTATTTGGTGAGCAAATTAAAATTTTGCGTACAGTGCGTGTCGAATCCCAGACTTTAAATGGGATGTTTTCCATTGTATGTAGTAGCAGAGGCCGTAATTATTCCCGAATTTAGTATTTTAATGTACAGTTTATTACTTACAACAACTAAAAATCTAATGTAATTAAGCTTACAGAAGTGGGCTTTGAAACAATTAAAATATTAATTGACGGTATTAAATATAATATACATATGTATGTATACAGCTTATTATATTTTAATAATATTATTATTATTATTAATAATTGACTTTATTAAATATAATATGCTTTGCTTATTAGATAATTAAGATGTTTAAGTCTGATACGTTATATTTTATTAGTTTATGGCATATCTCGGTGCAAAGTAAACATGTTTTTCATGTTTAAAAATAGAAAATGGATTTGTGTTAAGCAGCTCTGAAAATGGAATGCAGATATATGTCTTGAATTCGGAGGTATTTTGGTAAAGTGCCCTTTTATAATCATAATAAAAATTGGCCAATGAGCCATAAAAAGCTATGTTATCGAAATTTGAATTTATAAATATCCAAAGTATTTTCAGAACGGTGATGTTGTAATCTTCATTCATTCCAATAATAACACATAAGTCTTTTTTGTATTCTAGTCCTCGATACAAGACCTTGTTTGCTACATATTTCAATCGAGTATCTATGGGTATGGAGAACATATTTGGATATAAAACTTCAACGGAATCGCACAGACATTCTAAGGGAAAACGTTCGTTATTAATTGAACTCTGATAAAGCTCATGCCTTTCAGTTAAAATTTTTGTTATATTTTTATAATTTTTGCAACGAGTCGCTACTTTTTTGAAATACTGGTGCTTATGTTCAAACCGCATAGTCCATAACTTAATGAGTGGCCCACAATCTAATATCATTTGTGGATAATGAGTTAAAAAATGATGCTTTGGTCTAAGTTTGATGCTCGGAAAACATTCAATTCTGTATGATAAATACTCAGAAATGAAAGCTGATAATTTTTCGACTTGGTATTTCGATATTTCATGACAACATACTAATCGACATAGTTCAAGTAAAGATGAATACATTAACCAAACTTTATCATTTCTGTCAAAGTCGATTTCTAGCATAAATATTGGGAATGCAATTACGAAATTCCAGTTTTGATAAGCTGTTCCACCTAATTTCTTAGATTTAAGTGATAGTCTTGGAAATGTACATCCGCCACCTATCTTTTTAAATGTACTTCCGATCTTTAGATTTAGCAGACCAAAAGTGAAATATCCCTTTGTTAAAAAGTCTTTAATTATAAGCATCATATCATATTGCACTATACCCTCGAAAAGATCATGTGCGATACATGGAGGTAAACCAGGTTGACATATGTGAAAAAAATTCAACTCATTTAACGGACTAATTGATTTTATACCCTTATAGCTTTTATCGTTATTTTCTAAAAGTAGAATGTCCTCCTGGTATTTATCGACTGTCCTACGTTCTTTTGGAACTATGTTGTTTTCTTTTAAATCCGACCTAGTTGCGTAACAAAATCTGCAAATGAATTCTGAAGAAGAGAAATTTTCAATGAAGCCACCAATTTGATGGCTTCCCAAATTATCCCCAAGCATAAAGAGAACACTTCCTTTTATATAGTCGTTATCTGTATCTCCAACTTTGATACCGATTTCTTCAAGTGCTTTAATATCATTTATTAGTGTAGAAAAAATATTTTTAATTCCAAACTCACGGATGTATTTCTCTTTGCATAATAAAATCAAATTTATGTTATCAACTTGAGATCTATAGAAATTGTTTAAATTCCCAATTAACATGTAAACTCCTAAAATTTTATGCTTCCCTTTTGAAGAAGATAAAGGATTACAAATTTCAAAACTATCTTGGTACAAAATAAGCTCAAGTTTGCGATGTTCAGAGTCAAGAAAGGAATTAAGCTTATATGCTCGGCCGTCAGTGTAATTACGATATACTTCCCGAAAATTGTCATCTATTGGCTTTCTAATTTGTGCAAGAAATTGATTATTTTTCATTAGTATTTTCAATGTGTCAAGAATGGGAACGTAATGAAAAGTAGCATCTTGGTGATAACTATCTTTACCTAAATACATTTCTATAGGCTTTACATATCCAAACCGTTCTTCATAAAATATTCGTCTATGATAAGGAGAGCTTAAAAAATTTAAATTTTCACCCATATGCATTGTTAAATTCTCAACTAATTCGTTTTCTAAATGTGAAATATTATGCTTTAAACAGGCATTTTGAATTCTTACTTTTAGGGTTGAATTTAAATTCCCATAAATATTTTTAATTTCTTGCAATATACTAGATATTGCAACCTCCGGTATTAAATATTTCGATTTTAATTTAAGCAACATTGAAGCAATGATTTCTTTTTCGTTTCGATCAGTTGTTATAGAGTTCATAGGTTCAGTATTGTTCAATTCTATCCCTTCACCCATGTTTTGTAAATTGTTTGAGGAAGAGGGAGACGAAAAAACCGTTTTTCTATGCCACCTATAAGCATGCGTTTTAAAAGCGCTTTTATTGGAGAATTTTTTGTGACAATTATTAAAAGGACACTTTACATGCACTCCTTCATTACAGTGTGAATAAAAGTGCTTCAGAAAGTCCTTGTAATTAAATAAAACTACTGCGCACATATAGCAAGAAAATTTGCACAATTCACTTTTCTTAGATACATAATGAAGGCGATTTTGATGTGACTTATAAGTATTTATATTACCAAAAAGTGCATTACAATCGTAGCATTTAAATTTACCACGTTTACTAAATTTATGAGTATTTATGTGGTTATTATATGTGGCCTTATTCCTTAATAATACATCACACATCATGCACTTAAACATCTTATAACAGTTAATTTCACTAAGCGTAATAATAAAAAAAAAACCTCAAATGATTGTTGTTGTAGACAAATTGAAAGCAACTGGTTTTCCAAATTTTGTGTGTTCCTGCAAAAGTCGATAAAGAATAAGTGAGTTAAAACGGACCCTCCTGTCTTCCGAAATTTTTTAGGTCAAGTTATTAAGGACTTTAAAGAATTTAATGACGTGATATAAAATTTTTCATGAAAGTTATCGTTTTCTTTTTGGGTAACATAGTAGAAACGACCAAAAATCAAACCTTCTTCTTTGCTATAAACTATAAACGTTTTTTTATGCTCCCATAGGTTTACCTTTCCCCTTTTCCAATATAATAAAACTAGATACTTACGCTCAGATCCTCTATATTTTTAAAACCAAACTTTTACACTTTTATCACACCACCTTCTGATCTGTACAAATCCCACAGGATGAATGAGCTTCCGACCAACTGTCAGCGCAAAAGTACATTCCGGAGGAATAATTTTGTATTCGCGCAAAGTACTTTCATTGTAAAAAATTTAAAATTACAATATTTTGTGTGTTTCTCCTTTTGTGTTATGGTTTTCTTATTATTTTTACTTAAAATTGAGGAATGTAGTTTAATTTCACCTAGTAAATTTACTGATGAAGAGGTTTTTTCAATACTGTGTAGTAAATTTACATTTAGGGAGGAAAATGTGTGAAAATATACATTTTTATATGTACTTTTAGCTTTTAAGAAGTATTTTTCCATTTTTTGAAGTACTTTTACATAATTTGATGTATTTTTGCTTTGCTATTCAGCGAAATATCATTTAATTAAGCATAAACCGAGACTGTACTTAATTTTTGTAGTAAAAAAAAATTTTTACTTTGAGATATTTACATTTACTTTTGGACAATCAATTCTGCGAAAGAAATTTTGTAATTTTAAAGTAAATTTTAAGTAATTTTAAAGTCATTTTTTAGAGTGTACATACAAAGTAATTAAAATATTGATGTGAAATTTTAATCGGTACATATTTGTTTTAATCAAAAGTTTAATAAACCCGAAGGCTAATCAGGTAAATCTTATGCTTGTCATCCTCCCCCCTCTCGCGGAGCATAAATACCTTTAATTTTCGCCACTGTCACCATACAAGCGGCATGACTTGGGGAAAATTTTAAAATGCTTCAAGTCCCAAAGAAACTCTGACTCATCAGCGTGATCTGCATAATTTTCGTACTTTTAGTGAATGGAGCGGTAGGTGCGGGAGTTCGCGGATTTAGGGCTCGAAAAGGCAAAAGTTGTGCTCGTCACCCTGTCCCGTGTGCTCGGGAGCGAACATTTCGCGAACTTACGGTTTAATCAAAACATTAAAATTACTCGGTGAGGCATTAAGGGGTGCTTTTGGCTCCTAAGCCCCCCATGACGCGCAGTTTAAGCGCTAAACCACCACCCCGACCTTACACAAAGATTGTGCACCTGGATGGGATTAGGCGTGACATAGATATGAAAAGAAAATTCTTTAGGCAGAGTGGTTCGCGAGCAGACAGGTGACACGGAAGCGCACCTGTGCCTGCTCCCGGTAACTAATTAGAGTAGGCTTTCGAGGAGTCCGTAAAACACATCACCGCCAGGTAGCGCTGTCATGTGGCTCTGTTCTACACCACGGCTGAACGTGGCATCGCCAATACTTGCCGAATGGGAGGCGTGTAATCAATACAGTGCCGTGTGGTCGCACCGCAGGGGAGCGCTTCAACAATTGGCCTCCCCTTCTGGGGGGCGATAAATTTCAGTAACCCCGTCAACCTTGTCGTCAATACATTACACTTTAATGGCGGCAGAGAGTTGCCTGAAAGGGCTCCAGATAATGACTGGGGCTGAGCTCTGATAGCGATAATTTAGAGACAGGCCGAAAGGAAGATGTTCCGAGTGTCCTGGTTTACCGCACGAGCACTAATGGCTTGTCCGGGTCACAAAAATTTTCATTTTTTTAAGATAAGGAAAAGTTTGAAGTTCCCTGAGAACAGCCTCCGGCGAAAAGTTTGCGGACGGCGTACAGCGCCGAAAGAAATATTGGAGCAAGTTTTATGGGGGGCGCCTGATGCGCATAAATTCACCTGTACTCACAATTAATTAGGGGATAAATTTTGAAAAGCCTGCACGAGCGCCTTCGACCAACAATGGGGCGTTTCTCTAGGCTGAAAAGCTCAGAAATTTGGGGTAAGGAGTGTAATTTGTAAGGACGACAGTTTACCTGGGAGCTTCCTTGGGGCTCGACATAACGAGGCGGGATTGCCGGGCGGGGAGCACCTCCTCGAAACCCTCACTAGAAAGGGAGTTTCATTATTACTGCCTTTTTTCTCGTTCATTTTGTACTTTCTGCGTTACCCAACCGTAGATAAATTTTGAGTATACGTGAGAGGGTTTAGCAAAATAGTTCATTTAAACTTTATGTGGGATATTTGCAGGCGTTTTAGGGACCTCCAGTAATAAGAAAATCTCCAAAATACCTTATATGCGTCCTCACTTTGTTGTTGGTCGAAACTTGCAACTCTTTTAACAATACTGGAAGCGAAATTAACTCCTTCTGCTTTCTGCCATATTCAGGAACAACAAATTTCATTTATGAAAATTAATTAACATGTTCATACCTGAACTTTAAATGCCTTCGGCGTAAATTTTGTACATAGATTGTACAACAAATGCATATATAATAAACTAGCTGACCCGCACCCGACGTTGCCCGGGCACAACTATCCCTAAAATAAAAGTAAATTTTAATAAAAATACGATGTTGCTGATTTCAAATTTATCAAATATCACTCAGAAAGTTAAGCGCAACATGTCCATAGAATTTCCTCTTAATCCTGCGATTTATAATAGATAATTTTTGCATGACGCACCATAAACATATACTGCTCCCGATTTGAAATACCTAAGTATGCCAATTTTCATGACGATCGGTTTAAAGGTATAAAAGTTGATGTGCTGCAGCGCCATCTAGTGGCGGTCGTAACATGATGTTATATAGCCTATAGCCTTCTTCGATAAATCTACTATCCAACACAAAACGAATTTATCACTTCGAACCAGTAGTTCCTGAGATTAGCGCGTTCAACCAAACAAACAAACAAACTCTTCAGCTTTATAATACTAGTGTAGATTGATGGGCAAGAGTAACTTATAAAAGAGCAAAAATATGAATAGATATATTAATTGGCTATTTTGGAAAATCAATGGTTTTGTTCGTTGTTGAAGAGGGATTAAAAACAGTTGTGGCCGGAGGCCAAAAAATTTACGCTATGCTTGTTTTCAGCTTTTCCCGGGTTTTAGATTTTAAACTTTTATTTTGATCCAAATTTTTAGTGGTACCTAAGGAAAACATTGGGTTTAGCGAATGTGAAACGTCACATATCCTTTAACCCGGAGACTATTAACTATTAAGACACATCAAATGAAACTTTATTTACTAAAATACGATAAAGTACTCATATCTCCTAATGAGGAAACAAGATAGATGAACCTTTGGCTTTTCCGTAGTCGGGTAATTAGAATTTAATCTTCAAAATGTAAGGATATGAACTTTTGCCTACATCTTCAAAACTATAACCATTAAATATATTTAAAATGAATATTTAAGCAAGGAACTATCGTTTCATTTCTTAGTTAGCTATGAGGCCTGTGAGTTCAGTACCGAAGTAAATCATTCGATATTAAAAGTAAAATCTATATATTAATACGAGAAGGGAAAACTTTGTACCCCTTTTTAAGCATATTGGACAGACGGAGGAGTGCGAGATTTGGCATTGTTAAAGTTTATATAGAGAAGAAGTGCAGAAAGCTAAAATTTATATATAATATGTGTTACAAATACATTAAATTAAATTAAATGAATTCAATATTTACGTTCATACTGTCTATGTCAAACGCATAGTAGTCTGTGGTCAAACTGTCGTAATTTTATTATTGACAGTGCCAATTTCAAACACATATAGTAGGCTGTGTACATTCGTATTTTTCGTAGTAACCCCAGTAGGTCGAATTTCGATCACTAGTTGAAATAAATGTCTGATCAATAGTATCGTATTTGTTTTCAAATTTTTATTTTATTTTGTTTTGAGGGAGATATACATAAAGGTATGTATATCCAATAGAAATATTAATAAGTTAGACTAGCCAAGGAGATTTTCTGTTTTGAAGTGTATATATGTATGTATATACATACATTACATTAATACTCGCATATGCAATTCATGTAATATTTAAGAAAAATTCCTAAAATGTCTAAAACATCTAATCACTCATTCTCATTTGTTAAAGATAGTAATGGTCTCTCTAGCACTAAGCTAGAAATTTTAAGTAATCTATAGCTTTTTAGTAGTGCTTCTCTTAAGTCTGGCGAGCGTAGTGTTTCGTTTATTTTATTAGATAATGCGTTGCTGCCATACCAAATGTAATGGGCGGTGGCAGCGTGTCTCCAGCATGCACTTTCCGCTGCTGGCAGAGTGCAATGTCAGTGTCTGGTGCTGTCTGACCGGAACGAAAAGAGTTGTCGATCGCCCTTAAGACCCTAATTGACAACACCAGAGCGCGTCTGCCCTTCAAAGGCAATAAATCGCTTCGGCAGCACTCGCGCCATTCTCTTTGCGCGTCACGCCGAAACAAAAGCGTTTGAAAGGCACTTTGTTGCATAAATAACTCAGCGTGCACATTTCATCGGGAATTTGTTAGTTCCACGTGGCTGGTCATTCCCAAAGCGCCCGAAATTCCGGGGTACAATAAAAGTTGCCGCTCTAGCACGCTCCGGCCACTAATTTGCATCTGTAAGAGCTAATTAGCGGACATTTGTCGGTTTTTACTGTCCCATTGGGCCCTGACAAGTGCAATTAGACCGATTTCCCTGATAAGATAAAAGGTTCAGATGACTGAATAATTAGACACATTTCACCTCCCCCTCCACCCACTAGACGCGATATTTTCCCACCTTGACTTTCTTCATTTGTAATATAAAGCTCCCAACCACAATGGACGCTGCACGAATCATGGAGTTGCCAACTTTTTGAAGCGTGGAGAAGAAATTTTGTGGAAGAATTAAGTAGTATAAATTTTGTTTGGATTTTCGCAAAATTTCAAAATCAATTCACGGCCCCAATATATTTTACATATATGTACATATGTATGTATTGTGAAAATTTCAGTTTACTCGTTTTTTTGTACCTACTATCTGATGTTATATTTTAGTGTTAAATCACAACAATTTTATGAATAAAAATTCTTTTCAAATTTTTAATTTAATTTTTAACATACTCAACTCTTGCTATTATAGGTACTATAGACAAACAATTTTGTGATCATTAGAGACCCGAAAATATAACAATACCAGGACTTTTTATATTATTAGCATTTGATGGAAACCCTAAAAAATGAAACTTATGTAAAATAAGTTTTAGAGACGTTTTTCGGGATCGATTTTAAATATGTACATTACATATGTACCTTATTTGATTTGCTTTAAGTTTGAAGACTTTGATTTTAAAATTGTGAAATTAATTTCGAATTAATGATATAGGTCATAGGACAACGTTAGGAGTAAATAACTAATACTGAAGCCTCGTTCACCTTAAAAAAAAAAATTAGACCAAAAAATTATCTTAATTTCTTATGCTGTAATACGTAAATAACTTTTGGAATTTTAAATATACATACATAGTAAGCAGTATTTTGTTTAACATTGGAATAAAATAATAGTAGAAGAATTACGGGTGGTAACTCTGGAATTGAAGAATAATACGCTGTCTGTGGCCCCCCAGTCCACCAAAGTATTAATTTACTTTTCTGAGGTTGAACGGGGCTCCACCCTTGTGCCAGAGGCAGTCACCCGGATCCATTTCAAAAGTCGAACTCCCTCTCGACTCGCAGGGAGCTGCAAAAGACAAGCCCCAATGAGTTCGAAAGTTTTCAGGGCCGGGGCCCACCACCGGCAGGGCACCGCATCACCCCAAAGTCGTCGGAGCAGATTTTTGAAGACGACTGCGAAGGAATGCCCTGGGAATATTAAAAGTTCGCCGTTCGTCGCTGGCCCCGTGAGAGCCTGGAAGAATTTCAATAAACATTTTTATCAGCATCCTCCGAGCTCTGTCTTACCCGCGATGACCTACTGACCTGCTCCCGGGCCCCGGCCCAGCGGAGCGCCCGCTGGGGCCCTTCTGTGCCCCGTCGTCGGTGCCAAATCAATAGCAGCTGCCGTTTTCCTCGGCATTGTGCAGCGCGCCCTTAAAGTCGAAAGGACAACGAAAATAAAAGTAGGCGCCGCCCGCAGCCGCCGCCGTTTGCATTGTTCCCACGGTACGGTGGCCCGCAATTGGGCCGGGGGCGCCGCGGCGCTGGGATCCAGTAGCGCTTGACGGATTAAAACTTGTTCGTTACGAGGAACATTGGCAGCTTCTTCTGCTGTTACATTTCGCCGTCGACTTTGTTTTATTAAATAGTTTCCAGCCAGTACCCAGCACTCCAGGAGGGCTCCCCGGCCGGGCAGAGGAGCCCCAAGTTCTCTCCTTTTTCCTAATAAAACGAGACAATTAAATGAAGACTACGGCTCGCTTTTTACGGCTTATTGGAAAAGTTCCCCACAGCTTCTGCCGGCATCACCTAGTTCGCCGCTTGAAGCTGTTGTTTTATCTGAGTCTATGCCCCACTTAAATCCATTTGTACCTCCCGAACAAATGGGGAGCAATTGAGCACCACCCGCTCCACCCGCCCTTTGCAGTTTATTTTAAGTTGGAAATAATTTGAGAGCCATTCTTTTGAAACATTCAAAAAGCCAGCTGGGCTTCGTCCTATTTTCGGGGCCACATGAGCTCCTCTGCAGCACCCTCCACTGCAGGTGAATCAGACCTTAACTACAAAACTTTTATTTATACGAATTTCAGGTGTGAAACGGACCGGTTTTACAGAGCTTACCAAATTTTTATTTACGCATCCTGGGTTTTCGCAAACAAGATAATCTTTTACCTCGCATGGATGCACTCGTTCGAACTTATGCTATCTAAAACTTTGCTGAATTTGTACAAGACGTAAATTGATTCTGGTTTTACAAAAAGGCTTACGGATATTCAGGTCATTTCAAATTGTTCGTTTTGTCAGGAACTAAAAGCTGCCGATAATCCTTTTACTAGCATAACACTGGTCAACAGAACATATTTTGTTCCATTCATTACATCACTGCTTTTAACAAAATAGGGTAGGTAAATAAAATAAGTTCAACTTTGAGGCATTTCTATCCAAATTAAATTTAATAGCCTCATTTCATTACATTTGTATTAATAAATATGTATACAAATTCAGTTAGTAAACGTCGACACCAATATAATAAAATTGTGGCATAAATTGACCTTACGGTGTCATCACAGATTGTGATGAAACCTTGTAAGATTTTCGTTTATAGTCAAAAGCTACGGATATGCTTCCAGAATTTTATAACATTTTTATGAAAATTATGAAAAAACCTTAAATTAAAATGTTTATTTCAGACTTCTGTAAAAATTTCTACATCAGTACCTACGGAAAATAAGAAATATTTTGATTTTCTCCGATTTGTCATTTTATCAGACAAATGCGTGCTTGTCACCGTTGGTAAGCAGTCTTAAATCTTTTCCTTTAATTCGTTAACTTCAAAGGTTCAAAATTTTTAGAATGAAAAAGTGGAAATGTCGTTACAATGTCAATTTGTGAAATTGCAAAGTTAAATATCTCGGGAAGTAAAAGTGATCAACATAGCTTTTTTTGTACATTTGTCATCTTTAGCTCCAACTGAACACTCCTACAAAGTTTTATCACAATCCACGAGAAGGCCTCAAACTGTTCCAAAATTGTATACCATCAAAATAATAACTCACATTTTTGAAACTCAAGTGGTATAAAATGTGTGAAAAATCTTTTGAAAAATATGTGTATTAAAAAAGCCTTAGATGGCTAGATTATTGTACCTTTATTTCAAAATTAAAAAACAAAAGTCCTCTGTTCAGTTATTGAAAAACTGACTGGAAAAGTTTTGAATAATTTTATATTATCTTCATTCTTTTTATCACTGATCAGAATTATTGTAGGCGCCGCTATATCCAAATTATGGTATCAATTTCAAAACAAAAACAAAAATATTTCCTAGATGGCGCATGCTGTCAATTAGAACATAAATACAGTTTTTTATATCTATGCAAACTGCAAAGGCATCCATAAGAGACTCAACAGCCATCTTTGAAAATTTCTTAGTAATAAAAACTGAGATTAAATCGACTGACACTAAAAAATCCTTATGGGAACCCGTGGTAGGAGTCCATGAAGTTATTACCGAACTTGGGAAAATGTCTCGTAAATTGAAAACTTCGCATATAAAATATCTACTAAAATTGTTTACTAGTTTTAAGCTAGCTTAATTTAACTGTAGTTTTATGCTCATTTATTTGCTTATTAAGCTTGTTCCCAACATCATACAACTAAAAAATTCATAACAAAGTTAGACTGAAGCAAATCGGATTAAAGTTACTTCCTTTGTGGAACTAATTGAATCTAAACGTAAATATCGATTTATTATAAAAAACAAGATTTTATTTTTTAGTTGAGAGAAGAACAAAACAACTTTAAGTTGAACTTTTGATTTGTTTTTCGTAAGACGTACTTTTCCATAGTTCTCTTAAATTTTGATGGAAGCCATTTTTTCATGTAATTAGTGAGTGGTTCGTTTAGCATAAAATAATAAAATAAGCCTAAAACTCTATCTCCTTTTATTTAAGAGGAATATGAATTGCGGAAAACTTTATCCAAGGGTTGAGTTCAAAATTATATTTCACGAGCCCTCGACAGAGCACGACCGAACAAATTCTCCTGCGATTCAGAAAAGCACACAAATTATCACGTGCGACATTTCAGTGCTTTTTGTTGTTCTATTCCACGTTAATTTGTTCGCTCGAGTTGAGCATTTGGCTTAATATAATTCATACCGTGTTGAAAGTTGATATTTTAGTATAAATTGATTAAAGGTATGCCTGTGGTAGTTCCGATTAAAAGTAACTTTCATACTTCCACAAAATCTAGATTTGAATTCGGTTCGTACCCTTCCTAATTAACGATTCAGCAGAAAATGTTTTCCAGGTATTCAGTTATTGCAAGAGAGTAGATGTGTTTTCAGATTTAGACTAGGCAGAGCATCCAAATCTAAATGAAAAAGTTCAACTTCATCTTGCATAGCGAAAAATTTAAACTGATACAGCACGGTTTAAAGATTCCTCCACATTTCGAAAATCTTAAATTGGCAGTCAATTGTAATAAAAATTTTAAAATATCTTAGATTTTTGTAGCTCTTATTAAAAATATTTAAATTAATCTCAATATATATTATGTAAATATTCCGAGTTGAAATTGTTGTGCTTCATGAAGTGGTACATATTACAATTCAGTCAATTAAATCTACCTTCCATTAAATTAGCTCTTTCACATTTTCCTTTATTCAATCTAGCAGTATTTTTACAAGTAGGTAGGTACTGAATGCAAATATATCTGATGAATATTTACTTACTTTAATACAAATTATTCGCAGCTTTATTAATATTATAAATGCAAATTTGTTTGTTCACTTGTTCCATCATCACGCCTCAACCGTTCAACCGATCGTAATGTATCGCACATAGCGAATACCAAAGGAAAAAGATTTAAGATGCTTTTAATTCCGATACGCCAAGAAATGCATTGAGAATAAATTATTTAAATGAAAATTTCAACTAATGTCAATTTGAATTTTCCTATTTTTAAGGTACAGTATACAAAGGTATACACAGCTTTTTAAGATTACGAAACAGAAGATTCATTGTATGCGTTATCAGCTAATGCCACGTCACGTTGACAACTGTCATTTTCATATTCCGTGCAACGTCGCGTCCGCGTATTACACTGCCTTGTAGATTTGACAAATTGAATACTGGGGTCAAGAAAAATGTATTCCGTAACCGTAAGTAAATTTTAATAAAGTTTAGAAATAACTGATAGTTCTATAGATAGTTAAAGAATCTAATCTTTTCTTCAATCCCATGTTTCTCGAAAGCGAAACAAAGGTACGTGTACTGCACCAAACGGTCATGATATTGAACTTGAAATGTAGAGAAATATTGTCTATAATTAGAAAGAAGTATTACAATTTTTTTATGGTTACGGAAAACTAATCTAAATTTTAGTCAGAAGAAATGGTATACCATGTACAATATTGCAAAGAATATTATGTATAAGCATTATAGATTGTAAAACTGATTGATTTATGTTAAAAAAATTTTCGGAGGCCTCGACTCTAGTAAGCGATTTTAAAAGATAACCGTTAATTTTGAATTAAAGAGTTTATACATTGATCTAGAAATTGTATAATATTTTTTCAAGTAGATACTTATTAGATATCAATTACTTTAGTACTGCGTATGCTTAGGGGGTTGAATTTTAAATTAATGGATTTGATTGATCATCCTAAAAATGGTAGTGTAGGAAAAAAACACACAGGCGATTGGCAGTGGTTTCGTATGTTAACATGGCTTTTTTTATTCTGTAAATTTTTATATTTTTCTATAAGTGTTTCCATAAACCAAAAAATGGAAGTGGCACACACTTTCCGAAGCTCATGGTTTACTATCAATTTTCATCAGAAACTATTTTCCTGGTATTAATTACCTTAAAAGAGCAAGTACGCTTCCAGGTTCGTATTTGACAAAGCATCAAAAACTAAATGAACAAGTTTTGACGTCATCTTGCACCGCAAAACCAACGAAACCTGAAAATTAATAAATCACGGAGGTTTAAGGGCCTCGCCACATTGCGCGGATCGTGCAATTGGCAGCCCACCTCCGAAATCTGAAATCATAGGTGCTGCGGGGCCTTCTCGGGAGGCACACGTGCCAAGTAAGGAGCCCCCCACAAGTGTGTGGGAATTGAGTGTCTAACTACACAAGAACAGCACACCAGAGGACGATTAGGTCCAATTTAATTAAACCGCAAAGTGATTCCGATGGGAGACGTCTAATTGCTTCCGCAGGATGTGGGTGGGCGTGTGCGCCCCATTAGGCCCCACTTGGACAAACGATTTAATAAGCGTCCACCAGGATTTGGCAATTTAATGCATAATTTATGTGCGCTCGTTCCCCCGGGATTTGGACGCCATATCGCTGCGAGGCGGCAGTGGCTTGATTAAGACTTGCTTCGGATAAAAAGCCTGAAGGATTTTGACGGGGCAACCGGGGCCTGTCACACCCAGCCCCAATTTTAAGGACCTTCCGCACATTTTCCGTCGTGTGGAGCGAGTTTACCTTCCCCGGGTCCTTTGTGCCCCATGAAAAAAGCTCATTAGGGAAAACGCTTTTCTTCCCGGCCGTCATCTTTTCCCTGACCAGCGAAAACCCGGGAGCGGAGCGCTTCAAAGTTTCTGCGGGGAAGGAAAAACCTGAAATTACTCACCTTTTCTGTCTCTGGCCGCGCACCTTTTGTCCTGCACCTTCGCTGTTTTCCCATCATTTTGCTCCGGGAAAATTTTCTTCTTCGGGTATATTACATTTTTTTTTTTTGTTCCCATCCCGACAGAAGCTGCTCCAGAGTGGCGCTTCAGTTTGCCTTGCTTTAATGTGTTCCTTAATTAAAAGCTCGAACTTTGTTCGGGAGGAGCAAACTGGGATGCGACAGTCCCCAACCTTTTCATAGACCTCCCAGAAAATAATTTACTTAAAGTTTTACCGGAATTGAATCGCGCTTTGTCTATCCCCAAAAGGATTTTTCAGGGGTTTTGGGGGCGTCGGCGGCGCGGCGGCGGCGCGGCGACGGGCGCTCCGGGGCGGTACAACAGCCCAAACAACCTGGGCCCCTTTCAACGGCAATGAATCTGCATATTTCTGACGTGGCGCTCCGAACGGCGCGGGAAATACACCCGGAATCCGGGGGATTCTGCCGCACTGTTCGTGGCGTGTTCTTCGGGCCCGCTGGGGAAATGAATCCACTCTTTGGCTTTGGTAGCCGGGCTCGAGACCCGGTCTTTTGTTTCTCCTAACTTTTAGGAAGTTTTTATTTTTTTCTTTTTCAAATGACTTGCGAGGAGTGCGCCGTCAAAGGACGTTGAGGTGAACATTTGTGTTTTGAACAATCATCCCGAGATCCTGCAGCACGGGCCTTGTTTTTCGGAATTTTGCTTTCAGCCTTCTTAGAAAAGAAGCCTTCTGGACATCTATCTTTTTGGATAGTTGTGTATCCTCCAAAAGTACGTTTTATGAGGGATGGCGAAGGACTTTTTCTAATCCATTCAAACTTTCGGATTTTCATCTCTTTAAAACAGTGTCACGTCTTATAAAACAGAGACTCAGGAGCTCAGTTTATGCATTAAATAATTTCATGAGATTTGAAGATCAGAAACATTGTTTGGTTTGTTTGAAAATTAAAACAACGGTTCTTTTATAATAATAACTTATTTTTCCACACGCGTGAGGGAAAAGTGCCACTAAAACGCACGCCTTTCCGGTTGTAAAGTGGCTTATTATCCACTAGTGCTTTATTGTGCAACAAGGGCGGTGTGTAGCCGATTGCTTACGCTGGCAGCTAAACAAACTCGCTTCGCTCGTGCGTTTATTGCTGCCAGCGTGCGCAATCGGCTACACACCGCCCTTGTTGCACAATAAAGCACTAGTGGATAATAAGCCACTTTACAACCGGAAAGGCGTGCGTTTTAGTGGCACATTTGCCTCACTAGTGGGGAAAAATAAAATGTCCAATTCGGGCGGGGCGTAGCCGATTACTTACGCTGGCAGCTAAACACACTCGCTTCGCTCGTGCGTTTATTGTTGCCAGCGTGCGCAAACGGCTACTTTACGCCCTTGTTGCACAATATACTATAATGATATTGTACACCAAATGCAATCTTTTAAGAACATTGGGCTGGGCTGATATCAGATACTGAATGTTCTTTGAAAATAAATACAATAAAAAATACATGTATGCGGTGTATTTCATTCCTAATGACATCCTTAGATACAGATCACATGGACATTAACTTCGTTCGGAAATCCTGTTAAATTTAAGTCGTTCCATAAAAACTCCAAAAAGAAGAGCCCACTAATTCCTAGATAAAATAAACGAAGCGATCTCGAAACATTAGAATTGCGAAAATCTGTTAAGAATTTTTACGAAAATTACGGGGCTGAAGTTTTCGTCCATGTGGATTTCTGGAGGATTTGATGACTAGGATCAAAGTAATAGGTTCCGATCGTTAAAAGAACTAAGTAGTATCAGGTTTTCCTGATTAGAACCATGTTAGGACCCAAGTAGTATCCACTATCGCAAAAATAAGAAGTCACTGTCAGACATATTCGGACGATTCAAGAAACAGTATAGAACTTCTTTAAATCTGGTTAAAAGTAAGAAACAAATAAAACATTAGGTATAAACAGAAAGTAGTTAAAATACAATTGTTTAAATATTTAAACCAAACAACACATTTACTTTGAGCAAGTATTGTAGATCTTTCCGGTAAAGCCGAATATGGTTAATTTTTTCAAAGTTTTCTCACTATATTTGTTTTTCACAGTCTCTAGTTAGGTATATAAGATTTTAAGCAATGTCTACACAATTTCTTCAAAAATTCTTACGTTAAAAAAATTACGGATACGTTTATAATTATTTATTTGCTAAGTAGGTACATAAGTGTACTAGCTTCATTTTCGTGAAAATTCAGTTTACCTTCTCGAAACAATATTTTTACTTATTTATTATTTTCCAATCCTTTAAAAACTTATCTTTATCTTATACCTATCTTTCATATAATCAAATAAATTCAGAAAGAGTTTTTTCTCAACACCGATCAAAGAAATATACCACACAGTTTGTGTTTCTTAAAATGGATTATTTTTTGCGCTGGCACAATAACAATTCTTCTAAGTAATTGGAAAATGCTTTTCCGGAAATGAACAATATTCAAAACCTCATCGTTCATATTTTAACTAAAAAAAGAATACATCTTCGCTTTAATTATAAGTTACATATTTAATACTGAATTAGGTATCATATCAATTTTATTTTGACTTAACTCATGGAAATTTAAGAGCACAGTGCTTTAAAGAAAGCTTCTGTAGATCAATGTGCTTTTATTTTCATTTAAGAGGAATTTCCTTGAATATATTCCAAAAGTAATTTATGTGAATTTAAAAGGATATCGATTTGAAATATAGCATGGGAACAAAAGGTTTACTTTTCAATTAAAAACGAAACCATTTTAAATTATTTCAAAATAAGAGGACTTATATTTTCAAAGCCGCTTATGGGATTTCAGGGAATATACATAGAAAGAAAAAGCTGATAACCAGACGATTTTGTTTAAAAAAACTTATCACTAATATACAGGGTGTTTCTTAACTACGTATTACAAGTTACCGATTACTTACTATACTACGTCAATTTTTTGCAATCAGTCCCTACTTCTTCTTCAAATCAGTCCTTGATCCCCAAAAATGTAATTAAAAATTTGATTGATTCATTTGATTGATTTATTGATTTTTACAAGTCAGGTAATAAGTATTTAAATATTTAAAAAAAAAGAAATATTTCCATATTTTCTACGAAAAACAGCTTTATTGCTTATATGAGATAATATAGTGTCTTCAGAGATGAATAGGTAGTTTAATCTTTTGCGAGACTTAGAAAAGTAAAGACTGCTGCCTTCGTTATTACATATCATCAATAAAATTGATCAGGGAGTTGAACGATGATATTTTAATTCGCTTCAACTCCCAAACAGGCTTTGATTTCTAGTCACAAAAAAGCATATACACTATTTCCTCTTTTTGGTTTATTAATATCTTGATTTATTTCTTTTAGATAGTCAAGTTTTAATTATTTATTTGAGTTTTTTTTTTTAATTCTTAATACTATCATGCAATTCCAAGTGATGGGCATATGAATATTAATTGGTACTGGATATACAATTCCACGATTTTATATTCACAAATGCCTGACAACTTTAAAATGTGGTTTACTCATTAATGGATGCGGATATCTCGTTATAAATCCCGTCAGGGCTTCTCAGCTAAAATATAATTTCTTTATTAAGGCACGCTTGAATTTTCCGCAGGAAACGTAATCGAATTAACTCATTAAACGGCGAAAATGGAAACATTCGCAGCGTTTTTTAATGTTTAATGTCGCAAATTTACCCAAAATATGTTGTCCTTTGATGGTATCAGGACGCCCATTTTATCATTAAATAGATTTCAAGCATTAAAAACCGAATTTTCCCCCTGGGATCGTGGGGCCAAACATATTAAAAGTAAAATTTTCAATAGACCCCGAACTAATTCGATTTTTCTCGTTCCTTTCAGCTGATTTTAACCGGGCTGTGCATCATGAGTCTGGCGCGACGGAGGAATCGCTACAGTTACTTGGTGAGTAAAAGGGTTATCTGGAAGTTGCCTCGGCGAACACGAAACACCCTCCCACGCGTATATTTTTCACCTCGCAGCCATAAATGTCCGCTTTCAGGTAAACACGGGTGCTGTGAAATTATGTGGCACTCACCCCCGGCACACGGCCATAAAGAAGTCATGAAGCATACAGGAGCATTTCAGGCAGCGGCACTCATTATAATTTATTTAACCCTCCCACGCCACCTTATCCGCGTCCCCGGAGAACTCGGCCTGGGTGCTGCTCCCGGTGATGCCTCATCATCACGTAATGCAATTTATTTTCAGCCACCGTACATATATCACTGGGGCTCGAAATTGGTCTGGGGCGGAGTACCCGCTCCTTGGGGCCCTGCCGCCGCCGTGCGCTTCGCCCGAACCTTCGAAACTCCCTCGCAATGTGAGGAGCATTTTCGCTTACACGATTTCTCCCTCGGCCCTAGTGAGGGAAATTTCTTAAAATTGTTGGAAATTTCACAAATTACGAAAATTATTATAATTATATAGGTCCCTTCGAGTCGTTCACACTCCCGTCTCGAGAATGCTTGACTGTCCGAAACTTGAGTCAAGATGACTTGAGACTTCCGCGCGCGCTTTCCAGAGCACGGCCAGCGGAGCGCCCCCAGTGTGCCCCCTCAGTGTGACTGTCAGATTTTGCTCCCCGATCCTAATGGACATTTGCTGTTGTTGTCATTCTGCCTCGATTAATTACAACTCCCCGATCGGGGGAGCCAGATCATGGCCACTTCTTGCCCCGAGCGGTGCTAGTGTGATAAATGAATGTGGACCATCGTCAGCTAGAAACTAGAAAAACCGCTCAAATTAGATTCGAAGATACAATTTCCTAGAATCAATGCGATCCCACTTCAGAGCCGCTGAATTGATGCTCGTGGTGGAGCAGCACATTTACATTTTTCCAAATCATAGCCGCCAGATGCCGGAACCGAGGATAAAACGAAAACACAGTTCACGAACTAAAGAAATTAAATTCATTCGCTATTTCGGTTCCCGAACGAATCGTAAAAGTTAGGAGGAATATAATAAAATTTGCCCCGCGAACAAATTGTACATTTTCTTTTTCCTGTTCGCTGTACTCGCGTGCAAATTGAAATGTACTTAACTGACGTAAAAAAGGAGATTCTCAATTCTGTCTGTGCGCTCACCTTGCTTGTCCCCGTGTACCCTGAAATGTCGGTTCACGTAAAAACATTTTTTCTATCATTCAAGTTCAGCACTCAGAGTTCTGCAGAAAATAAATTACAAATGAAAAATTTAAGGGTTACTCATTTTGACGGTTGAAAAGGGCTTTGTTGGTTTGGGTTTTTTTTACAAGTTCAAGTTTTATTTTGTTTTTTATAAGTAGGGTATATAGTTTTACTCATATATTACATTAATTTCCATTATTATATTAAAAAATTATAAACGGCGAGGCTAAGGTCGTTGAAAAAATCATTTCTGACGCAAACTATCGCCAAACTAGCCTATCTCAAAAATATAAATAAATTTCCTTATCCCAGCTCTAACCCTTATCCCCTAAAATCTGCCTGTTCAATTAAGTCAAGTGCAAAACTCATTATTTAAAACATTGCAGTGAAGAGAATTTGATAAATTAATGATGATGATTCTCATACTGCTAATTGATAATATTAATAATTTTCCCTCTTACATGTTAAACTTTTATATGAAGTATTTTATTTTTTGCGTTACATAAACGATGAAGTAAATAATGCAGTATTAAAATATGTTTGGATGTAATTTTAGAACAAAAGAAATGTCAAATCCCAAATAAATAACTAAATTAAATTGCAATTTAATCACTTTATATCTATTAATTCCCAAACTTTAGGACTGAAAACAAGACAAAAGACCAAAAATAGCGGTTGTTACATTTTGCACTGATGAATTATTGACTGCTTAATATTTAAAATGATATATAATAACTTTTCTTCTACAAATTTCAAAATCATTTTGTGTAGACATACATAGGCACTTTTAAAATTATTTACAATATAAATATGTCTAAAAAATATATAATTTTATAAACCTATAAATAGATACATAAATTGAACCATATTTTGAGGGTTTTTTTTTATAATATTATCAAAAAGTCTCCCTTAATTGTTAAATAAATAATATAATTATTAATGGTGTTACCGTGTAAATTAAATAGTTTTTTTCCTACCTTTTAATCATGCTTTGGTAGAATATTTCATTAAAACGTTGTACGCACAACAAATAATTAGGTATTCATACCTACACAAAGTATGCAAACTACTTGACTTCTTGCACCATTGCACGCTTAACACGTTTCGAAGTGCATATTTATGCAATTTAAAGTTGTTCACAGAGTTCTGAAACAGTATACGCTAATAAATTGGTTCTCAAGTACCTGAATCAGTAAAATTGTAGCTTTAAAACTTCAAAAGGGAAGGCCAATAGAAAATGGGTATTGTGAGCACAGTAAAACTTTTTTTGACATACTTTTATAATATTTCGGAAACATATCTAAAAATTTTATTGTTAGATAAATCCTTACAAATGTTGCTATATGTATTACAAAGGTTTGCAATATTTGGGATACAAATATAAACGTGTATGTTTGTTAAAACTAAAATAAAATTATCCTCTACATATTATTGTATTTTTGTTATTTTGTAGTAACCATTATTAAAAAAGTTTCTACTTGTTGAATTTCACCTCGTCAATTGAATTTTTTAGTTCTTCATATATTTAAATCGTTTGCGCTCAAAAAGATGAAAACCAAAACCACTAAGGAATAAAATTCGTGAATGAATTGGAAATGAAATTCTCTGTTCAGAAACTCATCGTTGGCGAATCACAATTTTTTTTGCCGAGAAAAACGTAAATCGCACGAAGGTGTGGCGGTTTGAGCATAGCCACTTCATCATTCAGGAACCGCGGGGACCTCAGCTCTATCAAATATGCATTACTCTTGCAGGGGTGCTGTTTTATGGAGTTCGCCTCGCAAAATGGAGGGAATCTCCGCGAAATATGCAAATAATTTACTGCCACAGGGCAGCCGATGAAGGAGCGTCTCTAGGACTCACGCCAACCCATTTATCTTGGCCGCGTCGACAAAAATGTATTCTTGTCGCTGTGATAACTAAAAAATTCAGAGATTTTCGAGATAACAATGCACACAAATCTCCCGGCATCCAGGGAAGCAACTCGATCTAGTGACCTTCCTCTGCATAAACTCCCCCGGGGAGAATTTCCCGAATCCAAGCTCCAGAGATCAAATTTCTTCTTTTACAGCATAAATGCTGCTTTAAGAAGCAAATGGTGTCACTGTCGGGGTTCAGTTCTACAACCGAAATTGTGTGGAGGAAATTTTTGAGGTACGACTTCTACCTGAAGTTGTAACGATCACAATTGAAGAATAATAATAGTCAGGAAAAAGGAAGGGGAGGGGGTGTTTGTTAACTCGCCGGGATTTAGTTCCTTGTTGGTTTCTTGAGACTTGAAACGTCTTGAAACGACCAACGAACCGAATCCGCTAGTTCACAAGGCAATGCATTAGGGCTTAGGCAAAAGGAGCCAAAGTCAATAAAAGTCCAAACCGAACCTTATCAAATGGGGCCCCAGGAAGGGCGGGCACTGCAAGGGCTCGCGGACTGTAATCTTTGCATAAAAGCCAATCCCACCGAGCAGAGTCCCCAGTGAAATGGAATTGGATGTCGAAAACTCCCACTGCATAAAGCAATGAAAGTCCCCTTTGCCTTTAGTGCGAGAATGGAAATCTTGACTTTTTCTTAGGTCGGGCTCAGGACTGCGACTGAGGACTAAGGAGTCCACCTGAATGGGGCCCCCGTCTAGCTCCACATCGAGATTAATATTTCCCCCGTTTCCCGTCTTCTAGATAAAACTTTCTGGAGCCTGTGGTCTGGCGTCCGCGCTGACATGTGCCTTGGTCACTGTGACGACGACAGTGCTTCATATGAGTCGGCTGCAGGCGCTGCGCGAGTGCGAGTACACCCAGAAGACGAGGACCTGCACGTGCTACTCGGTGATGATCGAGTCCCAGGTGGAGGGCGTCGACGAAGGTGAGTGGCTTGTTGGACAACTTCCGAGTAAGTTTGAATGCAAATTAATTAACCCTTAAAGAAGGCGTGCGATTTGTGTTCGACTCCACAGCTGATTGCGGCGTGGTCCACGGAGCGCTCTACTCCTGCCTGAGGGCCGTTTTTGGACTTTCTGTCGCTGGAGTTCTTGTCGCGGTTTTCAGCTGTATGCTCGTCTACCAGCTTTTGAGGTTTGTACCATTTACATTTTATAATTTACTTTACAGACTTTGCCAAATAATTACAATCGCAAATTAAAAGCCATGAAATTCAATTAAAACTACAGTTTAATAACTTAAAACTTCTCCTTTTCGAGATTGTAGGTCAAGTTCCGCGGCTCCATGTATTACCTGATTATTTTCAATTTATTAACCGCAAATACTCGTACAATCCTAAATATGAATTCCAAAGAAAAACCTTTTTAGATATCTTCTAATTTCCTCATTAAAATGGGTATTATGAAATAGTCTCACATCATCGTACAATATTTCGAAATGGTTCAAGATAAAGGACCTTACCTTAAATTATATAACAACCATGAATTTAATTAGAAGATTCTAATGGTCTCACATTAAAATAGCATTTATCCGTTGTTTCACAGCAGTTTTTTAGTCAAACCCCTATGAAAGTATAGGCAAGCAAAAAAGCACTGCAGCGCTTTTTTGTTGCGCTGCGCTGCAAAATGATGATAAAAAACGTATTGCCTGATAACATATACAATGCACGCTAACCTACATTTTTGCTGGTCCGTCAATAGAGACAAACAATTTGAAAATTAATGTGCTAAAAGTAATCAAAGTCATACATGTCTACCATTAGGTAGTCCTAGTTTTCAAATCTTCCCTAAAACTAAAACACAATCGAATTCATTTTGCAGCGCAACGAAAACGCGACGCGTCATTTGTGTGCCAGCCTAACGTCTTACATTTTGATTTCGTCAAATTTCTCAGAGAATAAAAACTTAAAGAACCAAGTCTAATTGTTATATAAGTAAACAGGGAAATCAGATTAAATTTTTCATCCTCCAGTGTACGGATCTAAAAATGACAAAAATAAATTCTGGAATGCATATGACATTTTTAATTTTGGCGCAGTTACTAATTATTCATTTACATTAAAAATAGAATGAAGAAAATACATGACCAGAAAATACGTCTCTGCTATTCTAAATTAACGCAAATTTTTATTAAATATCAAAACCAGCAGCAGCAGATATAGCTTTTCTTAAAACAATTCCTTTGTTACGTTTGTCCTGGGGCGTCAACTTTCGATTTCAATTAAATATCAAAAAATAAAAAAGGTCAAGTGAAAGGCGACAAAATAAAAATTCTCATCAATGGTACGCTACCTTTTCGTCGGATATTCAACATCGGGCAATTCGTGATTAACGAAAATGATAAATTAATAAGTAAATAAAATTTGCTACCACTTCAACAAAATAAATTTTATCAATCAGATAAATTAGTGTAAATTTAGATTGCCTTTTAATTATTAAGCTATTTACATTTAACTTTTTTCTTCATAATTTCTGTCGCTCATAGGTATGTATTATTGTGCATTTGATAGATCAAAGACATTTCGACCTTTTCATTAGTAAACAAAAAGCGTATCTTAAAAACTCAAAACCATATTTTCAAAAACTCAATAACGATTTTTTTTAATATCAAGATTAATTTTTGAAAAACAATTTTTTGTTGATTGTAATAATTTGGCCAAGCCACATGTGATGCAGATGTTACTATTTGAGTATAAAATCAATTTTTTTCCACAGCCACGAAAGGAAGAAAATGTACTGGGAGCAACTAGAACTACGCTGTCGTTCCCTTTACGCTAGTCAACAAGGACCTCCACCGCCGGGTCCGCCGAGTGGCCCGTCTATAATTGGAACTCCAAGAACGACAACATGTCGCTGTTGTGAGCAGTGTCACTCTCATCGCAACGCCATGACTTCAGCATACCCTTGGGATGGTGAAAATAGGTTCTGGGCTCCTGGCCAGTCGGGAAACTTCTATTCCCCGAATCCAGGTGGAGAAGACCTCGCAAATCAAGGCAGAAATTTAGTGCAGCCAAACCAAAGAAGCCGCATCACAGGGTGGAGTTGGCCCCGAATGCCCTGGCAGCGGAATGATCCAAACCGATTTCGACAGACCCCATCCAGTCCAGACTCACAGTATGGATTTTCGAATGCGCCGGCTGGACCGGATGGGCCCAATATGCCAGCGCCCCAAGGAGGGTACAGTGTGATTGGGGGACTGCCCTACGGCGTTTGGGGCCCACCACCACCTTACAGTGATCCGAATTCTCCAGCTCGGCGAGGACGGTATCAGTACGTTCATCCAAATCAGTGTCAGACAATCATGGATCACCAAATGCCGCAGCCCCAGCAGAATATACCCAGCATGGAGTGCCACCAGCACAGTTCATCGACCGACAGTCACTCTATCGAGCCCTTCTGCCCTCAACAGAATCGAAATGTTAAACGACAGTCGGGGTTTAAAAGTAAAGACAACTACGAAAACACGCCCTCCGACAGTGATGGCCCTCGAGACAGGTTTTCCAACACTCTGCCTGCCAGAAAGACGAAGAAGCGCGTTGAAGTTGGCGCCAAAAGTATAGGTCCGAATAGTCAGCCGCAGACGCGGGTTAACGTCCAAAATGTTTTTACCCCCGCTCGACAGGACCATTTGGAACATGAATATCTAGAACCTGGGAATAGTAGTTGCGAGCAAAATCCGAACAATTCCAGCCAAAGCTGCCACCAGAAGGTGAAGAAACTTAAGACTGGCGTTGAGAACAGTGCGTTCCAAGGCGTAGAGGGTGGTAATGATGAAAATGGTGTGAGAATAGTCGAGCCAACTGAGTCTGAAGTCTACTTCGCCGATGTTAGCAGTTGCTGTAACATTTCGGTGAAAAACGACAACTATTACGACGATGCGAATCAGAGGCCGATTTCACAAGAGAAGGGTAACAAGGATGATGGGGAAGATTACTTAGCCCAAAGGTTTGGGAAAAGAGAAAACTCCATCCGAAGCAGGTTGCCATTCCCGCAAATGGTTCCAGAGGATTATGAGAAACAACAGATGAATCTACCACTTGTAACGCCCCGCCAAAGTCTAATGCAAAAAGATATTTCCCGCCAAAGCATGTGCTCAGTAGAATCGGGCGAGAAAACTGATTTCACAGATTTATCACCGGCAACTCCTTGCTCAAATTTTGCACCACAGCACTTTAACAGTAATTTTGGTAGTAGTAATAAACAAAATCAAGATATGAACGAGAATCCAAGTCAGAATTTTGTGGCATCGTTTCCATTCTCATCAAATGAACAGAGCCAAGAAGCTCACAGGAGGTCAACCAAAAATCTACAAGAAGTGTTTCTTGCGCCCGACGCCCAATACGAGATCATCAAGGACAGCAACCAGTTTGAGAGTACCCCGCTAACGTTGAGCTACGAACAGGAGATCAACTTCAATCCCAGCAAACCTAGTCATTTCCACAAGCCCAAGTCGCCGAAGAACATCAACCTGACGCCGATCAAGCGACAAAACCTTGGGACCAACATCACCACGATCATCCAGAACCTGGGGGGCAGTGACGTAGGGCTGCTGTATCCCGACAACCGGCGGGAAGTGGAGCACGAGATCCAAGACTGCAAGCAACAACAGCAGCAGCAGCAACTTCAACAGCAGCAGCAACAAATGATCGCGGCTGTGTCTTCGGAGAACGACTGGTCCGATCCCAACGACCGAAGATTGTGAAAGGAGATCTTCGTGTAAAAGGTAATCGCACCCTGGCGGGCGGGCCGTTCATTAAGCTCTTTTGATGTTATTCAGTGGACTGTTAACTGTTAAACTTAGGGAATTTAAGCAAAACTCTATTTTAAAGACACCACGAGAATTAGACTTCTACCGACTGTAAATAGGGGCCGCCCTAGCGTGAGGATGCGTGACAATAGGCTAGCTTAGCACTCCCTTCTCTCCGTAGGAAATCGTGTTTGTGATGCAATTTTGTGCAAATGAGGTAGAATCTATCGATCAGGGCGGACCGATCTCTGTAGCGGTAGCGGAGGTGCTACTAAAAGCGTAACATGTATCATAAAAATCAGCAATCACACTTTAAAGACCGGGAGTAAGGTACGACACCAGCTGATCTTTTATACGAGTCTACACCGCTGTGTGCAGTCGCCTCTACTCAATGAATACAACAAATTATAATTTAAAATCGTAATTTAGCTTTACAACTAGATCAAAAAGTAATTTTAGCATCAACCTGTGTTTTCCTATCAATGTATCTTTACCTGGTCTTAACATTTTCCTTCCAAATTGCCTTCTTCTTTAGATATTTCCAAATCTTAACAAATTAATTAAAACTGATCTACCAGTAATACAACGCTCTTCTTTATAGTTTATTTGTAGCACCTCTTAGAGCCGTTTGTCGTCCACAAAAAAATAACTATATATTTCATTATAAGTTGGTTTAGCTTTAGCATCGCAAGTAATTTAGTGCTTTTCTAAAAAAAAATATAATAAAAAAAAAGAATGAGGTATGCTAGAGATAGAGATAAATAAGAAAAATTGTAACGAGCGCAAGTGAAAAAAGTGTGACAATATGATTCCTTTTATTTTTAGTTCAATTATGTAGAAATAATATTTTCAAGGAAATGTATAAGCTCCCATTATTGGTTTTGTAAACCAGTCCATTCGTCCTCACTTCTGTTTAGATGTAAATCATATAAGATAATTGTTGGCAATGAAATTGATTATAAACGAAATCAATAAAGAAAATGTTTAACATAACTCGATAACGATATTTTATATCCTCGACCTTTCTCCCATTTTTTCTTTTATAAAATGTTTTACTAAGAATATCTTGTTTTGACAATTTTACGGGTGAAATCATTTGTTAAAAAAATCTCTGCTTAATTATTTGTGTGGTATTACTAACACCGCACCAAATGATGATCAGTTTCAGCAAGAGATTTATCTTCTCTGAAGCTTGAACTAAGTTGATGGTCCATGATTAAAATTTAAAGTATGTGTCCTAATTTAGAAATTAGATTTAATTATACTGTTGAAAAAATTGTCACGGTATTAAAACCTGTAAAACAAAAAAGAAAATCCTTTTAATTTCTGCCTTCTTATTATGTTATTAAAATATTAGAGATTTTATTATTACTTTACTTTACTTTTACTTTGGCACCGAAAACTATATTTTTTTTCAAATTTATTTGATATGGTTTTTTAGCTAAAGTGTCTTATCACAATGTTTTATGAATATTTAAATTTGGATAAGTAGAAAGGACTTTTTAACATCTTTCAAAATGTTTAATGCAACTAAATTTTCTTTATGCTACGTGTCCCAAAAACCGAGAAATAATCTTACCATATGTTAAATATGTATTACCCTGAAGAAGAAAAGTTCCCGAATGTCAAGCACGTTGTAAATATCTCAGAGACTACTTAAGTAAAATGTCATAATTTTCGATGCTTGGGACACCACGAAACTAACTAAATGAATTTTTGATCAATGAGTTCTCATCATGAAATATTCTAAAACTTTATTTATTTATTTATGGTGGGCTCGGGGTGCATTAATGACACCCTGAACCTACTGACGGGCGTACTCGTGGCCTCTCGGCCCATATGACGCACTAGGGTAGAATCAACATAGGAATAGTGTTAAGGAATATTATGGGATTGTCTTATAAAAGCATATCGATTTTCAAATGGTTCTAAAGACGGAAAAGGTCAGAATTAGAAGGAATAAAAATTACAAAAATTCTTTAAAGTTTAAACAATCAAACCATGCCATAAACCGGAACGAATCAATAAATTTGAATTTTGTTATGTAGAATTGCCTAGTTGTTGGGGGTCAAGAAGAGCTTTGAGATTGGTGCTGGGAATTAAATATTCTAAAACTTAACTGGTTGACTTAATCGTTTTCGCAGTTTTGTAACATAGAAATTAATTTAAAAAAAATACAAGTACTCTGTTAACTCAAGAATTGTAAGCTCTTGAAAGAAATATCATAATTCTTTAACTGCAACGACAAAGAAGAACATCAAATCTTCAACCATGTAAAATCCTTATTTTCGTAAGCAACAATTTATTACGAAAAAAATAAAGTATAATCTTTCGACATACATTGAAAACACACCTTACACTTAAGACAACATTTAGTTTACACAACGCCTAGAAACTTTAACCTAGTGAGGAAGCAGCCTCGTCAAAAACTGCATGCAAGTTATGACCAAAACAATAAAAGGAGTCCAAACTGGCGACAAAGTCGTGCCGGAGCCTTGGGAATTTGGATTTGAAGGTTCTCCATGTGGAATTTCGTTTTCTTTCTCCTTTTCCTTGATGACGTTCTCTTGGTCCTGCTCTTCCTGCGCCAGGACGATTGCCTCGTTGACCGTCCTAAGCAGAGGATAATTGGCGTTGATTCGTTTGGGGATCAGCAGCTGAACGCCTGGTTTATCTTCGAAATCCTTGAAGGTCTCCTCCTCCAGACCGCATTCGCCCAAGAAGTCGTCGGTGTCGACGGACCAAATCATAGCACCGGCCAGCTGCTTTCCAACCACGAACCTCATTTTGTTGGCTATGGAGCGAGTGCTGTCGTAGGTGACGACCTTCGTCACACCCGCGGCTTCATCGCGGTACCTCGCAATTGCTTGGGCAGTCTCAGCATCCCAACTAGTGGTCCAGCCAGAAGTTTTGTTGGTCAACATCGTGCAGATTTCGTTGTAGCCCAGAAAACCATTCTCGTTCGTAAAAGGTCCTTTGAACCCCGTCTCGTCTGAGGCATCACCGTAGTACCCTGCATGGGGAGAATTGAAAGTACGGCCGTAAAAAGGAACTCCCACAACTAATTTTGATGGAGAAGCCCCCATTTTAATAAGGTAGTCGATGGTAAATTCCTGAAATTCAAAAGAGTAAAACTTACTACAGCATATTCAAATCATTATTACATAATGTCAAATCTTTTCAAAATGTTATTATATAATACTTTAAACAAATAATATCAACATTTAAACCTTACTAATCTTTGTTTCTCATTTTTTCTCAACTATGTTCAAAATGAATTTATCGAAAGTTATTGGAATTTCAAATACAATACTTAGTTAGCTTTCTTTCTCAAAAATACGCATCTGATAAAAACAAGATTAAGGTTTTTAAAATTTGTTATTCAACAACTCGAGATAAGAAACTTGCCGAGAACAAGGAGACTTAAGAACTCGTTGGGATAGCTAAAAAAATTTATATCAAAATAAAACTTATCGAGATTCATAGAGTTCATTCTCGAGTAATAATTATAGATAATAATGAACATAAAATTGAAAGACACTTATCTTTCAAAAAATGTAATTTTAGAGAGATTTTCACGCTAACGTAATTTCTAATGTACTTTAGGTTTGTACTCAAATAGATATAATTAATTAGCGTTTAAATATAATTTCTTAAGGCTCCTAAAAACATTTTAAAGCTTTAGGTTCATCTATTGATATAATTGTTTGAATAAATATAAAAACTCTATAATTATATCGGAGATAAGAAACTTACGACACTCAAAACTCCATCTCGGGAAAGCGGAGCATTTGGTCCAACTTTCTTATCCCAACTTCCGCTGTAATCGTAGCACATGATGTGCATGAAGTCGAGAAGTTTGGACAATGCCTTCACATCGTAGGCCTCGTCGATCACATTTTTCGCAGCGCCAATAGCCGACGTTAAGAGGAGTCCATGTTTGTTGAACTCAGTGCGCAATTCCTTCACAAGGGCAACAAAATTTTCCCGGTCATGGGGTGCTCCGCCCCTCTGGGTTGGATACTCCCAGTCCAAGTCGAGGCCATCGAAATTGTACTTCCTCACAAACTCTGAAGCCTGCTTAACGAAGGTTTGTCTTCTAGAAGGGTCAGCTGCCAGAATTGAGTAATTCTTGGAGCCCTCATTCCATCCTCCGATAGCGATTGACACCTTGAATTTAAAATTAAAACAATTTCAATGTAAAGTTTCGAAGTGTTCATTTACTTTTAAATGGGGGTAAGTCTTCTTCAAATCAGTCAGTCTTTCGTAGCCACCTTTTCCATAGTTGTCCTTCAAGTCCTGCCACGGGTCTGAAAAAGCAATAAAATCACAATCAAATAATCAGTCAATTATCCATCTTATCCATCACTGTTCAGAGTCCCTAAAGCTTATTTCATTATCGCCTCGAGGAGTATTTGGCCCTTGGCCTTTGCCGCTGTCTCCTGCCCTAGGGTCCTTTAGCCCCGGCCCTAAACGTCTTAATAGCTCTGGGTCAGCGACTAATTAGCAACCAAGAGATCACCCTCGTACCTACTCAACCGTCCAAAACAACAAATGGGAAAAGAGTAAAATTGTGAATCCAATCAAAAAGTTCCCCGGGAAGGACCGCCGCCGATAACGCCCGGGGATTAAAATGAAGGGCACGACTGAAGTTACTCAAGAGCACGTCTTGCATGCGAAATTAGTCCCAGCACTATGACAAACCGAAACCGAAAGATCGCGTAGTCGCAAAGGAGCATAAGAAAAATATTTGAAGGATGTTTTCTTAAGCTACACTCTAAGCGACGATTACTTCTGAACTCCCCATGCGCCCTCGTTTCATGGTTTAGTCATTTCAAAAATCCCTTCGCGGCTGTAAGTCGGCAATATATTATACAAAAAAGGACGAGCATTCAACATTCAACAAAAAAATTCGGTTGCCATAAATATTCTTAGTAAAATCAAAATTTAAAAACATGCATAATACGCTTACTACATGCATATTACATGATATATAGTACATATGTATATTTATGGTTGCAAAATTACAACCCTCCTTCGCTTGGAATTTTTACGAAATAGGACTTTTCGTCCCTTCTATCAGTAGCAAACACAAATATTGTGGAACCAAGTTTTGAAATTTAATACAATTTTTCAGACATTTTTGATAGTCATCACGAATATTAAATTTCTTCCTTTTCTGGAGAACGAAACTACAACGTCCAAACGAATTCAATTTCAATTACTTAAACTAAGATACATAATTTGATAAATTGCTGTCCTGCGCATATTTAGAATACGAAATAAAATTATGATTAGTTTTGCAAACCATTTGTTCTACTAACCAGTCTTATCTTGTTTAAAATCTTGAAAGGAAGTTATATAAGCCTTGACTTAAAATCTTCTTGGATGGCATCTTCAAATTTACAAGAATTTAAAAAGAGTTTTCCGTAGATCTTCTGCAGGAAGAGAATTTATGTCGCTTATAAAGGCGTCAGTGGAATGCAAAGGTTCCCATTTATCCTCAAGCATCACCCTGAAAATGAATAATACAGTTTTCGTCCTTCCCGAGAAGTGTCATTTAATATCCTTGCGACTTTTCCTGGACATTTAACATTTGGAGAAAAATAGCGTCATCAATTCCTGAGGAAATTGAGAAAACATTTCAGGTGGGCCCCGACTAGCCAGAATTGCTTCTGAGCTTTTTTCAGGTATCTCCCATACGATTTTGGACAGCAGCTGGTCGTCCCCGTGTTCGGACTCGATTTATATATAAATCGATTCTTGTTTTTGTGCATATAGCATCAATTGTTGTTGACTTCAAAGAACTCCAAGAAGTTACCGGAACCGCATCAATTTCCAGTACGGAAAATATTTCAAACTGAAATCGATTATTTTGCAGGAGATGGTGGGTAGTAAATATGAAGCGGAACAATCCCTAACAAACATAGTTGAATTACCATGTAGGAGAAGTTTCAACATCGTTTTGATTACCAAAGTCGATAATCGTTAATTGAGCCGTTTATTTTGAAAGTTGACCTCACAAATGTCATAAAGAAGTTTTCCTATATTCTTTTAGGGTAAAATCGACCTAATGATTTTTGGTCTTGGACCACTTTCAAAATAAACGGTTCAATTTGTTATCCTTAGAATGGTTATTAAAATAAACACGAATTATTGTTATTCCATGCACCATGCATTCCATTTTTTTTTATTTTGCCTTCGGTGCTCTGTTCATAAAATTAACTGTTACTTAAAAACGCCAACTGGACACTTTCGAAATGATCCTTCCGATTTAAACGCTCGAAATTAACTAAATGGGCTATTCATGTGTCGCATGTGCAATCGGGTATTTCTACATTTTTAGTAACTATAGCTAACTGTAAAGTCGAGAGAAGAAAAAAACTTTGCACATCTCCTAGGAAGTGGCCTCTCTTTTAAACAGTAATGAACATTCGGTGTGATGATTAGTTATATGCGAGATAAGGACAAAACTATACCGAGGCTATTCGAGTGCCGCCGACTGTACATTTTTGCAAAACACAACGAGAGAATAAGAATGATAATATTTTTCTTTCAGATAAGTGTATTTAATATTAAGCGTATTCGTATTCGACAACTAATTTTCATTGAATTCATTTTTTTTAAATCTATATATATAAAAATGAATGTCTGTCGTCATGGAAATTTGTAAACGTAGGTATCTTAACACGGTGAATATTTTCACGTTATCCATTTTGCTACAACCAGTACGTTTGGATGTTTCACATTCAATTACGCCAAACGAGTCATGAGTTTTAAATGAAATTTGGCACACAGATAGAGAATATCTTGAAAATGAATATTCTCTACCTGCGCAGAGGCAGATTTTTAAATTTAAAAAATTATGCAATTTCCATTCAAATTGAAACTTAGGGGTTTTCGGAGTTGCTGACTTCAACTCTCTCAGAATTTACAAATTCAAGATGACGGACTGTCAAATGTAAAAGCTCATGCTATTTCCACCATACTTGGTTCTTGGGTGTTTTTGGGGTCGCTGATTTCAACCCGACTGTCAGAATTTTTCGAATTTAAGATGGCGAGCTGTCAAATTTTAAAGTTTATGCGATTTCCACCAAACTCGGTAAACCACATAGCGCGAATGCGGTCCAATAGGTGGCGAACGAGTGGTATCGGGTTCATTCGCGTATCGTTCAACTGATTGTCACGAAAATTGGTATGAGTAATTTCTGCTGTGGGGCAGCAAAGCGCACCGGGACACAACTAGTATGTCTTTAAAAATAAATTGATTGACTCTACGAAGCAAAATAGTATCTTTGTTATAATTGCTGCGTGAAAATTTCACTTTGACTTCTATATAGATATGAGTCGTTATTTTTGATAATGTACATCCACTTTATAAAAAAATGATCTTTCGAAGTTTAAAAATAACCGAAAAATACTTATCAGTTTAAGAAAAAAAGTAAATTCAATTTCACAACTCGAAGTATGGTTTAATAGCTTTGAAATTGAGTGGGTGCAAAATTCGCCTTCAGCCCTATCGATGGTATTTTCTGGTGTATTAAACTGCGCACATGGAACTCGATAAGCCTAATTGAGTAAAAATTGGTCGGATATCCCCTGAAAGGTAATACCTGTAGACGCAGCGCGAATTTCCCACTGCCGGTGGTAGGCAGGTTTCCCAGGTGAAAGTGTTACGAAGTCTCAGGTGAGAACCGGAGACTCCTCGAGTGTGTAATTATTACGACTTGCGAGGGGCTAGTTTACTTACCCAGAGACACGATATGGTTGGAAGACACGTTGTAGCCGGCAAACGCGTAAACTGCATGGGTGCATAAATTCGGGTCGAAATTCTCAATCGCATAGGAGCCCTTGCCCGGCCGGTACACTGCCCATGTGGCGATGTAGCACACCACGACTTTATCGTGTGTCGGACCTGCAAATTGAAAAAGTACATAAAAAAATCGCACAAAATGTCAAGGTGAAATATTTCTTTCTTACCTGTTTTAGCTGCAATCATGACGAACAACGCGAATGTCCACGGCAGAATAAGAATAATCCACTTGAGTGCTTGGCTTGATGAAATCATCTTGCGCACGCATACAATTCGCCGAAGAGTGATATCTGTTTTTGTGACACGAAATTGCAATGTAGTAGATAATAAAAATAATAATATTATGAGAGCAAAGTTGCCGTATGCATTGATATAATTTCATACAATCTTTCTACATTTGAAGAAGAAAGCAGTTGCAAAATATTAAAGAGCCCCATAAACTTTTTTCTTAGAACTAGAGGAATCAGGTCAAAACCAGTTCTTAACGATATCTCTGTTCTTTACCGAGAAATGAAATTCATCTTAGGAATCCAAAAGAATTGCTGGAAAAGATTACTAATATACTTCGCCAGGCGGAAAAGGAATGATTCTTTCTTGTATCAATAAATATGTTATTCATCTAAAGAGTTATTTAGAAATTACTATGGCATTAACCGTTTTTCTTTTTCTGATTCCACCATAAACTCAATAGGAAGAAAAATTCTCAATGCAATTTATTCGTTACTGATTTCCGCAATAACATCTTCTGTTTTGCCATTAATGATAGAGAAGGCAAAGTTAATCAATCGAACCAGTAAGAAAACACGTCTTTTAACTTGTTTAAATTGCTTTGTAACGTAAAAATAAGTAAGTATAGAATTGATTCTATGGAAAGATTAACTCATTTTTCTAGATTAAAACATATCCGATCATCATTATAGCATTTGCTGCTAAAAAAATGTTTAAATAACAATAATCAACAATAAAAAATATTTTTAACAACAGATTTAATTTAAATCCTTGCTCCTTTCAATGACAACTTTAATTTTAACTTCGTAGACAAATAGCAGGACGAACATTAATTAATTCGGCTTTGATGTGAATAAATTAAATTGATGTATAAAACAAAATTGTTTTTTCACCCAATTCGTTCAATAGTTTTTAAGTAAATTATATGTACCTATATAATACAATATACATATAAGATAAGTATAAATGAAGATGTTTTTGTTAATAAACAAAAAAAAAGATTAAACTAACCAAATAAAATCAATAAATGTAAATAAACTAATTCTAAAAAGAATGCAAACCTCTCAAACAGGTTTTTTTATATACATTCTAATATGTATATGTTATATTCCGATCACAAAACTGGCTCTATAAAAAAATGATTGTCAGGTGAAAGAACGAGAGTCGTAAATTTATTTAAAAAATTAAAATTATGGACGCTAGCTGGGAGCAAAAAAAAAAAGATAACCATCGCGATTGGTTCAGAATTGACCAGTGTAGGTGCTGACAATTAAAGTAAGATTCACCCGGCTTTAAGCAATGCGATTTTACTACCCACTTTATATTTATGAAAAAAATGTAAGTAAAAATACGAAATATAACAAATATACTATCCCTTTCTAAGTGTCTAAAATTTAGTAAAGGAAATGCAATTTTAAAAACAATGACAATATAATACGGTTAAAGTTTATAATATCTCCAACTTTAATTGGTTTATCACTCGTCAAAAGGTTAGTGTCTATAGTGCAGCAAACCAAATAATATAATCACACAAAAGCTAAAAGGTTTGTATAAATTAGTCCGTGAAAGTGTTCAAACAAAAAACTAGATTTTATTGAGCGATAGCAAGATAACACCGCTCAAAGGTGCCAATGTCCGATCAATTCGCTTCTTTGACTAAATTCAACAGAACCACCTTTGTGTGAATAGAAAAGTCAGTTAAAAATAAGCAGCTGCTACTGCTATAAAAAAGTTCCCCTGCGGTTTTCATTTTCCAGGTAACTTAAAGTGGAATTGAATGTAAACCGGAAGAAAGGCAGATATATTTATTTATTTATTTGTTCTTTTTCTTTTGTTTTTTTTCCCTTTGATAGAGGATAGTGTGAAAAAGTGCTTACCTAAATTTGCAAAATAGATATAGACGGTAAAAACAAAACAGACAAATCTTTCACTTGCACAACTTTACCACATATTCCCACACCTGAAGCTCACATACGAAATTCGGTCTGCAAAAATGCCACAAAACCCACTTAACACAGAAAAGAGGTACGACTGAATCACCTTAAGGAACTTCCAGAAAAGTGGCTTTGGACACAAACATTTAATTCAGAACGAAACCGCACCACACCGGATTTTGGCAAAACAATTGGTTTATTTTACCTTTTTTCCCCGACCAGAGCCACGACTGTTTTTTTTTTTTTTTACTCAGGCGAATTTCAGCCACTGTAACGGAAAGTCCGCGGAATAGGCTCGATTCCCTCACCTGAAGTCGCCGCGAGCTGGCTCTTTTGTGTTCGGACCCCTTCGGATGATGACTGACTTTTACCACCGGACGGCTTCTTGCTCACCTGAAAGTCACCTGGCCGCGTACGCCACTCATCAAGACTTCTGCTCTCTGGAAAGTAACGGTTATTTGGCGGGATAGGCCAGCCGCGGTGAGACTGTAGAACTTCGCGCAGGGGTGCAGAGGCGTTCGCGACTCGAAACTTTTCTGCTTCTCTGTTTTATGCGCCCATAACAAAGCCGGGCTCGGTTACAAGCTGAGTGTTAAATGCAAATTGTCAGAGGAACCGGTTTACTGAATGAATGGAAAGATTGCTGAAATTCGCTCTCAATAGCCTCAAACTCAATCCAGTTCAGTTCCCTTCTCTCTCCCTCACTTTCATCACCTACTTTTCTACCTTAAGAAAAGTTACAATTCCATTTAGTAATTAATTTAGCTGTCCACCTTCAAGATCATTAGTTTAAAGAAAAGTAAACACAAAAAATCTTCAAAATGTCAATATACACCTTCACTGCAAAAAAACATTAAATCAATATGCAATATTATATTTTAACTGTGGATATTCTTAGTATAATTAATAATTGCTTCACTGATCATTGATCAATGAAAAAACCAACATTTACCTTACTATTAAAAAAATATCTCAGACAAAATTCCCAATGAAACTCTCCTCCTCAACTTGTACAGTATACGAAACTACTCGACTAAAAACTAAAAAATGAATTGGTGAACCAAATCGGTTTTTTTTAACACAAAATCGCATAAGGATCACTTTATCACGTTTCGATCAGCAATATTTACAAATTACACAGGTATGATGTTTATTCGAAACGTTCAATTTCGTTACATAATGCATAATCAAATTAATATCAAGATCATGAGCTTTTTAACACCAAATGTTGGATCTTGATACTAATTACATATGTTAATCGGAATCATTTCAAATTGCCTGCACAAGTTGAAATAAATAAATTAAATTAAATTGACCTACTAACATCACTCACTATATCTTGAGAAAAAAAACACAACCTTATAATACAATACTTAAAGCACTTTGCCTAGCAAGTTCAACAGTGTGCAACATTTTTATTCAGAATTTTGAGGTGAACCTGATAGTATAAGATCTATAAAATAAACATATTAATTTTTAAAAGACTTCGAAAAAGGAGACTAAGGGCGTGCGCCAATTCAGCTTTTCAAAAGCAAATTTGTATGGGAGGTTGCTTTTCAGCTTCCTAATTGATTTTCGAAGGTTTTTGTCTTAGGAAAAATCACCTTGGAAATTTACTTTTCATTCGATATGTATAATTTTTAAAATGGAAAATAAACGGGAAGTAAAAATGACTACTGTGTTTGAAATTTTAAATAACCTTTAAATATTTTAAAATTATGAACATAAAATACAGGAGATCCATGTCCTCTTCAATGCTAAATGAAAAGTAAATGAAAAGCAAACTTCGTTAATTAGCACAGGTACAATTCCGAGAAATGTTCGAAAAAGGAAAAGAATTTGAAAAGCTGAATTGGCACATGCCCTAAGTTATCAATTCAAATTTACAAATCTTTATATCTTATATGTACATATGTTTGCGCCGTTTGCAGAAACTGATTTAAATAGGTCTTTTTTATTGAGATTCAGAATTGCCGAGAGGTGCAATAATAAAAATCTCTGGCAGCATACTAAGTCAATGAAATCTCACAAAACTTGTAAGTTATATACCTACATATGTATCTATAACGACTTTCAAAATTCAATATATTGGAAACTTATACTAGAGATTTAAAATACAGAAATTCTTTGGATTTTTGTGCCGACAAAACATCAAGAATGGTAAAAAATATCAAAATTAAAATATGTTGCAATTTATAGACTTTCGATTTTTTGTAAGTGGTTAAATTAAGGTTAATTTTTCTTTTCTTTTTTAATTCGGCATCAAAGACATCATGTCGCAGTTCTTTATTGAAACTTTATTTAATTATGTCTTTAAATCGACTTTACATCTTTAACACATTTTAAGCGGATGCCAGGCGATGCATGTTCTGTTCAGTCATAAATTATTGGTTCGTGACTGCAACGAGCACGACACCTTTCGAACCTACCTACGTTCTGAGTCCACAGACCGAAGAACCTCTTTTGTCATTTCCGAGGTCTGTCCCGTGAAAGCACATTAAAATTGAAGTGTATTGGATATTAAGGAACGAACTGGAGTGGTGAAAAACAGCCACAGACGACAAAAAGACAACTACAACTATTTGAAAATAGCACTTCTTGCAAAAGAAAGCATTATGCATTACATTAACCTTGCATTCCTCAGGTTACCTCGATCTTACCTCAAAAGACAGTAACCTGATAAGATGATGCCAACCGTGCTACTTCTTAAGCTTAATTCTCCAAACATTACTCATCTCATATTTTTACTGTGTACAAATTTTACTTCGGCAAATATTTGAAATTAAAACAATTTTAATAAGTAAAGTAATTACCTTGATTTGTAATGAATAGCTTCTCTACATTATACATATCTAAAATATATACAATCGGAATACAACAATTCTTAATAAGCAAGGGTATTGAAATAGAACACGGCAATTAGCTTTACATAAATTAAAAAATGATTAAAAATCACTTCAACGATCATCCCATGTTAAAAAAAAATGTTGACTTCCTAAAAAAGGTGCTAATTTATTTTTGAGTTAAGTACTGTTTAGATTTCACAATGTTCCCAAAGTATAGAATCTCTAATTGTATTTCCGTGTTTGATAAGTAATATCAGTTTATCACAAACATATGTATCTGCGAACTGCGATGAACAAGGTTCTTTTTACCTTTATATCTTTTTATCGTTTAGCTTACCATACCAATTCCTATGTACATCCTGTTTAGTAATGGAAATGTTAAGGTTTAGAAAAGTTGAATATGCAGACTAACAAAATTTTTCATTAAAAGCTACTTTCTAATGTATGTATGTATATTAAACTAGACAGTTCCAAGTAATATCTATTGTAATTTCTATTTCGTTATGAATGCCAGAAAAAACAATAGTGCGTTTTATTAGACATTTTACCCTGGAATAATAGCACTGCTAAAATTTGACATACATATGTATGTGAATATGATGATATTATGTGAATTGTCTTTCTAACATATTTATTATGGCACCATATGAACAATAAAAATATTCGAAAAACGAATTAAATTTAAAAAAAAAAATTATAAAAAAAAAAAAATTTACTTTAAAATTCTTTTACACCACTAACTTGTATTGTCACCGAAGTTATACATGTTCGCCAAATTTCATTGAGTTTGGTAAAGTCTAAGTATAAAAATTTTGCATTGCAAGATTTGACGACACGTAGTGTAAGTTAATAAAAAGAATTTAATAATAAATGATGAATCTCTCTTGCATTATTTTTTTCGGAAATATTGTGACAATTGGAAAATAATTTAATGATTTGCATTCAGACATTTCGTCCTAAATAATATGAGTGTTAAGCTCAGACTTCAGAGTTCTTAAATTGTAATTTAGAAATCTAGATATTTAGTAGATTCAATATGGCAACCAAATTTTCCAAGATTCATGACTAAAGTTAGAATGCTTAATTTAATACCCAATAATTTACTGAACATTTATATGTGTAACGAAACGTTTGGGAAGACGATAATTTCTATAACGAATATACATTCAACAAAAGGTTTACAGCTTTAATGTTTTTAATAAAGCAACGGTGAAATAGCGAAAAAATTAATACCTTTATTTATCTAATTAGCAATTAACAATGGAAGCTTATAAGTATCAATTAGATTATGAGCACTGCTGATATGGACCATGGTAGCAAAATACATTTCAGATGGACCACATCCAAAATATTTTAGTAACACTTCTAAAGTTCATAATCTGAATATTGAGCATTTTTTTAGAAGTATTTAACTAAGTAGTATTTATGATACAACGGGTGAAACCGGATTACTCATTTCATTTAAAACAACATATAACTGTTATTGTCTAATTTTTATCATAAAATTTACAACACTCCCTGCATTTTCTTGGTCTTGGTCTTGCTAAGCCAGGACGATTGCCTCGTTGACCGTCCTAAGCAGAGGATAATTGGCGTTGATTCGTTTGGGGATCAGCAGCTGAACGCCTGGTTTATCTTCGAAATCCTTGAAGGTCTCCTCCTCCAGACCGCATTCGCCCAAGAAGTCGTCGGTGTCGACGGACCAAATCATAGCACCGGCCAGCTGCTTTCCAACCATGAACCTCATTTTGTTTGCTATGGAGCGAGTGCTGTCGTAGATGACGACCTTCGTCACACCCGCGGCTTCATCGCGGTACCTTGCAATGGCTTGGGCAGTCTCAGCATCCCAACTAATGGTCCAGCCAGAAATTTTTTTGGCCAACATCGTGCAGATTTCGTTGTAGCCCAGAAAACCATCCTCTTCCGTAAAAGGTCCTTTGAACCCCGTCTCATCTGAGGCATCACCGTAGTTCCCTGCATGGGGAGAATTGAAGGTACGGCCGTAAAAAGGAACTCCCATAACTAATTTTGATGGAGAAGCCCCCATTTTAATAAGATAGTCGATGGTAAATTCCTGAAATTCAAAGTGAATAAGAGTTACTACATCATATTCAAACCATTATCAAATAAAGCTAAACCTTTCTAAACGTTTTTTATATATATTAAACACATAATATCAACATTTAATCCTTACTAATCCTTGTTTCTCATTATTTCTCAATTATGTTCAAAATGCATCTATCGAAAGTTATTGAAATCTCAAATACTTAGTTAGCTAAGTAATATTTTCTCGAAAAAACGCATCTGACAAAAACAGGATTACCAGAGTAATATTCTCGAATTTCTATAAATAATTTATCACAAAAGTTTGTAATACACTAAACTTAATTATGTATTACTAAAAGTTCATGCAACCAACTTACACATAGGAATTTAATACTAAACATTCAAATAAATTTTAATACACCCATAGTGTGTTTTCATTTCAAATAATTCTACGAATAGTCCATTTACTTAGTAGTGTGATTTTATATAATTACAAATTGTTATAAATAGTGCAAAGGTGAAAACAATGTATGTATATAAAAGTTGCATTGGTAGGCTGCTTTTTTTAGGATATAAAGTTAGTTGTGAAAATTAAAATATATTTCTTAAAATTTAGTATTCAACAGCTCGTGATTAAAAACGTTCGGAGAATCAAGAGATAAAGAAACCAAGAGAATAAAAACTTGTTGGAATAACGAAAGAGTTTTCTACTAAAATACAAAGTTCATACCAGTGTAATTAAGACCCTATCTCTCATATAATGCAATTTTAGAGAGATCTTCATGCAAACATTAAAATTAATTAAAACACCTTACATAGATATTTCTAAACTGCTTCAGGTTTGTACTCAAAGTGATATAATAAAGTAAAATATAATTTGTCATGGTTCTAAACAAAAAATTTAAAGTTTTAGACTCATAAGCTGATATCACAGTTTAAATATATATTAAAACTCTATAATTATATAGGCGATAATCAAGAAACTAACGACACTGAAAACTCCATCTCGGGAAAGCGGAGCATTTGGTCCAACTTCCCTATCCCAACTTCCGCTGTAATCGTAAGACATGATGTGCATGAAGTCGAGAAGTTTGGACAATGCCTTCACATCGTAGGCCTCGTCGATCACCTCCTTTGTAGGGTCGAAGGCCGACGTTAAGAGGAGTCCATGTTTATTGAACTCACTGCGCAATTCCCTCACGAGGGCAACAAAATTTTCCCGATCATGGGGTGCTCCGCCCCTCTGGGTTGGATACTTCCAGTGCAAATCAAGGCCATCGAAATTGTATTTCCTTACAAACTCTGAAGCTTGCTTAACGAAGATTTGTCTTCTAGAAGGGTCAGCTGCCAGAATTGAGTAATTCTTGGAGCCCTCCTCCCATCCCCCTACAGCGATTAACACCTTGAATTTAAAATTAAAACAATTTCAATACAAAGTTTCGAAGTGTTCATTTACTTTTAAATGGGGGTTAGTCTTCTTCAAATCAGTCAGTCTTTCGTAGCCACCTTTTTCATCGTTATCCAAATCGTGCCAAGGGTCTGAAAAACCAATAAAACATCAATCAAATAATCAGTCAATTATCCATCTTATCCATCGCTGTTCAGAGTCCCTAAAAATAATTTGTTTTTCGCCTGGAGGAAGGCGGTTTTTCTTTTTGATCATCGCGCGCATCGGCGTGTTCGATTTACGACAAGTTCGAACGTGTTCCGTGTGGAATAACAATTCCAATTCCGTAAAACATTACGTAGGGGAGACTGGGGCTGGTTGTGACAGGGGTAGATTGTTACTACGGCAACGGTGACTTTACACAGCAACGCAACAGTAACGCTAGAAAGAGAAAGATGATCATGCCATGATCAAGACATTGAACAAACTGATTCGTTGGACCAAGTTGAATCGGAAAATCAAATTACAATTTCAAACTTAACAGAAGGCCTCAGTACAATTGAAAAGGGGTTACAAATTTTAGAAAAAATTGGTTCCAATGAAGAGCGCGTGTCTACTACAAAATGGGAAATAAAAAAGTTGCTGGCATGCTACGAGGAAATTTTACGTGAGAAGAAGAAAAACTTAACTCGTCAGCCGACATTGTTAGAATATATGAAGCCTTCGACATCAAAATAACTTTGATTTACGTTGTTTTATTCCTACTAATGTAAATTGTTTTAATTATCTAACATTTTATTAAACATGTTTCTTCTAAATTATTGTTTTCTTTAGACTCTGGTCCAGACTACACAAACTTTATACGTATTTATATGCAAGGTTGAACCCCGACTTACACGAATTCGACTTACACGGCTATATCTTGGTCCCACCTATCGCGTAAGTCCGGGGTATTACTGTATTCATAATTCATACATATGTATAAATAAATGAAGCAGTGTGTTGTGTAATTTAGGATCTATGAACTTTAATGTTTAAAATAAAAAATTAATAATTTCTTACTTCCCTACAATTCATAAACATATAGAGTTTTTTCGTTTTTCTTTGGTTACAACTCATAGCCGATCGTTTCCAGCCACTTTTAAAGGCTGTGTGTCACCATTTCACTAATTAGTAATTTATGCTAAATGACTCATTTATTAACTCATGATTTATAGTGCTGCCTGTCTAAGATTTTACAAGGGGACTACTTACCCAGGGACACGATATGATTGGAAAATAAGTTATAGCCGGCAAACGCGTAAACTGCATGGGTGCATAAATTCGGGTCGAAATTCTTAATCGCATAGGAGCCCTTGCCCGGCCGGTACACTGCCCATGTGGCGATGTAGCACACCACGACTTTGTCGTGTGTCGGACCTGCAAATGATGTTAATTAATAATGTTCTTCTTCATATTAAATTGATTTGTTTTCAAAAAAAAATCTAAATTAGACAAAAATAATAACCCAAAAACCAAATTAAAACCAGAGCTATAACAATAGTTTGACAAAAGTAGTAACAATAATTTTTATAGCTATTCTCTGTTTCATCTAGATCTCCAGTTGATTAGTGTCCGGAACATTTTTATGAAAAAACTAAAAATTGAGTGAGATATTACAAAAATCGGTTGGTTACAATTTAATTATTTGTTATTTACTTGTGTTTATGGTAGGTTTGTGTACCATTTTTTGGGGGTGCTCTGAGGAAAGACAGAAAATTGGAGCAAGCGAGAAAGAAAAGAGGAAAAGCTGTAAGAATATCCCTGAAAACTGTCGAATTGTGCCTTTTTGGTTTGTTTTGATTCGTTTCGGGGTGCTTTTACTCGTAAACAGCGTTAAATAGAAACTTTAGTAGCGTACATGCACCAAAAATTTTAATGTTATACAATTATTAAATAAATAACTATTCCAAAACCGAACGAATTACAAAAAGTCTAATTAGAATAGCATAAGAAATACAATGTCATTTTGTCTTTTTTCTAAATTAAGGTATATATAAAAATTCAGCTTTATGCACGTCTAACACGTTAGCCGAAGAGTGGTCGCCAGCTCACTACTAGCCGTTAAACGTCAACAAATAATAAAAAATTCTAGCTTGCTTGATGATGTTCTGATGCAAGTCCAAAGAAGACTCAACTAGCTGGCACCTGAACTCTGAAAATGAGCGCGATTTAGTAGGCAAGTATTTTGCATTTAAATTGCGGGCGTTGCCAAAACCAGTTCAGAAAATAGCAGAAAAACCCATGTCTGATATTATATTTCAAGCGGAATTAGGAATATTAACAATTCCAAAACACGTTATCATAGCCACGAAACTTGAATGGAAATGTTCGTACTAACATGCCCTAATACTAATAATAATGATAAATTCAATTATTAAATATTACACAAAATATATAGTTTGATTTAATTATTTGCAAATTTTACTAAAAATAAAGTTCGAAATTGTATTCTCTGCAATTTTACATTGAACATTGAATTGCTTTCCACGTTCCGATTTGGCGTAGAGTAAAAAAAATGCACATGTAATGTTTCGCGCTAAATTCGAAATTCACCATTTTAAAACAAAATAGCAAGTCCTACCATTGAAAACGTCTCCAACGTCGGTGATTCTATTATAATAAAAAACGTGATATAGCTGAAATGTTGTCGTCTGTGTACTTTGGTCTGTGAAAAAGGAGAAATTGATTACAAATAGACTTTACATATGATTTACTTATTATTAAAGAACGAAGCACAGATAAAAAACTTCTCTTCGTTTATATGTAAATTATACAGACCAAATTAAAAATAATGGTAGCTATATAAAAGAAAATAAAAAGAAAAGGTCTCGATTAAAATATTATTTAATCGAAAGAACCAAAAAAAAGGTAAATACTTTTCTTATCATACACTGTTTTTGGAGTTAAATATTTAAATAAACATACATATGCATATGTATATTAAAATTTTATTTAATCGTAAGAAACAAATAAAAAAAGCTAAATACTTTTCCTATCATATATTTTATTCGACTTTTTAAAATAATAGTTTAAATTAGGTACTTTTGCACAAAGTATAAAAAATAAGGTTTTAATCAAGTCAATATATATCTACATTTATTTTGTCTTACTTAAGATATCATAAGGGTGTTTCTCTACTAATTGGAAAATCGATATACCAGGCAAATTTGAGGTTTTACCGTCCCTAACTCATAACTTTTAAATAAATACCTGGCGGTCCATTACATAACACGTCGTCATCCAAGACAATCTCTGTAATTCTTGGAATTGGATTTTTCAATGGAAAAGTGATCTTGTACAAAAGTGGCTTGCTCTGCGAAACAGATTGAACTGCTTTCTGATGTTCTTCAAGAATATCCAAACGTCCCTTATAGTCCTACAATTTTCCAAACGAATGAATGAAACTTACTTTTGAATTGACTCAAACTCTTACCGATGGCAGTTTTGTTGGTATGGAAAGTTTTACAATTATGTTAACCGTTTGGTTCACTTTGATGTTGTTCAATTCGATTAAACCAAGCCAATCAGCGCCATCGAACTTGTACTGGAATATGTTTGGGCATGGATTGACAGGAGGGTCGCTTGATGCCACACCAGCGATCCCGATCACTAACAACGCAAAAATGCATTTCGCGAACTGTAACTGTTTCCCTTTCATCATATGTGTGGTTTTAATGGAACACTGTTATATTGAAGCAAAATAATATGGATTTATTATTACACATTCACTCGTTAAATAAATAAGCTTATTTACATGATCATTAAATAAGTATAATGAATTAATTTATTAAAGAATATATTTACTTTTGGAGCCCAGCGTGTTCCACCGGACAATCACTGAGAAGCTGTAGAATCTTACTAGAATTATATTCTTCTTATATTGCGCCTGATCGTTTCTCTTTAACCGCCTCTATCGATTACTAATACAATGAGAATTTCCAGGTTTTATAATGAAAATATGAACCGAGTAGCTAACCGGCTAAAGAACTACATATATGGTTACTGAGAAAAAACTTACTATTAAGAAATCATCTTCGTTCATTTGCTGTATATCATTTCATTGGCTCATATTCTAAAACACTGAGGAACAGCACGGCTTTTTTTTTTATATAGAAAAAATGATATGAGTGAGATCGTATCGCAATTCGAAAGTCGTTCTTAAGAGTAAAATTCGTTTTTGCTCACCAAAATTGACCGGTGGTATTCTTTTATGTTACTTAAATAATTTATAATTTGTTATTGAGAATTTTTTCCGAATTATTGACCAATATAAAATACGTAAGGAAGGAGAATTGTGTTCAGTCTAAATTCCGAAATTGTTGATCGATTCATTTTCTTTAATGATTTTTATAAGACACTTTATTATAAATATACCAATATAGTTTCAATTTGTTTACCTCACAATTCTTGAACATCAAGAACGAAATTACAAAGCCATATGTATGAACGTATGTATGTATATCGAAAAGTAATATCTAAAACAGGGACCGAAAACAACCATTATTTTACATTGATCAAATAAAAAAATCACCAAAGAAATAATTATCTTACCTTGTAATAACTAAAGAACAATCCTATTGCCATCTAATGAACTATAAATTTCTGGCGTAACTTTAAGAAGTATAGGGTGAACTGTCCAACAGTTAGCCACTCGTACACAATTAACCATACCTATATTTGGCCGATGTGACGTCACTATTTCGTGTAACCGCGCGATTGTAATGCTCTCCCCAATTTGAAGCGAGCTAGGGACTGCAACGGTTGTGTGGCATCGAATTTAATGTTTTTTAACGGAAAAAGTTAAAAAATGACATGAGTAGTTATTCTTTTAACTTTTTTTAGTTTAATATTACAATAAAATCATTATGTGTCGGTTTTGTAGATTGACTAAACATGCTTCGTTTGGTATAGGTATTGTGTGTAATGACACTTATTAGCCTGAACTATAATGATCTTAAGGCATCTTAAGATTCTTCGTTGAATTTCCTTAAGATTGATTAAGATTCTGTCAAATCAAACCTTAACAAATCTTAAGCTCAACTATAATTACCTTAAGACATCTTTGACAGAAGTTTCAAAAAATCTGGACCGACAGCGAAAGTGAAATTTAATGTGCTAATAATAGTTTCGGAAAGTTAACGAAAAATCGGTTAAGGCCATTATAGTTGTCAGTATGGCACTTCATGCTGTCGTGCGAAATCTTAAACTATCTTAAGACGCCTTAAGGCCATTATATGTAGTTCAGGCTATTGAAAAGTGAGGTTAGTGTACGGCTTCGGGAACAGGTACAGGGTGGTCTACAGTTAGCCAAAATGCATTTAGGTAGGCATATTATATTTGAGAAGAGGAGAGAAGGTACAAAACCTATAGTGACATATGTACATACCAGGTGTGTAAGCTTAAATCCGCTGTTTGTTTATAGATGGCGTTAATGAGCGTATTGAGCTACTATGGGCGCCCCATAGTTTTTTGAATGAGATTGGTATCTGTCAATATTAATCAGATCACATCATCAGCTATTTCGTGCAACAACATAAATTTTCGAGTTGGTAATCATGCCAGAAAAAGAGCACATGCGAGCGGGAAGCTCTGCTTTTCTGCTTCAATTTGAAGAAATCGGCTGCCGAATCGCATCGAATGCTTTAGATGGAGACCTATGGCGACAGAGCTTTATCCGAAACAGCGTGCAGAGATTGGTTTCGTCTGTTCAAAAATGGCAATTTTAAAAAATCGGAAAATGGGTGCCGCATGAATTGAGCGATAGGCAGATGGAGCAATGCCAAACCACTTGCGAAATTTTGCTCACCAGGCAAAAAAAAAAAGTCATTCTTGCATCGGATTATGACTGGGGACGAGAAGTGGATTTATTTCGAAAACGGAAGAAATCGTGGGTTGATCCTAGGCAACCATAAACATCTTCCTCAAAGCCAAATCGCTTTGGACCGAAGACCATGCTGCGCGTTTGGTGGGATCGGCGGGATATCGTCTAATATGAGCTGTGGAAACCAACAACTCATCGAATTGCTCCGTGCTCTGTGCTAAAAAAGGCCGGAATATCAGCAAACGCATGACAAGTCGATTTTCCTCCACGACAACGCCCCATCACACACGTCAACACTGGTCCAAAACTACTTGGAGAGACTCAACTGGGAGGTGCTGCCCCTTGCCGCTTTTTCACCAGACCTGGCTTCTTTGCACTACCACTTGTTTTCGTCGATGGGCCACGCGCTTTCTGAGCAGCACTTTGATTCTTACCAAGATATCCGGCATTGGCTTGATGAATGCTTTGCCTCAAAAGAAGACGATTTTTTTTTGTGTGGTATCCACAAATTGCCCGAGAGATGGGAAAAAATGTGTAGCTAGCGAAGGAAAATACTTCGAATACATTTGTTTTTGTATTATATTAAAAAAACATGTGTTTTTCCAAAACGATAAGTCTGATGACTATTCATCTTATAAACAAGTTAATTTGTTGGTAATTATTATAAGGAGGTAATATATTTTGTGTTAGTTATGACGAAATAATCTTTCATGAAATAAAAGGTCAATTTGATAACATATGGTGTTATTATTTCAAAATAAACAATGTTTCATATTTTGTGATTGTGTACCCCATGGTAAACTGTTGCAAACCCCTTTGGTTAATGGTGTACGATAGTGTGGACACAGTTAGCCAATTCTCAGTTAAAAGAAAAACATTATTTTCTCAAAAATCGTTAGGAAAATGAACAGTTCTTCAATGTTAATATGTAGCTAACGAACCTGCCTTTTGACCAAAACAAAAAAAAATATGTTTCGAATGAACAATTATGAGGAGTGGTGGTTTGAATTTTATGTGGTTAACTGTTGAACGTATTAGTTTTTAAAAGTCTTTCAAAAAAGAGATTAAATTATGAATTAAAATTTACAAATTTTATTTATATACTTACAATACATACATACCTTATATTGTTCATATATTTACGGAAATCGAATTAGATATGTACTTTTTATTTATAGAGTAAAGATCGCCAAGAGGGTGCATTGATAAAAATGGCAATTATGTAGCTTTGCATGAATTCAAAAATTGCTAATCTAATTTTGAATTAAGTACTGCGTAGATTTCGCAATGTTCCCAAAGTATATAGTTACAAGAATCTCTCATTTTATTTCCGTGTTTGATAAGTTATATCAATTTATCACATATCTGCGATGAACAAGATTCTCAAATTAGCCTTCACCTAAAAAATCGATATAACTTAGAAGAACATTTCAAACGTTTTCCACTTATCTTGTTATCGTTTAGCTTACCGTGCCAATTCCCATGTATACATTCTGTTTAGTAACGGAAATGTTAAAGTTTAATAAAGTTGAATACGGAGACTAACAAAATTTTTCATTAAAAGCTACTTTCTACAATGTATCTATGTATATTAAACTAAACACTTCCAAGTAATATCTATCTCAACAAAACATAAATGTGAAAAAAAGCCAAGTTCGTAACAAAAACACTTGCAAGATAAGTACTCTGATAACGGCTTCGCTAATAAAAGAAGTGAGATCTAACTGGGTACCAAGTTCTTTCGAAGTTCCTTAAATCATAGCTCCTGTCATGCATAACGTTCTTCAGTTGCTTGAAAAGAAAATTTGGTATGTTCTTTGCTACTCAATAGTGCGGCTTGGGAAGTTCTGATCCACAAACTTTAATCCTTTCGTTTGAGAACAATTCAGTCAAGTATTTCGTCGATCTAGTCAATCAAGTATTTGGGTAAGAACTTGCCAAGTCGCACTATACGAATAAAGCCTCAGCCTTGTCCCCGCGCCAGCCACTATTGAGGGTATAAAATCGTTTACAAAGTTATCTTCTATACCAACCATTAAAATGATGATTTTTTCCTATATGTACGTACAATAACCATCCTCCACACCTATTTTTAACTTCCTAAGTCACCTGGAAGTGCTCTAACTTTTTGATGAGTGAGTGAGTCAGTCTCCAAAATAGTGATTCTCGGACGTTTTCGGACGTCATTATCTCGTGAATGGTAAGAGGTTATTTATTGAGATTTGGTCACTAAAGGAGGGTCTAACTAGACACTCTTAATTGCAAGTATGTAGGTCAATTAGATTATAAGTTACGGGGGGTCGAAAATGGCCCGAAATAGTTCGTGTAATTATTACCCACGGCTGGTGTGTCGCCCTTTTGTTTTGCGAACTTGGCTGACACACTGCCGTGTGTCTAGATTGTAATTCTATTTTGTTATGAATGCCAGAAAAAAATAGTAGTGCATTTTATTAGACATTTTACAATAATAGTACTGCTAAAATTTTATATGTGATATGACAATATTATGTGAATTTTCTTTCTAACATATTAGGTGTGTTTAATGACTTGCTCTAGATTAATCTAGAGCAGAAATGAGCAAGAAATGTGTTCAATGACACTCAAAGCTGCTCTAAACTGAGCTAGCTTTTGTTCAATGAGTCTGCTCCAAGGTAATCTGGATTACTTTGGAGCAGGATTTCCTGCGCCAACTTGCTAGTAGGATCAACATCAACTTGGAGCAAAAGAAAATTTGTCAAACTGACAAAGTAACAAGTGGGGAATATTTAAATAAAGTAATTTATTTTTAGTATTTTTATAAGCAAAGGATTACTAGGATGATAAAAACTTCAATTATTAGTACTATAGTACCAAATTTTTGTCCGCTCCATATAATTTTGAACAAATGAAACTTTATTTGGTATTTAGCAACTCAGAAAAATTCAAAGTCCTGTTCATTGAGCAAGCTCCTTTATGATCTATTTTGCTCTGACAATTTTTCTGAGCTGAACTACTCTGTTCTGCTCTGGTCGTTTTTTCTGGTCATTAAACAGACCTATTATTTTAGCACCACATAATAAAAGTATTGGAAAAACAAATTAAAATTATTTAAGTAAAGGATGAATCTCTCTTGCATTATTTTATTCGGAAAGATCGAGACAATTGGAAAATAATTTAAGGGGCTATACCAGTGTGAGGGCTTAAAATGTAGGTGATTTTCGGGAATTTTTTTAAAGAAAACTACTTAATTAAATGTTTTGGAAATTTGATAATGTTAGTTAGTTATATTTGAATAATATTACATAATTTTTTCGTGTAAAAATATTGCGATGTAAGCGACTTATGCGCTGTTTTCGGAAGTGCAAAAAGTAAAAAGTACCCCAACTGTTGCCACGATTCCGGTCGATAGAGTAACTTGAATAAAAAAAAAACAAACAAGGCGTTAAACTAGAAGGTATTTCCTATACCCTGAACTAGGATTTTTGAAAAATATCGAAATCTGACAAAATGGCGTAGTTTTGAATAAAAAATCTGTTTTTTTGCCTATAAAATAGTCGGTTTTTTCAATGCCAAATTGTCAATTTTCATCCAATCAAAAATATCCTAGTTCAGGGTATGGCAAATGTAGTCAAGAGTACTCAGTTAAAATTTCAAGTCAATCGGATAATTAGAATTCGAGTTAGAATGGCAACAAATTGGAAAAATCTCATTTCGAGGAAAATGCGTTTAAGGATTTCACTATCCATTATATTACCTGCGAGCAGTTGCTTTTTCGAAGACTGTCATTCGGAAAGTATTATAGATACGGCCTTGAAATGTTTACAGGATATTCTTGAAAGTATAAACTCCCGAATAAGCCAAAGAAAAAAAATCAATTTTTTAAAAGTATCACACTGGTATAGCCCCTTAAGGATTTAGAGATTTCTTCCTAAATAATATGAGTGTTAAGCTCAGCCTTCAGAGATCTTAAATTGTAAATTTCAAAGGATAGCCACGAATATTGGGGTTTGGAGAATTTGGAAATGCCGATCGTGGATCCGGTTTCAAATTTTAGAAATCAAGATAGTAGGCACAATATGGCAAATTTTCGACAATTCATGATTTAAATTAGAAAGCTTAATATAATACCCAATAATTTACTGAACATTTACATGTGTAACGAAAAGTTTGGGAAGACGAAAATTTCTATAACGAATATGCAATCAACAAAAGGTTTGCAGCTTTAATGTTTTCAATAAAGCAACGATGTAATAGCGAAAAAATGAATACCTTTATTTATCTAATTAGCAATTAACAATGGAAGCTTATAGGTATAAAATAGATTATGAGCCCTGGTGATATATGGACCATGGTAGCAAAATACGTTTTGGATGATGGACCATATCCAAATATTTTAGTAACACTTCTAAAGTTCATAATCTTAATATTGAGCTTTTTAGAAGTATTTAACTAACAAGGGGAGTATCAAACTTGGGAATCACGGATTCCGTTAATTTTTATATATGTTCTACGGTAGCATCCCCTTAATAACAGGGTAAAATGGTAACACGCGCTTCTTCGTCGTTTTCGAGAAAAATCGGTTTAAAGTTTTTCACAGTAATTTAAATACGAATGACTTTATATTACAATCAGCAGAAGCGGCGTAGTGCAAAAGTAACGAACTTGGCTCCTGAGCGCGTGGGTACTGTGTTCGAGTCCGCTCCGGTCCACTTTTACTTTTTATATTTTTTTATTTTTTTTACAAAACAACCAAAAATATATAGTATTATAATTATTATATTATAAAATATTATACATATATAAATATTTATAATAACAACTTTAAAATTTTAATCATTCACTCCCCGTATCACATTCATTCTCACATACACATTCATCCGGATGATATTTATCAAAAAAGCATTGAAAACATAAAGTTTTGTCACACACTGCACATTTAATAAAACTTGTGCTACCACAATTACATTGATTTCTCAAAATAATTGTTGAGAAACACAGCTCATTAACATTTATGAAAATTTCTCTCTCATCAATTAATTTTGAGGCAAACCAAGCATATTGAATCATTGCTGTAAATTTAGACGAACTCAATTGATGTAAAATGAGAGAGTGAATTTTTATAATATCTTCTCTAGATGTTATTTCTCTGATCGCTTGTAACAATTCCGGAGCGTTTTGAATTTTTTTAACAAGTATTTTTACTTGTCGAAAGAAGTACACATCACATGGTTATGTATAATATTTTATAATATAATAATTATAATACTATATATTTTTGGTTGTTTTGTAAAAAAAATAAAAAAATATAAAAAGTAAAAGTGGACCGGAGCGGACTCGAACACAGTACCCACGCGCTCAGGAGCCAAGTTCGTTACTTTTGCACTACGCCGCTTCTGCTGATTGTAATGTAAAGTCATTCGTATTTAAATTACTGTGAAAAACTTTAAACCGATTTTTCTCGAAAACGACGAAGAAGCGCGTGTTACCATTTTACCCTGTTATTAAGGGGATGCTACCGTAGAACATATATAAAAATTAACGGAATCCGTGATTCCCAAGTTTGATACTCCCCTTGTAAGTAGTATTTATGATGCAACGGGTGAAACCGGGTTACGAATTTAGTAACCAATGAGATTTAAAACAAAATATAACTGTTATTTTCTGATTTTTGTCATAAAATTTACAACACTCCCTGCATTTTCTTGGTCTTGCTCTTCTGCGCCAGGACGATTGCCTCGTTAACAGTCCTAAGCAGAGGATAATTGGCGTTGATTCGTTTGGGGATCAGCAGCTGAACGCCTGGTTTACCTTCGAAATCCGGGAAGGTTTCCTCCTCCAGACCGCATTCGCCCAAGAAGTCGTCGGTGTCGACGGACCAAATCATAGCACCGGCCAGCTGCTTTCCAACCATGAACCTCATTTTGTTTGCTATGGAGCGAGTGCTGTCGTAGATTACGACCTTCGTCACACCCGCGGCTTCATCGCGGTACCTCGCAATGGCTTGGGCAGTCTCAGCATCCCAACTGGTGGTCCAGCCAGAAGTTTTGTTAGCCAACATCGTGCAGATTTCGTTGTAGCCCAGAAAACCATCCTCGTCCGTAAAAGGTCCTTTGAATCCAATCTCATCTGAGACATCACCGTAGTACCCATGACGGGGAGAATTGAACGTGCGGCCGTAAAAAGGAACTCCCACAACTAATTTTGATGGAGAAGCCCCCATTTTAATAAGGTAGTCGATGGTATATTCCTGAAATTCAAAGTTAATAAGAGTTACTACAGCATTTTCAAACTTTTATCACATAAAGCTAAACCTTTCCAAAAGTTTATTATATATTAAACAACATTTAATCCTTGTTTCTCATTATTTCTCAATTATTTTCAAAATGAATCTATCGGAAGTTATTGGAACCAAATACTTAGCTAAATGCCATTTTCTCGAATATACGCATCTGATAAAAACAGGTTTACCAGAGTAATATTCTCGAATTTCTACAAATAATTTATCCCAAAAGTTTGTAATACACTAAACTGAATTATGTATTCCTTTTTAGTACTAAATATTAAAATAAATTTTAATACACCCATAGGGTGTTTTTGAACTAAGAGTTTTCATTTCATCTAATTCTACGAAGTGTCCTGATCAAAGTTTGTGAGAACACTCGAAAATTGGTAACAGTTCAATCAACTTTGAAATGAAATCTAAATTTAAATATTTTTCTGACCAAAATACTCCATTTACTTAGTAGTGCGATTTTGTATAATTACAAATTGTTATAAATAGTGCAAAGGTGAAAACAATGTATGTATATTAAAGTTGCATTGGTAGGCTGCTTTTTTTAGGATATAAAGTTAGTTGTGAAAATTATAATATGGTTCTTAAAATTTAGTATTCAACAGCTCGTGATTAGAAACGTTCGGAGAATCAAGAGACCAAGAGAATAAAAATTCATTGGAATAACGAAAGAGTTTTCTACTAAAATACAGAGTTCATACCAGAGTAATAATGAAGACCCTATCTCTCATATTGTATATATAATGCAATTTTAGAGAGATCTTCACGCAAACGTTAAAATTAATTATAAACACCTTGCATAGATATTTCTAAACTGCTTCAGGTTTGTACACAAAGTGATATAATAAAGTAGCGTTTAAATATAATTTGTTATGGTTCTCAACAAAAAATATAAAGGTTTAGGTTCATCGGTTGATATCACAGTTTAAATATATATTAAAACTCTATAATTATATAGGCGATAATCAAGAAACTAACGACACTCAAAACTCCATCTCGGGAAAGCGGAGCATTTGGTCCAACTTTCCTATCCCAAGTTCCGCTGTAATCGTAGCACATGATGTGCATGAAGTCGAGAAGTTTGGACAATGCCTTCACATCGTAGGCCTCGTCGATCACATTCTTCGCAGCACCAATAGCCGAGGTTAAGAGGAGTCCATGTTTGTTGAACTCAGTGCGCAATTCCTTCACAAGGGCAACAAAATTTTCCCGATCATGGGGTGCTCCGCCCCTCTGGGTTGGATACTTCCAGTGCAAATCAAGGCCATCGAAATTGTATTTCCTTACAAACTCTGAAGCTTGCTTAACGAAGGTTTGTCTTCTAGAAGGGTCAGCTGCCAGAATTGAGTAATTCTTTGAGCCCTCGTTCCATCCCCCGATAGCGATTAACACCTTGAATTTAAAATTAAAACAATTTCAATACAAAGTTTCGAAGTGTTCATTTACTTTTAAATGGGGGTAAGTCTTCTTCAAATCAGTCAGTCTTGCGTAACCACCTATTCCATTGTTGTCCAAATCCTGCCACGGGTCTGAAAAGGATATAAACCCGCAATCAAATAATCAGTCAATTATCCAATCCATCACTGTTCAGAGTCCCTAAAAATTATTTCGCCTGGGGGAGTATTTGGCCTTTGACTTTTGTATTAAAATCCAGTCATTAAGAATTAAAAGGAAGAATAACTTATGATTTTTTTTATAAAACTTTTTGTAATCTCTGTTTATAATTCCAGCTTTAGAAATTACGAAGCTATATGATATATGATATGTATATTTTTCAAAAAAACATTTTTTAAGTTTTAACTATTCATAATTCATACATATAACAAATAATTAATAAATGAATCAATGTATTGTTCAATTTAGGATCTATGAACTTTAATCAAAGAACCTTAATACGATAAGAAGCGCCACTCGCTGCCGAACACATAAAATTTTCTTAGATGGGTGTCCCGACATTGGATGTGAAAGCTCTCAGCTGCGCTCTCTGAAACCCAAAGCTGTGCAGTGTGCTTGCGGGGGAGAATCCTGAGCGCATGCCTTTTGTCCTTATTTGTTTTATCTGTGGGCATGAGCAGACGAAACGAAAAATTAATGGCATGCTGTGTGTGAGGTGACGAGCCCTTCTTGTGCGGATTTTCGTATTTAAGGTTCTTGGGTTCGGGCAGGAGAGAAAAGGCAACTGACTGTGCGCGAAGGCAACCGAAAAGAAAAGGGGATTTTTGGGTGCTTTCGTCGAATTTATTAATTCTGCCCATAGATTTTGCGTTTTGTTTCATGCCTATTGAATTCATATAAAACAAGGCAATCTCGTGTTTAACAATAATTGGTCAAGTATGATTTTTTTTTATAATAAAAAAATCAGGCGTTGTGATTTAAATTTGAAAATGTTTTCGCTTGAGAAATTTATAAATTATAATTTTATGAATGCAAATTTCAAATCTTATCAATTTTTCATACGGATAGAAGAAACATACATATATAGAAAATAATTTGAAAATACTATTTTATTTCGACCAATTGCACATTATTCAAGTAATATATTTTTTCTGAAATTGAAATAATAAATCCAAAATTGTTAACTTTTGACTGCCATAAAAAAACTCCCGACGGGGTTAAGAATACAATTCAAATACATATGTCCATATACAAGGAAGAACATTTTCCACTCTCTGTATATGTCCTGACTGATTCATCAATGCAGAGCCGAAACCGCTGAAGTTAATTACTAATGTAATCAATTTTATAATTTGTATAGTAGGTATGGTGAACATCCACCAAGAAAGGATTTTATGATATTCTTCTTTTAAGAGAATAAAATAGGGGATGTAAGTTAGTATGAAAATCTTTCATTTTTAAAGATAAATTCATAAACATATGTATGAACCCCATTTCTAATCTAAATCTACCTAAAATTTGAACCGCCTCCAAAATAGATCTGTATTAAATAATTTTACTTAAAAATCCACCGCTACTATTTTCAACATCGAATTGAATTAGATAACAATTTTGGATTTATTATTTCAATTTCAGAAAAAATATATTACTTGAATAATGTGCAATTGGTCGAAATAAAATAGTATTTTCAAATTATTTTCTATATATGTATGTTTCTTCTATCCGTATGAAAAATTGATAAGATTTGAAATTTGCATTCATAAAATTATAATTTATAAATTTCTCAAGCGAAAACATTTTCAAATTTAAATCACAACGCCTGATTTTTTTATTATAAAAAAAAAATCATACTTGACCAATTATTGTTAAACACGAGATTGCCTTGTTTTATATGAATTCAATAGGCATGAAACAAAACGCAAAATCTATGGGCAGAATTAATAAATTCGACGAAAGCACCCAAAAATCCCCTTTTCTTTTCGGTTGCCTTCGCGCACAGTCAGTTGCCTTTTCTCTCCTGCCCGAACCCAAGAACCTTAAATACGAAAATCCGCACAAGAAGGGCTCGTCACCTCACACACAGCATGCCATTAATTTTTCGTTTCGTCTGCTCATGCCCACAGATAAAACAAATAAGGACAAAAGGCATGCGCTCAGGATTCTCCCTCGCAAGCACACTGCACAGCTTTGTCGGGACGCCCATCTAAGAAAATTTTATGTGTTCGGCAGCGAGTGGCGCTTCTTGTTATATTAAGGTTCTTTGCTTTAATTTTTAAGATAAAAAATTAAAAATTTCTTACTTCCCTACTTCCTATACAATTCAAACATATAGAGAGTTTCTGTGACATTCTAGGTAGTCTTTTGTTACAACTCATAGCCGATCGTTTCCAGCCACTTCTAAAGGCTGTGTGTCACCATTTCACTAATTAGTAATTTATGCTAAATAACTCATTTAGTAAGTCATGATTTATAGTGCTGCCTGTCTAGGATTTTACAAGGGGACTATATACTTACTTAGGGATATGATATGATTCGAGGACACGTTGTAGCCGGCGAACGAGTAAACTGCATGGGTGCATAAATTCGGGTCGAAATCCGCAATCGAATAGGAGCCCTTGCCCGGCCGGTACACGGCCCATGTGGCGATGTAGCACACAACGACTTTGTTGTGTGTCGGACCTGCAAAAGATATTAATTAATAATATTCTTCTTCATATTAAATTGATTTGTTTTGAAAAAAAAAAACGTAAATTCGACAAAAATAATAGCCCAAAAACCAAATTAAAATCAGCTATTACAATACAATAGTTTAACGATTATCAACAGATGGTTACGGAAATTTGTGCCGCACCTTTTAGATAATGTTGGTATATCCGTAAAATTTGAAGGTTAGACAAGAGTAGCAACAATAATTTTTATATACATATGTATATCTCTATTTCACCTACATAGATCCCCAGTTGATTAGTGTCCGGAACATTTTTATGAAAAAAAATAAAAATTGAGGATATATTACAAAAACCGGTTGGTTACAATTTAATTTTTTGTTATTGACTTGTGTTTATTGTAGGTTTGCGTAAATTTTTGGGGGGTGCTCTGAGGGAAAAGAGAAAATTTCAGAAAGCGAGGAAGAAAAGAGGAAAAGCAGTAAGAATATCCCTGAAAACTGTCGAATTGTGCATTTTTGGTTTGCTTTGACTCGTTTCGGGGTGCTAGAATACAAGAATAACGATGTAATTTTGACATTTTACTAAATTAAGGTATATGAGTACAAAAATTCAGCTTTAGTTCAGAAAGTAGCAAAACCCATGTATGATATTATATTTCAAACAGAATTAGGAATATAAACAATTCCAAAACACGTTATCATAGCGACGAAACTTGAATTGAAATGTTCGTACTAACATGCCCTAATACTAATAATAATGATAAATTCAATTATTGAATATTACACAAAATATTTAACTTCATTATTTGCAAATTTTACTAAAAATAAAGTTTGAAATTGTATTCTCTACATCTTTAGTTTAGACTTTTTTCTTACATACCAAACCGACCTATTTTATGAAAACGTGTTTTTTGTGTTCAAGATGGCGGCTGATTTTAAACGGAGCGTCATTTATACGTATCTCCATTAACTGTACTAATTACTAATATTACTATAAAGAGAAAGTGTGAGTTTATTTGTTTATGTAATGTATGTATGTATTAATCTGAACCGAATTGAAAATGCACATGTTATGTTTCGCGCTAAATTCGAAATTCACTATTCTAAAACAAAATTGTAAGTCCTACCATTGAAAACGTCTCCAACGTTGGTGATTCTATTATAATAAAAAACGTGGTATAGCTGAAATGTTGTCTTCTGTGGACTTTGATCTGTGAAAAAGGAGAAATTGATTACAAATATAATTTATATATGTTTTATTATATTAAATAATTTCAGTAGTAACGAAGCACAGATAAAAAAATTTGTTTGCGTTGATATGTAGATCAAACAGACCAAATTAAACATAATAGTATGTACATAAAAGAAAATTAAAAGAAAAGGTCTCAATTAAAAGATTATTTAATCGAAAGAACAAAATCCATAATATGTATAACCAAGAAAAAAATTATACCAACACACACCTTTAGGTAAATTTTTGTCTTATCATACATTTTATTCGATTTTTTCAAATAATCCAACAATTTAAATTAGGTACTTTTGCACAAAGTAGGTAAGTATAAAAAATAAGCGTTTAATCAAGTTAATATCTGAATTTATTTTCTCATACTTAAGATAAAGGTGTTTCTCTACTAATTGGAAAATCGATATACACATTTGAGGTATTAGAGTTATTATTACTGAGTTCTATATACTCATAAAATAATTTTATCGAACTTCTTAAAACTACCGTCCCTAACTCATAACTTTTAAATAAATACCTGGTGGTCCATTACATAACACGTCTTTATCCAAGGCTATCTCTGTAATTCTTGGAATTGGATTTTTCAATGGAAAAGTGATCTTGTACAAAAGTGGCTTGCTCTGCGAAACAGATTGAACTGCTTTCCGATGTTCTTCAAGAAGATCCAAACGTCCCTTATAGTCCTACAATTTTCCAAACGAATGAATGAAACTTACTTTTGAATTGACTCAAACTCTTACCGATGGCAGTTTTGTTGGTATGGAAAGTTTTACAATTATGTTAACCCTTTGGTTCATTTTGATGTTGTTCAATTCGATTAAACCAAGCCAATCAGCGCCATCGAACTTGTACTGGAATATGTGCGGACATGGATTGTCAGGAGGGTTGTTTGATGCCACACCAGCGGTCACTAACAACGAAAAAATGCATTTCGCGAACTGTAAGTGCTTCCCTTTCATCATATGTGTGGTTTTAATGCAACACTTTGTTATATTGAAGCAAAATAATATGAATTTATTATTACACATTCACTCGCTAAATAAGTAAGCTTCTTTACATGATCATTAAATAAGTATAATGAATTAATTTATTAAAGAAAATATTTACTTTTGGAGCCCAGCATGTTCCACCGGCCAAAAACTAAGAAGCTGTAGAATCTTACTAGAAGCCTGTTCTTTTTATATTGCGTCTTCTGATCGTTTCTCTTTAACCGCCTCTATCGATTACTAATACAATGAGAGTTTCCAGGTTTTATCATGAAAATATAAATCGAGTGGCTAACCGACAAGAGAACTAACATGGTTCCTGAGAAAAAACTTACTATTACGAAGTCATCTTTATCCATTCGCTGTTTATCATTTTATTGGCTCGTATTCTAAAAAACTGAGCAAAGCACGGTCTTACTAAACTAAGTTATATACAAAAATTCAGCTTTAGATAGTTCAGAAAGTAGCAAAACCCATGTCTGATATTATATTTCAAACAGAATTAGGAATATAAACAATTCCAAAACACGTTATCATAGCGACGAAACTTGAATTGAAATGTTCGTACTAACAAGCCCCTAATACTAATAATAATAATAAATTCAATTATTGAATATTACACAAAATATTTGACTTCATTATTTGCAAATTTTACTAAAAATAAAGTTTGAAATTGCATACTCTACAACTTTAGTTTGAACATTTTTCTCACATAGCAAACCGAGCTATTTTATGAAAACATGTTTTTTGTGTTCAAGATGGCGGCTGACTTTAAAAGCAGCGTCATTTGTATTTACCTCAGATCAAAGAGTAAAGGATAGGATATTAGAAAATTTAGGTGAAGCAATTCCCGTGTTTTGTTAGTAACTTATGTTTTGTGTGTGTGTGCACAGTGCCGCCGCAATAATTAGAAAGAAGAAAAAAGGGGCACTAAGCCAACATGAATCACGGCCCCACTGTGCGGTTTTTATACATGCCGTCACTACGGTAGCCCCCCACTATCACGCCGCGGCAAAGGCAATTTTGACAAGAGGCTCCGGCGCTTTCTCGTTCACTCTCATGTGAAAAACGAATTCCCCTTCGAGCTCTGAAGAGGGGAAATTGCTTCACTCACGTACACGGATTTTACACGCAATGTCCTATCCTGTACTCTTTGATCTGAGGTATTTACATTGCCTGTACTAATTACTAATCCATATTAATATAAAGAGAAAGTGTGAGTTTATTTGTTTATGTAAGAGGTCTCTTCAGAACTATTTGAACCGAATTGCTTTCCACTTTCCGATTTGGCTAGAGTATAAAAAAATGCACATGTTATGTTTCGCGCTAAATTCGAAATTCACCATTTTAAAAACAAATTGCAAGTCCTACCATTGAAAGCGTCTCCAACGTCGGTGATTCTATTATAATAAAAAACGTGATATAGCTGAAATGTTGTCGTCTGTGGACTTTGGTCTGTGAAAAAGGAGAAATTGGTTAAAAATATAATTTACATATGTTTTATTATATTGAAGAATTTCAGTAACAAAGCACAGATAAAAAAATTTGTTTACGTTGATATGTAGATCAAACAAACCAAATTAAAAATAATAGTAGATATGTATGTATATAAAAGAAAATTAAAAGAAAAGGTCTCGATTAAAATATTATATAATAAATAATATATATATATTATATAATAAAGAAAATTAAAAGAAAAGGTTTCGATTAAAATATTATTTCATCGAAAGAACAAAATCCATAATATGTATAACCAAGTAAAAAATTATACCAACACACACCTTTAAGTAAATTCTTGTTTTATCATACCTACATTTTATTCGATTTTTTAAAATAATCCAACAGTAGTTCTGAATTTTTGAGAACTGTAAAAAAAACCTGGGGCACTCCAGTTATTTGATTTCTCATCAAACAGTAAACAGTGGCAACTGTCAGTTACCTACAAAAATAATTTTGAAATGTCATTTTCTTACTCCTGCTCCTGACTAGGTAGTCCAGTCAATTGGGGATTTAACCGTGCATTTTGGGTAGGATGCTATTTTATTTTTTTATTATGTGGGAGGGTCCAACAGGAGCTTAAGTTGGAGTTTTCGGGGTCGGCGGTCCACCCATTTGGCCGCCATCTTCGAAATAAGGGTGAACATGTTTTTTTAATATATCTCGAAAACTACCACTCCCACAAAAATGTTGTGCAGAGATCTTTCGTAGACAATTATATTATCTACAACTTTTCCTAATAACTTTTTTTTGTAACTTCTACAATCAAAAAGTTATGAGCAAAAATTAATGAAATTTTTGGAGGTACCTTACTGTTCTCGTTAATAACTTTTTTTGGATTACTTTTTTAAGAAAATTACTCATGAGCTATTTTATAGAGCATTTTGCAACAAATAATTTGACCTAATAATTTTTTATATTTTGATTATTTTTGAGGGTTTTCTGGCACTTCGAAGGGAGGAACCTCAAAGACAAGTAAAGTATCTGAATAGAAAAAATTCACTGTTGCTTCATTTCCATCGACATACCATTTATATAATTATATTCCATGTATTTTCATTAACTTAAAGATATATTTTCTATTAATAATACCATCTTGTTTTAAGTTAATAAATATTTTATTAGGTTAATTTTGGTCTTTTAGAAGGCCCAGGTTGTGGGTCGATGTAACCTTCTTGGAAAGTCTCATTAGCTGAAACATCAGCTTCTTCGCGAGGCATTTTGTTTACGTACAATGATAACATTGAAAGGCAGTCTTCTTCAATTCCTTCTTCATTTAGGAGCTGAGTAACTTCAACTATGTTTTCGCATGTTTCTCCACTGCAATGTTGGCAAATAGACGAACACTTCAAACCAGCTCTTCGAATTGACTTCTGGTGTAGAGTTATTCCTACAAGAGAATGTCGACCGTAATCTACTCAATCCGATCGGTGAACGATTTTTTATTGCAGTTTATGGTGGCGATAGTGGGGAACAATCCATAAATAATCTACGTTACAAAAAATTTTCCAAAGCTGTAATTAAAACAAAATTTAATTTATCTTCTCTTCCACCTACACAAGATGCAGCTCGCGTATGCACACCTTCAGAGCTTAGCTTACCATCAAATACAAACTTGGTTAGGGCGGTATAAAGATCCTGAGTTGTGGGGTTGGAAAAAAATATCTTAAATGTTCATGCCAATACAGTGTACTCAGGCGCCTGCACCACAAGAGCTGCTAAAATTAATGTTTTGCAGATGCAAAACTAAGTGCGGTACAGCTTGTGGATGTTGAAAAGCTGGTTTGAAGTGTTCGTCTAATTGCCAACATTGCAGTGGAGAAACATGCGAAAACATAGTTGAAATTACTCAGCTCCTAAATGAAGAAGACTGCCTTTCAATGTTACCATTGTACGTAAACAAAATGCCTCGCGAAGAAGCTGATGTTTCAGCTAATGAGACTTTCCAAGAAGGTTACATCGACCCACAACCTGGGCCTTCTAAAAGACCAAAATTAACCTAATAAAATATTTATTAACTTAAAACAAGATGGTATTATTAATAGAAAATATATCTTTAAGTTAATGAAAATACATGGAATATAATTATATAAATAGTATGTCGATGGAAATGAAGCAACAGTGAATTTTTTCTATTCAGATACTTTACTTGTCTTTGAGGTTCCTCCCTTCGAAGTGCCAAAAAACCCTCAAAAATAATCAAAATATAAAAAATTATTAGGTCAAATTATTTGTTGCAAAATGCTCTATAAAATAGCTCATGAGTAATTTTCTTAAAAAAGTAATCCAAAAAAAGTTATTAACGAGAACAGTAAGGTACCTCCAAAAATTTCATTAATTTTTGCTCATAACTTTTTGATTGTAGAAGTTACAAAAAAAAGTTATTAGGAAAAGTTGTAGATAATATAATTGTCTACGAAAGATCTTTGCACAACATTTTTGTGGGAGTGGTAGTTTTCGAGATATATTAAAAAAACATGTTCACCCTTATTTCGAAGATGGCGGCCAAATGGGTGGAACGCCGACCCCGAAAACTCGAACTTAAGCTCCTGTTGGACCCCCCCACATAATAAAAAAATAAAATAGCATCCTACCCAAAATGCACGGTTGACCTTTTTTTACGCCGGATTTACTGGACTAAGGAGTAAGTTCGGTACTTGTTGGAATAAATTACATAGAACTCTGCTCATGAAACACAGAACTCCAAATTCCGAGTAGTTCCTAACTCTCATCGCACGCGTTAGAGTACTCCAATCAGTTCGGAACTGGTCATCGAACAAACCTAACTTAAATTAAGTAGGTACTTTTGCACAAAGTAGGTATAAAAAATAAGCATTTAATCAAGTTAATATCTGAATTTATTTTCTCACACTTAATATAAGGAGTTTTTCTCCTCTAATTGGAAAATCGATATACCAGGCAAATTTGAAGTATTAGAGTTATTATAACTGAGTTCTACATATGTATATACTCATAAAATAATTTTATCGAACTTCTTAAAACTAACGTCCCTAACTCATAACTTTTAAATAAATACCTGGTGGTCCATTACATAACACGTCTTTATCCAAGACTATCTCTGTAATTCTTGGAATTGGATTTTTCAATGGAAAAGTGATCTTGTACAAAAGTGGCTTGCTCTGCGAAACAGATTGAACTGCTTTCTGATGTTCTTCAAGAAGATCCAAACGTCCCTTATAGTCCTACAATTTTCCAAACGAATGAATGAAACTTACTTTTGAATTGACTCAAACTCTCACCGATGGCAGTTTTGTTGGTATGGAAAGTTTTACAATTATGTTAACCGTTTGGTTCACTTTGATGTTGTTCAATTCGATTAAACCAAGCCAATCAGCGCCATCGAACTTATACTGGAATATTTTTGGGCATGGATTGTCAGGAGGGTCGCTTGATGCCACACCAGCTATCCCGATCACTAATAACGCAAAAATGCATTTCGCGAACTGTAAGTGTTTCCCTTGCATCATATGTGATGTGGTTTTATTGCAACACTTTGTTATATTGAAGCAAAATAATATGGATTTATTATTACACATTCACTCGCTAAATAAGTAAGCTTCTTTACATGATCATTAAATAAGTATAATGAATTAATTTATTAAAGAAAATGTTTACTTTTGAGGCTCAGCGTGTTCCACCGGCCAAAAACTAAGAAGCTGTAGAATCTTACTAGAAGCCTGTTCTTTTTATATTGCGTCTGATCGTTTCTCTTTAACCGCCTCTATCGATTACTAATACAACGAGAATTTCCAGATTTTATAATGAAAATATAAATCGAGTGGGCTAACCGGCAAGAGAACTACATGATTCCTGAGAAAAAACTATTAAGAAGTCATCTTTATCCATTCGCTGTTTATCACTTTATTGCCTCGTATTCTAAAAAACTGAGCAAAGCACGGTCTTTTTTGATATATAAAAAAAATAGATGAGTGATATCGTATCTCAATTTGAAAGTCTTTCTTGAGAGTAAAATTCGTTTTTGCTCACTAAAATTGATCGGTGGTATTCTGTTATGTTACTTAAATAATTTATAATTTGTTATTGAGAGTTTTTTTCCCGAATTATTGACCAATAAAATAAGCAAAAAAGGAGAAATGTGTTCAATCTAAATTCCGAAATTATTGATCGTTTATTTCTCTTTAATGATTTTTATAAGACATTTTATTATAAATATATAGTTTCAATTTGTTTAACTTACGATTTTTGAAGATCAGGAACGAAATTACAAAGCCATATGTATGTATGTATTGTAACGATGCAACGGAATCGTAGTGACAGTTCAAGATTCTGTCATATGAAAAACGGACATGCGGATGGGACTGTGAATTTCTGCAGCGATAATTTGAGTTGTGAAAAATTAAAAGGACGTACTTTTGTTTTGTTGGAGTTAAAATAGTCAATCAATCTTTTCGAACTCATATTCGCCCGTGAGCAAACACGTAACAGTACATATACCTATCGAAAACTAATATCTAAAACAGGGACTGAAAACAACCATTATTTATCATTTATCAAATAAAAAAATCATCAAAAAAATAATTATCTTATCTTGTAATAACTAAACAACAATCTTATTGCTATCAAATGAATGAATTTCTGGCGTAACTTTAAGAAATATGTAAACCAATAAAAAAATGGTTAACCGCTATCATTGATTTCACTGGTCAACAACAACAAATTGTTTGTTTTTTTCTGCCACTGGAAGCATAATAGGTGTTTTTGATAGGAATTTTTCAGTAGATTACGAATCTGAAAATAAAAGTTTTCCAGCACGTCAGGTTGTTGAGTAATAACAGTAATAAAAGTGAAAAAGCCATTTTTGAAAATTTATTAAATAATAATGGAATGACGTAGGAGCTCGAAACATATCTCCAAAGACAACTAAAATGTTTAACTGCACTTATAAAATATCAGTTATTTGAAAGGTCTATCAAGATTTGTTCAGAAGATACATTTTTGCATGGACGTCCTCCTTCTATGTTCGCAGTTCATTTATTTCATAGGGCATAATAAAGGTTCATGAAAAACTCATTCTGTAATCAAATTTTAAGAAAGTTAATAAATAACTAATTTTATATAGATAGTTAAGTATCTAATCTTTTATTAGAGGTTTATTTCACAATCATGCGTTAGCCCGTTATTTTTGGAGAAATTTTCAAATGTGTCTAATATAACTTTTTTCAACTTTCAACCCCATATTTCTCGAAAATGTGAGCTATTGGAACATTAATAAATTCGTAATTTACGGAAAAAGTCTTATAGAAATTATATATCATTTGTTCTGTGGCAAAATGTTATGGACCAGCCAACCAACCAACTCAATATGGGATGCTCGAACATCAGAATCAAATAAATACCATTGTTTTAACTGCGATGCCAATAATTCTGCTTCACTTTTTGGTACATTTAAGTCTCTCACTTTAATAAATCCGCCGCACATATATAGCAAAACGAGTCAGCGTCTCTTTTACGACCTCTCGAGGCCGGTACAGGTACAGGTTGATACAGGTAAGAAATATGTAAAAAAACGTTATGAATCTGTAATACGCAAATACATACTGTTCCAAATATTAGGGACTCAAGAAACACTACCCCCCACCATCTTATGTCTCTTTCGATAGCGGCAGCGCGCAAACCGACATTAATTGGGCGCGAAAATCAAAAATGGTGAAATCGCTATAACTTTTTTAAAAGCACATATTTACGATGTCCAATCGCACTTTTCATATATGCTTATACAGGGTGACCGGAAATTGCTGGCATTCCTCTCGGGAGAAGAAACTATGACTAATTTGGAGTGATTTAACCTATTTCACTTGGGGGTCAGAAATGCGCCATTTTCGAGAAAATTTACTTATTGTACACTGCTTCACTCCTACATTTTCAAATAAAAATATATCTAAGGATACTGAGATGTAATTACAATGCTTTTTACGGCAAGTTTCATTCATATATTTTTATGATAATGAAAGTCCTGTGAAGAATTTTTATTTTTTTTTTTATTTATTGTAACACAACATAAAATCTAACAGTAAATTCCGTGAATTTTAGCTTTAGGAAGATTGGTCAATTAGTTAGCTATGAGATCATGCAAAAATTCAAACCAAAACGTGAGATATTCGGATTTTTGTAAAAAGAAATACGAAGTAGATTTATTCGAAAATGGCGCATTTCCGACCCCCAAGTGTAGGTTAAATCACTCCAAGTTGGTCATAGTTTCTTCTTCCGAGAGGAATGCCAGCAATTTCCGGTCACCCTGTATAAATCAGAATATATTAAGTAAAACGTGGTAAAACCCATGCGCAAGAAGTTTTATTTTTTTGTTGACCGGTATTATAAAAGGAAATAGACGTGCGTACCCCCTTAAATTAATTTAAGTGAAAAGTAATAAATATAATCCACCAAAAACATTCTGTAAAAAACTAGCCAAGTCTCGATGGAGCTGCTTGTTTATGTCTAAAAAGTAATGAAATCTAGACAAAGTCGTGCCAAGTCTAAGGTTCCTTACTGCGATTTCTTTATTATTATAGTTAATGTTGTGTGACTTGGCCGTTGAACATTCTTTAGACTTGTACACACTAACGTATAAAGAATGTTATTATTGCAATAATTTGTATTAATTTAACTGTGCAGCTAACATAATTTCGCTTTTACCAAATAATTTTTCAGGCTAATTCAAAACTAAAACTTCCCCACCCACTTCCACCGAAATTTTCAATTTCAGTTACTAGAGGGCTACGTTCGCTAATTTGCTGACAACTTTTTGATAACGAAAACGGAAGTCCGGCTGCTGAGGAAATAATGGGGAAATATCTTGGAAGTGTTTGCGTCTCCGATAAATATTATTTTGAAAATTGCTGATAAATCTGTTGAATTAACAGAGATATAAGTTTTTGGAGGACTGTGAGCATTTAATTGTGGTTATTAAGCTTAATTTAACTTTAATTTGAACTTATTTCAAAATGTCCCCCTATCTAGGAGGAAATTGAGTAGATTTCAAGAGGGCGAAATCAGATGATTTCCCAAAACACTCACACACACACGAGCGCCCGCAACACCGCAACTGTCAACAAACGAATCGGCCCCGCAACGAAGTGAAATTCCAATACGTGTAGAGAGCCCGATTAGACCCAAGTTATTGCAAAATACCTGGCCGGAGCCCTACTCTAGTGGGCCTTTTATAATGCAGTTTTGATTGTTCAACCGCAACAAAGTCGAGCGCAAGCAATGAAAGTGAATTGAACGCGACGGCCGATAAAAAAATGTCGTCCTGAGCGCAGAGCGCCCCCGTAAAAGAACGATTGTGGAGAGTGCAACGTAGAAAGAAGTTGGGTGGACATTCGCGATTTAATTTTAAAAAGATCGCCTCCAAAGGGCAGACGAGTTCCTGATTAGGTGCAGCTGGGAGAAACCTTTTCGCAGTTGGGGGAAGCCAACAAGATGGACGAGGACTCAAACGGAGAGAGCTCGAACAGCTCCGCAAAGCGATCGAAGCTCGAGAACCAGGGCGCCGAAGGCGAGGAGGCCGAGGCCGACGAGAGGTAATCAAATTATTTCGATCAAAATATTTAGGTCCGCTGTCAGGCTGACTGAAACGGTAGCGGAGTCTGTCAAGGTTATGTCATCAAAAAAATTAAATACGCAGTACTAACGGTGCCATACGCCGCGTTTATTTTTCATATTTTAGAAAAGACATCCCCAGTGCAAACGATGTCGAAATGAGTAGCAAGCCTGGAGCCCCAGAACCTGTGCCAAACAGCAACGACGACGACAGCAAGAAGGATGCGGTGTCCGCTGCTGTGGAGGACAGTGGCTACGTCGAGAACGATAAAAAAGATGAGCAGGCGCCAGAGGAGGCAGAGGACAAGGGAACCGATCGCAATGAGCCTGGAACCAGCAATCGCATACGCAAGCCAAATAGGAGGAATAATCGAGCGGGGAACAAGCGCAGGAACTACAGGACTCGCGAAATTTCGTCTTCCGAGGATTCAGACGACAACGAAGATCAAGCGGCCGACAGCGCGTCCAAGTCCAATTCGAGCTCCAGTTCTGAGGTTTGTACCTTTCCGGTTAAAAGTTATTTTGAATGATTTAAAAATAAACCAGTTCATGCGCATTGGGGCGATCAATTAGCCTGTGGCTTTGCGGGTTACCGCAGAGTTCAAAACGACACGGCTTTGCTTAATTTGGATAAATTTCTTCTAAGAATACCCAATGAGTTTGAAGCATAATACGCAGCATAAGTTCTTTTAATTGTAATTGTAATTTCAACGGGGTAGAATAATTTAAAAAAATACTTAGATTTTAACAAATAACGTCATCATCATGAAAATCGGGGGAAATATAAATTGGTAAGGAAAAAAGCCATTCCATGAAAAAATTTTTTTTGTTCAACTGTGGCATATGGTTTCTGTTCTGGTAATTTCAGGAATAAGAGTATAATTTATCATTTAAATTTTTAAAAAAACAATAATAATAGGTATAATTTTCTACGTAAAAAGCCGATATATTTTGCCAAATTATTCTTGTAGATTTTATTTAAAAAATAAAATTCATCCAAGGAAAACTAAGAATGTCTGTTAGACAAGCTTACAAATAAGAATAATCCTCACTAAAGTCATTTTATATAGCGTTTAGTTGAACCTACTATCGGCCATTATAATATTTATTTCTTCTTCCTCCCTGCAGTCTGAGGTTGTGTTTGAATCAGAGGATAATAACGAGAATAGCTTTTCGAGCATATATAGTCTAGATTACCCCGCCTTCGATGCAATGGATTCAGATGACTCGAACTCATCGAATAAAACAAACGATAACACAATTCCGGATATTCTTCAAATCACACATAAGCCCGACTACAAATGGAATCAGTATAGGGAACTTATGTTTCGCGAACAAGGACTCTCCGGGAAGGAGAGATCATCAATTACCGGAGCAAGTCCGATCGCATTCCAAAATCGATTTTATGGTGCACGGCATGTGATTGAGAAGATGAGATTACTGCACCATCTCGAAAAGCATCAAGGCTGCGTGAACAGTCTGCACTTTAATAAAGCTGGAAATTTACTAGTCTCTGGATCGGATGACCTAAAGATCATTCTTTGGGACTGGTCCGCTAACAAGATCGCTTACGCGTTCAACAGTGGACATAATTCGAACGTGTTTCAAACGAAATTTGTGGAGTTAGCAGGCGGTATAAATATAGTGTCGAGCGGGAGAGATGGACAAGTTCGACATGCAATTGTACCCCCAAGTGGATCAAGAAAAGTTATTTCGCGGGTGTTGCTGAAGCATGTTGGTGCCGTGCATAAATTAGCCCCCTGTGTTAACAACCCCTATGAGATTTTAACTGCTGGAGAAGATGGTCATGTCGTACGCTGCGATCTTAGAGAAAAACCAATTGAGCGCGTTGTTACGGTTAAAGTAAAAAAACGTAAAGTGCCCTTATATAGTATAGCACACCATCCCTTGGACCCAGAATTCTGTGTTTGTGGTCGCGACCAATTCGTGCGCGTATACGACAAAAGGAACACGAAGGTACCCGTATACATGATGTGCCCGCAGCATTTAGAAGATGTAAAATCCAAGCTTATATCCTTTGTGTTATGTACTAATTTTATTTAATGCAGAAAAAGGCATTGGTTAGCCACATAACATGTGCAGTCTACAACAGCACTGGAAGTGAAATTTTGGCATCTTATAGCGACGAAGACATATATCTTTTTAATAACAAATGTTATTTAACGGGGCATTTTAGCCATCGATACAAAGGACATAAGTAAGTTGTTGTTTCTTTTTTAAATTGGTCTAAACCACTAAACTTTACAAATCCTTTAGTAACAACAAAACCATTAAAGGAGTTAACTTTTTCGGACTGAACTCAGAGTACGTTGTGAGCGGCAGTGACTGTGGCAATTTCTTTTTCTGGGACAAGAACACAGAGTCAATTATTAATTGGATCAAAGGCGATACCACTGGTGTTGTAAGTTTCATTTAATACATAGTCATGCGCAGATAGCTTTTATTATAATTTGAAGGTCAATTGCCTCGAACCCCATCCTTCTTTCCCTGTGCTAGCCAGCTCAGGCCTTGATCATGATGTCAAAATCTGGGTGCCTTTCAAAGAAGATGTAAGTTAGTTAATTCATAAAATAAAAATAAGTAACCAAATGACCTTTATTTCAGTATCCTCCTCCGATGGAGGGCCTAGCCAAATGCGTTAGACACAACATGAAACGATCTGTGATGACCGACAATGATTTATTCGATGATCGCACATTTTTCTTCTTCGTGCGTCAATGCTTGAGGAATCGTCGAACAGCAACGACTGATGAAAGTTTTCCTAACGTACAAGATTTAGTTTCCTCAAGCAGTGAAGATGACGAAAACGGCTGTGGATCTGGCGACGAAAACTTGCAGTTCCGCACTATGCCGTGCACCCATCAGTAATGGCACGCTGCTCAAGCAGACCAGTACTCCCAGCTGTACTCTTTGGTAGGCGTAAGTCGAGATTAATCTCAGCTCAGTTTTATGTTTAGAAGAAACAAGGACAAAACTGTGATTGCTGACGAGATTTTGTTCTTGCTTTATAAAGATTCATTCGGTTCTTTTTGTTCTTCCGTTTAAAGGTTAACATGCCCTGCCCTCTACCCCATATCGGACCTAGGTTTGATCAATCGTCCTTCCTTTAAAAATCCTGTTACTTTTGTTATCATAGGTAATATGCACTGTTTTTGGATTTAAATATTTAAATAAACATATATATTAAAATAAACAATATGATCTCGTTTTTTGAAGTTGGATTTTAGTCCCTCCCACCTTTTAAGCAACTTTAAGATTTCTTTTTTGTAGAAAAAAATAAATTAGCGCAGACAGTATGCACCATCTTATAATTAGTTTTTCGTATCTACCAAATAAGTGGCATTGTAAATTATTACATATTGCAATCCGTTCTCATTTTTTGAATTTTGCTACAAAGATAATTGTTTATAAATTTGGTTTATCAATTAAACTACATTTTCGTTTCTAGAAGCATTGAAACTTTTAAAGTTAAATTTATTAAATTGAAATTCGAAAATATACAAAATTAATAAATTATGAAAGAACATTCTAAATTAGTTGCTCGTCTGGCAAATTATAGCAGTACTTCGTTTGACCCAATGTGATGCAGGTTTCTGCGTTTCAAGAAGGAGAGGCAGAACATAATTCGTTGAATGTCCTGTTGTTGATAAAATTCCTTTCCTCTCGGCTGTTTTATACATTGGGCATTTGTACCGAGTACCTTCTTTTAGATTCTTAATAAGGATAGGCTACAAAGTTCTTAATCAGACTTATATTCAATAGGAAAATTTAATAACTATTACCTTAAGATGCACACATGGCATGACATTAATAAGGATTTTTGGAAACTGTTCCACCAAATGTCCAGCTGCTATGTCCCATCTAGCACCCTCCAGAAACGTTCCATTTATATAAACACCATCAGCCGGTGGTTCGTCTTTACTGTTTATAGTTTACATAATCTTAAGCTTAGAGATTTAATTCAAAATTACCTTTCAACTTTGAGAATGCTGAAGTCATATGTGAGCGTATCAATAGGGATTTGATATTTTCTTGCATAGTTCTGCATAGCTCCAGTCAGAAATGCCTGCGTGAAGTAAAATCCTGATATCCAAAAAGTAGAAGGCTTTCCTACATCATACCTAAAGAATGAATCGTACAAACTTTGAAAAACAATTACATAAGGCATCTTTATCACCATCGTTGAAGCCATTGCAGACGTTCCAGAAGATCGGCTATATAACTGCTGAGTGGTTTCAAACTGGGATATGATTTCGACATCCAACGACCAGGAATCCTTTTGAAATTAATTGCGAGAATCACATCTTCTAACTCTGGCGTCATAACAATGACTCCGGTTACAGCATTTTGCAACTCGACACATGTAACTCGAATTTCTCTAAGAAGCTTCAGGAATCTCTCCATCTCCTGCACGAGAACGGTGTTCATAGATTCATTATAATCGACAGGATATTTCTCTTTAGCCGCTTCAATATCAAAATCTTTCGGCAAACTTTTCTGTATTTCAGCAACAGTTGCCAGTAAAATCTTTTCAGAATCAGCTCCGGATATGCTGGATGTTTTACCCAAGGTAAGGATCATTGAGTCAAGGAGCAGATTGGAAGTCTGCAGATCCCTACTTATGCCTGCATTCGAGTGCAGACCATAGACTTCCGGTGGAGGCATAGTGGGAATGCTCTCCTCAATATATCGCACCATTTCTCTATGTTCAGATTTCCTTGGAAGAATGTAAATGTCGTCTTCAGCAAATTTGTATTTCGGATTGGTTACAACTTCATTGTTGACGAAATCCGCAAGAATTGTGCAAATTGCTCTACGATCCCAAGCATCTGTAACGCGGCCTCCATAGTTACATTCACCAGTTAAATATAGCAAGGCTGGATAAGGAATTTCCTCGTATTGATTTAACAACATCTGTAGATAAGTACACTCGTTATATCAAATTAATGGTATAATATTTCAAGATGTTTACCAAAAGTTGCTGAACTGAAATTTGGAAATCAGATTCATTAAACCCATAAGAAATATTCCATCCCATAGGTCCGTATTTGCGTCTTTCTTGGACAATCGCATGAAAGAAGCATATTCCAAAAAGGAGACGTGTAAAGGCTCTGTCCTTCGAAGGACAACCTTAAAAAGTTTAAAAAATTAAACTGGACAACTTCTATGCATAAATTAAGAAGAAAAAAACAGACCCTATATAAAGAGTGGTTTTTTGGTGGCATTGAATGAATATTTGTTTGAAACCATTAAAGTTAGCAAAAATTTTAAGTTTACCTTGATAAAATTTATCATCATTAACCGGCTCAGAATTATACGATCTCAATAGATTTTGCTGTAAGCCCGTAGGTGGTTCATTCGTCATTTTTACCCCATTTTGTAACAACGAAATAGGAAATTTCTCGCTCGGGTAGCTTGTTAGCCAAAGGCGAAATGCGGCTGAAATCTCAAAATTATAAAAGCGAAAAAAGAAAATATCGTAGCGTTCTTACGTGCTGTGTTGAAAGCGTCCATGTTCTCCCAAATATGCTCTAACGAGGGCATCCACGAGGCCGCTAGATGGCAGTTCTGAAGACACACCCACCAGCCCATGTCTTGGGCCTCATCAATCATTTTCTTTGCAATTGGGCCTTGTCCCTGTCCCAATGATATGCTCTGGAAGGCTTCATCGCAACCCATTTTTTCAGCAAAAAGTAGCAACGAACCCATTGGATCAGCGCCAGGTGATAAAATAAATATCAGCGGCGACAAGCAGTTGGAGTCCTCAAAGGACTTTGCGATGTCGAAAGGAGGTGGTGAAATGAACTGCTGACCCATTTCTATGCTTATAAAATTAGATATAGCCAAGAAGACCTTATCTGGTCGAAACGCTTTCAAAATTATAATTTTTTCGAAACGGGTCGTCTTCTCCTCCCAAGGAGCCGGGAGTTTCTGCAGGTGGGGTTCAGTTTGATCGTAATAATTCTGCCACTGCCACATGTTCGATTTAAAAGAACTTACGAAACCGACCAAAGAAGGTATTTGCTCTAGACGAGAAACATCCTCCCAAACTTTTTCTGTAAGCCACTCAACATCAGGTTTTTCTGAATATTTTTCTTCCAGCCCACCAGTCAGTATAAACATGAACTGATTATGATCAATTTGATTAGTGGCTAGCATAATCTTTGTAGTCAAAATAAACGAATACAGGAGCTTGTCTTTTTCAAAAATAGAGCGACAAACATTATTGTACAGATTCTGCGTTATCGCATCAACCAAAAATTTCAATCTTCTTTCCAATTCTTTTGATTTGTTTGCGTTTTCTATGGAAAACATATATAAATTAATATACCAATTCAAAGAAAATTGGTACATTGGATCAATGTTGGGTAAGTCGGTTATAGAATAATACAAAACGGAGGAGTGCATTGCGACAGGCTTATACTTGTTGCGAAAGGTTTCAATTTTCATCTCAGTTTCTAGGGAGGCTTCTTGCTTGGCAATTATACTTTTAGAAAGTTCTTTCGAATCATCTAAAATTTGGATTGCTGTTTCATTTTCCAGAATATCACCTTCGCAAGTAGACAGCGTGTAAAGAATTTTATCCTCAGCATCTTTTAGTGCAGCTTTATTTTGAGCTGCTTCGGTGATGAGACCTTGTCGTAATTCCTCTAGATCTGGTCGTTCCTTAGCCACCACAATGCTCAGCAATTGATCTTCTAAGCCTTTCTGTGTCAGTGCGAAATTTATAACAGTCACTTTATTAAAGGTTTCAGGCAAAAAGTGAGGATTTCTCATGCTACATGTAAGATAAAGACGGAATTTTCCAGATAGTTGAATTATGTTGTCTCCAAGACTAATGAATTCTAAACCGCCTTGGAAAAACGTTTGCTTGTTTAGAATTGGATCCAAGGGCACTTCAAGTTCTTCTTGAATATTTTCTATTAGTATTGGATTTCCTATTTCCATCGCACGTTCAATAATTTTCATATAGTTCCCTTGCGAAAATTTAACGACCTGAAGCCGGTTGGATTTTTCCATGTTCTTAATCCATTTATTAGCCTGTCCCTGAGGATCAATAAAAAGACTGTATCTGCTAGAGTTATCCATTATTATAGAATTCTCCGAAGAGAACGCATCTCGAGGCAAACCAGATAAATTCCAGGTCTGAATTTTGATTTCCGAACCCAGTGCATTTAATAAACTATACCTTTCAGAGCGCGGTATTTTGAGACTCGTACACTTCTGTACCCAGTCGTCAATGCACTTGTTTCTAAAAGGCGCCGTGAGAGTGGCTAAGTATGCAATAATTGAGCATGAAATTAGAATATCACCAGGAAGGTGATCGTATTGATCTTGTAGCTTTTCAGAAGCAGCCGTCCACCGACTTTTTTCGCCACCTAATCCACCTATAAGGGCCTCAGCTCGACGCAATTTGTTCATACAAAAATCCGCTTCGTCCTGCGTTCTTTGCATTTCAGCATTGGCTTTTTCAAGCTCCTCATTTAAATATGCCACTTTCCTCTCTAATGCATCCGCCATTTCTCGTTTCTCAGTCAAAATTTTCATGGTATCGGAATATTCTTTTTCGGCAGCCTAGAAATATTAATATTAAACAGGTATTTAGATTCCTTCTCAAAAGTATGTCTACAATAGAAAAAGTCAGTTTCCAAATAATAACGAATTATCTTAAAAAAGTGCTGTAGAATTTTAACTTAAGCATCTCCTGTTCCATAACATACCACATTCTAAAATTAGGTTTGAATGATATAAAGAAAATTGAATTGAATTGAAAAAATCCACACCGATTTTCTATCAGGATGTGCAAAAGGTGAATTACGGAGATAAATTATATAAAAACACGTAGAACTAAAAACCTTTTTATAAAATCGATTAATAAAAACATCATATTTACCGCTAATCTAGCTTTCTTAGGCGCTACAATTTTTGCAACATTGTCATAAAGATCCATTGCTATGATCCATTTGCACAAACCCTCGGCAGCGCTAGATGCTTTTGCAACAATTTTCGGTTGGAAATCCTTGTGCGGTATAAACTCTTTTCGGATTCTCTTCATAATCTCCGGATTAATATTGTCTTTATCAAAATCCTTTAAATTCTGCAAGAAGTACATGTCTCCCAGAATTCTCTTGCTCGGACCCCAGTAATCGTTGACCATTTTTCCTGTCGCTGGATCAGTAACACGGTCGGGCGGAACACCTTTTATCACGCAAACAGCAGCCATAACCAGTTTTATTACCGATGGGGGATTTTTCATAGATTTCACCAAAGTGATATCAGCTGGCTTGAGAGTGTTCAACGCTTGGATAGCTTCTTCCAGGACGGGAATAGCCTGAGCTAAATCCTTCTCGCACTCGTCTTTGAGAACTTGAGCTCCTTTCGCTTGGCGATTAGCAATAACTTCGTCCTTTTTTACCTGTTCTGCGGCTGCACTAGCTGCAATCGTTTCTGTATTTATTTCAATCAACATTCGCTTCGAATTCTCTGCCATTTGAACTAGTTTTGGCTGAAGAGCATTTAATTCCTTTTGCATTATAGAAATAGCTGCAGCCGCCTGCTGTAAAGTCTCTAGACCTCTAATGTACCGCATCTTTGCCGCCATGGTCTCTTTCTGCTTTTTGTTAGCCAGCTTCTGGAAAGATCGAATCAGCTCCAAAAAGGACGCTGATGTTATATAAATGATCCTCCCAGTCTGATGAAAAAAGTCATCGGCTGTATGGCTAGCTGTTATATGAAAATATTGGCAGGCAATAACCGCGGCTTCTTTAACTTCTGGGGTCACATTAACCTCGGTCATATATTGAGAAGCGACCATTTGTAAAGCCTCCTCTGGCCACAATTGATACCAATCGATAGTACAACAGTTCACCAACGAGGGATACAATCGAATTCGAGTTCTTAAAGCAGATCCAATTGGACTTAGGCAAAGTATTATGTGGAGTCGTTGCTTACAACGATTTACGAAAAATGAAAACACTTGGAGTGGTGATACATCGATATTGCGATTACCACCCTGAGCTGCTAATCTCACCATTTCAATTATTTCTTGTCTTTCATCGATCGCGTATATGTTTGGAACTTCACCTTGATTTAAAAGACTGTCTATGTCTTGAAGAAACAATTCCATCTTAATTTGATTTTCAGTCATTAGAAAAATAGTATCTTTGCCACTACCTCCAGCTTCTTTAAGGATTGTTTTTAAATCGTCATGCCAGTCATTTACTCCATAAGTCTTCGTTATCTCAGGCTGAAAAAGTTTTTCTTGGCTAATAGTTGCCGCTAGTTTTACTAAGCTTTGCCGACCTGAACCTCCAATGCCCACCAATAACGAACTACCGCCCTGGATCGACACGATCCTACAGAGTTTATTTAAATGCTGAAGAGCATATGTAAAAAGTACAATGTCCATCTTCGAACGGCGTGTGCTATTATATTCGTCCAAATTTATATATGCAACTTTACTGAAAATAGCCAAAGAAGCTATTTCTTCGTAACGTTTATCGTCATGTTCTGAGTCCTCATCTAAATAATTGCCAAAAATCAGTTTGTTGACACCAGCTAAATCCAACACTCCATTTCTGTTTAAATAATTTTCTAAAAGCGACTCGGGTTTCTCTTTAAAATTTTCTTTAATACACTCATTCAACTTTTGAAACATCCAGTTTTGATCAGTTTCGTCCACGAGACGATCATAAAAGATACGCATTGCTTCGTGGTACCAGAGCCGCGCAAAGACTTTTTTATTGTCCGCAGATTCCTTTCTTAACAATGCACATCCAGTACAAACTCTTGAGATATCTCTCAAATTAAATATGTAATGTGATTTAGTCGGTGTGGGCCTAAGTCCGGTAGAAACTTCTTTATAAATTCGCAATGTTGCAGCAATTATTTGCGTGACTGCAACCAACACGTCTATTGCATGTCCAACTTTTTTGAAACCATTCATTAACACTGCTGTGAAAATGCGGCTCATTGTCTCCTCTGCAAAATTATTAATAGAAAAGATGTTGAAGTGTGCTAAAAATCGTGCATAAACATTTTGTCGGCTGCCCCCGGGTAAACCACAGGCACATAGAATTAAAATATCTTTCACGGATATCTTCGATGTATCCTTGAGGTCGTACCAATGATGATAGTCAAAATACTGCCTCAGAAGCTCCAGTGGTGGTTGAGCTCCGTAAATCTCCTTTGCTGGCATGTTCATGTCATCGATAAAAATCACACAGGTTTTTCCCTTGGGTGCTCCATATTTTCCTCGTTTTATTTTAGTAAGCTATGAAAAACATATAGCAAAAATAAAGATAACACATGCAGAAATATACATATGATATTTTCACCTTCGAAATAAGCAGATCTTGTGTTTGGTTTGCGCTGATCGTCACTGTGAAAGCAACAAATGCTGGTGTGTATTCTTCAGAGAGATTGTTCATCAGCATATTTTGGACATAAAAACTCTTGCCAGTTCCCGTAGGGCCGACTAAGAGCATCTTCTTTTTATTCTGTTAACCAATATGTTAGCTTTAAAATGGCTTTATCAAAAGTCTTACCTTAATATGCATGTCGAGGATATGCAAATAACGTCCTGTATCAATAGTCGGCACCTGCACCCCTATAGGTGTTTCTTCAACTTCCTGTTTTTTCACTAAATCCGGCCAATACTTCCAGGCTCCTTTTTGTTTAAAAATATACACGTAATCTACCAAAAGTCCTTCTGTTGGAATCGAAATATCAATCTTTCCAATCACATCCGGCATAGGATATTCTTCATTTTCATTATTCCAAAGCTGGGAATAAAATGTTTCAATTGTTGATTAACCAACCCTATAAACTCATTTATTAACTTCAATTTAATACTACTTCAATGTAATAAACACATCTATTTGTTTAAAAAATATAAAATACCAGATTAGTATTGATATTAGAAAGCAACTATCTTAATTCCCAATTCCTGCAATACCATAAGGCATAAGTTTGGTCCACTAATTTGCTATTTTAATATCTAAGTCTAACTCAAGCTTGAACTAAACCCGGCTCAATCCAAACTAAGTTTAACTCAGTTACAGAATAAAGTTTAGTTGGCTTGCCCCAACTCGGCCTTATTGTTATTTAAAATAACTCACCTTTTTCTGAAACGCATCAAATTTTTCCCTCGAATCAGCATCCAAAATTCCTCCAATACCCCAAATTATAGAATACATCATAGCACTCTGGAACCAGGGGTAAAGATATTTTTGATAATCTTCAGGGTTATTTTCAATTGCTTCAGCCAAGCATATTGTGAACAAATCAAATGTTGTTCGTAGTACACTAAATTCACCAGGATTGAGTAACTGACGGCAATTTCTTCGAATGAAATTTTGACTCTATTCAGAAAAACATTAACAAAACAGTAGAATTTTCAAAAGATCTTTAAATTACCACCGGTAAAACCCAATGTAACAAAGCCATCACATATTCACCTCCTTCTTCTGCCCATTGCCTATCACACGAATTAATCCAAGATGTAGCAAAAGCGAGCCATCCTAGAGAAGCTGGCTCCATATAAATCATTCCACATCTTGAGACTGTGGCTGGAGAAGCCTGAGCCAGATCCATAACTTCGAAGATCATGCTCATTTCATTAGACATTGTAATAACTTCTCCAGATGTTAAGCAGAGCTTCTTGTTATCATCCAGCACAGTGTTCATATTTTCTATCCATACAGCGTCGACTGGACCATCGAAGATTACCTTCAATTAAAAATAGTCTACTTTATGATACCATGAACACATCCCCAAATACTCACCCATTTGCGATCAGGAGAAAGATCGCTGGCGAAGTTGCGAAAGATTGATGCAACTATACCGTCGGTCCATTCGTATGTTACGAGATCGAATGCTCCATACAGTTGCCCCATTGTAATAGACTTTGGATTTACAATTCCCATTTGAACGTCTTGATAGTAAGGACTGGCCCCTGTTGGTTTCAAAATGGACAGTACTCTAGCCAGTATCTTGAGAGTCGAAGATTTACCGGCCATCGGATCACCTACCATCATAAAGCCATGCCTAACTATCATCATTTCATAAGTTTGAATAACTTTTATTAGAAAACTTTCTGTAGGTTGAAGATTCACTTCTTTTACAGCTTCTTTGAATGCATTGTTCATCAAAGCATAGTCAGCTTCTGGCAATTTTATTCCCGGAAATAGATCAGAAATGATTCCTTCAAATAGAGGAATATCAAAAGACAAAAATTTGGGCAAATTAACATCAAGTAAAGATCGCAACAGTAGTATGTCTTCATTTTCATCCGGAAATGCCTTCTTAATGTTTCCACAAGCAGATAAAACAGTTTTAACAGCTCTCATGCCATAGTCATAGTGATTTTGAGAAGACAACTGCTCCGAGCACAGGCGATAAGTAGTTACAATTTTAACAGAAAGTTTCCTAGCGTCGACAAATCCATATGAATAAAGCGATATTTCTCCAATCATCGCATAATCAGGCACCATCATCGCAACTGACCGAAACAAAACCTTAAGATTATCAGGAAGCTCTGATCGACCAGCATACCCAGGATTCATAGTGATACATACGTAGCAAGCTGGATTTAGAACTAATTCAGTTCCTTCGAAAATAAATTTCTTCAGCGCTGCTCGGACAGCTTGTACAATAGATAAGATTTGTTGTGCAACTACCGAGAGTACTTCTAATTCAATTCTGTTGAACTCATCGAAACATGCCCAGGCACCACATGATGCCAAGCCCTTAAAGAATTTCCCCATTGCTTTGTAGTCTAATCCATCGGAGCAATTAAAGACTTTGCATTGAACAGCTAGGGCCTTAGCCAAATCCTTAGTAGTTTCAGTTTTCCCTGTACCGGCAGGTCCTTCAGGAGCCCCATTCAAATGTAACTGGTAAGCGCAGATTAGCGTTCGATAGCATCTATCAGTTAAAGGCGTTATTACGAGTCGATCTGAATTTCCTAAATATTCGTAGGCGTAAGGAACTGTTGCACTTATAATCCTTACTAAACACTCGTTTTCTTCCCAATAGTATCTTAATTGTGCCAGCCAATCGAAGTCCGTCTCAAAAGAAACTTTTTTCCTAATAAGATCCTCGACAACGTCCTTAGCATGAACATCTATCACAATAAGAGATTTTATAGTGATGCGGTTCAAATTTGAAATATCCTTAGATCGAATCAATGCCACAATATCGTTGAGATCACTGTTGAGCTCTTGAAATAAGCTCTTAATCGAACTTTGATTTGTGCCTCCCTGCAAACTAGCGTGCACATGAGCAGCCCAATAAATTTGAGAAACAGCCAAAATGATCATTTGAGACCATGGATCAAGCACCCAACTTGATCGCTTCTTCGTAGCATAAGCATCGTAGCTCGCTGCAGCTTCATTTTTAACTGCAGCTAGCATTTGTTCTTCAACTTCAACAAGCCATTTTTCAACGCTCCCGCCTGCAGCTTTGGTGGAAACAATTTCAACAAATTTAATATTTTCTTTGTCACTACTCAGCATAGAAAGGACATTTTTCTCACTATCGAACTCTAAACGATAGATGCCTTCAAAGCACTTGCTAAGATGGGGCTGAACGCGTAGAGGATCTTTTGTTTCTGAAAGGATTTCCAACATCTCATCGTTCGAAAGAAAGAAGAATCTCGGAAAGTACAACCGCTTCTTCTCCAAATAGGAATTAACGCCATTCGATATATCCTCGAGCATTTCGACGGCCTTCTCCAGAGATTCCAACAATCCCGCCGCAGGAGCAGTCTCCATTACTAAAGGTTGACGAAGCACCATGCCTATGTTTCTTTTATAAATCTGATCGACTTGCGTAAACAATCGGCCCTCTTCAGGCATTTGTGCGACAATATCTTTAGACGAGAAAATCGGTAAAAGATAAAGAAAGTTCGACTGTACCTTGCCCCACATCTCCAATGTTTTATTAACCCTCGTCAATTTCGCGTACCAGGAAAGTACTTCTTCCTCGCATGGCTTCATAAATGCAGAGCCGCGCATTGAAAGAGTTTTCAAAATATGGTCATCAAGCAATGCTTGAATATCGTCTAAATTATTTAACATTTGCACTCCTGTCTCCTTGTATGGGCCCGTGGGGAACTCGATGGCATCCCACTCCTTAATCATGGCCTTAAGATTCAGCCATAGTTGAAGCTCCTTGTTTGCACTTACGCTAATTATTTCAAACATGTCCATCTTATCGTCCAACTTGAAGTTGATTATTTTTCGAAGTGTTGTACCTGCGTCAGGAGTTATATCGAAGCCGGCTACTTCGGACATCTCCAACCAATGGCGCTGACGCAACGCGGGGTTACACATAATGTTGACTATAAAAACTCCTATCCGGAAGTCTTTTATCCACTGAAGCATTTTGTTGCAAAGCCGCAACGGCACAGGATGTTTTTCTGGATCGGGATCTTCAGTTTGTCCCTGTAAAAAATAATAGGTAAATAATAATTAAGAATTACTATACAGTTTTCCACCACGACCCTTTAGACATGAAGCCTCTCTTTCTGTAAAAAATTGATTAAAACATTGGCTATTATACGAATTAATTATTAAATTTTACACTTCAGTTTTAATCCTTTAAATAATTTCACGATAGGAGGGACAATTGAATTGAAAATTATAAAACCTCTACAAGTTATGTGATCAAAATAATTATATAGGTGTTCTTAGGGTAGTTGATCCGAAATCCAGAGTCCGAAGCTGAGAATTTAAAATAACGGCCTCTCTTTTCTAAACTTGATTTAAATCTTAAGAATTTATATTTGGAGGTTTTTAAGTCCGCTGATTGGAAATTCAGTGTGCAATTGTGAAAAATTAAAATTATGTACCTAAGTAAAATAATAATGATAAATGTTTATAGATAAAGAAAAATATCCATTTAATCGATTTCTGTTGGATATTCTCTTAACCTAATTGCAAATAAATTCCATAAGTGTTCCGATTTTCCCATTTGGATACGGAACTCTAAAAAGAAAATATGTAAACCGACTTACCCTAAATTTACAAACTGGATCGCCAATTAAATCTTGTTTTATTCTATTTCTATAATACTTCTGTGTTCTCAAAAATTCTTTATAATAATCGTCAGTTGTTTCCTCAACAAATTTCGGCTGCAGGTACTCAAAAGGCCCATCCATCCAAACATAAAAGTGTCGCATCCATTTTGTGCACAATCTAATTAAGAAATAAACTTATATTAATTATGTATTTGTTTTGTTAGTTTATTATATAGTATACCTTATTAGCTCAGCAAAGGGATAAACAAAATCTTTAAGGGCAGCCAAAATAGGATACTGAGTTTGTGGTATTTTAAAAAGTTTTTCCTCTTTATTAATCCACACAATGTAATCATCAAAAGTTTTCAATTCATCAATAAAATTCTGTAAGAGGATGTTGTAGTCTGCAAACTTGTTTGTATCGCACATATCATTCAGAACGGACAAATTGGGAATCATTTCAGCGATATCATCGTTCAACTTTTTCGTAACGTCTTGGAGGTGCTCTTCGAAAATGAATTTATACTGCTCATGCTGCGACGCATTCTGTTCGAAAACAGCGTAAATATCTTGCAGCCAATTGATCATCCTAATTTGTAATTTAACGTGTTCGGGACTCAGCTCTACCAATGACATCAATTCGCTGCCAATTTGTAAACAACGCTGAATTCTATCTTTAATCTCAAAAATGTCCTTTGTTTTCACGGATATCATCCAATCGGAGCCTTCTAATAATTCTTCAGTCGACCGGGGAATTTCCAATGCTTTGTCTCTGATTCTTTCAAAAATTCTACATATTTCCAGTTCCTCTTTCATATGCTCAATTACTATTTGTTTTGTGATTTTTGCTATTAGATCGTCTGTCTTTTGTCTCAGTTTAGATATAGCTGAAGTCTTATTAACAATTGTAAACTCAAAATACTCGCGAGCCACTTCACTACGAAGCAAGCCTATGTACTCATTGTAAACAGCAATCCTTTTGAAATATTCCTCAAATTCTCGAGGCTCAGACAAAAAATTTTCCAAATCATTTATAGTTTCTGCACTGTAGACTTCATAGTACTTTTCTTGAAACTCTTCCATAAATCTCTTAGCGGGAGTGTAAGTTAACTCAAAAGCAGTTTTTAGCCGTTCGATATACTCGGCCATGTAGACTTTACTTAAACCAATTTTAAGAAATTCCTCTTCGGTTTGATTAAATGCTAACAGGCTGACTTGTGGTTCTAATGCCTCTAGGTCCTTGTCGCAAAACCGGGCGATTTCTTCTGCCAGTTGGCAGAAACACTCTTCGATTGCCTCAATGGAGGGATCAAAGTCCAAATCTGCATCACACCTCGCGTACATTCGGATCCGTGGAATCAATTGCGGATTTTTTACAACACTTATCAAATGGTCAAGAGTGCGAATTTTCACAATATTCAACTGGCGATTAATTAATTCTTTGGCGCACCTTAAAGCCTTGGGCCACATACTTGGTTCAAGAGTACGTTTTTTAAAATGTTTTCTCATTACAAAAACAATCTTTGGGTACCAAGTCCACTTGATGAAGTGAGAATTATTTTGAAAGTCACTAATTGCAGTTTTTAGAAAGTTTGACAAATTCTGAACTCCCATATCGTCCTTAGACGAATCATTGTACTTGCTGAAATTATTTAAGATCTCTGGAAAATCCGTAAAGGAATAATGTAGGATGGCTCTAATAAACGGCAAAGTTATAAGAAGGTTCTTTTTTATCTTTCTCCGATTCTTCAGAAATATGTGGTAATTTTCTGTTCGAGCCGGGTACTTGTACCAATAATTCATTTTGCATGGTCGAACGTATTCATCGTCTTCGTCATCACTCACTGGGTCACGCAAAATTTTTCTTAAGCTAAAACTCTTCATCATTTTATCGAACTCAACATTTACCTCGTCCATGTACGATTTCACTATTTCTGGGTACATGTCTTTGAGTCTTTTTGGGGCGAAGCTTCTTATCTTGTCGTCAGTTTGGTAGAGCATTTTCGGCACTGGTATCTTCCGAACATATTCGCGTAATTTTTTTACGCAATACTCCTTTCTTACTGGTAAAACAGGGCTTAAATTAGGCTCCCTTCTTCTAGCCAACTTTATTTTCTCCTCATCAGCCTTCCTTTGCAGCCAAGAATAGTGCTTTCGTTGTTTTACTTCAACTATCCGAAAGACCAAAAGTGGATTTTTCATATACTCCTCATCGTCGTATTGCGTGAGGTCGGAAGGCGGCTTGTTTAGAGAATTTAATCCGTGTTTATTATTAGACATTTTTATGTATCGAAATAAATTATTTTTAAATTAATGAAAGTTTGCGTCACTTCAACCGGCAACAATTGCCGGAAATGAAGCTTAGTAAACAATCAATGTCGCTCACTAGGAAACTCTGAAAATATTTTGGGTAGAAAAAGTTTAATCGATAAAAATGCTAAGTGATGCAATTTAAAGAAAATCATTGACTTCAGAAAATAATTTTACATAAGTTTGCAATAACTAAATATCGTTTTATTTAAAGGTCTTCATTTAAGATGTCTTTAAAGAGGGAACTAAAATAAATCAAATAAGACACCACAACTCGCTATAAATTACTATATTTAGCTAAGCGTACAAATCTTATAATCACACTTAAAATAATAGTTTAAATTAACGATTAATTCCGACGATTTGCTTTAAATCTTATGCATTTAAAACGACAGGCCGTTTAACATTGCAATATTTTTAAAAACATTTATATGTATATGGAGTAGGTTTTTCTTTAAATAATTTTAATTATTAATTAATTTTTGTCTTATATTAAGATATGATTGTATTTTCTATCGTACTGCTTTCATTTTTATATCTTCCCAATTTAGAAATTTGTAATTATAATATTATGCCGAGCGATTAAAAAACGACAATTATCTCGGAATTTATAGAATGATATTAGGAAAATATTAGTAAATTTTATTAAAGCAGCTTTGCATAGTTATTCTCAAAGAGTTTTATTAAAAAACTACAATATTTTATAACTTTATACGAGGAATACAATATTTCATTCACAATTTCGGAAAAAAGCATTGTTTCGAAACAAAATTTTAAAAAATGATTTCGGTCTCTGATCCTTGTAGCTTTACTAACTTATTGTTGAAAATAACTTTGTTATTTCTAAAAGAATTGAATATACTTTTTGATGGACATATTTTTGATACTGTACCTATACTAAACATCTTTGTAGGATTATTGTGTACGCATTATAAAATAGTAAAAAGCAAAAAAGATATATGTAGGTGCTATTTTATGGTACGACATGACAGATTATAATTCGCAAAGAATATTTCGTCTTCATTTTTCATGTTTGTGAAGAACTTGGACTATGGACCTCTAAGTCCATTACAATGATTTGAACTATTTATTTGGTCCTTATCCATTTATCTGGGGACAGATAGCTTCAGGTCTGTACTTCGGTTAGAGGCAAAGCAAAGCAAATATGTCGAAGCACATACCTCGGTCGCAATTGAAATAAGCCGCCCATCCAATAAGTTGAACTTTGTGATACAAAGTGTTTAGAGCTCATCATTTATTCTTATCAAGCGGTTTGAGTGCGATAAGCTTAATCAAACTATATGCCGCAGACACTGCCGTATCAGGCTCAATCTGTAAGCTAATTAGTATCATTTCACGGACTTGCAAAAATATCGTCACTAATTATAGTATCTCTAGTGTCTAGTCGGTACGTAATTCGTTTGCAGTAGGAAATTTTAACAATTTTTTCTCACCGCAAGTATTTCGCGATTTTTCCAGAAGATAGTGCTCTCGTCTGCAGGAGGGTTTTGGTGAAATAAATCTGGTAAGAGTGGAGTGTTTTCGAAAAAGTCAGTGCCTTTTTGAGAGCTGTCAAGAGTGTTTTATTAACGTGTGAATAGTGATTTTCTGTTGCTGCACGATGAGCACGATTCTCCGTGCTGCGGTGCAACTAGAATAATTAGATAATACCTTGGCTAACGCTTATTATCGTACAAACTGCTGCTAATTGAAATAATCGTTAAGGATACGGAAACATTACGAGCAAAATGAAAAGCGGTGTCGACAAGAAGCTGCTGCCCATGAAGGCGCACTATTTTCTCTTCAATGCAGGTTTGTGATTGTGCCCCCAAAAATAATTGGCGGGAATTGCAACGGCGACAATTTACACTTTGGGTCTGTTTTTCAGGAACTGCGCCAGTTGTGCCTTTCATGCCCACCTTGGCCCGCCAGCTCGGATTTTCTTCGGTCATCGTGGGGACCATCTACACAATTTTACCCATCGTGGGTATGCTCGCGAAACCCCTTTTTGGCGCTATTGCTGACAGGTAAATAAAAGTAATTCACGTTCTTGTTACCCAACAGGCCGGCCGCATTTCGTATGAATGAACTTTACACTTGAGTTGTTGTTGAACTGCACATGCAATACCCTTGAGCATTAACAGTCGGTCTACAAAGAATAATCACAAAATTCAAATTCTAATAGAAAATAAATGTGTTTAATTGGTCTGCAGTTTACAGAGTTAATATTTAATTCTCGAAACTTCTACTATCTAAATCCAACAATTAGGAAAATTTCAAAAACCTCGATGATAAGATAAAACTAATTACATATTTAAATCCAAGATAAAAAAAAAAAATGTTCCTCTTGCTAATAGCTAATAAATATCATAATAATTAAAATTATAGCCGGAAGAAAGAATAATCATAACCCTCGTTTTGAAATTGGATAAATATTTATTTAACTGAAACAAAGTGATTTTCTTGTAAAGATTGCTGATACTTAAAAGAAACGTATGTAGAGAATGATTAAAAACGGTCACACTTCCAAAATAATAACGTCAACAATCACTTGAGAAATTAAATCATAAATCATTAGTTAAAATTACTATAGTTCAAACAAATCGATTTTCTTGATGCTCATATACGCAATTAATATAAGTAAAACTAATTTGTGATTAGGTCCACACCTATGTAAGAGTCCCTTTATCATATTTTATATCATCGACTCTTAAAAAACCAATGTTTGATAACTTTTTAGTTATTCTAAATTTATTAAATTCGACAGTAGATTTGAAGTGACTCATATGTACATATGTCTCGCTTTCAAACTAATTCATAAACTATTGGCATCAATTCATGCACGTAAAAATAAATATGATAATAATACAACAATAATACAAATTGTGGATTGGATTAGATTGATCGACTTGTGGCTTAAAATATAAAGTACAACACAATATTGTTCGGTTATTTCAAACCACAGAAGTTGTCTCGCTTATGTATTTTCCTTTTCTAAATCGGTTAATTTGGGAAACAAATATTTAAAAGTAGTAAATTCAAGATAAGCGTCCTCAAAAACTCTTTTCGAATTTAAAATTTCTGTCGCTCATATGGGGAACATATACAAACTTTTTAATTTGCAGACTAATCAAAAATTTAATAGAATACTTTAGCCAAATTGAAAAATGTTCACTTTTTGTTGTTGGACTTAAACTAAAGGTTGTTGGATCTAACTGATCTGTTTTTCTCTACATCGGCAGGTTTCAAAGACACAAAATCTTGTTTTTGGTGTTCCAAATAATGACTGCCTTTGCATTTTTCGCAATTGGATTCATACCCCCCATAACTAGAGCCCCGCAAAGCACAAGTGTCGAGTTTCATTGTGACAACGGAGTGTCGGTTATTCAGTTTTGTCCAGAAGATGCTAAATGCATTCACCACAACTTGGCAAAACACTACGGCGATCAGAGCGTCCAATGCCAGCTTGACTGCCACGCCGAGCCCTGGATGTGGGAGGTGGTATGCAAAAATTGGGGCACTTTCGATTGCGACCCCAAACAAGTGGGCTCCAACAGCAGCCTTACCTTTCCAGTATTTTTAAAAATGAATGAATTGGACGTCAAAGATTGCCTCTTTTTCATTGTTCACGGAGAGCACCGCACGGGCAAAAACTCGTCCATTTACTGTCCAAGTGAGCAAAATAATTCCTACTTCAAAACTGTCTGTGATATTACCTGCAAAGATGAGAACCTTACTAAAACGCTTACGGCTGACACAAATATAGAAAATGGGAATGTTATCTTCATCTACCAGTTTTGGATGTTTTTCATTTTCCTAGTCATTAGTTGGTGCGGAATGGCGGTGGTAGTCAGCGTTGGAGATGCAATATGCTTCGAAATGCTTGGCGAACGACACTATTTGTATGGAAACCAAAGGCTATGGGGGGCTGTGGGATGGGGAATATTTTCTATTATTTCTGGTATTCTAGTTGATAAAATGTCTGGAGGCTCTGCGGTCAAAGACTACACTATCGCATTCTATTTAGCGTTATTCATTATTCTTTTGGATATGGGCGTATCATTAAAACTAAAGGTACACTATTTAAATTTTGCGAGAGAATTTCCTATTATATTAAAATTAATTTAACGTTATAGCATACGCAAACCAAATTATCGACAAACATTATCAAGGACGTTGGAACAATCTTCCTTTCGCCCAGAGTCCTAATATTCTTTATTTGGTGCATATCGGTTGGCCTGTGTACTGCCTTAATTTGGAATTTCCTCTTCTGGCACCTAGAGGAGCTTAGGCGCATGGAAAAAGTCTGTGACAATCAGGATTTTATGAAAACGTTGCAAGGACTTGCTATGGGCATTCAATGTTTCGGCGGAGAACTACCCTTCTTCTTCTTGTCCGGATGGATACTTAAGAAAATTGGCCACATAAATGCAATGAGCTTGGTGCTCTTAGGCTTCGGAGTAAGATTTATTCTATATTCACTTCTGCGGAACCCTTGGTGGGTTCTACCAATCGAACTCATGAACGGCATTACTTTTGGCATATTTTATTCGACAATGGCATCATACGCCAGCATTGTTGCTCCTCCAGGAACAGAGGCTACGTTACAGGTAAAAGATTTCAAATTTAATGACTTATGTTAAAATTATAATCATTTCATTCAGGGATTAGTAGGAGCTATATTCGAAGGGGTAGGAGTATCTCTCGGCAGTCTCATTGGTGGAATTTTGTTCAAATCCATTGGAGGATCTCAAACATTCCTGTTGTTCGGAGTTTTCGCCATAGGTGCCTTTTTAATTCATGTACTGGTGCAGTGGCTTATGCAAAAATATGGAGGAAGACACGGTAAGAATATTACCAGTACTAAGTCTGGGGATGGTGATATTTCGGAAAAAAATAAACAAATCGAAAGTCATGCCTTACATGAGGCGGAAGAGGACAAATTCACCGATATTGACCTAAATGCAAGATGAATGTGTTGTAAATATATATTTCCATTTTTTTATTGCTTGGTGTATTAAAATTATTCATGGTCATACGTCTGATGCTTTTCTGTAGGTTTCAATCATATTCTGATACTTTGCTGAAGCTCATTCCATCCATTCATTTCTTTGGGATATTATTTGCGGCAATTCTTGGGCTCATATTTTCTTTTTCTGATTATAAATGCACTATTCAAAATCTTATGAAGTTGGCATCTTTACATAAAACTAACCTTGGAAACTAAGTATGTTTTGCATTAAATGTGAAAGTTTCAATTGTCTGAAAAAGTTTACTATATTTTTTTTATGCATAGTAATTGAATGTTGAAATATCGGGGTACAAGTTCGTATTTTTGCATGAGGCATTAAATGAACAAAATTGGCAAAGCTGATAACACATATATTATATGTAAAGATATCGTACACTTTGTTCTGCGAAACTTGCCAGAAAAATATATTTCAAAAAATGCCTTAGATATAGTAGTGATGAGTGATGATGATATAAAAGAGATAATAAGCAATTTTCAGATGGTGTTCAGCAAAAAAAAAGCGACAGTTATTTTATAACATTTTTTCAAAAACAAGGGCAATATTAGAAGTTCTAAAAATTAAATTCCCGGTTTTACGTTTCAGTAATATTTAATTTCCAATGCTTATGACGATAGACGTTTCTTAGTAAGCACATCATATTTTTTAATGATATTACCTTAAATCAAAATTTTAAATAATTTAAATGCTTTTTGAAAACTAAAATGTTAAAATACTCAATTAAAAAAACCCTCCAAAATTCAAATGTGCGCAAAAATCGGTAATTTTAAAAAAGATAAATGTAAGATTGCACTATGAAATCAATCATTTGAGCCGTTGAGAATCATAGTGGCGTAAGTCAAATTTTAATAATTTTGTGGTATTTAACAGGGTGAGGGGTAAGTGATGTGATGTTAGTCTTAACTCAGTTTTTAAAAATTATTGAGTTACGCCACTATGATTCTCAACGGCTCATTTGTTACCGTTGAATAAGTGCATGCATGCTCATTGTGGTAATATTTTCACTGTGTAACGACGACTTCAATCTATTTCTAGGTATGCCGTCAGCGTATACCAGTCCTAGTGACGTCCTTCGCATGCTAGACGATCAAGAGATAAACGTAGCAACTTAATAGCGTGTGTTCTTAATATTGGTGCTTGCAGTAGATTAATTTTAGCATGTTGGTTCTAATTGATGCATTCAAAGATTTTCCCGCGTATTCAACAATTAAGTGTTTGCATCTTGTTAATTTTTAAGGCATGACAGGCCCGTTAGAGACGTTTGCATAAAGTTCAGAGTATATAAAGAGTATTTTTTAGAAACTCATTTATTCTATTTCATGTGATGTTTTAGTTATTAAATAGTAATAATAAATGTTTTAACGATGAATCATACACATTTCCTGTTGTTTGAGTAGCGATATAAAAATAGATAATAATATGTGATAATAACCAACTAGTTTCCCTTTTCCGAGCTTGCATTTCCTATGAGTGCCTCTTCCCGCCTCCGCTTTTGGGCTATTGATGCTTTTTCCTTCTCCTTGCATGTCTGCACTCGAAGTGCCCTTTTCTGTAAAATGATTTTTTTTAATTTACATTAAAAGGTAAGTTAAATTGCGATCATTAAAAAATACCAAACCACTGGAAAAACTCATGTGGAGTATAAAGTTTTTAACATAGCGGTCTAGACATTCTCTATAAAAAAATACTTTCAACATTTTTACAACTAATAAACTATTATTTTAGTATTATTTTGCAACGTAGGTATCTGCTAGAAGATCTAAAACGGGTCTTAAGAAAAAAATCAGATAATCATATATTACAACTTCAACTCTCCAAATCATTAAAATATCTGATTTTTTAAATAGTGATATCAAAATATTTAAAAATACACCTGATTATTAATAATAAAATCGCTCACCTTCAAAGATTGCGTTCTATTATGAATACTGATCATTTGTCTCTTCATAGCAATTAATTTCTCTTTATAAATTTTCGCACGATCTGCCTTTAAAGGAAAAAAGGAACAATTGTTAAAATATATGAAGTAATTACGATATATTATAGATTTTTTATACCATTTGACCCACATCGCTAACATTACTTTGAAGTATCACAGCGTTTTGTACTGATAAATTTTCGTAAATCCGAGTCTGCTTCGATCTAAAACAAGCAATTTAATAAATAAGCCTTTAAGATGGTATCATACTTGCAGTAACTCGTGTAAAGACATTTTCACCTTTTCCAAGGGAGGTTGGTAAATTTCTAACAACCCCGTAGCTAGCATTTCTGCTGTTGCGCTGACAACTGGTTCTTCACATGTTTTATTGCTATAAAAGTAATTAATATGATTATTTAAATAAAAATTCCAACTGAATAAACAAAAGACATATTTTATATCTTCCTAAAACCTTAATCCAGCACCCAAAAACCCAGAAAGTTTCAGCTTTTGCAAAAATGTTACTCTACACTGGCCATCAGCATTTAGGTTACTGATCTAAGGTAGGTTGTTTTTAAGGCTCATCTAAATGTTCCCTCAATTACTATCCATAAAAACGAAAAGTCAGCCTTCACTGCGTTATAATTAGATGAGTAGTAAGTATCAAATTAAAGTTAACGCTTATAGACTCAAATTTAGATACCCTTGACTTCTATTAGACGGAATCCTTCATTCAATCTAGAGATGGTTGGAAAATTCTTTCAATTTCTTAACAAATAGCTTAGCAGAGATCTAATTATGTCCTTCTAGAATATTCAAGTACCAGAGTTATTCAACATAATTCTTTAGAGAATAAAGGTCAACAATTTATTACTTTCCTTCAATTTTTACAAGAATTGCATGGTCCTTTTAAATAAATTTTTAATTAATTACAAGATCTTACCTGTCATTTACTTCAGCACAATCGGATGCCATTTCCATTAATAAGTCCTAGCCAATTAAAACAAAATAACTCAATTTTTAACAACAATTTAAACAAAAGTAACTTCAGAAAACCTTAAAAGTTTCCCTTTTTATTTACTCCTCTTGACATAAGTGTCATGCCAAATTTATCCAGTAGGTGGCGCGTATGTAACATGAGAATGTTGAGATTTTCTCAACATTTTAAGAACCGGAAATTGCTAAAGCGCGAAAATTTAAAATATGCCTTTAAAGTTTTACTTTTAGAAATAAATTATCCCAAGAGCAATCAGTGCTCGTTGTTCGTAATTGCTTAACCCAACAATTTATTAAACTTAAGACAAATGAAGAAAACAACTATTGTGCAATATTTCAGATCATTTTATTGAAAATATTCCTTTTTTTCTCTATTATTCTCCTTGTCATCATGATTCGTTTATAGAAGAAAAACAAGTTTAAAGTAAATAAAGTTTGGCTTAATCATAAATATGGCTGTAGTGCTCCTGATACACTTGAATGTAGTTATCCTTTTCCTGTTGGGTCATTTGTGATATGAGTTCATCGTTAATCTCATCAATAGGATATGGTCTGCCAGCCACATGGACGGTTGGAACGTCGTCTTCGGATTCGGAATTAATGAATTCGACGTTGGCTGCGGAAATTAAATGAATAAAAAAGAATAAGAATAAATATACATTATTTGTGATAAGGGTAACTTACGTATTTCAGCATTTTCAATATCCTTATCATCATCGCTGGAATCACTCGAGTTTGCATTGCTGCTAAGCTTAATGCCCTTAAAGGCAGCATCGCTCTTTCCGGGCTGTTTTTCATGCTGCAACAACACAGACATGATGTCTTCATTCTCCCTTTTATGTCGGGAATTAGTCGAAGTGGTGACTGTTGCTGGCGTGGAGGTTTGGGCGGCTTGCTCTAATATTCCATCTGGATTGTTTGAGTTTTCATTTGTAATGACTGTGCTCTCCGTCATCCAGACCGGCCTATCTTTACGTGATGCAGTAATATCCGCAACGTCACCGTCACCAATGCTCACATCGACTCGAGTTTCTTCTACAGTGAAACCTTGATTTCGAGTCGCTTCTCCAGACCATTGCTGCCCGTCTGGTCTCAAAGCTGGCTTATTTAATCTAAAATAAAATTTACTATAATAATAACAAAATTTTCCAGTGCATTATTGTAAATACCCCTTAATAGTATCGATATCGACAGGTTCAGGCTCCAAAATCTCTGGTGCCAATTTAATACCTTCAACTTCTCTCAATAAATCGAATAACGGTTGTAGTTGTTCGTTAAATTTAGCTAATAATAACCTAGAGTCTTTCTTTGGTAGTGCCGACATGTCCTCTTCCACTGGACTGCCGCAGAACGTGCACCTAAATTCGCCAGTAGCAAAGTCAAATAACTGATCAGCCTAGTGTAGGATAAAATCTTTAACAAAAATTGTATATATTATGAGTATAAAACTTCTCACCTCCAAATCAGTAAATGTTTTGTTGCAATTAGGGCATTTGAAGCTCGCACGGCTGGTGGCATCCCGCTCCTCTGTCTCCATTCGTTTACGCATTAAATCCAACTTGTACTTGACGACATTCACAAAAGTTTTATAATTAATGAAATAGTAGTTGACTTTTTGTGCTTTTCCATCTGGACCTGTTTCCATTTTCAGACGGATTTGGATAAACTTATCATTTTTTAGGGTTGATATCCTGGAACGAAGCTGCTTTTTTTCAAAACGAAGCAATTCACAAATATCGTCTTCTTTCATGCCTAGAATTAAATTATTTTTAAGTGAAAGTGGAAGGAGTTCTTCTTTTTAAGACTTACATGGATTCCTTACTAACATATCTATAATTAGAGCGTCCTCAATAGTATAGAAGCCGCGGACAACCAATCGTGCTAATTGTTTCAAACTGCTTGGAATTTCTGTTACATACCGCTCCTCCGTTGCGGCCATTTTTCAGCGTGATAAAGGAATATAAAAGACTGACATTCATAGAAAAAAAGAAATGATTTTCATAAATTTAATGCATAATTTGAACTTAAACTTATAGTAGAGCTTCCAAGCTTGCAACCAAATATATATTCCTGTTTTTTAATATATAAAAAAAAAAAAAGTGCCATGGCTTCTCGATGGCACAGTAGAAATGAATATGTCTTATATAATAAATGAAAAGAAAGATTTAAATGGTTTTATGTCGCGATATTGCGACCCGATCTCTTACAAAATCTTTTCTATCGGATTGGAACCCGTCATCTAGAGCGTAGCAACCCGCCGTGAGAGCCCCCTTTTATTATAAGGATGGAAACTCTTCCCATTTCTAGGAACCGGCAGTGCGTGGCCTGGATGCGTGTCATCTGCGGCGCTGATTCCGAGTATTTTATCGAAAAAAAGCAAAACCCACGTCGAAATATTGCATGTATAAAAACAGCCGGCGCGCGCAACTTTTATGGGTTCGTCGAATTTACACAAATCCATGTCGTCCATTCTCATTCACTAAGGACCCCCTCTGTCACTTCCCGCCTTCTTCTATAAACAAACGAAGTGAATGCACAATTTTTGGGCTGAGATGAAGCTTCTTGTTATTTAGAAGTTCTTTGGTCATAGTAACGATTTTTGTGACATACATTCTTTTAAATAGACCCCAGGGATAAGACATATTCATGTCAAAATAAATAAATTCTGTTACCGTTTTTAGAATGACGACTTTACTAAAAAGGGACTCGCTTATTAACACCATACCATGATATAAAATTTTAAAACTTCAAACTTCATTTTCAAGATTCGAAATCCTCATTACTACATGCCTTGTTTTTACAAAAATAGTCGAATCTTTCTTTGCAAGTTGAAAAATTATAAGTGCTATACTATTTAAAAATCTAGACTAAAAGCTATTTGGAACCATTTAGCAGTCAAGCTCAGTAGAATTATTTTATTAAACTTGAAGGAAATAAATTTGATACTATTCACTCTACTAAAAAAAAACACATTTTTTTCTTTTTGTTGAGGAAACTAAAATATCTTTGGTAACATTTGATAACAGAGTAATGTTGTTATAATTTCTATATTCCTATCGCCCTAGTTTTCATACGACAAAAATTCGATCATTTAAATTAGGTCATTGCAGTATTTTGCAAAGCAGGAGTTTTTGCTTGAACATTAAATAATCCTTAAAGTATTATATTAAAGAAAAAATGCTGATTATTTTCAAAAATAGAAATTAAATTAAGAAGTCCACCGATAAATAAAACTTATCTAATTAAATCGATGTAGACCAAAACTAATAAAACTTTCCGAAATTAAGCCCCCGCAAAACCAGCAAAACTTCGCCGCTCATGATAATTTCTTCCTAACAACACCAGCGACACTATTCACCTCTACCTAAATTTGTAAACAATTCAATCAGTTTGGATTAATGTGTGTAGCGGAGAAGACCATAAACTGTCAAATTGTCTGATGTGCTCAAACTCACCTGAATGTGAATGGTGCCCTGAAACTCGGTGGAAATGGCGAATATCGACAAAGTTCGTGTAATTTTAGTCGGTGATTCTGGTACGGCTGAACATCGTATTGAAAATACTCGATTTATAGAATTTCAGCTTAATTGGTTCCGCCTAATTTATAATTGGAAATCACAAACCCAAAAGACTAGACGCAAACACTATGCGCCATATTCTAGCACAGGGTGGCTGAAAAGTCAGGTGTTGTCAATTTATAAAAGTGACGTTTAGCGGGAGGTTTTGAAAAACTTCCTTTCTGACAATTTTAAATTTCAATATTCATGCAAAATACCCAGTAATTCGTTTTTTCAGGGGTCGGAAAAACATGCCTAACACATTTGATATCGCACAATGAAGCTCTCACCAGGCCGGGCTGGACGGTCGGGTGCTCTGTGGAAGTAAAATTGCATGAATACAAAGAAGGGACACCTTTACAAAGTACATTCTTCATAGAACTCTGGGACATCGGGGGCTCCCTTAGCCACAAAAACACCCGCGGTGTATTCTACAACCCGGCCCATGGCATCATTCTCGTCCACGACTTGACCAACCGGAAGAGCCACGAAAATCTCCGCGATTGGCTAATGGAAATTTTGAACAGGGATGGCAAGGATACAATGAAGAGCGGCGACTTTGATTTCGATCCAGAACGATTTTTTGGATCCACACAGGTAGCTTTATTGTTTAAGGATAATTATAAAATAAAACTACTTTTTTCTTTAATCAGATACCCATTCTGGTAATCGGCACAAAAATGGATTTACTCGATGAAAAGCGACGAGCAAAGAATTTGAATAAAAATGGAGGCATAGGTAACAAAGCTAGAAATATTTATGTTAAAATTTCAAATACCATTAGTTATTACAGCCGAACAGTGTGGTGCTGAGGAGATCTGGTTGAGCTGCCACGATGCGAGGAGCTTAGCTCCCGGTACTACGGACTCAGTAAAACTGGCCCGGTTCTTCGACAAAGTCATTGAAAAGAAACATTACTCTCGCGAATCTGGAGCATATGGCGACAAAAGACGGATCTTTACTTCCCCAAACGTTTCAGGAAATGACAATCCCATTTACCCTACTTATAGTACTTTCGATGTAAACAAGCGAACCTCTCAATAAACCGCTTTTATTAACTCTGCATTTAACTGACAAAGGAGGGGTGCTAAGTAAACTTAGCCTGGGGGCCATCTCATTTGCCTGCCTCCAAGGAAGTGAAGGTGCAAGTGGTAAACGGACTGTGCGCCATCCTTGCCGTCATTGATTACAACACGAAAACCGTCCTTCATTCCTAGATCAGCTGCTACTTTCTTTCCGACTAACAAGAGGTGACCTGCGAAGAAATCTTTAAAAAAGGCCAGTAAGTTATTAACTGTAGTTGCCAACCAAGTAAAGCTTCATCTTCGTTGTCAGCCAGGCTGAGTTGAGAAATTGGTTTTCTAGGGATCACAAGAAAGTGAATTGGAGCCTGTGCATTGATATCGTGGAAGGCCACGCACTATAATTCAAGTGAAAAAAAATTAGAGAAAATATTTCGACTCCTTAGAATACATAACCATACTTTTTCGTCTTCGTAGATGAAGGTACACGGAATTTCTTTTCTTAAAATTTTACCAAAAATTGTATCTCCCCCTTTTGCATCGGCTGCTAGCGCTTTTTCAACTTCATCCGACATCCTGGTGAAAAATAAAGCAATCAATTGATATTTCCCTCCTACCCCAAGATCTAAAGCTCCTTCAATAATCACAAAAATTTGTTGCCCCAATTCACGTTGTTTCTGTCTACCGGTGTTCCAATTTTGAGAAATGTCACTTCATTTCACCACGGCAGTCTCACCACTTTTGCGGATATTACCAGATTTAAAATTTGATTAAAATTTCAGTTACAACTTCTTGTGGCTGGCTCATGACGTCACTTTCGCAATATGAAATCCAAAATATAATTTAACCGATTACATATTCCAAAATTTAATAAGTTATGTCGAGGAACCCTTGTAACTCAAGTTAACTAATAAACCATTAAATATTTGATAATGTATGGAACACTTTCAGAAAACATTGTTTGATTCAAAAAGCATTAAATGTTATTAGTAAGATTTTGCTATTAATGAAAATGTACATACATATTTGGCAATTGAAGATCTATAAATTCAATAATAATACTTACTTTAATCGAAATCAAAAATATTTTCCAGTCGTATTCTCACATGGCATAATCCAACTACATATCACATTGAGGTACTGATTTTCATTTGATTTGATTTAAAAGATTTTATAAAAAGTATATTTGTTGTAATCGTTGTGACGAAATTTAATCGAAGTCGATTTTTTTTTATTTTTTTTATTTTGGAAAATAAGACATCTACATATACTATGTAAAAACTTTTCAAATATTTCGACATTCTCCAAAACTAAAAAAAGACCATTCAACAATATCAACATTTTATAAGTTGTAATATTTGATTTTTATTTTCAAAAAAACCAAATCTACTCCTGGGATGAAAATTTGTATGAGACTCTGATGAATATTTACATAAATATTTTATTGTTAGAAAATCATAATATGGTATGATACCCCTTAATGACATCGCATTATTTTAGGAAATATTAACTCAAACACAATCTGACAGACTTATACTACTTTATTTCATATTATAATCAGAAATCAAGTAATTAATGCATCATATATTCTATCTATTTACATTTAGTTACATTTCTCAATTAAACGATAGTTTGAACAGTCTACTCACTAATTGTAAGCAAGTAAAAATCGTGTAAGTTTGCTGCGATAAAATCAGCTACTAGCTGCGTTTTGACAAAGTAGTCAAGTAATCAATCATTACTCAATATACAAGCGATACAAAATATAACAAAAGTATCAACGGCTTAGAATGTAATTTAATTTAATTTGCTATAAAACTAAGTTGGATCTGGTACAAAACTAAGAATGAGTAGAAGGTTCTCATTGTATATACAAATCTAAGCAGGATAAGATCGCAACGTCAGGGTAAATAATTTAATCCTTTATTCCATTCTTATATGTACTTAGGCTGATTTAGTAATCCTACAAATTTAAACAATTAAAATCTAGTTAAATATGTTTTCAATATGATTGCAAGTACACTGCTTATCACATTTTTATATTTTATGTTTTTTTTGTTTGTTTAAAATTAATGTGTAGTAAATTAAATTTATGAAAGTTGTGTTAAGGGGAAATTTTCCTTATTAGCCTCTTTTATCCCAGTAACTTCCTTCAATCGAGAAGGTGTGAACATGTACGTCATGCTTTCACTCCCTAGAACTACTATTGTAAAAAGAAGCAATATTGCATATGCTTGCTTTAATCCATTCAGTAACATTTCGAAGACAAAAACATTTAATTTTAAAGTATGGTATATGGTAGACGGAAATCAATTCTCTTTCGTAGCTGTTTTAGTTTCAACCTTGAAGCAAACGAAACTACAGCTTTTATTTTAGCTTTACAGTTGCGATAATCCACAGAATATGTAATCCTCTGCTTGGCTATATTTTACTATCTGTAAGACAACTCTCGTTACCTTTTATGTTGATATACGAGTAACAACAATTTTTTTTGACGACGAGTCTAGAAATTTGAAATAATTAATTTATGTTTTATATATATTTGCCATTTGTATGCTATACCGCTTAAAGCACCTCTTTTTAAATTTAATTAAAGTTTATATATTAGACGACACACACATATATGACAAACTTTAAATCCTTCAAAGGTCGGCCAAGCGATGCCAATGTGCAAAATCGAACATTTCTGTTCTAGATTGAGCGACTTATCTCTATTTACAATACTAAACAGGTGCCTTTAAATAGGTTAAGATTTTGTACGACTATATGAGTTGTGACTTATTTGTAAGGACACCCCAGCAGAGTATAATAAATGTTGTTGTTTTTCCTGCGGATATTGGAACTACAGTAACCTCTGTTACTAACTATAATAGTTTGTTACTTTATCTCTCCGAAACATTTGGTCAGAACTTTAGTAGACAAATAAAAGACTCTTAACAGGAAAGAGATTAAAGCTTCAATGCTTAAATTAAAAATTTAAAAATTACTTCAACGCTCTTAAAGCATTCGGTTGTTTCTCTATATAGAATAGATAAAATATGGATGGTAAATTTGTACAAAACAAAGTATCAAAATTAAATTTAAATGCCTTATTTAAAGTAAAGATAGAAGATAGAACTTAAACAAAATTACTGCGAATTTGAAGAATAATGAAAGATGCATTCTAACTTTACCAACCCAAAGATACCAATTTTACTGAGAATGCATTCGAAAGCGTTAGCAATTACAGATGAAATCGGCTTTCAGAAAATTGTGATTTCGATATTAAGAAAATGTGTCTTGGATGTTGATCCAATTGAAACCAATACGAGTCTTAAGGATTAAGAAAGTAAGCGGACAAAAGGATGCGAACAACGGCAATTTTAAATTTTTATTGAGCTGCAAATCTCATGATCTGCAAGAGGTTTTTTCCAATTACGACAAAGTTAATGGCTGCTAAACTGATCAGTAAAAATAACATTTAATATAGTAAACTTTAAATACTTAGAAGTAAAACGTAATATTTATGCCTTAAAATATAATTGCCAGTAGCCAATTGGTTTCACGAAATTATTTCCAGAATGACCTTTTTAAAAGAACCGTAATTCACTAGCCACAAAACGAAATTCACCTATATAATCCCTTAAAAAATTACTACTAAATGTTCATATAGACATATGTAAAAATAAAGATAAATCTTTATAAATTGCTAGGCCCAAATAACTACATAGTAAAACACGCCAAGTGATTGTTTCAGTTACATATATATTTTTTAAATTTATTTTTTCTTATTTTCATTATGAACAGAAAATATAGTAAACATGAAACAGAAGCTCTTTTCGAGGAATACTTTGTTTGTTTAAATGAACCACAATAATGGGTATAATAGTTACAGGTTGTTTTTCAGGCTTGAGAAAAATTAATTTCCCTAAATAACACAAAAATACGAGGCGAAGCTCAGATCAATTCAATGAGTGTGCGCTCATAAGAGTCAATTTATTTTAGCGTTATATGTACAAAAACTAAAATTACTTAAAAGATGTTTTAATCACCTTTTATTTCTATTTCACAAAGGAGAGGAATCAAGTAATAGGCAGCAGTCGAAACTTATTTTTAAAAAATTTGTTTGCAATGGCAACAAAAATTTTGACTTACTTGTTTCCAGCTTTCTTCTTTCCGGTTCACTTTTAATAGTGATTTTTAGTCGTTAAAATTTCAAGGATTTCTTTGTTCTCTCTTTAACTGAAAGTACCTTATAAGAAGAAAGATCGTTAATTAGGTAGGGTCTAGTTGCTGCTGCGATCTTATCAACAACTTTATTTTCATCTGTTGAAATATAAAACTAGAACCGTTTAAATACACTTAAATACAGTCTCACTAAAATTAAAAAACAATAGTTAGAAAACTTAAATCGATACAGATATTTACACAGTCTGATATATAATTAGCTAGGTTCTTTTTACGTTTATCGATACATATATAACTTTTATCTTTGCATTCTATGTGATAAGGTACTTCTTTACATGTTACGTGTTTAACGGATTTAACTGATTTTCCTCTCCACACGCTTTCTCTCTTTCTATCATAATCAACAATTTGTGACTGATCTGACACGGTTGCTTTTACCTAATTTATAAAAGACTTTTTTTTTTTGAGTAGGCGCAGTATAGACTACTCTCAGCAAATATTGATAGCTTGGAATGAAAAGGATTACATTCGTTGTTATGTATAGCTTTTTTGATAAAGGATGATCTAAACGCCATGCGAAACCCTGCCGAGTGTTTACATCAGGTCCTGAAAACAATAATTTTTCCATTTAGTTTCAAATCTTTGTTAATTAACATATTCAAAAATTAACAAAAAATGCTACTAGAATGGAAAAAAACAAGTTTTTTTTTTTTTTTTTTTTTTTGTACATGTTCGCATAAGTACAATAAAAACTTATCTTTTTTTATATATATACCTATATATCTTCATTTAAATAGTTCTAAACACGTAAGCCTATATTTTGGTAGTCACAACGGCATTCTACGAAAACTTCATAGTAATTTAATTCAAAATGCCGAGTTACACAAAGTCTAGAATCACGTTCCCAATTTATGTTTCTAATTAGTTTGTTAAAGCTGATACTCTACGTAGTCTTCTACATAAACATATACCTTTAATTAGGGTAAAAAACATAAAATTATGGACCTTTTATACGATTCTTTTCATAAATATGATTTTAGGTTAGGTGTTTTTATTTAAAAAAACACAAAACTCAATTTAATTGGTACGCGATTGTAAAATTACAATATGTTATAAGGAATTTTTTTAACCCTTAGATTTTTAAGGCTTAGTTAGATGATTTCTGAAATCCTATCCACAAATATTTGTACACCATATTGTAACTGCATATTTAGGACTATTTGTTTTTATAATAATCTTTAGAATAACGTAAACATAGTGGTACCTTTAAAATTGTAGATAATTATATGTATTAAAAAAATATATGCTGTGACTTATTTGTAAGGACACACCAGCAGAGTATAATAAATGTTGCAAGTCTCTTCATTTTGTTGTGAGCAAGAGGACTGTATTATTTGTTTATTAAGTTATTACTTCCGGCGTATTCACTATTTATCTTCTTCTAACATATTTCGTAATTTATTAAAATAGCTGTTCACTTACCTTGCCCGAACTAGATGACAAATTCTTCAATGAAGATGAAGTAGAGAGTCCACTGGACCCGGCCATGCTACTGCCGTTCTGCTTGTTGTATTCATTAGCGCTTCGTCGTTTCTCTTTGTCACGATCACGATCTTTGTCCTTCTTCTTGCTGCTACTGCTATGGTGGCTATGACTAACAGTGCTGGTGCTATAAATTGCACCTCCTGCAGCATCCTGGGCCGAAGGTTGTGAATAATTTTCAATTTTGTCCTTTGATATTTTAATTTTAAGTGAACTCGGCGGGGGAAAGGGATTGCAATTTTCCTCCGGCAGGAAAAGATCACGCTTGATTCGATCCTTTGGAATTTTTATTTTAAAGCCGGAAGTTTGAGGATTTGGAGTTTCCAATATTGGCAAATTAAGTTTATCCTTAGAAATTTTAATTTTAACAGGATTCTGTTCAACAGATTCCGCACCCGATGATAGTCGCTCCTTATCCTTATCTCTATGCTTGTCCTTATCCTTCTTATGTTTTTTCCTCTCCTCCTTATCTTTAGACTTGTCCTTCTCCTTGTGCTTATGTTTTTCCTTCTTTTTCTTTTTCTCAGACTTCGACTTTAAGTGATCATCTACACACACAAACATCTCCCGTTTAATAGGAACATCGCCTGGTAGGATCGACTGTATTGGCATTTTTGCAGCAACTGAATGATCTGGGACAGATAGATCTTCCGGTTCCTCCTTTGGCTCCGTCTTTATCAGAGCCGTGGCGTTAAATTTATTATCAGTCAAGCTCTCTTTCAGTAAGCAACTTACCAAATCAGGATTGGTCTCAATTCCGTTAACCGTAGCCGGAAATGATTTCACTAACCGAGAGTCAATTGCCATTTGCGGGTCAAGCAAAGGCAGTAACGAGCTCTTTTGTTCGTACTTAGGAGAAGACTGAAGATCGACCTTCCTTACTTTCGCTTCTCTTAATGTTTCCTCTTCCTGAAGCTTGTTAACGCTATCAGTTGTCGCGGGTCTCTTGACTCCACTATAATTTAGAGGATTTTCTTGTTTAACTTTAACTTCATGAGGAGGACACTGGCCTGCTATCGCAAACATCTCCACTTTCTTACTCAAAGAAACGGGAGGGGCTAAAAATTTCTTTTCACCTGTTATAATTTTTGAGGAATCGGATACCTGCTCCGGTCGTATCCTTTCCTTCTTCGGGGTCTCAGACTTTCGCTCCTTTTCCATTTTCTTTGGACTATCTTTGCTTGGTTTTATATTAAGCCCAAGAGGTTTGACGCTTCCATTGCTGCTGCTAATGTTACTAACAGAACTTGTGGGCAATGGCGCAGATTTATCATTCCACTCTGGACTGAATATGGACAAGGGTTTTGTCTGGTGATGAGGTTGATGTGTTTGCTGTTGCTGCTGTTGTTGAGACAGAAGAGTTGTTGGAAGAGGCTGTTGATATGACGAGTACTTTGGAGGAGAACAGATTTCCATCTGTTCTGCTAGCTTTATCCCTTCGTCAATTTGTCTACTATTTGCTGTGCTGAAGGAAGACTCTACAGGTTGCTTCTGGTTTAAATGCATGTGTGGTTGTTGTTGTTGGACGGATTGTTCATATTTTATACTACTGCTATTACTGTTGCTGTTGTTTCCACTACGGTTGGGAGCGATTTGATTAAAGCTAGCAGGGGGGACATAAGGTCGCTGTTGGGGAATAGAGCCAGAGCTGGGTTGTTGCTGTTGCTGCTGCTGTTGTTGCATAATGTTCCTTGGGGCATCTACCACCACATTGCTTGGCGGATTGTGGGGCGGAAACATAGCTGAACTATGCTTCACGTGAATTTTATTGGGATCAATTGCTCGACCCGAAGTGTCTTTGAGGATATTTCGAGCTGGATCACTACTTTTTGGCGGTATTTTATGACTAGGCATAGGGGGATTAACTTGCGCAGGTAGGGCACTTCGGCTTTTATGATAATTTATATCATGGGCATGTGGAATGCGCTGTTGAGCCGAGCCTGTGCTACTAGCCGTAATGACCCCATGCGGGGGTAGTCGGCCTGTTGAACTGGGACGGGAACTGCATGGAATTGGCAACGGCTTACTTGCACCATGCGGCGGCACACTATATTGAGATTCGCAAGCATTTTGCGATCTATCCGGACGAGGTCGTGTTGAATGTGTACCGGAAGTGGGAGGATATGGCTGCTTATGCGATGATGCAGGCTTGTGTTCTGTAAACAATTTTTGAATTCAGTACCGTATTTATGGGTTAATGTTAAAGCTCTACCGGTTGCTTCCCCAGTTGGCGGCAATTTGGAATGATGGTGATGAGACACACCAGCATGTGAAGATGAATGATGTGATCTATGATGACTAGAATATGACTCTGGTCTTCGAGCCGGTTCCATTTGTGGCATTTGGGAACTAGACCCATTTGTCGATTCCTGTATATTACGTGAATGCTCGGTTTTAATACCATATCCAAAAGGCACAAACTGAACACGAAACATTGTTTACTTACAATTCTTGCTCCTTGAGCTAAAGCTTTGATGGAATTTAGTTTCGACTTCAATCTTGCAGGGCTCTTCTCGTAAATTGCTATAAACTCATCAGTTAGTTGCTTCAGAAGGTCCATTGTAACTCCTTTATCCACATAGTGAAACCAGTGTTTACCCTCCGTAGATTGCGGAATCTGCACAAAACAGTAAGGACGAGAAAACTTTTAATTCGCCCGAACTTACCTCCCATCTTGACCACTTACAGGCCAAGTAAATGCAAAAACACGCAACTACTGTCGGGCGATACTGAAGACACATGGACGTTAAGTGCAAACTGTAAATAATAAACAAGAAATAATATTTTGCTTTAAATTCATTCATTCATTCACAATCAGGAATCAAAGATTGGAGGCACTCTTTGAAAATTAGGCATACGAAAACGTCATATTGCAGATGACTTGATTTTTGTTTACTACTGATAATAATTTTGCCAATTCAAGACTAAACTTGGTTGAATTTTTACCACCAAGTATACATATAGACAAATTATTTCTCACAAAAATAGGTAGCTTGAGTTTATTGATTTACAAACGCACATAACAACTTTATGAGCAGTTATCTACATATACTAAAATATTTTACAATGCATCCAATCATAAAAGCCTTCGTTAGAATCGATTGATGAGATATTTTTTTTCATAGGGCTGAAAGGATTAAAATAGGTCAACTGTGCAAATAAATAATTTAGGATGGGTATGAAAATATTGATTCATAGGAAATCTGTATGTTTGATAATAAAAAATTGGTATGCTTTGTAAAGAAAATCTGTATGCTTGATATGAGAGACTCTTGCTACTTTTCCGAACAAATCTAAAGTCTTCCCAATTTATTTGTTCAAAAAATTTTGGATTTTAAGTCTTTACGTTAAAGAGTGGCATGATCTCCAACCATTCTATCAATTAGCATAGATCATTGGATCCCCTTAAAGTTCTAAAGCGAATTGTTTGTGCTTACCTGTTTGACGCCAGGAAATATGAAGTCTGCGCTAGATCCTTGCAAGCTAATGATTGTAAAGGAGTTAAATGAGAGTATTTCTTTTGAGGTATATTCTATGGAACGAACCTTTGACAAGGTGACATGTCTTTACAACGTGTGTATGTGGGTGGTCTATGGCGACATCAAAGCCTAACGTTTGGAGCAAGACATTTTCATTGAACACCAGATCCTGTGCTTGCTCGGCGTACGCCTCTGTGGACGGGTGCGGAGAATCCGTGCTCAAGCACATATGCGACACTTTGATGACATGTTCCAATTTGCGAGGCTGCTCTTCCACTTTGGCAGCTAGAAAGAGGCTTGCCGCGGCGATTCCATTGCGATGGAAGTGGGTAAAAGAATGGAATGCGTAGAATCTATGCATATAAACAATGGCCGTGTTTATGCATAGCTGGGAACTGCCCAAGAAAACCTCGTGAAAAAGGGAACGCATTTGCTTAAGCTTGAACAAAATTACACTTGCAGACGTTGGCCCATCTCCTGGATGAGGTAGGCGGTCAACTGTCGGAAGGATAGCTCCTGGTCTGCATCGATGCCTTGCCTTCTGCTTGGGGAATTGGCCAATTGTTCTGCTGTGAAGTACCATCTGCCGTCTCTGTCCCTGGACTCGCTCGCGCTAGAATTGCTGCTGTTGCTAGCCATTAAAACGTCCTTAAAGCTGTGGGAAAGAAAAACAATTCCACTTTTATTATTCCTCGGCCAGAAGCCCCACACAATTCCACTTTTTGTTTGACAGCAAGGAACGTAAATAAAAAAAAATCGAATCTCACTTTTGCTGCCAAACACACACGCACACAGTCCTTTGCAATCGTACACTGGTGCTGCCACGAATTACGAAGTGTCGATTACTGAAAGCTCAAATAACGCAATTCAGCGCATCGAGGAACGTCACCTACACACTTGTGACTTGGCTGCCCCACCAACACAACCGCAGCCAAATGTCACGTCCATGCAAATTCAATGGAAATCTCGAAATATACTTTTCTTAAAAAAATACATTAAATATTTACAGAAATTTAGCTAAATTCGGCAGCAAAAATGACTAAGAAACAAGCAATATGAACATCGGTCATACATTTATGGTGCCTCGGGCCGCAAGTTTTCTCTACGAGTTTCCTCACATCAAAAGTCAGACGCCATTAATCTTTTCACAAGTTACGTCGGTTCGATCGGAGTGCTCTTGGAAAGTGACACAGTTTTCGGCAATTACTACGGGTTTATATTCATTAAATTCAGTTTAGTTTGTTAGAAAAACTGAGAACTTTGTTTTCGTGTAGAAATCACAGCAATCGATGTGAGTTTAATGTGAATTTTCTAATATTTAGTATAGCACTTCACAGATTTGATGTTGATCCGCAAGAATGGCCGACCCACAACACGGGACAAATTTTTGTTCAGCATGCTGACTGAACTTTTGTGCCATATCGCCGAATGGTGTTTGAAAATGTTTTTTGCATTTTTAAATGATAGATTTGATTATTTTTATTGTTTTGGTGGCTTCTTAAGTGCTCTTTTTTTGCGAAGGCTCAGCAATTTGACTTTTGTGATTTAGTTTTATTTTATGGTCAATTTAAATTTTGTAGGGTTGTCGCATTGGCGGGTATTTTTATTTTTAGGTGCCGTCCAGAAAGTTTTCTTTAAAGTGACAGTAGTTAGCAACTGACTCTTTGCAATAAAATTGAGAAAAATTCAGAGCAAAATTCGATTTTTCGTTTATTTCTCGGTGTAGCATTTGAAAGAACAAAAATTTGAAATATTTTACTTGTCTAATAGAACTAAACCTTTAATAAGAGCAGTGTTGAATAAATGAATAAAAAATTTTATAACTACAGTTAAACATATATTTTAACTACTTACTGCCAACCGAATTCAATAAAGTAAATTGAAGTAATTTAGAAAATGAATGATTTTTAATATATTTAGTTAATTTTTCAATTCGAACCAGTAGTTCCTGAGATTAGCGCATTCAAACCAACAAAGAAACTCTTCAGCTTTATAATATTAGTACAAGGTGGCGCAAAATTAATCATCCAATTTTATTTTTGTATAACTTTTTTACTAAATACAAAAAAATGATTTTGAGTGATGGAAATCTCTATTAGGACCTTTAGAATTTTTTCTGTTAAGTGGAAAAGATGATATCCGTCAAGTGGCGCAAAATTAATCACACTATCGGAAGATGTTATAATTTTTGCAAATAGCGTTGTACGTCAATCATATTTTACATTTGTGAACTAGACATCTTACAAATAGACAAGCAATGGAGCGCTATACTCCGCAAGAGTGTGGAATAATTATGTCGATTTTTTTGACCAATAATCGCGTAATCTTCCGTTTTGGCGATGTGGCATGGCCAGCAAGATCGCCCGATTTAACCGCCCCCGCTTCTTTCTTTGGGGCTACTTGAAGTCGCGGGTTTATGCCAACAAGCCTCAGACAATCGCTGCCCTTAAAGAGAATATTCGACAGAAATGCGTACAGTTATCACCGGAAATCTTGCGGAAAATCATGGAAAATGCGATAAAACGGGCACAAATGTCTATCAATACTGGCGGTAGCCACTTGACGGATATCATCTTTTCCACTTAACAGAAACAATTGTAAAGGTCCTATTAAAGATTTGCATCACTCAAAATAATTTTTTTTTATTTAGTAAAAAAGTTATACAAAAATAAAATTGGATGATTAATTTTGCGCCACCTTGTATATAGATAATGTGCAAAGCCTACCTTTTACAAACAAAAATCAACGAACTATATGTAACAAAAGAGCATACATAAATTCACTTCCAAATTAAAATCAAATGTTTAGCGAATTATGACTAATTAACAGCGGTAACTTATATATATTGGTTGACATGTAGGTAAAATATGAAACAAAAGAATTCTTCAATTACTTTTTCAGGAGTGTTAATAGCGTAATTTTTGTCTCCTATATCCCTAAAAAGTAACTTCTCTTCTAGCTATAGCATTTATTCTTCTACTTAAATCAAGTTGTCTTCTATAGTCTGGTCTCAGAAACTAGTGCGTAAATCTCTATTTTTTATGATCATATATGCACACAGCTCAGAAATGATCAATAAGTCCAAATTGTTAAAGGATTTAATTACTTATTTTAATTTGTTTAGGTAGCAAATGGCGTCTTCTGTTAACAAAATCATTACAAAACAACCAAACCGAGCGTTCCAGATTCGGAAGCCAGTGAGAACAACTGCAGAGCAAGAAAAGGCTTTACGCGATCAGCTTCATACAGAAATAGAAAATAAAACAAAAGCATGCTCAAATCCAACTTTTGAATGTTCGATTTCAAGAGTCGAAGGCTATGACTTTTGCATCAGACACATATTACAAGATCCACGGGCTCCATTCAAGCAATGCGCTTACACATACGCCTCAAATGGCAAAAGGTGTCTGCAGGCTGCACCCAAGCACGACATAAAAAAAGATCCAGGTCTCACCAACTTCTGTTTCGAACACAGTCGATTGATGCAATTGACCAAAACCAGGAATACTGTGGGAAAGTATAAACAAGTCGAATCGAATGAGGCTTTCTTAAACGATCTCTCACACCACGTGAACATCGATAAGTCTCGTTCTGGAACCTCCAAGACGTTCTCTGACGCTGACGAAGAGATTGATGTTGTATCGCCAAATGTAGAACCTTTTAGTAAGTTTGATTTTAGAACATACGACACGTCGAATTTAGTAAATTATCTTCATGTAGCGGACTTTGACAATCTTATCAAGTCGGGGACAAGACGGAAAAGAATATTGGATTATGCTTCTGATAGTAGTTCAGACGAAGATGCACCAACGCTGAGCAACACGTGGAAGGGACATGAGTGGGACAATTCGGATAACGAAAGTGATGATTCTCAGAATGAAGACTTGCTCAAGTGAGTAGCTAGAGGTTACTAAAAGACATAATTGTATTAAATTTGATTCACAATAGGCATGCCGGAATCTACACCACGGAGGAAGCTACTATGATCACTAAACAGAAAATGATGCGGCTACAAGTTCTTTATATGGAACAAATACTTAGGCTACAGCATCTACTTAAAGAAAAAAGAAGAAAGTACATGCTGACTATTAGAAAGGAACGGGAAACATTATGTAAGTTGAGCTGTTTTGAATAAAAATTATAACGTATATTTGCCCACTATTTCAAGGAGGCAAAATATTTCCGGGAAAGTGTATCTTTCAAACAAACATCTATATTCACCGGATAAAGTTATTTAGAAGTCTTTTATATTTTGTTTGTTTGTCTCATCATTATGATTTTAACATACTATAGCTACAGATAGTAAAAGAATTTCCCGTAAAAGTTGTCATAATTTAGTTGCAATACGAAGCAACATGATTATAAGATTTAAATATAAATGTATAATTATCGACTTTGGCGAATTTATTAAAAACATTTCCATGCAGGTAGTATACATGACCAACCGAAGGACAATCCACAGGAAAGAAAGCTGTACGAAAGACTAAAAGCTCTGAATCATTACCATCGACGACATGGAGTTGAAGCAGTCTTGCACAAAAAATTCCAAGAACGTAGAGCTAAAGCAACAGAAGGCAGCTTGGGGCACAAGTTGTCAACATTCTCAAAATGTGTATTTACGGAGGGTGGAGTAAAATGTGGGGAGCGATCACTGCCATGCAGCAAATACTGCAAAAAACATATCCTTGAGGATAAGAAACAAGTACTTTTTAGAGCTTGCGGAGTAGAAAAAAGTGGAATTGTTTGCCAGGAGCCAGTGCCAAACATTTTCGAAGATTCTACCTGCGTTCTGCACATCAACCTGCCACAACAACGCACATACATGCAAAAGGTGAATATTTTTTTCATATATATGTCGTATGTACCTGATCATTTTCCCCCGCACGCTCAGTTAAGAAAGTCTCAAGAAAAGAAAACTCATGAAACAGTTAACTAATCTTGTAACGTTATTGTTGATGTTTTATGTTCACTTGTTAAATTGAATCGTGCGAGGTAAATATGCGATTTCTTTAGACGTGCCCCTTGTAACCTTTTTGTATATTTGCGCAGAGCCGATTCAGCGCTCCTCCGATGCAATCTCCCTAATTGCTAAATGAATGCCTGAAATACTCAAGAATGCTTCAAAATTTCACTTGTGAACACTTTCAGAAATTCGAATCGGAAACAGAGGAAGAAGAAGAGGAAATCGTTAAAAAAGAAGTCAAAGATCTCGAAGTCGAAGATGTAGCGGCCGAGCCGAAAGTTCCAACAGTTGAAACAATTGAAATGTTTCCAGTTGATGATATCGGCAATAATGTAACCATTGTTCATGATCAGCAGGTATCGCCCGTCGTCGGAGAGGAAGTGGTTATAGAAAAAGAATGCGATACTCCCGAGCCAGACGACAATGGAGTAATCTTTGATATGGCCCAGAGTTGAAATATTTAAGCTGACACAATTGTCACAGAGCGTTTCTAAGAACAGTGTTTTTTTTATTCCATTTTAAAATAAAATATTAATTCCACCTTAAACGTATTTTTATTCGAAACTTGCCACAGGTTAATTCTTTTTGTAATTATTACAGGAATAAAAAAAATTTTTTTCTCAGGTTCCTGATTTATTGACATCATACAAATCGCAGATTACTCTCCGGCTGTACAATTGTGAATGAAGATGTTATTCAATAAATTTGGCGAAATTCGAGCTGAAACAGAGGCACGGACACGAAGCAGACTCTAAAATCGGTTAGTTTTTTCACCAAAGCCAAACATTTATTTAATATACAGACCTTACCTTTACTTATTTGGTAAAATATAGAAATCTTTACTAATTCATAAAAGTGATATAAATAAACGATAAGAAGTTATGTAAACTCGTTTATTTAATTACAATTTGTTATCATCGAATGTTGTGCTAAGTAATTGTTGAAAAAATTCTTCACATATAAATTTATTTAAAAAAAGTTATCACTTCTTTCCAATTCTATTGAACAAAGGTTTTGATGAATTAGACTTTTTAAGCGTTTTCTTTCTCTTAACAATATTTGCAAACATATTTTTGGCAACATTGTAAGTCGATTCAGGAATACAGTAAGGAAAGGAATATTCGATTTAACGCTTAAAAATATGAGTTTTTCTTCTTTTTGAGGATGACCTGTAAGAGACAAAAGTGTATGAGTAACATTAAATTTCGGATATTAAGATTTATGATTTACCGGATGGCCTTGTAAGGCGGCAAGTTGTGCTGGCGTTGGTGCACAACCAGGAGGTGGTGGAGGTACAGTAATGGCGCCAGCCCCCTTTCCTTTAAATCTTGCGCCTGAGTCGAATTCAAGTACCTAAGTAAGAGACATATGAATTGTTTATCCAAACCTTTTTAAATCTTCCGTTCTTAAATCATGACATTTATATCCCTTCACATTGTTCTTACATTTGCTTTTATAATGAATCAGTTAAAAAATATATCTACTCCATAAATTCCAACAAGAAGAAATCAATAAAATTTACAAATTAATAAAATCGAAAGTCCCAAGACTATACAAATAAAATTTGGTATATTTAATTAATCATTAGTATGGCGACTGCCGTCCTATTGAGTTTAATTTGAGCTCTTGAATTATAGAGATTTAAAAATATACCGAGTCGCTTCGAGAAAAGGTACGACAGTACAGTTTTGAAGATTGAGATTTTACTATTTTGAAGAATACAATTATATGTTTATTAACTAATATAAATGAGAAAGTAATTTTGTGTTTGTCTGTGCCGGTTTCATGCTTCAGTTGTTAACTGATCGGTATTAAATTAAGCATGAATTTGGTGTTGGTCTATTAGGAGCAGGCAAGATTTTAAGCTAATAAATGTAAATAGTAGGACATTAACTTACAGGCTAGTAAGCCGTGCAAACAAAGTAAAAAGTGTATTTTTCCACAGCCTAAAGTAATAATTTTTTAACCAAAAAGTAACAGCTGTGAGTAAAAATACTCAATTTAGATGCTTACTCGATTAGGTGAAAAACCATAATTTAAATGGAAATGCAATTTGTTACTTTGTAAGCGGAGGCGCTCTGGGCTGGTTGAGCCCCCATCGGGAATGGCACGGGATGCGCCCCGTAATTGGACGAAGCAGGCACAGGTTGCGTTGCGTAGGGCCGAAATTGGAAGTTCTTCGGAGCGTTCATGTGATTTGCGGGGCCGCCCGTCGAGGAAAAATAATTCGGTGGAGGCGGCCGATTCTCCTGCCTCTGGCTTTCTTCGTAGCTCGGGGGTGGACCTCTCTAAAATTAAAATTCGGTTAGCAATTAATTCGTGCACTAGACTCAAAACTTCCTAACATGTTGAAAAAAATCATTATTTTCAAAGTTTCCCGGAGGAGCTGATGGCATTTGAGGGTAAATATCTGTAATCGAAAATAATGCTTGAAAATACGTCTCTATGGAAAATTCAAATGTTTACTTTTCTTATCGGACATTTCCACTAATTGCAAACTCTGGTAAAATCCTCAATCTCTTTTGTTTGATGTCAAAACGAGAAGCAATCACTTGTGACGTGCCACTCAGCTGATTTAACTTTCAGCTTTTAGGACGCGTTTTTAAATGAACCTTGGAAAACTGTTTAACTTTAAATTTAATTTTATGAAGCAGAATGGTCAGAAAATGGTCTTTTTATAACCGGTTTTGCAGTAAATGTTTTACCTCTGTTATATTTTAAAGAGACGTATATTTAATTAAAACACTTCATTTACCACCAAAAAGCTAGGCCTAGAAGCAATATCTATGAATTTTATGTTTTTAATTAATGAGTCTAGTATGATTAGGTGTAAAATATTAAAAATTCCATTTTCTTCAGTTTTTGTCTTTTGTATTTGTCTATTTATTGCAATTATGTAAATCGGTCATTTAAAAACTTCATAAGTCACACAATTCGATTTTTTTTTAGGAATCAATAAAAATAAAAATTCACAAGTAAACAAATTTTAAAGTATTTTTATGGGCTAAGTATAGTGCTTGAGTGTTAAAAGATTTAAATATCGGATAATCTTTATACATAGTTTATTAATATTAATAATGAAAAAAAAACGTAAAAACTGTGCTTGACTTCTGTTGAGCAAGAAACAGGTTTAGTGGGTATATAACTTGAATCATAATGAAAACTCATAGGTATTATGTCGAAACTCTAAAGGTTGTGTTATCTTTCTGGAACTCTTTTTTAAACTTTGAACTGGAGTTCGAAACCAAAATCACGGTCACTTAGTAAAAATGAATGACCACGTATGGGAAATATTTATTTAAATTGTTTGAACTCAGTCAAAGCCAACATAAATCTCAACAATGTTTTTATTTTATACAGTATGCAAAAACCTCTTAAGTTACTGACTTATGTTGTTTAACCAATGAACGCAAATTACGCGGTATTTTTTTAAGAGGAATTGGTGTATTGACGAAAGTGATTTTTACCCAGAATATGCATCTACCTTTAAGGAAGCGTTTGCAGAAAAAAAAAAGTTTTGTTTCAAAAAAAGTAACTTATGTGGTTTTTGAAAGGACCAATTCAATTAAAGAAGGGTGTTCCAAAATAAAGTAATCCCGGAAACGCCAAAAACTTGTAGAATATAATGGCAAATTGCAAGTATGTAATTCTAAACCTAAAAATGTATAGTGTCTAGGTTTGATACTAAGGATTTTATTGAAAAATTCTCTACAAATTGACGTTTTATAATAATTGTAGAAACAAAGATACTTTATCCTAAAATGACTGATAGTGCAGAACTTCCCTGATAGTGACGCAGTCCACCTCGTCGATCTTGAGGCTGTTCGTCTTGATGTTGATCTCCTCCTCCTGGAGGATTTGGGCGTGCAGGAGGTACCTCAAGGTGGCCTGCAGCTCGGCCCTCTTCTGGTTCAGCTTCCCGACCGTCTCCTTGAGCGCGGCCAGCTCAGTGAGCAGAGCGTCCTGCACCGCGTCACAGGTGAGCTCCAGGCCCGGGCGCTGCGCCCTGTTCCCGAGCCGCATCTGGCACAGGACCAAGTACCCCTCGGTCTCCGCCAGCTGCTTCTCGACGCTGGTGATGTTCTTGTTGACGTCGTTGATGTGCTTCACGGTCTCGTTGTGGACGAGCTCCAGTTTGTCCTTCACGTGCCGCACCTCGCTGATGCGCCTCGCGAACGCCTCGTTGGTCCGCTCCGTTTGCGTCTTCATGTCCTCGACGACCTGCTTCAGCAGAATGTCGACGTAGGACCGGATCTGGATGGCCGAGTTCAACTCCTTCGCGGTGTTCTCGATGTTTTTGTACGTCTGATGCTGCCACTCATTCAGAGTGTAGGCACTGAAATTAAGAAAAACATTTTTCTTTATTATAAATTATAATATAAACTATTCTTTCGAGCTAAAACTTTAAGTAATGAGTAAAAAATGCCTACTTTGTTTTCGAGTAATATATGTATTGCTACGAACGAAACACTGTTTTCTTCAATTTGTTTAATTTCATTACTAATGACCTTCGTTTCACCTACAGTTCGATATTTACAAATTCTTTTAATAACAGAATTTTTATAGATAAGTAATACAATAATTTGATGTATTATTCAATGAATCGTAAAGAGGCCTGTTTTTCTAATCGCCAAAAAAGGTTATATTTAATATAGTTTTTTAAGTCTTCAGTCAATAATACCTTTGCATTTTATTTGTCGGCTTCTTACTAAATAAAATGACTGCCCTTTTCTGAAGCTGTTTACCTTTAGGCCTAAAGTTCCTCATACATATGTACATATTGTATAATTAAATTATTCTCATATTGCTCCTTTTGAAAAGTAAAACATATAAATGTGTAGACATATTCAAGTAAATTAAAAACATTGTTAGTAGATAAAAGAAAACGTTTTATCATTGCATGTTTTCTAGCTTTTAGTAAAGTCGTTGCGCCTATTGATAGGCAACGCTAAAGTTGCGATATTTTCCAGATGAAATGAACGTAGAAAGAGCGTAGTTTTAGTCAAATTTATTGCTTAGCGCTGTCATTAATTTTAATCCAATAATTTTTTATATATTTAATAAGAATGGTTAAACAAGGGAAATAAATAAAAATCTCAGTACATATTTTTGTTTTTATTTGTTTTATTTCCTCGTTGTTTTTCTCCGTCTAAGAAGTTTTGACCGGTACTACAGCAGAGTGGCGCAGTGGAAGCGTGCTGGGCCCATAACCCAGAGGTCCGTGGATCGAAACCACGTTCTGCTAATCGCCTTTTTTTAACATCCCACAGTTTTACCTGCTTCTGTCTGCGCTACCTTCCCAAAAATTGCACTTAATTTAACTGTTGAGTGATGAATTCGGTAATTAAATAGCGTTTCGTAGGTTATTCAATTAATTTTTTGGACATATCTTAAAAGAACAGAAAAAAGATAACAAAAAGATTAAACGAGGAGGTGATAGGAGTTAGCAAAAAAAAAAGTTCATTTGGGCGTAGTCCCTCTTCAAAAGTTAATCCTTTTACAATTAGATCCAAACAATATCTTCTTTTGAAACCCTTTAATATCCTTCGATGACTCAACAAAATCCAACGATTTTAAGAAATATGTAGTAGCACACGTAAGAACCAATTTTGGTGGTAATTTTCGCTGCTAATAAGATAAAATGTGCGTGTGTGGTATTTTTATATCGATCTAATTTTTTTCTAATAAGCTATTCATAGCATCGTAACGTGTTGTTTTCGATAAAAGTGTGATTTATAGGAGCATGTCCCTTACAACATTTATGGTCGATATCGCTCAATTCCACTAGTTAATTTTCAAATTTGAAGTGCTAAAACAATAAGAAATAGAAGTAGATTTTCGTAATTTGGACTATTATGTGTTTTACATGAACCCTTGATCCTTGATGATGCTCAGTGGTTTTTATCTCAAACATCGCTATCTTACAATATTTCCGTTTTGAAAAATTAAAAATTAACTTACCACTGATTCAGGGGGATCTTTCCGAGGTACATGCTCATCTCCTGCTGGTTCTCTCGCAGCCGCAAATTGGTTTCGTCTATTCGCAAGGACATGTCCTTGTTGCTCAAATCCCTGTCCAAGAGGTAAATTGTTGCGCGAAGTCTCCGGATCTGTTCCGTAGTTTGCTCCAGGGTCTTCTGAATTAAGCCCTGGCACCCCTGGATGATTTTCAACTCCTGCCTGAGCTGAGCGTCGACTTCGTCGTTGACCAGGTCAACACCAAGCCGATTCTCCCGCAAAATGATGCATTTTTCGCAAATGTACAAAGATGTCTCCCTCAAAAACTCCTTTGCGTTCTTGACCCTCATCAAATAGGTCTTTAGAGCTTCTTCCTCGATCTGCGCTGTCTTTTTTTGCTTCTTCAATTCCTCAATTAAAAATACAATTTCGGTCGACCGCTCCTTAAGCTGATGATCAACCTCCCTCTTCAGAGAATGGCTCGTATCCTGAGTCTCACAAATTACCCTTTGAGATTCCCTGAAATTAGATTTTACATCTTAAACATATTTATACCTGCTTCATGTGTTTTAATTACGCAATAACTCTTTCGGCTAATTTTTCCTGGTCTTCAGATATTCGGAATTTATTTTCATTGTTAAAATCCCAATCTTTTGATGAAAATTTTCGCGGAACACAAGCTGTAATGGCCAAATTTGTGTCCGCCAAAGTAGTGCCCAGCACACGTCTTGGATTATTTCGGTGTACCCACGACATTTTAAAAAAATTACGAAATATAGGACAGTATATTCGAAGATAGTCAAATTGACAATGGGAAAGTTCTAGGGAACATTCGTTGAAGGAAATTAAATCAATGGTTGCTAAGATCTTCCCTCGGGATTTCGACTTATTAGATAAAGTGATATGTTACCATTAGTAGGAAAGTCAGCATGAAATAGTTTTCGCCAACAGACGATTTATGAAATTACGCATACTAAAGTTGTGCCAAATCGTTTATTTATTCTCTACCTGAAATAACAACAACAAAACACAACAACAAAAGTAGTCATTGGATGAGTGTATGTGCATCTGGGCAGAAATTTCTGGTTCTAATTTTTTTCTTAATAACATTTTCCATATGTAATATGTATATGCACGTATGTAGATAAGATTGAGATTTAAAATCCGAAATCCGTTGACTTTGTTTTGCAGGTCTAAAAATCTAGACTACGGATTTCCTCGTAGCATCATATAATTATGGCACATTAACAATGATTGAGTAGAAAAATTTGTATGATAGTAATATTATATCCAATCACCACAAATGTGTATTTACATTTCTAGTTGGTTGAATTAGTAAAAAACTAATAATAATGATCAAACGTATACTTCAGTAAAAAAAAAATCATTAAAAACCTCTTTCGTCAATTCGGTTTTCACGCCTAAAAGGAAATTCAATGCCAACATCGACCAACCGACCCCATCGGAAAGTACCATAGATTTTACAAATGTTGTCGAATGTAAATTTGGGTTGAGTTCATGTTTGCAGTTCTAACTAAAAACTGCATTTGCAGTGCGTTTTTGTGCTTTCAATGCTGAAATCAGAAGATTCACGTCGGCAGTACTACAACTACTAAAGATCTTACGTTAAATTAGCAGCACATAAATTGTATCTGCATACATAACCTAAACGTCCCGAAAAATCAGGTGATAAAATAAAATAAAATAAAATATCTTTGAAGAAGGAAGCTCTTCTGGTAAGCGATGTAGTACCGCAGATTCAAAAGTTAGTGCAGTGCAGCCAACAGTTCTTATATGTAATCTCCAATTTTTAGTAGTTTGACTACCTTTCTGCTGCAGCTAAAGATCTGTAAAACTAAGCGCTGCATTTTTAGTTCTGCGAACATGAACTCAACCTTGTTGGTTTTGATATTTGTGAAGCAAAAAGAATTGGAATCCCTATGATTAAACAATTGATTGCTATACTCCTATTCTGAAGCAGCCGTCTGAAATCGCGTTTTGACGATTTGCAGTAGCCTGCAAGATCACCTGATTTGAACGCTCTAGACTTTTTCTATGGGGTTATTTAAAGACACGGGTTGACGTGAACAAGCCACCGACTCTGGTAGCTCTCCAAAAGAACATCCGTCAAGAAGTCGAGAATATATCGCCCGAAGTTCTGAATCAGAACCATGGCAAATGCAATGAAAAAAGCCCAAATGGTTATTAAAAATGGCGATAAACGATATCGTTTTCAAAACATGATGGAAAAAAGCTTGAATGTCCTAATAAACATTTAAAAAAAGCACATTAATTTTTTTTTATTCCATTCCAAAAATGTAACCTAGGAAAATAGGGTTATACATTATGTAAGTCCAAACTTGTATAAATAATTTGGGACTTTAAGGATTGAAGAGGTAATTAAAAAACAATTGTTTCGCTTTCACAACCCTTTATTTAAAAAGTGTCGCAAGTAAGACGTATGTAAATAATAACAAACAGGATAAAAAATTCAAAATGATCACAAAACAACAGACCAATAATATTATTTTGCTCGCTTTTGTATATTTTCTCTTTGAATCAATTTAATTTTGTCCAAAATCGTTTTTGTCTCTATTCTCTCTGTGCTCGCCAGATGTCGCGAATTTCAATTTAAATTTATACTCATTTAACTAAACCACGCTCCTCGCCGCCTCACTGCTCGTCGCTAGCAAGTATAGTATATAATCAGTAAATAGTGGTAGATTGTATCATAGTCTGCGTATTTCTTGCGTAATTGAATAATTCTCTCTGCGATAAATTTGCCTATTTCTCTCGTACATATTAGATAGTTTTGCTGCACTCAAACTCCTGCGCCAACACTCCACGTGTCCTCCGCGTAATTCATTTTTTTAAATATTTTTATTTTATTTCTTTTTTCGTAAATTGTCCTATGTTCAAAATGTTAAATTCCACTTTATTTCGCTATGATTATTATAACTTATCATAAATATATATGTGTATATGTATATGTTGTATATATACTTTATTTGCTTCGTAAACGTAGTGGTAGTTACAGTATAGGCCTGACGGGGTTTCTTTACTCTTTGTAGTGTTGTTTGGTTTATTCTGCTTATGCTCCACTGCTCTCCGTAATTTCAATATAATTAGCTATTTATACTCGTTATTATTATTTTTTCTTTTTTATGTGTATATATAAGTTCCTATTGGCTTACAGTTTCACTATTTTTTTTTGTGGATTGAACACTCTTTGACAAAACAAGGCATTTCGGTTAAGTTTCATTAAAAAATTTGAGAATTTTCCTTCTGTCTTGTAAAATTATTGCTAAAGTTACTTTTACACGAACGTAAAACCTAAATCCTGTGTTGAGGTATTGTTTTAGCACCATTCAAAATAGTTTTCTTTTGTTTTGTTCTTGTTTTTTTATTGTAACTGAAAGGTCAACTGTTAGTCGGTTTTGTCGCAATTTACATTTATTTTTAATATTTATTTTTAAAATTAACTTGTATGCTCGACTTTAACATTGGCTATGAGCTCGCAAAATCATGATTAGCTAAAATAATAAAAAATATAACAAGATAAAAACTAAACACTAAAAAAAGGACTTAACAAACACATTAACGCATAGAGAAAACTACATTAACATTATTTATTTCGTTAGGGACAGAAGATCGTACAAACATACAAACAAACGTACCGATCAATCGTAGAACAACTTTCGTGTAGTTGTGGGTTAAAAATAGGTCCAAAATCATAATATGCTTATCCCTTCTCATTGCTTTCATGCAATTATGAACTATAAAATGACACAACACTGAAAAATAATAAAATAAAAATTTTGATATAACCACACTTTAATTAGAAAAACGCCCAATTTTAATATATGTTTGGACCTTTGTTTTCCTAAACGTAAACTAAATAACCCTTTGAATTATTACCCCAATACAAAGTAGAGTAAAAATTATTAACTCGTTGAGTCTAAGATTCTAAATACAAATTGACAAGAAGATCGGACACACATTTTCCCGTTTGCCAACATTTTATAGATATATGTATAAACCAATAATTTTGAATTTAATTAAATTAAATTTACAAAAGTTTAATATTCTAAATGCAAAAATTTTATATTACATAATTTCAGAACGTTCGCTTTTCTAAATTTTCTTGGGCAAAACTTGCCTTGCAAATCAATCAGTGTGGTAATCCACGAAACCAAATAAAACGAATTTATGGCCCAATCTTTTTCAATCCATCGTCAGCAGCTACTTTTTAGGAAGCTTGGGTTTTTTTAACTGCGTGTGATGAAGCACTAACCTGTTGAAATTATTACTCAACCTCGCCAAGATGTTCTGTTCATGTTTGCAAAAAAATACTAAAACCTCCATCAATTTCATCAGAACATTCAAATACCAATCTGCGAAACTTTTTAGTATGCACATCATTTCTAATGAGCGCACATATTCATGAATACGAGACAGTTATTGATTTTATTGTAATCAACGCTTCAATTCTTGGACCATTAAAATTAGTTACCAAATAGGTTATTAGTTTTTCCTATTTCATTCCCACCGCAAAAATACTGATTTAAGTGTAAGCCTGGCTTGATTTTTTTGACTATTTTTCTCATAAGGAGCTTTGTGGACTTTAGTTTACATTCCTGAAACGCTCAATATAAGTACTTCTTATTAAAATCCTGCAATACTGAGGCTAAAAACAATTCGGCCACCATATATATTTACATGATTTGCTAGAATTTGAAATATACACAGTGACAGAATATTCACGTAATTTTATTGAGGATTCGGGGGATAATTTAAAAGAATTATCACTGAAAATAAATAAAATAAAAAGCGCAACGTGTCGGTTTTTGCCCACAGTGTACCATTAGAATCTATGATCGCAGTTGAAAATTAAAAAAAGTTAGTTTCTTAAACAATTAATAAATTAATTAAATATATAAAAAGATGACAATAACAATACGAAACTTCAGCTTAAAAGAAAAAATCTCATAATCATGTATTTTAAAAGTACTAATACTTTTGGAAAATAAAAATACATACTCTATAATTTTTATATTTTTAAAGAAATAAAATCTTTTAGCTTTCAGTTGCGATCATAGACGATATCTCTGGTAAATTTCTGGGATTTTAGGAACCTATTATAACAGAGACTAAAAAATCTAGCAGTTTCAGACCTCGAATCGTGCTATCTTTATAACCAATGCAACCTTCAATTCTAAGAACATTTAAAATTGAAAATATTTTAGAATTATTATTCTAGTCGCCCTATATTGGATTGTTCCAACAAGGGTGTAATAAACAGACTAATTCCCGATTTATAGATCGCATAAATCAAACCTAAAGCCATTGACTTTGATGCCTCATAATTGTTCGCCAATATTTTAACAAAATTGAATCATATTTACAAACGACAAAACTAATTTAATGTGTTTTAACTAAACATATTGAATTTCAGGAGGCATCTTTAAGCTGTTAGAGTGAAATAAATGTAAGTCCAAATGTTTTTATATTTAAATAATTTTTAAATATAAAAAAAAATAAAATAAGGTTTGTTTTAATATTTACATACTTATTTCAAATTTTATATACCTACTCTTTTTCTATATACTTCCGATCTTCTAAAACAAAATGTTGTTGCATATTGAATCTTATTCCTTTATAGGAGTTGAATTTAAAATTAGTAGAAAAGTGGTATTTAGAAGAATTTAAAAAAAGTAAATATTCGTGTCAACAAAATGGACTAAATAAAAAATCTCTCGTTTACGAAATTAGCCAAAAGTAAAATATTTAAGTATATATGTATATAAAAAATTTACGATAAAAATTATATGTAAAATGTAAATACTAATCACCTATATCAGTCTAGAGCGATTTACTTAATGAATAGTTTTATATACACATCTTAAAAATAACATGATGAGTTTTCCATTTAATAATAAATTTGACAAGCTTTTTACCATACGAAATAATCGAAATAATATAATAATAAAAAGGAGAATATCGCAGCGAATTAAATTTTTGGAGCAACTTTAGTAAAATGTTTCTTCACCACCAATTGAGAACGCAGTTCTCTTAAAAGGCCCCAGATACGCTTGGTTTTCTTATGATTTTTGATTTATTACATCTGAAGAAATTATAAAACAAAAAAGGATTCAATGTTGACACATTAAGGCAAACATATCATTTTAGTTACTTAATAATAATTTTACAAAAAAAAGAGAGAATGAAAAAAAAAAATTATAACAACAATTGCGCCAAGAGGACGCAGAGCAACATTTCAAAGACAAAAACTCGAAGCAACCAGCGCAGTCGAATTGATTGCATCGCGACAAACTTACTAACAGCGACGCAATTTAGATGAACTGTCGTTACAAAAATACTTGAATATAAAGGTCCTCTGCGGAGGTACGAAACTGTGATCGAACTGCCTCATTTTTAGTAAATATCGTAATTAAGCTATCGTCTTAAAAATAAATCATTTAGTCTTAACGTTCTATCTTAACGTAACTCTGCTGTTTTTTAAAAAATAGGAAAGTTTCACACCTCGCTCACTAGGCAGATCCGGTAAACAATGTTGTGACGAACGAAATGAACGCAATAACTCTACGAGTCTACAGTACCGCTAACACATTTCTTACTGAAATTACTGAAGTCGATTTGAATAGGAAAGAACGCCGCAATGCAAAAGAAATTGAACAAAACCGAAGTATCTAACAATGGTTGGTGTATGGTAAGTAACAAACTTAGTTCTTTTTACACGAGGGCGGATGGGCTTAGCTGGACGTGGACAGCTCCTAACTCGGCGGCTCCTCATCCATCATCTCGTCCTGGGGCGAGGGGCGCGGCGCGAACGGGGCCAGGTAGGGCGGCGTCGCTCTGATTGAGCCCCTCTGCAGGAATGTTAACCTATACGAGTCGTCTCGCTGGCGAGGTGTGCGGCGTGGTGAGCGGGAAGGTGCTATTCGACAGGCCTTCTGCATGTCCTCGAGGATCGAAGGCGCAACGTACGTGAAGCCCTGCGGGAAAATTCAAGTTAATCTTGGGGCTATCAAACTTTTCTGATGCTAATTCATCGGGAAGGGATTATCATAAATTTGAATCGTTTGATCCCACCACTCACTTGAAACATTAAATTGGCACTCTCGCTTAAAGTCGTGTCATCTGGGGAATCCACTGGTATCTGTCGTGTAAACTTTGTGTCGAATTGTGATACATCGTCTTCACTTCTCTGCAAAAGAATACAAAAAAATATTAGTACTTATTAGCACAATTAAGCTAATGCTCAAAATTGCGTTATTAATTTACTTTCATTTATTAACAAAATTTACGAACTTTTACATGTAACATTTCTCTACAATTTCTAAATTTTTTTTTCTGAGAGTACGTATGCATTTTCAAAAATATATTTTTAAGTATTCAACACATCAAAAAGATGATAAAGTTATAGCCGTTTACATTAAAAAGATCAAAATCAGAATGGTATTGGAGAAAGACTTTGAACATATTAATTTAATTGTCTTAACTTTGTTTTTAGTTTTCAGTTAATTCAGATTTTGTTTTACTTCGTAGTAATCGAGCTCAATATTTTATTTAACAATTTATAAAATTTTACATAAAGAATTTCTTTACTTTTTTAAATTAAATCTGATATAGTCTTTAATTCTTTATTATTATCTAATATTGTACCTTTATTTAGACTGTAAAAGTTCAAGATTCCTACCGCTTGCGCTACATACTTTTAGAACATTGGAATTTTTGCACATAAGTATATTATACTTCGGTTAGTAATGTGCCGATATTTTTCAACTGGCATTTCTAAAATATTACTATAAACAAAATGATACTTATGCTAGTTAAGGCTAAAGGAAGACTAATAAACTAGAAGAAATATCATTTCAGCTTTTGCATTGCTTTTACAAGTGGATTTATAATTTTCCAACGATAGACATTTTGAAATGCTATGTTAATTTAAACACAAAAAACACATTCTACTAAATGAAATATTTAAAGAAAGTATTTCTATAAAATTCTATGGAGAAATTGGACAACTTATTTGAATGTATACTTTTAATAATTTTATATAATTTTACGCATTTAAAAATGTTTGGTTTAATTGTATGTTCCAGCAAACAGAATTTTTAATTAACTTCCAAAAACGGAGTAGGTTTAAGTAAAGTAAGGTTGTGACTTCTAAAAAAAAAAAAGTCGACAATCTGAATTTTTGGGAAATCGTTTATTTTAAGATCTCATTAAATAGTGAAAAGTATCTTAAACCTTGGGGTTTTTAGGGGGTAAATTAAATATATGTGGTTTTCTGTTATTAATACCAAAACTGTCAATGTGTTTAGAAAAGAGTTATTATAATAAACGTAAATCATAAAATTCGCTACAAAAACGGTTTGTACAAAATATGATCTTTTGTAGTTTTAACCTATATTTTGCTCAAAACTTGACTTGAAATGACTTATTGTTAAACTTGTTAGATAGTGTTGCGTATGTGAAGCAACTATTTGCCAAGAAATTTGCGATTAAAGCGACATGCAACGCAGAAAGAATTGACTTACCAAACTTGGTTTAATAGGCGGCTCCAGGCGACGGGCAAGCACGTCGTCCCAGTTGACGTGTTTGAAGAACGAATGAGCTCTGATAGCAGCAGCGTCTTCTGGTCCGCTCCCTAGGCGTTGTGGCACTTGTCGTTTCATAAGTCTTCGGATTAAGTCTCTGGCGTCGGATGTGAGGTAGCCAGGTAGATTAAGTTTACCCTTAAGAATAGTCTCGATAGTCTTCTTGCGATTCTCGGCCGTGAACGGCGGCTGGAAGAAAGTAAATGCTGCATCATGGGCTTTTACATATTTACTTCTAATGGACATACCACTCCCGTTAACATGTCAAACATAAGAGCGCCTAGTGACCACCAGTCAACCGCCTTTCCGTGTCCGCTACGTGTCAGAATCTCTGGCGCCCTGAGGTTATTTTTGAATCAATAAAATGCTCACTTTTGCGCTGGGAAAGGGAAAAGGACGAGGAGAAAAAATTCCTCGAGGGACTGTCGGAACTTACATGTACTCGATGGTGCCACAAAATGTATGCGTTACGGTTCCGTCCTTCACGTGCTCCTTGCATAGTCCGAAATCGGTCAGTTTCACGTGCCCTTGTGCGTCCAGCAAAATGTTCTCGGGCTTCAAGTCCCTGTAGATGATGCCGAGGGAGTGCAAATGCTCCAGCGCCAGGATGATTTCGCTCAAATAAAAGCTGCAAAAGATAACATTTCCGGGGATTCCCCGATTAATGGCCGGTTCCGTGGAATAGGGTAAAAAATATATATTTACCAGGTTGTGTCCTCTAAAAATATCCCCTCCCGTTCCAAGTGTATAAAAAGTTCACCACCGCTTAAGTATTCTAAAATTAAATATAATTTGCCGCCGGTCTGGAAGGCATAAACTAGTTCTACGATGAACGGGTGCTGCAACAACAAAAGTGAAAAAAGGCGATTACTAACTGCGCGTGCAGAAATCCGCGAGCTGCGGGTACGGGCGTTATTTGGTCTTGTAACTGCGCCAGGAAGTGGGTCGCGGAATTACTCGGCCAATCGTTGCATAAGGGAAAAATGGGGTCGAGGATCTCGCATTTCGCGCATTCGCTGGCATTTGATCGAAAATTTCGATAAGTGGCACAATGTTGCTCTCGAACAACAAAATTCAAGGCATGCGATAGCGTCGTCTATTTAGCTATTTTTTTATACTATTTACTTTGGATGGGGAACATTGTGGGATTTTGAAATTGCTAGTTTTATTGGATTTCATTTGCCGGAGCACTCACCTTAACTGCTTCTAAAATGTTTCGCTCAGCTCTTGTGTGGGCTGTGTCCTTTTGATTTGTAACTATTGAGGCTTTCTTGAGAACTTTCATTGCAAAGAACTTGTTCGCATCACGACCTGTGATTTTTCGGACCTGAAAATAAAGAAATAAATTATATAAATAAACCGTTTCGAAAAAATCATCATTATTTATAGTTCTAAAATAGAGAAAGTATGCATCTAGAACACAGAAGAAATTGCATATTTTAGTCTATCTAGGAGATAGGGAAGAAAAATCCAACAACATAATAATAAATATTAAAAATTTTGTTTCGGAGATACTTTTGGAAATATTCCCTTCTTAAATAACCAAAGGTCTAACTCTTGCCGTCTTCGAATTTGAGGACTACAGTTTTCACGGTCGTTTTAAATAAATACATTTTTTATACTGTGGCAATAATCTAAACCATGAATTCTGAGCAGAAGACTCAATAGACGCTCGATACTATGACTAAAAAAAAATAAAAAAGTAATATTTCGCTGTATTAATTTGAATCCACTTTTATTGTATGTATTATATTTTGTATCGTTTAAGGCCAATTTTTCAATCCTCAGATAAATTTATTCGTCGAATAAAAACTCAACTTGGCCCTGATGTCCGGAAAGTTTAGTTTCGACGCATAAAAATCATGTTTTTCGTTAAAATGTTAGATTAGGACAAGTAAAAATATGAAAGATGAGATAAAGCTTTTAATTAATTTAATGGCTGCAATATAAAAAACCCCTCGACTTTTGCAATCCGATAAAAATCCACTTCAAATCTTTGAAGGTGTAAGTTTTACTTAAGAATATTTTATTGATAGAAATCGTTACAATACTCATACATATATTTTAATGTTAGCAAAAGTAAAAAAAAAAATAAAAACCATAAATCATGGTTCAATTAGAGTAAAATATTTCAACTGTGTGAAACAAAAAGAAAAACGTTAAAAAGTCAACAAAATGTAAATAAACTCAAAAAATTCAATACCGAGGCTTTACTACCTCATAAATTTCGAGAGCGGTATTTTTTTTCCCTTTTTCGTATGATAAAATTTCGTAGAGATACTCGAGCTCATTGCGCAAATATTTTGCACTTCCGGGGTGCAAATTAGTACTGTCGATTACCAGCCATTACAATGTTGATCCGATAAACAAGCGAGAGGAGGTCTATTTGAAAGCTGCAAACAGAATGAAAAGGATTTCGTTGATTTTACACGGCCGCAAAATTATGTAAAACGAGGACTCTATCGAGAGTGGATATTGGGTGCTTGGTTATCAGCTCTCATGGACTATCAAATCTAATAACATCGAGTGTAAAGAGGTGATAATGAGCGGAAATTAACATGGAAAATTTGTCCTCCAAGTGCCTGATAACTGACAACAGTCACTTTGCCCACTCGGCGTTTCTGGCGAAATTCGGTGCCGCCGCGGAGCGCTATCTTGCGCCTGTGTACGCCCCGTCGGGCGGCGCTGGGAACGCGCTAGGGCTGAGCCGCCTTTCGAGCGAGCAATCCATCATAGAACAAAAGATCGGGGGACAGCACCCAATATTACCCAGAATTCGCGGCGATAGATAGTGTATTATCTGTGGGCTTATATCTGTCGTGTCGCCGCATTCAGCGGGGATTAACAACTATCAACTGCCGATTACAGTGAATTCGCACACTTCATCGAGTCGCCGGATTATAATTCCGGCGTAATCAGCGAAATCAGCGGGCAAACAGCCGCATAAATACGAATATACGCGCAGCCCGGCGACTCCCCTGACGAACGAGTGAAAGTCGACATTTCTTGTGATATTCATTCTACTTAATCACCCCCGGCGACCCCCTAAGACACGGCCTCCCGGAGGAGGCTCCTTAGACCAAGTCCAACGTCTTACGTCTAACGACAATTAGAAGCCGCTCCGAGAAATGGCTGAATGTTCTTCTTCAGCTAGGCCTTTTGCACGCCCCGAAGAAACAAACGAGTTTAGATTTTCCGCGAAGATTATAATTATCGCCTTTACACGCGCAACGATATTTGTTTACACAGTTTGTTTCTGCGTGTAAAACAATATTTTTGCGAAGAGGATTTTCTTTTCGTTCTAGAGGTGCACAAGGTGATCAATACGCCACCTTTTTTCTTTTGGCAGGTGTTGAGCGGGTCAATGATCTGAGCATTCGTTCTAGAATCTAGCATCGCTTTATGTCGTCATTTCAGATCACATGTGCGCGCAATATTCATTCCAATTTGTATGCTCTGGCAAAAGACAAAATTCATTTGTCCACTGTCGGCTGAGTCAATTTTATTTAAAAGCACGTTTTGGCACTTTTGCGTAGAGCTTTAATCGAATGCTGCAGAGCGCCATAGAAGACAATAGGCGTTTTGTCATTTATTGTCTAAAGTGAAAATTATCAATATCAGAAGCGAAAATTGCTAGAAAACCCTAAAATTGCTTGACGATTAATGTGTCAGGCATAGATAAAGGGATATGAGATTGAATTATAATTATTTTATTATTATAACATGCATCGTCGTTTTAATATCTTATCTAGCTATTAAAGTCCGGTAGATGATAATTGATAATGAAGTGACTGCACAGGGTAATAATATCAAAACCGAAGAGTTATAGCAAAATTGTAAACGTATATTACAAATATGTTTCAATTCATTATAAAGTTTGAAGAATCTACTCTGTGTTTACCGCAATTGCAATATAGAAGTGATCCAATATAACAAATGATCGGTTTAACAAACGTTGTTGCACGTATTTGTAGCTCTAAATTCATAGCAGTCTTAAAATTTTAGGATGTTATACTGTAATTAACAACGAAGAAATTCAAGATGAAAATTATTTCGTAATTTTTAGTTCCTTTTACTTAAATAATATTTGGGATTTTGAAAACATTCGATTTTCGAGATGTTTTCTTTAAAATTGAATATCTCAACTTCTATTGAAGAATGTACATATACATATATGTATAGTACTGATGTATCCTTTTACATACATATATGATATAAGTCGTTCTTTTCGATATTTTAATAATTATGTTTAAAAATAAAACTGGTAACGGACATTAAAAAGTGTATAAGGGAAAAAAGAGGAGTTATATAATATCATTGTGAATTTCTTTAGATATTTTTGCAATATTTTACATTGTGCAACAAACAATCCTTAATACTTAACATCCACTTAACTAGTGGCAGTGTCTATATTACTTCTAATGCCCTAAAAGGGTTAACTTCCCAGAATTGCGACTTCTACAGAATGAAGTCAAGCTATAAAGTTTTCAGATCATTTAGATAAGAAGCAAGATTTTGCAGAAATTCAAGAACTGTTTGCTAGTATTGTTATGAGTAAATACATATTTCAAAGGGAGGCACAGGTAATTCCCCTCAAATTTTCAATTTATGAATCGAAAAGAAAATATTTCAGTTTTAAACTGAGAGGTCAATGATTAATTCTACTGGAATCAAATATTATAAAATTATAAATTTATTATAGAATTTACCAACTTTATAAGCATGGCTTAATAATCCTGTTGATCAAAGAGTTTTAATAAAATATTGTAGTCAACTGTCTTTACTCAAAATTTTCCTACCATAGACATTTTTCCGAAAGAATAACATAGTTTTAAATCAATCTTAAAAAAATCGCAATAACCGATTCTGGACCTCATTTCCAAACATTCGCACCTATGCTTTTTATGAACTTTTTCATTTCTAGTCTTACGTAATAAAATACCCAACTGTAGTGAAAAGTTTTTAAATTCTTGCTGTCTTTGTTTGTTAGAAAGAAGTGTGTTCGATATAACGAATTCATCGGTATAACTTTTGGTGGAGTTATGACTGTATTTAAGAAAAATAAGATACTACTATGTTTTTTTTTAATTATAGTAAACGATGTATGAAACTTCCTCCCCCCGCATATTTCGTCGTGCCTCGGAAGTAGGAGAGAAGGCACTTAGATGCCATATGGCGCGGCACGTCTGCGACCATCATTCGATACCGGGGCCGCATTCCGCCGAGGAAGTTAATGAAGTGAACCGAGGGGACAAAGTCCGTGATCATTTTTAGAAGCAGCTACGTAAGCCGACCCGCACTAAGCTAATAAGGAAATTCCCCAGCCGGGCCGCACTAATTACGCCCACCGCATTGTTTGGGCGAGCAAACAGATTTCCACTTGACTCACGGCCGCGTCGCTCAAGGAATGTCTGCTCCACGTCCGTCAGCCGAAATATTTCCAGCTATGCGGACTTATTCCCAGAAAAATGGATTGAGTCATGCCCGCAATCAGTGCAGTCCAAACATCGAGTGACCGACGAGCCAATCTCATCTTGGGGCCCCGCTCCTCCAGTCCCTACTGCGACCTGCCCGGAATCCCTGAGGGGCCCCCGGCTCGGAGGCGATAGCCTCGACAGTGTCAATGGGGCTCCGGTGCGACGATCTCGTTTGAGATTAGGTGGGCCCCCGCCCCATTCGTCATCTTCGCACGTTGCCCTAATCCACGTACGGTGGACCTGCGTATCACAAACTGCCATCGGCTTTGTTTGCGTCACATGTCTCGCCGGCCGCCAGATAATTTTCCATAGAGTAACTCCCGGCGACGCTATTTCCATGGCTGGCTGGGGCTGAGGCTGAGGCTGAGACTGAAGCTGAGGCTGGGGCCGAGCGCCGCCGTAGAATTCTTGCACGTTCCCGCTTCCCAGGCTAGCTGCTAGCGCTCCAGTCGCGCCTCGAGCGGCGCGGCAGGGCAGTCCGGCGGCGTCGTAGGAGCAGTCGACCGCTAATGCAGCCGCTGCCCACACTTCCCGCCGCCGCCGAAAAAAGCTGACTCACGGCAGACCGTGACCGCAGATAAACCGGGGAGTCATTAACCACTCGCCGCGCATCCCGTCTGTTCGTAAACAGAAGGAAAATCTCGGAACCAGAAGATTTCGCAAGTGGCCGCAATCTGACGAAAACGCGGCTCCTTATCTCACTTATTTTGCCCCTGCCTTGAGGTAGCCAATTCGCCCTTATTAGAGTTATTTCAGGTAGAAGTAGCGCGGGAAGTTTATGCCTCCTTGCATTAATAAATCCTAGATTTTAAAGTGACACTTATAAAAGTCAAGCAAAAGTATTTATTGGAACTTCGCAAACACTTGTTAAAGTTTAAGAGTCACTTCACATTAATTTTTTCGTGTAACTTATTTACACTCCCAGGACTCATTTTAAATTTAGTTTCGCGGTCTACAGTAGACAATGTTATAAAATAAATAATAAATAAATGTATACGACGCATGTAAATACTTCCCTATTTTAACCTAAGTATACTCGTACATACATATACTATATTTAAAAATACTTTAGTTTGTTTCAATTTGGAAGATGATTTTCTTTAAATCATGACAGATGGCGCTGTAATCGGACTAATACATTTTATTTAAATTAAAAAAAAAAATTAAAAAAACACGTGTTCAAAGTTTTTTGAAAAAAAAAGCGACACGAGCTACTACTTCCACCCCCAAAAATGGTATTTTTCAATGCAAAAACCGAATCTGTAAAAACAATTTCATTTATTTCAATTCAATTTTATTATACTCCCAGGGGGTGAACGTGACTGGTTGTGTTTGGTGTCATTAGATAGATTTTTAGAAATATTAGACATCTTTTTTTGTTTCGCTGATTCCACATGTACAGTGGCGGAAATTCCATTAGCACATTATATCAAATTTTTGTAAAAAGTTGCTAGATTCGTGCGAATCTGGCAGCACTTCATCAAGGCTTGCAGGAATATTTACCGTTATGGTGCTCTCTTTAAAAACCACTTTACATCCTTGTGTCTGATAGTTTTTGGAGAATCGCAAGCATTTCAATTTTATATGTTAGTGAAAAAGGCGTCTGTAAGTGGAAATTCCATTAGAACAGTGGGTTATTTCTCTGGAATTAGTTTTAAATTCTTCAATAAAATATATTCAAAGGTAAAAATAAATAATTTTTTATTACATTAACTAGATTTTAATTGAAAATATGTTAGTATTATTATCATGGGACGAGGAAAAGACCTGACGAAAATGGAAATGGAAAAAATCGTGTTTTTCAAGGAACAAGGACTAACGGTTAAGGACATTGCTCTCAAATTAACCAGGTCAAGGAAAGTAGTGAGTAATTTTCTCAAATTGGGAGAAAATTATGCTAAAAACCGAAAATACAATCAAAATCAAAAGCTTAATAATTACCAAAAAAGAAAAATTTTACAAGAAGTGAGAAAAAATCACTGTACTTCGACCCAAATAAAGTCCAATTTGAATTTACCAGTTACTGCAAGACGTGTTAGGCAGATTTTACATGAAGACAAAAATCTTAAATACAGCCCCTGTTCATTGAATTAGGACCACTCATATCTCTCCCAATTTTTCCAAATTTTTACATCTATCGTCGTAAAAATGCAGGTTTTTCCAAATAAAAAATTTTTACGTATAATTGTAAGATAAGGTGATGTAATATCAGGTACCTGCGAAATCCCACCCCTTATCCCTTTTTGTGGGGAGTGTTAAGTAGCTTACCCTTCCCTTTACCTGACTTTAGCGTTGTTCACATATGTATCTAAATCTTATAGAAATACTGCAATTTCCGTACTCTTTCGAAAGTTGTTGGAAAGAGTTTGTCAGCTAGTGAAGTCAATGTTGTATTCAGTGTGAATTTTTGGACATAAGTGATTTTAATTGAAAGTTTAGTGAAAATAAAAATCGGAAAATGTAAACACATAAGTCAGGCAAAAAAGTCGGCAATAATTGCCCTAGTAGCCTGAAAGGTTTTCCTTTCGAGATATTCTATTTATTTTCCGCTAATGTAAAACGCTTTAGAGAAAAGAAAGGCAAAATTTTAATAAATGCTTAGTGGTCCTAATTCAATGAACAGGGACTGTACAAAAAGAGACAAAAGAAGCCTCCTTTAACTGATAACCACAAAGTTGCAAGGTTAAATTTCGCAAGAAACCACATGACCTGGTCCGAACAATGGAACAACGTGGTCTTTAGCGATGAAAAAAAGTTCAATCTGGACGGGCCCGATGGTTTTCAATATTATTGGCATGATTTGAGGAAACCACAGGAAGTAAAAATGAGTCGAAACTTCGGAGGAGGAAGTGTTATGATTTGGGCCGCTTTTTCTACATATGGAAAATCACAGATTGCCTGGATACTTCCTCGAATGAACGCCGTAACGTATACAGAAATGTTGGAGGAGCTTCTCATCAACATGTCTGAAGATTTTTTGCCAGAACATTTTATATTTCAACAGGACAATGCAGCAATACACACAGCATCCTTCACTAAAAATTGGTTTCGGGAGAAAAATATCACAGTTTTGCCTTGGCCTGCGCGGAGTCCTGACCTTAACCCCATTGAGAATTTATGGGGCATTATTGCAAGACAAGTTTACTCCAATGGCCGTCAGTTTAATTCCGTACGAGAATTGAAAGAGGCCATAAGAGAGTCTTGGCGATCTGTAACAACAGAGGAGCTCCAAAAATTGGTTAGTTCAATGCCTAACAGGATGTTTGAGGTAATACGAAATAGAGGAGGAAGTACAAAGTACTAAAGCAAAAAATTTCAAAAAAATAACCATAATTTATAAGATAAAAATTAAAATGGGCTAATCGAATTTCCACATAAAAATCTATATTTCTTGAATATTTGTTATTTTCTTAGAGCTTTTGTTATATTTTTAATATTTAGTCACATTAACTACTTATGTAAGATGTTTAAAATTAAATAAGTACAAAATACTGTTATAAGCCATTATTGTTTTTTATTTATCCAGAGAAATGAGAAATGGGCTAATGGAATTTCCGCCACTGTATTTCTCGAAATATTTGAACTTTCTGGGACTTTTGGAAAACAATTCTACATAAAGTGTAAAGACTGAGCCACTTGATTTTGAGCCTTGGTGTCTTGCCATTTGCGGGTCTCTGAATGTGGTTAGGCTCAAAGTTTTAATTGCTTGTAATGTATTAAAAGTTATAAACAAAAGTAACTGTATGCAAAATCATAATATGTACATATGTACCTGACTTTAAAAATATCTTACATTTGAAGATATTAGATATGAAAATCCTGTCAGATTGTTAGAATTGTCCAATTCAATTTAGAACTTGTCAAGAAAAGTGCCTACATATTTTCGAGTTTTTATTCAAAATTGTGGACACTTGCGCACTTTTAAAGTAATTCTTTCTACCGTTATTTATTTGGCAAAGAAGAGAATACAATTACCATTAGTTCAAAGGGAGACATGTGTCACTTGAAAAACTGAAATTCAAATGGGCTGAGCACAAACTCCAAGACAAGAAGCACCGGTAAAATACACGCCTCCAAAACAACGTCATTATTATGCGTGGGCAAGGCGAGTATATTGCGCCGCGATGGGTAGAGGATCCGACACCCAAGACAGAAAATTTAGTTACATCAATGGCCGGCCGGGCCCCCTTCAATTGCGAATTTCCGCGCTGTAGCCGGTCAGGGACTCAATTGTCCGGCTAAATTCAATTGGGCCAATCTTCCTCCGCTACCGGAGCGCGCAGTTTGCGTCGCGCGATAAATTCGCGAACGTGCGCTCAACTGCCGCCGCTGCCGTCGCTGCCGCCGCCGCTGCTGCCTCGGAACTCGGTTTTGTCGTGGCTCGGCTCAGGCGAGTCGATGAACGCTGAGGAGGCGCGGAGCTATTGACCGACCGGCCAAAACCGAAGTTCAAGACGCAAAAAGGCAGCACAGCACGTGTTCCCGGTCGTCCGGATTTTGTCTCTTGTCGCATGTGCGGCCGTGGTGCGGACCAGAGTGCGGTGTGGTGGCCACCACTTCGGGGAGTACTTTTCCATCAATGAATTAGTGCGGCGCGTGTGTCACCGCTGCTGCTGCTCTGAAACAATTTTCGAACTCTCCCAGGCGTCTTAAGCAGCGTCGCCGTCAGTGGCATGGCACATTAGCCGCAGACGCCGCCCAGCCCAGAGGATAGAGCAGGGGGGTTGGGGGCTCCGCATGCCGCCGACGCCACACGCGTGCGAATGTGGTCCTGATGAAGTTTTCGGGAGATCCTAAATTTGCCCGCTGCATGGGAAATGGCCCGCTTGGTTGGGGCTCAGCTCGGGTCCCGGCTCGCTGGGAAGAGTGCCCTTGTTCAAGGACTGCCGGGAGCCCTGGGGGTGGCAGGTTGGGAAATTGATGGGAGCGCAAATTCCTTTTAAGGGTTCGAGTTGTGCTTGGGGAGCCACGTGAATTTCCTTGTGGAGACGGGCGCCCCCCGGACGTCGTCGCAGTGCCCCATTTGCTCCTTTCCACAGATCGGACAATGTTTTCCGCGCGCTGTGTTTAGGATTTTGTTCGATATTTGTGCAGGCGGGGAGTCATTACGCTTTGAAGTCAATTTCGCCGGCCTTTGTCTGCTCCGCCGCCGCCGCCGGCTGGGGAAACTTTTCGTGGAGGTGGTGGCGCACTTTTTGCAGTTTGCGCTGTAACGTCAACATGACGGCCCGGGCAGGGGAGACTTAAGTTATGGCCGCGAACGTGCCTGCAATGCTCAAGCGTATGCAGGGGGCGCTGCTGCTGCTGCCGGTGCTGGCGCTGCCTGTGAAGCGGAGCCCGAGGGACTCGCCATGCATGCAGGAGGGTCAATGAATTCCCTTCTTAACGGAGCTGAAAGGAAATAACAAGTGTGGGCCAGATTAGCTCCGCTTTGTTGATGCTCGGGGAATGGGCCCCTTCACGTTTTCTCCGTTCTTTTATCGAACGGGAATCCAAATTATCGTCTACATTGGAACAGTTGGCGCGGAAACTGTTTATACAAACGAACGCATAAAGAACTTTATTTGCAGATTTTGACTCAGCTTAGTGCTGATTATCCCCTTGATGGCCCCGGTGGCTTTTCGCTCATTGTTCGGGCGTTGCCTGCTTAGCTAAGGAATTTTAATTTCAAATTGCGCATCGTTCCCCAGGGGAATGACAAAATTAGGTATTGTACTTCAGAAACCAAATAAATGGGGGGCGGTTAAACTTTTGCGGTGTGGCACTCTGGAGTACATTCGAAATTCAAAAATACTTCTACAAAATGTAGTTTAAAAATGAAAGTAAATAAATACGCACCGAATAAAACGAACAATCCAACACATACATAAACATTTACATACATATATATTATAAACATATATGATCTAAATATATTTATGTATTTACAGGCGCGCGACCCTCCTCATTACACCTAAAGGTACGAAAGGTGTCAAGTCAAGCTAAAATGGCTTCCTTTTTGATGGGTCATAAAATAAAATGGCTACATCCTAAAGAAATGTTTCACAAGACAAATTTATAGCCGAAAAAATAAGAACCATCAATTTTATGGGAAAACATACATATCATTGTTAGTTTTACAAGAAATGTAGCGGTTTTGTATACAAAGAGGGTTAAAACTAAATCCGTAACGGTCCGATATTCAGGACAGAAGACGAGGTGACAAAGGGTTGTCGAAAAGATTAAATGTGATATTATTACAGCGTAATTAATACGACTTTTTGGAACATAAGATAGGTACCTAAAAGCGAAAATGTACCAAATTCAATTTACCCATTTGGCATTGAGACCAGCGTTAGGCTAGGGCATATAGGCCCTGAGGGAGAAAGAAATCTGAAATCTGAAATCAAATCAACATCAATTCCTCAGAATGTTTTTAAAAATAGAATTATTCAATAAACTGCAGGATCCCTTTTTAATGTTGATAAAAGAGAGATTTCGATGTTCTAAAACATGAGCTTTTTTGAGTCTCTTAAGTGACTCTCCAAAGCAATTAAGTAGGGATTTTCTGTTTTCTTCAACGAAAACTGACTGTTGCTTTCGTGCTTCCGATTTTTTGACGCCCTAACTTCACCTTAAATTTCTAATCGATCTGAGTTAACAAAGTTACGACATACTAACATGCATTATTATTAGAATAATAATTACTAATAATAATTTTGGCGCTAACAACGCTCTCAGGAACAAAAACAAAGCTTTTATTACTTTTAAACCACTTTGTCTTTTCGTTCCCAAAATTTTAGTTTTTAGCAGTGTTAAAATTAGCTCTGCTATCAAAACAAATTAGTTTCTTGTGGAATTTAGGGCTTTAGAAATGGATTAATTACTAGTCATGAAGAAGACATATATACCTACTTATGACAAAAAACAAAAGAAATAAATACACTAAGGTTAACTATTTATACATCTCGAACGTTTAATACATGGATGACATTAAAAAGTACAACAGCCTAGATAATTGTTATTACATTTATAATATATATTGGATGAATACATTCACTATCAGAAAAAGTAGAGACAATGTTATTTTGGCTAGATATATTTATTTTCTTATATTTATATTTTTAAGACCGTATCTGCGCGGATGCGTCCTATTTCTATGCGTAATCCAATTGCGTGGTTTACATTTCAACGTAAATAATAAAATCTTTATTTTAAAAAACATTCCTTCATTATCATCAATTTACTATTCAAACTAGGTACTCAAATTTTGGTTGTGATCTTTTTAGTTTTTACGTTCGTTCATAAGTAACTAGGCTTGGTATTAACTGTTGGTAGAAGGAAGAACCAACGTTCCATCGTTAACCAAAGGTATGCGATGCTTCCTCAATAAAATTCAATAACGAACGCGTTTTTAGCCAGCCTTTTTATTTCATGCAGCTATAAAAGACGTGCATGCCCAGAAAAATTGCAACGAAGCGAGAAGTCGCTAAAAGAGTCAGAAACTGTTTACTATTTCCGTCAAACGATTTAATTAAGTCTCGCCACGGATTTCGAAGGATTTGAGAGACTGCTCCACTTGAGCAAAAAGGCAGTGCTACGCCCGCCGCGGCGCCCAGAAACCAGTTGGTTCTTCTTCCAGTTTCGACTGAGCGGCGTCCACGTCCTCAAAGAAGCCCCTGCATCTGGTTGCACGGCGCGGCGCGGCGGCGGCGTTTCCCCGCGGCTGACGAAGTCTTCCACGGGCCCCTTTGATTTGCAACTTGTGAATGGGGCCCGCCACCGCCGACCGCATCTGGAGGAACGTGCGCGCCGCGAGCGCCCCAAAGGCAAACAGCGCGGGGGGCGGTCACGTTGCAGTGGCAGTTGCGGACCCTTCGCGGTGTCACCGCACTAAAAATGTTGTTGACTCCTTATCGCCGGAAGTGTTTGATTGCGATTTCTACGTGTTTGCAGTCGATAAAGACATTGATCTTCACGACAGGCGGACCGCAGCAAAAATTGCAATTGAATTTTTTGCCACCTCCGCCACCGTTGTATTCGTCGTCGCGTCGGTTGGGCTGCGCGCCTTCTTCGCTGGCTCGTGCCTCGCCGCGGCGGCTGCGGCGCAGCGCGGCAAGGTGGCGGGGCTGGCTGCGTTCGGGCGAGTAAACAACCGGGGTGACGGCTTTGTTTGTTTCGCTAACGAGGTGCAAGAGCACTTCCCTTTTAATTGATTGCATAAAGCGCATCGTTACGATATCGCTTGCTCTCCGCCGCGCGACATATGCAGGCGACTCTCGACACAAAAATGCGCATAATTTTGTTAAATCGACCCCCTCCTCCTGACGTAAGGAGGACTCCAGTGACGCACGTAAAGTGGTCGTTTGCGCGTTTTGTGGTTTTAATTTTTCACTTTATAGGAAACCACTTTCTACTTACCCACGTCAGAGGTGTGGAAGCGGTGAGTCTTTTAATTAAGTTTCTTAACTTACCTGGAAAACTTTTCCATAGCCACCTCGTCCTAGCATTTTTCTAAGCTCAAAATCTTGAGGGCTCACTTTGACCTTCGGAGGATTTACATTCTCCTCGGATAGCTGCACAGTTTCTAGCCCATCTTGTTTGCTGCAATTAGAAAAAACAAATTTTATGAGACTATAAAGGATTTTTTTTATAGTAGTATTCTTGGTATAAAGCGACAATTATAGCGGTGTCAACAACTACGTATATCAGTTTGCCTGACTATAAATGCCCGACAGCTATGTTCCCGACAAATGTGTTAAAATTAAAACTCTATTCAAAACACAATATTTGTAAAAGGAAAATATTTAGTTAATAGACATTTTTTAAAATGAAAATATTTAGTCCACAGAAATTTGGTAAAAGGAAAATAGGCATTTTGTAAAAGGAAAATATGTATAGTATAGCTGTCGGACAATCCGTGTCGGGCAAATTGTTAATAATGATAAGTGTATCAGATCTTTGAGGTGAAATGAACACTATCTAATAAAGTTCTGAACTGCTGCAGGTAAGACTCAGATACGGGATATTAATTTGGTATATGTATTTGTACATTCTCTGATTGTTTTTGTTTTAAGATGTCGGAGAACAACAATTGATGTCAGAGAGCTTCATTGTCAATGAAAAAAAAAAACAAACGTTAAGTTTTATAAGCTGACCGTAAAACAAGCAAATATACTAGAACTAGACTTATATATTAAGGACATTTTAAATCTATCACTTTTATCTAGAACCAAAAAGAAACTAATTTATTTAAAAAGAAATGTGTGAAAAAGCCTTTTATTAGTAGAAGAACGCTCGTCGTTTAAAATAAAATATTGAGTAGTTTTTAATTTCAATGTATAGGAATTTGGAATGCCATAAATAAAAACATACTGAAATAAACCTAAGTCTATAGTTCTTTATATGGATATATTTAGCTGATAATTCAGTCAAATTTGGAAAGTGTAAGAAAAATAATGAACATTTATTTTGCACTTTCAATTAGTCCCGAAAATGTTTTCGTCATTGTTCGCAATTGACTGCGTTAGGGATTTATAGTCAAAATACCACTGAGGTCACAAATCCTTCAAAAATTAATACTACTGATTTAAAATAGGACAGAAAACAATCAGTGGTTTATTTTTATTAAGAAGAAGTGTATTTCAAAGACAAAGAACTTCGAGAAATTTAATTCGATTCAGTTAAATGATTGGATTAAAAGTTGGCATAATGCCTATGCTGTGAGCTTATATACGTTAGTATAACAGTTTAGCCAGTTACTTAATTTGATAAACGAGTCAAGGTTTGGATTGAATACTGTCGAATTGCGCATTTGTGGTTTACTTTATAATCAATTTTAAATATCAAATGTCAAGCTAAGCAAATAAATTCGGACTTTGCTTTGTATCCGTCCTAATTCTTATACTATAGTTCAGCTTGTTCGCTGATTTCATAAACCGTCATAATAAGGTGAAGACGAAGATTTGCATACCATAATATAAATATTATTTGGCTTTTATTTTTTGTATGCAAACTTTAAATGAGATTAACGTATGTAACTTATGAATGTATTACTATAGAGGTTTGCAGCAATTCTGTCATTATTTGTCAGTTGATTCTTTTTCTCGAAATTTTTTTTAGTGAGAATATTAATATTTCTTGATTAAAGAGGGTCGGTCGTGGTGTAGGGATTAAAATCCTTTTTGAAACTGCCACGACCAAACATCCTCCATTATTTCCAGGTTGAGCAAAGTTGAAATTTGAAAAATTGAAACGACCACCATCGGTCTTCCACCTGATTCGGGCCGTTGAATTGCTCCGTTTTCCAATTAAGAAGGAAATCTATTCGTGGCCGTTTACATTACAAAGCAGAGCCAATCGAAAAAGCAAACTCGTTTCCCCACTCCGAGCTCTCGAAAATGTTAATTTCTTGCCTTCAACTAGCTCTTCCTGTACAAAAACTGGCGGCGACGCGGAATTCTGCGGATTTTGATTTAATCATCGCGAGTTAATTGACCCAGTAACCTTGGACGCAACCGGCGGAAAACTCAATAGCAATAGAGGATAGTGCGCGCGGGGGTGACTCACGCGGGTCAGATTACTCCGGCCGCACGCCGTGTGCGGCTCGCTCGATTGCGCCGCGCCGCCCCGAACCGATTTTGAGATCATTTCCTAATTTGGACTTGATCCGAGACGCAGACCCCGCGGCCGGCGGTAGGTGCGTTGTCCGCGTCCGAGAGCCTTTCTGCAGAATTTCCGATCGCCGCGGCTGTGCAAGGGCGTGAGATTTTCTGGTTTTCGCGTTCACTTTCCATTTGAAATTCCGAACGAACTCGCAAACTGCCGCGATATGGAAATGCGGTCGCAATTAGCTGCCTCGGCGGCGAGTTTATTGCGAAAACAGGCACGTGCGACTTACACGTAATTTATTAGGTGGGACCGTCGTTTCGAATTCATTAGAAATATTCCGCTGGAAGTGGACACAGGATGGCCTTCGATTTTATGCCGAGATTATGAAAATGCAGTTTTCTTCTGGGTGCAGCCGGAAACTTGTGGTGAATGCTTATGCAACACCAGGAGAATTTAAATAAAAATTCAAGCCGATTCCGGTTACACTTGGACACAGATTTGAATATAATATAAAACGAACTTCCTTTTCAACTTATAACATTCACTTTGACATCGTCCTTGTCATAATTATATAATTTATAATAGGTAATATGGCCTTAACAGCGCAAATCAATTTTAAAATAATTTGATAGTTAACATTTTTAAACAGTCATACCATACTCAATGTATTGTTTACGAAATTGTGCAGTAAAAAAAAAGTTCCTAGGGTCATTCCAACAGTTCGCGACCAACTAGAGAAGTTGTAAAATTTCAGAAGATAAAAACGTACCTACATACATATATGAGATTTTCTCTACTAAAAATAAGTGAGAAATCTATGTCCTACGGTAGTTTAATATAGTTTATGTTACTGGAATATAATTTAATTACTAAATGTAACAAACAAATAAATAACATTTTTCTTAATGTGCCCTCGAAATGAAGCCATTTATCATCAATTCGTCAATATTGAAATATTTCATTTTAAACACGTCTAAGACAGTCCGCTGGCGTGTCCCAAACCCAGAATGCTAGACGATTTTCTTAATTAATTATCTGTCTTCAATTCAAAAGTAAATAGTAGAAGCAAAACAGTATTACAACATACATCTAATATACCATTTTAATTCAATGTAGGTAAGGGTTTACTGGTTTTCTGCTAAACTTCATAAAAAGCTCATAATGACGATATCACCAGTCTTTAATCAAAATATTCGATTTTCGTCCAGGTCTTAACTAGTTTTCAACCATTAATTGAACATTCGTATTGAACCAATAAAAATAATGCTGTAGTATAAATACCAAGAAAAATTTTGTACTACATACATACGTGTATGTATGTATAGACTTTTTATTTTCTTCCGAAAATTTGACAAAGTTGATTCAATTCTCTTACTGCATAATTTAGACTTTTTTGAAGCATTGATACTTTGAATTATAACTTATGAATAATAAAAGTAAAAACTATTGATTTTTCTTTACCTTTATATTATACTAATACTCACTCGTCAGTAAGTTATGCCATTACACAATACAAAGAAAATAAATATAAATTCATAATCTCTCCCCTATTACTCAGTTCATACAATCAACGAATCCCTTCTTCTCTAATCGGAGGTCAATTACTTTATTGAATAGTGCAGTAAAAATAATTTATCTTTATAAGCACCCTACATATCTGAACTATAAATGAATCACGGTATTCCTCAATTAAGCAATTGTTCTATTTCATCTGAACATCTGATAATAATAAATAAATTTCCTAATTTAGGAATTATTAACGACAGGAACTTACACTGAAAGAAATTTTTAACTATATTCTGGGAGAACCATAAATATAGTTTAAGGGATTATATCTTATAGATGCCAGGACTATAAAACTATATTCTCTTATCCATGTTAGGGATGCCAGAACTATAACTAATTATTGATATAATATATAATTATTGATATCATGACATGATATTGCTCTCAAATCTATAAAAAATTTTCTGTGTAGGTATACTGATGCATAATAAAACGTATATATTTGAAACTATTGTACATGTTGAGTGATTCATTCATGAGTAAAACGACTTCGTAGACAAGCGTTTTGAGGGAAAATTTAGATTATGTATTAAGATGTTGAAAATGATGAGATTTATGCTTTTCAAAACCAAGGGTTTTAAGAATCACATATTTTAAATCTTCTATCTCTGACTGGAAATAAGTCGTTAAAAACTTGTATTCTTCTACTACAGACGACATTTTTTCCAATAAACTTTAACGTTTTCAATAATTTCTACCATGCATTTTACATATTTTTAAAGTTGTGTATTACAAATAACCAAACTATCTACCAATGGTGTCAGAAGTGGGGTAAAATCGACAAATTTAAGTATTTAAAAATGATAATTGAAAAGACACTTACTCTGGCTGTTTATTGATGCTTAACTCCGGCTCCAAGTCGACCTGCAATGAGACATAGAAATTGCGTCAAAAATAGGCAATGAACGTAAATTAATTCTAAAAAGACAGTTAGTCATTGAGATATTCCAATGAGAATTGCTTTGAAACTGAAGTGGCGGACGCTAAAGCGCTGCGCCAACTGCACCCGGCTTTATGAATGATTCATGCAAAATTTCCCGTCAAAACACGGCCCTGAGAAATTGTTGCCCAGCCAGCAGAAACGGCCGCAGCGGCGGGTGGCGCAGAGGAGTGAAGCGAAATTCTTAACGACGCCTAGTGCTAACTTCCAAGATGCTTATGCTACAGCCAAGAAGCTGGCGCTCAGCTGTGCACCGCCAAAAGATCCTCATTAAGTCGCCCGCGAGGTAAATTCAGAACAAGGCGTAATGGACAAATTGCGAGTGATTATTCATTTTCTTCCACGACACCGAGTTGACGTGCTGGCAATTATTCAAGATTTCCCCGGCCCCGTTCCGGCCCGGGGCGGTCCCGGAAAACTGAGCAAAAGTGAGAATTGATTTCAAACGAATTGTTTATGCCGCGAGGGCGACAGGCCGGGCCTGAGCGGCATGTGCGCCCTCAGCCCCGCTACCGCCACGCCACCTATCGAGTGGCCCTGCCGTACCGGAAATTACTTTTTGTTTCGACAAGTTCCAACGCTTGTTCTTCGCAGAAATCATTCGCCGCACAAAGAGGCAACTTCCAAGTCCCAAGACGCCAAAAGTCGCCCAAGACAAAGGCCAATCGGGCGCGATGTTCTACTTCGGATTCGAAAATAGTTGGGACAGCCGTGGTACACTGCTCCTGGCCTCTCGGGCATTTTGTCTTTGTCACGGCAGGAGTGACGAGGGAAAAAATTACTGCTCGGGTGAGGAGTTGCCCCCTCAATTTATTTACAACTTTTACAAATTCTACTAATGAATGGCTCGTGTAAACATGGAAATGTTATGCCGATGCGCACTACGAAAGGAAAATTTGTTCTCGTGGCCCCACTACTTCTACGATGTTCTGCACTATTAATGGAGGCCCACGTATTTTCCTTGAACTAGGATATCGTTTCAACCCGCTCACCTTTTCCCGCGCTTGTACAGTTAGGTCAATTTTATTGGATTGTTAAGTATTTCCTGCTTCACATCGATGTTACATTCAGCCAGGGGTAATGTGAACCATGATTTTATTTTACTTTATAAAAGTGTCAAAAAGTTTTGTTTTTAAACATTTTATGGCTCTATGTCTTGAGAAGGGTAAAATCCTAAGTTCCTATAATTGCGGATTTTCAATACTTTGATTTCATAAAAACATTTAACTCGTACCAAAAAAAGATGTTTTTTTTTCTTTGTTTTTCAAAATGATTACCCCAACATTTTGAAAAACAACCACTGAACCACTTCTAAAATTCGGCTATATGACACCTTTCTTTTTGTATTTTTGTGGCATGATGGTTGAAAAGCAATCGAAATAATTCATAAAACTTAAAATTCATAAAATTTCAATAATAACACGATAGAATAGCCTCAATAGAGTGGTTCATCAGACGTTCAGACGTTATTTTACGCACAATAAGACTACACAAAGACTTTGTAAGCAAATCACCAAATCTCTTCGGATTATGAAACATATTCAATAAATCACCACTGTACATATTTACCTTATAATTAATCGAAAAAAATTCACAAAACTCAATTGCTGGTATAGGAGGAGAAAAAACTTTACGTAACAAAATCATGTATTTTCAACAATAAGTCAAGAAAAATTGTTTTTTGTTTTATTTTTATTTAAACAAAAATTTAAAATATTTGGTTTAGGAAAGATAAAAATTAAACAATTTTGAATAGTTAGCTGTCATTTTGTCACAGAACCAATGCCGCTTTACATAAAGAAAACGAAAACGTCTTGAACAAAATTGAAGTGAACGCTGAACTCTACGTAGGTATTTAATTAAATTTTTAAACTGAACCAAGTTGCAAATAAATTTTAGATAACTCTTAAAACTTTTTAAAAGCCACTTAAAAGTGAGGGATTGCTGTTAAAAGTGGAGTTATTCGGGTTCAGGATTTTATTGTTATTGTTAACATATAAAGTCGATATTGCTTTTTAGTTTTCGGGTAAAACTATATTGATTGTGAAGCATCTTGAAGACTTTTTGCGGGCATATGCTTTAGGTACACTTTATACGTTTTAGACGCCGGTTACGATAGTATTTCTAAAACGTTTAATTATTATAAAACTGGCTTTAGAAAAGACACTAATGAAATTTTAGTTATTTTTAGTCCGGTTGAGTAAAAATTGCCTAATTGCTTAAGACAAAATGTTTCAAGCTTAGCGTTTAATCAAGAAACGAGTCCTCATGAAATCACATCGCAATCTAAAGAGACCTGCAGGTTAAGCGTCCGTAAACGAAAAAAGTAGATAAACAGATCACCGCTGGACTTTGTCTGTTCTTTACAAAAAAACCTCCACCAGTCCACTCGATTAGGGATTTTTGTGTGTTTTTAATGAGCAATTAAACTAGCTCTTAGCCCTACTGCTCCAGCATCAAGGGAATTGACTAGCAGCGCGAAGAACACGAATTTTCGATATTTTTACTTCGAATGGAAAGAACGTGACTTGCGCTAGATCTGTAAGACTGACTGAGACTCCCTAAGTTGAGCATTTTGTCAGGAGGGCTTCACAGGTAGAAATAGGGAAAGTTTTGTCATTAGTGATGATAAAGAAAAATTAGTTAAAAAAGAAAAGAAACTAGAGTGCTTGAGGTTCTATTTTTTGGCTCATAAAATTCTAGAGGACCCCATAATTAGCCCCAATTAAAAAGGCAACAAAAATGCAAGCACGGTGCCCAAGACCAAGATGATACTAAAACGATGGTAGACGATGGTAAAATGTTCCGCTGAATTAAGTAAAATATTTAATTTTTTAATATTTCATTTCGTTTCTCCGAGAACCTCGTATCTAAATTTTTTTTATAGCCACGCTAAGAAGCATTTTACGGCATATAAATAAAAGAAGAAACCTTGTAGAAAAATCTGTTTCAGAAAAATTCTACATTATAAGATTTCTTTGCTGCTATTTTTATGTACGTATGCATTTTAAGTATTAATACCTCAATATCGCAAAGTTGATTCGAGTGGAATAAAATTTTTACCAGTCAACAAATTTTAGAGTAGGTATAATACCTGACGAGTTAAAAACTTATTTGAGGGCTGACATTGTCATGATCAAATACTAAACAATTTGCATATGTACATATATTCATAACTTCTGGCCAATTAGTAGAAGCTAAAAAATATGAAATAAAGCATTATTATCCAAATCTACAGAATCACCTTCTTTTCGAGGTTTCAGTTCTCGATCTGCTTTTAATTTTTTTTAACACACCTCCTTCATGATCGCATGTGTTTAAACATTGTTGCACACAATCTTTTTTTATCAGCAGTTATTATTCGTTTCAGAAATGAATGATTGTTCTCAAATTTCCACAGCAAATTACAGCTGGTAATATGACTAATAAAATGTCTTTATTAAAGAAACATAAGTATATTTAAAATTAATTTCTCAGCAATTTCTTGTATTATCTATCTAATTTTAATTAATTAAGTAATTAAACTTTTCAAAACCAATAGCAATGAAAAAAAGTAATTTTATGATGGTAATGTACCTAATGGTATATAATTTTGAAAGAATTTTTTTTTATACATCATCATTGTAACCGTGAATTAGAAAACGAAAATTTTCAATCGCAATTAAAATAAAAGAATAAATTTAATTGTGTTAGTAACCTTATTTACTTAATCACATTCAATCATTTAAGATTATTTTAACCTTCAAGGGATTGCTATGAAAATCAACGTCGGGTGTTTTTCGGGAAAAAATTCAATTTGAATGAAAATGAATCTAAAGATTTTTGGGCTAAAGATTTTAACGATTTTGAATTTAAAGATGTCGAACCCAAAAAGCTACCGACATTTTTAAATTTTAAGTGATTGCCAAGAAATTGTATAGGTATTGGAGGATTTAAGGGTTTTAAATTACATATATTTGGAAAACTTTCCTTCTAGTCACTGCAAATCTTAGTGTTACACACACAAGTGTTTTAATATGACGTCACCCATCTGATTAACATTGTCTCATTTTTAAAACACTTGAAAGTGTATAAAAATAAAACAACACTAAGATTTATAGTGGTAGTTGTAGTAAGTGTGCTGTTTTAAGAATTAGTTCCTGTTGATGTTTTCTTACTTATTGTAAAAAACGTAATTTTTTTAGAAGAACAAGTGTCAAAGATGAAACTTGTTGCGGACGTTAACGTAATGTCCTAATCCAATAAGTGTCACTAACCAAATCTATGACCCTGTAAGCAATTATAAATCCCAATTTATTCGCGAACAAATAATTCTAACAAAATATTTTTGTCCGAATTATTATATTATTTAGATGAAATTCTATTCAAATAATTCCCAACTCCTTAAGTGCTACAGGAAATTGATATTTCAAATATTTAGATTAAGATTCGGGCTTTAATTTGAGCTCAAAATAGCGAAAATTAGTGGATATTACTGAATTAAGAGTATCCAAAATAAGGACAATTAACCAAACGAAGAAAATGTTCTCAAAACTTTAATATTTATGTACGGTTATGTAAGCATTTAGTAAATATTAGTTTAATTTCGGGTCATTTTTATTTTTTCACCTTCAAAATAAATTCATTTGTATGGTTACGTATAGTTTACGCAGAAATGGGAAGGAGGATGTTCTCTTGAGAAAGCGCGGAATTTTCCGCGGTCCTGTCAACCCGATTTATCAGAAATTAGAAAGTAATGGCCCTGTGGCACCTTTATCAGCCGGCAGAGAGCGCAATAACAAATTAATGGAGACAAACGAAAGCGCGGCGCGGCGCGACGCGGCGTTATGCAACGGCGCGATTAAAGCTGTTTGCCCGTCTCAGTCCGTCCCGGCGGTGATAGTTCCTTATCTTTTGGAACCACTGCTCCGACTTTGTGGCGAAATTACATAATTCACAGCAATTAGCATCTTGGCGAGCGTCTCGTCCGCGAAAAGTTCCCCCCTCGAACCCAAACTCAATATTCGAGTTGTACCTTTCCGCTTCGTGAAATGCGCGAATCCCCAAAAATTTCTTGGGGGTTGAAAAGAAAAAAAAATTATAAGAAAATCGCACAAAAAAAAAATATATTCAACACTGCAAAAATTTAACGGACTTTGGACCAGAGTTTCGGACCGAGCGATGATTTGAATATTAATTTCGGCAGTTGCGTAAATTTGGCAAGAAAATTATCACATTTGCGACAGTGAAAAATGTTGGCCATCAAAATGTGCCAGTGGCTGGTGTGGAACTTGTCGGCTTCCGCCCACTTTTATAGGCGCTAAACGTGCCGGGAAGTGACAGGGGCAGCGGCGGCGGCGGCGGCGGCGGCGGCCAGAAGCAGACGGAAGTGACGACGCCGGGTACCCGGGCTCCGCCAAGAGGCCCCCAAAAACAACAAAACAAGGGGATTTCATAACAGAAGCCGTCTTTTCCACTTTTCTTTTATTTTCTTCGGACGGGGGACGAAAAGGAAAATTCCTTGGACCGAAAATTAGTCACTTAGCGCTGATAGTTGCGTGGATCAATGTCAGATCGGTCGTACGTGGGACCATTCCGACATGCGAAGTGGCTGCCGAACGGAGCCAGCCCGGTCTTTTTCAGGTGGTGAGTGAGGACCCAGCTTTATGGGTCTTAGTTTTACAGCTGAATAGATAGACTCGGATATTTTTACGAATGCCAATTTAATTTTTAAGATAATCTCTTTGTTTGCTTTCATTCTAACACCTCCGCGGCCAATCATAGTTTATTGCAAACAGTCCGCGGACCCCGGCGCGTGCGATTACAGTTTAATCAAACGCAGGTCACTGCTCCTGGACCTAATCCAGTTGTTTAGGTGCCGGGCAGTCCACGAAAAATTCTATAAAAAGAATAATTTTAATCCGAGAGAGCACAGCTTGCCGAAACATTTTATTTGCTGTTAAACCAACATGAATTTTAAAGAGAGATTATGTAAATCGTTAAATTGAAACTAATTAATTTAAGCATTATTGAGCTTTGATTTAGCCTTGAGTCGTATACACCTTCAATAATTTAAATTAATCATTGAAAATATTTAATCCGAGCGAGAAAAGCTTTTAAAACCATAAGCTATTAAAATTTTACACAGAAATATTCTGAAAATGAGTTTTTATAAATATTAAGCATTTCAGAATATCACCAGTCAGTCAGTACTATTATACATATATTCTAATTTTCATATTGATTCCCGCTTAATTACATTTCCCTATATACAATGTTACTTTTCAATTAGTTATTATAAATTGTCTATTCCGAGTACCTATATTTATTTGGTTTAGATGTTTTCAGAAACTATGGAATAATTCTGAATTTGTTAAATACTTAAAATAGCGAAGATAGCTGTCAGAAAATCACTGATAACAAAAGTATCATACAATATTTCGTATGATGTGTACAATTTTCAAAAAACTTATCTCTCTATTTTTACTCCTTTAAGCATATTGCAGTTGTTGACGATTTGCAACCATATCCTTTTTTTCGTCCCAATAATCACTATACTATAGCTAAAATTAATTCCATATCCCAGTTGGGGAAAAAAAATCATTGCTAAATCCAGAGGAATTGTTTGATTCATTAGAAATAAAATTTAAATCATTTATTGCGAATATGTATTATACAATGTATAAGATATAAAACTATAAGAATAAAGAGAATTAAATTTATAAGAATTATTTATAAAATTTTCCCCGAAGGCTAAATTAACGCGTATTCGACACGTGCTTGGGTATTTTATTTTATTTGTTCATTTCAAGCCACAAAAAATTAATTTCAATACAGAAAAGAAAGCGGTTGAAAGTGAATAGTATAAAGTTAGATTGGACGGAGATGAAATGTAGTAAATGCGGTTTTATCCCTACAACAATAATAAATTGAGGTTTTCTTAGAAGGGGAGACATTGACATTATTAAACAAAGTTCTTGGAACGTAAAAAATTAAATGCAGTCTTTTTATAGGTTTTTTATTTTGCAGGGGTGGAAAACTCTACGAATCTTAACGGTCCTACAGTTGGGTCGAAACCACGTGCAGCTACGTGGGAGTTACGTGGATAATAACTTGACAATGAATTGAAAAGCTTCATCTTCTCATAGAAATAGACTTAAGCAGGACGAAAAACACGAAATTTATCGAAATGTAAATATCTTTTAATGGGGTGAAGCCAACATAAAATTTTACGTCAATTCTTTAAATACATCAAATTAAACGCAATGTTCCTTGAATTACAATGAAAGTAAGGAAGTACAGTGGTGGAAATTCCCATAATAGTGAGTCCTCATTTGTTCAAATCAAATTTTTTTTTATGCACATGTATATAACAGCCAATTACTATTCTAATGCAATATAAAATTAGGAAATTTCACGACATTTATTTCAGAAAATAGCGTAAATGTCAGTGGTTTTATGGGAATTTCCACCACTGTAGTTGAAATGCAAAACGAATCGTTGTTACCTTTACCAAGTACCAAAAACATGCATTACTACTTAAACTGTTATAATTCGCAGAGTTTTTATGAATCGAAAATCGTAAATTTTAAAACAGATTTTCAAAATGTACAAAAACGAACTACAATTATCATTTTAAGTTCTGGGGTTGGAATCCGCTATTTGGAGTCCTTATTTTAAATTGTACTTAGTAATTTAACATAAGATTTCAAACAATAATTTTGTAAGCAGCTAGAAAATGAATTCTTTTCCCGCAAATTTTTCATTTTCCACGTCTTGTTTAGCTATACATTTTTTCCAATAAGTACCTACAAACATTTAAAAAACTTACCGGAGTAGAAATATTTAACATTTGAAGTACAGTCTGTACAACGGCCGTCGTTTCAATATTTTGCTCATATTATAAAAATACACTTAAACAGTACATATTAATCTCAATTTATAATTTAAGTAAGCATCATTTAATTTCATAGCAACATATAAAATATTTCTTTTCTAGGGATTTCTGCTTCCAAGCTGGTAAAGTTAGCCCTTAGTTAGAACTATGTACATATACATACTTGGGCTGTGACCGCGCCTGATTCTTGATGATTGTTTTTAATTTTAACTCAAATATCTCTTTGAGTAAAGTTATTAACATGACATATCGTGTAAATGAAATAATTTCTGTATTTCTCCTTTCAAAAATGAAAAAGGTTATAGCCATGAATGCTGCAAAAATGAGGAAAATCTCGGGAAGTGTGAACGAAGCAATTGAGGGAGTTTAAAAAAGCAAATGAAAAATGCAATATCCTTGGCAGAAGGAAAACTTGCGCCTCCAAGCTTCAGGCTCCAGGCTTCGGGACGCGTAAGTTTTATTGAGGATTCATGCTGAGACGGGATTTAAAAAGTTCTAATCCCTGAGGACTTAGGCAGCAGCTCTAATCAGGCGCGGGAAGCTCTGTGAGACACTTTGCACTTGACGCGACACTGGGCCCTTTCACTTGTTACGTTGCACATCGTTGCAGAGTGCAACATCGGCCCAATTCAATTGCGTTGTGTAACGAAAACTCCGCCACGACGCTTCCTCCCTCGTCGCCCCGGCGAAATGCGTGCTTGCGGCAGAATAAGGCCACTAAAAGCGGCCTGAAATTTACTGCGCGCGTTAAGCGATTCGCACGATTTACAATTCATAAAAGAACACGCGCCGTGCAATTGCAGGGGGTGGCGGCGGCGGGCGGCTCGAGCGGGGGAGTGGAAACCGCCGTTCCGCCGCGGACGTGGGCGGAAGAGCGCCGAAACCTGTTGATGGCTGGAATTGCACCAGCCGCCATCCGCCCCCGCCCCCGCGAGCATTGCAACTCGCCGTCAACTGCACGTGCCAATGATTAGCCGCCCGTTGATCATTTGCATGGTTCCTGCCGCGGCGTCGACGACGGCGACGGCGCGCGGTGTGAAAGGTGCTAGCTGCACGAATTTGCAGCGAGGCGCTCAATTAATTTATCGCGCATTCGAAACGCTGCAACAATTCGAGGGAAGGAGGAGTGGGAGGACGAGTCGGCGGGATGTCGAGAGGGCGGAGGGGGGGGGGGGGGGGGGCGGTGGGTCAAGAAGTTGGCTGCTGCTGCTGCGGTCGTTCTTCATTGAAGCCTCCGCGAAAATCAAAGTCCCGCGATGCGTACAATTTTGGCTACCGAGTCGCTGGCGGGGGGCGAAATTTTCGGGGTATTGGGGCTAATTTGTGATGGCATATGCATATTTTAGCCGAAATGCGGTGCTCGCGGGGGTAGTTCAGTTTCGAAATAAAAAAGAATGTTCTGGTTAGCTGCGGGTTCATGCCGAGGCGACAGTGGAACGACGCCGTCGCGATGATACTTCTTATTTTATCGTCTGCCCGTGGTGTCCGTCTTTCAATTTTCTGAAGACGATTAAAAATAGAGCGCCAGTGGTCGAAACAATTTACCCGCGACGCGCGGTATATTTCTGTTCTATGCCAGCCAACGGCGGTTATTTGCCGGCGGCGGCGGCGCTTTCAAAATATTTCGCTAAACCGTCAACGGGGACGTAAATAGTTCAGAAAACGGATTTTTCATGATGACAAAACGGCGGAGCATGTGCTCCCCGATTGATTATTTAAGATTTTCATCCGTTGCACGCAGACGCTTCTGTTGCATATTTTGGGGTGTTAATTTCATTTAGTTTTCAGCATAATTTACACTTTCGGACGAGCTACGCACCTTCATTAAGGTGGAATTTATTACGGGCAATTACTGCCAATAAGGAAATAAGTACACTGCCCGTAACTGCCATTAAAACTTATTTCATTTTAATGAAAGTGTTGACACCGCGGTCGGACTTACACAAAAAATTAAAGGCACCGATGCCAAGTAGACTAGCCAGCAGCGCACCAAGGCTATAAAAAACCATTTCGAGGGTAATGGCAAGGGTTAGTTAACGAGCTGCCATTCGACAATTGCTACCCATAATTACTACCTTCGCTTGGACGACTCCTTGATAACTTTTTCAACTATCCGCAAATAGCTTGTTTTCGGCGTCGGGTTTCTTTGAAACACTTCACTGAAGAACTAACTAAAATATGTAATTTCAAGGGATTCATTTCCTCTTTGAGAGGCTCATTTATGGGGTAATTCTCATCGTTTTCAGAAAAAAAAATTAATACACTTATTAATTCAATACTTCCTTTGTAGGCAAACCATGACTTGGTTCTTAAAGAAATTTTACAAATTCTTTTGTCACTCCCTTCAAGTAAAAAGTCTCAATTCTTAGTTTTTATATTATCGGGTATTTTTATGGAAGAATCCCTCAAAATAAGTCTTCACTGTTTTAAGTGGTTAAGAAATTTAATTTAATAGTAAAAGTAAAATGTTGTAGGAATTGTGGTGTGGTTAAAAAAATTTACAAAGTTAAGGTTAAAAAATGTTTAATCAAAATCCAAGAGGTTACCGGATTCTTGACTTAAGCCATAGCTTAAAATGACAGACTTCTGGGTATAAAGTCTTCAAGATTGTTTCGATGTCATATTTACATTTTTTATGTGATTTGTTTGGAATTGCCAAGATTTAAATTCTTAGATATAGGTATAAATGTATACTTCAGCTCTTAGAATTTTCTCGGAATTTACTTCTTGAACTCAAAGAAGTTCTTTGTCAATTGTTTTCTAACTAGTTTTAAAATTTGTTTTAATATTATTTAAACTTTTTAATACCATTTAAATGTCACATATTAGGTAGATAAGATGGGAGCCCCAAGCACATGCTTTCTGTGCTTCTCTGTTAATTCGCTAGTGTCTCAAAGTAAGGTAGATTTCGATTTCCAAGGAATTTACTTTAAATATTTATTTTTTAAATCAGAATAGAGAGATCTTCCCGAACTCATAACAAGAAAAATATTAAAAAGGACATTGAATGGGAAGCAAATCTCTATATTCCCTGATTTTGAATTCTGAGATTCAATTAAAGAACTCAGAAAGTTTATATTCATACGCGGAAAATCGTTTTGTAGGTAAAAGTAAAGAAAACTGATTTCTTATTCTTTTACTATAGCAAATAATTCTCTTCGCTTCATCTAACGTTGTTTTGAGTTTAGATAAGATGGAAAGGGCATTTTCGTATTCATAAATAAGTTTGTTTTAAACTTCCTGTGCTAACGACATTTAAAAAGTTTGAAATTTCTTTTAAAATTATATTTTTTATTGTCGTGTCCTCCACCTCATTATTCAAATTCCAAGAAACGTCTTAATCATAAATCTTTATTTTATAAATTTTCTGGTAATTACGAAAGTTCAAAAGTTACTTAAAACCGACAAAGATATGACCCTTTCAACAGAATCATTAGCCATCGAAGTATTGAGCCATATGTTACTTTCCGCCCTGAAACTCGCAAGTTCCAGTAATATTTCTTGCAATTACTTTAAGATGTGCCAGAGATGTTCCCATCTGGATTTTCTCCCTGAACAGGAGAATTTTACAGCATGAATGTAAAGTTTATGGTGATAATTTCACAGGAGATATACCCGCCTAGGTCACTTTGCGGTTGCAACAAAAATACTTAACGACAGTGAAATAAACCGTCAAAAAAGGCAGTAAGCATGGCCCTTTGCGATGTAATTTTAGCTATAAATTCGCCAGCGTGTGTGCCATTTGTCATAAACTTTCCTGTCGCCCTGTGGAGAGTCCGGGGAAATGGCGCTTGCCTTTCATTGCATCAAAGGAATGAAGCATTCCCGGCCGGAAAGGAGAAATTAAACTGATTAAGAAAAGTAAAACAAAGAAGAAAACTAGGTTAGTCCATTACTAGTGACAGTGGGGCCGAAATATGCGGAAGAGCCTTGAGAGGCTCCACGAGCCGGGCCCCCGGCACACCAGCGCCCCCATTAACACACATAAAAAGCTCGTAAACCTTATGGCGAGTGCTTGCCGCTTATTAAATGCGGCACACAAACTAGCGGAGTCTGTGGGGGGACCCCGAAAATAAATCGTCCAGCACCGAGCCGGGGCCCCACCAATATATTATCTCTCTGGTGGGGGGTTCTCGCCCGGAAAAGTGCGATTTTTGAGGCTCTTCGTCGCTCTTTCGTCACGGCGCTTTCCTTTCCGGCCGTCTTAAGTATGTGCAATCGGCGAATTCAGAATCCGATCGATCTCGCCTAATGGAACCGTTCAGTTTTGCTCAATTTAGCTTTTATTGAGGCATAAACTCCGCTATGCGACGCAGTAATAAACGCAGACCAGGGCAATAACTGTTCTACGGCCCGCATTTGCATAATGGCCTTCAACCCCACCGCTCTAATGTGGCTGGAAGTTCTGCTGCGAACCGAGCAACCAAGTTGCGACTATGACAGAAAAACAAAAAAATATATCCCTTCACCAGTCAGCTGCCCCAGTCCCAACTAATGGAGCACCTTTGGGGCCCAGGGAGGCTCTCTATGTCGCCTCTGACGTCAGGGTTACCACTTCATAGTAATGGTAGTAGATTTTAAATCGAAATTTCACATCTAGAACTCTATAACTTTAATGAACCATTGATTTTTTATAATAGAATCTAAAATAGCTTATACCAGCGACACACCAACTGAAATTTAGAATTTCGAGCGTATTCAATTTCACAATATTATTGTATTGCTTTGAAATTAAAGTCAAATTTTTGTCAAAATCTCTTTTTAACAGAATATTCGGCCGAAACTTTTTTAAGGAATTCAGAGGTAACATAATATACATATTTCTAAAATTGAGAACACTCGAAATTCTAAATTTCGATTGGTGTGTCGCTGGTGTTACTCTTTTATGAATAACTTTATACGGTAGCTCTAATCTGTTGATTCCAAACTTTGGGGCACTAAGAAAGATATCATTTAAGGAACTTGGGACATTATACCCAGAAAGAATCATCAGATGTTTTGAAAAGAAAAAATAAAGAAATGAAAATAAAAAAATTGACTTTTCTATTCAATAATAGTAATCTCTAAAAATATTACGTAGGCTTAACTTCATTTTCATTAAAAAATAAAAGAATTTTTTACTATTAAATTTATTGGCTAAAACATGTTTATATGTGCCTACATACATCTTTTGGATTATTTGATTGGTTATTTGAAATTTTATTATATGATTTCTGTAAAAAACAACTTTTTATTTCAATGTGCTATGAAATGGATATTTCAAATCATCACTTTATCTTTTTTCCTTCCTGATGTAAATTTAGAGCCCCTACACATTTACACCATTTTCAAAACTCGAAAAACCTATCTGACATCGTGGTCTCGATCTTGCAGAAAGTACAAAACCGAAACCAATATAATAATATAAACACCAAAACCATATTTGCGAGAGGTCACCAATAGGTCAGGATCGAATTACCTCATCAGAGCTCTAAGAAATAAGGAAATTACTTCAGTAACTATAGTGCAACTTTGTTTTATATGTCCCGTATTTTTATTGCTTCATTACAGATTTTATTTAAACTTTCAGTAGTTGAAAGTAATTTACTAACTAACGCAGAAACTACTGGATGGATTTAAACTAAACTTGGAATGAAGATAACTTTTGTAATGGGCCAGTATGTAGCAATATATCCTGGAAAAAACAGAAGTTCTCAAGGAATAGTAAAAAGACTACATCTCCGGAATGGCTCAATAAAATTCATGTTTCTGTTACTCACCAATAGATGTCACCACGAATTTTTGAAAACGAGATCACTTTGTTTTAACGAGTTTATGTAACAAAGAAGGCTGAGGATTTCATGACTTTAATTAAATACATAATACATACTTATAATACCTTGGGTCCGAAACTATTGAAGAGGAAAGAAATTGGTTTTTATATCTAAAAGGAGGCCGTCCAATCAACGCACGATTTTATTTTCGTTTAGTGGTGGCAACCCTATGTTAGGTGTGCACCGACGGCGACGGCGACTTCGACAATGGCGTCAACTAAGAGCTTTCTCTAGGCGCCCGCAAATAAAGTGCTCCAAAATCGAATTGAGTCTAGAAAATTTGCATTTACGCGACCATTTTAGAAAATTGCGTTTGAAACCCTCGCCGACGACCGACACGGCAATGCTGCGGTGAATTGATTTGGCCAGGCCGCACGCCCCCCTTTCCGCTGCCGCCGCCGTCGTGGGGACCCCTCACGTAGTAATTGCACTGCGGCAATGAACCCTGGAGCTGCCCTTGACCCCCGGTGGCATTTTGAGAACGCGCCCCGATAAGACTTCTCTGGCGAAAACCTATCGTGCGTGAAGGCACAGGAGCCTCCAGAGGAGCGGAGGCACGACGCAAATTTCTGGGAATGTGGCTGAATTGAACTACTGCCGCTCACGACCGGCTCGCACTGCACGCCAAGAGTGCTTTCAGGCACTTCCAGGGCCCCAATGGGGCACAACATTTCAATTTTTTTCGCAATATGAGAATTTTTTTTGTGCATATCCGGGTAAAGTTTTAGCGTGACGTCGTTCAATGTTTTGTTGTTTGATTCTGAAAGAGCTCTGCACGTATTTTAAGTCGACTCACTGCGTTTTCTGCGATTTAACAACTTCCGAGCTGATGCGCGTTTTTCGAAATATTTTCAAGAAGACGCCACAACCGCAACTCGCATTTGCGTTTTTTTTCCTTTCATTTGCGCTATTGCATAGAAAAAAAATTATTTCTAGATAATGAAAGTAAATATAGTTTCAGTAAAAGCATTTGTTTAAAGTTAAAGCATTCTGTACTGTATGCTAGTAGAAATTATGTGAAAAACCTTTACTTGTTAGCATTTTTTACAAAAACAAATACTTCTCACCTGTAAAAATAAGTAGTAATAATAAGTATTTCGGTTATTTTAAAGCACAAAAATATAAAACATTTCGTTTTCTTTTTAGATGTTAAATAAATATCTTTCATATGAAATGAGTTTGATTTTTAGCCCAGAGCTTTGAAGTGCCAAACAGCCCCTTTGTTTTCTTTATTAGCGACAACTCCTCCGAATTAATTTTTAAATTGACTTCAAGATACGGAAAACGCAATTAAATGTGCGTTGATACAGATTTTATTTTTTATGATTTGAATGAACTTATTTTAAATTACATGGAAATGTTAGAAATTTTTTATCCACTCCACACTTTCTTTGCGGTATCTATAGAGGTCGAAAATAAATCTGCAATTCCGCGTCGCGCCTAATTCGACGCACTTTTACCTTCCTCAACGCGCCATCATTTCTTAGAGATGATTACGCACAATTGAATTTAAGATTGATCGGACGAAACTTTAAGAAATTGCTAGTAAATGCTTTTTGTCATAAATATAAGACACTGTTTATTCACTCAAATTCAATTATTTACTGAGTATTTTAGTATTTTCTATAGTAATACTGGTAAATGCTTCCAGTAAAAGTAAATGTATCATAATATCATGCAAAAAACATTTATTGACTTTTACACTTGGCGTTATACATAAATGAAACACCAAAATCTTATGTTCTTACCATTTTTCTAAATACCACTTTTAACCAAAAAGATATTTGTGCAAATTGATAAACCGGTAACAAAGCACATCTGGAATTATAATAATTATATGATGTAGGAAGTATGTAGTTTTATTTACCCGACTTCGTAAGGAAACTAATGGCATAAGTAAGCAAAATATTTTATCATATAATGCGTCATTCAGAACTATAAAAGCAAACAATTTTATAGCTTTCTCATTTCATCTTCACTTATTGCAAATTAATGCGTCATCTCATAACGACCATCGAAAAGATGTGAAAAATTGTATTAAAATTACTGTGAATGCAGTTCTCATAAGTTAACATATAATTTCGTAATTAGCTCGAGAAATAATATATTTATGTGCGCAAATAAATTAAATTTTATTTTTATTTTTATTTTTTTTGCAGTTCTGCGCAAAGTAACATGCGCTCTCACTAATGGAAATTATACGCTAAAACTTAAGTGAAAACAATGGGTAAATGTATGCTTTAAAGTGAAAACAATGAATTTTGTTTAGAAAATAAAAAATAAACGGTTGGGAATAGAATTGAAATTTGAGATTTCGCCTTCTTATCACTCAATGTGTATCGGTTCAGATTAATAATGGATGAATAAATTGATTTGTTCAATATTCTAATATATATATTCGACTACGTACAACATTTCAAGCTTATTTTTTGATGAAAAAAGTTATAGTACATGTGGTTCATGCCATAGCTACGTCAATATTTAATAATTTGCCAATTTTTGTTTTTTTTTAGATAATGATCCGTCATTTTTTGATACTTTTTTAAAGAAATTGTAATAAGCATAGAAACCAATATGTATTAAAAAAAATTATATATATATACTCTTAAAAGGTCAATAAATTATCTGCAAAATTTCAAAATGATATATTTCTGTTTTTTATAATTAAGTAAAAGGTTTAAAAAATATCTAAGTTATTCTAATTACGTTAACCGCCTTAAGACGTTATCAATTCGACTCGTATGTTGCTTAGACAACAATCAAACGATCGTACAATTTATTTTAAAATTCGTTAAGTATTAAACAAGGTTATGTAAGAGTACCTATAGGTACATTGGTACAACATACAAAAAATGAGAAATTCCAACTTTATTGCTCAATTCCCTAAAGCCTAAGTCCATTACGAATTCCCCTAAGACAGTTTAGGTATTTGCCCTAAATTGAATGCGAGCCTCTCATGATCAGCATTCCGAAATAGTTCCCATGCCTATTTTTATTCCTAGGCACTCCCTTTGATGTTTGAAGAAATTTTAGAAAGAGGGTGAAATTGATCGCACGTGTCTAAAAATTATAAAACCCGAAGCGCATTAGGGGGATTTCCCGCGAAAGGTCACTGATCCCGAAAGATACGAAGGGCGATCAGCGAGCGATCTTGCCACATTGTGAAAGAACTGTAGCACTTCCGCTTTCGGGAAAGTAAAGTAATTCTCAGCAGACCGGAATTTGTTCTTCTTCCCTCAGGAAAACTCGACACGGGTGAGTTCTTTAAGTTCAATGAACTCTCGGTCTATAAGACGCAGTCACTCTTCAGTCCGGGGAGATGGGATTTTTGTTTCTTTTTTTTTCGGCAGGAAAAAGATTACATATGACCTAATAAATTTCAGCTGCCAATTAGCCGAATTGAGGGGGAGTTTAGAAAACAATTTTTTGAAGACTATCTGGAAAATGAATTGAAGTGCAGAAGACTTCTGATAACGGTTCGGTTTCGAATTTGAAAAACTCCGAGTCGATTATGTGCAAAACACTTCGGGCCCGTGCTGATAATGCGCTGCCAAGGTTAAGTTCACATCGTTACGAAACAGAAAGCGAAACATGAAAGCGTGACACCGATAAGCTCATTTGTTCTAGCCAAGTGAGTATTGCCGGTTGGCGCCTGCTGGAGCACTTGTTCCCCGGCTTTTTCTCTTATTTCCGCAAATCAGCGCCGCTGACTGTCTTGCGATCGTCGTCCAGAAGCCTCGCAGCGGTTTCTGCTTCTTTCGGACCGACGATAAATGCCAGCGAAGCGATGCACTGCGCGTCTTCTCGCGGCAAATGTTGTTTTTGAAGCGCGCTGCCCCCGCCGGACGCCGCCGGACGCGGCCGGTGTTCTGCACACCTTCTGAATAAAATTTACTCTTGAATGCTTACAACTGCGGCTCGGGGATTTTTCAATAAAAGGCGCTTTGTTTTGCCGCAACTCATTCACTTCTGGAGTTATGCAACTCCACTCGAGTGAAACTGCGAGTTAGGAAGTAAAAGTAAAAAAAAAATTAAAAAAATAAACGTGGCGCTTGCCTGCCGATTCATTTTGTTTTTAAATTGTTTTTTACTTCCCCTTTTTTTAATTTCGAATTTCACAACATTGATTTGTTTTGACGGCTTAAGCGTTTTAATAAGTTAATTCTTTTCCAATTTCGGACCGGGCGTAACATTGAACGGCGCGTAATTGTGTGAATTAACTTTTTTCTGTTTTACACGGTCGCATAACCACTTTTAGAATAACTCTTAACAATGTCAATTGCTTTAGAAAAACATATTTTCATATAGGTAAGTAATTGCTCTTTTTAATTTTTAGAATTAACTGAATGTTTAAATAAATTCCGAAAAGAATTAACAAGCAATATTTTGATGATTAGCACAATATCATTTAGCCTACCCGAACATTAGTAATGGATTGTGATTCACTTCACCGAATATAAATTTAAGTGGGATGAGTTTGTAATTTCTAATTTTGAAATTTGCCTTTAAACGCAATTTCAGTTTTTGTCACCAGACCATAAAGGTGGATAAAAAAAAACATAAAAAAGACGATCTGAAATATTTTATTTTATTAAGTTTATGTACCTTAACCTGAAGTAAAAGTGTTCTCGAAATTTAAATCTACCCACTACAATCACTACGCAAGTTTTCTATGTCAGCGTTCCAATTAAAATGAATTAATTAAATGTTTAGTGAAAGCAAGGCATCATGAATCTTAAATATGTTTTAATAGATTGCAAAGAGGTCAAAATTAAGAGTAAGCAGCGGTTTGGTGATAGTTTTTAGCAAGTCGAAAACCATATTCAACTCATACCAAACAACCAAACATAACTCATTGAATTACTTCATTTCTGTGATTTTTTCCGCCGATTATAAATTTTTTAATAAAAATACTCAATCAACTCCTATTTTGGTTATTCCATACAATATACAGATATTTCATATTTCGCTTCCATTTCTATTCTTTGTACTTCAATCCACTTTCCTATAACGCTATACGATTTAACAATAGAAAAAATAGTAGAGATTTCCATACAAAATATGTAAGAGAAAACTGTCCATTAAACAGGTAGGTCAAATTTTAAGTGGTCCATTAAATAATAAACGAAGCAGAGTCCATCGTTGTGTTCATCTAACACCCTTAGATTTTTTCTTGTGAAGGAAAAAGTTTATTCAGACAAACCTCAAATAAATCTGCGCTTTAAAGTAAAATCGAGGCGAGTTTGTGCAAACATTTCTTGGGAAGTTTTAAAAAAGAACACCCTTTACAATAAAACCTCGTTATAAGGAACTCCAAATGTCTGAAAAAACGGCTCTTTCTTATATTCGAGTTCGTTATAACCTAGGAGTGTTAGGAGTATCAAGGAGTGTCAATAATAAATGAGTATTTTTTATGGAAGTTTTACTTATACTTATGCTATATGTATTAAGAAAATTCAGCAATTTTAGACGAAATTGTGTACTAGATATAATTTTTTACTGCTGGTACTTGTATATCACAGGGTGCTTTACTAAATTTTGTTGACTAGCTAAGATTTATATTGCAACATCTACCTTTTAATAGTGGTGCTTATTTTAATAATAAAACAAGTCTTAAAAAGCCTTCAAAGATTTTCCTTGATATCGTCGCTTCCCACATTGTTGAGGATAATCCAGCAAGTCATAAGCCCAACAAGTGACACTACGCAGGGCCTGCGTTTAAGCTGCGGAAGACACCTTTCAGCCGTTGTTCAAATGCAAATCCGCAGACTAATCCAGGTGAGAAGGACACATTTTGAAAAATTAAAAACTTTCCAAATTTTAGCGTTAACATCCTGCTACACTATCTAAGTATTGTCGTGACCGGCTGTCACGTAAATACCAAAATTCAGCTACGCGGACTGGGCGGCCGTTTGTCGGGTAGGCCGGCGTTAATTTAATGTTAATCCCCGGCACATTGTGTAATAATCGCAGTATCCTCCCATCTTATCAAGGCCTGTCACAGCACATAAAACATGAGAGCTGCCCTGAGCATGATTCATGGTGGATAACTAGATTATGGCGCAGCCCGTGTGCGATGGGAACCGGCTCTGGCCGCTGTAACTCGGTCAGCCGCATTTGCTGGTGTGCTGTGGCCCACTTTCCGGGTGTCGAGACCAGCAAAATTATTTAGAGCACACCTACACGACTCGTTGCGGGCCGGCGGCAACGGCGGCATGGCATGGGCGCACGTTATGTCGTGAAATGAACGACATCAAGCGGCTCCGCTCAGAAGCAGAAACCGGGGGCCCCTGCATCGCAAATTTACTTTCAACATCGCGGCACCGAGCGGACGTGGAACGTCAATGTGCCCGCTGCTGCCCGCCGCGTCCGCGTCCACAAAACGACGACCCACACGTGAGCGGGACTTGTTCATCACCGGCAATTCTTGTCATTCCGATGTGTGACATAATCGAGAGCATAAAAAGAATGGCACGTAAACTTTGAGTGCTGCTTCCCGCCTTAGCCGCCTCCGATTATGGGCGAGAGTGCAGATTCAATTAGGGTAAGTGGGCTCGAGGAACGCCTCAAATTCGAGAACTGGGCCAGAGGGTCACTTTTAGTGGGTACTCGCCGACTTCTTCGAATCTTTTCCGATCCGTAAAGCAATCTCTGACTTTCCGGTGTCCTTCAGATGAACGTTGCCCCGAAGGGAGGGGCAGGTCAACTTCGACTTCGAATCACACACGCCACACATGCGGAACCACCCTCAGCTCGTGCCCTTTCAAACTTTAAATGCGGCATCATAAAGTCATTAAGTGTAATCAAGAGGTCCCCCTTTTATGCTCCCAACTAATGCAATCATAAGTCGAATGAAAAGAGGAAATATTGAAAACTAAGCTGACCGTGTCCGGCGTTGCTCGGACGTATCTGACCTATTTAAAAGCAAACTAGATGAGCTAATCACTGGCCTAATCTAAGTGAATCCACCCTCATATCATATATTTTAATATGTACCAATTAAAACAAGAACAAACCACATTTATATACCTCTTTAGTAAATTGGCTGTGACCAGAAGTTAATGAAGAACTGTTTATGAAAACTTATATTCAACCCTTTCAGACCTGAACTAAGGGTTCGCGAAAATAAATTTAGGGAACGAAATATGTACGAGTATACATAATATATAAAATTGGTTATTATAACAACTAATCTTTTCTGAATAATTGTTTGTGTTGGTTACCACTAAATGCCAAAACTTCCACAATAATTCATACAACCTTGCCTTTCAACGCATATTTCGTAAATTCCAAAGTTTAAAATATTCCAATATATTACGTTTTGTAAAAAAAAATCCATTTCTGATAAATAACTCAAAAAGATATTCAACTGAAAGCTTGTAGTTACCACCATGAAATAAATTAATTAAAGAAGTTATTATAATTTAAAGGAATATGTCGAAAAATAGCTTTTCTTATTTTTGCCCGAAGACTAAGGGTCGAAAATTTCATTTTTGTAACCTAGAAGGCTTTGTATTTTGCTTCACAAAATATATCTTAAAATTAAATTAAAAATAATGATCCCGAAAATTGTGGAAAAAGAGCAATAGAAGATGCAAAACATTTCAAATCTTGAATTGCGTTTTTACAACAATTTCCTAGTTCAAATTCTGAAGATTCTATTATTTCCGAAGTTTTTCGATTTGAGAATGTTTCCAAAGCCCTTTACCTATAGGGAAGAAGGGAAAAATAATTTTAAAAAACTCCACCTCTCATCGTTTTCGAGATATTTATAAAAATAATGTCCATTTTACAACAACAACCACGTACAAATTAAATGCCATATGAATTAGGTTTTCATTTTACAAAATATTTCTATTCACCGAAATTTTTCCTTTTACAAAAGGCAGTAGTTTAAATTTATTTCTGTATTATTTTTTTAAATGGACCAATCTCAAATCGAAAAACTTCGGATATAACAGACGTGCGCAAGTTCTTGATAAAACACAAATAGTTGTTGATAGCTGTCAAGTCCTATACGACATGTGAATACTATTACTAGTATTCGATTTTTATAACTATAGTATATTATAAAGTTTCTTGAATGAAACAATTTCAACCTCACAAATCAATTTGAACAACCAACAGCTCCTTAATTGTTTATATTTACTGTCGTAACGCGATTCACTCAATCTCACCTCGACTCTGATAACTTCTTTTCATGACCAATTTTTTTGGGGCATTTCTAGAATAAGATCAACAAATTTTCTGTTCAGTTAATTTGAGGAAATTTACAGTCAAGGAACACGCGTCGGTGCAAATTTGCAAAGTGGCATGAGGGCATATTGTTTGCTCGACAGAAATAAACTGCTGCCACTTGTTCAAACACTCCGCGAAAATAGTTTATCAAATTTTGCAATATCGAGGTAAATATTTCGCTACAGTCTATTTACCAAAAATTAACATTTGAAAAGCGAATCTCCCTCGAAGCTGATCTTTGCCTGCGCTTCGACTGGCACTGTGATCTAGTAGAGCAGAAGCAAACTGTGTCGGCTTTGCATAATTTACTTAATTATCACGATCCAAACGGGTTTCATGTGATCCATGCAAACTGGGATTTTGTGGTTTCATTCAAAAATAGCTCAACACCTCACGAACAATTAAGACGAAGTGTTTCTAAAGAAATCGCAAAAAGTTGCATTTATAAAAACTGATATGAGATATTGCTTCTATTACTTATAATTGTTGGGCACTGTTTGATTCTTATAAACATTATGGGGAAATGATAATTGTTAAAAATTGACGCATAAATATATTTATTTAACTATAGCTTAATATTTGTCAGTTTAGGAAATCCAAACTGTTCTCGCACAATTTTAACATCTGCAAACATGAACGATAAATTACCATTTTAATATTTTTTTAATGAAAATTCTGTAATATCCACTTCTCTTAAGTTACGCTAATTTATTGGCAATATAGAGATATAAATACAGAGTTAGACTTATTTAAATTTAGTTATCTAAAAGTATATGTACTACATTGATCCTTACAAATTGTAACTTACAATTTGTAAAATGGAAATGATGGAAATGGCGACTATATTTTGATATTTTGTCAATATTAAAAGTGGATTATTTCGGAAACTATAGCCGACCGTCCCAAAATTCTTTCAAATCCTTCCGTTTTAGAGCAAACAGAACGCACACGATATAATTCGTTGAAATGCGAGCGATGACGCTGTTTTTCACCTGTTCTCATCACCCATAACCTGTTTCCTTTTCGAGAAAAAAAAACAGATTTTTACCTAATAGACACATAGAGTATTTCCATAAATTTAAATATGCCAAAAAGCTAATATAAAATTTAATTGAGTACAGCCAGTTTATTTTTCTTTTTTTGCCAAAGGACGTAGGTATTCTAAGAAAAGAGTTCTTTGTCGTTATGCTGAGTATGGGGCTTCACCGCTCCATCCACGCACTGACAAAGAACATAATTAGGCCATTTGACGAGTCTCCTTCCACGACTCGGCAAGTCCTTCAAAGAACGCGAGTAATCTGCGTCAAAGCAAAAATATATATAGATACATAAATATAGGTATATTGTATATTTATGTATATAATCAGAGGCAAGGCAAATTCCTCTTTTCCGGAAACAAGCACATCCAAACCCAATAGCAAACAAAAAGCAGACGAGAATAAAGGAGCATCCACTTCCTGCTCGAATTTTCCACTGCATCTCTCCCACCTAATGGAGTTACGCTGCCATTGTGCTTCGCCCAGAGTACGGTCTGAAAATTTAATAAAACTCTTCACAAAAAAAAAAAAAAGGAAAAAAAAATTGTGACTTGAATTTAGAGCAATCGATATGCAGGAGAGTGGGCGTCCAATCGTTTCCTCCCACATCCCATCTGGATCACCCGAGTCCTGTTGACCTTGAGCATCTCCCGCCTACTCCTTTTCGAACTTACGTAAACGTCTGGAGGAATTATTAGCAATTAATGCGAGCCCAAGGAGAAGTCACCCGTCACCCGGTGATGCAACAGGTGGCCGTTGTAACTTACGTCACTTGGCTCCTGATACTCGCAGGTTCCACTTGAGAAATCGACTTCCACACCTCGCCCGAGTGATGTGATGAGCGAGGCGTGCACCGATGATGAGTGACCCCACGCAAAAAGTCTACACCGATTTCTGGATTTGTGTAACTGTATATATAGCACGTCCCCGCACCCATCCCCGCAAACCCGAGACACATCTCCTTTTTAGCAAAGATGCAGGACAAGGCGCAAATGGTATTTTTAGCGTCTCACAAGGATGCAAAAAACCAGGCCGAGGCAAAGTGGGCAGCAGAACACTTAACTGCTTTTTCCATCTTCTTTTTCGCCTTGTCGTTGCTTCCTCCCTCCTCCGTTTTCCTCCCCCCGGCCATTGACTATTTTTAGTGTTTCCATGTTTTTCCACTTCACCTCCATTGTCTCGGGCGCATTTTGCAAATATTGACTGCACTCGCCCAGCATGCACCAGCTGCAGCTGCAGCTCCAGCGCCCTCTGTCCGCCCCTGCCCCAGCACGGGCATGCGAGTGATGAGTGCCTGCGCCATTAGTTACTCACCTTGGTGCAAACATTCGATAGTAAGCATAAAGTAGAAAATGTAGGTTACTCCGCGCTTTTACGTTTTCCGCCTTTCCTCAAGGTCGGGCGCACTCTGCACCCGGGGAGGTGCGGCCAGAACTGGGAGCTGGGGCGCTGCTGTTTCGATGGAGCTTAATTATTAGCTCCCGCCTGCCTGGTTGGTTTTTCATGCTCCACACTACGGGCACGTTTTTTAATTTTAATCAACCGCTTCACACAGCACGACCTTTCGGAAAAATCCGAATATCCTCGCCAACAGTAAGCGCAAATAGGTCTAGATGCTTCTAAATTTAAAACGAACTATAGCCACTTGCAGCCAAGGACATTCTTTCGTCAATGTCTTTTTTTTTCTCTGACAACTTTCTTGTGAAGGTACTTTTTATGGAAGTGCTCTGGGAGATCTCCGCGGGAGATAAATAATGGAGAGCTTTCATGCCCTCGCTTTTGATTACGTGCTCACGAATTTTGCGACAATCCCGACCTTGGCGGTATTTTGAATGTGTCATTAATTATGGTTTTCGGCTGGGACCTATCAATCATAGGATTTGACAAAAATTCCTCCCCTTGAAAAATAATAGCCACGGTATAGTCTTGATAATGATTATGGACATTTAATGGTATTAGCTACAATTTGATCAGAAAATGATAATGAATAAAATCGTACAAAATGATATCAGACTTATTTGGCCCTAAACATTAGGGTATAAACCTATCTTTGAAATTTTCGACACTGATTGAATTTAAGTTCCCCTCCGTTTTTAATAACACGTTTAAAAAAATCATTTTGGGGCGAATTAAAAAATATATCTTATCGACGGTGACAAGCACGCATTTGTGGTGTGAAATGAAACGGATTGAAAATTATGCTCCTAGAAAATTATATCTCTACATAGTCCTGTAACCGAGAAGTGGCTACAAAAGCGTATCTATTGTTTTATCTTTAATCGGTTTATTTCCAACATTTAAGTAGACAATCCGATTACCCGGCCATCAGTGTCCCATCCCCAAATAAACAATATAGGAAATTAATCAGTCCTGCGTTATAATACTGTCTTGCTCAACTGCCGTACCTTTTCGACACATTTCAACTCTTGCGGAAACCTAAGATAATCTTATCCACCTGGAAAAGCCATTACTCTTCTAAAGCCTGCCACTAACCCGTTTACTGAGGGTCTAATCCCATTTCTATATGATTTTAAAATGTATACCCACCGAGCCGTACTCTTTGCATTTAATGAGGAATTGTGTAATTTATCGCCTGCCTGCACCTAACACAGGACCCCGTATTCAACCGGCTGGATATTGGGATTATTACGGAGCAATTATCCCGACTGTTAATGCGCTGTAAAGTCCTGACCTACTTTACCCCACACTCCGCTCAATGTTTATTCCCCGAGCATTACCTATCGATCGTTGAAAATTAAATCACGGTGATTATTTTCGTCTTGCAAGAGCCAGGTATTCACCGAAGGTTCCACCGAGCGGAATCCTTTTGCTCTATTGACATACATAAAAGCAATCACCTTGACATGGATATTAATGTTTTGGGCAAGGAGCTACCTGGAATGAATTAAACGATTCCCTCAAACGAAACGGCCAATTTATCAATTATTATAGTATAGTAGATGAACATCAAAGTACTATTTTTGACTGAACAAAACGTCTGCCGATTTGCCGTTTCAAGCCTTACCAGGGGCTCAGAATTTACATGAGAATTCTTACGAAAGCGCAAATTAAATTATTGTTACAAGTTAATGGGAAAATGTAGTAAATTTTCCCGAGATAACAACACTCTTAAAATTAATTTCGAACACTCTCTTAAGATTTTTTTTTTTTCGTAGAATCGAACTCTTCTTACAGGCAGGTCATCATTCTATTGAAATAATTTCAAATGCAATTTTCCACAATATTCGGTTCTATTTCTGTAAATCATCTGAGACATTTAAATTTTTGAATTTGTTTCAATGCAGTACGAACTTTACCAACTGTCGTTGGATTGAAATTTTGACAATTTCTTAAATTTTTAAGAAAAAGAAAAAAAAATAGTAATATTAATGAAACATTCTAATAATAACCTTTCAGCGAATATGTTAGCCTTTACTTTGAAGCCCATAAAAAACGACAAAACAACATTCTATAAATCAATACAATATCACACAGCTGGAATAGGCATCCTTAACAGAAAACACTGTAAGATTTAATATTATTTTGCGAACAATACTGTACGTCAGCAGATAAAAATAAGATGAAATGAAAATAAAACCTTTCAAGAATAATGTTGAATTGCTGTGGGAGTATTGAGTGTATGACAGAATGGCAATATTTTAATTTAATTTAAGAATGTACTATCACCATACATTTAATTTAAGTAGTCGTAATTAATAACTTAACTCGAAAAAGTTAATTGAATAGGAATAGTTTTTATGAATGTATATAGAGATTTTACATAAATTTGACTTTAATTTCAAAACAATTTGAAATTGTATACGCTCGAAATTTTAGTTTTCGTTTAAAGTGTATCATTGGTATAACATCAAAACAATTAAACTGAATTTTCCTATCGAATTATTGTAACCAATTTGAACGGTAACATTAATTGAAATCAAAGGCAACTGAAATGAATTTATAAAAATACATATAAGTTAGGAACGTTATTAAGATAATTTAATTTTAAAAAGCCGGCCAAGTGCGTTTTTTTTCGATGTAACAACAAATTAACGATTTTCGGATTTTTTCCTTTACTTGTTCTGTAAGATCTTCTTTCTTGCCAAATTTCATGATTCTAGGTCTATGGGAAGTACCCTATAGGTTTTGATTCCCTGCGAAGTGTTACAAAATAAGTAATAAAGGGACGGACAGGTAACAAAGTGATCCTATAAGGGTTCCGTTTTTTTCCTTTTGAGGTACGGAACCCTAACAAGAACTATTGTTAAGTTCTTTTCGATTCGATTCGAACAAATTCAAGAATAAGAACCCAATGTCCAATTTTTTCTGTCAGAGTGCAATTTTTACTGCTTAAACGTAAAAATGTCGACAGTAGCAACTTTAACATATACGAAATGTGGTGCGCAATATTTTTAATTAAAATTTATTAAAGTCGTTAATGCACATCCCATATCTGATTTTGGTGAATTACTCAATTACCAGCCGAGTCGTTAATAACATTTAATATCTGTTACGCGATGTCTGCCAATTCGGGCGGTACGCCTCCGTAAATCGACATAATTCGAAAAGCGTCAGTAGACAGGAAGAAGTTTACAGTGCTATTTTCTATGCATTTCGTTTATTTTCATTTTACCGCAAGCTGCCGTCACGGATATCATTTCAATTTCACTTTCACTAGCGGTTCAATCGAGAAAAACGAACGAAAATAGCGGGGGAAAACGGTTGATGCGGGCCGAGAATAGCGGACCCGGCCTAAATCCGCGCGTCGACTTTGCCCGTTTTATTTTGTGGCGTCGTGGTGGGACGACGTTTGCTTGTACGTTCGCTTGATTCCCGCTGCACCCCCGCGCAGCCCCATCGCATCGTAGCGACAATGAAGCGGCTCACAGCGAAACGACTTAATTAATTCCCTTAACCAAATGAACTCATTTCTCGGTGGTTCTTGCTGGCGCAAATTGATCTAATTAAAATTGAAGCCAAGTTTACGCCAGCGAGGCGCAATCAGCAGTCACGGAGCACCTTCGATTCGCGCCAGCCAGAGTATGGGAGCCGGGGCGCTGCTGCCTTTATAGTGGACAATTCGCGACGAGGCAACTGCGGCGACGGCGACGACGACGTCGACGACCTTCCCGCTCCCGGCCTGCTGTGCCCGAGAATGGCGAAGTGACCCAGATTTTGGGGTCCGTTCGATGCACAGTTTCATACGGGTGGCCCCCCGTGTACCACTCGCCGCGGCACACACAAACCCGTATACAATGCGGGCGCAATTAAAGATTTATTCGGGTCACAAACGGGAGGTGGCTCCTCGTCAAAATTGGGAAATCGGATAGTTTCCACCGAGGATTTTAGTTTCCCTGTTTTCCAGATTTTCCGCTCGGAGGCGCACATTAGCGCATTGCGCCGACCAACACCCGCCCGCCCCTGGCCACCCGCCCGCACCGACCCACATGTAACCTAACTGGGGAGGTATTACGAAATTTTTCGTAATTTTAGATTTTTTTTTTCTTCTTTTTTTTTTTATTCGCGAAAATCCCAGAGAAATATTGAAGGAAAAGTTGCCGCAGTAGGAATTCATGTCGTGGTCATACTATTGCTGCCGCTAACTTGCGATCGACCCACTTTCGATCTGACGGCGGCGTGTTATGCTAAAGGCACGCCGGCGACGACGACGACGGCGGTGGCGGCACCGGAGCGCCGCGCCGGTTGGCGGTTGTAGCGCGCTCCCCTCGCCACAAACCACTCGCGACTACGCGAGTACGCTAATACGCTACCTGTGAGACTCCGTCCGTTTTTGTGCTCGTTTTCGTTTTCCGTTCGGTTATTATTATTCGACTAATCTTGCTGTCGTTTTGAAAACTCCTTGTGAATCTGAGAAGCGTAATAACGTAATTGAGCTATTCGCATTTGATTAGACTTGAAATGCCGTCAGGGGATTGCGGATTAGACTGCGATTTTATGGCTAACAGTCGCTGAAGAGACTTGATGCAAATCCACCTCTCAGTAATGCGGCTCTACTGCAAATTGCCTAATCAAATATTTTCAAGATATCAAGATATTAGCGTTGCACTTTTTGCATGCAACAATGTAAGACTTCTAATGTATGTAGTGTAGGTACACAACAAGCATTCCATAAGGTAATTATTCTTTTTTAATTGAGGCTTGCCTGTCTTCAATAATTAAATAACTAATATTTAACATTATTTTAAACTCTGAGTAGATAAATATTATAAATATGTACATAAATTAAAAATAACTAATTCACTAACTCAACCGGTCAAGAGCTGTTGAACATGCACATGATAGGGTTCGGTACCTACTTGCTTAGAAAGAGTTATTTCTAAGTTTTTCATAAAATGTTTTGCTTGATTATAATTACCATAGTTGGTAGCTCTATCGGAGGGGTTGCAAAAACTAGTTTTTCAAAAGTCTCATCATTTCTGTTTCTGGGTCATGATCTTTGAAAATTCAGATCAATTGTCGAAGTTTGGTGAATATCTCGGTTGTTTGTGGACCGACTGTCTTAACAGGGGAATCAGCGGAAAGACGAAAGTTTTGGAGTTTAGATGAAATCTAATTTATTATCCTGGATTGTCCTTGAAATTATTTGTAAGGAATTTGTCTGGGTCCAATTCTCGAAGCAAACAAAAACTTTTAAACTGCGATTTTAAGAGGTAAATACCGATTTTAGAGGGGTCCCGGACAAGTATAAGGAAATCATGTAAACTCCACTGGCATACCGTTCATATATTGTATGAAATTTCTTCTTTCTAAAAGGTCGGACGAAATAATGGAGAATATGCTTTTAATAATTCGAGATATTAGATAAGATGTAATTGAAATCCCGAGAAATTACCAATATAATATTCAAATTTTTAAAAAACATTAGGAAAATATTTCGATTTGGATACCAATGCAATGCAATGCAATGTGCAAACATGTTACACGTAACAATTACAACTTACGAAATTGACACAAAAGAAAGCTATCTTTGCAAAAACAATTCAATCTTTAGGTTGTTCGATAATATCTCTAGTATTAGTTATTATCTTAATATTGCAAGTTGTTGCAATAGATAAAATAGATAAGCGAATTTCTAAAGTTTTATTGTTAGACATCTTGGTTAAAAAAAATGTTATCACTTCAAGGCTATTTTAACAAATAGCCCTCACATCTGATAAATGAAGTATTTACCTACGGAATGTTTTATATCAACTTCATTCGCAGTTATTTGCAAAATTTTCGCAATTCAAACAAGTAATTATTTATAACAAGCACATAAAGTATCCATAACAGCTCTCAAAAGCTCTTTCACACTCTCGTAACGGCTTCAACATAATTCTTATCAACAAATCTTAATGGCTGAAAATTATTATTTATTAGGCAATAAATGTTCTTTGAACATAAATGTGCGCTTCGTTTTTTATAAGAAATGATTGAGTGTACTGTATCAAAACTTTGCAATTCAAATTCAAATTTTCTAGAAATAATAAAATGAAGAAGTTCACACCATTTTCAAAAACTTGCTTAAAGTTTCGCGATTCTCCGAGACCAGCTGTTGAGGCACCGGAACGAAATCTATATTATCTATAACGATCGCCTTGAAGGTTATTGACCTCAACTATTTCATTTGGGAATTCCACCTGCTTTTTTAGCCGCGGCCGAAGTTTATCCATACGCAAGTGAACAACACCTCATAGAAAATTATGTGGCTACAAAAAGCACGTGTCTTGTACTCGGTTTATTGACCGCTAGCCAAAATCATTCTTGACGTTATTCACTCATGTGACGCAGACTAAATCAGCAGTTTTACAATAAATATTTCAAATTTAAAAATAAATGCGGAACCACACGACATGCGTTATATGTTTGCATGCTTTTCTAATAAAAAGTTAAGAATAGGAGTTACAGCTTAATTTTTATTAGAATTTTGAACTTTAAAAAGGATATTAATATTTAAATAATTGCAGCTAACTTCAGGTAGAAACATCCAAAAGTGGATCAAATTATTATTATTTCAATTAAGCATTTCTTTCAATAAATTCATGAATGAAGTTACCAAATTTTTGTGGAACGACCCAAATACTATAAAAATATTTCAAATCAAGACTTCCCAGAATTTTATGAAAGATAACTTTAGAGATATTGCTGAATCACATTCTATCGTGAAATTATGGCCTAATCTCGGGCCTACAGTTTCGAGGAGTTCAGATAATAGTGAGCGAATCCCACTATCGTTTACTAGGTTTTTTTTCTTACTACATTGTTGGAATAATTTTTATTCAAGTAAAGAATTCCATGCTTTTCTCTCGAAATAGTCAAGAAAAATTCTAAATTCACTTTTTACTGATAACTGGTATCTCACCCGATTATAAATTTCTATGTAATTCTTGGGGTTCTAGTTTCTAATGAAACTATTCATGAGTTGTTGAAGCTAACAGCTCCAGCCACCCTGAAACATTTGGAATTTTTGCACTCCTTTCAAGCTAGCGAAATGATTCAATTCTGCTTAGTCACAGTTCTAAGATAAAACGGGAGTCATGCTTCATTTGCATACCTTAGCTGGAAATCTTTAATGCTCGCCGGCGAAGAGGCCAGCTGAGGAGGCACACACAGCGCCAGAGTTATGTAAACAATTATGTAACGTTTCTAGCCAGCAGCACGTGGACGTGCTTTAATTCATCCCGAGTCCCCGGGAGTGTGCAGCCGTTGGATTTTTAGCATGGTGACGGCCGGCGCGCGGCTTACGGCTCACGGCTGGCCAGTCTCCTCCGAAATTTCGGGAGCGAGGTGGAAGCACCTTAGCCGCCAGACAGACCTGTGCGAAGCCCCGTCAAGGAGAAATTCGACTTCGGTCTGCTTTTTTTTTTTTGCTCGGCTCAATCAAACTCAATTGAATTTCAAATTTGCGATGTGGCTCTACTTTGCCGGGGAAACAGGCGGCTTTGCGTGATTAAATTTAATCGCGGCCGACTTCCCGGTCCTCCCCGCGCGTTTAACCTTCAGACACCGCCGCGCAGATCCACCAGCGACCATTGGTCAGTCGCCTATCAAACGCGAAAGCTCTTCCGCCCGCTGCTGCTATCTCGCCGGTTTATTGCTGGCACGAAAAGACCAAAAAACCGAAAAAAAAAAAAAAACTAAATAATATTACCGAAAAATGTCTCCCCTGTTGAAAATTTTTATCAGTGGTCCGGACAAGACGCGGCTGCGCTACTCTTAATATGTTGTCCGCGAAATTTTTATTATTTTCAGACCGATTTGAATATTCAGCAGCCGGCCGGGGGAGAGAGGGGGTGGCAAAACCTTCAGAGCTCACAACTGGTTCGATCGAGCATCAATGTAACGACTGCTTCGCGCGTGGTCCATCGATGATGCTGGGGATGACGCAAATCTCACGGCCTTTTCTGAACACGTTCGCCACCACATGACATCGTCGAATTTTGGTAATTCTTCGAAATGTTCATTTTTGCAGATTGTCAGAAGATAAGTAGCATTGCCCTCGCAAATAACAAAACGGACAGTGACGACGCGGTCTTTCAAATAGACATTTTTTCACATAAAGCGTAAGTTTGTGTTTATTTGCTACTATGCAAAAACGTTAAAATTGGGGTGTAAGTAGAGTATTTAATTAAGTATTTCAAATAAAATGTTAATTGATGTTATTCAAAACAATTAATTCATGTAAATAAAAAATTATTTCACTTAATTTTCAGATGAGTTCGTTATTTGAAATAAGATCTGAGAAAATCATTCAAATAAAATTTTATTAAGTCAGCCCTTAAATAATTGTTTGAAATAAAAAGCTAAAGTTGTAAATAACAACGAAATTGTTTTTCTCTTTTAAGATATTTTTGCAGTCGGTTTTTTTTTTGCATACAATTGAAAAACAATTAATATTTAAAGCGGTAGTTAAGAGTTTTTTTCAGATTCCCAGCGTAGCTGAAATTGTTCACAGATTTTTGGCACTGTGAAAACCGCAAATTGAAAATTGCATTTACTTTACAAGTGGAAGGTCTCACTCTTTCTCTCGCGGTTACGTCTAACCCAAAATTGAAGAATTTCCCTTGAAGCGTGTAAACGATACATTCAAGTTTGATTAATGAATGAATTTAAGCACCAGAACACACCTTAAGTGAAAAAGAATCTATTTCCATTTATAATTTCATGTTCGACTTTCTTCCAACGCTGCGAATCTTCAAAAAATGTGGTCTAAATTTTAGCATTTCTGCAATCAGACCAAATATTAGTCATTTGATCAACTTTGCTGATTTACTAGCAGTTCATTAATCGTGAAAAGGAAGGAAAAAGTGGCAAGCACTAACATATAGAACTGGACCGTTGATCCAAAGCAAGATCACTCCTCAAAATTGAGACGACTTTTTGACATAAGATTCCTATCTCACCCAGGCGAAATGCATATGTAAGACAAAACAGAATATGTTTTTATATATATGACTCTTGTGTTCTTCCGCCCCCGAGCTGGTTGGTGTCGTAATGTTTTTTAACAATTACTCAAAATGTAGAGCGAAATTAAAGGGGCAGTTTTGTGACAACTTATATTTATTTATTTTATTTATTTTACCATACATTGCATATAATTTAATGTGTTTTTATAGCATGAGTTTTCTAAGGTAGGCTTGCATCCCCACTTAGAATGGTTTGCATTTCCACTTAAAATGGTCTCACTTTTCGACCGTCAATCGGCAGTCCAGTTCTATATGTCAGTGGTGGCAAGTAAACGCCATACAGACAACTACCAGTTGAAATAAAACATATACCATACAACGCGAATAGAAACATAAAAATAGCAACCGTTGTAAAATTGAGTTCCTACAATGCAATTAGATTTGCTTCCTTCAATCAAAGAGATGAGATGTATTTTTTTAAGTATAAAGTTGCTTAATTGTAAAAAAAAAATATATAAACCAGCATCAAGAAAGCAATTCTTTAACATTTCTCGTTGGTCGATATTCCATACACCGTGTACACTGCTCACGACTGCAATTCATGAATTTCATGAACCAAATCTGTCCATAGGGTGGATTTCTGGTGCAGTCAAAACCGCCCCCGAGATGCACTCGTTATTTTTTCATCCTTCCCTCCAATTGTGGGAATTTCGTGTTTTTTTTCTTCCTAAACGCTCATAAAGGACTCAACAACATAACTCGGGAAAATTCGCTGTCGTCAGTGGAGCAATCCTAATTAAATTTTCGGAGGCCCAGTGGCGCACTCTGTTGCCGGTCGTCTCGCGAAAACTACCCATTCCTGGCCTTCTGTGTCGATAAGTTTGCAGTTCATCCAATTTTGATTACATCAAAAACAGTTTTTGACATGAATGCGCTCCCGCCCAACAATAAAATTCCAATTAAAATCTTCTGCTCCGAAAGGACATGGTCGGGTCGGGACCAGCCGCTTGATTTGTGTCGGAACCGGGAGTCGTTCATCAGCAGCCGTCGCCGCCGCCGGACCGGGAGTTGAAGGAGTCGGATGAGGAGAAGTCCTAGGAGCGCATTACCAAAAAAAAAAAAAAAAAATAAATAAATTTATATATACATATTGTATTATACATATATATAAGTGTATTTTTTCTTTTTACCCGAACTTGTATCATACCCAAGGCTGGACTTTTCCAGAGAATCCTTGTTGTCCTTAAAGAGCGTACATGGCTACGCCCACGGCTCGTGCAGCACATAAAAAAGAGAATTGCGAAAACAGGAAAAACAATGTCTGCGACCTTCAGAAGGCGCGGGTGGGTTTGGGGCCGAATCGATCCAGTCTTAGCCTATTTTCGTCGCTCAGGCCTACCGTAAAAGGCACTTCTAAAATTGGACAGCGGCGCACGGGGCTGAAGAGGAGACCTGAGGCGACACGAGCCCGACCGACTCGGGCTTCCGTGGGGGATGGGTCCAACGCGGGTAACTCTTGAAAAATAAATGCCATTTGGTTTATTATGGCAATGGCTCCTCAGTCCACACCGACGGGAGAGTACCTGGCTTCTTAATTTTCCTGGCTCCGCACATACCGCAGGAGTCCTCTTTTCCTTTTGCCCGGAGGGGTTTTAACATCGGGGCTCTGGTGCTCCGCAAAGAAAACAACTGTAGTCGGATCACTTCCTCCTCGGAGCCCTTGCGTGCCTCCGGTTCCTTGGCTCGCTCAGTTTTTTTTAATCGACTGCACGCAGCCGAGTCATTAAATTGGTATTGATGTAACCTGAGTACACGGAGTCCCGGGGTCGTTGGCCCCCGGTGCCGCATAAGGGCTCCCACATGACGTAAACTTCTATTTACAGGGGAGCAGTCGAGCGTATCGCTATTTAACTATTGGAAACTAACTGGTCATGACCTCAGCGCCCGGTGCCCCTGACTCAAAGAAAGTAGGCAACGTGGCGCAGTTGACAACAAACCGGGAAACCTCGTTGTGCAGCATTCCTCTTCCCTGAAATGGGCCCCCTGGCATCATCCAACTGGGGCCCTGGTTCTTTTATTGGCGCCGCAGCCGCGCAAACCCACACACACACGCAACGCAACGCAACGCAACGCACACACGACGACACGCTTTGGGGCAGAATTAGCCAGCCGCTCGTTCCCTGGCTCCCGGCTTGGCATTCAGGTGAGCCAATAAAAATCTCTCCCAACTAATATCACCTGTGAGCTCTTTTGTTCCCGTTTTTCGAGGGCCTCCTCGCAAAATGAACAGCAAAACGCCGAAAGGAAAAATACAGAAAAAAAATACAATTCAAGTTTTGCGATAAATTCCAATGCAGAGGACAGGGGTAACATGGAAATTGTTACACGTGGCTCCGATTCAGAGCTGAGGCGCCTACTTTTGTCCACCCAGCGGCGAGATATTTCTGAATTTGTGTCGGTCGCTTAACCTCTCGGAGGACAATTGTAGTCTTCGGGGGATTTGCGGCGACAAATTGACCACTGCAATTTATAGTACTCGGCATTTATTTTTTTTTTTATAAATATGATCGTTTTGCAAAAAACAAAAACGAATTAGTGGCACCTACAGGTGTGCACCTAATGGAAGTCGCCAACTCCGCAGAGAAGAGAAAGGCTGACTCGTTATTTATGGCGGGCAGCTGCTTTCAACAAAAGGTAACGCAGCAGCGAATATAAATTTAAATGGCTAATCTACCGGTACGTATCAATAAATTCCTGTCCACCGAATAAAAGGTTTGTTACGGTCGATTTCGTAGAGAAAAATTGGGAAATCGAATTTCCTTGAACAATAGACTATACGTTGGGAATTTTTAAATTCAGAAATAAACTCACCCCACAGCATATGTTCTGTAGCTCTTGAATTATTTCTAATTCTAATATATTTCATTTCCATATCTCCCAAACAGCTCGCTTACAATCAGTTAATAAACTTGTTTCACATTTTTCAGGAAAAAAAAAAATTAGTATTTCTTAATTCTTTTATTCAAATTCTCAAATTTCCATTAAATTACATTTTTCAATCTTTAGATCCTCGAAATATGTAGTTATGATCTTTCAAAATAAAGTTTATTGACTTTTTTATTTAATTTATATTTGAACTTTTAGGCCCTCCAAATAGTTCGCAAGGATACAAATTATAAATATTGTTACAATTTAAATTACACTTGGTATTGCAGTAGATATGGGAACCAGTTTGCAATCCGTGCGTTTGTGTGTCCCCAGCATGAACATCAAATCGTACTTACACTAATCCTGGATCGAAACACCCATCAATGTTTGGACTCGTCTATCTCGGTGGGCGAACATTATTCGTAACAGAAAATATGTTCTCATATCTGGGATTATAGCGAGGACCATTTTGTCAGCTACTTGTTACGCGGCGAAAATAGTAACAAGGTAAATATATAAAACTGATTATTCAAAGGTAGAATTTCAGGGATTTAATTGACAGGCTTATGGTGAACGCATCAAAAAGACGCCGTTTTCCAGACGATATTTTAAAAAATTAGTTCTCTTAAAACCTTCCGTCTCCGTGAGCCTGGTGGGGTAACAAAAGCCCAACTCCAACTGTCAGAACAGAAAAATCGTTTTCTGATATGTACTAGTCGTGTATATAAACATTCCACGTTAAACTATGATTTTTTTATTTTAATTGAACCTTATGTCGTTGATTTATTACAAAGTGCTTAAAATGTCGCATCTTATTTTGGGGTCTTCAGGACCCCACCAGGCTCACGGTGTTATTTCATTCACCAGACTCACAGAAGGTTAAAGGAAAATGTCCAATTAGCCAGTTAAATATGTTTAAAATATAATATAATAATATTCCTAATTCAGCCTTTATTATTTAACAATGTTTTCCTTCAGTTACAAAAACGACTAGGCAATAGTTACAAATCCAAGATATTCGAGTGCGAATACGAGTACAAAAGAATTTTGGGGCCGACTACGAGCACCAAAATATTTTTGGTGCTGAGTACAGGTCTCTCACTGTTTTTACAGGTCTCTAACTATTGAGGTCCGGACCTAGAGTTATAAATAATAATCTCATTATTGTTTCTCTGTTAAGTATCCTGAAATTAAGCTTATTCACCCTCTAAATCAGTGTGCCAGAAGACAAGAAGCTGGGAATGGTTTATACTAGCATTCATTAAATATGAGTGCAATCAAGACAAACTTCAGTAAGTAAATCTATTGAGTCCTAAGATATTCTTAGTTAAGGATTGGTTTGTACTTTTGTCCTCTGACCTCAAGGTCATTCTCCTCAAATCTCTTCATATGATCCATTTTAATTTGTAGTCAACATTTTTACTTTACTATAAATTGTAAAAGTGTAAGAAGTAATTCAACCACTTTTGCTCTTTATGTGTGTACGTATATGTAGACAAGTGTAATAAACCGGAAATTCCACGAGAAATTTTGTTTGTATTCAAAACGATCAAAATGCATTAACTATTTGTAGATTTTATGAATTTCATCCAATACGACAGATGAGTTTTGAATCTCACTGTGGGAACACGATCTCCGATTTCAGTAAATTCAATTTAAACAGCGGCCATGAAAATACCAGCAGTAAAGTTCAAGGCGAATAACATTGCGCGCATAGTTCAAGGTCGCGCCGGAGCTTTCAGCAGCACGCGTTTCGCCTCAATTGAGCCCGTTCTGTTCTGAAAACATTCGTTGGCTTGGCTTGGCGAGGCGAAATTGTTTGTTGCTTAACTCAGCTAAACCCACTGGACTAGATCCGTTAAAACATGCAACGGAATATGGGCACACAAAACGAGTACTCCTATCGTTGACGGCACTGGCAGAAAGCAGTACCCGTCGCGTCGGCCGAATGAGGCCAGTCCGAGATCACATTCCTTAATATGTCATCGGATCAAAAGTTTAACCGGAAGTTGGGATCGCGTTAGGTCCCAGTTTTCTCACGATTTTATGCCACCACCAGTGGTAACCGCATTCCTCGGTCTAAGGTTCCGTTGTTTCCCCTTTCACTGATTGCTTCACCGTCTTCGTTCCCAGCATTTTTCGCTTCGTTTCGACTCCATTGGCGGCAACGCGCAAGTCGCAACCCAAGGCGAGGCAGGGCTCCATCATCGCGCTGTGTGTGATCATGCCCCCAAGATCACAGCGATGATCCAGCGCTGGGAGAATTTATTGCGGACGCAGCGCGGCCTGGCGGCGCACTTTCATGTGATGTAACGCGTGGTGAGCGCGAACGACGACGTTCGCTTTCGCGCTTTTTGTTTACTTTCCCATTTTGCACCGGTCCGGCCGCGCGCGGCGCACTCTTCGACTTCGGCGCAGGTAGATGCTTCTTCGCAGTCGTCCCGTCCCGGTGCGGCGCGCATTCCACGTTTATTTGCAGCTTGCAGAAGTGCCGTGAAATGGCAAATTGCTACGTTCGCGTTCGCTATTCATTAATTGCCACTTATCTCGCCTATGTGCGATTACAGTCACCGGTGGTGGCACAAGTGCCTACGCGGGGACGGCGGCGGGCCGGGCACTTCTGGTGGCCTTCATTTCCCTCAAGTGCCGCGCCGCTGTAGCGCGCGTGTGTGATCTATCAGCCTCGTTCGCCAGCAGCAGCGCGGTGCGACGGCGACGGCGCGCGGCGACGAAGACGCGCGGCTATCATAGGCTTGTGTGCTCTGAATTGCCCGGTTTAACGGATTCGCCATGTTTTGAATTCCACTACTTTTCCATTTTTGTTTTCCTTGTTTCGTTCCGCAACGGCGGCGTAAGAAAGTAGTGAAAGAGATTTTCCAACAGCTGTGCGCGGCTCCGAGAAGAAGACAGAGCACGTTGGCCTGCTTATAACTGTTTTCGAGCGAGATGTTTGCGAGGCTTTGCCAGCGAAAATCTCCTGCATTTTTTACTGCGGTACTTTTCAAGAAAATTATGCTCTGTTTACGGAAGTGCACGTAACATAATTCTGCTTTGTGCTAACCGCCCGTGCAATTGCTGCTTCCATTAAATGACCTTTCTTGCCGGTGACTTGCTTTTACTGTTATCTTGATGAGCTGATGAAAGATTAGTCGCTGCGAATTTTTAAAAAGAGACTTTGAGCCATTCAAACTTGCTGTTTCACCGCTTTGAGAAGCGGTCGTTTATAGAGAAAATGTCAATCGTGCGGAACGATAATTTCGCAATTAACAAATAATGAACGCATTCAAATTTATGTAAATTAAATTCTTGCATTCATGGATAAAGCAAAAACAAAATACACGAACATTAACAACCGTTATATTTTTTTTTCTAAGTTTACCACCCTTTCTTTATTCGACCATTTTATTTCAACAAAGTTATTGATACAATTTGACATTTGAGGTTATTGTACCACATAATAACTAAGAAGCATGGTCAATTTGGTTAACCTTGCCTGGATCAAATAAGCTGCATCCGCAGCACTATCAACGGATAGTAAATGAGAGCAACCAACCAACCAACCACATAATAACTAAATAATTAAAAAACTATGCTTAAATTCGCATACTTCTTCCGTCCCACCTGTCACAAAATTTAAAATCTCTCAAAAATGTTTTATATTGATTTTTCACTCGTATGTTTTAGTAAACAATTAGCGACATTATTCAAGTCAAGTATCGCACTAAAATAAAATTAGTTCTTTGGATTTGATAAAGTGTCATAACAATTACATTCCACGAAAAGCTAAACCAACCATATCCATGAAAGTACAGACCAAAACCTGGAAAACAATGAGTAATGAATCCATAAATGAGCTGCAGTAATAACATCACTTAATTATCTTAATTCAGTTGTGGAAAGTAAATAAACATTTCAGCGAAAAAGCAAGAACTTTTGAAGCATTCCATAAATCCTGCCTAACTTCATTTTATTGAGTTCAACTGAAAGCTGGTAATTTTTTTTATGAAGTTGTAAACAATTTTGAACGGTTTTACTTTCTGGATTCTCTTTCTAGGAATTTAAGGTGATTGGCATAAAACCGTTTATATAGTACAGTGAAAGATCGGCTTAGACATAGCTTGTTCTCCGCAAGGACGATACAGTGGACTGCTGAATATTTTTAATCAATATTAGACTCGATAATAAATTTTAAAAAGGTTACCAATGTAGTTTTAAACCAAGACAACATTTGTTAAAATAATGGCTATAATAATTCATGGGAGTTCATTAAGTTCCCTTTCACAGTTTAAGGGTTGTTTTGAGTTTTGTTTTCGTTATAGCTTTTGCATTCTTAGTTTCCATACCATAACATCAGCCCGAAATTGTTGGCATTCCTCAAATTATACGATTGTCTGACTATCACCATATATTTTAGATTAAAATAATAACTTTTGTAGATATTCGTTAATTTAGTGATTCGCATAAGTGTTTTAGCGCATAAATGAAACAAATCAATTTCCGCTTTAAAAGGGTTTACATTTAGTTGTCATTTGCGATAATTTTTTTTCAATTTTTCACCCAAAGCTTTATAGTTTTGATATAATTTCCAATCAGCATTATGATCCCCTTTTTAAAAATCACTTGGCGCGAAATATTTCAGTCAATTGCCAAAATTCAGTCAATGGGCATTTTGTCAAAGAAAAATATTCCAAATGTAAGCGTAACAAAATTAATTTTTCAAAGACGTTAAAGACGTTGTGAATTAGTTGCAATAAAATGAAAGTGCTGTAAAAAATGCTCTATCACAATTGGATAATAAAAAGCTAAGCATAACTATTTAATTAATTATTTTCATAATCCAACTACGCCAATGTTCGTTCCACACTATCCTCATTTCGTTGCAGCGCACCGATATTTCTAAAACAAGTCAAATTTTATTTGGACAAAATTCAGAAATCTACGTCATTTGCCTGTGAAGGAACGGTGCTTATCCTCATTGAAGAGCAAAAATCTGAGATATGTGCCAGGCAATTTAAAAAAAAAAAAACATTTGGATTCTTTTCAAACCTATCTCCTTTTATCTTTCAGTTTACGAAAACACAAACCGTCTGAAGACAGCAGGTAGAAATAACAAGCGTAGGATAGTGACAAAAACGCAACGGATACAACCAAAATGTTACCAGGGCGGAATTCATCATTAAACCCTCGGTGGCTGACTTAACAGATTTTTCCTTGACATTGACTCGTGATACCTTCCTCGAAAATTTAGTTTATTTTATGTGTTTGCACGCACTATCCAATCCATTTTCGAAACCGCATCGATACCAAATGGTACCCAAAAACCCAAGTAAGATGCATTCAATTCGGTATAATGGTATTGTTCATCTGTTTCCTCATAGCTCTTGAAGTTCTTGCCGGATTTTAACAAATAAGGTTCATTCGATCCGTCCTGATACTCGTCATAGGCTGTACGATGTCATCTTAATTGCAGATATTAAATGAATATCAAATGAAAGCATAACGTATTTGCTCAGTTTTTGATATTTAATCGTCGAAAGTATTGAGTAGGTATATGAAAAGGAAAAAGAAGCGTCTTTTTCTCATTTGGATCAAAAAAATTATTCAAAGGAAGCCATCAACCACTTAAATGTACCATATTGTATTGAAAATAAAAAAAAAATCAGCACTAAATAAACAAACGCGGTCATCACTTTTTTCCAAGTTCACTGAACTGCAGATGGGGTAGAGGCTAGTCAAATTAAGTTATTCGTAATCCAGCCTTCTTAGTCTAATCTTTTAAAAAATTCGTTTTACTAGATGTATCATTCACGTCAGAATGTATCTAAGCTTAAGAATCGCAATTTGTTGATTGCTAAATAAAAAAAAGTAATTTTCTTTTAAAGCAGCAGAGCACTCTACATTGGCTCTCCTTCGTAAAATTCCAATTTTAAGTGGCTGCCAACCTGAGAGCCACCTCAAATTGCAGATATTTGCGAAGCAATTGTAGGTCAAGATAAATAAACACCTGCAAGCAAATTAAGGTCAGGAGGCATGCGAATTTCAAACTGTGGCTCCGACGCCGTGACGGACATGAGACAGGCAATCTGAACTTTGTCCATTTGCGCGGCAGCGGCGACTCGCTCACTCTGAAACGAGCTGTGCCTGTGGCCGTCCCGGTGCAGTGGAATTCGCTTTTGGGGCCCCCGAGAAAAGCAAGCAAATGGAGCGCAACTTGACGAATGCTGACCAAGTACCCAAATGATCGAAGAAGTCGCCCGCCTTTGTGACTTGTGGTCCAGGATTCGGAGCAGGAATAGGATTCAGATTTCGGCTAATTGTGAAAATCGCGCACACCCGCACACAGAGGAATTCACATCCAGTGACCGTGTGTCAGTGCATAAAAGACTAAAAGAGGTGCCCCCTTCAGCGAGCCGAGCGGGTGAACCGAAGAAGCGAAAAAGGTAAGACAAAACCTCGCGGCTTGTCTAGACGGGGTAATTGCAAAATTAACTGAAGCTTGAAATATTTGTAAATAAATCACGAATATGCAATCGAGAGCAGCGGAGCGCCGTGCCGGGCGGAGTGCGGACACAAGTTGCAGGGAGCAGGGCGCCTGCCGCCCAAGCTGTGCGCCAGAGGAGTCTCGGGCTCGAGAGTCTGCCAATTGCTGGCGGGCGGTAATCGGAAACGGAATGGGGACTCCAGCAGCCACTGAGCGCGCCGCGCCGCCATACATCTTGGAATTATTTTCACTATTTTCTACTTACATCATCGAGCTCGATAATGTCGTCGTCAGAGTCTCGCTGATCCTCCACCGCGTCGTGCAGCTCCAAATCGAAAACGTCAGCCATTGTTATGAATGGAACTCCCCGAGTAAGTCCAGTCGATGTACAACCGTGCGAATACACACTCAAAAAAGTCAAAACAAAACTCGAGAGTGGCGGCGAGTGTGTGTCTGTGTGGCTCGTCGTATTGTTGGGAAATTTAACTGATTTGTTTTCTCCCTTTCGCACTTGTTACCACTCGCCACATATTTCGCTATCTCGCTCGCGCCTACCCACACCGCTGCAGTGCCCAAGAATGCGACTGCGACGCACACATGCCACCCCTGCGCCAGATTCTGCCGTAATCCGGTGCACGAGTGTTCGTTCTACAACTCCCTGGCACCTGGCTTCTTCGCGAAAACCTTGGCGGCTGGGCGAGGAAAATATGCGAATGCGTTCTGCGATTTTTTGCGGCTCAGGGCCGCTCGTCGGCCAGCGCAAATTAAACACTAAAATTTCGGCGGAATTTCTCTCACCGCACGTGGCTCCAAAAATTGAGCGGACCTTTTTTTTCGCCTCGGATCGCGCACACACACAACCACCCGACCGCGTTCCTCAGGCTCGCTCTGCTCTAAACCAGCAAAATATGTTTTTTTTTTCGTTTTCCGCAAAGCCTTGACGGGGAATTTCACTATTTTCGCACAAAATTGCGACTATTCGAGTGGATTTCCGCTCTGGTTGAACACTTTTTCACACGCACTCGATGCACTGCAGCCTCCAGCGGGTCCACGTTCACAGGTGCTCTGGCTGGCGTAACCCGTCCACTGGGGCCCCACTGTAAACACGAAAACCCACTTGCGTTCAGCGACTCCACGGGCAAGCGGCTCTCGAAAAACGACACTCTGATGGCGCGCCCCGCCGATATTTAATAACAAACGCCTCTTCCGCTCGCCTGATAGTATTTTGTGTCACTTTTGTTTTTATTGATCGCACTGGCTCTGGTGGAACGCCTGCCTGACAGCTCCCTCCCTCGCCTGAATCTTATTTGGATTTTTCTTGGACAAAAATCGTTCTGCGCGCAATCCGACTTCGCGGGGACTGTGCTCAAATTGAACTGAGGCGACGGCCGTCGGCTCGACTCGACGGAGTGTGCTGCTCGCTCGGGACGGGGCCGCACCGCACCGCGCCGCTCCGTTGCTTTTCAACGACCGTCGAGCCGATGCTCGAACCGTGCGATGCTATGCGGTGAACGGGTGTGTCGGAATTTTTTGGTTGGGTTCGATCAGACTTAACTTAAAATTTCTGCGAGGCAGCTGCTGATTTTTTCTCTGATCAACCGCTAAAGTCAGGTAACGATAAAATTTACAAAATTTAGCGATTTTTCAAACTATTAAAAACACTGTGTTAATAAAAAAGATCAAGTTATTATCACCGCTGTAACAAGAATGTGACATTTTAAAAGTCTGTTAAAAAGCCGTGCAGAACAAGTGGACTCTTGAAATTATTGAATTATTTAAAAATGTTAAGGAAAATAAAGTTTATAATATAATACCAATTCTTGCTGTTTTCGTAATTCCTGTCGCCCAAATTTTGGATCTTGACACAATTGAATTACTCGCACTCAACAGTCACTAACAAAATTGCTACATAATCTCTTAATTAGAATTGGGAGGATCCCTTTAAATTCTTTAGGGACGAATGTTTTAAAAACTGATTTCATGTTTTATTTGATTACTTGTTTACTTAGTTTTTACTTACAACTACTCAGTAAGTAAGAAAAATTTTGAAAAAACAATTGGTACAAAAAGGAAAACTGAATTCACATATTTGACAATAAATCGCTTTTAGTAAAAAATAAAAAGCCTAATTTTACCAATTATGTTTTTAAAATAAAGCAGTCATTAAAACAAATAAATTGTATACATTGGATAATTTATTTATTCAACTAAAGAGAGATCCCGGGGTTATCAGAGGCAACTATGAAATGTTTTGAATTCACTTAATTTCAAGTAGAATAAACGCTAAATAAATAAATAAATAATACTGTCCATGCGGCCATACTTCAAATTTTTTGGATTTATTGTCGAAATATAGTCTAGAGTAGTTCCTTAACAAATTTTATTTTATTTTTTCCAGTATTAATTCTAATTTCCTAAATGTACACATTTGTGGCCAAGGACGTGATGAGGTTAAACTTTAAACTGCACGATGGGATACCAGAGTCTCCCCACCTTTTCGTTTTAACTTTTACGATATCTTAAACAAAGAGAAAACGATCTCTGGGGTCTCAAAATTTTATTTAGGAGTTCATGAATTCCATTCACAATTCCATTAACATTGTGTTGTACAAAGAAGTAAGATGCCATATTCAAAAACTGCAGATTGCTCAGAACAAACTGTTAAGAATGATCAACAATCTCTCATGGTGTTTTTCGACATACCACTTACTTGATTATTTCAGGAAATGCAACTAATAGTAGGCAAAAATGTAGTTCTAGCAGACAAATTTAATGAGACCACATTCGAATTTATGCTTATCTGAATCCGTTTTCAAACTGTCGGACTGCTTGGACTTTTGCTAGTCCGTTTTAAATTCCTTTTATATTCGCGAAAACAAAATCGTAAATCTATGTAGGTACATACGAACGAAAAATTAACTAACTACTTACTTTAAGAAATTTTATACATCTTTCTATTTAACAAAAATATCGAGCTTTCGTTTTGTCCTTTTGAGATTTTTATTGCTCAGCTACAAGGTTTTGAAATAGTTATACTTGTACTTCAGAGGCTATTGATCTGAATTCGTTGACTATCCAAGAAAATCTATTTTCCCCTTACATTCTGTTAAATTCTAAACTTTCTTCGTAGAAATCACGTTGAAAAATTAGCAACTAGTGACTATATTTTTACAACTTATTGAGTTCAAGATTGGAGAACAGATTCAATGAAATGATGTAAAAATTCTCTTTTATTTTTAAATATTTTCGTAATTAATTTGTATCAAAATGTTTTTAATAAGCACACCTTTTGTTTAAATAATGTTGACCTCTCTTCCGTCTGGGCACGCTGTGTAGTTGGTTGGGGTCATGTACTTACCCTTCGTTTCCTTCTCGTATTAAGTATGTTTTGTTTATTTTTTATATGATTCGAAATTACACTCATTATTTTGCCCCTCTTTCTTCATGTTATCCAATACATCTACTTTTGTATTACCTTCAACGACCTTCAATTTTTAGGCTAAAAAATATACTGATCATGTGCACTGCTATTCTGGAAATGAAACTAGGCAAATATTGTTCAAAAAGCTCAGTTGTATGTATTTCCAACATAAATTTATATTTAACGAAAAGTTTATTGTAAACTAGTTTTGTTTTTATATTTTTATAAAAATCCAATAGTTCTGCATTTCAAAATTTCTTCTTGCCGATCTCAAGCTTCTAGAGACGAAGCCCCGAGATCGAAAGCCGAAGCCAGCCAGATCGTGCGCATCATTCGAAAAATTTACCTCACAACTATCAAAATGCAAATGACCTTTTCAATATTTCTGTGCTAAGATTCAAGCAACAACAGTAAAAGCGCTGATTCAGTAGAAGCTATCAAAATGGCCCAAAAACCTCTGATGATTTTTTCACTCACTCGCGCATGATCCGGCCGAATTCAGCGGTTCGATCTCGATGTGCCCCCTAGCGGAGCATTGCACATTTGCTCTACCTACATTACTTCCACGCTTTTCTTAAAAACAAGCCGTTAAAGTTGTAAAAAAAGAAAACTTCAGTAATGGCGAATTAAACGATAATAGACTGTAACTTGAGACTAAAGAATTAATATCATTTAGGATTTGAATTTTCCATCTGGGTTCGCGTCCTCTGTGCCTTTTAGCGGGGTGTTGCAGTGGTACTTGTGGTGTGATGCAAAAACTGTCCAAATTTTATTTTTTATTATCAGCTGAAAGCGATGATAGTCTGCGGTGACAAGTCACTTTGTTATTTCATACTGTTGAAACTCAGCGTGTCCCGCAAAACCGGATGCTCGGCTTTTGGGAGGTCAACGCTGTTTCGGTTTAAGTTACGAAATTTGTTGTTGTGTCGAATCTTTGGTGAATTTTCACGCTGTTGTTTTTCCTGTATAAAAGATATTATGCAAACAATTACTGTTATTATTTGCAATTACTTCGCATTAAGAATAATTAATTGCATTAATTACAAGCTTAGCTGAACTTTAATATTTAGACTACGTAATTATATTAAAAAACTAGCTGGAAACACCCGCTTCGCTGGGTTATTTTTTGGTAGTACAATAAAGGACACCTTTTTTTTTAATGAATTTTATAAATTGTCTTTCGTCGCACACTTCTTATAAATTGAAGCATGTGCATCACATTTCGTCTTATATAGGGGCCTATTGCGAATATCGTTTTTCAGTCGAATCGAAACCGAAGACACATTTGTAAGGCGGAAATGTAAGGCATTTTAGTGTCTTGGCTTTCGATTCGATTGAAAAACGATATTCGCAATAGGCCCCATAGTCTCAGAAGCCATCCTCACTACTCACTTAATTTTCAAAAAATTTGGAAAACGTTTTAAAAAACCTCTAAAATATATTTAAATGTCGTCACTTGAAACTAATTCTAATCGTTCTAGAATGTTTTGGATTGTTTCGATAATTTTAGTGTGATTTACTACTTTTAAATATATTTTAGAATTTTGCAGTACGTTCTAAACCAATTAGAATCATTTTTCACTGATTTAAAACATTTAAATATATTTTAGAATTTTTCACAATGTTTTCGAAATTTCCAGAACAATCCAAAACATTCTAGACCGATTCGAATCATTTTTAAGTCTCGAAATTTGTTGAACAATCCAGAACATTCTAGGGGCCGATTAGTATTCTTTTTTGAAATAATTTTAAACATTTAAATATCTTTTAGAACTTTCCAGATCATTCTGAAGTTTATAGAGCAATCCAGAACGTTCTAGACCAATTGGAATCATTTTTAAAGAAAGTTATCGAACTTTTGAGAAATTTCTCGAATCTTCTAGTCAATTCCAGAAAGTTATTGAACTTTAAAGAAATTTTTCAAATCTTCTAGATAGTTCCAGAAAGTAATCGGACTTTCGAGAAAAATCTAAAATCTTCTAAAATGTTCCAGAAAGTTATCGAACTTTCGAGAAATTTCTTAAATCTTCTAGAAAGTTCCAGAAAGTTATCGAACTTTCGAGAAATTTCTCAAATCTTCTAGATAGTTCCAGAAAGTTGTCGAACTTTCGAAAAATTTCTCGAATCTTCTAGAAAGTCCCGGAAAGTTAACGAACTTTCGAGAAATTTCTCGAATCTTCTAGAAAGTTCCAGAAAGTTATCGAACTTTGGAGAAATTTCTCGAATCTTCTAGATAGTTCCCGAAAATTATCGAATTTCTCAAAGCTTCTAGAGAGTTCCAGAAAGTTATCGAACTTTCGAGTAATTTCTGAAATCTTTTAGATAGTTCCAGAAAGTAATCGAACTTTCGAGAAATTTCTCTTCTACGCCACTATGATTCTCAACGGCTCAATTAGAGTCACACATTTTCGAAGTTAACTTTTTTCAACCCCCATATATTTTACACCCTAATAGCTATCGACTCGCAACCACCATAGTGCACGATGGGAAGCATGGGGTTACTACCCCACACAAACACTTTTCATCTGTGATGTGTAGTTTTGTCTGCAGAGTGAAATATAGGCACACACACGTTCATTTTTATATATATAATATAGATATATAATCGCCTAAGTTTTCTTTTAAAATAATAATTAAAAGATACGATCCAGTTCCCTCGAAGTCGTTACAAATAGATACAAATTACCAAAATTTGTCTTTAACAATGTATTAACTAAAGTAGAATAAAAATAGTACATAAATATTAATGAAGGAGCTTTAGTTTTATTCACCAAATGGACTAATAGTAAAAATTTATAAGTATTGTGGGGGCTCAATATTCCTTTTGGTGGCCAGTTCCCATAACATTTAGCGGCAATAAAATAAGTTGGAGTTGAACAAAACGAAATATACATTTTAATTTAAACTAATCAGTCGACCAGATGTTTTGTTGCTGAATAACGACTACCAAGAGCTACGCTAAGGTGCCTCGCTTAAGTTATCTAAAATTTTAAGCCGTGTGAACTCGCAAGAAAATGTTTGCGTAAAACAATTTTGCTAGTAAATATTTTACGAGATAACTATCGTGCATTTTTTTAAAATTATTTCAACCCCGTTTCCCATACGAAACTTTCTAAATATTGTCCACTGAAATTAAATGAATGATGTTAGGACTAAAATATTCCTCACCTGATTTCCACTGTCCACATTCATGTAAGATTGGAATGTAGGTGTGTCTCGTCGGGTGGCAACCTTCTCCTGGATGGAGTTGATCGTCTTTGAAAGCCAAGGCTGCCAGCTACCTCGGCTGCTCTGAATCTCAGTTAGAGTCGAGTTCAACTGGTGATTGAGATCTTGATTCTTGCACTCGGCCTCAACGTGTGCAAGCTTAGTTTGTGCTAGCTCGAGTTCCAGCTCGCGGATGCGCTGAAGAGCAACATTGAGCGGATCAAGGGGCCCCAAATTGGACTCCTCTATGCGATTGTTTGCTTGCAAGACTTTTGGAAACGCCTTGTGGATGGGAGAGTTTGGTGTTATGCTGGATGAGCATTTTTGGCACTTGGATACAGTGTTCTGTAGAAAATGTTTCAAGTAATTTATTAATTAATTAATTTTTTTAGTAGAAAGATCAATTACAGTTATATGTTCCAGCATTTCGTTCAATTTGGAGATTTGTTGCTCCTGTCGCTGGATGATCTGCTTATAGTCCTGGACAATGTTCATATGCTTCTTTTCCTCCTGAGCAGATCGCTCATTCGCCTGCTCCAACTGATGCTGGAGGTGAGCAATATCCGATTGATATTTTTTCCTTTCCTCGCTGAATCTCATTTCGAATGCTTGAGCCTCTTTTTCCAAACGCTCTTCATTTTTCTTATTCAAATTATATTCCTCTTCATACTGCTTCAGTTTCTTCACCTTCCTCTCACAAGCCTGTTTCATAACTTTACGTGCTTGACTAGAACTGCGACACTTTTTGGGTAGTGTGACCCGGAAGTACTTCAGAACGCCCTCAAAGTCCAACTGTCGTAGATCCGATTCACATATCGAGAGCAGAGTAATGGCAACTTGAAATAGAATGGGCATTCCATCGAGCAAAAATACGTCGAGGACGTGGAACACGAAATATAGAGGGAAGCGTGCCGTAAAGAGCGTCAAAAACCATTGGGAAGCAAACATGTGTGTTTCGACCCCCAATTTTTCAAAATGCTCATGTAATTTTGGCAAGTGATCTTTTATAAGACGGCTTAGTTGGTAAAGGCTAAGATAAAGTGCCTCAAAACCCTGCTTATATAGGTCACGGAGACCATAGTCGTACATGAGTGCGACGAGAACACAAAAGGCATCTTCTTCTGGCATCTGATGATTTTAAATTATTTCATGAATAATTGTAAAAAGGGTTCGCGCAAATAACTTACGTGCAATAGCAGACTTGCTGCTATGAAACTCAGGCCTTGACAGTACCCCACTTCGCTGTCATAAACGGCGTATGCCTTCGATACTTTGAAAAGCGCATCTTGTCCTAGAAAAAATATGGGGTTATAAAATAAAGATTTGTAGTCGTTGCACTTTTTTTTCTTTTTTCAGACATAAATTCTTCAAAAGAAAATTTAAAATCTAAAAACTTATTACATTTCCCTTATAACATTTCATTTTTAGTTAGTTTTTGTCTATTTCTTAATGTCTTATTTTTAATCTTTTCTGTTTTGCTTTTCCCATTTACTTTCTTTTAATTAACTTGTTTCTTATTTTTCTAACTTAATTCCATTTAATATTATATAAGTAGATTATATTCAGTATTAAATTTACAGTATATAATACCTAACGTTTATGTACTAAGCAATTAATGACTAAGCCAATTCAAATACGTCTCAAGGGTTGAATACTTCTAAAAAAAAAAAATAGAGTCGACTTACCTGAGCCACCAGTTTCCTTGAAACATTTATGAGCAGGGAAAGTCCTATGGATGTCTCGTTGGATCACAGTTTCGCATTTTGTTTCCTAAAATCAATATAATTATTAATAATACCCTTCCTAGACTAGTGGTGACCTACTTTGGTTATAAGTGTTCTATATTTGTCTGTCATGTCCATTTTATTCTCAACATTGGCCAACTTTTGCCATATTTTTCCTCGCAGAGCCTCGGGAATACCGAGCCTAACCAGCGTAGGGAGATTCTTCGGTCGTTTTTCCCCGTCCCACTCCTTTAGCACTGGATCCCACTCGTCCAACGTGTCTTGAGAGCAATCCTTGGGCACCTCCCCAGTACCACTCAAAAGAGGTTCATCTCCATCCGAACTATAATCAGTTGGGCAGTCGTCTTGCTCAATGGAAACTGCGCTCGATGATCGAACCATTTTTGATAAGTTATTAATCCCGAACTTGAGTAGGGATGAGGATGACTGAACTGGTTGCTCGGTAATCTCCTCGGACGGGTCTATTGAGCTCACCTCCCAGTTGCCATCATCTGTCTTTTTGAGCAGTAGATAGAATTTGAGGATCATTGATCGTTTCGAGATGAAGTGGTCCATTATTCGAATTTCGCTTTGCGACTGAATAGTAACAGGCGTCTCTATCACAAACCTTACAGGCTCCTGTATCCCTTTAATCACTAGGTCTACGGCTACCGTGAGGAACATTTTCGCTGATTCGAAATTCAGTTGTCCGAAGGCCTTGTCACTTGCTTTCCATTCGGCCCTTATTTGATAGGGAGCTGCATTCTGAGTGCCTGAATTTTCTGCTTTTTGATAGCCCATCGAGACCATGTCGAGCAATTGCATGTCGGCTTGACGGACCAATTTTCCCGGGCTGAGGAGAACGCCAAAGCATCGTTCAATGTAGAGAGGCTGGAGTATTTTTGAAGGTGCCTGGGACACGGTGATGCAGACCTCCTTATCGGTGTTGCAGCGCAGTTTAAAGGTCGACTTATCCCGCGGGACTGCTGAGTACGAGTTCTTTGCGACCTTCTCGCGTATCTCCAGGTAAACAACAAATTCGTAGTGCGCTGAACTGAGCGGGTTTCCACTCACGTCGGATGTTATAGAGCCCAGCATAATACTGTTGTCGACTGCTGAGGTGACACTGCCTGTGAGGCTGGGCGGATATCGTCTGAAGGCCTTGGCAAAGCACGCTGCGGACAAAAATGGATTTGAGAAATCTTATGACTCTTCGGGGTGTACTACTCCAACGTAAAATAGTTCCCCTATTCACTTTTTTATACAGAGCTTTAAAAATAAAATCGATCTTTAAGCCAACTCTTAAATTCTTAAAAAAATACAAATCAGACGTAAATTTTAATTAGATAAGCTCTCCAAATGTAAGCCAACATTGAAGACAAACATCTTTTGTTATTGTAAAAAAATAAGAAAAACTATTCCTCAAACACAGCGTAATAGTTCACCCAACCTGTTTTAATGAACAAATGTTATAAAGAATTACGAATTCCAATCAACTGTAAGATGTGTCCTGACTAACTTTTATTTAAAGGACTTTCATATGTGCATAGTTTAAGATCTTGAATTAAAACGTTTTAATTTTCTTAGCATACAGCAGGATTTTTCAGATTTACTTCGTCTTATATCTGTATTCCAATTTCTGCAACCAACAGATGTTTTATAAAGATTTTTAGAACTGTATCGTAAAAAGCTGCTATCGTGGTGGTTGGTAATTCAACAATAGAAAATTAAAGCATTGTGACGATAGGAAGACACTGAATAAATTATTTTAAATTGTATTTTTCAGAAGTGGCGGACTTTCCACAAAATTTAACTATTGTAGTTGTAAATCTTGAAAAGCATTAAAATTTTCGAACCAGTTTTTTTTAGGGTAGGGGCGCCCTTTCGAACAATAAAATTTTTGAACAATTTAAAATTCTTGCTATATTTTATTTGTTATTAAATTTGTATGTACATTTTTAAATTCTCAAGTTTTTACAAAGCGAAATAAAATTAATATTTATTTTTCATAATCATAAATGTCACGCAATTTTTATTTATAGTGTAAACGAAAATGTGAAACAATAATTTTAAAGTCAAATACATGGCAATTAGGAATTTTGGCGGGAAATTGGAGGAATGAAGGATTTTTAATCATTACAAAATTACAAAATTTTGTAAAGTTAAAGGTACCACTTAAACTCTATTCTCATAATCGTTGATCAGACACTTTAAAGAAACGATTTGTATTTTGGTTGCAGTTTAGGAAATTATTATAAATATGTTTGTCTTTTATGTTTTCTTAAAAAGAACACCTAATTAATGAATATTTCTGATCTCAATTTTTTAACAATTAAATAAATAGAGTTAGCTTTAAAATCGACTTTGGTTTTGAAATACCACATTAAAAGGTGAAGAGATGAACGATTTTGCTTTAGTGTAGTATTTAGTTTAATTTAATTTAAAAAAGCAGTAAAACACAAGCGCTATCACACAAAGAGGCCCGCAGGAAACAACGCAACCAACCAAACTTACAAAGGAAGAATGAAACTCAGCAGTACTTACAGCTAACTTGGGTCACAGCTTCGGGAATATGACACTTAAAGACGTGACACTGATGGACCCTTGATTCTTGCGAATCCCCATGTGACCACGTGAAAGCGAAACAGGCCTGCTCATTGCTATCAATGGGTCCACGGGCATAGAAAAGAATTCTCTGGACTTCGAAACTGTACACGACTGAGTTCGTGTCGGCATCGTGAAGACTAAAAGGAAGCAATGCATTACAAAGATTCCGTAGAAAAAGTCTTCATTTTTAGAAAACTAACACGACTAAACCCTCAAAGCTGGTCGGTATGCTCACTGAGACCCTAATACCTGCTGAATTCGATCCACTGTTCAACTCTGAGATCTTTCGCTGAATTTCGGCCTCTGACTTGGGGGTGTTGATGCTTGAGCACCCCAAGTACGTGACCCCGGAAAATATCGTGCATCCCTGATCAATGTCGGAAACTATTGAAGAAATTTTTGGGTTTTTGTTTTCGAACACTAGTTGAACTTTTGAAATTTTGTTTTTTTTTCTTTGGGGTCAACTTACTCTCTTCTTCGGTATCACTCTTTTCAGGCTTCATGACATCCTGTTTCTCAACACCCACCGGACTGGGATCGATGCAATCGTAAAATATCGAATGACCAACTTTGTTGACGTCTGGCGTGGACAGATCACTTCTGGGCGACAGAAGATCTGATTGTGTCGAAGCCCTGCTCGTGGATACTGCGGACGGTGACGGTGTTCTTAGGGCAAGATCATTTGATGTTGATGGGAGCTGTAGAGTTAGTGTGGACGACGGCTTCACTACAGGACACAGATGGTTTTTGTTAGATAATGCTAATCAGTTTCAGGTCTACTTATGAGCTATGCATGATGGTAGTCAATTCACAAATTTTGAAAATGTAAACAGATACTCGGGGTGAAGTAACTAAAAGCGGTGGCTTTACAGGAGATTTTTGCCAAAAGGGAAGCTTCAACAGAGTTTCAATTTCAGTCTACAAAATCTATTATTTTCTGTAGATTTGTTTTAACTGAATTTCACATAAGTACATAATTTAATTAATTCTATTTCTACTACACAAATATGTCTCATTAACACACTATCTAAGAAAAGGGGGCGTATGAAAATGTTAATCTCACCACTTTGAGACTCATAGCGAAAAATTAAAAAATTATACTTTTCGATCAAAATTTATCTCACTAAACGTTGGGTATCAGTCCAAATTATTAAAAACCAACTTGTATAAGCCACGAAAAAACCCTTTTAAAAAACTATTTCGATACACTCAAAGGTCATAAAAATTATTTTTAATGAACACAAAATCCTAATTATAAGCAAAGTTCATATTTCAATTGAAGCGCGCGCCAGCAAAAACAAGACTGCTGAGTTGTCTCCTCAATCAATTTTATTGAAAGCAAACTTAAAGGCAGTATAAAATCGCTATCATTCGAAGAGCACTTACTTCACCGCCAGAAGATATGTTTTTAATGTTTTTTTGATTAAATATCAACGACATGTTTGTTTTGCTCCAAACTGTGTTGACATATTTTTCTGCTTTACCAGATTACGTATTTATTTAATCGGGAATGAACGCATCTTGAAGGTATCCAGATAACATAAAGATTCGGATTTCGACATTGAAGTGAAAGTGCTGTGAGTAATTGATAATTTATTTGTTCTACATATTACGTAGGTACATATGTATGTAGTGCCAAAGTAATTGGTGCAATTTGATTATATATGAGAAATAATAATTTTAAGATTGGTATGAAATTTTGAAGCAGATAATAGAGATATGGAAAGATAAACACATCAGTATAAAAAACTTAGAACGCATCTTGCCGTTTTACTAGTTTTTACTATAATATAATAGTTTCTGATGAAATAAGAATTAATCTTGTAAGTTTTCCACCAACGATAAAAATCCACACCCTTGACCTTTAAAATCATTAAAAGCCAGAATGATAGCAATGGAGACTTTTTGCAAGTTAATCATAATAACTTAATAAAGTTATATATCTATATAAAAATTTTGCTGGATTAAAAGTTTTTGGAAAGTTTATATGTTACTACACTCTTACTGGAACTTTAAAATTAAATTCCAAAGAAGTCATAAAACATTTAAAAAAGGACCATTTTAACTATATTAACCTTCTCGGTAAACTGATTCCTTTAGGGCAAAATATTTGTAAAATGGTAGACAGTGACAAAGTATAGGAAAATACAAAGTACAATAATAAACCTTAGTTAGTTTTATAAACTAAATTGCACAATTAGTCGCAATTATAAAGTCAAATTGTATCAGAACTGTTGATTTGGTATATTTAGTTATAATTTTGATCGTTGCAAATCAATTTTCTACACAAAGGAAATGAAACTAAGCTTTAATGACTCAAGAATTTGAAAAATGGTGTAAATTTATTTATATTTTCCTAGCGTATCGTTGTACCTAATTAATAATAATTGTAATTACTTTAAGTTTGTTCAATGATAAAAGCAAAATAAAATATAGCAAGCCAAAAAAAGTTGCAATATGAAAATTTACACTTTGAAGATTTTTGAGAGTTTTTGAATGAAGTTTTCTTCAAAAATTAAATTGTTCAAGATTTATTCTGTTGTTATTTCAATTTTAAAATTTCCAAATCTATTAAAATATAAATGTTAATATTTTAAATTGCCGTAAGATGAATTAATTTTTCAAAATGAAACTTTACGGGAATAATAATTTCAGTTGAGATATATTCCTAATGTTTTGCATAAATAAAGGTATTTTATGCTTATTAAAGGATCTCTATTATTTTCTTCTGCATTCTTCTTCAACTTACAAAATGTAAAGTGGATTTCTGTTTTATTGGATTATTTTGGCAATATTTCGCAAACGTATGCATTCTACTTCCATTGGTTAAGTCCAGTTTGAGGACAATGCTTGGTCAGGAAGCCGGAAAAATATGATTTTTGGGATTTTTTTTCAAAGACTTAGATGTTTCTCAAAAAATATATCTGTATTTAAAAAAGTGTTGATATAAATGAGCTTTATACACATAGTGTTCAGTTAAAAATAATTTAGTAATAAAAATGATACAGCCCTTCTGGAGATCCTCTGAAAAAAGGTGTTTTTGCGGTGACCACTGCCAGACCAGATTTAGATCATCAAAAATAAAACAATGGAAAAAAATAATTTTTTATATATTAAATTGTCTTGTTAATGAACTAATGGTTTGAAAAATGGCGGACGTAATAAATTAAAATTTCAATGATAAATGATGATAAAATAATGTACAGGAAACTTTATGTTAACAAATTATGTTTTGTTTATTAAGAGCTTTTAAGTTCAAACAAAACGATGCAATCAATTTGAGAATATGATTGATTTTGGAAATTAAGTTAATAAACAAACATTTGACCAGGGATCCTTTTCATGAATACTCTTTGATTAAAACCATGTCCTTATATTCAATTGTGAGTTTTTTATATTCAATTGTGAAGTTTTTGTTTTACAATATGGAGCAATAGGCTCAAAGGCACAAACGCTCGAGTGAAATGTATATTTTGCATAGACATTCAATAAATTTAGAGATAGATATTCTTCAGATGTTATACTTCAAATACAGTTAACACCTCAAAAATCCGGTTTCCTGAATTTCCTACTGAGTAGACTTTAAGAGTTCAAGTGGGGGTGATTTTGACTCACTTGTAGGATTCTGAGGACCTTGTATTCCAAAAGTACCAAAATAAGGTTTTATGTTATTTTAGTTTCATATTACCTGCTGGAATTGGAATAATAAAAAGCATAAATGTCAATTGTCGCTGAGACATAACCATTTCGAAATAGTCTTGAATAATTCAAGTTCGTTATATTACTTCAGAAAATACTCAAAAATGTGATTGTTGGTTCTTGATGCGACCAAATGCTTTAATCAATGTTCTTTTTAAGTAGAGTAGTAGTAAATTGAGCAAGTCTGCTTTTGTAGCAACAGATTTCAAAGCAAGTTTTCTTGAAAAATTCACTTGTTAAGAAATATACGAATGCGAATGCAATGTTCAAAGCGATACTTCATAGAAAATGCAATAGATACGATAAAGCTTATTGAACACAAGCCCAATAGTTAGAATACCCATATAAGTAGTGATTTTTGTTATTTACAATTGATTTTTGTTTCACAAAACTTGCGCTGAATTAATTTATTTATCCCTAAACCAATGAAGCAATTAAACCTTCCCAATCAACAACCCTAAGCGTCTAACCATTGTCCTTGTGCATCTTAGAAATTAATTTTAAAGACCTCTATCCGCAAAAGCCACTCGTATTTAGTAAACATAACTCAAATGCATACACAAAAAAAAAGAACAAAATCGCAAATACGGAAGACAAATATTTATCACAAGAGTGACATTAAAACAAAATAAAAGGAAAATATATAATCAACGAGGGAAATGTTCACCTGTTTGTTTTGATTGTTTATCGCTTTCCACGATAGCGTCCATTAAATCCATTTGCATATCCAAAAATCCGCCATTGTTGGCTATCGTTAACGAAGGCATTTGCGCTGGTGAATCTGGTTGAAGAATCTCAAATTCACTGTCCATTAACATCGGATCTAGGGGAACTGTTTTGAATGCAATTTTATTATAATTTGAACTAATTACACTTTTATGCATTGTTAGCAGCAGATTGCTTTTAATCTAGACAAGGTAAAAGCTACTCTTAATGAAATCTGCAACGCTTTGAGGCTCTTTTCGAATTGTTTTTTGATTGCATTAAAAATAAGTTGATTTTACTTTGTTATTTATATTTTCACTACAATCGTCGTGCAAAACATGTTAGTAAAGAAACGAAATTTACAATGCCTCGATGTGCTAATATTACTTAGCGATTTCATAACGATTTTTTTATTATTTTACTCTACTTTAAAAAGAAGGGTAGTTATTTATGATAATATTTTAAAGAGATCTTCACCTGTTCTAGTCAAGTTATATGAAGTTTCATCCCCACAGTTATTCGTTACACACTGCTCTAATTCGTTCGATGGAGATTCTCGGAGGGCATCTTCCATTAACTGGTTGTGACAAGAAAAAAATAATGGGGGTGGAGGCGGCGGTTCTCGATCAAAAAATGTAAATCCTTGATCGATGTTTCGTTCGGCATAGTTTTCGTCTAGGAAATAGTACATAAATTCACTAAACAGTAACACTGAAACCCTTTTACTTTACAACTGCGGAAAGCTCCTAACCACTGGTTTTCTTCAAACATGAAAATTTTCATTAAAAAAGTGCAACAAAACATACATATAATGCATTAATTCTGAGTTGCGATTAAAATTCCAACCGATTCCACATGTTTTTTCGAAAGCCGAAGGTTTGATCTTTACTTTTGACCGACCTAATGTTTTTTTTTACCATGTGGTATCAGAAGTGGAATCGATATAATATATACATACATAATATAAAAAATTTAGAATACAAAATAATGTCAAGACTTATTGTATTCTTGCAAAGATGGTTTGTGCATGAAGAAAATTCATGAATAGGAGTTCCCTAGGATCGGTTGCTAGCAGAATTACTTTGATCGACAAGGCTTCGGACAATGTAATTAAGACCGATTTAACTGCATAAAGCCGAACTGATCAAAGTATCTTAGCAAAGAGCAAAGGGCTAAATAAGTAACATTCACGCTTGTAATTTTAGATTTTTAAAAAACTTCATAATTAGTTTTAATTAATATTTTACTTTTCACTATCTTACTCCTGTTAGTTAACGTACATATAACTTTTACCTGCAACACGTCAGTTTGTATTAACGATATTAAATTCATGACTGCTGCGATTAACAATACTGAAGCAAGTGTTAGTATCCAACAAAACTTATTATATATTTTAGAAAATGAAGTTTTAAGAGCTTCTAATGCACAAGGACAAAATGTTTAAATGAAAATATTTCCCTTTTCTGTGAGATCGCTTTTTGAAAGTCAAATATACTTATTGGAAAATACTTTTGATCACTTGATACTTTTGATTTACTTTTTATCAGAAAAATTCAACGATTACGCTTGTTCGTGGAAAAACGCACTTTTAATTACTGTTAAAAAATTGTGGGTACCACGAATCATTGGAAAGTTTAATTGAGATGTTTCTAAGAATGACGAATTTAACTTTTAAAAAATCAACATTTTTGGATATTTTTTTTCTAAACAAAATCGCATTAAACTGGACATACTAGTATGCAAAATGCCACGGTTTGTAGAATATATAAGGTGTTATTAATTTTCATATTATTAATCAGATAGCCACCATGTAATTGTTATTTTACATTACAAAATAGCAAATCCTTTGAGTTTTTAATCCTTTTCGTAGAATTGTAACTTGGTGTGGTCTATAGAATTTCGAATCTTTTATTGAAAAATCTTTGATTTGAATCATGGATACAAGTGGCATTTTTAAACACCATTATCCATTTTTTTAAATTTCTTACAAAATATGGCTTATGTGTTTATCTGAGAATGGCTGCTAGTTATACTTCCATTTACGATTACGATTAATGATTAATCTAAAAAATAAAATATCTACACAAAAAAGTAATATGCTTCAAATCTACTTCATAATACACATGAATTACTCTCTAATTCATGATTTATAATGAGTTGACGTTCAATCATTTAATTTTCCGTACTTAATTTTTAATTTATAATGAGTAACTGAGACTCTTGCAATGGCACCAAACAATTTAATTTCTATTTCTAAAATCAATTTTTCATTAATTGAAAATACTCTGCGGAAATGGTTTATTTATACTTACCCATGATCATGTAGTTTGAAAAATTAAATCCAGTTGCCAATTTTTGATACTTTTAATATGCGAAAAGCAATAATCGATCGTTAATTTCTTTAATATGTCAATTCACAAGAGAAAATACCTTCGTAAGACTTAGAAGAATGTTAAAACAATCTGGGGAGGCTTAAATATTTTATTTAGAATGTTCAATTAGTTGTACGGAACAACTGTTGAATGTATTTTTTTATAAGACATCTACACTATTGTAAAAAGTGTTTAAAAAAAATTATACCCAACTAGCAACTTTTAAAAAGGTAAATATAATGATCAATTATATAAGATGAAATAGATGATTAAGTTTAAAAACCAACGCTTGTGCAAATGCTCAAAGGGTACACAGAACAAATGATAGAACTAGTTCATTCTTGTTAAATTCTTTTTAATCTCACAATTACTTCTAGGAACTTGAAATGGCTGACTACCACCATACGTAACAAGATAAAAACAGCAACAGTAAAGCTAATACTGCTATTAACAAAACTATTTACCTGTCTCAGACTTGGTGTCCTCGTCCTTTTCCAGTTCCTTGATAACTTCGGTCATGTCTTTTTTAATATCTAGAAAATCTCCATTGTTGGGTATATTAAGTGTCGGAGATTTGGATTCTTTTTGCGTTTCTATCGGGGTCTCTGATACTATTTCGTATTCACCACTGGTCGTCAATGAGTCAGATGATTTTAAGCTAACATTATCATCCATTCTGGCTTATGCTTAGTGTCAGTTTATTTTTCTTATGATTCTTGTTTCTTTATTAATAAAGTCTTGCAGATTTTTAGATCTGTTTTTCACGTCTGCACAATATTTTTAAATTTAATTAATGCATAAACTGTTTTCTGTCTGCCATTCTACCGTAATCTGGAAATAAAATAAGAGATAATTTGTTAAAATTTCTAAATTAATGAACTTCGATTTGAATTATTTATATATTTTATTGATAATTTATCAGTTAATGTGACGACCCATGTGTATAGAGAACTCATGATATTAAGATTGGTTTTTAAATAATTAAATTCAATTACAAAATTTTAAACTGTGACCTGTATTTAATGATTTAGCGTTCGGCCTTCCAATTTTTAAATTTAAGTGCATTAAATTGTGTGTATTTTTGCCACATAGCTGATAGGACAACTTAATACAAATTTTGCTGTAAATTACGAATCTAAAAATGAAAGTGTTCTTCGAGAAACATGGGGTTGAAAAGTAAATACCCTATTTACACTGCCATGGTGTATGAGTCAATTCCATGAGCGTTTTCTATCATGAAAATTACACAGTAGTAGAACAGATAGTAGAACATTGTTTACTTTTCTGAACCCCCATTCAATTTTCATTCCTGAGCATGCATCAAGCAGCCTCAGAAAGTATTTGGCTCGTTGGCAATTTGTGACGTCATGCTCATAGAATTTGCTCATGCCCATACCAGCGTAAATGTGGTTAAAAAGTATATTTAGCTAGTTTTTGAAATTTCTTAAGAAATAACTGAAAGTACTTGAGTACGCTGTTTTATTATTGCTATTACAAACATTTGCTTGGAGAATTAAGTTTTTGATGAACTTTTCCCTAAGTTTTATGTATGCATGTGAAATAAAGAAATGAGGAATACAGGTGGATCCTAACGAAAAACTTAATATTATATAAGTACAATAATTAAGTATTTAAGCTTTATTTTAAAGTACGTCTTGGATTCAGCGGACTCAGATTAATACAAATTACGTAATTTTGGATACCACCAGTGTAATAGGAGTCTACGTTAAAATGTCGAAGCCCATTTGAACTACGCATTTCTTCTAAATTATGTAGGAAAAGCATTTGGATGTTTAAATAAAATGGAAATTTCAGAAACGGTTTGTAATATAGCCCTACTAAAATTTTTGAAGACAATTTGCACGATTAAGTGCACTAATTCTCCTCTGCTATTATAGATTGCTTGCTCTACCGCCGTATCGCAATGAAATAGCAAACTGCAACGTCAAGTGACTTCACTGCTTCTCCAGCTCTTGACCTCCGCTGCACAGATGGCCTGAGTTTGCTGAGTTTTTACAAAGGAATGAGTAAGCTTTAGATTAAGCTGATAAGAGCCCCTGCCCACAGCAGAGGTGGACTAACTACTCCACAAGCCTGAGACCCAAGGCAAGGAGCCCCTCATTATTCTACGTTTAAAAGTAGCAAGTGCCGCAGGCAAGCGGAGAATGTTTTGCACATTAATTATCTGACCAGTACCTCTGGGGCATTTCTAATTTTATTGCAGCGCAAAAAGGCTGAAGTGAGTCAATTCCGCTGCCTGGAGAAGCTCATAGTCTTGCCTATTGTTTCAGGCATTTCGGATTTCTCAAGGGCTGCGCTGCGGTATGCGCGTTTCCCAATGATGCATTCCTGTCCGAAGCCCCAATCCCCAATATCAAGAAACCGCAGATGTTATCACTCTGAATGCAAATTAGGACTTACGAGCATTTGCTGATTTTCACTGCTGCTGCTGCTCCGGGGGTCAGCCGCTCCCCGGAGAAACACCTCGGTCTTCTGTCCGCGTTAAGATTGCAATATTTTTGCTAGCACGGTCGCCGATTAGAATAGCACCCGCAACACCCGGGGGTTTTGTAATGCCCGCCAGAGTTAAATAACTTGCAAGAAAAATCACGCAAAGCAGACTTTTTCTGGTTTCGAGCCCGACCCCCTCCCCACACGCCTGTCAAAATCAATGATCGGCACAGGGGCGAAAGGAGAGCGCCGAGCTGTTCACATAACAGGCGCCACCGCTGTCAAAACCAAGCTCAAACAGGGGCGAAGCGCCCAATTTAAGTACTGACCTTCTAATTGCGGCTTAATCGGGCTGTTTTCGAGGCGATAAACCCTTTTTTCACCAGGTCCTCCTCATGTGCCCACTTTCCAGTTTGCAGTCTACACAAAACAAAAACTCGCACATCTCTCGGTGGGTGAACGTTTCCACACATTCACAGCGACTGACGGCCCCTCACGCAACGTACACACTGACGGGTCGTATTTTAAAGTTTACGCGACCGAATTCCGTGCGCTGAAACGAAAGAGGAAATTTATGGACTCGAAAATAAAAGCGAGAAGCGTTTATAAATAAACAGACACATTCGCAATCGAGTTGTCAAATATGTGTCAAATTTTCGTCGGGATGCGAGATTCACTTGTTTCACATGTCACAGCTAGATGTCGCAGAGCTTACTTTGAAGACAATGAGTTACCATTTTACAGGGTCGGGTAAACCAGAGGATTTGTTATCTATTATATATATAAAAATGGACGTGTGTGTGCCTATATTTCACTCTGCAGCCAAAACTACACATCACAGATGAAAAGTGTTTGTGTGGGGTAATAACCCCAAGCTTCCCATCGTGCACTATGGTGGTTGCGAGTCGATAGCTATAAGGGTGTAAAAGATATGGGGGTTGAAAAAAGTTAACTTCGAAAATGTGTGACTCTAATTGAGCCGTTGAGAATCATAGTGGCGTAGAAGAGAAATTTCTCGAAAGTTCGATTACTTTCTGGAACTATCTAAAAGATTTGAGAAATTACTCGAAAGTTCGACAACTTTCTGGAACTCTCCAGAAGCTTTGAGAAATTCCTCGAAAGTTTGAAAATTTTCGGGAACTAACTAGAAGATTCGAGAAATTTCTCGAAAGTTCGATAACTTTCTGGAACTTTCTAGACGATTCGAGAAATTTCTCGAAAGTTCGACAACTTTCTGGAACTATCTAGAAGATTTGAGTTTCTCGAAAGTTCGACATCTTTCTGGAACTCTCTAGAAGATTTAAGAAATTTCTCGAAAGTTCGATAACTTTCTGGAAGATTTTAGAAGATTTTAGATTTTTCTCCAAAGTCCGATAACTTTCTGGAACTATCTAGAAGATTTGAGAAATTTCTTTAAAGATCAATAACTTTCAGGAACTGACTAGAAGATTCGAGAAATTTCTCAAAAGTTCGATAACTTTCTTTAAAAATGATTCCAATTAGTCTAGAACGTACTGAATTTTTCTATAAATTTCAGAATGATCTGGAAAGTTCTAAAAGATATATAAATGTTAATTATTTAAAAAAAGAATACTAATCGGCCTCTAGAATATTCTGGATTGTTCAACAAATTTCGAGACTTAAAAATGATTCGAATCGGTCTAGAATGTTTTGGATTGTTCTGGAAATTTCGAAAACATTGTGAAAAATTCTAAAATATATTTAAATGTTTTAAATCAGTGAAATATGATTCTAATTGGCTTTGAACGTACTGCAAAATTCTAAAATATATTTAAAAGTAGTTAATCACACTAAAATTTTCGGAACAATACAAAACATTCTAGAACGATTAGAATTAGTTTCAAGTGATTTACGACATTTAAATATATTTTAGAGCTTTTTGAAACGTTTTCCAAATTTTTTAAAAATTAAGTGGGTAGTGAGGATGGCTTCTGAGACTATATGTATAAGATGAAATGTGATTCACATGCTTCAGTTTATAAGAAGTGTGCGACGAAAGACAATTTATAAAATTCATTTAAAAAAAAACGTGTCCTATATTGTACTACCAAAAAATAACCCAGCGAAGCGGGTGTTTCCAGCTAGTTTTTGAATATTGCTAAATAAAAATTTATCAACATAAGTATTTTATTGAATTTTTAACTTGTTATTCTTTGCTGTGAAACTTTAAAACAGTTTTTCATTTACTGTTTATGAAAAGAGTGAGGGGGCAACTGGGATTAGTTTCTTAGCACGCTCAAAAATCAAAATGTTAACGGCTATTAAAATAACATACCCAAATAAATAGTGACCATCTTTTTAATTCCCAAAATTAAAAGGAATGTGATATAAAGAATCTCTAAGTTTATTAAAATCATTATTTGGTTTATTATCTTATTAGTTTTAACTAGAAAAATATGCTTTTAAAGAAACCCACGTCTGAACAAGGCCTATTCTGCAGTTGGAGAAAAGTTTATTATTTTGATTTGATTTTGGATAAACAAGCTCAGTGTAATCGCAAGGTACCAAAAAATACAGCAATTTCTTAGATTTTTTCTTCGATCCCCCATTGAGCTCTCACCTTTTTTTTAGCCACCAAAATTAAGTCTACTTGATATTGTATAACAAAATCTAAATTCCAAATGTCGAATTTAAGGAGAGTATCTAGCTGCCGATATATAATTTTCTTCGATATTGAATTATTATTGCGTTAGTAATAGTAATAGAAACTGAAAAAATTAGAAACAGTGCACTCCTGCCGCCCAATCAATTGAAAGAATATTTTCGTTGAAATTATTTATTTTATTAAATTTTATAAAAAATGAGTTAATACTTAAAGTATTAATTAGAATAAGTTAAATTAAGTTTGCTACAGTTAGGTCAAAATATACAGGTAATTAGCTAAGTTTGATAAAAACCGTTTGTTTGTTATTTTCCGCATATTGTTGCTTTATTGGACAAATAAAATTCGCAACATTGGAATACACTCATTTACATTTATTTATTGTAGAAAACAAGGTCTTTTATAAAATAACTCGAAGTGCTCTTAATATGTTTCTTTAAAAATACCTGACTTCAGAAATGATTGGATCCATCGTTCGAAACTTTTCTTAATTACATCTACATCTTTCTGCTACTGTACATCCTTCTTCTCGGTTAAAGAAGGCCATGCTCGGCATGCGTGACTCCATTGTTTTAACATTATTTTTAATTCATTTAACTATACTTTTACCCTAAATTGTCTCTGATGGTTTAAATATGCGACACTCACAATCGGTTTCGATTTATGCTGCACAGTGCCTTGCTGCTTCGCTTTATATCTTCTATATATATATTTAAAACATTTGGATTATCGTGTCTAAATAAAATCGCATTTCATTTTGGAAAATATCTCTCTGGACACAGCCGCTTCTTCTGACCTATTTGATAATTTTATTATTAACTAAAATCTTCTTCGTTTTATACTTTTATATACAGAGTAAATTAGTTCGATTCATCGACTTTTTATTCGGATTAACTATCTTTATAATGTTTAAGAACGAACATTCTGAAATGCGCTCTGAAAAATGGCAACTTTTGTGTGGCAACGAAGTGAATCAGTGATATTTGGCTTAATTAGGAATGTGTTTTATAGATAACAAAAGAGTTAAAATCTAACACGAGTTTTTATATTTCAAACAAAATATTTTGTCATTTTAAAGTCGATTCAGGTGTTTTTCTTTATAACGTTTTTCACCAAAATAAAAAAGTTTAGGAGAAATACAGAAAGTCTCAAAAACCAAGCCGATCTTGGATTTCTGCACCAGAAAATGGTTTTCAGGGGGCGAAGAAAAAGACAGAAAAACATTTTTGAAACTGTGGATTGTGAAAATTTTAAACATTAAGATTTTCATAAAATTAAGTAATGGGGGTTTTCGATTTTAAACTTAATATAATTTTCGTGAGCCTTTGCAAGAGATGAAGATGAAGATGTGGTTCTTACGATAAAATGTCCTTTGCTTATGATTGAAACTATAATTTAATTTAAAAATGTCGCTTACAACTTTTTTCTATTTAGGGGAAAAAGAAAAGCTTTATTTTCAAAGTCCATCTTTAGATTTGTTGTAGGTCAACGTGTACCTTTAGGATAAATTCAATGCCCATCACGAGAAAATACAGAAAATATTTAGCAAAGCTGACTGATTGTCGATATTATCGGTTTGTTTTAATTTAATTAACTGAAATTCTGGGGTGGTTTTGTTCACATTTGTTCAGATTCAAACTATCAAGTTTATTTCGAGTAGATCTAAGAATTTTAAACTATCGTAGCTAGGTAATAAATTAAAAATTGTATTCTTTTTTACAAGAAGCCAAATATCACGTCACCCTGTGGTTTGTAATTTTGCATGTGTTTTAAACCGTTTTCGCTTTGCAACTTTTTTCGACCTGAAATATGTGTGATTTTGTATGCAATATTAATTTGAACTCTTTGCTTCATGATTGTGTGTGTATATTTCATATAAAAGATATCTTCTTTGAAGGCTGCAAAATTTGTATTATCGGTTTCTCTACATTTGTATATATGTTATCTCGGCGTTATCAAGAAAGACTCCAAATATTTTGAATTATCTAAATTTTTATGTATCTATATAAAAAAATTCGTTAAATTGTACACGCTACATCTATTGATCGCTGTAAATATGCACTTACAATATGTAAGAAAATTTTATTCTTAAAACTATTCTTAATACAAATTTTAACATGTACACTATAATGTTTTTTTTTTTTCTCCTGGGAACAACTTCCCGTCCTGGAATCGATTTAAAACTTTTTACAAGATGCTTTCTCGGTAGAGGCAAGATTCTCACCTACTAAATCTGATAGCTCTTTACTTTAAAATCGGCAGTTTTTCTCTGGTATTCCTACTTTTGTCGTAAAACAACTTTCCTCAAATGAAAGGAAGGAATCAAATTTGAAAATACTCAACACAAATTCAACAGGAAAGAAAGCACTTTTTTAACACTCTTACGCTCTAACGAATTTTTTTGCCACACTTACATTTATTCTGAGGTGAATTAATCTACGCCCCCCACCTCCTTCACTGATTCATTTTATAATACACCTAAGGCTAAATTTAATTTATTTTAATCTAAATCTTATCAAACTTTGTTAAATTTATAAAATTACAAGTGAGGTCCAAATGTTGTTCCGAAAATGTTAAACGTTAAATTTTTGCTAAACTGGTGCTGCCTTAAGTCCTTCATTATGTCCACGCGCCTTATTGAGTCCACTTTAGACAGAATTTAGAATCGAATTCAGAAGGTATTCTATATCCAATTATCACAATAAAAATATCATGTTAGAAGGCAACGTCCAGTGCTCACTTGCGCTGGGGCCCCCCAACATTCTGGAAAGCAACATTGTGGTGGTACAAAAATAAGAGAATACTCCTCGGTAAAATATCAAAATCTACAATGAAAAAATCATTCGAAAAATCTCCAAATATCTCTAAACACGTATCAGTCCTTGTCGTCCGGCTGTCTTTTGCAAACCGAGTGTATACAAATTTCCATCACACTGTTATTTTCCTTTGGATTTAGCCTTAATCTTAACAACAGCTTAAATTTAAATTTATACCTTACACAACAGCAGTCTTTCCGAAACTTGTTTAACGTCTAAATTCACAGATTATGTTTACTTTTTTCATTTTTGTTATATTTTGTTAAAAGTTTTTTTTTTTTGGTTGTTACTTTTGCTAATGTTCTTGCTTTCAATCACAGAAACGTTTCCAACTAATTCGTTTTATTGTACAAACTCAGAGAAATTAATGTCGATGAAACATTAAAACAAGTAAAAACAGTTCCTTTCGATCCTGCATAATTTCGATACAACACTAAATAAATGAACTTTTTTTTGAGGAATTGACAATACATCTGATAAATATCAATAATTGCAACTTTTTCAGTGCTTTTTTTTCGTCACTTTCATTTAAATTCTCATTTAGAATTAACTTTGCGTATATTGGGGGTAAGTCTATTCGTAACGTGAGGGTCACACTCTAAGAAATTCTCGACAAGAGAGGATATACAAATTTCCACATGTTTTTTTTACATTTACATCGGATTTATACTTTTATTCATATTTTAAATTTTGTTGAGATTTTATGTTCTTTTAAATACATATGCAATGCGTTGTGCTCGAGCTGAGTAGAAAACTTCTCATTGTTCTTGGAAAGTGTAATAAAATAATTTTAAAATTATAATAACTGGGACTGTGCTCTCAAACAACAAGGTTATTGGTCCCGCATTATTCAGAAACATGTTCTCTAACACTTAAACCTTTATACATTTAAAATGTTTGACTTTGAAACAAATATAATATATTTCTTTTTTTATAACTTCACTACATACCAAATTGTAACTAAATTATGATTCTTTGAAGATTTTTTCAAAGTCATTGAGAAATTTTCTACACCTTTTTAAAACTTTAATTTCTTATGTGTGTTTTCTTACATTTTCATTATAGTGTTTTAATTTTTTGGACCACTTTTAAGATATCCCTTTCACTTCACTCATTGTACATATTAATTTTATTAAAACTAACCGAGTACTTCGTTGTACTGACGACATTTTATGTTGAATTTTATAAAAAATGCTATCGAATCCAAAATAGAATGAAACAATTTTATTTATTTTATTGTGGTATTATTTAATAGCACATACACGTAAAAATAGATCACTTAATAGGACGTTTAGGGACGTGCGCATCAATTATTTAATAATAATTACAATATTTTATTAAATTTATAAATAAATTATTAATTAAACAAAGGCAAACCAATCTCCAAATTGAAGTTATAGTCAATTATTTCTCGAATAAATATATTATAATATTTCAAAGTTACATTTTTTGCATAGTGTCATATTTTTAGCGATATTTTAAATTTAGCCTAAAATAAATATTTGATGCGAGTCATCCTGGGTTTTTTTTTTTGCATGGAAGTGATGAAAAATGTAGATGTTGTATAGAATTAAAAAGAAATCTATTTCTATTTCCACCAGCTTTAATATTTAATTTTGCAGTAAAAATTAACTGACGACCTTTTAGCTCAATCCTAAGCATGTTTGGGCAGTTAACAATTGATGCAAGCAACTGATTTTTTGAAGTACTACAAAAGTTTTAAATTACATTTAAACTTATTAGACAAACTCCACAAAACGAGAACAAAAACTTAGCTACAAATAAAGCCAACACATGCTTTAAGAAATGCGACTTATGAATAAACAAAGATGTTTTTGAAACCACAAGTGTTAAAATGTGAAAATATAGGTGGGGAAAACCAGAACAAACTGGGTCAAATTTGAAATGTTGTCAATAATGAACAATAGTTGTTGAAATTTCTTTTGAATTCTAAAACCATGCTTTTAAAATGTCGATTATAATTTCGAAAAACATTTTTGATATCTAGTGTAATTTAATTTGGAATAACGTTTCCCATTTTATCTCTGTTTATAGAGTTAAGTTTTTAACTCGTAGGAGTTTTGACTATTTTTATATAATCAGTTGCTTGCTACGTTTATTTCCTTTCATTTCCATCAAACTTTAAAAAAAAAAAACATTCAACATTAAATTTTGTTTATTTTGTACTATAGAAATTTATTTTTTCCAAAACCGAAGAAGCACATGCAACAGAAGCTTCAGAAGTGTTAAATCTCACAATAACAAATATAATTTGATAAAATTGGAATCTGAAACAACTAAATATAAACGTGTTTTTATTCTAATTACGTTTTACGTACTTTTATAAAATTTAACGATATCTCTGTTCCTCTGTTTGCAATATTGATATTTTTGGTTATGCACATCTCTTAAAACTAGGGCTCTCATTAAAATTTTACTAATTCCTATATTTTATGTGTACTGTATAAAAATTGTTTTCTTCTTTTAGTATTAAGGGATTTTTCTGTACAACTGTACAATTTCATTTATTTTTCCTTAATTTTCTTTTACTGAAACCATTCCACTGGAATTCGTTGGTAAATAATTATTGAGGTAACGAATAAAGAGGGGAACAAAATTATGGTTATACAAAATTCTTATATTCTTTCTTATAAGCCTATTTACATTTTGCGAAATAGCTGGGATAAAATTAAAAGACAAAGAAATTGGTTTTAAATTGTGGGCAAACGATGCCATTGTTTTACTGCTCTTGATGCCAAGGTTTTTTAATTTGTGTTCAACTCCAAAATAATTTATTGTATTGTATTGTATCATTTCTTAGAACGACTAATATTCTTTTTTCATAAATACGCCACCATTCAAATCACCATTTATTTTCAACAAAATCAATAGATAGAAAAATAAGGTCAGTTCAAAAAGTATTCTGAGGATGATTTAAATTGATATTCTGAAGTTTTTTTATTCTTTTCGAACATACCTCTTAATTCCAAATAAAGTTTTTACATTATAAAAGCAATAAACATAGTATTTGGTATTGCCACATAGACCAAAAATGTTTAAAAACAATAATCGAAAGCCAGGCAAACAGAACAATTTTAAACGAAGTAAAACAACAAAGTAAATTCGAAAATTTTTAATCAACAAAAAAATTTTTTTTTGTATATATTTTATCTTAACTCGAAATTATAATTACAAAAAAGGTCCTAAGTAGTAAATAAAAATTGCTAAACGAGAAACATGCATTTTTGGGGCAGTATCGTTTTTTTTACTATTCCTAGCTGAAATATTTTCAACAAAAAGGTGTAATCGTTCTGTTTTTGTACATATTATTGAACTGTTTATGAATTTAAGAAGTAACTAAAATTAAATTATCCTTAAACTTACTAAAGGCTGGAAGAAAGAGGACACATTACCTGCACGTATAAATTTATGTACAGAAAGGACTGAATTATTTCAGAACTTTAGTCTAACCAGTTTTGTTTAATTAATCAAATATTGTTGAAAATGATGAAACCGAAGAAAGAAATCTTTGAATGAAAATAAAAACCGATTGAGTATTTCTTTCTAAACTAACCAAATTATCTACCACTTTTAATTTGTTTGAACTGACAAGGATTTCCATTTAAATAAAAAAGTAAAAAATGATTGATTTTCAGTTTCCGTCTCCTTACAACTTTTAATAAAAAATTAAAGAAGCGATCCAAAGTAATGATTATGTATAAAAATTATCGGGATATTGAATTTTCTTTATTTCTAAAACTTTTTATCGCATCCTTAGGGAAACCTCAAACTAAAATCGTTCCTAGAAAATACTCTTTTTAAAATTAATTTAAATTAATCAATTTTTTTTGTAAAAATTAAAGTTACTTACCATTCAAAAATATCATAATGGCAGGCAAACAATTTTAAAATTAAAAGATTTTATGTACATCTGGAAGGATATCAGAAAGGTGTTTAAACTTTCATCGATTATTATCAATTCATCGAAATCATCACACAAGATAACATGTTGAATGAAAGTTGTCAAACTTAACTGTATGGAGAATTAATTAATTTTTGTAATTTACTTTGAAATGCAGAAAAATGTCGCACATATATTTTATCAAAATTCTGTAGTCGAGGATGTAAGGTAAAATGAAAACTTAAAGACGAATGCTATTTTCTCATTTCAATAAGTACTCGCAAATCGAGTCTTCAAAAATGTATAGGATGGATTGTTTTAGGTAAATTTATTGAAAGAAGCATTCCAACAAAAATATGGTCTACTTCAATTATCGATTTTCTCTTGACTCAATTAGCGAAGACACTAAAGTTCCCTGCATTTCAATTGTGAAAATGTGTCTCCGCTAATCGAATAGCGAAAAATTGATATTCGTAGAAATCTGCGATATTTTTTTTAATACATATTTATATTTTGCAGAAAAACGGAAACGAATTGTTGATCACAAATTTTGATAAAAATACATAAATTAACAAAATGAACGAAAAGGCAAACAGATGGAAAAAAGCAAATAATTATGAAAAAGAGGAATAAAAGGCCAATGAAGCAAAATAAAAAGAAATTTCGGTTGGATTGACCAAACATCTTAGTTTTATATTTTCATTCAAAGAGTTGTGTAAAAAACCATTTCATAATAATTCCCGTAAATCACTAAAGTTTTCACATTAGAACTGATACAACGAACGCTATAACTTAGAGAGGACTAAGGCTAGTCTAGCGTAACATAAGGGCGAACATAATTTACACTATACACAATTAAAATTACACGTAGATTACAAAGTACAAGTTATCTGAACGAGAGGCGTAAATACAGTAACAAACAAAAGTTTAAGGCAGTGATTCTTCTTGGTGGTTTCTTTTTGTTGCTTTTGTTTTTTTTTGTCCTTGCTCGGAGAAATGTACAACTTAACTAGGCAGGGTTGTGGTTGCATTTTTTTTTTTTATACAGAATAACAATAAAGTAAGGGCTAGGGGCTAAAAACAATAAAAATTTACAAGAAACTTCGGCTGCAGTAAAACAAATTCGCGCGTTTTTTTTTTTTTAAACTTTACAGCTCGCTTTTTTTTTAAACTTAGGCTACGAACTAAAGTAGAAAACGACAGAGGTGTGTTCAGTAGTTTTCGTTTGGGAAGGAGGAGGGGATCGGGGCGGGTTAGGGTTTAGACGGAAATAAATAATCGAAGGAGCTTTCGTAGTCTAATTTGATATTTGACCTAATTACATTTGCCTAATTAAAAATTTTCCTAATTCGATTGAATTTTGTCTAACGCTACGAATATCGGTTTCACAAGTGTTGCTTTGTACAAAGGAAGAGGGGCGGGATTTGCGGCGGCCCTTCGGCCCGCGTTTACACCCCCGAGCAATCTATCTCCACGATGTCTTTGGGAACGTCCACGAATTGGTAGACCAGCCTCTGGCCGTCGACCTTCGCGAGGATGCCCCGCTGGTAGTAGTAGCGGAGGGCGCGGCCCATCGTCTCGTAGTTCATGTCTGGCTTGTTCTTGTGCATGCCCCAGAGCCGCGAGACCGCCTTCGAGTCGACCAACTTGAAGACGCCCTTCTCCCTGTTCGTCCACTTGATGTACCTGGGGCAGTACTCGCGGTCCTGGAGCAGCTTCAGGAGGAACTCCCACAGGTAGGTCGTCGACCCCTCGCGACTCTTCCGCTTGACCCCCATCTCGATCTTCGGCTTGCGCGGCTTCTTCGGCTTCCGCGTGTTGAACCCGAGCTCGATCATGTAGAGGTCGTCGTTGACGCTCGACGTCGCCGCCTGGATGACGCTCTGCGGGTGGAGGCCCGTCGCCGTCCCGACGGGGCCGCTTCCGTTCGTCAGGTGGTGGTGGTGGTGGTGGTGCAACGAGTGGTGCGACTGGACGCCATTCGTCCGGGGCGGGGATGGGGCCGGAAAGTGGGGAGATGCTGTGTAACCGCCGCCTCCTCCTCCTCCGCCTCCACCCGTCATCGAATGTAAGTAGTAACTGTCTGGCACTAAAATAAAAATAAAAATAAATTTAATTTTTGTGAGAACAGCTCTTAGGTTTTTTCTTAAATTCATACGCTAATACATTATATTATATTATATTATTATATATTTTCAACTCTTTGCACATTGGACCTGAAAAACGTTAGTTAATTCATAGACATCTAAAATTTTATGCATTAAGATAATTTATTTATTTATTTAGTCCTTCAATTACAGACTAGAAAGAACGACTACTACAAGAGGTAACCCTAATTCCTTACATTTTCCAAATATGTTAGCTTACACTTGTGTTCTGATCTAGGTATTGAGAAATCTAGGTGAACATTAAAAAAATTGAACTTATTTATACATCTAGTCATTACTTCACAAAGTCCATAATTAGTTCGATGTGAGGGAGCAATTAAAAACTCTCTTTGGCGAAGAGGTTTTCCCAAAGCGTAAAATTTTATTAGATTCAAAGCTCAGGACAATGAATATCGTAGGACAATTTAATTTAAAAACTCTTAAAGACTACCCATATATATTTCTTTTATGTCCGTCTGTAACTGACTTAGAAAATGGGTTACCAATTGATTCCACAAGTATATTTTTGTTGTTGCTACATATAGTAGGTGGCCAGCTCATTATAACCACATACAAAATTTTATTGTATGCCAGCTAGTGGCATTTTCAAATTGTCATTGACAAAATAATGGTGGGCACACCAAGTTTTAAATATTTTAAATAATAACAATAAAATTCTAAAGCAGACTTTATGGGCTTTTCAATCCTATTTAAACATATGAAATGTTAAAGTATCAAATTGGCTATAATGAGCTCGCCACCTACTGTATGCTAAATTCTTAGGTTTACCATTTAGAAATGATAATAACTAAGCACTTCTCACTCCATGGGAGTTCGGTTTTACGCAGGAAACGCTATACCAATCGATTCCTTGAGATATCCTGAGTAAACTTTTGTACTTGAACCCCTCCTAAATTACTCTTTTCCGTCAAAACCGACGTTAACTCAACGATTTTTAGAAGATACGCTCGCTTAAGTCCTTATAGATCCTTGTGAAGACATCGCAGGACATCGAAAGGGAGATTATTTAAAGAGATTTACTTTTACGACAATACCTTACCTTCATTATTACTATTGCCTACATTTCCTTTTTTCCGTTTTTTAAATCTAAAAAATTCTAAATCTTGTGAATTATCCTATGTAAAAGTTGCAATAATAAATTCTCTAAATTATCTGTTAGGAAGGATTGGTATAGACTCAAAGCGTTTTCCTACAAATTTAAAATCTGAACACGCTCCATAATAACGTGTGAGAGACTTAATACGCTTTCTGGACCTAAAATAAAAAAAAAGTTTTCGACACGTACATATGATTGATCTACCGAATATAAAACTTGAAATAAGCCAATTTTTTTCCTAGTCAGTTAATTGTTTATTTCTAATTGAATAATACTTTTATTAATTTAAAGCGACAAATTTTGACTTAATTGTTACATTTTCTTCCTAATAAATGTATTATTATGGTTAATAATTATTATGATTATCAATTTAAGAGCCAAATAAATGCATTTCCTAACAATTATCTTCATGGAGTCATTATTGGCTGAACTTTGGGTAAGTGGCAATTGGCATCGCGCGACTTTTTGCCCGATAAGCGATAATAAGTGATTGAATTTATGCGAACACAAAAAATGTAATAATGTAGCAAGATATGAGGGCGCTAGCGAACAATCAAAAAATACTTTCTGTGCCATCAATCGCAGTAAACTTTGTGCATTTTTTTCTAGGCTACTGCAAGTTTAGACTGAAAAGAAGATCGTAACTTCAAGCGATGTTTTCCGCTCAAAAATAAGTCGCAAATATTTTAAACGGAGAATATATTAAATCTGCGTAGATTGAACAAATTCTTATCATTTTTTTTTTCTATTGAAACTTCTTAATGCGGTTCGCTTTAGTGTAAATTTCTTTTAAATTTATTGCGAATGAAGTTTAATCAAAAAAATATTTTGTTAATGACTATGTAGAAGACTTTAGCTTTTGCATTCTTTTAATCACTTGACTAAAATTTTAGCTAGACTAACCAATTTATTACTAAGGTTCTCTTTGATTAGTTCTCTGATTTCAAGACAGAATAAGTAATACTATGTGGATTAAAGTTAAAATATAAATTCAAGCATAAATGCGTGCTTGTCAGTAATTTATCCAATATCGGTTTTTAGGAAATAGTGAATTGATGCTTTAATAAATTCATATTAATACAGTTCGATTTGTACAAATTATTTTCATTTATAATAAAGATTAGCTAGAGAAGACTAGGCATTTTCGATAACATCAAACCAACTTTTTCTGGTTTGAACTTCCCTGGTCTAGAAGATATGTGTAAAACCACGCTGTCATAGCAGTGCTTGGTGTTTAAATTTATACCTGTAAGATATAGAATTGATTTAGCCGCTCTTTAAAGCTTATTGTTTAGATATTGATTTTAGGAGATCGGCATTGAAGCCTATGTTTTATAGTATTTAAGTATTAAAAACAACATAATTTTGCAACATTCGATCGTAAAATCTTCCTTCGTATATCTCTTGTAAATAGACTTGTTTTTTATTTGATGATAAACAAAACAAATCATTTGGCAAATAGACAATTTCACCAATAAATTCTGCTCAAATTTCCCACATTTTCCAAAACATTTATTTTTAATTTTATTTCGTCCGTCTCTTCGGATGTTTCTTAGTTAAATTTCCCTCATAGATATACGACTCTTTTATTTTCAGACATATCGGCCTCGAAGTTATATTGACTCGTGCTCTTTTGCATTCTTGTGCTATACAATTTTTGCATCACTCCGATGCCAAGTTGACATCACCAGATGTCGTTTCTATGATTTATGACTTTTTTATTATTATTAAAGCAGCTGAAATCCCATGAAAAGAGATTGGATTCTAACTGCGTAGTTATTTAAGTCAGGAATGTAACAATGTTGCTAGGATTGTTAAATGTTACCTTTTCAAACACTTTGGTTTAATTTTTATTTTATATATTTTATTATCTGATTTACTTGCTAAGATTTATATGTGGATATTTTCAAGCAGACGGACTATTTGAGGAACCATAAGTTAAAATCGTTGATTGAAAATATTACTATTTCGATATCAACCGTACATACACAAATTTTAATAGAATTCATAATTATTACCAGTGTTCTAGCAAGTGTCCATGTTTGGTTGGGTTTTATGAATTAAATATTAATTACCTGATTGCAAAACTTTTTTAGTTATTACAGGGCCATATTTAGGATCTGTAGACCCTAGGCTATATTAGAATGTGGAAAGTTGTTAACTCTATGATGACATAATTTATTACAATACAACTTAGTTAATCGAAAGAAAAGGTTATGAATTATAAAAAAAAATTGAAAATCCAATGCACACACTTAGGTAAGTGTATGAAATAATATTTTTTATAATCATATGTATATATACATACTATATATGTAATATGTGTATGAATTTGTTGTATGTTGTTATTGTTATAAGTATTAACTTCCTTTGTTTTAAAGTTATGTAAATAAATGCAAATGTAAATGCAAACGTATTGTAAGTAATGTGCTTTTGTATAACGCTCGTGTTAAGCTGGTGATAAATAAATCGTTATCCAAAATCATTAACATAATTATAATTTGCATTTTATACTTCTGGAACTTGTACAAGTTAGGCACACCCTTCGTAATGAATGAGTGAAACCTTCCAAAAACTGCCTTATCGACAAAACATCTGAAACGGAAAATTGTGTTCCTTTCTTTAGGTTTTAGAAAAAAAAGCAAGTATCTGAGCCAAAACTAGCACAAGCCGTAAGTGCATTAAACCCATACACCAAAGTAATTTGCATTTCATACCCACTCAGTGCAACTAACTTGCCTTCATGCACTGAAAAAATAAAAAAAAACAAAACAAAAAAAAACGTAATAAGAAAAAAGAAGATGAAAAGCAAAAAGAGCACATTTAGCTCGCCTGCACTTCCATGTTGCGCGCCTGTCGCACACCGAGCGGCGCAGATAAAAATAAAGTTTGAAGGGCATCTGGTTGCATTGACCCCTTTTTCCTAATCAAATGACTTTCTCCACTGGGATTTATTTGCATATTACGACCGATTGCAATTACAAGTGCACCAGTGGCAGTGCAGCGTGCGAGCGGCGGTGCGGCGGTTTGTGTGCGCTGCTGTGGTGTCAAAACTGTGCCTCCCCCGCGGCCGCCGCTTCTGCTTTACCAATGACGCCGCCGCCGCGCCGCCCGCCTACAAACTATCGGCCGTTGAAGATAGTGCAGTGTGTTTGTGCGGCGCGCTGCTCTACTTGATGCACCGCCACCGCCACCGCCGCGACGGCATTCTATCGCACTGCATTTCCCTTTCTGCCGCGTCTCTAATGCGCCTTCTCGCCACAGGGGGCAGCCCCATCGTTGCGGAGTGGAGCAAGCCAGAGTGCAGTGCAGTGCAGCGGTTCAGTGTTGCAGTGCAATTTTAGGTGCACTTCACCTATCTTGGCTCGTCACGATTTTCCCATGCAATCGCTTCCAGGCTGCAATTCGCCAACAATGCATTCGCGTAAACTACCAGGAAATGCGAAAATTGCATCAAAAGTGCATTTTGCACTTGACTACAGCAGTTTTGTTGTCCCCGCCCCCGCCTCAACCTCGATATCATCATAAATAAAATTGCATTGCATCGCATCGCACACAGCCGTCGTTCGGCCACTCTCAGTTTGTAGGCCAATGCACTGGTGTGCGGTGCATCGCGCTCGGCTGCACTTGCGGTCGCGGGAGCGGGCGGCGGGGAGCCGCGCTGCACTGATTAATCAAGCACGAGTCAATTGGCCGGTGCCAAACGGGCGGGGGGCCGCGGGCCGGGAGCTTTTACTCAAAAAGGAAAGACGGCTGGGAAAAGGGAAAGTGAAATGCATACGGAAAAAAGAAGAGAGAGAATTTCTCCGTTGCACGTACACTGTTAATTGCCGGGAGGGATCGCGCTGCACTTTTGCACTTTTGCGTGCAAGTGGCTGGTGGTCGCCGTGCGATCCGACTCCACTCGACTTCCTAGTCGCAAGGGAGGCAAAGAATTTCTTCAGCGTTTGTTTGCGTGTGTGCCGGAGAATTCGCGCAGAACCAGTCGAAGATGGTCTACAATTTTCTTGGTTTTATATATCCACCTCCTTGTGGTCAGTTCACTTTTTCTGGATCGGAGACTTCCTCCTCGGGGCTCGCGTGTGCATTTCTGCCGCGCAGATCCACTTTCAGCGTCTCTCTTCCGCTATTTGATCACAATAATTCGCGGCTGGCGGCGGGTCGGGACGGCTCCGGGCTCCGGTTCCCGGAGTGGAGGAGCACCGAGCGAAGCAGTCGAAAGGCAGCGCCGCTAAATCTGGTCTCGTCGGCTATTTACACGGCTAAGAAGCTGCAAAATCCAATTCTAAGCCGGAGAGCCGAGCCCGAGCCGAGCCGAGGAAAAGTGGTCAGTCGGCGGCGGCTTGAGGTGACGTCGCCCGTCGGCTGTGCAGTCTTCCTCCTCCTTATCCTTGGCCATCTACGGCTCGGCTCCCGGCGGAGGTTTCTGCCGTCTTTGGGCTATGTACGCGCCCGTAAATAAATACATTGTCCGCCGCTTTCCTCTTCCGCTTGTTTAATTATTATGGCTCTGGCAGCCGCCTTTTTTACCTTTTGGAGCTGTTGCTCTGTCTGGCATTTCAGAGCTGGAATTTTTATTGATGTTTTCCTTTTTTGGGACCCTCTCAGGGCGGCCGATTGATCCGCGATGCTTGAATGGAGGAATCGCGTTAATCAATACCTTGACGTGCCGCCGTTTATCTCTTAAAACTTTAAACCGCTATGACTGAAGACCAAAAACTCCAAAAATACTATGATTATTATATAATAGATCTTACACGATGTGTCTATTTATAAATTTAAGTATTTGTTTTGAATTGAATTCAAATTTATGGCCGAATAAATATGCAGATCACTTCTGTATGATTTTTTTTTTTTTGCAGATTACGAATTTGAAAATATAAATCTCATTATATAAAAATAAAAAAAGCTTTAGGACTTGTGAAAATATTCTGCCAAAAATACATTTCTGAATATTTAAATGCGTTTTTCTCGAACAACTACATAGTGGGTTATAGATAAAAAACAAAGTAATTAGTTAATCAATCTGAAACTTTAACGCTATCAGTAATATTCAATATCATTTGATTCAATATCTATGTATGTATATCTATCTATATCAATATTAATATCTTGAAGGAATTTAATGTGAAGAGATTTAAAACTACAATAAATAATCTTTGTAAGTAATAAATGAGCCGCTCAGTGCACAAATCGATTAACTCCACCAGTTACATAAAAATTTTAACATTCCTGACGATCAGTTTTTGGCTATTCTTATTAATTTTATATACGTTAGATGAAAACTACATATGTATTTATGTATTTATAAATTTTACAATATCTATGTCAATTTATTTTATAAAGGTAATTTAACAGATAAAAGTACATCATTTCATCGCATTTCTCAACTTTTTGTTTTATGGAGTTAATCGATTTGTGGACTTAGCGGCTCAAATGTGGGTTTTAACATAATTATTATTGTTTACAATTATACAGATGGTGTTCAAAAGGCAATTGTCTCGAAATTATCTTGTTGATGTTTCCGCAATGCAGTGTATTCTGTCCTATATTCCTTTTCTACTTACTCCTAAATATGTATGTAATGTATAAAAACAACGTATGAGAATCCATTTTTACCTTTAATTTATCACTATTTATTTATTAATATCTACTACTTTCGAGCGATGACTTCGACTGTTAAAAGTTTTATAAAGTACCCCAATATTGTATAGAAGTAGGTACCTATCAGGGGTATTTTATAAAGGTGTGGTTAAGTAGGTAACCCGGAAATGGTGATATTTATATTGTAAAAGTTATCGTAAATGTAAGGTTTAATTCTATTATTTTGAGAAAAATTTATTGTAAATATAGAAAGACCAGACGCTTCGTGACTCTAGGAAGACAGACACCCTTCGGAGCCCCCGGGGGGAGCGGAAGGCCTGCCAGCCGGTGTAGCAACAAAAATTCGTTCCTAACATTTTTCACTGCAAAAATGAAGTAACGAAAACGTAAAAATAGAAACTGCAAAATATACAACCACACAATGCGATGAGATAAAAAAAGAACTGCAAACACAAAATGCGATTAGTTGGTGTCAGTGGATTTCTAGGGTGATCGCTCGATAGAAGGTCACGGCGGATTATTACACAAGCGCAGTGCAGCGCACACCACTCACTCGGCGAGCGAACGAGCGCCTGTAGACGCGCCGCGACGACCACAGCCGCGGCGGCCGTTGTGTGTCGTGTGCAGCGTCTTCCTGCGCACGTGTGTCAGTTGTGTGCTTATGCATCGCGATTCACACACGCGATGAAAATAAATGTGGAAATGCAAAAATGCTCGTCGGGTGCACTAACTGTATGTGGCTCATTGCGACAGAGCTGCCGCCGCCGCAGCGTCCCGGCGAGAGTGAGAGTGAGCGGGAAAGTGAATCTGAGGCCGCAGCGAGATAGAAGAAGCGCGACAAATCGTACTTTTGCATGAATTTTTGATTAGATTTTTTCCTACTGTTCGGTTACCGCTGCCGCTCGCTTGTGGTCGTGACGGGGCACGCGAGTGTGTGCGGGGGGCTTGCAGCGCCCGCGGAGTTTTCGCATCATTCGCTCTTCTTCCCGGTTACATGTGCACTGGCACACTGGCGGCCTAGCGGACAGCACCGACACTTTTTGACTTGCGCGGCATCGCCGCTGCTGCTGACGGCGGTGATGCTGTTGCTGCTATTGGGGCTTCCAGTTTTCTTACAGCTCATTTATTTTCGCTAATATACTTTATGCGATTTCCTCTTGTTCGCGACAAGGTCGTGACAATTAACAGTGTTGTTTGTGCAAAATTTGCTTCGTTACGAGCTAAGTTTGTACATGTTCCAAAACGGCAATTTATTAATATCATATTCATTTTTCTTTTTAAAATCAGAAAATATTTTGAAGACACCTTAGTACTTTTGGAGATCAAAATTGCCAAAAGATATTAGTTTTAGAGATATCATATAATAACCGTAGTTCCTTCCATTGGCGGCAAATAGCGAAACTTTAGATTCGTTATTGTCAAAACAATTTTTAAAGACGGTAACTGCCTATACTGTATTTGAAAAACACTCAACTCAACACTATAACAGTAAGTATTGAAAACTATATTATTAAAAAAGTATTAACTGTTAGAACATTTATTATTATAGAGGCTATAAATACCTAACTCGCCGGTGAACGAAACTACAGGTAGGTATAAGTATATGTATGTATGTTATGTATAAAAAAGTGTTCTCGCCCTTAAATGATATTTAGGTTTAAAACGACATGCACCATTCAAACCACCAGCATTAATTTTAAGTCTAGTGATAAATGATACATAATGGTACCTATTTGTTATGCATTATGTAATGGCACTAATCTTTACAAATAATCGGGTCATATTATGATGATATTTGAATTATGCATAATATACATAGTTTTTAAGTCGTAAAATAATGTTAATGAATCGGTATAGCGTACGTAAGTATATGGGTACAATAAAACAAAAAAAAGTCTACATATGCTTCATTTCGTTCTATCAAACGAACAATGTGAAACGCAATAATCACGTAAATATCTACTTACTGACAATAATTTCTAGTCTGTTAGTTCTACATCCAAATTCCACACGGATAAAAATTTTTCGGGAATATCGCGTCGTTTCTGGCAATATCCCTGTATTTTCCGATGGATTTTGGGATAGTGCATTATTTTGGTAATATTTGTGAAAAAGACAGGGATTCTAACTAAAATTTAAGGACCAGCGTAAAATGTTGACATTATTTCCTGTAGTTTTTAAAGAAATCAGCTGCTTTTTCAATAAATGTTGTGGATTTTATGGCGAAAACGTTCGTAAATTGGTTGGGGATTTTTGCTATACAATTTTTTTTCCGTGCATAGAGAAGTTCCCATCATCCTTTATACAAATTCTATTGGCATAAAAAGACTAAAGCCTGATCGAAGGATTTTTATTTTTGATCAATACTTTTGTTTTTATAAACAATTAACAAGTGCTTTTTCTTGTTTCAAAATTAAGGGAAAAAGGAAAAGCTTTAAAGTAATATCAGTTTTAATAGTATTGATTTTAATTAATATTTGAAAAGCTTCATCTTGCAAAATTTAATACTCAATTTCTTTATATATATACATATGTACATATGTATAGAGTCCTGCTCAAGCTAAAAATATAAATCTATGCTTTTATCTGAGTGTAACTGATTTCTAAAAATGACTCCTTGATCATTAGTGCATTACATCTTCATTCTAATTTCTATGGAAATCTAAAAATTCCAAGAAGAATGAAGTCTCAAAACTTTCACAGTCCCTAGGAACGAATCCATATCCGAGCAAGAAACAAACGATTTCGAAAGACGTTCGATTACATAAGAAAATCCCCCGTACGACGATGTTCAACTTCCTTAATCCCGACTAAAAATGGGAAACGAAAGAAACTCGTGGCAGAATTTGTTCATCGAAGGGTGGGGTTTAAATTGCCATGGCTCTTGCATTTGCACACCTACTGCAGGGCCCTTCTCTAGGTTGAAGGTAGGACAGCTTACATAATACCGAAAAAACATTTTTATGTGTCTTGTCATACCTTGCACCCTCCATCCGAGCTTCAAAGGTGATAGACACTCCCGTGTACGCCCTTTACCACTTCAATGTCGTTCCGATTAGTAAGTGCCTGTCATTGGCGGGTCTATTTATATTTCCCAGTCGAGAGGCGGGTTTTGAGCCCAGCAATGGGGTTACTGGGATCGTGCATTTCCTTGAATTTAAGGGAAATATATTGGTGGAAATAATCATTTTTAAGGCATTAACTATACGGTAGAGGTTATGCATTTTTTAAAATTGTGCTCATTGCAGAGTGGTGCAGTTTCTGTACAGTAAAACAATATTTTTCAACTGTTTTTAAATTTTAAATTTTAAGATTCCTCACTCCAGTATTATGTAGGTAATATGTATAATAATAACTACTCCATGTACAGTTGCTATACCATATCAAATATGTACGTCTATATGTAATTTTTTTTTCAGATTCCGTGAGTTATGTTAAAATGTTTTCGAATAGCTTACATTTAGAATGTGGTAGGCTAAATGATTCTGCGTTTTGAAATAAGTCTTTAACTAACCAATTTACTTCAAATGATATAAAAATATTAGATATCAAAACTTTTTATGGATATCGTTGCTGAAGAATGTACCAACATTTTCATAATAACATTTTAGTAATCTTTGAGATCATCAATTAATTTGTTCGTTCAAAATTTTAAAATATTCAATAGAAAAATCCAACAGAATATTTTGATACCATGTACGTATATATGCAGAAAAACTAACTGAAATAGTGAAATCAAAGGTAACTAAAACGTATTTGTGAAAATAGTAGGACATTTATTAGGAAGTTTTATTTAAAAAGCGCTTTTGTAAGTTCCCTTCGATTTGATTTGAACGAACTCTAAAATCGGGCGGGTCTATATCTTTAAAACTGATAGTAGGAATTAGGTTAAATTTTTTGTTGTTGTTGTATTAACATCTTTTCTGCAGATATTGTGTAGTTAACAAAACCAGTGTTGTTTTTGAACTTCTGAATGGATCTTCACGTTGCGTTATCATGATGAAAAACAGAATTGATACAACGATTTTGAGAAAAACCGAAAATTAATTATGTACATAATTGGAAAAATTTATGAACATAAGTTATCCCAATTATTTTCTAGTGGAAACGGGGAGCAGTAAGTCTTTGAAGTATTTGTAATATCAGAGAAATAATATTATTTGTAAAATTTAATTCACAATTTTTTTTTTTAAAAAGTTTTGCTAACAGAAGAAGAAAATTTTGTTTTCTAAATGCATTCAGGTTTACTTAAGAACTAATTATAAACATCATTTTTGCCGTAAAATCGTCCAAGAGATCTTTTACTGCAGCTACTTAATTAGCTGGTGAAACAGATACAAATTTTTTCCTCCTCCAGCAGCCAAACTCTCCCAGACGAGCATTCGATTTGCGTTCGTTTCGCTCTTAGATTTTTTTGCATGAGCACATAAATAGCTTTCAGGCAATCATCCTCATCAAGCGGAGTCTGAGGCCGCTGTTTAAGGAAGTAATTAATTAAAAGGGCAGACGAAATCAAATTAATTTCAATTCGGGAGGAACAACAAATCGACAGTGTGTTTGCGAGCCACTGCAATCGGGACAGGCAGGCGGTAGGCGTTTTTAATTCGCAAATATGTATGTTTGCTTCTGTCTTTATTTATTTTTTAATGAAATTAAGGGAAGCGCGGAGGCATTTCTTCTCCTAAAAGTAAAAACCCTTTGCTGGTAGTCAGTCAGCAACAACCGCAAAACCGTCGAATATTTCAAGGGATTAAGAGTGGCCATAAAAGTGCAAGAGTGGCTCTGTGCCGTTGGGGTTCAGCGCCGCGGTGTGGACTAGATTTTAAGATGCACAGACATGGACACGAGTGCTTTACCCCCAATTTCTGTTAGAATTTCTCCTTGCTTGCACCGCCGCCGCTGCACTTCACGCCCCCGTAGCGGGTATCGAATAAACTAAAGACTGCTTATGTGTGCCGTGGGGGTGCGGGGGCGGACCGAATTCAGTTTCATTTGAATGCAAGCCGCGGTGCATTGTGACCTTTCTTCTGCCCGTGCCCTGCCCCCGCTGTTCTACCAGCAAAGTTAAAATTCTGAGAAATTTGCAGCTTTTCGCTGCAACTGCAGATTCTACCTTATACCATCAACGGAATGGGAGTTATGGGAGTTTTGGGGGTTATGGAGGGTTTTGGGGGTTTAAGAGGCGGAAATAGTGGGTGGAGGTTTGGTCGGTTGGGACGAAAAGTGACAAAGTGGATTTCGAGAAAGTTTTTGAATGAGCACACACAGGATGTGTGCTGAGGAGAGACATCGAGCGAGTGAGATGAAGTCCTTTACCTTTTCCTTAATGTTGTTACAGTTGACAGCCGCGGACGGCGTGGGCGGAAGGTAAAGGGGTTAACGGATTAAAGTACCCTTTGAGGAAGTCTTTTTAACTCTTTTTTTTTCCTTTTTTGGGGAGCGTGGGTGGTAAAGGGAGGGGGGGGGGTTGTATGTCGTTCTGCATTACCATCGGGTGGTATTACCCAGCGTCTGTTTATTTTATCGTTTTATCGCAATGCTAGCGATGCGGGGGCGGTGCGACAGCTGCAGAGGGAAATTCTCCGTGCAATGGGGAGCTTTTGCAGCGAATGGGGGAATGACCGTTTGTCCTACAAGGACTTCCGTGAAAATACCCCCGTTTGACTTTGCTCGACGTAAATGAAGCCATTGGCTAATAGAATGGGAAAATATCGACAAATATAAGGAAAAAGTAATTACTGACGCAATAAAATGCAAATTCTACATTTAGAAGCTTAAAATTTGCAACGTAATGCCCTAATATTGATGGAGTTTTGATATACATAGTATGTATTATATAATTTCAGTAAATAGTAGGTATAGTGCATCAAAAACTGTTCAAAACGGACACTTTTCACTTGTACTGTACTATTGCACGATTTCGGTTTAACACGAATGACAAACAGCGGAAAAACTTCAATATAAAAATGCATAAATATTTCCGACTGGAATAAAACCTTACAAAATACAATATTAGGATTAATCTTTGCACAATGGGCTTGAGTAGAGTATGGTCCAAAATAGGATATTTAGATCATTAAAAACACTAAATAATATCAGGCATTCTACACTACATCATCATTTCTGAAGTTAATGATGGCAAATTTATTTTTACGCAATAATTCAAGCCATCGTAAACATTTAACGCCTTATACAATACGAGATCATTGAAAATTTTAAAATTATATGAAAGGCTATTCAAATTAACAAAATAATCAAATCTCAAAAGTTTTTGTATTATTTCTGATAACGAAATATTTTTGAAAAATACATATGTTCATGTCATCGAACTGTAAAATTAACTTTTTCTTCCTATATCGAACGAATTTAGTTGCGTTATACTTGTATTGTGATGAAGTTATTCATTATTAATTAAAATAGTTATATATTTTTGATTTTTATAGTTACTGATATTGCTTTGTTGAGTAGGTAGGTACTCATGTATGAAGGTACATACTTGTGCTTATTATTTGATAACATTATTTTTGTATGAAGGCAATACTAATGTTTACAAACAATTTTTTTTTTCATTATTATTATTAAGAAACAAAATAATAAACAATCAAGAATATAAATAGCACCTTTTGATCATAAATTTTGCAATGCCCATGTAAATCGAACCCTTTGATCAGTATTTAAACGAATTACGCTTAGGATATGTAAGTTAATAAAATTTAAATTTAATAACAGTTGACAAACACAAAAACGTTGAGGAATTAAAGTGAACGTTTTCTAAATCTCCTTATTCAACCTTTTGATTGGGACAATAAAATACAAGGCTACTAGTAGGAAACTAGGCACTTTTGATCAAAGGTAGGTTAATGATAGATTTATGTAGGATCTTAAATTAGAAGTAGAATAAAAAACTTTGAATAACCAAAAGTGTTAATAAGTTCTTTTGAACAGACACTCCTCAAATCGTAAAAATAGGTCATGGGTAGTAACATTAAATAATATCATAGTACTATCAAGAAGATTAGGAGGAGGAGCCTTAATTTGAGATAGTAGTTCATAAAATTTTTAAAATTAAACATGTTCGAATAAAACGTACCTAAAATAATAATAAAATTAAAGAAATACACAAGTACCTACTTAATTGAGTCGAAATTAATTGGAAAGTAAACGGAGGGTGAAACAGCCTCTAAATTGTTCCGAGCCCAAAGTGCAAGTTTAGTCGGAAGCAACGTTAACACTCGTTTCTTTCGACGCAAACAGCCCCCAAACTTTATCCACACAGTGCGGCTCCGTGGGCACAAGAAGTCTTTCTGCTCTACCTCGCCCCCTTCGTCTACAAGCCAATCGAGTCCCCCACGGCCTCGCATAGAACCTCCTCCGGCCGCACCCCTCGAGCTCCACCACCCGCCCCTGCCCCAAAAGCGGGGCTCGTTCGGTGTGTCGAGACAAAACCGGTTGCGAGTGTGTGCGCCTAAGACGAACTGCATCTGTACCGTTTGTTTTGTGTCGCTTCGTGACCTTCACAATTTGTGCAAAGGCGATGTGTCGATGACCACACTCTTTGGGGAGCTCGGTGGAGCGCTCCGCCGCGGTGGATTTGTCTCCTCTTTCCATTCACCTCGATCCACTTTGGTGGAACGGGCGCCGGGACGAGGTGGGGGGCTGGCTGGATGCGCTCCACACTGCGGCAGGCCGGACAGCGAGCAGAGGCGTGTGTTTGTGTGAGTGCGGTTGGCCCCATGCCTCCACGCCACCCCTAATTCCTGTCCCCCCCGGATATATTTTATAATGTGGCGGCTGGGGAGCTGCTTCTGGCTGCTTGTTTTGATTGTCTGTCTCCCTCTCACTTCGTCGACTTGCCGCTCCTGCTTAGGAGCTCCTCTGGGGGACTCTTCGCGGACCTCGTTTAGTGCACTTTCCTGGGCAATGAGCTTTTCCGCATTTTTTTTAATATCTAAAAGCTCTTCAGGATGCTTCGACGGTCCTCTTTTACGTGTGCATCAAGAAAATTGTCGCTATTTTTATGGTAAGTAGGAAAATGTCGTCGTCGGGAAGTGTTTGATCTTTTTTTTTTGTTTTCCTATCTCACGTCATTGCGTGAAAATATATTAAAGAATGCAGAAAAATAAGATGCCACATAACGGGCAGGGTGTCATTGTCAAGGTTACGTAGCTGACATCATAAAGTCATTTAAATTTAAAAAATCCCGCGAGCTACAGCTGATTTACATTTTTATTAACTGGTAACGGTAGGCAAATGATTTATGTTGCGGTTCCACAACAAAGTATGCTTACTGTTTGTGAACGTTTTTTTATTTTCTACCAGATTATTTATTTACTATTATAGGTACTTAAAATTATTAATTATTACTCTACTACTACTATTATTTAAATTTGAGGTTATGTCAACGGTCAACAAGTGTTTGTTATAAAATCCTGATAGTGACCATCATCTTCAATCTTCCTACCAAAGGACAAAAAACTGAAGAAAAATGAAATAAATGAAACAATAATAATTGTCACGAACAAGCACGCATTAGCCCTTGAAATTAATGATTTGAAATATTCGTTAAGATATGCGCCGTTGAGAATCTACGCCACTATGAGTCAAGTTTTAATAGTTTATATAGTATTTAACAGGGTGTCGTGATTTTAGTCTTAACTCAGTTTTTAAAAATTGTTGACTTACGCCATTATGATTCTCAACGGCTCATATGTAGAAGAGCAAAATGGGATAGTATTCTTTTCAGTGTTGAGTGCAAAATTAAAATGAATCAAAGGATATGCAGGAAGACATTTTATTCTGATTTATTATAGTATAGTATATAACATAGTTGCTATTGCTTTGACCTATGAAATACAGTACCTACTCGAAGAAGTTTTAATTTAAAAAAAGTTTATATAACATTATTAATCGAAGTTCTGTGTTTTCTGTTTCTGTTTTAATTAGAAAAAGTCGAAGTTAAAAGTCTTAGGTAGAAGGTGACTCTGTCGGTAAATTGTTTACGAAGGATGAATAAAAACTCACTAGATAGAATTTCAAAAATATGTACTTCTAAAATTATTTCTTCGGTTAAATTTCAGTGGCAAATCTCTTTCGAAGTTCAGAGCTGTAAAATCACAGTTCGCAATTAGATACAATCACCTAAATATTCCGAATTACATTAGATTTAAGTAATCATTTCCTTTGTATCTACTGTTTAGTTTAGAAGAACAGAGAGTTCACAAAATAAAAGTACCTACCTAAAAAAAACCCGAGCAATTGTTAAACAACTCGGAGATTGTAATCAGTGCGAATCTGAATTTGATTCAATGACGCAAGCACCAATTCTAGATAAAAAAAACAGAGTGCGACTTGGTGTCTCTGGTCGCTTTATGCTATCGTATCGCATCTTAATTCCTACTTAAAAAAAATTAATCTTTCACTTTCCTTGGGTGGCGCCCCTTAAGACCCCATCTCTTGACGATATCAGCCAAGATAGCGCGATAAAATTAGCACTTCGGTCTAAAAAGGCATTAATTTGTATTGGAAAAGCACGAAACCGTTTCCTCCTTTTTCGGAATTCTTAATTGACCACACCACCGACTGGGCGCGGTGTCGCACTTTAAAATATGTAAACGGTTCAAACTTGATACCTCCGCCGGTGAGGCCGACAACAAATTGAAACACCTCAATATACAAAATACGTATTGTTTTTTTTGGCCCCGACAGTCACGTGTGTTTCGCATTCGCACAACTTTATTAACATTTTAATTCACTGAATATTTCGTATAATATTAGTGATATTTTTGCTACCCTTTTTGCGAATTGAAAAGGTGTCACTCTGCGAGTGTGATCGATTATTTTACGAATGGGTTGCTGTAAATGTTTGTTCTTGAGCTGTTTTGAGTCTTGCGCAATGTTTACGTTTTAGATAAATAAATTTAAGCCGAGTAGGTATATGAATATGGGTTAACAGGAAAAGTCAGATTCCTGGAAAATTTAGGTTTCGGTTAGGTACTTGTAAATTCAAAGAGATTTCCGTTTCGCTTTAAATAATCGAAAGTGCTAGAGTATTTTGGAGGTTGAATTTTGTAATTGAATTTCATTTCACTATGACTACAGCGATTTTGGTATTGCTCTTCTTTTTAAACTTTTTGGATGTTACGTTCTACTTGGATTTTATCGACTGAAACATTAACAACTTTTTGTCAGATAACAACATTTTAACTACCACTATCTAAATTTCAAAGTTTTATTTTGGGTTTAACCCAAGGCCTTTAACTTTTATGTCGATTTTTGTATTTTTTGACATTTCACATTAATAGACTTTAAAACAATTTTACTATTTACATATATTTTATTTTACTGCGAATGGGTTATTAAATATGTAATTATAATAAACTAACAACGAGGAAGCCGATTATACTTCCGTCTTATTTTAATGGTGGCTGTAGAAGTTTTTATATTTCTGGTAATAATTTTTGAAAGAAAAAATATAAATAAAACTTTCAACGAAAACAACAGAATATATAAATGTGAGATCATCAAAAAAATATTAAATATAAAAATTTTTAAAGAAAACATATTCGCAATCTTCAGTGCTTTCCACTTTTCCTCTATTTATACGTTTGGCATACAGTGAATGTGAAGTGTGGCCTTCAAGTCGTGGTTTTTACATTTATAGAGTCCAATAGCCTTTTTCTTGAGCATATCGAAGTTGCCGTAGCCATCGTCGTCGCCTTAAAGACACTCGTTTTCGTCTTATTTTTCTCTCCTATTACAGTCTTTCCAAGCCCGAAGCATCCTCTAACCTGGGTGATCGTCGATCGCCGCTGGACGATCTTCCTGATGGGTATCATATAGCACTTTTCCAGTCAGAAAGTGTTTTTTTTATTATTCTCAAAGTACGAAGAGTTAGTGTTAGGTATAAAGCAGAATGAAATATTACATTTACAGAGTTTATTTATCATATACAGCGATTGGCCTAAAGATCCCACTCTAACATTTATGATGTTTACAAACAAAATTTCAAAAAGCTCAAGTAATCATTTGGATTTTATATAAACAAAAAATTCACCTTTATTGCAATTAACCGCATTCCCGGAAGCACTAGTATCAATTGATTGGGGGCAATTCTTCGCGAATAGGCTCACAAACTCATATTATCTAATTTCTAATTTAAAACGTGCAATTTTGGGCCACATATCTGAATCAAGGCCTCGTCGCCGAATGGGTTTTCTTAACTGAAATCAAACGACGACGCTGCAGCGGGGCACGTACTGGCAATTTAAGGTGATTTGTGAAATGCGAATTGGATAATGGCGTGCGAGAGGAGCATGGATGGCAACATTTCAGTGGTGTTGGCGCTGCATATCCACTGATTGTAGGTCATTGTTGTTGGCAACTTAACGATCTGCGGCTAGATCATCTCTGTTTTTCCCGCCTTTTTTTAGTTCATTGGGAGGGAAAAATCATGAAAACTTTAACAGACATTTTTGCAATTTTTCTAATACATATAGAAAAAATTCAAGTACGCATTAAGTGTTTCTTTCACAGTTCAAGTGTGAATTTTTATACGGTTGTTTTAAAATAATAGATCGCTAAACTTCAAAAGAAAGATGATATGAAATATTTTAAAAAATCATTTAAATGACCTAGAAACACCTCAAAAATTATATCAAACAACATTTATTGAGGAAAAAATATGTACATAAAAGTTTCATGTGTTTACTTTAAATTTTCAAACTTTGTTTGCATTTATGTCGCCTTTTCACAATCGGCAGGCAGTAGAATTAAAGTAATTATTATTCTATCGACTTGAAATTTAGTTGTAGATTCTTAGATTGATTACACACGATTTTTTCCATCGATGCCAAGTTTGCAAAAATCAATATTTTTTAATAATCGTGGTTTTTTGTACCTTAGGACGTCTGTCTCCAATTAATCCCCAAAATCTTATATTGCATGATTGTGAAAATGCATTTTTACATGTATGTAACTCTTCACGACAATTTTCTTTTTTATGATTGATTTTGAAGTTAGAGGCTTAAATTAGTAGGGGAGACCGGGTACAAAAGTAACGGCGGGTCGAAAGTAACAAAGGCTCTGTAGGTCTGTCCAATAGTCAAAATACCGCTTCGCTGCCATCAGGTGATGGCCGGTGGCGCCCCCCTCTCTTGCATTCAGTAGCCGCGCGCGCCACGCGCTGCTAGGTTTTGTGAGAGGACAATAAGTGATTTCACAAGTCAAAACTAAGTTTTTTGACGTTCACTTATTTTATGTTTACTAATACTACTAAGGATGATATTGATCTGAAAATTTGCATATAAATTCTAGATTAGATTTATTGCACAGTGTTTTAATTCATTTTTGTCTAGCACGTTCCGTTTTCAGGTTATCGTCCATATTTTAACAAAAATGTGGTAGGGTACAAAAGTAACATAGCCCTATGGGTAGACAAGTAACATGTTACTTTTGTCTTCGGATTGATTTACTGATTGCGAGTCTGAATAGAAGACTGATACTGAATAGTGTGATTAGAAAAAATTATTATCATACAATAATTTATGTCATTAATTACTAAACACAGTTTCTAAGGAGGAGTTAATAATATTGATTTTTTTTTCGTAAAATATATATTTTTTTAGAATTTAAAATGAAAGTGCTTATTTGTGTTATTAATAAAAAAGGTTTCTAATAAATAATTTGTTGATTTAATATGTAATATCATAATTATTACAAACCATTTTGTCCTGTTACTTTCGACCTGCCAACGTGGTCGAAAGTAACAACGGACGAATTTTTTTAAAGTCTCTGTGATTCATACAAAATACACAATAATCAGGCAAATCAAGATACTAATGTAAAGAACATGAACGGAATTTTTATATGGCTATATTAATTTCATCGAAATAATAACACCTAACCAGATATCAAGGCAAAAGTAAAAAATGTTACTTTTGTACCCGGTCTCCCCTACTTACAAAATGAATTTTGGCAGGTATGATTCTTCTGTCTCACTAAGAAAGAATTTTTCGTACTTCAACTCCTAAGGTGGTAAAGAGGGGGTTAAAAATTTTTACGGAAAAAAAAAAAAAATAGTTTTTAGTCGGAGTTGTTCGAAACTTAGCATGAAAGTATTCTTCAATATAAATAATGAAAAATGTGTTTCAAAGTTTTCCCAAATTCAATCCCAGTAAAGAAATAAATTACAAAAATGTCGATACTATTTTCAGTTTAAAAATCAAGAAATTTTCTTATTGCAACCCTGTTCAACAACCGCCGTTAATAGCTAAATATTTATGATGCTGATTTGAGATAAATTTATCATCTTTTAAAAGCGGATATCGAATTTGTAAACTGTTAAGCGGCAGAAGATAATTTAACAGTATCTACTTGACCATGTCACCGAGCTTATAGTCCATGATTTTAGAATTAGGTACTATAGCGACGATCTTCCTTTTCTTGCTAATTTTCCTGAAAAATTTGCTTGTTCAACAGGGGATAAAATGTAAATCTACATAAAACGCAAAAGCATAAATAAATCCGTGTTTACCACCTAAAAACCGCATTTCAAGGTTGGCATCAGAATAGCGGATGGCGTTGAACAGTTTTATCAATTAATTTCGGTATACTGTTTTCCAACTTAACTAAAACATCGATATGTTTGAATCTATTGATAGAAATAAAGGAACTCATGTATTGACAAAAATCTAAATATTTTGGGTGATTTTCATCAGATTTAAATTTAATTTACCAGCCTCTCTAAAGACAAAAAACACACACAAGTTTTATAAATTAGTGATGGACTTACTTTCCTCTCAGGTGACCAACTTGTATCCGGCGATATATTTAAGAATTTTTAAAAAGTTAAATTCCCTGAATGACTGTCGGAATAATGTAGGCACATACATAAAATGTATTTGCATATTCAAAAGAGTTGCAAGAAAATCTAATCTTAAGTAACAGAGGCTCGGCGACAGAAGCAAGAGTTGTTTCATTTTGTTCGATTTACGCATGGCCGTGCACCTGATTAAACCACATATTGCTTTTCGTTAGATTCTTAAAATCATTTAAGAACATTTTGGATGGTTTCGAATTCAGAAATTATCACATAGCGTTTGTCACGTAATTTTTTTATTTCGAAATTTTATAAGACTCAAAAAGTTTTACACGCGCAATTCTTCAAAACATGATGAAACCGCTGACCGAAGACTACCGCCTTATATTTGTTTTAATAGCTAAAATCAAATATTAAAATAGCTCGCGTCCAAGTAAGACGAGTATAAAAACATTACGGAAGCATCCATACGAGATACTACCGCTAATACGTAATATGTCTCGGCCAGAGGCATAAAATAATTCGAAGAAAGTAAACATGTCCCCGGTTTATATTTTCACTTGTGGAATATAAAAAGCAATCGCCCCCGCAATGAATAGAATTCCTCAGAAGAATCATTGATAAAAAAAATGTACGCCACCTACGCTTACTAAAAACAATACGACAAGCCTCAGGGAAGTGCGGAGACAATTTTGTCCTCTTTCAGGGAATTGTTGGTCAAAAAGTTAATAAATCGAAAATAAGTAGATTACATGTCAGTCCAGGTTGCCGGACGGTTTCCATTTCAATTCCATTGAGGATCGGTCCACAGTGGCGGCGGAATCGACTCACATATGACGCCATTGCCATTGTTTATCCTACCGAAAATTTTCAAGTTCAAGCACTTGTTACCGACGTTAAATATAAACCACAGGGGGATTACGATGTACCTGGCGGAAATAGATCACTGAAATACAGACATTTTTCTTAAAATTTTCTAAATTATTTCTTCTCCTCTGGCTTGCAAAATTCGCCTCCACGGAAGTAGTCGATGCCAGCTGCACACAACGTGAAGAATTTTTTTTCTTTTTTTTTTTATTCGAAAAAATTCGGTTAGGGAGGGAAATATCAACGCCAAATCATAATTTCCTGTATTTATAAATAACCGAGATTTAGGTGTATTTATTTATTATTTTTATTGCGTTCCGTGATAGTCAGCGGGAAGCGCGGGGGAGGAGCAGGAATCCCATTAAGTGGACGCGCAATAATCTTAAGCTGACAAAGTTGCCCTGTGAACCTCAACAAAATGTGGAACATTATTGTGACCAGTGCGGGGGCGCGTTGTCGAGTTGAAATCATCGACAGGGAGGCAATTAAGCGAGATTTTGTGGAAATTTTAAGTGCAGGAAACGCGCGAACTGGAGCAAATAAACAAGAAAAGATACGAAGTAAATATTTTTGCTGCACCACCGCACCGAATTGGCTATTTATAAAATTTTCGATATATTCTTGCATGAATTTCGTAAAATGCCTTTCTTGTAGCCGGCTTCTTGTGGAAATGTCTACATATATTGTATTTCGGGTTGGGAACGGAAAATTCAAAATTACATAAAAAGAAATGTTCGCCTTTAATCTCCATCGGTGCGATGCAGTCGCGCGACGATGGTTGTGGCGGCTTCAAGTTTTTGCGGTTGCTGCCGTGGAGCACTTTCGGGGCCCCCCAAAAAAGGCGAGACGCCGTGAAAGTCGCTGTGCCATCTGAGAGGGTTTATTAAAAACCAGGAATAAAACCACGGTATAGGTGACGTCTTCTACCATCGTTTGGCGCAATAAATTCAAGCGCGAAATTGTAGAAAAGAACGTGAGCACGAGACCTTATTAGATTACGCGCTCCGATAAGAGGTGCGCGCTTGCAGTGCCACAGGAATTTATTATCGGCTCGTGCGATTTTTTATGAATAATTTTAGAGAAACGAGAAAATCTACCGCCGACATGCGGTTTTCGAAGAAAGTTTTACGCGAAAGATTTCTTGCGTTTTGATTTTCCCATTTTCTTTCCAGAGCCAAATGTACGAAGGAAGGGTGGTGTCTGGGAAACCAGGCGCCCGGTGTGACAGTGCGGTTTTATGCTGGCGGGGAGCAGTGATTTATTGATGTCAGCATACTTAAGTATGCGGAATAAGTGAAAATTCTACTTTATAATTGCCTTCGCTGCTGGCTATCTATTTGTACGCTCAGATAACAAGGAAGTCGGTGCGATTTTTAGCAGACAGTAGGACGTGTAAAGGGGACAATGAAAGTGGTCACGTTTTATAGAAGACGCATTTTTTTTTGCAAAATTGTAAATGTTTAAAGTTAACTTTAATTTATTTTTAATAATAATACTAATACTGCGACATAAACCGCACTTCTCAGGTAGGAAAGTAATACTAACTAATAATGTATCTCTCTTTACTTAATTTTAATCTAAGACTTTTAAATATTAGAATACTTTAAGCATTCCTTAAGTTTTATGGCAAACTATTAAAATAACTAACTGAGAAATAAATCCCATTATTGCTTTTCTTGTATTAATGTCTCTGAATTTTCTTTTTCGAAAGTATTTATATACGTTTATCGATGATAAACCTCTTGGTAAAACTTGTTTTATAAATGGCATTTTCCATCTCTATTGTTTTCAAATTTAATTTGTCTGCACTTTCATATAAAATTGCAGTAGGAGTATCCCGAAGGTTAGAATATACCTACATATAAGTTATCAACAGCCATTGATACATTGTAAATTATATACTTAATTTCGGTTGCTGTTAAGATGTTCTTTTTCATGACACTAATTAGGTTTTGGATTTTTAATTAATTAATTATAAGATCACTGAAAATATTGAAAAATTTTTTATGGTTGACTAAACACACGTTTTTCCAACAAAATTGTTTTTTTTTACCTTTACACGAAAAAGTTTTAAGTCATTTAATTTTAAATTAAAATATTGCAAAGCACCGAGACAACCTCTTCATGGTGTAACAAAGAAAAAATAATAAATTTATCATTAAAGTTGTTTTGTTATTATTCATTAAAGGTGATTTTAAAAAATGTTTATTGTTTTCTCAATTATTCAAAATTATTATTTTCGTATGTTAGTGAAAGTATAACATCACAATAGTGGATATGAGCTGCTAAATTTGTTAACATTTTAAATAATTGTTGAACTTTAATTAAAATTTTTAATTGCCAACTCGTAGTTGGGTCAAGGAAAAGCAACTGACATTCTTCATTTTGGCATTTTTAAAATACAACCATAAGATTTATCCAGTTTACGTGTGGTAAATAAAAAATTTTATTTTTGAAGAGGTCAACAAACAGCTCATCGCAAAAGTAATAGCTCTCGATGATGAAACAAAGATTGTAGATGCAATTATGATTGTTTATCTTATAACTAAAAGTAATAATTAATTATTTAGTGATTTATCCTCAATTTTAAGTAACTGTGAAAACTTTCTTTATTTTTCTAATTTAAGTGATGACACTTGAAAAGATATTGCTTGATAATCTAAAACAATTGCGATTATTATTAAGGAGTTCTGCAAGTATGAAAGGCAAAACAATTTGCATTTATCTTAATTTTAAAGAGCGTTCACGATTACGAAAAAGTATTGTTTCTTACTATCTTGAAATCTCAACACACAGTGAATTTATTATTGCTAATCTTAATTTTCAATGTTCACGTTACGAGTTTATTGAAAATTGACAATTAAATTTACATATGTTTACATGTATTTTTATTGTTTTGGGGTATTATTGAAGTAGGTACTGGACTTTAATAAAAGAGGCGATATATTTTCAGAGCTAAAATTTTGTATTCTAAAGTCTTACCAATACTAATTTTGCTAGAAAGGCTGAATTAAAACGAAAAAAATAATAAAAAAATAGTACTTACTTCGGCTATTCCAAATATTTCTTAAAGGTGGTGAATTGTGGTAAAAATTTGGATGTAGAAACGTTCCTGGCGGCACATGGCCTTGTGGTGGACAGTGCGGAGGCATGCCGAGGCGGGCCTTGAGCTCCTCGCTGCAGGGCTGCCCTCCCGAACTAGAACTATCGACGTCGGATACTCCACTATCAGCTGGGCTTGGCGGCAGAGATCCTGCAAAAGAAGACCGCGCAAACAAACATTATTATCAGCTTAAACCATTCAAAGGTTTCGGAAGTAGAAAAGAAAATATATTTCAATCTATTAACAGGGAATTGATCTAATTTCGACGAAAAAGTTGAAGAATCAAACAACCCACAGAGAAGTAATCCTTTATTTTCATTTTAACACGCATCAGTTTCTCTTGTAGGAATTTTGGGGGATATTAGAAAAAGTCCTCATGTTGGAACTGGTTGCCACAACACATCGTAAAAAGGATGCAAGCCATTTCCGAATAAAAGATGCAACAAAGACTTCGAATGCACCTTTTGTAGCTGAAAGCGACTTGGCTCGGATTCAATGGAGATAACGACATTTTGCACACCGGGGAGGAATGCTGCAACATAGTCCCATGCCGGGAACAGTAGCTTAACATAAAAAAAAGGGGTTTTTCCTGCATGGATTCAATTTCAATGCAATAAAAGCCATCGACATTTTTTGATCGCAGCATGTGTAAGCGTAAGGTACGATGCTTCTTATAAATTTCTTTTATGACCCAAAAATACCGTTTTAATATTAGAAGAAAAAAAATTCAGTCATACAACCTAATCAAAACGTATTTTTTTTTTCAAGGAATAGAATATTCCGTAAAATTGTAAAAGGTTTTTCGGTATTTCTTCAAATTTCCGTACACAGTACCTCTTATAGCGGGCGGCTGTGATTGTCATGAATTGATCCAAACGGATCAAATTTACTTTCGCTCTAAAAAACTATGACAAAGAGACCAGGCGAATGAGATCCAGACAATCCCGTCAAAACAGCTCTATAAGCGGACAATTTCCACAGGTGAGTGATCCCTTTTTTGGGTCCAAACTTGAAATAAGGATAAGGCGGAATGTGATGATGAGAAGAAATCTCGGGGCAAAAACATCGAAATTTTTCTTTTTGTTATTTTATATCATGAGGGTCCTCTCGAATAATAATTCCCGCAAGGGCCGCGTGTTTATAGTCCTGCGCAGAACCCTTCAATTTGTGGTTCACTTGAATTGATCCGAGGCAGCCAGACAGAATCCAGAACCCAGAACCCACCAGAACCCACCACCACCGGTCCATCGAAATTCTTTTACCTGTCCCGGCCAACTTCGGCGATTGATAGTCGCGAAAAATACATCTGGGTGGAAGATCATAATTTGCCGCGCCGCTCTTAACTGGCTGAATTTTTGGGCTGTAATCAGGGAAAGACTCAAACATGCCATTTTTATGAGATGGTTTGATTTTGGTTAGGTTTGCTTAGGAAAGGTGGACAAAAACGCGTGTTGGCGACAGGAAGGCAAATGGCCCAAGGAAAGGGTGTGAGAAAGGAATTTTTGCAAAGTCAGGACATATGCACTCTTTCAGATGATTTTAATAACTGACTTCCTTCTTTCTAACCTTTGGTTCAAATTCTTTTTTGCATTTTGGGAGTTTGGAGAAAATATTTTTGCTGCTTTGTAGCCAGCCAGTGGTAGCGTGGGAATGTTTGATTTGTCCAGGAAAAAAGATTGAGTGTTTGAATTTGATTAAGGTTTGAATGATTTGATTTTGAAGAAAGTGGTAGTTGATAGTCCGGAAGGGACAAACAGCTGGATGAAATCAATCGTATAGTTTCTGATTTTTTTAAATAAATATTTGTATGTACAAATCTATCTAATTAGACCTGAATAATTTAAAAAAGTTAATAAAACTAACTTAAGGGCTCTTCTCAGTTTAAAAATTTGAAAACTAAGGTTAATTAATTTAGATGTAGGTATACTCTAAAAACTATGTATGCGTAATATTTCGCAGTTTGTTATACATGTAGGTAGGTACCGTATAATTATGCAATTTGAGAGTAAAAATAAATATTTTGTCTAAAAACATTAGTAAAAATATACAGAATTGTAAATTCTCATTCTTATGGTGATTGAAAGCAGGTAGTGAAAATGGTTTTCATGAATTTTCGAAAAAGACGTTGCAAAAGTTATATCGATAGAGCTCGCTTTTAAATTGTACATACATATATAGAGTTAACAATGTTTATCGTACGAAAATTACCAAACGTTTTGTAAATTTATTCATATCTGTAAGTGTAAGAGTACACTAGTACTATTCATATTACATATCATTATTTTTGGAATTATATACATAGATCTGGGACTAGAATTAAATCTACATTCCAATATATCAATTAGTATTGCAATTAATTTTGTATAGACTGTAGGCAGAACATATCGCTCTCATGTAAGAAAAGGCGAACTATAATATAAAAACGTTTTTCTCAAACTGTTCTTTATTAAGGATGTCTCTGAAACTAACAGCCATAAAAAGTAATTCTATGTAATATTCTTATTTCAAAGATAAACCAATCCAATAAAAGTTACTCATTAATAATTATTTGTTATTATCTTTCGTAAAAACACCATCGGGTTGAATAAACCATTGTTAGTCAGTGCAAGCCTTTTAATATAAAACCTTTCACCTATTGTCAGTTTGCAATAAAATTAATCGATTTTACTTTCCCAATTAGTTAGTAGATATACAATTAAAAAACTATATAATCTATAGATTTCTCTTTGCAAAACTAAGTTGATTAATTGATATGTATCGTTTACAATTGATTCCGAGGCCAATGAGTCTTATTTATATTATATTATTTGAAAATTAGGCAATTATAAAAACTTATTCCACGCTTTTCTGTGACTCAGCAAACACTATGCAAAAATTTGCCAAATAAGTAATTTAAAAACGCTTTGAATTTTTATGAGGCCTTAAAATCTAAATCCTTTACTAACGACATGTAATCCATTTCGCCACAATGTTGGACAAACAGCAAATCCCGTTTGAAATAAATCGACTGAAATAAATCTCAGCGGCATAGAGCTAATCCCAATGTTACATACATATCTCGTTAAATAAATAAAAACGGAAGATCAACTTAAAAAATGCCGCTATTGAACATTTCCTTCAGTCCCTTCTGACAATGGTGTCGTTTTCCTGTGCAAAAATCCTTGAAATCCTCTTTTAGCCGAAATTAACCCGGCAAATTTGCACTAGAGAAAGGCTTTCACTCTCAAATATTTTGCGGTGTGGCACAATGCATCAAACATGGGTCAATTGATCGATTCGAATAATGCGGCCCATGTGGGCTGACCCTTATATGACCCAATGCATTGCACAAGCGTGACTCATCCCGGGCGTTTATTTGTTGATTGACGAGTGCGGCATTGTCCCTCTGGACCTTAGGGCGGGCGGACAATAGACGATTTTCCATTTTTTGGGAAAGTCGAGGGCTCCCGCAGATGTTTGATGATTCAATAAATCCCTCTGTTGGGACTGTTTATGCAACTTGACACACTCGGCGGCCGGTTGGCTGCATCTTGCATCTAACCCTTTTGATAAATGGAAAGGATTACGAGAGGTGACAGTCCTCGAAGACATTTGCTTTTCGGACGCGGGGTTAAACATCTGGAGGCCCACGAACGCTTCATCAATTCACGCAAATTTTGGGAAAATTGGATTCGGCTGAGTCGGCAATTCCTATTTAGATTTGAAGGGCAGTTGCATAAAGGATTAGGGTCACGGGCAGCTGTCGGATTTATTGGCGCAGCGCAAAAGGACGAAGATGACACCTTTCACCGTGGCGAGGAGTGGCAACCGAGCGCCTCGAAATATTTGCTTTTCGGTTACGCGAAAGGAAAATCAAATGAATCACTCGGAAGACGATCAAACAGTTTTGATCCCTTCTGCAAACGGAAGAATCCTGAAAGGGTTTTGTCCTGCCACAAAAGGGACGGGACTGGACACTGGTCAGCTCCTTGCAGGGCAGTTTAATCGACAGAAGAATAAAAAAATTTCTCACACTGTCCACTAGCGGAAGGTAAATATCGAGAGGATGCCTTCGTCTTTTTTTTCGCGCTCCTCATTCTCGTCCGCTGTCATCCTCTTAATTCACCCCTCCGGGAAGGAATCCGGCGGCGGGATTTTTTTAATTTATTCACAAAGACCCATCCCAAGGAGTCCGCGAGATCTTTTTATCCCCCTGCGGACGTTCAGGTAATTGATTCATCGCTTGACCAACGGTCACTTCACGTATCGATTTGTTTCACTACAGCGCGCTCTATCTCAGGCGAATCTCCGTCGTTCGGGGGCCTTTTTATAAGAAGAACTTTTCCTTTCAGCATATGTCCTTAATGTCCGCTGCGAAATAACCTGAACCCGATTCCAACTCCCTGGCTGAGCCTGAGGGAATAACCCCGTGGAGGTAGCTGATCTTTTGAGGAAGAGCAAGGTCCTTTCTTTGATCATTGTCCTTTCCTGACCGAAAAATAAAATGCCCTATGAAAAAATAAAAAACGGATGCTGCTGCTGGCCAGAATAAATTGATGCATGCCTGCCAGTTGTCTTCGGAGCACTTTAATATTAATAAAAGCGATTCGAGGGAGCACCTCATCGCCGAGATTCGTTATCCGCAGGGTTTCAGGAAACACACCAGGAAAAGGAGTTTTGTTTATTAGAATCACGTTCGAAGGGCGCTTGAGGAAGCCCCGTGTGCCGTCGCAGAATGTCGTTAGAGATTAGACGGCATTTGGAACAAGTTTTACTAAATTCTCGGAGGATGATGTTCACGTCTTCAGGTCTATCATGCGGTCAATTTCGATATCTGATCTGCTAAAGGATTTATTTCCGGTTTTTCCTTTCTGTGAAGATTTTTAATTCACTTCCACTTATTGTGAGAGGCGCATTTTGGTAGTACCTCCTGTCTAAGAAGTTCATCTAATGAGGGACTTAGTCTTTTGTACATACTTCATTGTTTTGGCTGAATTTTTTTAATATAAAAACATTTCAGAGTTTTTAACGTTTTTTGAGATAAAATTTCCAACATGAGCTAAAGGGTATATGGTTTTTAAAACATTACATATAAACTTAACACATGTTGAGTCATTATGAAAAAATGACAGAAACCTCTTAAAACTAAGCCATTTACTATTACAAGTATTTATAAATTGAAGTTACGTTATTACTCTTCTTCTACCAAATCACTGAAAAGATTCGAATGGGGTTTTAAGTTTTACACAGCTTGATTTCTCTGCAAGGTTTTAGTTAGGCTATAAGTAGTGCAAATATAAACAAAAATAAACATAAGACAACATCAACATAAACATAAACTTTTCATCGCGAATTCGCATTTATAGTATTAATTCGGATTAATAAAAAATGAAATACTCGATTTCAAATTAATTGTTATTCTACAATTTTTGTCTCTATATCTAACTATTTGTCTCGAGAACGGTTAAATCTATTTCGACACTTTAGGCTGTTTTGTTTTTTTAAATTTCCACAATTAATATTCTTCAGATACTTTGAAAGATCGTAGAAGCTATTAAATTAGCTATAAATAGCTTTAAATAAATTAAATAATAACACAAATTTCGTTTGCAAGCTTAAAAAATGATTTCTAAAAATATCATTATGGTGGAGCTAAAAAAATTAAAAAAATTATTTGAAACTTTCACATATGTTTTTACTCAGAAACTAGAAAGATTTTAGATTCAAAATGTTTGTGAAGAAAGAACTAAATGAAAAGCTTCCTAACTACAATTAGAATAAAGACTAGTGCAGGAAATGTTTAACGCTCAGAAAAACATTTTCTTTATTCAATTACCCAACATAACCTTTAGTAAAAGGGAAATTATTTTTTAAATAAAGTAATAGATAATTAATTGTGCTGCATTTTCATTTCCTTTTCATTTCATGACATTGATTTATTGACGGTTTTTAGCAATTAAGAATGGACTTTCTTTTCCACTAGGGCCTTTACTTTTCATTAAGCTTTATAAACTTGATGTGATTTTTTCGTTATATCTGTCATATTAAAATTTTTGTACTGTAATCCAAAACAAAATTTAAACCCACTGCTGTACAATCTGTGCTATTTTTAATTTTTTTTTTGTAGTGAGTACTTTTTAGTATTTCGATCATTTTTTTAAATAAATTTTTCCATTTATGTCTCTAAAAAGTTTAAGTTTATATTTCAGTTTTTCATTAAATAATCTACATTTTTAATTTCGGATTGCGAAAATGTTAATGGTTTGTACCATTCAAAATTTAATAACATTAATTTTAGCTTTCTGCTTTTATTAGAGAGGTAGAGTTATATTGGATTGATAATACTTTGGGCTATTTTGTCTTTTATGATAACGCGATTAAAAATACAAAAATTAAGCCGAAAAAAATTAAAGTATATACATTTCAAAGAATTCATAAGTTCAAATGAAATTTGATAAGATTTTAGAAATTTAATACATTTTATAAGAAAATGCTACAAGCCTCAGAAGGCAACGTGTTTCGAAAATTAATCAAGGTGTCCTTCTCATCGGTTATCATCGCAGCGTCAAAGAGGGAAAAAGGTAGAGGGAAATGGTCAACCCTTTTCCTCCTATTTTTTGCTGCCCTTTAAATGCTATTAATCATTTAACATTAAAAAACACAAGGTCACCAAGGGTCAGCGTGCTCATTGACCAGTTCTATTATTTCTCCCAGCTCATCCCTTTTTCCTGTCCAACTGAAAATTTTCTGGACCTACCCTAGGAGGCCCATTCGCCTTGTGAGAAGTGTGAGAATGCGGGCTGGGCGACGTTAAAGGGACAAACGATTTTTTTAAAAACGTATGTGGGGAGTTGGGTCCAATTCGATTCTTCTTTTCAGATATTATTAAGAAAAATCGTCGACACTTTTCGAAAAAAGTGTGAACGACACTAAATCGGGGTACGCACCTGTGCTCGAAGTGCAGTAGTTCCTGTGGTAGGGAGTCGTGTGGATGGGCGCCCCGCTGAGAAGGTTGTGGAGGAGCGGCCGGTGTTGCACTGAGTTCTGCTGCTGTGGATGGTTTGTTGCATTTGTTGCACCGTGTTGCTGCTGAGGTGACTGCTGCTGCTGCTGTTGCTGCTGCTGAGATTGCTGGTGTTGCGTGTGTACGGCTGCAGCTGCTGCTGCCGCCGCGACGGCCGACGCCGTGTTGTGTTCAGTTTTTATGTGTAGGGCCGCTGCTGCTGCAGCCGCTGCAACTGCCTGCAGGGAGGATTGGTGGTGCGGATGCAAATGATGCGATGACGGTGGCGGACTTGGCGATTGCTTGATTATTGGAATTTCTGTATCTACTGAAAATAAAAAATAAAAATCTGATTAGAGACAGTTTCTTCCAAAATTTTATCTTACACTATTATTAGCATATTTAATTGCAATTAAACAATGTTTAAACTAATTTTTCATAGAACCAAGATGTTATGAACTCTATTATTGTCAATACCCAAATATTTTTCCAAAGAATTGATAAATCATTTCTATAGACATTAGAACTCGTAAATAAAAATGCTCCATCACGTCCTATGTTCGAAAAAAAAGGGTTAAAAAGTAAGTATAAATAATAGTAATGTTGAAACTTTAAGATATTATATAGAGATACAAAGAGGTTTTAAACATTACGAAAGAATCCATAAATTTTACTGTCTTCCAAGTTCGTTAAGACTTCTAAAAGAATTGTAGAGTTGTATTTTATTATTCTAGTTCATGACTAGGCCTTTCGTTTAACCTCCGCATGCAAATTTTCTGATGCTTTTTAATGATTTTTCAAAAATAAACAAAATACGCTGCTTCGTATGAAGATTTATTAAACGTCGTCGTTAGACCATGTATAGTAATGACTATGATTATATGACTACGTTTTATAATCCCTAATGGATTCTAATCCAATATTTGAAAGTTATCAAAATAAGACCGTGAACGTGATTGATAACATAATGAGTGCCAAATAATGGCTTTATTCGAACCAAACCATATACATATGCATACTATGTAGTTTTTAATTTAACCATAATTTTTCGGGTTTATTCGAGAAAATTTTGCAAATTTTATGTAGATACAAACCTTATATATGGTATGTATATATATATTGTATAATACTTGTTTTCATGAAGGTTGAGTCTATTATCAAAAATGGCGGATAAAATATTGGGAACAAGATTGATTCAAATGGACCTGTTGATCTAATAAATATTGATTGATTAAATTGAAAATACAAAAAGTAAAATATAGAACTAATCGATAAACCCTTACGACAATGCAAAAGGCAAATAAATCTCATAGGACTGACTTTAAAATAACTCAATGGAAACCTCTACTCCGCAAAGATCGTTTGCCTAATGCACTAAGAGATTCAACAAGTAAACCCTGTTTCCTTCAATTAGCCCTTCGTGCAGATAACCTTTTGCAAATCTTGAAATAAAGTCAAACTCACAGCTTTATCATAAATTTTGCACAATTTCATTTCCATTACCCACGGAAGGAAGATAATCCCTCTCTTCCTCGAATGGGAAGAAAAAAAAATAGAGGGAAATTCTCCCATAACCAGCAATTTTCCTCGAGAGCATCGTTAACAGAGGAGAGTGCATCCTTGCGTCTTCACAAAAACCCCTTTTTATGTACTTAAGAGCATCAGCTTAAAATGAAAACACCCTTAAAACCCGTACACCGAGGGCACTGCACTTTGACACAATCCAAAAATAAAAAAAATATAAAGGATCCACACAAAAGTGGGAAGGACGCGACCAGGAGAACCGAAAGGAGTCCGCCCCCCCCGGTCCTTTTTAATCGGACCCACTGGGATATTTATTCCAACTCAAATATGTACCTGTCTTATACTTACGGTATAAAAAAATTTATATAATATAGTATACTACTACTTATACATATATAGTAAGTACGAAAAAGGAAATGAAACGAAAGTGGGTATACATCGCCTTAATCCTTTTTTCAGTTTCGGCTTTAAGACGGCGGACAGATACGTGGGCGGAAGGCGAGCCATTTTTAGTGGCGGGCTTATGAAGATTTGAAACAAAAGACGCCCCCCCCCCCCCCCCAAAAAAAAAAAGAAGAGTGGGCTTCGCCGTCGTTTTCGTTGTCGACGGCGCTGTTGTCGTCGTCGCCGTCGTCGCCACCGTCTCAATTCCTATTGTGTGTGCTAAAAAGGAAACTCAACTCCGGTAAGATTTTTCGTCGCCTTGGATCAATATGGCTAGACATTTACTATACAGAGAGCTTATTTAAGGGGTTACTACATACATACGGACTATATACGTGTGTCGATGGTGTGCCACATGAAAACGATTGGGTGGCCAACCCACCGAACCCTCTAAACCCTCCAAACCCACCGAACCCACCGTCGACTGAGGCTCAACAGCGGAGCGGTAGATGCCGTGTCAAATGAAAGTGTAGACAACAACTTTAAGGGTGTTGCACAACAATGTTGAAAAAGATGTGGAAGGCGAATCGAAAAGAAAAGACAACAAAACATTTGCAGGAGACACAAAGGTGAAAGTATTCCGGTGTTGTGTGTCCTTATGTGACGCCTTTCGGAACTTTCCCTGCGTCTTTATAATCCGAGAGAATTTGGTAAATTTGAATATGAGTCAGCCAAACGGAGGTATGGACTGATGGATTTCCTTTCCTCCTTTTATATATTCAAGTAGCGATTTGTTAAAGTTGGACTTCTACTATGAATATTGATTTTTTTCCGGACACGATCACGCAATACCCTTTGAAATATCGATATTAAGTATATTTTAAATAAGCATAGCTGCCAATTCACTTAAGCAATTCATGACCTTTAGGTTCTACGAAAACCAAAAAGAGTTAAAAAGCAACTCCCTTAATGAAAGAATTATCTTTCTACTCCAAAATTATTGTGATTGTAATGCATAGTTCCAAATCGAAAAAAAACTGATCAAGTACGAGTCAGTTTCGTGCACTGAAGTTTTTGTAATATTAAAAAACTCTGAAAAGTTTATAATTGAAGTTTACAACTTTAGTGATATAATGTAAAACTTCAATGAGTTTTAAAAACGATCGTAAATGACTTTTATATCTTTTTTTTTCTCTTGTATAATAATAAACTATTGTATTTTTGATATTTCTATTATCTAAGTACAGAGTTAGTTAGAGTAACAAAATATGTATGTTTAAAAATTAGTACATTGATTGACTGATTTATCGACTGCTTACTACGGTATAAAAAAAATGACGTTTATTAAACTTTATAACAATTCACGATCTGCATACATACATACGTCAAATAATACTCGATCAAAAAACAGACTTTTTTGTGTCACAATTTTATTGTAGTGCAAAAACGTTGTTCCTTTCAGAACGTAATTACTATCAAAATCCACATATAGAACAGATAAATAAAAATTGTTATCTAAAATCCATATTTCCACGTGGCTTACTATTATCTGAAAACTGCTATTACTAAGTATGATAGATGCGCAAAATATACGTAAATGGGTTTTTGCTGACGTAACTAACAATAAGAAGCAGGCAATCGATTCCCAGACTTTCAGACTCTAAGACAAAATTGGAAAATAATGGAGTTTCCTTATTCAAACAAAATACACCTTTCAGCTGTTTGTACACTACTTTCATTAAGTCTTGTATATGGCGTAATATTTTTTGTGAAATTGGACACCATTTGCGACAATTTAAAATTTAAGGATATCGTAGAGGTTCTAAAGTTTTAAATTTTTGTATACTCTTCAGGCGTGCCTTGAAATATTATAATATTTATTGTAATTGCAACTTTGGATATTATTATCTTGACTTTAATTTAACCTAATATTTTAAGGCAGTGTCCAACGTATTAGTCACAAAAGATTTGAATTTCAATGTAAAAAAATTAAAGCCCTATATTACATAAACAAAATTACTCATTTCCGCAACATTAAAAATCACTTCGGAAGCGATGGTTCATAAAAAGCATTTCAAAAAAGGAAAAGTGTCCTCTTTCGAAGTGTGTCATATTAAACCGCCTCAAAAATGCCAAAAATAAAAAACGAAAAATCAAAACATAGGTAGGTCTCAGCGACGTAAACAATGAATCGTCTGACTAAATTGCTGATTAATGGCGGCAAAATAAAACAAAAGGGGATCGAATAAGGAAAATGTTAATGTCATAGGAAACGACGCCGCCGCCGTCTGATAAATTCGCTGCCCAAAAAAACCAGATATAAAAGGTGTAGGTGGTGGACGCATACAACAAAAGATAAAAGTAAGCCAACCAGCTTTGCAATCTTAAAGGAAAAAGAATTGACAAACTTTATTTTTTAGTAGGTATAATGTGTCTTTTTTGTTCGTTGCTTAAAATTTTATTTTTTTGCATAAATCAGAAAGATACGCTTTTATTGTTTTGTAATATCTTGAAGTCATCGGTGGGTGCGGTGCACGACGCCTGGCAGACATAGGCCTTTTCGCGATGCTGGGACCTTTGCCTAAAAATGATTATCATGTTACGGACCGCTTTCGTTTTTATGTTCGGAAGCTGAGGATCGAATTTAACAATTATTTTTCTGCACTGTGGGCGGTAACCACCAAAACTGCCTTGGGCTCACCTCTGCCGATTTTAGGAATGAATCGATTAAATTTTATTGGAAAGCATTTTACATTATTAACTGATTTAAATCAATTGAATGTGTGCAACTTATTGCGACTGAGATTATTTAAGAGGCAGTCCTATTTTTAGAGGCTTAACTGATTATTACCGCGATGCCTCCAAAAAATAGTAAAATCGTTGATTTAAAGCTAATGTTTTTTGAATAAAAATAGGAATATTGTATGGTAAGGTAGTTGGTTTTTGTTCCAATGTAAATTCTGTACTACTCGATTTTAATAAGTACAGACTTAAAACTAAGGACTAAATTCTTATCTTGGAGATTTTGTAATAAGTTTTGACCCACCGTATAAAGTATCTCTTGAATCTGAGATTATAGTTGAATATTTGAACTGAAAATTAAGAAATTTCGACTTAGAGTCGCCAGAGTTACACCATGTTAAAAAGAAAATTAAATTTTAGAAGTGTATTATAGGAAAATGGAAAGAGCTATTGCTTTGAAACTTTATAAACTTTTTAATAATACTCCGAAGATTACATGTGCATTTGTTTTTTGCTTCAAAATTTAAATTAGGTACATACATACACTCCGTGTCAAAATGATAGCACACCTATGAATTTCGCTGTTTTCTGAAAACGGCTGATCCGAACAAACTGCTCCTTTTAATAACAAGAATCAGGATGTGAAAAAATATATTTATTGAATAAATTAAGCAAATAATATTATTATTTATCTGTTTTATTTCATAATTTTAAAAATTACCGCGTCAAAAAGATAGCACATGTTAAACAATTTATTAAAAATACAATTGAAGACGGGACTTAAGTCCAGTTGTGGGAATTATAAATACCGTTATTCTAACTATAGCATTGGAGAGGCAGATGGTTTCCTGCTTTTGAAGTGAAAATGGGAAGAGGAACAATTTTAAGTGCAAGTGAAAGAAGGGTTATTGAAAATTTAAAGAAACAAGGTTTTACTATTGCTAAAATTGCAAAAACTTTAAACAGAAGCAGAAAAGTGGTAATGAATTTCTTGAAAAATCCAGAAAACTACGGAAAGAAGAAAAGTCCGGGGAGGCCCAGCGCTATCTCTGAGCGCGATAAAAGACAATTGTTAAGGAAAGCTTCAAATTCACTGCTCACGGCGCGTCAAATTGCGGCGGAAGTTGGAATTTCCACTAAATTAAGAAATGTTCAACGAGTACTTCAAAAAGCGAAACACCTCCAACGCAGAAAACTACAAAAAAAACCACCTCTTACGGAAAAGCATATTAAGGATCGTTTAAAATTTGCAGAAGAACATCTTCACTGGAAAAAAAGATGGCGTAGAGTACTTTTTACAGATGAGAAGCGATTCTGTTTAGATGGACCAGACGGCTGGAGCTATTACTTTCATGACCTCAGGAAGGATACGATCTTTCAACATGGGTGGAGGCGGTATCATGATATGGGCTGGGATTGGCTATCAAGGAAGAACAAATATTCGTTTCATCAGCGGGAAATTAAACTCCGACGGATACATAAAACTCCTGGACGAAGAAATTAAACATGATGGATCCACAATTTCGGGGGAATATTTTATTCTGCAGCAAGATAACGCCGCAATACACTGTGCTCACAAGGTAAAACGTTATTTAGAAGAAAATCGAATCCAGTTACTTCCATGGCCAGCAAGATCTCCGGATTTAAACATTATTGAGAATGTTTGGGGGCATCTTTCTCGATGCGTATACGCTGGAAATAAACAATATAACTCTATTCAGGAACTAAAAGATGGTATTTTACATGCTTGGGGTTTGGTATCCAGAAAATATATTAAAAAATTATTTAAATCGCTTCCAAACAGAATGAGGGAAGTTATAAAGAATAAAGGAAAGACAACTCATTATTAAATAAAAAACAAAAAGAACTAAAACTGTAATTACCTTTATTTTGCTTAGACATTTATGAAGTGTGCTATCTTTTTGACGCGGTAGTTTTTTAAAATTATGAAATAAAACAGATAAATAATAGTATTATTTGCTTAATTCTTTCAATAAATATATTTTTTCACATCCTGATTCTTGTTATTAAAAGGAGCAGTTCGTTCGGATTAGCCGTTTCCAGAAAACAGCGAAATTCATAGGTGTGCTATCATTTTGACACGGAGTGTATATACTCTGTTGAAATTAGAACTGCAATTTCCGATAGGGCAAAAGGCGTAGATTCTAACAAATTTTCCTCTATGCTCAACGATGGTCAATCAGACTAATAGAATAGAGCTCGAGTAGGTACCTAATCGTCTACACTAACTCTAAAAATGTCGTTTTTAGTAAAAATTTGTGAAGAGGTATGAAAAAGATCGATTTTCTCTATCTCGAATTGTAAGGTATTAATTAGAACATTTATAAAATGTTCAAAAATGAAATAAAATCATTGAAAAATGCTAGCTAGCCCTGTTCTTCCCTAATCTATAATGATATCTACTTTCTTTTTTTACTTCTAGCTTGTTTGAAATATTTTTGTCTCTAAAAAGATTCAATTAAACCATAAAAGATAATTAAGTTCCCACAAAAACCTATCAAAATCTGAAAAACGAATAGAAAAACGCATTATCACCTTCCGGTGACATGTTACACCATAATCACCGAAACTTTCTCTGGTCACCTTCGCACTTGAATTTTTTAGTCAATTTCCTGAAACATTTCAAACTAAGCACACCTCTGTTCGACCAGAAATTATGTCACCGCGTGGCTAGAAACGGCAAAGTTTGTAGAGTCGACGTCCACCCAAAAATCGAGGAAATACGCGCGGTAATTGCCCGTCATTTGGACGCTTGGACATTTCATTCGTTGGCGCGATGCGGCGCTCTAGACGGCGGTTGTCGATAACCAAATGCACCGGCCGACGTTGATCGCCAACGTTTGGGTTTTGGCCTTTTTTGGCGTTTTCCGTTCGCCAGATTTTCGAATGTTGTCGAAATTATCGACTTATAACGTACAAATAACTCATTTCAGTGTGATGAAAGTGAAACCGAAGCCGAACTGTGTACGCAACGGCCAAAAAAGACGAACATTTATCACCGGCCCCAAACCTTTTTGCACGCAGACGCGGCCAGGCATACTTCAGGTGCGCACGCTTTATCTGCGCGCGCACATTCGGCGAACATTCCTAGAGTCGTGTCGCTTTGTTTGTGTTATGAAAATTTACATATGGTGCTGCCGCCGAGCATAAACGTGCGTCAGCCAGTACCAGTTTTATTTGCCGAGATGATTTGTATCTCGCCCAAGAGGAGTTGCATAACATTTTGGGCAAATGGAAATGTTGATAAACACAAATTCACACGCATATGCTTACCTCCGTAGCATATACGCTAATTTTTGCAACTTTTAGGGACAAAGCGAGCATCGATTTCCTCAGCTCATTGTTAGCCGCCCCGGGTGTACTTCTTCCGCTTGACGATTGTGTCATCCCAATTGTCACGGAGTGAATATTTTTCAGGGATCCACGACAATAAAATGTTTCGAGTAAATTCATTCACAATTCCTACAAACTGCAATTAAATGACGTCAGTGACGCGGCCGGAGACGGAGACGCGCACATCCAGGCCCCGGCGGCTACTCACTTCCGTTGAATGTATGGCGGAAAAACGAACAAATCTGTGCGATTGTTGCGCACAGGTTACTGAAATATTTCCGTACTTCGAGGAAATGCCAATAGACTCTCTGTTTAAATAAAACATTGTTTTGCCAATCACTTCCCGGTAGTTATGTCAGTTCTGTTCAATTTTAAAGAGATTGGGATTATTTTCATGTTGAAAATCCCCACTTTGTAATTATTGGTTTTGATTAATTCTAACAAAGATGAGAGTTTTTCCAATCAATTAATTAATTATGAAACAACTAAGTCTTAAAACCTTGTACATGTATATTTCACTGAAGGTTTATTAAAAAATATAACGAGGCTTTTTACATTTTGTTTTCTATCCTAAAAAAAGTTCAAAAACCTTTAAGTGTGCAAATTTCATTTTAAAAAAACTTATTGTTTGACAAAAGAAATATACTTACCATAAATAATAAAATTCCCAGATATGTTTTTTAGTTCGAATATGTAGTTATTGTTTGTAAGATAATTTTAGAATTATAACTCATCATATCATTGATGTAAGGGCTTGATTTTCGAGAATCATTTCAACATTTACTGCGTTTATATGACAGTTCTACTACTCGTATACGCTACTCGTATATACGTCACAAAGTGGCTTAGGACATTTCCATTTTTGTGCTGTCCATGTGCAAGCAAAGCATATGACATTTCGGCATTTTCTCGACTTCATCGAGACTCTAAAAAACATTCCTTATAAAAGAGGCCATTTTTGTTTTATGGCACACACAGTTAAATAAATCGGGCCCAGGCCCAATTCAATTGGGGCTAGGCCATATTTTGGACTTGCATGTTTGTCCGGCTAAAAAAATTCGGACTTTGATCTACTATATGCCAAAATCCCGACTTTGGATATATGTAGTCTAAACTGAGTAATTATTTTAATCATTGGAAATTAAAGTATCATAGCTATTAAATGCCAAGTAAAACCTGCCATTTCTTTTAAACTGTCATTTCAACTTTTCAAATATTAACTGAACTTTGCATTTTGTGCTGTTTGTTTACAGTCAATGAAGTAAAGAATTCTGTTATTGAAATGATTCCTTTCAAATGCATCATTACCTACGTAGCTACTTTGTTTTCGACAACGAAATGTTTAAAATGATATCATTTCACTAGAATTTGCACACGACCTTAGATCGAATTTTATTCAGAAAGAAAAACAAAAATAATAGCAACGTTTTGAATGTTCTAAATAAAAAAGTAAACATTTGAATAGGTAGTCTAAATTTCAATTTTTAAAAATGAAAATTTTAAAAGTAATGCTATTTGTAGCATTAATAGGTAATATTGAAGCATTTTCATCATACATACATAGATATGTATACTTATGATTTGAAATCAATATTATTGCATTCAATTTCATTTTAATTTTGTACATAATTTTTCACAGGACAATTGCATTTTAGCGTAGGAATCTTAGGATGCGTGGAAATGTTTGTTTACACTTTATGGAATAGGCTTGTAGCCTGTTTTAGCTTCATTGGGTTATTTTGGTTTAATTGCATGGAATTCCATACCATATAAAAAGTATTTAAGCTTCACACTTTCAAAAATATATAGTGTTACCCCTGGTTAAGAAAAGTTTATTCAGTGCAATGATCCACTGATCATACCAAGAAAAAAATAAAAGAAAACATCTAAAAACTTAAAGAAAACAGAGAATACGTTTCTTATTGGTATAAAAGAGGAAGTTCACATCTAAGGCATAATCGAGGCAACAAAACTATTTAACTGCCATTCTCCCTTTAAGGTAAAAACAGTAAATAAAGAAATTAACATGACTGAACGTGTCTCGAATTAATTACTCGGGATAAAAGAATTCATCCCCTTCCTGAGTTTTCGAGGAGATCACAAGAATCCCCCACGGGTCTTTTATCGCCGTCGTCAATCTGCATTTAGGCCGGCAGGGACACACTTAGCAGCCAGATTCAAACAAAAACGAAGTGATTATCACTAAAAAGGAAAAGAAGTTTAACACACACGTGATGAATGAATCAAGGTAATGAAGCATTGATTCACGCCGCTGAACCCGTCCCAGACGCGGCGGTGGTGGAGGCTTTTTACGCTTTTTGTGCCTCCGCCGACGGAGGTGTAGGCCCCTCTGATTAAACCGTGCAACTGCTGACGCAACCAGATTATTTCCGGTATTACACACGAGGAAAAACATTCAATTTTACTTGCTTCTGGCGAGGGTAATTGCGAGCCGGTTAATTGTTTCCACTAATTAAGTGAGTTGTTTTGCCTTTAAGTGGCGCTTCGGCATTTTTGTATACATTTAACATTTGCTTGATTCATTAAGAACTTTTCGATGCCTCAGGAAATAATTATGGAGTAGTAAAGGTAAAGTTAAAATAAAATTCATTAGACATAGTTTTCTTTCCGGCACAGTGAAGCTCTATCATATAAGAAATATCTAAATTAATAATAACTGCAGAAAAAACTGATCAGGCGTTATTTGGAATTTCGTGGTTTATATATGAAACAAACCATATTAACTTATTTTTAAGTTTCAAAATAATTTTCTTATATTATGCATACTATAGCCGTGTTCTTTTCACATCGGATCAAGTTCCGGGTTTTGAAGGAAATTTTGGATTGAATTGAAATTTTAAAAAGCATCACGTACCTATATAAAGATTTTAAAATTTGCGAAAGTCGCATCAAATTGCCATGATATTTACCTATTCAAACTTCAAAGCTTGAACCAGATAAATTTTTGGATCAAATTTTTGACGCATAAGTAGGTATAAATACACGCAATTTGATTTTTTTTCGAAAAATAAAAATTGTTTGATATGATTGCTGCTCATAGAATTCAATTCAATCGAAAATTTCCTGCAAAACCCGGAACTGGATCCGATGTGAAAAGAACACGGCTTATGTCAAATTCGTCCTATACGAATTTCATTTTACATATAAAACCGCCATCTTTGAGCAACTTGTGTGAACTACATCGTTCATCAAAGTCAACGAATAAATACCTTCGAACCGGCGCAGAGCGTGTTTGTGAAATTCGAAATTTTGTAAAAAATATATAAATCTCAGTATTAGCGCTTGCAAATATATATACTCCAGGAAAGAAAGTATAATCTAAATATTGATACTAAGGTACGTTTTTATTGTTCTATCAAGTAATAATTACTTATAAGTGGTTGTATTGCAATTGAATGGATCGAAAGAAGAAAAGTGTAAAATTTTCTAAAACTATTCAATAAAAAGAAAAATCCTGAAACACGTGTCCATTTATTTAGTGTTTCCTACCAAATATATTTTTTCATGAATAAATAAAAAATCATGCCGTAAGGATATAACCTGCTACAACAAATACTTTATTATTTTAAACTACTAATCTACATATGTAGGTATAAATTTATGTAGATATGGCATTTCAATAGCAAACACATTAAAATAAACATGAACTTTTCAACCTAGCACGTGTATTTTGCAAAAATCAATTGCCTTTCATTTTCAAGCCTAACTACAATTATTAATTTGTATTAATTTGCTGGTAAATCGATTTTAATTATCATAGGTATATTTAACAACTCAAAAATTTTTTGCAGGTGGTATTAAATAAACCCAGTCAGTTGTTACTTGGTTTTAAAAGCTATTGTTAATTTTATTTGATCGTTTCGTCAATGGAAAGAAAAATAAAATTTCACAGATCAAGTAGATAGCAACTGCTTTTTATAGTAGAGTAGCCAGCCTATAAGTTAATCAGCAACAGCTGAAATTATTTCTAAGAATGTACTTATTTGTTTAGCACAAACAATTAAAATTTTAAAGCCAAATAAGAAAATAGAAACATGTCAAATTAAATAGGTACCTAGTTTTTTACAATTTCAATTTTAAGTTATAAATGAGCAAGCTTGAGGACAAATAGTGTCCCAGTCCAATTTCAAAACACCTTTAATACTTGATATTCAATTGTCGATTTCAAATCAGCACCCGTGAAAACCCACAAACCCCCATTTTTATTCAAATTGCTTATTAAAAATAGTTACATAATTATTCATCATATTGAAGCTCGTCATATTAAATTTGCGAACTTCGAAGCAATATTGTTATTGAAATTGCTTATACCTATGTATTTGAAAATTTATTTTTATTTTTTTAAATATACATATATAGATTATATTTTAACTTGGAATATTGGAGACTTACTCGACGTGATCCTAACATTTGTATCGAGAGATTTAAAAAAGAAATTTTTATGATGGCTATGAAATGTTTTCAAGTTTTCTGCTGTGGGATATTTAAATATCAATTTACGTTTCAAGCAATGAAAAGTACTGACTACATGCAAGTAGCTACTTAGTCTAGATTAACTTGGTTCCATATCTGGAAGATATATCCCACAAATATTGTGTCTTTAAACCAGGACAGTGCCAGAATTCATATCAGAAGCGAAAAAATGGGTTGGTTCAGAACCAATTCTGTTAAGATTGGCAAGCATGTTCGTCTGACCTTAATCCAATAGAAAAACATTGGGAGAATTTTTGTTAGGAAAATTGCATTTTTGAAAATTGATATGAAATTCGGCTAGAAATAATTTCATGTCTAAGTCCATGACCTTAATAATCAATTTCGTAATACTAATTTGCTTTCAGACGGAATTAATTTAAAGTTATTAGTTAAGAGTATGAAATATGAGATGGAGATTATTAACAATAGGTCAGTGAACAAATTTTTGAAATCCATTCAAACAAAGTTAATTTTTTATTCGAAGAATAACTTAAAGATCAGTATATAACAGGTGATCAATGTAATTCGAATCTTTTTCTAAGCAAAGATTATCTACTTTTACGTTCAACAATTTCGCCGTACGTTTACGGCATGTGGGCGTTAAAAGCGATTAAAACCAGTTTAGTTGTCCTCAACTAAATATATAATTAAAGTATGCAATTTAAAAAAAATCAGTGATTTATAAAATTATTAAACAACAGCTGTTCTGGCACGCTTCTGAGCACGTTGGATGAACGCTTCCGTTGTCCAACCAAAAGGCACCTTCGTTTTCATATTTTTACAGGTGCGCCGATCCGGCTTGCATTTATATGTTAATCAAACAAACATTCAGTCACCATCAGTCAGATTATCTCTAGCCAAACAAGCTCTGCTTCGGATTAAAAATTTTTCCCTCATTATCGGCATTAAGGCCGAGCGTACTGAATTTATCAGCGATATAAATCCGCTTATGCATTTCCTAGATTCATTCAATTCAATGCAAAAAACGGCGGTTAATTGCGAAAAAAAGGTTCAAAAACAAAAGGAAAATGTAGGTCTAGGTTCAGTCGTAAAATTCTCGCTTCTAACAGTGGCCGACAATGAAATTTGTTCAACTATACTTGCCGAAAAATAAAAACAAAAGCGAAAAGACCGAAAAAAAGTAGGTACTTCGCAACTATTAAAGCGCAACTCTTTTCTCCCGATCCGCTTTTGTAAGACTACCACACTATGCGCAAAAATACAGGCTTAAGTGAATTAATGCTTTTTTGAGTCATGGCCATTTTCACAAAACATTAACGTTCGAAATTGATTTAAATCGGTTGAGTTGTTGACACTTTTTTATTTTGATGCGAATTTTTGGGCAAAGCAAAGCGCTCCGAAGCGACATTGTTGCTAAAAAAAAAATTTCCTTTGGCAAAACGATGCATGTTACAAAAGCTAATAGGCATGTGTGTCGCATCGCGTTTGCTTTTATCTTGGTTCCAATCAGGCTGAAAATCAAATTTATTGCTTGATGACGCCGCGTCGGCTCCGTTTTTATTTTAGTTTTATTATTTTTTTTTTCGTACACCGCGTACAATTGTGAAACGAGTTACGCAACGCCTTCTTCATCATTCATTCAAGTTTCGTTGCGCGCAAGAAGAAGACAGATTTTGTCGTGTGTTGCTCCGATGCGTGAAAACCTGGCAAAATTGCGCGTAAGAAACGCAACTCTTCCCATCACCTGTACCGTCGTCGCGGCGACGAATTTACAAAAATTATGTCTGGTTCTTGCCCCGAAAAGAGTCATTACAAAGAGTAAATAAACAGATACAGGGGACGACGATTTATTGTGTAAAATTCCCCAAAAATGGTAAAGTTGCACAAAACTTGAATTATGACAAAAACAGCTTTGCCAGACGGGGGAGGGGCAAAAACTGATGGTAGGCGCGCGATTTTTTTTTTCCGACCAAATCCATGCGGCGAGCGAGAAATTTTTGCAACACGCTTCACTGCTTAAACACGAAAGAGACGGAAAGAGAAATCAGGTCAAGGCTTATTGCAGGCGAAGTGTATCGTCGTCGTTGACGTCGTTGTCGTCATTTAATCCGCGCGCATGCAAAACACGCAAAAAAAAATATGAAACATACCCACCGAAATGAACAGAGTCCCGGCTCCCCGCGGGGGGGAGTCTGTAAGCCGTGCAAAGCCATAGACACACTGTGTGGATGTGCATTATCCACTTATCCGACCCCCTCCTGCACTAAAACACAACCTGAAATCGAGTAGCCGCGCCACACCGCCGAGCCATTCACACAAAAAGTCAAGCGCGAGTGCCTGGCTGGCTGAATGGAGTTCGTTGCATAGTTTATGACGGAAATATGTGGAAACACACACCGTCGGGCGGACCGTGAAATACCCGCCAGGTAGGTCTCGCGGTCCGCTGCTAGCTTCGCGCAAACGAGCGCAGCCTCCCAACCCAGCAAAACCAGTCGGGCTCTACTTGGATGCTGGCGAACCAGTGGAAAAGGTGCTCTATGCTGCTCCAAACAGTACAAATATCAAAATTTTTAACGAAAAAGTAATAACATTACTATTACCAATCATATGGGGCACAAGAAAAACATTTAACGATTTAACTCAACTTCTACATAGTTCATTGAATTTAGGGGGTTCCGAAATCTAAATAAAAAAATTATTGGAGGATCACTTTGTTGTCTATCTATCTGCCCATCAAGAACGGCTATAGAGTTTAAATCAATATTTAATGCTGAAGTCTACAGTCTCAAGTTCATTGATTGAATGACTGATCTCGCGCCACAACAAAAGTTAAGGGAAAATGCGAAAATAATTAATCTCTAATTCAAATTCTACACCCTATACAATTGGGGCCGGGATCCTACTCGCACTTGTCTATTTTTTTTTTAATTAAATATAACTAAACTCGATTATGTATACAAAAAGACGATGCCAAGCTCTGGCTTCAAAAATTTTTGATATTATTTCATTTTTCTCCATGACAAACAGCATTTCCCATTTTTACTTTTTCAAATTTTCGTTACTAGTTAACTGGAATCCGGTGTTGCTCGGGATAGTTATTAAATATTTAATTTGTTTAACAGTTCTCATAAGACTTCTTTGTAGCTCAGTAATGACAATTGCCTCAATTGTTATAGTTTTTTAGAAAACGATGTGGAAAGTTTCATAAAACTTAATGTATTGTAGCTCTAGTAAAATCTACTTATTAGTATTTCGCGAGGTTCCCGAAACCATACACCATATACATACAATTACAGTAGTTTCAGCGTCGTAAGATATGTAGATATATGTGTCATGAAATTTAATTTTAAAAATTTAAATGTCACATAAATTATTTCAGCACTAGCGATCAAAAATGTTCAAATTATGTTCTACACCTTTCCGACAACAACACAATCAGCCTGTAAATTTGAGCTCAATTGGGTCAGTAGTTTTTCATTTTATTTTTATATATGATAATATTCATTGAACTAGCAAGGGGAATGACAATTATGTCCTCAATCGATTTTGATGACATTCACGTTTATTGTATTCATAGAGCTGATCCCTCTTATAACCCAATCTTTGGAATTCGGTTTGCGAGAAAATAACGATTAAAATATATAGCGCAGATCGAGTAGGGCGTCTGTCTCAAACTCGATTAGCCTATAACATTTTGAATAGGTTCGATTCTGATTTTGAATGCCCTTTATTTTTATTTTTTGAGTGTTGGTCTGTAAGGGGACAAAATCTGCATATATATTTATGTATGAATCTAATCAAAATCTATTAAGGACATGATTGTAAGACGAATTGAACGAAAACTTATTTAACAAAATCGAACATATAAACAAATGTACCAAAAATGTTAAATTTGAAATTCGTTGACCTTTAAAAATTGAAAAATAATTAAATTCTACTACATATAACTGCCCCGAAGGTTCAATTATTTATTGGTTTGGATTGTTTTTTGTGCAAGTATTTCATTCAGAAATAGGTCGAAGGTACTTGATATGTATATGTACATATGTTTGTAAATTTGTTTCAATTCGAATTTATGTATGTTTTGTCATTTTGCATGGTGTAAACATGAACATTTCAGCTCAAATTCAAAGTTTTATATTTAATAATGGCATCACACAAACTGTGAACCGATTTCTATCAAACATGGCTCAGAATAATTTCGAAAATGCAATTCATTCAGTCCTGAAAACTTAATTCTACGAGGGTGTATCTTGATTTTACATCCAAATCTTTTAAAGAGGCAATCGGGGATATTCTGGATGAGTATTGAATTGAATATGAATTTTAAAGAGAAAATTTTTAAATAATATGATAAATCAATGAAAGAGGAAGATTACTTTATTATTATAGTAAAATATTTTCTTGAGTGGTAAAGTTCTTGACTGTGTGTAGACATTTTGATCTGGAAAACTGGCAGAAATGTTTAACTTAACTACATATATAGACCTAAATAACTTATACCTAACCTATAGATCCGTACTTTGCACCTTTTAACTCTGATTAGAAAATTAGTTGAAAGTGGTATATTTCTTTTCCGAGCCCTGTGATTACATCCGTTGGGCCAGCAGTGATATCTCAAGAGATGCAAAAATCCGCCGAAGTCGCTTCGAATCACTTTCACTTCCGTTCGACGAAGGAAATGCCTCCCCGCGAGATCAGATCTGGCGGCGTTCGGCGGGCACAGCGCTCATTACTTGCGCCGCCGGTTTGGTCAGTTCACAACAAAAATTTTTACTTTTAATTCGGCGAAACAGGTGTCGCACCGGGTAAAAAACACGTTTCGGCATTTTTTGTCAGATATACAAATTTCAGACGAAAATTTATTATTATAGGCAGGGCGACTTCTGATTTTGCGAGTTTTTGTTTTCGAACACGGTCCATGGCCCGTTCGACGGATGCGTATAAATTTTGTTTGTCGATAATTGAGGAAGTCGACTTAAGTTTACTACTCCCCTGGCACAGTCGACTGAGGCGAATAGTTCTAGACGAGTCGATTTTGTAACATTTAGAATTTCCTGATTTGTGCGCTGTCCGTCGACGCCTGGCGCCGTTGTTTATGAATGCAAAGAGTTATTAGAATTTGCTTAAGCAACTGCTGGACCATTTGATGTAGTGGGTGACAGTGCGACTTCGCCTTGTAATTGATTGCTTTTCTATCAGGAATTTTTTCCGTGTGGGAGATAAAAGGCAAACCAGGATTTGTACCAGATTCCATGGCAAGTTTACAAAAACGTATTTACAAATTCTTTTGTGTTCTAAGAAATGCCAGTACGTTAACAGGAAACGGGAATTGTTTTACATTTGGACGATTTTTTATAGTCAATTCGCTTTAAAATTAAGAATTTTATTTACCTACTCAAGTATTTTTCTAAAATGTTGGCTTGCTCTTAGTGGTGGTAGTAGTCTCTTTGGAGAGAAGCGGATATTGTTAATTATATCATACTATAATATATGTATTAGCTGCGATTCAACAAGATTTTGCGTCATTGGTTTTAAAATCACTAGGTAGATGATAAATATTTATATCATTGTGGCGACAAATGTATTTATTGGTCTGAAACATTCCAAAAATATTATGTAGGTATTCCGAAAATGAACCAAATGTACAATTTAAAAAATTAAGCAAGCTCGATAAAATCGTATGCATAACAACATTAGAATCTAAATTTAATCCTTGGATTTAATTTGAATAATTAGGGCTTTCACATTAAACAGTGCAAGCTTATTAAGTCGCGATTTTCACTGAATTAATTTGGTAAATTCCGTCAATTATGACGTCTCATTAAATAAATTCTAATTTATTGTCGGTCTGGAAACACAATTGAAAATAATTCGACAAAGCGACTAGCACAACGTCACAGAATAAAACATCAATAATTTGGTTTTCAAATTCTTTTATTTTTTATTTTTAAATGAAAGTGGCTTTTCTAAAATTATGCATGGGCTTACACTTACACAAAGTATTTATTTGCTCTGAGGTCAACGATTTTAAGCAATACACTTCCTTAAATATTTTCTCACATTAGCTATATAAGTTTAAAGTTCCGAAAGCAATCAACTTCCTAACTGTCAAAACATACTATGCTCGATGAATTTCAAAATACTGAGAAAGAGAAAAAATGAAACATAAAGGCTCCATTACTAACATAAAAAAAATAAAAAATAAAATCATAAAAAATAGTGGGTCAATGCATATCTGCCAAAGTACGTGCGAAGGTTTCAAAATCATCCCAAAACACGGCGGCAGTGAAGATTTCTGGGGGCTAGTAAATTGCAACGATTTCTGTGCACGCGCATAAAACTCCCGCCAAAAGCGAAATTTTTCAGTTGTTTCTGCTTCACTTTCAATTTGTAAGTGTTCTTCAATAAAAACTTTTTATTTGTTGCCTTAACTAGCTGGTAGTTATGTGGTTTTACATAACAAAATATCGTACATGGCGATCCCACACATTACACTAACTCGTAACATCGGGCAGAGAAATGTTGCTATTCTGGGCAAGGTGGGACATCGCACACCTCCACCAAAAATTACATTATTCCGTTGGCTACCGTCATTTACAAGGTTTATTAATTCCAATGAAATTCTGCGGCTTGTTTTGGTTTCTTTCACGGCAGTGTTTCAGCTCTTTGAAAACTTTTCGTAGTTTTAGATTTCTTTTATTTGACGCAACCGCACGATTCTTTCGCAGTCAAATTTCGTGGAAAGAGTTGCACATCAGCGGAAGAAGCTTTTTGCGGCAAAATAAAAATAATACGGCGCACATCACACGAAAAATAGGAACAAGGATTGTTTTTGAGCGACGAACACCTTTTGAATTTTAATGGCCCTAGCTTGAGAAGGAACAAGTTCGCTTTGTCCAGCGGTTGCGATATGAACGACTGAATTCAATTAGCATTTTCGTCGGACACGACTTGTAAAAATTATAAAAGCCCTTTAGATCTGTTTCAGCCGAAGTGACCACACAAAGCGGGCAACTATTACAAACAAAAATTTAGGCGCTCCGCTGACCTTGACGGGTCAGTGGCTCGGGCCCCAAGTAAAAGTGTGAGCCATTTCGCGGAAACGACTGAATAGTGGGTCACAATATTTTCAAAGCGCCGATTTGCATATTTATAAGCAGAAATAGCAGCAACTTCTAGTTATGAAATGGTTCACACCACAGCTGAGGTTCACGGACAACGATTTGTGGACGTTGACATTATTTTTGTTTTAAACGTTCGAATGGTTCGCAACTCGTTTCTGCACTCGGACAGTCTGCTTTTAATTGATTTTATACAATTGCGAAGAATGCAGATATGTAAATTCATTTTTTTTTTTTTTTGCTTTCTTAACGTATGCCAAAGCCAATCTGTTTTGATCTGTTCTGGTTCAGATAAAAGTCAACATTATATATTCTACTTATCTCTTCCTATACTGCCTTATAGTCATGTGGCTAATTTAAAATTATGCATCCGATTTATTAGAGGCAAAATTTTTTGAAAGTTGTATTTAATATACAATAATACAGCTCAAATAAGTTAGCGCTATAATCTGCATTAAATGAAAAACCAAATTAATCCAACGTGTTTGTTTGGTTAGTTTAAGATATTTCTATATATAAATTTTGGTCAAAATTTGATAAATTAGACTGTAACGATTTAATCCACTTTTGATAAGAAACGTTTCTTTTAGGAGTTCGATCAGACGTCTCGGTAAATATCACGTCTTCTATATGTTATTATACTAAATTTTTTCATTGATAGTTCTTTCTCAGTATAAATATATTTTTGTGAAAATGTCTAGCCGAAGAGTTGGTAGAATATTTATTTATTTTTATCTGTTGAATTAAACTGGAATCAGAGTCATGTAGACATAAATAAGAATTGACATAGTTAATTAATATAATAATTTCGAAAATTATAAATAAGCGTCCGTTTTTTTAGAAACACATATCTAAGTAAGAATATTAATTTGAAGAAACGATGCAAGTACCGAAAGAATTAAATTAAAGTTCTAGTCTATTTTATTTATTTAAAAAAACAATCCTACAACAAATGGCTGAAAATTTCATTTTCCATTTGTTAAATATAACATATCATTCATTCATTCATTACTTAATTAAAATTATAAGAAAAACAACTTGAAAGAGACAATTGCTTTCAAAATATAACACAAAAATATGTTAAACAAAAGAGGAGCTGCACCTCATAAATCAACGCGCAATAGTGGCAAAACTAAATCTAAAATATGACAGCCATTCAACCGTCAACCATTCGAATCCCAACGACTTAGCGCCTAGTCCAAGGTTACCTGAGATTTCTCTTGACTGCAAAACCTCTGATTTTCTCAACATTCATTTCCAAAATATCACAACCGCACGTCACAATATCTGTCCGCTTTATTTTTTTCTACATAATTCACTCTTTTTAGGCGTTTTGTGCAATATAACTTAATTAAAAGTCAATTCAGCTGATCATCTATTGTGACACACGGTGCAATCATCGTTTTTTAGTTGCTGCAACAATTTCAAATCTTCTTCGTTTTCTTATTGCTTCGGATGATTAAAATTGAGTGCGAATGAGCGTCTGGTTTTCATTTTTTATGCGAATGAAATTATGAATTTTCTGCAGGGCAACATGGTATAATTTTTTAATCAACAACTTTTTTAGCCATTTCCACTGAATATATTATGAAATCGTTAGCATATAATTTATTTTCTTCGTTTTGTTAGAGTTCTTTTCATAATAAATTTTAAGAGCAATAAAACGACTTTTTTATATGCTTACTACGATACATTCAAATGATAGTAAGTTAAGTTTACACAGTGAGGAACTCGTAAAAGAACAGGCTTTCGCATCATAAAAATTAGTTAACTTATATAAAGCTATTCCGATTTTAGCTCATTACGCAAATTTATTTCAAACTAAAACCAGATATCAATTTTTAATCCTAAAATAGTCGAAGCAAAGTTCTACTGTTGAAATCATAACAGCAAAATTAATGTTGGTGGTATTTCTTTTATTTATAACGGAAATTAATAAATAAATAAAATGGATAAAATTATGTTAGAAACAAAATTGTTGCTTTTTGGTTTTAGTATTTGTGGAAGAATAGGAATACAATTGATATTAACATATGGTATAAGTTGACTTTAAATAAATTATTTATAGATTGATTTAGTCATATTTAGAAAATTGTAGTATTGGGTGTTATTCGTAATGTTTATTTTCGCTCCAAACATCAAGTTCTGAAAACGAGGGATATTAAAAGTTTTACTAGGATAATTGTAAGCTAGTCGATTTTCTGCTTCTGATTCTTTATTCCTTTAATAAAAATTTAAAACTGAAACTTTGTTTTTTAAACTACCATAACCCATAACATTTTCTCGAAATAGGACATGATTTGTCTTCGATTTTTATCCGTTTTCTCCAATCAAAATGAGTTTTATTCAACGACTTTTAAATTCTTTTAAACTCCTTTGAATTGCAATTAACCCTTTTTTTCAGTCGTAAGGCAAATTTGTAATGTACATCAAAATTAGGACTGTAAAATTGTCCGTCAGTTGGAGTTTGTAAAGTTTAAACATTAGTCGCAGATAAGAGTAATAAAAAAAGTAAAATGTCTTAAAAATACTGTATAAATAATTAGAATTGCATCATCCTTATCTGGTTTTTGTGCAAATTTCGATTACAGAGAAAATCTGTGGGTAAATTGTACGGTAACAGTTGACTTTTGAACCGAAACAAAAACAGGAAGCGCTTAGATTTGAATCGAATCTAAAAGCATTAAATATTCAGTTGGGTATTAAAGAATCTTCCAAGGAAACGACCCGATGTCTCTATAAGGTTAAGAAGGAAATTTGAAAGACTAAACGTACATTGCACTTCACTTTGAATAGTTTTTTTGAGGAATAATTTGTTCTTATATAATACGTTTCTAAATTTTAGCAAGTATCTTAACTTCCTTTTCTATAAAGAAAAGAAAAAGGACTAATTTTAAATCATGTATTATTCAAATAATTTTGTTAGTGAAAACCTACCGCATGCAGTGCAATTTCTACTGAATCAAGTTTTCCACTTTTTCCAATCACCACAGCTATTCCACAAAGCTTAAGGTGCCATAAAACGTTGAAGAAAGAACAAGCGGGCAATTAGAGACGATTAAAATTAGCAATGAAATGAATCACGGCACCGGAGCCCCCCTTGAGAAGAAGTAATGCCAGTAAAAAAGTAGTTAAGAAAAAAAAATAAAAAATTAAGAAGTATGAAGCACAGCCACACGGCAGTTACTCTTACCACGCGACATTGCAACGTGCTTGGAAAATTAAGAAAAGCACTAAGAAAAATAAAACGAATAATGATGAGGATGAAATCAAAGCCAAGAAAACAGCTGTCTTTCTAGCAGCTAACAACACGGACGTAAGATTTCTCTTTCTTCATGGTTAGAAACGGAAAATGGTAACCTGATTGATAACGTAAGGGAAAATCTGTGTGCCGGCATGAAAGTGAGTTAGTTATACGCAAAATGCCAAGCCGTGCAACAATGCATTTTTTAAAGTTTGGCGCGCTTTGATGAAGTGCAACAAAATTGATTTAACCGTGGGGCACTTTTACTCAGGGGTTAAAGGGCAGAAACTGCAATAATTTGATGGAAAATTTTCAGAAAAGGTGCGTGAAAATGTAAAATATGCGCCAACTTTTCTGCTCATAATGAAAAGTAAATGCTTTTCATTTTTAAGAATTTTTGCTTTTCACGCGATTTCTAGCTATTAAAACGAATTTGCATTCGGGGTAAATTATGAAGAGTTTTTAAAAACACTTTGACAAATGATTTTCTTTTTATATTCAACCAATTATCCCACTTCTGACACCAATGATACGATATATCCATTCATTGCAACTTTTAGACAAAAATAATTAAAAAATCAATTTTCGTACGTACGTACGTCTGTTGCAATTATAATCAACAATAATAAACTAAAATGAGTAATTTTGAAGATACCGATTTTCAAGATTTTTGTAAGCGAAATTTTTAGAGCATATATTTTTCAAATAAGTTCTTTGTATGGTCCTTCCTGATTTATAGGAAATTATTGTTATTATTCCTAATTTGTGATAAGGTAGACCCATTTAAATAAATCATATATACCTACATTATGTATTTATAATTTTTTCAATCTTAGTTTCGAAAGTGTAATCAATGGCGGACATACTGAATTGAAGTAAATGTATTTCAAATTTGTTTTTTATACGAAATATATTGAGTATAGTAACAATTTGTATTGTAGTCAAAATATGATGAATTGAAATATAGATGAGGAGTAATTATTATGAAGAATGATAAAAACAGCTTGTGGGTAGTACATAATTAAAAAGTCGCTTCTATGAGATTCATTATATACCCTTTTAATAGATAGTGTCTAATGATACTTCCAAACTACCAAAAAAAAAATTGTCTAATTATTTATTTCTGTAAGTATGCAATTAGCCCCACTGCGTACCAGTATCCGGTAATTTTGCTGCATAATTCAAGTGACCTAATCACCTATACGAAATCCGCCAGCAAGTGCGCTCATTCAGTATAATCAATAAAAGTGATTAACGATAGAAATTCCAATAAGAAAATGAAACCTCATCGCCGGTGTGCAACAGCATAGTACTATTTTCGCTTTTTCCGCCGCTTTTCCTTTCTCACCTAGATTTTCACTCGCCAGAGAAATGATATGTGTGCAGGCGTCGGTTAGCCTATAACTGGCTGGCTGGCAGGCATCTTTTTCATGCCATTCATTCATCGGAGGCGAGTTTCTTGGCATTTTCCATTTCATCGAGTGAAAACGCCCAGTGGTACCTTCAGTTGCAGCCACCTTCATACCCACCTCTGGGGCAAGCTATGTGAAACCACTAAGCGTGTTCGTGACAGCAATAGCTAGAAAACCGAGAAACATCTTCATCCCATCCTACGTAGGTATATAGTATAAAAGTAGCGCCTCAGCAGCCGCGCTGTACCACACCGTGGAAAACTTGTTGCGGCCGCAAGAGCCGACTTCCTTTCCATGGTCCAATCATTTTCTGCTGCACTTTGCACTATGCAGTCAGGCTGGTTCTAGCCGAGGAAGACCCTTCAGGCCCCCCTCTGCTAACGGATAGATAACTCTAGATAGTATGCCATTTTGTAGCACACACTCCGACAGGAAGGTATTTTTTACCTTACCGCCTTTAAGACTCGGGTAAGGAAGTTATGGGGCAATTGGAGGGGATATGTAGAAGCAGAGGTTTTAGAAAAAAAAAAGATTTAAAAAATAAACCACCCGAAGCAGATTGCTGGCTAAATGTACCTGGTGTAGGATTGGAGGATTAACGCGAGCAAAATATTTTCCCAGCTTGATATTGCACTGTGCGGCTGCAGTTGACGGTTTTGTTGCTGCTGCCCGCTAAGATCGCCATAAGACCGACGCGACGTGAGAGGTTGCTGCTGCAGCGCGAATTGTATTTGGTATAGAGGCGAATAGGCCAGACGCATGCGGCCAGAGCGGTTGCATTCAGATCAAAATCGGTTGCTGGCGGCAATGATGTGCTCCGTTGCACCACCCCCAAACTCCTCCGTTGCATTCGCCACATGGTGCAGCGCGCACTGCCACTCTGCAGGCAATTCATGTGACTTGAATGCGATGCAAGCGGGAATGGGAGATGTCCTACTTACCTCAATAAGCTTTTTTTTGCGTTTATTTATTTTATTTCTTTATTTTGTGCGCTTTTAAAAAGTTTTGCATTGATGATATTGTCGACATGGAAGGCGTGTGCATGTGCAACCTACGCGCTGGAACTGAGGATGCAGAATGAAAGACGGGCGCGCGACGCGGCAGATGAACGCGCGATGCAATATTTTTAAGCTGAAATTGCGACAATCTATCTTTCGAGGAGGTCTATCAGCTTCAACGTGAATTTCCAGATTCCCATGGGTGCCTTGTCAACTTTCAAAGAAGATAGAAAACCAGTTTCAGCCCCGCTAACTAATCTTCTATCCCTCTATTATACCATTATAACGGTGAAAATTTGTTTATGTGCTTTCAATATAGCTTTCATTTTCACTTGCACTTTCCTGTGTGAACGGGGACAAGTGCGCACTCGGCGCGATGCAGCAAGATAATGATTCAAAACATGCTTCGTTATTGCACCACGGAAAAATCTTTCACAGCTCGTTTGATTGCGCGCCCGACTGCGATATGGGAGAAGGAATTTAATCGAATAATCACCTCTAAGTGACGCCGGACGCGTGATACCTCCTGTAAAATTTCATTTTATTATCACTTCGTGCGAAATGCACTTTGGTGGATCTGATAAGAACTGACCTAGTTAATGGCAATGCAATTAACGCTTAGTTTGGGAATTTTTACCGGGTCTGTCGATAACACCACATTCAAATAGATAAAAATATTTAACATAATATCAAAATAACAATTAAGAGGACACTCTTGAATGCGCATAATTTTTAAAGAGATCATCTTTTTCTTTCCTTAAAATTGTCTTCATCTAATCTGGAGGCTTAATTAAAGCGATTTGTTTTAATTTGCTGTTCTGAATACAGATAGGTACTACACTTACTTATTATAGGATATTACATAAATTGGGATAATCGATGTTATACCGCATTCAAAATTTGAAACAAGTAAAAAATCATCCCCTTTTTCTTTTAACGGGTTACATCATTGATGCTTTTTTGACGATACTGTTAAAATAATTTTTATTTATCACAAAAGCATTTACGTTTTATGAACTAATTAAAATAATTAAAAGACCGTGGAGATATAAACTTGTCTAGTAGAACCCGTTTTAAAAAATCCTGGCCGATTGTGGAATTTCTTCTTTTTCAGGAAATCATTGAAAAAACAAAAAAAAACATTAATATTTAGTGTAAATTTCATCAAAATCGGTTGAGCAGATCTTGAGATATTTTGTTTGTAAAAAGTAGTTGAAAAAAAGTAGTTTTGAGGAAAAAAAAAATAGCAATATTTTTTTTTTCTAAGTAGGTGTAATACTTTCTTACGATCTCGACAACCAGACTAGAGCAATTGAATTGAAAAAGATTTTTTTTTTTTGAAAAGATAGACATATTGGAAATATATTTGCTTACAATTCAAAAGGTTTCAAGTGTGGTATCAAAGTAATGCTAAATTATACATATAATTTTTTATAATCTACATATTTCTCCTAATTCTTCTAATTTAATATAATTAATTTTATCTTCCATTTTTCTACATCAGCTTATGTCTCATCGACCGGGAGGTAACAAAACAATACCCTTTCCGAAATACATTCCATTGAAATTGTTGTCAATTCTTTTAAAAACTTGAAAACTCTACAGTGCAGGGTTGATTTTTCCCAAATTAATTATTTAAATTAACGGTAGCACGTGCTGTTGACAATAATATTCTAAATTAATACATAGGTACCAATTTCATTTCATCCCATCTCCACCCTCTGGGTAAGAAAAATGCCAGCCTTTGTTGTGCAGTATGTTTGCGTCTTCCAAATAAAAATTTCATTTGAAATCTTCCCTTTTTCGACTTTATTTCATCGCAATTGCTCTGCGGCACAAATTACTTGAGGAAAGCGGTTGGTAGCTAGCGATTGTTTAGTTAGTGAAGTTAATACTCATCATCATTTTATTTCATTATCATAACATATTCTAATTGCGATTTACACGTTTTTTGTTTTAGGAGTTTTGTTTAGGGATTTTTATGGACTAAAAATTAAGGTTGTAATTAAACATTTACTTACCTAATTAATTTCTAATTAATAACCTAAATTGGGTAATTGCCACGCTCACATTTATCACATGGGTCAATATTTTTCATAAGATGCATTTCATTTATGGAGTAGTACAAGGGAAGGTTACCACCTACGACTTTGGAGAGAGTTCGATAAGAATCTCAAGTAATTTAAAGTGTTAGCAATAGACTAGTTGTCCCAGCAGCCTCGTCTTCTTCCCCCAATTTGTCAGCAAATTATTTTTATTATTGTGACACTTAGCGGAGCGCTTGTTCGCGATATGCTCAAATGGGGAGCCGTGTGGCCACCAGGCTGCGCTAGTGGAGCCCGCGACTGTGGTGTGGTTATGGCGGCGGCAACAGACGCGCGCTTTTCCTTTTTTGTTTTCTCCCCTTTCTGCTCTTTTCCCTTTTTTTTATTTATTTATTTTCTTTTGTTGTATATCCGTTTCACCGTCAATCCTCGCATAAATATGTTTTTTTTTTTTTACTTTTGAGCTGTGGGCCGTTGTGGATTCTTCAACTCCGTGCCGCGGCCGGTGCTGCCATTTCTCTGCCGCTCCTCTTCGCCGCTTCTTCTTCTTCTTCTTCTTCATCGTCTTAGCGCTCAAGAAGAGCTGTCGTCTTCGCGAAGTCGAACTCACTCAACATCTTACGATTTGTCCGTCTCAAGTTCAAGGCCTCATAGATAAAGCTGGCTCGCTTGTTTATGTGTGTGTGTGGCGATAAACCTATCAATTTGTCCTGTTTCTTGTAATGTTTCGCGATTTTGATTAGTTTTTTTTTTCCCGTTTTCCTCTTCTTCTTCTTTAGCTCCACCACTTTTTGTGCTCCGCGCCCCGCACTGCGATTGTGTCATTTACTTTAGCTGCCGGTGTTTCTCGTTTTGAGGCATTCATTTTTTATTTCTTCTTATTTTGGCCTTCTGTTGTTTTCCGCTGAACTGTTTGGCTACCGTTGCGCCTTCTGGTGGCTTACGATGAAATTATTTTGTCTTTGGGGAGAAGAAACATTTCACGATCATTAATTTCCACTGATCGCACTTTCCGCGATCAAAGGGTTTGTATGGTGCACTGCCCCCCCGTCATCGTTGGTGTCGCTGTCGTCGTCGTTGTCGTTGTTGTCGCGATTGCCTCTTAAGTCCGGCTGCGACGACCGCGGCACGATCGCTTGTTTGCTTTTCGGTTTCATGACTTATCGCCGATTATGTAAATTGATACTTGATTTGGTTTCGAATCGAGCAGGTATATGCTGCCCAACCTGAGGAAAGAGTTAAATTTTCGCCTGAATTAATTGCGTTAACGAGTCCGCAATGGGACCGAACGAGCGGGGAGGACTCTAATTGTTTTAAAATGCGCTTAAACCTCGCGTTTCCGATTGTCATCGCGATGTTTTGCGATCGTATCTCATTCACTTGATACCTGGGTCTGCATGTTTCCAACGATAGAATTTTGCGCACGCACTCGGTTACCTGCGTGTTGGGTGATGGGGTGAGCGATTGTGCGTAGGGCCGGCGAATTGCACCGAAAGTTAATGAACTGCATGCAGGTGGTTTGTGCAGTTTTCGAAGGTAATTGAGTTAATTGCAGGGAGATTAATATTTTAGGGTCTTCAATTAATGAGTATTGCCTGTTTATGATATGATTGACTTGTCTGGCTACATAATTGAATTGTCTGGCTACATAATTGAATTGTCTGGCGCCCTTGTTAGCTAATTATTTTTTGGGCACCGTGGATGCCCCTTTTTTGTTTGTTTTTCAGTCAATTTTTTTAGGGCTAAACTCTTTAACACCCGGCCAGATGGAAAGGGTTTTGAGTTTAACTTGTACAGCAGTGCCTCTGTTTACTTGTTTGTATGTTACCCTATTGCTCACTGAATAATATTTGATGTAGGTAGGTACAATAGTTTTCTTCATTTAAAGTTATTCATAATCATATCTTGCTATAATAATAATTAATAACCATATCTTGTTAATAATAGAACGAACACAGCCATGAATAAAATCGACGCATTTTTAAAGTCAACTTTGTCTCGAAACACGCAAAAGTAAAGTTCCGTAGAGATACTACCATTTAATTCGATAACAAAAAACCAATTTTAGTTTAATATGTAGGTACAGCAAATGCTACTTTAATGATTTCTCTTTCAAATATTTGAATCCTTTAAAATATGTAACCTACTTTTCTAGCCATCGAATTTTTATGTAAATTAGGTACCTACGTACATATTTTACAGGGTTCGGGGTCATTCCAAAATCTCTATATGGAGAAAGTTCATTAATTACGTAAGGATTATTTTCGAAACTTTACTACTAACAATAATTATTCCAATAATTCATAAATAATTATAAATAATTTATAATTATTATTTTACTACATATTATTAGGATTTTAGGAAACTAGAAATTTAAAAAACTGTTACGAAATTGATTATACATATATATTTCACATAAATAATAAAAAATCAACGGAATGTTATTTTTATATGTCTCATAGGTAACTGGCTTTACTTCAATCGGGTAACACACACCGGTCCAAAAATTACAGGAAGAAGACAATGAAAACGACTGTGAAAATCAGACAGAGAACTACTGAACAAATATTAGGTAACTGTAAGACATGTGTTAAAACCGGTATTTATCCAATTTCCGTAAATTTCTAACAAATCTACGATTTCAATAGTAACTTTATGAAGGTATATTGTAATACTTGGCCTCTGATAATCGAACATCTTTTGATAAATTAAAAGAACTTAAAGAACACAACAACGTTGTAAAATTAAGTTTTTATGTATAGGTATATATTTAACAAATTTCATTGTAAGATAGTTTTAGCTCTTTGATATTTTATCATAGTGTGTTAACTTTACAATAGCGAACCTATCTTATTGGCTTGAAATTTTGAGTACCTTAATGTGTCAGTATAACTCCTAGTGACTATGATCTTTATTTGATCTTTATTACATAAGTGCAACTGTTAAGATCATCATTTTAGCAATGGTATTGGGTACAGTACACTTAAAAACATTGCATACATTAATCAGCGATCCACGACATCGCTTATTTGTTGTAAATGGTCAACTCAAAAAGTTAATTAACTTTAATTTCCATGAAAAACCTCTTCCTCATCTCATATCCGATTCCACAATCCATTACCCACCCACAACATTTTGACCTTCAAAACCACCTCGATCACCACAAAAACGATCCATGGAATTGCAAGTTTGATAGGTACGTATGTCTTATACAAAAAAAAGAAGATAAGTTGAAGATGAAAATTATCAGAAAAGGTCAGCCAGAACGAAAGTTTTTCCAATCATAAGTAAGATAGGCATGTTACTTCACACCTCCCATAACTGTGCAGGTTTCGTCATAATTTGAGGGAAAAACGCTCCCCACACGCACACACCGTTCGCCCGTAAATTTCTTAACTCGCATCGAGTGAAGAGGAAAGGAAAAAAAAACGTCCGAATGAGGTTAAGTACTTGCAAAAATTTTCATGTCAAATAAAACGGAAATCAAGTGAGCTCGAAAAGATATAGGCAAACTTTAAAAGCTCTCACTTCCCCCCAGCACCGGCACTCAGTCAGGTTATTATTATCTGGCCTAGCGACAAAGTGCAGTTTTTCCGCGAGTCGCACATATTGTGAGAGATTTTACTTTCTTCGCGGGTAAAATTTATTTGAGATGGCGAAAAAAAGTAAAAATCGTAGTCAAAATGAGATACGGAGCCGAGCGATAAATCGCAAGTAATTGGCAGCTTTCGACGCGGCGACAAACCAAATACAGGCGTAATGATGCCCAGCTACCTGGCGGTGGTGTGCGGTACAGACGCGCGATGCCGCGGCATACCTCCACCGTCGCGCGGGAAAGGTGTGGTATAAGTGCGATTTGCGGACGCAGTCGTTATTTCTGGTTTATTCTTGCTTGAATAAAACCGAGGAGGACGCGGGGGGCGCATGTCGAGTTTATTAACAACCGACACTCGCTCGGCGCTCGGTGAGGCACATCAAAAACAAGCGAGACTCGAGAGGTAGGTCATGGTCGTCAATGGCGAATCATTGAAAGTTTTCCTTTTACGCCTACCTGCCGTTTACATAGGCTGTTTTTTTATTTTTTATTTAATTCTCTTATTATTTTGGCGCGGTGCTCGGCCGGGGGGGGAAGATTGTGTAACTTTCTTCAATTGGCCAAAGTTGAGAGGTTGCGAAGATCTGCGAAGATCGAGCTCGATCGTGTGCGCCATTGCCCGATCGATCGGCGGCAAATAGGTCAAACTATTCAACTAGGCGAACAAATTGCAAATTGAAGGAAAAATTAAATGCTTTTTGTGAAAAGCGTTAACAGTTGCAAAATGTGGTTATTTTTGGACGAGGCATTTTTTTTTTTTGATAAGGTCTGTTTATGGTTGGGTTTATCGATCATGTGAAGGCCGTTGTGGATGATGATTATGCGGAGTGTGGAATTTGGGATTTAGGGTAATTAGATACAAAAAGTTGGTTTTGCAGTAATTTAAATATTTGTTCAAAATGTAGTTTAGAATAGAATTCTAAGCTTAAAACGTATGCACTAACCAATGTTTTGAAATTTGGAACTGTGTATAGTATATGATATGAAAATACCGAAAATACCTTCTCTTCTTGTAAGTACTAATTGGGTTCAATTTGTCTCTGATTTTCCAAATAGAAATTGGAACCAGTTTTGTTGAAATCAGTTTTTCTTCACTTTGGAATCATAATGGAAAGCTTACGTAAGTGATCACCACGGAATCAAAACTGTTTTAAAGCAAAATAGGGGCATTTTGGAGGGGTGACTTAAAATCTGATACATATTCTTTATCGAGTCCTATGTCCAATGAAAACCCACGATAGGGCTCAGCTTTAATTCAATTTAAAGATTTTGATTCAGGCAAAACACGTCACTATTCAGTAGGTATTATATAAATGATTTTGTAGAACCGTGCATCTCCGTATTACGAAAACCGACTACCGAGACAGTTGCATTAACCTAAATTAACCTCAGACCCCGATATACTTTTTTTATAAAAATTGAAATTGATTACAAAGTGTTTTCCACAATCTTCCATCTGAAAAGAACTGATTCTTTAATAACTGGAAAATCAATTCTTATCTATCTCGGTAGCTTTCTCGAACTCATTGCCGCTGATATAATAAATTGTACTTTCAAATATTATTATTTTTATATTAATTGATTATTTTTGTTTAGATAACCTAAAAAAAACCTCTGCTCAGACAAGACAACCTTCACGTAGATATTTTTCGATAGATAGTGCTCCCCTTAAAATGTAGTAGCTACTGATTATTATTTTTAAATTTCTAGCTGCGATGACACACTTCGCTAATGATTAGATATTCTTGAAAAACAAATGATCCAAAAAAATTGAATTTTTGTCTTCTCTTATACTTCCAATAAGTTCTGAATTTCCCATCAAAAACAGATAAATGGTGAAATCGCAAAAAAATTTCCATTCCTACTATATACAAGAAAAAAATATCTTACTTTCTGAGGTCCATAAATCCTTTCCAAATTCAGAATCAATCAGCCATTGAATAAACCCCAAATAGAAAAAGTGCCACCCCATCATTGGCCAAACAAATCGTTGAGGCCACAGATATTTTCCCATACGGTAGTGGCTATGAAAAAAAGGAATCATTTTCCCCTTCCAAACGAAAAGAATTCTATTGTGTCCATCAGAGCGGGATTAATATGCCTCACCTCATCCGTTAGCAACAGCACACAGCTTTTCTACTTTCCCTTTTCCCACTGTTATTGATTAACATGAATCAAGAGGTCGACTTCCTATATCACAGTCGAGTTAGCAACAGGAGAGATTTTACAAGGATCTGAACAGCTCCGAAAATTCTATTCCTGCGCCCAGCCAACTCCGCTATATCAAAGTCGGTGATGAGGATGATGATGATGGAAAACGGCTTCCTTCTAGCTGTGTACACCGACCAACGAGAGAATGGCGGCAGTGTGGGAGGGCCATTAATGCGCCTGCCAAAAACTCCAGAACCACCAGCAGAAGCAGCGTCTCATAGGAAAAGCGAAAACTTTCAATTTTACTCTCAGATGTAGGTACAGACATTTTTCAGGTATGTACCATCCATCCCCCAGCCTAATTCATTCTTTCGCCGCATAGAGGGCGCTATGTTACAAAACTTCCGTTAGGCTAAGCGGTAGGAGTACCGTTATATTGTTAGAGCGCAGCGTCGTATATACCTTAAGCACTGACATCTGTCGTGCGAATGGACCTTGGCGCCGAAAAACGGTGAAAATTGTCACCCACACCACATTCACAAAAAAAGAATCAGCTTTAGCGCGAGAAAGGTTCAGTCGCTTGCCGCCGGATAACCGGGTGCCAGAGGAAAAACGCCGGTAGCCTAGGTACATACACAACAAAAAATCACGTTAACTAGGTCATGTACTTTTTTGTATTTTGTTGTTGCGGCGTTCTGGTGGTTTTGTATCGGAAAGCCGCTTTTCCAACCGAGCACACAGATGCACAAATCCACGCACACAGGCGCACAAGAAGGGGTGGGGGAGGTAAGGCTGACAGGAGCCTACCCGGCCCGTTATTCGCCTACAATACGCGGCCTCTGGCTCATGTAGGCGCCCCCACATTTTCTGCATTTTCTAGCATTTCCGAGCTTTTGCCGCGAAATGAAAGTGTTAGTGAAAGTTACATCGATTTTTTCGAAGGCGAGTAGGCCTGACAACAGCCACCCGACTTTTGGTGCTCCTATAATAAATCGCTCCATCTTTAGACGCTCCCTCGCACTCTGGCTAACGTGAATTATTCAGGGCGATACTGGAGAAAGATTGCCCGAGAGCTTTGACGTCCGCGTGGACGGGAGGGACGGGGAGTGGGGGAAATATACCGGCACCGGCATTTGTACATGTCAGCTGATCCGGTGTCCTCAGGACAGGATTTGGGACAGGCCTGCCAACACGCATGCCTACCGATTTCCGGCACATTCGAGCCTTTAAAGGCGAAAAGAAAAAAAAGAAAATCCATTTCCTGGGTGAAATTATGTATCACCAAGGAGACTTCCCCTTTAAAGTTGTTCAATCCACACTCAGGTATTTGGTGGTGTGGCGGACGTGGTATTGATTAGCGCCTCAGAACGGGTCTTAGAACTTCGCTAATTAGCGCTACCTGATTCCCAGATTGTCGTGAATTACAAAGATGAAAGGCAATTCAAGGAGGCGCGTCGGCAAATTGTTCACGAAACGAATTCATCAAATTTTTCGGATGTAGAAAAAATAAAAAGCTTTTCTTTACAGGCGGTTTAGTTACCTCACATGCGGCTAACAGATGACGTAAGATCGCTTAATGAAAGTGAAAAGCCAGCCGTGGGTTCTTTCTTTTGTAATATTTCTTTTCGTTTCGTTTCTTTTTATCCAGTCTTACATTTCAGGAAGAAAAAGAATTTCGCTTTGAGGCAGGCACTTTAAGAAGTCGCACGTGGAAACATTGCAATTCGGATAAAAACATAAAATAAGTAGGCGCGCACGGGTATGAGGGGGATGGCATTTCGCCGGGTGGTTTCCGGTTTGATATTGTTTAAGTGGGGGGTGGATGGGAGTTATTGAGGTCCCGAAAGTAAGCTTATGGGAGGTGACTCAGATTCCAAACATGTGAAGAATTCCGATGAAGTTATTGAGGTTGTTCTGGAATTTTTGTAGGCACTTTCATGGGTTTTTTGGGTATCGATTGGAGATTGGGACATTTTTGTGATAAACTCAGCAAACTGTATTTGCAATATGTAAATTCTCTAAAAACGACTGTTGAATGTTGACGATAGATAGCGTCACTATATCTATCGCACACGTTTTCTTATAAGTCTAATAATTTCGTAAAATAACGAGTCTTACTTCTGGTTAGAAGATCGGACCAAGCATTAATATCACGAGTAAGACTAGTGATTTGCGTTTCTTATAGTCTCTAATAGAAAATATTCTGAGTGCATTCGCGATTTGCCGAATTGATTTGCACGAGAAAAAGTTTTCAAATTTTCTTCATTTAAGTATCTACCATTGGAGCTATAACAGCACATTTTATTATTACATAAAAAAACCTGAAAAATCCTACCGACCTCAGTCCTTTCTCAAGGTTATAAAGACAAATAACTTAAAAAGAAATACTTACGCAACGGAGTAATTATATTTTTAGTGGAAAAAAACAAAAATATCTCTAGCAATTTATCACCACTAAAATAAATCATATTATATCAACTTCCCTGAGAATTAGTCTCAAGTTTAAAGCATTAAAAAAAAATGCCAACACCCACCTAGTCAATTATTCAACACCCTACCTACCGGAAGTCGCCCAAAAAATAAAAAGCAAAAATGTCTGGCCCAATTAAAAAACCATCTTCAAAGCCACAAAAAACAAAACGGCTCTCCCTTATTACTCAATAATATCTCAAGCAAATGGCGAGTTGACGGAAAATTTTGCTAAAAACAAAATTTCATCACGACAGCATCAACAAGCGCACGTCTCACATTTTTGTTTTTTCTGATTAAAAATATCCCTCTGGTGGCCCTTTTGTGCTATTAGCGGCGCCATAAGGACCACCTTAACCTTACTTTTAGCAGCTCAAGTTCAGCTGAATATTTCATAAGGTGAGGTGAACATTTTTGTGAACGGTTGGCTGTCAGCTCTCTAGTGAAGAAATGGCGAAAAAATACCGAAAATAATTTTATAATTTGCACGTCCTGTCCTGTGTCTCCTCCTGAGACAGTCAGAAGTCTCAAAGTGACACACGACATTTGTCTTAACCGAAAAAAGTTTTCTTTGACGGCCTGTTTAGCCACTGGCCTTAAGCCCATCATTTTTGACGATGGGTCAAATATAATTTTTTTTGGTTTTTTTTTTTATTTTCTAAACAAAAAAATAAAAATAACAATTTTAATCATATTTATGTTATGGTTTAAAAGGTATGACAGACAATTCGGTGTAGGGTCGACCACTTATGTGCTAAATTGTGGAAGAGATTTCGTGTCGACCTTCTGCTGATCACAGGTTATTATCAGCTGCGTTCCATAAAATCTATAAATAACATCTAAGTCTGAAAATCGAAAATAAGCTCAACTATAAATAGAAGCAGCTCCGATGAAGTGTTTCTGGAGCTAGCAACTTCTAGCCTTCCTCGACAAGCAGGAAAAAAACTCTGAATCCGTTCAACGAGAGCAGCCTGGGAACCAACATTTCAAATTCCAGTCATTGAGTTTTGCATCCCATTAACCCATTTTTAAGGATTCCTCGAAGCTCTGACTCCAGCCTCCTGCATCAACCCCTCAATTAAGTGCTCAGATTCTCCTCGAATCGATCACCTATCAATGAAGGGGTGCACAACAGCGAGATATTTTTTTGCTGGGGCGACACAGAAAGAACCCCCGGGAAAACCCAAATCCGAGCGCTAATTGCCCCGCGGGGATGAGGTGCGCTCCTCCGTTCAATAAAATCAAAAGTCTCAGCTTCCAGCCCTGTCATTAGGAGGAAGAAAGTCACTGGCATCGTGACCTTCTTTTCGCGGGAATAGATGAAAAGGAAAAAAATATATAAAAAGGGAAAATATTACCAACAACGTTGAGGAAATGGACGAAATTTTTCGCTTCCTCAAATAACTCGAGTTAATCGCATGTATGCGCGTTGTAAATTAACAGAGAAACTCTTTTTCTTCAGTTGGGAAGGAGCGCCGGGGGCTGGAGGGCCGCCTTCCCGCGCACCCTGTAAACTAGGTCACCTGAGGGAAACACACTTCTTCTTCTTCTTATGCGGATGTTCTCTAGCGGGTAGTTGGTGGCCCCAGATCGGGGCCAGAGCAACATTGCCCTATTTTTCTTACTCTTTTTTAACGTTCTTTTTTCTATTTTACCCCCTCACGTTCTGTTCTAGTTGATTACGCCGCCGTTTAGAAAAGGTTCGCTGTGGGGGTAAACGTTATTCACCCAGCGAGGAACAGGAGTAAAGGGTTTAAGGAGGACGACGAGCGACAGTTTAAAGCTCTGCGACCCTTTAAAATTGCTGCCACTGCAATTGAATGGTTTTTGGGGTTTGACAACTCTTCTCATATGTAAAAGAATGACATTTATCGTGGTCGACCGAATTACAAGCAAGGATCGATGACACATAAAACATGCTTTTAACATCATAAATAATTTTAGTTAATTCTTATCAACTAAAAACTACGATTATACGGCATTTTTTGTTGCAACCTATATTTTTATTTATTGTTTTCAATTTTAAACCAATGATTTCATGTGCGTATTGAACCCGTAACCTCGGAACTGCATATTTACAGCCAAACCGCCAAGCCAACCATGCCACCCGAGGCCCCAACATAAACACCTTGAATAATGAATGCAAGAAGTTTGTCGTTATGGTTCATTGTTCAGAAAATTCAAATTTAGTGCGAATCAGATTTAAATGGTCTTAATATGTACCTCGAAACGTCTTAATTAGTCACCTGAGAAGAGAGGCTGATTAAAAAGGGTATACTTATTAAGAAATCGCAAAAAGTTTAGACGAATGGGGAAACGATTGTAACGTAAAGATTGTCAATACTTTAACCCGAAATTTAAGTATTATAACAAATCTAGAAGTGTTCAGGATTAATTCCATTTATGTCTAATTCTTGTCTCCTAATTTCCTTCCTTTTGAGAAAAATTTATGATCATATCAAATAATGTTTAATGATCATTAATGGATAATGAGGCTACAGATTTGTACGAAATATACATTAATTAGTTCAATATTTGTCATATCATACATTGGAAGGATGAAAGGTTCTTTTAAAACAAAAATTATTCCCTTCTTTTGAAGCTATTTTCATTTATTTCTGAGACCTCGAGAGATTGATATTAATTGAAAATTTGCAACGTTGAAAGTAGGTAAGTCAATTTTTCGCCAATATTTAACGTTGCAAAATTGAATATTCAATTATTTTTAAGAGTGTAGCATAAGTTTCTACGCAATTATAAATATAAATACATATTCCAAAATAGGTATGTCCAAATTATAAAAAATAGAAAAGAATTATAAATGTTTTAATCACAGAGCAATTCCATAGAAAAATAGACATTAAAGGTATGTTTTAATGAGTACAAAAATCATTATAAAAATTACAAGTTTCAAAGGCATATTAACGTTCAATTACCAACATGTCACCAATTTGCTCCATGCTATTGTTCTTTTGCGAAACACATTAATCATCTGTAATACGAAAACATTAACTGAACCCATTTTCGTATACTCTTTTACCGTATTCCATTGGAGTAAAAACAAAATACCATTTAAATTCAACAAATTTATAAGGAATTCTAATAAGCAAACATTGTAACAATCCCGTCTACTAAATAAATAAACAAGAATTATATTACAATAGTCAGCTGCATGATAAACAATGGTGCAAAATATGACGTAGAGATATTTAGGCATAGAGTTTGCATGCGCCAATTCACATGTGTTAACAGGTGGGCGGGCTCATCAAAGGAATTTGTTTTCGATTTTTTTATTATATCGACGACCGTCTAACATTACCGGCATCATCCCGGGCACGTGTGGCATATCATTTTTACTTTCCTGCAGGAAGGGAAATTATTGTCTATCGATTCGATAGATGGCGCTGGGTTTTTTTTAATACTCGTTTTGAACATAATTCATAAATAGATAAACACTTTTTTAAAGTCTTTTCGTTTGTGAACCCAATAATTTCTGAACGGCTTAACCAAGTAATTTTTCCCCAACTTTGTCAATAAACTGTTTCGAAATAATACATTTTTACATATTGTATTACAAAATTGAAACGATAATGTCTTTTGAGTTATGTAATTGCTTTTATTTCTTGGAGCCTCTTTTTTCGTTCCGTGTCGCACTCTGCTGAAATTTAATAGTTAGATATATACTTAGTAATAAAACTCATTTTGGAAGGGGTTGAAGCAAAATTGTTTTTTCAATCGATCATTTGGTGATATGGTGTCTGAATAAATAATATTATCGGAAAATATTTTAAAGCTATAGTTTTAGATTGTATTAAAAACAACGTACGAGCAAGTTTGGCGCTTGTTGTAATTACAGACGGGGATCCACAAGGTCACGTCGATTTATTTATTTTATTTAGTAAACAACAACAGTCCAGTCAGTATATGGAAATTTTATTCGATTTTTTGGTAGCCAGTCGTAAACTGTTTACTTATAGAATACCTACTTTTGATCACAATTATTCTCCTTACTTTCTATCGATGGTATATGTAAGTTAGAGTTAGTTTTTCAACTAACTTCGAATTTTTGTCATATATTTAAGAATGAAACAAACTCACAGTATCTCTTCATCAGGCTCTTCTTGTAGGCCCGTCCCTGTCCTTTATCTTCCCCGGGTCCTCCGGAGTCGTCGGAGTCAGTTCCGGAGTATGTCCTGCCCCGTCTCCTGCCAAGTGCTGTACTTAAAGATAGGTCCAGAGGTCTTTCGTCGTCGTCGTCGTCTTCGTTGCACAAGTTGCGGCCCCCGTCCTCGAACCTCCGCCCCTCGGAGTCGGAGTCGTCAGCGTAGTTCGAGTAGTGTCTCCTGTCGTCGCTGAACTCGTCGTCCTCGTCGCTGGCAGCAACACTCCTTCGCTGGCGCTGGAGCTCCGGGTCGCCTTTGAGCCCCATCACGTCCCTTTCGTCCTTGGGGTCACAGGGTGACTCTGACCCGGACAGCCTCTGGGGCGGCGATCTGCACTGCCTGAGGTGGTTGTACAAAACCAGGTGGCTGTGATGGTGGTGGTGTGGTGATGTTGCTTGCGGAGGACTAGCTGACGAGACGGAGCGCCGCCTTATGACAATCGGCCGCTGCTGCTGCTGTTGCTGGTGGTGCTCAATGTGATCGTTGCTGCGCTCGCCCTTGATGACCGTTGAAGCTGTGGGCGGTGGCGAGTCGGCCCCCTCGCCCATTGGAGGCGGTGGTGGCGGCGGCGGCGACTCCAAATTTGAAGAAGGTGATGACACTGGTGAGGTTGATGTTATCATTGCGGTAACAGGTGATGCGATCTTTTGCCCTGCGAAGTGAGACGCCGACATCTGCTGTAGCATAATCATCTTACGATCTGTAGATAGCAGGCGCTCCAGCATTCAGATGAAAACAAAAATAAAAAATAAAAAACGAACGAAACAAATTCACAGATCTAGTCCTAGTTTGCACTTTGAAAAATTGTTACTTTTATTAGAGTCATTTTTCGCTTATTCCCGAGATTCGTTTGAACTGTTCACAGATGGTCTCATAATCGGTCTCGGGGGGTAATGAGGTATTTTCACGTTTTTTCTTATTTTTTTCCTAACTATAATATTTTAATTTTTCGACTAAAACACTTACTAAAACCACTCTAATTTCAATCACAATCCTTGTACATTGCTTTCGTTTTGCAGAAATCTGTTTGTATTCACACCTCCACTGAGGGAAATTCCGTTTCCCTGTGTTTTGTCGGTTTAATTTTTTACGTTTATACAACTTTAAATATCGCGCACAAAATAACTGCAGAAAAATAAAACCTTCACTTTTGGCAGTTGAGAACATCCGTTTCAAAAAAGTAACTGTAACCACTGCATCCACTGAACTTTGTTAGGCTTTTTTCCCACTAAGAAAAATGTCGCTTTGTAAACTTGCACTTTTCTGCAGAACAACCGGAAACACTTTTCTTTCAGGTTTGCGCCGAAACACTTTTTATTATTTTAAGAAATGAAAATAAACGACTTAAATAAATACGTTACACCTTGTCTCCTCTGTTGGAGGCAAAAAACTAAAATAATCTTCATTGACTAAAAGTATTCACAGAAACAGATTTAGACGAGAAAACGAACGTTTTCTGGACTTCCGGCGCGGCTTTAATATGTGTCGAATGAGGTAGAATTGTTTTCACTTAATCTCTTCTTTGTCACTTTGTTTATAGTTTTTTCTGACTCATTATTATTATTAAAATTTTTTTTGCTTTAATCCATTGAGGGAACAAAATTTACTTGCTGATTTAGTGTCTAAAATTCTTCAGCTCAACTAGAAACCGGAGTGCGGACTGAAAATTCTTCGCGTGCTGACCCGTCCCGCTCTCGAGTCGGAATGACGAAACGTTCAAGAAATGACAGCACTTTGAGCCGCCCGATCTCCGAACAGATCAAAATGCAAAAGACGAAAAACCCAGCGAGGCGGCGGCAGAGACTCGAATACGGCGAGTTGCGACGCGGAGCCAGCCGGCCTCCTCTGTGTGCCGTCGTGACGCGACGCTGTACATAACGCGAGCCGGGAGAGGCTCACTCACGCACACACACACACACTGGCCGGTTCCCTAATTCTCGCCCGCCTGCCCCCGCCCCTAAAAACAAAACTAAACCGAGCGAACCAACAGCAAAGCCCGCCGGCACACACACACACGCACACTCTCTCACTCTCAGTTTCGCCAGTACTGCAGAAAAAATCCACTCATTCGGAGGAGTTATTTACTTGAGACTGAGCTGCCGGAGTGAGTGGTTTTCGCTTATGTACAGCGGCCGAGCGCTCGGCCACCTCCCGACCTTCCTCTACTTTTCCGTCGCACACAACCACCCGGCCACCAATACACTCGCACTCGCCTTATATACAGGAGAACTCTCATTTTCTGTGGAATGCGATGCCACTGCGATGCATTTTCCGAGATGAGTGATTTTGAAAAAAAAACTCACTCAAAAGTGAGTCGTCTCTCATCTCCTGCGGAATCGCACTCACCCACACACAAGAGTTTCTGCAGCCGCAATTTTCCGTAAAATGAGCATATATAAATAAGCTAAAGTAAACACGGTGCAGTGGTGTGCGTGCGCTGTGACAAGAGGAATTTTCCCTTTCATTCAAGGGAGAGTGATTCGCTTTCCATTTTGTTTCTTTTTCGACGTTTTCACGTTTTTTTTGGGTGTTCCGCTGCGGTGTGGTTCGCCGGCGGCCCGTCCGTCGTCGTCGCAGTGCTTGGAATTTCGGAGGGGGAGGGCGGAGGGCGGTGGAAGCAACTACCCCTTTCTCCGGGGGCGCGCTTATGTACAGACACATAAGCGAAGTGATCAGGAACTGTCTGCCGCGGATGCGATGCGGTGCGCCTCTAGGCCGGCTAAATAGGGAAATGAGGTGGCCGTGCGGCGCGCACTCCGCCGCGGCCGAGGGGTGGGAAAACTGCGAATTTATCGGCTGGCGGCCGGCGAGCATCGGGACAATGTTGCTGCAACACGGTGACGGTGTGGCGTGACATGTTGGGCGAACTTTTTTTTCGGGGTTGCGCCCCCACCGCTCTTCGGCCTAATTCTAACTGACTTGGGGCAGTTGGGGGCGGGTCGAATGGTCAGACAGGGTGGAAATTTGTTGGATTTTTGATGAAGGAAAAACGTTTTCTGAAGTTTTATAATTTGAACTAAGTGGAGGGGAGGAATTTACAGTTCGTCTCGCTGCCGAGGTCTATTCAAGACACTTACATTTGCCGCAGGTGAAAAATAGAATATTTATGAAACATTTTAAACACGAGCTACCGACAAAAAATCGACATGATTTAGTCATAAAAGATATTTTTGGGCATATCCCTTATTCTTTGGTCACATTTGAGGCATTATCTCGTATACCAAGAACCTTTTTCTTATTGAGAATTTTCAATGATTTTCAAATTTAATAAAGCTACTTTTTGCCATACGATCAACGGAACTCGAGGTACCTTAATACATATTTTTACGAAAAACTGATTATTTTAGACCTTTTATATCTTGTAAATGCAACCAAGACCTAAAATCGATAGTCTAGAATTTTAAAAAATCGCTTTTGTAACTATATCACATAAAACACTGGTCAACAAATTTTTTGTTTTTTCCTTGCTCTGATGGAAGCATAATAGGTGTTTTTGATAGGTCTTTTTTGGTAGATTTATGAATCCGAAAATAAAAGTTTTCCAGCACGTCAGGTTTTTGAGTAATAATAGTATGAAAAGTGAAAAAATCCTTATTTTGGCCATTTTTGAAAATTCATTAAAAAATAATGGAATGACGTAGAAGCTCGAAATATATCTCCAAAAACTTATAAAATACCAGATTATTTAAAGGTGTATCAAGATTTCTTCAGAAGATACATTTTTGCCTGGAAGTTCTCATCCATGTCCGTAAGTTCATTTATTCCATAGGACATAAGCGAAGGTTCATGAAAAACTCATTCTGTAAGCAAATTTTAAGAAAGTTTATAAATAATTGATTTTATATAGATAGTTAAGGATCTAATCTTTAATTAGAGGTATGTTTCTCAATCGATGCGATAACCTGTTATTTTTGAAGAAGTTTTCAAATATGCCTAATATATGGCTTTTTTTCACTTTTCAACCCCATATTTCTCGAAAACGTGACCTGTTGGAACATTTTCGTTCATGAATTCGCAATCTATGGGAAAAGTCTTATAGAAATTAGGTATATCATTTGTTCTGAGCAAAAGTTTTGTCCACCAGCGAAATTAATTTATAGGTACCTACATAACATATGTACTACCTACATAGACTAAACTTAGAGGTTGTAGATATTAAAACATGATTATCAGTCCCTTACTGCAATATAATGATAGCGTAATAATTAATTTTTAGATACTAATTAAGTTAAGTTTATTTAAACCCTATATTCAGAGCGTATAGCATACAACTGTCTTAGCTGTGTCAAAGATCCCAACATGCGTACCTTAAGGTTAGAAAATCGTAAAATGATTCACAATTTGTTAAATATGTAGTTTTGTATAATCATTAACTCTAATAGTTCTTATGAAACTTATTAAATATTATATTAAAGCTTTCATCAGACGACAAAGACTATTGCTAGATTACTAGATTTATGAATATCAAATCTATGGAATTCAAAAAAAAATTGAGAAACTAAAATCTGCTCAGTTATGGTTGATTAAATTTCTTTAATATACTCTTGTGCTTCTTAATAACAAAATGTTATTATGAATTTCATTTTCTGGAAATTTAAGAATATGTTATATACTGTAAAAGTAGTCTATTTGGCGTATAATAATTACTTTCGTTTCATCCGTTTTTTTTTATTTCTTTTATAAACAATTATTGTTATTTACGGAATTCTCGCTGTGGATGCAGCCTTGATATTTACGATACGTTTAGCCCCGCAAAACCTTCAGCTGGTAGGGTCAATGATGTAAACAAAATCGCTCGAAGCTATATGATGCTCCTTAGAAAGGTCTTAGCTTGCAATTTTTCGTATCGGCCTTTTTTTACATACAAATTACGATCTTAAAAGGAAAAAGTCTTTTTTAACTTTCTAATGTTTTTGGGATGATTTCCTAACAATTTGAGCAAGAAATGAAAAAATCGATTTTACATTGAGTTCCCTCCAAAAATGATATGATTAGTCCTACGAAATGATTTTATTTGGGCGGGATATACATATGTATAGTATGTGTGTTACGGAACGGTAACTCTGTGAGTCCTGCTCGTAGTTGAGCGGTTTTTATTGGGATTTGATTATTTTCTATTTTTTTCTTCATATTTTGTTTTGCTTTGTAAACTGTGAGTATTCGCTGCGTAAAATATTACGAAAAAAGTGAAATTTTTCACCTTAGCGCCCGCGAAATTGAACAGCCCCCCGGCGGGCAGCAGCCACTTGAATCAGGAAAAGAGCGCACGGTTACAAAATGTTTGCGCAGTTATTAACTGCACTCTTGGGGCTTTATCCCGATAAGGCGGCTGCTTGGCCTGCTTCCCTGGAGTCGCGCATAGTCGTGAGTGACCCCAATTGCGCGCGCCGCAAGGTGAAGGCGCGTTATCTTATCGGTCCTGCGCGGCTGTTTGCCTGAGTGGTGCCCTACAAAAGGTTTCAGAGATGTTTGCTCGGACCCATTGTCTCCGCGGCCGCAAGAACGACAAACACTGGCTGCGGATTGCCACATGCGCCCCGTGCCAGATACAAAGATGCAAGAGCGGCGCGAGGAAATAAATAAAACGCGAAAAGACGCTCAACAATTCAATAACTTCCGCTCGGGGACGTTTGTGGATTTTACAACCGGTTCCAAGTAGAACCAGCCTCACCTAACTAAGCGGCGGCAGGCGGCGGGCGGCGCTGCTGGGGCTGCGCAAGTTTTACAGCATAGGGGCCTCTATGGCGATCGCCGAGGATCGATCTACGCCCGGGGGTCGTTACTCAGCGGAGATGGACTGGCCCCAAGCCCCAAGTCCTTCAACCGCTCCGCAGCAGCGGCTTCTTGATCTTCTTCACCTTGGGCCCCGACCGCTGGACGCTTGGTCGCCATTGAATTTGCCATTGTTTTAAAGATCACCAGAAATGGTGGTGTTTTGTTTAAAACTTCTGCTTACTGCGCTTAATATTGTTTACGTCCGCCCAACCAGCGGACGATCTAGCAAATTGTAATGAACTTGGGGCCTGCCAGACCCCAAGCCGGGAAAAAAAGTTGGTTCTGAATGAATCTGAAAATGCTGCGGCTGCATTCGGTGGTCTTGAAAATAATTTACCTTTTCGTCTACGCCGAAGAAATAAAAGTGCAGCGCGCGACTTTAGTGCGCCGCAACACCGAAGGTGACTGCTTAAATGACCGTGGAACCTCACGTTTGGGTTTGTTACCAAATACCTAAAAAATTTTAGGTATACCATGAGAAAAAAGCGGTCAATCGCCGGAAAAAGCAGGTCTTGCAGTTAAGAAAATTCCCAAAAAACAATTCAGTATTAGTACAATATATAATTAGACTTCTGTTATTGATTAAGTAATTATAGATTAATCTATTGAGTTAAATGTCTAAACCGCGGCATTTAATATGGGAATTGAACAATCCAAAGCACTGAACGCGCCAATGAAAATAAGTTTCATGGCCTGAATACATTCTCAGTTTTTCTTTAGACATACTGAAAACTGCTCAACTATTAATACATATTATAAAATGAAATGGGATTTCTAAAACTCAATCTAAAAGTTCCCGAAATTTGCATGAAGTAGCATAAATATACATAGAACAGCATAGCTGGGTCAAACGCAAAAGTAAATGTTCGGGCAGTGTAATAGTATATTTCCCCACTAGTGAGGGAAATGTGCCACTAAAACGCACGCCTTTCCGGTTGGACAGTGGCTTATTATCCACTCGTGCTTTATACATATTGTGCAACAAGGGCGGTGCGTAGCCGATTGCGCACGCTAGCAGCAATAAACGCACGAGCGAAGCGCCACTTTACAACTTTTTGTATTTTCTGTGGAATATTTGATCTCTTCTGTGGTCAGATAAAATTCAAAATCTCCGTCTTTTCAGTCAATTTGGGTGAACTATTTTTCTAGTAACCAACACATCCATTTACAAATTAATAAGAAACATAAAAAAAATTGGTGCTGATTTAAACTTATTATATTTAGGTACATCGAATGTTTTGCGTTTGACCCAGCTACACCTTTTTGTTTAATATTTAATGTCTCTGCTATTTGTGAAAATTGGAAAATCGTTTTTCAACTTTCGTCTAAAGAAATTTTCGAAAAACATTTAATGAATTTTTTAAGGAGTATGTTTATTAGATATTTTTTTTTCTTTTTTTTTCGCTTCTATTGCTAATGATACAAGCCCTAGATTTAACATCAATCCACCTGAAATTTCAGATTAACATAACAGCATAATTCTTTTACATGAAGGTAAATAACTTTCTCGTGGTAGCATTTTGAGAATTTAATTTCCTTCAATAAAGGTCTCTAGTACTAAATTCGTAAATAAAGCAGTTTCAAGGATATGTTCGTTTAAATATTATCATAAAAATGTATACTGTTATAGATTTCCTTAAAGCTACAGGGTTTACTGAAGAATTTAGTCCGAAAGATCTGTCTGGTATGGTAGGAGATTTAATTCTAAACAAAGGAAATTTCAAGAAATCAGTAACAAAAATCGGTTTCTAAATTATAAAAAAATAGCTTCTTAAGTGATAGTGGTCAAAAGTTTATGACTATATGTGTAGAGAATGCATGAATAAAATTATTTATGGTTAGTTCACAGATCCCTAAGGGAACTTTGAAAATCTTCAAGTAATCGAGCTTGAGTTATTTTCTAAAAGTATCCTATTTCAAAACTATTCTGAGAAAATATGATAAAGATCTAAGCATTATTTATGGAGGCATACGATTTTAAGTAAAGCCGCCTTGAGCTCCTACAACCTATACTTAAAACTTTAAACGTGTTTTTCATCGTATCTCTATAGAACGGTGTTCGATTAGGTACCTTCAAATTTATTTAAAACATGAAATTGTTTGGTACTGAATTAAAGCATATTTAATTTTTAAGCTTATTTTTGTTAAATAGCCCAAAAGTAAACTTTTTTTTAGGTTATGATGTGACTACCGTAAAAAATTATTGAAATCATAAAATATGTCCTTATTTTAATTCCAGAATACGTTTTTTTACCCTAATTTTGGACATTCCGCGCAGCAACGTTTCTGAATTGGTCGACAGACCGCGATAGACCTTCCGCCCAATTTTATGACCTTACGCTACAATTAAGAAAACCTCGAGATGAGTCACCCAAAGCAAGCAGACTTAAGAAATTCTCCCCAAGAAGTGGCCTTGTTTCGCTATTGCGGAAATCTGAATTCTTCCTGGCCTCTTCGCTTCTTGGCGGTGCAGTTTTTTTGCATTCTTTTATTTTCCGTGAGGCTTCTTGCTTCGCCGCGCCACCGAAGATCGTGCGACGCACACAGCTGCGCGACGACGACCGTTGGCGGGTTCACGACTGCAGGAAATACGCTCGACGTTGCATCTCCGTTTGGGATGCTGCTCCAGATTTTTGGGCCGAAATGGATGTTGCACGATTTCCAGAGGAAACTGGTGCAATGGGGATTTCATTTCCGACACCGCGCTGTGGGGCGAGCAAATTTCAAGGATTTTGGGTGTTGCGTTAAAGTCGGGCTTCGAGGAGAATTAAATCTTGGTAATTGGGTCAAACTGCTCCTCAAAACAGTTTTTCACTTATTGCTTAAGAAGTCATAAAACCATCAGAAATTACTCCTGGCTTTGGGTGTCTCTCCTCAAATTGGTACTTGCTGGAACAAAGCCATTTGTTCGAATTGCTCGCCAGTAAACGAGGTTTTCGGATTGAATCGTAGCCGAAAGCCTCCGGAATCTCTGCGCGGGCCAGCCTACAAGTTGTTCTAATTATGTCAACCGAAATCAGTCTGCGGGCGGGTTTCTTATTCCCCCAGCTCTGTCTAGCAAATCCTGCACTGCGACACGACGGCTCCATAGGCCGTTACTAATTTGAAATTTATGTTCCCGCGAGAAACCTGCGCCAAATCCATTCTAGAACAGGGAATGGCTTTAGAACGTTTTGCTTCGAGTTCTTGATTCACTTTTCCCAAATGGATAGAAAAAAATCTAGAATTTAAACTACAATTCATTTCTTTATTACTAACTCTTCGTTACTCTGATTTTCATATGTTTTATAAAATTTAAGGAACAACTTTCAAACATTGTTTTTTTTTTCATTTTTGTTAGCAATTTGCGATGCATTGAAAGGCTCTAACAAAAATTAATTTAGATGATAACGAGCTCCAGAACATGTAGAAATTACATGCAAAATTTGAATTTTATTGGTCGAGTGAAAGTATCATGGAAATCAGATATAATTTAATTGAACGCACTGCACTGTCTGCAATCCATTTTAAAACTTAATAGTTTTGTTGAATTAGCAAATATTTACTACAGTAATGTGTAAAAAACTTTGATCTGTAATAAGTTCTATTTAAAATAACATGGAATTCATTAACATACACTCTTTTAATGCTCAATTTTGTGCCATTTCGAATGAGTGACGTATTACATGATAGATATGTTTAATATTTTGTAAAATACTTTTCATTAATACAACTATGTATTTATTGGTTAAAAACATGAAATACCTCTAACTGAAAATGTGAAGTAACTTCATAATTATAAGGAAACTTTGAAGAACTTTTGGAAATTTGTTTTTCGCAAAAAATAAGAAAGTATATGTATGTTAATTTATAAATGGGTCCTAACAATTTGGTAAAATTTTTTGTCTGCTGCAAACCAATGATAGTGAATGACGAATATGATAGGTTATGTTTTGCATTTCAGTGATAAAGTAAAGTAACAAGAAAGATTTGTCTAATTTCTATTTAAAGGCAAAGTAGTATAATAAAAATATACTTTTGCACTTATTTTTTCCTTCGCTAATTTTTAAAAGAAGTAATAACATTTTTTCGGTGTTCTATACTTGGTATTTGAAATAAATGAAAATTTGAAGCTTAAGCTATTTAATCTTGAGAAATTCTATAAAACATTCAACGAAAATGATTTTTTCTTATCGTGTTAACTCAAATAAATTTGGAATTAACTATAGATTATAGTTGTGATGAGACATTTTTCATTTTCACATTTTGCAAGCATTTGCGGCATTTGTGATAACTAGAGCAATATGTACAATTAATATCTTAAATATGGTTTGGGCAGGATCCAATCATACTCTGTTATTAAATAGACGTTTAGAACAGTAGGTACCTACATATGCCTATCTTAGGTTTTTACTCGAATGAATTTAAAATCCTTAAGATTTCACGAGTTGACATTGATCTAATTTTGACTTTCCGACTGCGATCGTTCCCATGTGATCACAAGCAAACTTTAGCCTCTACAGGTTTAGTTGATGGAAACCTGCCGCTCAAGGCGAATGCGTTAAGAAAAAAAATTAAAACAGACAGTAGTCGCCCGCAAATAGAACTTAAAACGCACGCAGCTATTCGGCGCAGAGGTAATCTTTTCGCTTTCCATTTTGAATAGAGTTCAAGGGAGTTTTCTTATGATTTTTCCTAATGCAGTCGAATTAATTAGCGCTCAGCGACGGTTTCAAGTATAACTGCATTTTTATCACACGATGCAGCAGCGATACGAGAACGATAGTCACCTTAGAGTGTGTTTTTAACGAAACGAGTCAATTTTCTCGTGCTAACTCCCAATAAAGATCATCCATTCAGTCACGACGCTCTGGGTTAATCCGAATACAAAAGAGGCGCATCATCGAAGACAATAGTCTCGATTGGTGTTCTCAGCATTCACGGATCATATAGCACCCTTCTTCCTTGCGACTGCACCACCAAGCGCCATATCCACTTAGCGTGTAGTGGTGCCATCTATCGGTCGAGACGGAGCGAAACTCGTCGCCGTCAAGATTTGAAGCCAGCCAACGGAGCAGCGGCCGCCGCCGCCGCAGCCAACAGGTGGTGAAACAAAAGAAAACTGCAATTTCCCAGATATCTTCATGCGCTCGGCTGACCCAGATTTTCACGGTAAATGGCAATCACCGGCGAATAAAAGGAAATTTTGAATTTTTCCACCGCTCGGCACCGTGTACCTGAACGGGCTCTGGCTCTGCGTGTTTTGTTTGTGCAAATCGGTGCAGCGTATCTGGTGAATTTTTTTCTTTTTCCAACAAGGAGGTGGTCGCGGTCAGGGCGCACCACACCGCTGCTGCTGGAAAACGAAAATGAAAATTGTGGCACAGCACGAAAAGAAGTTGTTTCACGTGCACCGTCACACCTTTGAGGCGGGTAGTGCGGCACGGTGGAAAGATAGATGGCCGTTACAACTCTTTTTCCAGCGGTTTTTCAGTGCTACAATTTGACGAATGTGGTTAAACTCTGGGAAAAGACCGTTCTTTATCCCCTCTCCACCCAGCTTAGCCTCTACGCCGGCCATTTTCCATTTTCATTCTCTGTAGCATTCACGCGGGCAGGTGGAAAACCACTTTTCCCCGCATGCATCAAATTAAGGTTATGAAAAGCGAGATAAGAAAAAGGTAAATGCCGCCAATTGCATACTTTCTTCTTTTCTCGGGTGATGTCGGGGGCCGATGGCGTGCGTGGCCGTCTCGATCCAGAATGCAAATTTGCGCCGCCAGGGGAGAGTCCAGATGGCAGCACTAGTTTATGAAAAACGAAAGCGCATCATTCCGCGCCTATGCATCACACGAAATCGCGTGCACCGACAATTTTTCGCTTCCACTTTTCCTTGTAACCCGTTTTTCCACATTTGGGTGGCGGCGCGGTATGTCGCTGCAGCGCTGCAAACTCGCGGTGGATGGCGGCGCGCTGACGTCGTGTCGACCAACGATGATGATGCTGCTGCTACCACCGGCGATGATGAGACCGATCTCGATTTTCATTTTTTTTTCGCAATTATGGCGAGCAGACCTAATAAGCATTTTCCCTCCCCTCCCTTCTCTCATATTTTTAATTAATTCGCTTTCCCAGGGAAAATTATTTGAAAGTGACGGTGATGTCACCTGCGCCAGCAACTTCCACTTTTCATTCAGACTGAATAGACGGATGGATGGATGCACGGCGGCCTGCGTGACTCCCGCGGATTTCAGACAAAAAATGTGAAAATCGCCTTAATCGACGATTCTGGTGGAAAACAAAAAGAAAATCGAACGAGTTTCGATTTTCTACTTTTTTTCACAGAGTTTTTCAGCTCTACAGGTGCGAGACTTACCTGAACGTGATTGGTGGTCTTTGCAGCGAAATTGCTGGTACATACCTGCAAGGAAAGATAAATTATTTAGAAATTAATACGTCAAAGGCGTTCAGACTTTATAATAATAATTAAAAGTATTTTTACATTTCTTATTTTCATATTCAATTAGATATCTCAATCTAGCCGAGAAAAAGAAAGTTACAAAGATGGTTTCTGATTATAATTCGCACGAAAAGTCATATTTCGGATTTCGATATAAAAAAGAGTTTACAAATTCTAAGCTTTGGTTTTACTTTATACTTACTCAACTCCTCTAAGTTTTTTTTTCAATTGCTTAAAATTTATTTAAAGTTGAATTTTTATAAGATAGAAAAATAAATATGACCGAGTTTTCCCTAAAATTATAATAGCTTAGAATGTTTTTGAGTCTACTAATAAAATTTTGAAATTAACTTTTTATCCAGAATTTTATTCAAAATATAACTTTTGAGACTAACTTTCATAGTAAGAAATTAATCGTCTTCATGTTAGTCGTAAAGTAAGTAATAATTTTTAAATATTATTTTTATAAAGTCCTAATAATAATTCATTCAAGTGTGCAATAACTACCGAAAGATTTTATAAGTTAGTATATGTTAAATATCTGCATATTAAAAATGTTTAAAGGTTAAGTTTTCAATTCTAAATTCCCACAACTTTGCTTAATTGTCCGTTGGATTCACAAATTACATATAATAAAATTATTTTAAGTTTAATAATTTCAGCAAAAAGATTATTTAAATAACCGTCATTAATTTGCAAAATGCAGAATAATGCATTTACTGTTCAAAATAAGAAATTTTGAAAATTTGTCCTTATGAAACAACTAAACAATATTTTAGCAAGCTCCTCAAAATTCGAAACTTTTTCATTTATTGACTTAATATAGTCGTGCTATTTTCAAAATACATCAGTATATTACAATGGAAATAAAATAAAATTATCATAGAAGATAATTTTTATAGCAAATTGTTTCCGTTCTAATTTCCGTTCTAAATGTTTATTATATTCGCAAGTTTTGTCTCCAAAGCGGAGAATTTATGGGCTAAGACAATTTTTTTTTAAAGAAATAATCAGATATCGACTTAAGCAGCTTGCTTGAATTAATGATTCGTTTTGTTTCCAGCGAAAAGATTACATTTTCAAGTTGTTACTTTCTATCCATTTTTGTTTATCTTAAATAAAAGAATATAATATTTAAAAAATGACGTTATAAAAAATCGTAGCTTACATATCGATTGAAGTAATTATGGTTAAATGGTTCATTAAGATCGAATAATAAATAGTTTGTGAGGTTTACTTATTTTTTGTCTAAAAGTTCATTATTTCTTATTTCGCAAAACAAATCGGCTTTTTCAGTCAATATAAACAGTGGTTGCTCATCAACTTTAGAAAAGCAAGTCTTATTTTTAAATCCAACGGAATTTAAATTTGAAAGCTGACTGGAAAGGTTAGAACGCAAATGTTCTCTAATAATTTCAGATTTTTTTATAAATGTATGGTAATATATCCCGAAAAATCATGAATCATTTAGGAAACAGGGTTTTCGGGTAAATTAATTTTAGAAACACTAATTGAATTCGTTTACAAAACCAATATATGAAATTTTACAAATTCGTGCCTCACAACATTTTTTCAATGGTTATTTTGTTGCCTACTTTTAAAGTAGGTATAGTATGTAAGAATTGTTTACTGTGTATCTACCTACTTTAATCGGTATTTGGGCTCATCAAGAGTGTAATCAATGGGAATATTTTGAAGATTCATTTGACTATTTTATCCATGCCCGATTATTCTGTGCGCAAATTTATTGTCATTGCGATTTCAATTGTTTTTCTATCCAACTACTATTATTTGCCAAGTGCATATTCCATAAAGAAAGAAATTCATTTGAAATAGTTGTGTTATATCCAATTGTATTGAACTGAAGAAAAAAGTTGCCTCACATCATCTCACCACATACTTTTCGAAAAATACTTTCCATTTTCCAATTTTCCGCACTTCGATTTCTAATCGAGCGCAGGGTGGCGAGTGCATGTCCAAGATGATTTCGTCCGTCTCCCCCAGACAATGCCAAGCAAAATTAATTTCTTCACCTAAATTTTCACTTTCAGCAGAGAAATGATGTTTTTCCTCGACAAAGGCGGGAAAAAAAATGTGCTTCGATCGCCATAATTTCACATTTTTTTCAAATTTCGTGGAAAATATGCCTTGCACGAATTCACTTTTCTTATAAAAGAGACGGAGGAGGAGGAGACGAATGTCGTCAATCTGCAGGAGGACGGGTGTGCACCACTTTCATTGATTTTTAGAGAAATCTGCTCGGGTGCTGCTGTAGCTGCTGCTGGAAGCCCCTGGGGCGGAGGAGCAAGAAGCGCGCTGAAGCACCAGCAACTGCAGCGGCGCGGCGGCGGCGTCGGTCGCCAGAGGGCCCCCGGTGCCCCAGGAGCCACGATGAGGTGGCACCGACGGAGCCCGAGCATAGGTAATTAATGAAAATGAAGGAAAATTAATGGTTGGAAGTGCACCCGCAAGAAAATTGAGTGAAAACCAATTAAGCCGGGCCCGCTTCCCCCGCCAATTTGTTTACATTGTTCGATCCGGCGATTTACCTTGCGCACGCAATTTCTTAGCACGTCTCGCGGCTCGGCTAATTCAGCACGGCCGGATCTAATTCTGCGGATTTTTATTTTTATCAAAATTCATTTTATTTCTCTTGTCGCTGAATGCAGTCGGCTAAGAGCCCCAAAGCCGGCCCCGTCGCGGCCCCACCAGCTTCAATCGATGTGCGATTTTAACGTGCACATTCTAAGGCCCGAGCGGCTGTTGCTGCTGCGGCTGTGGCCTCCGGCGGGCTTCGTTCTGAGTGCCCCGGCTCGGAGCAGCCTTCTTGCAGCTTTTCTGTGCCAATAATCTCAGAACATGTTGAGGCAGCCGCTTAAGGTAAATATGTCAGAGATTTGCATATAAGTGAAGGTGGCAATTGAGCGGAGTGACTGGATGGCGCGCGATGGCGAAAAAGAGGAAATTCATAAAAATGAAAATGGTTACATTGCCGTCTGGCAGTCTGGCTCTGGTGGGTACGGGCGAGATAAAATTACTGTTTAGTTCCACTTCATTAGAGAGATTCATTATGGTAATAAGCAGGGCGTCTACCGCAGGCGGCCACAATTGGCATGACCTGGTGGCTGCCCGCGCGCCAAAGACGTCGACATCGGACGCGTCGTCGTTGTCGATGTCGACAAAGACGTCGGACGGCCGCCGTGCTACCGGGATTGCAAATTCTCGAGTGCAACGAATCGAGGACGTGCAGTGATTCACTGCGTTTTCCATCTTCATGACCACCCTGTGGTAATTATTCGCGAAATTGCTCGCTTGTGCTGCGCTGCCCTTCCCCTCTGCAGCTGCACATTTTATTCGTGCAGATCCCCACGATCTTTCGACGTTAGATCGCCTTAATAATAATTTTCCCTAGTGATCCGTCGGGGAGCATTTTCCCGCCAAAATGGCGCGTTTAATGCGTTAGCTCGCAAACTGCAGCGGTGCAACTAAACCAGCGATTAAAAGCTGTTTGTGCGCTTCTAGATCTTACGCTGCTCCTCCCGTCCCGTCGTTGTCGTCGCCGTCGTCGTAGTCGTCGTCTTGTTGAAAAAGAGTTTTCACTTTCTAGGTCTAGGCCAAGCGTCACTCGACTTTATTTCTCGCATTTATTAATAAAAAGACGACCAAGGGGGGTTGGGACGGGCAGTGTTACAGCGGCCAACACATCGGCTTATCTCGCTTCCTCTGGACGCCCGTTCTAATGGCTCTGATTAGGCGAATTCGCCTTTTATGAGCTTTTTTGCTTTTTCAACTTCATTTTCAGCCCCGACCAGCTACTTGTTTTGCCTCCTGGATTTGTTTTTTTATTATATTTCGTATTTTGTCGCGGATTTCTATTGCAAGCCCGCAAGGAAAATTGTGCGTTGACTGAACTTTTTAAGGTGACTGACTACTGCTCAAGGAAAATCGCTTGTTCAATGCGACACTCGCGTATTTGTCATCTCGTTAAGTCTCTTACGATGCAAGTTGCACTATAAATAAGTCGCGATTTGTGTTAGATGGCTTCTATGCGGGGAAATCTTGACGAGTTGTTTTTTATCAGTTGTTTTTACAGGCAATTTTCGCTTTGGATTAGGCTTACGGGGGATTTTCCTAATAGCCGAATTGAGCTTGCGTGGTTCTAGTTTTCTTTAGAATTATGCTAAATGGCATTAATTGAGGCCACTTTATAAAAACCACCAATAGAATTATGAAATGAAAAATTGATATGCGTCATTTATGGTTATGCATACATTCGTTATGTTGTCTCATGGTTGAACAGATCACATACAAAAGAGGGGATTGGAGCTTAAAAAAGGAATTCTTTCAAATTGGTTTAGACATGGTTGACATATTTGTCAAACATATAATACAAAATAAACTGACAAGCGCGCACAAATCTAAACCACAAATTGATGCTTGTCTGCGAATTATGGCATAAAATTGATAGGCAAACATAAATATAATATATCTATGTATAATGCGAAAATGCCTTCTTACCAGTAATTTCTAAATTCTCCATTTTGTAAATGAAAATACATATAAAAATTGTTCAATTCATAAATTCATAAACTTCGTTACATATCGAAAATATAGTTGCAAAAAGTTTTAAAGTAATTGGTTTAAAGAAATACATTTGATTTTTATGACCCTTCTTAATTTAAAAGTCCGTAATATGTTTTTAGTGTAATCTATTTTCGAGTATGATATACTTAGTTGTATGGTTCTTAACTGTAACTCTCCTGTCAGAAGGGTAGAATCTGTCTAAAAGTCGTCTATGCCATGGAAACTTAGCCTTGTTTGTGTTTAGTAATTTTTAGTAATGTTACATGCGCTTCTTCGACATTTCAATTACTGCTAAATTAAATGAATGTATATTTATACTCCTAGTCATCAAATACGTTCAAGGAATTTGTTAGGGTTCTAAATAAAAGTATCATATCAAATCAAAAATTATGATCTGAATGAGCCTGTTTGAAAGATATTAACTTCTTTTATTAAATATAATAATCTTATAGATTCCAATATTGATCGCTTAGGATTAAAGCAGATTTTATATTTTTAATCAAAGCTGTCTCTCACCTGGTCTATAAGATTTATGTGATACGTAGACTGAAATGAATAAATCAATTTGTATATGACTTAAAAACAAAATTGGGGAGGGGTAGACTTAATCTTTGAACAATGCAATTATAGTAATAATTCAAATCTGCTTCTACCTGTAGAAGTGGTCTACTCAACTTGTACAGGAAATTCTTTAATACTTAAGTAGGGTGCAGACAAGTATAGAAACGTAATTAGTAATCAATATTCATTTAATTTAATAATTTTAAATTAAAAATTGTATGTAAATTTTATCGACTATGGAAATCGTATCTGTATTTATTATTTACTATTTCTTGCTGATGAAATAATAACTGAAAACTAAAGATAGTCAGAAGTCATATCAGGTAAATCCAGGAAATGATTGTTGAAACTGATGAATGAATAATTTTACTTTTGTAATTGAATTAACAAAACTACTTTTTCATTATATTTGTATATTTTATAGTTAGTATATAGTGTAAAAAAAGTCATTAGTGAGAAATAAATTATAAAGCAAATTACCATCCATTACAAGGCGAAAAATCGTGAAAAGCAACTTTCCTTATTAAGACATTTTTTCTGATTAACTTATTTGGATGGATAACTTCATTTCTCACTAACACATATAAGTTACCCTCGTAAAGACTGAATCGAATAAAACAGAATGGCGTGACTCGTAGTAATACTAGATTATCAAAATTAGGTTAAAATCTCAAGAATTAGGAAATGACGAATTCCTCCATTGCACAAGGCCGAATCGCCTCAAAATCAACGTAATCGAAAGGTATTTTTCCGACGATAGGAAACCTGTCGCAGAGCACCAGCAATATCGATCGACTCGTTATCGATAAACACCAGTGGCACGAAACTGATTACTTGATTAGTAAAAAATTACAACATCGCTCTGCAGATTTAAAAAAAAAGCCTCGTTAGCTCGGAAAGATCGATGTACTGGAGCTATCTTTCTGCCAGTGCACCAGAATCTGTAAAAAAAGGGTTTGCCGATCGAGTGGCTGTCTTATGCGCAGCCGCAGAATGTTTACAACTGGAGTAAACAAATCAAAGTCGCAGCGATTGCGCCAGTCGCTGTTTTTGGTTTCCTCCATTTGTTTAATCGCCGTTATCTCGCGATATTGACATTGTTTTGGTGCAGTTGAGACTCAATTGAGCAGAATCGATAGGGGCTGCGGCTGTAAGCAGTGGCTCTCATTTCCCTCAAACTGGGTCAGAGTGACACTCAAAACTTTCCTCGATATTACCCATTTTTTCGCTTTCCGCCGATTTCGCTCGATCGCGGATTGGATTCGTTGGGATTTTCTGAATGAGCGCGCACAGATTGCATTTATCCATTTATCTAAGGCCGTCGCGTCTAATGAGCTCCGAGTGCTGCAAAACAATGCAAGAAAGCCAGTCATAAAGATGACGATGGCGGATAGGAGAAAGGAAGCTGCTGGTGGTAAAAAGTAAAAAAAAAAATTCCTACAGATCGTCGATCGTAGAAGAAAAAAGGGAAACAGAAGCGCTTTCGATCGCTAGTCCCAATGCTCGATATCTCTGCAATTTGCGGCGTGTCGGGACGGATTCGCGGATCGAAAACGCCAAGCAAAGCAACCACCCAGCGACAGAAATAGCCCTCCATGTCCAAATTGATCGCACGTCAGACGCGACCGCTGCGCTGCGCACCGCGATAGATGCATAGGCGCGCGGCGCGAATCTGTGCGAAAACCGAAAGTGAAACAGGACGGCAGAACCTTGACTCTGATCTAAATTTAACGCTGGCCAGCGTTCGTGGCGCGCATATTTGCACTTGTTGTGCACACTCGCGGTGTCACTGCATTCCAAGCGACGACGCTGGGACGCTCGTCAGGGAACCCGCCTGGACGCCCCGCCATCTGGCGGCATAATCGGTGGTGGGTTTTCTAACGGTGATGACGGGCTATCGGTGCCCTGATTTGTTGAAGGTTGGCTCGGTTTATTTTTACTAAAGATAATTATCCGAAGTTTTCCTAAAACAACATTACCACTTATCAAAAATGTACTCGGATCTTGGGAATTTGCCATTTTGCCATAATACATTTATTTGCAACTATTCAAATTATATGTGAAAACATCGACAAACGTTTTAATAACTTATTGATAGCTTTTTACGTGTGAACGAAGTGGGCCTAAAATCCGTCATACTTTCGATTATTATTACAAATACCTACTAAAAATGTTATTCTACCATCCAAATAATATCGTCATAGTTTAAAATTGTAAGCGAATTCCGAAGACGTAGCAGCTTATTTTAATGTAACAGTTTTAAACAGAATCCGCTTTTATGATAATTTCAATTTAAGTTACTTGTTTTCGGGAAGAATTTTGGTTTTTTTAAATGGCTCTATATGTGGTACATAACAGCATATTCTGAAGCTTTTAAAAAGAGAATCGTAAAAAATGTTGAAACTTTTTGAGTATTCATGTCAACAGCAATCGAAGAAGTAGTATTTAAATATTTATTTTATTATAAATTTTTGTTTTAATTGTTATTTTAAACATCAGTGATCAAAAAATAAAAAACTACCTATATTTAAGTTGAGATGAACTCAAAACATTTTCAAACTATTAAACTCTATTTCAAAAGCTACAGAGACGCACGCACGAATTAATCTTTTCTTCCTATCATAGGAATAGCTTCCTGATAATCGAACTTCTAACACAAAAATATTTTAGATTTTCAACAAGACAATGCCACGGTTAATGTCTTTCGAGACACATAAACATTTAAAACCAATAAGTGGGTGGTTATGCTGATTTAAATTCTATTCAAAACATTTGTGGATGCCTGATTCGAACAATTAATAAAGATACCAAATATAGATTAAATACCATCAACGAGCCATTGAAGCGGCTTATATAATCCTGAGCCCCAAAATGTTGAAACTACTTGGGATCTATGCCAAAGAGGTATATAGTTATTGTGGTGAACAACGTTGGAGGTGTAGATTTATTTTTTATTTCTATATACATTTTCTTTAAAATTATGTCAAGAAAATTAATTTTCAGACTATTGCCCTATTATACATATATCACATATGGATGCGTATAGCACATACCTACATACATGTAGCTTCGAAATAGAGTTTTAGGTATGTATCTCACGAACTGCACTTTGATTTAGAATTAGTGTTATAAGGTTTTTTTTAGCTAAGAGAATGTATTTTTTCAGGGGAATAGTAGTTAGTTCGAAAACATTAATTTTTAACGACACAACGGGTGTCTCGAATATTCCTATACTCATTTTGAGATATTTCAATTCAAAGGTCCTGTTTCCAAATAGAGGAACTGTTTCTTTTTTTGAAAGATTGTTAAGTTACGTGTAGTGTTGGATAAATCAATAGTTCAAGAATTTCATAGGAGGAATGTGATGTCTAATCTAAAACTATGCCTTAATGACGAAACCCTTCGGTAAACCGACTCATCTAAAGATTGAAAACCTAGAAAGAATGAAAATGTGGTCTCTGCAACTCCGTCGCTCGGTAAGTTATTTCCAATCGTGTCTATTCCAAAACGAGTCTATTTTAATCGGCAGAATTAGCCTTCAGACTATTTCGATGCGTTGCTAAAACAGGAACTTGGTAATTATTGCACAATTACTACCAGCACTTGCTGCGCCGCGGTGCATGGCTATCTGCGCAGAGCGGCCGGCCTAAGGAAATTCCGAACATTCAGGCGGTTCGTCATGCCCAAGCCGCTGCCGCAGGCGCGCTGGCGAGTGCACTAAAACTAAAACCGAATCCAAACAGCCTGAATCTGAATCCAACCTCCGCGTCTGCCCAGAGGTACCATTTTTGCAGCGGCGGAGGAAATAGCGCTCCGGTGCAACTGGGGCTGAAACAGCATCAGGAAAGTGAGCTGCAAAAAATCCAAAGAAGAAGAAGAAGAACGAGAAGGAAAAAAAATATATCGAAAAATCCAAAACGCGAAAAGACACAAAAAACGAAAAATAAATAAAATAGCAACTTCTTCCTCTTATTCTTGACGAGTTGAGCTCGGTTGTGATTTCCTCCGCGTGTGCATTTTCGTCCGCGGCCGCGTTCCCGCCAACCGTCCGTTCGGTTTTCTTTATTCTTGTTGCCCACGGCCCTCCTGCGGATTTTTTCGCTCTTCCTTCTGGCAACGAAAAATTAGAAGAAATCAACAGCAGGAGCTCTGCAGAGGCCGAGATAATTACACAATGCAAAAAGACGTCCGCAAGAACGAATTCTGCTGGCTAAGACGTCATAAATTTTAAGCTAAAATGGGTGAAGTCGTTGGGAAAACGTTGGAGCCCGTCTCGGAGGGCAGTAAAACGCAAAAGCGGACGGCACGAAGGTGAAACGAGTTGAACTGGAACTACTGGAACAGAATTTTATTAGCGCGCTCGGCGGCGGCTAGCCAACAGCGGCTAAGTGAATCCGGCGGAGATTGCGCAGATACGGCCGGGTGTAAGCCGCCGCCGCCGGAGGAGCCGCATTCTGCCGCAAATCGAGAGACTCTTCTCCGGTTTTTCAACAAAAGATGGGCACACAACAGCGAAAGACGGCTAAAATCTTGGAAGATCTTACGGACCATCGCCGATGAGGAAATTGTAAATGTTGCAAAATTGGGGACCCCAGCTGCAGCAGCAGCAGCGCTCTGAAGCCGCTGCGCAGTGCGCAGACAGACATTCCGTGGTGTGCGGATGCAGCGGTGCAGCGACGTGCAGCAGCAATGCGAGCACTCGATTCTGTAATTGAGGGGAATACCTCGGGATGTTGCAATAAATTTTTCCGGGACTTGCCGTTTCTGGCGGTAATTTGGTCGCTGATAGCTGGAAGTCATTCGAGCGGATTCTTGGGATGATTAGCGCTATCGAGCGGTCGCCTTAAGTGGCTATTAATTTTCTTGGACAGAGATGATTTATCTCCAACCGGGGCAGGCAGCGCTAAGATGTGGTGTCAGGTTAGAACTGAATTGTTGTAAGAAGGATTGACGCTTTTCAATTTATAGAATTCTGGGAGATCGCAACGAAAATGCTGCAAATAGCATGTGACATAATCATAATTGCATGGATTAAAATTCAACGGCTTCATTAGATATGTTGTGAAAGAAGCTGAAAATCGAATCAAATATTCAATCGAGAACCAATGGAAAAGTCAAATAAAGCGTCTAAATGCAAAATAGATCGACCACGGTTTGAAAAGCATTCAAAAAATTTCATTTAAAGTAGAAAGATAAAGATCAGCTGCTTTGGATGGGACATAAAGTACCATAGAAATAATGTGAAGATTTTGTATGTGTCATTATAATGCATAGCAGAAAGGCATTTTTCATACATCAAACAATAAAGTACTTACTTATAAAATAATATAATTACATCGCAGGACTCATCATCTTGGTGGATTGAAACAATTGTAAAATACCTGCATTACATATTTTCAATATTTTAAATAGTTAGACGTAATGACAGAAATATTATAAAATATGTATGTATGTGAATTCAAAATAGCATTATCAAAGTGAGTCTCATCGGGTATGTTGGTTTTAATCTTAAAGTTTTTATTGATTTAATTTTATTGAAGTAGACATATGTTTATACGAATAATTATGGAATATGATGTCGGCTAAATGACTGACCCGGCAATGCTAGCATACCCTGACCCTTTTCATAAAACAACTCAAGACTTTTTTCAGTCAATTGGTTCAATTTTAGCAATAATGTGTACGATTTTTGTTTCGGCTTAAATTGCTTGAGTCTTGTTGAACTAAGATCTGGGCAGCTAAATTACGTTTCAGAAATCACACGATCAGGAAAACATTTTAACACCATCTTGTTAAAAGCATATTACCTATTTTGAGGTTCATTGTCAAGTCAAGTTGATTCCACAAAAAGTAGTATTCGTACTGTATTATATGCATCGGCTTTTCATGAATAAGACGAGAATCAGGATATTATATCAGAATTAATTTGAACATGTCTACTTTATAAATGCCCAATAAAGTAATAATTCACCGATTTTATTTTAAAATTAAATATGACGTATGTGTCGGGTTGTAAGTCTTTATGTGAAACATTTTCTTAAGTGTTTCGATCGTTGATTTCTACAGTGTAGTTATAGCTTGGTGTTCCTGCCACAGACGCCACGATCGCATGAACCGAACTGTAGTCACCATCATGTTACTTTGTTGGAAGGCGAAGTGTGAATTACAAGTGAAGGTAAATCTTGTAACAATATAATTGAGTATTACTGTAATAGTTGAGCATATTTGAGTATATCACTTTTATAGAGATACATATTTTAGCAAAACTCAAATCCAAAATGGCTGCTGGAGCACGTTATCGACCTCAAATTTCGATTTATAATCAGGATACATTATGAGTCTGATTTTTTTTTTTTTTTTTTTTAAATGCCGAAAGGAAAGGTATAGTATAATATTTTTTTGAGTATTCGTTTTGGTTTTTGGATCTAAAAAAGACTGATCAAGATTTCTTGGACTTATTCAAAAGAACAACGTTGATTATTAAAAAGTCAAATAGTGTCGTGTTCAGCAAAGCAGTTTCCTGGAATATGTAAATTCTTGTCGCGTTTGAGACTTTGAAGTTTTTGCTTAGCAAAGCCGCACGAGGCGGCAGTGATATTCGCTTGCCTGGATTTTTTCCTCTAGTCAAATGCACTTGTGTGTTCCTCTCATTTTTCTTCCTCCTCCTCACGAAAAAAGAAATAAAAAAATGCAAAAGAGAAGCAGAAATACGTAAGGAAAAAAAAAATTTGCGCACGGATAAATATGCGATCAAGTCCGGGGCCGGGGGGGTTGAGGGGGCAATAGAGGCGGTGGAGCACACGGCCAGTGCAAGGCATTGAAGATGAAAAAGCGCACCAAGAAAAAAACCTGCCCAGAACGCGAAGATAGTAAAAATAGCGCAAAAAGGCGCAAGTGCAGATCAGCGGGCGAACGCAAGTCGCAGCACTGCACACAGACCGAGGAGAACTTGAGAAACGAACAAACACAGAGGCGAGTGCATCTGTCGGCGGATCGGCTCGGCAGCGGGACGGAAGCACGGTGCGAAACTTTGATGATCGCGCCGCGAGTGCAGCGAACTGATTCAAGGCTGCATACCGCTGCACGCCGACATATGCACTCGAAAGGCGCATGTGCGGCTGGCTGCCAGCGATCGTGCGGAGCGGAGCTTTCGCGCGCAAGAAGATCGATGGACGAGGCTCGCACTGCGCAGGCGCAACAGGCGAATTTCACGAAGTCATGTGTCAGTCGTCCGGGTCCCGTCCCGGAAAGGAGCTTTAAGTGTTTTCCGCGGGCTGTAGGGGGTGCGCAGATCGACGGACGCTGTGGATTAGCGTGAATCGATCTTGCCGCAGAAAATAATCCTTTTTTCCCACCGCATCACCGATTTGCTTCCATTTTAAGCAGTGAGTTGTACCGTCGAGCGGCGACGCAGCTATTTCTGCGATTTAATCGGCCATTGTGCGCAGGTGGACGGTGCACTTCCGCCTTAATGAGTTACTCTTTTGGGGGACCGCAGCCCCAATTCGGACTGGATCGCGGCCAATTGCCAGGGGCGGTGCGATCGGGGAATGCAGCGCAGTTTCTTGCAGACGAGCTGCGGTCCAAAGTGGAAATTGCTGAATTGCTCCACTGCGGCAATTTGCGGCCACTCAATTTGTAGCAATTAGCCGCGATGGCGGGGAGCACTGACTGATTTCAAGACTGTTGGAACGATTTCAACTTTTCTATCCGCAACAAAATAAAAATATAACATTGTCATAATTCGGCGGGGGTGTGGGGTACCCGTAATTTATTTTCAGTCCTGATTTCTTTAGGAACGAAAGAAATGTAGATTCGGATTTGATAGGAAATCTTCTTCGCACGGGAATTCTTTGAAATTGTTTAGGTCCAGATGAATATTTTTATAATCTCAAGAATTCATCGTGTTTTTACTTGTCACATTTTTTACCGGAAATGAGATGTCACCAACATAAACTCTTTAATTTGTGACAAGCAGCTATGTACACGCGCTAGACGGCTCCAATTATTTCCTACTTTTCGAAAGATAAAATAAAAATAAATATAAAGACACTGTAAAATCACAGATAGTCACTCAGATATTGACATTATGAGCTAATTGCTCCGTTCACTTCATTTGTCGTCAAGCGTTCTTTTATATTTTTGAAAATAGTACTTGCTGCTTTGAAAATCGGTACATGTGCCACTGACTAATTACCCCGTTCCCGGCATAACAGGGTCATTGCCAAAACACACAAACTTTTTGAGTCGCAGTAAATATTTTAAAAATATAAATCCTAAATATACGGAAGTTAAACGTTTAATTTTGCTGTTTCACACCCACAGAGCAAGTTTATCTTTTATATGCCATAAAAGCGAGTTAGACCAAATTCAAATTATTTAGAGGTTCTCACTGTTTTTAAAAGAAAATTTAAAATATATATTAAACAAATGCTATTTGAAGATTTCAACCTAATGCTTTTAATGAGAAATTTGGAAATTTAAGGCGGGTTGTAAATTTACAGGAATTTGAATAAAAACATCAGTGGAGCATTAATTAATTTTTAGTCGATTAAATTTTCGTTACAGCTTACATATTTTTTTCATTTGCAAAGTTCACTTAGTATTCTTTGTAAAAATATTACCAATAAAAGTTGTTCATAAAAAACCTTAGAAATTACGAAATCTTAAGTAATTTTCGTGGAAATGCTGATGTCACCATAACCATAAATGGAATAATAAAATTCTGGCCAATAAAACTCAGTTGGAAAATCGCTTATTAATTTTCGTTTAATGAACAAAGAAATAAAATTAAATAAAGGAATTCTGTGATTAATTTATTAGTTTATTAGTATATACAAAACGCCTTTAATGATTTTTCTTTTGCTATGATAAAAAACATGTTTATGTGCAAGAGAGTTTTGGATCGAAACATTTTATGCAAATCTTAAGGTGAAAGTGCAAAGGGTAATAGAATCTCTGAAAGACCAACTGACATTAAGTGCGTATTTATTTAAACAGATCGATGATATTGTACACAGATTGCCTCTTAACTCTTCGCAAGAGTTTACTTCTAATTTTATTTTAAAACTAAAGGTCAGATCACTTATAAACTCTTATGTTACTCAAATATTCATAATATACATTTTTTATCATCGGAACATTTTGAATTGTTCAAATAATTTTATTTTATAATAAAATGAATGTTCACTTGTGTAAGAAAGAACCTTAAAAAGGTTAGCTATATAAATAATTAAAAATCGTTGCTAATTGCAATTATGTATATTTATTTCTTTATAGGCACGTAATCTCTATAAGATCTTTATGTAATGTTATGTTAAAATCCCATCATTATCGATCTAATCGTTCTTCTACTTTAATGTAACAAATAAATACAATATCGAATTTGGCTCACCGCACATTTATAAAAGTTAACCTAACTTAAGCGTAACTTAAGATGAACTAAATTTGACTCAAACTGGGGTTAAGCTTAGCTCGAATGAGACTATACCCCTGACACACTGCGGCGAAATTGAGAATTTCGACTCTGTTCTCAATTTTGACCCACATTTCAACTCAATTTCGTAATGGAGATATCACTGCTCAATTTCGTGCGAAATTGAGAAAATAGTATGTAAATTTTGCGACAGGTGGCGCGCTTACTACTTAATTCCTGCTTCAAAATGTCTAAAATCCGAATTTTTTTGATTTTCTCCTATTTTTTCACGTTTCACTTTGCTTTTCTTGAAGAACATTGTTTCCAAAATAATAGAAATATTATTTGCCTCATTATTTAAAGAAATTAATATTTTTTTTAAGTCATCTTAAATTACTTGAAAATGTTCGAGAAATCTGAAATGTTGAAATTGACAACTGAAATGAAGAAATTCAATGTGTCAGGGGGTAGCGAAATTGACTTCGAAATTCTCAATTTCGCCGTAGTGTGTCAGGGGTATAAGCTTAGCTTAAGCTTATCTAAATCTGGCTCAAGTCGGGTTAATGCAACGATGGGAAAATTATATAGTCTAAGGATAGGTTGCTATAAAGTAAGAAATTTACTTATCTACTGAAATTTAACCAGATGGGCCCGTAAAATCTGAACTTTTAGTAAATTGCCAATTTTATTGTTTATACCTGGGTCTATTTTTTGGAATTCTTCTATACTGTATTGCTTACAATTAGACAGCTCAAGTGTAATTGGAACTATTATTTCTGAACGAAGCTTCTTAAAGTGAATTTTCGTAGATTTCAAATGAACTTTATTGGTAAAGGCAGGTAAAAACTTTCTTATCTTTCCACATAGTTACAGAAAACTACCGAGCTATAATACATATCAATGCAGGAAGAAATTATAACAGAAGTCTAGTACTTTTCTCTAGATTTTCATACTGCACATCTAGGAAACCAGCTCGAGTTGAGACTCCCTGGATTCTAATGAGAAAAAACTTAGAGTGCAGGTATTTATAGGACATATAGGTACATATGTATAAAATTTGAGTGAAATTGGTTGAGGGCTTTTCAAGTTATATGATGTCCATATTATATTAAAGCTTAAGTATGTAGGTATCAGAACAGATCAGGTATAAATTTAAAAAGGTTAATCGATTTGGCGTGTGAACGGGTCAAATGGATATACCTACAATTTTGTCGAAAAAAAAAAACCAGTCAGCCACACGTGCCTCAACCCAGAAAGACTAAGGACTATACTTTAGATTTAAGATTTATAAGCTATAACATGACAGAACTTTATTTGTACCCTGCAGTGCCCCTTTAATTCCAGATAAAAAGAAATACTTCGAACTTAAGCAAGTACGTTGTGGATTTATCCAAAAATAAAAGCCGCATGCCGCTTCATCGCGTTGATAGAGTCAGCGTTGGCCATTGTCACGTGGCACGTGGAGCCAATTCCTCGGAATCGTCCCGTGAATCCTAAATGGAAACGCATGCGGGCAACTAGCATAAATCGAACCGAAGGAAACAACGTTTTCGTGACATCGAGACGACAAAAAATCGCCTCGATGTCATTCTTCATTGTTTCCCTGTGACATTTTCCGGCATCGCTTAGAAGCGAGTGGCGGCGGCGATGGTTCTGTGATGTTACGAAAGAACAAAGCTTCGTCTTCACGGAGCCACGCCACGCCGGGTCGAGTACCTGTCGCCCGAGCCACACGAGCGGCCAATCAGCCGATTGTCGTGCTGCAGCGCGTACCCTTAGCACGCTCAGTTGGCCCTATGTCCGCGTATCCTGCCGCGATGAATTTTTAATTACCACGCGCTGAAACTTCTTTGATTTCCTTCGATTGCGGCCACGTCGATGTTGATGATGATGATGATGATGGCGCGGCTTGATGAATGGCGCGATGAAATGGCTTTTTTTCGGCGATTTCGTATCGTCGGTCGTTTGACTGGCTTACAGCACACTCAGCCGCGAAGCCGCATAGCTGGCGGTTAGGAAATTATTTGAAATTTTGCATCCATTAACCCAGATCGCGACGGATGACATTTGAAGCGGCTGCCGCAAATGGAAGTCGATGGCAGCGCGCAAGATAAAAGATTGATTTCGGCTGCATGTTCTGCGGTGTCAACAACACCTCTAAGGCCGACCTGATGCAATGTTTTTCCCCCCGCGGGCCAATGGTCGATCTCAAAAGAAATTTTTGTGACTTTGTGGCGATCTTCAAATGGTCAACGATCTTTTCTGGCCATCTCAAGGTTTAGGCTGACCAAAGAAAGTGTGCGACGCGGCGGCGCAACCCGAGCCAGCGGGCCCGTCGTTATGCATGCATGCAACCTTGAGCAGAAAGTGGTTTATTACGTGAAATGTCGAAAATATTGCGCAATCCGAAAGTAATTTCTTTTCCAAGCACAGCTTGCTGCGCTGCAATCGCGTGAATATTAATTGATGGCCTGCACATGGGCATGGCCCAACAACGTTTTTGGGAAATCATTCGGAAATTGCGCTGAAACCGGTAAATGGAAAAAAAATAAAATTTTTAAGGCGCACTGATGCTGTTATCTTATCTGGGTTATGTTCATTTCGAACTTGATTTGTTGATTTAAAAAAAATGTTTTATGCATATATGCATAATTGGTTGACTTTAATCTTTTGAATCATAATGATTGTAACGGAAATACTAATAGTTAATGGATAACAGAAGTTGAAATCAAATAATAATAATAAAAAAACAATAGTATGGAAAATCATACAATAACGTGCATGTTGTATGATTAAAACATCGTGTAAGTACCCATTTTCATGACAATTGCGCAAAGTTTGGAATTTGACAGTCCACCATTTTGAATTCATTAATGGTAATATAACACTTTGAATTAGCGATTCCGAAGACCCACATATACTTATTTTAATGAAAAAAGTAAAAGAATCGATTATAAAGTGGGACTCTGGAAACTGGAAAGTTAAGGAGTAAACAAAATTAAAATCGGTGCATTTTTACCGAAGGAATCGTAAATCCATTTTATCGACTTTTCATGAAAATTCCGTAAAGATAAGAAGTTTTAAAAACATTTCAATTGTTTTGTATATCCTGCAATTAGAGGTTATGCAAAATATGTGCATATGTTTACAAAACCATGTAGTAATCTTTTTGGGAATGGGTCTTGAGTTAGAGTTTTTAATCTTTCTTTTGAACCATTTTGCGTTTGTGTACTTAAAACTGTGGGTAATTCTTAATAGTTTTCGAGATACAGGGATTAAAGCCGGTAATTAGGTCTCGCATACTCATGTCATGCTTGTTTTAAACTACAGATACAATTAATGTATAAAAAAATGTGATACACTGAAAGAAAAAGATCAGCAAAATTAACAATTTTTTTCAGCCAATTAATTAAATTAGTTGATAGATCTAAAACAGTGAGAAAAACATTTACAAAATTAGTTAGTTTCTCAACTATTTTAGTTGATTTCACTACTTTAAATTGTTATAACAACTAATTCAATTAATTGGCTGATAATCAACAAAAGATTAGTTAGTATTGCTATTTTTTCTTTCGGTGTATGATAATTTGAAAATTATATTCCACTATGCGCTTTTACATCATTTTATAGGTGCAATTTTAAATATTTTTGCTGCAATACCGATACCTACAACGAGTATTTTTACGATGGTGCAAAATTGCTCTTCAAAACAAAGTGCATTTACATATAACTTTCAAAGTGTAATTAATCAACATCAGCAACATCAAACTGTTATTTAAAAAAAAAAATCACTTCTGACATTCGTTATATTATAATCTTTTTAAAATTGCCTATGAATAGCTAACTAATTTTTATAATTTTATGATTAATTGATTAATGTGAAAAAAAAAATCAAACTGAAAGATTGTAATGTTGCTGAACATTCATATTTTAAGTAGACTTGTCTTACTTGTTAATTACTTAAACGACTATATCAAGTAACATTTTTAGTGATCTAACACAGATGTATTTTAAACAGTTTTCTTCAAAACTGAACTTAATAGATAATTTTCTGCTACCTAATTGAATTGTAATTTAAATGCAGTCTTGATAGAATGATAGTAGGTAATAACCTAAATGTTGAAGATTATATACTTGTACCTACAAATTTCATTTTTAAGAAATTTTTAAAATATGATTTACCATTTCAAAAGAAAGAGCAGAAAATATACTTAAATACCACAATTGACATTTAAAACGTGATTAAAAAACTATTTTAATAAGATTTTAAATTAAAGATTACAAAATAAATCTATGGAAGGCATATATTTAAAGCAATTTTAGTTAATCGAATCGTGTTTCTTAAAGAATTGTGATGATTAAAGACTTTAATTTTGTAAAACGTTTACAGACAAATTAGTTTAGTTATTTTGTAATAAATTTATTATTTCAAAATTTCTAGAGTGAAGTTGTTAAACTTGTTAAAATTTGGATAGGGGTAATATGTACCTGTTAATTTATTGTAATTTAATAGTAAATTGGAAAAATAAGGTAATAATAAATTGCTACCATCGCAAGATAGCTGTTCCAAAAATTGGACTCAGTTCACCGAACTGTGGGCAGTTGGGCCTCCAAATAGTTGGAATTCATTTGAAAGGTCTTTAGGTGAGGAGATGGTTTCTAAACTGTTCGCCTAGTAAACAAAAGCGAACGGAGTCATCAAAACAACGACCCGCGCCGAGAGGTCTTAGCACCGCGGGAAGGTCATGCCATTGGCGCTGCGATATGTGAGCGGCGGCGGCTGAATGTAACTCGATCCGGCGACATGCTCTTTACCGTTTGTGTCGCGGCCCCAAGGGGAAATGATTCAGTTTCATATATTTTAAAAAACTAAAACCGTGATGCATTTCATCGGGTTTAGACCCCCTGCCCTCGTGCCCCTCTAATTTGAATATTTGCATCGTTGTCGTCGTCTCCGTCGAAGCAAACTCCTTTGCATTCGCTGACGACGACGGACGTCGCAATCGCCTCCAGTTCTATCCAAAGATACGCGAGATGCAATCAAAGCCCGGAGCCCTGACCATCTTCATCTTCATCTTAATCGTCAGTCTTCACCATGCGAATGTTCAAGAAACGGAAGAGCGTCGCAACTTCTGCCGTTTCAAGGTCTTTCGGTGAATGTTGAGCAACATTCCCCAACAGTTTTGCTATGCTGATGATGATGATGAGGATGCCGCGGCCGGTGAAGCAACCGATAGATGGGACCGCGGGCGCCGCTAACGTCTTCAACATCTTCTTCATGCGCGCTGAAGAAAACGCAAAGATATAATTAATGAGTGGTGGAATAAGGGAATCAAAGCGGTTTTTTTCCACTCAAGAAGTGTAGCAATCGCTGCATTAAACCTCGCATAAAAAATTCAAAGTGTGAGAATGTGAGCTTTGCATGCTTATTGCGAAGCGGCCGCGTGCTAGCTGCTGAAATTTTGCAAAATTCGCTATCAATGGCAGAGGTCAGGTTGGCCGGGTGGGTGGATTCGCAACGCGTTGCCTCTTTTTAATTGGGTTTCTTTAGGGTTCGGACCAACTGAACACGCTAATTAACCGGATTTGGGTTAGACTCAAAATAGGGCCTTTGTAAAACTCGTGCAGATGCTGGCTTTATCCTCAGCAATTGCTGGCATCAATCTCCTGCTTCATTTATACTTTTTGTTAAAATTGATAGATTTAATTGCCTCCTCGATGGCTATTAATTAGCTTATTGCGCAAAGAGTATCATCGGAGGAATGGCGCTTTATTAGCATCGCGACTTGCTCACGATTGCATTCATCGCGCGCAAGTTTTCTTGGGATTTTGATCGGATGCTAGCAAATTGCCTGATTTGCTGTAATGATAGCCATAACATGATGTGTTAACAATTTAATTGATTATTGCAGAAACGCAGAGATATACGAAAATAGTTCGATGTGGGCGTCTTAATTAATTTCCAAGTCCCTCAATATTTCCTTCGAAATCTTCTATTGCACCTTCTCTATGTATCTATAGCTAACTGGGGATATAATTTTTCTAATTCAAGCTTAATTCTGATTTTGAATTTCCGGAAAGTATTCAACTATAAAAAGAATTTTATACTCTACTGCGAAATTCCCAATAATCTTTGATTTTGGTATATTTTGGACCGACGGAACTTAATATATGTATATTTTATAAATCATTTATTTTGTCGGGTTCGAAATAAAAGGTTCGAAGCGAAAGGATGATGCCAGTCAATGTATGGACTCTGGTACCCGGTCCAATAGCTATGTGTAATACATCGTTGGATAGCTTTTTTTGAGCTGAATAGAAGTCACTATGGCGCCTAGTTCCAAATCCTTGTGTGTTCAGAGTTATACCGTATTATACATGTCAGTTTTAACAATAGCCAAATAACGTTTTTTCATAATTCACGGCCCTTTTTAGCCAGGCGTGCGGGATTTACAGCCCCTGCCTTATTCCTTAATACGACGTAATAGTAGACGATGAATAAATAATGTTTTATTTTAATGAATAAATAACAACTGAAAATACCTTATCATTTTGTTTTGTTTACATTTTATTATAATGAGCAACTATTAACAAAATCAAAATTCAAAGGAGCGTTGTAGCGTAAAAAAATGCCTACTACTTAAGGCTATATTACTCCGATCGGATAAGGAATCAAGACAAGCGCTATCGGAATTCTTGATTTAACCGTTAATACATTTCGAATGATATATCATTATATATATCAAAAAATAGTCGCAAAATGGTAATGAGAAACATGTATAGCACAGTATAACTCTGAACGGACAAGGATTTGGAACTAGGCGCCATAGTGCCTTCTATTCAGCTCAAAAAGGTCTATCCAACGATGTATTACACTTAGCTATTGGAGGGGGGTACCAAAATTTGCATCATCCTTTGACGATATTTTAAGATATCCTTAGATCAAACTGTGCCATTTTTAGCATCCAATGTTTTGGATTGCCAATAAAACAATGGAAAATTCAGCATTCGTAAGTAAACATTTCGGGATCACATAGCCTTTTTTATTAAAGAAAGACAAGCTTTTTAAAGTACTGTGTTATTATCAGCAAAATTGATTAAAATTTAAAGTTCATTACATTATATTTTTTTCGCAGCTTAAATATCTAATTAAATATAAGAAAAAAGTACTTCGAGCGCTTTTCCCTTGTAGAGCTATACTTTTCTCTTATCCAGCTGCAACATTTTTAAATTATTCTCCTACTTCGATCAACAGCCGATAATGTATAAAGTTTTTCAATCATACAATTACGAACTTTAGAAATTTCTGTAAAGAATTTCATTTGCTGATAGGTACATATTGTGAGAGTTGATTTTCCCTCGTGAAATAATAATTGAGATTTCAAAAAAGAAAAAATATAGTAAATTGTATTCCTTCTCGATGCGTTATGACATTTAATGAAATGGTATCATAAATTGAACATACATATTATATCTTTAATTCAACATTAAGTTCTATGCAGAGAAAATGGAATGATATTAAAATTAGCTCATTGAAATAAAAACTGAAAATCTGTAAAGCACATGAAATCACATATAAATTGTGATCAAAGGGCTTCTATCTAGTAATATCTAGTAAATGCGAAATCACTTTAAAAAAACATTTTAACCAATTTTCATGAAAAATATATTTTTTTTTATTTTCGATTATCCATATTTTTACATCCATTAGGTACTAGATATCTAATGGATGTAAAAATATGGATAATCGAAAACAAAAAAAAATTCAATTTTTCATGAAAATTGGTTAAAATGTTATTTTAAAGTGATTTCACAAAAAAACCGTTTGAAGGTTTTAAATTTGAAAAGTTATAGGTACCCTAGCCTGCTTAGCATAATTGTTTTAAACTGACAGAATTCAGTGAACTTTTGGCGGGTTTTTGTGAAACTTACAGTAAATATTCTAGAGATATTAAACTGACAGAAAATATAAAATTAGAAAAATTGATGTTGTTGACATAATTGACTGTAGATAAAGTATAAACCCTTAAAATGTATATAAATTAAATCGTTACCTTTATTAACATTAACATTAATCCAAATTTATTATTTCTTCGTATAGTGCTGGAAAATTATAACTTTGAATAACAATCAAACAATCGTACTCTTTACAGTATCGACAAACTAACGTCAAAAGACTGCTCAAACAAACTGCACGCTCTAAAGTCTCACACTATACGCGAAGAGAAAAAGAAGGAGCGACGTTCCATGTTTGTATCGATTGGATTTTGATTATACTGTACGTATAAGCCACTAATTTGTTTTGTTGTTTAAGCGTTTAATGTTACATTTTGCCAGCGCAAGTGGAATGTTCTGACGCACGAAAAACAAAATAAGTGTAAAGAGGGTTAAAAAGCGTGTATTGCTTTCTTTCCTGAAGCCCAGATGTTGGAAGTAAACAGATCTGTGCGTAATAACTTTTTGGCATGTGTCCAAAAATGTCTGTGACGTAAAACGAACGCCTCCGATCTTTTATTTTGTAATATCAGTAATATGCAATTGCAGATATATTTACGATTAATGTAAGGAAAACTATTTCCTTTATAAAAACTTTTTATAGAGAAAGTAAATTAATTTTTTTTTTAGTTTCTGATGCCCGTTTTGTCGTTAGGAAATTCTTAAGTTGTGAAACGAGGTGTTTTTGAAAAATGTTATAATTGCTATAAAATATATTTTCGTAAATTTCATTTTCAACTTAACTGTCTCTCATTCAAGACACAATTTGAAAGAAAGCAAAGTTTCACGGTTACTGTCTTCGCTAATCACTTCGATTGCTTGCTTATTCCACGATACAATAAATCTTTGTAAAATATTTTGTTAAACATTTTAAGACTCCCTTTTGACCCTTTTCTTCGCGAACAAGTTTTTCATGAAAAGGCTTTTGCCATGTTCTTTTTTCGCTATCAATGGATGGAATAAACGGTTTATGGAAAAAGGTAAAACAGGTAAAATTCATCTAACATTTCAAAATGATTTAAAGCCTTTTATATTTTTATACATAAAATAACTTAACATTTAAGCTATAATTTGAGTTCCTGAATCGATCTGTTATTTTATAATGATATTATTTGTCAAAACTCAAAATATATATGTACACATGTATGATCGTTTGTACTTTTTAATCCTATTTTTCTCGATAATTGATGAAGCATTTTCATTTATCAATTCGTAATATTCGGAAAAAATCGAAAAAAATTAGTATGTTAAGTGTTATTGTAGGAGAAAAACATAGTACCTACCTACAGTAAAAATAATGCAAGCCAATTGAGACTTTGCTGTTTCGCAAAAATTATATAAAATAATTCCACATTTATAAATTTTAGCAATAATTAAAAGAATAACATGCGACGTATGCAGCAGAGTACATAAATTTTGCTTTTAATAGGGTAACCACAGCATCGTTTCATTACAGTAAACACATTGTGCAGCCAATTTCAGTTTCGGAGGAGCTGTTCTAGAGCTGCAACTGAAGGCCCGCAGTCTCCCCTAGTTTCCATAATTCATTAGAAATTTAATCAAGCAATGTCAACCAATTTCCAGTAATGCGACTTTTTACCCAAAAACCGCACACCCCGAAGCATACGATGCCGGCGCGGCGCGGCGCGGACGGCGTCATTGTACAGCTGAAAATATACAGAGAGAGAAGCGAGGCGAGCTGGCAGCCCTGGCGGACCGCTTAAATCTTTAATGCGAACAAAATTGCATGCGGAGATAAGGCGAGGCAATATCCTGGAAGGTCTCCGCGAAGGACGAATCCCTTTTGGGTTTTTACCTGGCAAAATACTTCCCGTGCGGCGAGTTCTTATGTCTTTTAATAAAACTTCGCGGCGGTTGGTGGCGCAGCGGCGGAGGACGGGGGCGGGGCGCGGAGCACGAGCGTGGGAGTCCTGTTGATTGAAGCAGTCGCAGGATGTGCCCGGCTTATCCTTGTGCACGTACTCCTCCACCTGACTAAGCTACCGTTAAGTACGTGGAGGAATGGCGGGGGAGGGGTTCCGGGCGTGGGTGGCGTCGTTTCCAGCGAAAACAAACACAGGACGTGACCGTGCCGCCGTACACGATAGTGAAATGCACAAACAAATGGCGACCTGCCCTCTGGCCCCCGTCCTGCCCCCGGTGGTGGATACAATTTTAGTTTAATGCATTCGTTGCCCTTTGTGCGGGGCTGGCGCTGACAGAGACGCCCCCAGAATCGAGCCCAGCGCCGTTTAGCCCCCACCCTGTGGCGTGGGGACGACAGACGAGTGACATCCAGCGGGTGCCGCGCTCGGGCTCCTGCGGCGGTGGTGTTGATGTGCGCCGGAGCCTCAATGGAAGCTTAAAACGGATGCCACTTTGCGGCGGATGGGCGGCTTGGGGCCGCCGGTGCGGCAGCTAGTTGATGACGATAAGCCGGGAATGTGTTTTTCCTCGCCCGGGCCACCCTCTTCCGCGGCTGGGGCCATTGTTGGGGCGCGCTTTCCAGGAGTCGCTGATGACGGTGATGATGATGACAACAAAGGAGCCCGGATCCAGTTCTGCGGATCCTCCGACTGTCGATTCCTTCGCCGGGAGTTGGGCGGCTCCAGGTGGGTGGGCGGCTCTGCAATTTGCTCCTTAACACGAAATACACTTGCATCTTAAAGCTGTGGCACACCGAGAACTAGAAACAACTATCTTGAGGCACTAGCTGAGTCCTGGGACTTGCGAAGGGCGCGATTGTAAAGTGATTTGTTGACGTTGGTAAAGAGAACTTTCACCCTCACCCCCGCGCTTGTAACGGACGCTGGATGATTTGTTCGATTATAACCTAGTCCCAAGGACGTTTTTGCGCAGAGGTGCACCAGTGATGACGTAGTCAATGCACACTATACCTACAGTGTACGGAAAATGAGGATAAACGCTTAGTATTCTAATTGCAATTAATTGATAGAAGAGTCTCCGAAAATTGGAATTCTGTGCTTAAAAGCAAAATAAATAAGGATATAATGTTCATTTTAAACGAAGTTCTCTTGAAGGAGGTTGTTTGACAACTGTTGATAAATTCGAGCGTCATTTCAGAAAGGTGAACAATCTACAAGTAGGTACATTTGCGTAACTCAGTTAAATCCCATCTCTTTCGTTGAGTTTTGCTGGGTTTAACGACCCTTAACTCAATTATGGTTAGCCTTAACTTAACTATATATAATGGCTTTAAGGCTCACTACGGTTTTTCGTCTAATTTCCTTAAGATTGGCTAAGTTTCTGTCAAATCTTAACAAATCTTAAGCTCAACTAAGCATGAACTATAACGGCCTTAAGGTGCGTTAAGATTCGTCGTTTAAATTCCCTAAGATTGGTTAAGATTCTGTCAAATCTTAAGCTAAACTTAATTGCCTTAAGACATCTTTGACAGAAGTGTCCAAAAATCTGGACCGACAGCGTGTTAGTGAAATTTAATGTGCATAGTGTTGGAGAGTAAAGGTTTCGAATTTATTTTCAAGCAAATAACATCAAATCACAGCCACTTTAATTATTCCAAACGTCACTTTTACTAAGATCCCTTAGGATTTGTACGCTCGGAACCGTACGCTTAAAATTCGACGAAAGTTTCAGAAAGATGGGGTAAGGTTATTATAGTTGTCAGTATGGCACTGCATACCGTCGTGCGAAATCTTAAGCTATCTTAAGACGCCTTAAGATCATTATAGTTCAGGCTGTTTCCATTAGACTCTAACTCGGGCTAACTCTGAGTAAACTGCGTGAAAAAACAATATAAATAAATTAACACTCCGAAAAAGAAGAAATATCAGAGTAATTTTTAATCATATAAGAAAATTGAAGCAAAAATATTTTGTATGAAAAAAAAAAGATTTTGACTAAAAGACTAGAAGAACATATTTTCTGTGTAATATTAACAAATATTTATTTGAAAAGCTCAAATGTTGCATTAGTATTTATACATATAATTGCAAAAACTTTAATAGAAGGAAGTAATAGGTGAACTTTTATTAACTTCCCATTTGTTAAATGAGTTTTTACACTACCTACTGTAAATGAAGTGGATTTCGTTATAAAAATTTGACAACTTTTTCATTAATATTCATATTAAGATGTTGTTTAATATTAATTAATTTCCGCTTGTAAATATTCAATAACCAATTTTTAACCCCAAAAGGATATAAATAATTTAAAATGAAATGTTTCACTTTAAATTGAAAGTAAGCTTAGCAAATGTTGCTCAATGCACAAATTCCAATTTAAACAAGTTTCAATAGAATCTTAATCAAATCAATGTGTTAGTATTTTGCAGTTTAATTTTTCAAAGTCTTAATTGGATTTAAATCTCAAACCAAAATGACAAGAATTAAGTCACGAAAGAAGTAATGATAGATTTAACAAGTCTGAAAAATATCTATCACCTTTTGAGACCAATTTGATTTTTTAAACATTCTCCAAGCTAGTTTTAATATTGTAGGACACCAAAATCCTTGAAAGTAAAAGCCATCAGATTACATATAAATTTGGTGTTGCAGATAAGAGAACAATACTTCATATTAACATTTTAGAGAAGAGAAGGGAAATCTGATGATAACCTTCAATAATCTTATCTAATTTAATGTACTGCATTTTACTATTTGTTTTGTCATTATCAATTGGCTGGATTAAATAAAAAAAAAAAAAATTTTGTGTACGGCCCGAAATCCAAGGTCATTCAAAGTTATCTACAAAAAAGAGAAGCGGGAAAAATCTGTTGATAAATTTAGACTAAAATATTCGTTCTATTTTCAAAGCTTTTTCTAAGTCTTCTTTTTCTACTTTTATAAATAGCCTTTAAAGACTCTTATATCTAATCTCTTAAATTAATACATCTAAATTTTACGCTTAGTTTTTCTGTTTTATTAAAAATTCTTAATAGAAATTTGATAGGCATCAAAAATCTATAAAGCTATAATGTGGGCGGAGGAAACCCATAAACTGTGACGCAGAAACCTATAAACCCTAGATACAGGTCCCTTAACGCAAGTTAACCAATGTACATATACAAAATTCTAAAGCATAGTAGAACGCTTCGTTTTCCAAACAAACCGTAGACGCTCTAGAGATAATTGAGTTAGACTTCGTTCATAAAATAAGGCTTGGCTAAGAAATCGTCAAAAATTCTTTGAACCCATCAGAATTTGGTGCTGCCAACAAATCCTAATCATTTTAGGAGGAAAGTCGCAGTTGTGTCTGACTAGAAAACTCCTCCCCACAGCCCCTCGGAACGAAGACTAGCTCTGAAATGCGTCTTTTCTAAACCGGCCATGTTGCTGAAATCACCTTCATTCAATGACGCTGGACGGAAGGTTAAAAACCCCACTTTCACTCCCACGCACACATGGATACGCAGACGTCCACCCTGCACTGCGACGTCCCTCCCCATCGGGGGCGAACAAACTTAACGGAGTCGATAGCGGCCCCACCCCCACGTCCACTCCTTCCGTAAAGCCCTCGCAGCGCCACCGATTCGGCCGGCCCCCTTCCCCGTCCCCGCCCCCTCGTCAGCGCCCTATTGCTGTCGCGAAGGAGCTTTCTGTCTGACGAGTAACGGTGACTTTTTCCTTGTTTTTGTTGCTGTTTGTGTTATTGTTGTTGCTGCTTCTGCCGGTGGTGGCGCTGAGGTGGATTTTATTTTGTGATATTATCCCAGGACACCACCCCTTTCCCTCTTTTGGTCAGTATGCGCCATCTAGCCACGATTGGCTGGAGATGTATGGGTGCGCACACTCATGCATATGTACACATATTATATGTATATGTGTCGGACAAAATGTCTGTCTGATTGTATCCGGGCAGGAGCCCTAGGCTGTCTGCGGCCGTGGTAGGGGTGGCGAACTTTTATTTTCAGGGAAGTCCTTGACGCTGTTGTTTAAGGTCAAGGATGTGATGAATTGCCTGCTTTGCCGTTGAGACAGACCGCTTTTCCCAGAACGATTTCGGCCTGAATAACTGCGGACAATTAGGGCTGAGGTAATAGGGCTGTGGGAGAAAGTGGCAGCTTTTGAGGCTGTCCCTTTTGCAGATGGGCGGGGTGGTGGGCTGACTTTTGCGGTTAATTTGCCGGGATATGGTTAGTTTTAGGGGCCTCTGGGGCTATTAAGCGATTCCTAATGAATGTGATATGCATACCAGCCGAGGAATTACTCTCGAAATTGTTCCAACGACACATTTAACGGAGTTTTTATGTATCCGGCTTAAATGGCGTGGCGAACGGTAATACTTGCTTGTTGCTAAGCTGGGACCCCTTCATTTTGGGAATAATCTCGATGGTGGGGGGCCAGGCCAGCTTTATCAGATCTGAGCCCCATTTCACGGGACGCCTTCTGCCACTGGGCACTTATAGCGGACTCAATCGCCAACCTGGCAACGGCAGTTTCTTACCTGTGTAAATCCTTGACACAATCTCGAAGCTATCAGTGGCACCTGCACCGGGTCGCCCCCATTAGAGATCACTTGACGGAAGCTTTTATCAGCACCCACCCACTTACCCGGCTATTTTACACTCATTTACCGGGCCGAAAGCTTTTTAGTGCTTTCAGTGAAAGTATCGTTTACAGTAACCGTAAACCGACCTCCCCGCCCTAGAGACCGTTCAGGACACGGCCGCGTGACGTGATTTATGAGCTTGTACCTAGCTATCGGGCTTAGAAGCACGAATACATCAAGAGTGACAGGAAAGGAAATTTGACGTCGGCCCACCCCCCTTTTGGCGGCGACCGGTTTTTTCCTTTTTATCAACTCGCTTTTTTTAGCCTCCAAGAAGAGAGAGGATCCTTATAAATGTGCAGACGCGTCTCAGCCCATTTCCCCTGTAGTGCAGAAAAGGGTTGCGGATAAAAATCAACGGAGCAGCCACTTGGGACCCAGGAATGGGTTTTGACGAGCATGAAAGGAACTTTCACTTTCTGCAGCGCGCTTTCACAGTTATCTTCTACGTCGTCGTTGACGGCGGGGGCGGGGGCGGGGAATAATGGGAACCAGTTTTATGGCAGGGGGTTTCTGCGGTTCGTTGCTTTGTCTGCTGTTCTCAAAAAAAACAAAAAATACATTTAAGCTAAATGGGCTGGAAGGAACGTCTCTCTTGCCTTGCATCGCGTGGTGCCTTGCAGTAATTGGTTCGGGTGCTGCAGGTAGTTAGTTTGAGAGATTAAAAGAAAACCTGCTTTAACTTAAATCCTTAAATTAAGAAGGTATTGGATAATAAATAATTTTCCTGGTATATTGAAAAGATTTAACAACCAACAGCAACAGTGTAGAAGAAGAATACCCATTTTTCAATTTACATTCGCATAAGAAGGAACACTTTTTGGTAACCTTGGTTGACCTTTGTAAAATTTGATTCAAAAGAACCCTTTCAACTTTGAGTAATTGAGTAAAATCCTTACAATTTGAACAACATGGATTTTTAAAGTCATCCAAGATCATCAAAAATTCTTCCCTCTCTTCTCTTAATACATTTCATCACGTCTGTCATCTTTCTATCTTACAAATTTTCAATCAAAATATATTTTAGGCTACAAGAGAGATATGTATGTTCATATATGATGAATTTTTTCCTTTCTAAAACGAGTAAAAGTATTATAGATAAGATATTTTTTTTATAAAAACAAACGATAAAAATTGTATGCAAATGTATTTTGTAGTCTGCATTGTTTCTTTTTAGGTTAGGTTAGTTAGAAGTGGTTGCCAAAAGGCACACTTAGGCCAAGTTGTTTCCTGTTATAGTAAATCTTATTAAATTATTCGGCTAATTGAAAGAATTGATCAAACGATATTTAAAATAGAATACTTTACATTAATTACTATCCCAGTAGGAAATGTAGCAAGCGCTTGCCCTAAGAAGGCCTGATATAACTACTCCGAAGAATTTTCAACATTGTCCCTAGTTTGCCTTCGCTGGTAGCCCTTAAATCCTTGCTTCCGAGTGAATCGAGTGGGTAATGAGTAAATTCTTCAATCGTTTAAAAACGGAAAAGACGCGCTTATTTATAAACGTGGAACCTCATCTTGTGACGATAGCTCAGGGGCAGAGGTTCCAAGCTGCCACTTCGGAGTTCCGAGTTCAAATCCAGGCACGGTCACGGAATATCACAGGAAAAAATCAACTTTCTAAAAATCCACGAATGGAATTAGCTCGATGGGTAGAGCAGCCGCTTACCAATCCGCAGATCCCAGGTTCAAATCCACCAGGGACTGACTACTATTTTTACATTTAATAATTTTAAATTAATATCTTCAATATTAAAATAATAATATAATGTTTCCGGCTGCGGAAACATTGGAAATTTTCTTTCAGTGTGCCCTGAAAATTTCTTTGTTTTGGATTTGGAATAACTCCTTCTATCCCTGGTTACTGTGGAAGCGAAAGTGCAAGCGCTTGCCTCCAGTCCCATTGTGGGTAAAAAAGAAGAAAGAATAGAATCGAATCGGGAAGCAGTTCTGCTTGCTCGAGAAGTAGTTATATCATTTCTTCTTAGACCTTCTTTTTCCTACTGGGATGCTAACCATTAATCTGAACAATTTGTTGGAAGAGACTAGATATAATGATTACGATTAGAACTAACATTTTAAATGTTTGCTCAGTTTTCGTGGTTTCATTAAATCTGTAGGGCTTTTCAAAATTTTTTAAGTGACACAAAGTAAAACATATGTATGTATTTAAATTTAGGTATATCACATTATTCGTCCCTAAAGGTCCAACCATAATCAGTTTATACTGCCTACTTTTAAATACTTCTTCTAGTTTTATAACAAATACATATACACATACATATATTTATATGTATATATATTTTTTTTAACTTTGGATAAAAGATAAAAAACCGAGCCGACACTTAATTGTTGGCGAAATGAAAACTTCGATGTAAAACGAAAGATACAATGTATTAGGATAGTAAATCAAAATTAGTAATAGAGCACGTATACACTTCAAATTTTCAATCAAAGGGTCATAAATCAAATCTAGCATGCAAAGTTTCGTTTAAATTTTGTTATGAATGCTGCATTATTTTTGAAGAAATTTTCAGTAAAGTATAAGTACGATTTATTTATTCTTATTTAATTTTAACATTTTTGGATATTATTTTCGGATCTACCCTTGTCAAACAATCTGTAACTCAAAAAATTAAAATGCTTCTAACCTGTGTTGTCTTATTAAAAAAGTTTCAGCCAAAGTATACTTTGAAGTTATATTTTATCCAATCGATGTTTTGGAAAAATAATTCAAGTTTGAGGTATACCTTCTACGAATTGCCGGCGGATATAATTTTGAAATCAGATTAGAATAAACGCAAATCAGCGGAGCATCTAGTCTACAGTAATGTCGAAAGAACGCCTTCAGGTGTTTCAAGGTATTATATATAAATATCTTTGGAAGCGGAAGGGAAGAGGTTTACATTAAGAAAACAATCTGATATTGAGCCTTATTAATCCATAGCTGTCGTTCGTTTGTCCTCCGGAGAGGATATCATCTTAGCAGTCTGTTACTAGGCGATTTGCCTTCAATTAAATTGTATAATGCAAATTGTACAGATCACGATTCTTGTTTTTCTGGTGAATTTGTTAACTTAACCCGCGACAAACGCCTCGAAATTCCTTTTAGCGGTATTTTTGGCATTAAATTGCAGCCGTAGACCTCCGAAGGCATAAGGGCGAACATTTCTCATTCTCGTCTACTCAAGTGTCACCCTGTTAAGACAAATCGCCGAAGAGGTGGATGATAAGCCCAGGTGGAAGGTGGGCAAAAAGTCGTCCGGCAGGGCTGTCCGGGCGAGATAAGGGGTGCAGGTCAAGGGCTTCGGCTTTAAGATTTCAAGTTAATCATTTTACAACGCTGGTGCTAAGGGGCACCCTACAAAAACACTTTAAAGGCCTGGCGGAGGGCTGAAAACAAGTTCTGAGGAACTTCTACAGAAAGTGTTGAACTTTCCAAGGCTGAACCCACCGTCGGGCAGGCCTCCCGGGATCTCAGGGCTTGTGATAACCGGCAGCTTTCCGATGAATTTGTAATTAATGAAGATTTTAGAATTTGTTCATGACTGACAGCGATTTTCATGTGTGCCGGAATGGGCGTCGGGGCTCGGGGGCCTTGGGGGGCTCACGAGGATGATACCCTGCCGGGGGAGATGGGGCTCAAAAGGGCTGCAAAATAGAGGATCTGTCGCTAGGCGGAAAGCTGCCACAGGGTGCCTGTGGGTTAGGGACGAAGGGACGGCAACGTTAAATTGGTTGCCCTGTCAGTTGTTGGCGTTTGCTGGTAATATGAGGCTTTTGAAATTTGATTTGGTGTTTCCGAATGAGGGAGAGATATTTCACACAACTCTCGTTGGTACTTAAAATAATTAAAAGTTTGCATGAACCTATGTAGGTATAAGTCTCGAGTTCTCATGGGATTTAGCTAATACCTTAAAGCTTATTGTGTAATATAAATAAAACTCAGGAAACTGTGGCTCTATAAAGTTGGAAGTTCCAAACTATCATAAAGAAGAAGAGGGAAAACTCGTCTTTTTCCAAAATTAAAACAACTATAACTTATAGAATCAAATTGGCTTATACATATACCTAAAAAAATAACAATTAGAGGAGAGTGGGGTAAACACGGACAGCGGGTAATTACGGATAGTATCGTTTTGCCGTTTATATCACGAAATTATTTCATAAAGTCGTTCGATTGTAATTGATTTCTTGCAAAATATTAATTTCAGGTATTTTTATTACCCAAGCATTACTCATTTCATTTACATTATATGATTTTCCGTCATTTCTTATAACCATCCGATGAATTATTTTAACCTGTTACTAGTATTATTTGAATCAGCAAATATCAGGTCTCTATCGAGTTTTGTTAACAGTATTTCGCTGAGCAAAACAGACCAGTTAACTTGGGAATGGGATCATTATAATAGATCTTATGTTAAATCTTCTTGCTTATGTTCTTCAGGGGTAATTGCGGACAGTGCATTTTCCATTTGAATCAATATGGGGTAATTACGGACATAATTATAGATATTCGAGCTATTTTCCAAAACACTTTATTATTACTTTTATATTTTGGCTGCATTTGAAATACATAGTTAAGTAATAAATATATACAGTTATTAAATCTGGTCAGCTTTAACTAGCTAATACTATGTCTGTCCGCCATTACCTCTCACAATCCCATACCCCATACGCTTGCCAATTTGGTTTTTTCAAAAATATGACACTATGACATGCTATGGCAAACAATTTTGTATTAATATGGTAGTCAGGTAATCATTTTAAGTACGTAATTAATTAGAATTCAACTTTTTGCAATTGTATAAGCATGACTTCACATTTTTCTTAAGTGTTCGTAATTACCTCACTCTCCCCTAAACATAGTCAAGTAATCCATTACGTTTTTTCATTTCTAATTTGACAAACTGCCAGTACCTAAATATGTTTCTTTTTGTATAGGAAATCTTCTTGTTTTCTCCGCTCATTTCATAAGTAATTTTTGAAAATATATTTGTAATAGAGTATATTTTGTTTTCAGGTTTTTTGGAATATTTAGTGTAAATGAAAGAAATAATATGGATTTGGTTGAATCTTAAGTTGAGATATCAATAAAAACAAGTGTAAGAAAAAAAAAATTCTTTTAAGAAACGCTTTTCCTTCAAAAACATATCCACAATGTATCATCAAAATTGCAAAGTTTGGTAAGATAAAAGTATGAGAATTTTTCGTTGCAAGATTTGACGCTACACAACGCAAGTTATAAAAGTGTTTAATAACAAAATTTTTTTAAAAGATATCTATGAATATGAAGTAAAATAAGAAAAAAGATTGTTATTGTTTCGAAATATTTATTCTTTTAACTTTTGAATCTTTTATGCTCTTATTCATAAATTTCTCGTGTGCGTCTTTAGTATTGAGTGCACTTAGTTTAAAGAATTGATTATATCGTTTTTGATATACTGTATATGAAAAATCAGCAGAAGTAAGAAAAATTGAAATGTTGCCATCCCCTAAATGTACTTACGTAATACTTGACTAAATCTAAAGAAGCAAAAATTCAAATTAATATGTAGGTATGTAGGCACCTACCTCTTACTAAAAATTTTCATATGTTCAGGTTGAGTTTCGTTTATTCAAAATACTTTGTAATGAACTTCTGGGCGTGAATTAAAGCCTACTATTACTATTCCAAGGAAAATGAAGAAATACAATATAATTACCTCAGCAATTAAATGATCAGCTCTTCAATTAAAAATTTATTTATATAAAATAAAAATTTCAATCACCTAAACACATATTTGATACGCAAAAAATATCTCTTCCAGTCGAATAATGGAAGCTGTTGAATTATACAATACAGACATAAACAATTAGTTTTCATACCAAATTGTAGACATTGCAGATAAACTAAAGAACGTCTATATTTACACACATTACTAACAAAACTAAACAATTTTTGCAAAAAGTTCCTTGAAAAGCGCAATTTTTTAAAATCACACAAGTGATAGATAATTACATTTTATTGTTTATCACCATCGTAATAATGGGTACTTCCAAAAATAGATAATTCTAGCTTTCCATATACATACATAAATGTGATAAAAAAAGTAGATATTATTAATGTAAATGCATGAAAGAAAATTTATTGCAGGAAGATATTAGCATATGCAATTTTATTAAATCACTCATATCGAAGTTGTTTGAGTATAATGCCCACTATTTTAAAACTTATTTATTTAAAGATTTCAACCACAAGATCTAGCATAACAGATTATCCGTTCAAAATATTATAAGTTTTTTATACATACATATACATATACATATACATGTACATATAATTAAAGTTAAGTGTTTTTCTTGGAAATATTACGATACTTAATTCCTTTTAATAAAGTATGTTTCAAACAATAGATTACAAAAATAGTCTTTAAAATTTAAGTAGGCTCATAATTATACATATGTATTTTCCATTATAAGTATGTACCTACATATATATAAACTTCGAAATAATTTTTTAAAATGCAAAGTGATTAAATCCGTCTATCACCTCTGTCAAGAAAACAGAGGCGGGCATTTCGGCCTTGATATGTTTTTAAAAGACATAAAAAATTTGCCCCTACATTCTCGGAAGGAATATCATCCTTCATTTTTTGGAAATTTTTCCTTCTTCTAAAATTGTTTATAAAACGGACCTGACTACAAGAGAATATTCCGATGCCTTAGGGAATGCCTACTCCTAAAAATTCTTTTCCAGAAATAAAATTTTACCCAGGAAGGCAAAGCACAAGGGAAAATGTAAAATAAGAAAAAATGAATATATTTAGTAAAAAAAATTTTTTACAAGAAAAAAGGATAAGTATTTCGAAAAGAGTGGCAAGTACCAAACGTAGATGACGAGAAGAAAGGTTTCTTACCAAATTGTTTCTGCTCTTTAAAAAGAAAGTAATTAAGAATTTATGAAAAGCATATCTCATCGGCTGATTTAACCCGACAATATGAGAAGAAAAGGATCAAATGCTGGAAGCAGCATTTCACTTATCGTCAATTTCCCATCATCTTTTTATGGATAGTTTTGATGCTTCCTTCCCGGATGACCCGCATATCATGGATTCAATAAATCCTTAATGTGACATAAAACATTGACGTGGGATACAAACAGCATAAATATTTTCCTGACAGCTACATATAAGTATAAAATGCTCATTTGAGAAATTTCAACAAATTTTAAAGAATTTATTATGAGATCATATGTCTAAGAAATTATCATATTAATTTTTGGGATCAATATCTTTTTACGAATATCCAATGAAACTAAAAATTTTGTGTTTTCTAGCGAATCATAAAGTTTTGTGGCATTTTGTAGAATTTATATCCGGTTCGTCGCATGCAATTTAGGGGAAAGTTGGGTAATTACGAACACTTCAGAAAAATTTGAAGTCATGCTTATACAATTGCAAAAAGTCGAATTCTAATTAATTACATACTTAACATTGATTACGTACTTAAAATGATTACCTGATTATCATGTTAATACAACATTTTTTTTGCAATAGCATGTCATAGTGTCATATTTTTGAAAAAACGAAATTGGCAAGCTTCGGGTATGGGATTATGAGGGGTAATGACGGACAGACATAGTAGTATTAGCTAGTTAAAGCTGAGCAGCTTTAATAACTGTATATTTCTTACTTAAATATTTCAAATGAAGCCAAATATAAAAGTAATAATAAAGTGTTTTTGAAAATAGCTCGAATATCTAGAATTATGTCCGTAATTATGGCGTAATTACGTTACATATACATATAAAAATAAAATGGAAAATGCACTGTCCGCAATTACCCCTCAAGAACATAAGCAAGAAGATTTAACATAAGATCTATTATAATGATCCCATTCCCAAGTTAACTGGTCTGTTTTGCTCAGCGAAATACTGTTAACAAAACTCGATAGGGATCTAATATTTGCTGATTTAAATAATACTAGTAACAGGTCAAAATAATTCATAGAATGGTTATAAGAAATGACTGAAAATTATATAATCTAAATTTGCCAAGAAATGAGTAATGCTTTGGTAATAAAAATACCTGAAATTAATATTTTGCAAGAAATTAATTACAATTGTACGACTTTATGAAATAATTTCGAGATATAAACGCCAAAACGATACTATCCGTAAGTACCCGCTGTCCGTGTTTACCCGACTCTCTCCTAAGTAACTTTCTGAGAGCAAAAGGTTTTTCATTGAATCAATCTCGCAAAATTGGATGAATCATTCATTTATTTGACGCTTGAAGACCCAAATATAAATTTTAGGCTTCAATAACTATTAAAAAAATTAAAATAACTATCAGCCTTACTTATAAACTATATTTAAATTTAACTAATTGTTAAACAGCATTGGTTAACTAAATAACTGTTTAACATATAATTAAGCAATTTTTATACGTAAGGCTGTATATAGTTAAAATAAACATGTTTAACCTTTAACTATGGACGTTCCATTTTTGTTACACTACTATGGACGTGCGGCCTCACAGACCGCTATCTTTACGGGCTGGTTTCTATCTTGATGAGTAAGTATTGTATGATTTTTTGTTTTTATCCCTTACAAGAGTTACTAATTGTAAATAAAAAATGTAATTTTAATGAAAAATGTATTTATTTTAAACTAAATCTAACGATATAACAATCAAAGGTACTTTTCACGCACGAGAATCACAAACTGCACGCGGCCTGTGAGACCGCACGTCCATAGTTAAAGGTTAAAAACATTTGTTGGAATAGTGATGAATTTTTAATATATATACATACTATAATTTAATATGATTCTTGAATCTGAAGAAACATATTAAAAAGCCACTTGGAACAAGTCGCCGTCTTGCTTTAAAGGGGGTTGAAATGGTCTTTCCGAAATATTATAACTATATCTAATTATTTTATTATTATATTATATATTACTTACTTATCTCTTAAAAAAGTCGCCGACGCTCCAACAGATGTTTTTGGGCCAAAATTTTGCAAATTTTCACTAGGCTATTCAAATCGGATTGCAAATCCGGAAAATAAAATTTTAGATATTTAGATTTTGGGGAAGACGCAGGGTAAGAGAAAAGAATAAGAAGTTCTTGAGTTTATTTTAAAAATTTTAAAATTGATATTTAAGTAATGAAACTTTGGAAATTTATAAAATGAACTTAAAGTCAAAATTGTTTTACTCCTAACACTTTTTTATGTGATTTATAAGTTCCCAAACATATACAATGAAACTCGTAGAAATTTTTTTATGTTGATACAGGAAAACAAATGCAAACAGTTGCTGTTTTTTTTGGCTATGTGCAGTCAGTTATGTAATTAGTGGAAATTAGAATTCAAAATGTTTATAAATGAAATAAGAATACAATTTTACAAATTTCTTAGAATTTTCTTGAATTATGAATTGTTTTCCTTGGACTTTAGGTTGATCCTGTAAAAGACAAAAAAAGCGTAAAAGGAACATTTATGGGACAGATCGAGTTTGAGGATTCCTCAAGGCTTTTGATGAAATTTGTCGACGTTCTTTAAATAAAAGCGTATCCAAACAAATTTATTTGGTCGGTTTGTAGAGAGAGAGAGACAGAGAGAGAGAGAGTGAGAAATATTTTACTTTAAAATATCGAAAGATGACATTTTGAAGATTTTTACGATTTTTACGATTTTTACGATTTTTACGATTTTTACTATTTTTACGATTTTTACGATTTTTTGCATTTTCCCCAAAGTTTTTTTGGAAATTGTTGAAATATCTTAAGTAAAAGATGTTTTTTCCTGTTTCCTTTAAGAATTCTTAAAATGAACAAATTAAAGGTAAATTTTCTTTTCTGTCTTATTGATTGGGACAAGTACATATGTACATATGTGTATGCAAATTGAAGTAATGAAGGTAGTTATATTTTTTAATTTGCTTGTGTTATCAGGGATAGTGTAAAACTATTTGCTGAAGCTGAAAGGAAACATTTTAAGTTTAAGGATATTCGTTTAATCTTAACCAAAACCGAGCGAGAATATGGAGGTAATCGCGATTGAAAATTGCTGCTATTAAAAACTTTAATGTTAATGCTTAGATATAGTTGTTCGGAGTGGTAAGGAGGTATAAAAATTAGGATTGTATAAAGGAAGAATAGTGGTTTATATTTATAGTATGAAAATGACCGAGGAGCGTAAGATCATATGAGTACTTAGTAGAGATCGACAAATTATCGAATGGTTATTTATTGATATGTTTATTATATTTATTTGTATAGAGATATGTATATGTATGTATACAGGCAGATTGAAACTTTTTTGTATCTTAACATTGAATTATTTTCGTTTAGTTTTGTTGTAGACCTGATACAATTATAAAGATGCAAACAATAAAATCTACATTCCAATTTACCAATTCATATAGTAAATGTGCCAACGTTTAACGTTGTTATATTACTTAATTATTTTTAAGAATGAAGTTTTCATATAACAATTCTATTCAAAAATCAAATACCTACCTAAATTTCTAAATAATGATAACATTTGAAGAAGATAGTTCCGTTCCTCTCAAATTCTAATTAACGCTTCACCTTTACGAAACTTACCTGTGTATCCTCGAAATTAGTGTTAAAGTTGCTAAAATAGCTTACCTGAAAAGACGAATTGAAAAGATCAAATTAGTAATGAAGAAAGCGAGGACGGTGGTTAAAATGCATTAAAATTATTAGAAAACAGCAGAATGCTTTTATCGAAAACATTCATTCGAGTCCGATGAAGAATAAGACAAAGAATAAGGAGCCCCAAAATAGGGGATAATCCCATCAAGTCTAATCTTCCCGGGATGGCTGTGGGCCGCGATGGAATCGTCCCGCCATCAGAGGAGAGATGTCCGAAATGCCCCAAATGACCAGATTTCGAACAATTCCCACAATCGTCTGAGTGCGCCTCCGCCCCACAGCGGGGGCGAATGAGTTATTTGCCCTTTTGAGGAATATCGAGGGCGACATAATAATTTCGACTTTAACGACAGTAGACCGCAGCATAACTGGTGAAATGGGGTCTTCCACCCCGGAGTCACGCTCGTTGAGTATTTCAAACATCATAAAAGGGAGGAAAGCCAAAAAAGGAGGCAAAAAGTCGCCGCCTTCGACGATAGTAAGGGCTCAAAAATCCCCGAGATGCTATCTGGCGGCCATGCGGGGCAAACACAAACAAAGAAGGAAAACGGCCAAAATGTGCAGAGTTCATTTGGCGCCCCATCCCACCGTAGCCGCCAGCTCAGCGGTTCTTAGCCCCGGCAGAGCAGCTATTACGGGGCTGCACTGACGACGACGTCGACGTCGACGTCGACGAGGACAACGAAGCCCCCGCTCATTTATGTGCCCCAACGAAATGAGCATTCTGTCTGGCACCAGGGTCATAAAATTATACACACCCCAGACACGATAGAGCGCACCAACGATCCAGGGATCCTCCAATAGCATGACATTTGGAGCGTAACAATATGATCCGCATCCTCGGCGGAGCTCCCCACCCCCCCGCGACAGCAGCTCCATCTGCCTGTTATGCCTTTTACTCAACCGTAAAAAATATAACTTAAGACGGCATGGCGCAGGGTGACTTTGGGGCGCAGCGCCCACTTGCCCAGTCCCAGCACGGCCCGAGTATAAACACATCTGGAGGTCTGTTTGGCACCAAATATTCCCGGTTACGTGCAGGTCCCAGACCCTTTGACAGTTTTACTGGCAGACTATAAAAAATTTCAACGAAGAGAAATCATTTGGGAGCAGATGAAAATTGAAAAGTGAAAACTGCAAGGATAAAAGAAGGAAAACCCGAACAAGACTCTGGAAAGGCGCCCCCCATTCAAGCAAGCCAGGCGAGCCCCAGGACTTCGGTTGCCCTGAATCGGGCATTGGGCCCAATTCCCAGTTGTGTACGGCGGATAAAATGGATGAGACTGACGCCAAATGAATATTAATAGGGCCCAGGACTGGCCTAGGATGCGAATGGTTGTCCGAAGGTTTCCCGAACGCCTTTCCGCCGCCATCACCATCGTCGCTTGCCCCTCAAGGCTTTGGCCATTTATAAAACAGGCGAAATTTATAATCGAAGAATTCAACATTTTCTTGACGGACTTCAGGAAAACAATTAATTTCATTGAGAAAATGTTTTCAAGGCTGGTTAAGAAGTAGAGGGTGGATTCGGCGCGTGGAGAATTTTTATTGTATAATAGAACATAAACTTTTCTTGTAATCTGCATATAATTCAAATGTTTAAATGTCTCTAACATAACCGAAACTTCTCGAAATAAAACTGAAGTTGTTATGACGAAAAGTATACCTACTTATTTTTATTATTTTTTCTAGCAGTAGCCGATTAAGCAGATTAATGGTTTTAACGACAACTTAACAAAAATATGATTGCTTGCGCTACCTCAACTGTATTAGCATTCTAAGGGGTTAAGTCTAGTCAGAATTTTAAAAAAATCGATTTTTTTTTGTATCTTCTTGAAGTATGAAACCTTGAAAATATTCCCTGACAATATTCCCTGACAATTTGAATTCAATCCGACAAATAGTTTTCGAGATATCACAATTCTCTCTGCAATGCGCTAATGAGAACATTAGAACTTTAAACACGTCGGTCGGTGACAACTACATATAATTCAAAAGCTACTAGACGGATTTGGATTAAATTTGTACAGCTTATTATACACATAAAAAACTTGTCCTTGATCGAAGAATTTTGGTTTTGACAATTTAAAAAAAAATAAAAAGCTTCGATTAAGGACAAGATTAACTATTAAACTAATGATTCCCTTAATTTGATTGATTTCAGATGAATCATTAAAATGTTATGATTGTCACAGCAAAACACGATTTGTCGGACGGGCAAATGGCAATAACTTTTTTAAAATTTATTTTTTTTTTTTCAAATTTTAATAAAATCAAGTCAAAGGATGATGTGGATACCTCTATATAACTAATTTTGTATAATTAATTTAAATACCGCAAAAAAAAATTATTTAAAATAGTCAATATTTCACTTCTCTGACTAGACTAACTCCTTAAGGTGCTAAATACAATTAATTTGGACCTTAGTGAGTAGCACACTGAACCTAATAAATCTCACTTAAACTCCAAACAACCATCAAATTTTCCTGTGGAATTCTTAACGCAAATTTTATGTTGTTAACTTAATGCCGGCTAAAGTTGGGTATTGATTTAGGCTTAAGGAGGAAAACTGAATATGTGCCAAACTTTGTCAACATATGTTACCTAGTTTTTTCTATAATATTAAAACAAACAAATTTAAAATACATATGCGGCACATTTCCTAATTACATACAACCTAATATCCAATCAAATGAAGTTTCCTTATTCAGCTATACTTGTTTGTTATTAGGACCTAATGTGATTTTCTCATCAGACCTAATGTCAACTGTGGATTCCAATTGAGAAATTAAGGAAAAATTTATCTATAACACTTGAATGGTTTCCAGAAACCTGAAATAAAATAACGACCATTTTAGTTTCTCGAATTTAAATAATCGATTTTTTCATATTTTTATTAGAAAGAATATGATTTGAAGAATATGGTCTCAATTGTGTATATGCATTTAATAAGATCGACTGTTGTTTTTATCCCATGGATAATTTCGAAGAGCACAATCATATTTATCTCCATTGGGTACGTGCTCTAAAGAAGTTTCGACATTTTAAACTGTGTTAGCAAAAAAATTATTGACAGGCGAATTTTATTGTATATTTTAAATTTGCTATTATATAATATCATGTTAAATTCTAAAAATGCTTTTCGAAGTTTAGTATAATTCTTCCTCGGAAGAAAAAAAGAGACATTCTCCGAAAAGTGCGTTATTTCCAAACATTTATTGTAAATATTTCGAATTGGCGATTTTTGAAAAAATAGTGTTAAAACGTATATTATATTTAACTTTTTAAAACACTATAAAATTATATTTTTAAGTTGACCGTTCGATCATTATAAGATTGCCTTACAGTTTTGTTTAGTATATTAAATCAAAAGACCTGAAAATAATAACAAATTGATCTCAAAGAATTTAAATTTAAATTTTACGAATATATAAAATTAAGATCCACTCATTCAGCATAACATATTTTTACATATAGGGAAATTCTCGAAAAACACTCGGTCCGTGATGTTTTTCTAATCGAATACTTTCCATAAATTATGACTGTAGAAAAGGAAAAGTTAAATAACAATCAACACCTTTATTTGGCAGTATTTAGAAGTTAAATGAAATCTTAAACCCATCAGATTAATTAATACAAGTTGTATTAAAAAAAAAAATGGTAATAGGTATTTTGAAAATGTTTCATAATTGCACGAAAAAGACGTACATAATAAAAGAGGGGTTCATAAAAATGTCCTCCTTAAACATTTTAAAGCTCAGGATTTAGGTTTTCATTCGAATTGCACCTATTTTCTATAATCTAATCTCATGCCCGGTGCGAAATTTACTATTGGCGTGAGTATTTATAACTTTTACTTTTGACATATGTACCATGCAATTTTCAAATATTCCCAGATCTTAATACTTGTATATTAGTACTGCACATAAGATACTTAAGGCAATATTTAAACTGAGTTTTAAATAGTTTAAGTATAGGTGTAAGTGTGAGTCCCGATACTTATTACCTATTTGAAATGTTTAATACCTACTTGTACTGCGACAAACATAAAACTTTACACGATTGTTCCCAATTTCCAAAGTATTCACTGAAAGTCTTTCTAGCACGCCTTGAATATACTTCAACTAGTTTACCTTTTAACCACTTAATTCTTTTTCAAGTAAGAAACTATAAGAAATTTTCGGTTGTCTTATACACACACTGGGCATGAGACAATCGAAAATTTTTAGTTTGAGGATTAAAGTACATATAAGAAAGAATGCGATAAACCGTATGCATGACGAAATAATTTATATAAACGGTATAAAAGTATAATACCACTGTATATAAAATTGATATACACGTTTATGCAGCATGAATAGTTTCATAAAAGAATGACTTTGCAATCAATATTTGGTTTTCATCTTTTAACCCTTAACTACATTCGCTTTTAGATTTACTTCGTGGGATAGTAGTGGAAGCGAAGCGGTAACAAGAAAGTTGCAAAAAAGTGTCGTCTGAGGTCTAAATTTACGCCACGAATGTAATTAAGGGTTAAAGAACTTTTAGGTTTTCGAAATTGAAAAACATACATATGCGTATATTTGAAAGGCCTCTTATAAACGCTCCGGAAAATTGACTTACCGATACGCCAATTGGAACTATGTAGTATGTTACATACAACATAGAATTTTTCTGATCGAAACTCACCGTTTCATCTACGAAGTAATTGCGCATAATTCGTCAATTATTCACCGTCTCAGTCGAATTTTGCGCCTTAATCCCGTCATTGTGGAGGCGGCTTAATTTGTGTGTGAGTGCGACCAGCCATGGCAAAAGATCAATAATGGCTCGGTGGCGGAACGGCGCGTTTGGCTCCATAAGTATTTTTGAAATTTGAATACATAACTCCTAATCAAGTGGAAAATTCAGAAACGTTTGCTAATGCAGTGAAAAGAGTAACAAGCGAAAAAGAGCCTTCAAGTTCCTTCGTTCTAGGCTCGAACAGCCGCAAGCCTATCCTGCACCCTATACGCTGGGAAAAAGCCTCCCCGTCGCCCCGCAAAGGTACCCCATAATCGGAACCGTCTGCCATAATCACAAACAATTTTCATCCGCCCCGCTCAGAAAGGCAGAAAGCCGACAGCAGGGGCAGAAAGGTCTCCCCAGCAACAACCTTGAAATTCGGCTCCCCGGAGACCGACCAGCTCGAGAGTTAAATGAACCCACTACGACGTCTGACAGCCTTTTCCTATGCTTCACCAACACCTTCACCGTTATCACAATGACGTAGTCCTGGTTGCCCTTCATTTCCATCGGCTCGGAGGGTTCCTCGTTTGGCGCGCCGCGCCGCGTCGATGGTAGAACGCACGTAGCCGGCAGCCGGGCTGTCCTCTGTAGCGCCATAAAAAAATATATTTCAATTAGAGGTTTATTTATAACGAGACGACAGGTGGGCCATTTGGGACCAAAAACACATTAAGTTTTTTTCCAGTCCCCAGAGGGACATCCGCCCTCCTAGGTGAACCCCGCTCCCTGCCGAAATCCATCAACGGATGTCGGTTCAGGTGTTACAAATTTCCAACGAAAAAGAATACCACCGAAATCGCCCAATTCGTGGAAATTAACGAAAGTGTTCGTTTCGAAAGAGAAGCCCCCACACTTTGCAAATATTCGCTGCCCATTTGAGGCCAAACTCCAAAGGCGGTGGGGGGAAGCTTTGTTTTTGTATGATACTTTGGGGTAGGCACCCGGAGCCCTTGATTGTTTTGTTATTCCTCTCCGGGCGGTCGAAAAGGCCTTCTTTTCCCATAACGAGGGCTCATGGCCTATTCAGCTCCAATGGCTTAGCTAAACCGCATCCACCCACCTCCGGAGCGGAGCGCCTTGAGGAAATACAGCCCTATATTGTTTGTATAATATTCGGGGGTAGGCTTTCCTCTGGATCGGTGGCGTAACAAAACCAAAACCCGAGAAACCATAAAAATCCGAGATGAGCTTTAATTGTTCTACTTCGTAAAGAACTTTTTAAAATACTTCAAAAGCATATTAATTCTTCGATCCAGTGTTTCGATTTTAAAACTTGAAAAGTCATTTAAAGGAGGTTTATTTATTTATTTTAAAAATGTACCTACTTATGTACCTAAATGAATAAGTGCTTATTTGAAAGCTTATATTAGTTTTTAAAACGAAATTCCACCCTCAGGGTACATTAAGGGATGAAAAATTTCATGAATCGTCGATTTAAAGAATAGTGGCTACTCGTACAAATAGCGTTTTGGCAGTAGCTACATAACAACTGCGGGAGTGGCTAGTCACTTTTGATATCCACTTTCATTAGTGAAATATAAAAAAAACCTCTTAAATTGACACATGTTTTTTTTTCTGGTTAGTTTTGTCAAAATGGCGGCGCCAAATTGTTTTCCTGTGGGCTGGCGTAGGCGATTTCTCGACAACGTATGATCAGATTGACTTCAAATTGACGCTACCTTCCGAATTTTTTGACTGTTTCTTTTTTAACTTTAATTGTTTATAACTTTGGTAAATAACAAGAAAAATAATTTGAGGTCCGGTTAAAGCGACACATTTCAAAACTCAGCAGTTAAAATTTCAAGGCAATGGGTGTAATCGATTTTTTAAAATCCAAAATCACTTACATCAGGTCAAATTATGCAGATTCAAAAAAACGTGTGCTTTGAGTGCTGAACATTGAAGCTGTCCCTTCCTATTTTAAATCTGTTCCTAACCTCCAAACCATCGAAATAAGTTTTAGCGTATTTCTAGAAGCACTAAGAAAAAATGAAACATGTTTTTTTAAAGATGCATATATGTTTGTAAGTAATATTTTTTACGAAAACTGTAGTATAAAAACAATTATTCTGTTAAATATATTTTCTTTTCAATTTTTCTTCAAGACCATTGATTGATTGAACCTCAATTGTACATATTCATTATGAGAAAAACTAAAAATTCAAATAAAACAAACTGAAAAACGAATTAATCTCAAAAAACTGTTTATTTTTATTATTTTTTATAATCGTATAATATCGTTCAAGAAACTGAATTCCTAAACTAGGATAATATTGTCAAGAATGAAAATAAGTCGGTACAGTCTGATAAGTGGTATTAGTAGCATTTAAAGTTAATAACAATAGTAGATTAAAAATTCAAAAACTTTTGTTTTTCATTATATTTGTATGTTTACTATATTACATATATTTCGATACATGTATGTACATATGTAAATATGCTAGAACCAAATTATAAAAAAAAATATATTGATTCTAACAAGTATGTATTTAATGTCGATGCTATCTTAAGAAATTAAAAACGATAAAACTTTAAAAAATAACTTTTATTTGCTTCTTCAAAGAAAATCGTTATCGAAGGAATAAAAGGTAATAACAACTTGAATTATAACTTGGAGCCTCCGCATATTTTGCGTTTTATTTTAACACGTCCCAACGCGTGAGTGCGTTGGGTTTTCTGCGTGTCCTGTAGCTTTTCTTTATTTTCTTTATTTATTTTTATTTTTATTTTTTCTTGTGCGAGTCCTTTTGCCTTCGCAGCCTATCTTCGCTTGTCGGCGGGAAGTACCCACCAAAAGAAGCGACACAACACTTTGGGGGTTGCGGTAGGCTTCGGTTGCCTGCGACTAAAACCATAGGCTGCGGGTGCGTGTGTCACAAACGAGGAAGCCCAAACCTTTCCAATTCCTTTCAGAATTGCCGGCGTAAGCAGAGCACCTCCCTCCAGTTCGCCTTGGGCTTTAGGAATTTTTCCCGACTAGTGCAGTTCGTGGAAAATTGAAGTCGGTATGTCTTCGCATCTATTTGGGCTCTATGGAACCCATTTGGAGTGGGTTAGAAAAATCAATTTTATATATATCCTCTAATACCGGGGGAAAATTCAAAGGTCGTCCCAAGGACGATCACGGAATATTTGGACGGCAACAGCAGGCGAAAAGGAAAGGAAAAGCTTTCGAGGACTTTCCACATATAATACAAGCACATGCTCAGGCAGCGTTCGTTCGGTGGCAATTACCCGGCTAGGGCCAGCCGGGTGAGGACCGGGATTTTGAGGGTTGTGCGCGAAAGAGGCTTGTTAGACGCTCAGACGAAAACCTGCTGCCACCCCCACCGTCGCTCTGGCGAAAAGGAAACCGGCAGTGGATTTCCAGCGCAGACGGGGCTGTAGCCGTAGCTATGGCGGCGTCGACGGTTTGTCATATATTCCTTGACAGCTCTTTGTGTCTACGTTTTTGCGTTCTCCTTTATGTCCCCGCTCTGTAGTGTCTGGCAGATTTATTTTCGGGTGCCAGGCTTCGGACAGCCTTCAACTGCTAAGACGAAGGACTAGAAGAGTTCGGAGAACTAAAAATTCTAAAATTTCGTGGCGTAGTTTACAGACCCAAGGGTATTTAAGACTCCTTTCTTTCAATAAAGCATTGATGTGATAATAAATACTTTTTATCCTGGATGGACAATTTGCTATAAAAATTGGTTAAGAAATTGTATGCTTCTATGATATCTAATATTATTTTATTTCCATTGTGACATACCAGAGCTGTAAACAAAATACTACCTTTACAATTAGAAGACTAATACAAGTAAAGCAAGAAGGATAATTTACGAGTATTGTATTGACTACTTCGAAAAGTTTAATTAATTAATTAGTTAGTTAACCACAATTAACAGTACTGATAATTCCATTATCCCACTAACAGAAGGATTACTTAACACTACCTAGCATTACCTGGCATTACTAAGAATTACTTAGAATTACCTATGCATTATTTACCATGCTCGTGCTGCCACGTGTCGGGTATATGTAGATATGTACATATACATAAGTATATGTACATACAGTGCATCTTTTTCTATGAATGTCTTACTAATATCCTATGGAATCGAAAGGAGCTTAAATTCTACTTAAAGTTTGTTAATCTGGAATCGGTTTATCGAAATTAAGCGGTTAGGCCACTCTAGACGCCGAAAAAATAGACTTTTTTAGGATTTTTTTCAGGAATATTACAAAATAAATCGAGATTCTAATAAAGAGTATTTATTATGCATATCCAGTAACATGTATACAAAATTTTTGTTTAAAGCGATTTATTTAAAAATGGCGGCTGTGCAACGTTTTTCCGATAAGGTCTCCGTTTTTTCAGGGTCCACGGCCGGACAAACAGCTCCTGCAGTTTTTGAATTATAATAGGCCAATTATTTTTTTTTAGATTATATATTATAATTGCTATAGAAGTAGGTACGTAGATTTTTTTCAATATATTAATTTTTGGCCAAATGTCGCAATTCCAAAGTGGAAAATGGAAAAATTTGCCTGAAAAATTATCAGATAATTGTTAATAATGAACTATGCACTATAAAAAAAAAAATCCTACGTACGTGTTTTTTTCAAGATATTCAATATTTCAAGTAAATCGGTTGTACCTAAATTGTCTGCAGTTTTGAGATAAACGGGCTTAAAGTTTCAAGTTATAGGGCGGTTATATATAGGCGGCGGTGCTATACTTTTAAAAACAAGTATTTAGAGATATTTCCGGGCCATAATCTTTTGGGATATCATAGTTCAGGTCCTAAGAGACCATTTGAAACAATAAAAAAAACGATGTTTTTAAAATCCTACAGTGGCCTAACCCCTTAAAACCTTGCGGTGACTGATTAGATGGCCGGCTGCCCCCCGCCGGGAAAACTATCTATCTACGCCCATGTACACAAGATTAAAATTTACAAGAGGAACGAAAATGGAGCACCTGGAGAATAGTTCCCAAACTCGGATTTCAATGAAATTGAGCAGGTGCCTTCACTTTGGCCTAAAACGGAAGGATCTGAAAGAATTTTTCGTCAGTCACCTTTGGTTTCGGAAATTTTTCAACTTTTCCTTTTTGACATTTCGACAAGATTAAATTTGAAAAGTCCCGCTGCAAAATTACTTTTCACCTGCAAAATTTCTATGAAATCCGATTAAGCACTGTTGGCACTGTTCCACTTCCACTACACATTTCCACTATAATTAATCACTTAACAACCGGATGCAACACTCATATTTTAAAACACTATTCGCGGCCCGCCATGGCTCAGATGGCTACACTAACTAACACACTGGGCTGCGACCGTTAATTTTAAGATGTTAAAAAAAAAAACTAAAACTAAAGTACACTGAAAAAAAAATAGCAATACTAATTAATCTTTTATTAATTATCAGCCAACTGATTGAATTAGTTGTTATAACAATTTAAAGTAGTGAAATCAACTAAAATAGTTGAGAAACCAACTAATTTTGTAAATGTTTTCCTCACTGTTTTAGATCTGTCAACTAATTTAACTAGTTGGCTGAAAAAATAGTTAATTTTGCTGCTAGTTTTCATTCAGTGTAGCGTTAAATTAATCCTTAATAGCAGCACTTAGATAATTTTCCGAAAAATCCTTAAAAAACAATAAGTTTTGGGCTGCTTAAACGTTGATCATAACGTAGATTGTTGAATAAATAGATAGTTTTGACTGTAAATCATTGGCATTAAAGCTTTAACTTTAACGGATATCAGTATCTAAAACGTTGTGAAATGTGAAGAGTTAAAAGGATAATGTTTTGACCTGTTTCTATCTGCTAATGCATATACATATGTAGAAAATAATTTAACGATTAAAATCATTTTACCTCTAGTTAGCTTACTTAAATATCCGTAGCATGCAGGTATGTATAGCTAACAGATTTAGTTAGAAATTATCCGAAGAGCAGGTTATAGACTTTGCTTTCACTTCATTTGGACCCACCGACCGGAAAGATTTCCCACATTTACCTACCGTGAAGCTGGACTAGGCTAGATAGAGCATGGTAACTTGCCTGAAATTGCAAAAAAAGCGAAACTCAGTACCTTTTCTCAGCTCTGCTCATGATGACTTGTCATAATTTAATTGCATATCAGTTCTGATTGCATCCTTCAGTCATCTACCTGTGCCGGCAGCACTGCGCGCGCGCGAATCGCGCAACCGTTGCGCGCCGTCGACCCGTCCGACGCGAAACGGATGTATCCGAGCTGTCAGAGCTGCAAGTGAACGTACCTGGGGATACCTGGCTGACAGTACAATTAATTTTGAGCTCATTCAAGAGTTTTGGGTCGAGTCGCCGGCTAAATGGGCAAACTAATGCTCGACTACGTGACACTATGTGACCATATCGATCGGTTGGCGCGCTCCGCACCGAGATCGGCGCGCGGTGCGTCAATTACACTTCTGCTGTATGTCTAATGCCCGAACTAATTGATGTCAAGGTGCACCGCTTGATTTACACACGAGCATGTGTGACCGCACTGTCGTTCGTGATTTTTTCGCATCTCTGTTGCGCTCGCCTGCTTATTTTCCGCAGCCTTTGTTAGGCCCGGCAGAGGTGGTTTCCGAAAGTTCTCGACAGCCCCTCCCCACCCCCGGGCCCTGAGCCCGCGCATATCTATCATGTTTTCATCCAATTAATTTTAGCGCTCCTGACAGGTAAATTGGCTGGCTAGTGGCTATCCACCGATCGTTTTTGGTCGCCTTCTCCTGCTAACGAGAACGAATTCTTTCCAAACGTTCTCGATCGGATCCAATCCAATCTTATCCAATCCAATCCGCGCTAAGCGATGCATTTAGGCCCAAGAATTCCCGCGCGCCGCTCTCAGAACAAGCCTCGTCCGCGAGAAGGTGTTAATAGGCGCAATTGGCCGCCCGTTCTAGCCGCTCTAGCGGCGACTAAAATTCATAGAACGTTCTGCGAGAACGTCGCACGCCCCGCCAGAGGGACCGCAGATAGCCCGCATATGGGGCCGGGGCGGACAGCCCGCTGCGAGCTTCGGAGCGCCGTTCTTAGAAGGCAAGGTATGCGCCGCGAGTGCACTTTGCTGCACTTAGCTGCACCGCGCGCTGCTGGTCTTTTTCTGCGACGCGCGAATTGGGTCTTTGAATTGTTTGAACTTTTAAGAAGTTAGTTCTTGACCAGAATTTACAGTAATTTCCACATTAAAAGGTGGCCTGCTCCATCGGTCTTTTTTGAGTCGTTCGCGTGCTAGAACAAGATCGCGTCGAGCTGAACTGGGCGCGTTTCGAGGCGAGCTGACTGCCAGCCACTTGATTTAGGAATTGCTGCAAGGCGCTGCTGCTGCGGGCGATTCTGTTCTTATGACTTTTCATGCGTTCACGCTGATTCTGTCCTGGTTTGGGCCAAGGTTTTGGCACCAGTGGCCTTTAATTTCACTTGTTAAAGCAAATTTAGCACTATGAATAAGCTACACTTTTGTCAATGAATAAATACATAATTCGAAGAAACCAATCATTTACCACTCACATATTACATGTCGTACAATACGCCCTATCAAAAAAAGTAAATTCATAATGCATTATTTCCACTTACGAGATTTTCCTTTAGGAAACTACTTTGGTTGGCCAATGCACTATCAGAGGATATTGAAGTTATTATAAATACGTTTTTAAGAGATAGTTCTCTAAAAATTACCATTAAGTTATCAAGTATAGTAGGTAGGTACCTATACTGGATCACCAGGATGAAATTTTCAAAACAATTGGTACTATTTTTCTTTTTGCATTTTTACAAATTATGATTAGTCGTCAAGTTATTACAAAATTCCACAAAATGAAAAATGAATGAAGTTATCATTTTTGGATGAGATCAAGATTTCCATATTAATCATACATTTTTAATAGTTGACGCTAATAAATTGAAAGAAAGTCGACAGAGAGCGATAACAATGAAGAACCTTTTTAATGGCTCGAAAGTAGAATTTAGTGAGCTTTATATTTTAAATGAAAAATATCAATTAGGTAGGTAATTAATTGATATTTCTTCAAAGATATTTTAGACTTATTATTCGATTTGAAAAATTTTTCTGGCTGAATTAATTGTGGTTAGGTTGTAAACGTGAAAAAATGCAATTTGCCACATTGATCCGTTCGAGGAAAACCTTTGATAATATTATTTAATCGGTACATTTATATAAAAAAAAAACAAATGTAGAATATATAATGTTCGCATTTAGCAACAGTAAGAAGAAGTCGTTCATATTAAGAGAATTATTTTAGCATTTTCCAGAATTTCTTCTCTAAAATTTGTTTCCTATAGTACTAAAAACAACTAAAAATTTACTACCTATATTTTTGATTCCGTGAGAATACAAGTCCATTTTGAAAGTTGTTTACTTCGAATTAGATACTCAGTCAATTGTTAAAATGTTTCAATGAACTATAGACAACTCATATTATTATTAAACACAATTAGATGAAAGTTGGAAAAACCGCTTTTGTAAACCTAATTTGATTCAATATGTTTTTTAGTTAAGTTTCATTTTTTTTTGTTATCATTATGAATACAGCTTCCAAAGCTGCATAGTTTTTTTTTAATTTTAGGTTCTACACTTCATTCTAGACATTTTAGATAGAAATAGAAATAAAAAAAACAAATCATAAATACCTATGTATATTAAAATCGTTTTACAAAGCTATCATGTTCATTACAGAATTGGAAAGTTTATGTACCTACTTATAATAAAAAAATATCCAATTATTTAAACTCAAGACAAAAATCTGTGACTCAGGAATTGGATAAAGGATTATGGTCCATAAATCAGAAAAATGTTTCGAAAGAATTGTCCCGCCTCTTCACCAAGCATCCATCATGACAAATGCTTACCACAAATATCTCAAACTCCTAATTTACTTAAAGTTTTATATTCATCTTTTGGATGTTCGCCGGTCCAGCCAAATCCCTTCTTCGCAAATTACCAAAAAGTCTAGACATAAGCGAACTCACCCAGAATAATTCTCTGAGTGTGTTCGTCAAACTACGGATTGAAATCAATCCGGCAATTTAAGTCTCCAGGCATAAAGCCGCGTCTTAATAACTGAAACGTCTCCATAGAAAATTTCAAATATGAGTTTTTTCTTTTCGTTTAATTTTTTAAAGATAATTAAAAGCTTTCGCTCAGCCACAAATAGAAGAATTCTCAAATTTCGAATTCGCACTGATGGTAACGTTGGAACTTCTAATAATTGTTTCCTTTCTTTTAAGTTTTCTTTTAAGAATTCCGCTTGTGGTAATAAATCGCTGACACAGAAATGTGTTTCCAATTGATTTTCGAACAATTTCATTCGACAGTTTGAGTTCGGTAATTTTTCTTTGTCTTGGATCTTTCAGATTTCGGCGTCGGCTGTTTAATGAATTTTTGTGGACTAACTTTAAGAAAATAGGCCTAATTTTATTGATTTTCATGAGATCGTGTGGATCTCACATGAATCAGATAAATTACTAACAAGTTACTTACATGACTGGAAATAAATCAATGAATTTTTCGAATTCAACTTCCGGGCGGAAAATTCAATTTAAATGAAAATTGGGGCGGACTGAGTGACTTCCGATTTTAAAGACAAAGTGTTTTGTTTGTAGCCAAGAGTTGTTGGCGCTTAATATGAATAATAATAATAGTGGCCAATTTATACGTTAGAACTAATTTATATTTTTAAACGTTTGTACTTCATTGAAATGTAATGAAAATAAGGATTTAGTAATTTGTGCATATGTTAAGGTGTAGGGCGGATTTAAATCGCAAAGGAATATTTCTTAGAAGCAATTAGGCTTACTGGAAGAAAAATAAGGAAGAAGGAGTTGAACTTTCTATATGAAGTACTGAAAATGAGCAAATATTAACTTCAAAGGGTTCTTCATAGTAAGAGATAGATAAACTGAAGCGCCTACAATTGTGGTGGTATAGAAAGGCATTCAGATTAAAGTTACTCGTTTGCGTCTCATATTATCGTAACTAATCAAAAAGTTGAGATACTCTACAAGAAGTTACCATGCCGACTTTCATCTATCTTACCCAACGAATTCTCAGTAGAATACTAACACACCTCTTCATCCATCTTCTTTCCTAAATCATCAATTCTCATTAAACGATCCAAAGTGGTTTCAATTACGACACTAATAATGTCGTCTAGACTCCAATCATCCGGTTGAAGACAGACGTAATAACAATATTTAATCTGACCGAAGGGACAATACAAGCACGATTAGAGTATACCATATTTACCAAATTCGCTCACGTTTGATATTGTAAGGCCTCTATCCTATACCTTGAAGTAATAAATATCTACTCTGAGCTAAAAAGCCTCGTCCAAGTTTTCGAGTTTCTAAAAGTATATCTTATACTTAGTTAGAAAGTGTACTTCACCCATACTGATAATATAAGTGTAAAGTGTAATAGCCAATGTTTATCGATTTTGATAACCGTACATGGTATAAATTTCAATAAATAAACGCTATTTCGCAATATTTTTCCTGTGATGAATTACCAAACCTAAAAACTTTGGCGATAGAAAAACCCTTAAATTTCAATGAGACCTCCCATTAAATCTCGGCATGGTCTACAAAATCCCGGTTGCTAGGTTGGTATATCTTTCACATATCATTTTCGCCGGAATTGTCAACAAGCCCCCCATGGCCGTATGGAGCGATTGAGATAAAAATCATCGATAGCAGCCTCAAGTATATAAAGACTATAGGTTCAAGGGAGCGCCATCAATTTCCAGAATATGCTTTTACAAGCAGCCTAACAGTCGCTTTCGACTCCCCCACATGGCCGCCTAGATTCAGCGTGAAGTACCTAACCGTCTGCCTGGAAAATTGGGAGCCATGGCAGCTTTCAAGGCCACCGAGATGAGGTCGATCGCTTTTCCCGTTATGTACGTCCTTCACCTTCATGGGAGGCAGTTTGCGGCAGTTGCTTGTTCTTCGCCCCATCCTCCCCCACGCCCCTCCCCCACGCACAACGCCAACCCAGCAACTACCCACTTCCCTTTCAGCTAAAAATTCCTGTATACGTGCGTAGGCGTACCTCACAAAACGCCCTGGTGCTCCTTAGAGTTGAAGCGCCACCTACCCCCCACCCCTATCCCCCCAAAACGGTATTGAGCACGCAACCAGCCCCGGTGCGTATAACACAGCTCCTCCGCAGTTCCTAACAGCAGTAACCAAGGCGAGGTCAAAATCTGCAAACCCAGTTTTCAAGGTCGCACCGTTTTATTTCTAGGCTGGCTTTCCCAAATCGATAGGGAGGGGATTCCGGAGAGCCGCCGGCGGTCGGAGATATGCCCAAAAGAGCAGGCCCAGGCGAAAAGGTTTCCCCCTCCGTTCCGTTATGTTGTGTTGTGGACCTTGATGACACCCACCACTCACCCAATCACCCCCACTCCGCACCCGGCAGCCCCCGCACACGCAATGGGGAGGGTCCCGAAGCGGCGTAGGCTGGTTGAGGGGAGAATTTTTCATGTGGAGCCGTCCAAGGATAAACCGTGACCTTGGACTTGAACGTTGCCTCCGTTCCAAGGATGAAAAACTCTTCGCCGGCGTCCTCGAACGCAGCTCCGTTGCTGATTTAATCAAATCAAATGGCCGAGGGAAGCTATTTCCTTGCCGCCTCGGGATCCGGCGGCTATGTGCTTCGTGCGCATTTCGGGCCGAGGGGGGACAACGAGAGCCGCTCAATTTTTGGGGATAGCCTCCCCAGCCGCTTTCTTTTTTATGCCTCTCAGTGTGTGCGCCTATTTACCGTTTTCGGAACTTTACAGTTGTGTACGTGCGCTTGACGAATTTCCAGACTAACTGATTGATGGGGCCAGTTTGCCGCTCGGCCTCCCTTAATCCGAGAGTTGGGGAAAGGGGGGTACCTTACCGCCGGGGGCGATCCGGAGGGAGGGCTCTGTACGTGATAAAGCACTAGAAAATTAGGACAAATTGACGTTCCATGTAATTTTATCTCCGGCATTAGCAGCACTCTTCTGGCTGGGCGGGCGGTACAGCGGTCCTGGCGACAATCGCTTTTGAATTGAGGTAGGGTTTTTTTTCGGAGAGCTGCGGTTCCTTTTTTCTTGTTTGGCCATTTCCCTTTAAAGGGTTAACGCATTGTGCCCAAATTCTCGCCTGCTTCAGATGGGCCGGGCTTTGTAATTAAAATTAGGTGCGAACAATTTCAGGGGTTCGTTACAACGGTTGAGGATCACTGTCTGAATGAAATTAAGGGGAAAATTGGAGTTGACGCCATGAGAGTGGTTTGAGTTTTATTAGACACCGTCTAATGAACATTTTATTCGATTTTAAGATTGAGATAAAATGAAGTTGTGCATGCCTTGAAAGGTCTTTAAAATTATTAACTCTATGCCAAAGCACATTTTGTTTCAGATAATTAATCAATCTTCTATCTTTTACGTGCAGAGTGTTTGAATTAGGTATAAATCCATTCGGAAGGATTGTGAAGCAGTTTACAAAATATGGCAATTATATTTGAAGATTTTATTTGAGGAGTGTCCATTCAAAAGAGGATATTTGCACCTTATGGTCACTCAAAGTTGTTTTTACTATTCCAATCATATCTAAACTCACACTAAAGTTTAATTTTGATCAAAAGATGTCATTTTAACCCACTGACTTTGATTCTTGCAGTTGAACTACGTTTCTAGTTAGTAACGTTTTGTTCAAGGTGAGTCCTGAGTTCGTTCATTTAACATTTCTATTAGCATTATTCATTAATTGACAATAACAATTTTTTTCTGCCATTTTTATGGGAGATTTAAAACACGTTTTAAAAAGAAGGAAATGGTTTGAATTCTGTTTACTTATCTGTTTTATTCTAAACGGAATTGTTGTAAAGTATTTTGTTTTGTAAAAACTATATTGAAAAACAAATTTGCTATAAAAAAAGTATCCTATTCATAAATAATCTCAACGAAAGAAAAAAAATACCTATGTACATGCAATGTATAGGTTTTTCTTAAACATTTGCAAAGTTTGCTTAATGTGGTGGATATCAATTATGAGTAAGGAGAAACATGTTATAGATATAGATAGTTTAATTACATATTTGCCTTTTAAGTGCAGCATTCAACACAACGAATTTTCAATTTGCCATTCTATATAAGAACCTAGCGTACAACGTTATCAACTTCTATAATACGATGTATTAAGAAGCATAATTTCATAATAATTTTTAAAATAAAAAAAATTTAAAGAAGAGAACTAAACTAAAATGGAATCAGTATTTTTTTAAATTAAAATATGAATATATTTGCTTAATATGTATGAAGGGAGACTTCACAGATCAGCGGATAGAACATGTGACTTCATGAGATAAAAAAAAACATCTTCAAATTGTTGTTTGATTGTTAGGTTTGTTATTTCTATAAAAGTTTAGTTTTATTCAAGCAATAATAAGTTGAAGGGAAACGTTTAGGAATATTAAGAGACAATTGAAATGCTCAACACTCGATCCTTCAATTCCAAATAGTCAAATACAATTATCGAAAACTCAACCCAATCTCGGATCCGATCTCTTAATCCGTCATATTTGTAGAAGGTAACTATAAGCATTTTTAGTATACGCTAAAATAACTCAAACGTAATACAAAGTTGCTTTTATGATGTTAGTACACACAATGAAACACGTTCAGCCTGTTTTAAGAAAGAAATTTTAAATATAAAATACAAGAACCAATAAGATCAACAGTTTTATTATGTGTGGACATTTTGTGAAATCCAGTAAATAACTTCATGGCTAAAATTAAAAATATTTAGCTAAAGAGAAAAGGCAAACACGGAAGACAATAAATAATTTCTATTTTCGGCCGAATTGAGATAGGTCGTGAAATATTTTTTAAACTTCAATCGTAATCTCCATCTCTTCCAATTTCTGCCTTCAAAATGTAACTTTTCCCAATGACCCGGAGAAAGTGTAATCAAATCACAATTTGATATAACGCTGAGGTTAACGCCCGGGAATATTAGTGAATTAAACAAATTTCCGTCTAAGTCCAAGGCCAAACTGGCAATTAATTAGATTTGGAGCATTTCTTCTTATCAAATTTTTAACATATTTACAATAATTTAAGAAATTCTGTTGGAAGTGAACGAGTGAACACTTACCGTGGCTTCTTGTGTACAAAGTAAAGCTATGACATGATGTCGTCTTACCTGAAAGGAAAAAAAAATTGAATTAATCGAAAATTCCGGTCACAGCGCGAGGAAGATAAGTAAAAATTGGCCGTTTTATTTGTTTTCATTTTTGAAGAAGTAAGGGAGCGTTCCGAAGACTGCGGGTACGAGCTGAAGAAAAGGACATGCACGACTCGCGCCGGCAGCAGGTTTCGATTAATTTTCGATATTTTATCTTCACAACTCAGCGCTTCCAGGGGCCTTCCTTGCCTAGGTTCGGTTGGCACCTTGCGCGGCTGCTTTGTATTCATCGCGGGCCGCCGCAGCAGGCAAAGGCGTGCGGCGGAGGTGCTCCTCCTGGCGAGGCGTCTCCGAAGCCCTCTTGGCGGTTACCGGAAGGAGCCAAGATTTACAGGTTTTACAGTGCATCGGGGCTGCATTTGTAATTATTATTCCGGCTGGGGTGCAGCGTCTCGCTGGTATCCTTTATGATTAATTCGAAGCCAATTGCGCGCGCCCTTTCCTTTATTGAGGCACTTTGGATAATGGCAATTGATTTGTCGTAGGTCAATCGCGGTGAATGGGCAATTGAGCGCAATTGCGCGGTGCTTGGGTGGCGTTTGGCGTTTCACTGCATTAATTAATTATGCGCGGGGCAAGAGGCTCGCATAAATTATTGAGGATGGGACTTTTCTGCTCAGCAACAAACATTTTTCCGATTGAGGAGTGCTTGAGAGTCATTCAGCTGCCAAAATGCTGAAAACTTGAACGATTCTGGATGATTTTCGGCATTTTACTGTAGGGTAAACATTTTCTTAACTTTTAAATATGTATATTATGTATACACTGAAAAATGTTGGTACGATAGATGTGGGTTACTTTGACTACCTTTTTCTTATATTTTTAGAAATCGCTCTGATATACATATAGATTGTGATAGACTACTAGGTATCATAATGTTTTTATTTTATAGATGAGGATCGGTAGTTACTCAGTAATAATCTTTTATATAGCAAAAAATTTTTAATAATTAAGTTTTTATTATTTTTAAATTTTAGCTAAAGTTGTTTTTAAGAGGGTTACTTTGGCTAGCAGATTTTTTGGGCACAAAAACTATAAACTTAAGCAAGTATTGAGCCAATGTAAGTCCTTGGAAATAATAGAAAATAAACAAATGGAGCATTCGAAGTACAAAAACGTTTAATTAAAAAAAAACATAAATAAAAATTAACTTCTCCACAGCCCTCTGTTACACAAGAAAGTTTGCACACCTAAAATACGTAAGCATTCACAGCAGGTACCTAAGTTCGAAGTGCAAATGACAGTTTTAATTTTGAAAAGAATCATGCAACCAATTAAAAGTAGACGACAGTAAAACAATTCCGACTTGAACTAGATCGTTTAATGTCATGGCTACGAAGAGATTGGAAATTCAATATCTTTTTTTGTTTTGATGCAAAGTTACCTCCTAGCTAAAGTAACCCGGATTTACGGTATACGTTTACCCTCTTTTGGGAAAGAAATTGAGTATATCAGATGTAATGTAAACTTTTTACATAATTATCTCTTGTAGTAAGTAACGCGTTCAGACAATCATACAAATTTTGTTTTTTTAATAACATGTATAGCCCTTTATAGAGTAAAAGCTACTTTACACTATCTGATAGTGATAAGTCATATGCTTAGACATATGACTTTTTATTTGTGTTCTCAAAAGTGACGCTCACATCATAGCATTCTTAGTTTTCTTTTTTTCATCTATTTGCAAATCTTTTTGAGTTCGAGAGCGATATTTATTACTAAAATATTTATTTTTTGAGTGATATAGACACGGATTTTGCTCCCAAATGTTTATCAGGATCATAAATTTTACCGATTTCATTTTTTTTATATAATAATAATAATCCATCTGTAATAATTCACAAATAATAACAATAATAATTGAAAATATATATTTAACTTTCTTTTTCACATATTCCTTGCACATTTTTCAAATAAGTCTTCAGCAAAAAACTTTTATTACCTTTTTATTTACTTAATAAATGCGCAGACGCTTTTATGACTTCTCAGATTGAATTAGAAGCAATTCTATTATAATTTTCAAAAAGTCATATGATTACTCAAATGTCAGGTAATATGAGACATATTGGTGAGTTTACACCATATGAGTCGATATTTATGAGAAATCATATGCCTTTTCATATGACTTGTCAGATAGTGTAAAGGCTACTTAAGTAAATACTGTATGATATTAAAGTACATAGGTAATTAGTTTTTCTTTCAATAATTATTATAATCAAAAATTTTCGAAAATTCGGAGTAACTGCAGGAAATACCTACATAGGTACCATCACAAAGTGATTTACATAGTTGAAATTTAGTATGAGTAAAATAAAGGTCGTAGATTTACATCTGTTTGACGTTATTTGATGCGAATACAAAATTGTGATTTCACACTATTTTATTGAATTGTATTCTTAAAGAATTGTGATCCACAATAAAAATGTAAAATTGTTCTTTAGCTCAGCGTGATTTTACACTCAGTTTTTAGAGTGGACTTAATTATTTAACCCTAATCCCTTCATACTTAGTTGGCATTCATAGAAATTTAGGAATTACAATTTTTATTATAGACTTTCAATTTACAATGGTAAAATCGTAGTATACAAACTTTTGTGCATTTTCCACTATAAGAATAAACCCGAGGAACTGTGCACTTCAATTCAATTTTATATGATTTTGATTTTACAGCGTACAGCGTATAGCAAAAAAATTCAAGGTAGGTACTTAGTTAAGTATTTGTTTTTCTTATAAAAAAATTATAATAGTTGCAAAGTAAGAATCCTGTCCCTGTATGGACCATGCTCATTCGAGCAAAAAATCCGCCGTGTAAATATTATACAGAAACGGATGAAGAATCGAACCTTGAGGAACTCCTTCAGTAAAAGTAAAATATAAAGATTTAGCCTTTCCCATAACTTGTTTATTTCGTGGAGGTCGGATGTATTTAATTACCTCAGAAATAGCGTTTCTCACACTATACAACCCATTTCCGGAGATTTAAAATTCTGGTGATCTCAAAAGGAGGCCAACGAGGTCCTCTACACGCCTCGAGCGAGATCGCCGTGAGGAGCATGAAAACTCACCCGCACCACGCACTGCCAATGAACCGTGCAGCGCAACATGCACTCGAGCGGCTCATAAATAACTCGCCGGCCAGCAACATGTCGGATGACGTAAGAAAAGTGACATAAACCCGTGATCCCACCTCCCCGCCAGCCTTAAAGACGGGTGATCTCAGCCTGCGTGGGAAAAAGGGTTCATAACTTGGCCTAGATTTTGAGAAAATCTTCCAAAGGTCACGTCTCCACCTCGGTCACATATGGGAATTTTTCGGTGATGGATGGGCCCATTACCGGCGGCTTCGGCTGCTTTTGGCCAAGTGCGAACTGCGAAGAAATCGCGAGAATGTTCGCGTTCGCGGCCGAGGAAGTCGCCAGTTGCGCAACGCTCGAGCGAGTGCAGCAGCATTTGAGTTTGAGTTCGTTTTGGTTCCCACCCGGCCGACCGTCTCCCCTTGTCTCGTGTATGAGCGCGGCGCTGCCATTTGATTCTTGACCTACGATAATTCGCGACTTGTTTTTCTTGCACAACATCCAAAACGGAGCCGACAGGGGAAATCAATTTATTAACGTGAATATCGCAAGTATCGCGATTTAATAAGAGCCGTACAGTGCGCGATCTTCTCGTGGAAAACTCGAAAAGTGCGAGTGGCGCAAATAAGTCCGAGGATGTCTTGCGGTTTTTCTGTTTACGTCGCGCGCACTGCGACCGCGGCGGTGGCGGCGACGGCGACGGCGTTCCACGGGCGCGCGGAGCGATCTTATCGCGGGCCACAATCGCGAAATGTTCTGTTTCTGGCCGGCTTTTTTACATTTGTTTGTTTCGCTACATTCGATCTTTTCCTGTGATTGAAATCTGCGCGAAACGGGTTTTTTGCTAACGCTGGCAATTTTGCGAAACCAGTTGCGTTGCATTTTTCTGTTTTGTAAGGTGCCCTCATCTTGGCGCACGGAACGGCTGGTCAGTGGACCGGAAGACGGGTTTTTCTTGGATTTTACGGCGTATCGCCGCGATTCGATCTGATCGACAGTTGATTGCCACTTTTTATCGCTACCTTTTTTCACCATATGAACTTAACCATATATATTTTTTTCTTCTTGCTTCTCTGCAGGTTCGTCTGTTTTCGGCTCTTGGCTCGTCGCGATCGCGACTAAGCCGCAAGATCCGCTCGAACCCGGCTTGAGGCTTTGTGCGGCGCGCAGCATGCAGCCAACAATGGCAGTCATCAAATCTTTTGCACACTCGACTCACTTGAAACGGTGTCGAAACGCTTTAATAGTTTCTTGCGCCTCTGGGTGGCTGCTTAAGCGTTTTCTGCGGAGTGATTATTACGCTTAAGGTCGTGATGGCGTTTTTGCGGGAATGCAGCGCACTTTTTTGCTCTTTATCTGTTTCGTGTGAGCTAATGAACAGAGGAAATTGCCCGACATTTGCTCCAATTGCAGCATTTTTGCAATGCGTTTGAATATTTTGATTAATTGGTTTTGGATTACGATAAAAAATAATTGGAGATTTTTTTTTTTTGTTAAATTTCAAGGCCTTTCGATTGTAAGGGCTTAAAGGGGAACCCCACTGAGGGTCGAAAAACCGATAATTATTATTGTTTTTTAACTCTAAATAAAGAATCTTAAATTCGTTATAAATTACATTATAAACTTCATATTTCCTACCCAGACTTTGAAAGCCTACCACAAATCAGACATCAAAATTGTGCACTTATTTTATTTAAGTAAGAATAAAAGCAAAACAGCTTATGTTTTAAATACTTTCCAGATACCAAAGACAAACATTTTTAAGGCCAGAACAGGACTTGGTCAAGGATATACTGAAGTAGGTTTTGCATATTTTCATTTAAGAAATAATAATTTAAAATGCCTACTAATTTAAAGGCAGTCGAAAAACGAGTGAAGAATTCATTGAATCATTGAACAATGCGTTTTTTTGACGCTTACAGGAAAATGTTACATTTTAATATACCTATGTTAAATTTATATTTTCGAAATGTACGTATTTAAACCTTTAATTTGATACCAAACTCGATACATTTGTAAATAAATTTCGTTTTTTGCGTTGGGTATTTTCTGTTTCTTAGCCATCATATGTATTCGATTTAACGTGACATCATATAGGCTATGCATATTACATACAAATCTAACAATATCTCATTTGTTAAAATCTGATAAGTAGTTTAGGAGCTACGAAGGAACATTCATACACTCATACATACATACATAGAGTGCCAAATTCATAACCCTCCTTTTGTGCCGTAGTCGGGTAAAAAAATATTACCTATATGTTTTCAAACAGAATTTTATAAAACTTAGTTCTCTATTATGACATTTACTTGATTATAGTATTATTTTATCGAATGCATAACTCAAAGTTAAGTCGGAGATGGTTCATGATGGTTCATTCATGTTCGCATCATTTTCAAAACAGTTGTCCGATGTCCCAAAATATCGGATTTTTCGAATACGGATCATAAAAAAAATCATTTGTCGAACCATTGGAATAACTTCCTTTTTTCAAAGGTCGTGGAAAGTCTGCTATTCTATACAACAAATGCGTGCTTGTCATTACTGATGAATAAAATAAAATATTTATTTCACTTTCGTTTATTTTTATTTATTTTATTAGACATTATTATACCTAAAAAAAAGTTGAACATATCTTTATTTATGGTTTTTCAATATAATTTCTAAAGAACCTTAAGGAAACAGCAAATTGTAACAAAATAGAATTTTTTTTTTTTGAAATTTTGTGGTTGGAGAAATATAACAGACCGAACGAAATTTCATCAATCTGTTCCAAAAATTCCATTACATACTTATTTTTAAAATATTTAAGTTATCATTTATTATAAAGCCCCTTCATAAAATTCATGCATTCCTTTTTATTTATCCTCTGAACACGAAATGCAGCAATCAAGTCTACGTCACGGAAATCCCAATTATTGTGTTGGGAAATGCTTAATAATTTGGCGTGATGACTGGGCATTTTGACCCCAAATTAAGCACTCCAAAAAGGTTAATTTTCAATTGCCAGCAGCTCCGCCCTCGCAGCTCACGTCGGAACCAGACACAAATCAAAATATCCGAGGTCCGATCAGTTTCTGCACGCGTAAGATCACCACCGAAAATATTTCTCATGTGGTATGTGGTCTAAAGCAAAAATAAAAGATTTATCCGCGTAATTACCACTTACAAAACACACGAGCCTCTGACATATTTCAGAGGACCCAAAAAGCTAAAATTACTGCGAACCTGTCCCCGGCTGGGATCGGCTAATCCACGCAACTGGAGAATCGTTGCAAAATCAAATTAGAAAAGATATTTTTTCTCCGTTTCAGGCGCGCTAATCTCTGCCGGCTGATGAAATCGCGATTTTTGCGCGATCCAGCCTGCGAACCCTTTCTAAAAAACAAAGCGCACGCATACGAAAGCTGGGTACAAGCCGCGGCTGCGCGACCCGCTTATGAATTAATCATGTTTTAGGTTTACCCGCCGCGGGCGAGATATTGCCAATTAGCTGGGTGCATGTGGGCCCGCTACACTTTCATTTTTTCGGCTTTGGTTTCATGCTAATTCCAGAAATTAACATCTGTCAAACAAATTAAGGCTTCAGCCGCGACAATTGTGCCTTCGGGAAGGGTTCAGCCCGCGACCATCTTCGCCCGTTTCCTGCGTTTTCGGCCGCGATTGCGACACCTCCGTTTGCTTGCAGACGAGCGGCCGAGGCGCGGCGGCGTGTTGCCGAAAAGCCTTCTTGGCCTAATCTAGAAACGAACAAAGCAACTCGGTGGGAAAAGGGGTCCGCGAAAGACGCCAAAACCAAGAAAAGATCCATCACCGTAGCGGCGAAGTTGCGAAAGCTTCCTGAACACGTCTGCCGCTGCGGACACAATGGGCCGCAATGCAAGACGCAGGCATTGTAAATAAAAACACGCAATCGCCGTGGCCCAGTCGAAAAAGAGCCGCGACGAGCCGAGCCCGCAGCGGTTGCAAAAAGCAAAACGACTTCACGCTTTTTTGCCCTGTCGAACTTCAACTTCATTTGTTAATGCCCTCATTAAGGCCCCGTCGCGCAAAAAGGTGCCCGAAATAGCCGCTGGAAGTGGCTGGGCCGCAATCGGGCCTCTTCGGTCCCCCGGCCCGGCGAGTCTCGACGCATTCGCTTTCGGTTGCGGAATTCAAAATTTGCAAATTTTCATTGCCGTCGCGGGTGTCCGCCCAAAATTTGCATTTTATTTGCTCATACGCTTTTTGTCGCTGGTTAGGGCTGCCAGGTCCCTGGTGAGGTTTAAAATCTTAGTCCGAAATAAATTCCTTTATGCATCATTACATGAACTTTTAAATTGAATTGCTTCCACCGGGTTTTTAGTGACCTCAAGAATTGTTGCTTTGTAGGTACCCAAAATATTTCTAAATTATGTAAGTTTTTAAGTATTTACATAATTTCAATAAACAAACCGCGGTAATTAAAATTATATTAAATATTATAATTAAAATTATTGAATGAAGCAAAACTTTAAACCCCCTATTAGGAAGGTCAGTTGCAGAGTCGGTACTTGTTTCAAAATGGCTGATTACAATTATCTTTTCCAACCTCAATCTCCACAAGAAATGGAATATTGGTGAATTTTGGTCCTCAAATATTTATTTCTGATCAAAAATGACTATTTATACGAAAAAATTAAAATGCATAGCCAACCCAAAACGAAACAATTTTTTAATAGTTATGTAATTTAATGGTACACTCACACACTTTGCTTCAAAATTGTGGTATTTATATTCTACACATATGTATACATATGTCTGTGATAAAACTTTTATGAATTTTTAACCTAGCCATTTAGAGTCAGTTCAAATTAAAAGCTACTATATGCACATACATATACAAATTGGTTTTTATTTCTTTTTTATTTTTATACGTTATCAAAACATTTTAAAATATAAGTAATTTTTTTATACAGACTCTATCTTTTTACAGGCCATACAATCACTAACCTATGTATGTCTGTATTTCTGTTTAAAAAAAAAAATTACTCCCTCATTTTGAAGAATTGGATAATTTTTAGTTTATTTATCATATACAAAAATAGGAGCCTGAGCCACCTTTGAAAAGACACTCCTCTCTTTTAATCGGCGGAGTTTGAGTTTTACGGAGTCAAATTCCGAAAAGTATTTCATAAGAACAAACACCTACAATAAAAACATTTCAATTTCAAATCTCAAAGGAAATTTAACAATAAATATATTTCCAAAATGTAAATACAATTGTACAAGATGATTGAAATATTGTGTTACAAATGTGTTCAACAAGTTTGCCTATATGATTTGCTTGAATTGTATTTAAAACAGGTTTAACTTAAGTGTAAACACTGTTAATATGATATAACAATAATATTGTTGTAGTACCTAATTATCTTACACACAAAGTTGTATTAAAATTAAAACTACTAGGTGTTAATAAAATATTTGTTTTTTTTTTTTTTAAGGAACTGAGAAATTCGTTCGTTGTTTTACGAGGTGTTCAATATAGCGAGGTTCTATTGTAATGGGACTGTGCTATTTCTAAAGCGAGGTCTTTGGATTTTTAGCCTATTAAGCTTGGCAGCCCTATCTCAGATTCCTCACCTTCTTCCGTCGTTTTCTGGTGGCGGAGCACCCGCCGTCGCATTGCCGACGCTGCGACTCCGCGACCGTCTACCTGTCCGAGTGCACCTCAGCCTACAGCGGGACCGTCGCGCTGCAGCGAGTGAAAGTTGGCCTGATCTTGTCGCGACAATTTTTCTCGCCGCTTTGTGGCCCGCTTCGTGGCATGTTAGGGCTCGGCCCGATCAGATCCGCGCAAAAACGTCGGATCCAATCAAGTTAATGTGACCCTTTCAGCCAGCGATATTCGGTAGTTGCAATTTGCAATTACCGTTTTCCCCTGTGGCCCCATTCGAGCTCCACGAGGCGGCTGCGGCGGCGCGACGGGGCCTCGTTTACAAGAAGTAATCAGGGAGCCTCGTAGCAGCCACTTGGCACTTTTCTTTTGTGCAATCATAAACCGCTGCCGAATGCGCGCGCACTTGAATCTTTTTTGAGCAGGCGCATGTGACTCAATAATTTTTGACTGCTCGAGCTGAGCACCCACTTGGAGCCGCGAGCCGAGCGTGTCTGAGGCGTTATTTGTTGCTCTTCGGCTTTTTGCTTTTCTTTATCTTTTCTTTAAGTGAAGAGGAAAAGGATGTCATGGCGGTCGCTGGTGTTGCGGTTATTTAATGAGCCACTTGCTGCGAATCGAGTTATGTCACTTTTATCGGAACACATTGCAGGAAATCGAACTGATGCTGAGCTGAGTCAAGTACAACGCCACTGTGTGCGTGCCACTTTTTGCGATCGATGATGAAGTGTTTTTGAGAAAGAACTTCATTTCACGCTGTACGTCAATAAATGCTAAATTAACTAAAAGATTTACATTTAAATTTTTATATTCTGAAACTACAATAATTTATTCTTCTTATTTTTTTATATTTATAATAACAATTAACGTTTTTCTATTTATAATTACAATTTGTCATTTTCAACAAGACTTTTCACCAAAAAAACACAACATAAAATAATATGTAGATCGGAATACATTTTTTTTCGAAATATCTATCAAATAAATTATTCTTAACTTAAGAAACTGTTATTAATTCAAGAAAAGACAAATTGAAAAAAGTGAATTTAGACTCCAAAAGGTCCGGATTTGATCTTCGAAGCTTATTCGAATGAAAGAAAATTTTAAATCTCCTACATAATGAACTTTTCAGTGTAGTAAAATAATAAGCAAATTTTGTTTTACAATGAGCTTAAATGATTATACATATGATACTATCATATATGTACATATATTTATAGCTCAAAAGATGTTCCATTATGTTTTATATAACGAATTCCTAAAATAGTCCAATAACTTAAGTTCGAATAATGCTACTATTATTTAATTTTGGATTTTCTAATTTTTTTTGTACCTTCTTGTATCTAACAAAAATCAATAACAAAATTTGTATTTCGAATAATATTAATCGTTTTGGCCGGATTTTTTAAAATGGTAATCTTGAGACAAACTTTATCTGTTTGTTTGTTAATCGTATATCTACTTTTCGAATGTCGGATATAACTTTTATACTAGGGATATTTGATTTCATAGTAAAATCAGGGATTTATAAATTTTATTTATATTTATTACTCAGCGCAGCATTCAACATGTTGCAAAGCAAACAGTGTTAAGAAAACTTTACTTTATTTTACAACAATGTCAGAGAGTATTCGGAATGGCAGGTAAGAGCACAAAAATAGCATCTAGGAAAGGCGTTCAACCAGAATTGAGGCCAAAAATCTGCACTTACACTTACTGCACTGCACTGGTAGAATGCATGCCACCTGTGCAACGTGAACGTATCCGTGCCAGCCAAGCCGGGCACGGTGACCAAGTTCCACTTCCGCGCCGAAAACCCGCTTGCCAAAAACCGATGAATTCGTTTATTTTTAACCGAAGAAAAAAAAAAAAAATTAATTTGCATACCTACTTAAAACCAGTCTGCATTTGGGACCTATCTTGGGGTGATTTCAATTATATCTGCGATTAGTTCTAGCCTCACCGCCCGATGGGCGTAACTCTCGTTCGCGAGCAAATTGCATTTGCCCTTAAACCACAAAACGCATGTTAACGACCTGTAATTGCTCGCTGAGGCTGTCCAAGTGCATTCTAGATGCAATCAGCATAACTCTCGAACGCATAATCGTTTAAGACGCATTTGCAGCGGGATAAGTGTGCAGCGTAGCCGCGGGCGAGCACTCGCCCCGTACACTTGTTGTTCTCACTCAATTAGCCTCTATCAAACGCAGTCGCGAATCGCGGGCGGTAGAGCGGCAGTGCGGCGCGGGGGCGCTGTGCGAACACCGCGACTCAACATGCCGCGCATTTGTTCGCTTGAGCGACATGACATTCGCATTAAACCATTAAATAATTGCGATTAAAATCGCCGCTCCGCCCAGCGCGCTTTTCGATACTTTCCGCTCCCACGACCTTTAGCGACTGCTCACCTATTTTCCTGTTGCAAATGCGAGTTAAATTGGCCGCTCGTTGCATCTAGATTTTATGGGGTCAGGTCGATGGGGCGAAGGGGTGGACAGGAGGCACCCTAAATTTTTGCGAATGCGGACTAGGTGCACCCAGGGGTGCCCCCGCCCCCTTTCAACATGCCGCGACACAGTGGTGGACACAAAAGTGCACTGTGGCTGCACACTGCACAGCCTCCGCCAGGTTGTTGTATAACGCGCGCTCAGAACAAATCTGCGCTCTGCCTGCACACGCAAAAGCAATCCTTGACCGATTAATCTCGATTTTTGTTTTAAGTTGTATATCTTTTTTTTCCTCCTCTTTTCTTTTCATCGCATATATATTTTCACTTTTGTTTTTTTCCATAACCAGATTGTTTGATTCGCCCCAGCTTCGCCTGAATGGACTGCCGCTGCCGCTGCTGCAGCCGATTTTGTTCTGGCGATGATGGCGGCGATGCCGTCATTTATCGCTCGAAGCGCACTTCAGATGCAGCTATGCGGGGCACTGTCGTGATGAAAAATGCCTTTGATGTCTCTCTCAGGGGGAATTTATAATTGCACGCCAAACAAAACGAGATGATTCGAGGCTGCGGCGCGGAAGTGCTACAGCAGCGGTGGCGGCGGCGACGGCGACGGCGACGGCCAGGAAAATTACCCGCAAAAGAAAGTGAAAGCTCGAAGAACACGACAGCGCCCCGGCACGCAACCAGACACGTTTCAACTTAGTGTGCTCAAGACAAGGTAGGGCCTTTTCAGGTTTCAGAATTTTCGTTATTTATAGCAATTTCAATAAACTCGGACCGTTTGGACATCCTTAATAATGGGATCGAGCACGTTATTTTGCTGGCATGATGTAAGAGAATTAAGGCTGTTGACTTCACACCTTAACGTTTTTAAGAGTTTAATTATTCATTTACATTTTGAATTCGATGGTACTTTATTTACCCTCATTCACTCATACATTATGTAATGTCATTAGCATAATTTACGTTGACTGGAATTAGGAAGCAGCGAGAAATAATCGGCGAAAATATTTGGCGCATCAAGTAATAAAACCCAGTCATTTTAGTTAAAAAAGGATAGTTAAGCTTAAAGCTGAATTGGATTTTCACTTAAACCTCAGACCGCATAGGTGCAATGCCCCTAAAATTTACAAATGCCCATTCGTAAATTTATCATTGAAATATTTAAAACAGTGTGTACGTTTAAAATAAATATACACCTCTTAGAAACATTCCATTTTGAGAAGAACGAATGGTACTTGTATGTTAAGAGGAATGAACTAAAATTGAGGTTATGTCCTATGTTAAATTTGCTTTTAGTTGTACGACAAGACCTGAACGAATGTTTAACGAAAAATACGATGCTTTATTATGTAAATTTTAGACAACTACGTTATGAGTGCTAACATATGTATATATGTAGGTACATGTGTATGCCGTGGTATGGCCAGATTTCAGTTTCGCCTTTTACGTTTATAAAATTGAGTTTTCGGTTTGAAATTAACTCAATTTCGCAAAAGTTATATAAAGTAGTAACCTAGTCGAAAGAAGAAATGGAGGAAATTTCTTTAATAGTGCGATATTCAAGAAGACCTATTCCTATATTTGTACAACGATTAAACTTCAGATTCAGGGGAAAATTTCGAAAACATAAAAATGTTTTCCATTAAGTTGTTGAGCCTGCTAGCTATAAAAAAGAAATTTGGCGAAAAATTGCAGAAACTCAAGTGCAACTTGCTCTAGAAAAGTCACAACTAATATAATTTCTATACATTTTTTTTCATTGGCACAGTGTAGCGTATGTTATTATGTATATTAACTTTTTAGTTTGACGATGCGCCATATGAGCTCAGACTTCGAAACGCTCGCAGGGAAGCATACAAATTCTTGTATCATCTTTTAATAAATAATTGAATTGTTTTAAGAAAAATGTTCTGTACTTTTAATCGTGCCCAGGATAATCATTAATTAATGGGAACAACAACGACATTAAAATAATAATATCACATAATATATATGTAGGTACATACAAATACATATAATACTTATAAATTTTTAAACAAATATATACTAACATATATTAATTAATATTAATTCATGACGCATGAAATGTTGTGGCAAACATCATAAAAATGTAATCCCAACATTTTCCCACAATTTTCATCATGATATCCATCAAATTGTCTGAGTCAATCGCCTACTAATCATCAGAAAATCTAACCAATTCCAGATGAGATTAATTAGCGTGGCTTTCAAATATTCGTCAATACCAGCGGCAACCTCGAACTGAAGCCAACACACACGGTGGACGCATTTTTCCAGCCAATCGAGTACAAGTTATTCCGTCAACCCATCCGTCTCCGCTGTCCCGCTGAGGCACGCTTAGCCTTCAGAACGTTATTCGATTTTGGTTTAGAGCTGGAGCTGGCAAAAGCCTAGTCCGCCTAATAAATTCTAAAGCTGACTCAAGTATAAAGCTTATTGCACATGCGCGGTGCACATTCTCTGCGCAAACTGCACACGCACTGAATTTGGAGTGCATGGACACGAAAGTGGGTCTTAGAACGATCTTAGAATATTTTATGTAAGCTTAATCGATGTTTTTCGAGTCGAGCTCGTTTTGGCCTTTTTTCCCCCACTTCATAAAAAAAATAAAAAAATAAAACATTATCACTTAAAAGTCAAGTGACAGTCAACTACGGCGACTTCTACGAAATTGACACGCGAAAAAGGCAGCAAAACGCTGCGGGGCTTTCGGCTCCTGGCAATGAAGTTGCGCCAAGTGCGCTGGGAAATCGCACGTTATTTTTATTTTTATTTTACTGTTTTTTATTTATTTTTTACTTCCATTTTGGCATAAAAAAATAGCAAACGATAGCGACGTGACAGTTGGCGAAGCGGAGAGTCACAACGCCATGCCACTGCACCGCGACACCAAAGCCGCTGCGTGTAAAAATCGAAAAAGCTCGGAGACACGATAGCCCTGACCTGATCGGTCGGATAATATTCAACTTTTGTTGCAATTCGTGTTTTTATTGTTGTTAAAAGCTTTTTTTCATGAATTTTAAAAGAGCGACTTTCCGCCCGACCCCCTTCCGACCCGGGCCTTAGGTGAATTTCGAAGCAGGGCCCGGCTTACCGTCAATCAACAACAACAACAACGACGGGAGCTGCTCGTTTGGCGGTTTTTTTTTGATTTATCGAAGTCTCTTTAAGCGTTAAATTAAAAAGCAATTTTTGTGGCACGGAAAATAATGAAACGGTTTCAACACATTTCGCAGATTGGCGAGGTGGGCGCGGGTTAGGTTAGGATACTTCCTCGATATTTGGGGCAAGGTACTTCGATGGCTGATTGCCATTTCCGCTGTGACCGTGCGCTTTTTTTCTGCCGCTCCGTCGTGATTTGAATGAAAATTAAGTTGAGCTTCAAATGATTGCACTGAAATCATCGCGGATGAAGACAGCTCATTTCGCGATTTGAAGGTTACAAGAGAAAATTACGTAAAAAAATATAATTCAAAAAAAATTAAAACAAATAACAATTCAACGAGTTTCTTAGCTCTCAGTATGTAGGTACTTATACAACTTAAAATCATCAGGGCAATCGTATACCGAAAGGGTTCTTCGGAACGTATTATTTTACTTAATTTAAACCAACTTTTTATATAGCCATTTTACTTTTTTAAATGTCCTTCCCGAGTATCTGAAGAATATTTCTGCAAAACTTTTAAATAACCTAAATCAGGCCGCCAAAATCCTCTACCTTCTTGTGAAAGTCGTGTAGTTCCCGGGATTAGCCCACACGGAAAAAAATTTGGATAGCAAAAATCTCCAACCGATTTACGAACGTTTTCGCCATAAAATCTACAACATATGTATGTATATTGAAAAAGCAGGAGATCTCTTTAAAAGTTACAGGAAATAACGTCAACATTTTACGCTGGTCCTTAAATTTTAGTTAAAATCCCTGTATTTTTCACAAATATAACCAAAATAAAGCACTATCCTAAAATCCATTGGAAAAGCCAGGGATATTGCCAGAAACGACGCGATATTCCCGAAAAATGTTTTTCCCGTGCAGAAAAAAATTATTATTATGTAGGTACTTCGAAATATCTGGATATACGAAATAATAATTCAGATTTCAGATCAGATGTCCAATTCGACTTTAAATTCAAGATCATGGATCTGGCTCTAGTCTCTTTTGGATCATAGGGCCGTTTATTGGTTGTAGGTTGAATTTTTATCCAAAAATCCAGATCCATCGAATTTTAGTTGATGTTCATCATCATATCCAAGTTGTTTGAATTTAAATTACTGTAGTTAACACTGTGATTTATGTATATTGAGTGAAAATTAAAATTAGCTTATTTTCCTGTAATGTGTTGGCACATACTAACATGTAAAAAAGCATATGTATCTACATATGTATATGCTATTTGTATCGATCGACCTACGTAAGTGTATCAACAATTTCTTTAATTTAATTAATTTTAGTAATCTGTAATTGTAATATATTTTTCTTTCCCGACACCAGACATCGAATTCGAATTGATTATAAATTGTATAATGAATGGTGGCGCACAAATTCGAAAACCTCCACTCCGAAAACCCAATAATCGATTAGCAATCTGCATATTCCGTTATATTTATTAAATGCGAGTTAAATTCATGCATCAAATTAAATTGAATTTTTTATTAGTTATATAATTAAAAAATTATGCATTACAATGTCCTGTCCAGCTGACAAATTTCGAATATATAAAATAATGAATACATTCTAGCTACATTGTCTTTCAAAATTTTGCGGATGGACAGCAAACAGGAAAGTGAAGTAAAAGTGTTTAAAAAGTGCGGAATGCATGTGTCGTTTGCTTAAGTGCCAACAGCTGCACTCGCCCTCACGCACAATTTCAGTTTCGAAAAGGAAAGTGCTTCCGCCACCGAGCGGAGTCCCACTTAAATCAACCTGCGAGCACCCTTGAGGAGGGCTCATTTCACGTGATGCTCTCTAACAACATAATTAACAAATTAACCCGAAACGTGCACATAAACCCTTCTTGCGACAGCACCCGCACCTAACCGAAAAAGTGATCATCTCTAGGGCGCGATTTTTTCTCGCTAGGTCATTTTTTAGGGGTCCGGAAAACATCAAAACTCAATTAGGTTCGCCTAAACATTTCCTTTCGGTTAACTGATTTTATTTTCTGGAATTTTGCAGGAAGGAGTTATTTAGAGCAGCTTTTCCTGGCAATATCACTCCTGCATTTTTTTTAGCGTTTTTATATTGGTGATACTAAATGGTATCTTAAAGAATTTAAGGATAGAGAGACAGAAAATTGATTATTAAATAATTCTTATTTAGCGTGGCACCGATTACAATTCAAATGTTATTTTTTGGTTTCGGATGTTTTTAAAATTTTATAAACGATAACGATAAGTAATGTTTATTTTTCAATCAAATGATAGTAGACCACACAGACTAGGACTGTAATCACTATAACTCGTAATTTACATAAGTTCCTATAAATGACGGTGCGGTCATATACAGAATGACCTAAAAATTTGCTGATTTAAAGTTTGAAATCGCAGTACATGCTTACTAAATTGAGGGTTTATCTTTTATTATTTTATCAGATTGTCAAAAAGGTTCCTCTCACGATGATATGAGAGTTAATTTTTCATATGACGATTATTGTTTTTTCTGTATGAACTAGAAATGGCTTCAAAAATTAACAAACAATTTAAATCGAAAAACAACTCTAATTATATAGTTACATATGAATTCAATAAATTCAATAAAATTTGATAAGAGGATTCTTCGATAATGGTTTGCAAAAAAAAAAATGGTACTAAAATCAATTTTTGTTGTCATCACGCCGAAAAATTTGCTCGAAGTTAACAATTTTCTTAAATTTCAAACAAATGCCATTATCTCGAAAACTACAACATTTTTACTGGGTAAGTTTGACTTATTCGAACATTCTCTGTTTTCGTTGTAAGTTTTTATGTTTTTGAATGGAAAAAGCTCATTATACAGCAGGATAAAAGCGATATTCAAGAAAATCGTTGGAATGTATAGAAAGTTCTATTTTAAATGATGAAAAGGTCAGCTCAACTTATTTAAAAAAACATCCGTAGAAAAAATTTAATATCCTACGATTTTTATTCCCCCCAGTTACGTATATATGTAGATCCCCAGGATATAGATTCCTTTTATTCCATTCCACGCAATGAAAAGTACGAACGGATGACATCACCAGTCATAAAGTCTAAGATTTCTCACCCGTATTTCCTTTACAAGGCAATGACCCACAAATTATCGAGTCGATGCGAATACAAACAACTAAAAAATCACGTTTTTCCCTAGTGCGTTCGTTTGACTGCGAAACAATTGTGTTTCGTCGTATTTATTTCCAAAGGAAAATGACCCCGCGTAACATCTCAAATTCCTTCGAAAAACACTTTAAAATTTTGCACACTTTCGCAAAAGTGCTACGATGAAAAATTACTCGTCTGCGTACAAGGTGAGGAAGTTTTTGCGTCGTCGTCACACGATTTGTATCGTCCGACTTCCACTTAATTAGAAATGGGAAGAAAAATCGGCAATCGTCCGAACGGATCGAATTCGAAGCGCAGTGCGGCCGCGCCGAGACGCACTCTCGGTGCAACACAATCCGAAATCGGTTTCGCGTTGCACTTGCGGGAAGCGTGTTTCGTGTGAGAATAAATTCGGCGCGGTAAAAGGCGGTCTGGGCCCAAGACGCTGGTCACGGCTTGTAAGACAATTCGGCAACATGTGGTCATTAACCCAATTAGGATCGAAAGTCACGTTCTGTTTTTGTCGCAGGCGTTAGGGTTTGCTGCGCCTTTCGTAAGTTATGCCGAAAAATAGATGATGCGAGTTGGGTGCACACTTTTTTGTAATTCGGGTGCAACCTGAGCCTTGGATTTTTCTAATTTGTTGTGGTGAAGTATTGCTGCTTTGACATCTTGGCAAATTTCCAAGATTTATTGAACTTTTGCTTCGTTTCGGAAATGCTGTTTCTGTTAAATTTTAGAGAATTGTTGTTTGAATAAAGAAATCGCGACTCTACGCGACAATTGAGAACTTTTTCTAAGTCAACTTTATAGTATATACTTTGATTAAAATAATTATATTTTGTCTGTGAAAACCTTGATACTTGAACTGCCACACAAAGATTAGAATTCCGAAAGCTAAATCAGTCCAGCAGTAGTTTTTAAGATATTTCGGGTTCCAGTTGTAAAAAAAAACCATTTAAACTTTTCTAACGATCTAGGGCCTAGGCAGTTACGCCCAGCTAAAGTCCTCCGTAATTTCTAAAATTTTTATAATTTCAGAAAAATATTTTCACTCTCGGTTTTTAAGATTCTAGATTAAATAGTAAATAATAAACAGAATCGGTTCCTTAACATTTTTAATGGGTATACGAGATTCATTATTTCATTAAATTGAACAAATTTTTAAAAACACTACGAGAGTTTAATAATGTTGGCCAAATGTTTTACCCGATTAAAACATTTTAGGGGGTATTACTTTGAAAATTTAGAAAAATTCAAAATTTGTATACCTACCCCCTTTCTGAAAGTTTACGTCCTCATAAAATATTTTGACTAACACGTACCTATTTAGAAACAAATATTTCACATTTCAAGAGTCAAAGTCGAGCAGTCGACAGGTTACGCAGCGAGTCTTGAAATTTCAAACGCGTTTATCTATAAAGGACATTTCTGAACTTGATATTGATGATTAAAAAGAGAGCATTAATAAAATGAATAATTGCACACGATAGCGACATGGTTACTAATTAATTAATAATTCAAACAGATTTTTTTGTTTCTGATTTATTATACTAATTATTATAAGTAACCATTAACAAAAGTAAATATTTATAGACTCACGTTCAGTGCCTTCTATAGTATGTATAGGTACTAATTCAGTTTTGATTCACAAAAATTTTTGAAGAGAGGTTTGGCATTATTTTTAAAAAGAAAGGCCGAATGTTAGTAGTGTAGTTTACATAAACAAAAAGCTGCTTATGTATGTGTTCTCAAATATAAACTTTTAATTAAATAATTAAATTGCATACCCAAAAAAAGGTTTGCGATGCAGATATTGCACATACCCACATAATTCATGGCATTCCGCTGGCTGCCTAGCATAAAATCAGGTGAAAAAAGTTGACGCAACATGTTGCAATTAGCGATTTGAAACAGTCGAGAGTACGGCGCACCGCACCCCGCCGCGCCCCGCTCGCAATTACTTCGCGCAATGTCTCGCGCGAACTTCAAGTGCACATGCAATCTGCGCGCGCAGCTTAAGATTCAATGTTGTCTGCTGGCCTGTCTGGCGCAGGTCTTGGGTTACATAACGCGGGCGCGAAAAGCGTTCCGCGAAATCTCTATAAGGTCCCAACATCGCGCCTGTGGTGGTCGCGGCTGCCTCTGTGGTTGAAGCTGCCGTCCGGTTTAGTCATCGCCGCAGCGACTGCGGCGCGGCGCGACACACCGAGTAAAATTTTTCTAAGATCGCTCTCCTCGAGAATTGCTTCATTTTTCGCTAATTGTTGTAAAATTGTTGGTCAATTACCGGCAATTCCAAAACATTTACTCAGACGGTTGGCTGAGGGCAGGATGCTTTCCGAGCAAGCAATTTCCCGGGAATATTCAAAACCGCCCCGGAATGCGAGCAATTTTTCCGCTGCTGCCGCCGACGTCGCCGCGGGGCTGTGAATGAGCGCGCTGCATGTGTGGGAATGTTTACGTTTTGATTTTTGCAACGCCGGAACGTGACGGTGTAATTTGGGTCAAATACACCTTAAATTGCCGCTTTTTACACGACTTTTTGCCGCGCCGCTGTTCGGGCCGGGGCCTGTTGCTCTCTTTCCGTAATTGTTTACTGATCGCCCATTACAAGGGGCAGAGGTGCGGACGGTAATTTATTTGGCTCGGCTCTTTGTGGAGCGCTCTTTTCGTCGTCTTCGTTTTTCCGGGGGGAAACTTTTCGCTTTTTCAAAAGGCTGACATTAATAGCGGGTTTAACGACGTGGTCACCTTTTTCCGCGCCGCGACAGTAATCGCGAACAAAATAAAGGGCAGCGCAAATCTTAAATGCGTTTAACGACGCAGGAATTTCGATTTTCCGATAATTAATTATTCTTGCATGTTCCCCTTTTTGTTAGGTAAGGCACCTCGCTGAGCCAAAGACCTGTTGCATTATTTTTCATTTTTTCCCTGACTTGCCACACCTATTTAGGTCCATTCGCTTGTACCTAAATGGCCGAACAACTTTTAGGGGTTACCTACACTCGTATATTTAAACTCGAAAAAATATGGGTAGATTTTCAAGAATTTTATAACAGGTTTGAAGAATAGTTCTCATAAGGGCCAATCTATGGTATTTATTCATACACATTTATTAATTTAGTAATTTTATTATTTGTCCCAAAATGTACAATTCATTATCCTGAAGAATATCTCCTTGTAGAAAATAGTCTGTTAAATTTTAAACAAAAGTGAAATCATTCGTCTACTTATACTTGGTGGCTAATAAAAACTTGAAGCAGGAAAAAAATCCAGAAATCCCTTTTCCACAAAAATGTAACACAAAGTTCACATTACACGAATCCAAAACCAAATTCTTTTAAAAGCATGGCCTTGCAGTAAATTTTATTGAATTCAATTCTATAATTCGATAGTCCTTATACCCAAATATAAACATGCATCGTTTCACGTTTTACATTGCAAAAGAAAATCTAAAGAGCATGCACGGAAAAAAGTAATTTTTCATTTGCTTCACGACGTCTGTTGAATAAACTCACTTGCGGACAGAAATTAATTGCTGCTTGGAGTTTGTCACAACTGAAATAACAAACTTTGCTCGATTTCGATTTTCGAGTAAAAATTGAAAAATGGACGTGTTTTCCTTTGTGTTTCATATAGTTGTTAATTTTGAAAATACTCTTAGTTATCTGAGATTATGTTGATAAGTCTTTACTGAACTTTGAAATAAATATCTAAATATTTCTTTTGCCATTTAGATATGTGGATTCGATTTTTAACTGAATAAATTTTAGTTTGACTTTCCATCAAATTATTCAACTATCATTAAATTTATTCAAATAGAACAGAAGGCAGAATTAATTATTTATTATGTTAATATGTGAGAGCATAATGACGATTTTGTATGGCTATAAAAATTACTAATTTTGGATAATTGAACAAATAAACAATTTGATCTTTTTAACCTTCATTCACATTTTTTCTTGCGGTTGTCTGAAATTAGGCTCTCATATGTTTACTCTACGATATTGATATACAAGTAAATAAATCATCTTTTTTTTTTTAATTTTGGGATATACTTGGAATTGAAATTGACGCGGTCACACATTTTAAAATATTTTTATTTCTTTTTATCTTCCGAAATCAAAAAGAAAACCATTGAACTTAAGTAGCAGGCACTGAATTCTAGAGAATATCTCACAACTATGTATGTACACATATTGATCAGTTTTTATTAATTTTTTCTATAGAAAACGTTAAGTTGAAATTATACAAAGGGTAACCATAATAATGCTATGTAATAATAAAAAACTAACTCCCATTATTAAAAAACATTATTAAAGTTGATCATTTGGTGGTTGAGTGGGGTTAATGACACTACCATGTTAAGTATTATTTTTATTTATGTCACCTTAAAACGTATTTGAAAACTTTCCTTTCTTTAGAAACCCCGTAGAAATTATAACAGTTCTGAAAATCAAGAAATTTGTAGAATATGTTTTGGGTAATTACAAATTTTTAACCCAAACGTGAATAGAGAAGATGGAAACCTCATTCGAGTTCGTTATAACGAGGTTTACTAAAAACCAAATAGATTCATAAAATAGGTGTTTTTCTTACCTTTTAAGTCCGGTGGTCTGCCGCTCCGGCTCCCAATGGTCAAGTTCTCCAGGTCGATGTTTGGCGACAGAAGTTTTTCGGCTAGAAGGGGGTTGGCGGCGATGGAAAACCGGCTGGCAGTGGAAAAGTGTCTGTGGTTCGGGTGCGCCACCGACGAGCTGGCGGAAACAGACGCGGCCAGCGCGAGGAGCGCCGTTTCAGCGCTGGTTTGCTGCTGCTGGCTGCTGCTGGAGCTGCTCGCTCCAGCCTGCATCAGCAAATTGGCATTCTGCTGCTGCTGTTGTTGCTGTTGCTGCTGTTGCTGCTGTTGTTGCTGCTGCTGCGGCGGCTGCTGACTATTTGTACATGAGGCAAGAAAATTTTGAGTACTATTCAAACTTGGTTGCAAACTAAGATTATTGTTGTTCTCCTCTTGCTGAAAGTACATGTGGTTTTCCGTTAAATGACGATTTTGGGGACCTGTGCGGTTTCATACAAACCTTAACCTCCGTTAAATCTGAGAGGAAATTGTCTAACTCGAAGGAGTTTTCGGTCAACTGACGCAACAGCTCATCCGAGGAATCGTTACATAGCGGATCCAGTGAGTTCATGTCACAGGATCCGCTCGCCATATCCTGGTTCTGGGCAGCGCCTGTGTTCGCCCCCGAAGCAGCATCCTGTAAAATAAAATAAAGAATTCACTCAACAATCGCAAAAAAATTAAACACAATAACTCAAATTATGTATTTATCCACAACGCACACAAATGTAAGTCTCCTGACTTTTTTCTACACTTTTTTACTTCCTAAAGAATAGAGTGCAAATAAATTGCTTGTTTTTCTTCCATACTAATGTTATAAGAAACGTCCTTAATTTAAATGGTATTCGATTATTTTATAGTTTTCTCTCGATTTCAGAAATTATTCGAATTATTCAGTGCCCTATCCTTTTTAAATTATTAAAACTAAGAAAAAAAAAATTTAAACGACAGCACATCAGGGAATATTTTGTAGTTTCATTTACAATATTCATTTATTCAGGTAAAATGAAATTAAACCCTTTTGAATTACTTTGCTTTCAAACGGTAGGTATATAGTCAATCCATTTTAAAAATTATGATTCCTTTCTAAATTATTTGTTTTGGCGGTCGGTAAATTTTCTTTCTTTTAATTAATGTGCATTTGAAAAAGCAATATTTTAGACTTTACCGGCACTCTATCTTTTTCAATTTTTAAAGTCTCTAAGGGTTTTTATGTAAAGCTGTATATATTTTCTTCTAAAATTTACAATTGGGAACACAACTTTAAACAATTAAATTTAATCACGATATTCCTATTATTTTAGATTTTATAGCCCTTTAAATTTAGTCTGCTCATAAAGTTTTTGTTTTTTGCTATTTTCTCGAAACTGTGTTTTTTTCCGAACGATTTACATGATCTCATGATTTTAATAATAAATAAAAAATTTATTTTCTACAGAATTTAATTCAATTCCAGTGAACTAAACAGGATAAAATTCACTGAACATTTATATGTAGCTTTTTTAGCTGGATAAAATGAAAAGAAAAGCCAATAAACATTTTAATTTATTTGGAATTTGAAGTTTAAATGTAAATAAACATTGTGTGTAAATCAAACAATCAAACAATAGTCTTCTGCCGTAAAAAGCCTTATTGCAAATTGAGCTAATTATACCATGTTTCCATCTCCCCAAAATCTTGGGATTTAGAATAAGTAATTTGAAAGTGTTTCCATCATAGTAACATGTCATATTGTTTATACATACACTTGTTTATATATTTTTCCCATTGTAAGTTACTTGTTCCACAATGAATTTATGAGATTTTGATTGAGATTCTATCGAAATCTATAAAGATTCCAAGATCGCCTACTTGTAAGAGAAATCCAATAGATTGTAATATGGATTTCGCGAAATCTTACAAAATCTCTAGATTTGATAATGATTTGATTTCAAGATTTAAAATATTGTCGTTACTTTTTGGATTTGGCGGGCAGAAAGAGCTTTCTTACCTGCAAGCAAGCCGAGATGTCCACCATGCGGCCGTCGTTGTCCGGGCACCAGAGCAGCGCGTCGTCGATGAATGGCATTGCCGCGATGGCAGAGCCACTTCGGAGTCCGGTGGCCAATGCCAGCTTATCGAATTTGCTGAAAATGTTCGTTAAATCTTCCTCCCCCGTCTTGGCCGGCTTCCCGTGTTCCAACAGCTTGGAAGGAGCTTTCTCCTCGTCGGCGGCAAAATTCTCTCGTGGGGAAAAGCTCACCCCGCGGACTTTCCAGCCGTAAAAAAAGTTTTCGTTCAGTCTTCTCGGAGCTTCGGTGTTCGCCCCGAAAGCTCTCGGATCGAAGGCGCAATTAAGTCTTTTCGGCGAGCGGTTCGTGTCTTCGAAAGGCGACGAAACGACGAAAGGCACTTTAAGCTCGATGGTGGTGGAGTGGGTTCCGTTTCCGCTTGCGAAACTCCTCCGAACACGTTTCCGGTTTTGGCTAAAAATTGCTTGTAAATATAATTCTCTTAAGATTTATCACTAGAGGACGTATATGTTTCGAAAAGGTACAAATTCTGAGCATCTTTCTCGCAGAATTTCTCGGGGTCGATCGCTTAAATTTAAGTTAGGTTTGGCGCGTTCTCCTCGCTGCTTGCGTTTGTTACGTAAATCTCTGGTGTGATTTCATTGAACACTTTTGGCTGCAGTCATTTTTATTATTGTGGCGGGATTTCAAGTAAAGTCTGAAAAGATAAATAAAAATACATTAACTCTTTTATCGAATATCAGATTTAAGTTATTTATATTTTTTGATAATCGTCCAAATTTGCAATTATGATAAAATTTAAATTGTTGAGGAGAGCCTTTTAAAACAATATTCTCTCCATGTTCAAGAAGTACAAAATAAAACAAATTGAGTTCATAAATACTACAGGAATTTCAAAATTAGTGATTTTTCTCCAAACGAGTAATTTATAAAAATTTAACAAGCATTTTCACGTTGCGCTTCCATTAATCCAATCATTCTAATTGCGTCCTTTATTATTTCAGACAACAATAGATTTAGTAGTATTGAAATTTACGCTAATGTTTTAGGATTCCATTTTTTTATAATACATAACGGTCTATAGTATAATACATATCGAAAAACAAGTACTTAAATATTAAATATAAGAAAAACACAGAAACTTCACAATTATTATACATACGAGTATATTAGCTTATAATCACTTTTTAATTATTTGTAATTAAAACAAATCGAATATTTGTCTATGTTTTCCTAACCCAAGCTTATAAAAATTGAATCTTCTATTTAATCTTATTTTGTTTAAACGTTTTGATTATCGTTTGCAACTATAACTGCAAACTAAGAAATATAATTGGAATCAATTTTAATTAAAATTGACGACAATGACGTAGACGTAGACGTCTTTTATCTTTATTAAAACAAAAAATATTTTAAAAATACAAGGGGACAATCTACCTCCGTAAATGTATAGCAAATTATAATTTTAGTAAGCTATTATTATTATTGTTATTATTTTATTGCGTAGTATGGTTTTAATCGGTTGATTGAAACCTTAATATCATTTGTGTTGTATGCCATTATTGTTGTTTTATGTTTGTTTTGTTGCGAATAGCCGAATTAAATGTTTTTTTTTTAAATCGACGAATTCAATTTGAACATTGCGCCTCAAAGAAAATCTAATTTGCAGCCGAAGTTGCGGTATCACCGTTTAATTAAAAGTTCTAATGTTTTTAAAATTTTTTTCCCAACTGGCTTAAAGAGATTTGTTTTTTCAGAAATTGAAATATGAAAATTTGAATAACGTCTTTCTGCATGGTAGTGCAATTGGGCTAAAGAATTAAACAGAATCTGTCTGCTAGAAATATTGGATTAAATAATTTTATAACTTTTGGAAAGAAGTAGTTATCAAATATTAACAGGAAAAATTACTGTCCACATGCATTATCAACTGCCCAATGTAATCGCCTTAAAATGTGTATGAAATATTATAAAAAGTAGTTTTACTAGAAAAAAAAACTGGTAAGACAAGTACGAGTAGAACTGCCGGAACTCTAAAAAGAAGTAATTGCTGTTCTCGGGTGAACCGCAGGTCGATGAGTGAATTTGAATTTTTCATTTAATCGCCGCCACTGAAGTTTTCTAGCCTTCCAGGAGCTTTTTCCAGGTTCCAGTGATCAGCTGTTGTTGAATTGTCAGGTGAAGTGGTTGACATTTACCGGTCCCAAACGGTGCGGGTTTGAGACTGCTTTTTATTTCGATTAATGTGAAAGCATTTTACACATTTCTCTGTAATGTGAGTTAAGCTGCGGAAACATAAAAAAGTGCAGGTCGAAAATAGCTCTTTAACATTACGAAAAATTGCGGAAAAGATGTCGAAGAAGCCAGGAAGTCGGGCCGACCTGTTCGAGCAACTTTCAAGCTCGAGTTCGAGTAGCTCGGACTCCGCTTTGGACTATGAAAGCGATAAATTCGACGCGTACAAAGCGCTCTACTCCTCGAAGGTGCCCATCAGGGCGAAGGAGTTCACGAAGTACGACAATCTCGCGATGTTCGAGGCGGCTCTAAAGAAAGTGGGCCCCGCGGACGTCGGCGTGACGAGACCCAAGACAGCGGGCAAATCGCAACCCTCGACGTCAACCTCAACCGGAGAATTATCGGAGAGGCGATTTCTACCACATCAAAGTTTGTGTCTTAGCTAAATTCAACCCAAAGCATACCTTCAGGCGCAATTTTTAGGACCGATTTTCACGGGGGGCGTTATGAAGGCGAGGCATACGCGGAACATTTTCACAAAAATTAAGGGCTTCACAGGGCCCCTGGGGGCACTCAGGGAATTCATGGAGAGCAAGCGGAGGGTTGTCGTTTACACCCGCAAAGAGCACGGGGTCCGGGGCACCACAACCGGAATAATCGTCTGCTTCGACAAGCACTGGAACCTGCTGCTGAGCGATGCCACGGAAACTTGGAAAAGGAGGAAGTACAAATTCAGCGAAAATAATGCGATTTGTGGTGAGTCTTTCGATAATTAGAGAAAGCTGGAAAAGTGGTGTAACAAGCACGCATTTTCCAGGCACCCCGACGGACTGCACGGAACGGCTGAAGCGGCTCGGCTTGTCCATCCCCGAAACGGAAGTGCGGAGTCTCAACAGGAAGTACGTCGAGTGCACGCGTAAGGTAAACCAAGTCATGATCCGAGGTGAGCAGGTTGTGCTCGTGGCTGCCGCTACCGCTGCCGCCGCCGTCCCCCCGGAGGAGGAAAAGAGTTGATGCAGTGCATGTTGTTGCTTTCAGGGGGAAATATATATAATTTTTCAGAAATCAGAAATTGCATGTTTTTATGAGCCCCAACCTCCCGCGCAACCGCGTGATATAATACCGCTGAATGGCAGCGCAGCCCGACCAGCTGGTCGCTGCACCGCGGCCGCAGCCGCATCTGCACGGGGAGAAAGTTGCTCGTGGTGCAGCCTCCTGCGACTCGTTTTGCCTAATGCCGTCTAATGCCAGTGTCATTACTCCGGGGCGATGCATTCTGCTGCTGCATCTTAGCCGTGAGCGCGATTCACCATTACCGCACAGCGCGGCTTTCAGCTGAAATTGGTCCGCGATCGAATTGCGCGGCTGTCGTTGCATTGCTTACCATCGGGAGATTTGGCAATGGCCAACTGCTTGTTTGCTTTTTAGTGGTATTTCCAGTAAACAGAGTTCCAGTCAGCGACTCTCTGAGTTGCACATTTACTTCCTCTAAAAAGCGCTTTATTTATTAGCAATTGCCTTATTTCCATCTGTAATTCATTTATTGCTGAATCTACAGTTTTCGCAAATTACCAGATAATTTTCATTCTTTATGACAATTTGAATGTAAGTTTAAAATATTTTGGATTCATCAATAATTGCAGTAGTTTTCATGCAGACAGTGACATTTTTTCTACAATTGCGTTCATCGTATTTTTAAACATCATGGTTTATCAACAACTTGCACTTTTACCTTATTCAATTGTTAATTTTGTATACTTTAACTAATTTCTGGAAGAATGATCAATTTTGATAAAATACATTTTTTTTATACAATAAATGGGAGAAAGAATAAAAATATCAGAAAATAAAAGTTTAATTAAAATTTAATCAAAATATATATGTAATGTTCATAATAATATTATTAATTTTCTCGTAGACAAGAATAATCGATTTTTTGAAAATAGAATAAAGGATCCTTAAACGATTTTCGTTTATATTTTCTTTCTGGATATATATAATATTTTACTATTTAAAGATGATATGTTATTTTGGATAAGCTTCTTTTCGAAATACGTTATTACAAATTAGCTAACCTTTTTAAATTATTTATGTCAATAAAAAATTGTTACATTTCATCAAAATATGGGAGGACTCTTAAAACTTAATCTTATCCACAAATGTATGTATTTACATATGTATGTATGTAAGGATGTATGTATAAATTCGTAAAACTAAATAAATCAGTTTGCTAAAACATTATCCTAACGTATGATCAAAGTTAATCAAATTTTCTTTATTATAGTCTATTAGACAATATGTCTTGTGATAAGACCAAGATCATAAACGATAATGCAGATTTGTTGATAATTAATTTGGGGAATTTTCAGGCACCAAAGCACATTTTCCAAGAGTTATATATTAAATGTCTATGTAGATAAGGAAACTCATCTTTTGTCTGTCTTTAATAAAGTCATACAGAACGACAGTGGTTGCAATATAGACTTTTGGTAATTGAGCATCATTAAATTTAACTTTTCTTTAATTTCATGCTCATTTTAGCCACCAAACTAAGATAAACCTCGTTAAAATTGCTTGAAAAATACTTGCATTCTTCTTTAGTTCCGATGAACTTTCGATTTCCCGCAACAAATTTCCATCTTCGTCACATGTTGCATACGCTTCAACCATCGTAATGCATTTTTATCGTGGTAAGATACTAAAAATTGAGTTTCGTTTTGTAATTTTTACCTCATGCAAAGTTCAAAGCATTCGTAGAAAAAGAAAGTGAACAAGTGACTTATTGTGTTCAAATGAGCAATTGAGCCCCAGCAGCACCTCGGCACCAAGAGCCCCACGGCGGCGTTCGGAGCTCCGAAGGTGGAAGAGGCCGCCGCTGAAGTGGTTTGATAGTGACGCATTAATCAGCACCATCGCGCTGAATTACCGTTGGCAAGCGCTAACTACCGCGACGCGGCGGGAGCAGCTAAGAAATGGCGCGGAGCGGAAGGTGCGCTGGAAAATTGAAAATGCCTCCGCGGTTTGTTTTTGCCGTGCTCAGTACCTTTTTCCACATTTTCTTTTGCATCGGTTACTTTAACTTATGCTGCTCGATTGCTCTTACGCCAGTGCCATTGACCGACCAACCGCAGGAAGGAAAAACTCCACTTTTGCGATGGAAAATTGAAATTGAAATCGCTAACTGATGATATAATATAAAACGTTGCAAGTCGACTGTCGAGGTTGTTCAACTCGTTCGTACCCTTGCCATACACGCTGGAACCGCTTAGGAGAGTGAAGAGCAGATATAGGTTTTGACTCTTTTTCCAAGTATTAGCCTGCAGAAGAAACCTGTCGTGAAAACTAGCCTATTATAAATCAAATTCACTTAGCGTCAATTTCGTATTGAGAAATAAACAATGGTAAAGATTTCTTGTTGTAAAAAACAAAAATACCTACACCAAATTCGACAACTTGAAGAAAACATATTTGGGGAGAGGATTCCAAATATCTTTGGTCTTGACACTGAAAAAAGGACGAAAGTGTTAGTTACAATGACGTCCTGATAATGAGAAATTTTGATATAGCCTCGTCAGTCAAACTCGCTGTACAAAGTTTGTCATGATATGGGCCCTAATTTGCAATATATAAAATAACGTAAACATGTAGATTATGTTTTGCATTTTAATAGTAACTTTTTGTTAGATACCATTGAAGGCCAACAATGAATTTTCAACTTGTATTTTGCAATTATGACAGCTAACACATACCTAAGCTTAGCATAAATTATTAAAAAATAACTGTATCTAAAATATTTCCACACATTTAGTTCTGTACAAGCCTTTTCGAAAATTTTTAATTTACAATTTTTCAAGCTCAACAAAACTCTTCTTCTTCGTTAAAATTGTCTTCGCTAAGGAGTGAATGTTTAAATGCCAATTCAATTTTTATAGGATTTTAATAACCTTCTAAAAATATATAAAATATAAAATTTTCCCGAATACATCTCTTCTAATGATTATTTTATTTATTTAAGATATTCATCACTATATTTCTAACAACCAGTTTATTATTTAAATAATAAAATCAAAAATATATCAACCATTACGCGAAAAACAACAACTTTTCGAGAACTTTTTGGACTTATCGTCAATAGGCAATTTTGAGATCGGTGAATTTTTAACAAAAACAAGGAAAGTTTAAACTACATTGGAATCGTTTATTTGTCATTTGGAGTTTTATGATATTGTTTTTAAGCTATTTCTCAATAAACATTTTTTCATCATAGTGTAATTTCAGTGCTTCAGGGACTTAATTCTCACATTAATGTATCACAAATTAAACACCAGTTTTTTAAGAAAACGTTGGACTAAGTTTATAGTGGTTCGTTTATACTGGAATAAAATATTCCGTAAAAATTTCACATTTTTATGTACGCGTAAAAATTAAAATAAAAGTGAATTTCTTTAACCATTGTGTTTCTTCTGGTTGCTAGAACAAAAATGATATATGATAAGTAGTTTGCCATTTATATTCACTGTCAACTACCTATTAAGTTCGTATTTTTTATCAAAATTTTACTAAAAAACTTCGTTGCAACCTTGGCATTAGACATTTGAATTAAAAATGGATAGTTCACGGATAAAAATAAATATATAATTTAGAAACTTTTCAGAACACCCGCACAAAACCTGCCGTTTTAAACTTTCTGGTACTAGTGCAAACCAATAAAAAGTTAAATTCCCAAATAATATAGAAGCAAATAATCAACAAAAACTAAAGAACAGAACACCCCTTAAAAATATTGTAGTATTGTTTCTTACAAGTTCGTGAAGTGAATTTTAATCTTGTAGTGTCATAAATCGCAATATGCTACTTCTGCTTCAGTGCAAGCATAAAATAAATTGAAAGTAATTATCATCGCGCTCATCGCTTACTTTGAACGAAATACTAAATATGTGGTAATAAAATCGAAGCAGACAAATTGTCCGCTTCCATTAAATGAATTTTAAACAGACATTGTGTTATCGCTGTCGGACATCGGACGCTGTTATATTCTGTAAATTACATTGAGAAAGTCCAACTCTGGATGGGATGGCGCGTGACTACATTAATAATTTTAATTTGTAGCTAAGTTGTTTTGAAAATTTCAAAAGTAAAATGAATTTTCCTACTTCCACATCAAACCAAACAGCACGTAGTCAAATGCGATGAATTTAGTTACGAAGTACTCAATATTCTACGTTGCTGCAAAGAATAACAATTTTTGTTTAAATAATTCGTGTTCTGCGGAGAGGTCAAACTTTTTATTCTTTTTATAATTATGTTTAATGGTTTATAAGCACATAAACTCATTTGCAAAAATGTACTTCCTATTTTTAACATATAAAATACTAGTATAAATTATTCTTAGTAAAAAGAGAAACGCCTTCATGCATTTTTATTATTTTATTATATTTGGACCTCACGTTACACATTTTGATTTTTGGATTACGAACTAAATGGATGTTTTTGAAGTTATAATGGTAGTATTTGAGTCCAGTAGAATTACTGCGTTAGGAAAATGCAAGTTAATTTTTTAGACGTTTAATGTGGTGCGGAAAATGCTTAGAGCACATTGTAGGAAACCCTTTAGGAACTTTTCTGAATTTACAAATACTTGTCAAATTTATGATATCTTAGTTAAAAAATAAAAACAGTAGTTCTTTAGAGACTGCCATTACTATACCTTCGTTTGTACTATACAGAGAAATTAGCTTATTCTTTTAAAAAATTCACGGCAGCTATCTGAGGAAGATAATGAATACCCTTAGATCAAGAAACCCGTTTGACCTATAACATTGTAGGCAAATCTTACAACTCACGTTTCACCCACTGTTAATTGTCATAATCGATGTAAAAATTTGCAAACTTTTACAATTCTGGTGACAATACAATAATATGGTACTAATTTTTAACTTCTCATTGGGCTACTCATAAAAGGGTGTTTATATAAGTTGTTTAAACGACTATAATTTGTTATACAGTTGTAGAATGCAAAATATCTCAAAATTAGCTGCTCAAAACAGTGAATTAATTGTTAGTCCATGAAAAGAACGGGCGAGCCGAGCCTTAAAATTAGGACAAAGGAAGACGCCAGATATTTCTTAAAAAAATCGTTGAATTTGTAAAAAAAAAAAATGCTTGTAAGTTTAAGCACTGGAGAGTAAATTAACATATTTGATCCGATTAGAAATAGCTGAACTATAAATCTTGCAGAATATCACCTAAATATTATAAAATTGAAGAAGTCATGTTGACGGTAACATCGTTGTGTATTATAATATGTGGAGTAGCTGCTTGTTAAAATTAGGAGGATAGTGAAAAACGAGCAATATTTAGGCTTTTTCAGGAAGAACTTCCTAAAAAACTTAAAAATTAGAGAGAAAAATGGAAAATTGTTTCAACAAAACTGAAGCCCACTGGGCCTGGATATAAATTCGATAAGAACTATATGAGCTTGCATGAAAAAAGTTGGCAAATTATAATGAGCCACCTAAAGGGATGAATGAGCCATGAAAAAGGACCAAGAACATAAAATGCAGTATCGCATTACAAATTTTGGAGAATTTATATCACGATTTTCCCAAAAGATTATCAAATTTAGAAAATAAATTAAAGGATATTGGAGTAATTACTAAATCATTATCCAAGGATTCAAGCCACAAAAGTCTAACAATCAATTCTCTAGAGAAAATAAAAGATTTATCAATAGCTGTGTTCCATTGGGCTGTGTAAAATACTCCCAAGTACTTCTGGCTACGCTGAACTACTCTAGCTCTAGTTGGCGAGCAGAAGTTTTGAGCAGTTACGCCACATTTTCCCGCCAGGTGGATGGTGGTTTTTGTACTAGGTTTGCATGGAAATGAAAGCTTTTCCTCATTTTTCGTTGCAGCTTTAGCTATTCTGGAGTTATCACAAGGATTCAAATAATAAAATTTAAGTAGTTTAGGCAGCAAAACATATTTATATATAAATAATTCCATTTTAATAAATAAAGCACAATCAAAGCAACTAATATAATACGATGAAATGTCAAAATTTGAATTTATATTTTACTCCTGACGATCAAAGTAGCGTTCCATAGAGAAAGTACTCGGGAGTACTTTACACAGCCCAATGGAACACAGCTAATATTATCTTTTTTGCTATGAGACCATTCATTAAATAGGTTTTTTTATATACATAGGTTTTTCTTTATTTCCGCAACAAGTTTTCGGAACTATGATTTTTTCCCAAGTCTTTAGCTTTTAAGTTAGTTAACCTTCTTGAAGGTCGAGGAACAGTTTGCAAGAACTCTCGAATACTTCACGTCCTTATAAACTAAGACATTTTTTGAGTGAAATTTAAATAGACGGCCTCTGGTAATTGTTTTCATTATTTTTCAGTAAATTTATCTGAAAATACCCGGACGTTTATTCCATTAAACTGCATTTCTACCTTAAAACCTTAGTAAATTTACTGCATAATCTATAAGATGTTATGTCGGTCACAACTTAACTTTTAACTTAAAGAGAAATTCTATTAACATTCGTATACCACCGTATGTCCTAGTTGTATACCCCTGGAAATCTGGGAGATTGCACAGCTTTTTCGGTGCATGGTGAAACGAATTTCGTATTCGATTGTTTGTAATTCATGTTCAATCTCTAAAAGGCGAGCTGTAATTTCTTGTGCTCATTAATGAAGATTTGCGATTGACAAAAATTTTAGTTGAGCTTTTTACGTGTACCATACAACGTATTTCTGGTGAAATTCACTGAGTTTCTAAGGAAACCAACCAAAAACTTAATTAGATTTAAGATAAGCTTTACTAGTAAAGCAGGCCAAAATCCCAGTATTTCTAGTTATATTTCCTAGAAAACCAATAAAGTAAAGTAGAAATGCCGGTATTATGCACAATAAAATTCTAGTGATTCACTTTTCACTAGATTTTGAACTGCATAGCTAGGAAACCAACTCTAGTTGAGATTTACTGCAATCTAGTGAGAATTTAGATGTATGCTGCTTGTCTCACAAAAATTGATGTTGTAACTCAGAAATATTAATTTTGACTGGGTTTTACTACCTTAAACAAAACGCGTCTTGACCAGGGTCAATAAATTTTCCGTTAACTGTGGGGTTTCCCCGTTTGACCACCGCGGACTTTCCACTGGCAATTGTTACAAAGTGGCAAAACATTGCAAAAGAGGCGGACAGTCGCAGGCGCACTTCTTTCCCCGCGTCTTAAAGACGATAATCGGCGAACGCGCGGCGCATTGTTACAATTAAAGAGCGTCACTAATCAAATCACCTTTTCACCGGCGCAACGGACCCGTTCGGAGAAAAGCGAAAGTGCAGTTATGCTATCGCGTCGCGGCTCTTTAGAGAGCTGCGGAGATAAAGTCGCGATAGAGACGGGCAAAAAGTGCAACGGCCGGGGAACAGCGGCAGCTGCAAAAAGCCGCGGCTAATTCCCAATGGCAAATGCGCTCACAATTAGCCATTAAGTGGCCTGCCCCGCGGCGGCCCCGCGCCCCCAGGTGCTCGAAAAAGGAGTAATAACCTCATGAAATCATTGGCGCGATGATGGATGCGGCGCGTACACATCACTGCCGCGCCGCGGCTGCCGTAATTCGTTCGCCGCAATTGTCGCTGCCTTGCACCGAGCAGCGGTTATCGAAGAAAAGTCAAAGTGATTTGATTTTCTTTGGGCTTTTCCCGGCATTGTTTGCGGCCCCCCGGTCCCTTTCTTCCTCCTCCCCAGCCTGCAGCGTCTTGGGATCGCTCGTGACCTCCCCCATCGTCTTGGCGCTCCATTCGAGTGGCTGCAAATGCAAAAGGTATGCACTTTTCCACTTTCTGGCGTTGAGCGCGACCGTTTTTCATTTTTCGTGCGCGATACGGGAAAAACGCCGCGCGCGCGAATCGGAGAAATGCAAAAAGTTAGCAGCCCGCGGTGGGCGGCGCGGCGGCTGTCTGCGCTCCGTGCAATGACTGCGGTCGCGGTAGAAAAACGCGAAAAGTGCAAGTGATTTTCTTTTCACTATGAGCTAATAATTTCATTTTCACGCTTCGCGGGGAGGTAAACAGCTTCTCGTTTTCATCGTTACTGTATTTTTTTCCCAGCTTATGAAACTCAATCTTTTCGCAGCTTCCTGCCGGGGAAGTCGTTAGCAAGCCACGCAAACTGCGGAAAAATGTTAATGAAAATCGCATGGAATGCCGTGCGGGATTTTCTTCGTTTTTCCGATGTTTTTCATGTTTTTGTCGATTCACGGACCATTGAGCCACCACACGGGAAACAAATCTGGTCGACCGGTGTAAACTTGTTCGCGAGTTCAATGTTGATGAACTGCGAAAACTTTCACTGGCGAATGCATAAATTACGTCAGTGTGGCAGATTAATTGCACCCGATTAGCATCTGTGGCGGCAAGAAATGAGATGTTCTAGTTTCGTTCGCTCATCGATTTGCATATCGACTGGATTTTCTGCCTGCAATTAATCGCAATCGGCCCCTGCGTGGGCGGTTAACTGTCTCTATGGGTTTGATTATTTCAGGGACAATGTTCCGACGCCATACGCGCTGCCGAGATTTTTCGAACCTGCCATGGAAGCATTAATTGAAAATTGATCTTGAAACAGGCGTTTGAAACTAGAAATTTAAAAAGACCACTATTCATTGGGAGGTCAGTTGCATGATCAATATATAAATTAGTAATGTATAGGGTCGTAAATATCTTTTATATTCTTGTTTATAAAGCAGTTTATAATGCTTATGTATGAGAAACATTTAAAATAAACAAAGATATTTAACTGATTTCAAAAATTCAGTAGCTTAAACAAGAATGTTATAATTTTAACTCGGAACTGAAATCTCATATTCTAATACAAGGGCAGAACCAGAAATTTATTTTGGGATGGTAAAAGAAGCAAATAGCAATTTTCAAAAAGGACAATCCATGATAAACCACAAAAGTGGTTGAAAATATTTTTTGGTAAATTAATCTAAAAAGTTACACAAAACATACGGAGAACTCATTTCCATATTTTTTCACTATTGAGAGATACTGTGAAAGTAAACAAATTTTTAAAATTTAAATTAGTGTTTTTGTGAGGCACATGTCCGAAAGAAAATTGCACACATAACAAATGCCACTATACGTGACGTGACGCTAGTAGCGAATGGATTAAACAATTTGGATTAAAAACATTTATTACATACTTAAATGTATACATGAGTAGGTACAAAGTAAAATTCTGCTTTCTAGTTTTACCCCTTGAAAATCTTTTGATAATACTTTCGAGATCCATGTCGTGGTTTTGTGAATGCGTTCGTTGGGGTTGGTAAACTATCATATTTTAAAGGTAATATGATTAGAGTTTTCTTATAAAATGTGGATCTAATTACACAGACTTAAATTTTACAGAATGAAGTAACAAAACGGAAGTTATTTGAATATAAAAAGTGCAATTATGTCGTTTTGTTCGGGACTAGTAAAATTGCCACTTGTTTGCATTTACCTACCTGAACGCATCGAAGATGAAAGTTTTGTTAGAAAATTTAGAAAATCCAAATCATAGAAAGAAGAGAGAGCCGACTGTAGGTATTGTTGCCTCATTAAAAAGAATATTACTATAAAAGTCCAAAAACTCAAAAATGAAGCGACATACGCAGGATAAAAATCTGAAAACGAACACACTTACTATTATTATTATTATTATATCGCTTACTAACGGCAGCAAGAAAATGATTTGATCTACAAGTATCTACCTATACTCAAAAAAAAGGCATAAAATTCCTCAAATCCTCATTGAGGTAATTGAACAACGGTGGTAAGCAGTTTTGAAAAGTAAAAGGATCCTACAAAATATTAATTACATTTTAAAGAATTACTTGTATTGCTCTGAAGCTAATTGCAATGGAACGTCCTTAGAATTTATTACATGTTTGATGTCAGCGCGAAAATCAAATAGGTACAAAAATTGAAAATACGAAGACAAATTGCCGAGAAAAACACGAAGACTGGTTATTATTTATTCCAGTTTTATAGGTCTAAAAATGCGAAAAAAATAAATAAAATAAAATAAAAATTAGTATATAATTAACGAACAAAATATTACCATTACTACTTAATCACAAAATTAATTACTTGATTGTAATTAATTTAGTAATACAATTTTCATTCCTATAATACATTGCAATATCTAGTAACAAAATTTACCCTTGTAAAAGATGACACAATATCAAATAATCTTGTTTTGCAAAACAGTAAATAAGAAGTTTAGATAGCTTCTATAATCACGTAAGCTGAATCTTTATAAATTTGATTCAAAACATACTTTCACATGATTATTAAGCGACACAAAATGAAAGAAAAAGAAAGACGTAGCTCTTAATTAAGTATGTATATGAACCTGTGTATATATGTATTAGCACGTATAATGTGTCTGTTTACAAAATGATAGGCGTAGGTATGTCTTGTTTTTAATTAAATTGTAATAAAATAATTGCAAAGAAGTTATTAACAGAATAAAGATAAAATTCAAGTAGAAAAGCTGTCTGCTACCACGAAATGATAGAGTCACTAACAAAGCGATCTGGTCAAACAGATTCAATGAATTCTTTTGTTTCTTGGACACATACTCTGCGTCACCGTGTTCGTGACTATTGATAGACTTGTCTGGTTCAAACAAAAGTGACAAAAGCAACTAAAGCGCGGAAAATTTACTGCGCCTCATTACTTGATTAGTCCAATGAACGTCCAGCGGCAGCGCTGCCGCAGTATTCATCGAATTCAAACAACTTTTCTCCATATTTCACAATTGCAAAAGACTTTTCCGGCATCCGTCAATGAATAATTCGATCAAAGGTTCTGATTTAAAATTCAAGGAGAGGCTTTCCATGTGTACAGTACGGCACAGTCGCAGTGCGCTGATTAAGCGGGAGTCCGTGACAGCACACGACGAGACTCAGCGAATGAATGACGAACAATATGCGCGCGCCACTTAATTCCTTATTTATTCCTCCTTTTTTATTAAGGCTTTAATTCATATCCGATTGCCAGGGTATGTTTTTGAAAAATGATTTTGACAAATACTAAAAAAAGGGAAATTACCTCATCGAAGTATTGTCAACAACGGGCAGTGGAGGGCTGAAACCGACCATTTATAGGTTTTCACGATTTCCTTAGTCGGTCTTGCGATGATTTTCCTACTTTGCATGTCACTCACTTCTGATTCAAACGGCGGGGATTAGGTTTGATCTCTTTCGACAGCTTCGCTTTATCACGATAGGTTTTTTTTTGGATAAATCTGCTTTCACGATGTCTATCTCAATCAAATTTTCCTCTTGTCCGGAACGTGGCAGTGATCACAAAATGTAAAATAATTTGTAGACCTAAAAGAAAGTAAAATAAGATTTAAAACTATTTTTATTTTAAATGAGCAATTTATTTATTTTGATTTTAAAAAAATGTTTAGAATTCAATTTATAAGTAGGTATCTTACTTGTAATGATATTTTATAAAATTATTTTACTTAAAAACAATCTTAATCCATGGAAAAGGAATATTTGACAAAAAATTGAACTTTTATATTTCTAAACAATAGATTATTTAAATTACCTTACTTAATTACAATTAAGTATTTTTATTTTATGTATAATAATACTAGCGTTATTCCTGACTTCGCGACCAACCCATTTAGGCTATTTTTTAATCTCATAAAAATTTCATTACCTATAGGATAGTCGGTAAGCACGCGGCTACAGAAGAAGCGTTAAATGATAAATATTTCGCAATTTGTAGTCCAAGGCTGTGTGCCAAACCAGACTTTTCTTTTCAAAAGTTCGTTCAAAATGTACTCGATTAATTTGCCTGTGCCAAACAAGGAAAGTCTTTCCAAGTGACTTTTGTATAAGCACACTTTGATATTAATTAGCATATTTGATATTAAATCGGGAAATGGACGAAGAAGGTATCGAAGTTATAATTTTACTTCTTCAAATACTAATTAACTATGTATTTAAAATACATAAAGGGGAAGAGGGAAAACTAAAAATTGCATGCAAAATAGGATAATTAATATGCGATATGCTCATAGCCTTCTATAAGGAAAAGTACTGATTTGTGATTTGAAAAGTCTACTCGCCAGCATGCTTTTCGTTGAATAGTCGACTTTTGAAAAGAAAAGTCTGGTTTGGCACACAGCCCAAATGGCTTTATAGGATTTTTGGTTCCGTTGAGTTTAGATTCAATGCCAAATTGTAAAAATTTATAATGACGGATCTCGGATCCAAAATACACATTTGTGCATATGAACCCAGACATCAGCCATTAATAATAATAAAACTGAGAAGGAATAGATTGGGATTTTATTATTTGTTCCTTTCATTTCGTCTTGATATCCATTTATCATATTATCAAATTTTACCCTTTTTTTCGTCTTTAATATCGCAAAAAATCTGAATCAGGTCACGGCGAGAATCAAATGTCTGATGAGCTCGAGTTTGTTCTATTCTAAAAATTTTTACATATCGATGGATTGTATTTACTGCATACCAACACAGAAAGCATTTTTGAGAAAAACGCATTTAAAGTTCTGAAAATGCATTCGCGCGATCCCGTTGGAATTGCGTACAATTCATTTTCTAGGGCAGATATGAGGAAAAGGTTTACATACGATTATTTTAGAGGCGTCAGAGTATCAAAAACTAAAAAAAAATCGATGTTTAAGCTGATACACTAGAAGTCCCCCTTAATATTGCCTAACTGGTTATGTAATATTGAATCTTATTTTGACTATAGTGTTAGCAACGCTCAATTGAATTATCATTAACGATGTGTAGAAACACATAGACTCCAATTTTTCAGAAATAATTTGAACTGAAACCAATGATAAATGGAAATTCGCTGACAATTTCGTGCTTTTGAAATATATTTACCATTATTCTCAAATTAAATAACGTATTTCTTGTCCAGTAACCAGTTGGCTACAAAATAAATCATTCCCATCAATTGAACCAAATCGTTAAATTACTTGCAAGAATTATTCGCGCCGCAATAGCCCAGACCTCGTCTTGAGCGCGTCATCGATAAACCAATCACACAAAGTCGGGTCAGCCTTCACACCTGAAAGCGATTTGCCGCCGATTGGCCGCTATCGCGCACCTTCAAAACAGCACCGAGGGTCCTTGAGTCGCGCGGAGTGAGTTGCGCGCCCATCACTTACGCAAAGACAGCCAGGTACGAGATAAGCCCGCCAGAGGTGATCGATAATATTTAAATTCCGATCTGCGCGCGATCGCGGCGTATGGCCAAATTGAAATTCACCTCGAGGCGACCTGTTGGCTGCTCGCGGTCTTCTTTAAATGATTCACGTCCACCGCAGCGCAGCGCCCTTACGCAACGAAAAGCAAGCGAAGCGTTGACCTGTGCGCTGTCCGGTGACAGGGGCAAAACGCGGACGCGCGTTTCGGGATGACCGCGCTTATCGCTCATTCCAGACGCGCACTCGCTGCGACGTCCGAGGCAAGACAAAATTAGCAACAAATCAGAAATTATGAATGGGAGCGATGTCAATAAATCGCCGCTTGATTACTCAGCCGATGGGGTTTTTGAGCCCGCGAGAAAATTATGATTTTGGTCACAACATGCATTACGTGTGGGAAACATGATTTTTGAATTTTTGTAGACGCTTATCGGCAACTGGGATCGCGATTTTATCGGATTTTCTGTAGAGCTTTGTTTTGCAAATTGTTTTCAAGGTATGTGATTTTCGTGTGAGCCAGAGCGAATATTTGTGTATCGAAAATCGATTCGTTATGGAAATTTTTACATTAAAACAATTACACCAAGGCGACATGTGTGTAAAAAATGTTTTGGCTGATTTCTGTTAAATGCACACCGAAACCGAAGGGAAATAGAAAGAAAGAATTATAATTACTGTGACATAAATTAAGAAAATTTTCTGTTTCACTGAACGTGCAACGACAGTTATGTATATTGAGATAATTTTAGAAGAAAGTCAAAACGGTGGCTGAAGTACGGTCATCATTACGTCACTAGAAAAGGTTTTTACGGATTGTTGCGCAAGCGATATTTTTTGGTATTGTTGCGGGGAACGAAACAATAATTAATTTTTTTATGTAATCTGAAGGTGACGTGAAACTGTTTTACGTATACTGTTGCCTCGCAATTAGACACGCCTCGCTCCTTACCTTTTTAAAGATTTTATCGAAGAGTATTTAACAAAATTTTCATATCAGTCAACATCTATAGCAATGAAGTCGAAACGAATACATGAATTAATAACCTTGGTGTATACATATATGTATAATGTATAGGGTGGCCTAAAAACATTTTTTTAGGTTAACTGCCTAAAAAGTTATTATATTAATTAACTTAATCATTTAACCAACTTATTTAAAGGTTCATGGAACCCCGAATAAGAATATTTAAGTTTTAAAATAAGGTTGTATAAAGGGCGAACAAGGGCGCCTTGGAGGACGAGTTTTTACCACATGCTAATCTTATTCCATTGCCGATCATTTTTATACAAGGCTCAAAAATAATAGAAAATCATCATTGTGATTAAAGAAATCGTCCTGGTCATTATTTTAAAGTGTTGGTAAAAACACTTTACTTTTGCGTTTTCAATTAGATATTTTTAACATTCCTACAGGCAGTTCTTGTTTTAGTCTTAAGTTCTAAATGGTTGGCTACTACTTTCAGTTTTACCCCAATAGTTCAAATTTAAATGTTATATTCAACTTCTACATATTAGTTAAAACTGGTGAATTTAAATTGGAAAAATACAATACAAAGAAAAAAAAAGAAAAATACAATACAAAGAAAAAAAAGAAGTTAAGGGGCTATACCAGTGTGATACTTTTAAAAAATTGATTTTTTTTTTTTGCTTATTCGAGAGTTTATACTTTCAAGAATATCCTGTAAGCATTTCAAGTCCGTATCTATGATACTTTCGAAATGGCAGTCTCCGAAAGAGCAACTACTCGCAGTAATATAATGGATAGTGAAATCTTTAAACGCGTTTTCCTCGAAATGAGATTTTTCCAATTTGTTGCCATTCTAACTCGAAGTCTAATTATCCGATTGACTTGAAGTTTTAACTGAGTACTCTTGACTACATTTGCCAAACCCTGAACTAGGACATTTTTGATTGGATGAAAATTGACAATTTGGCATTGAAAAAACCGACTATTTTATAGGCAAAAAAGCAGATTTTTTATTCAAAACTACGCCATTTTGTTAGATTTCGATATTTTTCAAAAATCCTAGTTCAGGGTGTAGGAAATACCTTCTAGTTTAACGCCTTGTTTGTTTTTTTTTTATTTAAGTTATTCTATCGACCGGAATCGTGGCAACAGTTGGGGTACTTTTTGTTTTTGGCGCTTCCGAAAATAGCGTATAAGTCGCTTACATCGCAACAACAAAATTATGTAATATTAATCATATATAACTAAATACATTCTCAACTTTTCAAAACTTTTAGTTAAGTAGTTTTCTTTAAAAAAATTCCCGAAAATCACCTAAATTTCAAGCCCTCACACTGGTATAGCCCCTTAAGAACAAATTATCTTTATTGAAATAGTATGTCTACAACAGTGAAAAAATGTCAATAAAATCATTACAATTTATAATTTTCCGTTATAATTTTTGTCCCATATTGGCATCATTTCAAAACATTACGAATTCCTTTTGTTTCTACCAAAAAGTCTATTCCAAATAATTTCCATTTTAAATTAAAGCAAAATCGATTAATTTGCAAAAGAAATGACTTCAATCCTTGCTCAATATGTATTTTTAAGTAAGCAAAGAATCATTTCATTCAGTTAAGGGGGTATTTTGATTTGTTTAAACGAACAATTTGAATTGAAATTTGAATCAAACATTTTCTTCTTTAATTAAAAGAAAAATGCTACGAACAATAATATACCTTTAAAGTTTGAGTCACTTAAAAATTCCGTGAGAAAATTGCCAGTTTTATTACTGCAGCATACCTATAATGATGAATTGTTCAATAGATAGAAAAGGAAAGCTACCTGTCATTTTAACGTGTCAAACATCGAAATTAAAAAAATGTGAAATAAATTTCTTCACCTCGACGTATGCAAATCGTGAAACACGAGTACCCACTTAATGAAAAGTGCAGAAAGTTTTCATTCGATTCCCGCGTAATTTATGTAATTGTTTTCCCTTCCTTGTACAATTGAATCATTAAAATCATTACAAATAAACTTTGTTATCCTGCACACGCTATTGTCACTGATAAGCTCCTGGAGGTCGGCTTTGGGAGTGAGATACTTAACAGGAACGAAATTTATGGCGACAAAATTTCTATTTGCATATTATAAATTAGATCAACCTTGCGTGAAGTCACATATTAATGCAAAGTCTTGGAGGAATTTATGCATTGCGGTGTTGTTAATCCGGAGCAAAAATCAACACTACCACTAATTAATTACTTAATTCTATCGAACACCGTAAATTACTGCACTTTCGTGCACTGAATGAATCTGTGAATTGTAATTTCAATAATTCGTAACACGATTAGAATATTTCATGCATATTTTAATAGATGGGAGGAAAGAATGGTCGAGTCAGACAATAGATCACAGTCAATGACAGCGATTATTCGCAGAAATTTTCATACTTACATAATGTTATTGAATTACATCAGCTTTTAAACTGCTTATTTAAAAGGTAACGCCTGGAACGCCTCTTCAATAAATTTTTAAATTCTGGTTACCTTGTCTCTAAAAAAAAACCTTTCCAAATTTCTGTTCTCTAAAATTGATTATGATAGACCGTTTTTGCAACTTTGGTCTGGAATACAAAAAGCAAAATAAAATAATTTTTAATGTCACAAAAATGAAGAAATTGACTAGGCTTTTCTAGATAAATTTAAAATTCCCATTGTAGGTACATTCCGGACTTCTTAAACGTGTGAATCTATTTTTGGTTTTTTTTTCCAGCTTGGTTTGGTGTCGGTAAAATCGATACACTAAAAGTTTGTAACTACATACATATATTGTATAATTTTACCCGATTCTGCATACAAGTTCACTTTTATTTAGAACAACGAAACCTTTTCGCCAGTCTAACGTATTTCTTAAATGCTGGAGTAGAATAATTTTCAAAACGATGTTAAGAGGCTAAAACTATGGACTTTTGTCAAGAATAGATATTGAATATGCATATGTTACATATTCAATTTTGCATATGGTCTTAAAAAATTTAAAATAAAATATATATTTTTTCTCCAAGACCGCAAAATAAATAAACTTAAAAAATACAAAATTGAATTAGCCGCACTGAATTGTTCTTGTACATTACAATAAAATATATTTACTACAACAAGTTTGGTATAGTACTTAAGCACTATTAGTTGAACCAATAAATTCATATAGGGGAGACCGGGTACAAAAGTAACGGCGGGTCGAAAGTAACAAAGGCTCTGTAGGTCTATCCAATAGTCAAAATACCGCTTCGCTGCCATCAGGTGATGGCCGGTGGCGCCCCCCTCTCTTGCATTCAGTAGCCCCGCGCGCCACGCGCTGTTAGGCTTTAGAGAGGACAATAAGTGATTTCACAAGTAAAAAGTAAGTTTTTTGACGTTCACTTATTTTATGTTTACTAATGCTACTAAGGATGATATTAATCTGAAAATTTGCATATAAATTCTAGATTAGATTTATTGCACAGTGTTTTAATTCATTTTTGTCTAGCACGTTCCGTTTTCAGGTTATCGTCCATGTTTTGACAAAAATGTGGTAGGGTACAAAAGTAACATAGCCCTATGGGTAGACAAGTAACTTGTTACTTTTGTCTTCGGATTGATTTACTGATTGCGAGTCTGAATAGAAGACTGATACTGAATAGTGTGATTAGAAAAAATTATTATCATACAATAATTTATGTCATTAATTACTAAACACAGTTTCTAAGGAAGAGTTAATAATATTGATTTTTTTTTCGTAAAATATATATTTTTTTAGCATTTAAAATGAAAGTGCTTATTTATGTTATTAATAAAAAAGGTTTCTAATAAATAATTTGTTGATTTAATATGTAATATCATAATTATTACAAACTATTTTGTCCTGTTACTTTCGACCTGCCAACGTGGTCGAAAGTAACAACGGACGAATTTTTTTAAAGTCTCTGTGATTCATACAAAATACACAATAATCAGGCAAATCAAGATACTAATGTAAAGAACATGAACGGAATTTTTAAATGGCTATATTAATTTCATCATAATAATAACACCTAACCAGAAATCAAGGTAAAAGTAAAAAATGTTACTTTTGTACCCGGTCTCCCCTACATATGTATATTTTATAACCCAGTCATATTAGATATTAAAATCGCAAAGCGTGATGTAGTGATAAGTTTTTGATATGTTATTAGGACCAGTTAGAGTAGTGTAAACCCAAATTTGCAGCTTCGAAAAACCTGTGCTTGCTACGTGATACGTGAAAATCTGCAGCTTTTTTTCAGTTGCCTTATAACTTATAATGTGCACGGAAACCTTATGGTTTTGAACCATTGTGCGCGAAAACACCAAAATGTTTCCAATAAAACGACAGGAACTATCCACATTGACAAAAGAATGGCTTGCTAAGTAAGTATATAGTAAGTGTTTTGAATTGGCCAACAATTCCCCGGACTACCAGAAAAAACCAAGAATGTTAGCAAAAAATTCTACTCAATAAAATTGATGCCAAATAGAGTATTTTCTGTAATTAATTAATTATTATTCATAATTAATATTGATTTGATTGATTTTAATTACAATTTAATAACAGATTGCTTGGTTAATACCTTCATTTCCATAATAATAACGTTGACTTTCCCATTTTACAAGACGATAAAGTTTTTTATGATTTTCGGAATATTATGATGTGAAAAATGCAGATGTGGCTAAATCAATTTCAGTGCAAATATTGTAGGAAGAACTGTGTTGAATTTGTGAAATAAGTTTCTAGTGTACACTTTAAGTTTCCACAAATTAATCTGGGAACTTAATCAGCACATGAAACATTTCCCTTTCTCTAATTGCTATTTGTTTTGCGAATAAACGTAATTAATCAAATACAAATTGCGTACGTAATTGCGTCCTTGATGTTCGCATTCGTGATTACTCGATTCCCAATATTAGCTGCCAGCTGGGTCCCACGTCAAGTGGTTCAGCGCAAAAAGTTTTCTTAAAAATATCACTGGAACCTTCAACCAGTGCCAGCGAACTTGCTGAATGTTATTTTGAAAGAGGCGGCCCACCTCACGGTAGTATAGGGGAGAAGTTATGCGGCTGAAGAATTTGCGTATTTAAATTACACCCAAATTTTCATTCTAACCACTTCCCCCGAAAACGAAGACTCAATGAACTTGCGCATTTATCGTTACCTACGCACCCGCACCGAAATAGACTCGAATTAGTTGCGAATCCATTATTCATGCGAAGTGCGGTTTAGCCGCGACGAAAAGTAACCTTTGTGGCGTTCATTGTCGCGCGGGGCTTTAATTCGAAGGTGGCCGTAAAGACAAAGCCGAAAGCCTTGTGCACTCAGTTCAATTGTCGAAATTTGTCGCAAATTAGCTGCGTGCGCAAGTAATGGCTGTGTCGAGCGCTAGTAACTGTTAAGTTAGCCCGAAGATGCGAAAACAGTTCGTAGAAAATCCCGTCGAGGCCGACCGCATTTCTGCGACTAGCGACTATCAAAATTGTCGCCTCCAGGCGCTGTAATTCAACTTAAAGCACCTGACCGGCTGAAGTTCAGCTAAACAAATTGCAAACGGCTGAGTGTGCCTGAGCCTCCGCCGCAGCGTGAAACCCGCGAAATCTTGAAAAGGCAGGCACAGCCGCGCGGCAATGAGGTTTAGTCAGAGGCAAAAAATACCGAAACCGAAACAAAAAATCCAAAAACAATGTAAATATCGCAAATCGTGCTTAGAATTTCGACCTTCGTTACAAAGCACTTCAAATCGCGATTATTTTGCTCGTTTTGCGCCTCGTTTTGTAATCGCCTTGTGTGCGGATGCAACAAGTACTCGCTAGAAAAGCACCCGAGTTCGGCTGTCGTCTCCCTCCCGCCGGCGCATTCCTGCACAGGGCGTCCCGCTCGCGGCGCACACTTCCCGCGCGCCGCAAAAATCTTTTCCGCATACTGAAAGCTCAGCCGGGCGCAATGCAAACTTTTTACGCCCCGTGAATGTTACGGACACCGCGACCTTCTATTGTCATGGCGAAAATGTTTATTTCCACACGTCGTCGCGGCGCGGCGTTTCGTTTTATGTTATTTTCGCGAATAATCTCCAGCACTCGGGCTGTGCCTGTGTGCCGCGGCTGATTGCTCGCGAGTGCAACGTCATCGAGGAAATTCGCAATGTGCAGTTATTTCAAGTTCGAGATATGAGCTTTTGACTAACGGGCTTATTAAAAAAAATAACAATAATTGAGGCCCGATCGTTTCCTGATTGAGCCAATTGATTCTCGATGTGGGGATTTTCAAACAACAAGGTCGATTTTGTGCCGGCCATGACAATTGGTTCGAGTGCAACTCGACATTTCGAAGCATCATTCAAAAGAAGACACTAGAAATATTGAATTTCAAATGTTTATAGGTCTAGTTTTCAATGAGGGCTCAAGTTTGGAGAACGGTTAATTTAGTCTTAACCTTTAATAATTCGCATGGGGTCATTTCGATTCCAAAGTCCTCTAACACAACAATATAAGTTTTAACGAGTGCGGTGTCTGAGATTTAGAATAGATGCTTCGCAGAGAGAAAAATTTGCTATGTAGGTACGCATATTTCGAAGATTTTGAAATACAAACTTGTAGCGATCACATATATGTATATTGTTTTGTATTATATTCATGTATTGTTAGTATTACAGTAATAATTTGAATTTGCAAATGCATGATCAAAAGTTTCCAACAATTTATATTTAATTTAATTACAAGTCTTTCTTACACACAACGATTGTTTAGCGGACAGGTAATTGGACAACTTAAAAAAGTAAAGTTATATTAGACATTTTAACATTTATTAACAAAATTTACATTTATTATAAGTATTTGGTGGATCGCCCGTTTTGAAGCAAAACTTCCTTGCATCGGTTTGTCCTTGAGTCATTCAAACGAATACTTCTGCCTATGGGAATATTGTTCCGATAATCTCAATTATTGTGATCAATGTATTCACAAGAAATATAATTTAAAATATTTTAACAAAATATATATCAATGTATGTAGTTCAATTCAAAAATAGTTCAAGTCTTTCATAATGCGGAAACAAAAATTAATCCTTATCTCGGATATTTGAAGAATTTTATCAATCTACGTTGAACAACAGTTCTTTATTTATACAATAATTTTAATAACAGAAATACAAATTTTAATGTTGAACTAAAATTGAATCGTTATTCAATTTACATTAAAAAATGTTAATTTGACAAATTATAATCACAAAACTAAAATTTTCAGCTTGAAAATAGAAACAATATTAAATTTGCATTGAACAACTTTGATACAAAATATTTAAAATTTAATTTGATGTAGGTACAACATTTTTAACCTAAAGTTAGTAAATTTTGTTTATAAAACAAATAATGTGTTACTAAGCACATTGTTAATTTTAAATTACAAAGGCACAGCTATGGAGCAATTTCATAATGTAAATTTTTAAAATTAAAATACTTTTTCAATATATTTACTCTGCGTTTATCTGAGTGTTTAGAACATGACCGTTTACAAAATAAAATGTATGTTTTTTGATAACTTTATTCGACATAAGTAAAGTAACGCGTTATCTAAAAATACTATAGCTATCTTGAGATATTTCACACACAATTAATCATTTCGCATGCCGTTTACACTGCTTATACAACAATTACGGTAGCAAAACGGCCACCTGATGGTGTCCGGTGGCAAAAACTCACTGGCCGTTAATTATAAGAAAAAACGGTCACATTTCAATTGCCGCCATATAAAGTGAAATATTTCCATGCCAATTAAAGGTAAAATTTCACTAGGCATTGGCGTGCGTAATAAATCAAGTAAGTCGCACATCAGAAATTACAATGTGCATATTGGACGACTATGGCAGTGGAGTAGGGTCCTCTTGACTTGATTATTCATTGAAATTGTAATTGCGGTGCAACTGCCTTAAAATATGCACCTTTCTATCACAAATGGTCTTGTTAACCAAAGAGTTAGGTGTCCTACCTATCGCCGCACTTTATCTGTATCGCGTGTCCAACTCGCGGGCGACATGCTAAACCAGAAGGCGTGTTACGAGCTGGCCAGCTTAATGCGAAATAAAGAAAATAAAAATACTTTTATTGAAACACTGATAATAAAAGGCTGCGGAAAAAGGAGCGCTGAAAACTAATTACTATCGAAGCGAACTAATTAATCAATAAATCACATGATCTGGCGGGTTCAGTCAGAGAAAACGACAACTCTAGTTGGCGGTAAGTTCTGAAAACGAAGTTTAAATATTTACCATTCCTAATGGAGTCCTTGACTCAACAGCGTTTATTTATTTGTTTCGAATTGAATATGCGTTTCATAGAAATCGATTACTTTAATTAAAAAGAATTCCTCCACTTGTGATTTATGGAATATACAAATAGACGTTAGACTATAGGAATTATAATGCATCATAAATTAAACAGATGCTAAAGAATTACACATATATGTACCTACATTAAAAACATCCGAAACTTTCAGTTCGTATAAGCCGGCCACAGAGGGGACGGTTTTGGGTGTACAAACATAAGATTGATTGTGTTTGGGAAATTTGACGTACAAACTTCAAATCGTCCCAAAACTGTCTCTCGCCTTTGATTCTTCAATCATTTTACTTTGTTTATATAATCTGTCAAGATGAATTGCTCCGACATTATATTGTGGAGTCACGATTTCTTTCTTGAATTTAAATGTCCCTCTAAAACTGAATACCAACACCGTTTGTGGGTAATACAATATGACGTCAAACAGAGTTTGTCACAAATTTGTGACAAAAACGGTCGTCGTGTGTGGCTACATACATATTTTATGGGTGGCCGATAGGAAGGCCTATATTATTAAATTTTGCTGTGTTGAAATCGTTTTGGATTTTTTAAAAAAAAAAAAGATTTCTTAGCTAGAAATCCTTCCTAAAAACTAGCTGCAGTCTTAAGTACGCATGTGCAAGTGGCTCGGTCCGTTACTCACCCTGAACTTAGAGCTTTTCTGCAGTCGTCATTGCGCGGCAGAATGCATTTGAGCATTTGATTTATTCTGTAGTCCCAGTGACAGATATGCGGTTATTAGCAAACAAACAAGCGAACGAGCGAGCAAATAACCTCTTTTATTTGTAATAAATCGAAAAACACGAATTTTCGCAGCCTTGGCAGAGGCACTTCCTGGATTTACTGCATTAACAAACTTGTGACTATGCAGCCGCCGTTGCTGCAGTCTTTTATGTGCGAATTGTGGGGGTTTTTATGGCTGCAATAAATGCAACTGTGTGGGTGTCACGAATCGAAATATAAGTGCTAATGCAAGGTGTCAGCTTTATAAGGATATTTTTAATGCTACTTATTTGCCGAATGAACTTGATGGTCACGCACATTTCTGGTCTGATGAACATGTAAAACGCTTTTTTTAAAAACATTTATGTACATATTAAATTATGAAAAATATAATAAATCTATATCTGGTAGAGATTAAAAACGAAATTAATAATTCAGTTAAGTAATAAGATAAAATAACTTGATGATATAAAACATAACATAACAAAATAAATGAGCTTAAGTTTGTGTTTCTTTTTCATCCGGGTCTGGGTCTGGGTCTGGGTCAGCATTTTCTCTCGATCAAAAAAATTCCTCAATCAATTCCAATTCAAAAAATATTTAATTTTAATTTGTGTTCGCACAAGTAATTTCTAAACATCCAAACTATCAGTACTACCGACATTTCGGAAACAAAATGCAACAGAAATATCTCTGTTGGAATATTTTCGTAAAATTTATCTGAGATTTTGAGCTTGAAACAGTATTAGAAATAAGGGAAATTAGCCTACATCTTATTTTCTTTTGCATATTTCCATCCTGTGCCTTATAGTAAATGTGCGATTATTATATATACTAGACTTTCAATTGCTTAGTATGACAAAAATTAAATAGGTTCATCGAAAATTAAAGTTAATTAATTTACTCATTTCATAGTAAAATATTCATTCTCTTAGGATGTGATTTTATAAGGATATATATATAAACAAATTAAATTATGAGTAGTAACAAAAATGCTCGTATAAAATAGAAAGTCAACATTTGTTTTTAAACTCTTTGTAAACTGTTAAAATGTTTCAATAAATTAGCTTGTTCTTTTTTCTCTCTAGAAATTTATTATCGAGTTTTTTACAAAGTATGTATTATTTTTTCTTCCCCAAAGTATGCACACAATGCATTCATAAATATTTAACGATGACATGCAGATAGCAGATTACTGTTTTAATCTATAATATTACGAGGCGGAATATATTCATACAAAGAATGCACTTCGGAAATGGAACCGATAAGGATAACAATGATGATATGATGAATGATAAAAGTGACTAATTGCGTTTTCTGTTCAATGCCATAAAAAGTAATTTTTATCCCGTTCATTATTTCTAATGTAATACATGAATAATGGATGGCATGGATAATTCCAATATTTGTTATTATTACATAGTTTTACCCATCCTATCAGTTAGATTTGTTGCGGATTTTAGATTTCATGCAAAAATTAAGTACCTACCCACTTCAGAAGAAGTATATAATAGTTTAAGTTATTCCTGTTAACTTAAAGTAATGTTGTAATGTCTTTATCCTCTCAAATCTCTTATTTTAAACCTATATAGATACTGCTATTTCCAAAAATTATTATTATCAATAATTGTTACTTTACTTGTGTAAAACATTTTTTAAATTAAAGAAGAGATTAATTTCACAAAAACCGATTCAAAATAACATCAAATTAGAGCCATAGTGTCGGAATGAGAAAAGAAGAAATTCTAAGCATGAACCAAGGTGATTTTAAAAATGTTCCTCAAATCTAAATTTGTCCGTGGATATAAGCATGAATCTATCTTTACCTTGCTTAAAAGATCCATTTTAAATTAATAATAAACTTCAATATTTGAAGCAATAAATGAAAGGTAAAAAAATTGATTTTTTTTATCACAAAATATAAAGAATATAACAAAAAAAATTACGTAATTTTGATTACTAATAGTTGGAATAATAAAAAAACATGTACTATATCTAATAGTATACCAATAATATAAAACATACTAATTTTGAATGGTATTTAAAGTTAAAGGACTATGAACTATTATGATCGCTATTGAAAAATTGAAAACGATCAACTACACCACCTGTTTTTTAAATTGCTATTTCTTTAATTAAGTACATGGGTTTTAATTATAAACATTAATTTTTAATTGTCATATTTCATTTGCTTAAATTAATTAACTGATTCGGACTATGTATAGTTGGTTACAAAAAAAAACCTTGCATAAATAAACGGAATTACGAGTAATTTATTCAAATTGTGTACCTAATAGTTCACCCATCCGATATCCCACGATCGATAAGACATATTTGCGGTCGAACTAATTGAATGGAAATCAGAAAAGGCAACCGTCACAGCACGCTACAAATTTATCTGGTCGCGATCGTGTGTCCGCCGAAAGGATAAAATTGATAATTTCATTAGAACAGCCAACACGCTACAATTAAGCCGGCTGCAAATACTTTGAATTTAATTAATACATAATACTAAGGAGCATGTCACAAGATTGGCCCCGTACAACACGGCAATATTAAGTCTAAGATATGCATCTCGAGCAGTTGAGTTACTGAGCCTATGTTTTTGCGGTGGCGTGGACAGGTTGCGGACTTTATTAGAATTATTCGCACTCCGCCTTGTGTCTGGCTATAGCTCCATTTGAATGTAATTAGTATTCTGACATCTCAGCCGCTGATTGATAGATTCACCTGGTAACATGCATTATCGTTGGTTGCAGGGGAGGAATTTTGCCAACAATAAGAAATGCACGTCCATATTCAGATTGGTTCGTCTACAGAGGCAGCAATGTAATAAAATTACTGAAACAGGTGAACGTTCTGCATACCGAAAGATCCATATAAAGCCTGTAGACAGTGGTCGCGATCTTATCTTTTTCTCAAACATATAGGTGCGTACGAGGTGAGACCTGGCTAATCTTTTTCAAACAATAGAATGCAAAACAGCCAAGGGCACACACCGTGCCCTTGAGGTACTTCCTTGCTTTTAACTGACTTACCACTTACCACCCACCAAAATTTGTATTATTAAGTGAAAGCGTTCCGTAACTAAGAATGCGTAAAATTCTGGTCGCATGTTAAAGCGTGTCCAGAAACGATGCGTAATAAATGCTCTCTGCAGCGAATGCTTTCTTAATTTTTCTGTTTAATTCGTTAATTTTTTTCCGCTGATGACCTTCCGGGAATTCGATGAAATCACGGATAAACTTTGTCGCAAGGTGAAAACAGGAGGAACAGCGCAGATGCGATTTGATTAAGTGTTTCCAATAGGTTAGGGGTCAACCGATGATTTAGTGTAATTGTGTAAATTTATGAAAATGCTTACAAACGATTTACGGCATCTTTCTTGGAAAAGGTAATTAACGACTGTGGAAATGGTGACAAATAAAAATTATCCTGTGGGAGGTCATCTTGGAAGTATCTTCGAAGGTTGTATATTAACAACGAAGGTAACATTTCAGTAAAACGCAGTTAATCTACACATTTTTAATTTAAGTGTAAATCTAAAATTTATAAAATTTATTTATAAAATTTATTATTGCATTAATTTATTTCTTAATTAACAAAAGTACTCGTAATATTCGCAATTGAAAAAACTGTTTCAAAGTTTTCATGCATTATTTGAAAATCCATTTGCCTACATGTACATATATTTATAATAATAATAATAGCAATGTTTTTATTACTGACAAAAGTAACACGATTTAAAATCTTATAAAATACATATAAATTAAGGAAATGTAGGTATATTTACGTTAAGTAATAGAATTATTAAGTAAAAAAAAACAGAAATTTAACAAAATTAACATAAGAGAGAAAATATACCTAAAAATATTCCAAACAAGGTGTAGAAGTTTGCACAGCCAAACCTTTATATGTAAATGTTTGAAATTTGAAACCTAATGAATATAAAATAGAACGCATTATGACTTTCAACTTTTTGTTTAGGGGCTTATCTTCGGTAGATGAGTTTTAGTTGATATAGAGCATCTAGACTTACAATACAATATTTTATTCATTTGGCTAGACTATAGATGCAACTCCGACCTAATGTGTTAAATAAGTGAAATGCTCTCTTAGTTACACTAAAATCTGTGTTCTTTTGATGATCTAATCTGAATCAGATTTCACAGCAAATTTTGTATTGAATTGAAATTTGCAAATAGTAGCTGTGTTTTTTTTCAAGTCGGTTTCGGTTCTAGGTTTAGCAGGAAATTTTGCACTGAATTGAAATTTTAGAAAAGTTACCGATGTGAAACACTTTTTATTTTGCGAAAATAAAATCAAATTGCCTAGGTTTATACCTACTTTGTGTCAAAAACTTCATCCAACAATTTATCTGGCTCAAGATTTGAAATTTGAAAGGGTAAATAATAAATATAATGGTAATTTGATGCACTTCTCATAAATTTTAAAATCTTAAGGGTTTTTAAAATTCAATTCAATGCAAAATTTGCTATCTAACCTGAACGAGATAGGAAAATGAAAAAAACGCAGCTAATGATAATTTTATTATTAATTAATTAGATCTAATACATTTTTCTGTTTACGACTTGGGGTTTGGATAGGTAAAAATCATTGCAATTTGATGGGCTTGTTGCAAATTTTAAAAATGTTTATATAAGTAACAGATTATCAAAAAAACACAACTAAAATAATACAACAAATTTCGATGATGATTACTTTTGAGAGAATGATAAATATTATTTTCGTTATTAGACCATAATCCATACTCAGATTTCAAGTCTGAATTAATTTCAAGTAAAATGTATTTAAATTATAAATTGATTGGCAATTTTACAAAAGACACAGAACATGTACCATGGATGCGGGTTACTTTGTTAGGGGGTAATTTTGGCTCAAAAATAAAAATGGAATTTCCCATCTTTTCGTAAGGAGACAGTAAACGATCTAGTTCGAGTCGAAAATGTTATACATTATATTAAGGGTTTTTGTTCGTCGAATGCTTCATCTGTTTATTTTCAATTATTTCAAAGGGCTTACATTGGCTCAATACTTATAGTTATACCTACGTATAGTTTTTGTGCCCAAAAAATCCGCGAACCAAAGTAACCCTCTTAAAAAACAACTTTGGCTAAAATGTCAAAATTACAAAAAATATATTTTTCCAAACTTTTTGCTATATAAAAGATTTTTCTGATTAGTTTCTGCTATCCTCATCTATCAAATAAAAATATTATAACACCTAGTAGTCTATCAATCTAAGAGCAGTTTCTAAACATATAAGAAACAAGTAGCCAAAGTAACCCGCATCTACGTTACTTAAAACTTATGCTGATCAGTGATCACCTACATAATTAGTCAGAGGATTACTTAAGACACTTCCGACAAACGTTGCAATTGGTAGTAGAAGACCAAAATGATTCATTTTTTATCGCCCACCCAGGGAATGGTTGAATTTCCATGACGAAACTTACAAAATCGAATTCTCGTGATGAGCAGAACAAAGAAATTTAAGTAAAAGTAAGAAAAAAAAATGAGTAAAGATCAAAGGTCTACTTGAAGGAGAAATTTTAAATGAAAAGGCAAATGACCGAAGTAAACGAAGCACTTGAACCCACCGCGAAAATAAAATAAAATTTACGCTAAGGCCCCATTGACTATGAAAAAGACCCAGAAAATAATGATATCGGCCAGAAAGCAAGTGTGCGATGCATTCTCAGCTGATAGTAAGGCGTAAGATTCATAAAAGCGAAAATCCGAATGTTATTGTTATTATAATTATGATAACTTCGCAGAGGCATTTAATTGCTAATTAATTGATAAATTGCGGACAAATATTTCACCGCCTGCCCAATCGCTGTGATCAATTTCTGCCAGAAAGCCTCCATTAAAGATGGAGATTGCAAGTGAAATTTTTCTTGGCTTACTCTGCAATTCGTTTTATTTCTTTATCATTTTATTACAGCTGTAATTTGGTTTAAGACGCATTTCTTTGTTCCAATTAAATTGACTATGCCGACGTTTCGTAATCAATAGCCCGTTGTAAAGATTAACTTTCTTCTGGTAGGTGCTGATGAATCAAGTGGCCTGCATTGCTCCACTGACGGGTCAAAGGGGAATGGGTTTTAGCGATATTAGCGGCTGGGACTGTTTAAATCACTGCAAGTTGCTAAATGCAGAAATATGTCACTAAGGCTATTACTATTATCTCAATGAATCTAGTAAATGCATCGTAAAACCTTATTTTTACTAGGGTATGTATATTAAAATTATAAATAGGTACTCATTTTCGATCGGAAAAACTCAGATACATATTTTTAGTTGGATTTTTTCGTTTTTGACCCTAATATAATAAATATTTTCGGAAACTATTATGTATGTACATTCACAAGATTCAATACTAATCATTGGTTTGTTTGAATCTATAACCACTATTTGAACTTGTTCAAGAGCATTTAAAACTTTTTTAAATTATACTTGCCAACAAAGTTTCTCCTGGACAAGTAAAAATTGTATAGGTGTAATTTTTGCAAACTTTTCGTAGACTGAAAATCCGATATTGAAAGCATTCCATTACATCAAGTTTTTGAGAAAACTAGAATCAAAAAGTAAGAAAATGCGACTTTTGACCAATTTTGCAAATTTTTCGAATATCATTAAGCGTCGAAAGAAATGGAAACGGAATTCAAATTGAGGGTAATGATTAATGTGCAACATCTACTTTTAGTTTTGTGGAAAGCACGTATTTCAGGAGACTTCTCCTGCATTGATATTCATTCACTATTTGTTGTGTGTTGTGTGAACTAAATTAGTTTTTGAAACAATTTAATATTTAGTTAAAAGACTTTTCTTACTTTCACAATTTTTCTCGAAAACGTGATGTGATAGAAGATTTTTTATTTTGGATTTATATTTAGCAACATACAAATTACATGCAGCAAGTTAAAACTAAAAAAAGTTTCCATCAAATAAATTTCACAGATCTGTGTAATCTGTTTATTTCTGTCACTCTCTGTCTAGTCACTTTTATTAGATTTGAAGTTGAATGCATAATATGGACTTTTAAAATGTGGTAAATTAAAACAAACAAACAAAATTACAATCCTGCAATCTTACAATGTTTTTTTCGCATAGGGATTAAGTTTTGATACTAGGTATATATCACAAAAATAAATAATAACCTATATGTGTTTTCAATTCTGGTATAAAGAGTTGTAATTCCTGCTAAAAATAATTACTAGTTTAATATCGCAGGGGAATGGCACGCGCAACCCGCTGTGCAAAAGAAATTACATAATCAATAATTTAATCAGTGACTACAATCAAATCTAGCAATTTACCCCAGACCTATTAATATATGTCCATGCAATTAGTAAAATTTAAATATTCCTTATTTGCCTTGTGGTGATAATAAATCCTTGGCAATATTCCTAAGGCACAGACATGTTACCAGTTGACCTTCCCTTGAAAAAGTGAGTTGCGTAATATTAATGTAATATTAAGTTTGCAACTTTTCCCCGATGGTCTATTTAACAACCTGAAACTTGTTCTATATTTTCATAATAATTTTAATTCTCTGTATAGTTATTAGAAATGTCGTTAAGCTAGTATGTTCTACAATTTACAATTATGTTTTTAATTTATATAAAATATAAATGAATAACGATTAAAGTGAATATTGGATTTCAAAAATAATATTTATGTGTTTTATCTTTATTTTCTATTCGAACAAATATTCCATACAACTGTTCATACCCTCTATAGATTGCGTCGAATGACAAAATACAAAAGTTAAAAAAATTAAGTAAGTTTCAGTCATTATTCGAGGGACTTGAATTATTTCTCGAGCCTGTTTGAGTTTTCTATCAAAAAAAAAGGAAGGCAAAGTTTGAACTAAAGTTTATTCGTTGGAGTTTCTGAATTAACGCTTGTTTTAAAAGTGATGCCAATGGTCATTAACTCAAGATGACTATCTGTTTAATTTTAAACATAATAACATTTCACTTAAAATTATTTAAGCAAAATTGAATTTTTAATAAAATTTAATTACATACGACCAACTTTGACTTGAAGTTCATTTCATGTGTATGAAAAATCGTTATTTAAATTTGACACAGTTTCGATTTAAAGAACACTTTAACAGTTTTCGATAGATTGAAACGAAAAACCTTTGGTTTTATTGTGAAAAAACGTTAAACTTTAAATGAAGTGAACATATTTTTATTTCAAATTTGAAACCATTTTGAAACAATTTCATTCATCTTGGGAACTTGGAAACTTTTATTGTTTTCAGTGTAAATATAAGGCTCGATTTTTTACGGTATTTTTTCGAATAACAAAAATTAAATTATAATAAAAATTTGCCCACATAATCACAGGACTGGTAAATTTCTATTTAAAATTAGTGGATAAAAATATTATAAAACACAAAATAAAAGTACCACAACATTTTAATGGTATTATATTTAATAAAACTTTCAGCACCACACCACGTCTTCAATTAAAATTAAAACATAATAAACTTTTTGAAGTTTCAAAAATCTATTGTTTTAATCCAAAAGCAAACTTGAAAATTGTTTTGTATTCTTACTGGAATTAGAATAAATTTGGGAAACTCAATCAACTAATAATTTATAAAAAAAAAGTCTGTGCCAAAAGAGCTTTTAAGAAATTTTAAAATACATATAAATCAAAAATTATGATAGGTACCTTTATTTTTAGGTTTTTCGCGAAATACCTCGTCAATTCTTCAACGATAACAGTAAATAAATAAAAAATAATTCTGAAAAACGCAAAGAAGTCATTTGCGCTAATTATGCAAAGTCTGCGAAAATCATGAATATTCCCTTCAACTTTTTCAACGTTCTGTTAAATGACTTCCTGCTGCGGAAATGGGTTCACAGAAATATGAAAATTTTTTTGCAAAAAGCACCCGCTAAATTTATGAGGGCGCTCTTCTTTCATAAACATGCCACGACAGTGCCGGTGACTTTCTGGCGAATTTTCTTAACTTAAAAAATTTTTTCGGTGGGCGAAATTCTTGTGTTGAGGAGACGGTTATCAACTCTTTAAATAAGTAAAAAGAAGAAGGGAATTTCCGACTAATAAGACAAAATACGCGAAAAATGTGTCACTTCAATTAAGAAAAGAAAGCCTTTTAATTTTCCCATTTATTTACCACTCGTTCTGGGAAGCAAGTTAATTGAGCGAAGGTAGCAATTTATCTGTAGCAACTTAGCAGCAGATAATTGTTTTTTCCCAGCTCCGGAAGTGTGGGACCACTTATCTCCAAAGCTAAAGCCCGTGGTTTCATTGTCGTGAAATCGATTGAAATTTTGATTTGTCGTCTAATACACTGCTCGAAACCTTGGTCAATATTACGAAGCTAGTAATCGCTAGAATTGTGTTTATTTTATGCAGAAAACATTTGCACACTAAACCGTTTGGTTCACCTTACGGGCAGCCAATTAATTATCAAGTGTCCTTCCTATTTGCGAAAATGTTAATAAAGTGGAAATGTGGCTGTGAATAAAAAACACTGCTCGCTGATAATTTCACGGTTACCCTGGCTGGTGCTAAAGGTGACTAGGAAGTGGCAGGTTATTTGCGGTATTGGTCAGTTTTGTGGGAATTGTTTAAATAATAACTACTATATACTGTTATTGCAATTTTGATTCTTTTTTTTCATTTAAAACAAATTTCAAGGATAGCCGGTATTCTTCGGAGATTTTGAACTTTAGCACTGACGAAAATTGTTTATTTGATCTTTAAGATATCATTTTGGAAGGGCTATTTGATAGTTTTGTCTGATCTTGAAATTAAATGAATGTTTTGATCTACCAAATGTTATTTATTTAACAACAGAGTTTATTTTTAGGACAAAATGTCATGTAGACAGACATGATTTACTAAATGAGTCATTTAGTATAAATTACTAATTAATGAAGTGGTGACACACAGCCATTTCTTAATCAGAAACGATCAGCTAACAATTGTCAAATTTCCCATGTGACAACCAAGAATAGCGCCTGGATTTCCGCAAGTCCTCAATGGCCTTATTCCACAAATTCAACAAGAGCAGTTCCTGGTCCACGTCCCAGGCTCTTCTTTTTCTTTATCTTTTTTCAACTATGTCGGTTTTTTAGTTGATTCACCAGTTTCAAAAATTCACAAATATTTTCCTTCTTCTTGTTATTCGCGATTGAAAGCGCACAGGAATGTAAAAAATTAGTATAGAAGTACAAAATCAGCTGTATTCTAGTACATTATTCGTCATTTAGGTATAAATGATGAAGAGAATTTGGTCATTTAGCAAATCATTAATTATAAAGTTTTTCGTAATTTAGCTAAATGAGCCCATGACACACAGCATCTAAATTACTAATGAGTACTTATTAGTAATTTACGTGCGCTGTCTGTCTAGGGTATAAGGTTGAAAATTTCATATGACTAGAATTATAAAATAAGATAATTCGAATGATTAGTGAGTGGGACTTTAAGTATGGAAAGACGTTTAGAGAAGTAATTTCTTGAATTTTTTACAGCAGTATAAGGCTATAAACCTTATTTTATGTAAATTTGATATACCTTTTAGCCGTTTCTGAGGATAAGGTCCATGACACACCGACAGACGGACAACAATCCTATAAGGATTTTCTTTTTCGATTATTAAGTACGGCACCCTGAAAACACTTTCTAACACTCAGAATTCTTTATAAAATATCCAAAAGATCCAAATTTGCACTTTTGGGTATGTTAGCCCGACATTCACCATCTCACAAGTCTCCACTTTGAATCAATAAATAAAGAACTTAATTCGCACCTAAATTTGACCTCAGCAATAAAAAAAAAAACCCCAACACATTTTCTAAATGTTAGCATTGAATCATTTTTTAGATTGATATTGATTGATTTGCTTTGATATCAAAATAATGGGGGTTTATGTTATACTATAGGTAGTACAGTTCTCACACCAAAAGTTTTAAAAGTATTTTAACTCTCCAGAATAAAGAAATATTCTATATAGACATCATAACACCATTCGTCAAGATTAATTTTAAATTAAGTTTTTCTTGAAACGATAGTTTCCGATCTGCTGTAAACGATAGCAAAAGTAATAATTGTTAGATTTTCAACAGTTTTTTTTTAGCTTTTGTAACCAAACCATAGCATCGTTAAAAGAATCAATTAAAATTATTGCGAGAACGGCCATTTTATTTTGTAAGGCGCACGTTTAACGATTAATAAATGGATTATAAACATTACTTTTTTTATATAACTATACTAGTTTTCAGTCCCATCGTTTAGAAAAATTTAAGTTTAAGTACCGGCACATAATAATTTTTTATCTTTTTTTAATGAAAATTTGTACATTTCAGTAAATCCCCTATTTTGTAATATACATAGGTACCTTTCCCTGAGTAAAAATTTCGAAATGCTATAATAATTTAAAAACTTCGACTATTAACACATTCTCTATAAAATAAATTACTGATATTCCCTGGTTTGCACTAAAGATCTGTTCCACAGAAAATCGTGTAAACTATAATATAATCGAGGATTTTCATATGTTAATACGTATAAAACCGTGCAAATCTGAAACAAACAAATATGTAAAATTCAGTAATTTCTTTCGATCACTTTAATGTCACTTTATTATTCGATGGTCGATTTAATGTGATTCTAGTTTTATGGTGAGTAAATTAAAGGCAATTTCAGATCGGCGAGACTGGGTAATAAAATTTGTAATTGTATAATGTATGCAGCGAATATAAACAATTTATCTTGTTTCTTTTTTAAAAAGTTTTTATGTGTAAAAGCGAAAACGTGTAGACAAAGTAGATTCAGAAATCGATTGTACATGTAAGGTTGAAATGTTCAAAATTTCTATAGTGAAATAGTAAACATGTTCATTCTCCGAGTGAATACATTTTCAACATAGTGTAAAACAATGCTTATAGTACAGAAATTAAGTATCTTAGCTTGAATAGAAGTGATGTTGTTGAGTAAGTATTGTATTTTTATATTATAGACGAAGAATACAATCCGCATCGATATGACAAAACAAAACCGAATAATCTTGATTGAATCGTTATTCCCTTTAAGAGGCCATTTCGGTCGTGATTTTCTTCACCGGACAGAATGGGCGTTAGTTAGTTACCTCACTGTCTAGAATTTTTGCATGCACCCTGCGCTGCCGAGTGTTCTTGCATCAGAAATGAATTATGTTACTATTATTAGCGACTAAAGATCAAAGCGAACACACCTTGCATTCTATTCAGCGGCTGGGAGGAAGAGCCGGATTGAGGAGAATTAAAAGTAATAAAAAGCGGCCGGCTCTAGCGCGGCGCGGTACGCTGCGGGCTGCGGCGCGCATTGTGTCTCCGGCGGTTCAAGAAAATTTTCTTATTATGATTGCGTGATTGCGCCGTAGTACGAGTGGAATGACAAGAACTTGTTTCTGCCGAGTTCGGTCTGCGAATTGTGATATAACAAAAAGGCTGCTCGGGTCCCGGGTATTACGTATTACGGCCGTTCTACTACCGCTTCCAGCTCCGCGCTCATTCAGAACGTTCCAGACGAGACCTCACCCGCGACGCGAGGACGCGGAGGAGGAATTTCGCGATATTTGCGTTCGCGATAGTCAACGAAAGGTAGAGCAGTTTTTACTACTGTCGTGCGAAAGGACTCCAAATTAGATTCTGTGCCAGGATATTTTCGGTCGTGGGAGGTTATTGCACATCCAGTCGTTATTTGTTGTTTATTTGCTCGAAAACCCTAGGTCTAATTCTGTAAACGGCGTAGGTTATATTTATCATGAATAGCGATAGATGACTACACCGAGTTCTGAGCGTACCTAAGGTTCTTAAAATAAGGCATTCTCATAAACCTTAAAGGGTTTTATTTTTCATTTATGTATAAATGGTTGAATTTGAATTTGTTCAAACTTATAATTATAAAATATTAATAAATGTAAAAGAGAAGTAAAACACTAAAAGGACTACAAAAATTTTTATTAATTAATTCCATTATAATTATTCAAAACAAATGAAAGATATAATTGATAATAGATTCGGTAACCCATATGTAATTAAATTTGAAGCCACCATTGTGAAATCCGTTATTTTGTGATATTTCAGAATTCAGATATATGTATAGTAAATCAAGTCTACACCCAGAAAACTTTATCGTACCTAATATCAAAGAAAAATTAGGCGTTATTTTGAGCTGAAGAAATGTTTTTCATAAAACTGATGCGATTAATATAGTTTAGGAGCAATGGCACTTTTAATCAGAATAATAACACACTTCCTTGACTCTATAATAATCAAACATTTCATATATTCTATGAATTTTCTATAAAGGTATACTTAACTGTTTAGATCTATGTAAATTCAGATTGCTTTAAAAGGGAATAAAACCTTGAATTCTAATAAAAATTCATCTTTTCTTAGTTTAGTTCATATGAAAATGTTGCCATTTACAGTTTAGTGCAAGAAAATTATAACCACTCTAACAAATTTCAAAATTTGAACTCTGATTACATTTTTCTCGCAAACAATCAAACAGATTAACATTTCCTTGCAGAGTTGCAATCTTTCCTCCTTTGTTATCATTGTATAAGAATAAGTAATCGTTTAATAAATTTTCATGTTTCCAAGAAGTATTACATGGTATACCATTTCACTTAACGCCGAAAGCATAAATACATAGTTGTATCGAAGAAAGTCGGGGAGATTAGCAAGTGTTATTAAAAATAATGGCGAGTATACTAAATAGTAGAAATATTAATTTGCAAAATATGTGAATTTTTCCTTAATTTCATTTTTATCTTAAACGCGTACGAATATAACAAAGTTTTTTTCAAAATTAAGTATGGAAGTATAAATGTTGGTTATAACCACCAATTTGGCACTGTAGTGTATTAATAAAAAGTTAATAGACTGAAATAATTTTATATTAATACAATTACTTTAAGGATGTACATTACATGAAACATGTTTCATATACGGAATGAAAACAACTTATTTTTTAAAGAATTTATGATTATTCTTATGCAGGATGCTTCTGGGGGTTCAATGAATTTTTCCCTTAACTGTTTAATTATGAAGAGTACCTACTTTTAGTTTTATATAATGATTGGCAATGCTTGATGATATGTATAGACTTTTACAAAACTATTTTCAAACGTTAAATGTTCTAGGGTTGGGTCCGAAATCCAGTCATTCAAAATCTCGCTATTAATTTTTTGCCACTTTTTTAAATCCCATTTTGTTACAATTACGTTTCTTTTAATTAAAATTTTTCAAGGTCTAGCTTTTAAAATAATGTGTAGAATATGTACATATTAGGTCAAAAGTCCCGTCCTTCATGACTAATAAATTTTCAAAAAAATGTTGTCAACAGCGATTTTATATAAGGAAATTTCTCAATCAATAGACAGTTTGTAGAAGGGAAATTCCTAATACGTAAATTTGCAATTTGTGGAAGGAAAATGTTCAGTCAATGGGGTGTTTGTAAAAGCGGAAATTTTTCTCTGCAAGAAAACAATGGGATTCTAAATGGTCGGGATTTTGACTGAACAGGATTTTGGTTGGGTTATTCAAGAATTTTTAAAGCCTTTTGTACTTTTCAAAAATAGTTGGAATATGGGTTTTGTTACCTTTGAATCCTAATAGGACTGTTTTTTATATTTTTTAAAACTCCTTCTGCATTTCGTTACCTCTGATTTTTGCACAAAACAACAATCGTGCGAAAATGGAAAAATAAATTTTACAGGAGTAGAAGTGGGATTTATAATACATAGGAAAAAAAATTAATAGCACTATTATAACAATAATCCAATATTGAATTTTTGGCGCTTATGAAAGTTGTATGTTGTTTTTAAAGAAATATATTATACAAATTATTTTGTATAAAACAATAGTGGTAACAAAGATTAAAAATGGTGATTCATAGTACTAGTTTTAGAAATGCAAATTCCCAAAAACTCTTTAAGACCGTTTCAAATCAATTAATTCAAACGAGGTGTTTTGGTTCACCTTGTAGGCAGTGAGTAGGTGAAAAAACGCCCCCAACGAAAGAAGAAAAATTAATCGGCGAAGAATAAGAAACCGGATGAAACAAACAGAATCAGTCACCCGACCTATCTCAATTGTTCTTAGAAACGGCGCGGTTAAAAGTTAATCACTCGAGAAAAGCGCAAATCATTCAGCGCTAAGCCCCGCAGGTGTTCGGGCGGCTAGAAAAAGCCGCTAACCCGAAAACGATCCAATTCTGAGTGACTCAGAACGACTTTCGATTTCGAAATTCTATTTTTTGCCTGAACCGGTGATTAATGTTCTTCTACCTGTGCTGCGAGCGCGACCGCTGCGATCCTCATTAACCCAGAAAATTGGAAAAGCGCGATTATCATAAAAATTAGCACAAATTGGAGGATTCCCCCCGGTGACTGGGGGCTGCCGGGTGCTGGGCGAAGGCGGGGAGTGGAGCCCGAAATCCGCGGCATTAGGCGACGACTGTCGCCGGCTGCTGAGGCAGCGCGGCGCGGCGATAAGATTCTTATCATTTTCGGCGCTGATGATGCTCCGGCCGGCAGAGGCTGAGGCGCGCATCGTTCTCCCCTGAAAGCTCAAGTTGAGAACCGCTGGGAAAGTACGCGCCAATGACCGAATCCGGGTGAAAGACCTTCCTTGGAGCAGCGCGGCTCGAATTGTCTCACTCTCTTTAGATAGTTTCGTTTTCTTCTTCGTTTTGCGCGATTTTTTTTTGCACGTTGTTTACTTTTTGCAGCTTTTGTTTTTCTCTCGTTTTTCCCGCGCGAATGCTTTCATTTCGTTTTCCTCGCCGGACGGCAGCGCTCCTCTCCTCGGCGGGGCGCGTCGCGCCGGGGCGCTGCGATGCTGCCCGACTGCTGATAAGGAGAATTTCTTTCGTGTGGCCGCAACGCGATGTTGCTTTCTTTTTCCTTGACATCATCCGTTGTGATTGCATGTTGCGAACGCGGGAGTCGTCTCGCGAAATGTTGCAGCCGCGCGCCAGAGCGGAAGATGTTGAGAGAATATTCAGCGATTCGCGATTCACTTTGAAGTTGAGTTCCGATGATGAGACCCCAGCGAGCGACAGTTTCTAAGACATCAAAGAGTGTGGGAAGTTTTACGAACTTCATGTTGTGGGGAGCAATTCGAAGCAGATGTTGAACCATTTCATAATATTTACCTTATTCGGCTTTGAGCCGAGTTCGCTGTAATTAGGAGCGCTGCAAAAACCATTCGCGGTTTTAAGGAAGCCCTAACTTCGATGCGTGACGGAAATTTCTTTTCAACAAACCTCAAAATGATTATTTTTTGCATATTTATTTGCACTTTGAAACGCATGAATTGATTTGGATGGATTTTTTTTTAATGAACATTTTAGGGTCCCCGAAAGATAATACTCCAATGCAAAATGTTCGCCCACAACTTTTCTGGGCGAGTAGGTATATTTAAAAAAATAAAAATAATTTACAACAAATAACATTTAAAACCACATGCATATAGTACATACATATGTACATACATATATATTTACCTACTCATTCAAAAAGCGAGTGGGCTAACTATTTTGCATCGGAGTAGTACAACCCATTAAATTATTTGATGTTCGAAATGTGGCCAAAACTCGCAACCCTTTTACTCTTAAAAAGTTAATAAGATCTCATGGACAAGGCTAAGCAAGTTATAAAGGCTTGGCTGTTTCACGGAAATATTTTTTGTTTTTTCGTTATTTGCACTATACTCAGTCCGCAAACCAAATTTGAAATTTCTAAGACTTCGGGGAATACCTTAAAATTTTGATGTGAATCAGTAAGTAAGTGACGAAATCAATGAAATTTGCGTATTAACAAAATGTACAGACAGCAAAGTTCTCTAGTATTATCCAGATCGAAGTTACAGTGCTCCGTTCTTTTCCAAGTTTTGGCGAATGACTACAAAACCTAGAAGAAGCTTAGCCACAGAATAGCAATTATCAGTTATCATTAACTTTATAGAAGCACATCGATTTATTTAAAACTGATGAACATACATATGTATATGCATAGGTTTAACCAAAGACCATATAAACTATATAGTTTATATGGTCTTTGGTTTAACCAAATGAACTTAGCTTAGGCAACCTTAATGTTAAGTAAAACATTATAAATGCAGTAGTAGTTGCAGCTATTTAAATTTACAATGTGTAAGCTGTTTCAAAAGTACATAGATTTCAGGCATAGTTTTTCATTCATTAAACTAACAAAAATAGTTGTACTAAAATTCATTGAAATCCCACCAAACACTAGTAGATATGTGTGTGGGGATTTTTATAAAATCGCGATTTTTAAATTCAGTAGTGTAAGAAAAAAACACTAAAGCGCATGTGTTCAATGAATATTGAGAAAATTTAGATAAAGACTCGACAGTTAATTTCAAACCTTTTAACAGATACAAGGAAATCCTTGCGAATTGTGATTAAAATTAAGACTTTGGCAGCTCTGGAATAAATTGTTGGAAAATATTGACAAAGTACACTTGTAATCAGACAACTTGACTAAATTAAGATAATGAAAGCATACATCATACAGCTCAATTTATTTATTCATTGGAAAGTCAAGGAGCTGTTGATAGTCATAACCTTCTAATTTCTAATTAGTCTTCAAAATGTTAGTTTTTAATTTCTGCTGAATCATTATTTCTAATAGGAGGCTTTTCGCTCCGACCACGTCTTTGTATTTTGGCCATCAATATAGCAAAAAAGGCTATTTAGTTACATACATATATTAAGTAATAAAATTAGTAGCGAACAGTTAAAAAAATAAACTTAGGATAATCATAATCATAATAATATAAAACTTTGAAAATAAATGTATGAAAATTAACAGGTGTGAACAATATGAAACCCTCGCAGCAATTTACTATAAGCTTTATTAATATTACGTATTACAAAACAAAATAAAAAAATTATAATAAAAGTTCTTTCTCAGTTTTAAGTGAATATCGGGTTTTATTTATGACTACCTAACATTTTTTCTAACAAAATTATAACAAACTCTCTAAGTTCTGAAAATTAGCCTGAACTAGGTATACCTAATGGTCTTAAGGCGGCTTAAGATTCTTCGTTTAATTTCTTTCTTCTGTAAAATCTTAACAAATCTTAAGCTCAACTCTTTATAGATAGATATGGAATGGTCTAGTAATGTCTGAACTCAAAGTCGCAGAATGGGCTAAATTAAATTAAGTTTTTAAATATTTCTACAATCGGTAAATTATGTGCTGAAATAAAAGTAACCAAAAAGTTAAAAAAAAACAACTGCCGAATTAGATCTTTGCATAAATCTTCGCAGAGCCATTTGATCTAAATTTCGCTCACCAAATAAATTGAGATAAAAAGAAAATACTTTGAAAGCTACTCAAAAGTAATTGACCTGAAGTCGTTTTTCGTCAAATAATTTGAAAAACATTCACCTCCACAAAAACTCGTGCGCAAATTTACGAACTGGCTGAGAAAACGATATCTCTCTTCAAAAAGTCCCAATGTGTCCGCGTGTGAGTAGATCAGTTCATCAAAAGTTTGTTTAACTTTTAGAAAAGGATTTTTTTGATAAAAATAAACATTAGTGATGGGGGCATCGACACTTGGGGATGAATAGTAGGAGGAAAACTGCGGAAAGTTTCATTTCTATTTTTGGATGCTTCAAAAATACTCCCCAAGAAGATCGGGCTCACAATGGGTGAATGAAGGTCGCTGCTTCTATCAGAAGTAAGGCAATTTTGAGTTCTTCAATTACGGCACCAAAGTACATAAGTAGTTCGAGTTGGCCGAACTTCTATCGAACATGCTCGGGAGTTGTGATTAACACCGTCATTAGCATAAAATCATATCGCCAGCCCAGCGTTGAATAGATCCGTAGAGGCTGTTAAAATGTTTTTTTCCACAAAGCCATTCATATGCGAGCACACGGGCGAGTAAAAGAAGAGGCATAAGCCGAAAACATTTTGCCTGAAAAGAAAAACGAACAAATTTGGGCCAAGGTGACTGCCTTGAGGAACCACAAGACCTTGTGACCTCGACAATCATTGATTGAGCTGTGTCTTCGCATGACGTGATACGGGAAATAAATCGTCTTACACGGCGAAGAAACGAATCAAGAAAAGAATTTAAAACAAAAAATTAAATACAGATGAAAAATGGTTTTACCGCATTAAGAAAGTGAAGGAGTTCCCGACCAAGTCGGAAGGCGACAAACGCGATCCGATCGCGTTTATCTGACGCATAGTCGTAAGATGCTTCTCAAAGAAGTTCGGACCGCACAAAAAATTTGACCTATAAAAATTGGAAAACTTTGAAGGGCTCGATTGACTTTGAACTGATTTTTTCCCGCATTCGTCGAATTATATAAATAAATTTCACTTTTGTCCGCAGATGGCTGATTATTAATTTCGGCGACACGCCCCGATTTAATTATGACTCTAGTAATCGACCAAGGCTCAGGTAGGGCAATTCATTTTGTCAATAATTGCGAAATTCTCATAATACGTTTTTTGACGAACACGTGTAATTTTTTTGGTAAATTCGAATTAGGTACAAAATCTGTGGCTAAAATATTGTGCAACTTTGCTGCGTTTGCATGATCTTGACATTTTTGAGTGTATTAGGGTGTTAGTGACTAGGATTTGTTTGACTGATTAATTGACTAGAGCAGTAGATTTAATTTAAGCTGATTGGTCGTGTAAATTAATTCTATACGAAGGTAGCTCTCAAAATATGTTAGGATAATTAATTTGCACCTTGCATAATTTAGCTTTAGATTTAAAGTGCATTATTGATGCTTTTAGGCTGTGCCTTGGTCGTTTCTTTATTTTATGGTTATAATGAACTTTTCGAATCACATTTTTTTTTCGAAGTTTGCAATATGTTCTTTAATTCGGTAGAGTTGGCTCTAAATTTGGAAAGTAAATCACAAAAATACAACTTATTGAATAACAACTAAAATTATATTCGAAAAATTCCAATTATTCCATAATAACTCTGTTCTACAAAAACGCTGTTTTGACCGGGTGTTTTATATTAGTTTTTTTTAATGTTTTGTACAACATATTCTGATTACAAAAATAAAGCGAGATCTAGAAGTTTTATTATTTCAGCATATTTATCAAGAGCGATAGGCTAAAAATTTAATATATAACTATGAGTAACAAAAAACGAACTACGAGCTACCTATGTCACACGGTAATAAATGTTTGTATTTTTTGAGGCAACTACTTTCATTTGGAGGTTGACTTTTAGCACTTGCATATAAAGTAAAACTTTTATTTCGGATTTTGTTTTAACGACTAACCGCATATGCTTTCATCCTGCAAAAAATTGCTCGTTCATCAAAAAAAAGGAGATAGTACTTGAGTTAGATCTTTGCATTGCGAACAGCGCTAGCAAAAAGCAGCAATGTTATATGCCTGTCTTACTAATTAAATTATGTAAAATGTTCGAACTAATTCAATTTAAATGTTCGGACAAGCCGTTTATAGCCTGCACATGCGAAAAATTAATCAGCTGATGCTTTTTATATTTCTTATAGCAAGAAAAGCGAAACTATCGGCGATCGATAACTCAGAAATAAAGGTAATGTATAGAAGTTATTAATTGTCCGAAGAAGTTAAAAGAGTTAAATATTAGAATTACGTAACAATATTAGATACTATCATATATAGTACTCGTATTTGTATAGAACAAGAGGTATACCTAATCTTATTGATCGTAAGTCACAAGTCGACGATATTTTATACGAATTCAAACGAATAAAAAAAAGAGCGGCCAAGTGCGAATCGGACTCGCCCATGAAGGGTTCCGTAGCAGCAAGTAACATAATATAAAAGTTCTTGTAGTTCGTTGTAACTTTGATCGATTAAAAAAAAACTACTTACTAGATCTCGTTCAAACTAATTTTCGGTGGAAGTTTGCATGGTAATGTACATCATATATTTTTTTTTAGTTTTATCATTCTCTTATTTTAGAAGTTACAGGGGGGGGACACACATTTTACCACTTTGGAAGTGTCTCTCGCGCAAACTATTCAGTTTAGAAAAAAATGATATTAGAAACCTCAATATCATTTTTGAAGATTTATCAAATTTTTGAGTTTCAGTTCTAAGTATGGGGGACCCCCAAAAAAAATTTTTTTTTCTATTTTTGTGTGAAAATCTTAATGCGGTTCACAGAATACATCTACTTACCAAGTTTCAACAGTATAGTTCTTATACATTCCCTGTCCATTGAAATAGGACCACTAAGCTTTCATTAAAATGTTGCCTGTCTTTTCTCTAAAACTTTTTACAGAAGCGGAAAATAAATAGAATTTCTCGAAAGGAAAACTTTTCAGTCTACCAGGGCAATTATTGCCGGCTTTTTTGCCTGACTTATGTCTTTACACTTTCAAATCTTCATTTTCACTAAAATTTCAATTAAAATCACTTATGTCCAAAAATTCACATTGAATACAATATTGGCTTCACTAGTTGACAAACTCTTTCCAACAACTTTCGGAAAAATGACGAAGTTGCAGTGTTTCTAATCGATTTAAATACATATGTGAATGCCGATAAGTCAGGTAAAGGGAAGGTTAGGCTAATTAACACTCCCCAGAAAAAGGGAGAAGGGGTGGGATTTCGCGGGTACCTGATATTACATCACCTTATCTTACAGTTATACGTACAAATTTTTCATTTGGGGAAACCCTCATTTTTATGACGATAGAGGTAGAAGTTTCGAAGAAATTGTGAAAAATATGAGTGGTCCTAATTCAATGGACAGGGACTGTAGTTTCGGAAAAAAGTGGCTGTGACATACGGACGGACAGACAGACAGACATGACGAATCCATAAGGGTTCCGTTTTTTGCCATTTGGCTACGGAACCCTAACTAGTGCAATATGCACACATAAGTTCATCAAATGTGCCATACATGTTTTTCTCTCTTGGAATGTACAGTAATTATTGTGTTGACTTAGATGGAAATGGAATTTATTGCTCTGCATTTCATTTGATCAACTGTTATTTCTTCGACACATGTTTTTAAGATGTCTTTTGCAGGCCATCTTAAAGAAATGTAATATATTTATTTACCTTACTACATTACTACAGCGTTTAATTACAAAAAGGGGTCTATAATATTGTTAAATCGTGATTACGACCAAACTTTTATGTTCAATATTTAGCAAGACACGCCAAAAGACCTTGATTTATCAATACTTAGAAACAAAATTCAATGACGTCGAGTGAACGTCCCCATCTCCAATGTATCATATTACGAAATATCCACAAATGAACAAATATTCATGTTTAAATAATACTGCTTAAAGACCCATAATAAGAAAGTTGAACAATTTGTATATCAATATTTTATATAAGTAAACTTTAGTGAACGTCCAAAATCGCTGAATCGATTAGTGTACTTTACGTTTCTGTAAACGGGGTAGATAAATCGTCAGTCGAAACCAGTTACAATAACTTATACTTTGACGTATAAGGAAATTAATTAGCATGTATAAGAAACATTGTTTTATAGACATACACGTGTATAAACTGAAAAAAATATTCCAACATTTTGCCATGCGTTCGACATTATCTGTTTTGCACCTTTGTTAACTTAAACGCGACTAACGAATTTATTAAGTCGGTTCTTTACCAGCAAAATAACAATGGAAATGTTGTTTATTAGTCTTAGGTTCTTTAAACATGATCAGAAAAGAAGTTGGTCATAAAGTAAATACATTTTTACCCTCATAATTATTGCTTATTATCAAAGAAGGTGTCACTGGTACAAATTGAGCCTGTCTCCTTAAACCTCTCTTTTATACATGGTAATAGAGTTTACTTCTAGATAGAAGTATGGTTTTCTAAAGTGAGAAACAAAGAAATGTATCACAACAATAACAAGTATTTTTTGATCAAGGCTGTACGACTTATTATCTTAGGTGGTTTAGATCATACTTTTAAAATACAATAAGTAGGTAGTACTAGAATTTCATGATGACGGAATATGAGGTAGGAAATAAAAAAATTTAGAATTTAGAATTGTGTATTAGTATATGGTATTTATTTTTTTTTTTTTAAATCTTGAGTGAGATAATATCAGTCAAAGGTCATTGTAATGTGGCATATAACTACTCGGACTTTATCCCATACTTGCCCTTCTTTTTTAATTTACAAAATTAATACCATATAAACTGATTTAACCATTTTTCATTGAGCTGCGTGTTTCTTACCTTCTATAGAAATTCTGTAATTTAAGATCTCTTCAAGTTTTTTCTAATAAAATTAACCTAAATTAATATGGGGCCATGGTCCATGATCGTCGTGTAAAAGAGTTAACGGGACTTTGAGGGTCATACTTATTTACAAAAGTTTTATAATTTTATTAAAATTTAGTAAGCACCTTGAATTCTCAGAATCAAGTGGCTGTCGATCCTATTTTCTTACATCGCAAAGTGTATTCGAAAACTATCAGTGCAATAAAAAACAGAGTAATGCCTCACTAAATTTATTCATACAATTTGAATACCTTTACAATCTTCCGACTGACCTAGGCCCAATATTACAGTAAAACACTGAATCTTCAGTTCATACCTTCTCGAGCAGCATTTGAATATTTTACAAAAATTGCTCTTGACCCGAATGGACCTCTATTTGTAAAACATAAAACTGCTTGGATACATTTCACCATTTTTGCTGATTATGTTGTCCTCGTTTTATATTTTCTGCTAATTTGCTAGCATAAGATTCGCAGATAATAGTTTGCCTTATCAGTTAAAGGAAGATTCGTAATGAGTCTGTTTACTCTTGATAAATATTTTAACAAAATATTACAGTTTTAAGAAGAATATTAGACATTATTTTTGTTAAAATGAAAATTAATTAATTCAATCGACTAACTGGTGACCATGAGACTTTTTAATAATAAAAAATAAAACTCAGACGTTCGATTTTTGTAATCAAATGCTAATTTTCTGGTATTAAAAATGTTTCAACTCAAAATTACTTGCAGATTCGCTATCAGTGACTGATGTCGCTTTTGCTAATTATGTAATATACCCTGAATGTTATAGAAGACAGTTCAAATTAGTTTCTTTCTTGGATATTTTTAAAACGGATTATAACGTATTAAAACATTTCTTGGTGGTCAAAGATTAATTAAAACCTCTACATTCAACCTCTAAAGGAAAAATATTATTACGAAAAGTTTTAAATAAATGAAAGTGAATCTTTTTGGCATCTTTAGTTGTATTTTTCATTGTTTCCATCAATTGCTTATTTCTCGAGTAGTCGTTCTTTGAGCCCAAAATATCTATACTACAGTCAAAAATCAATCATTATTAAAGTTTACAATCCCTATATATAGGTTTATTATCTTACAAGCAACCTATTTTAATGAACTTCTCTTTAATATGTTTTTAGGAATAAATTATGAGTATGTACGTAGCATTTTTCAAGATCTCGTGGTATATATGATGATATGATATTTATAGGAGAAAAACTTTTTTAAAGTGGTATAATGTTTTAATTTAAACTATTATAACAAAGAGGAAGGATTGATTTCGTTATTTGATCTTTATTTATTCAAACTTTCAAATTTTAAGTATTAAATTATTAATTCTGTCTTTATTTTGGAACTTTTTTCTTTAATTCACAGAAGTGAAGGTCAACTTTTCATACCTTATTAAAATCCTTCTAAACTTTGTCGTCGCTCTAAGCGGACACTAGAAATTTTGGTTTAATAGTCTCTTAAAAGCCAAGTTTATCCGCACACTCTGAGGTAATTGAACCAATTCAGTTTTATCAACAAATGCGGGACTGGTTTTGTGCCCATTCTTAAAAAATCATTGACCTGTGTTATTTTTGCTTTTTAAATAACTGATTCAACTAAAATGATTTGCCGCTTCACAAATTTCAAAAATATGAAAAATTTCAGAATTTCTGACAGCCTCCAAAAGCGACCTTAAAGTCAATGATTTGCGGAGAACAGAAAAATGGAAGCGTTTGAAGTGCAATGATCTTTTTGCGTAAGACGAGAGTATTTTTACAGAAGCATCTTGGCGGCGAGCTCATTTCATTCATGTCAAATCGCAAAAATTCAAAGGCAGAGCTCAAGGAGCCGGCCCGAAACCAGCTCAGGGGTCAATAGCATTTTCTGCGACAACTCGCGGCATTTCCACGGCAAGTCGCGATCGCTTTTTTATCTGCGAGAAAAAAAAATAATATTTTTCTCCCCGTTATCGTCCGAAATATGATGGATGTCTCTGGAAGCGGGGCCGCACCGCACCGCACGTGGTGCTGATCTCAATTTAAATCAATTTGCTTACTTGGGCGTAATCTTGTTTGTGAAACAAAAGTGATTCGGGCAAGTAATTCACGAAAAAGCGCTGAGAAGGAGTCCATTGTAGGCGTCCATTGACTCGGGCGGCAATCGCAAGAGGCTGACGCGATTGCGGGCGCGTTATCAGCCGCTGAAAGTGCTTAAATGTCACCGACGGCATTAGAGAAATATTTCAGTTGTAAAAAAGCCATTCACCCCTTTTGCGCTCCATTTCCAATCCGAAGGAGTCGCCGCCGCAACAAATAAAGTTTTATGCAGTTTTTAAGAGACCTGTTAAGTGCCTTGCGCCGAACGCGCTCTAATTATAGCGAATGCGCCGCCGTCGCGGAGGATTCGCTCGCGCTGGGATAGTTACGGCCCCATAAAACGCAAGGAGACCGCTCCTGCGAAGTGGGTCAAGTTGTCATTGATTGAATCACTTCTCTGTTTTAAGACCCCCTCACTGACTGACTGACTGCGATCTCCGCGCAGCAATGCCGGCTGCGTTCCGGAAATAGTTTTTGCGCTATGCGCGATATTATTTTAAGCTGGCCGTCTTGTCCCAACGTCTTAGCGTTGTGGAATTTGCCAACGTCTAAGCTGCCCCACGAGCTAGTGGCGGACAATTAAGTTTTACTGGCCTAGTGGAAGGGCGCATTTTCTTGTGCAATTTCTGCGAGCTCTTTAATTTAGAAAATTTGTATTCAGGACTTATGCAGCGCTGGCAGATAACATTTTCTATTTTCTGTGATTCATAGCTTAAATTAGTCACGAACATAAAACATAACTGCTCATTAATACACGTAAAAACCCAAAATAGCTTCTAATTAAGTTTAAAAGTTTTAAGTTTTTATTCCATCGTTAGCATTTGATCAAAAATAAAACAAAAACACTCGCCAAACGTAACTGGTTTAGTCGTAATTAAATAATTCTTAACAAACGTCAGTAAACTATTGGTATGGCAAATTTTTCTAACAATGTTTAAAACACATCTGACTCATTTTATATCTAGCACAAATTCAATTATTTTATTTTATATTCGTTTCGTAACATTAGTATTCCAACATATACTACACCATTCGAATCAATTCATGTGAATAAAGTGAATGGAGAATTTCCATGCTCGGTAGCTTTTAATTTAAAGATATTTTATTAAATATATGATGTAGGTATTCCTATTTATTATACGTAGAATGAAAATTTTTAAAGAAATCTTACTTGTTTTTAAATCTTAATATGCAGAAGGGAAGTCAAACGCGCGTACCTGAAAAGAGAAACAAATTAATTTATATTACACTTCTAAGTGTGGAAGAAATAAAGAAATGTTTTCGTTTTTTGGCGATTTTTAGGGTTCCGTAGCCAAATGTAAAAAAACGGAACCCTTATGGATTCGTCATGTCTGTCTGTCTGTCCGTCCGTATGTCACAGCCACTTTTTTCCGAAACTATAAGAACTATACTCTTGAAACTTGGTAAGTAGATGTATTCTGTGAACGTATTAAGATTTTCGCACAAAAAAAGGGAAAAACAATAAATTTTGGGGGTTCCCCATACTTAGAACTGAAACTCAAAAATTTTTTTTCATCAAACCCATACGTGTGGGTCATCTATGGATAGTTCTTCAAAAATGATATTGAGGTTTCTAATATCATTTTTTTCTAAACTGAATAGTTTGCGCGAGAGACACTTCCAAAGTGGTAAAATGTGTGTCCCCCCCCCCTGTAACTTCTAAAATAAGAGAATGATAAAACTAAAAAAAATATATGATGTACATTACCATGCAAACTTCCACCGAAAATTGTTTTGAACGAGATCTAGTAAGTAGTTTTTTTTTAATACGTCATAAATCGTGAACCGCAATTTACCTTTCAAAAATGCACTATTATTAAAACATCGATCAAAGTTACAACGAACTACAAGAATTTTTATAATATGTTACTTGCTGCTACGGTCATTGTTGTGCGTATAGCTGGCCCAGTGTCAAAATCAAAAGTTACACATATGAATTTTTAAGTTTACTTTAAAGCTAAACGTGTAAAAACTTAAAAAATTCAGTTCATCACGATTTAACATAAAACAAAATGAAAATTAATAACTTGTATAAAATTCCTGATGTGGGTACATAGTGTGGCATGTTGAAGTCACCCATATATTGAGTTAAGATTACTACAAATAAAATTTTGTTCAAATTTTCCCCATACATAACTAATCATATTATTAAGATTTTTAGTGTCTTCTAAATATTCTGAAATTCTCACTTCGACTGTATGTCCAAAATTTCTCGCTGAGGTTCAAATAGAAACCATCAGAAACTTATTGTCAAAATTAATTAATTAATTAAATATCATTTCCTTTATGAAAACTTTAGAACGGGCTTGTTTGGGTGAGATGTTCGTGACAAAACAGCGCGTCGTTTAAATGAAAATTATCGGTTACGATATTTTTAAGTAAATAAACCCATTATTTTAAGTAATGCTGGTACTAACAATAATTTTCTTTAAAGAACTGTAAATACCATTGAATTGCTTTTGAAATTCATATTTGCGATTATCGAGGTTAGTAGAATCGACACGAATTTTTTCCATTATATCGTCCAAGTTTGCAACCGTTTTGTCGATCGTTTTGATTCGAATAATTTCTTCGATGAAGACATAATTCTATATAAAAATATCCCTTACGATATTTGTATCTTTTTAGAGTTCCATATATGTAAATATGATATATGCGTTGATAGCCGCTTTTTTAGGTTTCGTACTGTAAGATAAGATAAAGACTGAGGCTGTGTGCCAAACCAGACTTTTCTTTTCAAAAGTTCGTTCAAAATGTACTAGATTAATTTGCCTGTGCCAAACAAGGAGAGTCTTTTCAAGTGACTTTTGTATCGACGTATAAGCACACTTTGATATTAATTAGCATATTTGATATTAAATCGGGAAATGGACGAAGAAGGTATCGAAGTTATAATTTTATTTCTTCAAATACTAATAAACTATGTATTTAAAATATATAAAGGGGAAGAGGGAAAACTAAAAATTGCATGCAAAATAGGATCAATATGCGATATGCTCATAGCCTTCTATAAGGAAAAGTACTGATTTGTTATTTGAAAAGTCTATTCGCCAGCATGCTTTTCGTTGAATAGTCGACTTTTGAAAAGAAAAGTCTGGTTTGGCACACAGCCTTAATATTCACGTTTTTTTGTTTTTGTTTTTGTAATTTTACCAATGCTTGCAAGCAGAGCATAAAAATATTTACGACTTAAAAACGACTTTACGTATGAAGCTGCAATTTATGTGCAATTTCTCATATCCTGGACTTAAACAACAAATAAAAATATTTTATACAATAGAAAAGAAGTTGTAAGCGCTTTACGAACTTATTTAAAATTTCCCTTTAATATAAAGAATTGAAATTTTGCCTTACCGATAACTAAGTTGAGATAATTTCTGATCATGATTAAAATTTCGATCGTTTAGCTAATCGACATAAAACCTCATACACGGTTAAAAATTTTGGAGTGAAATCTAATATTTTTTGTATTGTATATATGACTACACCAGAAAAATATTAAAAACTAATAAATTGTAAATATTAAAACGAGGGATTTAATAATGCTGACATTAGAATTAAGTACATAAAAAATTAAATTTTAAGAAAGTTGATATAAAGTTTTAATTGATCAGGAGTAGATAGGTATACCCCGAAATGCAAAAATTATTTAATCCGGTGCTGGGTTTGAAACCTGCGACCTGCGGATTGGCGGGGCTCTAAACCCACCGAGTCACTTCATTTCGTTCCGATGCCTTTTTAGAAAGTTGATTTTCCTGTGATATTCCCGACTTCACCGTGGCTACATTCAAACCCGGGTCCTCCAAAGTTGTGGACCGATGCTCTAGGCCTGAGCTATCATGACCCATCAACACATCTACGATTTTACAGTTTATGAGTAGCGTATTTGTTAGAAGATTTTCCTTCGCTTATACTTCACACTTCGAATTTCAATCGGGCGGATATAAAGACTGGCAATCGATTTTACCGTTTTTTTAAAAAGTAATATATTGTATTAAAAATAAATACCAGAAAATTTAATCCGACTTAACGATAGTCAATGCCCATCGATATTAGTTTTATAATTGAATACCATAAATATGTATTGTAGGTACTGTACTGTAATACAAAATTTATTACATTTACTTTCAATATTTAACACTACCCAGCGGGAAAAACAGAAGCATCTTCCATGGAAGCAAATTAGAAGTGCTTCGAGGTAATTGCCTTTGGAAGCATTTAGGCAGATTTCATATCTACCGTTGGCGAGTCGAGCCCAGCGGGAAAAAATTCTGAATCTTCCTCAGAAGCAATTTGGAAGTTCTTCCTTCCAATGACTTAAAACGCTTCTAAGGAAGATTTTAAAAACTTTTAGCAAAATTCTCAACAAAAAGCACAAAATGTCAAGAAAAAAAGCACAATGTTAATATAACATTATTTTCATTAAAAATAATACTACATCATCGGGATTGTGATAGCTCAGTGGGTAGAGCAACCAATCCTCCGATCCGCAGGTTCCAAGTTCAATTCCGGCCCGGACAAACTACTTTTTACATTTTTATTCTAAACATCTTCTCAGGAAGCACTAATGAAGAAAAGCTTTTGCCTTTGCTTCCTCCCAATGACATGCCCATGTTAAAAAGATATGGGATGGGATACGGAGCGTAAGTGATTCCAAGCTTCGAAAGATAGCTTCTTCATGGCTTCTTCTATGATTCCAGTTCCCGCTGGGTAATTAAAATTAAATGCAGATTGTATTGCATTTCGCCTGTAATATTAAGGTAGTATTAAAATTTACTCCAAGACTTTTAACCGTGCACCTAAAATCTTAAAATATAAATGTTACAAAGCATTAAAGAATCTGACAACAATGGGAAAAAACGCAATTGCAATTTTTACCTTTGGCGAAAGTAATTACGAGTGCCGGGGCTCCGTTCGGAGCGAAATGAGTCGCAGAAATGCGCCAAATTCCTGGAGAAGAGGCGGAAAATAAAAGTGGTGTTGCGGACACATCGCTAGAAGAGAACGACTCCAACTCTAGCTCTCTTCGAAGAGAGGTAAAAGAGATAGCTGCTCTCACTCAGCGCCTTTTTTTCTTTGAGCCGCCGAGCTGAGGAATTTCGCGAATGAAAGTAAAAAGTCGTGCAACATTAGAAAGCAGCTGCTGGACTCATGTGCCCGCGACATGTTGCCAGCGCCGTTGTCGTCTTCCTGTGGGCTAGTGAAAGCTGCCGCTTCGCTGCCGGCTGCGGCTGTGTCGGTTCCGCTGAACTTCGCGAAAGCTCTCGTGAGACGCGCGATTGTTCTTGAAGACGGAGGAACGAACGGTCGGCTCCTTGGCCGTCGTCTTCGTCGTCGTCGTTGTTGTCGTTGTCGTCGTCGCGGTGGTGGTGTTGGTGCAATTTCCAGCCGCCGATAAATAATAATCGGAAGAAATGCAAAAACAAAGCGCGCCACCACTACCTGGAGGAGCCGTCGAGCCGACCACCACAGCCGCCCGGGCCCCGGAGAGCGATCTAGCGCCCGGCGCGTTCCCTCAGAATGTTGAGTTAGGTCGGTTGAGGTCGTTGGCTCTCGCCGCGTTTAGTTAGCATGTTGCTGACAAAATGTGTACGCGCCACGGGCCCGCGCGCTGCTTGTGTGCCTGTGCCCGGTGGTCGCGGTTTGCGCGGGGCGCGCGGCCCCACAACGATTGACTTACTTTGCCTACTCGCGGCGAGATATTTTTATTGAACTGATATTGTAGGAGTTATTGATGCCTCCAATTCCGAGAATAGGCCGCACTGATAACCGCGCCAATTTAGCTCAGGCCTGTGTCAGCTGGCTAATTATACCCCATTCATTGGCGCGGCGCGGCGAGGGGCGCCGCGACGAAGGGCAATGTACGATTCGCCAATTGTTTTCTTATGCAACTTCTCAGGTAGGCCGATGCGCGGCTCGCGTAAGGGAGCAGACCTGGAGAATATTTTAGCTAATTTACGACCTCGGGGAGAGAGTGCTCAATGCGGAACTAAAGGAATTTAATTCGGTGGTGTTTACTTAGTTACGTAGTCCGAGAATTTAATGCAGACTTAAAATTACTGCTTTTTTATTGATATTGCCCAGCACGTGCAAAAACAGATAGTGAGTCATAGTTAAAAATACTGAAAATTATAACTCTTTTCAGGCTTTATTCAATATATTTTGATATTTTTGATAGTGATTTAGATACCTATACTTTTCCATTATTCAACAGTTTTCTTAAACCTAAAAAAAACTACATTGTATGACTCAAAACAGGGCCGTCTTTCCTTTTACCAAGGAGTCATCTGGGTAAGACGGCATGCAAAAACGTGTTATTCGGGAGTTTATTGTAGGAAAATGGAAAGAGCTACCGTTTTAAAACTATGAACACTTTTTATTACTCTTCTAAGATTACAATGGACTTTATTGCGTTTCAAAATTGGCTTATACCTACGTAGTAAGGTCGAAAAATGTCTAATCACAGATACAAATCTTTTTCAAACAAATAAAGGAAATTCATATAACTTGTGTATCTGAACAAATGAGTTCCAAAATCTTCAATTAACTGAAATAAGCATCACTTCTCAAGAAATTAGAGGCCCCACGCTTGAGTGGTTATTTTGTTTAATTCAAAAACTCTGGTGTTATTCAATTCATAATTATGGATAAATGGATTACAACATAGATTAAGATCAGCTTAACGTTGGCTACATAATAAGATTAGTTTACACTACATTTTGTCAAAGTTGCGTTTACTTTGTAAACTGTATAGTTCAACTAACAGTGTAGGTACTTAATATATACTTTAAGCCATTTGAATACCCATTACTCATTATGCTCGCCACTAACTTTTTATAAAACGCACTTACAATTTAATAAGTTATCGAATAAATGGGTAGCAGATAGACATAAATTTAAAACATAGTTTAAAATAAAAGAACTACCCAAAAACCAAAAACCTATAATGATTGCAACTATAAGACTATAAGTAGTCTTAAGTGTAGCAGCGAATCGAATGCCTTTTTATATACTGTATTAATATTATTACATGTTGAGCAAATTAATTAGAAATGCCTCTCTGCAATAAGTCTTTCAAAAAGTTTCCTGGTGTTGTTATGAGCGAGTTTTCCTAATAGCACTAAACATAATTTTTAAGTGCAATAACAACTTTTTCTTGAGCAAATCTTTAGCTAATTTCTTCGAAGAAACAACATTAATCGATTCAAAACAAAGCGGCTTCACATAGAGTGCAGCGCGACAACTGAGAAAGTTTTAATTGCAACATCCCTAGAAAAGCGCAGCGACCCCAGCCCCAATCGCGAATCACCACCGCAATTAAGTCGAGCTCTGACGTAATTTAATTAGACCTGCTGCAACTTCCTATCGGTCGTAATAACTCTTTTTTTACTTCCTCGGGACAACTCTTTGCGCGATTCTTGCAATTGTTGCATTTCTCCCAGTTCTCTGCACGGCTGCAGCGCTGCACTGCTGCACCGCTATCATCATCATCATCAGCGGGGCACCGTCGCGGCTGCAAAAAGTGAGCCCGCCAGCCGCCGACTTCCTTCCTTCCGCATTTCGCTCATTTCGCTTTCGTTCAATTTATTTTTCCACCAATTGGCCGCTTTCCCCGGGTAACTGTCGGCCATTCTGCCAGTAAATTACCCGAAGTAGGAAAAATTTATTAAACAAAGCGAAACCAATCATTGAATTGAAAGTGGAAAAATAATAGAAGGCTCACGGCTCACGCTCTCATGTGCTTTCGCGGGCTGCGACTTTCGAGGCTCGCGATTCGCCGCCGCGCTGCCGTGTCGCGCCACGCCAAGCCGCGCGCTTGTTTGTTTATTTGTCGGACTCGCGGTCGGCGCGCAGCCGCGGCCGCTTCACTCAGCGCGGCTTGCGGCTGGGCAGCACCAGCACAACAGCCGATGATCAGTGCTCTTGGCCTGTGTACTCTGCAGCGCCCCCCGTTCCGCGCGCCCGGCACGGCCCCGGACCATTGTGCAGTTAACTAATAATGAACATTTTTACTTCCTCAATTTTTCATAATTTATCTGAAAATTATCGGTTTGATTGATGATTTTAATGATTAAGTTTTGCTCCGAACCGATCATGTGCTTTCCTCTGCGCGGAGGCTTCGTGCAGCCCGACTCCCTTCCGCGAGCTGCGCGCTCGCTCGCCGGAATGTAGCCTGGGTTTTTGCGCTTTGTCCCTCTGATTCGATAACTAACCTGCAGTCTGATGACAGAGACATCGAATTACTTTCATTTTCAGGTAATAAGCAGCTTTGTCACCGGGGAGCGCTAGAAAATGGTTTGTGGTTCGATTACGGCTAGTCGCTGGCTCTAGAAGCAAAAGACTCCACGTGGGAGTAAAGGACTTATTATAACCAAGAAGACACAACATTCTATTATCTCCTCAATTTAGACCTACATGAACTCGTAGAATATTGTGTTATATATATATATGATTAACTCGATTGAAGTAATAACTATGAAAATCGGTTAACTTTATGTTATATACTATCCAAACCAGTAATATTGTAGTTTGTCCATTAACAATTTTCACTTCTATTTATTTTTCCATTTACCTTTGCAATAATTATCCAAACTTCCAACAATTAAAAAGGCGTTTTTAATTTTTATCACATGTGGACATTTCTGATGATCATGACTGTGATAATCTTAATTATGACCTTTTACAATTAATGCTCTTAATAATAAAATTCCGCTGTGTAAATTTAGGCACTTGCGACACCTTCTCGCGCAAGAAAAACCTTTGGTTTCCAATTTTACCTTTGACTTCGTTTACTAGGCTCGACAAGGTGTTTTGATAAATTAGATATTCTCTTTTGTGGCCTGAGTAAAACAAGCCCAAATGTAGTCTAAAACAGGTACGGAACGCCCATTTTACACCCAATTGAGGCACAGTAGGTACGCCGGAGCAAATATCTAAGTTTTTAAAATGTAGCCTTCCACAGGCACGTAACACGTAACGCACCCAAAACAGCCCAGATAATGTCAGTAAAGAAAGAATTAACACTTGAGAGGTGCATTAACGCAAAATGCTTCGAAAGATATATTGGACAGTTAAAAAACACTGTCTTAGCAATTTTCTATAATTTTGTAGCCACCTTCGTGCAATGAACACATACATGAGCGGTGTTTGTCTGTGAATTTTTGGATTTTCCCAAACTAGTGCCTGTCATGGATGTATTTTTTCGGTATAAGGACTAGGTTTGGGCGAGGATGATACTGACTCAATCATCAACAAAGCGTTTTATAACAAAATTGTCTAATAAGAATAGGTTTAATGTGCTTTTGTGAGGTCTATATTGGTATTGGTCCTCTTTTTATGATTCCCATATTAACAGTATTAATCGCATAGACCAAATCAAGGTTATTTCATTTGAAACCTTGAAAACTTTAGCTGTATTCAAAGGACATAATATATTGACTCAAACTCGGTCTAAGCTTGTTTCAAGCCTGGTTAATACTTTTTAGGCTTTGCTCAAGTTCTTCACGTTAGCAAAATATTAACACATTTTATTCATGTAATTTTTTAATAGTTAGTATCCGAACTTTGGTTGTAACTGGTCTGATCGCCTCAATGTGACACTTTTCTGGGGGTGCACAATTAAAATAAATACTCTATAGATAAAATAATACGAGTAACAGCCTCTAGATGTCTAAATAGAGCATCCAAAGGCAAAAGTGATTGAGAACCTTCGCGAGTGCGAGGCTAATTCGCTACAGTAATAAGCAAAAAATAAAATATTGATCTATTTTACCAATCGGTCTCCTAAAGTGAGCTCAACAAAAGTCTGAAGACAAAAAGCGCTTTTTAAAATAGACCAAAAAAGCCTTCAATCGCTGAGTGTGCCAAACTTTCTTCGAATCTTCTTCACCTTCGCTGCCACTTCTTGAGTTTATAGTCGCGACTTTTTGAATTTTTTTTTATTTTTAATTTACAATGAATACAAAAACGACAAACGGAGTCCCTGCCACAGACACAATGGCAGCCTGCTGCTGCATAAATCCAACGACGCTGACCATCCACGAATTGTCCGAATTGTTGAATAGCGCAGCGCAACCTCATCTCTGACCCGGTTACTTAGGTAATAAAAATAATAAAAAAATAAATAAAAAGCAGCAACATTTCGCGCTATCTTGGCGAGACGTTACATCGTTAGGCCAAGTTTCTTATTATTTGAGTTCAGCGGCATAATCCGGCAACGCATGCGCTTAAGACTGCTTATTACTACTTGCTAACTGCTGTAAGGAAGACGAAGGCAAAAGTCTTCTTTCTTCAATTTCTTTTCGCTTTTCTTGGGCACGATGTGTGGTCGCCGGCCAAGTTGCCACAATTGTATAACCCCATTTTTTGTGTAGTGTGTTCGTTTTTAATTTTGAATTTTATTCAACCGCCGCCACTTGCTGGGCTTCTTTGTTTCCGCAGAAAACTTCCAATTCGACTGGAGAGCCTTTGATCTTTTCAAATTGTTTTCAAACCAGAGAAATAGGAAAATTTATAGAAAGAGACGCTGCATCATATCAATAGAAAAAAATATCTAACGGCAGTTAGATTGATGCTAGAATATATGCTGAGGGCTATTCAGATTTTAAGATAGAAAATATTTAGATATTGAGGCGCTCTAACTGGAGATTTTAACTTTTCCTAAGCGAACTGTTTGACTAAATAAAATTTCATAGAATCACTATAAATAGTTAAATATTTAGTTATATATTTAAAAAATTACCTGAAAAAGACAGAAAAAGTTCGATGCCAGTTTGAGGCCATCGTGAGGTAACTGCCTTCAATAGCAAACATTGTTCTCTTAATAATGTTTACTTCAATTTGCCTTGCAGAATGAACGACTTTCAAATGAGAGGTCAATAACCGAACATTTTGCATGGTCTTACAAGGAAACATTTAAACATTTTTCGAACTCTCTAAAATGAATGAATGAACCATTCTTAATTGAGACACTAATCGTTTTTTCCAATTAAAATGGAAGCAATTGATAAATAACACTAGGAAAAATCGTCTACGAATAGCTTTAGTGCTTGCCAAAACAAATTGTTTTAAAATTAAATCATAGCATTACTCCATTTACACAGTCACCGATTTTACTTGAACGTTTTGCGCTGCAGGTTTACGTAATTCACCCTTGAAAAAATGAACTCAGAGTCGAATTGTAACCCCTGAAATGATCTTCAAAGTAATTAAGAAATAGTCGTGGGCCGTTTATATAACTACAAAAATTTCCTTGAATTATAGAATTATTTAAATTCGGACAATGCCCTTTACTCGTTCGGAAAAGTACAGTCACTTTTTGAAGGTTTTCAATTTTATACTTAATAAAAGCCGCTGAAAGGCCTCGTGAATGACTGCAAATTTTGCTGTAATATGAATAATGCAGTAAATTACTTAGTAAGCCTAAAAATAAAATGTAATGGTTTCGATAAATTAATTATCGCCTATACGATATCGAAAAGGATGAAGAAGAAAGCAATTTAAGAATTGTTATCACATAATATAACTAAGAAAATCGGTACAATAAAGACTAAAAGAAACACTAAATGAAAAGTAGTGAAAATTATTGAATAAGCAAGTTAGTAGTTTTCACGATTTTATTGGTGTTTCTCCATGGGGCGACGTTATAGAATATCCATATACTAATTTATAAATGTGTAAAGTTAATTTCCTTTAGATCATTTTTAAAAATATCCGGTTTTCTTAATCACTTTTTTTCGAAATCGAGATAATGGAATAAGAAGCTCTAAAAATTGTATTGAAAATAATATAAAACAGTACTTAAAAATAGTGTTAGTGCTAGTGAAATCCAAACATTCCTTTGCACTGCAGACCATAATTAAATTGCCGCGGTCAATTAAGAATTAATAACATTTAAAACTTAAAAAGAGGAACATACATTTTAAAATTGACGAGAAAAATTCACTTTTTTATTATTGTTCCCTCAGAGTGAACAGTTGTTAGAAAAATTAATATTTAATACGACATTTCCAAATAAAGATACAAAATTTGAGCTGTAAAAATCTACTGCTGGGAAGTGACACGGAACCTTTTTGCAGGATAACCTGATGGCAAGCCTTAAAAGGTCTTAAAATTAAAATTCTTACCACATTAACCAGGACTTGAATTTTATTCCTCCTGCTTTTTAGACTTATACCAGCGACACACCAACCGAAATTTAGAATTTCGACTGTTCTTACTTTCAGAAATATATCATATCACCTCTGAATTTTTTAAAAAAGTTTCAGGCAAATATTCTATTAAAAAGAAATTATGACATAAATTTGACGCTAATTTCAAAGCAATACAATAGTATTGTGAAATTGAGTACGCTCGAAATTCTAACTTTCAGTTGGTGTGTCGCTGGTATTACATTGATTTTTCTTTACATCAAATACGCTTTTCTTAAAATATATTCATATTTTTTATATAAATTATTTAAGTGAGTGGCAGTGAATACAATTTTGATTTTCTGGTTTCGACAAAATTAGTCTATTTTTAGCCACAACTTACACAGATATATGTGCAGGTTGTTTTACTCGTTATTTCTAGGCAAATATAAAATATTTGGATTTCTGTTGAATTGATTACTGCATAAATTTATATGCCACGGCCGACAGTTCAATTTTCGGCATTCAACCGAAAATCGCGTGCACGCATTTGTTGAAATTTCAGCATCGCTCGTGTGACCCCCGAGTGGTTACCAACGGTGCGGTGCGATCGCTGCAAAAAGGCCAAAGGAAAGAATCAAACCTTCGCTCGCACCCAGAGACGCATGACATTCATGCGCGATTGCACTTCGTCGACGTCGTCGTCGTCGCCGCAAAGTAAGATTGCGCAACAGCGTCAGACTGGATTCAAAGAGTTGGGTGCGAAGTTGTAGCTCAAGCTCAAGGGCTTTCTGCGTCTACTGAAGCCAGCGGCCGACGTTGATCACGCTGCTCTGTTTCGTAGGAGTGCGATTGCGTATGGCACGTTACGTGGCGATTTTGCCAAAAACAGAGCCGCCTTCGCGTGCACTTGAACCGCCGAAATGTTTCGATTTGGTCCCCTGCCGAATTCTGCAGGTGCACTCTTCGAGAGGACCGTGAAAATCGAAAACCGTCAGAGCGTTCGCAGATAGAACGGGTTCCGCGCCGCGAAATCAAAAGCCACGAAAGTCGCTCAAACCGGCCGCCGTCGCAGTCTACGCTGCAGCCGCCACCGTGCGAGCGAGCGAGCGGCTCGTAAGGCGATCTGTTTTTTCTCAATAGCAGGCCAGGGCTGCGCGACATTGAGTGCAAATGGGAACGCACGACCACAGACGCGAGCTGCAACCGTCATAACAATAAGCTCGTAGCCGCGAGCCGCTCGAAGGTGAGGTGCGATTTTGCGGGTAGTGACAAGCGTTACGCGCGTATAGCTGCACCGAACGCACACAGAGTGCCTCGCGAAAGCTCTCTAACGCGCGATTCTTATGCGGATCGCGTGGGCCAAAGTGCGTTGTTTTCCGGGCTCGCACTCACAGCAGCGGCTGGTTCGCTTCATGCAAATTTTGATTTCCTGGAGGGGAGCTGCATGCACATATGCAAATGAGCAACGCGTTTTAGCCTTTTTTTCGGAGATAACGCCTCTGACATTGCAGCGCCGCACTACCCCCCGCGGACAGACAGCCGATGCAAACTTTGCGCCGTATCGCTTCCCGCGCCGCGGCCCTGGGTGCAGCTTTTATAGCAGTCAGCTTTGACGGCGCTCGCGGTATTGGATTTTCATTAACGCGCTGACCTAGGTTCTACATTATGACTATAAAGTTTCGCGCGTTTCAAGTTTGCCCGTATTTTGTTGCACGCAAGCACAGGGTGGTCCAGGCGCGAAGTCCGCAATGACGCCGCCGCCGCCAATCGAATCGATTTTAGTGCGTGGCGCTCTGTGCAAGTGTGATGTAACCGCGCGAGGGAGGGCCATTGAAGGAAGCGGCCGCGCCAGGTTTGAGGGCAAAAGTACAACAATTCTGGCGAAGTGGCAAGCCAAGGCCAAGAAAACATTTTCGAACGCGCGGGCTTTCATTTGTTGGCAAAATTACCCGGCACTATATCTCGCCCGAGAGGGGGAGTGTTTTAGAAGGTTAGGCTTATCGCCGAACGGCGAAGACACACACACACGCGATGCGGAATCAAAATCAGAACTTTCAACGAAACATGATTCACTAAAGGCCATTTCGCGTATTGTACAGTTTTGTTCCACTAGCACAGCGCTGGAGCGATTGACGGTCGTGATCTTGGTTTTTGCCGAATTTTATTACCTGCTTGATCTCACCGCAAGCTATCAACCTGGTCAAAATAACTTAATATTAGATTGGTAGTATAGTTTTATGAGACAAGATTATTCATTATCTTATTAGATAAACTAAAGTAAGCAATTTCGGAAGACGTTACTCATTAGGATCATTTTTCATGCGAATACATAATACGCATATAAACCAGACATTAAGAGATATAGCAGGTACATACATACATATGTAGATCGATCTGATAACTTTTAAGTAAAATTGTCTTAAATATAACTGAAATTGGTGAAAAATAATAGAACTGTTTATTAAATGTGACCATACGACTTAAAGTAAAAATTTGTTTATCTTGCTTGCATGTATAAACTTTGAAGATAAAAATAATGCGAGGAAAATATTATAAAAATTATCTATTGTAGTTGGGATCAAGCCAATTTCGAAGAAGAAAAAGCACCACACGTGTGTTATATATTAAACGAGCTACTTTCGACTTCCTCATAAGTTCATAACTCAAAATCTATTTGACCTACACACTTCCAATTTTGTGTGTCTATAAAGGCTTCTCTAATTACCTAGAATCCTAGAATTCATAAATTAATCCCTTACAATTCTTGAGATATTGACATCTGAAAATCACTATTTTTATAACTCACTCATTGACTCACTTATCAAAAGCCCAGTTGACTTAAAAACTTGAAATTTCGCATCGAGCTAGGTCATTGGGTGCATACAAAGAAAAGAATTAAAAAATAGCAAATTAGAGTTAATATTGAAGAGTTTCGAAAAGTTTTATAAAAGTAGTTCCCTTAATCGTAGCTACAGGAACCTATAATATAATATATAAGCTTAAGATTCAAATTTACATATATCCATATTTTCGGTATTATTGTACACATGGGTTCACTTACCGCACTCGTTTTAAAACAAAAACATAACTTCTTAATTTTCCACTTATAGGAATTACCCACATACCCCGTGGTTCTATAAGAGATATAAATTACCATGTAACTACATTTACGATATTATGAAAAAAATGAAAGCCTAGGGCTCAAAGTTTCTTTCAGTGTAGGTTTATAAACTTTAATGATTTGTTTCTTTGTTTTTATTTTTGAAGGACAATTTTTATGCGATAAATGTATGTCGTTAAATATTAAATCAGGATAATAGAAATTTGAAACTTTTCTGTGAAATTAAGTTTGTCTTTTCCATTGAATATCTATAACACTTTAAAAATTGGATCCATACTACTTTTCATATGCATACCATATCTACCATGTAAATCAAGAGATACTTAAGTGTAAAATATTCAATTGCGGTTTTAAGGGTGAAGTCTTGATGTAAAATAAAAAATATGTTATGTCGCATGTTACGTGGTTCAACATATATGTAGCAACCCATTCTACATCATGAAATATCCTGATTAACATTTGTTCAAAAGCGCGCCTACCAATTTCACAAATGCAGGAAAATCGTAGAATTAAAGGCTGGCAGTTAATAAATGATTCATTAAAACGTTTGCATGCTTTATCGGCTCCTTCAGTAGTGCTACACGTACGAACAGTTGAAAAATCTAGTCAAAAGTCTAGAATTATATGTAATAACAATTGCCACGTAGAAAGCTTACTAAGTCCTCTGAAGGGCGACTACTAAGAAATAACTCGAAGTGACTGACTCATTCCGAACTGGAAGATAGACGACAGCCAGAGCAGTGTGTCATCAAGGCAAAAATGTTTTATGAAAATTGTCGCATATAAACTTTTATCGCCGTTTTATTCATTTCCAAGGCGACGATTGCAATTGTCGCCTCCTCTAAAATAGGAAATCGTTTGCACGCGTTTTGACGTGATCATGGCCGCAAGACGCGAGACGCGGTACTCGAATTCTCGAATCGGCTAGACGAGTCCATCGTCCAGTCATATTCACGTCGCATTAGCAATTAACAAAATGTTGCCGTTGCTAATTGTTTCATTTGCGCGATTTTCGAAAGGATTGTCAGCTGTCATTGTCTGACGTGAAGAAGTCTTCATTGTCTTCCCGGTGGCAGTTGAAATCAACTTCGAACCGTACTGACTCCATGCGCCAGTCTTCTTGTTTTAAGACAAAACACTTGTTCGGCCTTCCACTTCACTTTCTTAGACCCTTCCTGTATTTTAGCGCGGATTGACCACAAAGTCATTTTTATTTTCGTCAATTGCGTCTTCACACGGCTGAGTCATAGGCCAGTGGAAAACTATCGTTGGAGGTAAGCGATTTTAAAGTTTTGTGCAAGATTTCCTGAGTAAATTGCAGCGACGAAGCTTTCTATCCCACCCTCTCCTTAAGACGCTGAAACGCACAGGCACAGTTATCTTGGCGCGATTTACCCGTCTCAACTGAAGCTACGTTGCGCTGCTTCAACTGCAATTATTCGGCTGAAGGTGATGACAATTTCGCTGCGGCGTGTCTTCGTTTTTCCTCACGCTTATCGACACGGTTATTGTTATTATTAGCATTTGTGCGCTTTTCCCACTTTAATTCGCCATTGTAGGTCTGTTGTAGTGGTTGATAGGACCGCATTTTAGCAATGAGTCGCTCGCCTAGACATTGGCCATGGCACTACTTTAGCGCGAGCACGTTGCGCGCGCTACAATTTTGCCATTCAGGCAAGGAAATCTCGCGTATTGTGGGCGGCTATTATGAGGCACTATTTTGGATCTACGTGTATTTATAGGAGACGATTCAGGGAAATTGCTCGCACTTCACTTACTTGTGGAACGCATGTTCACAAAAGATAGACTTTTAATTTGAACCCAATGAGATATATGTATGACTTTAACGATTTAACAAAAAAAGAATAACTTTCAGTCTCGCTTGAATTTTCTGTTTCTATGTTAGTGGTTCCGCAATTACCGATTTTCTTTTTGAAAATATCAGAAACATATGAAAACCAAATGTCCCACGTCCCAAGCAGGTTATTTTAATAGTAAACGAATTTGATTAAATTCATAAATTGGCGAAAGTTATGTTAGAAATAACAATTTAGGTACATATAAAATCTTAAATGTTTTCACCGTTTCTAATCTCTCTCTTTCATAATAGACACAATGACCCCTATTCTTGAATCGAATTAAAAGGATCTTATAAAAGCCCTTTTCGGGTAGCAATTCCTTAATACATTTCAGAAAATTTTCACAAATTAATTTTATTACTTTTGATATCAATTAGTTTTTCCGCACATAACGTGGATTTTTTGTTTAATTATTTTAACAATTGTACGAAAAAATTTTTGAAATAAATGTGGAAAAATAATTAGGAATAAGCCACTGACACAAAACATAGGTATGCTTATACGTCTAATAAGAATATCTGATATACATTTATACTACATTTAATTAAGGGCCGTGAAAATATGCTTGATCAAATGTTTCACAAATATATAAGTAGTTTGATCCAATAAAACATGCAATTTTAATTTCTATTCTAAATATGGTACTAAATGCTCTTAATATTTAGAAAAAAATGATGTAATTTATTGTAATCGTCGAATCTGGACAAAAGTCTGTGCCGGAAATTCTTGTCTCGAATATGAGTTAACTCCACAAGTTTAACCCAGATTTAATAGTTGTAAAAGAAAGATACTTGATTGATTTTCTTACCTTTTACGATTAATGTCGAAGTCGTAAATTAAAGAGCAATTTCTAGCTCAATTCTTATTAACAAACATTGGTTCCTTTCTTTTATCTTGAAAATTTTTACAAGAACTACTTAGTATGTCAACAAAAATGTGTACATAAAATTCTTACGGTCAACGATTTCATTCTCAAAATATTTTATGGCCACAAAAATATTCGACAGACGTTTATATTAAATTCTAAATATTTTATACAATTTTTAAATAAGAGAATTCGATATCCCTTTGTGAAACGATATACATATGTAGGTTTCGTAAAACTTGCATGAAGCATTTATATTTATATATCCATACATATATTGAGGCTACTATCAGACATATCTAAAAACACCAAATGCAAATTAATTATAGATAAAATTATAGAGGAAGGTATGCAAAAAATCTCTTTTGTAATAAAAAAATACAGATTTTTCTTTTACGATAGCTGTTAGGAAAGAAATTACAGATAATTTTCGAGGAATATTTTACAATCGATTTAGATTAAAAAAATTTTAAAAATTAATCTCCACATATATTTCCTCTAAATATTTTCATTTATTTTAATTTCACTTTTTGTATAATAAAATGGGAAACATGATCTGCGAACCCAAGGGCAGTTAACACCGACAGAGAAAACATGACGAATTAACCCTTAGGTCGTTCCCATGAAATTGAAGTATATAATTGCTTGAAATATTTGCGATGCTACCTACTTAACTCCAGCTCAAGTTCTGACCAAAATGCTGAGCTCCTCAGTAGCTCCATGAAGAAAGTTTTTAAAGAGATTGGTTCCACTTGATTGCATGCATGGCGTTTTAACAGATGTTTCCACAGAATTAAATCTTCATAAGATGAATTAGTTCTATCCGTTAAAAAGTATTAACACTGGTTAACGAGTTTTTTTTTCCCCGAGCATGTGATGGGTGTTTCTCATTTAACATGAGACCTTGCGAATGGATTACGAGGGTAGGCAAATATCTATTCTCATAAACCGAAGTCAATAGTGAAATTAAGTGGTGGAGGAATTGATGAAGGAAAAACGCTGATTGTTCTGAAACCTGCAGGATAGGATCATTTCAATGAAGTTATTTATTTATAATGAAACAAAATGCTCTATACGCCCGGTTGACACAACTATTTTCCGGAGTAGGTACTCATATTTTGAACAATTAATAAACTGCAATTTTAATTATTTATAACCCAGAACCTACAGCAGCAAACTTCTCAGAATGAAAGTTCAATCGAACGAAATAAGTTCATTCGTTTTTAAAATTCACTTTTTATGTCTAGATACATATTATCATATTTAGGTTTATCTTTCTCATAATTTTTCGTCAGAAAAAGACTTTTCTTGGCTTTTCTGCGGAATTATTTATCCAAAAATTTAGTGTGTGCCTGTGCACTATGTAAATGTGAAAAAATAAGTGTTTACCAAAAAATTGCTGCTAATTCTAATTTAAGATTAAGAACTATTAGATGATAGACGGACTATTTTGACCTGCTGTAAAATTCAAATTAATCTTATTTGTGGTAACAAATTTCCGTATATTCAAAAGATCATTCTTCTTAAACTAAATTTTTTAACCATATTTCAAAAGTATTCTTTCAGCAATACTTATAATGTTAAATTTTTACCGCAAAACAGTTCATAAGTTAAAACCTTTTAAGGAAAAAAGCACAGTTCGAAGGACGGCAAAACTTTAAACTGTATTATTTTATTACATATTTTATAAGATTCTGTCCTGTTTTCAGATTTGTTTTCCAGTTGAAAAATCAAATAGCATTTTTTACCTTAATCTTGAAAATAATTTCTAAAAATTGAACATTTTTCATCTTTCCAGATCAAAAAGACCCATTAACAAAATTTTTAGCTGTAGTTGGTACCTAGTAGATCTGCACCTGAAATAAACATCAGGTATCAGTGTGAAATCTAAACAATTGGATAAAGAAAATGTTGATTAGTGTATATGTACAGTGAACAGATTGATCGCGTTAATCAAATTAAACAACTGCAAATACAATATTTGCCAAAAATAAAAGAAAATGTGAATCTGTTAAAAATGAAGAAAGATTATTAAGTTTATAATGGAATATTTGTTATTTGCATGATGTGCAATTACTCAATATATTGTCAACTTAGATAAGAATTTCTATTTATAAATGGATAAGTAGTTTTTATATGTAGGCACACTAGTTTAAATAAAAATTGATGTAATATATTTAGTTAAAGTGATACTTACAACATTTACATGATCATTTCGAGGCACGTCGTAATACTTCTTAAAACAATAAACAAAAATAACAAAATGATTATAAAACAAAGGGCAATAATGAAAATATGAAAACAAGAAACTTAAGTAGAACTTTAAGAAATTGCATTATAATTTAAAAAATAATCCGCAGTTAGTGTAATGCTGAGATATTGAATATAAGACCAGAGAGATTAACAGCTATTGCCTATTATAAGCAAAATAAGAATTTTATCTTTTACTAGAGAAACCGACCGTTTATATATTGTACACTATTGATCCTAAGACAGGATTAAAAAAAAGATGTATTCTTTCTAACTGGACAAAATAAATTCTCCCTTTATATAAAAACCAGACCCCAACTTTTGAAAGCAATTCTTTTGTTATGCAACCAATTAAATGAATTCTTTAAATAAATTAGCACCTGATTACTTCAAATAGCCGATGAGCCGATAAACGTCGCTCGCACTTAGCGCTTTTGTTGGGAAAATCTGAAATCCCATCCCTGTTTGCATGGGAATTTTTGCAAATTGCAAACAAATTCGATAAAGCGAACCGCGCACTTCGAGTGGCGCTACAGTAATTAAATCCGAATGACTTTTCCAGATTTCTCGAACTGATAGTGCGAACCGCATTCAACAATATGCAACAAAAATAGATTGAAGAACGACAATACCAGCCTGGGCATCGAAAGCATCAGAGGCCAGTGCAAAATGAGTCAGTTTTTCGGAATTCCATAGTTTTCGCATTTGGTGCGGCCGCCCGCGATGGCACTGAGGTCTCAAGTTCATTCGTTTTATGCGCCCACTAAAATTTCTGCTGCACGCACGTTAGCGGCGCGGCGTGGCGGTTCGAACAAAAGATTTATGCATCTGTTGCGCGCCGCAAGATTCTGGCGCCGAACCACATTTTGCACTAATGCTGCATGAGCAGTTGAAATTATGAATCCATTAAATCATGTGAAGTGGTGCCGACCTCTAGATAAGTTTACGACGATAGTGGCGAGCGATTACGCGGCGAACACCTAGCGAAAAACTTGAGCAAATATTGGGAAAGTGACATAACCGCCATCGAAGTGGGTCACCCAAATTTAACGGTGGCTCCGCAGATTTTGCGGTCTTACAAATTAAGCTATTTGGAAACCTTCGCCACTTCAGTTTTTATGGAACAGTGGCAATAATGCCATAAAGCATTTTTTCGTGTGCGAATCCATCCGCGAGGCACGCACCGATTTTCCTGCGAACGTACGCAAATTTATTTTGAATGTTGAGCTGTCGAACAACAAATTGCAGCAAAAGGCACGATCGTGATCGTTTAGAACGTGCAGTTTCAGTCAACCAAACCAAAACGCAATTTCTTTTGTTTTTAGTCTGTTTGAAGATTTTTGCAAGCTTTTTTAATGCAATTGCGCAACTGCTCATTCTCCAACTGCGCACCGTGAAATGCGCGTAGGCATGTTGCGCTTTTCGTGATGGTCCACATTCAGCGGGGTCCAGCTAAACCAAGTTATGTTCAATAGCGCTGAATAGTTTTAGCACATCGCGCCCGCGATAATAATAGCTTAACTGCGGCCTCTATAGTGCAAATGGGCGCGAAAATATCTAAGATAACTAGCATCTTAGCTAGACGCGCAAAGCTCGGTGCTGACCAGATATCTGGACACTTGCCATATTGAGACTTTTATTTTTCTCTTCCGATTGCTTTGCAACGCATTTCATTTTATCGCTGCCAAAGCGGCTAATTAATCTCATGGAGATTTCTGTAGTTTACGTAATAAAGTTCAGGATAGACGATGGCTTTGAAAAAGGAACTTTAACTGGTCTTTTACTAAATAACCAGTTTCTTTATTGGAGAAGATAAAATGGCTATAAATACCTTCAATTGATAAAGTACAGTAAACAGGTTGTTCCAAGTGTCCCAATACCTTTATTTTTTTCGGAAAATAAGTACGCATTTTTTAAAAACGTTCAACGTTGTATTGTGTCTTTTTAGAATAAAATAATTATTTTAGAACCCCAACACATAAGGTCTGTTTAATGACCAGAAAATAGACCAGAGCAGAACAGAGCAAAATAGATCAGAAAGGAGCAGCCTGGTTAATTGAACAGCACTTTGAATTTTTCTGAGCTGCTAAATATCAAATAAAGTTTCATTTGTTCAAAATTATATGGCGCGAACAAAAATTTGGTACTATAGTACTAACTAGTGGTCGCCCTCTGGTCGAAATTCGACCTACTGGGGTTACTACGAAAAATACGACTGTACACAGCCTACTATGTGTTTGAAATTGGCACTGTCAATAATAAAATTACGACAGTTTGACTACCGACTACTATGTGTTTAAAATTGATAGTATGAACGTAAATAATGAATTTATTTAATTTAATTTAATGTATTTGCAACACATATTATAAATAAATATTAGCTTTCTTCTCTCTATATAAACCTTAGCTATGCAAAATCTCACACTCCTCCGTCCGTCCAATATGCTTAAAAAGGGGTACAAAGTTTTCTCTTCACGTATTAATATATAGATAATCAGAATTTTTATCATCCTAGTAATCCTATGCTCCAAGTTAATCCTACTAGCAAGTTGGCGCAGGAAATCTTGCTCCAAAGTAATCCAGATTACTTAGATTACTTTGGAATTACTTTGGAGCAGACTCATTGAACCCAAGCTAGCTCAGTTTAGAGCAGCTTTGAGTGTCGTTGAACACATTTCTTGCCCATTTTTGCTCTAGAATCTCTAGATTAATCTAGAGCAAGTCATTAAACACACCTATAGAGTGAAAAGTGGTAGAAAAGTCTACTAAAATGCACACAAAAATGTTTTAGATAAGATATTAGCTTTCAATCGTTAGTAAAGTGTCCTTCCCTATAATTTCTGAACTGAAAAAATTCTCGAATATAACCTTCTGTTAGCACTTTCAATGTTAATAATGAATCCTGCAGAAAAAATTTAAAATGAAATGTTTAGAATATGTCTCCTTTCGGTGCTCTTTAAGAAATCTTTTTAATTTATCCAACGCATATTTCTGAGAAAAGAAGGGTAGGTACTGGAAACACTCAGTTTATGGATAACTAGGTAAGTAAAGTAAGATGATAATTCCAGTTAATAAGATATAATTCTGCACTACATAGATATATTAAACTGATTCTATTATAAAACTTACACAAAATATAAATTTGAAATAGATGATTTAATTTCGTTTTCAATACTAATGTTTTTTTAATCCTTCAATTCTAAATAAAAGTTGAAAGATTAGATTCTCCTTTAATGTTTGTGGGTATTTATTTAGAACCGGGGGACGAATTTATGTATTTTGTAAATAAGCTAAGTAAGACTGTAATTTGTAATTGTGTAATTTGATTCCCTCCTCGTGCATAGTACAACATAAATAAAATAGTGCATGACGACATGACTTTATGATATTACCTACTTGTTTTTCAAAATCACGAAAAATAGTTTTTCGATAGAAACTTGTTTTTCCCAGAAAGAGTAGACAATTCAAAATAAACACCTTATAGCGTGAGTTATGAGACAAACGAACAAGCGGTGTATACAAAGTAGGTATCTTCACTACTAAGATTTTTCTGAAACGAAACTCTCAAAACCCAAACATTTCAAAACTAAATGAAATACGAATAATAAAAGACTGTAATTATGTACAATTAAAAACACGAATATTTTGCCATTTTTCCCAACAGATTCCTAATGTAGATGAAGGTCGAATATCAATCCCTTATCATAATTAAGTGCCATTTAGCATAGCTAGTCCATGACCTTATAAATTGTGTGCACACGTCTTGAGCATAACAACTACTAAAAATAAATAATCTTTTGATTCGCATTTAATCGTCGCGTAATCTGTCAAAAAAGCAAACAAGAAACAGAAACAAAAATAAAATCAAACATATCGCAAACGGCGGCGGGACTATCGATTATCGACCTGTCTGCTTGACAAGTTTTGCAAAGTTATAAAATATGAGGTTTTTGAAATATGTAATTTTATTATGTATATGTACATAATTGTAATGTATGTTAGAGAAATTTTTTAATAGGATATTTTTCGATGTATCTAATAAATTTCGAAAACACGTGCGATGTGATGCGATGCGGCGCAAGCGATAAAAATGAATAATAAAACATTTTAGGGCGGGAAAAAAGGTTGGAGCTTGCTGTTGCTATTACAAGTGAAAACTGAAAAGTTAGCAGAAACTTATTTCGCTTACAACTTCCACCGGACTAGGTGTTTCATGTAAGGTTGGAGTTACACGTGTAATACAGGTAGAGTGAAGCACGTCAGTTACGAGCCAAAACCGACTCGAATTCATTCGGCGCGGAAATTACAGCAAAAGTGGAAAATGTAATTACAGTAGCGCTGTGCGGCTGCGCAGATGGATCTGCAGCGCAGACAAGACGAAGCCCAACCACTTTTAATTTTTTAATCTAGCAACTAATCTAGTTATTAGGATCGGCTAACGGTCGAAAATTCAACAATCTCTGCATGCTCCCGTTTCGTCTGGCGATGGCCGTTTTTGTTTTACTTTCTTTCACTGTGGCCGCCGGTAATTTCACTCTCTACGAAAACTGTAGAGGCCGGGGGTTTACGTAGTTACTCTCCTTTTTTATTTTGGTAATTAGCCCCCGGGCCAGAGGATTGAAAGACAGCAAGAAATAGAGATATCTCAATTTTTGGCCAATTAAAGTCGAAAATGGAAAGAAATTTTCAAATTAATGGAGATGGCTTTTCACTTCATTGGGCGTCTGACAATTAACTTTGAATTGAGCCGTTTTTAGTAAGTGACCCGTTATGAGTGATCGAGCGCGAACTTTTTTTAACATTTGAACCTACCGCAAACGTAATGCGAAAACCGAGGAATATGATGATCGGTTTGATCGGCTTTTACGTTTTGAAGAATATACCTAAATATTTCACTTTCACACCTCTTACGAAGTATCAGAGAGGGGTTAATGACCCAAAATTAGGCTATAATTTTTACGTTTGGATAAAAATATTATTTCCAACTACAAATCATCATTAACTCCAGAAAAATTCAACATTGCAGCTCAAACTTTCATCGGGGGCATCCGAACATAAGTTAAGTATTGGATATCCCCAAATATACATATTCAAACTATCATTTCTATAGAATTTTTTCTAGAGGTTTCAACAAAAAGTTCCATTTTATACACGTTATAAAGATGTATGAAATTGTTACTAAATAAATAAAATGGGAAACAAGTTTTTTAAAGTAATAAAGTTGAAATTCAATACATATAATATACCTACACATCAACTTCGGATATGCAACTCATAGTACACAAAATTTACAAAATTTAATTTTTGTTTATATATTTGAAAATGCAGGACTTCCATGATGTTTCTTTATATTTTCACTAAATCAAATAATCAAAATTAGTTTATTTAAATGGAAAAAACAAATTGGTAATAATAGCATTAAATATTAATAAATTCTGTTTGAGATTATCTTCAAATAATTAGCAGTAATCAAAATCATCATTACTATTTTTTTATATGTAGGAGGTTTTCCCGGAAAGTATGGCCACTATCCTGATTCTTCTTTTTCCTGGGGAAACTTAAAATCTTTTCTTCGTAAATTATACTAGTTTTTTTTGTAATGTTAAGCAAAAATGTATATTCAAAAGTATTTTTCTCTCTGCAACCAGAGTTTATAAATGTATAAATTCTTAAACTATGTATGTATATGATAATAAAAAAACGCGTTTAATACGAATAAATCACACACAATACAAATCATGGAAAAATTCGCTTAAAATGATTACGTGGTTTACGAATTCTTTTAAATTTATACAAGTTCAAATTCAGGGAATAACTTTTTATGTTATTTCATTTATATTTGTCTATATATTTATACCATAGCATTAAATGTGTATCTATGTATTTATAGATTTCTATGAATTTGCGAAATTATATGAGGGGAATTACCTTTAATTGCATAGATTAATGTGTAAATATTTGTTTTTTACGTAACTGATCCACTTTTTGTACATGTTTGTTAAATAGAATTACTTTTACACTTAGAACATAGAGCAAATAAAAAGTCGGTAATTTTCTAAATATGTTGGTATATGTAATATACCGGTATTGTGTTTGCTCCATTTGAGCAATCTTAATAGGAGGAAAGTCAAAGGTGATCCATATTATTTGTTAAAAATACCTGATTTACATAAAAAATTTTCTTATAGCATAACTACATACTTAATTAAAAATCAAACGGCCTAGTATATGAAATCAACCGCCTTAAACGAGGGACAAAAGACATTATTAATATGACAGGGTTCATTCAACATTTCATTTGCAAGTTGTATTGTATAAGGAACCTCCAGCACGCAAGTTTCTCTCGCACTTGCCCGCTTTTTTTGAATCCACTTTGCTTAGAGTACTAACCTCAAGCTTAGCAATTTTAACGAGAGAAATTTTGACTCCATATCTAAGATGAGGCGACCCATCGTGCGCAAAAATATTACCACAATTGAAATAAAGTAATTATTTGAGTAATTTTTGCAAAAATTCCGACGTCCCATTGAAGTGCTGTTGCACGGCATGACGCAATCCATCTTGGCGATGTTTTGTTGACGGAAGCGTGCAATTTTCTCCGACAGCAGCCGTTGCCTTGCCGCGGCCGTCGCTCACGCCGCCGCCGGTTCGCCGCTGGGGCTAATCTGCTCTTCGCGCGAAAACCTCAACTAAATTTAACGCGATTCGCGGCATCCACCGCGCGCCGGAAAAACTCTCCGGGCTGCGTGTGCAGCAGGCCTGCGAATGCAGCTGCATGTGTGCAAGTGTGGCCGGGCTCTAGTGCACCAGATGATAGTTTTCCTTGGAGGATTTCATGGCGACGATGTAATCAGGTTGGAAGTGGTGGTCAAGTGGGAATCGCTTTAAATGCAGCAGCTCTCAGCTCGCGAGAACATAAAACTGTTGCTTAGATGTTGTACTTGAGTCTGGAGATCATGTTCAGTGGCTTGGCTGCCCGGGCTCTGATTCAACGCGATGCCAAGCTCTGAAGGAAATTTTGTAACCTTTGAAAATACGCCTTTGTTTTTGCTCCCAGCGAGGCCCAGACGCAATGAGCACCAAAACTGCGAAATAATTCTATAAAATTTATTTTGTATTCTATAGAACTTCATAAACCTTTGTTGGCTCTCATGGCACTTGCGAAGTTCTTGTAAATTTATGGGAAGACTTTCAAATCGTTACGAAAATTATTTATAAAGGACTTTGTAGATTTTAGACGAACTTTGAATAAGATATGTACCTATTCCTACATAGGTACATAATTCTAAGATACTTTGAACTTCGAAAAAGATAGTTTAAACGATACCATCAGTTTTATATGTATTACATACATATGTACATATATGATATTTAGGACAAGCACGCATTTTAATGTAATTATGCTATTAGTAAACATTAAAAAGAAAATATTCAATATAAACGGAAAATATTCAGTCAACAGACATTTAGTAAAAGAAAAATCTCAAATCAGGAAACCTAGGGTATAGAAATCCGTTGAGGAATTAAATTTTAAAAAATATAATTAATATGAAATTGTTCTATAAAGCCTATCATAAACAATAGGTTGCAATCAGGAGGGAAAAAATCCTACCACGATGATAGTAAATAAGTATAATATCTATCTAGAAATGTTCTGTTATGCTAGAGGTCATACGGGGTGACAGGTGGGACGAATTTATGTATTTATGGATAAACTGAAGATGTATAAATAAAACATACAAGACATAATATGTATTAGCTGTAGGTTTTGTCTGGTTCTAGGTTTAGCAGGAAATTTTGCACTGAATTTAAATTTATTATGTTACCCTATAACAAACATTTTTTATTTTGCGAAAATAAAATCAAATTGCCTGGATTTACACCCATTTTGTATGAAAAAAATTAATTCCAAAAATTTATCTGATTTAAGGTTTGAAGTTTGGATGGATAAATGTGATGGCAAGTTGATGCACTCGGAAAATGAAGAAACTGCAGGTTTCGTATTAAACAAATTATCCTTCTCTCTTTCGATACTTATACTTAACTTTCATATTAAATAGATCATATTCCTCATATTTTTATTATAACACAATATAATATTCTTTGGAAAAATACGCAGACTTATGTTCGTTAATTTAAAGTTATTGCATGTTTTCGTCTGATGGGTGGGACACAAAAAACAGATATTTTCAAATGACAGTAAATCATAAAAGAGCTTACCTTTGATAAAAATTCAAACTTAATTGCTCTATATCCTCAAATGAAAAGGACGCTTTGCTAAAAATGCAATAGTGAACGAATAGTTGATAGGTATTTTGTTTGGGATAAATAGTCTATTAATATACAATATCAAAGCTTAACATTTTAAAAAGATATTTTTTGCATCAAAATAAGGTAGTATTGAAGCAACACTTTAAATCTGAGCCAAGTATTGAGGGTTAAAGTATCGATACCTATAGTATCGCTCGAACCCTAGCCGTAATCGGGTTATGAAAATTAAACGAAATTTACTAAAACCCCGTGGGTCAAAAATTTGGAATACATATAGTTATTGAAAATTCGTAGGTCAAAAATATGTAAAACAACCGGTATAGTCCAAATTCTGAGGTTGTTTTTTCAGAGTTTGTGACTGTCATCTGCTGTTCAGGTAAAACTCAATTTAGCGAAGAAAAAACTTCGAAAACTCGCTCGATTTTGGCGCTTCTGGCCTCGTTTATATCGGATCTGTTTATCAATAGAGTTACGAAAGGCCGTTTGCACATAACACCGCCGAAATGTGAAATTCAAATGCACTGGTCGCTCGCCGGTCTTTGAATCTGCCCACCGGCGACCGCCGCCGCCGCCGCGCAGCGCTCGACCACACGACGGACGGGCGAATCGCGTCGCGTCGCGGCCAGCATCTGTATCTCTCCTCCACCTTTGGAACTCTCATAAATTTCACGGCTACAGGAGATTTACATAAACTCAATGAAACCGATGGAATGTGACGTGATTTACGTTTTTTTCGCCTTTTTACTCGTTTTTGTTTTCCTCCCCGCGAAAAGTAAAAACAACATTTTCCGTTTTTGCTGTTCATCGCCGATAGTGCAGCAATGGCGCAGCGCTGCGATGGTGGCGGCGGCGTCGCTGCACGAAGCGTTGATTGCATTTTGATAGTGCACCGCGACTTTTACTCTCCTTGGCGCTCGTACGAGTACCGTTTTTGACCTTATAACTGCACATTTGTTTTCTTGTCCGGGCTCTTCCCCCGGGGCGGCTAATGTGCCATGTGTATGTGTATGTATGCATGTATTAGTATATATGTAAGTATGGAAAATTTGCAGAAACAAAAACGAGTCGAAAAAGCCAAGGCACGGCATAGGCGAATAAAAAAATTGACATCGAAAATGCACTTTCTCCACTATCTCCGGCTAGCGCAATGATGGCCGCGAGTTGAACCCGCGCGGGCAACTCGCGCTACGGAGTCTCGCGGTCATACAACCAGCGGCCAAAGAAAAGTGAGTTCGACTCGAAGAGTCAGGCGCGGTAAGCAGTTCACTTTTACTAGTCGCCATCGCGCATGAGTAATGGCTGTTTTGTTTGTTCGACCGGATCAGTTTTGGCGGTGATCTTTAAAGATCATCTTAAGATTTTTTATAGCACTGCCCACGGCCTATGCACACACATAATTTAGACATTGAGGAAACAGAACTGCTCCAGCAGCAGTCAGAAACCCTCAGAAAATTCATAAGTGCCAGTTTCAAGATCATTTCCCGCTAATTGATATTAGCAAACCGATTTACTGCCTTGCAACGCGATTCGCCACGTAGTCGCGGATGTTTATCAATTTATCGAACGGCAGTGGCAATACGTGGCAAGGGGCCTCGGTGCAGCAGCGGCCAGTTATGAATAATTAATTAGCCACGGATGCCCCTGCTAACTGAACGATCGATTTAGGAGAGGAAATTACACCTTTTGACTTGCGCCGCGCCGCGCCGTGCCGCTCTGAGCTGATTTCGTTCGCTACCTTATATTTGTTTTTTTAATTTTACCTCTTCTGTCAGCTCGGAGGATCAGTTTCCGTAAATGGATTCCTGTCGGCTGAACGTCGGCTTAGTGTTGTACTCGTGATGAGCTAAACCGCATTAACCGAGGGCTGATCTTGTTGGGTTACGAAAATTGCAGTTCGCCGCACCGTAAGCAGAGGAAAAAGTTCTTCAACTAACTTTATATGCGACTCTTTAAATTCTAACATGGAAATGTACTCAAATCATTAGCTTATGGTTGACTTCTAAGACTAGAAATTAGAAGCAGTATTAACTAATTGACTACATATGCTTTAGGGTTCTAAGAGGTAATCTGCAAAACATCTCGGTATTTACGTCTTCTTGGCTCTATCCTGGCTATACAAAAATTACTTAACACTAGAACTACCTATGTTTAGTAACATTAAAAAAGACAATATAACAAAACAGTTATTATTTGCAGTTTCGAAGTCCCAAAATACTTCCTATAATTGCCTATAAATATTTCTATGCCCTATTTAACAACCACTTATCACATATTACAAATAAAACTGATTGTGTCTTGATTACGTATACTATAGTTAGTAACAAATAAACGGAATATGCCAACGATAAAATTAAGATTAAATTTAAGATTTATCATCAATATAGAAATATTTAATTTTAAACACGTTAATACAAATTCGTAGTAGTATATAAAGGGCTTGCCCCTATTACACAAATGGTTCGGATTGTTGCTCTCAAAATGCCTTCAATTTCAGTTCATCCGCTAATCTCCTACACCGAAGATCCTTTTTTAAGTTACTAAAAACAAAGTAGTCGCTGGGTGATCGATTTCATCGAAGCCAGTTTCTCTCAAAGCTTGCTCTGGAAGCCACGGTGTAAACTGGCGCATTATCTTGCAATAAAAACTTCCTTTGCTGATTTTGTGATGTTTGCAGATCAATTACGAAAAGTGTAATGAAGCTGTTTGACATAAAACTTCCCAAACCATTGACCAAAATCAGATATTGGCCCTTACTTCGAATATATGTATAAAACCCACAATGCACAAAACCTTTGTTGAAGCTATAATAATGTTTTGAAAACGGCTTAAGATATAAATATTTCAATGTTTTTTATAAATGATTATATAACTACTTCAAATTGTAAAACTAATATTGCTCGTACATATCATGTGCTTTTCTTATGAGATTAACATAATTTTAATCAAATTAATCTAATTTTTATTTTAAGCCCATCTAAAACCATCAAAAGTAGCAACTTTGATATCTAAAGTCGTTTTTATCTTCTTCATATTTTTAAGTTTTCATGCCTTTTTTAACTAAAAAGTAAGAAAGAAAAATGGTTTTTTTAATTTAAATGCAATCAAAATAGGTTGAAATTAAACCTAAGCTACTTTAAACTACCTTTTGCAGCTTTACCAAACTCGAGCTTAAGCTCACACTGTGAAATTGACCATACGAATTTGATTTAAAATAAGTGCTCATCTTACTCCTGTTTAGAGTATATAGAAGACTAAACCTATATCCCACCAAAAACATTTTCATGTAAAATGTTGCCAAGACGAAACCATATGGCTTCCACTGTCAAAAAGTTATCAGATCTAATGTAGAGCCAAGCTTCTAACTCTACACGTCCTAACTCTACAAGCCCTAACTCCACAAACTCTACACCTTAGTCAAAATATGTGGCTTGGCCGTTTCGTTACTGCCGGCTGCCAATGCTCTAGATGACGACTGCTGGTGAGGTGGATTACTGATGACCTCTAGCATCAAAATTTGCGGAAGTCTCATACAAACTTCAATCCCCTAGTTTAAGGGGTTGGAAGTAAAAGTTCCAAGTTTTAGAATTTTTTGTTGTTGTGTGTGTACTAATACTAGCTTACATACCAAATTTCAGCTTTCTAGGACTTCAGGAAGTACCCTAAGAATTTTGATGACCATCAGTGGCTGAGTGACGAAATCGGACGTTTTTTAGATACCAATAAAATCTAAAGTGTAAGGGCTATGCAATTGAAACTTTATATGTTTAATAAGCCCACTGTTGACACCATACATCATATCCCGAGAATTTTGCTTGTCCGGTATAATCCAAACCGAAGCTATGAGGGTTGAAAAAAACGACGAAGCGCTTCGAGAAAAGGTAGGTAGTGCACGTCTTGGCGGTAGTAACGAAACGGCCAAGCCACATATTTTGACTAAGGTGTAGAGTTTGTGAAGTTAGGGCTTGTAGAGTTAGGACGTGTAGAGTTAGAAGCTTGGCTCTACATTAGATCTGATAACTTTTTGACAGTGGAAGCCATATGGTTTCGTCTTGGCAACATTTTACATGAAAATGTTTTTGGTGGGATTTCACTTCTTTTTGTAAGTTGCTTATGACGATTTTTTTTTATTTTGCTCCCGGCATATGAACCACACGATGATGGCGGGCTCCCAGCTATACTTCAAGTGAAACTATTTCACAATCCATGTTCACTTTTAAATCAGTAGGAAAATCGACAACCTTCAATTGAAACTAACGAAATATACCTACGTATATATAAGTACAAGCCTGTCAAATCTAAAGAAAAATATCTTGCACTAAAATAACCCTTCTGAATAAATTCTAAACGAATACTCGATTATGAAACTTTCTGCCTACTACGTCTAATAATAATTTTCAGATCTCTGGCATGAAATAAACTTTGTATGGGAAAACCCAACCAAACTTCCATTCCCTAATTTGAAGGGTGGGGGTGATTTGCTTAAGATCCTGAAACATGTATTTTATTATTTATAACAAGGAGTCCCTATATCAATTTTCAGACCTCTAGCATTAAAATTTGCGGAAGTCTCATACAAACTTCCATCCCCTAGTTGAAGGGGTTGGGGGTGAAAGTTCCAAGTTTTAGAATTTTTTTGTTGTTTGTGTACTAATACTAGCTTACATACCAAATTTCAGCTTTCTAGGACTTCAGGAAGTACCTAAGAATTTTGATGATTATCAGTGAGTGAGTGACGAAATCGGGGTTTTTTAGATATCAATAAAATCTAAAGTATAAGAGCTATACAATTGAAACTCTATATGTTTAATAAGTCCACTATTGACATCATTGTCCGAGAATTTTGTTTATCTGGTATAATCCAAACCGAAGCTATGAGGGTTCAAAAAAACGACGAAGCGCTTCGAGAAAAGGTAGGTAGTGCACGTCTTGGCGGGGGCACTACCGTGCCCCCAGATAAGAAAAATGATTAACTGCAACAATTCAGTGCAGAAGGGATCAAAATATTTTGGTTTGAAATCAAAATTACCATCGAAATCAGGTCAGCGAAAGACCATCCCCAAAAGCGACGAAACTGCCTAAACGCGACCAAACCGAGCCGAGTAGGTCAGTTAATTTGTAAGAAAACCAAACATTGCAATTTTGCATGCCTGAAACCAAAGAAGCAATTGCTCCGTCCGATTGGGAGCATTACTGAAATCCAACCCAATTACTGCTGCACCGCTCCCGGGGTTGGTTGCAACTTGCATGCACATGAGGAGTCGCCAATTTTTCCTTGAGCAAAGCGAAAACTGAGAAAATATGACCCCAATCGAAGCAGAAGTTCTAGTTCGAGACGGCAATTACCTAATGCTTCTTAGCCGCTCGTAAGCGATGAAGACGACGACGGCGACGACGGTGATGGCGACAAAAAATTGCAACATTCGCAAAAATGCAGGGGGTCGCTCTGATTACGCGGTCTCCCTCGTTTAACGCCGACTCGAATGGGCGCGATTTTTGTGATGATCGCGGATTTTGATCGAATATCGCGAGTTTGTTTCTTAATGGCGACAACAGTCGCGTTGCTCGCATGGGATCAATTTTGCCGCCAATGTTGCTGGCCGCCACTGGCAAGGTGGTTTCATCAAAAAATCTCGACCTTCGCGAGGCATTTAACCGTTTTTATCTCTTTTCCACGGGCTTCGTAGGTGCACGACGAGGTTTCATTTTTATTTTATTTTTTATTTTATATTTTTTGCAGCGCCGCACTTACAGTGGTCCGTAAGTGAAATGAAATGTTCTTTTTTTTTATTTAGTTTCTTTATTTTTAAAAAAATCGAACGCTCGACGTGCAAACAAAACTCACTCCAACGCTGACTTTGGCATTGACAGTCTGTTTCCGAATTAAAATGCAGCGCCTCAAGGTAACTTTCGATCGGGGCTCAATTTGGTTTCATAAAAGTACAGGCTGGCGCTGTTCAGGCTGAATTAAGTGGCTGCCGCACTTACAAATAAATTAATCGCCTCGCACTCGCGGGAAAAGCAAATTAAAATAAAAACATAAGTTCTAAAGTGGCGGAAAAATTGCGGCTAACTCTCGTCGATCTGCTCGTTATGTAACCAATCCGAAGGAGCCCCGCACGCAATTAACTGTTATTCGATGCAGAACGCCTTCTGACGTAATCTCTATAATTCCTGGAGATCTTCGAGGGCGGCTCTCTGATTAAATTATGAATTATCTCGTCGAAAATAACATTTGCCTCGCGTCTTGGTCTACGTCTCTATGACTCGATTCCAAGAATAATTAAATTATGAGCAGGTAGTCTTCGCGCGCTGCCTCACTGAGGCGACCAGAGGTAGAAAAACGCAGCATAATTTAAGCATCACTCATCGCATTTATTGCAAATGACTAATTTTTTCGAATTTGGTGTCAGCCCAATTGCTAATTTTTCTGATGTCCGAATTTTCGAATTCGATCCTATTATTCGAAAATTTGATTCGCACTTCAGGGAAAAAAATCGAATTTCATGATAAAATATCCTGTAACTACAAAATATGTTGGTGAATTTTCAAACCAAACTTGCAATATTTATACAACTTTATTAAATCTAAATCTGCAGTAGCATTTTCTGATGGCATTTACGAACCGGACCAAATCAGGGTGTGTTCTGTATGCCGCAGTACGCAGTAGGGTAGGTACTGAGCATCCGGACCTGATCAGAAGTCAACCAGGAACCCGAATGAATAATAAAACTGAAAACAAATTGAACAAAAAAGTTAACTGAAGTAATAATCAAGAGACGGAAAAGAGACTTAAAATGTACAGAGAATTAATTAACAAACTGAAAAATTATTATTTTAATAGTTATCCAAAATTGATGTTGTTCTTTTATTATAAGTGGTGATCGTTTTGGCACACTCGTAATAAAGTTAATTAACAATTCTACCGTAAATAAATTTCATTATTAACCTGTTCTCGATGAGTAACAACTGAACTTTTTAACGAATACTGAAAAACCTTAACTTTGGAGTTAATTGACCAATGACCGATACGAGTTCCGTAAATCAAATGTTAACGGATTTGTTGCTCTCCTGGACATTTTTCAATAACTTAGTCTGTCAGTCGTAATTTTATTTTTGATTCAGTTTTTTTTCAGATATAGCTAAGCTAATATAAAATGTCCAATGTAGTGTCAGTCTCTTTTCCGCCTCATTGTAGTCGGAATTCCATCTTAACTTTTTTTTATGTGAATGTTTTCAGCCTTTTTCAGTGTAGTTATATAATAATTTCCGTCTTATTTCAAATTCAATTCCACTTAAAATTAAATTTTCAGTCTCTTTAGAGTAATTTTTCAGTCTTATTTTCTCTCCCAGGAATGTCCTTTTCAAATGTAATCTTTTCTCCGATTTAATTCGTATTATAGAAAGTTCATAATTTTGATAGTTTTAAGAAATGCCTTTTCTTAAATTATTCGGCCCTAAAGTCAAAACATTTTTAAAACCATGCCTTGCACCTTTTAACTTATCCATAAATATATTATGTATGTCTGTTCTTCGTTATATTCATAATAAGTACGTATATTAAATTTATTTTTTATTTATGCGAGTTACTAAATGTTATACATGTATGTCTTATTAATTAGATAATTAGAAATAATCAATGATATTTTATTAGTAATTAAATAATGTTATTTTCAATTAAATTAAAAAATTTGTAGTTCTTTAATATCTTACGTTTTTTTACGAAAGGGATAAATATAAAGTAACGATCCGGTCCTAATTTAATTGTCAATCATTTGAGGAATTAAATTACGTATCAGAGCTTAAGGGACATCGGATCCGAATATGAATTGATCCTGACAAAAATGCTACTCGCGACAGTTAATTTAGATTTTAAATGTAGTTAAAGTTATATGCTCCAAAAATTATTTCCTCAAAACTACATTATCTGAACTGGCGAAAGTCTTCAGCACTTACCAGTTTATCCTGTTTGCATTGTAAGTACTGGGCTCAAAATTTGCAAATCAAGACGAAAATAAGCAGGCGAAAATATTTAGTTAATACAAAAAATTGGATGGCAAAGATTTTTCGAAAAAAAAAATAATATTTGGATGTAACATACATAGATATTCTAAATCTACGTATACTTCTAAACTTCAAATTTTGTTCATTCGTTTTTCATTTTAAATGAGATTCCATAATATAACCCGAGTGAAATTTTGACAAAAAAAATTTATTGCTAAACAAATTTTAAGGTGTAAAGAAGCTTAAAAAGACAGCCGTCTAAGGGTTAGTATACAATGAAATCAATTTTTAAATAACTAGCCTTATTCTCTCTCTTCAATAAAGCAATAAAAGCAAATTTAATATTGCGTTTATTATGTCTATTTATCTCAAAATGACTGTATTTACCTAGTAATTTTATTTCCTTCATATTATCGTTAGTTTATTTTAGCAATTTATCGGAAAAATTACTAGATGCCATCAAACGTCTTCTGTTACACCTGTTATCACCGTCGCCCTTATTTGTTTTGAAGCGGAATTCACAGGTTTTTCACATGTGAGAACGCCCTTATCGTACTTTGAATTCTAAGAAGTTAACGATCTTGTTTGCAAAAGTCAGAGATAAAGTTTAGATTTTTTTCCACAATGTTAAGGCCAGGGGTATAGTCGTGGAAACAAAGGTGAATGAAATTTGTTATTTCTGGGTGAACTTCTGCATATGTACATATGCTTTTTCAACTACTACTAACAATTAATTTTATTTTATTTTGGTTAAATTTAGAGTGTATAGAATGTATCTTCAAATTTCAAAAAATCATTTTAATTAAAAGTTTTTGTGACAAAGAGAGCTTATAAATTTTGGTAAAACTTTTTAGCCAACGTATTTTTATTGATTAATAATCATTAATATCTCTTTCTTCGGTCCCAAAATATAACCGGATAAGCATTATTTTATTTAAGAAAGTTTTATGACATATTTGATTTTGATATGAAATTTTTAATTAGAATTTCAGATGGTTAAACTGTAATTTTAATTTGTTATAACTATTTGCAAAGTGCTGAAAGCTGTGATCTTTGGATGTTTGTAGCTTAATCATGCTTAAGCGCTTGGTTCGATATTTTTTATTCTCTGACTGAAGATTTGTATATTCTAAATTTAATAGGCTTCTTTTTATTCGTATGAAGTATGTACATAGTTATAGAGTTTCGACATGCAAATCGGTATTTGGAGTTATTTTTGAGATGCTGATAACGAATCTAATTTAGTGACCAGAATTTGTCAATTTCAACAAAAATTGAACTGAAAGTATTATTTCAATGTAAATTATTGCTATCAAAATTTAAAATTCAAAAATAGCGGATCCAATATGGCGATTTTCGTGAATATTAAATATTTTAAAACTTTTCGCATTGGATGTAAAAATTTGAAATAGAGTTTAGTAATACTGCTAAACCTACTTAACTTGAGCATTAGTTTTTAACTGAAAAAATAGTAGGTAACACACTGGTCGAAATAGAGTTCCTCAGTATAATATTGGTCATTTTTGCCTCTGAAAAAATAATTGACATGCACACTTTTCCTCTTACGAAATTTTAGTAATCAAAATTGCAAAAACTGTAAAATGAATGCAAATACTCCCAATAGAAGAACTATTTGTTTAATCCAGACTTCCAAAATAGTATGCATATAGTACGCATAATTAACCCCTGGTTAGCTGCATTCAATTTTCATGAATTTAGCCTAATTACTGAATAAGTAGCGAAAAGGTTTTTGCATTTCCTGCGAAATTTCTTACTTTTTCCGCTGTATTATTATGCAGTTAAATTTTATTTAGTTTATTAAATTAGAACATTTCCTAGAATGCATTTTATAAATGGGCTGCTTTTATCGCCCCTACTCAGAGCTCGAATTGATTATAAAATCAAAGCGACGGAAACATGAAATAATCATCCCTGCAAAATAAGTGAATTGGAATTTGAAAATCACCCGAAGGAATTTTTTTCCCCAGACTGATGAAATTGAAAGATACTCACCAGTTTAATCGCGGGCAGATAGCGGCGATAAATTAATCCACTCGGAAGAGATTGCATAAAAAATAATCCAAAGATTTGCTGGGACCGGGAGGAAGCACTGAGCAGTGAACTGGAAGGCGAGCGTTATCGAGCCAACGAGCACAAAAAGTAACCGGAGAGCAATCAGATCAATTAAGCAACCAAAATCACTGGTGGCATTCGCTCTGAAATTTCACACAATTGAAGTAAATCACAATTCAAAAAATATACGAGTTGTGAGAAGGAAGGACGACCGGACCGATCGTATTCACAAACGGTTACGTCGCGAAAACCCGTGAAAAATCAAAAAAATATACATCTCGCGAAATATCAAACGGCGCAAAATCTCGACCGATCGGAGGAACCCCAGACAGACCGCGGCAGGTCTTCCCGCGAGCCGCACAGCGCCGCTTTATCTATTTTACGTAAATTTAAACACAAATGCGCTGACGATGTGCAAACAGAGAGGAAAATTCAGTGAAAGTGATTCCAATTTTCACTTTTAACTGTCGAACCACAATGAACCATTGCGTGTGGCGAAAAGCGTGGAAAAGTTATCGTGTCGTGGGCTAATTAAAAATTCGCCGCCGCACTATTCCTCGTTTTTTGTGTTTTCACTGTAAGCGCAGGCAGCCACTTATTTTATTTTTATTTTGCAATATAAAACAAAACAAAACAAAAAAAAGAACCCCACCAAATCTCAGCTATTAAATTTAAACTCTTTTACACTGGTTTCGGTGGTGATGGCACGAAACAGAAAAAACAAGTGCGCCCCGGGGGCAACAGCACCTTGCACCACTGAAAGTAATTCTTTTTTATTTCACTAAGTAAGTGCAGGAAGCGCACTAACTGAGCAATTATTCCATTTTCCTAGTCACTGGCGGTAAAAACGCTAAAAGTGAACGTGTTCCTGGCGGAATAGTCGTTACTTTAAAAATGTGTTACTGTCGGTGCAACGACCCTTCCACAAGGAAGCCAAATTTTTTGGCGGGAAACCGCTAACGAGACTCGAAAGGATTGGAAATCCTTGAGATGCTCCTTAAATATTGCACTTTCTATCACAAAAAAATTTTTTTCTTTTTCGTAACACAAAAGCAGAATCACTGTCACTGCTAATCTCTGAGTCCGTCCAGGTGCTCAAAAGTCCCGGAAATGTCTCATAAGTTCAAGTCCGGGTTAAAAATGAAGGCTAACGAATTTTCGGAAAAGTCACAAGAAATTCAAATTCACGCGCGGACCCACGGCGCTCCAAGCTCAAGCTCACAGCCCTACGAACCGAACGTTGAAAAAGTCACTGACTGACTGAGCTTGAGGCTAGCGGCTGCTACAGCGATTCGCGTCGTTTTGTTGCGGATCTCCGGCTGGTTGGCTGAATGCTGCCAGCGCGGATCGGGCCATTTCGCGATTTGCCGCGAAAACAGCTTTCCGCTGACGGCTCTGGGGATAAAGTTTCCCGGCTCAAGCTTCGGCAGCATGTTGCTCGCTTACCGCTGCTCAGAAGGCCCCAACACCACTGGGGAGCAGCATCGCGTCGCCGAGATTCGCGACGCTCTTCATCGGCCAGCTTCGACGTGGGTTTTGGTTGGTGGTGCCCACTTCTCGCGGGGAAAGTGATGTTTGATGTTATGTTTAATCTGAGAACTATCCGGCAAAAATTCTATATGTACATACATATGTATATTTCCAGACTCAGGCCTAACATCTTTAGAATAAGGTCAAAAAACGGGATGATTAAAAAACCCCAATCAAAAGTCTAAAAGTTGTATAATATACAATATTATAATATTGTATGAATATTCTAAATTTAAAAAAATCTGACTTTTCATTTACAAACGAAAAGTCGTTTTGAGCTCTTAGACATCTTAAAACTTATGTAAGATCAAAAATTATTCAAGACAGAATAAATAAAAAATAACTATTATAATAGGTACATATGTAAGAAGTACGCAGATATTGTCCATGCGACATTTTGATGTTTTAATAAATTAAATAAATTATTAAAATACTGAAACTTTCTTTTTGTATAATTAATCATACTTCAGAATTTTCATAACTTTAAAAATATATTTATAATTTCAATGTAAGAAGAATACATAGGTCGCGGGGGATGGCTTTGCTTGTGGTTTATGAAACAAATTTGCAGTCTGTTTTTCGTTCATTCGGTTATTTGCATATCAAAAAGTATTCAAGCCCCATACTATAAAAAAATATATAATACCGCAAATGTAAAATTAAATGTAGATTTATAGAAATAACACATTTGTTGGGCAATAAACAATGCGAAAAAACAATACGAAATAATAACGTCTTTTGCATTCATTTTTAAGTTTACAGTATCTGAAATTATTTTTCCTCACAAGTGAGATGGGTTTTTATGTTGTTTAGTTATGTAGGTTCATTATTTCATTCATTGGCTGAAATACAATTTGTAATATATTATTTTAAATATTTTAAATAATATATCATTTTCATAGTAAATTAATATTAAGAGATTATTCTATATTTAAAATAAATAGTTCTTGGAATAACATAATTAAGACAAAGCTTTTTAATAATGTTATTATTAGACGTTTGCACAGTGTAATGTATGTATGTACCTACACTATGTATGTATGTACCAAGGAAGATGAAAAAATACTTTTAAAAATTTTCTTTTTTAGCATAAATTATATTATTTATTGTAGGTACGTTAATAACTATCCACATATTTTTTAAAAAGTTATATAATGTTAAAAAAATAAATAAGTTTCCCACGGTCGTCGACTTAGCAAGTACGTCTACACGTGCATAAAACTTGAAACGTTAAAACATAATCGTCGTTTTGTTCATTCCACAGGTTACGAAATTCAAATGCCACTATAAAAAAACCTTTGAGAATCATGTAATTGATTAGACGTTTTAAAATCCGCAAGGCAGTTCTTCGGATTTAACGTTGCCTATTCAAATCCGTAGAACTGCTAAAGCGTCATATGTTTTGTAAAATACGTTTCCAATTTAAGGATTTCACAATTAACAAAAATAACAAGAAGCAAATAACTACAACAGTAGCTAACTAATAACATAGCAAATTACGTACGTTCGAGTTCCATCTTATTTGTTGCGCAGCAATTACATCCAATTATTCAAAGTTTGATTTGTTTTGTTTCATTAATAGCCGGTTAGCAACAATTACCGATTACCCTTAGTAACCGGTAATTAAATGCAATCTTCGGTGCATTTAATGATTTTATTTTAACGAATATCACAGCTTCTTTCGCTACAAAATGCCGATAAGATAATAGTAGAAAATTTAAATTTAGATATACAATAAAATTCTAAGAATACACTGAAAAAAATTAGCAATACTAACTAATCTTTTGTTGATTATCAGCCAATTAATTAATGAAGTAGTTGTTATAACAATTTAAAGTAGTGAAATCAACTAAAATAGTTGAGAAACTAACTAATTTTGTAAATGTTCATAAAATGGTGTAAAACATATTGTGGAATTCAAAATGGCAGATCCAATATTGTGGATTATGCTCTTCTGCCTGTTTGTTACGTCATTTTAACTTTCCAATGTCTTTGCAGATCTTTAGTAACATGCACTACCATCATCACTAACGCTACATCACCAAATCTAAGTCCGCACCGTCTGTCTGTCTGTACGCGATTTTTTTCGTAACTACTGAACGGATTTTGTTCCGGTTTTCACGATTAAATAGTTTGATTCACAAGGAAGGTTTGGAGATATAATTGAATGGATGAATAATTTGTGTAATTCCGCTGGTCTATAATGATGAATATCGGTGAGCCGCAATCTCGTAAACTAAATAATTAGTATCTCGGAGAATTATTATTGAGAAAATGAATTTTTAACATTACTATTATACTAAAAAGAATTCAGATATATCAAATGTCGTATTAAAGTATAATTAAAAAATGAATAAAAACAATTTGTTTGATTAGGAATAGTACTCTTACTTACTTACTTAAACTCTGAACCTCTATTTTTTTATTATTTTAGTATATGCGTATACACATGTAACAAAATATATTCGTTAGTTCTTTCAAATCTGGTTTTAAGTATTTCAGGTTTCAAAAAGGATTTAAAAGAGCAATTTTCAAAATCTAGATACACCAAATTTTACACTTTGCGGGGGTGTAAAATCCATTGCAGAGTAGTCTACAGCCGTCTATCAAAATAGCAAATACCACATCTATTGAAACTTTCATTGTGGGGCAATAATCTCAGCGAAACCGGTAATAGAAGTGAAAAAAGTTTTACTTTTCAATATCGAGGCGTTCAACTTTGAGCCTCGGTTTGTTCGTCCTGCACCCGTCCATAGTCCAAGTCGCAGTTTGACTACTTGCCGGATTATTTCGTTTATTTTTCTTCAAAATAGAAACACTGCCAACCTCTGAGTCGCATCTCAGGCTTTTCCTGCTTCCATTTACCTTTCCATTTGGGGAGCCCAGGCACATTCAGGTAAACTGCAAAATAGTTTCAAGCAAACCCGAATTTTCCACGTCCATGTTCGAAGACGGTGCCGAATGGCCAAGCATTTTCACGTTCGTGAACTTTTTCTTCCTCCCCAACTCTTAAGCCTACTAGAACGGATATGTGTTGGTGTAGAAAATTGGCTTACGAGGAAACATGACTTCGGTTTACAAGACGGGGGGATTCAGGGGGTCCGAAAGGGGGGCCGCAAGAATGCGACGAAGAAAGAAAAATTATTAACAAGAAGGAAAAGTCAAGAGTAAGTCGCTGCCTGGAAGCAAAATGAAAAGTTAAAGCAAGTGCTTTCCCCGACCTCTGTATTGGTGCGTGTGTGTGCGGCTTATTATTTTATATGTGACCGTACAGCAGAATCCAGGCCCGCGAAGGCAAAAGCAGACAACTTCACGTGCAACTTTTCTTCGTTTTTGCCGCGTTTTCTTCGTTTTTCCATTAGTTCGCCCAGCGCTTTTGTTAATAGAAATAGCCGCACATACATCGTCCGACGAGCGCGGTGCATCCGTGCCCGTGTATGCGTCTAATTTACTTTCATTTCGCTCGTCGAGTTCCTTGGCATTAGACTTTGAAAATTCTTGTTTCGTCCATCGGTGTGTGTGCGGTGCGCCACCTTAAGAAAAATTGCAGCTTGAGAAATAGATGCACCGAGCGAGGCGTGCTGCTGTGCCTTCGAAAAGCCGCCACAAATGCAGGCTCACACAGCTTGCCTCAATCGCTTCAAAATAGATATTTTTGTTTGCCTATGGCAATGGAGGACAAAATTTATTTATCTACGATTTTTGCATTAGAAAAGAGAAATTCGCTCAGGAGGTGCTCAATGCGCCCAGGTATGGATCGGTTTAGGTGTGTGCAAGTTGTAGGTGCGCACGAATGCCAACACCTTGGGGCATTAGGTAAAAATTGCAGCCTTGTCCTGGGTTAAATTGCGCTCGACGGCTAACTAATCGAGAAATGTGATGAAAATTGCATTGCCAGAGGGAAACCCATCGTCGAACAGGTATACCAATTTCTGCATGAGAGTAGCAGCAATTTATGGAAACCATAAATATCGCTCTAATCTGCAGCCTTGTGAATGACCTTTTTGTTGGTTTTAAAAAATACAACCAGGCGCGTACCTTGAAACTGGAAATATCTGAATTTGTTGAAATGCTTTTAAGCTCAACGACTAAATCTCTTCTTGGGTGGCTATGTGCACTGCACCTAAGGCAACCAAAGCAAGGGTACATGTAAGTCATAAACACGGCTGACTTCGTACACAGCTAATAGCAAACCCATGCTTCATATGGAACGTTTATGCTCGCAAGAAAGCAGACATTCGAAGTGGACAGAAAAACTGATTACATGATTTTATTGCAGTCGACGTAACAAACGCTTTAAACTATAGCTTAACAATTTCTTTTATAAGTTTCACTTATAAAACCAGAAGTTCATTAATTTAACAATAAGCTCTGCTTCATGACCAGAAAATCTGAAAATGTTTTCATTTATAATCTTTTTTTGAATAACTGAAGCAAAAAACCATAATTTGCTTTTATGAGTCTATATAGTCTAGACTCTAGACGCTTTAAAATTATATTTCTGCAGCAGAAATCAGCGGAACATGATGTTTTGTAAATTTTAAAACAAATAAGCAGAGGTAAATATCTATTTACACTTGTACTCTTTCGCAACGTATAGTAAAAATTGAGCGATATATTTTCATACGACCGCCCTGAATTAATGCTTGAATGATTAATTTATTTTTAAACTGACTTCTATAAACGGAGAGGTGAATTCTTTGCGTATATACATATTACACAGTACACGCACATATTTTAATTTGTTATTTTTTTAATACGTACCTATACACACTGACCACTTTAAGATTTGAACCAATTGATTTTGAATCGAAAATTTATTGATACTGTGAAGAAGGAGATGTTACAGTAGATGAGTAAAATGAATCATAATCAAATTTTACGAGTAAGTAGGTATAGGTATTCAAAAAGGTACAAATTTCATACTAAATTTATTTGAACTCTCAACTGAATTTTCCTGAAATAACTGATTTACCTACAAAACTTTTATTAAAATTCGCCAAAACATTAAAAATAATAAAATAATCTTAATACAAAAATATGTAGAAGCGAATTTAAAAACCACAAAAAGTATGAAATAGTTTTGATTCTAATATATGCTTAAAGATTTGCATCCCTAGATTTTTTAAACTGGGTTGATAACTCCAGTAATACACATTTTATGATTGTTTGTTTTATTTTTATGTTCTTATTTGTTGTTATTCACTTATTTTGCGCATTTCAGAAGTATTGTATAGAAATTGGTATGTCATTCAGCAAATATACTAACTATTGTCTAGTTTTTTTCTTCCGTGTCTGCACACCTGTGACGCAAAGCAAACGTACATTTTTTACGCAAAACATTCTGCTTACCCATCACATAAAACAAATGAATAGTCAGATCAAGTAAATCTTTGACGCATTTTCTATAATTTTTCAGTGCTGCAAAGTATGAAAAATTAATTTATGAATCAAACCATTGTGGGTGGTTTTTAAAATACAATAGCATAACAACAGAAATAAATTAAAACATAATAGAAAGCGCCCTTATATGTCATTTTCAAATGGAACGAGATATTTACACCTGAGATCGGAAGTGAACAATGTTATAAAATATTAATTAGGAAGCTAATTAAAAATATTGAAACTATGTTCATATTCTGGAAACGAACTTAAGGAAATATGGTAGTCAAAAAGGTTTGAAAAAATAGGCATTGTTTTAATTTTGTATAGCAGTCGTATTTTTTAATGTTTTTTATTTTAAATATTATACCAAGTATTTATTGTATCAACTTGAAATTTTCAGAGAATATTTTCAAAATATTATACTTTAAGAAAAAATTAGATTGTTTTTGAAAATCTAACTACTCCTAACAACATAATAAATAATAGGATAAGTGTTTAAACTAAATTTAAATGTGTGATTAATTTTTTTAATAATATACAACCTAAAGTTTTTCTCAATCAATTCTCTCGCATTGAACAAAAAATATACATGTATCTGTCTTATAATAATTACACAGCTTTTTTTTTTAATATAAAAAAAGAGAATTCCGCAGTAGCATTTTTAAATTGTCAATTAAATTTGAGTCACAAATAAATAAGTTTTTTAATTAATTAATTAAGTTTTAAAATTGCATAGAATTAAAATTAATGATTACCCGATTTATTCCAAAATACCTCCCTTTGTGCCAAATTTCAAGATTGTAGACCACCCGGAAGTACCATATATGGAACAGGTTGATATGATTTGTGACTGACTGAATATAAACTTTTAAAGGTCATATCCTTTTAATGCAATAAATCAGAAACTTAACAGCAGAATGAGGCTAGAGACCTTAGTATTTGACAATGAAAATAATCAACTGGATCTCTAGCCGTTTCTGAGAAAAAGAGCCTAGAGACACGGACAGACAGACAAACGGACAAGAGTTCCATTTTTCCATTATGAGATAACAGGAACCCTACTTCTGAATTAGAAAGAGATACGAGAATAGACCATATAGTGAAGAAAAAGACATTAATATGTAAAAGATATGTAAAACTCATTTTTACAAATGGGTTATTAAATATATTAAAAATAAATAAACGACCGCACTTTAAAAATTATAGTATAAATTTTACCAATTTGTTTTTTAGAAAATTTAGGCGGTGGTGGAACTCTTTTTTCTTATGGTGTGCAAATACACCTATAGATAAATGAAATGAAATATGTTAATAAGATACGTTTTAAATAGGTTTATCAGTTATATTTTATGCATAAAATACAAACAACCGTGAATCTCCATAGATTTGCAGTTTTGAGCTGAATGGCTCATTCAAGACATTCAAAACGTTTTTATGTGCTAAAATAGCAAATTTATATCGATGTCCTTGCAATTCACTGCTTCGATATTTGTAAGATCCTTCAAAATTGCGGAAATTAACTGAAGTGAAGAAAAAAATAACATAAAAAACTACTATTCAATTAAAAGCAGTAGCGCAACATAGCGCCGCTCTGGCAAGCCGTGTTGAAGTAATAAAAAATCCGATAAAAAAATTTTCGGCGACCAACGAAAACCCTCGGAACGAGTTGTATTTTGCACATTTTTGGCATTCAGCCAGCGAACTTAACCTTGCAATTGAAGGCTTCGCAACTGGAGCTCGTGGGTTATTACTTAACTGCCTATCTGCGGCCGCGTCCACACGACTCGTAAGTTTTCGGCTGTTCAACGGATCAAGTTAGGCGCTCTGTTCAAAGAAAGGTTTCCACTTGTTCGCCAGGGGTTTTGTGGCATTTCTTCAACAATGTTAGAGCTGCTGATCGCCAAGTTGAGCGCAGCAAAAAAACCGGTCAACAAAAAAAAATCGAATGAATTGAAAAAAAAAAATCGATTAGGTCGAACCTTGAGGCTTCAGATGCCATGACTGATGGTGAATTAGGCAAAACTGAGAGATTTGGGGAAATATGAATTTCAAATCGCGACGCAGTTGCCAAATATTGAATTGCCTCAGCTAGGCGCTAGACTCTAGCGCGGCCGCACAAGCGACACTGGCCCAGGAGTCGTCTAGTTCCAGGCCGGCAGTAGGTCACTAGTTGTGTCACCGAGTTGCATAAGTTGCACCGCGACCGAGACATCATCATTCATCGCGGTAATGCTCACGTGGTCGCGGACTCAGCCGTATTTTGTCCACCTTTTTTCGTGCACTTTGGCAGACGTTGGACACGCAATCCTGAGAGCCGACCTTAATGATTCTTCACGGGCTTTCTCGAGCTGTGTTCGTGATTTTGCATAGTTCGTTGCAAAATCTTAGAAAATTTGAGGTTTGCATCTTGAAGGTCATGTCATTCGGTTGGAAGTGTGGCATTTGATTCGGGGATGGTCTGCATATTTTGTATGAACTCACCTTGCACTAATTCAAATTTGGAACGCAGGTTAAACGCGTGGTATTTCCTGTTGCATTAATAACTACCACACTATAAATAATTTTTGATTAGATCATCGTAAAATTTACTAGAGCAAGCAACATTGCTGAGATCCTAGTAAAATTTACACAGTAGTTAATACTAATTTTAATAGAAATGCATTGAACCTTAATAACAAAGTTTTAGTACAATTTCAAGGATTTAAGACTTAATTGATCGGAAATTAATGAAGATAAAAATACGACACAAATTACTAGACTGTATGGTGACTCCAATTAGATTAGGCTATATCAGTCATGGGATAGAACTTTAACTCAAATTATTAACAACTGCAACAGTGTAATAAAGTTTAGGATCATTTAGACGCACTGTCTCGATAAAATGTAATATTTGTTATCTTAACAATGTAATAATTAAATTTTTACTTAAATTTTTAAATATCAGATAAGAGGACACTTGAAGTTTGTTCGCTCTATAGTCAAAAACGTGGAGAAAAAATTACTTGAACACCGTTTTTTTGGATCGATTTGAAATTTTTATAGCAGCTTCAGAATTACTTACTCTAATAGAAGTACGTAACCATTTCTCGATTAAATGTAAACCTTTTACAATTTAATTTACTATATTTATTTTTTGGTCAAAAATCGACTTATTTTTGTTTCAAAAGTGCACCATTTCCACAAAATTTCATTTTAAAAACAACCCTCACGCACATCCACAGCCGTAGATACAATTTATAAATAATTAAACTTTTGGTTTTTGTTTCAGATCTTATATGTTTCGAGAATTTTTTGTCCCGTTAGAGGAATTTAAAACAAAAAGGCAATTTTAAAGATTGTCCGCCGGTATTTTGTTTAGAAATGATAATAAACAAATTTTTTTCTTACTTCAATGTACATATGTTAAATGAAACCCTCTGAGAAGAAATCCTATTTATTTTTCCATCATACTCCTTAAATACTTAAATCGTCAAAGTTAGGCCAATTCTCAGCCTCTAGAGTGGACAAAATATCTTAAATTTTCATAAAGGCAGATCGCAATTAGAAGTCGACCCCCTCGACTTCCGCGTCCAGCGTCGGATTGCGTTTAAATGGATGATGGCATTTTCCCCCGATTCCCGATGGAGCTGCAACCTTGTCTCAAGGTCAATGGACAGAAGCATAAATTTCGTAATCCCTGTCAACCGCAGGAAAGAAAGTCATGAAGCCAATCAAGAACTCAACCAGGAAAATTCTATCCTCATAAATTTTCGCCGAAGAATTTCATAATACCCGGTCCCGGCGACCAAATAGAAGAAGAAAGTAATCTAAGTAAGAGGCAGAGGCGATGCAGGAACGCGCGAGAATATGCAAAAAATAAGCGAAAAGACGCAGCGACAACAAATGAAGAGCGGAGTCGCCCTGCACTCGAACGAGAGTAAATAGGCGAAAGCTAGGTAAGAGGAGACGCACGCCGATGACGCCAATGACCATATAAACGCGGAATGTAGGACAACAAACTTGTGACAGCCGGGGTAGCACCGCGGAGCGCTACGGAGCCCCACAGGCCCCACAGCACACCGAGTGGCGTCGGCTCAGCTCGGGTGGTGCAACAGTGTGTCACCGTCGCCACCTTTCGCGCGGGGCGGCCGGAGGAACGTACCCTCGCATCGCGTCGCAGCCACCGGGCCGACCGACGCGACGGCCGCCGGGGCGGCGAGGGGCACGGGCGACGGGGGCCCCATGTACTCAGCCTCGGCAATTGCTTTGCACTCGTGAGGAGCCAAAAGGCTTTGGCTGTGGGCGCTCCGCCGGCAGGCCCCAGCAGCTCGTTAAAGCCGTGCGTAGCCGCGCGGCCGGGGCCTATGTGAGCGACAGCGAAAATATTTGCACAGTGGCATCGGGCCACAGAAGTGCACCGGCTAGAGGAATCCTCCCGTAGGTGAGCCCGGCCCCGGCACGGTGCAGCATCCGCACCACCATCAAATCGCGGCATCCGAGTGTGCGGTTGACACATAACCGCGAGATGAGTTGCTTTAAAACCCCTCTGACGATGACCGGACTCTTGCAGCGGAGCCGGAGCAATGCACCGGGCGAATTTGTATTAGACCGCACAGGCCGCTGCGCTGCCCTTCTTGCCGTCGCCGTCGCCGCCGACATCGTCGTCGTCGTCACGAATTCTGCCCGCATTTTTCGAGTTCATCGTCTTCGGAGCCATGTGCACGTTCCAAAGCATATTACTTGCATAAACATCGCAAATCAGAGGAATCGCGATTACGCGGCAGCCTGGCCGGACCGGTCAACATCCAGGTGGGCAATCTGCAGCATCATCTGCCTGGACCACAACGGTCGCTGCAAGGTGCCAATCAACCAAAATGCATCTCTCCGATCCGCTCGCTCGCAGCATCCTTGGACCGAGTGCGGCCGGGCGCACAAGCACCACGAAATTTCGGTGCGGCTCCACTGATTTCTCCAGATTATAATCAACCTGAGCCCCAGTACTGCAAGGCGCTCATCCAAAATTCACGGCTCTACCGAGATAAGCAGAAAAGATTGAGAAAACCGACCGCAGAGAAATAAAAAAACAAAAATCCGAAAATTGTCAAGGTGAACATTATCAGCTAAGCGCGGCGCTTTTACGCGAGCCGGCCGTCGCACGCACAGGGCGGGGAGCCGCTGCTCTGTTTTAAATGGTCTAGTGACCGACTTCCAAATGTTTTTTGTGGCAAACGCGACCTTCAGTGCCTCCATCCTCAATTCGGTGGATTTTTTGGATGTCGCCCTTGCCGTGCGCCAGGAAGGACATTGGCTGCGAGCCCAATTAACGAATTCTTTTGGAGAAATCCAGGACGAGGAGAGTTCGGTCTGTCGACTTTTTTAGGATAGTTCGACAATTTTTATCTTTATGACGAAATATGGATATAAATTAGGCATACTTTTACATTACAGATAAAACAAATGGCAAAACATTTACCAAGAAAGAAGAAAGAGATAGATTTCACTGTTGTTATTAAATGACTATAATTTAAAAAGGCGATATTATATTAAAGTTTCGGTCACTATGAAAATACAAATTATATACCTATTATGTTCAATAACACATTAGCAGGATAAGTTATAAGCTGTAAAAAAATGGAGACAATGGTTAAAATATCTTTAAATAAACAGATTAATGCCTGAAAATCCAATTGGGCAGTAACGCGTTATTAAGTATGCGCATTTCTGTAAATTATTCTGAACAGACCAGAACACATTCGTATTTTGAAGCAAAAAAAAAATTAATTGATTGCAAAAATGCGTGATTATAGAAGGTCGAACGCCGAAAACTGCCGAACTATTTATTTAACTGCCCAATAATTAATTTTGTCAATTAGTATAATTCCAATGAATTTTTATTCAATCGACCGCTTGATTAGATTTTTAATAGTACATATTTTTAAAACAGCTACCATTATTTGATGTTTTGCGGGTTTCAAAATTTTCATGAAAATCCCGTGCACGCACTTATCAGAAAAGTTTCAGATATTCTTTAATTCTAGTTTCAATAGAGCATTTCTTCAGTTTTATAGAATCGAAGAAACTACCTCATCAGTTCAACTTGTTTAAAAGAAGTAGGGTATTGGATAACGATTCCTTTTAACCAATTAAACTATATAACTAAGTGATGGAAATAAGCGTATAATACTTTCGAATCCTATTATGGAATTACTCGCATAATTGTTAAATGGAAGACCAGCAACTAACAGTTAGAGTGTAACTATAAATGACAAACGACACAATCCTAACGAAGCATTTTGAGAAAAATCAGTTAAAATTATTGTCAGATAGATTATTTGAATATAATAAATAAGGTAATGGTAATCTGAAAATAAGCTTTAATTAATTAATGGTGTACTATCTCTTGCTTGTTCTTTCGTGTAATAATTGTTTTCCTATTAAGGATATCTTTTTTACATGTTATTTATAATTTATGTACATACAAACTATACATATTGGCAATTTTTTCGCATACATTTCGCAATTCAACTGCAAACTGACCTAACTTAATAAAAAATTCAATAATTCCGTACAAACCTGATGTAATTTACACTGATTTATACCGTCGCTTTACTGCTACATGATTTAGAAAAATCGGCATTTGCTGTAAACCAGCTAAAAACACCCAAAAAAAAAATGAGATAACATAAAGAAGCAAATCAGTTTTGCGAGCACTTCCGTAATTTTACAAAAAGTTATATGAATGCTAATTTTCCGCGACGGGGCTCCATTGTGCCTTCTTCCGCAATAACTGTGCACAGGCGGCCACAGTAAGCGACCTTCCCCAAGATGTAACACCTGCAGCCGCTCAAATGTCGCCGAATTTGGCTAAAACCAGTGAAAATGTTACAGGATCAAGGTACATAAAACATAACATCAGACGAAATCGAAACAGGTTAGAAGTCTTTGGTCCAGATAATTCAGTTTCACTTCTTTTTTAGAATTTCGAGCGAATTAATCAGCTATTTTCCCGAACGTTAAGCGGCCCTCTAATGAGTTGCGTGGGCGATTTTTCTTTTCTCATGTTACTCCAGCTCGGCTGGAGCCAGCGGCAGCAGCAAGACATTTATTAAGACGTCTTTCAAGGCCCGACTGAATTATGCTTTTTTTTCCCTTTGTCAAATTTCAAACATCACGAAAAGATTAGAAAAAAACACAAAATCCATCGGCGCTTGAAAAGTGAAAGCAAAGCCATCGGCGGAGCTGGCTGCCAGCCGTTCGACCAGCGCTAGATGGCTCGCTCGACGGCGGCGGCGCGGCATTGAGAAAAGTTCAGCAATTCACGCGAGTTACGACACGTCATGTGTCCTCCAACTCCGAGCCGTGAGCTCTGCTTTCAAGGTCAATTTGTCGAAAATTTCAAGTTTGTGGCACTCGGGCCGCCTCAAGAGCTGGGGCTGCATTGTCTCAAGACTGCCGAAAAGGAGTTCGGGGAGAAAATCGCGCGCGGAAACCGCAACTCATTCTCAGCTGAAAACGGCCAGCGGGGTGGAGAAAAGCGTGAATAACTTCTAATTTGGTTGCGCTAAGATTACGCTTCCGCGAAGTGCACTAATGAGGAAGTTCAGTTACGCGTGAGGCCGAAGGAGGGTTTTGGATTGATTAGATGAGTAGGAAACGAATTTTGCACTTTTGAGCCGCACATTTGGCGGGCATTCCTTCCGCGATTCAGGAAGGAAGTTTGCTCTTCGGACGAATAAATGCTGATAAATTGCACGAACAAGGGTGTTGGTGGTCGAGAAAGTTAGGAAGAATTTAGAAATTATTATTCACCTTATAAACAGTGCAACTTTTTCCTTTTGCAAAAGAAATTGTGAATAACTACCCACCAGGAAAGAAAAACAACTTGAAATCGACCATACAGAAAAGTACTGAAAAGATAAAAAAGTTTCGTGTCTATATATGTATGGACATATGATATACATATATGTATCTTCTCTGAGCACCGCGTTACTTTTGAACACCCACTTTTTGAAGTTATTGATTTAAATTAAATGATTAAGATCTGTAATAGTTGACTAAGATCAACGAAATTCCTAAAATTGTACTATATGTTTGAAGTCGGTATAAAAACTTGTTGATAGTGGATGATGGATCTGAGGCGCGTTTGCTCAAAACGAGCTAATTCCATTCTATGCAAACTTACCAAAGATTTAAAAGAGTAGGTACTCACTAAAATTAAGATTAGGATAAGTTAATAAAACTTGACACACATAAAAATGTTCGCATATCAAAAGTTCTTCTTCCATATAAAAGTTTTTTAAATCTCTCATAGAAAGTGCAACAATAATTTTAAGTAGGAAATTATTCAATTGTTAACATTTATTCAAAAGCCAATAGGAATGTCACACAAACGAATATAGAAAATAGCTTTCCTTTGCCAAAATTTTACTGACTTAAGCCATGCCAATATGGAAAAGAGCACCTTTTGATGAAGGATAGTAAATATCTTCCAAATATGTAGATTGGACAATAAAAATAATAAGACTAATATTTCTAAGAAACTCAATATGTACATAGGTACCTAAAGACAGTTTCACGTAGGATTTTAGATTAGTAGACAAATTAGTAAAAAAAAGCATCAAATATTCAATTAATGATCCAGAAAGGCTGGTTTTACCAATTTTTAATCAAGAACAAAACTTAGGAACCCTAAGGAATTCATTGGTATTGGATATATTTGATATTTTTTCAATATGTAAATATACATATATTAAATTTATCTACAGAGTTTACAATTTTCAATATTTAGTACAAATTTAGACACATGTTCCTCAGGTAGGGTAATTTAGTATGAGATAAATATTATTGCATATATGTAATATATCAATTACCACATTTGGTTATAATGAGAAAACAAAAATTTCTCACAGCATTTTTAGTTTTCGCTATTTTTCAAACGTAAAAGTCAAACGGGGTATTTTGGACCCCAGAAAATAAAGGGGTTTTTCAAATCAATACCCAGAAGCTTGCTGAAATTATGACGAGCCTCGGGCAACAACAGATGGTAGCACAAATTCAAATTTAAAATATATAATACGTTTTGAGCTATGGAGCCGTAAACTTTCCTTGGGGTCTTCTGGACCCCCAGTGACTACAAGGGGTTAAAAAGGCTTGGTGAGGTAGCCAATCTGAATCAGTTTTTTGCAGTATTGCTCTACTAAAGCTCTGTTCCAAAGGATTTGAGAGGTGATAGTGGCGTGTAGTGGCGGCGAAGCGTCGAAGCCCACTTAGAACTTCGTGACTACGAAACGAGTCTTCACGGAGCCTCGAAAACAGATGGAAGCGACGGAACTCCCCGAGAAGCACGCACGCATCCTGCAGCTGTGTCGCGGCTGGGCGATACAATGCCGCTCTCGAAAGTGCCGTGCCACGAGGACGATTTTACATTTCTGAGTGCGCGGGGGCGAACCGCTTCCTTGTAGTATTCTCGAGCGTAACATTATTATTGTCATGAATGAAAAAATCCCACTCCGCTGGGCGCTTCGTTCATTCATTTCGCCCGCACGACATCAAAGGTGCAAAAATCCTTAATGAAACCGAGGTGTTCGTCCCGGGGACGGAAGGCATGCAAATAATATTTGTACGCTTTTCAGCACGATTTGTGAATGAAAATCCTCCTCGGCTGTGCAAATAATAATTGTTGTTTGTGGTATACAACGCTCCCCCGGGGGGGTCATAAAATCGCATCGTAAAAAGGTGCACTCCGCTAGAAGAAAGGTCCCCATTCGTCGCGTGGGCTTCCAGGGCTCTCTCCTTTTCGCGTTAATCTCACGTAAGACACGCGTCACAGGAACAAAAAGCGGTGCTATAGCAGCCGGCTGGTGAATCCGGACGAAAGATGTTACTAAAATCTGGAGAAAACAAACAAATAATGAGATCCTTGCCAGCGCGCTCGTAGTTCGTCTGGTGAGCAGCGGATCTGGGGTCCTCCAGCGATTCCTCCTGGCTTTCGGTTTCATCGCTGCCTTTGTTCCCCAGGAAGTGGCTCCTATTTAGTGGGCTCCGCGCCCGACGCAGCCCCCAGGGTGGCCCCAAACCAGCCACCAGCGGAGGCCTGCAACACGTCAGTGCTGCGGAAAAGCGACAAAACCCTGTTGAAATTTCCACTGTCATTAGGAGAAATTTGTCAGGAGTGTCGAGGCGCCGCGAAACAGGTGAGGGCTGCTCGCGAAACGAGGCACGTCCTCCAGGAGGTAAGGGCACTTCCTAGCCTCTGGCTCTGCACCTAACTTGCCGCGGTGCAATTATTTTGGGAAAAGAGTGAAGAACCTCGCGCCAGGGCTTTAGATAAGCTGACACCCTAAGCACCGAGAAACTGTGGACCTCTTCGTTCCTCACATTCAAAACAATCAAAACTAACAAACTCGTAAAGTTGCAGTAAATTTCAAATTATAACATTATATAATATAAAAAAACAATTGCCTCTATTTGCTAAGATATCTTTTCTAATACATAAAAATATTTGATTGAAATTGCTCGGCAAAGCCTCCGTATATCATTACAACAAATATAATAGAAATGCACCTTTCACCAATTCTTTTAACTTTTGAATATGACATAGATATTGACCTCTTAAATGAATGTACATATATGTATATTGAGTAGATTAAAACCAAATGAGGGATCCTCTTACTAGTCACTTTACACGTCCGAAAAATTAGCATTCCTCAACAAACAATTATATCAGCTTTGTTGATGTTTTTTTAGGTAAGAATTATCCGAAACACAAAAAGCAGATAGATTTTAGTTAACCTCTTCACGCCCCTTGGCCACATACGTTTAGTTTTTTTAGAAATTAAAATTATGCTAACTGGAAAAATTATTAAAATCTTTGAAAGAACTACTCATTAGACTATATTTAAACAATAAAACCAAATAATTTGGAGTATGGTATTTTATTCCATTTTAAATTAATTGCTTTCAAAATATTTCGAAGTTATACCTCTGATTACCGCGAGGTTTCTTTTTAGTTTATTGGAAAGGTATCCTTAATCTTTAATAAATGAATTATCCAATGTTTAGCATTTTATTAGTTTCAATGACTTCTTTATTTTAAAAACAAAATTGGTAAAATTAAGTTTTATATTTTTTTAATAAAAGCACTTTTTTTTTAAAATACGTGAATTCAGTTTCCTTTTTTATACAATTTTTTTTCCAAATATGTTTTACTTACTGAGTAGCTGTCGGTAAAATTTAATTAAACAAGTAATCAAATAAGACATGAAACCACTTTTTCTATCTTTAAAAAATTTGTCCCTGAAGAGGTTAAGTATGGCAATGGTTACGGCCCGAATATGAAGTTTTCCCTAAAATAACAAAATGACGACTGTTTAAAAATGTGCTCCTTTAAAAAACATCCTTTTGAAGTTTTTTGGGCATTTTCATATTGATTGAATCCAAATTATGTAGAAAAATTCAGTCTTATTCACCGGAGCATTATTTTTTCCAACTTTTAAATAGTTTTGAAATATTTGGATTGTAGCAAAAAATCTCGTTTAAAATAAATTTTAGAAAAAAAATTTAACATCCTTTACTGGAATTTCATTCAATGATACGACTAAATTCCATTGAAATTAAAATTGGTCGAGGTCAACCATTTTTCGATATGAAGTAGAATCACCTATATATGTACATACATAAGTTGAACTTTACTTTTACAGATAAAAGGTTTGTCATAATTTTTCAATTTACAAATGGCTTTTTTGTCCGCTGACAAAAAATCAAAAGATCAATCGGCTGTATCTTTTTATGTGTATTACCTTAAGGGGTTAGGCCACTGTAGGATTTTAAAAAAATCGATTTTTTTTATTGCTTTAAATGGTCTCTTAGGACCTAAACTATGATATCCCAAAAGATTATGGCCCAGAAATATCTCTAAGTACTTGTTTTTTAAAGTATAGCACAAGGTCGCCTATGTAACCGCCCTATAACTTGAAACTTTAAGCCCGTTTATCTCAAAACTGCATTTTGTAAGTTGGCCGGAAACATAACTCAGGCAATTTTCAACCGATTTACTTGAAATTTTGAATATATCTCGAAAACTGTATTGTCCACAAAAATACGTAGGATTTTTTTTATATTGCATAGTTCATTTGTTATTAACAATTATGTGGTGATTTTTTAGGCAAATTTTGCATTTTTCACTTTGAAAGTGCGCCATTTGGCCAAAACTTAATATATCGAAAAAATCCTACGTACTTTTGTGGCTGCTATAGTTTACAATCAGAAAAACAATATTTACTTATTATAATTCAAAAATTACAGGCGCAGTTTGTCCGGCCGTGAACCTTTACAAAAAAATATATATAATAAATACCCACTATTGGAATCTCGATTTATTTTGTAGTATTTCAATAAAAAAAATCCAAAAAAGGGCTATTTTTCCGACTTCTAGAGTGGCCTAACCCCTTAAGGATGTACATAGGTACCTCCAATGTGGTCCCATACAAAATATTAGGGGATAAGACTAAAAATGGTAGTAGATTTTTTTTTTTGCACCCTAATGATTATGTAATGTGGAAGCAAAGAGATTGTCCAAGTGAACAAAATTTTTAATACTTGTTTTTAGGGTTTCTGATGCTTTGAAGACAATTCTATTTTTTCAAAACCTTTTTCTAAAAGCGTTAAAGTAGTTGTTCATGTGGCATCAAAATCAATAAATATGAGGAATTTTACTTGATGTGGCACTCGATGCCCTTTCCGCTAATTCCCCAAGCAAATGGTTCTTTTGGTTCTGGTCTAACTGAGGGCTGATTTGGGCCCTCACCTTCCGAATCCCCCAAATCCGAGTTCGTGCAAAAATGCTCCAGTTGAGAGCCGTTCTGGTGCTGGGCCCGCTCCAGGGCCCCTGTCGCGTCTCGACCGCGCGCCAGAACGCGCAACATACCACGGCCCCACGGCGGTGCAGCGCCGCATGCATAGATGCACCGCGGCTGCAGCAGCGGCGACTAATCTCGTCCGAGTGAATTGAAATTGGCGCTCCGCTGGTGTGTGTAGGGCACAGCGTTCGTTCACCTCCTAACTGGCCATTGGCCGATGCAATGCATCTTTTTCGCATCACACACTTTTGTTCGTTTTCATTTTCCAATTTTCTTTTGTTTTCCTTTTTCTCTTTCTTTTGGGTTCCTTGACTCGTTAAGTCACTTTTCTCCGTGCCCGGTGCGCGGCGGTATGCCCCGGCCCGGCCCCCCTCCCCCCTGCAAACCGAATGCAATTTCTTCTGGGTGCAATGCTCTGCTCCGGTCTTCTTCTTCGCCGCGCGCGATCATCTCATTTTTCTTATTTTTCCGCGGAGTTTTCTTTTCTTTAAGAGGAGCACTGCGCTGATCTGCAGCGTTTCTGCTGCCGCCGCCGCCGCCGCCGCCGCCGCTCATGTTGCTAGTGGTCTTGATCGGATCCTGCCACGCGATCATAAGCAAAATTCCCATATGATATGCCAGCGCCGTCCGTTCCGCATGCCGCGCCTCCGCCCCCGCCGCTCGGCAGTTGCGTGTAAGATGAGACCACTAAGGTCGCGTTCTTCGAGGCCTTAATACCTACGAGGAAATTTTATCTGCGGCGCGCTAATTTGTTGAGAGTTTCGAATCCCTGGACTTACCTGGGAACGACCGCTCAAGACTCGAGACCTCTGTGACGTAACGAATCGCCCCCAGGTGAGCTCGTGAACTATCGATTAAGACGGCTTTTGTGCGACGCTCCAGTCCCCGATTTATAGATTAGCGCGTCATCACTAAGGATGGGATTTTACAGTCCCTCGCACCAAAAGTCCTCGCGATTTTAAATTTATTACCGTTCAATTCAACGACGCGCGTTTTATTGATCATTTACTCGAAATAAATTTCAAACCTATGTATGAGTATGTAGCACCATTCACCTCAGAGCTGCACTCTTTAGCCGACGTAGATAAAGTGTATAAGTTATATATTATAGTTCAGAAATTTTTCGAAAAATGTAGAATACCGGATAATCCGGTGATCCGACAGTTCGTTGATAGTTAGTAAATAAGGTTTAGGTTAAATATAGATAAGTTAGGATATATAACTGGGTTTTAAATGGAATATAATATAATTACTTTTCCGAAAATCGTAGATTAGGTACTATAAAATTGTACCTCTGCTAGCCTAATTACAAAACATAATAGATGAATGAAGAATGTAATTCCAGAACTAAAATGAGAATTCCTATTCTTTATACAAATGAATTCAAACTTAAATAAATTAAATAAATAAATGTATGTATGTATCACTGTATAACGAGAGTTAGAATTACTGCAAATGAATAATTTTTAGATTTCCGTACCAAAAAGGGGAAAAAAACGCCGTTATTATACCCCTGATAAATTATATAGTAGAATTAAGAATTAAGTAATGTCCCAAAGTAACCCGAAAACCCATGACAAAATCTTACTCTGGAACATCATTGCCAAAATTTGACATGTAAGGAAAGGATATGTATATGAAAAGTAATATTTCATTTTACGTCTCGTTTTTCTCCAAATAACTTTTATACAACTCTATGACCACAATTTTACACACATCGTAAATACTTTACATTAATTGGTTCTTGTGTGAACTTAAATTAAATCAAAATTTTTATTGTTATTAATTTCACAACCCTTTAAATAACATGAAACATGGCAAATATTAAACCTAAAATGGCATTTTATTTATTTCGTCGAAATTTTGTATTTATTTTATTTTTTTTCAATCTCATTAATATAATTAAGAATATTTTTAGATTTTTTACTTAAAAAAAAAAATACGATCGCAATCATGGATAGTAATTTCCTTTCCTATATGCCCTATGTTGTACAAAAATAGGTATTAATATATATGAGAAGCTCTGGTACAAATAAACCTAAAAATAGTAAAGATATGTAGGTACCTTAAAAATCTCCTTCTAAATATTTTTAACACTCTTAAAAACATGTATACAATAAAATCCTCTAAACAGGTTTTGTATTGCATTTGTTATTTTTTTAATAATACATAATTTCATAGCTTTTATTAAATTTTGTTTATTAAAACTAGCTTTTAATTAAATCTATCTTTATTTTTAATTTGACTCGAAAAAAGTGTCCGAATTTCCAAAACTTAGCACTTATGAGGAAAGATTTAACCCTGTCAGCTCTCCTAATAACTAAACAATTCTTGAGATATTCTCAAACATTATCTAATAAATGTTTTATTTTTTAAGCTGACTTATAGCACTCGACAAATTATATAGAAATTACCTGAAGAAAACATTCAGTCAACCTAACATAAATTTAGTAAAGTTTAGATAGATAATTCTTCCTAGGTCTTGCAGACACTTTTAATATTTTCATTTCATTTTGTGGTGTGGGATTATTAGAGTTGGAAAAATGATAAGTAGACCTATGCAACAGCAGCAGCGATTTTATCTGTGTTGCCTTAAGCTTGAAATCTATTATATACTTACAGCTAATTTCAAAAGAATTTCTCTAGAAATTAATTTATCAATAAAATTTAAACTTGTTTTGAAACTACATATAAGAGCAAACAATGTCAACAAGTAGAATATAAATCATACATTTTCAAGGTTGATTCACCAATTATTAGTTTGACGGTTTTTGCCTCAATGTGCTGGGCTATCTAGAGGGTTGTTTCGCTGATTTCCGCATTTGCTTAACCTTGCAAATTCTTATCGATTCCAGTGAAATGCAGTTTTGCTCAAACAATTATTAAATAGACGAAAATTACTAACTTTATAATGTTCACGAAACAGTTGATTAGGAGTTGGGATATTCAAAATTCAATTTTCTGTTCTATACAACACATAAAGGTTTTATTTTCAAGAATATTGCATGTAATTTGTGCCGGGTTCTGGCTAATAATAACCCTAAACCCTGAGCCCGTGACATTGCTCATTATCTACTGCAAAGTTGCCACTGATTACAGGCGAACAATCGGGGCGTTGCGATGTGCAGAAAAGTGCATATGACAGTGATCAAATGCGTGCAGTTTTATCAATTTGATAACACATAACGATAGCAAATGGCATTCGCAATGCGTATGCGATGCCCATGAGATTTGAGACACTACATAGAATAGGCCGCCACGTGCCGGGCCGCAATCAGTTTCAATTACCTCGGACTTGAATTAAATGCAATCGGGTCGCAAATGGTCCGACGATTGATTTTCTCAGAAAATTCTTTCCTGACCAGGTCGACTACCTCCTGTTCGTAATGTGGAAATTTACGGTGAAATTAGATTTCTTTAGCATTCAGTTCCTTGCCATCGCAATTGAGGGTCTCACTGACTCTTCACACTTTTAGTGCACCAGGAAAGATCGATTGCGTAATTTAGTTGCGTGCAAGGCCAAGGGAGCGAAAGATCACGGTGGAAGTGAGCTGGAATTGCAAAACTTTCCGAGTTGGCGCTTGCTAGTTTATACACTCGTTGTGTTGTTCCAATAAATGATTTTTAAATCAAAACATTTATCGCTTTCCAAAATCTATTTCCGGCTACTAAAATCATATGTTTGTAATTCTATAAATGTTCCACTTTACCCGCTTGCTATTCATTTGTTGATTGTCTTACAACAACACAAAAATGTAGTGCCGTAAAGGAGAGGGAGGAGTTATAGCGTTATAACTTGAAAAAAAATATTATTAATTTTCTGTGATTCAAATTGAGAAAAAGCGGGATTTTCTAATTTATTATTGTATATATGTACATGTATAATCAAAGTATCTATAAAAATGCGTAGAAAATCGGTTTCGTCGTCGATTTCGAATTGTCTACCTTAATTTGAAAATAATAATATAATATCAAATCCAGGAAACAATAAAGGGCATAAATAAATAATAAATGCTCTCAAAGTCGTTAAGTTAGAGATGTATTATATTTTATATAAAAATATACAAACGCATTTCGAAGCTGATGGAAATAAAACATGTTGCGAAAACCCGGAAGTTCCAAGGTAAAACATGAATCAACTTTTTTATAACAAATTTTCTAATATTTAAGTTTTATAAATCTTCTAATCGGTAGGTAGATAACCCCTGCGCTTCTGTACAAATATGAAATAAGACTTCGTTTAGTTAATATGTATTAACCCAAATTTAAGTTGGAACAACAGATATTTCTGCGACGTTTTAATTTTATGCAATTTTTTACCTACATGAGTTTATGCTTGCACTGTGCGGAGTTCCATAAGAAAATCCTACAAAACATATGTACATATCAAAATAATCTCAACTTTGCTGCTAGAATCTAAAACTACGTTAACCTGGTTGAATAAAAATGAAAAATACGCAAAATAAACCGATGTTTCCTTACTTCTCATTTCCGTTAATAAATAACAATTCATTTTTTAAATTGTATTTGGCGCCAACAAGAATTCTTTAATCATAAATTCCGATAGATGGTGCCCCTCTCTCAATTCCACTAAACAGATACTAGCGCCACCGGGTCAACGGGAGAAATAACTTTACTTTCATTTTTACTTCACACCTACGCTTGTAACAGCTCCAACTAAGGGTAATGACACACTCGCAATTATTTCACAGTAAAAAACGAACTGAAAGTCGGTCATACTAAATGAATATTTATTTAATTTAATTGGGTTTTATTTTCCTTCATTCCATCAACCGAGCCCGTTCATTTGCCAAATCAATTAACCCTAGAAATAAAAGTTGGAGACATTGATAAAATAACAAACGTTTGATTGAAAGCTTGGTTTAAAATAAAAATTCAAATAAATTTAGAATTCGTTTTCAAAATCAAACATTAAGCTCGTAACAGTGATTAAATCTATTATTATCTAACGGAAACGATTCGTTATGTAAAAAATATATACTTTCATTTTAAAGTCTGGGGCCGTATTCCAAAAAACCGTTTATGTAAATGGAATCGATACAAATTCTTAAAATTCCCACAAAATCATTTTAGTTACATTTGATTTCAATTAAATTTTCCGCACATAGCGTCAAAATAATTCGAATGGATTCAATCACATTGAACGGAAAAATGTCGATTTGAGTAGCAGACGATAATACGAGAAACAGAGACCAACTTATATTTATATTTTGAGTCTTTTTTACATGTTATTTGGAAGAGGGTAAAAGAAAACGAACTTTTGAGGATTTTTCTTCTTTTATTTCCAACACTAAAAATACAAAAAAAGCCAAGAAATCTCATAATAGAAACTAAATTTTAAAAACCACCATCGAAAGCACGGTGGGGAAGTCGATAGTACACCGAAGCATACACCCCCCAAAAAGCATATTACAGTGCACTAATAATTTGACGGTGGCAAGTAAAATTACAAGTCCCTCTAAATTTCAAGACAATTAAATACAATAATAGGCGGAATAATTTCCGTGAAAGCTACAGATCGATAAGTCAAGTGGGGGGGGGAAAAGATTTAAAATACCTTCGGTCCAGTCAGTTTACGTTTGGAATAATCGGTTGCTTCTGTCCCTTCACAATAACGCAAGATTCTTATATGGTAGAATAATGTAATCAAACGGTCCAATTCGGTTTAAGCTGCGCTTACTTTTTAGCTTAAATGAAAAGAGACCTAATGCTTTTTTTAAAACAAAAATTATAATAATTTTAGCGGCGGTCGCGAGAGTCCGAGCGACTTCTGCGGTCCCGTGAGAAACTCCTTGAACGGGTTCTGGAGCGGCGTGGTGATCTTGACCTGCAAAAAGAATCGAAAAGGGGAAAGACCCCGCGTTAGTCAGTGTAAAAATTGCTGAAGATGTTTGATGTTTGTGTTTAACACTTTTGCTTTTTGAGATAGTCGTCCCTGAAAGAAATGATTCGAATAAAAAGTTATAAAAACTGAAAAATGTGCAATACTACTTTGCGACTGATAGCAACTTCTGCATCTAAAAATGCTTCTAACTTTACGATCTTAAGTGTAACGAACAATTTGTTCCGATGGAAGGAATTTGATTTCCCTGGGGGCTGCAAATGAATAGATGTCGCCTCCGAGGACAGCAAATCAAATTCCTTCCTCGGCGACTTTTGCAAAAATTAACTTAAGAAATCAAGAAATAAAATAATGAAACAACAAACAAACCACTAAATGATGCCGTGGTTGATTCGATGTGTTGGTAATAGAGGAGATGGTAGAAGTAGCAGGCGGACGGGCAGGCAGGCAGGCACGGTCAGGCACAGGCAGACAAGTAGGTATGTTTTGTAGTGAATTGTGGTGGTGGTTGCTTGGCTTGTTTATTGCAGAGGACGAAACGAAATGTGGTCAAACGCTATTCTTGCTGACTTTTACGATGATCGATCAGTCGGTCGACGACGACACAAGAACAGTGCAGAACCGTGACTAGCTTCGATTTTGAGTTGAACGCCCTAGGTTTTCTGGAGAGAGAAGATATGCAGGAGGTACCAGCAGAAATACACACCGAAGCCACACTCTGAGGAGACGACGACGGATTGCGTAAGAGCTCGATGTGGTTCTGAGGAGTCCGAAGTGGGAGGGACGGTTGTTACTCAAAAATTTTCTGTTTCAAGGAACATTTGAACATTATGATGAATTTGGTTGTGATACAGTGGTAGTAGTGGTGATGATGATCGGTAGTAGCTAGTAGTTGTTTGATTTATAGGTGGTACTGTGGATGATTTCAAACTGTAATTTTGATCAAATTTTTTGAACACAACAAAAAAAAGTAGTGCTTGAGGCCTTGTTTTTTGCATTGGTAGTATGATGATGATTTCAAGCAAACGAAGGGCCGTGAAGAGTTCGTTGCCTTGGTGCGACGCTGGGAAGACACGTGCGATAAATATGCTTTTGCTGCTGCCTCAGATGATGTGCCCACGAAGAGGAGAAAACTGATATATATATTTTTATATTTTTCAATTATTTTCGAATGTGTGGTATGCATTTCGTCTTTACGATCTTGAAAGAAGAGATTTTTTTTGTCTGAAGAGGCAGAAATACCCAAAGTCAATCAAACGTCTCTCAGTGATGAAACCCGAACTTTTGCCTATATTCGCTTTCTTCAACAATATTTTTTTTTTACTTTTGTTTACTAGCGCGGCTTGAAGTGATGGTAAGTCATTTTTGATTTAAACTTTTTAATCTGGTGACGACGATGACGACGAATTAATTATGTTGGCGAGCTGTCTAATCGTCACCTAAAGATGAGGAAGGGAAGCATTAGGATAGGATTATTAACAGGTTTCTTTGGTATTACAACAACATACACTTACCATTCTAAAAAAAGATATGAGCTTTTAGGACTGACAATCAAAATGGCTCTATATTAACCTTTAAAATTTTTCTTTGTTAAAAGTGGGAGGAAGAATGCTGTGTAAATCGACATTAATCTATTTGACGTCTGAATAAAAAGATGTTGCAGTAAATTAACCATCAAAGATTTATCAGCACGACTTTATCAAACATATGTACAGTCACCAATTTTGAGAACGCCACAACAGTCCAGCCATTGAATAATACACGTACGTGTTGAAACTCAGAATCTTATAATGCAAAAAAAAAAAAAACATGTTCTTCTTTACAAGTACTGTACGTGTGAAAATTAAAAAAAAATTAATTTAGTTTTACTATTAAATCCCAATAGGAAACTGACTACTTTAAGCTGACTGGAAAATTCAGCTCATTTTAGCTGAGTTGGCTTGACTGGAGCTCATCTAGTGATAATTTTAATTCTGTTAAAAAGTCTAAGCAATTTCCACAGCATTCTCCTTATTAACTAGTGAGAATCTAAAATGCCAATATTAAACAACTTCAAGGAGGTAACCAAATTTTGAATAGGAGAGGAGTCATTAGGAGAAATTGAAGGAACAGCAATGCTTTAGCAAATTCAGTTGCGTCATCGAAATCGTCTGACGATGAGATGACGAAGGTAGAAGTTGTTCTGAAATCAGTAGAACTAGTAGAAGCCGTAGCGATCGTGATGGTGACGGTTGTATCTTTGTTGTGATTGTAGTAGCTGTGATTCGTGAAGATGTAGTAGTAGTAGGAGGAAGTAGTAGTAGTAGAGCAAGTCCTGAAATTGATTATCAGACGCCGATTTTATATTTTATATTGTCAAAAGCTTTGTTTTTTTAATTATTTTAGTTTGAAACAATTCTTTTAAAAAAAATAACAGAATAAAACTCCCTCTTCACAGTTCTTTTTCTTTTATAAACAAAACGACTTTCAAGACCATAAATATTACGAAATATGACGAATATCTTTGTTACATAAAAAACTAAAACTGAATAAGTCGGTTTTTTTATGGGCATAAATCTACACATTATCGATAATTTTGCTTGTGGTAACAAAGGATAATATACAAAAAGATTTCGCTATGGTGTGATTAATTCGCGCCTCTTTTACGTTACTACAAAAATGAAAGGAAGATATTCTAACGAAGGACACAAGAACAACTAAATATGACTTTTAATATACAGGAGAACAGTCAATTTTAGTTATACACAAATGGGAAATATGCACAACACCAATTCCAAAGAATTCTTTACATAAAGTTCCCGTAAGACATTTTGCTTTGTACATAAGAAAAAAAGCATTTGTTAATTGATAATTCCCAACTGTTATCCTTATAAATATATAATTATTTTCTTATAAAAGACAACCGATAATAATTCCTTAAACATTATCCTTACAAAACGAAACCTAATTTTAATTGAGGGACATTTTTATTTTAGTTACACTGATTACGAATTGAAACAATGAAATGCAAAACTATATTTTTTAACTATCTACGAAAATAGTCAACTCTAGAATACCGTCTAAACTTACAAGAGATGAAAGTCTAGTTTGGTATCTCAAAATTTGTTTTGTGTAATTTTTGAAGCTCCAATATTGTAAATCGCTGCTGTATTCCCATGTTGCCGGAAACATCAACTAATGGGTTTGTCTTTCTACTTTGAAATGTTCACCCGAGTTAAAAAGGTAAGAATATTTTACACACAGTGGATTAAAATTAAGCTTTTGATAGGTCGAGTAAATTGGGATAAAATCATCCTCTGTTAATCTATAACAATAAGCTAATCAGTCATTTATCGGTATGTATGATTTGCTTTTTTACGGTTCAGTTGAGAAATCAAAATCATTTGAAATAAAATTCAGAGCAGACCTAGATTCCTCCAATAAATATATAAATTGGTACTTATCTAATTTGGTCCCCACTACACCATACGGAAGTTTTTACCAAATTTGTTCTCAAAAAAAACCAAAAAACCTAATATGTACTGGTTTTAATTTTTGGATTAATAATTAAGGAACTAAACAGGTTTCCAGATTGCATAATTCTAAACCAAATTTGGAAGAAAAAAACTGAGGAATGTCAATTAACAGGTGCTTTTGAAGATTCCACACGAAATTGAGAATTCCGAAATATTTTTCTAAACAATTACCTGTATCGACTACGTCCGCCACCACCACGTCTTCTGTCGTCACGTCGTGATCTTCCTGAGGACATTTCCACTCGAATTCTCGTTCCGCAGCACCGACTGAAAATTTAATTAAGGTTAGTAAACATCTAATTTGCAGGAAAACATTAATGTTAAGTATTTGATTAGATTACTTACGTTCCATCAAGTCCACGAACTGCGTCTTCGGCGTCGCGTCTGTCTTCAAATTCGACAAATGCAAAGCCTGGAGGATTCCGCGCGACCCAGACGTTCCTCAGGGGGCCGTACTTACTGAATGCATTTTCGATTTCATATTTGGAAGCTGATGAGCCTAAATTACCTACGTAAACTTTACACTGCAGGTCCCATTCTCTGTAGCGCGGCATTTCTAGAATTTTCAAATGAAATATCAATTGAGCGTAGTAGTTTCATTCTCGGCTAATAACATCGATTTTCACTAAATTGGCTGTCAATGCGTTTACATAACAGTCTCTGTTCACTTTGTAAAACTGTAACTTTTGTTTGAATATTTGCTATAACTAAAATCTCTCCTTACACTTCGCACATAACTTTCAAAATAGAAATTTCAGAGATGCGAAATTAGCGAGTGCAATGGCGGCTAATTACACCGTTCGTGAAAACCCATCCGATGCATAATATTCGCACTAATTGCAGTTGAGTAGCAAACTTAAAACACAAAATGTTGCTCGTACTTACTTTTTTTAACTTTTTGCACCGTTCCAAGACCTAAATACTAATTTTTTTAATGAAAATTCTTCCGCACTTTCTCAACTTTCACCTTCACGCGGGAGTGCCAAGCCAAGACGTCTACTCACTGTTGAAGTTACCTTGTCGTGAAGTTGTACTTGGTGAAGTGAGTTTAGCTTCAAGAAAACACATGTAGTTCTTTCATTAGACGTTCAGTGCAATAAAGCGCAACGATCGCTATAATGACAGAAAGTCAAAGTATTATAACCGAAAAAACATTCAACTGAACAAACAACTATTTTATTTTATGAAATTTGCATTTAATCCAACTAATTAATTATTACTCTCCTAATTTATTTTAATTTAAAAAATAAATATTCATCGCAGTTTAGTATAACTACCGCTTTCATCGCAGTCCAGTAGGTGGCAGTTTTACGATTTCGACATTTCTTTAAAACGATAGCAGCGTTCTGCGTTCATTCAAGGAATTACATGTGTTTTCATTTTAATCGTGCACCGCAGTAGTATTTAATTTAAGTTTTAAATTAGCGCAAATAATTCAACAGAAGTAAGTATTATGTCGAAATATTCTTAAAATAAGTGCATTGAAGTTTTTATAATTTCAAAACACGAAGAATCGAATGAGTTTTCTGCGAGGATGATTTCATTAGCCGCCATTGCGATTCCGCACGCCGCATCGTTGAAATAATTTTTTTTTTTTTTACTTTCAAGAAATCGGCGACGTGAATAGTTTCTTTAAAAATTAAATATTGCAGTGAAACTTGTCGTCTTAGGCCATTTAGATGTAATTATATATACATTAAGAACTAATCTTGTGAAAATCGATTAAATGCGTCTTGGTTATGTCAATCACGTAAAATGTGCTCAATTTCTGAAACTATACGTTTGAAAATTTCAGAAATGCCGCGCTATAGAGAGTGGGACCTGCAGTGCAAAGTTTACGTGGGCAATTTGGGCTCATCAGCTTCCAAGTATGAAATCGAAAATGCATTCAGTAAGTACGGTCCCCTGAGGAACGTCTGGGTCGCGCGGAATCCTTCAGGCTTCGCATTTGTCGAATTTGAAGACAGACGCGACGCCGAAGACGCAGTTCGTGGACTGGATGGAACGTAAGTTGCTAACTATTCATCTGACGTAGACAACTGTCCTCACCTGATTTGCAGAAAATTAAATTCTGCACAGTATTGATTATAATCATTTTTCCTGTAACTTCGATATTTGTATTTATATTAAGGGTATTCATGAAACTAGATAAGTTTATACATCGCGTATTTACTTATATGCCTTGGAAATTTTTCTATTCTCTGACTTTTGTTTATCAGATCGTTAACACCACACTGAAATTGCCGGGTAAAGTTATGAGGTGGTTTCTATAGGATTTTGTCCGTAAATTATGAATTCGTAAATTAAAATGCTCCATCAGCTCTTTTTTGCGAGAAAGATAGAGTCAAAAAAAAGTTTTTAACATGGCTTAAATGAAAGCCTGAGTCCTAATCTATGAATATCAAGTACAGCTTATCTCTATAGTCCTTTTTACTCACTTGGCTAATAAGTTTTTCAAGAGTGTGCACTCGTCATCAATTGTATGAAAAAACAGTTTATGGAAAAAAGTTAAATTCATTGATTATTTTTAAATTCTTCAAAGCTTTTTGTATTTTTATATAATAGGTTAAGGCTTCAGCTATCATTTGAGCAACATAATCTTCTCGTTCGATTGGTTATTTTGTAGTGATTTTTCATAAATGGTCAAAGTAACGCATTTTGTAGTATTTAATCCTATTTTTCTCGAATAGCGGAAGCTGATTAGGCATTTTTGCTTGCGAATTGGTAATCTGCAGAAAAAATCCTATAGAAATGATTTGCCAATTTGTTGGCAACAAATTTGGTGTTAACCTGTGATAATTGTCAATAGAGACGTCAAAATGTACATTATATAAGCATTTGTATCCAATCTTCCGAATTCTTGTTATACCATATGTGTTAATCTATATTCTTTTTCAGTCGATGCTGCGGAACGAGAATTAGAGTGGAGATGTCCTCAGGCAGATCTCGTCGTGATGACAGAAGACGTGGTGGTGGCGGAAGAAGCCGATACAGGTAATTGTTAAAAATACTTTTGATGTATTCAAATTTATGTGGTTTTTAAAGCATCTGTTCATTGATAATTTTTTCGCTTTTAAAAGAAAAAGATTTTCACTGGTTTAATCATTTTGATGTTATGAGGCTGGCTCTGTACTTACTAAAAAATTATTGTATGGCTCTTTACACCAGTAATTATTTTACAATTTAGAGCAATATGTATGTTTTATTATTGTTTTTAATAAGACAATCATTCAATCTCAGAAAAAAAATTATGAAAATACAAAAAAATCATTTGCTTATTCTAATTTATTATTTAATGGAAAATGAAATTTTATGTCTTAATTTGCCTGTGTCTAATGTCAACTCAAGTAAGCAAAATGAAAATCTTTTGCAGCTAATTTATAGTAGAAAATATTGTGGAAAATTAAATCAATTAACAGATGCTTTCTTTTTTTCTTGTGTAAAAAGCAAAATGTAAGAAAACTTTATGTGAGAAATTCTTCGGAATTGGTGTTGTACATATCTCCTATTTGTGTAACTGAAAAAAACTATTCTCTTGTATATAAAAAGATTTAGTTGTTTTTGCCGTCCTCCATTAGAATATGATCTGTTCATTTTTGTAGTGATATTAAAGAAGCTCGGGTAAATCACACTATATCCTTTGTTGCTACTACAAGCAAAGCTCTAGACTTGAGAATGCTCCATTTCCTAATATTTATATGGTCTTGAAAGTTTTTGGTTGTACGGAATTAAGAAGAGGGAGAGGTTTATTTGTTGTTTTTTTTTGGAAAGGGGATTGCTTGAAACTGTAATAAATATATAATATCAGAAAGCTTTAGAGAATATTAAATATAAAATCGGCGTCTGATAATCAATTTCAGGGCTTGCTCTACTACTACTACTTCCTTCTACTACTACTACATCTTCACGAATCACAGCTACTACAATCACAACAAAGATACAACCGTCACCATCACGATCGCTACGGCTTCTACTAGTTCTACTGATTTCAGAACAACTTCTACCTTCGTCATCTCATCGTCAGACGATTTCGATGACGGAATCAAATCTATTAAAGCTTTACCGTTTTCCCACCGCTTCCTTAGATTCCTGATGCTCCTTGCCAATTTGCTCCCATTAACAAATTGGTTACCTCCTTGAATCTATTCCAATGATAAAAACGATCGGCTTTTTAGATTCGTTCTTGTTAATTAGGGTAATGCCGTGTAAATTACTTACGGAGATTTCTGTTAGATGAAATTGAAAAAAATCTCACTCATAAGGTAAATGATTACTAAAGTTAAATAGTGGGCCCTACTCTTATAATCATTCGAATCAGATCGAAAAGAGCTTAAAAAGCATATTTTAAATTGAAATTCCTTAATAAAGTTCCTAAGTTTTGAGTAAATTAATTTCAGTTACCTTTGACTTCAATTAATTTTGTCGTTCAAAGTAGCTAAAATAGTCGGATACAAAAATTCAATCGACTCTCTTAACCACTTTCAACGACAAAATTCATTGAAATTAAAGGTAACTAAAATTAATTTATGAGAAATTTGCCAACATTATTAAAGAATTTTTCTACAAAATGGCTTTTGTAAGCTCGCTTGTCGTAATTCTCGACAAGTGATACGACTTCAGGAATCAGGGCCAGTAACTGGACTTGTACTTGACTTTGTAATGCCTAGTTTCAAAAAGTATAATAATTAATTGTCATAAGAATAAACTAAAATGTTCAATTTTACATTCGACTAAGGAAAGTGAGGCCTGTTTGCAATAAAGCGTACAAAATGCGAAAGAAATTCTATAGAAACATCGACATTTTGAAATTAGTCAAATTTTGAGAATTTCAATACTTTTTCCGCTTACAATGTCCTAATTAATTGAATTAAATCGTAAAGAATATATAATTTGCTGTAACCTATAAAATGTACGCTTAAGTTAGTAACGAAGTTTGAACAGCTCGTCAAAACTAATTCCAGTTTCACTTCATCGCTATAAAATATTATATCAACATCATAGTCAGTTACCTTCGCCAAAAATATAAACGCTGTAGAGAAACTGTTTGATTAAGCATAGAACACGAAAAGGGCTTCAATATTTTTAGAGTTCAATTCTGGCTCCATAATTTTTTTCGACTTTTATGTACTTTTTTTACGAAAATCCACGTAAATGTAAACAGGCCTTTCCTAAATGGCATTTTCCAAAATATTGATTTACACAGGTTCCTTTCTCCCTTATATTGATGCAGGAGTTTAGGTATTCAGCGCCAAATTTATTTAGTAACGGTTTAAATATTCAAAATTTAAAGTTCCATTTTACTATTATATTAATTTTTCCAATAGAAACCTTCCAGATATCCTGTTCAAATGCTACTCCTCCTCCTTTCCTTCTCTCTAGGTGATAAGACATCTCGTCAACATATTTTATTTGGCGTCATCTTCAGCAGATTTATGTAGAAATCAAAAATGATTTAGCACCACTTCAAGCCGGGGTAGTAAAATTAATAAAACTTATTGTACGAAAAAGCGAACATAGGCAAACATCGCTGAGCGACTTTGGGTTGACTCTGAATCTTTCTACCTCTTCAAAAGTATATTTCAAGATTGTAAAGACGAAACGTAAACTACACATCACAATAATAGAAAACTAAATCAGATCTTCCTCTTCGTGGGCGCGTCATCTGAGGCAGCAGCAAAAGCATATTTATCGCACGTGTACTCCCAGCGTCGCACCAAGGCAACGAACTCTTCACGGCCCTTCGTTTGCTTGAAATCATCATCATACTACCAATGCAAAAAACAAGGCCTCAAGCACTACTTTTTTTTGTTGTGTTCAAAAAATTTGATCAAAATTACAGTTTGAAATCATCCACAGTACCACCTATAAATCAAACAACTACTAGCTACTACCGATCATCATCACCACTACTACCACTGTATCACAACCAAATTCATCATAATGTTCAAATGTTCCTTGAAACAGAAAATTTTTGAGTAACAACCGTCCCTCCCACTTCGGACTCCTCAGAACCACATCGAGCTCTTACGCAATCCGTCGTCGTCTCCTCAGAGTGTGGCTTCGGTGTGTATTTCTGCTGGTACCTCCTGCATATCTTCTCTCTCCAGAAAACCTAGGGCGTTCAACTCAAAAACGAAGCTAGTCACGGTTCTGCACTGTTCTTGTGTCGTCGTCGACCGACTGATCGATCATCGTAAAAGTCAGCAAGAATAGCGTTTGACCACATTTCGTTTCGTCCTCTGCAATAAACAAGCCAAGCAACCACCACCACAATTCACTACAAAACATACCTACTTGTCTGCCTGTGCCTGACCGTGCCTGCCTGCCTGCCCGTCCGCCTGCTACTTCTACCATCTCCTCTATTACCAACACATCGAATCAACCACGGCATCATTTAGTGGTTTGTTTGTTGTTTCATTATTTTATTTCTTGATTTCTTAAGTTAATTTTTGCAAAAGTCGCCGAGGAAGGAATTTGATTTGCTGTCCTCGGAGGCGACATCTATTCATTTGCAGCCCCCAGGGAAATCAAATTCCTTCCATCGGAACAAATTGTTCGTTACACTTAAGATCGTAAAGTTAGAAGCATTTTTAGATGCAGAAGTTGCTATCAGTCGCAAAGTAGTATTGCACATTTTTCAGTTTTTATAACTTTTTATTCGAATCATTTCTTTCAGGGACGACTATCTCAAAAAGCAAAAGTGTTAAACACAAACATCAAACATCTTCTAGTAATTTTTACACTGACTAACGCGGGGTCTTTCCCCTTTTCGATTCTTTTTGCAGGTCAAGATCACCACGCCGCTCCAGAACCCGTTCAAGGAGTTTCTCAAGGGACCGCAGAAGTCGCTCGGACTCCCGTGACCGACGCTAAATATTTTTTTTTTTTAAGAAAAACATTAGGTCTCTTCATTTAAGCTACAAAGTCCAGAAGGAACCGAATATTCTAACCGCGACCAGACCAGATCGAAGGTATTTCAACCCATCCCCACCACTTGACCTATTAATCTTTAGATTTTTCGGACATGACTGTCTGTTAATGTATTTTACTGTCTTGAAATTTCAAGACCTAAAATTTTACTCACCATTATTAAAGTGGTGCACCGCACTATGCTTTTCGAAAGTGAACATGTTCTGGTGTACTTTAGACGTCTCCACCGTTCTACCGATGGTGGTTTTAATATTTAGTTTCTGTACGTAAAATTTCTAGGCTCTTTTGTACTTTTTAGTGTTGGAAATAAAGGAAATAAATCGTAAACGCTTATGTTCTTTTATTTGTTATTTATTTCGCTTCATACAATGACTCAAAATAAACAAACAAAAATAAATAAACTGATGATTATTATTAGTTTAAAAAAGCAAGGGTTGGGCTAATAAAGGGCAAGCGTGTTTAAGGGGTTTAGGCTACTGCAGGATTTAAAAAAAAAAAATTGATTTTTTCTTTATCGTTTTAGGACCTCAACTATGATATCCCAAAAGATTATGGCCCGGAGATATCTCTAAGTACGGCACAAGGCCGCCTATATAACCGCCCTATAAATTAAAACTTTAATGGTTATCTCAAAATTGCATTTTTTAAGTTGGCCGGAAACATAACTGGGACTTGAAATATTGAATATATCTTGAAAAATACATTGTTTATGGATAGCATAGTTCATTTGTTATTAATAATTATCTGATGATTTTTTATGCAAATTTTTCACTTTCCACTTTGGAAGTGCGCCATTTGGCCAAAAATTAATATATTGAAAAAACCTACGTACTTCTATAGTAGTTATAATATAAATTAAAAAAAAATTGGCTTATTATAATTCAAAAATTACAAGAGCTGTTTGTCCGGCCGCTTCAAAAAAATTTTTGTATACAAAAGCCTCTAGAGTGGCCTAAGCCCCTAAGAGTCGGTAACTTTGTCAATGCTTCGCAAGTTTTCGCTGTTTTATTTTCTGACTATTTTTACTCCGTTTATGCAGTGTATCGGAAATTGCTTTAAAAAACATCGGAGAGCGCTGCAAACTACCCTTTTATTGTTTTATTTTAGAAATTAGGATCTAGTAAAAAGGTCGAGCATTTTACTTAACACAGTGAATTTAATTTCTAAATATAATAAATTGAGAGAATCTAAGAACTTTGCGTCTGAATGTCGTCGTTGCTGGGCGTGTTCGCCTCGGCCGGCGAGTAAGACGTGTCCATTCGCCCCCTCTCGGTATTCGCGGCTATAATTCTGTCGATTTCATCCTCGTCCTCTTCGTCGTGGCTGTCCGAATCATCACTGTCCTCGTTTGCTGCGGAAGAACAATTAATTCTAAGATTTGAATTCTGTTGATTTCTTACCGTCTTCGTCATCTGTCTCTGGTCCTGCAATTGTTAAAACCTTCCCCAGTGGATGAATATCTGCCGACTCGTTGGAAATAGCATTTAGCTTTTAAACAAAGTGACTTTCAGAAATTAAGCAGTTCAAAAGGACTAAAATATTTACCATGTCGTGCTGTTCCCGCTCCAAAAGTAAAACTTCGGCCTCCTCATTGCAAGGGCAGTCCACTTCGAACCAAATGCAATTCGCTATTTGTGGCTTCAGAGATGGGAAAAATGGTATCATTGACATATTTCGCTGTGGAAGTTATTACAGATATGTTGCATTAAGATAAAAACTAGCCAGCTAGAAACTGAGACACCTGCGTATAAACAACAAACCGTTGAGCGAAATTGCCAATTGTCAGATCGAAATGTCAATGTATCAACCAATAATGCAAACGATGCCAGCGCTGTGAGAACAAAACGTAATTAATTTTTGGTTGCAGCATTTGAAAAAAAGAGGGGAAATAAGATGGGCTTCTATAAAATTAGACCACACAAGTTTGCAAAAAAACAAACCTTTTAAAATATATATTTTATTTGAGATGCGCAGATACATGTGCTATACCTGTTTAATAGCAAATTAATGTTAAAAACTAGTCAGACATATTTAAAATACCATCACAAAATGAACCGATTATTTTTGCAGATTAGTAAATACAAAAAAAGATATTTTTACGAATCTATTGAAACCTGTACTTATCATGCATCCATTATACTAAAATTGTCATTCTAAAATTAATTAATTACCATGTTTTGAAGATGATATGAGAGCACAGCTCCCAATAGTAGTACTAGTAATTTTAGCTAGTTTTCTGTCACCTGTTTTTATAATTACTGGGTTCTTTTTTTACTAACTAATTAAAAAGAAAGAATAAGAATTGAATTAAATCGTTCTGTTTAAATTTTTGTTAAAAACAAAACAAATTGTGAAGGACAATGCAATATTTTTGATAAATTACTGTGGGAAAAGGATTTACATATTTCAATTTTTCAAAATTTCATTAAAACATCGAAATAAAGCTCTCCACAAAAATTCAGCTTGGTCAGTTTGGTTTACAGAAGTCAACATTTAATTTTGCTTGGCTATTAATTCTGCAGAAAGAATAAAATTTATAATTATCGTTCGTCTCGAAGGAAGATACAGACTTTAGAAGTTTAAATAAATATAATTTATTAAAAATGTGGTAGCTTATTAATTTATTATTTTATAGAAAATGATCCATTAAAGGAACAACTGTAAGCAAAACAAAACCACTTCATTTTGATAAATAAAGGTTTAAAGATTAAATGAAACTCTTTCAATTGTTTTTGTATTGGTAATTTATTTTACAAAAATTATATGAATAAAAATAAATAGAACAAAAGATATATTCTCCTCTTACACAGTAAATGAAAAAGTCTCACATTAAACTTGGGATCTGTTCCACTTACAATAAATTTGTTTAAAAAGTAGAAACACATGAAAATGTTTCAAATATTACTCACAATGTCCAAGACGTTTCAAAACACTTCTGAAGAAGACTGAGTTTATCATATTATACAATTTCGTTCAAATTTTGTTTTTAAAATGTTTAACAAAATTTTCGATTTTAGATTTCTAGGCAAACAGCCAAAGTGAATTAAAAGTTGTCTACTTATATTTAATCGTACAATTTCTGTAATTTTTTGGTACAAAAATACAATAAATAAATTTAAATAAACTTAAGATAGAACCGAAGAGGTTAACAAATGAACAACTAGAGGACATATGCGATTTATTTTTCATACTTTTTTTTACAAACGTTAACGCGGACGGTACTATGAATCTCTATAAAGGTTCTCTATGTCTGTTGTATTATACAAAAAATATATTAGAAATCAACAAAGAACTGGTTGCTCTCGGTAAAGAGGTCTAAAATATCAAAACGGGGGCAGCTGGCTCCTTCGTCCCGGCCAAATTCATCCAAAAAAGTGATAGTGTTCCGGTTTTGGTGGTCGCAGCTGTTGGGTGTTGGCGCTTCCCTTTAAAAAATTAGTTTCTGTTGGCCATCTGCGGGAGTTAACTTGGGCTTTTTTGTGTAAATCATCAGTTGCGGGCGCCCCACCGAGGGAGGGACGTGTCGGCTTTGTGTGTTTCTTAATGCGAAGTTTCCTTAATTTAATAATTACTAGCTCGCTGGCTACTACCATTTTCTACAATTTGTTTTCTTTGTCTTATTTTGTATTATTCTCATTTCCTCACTGAGTGGTTTCCTCATATAAATAGTAATAAACATTTGACCTTTTTACATTTGTATACAAGAAATAGAAATTCTAGACTAGCTCTTAACTTATCAAGTAATCTGCTCAATGTACAGTCATTTTTAGAGTTGTTGAGACGCAACGTGTAAACTAACTGGAATGACTCAAAACTATTCAAAATGCTCTCTTGCTTTTGTTCGCGATTTTATTTTTCAGCGCAATTTTCGCAATTCTCCTTCTACTGTGACTTCTTTTGTGGCGATCGGTAGCGATTTATTGCTAATTTTTAACTTTGATTTAGAAATTAAATTTCTAACTAGACACCATAATTTGATTCATTTAATCTTGTTTTAGATTTTTATTTTAATCGGTGTAAATTATACTCTATACTTTTATAACAACAATTTTACGGTAAAATAAAGGAATCAGTTTATTTTTATTAAAAACATGATGGTGATCCTAATCAAGAATCTGAAAAATTAGAACTAATTTTCGGGGACTAAAAATGTTTTTTGATAATTTTTCGGCTTTGTTTTATTGTGCAAAGAAAACATTCGTAGAAAGTCTATTAAAATTTCGTCAGTTCTCCATTGAATGGTTTTATGGATCAAAACAAAATATTATAGGTACATATGTTTTTAGGACAGATAGTGTTCCATTTTTTTCCTCATCAGGTTTGAAGCACTTAAAATAATAATAACTTGCAATGAAATGTGAATGATTTAGAACCACCAGAGGAACGAAGAAAAAAGCTGTTTTATTTTAAACATGTTACCATTTCAGCAAAAATTAATATACAACATGCAAATAGGGTTAAGGTCCAACGGCGTAGTACTAAGAAGATATTTTCCAGAAAAGTTTCTTTATAAGTATAGAAATCCAAAACTGATTTTGATTAAACAGGCTATTTAATAATATTTAGAATTACCTGATAGTGAGACTGCAGTGGAAAGAAAACATCCTGGAAGTTAGGTAATCTTGTAAAGGGTGTATATTAATAAATTATAGAAATCGCAATTTTCAGTGAAAAACAGTGACACCACTTAAGTCTGAGTGTCACGTATAATGGACCCGCAGGTGAATTACATTACGCTCTTATCAAAATCATTGCACGTAATACCCCGCTAAGCAGGCAATTTCATTCAAGCGACGTGACTCTCAGAACGTGGACGTTACTTTTGTCCTTGGCATTCCTTTAAAATGCTTATCAATGGACTTAAAAGGAAACAGAGAGATGTAAAAATGCCTAGACTTATATAAATTTGTGCAGATTTTCTTTCTCATGCTGTAGCAATCAAACAGTGACTTGATGAATCTGTTTAAATTCGAAAAATATGTTCCTTTTAAGTTCAAGGTTTTCTATTATGTACCATAATTTAAATTTTTATTGTTAGTGTAGCACAAATATCACTTGCAAAATTCTAACTTAATAGAGGTACCAAGTTATTTAAAAAATTTTTAAGCATCCCCTAAGATATTTTCAATACGACTTAAATCTGGTGATTGAACCAGCAAATCAAGAACTTGAAGCCCATTGTCATTTACCAGTTTCGATGTATATTTCGGGTCATTATCATGCTGAAACACCCCTCGTAGCGGCGTTTCCTATTCGGCATGTGGCAATATTTGCATCTTCAAAATATTTTTGTAAATAAAACTGTCCATTATTTCCTTTATTTCAAAAAAGGACCTACACTGTTTGTCAAAAAACAGGTCAAGAAAAAATAGACTTAGACTGTAATTATTTTTTGTCCACTCAAAAATGCACCATTCGTAGAATTTTGTTTAAATTTCTATATTAATGCAGGGATGTTTTGTATCTGGATAAGGTTAGTGCGTACGCCTGTTCAAAAGATCACAGTGTGAGTTGTGTAATTAATTGAGTAAAGCTTTTGCAAGAACAAGTTTTTTTGTCCATAAGTGTATATTGTATTAATTAGCCATTTGATGAATTGAATAAAAGTAAAAAACTATTATGTTTAATACAAAGTAATGCATGTAACGCTATACTGTATCACTATATCAAATTTTTTGTATAGGTATATAATGTAAGGAATAAGATAAGGAAAGTTTAGAAACATATTTTTCAAGGATGATCATAAATTTATGCGCAAAACTGCAGATACGGTGGGAATGTGGGAGATTTCCAACTTGGTGGAAAAAAGTTTTTGATTTTAGTAAAGTTCGATTCAATGGAAAGCCAATGGGAGGCTCAAGACAGCAATAAATCGACGGTCGCCACAAAAGTTTCATCTTTCGGGATCCTTTTTTCACGCAACTCGGAAAGAAAGTCATTATAAAAAAAAATAAAAATAAAAATAAATAAAATTGGAAAAGTCTCAAAATCGTTAAAGTGAATTATTTGCCCCTCTTTATTGCTTTCGTAGAGTGAAGTCGTCTTACGTCTAACATTCACACAAGTTTTAAGTGTTTGATCGCCAGCGGGGGAGCTGCACGGTCCGCGGTAATATCATCGTCGGTGGCGGAGTCTCGCGCCTCCTCGACCCCAGGGCCCAGACCCAGCGGGGCGGCACGAGAAACGAGAGGGGGTCTCGGCACGCAGATCACATCTCGCAAGTCGCGTTAGGGTAGGTCACGGCGAACATAAGAGCTACCAGAGTAAACCTAAATTCAACTAATATTCTAAGTATCACGATAATTCCTGGGAGTATTGAGTCTCCAGGGTGGGCCGTCTTGAATTCCTGGGCTGTGTTCGGAGCGGTGGTCCGGGGCTGCCGTACCCCGCCGCGTACAGCTGGGGACAGGAGTCCTTGATTAATTCCTGCGTCTCTCGAATTTGCCGCTGGACTTGCGGCGCCAATCGTTGAACACTTATTGCAGGTGGAAAGCGATATTCGGGCGCTGTCTGGGGCACCTGCGGGACAAGAGGGACAGGGGTCATTATAGGGTGGTCAGAGCCCGCGCCAGAGGTCACTACCTGCATCGGGTGCAGGACCTCCCCGAAATAGGATTGGGGCGGCGGCTGCCCGTAGTACGCCATTTGGGTCATTTGCGTCATTTGCGTCATTTGCATGTGGGCGGGAATCGCCGCCACCGGCCTGGGCCGGCCCGACAGCGCCTGCTGAGGAACTCCGTAGTTTTGGTGCATCATCGACTGCGCTAGAATGGGCCTGACCTCCCGCTTGGGACTTAGGTTAGTTTTGGCGATTAAGAGCGCTTGAGGTGACCCCGCCGCCACAGCCCCAACCATGTTCTGTTGCACGAGGTGGCCCGGCTGAGGCTGGCCCCCCAGCCCTGGCGGGGCCGCATTGTGGGGCAGCAGTTCCGCGCTCAGCGGCTGCGGCGGCAGCGCGTTCAGCGCCGGACGTATCGTTGGCGGTCGGATTGGCACTTGTCGAACAGGCGTAGTTTGGAGCGAGCGACTCGCGGATGAACACAGCGACGCGGTCAGGCTGGCCGATTCCCAGTGCTGGACCAGGGCGTTTAGGCGGGCTTCTTCCAGAGCTATCTCAGTTTCACTGGAGGAGTCGTAGTCAGGGCCCTGCGGGACGAAATGTTACTTCCTTCCTTTATTTTAAAATAAAAACATTTCGATAGTACTAAATATAATAGAGCTTCGAACTGAATGCAACTCCAACAATAAAAATATTACATATATAGTCACTAGTTGAGTTACGAACCGAAAAATAAATTTTGATAGTAGTTTTAATTTCGATCTACTTAATACCTTTTTCCTCATCTTACCCTAATGCCATAAAATAATATATATAATTTGCTAAACGAAATCAGCTTTCAAAAGTTTTAGTCGTGTTTTTGTTTCTTCATATACGTATATTTGTTTATATGCTAATATAATTAATCAAGCTTTTATTGTTTTATAGGTCAAAATTTTCTACGTTCCTTTCTGATTTCGACATGAAAAAAATTGGATCAGTATTTAATAAAAACGAATACTCGAATCTCACTGAAATTAAGAAGTTTAATTAAAAATAGTCGACATTTTGGAAAACAACATTTAGCATTACTTTTGCAAAAAAATGAAATTTTCGAAGAATGATTTTTTTATAAAACTCAAGTTTCAATTATATACCTATCGTTTTTAAAGAGCCTTTCAAGGTATTAAAACTTAAATATATTAATGCATATTCTTTAAGTAAAATTGCCGGCATCAAGTTTTGGCTTTGACTTAAAATAGCTATCAGGCAGATTAACCTACATAGGTGCTTCTTAAACCGGCAGATAGGATTCTTTGTTATTCGGCAGTTAATTTTTACAAATAGCCGGCCGCACATAACAACGGTTTTTGGCGTTAAGATTTGTGACAATCTTTGTGATAAACTCTGTTTTTACGCCATTTTACCTAAAAGAGGTGTTAGTTTTGTTTTTATTTCTAGAGCGATATTTAATTTCAAGAAAGAAATCGCGATTCCACAACGTCGCAGTAATTCATCATTCCTCAAAACCATGCAAAAATCAAAGGCGAGAAATATTTGGGACAGTTTTAAGTTTATACGCCAAGTATGCCCACACACGATCAATCTTATGTTTGCATTCCAAAAACCCGTGTGTTGTCAGCTAATAGAGTGAAAAATTATTTTTCTTCACAGCAAAGTTGATTTTTTTTATGTGAGGAATAAAGTAATCAGCCTATTGAAAAATCGGTCCTAAATGAAAAAATATTTAAGGTACATGAAAAATTGTTGTCTCAAAATGTTGGGGTCACATTCAGCTCATGTGTGGGGGTTTTATTACCTCTTCGATCTTCTGATCGAGCATGCGAAAAAAATTCTGCTGACTACTGGATATCTCCCTGAAAAAGGGAGTTCAATAAGTAACCGATTCGCAAAACTCTATTTCGGGACACTTACTGGCTCTGGAGTAGGGAAAGGTTTTTGGCGCGCAACAATGAAACCGATATTTCTCCGTTCGGCGGCTCCGGCGACCCCTTCCCGTCGGATGGGCTGTTCTCGTCATCGATCTTGTCCTTGTCTCTGTTGATGTCCTTCTCGCTCTCCTCGATGTGGCCCTCGTCCTCGTCAGCGTCGGCGTCTGTGTCAACTGCAAGAAATCAATGGGAAAATTGTTTTCATTCAATTTGAAAGTGTCGCCGTCGGGTCCTATTTACTTCAGGCCTCGCCGACAAGGTGGAGGTTTTTATTGACTTATAGAGCAGGTCAGGTGTGCGGGAGGGTCGCGGGGTGAGGGCGGGGGCAAGTGCCCAGCAGAGACACTGAAACGGAGGCCCGGAGGTGTGGAGCCGGATGAGATTGGGGCACGTGGCCATTTCTCACAGCGAGCCCCGGACCTGATTAATATTTATTTGCCAAGTGACTTACGACGCTGCCAATGTCGATGGCGGAGATTTTCTGCTTAGATATATTGTGCGATTCGAGCAGCCTTCGTTTCCGCCCGTTTGGCCAGGACCAGAAATTCTCGGCCCTTGTTCGAAGCTGGCCCCACCAGGTGGAGCTGTGCTCGCACGAATCCTCGCCATTATTACATAATTAAGACGGTGGCCAACGCCTTCGCATCGCCTGGTGGTCAGTAGTTCTCAGGTCGAATTAAATTTTCACCACTTCAATTTCATGCGGACACCTTCATATAATCTCCCAGTTAATAGTCTTTTTTTCTCTATAAATTTTTTAAGTTGCCTCTGTGGAAGCTATTGGCTGGGCGTGCCATTGTTTGTCTTAATGGATTAAATGTATAATTGAAATGGAAGCGCGCCGACGCGGCGGTCCTCATCATAGGTTTATTGTAATTATAGCAACATCTTGGGTAATTTTTTTCTAAACACAGTCAATTGTAAGACTTACATAAGTTTGTTTGGTAGTGCTCAATTGTCCGTTATGTCCAAATAATTTATAAAATCTTAAAACATCTATCACAAAATTCGCTTATATTCACGGAAAGAAATAATTTGCGAAAAGTAAAGTATGATTTTCACAAAGAATAAAATAATCAGGAAAAATTACAGGACTATGCTGTAATTTAAAAATTTCATGAGTTGTCTGATATAAATTAATGGGTAAACTGTATATACTGCTGTTGAAAATTACATTATTACAGTTTCAGAGGGTACAATTATTACAAATTACCTGAGGACACCTGTTTACATCAGATTTATAGTTTTAGCAGAAATATACTTATAATTTTCGAGATAAAATTGTTTTTCAAAATTGTTTGCCCAATACATAATGTTCTATTCCTGCAAAAAATTGCTAATTTTTATTCTGACATGGGCAAGTGTTCTCGTCTAACTTGTAGAGAAGTAAATTCTGCACAAAATTGATTATGACCATTTTTCCCGTAACTGCGATATTTTTTGAGTTATTTATAAAATAAAAGTAGTGAAATTTGAAAGTTTTATTTCATAAATAACTCAAAAATGATCAATCGGATGTCAAAATGTATCGGAGCCTTTCTAAAGAGAATTTTGCTCTCTACAATATTACGCAACCAGGTTTACGATATCTGTTACCGTTAATGAACAACTTGCAAAATCCTAAAGTCACTGTATGTACATATGTACATAACAAAATGACGCAAAGTACCTAGCACATCATTATAAAATTTTAAACTACTCGACTGAGTCATTTGCTATAACAGGTGTTTAGGCTTTTTCCATTGAAATTGTTGGGTGTGAAATATAGACAAATATTCTCGAAAATAAAATAAATAATAATATAGTTCAAATAAAAATTTGATGAACTCATTTTAAAATAAGGCATTTTATTTGAGTAAAACAACAGAGTTCGCTCTTGTCACCTCCATTTTAAATTTCCACCTTTAAGACGCTTTTAATCAACGAAAAAAAAAGATGAAACCTTTAAAAACTTAGTGAGATAGCGAAGTATTTCTTCGAAATAGCGCTTATGGCATTTACTCGGAAAAAGTCTCAGAAAATACTTGAAACAAAATACGAAATACATCTTTGTCGTCTGTTTCGAAAGGAAGATGGTGGTGCACTTCTTCTGTGTCCACGCCTTCCCTTCATATTTCTTTTCAAGTGTAGAAGAATTGCTACTCGAAACTTTTTGACAAAGATAAAAGTTTCGTTCTCAAATAAACTTTATCTGCCAATTTTCGTTTTGCGCCAACTCATCTTAAGATGTTGAGCCCATCTGGGATTTCTCGATTAAGTGTGCTGGCTCCGGGCTGGAGCCGGTAGTAACACCGGGGCTCTGGTAGTTTGCGGCCCTCAGGGAAAACTATGATCCACTTTGAGAGCTCTTTTAATTTAACAACAAAAACTGACAAATGAAGAAATTTGCAGGGCAAGATCAGAAGTTCAACTGTTCAAGTTTAAATTAAAACAATTTAGTTATACAAATTTTCCCTACGAGTGATTGTTCTCGGCGGGATAAAATTTGGCTTTTAACTACAGACCTGAACCATAATTCGAGAAAAATCTTTGATAATTTACGAGTTATCTGCACGTTAGAATGTTTGCTATGTTTTTCTTTCATAATTTTTGTCGAAATCATCAAATCAATCTGAAAATTTAGAATGAGTATGTGAAGAAAAAATTTAGTTTCTCAATTTTCAACGAGATTCTGCAAAAAGTATTCCAATACTCTGGATACATGATATCGGCTGGTTTTATTAGTTTTCTACTTACTTAATTAAAAAACAATACTTTATGATTTTTGAGTTTCTTAAGATAATCTAGAAGAACTATGGCTCTTATGCATAAAAACTGAGCAAATGCTCAATCTTAATTTTTATATAGAAAACTGGAGCTCAATCTCAATTTGGGTGAGATAAAACTCTGGTTTTCTATATAAAAATTGAGATTGAGTATTTGCTCAGTTTTTATGCATAAGAGCCTATGTTTCAGATTTCAATGTGAAACTTTTGCGTCACTATATAATATAAACAAAGCTTATCTTATCATATTCAATTTGGTAAGAAAATTAAACAAAAATACTTTGAATTTTAATTTGTTCGAGCAATCCTTGTATTTTTTTTTTATTTGAAATAACAAATTGTAATTACTACTCCATTTAGAGGCTAATTCTTAATTAATTATAGACATTAAAGGGCCTTTCTTATAAAAAATTTAGAAAACATTTATCTTTTTTGTTGATTTTCTGAAAGTGTATGCTTTAAAGAATATGTAGGTTATAAAAAGGCTATTTTCATTTTCACATACAGCGGCGCTGCAGCTTCAAACACATTTCTGGAATTCTGGATGCTGAATTTCATCAGCTTAATTCGTAATATAAATATCTAGTACGTTAACGAACTTTGCACCGCTTCAATTCTATTAATTCCAGATAACATACATTCATATACATATAACACAATCACCGTATGTATATGTAGTATATGGCTTCATTTTTTCTATTTATCTTTTTGAAGTGGAAGGGAAGGAGTTCTTGCGTATAACGCTCAATCCTTTCATCTTAATGAAAATTAAAAAAATTCGAGCGGGGATTTAGCCATTATTTTATATTTTAATAGGGTATATGTGTTCAAATAAGGTGGACTCATCCTGAACCCAACAAAAATGTCGGGCGTGATCAAACACCAGCGATCCCCCCGAGTTACGCGATAGATTTTGGGCGACTTTTTTTGCATTAAACCTACAAATACTGACTACAATTTTCTTATTATTTCATAGTAATTTTCTTTTTCATTTGATTTTGAAATAATAGAAAGGATTTGATACAAAACGTTACGTTTTACCATCCGTCTTGTTCGATAGATAAAGTGAACAATAAAGTGGTAGCGCGTAAATCATGCTCCAGCACTAAGAGCACTTGACTGATATGGTATAAAATTTGCAATTTAATAAAGTTTGCGACGAAGAAAATTGCACTAACACTGTGTGAAATTAAGTAAAAGTCCTCACCAGAATTGCCAATTGAAACAAGTGAAAAACCCAACGAGCACTCGAAATTGGATGGGGTCAGTCGTGGGTTTGACTGCACTTGCCCTCCGTGTCCGTCCTGCGAGGGCCGCAGCAGGAAATCATTGCAAATAGCCGCTTGTGCTAATGGGCGGTGAAATCGCACAAATGGTCGTTTGTATCAATTATCGCGGCCTGGTAGGGCGGAGCCCCGGGCCCCGCCGCGGTATTAATTTCTTAGCGATCGAAGGCATTGCTGCTGCTTCGGTTGCTCCGTGTCGACGCGATAAATTCTGCAGCACGTTCGCAACAGGCCGTGCGTGAGGAAGCAAACTGCGGCGGGGCTGGCAATTAGAGGAATGTTTTGCTGCTCCGTTCGCCAATACCCCGGCCGCCCCCGCTCCGAATATGGTTAACGACCGGAATCCGCCTGTTCAGCACCCGGCACGCCCATTTCCCCGAACGAGCGCCAAGTCATCGGAGGTTTTAATCCACCGACCGACCCTTTGCTGGACAAAGAAGTTATGGAAAAAAAGAAAAGGCCCCAGCCAAGACGGTGTCTGCTCGGCGTTCCACTGGCCCCGGCGGCGGCGGAGGTCGTTGTCTTGTCTTCAGCCCTCGGCCCCAGCCTCCATCATAATCAACTTCGGACCAGTGATGGCGGCGAATCGCTGACATATAAAATTTTCGCTTTTTCACTCTGTCAGGTTTTCCTCGAGATGCTGGCGGAGCGGTTCCTTATTTTACGGCTTATATTTTCTATTTCCGAATGTTTTTGGAACGGGCGTCAAAGGACTCTCCGATTTCTAAACTGATGCACGCTGAGATTAACAAAACCTAAAAATAATATTACGCGTTAGTCTCACTCCTCTATGAAACTCTGCCTCAGAAGCGTGATTATCCTTTTTCCAGACTTGTGAACAAAAATTACAATTCTACAGGTTGCGATTCTGACTGCAAAATTGTATTTTGGGAACGCCCTTTCGGAAAAAACTTATCTTATCAGTGAAAAGGGTACATGACAACCCTTAGCCATTCTAGAACTAAAAGGTTTTTTTTGTTTTTGCTGAAAATTTTACTTTTTTTCCCCTCAAATTTTATCTTTATTACTATAAACTTCATTCATGATTCGAGCAGTTCATTAAATTTGTTTAGAAGAGACAATAAGTATCTAAAAGAAACAAGAAAGTTTATAATTTTTTACGGAATTCGTTTTTTCAATTTCCTTTCAAATTCAAATAAATTTTTAAATTTTCTAATTTTTAAAATAGGGGAGTTTAGATCCAGTACAGTAAAATATTGTTTTGTATAAAACTCCAAATTCGAAATTCGGCGCTAAATCCGTAAAGGCCAATTAATCCAATGTAATCCAAAGATGTAAACAAGACACATTCATAATTAAATCTATAAATAAATTAGTGCTTTTCAAATTGTACTTGTGTCGTTCTAGATGTATGCTGATAGTGAGTGCACCTAAGGTTTAGCATATGGCTAACATAAGTACTGATGTACCTAGGCATCTAACTGGTTAATATTTGTAAAGTAGGTATAACTAATGGGCAGTCGGAGGCTACGCTACTTTGTCAGTCTGTGTAGGTAGCCTTCGACTGCCAAATACTCGTATATTTAGAATTGGCTATTTATTAGCTCTCATTTGATTCTGGACGACATATTTAAATATTATAACCTTGGTCATTCCCCCAATTGAGACGAATCTAAGGACACCTCACTCTTCAAATCGTTCAAGCCGTTTAAGCTACAGGAGGTCACAATGAAACGGACGTACAAACATACATACATCATACATACACGCGACAAATATTACCCTCCTTCTGAGTTAGTCGGGTAAAAAAGGATGCAAAGGTCATTTTGTAAATTACATTAATGAGTTTTTTATAAAAATGTAAATAATTTAGGTACATCATATTCCGCAAATTAAACCAACAGATCACATTCCAAATTATGCATTTTTAAATTTTATAAATATAATTTGAAACAAAATTGCATCGCGATGTCTTCAAAATTGTATAAGCAACTAGTAATACAATTTATACGAGAAATCATAAAGACAAATATGTAGTCCCTTATTCGTATAATTCCCCTTTTTTTCTAACTGATTACATGCCGTGTAGTTTGTAGCTGAAGCGGAAAGTAGAAAAGTTCCTACTTTCAGCTACAGCTACAACTACCAGCTACAGCTAGAGCTGCACATTATAATATATGTATATGGATATCTGCAGTTTGTACTTGTACTACATGTACCACACGCTACAGTTATACATTCTGTTCCGGCCTTAATACTCTTTTATCAGTAAAACTGCTTTATCTATAATACATAATCCTATCATCTGCAACAAAAATCGAATGAGATAAAACATTTAGAAATATGCGATGTCACTTCTGTATAAAAACTAAAGAATGAGTTAATATTTCACATTTTTGTTATCTTTACTTGCTGTCCTTTAAGAACACCTATAAAAGCTTGGAAAAAAAAACAATTTATTTAATATGAATATTGAATATGAATTTGTAAAGTAATCATGACAATCAAAATGAGAATTTTATGAATATCTCATAGAAAGAAATTTCTCAACAAAATTCAACAACTTTAACCCAATTAGCTTCTATATCTCGTTCGACTATCATTCAAAAATGCCAAGTCCGACTGTGGTTCACTAAATGAAAGATGAATGGTTCTATTTAAAGAAAGGGGGAAAAACTACAATAGAAGAAAAATACCATTCAATATGGGTTTCATGCTGGATATTGTAAATTTCGCTCAACTTGTTTGAGAGCAGATTGATAGATTGAAACCAGCCATAGTATAGGTGCAATAAAAAATATCGAACATTTTTCAATCGTAAACAAAAAAACATTATCGTTCACACCCATCGCAGAGCTTCATTCAAAACAGGGCAGAATATTTTCGTTATCGGGTTAGAAATCTTTCCAGCTCCTTGAAGGTCCGAATATACTTGGCTAGATATGATTTATCACCTCAATCGTGCTTAAGGTCATTACGATAAACCTGATTCACCCCTAATTGCAGACATGAGCTCTAACCCAATTACTAGGCTCACATATGGATCCATGTTCACCCGGCCACAAAAGAACCTCTCTATCTACCACATCTGCAACTCGTCCGATACTTGCTTAGCTCAACAAATCGATAAATGAATGGTGTTGCAATCAGTGTAATCGCTCCGTCCGATACCAACTTTAAGAGCGACAAGATTGAATTAATCCCACCTACGCAGAACAGCCGTTTCGGTGTCGCACTTGGACTCGGATATAAATTAAATAATTTCCTCTAGCATAATTGGCGTGCTTATGACATCCCCTGTAAAAAAAAACATTGATAGACGACGGAATGAACATTAGTGTCACGCCAAATTTGTAACATGGCGACACAAATAAACCCGAATTGAGTACTCGCCTATATTTAGAACAGTCGCCTGCTTATTCCGATTTGTTTTTCATTCCCTTCGATCTTGATGACTAGAAACGATTTGTTGTATAACTGAACGCCATCTTTGTCTTTAATTTAAAAAATTCCTTTCGGAAATTAGCCTGAATTCGTTCTGTGAAACGGAAGTCCCCAGTATATGGAAAACTCCGTGTACGCATTTAATTTATTTGATATGTGGAAAACCAATTTAATTATTTCGTATTAGCTTTCTTAATTGAATTTAAAATTTTCTTTTTTTATATTTATTTTATGCGTGCGTTAACCTACAAATACCTACCCTACCATTCTCAGATGAAAGGAGTTTTGTATTAAATTTTATTCGTCCTGGGCCCATACATTATCATTTGTGTGCTTTAAATTTAAAATTTAAAAAAAATCATAAAGGCGTTATTTTAGATATGTACATACATTAAATAATCTATTTAAAAAGTTAATCTGGGGGCACGGTAGTGCCCCCGCCAAGACGTGCACTACCTACCTTTTCTCGAAGCGCTTCGTCGTTTTTTTGAACCCTCATAGCTTCGGTTTGGATTATACCAGATAAACAAAATTCTCGGGCAATGATGTCAATAGTGGACTTATTAAACATATAGAGTTTCAATTGTATAGCTCTTATACTTTAGATTTTATTGATATTTAAAAAACCCCGATTTCGTCACTCACTCACTGATAATCATCAAAATTCTTAGGTACTTCCTGAAGTCCTAGAAAGCTGAAATTTGGTATGTAAGCTAGTATTAGTACACAAACAACAAAAAAATTCTAAAACTTGGAACTTTCACCCCCAACCCCTTCAACTAGGGGATGGAAGTTTGTATGAGACTTCCGCAAATTTTAATGTTAGAGGTCTGAAAATTGATATAGGGACTCCTTGTTATAAATAATAAAATACATGTTTCAGGATTTTTAGCAAATCACCCCCACCCTTCAAATTAGGGAATGGAAGTTTGGTTGGGTTTTCCCATACAAAATTTATTTCATGCCAGAGATCTGAAAATTATTATTAGACGTAGTAGGCAGAAAGTTTCATAATCGAGTATACGTTTAGAATTTATTCAGAAGGGTTATTTTAGTGCAAGATATTTTTCTTTAGATTTGACAGGCTTGTACTTATATATACGTAGGTATATTTCGTTAGTTTCAATTGAAGGTTGTCGATTTTCCTACTGATTTAAAAGTGAACATGGATTGTGAAATAGTTTCACTTGAAGTATAGCTGGGAGCCTGCCATCATCGTGTGGTTCATATGCCGGGAGCAAAATAAAAAAAAAATCGTCATAAGCAACTTACAAAAAGAAGTGAAATCCCACCAAAAACATTTTCATGTAAAATGTTGCCAAGACGAGACCATATGGCTTCCACTGTCAAAAAGTTATCAGATCTAATGTAGAGCCAAGCTTCTAACTCTACACGTCCTAACTCTACAAGCCCTAACTTCACAAACTCTACACCTTAGTCAAAATATGTGGCTTGGCCGTTTCGTTACTACCGCCAAGACGTGCACTACCTACCTTTTCTCGAAGCGCTTCGTCGTTTTTTTCAACCCTCATAGCTTGGGTTTGGATTATACCGGACAAGCAAAATTCTCGGGATATGATGTATGGTGTCAACAGTGGGCTTATTAAACATATAAAGTTTCAATTGCATAACCCTTACACTTTAGATTTTATTGGTATCTAAAAAACGTCCGATTTCGTCACTCAGCCACTGATGATCATCAAAATTCTTAGGGTACTTCCTGAAGTCCTAGAAAGCTGAAATTTGGTATGTAAGCTAGTATTAGTACACACACAACAACAAAAAATTCTAAAACTTGGAACTTTTACTCCCAACCCCTTAAACTAGGGGATTGAAGTTTGTATGAGACTTCCGCAAATTTTGATGCTAGAGGTCATCAGTAATCCACCTCACCAGCAGTCGTCATCTAGAGCATCGGCAGCCGGCAGTAACGAAACGGCCAAGCCACATATTTTGACTAAGGTGTAGAGTTTGTGGAGTTAGGGCTTGTAGAGTTAGGACGTGTAGAGTTAGAAGCTTGGCTCTACATTAGATCTGATAACTTTTTGACAGTGGAAGCCATATGGTTTCGTCTTGGCAACATTTTACATGAAAATGTTTTTGGTGGGATTTTATATTCTGCACGTATTACTATCTTATTAAATCCAAGGGTTGGGCGGATTTCCTTCATCTTCATCGCAAAAGAATAGGTTTAAGGATTTTCGAAAAATTCAGTATGTGAGATAGAAAATTTATTTAAGATAAGGACGGAATGCATCTAATAGTGGACAGCGGATAGGTTCGTAGAGTTTTTTCAAGTTTTAACGTTTTAAACAAAATTGAAATCTACTCATGTAAATGTATAAATTAATAAATTTATAATGTGCAAGTAAACTCTATATAGAAAGAGGATTTTGGAGAGCTTTTGTATTTTCACGATGCGAGTTTCGTCTTCCATTAGGCGAGCATTTTATGAGATACAAAGGGAATATAATTCGCATTCTCTTGAATGCGAAATTTAAAAATTTAATTTCTTTTTTTTTATCAAACTCCGATGTTCAGAGTATAATTCAATAAAAAGATTTCCATGAATCGGAAGGGAGGTGATCTGTAGGCTTATACAGATTTCATCTCAAACAGAATGAAATTTGTTAAATTTGTCCTGTAAGGGCTCGTTTCAAATCAAATCCTTGTAAGAATTGCGTCATGCACGTCCTTTAATAAATCATTCCTGCGGCGCTCGTTAAAAATAGCTGCTTCCCTTATCTTTTATTAATTTTGCTTTAATGAGAGCCCTGATGGGGCACTGTCGGTCTGTCTTGAATTGTTTTCTCTTGGCATTAATTGCGTAGAGGCTCCCCGCAAAAGATCCACCTGCACTTAATACTTAATTTTCTGTCCTTTTGGAAAACACACGTACCCGCGAAATGTGGTTACTTTCTGCGGCGGGGCTTGGCCGTGCGACGCGGCGTCCTCCGTGATGAGCGGCAATTGCGTTCGAGAGGTTGTCGAAATTATTTCGAGTTTGGCCTATTTAATTATAAACAGGGCAGCGCCGCTGTCTCCATGGCGGACAGCGATCGGGCTGTCGATACGACCTGACGATGCTTTTGTAATTGGCTTTTTAATTGAATAAATTACGCGGGTTTTCGCATGGGATCGAGTGGTTTGCTGGCGGTCGGTCGGCTCACTTACGAGGCCTGATGGATTCGTGCTTTTTGAGGACCGAACCTTTTCCCCCAAATTAATATAATTTTTGATACAGAAACCTTTTTGCAAATTAAATATGTAGCATCCATTCGTCTTGGAGTTGGTTTTGCAAACACACATAACTGCCATGTTCCACAATGAAAATCCATTTCACAATCCACTATACTAAATTCATTTATTTTACAACAGATTTGAAACCAGCAAATCCGAAAACCCCAAAATACTTAATTTTATGAAAACTTTATAATGTTTATCATTTCGCAATTTCGCCATCTTAAAACTAGTCGTCCGATTATCGTCAAAGGCAATAACAAATTTTAGTTATAATGAGCTTATAAGAAGAAATAATTATCATGTAAAAATTTGCTTAAATCAGCTAAGATTTAAGAGTTCAAGAGTTGTTTTTCATTGCTTTAAAATCGGTTAAAATTAACAGTTTATATACGCCGTGTTTTTTAAAAAAAGCTAAAGTTTTAAGATTTTCACAAAACCAAAAAAGAAAGTCATGCGCAACACTTTGTTTTATTCTACGTACATGTATTTCTAATCGCTGGTTAAAATGCACCAAATAATATTTCAATCACTTTAAGTTGACTTTAAACTTCAAGTAAAAGTTAAAAAGCTATACGAATTTCAATTAATTATTATTATTTTTTGACATTTTGAGGCTAAGCTTCATAGGATAATATTGAAAACAAGTTTTCGAGGCCACTGATTTCAATAGGATTTTTTTAAAATTGTATTTCATAATTAAGAAAGAAAGAATTAAGATGGAGTTGGGATAGTCGTCATCTAACTAGAACTATAGTATACTCATCTAGATTTTAGACGAATTAAATGAGCCCTAGGTTCAGGTTGACCCCTTTAACAACTATAACTTTTTTTCAGAAAAAGAATCAATAAGTGCAATATTTATTTAAAGTGCGGCCGTATTTTCGTGTAAATATGTTCACACTTATTTAAATAATTACACAACCGATGGCGTTTCTGCTCGTGGATCCCATCGTAATTTCCGTGGTGCTGCATTAAATTTCCTCGGGCTTTTCATCGAATTCGACCAGAGAGCGGTGCGTAAGCTGTAAAGCTGTCTTTAAATAAATAAACGTTCCGATTGCGATGGAAAAGAAAACAAGCGTGAGGATGAGCCTCACTATTAAGCTTATTTTCAGCAAATATGCACGGTGAAAATGAGACGTTACTGCGCGGCATGTTTAACGACCGAACGCTATGATTAATGGTCGCCGCTCGGACTGAAATCGAAACAGTCGGGACTAACGAGGCCGCGGAACCGTGGCGATGGCGCTGATAAGCCTCTAATAAAACAACACCTGTTTGCGCTGCCGCCGTCGTCGGGACGCATAATTTGCGGGGGACGCTGGGACATATTCGCTTTCTATCACAACGCGAAGGCTGTCGCCAGTGACGCCTTTCGTGAGCACTTGTCGTGCCAATAAACTCTGAGACAAGCGACGCGACGTCAATAAAACGCGAATAAGGCGCTTTCCCGCGGCTTATGTTTATTGACGTGTGAGATGTTCGCGGCATTTCGTCGGTGTTATAACCGCGAAATTCACGTCCGAGGCGAGACGGTGCCGTGCCGCTTCGTTTTTGCATGTCGCCTTCCAAAATACACAGAATTGATGGACGACCTGCCTCCTGAGCTGAGATGGGAAGTTTTCGCGAACGTTCAAGGTCGCCGCTAATTGGGCCGTTTATTCACAAATCACAAGAAAATTCGACAAGGACGTAAAGCTGCGTGACTTGCCGTTTTTAGGGCGGTGCCAAAATATGTATAGTAGCATTAGTCACACGATGGCAATTATTCTTGCCGAATATTCCCTAGAATTTTCAATCCGAGACTACATTGGAAAACTGCATCCTTTTGAAAAACTATAGTAACTTTTGAACTATATAGACATACATATGTACATATATATTTCAGATTAGAGATAGAATTTAATTTCATTTATCTCTGGCGGTAATCTACATAGCAGAAGTTATTTTCAGTTTTTAATATTGAAAATTTAGGAAAAATTAGTATGTAAAGAAAACCTACATACCTACATATAATAAAGTAAATGCAATCACAAAAAATTATAGATGAAGTTATTCCTGCTATAATTTCGACTTCTAAACCTCTCTGTAAGAAAGTATAGTCTCTTACGGAAACGAAAAACGTCAAAAAGAAATCATGCTTGGAGGTGGATGCAAATTCTTTAAAATGATATCAGTTTATTACGTCTTAAAAAATAAATCAAGTTTTCTTACAATATAAATAGCTACACCTTACAAGCTGCAAGATAACACCTGGCTTACATATGAACATTTTTAAAACAGGGTCTTTTTTGATAGCTGGTTTTAGTATGACCTAAATTTAGTGTTGTTCATGAATTTTCATCTTCACGCAACACGAAAAAGATAGAAGTTAAAAAAAAAACATAAAATTTTATTTCTGAGGTTTTTGAAAATGAATAAAAAAAAGGACAGTGTAAAAAGAGCTCGGAGCGGAGATATAAAAAATAAATTTTTATGACACTAGACATTGATGGGGAAGAAGTTTACAATTTTTCAAATTATTAATGAGAATATTGAACTCTAAAATTTTAAGGGGGAACGCCACTGTGACGGGTCGAAAAATTGTGAATATTCGCGAATTTTTTTGGGCAGGTATAATTTTTGTTTTTGTTTTTTGGATTGGATAAAGGTTACATATTCCTAGAGTAGTATATATTCAACAAAACCTTTATACAAAATATATAAAATTCGTTGAGTTATATACATTTTCGTAGTAGTTAAAAAAAATTCTCTTTGATTAAAATTTTTTTTTAAATCGGCTACGTACAACCATAGCTACTGTAATTATAAAGCTTTAAAAAAAAAGACTTTAAAATCGGCCCATTGGTTTTCAAGAAATCGTTATGGGACAAGGTCAAAAATAGTTGTTTCGAGAAAATTTATATAACTTAACGAATTTTGTATATTTTTTAATAAAATTTTGTTTACATATAGTTGAATATATACTCTTTAAATATTGTTTTATCCGATTCTTAAAAAATAAATTATACCCGCGCAAAAAAATTCGCGAAAATTCAGGCCATCACAGTGGCGTTCCCCCTTAAACTTTTATTACAGTCTTTATAAGTGTTTAATGATAATACATTATTTTAATCAGTTGTTAAAAATTGGTGGTAGTTTGTTTCTTTAAGCCAAGATTTTTGGGGTGTTGGGAAGCTTTTTCGTAGACAAATAAGGTCCGGACTGGTTTAAACATTCAACCTTAAAATTTTCGCCGAAGACCGAATACAACTTATAAATATATACATATGTATATGCGCTTGCTTCGAAAAGTTAAATATATTAAATATAACATATCCCTAATTCATGTAGCGCGGAAAATTCCAACACAGAAATATTTTTATCCAAAATTATAATAATAAATCTGCGTATTTTAAAGATACATAGATATGAGATTCCAAAATAGCGAGGATATTTAAAACAACTACGCGGACTACCAAAAAGTCTCCTCATAACATTCGCAGCCAAGATTACTCACGAAGAAGACTTCTCTCATAATATGAAAATTAAGAAACGACCATGACCGCCATATTTATGCTAAAAATTATTCAGTGAAATAAATAAGTAACAAATTTAATTTCGAGATAAATCTTTTAAAAGAAAAAAAAATGGAATCTGGGGGCAGAGCGTTTTCTATAAATAAAATTGTTTGCCGCCAAGTCGTGTTAAGAAAACTGTCGAGGACTGAGAGGGGATTAATCGCGGATTAGTTCCAGTCCAGACCTGGTAGTGTATTTTTTAATTACCGCGAGCACTCTCCGCCGATGTTGAAGGAAATTAAACAGGTGTCCCGCGAGCACATTTGCGCGGAGACAAAAATTTATCGCTAATTAAGTAATAACCGACGAAGACGTCGGGAAGGTGCTTGCCGCTGATGACGTCGCTTAATGGCCAGAAAGGCGGAAAATAATCTCGGCACATTCGCAAAACAGATGTCATCAGAATTTAAGAAAATGATCTACTCCGTCGAGTCTTGAGTCGGTGCCAGACTTTTATGATTTAACGCGGTGCGGGGGTGGTGCTAATGCTCCGATAAGACGACACTTTTCTGTGGGCGGCACACAGATTTCACTGCTGAGGTGGCGCGCACCGCCCGAGGTGATTTTACGAATGCTTAAACGAATTAAGTTTTTCCTCCTTACCTCAAGATTTCTGCGGGCGATGCGAATTAATAGGTAATTTCATCGCATCTTATTTTCATTATTCGTTTTTGTTCTCTTAAACCGAAGTATTTTCCGGTAATATGAGACTATAAAAGATCTTACAAAATAGCTTTTTCTTTTCAATTCTCAGAAAGTAAGCTGTTCAAGTTTACAAAAAATATTATATACTATTATTTTAATCTAATCAAATGAATCGATATTGAGAACTTAAAAAGATATGTGTATTATGACACAATATTTTTACAATATTTACAAATATATTGTTACAAAATTTCCCTTTTTTGGAATTCACACTTGAAATTTTAATCAATTTTAATCGATCCGACGGCGTCTGTGGCAAGAGCGCTAGCCATTTTAGCTACACTGAACAGATTTGGCTAGCGCTCTGGATCAAAACGTCGATCATTGTTGGATTCGTCTGCCTCGACGGACGAGAATTTATATTATCAATAATCTGTCCCTATATCGGTATTACGTTACGATGAGGGGCAAACGTGCAATTTAGTCCGCAAGCTGCTCGACGGGAAAAAATTGTAACAATATACATATAGCTAGTCAATTTACAATTTTTCAGTTAAATTACATATTTCGTCTAAAAAAGTTAGTTAAAATAGACAAAATTGTATTAGGTCCTTGAATAAGTTCTCGCTGTTTACTAACAGATAGCATTGCCAGGATTTTGTGCATGTAGTTTCAGATGGTAACGCATCTAGAAAGAAGTACTATTAGTAAGCTCAAACTCCAGTATATGTTAGTTCGTCACAGTGTAAACGAGGTTTTATTTTCTTAATTCTAAAAATGTCAAGTCTTGTGTCGAATAAGCGTCATTTGCGGGAACTTTTGATTTCACCTTTCTAATTTAAAAAAATCTTCAGCTGCGGCGCATTGATTGCTTGTGGAAGCATATAGTGGGACTGCTTCAAGTAAGACAAGTAGTCCTGAATGATTCCAAAAGTTTAGGAATGGGGAATTTGACATGGAAGACATGTTGTGTATTTGGTAGGATCAGCTTGTTGTCGTGTATTATGAGTTGCTCAAACCGGGCGAAACCATTACCGGAGCTCTCTATTAAACACAATCAATGAGATTGAGCTGAGCACTCAAGGAAAAACTCGTCCATTACTACTCCAGGCATAAAAAGTTATTCTTCCACATGATAATGCTCGTCCGCATGTTGCGGTATCAGTGAAAACCTTTTTAGAAATACTTAATTGGGAAGTCCTACATCCCCCGCTGTATTCATTAGACATTACTCCTTTCGACTATCACTTATTCCATTCGATTGCACATGGCCTGGCTAAGCAGCGCTTCTATTCTTATGAAGATACCAAAAAATAGGTCGATTTTTGGATAGTCTCAAAAGACGAGTAATTTTTCCGAGATGGAATTCATATGCTACCAGAAAGATGGGAGGAAGGAGTGTTAAGTATTGTTCATTACTTTGAGTGATATGTTCTTAACCACATACTTTAAATAAAACATTGACTTTTACTAAAAAACAGCGAGAACTTATTCAAGGACCTAATAAATTCGTAGTTAACTAGTAAATTTGCATGATTTAACTTGCAATATTCAACATTTTTCTCAATCGTTCAGTGAAAAGCACATAAAAGTGAGAAAATTTTTTGTCCGAAAGTAACATTTTGTAATTTCGATTATCGATTATCACTCTTAAATTATATATTTATATTTCTAGAAGAGAATCCTGAAGTGCTTGCAAATTGAATGTAAAAAAGCTATTCAAGTTACATATTAATTATTTATTTTTGGGATGGATTTTAGTTTTCTTAATTAAAATTATAGCCTTACAGGATTATAAATCAGAGAAAATACAATTCGTAGCAGAGCATAAATCAGTGAAAATGAACTACAGTGGAAGGTAGTTTTGCTGTAAATATACAGCTTCAATTAAATAATTTACATTTTTCTCAATATGAGAGCTATATTACTTTAATGTATGTACATTTCCATTTATATATTTTTTATTACAATGAAAAAAATTAAACCTCATTCCAATATATCAATATCACCATGAATATGAGTATACTTGTAATCTCATGCTGTATATTTTTACTCTTTTGCAAATTGCTTTATCCAATTGAGTATAATATTTTTAAGTATCTGAATGTAAGTCAATGTGCTACATCATTTGAAATATCTAAAATTAAACATTGGAAATGTTTGTGCTACCGTTTATAACGTCTAAAATTATTCAATTAGTTTTATAGTGTAATTTATAATTCATTACGTAGACTTTATTTTTAGGAAAAGACTAGTTGATTGCTCGTTAATCGGCAAATAACCATTTTTAGATACATTAACCTTATCAGAATTTAAGTGTTCATTACCATTTATTCATAAGAATTAGTTTTCAATACCATATAGCTTCTTTATAGAGATTCTCTGATTTGGTGTTCTGGTTCAAAGGTTAATGTTTACTGAAATGAATTTATAAAAATTTAAAAATTATAAAGGAATTTTTATCAAAAAAAAACTTTTGTGAACTCCTTTCGATCGAATTACATAATGCGGCCCCAGGATGGAGGAAGAAAAATTTCAAATTGATATTATATCTTTACGGAAAATAAAAATAAATATCAGAAAGTTTTTATGAGTCGGTGATTTAGAAACCCAATGTTTGGATTTTAAAGTTTTGATGTTTTTAAATTTTAGTTTCGAATTTTGAGCTGTGTGCAAAATGGATTGTCCAATTTTGGGTTAACATCAACATGTGTTATTATGTCGTTGACTTTTTAATTTTTCGCTTTCAGTGCTGTTTAGAGGTATATTAATTGTCTTGCCAGAAATTACCTTTAAATTCATTTTCATTTCATTTGAAAAGAAATGTTGGCTATTTTCCGTTGATGGATATGAACCTAAATTTTTGTAGGGCCTATAAAAATGTGTTCTGCATCATTGCCCGTGGCGGAGAGTAGATATTCTCAAGTTTCCTGTTCGGGGACATCGCCCGATTGGATCAATAAGTGCGTAAAGGTTTCCTCGTCGGGGTACGTACCTTCGGCTGCGAAAAGAAAATTCAATAAATTCTTAGCCTCATCCTTCGCAAACCGAACGCTTGGGGCGATGTTCCTCGTAAATATCCGTCATATGTTCGAGATCGAGGAACCCTTCCGCCTCCGTCGCGTCGCGTCGGGACGGTGAGCGTCTGTAATGAGCTTGTTCCCTGCGTAAAGGGCGGATGAGGACCCTGCGAAATTGAAGTCGTCGCTCGTTCGGCTCGAACTTCAGCTCCAGCACGTCTCGCACGCTCTGTAAATAAGAACTCGCTTTGCGGTCGCTTCAAAATAAATTGCAAAATTTTGAGAATTTGCCAACTTCTGCTATTCAATGCCGGCAGATACAAGTGAACTCCATTTAAGTTCCGAAAGAGACTTAAAAGGCCGGATCCAGGACGAGACAATAGAATCCAATGCAGCCTTTAGTAATGCAATTTAAACTATTTTATTATGTCTCGAAACGTGCGTTCCTGACGCAAACAAACACCAAAATTGGCAAAGTTGGCGGCTCTTAGAAAGTTCCTGAACGAATGGTTAATTCGCGAGAGACGTCTTCATTCGAATTTCTAACTAAATTAACACACGAATTGGTGTGGCTTTAAAGTTGGCTGGGTTACTGGTGCGGAATCGCGAGCTGCGTTAATTTGATTTCATCATTTCATCAAAAGATGGGGGAACCCACAGAGGATGTGATTAGGGCTAAGGAGCCTCTGAGGGATTCTAACCTACTCCTTGGGACTTTCTTAATTTAATTACCAAGTTATGTGCTCATTAGGCGCACAAATTTTAATTTAGACCTTTTTCGGTAAGCGTAATTAAAAGAGAGTAATTAGGTAAACACGCAGTGACAATTTTTTGAACTTTTCTCATTCTATGGTTTGAATTAAATTCGACATTCGGCTTTCTTTGAGATGTAATTTAATCGAAAGTATTAGGCTTTTTTAAAAAATTATAATTGTATTTATTTTTTGACTGATTTAGGAACTCTTAAGACGTTCGCGGACGTGAATTAATTTTTATTGTAACACAGGATGGCATGAATGCTAGCATTCACATTTTAAAATAAAATTACCTTAATTTTAATGCTAATGGTCAGATGATTCACTGAGTATTTTCATATTATTTTATTTCTTCTCTGCATTACTTAAAAACTTACGTAAGCTGACAGCAGTAAATTAGAGTCATTATTTTTACAGCCAATAAAACTTTAACTGTCCGCGAACGTATTCAATATGACGAAAATATCCCGATTGTTAAAACATTTTTGTAAATTATTATAAATATAGTTTTAGCGTAAGTCAAAAGTAAATCATTCACATTTTTTTTAAAGTTTAAAAATATACCCAATTTTAACTAAAAATAAAAATAAATCGTTATTACTTATAAATTTTTAAGTAGAGTAACTTATTATTTAATTAACAATTTACACTTAAAGATGCATATCTAATCTAGCCACATTACTTGCCCAATTAACTTAAATACACATTAATATCATGACACATATTCCGATCTAAAATTGAATTAAGCATTTGTCTTACCTTAAATTCTGAGCGGAATGTGGAATATTGGCAAAAGCAATTAGATACAATTTTATACATTTTGTGTTTTATTTACGATTCTATAGCGAAATCCAATAAAAACATTGTTTAATTTTTATTAGCGGTGCAGTATCTATAAAATTCCTGACAAGATAACTAGATTAAATAATAAAGTTGCCATATATTAAAAAAAAATTCTTGTGTTTGGCGCATATAAAAAAGGTCACTAGAATACCAATTAAATATTCGTAACATCTTTATGAGTAAAACGTAGTTAAGCGCCAAAGTTGTGAATTGTTATGGAATTTATTTTTATGAAAAGGAAGGAACTTGTAATAGTTTTCAAAAATGAAGTAGGTATAAATATTGTAGATTTGTTGCTTTGTATTTAATAACGAATATTGAAATTTGCAAAAAGTTGTGGTTATCAGTAGAATAGTTTTAAGTGAATAAGTATAGTGAGTTAGGTGAGGTTTGTGTCTTGTTTCATATAACATACAAAGGTAATTAAAGGTTTCTTTAACAGGCTTTTTTGAGAAAAAAAATTAATTAGTCTATTAAATTGCCAATTAGCTAATAAACAAAGAATATAAGCTAAAAGACAAGCACGCGATTAATCATTTGGGAACCAAGTCCCGGCTGTGTAACTGCTGATTTCAAATTCTGTGTATGCATAAATCGTTTCTAATTTCGGGCGAAGATATCGCTGCGGCTGAGTGGTAGTTTAGAGTCCATAACTCTCTTCGTAATGCCCATGACCACCTCTTGAATATCCAAGGCGCTTAGAGCGCACTCCGCTGACCTCTGTGTTTACTAAGAGGATGCTTCAACTATACCTTCCCGCAGCGAGAAGCAACTATTTCATCTCGAGTATGCATTTAAGGGAGCCCCATAATTCAAGTCAGCCCGTAAACTAGTTGCCGTTCCCCATGAAGCGAATATTATTACGTCAGGCGGATTGATCCAAAATAAATACCTCTGCCCGATAGCCGACGTCTATAAATTTGCTCATGCAAGAAGATGGACGTAATAAATTATGCAAAACAATTCCAAAAGGAGCAGGCAGTTCTGGTGGAACAGTGGTCCCTCATATTTCATACCTGACCCAGTTACCCTGGGCGGCAAGAAGACGGAGACTACACTCAGATGTATGTAAAAGGTTCAAAGATTGCGAAACTCGTGCAAAATACATAGTCTTAGTGAGTTGTTGCCTGCTTGTGGAAACTTTCTTCCACCCAACAGTAGTTTAGTCGTTTAGGGTTGGAAAATCCACCCTTCCCTAGCCTCCTCCCCTTCCAGCATCCATCCTTCTTATAAGATAATTCCGAAGACATTGTATTTTTCCAAGGAGAATGTAAAACACAACTGCCCTGTGTAACGTGATCGAGAAAGGGACTGGTCCTTGTTAAACAAAGAGCTTCATCCTTGGATGAACACAAAGCAAAGCAGATATTTTTTCGCAATAAAATCCCTAATAATTCGCTTAATGATATTACTATCGGTTAAATGTCCTGCAAAGAAGTGTCCGAGGACACCTGGTGCGCAAAGACCAGACCAAAGACTACGAACGTGCTGAGTTTTTCTTACATAAGAGCAGAGTAAATTTTATTTTTACCACATACATCTTAAGATATGTATGTACCTTTTAATAGGGTAAATCTACATATATGTCCAATATATATATTAACCTCTTTCTCTCTCTGAAGTGTCATTCTTGTACCGAATTAATGTAGACTTTCATTCGAAGTTATCTTGGGCTCTTCGTATCGAAAATATATAAAATGAATCTTTAAAGATAGACTTTGTCGTTTCTTGTTCTACAATAATATACAATATTATTATATCTTGTAATTCTGCACTATCGGAAAGAATTATTTTTCGAACTTTTGTTTTAAAACAATAAAGATTTTAAAAACCTTTTTAAGTTTTATCTAGAAAATTCAAAATAAAAGACGAACTTAAAAATACACGAATTAGTGCTTAAAGTTTAGAATCTAACCTATTTTCAGAAGTAATTTAGTCGAAATGTTGTTTATAACTAGAAGAAAACTCTAATTTTATTATAAATCTTAGAAAGACAAATTTGGTTCAAATATTAAACTACTGAAGTTTAAAATGCTCTATAAGAACAAGTGCTATTTGAATTAGGCTGTGCAACAAGCAGTTTTTGAGCTCTTTGTCTCTCTGTGTAATTTTATTAAACACGGAAAAAAATTTGTCGGGAATATCGCGTCGTTTCTGGCAATATCCCTGTATTTTCCGATGGATTTTGGGACAGTGCATTATTTTGGTAATATTTGTGAAAAAAACAGGGATTGTAACTAAAATTTAAGAACCAGCATAAAATGTTGACATTATTTCCTGTAACTTTTAAGGAGATCTGTTGCTTTTTCAATATATGTTGTGGATTTTATGGCGAAAAGGTTCGTAAATTGGTTGGGGATTTTTGCTATCCAAATTTTTTTCCGTGAAGGTATTAAATTATTAAATTATTTAATTTTAATTTTTTTAAAAACTCGAATGCTTTAGTTTTTGAACCCTCAAACTGGAAAAAATTTCACTCATCTCATTAATCGATCAATCTCACTGGCAATATTTTCACTCATTGTATGTTGTCCAATTATTATGAATGAATGATTAAGGATGTTTGAATATTTAAACTTCTTTTAAACTTACAAGTTTACAGTACATATTAAACTATGTAGTACGGTTTCCGTTTTAAATTGTAGGAAGGTTGCTGTTTTTAAAACTTTTCAGTTTATGCATTGAAAGATTTAAAGGTAAACAATATCCCGTGTGGATTTATTTACAATCTGTTTCGTTTAAAATTAGTACCAAAATTTCCGACAATAGCGTTAAAAAATGTAGACCTAAAATAACATTAAGGTTGTTACAACATGAACTAAATGGCTGAAATATGTCTACATTGTATTGTTTGCCGAATTTTTCTGCAACCATTACTTTATTAAACGATAAAATTTCCACCGCATTTGAACATCTTCCAAGATCGAGAACGACGGACTGCAGTATTCCCCTGGCTGGAATTGAATTTTAAAATATTCCCTTAATCGATTTTTCTCATTTATTCATGAAATCTGCATGTCCTTAAATCATCACTAGTCGACTGGTGAAATATTCGATTTTATGGCTTCAGCCCTCCTTTTCCCTGGGCCAGTGCCAGCCTTAAGGCTCGAGCCGAATGATAATGATAATTTACTAAAGCCCGACCGACTGTCGGAAGTTTTGCTGGCGTCCCTGCCGCCGAGTGCCTACAAGTCGTGAATTTTTCACCTTAACAGCATAATTCCGAGCAGGTTTTTATTGCTGTAATAATCCACTTTTTATCGACATGCCTGAGAACGTCTTCGCCAAGCCACTCGGAGCCAGTCAGCAGCATCCCTCCCAGTACCAGTTTAAATTTCCCCCAATTTCAGACATTTGGGGTGCGGCAGTTATTTGGCATTGTTGGAAGTTGTCATTTATCCCCTCCCCTCGTACATGCACCCCTCAACAAGACGAATGAAAAATTGAATTGAATTTGAATATGGCTAAGAGTGGGAGGCACCGGGTGTTCCAATGTTTCTGCGGATTTTGAGCTGATCTTGCGGTAAAATTGTGCTAAATCGCAACAGGGACGTGACGAAGAAAATCATACGTCCCAGGTTCAATTACGGGGGGAGTCGGTTGAAAGTTGGGGAAGATTAGGCCTCCGAGTTATCAGAAAATATGAGAGAAAATTTTGTTTTATCTGCAAAAGAAGAGTTGTTGCCAAAATAATAATTGATTGAAATCTTATTTGAAAAGTTAAGGATACGGAGATTAGATTCTCCTTAACTTTGGCCGCAAAGTTCCTAATTACATTATCTTCTTGACAGGTACAACTTGTAAGAGATACTTTCGGTTTTAAATATGGATGAAGACGACCCTTAGGACATGCTACGACAGTTGGAGTGCCAACATGCATACATAGATAAATGTAAGTATGTATGTAAGTACATATCTGATTTTATGCCGAAAAGTAGTTACACGCAACGGAAATGAAAATAAATTCTTGAAATGGACTCTATTTTTGCAAAAAAGATGTTAGATAAAAATTCAACAAGGGACATATTTAGCGGACATAGATTTAGACTATACGCAGTAGCTCTAGAATTAATTTTTATGTTTTACGAGCTTTTATGTAATTGAATTTAAAAATTTGAAGTCGCAATTTTCAAGTCAGAAATTTTGAACATATTTTTAAACTCCACATGGATTTTCCAGCGCCTAGAGAGTACATACATATGTAATGCAAATTTGAGTCATAATCGGAGTAGCGGCAGTGTAGATTTGTACAGCGAATAAATAAACAGATAATAAAAACAAACTAGTGGTCGCCCTGTGGTCGAAATTCGACCTACCGAGGTTACTACGAAAAATACGACTGTACACAGCCTACTATGTGTTTGAAATTGGCACTTTCAATAATAAAATTACGACAGTTTGACCACAGACTACTATGCGTTCGACATAGACAGTATGAACGTAAATAATGAATTTATTTTATTTTATTTAATGTATTTATAACACATATTATATATAAATTTTAGCTTTGTGCACTTCTTCTCTATATAAACTTTAACCATGCAAAATCTCAAACTCCTCAGTCCGTGCAATTTGCTTAAAAAGGGGTCCAAAGATTTCCCTTCACGTATTAATATATAGATAATAGCTTTAGATCATGCTCGAAGAAGTGCAATATTGATCAATGAAAGTCCCCTCAAAGTCGGTTTAGCTGTTTCCGATATTATCCCAGACAAATAGTAAGACATGCAAACAAAAATTATAAAATAATTGTATGGATGCATATAAATCACCATATGAGCTTATAGAAGGACATTAATTTTGAAGTCACAGACGTACACTTCAATTGTATTGATCCAAATTAATACTATAAATGCAATTCCGAGACGAAAAGTGTATAATGTCTGTATTTGAGTTTTATTTTGAATTTGAGCTTGGGTTTAAGTTTGACTTCATAGTTATTCATATGCCTATGTCTATATCTACATGTGTATATCTATGTAGGTACAGGGTGTTCAAAAAGTATTGGAACCCCCTATCTCGAATACCTGCTGTTCGTAGAAAAAATGACAATACTAAAGTTGAATTTCAGAATTTCAGAATGAACTTGAAGGACAAGTTCAAGGTCATCGTTAGAATGCCCATTCGAAACCGCACAACTTTTGTATTGATAATTTTTTCGATACTTTTTGAACGCCCTGTATGCCTATTTTTATGTTTATATTTTTGTGTATTGCATTACAAAATATACATAACTGTGCTTTAAACCTTACTGACATCAAAATAAACATTTAGCCTATAAATTTGAGCTCAAAGCGTCCTTGATTTTGAGGTTTCTATCAACAGTAAGTAAGTGATTTGTGTTATGCGTATGTGTATAATATACATATGTAAGAATATATATGTATGTATATGTATATAAGTATGTATAAATCAAAACATTTAATATTCTTTAGTATACGAAAATACTGATTGTGGCGAAATACCAAAAAAATCACAAAAGTTACATTTGACAAAATGAAAACAACGCAATATTTAAAAAAATATTGCAAAATTGATTTGATTAAAAAACACATACTTTAGCCATATTATTGCAAAGTTAATAAGTTATTTATTGCTTCTCTATGTTATGTTTGTGAATTTTTACGGTTACTGTGTTTGATAAAAAAAAAGATCTCACCCGCGCGATATTTTGCTGATTTATTGTTATTGTGATTAATGCTTTTTGCAAAACATCCATCAGAGTTCATCTCCTCCATGTTGTATCTAATTTAATTTATTCCTTGCTGTTAAGAAACTCATTCCCTTGTTTAACCCTTTGCTCTTATTCTGGTCGGGGCCTTGCAATTCCACGAGATATTCTGGAAATGTCTGAGCATCGTTTTGCTGCATCGTGATTTGGCGCTGGTTTGGCCTTCTTTGGAGCCAGCTGTCGATGTGTGCGTGGATGGGATCGGGAGTTGGGCGCTTATTTACATTTCATTAAGTCCAAATGAATATTCAGGACGAGTGCAACAGGCGCCTTTTGTACTGCTTGCTCAGCTCCAACCAGACAACTTCAGGCCGTTCATTTGCATTTATATCCCCAAGACTTTAAGTCTTTATCAAAGATTTCTCAACTAAATTGTCCACTACCGCGCTCTGACCAAAAGGGGAAAAATTCAGTCACTTGCTTACTAAGAATTATAGGCTTTCTGTGAGTGGATAAAATTGATACCTACTGGCTTTCGATTTGTAAATTGATTTCGAGCGGAATAACTTCACAGTGCTTATCCCTTTTGTGGCAAACCTTTTGAAATCATTTCTTTTGAAGTTTATTTTACCTAATATAAATAAAATTAATATCGCTTATGTTTTAGTTTCATAGAATACGAAATTCTTTATTGGAGTTTTGGTTTAGCAGTTGAGGACATGAAAATAGAAAGGTAAGTTTTTTTTAAATAATTTAAGAATTCCACAACAAAAGTGTGTATTTTAAAACGCCTCTTTTAATATTCTTTAAACAAATTTTAATAATTTTATTTCGAGCTCTAAATCCTTTCCGTTTCTTTTCAAATAATAAAACATCAAAATAATCATGTAAGGACGGTGAATCAAAAAGAATAATTTCCATTGTTTTATATACAATATATCGTTATAAAAACTATGTGAAACATTCCTAGAATAGAAACCTAAAATATATTTTAATGAAAAAGAAACAGAAATGTATTGTAATATTCCTTTTTTATAAATCAATATTTCCAAACTTTTTTTTATTTTTTATCTCTCTTAAGGAAAATAATAAAACCATTTTATTATTTTTAAATAAAAGAGCATTGTACTGTAGATTTTGTAGTGTTTCTTTTGTAAAATTTAGTAGGTATATTCAATATTGATTTTACTAATTATGTACACAGGTCAACACCAAATTTGCGGGATAAATAGCATATTATTTCTATAGGATTCCGTACATTTCGAATTTGGAAATAAAAATATTTAATTGGCTTTAGTTGTCCATAAAATTAGAGTTTAAAAGTATAAAAGGCCATATTTTTATTATTATGAAAATAAAAGCTTGAATCTTAAGCTATAACATAAAAATCAAAGCAAAATTAAAATTTGTCGGAATATTCCTTGAAAATTATATTTTCCTATAAATCGATAATTTCATACAGTAAAAGGTAAATCAAAAATATAACAAATTGTTCAAAAAGATTTATAGATATTACTAGTATTTCATATTTTTCGATTACCATTCAGGCTTTCAATTGAGACAATTAGAAGAATCTATGTATGATAAATCTTCATTGTTTAATTAATTTTCAAATATAGATGTTTTGAACTTTTTTACTTTATTTTTCTCGAAAACGGGAGCCAATTTAGAACTTTTATTTAGGGATTCATAATCCATGGGAAAAATGCTCTGGAAATGACCTACCATTTGTCCTGCCTCAACAAAAAAAAAATGTCTATGTTATTTGTGAAGCTGAATTAACACTAGAACGACGGACATACATATGTAACCCTCCTAGAACGACGGCAGCGGTCAAAATGGCCGCTGCAATTATGCTAAAGTTTTACATGCAATTACAGATTTCAATGACAAAATAATCGATTTACAAAGGTTGTAAAAAGGCTATATTTATATACATAATATGTTGTTACAATAAAACTTCTGTCTTACATTTATAGAGTACTAAACAGATACAACAAAAGCAATTTTCAACTGAATCAGTGTAAATTTCCTTCACCAGTCAAAATGACCGCCGCCGCTGTTCTAGTTATTACTATGAATAACTTTGGAATAAATAAAATTAACAAAATAAGTATTTATGTAAATGTTCTCTACTGATATTTAGGAAAATTCAGAAATATTGCAACTTTCTGTGAAAGCATTTTTCTAGATAGTACGATAGTTGAAAACTCATTAGCCGTCAAATTGACCGCTTCTGTCGTTCTAGGTATAACATATGAATAACTTCGGAATAAATAAAAATAAAAAAACAGTATTTTGTCTAAATGTTCTTTATTGATATTTAGGAAAAGTCAGAAATTTGTAACCGCCTAAAATAATTTTTGTAGATAGTACAATAGTTCAAAATTCGCTAGCGGTCAAATTGACCGCTTCCGTCGTTGTAGTGTTAATAGCTATCTATTTGTTAGGATAGTAGATGTAATTTTTAGGGTGTAACATGATACTAATGAATTGTACCAGTCAGAGTATTTTGTTATGAACTGTTAAAAATGGCAAAGTCTATTCATGTGCATTGTGAAAATTATGATTTTTTTGGCGAGTGTGGAAGCCAGGCTTTCGTTTCGTAGCCAAAATTTTAAATTGCCAGGTGATTCTGGGATTAAGCGAGGCTCTTAACGAGTCTGAGTCCTTGACAGGATCTGAAAACATCCAGCTGCTCATCCCATTATCGTTAGCGTCGAGCCACTTAGAAGTGAGGCTGAAAAGAGGGCCGACGCGACGCGGCGGATTGGCACCATCGTGCGAATCCGCCGGTGTGCTCGGTGTAATGACGCTTTAAAGCCCCGTGCACAAGCACAGGGTGAATTTCTGAAAACGACAGGATGTCACTGAACTATGCTATCAAGGAAGTCGCAGTAAACGCTAACGACACTCGCCTTTATGGCAGCCACTGTAACTAGCGCAAATCGTGAGTGGAAATTTCGTGTTTACCCGGAATGAATGGTCGCAGTGTGTGCACAGGAATGGAGATGAGCCCTTATCCCGCGGGACTAATAGCAGCGGGGGTGCCCCGCACCTCTGCGGTTGTTTTAAGCCCTCGCCCGACTACGTCACATTCGTTTCCAGGGCGGACCCGCCGATCTCCTCAAGAAAGGGGGCGAACGGTGGCACTGAACTTAACCAGACATTGAGAATTCAAACAGAGGGAATTACTGATGAGCAGCATTACTTCACTACAGGAGCACTCCTTATCCTTCAGGACCCAGGAGCAGATAGATTCGAATCAAATATTTGCCATTTCCTCCCATAGGAGAACGTGAGCGCTCCTGATAATCCGCAACATTGTTATTTCGACTTAGAACGGATTAAATGCTACATTTTTAACGGATTAATTCGCAAACACTTCTCATGACCTGCACTTTTTTTGCCGTTCTAGAAATTAGCCGAACTCATAAAACTTTGATTCCTTGCTTTTCACTGGCGAAAGACTTTGTTATTACCCTATAGAACTTACATACGTTGGGCATAATTTTTAAGATATAGCTTTGGCTTTCAATGTTTTCAGAAGCATATATACAAATTACATAATTCAAATTTTTATGAATACATTTTAATGTTAAGTCCTTAATAATATTCAAATTGAGGTACCTTCCTTAAGGGGCTATACCAGTGTGATACTATTAAAAACTTGATTTTTTTTCTTTGGCTTATTCGAGAGTTTATACTTTCAAAAATATCCTGTAAGCATTTCAAGTCCGTATCTATGATACTTTCCGAATGGCAGTCTCCGAAAGAGCAACTGCTCGCAGTAATATAATGGATAGTGAAATCTTTAAACGTGTTTTCCTCGAAATGAGATTTTTCCAATTTGCTGCCATTCTAACTCGAAGTCTACTTATACGATTGACTTGAAATTTTAACTGAGTACTCTTAACTACATTTTCCATACCCTGAACTAGGATATTTTTGATTGGATGAAAATTGACAATTTGGCATTGAAAAAACCGACTATTTTATAGGCAAAAAAACAAACTTTTTATTCAAAACTACGCCATTTTGTTAGATTTCGATATTTTTCAAAAATCCTAGTTCAGGGTATAGGAATAACCTTTTAGTTTAACGCCTTTTACGTCTTTTTGTATTTAAGTTACTCAATCGACCGGAATCGTGGCAGCAGTGGGGGTACTTTTTGTTTTTGGTGCTTCCGAAAACCGCGCATAAGTCGTTCACATCGAAATATTTTTACACGAAAAAATTATGTAATATTGGTCAAATATAACTAAATAATATTATCAAGTTTCCAAGACATTTAGTTAAGTAGTAATTCCCGAAAATCGCCTAAATTTTAAGCCCTGACACTGGTATATAGCTCCTTAAGGGGAGAAACTAGTTTAGGAGGCCGATATTTTAGTGTTTTTCGTGAGTTTTTTTTAACAAGGAAGGAATAATCAGAATTTCTTTAAACTAGGAGGATATTTTATTAATGTTTTGAAGTACATGTCGTAATTTTTTCAAATGTAAATAGTGGAGTTAGAAGCTGCTGTTCATATGGACGGTCACCATCACCATCCGAGTTTCCTGCTCGTGGGAACACTAGCTTGAAAAGTTATTGCTCAATCGTTTTGAAAATGAGTGTGAATATTCTTTACCCAATTGCAATCTATATGAACTAAACTCTGGGATGATATTGTTATCTAAAATTTGTTTTTAAATGCAAAAAAGGTGAAAAAACATGGTATAAAAACATGACATTTTACTCAAACACCTCAAAAACATGCAATTTTCAATATTTTTGCTAAGAGTTTAGTTCATATTCTTAGAAAATATGTTGCTAACGTGAAAAAAAATTGTGATGATTTCAGATAAAAATTGCGACTTCCAGATTTCCCACGAGCAACAAACTCAGATGGCGACCGTCCATGAACAGCTTCCAACTCCATTATTTACAGCGGAAATGATTTGAAAAAAATACAATGAGTATTTCAAAACATTAATAAAATACCCTCCCAGTTTAAACAAATTCTGATTTTGCCTTCCCTGTTAAAAAATTCACGAAAAACACTAAAATATCGGCCTCCTAAACTGGTTTCCCCCTTAAGAAGGTTGAGGTACCTTCCTTAACCCTTAATTGTAGTGGTGAAACATAGTCACAGTTCTATAGTCGTGGGTAAATTTCAGTGTTACACTTTTTTTTTATTAAACCTTACATTGAAGTATTAATATTCGTATTCTATCTTATATTTGAATTTGGAGTTTAAACCCGGATAACAGATTTTTAATGTACGTATATAATGTTTATATTATACAATTAAATCATCCTAAATAAATTTATTATACCCACTGCACTTTCTCATTTTTATTGAGTTTTTACTTATGTATAAAAGTCTTTTGGAGTTGAAAGAAACCAAAACCTCGAAATTAGTAAATAGTTTTTAAGTAGTGACTTTATATGATAGTTTCTTAAATAAAATTATTTTAGAATTTACAGTATTTGTATGTAGATGTACCTAAATAAACTATACATAACTAGTGATATTTTAAATATAATAATAAAATTAGAGAAGCTATCATCCAAATCATCTATTTCAAAAGCGTTCTCAGTTTGGCAAATTTGTTTTACCGTCAATCATAAAAAAGTTTTAATTTAATTTAATTTTAACAGCTACAAATATGTAAAACAATTTGAAATGAAACTTCACTAACTGGATTTTATACTGTAATAATTTGAAAAGGTCAAGTTATTGATTTGTGAAAAAATAAAAATTTTTTATAAATTTATACCAAGCCGCAACTTGAAGACTAATCCATCAAATGACAGAAACAACTCTGAATTTTCGAGGAATTATTTATAAATTTCCAGGAATTTAAGGTAAAATTAAAAGGGTTTAGTTGGGTACTTGCGGTTGCATATATGTGATATAATATTATTTAGATGTCGGTGTTTCATTAGAAACCTTTTAAAGCCCCTATTAAAATATATGGATATGTATATATGTAAATATATGCCTAATACTTTTTTAAGTGTCATGTCGGTAAACAAACTCTCAGTGAACACTTCGCAGCCCACAAACTTATCGCGTGGTGTGCGGTTAAAACACTTCGTAACATGATATTCATTTTTTAATTACAATCCTCTAGGGCCATTTTGTGAATTATCATTAATTAAATTACCCATTAAATGAGGCTGAATATTATGGGTGTCAGATGTGGGGTATGAGCTGTAATCATAGTCCAAGCTTTTATACCACAGGTGTATATCTTTTGGTTCGATGTTAGTAGCCGCGCACGGGAACCATATCAAAAAATGAGATACATTTGTAACGCGAACAATATAAGGATTTCGCAAGGGAATTACTGCTGAAAGGCCTGTGTAGGGACGAGCTATTATGTATTAAAAAAACAAAAAGCAACAAAAGCTGTGTTTTTATTTCGAATGAGATCAACACGCTACAGGTGAGTTTACGGGGCATGAATGTTTAAATTCGCTACAAAAATTGAATATAAATATTTCAGTGGAGCGTGGAGCACGTTAAAGCCCGTTCGGTCTCAATACACGTGATTCTGAATGAGGTAAATATAGATATGAAAAATTGAAGATTTGGGCGCTCCATGAGCCCGACCTTTGTGCGCTGAAAAACATGTAAATGTATCCCTGAAAAAGTTATAATGCTCTTTGGCAAGAGTTGTCGTTATTCGTCCCAGTTTACCTCGTTTTTGTGCCTCAAAAAAAAAGAAATGTTTGAATTGTGAATAAGTTTTGCCAGAAACCAAATTTGGGTGGACCTACCCATTTATTCTGTTTAGGACAAAACTGCCGCCGCAAAAATTTCAATTGCCCGAAAACTTTTAATTCTCTTCCCTTACTCTGTCATTGATTTTTACAACATAGGAAAAGTTTTCAACTTTTATGAAATTGAGCCCATCGATCAATGCTCTCCAAAAGTCCTCATAAATTCATTCACAAGCGCCGAACATTCATTCAACTTAGCAGCATCAATCTGGCTTTGTTGATTGACGTGAATAGCTTTTATGGGGTTCGTTTGGATCCACGACCCACTTCTTTTCTAATGCAAAATCTGTGCTGAGCAAAATACAGGTGATTTCGAACATGGAGATGGCTCAAGATATACAACTCCCAATCTTGTCAGTGGTTATTGGAAATAAAATACAAATTACTAAAGTCTGTTTGAACTATGCCTGCTTGATTTGGGTAAAACCACGAATAAATTCCATAAATATTCTAAAATCCACCGTCGGGCGTCCACTCATTTTAAAAGAGGCAAATTAAAATCGGTGCTTATGGAAATTCTGAACATTTTGAATTTTGTGAGAAATTTTCCAAGATTGAAGAAGAGCGTTGAAAAATTGCATTTTTGCAATAAAAGGTTATTAAAACTCCTTACTGTTTTTCTGTCTGTTCAATCTTAACTTCTCAACCCATTTACTTACATAGAGGACTTGTGGTCAAAGGATAGGCCATATGCATATATAAGTATATGTAGGTAGTACTAGAGCTAAGTTTAGCCTGGCTTTAAACGGATTTATTGTTTAAAATTCGTGAAAAACTGAAAATCTATTTTTAGTCGACTGTAAGCGAAAAATTTATCTTAACTATGTTAACAACAGTTTAAACTTTATATAGCGAAACTTAAGGGACTGAGTACAATATTTTATTGCGTTATTGAGAATTTTCGTTAAATGCAGTGTAGAAAAACAACATAATTTTGCAAGTAGGTACACGATGAAATGTGTCAACATTTTAAAAAATAAAGTGTTATTTACAAATTAAATGTTCTTCACTCTCTAAACTTTAACGTAACATTTTTGCGTATTGTCTGTTATCTTCGGCTGATGTTTTTTGCTGTTGCAGTATTTTAATTGTACTTTCTGAATTTCTGATGTATATTATTAACATATTAAGATATGGTGGGGCCATCTTAAACAAAAATAATTCTTCTTACAATTTCACTAATTTCAAATAATAAATATTTATTGCTTTATAATGACGTATTGTTTCGCTATATTGAAAATTTGTGTAACGCTTCATAGAGTGCATTATGATGTAATATGCAATAAGATAAACCAACCAAAGTCAAGTAAATTCAACATTTTAGGGAGGTTTCCGTTAAATAGCAGTTCATTAAAATCTTATTCTATTTTAGGTACTATTATAATAAAAATAATTTTGCTTCATTAGGATAATCCTAGTCTAATTGTAAGAGCAATGCATTAGTGTTGAAGTCTATATTTAAGAACTATATTTAAAGTAAAAAAGAATAAATGGCTTTTTGTAACTATACCTAATGAGTCTTGTTCTTATGTTTTAGTGAATTAGTTATTTCATATCTCGATCCTTTCTGCTTCGAAAATCGTTATATTATCGAATATCCATTACTTACAGAGAGATTAAGAAAAAAATCTAAAAAGTTAATTTGGTTAGATGGTACCTACATCAATGCAAAATATTTAAAAGTATTCTGTAATTTGGTATTTAATTCGCATAAATGTATTGTATAATGTACATATACTTTTGGCAGTCAACTTTTTAAAATTGTAAATAGAAAAATTAGCTGTGTTTTTTTTATCCGGGTCTGGGTCTAGTTCACTGTTTTAACAGAGAAATACAAGAACAACATGAAACCCAGATATTTATCGGGGTCTGGGTTAAAGAACCAGATGATTAGTTCGAAAATATACCACCAGAGGTCCTGTGGAACTACTTTAATTTTTCGTTGTTGGTAGCATTGCCCTTTGGGGAAAGGTTAGTTTGTTTTAACAGTGAAAAAATGGAGAACGACAAGTAAGTGACTGTTACAATAGTATATTGTGCAACAAGGGCGTAAAGTAGCCGTTTGCGCACGCTGGCAGCAGTACACGCACGAGCGAAGCGAGTGTGTTTAGCTGCCAGCGTAAGCAATCGGCTACGCCCCGCCCGAATTGCACATTTTATTTTTCCCCACTAGTGAGGGAAATGTGCCACTAAAACGCACGACTTTCCGGTTGGACAGTGGCTTATTATCCACTAGTGCTTTATATTGTGCAACAAGGGCGGTGCGTAGCCGATTGCGCACGCTGGCAGCAATAAACGCACGAGCGAAGCGAGTTTGTTTAGCTGCCAGCGTAAGCAATCGGCTACGCACAGCCCGAGTTGCACAATAAAGCACTAGTGGATAATAAAGGCACTTTACAACCGGAAAGGCGTGCGTTTTAGTGGCACTTTTCCCTCACGCGTGTGGAAAAATATCTAAATAATTTTGTTTATTATTTTTTGATTCATTACAATATCAACAAAAACCTTCCTTTTCACGTTGTCAATTTTATTTGTCACTTCAATAAGGCAGGCATACCAACCTTTAAGAAACAAAAATCCTTATCTGGGTAAATAACCAGGATCGTTTTTTTTCATGTAACACGGAACCAGACCCAGATCCGGATGAAAAAAACGCAGCTATTAAAACTGCAATCTTATTTTACCAAGTCGAATTTCATGTTCACACTACTATTACGGAATGGTATAGTATTGTTTATTGCATATTACTTTGTTTATCTGTTATCAGTTAAGTCCGATGTTGAACCGCAATATGTGTCCTTTCCACACTCCGACAAATAGGAAAATGGAGATGAAGTATAGTATCGGTGTCACCATGCGACACGGGAACTACCAACTCCCCATTGCGACGTCTGCACTGAGGGCGGTTTCTGCCCGCTCGACAGGAAATATTACTCCAATAATAGGCAATCCCAGCCGCTCGGGGTTGGCAAGGACCTCTCCCAAAATATTGTATGGCTGAGTCCACGTGGCCCGTGCGTGCTCGGGAGGTGCCAACCCTTCTGCGGTTCCTGGACCTAATTTTGCAAACGTTCTGCACGGATAAACAGGCTGCTTGCTCCATGCAAAATTATGCGGGACAATGTGCGCGCCCGGGGAGCTCTGGTCATCACATTTTCGCAGAGCTTTGATGGTTTGCATATGGACGACGCGCGAACAGCCAAAATTCCTATTTGTTTAGGTTTCGGGAAAATTTTAACATTGTGCGGTATTTTCAGCCATTGAATATTTTTAGATCGCTAAAAATTGGAGGGAGATGCCATTTAGGCAACGGAGACTGCCTTTAGGATGTGTTATATTATGTTCCATCTTTCATGTCGACATATTTTTATTGTTTTTAATATCCTTGTTATTTTAGGAAACAAACCATAAAATTCTCCACTCTCGTAGAAGCAAATCAATGTTATGTATACTTTATAATGATTGAAAACTTTTTAAACATTTTTTTGTTTCATATCAACCAAGTAGTTATGATAACAAATCAAATAAAATATAAATATTTTGTTTAAAACACCCCTAGGTCAGACGCTTCCCTTTGCAATTTAATAAAATAGATATGTTATAGTCGTCCATATTCTTTAACTAATTGGTTAGAAAGTGTTCATATTTACCTGATTAGAACGTTATGTTTTCTTCAAACGGTTCAACTGATTTTGATTTCGTCTTGATGCCGCACTGAATACATAAAATTCAAAATGACGAATTTAGTCAATCTTTTAAATTTAGTTTTTTAAACCCATTGTGTCGGGTATTAAATTAGAGGTATTGAAGCAAAAATTCCAAAAATATGGCGTGTCATAGCTTAAGAGGCGAAAACTTTTAATTTACGCTAAAAAAGTTAAATTATTACACCATACGAAAACATATTAATAAGTCATGCACGATTCAAAAAAGCACTTTGCATTAATGATATACAGAATAAATAAGTCATAAAGTGGTTCGACCCATGAAATAAGAATATAGAGTTTATTAGGATAATTAGATACGATTTATTTATAGAAAAAATATTTTGGTAGCGTGACAGAACTTGAATAAAAGGAAAGTTCAAGATCGCTGACAACTGCCGAGTGAAAAGAGCCACCTTATCGCCTTGTAGTAGAGTTTGGATTATTACCAACAACATTAATAAATAGGTACAAGCTCTTGTTTGCTGTACAGATATTAAATTTTCTTTCGATTTGATTACAATTATACGATTTTTAATTTTAGCAATATTAATTTGGATAATTCAGCATTGGTTTGAATAATCTAACATATCAATTATATGGTGACAAAATATGTCAGAGTTTAGTTTATGATAGTAACCAATCTGTCCAAAAGAGATTCGTCAGATTCGCACTTCGATTCATCATTATTTAAAATTAAAAATCAGATTCAGAATGAATTCATTATTGGAAAATTTATTCACTTTATGGGGGGAAATCGGCTATTATTAATCTACATACTATAAAATAAAATTTATTACGTTAGTCCTTAGTAAATTTTATTATAGAGAAATTAAATATAATAATCATCGTAATAATATTAATCACCACAATATTTATAATAAATTATTGATTTTAATGAATGCGTAATACTAAATGTTATGATAAAATGCATTAAAACATTTATTTAAATCTATAATCACTTAGTGTAGAATTAGAATTTAATTAATTATAACTACTACCTATAGCAGCAAAGTCTATAATGTTATCATTAATGTTTTGTAATAAATTCTACTGAAAGGGAATTAACATCTATTTAAAGTAAATAACGATTGAGTATATGTAAGTATAGTATGATCTAGTAAATAAAATCAGTAGTAAATTTTGTAAAATGTTACTTTTGCAATCAGTGAAATTTTAAATCATTTTATAGTGCTTGCCATCGAGATAAAAAGGTTGACGAAGTCATAAAATAGGAGCTACTAAGCCTGGTCTGTAAAGTAAATTCGTGTTTTGTCTAATATCCTTAAAAAAAATTTCCAAAGACATCTCATTTTCAGAGCATTATGGCAAGGATTAAGTACTTAAGATAACAGGCTTCCAGCTCTCAACTATTCCTTCAGGAGAAAATAACCGTAAATCCACTTCTCCAAATGCCAATCCAGCTTTTCAAAATGCAAACTCATTTCCTCAAGGAAAATTACTGTGAGTCTACTTCTGGAAACGCCAATCTAACTTTAATTTCATCCTCAGTTGAGCTATGAGGACTGCATCTTGCACCCACTTCCATTGTTCTCGGAGCTGAACCCCATTGTAATTTTAATTTGCATCCCTGAATGGAACAACTTTGGAAATGATCCCTCCACGATCCGGACCCCAGTGTCCTCCCAGCTCAAAGGGTAATTCAGCTCAGAGCAGGTTAGGGCAAAAGTAGGGCACGGCTTTTGTACCCATTATACCCCAAAGAAAATGGTCCAAGACAATGTTCGTTGAACGACATTGAAAGTACCTCCACGGGGGTACGAGTCCCATAATTCGTCCTTTTAGATGTGGGTTAGCGCTATGCGAGCCAGTTCTGGTCCACAAACCCCTCGTTCGCTGGGTTAATGCAATTTCCTTAAATAAAAGGTTTTGTGGGTGCCATGGCAAGAACCTTTCTGCGAGTGCCCCAGATCCATTTTTGCTACAAGAAGGGCATCCTACCGCAACCTGGGTGCAAATGGGCTGATTCGAAATGACCGAGTTTCACACTTATTTTTCCATCCTTAATTATAGCACCACATGGATTTGCTATTTCCGTCTCGCCCAAAATGTATTAAAAAAATAATTTAAAGCAAATTGAACAGGCCAATTTAAAGTCAGAGTAATGAAAATCTGGGAAAAAGTAAATACATATATATATATATAAGCATAACAAATAAGGTGACTCTCAAATTTGATCACATGATGGTTCTTTAGGATTTTGCAAGTTGTTCATTAACGGTAAGAGATATCGTAAAACTGGTTGCGTAATATTGTATAGGGCAAAATTGCCTATAGAAGCTCCTATACATTTTGACACCCGATCAACCATTTTTGAGTGAGTTATTTATGTAATAAAACTGTCACATTCACATTTCACTACTTTTGTTTCGCAAATAATTCAAAAAATATCGCAGTTACGGGAAAAATGGTTATAGTCAATTTTGTGCAGAATTTAATTCTCTACAAGTTAAACGATTTATACTTAGCAGAAATAGACTTATAATTTTCGAGATAAAAAAACTGGTTATATAACAATTGTTTCCCGTAACTGCGATATTTTTTGAGTTATTTGCGAAATAAAAGTAGTGAAATTTGACAGTTTTATTTCAACAATGGTCAATCGGATGTCAAAATGTATGTGAGCATTTCTACAATATTACGCAACCAGTTTTATGATATCTGTTACCGTTAATGAATGTTGCAAAATCCTAAAGTACCATCATGTGATCAATTTTGAGAGTCACTGTATGTATAGACTCTGCAATTTATACCCAACTTCAAAGAGAGAAGGTATTTGCTTGGGGTAATTAATATAGAGACTTAAAATAAAATGAAAATGGGAAACGCTCTACCATTTCAAATTAGCTAAGTGAGGATTCTGAGAATGCAAAATAGCAGCCTCTTTCTACTAATTCTGAGTTTTTTAACTATGTACCTACTAAAGTTGAATTACTGCATCAATATACAATAACATTTCAGGGGATCCTACCACACTGAATTTTTAAAACTCTACATCAGTGATTTTCAGCTTTCTTATTTGAGAATTTAGTAAAATTAGGTACTAAAATTATACAGAAATGCCTCAATTTAGTTTTTGGAAATTGAGCTTGAATTTGAAATCTGTGGAATTAAAAGTTTTACATAGGTATATATTCATAGTTAATATGTTTATTTTTACATAGGTGGCTATTCCTATTATAAAGTAAAGCAGAAACATTTCTATTTGCAATTTGAGAGGTTAGAATGTCATTTAAATTGTTGTTTGTTTAACTCCAAATGAAAACTGATTAAATGGTCATTCTAAAAATACATATACTATAACATTTAACACAGAATTTTTTCACATAAATAAAAATTAAGGAGTTTAAAAAAAAAATACGCTTAGACTTTTGAACGAGGTTTAGTTTAACGTATTTGCAAAGCTGAAAATTTAACAGATATTGACGAAGACGTTAATCCAATAACTCTAGTTACGTCAATAATCACTGCGAAAGTGCGAAGGGGCCTAAGTGCTAAAATGACAAAAAGAATCGAAAGTATTATAGGTCATTTTCGAATTTAAAATATTGTGGAAGTAAATCCCCGTCCCTTCCGATGAGGTGAAAACAAAAATTGTCCTATCAGCAAAGGCAGCTAAAAAAGTTTTGCGATAAACTCCAATAATACCAAAAAGAAAAAAGGATCTTCGTGCGGCAGGGACCGGGTAATAAACAACAAGACTTTCCGCAAGATTTTGTTGATTACTGGCTTTTTCCACCGGCCCATTATATCCGCGTCCACCTTTTTTGCCCGGAAACACCTGAGCTAAGACGATTCGTGAGCAGATGAAAAACGAAAAGGGTCTTTAACATAAATCCACCGGAGATTAGGGTTTCCAATAAGAAGCGAAAGGGTAAGATATTTAGGATGAAGTGGCCCCACGATGGGCCAACGTGCTGCAGCTTAATGAGTTCAGATTATCGCTAAGTAAACGTTCGTTCAGTTCCCCTGGGGTTTGGCCATCGGCCGGGAGATGGTCGCCACCGGAGACTGATTGGAGCGACCTTTCGCCAGAGGGCGGTCTTCGCCAATACTGAATTACGGCAAATTGAATTATCAGAATAATTAAGCACCCGCCCGACCTGCCCTTGTCGGATTTATACTTTCGCTAAAATAAGTAAAGTTTCTTACTGTGACCGCTCTTCTTTCCGTTCGCCTTGCTCTTCGACTTCCGGGGGTAGAGGTGTATTTTGCTTTGACCACAGCCCATTTTTTTTAGCCGGCTCCTTGGCGCAGCGGCGGAACGCCTACTCCTAGAAAAGATCTACCTGTAGAACTCGTGCGGGTTGTCTTCAATTCGCGTTACAATTTATCACTTTAATTTCGCGACCTGCATTTTATTGCAGTTTTGTATATTTCTCTGACGAACTAATGTCATGATGTACTATCAGAAAATATTTCAACAACATGTCCAGACCTGGGCGATGCCGATCAAATCCAGTCAGATGCTCAGCCTTTTATTTGATTATATAATTTTCTTTCTACTAAAAGAACTATTTTATTTGGCACTTGCAAATTAATTGGCACTGTAAATCAATTCATTTCTGGTAAAAAAAAAAAACGTTGCTGTTTGTAACTCGTCCTGCTGCCTTCGACCTGTAAAAAAACGAAAACTTTTGTTAATATTTTTATCTAATATTTTAATATATATGTATTAAGGAGTGCAATAAAAGTATTTATCATTGATATATGTATGTATGTACATACATATGTGCATTATTTCGTAAAATTAAGTGTACCCAAAAAGAGCGAATTCTCTATAATTTGCAAATAAAATTCAGTATCACAATAAAACTTTTCTAATTGTTTAATCAAACTATTATTTATATGTATTACTACAAGACTTAAAATGAAAGCAGAAATGGTTTTTGAAAGTGTAAAGAATGATACTTTATAATATGATCCCCACTTTGTACTGAAGCGTTATGTAGGTATGCTCTAATTATAAATTTTTAGACAAGTTGTTCCAAAATCACAATTGTTGAATTTCAAAATAATTTTTTGTATGTGTGTATTTATGAATATATTTTTATAAAAGCTTGGATTTTTTTTTTACTTTGAAGGTCAACCAAAGGCTGTTACAAATAACTTTTTTTTTAAATCTTCGTTCATAGACTCAATATTCGATTCCAATATTTCTGGTGTATATAGTTTACTACATACATATGTAACTTGTTTTGTTGAATTGTAGGTATACTTATGTATAGACAAAATTTTATTTATCAAAAATTTGCGATTTTAGAAAATCGTTTGACTGAGTATCTCAGTATGACCCTTTCTGACCTTATAAAAGAAAAGCAATTATTTTCATCAGCCAAAAATTTGCTTCCTAAAATGAGGGTGAAATATTGTTTTGTCTTCTAGAGTCGGTGAGAAAGTTGAGCATACATATGTGTGTATGTATACAACACCGCTAGAATTACATACATATAGTATAAATATCAACTTGACACCTTGTAATTAATCTACAGACAGTTTAATTTTAAACTAGCCTTAAGAAATATGAAATAGTTGATAGGAACAGAGGAATTTTATTAAACTTACTTTTTTATACAGATTAGAGCAACGGGCTAGAGTACTTATTATAAAACGGTATAATCTTTTATTGAATACGTTTTTTGAATTATTATATCATATAAACAGCTTTAAGAGAATTATTATGCTGCATGGAAAACACAATATCCTTCTATAAAAAGATGAACTTATTGGCTTCAGAGAGAACAATACAAGAAATTATGAATGCCAATTCTGCACTAGCTCAACAGGTATTGCTTTAGTTCCACAAAACTGATGGAGCTAATTAGCACTAGCTTCTCAATGTATTACAATTTCGCCCGGAGCAGAAAATAGTTTGCTTGTGGTACACAAACTAATGAGGAAAACTTTATGTACATTTGCAAAATTTTAACATTTCCTTGCGATGAGTTCCTCGCTTTGCTCAGTTTATTTTAACTTTGAACTCATACTTAAGATGAAATCTTTCATTTATGAGAAGGAGCTGGTAAAAGCTGCTTAAATTTCACTATGAATTCAAACCGAATAAATCCTTTTATCATGAGAGAACACATGACAAGATTAACTTCTAAACGTTAAATGGTAATTTTTGTCTCAACCGATTTATGGTTTAGTAGTTTTATGTGTGCAATTTGGTTGGTTCATAAAGAGATGCCACTCTTTAAAAAGGGTCATGTTTTTGGGCTAGTTAGTTAGTAAAAAGAGACGAAAAATAGCTTGTCGCTTAGTGAAGTCTAAGTGGTGACAGGTTTCTGGTGCCTCTGTAAAGGTATAAACGGTGGGTATCCGAGTGAACATAGAAAGATTTGAGATGTATTCCTGGGTTTCCTATAGATTGTATAGGTGTTGTGCATAATAATGATTCCTTATTATACGATTATACCATCCTTAATATCTTCTCATACTTAAACATATGTATATATGTATTAATGTATGTTTATGTACATTATTATACAGACAAATTAATGTCAACTGGACATCGGTTCAATTATCAAGTCTGAAATTTGTTTTACTTTAATCTAGGGTAGAACCCAAGTAAATAGAATTTAGTTTATAGAGAAGCTTTTGGCGCTAAAATGCAGAGAAAAGAGTTTGGGTATTTTCAAAATTTCTTAGATTTGCTAAATTACTATGAAATTCAAAATAATGAAGAGGTGAGTAGTATACAAAAGTGATTACATATTTCATTTTGAATTATCGTGTTTTAAAAATTAGTATACTATGTATATATTGTTGTAAAATAGCATTTACTGAAAAGTATACGATTTAATAAAAATTTTGACATCATATATTTTTTTAAATTCTATTTATAGCGACCTCCTGTCCGTCAAGATCCTTTTTCTGAGGAACGGCTAGAGAATACCAAATAAATGCTAAAATATACGGTGATTAACTTAATTTTGTTTCTATTATATTATAAAGTAACTAAACTTTACAGTAATACATATGTATGTATGTATAAAGATACGAAACCTTCAAGGCGCCTGTCCTATTCGCACTTGTCCGTCTTTTTTTATCCACACACATATATGTATGGATGTCGTATTAATGTATATTAACTTAAATAGCTTTAAAGAGAAAAATATTACAAATTACTTAATTAATTAATCCTAAAATAGAACCATTTTTCCGATACATTTTTAGCGTAGGCTTGGATCCTAAAATAGTCAGGCAAAGTAAAGTAAAGACAAAGAAAAGCTTGTTCGATATTGTAGACTAGAAAAATGCTTTGATGTTTTGATTTTACTCTTACTTACTTACAGAATATAAAGTATGTAGTTACAGAATTTTCACTTTAAGTAAAAGTTCAGTAAAATTGCAGGAATGCAGCTTTAAATCCCGTGAGAGAACAAAAAAGTTTAATTGTCGAAAAATAATCTCCAAGGACTGCAACCTTTTTTTTTATAAAAAACTTCACGAAAAGACTTCCGTTGGCATTCTTTATTTCTTTTCTTTAAAGTTAACAGAAAACTTTTAATTAAATTTAAACTCCCAGCAGTTCAATTTCAAATCCCTGTAAGCTAATTTCGTTGTATTTTCATAGCAACCCTTGAGAGGATATTCCAATGTAACATTCGGCAATTAGAGTGCCCGGAAACATAGGAAAACCTGAGCTCACATACAAAGTTATTTTATTCCTGTAGAAATTAAAGAATTCGCCAAAAATATTACTGTCCTCAAAACAAGAATTTTGTGGCCGGACATACATTCTCCAAAATATGTATGTAGTTACATAGCTTTGAATATTTAAATCCCTCCAGTGTCAACCCGACGGAATTTGCTCTTCCTGCTCGAATAGAATGATGTCAGAGTTACGTCCTTGGACGAAAACTGAACGAGTGGTGGAAGATAAAAGGAGCATTCTATGTCAATCCCGACGACATGTAAGATAGTAATGTCCAGGGCTTATTGCATTAAGGGCATGATTCGGAACGAGGGTATTTCCCATTTTGAGAAGCGCAAACGACGACCAGCCCCAGGAAATGGCTTGCCATATTCATTAAGAAAATATTTATCAGCCGCTCGGCAAATGAATCAGATAAAATCACAAAGTGCCCGGCTAGAGTTTGTGTCTATTTTTCCCTGTGTCACATTAGCTATGAAAAGGGCTCCCACAGGGCTTCCTTTGATCCCCGCGCCCCACCGCAAGGACACCCCGAGGGCGGTGGCGAATGCCGTCCAAGAAAATAGGCTTTGACCAAAATCTATTCGGTTTGGACGTCTGTCGGGAGGTGGCGCGGGCGGCGGCAGAAGGATGATGGTCTTCCTCGATATTTACAAGTCATTTGCTTCATGTTTGATGTTTTTATTTTTATAGTTGTGTTTGCTCACTGCTACGAACAATTCCATCGAAACGGCCGCTGTTTATGTCCCGCTCCAAGGACTTGTTTTGATTTATGCTGAAAAGCGTCGGCCGGGTCGGGATGCCTGCAGGCGGCGACGCATTTCGACCGGATTTTATGGGGAAGAATCTTTTAATTGCCGAAGTTGTTAGATATTTATACCATAAAATGTAAAATCTGGGGATTTCTTAAGGACTCCGTCTGTGTCCCTGCCGCCCTTGGTGTTCTGGCAATGTCCTTTGGTCACATTAATAACACTTGACGCGTTCTCCCCATTTTTCGGTTTTGCTGGTTTCTTTTTTTTTTGGTAATAAAATATAAATTATTACAGCAACTTTGTATACAGCAGCTTCCGCTTAATTTACTTTAGATGTTAAAAAAACAACACAAAACAGAACTTTACACTCTAAATTGTTCCTCACTAGAGTACAGTAAAACACCAATATAGATTTGGTTTCTTAGATATGCAGTTCAAAATCTAGTACAAAGCGAAGCACTAGAAACATTATCTTAAAATTCAAATTTTGGTTGGGTTTACTAGAATCTACATATGTAAATGTTTGCCATTATATCGTACAACTGATATTGCTAACTTTAAGGAAGATGCTGAGAATTTAATGAAATGAAGCGAATATTCAGGAGCATATACATACACGACCATATCAAGTGCGCTATTGTGACTACTATTAATAAGCAGTAGGTACTTGTATTTTCTATGAAATATTAGTTCGTAGTTGGTAGTAGTATAGTTATTGCAGTTTAGCCAAATATTTCATTTCATTTCATTTTATTTAATTATTTCAGGATTTACATTATGTATTACAGAGTAAGAAGGGTTGAGTTCAGTGCTAGAATTCATAATTCATTCAGCTGTATTATTATCTACGTGTGACATTAGCCAAAGAATGTAAACTATGTTCATAATATTACAATTTGGGAAAAAATTTATTAAAAACCCAGTGAATTTCTTTAGCTAACTACTAACTATAGTTAAAACCTAACTTCTATTTTAGCCAAATATCAAATTTTACTATTTTTCTTCATTGAGTCCTTTTTGAAATCTGAAAAATAAGTAAAAAGAACAGTAAATTCAACCACTTGTCTAATTGTCCATAATTTTTTTATTATTTAAATAATACTACAAAGTTACATTCTCTCTATGTGTGAATTCTAAAGAGTCTTAGAAAATTTTATAAGTATAATAATTTTGTTGTTGTATTAACTATTTAAAAACGGTCGGCAATTTGATTCTGCTACTTATTGGATATTAAGAAAAACATAACACTAGCTATAATAGTTGGTTTTAGACAGTAGTTTAATAAAATTTGAGAATTTTCAACTTAATTTTTATGGCAAAAGGTACAATTTGAAATAAAGCTACTACCTAGTTCAGAATTATTATGGATTAAGCGTCGCGTCGGTCGTTCTAAGGAAAGAACGTGATTGTATTGCGGTCGAAAATACAAAAATATTTAACAATTTTAATATAAATATATTACTATTTTAATAGTTTAATCTATGTATTCTGAAAATCCTTTTTGATAATTCTATTCATTTCTATAATAAATAAAATATCAATGAGTACCTAACATGATTTTGAAATGTTTTATTATATTATAGTATATTTTTCCTTCTTTTAAGATTCCAACTAAATTGTGAAAAGGGTCAGAAACAAAATTCTAACTTTTAGAACAAAAGGGGTCAAAGAAATAAAGCACATCTTGCAAACTTATATCAAGATAGTAAAGTTAACGAAATTAATATTTGTTGCCGACTTCTAATTTAGGTAATTTTTGCTTAAATAAATGAAACATCAGTTCTATAAAAGTTTTTAAATTACATGCAGGAAAACAACAAACGGAAAATCTAACTCGAAGAAGAAACTTCGCTCTCAAAGCGCACATGTTATATTAAGGACAAAACTTTCTAAAGACGGGAAATCAGTGTTCCTTGCTGGAGATACTCCCGCTTGAGTACCCCGAAGGATCTGGGACCGTTGGCAAATTTCTCCGGGGAATTACACTGAAGGAAGTGAAAATTATTTGAGTCCGGGCGTGTTAAAATCTTGAAACAAACAACTTCTGCTGAGTTACCCTGTTTTCACACTTTATAGTCCCGGACTTAGCTTCTGTTTCTGGCAAGTATTTGTTTCAAAATGGGATCTCTTAGTTCTATCATCCAGATTCAGAGTAAATTTTACTCCCCTCTGCCCATTGCTGAATTCGAGCAAAGTGGGTCAAAACTTGGAATGCGCTCACATACGAGGTTGGTCAAAAGTTTAAAAGTAAAAAGAGCCCTCCACTTGTAATTCACCCCATTAGCAAGGGGTTTATTTTAGCGTCGTAATTTTGAAATTTTCTAAATTGAAGCTAACTTCGGTGGAGAAAATCTCGCCAATTATTGCCCTTTGCGGGAAATTGTTCCCAAAGGGAGAAATGCTGGCAGATGCAACAGATCTGGAGACAAAGTTAGCCTCATTGCGAGCAGACTGTCGCCGTAAAATAAGGTGGAATTGAGGCTCTGGGGGACAAATCACAAAAGCAGGAATGCAAAAGGTACGACAGGAGTCAGTCCCAGACCCAGACATACACGTATGCAATCTTCCTGGAGAGCTCGATCAAGTTCGCTGTGCCGTCACTGCAGCCTCAGAAAGTCACACAAGATATGCAAAGGCACCGTCCCGAAGAAGGGCGCACCGCATAAAATACAGGAACCCTCCCTCCAGAACCCTAATCCCGGACCAGAGCTACTTATTCCAGAGGTACTCCCAACCCCCTGTCCCCCCATTCCCCCGGGGTCCTTGATATATTCGTGGTGCTTAAAGTTGCATTGCAGCCTTTTGCATGCCTCACCGGGACCACACCAGCGGGGGTGGTTCAGGTTTATGCACACCTTTCAGGGTTCGTTGCACTTTAAAGGGAAATGCATTCAATCTTGAGCACGAAATTGTAATTCGGAAAATTCTCTTAATAAAAATTAGACGAACCTGAAAAACTTTTTCGACATGATTTACTTGGTGGCGCCTTTAAATCCCGCGCTCTGTAGGTACCTTCTGGGTTTTATTCAACGTTTTCCATTAAGCCCTTTATCGGATTAATGTCACGTGCAGTTTTTTTCTTTTACTTGTTAAGACACTTTGAGTTTGAATTCAGTCGTGGTTTTCTACGTTTATGAAATCAGTTGGTTGCATTTTCCAGAAGGTATAACAAGGTATTCAAAAGTATAGAATATTAGCTGAGTAACCCGGTTTCAACTTGGTGCATCAGCAAAATTAGGACGTTTAGAAGTAGATTATACGAAGTTAAGAAGTAAATACTATATTACTAAAATCTATGGATGTGGTAAAGAACCGTCCAAAACTCAGTTTGCTACAACTGTCCATATCAGAAGGGCTCATACACTGAAAAAAAAACTTTGTTAAAACTACTTGTTTTCAGGTTATTTCAACAATTTTTCGTATTGATTTTGAGCTAATATAATTTCTAGTAATATTCACCAGGAACTCTAGTTAAAATAATATTTTTAAAATAGCTATGCCTTCTGGTTAAGTTAAATAACGGAGAATGTTAAATTAATTATGAATTGTCGTAAAAATATTGATCAATATTTGTTCATTTAACCGATTTTTTTTGTAGTTCTTACAATGTAGCATTGTTGTTTCCAGGTAAAATTATTAGAAAATATTTGTTCATTTAGCCAAATGTTTTTACAGTTTTACCAATGCAGTATTGTTGATTCAACAGTATCGTTAGAATTTAAACAACTATAGCTATCATAATTCAACATTTAAGCTTTTCTAGGAATTTAAGCTCATCTTGATCATTAACAAGACAGACCTAACTTCCTAAAAAAATTAAAATGTTGAATTATGACAATGTTTAAATTCTACAGGTACTGTCGAAATAGCAACACTTAATTCGCAAAACTACAAAAACATTTGGTTAAATAAGTTAAGTTATTTTTTATTATAAAATACTGTTTCAGTTATTTTCAGGTTATAGGTTTCAGTTATTTTCTTCTAAATCTTCTATCTTCTGTGCTTAGAAAATGAGAGATATGCATATAAATGAAATAAAATAGATTAAAAATCTAGCTCGAATTCTAAGTGCTCACTGAAAGGGACATTATTAAACGAACAACAAGGTTAGGAAAAATTCTTTTATTCCGTTTAATATTTACATAATTCGTTTTCAAAACAATTTAAGGTTCAAGCAACGGCTATAGTCGAATTAAGGATCACTAAACTGCCACGATATAATTTTAATTCCAGGATTCTCAGCACAAATCACTTGGTTTATGCATAAAACAACATAACTTGAGAAAAGTTCCGTGCTGGTGCCTACACTGTGTGCCCTAATAATTTCCACCAATCACGCGGGTACTTCGAAAATTGTTATAAATAAGGCAAATACTAGCACAGTGATGATGGCCTGACTTAAAACCATTGCTTTTTCTTGTTCATTGGAGTTGAATTCTTGTTAAATTGACAATGTTTAAATCGCCACATTGTCAGTTATACCCGAAATCTAGTCAAATCAACGCTGTTTTCTTGTTAATTTACTGTTCTAGTGTTAATTACCTCTTGACTTAATAAATAACAGGAAATAAATCTGATTTAAGATTTCTTGTTATTACAAATCTATCTTCAGTTAAAAATAACAATGAAAAAATTTATATCGTCGAAATTCGGCAATCAAAATATCTTAATTTTATAGAATTTTAATGAAAATTTGAACTGGAATTTGGATATTTAAATTTTAATCAAATATTCCCATATTCAAAAGGGATATTCAAAAATATGGGAAATACAATAATTTATATGAATATTTAGTATTTAAATGAGTGGTAACGTATTTAATCAGCAAAAATTGTTTTTCAATTACAGTAAGTGATTTTTTTCGACATAAACAGGGTATTGGGAGTTCAAAATCGTTATTAATTTAATTGGATTTTTGTGGACAGATTCTTTCTGATACAGTGAGAGACACGAAATTTGTTTTAAACATCAGAAAGCAACTTAAGAAACAAAAATATAAAAATCGTTCTCTTCATCATTTAAAGGTTTTAATATTAAAAATTAATAATATATTTGACTTGCAAATAGGCATATATAAAAAGTTATTTCTAAGCGTGAGGTCAAAGTTAATAATTTCGAATTTAGATCCTTTTATATATCTAGATTTTGGCCTTCAGTAGTTATTAAATTTATTAGAGGAAAAGAAAGGAGCTCAAGAAGACCACAATGAATAAATAAGCTAACAGCAGCCAACCAATTATGAACATTTGTTTTAAATTTAAATGTTGACAAAACGAGATTCGGGGGACAAATATTGTCATTGTGCTCTAGCTGAGGCATAACTTCCCGAGGACATGCTCTCGTCCTATGGTCGTAATTTCAGCAGTCTTCGCGCTCCAATGGACCGCCATAAAGATAGAAAGGATAATCACTACCTAAGGAGTTATAATAGTTCTTAGTGTGCTCGGAGCTGGACTAACAAAGCTCCACCGATTTGGGACTTAAGCAGCCTTAAGTAAATTAATGGCCCCAGAGAGTGGACATGGGGCGGATTCCCGTCCTTTCATGCGTCTCTCGTCGGGCATTACGACGTCGCATAAAAGGAGCCTCGTTCCGTCAATACGCTTATCCCGGCCGGGTTGCTAAGGCCACCAGGAATTCCCTTTTTTGTTTTAGGAGAAAGAACATATTGTTTTGGCCCGATGGCTTACAGCGCGCTTGGCTGCGCCGCCAGTAAAACCCTTAAGACGAGGATTACGAAAAATTTAAGATCGCAATCAAACTCAAACTCCGCTTCTGTGGCGCACTTCATACCCTCCGAATATCCCCCCAAAATCTGTCTGAGACGGCGCTAGATTGGAGTTGCAGAGTAAAATGTTGGCCATAAAATCCGATTTTCTTATTTCTCCGTATTTTGTCGTATATATAATCTCCGGGGGGCGGTTTAGAATTCAGACCACCATCCGCCACATCCAGAAGAATTGGAGCTTATATGTGAATCTCGAAATGAATTCCAGAGTTTGCGATAGGCTGCGGTCCCACGGGGCTCTGCAGAGGTGCACGTGTGTTGATAGCTCCCGAATTAAGGAGCACGTCCCCCGCTCATCCCGCATGTGTTAGCTACAAAATTTTTTCTATGGAACTTTTCGAGAAGTTGTGCAACTGTTTGAAGTTTGAATTTATGTGAGATTCTGGTCCGACATCGCTCCATAAAGTTCATTTCAGATTTTCCTGTAATCAAATAAAAGCAAGAATAACTCAAGTTTTTCTGTGGTTCAGAAGGAAACCAAAGTCTGGCGAAACAAAATGGTAACAGGGACTCTTTCAACTTTTTAAATTTCGTTTGTGGTTTAATGTCGTAATAAAATTGTCGCTCAGACTAGACGCCTCGAAGCAATTGTTAGAAGAAATTAGTTCTGCGTCCTGCACAAATCCACAAGACTGAGCAAATTTTCTTGCGCGGTTATGAGCAATATTTCTGACTGAGTTCCTCAACATTGTTTCAACTTGATGCAATGTTTACCTTATCACTCAAAAGCAGGTAAAGGAGATAATCTGATTTATAAAGTAATCACATTAAAATTTACAAGTACTACACACTTATATTTTTCAATCTTAAACTTCTCAGCGTTCCTAATCTGCAAAATATTATTCAGCTTTTCATTGAAAACCGATTGCCTTTCTTGTGATGCACTACTTTGAATGAAATTGCATTGATTAAAGTCGCCATGAATTCCTTTGCATTCACTGAATTCTTCAGCAGGTATTTTTATGAACTTTTATAGAATTCAGTGGATTCTCTACAATTCTATTGAAATTTCTTTATACCCACTTAATTTATATTTTAATTCACTTTTCATCAAAACTCGTTTCTTTTTATTTGATTATGAGCAAAATCAAATTCGGAAGCAGATTGAGTTGAAGGTGCCTTCCAGGATTTTATTTAATGAAACGCTGTAAAAAAGTTTCCTCAAAATAAAAAAAAAGGAATATTTTACAAATTTTTGCATAACAAGCATAAGTTAATATCTCTCAACTCTCCCAAACAAAAATCTTATAGGCAATAGTTAGCTGAAGCCGGTGATTAAGTTATTGTAAAAAGTTAGTTTATATGATGCTAGGTTATATGATGAATGGGTTAAGTTATCTTGGGTTATAAAAGTTAAAACCGTATTTTTGCGGAACTTTCGCGATAAATAGAGGTTGAACAGTAAAATCTATACCTAAAATCAACCTAACTTCTGCAGTTCAAATAAATCCAATAAATTCTATATTAAATTTTGAACACGTTTCTATTTTATATAAAAATCGTTGTACTGGAACTGCTTTAAAACCACACCGAAACTTTACAAAGTTACAAGCCGAAAATTCACTTCTACACCACTTCTACACATTGGAACAAGTCGAAAAAATTATAAATAGAGTGTATACTGGTTGTTTCTTTATCGGTATTTTGGAATTTTAAAAACATAGGATAAATATATTGGAAATGTATGAGACAAGTAGGCGAAAGGGAAAAGGTCTTTGAAGTACTTAGTCCTTACTTTATCAAACCATTGACCTTGTACTTAAATGTCATTCTAAGATGCTGTCTTTTCATTTTTGTCCTTTATAAAAGACCAGCACTAAAGTCAGAAACGTTTTGTTGTTGAATTTTTTGAGTTTTTTTTTAAATATTGGGAATGATAGATCCATGTTCATCGTACGATTTTAAATATGTACATATTTAGGTATATGTCATATAATTTCATCTACGGATCAGAATCTTTTTTTCTTTTTTGTAAGGCTGTATAATCGTTCAACCTTAAAGACATTTAAGCAAATTTATTTAGCGGTTGAATGTTCTTTGACTTGCTATTGTTACCAAACATTCTTAACATGTGGATAAATATCTTTCTTTAAACCTAAAAAAAAATTGTCTGTAATAGATGTTATTCTTATAAAAATGTGAACAATAACTTTTTATTTAAATTTTAATTACGTCTCCCAACACTTCAATGTAATTTCCTTAAATGCGAAATTATAAAAATGTTGAAAACTTATGCAAAAAATATAAGAACAAATATGCTAAAGTTAAAAGCCTGAAAATGCGAAATCTAAGATTATTCACCTTCCTCCCACACTGCAGCGCGAAAAAAGAATTTCCCAAAGGAAAGGTCCATAATTAAAAGGAAAAGCGCAGCAAACACTTTGATGATTTAATTAAAGAAGCTGCCGCGGGTCGAGAATACTGGTATAGCAGCTGGTGCTGCACGAACTCCATTTTCATAATTAAACACTCTTTGGACTATTTTGAGCCGCTCTAACTAACTAACTTTTCTGGCTATCGCGGGAAATAAACTATATTCAGGTCTCCCGCAAAATATCGAGTTACGAGAATCACTCGAGCCCGGTGACAACTTATCAAGATGATAAAACGTAAGACGGGGCTCAATGGTCTGGGGCGAAGCCTCAAAGCTGCAGGTCGCACTGCCCAGGTGGATTCCTTGCGGCCCCAAGAGCCGCGCAAGTTGAAGGCACCTCTTTTCTGTCGCCGGAGCCAGACAGAACTAGCCGAACTAGCCGAACTAGCCGCAGAGGGTTTTTTAGCATGGAGCTAAACGTGCCCAGAACTGGCTGTCGGGGCTTGAGTTTAATTCTTCAGAATTTCATCGATTTCTTGGATTAAATGGAAAGAAAAGCCCTTTTTTTTCGCCGGGGGCTGCAAGGGGGCGGAGGCTCCTACCGCTGTTATGAAAGAACTTTAAAAGGCTTAAGAGCGCGCTGGCAGGTAGGTAAGTGTGTCAAAGGTAGTTTAAGGCACCTCTGCGGGGAGCGACTTTTACCTGTTCGAATTCACATAAAGTGGATTAAAGGACTCTTTAAAACTGCTCAGTTTTTCTTGCCTTTTATGCGATTTACCGTGAAGACGATGGCAAGAGAGTCGACGAGCCAAATAAAGGCGAACGAATTCGCCTTATTGAGGTTAGAATGGGGCTCGGCTCTCAGAGGACGTGCCAATCAAAGTTCTAAGCTGAACAGAAAATACTAACATTTTAGAATTTAATCTTATTTAAATTAGATCTTTTAAATCCTTTAATTAAAACTCACCTTCATACTGTCTCTCTGTTGTAAGATAAGAAAAACATTAGCAAACGACGGCATTCTTTGGGGTTTTTGCGCTTGCAAGAGTCTTTAATCGATCTGCCTTAAAATCAGAAAAGATGAAAGGAAACCTTTTGGGTAATGGATTGTAAAATGTTTCCGGTATTCCTGCAAATCGCTTTCATGCAATTTGAATAATAATTTCGTTTGAAAATACCCTTTTACTTTTTATTTGTCCTAGAACAACCTCCTAGTCAATTGTTATTATAAATTCGTAATCACAATAGAAGGCGAAAAGCATTTATGCGCAAACATTTTAATTATAATTTATCAGATAAAATGTAGCTGTAGGTACTACATAATTTAAGGACTTAAAGAAAAAAGACAAGCAAATCGTTTTCACTCAACTAATTTTAAAAATTTAAAATTTTCCTAACGAATTTAAAGAAAATATTGTGTTGTGTAAGAAAAAGGAATTTAAATAAATATCTAAGAATTATTTACTATGCTTGTCATTCTAAACATGACCAGGCAAACATTTCCGCCAAACTCATGGCATAAAACGTGGAACGTAAGGAACGTTGAAAAACATACACGTTTTTACAAAAATCAGAGCTCTATGAAAAATCTCTGGGGTTGTTTTAGTTTAGTTCGCTTAGTAACACTTGTAAATTTACAGATTATATTTTTATCTTCTATTTTCCGCAAAATATTTGCCGATTTTACTTTAATGTAACGAGCAACAAAATATTTATTGCTGTGAGAAGGGCGAAATACCTCCTACCTAATTATACGCAAGTTTGTTTACCCAGAAAACACATAAAAATTGTTTAAGCTTAATTTGCTGCCACTTAATTATACTACTATAATACTTAAAAAGCACAGTACTAATGTTAGAAGATTAAGTTAATGAACAATATCCATTTTAATACTTACAGTATACGCAGTTATTAGAAACTTTATCTAAAAATATCATAAGTATGATAGAGGAATTTTTAATAGTCTAAAAATAAATCGAGTTGACGTAGCAACATATGAGAGAAGCGAGAGGTCTTCTAATCCCAGCCAGTGGCAATTACGGCCTATTGTTTCAGGCCACTATTAATTAGCGCAGCAAGTACTCTTTAATGAAATTTGGCCTGCGACAAAATATCGATGGTAGTCATATGCACGAACATTGTCGGCAGCGTGTAATTACAAACCCCCGCCAGCCTTACAACGTCATGAACATTTTTACAACAACCGCAGCCGCAATGGAATGATTTAAAAGATTGTTATTCGACCGATAAACGTCAGCCAAGTGACGTGATTTATAGCTTACATTTTCAGTGCCAATCCTTGTCAGTTTCCAGGACACAGCGAAATCCTCGTTTCGGGCCTATAAATTCCTCACCTTCCGCAATGGTTTCGATTCAAACTCAATTCAATTACTGTCTAATATTTCAGGCCTAAAAACTCTTGCTAAGTTGATTAAAAACCAATACTCGTGATAGGTCTCATACAAAATACGATGATGAAGTTATGAATATTGAAAATTTTTTTAATTTTTAGAGGCTGAACAGTGAACAGTGATGTTAGGAAAGTTATTGTACATGTACATATGTAGTTTCATATTTTTATACATACCTATACACTAAGAAAAATCGCTTGGTAAATATTACAAGATTGATCGGATTAAATTTATAGTAAAAAATAGAATGTACCTAGAAACAAAGAGAATGTTATGAATAAAACAACTGTATATATTAACAAATGACTACCCTTCTATGTAAAGTATTTATACTTCTAATCTTGTAAAAAATGAGAAGAACACTTTTATATGATCTTATGGTAAAATATACTTATTACATAAATAAAAGAAATTGCTTAAAGATTGAAAATTGTTTTTACAATATCTTGTCTTTAAGTATAAATAACAAGTATTATTGTAAATATCACGAGAAATTCTTGTTGAGTGACAAATTTGAAAATTCCGAAATAACAAAATTTTTAACAGTTATTGTACAATTAATATCAATCTTGTTAAGATTTCGACAAACATTTTTAATTCGAGGAATTTAGGCAGGACCATATACATTTTACAAATATTTTCAATTGATCGGATTCTTTTCTATCGATCTTATTGGTACAACAAGATTGTTGTTAATTGATATGTTAACTTTTAAATAATACAAGATCTTGTCAATTTGTGTATCAGAGAGTTCTCTTATAATTCTTTGGAAAGCCGGCGTGCAGTGCAAGTTTATAAAGTGGAGAAAAGTGTTTGACTTTAATTCAAAAAATTTAATAAATTCATTATTATTGTTGGTGATATTTTTGATCCAGAGGAAATTTTACTTTATTTTGATAAAAAATATATATATATATATATACACAAATTCTTTAATACTGTGAAGACCATTGATATTTGTTTCATAATTTTTCAGTTATTTAATTTAAGCTATCCAGAACCTTGTATTGCAGTATGGGTTTTTATACAACATTACTTCTAAAACATCTCGTATAAAAATGATATTACATGCATTTAGGTAGGGGAGACCGGGTACAAAAGTAACGGCGGGTCGAAAGTAACAAAGGCTCTGTAGGTCTATCCAATAGTCAAAATACCGCTTCGCTGCCATCAGGTGATGGCCGGTGGCGCCCCCCTCTCTTGCATTCATTAGCCGCGCGCGCCACGCGCTGCTAGGTTTTCTGAGAGGACAATAAGTGATTTCACAAGTCAAAACTAAGTTTTTTGACGTTCACTTATTTTATGTTTACTAATACTACTAAGGACGATATTGATCTGAAAATTTGCATATAAATTCTAGATTAGATTTATTACACAGTGTTTTAATTCATTTTTGTCTAGCACGTTCCGTTTTCAGGTTATCGTCCATGTTTTAACAAAAATGTGGTAGGGTACAAAAGTAACATAGCCCTATGGGTAGACAAGTAACATGTTACTTTTGTCTTCGGATTGATTTACTGATTGCGAGTCTGAATAGAAGACTGATACTGAATAGTGTGATTAGAAAAAATTATTATCATACAATAATTTATGTCATTAATTACTAAACACAGTTTCTAAGGAAGAGTTAATAATATTGATTTTTTTTTCGTAAAATATATATTTTGTTAGCATTTAAAATGAAAGTGCTTATTTGTGTTATTAATAAAAAAGATTTCTAATAAATAATTTGTTGATTTAATATGTAATATCATAATTATTACAAACATTTTGACCTGTTACTTTCGACCTGCCAACGTGGTCGAAAGTAACAACGGACGAATTTTTTTAAAGTCTCTGTGATTCATACAAAATACACAATAATCAGGTAAATCAAGATACTAATGTAAAGAACATGAACGGAATTTTTATATGGCTATATTAATTTCATCAAAATAATAACACCTAACCAGAAATCAAGGCAAAAGTAAAAAATGTTACTTTTGTACCCGGTCTCCCCTACCTCTGTAAAAGTATTGGAAAGCGTTTTTACAATAAAATGAAGTGTGATACTTATACTAGTTTTTTCTTCTTCTTTCTTCAATTAAAATTTCCTTAGTACTTTTTAAAAACAAAACTTGTAAAATGGCAATTATTAGATATTAAAGCAGCATTTCTTATTAATCTAAGAATTATTGTAAGCTAACAAGAAGTTTATATTTTTACAAGATTACGGTTGGGAACACATTGTCTTGTGATCATTTTTCTTGTTAACACAACAATTTTATATTTTGAAGTTGACAAGATTATGCTTGATCACTTTTCTTATAGACGCAACAGTTTTATTGACAAGATTTAGTCAAATTTTCGAAATTTTTGAATTTTGAAGCTGGTAATCCATAGTTACAAGACAAGATGTACAAATGTTGTTAAATAAAAGCATGTTAAAAAGAGGAGAAGGCACATTTACAAGAAAAAATGTGCATATCACCAAGAGGCTTTTCGAACTAATAATGACATTGACAAGCTATCTTTTAAAACTAATAACAAATCTTGTGTTTATTTAAATAAAACTATAGCTAGCACTTCATAATCAAAACTTTATGATCAATCTGGGTCTTTTGGGCCTGAAAAAATAAAATAAGTCAATTTTTTGGTTGACCCAACTACAACGAAGCCGAAACGAATGGATTATGATTTTAATAGTCTACATACGTATGCTAATACTCGTGTGTTTTGACCGAGCTCCTTTATCAATAATTTTAAACCCTAAGAAACTTCTAAATAACTCTCGAGATCCAGATATTTTCAATTGATTACTTTAATCACTCAGGTTTTGAACATTAATTTTCAAAATATAATTTGAAGTTCAATTATTAAATTTTACAACCGTAGACATGCGTTGAATTCAATTCATGTAGGTAATATTTATTTTTGTCGTGGTGTTTGCATACTCCATTTTCCAATTCAGAGTTTTTGAAAATGTTGTTCGTTTAACTCGCCGAGCCCTTAAACGACACTCTACGTTTTTACGCGTGGAACAGGTTTAATCGCAACAAAGGGCAAGCATTTTAAAAATATAAAATAACTACATATTTAACCTATCCACTGAATAAAGTCAACGACACATTTGTGTAGTGCGTAGGGCGGCATTTGACTGAGGGGTCGCCCTGGGATGAAAGGGCCGACGTGATTACCATAAAAGTTATAAAAGGAATTCCTCCTGCAATCACTTGTAGGCGAAAGGTCTCCTTTGCCTCATCAAAATGGAATCCAAAGACAAAGGGGCCAATGCGGCATCAACAGTGGCTGCCTCTTTTATGCCCAATCAATACGGAAGCTCATAAAAGGGATGAATTTAAATATTTTTGCATAATGAAGTGGAAACTGTCGAGTTGAACCTTTGTGGCGAACGCAAAAGTTTTTTTAGGTACATTTGCAGGGAAAGAAAAAATGCCAGCCTCCAGCTTTAAAGGAACGAATAGAATTTTGTATACTATCGCTTTTAGATCTCAAAGTCTCAAAACATTTTTGTTAAGATCTTTGAACACTTCAAATGTTTTTTTTTTTTTTATTATACAAAAGAACAGAGAAATGGTCCTTTATTATTTCGTCAAAATTCACTAGCACGTAAAATTATATCTTTTTGTGGTTGCACGAAGTATTTTCTCCTTCTATGGAATATTTCTTAGAAATTGTTTGGGTATTATTCTTTCATATGAATTAAATATTATAATATAAATTTGTTTTTACCTACATATGTACCTACATATTTCTTATCTCAGTTTTCATATTTAAAACGATTTTCTTAATTAATATTATGATGATGGGAACGTCCCTTTATCTATGACCTAATAAAATTGCCGCATTTCCTGATAGAAAGGTATCGATCGCTAGGATATTAAATTCCAAACTACAATCTTGCCAATATAATATTCCTTTATGAGTTCGTAACTTCCAAAGTTTGGAGAATATCGCCTGAAAGCCAATTTAATTGTTGGAATTATGTGCATACGATACTATCGTTACATGGTGCTTTTAGTGTACAAAATTAATTTTTTGTAAAATGATAACAGATGATAACCGAATTTCCTACGATATATTTGTAAATCACGTTATATTGAAATTACATTACTATAAAAGTTATACCTACACATTTGCATATGTATTGTATGTACACTGAAAGAAAAACCATGGTAGATGATGGTTTGCAGCAAATAAATTATATTTACTGAAATCATATTCACAAAAAATTTTTTGCAATAGTCATTGACATATTCCTATCAAACACATTATGGTAACCTTCACTATACGATATGTTTATTCCAATAAAAAAAATACATGTTTACTAGAATCATGATATTTACATCAAAAATTGTTGTTAGAATTATAAATCTATGATAGCCTTGAATATTCCATTATTCCATAGTACAAGTTGTGTTCGTGACAACTATTTCGAAATTCGCAATATTTGGACTGAACTAATGATTCTCGGTAAAATTGTATTGGTTGCTGTAAACATAACATAATTGAAATTAACCATAACATAATTGAAACTAACCATAATATAATTGAAACTAGCCATAACATAGTTTCCAAAAGTATCTTGGTTGATTCAACTATATCATAGTTGGCTCAAATTAACTGCATCTGAATTTCGCTCTCACTTGTGCTGTAGCTTTCGTACAGTTCGGAGGGTGCCGTAAAGTGATGTATGATATAATAGTAATATAATTTTATAATTCCATACATATTCAAATAAACATCTTTTCTGTATGAAAATAGGTGTTTTAAATGAATAGAATATGTTTATATCATTTAGTAGAGTGTGTTCACATGATTAGAACGACAGTGCCAAATATTTTTGTGAACTAAATTATAGAATTAAGATTTTTCCAGAATGAAAATAAAGGTAATGTGGATATTGGATCCAATTCGCGTTGTCTTACTTATATTTATCTCTTATAAGAACTCAAAAACAACGCGAACTGGACCCAATATCCACATTACCTTTATTTTCATTCTGGAAAAATCTTAATTCTCTAATTTAGTTCACAAAAATATTTGGCACTGTTGTTCTAATCATGTGGGTACATTCTACCCAATAATATGTATAGTTATACCTATCATATATTATTTTTATGACAAACATAACACCATGATTGCTCCGAAATTAAAATAGTTCCAGTCAATATATAGTTAATGCTTATCATCATGAACTTATGTTGAGTTAATTATAATTATTTTTTTTCTTAACTATATTTTAGTGACTGAAAACATGTAACATATTTGCTGTAACAAGAATTTCAATCATACTAGAGTTCTTTAAAATTATGGTTATAGAAACAATATTTTTTCTCTCAGTGTATATGTATTAAGAGCAAAACGCAAAAGGTTTTTTAAAAAGTTACGAGGATTATTTATATTTTATATTTATTTTTTAAGCAATAAATTACAGGATCAATGCCTTATAACAAACAAAAGTCAGTTTTGAAATAATATAAATATCGATTATAACTGAAATTTTAAATATACCTAGTTTGAGTAAGAATTGATGTTTACAGCCTTACAGGATACCTTGATAAAATATAAATAGCATATAAAATTGACCTCTTTGGTGGGTTTGCAACTTATAAAATCTTCTTTTAATTGTTGAGGTCCTAAAGCACTTTTTAAACACAAGGGCGCTTTTTCTTAACCTTAATTTTGGAGCTTGTCAAAACAAAATGAATATTTGGTCTAAAATGAGCAGATAAGAAAAGTAGATTTGTTGAGACAGACTAAAATTGTGTAGTAGTAGCATCACTAGAAAAGTATCGCTCATTTAAGTTTATGTTTTTTGTCATTGCATAGAAACTAATAAAAGATAAATAGTAAATTGCGTTGCGTTCCGAAACTACATGATTTCATATTTTGGTCTAGAAACTACTACATAGTATAAAGTTGTTTCACCTTACACTGCAAATATTTTTGCCTCATGTAAAATTACATTGTTACTCGATTTATTAGGAGTAGGTAGAATATTGTATAGTTGGTCCTCAAATCCATACTTCAAACTCATTCGAAAAATAAAAGGCAATAAAGGATCAAGTACGATCCAATTAATTCTTTAAAACAAAAAAAATATACATATGCCACACCCTCAGTGAGGGAATTTCCATTCAATTAATAAAAACGACAAATAAACACGAGTTACTGGTCAATGAATTTGTAAAAGGTATTGGATTTTGTGTCCTGAACGTGTGACGCGTAACTTCATCGGGTCGTGACGATGAAATAAAATCTCTGCAACACTTAACAGAAAGTATGGCCTAGTGGACCTGAACTTGTTCACGATAATTGAATAGATTGAAAAGCAAAATAAAGGCTGAGTGGAAAAAAGGGTTTTGATGATGCAAACGCCATACCATGGAATGTAAGCGGAGTAACGAAGTGGAATCAGATTCAGGTAACGAGTGGAAGAGTGTATTTTTCCATATATATTAAAAAAAAAAGAGAAAAAAATCAAAACAATTATCCCTTGCCTTAATAAAACATCCTTCCAACATTTTGGGCGGATAAACCGATCCCGATGATATTTTAAAAATAAATTCACCGAAATGACCTTTTCGGATTTTATTAAATTCAAAATTGCCTGAATATTTCATAGCCTTCCCGGAGTTTGATATCACGCATACATGAATTTAAAAAACAATGCAGATAGCTGACTAAATACAAGTAAATTCGTTTTAGCTATACATATATGTTCGAGTATGTACGAGTTGATGTATGTTTTTGAGGCGTATTTCAAAGTTCAAAGCTTCAAAGTATCATCATCCACGCTACATTTATGAGCGCGGGATGGGGCGGAGCGCTGCGGCTCATATACCGCCCCCGATATTCCCTGCATAATACAAAATACATGAAATCCAAATGAACGCAATTCTACGAATATCGCACAATCAGCAGCCGCTCATTGCTACTTCACGGCGTCCTTATTATGAATGAAATTTTTATTAGCCAGATAGAGCCTGTTTTATTTCCGTTGAAATAGCGTCTAATATTAGAGTAGGAAAAGACGGAACGCCCATGGGAAACGTCGCTAAAGCTGCCGAAAAGAACCGCCTAATTTTGTAGTCTACGTAATTTTACCTTCACGGGCGTCTTTCGCGTGAATTTACGACTTACGCTGTTAGTTACGTACCATAGAACTCAAAATTCCCTTTCTGTGGAAATTAGAAACGTTTACGCAAATTATTTAGGCAAGTTATGGACGATTCAGAGGTCTAGGTACTCATCAGAGTGATACGAGCTACGCAATATTTTCAAATTAGTTATTTTCATGCAATCTGTTCAAATAAGCATTATGCTAAAACATACACCAAATTAACAAAATTAAAAATATATACGTACAAATATATATACATAAATGCATGTCTAAACACATTATACAACGCAACGAATCTAATATTACTATGAATTTAATTTTAAATGTTAAGTGAAAAGTTGTATTCAAGGGTTTAGCATCGCTAAATTTTACACATATCGATAGAGTGTATAAAATTTTTGGAATTCAACGACCGAAACGATTGCCATCAACAAATTTTCACTAAAATATTATTCGAGGTAGCTGATTTTGAATATGTTATATAGTATAAAAATTCGGAACGTTCACGAAGCATCAACTCTCATCTTGGTTTGGAATTTTTTGTATTTTTAAATATTGTAAAGTAATCAGCCATTTGATGATATCTTTAATAAATTAATAAAAACTTACCAATATTGGCTTATACGCTAAAAGAGTCTGGGTTTCTATCTTAATTTCAACGAATTCTAATTAAAATCGGATACATGGAGATTGTTGGAATTCTTGATTCTGAATTTAATATCAAACTTTCAAAACTCATGATTGCGGATCTGAAAATGCATATAAAGTTTGTTATCCAAATTATCTATAATGTTTAGACATATGACAACAGATATGTGGGGCTTCTAGTTTGAAAAACATTTGGAAAAAACATATGTAATGTATTTATATTGTATAAAACTATTGAAATTTTTCTCTTTGATTATGAACCAAGTTCTCATATGAATCTCAATATTATTTTTTATTGAAATGCAAGTGATATGTATCTTTGGGCTTCCAAATATTTTCATAGAGCATGAAAAGCAGGCAGACTCGTTATAACGAATTGTTATGGAATTATGCCTGCAAACATTAAAATTAATTTTTGATATAATGTTTAAACTAATCAAGCCCGCTTATCAGATCTTTTATAGATTCTTACTTTAAAAATGTACTCATATTTCATATTGAAGTCGCTCAGGTTAATAATTTATAGTTAGTAAGTGAGGTTAAAACAAATTCCGGATAAAATTGATAGATCTTATTAACCTGAGTCCGCAAAACTGTGCAACAAATAATGTATACTAAATATTTTCATTTAGATCGAAAATACGATTAAATCGGCAAATGAAAATTATAATAAATTCCATAAATGAATTTAAAAATGTCATCAACTAAAATGGATTTGGAGATATTTCCATTTATGGCAGCTAAAATTGAAAATTGAGCCATTAGCGTTCTACGCTTCCGGCAAATAAACACCTAAAAATAGGGTGTCAGAATCATCACCTAAAAAAGCAGTGATTGTTTGCAAAATCCGAGATCTCACCTGATCCGATTAGGGAGCTTATTAATAATAAACAGCTTAAATTCCCATCACTAATAGTTCTGAATATTTGACCATTTTGGGCGTTTTGTGCAGGACGCAGGGAAAAAAAAATAACGACAAAATCAGCAAAGCGCAGACATAAAACAAATTCAGCGTCACCCTATCCAGAATGAAAATCGCTTTTCCATTCCCGTCTGGGGGAGAAAAATCCACCCCCGCCCTGTCAAAGTCTTTTCTGTTCATCCGCAGAGTTTGTTTCAACAGCAGAGGCAAAAAGGGAAAATGTCTGGCGTGGATCGATAGAACTAGAAAAAGCTGGGACCTGGGACGCGGCCCGACAGTGGGCTGCGTCCGGGACGAACTCCCGGCCGGCCCTGCTCATCCAGGCGGTGTGACCCCAGCCGTAGTAAACGCCGACATAATGGAGAACACGCCACGGACGGAAAGGCATGGAAGTGAATATGCGACAATTACTTCGTCACTTTTCATTTAAAGATTGCATTTATCTCCTTTGCCGGAGTTTTCGCTTTGTTTGTCGCGCTCTTTCATTTCACTGCAGCTAGTAAGTGCAGAACAATTATTCCTGATGTAGGTGCAAGGAAAATGCACCCATCCGGAAAATATTAAATAATTTACATTCAATAAAAATTAGTTTAATTTTCCAGTCTATTAATTAGATTTAGACTTTTGACTAATTAGATAAAACATTTGCGTTGCTCAATTACTCAATTACTTTCCTAATTGCAACCATGACCCAATTACACCCGCACGGACAGCTGTGTGAAACATTTTTGAAATTATTTTTTTTTTATAAATTAACAATTTATCGAAATGAAATTCATCGTGTGCCATCCCTTCGAAAATTTATACATGTACATATTTTAATTCCACTGAGTGAGTATGAACTTCTCAAGGTATTAAAAGTATTGTTACAAAATTTCCCTTCGTTGTAATTCACACTTGAAATTTTAATCAAGTGGATATAGGACCCGCTTTCGATCCGCACGATCGTGGCGTCTGTGGCAAGAACGCCAGCCATTCAGACACACTGAAGATATCTGGCCAGCGTTCTGGATCGAAACACCGGCCATTTTTGGGCTCGGCTTCCTCGGCGGACGAGTATTTTATTCTCAGCATTTATTCCTATATCAAGATAACTATACCTACGGGAGGCAAACATGCAATTTTATCCGCCAGCCAATATGTAGTTTAATAATACTTAATATCCTTAATATAGTCCTTTAGGGTTAATTTTCTTTTAGTTATAGCTTTTACTCTACTTCTATAATTTCTATGGTTTGCACTGTTAATTTTTAGTTCTATTTTTTTATACTTAAATTTTGTGATTCTTATAATCTGTGAGATTTAAAAACTCGTTTGTGCTATTTCCATATAAGAATATCATCAAGAAGTGGTAGAGGTCACTAATTTCTAATTAAAATTTAAAAATCTAAAATAGAGAACCACTATTACAAAAACAAATAAGCGACTTCAAAAACTCTTCGCTTTTTGGAAATCTCGTCTATTTTTAACCGACTTCAAAAAAGGAGGAGGTTATGAATTCGTCGGAATCTTTTTTTTATGTCTGTTACCTGATTTCTCCGTCAATTGTGGACCGATTTTAATAATTCTTTTTTTAATGGATAGGTTATGCCTCACAAGTGGTCCCATTTAAATTTCATTAAAATATTCCACTTCAAAGGGTGGAAAATTAGGGGATGACTGAATTTTATTGATTTTCATTCACTTCATCGCGCGATAATTTCAACAATTATGGATCGATTTTGAAGATTATTTTTCTGACAGGATATGTATCATTATAAGGGATTGACTAACAAATACTAAAAAACCAAAATGGCGGATTCTAAGATGGCCGCCTTTATAAACACCACTAAAAAGCAAAAAATAAAAATTATTTAAAAAAAAAAAAAACCGCCTTCAAAAAACAGCTAGGAACTAAAAAGCAAAAAATAATTGGTAACATTTACATATACGATTTCCTACCTACTGATGTGTTTGAAGTCGGTGCCAAAGTCCAAAAATAACAATGAGCAATACTTATACTTAGTGACTTATAAAGAGTTGAATTAACAACGAAACGTATTTCACACATGTGTGTGCCCGTTTGGGTTGTATCGCTCAGCCTACCCACGCTCGCTCGAAAGTTCGTCGCACATGCGGGGTGTAGCGGGGGACCTATTTGGCTTGGCACCGAGTTCAAACACATCAGTAGGTAGGAAATCGTATATGTAAATGTTACCAATTATTTTTTGCTTTTTAGTTCCTAGCTGTTTTTTGAAGGCGGTTTTTTTTTTTTTTTTAAATAATTTTAAATTCGATAATTTATCAAAGTCATATTCAGCGGCCCCAAAACCGTCCAACCATAAATATGTATAATTATAGGTAATATTCATAAAATAATATGAAAGTGTTAAATAATTGATAAATACATGATTTTTGTCCAAATTTTTAATGCATCTGTTCAAAAATCACACAATGAAACGAATTTTAAAATAACTAATTCGGGAATAAAAGAGCAAGAAGTATACTTTACTTTACTTTTACCTAGATGTTTCCGTTTTTCTAGACGGAATTTATGGCATTGATATTACATGAAATATTTTAACTCATTTAAAAATACCTATTTTATATATTATGGTACCAATTAGGTAATAGGTTCTAGAAAATAAAGGAGGGAAGCTTTTTTCCTCAAAGAGTCGGTGTAGGGGAGACCGGGTACAAAAGTAACATTTTTTACTTTTGCCTTGATTTCTGGTTAGGTGTTATTATTTTGATGAAATTAATATAGCCATATAAAAATTCCGTTCATGTTCTTTACATTAGTATCTTGATTTACCTGATTATTGTGTATTTTGTATGAATCACAGAGACTTTAAAAAAATTCATCCGTTGTTACTTTCGACCACGTTGGCAGGTCGAAAGTAACAGGTCAAAATGTTTGTAATAATTATGATACTACATATTAAATCAACAAATTATTTATTAGAAATCTTTTTTATTAATAACACAAATAAGCACTTTCATTTTAAATGCTAAAAAAATATATATTTTACGAAAAAAAAATCAATATTATTAACTCTTCCTTAGAAACTGTGTTTAGTAATTAATGACATAAATTATTGTATGATAATAATTTTTTCTAATCACACTATTCAGTATCAGTCTTCTATTCAGACTCGCAATCAGTAAATCAATCCGAAGACAAAAGTAACATGTTACTTGTCTACCCATAGGGCTATGTTACTTTTGTACCCTACCACATTTTTGTTAAAACATGGACGATAACCTGAAAACGAAACGTGCTAGACAAAAATGAATTAAAACACTGTGTAATAAATCTAATCTAGAATTTATATGCAAATTTTCAATCAATATCGTCCTTAGTAGTATTAGTAAACATAAAATAAGTGAACGTCAAAAAACTTAGTTTTGACTTGTGAAATCACTTATTGTCCTCTCAGAAAACCTAGCAGCGCGTGGCGCGCGCGGCTACTGAATGCAAGAGAGGGGGGCGCCACCGGCCATCACCTGATGGCAGCGAAGCGGTATTTTGACTATTGGATAGACCTACAGAGCCTTTGTTACTTTCGACCCGCCGTTACTTTTGTACCCGGTCTCCCCTATCTAGCGCAGCCGTAAACCACGACTAATATTTTTTAGATTAAGTAATAATTAAGAAATTAATAATAGTACAACTAAAACTTGCTCAACCTGCGGTCTATGTATGTTAAAATCTCTCGTAAAAATAAAGTATAGACATTTTTTTCAAAATATTTGGATTATACCACTGTTGGTTTTAATATTAAATAAATAAGATATCTTTTCGAAAAGAGAATTTTAGGCTGATTTTCTTAAAATTACAATCAAACAATCTGGAATCTACATGTTTTCATTTGTTTTTTTTTTTCTACCAAAATCGATTTTTGTCGTAACGTAAAAGTGTACTTGAAAATGTATTAATTGCCTTAACCCTCTGCAAATGACTTCCTATTAATTTGGAAAGCAAAAGATGAACATGTCTAATTAACTGTCATAATCAACGAAATCATAAAATTCACCCAAATTGAAATGGGACTAGAAAACATGGTTTAAAATTATAAATATGCGTCAATCAGGCGTATATACGTACCTACCAACCAAGGAAAAATTGCCTATGGTTGCCCTAGAAGGAGTAAAACAACACTTTATAAACGCTTGGAGCAATATATTCAAATTACATTTACAGGATTCCGAGGGATTCCAAAATATAAGCTGCTGCCGCGGGTTGAATAAAGGGAAAAGGAAGCCGCCGGCTCCCACTTCTTATACAAACCTCTTATTTTATTTTAAAGGAAAAATACTTTTTGGAAGGATAACAGCTTTTAAAGTACGACCCCTATTTAGATGACGCTGATTAAAATTTAAAAGGTTTTTATGGGGTCGACTCAGGCAAGCCTGAGTTTCGTCTATATGGTGCAAAGACAAGTCTTAGAAAGGAACGAAAGCGCCCTGGATTTTAATTTGCATCCAAAAAAATTTTTTGTGAAAGAGCCTCATAAGAATGCTCGCCTCAAATTAGGTCGCACCCATTACATTCTACTATTATTTATCCTGTCTGATTTCGTTTTAGCATTTTATCTCTATTTTTGCTCGGGTTGTCAGCACAGCTGACTCCCAGTGAAAGCAGCTTGGATTCCATTCAAATTCACATTTTCCATGAGCCCAGGAGGATGGGGTCTTAACATATCCACAGCCGCGCCACTTTTGCGCGTTGAAGTCAGGGCCCCATCCAGGGGGAATATTTATGCAGAAGCTACTGTTCTATGGCAAGTTACTTTTTGTATAGAGAGGCTGACGAGTGGGAGTTTGAAGAAATCAAGGGGATTCCCCGGTTACCCGACTTCCCGTGCAGGGCCCCACAGTCGCTGTTTATTATACAAAAGGGGCCCCACTCGAGCCGCTCGCTCATCAGGCACGTCCGTACATTTCCCGGAAAATAGTTGGAGTGCGCGGGTATCGCTTTACTGGTTTTTATTCATGACATATTACGACAATACGTCAGAGGGCTTACCTAGGGCCTAGGCTCGGTGTAGGGCGGAGGGCGGAGGCCGGGACCGACTTTGAGGCGCGAAATAAAAGAAGTGAAAAGCACTTTGAAAGGTACTGAAAGTAACTCTGGCGCGTGAAGCGATTTGCTTATCAGGATTTACCCCCTTTTGTAAGTGAAGCGCCCCGGCTTTGTCACAGGGATCGATCCTTTCAGCGGGAAGTCCTCCAATAAAGGAAAAACATCAGGAAATGACGGCTGAAATAAATTCTCATCTCGATGGTTCCCCCGAAGGCCAAGTCAATACAACCGGGCATTTGAGGAGTTCACGGGGGAGACCTGGAACCTGATTCGTTGCCATCCCCGCCGGGAGATTATAAGGTATAAAATGTAGCGGAAGAGGTCGTCAAGGTAATAAATTGCATCTTTTTTTCGTCGCCTCGAACTGCTTCTTTCTTTCATTACGTGACACAGCTGAAAGGGTGCGAAATTTATGGTTTTCTCATTAAATTTAATTCAGCGATTATTTCGCTCTAAGCTCCTACATCCCACAGCCATATTTCAGGGGATGTGCTCTAGTCTAAGATTTAATTACGTCCAAAGGATGCGACTTACAGCGCAATTAGAAGAACCGAGGTGAAGGGATTATTAGCTCTAAAGTCTCCGTTTACTGCGCAACGCTTCGTGGTGGAGATAAATCGCCATAAACCGAATTTCTTCCTGAAGGTTCTTAAAGATTTCGGTTTGGAAGGCGCACTATGAAAAAAACGCTCATAATGACACCCGGAAATGTTATCCTTCGCCTGCTGTTAGATTTATTGTCGTCTGATGATGGGACCCATTGTCCCGCATCGAATAGGGAAAATTACCGGAAAATTGAAGACAAAACAGAGACATTTATAAAGAATTATAACATCCGCAAAATTAATACAAGAAGAGCTATGAATTATTTTACCATAAAATAAAAGAAATATATTACAAATAACTTTTAAAAATAATTTAAATTAAAATTCTTTCAAGCAGCAAAATTCTAATTTTTATAAAAGTTCAATGAAGTTTCTAAGATAAACTTTTACATAATATTTTATTTCATATATTACTTGCTTTTAATCTCACTAAATCTCGTTATCCACAGTAATATTTCTACGTATTTTCGAAAAAAGGCAAAAAAGAGAATAAGTTTTAATATAAATTAATTAACATTTTTCTGAAAACGAGCACTCATGGAACAATATTCCATTTGTCTGCTGTAATTCATCAAACTAAATTTGTATCCTAAACTTGTCATAAAACAATTGATGGTGAATGGTGCTGATTGGCACCAAAATCAATGAACCTGAAGGTAAAGTAAATATTATTGGAAGCGAATTATGCAAATTAGTTTTATTGAAGCCTATAGGGTAATTGAGAGCTCATACCTCATAGCTTTAACCATAGGCTTAAACTCTGTTCGACAGCTTAACTGGAGAAGTTAAACCGTCAGTTAATGTTGAGTAATAGTGAGTTTTAAAAGTAACCAAACCACGGAATAAATTCAGTAGGAAAAAAATATTCAGCAGATTAACTAAGTTTAAGATTAAACAACAGTTGGTAGAAATCTAAATTTGAACGGTGTTTAAACTTAAACCTAATAACTGAGGCTTCGAGAAAAGACATAGAGGTCACTTACGGAGATCAAATTAGTTATTTTAGTTTGGCCAGGACTAGATTCTTTGCTTCTTTTGGGTAAACTATAGTGAAGATTTATGTTGCCTCTTTAATTATTTATAATATTTTTATCATAACTGGTACCTGCGTTATTTAAATGTTACTTAAGGTGTACTGTAATGATTTTGAGACATATCCACAATAGAATACAGTAATACACTCATGTTCAAGACAATGCACCATGCCACACATCTACAACTAGAATAACTTGATTCAAAGAAAGCAATTTTAAGATGTCAATTAATGGGTCAATCATTAAAGTTGCTGATACTGCAATAAATTCTAAATTTCATTCTAAATTCCAAAAGATCTGTTGCATTAATTCCTGCCTGACACCATTTACTTTTCTAATCTTTCCTATCCCGATTCATGTTTTCATGAATCTTGTTTTCCAAATCCTAACTTGCCGGCGACAGAACTACTCGCAACGGTTTGAGTTGAGTTAAATGATTAACGCAAATGTCTTGTGCGATTTTCCTTTTCATGCTTCGCTCGAGAAGGGTTCTTATTATAATTTGAGTAAGATCTGCACTTCATAAGGGTAATTAACGTGAATTTATACAGTGAAAACCCCTTGCCTCGTTCAAAGAAAGTTGATTGAAATGCATATACATACATCTTTAGATATAGTAACTAGACGAGGATTGATCTAAATAAGAGTTTCTTGAAAGTCCTTTGGGATAATAATTTATGGGAACCTCTTTACAGCGAACCCTTGAAATTCTTAGTTAGATTATGGCAAATTATGTACAACTTTGAATCAGATGTATATTTTTTTATATCTATCAGAATCTATGCAGAATCCCATAATTATGCTTCCACTGACTTGGGCATGTAACTCAAAGCTTAACTACTTTCAAAGGACCCACTGGTTCTTTAAATACAAAGTGAACTGAATTGACTTCGAAATCCATTAACGAAGTGAAATAAATCCCCTTCGAAACTGAAAGAAAAGTTTTTGCCGAGGCCATCATTTTTCACGGCAGCGGCGGCATTGATTTCCTCTGCTTCATTTTAAATTTATCAAGTTACGAATTTATTAAACAGGTCTAAGTAATTGACTATGACGTCATTGAGAGATGCTCCACTGAGTCTGGGACCAAAAGACCCAGCGGCGACATCGAACATAATTACTCCTCAAAATGTATATAAGTGAGTGAAAAGTAATTACATATTCTCTTCGTTACTAATTACTAGAGGAGTTTGAGTTTTCGATAATGTTTCTGCATCAATTTCCCTCGTCTTGCTCAACACAATTTATTATACAAATTTTGAGAACAAGATATCCATTTCAAGGCTCCTTATTCATTATGAAATTGAAGTAGGCAAACAATCTTATTCAGCTCGGATTTAATTCTTAGCAACTCATCTATGGCAACAGTAACAAATATCCTAAATAAAGGTTTTTTTTTTTAATTTACTAGAACAAAATGAATCGTTATTGTGGTACCTGTGCATATACAAACATATATAAACGGTTTTATATTTTTCAAATTTGGCTTGTTAGATCATAAATATTTTTGGGATAATGTATCTATTTCATGAACACCAAACGAATTTTTACGTACATTATTTACTTAATGCATGTTTTATACCAATACGACGTGATGATATTCCTTTAAAAATTTGCATTGGAAAATCCTGTATTGAAAGTTTTAATTTAAACAAAACGAAATTTCAGCAAAAATATTGGAAACATATTAAGACACTGAGCTAGCTAATATTATAGACTTAGGAGTAAACTTGAAAACTTATTAAACACTTTTATTTAACTTGAGTTGGTTAGCGTCAAATCTTGCAACGAAAAATGCTCATACTTTTATCTTACCAAAAGCTTTGCAATTTTGCATACATTTTCATCTTGGATGACAATACATTGTGGATGTGTTTTTGGAGGAAAAGTGTTTCTTGAAAAAAGAAAATCTTTTTTTCTTACACTTGTTTTCGTCTGAATGTTTAGAATCATTTCTAAATGCCTTTTCGGTGTGTAAATAAACTCAAGTTTTTAAAATTTGTAATTTTTCAGTTCTATAACCAATTTAAAATTGCCTCTTCCACAAAGGGTCAAAGGGTGGTTCAGGATTCCCCCTTTAAAATAGACTTGCAGAATCGTTGGACGAAGAGACTAAAATTTTATCCACAGTTCTTTAAGTCCAATAATTCGCGTGATATTAATTTTCGCCAAACACAACAGTTAAAAAAAAACCGGCCAAGTGCGAGTCGGACTCGCGCACCGAGGGTTTCGTACAAACCTGTAGGTACCTATATAAGTAAAAGTTCACCCATCACGATAATCGAGTCATAGTTATGGTATTTTTATTGAAAATATATACATATATATACCAAATTGCTGTTTCTTTTGATTGCGTTGACATTGATTTTAAAGGTATTATAGACCTGAGTATTTGATATGTATTTCAATTTAATACCTCTACGCGTTCATGAGGAAAGGGGTAGTAAGTTTAAAATTATTAAAAATATTTTTTTATATAATGTAACTAAAAATTTACGGTTTTCGCAAATTTTCCTTTATCTGTGCTATAAGACGTTGCTTCGTACCAAATTTCAAGATTCTGAGTTCACGGGAAGAACCCTGTAGGTTTTGATTCCCTTGCGAGTGTCGAAAATTTGCGGCAATTTGCGGCATAAACGGCTGTATCTTTTGATTGCGTTGGCTTAGAAGTTTGATTTTTTCACAGCTCCAAGGGACAGTAGACCTGAGTATTTGATATAAATTACAGCTTGATACCTCCACGCGTTCCTGAGAAAAAGGGTCTTGACAGGCAGACAGACGGACGGACGGACAATAAAGTGATCCTATAAGGGTTCCGTTTTTTCCTTTCGAAGTACGGAACCCTAGAAACGTCTCTAAATGTATGGAAACTTATTAAAAATTATTTTAAAACTTTTATGGGCTGTACGGCTATAAAACTAATCAATGCATGGTTATACATATAATAAGAAGAACTTAAGAAACTAAGGCTGTGTGCCAAACCAGACTTTTCTTTTCAAAAGTCGACTTTTCAACGAAAAGTATGCTGGCGAGTAGACTTTTCAAATAATATAAATCAGTACTTTTCCTTATAGAAGGCTATGAGCATATCGCATATTGATTATCCTATTTTGCATGCAAGTTTTAGTTTTCCCTCTTCCCCTTTATGTATTTAATACATAGTTTATTAGTATTTGAAGAAATAAAATTATAACTTCGATACCTTCTTCGTCCATTTCCCGATTTAATATCAAATATGCTAATTAATATCAAAGTGTGCTTATACGTCGATACAACAGTCACTTGAAAAGACTCCCCTTGTTTGGCACAGGCAAATTAATCTAGTACATTTTGAACGAACTTTTGAAAAGAAAAGTCTGGTTTGGCACACAGCCTAAAATTTTCTTTAACTATGGATGATATCAGAAAAGAATCTACTAAAAACTAGTATATATTTTGGAGTGTTTTTGTTTATTTCCGGGAAAGAGCCTCTTAAGAAATTTGCATACAGGGCCTTCGCAGGGTTATTTACACCACAGGTTATACTTTAAAAACTATTTTTATTTCGTTTTCCTTGTTTCGTTCACATACATATAGTGTGAGATGAAATTATCAAATCAAGAGACCCCGGAAAAGATAGAGGATGCCTTTGTTTTTAGGTTTGTTCAATTTCCTAATATGTAGTTACAACATACATATTTTTGGAAATAAGGAAGCAATGCAGCAATTTCACGTTCGTATTTACGAAAACACTGAACTAAAGGGCTTAGAAAGAATCGGAAAAACGAGGGCCCTTCTGAGAAAGTACGTTACTTCTTATGAATTCTGATGAAACTGCTCCAAGGGCCCGTCGTACGGACTTTGGGGTTGCCTAGAGCCGTCGTGTCTGGCGTTTAAATAACGACAAAAATGAAGAAGCACACACCTTCTCAGGTTGTCTCACACAAGAAGATTTATTATATAACAAAATACGAGGCACGTTCCAGCGACTCAAACTCCGAAAGGTCACCTGACACTTCTTGAAGATTCAGAGGAAGAGTGCAGGCAAAGGTCCCACACTGTCCCATTGAAATAAGATGCTAAAAATAGGAAGACATAGCGCAAAAATAGCGTTCCAAGAAAAAAGGAAAACTGCACGGCGAACAGAATCCGCAGAACTATGCCGAGGGGCCTGCAGCAATTCGAGGCAATTTTTTCTGAATGCTACAGACTAGCGGTGGGGCAGGGGAGTAAAGTGGAAAATAAAAAGAAATTTGCAAAAGTTTGCATGAGTTGAAAACGCATCTGAAGGACCACCTGTTTGCGAGTTTTCTTCAGATAGAAGACGTAAGATGTTCGCGTGCCTCCGAACAATGGATGCTGGTGGGGCTGAAGTCTTTTTCGGAGCGGCAGCGGTGGCGGCGGCGGGAGCACCGCGCGCCCCGTTCCCAGGCCGAAGGAGAGCCCTCGGAATCGATTTATATGCGAAAAGGAAAAACCTTTTGCTGTGAAAGCCAGAAAAACGGCCGTAGTCGCCCCATTGCAAGGGGGCCCGAGAAAACCATCCCGGGGAGCGCCAGGACCAGGCAGACATTCCTCCGCATCGGGAGCTCGCAGACAAAACAGAGGAGCAGCAGCAGGCAGACGGCCAGAGGAGCCAGCAGCAGCGGCGGGCGGCAGCAGCAGCAGCAGCAGCGGCCTGCGCAGAACCCGCGACAAGGACGACCCTCGCCCCCAGGGCGTAAGGAAGGCGAATTTGTGACAGAAAAGGGAACGAGCGCAGCCCTAGCGAAGGGAAAAAGGAATTTACGCCTCTCGGCTAGAAATACGTACCTACGTGAGAGCGATCACCAATTCCGGTCCAGCTCCTTCCCAGCCTCCTCCTCTCACCCGAAATGTCCACAAAGTGACGAACGACGATAAATCCACGTCCCAGGCGTCGAAGGCAAGTAATCCAAAAAGACGACACTACTGCAACTCACTCACCGCATCCCTCACTTTCACTTTTTCATAATTTATTTTATTTTTTATTTTTATTTTTTACTTTTCCTCTATGAGGGCACTCGCGTGCTAGCCTCAGCCACACTCGCGACTTTCACTTAATTCTTCTTTGAAGCCGCTGACTGCACTTCCGTGTTTCTGTTATTTTTTTTATTTTTATTTTTATTTTTTTTTTTGCGTCAGCACGCGGATATCGCAAAAGCACAAAAATTTGAAATCAGAACACTTCTTTAAAACACTTTCAGTTATCCGGAGGTCAAGGAACGCGCATTTTCTATGGCGACAGGTCCATTTTTTTAAAGATAAAAACGGTCAGCACCTGTGTCAGCTGGCATCAGTCCCCCTTACGAACGTCTTAAGGGAAAATCCACCGAGGAACTGAAAGTTATGGGAAATTGTCGGGAACAGATACAGAAAAATTCCCTCGCCGCGACGGAGAAAATCCTGCGCCGTCTAAATATTAGAACAAGGGATGCGTGGAAAATTTCGCGCTGTTTTCGGAGAGCTCCGAGCGGAGCAGAGTCGATAAACGATTTTCCGTTTTTGAGCTTTTGTCGCTGACCGCTCGAGTGGAAAACACTTTCGCGCTACGCACGAATATCTGCACACTTCAGCAGCACAACCCCCTCTGAGGGGGGAGCTCCACCAAAGAAAAAGCTTTCGTTTTTATCGGTTTGCAGAATTTTCCAATTTTCTTTTAAAATTAATGTCGTGGAAATAGTACAGGCAAATTAGAAAATTCGCAATTATTGCTACCACAAGCAAAAACGGAAGACAATCGAGAAATTTTTTTAGTTTTTTCTCGATGACGTTTCCTAAATTTTTTTTTTCTCCCCAAAGAACGTCCGGGAAGCGGTGGGGCGAGCCCAATTTATCGACGCAATTTTGATTTTGACGCTGCGATGTCGCTCGACATAATCCATTTCGTGCAGACGTGCTCTCGCTAATTGTGTTTATTTATAAGCAAACGTAAATGTGGTAGATATGCGACTATTGATGAGAAATTAAGTCGTAGATTTCCTTCGCATTCATTAGAGGCGTCGACTTCTTGCGCCTTCATCTCAAACTTAAATGCTTTTAATAAAGTGAAGGGGTGCCGCAAGAATTCGACGCTTCGTCCTCCTCCTTTTAACTTAACTCGACTCAACTTAAGCTTCTTCTTGGCATGCTTTGATTTACAACGTTTAATTAGTCTCGCAATTAATGAGCTGTCAATACAATTTGCACTTTCATGGCATTGATTCTATTGATAACCCACCTGCAGTCGTCGATCTTCCAATGCACTTCTCAAATTATACATTACTCAGTAAGTAATTAGAAAAAAACAGGTCAAGTGCAAGTCGGACTAGCGCACTAAGGATTTCGTACTATGGACTGAAAAAATAATATATACATAGTAAGAAAGTTTTAGCGTGATAAGAAATTACCTCAATTTAGTGACCGATAATTAATCTAAACTTCCAACTCTTTATACTTAGGACCATCAGCTTAGTTCAAGCTTTATTTATTTTAAAAGAAAATGTTAAATGTGTTCGTAAATTGCGGACAACTTCCTTTCTGTTGTATAATAAACTATTTTCAATATTTGTTCTCTAAGTACGGGGTATTGGTAATTTTGTAATTATCAGTTTCTCATGTAAAGACGTTCTTTTGATAGACCTGATAACATTTAACGATTTACATATTTTATTAGTATTTCTAATCGATATCTCATTTCGTCATCAATATCAGAAAATTGTAAATTAATCCTTTATTCAATACTTGCAAAAAACTCTTTCTGGGTTTGATTCATTTATTCCACATAGAGCGTAAACTTAAATTAATCAATTCTTTTACTCAATAAAAGATTAAAGAATTTGGTTTCATAGTACGTTGAGCTTAAGTTATGTTTTTTAAGGGCTAGATCTAACCAAAATTTTCAAGACATCGACTTTTTTCTTGCATATTCTGTTAGATACATATACGATTAAAAAATATAATGTGTAATTTCTGAGCCGATATTCCAGGAAATTGAAGTTGACGGTAAGCAATAATATTATTATATTATAATGGTAATAACTTTAAAACGTTTTTCTCGAAATATGTTTTTTTTTCAATAACAGTGTAACATTTGAACTATATTGCTGTTCACAGAGAAACACAAAAATAATTAAATATGCTGCATACATGAATTTAAGGAATTGCTTGTATATATATTTATTTCTACTGATACTTAAGATTATTTAAAATATTTTTAAATATTAAAGGTTTGTATCAGGTAATAATATCATCCTCATATTATGACATTCGTTATTCAATTTCTATTTTTTCATTACTTCTTGAAGTACACTTTTTATAAATAAAAAACATATATATTTTTTAAATGTATTTTTTCAAAATTTCCTTAAATATTTGTATTTGTAATAAACAAAGCTTATATTAGCATTGAAATATTTATTTTTTATTGATTTGATTAATACATTCCAATTCGTAAAATTGACGGTATTTTAAATATGATTGACGTTAAATTTAAATTATTTGGTCTGTTCATTATTTGATGAATTTGTATCGATTTTATTTAAAGACTTATTTTCTTTAGTTATCCGTCAAGTAAGAGAATGCTTGACCAAGGTCACAATAGAGACTTATTTTGCGAGACCAAAGGAAGGATATAAATTTACGGAAAATTAACAGGGTTAGATGGGTCTATAATTTGTCCACCCGGGGTAACTTTATAATCGCATTCTTCCGAGGAGTTTCCTCCACCGAAAGGTTCCTACATAGGGCCACGCATTCTGTCCAAGGGTTTGGGGGTGGGAACTTTTCCGGCCCACGGCGAGCCTTTGTTCTGCTGCGCGTCCAGACCGTCCTATCAATTTACGTCTGGGATTTGTTCTAGTTAGGCAGTAATCTGGTTAAATGTGGTGAGAACTTCCCCACTGTTTTGGCTTACGCACGAACATCCCTGCGATCGATTTCTATTAACTTACGAAAAGAAGCCTTCCAGCGGCTGCTTTTCTGTGGGCATTCAAAGACCCCCCGTCGGAGCCCCAAGCCCATCCTGGGCAACTCCAGGACTGCGGTGGCAAGGGGACGGCCGACATAAATAACTTTCCGTTCGTTTTTGTAGCGATTTTTCCAGGAGTGAAGTAGGGTTCGTGTGTATTTAAGGGACTTCCTGCCCTTCGCGTTGTCAACGATGGCAGAAACTTTAAACTGATTATAAGTAAGCGAAACGCTTCGGAAAAATTTTAGACGAAGCGACAATTTTATCTGAGGCCACGACAAAAGTTTCTCGTCTTTACAGATTTCGCTATACGAGGGTAGTTCTGATATAAAATTCTGAATTAAAGTCTCCGGAGAGCAAAGGTTTGTTCATTGTTGATGGTGTAGGATTTCTATTGTTTGCACGATTCTCCGTCTGCGAACCAATCTAAAAGCAATCTTAGAAATGGTTGAGTGAGGTCAAACTCAGAAGAAACATTTAATCCACGGAGAATTCGCAAAGTGATGTACATACCCATATTGTATAGTGTACACATAGACTATATACTTACCTATATTTATAAAATAATTGTTAGTAAAATTTAATATTTAGGGTACATGCCTCAACTCAAGTTAATGCTTATGAAATAGGATAAGAGATTTTTATTTTTTCTATTATAAAAAATGTTGTACTTACCACCTCCAAACAACGCAACGGCCCAATAAGTAGACACATTAATTAATAAGCAATGAAGTCATTTTTCACAAGCAGAACATGTTCTTGGCCTAAATAAATAAATGTGATGAATTTTCCTAATTTCTAATATGAGTTTGAACACCACAGCACTTCGTTGGCTAAGGATAAACAAGTGCCAATCGGAGCTTTTAAGTTTCCTAGTTACGATTCACACATCCTTAAAACAGGACAGGACATCCTTAAAAATAGGATTTTATGGAATATAATATATATATATACAATATATATATATATACATGTATGTGTTATTTAATTTAGTGCATTTTACATCGTAGAAAATTCTTCAAAATCTGATGCACTATAAGCAGACCAATCGTATTTAATGTGAGAGGACGCAAGTTTCATTCTACAACTACGGTCAACAACGAGTAGAAATAGCGCTTTGGCGGTTACATACTTATTTAGTATAGAATTAGTTTTTCGGATTGCAAAATTAAAAGTTTACTGGGAAAAATGCTCATTTTTCGCAAATTTTTGGTCATAAATCAATCTACCTACATATACCGCTTAAAAATAAATATGATGTTTAAAAATGCCCTTTCATATGATACCCCACTCGACCGTAAATATCGGTTTCCTTTTAAATTTGAAGCAACCATTTCGGATCCCAATTTCAACTAAAATAAAAATATTTTCTTAATTCTTTGAATTGCAATAAATGTGAATAAGCAACAACTTCGTTAAAATTTAGGTCAATAGCTTATGTAGTTCCTCCAGCAATGACAGACAGACAATCGGACAAAATTGCACAATAAGGGTTACTTTTTTAAGAATTTGGTACGGAGCCCTAAAAAGTTATTGTATTAATAACTTCTTTAATTATTCAACTAACCTTATTATTTATTGCTTGAGTACAACATATGAGCAATATTTTAAATAGGTAAACTGCAACTTTTAACGTAAGGGCATTTTCAAGACAGACCAAGACTTACATATAAAAACGATAATTTTAATCGCCAATTTTCCCAAATTGTTCTTTATTTAATGAGTTAAAAAGTATTAATGATTTTTATAAACGGGTTCCCAAAATTAACTCGCACAAAGGTTAACATACTGTGGAACTAAAAATGTAGATAAAGTTATCCTGCCAGGAATACCCCAACGGAGCCCCATGGCTGGCTCCCGGCTGTCCCTCCGATAAAATCAGTTTCGTCGGGAACTCATAACCACAGAACTCCCTAAGGCTAGAGAAGTACAAAAAGAGCAGACGATCTTAAGCTGTCTCAAGTAGCGCACCAATTGGGACGTTCCAGATTTATCAGAGTATCTCATCAAAGGCACTTCCAAGTTCATACTTCAGCAGATTAAGACGGTGTGTCCCCGAAAGCAGCGCTCTCAAGAAAAGTAATGATTAAAGCAGACTTTGTATCCGAAAGGACGCTGTCAGGAGACCACCCCCAAACCAGAATCCGCTCTATTTAATGGCTGCGCCACAAAGAAGACCTCTTTTTGGGGCCCAACCTGTTTCAAATCGAACAAAATGATAAATTGTCGCCGGTCACAGGTATTGATTTCATAGCCCTCTTAGCTATAGAATTCTTTCCGGGACAGAATTTATCGGAAGATGATTTATGTCCCCAATACGCAAAGCCAGCCCCAATTCGCCGCTGTTGCAGACAATGAGTCCACTACCCGGGCTCTGTAGCCCCAAAAGTGCCAAGAAGAATGCCTCCTTCAAGTAGGTCGATGGAGCGGCAGTCCCCTGCTTTAAGACCCAAGTTAGCGCCCGCTGAATAAATTTTCAGATTATTGATTTCTACTGATCTGATGTACCTACACATGTATGTAATCGAGAACCCACTGATTTATGCGAGGAAGACATATTCTGAATGCAAACTCGCTGAAATCATTTCTTACCATGTTTTCATGCTCTCGAAGATTTAAAAAAAAAAATAAAAAATAAAAAAAATATGTGACCTCTGCGGATGTTCGCTTTCTAAATAAATTGGTCCAGGCAGGGATGGGTGATACATGTATCAGATTTTATGCCGAAACCATTTTCGTAAATCGGAATTATCCGTGTGGATTTTCAACTTAAGGCTTTTGGGTCGTGGGAAATTTGCTTATCGTATTGCATGTTGTGGCAGCCCAGAGCATCGGTTCTGAATATAAAAAAAATATCTTACGCAAAACATGAAAGACGGGTGAATATCCAAGTTTTTCAGGTAAGATTTCACATAACGATGAGCAATCTTCCTAAGTAGAATGAATCCTCTGAGGGCTTTGATGGTGTACGTACATTTAAATGCTTCTTTTTATTTTCCTTTACTGTTTTGTAAAGCGAATTTATTATTATATTGCTGATGCTTTCATTCAGTTTTTGAAAGTAGTTCTTTAAAGTATTTTCTCCTAACCCAAGATCAAAGATTAAATCGAAAAATTTCGCGAAGTAAATTTTCTATTTTAATTGACTCAAAAGAGGAAAATTATTTCAAACAATTAAACAGAAAACGAATACGAAGTATTAATAATTAAAATTTAAATATTTACCATAAATCAGAAACCTTTACATTTGTTAATTGGCTATTCGTAATTTATTTTTTTATCGAAAATTATCAATTTTTGGATTTCCGAACTTTTGATTTTCAAATTTTTATATCAAATATAAAATAACCACCCCACATTTAATTTTCATGGAAATATTTTCAATTAGAAATCGATGTTGGGATTCGTTATCTTGAATTGTGATATTGAATTCTAAATTATTGCCACCGAAATACTTTTACTACAATTTTCATAGAAATTTCAAAAACATCCCTTGGATATTTTAAATGTGAAAGTATGTCCATATATGAAGACGTTTGTTATACACAATCAGGGGCTATTACTTTAACAGATTCGATTAGACGCAAAAAATGTTCAATTAGATTTATTTCGAATACGATGCATTAGAGTTTACATCAGTATGTCATCCATCCATCGCATAGTATAATCCCGATCCTAAAGTGAAACATCCAACGGATTATAAAAGTTAAAACAACAAACAAGAGGAATTCAATAACATGATTTTAGCTAATCCCGACGGATACATAGATTTTGCTAAAGGACTTTAAATGTAAACAAAAAGATAAATGTTCCTAGCTCATGCTAAATTGTATTATGCAAAAGTCGGGACAAGAAACCTTTTACACAGAGTCCACAACTGTCCGGAACTCGTTCATTCTGAATTTAAAATGACGGTAATCAAGGAATGTTCTCATCATCATAGGTAAAGTCGGTTGTTTGCCCGTCCAGCAACTCATTCAAACCAAACTTAATATGATTTCATGGGACGTGAGAGTTTCAAAAGTGTCCGAAGAATTCCTAGCAGGATAATTTGACATTATTTTACTTAAAAGTTTTCACTTTGATTATTCCTGGCAATGATTTCGTACAAAGAAGGGATGGTTCGTACTGCATTTATTATCTTTTTGGGTTTTGACCTGTGTAAAATTGAAATTTAGCGAGCTTAATGCAATAAAAATAGTTTTTTTTTTATTAAGGCACTAATTTAATTTAATTTCTGCTCCAAAAATTCGTCTATGTAAATTTGCTATTTGTCTAAATATATATTAAAATTGATTAGGAAAGCTAGCAATGCATCCCAAGAAATTTTAAATTTTCTTTATTTTAAAACCTTAAAGCACTTAAACTGTTCAGCTTATGTTTAGGTATTACAGCTTGGGATGTAACCTTTTAGAATTTTAATTTTTATTTTTCTCAAAACAAAGAGTATACATATAGTTTCTCTTAATTTTCAAGTTACATAATAGTTTTATCGCAGCAAAGAAACTAAGGATATGAGAAAATTTAAGAATTCGTCCTAAGACAAATAACACTATGACGAATATACGACTTGATGAAAAGATAAGGGTGCTACGTTACTTTAAAGTTACGAATTAAAATTCTTACGAGTTGCGCTTGTTTAAACTTTTGATTTAGGAGATTACATAAAATATTCAGACAATTTAACGAAACCCAGTTTCCACACATTTTCTTCAAGGTCCTCAATACAGAAAAGAAAAGCATGAAGGGATGAGGAATTGTAAATTGGCTAAATAATGAGTTGCTGCGGTTAACTCCAGCCGCAAATGAAATGTTGAAAGGTCTTTCAAGGAATTCGATATCTTACAGTAACGTCTTCTGAAGGGCTAAGTAAACAAGACGTCTTGAATAACATTTACATCCCGCAGGATGCCCTGGTCTGTTTCTGTTGTCATTCAAAGGTGGTACAGATTGCGGAGTTTGGTACATCTCCCAATTAGGAAATAGCCTCGGCACCTAACGCAAGGCTGAATGGTCTTAGTAAACTCCTTGGGGCGCAATCAGCCACGCTGGGAGGATTAGAAACGACTTCAAATTCTAAAGCCGGCGTTCGATTCAACCGGTGAAGAGGTCCTGACACAACTAAACTAAACCAACTCCGACGAAAGCTGGCTGCTTTAAGTTGACTTTTGTTATCAACAACGCTATTAATTGCCTTGTAGGAAAGGCTTAAGAAGTTTGCGCCTCCACCAGCCTGGAGGATGTTGTGGTTTGTCTTCCAAGCACAACGAGAGGCATCCTAATTATTAAGTTTAAGAGGTTCTGATGGATGTCTGTCCGGATTTAATGCTGAGCCTCGAAATTCGCTCCAGCCTTAACATCGGGGCTGAGGAACGTTGCTTAATTTCCTTTCTTTAGCAATGAACAGTCTGCTTCTCTTCTCTGCCTTTCCAATTTTGCGGAATAAAGCCTTCAATTTTATTATAGGTACAGATTTAATTTCGTCTTTAAAATGTTTCCTTCACAGTTGGTAGTTCTTCTTGGGTAAGAAACTTTAATGTGAATTTATGAACTGCAAACTCTTTTTTTTTTTTGTAGGTATAGTAAAATTGTGTGATTTATTACTTTGCAGAAATATAAATGAAACTACAATACTTCTTATGATAAGAATTAGGAACAAAGTTGTAGTTCAGTTCATTACGATTTCTATAGATTAACTTCCAAATAATGCATAATTTGAATATGATTCTCTATTACTCTAATTAATGACAAAGCTATGGGATTGAAGATTGGTTTAAACAATTAAAAAACAAAAACCAAAAATATCGTTACAATACGAACTCTTAATATAAAATGAATTATTCCAATATTGCTTCAACAATTTTCTCAACTACAAGAGATTTAGATAAATTTATAGGTAGGCCTCTGATTTCAAATTAACTGCTAAAGTTCCGTGATTTTCACTAAAAGAGTTAGTTAATTTTATAAAAGATAACCAAAAGATTTTATATCTTCCACCGTTGTCTAAAAGTTAGCCAAGGAATAATCGTAGTAGCAGGTAAATGGAGTTCTGCCTAACTACATACTCAGACTCAGCCATAATAAATGTAATAAAGCCTACTTTTAATTTATACCGCAACAAAAAAATTTTTTATATTGTTTTTTGGTTTTTATGTTACATTGAACAATTAAAAATTACATATCTAATACAATGGACCAAAATTATAATCTATGATATTACCTTGTATTGAGAGTTTTCAAATAGTTCTTTGATTTGACTTGACTTTGAAATATAAATCTTAAAATATAATCAAAGTTTGCTATATAATTTCATCCAGATCATATAATGGAAAAAATGCAAGAAATATATGTGTTACCTCAAAAAAGGCATCGAATTCTCTGATTTTGAAGGGTCTTTGAGAAATCGATAATAATAACCATAATTACTTTTCTTAGCTGTGTGTTATAATCTGGCTATACTGAATACGAACAAGCTAGTTTATGTTTAGTTATAACCAAATTGTATTAAAAATATAATTGTGTCTTTTCAACATTTTATAGTTGGAACTTAGAAAATACGAGTTATACGAGTTCTTGGCATTTTTCTATGATTAAAGTAGGAAAATCCCCAGTGCAAAACTACCAACATACATAGGGTAGTTTATAATAGGCACATACGTGGTTATATACATACTTACTTTCATTAGGCACGTGTGCAGATATGTAGTTTTTAAGCTCCGCGTTGTGTGAATCGATTTTTATCCCCGGCAATTTATCGTTGCTCATGTTACAAGTGGAAATGCGGACCGTACTATGGTCGTTGGCCTTTGACGTAAGGGTGTATGTTCATGCTCGAAGCGTCTGCGATTGTGACTGCGTTTATTCAAACATTGAGACACTCCGGCACGCTACTGTGGACGCAGTTATCCCTCGCGAAGTGACCTATTTCATGTGGAACGTGTATATTGCCTGCGGACAACATAAACTCTACAAGTTATTTTTAGCACTGGAATTGAAATGGACAAAGTCAGTGGGTGGCTTAAGGATTTCAATTTCATTTGATATTGCACATGATGACATTTTCTATTCTATTTGGCGGCGCTAGAGCTATATTGTGATGGAGGCGACGTATTTGCGGTATTGTCCCATTTCGTCCTTGCGGCCTGTTATTGGTGCTGGCGTTCGACGAAATCAAAATCAACTTTTATAGCCACTCAATGAAATTCCATTTGGCCTCGGTGGTCTTTACTATACTATATATGGTTAGTATTGATTAAGTAGTTAATTTGGTAAACTTGAATTGATTGCATTGTTCATCCAGAACCGTACTCTTAAATGACCGACGTAAATGTAAGATGGGCAATGTGGTGAGTATTTACTCTACTTAAGTCAGCTTAATTTTGTTTCAGATTGCGGTCATTACAAGACCTTTAATTTGCCTCTGGACTCCACTTACATAATTGGTAAAGTGAAGGGTATATGTACACAAGTTATTGTGTAGTGTCCATTAATTATGCGGCTATCTATTTTAAAATAAGAAAATGCATAGATATCGGAAATATTTCTTTAATGTACCTAAAACAATTAATGAATACTTTTTAAATTTCGCACAGTTTTCTTAAACAAAATTATTATTCACTGACGAAAAATTCAATCTCTCAAATTAAAACGTTTTGTGTTTTTAAAAACGGGGACAGAGCAGAGGGAAGGCTTAGCAAACAATGCAGAATTTATTCCAAATTTAATGGAGAAAGTGAAAAATTTTCTAAATTGCAATGTAATGTAATTTAAACCCCTTATCGGCCAAAGAACAAATAATACTATATAAATATAAAAAAAACGAATCTTACAAACTTGGGCAATTGGTCGCAAGAATAGAGAGTAATCCTCTCTATTTAAAATTTACATAAATGTAGCTTTCATATGAACATACATAAAATATATGTTCCAAATTTTGATGCTAATACATATATAGTGAATAGAAATAATCAATTTTGCCTATTTTTATTCGGAACATTGATTTAGATTCGGCATGAAAACAGCAAAAATGTTTTTAAAAAATAAAATAGGCTCTTTAGAAAAAATGGTTCTTTGTTCTTCATTGACGAATGGGACTATTCGTGTTTCAAAGTTGAAATTTATTATTTATTTTTTAAAGTTCCAATATAAAACTTTTTAATCTAATTTTGTTAGACCTCTCCTATACATGTAAAGTGGAGGTGAATTATATTTTATCCACATACCCCATTGCGTAAGGTATGGTTTAGTAGCTTTAAACATATATGTAGGTATGCACTATTTATCGATAAGCTTTAAATTAGTAAATTTTTGTTTTAGTTCCATTTACCACTTTTTTTATGAAAATCATTTTAGAAATATTAAATTTTAAAGTTGTTCAATTTGTCATTCTCTACCGTGAAAAATGTTAGTATTTTTAATGTTTAAATGGAATTTTTGATTGAAGTTGTTGTGATTAATTTTCATCAACCATTTCTAGGTGTATTAAACAACATTAAAATGGAACACTGTAATTAAATTTTGTGCAAGAACCTAACTTGTTCTCATTTGTCTAAAGTCTTTTGCATTATTGGACTAGAGTAGACTTTTTTCCGTTGAAAGCTTGTTGTAACGAATATTTCGGTTTTTGGGTCAACTGCAATCGCTGTCGCAGACTGACATGAAGTTGGCGGCAATACTTACAAACTGTCTTCTGATTGAAGATTTTCCTTTTACAAATTGCCTAGTGACTAAAGATTTTTTTTTACGAGAGGTTTTTGGTCACACATATAGAGGAGAAGTTAAGGAGCCTCAGTGGATTGGGGCTTGTGACCTGAGGTGGAATTTTTTGGATTTTTTTGGACTCCTGGGCCGTTGGTGCCTTTCTGCCTGGATGATGATGGACAGCATGATGAGGTCTTTTGGAAGGATGGTCAATGTGGCGTAATTGCCGAGACCAAGAAGTCCTGGAAGAGGCACTATTCCTAGGAATAGTAAACAAAAACAACAACAACAAGATTTTTTTTTCCCCCTTTTCAAACTCTTCTTTGTGTCTTCTTGATTCTTTACATCTGAGAAAGTTTAAATACAGCCAACTTTAGACAGCGACAGCGATTGCAGTTTTACCTGGTTGTTTTACAATCGTTAACCGTTCTTCAACAAAATTCACAAAACCCGTTAAAAATCGATTCGAATAATAAGATGGAAACTTCTGTCGTAAAACGACCGCAGCCCAAATTGGCAAACAAATCAATCCACTGAACTTTACTCAAATCCCCGTCGGCTGCCAGTCATCTTCAGAACAGAACTGTCAGATTTCCATTCCAAAGCATTTACTCTTTTCCTCCTGGTCCAGCCAAGCTGATTAAGAAAAACCTATTTAAACTTGTGTTAGCAGTCTTCTTTTAATAAAAACGGAATAATGACAGTGAAAGTAATTAATGATGAAGCTCATTTCCAGGCAGAGCTGAGTTCAGCAGGAGTGCGATTAGTTGTCGTGGATTTCACGGCAAGCTGGTGAGTAATTTTATCAATTTGTGCGCGAGGGTTTAAATTAAATTCCACTTAATGCAGGTGTGGGCCATGCCAACGAATCGCACCCTTATTTGAGCAACTCCCTAACAAATATGCTAGGGCGGTTTTCCTTAAGGTTGACGTGGATAAATGCCAAGATACTGCAGCAAACCAGGGAGTCTCGGCGATGCCAACGTTTATTTTCTATAGGAATAAGGTGGGCTAGTGTTGTAAACCTTCAAGGAAATGTTTTATGCTTTGTAATTTAAGACCAAAATCGATCGTTTGCAAGGCGCAGACATCCAGGCACTAGAAGCTAAAATTCAACAGCATATCGGGTCTGCCTCCGATGAAAGCGGCGAGGACTATGGTCAAGGAATGGTAATTATCTTTGTTTTAAGTATCCTCTTTTTACTAAAAAATCCTTAAAATATTTCAGATGGAACTGAACACTTTCATCCAGAAGAACCAATGCGAGTGTTTGAACGAATCGGACGACCATCCAATGGTGCATAGTTTTACATCGAATGGAGGATTTCTTCAATCTGATGTTGACGAACAATTGATTTTATCCGTAACATTCAATCAACCGGTTAAAATCCATTCTTTAAAAATTAAGGCCCCATCGGATTGTGGTCCGAAGGAGATGCGGCTCTTCATAAATCAGCCAAGAACTATCGATTTTGACATGGCTGAGTCATGCAATTGTGTTCAAGACTTAAGGTAAGTTTACACCCCCTTTCATTTCAAATATTTTCTTCATTAACACATTTCCCTTTATAGCCTTACTCAGAAAGATCTTGAGGGTCAGCCCATAAACTTGCGATACGTTAAATTCCAGAATGTGCAAAACATCCAAATCTTTGTAAAGAATAATCAGGCTGCTCGAGAAATTACGCAAATTGATTTCCTCGGATTTATTGGATCTCCAATTGCGGCAACAAAGATGGAAGATTTCAAACGAGTCGCGGGTAAAAAGGGAGAGAGTCACTAAAAAGTTCTAAAACATGCGGCAAAATAAATTGTATTTAAAAAAAAAAAAAAACTCGAAATAACTTTGTTCCCGATTTTTTACAATCAATTAAAAGTTACTAAAACCAGCCAGGTCTCAGTTCCTTCAGCGCGTGTGCTTGGTAATCTTGCTACCTACTTTCAAGTTCCTTCATGAGCATGGTCCACGCCTTTTCCGCCTGCTCTTGAGAGAATTCATAGGACCACTGCGGAGAAAAGACGACATGGGATCGGTCGACCACGGTTTTATTGTCTAATTGTAATGCTATTCTTTTACGAGCTTCCTCCTCAGACAAATTATTTCGATCTTTCAACCGTTTTACTGCTTCGTCAGGGTCAACAATTGTTGACCAAATTTCGTGGAAATGCTCCTCCCAATCAGCTTTTAATAAAACAGCGGCTTCTAAGAAAGCCACTTTAAATTTTTTCCCCTCATATGCCTTGACAACGCGTCGTTTGGCTTCCAGGATCAATTCCGGCCAGATAATGCTATTTAATTTCTCAAGCTCTTTAGGATTGGCAAAAACGATATCTCCCAACTTTTTGCGGTTTATTCTTTTATCATCCTCCAGAATATCTCTACCGAAATGTTCGATTATTTTGTCATAGCATATCCGGCCCGGTTCATATAATTCGTGGGCCAGCTTGTCACAATCGAGCACAAAAGCTCCCATTTCCTTAAATCGATCGACCATTTTGCTCTTCCCAGTTGCTATTCCTCCTGAAAACCCTATGATGTAGGGCTCACGCGGCAGTTTCGGACGAGGCTGGGGGAGGAAAAAGAAATTTTTTAGCTTGGTTGATGGGCACTGCAAAATTTTATACCGGAGTTAGTCACGATTTCACTCAAAACATAAATGCCAAAAATACTACATAGGGTTGCAAATAGTCAACGTATAGGTTTATTTGCAATATACTTACAAAAGTAGAAATAATGTCCCCAATTATGGAAATGCTCTGAGTACTGACCTAATTTGAAAATTAAAGCAAATAAAAGTAACTAGGTCTTCTAAATAAAAGTAAATTTAAAAGACTTTTGCTATTACATAGTATTCAATTTAAGACTAGCTATGATGAGTTTCTCAATACTTTGATTTTTAATGCGCACAGGACTTAGTTTTGCATATGAGCCGTTGAGAATCATAGTGGCGTAAGAAAAAAAAATTTAAACAATGACTAAAATCATATCTTTTAGCCATCACCCTGTTAAATACCATAAATAAATAATAAAATGTGACTTACGCCACTATAATTCTCATATATGCCCTCCTATAAAAATAATAAAACTTAAAATATCAGGCTTATTTTATTTTTTTTGTTTTGTTGTTAACTTAAAGAAAATTATGAAGTAACCAATATCGGTAGTTTATGGAAACTAAAATCCCTATTCTCTTATTTATTTATTTAAACGAAATAGCAATACAATAAATTGTATCCCTATTTAGAGATCTAGCGCTCTCGGGAACACAACCCATATGGCGCACCCTGCCAATATATAATAAATACACTACATTTTTGTTTAGTCTATATCTGGGTTTGTGAGTTAAAAGTGGATTTAACCCTATTCTCTGGTTAATATAGAAAAAAAATTTAAACGCTTTTCTCCTTTAAAAATACATTAATCCGAGTTCTAAAGCGTCATATAGACTAAAATGGTGCTAAGATTCTGCTCTGGGAAACTAGATGAATTGGTTTGCTTTTAAATCATCCAGTTTTTTTATCTCATTTTTCAGATTAGAGATGATGAAGTGGTACTCACCTCAACGGGTCTAAGCCTGGTACCCAGCAGATCCATCCTCGAATTTCCCGAACTCACTTTGTTTTCCTTGTGCGAATTATCGGCATCAATCTCGACCATATTAATGCAATGAATTTCCAAGGGCTTCAAGCCATTCTTCGTCCTCAGCTCGTTAACTTTGTGACCACCTCTCAGGGTCTCAGCGCTAACAATAATCAAATCCATGTCTGGATCGCTCTTGGTAGGTCCAAATGGGTCATCAATAGGTACAACGTCGTACTGGAGAGTCGTATCAATATCGATCAGAAAATTATATACATCTCTAATCCGGTGCTCCACTGGTAGGATGAGTTCCCACAGGCGCTTTGCTGAAATTAACGTGGGATGCTTATTAATGTAAATTGGGTTTAGAAGGTAAAAGTACATTTAATCATGTTTTCACAAGTCACTCCAACGACGAGGCGCTTGCTAGCCCGGAGCACGGCTTCGGTGAGGAGGATTTTGTGGCCAACATGGATTCTATCGAAGGTGCCGCCTAGGACAACGTTTTTGTGTACACCGGCTGGATTCCCTCCATCAATTATAGGCGCCAAATCGTGAACGCAAGTCTCTGATAAGAAAACTGGGTTTAAAGCGATGTTATACCTTTTCTGAACAGAGTCGCAAACATCTGGGAACTTCCCATCGGAGAAGAGAACATCTATTTTGCGGGAAACGCAAATGGGGCCCTCGATTTTAAACGGTGAAACGAGAACTCTAACATCAATTCCACTGCCACTGCTCAGAGACTCTGCGTAGACTTTGGCCACTTCGCCAGCCCACGTCGGCGGATTTGTGTTTGAGGGCACATTCAGATGGATGTAGAGGCTTTTAACGTAGTTCTTGACCGCAGCTATGGACGATCGGATATTCTTTATGTTGGACACCACCAGGAGTCCTGTTGCGGACATGATAACGCGAATTTCACGAAGAACGCTTTGTCATAATGGGAACTTTGTGCTCTTAAATTAACAGTGATTGCAAACGTCAAATTCAGCTGATTAGATCTGCAAGAAATTCATCTGCAAAGCTTAGCAGAATTTTTTATCACCAGATTATGTAATGCTGGCAACGCTTCCGCTTCGATTTATTTTGGCATGCTTTAAACTGTCATTGTTCTTTATTTCGTTTTCTAAATTTCTCACTTAAGTGAAAACTGAAAAATCAGGTAAAAATGATGAGTAGAACTGTTCTGCGGCAATGTTTATCATCCACGAGTGTAATTCGGCGGCCCCTCAGCCAAACATGCCAGCAAACCCAGGCTAGGGAGAAATGGGATCTGGTCGCCGGTGTCCTGGTGGAGCGGCTTCCTGTCGTCTCCAAGAGTCTCACACCGCTCGAAAAGGAGTTCAAGGACTTCCTGTCGCAGGTTGAGTTTGAAAACAGTTTAAAATCGGACTACGAGCTGAGGCATGAAAGGGACCTCATTCAAGCCGAGCTGATCAAGCAGGGTAAATTGGAAATCGACCTGGACGACGCCTCTACCAAGCAAACCGCTCAGGACTTGAAGGACGCCTACACCGAGGAGTTCAAGAAGTTTAAACTAGCGCCTCGAGTAACTGAAGACGACCAGAAGAACAATCTGAAATCGGTGAACAGAAAACTTGAGGACCACCTCTATCTATTTGTCGAGCAAATTCTAGGGGATAAAAAAGTCCTGGCCTTGCCCCAAGGCAAGAGGAAGGAGGGCGAAACCATGCGGCAAGCGGCTGAGAGGGTCTTAAAGGAGGCCTGCGGGGAAAGTATAGACGTATTTTTCTTCGGAAATACTCCCTGTGGTTTCTACAAGTACAAATATCCGGCTAACGTAAGAAATAACGACGCCGTTGGGGCGAAGGTGTTCTTCTTCAGAGGCACACTCCAAAAAGGCAACGTCGATGAAAAGGTGGCTCAAAAGTACGAGTGGCTGGATAAACCTAGCTTGGAACTTAAGATAAAGGGGTCTTATGGAGACATTGTACAAAAATTGTTATTGTAAATTAAAATAGATTTTTTGAATAAATTTTAAGGAAAGTGTTTAAAACATTTTTCAAGTCATATTTCCGAATAAATTCATCCTACCTGAAGAGGTTTTTATGATTTAACTTTTCGAAAGACAATTAATTCGTTATTTTTTTGAAAATGAGTAAAATTATTTCACATTTATTTTAATAATAATATATAGGGTAATACCATTACCTTATACCAATGAATAACCTGTACATACATCCCAAAACCTATGTTAAGAAAGTGTCTTATGTTTTTTGCACTCATGGTTATTTGGTGCATTTACCCTACACTTAAAATCCCAAATCTGTTTAAAAAAACCTTTAACATTTTTTGCGTATATTTACATATGGGTTCGACTATATCACCTATTTCAATTGATACTTGCGTCAAGAGGGATAAGTAGAATTTTGAATTATTATTGTCTAGTCTATCGCTGCCGAATAGTAATAAAGTTTTAGATAAAGTAGTTTTGTTTAGTTAATGAAATTAAGTATACATTGTTAAAACTCACCAATTCGATGGCTAAAAACGCAATAGTTAATATAAAAATTTTACTAATAAACAAGAAGAAAAACACCCAGAATAACCGAACAACAACGCATCGTTATCTTTATCAGTCTGTTGGAAAATTGGACATTAGTCTTCTTAATTTTTTTTCCTGCAAAATTAATTACATACTTTAAAGTTTATCTCTTTATTGCACCAAAACTACTGCGACTGTGGCTATTTTCATGTCTCATCCTTTCTCAAATTTCCGCAATAACAAAATTTCTACCTTCTTTCGCTACCCGACCCTTAATTACTTTATGATGCTATCCCTGTTGTGTTTTCCTAGATCGTTACCAGTTAGTTACCCTAACTCGATCCCTTTTCTCGCCTAACAAACATGTTTGAGCTTGTCTACGCTGTAATGCACCTAATTTACCTATAACTCATCTTCGCTATTTCAATTGTTTTTGAATTTCTTGCGATCGAGAGCCCTTACCTGCAAATCATTGAAAATAAAAAACAATTTTAAGATAATGATATATTGATTTATTCCCAATACTTTTTGAGATGCAGTTTTATCAATCAGATTTTTTTTTCGTCTAGAGATAAGAAGTAAGCAATATCTTAAGCTGCCAGAAATTGTTAATTATGGGTATGCTGCAATTTCACACTTACGGTTCACAATTTTCACAAATTTTTGTTTTATCTAAATTTTATAAAAGCCAAAGACATTTAATTTGAACATTGAATACATTTTTGTTTGCTCTATTATTTTATTGAGTAAACACTTCTTTCTGAAAATTAAGTGAATCTATAATCTGTTGGGAGACATACAAACGGATTAACTTGATAAGCTTGACGAATAAATGCAATAGAAACTGGTAATAAAAATATTTCTTTAAAATCATTAAATATTTTAAATAGCTCTGCTAACTCTGGGTTCTTATAACTAAAGAGTGCTTTAAAAATGTTCAAAAACATTTGACTGCCCCTTTTAATTTTGGAACAGCGTTCGTGTAAACTCAATATAGTCCAGAGCGCCGGTGATTGGATGGCTTGTCTTCGGGTCGTTATAGGGCTTCATACGCTGGACGCAGTAGTCCGCCATATCTTTTGTAAGGTTCTGCAATAAAAGAAATTTATTCACAATACTTATTTTTTCTACAAAATTTATGAAACATACGCAATATAGTTCCTCTTTTGTGACGTAAGGTCGATCGGAGGCGGTAATTGCTCGGAAAGCGTTTTCTATTTCTTCGTAGCTCTGAACATTTTCAGTTTCTTTCGATATCATAAATGCAATATACTCTTGTAGGGAAACATATCCATCTCTGTTGGGGTCGACTACATCTAAGATAGCTTCGAATTCTGGATCAGGTTGTCCTTCCTCCACCATTGGCAGGTCATAACCAAGGGCGCGAAGACATGATTTGAACTCTTGTTGATTCAGTTTGCCGCTCTTATCTTTGTCAAAGTGTTTAAACATCATCGAGAACTCTTTAAGGGAATCTTCGGATACGCCAGAATGATTTCTTGCTTGAATCTGTTGTTCCAGGTTGTGTTGCATGCGCATGGAAAGTTGGTCAAGTTGATCCCATTGTTGTGCCAATCCCACCGTTGAATGTTCTGTATAGCGATTATCCAAAATAAGGTGCTCTTCCAATAGGGCGCCAAGCTCTTCAATTTTTTTCAGGTCCACACGTCGGGCACGAACTTCTGAGGCCTTAACACGAAGTGCCTCCAATTGCTGTTCCAAAGTACCTGATCCTTCCATCATAGATGTTCTACAGAATTAAAAACGAAATTTTAGTGATGCTATAAATCAAATTACTTTATAGATTTAAGCGCTAGCAAATTATTTTCCGCAATTTTTAGAGCTTTCCATACTTATAAAACTTGGAAACACACAGCATGTTTAATTCGTATTTAGTGAAGCAAAATCGTTGTTATTATTGCTGCTTATCCTATATGTATATGTATACTTATCAGATGTAAACGGTTGTCTTAGACTTATAGTATTGGATGAATTTAACTTCTTTAACCATCTGGATATTAGAAATTGAGCCAGCAACTAGCATACGTAATTTATAGGCTTCCAGAAAAATTAAATTTTTACCTGTAAGGAATTTCTCTGAGATCAGAATGACATTCAAAGTGTATAAAATATGCTATAATTGAGAAAATATTTCCTTGTTTATCTTCAGGATGGAAAATAGGACAGAAAATATTGTTCAATTGCTTGAACTCTTATCGTCATATTTTACAGCATTATAGGTAGCTTCCGAATTATTATTATAATAATTACACCCTAGGCCAAATTATTTAAGAAATATTTGTTTTTCCCTTTACATGAAAGAGATCCTATTAAACCAAGGATTAAAAACAAAACTATCAATGCTAGTAATAGCCGCCATCTCTTTTTTTATTGAGTGACTCTCCCAACTCTATTCAACATTTTATTCCTATCAAAATAGAAAACTTTTAAATTTCATTAGTGGAACACAAGCCCCTAAGAATTTGTTAAAATATTTCAGCTGCTTTCACACGTTTGCAAACTAACAACACAATATCGAAAACTTTACCCATTCTTATTATAACCCAGCATATAATATCTAGAAAATTTATAAGAAATTTAAACTTGAGTAATATAAATTCTTCCAAAACTTTATATGCGGTACATACCTGGTCTCAGTAAGCCATTGATGGAACAAGTTAGCGTGTTTAGCGAATTCCTTTCTGAGTTTATCATTCTCTTCTTGACGTTGAGCCTCTTTAGCCAGTTCACCGTCGCGTTCTTCAATAATTTTTTGCAAATTTCTCCAAGTCTCTTCCAAAGCTTCCATTGTAAACCAGGTGTACGGATTAGGGCCAACATTGAAGCTCTTAATCTTTTGGTCTAGTGCAGCAAGGGCTTTGAAATCTGCTTCAGCGGATGATAGAGATGCTTGGAACTGAGCATGTGCTTCGCGAAGAGCGCGAATTTCTTCAATGGAATTACAACGGACAGGATCAGTGAGATCTTCTTCAGCATTTTCGAACCAAGAATTAAATGCAGATGCTTTTTTAGCGAAGGTCAGATAAAGTTCTTCGATTTGACGGAATTGATCTTGCATTGTTAGAAGACGATGTTTGCGAGCTTCAGAAGCATCACGCAATTTCTTCCAGCGAGTAAGCACATCTTCATGACGCTTCAGAATTGCCGGGGATTGAGCATGGTTTGCATTGATCAATTGATCTTTAAGGGCAGTAATGTTGTGAATTCCTTCCTGTTCAAATGCATTAAGACCTATCCAACAAATAAATCAGTTAGTTGCTTCATAATTATAGTTTTGGCTTAAGTCAAGCTCCGTGTAAGTGGCCGGATGAGTGAAATTTTCCCTATACAAAATGCCTACTAATGGAACATTTTCCTTATATAAAATGCCCTACTGACTAATGTCTACTGACTGAAGGTTTTCCTTATACAAAATGCCTACTAACGGAAGATTTCCTTATACAAAATTTCACTCACATCCGGCTACTTACACGGAGCTTGACTTGTTCCATAGTTTTAAATTTTTATGTTACTTACCAGCATCGAATGTCTCCTGTTTTGTAAGCAAAGTCTGAACAGTGGACAAATCTCGGCCGTATTCTTCAGACCGCACATAGTTCTCCTTTTCGGCAATCCAGCTCTCGACTACATCTGCCTTCCACATGAACTGAAGATAGGCTGAATTATCCAGCAGAGCTCCCTTGCGTCTTGCGGCTAATGAATTGAGGCTCTCAAGCTTGTTGCGCAATTGGTTGCACCGCTGGGCGATCGAGTCTGAGTGGTGGTTTTTAGCGTCAACAAGATTTGCTCCTTGGTCACAAATTAGAGAGCAACGGTCACGATGAGCAGCAAAATCAGTCTCGAAAGCATCGTGCTTTTTAAGAAGTCCTTGAACTGCTGCCATAGAGTCACCATAATCTTCAACTGATAGAAGTTGCTGCTTTTCAGTAATCCAGGCTTCTTCCTCTTCAACTTGAGCCAAGAATTGCTGATAGGTGAGCGACTCATCTAATTTCTGGCCACGAGTTGCCGCCAAATTTTTAAGTTCTGCCCAAGCCTGATTGAGGGCTTTAAGCCTCTGTTCAATTTCTGGGACGCCTAAATTAGAAACATCCATGAGTTTTTCGCCAGCCTCTTGAACAGCTTGAATAGCTGGTTCATGAGATGCCAATTCAGCTTCTAATCGCTTGTGCTTCTTTTTCAAATTTTGAACACCGGTCAAGTCACGACCATAATCGTCAGAGCTGACTAACAATTTCTTTTCTTTAATCCAGCTTTCTTCGTCCGCGATGTCACGGAAGAATTGATGAAGAGTTAGAGCTTCATTAAGGCGAGCTTGACGATGGGCAGCTAAGTTGCAAATACGCTCGTAACGTTCATTTATGGATTGGCGTTTCTCTTGAATACCAGCGCTGTCGAACTGACCACTATCCACAAGAGAATCGGCCTGATTATTCATATCCTTAATGCGGTCTTCATGGGCTTGGATGTCAGCTTCGACCAATTGATGTTTCTTCATCAGATTTTGAACAGAGGCCAAGTCCTTACCAGAATCCTCGGTAGTAAGAAGACTTTCAACTTCTCCCAGCCAGAAATCAAGATCTTTAACAGCAGCAATGTAAGTGCGTTGCTTGTTAGCTTCCTTAAGTTTTAAAGATTTCTCAGTCGTCTTCTGGGTAAGATACTCCCATTGATCTGCAATTTGGGTCAAACGCTTTTGAACAGCATCCTCGGAGCCGCTGCACTGCTTCTTATCGATTAGATTGCCACCCATTTGAAGAACGCTCTGAATTCTGTCTGCATTAGCAGCCAGTTCAGCTTCAAAGGCTTGATGTTTCTGGTGCTTAGATTGAATGTTAGCTGGATCTTTGTAGCTTTCCTCAGTAGCCAATTGAAGTTTTTCTGCAATCCAATTTTCAATTTCATCAGCATCTCGGCTGAATTGTTGAAGAGTTTGCTCATCACCGAGACGAGACCTCTTTTCAATAAGACCATCTTTTAAGTGGCGCCAGCGTTCGAGGACTTGCTTACGCTTGTTGTCAATCAAATTAGAGGCATAATGATTTTGGGCTATGAGAGTATCAGCCAAAACTTGTAGAGCGGCAATTTTCTCTTCGTGTCCATTAATAGCTTTATCAAAGTCCTCATGCTTCTTAATAAGTGCCTCGACATTGTCACCTTTCGAATCGACTTCTTCGGCGTTCAAGAAGGCCTCACGGGCAGACATCCAATTCTCAGCTTGTTCGCAGTCGCGCATGTAAAGTTGGAGGTCCAAATTCTGCTCCAACTGCAAACGCCGTGCAGTCCATGCATTTTCAAGATCTTCGCGGGCTTTTCCCAACTCATCAATTTTCTCCTTGATCTCAGCTGAAGCATAATGATTTGCTTGAAGCAACTCAGTGCCGAATTGCTCAAAAGCGGCAAAAGTACCAGCACGAGCATCAATTTCAGTACGATGCTCCTAAAAGAATTCAAGAGATATTTCGTAAAGCGACATGAGTTTTGCGATTTCTATGGTATGCAGCATTTAGTATGGAAAATGTGGCGACAAAGTGTACAAAATGACTGGAAATTTGCTGGTGATGAGTGGAAATATTTTTTTACAGAAACTGTTAACACGAAAATTTTTTAAGCTGAAAACTTGCCCTTTTCAATGCATCACTAGATCGCAACGGAGGCTTTAAACAAGAATGAGGATAAGCTCAATTTGGCAGGGAATGCGTATCGTATTGAAAAAATCAAAATTTAGAAAACACAACCAATAAGCTCGTTTTGCTTTATAACTCTAGTCCAGACTCATAAATCAGAATGGATGGATGCCAACCTTATTCAATTCGAAAATGAGAGCATTATTTATACGATTAACATATATTACAGAACTGCCGAGAAATGTGCACATCCAGTAGCATAATGTTCGATGAATAATTTATTTTTAGGAAAAAATATAGATTATCGAACCAGCGACAAATTCATTATTACCTTAGTAGATCAATCTAACAATCAGTTGGAGATGGATATAATAATTTAATTGAAATATTAAATTTAGCAATAGCTCTGTTGAGCTATTTTTGTTATTATCTTAACAAAAAGTGCAAAGGTCAGTTTTATGGTATGCCCGCTAAGAAATTTACAACTTCAATTCTAAATTATTGTGATAGCATAATGGCGGGATTGATATCATTCGATGCGTTATCTATGCAGGGTCTGGTTTTAATTTAACATAGGACATTTTTCATGGATTTTGAAGAGACTAAAAATATCCTGAGTAAAGAAATTGACCTAAGAAAATAAACTTTAATTCTAAAACCTCATTATGAAACAAGTAATCGAGATCTTTACGTTTTCATTTATTTTTACTTTGGTAGATGATTTCGTTTGAACTTAAAATGAGAAACTGTGAAATTCAGGTACATTATCGCAAGCATTTTAAATTCCGTCTAGCTTTATGAAAAATTTGTGAAGTAATCCAGATAGCGCCTAACATCGTCTAGACAAAGACGATTACATATTTCAGCATTTTATCTTGTGTGTGAGTTACTTACCATCAATCCTGTACTTCATAGGGCAGGCCTTAATAGATCGAAAAGAAAAAACCTGTCCATCTAGCTTACAATTACCCATTACAGAAATAGCTTTCCTCACCCAAAGACAAAATCGTCGAACACGAAATGGCCCAAAATGATTCCCCCAGGCTAAAGCCAACTGTTCAAAATGATTAGCACCCAAACAAGTGCAAAATTGTGTTTATGTTGTGCACAACTTTTGAAACTTATCTTCGAATTTTAAATTTTGTACTGAAGAGTTAAGCCAATGCGTTTTTAAAGAATTAACAACAGCACACAAACACGACAAAAAAAATGTAATTAGTAGAGGCCACAACACCAAGATGGAAAAAAATCGTGTGAAAAAAATATGGATTAACAAAATACAAACAAAAATCACAGAGAGGTAGACTCATTTCGGAAGCGTGACTGCGAGATATATGCAGCGAAGACTGATTCTTTGTATCAGAAAAACGTTAAAAAATGTTGAAGTAAAAATTTAGCAACATTATAGGTACCTCGGGTGTTCCAAAAAGGAAATCTAATTCGGCCCGATGGATCTAAAAGTGTGACCAACAGAAAATATTGGAAATGAAAATAAAAATTTTATGATATGTTCGTGTATACTTTAAGAAATAGATGATATTTACCTGGTGGCGTTCAATAAGCGCTTCAGCGCCGGTTACATCATTGGCGAGCTCATCAGAAGTTACTAGGCCCATCATGGAGCTGATCCAAGCCATTAGATCGCGATAGTCGCTAAGGAAACGCTGCAGGTCGTATGAGTCCAAAAGTTTCTCTTTGCGGGCAGTTGCCTTGGTGATGATCTGGTCCCACATCTCGTTGATTTCCTTTTGCTTAGCATAAGTCTGCTCAGCAGTGTCTGGATGGGATTGCATGAGACGGTTCGCAGTTTCGTCAAGTTGACGAATTTTGTCGCGCAGAGCAGCAAGGTCACGTTCAACACCTTCATGTTTCCTTTGAAGTGTTTGAACGCTTCGCAGATCCTTGCCCAAATCGTCGTTATTTAAAGCATTTTCTTTTTCTCGAATCCAGTCCTTAGTTTCGTCGATGTCGCGGTGGAATCGCTGAACTTCATGAGCAGATCCAAGCTGACTGGCACGCTCTGAAGTAAGTTGTTGCAACGAGGTCCATTTTTCGTTCAAGTCCTGCATTTGTGTCTGGATTTTAAGGGCAGCCTCAGTTTGCCCCAGCGAAGTAAGTTGCACAGCGATCTCATTCATGTTAGCCAAACGAACTTCATTTGCCTTCAAATCATCAGTGAAATCGTCGAACTTCTTTTGCATCACTTCAACCTCCTCCAGGTCTTCGCCGACATCCTTGATCTGTGCCTGGTTTTCCTTAGCCTTGATCCATGCAGTTAGATCAGATGCTTCGCGTACGAGAACATAGGCCTTGACGGTTTCGTTAAGTTTGTTCTGCCGTTCTCGAGCTAGAGCCAAAAGATTATCATATTGGGAGTTGATCTGGCTCTGGCGTTTTGAAATTGAATGACCATCTACCAGATTTTGTTGACTGGCGCTCAAGCCTGCTTCTATCTTTTTAATGTAAGCAGCTGGAACGAAGCCTTGGCGATCGTTGACTTCCACCTTCCACCAATCTTTGTTGTTGGAGTTGAGAAGCGTAAGAACGTCTCCCTTCTTCATAGAAACTTCTCGAGGGGATTTTTCGGTGTAGTCGTACAAAGCTACAACGCATTCCTTGCCGGTGATATCAACCACTGGGGTTTCTTGTTGACGACAATTTTTAGCCTGCTCCTGCAAAGCTTGAATTGTATTGCCGAATGCCTCCAAGTCCGAAACAAGAGCCTCATGCTTCTTCAGGAGTGCTTCAGAAGAATCTTCGTCCTTTCCATAATCAGTACTTGAGACGATTGGTTCCTTTTCACGCATCCACGACTCAGCCTCGTTGGCATCGGCGAAATATTGATGTGCTTGAAGGGAATCTTCTAAATCTTGTTTTCGTTGCAGAGCCTTCTCCTTAAGAGAATTCCACTGATCCTTCAAAGCATCCAACCTCTGCTTGATGTCATCACTGGCAAATGGTTGATCCTTCAACATTCCTTCTCCAAAGTTGAGAACATTCACCAGCCGACCTTCATGGTTGTTAATTTCAGCAAGGACAGCTTGATGTTTTTTGATGAGATTTTGAACACCAATTAGATCACGGCCCCTGTTGGTCGACGCAGCAATGGGTTCCTTTTCGCGGATCCATGCGGCCTCATCTTCAAGATCTCTGAAGAGTTGCTGAACTTGAAGGGAATCTAAAAGGCGTTGTTTGCGCTCAGCCATTGGAGCAGCAAGGGCCGCATACCGAGCAGACAGTTGAGCCTCCTTGTTCCTAATGTTATCTGAATCAAAATGGCCAGATTCGATGAATTTATTAGCAGCGACCTTAATACCTTCAATGCGATCTTGGTGGGCCATCACATCAGCTTCTAATAAGGCATGCTTCTTCTGAAGATTTTGTACAGAAGTCAAATCCTTTCCATGGTCTTCGGAAAGCAATTGCCCCTCTATTTCGCTTAACCACAATTCAATATCTTCAATTGTTCTATTGAATTGTTGCTGTTGATAAGCCTCCTGAAGTTTGCATCCTTTTTTATCGGAAGCCTGCACCAACGTTTCCCATAAAACGACAATTTCCTGCATACGAGCATTGATCTGATCAGAGGCATAGTGTTTCTTTTCGATCAACTCAGTTCCGTTGTTGGTGATATCCTCAATCCTGGATTTGTTGGCATTCAACTCATGTTCAAAATTTTGATGTTTCTGGATCTTTCCGTTCAAATTAGTAGGGTCCAAGTAGCTGTCGTCAGTTGCGAACTTGAGTTTTTCGCTAACCCACCCCTTGGTCTCATCACAGTCTCGTTCAAACTGCTGATAACGATTGGAGTCTTCCAAAAGTTGTCTACGAGCTGCAGATTTTTCTTGCAAAGCAGTTCGACGAGCCAATAGCATTTGCCTGCGTTGGGCAACATCATCAGCTGCATAATGCTGGCCATCAATCAGTTTTGTAGCGAAAATGTCCAATGCTTTGATTTTCTCTTCTTGGGCTGCCAAGCTCTTTTCAAAATCTTCATGTTTCTTAATTAGAGCCTCAACGGAGTCTAGAGAATCTCCAAGATCTTCGTTAGCCAAAAAGGCCTCTTGCTTAGCCATCCAGGTATCGGCCTGCTCGGTGTCGCGGTAGAACAATTGTAAGTCCATGCACTGTTCGTACAGGATTCTTCTATCTTCCCATAGAGATAGAAGGGAGCTCTTGTCACTCTCAAGGGCAGCCAATTTTTCCTGGATCTCGGCAGCAGCGAAATGCTCCCGTTCAAGTAATTTCTGGCCAGCTTCGGTGGTCAATTTAAAACTATCCTCGCGAGCATCGATCTCTCCCTTATGTTCCTGATGGCGCTCTAGAAGAGCTTCAGCTCCGGCAACATCCTTGGCTAATTCGTCAGCGGAGATGATCGCTTTCATTCCATTAATCCACGACACTAGATCACGGAAGTCGGCTAAGAATCTGTGGAGGGAGTATGATTCATCAAGTTTCTGTTTTCGTTCCTTTGCTTTCGCAGTCAGAGATTGCCAATAGTCAGCGATTTCGGCTTGTTTGTCACGAATTTGATCGCTGTGGTCGGCATGAATGCTGCATAAGCGCTGGGCCTCTGCTCCTAGTGTTGAGACCTTGTCCTCCAATGCAGCTAAGTCCCTTTCGACGCCTTCGTGCTTACGTTGGAGCGCTTGGACACTAGCCAAGTCCCTGCCGTAGTCATCGGAAGATAAAACGACATCCTTCTCGGCAATCCAAGCAACTGTTTCGTCAGCATCGCGATTAAATCGTTGAATTTCATGAGCCCCAAACAGCTTCTCTTGGCGCACGATGGCAAGTTGTTTAAGCCTCTGCCAAGCCTCGTTAAGTTCTTCCTTCTTTTTGGTGATCGTGTCCCGCTCTGGATGACCGTCTCCGATCAATTTATCAGCGAGCATATTCACCTCAGTAACTCGATACTCCTGAGAAGCCATGTCCTTCTGGAACTCGTCAAACTTCCTCTGAAGCACTTCGACATGCTCCAGATCGTGCCCGAATTCATCAGCAGTTACGAATGCCTCTTTGTCCTTGATCCAGAACATTACCTCCTCGCAGTGGCGTAAAAATTGCACCAAGACTAAAGCTTGCTGCAATTTTTGCCCCTTTTCAGCTAAACGGCGCAAGAGGAGCTCCCACAGACGATGCAATTCATCCAGTCGACGTTGGATAGTCTCAGAGGCGAAATGTTGCTGGTTGATCATTTCCTGTCCAGTATTGTCCAGGCTAACAATTGCATTGCTATGCGCGGATACTTCAGCCTCAAAAGCCTGGTGCTTTTGGATTTTAGCCTGTAAATTCGTTGGGTCACGGTAGCTCTCTTCACTTGCTGCTTGGAGTTTCTCATGAATCCAGCTCTCCAGCTCATCAGCATCTCGCTTGAAATATTGGAATCGACGAGAGTCTTCCAATTTTTCTCGCTTTTGACGAGTTTCCACTTTGAATTCATTATAACGAGACAGAACCTGTTCACGTCGCTCTTGGATATCTTCGACGGTCTCCAGGATCTTAACTTCCTTCGGCGTAAATTGCTCCATTTTTTTTTCTTAAAGTCCTTTTAGTTTAGTTTAACCGGTCAAGTTCTATCTTTCATCAAAATGTTTTTTAACTAATTGGAACAATTAACAAAATTAATTTTGGACTTACCTCTTGATTAATTTTTCATTGAATTACAGTTCCCCTTTTTTGCTCGATGCCTCCGTTCCTTAATTTCTTTCTAAATAAAAAGATTTAATAAGCCGATTAATCGGTGATAGTCCATTAAAATGCTGATAAAACGCAAAGTTTAAGAAAGTGTTCGTTTGTTCACTCAAGGCACACAAACCGCTGACTGAAACGCCGCGATAACATCGCCTCCGTCTGATAACCAGAAATGCCGAAGGGGCTGACGTAACGTCCGTGGCATATCAAAAAAGTTCTTGCTTAACTGCGGCCAATTGGCTCTAAAAATGAGCATGAGTTGGAAATATTTACAAAGCGTTCGTTTTTAGGAATGATCAAGTCGTCGGCAAGTGAATTTCATTGCCTTCGCTTGATTTGTGTTTGGTCTTGAAGCCATGGAAAAGGTGTGTTTAGTTTAAATGAGCAGGTTTTGATAGTGAGTTCTGATTCACTAACTGATATGTTGTAATCTCAACTGTTATAGAAATCTAGCCATTGCTCTGAAAAACTAATTTAAGGTACTGGGGACATAAAATTGTTTTCCATTTTGGTATTAGGAAAGAATGAAAATTATATTGATAATAAATTTTCTAAGTTGCATGGCTTCTTACAGAAATTTTTTTTTGAGAAAATAACAAACAAGTTCTCCCAATTGACCAACAAAAGAAGCAGTTTGGTGTCTTTTATCTTTGCTCTTACATTTAATATATATTTTTTTTTTTACAATTTTCCGATTATCTTATAAAAACAGTGAAATATGTAAAGTGTACACAGAAATGTAACGTTATAAACACTACTCTCTCAAACGGTATATTAGATAATCATTTGATGCTAGAATTATCTCTTAGAGTCGAGACAAATTATGAGAGCTAAGTCCATCGATTACATTAATCCAGAAACTTCAGTATGAGGAAGTACCAAAATTTGAGGCGAAGGTTAGTAATTAAAGTAAGTGAATCGTTTTTGGCTGACTTGTTTTTATTTCAGGGTACAATTATTAATGAAGTAAAAACAAAAAGATCATTTTGGATTTTTTAATACATATAACCGTTTTATTGACGGATTTTAAACTTGTGATGAAGACGATATTTGCAATTGATTTCAATCTTTGAAAGATATAATAAAAGCCTTCAATTTTTCTGAATGTACTTATAAAAAAACAGGCATCTTTTAGTTCCAAGGCTGTTAACAACTGTTTAGAATTGCATATCAGTGCTCGACGACTTAAAAAAAAATGTACTACTCTAATCAATACATAAAAACCTTAAGAGCTATTTTAACAACACCGGAGTTCGTTCTACTTTTTTTATAAGGATTTCCGAAATATTAATCTTCAATCACGTGCAATGGGTAGATTTCACAAACCTGAAAAAATTGCATATTCTTATTGATCTTGAATTTACCATACTATTTGACTAGATTAACATTTCCAACTGCAATATCTAATGATCCAGCTTCGCGAATGATTTTTTTTCTTGGGTTTTTAACTGATTTGGGCTTAAGCATTCATCAACAGAATTTTCTCACAAAAAATACAAAAGTAAAATTAATTAAAGTTATTTAAAAATGTAATAAAATCAATGTTTATTTCTTTTTAATATACATATGTAGATACATACATACAAAGCCCAAAGTTGGCTCTGACTGAGCAGCTGACATTTTCAGCCTCTTGCGTTTATGGTGAATAAAAAAAGAAATCGATAAAAAGTTTTTATTTTTGACGGAAGAAAAAATTGCAACATGTGTTGAAAAAATCAATTTTCTTCTAATAATCTTGGTTTTTTTCATAGATAATTCTGCTTTTACTACCGCGGTTAGAATAAATCGAGTTTCTTTTTAAAACGGTATGCTCGTGAGAATGTATTTCATTAAGTTAATATGTTAAATTTTCTTTATACAAGAGGAAACCTTTTTTTCAAAAATATCGTTTTATATTTAAACGGGGGACATCGAATTCCTCAAAATTTATGAGAACTGAAACTCAATTTTGGCCAAACAATTAATATTGATTAACTTTAAAAATCACAGCAATGCAGTAGACATTACTCATTTACATTATTTTTCACATTTCGAATTGTTGAGCTTGGATGCCCGTTTGAGTTCAATTTCTCCACTGTGGAAAAGAAAACAAACCTCAGTCAAATGTAGCCAACAAAATAAATTCGTTTTTTTCCCCACATCGCTGCACAGCAGTCAATTTTCCATTTAGGGAGGAATCGTCCAAACAAAAGTCGACTCTTTCGAGAGCAGTCAAATGCAACTCCGTCGGCCACCGGTCCCCCAAAAGTCGAGTAAAACGAAAACCAAAATAGGACGGTGACGTAACCTGGGACCATAAACAAAGTGCAAGAAACTAATTAGAGGCTAGCGCTGGAAGCTCCCAGCCCAGCCCCAGCAGCCTCTAATTCGATTAAAGGCCAGATGAGCGGATGAGTCCATCGTCGCGAGAAGTAGGACACCGCCGTCTCCGCGAAGCGGTTCCATTGATTTATCGATCACAGAAAAATTTTTCACTGATGACGTCGCCATTGGCGAAAAAATTTATACTTTTTGCTTCCACAGCGGCGATTTGATGAATTTTCGGCTATTTTTAGGCATTGCACGCATCCATTTGATGGACTAATTGGAGGATGCGACGAGTACTTGGCGAAATTGACAAAATTAGGACAGGAAGTTTAAAATTCTTCATAATTTTCAAGCGGGTGTGGCTTGAGTGAAACTTTCGAGGGACTTTTTTCGAGTTTTCCGATGTTTTTCGTGATTAAAAACTTTTGATTATTATTAAGGGACCACAAACTTACACTTTTCAGTTAATTAAATGCTTTTTTGGGGTATTATCTTCACAAATTTTCACTTTTTCTTCGGCACTGGAAATCCTTCCGTTCACTCGAGCGTTCCGTCCAAGAGCACTTTACTGAGTGCGGGGACTTTGTTCAGGTCGACAAGTGCAAGAAGCGTTTCATCGAAAAATAGTGCTGCCACATAAATAACACTTTTGTTTAACCACTGTAAATTATCAATTAATTTATTTAATCTTCCAAAATTTAATATCAGTTAAATGAAATGTTAAAACACCTTAATTAATTAGAAAAATTGAAACAAAAAAATTTAATTCGATTAACAGATTCATAGACTCTTAAATCGGACAACCCCTTTTCGAAACTGCTTTTGACATTGACAGTCAACAATCGTTATCAGATCAGCTGTTGGTGCACATCACAAATATTTTGGTTTTTTGCACTTTATTTAGAGGATAATCAGTAAAATGTTGCCCCTGGACAAGATTTCGAATCAAATTGGCTACTTGGTCATGAAGGATGACGGTGCAGTTCTGGAGTCAGGGGGCGAACTAGAAAATGACGAGAGAAGTGCAAACATCATCATGGGGCTGATACAAATCACGGAGAGGTAAGGGCCCAATATTAGGGCTTCTTTGTCAACTCAACTCAACTTTCGTTTATTTAAACACAATTTGCTCCAGCGTCGACGATTCGTTTATGCCTAAAAGTGGATGCGAGCGGATATCGATAATTTACGACGACCACAGCTACACGATTTGCATGTCCAACCGGAAGATTTACGTGGTCAAGCGGAAGCACCTCAACTCGGCCGTGCCGGAGACCGATGGGCCTAACATAGTTGTCTGAATGTGCAATTAAACGGAATATTGTTAAGTTAAAATTTATTTCTCGAAAAATACATTTGAAACATGCTGAGAGAAGATTTTCTTTGCCTCGTTCGTCACCTCCAGCATAGTTGTTTTGCTGTTGTAGATTATCACGTAGAACTGCCGCCAATTCGAGGTTTGTTTCACAATCCAGTAGTCATTGACGGCCTTCACAACGAGCTCTTCGAATTTGCCGCGCTTATCCTGTTTCCCTTCCTTGTAGAGATCAGCAATCAAATGCATAACCATCGGAGGAATCGTGGTGCTTTTGGGGTGTAGGTGGTCCAGGTAAATGTTTCCGGTGTGTCTGAGGTTCAGTTCGTTTATGCAGAGATATTTTGGACCAAGAAGCTCTGCTTCTAATTGTTGCTGCTTGCTGCTCGTTGGACTAACTTTTGTGAATGACTCACCAATCTCAGATGCGATTTTTGCTAACTGTGGGCCCATGAACGAATGCAACTCTTGATAGAAATCATCGTTAATAGGATTTTTAGCTGTAAAATGAGGAATAACGGTTTAAAATCTTTAACAAACTATTTATATAAACAGAACTAGTTTAAATAGTCAAATTGATCTAAAAGCTAACAATGAATAAAAACAGAAAGCTAATTATAGTGTACAATAAAATTGAGGATTTCGTGAATACTAATTTTAACAAAATATTACAAACTTGAGCTTAACTTGGTACTCGGTTTTAGTTACAGTTTAGAACTGTTTCCACTTTTAGTTTGTACCAAATTTTAATTTTATAAAAATGTATGGAAAGAGTGGCGAACGTTGATATGATTCTTGTATACATTTATGAATGAATTTTAAATAAAATTGCTTCTTACCATCCACAAATAAACAAATAGTTGCATTCAGTGCTCGGTAGACGACCAAAAAGTACAATGAGCTAGATCCTGCATTGTAGATGTAAACTTTTGGAGGTTTTGCGCAATTCTCTGAATTCTCTGGGCCTGTTATGAAGCTTCCGTAGTGGCAATATTCCAATGAGCCGTGCCTTCCCATTGAACCCCCTTGGAGCTCTGATTGAATTGCCATTGGGAAAAGAGTACTCACCAGGTACTCGTGGATGGAATACAAATCCGTCGGATTTATTTCGCTCCAAATCAGCTGCTCATTGTACAAGAAAATGCAATTCTCTACTGATGGGAATGTCGCCTCAATCATGTTAACAAAGTTGTGCACTCTGAGGAAAAGGGATTTTTGAAGCGGTAGGTATTCTATGCTTTTGACTACGTCAATAATATCACATGCTTGCAGCTTAAGGGTGAGCAAATACTGTAAAATAATTTGTGGGCAAAAAGATATGGTTAAAATAAATTCACGATTACCTTTGAGTAGAAAAGCTCTAGCTTTTTCTTCAAACTGGAGGCTTTATCGTCCTCCGTATCACCAACAAAATTCATCTGAAAGGTGCCCGCAAAGAGGCGGAACATTTGATAAGTTTGTTTTAAAACGGCGCGAAAGATTGTGTCGTGCACCTCCCCTCCTTTGTAATCAATGTACTCTGAGCCATCTTTCGTCTTTGATTCATATGGCACATTAATTGACTGAAACAAAGAGTGCGGGAATAAATTCTTCGATTACAGAAGCGCGCAAGTCTTACCATGACCATCCAAAAGTCCCTTTCCGGTTGATTGAATATTTGAGTGGTCTTCTGGGTATGCATTGCCTGACAGTCTTCCGAAGTGAAAGTGCTAAACGTTGAAAAAGCGGTCAAATAAACTAACCCTTTGGAATCAATTAATTCAACTCAATTACCCTGAAAATTTAATTATCGCTTCACTAAGTCCTACATCTTTAATTTTTGTGTCCAAGTCGATATCTGCCGGATAGTAGAAGAGGATCTTCTTTTCTTCCTGCAAAATAAAATTATTTTTCCCCGGTACCTGTTTATACAAGTAAAACTTTATACCTCTCCTTCCTTTTGGGCCAAATTTGAATTAAAAATGTAGAAACTCCGCAGAGACATATCAGCTTTTGGTGCCATGACTTTTTGAAATGTCAACAAAACTCAGCTGTTTACCCGATTCCACCAATTGGAGCCAACAAGTAAGACTGGTTCAGAAATCTTTTTGTGGTGGATTTCCAATAAGAAGAAAGTTACTTGAGCTATTTATTTATCATTTTCTATTAAACAGAATGAAATATTAAAATATGCTTAGAGTCAATAGCAAATCTAAGAATTTTTAGTAACTTTTAAGAAACCAGACAAAAAATCTATCAAAAATTGGTGAGGTGAGTTGTGTGAAACGTCAACAAGGCGGCAAAACGGCTGCGTGTCAATTCCTCTGACGTTTCGAATCTGTTGTTTAGGTTGCGTGCTGTGCACCGTCGAAATATTTAAATTATAAAAGAAGTGCAAAGAATCACGAGGAAATATGGATACAGAAAATTCTAAGAATGCAAAAATAAATATAAAACTCAGCGAATTGCTAGAAACACCGATGTTCATAGCCCTGCTCGTTGTTCTAATAACTTTCAGTGAGTTCTATGCAAATTAGGTTAATTAACTTGAATTAAAAACTGTATTTTCAGTAATTTTATTCATCTATAAAAAGAGGAAAGGCGCAAAAACAGATTTTCTTCTGACGGGTCTCTGCGACGCGGGCAAAACCCATGTCTTCTCTCAGCTATTGTATTCAAAGGTCCGGTCAACTTTCACTTCAATTTCGGCAAATGTTGGAGAGTATCAGAGCGGCAGAGGACCGGTGCGAATCATCGACATTCCCGGCCACGAACGCTTGAGGGCAAAATTTTTCGAACAATACAAAAACACAGCTAAAGGCATCGTCTTCGTCGTGGACAGCGTGACGTTGCAGAAAGACGTTAGAGATGCTGCCGAGTAAGTGTGCGCCTTAGCTTCAAAGGCAAAAGAACCCCTATTTTTACTCAAACAAAATTTCAGCTACCTCTACACAATCCTTGCGGACAATTCAACTGCGAACGTTCCGATCCTGATTCTCTGCAACAAGCAGGACGAAACTATGGCGAAGGGATGCAATGTGATCAAAAGCCTTCTCGAGAAGGAAATGTAACACCCTTTTCAGTATCCTTACGAATGAAAATATTAAAATAATTCAAACTTGTAGAAACGTAATTCGCACAACTAGAACGAATCAGCTCCAGTCTGTGGATGACTCCGAGAAGTCGAATGTGTTCCTTGGAAAGCAAGGAAAGGACTTTGAATTCTCGCAAATTCAACAGAACGTTCAGATTGTGGAGTGCTCCGCCGTCAACAAGGAGCTCAGTCAACTTGCCGATTGGATCGACAGAGTGGTCTAGATGCAATAACGCATTTTGTGATTTATTGTTTCGGAGCTTTTCTGTTACGCCACTACCTTTTAAATAAAATTTTGATAGGGAAAGCACTTCTGATCATTTTTGCCTCTCACACTCTCAACTGAAAAATAATATTGTACTTATAAAAAACTGAAAAATGCACATATTTTGTGCACGTCGAATTGCTATACAGCTATACTTTAAATCAAGGTATGTACATATAATTTTGACCAACAATTTGTATGGCATCATGGTAGAAGTTGGCACTCAGGAGTTCAGTGTGATTTAATTAAAAGGAAAAAAATCTTACTTTTATCAAAAACCAAGTGACTTTCCTTTAATAATAGATTTACGCATAGTTTTACATTGCTCTTTTGCTTTTCGTGGCTCTAGTCTAGTGGATAAAAATTGGAGATTTTACAATGTAAAAACTCTTATTTATGCATTTATGAATGTACAAGACTTTGGAGCGTTTAAAGAAATCAAAAAAAAATTCAATAGCCGTAAACCTTTATCAATTATAGTTTGAAAATGTTCAACATTTTTTTGCACAACCTCTTTGGCAAGATATTTCTAACTTGGTAATTTGAATTGAAACTAATTGCTTTATAAGCTACATTCAATTTTAGGGAAAGGTTCGTTCATTCAAAAAATAAAAGTAAAACTTAACAAGCGTATAATTAAATGTTAAAAATATGCTTCTATATAAAGTATCTTTAGTACGGTTACAAAAATGTCTAGTATGGTTTCTAAAAAAACAAGTAGTTTTCGACCAACTTAATTTCTTAAATTGTTCATACATGGTTATGCTAGCTGCCCTTACTTAGAAGGCTAAAACTTTGTAATTATGAAATTTTTAATTTCATTTGTGCTTAGGGTTGCTCGTTGTGTACATAAAAGTATAGCCCAAATTTGAGTACAGGACCTTATAGAATCTGAGTATCTACTCAATGAAAGAGTATTTGAGGTTAAAGGAAATTGAGATATTTGGATAGTTGCGCAAAATCATAAAAACTTCAATATTTTTCACTTTTGAATATTTCTGTAACGTTTAGTGAGGATCTATTTAATTCAATATGTTTCAATTTTAATATTGAGAAAGTTTCATTTTATAAAACTGGTGTGAATTTTAAGTTCATACTGGATATAAAATGTTATTTAAATATTAAAACTTTGAATTAACTTACATTCTTAATTCTCAATGCATTAATTCTTTCGAACTTAAATATTCATAAGTATGGTCTTAAATACATACTTCCAAACTTGAATACTGCTTAATTGCGTACACTATTACGAATTTTTAAAACCTATCGAAATAAAATGACATATGACTGTCGGGCTTAGCGATTATGATAACATGGTCACGCGCCACTTTCAGTGGTAGCGTAAATGTTGCATTTACGTTCTACAGATTTTGATAACGTTAAAGTCGAAAAAGTAAGCCTCGATTAAAATGAGTCTTTAAAATCGTAATTCAGAATTCTCCTTTAAGCTTCCTCAAAAAGCCAAGTGGTACATATTGCTACCTGTCGTTATATAAGGTATCTGTAGTCCGTAGAGCAACTATGAAAAAATAAAAAGTACGTCAGGTCACGTCGTCCTTGGATTTATTTTCGTTTCCATTTACTATCGTCGGCAAATTTCTTACGTCCGAACTTCGAAGCGCTCGAGGCAGCCCCTAACGGCTCTACACTGATTTGCATTCAGGTTTTCTGTAATGTTTTGTTTTTTAGTTGGACCCCAATTTCGATTATGTTAATTTGGGTGCCACTGGCAACAGGCCACAAATTCCCTCGAAAACTAATCCGTGTCCGAAGATGCGGGAGTTTCTTGTGGCCAAATGCTCTCTGCCCTGCTCCACTAATGAATCAGTAAACTTTTTTCCAAGAAAGTAGGGAAGACTCACATTTAGCCGCAAGCGCCGGCAGCTATGCCCTTTTCGGAAACATTTATGGGGGTCTGAATATTTGTGGTCAATTTCTGGAATTTACGGAGATGAAGTCGTCTCATGGAAATTTATGTATTTTTTTGGTTTAGAAGAAAGACTGCTGCAAGATTTTTAAATTGTGCGTCATGTGTGGCGCTTCCGTTTATTTTTAAATTTGCAAGGAAATACTCGGACAAATTCTCCTGGACTTCAATTTTTATATTGTCCAAGGAGAATGTGCAAATTGGTAAAAAAAAAAAAATTGTTTACGAGGCTAAGGAGTAGCTAGGGTTAAGACTTCGTATAACATTTTTAATTTGTTATTCTGACTGGATCTATTTTTAGTAATTGTCGCTGCGTATTTAAAATTAGATATGTGCATTTTCTAATATTGTTGCCAAAAACGGCTTTCTATATTTACCAAGACATTAAATAAGCAAAAATATCCGAATTTGCTTAAAACATAAAATACATGCACATACTAAATATGACAAAAAGAAGTTTTTACATCAGCTAAGCTGAATTGTGAAAAGTAGGAAATAATAAATCGCGTACATTCCATAGTTCGATCTAAATGTTATAATTTAACAATTCAAAAATTGCAATTCCTAGCTTAATTTGTAGCTGCTGATTTTAATGTCAAGGTTTTTTAAATGTTTTTCTCGAAATTCCTTTTTTTGAATTGGTTTGCAGTATACGTATATATGTACATATGTATGTATGTATAATGTTACACTTTAAAATATTCCCGAGTTAATAAATTCCAAAAACAAACCTCACCTTGAAGGTACTTGGTTATGTGGTTGGTTATGTGCACATCATAAATGCGCGCGTGGTACTTGATCTTGTTTTTTTTGCGGAGTTACATTAAAACTATGATATCTCCTAAAATATTCATTGAAATCAAATGATGTCAAGAGCAATTTTGTTCAAAATTAAATACTTGTGATGAATATCGTATTTATTTGAATAAGGATTAATGTCATGTTTATAAAAACACCTTCGCAAATAATACATTATTTTAGAACAAATTTGATTACCATAAAAAAGGTTATAGTGAGTCAACCTTAAAAGATAGACATATGCTGTCGCGGACTTTTTTTTAGAACTTTTAAAGGGGAACAATTCCGAAATACATGATTTTTGCGCAACTTTAACCAACTTTAACCGTTGACGCAGCACGCAATGGAAGCTCTCAAAAAGAATAATTTTTCCCGTTTTGCAACATTTTTCATTGATGCTCCGCTCCTTGGTCGTAGCGTGATCTTATATAGCCTATAGCCTTCCTCGATAAATGGACTATCCAACACAAAAAGAGTTTATTTGGTTGGTTGAACGCGTTAATCTCAGGATCAACTGGTTCGAATTGAAAAGAACCAGTAGTTCCTGAGATTAGCGCGTTCAACCAAACAAACTCTTCAGCTTTATTAGTATAGATATGTTCTATTAAAAGATTGAAATATTTGCGTCATTCAGAGTCGGAGGACGGATAAAATCTCAAACGAAAGTTCATCAGGCAAGCAATATGTATTTCGAGAAATATGCATATGTGTAATTATACTATAACTGCCATATTTTCAAAATATTCGATTGGAGAAAGAAGCGATTGTTATTTATTTGTTCTGTATCTATTTAAAATATATGTACGTACATAGGAATTTTGGTTCAAATTTAAAAATTAAATTGAAATTAAATTAATGAGTTACCAAAAGTTGAGTTTTCAGTTTTGTGGGTCTGTTAAGAGAGATGGCTTTGCAGAGCGGGTTTAAAAATAAATATACTATTTTTTAATGTAAACTGTCAGAAAAATATAGAAAATAAAACAAAAAGTATTAGCATCGTATTTCTAGAGATAATGCTGAAGTTATCGTCGGGGAAAATGTACATAATGAGCAATTTGTCCAACCCGAACAGACAACATGGAATTTTAATCGATTTATTGTTTTTAAATCGTCTGTTTCAATCTCCGTTGTGACGAGTACGTGCACCTTGTATAGAAAATATGTGAATGAATAATGTCGTTAAAATATTTTGAAATAACGGTTGAAACTCCAAGATATTTTTATGCAATTTATAAGTACCAAAGGCGCTTCTTTTCAAAGCCCTTTGCGGCCATTTCTGGCTTCCCTAATTAATTTCCTCGGAGGGCTTACCTTAGCCAGTGAAACATTAAGCAGCGTTCTCAGCGCGATTTTATTCAAAAAATTCAAATTGCCTTGCTTCTCGAAATACTTCAATAATCAGCAGAATTCCGCCGTGCGCAATGAAAAACCCCCGAAGATTCTAAAATTTCCCGGTATTTATCTGCAGTGCATTCCTTGGGAGCGCGCACTTGAGATCGCGTCGACAGTCCTCCAACCCGAAGATCATGTCTTGAATTTATTTAATTATAGCTCGGACCGGAGACCGGCGGTCACACGATCCCCGTCCACGTGAAGCCCCGGCCGGCTGACACCTTGGAGGCGATCTCCGGGCACCGATCTACGCCACCGCGCCGTCGACCGGCCGCATCATTATCCCATCAAGCGGCTAGCAATCAGTCGACCGCTTTGAATTTCCATCTCGAGAGTGCCGCGTCATCTGCGGCTTCGGTATAATCACTTGTCGATTAGCCACACTTCTCCCAGTTTAAGTGGTGACTTTGCTTTCCTTTGATCGATCGAGCTCAATTAACAATTAAAATTCAAAGTGCTCCGCGGCCGTCATACGCCGCCCGACGGCCGTTCAAGTCTGGCTTACGCCTGCGCGGCTGGCTTTTTGTCCGGGCGAAATTCGCCGACAATTTTCTACGATGATCGCAGCATGAGGCTGGAGATCTCTCCCGCAGCATTGCTGCCAGCAATCTAAGATCTCTAGCTCTAGCCTACGCGACCCGGCCGAAGATAAGATCCAAGCACGAGGACGGGGCGTCTTGTTAGACAGCAAGACGCGCGCGTGTACCGCTGATTGCCTTCTTCATGACTTTAATTCTCACGGTCTTCGGAGCCGGCGCTGCGCTGGGCCGCTGGGGCGCTGGGGCGCATGCACCCGTCTATCTAGCCTCATAATCTCGCGATCGTGGTCACATGCCTCCGTCGACTATAATTAAAACATCTAGTGGTGTGAGGCGGTGAATATTAAGCGAGCAGACGGGGAAATTCCTGGCCGTTCGTCGTCGGCGTGAGCAATTGCGAAATTTTTTTTTTTATGGGAGCCAGTTGCATCACTAATTGCTTTCGATATAATTCCCGGGGTGCGACTTCTGCGAACAGCGGCGTGCCGTAACTCTGGGCGCAAATTAGAAAAATTTGACTACTTCGTGCTGCACGTCAGCGACGCGATAATATTTTGCGATTCGTGGAAAATTTACGAATGCGCCAACGCCTTTGATTAACTCCTACGTTGGATTTATATTAGGAATGACTTAAATGACACCTCGCGTGCGAGGCTATGGGAACTGCTCCAGAATTCTTCTTAAATTTGAGTTAATATTAATGTTTTGTGGGAGTCTTGACCCCTTTTAACTTTATTTCTTAAGATATGATCACACTAATTTACTATGCTCCACAAATAGCGTGCTCACATATATTTTACACTTCAGACGAGTGTGAAAAATAAACACGAAAGGAAAGAGGCTCGTTTTGTTTATGAGGATCTTATCTTAGTTAGATGTTAAACAAAAGCTGCAAAATAAAGGTAAAAGTTAGGCTTTCCTTTAACATTGTTTTATGAAGAATCCAAGAATTTTTCATTAATTCACTATTTGGAAATCTGAAGTCCAATTTGATATTTTGGTTTTACATTTTAAATCCACTATTTTTTATTTTTTTTATTTTAACAATTTATGTCTGAAATCATAAGCAGCGGCTGAAACAACTTTTTTGTATATTTTCATAAAGATACGATTAATTTAATTATTTGCATTCATAATATTAAATCCGGCAGTTTGAAATTAAAATACGTATCTAATATTCACATGTGTTCAGAAATGGTAACCTGGTGGTGGTATAATTTGTATTATGTTTTATTTCATTAAAATCTCGTAATTATAAGGTTTGAGATAACGATTCTCTAAAGACAAGGATTTCATGTTTGTTTTCTCGCTGAGTGTGGCTTCATACAGTTTCTTCAAATTAGAATAAAGGGTATTAAAATTTCGATTAAAAAACAATTCTAGATTTGGAGACCACACATCTGTAACAAACATTATCGAAGTAATAATCATGTTAATTGCATTGCTATTAAACTTCGAAAAGTTAAGACAGGCGATGCAACTGTGGTTGGAAAGTGGTAGAGAATTTAACTGCACACATACAGTGAAAATTGGCCATTAAAAAAGATTCATTTTGATAACAAACATGGAAGTCTAATTGAGATAAATTAGTTACCCAATTATTTAGTTTAAATTTATTTTATGGTTATCCTGATGCACATTCAGTATCTTAATGATTCAGAAAAAGAGGAACGAAAATTTATTTTATGTATCACGATAGTGCCCGGCATTCTAGCACTGTCACTTAACATAATAAAACTTGGATGGTGGCCTTGAATAATTGAAAACTGAAAAAAGTAAACCTGTGTCGTAAATGACGAATCCACTGAACAAAGCAAACTTACAAATAATTCGACCTCTGTGCAGGCCAGAACGGACCATTTCACGCTCGTTTAATTACTCCATAAAATTAGTCTTTTAACCAATGAGTTTAATGCTATTATAACTTCGCAACACCGCTGCCAATTTATTGTTGAAATTGCTTGGTTTTATATTCTTTTTGTCGAGCGAGATCCGCGTACAGGAAAACATGATAAAAACTTCTGTTTGTGGTCGTCTTTTCTCTGACCAATAGACTTAAATATTTAATTTAAGTTTAATTAGTACCTAAATTTACGTTGGTATCACTCCCAACCCCAACCGGCAACCCTAACTTCTGGCATGAGTCCGTGACTAGCAAAAAAGTTAACGAATCGTTGCGACGGCATGCAAAACCCCTTTGCAATGAATACGTTAAAAGTTCGGGTCGAATGAAATTTATTCAAAGCCCCTCATAAAGTCGGTTAATCGATTTAAGAATTTGTATTCTTTTCGATCGTTACTCAATCCATCGATCTTCGGCTCCCTAAGTGTCATTACGTTCTGATGAGATTGCAATTTTGGGGCTCCAACCGAAACTCATTCAAATTTTTTCGCTGATAAAAAGGGTTCATGGTGTCTTCGGTTCGGCGCATTTATTTTTTTTTTTCCATCGTCTTTTCAATTTTAAAGTTTTTACATTGAGACACAATCGAGAGCGGTTCTCCCATTTCTGCCACATCATTTGATTTTTCGATTAATAAAAATTGCGCAAAAAATCACCTGGCCAAGGCAGGTATGCGTCTGGCGTTAATCTTTTTGCATATTCATGAGGATCAGCAAATTAAGCAACAGCGACTGACGCCATGAGGGGTCCTTGGTTACATTTGGCTGATAGAAGAGTTTTTTGCAACAGATCTTTGCTAATTTTCGTTTTGTTCTGATTCAAAAAGGCGTTGATCCCTTTTAACTTTTAAATATACCTTCTAAGGGGTGGCTTTAACCCTTTTTATTCTTTAAAACCTTTTATTCTGATGCAGCGGCGCGGCGCCAGACTGATTTGTATGTTGATATGCTGCAATGAGAAATCAACATTTTGGTGGGAAGTGAGGAATGTTCGCTTTTCTGCAGACTATAAGAAAGCATTATTCTAGAGTTCTACAACTTGCAACGTTGCGTTTTTATGTTAAACAAAAGTTGTAATAGTCAATAAGCGGAGAAATAATTTCGGAAGAAATGATTAGTAATTTTTGCATATTTCTGTTTTGCTGAATTCAAAGGTGTTAAGTAATCATGTAAAGAATAATAATTTTGTTCATCGAACAAACAGTTTTCAGTTGCTTTTCCAATATGGGAATTTATGTTTATTGTGGTTTTTTCTTATTTCGTATTGTATAACATAGTATTGTAAATAAGAAAACTTCAAAATGTTAATTTCGTTAACATTTGTATTTACTGAATATATTAATGAAAACACGAATGTTATGATACGGATTCTTATAAGTGAATTTTAGTTTTAATCAAATATCAGGAATATAAAATAAAGTTTGTTTGAAAGTGAGGCTTCTAATGATGCTTCCTATAATCCAATCTACTAATGCTAATGTGAAAACTAGGCAGCTTCAAAATTAAAATTTGTAAACATTTTTCAATCCCGAATCGGAATTCTAGTTTTATTTTGATTTTAATGTTTCCACAAAAGAATAAACTCTTTAATGATTCCATGCTACATTGAACCCTATTTTAATTATTTTTAAGATAAATCATATCAAAATTTTCAAACCAGGTCGTACGATCGTAGATTATGGAAGATATGCAAATTTTGCGAAATATCTTAGTGTAATTGGACTCTGGGCGAATAGTTAAAGAATGAGTGTGCAGCATAAATTGTTTTCAAATTAATCATCGGAAAACAGGAGACGTGTGCGGCTGCCTTATAAATTATTGGCCCGTTAGCGGCAGCGTTGCACCGCGGAAATTTATTTGGCGTCCAAGACTCTCCGGATTTTCGTCGATAAATCACCTTTATTTGCCGAATGCTGTCAAAACAAAAGTTTCCCACTAATTAAATATATTTCCCAGCGAGTCGAATCAAAGTGCACGTGGCATTCGGCCAGGGCGCTAGGCGCATGCACAACACGCGCGATTTTTTTTCCTCATATTCTTTTTATTCCGCTTTGCCGACGACCGCCAAAGCGCTCCCCCGGATATTTGTCGCGAGCTGTGATTTTTCATTTAAGCGGTCAGGTGAAGTCGGCGCAACGACGACGCCCGGCCATTTATTATCATCAGAGCTATTTCACAAGTTGGATGGCGGTTGATTTGTTTATTTTTAGCGCTTGGCGCTTTCCCCTTCGCCGGTTTTTTTGTGGTCGCGGCGGCGATCGATGAGTCGACTCAAATTCCATGGCACATGCGCGCGCAGATTAACATTTGTCCACATTTGAAAGCTGAGCCACTCGAACCCGACCTGCGGCTTAAGCCGCGGCCTGCAAAAACGCCATATGGGTAGCAAGTCCTGTCAACTTCTTTGGATGTCCGACGGTGGGCAGTTTTTGCGCTTGGCCAGCTGAATTTTGATTAGCACGTGGTGAAAGGCATTTTCGGAGTTTTTCCTCGCGTCCGATGAGATTGATCCCAAAAGTATCGGGCTTCGACGATGGTTTTTCTCAGTAAGGCGATTTTTGGCGGACATTGATATGGCGTTCGGCCGGTTACGATTGCCATGATCCCGGGTTTTTATCAATGAAAAGTGCTAATTGATCTCGGTTAGGAGCAGCAGGGCAGGTGGTTTCGGTTTTTGCTTTGTAATTGGGCGGCGTGCTCAAAGGGAGCTGCTCAAGGGGCTTGGCTAGGTTTTGCTGATTGATCATTGATGGGAGCCGTTTTCTAGGAAAACATCTCCATCAACCTTGGGGTTTTACTCGGGTATGGATCGATGGATGGGCGACATTTGGCAAATTGCACTTTAAGACGGAGTTTAGGTCGCAGAGATTTTTATTTTTTGGTTAACGATAAGTAGATTGAGCTGAAGGACATCTGCCAGAGTTTTGGTTTTGACCTTTTCTTAGGAATATTACTTATCTTCTAAGAGTGATTGCGAAAAAAAAGGTTAGTCTCATTTTGTAAAAATAGATCCCCAAATTTCTATTTCCAAACACATAGTAAATTACATTTTCACGTTTCCGAAACTGTGGTAAGTGGTTTTATTTCGAAAGAAATAACATATTTTTTTAAGGGAAAACTATCGTATGTGTGCTATATCTTAAAATACTAAGTCCACAATTGAATTCCGTATAGAAAGTCTTAAAGGCGTTTAAACTAAATATTTACTATAATTATGTTTGGATTTATTTGTAAATTATTTATAATATTATTTCTTATAATTACATCAGCTGTAGTTCAATCGTCTGTTTGCAATCTATTGGCGAATTTTAGCAATTTAAAATTTGTTTTCTCATAGTTGAGATATACAAGTAATCATCGCTCAAAAATCGTTAATATGTAATGTGCTTTTTTAAAGTCAAGAAAGAGTGTAAATTATCTTGTAAAACGCAGTTAATGAGCTTTACACCAAGAACCCACATATACCTAGTTAGATTCGAAATCTTATATTGAGGGTATTCTAACTAATTTACCAATTTAAATCTGACTCAGATGTATTCATGTCGGTACATTTTGGTGTTTGCATGGACGTTTTATAACTAAAAGCACTACATCACTCTTTTTACAGTCATGACAGCATTGCATCATTGCTTTTGGGTACGTAATTGTAAAATAAACTACAATTTTTAAATTTTTTCCATAGGGCTTAGAAGATATTACTTCCAACCTCAAAATATAAATTACCGACGTCGCGATGCCGTTTAGTACCTACGCAAAAAATATTGCGAATTTTACCAAATATCGCTCTATTGAATTTATCCGAACTTTCAAGATCTACTTATACTTACAAATATACGTTAGAAAATATAACAATATTAATTACTTGCTAAAATTACTGATTGGGGTATGCATAATATAAGAGCTCATATTGCCTTCTGCAAATTTCACGCAGTCATTTTTATGTCGTTGCAGTCGACTTCGAACCAAGCACAGTTTAGTTGCGCTGGTTGGTTGTGTTTTGTTTAAGTAACCTCCGAACGGTTTGCGGACATTTTTTACAAAGTGCTACATACTTACATATATGTTGGTTCATAGTTGCAAACCTTTGTGGCCGCTTTGCAAATTTTTTATCGCGATTTCAGCTTTTCTTCCTAGAATATTTCTTCAGATTTTAATCTAACATCTTTGTCAATCTTTTTCTCTTTGCGATTATTTAAAATATTGTATTAAGTGAAATGCATATGCAGCACATTCTGAACATAGGTGCGGCTAGCGGAAACTTCTCGTTTTTGAACGGATTTATAATTTTGCAAGAGTGCATAAGAGCTTTAAATTTTCCTAGAATAATTATGCAGCCGTAGAAATGTGAGAAAATTGTTGAGGGTAAACTAAAACCATCACCTCCGAAGTCTTTGGCCGTCTCGCATTCCAGCCGCGCTCTCCCCACAAAATCGCCATTCACGGGATCAGACGACGCATGACGTATCGCTTGCATCTGGGGTGCATCGCGATGCATCTCGGATGGCTCGAGATAATCCCGTCGCTGTGAATAGGAACAATTGCATATCATCCATTCATCACGGCGCGTCCGACTAGGCCTATTTGTCATAATCCCCGTAAACACCGGACCCTACAAACTCAACTAGCCAGTGACGCTGTCACGTTCGGCGGGCGGCACAGGCATGCGCGTCAGGTGGAGCCCCGGGGCCGTGCGTTCAAAGGCCAAGACAAGAGCATGACGCATTGGGCCTGTTCGGATGACGGTCCCGAGCCGGCGCAACGAGGAGGAGATTAATTCCAATTGCATCTTCGCCCGGGCGGCCAGTGGAAATTCTTCTCCGGCCTTTTGTTTGACTCACCTCATGACTCCGCAGTCGAAGAAACATGTCAAAGTCTGGAATTTTTGAGGAGCGATTGTCATTGGAGTCAGATGCGCTTCCCACGGAATTGTCCGCGGGTAAGTCATGGCTGCCGCCGCCGCCGCCACTACGGTCGCGGCTCCTCCACTGCCAGATCAGTGCCTTCGCCTGCGGGCTGAAAGGCGAGATCCGCGGGAACAAAAAGTGGATGAGTTCGGCGCGGCGGCGGATCGTTCTAGTGACTGACTGTTTCTGCTTATCCCACTGGAGTGTGTCATATGAAAAGCAAACAGGCCAGCGGAGCCCCAGAGCCCCAGGACTATCCAGCAGCGCTAGTAGGCCGCCACATTAGAGGCTTGGGGTCCGGTCCCGGCTGCGTTGCGACCGTTTGTTTGTTCGAGCGGCGCGACGCAAGATCAACGCGGCCGCCCGGACCGGCCAAGCTGGCTCATTCCCCTGACAATGATCGCGCGTCGTCTTGACGGCATCATCCTCCGCCGAAGGAAGCTTAAGTGGTCGCGATGTGGGAGATTTGTCGATCGTTTATCAGCGCGCGCCTCCATGCACTAAGGGGATTTACTGGGATTTGTCGAGTCATTGACGTATGACAGTGAAATTTTATTTTTTTAGCAGTCGAAGACATCGCAGCGGGTGGCTGTCGCTGAGAAAATTCGTTTTTTCTTTGTTCCATTCTGCCTGATGAATGGCAGAAATAGGAGCTGGTCGGGATTCGAAATCGTTAAGGACGGAGCTGTCGACCCAACTGATTCAGGTATTTTGAGGTAGCTTTTGTTAGAAGGATTTACTAATTAGGGAGGTTTAATCAGAGGAAAGGTTGGTTTTTGAAATATGTAGGTATTATAAGGTATAGTAATGGGATATTTCGGATACAGATTCTTTAATTAATTTATTTATTTCTTCATCAACAGGTACAATCGACAATCTGATATCACAATGCAAAAGAAAAATTATTCATCAAGAATAAAAGAAAAGTGATTAAAAAAGTTCAATACAAGTATGTACAGGTGTAAGAAAAATACAAGTACATAATTCTAATGAATAATAAGTCGACAAAAGTTAGTGACTTTAAAGTAAACGTTTTCCCTACTCAAATTGAAGTCTAGTACACCACAAACAGAATTATACTTCCTAGACATGACTGACAAAGGTTCAAACATACCATAGTTGGTTCTATGGTGTACAGGATATAAAAAGTTTGGATTTCTGGTTTATCGAGGATTCGAATTAATACCAATTCTAGTAAGAAGATAGGGTGAATCTATATTACCAAAAATCACATCATGCTTAAAAATGATACACGCCATATCCCTGCGCTTTGAGAGAGTCACCATGTTTAGAAGTATCAGTCTGTTGACATAGGGAGGAAGATTTTGATGATCATTCTACGGGAAATGACGAGGGGCAAAGCGTAAAAATCGTTTTTGAACATTCTCCATATATTGCACTTAAATAATATGTTACCTTAGAATTGGAACTTAAACGCAGAGTTTTTTCATAAATTGATCAAGCTTCTAAGCTTAAAATAGCACTTTAGAAGATTCAATTTTTATGAATATTGTAATTGCAAAAAGAATCATATTTAATTTTATAGCAGTCACTCCATTTCATTTGAAAACTAAATATGTACATATGTAATAGATTTATGATAGTTTTTCTTCGCAAATTTTATGTTAGATGCCAATTTTGGTAAAAATTTGACATTTTAGAATTTTATGGGGCTTTATACTTGAAGGCTTTTGCATTTACAAAATGAATGCTAATATTTTACCACCAATATAAATCAAAATCACATCGAAAAACTATACAATAAATTAAAAAAATTGCCAAAAATTGCACATTATTGTGATTTTTTTTTCGATGGATAGTCTGAAATTCCTTAAAAATTCAAAATTTTCCGTCTGCCAATAGCCATCCAAACGCTCTGAAATTCCATCGCTATTATCGTCCCCTAAAATCAATTTGGTGTTTGTTGAGCTGTTACTGATTCGGGAAGGTTATTAGCAAATGATTAGCGCCTCAAGGCTTTAACGTCCGCTTCTTAGACCGATCCGCGCAAAAGGCAGCTGCTCGCGATTTTGGCCGTCTGGGCCGGCCTTCCAGACGATATACACGGCCCAGTCGGAATTTATGACCCAAATAAATAGTCGAAAACTGCAGATAGCACTTAATGACAAGTGAGGATTCGTGAGTGGAATTAGGCAAATTAAAGGCCAATTTAGCATCCACCAGCACCGGCCAGTGTCCAACCTGTGGGCTATTAAATCAGACAGACCCTTCCAGCCGCGCAGGGGAGAGGGCGTCGAAGCCGCCCGCGGTTCCTCGCTTGATTACTGAATCTCGGGAGGCTAGAAATCACGACTTGGCCGGCTCGAAGACGCTGTCGGAGGATAAGTTTTACGGCACGACGGAAAATAAGAAAAATTGTCTGTGGGACTGGGTTTAGACGAGAACGGCGCACGGGACGCCGTCGAAGAAACAATGAGCAGCCACGAAGGAGGGTTCGGAGCGTGGCGCGTGGGAGGCCGCCGCCGCGCCGATCGGCCTTGGCGCTTTTGTGCTCCAACATTAGCATCCGAGGAGAATCGCGTGCGTGTCTTGGGCCTGGCCGCGTCAAAAGTGGAACAATAACCAAAGAACGAGCTCATTCAGTCCTCCGCGGTATCACTTCTACTTAAAGCTACCACCCGCACTCCATTCATTACTAGTTCACTTCAAATTTAATTTTACAAAATTATGACAATTTTACAAAGCCAGAGTTCATAATTTTAGCATTATATGATAGTCAAACTAAAACTAAAAAAAAAAATCATAATTTTTATCGTTTTTCATGAAAACCGAAGTGCATAATGGACCCTAAAATAAAAAAATTGCCTCTTTCAAATTATACCTATTTCCAAATATGTCCATGGCTCACAATAAACCGCATTGAAACCTAGGTACCTATACAATTTTTTCAAAACTATAGTCGGGCAATTTTACTAACATGAGTTACATAAAAGTGATGGAATTTTACTTATCCACCAAATCACCGAACCCGTGCACCGAATCTTTGAAAGTTGCCTTCTAAAGTCATATTATATTGTGAAAATGTTCCGACAATTTTGGATTTTCTAGACTAGATGATTAAATATGAGTTTTATAAGAACGAAAATAATTAATAATAATAATTAATAATTAATAATGAAATTTTTGCGTCACAGTTTTTAGTACAACTGTGTCAGAACTGTAAGCTTAGGAAGTTTTTTTTTTTTTTAAATAAACGTCTTAAACACAAATGACTTATTCGACTTATCGATGGCGCCAAGCACGCATTTGTTGTGAAATTATGAATTGATGAAATCGAAGTTATGAATTGAAGCAGAAAAATGTTAATTTCCTAAATTTTAAATGTTGTTGCATATTCGTCACTTTTGACCTTAAATGATGAATATTCCTACAGCAGCAAAATCCACGAGGAGATCACAATTTATGCCGTTTATTCTAATATTATGAATTACCTATTCATCCTAATCTTGTGAAAATTCTATTGTACTGTCTACTTTAATCTCTTATATGGTAATTATACTGCCATTAAAGTTCTATGTACGTGAAAAAGTGGCAATTTGATTTGGGTTAGTTTGTTATCTATAGTAATAGTAAATTGTTCCGAACTTTGTTAGTGCCCCTCCCTACATAGTTCTACTTTTGTACAAGATGCGGTTTTACCTATTTTGAACAGCAGATGCTTTGTGGAAAGATGGCAGCACAACTTGCTGCTGCATTCACAGAATAGAGTCAAAACCGTATTATGTAAATATTCCCTGAAATCCAATAACTATTATTATTCAGTTGATAATAACGCTTTTATGTAATTTTAACTGAAAACAGATTTCCTCTGTGAAGAGAATTTAAATTTAATCACTGCGCTTGCACGGCTCCTCGGGAGCACAAAGGCCACCACTCCTCAGAATAAATCAAACAAAACGAAGATTTGCACAACAAAAGGGTTCCGGCCACCTAATCTTATCTCAGCCACTTGGGTGCTAATAGCGCAGGCCGGGGCACAAAGCCCCGAAACAAAGGAGCACCGGCGGCGGCGCGACGGGAACAACAGCGGACGCGCCTCGCCGAAGTCGTCAGCAACAAACAAACCTGAGACTATGGAAATTAGTGCCATTACCAGGTGAATAGCGACCTTAAGAGGTTGCATGCGACCGGTCGTCCGCTCGGCAACATTCCCGGGCTGGCGGCGGCGACGACGGCGGCGGCACCCAATGCGACAGTCACCTGGAAAACCGAGAAAAAACCCCCCAAAAAGCTGCCTGAGAACATTCGAAAAGGCGGCGAATTTACATAAAAATGCCACGCGATGATAGCCGTCACAATAGGATGACTTATCACCGCAAACATTCGGCCGAACCTAAGCTTCTTTGGGCGCTGTTTTCTCAGAAATGCTTTTCCGTTTGCCGGCCAAGATGCCGCGCCGCAGAATCCCGCTTCTGTTCTGCGCGCCGCTAGTCTAGCCGGAGACAGGCGTCTTTCGTCTCGGACCAGAAAACATGCGGATATAGTCGATGAATGGGATGCTGGGTAGCTTTTTTTCTGTTATTTTCTCAAGTTTATTTAGCTGCTAACTTCTTTCGATCCGTGCAAAATTTTAGAACGTATTAGTTACTGACGCAACAATTAAAGGCAGTGAACGTGTTGTTTTCTTGAGTTTTCTGCGACCTTGCTTTCTTGTATATAAAAAAAATGTTATTATACATATTGCCTCCATAGGTTTATATAGCCTATCGAGGCAATATTTATAATAAAACTGTTGTTCGTTTCCGGAAAATTGAAAAATTAATTAAAAATGATCTTATACTATTGATAAGAAAAGAAAAGCCAAAAATATGGCCACTCTATCTTTAATTAGAAAAAAAACCGGTCAAATTCGAGTTAAACTTGCTTATCAATTTAATACAATTAAAATAAATTAGTTCAATATGGACTTATTATTACAAAATCTTTTAATGTTTTTGAGACTTGTTTCAGCTGTATGTTTTCAAATTTTGAGGGAAACAAGGACAATAACAAAGCAAATCTAATTAACATTTTTATCAATCGTTACCGATTTTGATCAAAACATAACAAATTCTGATATCTATAAAATTGGAACTCGTAAGAAAACGTGATGCTAAAATGGTTTATAAATATACGCATATACATATTGTTTATATTTGTTTATTTAATAGTTAAATATTTAGGTTGATTACGACAAACTTTTTTATTACAAATATTGGTTTTTGTTTTCGAAGAATTTCTGATACCATTTCCAGTGGTAGTATATTGCGCATTATTACTCATAAACAAAATTTTGGATTAAAATAAACGCAAACGTCAAACCTGAGTCAGTAAATAGGTATAAAAGATAAACAAAGCCTATAAAATGAATGGTTCCAATACTTTCAGATGACAAGTGTCTAGAACCTTCTGAGATAGGTACAAGGGATAAGGGGATTGATTTATAGACGCATTGTGGGCCCTCTACCACTCCATGTCACCTTAACTTTGACTGTTTTTTCGCGCCCACGAGTGTGCAAGAACGGCGGCGACAAATTAGGGAATCGCCAAAATTGTCAGCCTGCGATAAAGGAGACCGCGGCAAATCGTCGACACCGGGCAGGAGAGTCGCCTCAGGTTTCACGCGCGTTATAAAATAAAATTTCTTGAAATTTTATAATTTATCGCGTTTATCGTGTAAAAGTTATTTCGAGCGTGGCGACGTCGAATGCACTCAACCACAGCTCGGCGGGAAACGAAAGAAAAAAATAAAAATAAAAAATAAACAAAAACCATAGGGAAGAGTCAGACGCGCTTCGGTAGGGCCATAAATGCAGGATTACCAGCTCAGGTGACATGAGGTCAGATTTACGCTTTGGGAGACGAAGAAATATTGTTCGACTAACATAGAAACCTAAACACGGGGAGGATCTCCTCGTCTAGCCGTAGCATTGGCTTCCCAAGCCCAGTACCACACGAAACACGCGATTTATGTCTGTTCCACATGACCAAGTGGCCATTAAAGGTGGCCACAATAAAACCTGGCTGAGGTATATACCGCCGGGAGGCCTTACTTTTTACAGCACCTGTGCCTTGTGCCTTGTGCCTAGCTCTTGTAATGAACGACTGTGGAGGTGTAACGCGTGGTCAAGGGTTTCGTTTAGGAAGCTGCGCGAGCTCTCGATTTATGACGTCTAGGTCTAGGACAACTAAATTGTAGTTGGAACTGTGGGTAGACGTAGAATGCTCCATACCGACTTGGGTTTTACTGAAAGTATAATAATTATCAAAGAAAAACAATGAACCACTCTATTGCTATTAATTTTAAAGTAGACACGCTTCCCTATAAATTCACTATCATTTAATTGTTAGGTAATACTGCATTGAAATTTCATTATCAGTTCGTTGTTGCCTTTTATCACTAATAGTCTAAAAGCTGGTCGCCACCTCGACAAAGGTACTCGCCACAAAGCTGAAATTTTTTATATGGTTTATTTAATGATACTTAATCATGAAAATTGTAATGTAATAGAGCGAAAGAAAACTATGACTAAATTTTTAAGTGATAGTTCATTGAAATATCACAATCACTAAGCTGTCAAATGGTCGTGCAGTACAAATTTACTATAACTAAATCTTCGATTGACTATAAAAATAAAAGGAATTTGGAATGCTTGGATTAACGCTAACTACATATAGTTTAGTGACAGTGATATTTTATTTTAGCCGTGAAATTGGGTTCTTTCAACTTTAGGAATACAAATATTTAAAAAAGTTAAAACTTAATTCTAAGTACTCCATAGAAGTCAAACATATAAGAATACATTTTTGACAATTTTCGGTTTCCTGAAATCCAGTTTTTCTATCACAGCAGGTACTTTCATTTACATGGTTAAAGAAATGTCAAAAAGCCTAGTTTAAAAAAAATGGCTGAAAATCGTTTTAAAATAAGTAAGGAGGTTTTAGTTTGAAAGCTGTTCCGTAGTTTTGGTCATATTTACCTACTATGCTTGACATAAAGCCAAAAATAATTCAATTTCGTCTACTTTATTTTATTTAGAAAGCGTATGTCGGAATACGTAAAATTCTACACCTCATAGCATTCTTTGCGAATGGCTCTTCCGCTCTATCTTTTTTTTTCTAGGAAATCGTATAAGAATTCCGTATCTAACTATTCTTAGAAATACCTCAAAAACACTTTTTCGTCATAATCAACAAATGTCTCATAACAAATTTTAAAAGAGAACCTGAGGTATCGCGCACGATCTGTTATCAGACATCTCGCATCATCTTTAAGAGCGTCGCGTGTCTGGGAGTTCAGGTTGTCCGACAACTTTGAATTTTTAATGAGTCGAAAATAACGATCTGGTCCAAGTTCAAGCTGTTTTTTCCATGACGCCTTTTAAGCCGCACGTTGTCTGGTCCGTGCCTTATCGAAGATTCGACGCACCTATTAACCGCCAGGTAGTCGGTACTTAGGTCATCCCCTAGACAACAAGACAAAGACTCATTTTTTTTTTCTGGCTAGGATCTAGTCTTCTGCTGAGCAGTAAATAAAACTCGTTTGTTTACAGCCAACCAGATATTATTGCTTGAATTTGAATATTCGACACTTTCCTGGGGGCTGGTGGCAACCAAAAAACGCACATCAACTTTTGAATTTATCGTCGTCACCTTTCAGAGGCGGATGGCCGGTTTTTTCGAAAGACCATATCCGTTGTAATTGTGTTTCGGTTAGTTTTGTTAATTTATTGCGAGGAATGCTAGTTTACTGTCACTGACAAGTGAATATTTAATTAACCCTCATTTAGAAGCCTATTGTGCTACTTTCTTGAGTGTCCTCGGACCTCAAGACGCAGATTTTATAGTTCTGACCCATCCAAAATATATGCTAACTTTTATATTTTCCAATAAAAATCATCAAATGTTTTTTTCTTTCTAGTAGGTATATATGATAGTAAATTAGGTATTCGGATTGTAAATATTTTGCTCTCTTTTCGCTCTTGCTTGATTTGGAATCTTGACACTAATTTGTTTGTTATTTAGTTTTACTGAAATTAAAGTATACAAAAATAGGACAAATTTTATTATTATTCCATCTATAAAACCTATCAATGGCAGGGGTTTTTGTGGTTTTCTAGTTTAAACTAAAAATAGTTTAGTTAATAAATATATACGATATTCCAATATATGAACATGTGTCTACATACATACATATATCAATGGATGTTATAAAGTGCTCTGTTCTGATCAACGTTTGTTTCGAACCATCCTCTCCTTTTTATATGTTAAACGTTTTAAGTGCTGCTAATAAAACAAAGTTGATTTTAAATTTCACACTCTAGACTTCTAACAGTGCCCCTGTTGTTCAAATTAGGTGAAATTAAAATTTCCGAAATTTAATTCACATTTACTAGTCCTCCTTGTAAAATTTAATCTCTCAAGTATTTAAATTTTATGCATTCAATATCTGTAAAAAAATATCACGAGAGTACCTAAGGTTGTTAAAAAATTCTTAATATCAATGTGGGATCAGGAAACAATTCTTTTTCAATAGTTCAATAGAGGAAATGTTCTACGTGCCCACCAATTTTATCAGATTAGGACAATTCATGGAATGGATGAAAAGTCTTTATTTAAGTAAAGAACGGTTTCTATTTAAAGATGTAAACTATCTGTTAAAATTCGTTATATTGAAACGAATATGAATCAGAAAATAATTTGGTTTTAGAATAAAAAATGTTCATTAACTGAAACTGAAATGAAAAGATTTTAATTTCAAAAGTGAGACCATTTAATTAAGAAATTGAATCATATTTAAATTAAACTATTTTAGGTGTCAATTTATTTTCTAAGTGGCGTATCTTTGATTTTAAAATATTCCTTTTTAAGTTGTTTCCTCTCCGTGTAGGTACATAATATATTAATAATAGGGGTTAATTAATCTCTTTGTATTTGGCCTTGTAACATAGCAAATTCCTACAACGTTGTACTAAAAAGCAACGTGTAACCACAAAATGCATACTCGGCTATACTCCCATTTTTAATTGCAATTTATTCATATTTATTAATCTAATCTGATCTAAATTTTACAAATATATATTCTACAAATTTGCTATTTGAATAAAAATACAGAGTGTATACCCCTAATTTAAATTTAAATAGATCAGATTTCTTCAACATTAGTCTAGGTACATTTGGCGCTTAAGTCCAATGTTTATGAATAATCTGAATATTACTTTTTAAGTTGTTTACATTGAAGTGCGACACTTTCTGACCAGTTTTTCTAAATTTGTTTGAAAGGTCCGCCCTCTGTCCACACGCCAAGGGCTGCGGAGGCACTCTGACAAAGAAGCCCCAGCACGAGCCTGGGAACCCGCATTCGCAGACTGTTCTCACGGCCTTTATATGACTCGAAGTCAAGATACGAATTTCAAGATTCAGCCAGCCAGAACGCGGTATGCCTCCTTGGTCTACACAGGTATAAGTGTGGTATAAGGAGAGAAGGTTTCAGGTATAAGAAAGGTTTAAGGACGGGCCAGGGATCCGCTGCGGCTGCATGCTTCTTGGCTAGATGCGGCCGCGGTGGCGGACCTGGCTCCGTCGGCGGCGGCGGCGGCGGCGGCGACGAGGACGCCGACTGGAGCATGTCCATATAAACGAAAACGAGGAGGTAAGCGTGTGCAAGATAAACGACGATCAGATCGTGGCGAGAGCCCAAGAAGCTAAAAATGTTAAATGCACCTCCGCATAAGGCAAATAGTGAGAATTGGATTTTCCTCCGCCTCTTTATGGCATCGCAGTACAGTGGAAGAAGTTGTTTGCCTCCTTGCGGCCCTTGCGCACTTCTTGAGCCACTCGCGCATGCGCATACCACGGTGCGGCTCTACTCTATGATGATTGCTTTATTTTGGTTAATCATCGGCTGACTTGTGACTCGGACCTGTTGATCGACTGCGTGCTTCGTGTTCCCTTTGACTCGACTCCACCGACACCGGCGTTGTTCGCGGTGACGCTGACGACGACGACGTTGCCGCGGTCGAATCGCCCCGATATGGTTATCAATCCGGCGATGCGATGCCTGCTTTCGACAATGGCAGGAGGCCGCGCCGATCGACACAATGGCCACTCGGCGCGGATCACCGTTTCACAATTTTTATCCATTTTATGTGATATCTGAACTTCTGTTCGGCCGGGCCTCGGAGCATTTTCCTTTTATGCATCTGGCCGAGGTGTTCGTGTTATGGCTGCAGCTGATTACGGCGGTAACGTTACCTTTGTTGGTTATATTGATGAACGGCCAAGATAAATGACGTTACAGTGTCGAGATTTATTACCCTTTGGCGTTTCCTTGTGCAGGGTGCCCTAAAGGAAGTGGGAATTTTAACGATTTTCTGGTGCTCCTTTTACATTTTGGAAGTAAATATATACTTTAATTTTTCATTCCATACCTTTTAGCCTAACATACATACGCAGCTCAGTAAAATTAGATTTCTAATTGCCAGAACAAATTGAATTACTTTTAGGGCAAGAAGTAACGATATCGTTAAGAGCGCAAGCTTCTTATTTAGTAAATTACGTTTCGCAAATTCAAATAGGTTTCACTTAGATATAGGGCTGTATTTAAACGATATTACGAAAGTTAGCTTATGGGTCAAATATTCAAATAAAGAGGCAGAGGTTTTAATGAATGACAAATATAAATTTGATGTACAGTAATATTTTTGAAAATTATGTAAGTATGTATAATAACAAATGTGAATTGAAAAATACTTGATGGTACTTTTCCCCAATTTTAAAGTACCAAAATTTGGCATAATAAGAATAATACCATGTTAAAAATGAAAAGATTATATGTACATATATGTATATTCATAGTTCTATAAATATTATGTGTAAAATTATTATTATTAACGGCGATCTCGAAAAACTCCATATACCTACTCCTGTCCAAAAAGAGTTACTATATATAATTATTATAAATTTTTATCCGTCGGGCATATGTGACTTTTAAAAATCTAGTGAACAATTACTAATCAGCGTCTTTAAAAACATGAGTTAACAATTTTTTAGAAAAATTTGCATGTTAAAAATATACGTGTTTCAAAAGGCAAAAGGTTAAGGTATATATGGATTCTGCCAAGTGAATAAAGTGAAATATCTTGTAATTGATGATAAAAATTCAAAAGGATAACAAACATGACGTAGTCTCATATCTATTGCTGAGTGGTATGAAGTGAAAAAGTATCTCAATAAACAATATCTTATAACAAACAACCTGCATAATGTCGACTAAAAGTTTTTTTTCCCTTAAGACAAAACTACCGCCATAAATTGTCGGTATCCTTTACAAATTTTTTAAGGTAGCTCAGAAAAAGCATCTGAGGGTAGGGGGAAATAAATTGGAGTGCATCCGAAGGTGCATTTCGGTAATTTCCCCGTTTGTTTGTATGTTTGCTGGTGCAACATCAAATGAGGAGGATAAAATCACGTCTAGCCCCTAACTTGTGCCCTTTTTCACCTTCGTGCCGCGCGGCGACGTTTACCTTTCTGGTTGGAACGAACATCTTGAGTCAGCCGAGGCGCGGCAGAGGCGTCTTGGAGTGCGCAAGGTAAATAGATTTTGTTTGCGTTTCCCATGGGCTGAGGCCCGCACGAATGATGGCCAAACACGGGGAACGGATCTGGGGCCGATGGTATCTCACTTCGCCGTCACGAGATGAGAAGCCGCGGCCCAAAAAAGACAATGCCCCAGAGAAGACACTCGCCGCCGCCGCCGCCCGGTGACATAAGACGAAGAATGTTGACCTAATAGACGCAAGACGCCCGCCCGATCAGCGATCAATTCAGCGCGCGCGTGCATTAATTAAGCAGGCGTGGGCCCCAGAAAATCATCTTTCACCTCGGGGCGATGGCTGGGGGATTTTCTTTTTTTAATTTCCAGTGATTGGTTACAGCCGGAGGAGCGGATGAAATCATCGGTCGGAACATATTCGCGAAATTTTGAGCTTATCCCAAGCGTGTAATGAGGCGAGATTGCTTTCGGGTGGCTGTACCGCAAGGAGGCCGCCGAAGACGGCGGCGGTCGGCGGCGATCGACGTTCGGCGGCGGCGGCAGTTGGCTGATCCGGTTTTTTGCATAGCCACTTAAGTCAGCTCGAGTTAATGAAACAAGAGCACAGAGCTGGGTCAACGAATGCGAATATTTTGACGAATTTGTTAACGCCTCCCCCTCACCCCGTCGACGTCCTCCGCATCTGGCGGTGGTTCACTGCTGAAATGAAACCCGAACCCTGCCGGCTGTTTGCCTGCTTAAAAAATAAGTAAATCGAGCGTAAATTATTGATATGATAAGACAGGGCGAAATCCGATACGCCGCTTCGTGTATTAAAATTCATTATAAAACTTTTTGGCCGAAAAATAAATCGAAAAATTTGAAATCAGGTCGGGTGCGTTGCTGCTCTGTCGGAGGCCGAGCTTTGGATCCGTGCAGACTGCCCAAGTAATTGCACCTTGCGAATTTACGACAAGTGGCTGCGATTTGTGAGCGGTTGGGAGCAGGAAGTTGTGCAACACTTTTGCCTTTTTGTGGGGGCTAGTATGAAAAAAATTGGATATCTGGTTGACGACGGGAAATCCATATTTTTGTAAGCGACTACTGTGGAAGTTTATGGGAAAGGAAGTTTTTTTAGTTATAGCTTCAGCGGATGTTCCCTGAGGCATTTTAGTAAGTATGGGAATGTTGCGAGGTGTTTTACGAAACCAGATAGGTTATGCGTAGATTGCACGAGGTTTTATAAGATATTATAAAACGATCACCAAGATCAGTTTCGATTTTAGCACCATTGATGCTCTGAGCAATATTATCAAGGCTTTTGGAAATTCTTGGGAAAAAGAGACAAGATTTTTTTTTTCAGAGAAGCTTTTTGATCTTTTCAAACTTTCTAAGCGGAAGGTTATATAGTTTAACCGTTCACAGAAATCTAAACTGGAAAGCTTGGCGCACACTATAGTCAAATCTAAAACATTTCAAAATAGTTTAGTCTATTATTTGCTAAAATATGAATATACATACTTTCATGCGCAATACCAAAAACACACAGCCTCAAGAAATTTCTGAAACAAATAAACATTTATACACTAGCCCAAAAATAGTGACTATAGCTGAAAAATAAAAAATATATTGCGACTTCAGCCCTTTACACCGTTGTACAGAAGAGAAAATTTGTTGAGTTTTATTTAATATTATTGCTATTTTCTGATATTGTTGTAGATATGGCTATATTTGTGATCTTTTCAAGTTTATATTCTCCTTTGTTAGGAGGGGTTTTGTAGGACGTATTTACTTTTTTCAACAACGCTTATTTTTTCTTTACTACGGTGTGTTTAAAAAAACTGTTCACGATGTCGATATTTTGAGTGAAGGTTTTTAGTTTGAAGGTTAGAAAAGTCTTCTCATTAACGATCTTCGTAACACTTAAATGAAACATGTTTCTATGTTTTGGAAAAGTAAAGCGATCTTGATTTTAAATGCATTTTTCTCGATATTGACTTTTTTAAATATCGGAAACCCTACTTAAAATCAAGCGCTTTCCGGAACTGTCGTTTTTTCATACAGCTCAGGCAAGTATCATCTTATTTTGTTTATTTATAATTACATAACTTTATATTTATGAAACACCCTATATTTGTTATTGAAAGATTTTTTGCTTGTCAGGCAGTATGGCCATCTAGTAAAATTTGTAAATGTATATTCATTGACCTGGCCATTTTACGGCTCCCCACAAATCCTTCATTAATCGGGCACGACTGCCGATATCTTATCTCATAAAATTTGAATTTATTCAACGCCCTCACTGACAGCCAACACCGAAGCTAAGCAGCCCTGGACATATTTACATATTTCTTGCGAACTGATATAAATAAGAAACAGGATCAGAAGTAACTGGTGGCGGTGGCGGCGCGGGCAGCGCCCCAAAGACGTGAGACTAGAGCTCCGCCGATTTGCAGCCAGACGTCAATTAAATTTGCAAAATGTACGCGTTCGACATCATCATTCTTGTAGCACACCCACACCCACCGGAGATGGGCAGCCCGCTTAACCTACCGGACGGGAATTGCGAGCGGACTCCCAGAGCAAGGCGGCCAATAAATCTTAGTTCCTCTGTACTTCTAAGACCGGGGCGCGGGCCCCAGCATCGCTCATCTTCATTCCTTGCGATCTTGTCCGGTCTGATTTAACACGACTGCGCTCGTTAATTGCTTCGAGCAGGTGTTCTCCCCGTTCGTCTACCTAGAACGAGACATGGCGTCTTAATTTCGGTCTGATTAAGTGGATGTGCACCACGATCGCGGAGCGGCCAGGAATTAGCTTGTCCGGATATCGAAAGTTCTGATTGGGTACAGTCGGCCTAATGAAGAAATTTGTCGGTGGATCGAAATACCTGCCGCAGCCCACGCAGTCTTGACATGAGTTTTCTCGTTCATTAATCCTGGGGCAAAAGAAAAATTCCGGCGATCATATCGAGCCTCTATCGGCGCAATCGAGATATTCGATCGGCGATCGTGCGCAGTGCCACCATGTGCAGCCTCGTCGCGATGCTGCTGCGACTGGGGCGACTGGCGGGAAATTTTATTATTCCTTTTGCATTATGACAAACAAAAAGTTTCTGGCTTCCACCACGCCGGGTGATCGTGACAGCCACCCACAAGGTTTATCGAACCTATCGATCACTGAATGTGTCGCCAGTATCGATCGCGAATTTCGCTGAGTCGAACATTTCACACGTTACTTTAATGAACGTTACGGCAGTTGGCTGCCGGGCTGACTATGATTCACTTACGATCGTTGATCTCGGCGAACTTCAGACGCACATGTGGTGACACAGTCCTAGTCCAGATCCTCCTGGCGTGGTTACATAACGCCACAATTTTGCTGTCGATCGAATTTCATGCGACACAAGCGTGTCTGCTTTTAGATTGTTTTGCCATTTTTCTCGATCGGCGCTGCACGTAGCAATTTCTTCAAACAATGAGCTTCGTACCTGACGTACTTTGGCTGTAATTCGATCGGTTGTTTCCCAAGCGACTAGGAAACTGTTTGGTGCTTGGTTCTCTGAAGTCACCTGGGGCAGCTCGTGGCAAGTGTTTTCGATGAAAACATTCGGAGAATTGGAGCAACGTCTCGTCGCAGCCATGCCTCATGCCTGATTGGCACGCAGAAGGCACGAAACACGAACGTGTCGAATGATTCCGGGTTAGTGTTGCATTCTTTGCGTATTGAGGACTCTGAGAAGAAATCAGCAAATTAACGGCTAAGAAATCAGCGATTTTACAATGCGCTATCGGGGTAATAAAGAGGAGGGAAAATATATTCTACTAAAAACAATATGTGTAATAATAGAGCCAGTATTTCTTACCTGAAATTTTGAATATTACAGAACGATTTATAATGACTACTCAGTGCTAAAGTTTTTTTCTTTGCAAGTCGGGAGAGAGTACAATAAAACTTAGCAATAGAAATTCTATAATAATTTAATTTAATCATTATATGAATCCATACATGTTCATTGAGAGCAATGTTTATGGATTTGAGGGGAATAAAATGGCCATGATATCAATAATTTTTGCAATATAGTAAAATACCCTATATTTATAGTTCTGGCATCCGTAGTGCGCGAATATGGCCCATCAAAATAAATACATACGTACATATATGTATGTATTGTTCTCCCAGAATATAGTAAAACATGTGTACATCTTGTCTCTTTATATTTTTAAACTTTTAAGACTATTTCATTAATATGACTTATAACTTTCTCTTTTAGCTCCTAGACGTATGATGTTTATTTGGTATGATTTTAATTAATTAATATCTTAAACCAAATAGATTTAACAATATCCTTTCATTTAGATTTTAGAAGTTCGTTGGAGAAAATACCAAATTTTCTACGTAAAATTTTAACTTTCTGATGATGATGATGATTTCTTGGTAACACCATTCAGATTCAATTCTTCGAGAAAAAAAAATTCATTGAGAAAATGTCTTAGGTTTCCAAACACTGTTTAGGTTTACGCTAAAAAAGATAATAAACAAGAAATAGCACAATGAATCTGCATCTATGTAGATTCAGAATTCAATCAGAATAAAAACCTTAGAATTTTATTTTGGTTTTGGCGTAAACAAAAGTTTTCTTGGGAATGCAAGATATGTTTTCAGAGTTTCCTGAGTCGAATGAGATTTGATTTTGATTCGATTTCAATTCAATTTTTTATTTGTTTTTTTATTTGTACATTTGTGCATAGGTACGTACTAAAGAGGTTTTTAACAAATTTAACCATGTAAGACAGAATGGAAGTTATCTCATATTTCCCTTTGATTGGGACAATAAAAAAAGGCTATTATTAGTAAGAAACTAGGTATTTTTCATCAAAATTAATGGCTGTGTAAGGTCTCAGATTAGAAGTGTCAAATGGGATGAGTAAAAAAATAACTTTAAATAACCATAAGTTGGAAATAGCCTCTTTTGAACAGACTCCTCAAATAATATTAATAAAAGAATACTGGGAATCTTCAGATTTAATTGTAATAAAGGGCAGCTGAAGCAAAGTATGAATTATTGTTTGAATCGAATCCAACCGCACGGATGATTGCAAAGTTCTACTTCCTCATGGACCTACCGCATTTATGAATTCCGAAACAGTTTCTTGCCCTTGCCCAATTAAAAGTGAGTACTTTGAACCCTGCCTCCATTCGACTGATATTAGCCGACTTTCCCGGCCGGGCGTCCGGGCACCTGCGTTATCTTGCGATCTCTCATCGCAACAGCCGCCCATTAGGACACTCGCTTAATTGTTGGTTTTATACGTGAAGTCCTGTCAAGTGCACGAGAGCACGAAAAAATGGACCGAAACGCAGTCAACAAGTACTTTAATAATTGCTACCTTTAAATAAATTGCAAACATTAGCACACGCGTACCTTGCCGGGACCGGAGTTAACATACCCGCCGACGAGCGATACACGGCCTGATTGCGGCAGACGAAATGAACACGTTACGAACACGGTTCGCCTTAATGATTCACCTATCGAACGCAGCCCGGGAAAAAATTCACTTAGCTGCCAAAGAGCAAGTGGCGAGGAATGATACCATAAATTTTATGCAGATGCGTCCGAGATTTCCGAATAATTGTGCCGAAGATCTCTAAGCAGTGGAGACGACCGGCAGAGAACGGGCGCGTTCTTATTTTAGCCCCTGGCTCAGCTGTGCGTATCGAATTCAATGCACGCAGGTAAAATTGCTCGAATGATGAAAGGATTTAGCAATTACTGTGGTCAGGAGCACCCTGTGTCAAATGGGCTGCCTCCGCGACGTATTAACTTGATGTGTTATTGTCATCCTCGAATAATTGTCGGAAATTACTTAATAACAGCAACGAGCGCATATCGCAGGAGTAATTACCCGCGTGCAATGCAAGTTATGATTTTTAATTTTTACTAAACGGACGGACCCGCCAACCGGGCAGAATCTCGAGGTGGTCCAAATCGGAAATTTATCGTTAATTTCGGCCGGAAGACCTCAAAAATTCTTGACTGGGCGGCACTTGTTACGGCTCCCGAAATTCCGTCACCTGGGTGGCCTTTGCTCTTTACCAGAGGCATTAATGTCTTTATTGCCATTAATTGTGGCCATTAATTCGCAAGTGGCCGATGAAAACATGCCCTCCGCGAGAAAATTCAGTCATTTAATTTTTCGGCGATGTCCTAAACACTGGCAGGTGGACGCACTTTATTTCAGTTTTCTGCTAAATTTATGTGATAAACTGCTACATTTTTTAAAGATAATTTACAGTCTTCTCTGAATCTTAAACTCTGATAATGAAAATATAAATAAATAATATAAAATCAGAATAATATAATCACAAGACGCTTATCGTTCATCGTCATAACTTCTAGAAAGTACTAAGGAATAATTTTATATGTAACACAAGACATTTTTATTTCTCTAATGAAAATTAACTAGACGGACCCTAGAACTTTATTTTAATTATGTTATAGTCATTTCATCTGAAAATACCGGAAACTGAATTTCTAGCACATTGTCGTAAACTCTGATATTTTAATAGTTTCTAACTGCCATTCATAGTAAAATTCACTGCATAGTCTGGAAATTGTTTTGTGAGTTGAAATATTTATTGAAATGTTTTTTACTTACCGACCAAAATTTAATTCTAGATATTTAAGTAAAATTTCCTAGGTTTTAGATTAACTTTGTTGGTGAGGCAGGCAAAATTCCCTCCTTGTTTTTCTAGTATACTATTTGTCATAAATTCACTGAACTAAAATAGAAATACAGGAAATTATTATCATATTTTGTATGTGCTTCGTTTTTCACTAGATATTGTACCTTTAGTACTCTTTAGTTGATTCATTGCATTTCACTTAGAAAAAAATTTGGATCTTTATCTCAACTGCAAATGAAACAATTTTATTTGTTCAAATAAAATTGTTTCACTTAATGTCTTAGTATATTTTCTATAATATATTTATACATGAGTAATTTATCGAGTACATTTGATAAATAAAAAAAGTAGTATAACTGGTAATTTTTAAGCCATTTGATTAGTATAAGAGTCGTAAAATTCAAAACCATGTTGTACTTATTTATGTCAGTTGGGTTATGCTGAAGTTACGAATTCTTTCTTTTCGATTTTTAAAAGCTACAAACCGAGTTGTCAACTACACTTTCACTATTGTGTATAACTAAAGTTTTTTATGCTTTAAAATTTTTAAAGATGCGCCGTTGGGTTTTGATAATATTAAATAAATGAATTAAGACAAATGCCGTATATTAAAAATTAGTGAAAATGTGCACTACTCGACGTTATTAGATATTGGATTTTTGCAATTAAGATTAAAATAAAGTAATTACTACTAATGAGAAAATTGTGTTATTTTATTATATTGCGCAATTTTTTGTATCGTTGTTGAGTGTTAAATTATAATTTGTATCGTTGCTTGCCGGGAGGGGCAGAAAACGCGTTCACACAATTTTTATAGAACTATATTTGATTTGCGATCTCATTGCGTTTGTGATCCTTGATTTATGTAAAACATGCACTCTAACTTGATAACCTTGACCGACTGAAACTGTTTTGAAGACTGTTTTAAATGTTTTATACACTATAATTTTCACTTTTTTTATCGAATCGAAAATTCTATCCTTGTTTGAAGGCAAAGAAAATTATATTCATATGTACATGTGTAGATAAATATAAAATAATATCTAGCCTTTACAATCTAATGAAGTAGTTAATCTCGTAATTTATTACTGTACGCTCATTCATTATGGGCAGTAAAAAGTAATAGTTATTTGTGTTCTAAGTTAACAATTTCTCAATCACCTGACTTTAATCCAGTGGCTTATCAGCCTCGGCACTATATTTAATCTAAAATGGGTGATGTTAACACTTTGGTTACAAGCCAATTAAAAACAGGATTGCAGCACCTTTCCGGAGCAAGTGGTAGCATAATGCGGATAAAGAACCTCAGCGGTTCTCGTTCGATTCAATAAAGCAACCTTCGACGGATGAAAATAGCCAGAGCCAGATTGATATATTGCGCCTGAAGGGCATAATCAGAGACACCTTTACAAGCAATGACACTGCCTCGCGCAAAATGCTGCCTGTGTTTTTTTCTGCAGAATGAAAATTTCATGAAAATTAAAACATAAACTGCGGTTGTACCGCCTAATTGCCATAATTATATGGTGGAGGCAAAGTGAAAACACCGAGTGAGTGACACCTGAAGTTCGTGAATTACCTGGCGGCGCTCAATTTGAAGGCAGGCACAACTCAAAGGCTAATTTGCCGACATTTGTATTACATGGGGTCCCTGGCATTCCTCTGGAACTGCCCGCCAGTGTTGGGAAAATTTTAAAATTTCGCCCCGGGTGGGGCATTTTGCGGTTTTAATTTAGTTTGCACCTTTGATTTTAATTTACGCCAAATGGACGAAAAGTCATCGTTGAATCACCGCTTCATGGCCCAAGGTAATGACTTGAAGTGGAATAGATTTATGAGGCTCATTAGATTCAATTATGATCGACTAAAACTTTAAACAATTTTCGGCTCTTTGCTCGAATTAAGCAAACGATGGAGCGTAATGGGATGAAGTAATGACTCTCGAAAATTGTATCACCATCACCATCACCGCAAAATTATAAGAAAATGAAAGTCGGAAGAAGGGTAATTTAAATAAACACAGTCAGTTTTTCGAGGCTAAGACATTTAATTTAACTTTTTTTTGGACTACGGCCATACTACTTATTTTATTTTTTTATTTGAATTAAATACAAGCGGCCAACGGGTTCAACAAATATTATTTAATTAATTTTTTCTTAATGGGCAAACTAAACTAAAGTAAGTACTTTAATATTTTTAAATTACAATTCTTTTTTTTTTGTAAAACCCTGATGTTCTGGAAAATTTTAATTTTCTTATTCCTTATCTATGAACAATAAATATCACGGATTTCATTTTTTAAATATACCAGATAAAACGAAATTTGTACTAATATGATTTACAATCTCTCTAATAATGTCTTTAACACGCTCTGAACTATTTGTCCAAAAATGGGTCACAAATAATAATTTCTCTATCATCAAATGTATTTTTAAATGTAATTATTACTTAAATATGTATGCATGTAGAAAGTTAAATTTTGCATAGACTAGAAATGCTATTTTCATAACTGGTTGTAACAATAAATATTAAATATAAACTAACCCAGTAACACCTTATTTATTTGATACAGTGGGTATAATAAAAATATTTATAGTGCCTTAACGTTAATCCCTGCGATTATAATATAATTAATGAATAATTTATTTAATTGATAATTACAAAAATGCAATGTTAGCTTGTCCGAAAATTGGTCATTTACCTTTAAAATCGTAGTATAAAAAATCAGTTTTTTGCAGAGGTGGATTTCCATGACACCATGTAAAAATATGAATTTTGCCATTCGTTTGCACGTTAAAGTCGAAATCGATATCCTGTCGAAAAATTTATTTTTAATTAAGAAAACATTTTTCGTTCGGCGATATTGAGGATCCATTTCTGATCATTAGTGCAGGGTGTGGCCTGATGTATGCACTAATAACGAGCTGCCCACGAATCGACTCAAGTGGCGGTGAATATTTGTGTATTTAAGAAATTTTATCGGAAGCCATAAATGTGATTGATGCCATTAAGCTTGAGGTACAAAGCAATTTGCATGCGTAAACACGGCCGGCTTGTGTTGTCAGCCCATTTTGCTGATTGTAGTAATTTCGTAAACGATTCCGGCCACTTGCGGTGTCGCTTTAACTGGCCAAAGTGTCAGCAATTACCATTTATCCTCGACGATGAACATGTTCAAGAAATTCCTGGCGCAATTCGCGATTCGGTTAATGAGAAGAGGGCATCAAATCACATCTTTTTTGAAACACCAGAGGAAAATTGTTTTCGGCTGGATCTTGTTCGATAAGTGGGTAGGATAAAGCTGGGTAGGTTTTGCAGAGGGCTAATTCTTGGAAATCAACATCTTCGCTGTTTAGATAATGAAGAATTATTAATTCGTTCGGTGCTGCAAAAGCGATCGCGTAATCACTTCAGGCGAATAAAGGTAGGTACATGTTTTTTAAGTGGACCTGAAAAATACCCAACCGATCGAGATGGTGCCACCCCACTTCTCGGAAGCAGTGAGTACGTTCAAGAAATTGTAATCTATTTTCATAAGGCAACCATCTGGAGTTCGGTTATTTGTAAAATAATTTCGATCGCCACCGATCGTGTTGGCGTATGACCGATATGCCAACGAGCAGGTAATGAACGCAGGTACGGCATGCGAGTCGAAGATAAGCGGCTGCAAAAGTGTTTCACTGCCCGCGGCAGTGCTCATAATTTATGCCAGAATATTCGGTTTATGCGGCATAAGTCGACCGCGCTCCGATCACGATTAGCTTATCTTAGCCGCGGTAATGACTCGGATGATTAAGGAGATCGGCGATCACCTTGAAGACAAAGGAAGACATTGCTCTGCGCGAAATGATGTGAAAGACGAGTACATCATTAATTATGGCAAAAAAAATTGAAGGCAAAGAAGCCAGTCGGACCTGATTTCGACAAAGGCACAAAGGGACCCCACCTAAGATGCAAGGCTGGCGCGGCACCGTCGAATCAGTGAAGGGCCTGCGATCAGTGCGCTTCTTGCTCGAAGATACGTGAAAATTGAAAAGGTCGTGACTCCGAGCAGTCGTACGTTTGGAGTTATCAGCCCACTGAAAATAACGAATATTACGAGGTACTTTTACGGTAAACTTTCGAAAAAATCTGAGTGCCGATCGCAGCATAATTGCGCGGTTCTCCTCACCGAGAGCCGAACGATCGGGAAACGTGGAACCATACCACCACTATGCGGCCCCGTATCTCTTCGCACTGAGGGCACCGATTTTGCAATTTTTCACGTTCAATTACAATTTTCGGAGGCCACAAAAGGATTTCAGCAATTTCTCCGGCGACTTCTTGCCTTTTTATTGCACTTTTCCACGTACGCTACGGTTCTTGGGCCGGCGGAGCCACTCGTCAGGTACCCAGGGCCTGATTTGTAGCCCATCGATTCGCTCGTAATTCGATTTTTGAGGCGACAGCAGGTGATCACTCGGCCTTTCAGCCAAAAATTTACCTCTTATCGTGCCGCAATCAAAACAAGAATTGTTTCGGGAGAGCTTCATGGGGGCCGGCGGAATGCAGCGGATTCAATTTTTCATGGTTGCCGTGGACTACTTCCTGGTTCAAAAGAGTGCAAACCGAGTTTCGTCTTCCGCTGATGAAGATTAATTTGGATTTTTGCTATATGAAAAGTAGGTACGTTCCCGTCTATTCAAAATTATTTTCTTTAAGTTTAATATCAGCGAAAGTACCTCTCTAATATTTTATGACCTCATTGAAATTATTAACATTTTGAAAACATAATTACTGGCATTAAATTTAATTTTTATATAATTATACTTCCTTTTTTTGTTATTACTTCACATGAGTTCGAAAATATTGTTCTATTCATTGCTAAAAGGTTAGGACATATAAAACTATTAACTATAAGTATAATACGAAAAGCTGAGAAACGTTTACGACATATTCCTATTTTTTTTTCATAAACAAATTTATGAATGAACAAAGATCGGCGTCCGCTAATTTTGAATAAGTTTTTGAAAATGATCAAAATATTCACTATTTTTCTCAAAACGTGAGATGATGGGACATTTCGGATTCTCGATAAACGAACAATTTTTATACTATACTATACATTTTATACAAATCTGCAAATTGTTGTAGATCTTAGATCTGCACTTACAACAATTAATTCAAATTTTCTTCAACTTATTAACTAAATCTGATCTGGTAAATAAAGAGTTTTTGTTAAGTAAAAAAAAAATTGAAAACATGATATTTGAAATTTAAACAATATTTTGTTTAGAGTTAAAATATAACTTAATGTTTAAATGTACAGCTGTACTGTACAGTACAGTTGAAGTTTCAATTTAATTCTGTTATATTTTTAACCCCTTCGGAATCAATGTGGTCGAATTATAGTTCTAATTTATATAAAAGATTTGCTCCTATTAGAGTAATTAAAATTCGTTTTGAGTCAGAGGGTCTGTGCTATAATTGTGGCGAAGTTACTTACTTATCTACTAAAACTATACAGTAACATAGGTGTTTTTGTGTTTATTGGATACTATTTTGTTTTATTGTTGCCAAGTTTTTAACTATTTATTTTACGACAATTTTTATAACAAGCTTAGATTCGTAAGGCATTGGGAGTAGAAATAATTATTTACGACTTTATGCATACGATAATATAAAAATGTGTTCGTGAGACACTTGTTAAGGTTTTAATTAAATCTGTCGAAAATATTCTATTGAAATTCATATAAATATTTTTTGTTGTCAGTAAGCCATTTTGGGCGTCTACAGATTGTAGGTCATAGAAACTCAAACGAGCTCTGCCTTGAAAATTAATTCTTAAATATTACCTGAAAATAGTAGCTCAAATCCCTAATAAATTCTATTTCTAGAAAATATACCTTCCGAAATGCTCATTAATATTGGATATTAATTATTTGAGAAAATTTTAATTTAAACCCAGATGCTGTTTATCGTAGGTATAATTAGTTGCTTTCATATATTTAAGCCTAATATTCAACAAAAATATTTTAGAATATTTGCGAGCGCTATAAGAATTTCTTCTTAAAACTGTTCTATAATTTATTTTAATTCAATAAAATCTGTAAGACAATCATAATTCTTAATTTTAGATTATTCGGAATCCACATATCTTCGTTTAAAACGTTTATTTAGCATTTTTTATTCCCCACATCTCTAGTTTACCCCTATTTTGCATTTATTTCCACACTCTGCAAATATAGGTACTCCTACCAGTATTTTACCCTGTCTTAATTCTTCATTTTTCATATTTCCTAAACGATTGTTTTGTGTTACTCTATTTATTTTTATTTTGTTATCGCAGCTAACTCCATTTAAGGATTACGTTTAAATGAAACGACTAATTCGTTAAGTATTTAACTTATTTCCCATGTCCAGATAACATCCGTGGGTGTGCTGGAATTTGCGAAAATACGATAAAGTGACTCAGTCGTTTATACAAAATTTTGCGCACGTAACTTTTCGCTGCTTTGACGAGTATTTTTTAGCAGCGAAAAGCACTAGCATCGCACTTAATCCGTTTAAATTCCCCATTTGCGCGGAGCCAATAAATCCACCTCACCTTGATTCACATGCAGAAAAGAAACATCTCCGGCTCGAAGATCTCTCCCCAAAGTCACCTGTGGGCAAACAATTTCACTGTCGGCCTGATTATCATCAGCCGCTGAAATAACAATTTTAGTAAACAGCAAGGCACGCACCAGACACCCCGGCGTGACGGCCGTTCCGAAAAATTTCCACGAGCGCGGCGGGCACGTCGCATGTTTGATCTTCCAAAAGTTCAAATATTTGCGCTGGCCCACCGCCCCTTATCGCGGGTCGTCGTGATGCCTCTGCGTGATTCATGTATCTGGTGACCCGGTTGGAGCGACGCGGAAAGATTTGTGGCTCGTTTTCCGCGGCTCCTCAAGTCCGCGTTATCAGCCGGAGTTAATTTGAGCCACAAAATTCAGGACGGTTGCGGCCCCGGTGACACTTTATTTTATTTCGGCATTACCGCTCTTATCGTCACTATCGCCTCAGAGCGCGTAAAAATTTTCCACCAACAAACAGGTGATAAGCCAGCCGAATTTTTTTTTTGAGGCAATTAGCCAAAGTAACGAGTAGCGTTATGCAATTTTCGGGGTCAATACCTGCGGGGAGAGCGTTCAGGAGGCCTAGCCCTGATCTTGTTTTCGCGCCGTGCCAAACTTAATTGTTTTGCTGTCGCAAACTGATAACAAACATTTGGCTGCGATCGGCAGGTTTCGGCTGATATTGTGCATGATTTCAATATCAATGGAACTCGCCGGGACAGATAAGGAGATAAGGTGGGATTTACAAAAAATTATGTTTATCCCTTGATAGATACAAGGCCATTGGACTCTGACTGCGCTATCTTCGGAATCTGAAGGAAATCTGAAAGCACTGGGGGATTTAAACACCAAGTAACAGCGATCGCTTCTCACAATCGGAAAATATATCTACGGACTTTGGTTGCGTGCACAAATTATGTACATATGTATCTCAAATTGTTGCGTGTATTACTATCATATCGCAGTGACACTATCTGAGCAAAATGAGCTTGTTAAGCGTGTCAAATTAGCGATTAAATAAAAAAAACGAACATGAACTACATCACGTTCCTTACACGTATTCGGTACACCTCTCTTGTTTTCAGATTTTGTTGATAAGTAAACTTATAAAAGGCCGACGCGGCCGAGGATTATGAAGATTATGCAATTTAACAAAAGGTGTGGGACTTCTTAAGCAGAACTGTTGAGTTTTACGCCATTTCTAATCCTTGACACAAAAAGAGGCCTTTGGTTGTCTATCTGCTTTGATTTTATCTTAAAGCTGCTATTTGCAAAATGGTTCTTGGTCATGCTTCGTGGAAATCGCTTCAGTCGTTTTTTGGATCTTTAGATCATATACTGGCCAACTATTACAGCTTAAAACTTTAAATTTAGGCTTAAACTTAGTGCGGCCCTTATGCTAATACAATTTATATTTTTAATATTTTATTTACCTTTCGGTTACATTATTTGTATTATAATAATCTGTAGGTATATTTGAAATGTTTAAAAAATTACCTGGCGATAGCTGCAAAATGACAAATTTATACCAATATACCATATATGTACACTAAAAGAAAAAATAGTTGTTATTTCAAAAGTCACGAGCGTTTGACTGCACGTTTACAGAAAATACTGTTTGATTCAAAAACTTTTCATTCAAGTCAATCGGAAAATGCTCAATTGAAACGATTTTCTAAATATTCGCACTTTTAAAAAAAAAATTTGAATTAAACGTTTAAATTTTTGATTTTTTCAAATACTCCAAAATTGAAAACAAACCTCAATACGTTTGATTCAAATACTTTAACGTTTAATTTTTTCAATCAAACGAAAAGCACATTCAAATTAAAAGTCAGCTCGTTTGATACAAATGCTTGTACGTTTAATTTTTAAGAGTTAGTAATTCAAACGAAAAACACATTTAAATAAAAAACCAGCGCGTTTGAACTGAATGCTTACACGTTTAACTTTTTATAGCCAAATTAAAAACACATTTGAACCAAATGTTCTGCGTATGAATGTGAAGGTGCGGGAATTTTGTATTCATAATTTTTTAAAAAACAAAAGGGTTTTAACCAAGTGTCATTGTCTGTCACATTTCACTTTTTGGTGGAGGCAAGGCATAGTTTAGTTGTTCTGTGTGCAGTGCATATCAAGCGTTTTATCGTTTCCAGGATGTGAAAGTAATTTTGGATCGTCTATCACGTTGATAATCCAAGTGACGTTGAGCTCTTTAAGGTTCTAGTCTTAGAATTTAGGCTCAATTTTCCTAATTCTAAAAGGTTTGTATTCATCATTACATAAAACTTTCTTTTTTCAAAATTAAATCATTTAACAGGTGCTGGTGTCATAATCGGGGCCTTAAAATATTTAAGATAGTTTTAAGTGAAAACTGTATAAGAAAATATGTATTTGTATATAATATATAATATCAAATAAAAATCGTTTTTGGTTTTTTTGTATTTACAAGTTCTTGCATTCATTTTGAAAGTTTAGAGTGTTTGATTTGAATGCGCTGAACATTTGTGATTAAGGTTTTCACATTCATTTCAAAAAATTGGCCGAGTGTTATTTGACCGCTTTACATTTGATTCAAAAATTTTTGGATTCATTTTGAGGATTTAGGGCTTTTAATTTGAATGCGCTGAACATTTGGTTCAAAAGATACTCGGGCTCATTTTCAAAAATTGAATGCGTTTGATTTGAACGCGCTACATTTAATTTAAAAGTTTTTATGTTCAATTTAAAAATCGGATGTGTTCGATTATTTGAACGTGCGGAATGTTTAACCCAAACGTAAATACCTTTGTTATAAATGCAAAACTAGTTGACGGTCAAGACGTTTGGATTGAAAATTCTAAGAGTTTGAAAGCAAACGTTTTTACTATTGGAGCATTTTCGAATGTAAAAACGTTTGATATGACCCGCTTTTCTGTTTGTTCTAAATAGTCCTTTTTTCTCAGTGTACATATGGTCACTTCGAGGAATACTGTCTTCCGAATTTGGTGGACTTTGAAAATTTCACATTGCACGTAAAAAAATTTCCTATGAAAAGATTAAAATATCCAATAGAGATAATGGGATCTCTGAAATCTTTTGTGTTTAGAATATTTTTTGAACTTAGAGCATTTTTCAAACTTCTAAATTTTTCTTTATTTTGATTTTTTGTACGAATGTTACATTATAATTTACCTAATTTGTGTTTCACCTCCGCCTCCGTCTACTGAAAACATTTATTGAAACTACTGGAAGTGGTTTATTTTTATACTTATAACCTTAGACATTAAGAGTCAATATAAAATATTTTGGAAATCAAATGTTGGAGTTTCCGAGAGATTTTTGATTATTTTGTATGATGTCTACATTAAATGGATTTTTGACACATCTGGTTAAGTTTTATATAATGGGAGTGTAAAAATTGTTTAATTATGACAACTAAGTATACTCTTAAGGCAAAGGATTTTCGATGAGGTGACTAACCAAAATCAGTATCCTTCAAAACTGTCTTGTTTTATAAGCGAATATAAATCACCGAAAGTCGCGGAGACTATTAAATTACGATTACGCCACAGTATTTCATGTAAATAGACCAAGGGACGTGAATCATACGCCAATAACGCGTTTCCATACCCAGCCAGATAGGTTCCATTTAGAGGAGACAACTCCCACAATTTTCGCTGTTGGCGAACGCTGCCGTCACCGCGCCGGCCGCCGACTACGACGTCAATTGCACTCGGTATCGCCTTTCTGGAATTAAAGTGAAACCACTCAGCTTCATTGACCGCTTCAGTGGAACTCCTCTAAATTAAGAGGCATTCCGCGCCACTCGCGCACGACAAGCGCCTACGGTCTGTCAGGCGAAAGAAGGCCACTCGCGGCGGTAGCGGGCTGCGGCGGCGGGCAGCGGGCGGCTGCGCCGGCGGCAGTCGCGACTCGCGGCAGTGTGCAAAGCCATCCCCGCACGCACTAGAAATTGTCGCCGACGGGAAATGTCCTCTTGAGTCGGACGCCGACTAACTGACAAATTCCGCGGTCCATTGAGGTCTCCGCCAAATATGACCAACGGCACTGCAGCCGCGCATGTGTCACCTTATTAGGGGCCCATTGTGAGCCTACTTTTGGCAGCGCCTCCTTTCCCTAGAAGCCCCGCAGTGGGCACTCAAATCGTAGTTATTTGATTAGCCCACTGTTTACCTGCCAGCGGGCCTTATTTATGCCGCGCATGAGCTCTCAAATTGCGCGGTGAGCTATTCTCGCACTTTGGGCTGCCGCCGTAGGTGTGCTAAGCTGTCGCCCTCCTGGAGAAGGTCTTTCTAAGCTGCGCCTTTGGACACATTCAGCTAAATTGACGAAGAATTTAGCGTAATTGTCGCCTATTTGGACGCGATTTATGATGAAACTAGATTTTTAGTCTTTCAACTGACGACACTTCTCCAAAGCCATCATCAGTCATTCGTAGAAATTTGACTTGTATTTACTTCTGAATGACTCTTCTTTAAAAAGTCATAAATTTTCTTTTTGCTCATACGTTTAATGGTTATTGGTATTTTAAATATACTGAAAAGCTTGGGCTGGAGGTAAATCTTTAAGATTTTTCGCACCTTTCCTATTTGGCGGGCATTTGTCACTTTATAACCATAGTCAAAGTTCATTCAAAATAACTTTTTGCATTGTTACAAAATCACTTAGGGACTGAGTAAGAATGACCTCGTAATTTAATATACAATATAACACATATGTACAATACATAGATACATATGAATTTATGGATGAAAAGTTTTAGTTCTAATTTAGTATTATTATATTGTGACCAAATTGTATGTAATGCATTTGTGATTCTAATAATCGAAAAACATTACATAAGTTACTTACATTTGAATTTTTATTTCATATATAAATATTTTATGCCGCTTTATATATGTACATACGTATATGACTTCATCCTCTTAAAAGGGAATGTTGGAGATGTTTCATCGATGATGCCAATTTTATCTCAAAATCATAGCCGCTATATCTTTGCGTTTGGAAAACGCGAGATATCCAGGGATAAGCTTTAATTATAATGATAAGAGATAAGTTTTAATTAGAATGAAAGACTAGTTTTTAACTTAATTCTTACTGGGATTATTCTAACTATTAATGTAGGTACTTATACGCTATCGAGTGGAATATCGTTGAACAGAGAATTTAACATCATTGTGAGGTTTCTTAAACAGGTCTTCAAAATTATTTCTCGTTCTTGAAATATTCAACTCTAATAGTAGCTATTTTCGATTAGGTTTGTGTCGGCCAATGATGAAAGGAATTTCGGAAAAAATCTGAAAAAATCTAGAATATTTGCACATAGACTGAAATTAGTTTTAAAAATAGTTCGACTTACTAGTGTAAAATAGTTTACGAGAAATAACCAAGAAGTTATGCTTATTTGGACTCAACAACTGCTTGGGAAAGCAGTGAATGTGTGTGTATGTTTGCATTTGTATGCACAAATATGTACATATATGTTCATGTATGTATGATAATTACATTATCATTTTTAGTACTGTATTATTCATATTTTATCGTTTGTAGTCATGCAGCGGAACCCTAAACTAAACGTTGCATATGTAATGTATATAAAAATTTTAAAATTCTCATATAATTTTCTGAGGAGGCTGTAAAAGGGAATTATAAAGAAAGTTTAAAATAAAAATAAAATTACTTGAAAGGAGAGGCTGTCACCAGGAACTTTCCGTCTATTTCGGCGGATGTTGAGGCTGACCTGAAATGCATTGCCATGCGTGACGCGCCCATATACAAGCCTTCGCTGCAATCACCCTAATTGCCCTTAAGGAACGGAAGATTGCATGCATCAAAAGAGCCATCCTGACGCTCGAGACTTTCTCCAATCGCGAAGGGAAAGGCGAGGGTCATTAAATCAAAGCCCGACTGAAATTAAAGAAATCTGCGGCGCAACGCGAATATTTGTCGTTTGCGCGCTCTGCCAAAACAAACAGGCCGCGGCCGGACTACTGCAGTAAGGAATGGGAGCCGCGAGCCGCGAGTCCCAAGGGCATGCAGTAGCAACGTTAATTAACGTGCTTATCGGATGCATTTCGCCCGATTACGGCACCGCAGCGGTCGCCGCCAAATCATCTCACCTTCGTGCGCTGGGATCAGACACCTACTTCGGCCGCTGGACGCGGACTTAATTCCCAGCGCGCGGATAAGCGGCCACAAGGGGCGCGTAATCATTTCTTCAATTTTGAATTTCTCGGATTCCATTTGGGTACTTAATTGAGGGCTGGCGCGGCCGATTTTTTTCCCGCCCGGCCAGCTACTACACGGGGAATTTTGTTTTGCGCACTCGGTGAGTGTTTCTTTCGCGATAATTGATGCAGGAGTCATCTGGGCGAATGCACCTGCGTACCGCGGCGAATAGCAGCCGTGATTGATTATGTTCGTGGGCAATTTCCGAATTGGCCTGTCACATTGCGCCGGTTGTCAGTACTCGTTTCTGTCACAGCACGACGAAGGATTCTTAATTGGGGCTGAGACTCAATTACGCCCGGGCACCCAAAAATGCGACTCGGCACTCCCAGGACTGGACGCAATAAATTTCGCTACTTTGCACTGCATGAATTATGATGCGGTTTTTTGCAACACTCAGCATAAGCATCTGGTCCGAGAGGTTGTCATGAAGGTGCTCTTATTATATTAATCATCTTCTGGAACGATTAACCTACTTTTTTTATTGGACGTCAAATTATCATTCCCGACAAATTACGACAAATTACTCCCCAATATAGGTACCTACAGCCAGGCAATTATATTGAGCATGTCGAAATTCGATTAATTTGGACAGAACCCATAGTTTTACACTTGCTTCAAGATTATTTTAAATCTCTTGGTAATCTAAAAAACTCGAAAGTATGAATGATAAATGAAATAAATATGGTATGCGGTTCAGTAGACAGTTGAAGAATTCGTAAAAATTTTTAACTCATTAGTCTTTCGCCTTTACTAGGAAAATATACCATGAGACAGAGTTCTTGATTTTACTACATATCTAAAACCAGAAGCAAAGCCATTGGCTTTAGATTTCAAGATCAGTACAAATAGTCATTTATGTATATGCTATTTATAAAACGACACGATTTTATAGATTTCACTAATATACTTATTTTTGCTTTTTAACAAGAACAAATGATAGACCATTTCTATGGGTTATAAATAAACACTAATTCATAGAAGCTATTAACGAGATTTAAATTGAAAAAAATAATCCTAATCTAGAAATATGAAAATTTACTAATATCTGTAGCCCTTTTTAAAACATCTTGGCATCTATGTATGAACTTATGTACCTATACAAATCTATATTGCTGCTCTGATCTGATTGCAATCAAAATTTGCATACACACTCTTAAAATTTTCAACTTTAAGCGATTTTCAGAAAAATCAATATACCTATAGACGTTGATTCTGTGTATGAAACCATTGAGAGTTCATTTCGTTCGTTATTATAGAAATTTAAAGTTTTTGATATCTTCGAACGCACATATTCATAATACTCAAGTGAACGAAAACCTATTTGATCGGACCGGGACTGGAGTGAGGTCAAATTGAGACTGGTTCGTAAGTGTAAATCAGGCTTAATTCAAATTCAGTACTGAAGAGATATGAGCTCGAGGGGTCTAAGTTATTTAAAGTGAAAGTCCCGGTTTGTTACTTTCAATACGTGATCATCATAAGTACCCTCCAAGTAGTTTAATTTTAACAATACCGACCTTCTACTTGATTAAAAATTAAAATACTTGGTCATTTTAGATTAAAATGCGAAGCTATATGAACAGAACCCATTTTACTGGCTAATTACTTCAAAAGCTCATTTTATGGAGATATAAAGAAAAACGCATAATCGCAGCCTTTCAACTTCAGGTTACTAAAAACTGAGCGGAAGCGAAGCAAATATCAAAAATGATAAATTTTATTGTCCAATAAATTGCCCTGGCGTCCCACCCATTCGCTGTTCGTGGATAACGATATTTACCCAAATTTATTTCCATTAATTAACCCACTCTGCGGCGGTTGAGCCGCAATTTGCGATGAGTCCTAATGAATTGCCTCGTGCTATGTTTTGCAATCTGCAGATCGAGGGCGAGCCATAAATCAATGAGAGATCGAACTGAAGATTTATTCTTACTATTCGAGGGTTTCGTTCGCTACCGCGGCCGCCATCCTTGCGGGGCTAGGGCCAAGATGTCCGCGGGCTGGAACCTCCGTCGGACATGTTGCGACTGCGTCCTAATGCGCTGACAATGCGTTTGTGCATGCGCACAAATCAATTTCAGCAGATAGCGTCCGCGCCGGTGCAGCTGCGGCGGAATTAAAATTCTTCAATTAACCAGCGGCCGATTAATCTTATCGGCCTATGCGGTGCCGTGCCAGTTTTGTTTACGTTCGTGAGAAAAAGCGTAAGGCACGCGAGTCGATAGAGGCTGAAATTCCGCCACGAACCGATGCGCACGGCACGGCACGATCGCGGCCGGCTGGTCGCGTCGACGCCGATTGTCCGGTCCAGGCCCGCGGAGCGCGGCACGGCGTGGCCGGCCGCAGCGACGTGGATCTGCGCTAGTCAATTTGATTTCGCGGCGTCCTTCATGCTCCGGTGAACGTATTAGCGGAGGGCGCTCGCTGGTGCGTTCTGAATTAACTTTTTCCAGTTTCTAATTAAGTTGTGGGCAATCACTGATGGATGAAACTGAAAATGACCGTAAAAGGGAATTAAGGTCTGCGGATTCGGTTGATTTTAGGACTCGCTGCACTGAGCCGCCGCCGTGGAATGAACCCAAAAAAGTTGAAGGCTGTGCGCGCGCGAATTGCGCGCTGGAACTGTGCAGATCGCATTGATTTCGACTATCGGGAAATTGAAGGCAATCGGCCGTGAAGTTCGCCGTGGGAAAAGTCCAATGGCAGGGCCATAGAGAAGTGTCGGAAATAGTTCCGCTAAATCGGTGATTTGGAGCACCGTCGCCAAAACTTAATTTATTTTATGGGGACCATTTGTCTGCTAATAATGCAGCCACAGGAAGGGCATGCAAAATGTTTCCGAGGCCACATTTACAAAATGGTTTAGAGCTGTGAGAAGATTAACTTTATTTGTTATTGAATTTTATGCAGGGAAACATTTATTTTCATTTTATTTCTTAGATTTTACGACTTTTTTGAATAAGTTATTCAGTAATAATGTAATTTTATGATAATTTATTATTATCAGCTTGGTATAAACGCTGCATAATATGTAAAAATTAAATATAATATAGATAGAAATATAAGTGGGAACCTTAAAATTAAGAAAGTGAGTAAACAAAAAACAGGCGCTTATAATTAAAACGTTGTTCAATTATTTTTCTTTTAGGGCGAACCGCAATTGCTTATAAACTAAGAAGCAAGGAACTAATTTTAAGAAAATTCCATATTGTTTCTTCTTCTACGAAAAAAAAATGCAAAACATATACAATTGTTGATCAATTATGCTTTATAGTAGATAAGTCTTATTATTTATATATATATGTTTTATATGTATACGTCATACTGAAATCAGATTATAAGTGCAGATAGCTCGAACGTTTTTAGTGTAATTTAGTGAATTTTCAGGTGCTAAATAATATAACCTTCTTGAAAACTTACAGTTAAATTTACATTTTACAAGTTTCAGCGGGGCAACTGCACACTTTCAGAATCAATTAAGGATAAAGCATTAGGCAGCTAATTTTTATAATTGTTTCAAATATTTCATAGGGGATATATGTAAGTATAACATATGTAGATGTATCATTAAACACATGAACTAAAAGGTTGAAAGCTTGAAATCTCATTTTATTGAATAATGTCTGCCGTCCATTGAGCGATAATCCTGTCGGCAATAAATCATTTCGAAAGAAATAAAATGCGCATCATGAAATATTTTATAAATGAATGAGTGCGGTGAAATAAATTAAAATTACTCCCGCTTCCGTTCGAGTCAGTTCGCAAGTCCACCTGTATTAAGCAATTGGCGAACGACAAGCCCTCGGGCACTATAATTTTTCGCAAAATGACTGCGGCTCCAATTGAATTTAAAAGAAATTTTCAAATTTTCAGTGTGCGCGCCCATTCGCAACTCTATTTTATGGGCAGCCTCCGCTGGACCCTCCACAGGGCCGGCGCAGACCGCCAATTAAGACGGGTACTCCTCCCAGCGATTTGCAGTCACTAAGAGCTGCCATTGCGTGTACCAACTGGCCGCCTCGATTAATTTTTGGGGGGCTCGCTGCGAGCGAATGCGGCCCGATCGGCGGAGCCACCATGAATTAACAGCCTGACTGGATCCGATCGTCCTAAAATTGAGCAATTTGAAATTCAATCAGTAGCCGATCGAAATTACAGCCGTTGGAGCGGCTACCACACACAAGGGGGTCCCGGACCACAGGAAGTTCGGACACCGGACGAGGCGGCCAGCGACCGGCTGCCCGACTGGCCGGCTGCCGGGGGGCTGCGCGGGGCCCGGCTCGGTGGCCCCCGTCTAATGATTAATAGTTCGGCAAAATTCGTAATTGTGCATTTATCGGACCCACCCGGACCCATTTTGGGGCCCCATCGCAGGACGATCTTTGCTGTAGGCAGATCGGATTTGCGGCCGCCGCTGTATTGATTTAGCGGCCCCGCGTCCCACCGAGGGGAGCCCCGCGAGGGATGAACCAATTCGGGCAACTTTGGTGGCCCGCCAATTTTGCATTTTGTCTGCGGTAATGCGCCGCTGCGGGTTACCAAGTGATAGCCTCTCCCTTCGATGAATTTAGTCAGTTTTGGTTTTACAAACTTCGAACGTATAACACTTAAGTTTTAGAATTTCAAAAACAAAATAAAATGTTTTAATCAAATTCAAATTAATTGCCTATTAGGTTTATTTTTAAAAATTATTATTGTTCACCACTAATCAATCGGTAGTATATTTCTACAGACAGAGGTTGTGTTTTAGCAATATCATTAATACACAAGTCTAGAAATATTTTTGTTGAAAAATGCTCAAATGAGTACAGATCCTTTGAAGTTGTAGGTTGATGACCGATTTACAAATATCCACTTATTATTTTTTCATCGCATAAGGTTTTCTTGAAAAATATACTTCACGGTTCGCTGATTTTTAAAGAAAAAAATAGAATAAAAAATGCCTTCTTGACAAATTTTATTTTTTATAGGATTATTATGAATGCGATGTTTCTGATTATAATTTAAAAAGCGATTTGCACTTAATTGTACTAATTACAGCAATTTGAAATACAATTTTCTTTTCTCCTTAAAACTTCTTTGCATTGACGATATTTTTCTGTATATTCCTGACATTTTGTCAATATTTTAGGCATCCGTGACTAAACAATTCGCTTAGGCTTTAAGTAAGGTTATTCAAAACCAGCTAATCTAAAATTCATCTTCAAGCTATTCTATGATTTAGTTTCTAATGTTATAAAAATAAGTTTTAATGTTAATGTCACTGGAAAAACCAAAAAAAGTTTCCTTGTTTAAGTGTTTTATACTGACAGATTTATAAAATTATTCAGATGGACATTTAATCTATTTATCTTTATTTATTCCGTAAAAAGAAAGATTGAAAAATTTAATTTTAGGGGGAATCCAATTTAAAATATTAAAGCGGAAATTATTATTTGCACTAAAAACTGAGACTGAAAACATTTTACATTTTGAAAGTTAAGACGAAATTTAGACCGAAATAAGGCGGAAAGTTATTTAGGGGTTAAAGAACTTGAAGCCATACCTACTTATTTTTCGAATTGTAGAAATCTTTCATATAAGAATATTCGTTTTCAGCTTGATTTCAGTTCACGTTTTTCAGGGCTTTACTTTTTCACTCTGGTACAATACAATTATTTAAAATTCAGGGATTTCTGAAAAAAAAGTGTGCTATGCGGAGAAAAATAAAGGGAAGTGCTTCCACGACTACTCGTAAAACCGAAAATGAATCACCGACGTCGTGCGTTGGACTCCGGGATTCAGTTGCGGAAATCTCGCAGGTAAAGACCGAATCGCATTTGTCGGCTGTCGGATGTTTTGAGAAATTATTTTATGCAACTGGTGGCGGTCGGCCGCGCGGACCGCAGCCGCGGAGAGAAGCCGTCGCTGAGGCACGTAGGACCACCCTCGCCGCGGCTTAGCTGCAGCGAAGTGACCGGCCGACGGCGCATACCTTTCGGTAATTACGCAGCGGTCATTCCCGGCGTGTAGAATTTCACAGACGAACGTGACACGACAATTAGTCCCGTGCGGACGGACCTCCGAAAGGTGCTGTTGACCCTCGCCCGACGGCTGCGGCGGCTGCTGCGTCCTCGGACGTCTTAGCGGCCCCGTCGTCGTCGTCTGCGCTGTTGCTTCTTGCGTCGCGTCGCCCGCACAGCGGCGCGCACACAGCCGAGTGTGGGCGGATGCGGTTAACAACGTTGAAATTATTAGCGCCTCGAGCGGCGCGTTTTATTCCCCCCGTTGAACTAATTAAGCGGCGGAACGTTTTTCACGTCAAGTCCAAATGAGTTCCAATTGTCCAATGAACCGTTCAAAAATGTGCGGAATCGTTTGGCCGCGTGCCGGATAGTGCCACTCTTTGTGGATGTAAGAGCCAGTCAGGAAAAAATATCAGGAAAAGGCAATAAAGTAGTAACAAAGAGATCGCCTTGAGTCTTGACCTTAGGTAAACTGACATTTCTCAACGTACATGCAATAAAAAGGTAATCAAACAGGAAGCTTCATTTAATTCATAAATTACGTTTAAATATATATTTATTTACACTGTTAAAATTCATGCAATATGTTTTCTGGGATATTTTTAATTTATATTTAAGACAACTTCATTAACTAACTAAAGACTTTCCATGTTCAAGTTCAGGTTTCTGGAAAGTGAAGAATTCCAGCTATTATTATTTTAAAAAATTTAGAAAAAAGTTGCATTGAATGGTAACACAGGCTTGCGAAATACAACGTTTATTTTCCCCTTTAATAATTATTTTATTTTTTTAATTGTTTGGGTATGTGAAATTAAAATACATCGCTGTGTTTTTATAGCACATCGACATTTATTTTTATTGAAGATATGCATATTGATAGATTTTTGAACAATTTTTATGAGAAAAAACATATAATTTAATGAATAGGTATTATGTAAAATTTAACTTAAGAGACTAGATAAATCAAGAAGACTTATGGTATCTTTGTCTACCTTCTGCAAAACTGGATAATATAATACTGTTTTGATGACAAAAATTGTATGCGAATAGGTTTTACAGTTTATACAGTTATACAGTTTTTCGCGCGCAGGCAAGCACGCATTTGTGAAGTAGATTATATTTTATTAAAACATATCCAACAATGTTCCCCGTTAACTCGTAAACTCGTATTTACGGGTACCTACCCGTACCCCCGTTAGTCGTGCCAACAGATACTTCCTTTATATTTATAGCCACCTCACTAGATTTATGTTTTCTCACCATTAAATATACATATATGCTTTCGTCCATAATACAGATCTAAAAGCTTTCACCCTAATTCTGTTTAGTTTATGCTCAAATTTAATTTGTGAAGAAACCATTTTCGGTCAACTTTCTGTTTTATATTCGAAAAAGCTGAAGGCTATTCGCAGATCTATTTGTTTTATATCTATGAAAATTAAAGCCGAGTTATAGTTCAATTCTAACTAACAAAATATTTTCCAAATTTATGTATAATATATGTATACTGGTACCAAAGAAATTATAAGTTAACTCTAAAAATAGTAAGAAAATTGAAAAACATTCTTTTCTTAGACATTTTAATTCTTTAAATATTTTTTCAATACATAGCTTAGTACTTAATGCCGTAATTACTACTCAGTTTTTTTCATCGCAAGCCTGTGTAATTATTTTTCAAACATCTCTTATTCAGATGTGCTTAGTAAAATCTTATAATAAGATAATATAACATATTTTATAACTGATACTGATGAATTATATGTACTCGTAGATCGTTTAATCGTTCAAGCGGAGTTAAGGCGTGTTGTCCCCGCTCAATATATGGATTCGCAGCATACAGCATATGTCTGTTTTTTTCATAAGATTAATATGTAGTCATAATTGTTTCCAGTTGTAAAGAGGCATTGAATCAATGTTACTTTAACTTCCAGTGTTTTTAGTTATCAGGCAGAAAAACTACAAGAATGTCTAATAAAACCTAATAGCTATATATATTTAAATAATTAAATTAATATTAATATTGCTGTGCAATCAGGCTATCAACCACAGATGTTTTGCTGAGAAGTTGTGGAAGACTTAAAAGTTTCGAATTAAATATATTATTCAATCTAGCGAAAATAAAGAGTTTTTCTTTAAAAGACAATTGTTAAATTAGAGCTTATGAAATACAAGTACCTATGTAGATGGCCGACAATAACTTTTCTTTCTAATCTAAATCTACAGTATAAGAAAAATATGATTCCACCCTCGTTATTTATTTTGTAAAATCTTTACTGCTTGTCTTATTTTTATTATAAAAGTACAACATAGACGAAATATTTTCTCTGGATAAAATTATAAAGAAATTTTAGACAGATTTAAAAATTACAGACTGTTTACTAAGAAATTATTATAAAGAGTCCTCAATGCATTTAATACGGCCTTAAAAAAATTGTGGTTAACAGTGTTAATGAATGTCAGATATTAATATGCATCTCAGGCTGTGACCACTAATCATGATGACATCGTTGGATTTAAAGTGCTGTGGCAATGTGGTGGATATCAACTACACCGAAGAGAGTTCACCTTGCCATTTAGAAGTTGTGTTATCTTCGAAATCGACCTTTCTCATAAAATGGTAGTCATGCCCCGTCCAGAATCAAGTGAGACATTGCAGAATTGTTGCGGCCTCAAAAGTCAGCGTGAGTCGCCGGAGAACCGCAAAACCGCAGCGGAGTCACAAAGATGCCGCCCGCCCTGAAACAGTAATCCGCAGTTGAGGAGTGATAGATCAATCTTAGTGTGGTCCACCTGCAACACCTCACCTTACGGCTGGAACACACAAGTCGAAACATCAATCAAATCTGGCCACTGATTAATTAACGGCCGACGGCCGTTCCCGTCCGTCCGGCCGCTGCCCGCCGCCGCGCCGTTCCAAGTAGCAATAGCAAATCATTTGGTGAGGCGAAACCATCCAGACTCAGATTCAGACTCAGACTCAGACTCAGATTTAGCCTTAGACAGACCGCTGGCCGCGAGCCGCGAGCCGCACTAAGACGACTGGAACCGATGGAGACTTCAGCCGTAGTTGGAGGTTTGCTGCCAAAAAACTACGGCCCGGATGAGATCTGCGCCCGGGAAGACATGTGAATGTGGCACCTTGGGTGGTCTCGGCCCAAATTAAATCTCGGCACAATTCAAATGTCACGAATTCGGACGGATGCATCTTGCATCTGAAATTCGCGAGGATGACAACGGGGCCACTCCTCACGATCGCCGACCCGTCGACTGCAGGATAATTGCCAAATAATTGAGTGCTGCTGGGCGGTTCTCGGGCTCTTATCGCGGGACGACTTCCTTCATTTAGATAAGACTTAAGACGTTCAGGATGTCTAGACAAAGAGGATCTTCGGGATTATTTTTTTCTTAAGTTAAAATAAATCGGCCTGCGCAGTCATGTTCCCATCTTCAGCGTGGCCAGCGGCTGTTGACAGATTTGTCGGGAGCAATCCCACAGTCGGGGGTTCAGTTTTAAGATTTGGCTGAGAGTCGGCCAGAAGAAAAAAAATATGGAAGATCTTAGCCCGAAACCAGTAAGGTCAGTTTCTAGGCACGCTGCGCATTTCACAAGGGCACGATCTGGAGCTTGGCTTGTGACCAAAATACCGATCCTCCCCACGCAGGTTCTGTTTATATTTTTATCTCGGCATCATCGAGAGTCACCCTCTTGGTGGTCCGTTTTTTCCGGACCTCATGGCTTTTTGTTTTTTCGGTGCTGGGCCCTAAGGATTAGAGTCGTCTTGAGGAGTGCTCTAAGGAGGTTCATTTCGAAATGGGAAAAAATAATATCGCTGGCGCGGCACGATCCCTGGGGTAAATTAAGGTCGTGGGCTCTACTACCGAGGAGTTCTGGCTCTGACTGTGTGGTGGTCGGCTACTCTTTTTCTATCTGGTTTTTTGCTCCGCTTGCTTTTCTTAATAAATTGACTTCATATCGGTCTTGATGATTTTACACGCCCACGAATTATGTCGTGCAGGGGCCTCGACATGCCAACAAAGATGCTATCGCACGACTTCGGCTATTGTCGTAAAATTGTACCTACCTGACTATGACCACTAGCCACTCTAATTCTTTTGATGAGTGAAATTGAGTTTTACAAATTGTAAAAGGTGCAGAGTTGGAATAAAAGGATGAAATTTCTAAAAATTAGATTGCATTTCTTCCCTCACTAGGCGAACACCAGCAAAGAAAAAAACTATCAAAATTTAAGAAAAAGAAATTACTGTATATTCTCTTAAAAACTATGGATCGCTCAAAACTTACATAATTTTGATAAGTTGTTGTTCATATTGGCTTAAAGACAGAAAACGATTTAAAGTAGGTATAAACATAGTTAAAGTAAGAAATAATCGCATTAAACATTTTAAATAATTGTTGATGATTTCAAGAAAACATTACAGTTTTTTCTTAGGTTTCTTAGGTTTATACCTATACAGTATGGTTGCGCTAGTTTGACATATTATTTGCACGCGTATTGTCAAACGAAAGAGGCAACCAAAGTAGGGTCGCGCTAGTTTGACACGTTATAGAGTCTCAAATTCTATACAGGTTCTTATTAAATCTTAGTCAAAAATGAATTAATATTCCAGAAAAAGAAAAACATAGGTTAAACCACTGAGTGCAGTAGTAATATGCCACAAAAAGGAAAACACAGGTCTATCCACTAGGTGCAGTAGTCAAATTGTAGAAGGAAAATCCAAATGAAAGCTACGTCAAACTACTGGATGTAACAAATTATCGATGGGTCGAACTACCGCGACCGTACTGTATGTACATACCTAATCATGGTTAATTGAACTCGATTTTGATTCATACGAAAACGGTACAATTATGGTAAGTACACTTAACTTACAGATGATATTAGTTAATTAATGTACATATGTCGACTATATCCTCTTCCTGCCTTCCTTGCACTTTTGTCTAAGACAATTTTTTTAATTTTATATATTAAATTTTCTTTTTATTCACTATTTTATTGACGTATGCAGTTCCGTACCTATGCTATCATAAAAGTGTGTCTCATATTGATAAAGAAAGCCTCTTTATAATGTTATTCATGTTTTACTTTTTAGGTTTTAGTTTTAATGTAAATTATTATGCGATGTTTTATTATAAGCTTGGTTTATCCGTCCAATAAATGTTTAAAGTTTAATTAAAGCTTTTGGCATATTTCATACCTGCTACATATATATAGAAGCGATTGTTTGGAAAATATACCTATTAAATTTATATACATAATATAAAATAGTATAATATTTCGCGCAAGACACTATTTCCAATGAATACTATCTTAGCATATAAAATAAAACATGGACGCTTGCTATTATTCTTGATGTAGGTATGTACCTATGGCGAAGTAATAATTATGACGTTGTACATTATTACAGTTTTTGTCAAAAAATGCTTTGGTCAATAAATTATTAATCTGCATGTTATTTTACTGTACATATATTCTTAAGGAGATTTGAATTATTCTGTTAGTTTTGTGTACATACAAAGCTAACTAATACAATCTTATATAAACAACTTTGAAATTCCGCTTTTTCTCAGTCCGCTTAAGAATGCCCTATATGCGCGATTTTTTCGTTCACGTCGATTTCCGTCTGCCACTGCCAAGGGTAAAGTTTGCCTTGGCACCCGTAATTAAGCAAACATTCGCTCGGTAAATTGGGAGTCACGAAGCCCCATAAACCGAACAAACCGGCCGCAGGAGCCGCTGCGCCGGAATCCTCAGCGCCCATAATTCCGAGGTTCTTAGACAACTGCTTGTGTTAATTGTCGGCTAATTGCACGTTTCAATTACGACCGTTAATGAAACGTGAATTCCCACCACCGCCACCGCGCCATGGTGCAGCGGAAGCCCCGCGCTAAAAAATAGCCCGACGGATGGGAATCACGCAACGCGAGATCGCGTGTGAAATATTGCGAGAAAGTGTGAATGAGTCGAGGAATGTCTTTGGAGGCGCGAACGGAGTGCGTACAGAAGCATCGCAGTCACCCTGTGTCCAACGCATCTGGGGCCGTCGCGGTTGTTAAAAGCCAAAAAGAAAAAAAATTATAATATTTTTTTATGGCACCACCATCGGGCGGTGTCGGCGGCGGCGTTCTGTGGCCCTCGCAATTTCGCAAGTTGCAAAGCGACGCAAGACCGCGACGGCGACGGCCCTCGACTTGTCATATGCGGGGACACTGGCGACTGGGTGACGATTTCGTTTCCAAACACACGGCGCGCATTGCGGTGGGAAATAAGACGTTCGCAGCGCGGCGCGGCGGCTCGACGCGGCGGGAGTATCGGGCCCGGTGTGCGCATAAAGTCGCAATCTGAAACCGAACCCACGACAGCGCTGGTCTACAGCGACGACCGCCACAAAGCGGAGCCGCCCGATTTCAATTTTGCCATAAATTTCCCAAGACCGCAAATTATGAAACGGCCGCACTCCGTTTTTCGCATTTTTAATACAATTTAATCAGAGGCCTGTCAATCACTGCATCCCAGAAGCGCTTAGCATTCAACCGGCGCGTTGTTAATTGCTCGCCGAAGGTGGACTTTCCACCTCAGAAATTAATTAACCCCCGAGCCACCGCCTGGGAAGCAGTTAAAAACGACACCGACCTCCTCCTGGAATTTTAACTAACCATCACCTGTGGGAAGGCACCCGCGGCCAATTCGATGGAAATTGAGGTGTCAGATTTCGGGATGTGTCTGATTAAAATATTCCCCGCGGATGACTCGAATCAATAGCCATTGATGCGACTATTGGAAAATATCGCGCTCAAGCCGTCCTTCATCTGAAAACCGTGGCCGTTTCTTAACAGAAGCCGCGGCTACTTCATCGAACAAGTTCAATTCTATCGGCTCTAGAATCAATCGTCGTGACGTGAACTTGGATGGCGAACTGGAATAATTTGCATTAATTGTCAGCGATCACGCACTTTATAAGAATTTCTGTTTTATAATTGAATGTGAGTCACATCAACCGCATAACGGGGAGACATTTAAATTAAATTAAGTAGAAAGAGAGGCATCTACCGGAAATATCCGAAATACGTTTCAGAGAAAGTATAGATTTAATGAACAAGGTTAGCTACATAATAAAGAACTTACCTCCTTTTAATAGACTTAAAAATTCAGGTAGAACACGATTAATATTTAAAGCAGGCGAATTTAAAAATCATCATCTTAAGTTCCTATAGACGTTGTCTTGTTTGTAGAATATTAAATAAAAGATTATTTTTTATGGTTACGTAGGAGTCATCCAAAAATTACGTCACGGAAATTCAGAAGATTTTAGTCACTTTGATTATTTAATAATATCATACAATACTGAAAAAAAATTACAGTTTCAAGTAAATACATTTCGTTTATGTCCATTGTGGACAATTTTATAAATATTTCACTTTGAATATGTCAATATTTATTTGTACCTACCATTGTTTTTGTGCGGTTTTTAAGTAATATACCTAAATTTAGTATGCATACTTAGCATGTAAATGTAGCATACTATTAAATAGAGAACAAATAAAAATGTAAAGAAGATGCTATAGTCTACACTCTACAGCTTTTTTCCGTTTGAAACATTACATTTGAGGTAATATTTTTAATAATTAGGTACTTCCTGATGGCACAAAATGTTTTATATATGGGAATTATTATTAATTATTATTATTAGTTATTATGTATTATAATACGAATAAATAGATTTACATGTGTATAAACAATAACTTTCTTTAAATTGCTTAGTCCCAATAATTGGACAAAAATTAATATAGAAAAAGAAAACACTTTGTTTCAATAAGAAAAGTTTAGCTATGAAAAAGTGTGAACGAGAGTTGAAAAAATCGAAAAAGAAATCTTATTATTGATAAGAAATAGTAGTATAAAATTTGATTGCTAAATCTAATTGAATAAGTCAATAAAAATTAAATTGTGGAACAATGAAAGTAAATAATAACGTTTAATATTTGAAACTTGTAATAGAAGAAAAGTTATTAAGGTACAGTCGCCAAATTTCGTTCCCGAACTTAATTTCGTCCTCATCGGTTTCTTTTTTTCTAAATAATGCCATCTAGTTTTTATACTTCGAATCTAAAGTTAGTTAAGTCAGTCGGCCATTGCAAAAGTTTGGTACTATTAGTATTTTTTCCAGGGTTCGGAGAACTGAAAAAATTAAATTCGCTCGTGAGCGAATAATAACCAAAGAATTTTATTTTGAATTCGCTCGCGAATTTTATAAAATGAGTTTTATTTTTAAAATTCTCCGTTCGCGAGCGAAATTTATTTTTAGAGAATTGAAAAATACTTTTCGCTCACGAGTGATTTGTAAAAGAATCGTTCGTGAATCAAATTTAATACCACACAAAAATAAAAATCAGTGAACAATTTTTATACTTTTTTATTATAAATTAAATGTCAATACATATTTTATTTAAAACATTGTCGTCGTCTTCGTCTTTCGACCACTTTGACCTCATTTTGGTTAAAATAGTATAAGGGCGCTAAATGCCCGTTCAACAGAAACTTGGGTTGCTGGCTACTTCAGCTAAGCGACCGAGATCAGGATCGTCTTAATTATTTAAATTTAGTTTATGTACTGTAGCATAATGTCTTTTTATATTCCCCGTACATTGTCCTTTTAATATTTTTCTACACTCCAAACACGTTGATGAATTAGATATCTCATCATAAAACACGTATTTAGACAATTCAAAAACTTTCCGACGACCCATAATTGCAAGTTTTACCTGATTCTAATTTAAACGCACGACGCATGCACTATGAACTTTACTCAAAGAATGAAAAAGAATCATTCGTTTCGGTTCTTTTTCACTCTCTAGAGAAAAATTGAATTCTCTTCATTTTAAACTCGCTCTCACGAACGAATTGTATTAGGTAATGCGATTGCATTCGTTCTCCCTGAACGAATGGAATTTATAAAATTCTCCTCAAAAATAAAGTTCGCGAGTTGAAAAATAAAATTCAGTTCGCGAGCGAAAAAAATAAGGGAATTTTATATTTTTTTCATTCGTGAGCGATATTTTACGTACTTTGATTTTTTCCATTCTTTAGATGCCTCAATGCTCGAACATCCAAGTCCGAAATTTATCTGTACAAATTGTCTGAAAAATTAGAATTACCTACTTATACCGTACCAATGAGTGACAAAGGACTGAAATGATTAAAAAAGTTCGGATTAGATATTATAATATGATTGCTAAGTATTAGTTTTATTTAATATTATCAAGAGTGCAACTTAAGTTCACGTACTGGTTATTATGATCTCAATATCGGAATTAGGGTTCCTAATTCCAAAAATATATTTGTAGAATTTGGTTATTTTTGTTAAAGCTATCTTTAAAGATTTTCTAACAAAGTTAATGAGTTTCGCAATATTTTTGAGAATAAAGGAATATTGGACCTAATGTTTGACTTTACCTGTAATAATTATTTTCCTACAATGTTTTTACAAAAAGGGGACACTATTTGGCGACCCTATCTTACTCACTAGAAATTGGTGATTAATTAAAAGCACATTAAAATTGCTCTATATGCATATATGATATATTAATTGTGGGAGTTTACTATTGGTTGAAGTAAGTAAATAGAAGAAAATTGATAGGATTAATAGGTACCCCAAATATGGAATTGTCCTTGATTCATTACAAATCGAATGATCGGTCCAGGGAAATTTGGCTGAAGGTGAATTTCAGGAATGAAACACAGAAACATAGAAAATATGTAACTTTTCGAATTCCATCACGCGCAAATCGCGAAATTCCAGTTTAATTTCTAATCATTCAAGGAAAACCACTTTAAGTCAGTCAGTAGTGACTAGTGAATCAGGTCTTCTTTTCGTACATCTTAATCTGGGTTGTACCTTGCCCATCCGTCCCGCGTCACCGGACCCACTCAATGCCATCGAAACAACTTTCCTCAATACATTTCAACTACGGCGACGTCTTCCCACCCAAATCCGTCATCCGCGAAATTGCGTCAATCATCTGCTGACGACTAATTTCGGCTAATTTGAAGCGATCTGAAAATATAGCTTCGCACGACACGCTACAGCCGCGCGGGTACCGCTGAGACGATGGCACAGGTGACCACTTGCCCGTGTCGGTCGTCAGCAGCTCGCATGATGAGTCAGAAAAAGTCGCTTAGTAATCCGCGAGGGTACCGTAACGCGAGGCATAATTATCGATGCGGATGGTGACAAAGTGCCAATTCTGCGGGAGTCGCTTGCGTCAGTTGCGCGACGCGCAGACCGCGGTATCTCTGGAGTGGGTGCACTTTGACCAGCCACAAAGCTGATTAATGCGACTGTGAATTTCCGCAGAATCAGCTCCAATCATGGTGCAAGGTAACCTCAGCGATCGCACGATAGACAGGTCAAAAAGTTCGATTAAGTAAAAATCGACGGCTGGCCCGCCACTTCGTCATAAACACGTCGCCTAGCACGTGCGTCGCCACTTTTACAATATTAATGTTTTTTACCAGCAGCAGACTGATAAGGGCCAAAAATAGTCGCGCTTTCTAGATAAGGTCGCGAGGTAATTACATTTAATTACACACGGTCAGACGTGGCTATCTAAGACTGCGCCGCGGCGCTGAGTTGTTTTCAAGTCGCTGTCGATGTAAACAAGTTTTTTCTTCAAGGGCCCCCCGTCTTGACCCAAAACGTTCAGTCACGGGAATAATTAGGATGGAGATTTCTATATGAGGACTGGTGCGCGACTCCGCCGTGAACTTTGGTGCATCTGATTATGGGCTATCGGATGACCTTCCGACGATCAATGTTGCGCCACGTCTGATCACTTCTTCCCTGAGTGAAATTTCTCGTGAACTGGGTCACCGCCAACCGTCTGGGATAAGATTACGCGATAAGGGCTATTTCGTGATAAGAGGGTTAGTCTAAGCCAGTTAGTAAGAAAATTGACGTTAAAGATTGGGTCGATTAAGTCGTTGGGGTCCTTACCTGGTGAGATTTATGTAGCAATTTGCGTCATTTTATATTACCTTGATAAATAATTTACTGATTTGCCATTAGACTTATCGGGTAGGTAGGGGAGACCGAGGGGTTTTGAAACAGAGGTGATTTGAAACAGTACTAATTTTGCGGAACTTATAACCGTTAGCGAGCTGGCAGTTTCGTAATTTAATTGCATTTTACCGCATGCGGGATCCTCAGTATGCATCCATGCCTTAAGACGCGTGGTTGAGGTGTCCTGCCTCCCACGTCGCAAAAATCGTGAAAAGTAAGTTTTGAACACTTTTTTAAATCATCTATATTTTGATAATGTGTTTGTATTTTGACTTGGGCTATATATGTTTCGAAAGCTCATTACCTAAAGATTGAATTCATAGCGGTGATACAGCTCATTTCTTTGGGTTTTGCTTCTTGGTTTTTGATTGAAAAAAATTGGCAGGATTTTTCTTACTGAGGGGATTTGAAACAGACTGTTTCAACTCACCTCGGTTAGGCTTTGTACGGCTGATTTGCTAATACGGTGAGGTTTATTTGCTTTTTTTTTCCTTATTTTGTTACAGTATGTCTACTGATTATAAAAGAAATACTGATAGAGGTATGGCAAGTTATGATATATACGAGCTCGCTGCAGAAGAAGTACCTAACATTGCGTCAAAAAAGTCTTCGCGATGCGGCTTCGAGCTATAACCTCAATCATTCGTTACTCTATAGTCTATATGTGCATAAGTTCATTAAAAAAAAGGCTTATGAAGCTAATCAAACGCCCGACTCCTCCGTCTGTTGGGTACCCAGAGGAGACCGTGTTTTCATTGTCAGAGGAGAAGACACTCTGTGACTACATACACCTCTTAACCTGCGCTGCTGCTAACTTCGGCCTAAAGCACTAAAGTAGCCAGAAGTTTTACCTATAAGTTGGCGCATATAAAAAATGTCCGCCTTCTTGGGTTGATCAGGGAATGGCAGGTGAAGTGTGGGTCCGATCCTTCATGAAACGTCATCCTGTTCTTTCTCTAAGACTACCGCAACCAACGAGCATTGTTCAAGCTACAAGCTTTAATCAATCAAATGTGCAACTTTTTTTAAAAAATTACACCACTTTATATTTTTTGAATTTTTTTGTTTGTTACTTTAATTAATGTTATGTTTTATCGTTAAATACTTTATTACAATATTATAGTTTTGAATTATATAGTCGTTTCTACTTTACAACCCTTAATACTACCGAAAAATCAACTGTTTCAACTCACCTCGACCTCTGTTTCAACTTACCTCGGTATGAGGGGAATTGAAACAAAATGACTTGTCATGTTCAAGTCGATTTTTCGCCACAAAATTTACACTTACAATTTCTTTGTTTCGGTCATTTGAAAGTGTAAGAATTGAACTATCGATTGGCACTAATTTCGTGAAATTTATGTGTATAGAATTTTGTCTATGAAGCAAAATGTTAAAATTGTTTCAACTCCCCTCGGTCTCCCCTACTTTACCTTGCCAAAATTACTCAAGTTGTAAAAGACTTAGCAAGTGATCATAATTTTAGAATATGTTTATGATTAGGGACTCCAGGTGTAGCTGTACAGGGTGTTCTATGATTTTGTAAAAAATAAACAAGGAATCTGGACTAGTCACTTTAAAATTGACGGACAGGATTAAAATGAAGAGATTTTGTTTACTAGATTGTAATAGATACGTACATACACATAGTACATACATGTCTTATTTTGGAAAACTAGTTGATTTTCAAGCTTTTTTTAAAAAATATCTTTAACAAAAGGCTGTAAATTTTTTAGAGCCCATTTTGGCATCAGTTGGAATATACAGAGAATTTAATTAAAGTGAGAGTTTTAACCCCTTATAGCCCATGTGACGATTCTGTTACAAACCATTCATTTTAAATCCATTACAGCGCAGATACGAACCGTTCTCTGCAACTTTATTACACATTTTCTCAAAAATTTATAATTGTGGCTTGATTAATTTAAATTTAATTTACTGTGAAGCTGCTAAGAAGGCTTTGTAAAAATTGCAAAAGTGGAATGAATTAAAAATCAATATTTCTTCGTGTTATCTAGTACATGATTTTGTGTAAATGTAATAATTTTCTTTGCATTTAAACGAAACTTGAGAATAATGTAAAATGTGTATATATGCAAAGCAGGTTTTATTATTTATAGCGTGAATATTAAAAAGATTACAGAAACTCTAATCAAAATATTCTAAGTGTAATTTTGAAAATGTTCAACAAGGTTATTTCATGAAATTTTACTACTTAATATTATTTTTCAAAGGGGTTTGTTCCCTTGCTAACGCATATTTATATTGTACGTTTGTTTTTCGTGAAACAGCCCTATAAAACGTTACGGTTGAGATGCTTCGGAATAACCAGAGATTTTTCTAATTCAATTCATATAGTAACCAATCAGACCTGCAACAAAAATAAGTAGTTTCAACTTAGAGAAAATTAATAACATTAAAAATTCAGATCAATTATTTTTTTAAATCTCATTCTGACTAAACTTGGGTCTGCTAGGGTAATTATTTTGTATTTTATTCACACGTAATGTGGGCAAATGCAAAATAATTTTAAAACAGAGCCCGCATCAACCTCCATTAAAGGATAATCAATTTCAATATAAGTAGCCAATGAAGGTCAATTCAATAAAATGATGTGATTTAATTTGAAAACAGAAAAAAACAAATTTAAAAGTGCAAAGCCGCTTATTAAAACATTTGCTCAGAGTATGTTATCAAGTAATCCGTAAGATCCAAAAAGAGATAAAATTCAGAAAAATTTGAGATTCCCTCCATAAATGTCCTCCGCCCCTTTTAAAAAAGTCCCATTTTGGATCCTTAAGTGCTTTATTTAAGACACCCTTGATATCCAATAATTAGGACGTATCGAAGGCCTCGTGCCCGTGTACAGTGGTCAAAAGCTATGTTTTACTGTTTTCATTGAAATTCAGGCCGGCCTTCAGAACGTTTCGAGGAAAAAATAAATGCAGCATAAGTCGAGTGGCGCAGAATTTCAGCTGGGGCTAACCTTGATGTCCTCGAAACATGCCAAAACACGGCTAAAATTTCAATTTTGGCAGCCCTCTCCTAAGCGCAGCGTCAAATTTATGTGTCTGGCAAAAATTAAAACCGAGCGATAACTTGAAAACTCATCGCCCATTATGCGCTGAATTGCTGGCCAGCAGAATGCATAAAAAACGAAAGGTTTCTCAAGTCTCGACGGCAGAGCTAGTGCACCTGATATAAGCTCACCCAATTACGAGGACGTGTAACTCGGCTTGATTGAAAAATTATGCAAAGGAAATTGGGATCATCTGGAACCTGCCTATTTTGCCTGGGATCTGGACCCGGGCGAGGAGAGGTGCGGCCCGAATTGGGTGTGAGGTAATATCGCGCTACCGCACAAAGCAGCAACAAACTGAGGATAAAGCCGAGTCCGGCCCGAGATCGGAGGCTTTTTATCATATGCAAATTCCCTCCAGGGCCGCGCGATCGGAGGCAGACGTGATCGCCTCGGTGGACTATAAGGTGCGCATCGCATTATTTCCAATTTCTGGCCGGCTTTAAAATGTCTTAATCACTTTTCTAGACATTCAATCCCCATAATGAATCTTCATTAGCCAACGCCGTCGTGCGAGATTGCCGCAAGCGGAATTAGCATCGAGCTCTGTCCGAATGCAGCTCTATTAGCATTTCAAAGTAGTCAGACAGGGGTGGTCTAGTTAGCGCGATCAGAAAAGATTGATCATCCCCCGATCGCTGCGAGAGGATCATAAGGCCCCTCTAATTTTCGGTACTTCAAAAGCACTGCAATTACCGCATCGGACCACCGTCTGTGCCTCTATAATTTAAAAGGGTTTAAGACGCCAAAGGGACCGCTCTCACGAGTCCGCGGCCACTTAGAGTTAATTCAAAACAAACAGAAGAGACGTTAGACGGCTAAAGGATGTAATCAAGGACCAACATAATTGCACTTAATTACCCAAATTTTAACGCAGGTGAACGCTTATGTTCGCCCGACGGATGAGGGTCACTCGTTTCGGCTCAATGAGTTTAAAAAAATAAAGATTCTAAAATGAGTTCAAGCATTGATTGACTGATTGGATCCGGGTTTCGGAAAGGATTTAGCAACTGATTTTATAGACTTATAATTTTGGGAAGTATCTCGACCTAAATTTAAATTGTCTCTAAGCCGCAGAAATTATAGACTAACAACAGCTCACAAAGCGCGCGGTAAAATTTGAAGTTCGCCCAGCTTAAAAACTTATTTTAATATCTTGCGAATTTAGAAGGCCACATATGTAATCATTTTCGGGCTTGAAAATCCTTGGATTTATGATAATAAAATTAGCCTATTATTATAGTGCATCTGAGAGTGTGTATTTACGAAATTTTCTAGAAATTCCCTTTAATCCAAAGTTTATCGTTTCATAAGAAAAATGCTAATTTCATTTCTGACACGAAATATACATTCAATTGAAATTATAAAACCAACTCTTACCCTTGGGGCGGAATAGAAAGATTTCAATTTAATTCGAACGAGAAAATCATTTATAATTTTAAATAATTTTATTTTAAATTTAAGGTTTATTTTTTGATTAAATAATTCCAAAACTTTTACTTTTATACCATTTCGGATATTTTTCTTAAGCATTTAAATTGTATTAATTTTCGTCATTTGGTCATCTTTCTTGAATGTAAGATTTAACAAACTTTGAAATTTGGTGAGAGAAAAGCTAAAAATGTATGATTGTTAGGTACTTCATTTAAGTTAAAAAATACATTATCTAACTACTTGTTCTATGTAGGATTTTACTAATATTTTTGAAGCGTGCTTAATTTCAAGTGAACCTCCTTTCTTTTGGAAAAAATAGTCTTCTTTTGTAATTCATATCAACAGATAAAAAAATTGATATTCTTGAGCTTCGGAAAAGTTCTTCAATGTATCAGGCAATGTCCGCAATACTAGTAATATATGTATTAAACAATAATTAAATACATAAATATATCTGTAATTGAAAATTATTAAGGATGAACCGTTTAATTCGGTATACAAAGTTTGAATTTCGAAAAAATATTACGTTTTCTGCCATGAATATATATTTTTTTAAAATCAAGCAGTTTTGAAAAAGCATGTACCCGAACAATATTGGTAATTTTTCGAATTTTCGGTCTGACATTTTGCAGAAATATCCTTTTAATATATACCTACTTAAAGAATTACGTACAAAAACGAAAATTATTGTGTCCTTAATAACTTTATACAAAGAAAAGATATAGAAATAATTGTACTAAATAAATTGGATAAAGTAGGAGGTTCGAGAGGAAATTGTTATAGACACTTTCAGATTTTAAAAGTTGTTCAAGTGACAAAAATTGATTGCTAAACAAGCACACGTTGCCGCATTTTTGTTTAATTCAATGGGAACCCGCTTCAGTTAATCAAATTGCATTTTAGCCTCGCTTTGATACGACTGTTTCCCGTGGTACTTGAACCCATTCGATTTAATTTCTATAATATTCAGCGGATTAAAGCGCTATCAGCTTCCGTCTGGCGATGAATCGGCCACCAATTGGCGTCTTCTTTTCGCGACGGGTATAATTTAATCGGCTTATTTAGCAATTGATTGTGGGGCTGATCAAATGCAGAACATATGAGCGTGTATTAATCAAGGCGGACAGGTGAATGCGAACCGCGATTAGCGGGGGAACAAGGGACCCTTTAAAACTTCTGATCCGGACCGCTGATAATTGTCCCAACAATAAAGTCGAGCCCTCGGAGCATGCGCGATAAGAGGCCCTCACGGATGTCTCCATTGTGCATAAATTGCACGTCGTGCATGAAACCGAACGTACCTGAGGATTCGGCCATAAATTATCGCCCGAATGACGACGAGTGAAATTCCCCTTGATTTACCGATCGTTTGATTTGCTTTAATGATCGCCCTCGCTGATTACCGCAACGCAATCGTGCATTGAAACGCGAAACGTTTTAAATCACCGTGAAAAGGCAAATTGAGCGCATGCGTAATTGGCTCGAATCGAAAATCGATTTGCATTCTGTTTACATCGGCTCTAATTAATGCCGCCGGTCACCCGGGGCCGCTCAAGTGGAGGCCTGATTGATGGGTGAAAATCGATTCTTTTACCTGGGCGGCATCCAAGCGGTCTGGCTGCGGGCGATTACGAATGAAGGGGTGTCCGGAGCGGCACTACAGATTTTGGCGCGGACCCCCAGAGCCTGGAGATGTCCGGCGCAATTAACGCACCAGCTGGCCGTTGCCGCGCTAAATTAATCCAGCGCAGCGCAGCGTCGCCGCATGTTTCGCGGCCGCGGGGCCATAGTCTTGCGCAGCCGTGTGATAATTATCCGGCAAATATTTGCCCGCGGGCCAAGTTGTTTTCGCGGCGATAAACGCGCCCGCAATAGGCGGCGTTTTGTTGTTGTTTACTTTTGCTAGGAAATAAACTGGCACAACGACTGGGGATCTTCCATGAATCTGGCTGGCGGCGCTGAAGCATGTGACTCTGGTCAGCACGTTTCGCGCCTTATCGAGAAAGGCAAAGTGCTAAAGGTCGGCCGACACTGGCGGTTGGTCAACTGATAACCACCCCTCAGAACGTTCTCATCTTCGCGAAAATGTTCTTTAAATAGAATTTTTTATTAGCGGAAATTTTCTGTACGAGCCAGATTATTTTGGCCAACACGAGTCGCGCCGCAATTGCGACTTACTGGAGCGCGTCTTGCGCTCCTGCCTGATTCAGATGTCACGTTTCGCAAATTCTATGAAGATTTAATTACATACGGCAGCTCCACACTTTTTGCAGGTCCGAAAATTAAAGCTCGACGTGGTGGTCAGGTGGATTTCCTTCGTTTGCTTTCTTACTGAACCTCAACACCTTGAACCTTTCGATGTCCGATAGTTTCGCGCTGGTAAATTAATAGGCATGGGAAGGTTTTTTGATAATACGCGTCGGTCACATTTTCATATATCTCGTGTTCGAGTAACACTATTCCTGCGACTTGAAACGCAAATCGTGACCACTATCGGATGCAAAAACGTGAATAAACTTTACTTGTTCTAGAATGTGCTTGATTTTGCGCGTTTCGTTGACCAAGCGTAGCTGCGTTATCTTTTCTCTATGGAAAGAATATGAGAAAGATATTGTTTTTCCAAATTGAAAATAATTTGGGCGTTTCCAATTTATTACAAGGAAGCAAAACATATTCCGCATTTAAAATTAGATTTTTTTTGTTGGGTATATATAAAAATGTATGGTATGGATAGAAAAATGGGAGAAAGGACCATTTAAAACTTTGAAATAATAATATTCTTGCAGTATATCGAAAAAGAAAACAAAATTTAATACATATGTATATATGTACATGGTATGTTCAATTACTTACGATTATCATACAAATATTAATTAAAATATTTTCATTCTAATTTGAATTCAAATGAGCTTAATAGAACTCTGTATTATATTGAAGTCTTGGTTATAGAAGAACAAAGAATTAATATTTTGGATAAACCTCGATTTTAAACCTATAAAATATAAAATATTGATCTAAGCAAATTAATTTGACAGTTAGTTTTGTCTTGGTCTTAATTGTATAACACTATGTAGTTTAGCTTATGCACTGACGTCATAAACGACGAAGATTTGGATTCGGACAGGCACTGAGAATATATAGAAAACTTTAAGAGGCAGTATTCGGCTTTTCCAATATAAATGCATGTTACAATGTTACTTCTCAAAATTATTAAAACTTAATCAAATTTACGAAATCTAGATTAATTGCTGTAATCAAACAAAAGCAATATCATACAAAATTTGGCTCATTTGCCATATCTTGTCTATTGTATATAATTCATTCAAATGAAGACATACTAATTATCCATTTTATATAATAACAAATATAGATTTTCGACCATGTGATTCTTACTGCTGACAGCACTTATGTAAACTAAAAATGTTTGTCGCACAAAATGAACTGCGGTTATCAGTAATTTTCTACGTAAAACCGAAAATATTCTTTCCGGTAAAAGCTTTACTGTGATCAATATTTACCTAGGGATGGCATTATCTTGCATATTTTGAGTTAAAAAGATACCAAAATTTGTGTTTGAATACAAAGATGAAAAGTCAGAGTGTTTTCTAATCTTTGCGGATATTTTTAACTACCTATGTTATCATGTTGCTCATTTTAGCTTTGGCTTAAGCTGGCTAGATTTTAAACAAAAAAAAACAAAAAACCGATTATTTTTTGTAATTGATTACTACTGATGTAGCTGTATAGTACAGCTTAAGAATATTTAAAAAATAATAAATTATTGACAAGTTCTAAACGATAAACGTAATATACATATGTATATGTATGTTTTTATGTTTTTAGTTTGTGAAACTGTGTAGATTGGAAATAAAATAATATGTGCATGAATCAGTTATTTTTTATAAGCGTAATTGTGTAAGTAAAGTAGGTACCGTGTAAATCGAGGGATAGGTATGCTTTCTTTAAAACTGCAATGCTAAATTGTTTTAATTTTCTTTCTAATTCAGTCATTGCAGTCGGTTCAAAGGCTGCAAACGGAAATTTGCATAGTGTAGGTAGTAGGTAGCCCGAATATGCATGTAACGTTCGCTGAAGCTAATTTGGTATTCGGGGCTCAAAAGGTCAATTAAAGTAAAATAAAAAGATTAAAGGAAGCAGAGCTCAACATCGTCTCTCAATGGACTTAATTGCCCCTTTAAGTTCGCGCGAGTGCTCCGGGGGCCGCAGCACAAAGAACTTCCGGAGGTGTGCGAAACCAAAACAGATTTTAAACAAGTAAATTAGTCATGAGAAAAGTCTGAAATATTTTTTCACTTAGGTCCGTTCTACTCATTTACTTACTACCAGTGCATGACACTACGCCAGGGCCAGCCTGCGGAAAGGTTGCTATTATTAACAGCGAGCGAAGACGATACGGGCAGTGGCGCAGATCGGCAGATCGGTCTGCTGGACTACGAAATTCAGTCAGTCGGTGCGATGCGAGCCGGGCTCCTGGCAAGGGAGCCCTGGGGCCGCCTGGAATGGGGCGCTTCACCTAGCGCTAGCGCTAGCGACCATCCCACGACTCGGTTACCCAGCCAGCCAGGGAGGGAGCCAGCCATCCAGACAGACAGACAAGACAGCGGCCGACAGTGGCGCATCCGGACGAATGCGGCGGAGGCTCACCAAATCGTCGGACGGATGACTGCGTTTTCATCCGCCACTCGACTAGCCAAGCAAGAATCGACGTTAATGACACCGTGATCGCGCGACTCGCGGGTAGCCAAACGTAACGCAATGTAGCGTAGCGCAACAACGAGCCGCGCGAGTGGAAGACGAAAAGCCGGCTACACACTCTGCCGAATTTGTGTGTACACGCGCGGTCAGTCGAGTGCGGTGTTAGGCAACCGAATGAATCCGAATGCATCCGATCGTGTCTTCCATTTATTCATATTCAGATAATCGCGCCTTCCCGCCGCCTTTATCCGTGCTCACTGGCGGGGACGCTTTGTTTCGTTTCAAATATTTTGAGCTGGATCAATCGAAGCAGCGCGCGCCGCCCGGCTCCCATCGGGGTTAGGCGTCTAGCTCCGGTGGATCCGGGCGATCGTGATGCGATGATCGCAAGTATGCGAATCCAATTGGAAACATTTTCACGATCGACTGTTTCTCAGATATGCCACTCAACAACCTCACCCTGTTGCAAAGCCGGCTTAAACTACATATAAACTTAAATATAATATAAAAAAAAAGAAGGCTAAATCAAAATTTTCCCCAAAAGTAACCTGGCTTAATTTATTTTAGTTAATATTCTTTATTTTTAGGCCTTTGTACCTCAAAAGGAAAAAAAGGACCCCATATAAGATCACTTTTACGCCCGTCCTGCTGTCTATGTTGGTACTATGTAGTCATTAAAGTTTTTCTCAAAAAAGACCTGACGTAGGAATTAGAAATTTTCCAGAATATTAGACCTTTGTGTCGTTCGCATATGCATTTCGATACTTAAACATTATTAAATATATCCTTTTTTAATACTTAAGGTAGGCAGAAACAGAAGAAACAGAATTGTATCTAAAAATTAAAAGTGAAACATGATTTCGATAACTTTGGTACTTTTTCTTTATAACAAAATATGTATAAAATAAATTTGTTTTCGAATATGAAGTTCCCAGTAGACTTTTCCATTGGTCGCCTCTAATCAATTTCTTTAATTTATTTTTAGTTTAATTTCATTATTAAATTGAAACTTCTTTACTCGAAACGACGGCAATTTCTCGATGTAGTTTCACGACTCGGTCTGCTCTTTTGATTTTGCTTTAAAGGCCGTCTATATGATTTTTCGATTTTCTGTAAAGATACCGATTACCGATCGCTACTTGGCTATCCATTCCACGCATGTAGGCAGGAAATCGAATCCTTATTTGTCCAGTTTTATTTATTTCTCCTTGTACTGCACGCATCCTGATCCTTTGTTTTCCGATACGATCAAAAAGAAGGCGTAACATTCCAAAGGATAAGACTTCAGATAAAAGGAGCGCTGAGCACTTTTGAGATAAGCTAAATATTTTGACTGGCGCCTACCTGCATCAAGGTATGACGCAGTCTCCTGGAGTTAATTAATTGAAATCCTCCTGACATGCATACCTATTGAGGGTACGCTGCCAAGGATTTAGGAACTCTCAAATAGAAGAGCATCAATTCGATTTGCTTTTGGTGAGTTTTTAATTAAACGAAGCAGTAGATAAGAAAAATTTCGTAATTTCTGCCTAATCGCTTACATGTCGTAAGGAAAGGAATTGGAGCAAGCATTAATTTGTCTACTATTGCCTATCGTACCCGAAATATAGGCACAAACAAAATTCTTGTTTTAACAATTAAAAAATGCGCTTAAAATATGCATATTGTTAAAAGATTTGCTTTTGCTTATACTGGACTGGCGATCGGGTCACCTGTAGAAGGACCACCAAGCCGTAGCCACACTGAAGAGATCGGCTTACGAAAAGTACTTTTCAATTTAAATATTTAGACGATATTATACTGCGTGATTTAGGAGAGACGTTCAAATGAACCATAATTTCTGCATAGGAAATTTGAGATTATATATATAAGGTGCTATTCAGAGTAGTAGTACATAATAATAATATAAATAATATAAATAATAATACATATAGTGTTAAAAATATGAATAAGAGAGAAAATGATTGCTTTTGAAATGTGCATTGAATTAAGATATTTAAGTTTTGTACGTACCTACAAAGAGTGTATAAAGGCGACACTTATTCAAATTTTTGCTGAGGCGTACTAGGGCTGTACGTGGTGGCCTTGTTGAACAATTGGATCTTACAGGATTTTACCATTTGTTAAAGGAGAGGGAAGTGTTTTTTTTCGTTGTAGGATCTAATGTATAGGATCCAATATAATATATCTTTAGAGTTTCGTTCAGCCCTTGTACATTTCTACTTGGGTACTGTTCAATTTTATCCGGCTTGACTACTATTCTTACATTTCTTGGCGTTTGTTTTTCCGATGTTCTCGAAATGACCCAACTAACCTCTAAAAGGTGATTTGATGACGTTTTTTTTTTATTTCTCAATTGAAATCACAATTAATATCAGCCACCAGCTGAAATACCTATCGAAAGCTCCCTGCACAGCGATAACAAATTTATTTATTTTTCCGTTGGGGCTGTTTGCACTGTACGAACAGCTCCTCTTTGTGCCACCACACACCTGTGCGCCGCCGCCGTCGCTGCCGTCGAAATGACCTTGGTCTAAGTGCACAGCTAAATCCAGTTCATCAGCCTTGCTCATGGCTGTGAGAAAATATTTGCGCGAACTGGCGAACCGCCGAAGCCCGGGGGGCGGTCATGCAGTGCTAACATGAATCTAACACCGGACAATATTTAGATAAGGCACCTGAGGCCCCAGGTCGTCCCGAAGGGGTATCTCCCGTGAGAAATGAGTGTGGACATAGTTGGCCGGCGGCGGCGGCGCATCATGTAAAATAGACTATAGAGTGGTATTAAAAAGAAAATAACTTTCCATCGCCCCCATGTTATTTATTTTCCCTTTCGAGATAGGCCTCAACTATTTCATATCTCGGTCTCATATATCTCAGCCAGCAATCAGTGTCATCGCGGCGTTATTTATTTCCCGTTTCGCGAGTAAACAAGATAAGAAGCTACGGCCTAACCTTCACGATCCGAGGCCTGGAATTGCCCTGTTATGACTATATGCAGAATGCACCTCCGTAGTGCATAGGATGCGGGCAGGAGGTGCCGCGCAAGGGTCGTCACGGTCGCAGTTTATCCGCCGGATCCTCGCCCTGGTCGCACCATCTTCATCTGGCCGCTCGATGCACACCCGAACCCCATAAACTCGGGCTCATTATCATCCGTTGGAAAACACTTGCGTGTGCCAAGTCTGAGCGAAATTTTCCAGAACTTGTTTGCTGAGACGGTTATCAATCGGATGATACCCAGGTCCCAGAGCCAGTGTAGACACAGCCTCAACCCCAACCGCCTCACCGCGCCACGCCGTCCTCTGCGGCCCGACCGCGCCGCCTCCGTCCGCTGCGCGGCACAAACAATCCGCCACAGATACGGTCGCTCCGCTCGGCGGTGGCATCCTATTTTTAGCGCCGAATTGCCTCCGCGATAACGCAAAAGGCAGCCGTCGAGCCGATAACACGTCGTGGCGCGTTATCACTTTCACAGCGCACAACAATGGGAATGGGCCGTACGTGCGTCCATTCAACTGGGCCTCGGGCCGCGGCCGATCGGGGAAAAATCACCTGAGCGATAAAATGATAATGACGGAAAATTGTGGCGAGCCACAAGTGCTTCTAGGAAATTGCCTCAGCGGGAATTCGAGGCTGCGTGCACTCGTTGCGGGCAATGAGAAGTTCGATGATAAGTCAATTAATTCGCAATTTGCACGGCCATCATCTGGGATTTTGAATAAATCCAAGAATTTTGCTGGCAGTCATTATCGCCTAGGCCCTAGACTATACGATAGACTTTTACATTATGTAGGCATTTTTAAGGGTCTTAATCAAATTTAACTCTTGATATTTTTAACCCTATATACATATGTTATTACATATCCTCATTAAGGGAGACAATATCAAAAATTCGAACTTATTTTTTCACTATTACGTACACATCTTAAAAATACACATGTTTGTATGTATGTATGTATGTACGGCCGAAACCGATTTAGGATAACTCAATATGTCTTAGACCAAAGCAGTTTGTACTCAAAATTAAGTAAATATGAACGTAAATGCGTGCTTCTTGACAATTAATCACAAGAGAGTGAATTGATGACAAGCACGCATTTGTACTTTAAATTAAAAAATAACTTCAATTTAAGTAAAATTAGTACAAGAAGGAACAAAGTCTGCCATAAAGGGTTTTTAGAACATGGAGTGGCATTCCAGACTGTAAAAGCCAAAATTCGGTATTTATTTTATAAATATATTTAAAAAGATATAAATTGTTAAAAATATCTAGGAGTTTTTAGTAAGGTTTTCTTACTCCTTGCAGACAAATTAAACCAGGATTTCTTCATGATACCAACTAAAATATGGTAGCGGAACGTCTATCCTAATAGCCCTTGAATTGCTGAGTAGTAGGTAAATATATTTAGTATTCATTCACTTTTTATTTCTCAAAAAATTGAACATGTTTTTTCTTCATTTTGGAAAGTGGAGTAAGCGATAACTTAACGAATACTGGATCGAACTTTTTAAAAGATACTTTTCAAAATAAATTAACGTAAAAATTTCGGAAAAAATTTAATATTTTCTTTTACTATAGTTCATGTTTATCGTGTTAATTTAATACTAGTAGTTAATTGAAATATTATCGCCCAATTTGTTTAAGATCAACACAACGGACTATAGATAGAGCTTAGATTTGACGTAGTTTGATATATTATATTTATACATATAAAGAAACTTTTCATAAAAATCGAAATGTTTTTTGTCCGCCTAATAGTACTGCACCATTTAAAGAACTTACTAGCTCATATGAAATCAAAACGATCCAAGCCTCTTTTCAAACAATATGTATATGTAACTTAGCAGAATAGTTTTATATTGTTTATTATTAAAATAATACCATATAAAAATGTGCTGGTAACTTCAGTTTAGACATATGTTTCTACATCTGCCTCTTATTTACTCTTTGTATGTGCATTAGCTTTATCAGCAGATAGGGTGTGCATTAAAATCGTATGGTTAAATTATCATTTTTTATTATTTCTTTAAGGTCGCTGTAGAACTACAATGGTTATTAGCGAAAATTATCATTTGTTTTAATGAATTATTGTATTCTTGCCTAATGCTTTCATTCTAAATATTCAAATTAAATAATTTATAGATGGAAAAATATGTATTATATGTTTGTCTTTCATAATTTATTTTAATAATTTTCTTTTACTAATAAAGTGGTATATCTCCATCCCCATCACCCTTTTTTAAATTTATTACCATACTTCTACTCTTGGAAAATAGTTTCTTTTAAGTATTTAGTACCTACTTTAAAGTACTTTGATAAATAAACAAAGGCGATGCTAATTTACCAGTTAAAATTACAATACGATAATGTCAGAATATCAAAATTGTTATTAGTTCTATATTTACCTAATCAGCGGAGGCTCAACTGATTATAGCTAACTAAATTAAAAATTTTTATTTTTAATTATTTTTGAATAATCATTGACTCGTGCACCCACGATAACATTTTCGTTAAATAATCTGATTTTGCTGTAGTCACTGAACCCGAATGTCAGTTTTTTCCGTATATTTTATATGAAAGATAGTAAGTCCGTGGATTATAAAAGTCTCTTATATGAACCATTTGTCTGGACTGAATTTGTTTTGTATAGAAAATAATCCAATCTTATCGCAAATTTTGTGCACGCGTGTGATACCAAAGTTCAGTAAAATGAACTGCGGTGAGTGCCAGTCGATGTCATTAGAAAGATTTACAACAAAACATTCGAGGGTTGAAACCTCCTCGAAATGTATTAAGTTTTATTTTAAAACAAAAATTTGAAAACAAAGGTTAAACTTTATTTTATCATCCAAAACATATACCTACTCGTTAAATAAAAATTTAGGGGGATGACTTTTACAATTCAGAAGTGCCAGAAGTGAATTTACAGGGGCTCAGCATGAAACCTAGTTATTTCTTTAATTGAACTGAATCCTGAATCTTCTCAGTAAGCCTAGAAATGTTTTTATATTTAACACAAGCTAAAGGAAAAAGATAGAGTAAATGGAAATAAATTATTGCAATTATCGACATTTATAATACAAGAGTTGTTCTACATTTTTTCTTTATTTTCAGGAATTATTTGCATAAATAATAGGAAGAGAAAGGTTTTTGATATGCTTCCGTGAAATCTGAGAGAAAGCTAAAAACACAATTTAAACTTTCGTAATGAATCGATTTACTATGTATATTGTGATTTTATTTATTTCATAAGTTTCCACATATACATAGCTTCTATGCGATTTGGCCCAGTTATATATTCACCGGAAACAAAAACTTCAAGTGTTTTGTAATTAGGTTGGGTTTGGCTATCATATCCTTTAAATTATCAGGTAAAATATTTCAAGACAAATTAAAAATTTCAAATGTTTTACGCAGAAACCCTGGACTTTGGCTAGATTTTCTTTAAATCTATGAAATATTTTTGGGTTTGAATACCCTTTCAGGTTTTTTTTATCCCTAAATATAGAATCCCAGCAAGGAATGAGTATTTTAATACTTTTTATAATAATAATTTTGGCTTTGACCGTGATAGAGTTCGTTTAGAAATTGCAAAATTTTTCGGAGCAAATAAGTCGAAAACAGAAGCGCAATACTGCAAAAAACGGTTGTTTGTGCTATTACAAAACACGCGCCAACGGGTGTCTACAAAAAGTGAAGCAAAGTCAGGTTGGTGATTAAAAAGATCTAGCGCCTTTCCCTCCGATTGCTATTTGCAATAATTACGATAAATGGCCGAGACAAAGTTCAACCGAATTGGTAATTTTATATTGACTAAGAATCGGATGTCTTGCTGCGTAGACCTCGGTCTCGAAATAAAAATCGACACATGGAGACGCTGCTCCCGCCGAAGATGCACCGCTGGAGGCTTTCCGTGTGTCGAAAAACGTGTCGTCGCCGGTGGTGGCATGTCTCGATTTCCAGGCCTAATATGCTGGAGCACGTGAGTGGAAACGAGCAATTGGTTTGGAAAATTTTTATTTTGGTTCGGGGCGGTGTTATGTTTCCGGTAACTCGGAGGAAGAATGAAGCGCCCACTTGGCGTGGTGTGTCTTCACAAAATATTGGGGCTTGCAAACTGAAGATTTACCTTTGTAATTTATGTTTTGCACCAAGAATTTTTTCTTCACACATAAGACAATGGCATAATCCCCTACTTTAGACGGAAGAAACTCTTCTTTATGTATTTCCTTTATTTCAGTCTTATCTCAGTCTTCAAGTATTTTGATGAGTTTATTCTGATTGCAGATCGCGGTAAGAAGATACAAAATTACACGCAAGAAAGTGGCAGGTATGTGTGCTAAATTTATCATCCCCTAGGAATGTCTGTGATGGCTTAATCCAATCAGTCCCACAAGCTGTTTTTCAACGAAACACTTTCATTTTTTATTTTTTTTTTTAATTAAATAGACTTTCAAGGAAGGTCTTATCAATCTTATCACAGCCGCACCTTCACTCAGGTTCGTGTTTTATTTTTTATGAATTCTCCTCCCTGAGGTGCTTCTTTCCAGTGATAAAGGCGCGCATTGTGCGTGAATCAATTCCTCGCGAAACAGGTGATTAACCTTTGTTTGTATAAACTCTTACGCGTTTTCAAGTGTTTACCAAATATCAGAATTTTTCGGGTATTTTCTTCGTCATTATTTAGCAAGACGTGCAAGTTGCAGATAGCTTACAACATATCCTTGTTTGAATTTTTAACTTCTGGCCAGCAAATAGGGATTAGACGCTTATTTATAGCTTTATTAGGTTGGGTAAACAAATTGAACGTTCTGTTATCAACTTCTAATGGCATACACGTGGAATGAGTATACGAAAACTTTCCTTATCTGATTCTATGCCAGAATTGTGGGAGTGCATTTATCAATTTCTCTTCAGTAAACATTTAGAATATATCGAAATTAAAAATAATACTGTACTAGCAGATACCAATAACATATAATCAATTTCCACCCAATTTTGGACTATCACACAATTTTTTTCAAGATTTCATAGCGCGAATTTAAATAACTGATGTGTTATGAACATATTTTGTAATATCGTTAAACTTCGATTCCTTAACTTGATGATTTAAAACTATTGGCTTTAAAAACCTCGAGTGTAAGCTCAATAAATGGCTGGAATTGGTAAAGTTTTATAATATTTTATGTTTCTGCTATCTGGAAAAGAACTTAATATTAGAAATACCTTAAGTCAAAATTTCATTGAATGCTTAATTGCAAAAACAAGTGTAAGATCCGTCATACTTCATCATATAATTATCTGGATTGCCCTTGAACTTGGTTTACAATGGGTGTAGAAAAATATTCAACAAAAGAAATAGCAATTAAAAGAAGAACAACGTGGGAGCAAAATTTTTTAATATGAGTTAACTCAGCTCTAAATTCAGGCAGGCAGATAGGCAGTGGCGGATTTAAAATGTTTCGCACCCAATGCTTTACAATTTATACCAAACTATTTAACTTTAATGGAATATTAAGAAATATCATGACTTTTACCAAGAAAAATTGTATGTAGGTATTTTTATATGTATGATATATCTAACATTCAACCTTTCAAGTGGATGGGTGAGATTAAAATTACATATTCACTTACAAATGTTGTAATGATTATTTTGCATCAATCGTCTACCGCAGACGGTGATTTTCTTTGAAAGAAAACCTAATGAAAATTCTCGAATTAATCAGAAGCGCACGGCGTAGTAAGCGTCAGCCGAGAGCAGTAAATATGCACATTTTCATAAATAATGGGAAAGATTAAAAAAGTCGCAAGCTAGGCATGCGGAGCGGCACCTACTTAGAGGTCTAATTAAGCCGAGACACTTGCGCGAAACCACCTGCCGTCAGCACTCGAACGTGTCTGAGATAAGATATCTAAATTATTTCCGTTCTATTTCCTTCCCTTGATATGCGAGAGGCTCACGAGTTTGCCTTTGGCCGCTATCACTTCCGAAGAAACTCAATACTCAAAAGTCGCGCGGCGGGCACATAAACAAACATGTGACTCGCCTCGCTTGTGAATTTTGCGCGAAATTCCTTGGCATAGAAATCGCAGCCGCAACTCTTGCATTTTGTGGCCCACCATGGCCAAGACGTTTGCTTTTCCTTGTTAAAATAAATAAACAAGAAGATCGCTGGCGCAGTGCGGCGTGGCGGCCTGGTCAGAAGCGCAAGAAGACCGAACTTCCATTTTCCCGGGTTTCGTGCAATGCCGCGCGAACAATAGGAAACGGAAAAATCAACGTCTCAAGTCCAAACAGAAAGTCACCTGCGTAACAAGGTAATTTGGCATTCCATCGCCATCACGGCCAGCGAAATTCACCGCGCCAGCAAAAGCCGCTCGATCGCCGGCGCGCATAAGTTTGATAGTAGCCGCGACTGTTGCCGCGGACGCGGAGCCAACAGCCGTACTTGGGGCCACAAAATCTGCATCATCCGTCTTCGTGGGGCACGTGTGGCTCATACTTGAATTCGTTTCATAGCCGCTTCGAAGGTGCTCCGCGGCGGCCGAGCGGTCGCAAAGAGCGTCTTTAGCCACAAGGACCGCTCATAATTCGCCAGGGCCGTTTATTTCTGTCGGCGCAGCGCAGTGAACGCAAGTGCTGGTGATCTTCTCGCGCACATCCGGGCCGCAGCGTTGCAGCGCTGCGCCGCGCAGGAAGCTAATTGACGCGCAGAAACTAACGAGATGCGGAAGGTCACCCGCCCCGCCAGACAACTCGCCCAGCGTCGCGTGCTGCACCGAGCGAGCTCTCTTTTTTATTGATGAAAGCTCGCGGCGCGCTATGGAGTTGCTGTGGGGTCGCCCAGTGGGGCCCCAACTGGGTCCGCTTGTCACCGAGCTGAAACCGCGGTTTCGCGCCTGCACCCAGCCCCACAAACGTGGCTTTTGTGGGCCCCGTCGCGTCGCCGCAAACTTGATTGACGCTCAGCCAACTTTTCTACCGCCTCGCGCGATCTGTAACTGATCTCGCGACTCAAAATGCAAATTAGTCACGCGCGTGGAAGTTTTTCTTTTATTTATTTTTTCTTCTTAAATTGATTCGGGCGTTCTGGGCATTCCAATGACGTAAGTCGTCGTTCCCAACAAGCCCCTTTGTGGCGCGGTAGCCGATCATCGCGCCAAAATGATCCGAGCCCCACCGGCCTGGACAGGGATTTTCACACAACCTTGAATTAGATCAGTTCCGCTTTGATGACAATTATGACGACAATTTATTTATTTGTAGTCGGTGTTTGACTGGCGCAGAGAACCCGCTTTCCGGCCTTGATCTTATTACGAGATCGGTCTATTCAATTACACTGTTTTTGCGAGACACATGACTCTACATACTAACTGCGAGAGACCCTAAAATTTTATATCCGATTCTAAGATCGCTTGTCCAGATTGACAGTAAACTTGATTTCTATTTATTAGCAATAACGATTTCGTTTTGCCAAACATTGTGTTCTAAATTTAATCCATTCTTGCCTTTCTTTCTGTGCATCACGTAATAAATTTAAGGACTCGTTTTCTGAATTAAAGTTTGTAACATTTTTCCTTTATTTTTCTGCATAAAATATCTAAATAAATAAAAGTATTTCCTCTTGCATCATTTAGATGATTTTGAAATCGTTTTACTCTTGACTCAATTAATGTTTTATAAAAACGTTTTCATGAAGATAAAAAAGTACGATTTCCAAAAATAATGACCAAGTGCTCATATGTATGCTGAAAACTGCTGCCTTTTACATTCCTTCAGATATGATTTTTTTATACTGCTGATATAATATAAGATCCCTATGATAGAACAAAATTTCTCTTTATTTTTTCTCCTTTTAAAATTATTATTTTGTATTAATGAATATTCTTCCTCTCCTTGAGTTAAGAAAAGAATGTAAATCTTTTGTAGGTACTATAATCTTTATATAAATAAATTACTTATTTACTTACCTATGGAATATTTTGATATGTATAATATTTAACTATGAATGTACCGCCATGCTGACTCAAAAAGTGGCGTTCTAACATACTTCTAAGTTTTTGAACTTCATTCCATTTGAATAAATAACACGTGTTGCTCAGAACAGTTATATTAGTTTTTGGAGCATTGTGTATGCTAACATTTTCGACATATCTAACAAATAAACGGTACACGGCATACAAACCCTGCAGACTTTCTCACTCCACGTGATGTGAACTACATAGTCTGAATTTTTTGAATTCTGTACCAAGGGTTGAATAAGTATTTGCTGACAACTAACCTTTTTCTAATAAAAATGCTCGATTACAAAGCTATTTTATAGGAACCATACAGGATTAAATAATATTGATAAAAATAAATATTATACTATAAATCTAATATACTCGTATCTAAGATTGAGAAATAAAATGCAATGTATATTTTAATTTCAGTACAAAGTTCTAATTTCTAATACTATCGTTTTTCAATTTTTAAATCTTTACACCCAGAAAAAAATGATATTTTATTTTTAAATGACAGCGTTTTTATTTTTACTTAGAAGGATAAAATGCTGTTTTTACATATAATTCATTTAGACCTAAAGGAAAATATGTTGAAATAAATAGAAAACACGTAATGACTTAACATTGCACCATTTTAATTTTAAATGCAATATCATTTCATTTTCTTAAAATGTAATAAGGTAATTTTAAGAAATGAATATGTCATTTTAAAATGTTTTAACTATGTAAGAATAAAATGGTAACTTTTGACATTCTTTAATGTAAAAAAGGGAAAAGAACTGGTTACTCATAAACTGTAAAGCCTCGCGTGTGTGGATAGCCCAGCGGTAGAGGTGACAGCCTGCCGATTCAAAGATCCCAAGTTCAAACCCAGCCAGGGAAAATCAACTTTCTAAAAAGGCATCGGAACGGGGTAAAAAATAAAAGTTATATGTATATATAAAATATATACAGGTATATGTAAATTTAGATATGTATATAAAAATATCAACATTTAATTTCAAATATTTTTGATATTTAAAAATACATATGCGCAGTTTAAATTTACATACAAAGTATGTTAAAATAAAATAACATTATTTTCCATTTAAAAGTTCATTTTGACTAAATTCTATATACGCTTTATTTTGTTTTTACATATATTTATAATTATTTCTAAATGTTTTTTTTTCTGGGTGTACCACCGCGAAACGATTCAAAAAAAATGTTATATCTTTCTAATATGTATACATATACATTAATTTTACTACTTGGATGTAGCTCATGGAAAGCTGTTTAAATGAAAAAATCGACACGCGCAACAGTCAGAACTATCAACTACAAATACACATGTATTAGAAATGCACACGTTTCCGGTGGTAGCACTTGAATAAATGACAGAAAGATGCCAAGCTATATCAATAAAACTGGCATTTGACATTTGATGACTAAGCATATTTTGTTCTGCAGTTTGGTTTAGTTTATGATTTTTATAAAACTTTTGTTTTAGAAACCTATAAATGCTCAATTCATCATCGATGACGTTGTATTGTATAAGCGCAAAATGTAAAATTTTACAGGAGGCTGTAAAATAAAAATCTCTCGGTTCTATGGTAGTTATTTTTTGGCCTTTGGTTGATGGGCAGAATTGGCGATTTGTAATAACCTTAATTAATTATCAACCGCAAAATACTAATTTTACTACCCTGAGCAATTATAAAATTGCTAGTCTCACGTTGTATCCACCGACTTTACCCATTTAATGAAAATTTTTAATCAGTGCTTGGTAATGGCAGGCAAATTAACTGAAACAATGGAAAGAAGTTTAAAACTGAAGAGCGTTTATAGACTAGACAGTGTCTTTCGTCATCTACATATGTATAAGAAAGAGGTAGTTTTCAATTTTGATTAAATTTTATTTATGCATTAATTAATGGCCAAAGGGACGAGGTTTGTGCTTTCATCTGTATAACTCCCATATTTCATAATATATGTATTTATATAAAATTTTGCGTAACACATTCTTTAGGTCTAAATTTTGATGTTTTTGCAAATTGGAATATTAGTTACGAGAATATTTTTCCTTGTATATTTGTATTGTATTTTGTGTTCAACCAAATTTGAGTTAGTAAATTATCACAAGGTCATAAAAAGCAAATTTATTTTTATTATTCAAAGAAAGGCGGGAGCATACATATGTTCAACATCGAGTTAAAGTACATACCTACTGAAACGAATATTGCCTACCCTTTCCCAAACCCCGTAATAATAATCGAGACGACAAATAAATATGTACATTATCAAAAATCATTAAGAAGTAGCTTCCGCATTTCGTGGAAACAAATTAATTTTTAGAAATAGGTGTAGTCATCCATCCGCTTGACCAATAACTATCATTTTGATACACCGCTTAGAAATTCATCTTGTGAATATACACGCCACGCTTGATCAATAGCGGCCCAATAAACGTATAGGAAAAGTTCCTCTATTGTGTTCACAAGATTTGTTATATCCCATATATTTTGGCATTATTTATTTTCCGAATTTGTTCCACGAGTCATGCTGCAATAGCTAATATTTTAATGAAATCGACGTAATAAAACAGACTACTGTAAATACATATATTAGTTAATTTTTAAATGATTTTCGAATTATGTTATTCTGGATTCTGCTAATTTGAAGTTAGTTTGATTTTGCATTTTTTAAACATTCAATATGATTTTTCATTGTTATGCCAATTTCTACCAATTTGTAATCTCCCATAAACCATAAAAAATTAAGTTGAGAGATTTGCGAGATATTTTGTATTCAGGAATGTTTGAGATCGGCTGAATTGGCTAGAACTAGAAGAGCTACAAAGTACAATGTATGTATAACTATACTTCTGTATTTTAGTTATACTTTGCGAGCCAAAATATATTGTATATTCATAGATTCCATCATAGATAAGAAGTTTAGTCTTGTATAGCCCAAATCATCCAATCGTATTAAATGCCCAAATTTCAGTGCTCCTCTCTCTTATATTAAATAAAAATCATAATTTTCAAACAATAAACAGATGAGGAAGTTTTCCATCGCCCCGGGAAACATAAGGAATTTGGAATGAAAAAGCAGAGAAATTATGTTCAATAAAAATCTTTATTTTCTTAATGTTTATGATCACTTTGATTGTCTCACTGTTTCTACAATAAAACATATGTTTTGTACCAATACAACTTTGACGGCAAAAATAAATAAAATATTTACAGAAATAGAAAATGATAGTTTTCAACACGCGACACGCCTACAGCTCAAATATACACCTTAAGGCTGACTCTAGTCCTTAAACTACCTAAAGCTAGAACGCTTACAGTATGATCTCTGTACAACTCCATTGGAAGACCTGCGTGATTATTGTCGACTATTCGTTTTTTGTGCCTCTTGTTTTCAACGAAGACAATTTTTCAACTGGCATTATGAACGTTACAGACTAAACAGTATTGCTAGGGAGCTCCTAATCCTGTCCTCTGTTCTTGATTAAACAATTGTTTTTTTCTATTTACAAAATTTTTGAAGAGGAGAAGGTGCCTATAAATAGCGCTTAAGCCTAAGTTTTTTGCATTTATTTTTACAATTTCGCTTAGTCTAGAAGTGTGTTCACAGCATTTGCATTTTCTTTAAAACTCGCTACCGCTCACAAAGTCTTATGAGGCGCTCCAGAGATGACCAATTTTTTTATGGTGGCGCATGAATTCGGATTAACTGACCATTTCTTGTTTTTCTCGAAATTTGTTTGCGTTTTATTGCTGCCACGTTCCGTGTGCCTAGATATTTCCGTGCTGCCACAGTTGAGCTGGTTCTGCTGGCTGGCCGAAAATGTAAATAAAAATATGCGCACGTTTGCGGCATCGGCGGCGGATTGACGTCAATCGCGCAATTTTTCAGCGGCCGCAATAATTCCACTGGGGTTTTTTTGGGAGGACGGGCAGCGGTTGCGTTGAGACGACGACAACGGCTACGACGAGAGCAGCACGTGCTAATTTTGACGGGCGAAAAGTAATTGAGCGATCCTCGACTGAAGAAGCACACACACGCGCCGAATATAATTATCACATTTCCCTCGTTGCGCAAAACGAGCTCTCCTCTTCATCACAAATTGTTTGTACCATTGGAAAAGAATTTCTTGCCGGTAAATTTAGAAGACGGCCGCCGATGCGGGGGGCGCTCCACTGTCGCTGTCGACACTTCGACACTGACAAGGTGGTTGAGCTAAATACCGATCACGAGCTGTCGATGAGCGAAACGGATCGCTGCCGACGGCCGCGTCCCGCGAGCTGGCGGCGATCAGATCTCATCTCGCACGCCCCTGCAGGCCCCAGCGGTGGCCCCGCGAGAGGTTCACAGTTGTCCTATATTTAGATTAAGACGACAGTTTGTCTTGTCACCAGCAGCTCATCCTCCTCCTCTCCTCGCGTTTCGCGCTAATTTCATCAAAAAGACGCACTAGGTGACTTACTTAATGCGCGACTTACGCAACCAGCCCAAGTGCGCGTTCCGCGCTTAATCGACCTTGCGAATTTTCAAATATTTCGTCTTCAGGGCTTTTTGCGACTCCGACTCCGACTCCGCCGGCAGGCTTCCGTTAACGTCTGACTCGCTAATGTCTCATTTGAATTCAGGTCTGCTCTAGAATTAGTTAGGCCGCGCCTAACCGAGGGGGGACTTAAGTAGTCAGTCTTTTTTTTTTGTTATTTTTTACCAGGGCCGCCACGGTTGGTCCTCCTCCTTGACCTTCTTGATGACCAGCGACAGTGGCGCCGCGTCTGGACTGTAGGCGGACTGGAGATGGGGGTTGCTGTGGCTGCTGTGGGAGGACGACGCGCGATGGATCACCGACGACTGACAGTCCATCGCCTCGTACGAGTTGGCGGGACTCGGAGGGGCGTACATCGAGGGGGAAATCGTGTTGTCTCTGGAGACTCGCTCGTAGCTGGACGACGGCGTCGAGGCGGCTGATCCCGTCGACGCTGTCCGACTGGGGATAGGAACGAGCGTTGGCAGCTGGGTGGCCTGAGGTATGTTCTGGTGCAGGACGAGCGCGATGTTCCCGTTCGGCAGTCGCGTCGGTATCACCTGAACCCCATTGGGGAGGAAGTAGCCGTTCGCGGTCGCCTGAATTTGGGTATTCGCGGTTAGAACTGGGGTCTGCTGGTCCTGTTCGGGGGAGCTCGGGGGCGACGGTAACATATGCACCTGAGCTGGCTGAATGGGTTGGGGGGTCGAGTTCCGGTGGTGTTGGGCCATTTCTGTTTTAACGCCATTTATGCAGTTGCTCAGGTGCTGCAGGAGGCGTCGTTTTACATTCGGCTCCAGACCGGGGAAACGGCTCACCTCGTTGGCACATTCAGCGAAGCCGGCTTTGAATTTGTTAATAATTTTTGGATCAGCTGCCTGGGCCATCGCTGCCTGCTGCCGCTGCAGCTCTTGGAGGTGTTTCACAGTCTTTTCAAGGATATCAGCTTTTTCCAATTTTGAGTGGCGAGCTGGCTGTAAAGAAAAAGAAAAGACTTTCAGAAACGGAATAACAATTTTAGGGTTCATCTAATCATTAATATTTCATCTACATATACATATATGTACTATATATCATATTATATTTATAAATCTATACTATAAAAGTTTTCTTAGATATATTCGGTTTTGTACAGAGTGATCTGTTGTTAATTATAAAAAAAAAAAATAGCTTTTCTGATTACTTTAACTATACTTTAAATTTATCTAAAAGTTCTACATCAAGAGAAAAGAAATTTTTAAAAGATACTTACGTCTTTTTTAGTAGCATCCAAAATGAGAGTTTTCAACTCATTAAGGCAATTGTTAATTCTTGCCCGCCTTCTCTTCTCCATGATCGGCTTATTCGACTGTAAATAGGAAAGAAAAACAAATAAAATTAATGAAGTCTTTCATGACATACACAAAAATCAATTAAATAATTCCAGAACGTTCCAATCAGCTCTGTCCCACCTTTAAATGACCAAAATTGGCGATTACGCCGCCGCCGCTGCCGGGACAGCGCACATTCGAGCTTGACCCCATATCACGCTAAAATTACGCACCACGTACTAATTGCCAGGCGGGCCGAAAGAAACAAAGACTACGAGCGACGAAGCACGTACGTGCGCGATTTTTCAGCGCGAACGCTTAAATTCAGTTAGTCATATAGGCAGTAGACTACGACGCACGGATACTGAAAATAGTGCAAAAAATATACACGTACTAGTAAATGGGCGACTGCCAGGGAAATAAGTGAAAAACAAAAATTTTGAATAAAAACGACGTGTATTTGCGCGGGCGATTTGCGGGCGATCGCGTGCTGTCTACGTACTCAGTGCGCGCACTCGCCCGCTGCAATGGCAGCGATCAATTCAGTCAATCAGCACGTCGAGGAGAAAAGCCTACTCGCGGTCATAGTGGTGGCCCAGCTTTAGCATCCGCTGAGAGCGTAGGCTGATCGCGGCGGCGGCGGCTACTCTGAGGCGCAACGATCTCATTTTCGGAACAGATGCCAAAAATATGGCTAGAATGCCAAAAATATAACAGCGGGCGGGATAAAAATAAAAAACGATCGGAGATCTTCAAGAAAACAAGTCCATCAAGGAAGATCAAGGCATATTCGTGCGATCGTGGGGGTGGGTGTGATTGGCGTAAAACGCTTTATTCGGAGAAAAGATGAATGAAATTCTTTTTATTTTGCCGATAAAGTGTGACCAGGTAACAAAAGTGGCGCACAATATTTGAACGAATTCATCCAGCAGTTTAGCGGCAAGCTGTGGGTTAATGTCGTGCTCATGCCGAAATAGACAATGCGAGCGGGGGTTTAATTAGAAATGCATTCTTTACAATAAATTAAGGAAATGGCTCAGTCGTTAACAGCCGAATTAATCAACTGAATGGCCAGACGGTGTGAGATCGTTTTATGGATGTGGCGCATGTTTGCTTTTCGGTAAATCGCGCTGGGACGCTTACGTATTTTTGGTGCACAGGTAAAAAGCAATTGACGTCAATCGGGTCGTAGGTACGCCCCGTCGTTTTCCTCAAACCTTCTGTTTATCTCCACCGAATTTCGTGCTGTTGAAGTGGCGTCGGCGAAATCAACCACCGACGCCCATTCGCGGCAAATGGAAGCAGAGCACATGGAAAGAATTGCCTCGCAGTACCTCCGCCCGTGAGCTCATATCATCGAAGTTATGTCTTCGAGACACGCCGTCCACGCGATCATTTTTATCAAAGTGAAATTGCACTGTGGAGGCAGACAAGTACGCCGAGGAGGTGAGGTTTATCAAGAGAAGTAAAAAAAACTTCTTTCAATTAGCAAAGACCACTTTCATGTCCGTATGATCGGCTGCAATTAATATTTTATGCCTCCCACTGGGCCAACAGTTTTGGGTACGTAGGAAAAGTCGTTTGCCTCACAATGTCGCACCTGAATGTAGGTGATTAGAAGGATGGTAGGTGTGCAAATATTTGATATTTTTCCTTTTTATTTTCACGGGGGAGAATATCTGACAGATGACCAGCTTCATTGAGCGCACACGATCGGCTTAATTTGGAAAGTCGGCTTGATTGACACCGGTGTGTGGTAGTCGTCCGGTATTCGATGGTGACGTATTTGGAGTGGGTTAATTCGGGATGTAGGCTGGAGTTTCGGAGCTGTAGGCTTAAGAGTGATCGCGAATGGATCGTGTTCGGAGGAAAAGGTGTTTTAATTAGGTTGCAATGGGTGGAGGATTCTGTGGGATCGGATTTGTCGGAACGCAGGGGCTGCAAAAACTCGCTTATGGCCCTTAATTTGGGAATATATCGTGGGAATCGAAACGATCGTGACTTGTCATTCTCTCGTTAGCTAAGTATTGGCACTGTTGCTGACTATTGATTGAAGGTAGCTATCATTTTTTAACTTTGATCGAGCCCACTTAATAAAATAATTGATTTCACCAAGTTTGATCTGGAGAGAGAGATCAATTTCTATATTACGTTATATTCAGCAAATAAATTTAATAGAATACCAGTTTATTTTTCAAATATTGTAACTTTCGAAAAGATAACTAAATATTATAAGACGCAAAAATAGAATAAAACTGATAAAGTACGCTAATTAGTTTTCAGTGACGATAATTATGACTGATTTCCTTTTTAGCTATAGATTATATTTGTAAAATAATTGTTATTCATTCTTCTGGTTATATAATTTATTTTTTTTCGTTACCAGCCTAAGTCTCAAAATATACTTATTTAAATATTCTGACCTCTCTATCTATATAATTGTTTCTTATCACATTAGTTTTATAATTTTTCTGATCATATTACAAACAGTCGTGAGTTGGTTTTATATTTTACTCACATTAGTCGTGATTATTAGCAATATTCAGGAGGTAGGTTCAGCTGAAATTAGCCTCCGTCGCAGTGATAATAACCATTTTCTTTTTAAATTGTAAAATAAAATAATATTTCTACCTCTTAAACATTACAGAGAATTCGAAGAAAGCTGAAATATTAAGCCGTAAAAACGTTATTAAAAAAAATTAGGGCTATTGATTTGAGCTAAGTGACCGCACACTTCGCAAAAATTTAAATGCAGATCCTTTAGTCGTAAAGTTTGTTGAGGTACTATTATTAGAATAATTTGTTCGTGAATCATTTTAAGTCCAGGTAAATATTATACCAGATTTTAATGAAGGTCATCACCATCAGGTATCAATGACCATCTCGAAGATTTCAGCTTATTTAATGGAATTCGAAATTCTGTTTTTGATCAGGTAAACACTTTCTCCAAATTTTTCTTTCTGTAATTTCAAGATGAAATTAGAACTAACGCCTACTTTTTTGGCGCCACATTAATTTTCCGCCACTCTATTTATTTAGCCATACATATTACAAATAAATAATCTGCCAAATGACCCGCTTTAAAAGTGGCCTGATTTGTTCGACGGGGCAAAAACAAACAGTTCCTTTTCAACTTTCCGTTGAAAACGTGATTGCTAGCCGTTCACACATCTTCGAATTACAAAACATCCATTTAGCCTTGGTCACGTTTTAGATTCCGGCGACTAATTGTTCCCTCAACACGATTTCAGGTTTATAATATACCCTAAGTGTTACCGCTCACGTGTTAGGGTCGTATAATTATTAATTGTGCAGTGTATCGAAAAAGTATTTATTTTTAAAGGTGGGATTCGTGATTGTAGCGTAATAATTGATAGAAGAAGAAAAAGATAGTAAATGACAACTTACCCGGCGATCACTTTTGATGGGCTCCTTAAGGGGCATCTGTGGTCCAGCTACACTGCCCATCATTCCAGCTGTAGGGTTGGACGTAATAGCTCCAATACCGGTAACCATTTTCATATGGACTTTGAAAATGTTGTTGCAGAAATATGTTCAATCTTTAGCACTGCGAAAATTCGCAAAAAAATCCTCAAAAATCTCACTAATCAGTTAGATAAACTTGTGTAGATCACTTGTCATTGCCGTCACTAAAATCTTTTGTCAAAAATCCACGATCACTTCTCACTGGCGGTATAACTTCTCAAAGAAAAAAACAAAATAATTCCTTCACCAGGCACGGTATTAAAAGTCAGCTAAGTTCCCGACTTGAATCGCACGAAGAAGCGCTTCAAACTCCTCTTCCGGCTTGCTAAGTCTGCACGACACGGCGGACGGTGCTCGTCTGACTGTCGATCGGCGCTCGAATGGGACTAGAGCGATTTTTCGCCGCCGATAAAAACTGTGTGAATCACGGGCGAGGCGAACTGTCGCTTCGGTACTCTGCTCCTCTCTCGCCGCCGACTCGCTTTTTTATTGTGCTTAATCTTCGCTTTATTATCAACAGTCGGCGCGGTCTTAACAGAGAATCTTAAGTGCCGGAGACTCAATCACCAACTGAGCCGGTACCGATCTGAGGAAACTACAAGTGATAAAAAAAGAGCGATCCGCAGACAAGCCACACGCAGCAGGCTGAGGCAGGGCGCAGCGCGGCCGCTTGGGCTCGGGCCGATCGAGCCTTGGGGCAGTGCACCCACACACCGACACCGGCGCGCTGCACATAGGCGACGACGGGCTTATGTACTTCGCCCGGCGCGCCGCAGTGTTCATTAAAAATAAATCGCCACGAGGATCACACAGCGCCCCGGCACGGCGCGGCACGGCTCCGCGGCAGAAGCAGTTCGTCGCGGCGTGTGCGATCGCCGATAATGCGTCGCAGGTGGAGGGGATGATCTTGCCAACCACGCGCTTTCTGCTTCCGTCGGTGGTGTTGCGGGGCTCCTGTGCGACGGCACCGGGGCACTTCTCCAGCATCCCTCGTCTCGTTTGGCCGGCGGCGAGAGCAGGACAACCGTATGTGCGCCGACTCAACAGGTAGACGAGCCTTGTTTATATAACTCGCTTCCCCTGCGTCGGTCGTCTGCTCGGCTTTCATTAAACTCCGGCTACGGGCGCGACGCACGACAGCCGACAGCAGCGGCCCAGCGATGCCATTGATCACGGCACGGCGCGCTCGCCATTGTCGGAGTCGCGCGATCGTTCCCCAACCCGCGGAATGTTGTGATTTTTCCCTTCCTTTTGTTTTCGTTTCTATTGTCATTTTTCTCCTCTCCGCGATCCTCGCTTTTTGCGGTCGCCTGGCCGCGCAGCGCACAAAGCTGCACCGTCGCGTCGTCGCTGGGTAGCTGCTGGCTGGCGTCGGTCGCGGCTCGCGATCTCCTCTCATGCGGGAAATTCTGTGTGAAGGTTGGAGTCCGTCGCCGCGCCGCGCACCGATCGGCGATCTCTCGTTAGACTCACATAGACAGAGCCAGGCGCGGATCGTCTAATGATCGATGGGATCAATGGAGATCACTTTTGATTTCTTCCCGGGCGCTTCCCGTTGCGTGTGCAATGGCAGCGGCTCAATCCCGCCCTCCTCCCCGATCTAGTTGCTGTGATTTGTTAACTGGCGCTGATTTAGTGTGAGGTTCCGCGCCGGTGGGGTCAATGTGGAGCGAAATGTTTTGATTTGGCCGCGTTTTTATGGCTTTATCGCCAGCCGCACAGGCCACCAGTGGCGCGTGGAAAAGTTAATGCGCCTTGAGTTCAAGGGGGATCAAGGGATTTCCATTGAAAATATCGCCCGCTTTCTACCATGAATTAATGAACTGACCCTGGCCACAAGCTTCCTCAAAATTATACACTTTTTAGAACGCAAATCGAAGAAATCGAATGCATGAAACCTTATATCTTTTCTGGCCCCTATCCGAAAAACGGATCGGCTTGCGTCATATATTTGTTATTTTTTTTTATTTATTGAAAAAGCTTAAATAAAATATGGACCCTCTTAAAAAACTTTCGACGCTTTTAAGAACAGGTAACCAATAAGTAAACAAAATTGTTTATCGATTTCATTAAGTTTCGGAGATATTTTGTTTTCGCGAAATTATATCAGTGTATCAGTGTTAGACATAATTAACTAATGCTGGTTTTTATACTAATTTTGATCCCAAATAAGTAATACATACTTACAGTGACGGGCAAAACTAAATTCATGATGGTACTAAAATATTTTGCAAGTTACTCATAGCTGTACCAAATATAGTCAAAATGGTTGCGAGCCTAATATTGTAGAGGTTAAAATTGTTTATAGAAGTGCCAATATACATTTTGACGTTCGACTGACCACTTTTGAGTTATTTATTAAATAAAACTGTCAAATCAAAAAATATCGGGGAAAAATGAATATATATGAATTAAAAATTAATCATCAAAAATCTATACATACAAATAGCTAATTACTAAAAGTAGACAGAATAATCTGATTTAAAACAATATAATATACATATGTATAATGCAGTTTCGTTTCTATTTGAAAGATAGAATTAATTTTCGTTTGGAAATATTGCCTTTTGCTGTTCTGTATGTGTAGTTAAAGAAAATCCTCTTAGGTGAAACAAAATTAATTTTAAATGTACTCTTCTTTATTAAACCCAAAATTTACATATTAATAAATCGCAAATTATATACATATATAGGTTATTTAATATCCTGTTCATTTCAGTGATTAAACATTTCAACAAACTGGGCATTGGATATTATAGTATTATATGATTACAGAAACTATTTGTGCCGAAAAATACATAATACACCTATTGATTATAATGGCTTAGAGTGTTCTTATTTAGTTTGCTATATGGATATATTTGTTCTGGTTTTATTTAATTGGTGTGTTTAGCACTTGTATAAGAAGCTAACTGAAGTAGCTCTTTTAATTTAGACGTTGCACCGTCAGAGTTAGTGAGAACTAGGAGTAGACAATGAGTTCATCCGTGGATTGAGTCACTGTCTACCTGCCGACGCATGAAATCATCCCGGTAAATTGCGGGAATTTGATAAGAGCAGCCCCCTAATTAGCCGGCGATATCTTAATTAAACGGTGTTCCTCGAGTGGAGTTTAATTCTGCTCCTAACGACTGCGGGCGTAGTCTTGATTATCTGTGACACTTGAGCCCACAATTTCCTTAGCATTTTCCTTCCACTCACTCGAGGCCCGCTTAAACGAGTTCGGTAAAGTTTTTATTTTATTTTCGTTATCTTTTCATTTCTGTTCCTCTGCAGTAGACGTAGGCGTCGGCTGCCCTGGAGTTTCCTATCCCACAGCGGCATCTGAGCGTTGCGGTCGTCTGCCGGCTCTTCCCATGAGCCCGGTCGGGTCCGCCTGGCAGCATCCCAAAATCAAAGCCAGAGCTATTTTTTCCTCATTCACCGTGACATCGCATTGTGCTCAGTTGGCTGCCATACAGATCTCGACCGCACGATCACGATCCAAGACGAGGCCGCCCGGCCACCTCGGCTCCCAAGATGCAGAAATAAATAAAACGGGCAGAAGGCAGACCTTTTATTTATGAGAAATGTTCACTGAAAGGAGTGCTCGGTCTCAGGTGCCCGGTTCCCACACTTTTATTAACGAACTCGATTGAGGCCCGTTGTCTTCGTCTCGGCCTCCCGCTTTTGTCTTTCGTACGTCTGAGGGGTTTTTATTCGCCTCTGATCGCACCGATCAACATTTAGTGACTTGTAGAATGGATGGGGCTTGCGCCGGCACCGGCCCCGGACGCGGGCTCACCTCCTTCGGCCGCTGTAAATCTTCTCGAGGTCTAGCGATCGCGCTGTCTCCGGCGAAGGCACTCAAGTAACCCAGACGCGAGTTCCGAGTCTGGAGCGCGTGTGATCGCTTCTGGTCGGTGATGGGACCATGCCCAAGATCATGACGCTGCCCGGAATCGCTCTGCGACGTGTGAGCCGCTGCTCCGACAGCGTCTTCAATCAACTGGGAATTTCTACGCTTCAGGTTTGATGCATTTCGAGCTTAGCTGGTGGTCACTGGCCCTCTATTCTTCGAAATTTAATGGCTCCTCGGCCTGAAAGCCCTGTAAACACTGGAGAAAATTGGATTTCTTCCATTCGCTACGTGCATTGCTTCTGGTTCTTTCAGCCGACCTGTCGGCGCGGGCAGCAATGTTATCTCGATTTTTTGTACTCGAAATAAATGCCCAGTCCATTCAGAACACCTTTAAAGTTAATTACCTGAATTAGCCCCCTCAACGCACCTGGAAACAGCACCACTCTCGTCCGATCAAGGAGTGAAAACAAATTTCATTCCCCGTGTAGCTTGCTGATAGCAATAGACAACCTGTCTGCAACGGCTAATCTATGCACCGTTGACACGTTTTGCATACTTATCCAGATATCTGGTTGAAATAGAAGTCCCGAAGCCTGTAATCCGTTCAAGTTGACCTGTTCTAGCAAGGAAGATCGATCGCTCGATGGTGCAATTCGGAACGTGATTTATGTCCGGTGTTGCAAGTTGCAGGTGGTCTTATTTCGCGGAGATAAGATAAGACTGCTATTGATAGCCACCGATACAATTCTAGTCTGAGCCACTTAGCTAACACTTCTGATAAAGAATTGCATTTACTTGGCGACTGAAGTGTCTAGACCATCCATCGTATAGACGGAAAGCACCTAGTGTTTCTAAGGGTTTGAGATGTAGATGTTCTATAAATAAATAATTCCTGAAAATACATTTAAATAATTATATAAACTTGAAAAAAATATGTCACTTTCCCTGTTGCCAGCAATATCTTGGTTGCGTTTCAACTAGAACAAATAGTTATATATGAAATTCATATTTCGAAATAAATTAGATAAAAAATCTACCCATCGGGTTTTGCGAGTGTACCCATCGGATTTTGCGAGTATCAGGCAATCGCATATGTAGTCTTAACATACATTTTTAACTTAAAAAGATCAATATCTGGCAATAATGTAAGGCAAAAGATTACTTGGATCTTAATCAGAATTGCCTTTTATTAAACTACTGTTTTTTTTTCTAACCAGGATTGTGTGATCAGTAACTAATTTGGATTTGATAAAGCTTTCTTGATACATCCATTCAGGCAGTGCACCTAAAGCTAGGTGTCCTTGACACAGACACAGACACCTGAATCCATGGATCATCAAACGCCAATCCCTAAATTTGCCTGGCTGCAATGCCTAGTGTGAATTATAACCGAAGGAAAGTGTGATACAATATTTTCAATTCCGGAAGGCACATATGTACAAAGTACAGTGGTGCTCAAAACATTTGCAACTAAAACTAAAATTCTCTACTAGTCATCACTTAAACTTGCAAACTACTAAATCTCCAAGAGTTAATTTTCAAACTATGTATAATAAAGACTAACAATAAGATACTGCAGATAAGATACTGCGAGTTTCTTATTTACTTACAGCATTTTGTTATAAACCGAAGAAAATTATATTTAGGCTGCATTTGTTTTGATCGCCACTGTATATGAATGTGAATGAAATTCTCTTAGTTTTATTTGACCGGTTTTCAATTAGAAACAAGAACAAGAAAGAAGTATCGCAAAATGCTCATTGATCTTCTTTGGCCTTTAATCAAAGGGGAAAAAAAAGTTTAAAAAAATGCGATTACAAATGCGGTGTAAAATACAATTTAAAGATCATATTTAAAAACTATTTTCTTTTATTTAATTTTAAGTAGAAAACATATGGTAATTGGTAATAGATAAAATATAAAGACGCAATAAGTTCAACGATCAAATTAGTCATTAGTCAAAAGGAGTATTAAAAGTACTTTATAATCGTATAATTAGAATTAAGTTGGGACGAATATTACGAATTTATTCGTGAAAGACTTTGAAATCGTTCTTTGTATTCGCTCCTTTTTAACATCTACTGGATTTTAGCTCGATCAGTGATCTTCAGACTAAGTGAAATCCATCAAATTAGGCAACCTTTCGAAACGATGGGATCGCATAACCCTGCTATAAACGCATTCGACACGCAACTCGTTTGTGATAAGATCGGAAATTTAATGCCTGCTGTTAGGTTAAGCAGCCATAGCCAGTGTGGATCGTCGCACTCGGTAATTTCTTGACGCCATCATCCGAAGGCTGCTGATCTTGGGCTGCCATATAAATTTATTGGCCGCCTATAACTCACGGACCGGGCACGGAGCAATCATCGTGTCACAACAATCCCCGTCTTAAAAGTTATCCCCATCGCGGCCGCTCATTTCGCCATAAAAGCGAGCGAAGCAATAGGTCAGTCCGCCGCACTGTCGCTCGAACCGATAACTTATCGCGTCTGGTCGGCAGCGCGGCCATCCGTCGTCCACTTCGAAACATTACCATTTATGGCCACGCGAATGCTTTTAAAGGAATTTAAATGGGCCCAAGTTGAAGGGCACAATGCACGCGATCGGCTAGGCTCGAAACAATGAAAGCGTGGTGTGTGGAGCTTTTCAATTTTTCCCTCGTCAAAATGCAGATATAAATCGCGAGCGGGACAATCCCGTGCCCGCCGATGATCCGCGCTCTTTGGGCCGCGAGGACGGCTCATGGTCTCGAAAAAAGATGATTCGAGCGAAGAGGAATGGGATGATGGTACCGAAAATGATCGTGAATTCGCAGAATTCGCTCGGGTACCAGAAAAAGGTTGAGAATTGATCGTGCAAGATCATTCAGAAAAATTACAGACGATTTAGAGGGACTCTGAATAAGGCAAACAGGAATCCTTTGGTCGGTTGGGTTTTTGCGCGACACGATCGCCATCATTTGACCGATTTAAGCGGTTGCGCCTCCGCCCGGGCATCGAGACGAGGAGGCACTCGGCAAGATCTGCATTCCAGAAATCAGACGGTAGTGCCTTTTCCCACGCAGCCGAGCCTCACGACTGTCGTTTTTCATTAGCCACAGTCGCCTTGAAAGATGCATGGGCCGGGTACACTTTCCTTGATCAGATCATCTCCGCGCGTCTGACCTCCTTGGCCTGCGCGCATCGAGCGTCTCGGCTGCTTCGTGTGCCGCGTCTGAATCGCGGGCCGCGGCGTGTCTGATGGTATCGGCTTTATTGAAAGGGCACTTAATCAGCTTAAGGAAGGGAATGCCAGTTTTATCCGAGGGGGAAAAGCGAACTGTTCCAATTTAGCCAGATACCCGCGTTCGGCGGCGGCGTTCGATGCTTTTTTTTCCCGGGCCCAGCAATTGTATCCACTTTGTCGTCAGCCTCGGAGCGGGGCCGATGCACATTCATTATCCTTTGTGTTTCATGCGCTGCACTCGAAAGTGTTAATCCACATAAATTCCGAGCGGCTATAAGCCAAAGCGTGCCGGCCCCGGCGAGACCGAATCGCATGCGTACGCACGACTGTAATCAGCCGTCTTCGACCACTGGAAGAGCCACCTCGGGGGCTGCATTGTCTGCAATTTCTATATATGTAAGTCAAACGCGGCGCGTAATGGGTATGGCACAAGGTCCCAGCATCTGCACCGAAGATTCCAGGTTCGCGGATACCGCGAAAACAAAACCAAGCCGTCTTGGCACGACGAAACCACTGCAGGCTAAGCAAATACCTAAATTGCTTCGCAATTTGACCATGAGGGTGCTCAACTTCGGAAATAAAGGCGGCCCAAAGCAACTACCTTGTGGTACTCAATCGACTTAATGTTAAGAAAAAACGATCTGAAAAAAAAATTATAAATTACTACCTGGCCACACACGTTCTCGAACGCTGTACCTACAATATCGGAGGATGGTTGATAATGTTGCGATCACGGGAAACTCATTAATTTTAAAAGAAAGGGTATTGGTAAGGTAGCCACATAAAAGCGGCATATTTAACCGTCATGCAGAAAACAGGCTCGTGATCTTATATCTAAAAGCACTTGCCATTGTTTTAGACTCTTAAAATAAATTATAGGTTGACATAATTTTAAATTAATATAGAAAGTTTAACTTCAGGATTATTCAAAAATTCAATGAGTAGGTATATAATTTATAAAATTTGAATAAGGTTTTAAAAGTTTCACTCGGGTTTTTACACCTTAAAATGAAATAACGTCGACGATACTACATATAATGAGTGAAACCTTAATTCATCTTAAAAAACTAAAATTAATCAGGAAGTTTTGGACTTTTAAAAAAATATTTTTTATTTTTTTAGTTTTACTGGCTGAACATTCGGTATGTTTTTTGAAATTTTGTTTTCATAAAAAAGCAATAGCTATTAATCTAATTTCTTGTGTCATTTATACATATGTATAGTCCTCAAAAAACATGAAAAGCCGATGAATGGAACTGGCTCAAAAGCAATTGAAAAGTTAATGCTGCTGGCGCTGTTTAGTAAATCTAAAAATAACAAACTCAATAAGTTACTAATGAGTAAGGTATGACATTATTAATAAAAAATAATTGTTCTATAGTTTACTAAACATACAAAATAAACCTATTGTTTTAATTTTGTTTAAAAGTTGTTTGTTCCTTCCTTGAAATGAAAAGTGGTTAATTTTAATGCATATACTATGCATAGATTGAGATTGACTAAAGAAAGTTAAAGGCATCATGAGCAATGTAAATAAGTGCCAAGTGAAAAACTTACTATCAGGTATTTGAATATCTGATTCTACCTTCCCAATTAGGTTTTATTTCGAAGTAATTTGTGAATTTATTACAGGTCGAATGATTTTGGAAAGAGAGGTATTTAAAATTTAATTTTTCAATACAAGTGAGAGATTCTAAATGTAATACGAAACGTTTTTAAATCTTCAGGTAATTTAAAAAGGTATGCCCCATAAACTTCCGAACGTCTTCCTCAGCTCCCCGAAAATGAGCGGCGCAATGACCAGGTTTACCATAAGCCACACTTGATTCCGAAATGACCCGAAAACAGCGGTAATTTCACGCAAACAGAAGTTCACCAGCCCGGTGACGACTCTAAATTTGCCTTGGAAATGTCCGCGACGACTAAAAATGGAAACAGCATAAGTCCGCAGCAACGGCCACAGTAATGGACAACGACTCTCTGGCGTGCATAAAAATTTTCGGGATTAAGCGCATTCTTTTAACGACGGCGTTTCTGAAGACGTTGTCCGTTAACGAGTGGGCCCAGTGATGCCACCTTAATTGGCGGATCAGCAGTATCTGCAAAGAGCACTCACATGCGCAATAACCAGTAATCACCCTGGCTAATTAAAGTCCTCTTTCTCCAGTTAGTGCATTACCAGTCCTCTGGTGCTTGTACGATATCCCCTGAGGTCATTTGAGACATATCGTGTGGCCGCGTGGTACCTGTGGTACCTGGGGACGTGCACCGGGTGCCCCGCACCCCCGCCCCGTCGACAGAACCATATTGGCCAGAGAGTCCGCGATCGGTTCAAGTATTTCACATAAAGCACGCGGCGATTTGTTAAGAGATCGTTTGCGATAATGAGCGTACGCGTTCCACCGATCCACCAGAAAACAACACTCCACGGCACCTCGGATCGTCCGACATTATCAGGCCCCCTTGAGTGGTTTTCGCTGCAAAAAAGGTGCGCTCACATGTAAAAAGATCATAACACGAAAAAGAAGGTAAATTTTAACGATCCTCGCAAGGAACGCAAGGCCCATAAGTCTGGGTCCGAGTGCTGCGCAGCCGCGAGGAGGCCGCGCAATGAAAGCAGAACGTGCTCGTATGCTTGGTCCGCTAATGTGCGCGGCGCGCACCTGTTGGCACAAGAAAGCCACTGGAGGCTTATGGCCGAGCTGTCCGCTTCGAATCTATTCTTATTATTTATCACGGGAAAACTACTTAAGCGCAGCGAAAACTCACTTGTCGTATTTTATCTAGCTCGCTATCCAAGCTAGACTTTTGCTAGCGCGCTTGGAACTCTGCGGAAAATTTTCAAATTAATAAGGGTTTCCTGGAGCACTATAAACCATCTAGGGCCTCAGAGCATGTGTGGCCATCAAGTAGTAATTTAACTTTTTGCCAACTTTTTTCAACATTACATCAATTGAATACCAAAAGATACTTATCTTGGGCCGTTTTTATTTCTTATGCTGAGCAATTTTTTATGGGCTAGATATAGTAAGAGTAAGTCACATGCATAATGACATAGCTATGTAAGTAAGGAGGTTGGAAACTGAAAAAAGGATCCTGTTACAATATTATTATTTGGATTGGGATGGAATAACCTAAATGTATAAAATGTACCCTAAGAAATGTCAGAAGCTATTTAAGAGAAGATGACCGAACCTCTGTTAAGCTTAGAAACTCTTAGAGGAAGGTTCTTCTTTATAGACTACATATGCCAGAGTAGGACTAGATTCAGAATTAATTTAGCACCCTCATTTTCCTTTCAGCTCTGAAAAGTATTGTATAAGACTCTAGAGCCTCTAAAATCCTGTCTGGGGCCATCAAAAGAGGACCAAATTCGAATTCAATTTAAATCGTATCATTTTGGACTCTTAAAAATCAAAAATATAACTTATAGTTTTAGAGATAAAACATAACGTTTGAAATCTAAGTCTAATCAGTCTAAAACTGTTATGACAATAGAATATTGTAGACGATCTTTGTATAGTGTATATTTGCGGAACAATCAAAGTAAAACCTTACTTAAAAGACTTCATAAATTTGACACAGAGGACTTATATTTAATAAGTAAACTTCCGTGTGATTCAAAAATCTTTAACAGAAATTGGCAAAAAGACAAAAATCTATCTCAATTCAGAAAATAATATGAAAAGATATAATTTCCCATGACGACACGCGTCACATTTTACTCAGATCAAAACGGGGTCGACTCCTGCGAATCACTGCATTCATTCGCCTCGAAATTTCACCAAATCATAAATATGTCTGGCATCGCTTTTCAGCGCATTTAAAGTAACAGCCAGCGACTATAAATTTTCTAGTTTTGAGGCGCAAAGGTGCCAAAACGCCACATCATGGAAACAAAGCAATGAGACCGCCACTCCAACCGTTGATTATTATATTAATGGTCCATTCTTCGCGCCTTTATACTGGGACCCGTGTGCATCGGGCAACCCTTGTAAACGAGCCTGGCAGCCCGGAGTCTTGGCATTCCGCCGTCTGTCGGCCAATTTTGATCGCAGGCGGATCGCCCCCTGCTTCTACCGGTCGCTGGCGTCTATTTTCACGACTTTCCGCGCAGCGCTCCGTCTTTACTATGTGTCCGCGTTGGCATGAAAGTAAACCCGAAAAAACTTATTTTCGGTTAATTCGCGAATATTTTTAGCGCATCGAGGCGAGAATTGTGCCTATTTTCGGCCACCGCCCATTTATTTGCATACCAAAGCGCTTCCACTGGTCCGCGCCGAGCAGCGCCTGGTCTATGCGGCCACTTACGAAAATATCCGCCAAGTATGCCGCCATGTGCACCCCGGCAAAAATAGACAAATTCGTAAACCGACGAGTGGAAAACAGGATAAATACCAACCTGTGGAGGTGTGCAGAAAGAAAAACATTCGCGGCTGCCAAAACCGATTATTTATAGACTTTGTGGCCGCGGCTGCGAGAGCAGTCCGTCATTGGTGCCGGCGGTTTTGGACCATTCCGCCGTCGCCGCCGTCGCGCCGCCAACCGTCTTTTTGGCATCTTCCACCCGGGTGCACGTGAGAGATTACGGCGAGATATCCGCTTGCGGCCCGTCACCAGACCAGGAATGCCGCTCACCACTTTCGTGGACAGATTATTTGTTATTTTCCTCGAATTTGTGTCAGATGACAATTTTTACTCCCGCGCACTTAAGGAAGCGACTCGTTTTGGAACCTCAAGGAAATTGCGCGATGTTTACTTATTGGTCGGGGTTTGGATGCCTGTCCATTTTTCAAATAGGTGCCACAGTAAAAAATTTTGACTTCGAGCCAGGTTTGATGGCGAATTTCGAGGTGCCACAGAGCGGACGTTTACACATTTATTTACTGCATCCAGTGGACGTCCAGTCAATGATGAGTCGTAGCTCATGAGAACATATTCTAATTCTTGAGGTCAAAATCTTGCCTATGGCTAAAATTGTTGATCTTTATGAGAGAATATTTTTGCTTCAAATTCAAATGGAACAAAAATATCATAATAAGTATCTACATTCAAATATTTTGGAATAAATTTACGTAATTACATACAGTTTTTAAAATTTATTTCAGCAATTTTGAAAAAGTATATTTTATGGTTTTGTGGCAATTCTATAAAATGTTTGAATATTGTAGATATTTCCATGAAAATTGTTGTATTTACAAAATTAATAACTGAACTTTTATCTCGAAAAGATGTTTTCAAACTCAGTTATCATTATTCTTTAAAACAAACAACTTTATTACAAGAAAACACGTTACAATTTTATATTTTGAATTGTAAACATTTATTATTTAAGAACGGCTTCCAAACTTGTTTGAAAAAACTTAAAAAGAAATATTCACCCACATAAATAACAGGATTTAAAACTCTTTCAAATTAACCAATATTAATTATATATGCGTATTTAACTCCACTCCGAAATTCATGAATATAGGTTTTTTAGAATTCTAAAATTGTCTTTAAGTTATAGTTAAGTAAAGTTATATTAGGATGTTGTGAATCTTTGAAAGACAATGCTACAAGCTTACACTTTTAAACTATAGGTACTGCAGATTAATAACCATTTTGTTTTATTTTATCTAAACAGCATATACTATTGAGCAGGTCTTAAGACTTGAACTCAAAAATCCAAAATAGACTTAAAATTGCTCTCATAAATTCAAGTGTTGATGGCACCTTTTAGGCTAAGTGAGCCATTAAATATTTCTTAAAAGAGAGTATGCCAAAATGAATCATATGATGATAAAAGCAAATATCAATAATTACCTCATCGTTCGCGCGACTTTGTGCCAAAAGAAACTTTTCAACGTTCCTTGAAATTCATGCAAATGTCTTTATTCGATTGGCGCTGTCTTGCATTCAAAGTGCTCTTAGGAAGTCGAAGTTTATGCGACTTCCTTCGACCCCCGCACGTAGTTATTGTTCTTTGAGCTGAGGAGTCGATCGGCCGACGACGACGTCTGCCTCTGCGCCGAGTGTCTCACGCTACACCTGTCATTCGGCTCGATCCACATTAAAAGTCATAACTCATCAGGATCGGCGGCTTTTAGCAGTAATTTGCATGCGCAGTGTAAACCTATCATAAAGCAGCAGAAATTATGCAAAACGTGCGCATATTGTGCAAATCAAAAGTGTTCGAGAGAATTGCAGTTTACGTATGATCCGCCCACGCGTGCGCCGCGCGACTTAATGCAGACGTACGTGCGACGACGATGTCGTCGCCGCCGACATTAAAGTGCTGCCGCGGTTAAAAGGCGGTCTGCGCATGCGTATCCATCTCAATATGAAAATTACAAGGCTGCGGCATGAAGAAAATTGCCCTGACTTCTCTTACTTTGCCACACATTTTGTGTGTAACGAGTCTTGCACTTTTCATTCTGAATTCGCATCCTTCTCGAGAACGTGTCGAAAATAAACAAATTTGCTTAAGATGCGTGGTATTATGGATGCTGTAGTAACCCCTTATACCTGATTTAATTTAAACTTAAATCCGCGTCTAAACCAATAACAACATTTTATGAAGTTTAAAGAATATAAGAAATTCCTTCAGCAATATTTTATATTACTTAGATTTACCTTTTTACAAGACGAATGCGAAAAAGTAAATATATTTTTTCGTTCAAATTCAACATATTCCCATTAACATTATTCATATTATCAATCTCTAGGCGGTTGTAATAAGAACTAAGCAAAAATAATTTCAGTAAGAATTATCATATTAATTCTTACTGAAATTACATAGCTGAAGCTTCAAAGATATCATTGCAGTCGCGCCAGACGCTTAGGCCAGCAAATTATTTCCACAAGCAAGGAAACGCGATATAGTAAGATACAGTAAACCTAAGCATGTTAACTTTGTACTTCTCTGAAAACCTAAGCAAGTTTTCTCTGTGCCTAGCTTTAAGAACAGTAGTTGCATTGTGACTTCAGAGGGTGGTACCACGTTTGGAACAAATTAAATAAAGTCTCTTAATTAATAACCTGGACTTTTACTTAAAACAAAGAAATGTAAAAAACAAATAATAACTTATTTCATGGCGACCGTGACAATTTCGGTTTGATACAATAGAAAAATTTAGCAGTTCTAAGGTGTTAATTGTAATTGATTTTGTCCAAATCTGTCGCCCAGAGTGTAAGTTGATAATAATTCTGTGATTATACATATGTATTGACTAAAGTTGTGCTTCAATTTAATCGGTATAAAGTGTAAAAAAAAAAAAAAAAAAAAAAACACGAAAGTGTGCAAGGACACAAAAGTGTGCAACACAAAAGTGCGCAACACAAAGTTTTGCAAGGCAGATACTTGAGTCAATTACTAAAGTTTTGAAAAACTATTAAAGTTATGGGAACGACCCAATCAAAGAAAAACGATGGAGTAGTCGTTAATGATATAGTGGTACAACCCGCGACAATCGAAAACAGCGATGTAATCGTAATGCTTTATATAATTTGCTGCGTGCACGTGCTAAATTTTCTGATCCACGCTTATAAGATTTGGCACAAGAATATGAAAAGGAGATATCTACAAAGGGCAATATCTCAACCACAAATTTGAAGACAACAAGCTGTCCATACCAACAACAAATCTGCTGAAGGTCAACAATTCAACAGTCATCATTAAAATCACCGTATAAATTTCAACCACAAATTTGGAGACAACAAGCTGTCCACCCCAACGACAGATCTGCAGGTCAACAATTCAACAGGCATCTCATCATTAAAATCACCGTATACATTTCAACGATTTGTAAGTCTATCAAAATAAGAGTAAAATTATTTTTAATGTATTAAATAAAACCTTGCCTGTTACTTGTCTGGAGAAAAATACATGTATATATATATAACTTCTACTCAAAACTTAAAAAAAAAAAAAAAAAAATTTAAAAAGTTAAATTAATCGAATGTTTGTCGTGCATCAAAGCTGATCCAACTAAGTACATACAGTACAAACTTATTTGCTAAACGACCCAGTGGTATTTAATGGGAGATACACAACGTTGGGCAAAAATAGTGCAACAAATCGAATTACATAAAAATGAATTTGATAAATCTTTTAAGTGTCTCAATAAAAGCTCAAAACCTCAAGATATAACTAGAGACAAACACTTGAAAATTTTAATCAAGGAATACAATTCAATCAGAGGATTATTACATGGCTATTACGAAAAACTTAGTCCACAACATAAGTATGAAGCAGTAGCAATATTTAATAGATTTAGGGACCGACTTATTAGATTGTTTGCTAGATACAAGCTCCACATAATTATCCCGCATAACCTTCGTCAGGCTGTCGACGAATCCCTTATAGAGGAGTGTAGCGATTCCGAAGAAAGTGAAACAGAAACAGAAATAGATTTAAATAATAGCAAAGAAGTTTTAATAAATGCCGAGAAAATGAGCATGTCAGCGGCAGATTTCTTAAACCTTGCAACCAAAATTCTACCAGATTTTGATGGACGTTCAGAAAATTTACAAAGATTTTTAGATGCAGTTACCTTGGTAAAAAGTTTAACTACAGAACATGAAACAGTACTTATTGAATTAATTAAAACAAAATTAGTAGGATCAACAAGAAATTTGATTGAAAACGAAAACACAGTAGAACAAATTATAAACTCCTTAAAATCAAAAGTGAAAGGCGAATCGACAGAAGTATTAACAGCAAAAATTATGAATATTAAGCAGAATAGTAAACCGGCAAACCAGTTTACAAAAGAAATAGAAGAATTAACAAAAGCTCTTGAAAACGCCTACATAAGGGAAGGTGTCACAGGTAAACTAGCAGAAAAATATGCGACACAGTCAGCGGTTAAGGCATTCTCTTTAAATGCATCCAATGAAAAAGTTAAATTAATTATGCAAGCAGGCCAATTTAACAATATGAATGAAGCAGTCACGAAATTCGTGAATTCTTCAACGAACAGTGATAATGACCGTAACATTCTTTACTACAATTCCCACAAGCGATTTAGCAGAAATATGCAGAGAAATCGATACTTTAGAAACCCTAGAAACTACAACAATCAAAATCGCAGCTACAACTGTCAAAATCGCGGTAGACAAAATCAAAGCACCAGAGGCAATTATAATGCCAGTTCAAATACTAGAAGGTTCAATCGTCAAAACCAAAGATCCCCAAATAACATTCGTGTAGTAACAGAGACCCCGGAAAACTTAAACAACCCCCAGTAACCGAATTGGGGTCTGGGGGATATTGTCGTAAAAAGATATGTAACCCGAACGTGAATCGTATATACTCATCGTTCTCAACATTTTGCATGAATTTGAACTTGAACAGCTATGTTTCAATCAAAAACAACTTCACTAACTCCTATAATACTTTTCTATTGGATACTGGCGCTGACATCTCAGTATTCAAAATTAGCAATCTAAACAATTGCATTCCTATCAATTCTTCCAACTGCTCTTATATAAACGGTGTTGGAGCTGGTTCAATAAAAACGCATGGTAGCGCAAGGTGTACATTATATTTTGGCAATTATTCCCTCGATCACGGGTTCCAAATCGTTGATGACAACTTTCCCATACCCACTCCTGGCATTTTAGGCTTGGACTTCATACGTAAATACAAATGCATACTAGACTATAACAATAATTTGCTCAAAGTTCCAAATGGCTCTAACGATATTACAGTTCCAATCAACGAAGCTCCAGAGCAAAACAGCTTATCTGTACCAGCAAGATGTGAAACAATAAGAAGAATAATTCTACAATCGGATGAAGATTATGTTTACGTACCCAACCAACAGCTCACTGACGATGTATATGTCGCAAGGTCCATAGTTGCAAAATATAATCCCGTTATAAAGATCATAAATACCTCTCCCGACAATAAGCTGATTCGAAATGTTCAAATTAAAACCGAAAGCCTTTCAAATTATGATATTTACAGCCACACTCAAAGCAGAAAATCTGATCCCGATGAAATCCTAAAAAGACTCTCTAAAAATTTTCCTCAATTTGCTTATGATAAGCTATCACACTTATGTTCAGAATACATAGATATATTTGCTTTGGAAAATGATATTCTAAAGCCAAATAATTTTTACAAACAAAAATTAAGATTAAAGGACAAAAATCCAGTTTATATAAAAAAATTACAGAATTCCACATGCTCATAAAGCAGAAGTGGAAAGAGAAGTTAATAAATTGATTGAGAAAGACATAATAGAACCCTCAATTTCAGAGTACAATAGCCCAGTACTACTAGTACCCAAAAAGTCTTTACCGGGAAATCCCGAGAAACGTTGGCGATTAGTTATAGATTATCGCCAAGTAAATAAAAAATTAGTAGGTGACAAATTCCCACTACCAAGAATCGATGAGATTTTAGATCAGCTGGGACGAGCAAAATATTTCTCGTGTCTTGACCTAATATCAGGGTTTCACCAAATTGAGCTTGACGAGAGATCGCGCGATATAACTTCTTTTACCACAGACAAAGGTACCTTCCGTTTCAAAAGATTACCATACGGTTTAAAAGTCGCCCCAAATTCTTTCCAGAGAATGATGTCTTTGGCATTCGCTGGACTCACACCTTCACAAGCCTTTCTGTATATGGACGACTTAGTTGTGATTGCTTGTTCTGAAAACCAAATGATTAAAAATTTAATAGATGTTTTCAAAGTGTGTCGCCGTTACAATCTTAAATTGCACCCCGATAAATGTTCATTTTTTGGTCATGAAGTGACATATCTCGGACACAGATGCACGGATAAAGGAATCCTTCCAGACAACACCAAATTTAATGTAGTCAAAAATTACCCGCGTCCTACAGACTCTGACTCTGCGAGGCGCTTTGTCGCCTTTTGCAATTATTACAGACGTTTCATACCCAATTTTTCCGAATTCGCCTATCATCTTAACTACCTAACTAGAAAAAGAACTAAATTTATTTGGACTGAGCCCTGTGAAAACGCCTTTCAATACCTAAAAAATAGTTTAATTAAAGCACCAATTTTACAATACCCAAACTTCGAGAAACAATTTTGTATAACTACAGACGCAAGTAACATATCTTGCGGTGCAATTTTAAGTCAAGACTACAACGGTATACAACTTCCCGTATCATATGCCTCCCGCACTTTTACAAAAGGTGAACAAAATAAATCAGTAATAGAACGCGAATTAACTGCAATACATTGGGCAGTCTCTTATTTTAGGCCCTATATTTATGGTGCAAAATTCCTCATTAAGACAGATCATCGCCCCCTTACTTATTTGTTCTCCATGAAAAATCCGTCCTCAAAACTTACCAGAATGCGTCTTGACCTTGAAGAGTATGACTTTGAAGTTGAATACATAAAAGGATCTACAAACGGTGGGGCCGACGCTTTGTCTAGAATTGATAGTAATGCAATAAAAAATTGCAGCGATAATACAATAAATGTACTAAAAGTTACAACTAGATCTGAGACAAAAAGACTCGAGAGAAGTAAACCGCAAAACGTCAATCCTTGTGAGAGTCAACACATAGAACCGGCTAGGGTATTTGAAGTCAATTCCGCAAGCGAAGTTAAAAGCTTTATTAAACTAAAGTTCTATTTTTCCGAGGACACACCAAGGTGTTCCTTTAAAAAGGGCAAAAAGACTTTAAAAAATATTAAGTTATCGCAGTATATCGATAACGGAATATTCAACTTAGGTTTGTTTATTCCTAGGCTAGAAAAGGAAGCCATAAATCTTTCAAGAAAGTTGCAACTGTCCCTAAACGATGAACTATTTGAAAGAATTCGAATTCAACAATTAAAAGATATGGCGGAAAGATTGTTAACTGACGTGCAGATAGCGTTAACCCCTAAGCTGACCTATGTCACCTCTAAACAAGAGAGACAGGATATTATTAAAGAATATCATGATAACCCAGTGTTTGGCGGCCATCCTGGGAAAAAACGATTATTAGAAAAGATAAAATCTAAATTTTTTTGGAAGAAAATGTCAAGCGACATTACAAATTATGTAAAAAACTGTATAAAATGCAAACTAAACAAACCGATCGATAAATCGGTACAAAACCTAACAATTACACCAACACCACAAAGGGCATTCGACATAGTGTTGATAGACACAATGGGACCCTTGGTAAAATCTAATTATGGAAACGAATACGCAGTCACAATAGTTTGCGATTTAACTAAATATCTGGTAGCAATACCAATTCCGGATAAATCTGCGAAAACAGTGGCTAAAGCTATTTTCGACCACTTCATTTTAACTTACGGTCCCATGAAACGAATAGTTACAGACATGGGAACGGAATATATTAACAAAACAATTACAGATCTTCTCAAACTACTAAACATTCAGCATAACACCTCAACACCGTATCATCATCAAAGCCTGGGAACAATTGAAAGATCACACCGAACTTTTAATGAATACCTAAGGTCCTATATTGACATAAATAAAGCAGACTGGGACGAGTGGCTGAAGTATTTCGTCTATTGCTTCAACACTAGCCCGACAAGTGTACACGGGTATTGCCCATTTCAACTGGTATTTGGCAAAGTACCTAATAGCTATGATTTTCTTTCCCATCAGGAAATAGATCCTATATATAATCTGGATTCTTACCACAATGAAATTAAGTACAGATTACAAAATTCCAATCAACGCGCACAACAACTATTAGAAAAAGCAAAACAGGACAGAAAGTTGAGGTACGACAAATATTCGAAACCATTGCACTTAAAAGTAGGTGATTTAGTTCTTATGGAACGAACTCCAAGACACAAATTCGAACCCATGTACAAAGGACCGTACAGAGTAATAAGAGTAGAAGAACCAAACTGCAGAATAGCTATAGAAAATAATAAAGAAATACTTGTGCACAAGGATAGGTTAAGAAAATACGATTAAATGAAATATATAGGTATGTATATGAAAAAAAAAAAAAATTTATAATAAGTATGATGTAGAAAAAAAAAAGAACTATATTATATAAGAAGCAATTAAAAAACAAATATAAAAATATAGATATATATATATGTAAGTATATCAATTATAAGTCAAAAACTTTAATAATGGTGTGGATGTTTAAGAATGATTGATTTATTAAATTTTGTTGCATAGCCAATAGTTTAACCGGTATAAAACCTAATTTCAATAATTATAATTAATAGGAAAAATAAGCAAACATTACAATAAGCAACCATTTTATATAGATATCTATGAAACTTCAAAAAAAAGGGGGAGGTGTAATAAGAACTAAGCAAAAATAATTTCAGTAAGAATTATCATATTAATTCTTACTGAAATTACATAGCTGAAGCTTCAAAGATATCATTGCAGTCGCGCCAGACGCTTAGGCCAGCAAATTATTTCCACAAGCAAGGAAACGCGATATAGTAAGATACAGTAAACCTAAGCATGTTAACTTTGTACTTCTCTGAAAACCTAAGCAAGTTTTCTCTGTGCCTAGCTTTAAGAACAGTAGTTGCATTGTGACTTCAGAGGGTGGTACCACGTTTGGAACAAATTAAATAAAGTCTCTTAATTAATAACCTGGACTTTTACTTAAAACAAAGAAATGTAAAAAACAAATAATAACTTATTTCACGGTCAATTTCAAAAGTATATGACAAATTTTAAATTTTCATTTTGAAAATACGGTTAAAATTTTTATTTTACGTAAACTGATCAGCATTGATAGCATTGAACTTTTGGATTCAGAAGTTGCCATTATCAATTTTCATATTTTTCAGTTATCTTACGCCGCCACAATCGCAGTATTGTTGACTTTTGTAATTAAGGTCATTCATTGCAATGAGGGGCATGTCAAAAGTTGATATGGCGAAAACATAAAACTTCTAAACAAGCAAAAGGTTCCAATGAATACGAAGGCCTATTTAAAGAATGTAAGAAATAAACAACATAAATTTAAGTAAGTACCTTTAAAGGAGATATCCTTTAACAACAATAAAAACCACACGTGGGTCCTGGAAACTAAGCATTCATAACAATGGTCGAGTCAGGACATGCGATTTAAAAACATGATTTATGCGGCACTTACGATTTGATCGGTAGTTAATAAAAACGCGTTGTCGATTCTGTGGCGAGAGCTAACAACACGACTGACGTGCTTGAATAAAAAGATTTGATGTATAGCTGAGAATGATTGACACTTTTCTCGTTTATGCGGTTATAAACTAAAACGTTTTGTTATCAACCTGAAGAGAGATAGGCTCAGATATCACGGAATTTTAATAGATTTAATTGTTATATTGATTGCAGTAAATCTTTGAAATAAGCTTGAATTATTTGGGTACGTACCAAATTTTATTAATATTAGATCTAGGATAATTTCGTACCCGAACGGCGAACAGAAATATTTGCATGTACTCGTATAATGGACCATCAGATAAACGAAGAAGATTTATTCGAAGATTTAACTTATTTCTTGAAGGTATGCCTTCTGGTCATCACAACAGGCTCGCATGGCCTTTCCACAAAGAAAGGGTTAACGCGCTAGCTGATCCTATCTGTTATGCTTCCGAATGGTTACTGCTTAATCCTACCCCTTTTAAGGACAAAAGGGTTAGGTTATTAACAGGATTATCTGCGTCTGGAAAAAGCCGAGGCACGCTCGTAATTGGATTACTCCAGACGAAGTGAATCTTTTGTTTTAACCAGCTACTGGGACCGCTTAACCCTTTCATCGTGTGCTTCCCTGGTAAGGATCCACAATTTGCAGATGCACGCGAAAAGGTAGATTTTGTTTTGACAAATCCAATTTTACGGATTTATTACAATTCTAAGAAATTCCTCACAGCAAAACTGCCTGAATCCTTCCCAATTTCAGTACCTAAAAGGGGCTGTAAAAGGATTGACTCCTCTTATCTGTCGTTCTAAGGAAGTCAATTGCTCCGCGAATTCTTTGGAGGTTATGCACGACGTAAATCGTAGAAACGGTGCCGCACTAACGGAGTTTTTGCTAAAAAAGTTATAAAAGCACCGTAAGAGTTTAGCCAATAAAAAAAAAACCGTTAGACGACAGTTAGTCAGTTAGCAAAGGTAACGGAGTAATTAAGCCCAAGGATCGCAACCCTAACGGTCCTTGTTGTAAATTTGCTAGGCATAGTGCAGTTTTCGTAAAATTAGCCAACACAGAAAAACTGCGAATTTTATTCATGTACAAAATGAACCAAAAATTTACTCATACTAAGTTAGGTCGTGTTGACTGAGAACCTATTTTCTGTCGCCGAATACCGCGAATTTTGGCAATGCCAAACGGCCAAAACTGCAAGGATGCAAAAGATACCCTTTCTACACCTTTACTGCTCCTTTATTGTTTTATTGAGGTTGCATCCCTTTGACTCAACCCTTGGTCGCAAGGGTTCATCCCTTAATGACTCTGCAGGGTTACGCAGGCAAGAGTTCTGCCGAAAAATTGAGGTAGTGCAGGACGCTTAACATTTTGTCGCCAATAGGACCCTTGTTTCGTGGCAAGGCACTGCATTGACGATGACTTGTTGGTTTTATTGTAAATTTACTATGAAATGACTATTCACGGATTTATGGGGGCAATTTAAGGACATGCTGTCAGTAAAATGTGCTACAGAATGAATCGTGATGTATCTAAGGAATTTTCCATTTTATACTCGGTTTTTTTTTAAGACAGTCTGGTTAGCTCGTAGTTAACTAGTGTTAGAGTACTAAAATTGTAGAAGTATAATTCAAAACAAAATATTCTAGACTTTTCTGACGAAAGGATGGTAAATCTAGTGACAACCGAAAATTTTTTTTCTTAAATAACTAGTACCAAAATTTTTGTAAAATTTTTCTTAATCAAAATTAAAAAAATATAATACCTACTTATTTCTCTTTTTGTCATTCTGCGTATAATTTTTGAAAAAGTAATAATAAATCATTAGGATCGAAAATATAAGTTAGTTAAACCTAGACAATTTCGTCATATTATTATTTGTTCATTAATAGACCTATGTAAGGAACCTTTGAAATTTCCAATCTAAAATCGAGTTTTCTATTGTTTTGCTTTTGTTTAAGCAGTAAGTTTCTATTCTGAACAAAGCTTACAATTTAATCTAAATGTAGTGGTTCAATAATACATTCTCATAGATTTAAATCCATTCCATCCATTCATAAAGAGAATGGAGGGTTACAAAAACAAATTGAAAATAATTTGAATAGTAACGACTTTACTCTTAAACTTGAAATGTAAAATAAATGATATATCTTTTATACTTCCCAACCACTGATTGCTGCCATTACTCCGTCATCCTCCCAGACAAAAACCAAAATTGATGCCACATCAGTAAAGTTTTTTTTTCCCACAAACATTCGATTCATCTTGACTTCTCACCTGATGTATTCAACAAAGTGCTAAGTCCAATTAATCCCTGACGATCATCAATTACACCGAGCACCCCATGCCTGAATTACTTCCTCATTGGACCCCTTATTTGCATAACGCAGGCGATTTGAATATTTCAATGTAAATATTTAGTCTCACCCCAATTGAGTCCTAGCAGACGAGGCAATACATGGGGCGAAGGGAGCCGGACAACAAAGGGGCTAAATGGTGATCGTCAGGTGAGAATACAAGATGATCGCCGCATTTACATACGAGACAAGATCGTTTATGATTTTATTATTCAAATGGGGATGGATCGCGCAGTGGCTGCAGGCAAGTTTCGTCTAGTCCTCCACCGATCCGATCTCATCAGGTTGTCGGTTGAGCGGTGATCTTCCACAAAGTAATGATGATTGATCGATCGAACCGAGCAAGTCTAATGGGATCAGGAATTTGAATAAATAAAATTTCAAGGAAGAAAAAAACCGACGCCGAGAAAACGTCATTTATTTGCTTTTACGATCACTTCACAGTGACAACTTGTCAAGGATACTTGTTTGCCACAACGTTGTTAGTGCATCCCCGGGATTAATGCGCTTCGTTGCGGCGAACAATTTTCCTTTTGTGCTAAAACTTGTTTGAGGTTCTCTGTATTTTAAAAAGTTCGTTATATTTTTTTCTTACTTTTAAATAGCTTGGAAATATATAAAATGAAAGTATATAACATGTATGATTTTTTATTTACGATGAACAATTATTTTTACATGAAAATATAAGAAAGTCTAAAATTGAGTCTTTAATAGTAGGTTATATATATTACGATATACGGTTTTTTTTTTTTTTAAAATAAACTTCTTGTATTCTAAATTCAGCATATCTATTGTAGTTACCAGTTCGGTATTAACTACCACCAAAGTTACGCAAATATTCTAAATAGGTTATTATTTTAACATAGAGCAAGAGTTGCACTAAACGCCCGAGAGAAAAATATATATTTTATAGTTGTAACTAAAAATTTTGGGATTTGACTTAATTCAAACAATAAAATGTTTCTGATTGTACCTTTGAGAAAAGATTACGTAAAAAATTTAATTAGAAAAATATGACCTCGCACTCGCAGTTAACAGATCAATGTCCGTAAAACTAAATTTCGTGAAGGCGAAAGAGAATATGGTTTTGAGAATTTTGAAGGAGAATTGGTCCTATGCTTAAATGAAAGGAATTTGTTTGGATTGGGTAACCGGAGCACTCGGTCCTAAGTCGTTTACGTAACAAGTTTGTCATTTACATTCTCATTTGTATATAAAAAACGGTCATAACGAAACCCCATAAGCCGCCTTTCATAAATAATAGCCACTAAACGCAGCTGATGTGCGCCTGCATTCGAATCTCGTCTCGGGATCCGAAAGCCACAATGGGCCAGGGCCGCACGAAAAATTGGTCCAAGAATTCTCCATAACATAAACATGTCAACCCGTGCTGTCACCACGCCCGCATAACTAATGTCCTTTGAGTGGCAACGTAAAAAATTGTTGTCCCCGCGGAGCCCGACTTTGTGGCAATTGGTGTCCATAGAAAAACCCGAAAATAATGCCAATGTTTATCGAGCCGCGCTGCGTTTCTGGCGGCCCCGGCCAAAAAAATCACCTCAAAATCAACAAAGCTCAGCACGCTCCACCCGAAATAGCACGTCAACTCTTTTTCGTATGCTAAGCAGCGAGCCGGGAAGAAGTTTCAAAACACGAGCGATCGTGCGCATATAAATCATTCACTTTGGAAACGTGCGTCTCGCGAAGCGGCCCGTCACATGCAGGAGGCCGCGAGACCCATAAAAAAATGTCTAAAACGTCTTCGAGTCGTGTGCTAAATTCTTGTCTTACTTTTTCGATTTTATTCGGGTTTTTGTGGGTTTCGAGCAAAATCGATGATGATGATGATGATGCCGGTCGCTGCATTCCGAGCGCACGGAGCACGCTTTTTCAGTTTTTCGTGTGGCGCAATCTCCGGCAGAGTTCGTGACTTACCAAAAACATCGCGCCGACGAATAATAATATTTCGTTTTCGAAAATTAAAAAGGCAAAGAGGAGGATGGGAGCACCTCACGAAGACGATATGTTTTGAAAAGCGTGCCAAAGGCACCACGTACTGTGGCCTGCACCTTAATTTGGCCGCGGCGAGATGGCACCGCCGATAGTGCAGTTGGCTCCGGATGACGAGCTCCAATTTCTGCTGGTGGTGCCCTCCATGGGGCCCACTGCGCCTTCCTCAGCAGGCCCAGGGACTGTGTTAAAGATGATCAACAAATCGATCACGATCAGCTCCACCAGCAGTGGATCAAAGTTGATCGGCCAGCCCCAAAGTGCGAAGCCAACTGCGCGCCGGAGTTCGACGGTCTTTGTGCTGAACACCTCTTTTTTATCCGTCGTCAGACTCAGATGCAAAGGAACAGGTCACGATCCTCCGATCTTGATGTGGGGAGTCACGAAATGATTATCCGCGCCGCCGAAGTGTGTGCGCTGACCTTCACTTCTTTAACCTTTTGGTTATTTACGGGGCTGCGCCGAGCGCGGAAGAAAAATCCATTTTCCCACACACCACGCGAAGCCGTTCGCGTTCGAGTGGCCAAGATCATTGCGGTCAGAGCCGCGGCATCTTCCGCGAATCGCATGCACCGTGCGCAATTACAATAATTACTACATGCAGCTTTGGTTCAACTGCAAGTGGACCGGTCCCAGACTTTCCCAAAGGGCCGGTAAAGCGATCGCATTTCTCTCGAGCTCGAGAAAAATTCAACGAAATTCCAAGGGGAGGTCTCACTGACCCTTCCAGGAAGTTGCTGCGATACGCTCTTCTTATTGAATCATTACGAACGTGCCGAAACCCTTTATAGGTTTATTGCTCAGATTTACCTTTTAAATCCGCTTAGTGGTGCCTACTTCCTCTTTAAACAATTATTCAGTAGCTAGTCATTTTGGAGAAGGTGACAAGTCACATTTTACGAAGAAGAAAGAGTTAAGCTGGTCAAGGCTCGCACAGAAGCCAGTGATTAAAGGTGGGCCCTGACCGGTAGTTAAAGGATTAAAAGGGTTTATAGCAACCTTAAGTCGGATTGTCTGACAAGTTGCTGCACCATAAAAGTATTGTTTGGAAACAAACTATAACGCAGGCACAAGGCCTACGACAACTCTTATTATACTACGTACTATTCAAACCTGAAATTCTATTTTTGTTATGACCAAAGCCAAATATACGGGTGAATATTTGATATTTTTGGGCTCAGTGTGCCCTGATATTTTTTAAAATTATGTAAATAGGAGAATCACGTCCAAAATAACATAGTGTTTTGTTTTAGTATCAGAAATCTTTAATTTAAAGCAATAAAATTCAATTTTCTTTGATCCATCTTATCTTATACATACATATGTACCTACATCTTACAAAAACAAGTTTTATATGCTTGTTAGTATAACTCCACTAAACATTATTGAATTAAAAAGACAAGCGATTACATTCTTTAAAAAACATAATTTTCATTTTATTAATCTAATTTATTATAATTTTCAATAAGATGCTAAGAAACAAAGAACAATCAAGGTGGATTTTCTATTTTTTCTTTTTTAAATTTCTAACAAAATGGAGGGGAAAATATTAAAATTTATAACACACGGCGATCAGGTAAACTAAAAAAAATTTAAATAAAGGTCAAATTAACAATAAAAATACAAATAGCTCACGGGCAGCTCGCCAAAAGATATTTTGACTCTGTTGGCGCAGTCAAGAGATCGAGAAATTTCCTTAAAATCATACTATGAATTCTGAAAGATATCATTAGAGGCCTATTCTTTGCTATAAGGAACGAACATGGTTAGCTAAACTCATAGAACAAATCACTGATCAACATTTTTATGTTCGTTTATGTAACAGAACGAGTAATAGATAACTTCAATGTAATCTGGTTTGTAAATTATAAATCCAATATCTAAAATTTTAATTATGATTGCAAAAGTAGAGAAATGCATTTTTTTAAACAAGAAACAATATAATATGATATATGAAGAAGATTTGAATTTCTGACATGGGCTTCAATGAACTTAAAAATAATCATTAATATTAAGTCAGTTTAATTGTTACATACTATTGTTTTACGCTGTTGCCATACTCTATAGTCTCTACACTCTAAAAAAATGGTTGAAATTAATTAAGCTATTTAAAATTTAAGAAGACAGACAGATTTGATTACTTTACTACTATTTGGTAGGTTATTTACAGTTTCCATAATTCCTAAGAAAATAGGCGTTACCCTTGAGGTAACTGAATTCGTCACAAATAAGAGCAAAAACTTTATTTACTGAACCGTAAAACACAGTTATTTTAAAATGCGTAAAACACCTTGTAATTTATCCAACCTCCGTTACTGTCTAGTTCCGTTAGTCATAAAAATAACAGATGTAATTACTACTTATTAAAAAAAATGTAACCCTTGCCTTGTCTTTAATGGGTTTACAGCAATTTCGCTTTCATAAAAGTGCATCGGTTCTACCCCTTTCCTTTTCGAAGAGTTCAAGTAGCAGAAGTTGGGAAGCAAAAAATTGTCTCAAGGTGTGTCCTTTTGAAATGAAGGAAGAAAATGTAACAAAAAATTGGTCCTTAAGATGAAAGCGAAATTTTTGACATCATATCAGGGCAAAAGGTCCTCAGAGAACAAAACGTCTTCAACTGACCATAAGAAACCATAAGAAAATTATTCCAAAAACCGCAAATAGCCGCTGCGGGACTGGCCAAAAAATCGGATTAGAAAAACCAACAGGAAGACAAAAAACCCGTAAAAAGTCGGTCCATCGACAATCTAAAAAACAAACATCGGTGTAGTGACCACTGCTAAATGTCCAGTCGTAATTGCTCCGATTCGGACACAACGCACTCCAATTATGTAAAAAATGAGAACAAGCCAAGAAATTATGAAAAATATTAAGACGCGTCTGTTTTTTGAAGGTGATCAGAAAAAACGTCTACGATTTGTACTCCTAAGAAGCGTCCTTTCCATAAAAATATTATAAATGCTTTTGTCCAGTCGTGCTCAGGTTTTGACCGCCATAAAACAGCCGACCACGCAAAAAATATAAAATTAACCTGAAAAATACCTCGGACTTCGACTTTTTAAATTGGCATATGATTCTTTCTAGGAATACTGCAACAGGGTATTTTTTCTAAACCAATTGTCCAAAATTTTCGGCCATTTGTCATAATTTTTATGGAAAATGAAAATATTCAAACTAGCCAGAAAACAATGGTCCCAGGGTATCCGCTGGCCTTCGTGAAGTTGCATAACATGCAATTTTTTCCCGTGGCGCATAAAAGATGACCCTCGCCACGAATACAGGTCAAAAAATTGTCACGTTTTCGTTTTAGGTTGCATATTTACTGCCCAATAAAATATGTTTTGTGTCACGCGTATCCAGTCCGAGGGAAAATAGTTTTTGTGGTCCAAGTCCACGGGATGTATGCAAATAGAAATGAGGAAAGGTACTAAAAAAATATCGCCAATTAGGGTAGCGCAGAAGTGACCGACTCTCTGATGAATGCAAAATTTTATGCTACCGAGAAAATATTATGGTCACCTCCTGAGTTCTGCAGATTTTACAATTTTTGGGAAATATCTTTTTAAGGAATATTTTCAGCTGACATGGCTCTTTGAAAAGAAAAACAATAATTTCACTACAGAAATTATTTACATATCACTATAGTAACTTCAATTTATGCATGCATACCTACATTTGAAAATGCATATTCCTTTTAACCTAACTAGATTCAGTATAATATAACTGAGTAGAATACAGTGTTTGAAAAAACAATCCAGATTTTGAGGCAATTTCGAAGATAGGTCGAATTTTAGGCGGAGAAAATGTTAGTAGAACGGAGGAAATATTAAAGAATATTGGGTCATGATTGATTTTTAACCTTTTTTTTGTTTTTCTAAATTGAATATTTACATATCCATGTATCAAAGGTTTTTACTTTTGATATGATAATTAATATGGCTATATATACTCTTCTGTCATTAATAAAAGAGTTTAAAAAGCTTGCATAAAATCCGCAGTCTTTTTAACAGTAAATCGTTATATAATTCGGATATCATATCATATTTCCTCTTCTTTTCCTTCATCGATATCTTTATAACGATTATGCGTATTAATTTATTAGACTTATTAATAACATGCAGTCAGCTCATATCAAGTAAACCCATCTGAGTAATTTAATTTTTTGTAAGTGACCACTAATATTTTACATCAATAAATTGGCCTGCTAAAAATCTCACATTACCCTGACACGTTATTAAATATTCGCGAAAGGGGAATGAATCCTTTAAGACCTCGAAGAAGCTTCCCAAGGTTCTTCAAACTGCCAAAATGATTCATTGAGCTACTGATTGAACCGTGGTCCCTAATTTTGCGAGTGCGAACTCCAGCTCTATGCCAGCCAGCCCGCTGCCGGACAGCGGATATTTGTTCACCTTCCCGAAAAGAAGGTGTGAACTTAATTACTGCGTCCATTAAGCCGCGCCTCGTTAAACGGGCGATTCGCGGATGCCTGCGCCGCAGATCGGCTTATAAAGTCGTTTTATAAACTTTATGGTGTCTGCCCAGGGAAGGTGCGAAAACGCATCCGCCGCAATCTCTCCTTAAATAAATCAGAAGTAATCGCCTTTACTTCTCGCCTTTGAACAACGGTTGCCATTTGCGTCTTAATGATCGCTGGTTTGTTTGCAAATAGACGCGCTTGCTGCATAAATTCCGTCGCGATCAGGACACTCCTCCTTTTCTGATTTCGAACAGATCCAATGGTCGAAAGATGCTAGCAGAAAGCTATCGTGTTCGGGTCCAGCGATAATAAACAACAAACTCCGCAAGACCTTAATTAACTAACTTTGTTTCGCCCGCTGTTTAACTTGTTTGCTGCAAATTTAAGCGATATTTGAAGTAATTGAGGGGACGCGCTCGGCCTGCGTTATTTATTGTAGCTTCACCAATGACTATAAATTGAATGATTTTACCTTTTTACCTCCGCAGCATCTTCTGGCATTGCGTGGATAACTAACGATTTTTAATTTAATAGCTGCAACCGTGATGATGGAGATAATGAAAATTTTAAGATTAACAATTTTTGAAAAAGGTCCTTCAACTTTTAACACGCACGAAGTATCGAAGACAAGCAATAACATTTTTTTTTTTGAATTTTGAATGTGTGAAATGTTACCTTTTGTTCTTTAAGAAAACTAACTTCAGTGACATCTAGTTTTGTTTAAAATAATACGGAGTTTTAGAAAGTGCATAATTTTCAATTTTATTTTAGGAATTCCAAATCATACATATTTTAGAAATAACCAGTTACAAATTAAGGACCTTTATTTCAAAATGAATCTACTGTATTTTATCCAGTCTAGTTAAATATATTCCAGACAAGTATTAAAACTTTAAATATTGTCAACACAGGTCTAGACCACTTTTAACACCTAAAATTTCAGAAAGAAATCAGAAATCAGGTCTTGAATTTTTGAAATGATTCAAAATATTTCACAGAGTACAGAAAGCATTTCAGTTGATTGAGTTAATGTAGACCATGGTCAAAAACGCAGTTTTATTACAGATTTTTATTACAGTGTGCTTAAAACTAATGCACTGCAATTTGAGATTGCTCGAAAGATTTAACTGCCATTAAGAACTTTGAAAATTCTGACGCGCAGGTACTACAAAATGACGGAAGAATGTTTCTGATGCTTGCTTAAATATTAAAATGTTTGATATCGAGGAACTGCTTAAGTAAATTGTCTGCATTGCCATGTCATTTCAAATATTACATTATTACTTTGTATCGACTTTGAAGAGTATAAATTGAAATCCTTTTCAAAAGTAGGCTGTAATTATAAAAGGATTTTCTGGAAGGAAAAGCTAATTAAACAAAGTCACCTTGACATTAATTTCTTCTTATTAGTCAATTCTGCTGAGCAAGCTTATTAAATTGAACGTTTTGCAGATCTATTGTGATGCGCAGTCTGCACGTATAAAAACAGATATTGCCTCTTATGCATAAAAACTGAGCAAATGCTCAATCTTAATTTGGGTGAGATAAAACTCGGATTTCTACATAAAAATTGAGATTGAATATTTGCTCCGTTTTTATGCATAAGAGCCATTATGTTTTAGAAATGAGCTCATGCATCCTGTGCAGCATGCGTTTCTGACCACGACTTTACTTTTCTTTTTATATTAATCAATGTACCTCTTAAAAAACATAGTGTAATTTTAATAAGCAGATTTTGACTTATACATTATATTTTTCTAATGAGATGCGATTTATGTACATTTTTCAATTACAATATTTAGATATCTTTATTAGATAATTTGTCAGATATTTATTTTATATTTTTTATTAGTAAAATTGAACCAATTATACAAAATAAGATTTACATCCAGATATCAAAACAACTAAGTTCAAAATATATGTTGATTAGACCCGAGAGGTACGAAATACAAGTGCGATCGTATTATTATATTAGATTCATATTTTTTAATTATACTATTATACATTTCAGAATGACGTTTAAAATAAAACAAATGAATTCGACCATAAATCTAGAGTTAAAAGCATAATTAAAGTAGGTACGGCATTCATTTTGTTTTGTTTTTATTTAACCCTTTTGTCCCTGAATACGTTTTTTTTCGCTGAATTAGAGAGAAGATCAGAAACAATTGCTTTTGAATGAAATAAAAAGTTTTTGATGAAAAAGTAAAATTATTCTTCAAGCATGAGCGGTGGGAGATGGTACAAATGTGTACCAACAGAGTTTAAATGTAGTAAATATAATATCCAGCTGATACAAATATGAAACATGAATCCAAATAAAATAACTACCTACTTACCTATGTAAATGTTTAACGTATAATGTTTCAAAAAAAAATGCTTTGAAAACTTACAACATTTTAGAAAAAGCCGATCACGCTCACTAATGATGCTTACTGTCAATGAAAGCATATGTACTAACATGTGATTAGTATGCATAGCCTGATAGCCATTAGCAAATATAACGAATTGATACAATATCCCATTTGATTTAGGGTCTTTTATGGCTGGTACATAATACATATGTTATATGTACCACTCGGGACGAAAGGGTTAATACTATAACACATATTTTTTTGTAATAAAAATTAAGCGAGAGGTAATCTGGATAGAGATAAACTGCGTGATTACTTGGGCAATAAATCGATCTTGATTCCCACCCACACGGCGGTTGTCAACAACAATTAATCACTCGGTTTAATGTTTTACGCTACATTTAGGAGAACTCATAGATTAAGAAGCGATTATGGCCATTGACACAGGTAGCACGCACCACTTCAACCTGGTCACGCAGGCCTTCGTTTCCACGTAGTAAATGAATTCCATTTCGGCTACTTTCAAGTTTTTCTATAACGATCAATAAATGGACGATGCTATCCGCATCAGAGGTGTAACGAATCTTAAGAACGAGGCGGAAAATTTCAATTCTATTGATTAGCCCACGTCTTAAGATTTTTTCCACAGATCTTGATGGGCAGACAAAATTGTATACTTATTAGTGCTGCATGGATTGCAGTCGAAGATATTTCTTACAGTCAAACTCCTCCCAGTGGGATAGATTCTGCTCTTTTTAATTTTGAGCAGATGAGCACGACTTGGGTTCAAACCGCGTGTGAATAAATGCATTGTGAGAAAAATTTGCAATTCATTCTGAATTGAGAAGATGTTATATCACCGGTCGAAGCTATTAAGGGTCAAATTTAGCTTTAAGATCGCTTCAGGGCTCCAATTATTCCCAAGTGTGACGCATTTTAAAGAGGTATCAGCATCTTATGAATTGTGATGTGCCTGTGATGTGAAGTTGTAACGATTATATACTCTCTAAAATTCTGTTGAATTGACTTAATCTTCCGAAGAGGTTTCAAAAAATCAGGAACAATTTACGACTGTGCTTCATAATTTATTCGAAACCTCAATGGCACCTTGCACGCGCTAACGTTAATCGAATCGTTCCGCAATCCATGTACTTACTACGCTTGAAATTTCTCGGTAATTTGTTTGAATTTACATAAATCCAGTAAATCTATTCAAATTGAGGCATTTTGGCTATCGCTATAGAAGTAATTGAATTGCTAGGCATACAGCTAAATGAGACTTCCCAATTATTTTCTTTTGAATTTGAGATTTGGATTTTGAACTAAATTCTCGTAAGACAAATAGCTGTTAAATCCGAAAATAAAATTTTCAAAGGTTTTTGTTTAAGATGAGGTATTTTTTATTAAAAAAAACAATATACAAGGAGATGTGGGTTACTTCTTTTTCATATTCTGAATTTTTCAATTTGTATACTGTTTACCCATTTCTTCCTTCAAAACCTACATATATGTAAATATTTCAAAGAATATTAAGCCGGACTGATACCGCCAAATAGAAGGATATATTTCCTCTTATCAATATTCATTTTGTAAAAATATAGGTACTAACTAACTTAGAAGCATATCGACGAGAATTAAACATTCTCATTTTAATTCTATTGCTTGGTTGTTTGCACTCTAAAAACTGAGTGTGAAATTATACTAAATTTAAGAGTATGTTACTGAGGAAAATTTTACTACGATCCTGTGTTGTTCAGCAAAATAATGTGAATTTACATTACTTTTAAATTAAATTTTCAATTTTGTAAAAATTGTGTAATTTTACACCAAATTGATACACATGATACGATAATATTGCGTCAAACTAATTTAAATCTATGACTTAAATTCTCTCATTTAAACCAAATTTGAGCGAAATCATACTTTGTGAAGGTATTTCTTGCAGTCACAACTACAATTTATGGTCATTTACATATATGTATTTTTTTTTTACACAAAAAAAATTGATTTTCACACATTGTTTTGAATATTACTTTACTACCATTGGGAAAGCTATTTAATTTCCTTCCACAAAGAGTATAACAATTACACCAACATTTCTCAGAGTGTAGTTTAGACTCTAGAAGAATTAAAAACTTGTATCTATTTTTATTTATCTAAAGGAATAAATGAAGTTGCATTTAAAGACGTTATAATAAATATTACTAGAGGAACTAATAAGTAATATTAAATCAGTTCAGCGTAAAGTCATTAGTCTCCTTCAATATGTAAATTTCATTTCAAAATTAATAATCACAACCTTCCAATTTCCCTTTTTCCATGTTATTCAACCCATAATAGACCTTCTACATAACTAAAGACAAAGTGGTCTTTAATAATTTTCTGCATGATATAAGTTTAAAATTATTAAGATTTTTATAATCGATCGATTCCAGTATTATAAACAGTCCATGAAAAACAGTTACTTATTATTCCTTTTATTGTGTGCGAATCTCTTTAATTACATTTCCTTGAAGAAAACCAACAAAAAGAAAACTTATGTGCTTGATATTTTTAATGATTTTATAAATTTTTACACTTATTTTCGGCGAGGTCTTTTCCATGCCTATCACATATATTCTTAAGGCAAAGTAATTCGCTTTTTATTATCAATTTTATGATATGTTTTTGAATTAACGAAAAGCAACTACCCTTTTTAATGTTATAAATACAGCATTAATTCTTGCAAAAACCCGTGGCGTTTTTAATTATTAATATTTCGTGCTTAATTGCGCATTTTATAACAATAATCCTAATGCTCCCGGCAATTAAAATAAAGCCCAAACTGTGATACAATAATTTTAAATTGCAGGAATCAAAACCCGCCAACGTTATAGTTATCTGGAGCCTGTTAACGAGTTGTAATCATTTCATTTGTATTTAAGGAGCCCCGACTGTTTCACCAAGTGATATATGGCAGCAATTACTTCGGATTTGATTTTATATCCTTCGCTTAACCCGTCCTTGAGACTGGCCTCAAAATCCCAGAAGAGCATTAATTGCAGTCGCCCAATTAAAAAGAGACCGGGGCGGTCTACAGGCGAAAAGGAAGCAGGGCAAGATCGCTGCCAATTTAGCACGTTCATGAAATTACGTAAATAAAATTATGTTGCCGGCGGTGGTTGAGCGGGTCTCGAAATGCGTAGGCCAAACCGCGGAGTGGGAAACGCGGCCCTCGTAAAATTACAAGAACGCGGACCTCATTACAAGCTAATTATCTTGTTATTGCGATCGCAAATCACTGTGATCGGTGGGCAATTTTATAAATTCGCGTAGATATGAGAATTTTTAGTTAAAAAAAAAAAAAGAATTTGTTTTTTTCCAAAACAGTGCCGACGATGTGCCTTAACAAGGTGACCATCGTCCTGCATAAAAATCGGAGTCAAATCAGCGCTTCGCCTCAATGGAGCAAATTAAGGTGAGGAAGTGCGGGAACCGATTTATGCCGGCGCTGCGGCATCTTCTGGCTAACAAGGTGCCGAAATTCTAGGTCTCAGTTGCAGTTCCTGGGAATTACATCTCATTAAGCACCGAATTAGGTGCATTCAACCGATAATTTTGGTGTGATTACCCCTCGAGTAATATCTTCGCACTAAAAGGTGTCCCTAATGATCACTTGGGTGCGCGAGTGAGCCCTGCCGCTCGCTTGTACTCCCCAAGGACGCGAAAAAGATTCACGTTTTGCGGCCGTTTTTTGCTCCTAATGACTCTTTAAGTTTAACTTTAATTCGGCGGCAATTGACGAGGTGGTGGGGCTCGTTTTCAGGATGGTTAATCGTTTCACCTTAGAGGAATCACACTCTTTTTTTGTAGCCCCAATGGGTAAGTATTTACCGGCATTTATCAATTGTAAGATCGTTAAAACTTCGAGCCCGCAAGAAATTGATAATGACGTGCCAGGGCGCGAGATAAGCCCCAAGATCAAACTATAATCACAGGAAGTGTAAAACTGCTAATGTGGGTAATTTTCAATATTTTCGTGGTCTCACCACCTCGCCGGGTCCGCAGGGAGTATTGACCTGCGGTTATTGTCGATTCCTTCGTAATGAGGCCGTTTATTGCACTGAAAACGATCTGTTGCTACAAAAACGAATGCGTTTTGCAACCTGAAGACGAATACCTTTGGATCACTCAATTCGATATTAACATAGTTATGGTCAGTGGTCAGTGATCATTACTCTTGCGTCAATTCGGCCCTGGGGACCGCGTCTGCCGTTTATAAAAAAGATACCTCAACTTTTCGGAACGGCTGCGTTCACGTGAGCAACAAGACATGAAAACGCGTCTTTATTTTGGTATTAATTGAATGACACGATCCAAGGAGCCCAACCAACATATGTTTCCGCTGCACGTGATTCGACTCGAAATGGAGCACTGCTCGGCTAATTGCGACCGCGGCACGCTTTTTAGTAGCCCCTTTGTGACGCAAATTATAATTAAGTGACTTAATAAGATTTTCACCAGGTGCGTGACAAGGTTGAAAGGTTGATATAAATTTGTGGTAAGCTTTCAGCAGTTGCCACGGTATATTCCGGAATTAATGTCTTAAAAGCGAACTTTAAAACTTATTTAAAATGATACAAAGGCATTCGAAGTTGCTTCTGCTTTAACAGAATTTAATCTCTTAATTAAAAGTCGTAAAATGCCACACTGAGTACAAAGTATATGCAAAAAATTTTAAAGCCGAATGTTGCAAATAATCCTTAATTACACACTCAGATGGTTGTACCGGATTTAGATTGTGGCGACTTTAAAAATTATATTAGAGATGTGTGGGATGGATGCATTGTTTTTAAGAGCTTATAATATTTGGACGAAAAGATATTATTCAACATTTACATAATACAATAAAAAAAAACGTTCATTTAATAGTAGTAAAAATTTACACATTTGAGTACCTAGTAGTTTCGCGAATACATATATGCATAGTGAAATTTTGGGTTTTAGTAAGTAATTATCATAAGTAAAATTTAAATAAAATATAATATGTATAATTTACACGCAATATGTACAACTTACTTACTTTTTTAATTAGATTAATCAATTATTTTTTGTTTCGCAAATCAAGTTCACTTGTTCAAATAATCATTGCTAATTGGCTTTCGAAAAGTAAGCGTATAATAGCCCTATTATTGAATCTAAAGGAACTCAAACTCGTTTAAAACGAAGCAAGTTTAGAAGTTGGCTAGAAAGATTAGAAAATTCAATTCAAGTTTCGAATGCTTTGATATAGTTTCAGGTTACTTATTAAAAATTTCCTACATTCCGAATGAATATAAATTCCGTCTGTTTAAAAAATGACCTGCAGCGCGAAAGGAAAGAGTTAAAAAAACGAATAGGCTAAAATTCATTCAAAAGGGATAATTGCTCAATTAGTACCAACTCAGTGTTTCCAAAAAAAATATCTGACCTCCTTAAAAAGTGTAGGCAGTTTTTAGGGATAAGCCTTAAAAAACACGAGTAAATGCGACCCTTATAATTTCCTTTATCCCCTTTCCCATTAAGATCTTTTCACTCAAGCAGTCGTGCGACGAATTTTTTAAAGGCGTTTGCGACCGCAGTAAAAAAATGAATTATAAGAAAAAAGGGATTTGCAAGGACTTGTGCCAGAAAAAAATTGCACGATCATATAACTCGTCACCAGCGCACTGAAGGATCTAATGCCAAGAAAACCTCAAGATGTTACTTAAAGTCCTTAGCCAAAACGATTCCAGTGAAACTGAAATCACTTTCGGTGGTGTAAATGCAATGAAAGGGATATTTCTGCTCATTTTACCTTCGAATCGGTCGACGAATGGCTCCATTTGCATAGTTACCCTAAAAGTGAATTCGGAAAAATGGCGGGAACAAAAACTTAGGTTAAGTCTGCTTTAACCTTCGAATAAAATAAAGGATTGGCCTAACTATAAACGTAAACAGTCCGGGTAGTTACTTTGGGCATGTTGTAAACACATTTTAGACACAATTCTGCCAGATCAAAGGATTAGAAGAGTTGCCTGACCATAATTACCGACAACAAGTCGTAAAGCCATCACCCGGCTGCAAAAGGTCAGACAGATTTGTATGCTAAAATCCTTTCGCTCAGCCCTTTTTGCTCTAATTTATGAAAGGAAGAGTCCCAGAGTCCAAGGATTTTTAAAATTAAGATATTCAAAGAGGGCCATTGCTAGCAGGACTTTGTGCTCAGTTTGTTTTTGCTATTGTGCACTAAACGGCCAACATTACAGCATGGGGTAATTTCGGCCTTTTTCATGTTAAAAATGCACCAAGAAGTGCGTGCCTTTTTGCATCTTTAGGAAAAGGGATGTTACCGACTGTTGTCCAATTTCAGAACGTACATTTCTTTAGAAATCTTGCAGCTGGACAGAAATAAGTCGAAATTAACGCCTACATTTTTGTTCTTCGAAAAATGTTTATTGCCAAGTATTTTTTGAAGTAGTCATGATTAAAATATGTGTAATTGAAATGTGAATCTCAACCTTAGTGACTTACCTTTAATAGCATCTTAAATCGGTAGACCAATTAAACTGAGACAGCAAACAAAATCCATTAGCCAAGCGCAAATTACCATGTGTGTGGTCAATTTTGCGATGTTACTTTAATCTTCACGCTCTGCGCTCATCGTCATGGCAAATCCCTTCATCTAAAAATAGCTATTACCTTCTTGAGACGCGGCCTACGACGGCATTTTTCAAATGACCCCTGAACTGCGAGAGCGTCTTTCTATTCCACGACACGGAATATGGTTGCGTAATGCACACGCATGCAGCGGCAAATGAGCGCGCCAAGGGCTCATTAATTACGCAGAGTTCATGTCAGAATGTAATTAAGTTGTTAAGCCATTTGTCTCCTCTGATCTCTGATCTCAAGTGTGGGAGTTCTTCCAGTCACTGCTTTATTACGCATTTTTATGCAATGTGTATGCTGTTCAAATTTTCTAAACTGCACAAGGTATTATAAGAAAGAAAATTGAACGCACCCAGTAAGAAATAAAAACGATATGCAATGCATGTGCAATAGTAATAGGTAGTTCTCTGTAACTTATTATCATATGAATACAATCTTAACGAATCATTGTACTATAATATTGTATGATAATTCTCAATTTAATTAAACGATTAATAAAACATTATGAAAGAATCGTAGAGGACTAACTAACTAACTAAATAAAAAACAAAATATTATACTAACTAAATCAAGTGTTCTTCTTGCAAAAGGTTGAATTTAAACCAAGCCGTGCCTTTTATCACCTTAAGTCATTCCGATGACAACGTACTCAAAATCACGATACATTCTATAATGATTATTTTTCGCACGATCTAAGAATTTATAGCAGATAAACGAATAAAGACATTTTTTTGATCACTCAATTGATAACTTAAGTAAATTCGGCTGGAAGTCATTTTATTTTCCTGATAAATCCTATATATACCATGAGATTCGACGAGGCATTTCTGCATCTGAAAAAGCATGTACATATAGTAACTATACCTACTACGGAACCTTCTAAGCGCAAGTTTTATTCGCACTTTCCAATCTTTTTACTCCTATAAGATCTATCTATCTTATAAACCTTTTCTTTTGTAATTTTATCGACTATGAAAATTTTGAATACTGAAAGTTAACAAGCGATTGAATTATTATTATAAAACAAAAGTTGTCAACTCCCATAAATATCTACCAGTTCCTTAACTTAATTTAGTCTATGGCAACACGAGCCGACCGAAAATTATTTAACCTTTTACCCTAGTTTAGTTACTAAGCAAGCTGGTAAAACTTAAATTAGCCCCTTGCGCGTGTCCAAAAAGATCGTGGCCACTTCCAATCACTTCCATTAAATCTAGCCCGAGTAAAAAATTGAGAAGTTACTTTGCCTAGTCGTTCGAGGCAATTGTGATTGACGGGGCACACGTCGTACATCCGCGTAATTGTCCCCATTAAGCGGGTCCATTCCCGAAGGCTAAAACGTAAACGATCCAACAATCGTCAGAAAACGAGCAAGAATTGACCTTCTGTGGAAGCCATCCTGAAAAAACGGAGATGTCTGGAGCGGATGTAGTACAATAGGATGCTTCTCAGTTCTTTAGAAATCCGCAAAAATACGTCAATCACAGAAGAAACCCCCGCCCTCATTTCCTGTCGGCCCGACTGGGTCTGGACCAGAACAAGACGATGATCATCGTCTTCGCCCTCTCGAGCGGCTGATGTCAGCGCCAATAAAATGTATAACGCCAGCATGTCCACCCGAAAGTGCATAAATCCCCGAAAGGTTCCAATTTCGATTTTCTTCTTCAATTAGTGGTGAACGATGGCATCGCGATAACGAAGGAAGCGCAGCAAAAAAAACTGAGGTGGCGTGGACGTGCGCTGAGGGCTGGTACTCCGGTACCCCGTGGTACCCCGTGGTGCCCCGTGGTACCCGATGGTTTCGAACGCCAGAAAATGTTGCGGTGGTAGCCCACGTTGTTATGGTTGTGTAAAACTACCCGCCCGAAAGACCGAGGAGTCGTCGTCTCTGGCTCAAATAGGCGAGCTGAATTATTGGAAACACGTGTTGGGGCATGTCTCAAAATTTGAGTTATTTTACGGCCTGTTGTGATGATTATCACGTGATCCCTCCAAAAGTATCCTTTTATGCCTGCGGACTTCTAACTTCTGGTTTTTTGGTGTCGTGGTAAAGATCCATTTGGTCAGTAAACATGAGCAATCTGCCGCAGGTACTAAACTGCGCAAGACGCAAGTACCGGATGGAACCAGAAGACTAATGGATCTGGTCCTCATTGGCGATTCAAGTGGCCCAGAAGCACGAAAAAAACTTTGACAAAATTGGGACTGTGGTGCGTTTCACGTTACTCCGGAAAGACTTTTCGCCGTCGGAGATTACACTAAGGGTCTTCAGACCCACTACTTAAGGTCCTCGCTAAACCTGTCGATAATGATAGCCACTTAAGTCCGATGCACCGGCAGCACCACAAAATTTTTGGCAACGCCGTTTTGCCGGTGAGCAAAGGGCGGTAAGGACTCATCTCCTGGAAGCGGCGGAAAGCACGACAATTACCATTCCTGGCACTTCGGACTGTGAAGATTCACGCTAAATTGAAGGTATCCTCACCTAACGATTAGCCCAATTTAAAAGACGATGCGAAAAACAAACTCTCCCGCCGGTAATTATAGATCGCGGTGAGACCGCAATCGCCCGGCCCAGTAAAAAAATTAAGGGCAGAGCCCCGCTGAATCTCAGCGTGTAAACACAGCGTCGGGGGCTCTCTTGTTTGATTAAGCTGCGCGCGCAATCATAAATTCATGCAATTGCAACTGGGCCCGCTCGCGGTCGTTCCGTTCGGCTAGGGCGCACAAATTATCAGCCTGGAAAATTACAGATCCCAGCGCTCTAGAATTTATGGGGCTGATCTGATTTTTGAACGCCGACCGGAGCTCATCGCCGGATAACCGAGCACCCATCCTCCGCGAGGGCAATCAGCGCCGATTTCAAGGATAGCGTTTAACCCGACTTAAAGATGAAGACGCTCCTCAAGCTTACTCTAATTTTGATCTGCTCAGGTTATGCAGCGCAATTAAAGCATGAAATTAAAGTGCCTTTTTTACAACAACTGATATGCACTTGATGGGAATACGCAGGAAAGACATTTGGGCCTGCGAGCTCCAGCAGCTCGGCCCTTTCTTTGTCGGAAATTGATTTTTAATGGGTTCGTGGAGCGCTATAAAAACAAACAAATTTAAGTCATAACGCCGAGAAAAACGCTCTAAATTACTTACTTGCTTTACTGGAAGACTGCAGAATGAAGAGTTCCTTTAATGGCCTTAAATTTTAGGGTTTCTGCCTGCGATGTTTGATTTGCCCCTGAATCGCCAGCGGACACAGTTTGTTTTGCGCTTTCACTTATTGTTCCTTGGGTGGTTTCATCGCAAACGACTTATCTCTTTTCTTTTACATGTCCAATTAGTGCTGCCATGATTGGAAATAATTTAGATCTAAAACAAAACATAATACTTTGAAATTTCTTACATATCTTATTGTGCCAACTCCAAAATTATTCCATTTATTTTTATTTCTAGTCTAGATCCCTCCCAAATAATTATTACACCAACCTATTTTAAGTCATACGTTATTTTAATATATCTAATTATTTCCTAGTCTCAGTCAACCTTTTAATTAACGCAGAAAAATTAGAACGAGGTGCAATTTAGTCCTTAACACTATAACTTCGGGGTTGAGTTTAGACTTAGATTTAAGAGTACAAAACAACGAGTTAGAGACTAAACCAAGGAGTTTTAATTCTAAGAATAAAATTTCACTGTATGTATGCATAACTAAACAAGAAAGTACAAACAAAAATTACCCTTTTTAACTGCCGCAAAAGGTCCTGCTGTTTGCTTTTTCAGCACAAGATAAATTTGTAAAACACGTTTGGTTTGGAAAGCGGTTTTAAGGGTTTAAAATGAAAATTCAGTATCGTGTTTAAAAAGCGGCTACTTCGGAAGGCAACTGGTCGGCTAATTGTTGACCTAAAAGTCAGCTGCTGAATAAATATTGAAAGGATTCAATTGCCTCACTTTGCGGAACGATCAAAGAATTTATCAAGTATTTAGACAAATGGATGAAACGTATTGTATATTTTTACTGAGAGTAAGGAAAAATTAAATAAATTAAGTTTTGATCATTCGTCCGTATACTCGTAGTCTACGATGTTGCCTCAAAAGGAAAAATATTATTATTTTTTAACATAGTTTCTTTATAAGTCATTTTGTTTCTTACGTTTTTCATTAATTCCTTGAAGTCGCGTCTTTAAGTCGCTTTATATCAAAATTTATCAGATTCCTTATTATAAAGCCAATTGTAACAATTTGCTCCAAAATTTGCGTTCACTGGAGAATTTTGATGTAATATGTATATGATCAAAACTTCGTTCTAAGATATTATATCACAAATGAACTAAAAAAGATGTATGTCAGCACATATTTTACATATGTGGATCTTCGTACACTAAGAAAACAGTTTAGTTATAATAACATAACAATAACATTTATTTGCAATATTTTGTAAAATAGTTGGTCATTAATAATAAACACTAAGCGCATAGTTAAAGTATGTAATCGTTATCTATCGAGTCAACAAAACCATTTACTTGAATTATTTAGTTCACATAACGTGAAGAAGTGGTTACTCATAATTTGTAAAGCCACGCGTGCGTCGATAGCTCGGCGGTAGAGGTGCAAGACTACCAATTCGGAGGTTCTGGGTTCAAATCCAGTCGGAATATAAAATCAATTTTCTAAAAACATATCGGACTGCGGTGGATCGGTTGTAGAGCAGTAAGCCGCCAATCCGTTGGTCCTAAGATCGAACCCCAGACACACGGATTAATTTTTTTTACATTTAATAATTTTAAATTAATATTTTTCAATAACATTTTTGGTTATTATTACCAAATTGAAGTTTGCCTCAAAGAAAATGTCCCAACTATGGGATTGCTTTGCAAGAACTAAATATTTAGTTCGCCATATCCAACTCTACGATTTGATATCTATTACTAAACCTCTTTAACAATAAATAAATCGTTTTCTCAGTGTATAGGCTTCACTTTGTCTTCCAAATTATTGTACAGTAACACAAAGTTATTAAACTTAATAATTCAATTCTCTAAAAACTAAATATAACTATATACATACATATGTATGTACATACATAGTATATACCAATTTTGTAATATAATAATATAATATATAATATGAAACATTTTCGATTTTGAATTCATGTAATCTATGGAAATGATTTAGGTACCATTTGTTCTGTATGAAATTTATGCCATTAATTCATTTGGTACCTAAGCTACAACTATTTATTACAAAATTTGAAATTTCTGTCATTCGAAATCAAAATCAAAGGGTTTCATCTACATGTACTTAATTAACTTGGTTGCTTTGCACGTATGAAATTATCGCGATTTATCATAAAAGTTTTCCCTTTTAAAATTTATGGAGTCATATCCGGAGTTTCCGGGGCATTAATAAATTAACCGTGCGTCTCGCACCTTTCAGAGTTCCTTGGAAGCTGCATACAAAGTAATATCGCCAGCGAGGCCCGACGCTGGTGCGGTGCATTAATTAAATTTTAATAAGACCCAACCCACTCTCCACACGCACCCGATGCATGCCAGGATTCCCAAATAAAGTTATTGTGCAAATTCTAGAGTAATTAAAGTCGATGTCCCGTCAAGCGTCCCGGCCGCAGCGGCACACAAATTAATCACCGGAATGGGCCATTGACGCAAATTGCAACGCCGTGCACTCGCGGTGCATGCGATCTTGCACCAGGGGAAATCGATTTGAGTTAATAAATCCCTCCTGGAGCTGGACGCGGCGGCCGAGCCCCAAAGAGCGGAGCGTATCCATCCAGGGGAGTGTTTGCTCAGATTAATTAACTTTCTGGAACGGCGCACTGCGATGAGTCGAGTCGAGACGCGGCGGTTGCGCCGCGCCGGTCGCGCCAATTGCGGTGCGTTACTTAATATTCCGATAATGTCGACGGGTGTTCGCTAAATAACCCTGCGAGGCATTGCTTATCACCGAGAATCATTTATTACGTGACTGGAGTCTACATATCTGGGTCAGTTAATATCGCGAGATAATCTTCATCATCCATCAATAAAGATTGAAAGTGATGCCGTCAATTTCTGCTCGATCCGCGAAACTTGTGCCCTTTATCATCGCTACGTTAATGATCGTCGCGAAAGCAATTACACCGTCAGAAAGGATTGCCCAAAACTGCTCAATTAGGCGGAAAATTTGGATTTTTGTATGCATTTTCTGGTTTAACAACGAAGAAAGTTAACTTTCTGGACAAAACTAACCAGTTTTATGGATTTCTTTAATTTTTAACGGGTCAACACCAACACAAATTCTTTTATTAATGTCGCCCCTCCCGGGATATCCGTCTGTATGTTTTTGACAACTTGATTACACTATACCTAAATCGTTTAATGGGAACAAATCTTCTTATCAACACAGTAAAAAAAACTATTATCATCAGAGCAGGGATTTTAGTGGCAATAATAACAATACTACTACAAAAGTTGTTTTAACAGCACTTTCCACATTCCTTAGAGACCTAAATTAGTAACGTAATTTGTAATTTTCCTTATACTATGTAAACTGATTACTAATTGTAAGAAATGAGTATAGGTGGGTACGTATTATCATTAATGTGTAAAATCACTTCAACACTCTGTAAATGCATTTGAAACAATTGGTAAAGCATGTTCTTAACAATTAATTAAACTATAAGTTTTTTCTTAATTATAAAACGATAGTGAAAATTATAAGTCACGTTCAATTATATTAAGTGGACTATAAAAACGATGTTTTAAAAGTATCTGCAGTAAAACAAATATATTTAAAGAAATTAAGTCATAGATCTTCGTACATTTGTAAATCAAGCTGCGATAACTCAAAAATAATTTTATCAATCAGTTTATCCATTTATCAATTTTGAATTAAATATTTTAAGTAATTATTTTGCTTATATCTATAGTATAATAAAATTCTTAAAATAGTTCTCCTATATATGTATAATACAACACCCCTTTAATTTTATATTCCAATTCCGAAAACTCCAAATTGAGTGGTCTTTTAATTTTTAATTTTACCTATGTAAATCACATAACTTCTTTTTGGGCGCAAATTAGGCATATCATCATAACTAACAAGATTTATTGTTGGTTGTTATGAAAAATGTTATTTTGAGAGATTGTTTGTATCCGTCACATACATATATATCTCTTTTGGACAATATGTATGTACATAGTCCCACTGAATTCTGACAATTTCGTTTAAAGAATTATATTTTTTAGTAATACTAACAATTACTAATTGTCATTTCAACCATGTTCCGAACTTCTTTCAGTTCGAATTATGAAACGAGCTCTTAGTAAACCGTGCATTAGCTTATGTGGACACTACATATACTCAAATAAGTCTTAAATCAGTTTTTTCTATGGTAGGTGCTAGTGTAAAATAGAAATCCGACTGTTTCAGGACTATTTTGAAAAAAGTGTTTCGGTAATCTCAGACTAAAAACTTATTTTGTAAATCATAGTTAATGATTATATTAATTTTGTAAATCTTAACAAATCAGTTAGAATGTTGACACCGTAAGAATGAATGACGGTATAGGTAAAACAGTAGGAACCGTCAAACATAAGGTGCTATTGTTTTAATGCCTGAAGGGTGCTACCACATAATAATCTTGTTTCAGGGCCTTACCTCGCTTTTACTGCTTTTTAACGTCTTTTCGTGTTTTTAACGATATTGATGGCTCCGGTAATTGAGGTCTCATTTGTATGCCGCGCGATATCCCAGCTCTCGTTAAGTAGCCCCAGCTTCCAGCCGGCTGGGGCTAATCGCGCGATTCATTCATCACTGTCGTCCGTGCGCAATTTGAGTAACGAATTGCGCGTCCACCTCTAATCGCGTCAGCACATGCTGACCGCGGAGCCGCGGCTGCTCCAGATCCGACGCATTCTTCTGCCCACTAAAGCGCGTCCCACAGGTGTCATTATCGGATGTCAAATTGCGCTAAAACGAGGTAATTTCTACAGGAGCTGTGTAAGCCATGTTGCTGTCTTGTTTGCGAAAACAGTTGCAATCGGCGCAGAGTGATTTAAATTTTGCGCTGAAGGCCGTTAACGACAACTTTTAGCTCCGCAGGGTCCTCGCGGCTGCTGCGTGCCTGTCGCGCGGACGATCGATTGCTGGAGGTACGCATGACGAGAACAGCTTCCAAATTTATTACAATATAAAGAAGGCTCGCTGAGTCCGGCGAATTCGCCTTCTTGTTTTCGGAGAAATAAATCGGCGAAATATATTTTATGCCTGTCGCCATAATGAAACGTAATGGGCCCTTTTTTGCTTCTTATTTATGAAATCATCCGCAGCGGTCGAATTATGCTGGGTAGGTATATGAGGTCACCTGGATTTTATACAAATTGGAGGCATGTTTTCTTATCTCCTCATATTAAAATTAAACCTTATCGTCCAGGCTTCAATCACAGTTTTTAAGGAACAATTTTTAATACAAAGTGTAAACATGGTTTTGCAGCTGGAAGCAATTCTGGTACACTGTGCGGCACAGAATATCGGATTAAGCTGTTGAAGCGCGAATAATTTTATGAGTAATTACGTAAGTACAGATAAACGTTTTTCTGAGAAACACATCAAAAGTAGCCGAGCTGTGCCTTCCCGTAAAATTTTCCAGCCACTTGCCGAATTAAATTTGTTGGACTTTTTGCGCCTCATTTAAACCACAGAAGCGCGCAGCCTGCTTAAAGCCGAAAGCCAGAGATTTTCTACCGTAAAAAAATGGATTTATTTTTATTTATTTTTTCAACCCAATTAAAAATCCCGTTAATCTGTTCACACTGCCTTTAAGGGTACTGAAAAGAATTCCTTTATGATGCCCTCTGAGGCAAACCTCTTTGCAAATCTCCTCCATCCAAAGGGCTCTTTCGCATTCATCCGCCAAAAGTATCGAATTTCAAAAATGCGGGACGAGTTGGGTTTGATGTGAGGCTACCAAGAAACTGAGGGCAAAATAAAAGGAAGAGGGACTGTAAAAAATCGCGAGGAGTGAGGCCCTGTCTTTAGTGTGCCAAAAGTGCACGGACCAAGTGTGAATCGCTTCAAGCGCTTGCGTAGTGTCTTCAGTTTCAGTAGATTTGAAAACATTACCCTGTCGTTAATTAGACCAATTACAGAACCTTTCGAGAATGTTTTTCTCTTTAGAGTCTAGGCAGTTTTATAGGTAACAGGCTTTATTAATATTTTTAATACTTGTCAAATACTGTGAACAATAAAGTAGGGACATACAATATTTTTTAATTAATATAAAACTATGTAATAGGTATACATTGAAGGGTTAACATGATGTTTTAAGTTTCCTTATTATTACCTTTATTTGCACGGAAAAAATTATAGGATGCCTGCTTACTTACATTAGCTTATCTTGGAAATTTTAATTTTTAAACTAGGATTAGATACCCTATTATTTTAATATGTATGTTTTAATGCCTAGGTAATATCGCGTCGTTGGCAATATCCCTGTATTTTCCGATGGATTTTTGGATAGTGCATTATTTTGGTAATATTTGTGAAAAAGGCTGGAATTGTAACTGTAAGGACCGGCATAAAAAGTTGACATTATTTCGTGCAAATTTTAAAGAGATCTGCTGCTTTTTCAATATATGTTGTGGATTTTGTGGTGAAAACGGTCGTAAATTGATTGGAAATTTTTGCTTTTCTGTATGTGATGTATTTAAAGTAATTAGATGACAATTTATAGACAACAGTGCCCTGTATAGTATGACAGTCCCTTTTTAAGATTCATCAAAAAATCGTCGTCTGTAAATCTTTTAGGTATACATTTTATTACAATATTACATTATCGTCAATTGAAGAAAAACGGCCAGAGAGCAAATTTGACTGAAAATGCTACCTTTTAATGGGAGATTTTGATGTAGTCAATCTATTCTACAATAATAAAAATATAATATAATATTTTCTTTTGAAAATCTGATTCGTTATTTTATATTTCGCTTGAGATTTTTAAGTTTAAGTTGTAAAACTATGTGTATACCTAGAACACTTTTAATATTAAAGCTATGTTTTTCAGTGATCTGATCGACATGTACAATTGAATATTTTTAAACTATTAAGATATAGCAAATTTTTTAAAATGTACAGAAAAATATTAAAAAGTTTTGCTGGGTAGTCAATATTTGCTTTCAATTTGATACAAAATTTACTACAAAATCTGATCCGCATCCGATCATCAAAAAACGCAGCTTATATTTTATTCAAAGTTGCCATTTTATAAGGTATACTTGCGATTTTCAAAACATACAGTCACGACGTGAATTGAATAAAGTTGTCTCTTCCGTATCACGTCATGTTTTCACGCTTAAATGACTTTGGCGGCAAATCTGAATGTTTGCTTAAGATTAGCAGGACTCGACAAAGGACGAAAACAAGAAATCGCATGCGATCGTCTCTGGCAAAGACTTGTGCCTTTCATCTCGCCTACGCCAACATTCTGTGGACAATGAAAGGATTCTGATGCACCTCTGCACGGTTGACTGGATCCGCATCCTGCGCATTGTCACACCAAATCTGATTCAGAAGACTCGCACCTCACCTCCTGGTCTTTTTTGTGAATTGACAATAGATCGGCAGGACCTAAATTTTTGTGGAAAACTCCTGTTTGCCTCTATTTTGTCAATTTTTTACGAAAATATTGAGAATTTCCTCAAAGACGTTCTTTTGTCCATTGAGTCACTTGATCCTTTTACTGACGAGCCGTTGAGTGCTCAAGCGGCGTTTAAAAGTTTCATTGGCGGAACGAACGAGCGCTTCAAAGATGAATTTTTGTTATTTATTTGGTTTTTTATTTTTAATTTTTTCAATCAGCGCAAAGACCATCGAACTCGGTTCGATATTTGCCCATCAAATTAACTCCAGCAACGAACTGCAATTTCATAATTCGCGGGCCAAAAGTGTTAGCGGCCCCGTCTAGTTAATGGCTGCCATCGAGGCAGCAGGTGTTTGCAGTTTTTCAAAATATTAGCCAATTTTGAAATTATCACGAGATGCGCTTCATCCCAAGGTGTTAAGATCATAAATGATTATACCCCCGAGGTGCGCATTTAAGGTGCGTCCGGGGCAAACGATGAAATTGGCCCGAGCGCCGATTCATCTCTGCTCTAACTAGAACAGTGAGATTGGATTCATTTTGTGGCTTCTCATTTGAATAAGTGCTCAGGCTGACTCCACGCACCGCACTAAGTGTGGAGCTTTCAGCAGAAATCGTTATCCTGCACCTTGGGCGTAATTAGTTACCTGTTGACGCCTCACCTCAGGCATTCAATCAAAACGCAACAGCTTGCGGAGATGCAAGAAAATCGACAACCCGGGGATAATGTTGCCTCAATCCTTTTGGTAGTCGGCTGTAAATCAAATAAAGGCTTCTCACATATTATATGTTTTAATGAATTTCAAATTATTTCGAAAATGACGGTAATTCGTATGTAAATTTGACTTTAATTTGGCCTTCAGGGGCAAAACTTTTGCAGGTTTATACATTTAATTCCATGCATTGTCCACGCAAAGTGGTGAGTTTAATCGTTTTCTCCAGGATTAGTCAGTGACCCCAAAAAACCCCAAGTTCAAAGTTTGGTGCAAATCGCATAAAATTCCAAATTTGGCAGTCCGCCTTTCATTATTAAATTCTGACGGTTGGTTTCAAATCAGCGACCCCAAAAAGCACTAAGAATAAGCTAGATCTTTCTTTCTCTTGCAAAAAATCCATGTTATTCATGATTTATAGGATGTTTGGAAAGGCATCCTATAAATCATGCCTTTCCAAACATTTTAATAAACATAAATTTCATAAAAATGATCTGCGGTTGACGATGATGGACCAAAAACGCTTATCATTTATTTTAAATAAATTATTTTTAACTTAAAATCTACTTTACATTTTCTATCAAACCTTACCGTACCCACTTTAATAAACTCATGTTTCTAAGGTAATTTCAACATGAAGACAAGCACGCACTAGTTTTCACTAGTGATATCGGGGTATGACCTATTTCCAGCCTTATGATTGAGTTAATATCACATAATAATTTTTTATAGCTACGTATTTTACAATCTTTCAGGTATATTTTATCCAGTTGATTGCCTGAGGTGGGTGTAAAAACGCCCGTAATAAACTGGCGTAATGCTGACAAGACCTAACTTCCTCGGATGTCGTGATATCCGCGAAAAGTACACACACCTCAAACGGCCGATTTTGTTGGCCTCGACAATTGCTTGATTGCAGAGCAAACACCTCGGAGGCATGACTGCCAGTGTTCGGTGAAAAATCAATTTTATCAGTCAATTTAGATAAAACATTGCAGCGCGATGTTCGCCGGCTGGGGCGATTGCCTCAAAGAACAAAATCCCAAAGCAAACTTATTAAATTACCTGGAAAAGGTAAATAAGCCCCGCGATAGCAGCCGAAGTGTCTTCACCTTATCGCGGCCATTATCAGCGCGAGACCAAAACTCCTGAGAGGTTCAAACAGGAAAAAGGTGGAGCCTCGTGCAGAAGGCCGCTGTGATCCAGTTTGATCGCATCTTAAAGTGTCCACGTTTAAGGTGGAAATTGAGTCTAATTAATCTGTTCGACGTGCTTCACGATAATGAACGATCGGTCGCGTCGCTACTTAGCTCCAAAACCACGACGCGCTGGAGCTGATGCAGACGATGCGACGCACAGACTCAAGTCGCGTTCGGGTAAATATGACCCTGTTCAGGTGCAATTTATTAACAAGATAACGCGATTTCGACGCTCTCGACATTGTAATTTTCTACTTATTCAAATTTTCAGAAATGAAAGTGTTTTGGTCGTTAACTGAGGAGTAAAATTTTATTGTTGTTGGAGTTGAATAGAATCAAATGATTTTAGTTAATTTATACAACCGTGCATAAACATTAGATTAGTAGATTAGATCAGAGACTGCAACATATCAGTCTTTCGATATTCGCGGCATCGTTAGACTCCAAAATATTAAGATATGCAATAGACATAGCATTTACAGTGCTATGTTGAAACTAGAAGCTATAAAACTCCTGAGGCTTCTAGTGATGGAAATTCGAAATTCTAAAATGTATACAAAAATATTTATATATCACATACCTATGTCTTAAAAAATTTGTTTCTAACCCAAATGAAATTAGCGAATACTAAAATCCGCAAAACTGAAATTCTTGTACTATTTAAAATTAACTTTTATAATTATTTACTATTTATAGTTTCTGTGGTAACCAATTTACCCTATTCGTCAATCAGTTCGAATGGAATCGAATAAAAAGAGCTTTCAAAGTTCCTATTGAAAATAAATATCTTTTATAATATTCCTAAAATTCCCTGAAATTTCATTTTAGCTAACTTTGATTTCAAAATAATTCAACTAGATTTTTCTGTCGGATTATTTTAACTACTTTGAACAAACAAATTAATGGAAATCATGGGTACCTACCTACATAATTAATTTGTTAAACAATTGGAAATTTCAATTTAAAATGTGCTTTTGTAAACTTTTTCGATTCGGTACGATTCAATAAGATTTGGCTTAACACTTTATTTATGCACAACTATACAATTTTTTTCCCGGCATTAAAAGGGTTTATAGCGAATTTCATTAAAATCGTATAAACATAGTTACTTATATGAGTGCTTTTAAATACGCTGATTTCACTAATTCAATTTAAAGGATTCAAATTGATGATTTCATTTCTTGTATTTTATTCGAATTTGATTTAAGTTTGCTTTATAATGGTTTCAATTTAATTCTCATAAAAAATTATTATAAAGTGTGCTGATGTGGTTGACGAGAAAGTAAAGTATCTATGCATAATTTTTGGATGGAATCTGTAGTTGATTTTCATAATTTTATGACTAACAACTTGAACGATCAAGACCCTCAATGAACGGACGAACAAATTGACGGACAAAGAATGATGTTCGTTTTTGTAATTTTGGCACAGAGTCTTAATCTGCAAAAGCCCTCATCTTTGAATAATGGCAAATAGCAAATTTGACTACCACGGATGAATTCACCTCTTGAGGCGGATAACAACAGAAGCAAAATTTAATTGAGTGTGAATTCGTCTAAATGTTTCGCCGGCGGAGAAACGAGTTCCCGCAAAGATGAATATGTCACCCTAGGGATGAGGCGGGGTTCAAGGAACATTGCGACATGTCGTTAATTACCACCTGCTGGGATGCTGCCAACTGATTTATCTCGGACCGAAGCGGACCACTGGACGCTGCGCAGAGGACTACTGTTTTGATCGGTTAGAAAAAACTACCAGACCTGTCCTGTCCTGTCGCGTCCGTCTGTTGGTCCTCCGCGGCATTTATTGGGACGTCTCGCAATTGTGGGCTTCATGTTAATCCCTTAACGAGTTGATTATAAATTTTCCGCGGTGGCTTATCACTGACAAAAAACGGGAAGGACCCAACGGCGATGGCAAATTTCTTGCAGTTCGACTGGTTCTGGCGAAATCACTTCGCCGTTGTCGCGCCGCCGGATGGTAGACGCGACGCGACGTCCCCTGGTCATCCGGTAAGAGGATTACACGCGGAATTGATCGCGTGTTTGCTATTTGGAAGATACCGAGCCCCTGGGACTGGTCAGCGAGTGGTTGTCACCTGGTTAATGGCTATTCGAAGCGGGCTTCCGCGGGTAATTAACCATAATTGCGAGATTTGTGGCCTCCGCTTAAGTAGCGGCAGCACGCTAATCGCAAGTTATGAATCGTAATATATCGCCTCATTACGACGAATATACTGGCGATTTCCTCGTGAGGTGATCCCCTCAAATTAATTATATTTCTGCGGCATCCTTGTCCACTCGCGTTCCGCAAAAGCGCAGTGTATTCAGATAAATTTCCTAAAATCCAGACGTCTTTCTCTCTGCGGCGATTGACCGGCTGAAACGTCTTAAGTTATCCGTGCGCAGCCACATTAAACGCATTATGGCTCCGAATTAAGCTGGGATCGATTGAATCTGCCGGACAGTAAAATATGCGGCAATTAAACCGTCCATAACTTGTAAGATTTGGCCGACGATGCTGCGGCTGCTGGCTGTAATTATAAATAATTAATCACATTTTAACAAGGGCCCGGGCCTCTTATTTACTCCGCCGAGCTGTGAATGAGCCCCGACAAATGTCGTAGGTGTAGCGTCGGTTAAGCCCAAAGATCTTCCGCCTCTGAAGATGCCGCCCTGCGCGCTCTTTCTAATGACAATTCAATATCAATTGGCCGGGTCCGCGGCGATCGGTCCGTTCTGGCTCAAAGGAGCTTACAAGACATCGCGGGTAATTTTACGTTGCCTAATGGGCGCGTCATTACTTCGCGGCAGTAGCGGTCATCTTTGATTAGCGGTCAGAAACTCTGATTGGATGGTATAGAAAACGTTTTGGACGGCATAAATTATACCGCGATCATTTTACGATCGATACCTGCGCACAAGGAGCGATTTGCATTTCAAAGGTGAAACGATCGAGTCGAGCAGGTTCGAGGAATTTCGAACGATGCCCAAGAGTCTGTCTGATTCAATCGATTTCGCCGTAAAATCGCTGTGAGTGTGCGCACAGGGCTCTCAAGGCCACGTTCGCAGACAGACAAAATCAATCAAAATAGCTAAGATTATCGGAAGTGCATCGCGTCACCGCGCGCCGCCCGGTGACGAAAAGTTATTGACCCATTTCGGTCGTGACGGGGCGATTTGCAATTTGCGATTCTACGATGATCTTTGTTAGAGGTCTCCGGAGGTCGATTCATAAGTTAGTTATGCTTTTTGTAATTTGTTTATCACGTGAATTCTTAAGCTTGTTTATTGTTCAAGCAATTTATTTTATTTATGGCGGTGTTTGTGCACATCTTTGAGCAATTGCTTACGTCGGTTGGTAAACAAGTTTTTCATGAATTAGTTCACAGCTAAAGTAAGAAACAAATTTTGCACAAATAAAATTCAAATGGCGTTTTCGCCGGCTTGCCAAAATTTACATAGGTATCTCGTTGGTCTTTTTAGTATGTTAAAAAAAGGATTACACAATAAGATTGAAAAAACTCATGCAAATTATTGTTTAAAAGTTTCACAAACAGATATTTACATTACAAGAAAAAAATATACAATTAAATGCAGAATGCTCAATATAAACTCACGAATTGTAGTATGTATTAAACAGTTCCCCACAAACAAAAATGTTAAGCATTACATAAGGCTTTTTAAAGACAGTATAAAATCGTATTTATTTTTGGATGAAAATTCAGCCTATATCCGGAATTTACAATAGTCAACGAGCGATTTTGTATCTAGAGGAATAATAGACAAACCAAATTACTTTAGTTAAATGGGCTAAAAATCACATAAGAGTAACAGTAGTATCCTATGATGTATCTAAATTTATGTAACTTGAAAAAGTAATAGGAATGTCATGATGGAAATAGAAAATGGACTTAATTTTTGAGCTCATGGACAATTTCGAATAATATAAACAAAAACTTATTTGGAGCTAATTTTCTTTTCAAATTTAATGAAATTAAAAAAAAAAAAAACTTTTACAGAATTTTTGAATCTAAAGACTGTGGAAAAAATCTGTCTACACCGATTATACTGATTCAAATGTTTGATTTGCCTTTATGTTCCCGTTTTTGGATTTATGTAAAAAATCGTAAAATGGAATAGGTACCTACAATAGAACAATTTTTTTATAATCTCTTTAAGTTTTGCTACTGCAGCATACACGTTTATAGAAAAAAATTTAATTTTGCAAATTTGGTATCAGTGTGAAAAACAAATCGAATTTTCGAAGAATAAATCGACCTCAATTTCTTTATGCAAATAGTAATTGTTTGTCAATCGTAAGAATCGAGTGTACTTACTTTGGTAGATTATCTTTATAAGAAAAGAAGCTATATGGTTAAATGTTTACGTCATTCGGATAAAAACAATTTGAGTTCTATTTAATAGTAAGATTGTGAACATAATACTAGATAACTTCAAAAATTGTAAAATAGCTTTTTAAAGCCATTCATCAATTATAACATAAGAAATTTGAAAGTTCTCAGCTCAGTTCAATGTCAAACATTCGCTAAAAATGAAACGACTCATAATTCACGCAGTAAAAAAATTACCGCGAATGATGTCAAAACAAGAAATTTGCCCACAAATAAAGGAAGACGTCAACAGGAAAGAGAAGGGACGGCCGTAAAACGATTTTGGGATTATTGATGCATTTTAAAGCGTTAAAGGGCAACCGAAGACGTGTCTCGGGAAAATTCCCCGAACCGAGATAAAACCCGAAAAATAGAAGGATCCATAATTAGTTAAGGCCGTATGACAATATCGCCGAAAATTCCTGGCGATCGCCAAGGTCCCGGACACCGCAGCGAGCCAGCCGCACAGTCGAGGGCACAAAAATCGCAAAATGTTTGGCCACCGGAGCCCCAGGGGTCATAAATTCAGCAAGAAGTCACGGAGCGCTGGTGAGCGCAGCCGATGACTGCCGAGCGACGTTTTGTGGCTACCCTCGCTGACCTTTTCTTTATGCGCTCGACGGCTGAAAAACTACTTGAGGCTTCTTTTCTTACTCGAGTAACTGAAGAAATTCCTCGCCACTATCGCACTGTTGGGTTAACTCATTTGTCTCGCAGCCGGGGTCCCAAACGAGCGGACCCCAACCAGAACACTTTACGGCGCAACCTGTGCACCTTCTCGAGACGCTGGATGCTGCGGCGAGGACCACATGACAAATGATGTTGGCGGTGCAAGGTCTCCTGCCGGTCGCCGCTCATCATTTCGGCGGTTTAATTCGAAATTAGCCTCAAATCGAGCTGCAGCCTCTAATTACTTAGAGCGCGCTCTGGCTAACGCTAATGGTCAGCCGGAAGACACTTGCAACGCGAGCCACTTCCGCTCGCAGATTCGCGACTATGCCTGACAAAAATCCATTAGCTGGGTCAATTGCAGACTCGCAGTTTCGTCCCATTCGCCGGAGTGATCTAATTTTAGCCGATCGGCAAAAAGTGGAAGGGACAAATCACGTCCAGGCGCAACATATGGCTAATGACAGTCTTAATGAAGCGGCGGCCTGTGGACACCATCCCGATCCCATGGACCACTGCCCGGATGCCAGGCCCAGACCTTAACGTCTGATCCGACTCCTTCGGATTCCGATGCGCGGCAATCTGAGCCATCTTAGCGCGACTAAGGAGCGCTTAAATTGCCTTTATTTTGCTTTTATCATCGCAAACTTGAAGACGTTTTACGATATTATGCCGAATATCAACTGGCTGCGATCGCAGTTCCCGCGCTTCACGCGGATCCACCACAAACATATCTAATTAGCAGAACTTTACGATCGTCGCGTTTGCAGGTTAGAATATCGCAGAGAGGGCTGCAGGTGCTGGGCCTGGGCACCGTCTTCGCACAATCGGCCCGGGGGATCGGTAATCCACTTTGCGGCCTATTTGAGGACCACAAAAAAACCATAGAGGACATCCGACATACGACATATGCTTCGAACAAATCTCGGATATTTTCAACGCCTACAGGATCCGATAACATAGATCGTGTTGCGGCTTCCTTTTTATGTTGGCAGCTCGCCTGTGTTTCTGCGCTCTTTTTCATTTTGCCAAGAGGTGGCCAATTCTTTTCTCCTAGAATTACTGAATTTCGATTTTTGCGAGTCGAGTCGCCTGCGTAATTAATGACCCTTGTCGGCTCCGTGTTCCGATTGAGGCTGATGGGTCCTGCGTGGTCCTGCCCAAGGTACGAGTACACAAAAATTTGTTTCGGACTGAGACAAAAGAGGGCTGCCAATTAGGAATTTGTTTCGCAAATCTTGGGCATCACTTCAAATGGCGCCGACGACGATTCGTGTCAGTCCCTTGTGGTTTGACCTAGAACAGCCCTACATTCATGTTTTTTTTCCTTCCAGCAAGAACAGATTATTCAAAAAATTAACTTTGACACCACAAACTATTACAATTAAAATAGACCCCAAGAAGAATTCAAATAAAGTAAAGTCGGAGCGATATTTCTTATCATAACCATTTTGTTACTTTTTTTTCTTATAGTACCAAAACCATTATAGCATTTAAGACATCTTATTATAATCTTATCAGTTCTATATGCATGCATTTAAAAATAAAATTATAATCAGATAGCCTGGCGTTTCAAGTTTCAAAGATAAGTATTGCAGATATCCCCCATGTAGAGTCGTTAAGTCTGAATTATGTAATTTTAAACCAACTCATCAATTTTCAGCAGATTATAATTCAAAACGAACTAACAAATTACAAAGGAATTTTATTATAGTAGAGATTATACCTGTGTTTCGGGAAAAAATTCAATAGATAATTAAATATCTAATTAATAAAGAAATTTATTTTCTCAGAAAGCTTGGACTTATTAGATTATTAGAAATTAATAAACATCGATATATACGTAGGTATACCTATTTATAAACAATTTTAGGTTTTTAGAATCGTACCTACTGCATAAGTACTTACAGGATACTTCGAAACGGAAGCGGTATTTAATACAATAGAAAATTAAAAATCGGAAAAAACTATCATTTACGTAATTTTTATTACATGTAATAAAATGTCTTACGTAAGTATTAGAGACCTACTTGAATAGGTACTATATTTTTCGAATTCTTAAACCTCGCAGTCTATTGTAATGGCTTGATATAACATGTTGCATAAATATATTTAACACAAAACATGCCATTTAATTAAATCTGTAACGCAAATTAATACGAATTGATTCCATATTATATTTCGAAATTTTAGTAGTAAGTATGATAGATATTTGGTATTATAGCACTCCTAAAAAATCTCTTTATTTATTTTAAAGTAAGTCGCTTTATTTTGAGAATTGTGAGTTGCGATGTCGTTCTAGCGTATTCAATTAAAGAATTTTTAGAGTATGTACGTGGCATTTTCAAAGACAAAATTAAAAAACATCGATAACGAAATTTTCCGCCAGATAATGCCACAAAGTACAAACTTTGGGGCTCTAGGGTGGGCTTTAATAAATATGTCGCCTACCACTTTGCAATTTACCGAACTTTTCGAGATTTAGAAGATGATCTTGATTTGTGACATTTTTCTTAAGTTTCTAAGGCGACTAGATAAGTTTTCTTGGCATATTTTCTAAGACAAATATATACATACTTTAGAATCTGCGGACTGTGACATATTGTACCTAATAATTCAAATTGTTTATTATTTCATTTTACGACCAAAATTTTGTAGTTTGACGCAAAACAACAACAAATCTTAAAAACGCGGTTACTAAATATTTCTGCGCAACATATTACCAATTGTTAACAACAATTCATATTTACAAATATAATACAAAAGTAACTACGTAGACGGTATTAATGTCTTTTAATTGTTTTTGGGAAACACATGGGATATTTATTTGTTCTGTTTGAATAAAATTGAAGTAAATGTTAATAACTAAAAACTAGCTAAACCCTTCAAGCAATCGGCGGCTTTTATGATTTTTTTTTTTTTATAATAAGAACAAAAAAACTTATCGAAGGTTTACGTAAACCAAATTGTTTATTAATAAAATTAACGGTGGTGTGCATATTTTCAGGATTTCAGAAAGTCTGAAGTACCTACTTTCATATAATAGTTTGCTTTTTTTACCACCATATACATAGTTTCATATTTATCTTATTCAGAAGCTATAATACAAACACGGACGGCAGAGTTATGTATTTTTTTCTTGAAGCCAATTTTTCAGTTGTAAGATAAATTCATTCCTCGAATAAAAAAGTCCCAGTAATCAATTTGGCTGTGATTTAAGGTAGCTACATATCTGATTAATAAAGTTAAACTCTCCATAATAGGGCAGCTACGTCATCTGTATTTGAGATCTCAAGCCCTTATTTTTTAATCTTATTTAAGCGTATTTTTTAACATAAGGGTATTCATGCAAACACGTATTCTAGGCTCATGAATGAACTGCCAACATTTGTATGGAAATTCTAATACACAAATCTCATAACTTTATACGGCAATTTCGGTGCGTAAACGGTCTGATAAACTAGCACAAACGACAGAGAACAGAAAAATGTCCAAGGTAAGTCGATTTAAAAAGTGGTGCGTTCATGAAATGTTGCGCGTAAAAATAAGCAAATACGCGATTCATAAACTTATCTAATTTCATGAATACCCTTATTATACTAATAACCAAATAACGTCCTCATGCGATTATTTCGAACCTATTTAAATATAGGGTATAGTTGCTCAAGTCGTACCCCGGGAATATCTCGTCTGATACTTATAAATTGTACCTTCTATAGTGTCGTCAACCTGAACTATTTAGTACAGCGAGTAAACGTAACCAAGTGGTTGGCCGGCCGGCAAAGATATTTAAAAAGTAAGTGTTTTTAACAATTTTTAATAAAATGTTTGACTCATTTGTAAGCTTTTTGTGTCAGGAATATGATCCTTACCTTTTTTCTTTGTTAACAAAATTAGAAGAATTAGATTAGTTAAGAAAATTGTTTAACCCTGAGAAGTTAAAAAAGTGTTCTAAGTTGATCTCAGACTGAATTGTTTGTAATTTTTTTTTATTCATGTGATCTCTTGTTATTAAGTATTTTTCTGTATAGTTTATTATGTCTTCAAAGTCTATTTTCTAAGTAGGTGCGACTAAGGCTATAGGTGGTACGAATTAGGCGACTAGGCGCCTTAATCGTTCCACCGAAGGTATATTTTCGAAAACGTTAAAATACCTATTTTGATAAAAGATTTTCAAGTTACTATGGCCCTTACCAATAACATTTTTTAGTGTCGCTATTAAATTAGTGGCCACTTAAACGGCACTAACTAAATTTAATAGTTCAACTATCTTTTCGTACCAATAACATATTTAGTGACGGCACTAAAATAATTAAGGTCGGTTTACCCAGTCGTTTCAAACTACATACATATTGTCAAATTTTATTCAAAATATTGACATAAAATATAAAATTGCTATTTTTTAATTGTAATTTTAAATTTTTGAGCTGTTATAATACAATATAAAATACATTTGAAAAATATGGAGAGCAATACGAAGCAGGTAAACGAACATGATTTAAACAAAATATAATATAATTATATGGAGAACTTCGTAGAGAGTGCGATCAAGTAACTGGACGCCTGAGATGAAGGAGTCCTTAAAGTGCCTTATAGAGCCTCACGTGGCCATTATAGACTCAAAAGAGAGTGCTACAAATATGTTAAAACTAAAAATAGCTGCGTGGACGGAAGTTGAAGAAGGGATGAAAGCCCTGGGACACAATATTCCACTGCAACGATTGAAGGAGCAGTGGGGTCGGATGAAGTCCCAGGCAAGAAGCTCGATTTCAAACTTCAAAAAAGCGCAGCGCGCAACTGGTGGTGGAGATTGCCCAGAGGAACCAACTGAATTGGAGTTCAGTATCATGGATATGACGCCGATAGATTTTGAAGAAGATGTAGCTCCCTTCGATTCAGACAATATGGTAAATTTAAATGATATATGTTATTCATTCATTTATTAAAAAATATATACCATTGCCTTGGTCTTTAGAACAAATCAGCAAACGTGGAAGTAGTTCAAAACACTAATCTTCCCGAAAAAGAAATCAACAAGGATACTACGAATTTGAACTTAGCTGAACGTTTCAGGCAAAGGAAAAGAAAACATCCAAAAACAATTGCGGGGGATGAAATGATGAATGAGCGAGTAAAGCAAATAAAACAACAAGCTGAGTACGATAAAAAATTGTTCGAAATCCAGTATGAAATCGAGCAAAAACGAAAGGCTCATTTAGAAAAAATTAATGAGCTAGATGTGAAAATAAAAGAAGAGGAATTAGAAGCGCGCCATAAGGAGAATCAAATTTTAAGTTTGAAGCTACAGAGGGAGCATTCGCTTCTTTTGTAGATTTATAATTTTGTATTTAAATATCAACCGTTTTGTTTTTCGTCGATGTGACTTTTCGTTTTTCTATATTTCATATTGGATTAGAACTTATTTTCTTACTCAGTACGAAATTTTGTTTGCCTTTATCATTTGCTCATCATTTCATCCTCTCAACCAATTGTATACCAAACATTTTCTACTCTGTCCGGTTAATTTCCACAGCAGTTTTGCGCTGCGCTTTTAAGGATTTTATCCTTTTTTCCACGATCCAGCCACCCAATCACCCGTGGTTAATTTTTGGTACCTTTTCGGCACTCTTGTAGGATTTAATTTTGATCAAAATTTTTGTTTGTTGCTGTATTTTGTTGTGTTACATGAATAAAAACTATTCTGATTTGAAATCAAGTATTAATTAAAATATTTATTAATAAAAACATTTCGCAGGAAAGCGCCAGAAGTTCTGTGGGGTTGTTGAACTTCTTCGTCGTTTTCTTCCTGATTATTTGATGACACATCACAATCATCAATGGCAAATAATGGCTGTTCACTCAATTTGGATATGTTGTAGAGAACTGCTATAGCTACTACACTATTTCTGGCTGTTTCAATATCCATATTCACACCGTTGAAGCAGATCCGGAACTTATTTTTTAATTGCCCGAAGACTTTTTCTACCACATTTCGAGTTTGGATATGTGCTGAGTTATATCGTTGTTCAGCAGGTGATAGTGTAGTAGATAGTCTAAAAGGAGTGAGCAGCACTTTTGAATTTGCGTACCCAGCATCTCCAACTAAAACTCCACCACGTAAATTGCTGTGTTCTAGAGTAGTTTTAATTGAAGATTCACGCCAGATACGCGAATCATGTGCTGACCCCCTCCAACGGGCAACGATGTCTCGAATCATATAGTTCGCATCACATATGACCTAAATATATTACATTTTATTTTTTATATTGAACACATTTTTTAAGCAATTCTTACTTGCACATTCAAGGAATAAAATCCCTTCCTGCACCTGTGTCGACCTCCGAACTCTCCTCCTGGGTTTTTTATTTTTATTTGCGTGCAGTCAATTGCACCCACGCATTGCGGAAAACCGGCAATTCTAAAAAAACCATTTTTTAAAGCTTGGATACCATCAGGACTCGTTGGGAAATTGATAAAATCTTTCATCCGCCGTGCCAAAGCTGTCGATACTTCTCTTATAATTCCCGTCATCGACTGTTGAGATATACCGTGGACTTCAGCTTTTAAAGAATAAGATTTATATCATTGAAAGTCACTTCTATATTTTTTTCACATCTCACATACCTATATCTTTTTGGTAGGCACCTTTGGCAAAATATCTAATTGTTGCCATTACTTTTGTTGATGGGGAAATTGGCCCGCCTTGGTTGAAGTCCTTACGCAAATCTTCATCAACCATATCAACAATCTTTTTTGCTGTTTCCTTATCAAATCTGTAATTATGTTATTAGCAACCAAATATGGGTACTCGAATAAACCTATTGGAAACTTTTTCATTTTTTTGATACTTACCGATAAAAATTAACAAACTCCGAATCGCAATAATGTACAAACGGATCAATTCGTTTTTTATAATTTTTTTCCTTTCTACAATAAGTTGTATCTCCAATCAACTCTAAATCCATTAAAATATTTCTGTCCATTTTAATTCAGGGTTTCTTCAGAGCAAAACTTGTACATTTGACATAAGTAGTAAGCTACTTGGAAATTTAATCGCGCAATTCGGTGCAACCGCAACTAAGCATTCCACTAACGTTAATCGCAGTATGAAAATCGTTATTGGTACGACTTTTTAGTTAATGGGACATTTTTAGTTAGTTGCCAGTTTAATAGAGCGTTATTGGTAAGGCCCTATGATTGTTGATTGAAAGGCAACTAAATAAAGATTCAGTTGATGCAGAAGATTTTGTTTTATTTCAATTGCCCTAAATATTACAGTATTATTTTCTTAGGGGGTGCTACTTGAGCAACCTTACACTATTATGTTTATGAATTGCAAATTTATCCAAATCGAACAATCGTCAGTGTAAAATGTAGGCAAAATAATGCATTTTTTCGAAACAGTCGTTACTAAAAATAACTCTTTCGATATTTCAATAAAAAGCATTACACAAATTTAAGCAGTGAGTAATTAATCTCTTTCTGATCTTAGTCAGTCCGCATTGCAATAAAAGTGAGACGAGACAAGTTAATTCTCATACCCGCTGCATCAAGACGCTGCCTTCGTTGCACTTTAATTGATAATCCCTTAAGCCCACCCACGGGGTGAATTAATCTTCATCAATTGCTCCGAGTTAATTCTGAGCTTGTGATTAACTCAAGGAAAGAGGACGGCGGCGACGCGGTGGCCCCAAGTGGCAAGGCCCTCGCACGCAATAAAACTGCGAAAAGGGGGAACGTGTTTATTGCGGATAAATTAATTTTTCATTTATTAGACTTTAATAAGAACATTATCTCCACCACTCCGGGCAGATCTATGAAGCGGATAGCCGCGCCAATAGCCCGCGGAATTAATAACCTCGCGGCATCTGAGGCCTGAGCAGTTTTTAATTCGCTGCAGAGTGCCTGGACCGCGGCAAGGACTCCGATTAACGCGAGAATCTTCCATCGCAGGCAGGTGCGACGCGTCGGAGCCCATTTGGTCCCGGGCCGCAAATACCGCCGTCGATGGGAACGGGCTGCCGACGCGAACTCCGCGGGGACGGCGATCGCGCAACACCTGAAGACGCACTTCGTCTAATCGCGTCCTGATGGGCTCCGTATCAAGTGCTAAACCGCTTAATGACTGCAAAAAAACCCGAAGGAAATTTATTCAAGTGGGCGTGCGACTAAATTTCTTTCGTTTAACAAAACAAAACCAGTCTCACCTGAGCTTCAAGTAGTCCCGGCGCGGACGGGGCCCACAAATTCGCCGAGGCCCGTAATTTCTTCGGGGCCCCATCATCTTCACAGGTTATCGATGCCGCCAGTCGAACCTTTCATTAAGATCTTGAAATTATGATTTGCGAAGGGTCTCGCTGGAGCCGCCGCGCCGCCGGTCCTGTGCGGTGCGGTGCGGCGCGATCCCTCCTTGGGAGCGGCACAAGTTTTGGCACGTCCAAGTGTGGAATTAGGCAGCCCAGCTCAATTTGTTGAAGAAATTTTATGGGCCGCTCTAACTAGGCTGAAAAATGCGCGTCTCAAGACATGACTTTCAAGATGGGACCAACAAAAAGATTCTTCAGAGGCGGTGCCGTCTTGTCGAAATACTTTTTTCGGGTGGCAAAATGATTACCGCCGCGTCATGGGACCTATTGGGCGACGGACGCCTCTCTTAATGGCTTTTGTAATTTACGCCAATTCTGTCCCAGTTTTTGCTATCGTTTCGAACAATTGGTAATCGGCAGCTGAGGCTGCTTCCCACGCTTGTCGAGACGTTTTCTTAATTTTATTCTAATTAAAATATAACGCCGAAACTCTTGGTCCGCATTGAACATTTCACAAACCTCCGCTCTTTTTATTTTATAATATTAAAAAAATATGTAGTTCAACACCTACTGGATTCCATAACACCAGATAAAGTGGTTTAAGTTTTAAGAAAAAGATTCTGTCGGTATGTACATATACTGAAATAAAGCTTGTATACCTATGACGATAATGTCAAATATTTTTAGTTTTCTAGAAAGTATTGAAAAACATTATTTTATGAAAGAAATGTTTATTGAGAAAAGTTTTTTATATATTTATTTTAAAAAATGAAGTGAAAATATGTAAATGTTGAAAAATAATGATAAATATGTGTAAGTTCAAAGACAAGGGTTTTTCTAAACCTTTCCCGACTATAGATAGTTGACGAATATCCGACAAAAGTATCGTAATATTGTTTTTCTGTTTTTTTATTACGTCTTCAAAATTTTATTTACTAATTTCCTGAAGATTGCTTTAACTTTTAACTTGTACCAACTCAGTGGATATTTTGAAATAGAAGGCGCCACCAATAAATAGCAGTGCCAGTGTATTATTTTTGTTTCCATAGTGCAGAGCTCTTCTTTCAGAAAGTCGCTTCGGAAAACTTTTAAAATTGTACAATATATTATTTTTTATTTCTCGTTATTTTGTTATGTAAATAAAACAAACTTTTGAAAAATTACGTTTTTATTAGTGGAGTGGAAAAGTCTTGCACTTAACGAAAGTTTCTCCTGTGCATAGTCGGCTAACATTATTTTTTTTCATTCTGCTGCTCAAATGGCAGCAGATTGGTAATAAATTTTAAGATTGAAAACCCAAAATCCCGAAAGGTAATATTCTAAAATGTATAACATTTTAATTCAAGGCAAAAAAAAAATACTCTGTGCTGCCAGGTATAAACCTATGTAAATGTACCTACTTCAAGAATTATTATTAGTCTTTTGGAATTTTAGTTTCATGGTAGGGGTTTTTGGGATTTTTGTAACTTGTTTATTTCTTGCATGCAATTTTACCTAGTTGTTACACTTATGAGCAATATTCAAGGAGAAGTTCTCATAAAGCGCTATTTTAATTTTTATTTTGGAAACAATTATTAGACCTTTAGATAACTACTTTATTAAAACTTATCCATAAAGAAACCCAATCTTTTTTTTAGCTACAATGTCCATAGATAAAGCATGCACGCTGCTGCGCACAGCAGTTTTAAGACTGCCGGAACGAAATGCAGATGAAAAGAACTAATTTTGTACCTTCAAAAAGCAATAAAACATGGGACGATAAAAGTTTTTCAATATTGGCTTTCTTGATGAAAATTTCCCTAAGCTTTAATAAAATTACTGAAGTTGAAATCTTGCATAATCATACCAAATTATTTTGTTAGTATGAGTATGAGACTCCCATGGTGCATAAAAAGATTACCTAGCCTAGGCTATAAAAAATAAAATTACGTACCACACTTGAGGCTTTTCATGCATCAAAAATACATCAAAGAATTTTAAAATACAGTGTAATAAAAAAATCGCATAAAATTAAGCATTTATAAGTCATTTATTCATGCAATTAAAGTATTCATAATAAATGAATCATGTTAATCAGAAAATTCTGCAAAATTTATGCTATACTCCTTATTACAATACTGTTAACACGAATTCGAATCAAGTCTTGAAATATCAGAATTGATTTAGAAAATATGATTTGAATTTGAGCTTAGAGTATTGTTAGGAAGGATATTATTTACATTCTGACTAATTAATTTTTTAATTAACTAAAAGAGTAAGGGAAAAATATTGTTTATTAAATATGTTAGCCTTAACTATGTAATCTGTCTTGGCTCATGTTTGACATTAAAAAAAGGTTGGTTCATTCCAATGTACATATGATATGTATATTCTTTGATTTTTTTCCTGATTAATATGATTCAACTTATATCTTCAAATTGTCCTACTTTATGCTGTCTCAGCCAATTTTGAAGAATTGGATTTGTATTTTGCGGTTTTTATCGCATTGATTTTCTTTATAAAATTTTTCAAACCAATTCTATTATATCGTTATAAAAGATAGTAAGTTGCCGCAGTTCTCTTTCCGTAGTAACAACTATGAAAATAAACGTTTTATAATCGATACAATACAACGATACAATAGAATAGGAAAATGCCAAAAGCGGGAATACCCTAATATATAGCAAAAATAGGCATCGGGTCTCAGTATGAAGCGAATAATTCTTCTTAAATACTGAGTAGTTTAACCCTTAAACCCAGCAATGTGTGATTTGAGTGGGCGTTTTGAAAATGAGGCTTTTCTTATGCCATTTCAATCCGAACATGTTGGAGGAACCTTTTGGATCCTTTAGATTTGTCCACATCTATGACCTTTGGTCAAAATCTACTGAAGGGCACATTTATTAAGTGAACTGGGTACGAAAACATTAACAAACGAGTCCCAGCCGCAATCAGCGATTTGATTTTCGACATTATTGCTCCAGTCGACCCCACATACAAACTCAGAGTGATTTGTAATAACCTCCAAGGCTTCTTCAGAGTTCTTTTCAAAATCCCAAATTCTGAAAAGAATAGAAAATTAAATTAAAAACAGTTTGCAGATGCTTTTTACCACAGATCCTTACCTCGTGGTGAAATCATAATTAGCCGATGCAATAACCTTAGCCGAGTTAGGTGAGAATCGAATACGCCGAACCGCATACTCGCACCCATCGAGCTCGAATACAGCCTTCGAAAGTTGCCGAATATCCCAACCACGAATTAAACCGTCCGATGCGCCGGTTGCAAGCAGGTTGCTGTCTAATCGAGACCAATCACAGGTCAGAACCTCACCCGAGTGCGCCTGAATAGCTGCAACAGGCTTACCTGAAATATCTAAAGAATTCCATAAATTTAGGCTACCGTCGATACTTACACTAGAAAAAACGTTAGGAATGTGCTCCGAGAAGGACGCGCTATAAATTAAATCCGTGTGACCAAAAAACGTCGCAATTGAAGTTTTCCGGGTAGGGTCCCAAAGTTTTATAGATCCATCCCAACTTCCACTGAGGATTTGGTCCGAAGAACTCGTTTTGCTCCAGTCGATGCTGTAAACCTCGTTTGTGTGCTCCTGCAGGCAAACTATTGGTTTGGTGGTTTTCCCACGGAGGTAGAGGTTCCAAAGTTGAATGGTTCCATCACCAGACGATGTTCCGACTATATACGGATACTTTTTTGACCAAACCTGAAAAGTAATTTTTGATTAAACCTACGCACTAGCAAAGAAATTGGAACATAGATTTCAGGTGGAAGAAAATTAAACTTATTTAAATTTTAACCTTTAGTCGCGAATAAAGACATCGAACCAAAAAATAATTAATTTTACTATTAACGATGCAAAAATAACTGTTTATAGCAAACATTTACATTGTTTAGTAGTTCCAAATTGTAATACATACTCGTATTTACTTTAAGGGGGGGCTAAGGTTAATTCGTACGAAAAAAGGCATGTTTTTGTGAATTTTTTGTGACGACACAGTTACAATCTCTTTGTTAAAACTAATAGTACATTAAAGTATGACATTTGAAGAATGTTGTATAAAATTTTCACGAAGAAATATTAAAAAACACGGCAATGACAGCAATTATTCGGACGTGTCTCGGATAAAAGTAGAATTGCGGTGCCCCTCATAACTGGCTGCTGGATCATCCGAAATCAAAAAATCAAAGTTCATTCGTTAGACAATAGTTTTCCCCAGGTAACGCTGGGGGGGTTTTTCGAAATTTTAATTTTTCACTTTTTTGGAACACTTTAAAGGGAAAAACGCGATTTTTTGCGAAAAAGAACGACTAATTTGTTATTGTAAAATAAAAATTATTAACAAATTTGAAAAAAACTCTCCAGCGTTACCTCGTAAATTATGTACAGAAATAGTGTTCACAATTTCAAAAGGATCGGTGCAGTAGTTTTGAAGTTATGAGGGGCACCGACTTTGAAAACGTGAGTTGTGGGGAAAACGCTTTAAAGTTTTGAACACCAAAAAATCTGGTATAAAACGTTCAAAAGCAAGGTATAGAAATACTCGTAACTTCGTCAATTTTGCTTCAATCGACTTGAAATGTTGACACAATATTCTTAAGATATTATGCATTCAATTAAAAATATAAAACAAACATGCCAAAAAAAAAATTTAAATACTTTAGCCCCCCCTTAAAGCATATTAGATTGTAAAATATGATAGTCATTTAGTAATAGCTAGTAGAGTTAGCCAAATTTACAAAACTAACAAGGAAAACAGTTATTATAAATCTTTTATACCTAGACCTGAACGACAAAAATAAGTAATTGTTTCAAAAACTCTTCACACCAATAGTTTTTCAAATATGTAATTATTCTACATAGTCGAGCTTATAAAAAATTGCACATTCCATTGATATTGCTGTTTACATTATTAACTAAGACATAAATTGATTTAAAATTGTATTTGTGTGAATAAAAGTTATCAAAAAATAGTAATTGTAACTTAAGCTAGCATGAATTTTAAATTAACCACCACATCACGTTTTTGAGAAATATTGGGATTACGGAGTTCTTACATATTATGACATAAATTAAAAGAATATTGCTAAAAATGTAAATCACTGTTCAATGTTAATAATAGCTTCATAACTCTTATTTGCCAACAAATAAAATTGATTACTAACTTACTAACATGTGACATTAAATATTGAAAAAGCCGATTGTATTATTTACTCCAAAGAAGATTGATTAAAACGAACTTATTTACCACGTCAAAAAGGCCGTCTTGCCACTGAAACTGATTGATTTCCTCGATAGTTTCGTCCGCTCCAATACGCAAATCGTACAAAGTGCCGCCCCCCGCGAGTCCATAAAGCTGGCTGGAGGCTACAACAAGCCGATTTGCTTCGAAGGGCGAAAATTTCACGCTGTACCCGTGACGATCCGTCATAAGAAACGATGACATATTTTTCTGAAATTAAAAATTTAGTAATTTTAAGTTGACTTCAGGCCTAAATGGTTTTACAAAATACCTAAAGGACTAAACTATCATTCATAGATTTTCCTGAACATTTTTAGGAATTGTCTCTAAACTTACTCACGGAGATTCAATGTCCGCTTCAAATTAATTTGAATTTTATTTTAATATCACATAACATTTGAGGATATCTTGAATTTAGGGAAAAAATGTCGGGACCTTAAACAAATTCAGTCTTGCAAATTAAGGTCCAATGGAACCCCGGTAATCCAACAAACGTTTTGCAGGGCGGTATCGGACTATCGAATTTGTCGGATTATAGAGTACTGCCACAGACCCCCTATAGTCCAGAATTTTTTGAAAAAGAGTACCTTGTAATCCGACAAATTACAAATCAAAGTGATAAGATTCTATCTGAATTACAAATCATACTACATATGTATATATAATATGTGGAATTTCGTAAATTAAACAGCACAATAGAGTGCTTACGTTCTTTTATAAAATTAACATCATAAATGCTATAGAACTTACAAAAAATAATAACTATACTTATTTACATTAGAAAATAATTATAAAAAAAAGGTACTAAAAATGTAAGTGCTTCAGAAGATACAATGAATAATCAAAAGCTATGAATACAAAGGATAATAATATCCATCAATTTTTTTTGTTTAAAATTGCTAAAACCTGAGAGCAAAGCCTTGTCCCTCAGTCTTCTCAAAAGTATAAGTTCGTTGTAGGATGCACCATTGCAAGTGAAGATTTGCCGAAATAAATTGTATGTTTGTTTATAGGCATGCCAGATTACAGGGGGCGCCGGATTAGACAAGGGCCGGATTACCGGGGGTCCACTGTAATAAGAAATAATTCAAGAAAAAAAAACATTTCTTACAAGAGCAAATTGAAAATATGTATGTAGGAGTACCTAATCTTTAAAATATTATTAATTGTTACGAAATTTCCGGGAGGAATAGTTATTTCTAAAATGCTCTGACCAAATCACTGTATTGTAATTACTGACTACTTATTTTAAGATTTACTACCCTTACAAATACTGGTAGATACTATAAGGGTGTATATTACAAAGGTTTTTTAGAACTACATAAATACAATGCGAAAATATTTGTCAATCAATTTAATTTAAAAAATATGTGTGTATAGCATGAATTAACAATTTGATTATATTCTGAAGTCACCATTTTATTAATTAAATTAAATGGATTAAATTAGGTCGAACTTTTCGTACATACCGCACTTATGATATCAGAAAAGCGTATCAACCACAAATTAATTTACGAAAAAAATTGTTTGTATAATTTTTAAATTATGGTGCAAATGTACAACAGTCAAAATAATTGAATTGATTACACTCTTCTTTTGCACTGAAACCTTTATGTATAGTCATACATTTGCTATTTCTAATCATAACTCTATTTTGCGCGACAATGTAATATTTTGAAACTATATTTCATAAGTAAAGCCTCTTAAAAATTTTGAAACTACCCACGTACACAGGTAATTGGTTTTGATGAGACGTTAACCTTCTTAAGATAGTCGTCTTAACTTTGTACCTAGAGTGCGTTTCTAAATTACGTAAACACGCTAATCTAACTACAACCCTACCGAACGGCTCGAAGGTGCAATGAAATTTGCAACGAAACGAATAAATGTCCATCGGGATTGTTTGTCAGGCGCAAATCGAATTATTCTAAAAATAACCGAGCAGACAGGGACTTACATTACGTCCAGCACCGGAAGGGAGAAAGGTGAAAATTATTGACACTGTCTTTAATCCGTTTAGTCGAAACCTTGCGAGTGCAAAGGTATAAAAGTTGGTGGCGCCCAATGCCCCGACACACATTAGTGTTTTTCGCGAACTAGTCCGAATACCGGTTGATATATAAAAAATAAATAAAAATAATAAAGGGAATCGTAACAGCTACCATCTTAATACCTTTTCTTAAGAAAACTATCTGAAAAAAAACCCAAAAATGGTTGTGTCCGTGAAAGTTTTCAAGAAAAGTACACCCAACGGAAAAGTTACTTTCTACCTGGGCCGTCGCGACTTCATCGATCACTTGGATTACTGCGACCCCATCGATGGAGTCGTCGTCGTAGACCCGGAGTACCTCAAGAGTCGCCGCGTATTCGGACAGCTAGTTACGACCTATCGCTATGGACGCGAGGAGGATGAGGTCATGGGGGTCAAGTTCTCGAAGGAGCTCATCCTCGCGAAGGAGCAGATCGTCCCCATGTCCAACCAAAAAATGGAAATGACTCCCATGCAAGAGAAACTCGTCCGGAAGCTGGGGGTCAACGCTTACCCTTTCACCTTCCAGTTTCCACCAAACTCGCCCAGCTCGGTCACTCTGCAGGCGGGGGAGGACGACTCCGGAAAGCCCCTCGGGGTCGAGTACATGATCCGCGCTTACGTCGGTGACAACGAGGACGATCGTCAGCACAAACGTAGCCAAGTGAGCCTGATTATCAAGAAGCTGCAGTACGCCCCCGCGTCCCGCGGCCGCCGTCTGCCCAGCTCCCTCGTTAGCAAGGGCTTCACCTTCTCGCAGGGCAAGATCAACTTGGAGGTCACCTTGGACCGCGAAATTTACTACCACGGCGAAAAGGTCGCTGCAACTCTGCAGGTCACCAACAACTCGAGGAAGGCCGTCAAGAACATCAAGGTGTTTGTGGTGCAGCACACCGAGATCACGATGGTCAACACCCAGTTCAGCAAGCACGTCGCCTCCTTGGAAACTAGGGAGGGGTGTCCTATCACTCCGGGCGCTAACTTGTCGAAAACTTTCTACCTTGTACCACTGGCTTCTAGCAACAAGGATAGACGAGGTTTGAATCGTTACCTTATATTACCTTTTCTTATTTTGTTTAAAAAAGTTCCTTTTCATTTATTAATTTTACCCCTTTTTGACTTTTCGTGAAGGCTACATTTGAAATTTTTTCGTAGGCATATTGTTCACAGATTTGTTGGAAATTTTTTAAATTTAAATAACTCGGAGAATATGATTCTGCATAAATTTCTTTTTTATATTCATGCATCATGCCACACAACTAAGTCTTCGCGATTGATACTCTCAAATGAAAAGAAGAAAAACTACTATTATACTAACATAGGTACAATCAGAAATTTAAAAAAATTAATTATGAGTACAATATTATTGTACTCTAAAAATAGACTCTTTCTCCTCTTAAAACAGAATGAAGCTTTAAGTCATCTATCTTTACTAATGTCCTTCTGACATTATTATTATAATTTAAAATTTATGAGTATAGTTTATTAGGTAAGTGGACTGTGTACCAAATTATCTGAATGTGAACTATTACAAGACCAATTTCTTTAGAGCTTACTTAATTTCAATCGTTTGCAGTCCACTTACGATGGCGTTTCAGCAAATCCCTTACATGCTAAAATACTTTTAGCAGAGAGAGCAAGCATCTGCTTTTTTTCCTTAGGCCCTAGACCAATTATGTTCAAGGCTCTACGACAAGACCATTTACTGGCTTCATTACTGATCTGTTGAGCAGCTTTCTGAGGAGTTTTTGTTATTCCAAAAATGTTCACGGATCGGCTATTTTTTGGTTTTGGAAACTCCTCGCTGGCACATTTTTGAATTTTTTGAATTGTTTTATAGGTTATTTTACATTTCTCAGCAATAATTCCTGAAAATTAGCCTTCACGAGAAAGTTTAAGGACATTTTCCTAGTGTGCACTACAATTAGCTTCATGACTTAAAATTTGAATTAACACTCTTATTAAAATGCAAATTTTCACAATTTCTTTTAACATTCTTTAAAAAACTACTTATCCCACTCGATTGGCTTGCAAAAAACATATTGAAATAACGTTAACTACGAAATGCTCATGTACGCTGAGTGTGGTGCAAAAGTGGAAGAATGGACTTCTTCGACATAATTGTGATTTTTCTTAGTATTTAGATGAAGTAAAAAGTAAAAGCAACATATTCTGAATATACAGCCATAAGTGCAAATAACAACGTAACGTTCTTTTCATTTCCGCCAGCCTTTCGATTACTTTGTAATAGGTATTCAAAAGCAAAAATGTGGATCATTCTTCCACTTTTATTCCTCACTGTATTAACACATTTTTATTTTGATTATCTTAAGACACATTATAATTAAATTGCTGTCCTTACAGATAAAATCCCATAAACCGTTTTTGTAGAGAATTTTCTGATTTTCAAATTTGATAACATAAGCCTCTTACACCTTGTAGTCCTAGAGATAGTAGTCGATTTAATTTAATTTAATAAATCGAATAATCATATTATCATTATTCAATCTATTATTTTCTTTCAATATCAATGTAATTTTGAACGAGGGCTCGATTTTTAATTGAAATTATTTTGCCATCCATTTGCAACTGAGGAAAACAGACAGACATGCATTCTTTGTCGCTATATTGGGGTCTACTCAGTTTATTAGTAAATTAAATTTTTGAAAATAACTCTTCCAGGCATTGCTCTTGATGGACACTTGAAAGATGAAGATGTCAACTTGGCCTCTTCGACTATGGTACAAGAAGGAAAATCTACTGCTGATGCAACTGGTGTTGTCATTTCTTACTCAGTCAGAGTTAAAATTAATTGCGGAACTTTGGGTGGAGAATTGGTAACTGATGTTCCATTCAAGCTAATGAGCCCTGCACCTGGTTAGTTACATTTTTTTAACTGCAATATTTCAGCTTTTGAAGAAATTTTAACATTTTAAACATATTCCAGGTACTATTGAAAAGCAACGTGTGAATGCCATGAAGAAAATGAAGTCAATCGAGGCACATCGTTACGACAAGGGTCACTATGCAGATGATGATGACAATATCGTTTTTGAAGATTTTGCTAAAATGCGCATGAGTGCTGTTCAAGACGAAATGTAATTTAATTTGTAAATTTCAAATTTATCAAAAATCTATAAAACTTATCAAATATGTTAAATAATTTTTGGAAACCTAATGGTCTGATGCGCTCAGTTCTAGTCCGAAATTAAACGAAATGTACGAAATGTTTAGAATTGTTATTAATTGGTGTTATCTTGCCAAATAAATATTAATTATACAATGAAATTATTATTAAGTTATTTTATATTTTATTTACGTAACTTATATTCGTGATATTATAAGTATGTCAACTTTTTACTTTTTTTTTTAGCCAGGTAGTATAAAATACAAAGTACTTGAAAACTGATAGTTTGAAAGTTTGAAAAAATTAGAATACTAAAGAACTTCTTTTTAAATGCAACTACGACATAACTTTGCACAAAAATGATTATATCTCGATTTCACTTACATTTCACTTTTTCAACAATATTCTCTATATATAAAGGCACTTTTAAACTTTTTGACAAATTCAATTTGTCATCAGCCCTTAAAAGGACTCACGGCACAAAACACTAAGATTATAAAAAAGGCTGAAGATCACAAAAGGTAAAAGGATTGCACAATTGTTCAGATATCACCAGAGCTGGTCACTTCTTCATCTATCAGAAGCTAAAGATCGAATGACACTCGAGAAAATAGTAAATTTCATTACATTAACTAATTCACAACGGTAAATTCCAGAGAACATCATGTCGATGTACAATATAATATATAAATCCCTTCCTTTCAAGTACATAATAGTAAAAAGGGTTAAGAGCTTGGGTGAAGATCAACCCCTTTTAATTTTCCACTCATTGAAAGGAATTATATAACTTGCATGTACTTTTTCATTTATATATTTCAAGGAGGATGGATTCACCCTTTTCATGTGTAACCCTTGTATTTTATTTTGAAGGTAAAAAAGGAGAAAATAAGCCCTATTGGAGAAGAGTTGTACATTATGTAAACGTAAGTTTGTAATCACTCAATCATGAGCTAATTAGGCATTTAAAAAAATCTGACAAGTAACGGTCAAGGTAATATCTTTACGTTTAACGGACAAACCATAGTAGCAAAAAATTGTAAGATTCCCTGAAGACGTTTTATAACGAGTTTTTCAAACTACAACAAAAGTTCATGTAATTTATTCATCTAGAGACCGCGATACAGCTACAGGTATGCGAAGTTTTCAAAGTAGGTAAATTTTTATATTTAAATTATTATTTTTCTAACTATTTCGGTTTTAACTGACAAAAGTAGTTTCAGAAACGACACACTTTTTTCTCAGTGTATACATACATTTAAGCTCAAAAATTTAATAGTATTGGTAGAAGTTTCTATGGATTTTATGTTTTAGTTAATTACCCACTTCCCATTCAATCAATGATAATAAAAGTTAAAACTTCTCGTTCTCACTTTGAATTTATTTCTAAAATTTTGAAGCAGTAAAACTTACACAAGGAACTAAATTTGAAACTCCAAGTTCGTATATTTCTACTGATACTTGGTTCCAACGTAGTGTCTGACTCCCCATTTAATATTTGCATGAGGATCGGTTTTCACAAAAGTGAACACAGGTCCGGTTGTTCGTGATCGATCTCTACTTATCGGTTCCAATTCTGTAAAATAATAACAAAGCAATAAATTGTAACTAAATTAACTGACAATTAAACACAACGCACCATCCATCACTCGATATCCGCTTGCAAATTGAACTAAAATACTGATTAATATCAAAACGATGTCTGCAAGGGCGTGGAGCTGCATTTTACAAGCCGTCTGATTACATGAGCGATCAATCTGACAAAGTACAATTGAAATCGTGTCCTCTTATATATGAACTTTTCCCTTACCTGTCGTTAGTATGCAATTTTGATTCATGAAAAAAACTTTCTTTGTACTTTTCTTGCGATCCGGAGTCGCCAATTGGTTTCATGGCCAATGATCTGGAACTAAGCAAGTTTTTCAAAACATTCATTCAACAGATTACTTTCTTCAGAGCACCGCTGAAGATTTTTAAGTTTTTTGATGTTTTTGATTATATGGTTAAATAAATTGATGATTGCAAATCTCTTGGAATTTTTGAGATATTCTAGTTTTACCAAAATAACATAGAGTAAAATCAGAAAATTATTTTCACATTTATTGTACGCTTATTAGGTGGTATAATCTAGAGATAACAACAGAAGTCTTTTAAAAGCGTAGTTCGAACATTTGAATCTTGTTATCATAAACTGCAATCCTTGTTATAATTATAAGGGCCTTATTCTTTCTCTATTAGAATAGTTTAAATTTAAAATATATCACATTTGCATAACTAAAAGTAAATCTGAGATTTCTTTACCTAAATGGCACATCTTTGGCAATTCTGAATCCAAACTCTATCAATTTAATAAATTAAGGCATTTCTAGGTATACCGCGGTCAAATTATTACTAAAAGAAAGGATGCAAAATTTTTCGTCTTCTAATTTTTGTTTAGTTTAGCCAATATTCTTTCAATTTATCATTGTAATATTTAAGTATTTATCTATTTATTTATTCATTTGTTATTTGGTTAAAAATACTAAGATATCAGTAGTTTGCGGCTAACTCTATTGAACAAGATAGCTTTGAGCATTTTAATTTGGAGGATTAAATTCAAATGATTTTCTTTAAATAACCATTTTGCTTCACGTACTTATAACTTGTGATTTAAAGTTGCGCTTTATTTGCAATTATGTGTTATTAATGAGGCCTTTCAAAAATCGTATTTACAATATGAAATTTTTGCCTTGCAACTAAATCTTCATAACTTTATAAACTTTAATTCCAAGATTTTTAAGAAAGACAAATTTTTGCATTTTGATCCGTTTACGTAAATGTATTGCTGAACTTAATTGCGGTTTTCTCGGTAGAAAAGATGTTAATTGTCTCCAGAAAAAGTTAAAAATCCGTAAAAGTAGTCCATTTTCCACTCTAGTTATTCCGCCTGGCCCAAACCATCCTCAGACTATTACGATATTTTATAAAAACTATTGAGTTTTACACCAACATTTTTTTTTTAGGCAAGTCGAATAACTTGAACTCAAAACAGAACAGATTGCTAAGATGTTTTTGCAAAAACCTAATTTTTCGTATTTATTTCGTAAACCTAAAATACCCTCCAGTTCAAAAACCCGTACTCGTCTCGATCAGTTTAAATGTTCTCAAACAAATCAATCAACGACCAAATAACAACCATGAAAACCGGAGAAAGTGTAAACAATTTTGTTTGACTTTCAGCAATTTTTCCAAGAAAATAAAAACAGAAAATAATTTAAATTACGCGGCGAGGACTCGATTGGCCTGGAGTATTAACTAACAATATGCAACCGGTGCAAAAACTCTCAACGAAATTTCGTGAGATAACCCGATTCGGATCAATCACTTGTAACGCCTCGACGTTGAGGTAAATCTTTTACGTCACGGTACAATAGAGTGAATCGCTGATCGATTTTACATCCTAAGAGAAATAGATTTTTCTTCAATTTTTCGATATAAAATGGTCCGAGGTAGTTGACCAATTTTAGTACCAGCACTGATTCCAGACTGGATAGGTACGTCTATTTTAACTATGATTAAAGTAATATTCGTGGTGATACTCGTGATAAGCATTCCTAACTGCCTGGTGAAGGCAAGAACTAAACAACCAGTGCATGTAGTGCTTAAGAATGTGAACTACCAGCCGTATCCAGTTCAAGTGAAGAAGAAATTTGATGTTTTAGACTTGAGCATTTATTTGCCAAAAACTACACCAGCGCCAATAAAGCCCACAATCAGCAGTGGCATTTTGGCCTACGAGAACCACATAGCAAGTCGAGGAGGTGTAATACAGCAACCTGCTCAGAGAAATTTTAAGCCTAGTCAACAACAACAGGGATATCGAAAAGGGCAATATTCTCAGACAGCGCCTTATTTTGAATCTTTGTCTGGAATAACATCACAAAAATTAAAGGTGCATCAGGGTACGCCTTTTTATAGCACTGCAACAATTGCACCTACTCCTGCTCAATATATTCAATCGCATAATGGTCAAATCAATGTAAGATCCAACCCTGAATCAACCAGACAAGCTTTCAACCACAACACGTACTTGCATTTTCCTGCAACATCTCAGTCTTTAAGCAATTCTAAAAAAACAACTATATTTTATGGTTCGCACGTACCAATTAAAGTTCCACACTATGAATCCTACGTGACGCCAGCACCTGTCCACTTCTATGTGACGCCAGCACCTGTTCACGTCTTTACAAATCCACCTATTCAACATTCAAATGTAGTTCATAATGTTCCAAAAACAGAGTTAATAAGAGGGCAAAATCAAAATACTGCGTACTTTGAATCACAAACAGCTCACCATACACCAAATTACCCCCACACAGTGTACCACCAGCCTCAGGTTTATAAACCCCAACAGCCTGCACCTGGTGTAGAAGGGCTCCAACACCAGTCACCTGTTAAAGACGTGCTTTTAAATAATGTCGTTTATCATGACGACCGATATACGAACTTGGAGGCCAACGACCACGAGGATATTAAAAATGAAAATGAAAATGAAGACGATTATGAGGATGACAACGAGAGCTACGAGGTACGAGAACACCCCCAAGAAAGTAAAAAGAATTATCAACAAAGTCTTACACCTTTTGTTATCAACGTAAAAGACGCTCCTCAGCAACCAACCGGTCGTCAATCGTCTTACGTCCAACAGACCACTTTGCGACCAGTTGTACAAGAACTAAGACAAAGTGCCCCGATTGCGACAAAAACAATCGCCCGAGCCCATCTTAGGGACTCCAAGAAACGAGGCAAAAATGTGAGCCCCAATGCTGCCGCAAAAGCTATAACAGATGAAATCAAATATTTCCAGTAAGTTTTAATTTTTCATAACTTTTTACGCTTTTATAACGTAAATTTTGGTAAAAAGGGACATTTTTGTGTCCCAAAACGCGCCACACACTCTAGAGTTCGGGCACGTCTTAGACTCCCCTAAGATGTCCGAGGTTCGCTTTGAAAACAAGGATATGAAGGAGGAACGTCACAGAGGCAAAGTAATAAACAATTTCTCAATATCTCAAGGGATTGGTTTAGTTACTTCTTCTTTTGTTAATTAGTAACTACTTAGTGTAGCACACTTATTTTCAAATTACTAGAATCTAGGCTAGCCGCACTAACTGCACTGTAGTAATTGTTGCATTATTTTGCATCGCTTTGTAGATATGCTAACGTTCAGGGTCCCGGAACTTACTTCGCTGGTGTAAGAAAGGGCAATCCTGATCATGGAATTGAAGCCCATGAAAGGGCTTTAAAAAATATGGGACTGTACCAGAAAAGGGTTAACTTTATTCTTCAAAAGGACAGGCACTTTAATTAAAAATCTCTTTTTTTTAGGTAAGGTGGACTGATAAGAATGGAGGATATGGAGAACATTACTGGGACTTGGCCCATGGCAAAAAGACATCGTGAAAGTGTGCATAATTCATATGATTTGTTAAACTCTTATTAAGAAAATATACGAAAGTAAAATATTGTTGTGCCTTTCACCTGATTATGAAATTTAAATGCCACTCTACTGAAATCTGTCGTCTCTAAATGATAACACACCAGTTTAAATCACAAATTAGTTTTTTTTTCTGAAAAATGTATAAAATTATACATTTTTGAGATTTATATTTGCTTACTAATTTTTTAAGTCCTTATCGATTCGTGTCGAACGGATGCAAGAACACGACCATTAATTAATTAAAAATGAAATCCCGAATACATACATATACATATTTTTATACATACCCCATATTTGTCAAAAATTCAAGAGTGAAATTTTCAAGAACTTCCCCCAAAAGTTAATAAGTAGCTGTGTTCTTTCCACATCGGTTCTAAGTTTAGTCGGACATTTTTCATTGGATTTAGGTTTATGAATAATTAGGTACCCATATAAAAAAAATACTTTTTTAATTGGCGAAAATACAACCAAATTACCTGGATTTATATCCACTTTACGTCAAAAGCTTAATCCGAAAATTTATCTGCTTCAACGTTTAAAGTTTAGGTAAATTTAAATATCATGACAATTTGATGCATTTTTCAATAATGAAAATCTTGATATGCATACCTACATACATGACGGCTTTTAATATTTAATTCAATATAAAATTTTCTGTCTAACCTGAAGCAGATAAGAAAATGAAAAAAAAAAACAACTAAAATATTATTATTATTATTATTATTGAACTTCTAAGTGGAAAAATTTGTGGGTAGCGCAAAACCAACAACATTTAAAAATCAAATTGACAAGGTATCTGTTCAAGTAAAATTTCAAATCATGAATTTATCACATTTCAGTTCAATGATTTATTTAAAGTAACTTTTTAAAGCAAATCAAAAAATAAAATAGAAAAACCATGTTTTAATTTCAATATAATAGATCGAAAATCATTACGTCAATGAATATGTTTTAAGCTGTCTGCACTACCTTCTACCTTCTACCTTCTTTGAATGATAAATTATACTACACCAAAGTTCGAACCAATCAATGATTAATCAACAATTATTTCAATTATTTACATAAAGACATATCGATATCTGAAAAGACTTTATATCAAACGGATTTGGCCAGTCTAGACTGCAAAACCTTTCAAGGTCTTCATACTTTTAAAAAGACCAGGAATAGGCCTCTAAGTCCTACTTTTACCGCCAATTGCCAGGTGTGCGGCGGTAGTTTCAGGTGAGCGCGCACAAATTCGAGTGCAAAAAGATATAAATGAATTAACTCCTGCCGATCGATGAGAAAAAGCGTGTTTTGAACTCTTTCGGATAACCTTGATAGGTGGAGCTACCTATTTCTTCACAAGTCTAAAAGAGGCGTGAAAGTTGTTTGGATTAGTAACAAAAGTCTATTCACGTGCCGAGGGCAAAAAAAGTGTGCCAATAAATGGTTCATTCAAATAAGTAACGAATCTTGCATAATCGAATTCAAGCGCCAGGAAGACGTTTCAAGGTTGCCAAGAGAAGACGGATGTTCCGGGTTGTCTAGAATTTGACCGAGTACCTGCCAAACACAATGAATGCATCGATGCACAATCGATTGCGACTCGTGCTCGTGGTGATGGACTCTTCCACTGAATCGAACGTTGCCTCACACGAAATTTTCCTTAAGTGCCGAACAAAGAATGTTTTCGTCGGCTAAACATGAAAACCATTTTATGCTCGAAAATGGGACATCACTGGCAGACTATTTGCGCCCATTAATCAACCGCCGAGAGGATCGAAGTGGAGAAACTCTTTAACACCTCCGAACTGATGCAATCGATCTGGTCAAATGGCGCATAAAGGCCATCTTCTACTGGAGGTCCGATGTTGTTTTCGGGCCACCTACAACTCCTCGAAGGTGACCACTGATGCTGGGGTATTAAAATCGGACATTGTTGCAAAAATAATTTCAAATTTTCCATGGCTGACCGGCTCCCGCCGAACTGCAGCTTGTTGTTTCCAAATCAAACACAATCGCTGAAGTTTTTGAACTCCGCCAAATGGAAGAATCGCCTTCGGGTAGATCGTGATTTAATGCTTTTTGCAGCAGTCGCAGTTTGCCAGTCACGTTCAGTAAAAATTAAGCCCTGCCGGGTCCGGATCAGAAGAAGAATTGCTAACTAATTGGGTACAATTTTTAATTAAATTACCATAAAAATGCGCGGTTGGCATGGGCAGAGGTTACAAGTCACTGGGTGGCAATATTAAGGTCAACTTTACATTCAGCGGGGATTGATTGATTCTAGGATTGAAGGTTTGCCGGTTATCATAAAATTCGAGTACTTATAATTTTCTTTGTCTTTTGATATGGGTTGGGTGAGACAATTAATAATCATTACTTTAATAATTTTTGTAACATAATCGTTTTTTTTTTCATTATAAAAATTAATAAAAAATTTGTGTAAAACTAAATTATAACTACCAAGTTTATTATAAATTATTATACATTAAATATAGTTATGTGTATGTACATATGTGTATGTTATACCTAAATTTTAATAGTCATGAAGTATAATAAGAGAGGCTTAACTTATACATATTTATAAAAATTTGACGCTGACTGAATAGGTGTGAATTCGATTTTAGTAACTACTTTCTCTAAAACCGGACATATTCCGAAAAATCTAATTTCAAAGTATGGCAGAAAAATGTTCTATGTGTTAATGTAGATGTACTAAATAGATAAACTAAAACTGCATATCAAAATCTTACGGCCAATGTTATTTTTGGAATTGTTATTTAATATATTTTAATGTAGGTATGTATATGTATGTATGTAAATTGGATGCCATTGGATGCACGGGTCATAGTCTTGAAAAAGTCGTTTAAGCTAAAATTAAAATGCAGTATGATTATCATGAGAAAAATTAACAAATTTTCTTTATTTCTTTTTAACACTTTGCTAAATACTAAAATTATTTTTGTAAGAATATCCTTTTTTTCGATAAATACCCAAGTATCACTTTTATGATATTGTCAAAAATTAACAACCATAAAGTTCAGGATTATATCAACGAAAAGATATAAATGAATAAACAATTTCAATAAAAATTACAATAGTCTTGATTGATTGCCATGCTCCAAAGCTTCCACAGTGGGTGGGTCAGCAGTTCTATTGTGGCCCGATCAAGTTACGTCGCTGAAAAAAACAAAAAGCATAAGACCCTTTTCTTATGGAATGCTATTCATTCACTGGCTCAACATCGATCTTTTGTCGCCGAATGAGTCATGTAGCAGAACATCGATTTATCGGCCCGCCAGGCCACCGTTCTGATCGGCGCCTTTCACCTTCGGCTTGCCTAGCAATTTTGCAATTCCAGTTCCACCGCTCCCAAGCATCAGATAAACTTGACTTTAAATCTTCACCAGACAGCAATGCAGACATGCAGTAAATTTAGAAAACTTCCCCGAACCTGGCCCGATGAAGCAAGGACAAGTTGGTGGTAAGACAAATTAACTAGCAGAGGTAGTTGGAAATAAATTAATAAAAGTAACGTTTACATTCGACCAGCTGCTTTCTTTCGGAAGTTTATTGAACTAAGAAGTGCTACAGCAAGACACGCATTGCAAAAGAGCTCAGGTAAAATAAAATGCAATGTATTTTACCGCTTTTTCAGCTGAAAGGTGTCTTTTCAAATTAAACAGGCAGTTAAGAAATATGTCTAAGCAACTGGCCTTTCTCGCATTACAACTAGTTGGACTTCCTATATGCCCGCGTTTGCATCTCCGTACCGTCTTCATTCGTGTTTTACTTGAAATTTAAGTACATAACTCTTCACGGTACTTATAAACCTGTCAATGAGCCATAAAAGAATTTTGATTAATTGACTATTTTTATGGCAGCATTAAAGGCTTAAATGACCTAAATTGAGTGGATGGAACTACTGGTTGTAATTGTAATTATTGCGTTTATACACTGTCTTCTTAACATAGCTTCTAAAGCTAATGAAACTTTGAAATAAAACTAAATGATCAGGTCAATGTATTTATTGACGAAGGTTTTGAGATAGGCATTCATCTGTAATTTGTCATTCACAAGATCAGGCGTGAAATACACCAACTATTGTATAGTATAAAAAAATTTTAAGTGTGAATTGCATTTTATTGCAATATAGGAAATTGCATGAAATAATATATAAAAAGGCCTTCATACCAAATTCAGGTACCATTCGCTTTATTTGATGCAACAAATAAAGAAAAAGAAAGATAAAACATAAAACCTTTTCGTGATCAGTAAATATATATATTTTTGCTCAAAGAGGCAAGTTTTCACATTTTTTGTCCCGAATATTATTTTTAAAAAAAAATTAAAGTGAGCAAAAATGGCTCCATAATGCTATCGAATTACAGCATCATAAGAAAACCTTTAAAAGCCGACAGGTGATTGCAACTGAATTGAACCCACGCTGCTTTTTTCTTCTGGAACATACGTAAAAACAATTCCCTTTATAAAGTAAACTCTTTTATGAAATTCCAACAGCTTCCTTGTTTCGCAAGCAAAATCATCAAAATCAATTGTTGGTCGTCAATGAGGTGTGTCTTGACTCGATTTACTCTTTTACTGTCCAACTAAATGAAGCCACGCGTACCAATTTAATCCACCGCCACATATTGACTTTAAATTTAAATTGAATTGCTTAAAGCGGGAACATGAACATCGTAATGAAGTGCGTGAAGATTTAAGTGATAGGTGTTGACATTAATTTATATCCAAGCCAACAAGGCTAACAAACTTATTAAGACATGGTATTGCATAACTAAAATTGTTTTTTAAAAGGTTTCATTTAATGTTAATAGTAATAAAGATTATACTTACCAGCATACGTGTATGCAATATTTATAAAAACAACATACTACTTATGCTTATTGCGATATCTCCAGAACTAAAATCTTAGCCCGAATCTTCAGAAAGAGAAGTTGTTTGTCCTATGTTGCCTAAATTAACATATAGATATAGAATCTTATTTAACAAAGAAAAATAAATCTACGCCATACCTATTTTTTGAAGTCCTTGCCACGTTATCATCAATAAATAAGAGTCCATGCATCGAATGTTAGACAAATTGAAGCAAGCCATAACAATTATTGGGCCCTATTGTCAATCCGACGGAAATCAGAACCGATCGGATTGTAGGAAAATTCTAAGCAGAATGGAACATTTAAAAAGATTTTTAAGAGCGCCCATTATATTGACGATTGAATTTTACTGCATAAGTTCAATGCTCATATGGACATACCATAAATAAAATTTAGAATATCATTTCAATTTATGAAATATATTATATAATAACATCTTTGAATTTCTTTAAAAAACTCGGACGAATATCATATCAAACATGAATTTTGACGTAAATTTGATGTAAATTTCAAAACATTTACTACATACATATATTGTGAAATTGAATACGCTCTAAATTCCAAATGTCGTTCATAGTGTGTCACTGGTATAAAAATTAATGGTTTGGATCCAAAAATAGTTACAGCCATTGTTTTATTCTATCATTATTATAACATATACCATCAAATATTATAGGTATATTACAAAAAGGTAAAAAATATAAAACTTTAATTACATTAACCCAAGTTAACCTAAATCAAAAAAATATTTGTATCTCACCTATGTATACCCGCAAAAATCCCTAAAAGTTCCCAGCCTTCGACTGACCCTTCTGCTGAATCACACAAACCTTCTTTATCACCATCAGACAAGATATGTAAATTAGATTATCAAAAAGCGTCCACCTTTTCACTTCTGGTCAACATTCCGGTCAAACCGGTTTGTGATTCTTAATTTTTGCATAAATTACTTCGGAGGTCCGAGACTGGGAAGTATCCATCACACATTTATCTTATCCTTTAAGACATTGTTGAGAAAAGGGTGCGACAATCCTTTATGCCCAGGCGCAAGGGATTTATCTGATTGAAAAATCCTCTGAATGACCCCTCAAGCCTCAAGGTAGAGCGCCATGCATAAAAACCGGTTCTGGACTTCTTGAGGAATGACCTCTCTGAACTATGGGAATTCGTCCTGGTCACAGGAGCAAACAAAATCCTTGAGGCAAATGACAGAAAATCTGCATTTCTTATGTGTGGACTCAGCTGAGCGTGATTTTTTTCATTTAATGAGCGTCCAGTGAGTGGACGAGAAGAGTCCCACTGTCCTGCTCGGACTTTGTACCTGCAACCCTTCAACTTCGACCCAATGTTGCATCACCGTTCTACCTCCAGACCGCACTCATGGACGCTCTGTCTTTCGAACAGGGACATCGAGGGTCATCACTTTAAACTGGTTTCCGAGGAAAGATCAATTATTATCCTTTGGGAGACACATTGACCCTTTTTCGGGTGCCCTCCGCGGAGGCAAAGGGACACACATAAAAAAGAACTGGACTGGCCACTTTTCGTGGGAAAGTGCCCACGATGATCTCCTGCTCGCAGGGCGAAGGACATTTTTGCATATTAATGATGTCCGTAAAAGTGAAAGGACATTTGTTTACGGAAGGAAGCCTTGGAATAGTTTCTTCCGGGTTATATTGGAGGGTTACCTTCAGGATAATCCGTCCGAATGCCACGAACTCATGGACTCAGTCAGTGTTTTCTTCCTGTAATGCGATGGTTACAGATAAAATCACGTAATTCATGTCTTGTTTTGAAATTTATTAAGTGGGTATCCGCAACGCAGCGTGGGGGAAAAAAGGTTTTGAGCTTAAAGTCAAGCAATAAGATAGGTATACTACAATATGCTTAAAAACTGAGTTTTATAAAACTATATAATATTTTAATATACGTTTACTGTATACTCTCTCTAATTTTTAGTCAATAATTGCAAGATGCTGCACATCATTCGATTTTATTCTCGCATAAAATATATTGTATTTAATATTCGTTTGTAGTTTTAACAATTAAATTAATTTTCAAATTTATGTTGCTCAGTAGATACATAACATCCGACACTTTTTGCTTCCATTGGTCGAACGATCCAAGCAAAATCTGAAGGTCCTGAAAAATCGCAATTTAGTCCAAAACTTTATGACACCTATTGTAATTAGTCGTAATATTATTCCATCTCTAATGAATGAAATTAAACCTGCTTTTCTTCCTGCGAATTTCTTTAAATTTTTCTTATTTTGGTTTGGATATTAATTCCAACACAACTCTAGTTTTTCTTCATTAATTTTCTTCATGTTGTTAAAAAACAAAAAAAGGTGTGAACTATACGAAATTCATACATATATCTTCGGGTATTCTGCTTGTCATTACATATGTATATCGTTTTAGATAATCTTAATTTCAATGCCAGTGCTAGTTCCAGTTAAAACAACCAAACATGCCTATCTCTTTAAAAAAGAACTAGATTCACGAATTTAAGAGGATTAGAAGCCAAGCAGTTTCTTTACAACTTAATCGAAAGCATTTTCTTAAGAAAACAAACTTCTACCGTGCACACTGTCGGTTCACTTAAATCAATCTTTAATTAACAGGCGGAAGGTGTGCCGTCTGGTTTAGGTGTCCCTAATTTTCTGGCGGTCTGTACGAAACTTCTCATGCTCGGTGCGTAACTTAGGCACTTTGCTGGCCTTCGGTTAACTACCTAACTTACTTTTTGACTCTTGGATTTCTTATCATTAACTACGCTGAATTTATACCTATAGTTAACGAGTTGTAAAGTACTCATGACCAATCTACATTTAATATATGAAATGTTCTTATTTTGTTACATATTTATCGTTTTTTCGCTTCAAGTTTCTATCTGAAAAGTTTATCTAATTTGAAGGGAAATTTAAAAACTATTCTTTACATTCTGAGGTAAGGGTTTAATATATCTTTTAATTTAGTTAAAATAATTAAAAAGTTAACTTTGCATACGTAGAATAGTAATAAACATCTAGCCGCCACCATCATCATCATCATTAGATGCTTCATTATAATTTTCGGAAATAACAATAGTAAAAATAACTAATGAAGCTCAACTTTAACAATAACACTGAAAAGTAAAGCTTTCCATAGCATATAATTGTGTGTACCTTTTCTTCATAATTTTCCACATAATCAATTCTCATCATTGTTCTTACCTGAGCTACGTTGTTAACATCTTTTTATACAACCCATTTCTACGAATTCACAAGAAATTATTATTTTGCACCGAATGGTCCGAATGTCTGGCTGATATTTAAACAACTTCAAAAAATTGTTACCACTGTAGATAATAATATTCGTGCAATTTTTCTTTTTGTTTTATTTAAAACGCAAAAATGCAAGAATTACTCGGCTGGGCGAATGTTAAGTGAAAATTTTCCCATTTCACCACAAATATGTGAAAAAGGTGCCCAAGCGCAAAAGCCCAAACAATCAGGTGTTCTTTCTTAGCCCCTCAGGAAGCCATAAAGCTAAAGTCGTGTTTACATTACCACGATATTGTGCCATCGCAAAGTCTCCAAGTAACGCTACGAATAGTAATTAATTAATCAGAAATTTCAGAAAAAGAGGTCAATCTAGATATGTCTGGGGATATCTCTTAATACTAGTTTAGTACGGAACTAATTAGGATTAAAAAGTGGAAAATATTGTTCCGCTCGACGGATGTCGATTAACATTTTTTATTTCTTTGCTTAATTTTTAATTATTTTGTGACATAAAAATTCTATGAAAAGTGAGAGACGGGGTACAACCTTGTTAATATGGGTAGCAATGTGCGGCGCCGTAATACCTGAACCTAAATTACCTATGACGTCGCTAAAACTGGAGTAAGTGCATTAAACGTGGTTGGCAAGAAACCAACTCGACTAGATGCATGTCTTCACTCCTTTCGGGCATCGGTTCGGTGGTACCCCACCTACGAAAACCTCCGCGGCCGTACCCTGGGAGAGTGGTTCAGCCCAACAACAAAAAGTCTTCTGGTATATAAAACGCATACCCCGGCACCGCATCGTACCGAGTGCTCGTTAAAAAGTGGCCGTGATCAGTGCTGTTGGGATTTTAAAAGTACAGCCGCTAGTCTGACCAAAAGTAAAAGTGTCCGAGAATTAAAATGCGTTCGTTTCACGTAACATCCGCTGTCTTAGTGATCCTAGCCGGATTTTCAGTTGCTCAGCATGGAGTTGATCCTGCCTACTTGCAGCAGTACTACCAGCAAGTCGCGTCACAAGCAGGACATCGAGCAGCGGCTGGAGCGTCTCACCACCAGCACCAGCAGGATGCAACTCCGATTTTCGAATCAAACGCCGAACAGCCCCAGCAGTACATCAACCAAGGACAGCAAATCAGGCTCAAGGATAACTCTCAAGATCAGGTAAATAGGAGATCCCTCCGGGAAGGATCGTCCGAATCAAACCAATCCCTTCTCTTCTCAGGTTAGGGCACAGCAGCAAAACTCGCAGCACACGCAGGCCTACGTCGCACCCAGCGTAAGGGAGTACCTTCAGCAGCCTCAACCTCAGCCTCAACAGGTAATTTTTGTCCTGAGCCCCTTAATACCAAAGGACCTAAATCCACCTAAGGAGTAAAACCGCGGTTTAATTCGCGCAAATTTCTGGGCACAGTTCCTATTTTACTTTCGTGACGAAAAGAAAACCGATCACGTCTTAAATGCCACGCTGCGGCAGCGTTCCTTTTGTAATCTTAAGGCCGTGACCACTGTTTCTTATGCTCGGATGACTCCCGTGGATACCACCGACCTCTTGCGATAGGCATCTTGCAGTGCACTTTTTTTTTTATCTCCGGTGAAATTATCGCTCGAAATGGGAACGAAGGTATCAAAAGTTGTTCTGTGTGAATCTGCAGATTTTCTCATTGGTAAAATGATGTCGGCTGGCCCCGCGTACCTGGCGTGCAATTTAATGAAGGAAACCTTTCTGCTGCTGTGCAATTTAATTAGCAGCTATTGACACCGCCAATTGCCTCATAGCAGAGCTAGTTTTTCTTCATAAAAAAAATTCAAAATGTTGAAAAATGATAAAATAGAAGTGGAAGGAGTTAAATATTTCCGACTCCGAACACGAAAACTAATTAATTCTTCCGAACAGCACCTTAATTAGCATTCGCTGGTTGCTGTCTATGGGCAATTTATAGACGACGCCCGCGAAATGCAATTTCCGAGCAGCTCGCCGTAGAAAATGGAAAATGATTTGTGTCGTGCAAATCTCAACTGTTGTTAAGAGTCGACTTTTGCAAAAAGTTCAATTGCATGGTTTGGCATTTACGCGGTACTTGAGCCAGGCGAGAACGCGGCGCACTTTTTCTTTTTGTTCTCGATTGCACTTTTAAGAGGTCTCATAAAGTTCAAGAGGAAGGAAGTGTGCCACAATGGCATCAGCGCGTTTCTTCAAAGTGTGCAACTGACTTTAAGGCGTGCTGTTAAAGTTAAATGGCGTGTCGCCTGTTATGACTTCACTAATCGCACTTCAAAAATGATTGATTGATGCAGGAATGGTTTAAGCAAGAGGTAGAGGGCCTCTTTGATTTGACCTAATTCAGAGTTTTCGATTGCTTCTAAAAACAAGTCTTTCTTTTCGAATAAAATTCAGAATTTTATTATATAACATTTTTAAATTAAACATTATTGCGTTTAAAGTGAGGTAAAGGTAATGATCGCTGAAGGTACATGGGGACATATAAAATCTTACTTAATATTAATTCGAAATTCCTTTAAATTTTATCGCACAGATACTAGATGAAAGCTAATAATTTCCTATTTAAGAAGAAATATTTGTTAAAAATGAAATTCTTCTCAAAAACGTTACAAAAGTCCTTCTGACTCAATAAACTTATCTCGGTGAGACAACTTTAATTACTAGAAATCATATGTATTACTTAATACTTAATAAAATGTTAGATTATAATTCTTAAATTTAACATATTCTTAGTTCAAAATTTGTTCACACTGTTACAGTATGTTGAAAAGTTTTATTAAAACAGTTTTTAAATTAAATTTTATTTATAGCGAATGTTTGGTAGTGAATTAGTAAATAGTAATAATAAAATTACCTTTTGAAAAATACATATTGCACATATTTGAAAGTCAAGAAACATTATTTATAATAAAAAGAATATTGGACTTAAATTTAAAACACATAAATTAAAAATGTTTCAAAGTATACATAACAAAGTGTAAGCACAACGAAATTCACCACGAATAAACATTCCATTGACGCAAAATTTAAAAGCAGAATCGATATCTACCTAGACAACTTTAAATTTACTTACAATATTTTTTTAACTTCTTAATTCAATAAGATATTATGTTCTTAAGCGTATAACATATTGAATAATAATTTTTCACAGTGGCAGTATTATACTAAGGCCAAAAAAACCATATGTCGCTAGTCACAGAAAATCAACATTAATCCATAGACTAGTAATTTATTGCGACCTGTTTGTGCAATTTCGCCCATTTTAAGTTAACATGTGTGGTATATTGGCATGTTACTTAATTGTTTTTGAACTTAGGTAATAGCGACCATAGATCTCTCCTCCAAAGTAGCTAATGGAATTATCAACATATGTATGTAGGTTTTTCTAAATTCTTCAAATTGCTTCGTTTCAAACTGATTGATAAGTTTCGCTATTGGGAAATTTTTCATTTCTTTTGGGAGACGGAATAAATTAATTATACAGTAATAAGGTCCATGATCACTATTCCTTCAATCGTACGAATTAATTGACATTTCAATAAGCAAATATGTAACCCATGGATTTCACTTTGGAAAAATTACTAGAATAATTTTTGGAAAAACTGTACGATGAAGCTTATATCAATATTTTTTTTATATTAGAATTAAATTAAAGTTATATAGGATTAAATTAATGCTCTTAAGGTTTATATTTTTGACCATTGACAGAATAAGATTTTAAGTACCGCATTTTAAAACTACAAAAATAAAACCAGTTCGGAAACATGCCACTATCCTACAATTTTTATCTCAATATTTTAAAAAATCATCACGTTATTTTTATTTCTCTTATGTTACGGAACTAATGCTCCTACATTTTTCTGCAATTTAATAGCATCCGGCAGCAATATAGTAAAAAATTTATATTATTTATTAATTTTCATATTTCAGGTGCAATATGTATCCTCCCAGGCCCAACCAGGCTACAAGCAGAATGCGGCTAGGCAGCAGCTGCTGCGGCGACCACAGGAAGAGTACCAATCCCACGGCGGAAAACTGGAAAAGGAAGGAGATGATTACGACGTAAGTAAAAAAATTCATAATATCAATCAGCGCCTAATTATAGTTCCTCGATGAGGAATGGGGAAACATTTGCCTCGTCTCAATTCGCTTCGGTTGTCCGCATCGCGAACTGCGCTGAATGCAAAGGCCGCTGCTCGGTGCTGCCGCTGCTCGCTGCCGCGGTTTAATCGGTGGCATCGATGATTCAGTGCAGCCAATTGTTGAGCAACAACCGAAGATTGTTCATTCGGGTGATTTGGTTAGACCAGCCATGGCCTATTAGCTAATATTAAATAAAACTTACTTTCTTAACTGGCTTCTGCATGTAGCAACCCCATCGGAAATGTTACGCTAGAAAGTGCAAGGTTAACAAACTGAAACTGTCCGTGAATGCTAAAAACAAGATCACTCGTAGAGAAAGTCAAATATCAAAAAGCTGTATGTACGAGTTAAAACGCCTCATTTACATTATTCCTGAAATTTAACTTCAAATGCTATCGCAATAACTTACTATCTTTTAGTAGTTCGACAACGTTCTGCCAGATAGTGGTGAAAGTTATTTATAATGGTGGTCATATTTCAGCTTCTTTTTACCAGAATATACATACATATGTATTTTGGTATGAAGTAAATCCTCTGTCTGCTTTAACTGGATAAACTCGAATTTGAAAAATAAAACATACTCTCTTGCAGAAACACAGGATTTATATCATAGAAAGAAACCTGTTTTGAGGTATATTGACTTCGGCGATTTAAAATTCTTTTTCTTTTTTATATGTATTAAAATATCAGTTAATAGTCATATTTGTCAAGACAAGACGATTATTGTCCATATTATTCTTAATTTAAATTTTATTTGCCTCATTCTGCTAACGGGTGGAATATTTCAAATTGTGTTTAATTAAATCCGTATCTGAATTAAGATCCAAGATTCGGTCAAACTTTCATTAAAAAATTTAAAAACAATTATCAACATTAATTTTTCAAGGTACATGATTGATGGCGGAGTTTTCTCGCCAGAAATACCAAACATTCCACGATTGATGGATATGACGTTGACGCACCTCTGCTAACATTTATATCAAGAATAACTATTCTTTGTGGAGATATTTCAAATATGTACTTCGATAGTAATGTCTTTGGCAATAATATTCAATAGTAACAACGATCAAAGTAATAAAGGAAAATTGCTAATATCACGCTGTCCAATCCAACGACAATGTAACGACATAAATAGAAAAACTATTTATCATTACAAAAATCATAAACTTCATATTCAGTTAATTAGATACTGTGCGCCTCTAAACACTAACGAGTCATTATGATTCAGTCAAAAAAGAGAAAAATTCATAGCAAATTCAAAAGAAGCAAATTTATTTTGAAAGTAAAGTCACAATTTAGGACCGGAAGTTAAAGCATGAGTAAGAGGTCATTGGTGTGAGTCTAGGTATACTTCGGAAGTATTAATTTTGAATTAAGATAAATTTATATTTATTATTTCTATCTATTAACAGTTATTTGAATACTGAAAACCAGATCTTTCTACAAAAAAAATAATAACATTCTACTAAGATTTTGATAAATACTTGACACTTTTATAACAACTTTCTTCTTATACTCCTCCTCGTAAAATTTTTTAAAAGTCCAACTTCACTAAGTAGGTTAACTCCAATTAAGATAAGTCCTACAAAGTATAATACATCATAAGTCTTTTCCCCAAAAAGGTAAGCACTCCTGTGTCACAATAAGCAAAAATCACGATCATTGCTTCATCATCACTCACCAAAGCAGCCTTAAATTCTGCGTTCCTTAATTAAAAGCAAAAGTAGCGCCATATTGGTTGACACACTTTTCGCGGCGGGTTAAATAACTCTTGCATAATATTGCAGGCATTTTCCTAAAGTAAAAGTACATATCACGCGTGCACTGACCAGTTTGTCCCGTCGACCCTTGCGACAAACTCCTTCTTGTTCATTACAAAATCCGGCACTGTATCACCTCTCGGGCGCCGGAGAGTGCTACAATTACACTTTTTTTTATTAAAGTAAGCCTTATCGCACTGTTGACGAGTGCTAAATTACCTTAACTGACCTTCGCTGGGATCATACGCAAATTAAAACTTTCGCGGTATGATCCCCATTAAAGAGAGTTGGCTGTCGCGTCGCGTCGTCCAGGTCCGCATGCTCCGCGTAATCCGAGGCGTAAGCTGATCTGATTTACTTTCACTGGAAACCAGTTCTTTCTTCGTTTTCCCTGGTACCCCTGGACAGGTAACCCACAACAATCCGCGAGCGCATGTAGCCAAAACGCGATCGTTGCAAGTTACGTGATGGTTTGAGCAATGATTACCTTTTGAAAACACTTCCACGTTCTTTGTGAGGCATGAAGTGAATTTGTAATCTCGGAAAGTGGACCATACTCAACAGGCATTTTTTTCTACCACTTTCATTGATATGGCAGTTTTGCAAGAGGGTTTACTGACACATATATTTGTATTTTACTCTTCCTTTCCAGCACAATCCATCCTACCAGTTCGGATTTGATGTCAAGGACGATGAGTTCACCAATTACCAAAACCGCAAGGAAGTTCGTGACGGAAATGTGATTAAAGGAAGCTACTCAGTCGTCGACTCCGACGGATTCATTCGAACCGTCAAGTACACCGCTGACCCCAAGGAAGGTTTCAAGGCCGAAGTTATCCGTGAGCCCACAGACATTGTCGTCAAAATCCCAACGCCCCCGCCCGCGCAGCTCTTGAGGCACCAAGAACAATCTCCGCAGCATCAGCAGTATCTTTCCCCCCACCAAGTCAAGGCTCAGCAACAGTACTATCAGCAATAAAAAGCCAACCCTTCATCCCAGTCGTTATTTTTTAGCATTCCTATTAAGTAGATGCATTTTAATTAGAGTAACTCTTTTTGTTTAATTATTTATAGAAGACACACATAGGGTCCTCCTACGTCCTAAAATTTATTGTGACTTGTGATGTTAAAGCGGCCGCTTCAATAAAATGAATATCAAAAAACTTCGTAGTTGCTTATTATTTCCTCCTCTTGTATAAATAAATGTACTCATAATAAATAAGTAGCTAATGATCATGATTCAGGAATGTTTCTGAACGCTTCCTAGCATAACAAAATGTTTATAAAATTGATATTAACCGCATTGGTTGGTTCACATTTCATTCCTTTTTCAACTTCAAAATTGGAATGCCCTACATTGTAAGGCTTTCCTACTCCAAAAATGGAGATTAAAATTATTATTTTTTTATAAGGCAATATACGAGTGTATTTTAACAAAAAATGTTTGCTGTTAATTTGTTACACTTTAGAGAAAAACTGGTTCAACCAATTCAGGAAAGGCAGGTTGTTTGATCGATTAATCATACATACTATTAACCTACTGACCAGTATACTCGTATTTATCGTCATTAGTTATAGTAAACACATTTTTTTTTTCGATAATGCTTTCTTTTAAGTTTTTATAATATTTCAAAGTTTCTAAGTTGCGGAAACCATGCGGAAAATACCAGAGAAGAATTTAAAATCTCTAAACATACAGTTTTGATAACATTGTTTCAACCGGCGTATTATTTATTAATACATACCACCTTTTTATAATTCTTAGGTTCGATATGAGAAACATATAAAATTTTTATTGCTAAGTTATTTCAGGAGTAGTTTATTGGAGACAAATTAAAACCCACTTTAATTAGAGAGCATCGAATTTCAAAATCAACGTTTCTATCATTTGCATTCCATTCTGAAAAGTAAGGCAACAAAGTTAAATAAGGAAAAGTTTAATTCTTCTATAAGAACAAAGTTCCCTTATATCCTGTTAAAAAATAATTTCCACAAAAATAAATATATTTTATTTCCTTTATAATTTCTTTACAAATAAGTCGATTGAGAGTATCTGACAATTTCAGTTGAGTGAAGCAATACAAATAAATAAATCAATTTAAGGTTTGTAAGTTTTTTTTCATAACCAAATTTATCTATAGATTGTAGCTTGTAGCAATTTATGCTTCATGTTGAACAACACTCCACGCTGAAAAATACATTAACTTCGAAGTAAAACTAGTAAAAAAGAATAATATGTTTCTGCTGTTTTTACCCTAAAATTTTACAATTAAGTGTGATTTGACTAGAAATTTCACTCATTTGACCCTAAAATGAAACTTAAAAAATGATTTAAAAATAAAAATCAAGCTTTATGTCTAGTTTTAGTGAAGCTTTAAATTAAAAATTAAGTGTTAATTATATTCTTTTAACTGATGAACTTCACTGTCCGGATAAATTGATTTTTTTTTTCTGCTCAAAATCGATTAGCAAAACATTCAAAACTCTTTGTTTACATATAAATTACTATTACGTTTAAGGCTATGTTCACATCTGACAGAATATAGTACAGCGTAAGATCTAATACGTTTAGGCACTTTCAGCTACTTTACGAGTTCTCTTTAAACTTACAAAATCAAAAATTAATTTTATTTACTTAAATCACTTAGTTTATATATTTTTATATTTAAGAGTATAATTCACATTGCCTTATGTTTTCGAGGTCGTTTTTAATTGGATCTGGTTGCTTACTTTATCCATAAATATTATTTCGACAATATTTAGTAAAGTTGTGGACGATGATTTTTTTTTGTTTCGCATAAATGTTGAAGACATTGTTGGTTATTTCAATTTAGTAGTCAGTTTCGCCTAAAACGCTGTACATCAGACGTTTAAAAGAGCCACTTTGATGAATTTCGTCTGGATTTAATAGCTGTTGTTTGGAAGTAACAAAAATATATCAATGATCAAATAAATAGATTTTTTAAAAGCGAAGTTATTGCGCAGTTAGATTCTTCAAAATGAGTAATTGACATACAATGTAGATAACTCTAGCAGGTTGTTAGTGCGGCATTTTAAGAAAATGATGAAAATGGTACCAAAACTTATGCAGAAAATTTCTTGAGATGATTATTGTAAGAATATAATTAAGACCTCAACCAAAATTGATATATTCAATAACAGAAAAATAATAATAATAGGGGATTGTATTTAAAGATTTAGAACGTACGTATTTGATAAAATAATTTGTTAAGATCACTACAAAATGCACATGTTTTAAAACTCAGTACAATATTCAGTGGAAATTTTACATAAATCATTACTTCCACTTTCTAAAACAACCAAACGTGATGTTAAGAAGACAACGACCGTATGTTAAAGATTTTTGATAGATATGCTTTTGTTTCATTATTAGTACTTTAACCCACTGGTAATTTTCGTAAGAAAGTAGAAAAGACTCATTTGATACGAATGGTTAGTACAGCAACCAGTGGTTGATAGTTATCAGATGTGCACTTTTTCCACCGATTTGCAAAAATTTTAGCAGGTTTAGTAAAAGTAAAAACTTTCACTGAAACAAACTCATTAACTGAGCAAATTCAGTTTTTAAGTGATTTTTAATTAAGTTTGTTTCTTTAATGCATTTCTGGAATGCGTTTTTAGACTTCATCAAAGATAAGATATAGATAGGGAGATAGACTACTACTTGAATATTTTATAAGTATGTTAAATTGGTTGTAAAAATTTCATTTTTTTCCAGCTTAAAGGTACCGCATGCGCCTACATATTTGGAGGTTTACTACCATAAATTAAATCAACTTTGCAAAAAATTTTCAGTTGTAGGATAGTGCTATGTTGATGACATCTTTAGTTATACAACAAAATTTTCGATGTTGTAGCCAAAACTTTTAAATTATAAAAATATCAATAACTGACCTAAACTTAGATTGGACAGTTTTAACGAGCGAACACAAAATTCTTGTGTTTAAATTCCGAATTTAAAACTCGCGCCAAAGGTTCCGTATAGATTATTAAATTTTCAAAAACCATGGTAGCTACATATACAAGGTTTAATTTTGGAAGTGGAAAACTAATAAAGAATCTTTCTTGTCAACTAGATAATTATATCAGATAATATTAGCATAAAATTTCATTTACCGAATTCTTTCCACTACCAACTTTCCTGAGCATTAATCTCATGGTAAATACAAATATTTAATATTTGATATGGTCAGAGACTGTATGTCATTTTTATGTATGTGCTCTAATGTATAGTAAATGCCTGAATTAGTCTAATAGAATTACATTGAAATGAGTCGATAATTGTGACTGATGAAAAAAAAGCGATGAAATTTTGAAATTATATTTTCAAACTGCAAAAAGCAGATGACTGCGTGTCATTGCATTTTTTTCAAAGACAGTATCTACTGTCTTAGGGTAGATGTCTTTTGCTTCCAAAGCGAGCCAATCGCGATTATTCTGACCGTCTCAGTGTGGTTTACTCACATGCGCCGGGGAGGTAGGATTCGGTGCTGGACGGGGCGATAGAGGTTTCTAGAACAATTTAAATATTCAAAAATGAATCCTTACCCAAATTTAATTTAAATAAAAATAATTATAAATACGATTAAATTAAATTTTATGCATGGATGCCACCAACTAAAATGCGAAAGAAAAAACAAAGAACAACTTATACATCGACCTTACCTTTCCTGGAACCAAACGGTTCGGACGGAAGACTTTCGGCTGAACGGGGACAGGAATCTCCTGAACATAATCGCCGTAGCCCTCTTCTTGAACAGCCTTGAAGGTTTCACTCTTTGATGGATCGTAGACGACAGTCTTCTTATAGCTGAGATATCACAAATGTCGTTTCGTTTTCCAGAGATGTTCATTTTCGAAATTTTTGTATTTAAGTTTTTAGTTTGTTTTTCGATTTATCGTGATGTAATTTTGGTTGATGGTGATAGTAGTAGTAAAAATATTTTGTGGTAGGTGAAGGAGGATCAATACGCGGTATATATTTTTTTCGGTTTTGTTTAGATTAAAAAGAGAAAAACAAGATATGGACAGTGCGTTAGACAAATTATTCAATCATTCTTTTAAATATTATTTTATATATTGATTAAAATAAATGACTTAATGATAAGCGAAAAATGTCTTAGTATTATTCTAAAAATAAATTCTATTAGCTCTTTATGTTAATGTCTTTTATATATGTACATATGAACTAAAGCTGCTGTTTTTGAAAATGATTATACAATCAGCAATTGTTAAAAGCAGAGGTAAAATATCTCCATTATTTCTTAGAATGTATTTATGACTTCAAGTTTCTATTATTAAGGGAAAATATTTGAATTATTGGGAGGAAAACATCTAGTATGAACTATCCCAGTCAATATTTTTTTTTTTTCATATTTAAATAATCATATTAACTTTATAAGGACTAACTCAAAAAATAACGAGACCATGATATGATTAAATTTTTAATTAATAGTCCTATTCTATTACTCTCTGGAACACAATCTCAGTTGCAAGTTGTTATTTATTAAGGACTTCAATTCATGCTCTGAGATATGTATATAAAACTTTAAGTTTTTCTTTATTTTAAAAAATCCAAATCCGAGGACCAGCAACATCTTTCTTTTTTTTTTTGAGACGGTCCAAAATAATTAATTAATGCATCTCAAAAAATGCTTAATCTTTTTTTATGTAAAAACTGTCTTGCACCTTATATACATATGTATGTATATATAAAAAATGTGAAAATGTTGTCTATAAATAAATCGAGGAGCTAAATTCTCGTCCACACATAAAAACTATGTATGTTCATATTCTACATAGTTACTTCCAACCTTAATAAATAAGAAGTTAAATAGCATTTAAGTACTTAATTCGTATATTATGAGATCACACCAATAAACACCAATAAGTATGATAATTTGCCTCCCAATAATTAAAAATCAAAATAGAAAATATGCTATAATGTCTACTGACTGATATTACTTATGTTCAAAAAACATACATATGTAGGTATATATGCTCAAAAATATATTTACGTAATAAGAAAAAAATCAAAAAATAATTGAAACAAAATACAAAAATCGAAAAACCAAAAACAAAAACAGCAACCCCATATTATTAGTCTTCTCTTCAAATAATAAATAAAATTATGTAAAATACCACAATAGTTCAAAAATATCACTTTAAATAATTGTTAACATCCGTTCTCCAGGATTTTACCATTTCATAAGTATACATAGTATAATTATTAGAGATAAAAATGATTTTACTTCAACTATTCAACGAAAACAAAAATAGTTTTTTTTAACTATTTTGTTATTAACTTTCATAAAATCTTTAATTATTTCAAACTTAACAAGATTAAAGTTAAAAAGTAAAAGTATAAAAATTAATTAAAGTTATTTGTTCAAGTGTACTGTAAGTTTTAATTTATTTAACTATGAGATAGATATTTTGACGAAATGGTTATTCAACTAGTCATACAAGCTACATTTGCAGACTAGAGGATGGTTTGCATAAGGAGATTAGGAACTGGGATTTATGAGATTCAGACTGAAATCTTTAGTATTGATGATATCGTTGTTGGCGCTGTAGCTGTTCTTGTAGTTGTTTTTGTTTTTGTTGCTCCAGGATTTTTTGTTTTTGTTCCAGGAAAGATAGATCGATGAAAATTCTAATATTAATTGTGCAGCCAAATTCTTTTCACACACATTATTTACTGTATTATTAAATAACTAAATTACACTACTACATAGCTGTACTAAAAGTTAATTTGCTTAAGACTTTCCGTATTAGTATGACTACATAATTTTTTTATTTTCTATATATTTTTCTAATGTTAATGTACTTATTGCATTAAATTTGACTGGACCTTAATTCTATTTAAGCATTTTCATTGCATAGAATTTTGACAACAACCAATATAAAAATGGTTTGATTTGAAACACTAGTAAGCCAAAACAAACAATTACACCAAACCATTAAACACTCCAGTCCAGTCTTTGGGGCTAAAAAAATCTATCTATGAATATTTATTTAAATTAGGGTATTCTTATCACAAACACTTAATTGCTGTAAATGCAAAGCTCCACTAATGATAAACCCTCATTACCCACAAGTTTTAAAAAATTCTCCTCGTCTTATACAAGACAATTTGTCAAAAGAATGATTTCGTTTTTTGTATACATTTAACATTTTAAATGGTTAAAAACACTTATTTGTTGAAAATTGAAAATTCTTGTTTCCAAGCAAATTAGATAAGTTTTGGTTTCGTGGAATAACAACATCAACAAACCTCATGGCATGCAAAAGAAATAACTCATATCTATAAAATAAGATCGTAGTTTAATTTGTTCACGTATGGCAGAAGTTGTGTTCAATTTAATCAATCATTCTTATGTTTTTAGCTTTATTGCTATTAAATATACTGTAGTTCATATTTCTATACCTGACATGCAAAAAATTTGTTTTTCTCTAACTAAGTGGAATTCTTTTCAACGATCTCATGTTTTTGTTTAGATTCGGATTATATTTATTTTTCTATTAAGCTACATTTACGCGATCAAATAGTAGATTCTGATTCCGAAAGCACTTTAAGGTTTTAGATTAAAATATTTGGTTTTATTTCAAAAGTTCATATTGTGTAAAGATCGAAATAATATATGTAAACATTTATAAAATGTACTTTGGAGTTAGCGTTACTATCAACTGCAATCAGGACCATTCCTTATAAATTTCTGGATTATACTGAGCTTTTCCTGTGGAAAAATCTAGATTTTATACCTCACTTTTTAAAATTAACTTCTTTAAATCTCAAAGTCGTACGAGCAAATATAATTTAATTTATAAGAAACGTGGACACACAAACTTTTAAAATGACATTACTGCATTTTAACATTGTGTTGTACAACTAAATAAACCCAAAACTTTCCTTGGATTCTCTGAATTTATTATTACATCATTTTCAACGCATATTCAAAAAGAAAACAAGTGGTGCACAAAATTTAGTTTAGCTTAAAGAAAAGGCAGCAAACTTCAAGAAGCATGTCACATGCACTAGCATTCAGAACTCAGCTGGATTCTATTTTATTTCCTCCGGATAACTCCCTGATTTCCAAAACATATGGAGAATTAGTTTCAGGTACACACAGACTTTTATTCAAAATTTGTGAGGACGCCAAAAGGAGGTAAGAAGTTTATCTTAAGATTTTTAAGAGGAAAACATAATATGGAGTATTAAAAAAATAAACTTTCCAGCGAAGTAAGGTGTTCTTAAAAACTTGAAATACATATGTGCAGGGCTTGCAAACAAAATAATTTAGTATTTCCTTGCGACGTGTTTAAACTGTATATTTGCATATTGATTTTCCACTTCGATAATTCAAATTATGTCATTAAAATATTGTATCATGCAAGATTCATCAACATGCAACAAAATGTGTGTCCAACTTTTAGGAACTAAATGTAACCGTCTGTATTAAAAATGCTTAAGATGCCGACTTAAAGTTTTGATTAAAAACATATGATGAAGTGAAAAGAAATATGTACATTTTTGACAAAAACATAAGCACATCTAAATTTTATGTTTAACTATTTTCACACAGACGATAAAATTATAAAATACATTCGTTTTACATATATGTCTGCACAAATTGCAATAAATGTAATTTTAGATTTTTAGCTATAGCTTCATTGTCTATCCCTGAGGAACAAAAACAAATAATATTTACAACAACAATAAGGAATCTAAATCATTTACATTTGTACAAAATTTTTGGTGATTATTTGGAGCTTTGCCACGTAGCCAAATAAATGTCTATTTTGCTTGGATAAGGAGTTCAAACAAGAATATATGTGCAATGTGCTGAATATTGTGTTTTGTATGTGTTTAAAAATTAATTAAATAAAAACTAAGCATTAATTCACTCAGCCCAACTAGCAGAATTTCCGAATATCATTCATAGCCCTCTATTTTTCTTATTAAATATCTAACTAGGCTTCTAATTCCAAAATCGTAGCAAATGCAAACCAGTGAATTATAGTGAAATAAGAAGTTTAGATAATGATATTGGTAACCAATATTAAAATTATTTGAATGCTTTTCTGAAAGCGAAGGGTGGAGAAAAATGACTCGAATGAGTAAACCAAAAACTTGTTACCCGTGAATTTTGGACGGCATTGGTCGAAATAGAGGGCTTTTCTTGTATCTAAAGAGTTTAAATAATTTAATATATTTTAATCTGTACATTTAACATAATTAATTACTTAATCCACTTAACGTATATAAAAATATTTATAAAATATAAAAATCCTAGCTAACAGCGATCTTTGCGGCAGCCTGATGCTTCTGTTAATTTCAAAATTGCTCAGAAGCAGGATATCGAAAATGCTTTTTTTGCTCAGCTAATTCACTTATTTACAAATGTAAAATTTAATTCTATATAAAGCTAATAGACTAACTTAGGCTTATAGTGAGAAAATTCATTTAATACTTACGGAACTGTTTGCCTAATTGTGTTTTCGATGTTTCTGTCTGAGTAGAGCCCTATTGGTGAATTGAATTGCTTGTGGAAAACCTGAAAATAGTAAGAAATAATTTTATGGTATGAAATGAAAAGTAATAGCATTATTATATTATCGCATTCGTATAAGCATTACTTTTAATTATTCAGCAGTAATTAACATTACTCAGCATTACTGATCGTCAGTAATATTAAAATTATAAAATATTTAATAATATTTAAAAAGCAATTCCGAGCAATTATGAATACTGCTGATTAAATTATAGATTAAGAAGATAAATTACCAATTAAAATTCAATACTTGTAATTATTGCTAATGTACTTACTCTTCCGCTTGCAGCATCTTCGCCCACAACTCGGTGCAATACTGTGTCAGCAACCTTAAAATAGAAAATAAATATATAAAATCCTTATTAAACCTATATATTTATAATTTTTAAAGTACTTTTTGCTTCATAAGGACGTCGTGGAAGTCATGGGCAGGAGGAGCACGCACAGACGGATTTGGATGATGTCTCAAGTAGCATTCTGTGATAGGAGCATCCTTTTTAACTTTAGCACCGGGTAGAACCAGTGGAGTTGTTCGATACGGCTGAAATTAAATTGATATATATTTTATCATTTACCATTATAATGGTTTAAAAATATCGAATATTTAAACATAGAATAGAGTCGTCTTTAAGAAGGCCATTCGACACGCGCAAAACAGCAGTGCTCTTAGAAAATTAAATTTTGAGAAAATCTTTAATGTCGAAAAAACCTTGAAAATTGTTCGGTATTTTGAAATTGAAATAAAAGCCACCATCAGGCATTTTTTAAATTTGTTATTCATAGATTCCATTAATTGAATGAATTGGTTTTGAAACAAAACACTGGAATTTTTTTTCAAATATTTGGAAAATGAAAACAAAGAATCAAATCAAAACATTCTAGATTTTTGTCCTAAATCTCATACGTGACCTTCGTCACACAGCAGAAACTTAGTCAAGATGATCTATATTTAATCGAAAAAAGCTCACACATTCGAGCAAAACTGAATGAGAGCAAAATCGTTGTTCACTAACACCTTCAACGCTTATTTTTGAAACGACCGAAACCAAGCACAGCATGGTAAAATTTTTCTAATTTTACTCCAACACAACCTGGCAATATTTTCTGCATTGCATAAAATGTACTTCCTCTTAGTATGCGGGTGGCAAAGTTTAATAATACTCTAAAAAATATTAAAATTTCTACAAGAAACGTTTTCCCTTGAGCAGTAGTAGTGTAATTATTTAAAAGAATTTTTGCGGAAAAATTCAACTACCAGTGGAAGAATTATTTTCGGCTTATGACGTGAGTCCAGGCAGAAATCAGCTTTGAAAATTTTAGTTCGCCTTTAGCTGTGCAATTGCTAAAAAGCATAGTACACTCGTTTTTATTTTCTGACAAAAAAAAGAACTATTTCAAAAAATTTCAAAGCGCTGAAAGGTGAGTACTTGACCGCTGCTTTCGTTTTCACATAATCAGAATTAAGGTAATGCAAAAATTGTCTTTTGATTTGCTGTTTCGCTGATGCCGCATTAATTTATCCCCGCGCGGCGTAATTAAAAGTCTTTATTTTGTGGCGGTTATATTTAGAAATTCGTCGTCAATGTCAAACACAGAGGCCCGAAATAAACACATTAACAACCGGATCGGAACGGTCTTGTTCATTTTACTTTCAGTGAATTTATTCGCTAAGAGCACTCTTTATGATGTAATTTTATACTTTGTTCCGAAAATTAAAAGTCTTTACGTCCAATAAGCTATTAATAATCGGTCTGATATATTTTGATATGATTTGGCGCATAACATTTTAAAAATATTCGGAAAGAATTTGATTTGGTAATTTCGCGAGGTAATTTAATTTTATGTATAAAGTAAAATTCCACTAACTTAAATCATTCGTTTATTCCAATTTCCGTTAATTATTTTAGTTAGACAATTTGAACTCGAAGATTGAAGTAATCAGAATACAATTACTTCAAATCTTAAAAAAAAATCTTAACAAGAATTTATTACTAATTATGTATGTTGTCTTTGAATAGAATAGAATATTTAATCTTTTTTTTTTCAAAAACAACTTCGACTTTGATTTTCTATTATAGTTCCATTTTTACTTACTTAAAATCCAATGTTCAGTGAGGAAAAATTTTTAAATTTTGGTTTTTCTGCAAAATTATTTGTGCGTTCTAATAACACATACATATAACCAAAATAATATACAAATATTATTAAACAGGTATTTAATAACCAAATTGTATAGAATGTTATAAACAAATAAATTATAGTAAATTAAATAAATTAAATTAAATATTAATGAGACCTAAACACAGTTTTTCTATGTACATGTATATTAAACTGATCCGCAGCGAATTAAAGCCACTCAAAGAAATTGCTTAATGGAACCTCACAGCAATCTAGCTGCAGAATGTCACTTCCAAAGACACTTATTTTCAAGTTTTAAACGTTCAATACGCTCTACTTTTAATATATTATTTAATTTTTAATCTTTTAACTCATTTTTCTCGTATAATCATCGTATAATTAATTTTCTACCTTGCATACTCCCAATAATTTCATTGATCTATCCACTCAATACATCGCTGACTGTGAGTTTCAGCCGTTGTAAGGTTTAATGCAACATTTGAGAGCTTCATTAAGAAATCAGCTGTCACTGCTGTTATTGAAAATGTCAAGTCAGGAGTCTTGGCGCTTCGTTGATTTCGAATGTTTGGTGACTTGTGGTCGGAGCTGTTTATCGAGAGTCTTAGCACATTTCTTTTATGTAGCGGCACGTATTTTAAGCTAATTGATCTCACAAAAATGCCTATGACCCGCAGATCACAGCGGCTAAGCTGCCCCACCTACAGGAGCTCCAAAAAAGTGGAATCGTCGAGTGAAACTGATGACATCGAAAACGTGAACATGAACCGTGGAAAATATTACAGAAAAGTGACGAAGGACAGCAAAATTTCAGAAGAACCGAAGACCCCAGTGTCCAATAAACGCAATACAAAGCGGAAATCGAAAATGGTTATTCTAGACGAAAGTTCTGAGGAAAGTGCAGGACCTGAAACATCACCGCCAAAACAACACAAAACACAAAGAACTCCTGAAAGCTTGTTTAGTCCTTCCCGACTGCTAGACAGGCTAAGTATTGAGGACTCCGACAAGGAAGAAATGAAACTAACCAAGCAGACGCAACGAAGGAATAAATATCAAAATGCCAGGCGAGTGCTGAATAGTGCTGAGACCAACAATTTACCCGGAAGGGAGAAAGAAATTGAAGAATTGCGTGAATTTCTAGTAGACCACCTCGACAAGTTCAAGTCGGGCAGTTTATACGTCTCTGGACCTCCTGGCACTGGCAAAACTGCGTGTCTCTCAAAAATTCTTCACTCGGACGAAGTAGCCCAGAAATTCATAAAGGTCTACATAAACTGCACTTCCATCTCAACGATTGGTAGCATCTACAAGAAAATCAGCGCCGAACTAAAACTGAAAGTCGCAGGACGAACTGAAAAGGATAACTTGCAAGCAATCGAGAAATTTATGGTTTCATCAAAAAAAATGGTTCTGCTAGTTCTAGACGAAGTTGACCAGCTCGTGGGCAACAAACAATCAGTGCTGTACACGATTTTTGAGTGGCCAGCGAAGCCCAATTCGCGGCTCCTACTCATTGGCATAGCTAACAGCTTGGATCTGACGGATAGACTTCTGATCCGCCTAAATGCAAAATGCGAGCTTAAACCGAAATTGATGCACTTCCCGCCATACACCAAGCAACAAATCGTAGATATTTTCAAATCCCGACTGGACGAGGCCGGAGTCGCCGACGTCTTCCCTGCAGCCAGTTTACACCTCCTTGCAGCGAAAGTTTCTTCTGTTAGCGGCGACGTCCGGAGGGCCCTGGACATCGGCAGACGCGTGGTCGAAATCGCAGAGCAGCAGAAGGAAGGAGCACCAAAAATTAATATTGCTGAGATGGGCCTGGAAAAAGAAGGCGAAGCCCCAAAAATGGAGGAAGAAGATACGCCTATTCAACCCGTTCAAGCCAAACAGGTAGTCACAGTTCTGAACACAGTTTATGGAGCTTCCCAGACCTTGAATGAAGACATCGAAGACGCGTTTCCCTTACAGCAAAAAATCTTGCTTTGCAGCCTTCTGCTAATGCTGAGAAGGGAAAAAAATAAAGATATTACAGTGGGAAGGCTTCACGACGTCTACAAACGAGTCTGCTCTAAGAGAAATTTGCTGGCTGTGGATCAAACTGAGTTTGTCAGTCTTTGCTATTTAGTCGAGACCCGAGGAATTCTAAGAGTTATTAAGAAGAAGGAGCCCAGACTCAGCAAGATTGCCTTGCAGTGGGACGAAGGAGAGGTTAATGCAGCTTTGAAGGACAAGCAACTGATCGCGACCATTCTTGATGATGCCTCCGTTCTGGGCAGATAATCTTTTAAGACTGTTTTCTTGTCATTTTTAAGATATGTTTCTATTTTATTAAATCATCATTGAGAAACATTGTTTGAAAAAGTCTTGCTTTTTGTATCAGTCCCTAGGAAATATTCTAGATTTCGAGAGTAGCCATCACTTTCATGCCATAATCACTTGTAAACATGTTTATTTCTACGATCGTCACAAAAATGTTTAAAATACCTACATATAGCTATTATTAATATTATTTTCCAAAATTGTTCCAAAAACTTCTCTATAGATCGCACGAGGTAAGTATGTATGTTTCTCATTAATTAATTATTTCCAACAATCGTAAAAATGAATCTTTTAAAATATTTAGAATAATTTCATAACAATAGTACCTACAACATAAAATAAAAGAATAATACATACAAATCATTCCGAAAGGACTAAAAAGTTGAACTCAAAGCATCAAAATTAACTTTTAATATTATATACATTATTATTGTTATGTTCTCTATAGTCTGTAACAACACTTTTTCGCAAGAAAAAACATTTTTATAAAAAGAAGAGGATAAGAAAATGTAAATGTTAAATCATCTTCAAGATGTCCTAATCATGTTGACGATTTTGGTGATAAAATTATATGACGTCATAGGGAGTGCACTAAATCTAAAACAAAAGTATATTTTTTTCTAAATAGCCACCATTATTAGAGACTAAATATTAAGGTGACAAACAAGAGATTGGTGAAAACAATAAACCATCAGGTGGGTGTACTTTTGAAACACTAAAAATTTTGAGTCGGGCACACAGCCAGTAGAATTGTATTATTATTTTCACGCTTCTAAGGAATCGAAAAATAATTGAGTCATCAACTATAGAAAAGTTAAATAAATAAATAAATTACAGATATTGCCTCTAAAATTGATCCTAATAATACGTAATACTCATTAATTTTTTTTAATGCTCATTGAAATATTATTGATTATAAAAATGTTTGTTAAATTAAAATGTAATGCTCAAGCAAGCCGCCAAAGAAGAAATTAATTGATAATCTCCAATTATGGGCAGAATTATGTGGTAAATTTCGCTTTCTCTTCAAAAATATTGAAAAAAAAACAATTATTTCTTTTTTATTTTATGTTTAAATATTTTAATACATAAAAATTAGCGGAGTTATTATCTTTTTAAATTAAACTTATTTGTGACCTTGATTAGTAAATTTTAAAAACACTTTTGGAAAAATGGGTTAGCCTTTCAAATTAGTTATTGTTTCGTCATTACAAATTTCAAAATTGTGTAATGACATCAGACTAAATTTTCTCCTCTATGTAAAGTATAACGCGGTCATGAAAATGAATCTCAAGAGCCTCTTTTAATAATAATTCTGTTAAATGACCGTTTTCAATTAAAGTTAAAGCGGAGGCTAAAAATACTCGAAAGATAAAAATTCGATTTTTATCCAATAAATTAAAATACTCGAAAAATCAGTGTTCAGTGTGGATTTTTGAATGAGGATTCTGAGGGATATTTATTGCAACAGGTGGAGCCCCTCAGTGCGGGAGAGATATAATCAGACCGAGTGATAAAATTTCCCCAAAAATAAAATGCCGAGTGCAATAATTTCTATCGTGGCCCAATTAATTTTCAGTTAGCCATTGCAATGGGATAAATTGCTAATAGAAGAAAGTTGTAATCAGTTTCATCACTTTGGTTAAGATATTTCGCAAGAAAAAAGGCGAAATTATAAAGCCCCTGGCTGGGTATTGTTTATCCCACAGGCGTTTTGTTTAACGGCCGTATGTTCCCGAAAGTACAGAAATAGCTCGGATCGTTCTCCACTTGTCTCATTTCGCCTAAGCCCCCGCCATGGAGGAGGCAGCCAATTTAAACGTTGTTTACACTCTTCGGGGGATTTTTGGGACGCATGTGTACGAAAACATTTTAAATAAAATATGAAAGAAAAATAGCGAAAGCGGGGAAAACGACAATTTTTAATAAAGTCCCCTGGCAAGGCCATGGGTCTGCGCCAAAACTAATTTTAATCCAATCACGACTAAATTTTATTACGCACAATTTATTATGTAAGGCGGTGGGATCCTTTATGATTTTATTGTTGAATAATTGTTGAATAATAGAAACAACAGTTGCTTACTTGGTATTGGATTGATTCATTAACTTCGGAGGTATCTCTGAAGTAGTGTGGTGTTCCATTTTTGAACTGTACGTATGTCGTCATTTTGTCTAAAAGTTTTTCTTATTTCTCAACAGATGATATTAAAAATCCTTTTGTTTATATTCCTTTCACTTTGTTCTCTTAGAGTCGATCTAATTTCTTCACTTCACTGCATTAAACAAAACAATTTCAATTTCGAAAAAAATAAAAAATTTTGAAATTTCATAAGATTTCAAACAATTTGTAAATGATTTAAAAAAAAAAAACTAAAAATATATTGTAATGAATTTATTTTAATTTTATTTTTCTTCGAAATTGAAAGTAACACAACAGATGCACGTGAATTTTTTGAAAATTAAAAAAAGTCTTTTATCGGTTTTGCAACAATTACGCAACCTGAGGATCTTTTCCAGAGTTTCGAATATATTCACAATACAGTACTCGTGATCGTGTGGAATGAGATGTTAATGAAACAATTTTCCGAAAGCAACTGACTATGATGAAAATTTTGATTATTGCCGAAAGATTGTGGGCTTTATGGCGAAGAGATTTTTAGAATATCGAGCATTTTCAGTATGTGTGCATGTATGCGGCCTGATGGGTCATACCAGCGGCCGACACTGAAAATTTTGAGTTTTTGAGTTTTTCACTTAAATCCATTCAGTAAATATGTACTAAAAATACACAGCCCACCACATTTATATCGTGAGGAAACTCGGAAAATCTCAGATGATCCAATCGCGTATATTCTCGCAGTTTTTTGACTGTGTGAGGATGAATGCCCGTAAAGTGAATAATTTGTTGGAGGTGAAAGGAGGATGGGTTTTCATTACTTCTGCCAACATGTGGGTGGAAAAGGAGTATCTTTCCTAACAAACTTTTATCATACCTACATAGTTGCGTTTAACAAAAATCAAACGCAAATTAATAGCTGATCCAAAAATCAATGTGAATACAGAGATACGTAAATATTTACTCAAATCGCAAAAAATAATTTGCTGTAACATTCCATGCAAAATGCAATCTTATCGCCTCGATCCACGGACGTAGCATGTCCCTGGCCGAGATTTATAAATTAGAACTCGTCGGACGTTTAGCGCAATGTTATAATAATTTTGTGAAGTGTAATATGAAATTATTAACATGTTTATTTGCACAGCATTCCTACACACTTATTTTTAGTTCTTTCAGAAACTAGTGTATTTATTTGTAGGCATTCAAAACTTTATGGGGAGGTTTCAAGAAAATATTTATTGAATAAAAATCAATTAAAAGCGTAGGAAGGTACTTTCAACTTTTTCTTTTTTTTTAAATATTTAATAAAAATATTTTAGTTATTGAATTAAGCTATTTAAAAAGCATGATAGTAATTTAATTTAATAACATTTAAAGGTTAAAATTGCTTCCAATATAATTACGTTACTTCTGCAAAATTTGAGGTATTTTTTCTGCAACTTTAAAACATTATTTTTAGAAAAACTTCGACTTTTCAGAGTTTAAAATTAAAATCGTTATAATGAAAAAGGCCAAAGGTGAAGTTGAACTCTTAATTGAAATATGAAAAGATTTTTTTTTAGATGGGTTTCATGTTATCTAAAGCTGTTTATAGTATTGTTTCGCGTTTATTTGAAATTAGAAATTTGCAATCTGATTCAGAAAAATGTTATTATGTTAAAAATGTTCAAAATACGTAAATGTTAATATTTATTTTTTATATCCAATATAGTCCAGATTTATCAGGTTCAGTAAATAGTAAAGATAATAAAAAGAAAATCCATACTTTCATACTTTTCAAAAAATTGATGAAAAAGTCATTAAAATTTGGAACATAGGAATCGATCACTACTTCACAATGTGTAGCTTTTTCTGATGCAAATTTTCTCATTTTCTCATTTTTCTCACCTTAACAAAATATCATCATTTCCAAGATTTCAACTTTTTTTTAAAATTCTTAAACATTTTTCCTTTGGATGATATTGCACAAGTAACAGCTGCAGCTGTTGGTATTTTATTTTTGTTTTCTTTCCAAATGTTATTTTAACGTTCTGTTATCAATCAAAAATATTTGTGTGAATTATATAGAATATAATTTTATGTTTTTTCAGTCTAATATAAAAAAATACATTTTTAAACCCATTAAATTTGAAAGGGATCGTATCCTTTTGTCTTTGAGCTGAGTTACGTCCAAAATTTCTTAACCGAAAAAAATCGCCAACAGAACTCGACTACTAAATTCTCAGTTGTTTTCACTTTTAGTGACAATGCAATTATTTATGTATCTAAAACCCAAGTCACACATACAATCATTCCAATAAGTTTATTTTAAAAGTTTGACGATCTTCTAATTCCTCAATGATTACGATTTACATTAATTCACAAGTTCATTGGATCTTTCAAGGCAAGGACATCTATTCCGCTAATCCTCCTGTAATAAATTTGTCGAAGTAATTCTTTAACAAGGGCTTCCGCCATAAATCTCTCCAAGTTTAGAGACGAGGTTTAGTACCTACATATTTTACCTTGCCCTAGCAAATCTTCTTCGCATCGCGCAAAAGAGAGTGGTCCAAGGTCGCTATCATAAATGTTTCTCCAAGTCAAGAAATGTTCTCTGTGTCGAGTCAAATTTTGATATTTTTAGTTCGACGCTGTTGTGGCTTTTGGAGGCCAAATTTCCACTAGATCAGTGAGCTCCGGCCCAGACATTTTCCATATTGTAACTAAGCGCATTATTTCGTAATGTCCTCACAGGCTTTAAATTTTAAATCTGGAACGCTGGGTTTCGATCATATTTTATGATTATATAGAATACCACCTCATAATGTGCAATAAGTAGATGGCTCGTGCTTTCAAATATTTCGCCACGATCAACGCATAGAGAGCGAATACTTCGTCCCGACCGAAATATCGCGTCACCTACACTGGTTGAGATCGTGCCAGAAATTGTTATGGATCGCCAGATCTACAAGAAAAATATCTTTATATAAATAAAGATCTCCGCCTGTGGAGAGATCGATTTTAAAATCGTTGAAACAGAGCGTTCATCGAACGGATTATATGCGAATAGGAATATAGGCGAATTTGTTTATTATACTGCTCAGTGTAGAAACATCCTACCTTTCCATTTACAATATTTTTTTTTTGCAGGTGTTGTTTATGGAAAATATGCGAATGTATATACGCCAAAAATGCTGGATTTGCTCCAATTTTTGATAGTTTGGGAACACAGTGATTCAGAGCAAAAAAACGGGTTTATTTACAAGATTTCAGAGTTTTGCAGAAGTAATATTAGGTCATCTTAAAGTAATCGGAGAAATATTTACAATTGTCGCAAACATTGTTAATTTTTCGTGGATTATTTTTCTTATTCATTTCGTAGGTTGACGCAATCGAGGAAAACTTGCGTAGGTAGAAAAGAGGACCAGAAATAATTCATTGGCTGTGTCAGTGTTGTATATAGAACAATGAATGACGTCATTTAGATAATTCTTTATATCACTTGTTCTTGCATATATTTATTTTCCTCAAACAAATTAAATATTACAGAAATGATATTATTTAACTAGCCCACTAGTTAAAGCTTGAACGTTTGATATAATTGAAATTACATTGGTTCGTATGTGCATAATATATTTTTTTTATGTGTAAAAAAAGGCAGATTTAAAATATTTTTTTAAAAAAACTATTATATCTGTGGTTATAATTTTTTTTATACATTGTTGAAAAGGTTTTGAGGTATACAAAAAAAAATTTTTTTTGCACTTTAAGTTGTTTTTCACCACTCCAGAGGGCGTCTTTCAAAAGGTGCATTTTAATTTGCAGGACAGCCTTCCTGTAACAAATTTTTTTAAAATTCCAACGGGATTCAATTCGTGAGACTTAAAACTATTAAATAAACCTTTAAAAAGTTAATTTTTTATATTTTTATGGCTTTTATACGCGATTTTATGAAAATTTCGAAAAAACGCCTGTTTTGGGGGTGAATTTACCCCTGTACTAAAAAGGTGGGGTGGTTTTTTTAACTTTTTAGAGGGTTATTTAGTAGTCGTATATATAAAGTTTACTGAGATTGGTTTAGTAGATTTTGAAAAAAACGTCACGCAGTTTTGAAAAATGTGATTTCGAGAAAAACGCGTTTAAAGTATTATTATCACGTATTATTACCACGTAGGTACCGTTGTAAATATAGCTATAACTTCCTTTCTATTTCAAATTTCTTAATAAAATTTTAGGACAGTATTTCTATGATACTAAGGAATGTTTTTACGTAAAAAAAAAATCGATTTTTTGAAAATTTAGAAAGTAAAAGTCCCCTTAAGAAGTTTGCACAATTTTAACGATATTTTTTTACATACCTTTTTAAGTATGTTGATTTTCTCTGTGGTATTTTAGATGCAGTAAATAAGATATAATTTATGTATGCCTACATATTTTTAAATGGAACATAAACTAGTTTGGTAAAGGTTTTTTAAGGAAAGATAATAAGTGTCAGTGCAATTTGATAGTAGCCGTTTGGAATCATTTTTTAGTTTTTTATTAATTTATTTATTGGATATACTTAATGATTTTTTTTTACTTCAATGATTCTTTATCAAGGTGTCTAAAAAGTAGTCATTTTAAAGATCAAAAAAATAAAAGAGGGGATGCTAAATGATAACCAAACGATTATCTGGTGAAAGTTTATCTTCATGGGACTAAATGCAAGTGTTGGACATTTTACGTCCGTCAGCTATACTATTAGCGCTTCATTTCTCTATATTGATCGTAATGCCTTGGCTTTATACTGAAATAATTTCATCATTTCGCGCATTCATAAATTTTTAAATTTTTATATTTTTTTGAAAGTTCATGAAAATGCAAAAAGTACAAAAATGTCATTCGCCACAGTTGTGATCTTTTAAATTTATTGAAAATTGCAGAATTGAATACTTTCGTTAAAAGAGAAAACTGCAGAAAAAATGAAAAGACGTTTTATTTCCTCAAATGTTAATGGATGCACAGATTAGTTCAAAAACAATAAAAGAATAAATCATCATCGCAATGGTGATTCTTCTTCATATTAAGGGGAAAAGTGCATATCTTTGTTTGATTATGTGTTATTTATTTCATATCGACAGCAATTCAGTAGGTAAGCAAAAATTTGGTAAAACCATGAGTATTGAAGAAAACAATTACAAATCGGATTACGCAATTAAAGCAATAATTAAAACTAAATATATTTTAAACGCCTGGTAATTTATTTATTCATTCCGATAGCCCAGTAGCAAAAATTGCGATGTCAAAGGGAAAGTTGTATTTTCAAATTTCAAATAGAATACTGTATTCCGCTACAATATTACGAAATTTTTGTTTAACAATAGATTATTTTGTCAATAGGTTTTTAAAAATATATTAATTTGTTTTTCAAATATAATATAATTGTATGTATTTTAAAGAAACCTTCCGTATTTCCAATAACTAATAATGCAATTTTAAAACCTCTGTGACTCTAAGTCCCTGAAGGTGCTGAAAATTCTTGATTTAAAATGAAAATGCATTGAGTATCAATTTAAAATCATTCTGATTGCCATAATATGATATATGCTTTTACGATGCGCACTCAACAGCTTTATTTTATATTCATAGAGAGACCAAGTGGTCACATTTCAGCAAAAGTAATCGGAGCTCCACAAAATATAAATCATAGTATATTATGTATAATACGTTTTTCAAATTAAAATAACAAATACTAACAAAATATTTTAGTAGAAGTTTTTATTAGGAACTTTCGTACACTTTTTGAATGGTGCCGAAACACCCTTTTTTTAAGTAAATCTTAAAGTAGTAGTAGAACTAGACGGTATCGATCGAAAGGTAAGAAAAATCGACACTTGATCAAATAACCTTTTTAAAGAAAGACATATTTACGTCTGTTCCTTAATGTTGTTATGAATTGTGGAAACTTCTTTTAAATTAATGAATTTTTATGAATATATCTACACATGCTTCAGTTATTACTAAGTAACCTTTCAAAATGTTACTTAATTAGTAATGCTCAAAAATCGATTTAATGCTGTGCTTATTCTATTACTTAATTCTAACTTAATTCAAACTTTTGAGCCCAATCAATATTTGGAAAAGTTTTGTAAAACGTTTGTTACTAGAGTAACACGCAATCACAATATTTAGATTTAAAACTAGTTATCAGATGTTTTTTATTGAGATATTCAAAATCGAAAGTGAATAAGGTTAAGAAGTTAAGAAGATTATATGTTGTTTGTCAAGAGTTAATGATTTGCGTCTAAAGTTTAGCTGTATGTCAATAATAATCAAATAATAGATTCCAAAATATGAACAAAATATCATAAAGTTACTAAGGAATTTGTATTTGAAGAAAGTAAAAAACAAATCGTAGAACAAATGAAGGACAAGCACAATGAAATAAAAGCAAAATAAGGATCTAAACTTGTATTTCAATTAGGCAGCCTTTAGTTGTTTCACAAATGTGTTCTACTAATACTACTTCACTACTACTACTACTACATATCAGGAGTAAAGGTCGCTCACCTGATTTACAATAGCAGCCTGCTCTTCCCGAACTTCCTGCTGATGGTCTCTAGTAGGCATCGGACTAAATCTTGACGACGCTGATGAATCTGGACGTGCCGGAGGAATATAACCACCAGATTCAGTTAAATTTGGAAATACTGTATGAGGAAGAGCATCAACAGGACACGATAGTGCATTTTCATATTGCCCAGGTCCAGGTGGAAATGGTGACGGCGCCCTTTAAATTATACATGTTTATACTAAAACGTTACCTAACAAAAATAATAATTTTAATTTACCTATGAGGAACGTGTGAATTCGGGCTAAGTAGATTTACTGGACTTACTGGAGGAATTGTCGATGAACACCTGGAGGATTCGTTGCTAACGCCTTGTGTTAATGCTATCTTATTGTCTCTGTAAAGATTTAAATGTAAATTAGGGATGGTATATTGGAAAAAAAAACTATTAATGTACTAACCTGTGTACAACTAAACGAATATTATTTCCCGCTGTCTTAAACAACGACTGTGCATCTTCATGTCGTAAATCTCGTGCATCGTATTCATTTACTTTTGATATGATATCCCCTCGCAATAGCTCACCATAGGCAGGGCTTCCTACTTGTACCTTAAATATAAAATAGAAAAATACTTAATAATTTGTTCTTAATTTTGATGCCATTAAAATTGTATTTATATTTATTGTCAAAAAACGGCTGATCTAATTTAAATTTGTTTTTCATCAAGGAAATTACCTGAGACAACTATTATTTTTAATACTTATCCATAGTTATTTCTGGTATTTATTTTTTATATGATGATACTATTTTTCGATTACAACATATCAAGTTATTTGACCCGCATTGTCTGTTGTCTGAATTGTCTTTTAAAAAACATCATGATTATATTGTTCCTAAAACTTTTGCACTCCTCCTCAATTAGTTTTTGAATATACTTCAATTTTTTAGTTTCTTGTATACGAACGTAATTTTCATTTCATAAGCTAAGTAATCAACTAATATTGTCTCTCAAAGGCTTGCAGATAAAATAATGAATAAATAAATTGGACTAACACCTTCCAATGCCTTCTTTAAAAGAACTAACAAAATAAAGTGCAATATATTAAAATATACTTGTTGAATTGTTTATAATATTAATTGATATTGTTGTTAATATAATACATTTTAAATTAACATCCGAAATTGATACTGAATCTTGAAAAAATAAAAGCTATGTTTATACACATACATGCACCTACGTTAATTCCTATTACTCATCCCATAATTGTAAATTTTCGGCTTAGGCACGTAAAATATTATCCTTTTCTTCATGCTTGTAGTGTAAAAGAATTCAGAAGATAACGAATCTTGTAGCAACAATTCGTGTGAAATAGTAGAAACAAATCCATTTCGCAATATTTGGCAGCATCTAAGCTTTTCACAAGCCTCTGTAGATTTCTCGAACAAATCGCTTTAACTCCCACACCTTGGAATCCAATTTATTTTAAGTGGTCCAGGCGAATTTAAAATTTTTTCTACTGACACGTTTTCCTCGCAGAAGTCAAAGACCTGGTGTCTGCTTAAAATCTTTCCCCAATAGTTCTAAGCCCATTTCATAATTAAATAATTTGTGCACCTGTTCTTGTCTTGAAATAGAAAATTAAAACATTGCAACAGTTTGCTTCCTGATTGAAAAACATCTGAGTTTACGTCTCGGGTGCCCAGATGATCAACAATTTCGAAATTGCAAATTGTGACATACATATCCACGTTCTAAGGTCCAAGGAGCAAGAAAGTATAATGCCGAAGTTCATTGTAACTCATTCACTTTTGTTAAAGGCGCAGATCTATCCTTTAAGACGATATTCTTACAATATTCAAAATATCCAAAGAGTGAATCAGAATGTTAGTCGCAAGCAAATGTCAATGATTTTCTAAAAATAATTAATTGGCGATGAGTTAGATTTTTAAGAGCGGATACTTCCGATTGAAAATAGAATCGACTTTCAATCGAAAATAGGTGGCGGTGTTTACTTAAAAATATTTGCGAAGGCATAGACTAAGAATTGTTGGTGCCTAACCGGCGACTCATTGCGGAAGAACGTCTGGATGTAATGGGACCCAACTGTTAAATTAAACATTGTATCTAAGATTGGCTCACTGAGGAATTACACCTTAATTGCAGCTGCCGCAAGAAGTCCTTCGGTGCAGCAGGTGAACGTTCTGCTGTCGTATTTATTACAGATTGCGCGAGCTAGATCCATAAATTTTCCTAAATTAGCGCCAATCAACATATAAAAGCCCAACCTGTTGCCCAAGTTATTGCGACAGTCTGAACACAGTGTTTCTAAGTGATTTCAGCCAACCTGTTTCACAAAACTATCCAGGCTAGACCTCATCTTAATGACATCCCCAATTTGTTTCAATACTGCAATTTATACTGGCAGCCGAAGGATTAAATTAAAATTTTAAATTAGTGTCAATTGGCAGGAGTCGTAAGCCATTAAACTCAAATCCTGAGGAAACATAATTTACTATGCCTGTTGCCAGCTCTATTTCTAGCCGCCTTTCAACTGAACCGATCGAGTCGTTTAAGATCTTTGGTAATTTTAAGAATTTTTGGATTGAGCACTTTCCAGCTTTTCGGTGATACACTTAAGAACATTTTTCCTAAGGTCAGTCACATTTAAGGCGAACAAGTATGATGTATGTTTTCAGATGTAGAGAATTAATTAAATTCTAAAAATAATCACATTCAAGGAAGTTCTTGATTAAAAAAAACATCATGTCATTTTGCGAAGTTAAATTTAATTTTTATTGGAGTTTTAATATTTTTTTATAGAAGTAATTAAAATTTGGCAAAGATTCAGCTAAAATATTAATAATAATAAGCCGAGGAGATAAATCACTTTAGACCGGAAAAATAAATCATTTGCTTTAGTGCTATCAAATCCTATGTAGACTTTAGTATATATCATGTATAATATTTGAAATGATTCAAAATAACAAAAAAATAATATGTATATTTATGCAATAACAGGTATAAAGTAATTGTTTTATTTTTGACAATAATGTTTTTAATAAATTTCCGTCCAACTTTAATTTAAATGAAAAGGCGATATCTAAAAAACAAACAATTTTATTTGATAGCATCAAAAATTGGTTCTCTAATAGATAAAAGTTGAACATACATACATATAGTATACAAAACTTTCCCCGAAAGTTTTATACATATTTATTTTTATAAGAAGAAGAATACTACAAGAGAATTTATTTCGAAAGCTATCGAAACAGAAAAATTTTAAACTATCGCCAACCGCATCTCTAGAGGCTTAATACAACGATATTTTCTTGAAATTGATACGACAGCTCAAAAATTGGTAAGAAATTATGTGAGATAAATCAAGTAGAAGTTATTGCTCGTTAATTTCGTTTTTGTTTTTAATTTCAATTAAATGTATGAGTTATGGAGTAGTCCCAGATTTTATAAAATCAGAATAAAACTTATCTTACGATTAATTTCTAATATTTGTTATTATCTAGTTAAATGATAATTAAATTGTTATTATAGATAAAATCGGAATATACCCCAAAATACCATATGGGTCATAATTTACTTTAAGTAAAGATTGTGTTAATTTGAAAAAGAAACACAATAATTGGTATGTCGTACTTAAATTAATTAGATAATTAATTAATCTGTGAATCTCCCTTGAATTAAACGTTAACAAAATCTACATAGCTGACTTCGGCTTCCGTTTTAATTACACCCGACTGAATTTTCATTAATTGTATTAGGTTTACACAACGAAAAATGAAATATTATAAAAAGATATTGCTTTACCTAAATGATGAGTTGAACGAATTAATTAAAATTGAAATCAAAATAATCACGTTGTGATAATTTTGGAAAATGCACTATAAGAGTAGGACATTTCTTAGATAAATTTGCTAGCACAAAATTTTAGTCTCAATTATTTAAATAATTCCACTACGAACTTACAAAAAAGTGACCTAATTTTTAAACAGCTTAGGCATTGGAATGAAAAGAAATCAAAACAGTTTGTGTGATTTCCTTTAAAAAAAATTAGAGCAAGCAAATGCATCTTGCGAAATTTCATGATTGCAAAATCAAGTGCACGGCATCTGCTTTCAAGCAACTGAATTCAAATTAACGATCGTCCTTGAAAACTGGCAGTTCGCATGTGGCGTTGAGGTGCCGCTGACTTTACGTAAACTTTGCCAAAACATATCTATTGTTATGTCAGGCTGTTTACAGGGAATTCTTCAATTTTGCAAAAAAATCGTTGTAAGACAACTTGCTGCCAGAGAGCTGCGATCGGCCAGTTGGCACGGATTTGGGCCCATCGACAGACCAGACGTATCTCGCAACTTCTATAGGACGCTCTTGCCCCAAATATCTCGGATTTCATTGACTGGCCCAAAATAGTGAGAGCATTTGATACGTTCAATCAAAATGTTATGCAGCCGAGCGAATTCCTTAAAATCAAACATCTCCAACTAAATGAAACGTGTTTTACCTTGGTGACAATTATTGGAGTGTCCAAATCGCTTCCGCCGACAATCCGAATTCCCCAGGGGGTCTGTTGGCCATCTCGCCTAAGCACCACAACAAATTCATGCAATTTGGGGCTCATGTTGCCCCTTCTTCGTTTTCGGCTTCTCGAAATAAATATTAAACAGCAAAACTGCTGGGCACTAAATATTCACGCAATCACTTTTCGCACTTTTAAAATATAACGATCAATGATCTTTGATCAAAATTTTTGCACTATTGCACTGTTCGATTATCGAGACACTATCAGTGCTCCTTTATCTTCTAATTAGCGTCCACTTTAATTAACCGGTTTGTTCGTACTGAAAGCTGCCCAAGTACTAATTTAAGACACCCTGGCTACTGAAAGATTTGCATAAACGTTGAACATGTGAGGACCGTGTATCGATCTCGCCACATTTGCGGTCCACGTATATATGTGTTGTTGTTCGGTCTCTCGAATTGTCGAATTTATCAGTTTATCGTGCTCCTTAAGACAGCATCTCTACTTAAGCCAAAAGTGAAAACGGACAAGAAAAAAAAATACATTATTTTTGACTAAATGGCGGCAAGAGCCAAGAATAAAAAGTCCATCACGCGCCAACGGTGTCACATCCAATCAAATTATAGCTGGCTACCGCCAGACAGCATTTTAGGATGAATAATTGGACGGCATGGGAAAATGTTTGTTTTGGACGTCTTGGATGGACACAAACGTCTTCTGGGTGCAACCATTCAACGAGCATTGACTCGGTTCGGACCTATTTGCAAGTCTTCCGGAGAATCAAGAATTTTCCCTGTAATTTCTCTATAAAGATCTCATTGGTAAAGTTAGAAATTTTAAAATGTTAGTCATTTTAAATTTAATTAATGAATGTTAAGAATTTCAAACAGACACTTTCAATTTTCACGTCGATATTTTAAGTCTGGTGATACTTCGTTTTCAGAACTTTTACGGAACTATAATCCTACGAAAAAATTCTCCATAAGATCACAATATCCCATATATGTAAATATTTTACATAGTTAAATACCTAAATACATAAATTGCGGACTATCCCATAAAATCGGTTATTATCGATAAATAAAGAAAACCAACGCATGAGCAGGGAGATTTATAGTTGCAGCCAGATGGTTCTATTTATAACGATTCTTATTATGCTGACTTTGCTAACAAAAGAAAATCTAATCTTCCGGTTAAGCAAGCACGCACGAATCGATGATTAGTCGATTTCATTGCTTGCATCTGTAAACAATTTTCGATTGAAAATCAACACCGTTGTTAGTACCAAAATTATTTCCTTATTTTAGCAAATCCTAATGAACAAAATAATCACTTTAGCAGATTATTGTAAGTATTCTATAAATCAAATGTTTGAAAGCTGTTTATCATTATAATGAACAACTATATAAAAAAAACTTCGTTAAGTCTAATTTATTCCCCTAAAATTCGCCGAAAATCGTTTTCCTCAAAGATGAAAGAAAACTTTTGATGTTATTTTTTTGCATGCCAGAACGTAAACTCAGTTCTTTGAACGTCAATTGATTTTAAGTTTAACCAGCACATGGGTGTGCACAAGGAAAGCAGGAGACAGGTGAAAGCAGTTGCCCCTTAAATTTTTCAATTGCATGTTGATTTTATTTTCGAAAACTTAAAATAAGCAGCAGATTTACGAATCCCTCTATAAATTGAAATTTTTTAAATTATATATAATACATATGTATAAATTAATGTGAAAATTAATTTTTAAATTCTATATAATTTTATTTAAGGTTTGTATGATTACTACGTATATAGTCATTTTATATAAAAGTTTGCGGTCTAGTTATTATCATAAATCCAAGCGCAAAAAAAAACTCCAGATGTTTATTGTAGGTAGATTCAAACTAAGTTAATTTACATGTCTTGAAAAATGCGTTAACTTAATTACTATTATTTAAAGAAACAAAAATTTGAACAGTTAAAAGAGAAAATTATTCCAATGCATTGAGGATAAACCATGAATAGTGGGCCTGCAACCACTGCTTTTAAATTTTTAATTAAATTTCATGTGATGTACGAAAATTGTCGAACACAAACTAATTAATGAAACTAACGAACAAAAGTAATTTTATTTAGCTACAGTATTCTGGGAGCACTTTAGTAAATTGAAAAATTTTACATATTGAGAAAACATGCTGTGAAGTAAGTACTACAATGAAATATTTTTGCATCTCCCTGTTTTTCAGCTTTTGAACTATTTCTAGAAATTTTCTTCGACCGAACTATAAAGTTCTTGATGTAGGGTAGCGAAACATAGCATATTTTCTCAAAGAGGAGAATCATCAAAGATTTGCCTGCAAAAGACTTTCGCAATGGGAAGGTATTAATTTCGACAAGTTGCGAATATATTTTCATCAGAAGGAATAAGTAGGTTGGGTAAATATCTTGCATCCATGCCAGATAAACAACCTCGACCGCAATGGTAATAGAGCTACTACACTTCAGAGAGGACTTAAAACGATTTCGAATCACCCGTCTAAGACAACGTTGACATAGTTTTACGTACAGACGACATAATTAATTTTACTGAAATAACCAGCAATATGCACAACACTGCGCTCTTTGGCCGGCGGATTTAAGTGGGGTGGCACAGATTTGATTTTAAATTTCACTGAATTTTAAAATAATATAAAAAAGGAAACAAGTACCTCGTCTTTGAAATGCACCTTCTTCCTGAAGTACTTCTTTTCCGGTTTGTTTTCAGGTATTCTCCAAAAGGCTGGTCGTTGATGTGAAGACATTATGAAAAAATTTTCCGATTTCCAGAAAACCACGTGTATCCACCTTTAATTTACACTAAATTAAACACACCTGCTGCACACAGTTACATTGAACTAATTTCCGTTCCGAAATATTCACCCGGTGCATGTACTTCCCAAAAATCCTCGAAACAAGAATAGATTCGTTACGGCCGGAAAATTTACTGAGACTTTTTTCCAGACTATTTTTCGCTTTGGACAGACCACCACCCCCGACAAATTGCGCAAATGGTGAGCGACTTGTTTTCCTTTTTCAAAAAATTTCAAGCTTTCCACGTTGATTGCTTATGGCACTGAGATCGCGCTAATCTGCTTGAGCCATTTTCATGCCGCGGCAATTTCGGCGGTACAGTATCCGCGGCAGTAAGCCACTTGCGCATGTTTCTTAATTTTTTTTTTTTTTTTGCGTCATATCGAGCTCCTGCACCTGCGAATAAAATTTTTAGCCACTAGGATGACGTCAAAATAGCAGAGATATCAAAATTCGCCGGGATTGAGGTGCATTAAAATTACAGAAAAATTCGACCAACGACATGCTAATTTATTTGGCCCGCAAGCTGCAATGCGATCTATTGTTTTGCAGACATGCACTATTAAGCGAAATTTCAAATGCAAGTTTCTTGGTAATGAGCATTTACACAACATTTTGATGCTTAATTCGAGATCCGATGCTATTTAATTTAATAGTTTGAAACTGCTTGAAATGTGTGGAGTCATAATTCAAGTGAAAATTAATGAAGAGGCATATGCAGCTCGCCAAAGGGTTAATTTTTTTTTAATGTTATTGTATGCAGTCGAAGCTTTATATGACTAATATAATATTAAAGGTTTCTGCATATTAACAACTAACATGAAAAAACTTGTATAGCATGTAAAATTGCAGTAGAATTCGAATTTGTTGATGTTTCTTAGATTGACTGAACTTTTAGAATAATAAAAGTATGAAGTTCGAACAAAACTTTTAGAACAAATTAATTACGGTTTTTGAAATATAAGTTAAAAACAAATACCGGTTTCTTAATTGCCTTTCCATCCCAATGCCAATCATTCCAGAAAATTTTACATGGTATAAAGACTTCTAAAATATATTTCTTAGCAATTTGTTAACTGTTTAACATTTAAGAGATTTTTGCAACGAGTCCCAAGCCTGGAGTGTGTATTATTGTTTACGATAGGAATTTCAAGAAAATACAATTTCGTTTGTAAAGTAAGGAAACACGATACCAATAAAGAAGCAAGGATAAAAAGTGTTACCCTATGAAATGAAAATGACAAAAAACTGGAATTTAGTGAACCTAAAATTTCTCTTGAAGATGTTCTGTGTGGATTGAGAAATGAAAAAGAAAATAAAGCAAATACAATGGAACTTCCATGAAACGATATAATATAAATAAATAAAAACACTACGGAAAAGTGAAAATTCTGGACTAACTACTTTAAAACAAAGCTACAATTGCATCTATTTAAAGTGAGTAATAAAGTTAAAGAGCGATTTAAAAACATACCCAAAAATCTTAAAGTGCCATTTCGATAGGGTGCGTCATCAAATATAAAAATACCTAATGAATTTATCGAAGTATATTGTATATTGTATTGCCTGTATAAAAGAAATGATTCGTCAATTAGTCTTGTTCTATCTCCGCCGAAAGTTCGAATCTGAAATACGAAAAATAAATCTTGTAAAACGTTACAACTCAAAATTTAGCGATAAGAAGCAATTTCCTTTAACAAAAATTATTTTAAAGACCCAAAATAAGAAAAATAATTAATAAAAATAATTTTACAAAAACAGATTTTTCGAAAATGTGGTGCCGTTTTAAATCAAATCTTTGATTGCATTGAGGATTAGGAATGACTAGGATATCACCGAATTAAAAGCTTGCTTACAAAAGGAAATGTAAATTGTATTTCTTTTAGAAATCTTATTACAGTTTTAGAAAAATACCTTAGGACTACATTAAATGCCTAAATCCTTGATTGCTTCCTGTACAGAGGTTTTTATGGATTATTGTTCATTGTTCGTTGAAGGCTAGTCCATCTTTAAATTGACGGCCCTGGAGAGTACTACATTAATATCAATTGGCGGGAAGTTTTGTAGAAGCTTAACATTTGAACCGAAGTCATTTTCTAGAATCTGTTCCCGTAATATTCTGTAAGAAAATATTTTTTAAATATATTATATCTGAATACCTACAAACGAAAATACTGGCTTACACAATCATGGCGCAACAAATTTCTATCAGAAAGCTGAATCGATTCTCATCAGCAAGAACAGAGTCCCAAATTCTAACAACGTCTGGCAATGGATATTCTTGAGAGAGCATTAAGGTAAGCCATCTTAAACACAATTGGGTTACTACCGCTAGTACAGCTAAATTAATGAAAGGGTTAAGCTACCTGAAACTGTAGTATTGTGGATACAGCTCCTGTTCTTTCAGTCGCATGAACACTTCTTCATCCTTTTCCTTAAGCATTTTGGACAGTTTTGCCATCATAAACTTAATGCCTCCTTCAGAATCGTCCAGCGTTTTGATGAAGAAGTCTCTGATCTCAGCCATTAGGGCAGTAAAGCAGAAGAAACAGTCGGCCTCCGCGTGTTCTAAAATATACTTGCCTTAGTTCAGAAAGGATCGTTTGTGAACAGCTGATTACTTCGGTACTCCAGATTGGGATCTGAGGCCATCACATAATAAATTGGGCCGACAATTTCGTTCATGCCTTGGACGTAGCTCTGTCCGGGATTCAGTTTGGCATAGAGAAAAAGTATTCGCTCCACAACTTCCCAGTGGGCCTCTTGGCCTTCGTCCATCGCCTCGTAATTCTCCACTGATCGCTTAGTTATCAAACTTATCTAGAAAATTTTATCTTATTAAGTCAGAATTTCGAATGGCTGTTTTTAAGCACATTTTCGCAATTGAAGACTGATAGTAATTTACGATAAATAATAACATTTAGAAGCAAATTATAAACAACTTCCCGGAAAATTAAATTTTCTTCCGCGCTTAAAAGTTTTAGATACATCAACTAAAATTCTGATTTTGTGTTATTGTGCTATTGGAATTTATTTAAATCCAAAAATCACCGCCACAATAAAATTGTTAAGCGTAAGTAAAAATAATCGCATTTTGTAATATTGAGCTTTGGTTATTTACGACGTTTTTCCAATTAAGGGTCTATATAAAATCTTTAATAGAAAAACATTGTAAGAAACATTTTTCTGTGCTTCTTTCGTAATCAATAATTTGTGACGTCAGGGATATCATATTAAAAAATTAGAAAATCTAATTACCAGTTTCGAGCCTAAAATAACAATTATCACAAATATCAAAGGTCATCGTCAATCGTAACCGCAAATTGGAAATATTTAGTGATCAAGGAAAAACTTCAAAAAATAATAATAATTAATTATTCAAAGTATTAATATTATTATTTCTTAGATAATATTTTTATATGGAATTTACTTACGGAGTTTATTTTAATAAAGAAGAGAAATGTTGCACAAGATCAAATCGACAAGAATTATAATTATTTTCAATAAAAGTAGTCAATAGGCCTTTTGTAATATAATGTGAATTTAATTGTTTAAATTAAAATTGTTGAAGAAAAAATAACTTCTAAATTTTATTTTTATTTTAATTTTTACTGTCTTTGAAGGATTCTAACAAAACTTTGCTGATAATTAGCTCTGCAATTTCGAATCGACTAAAAGCAGTCGAAAAACAACATTAAAATACTATTTACAACATTTATGAACAATTACTAAATAGGAAGTGACGACAGCAATCTTTATACAGTATGTTATAAAAACAATAAATTTTCTTAAGGCTAATAGTTTAAATGAACGTTAGATAAGTTACTTGAAACGGCTGAAAATAAAAGTAGGTTAGTAAGAAGAAGCTGAATCTTAACCAACTGACGGTGAATGATAGAAATAGCAAAATGTATTTATATAATAATAATGCAAGACATACACCAAATTTATGATCAGATTAACATTAAAACGTAAAAGAGATTCATTACAAGACAAGAAATAAATTAAAAATGTCCGTGATATTTTAGAAGTGAAGAAATGACTGAAAATTATAAAATAAATTGTTAAACTAAAATGGGATTTCATAAGCCAAATTTCGCAGGCTTGAATTTTAAAACTTTTCCAGCCTAAACTAAATTTAATTTATGTAAATGTGGGAAGCACGGAATTCATCTATTCTTTTAAATTATTTCTTTTTAGGTTGCACAAAGTAATATTTGAAGATGTACAAAAGCAAGGGATCGATTCCTGTGGCAGCTCGGTTTGAAACAATTCTTCAGTAAGTGTTACTATTTTTTTTATCTATAAAACGGATCCACTTTGTATTTGTTGATTAATGTTCCAATTTTTCAAATCGAGTGAGCACGGAAATCAGACCCTGAGTAAATCAAATGAACCATAAAAAGGGGCCACTTACTTGCTGCGGGCCAAAAGGATGCAATTGGGGTAAATTGTTAATTTACTCTGCCTGAGGAGCTCATGCTCAGGACTTACCTTTGTGATTCCGAGTCCTTTTCGCTCGACGTTAGCTGAGCTTAGCACGGACGGGGCCACTCGCTGGTGGAGCCTCCGCTCCCCCTTGCTGTTGACGACGATGTCGCAGGGGTACTCCGTGGGCTGCTGGAAAAATGATATGTCGGGGCAGAGTCTCCGCACGTCCTTGTCGATTTGAAGGAGGAATTCGTTGTCCTTGAAGAAGGTGCTCCAGGCGCTCTCGGGGCCCTCGCAGAGCGGGTGGTCGTTGCGTTCGGTGTCCTTGAGGCCGGGCGGGATCACGAGGTCCTCCACGAATTGCTTGTAAAGTGTGCGGTTCTTTTGGAGGGACTCCTCCCAAGTGCCCCTCGCCGGCTCCAAGTAGCCCAGTAGGAGTTTCCAGCAGAGCGCCCGGAACCCATTGCAGTCGGGAATGCCTGAAATTTGCGGAAATTGTTTATCTAGAAAGACGCCCATTCGGGGAGAAAGTGGTACCGTGGAAGCAGAGCGTTCGCAAGTGTTTCAGGTCGATTTCCTCCTGCGAGAGTGCATCCTCGAATTCCCGAACCCTAGAAGATCGAAATTAAATGTTAAAAGGTCCCGCAAACGAAAAAACCGAAATTTTTACGTAGCAGGAAGACTCCTTACCTCGCTTTGTAAATTGACATTTTGGTCTGGCAGTTCGGCTTTGTTGCTCTGGCAGAAATCAGCTGTAATCGAAATCAGGAGCATTTGTGGGGCTTTTGTGTCCTCGCTAGACTTGCAATTCTTTAACCGACCATTGCATGCATTTGTAATGTTTGCTTTTAACCGTCCCTTAACTCCTGAAAATATGCTTGATAATTTCAGTGCATGGTGCTGCTTCATTTTACATAATTTTAAAACCTTTTGTTTAATTATCAAACTAAATTAGGGGCGTAGCTGCTGCTGCAGCATTTCTAGCAAAGATGAAGGGCCTTCGGCTAAGCGGCGCTAACGTGTGTAAGCATAACATCATAAAAATTGTATTCACATTAAGTAAAATTAAAGAATAAAATTACGTTTGGTAACTAATCTTAAAATTCATAAGTTTACTTTATCGATTTAATTTTTTATACGACAACATATTTTAACTTTGAATGACAAAATTAAATTGGAGTCAATGGTAACTGAAAGGAACTACTAAAAATTAATTTAAAGTATTTCAATTCAAAAGGCGCTTTTGTTAGCTTTTTTAGATTCGAGAGCAATAGAGCAATAGGGCTCTTAAGCCGATTCGAAGTACACTCCCTCGATTACGCTGTAAAATTGAAAATAATGAGCCCTATTGCGAGTACCGTCATTTCTGTGACGAAAAGAGCTTAAAAAAGCCCTTTGTAAGTAAAAATTCCTTAATAAAGTTTCAAAATTCTCAAAAATTCTTTTCTGTAACTTTAATGTTCCAAGTGGTTAGAATAAGATAATTAGAAAAATCCAAACGAATATTTTGACGTTCTATCGAATTACTTTAATCAATTTGAACGAAAAAAATAATTAAAGTCAAAGTTTACTGAAATGATTTTATTAGAATTTTGAAACTTTATCAAGGAATTTTTACCCACAAACGGCTTTAGAATGTTCTTTTGGATTCGTAAAATCGAATCTTTATCGCAGAAATGACGATAGTCGCAATAGGGCTCAATATGCCCTATTCTTAATAATTCGATAAACAAATCCAATCGAACGTGTGCAGACAAATTAAAGGTAAATAAAATGATCTTCATTAAGGAATTTTTATCCTAAAAAGGCTTTTTTAAAATAGACTATACAATTTTAAAATAATATATGATTTTTAATTATACGTTTATTTATAAAAATAAATAATTGGCAGTACGACAACAAATTTAGAACAAGCGTATGACGCATTATCGACGAAACAATAAAACGAAACGTATATCAGGGGTCCCTCATGTTACTTTAGGTCCAGTATCAGTGCAAATAGTCTGTGCTATGAATTCAACAAGTGTCCGAGTTGGTCTTCCAGCAAAACCTTTTCGCAAGTACTCAAAATCGCGACCATTTGTAAACATCACATTACTCGATTCCTGTAAAAATAATAAAATAATAAAAGTGAAATAGTGAAATCAAGAGGTTTCTACTATATGCATCCACTGTCCACATGGTACAAATTCCCTCAACACAGCCGCAGCTTTGCAGGGCCGACCGCCTCGTCCTATACCGAGGTTTTGCACGTCGACATTTTGCGCTGCTGTTACCTGCCTTGTAAAATAATTCCACAATGGCATTCGCCATACACGATCACCTGTGTGCATGCTAGAATTTTTTATCTGTTGCCAAAGAATTTCGGAATTTGTGTAGATCGCAGTTGCCGCTTCATCTAGGCAATACTTCATAGCTCGTGAAGTAGTTCCAATATCGACAATAAATTTAGGGCAAAAATTTTGAGCATACAGCAGGGCGTCCGCCAAAATTAGTGCGTCGTCGTGATCGTTACCTTGAATTTCGCAAGTTTTACCACTCATCGACTTGTAAATATCACCGGGTTTGTATGCATTGCATCCCATGACATTTTCACAGAGTGGTATCAACCCTCTGATGTTGACTGGTAGTCGCAGGCCCGCGATCGCACGACATGTTGCCACAACCACTGCTGCACCCGTCATGTCCGCTCTCATCCTTTTTAGATCGGGATTGTATTCCTAGGAGATAAGCTGTTGTAGTTTCTGAACAAAATAATTTAGCAATGTGAAAGTAGTTTTTCAGACCATATATCTTCGAGAATTCGATTTTAAAATTATTCAGTACCGATTGATCTGGTTTCACCAATGTATCATAAGTACTCCTTACTTCTCAAATACTCAAATTTAGCCTTTCATCCAGTATAGAACAAAAACATAAGACTTTTCATAGAGCTCTTAAAAAAGCTATTCTCATTTTCCTACCACGGCCAGCATCTAAAGGATTTTTTACCTACATTACTACCTTACTTATGCGATTTTATTGCTAAATACAAAGTTGTTATTAACATGTGTTTATATTTATTATTGTAAGCTCTTTTCGATTCAATTCTAATGGATTCAAGAATTGCCCCTTCGTTATAACTCAATATCAAGATGTTGGAAATTAAATCAACAATCCAAAAAATTCTAATATCTTTTCTTATGATATTACTTTTAATCGCAGCGAACCAAATAAGCGACACTTTATTATCGACTTAACTACTATTCCAAATAACTAATACACATATTTGTGAATTTTAAAATATCTTTCAAATTTATAGAGAAAACGAAAACACCGCGAAACGTGCAATATACATATAAACGTAACTACTCTTACAAAAAAAAACCTTTCGTCGAAAAATATCTTCAAATTAGTCCTAAATAGGGATTGGCAAAATACGTATAATACTGGATGTAAAATGTCTAAAACGCTTTTGTTTAAAAAAATTTTAAAGTGAAGGAGCCCGACAAGTTTTTTTACGAATTTGTTATAAATATAACTGTTATTGTGTAGGACCGTTTCCCAAGTTAATTGATTTGCATAACGATTGAACTGATCAACAACTTTCACAATAGTTATTCCATTCCACACGTACCTTCAAAGCTAAACCACCGCAGTCATATGTAACACCCTGTCCAACGAGCACAATTGGACGTTCATCGGAACATGTCCCGTAGTAGCTTAACTCCAAGAAAATTGGTGCCTCACAAGAAGCCCGACCAATAGCTAAAAACGCGTTCATCTTTTGGCTTTCAGCCCATCCGGCAACCTTGACCTCAACGTTGACGCCTGATTTGCACAAGACTTCAACAACATTTTGTGCAAAACTAGTTGGTGTTAACATATTAGCTGGGGTCTCTTGTAGTTGTCGGGTTAAATTTTGGGCAGCGGCTTTTTGAAGTCCAATCTTCCAACCATCCCAATCGCAATCTTCCTCAGGTAGAGCATAAAGGTCTATCGAAGGCACTGAAAATTTCCTGTGGGCAGGATTTTTATGTTCCTGGTAAGCCCAAATACCAAGTGCAGCACCTTCAGCTGCAGATTCAGCATGACCGAAACTTTCTACCTCAATCTTATCAGTACGGAGATTTTGTAATTCCATGCAACCTATTCCAGCTGCTCTACGAATAGCCTCCTTACCCTCATCTAATAACTCGTATTTGTCAAAGCCAAGACACTCCAACCCCAATCCGACTATAGCCACGGCTGAATAGTATGGAGGAGAAACGTTCTCCACTGCAAAGAAAATTCGTGCTTCGCCCCGTTTCGGCATTGGTCCTGACAGCCTTAGAAGCTCTAAAAGACGGCCACTGGTTTGAGTCTAGAAGTTCAAATTTAAGAATTTTTTAAGAATATAAAAATCTAGAGAGCCCTACCTTGTTGTACTTCCATGCTGCAGGGGTCAAGATGCCACCATGACTCAGATCTTCTTCATCAGAGAACACCCCAAGTACCAATCCCCTGGAAGGTGGCTCTGCGCACAATTCCTCTTGATTTTTTAATGCCATAAAGGACTGAGCCATTTGAAGAGAAGTGAATTTTCGGCATGTCGTAGTTTTCCGAATTAAAGGATTGGGTTGCAGCAGCAGCCTTCTTGAAAATTGCAGTATCAGAGACCTCGACATATTTTCTTTAAACTTTTATGTATATATTAGAAATAGTCAACCTAAAATTTGATATTTTCTTTTAAATTACAAAGAACTGCGTGCATACACCGCAACTATATAAATCACTATATACTCGAATTTTTCCTTATTACTAATTCGGAGGTCCAACTAAAACTTTATTACGTTTTTGTTTTCCCCGAATAATGTCAGGACATTTAGCTACTATGTTTCTGAGAGGGCCTACTGTCCCTAAATTTTGATTTATTGATAGGTGCGGATGTGAGGATATAATGCTCACTGTGCCCGGAAATTGTTCATTGTTCCATCTAAATTTTAACCAAGAAACTGTAGTGGAGCACCATCTTTGCACCAGCCAATTGCATTTCCTAATGTGTAATTGTAAAATTGATATTTGCTATCATATGATTTACATAACCAAATTTTTGTGATAAACCAGCTTTCTACAAGGTATTGTGTAATTATAGTTCACCTACCCGTGTGTCATGAAATCTTTTTAAGTTGATCTTGACTGTTGAGGATGGTCACATTTTTTAAATCTATCATTAAATTAAATAAGTTTCGTTTTTAAAAAGTAATATGTGGGTCGGTTTCGATGGGATTTGTTTAATAAACAAAAAAAATTAGTTTTGCTTACTAACAAACCTAAATGGCGAGTTCAATAATTGACCGAATTTAAATTAAATTGTTCATTTTTTCTCGTAAGCTTTACAATCTCGTACCTAATTTCTTAGCTCTTTCTACTGAATTTTGAAGATTACAGCGTTTTTTATAGAACCTTCTACGTCGAGAAAACCAAATGAGACTGTAAATTCTGCTTGTAAATCTAATTTGTAATTAATTTCAGAATTAGGAGCTCATTTTCAAGATGCTTTTATATCAGGAGAAGTATGATAATACATCGATGCGTATTTCTAAATAAAAATGTTTCATTAATTCGTGTCTGCTATATTTTATCTTAACTGAATGTCTACTATTAGGCGAAAAGGATTAACAAAGCATACCAGTTAAAGTCTTTCAGTTCTTTATTAACTTATTTCATATGCTTTCACAAAATTTACATTTTGACAATATAATGCTCAAAAAAATCCCGAATGGACACCTTCAATACAAAATAAAAATAAAAATAAAACAAAACATTTTGAGCTTATTGGCTTCTAGGAAAGAGGCCAATAAACAACATTCATATTTGGCAAGCCGCTAAATTTCATTTTTACGAAGTGCTTATGCTTTATGATAAATTTTCTTGGGCAGCATTAAAATCTTTTCTATTTCCTTCTCTTAAATAATTGAAAATGTTTTGTCTTTTAATGTATTGGATGATATATTTATATCTTCCAAAGTGCTTAGTATACATATATTGCTATTGTAGTGTGTAATGGTATTGTTTGCTCATTCAAACAAGCATTTAGAAAATTATCATTCAGACTCGAATTTGATCAATTACACATTTATGAATATTTTTATGTTCAGTTTTATAAAATGTCACAAGCCTTTTTATTGTTTATGTTATTTGCCCTCTGACAAAGAAATTTACTATTTATTTTTGATTACATTCACTTATAGTCTTAATTGATTTGTGTTCTATGTCATTAGAGTGCACAGTTTTATTTCCAAATCCAATCACAAAGTTTTATTATTCATGGGAGCAAAAATAAATGCTTGTTATCGAATATAAACATAAAAATTTATAACCTAATGATGTTACCACATGCGGTCGAGTTGATATTTACATATTACTACAGATATGTTTTTATGTTATTACTTTACATTAGCCTTACAACTGAGCCGATCCTTGCCGAAGAAAAGTACATTTAGCAAAAGATGTTCGAAAAGGCGTCTATTCGTTACATAAATATATATTAATACGTTTAATTTCGAATAACTTAATAATTGTCTTTGGGATTTTTTACACTAAATTATTCTTTGTACCAATTTATGAAAAGGCTATAAACGCTTCACTCCAGAAACAAACAAAAAATCAACTGTTTCTGTTATGCAATTCAATGATAACAAAATTGTCTGATTGCCACCAAAGTTGTGTTCAATAAGTTCAAACACAACAAAATGCGTTATAAATAAACGATAAATGAAAATAATTCAAATTCAAATTGATAACATTCATCCAAATCCCCTACAAAAGGTTTAAGTCATAGACAGGAGACAGGAGATGATTTAGAATAAATAATACAGCTTTATTAAAAAAAGGGAAAATTATTATTTTCATTTTCAAATATAAATAAATTATTACTTAGTTTGTGACACAATAATTGTTATGTACTTTCCGAACACTTTCCGTATTTTTATCAATATTCTTATCAAACCTCGATAGGTACCATCAAAAAAACAATTAAAGCACTTGCAAAACTTTTGCATCAACAAGAACATTTTTCTTTTGTGACTTGCATTTTTATTGCGGAGTAGACGGATATTTAAAGCCACACTATTTTCCAATACTTTTTACATCCACATATTATACACAGTTTATATACGAAATATCTGCAATATAAGCTTGGGAAATATTTGTTTGATATTTGTTATTATGCAGCAATATGCTCAAAAGTGTTTTACTATGCAGTTTCAAAAAGGCGAAAAATGTCACCAAATATAGAATCCTTTATTACCTCAAAATTGCACATTTGGGTAATAACGAACAATTCAGACTTATTGTTGATAGAAAAAAGCACTAAACAGTTTTGTTGTTGAGTGTGGCCACGTTAGTTTTGCTTCTAAATTTATTTATTAGACGTTAATACACAATTTTTCAGTAATTTTAAAATAATCAATTTTGTTTTGGCACCGGCTGAACATGAGTAAAATAAGAAAGACATTTGAGGGAAATCTCCATAAAACGGTAGAGTTTACGTACTAATATAATGAAGAATTTTGATTTATAAATCGCTACAACGGTTAATTAAATCTTATACCCGATACTAAACTTTTCAAATATGTAAGTACCGATTATTTATTTATTTTTGATTTAAAAAATCATCTACAATGCTCGCATTCTTCTTGAAGTGTCCATAAAATTACAAAGCAAAATATCACAAATGAAAAACGAAAATGTGTTGCTTTGAAATTTTTGAATCCTTATGCTTAAAAAAATTGTCGGCTCTTTTCCAAATTCCAATTTAAAATGTTAATTATATCGAACCAGTCTAGAAAGTCGTTAATTAAGTCTTAGTTTTTTTTACTATTATTATTAAACTTGCTAACGAATATTAACTTTGATGTTCTCATTTCAAAGTTTGCCTAACTTTTATTCCGCATATGTGGTCCATATCAACTTTATTTTGACAAAATATCATTTACACATGAATAGCTTTGTACACAATTGCCAAATTCTCATAAGGATTGGAAATAGACCTAACAGGCTTTTTTTTACAATAATAAACTAAAATTAACCCTACAAACTTTGTTAATAATTTTTGATTAAATCATCAAACTTAGAAACTTGAAGTGCTTTGTTTAATATATTACTTAAAGTACATATTACTTTTGTAATTATTAACACCTACATTATACGGCGTCTATTAATTTTGCTACTTCATTTGGTTTAACATTTCTTCATAGCAAAATTGTTTGCATTGTAATTGTATTTGATATGATTTGAGGGGTTTTACAGACAATTTCTTTTAACTAGGAATCTTTAACGACAGATTTTCACGTAAAAAGGTGTGAACTTAGTGCCCACTAATATTGGAGTATAGCATTGTTTTACATTTTCGGTACTAAGGAATACTTTTATACATATTTCTAGAAAACTATTTGAAAAGTTATTTGGTAGTCCATGAATTTAAAAGGTGCTGAGAGGTTTTAAGATCATTGGATTTGGCTAAATCTATATATTTTTAAGGCATATTTTACTTTAAAGGTTCATTAAACTAATTTCAAACTGAATAAAATTAATAGAAAAATTGACTCAAATAAATTTAAATGTGATAAAATATCGACTTAAACATGTCAAACGTCTTTAAAGGTTATTGCTATCGAAATGAAGTAAGATCTAAAACATGGCCCAGTATTTTCTTGTAAAGTCACACTAAAGTTTAAAATATTTAAGATCCAAATATCTTTATATTGTGATTTTACAACAAACAATCAGGCTTAGTTTCAGACAATCCGAAATGTTGAAAATATTTTTTCGGATATCTCAAAGAAATTAGAAAAGTTTTCTTTTGTCTGTCTCATGAGAAATCAGCCAGGCAAACTGCAGATTTTAGTATTCATCGTTCAGAAGTTGCTCAAGAAAAAAGAAAATGCGAAAACTTTGGTTCTACGAATACGACATCATGATTGATAAGAAACTGACCAATAGACTATAGAAAAGTGCATCAACAACTAAATTGAAACGAACTAAAGTAGACGAAACGCAAGTAAATTTTCAAAATGTTAAATGCATTTTTCTTGAAACTATTTTCTTCTAAACTAGTATAACTAGACTAAATTATCCGAGTGGAATCTTCCTTTGTTTGTAAAATTTTGTATAAAACGAAAACAATGAAAACAATGTTTGAAAATTTGTTTTTAAGTACTATAAAAAAGTATCAAAATTTGAGTGAATATTTTAAAGTTGGCTTTGACTAAATATTTCTTGATCATTTCGTCTAACCGGTAACATAGACAAATTATTGATATTTTTCAAGGTCATCCGAAGATCATTGAAATAACAATATACTATCATAATGCATTTGAACATTTGACTAAAAAAATGTTGTGAAACTTATAGAGACCCCTCTTTTTCAATTTAATTTTTTCGATGTGAAAGAAAATTATAATCAATACAAAACTTGTATTCAGAATAGGCGAAAAAATGCAGCTAATATAAAAAAAAGACATTATTTTGAATTAAACAGAAAAGTTATAAAGTAATTTAAGTGCCTTATCCAATGAGCTCGAGAGTGCAATAGGAAGGGAAGAAAATTTTGAAGTAGTTTGAAGAGTACCATTGGAATGGAAGGTTTCCTAATATTTAATTATCCCGTAGAAATCACAAATTCGCGCATAGTACACCTATTTGATAGCGATATACAAATCGCCCTAGCCTATTAGGTAATTTAAAACAGTTAATTAATTATAGTTAATTAATTACAGTAACATGGCAACTGGGCTAATAAACAACATTTCATTTATTGTAAATCTTTGTTAACCACTCTTCAGTTAAAACTCGTTATTTTTGTTTTTTTTCTGTTCTTTTTTTTTGCTATAAAAATACTCTTATTTACACAATTTGTTTGATGGCGTCCCATCCGCCTCATGACGAGAGCACCCACCACCGGGGTGTCGCCTGCACGGTGCAACTTTGTGGCAGAAATTTCTTAAGAATTAATTGGAAAAATACTATGACTAATAAATTTGATCACAAAATAGTGGTAATCGTGATGGGTGCTCCGTCCGAGCCCAGGTAGCGTTCTGTTTCTATTTTAGTTGCAAAGTTGCTGGCCGACGGAGTAATGCCCTGCGATGAGCTGTTGCCCTGGCTGCCTTTGTCGGCGTGGCTGGAGGAAGGGCCACCCCCGCTGCTGGTGCCCACGCCCAGAGCAGCGTTTCCTATGCTGCTGCTGACCGCGATTTTGCTGCAGGAGCCCGCGGAATTCCTTGAGCCGGAATGTTGCCCGCCTGCATGGTGACCACCACCGTGATGGCCACTATTGTGTTGCTGTTGCTGTTGCTGTTGCTGCTGCGGTTGTTGTTGCTGCTGTTGCCCACTTCCGTGGGGCACTGATTGCTATATGTGCGAGTGGGAGTGGGCCATCGACAGGCTGTAGGGGCTGAGGTCCTCCTTCTGGATGTCGAGCGAGTCATACAGCGGAAACTCGCAGCAAAGAATGAATTTAAGGGCACTGGGCACCTCAACATAAACTGAGGGCGGAATTGGAATCAGAGGTGACGTTGACGCCTTGTACTTGCGGTACTCGATGTTGCTGGAATAAAACGGACGATTAGGAAATTGCAATTCTGCCAAGAAACTTTCAAATGGATTTAAGAGGCACATAAGTTTCCAGGGAACTGCACCTCACAGAGCCTTGGCCACCTTCCAGGCGGGCGTAACAAGTGGGACCCAGAGCCCTCGCAAACCGAACCCAGAACCAGGAGAAGGCACCACCGTCCTGTCGGAACGAACCACTCATAAAAGATGCATTAAGTGAAATAAATTGGTTTTTGACAGTGGTTCTGAATTATTGATCAGGCCCATTCGAGAATTTACGGATCCTGCGGACCTTCACACGGACTCCTGGCCAACGAAAAGGAGCAGTTATTAAATTTGCATAACCAAATGTGGAATGGAACAATATATGCGATTCCCAACCGCCGCTGCCAGGAGGGATAGTCCGACTTTGATTTACTAGCGGAACAACTATGTTAATGTCCATCCCCGGAAATAATTTTCTTTCGCGGTGCTACCAAAGCGGTTCCGTTCATGAATTTGTTTTAAATATCGCTGCTTATGTCCTTCCAGGAAACACAATCCATTCTGACGATCCCTTACTAAATGCAGAGCGTATTTTTCTTTCTCCAAACTTTTTGGCAAACGCGATGAAATTTAAATTATAAGAAAACTTCTGGTCGAGTGACAGTGGACCTATAACGATTTGGCAATCAGCCATAGTGGGAAAAGGGCTGTTTTTGTAATAAAGTGAATATATTTTCCGGTCGTAGAAATTGCAAATATTGTGCAACAAGCCAAACGGATGTGAAAACTCCATCTGTCTTGAAGAGACCTAAATAAATTTTAAGAAAAGTACGCTTCAATTTTGAAGACAATAATTTTAGAACTTATATAAGAAACAGTTCAAAGGAATGAGAACAATAAAATATGTAGAACAAACTGTCGCGTAGGCGTTATTTATAACTAGTTTAATGCCAAAAACAACTGATTCACACTGTTCATGAATCAAAAGGATTACATTGTTATATTACACTAAAATAACTGACCTTAATTGCTGTTTAATGCTGCAGCAAAATTTGGATACCATTTTTCAGAGCAGTAATTTGTAATGCGAGGGATATCACCGATCTAAGTATTCTTCATAGTTATTCCTTAGTAAGATGTACTAACCACAATAGTTACTTTTAATAGAACAGAGCAGTGTAGAAAACTTTACTAGATTCTTGAGATACTTCATACATATGTAATATGATACATAATTTGATAAGGATGGATTGCAAGTTGCTCTCAAAAACGTGACGCAATGGAAAATTTTAGTTTTCGGATTCATAATCTATAGGAAAAATCATATTAAAATTATACATATATACTGCTTCTGTAAAATAAACGAATAATAAGAACGCATATTTTTTTATTATTTTTCGTTTTTATTTTTATATTCTAATCTGAAGTTGCTTTTAATCTATAGACTGAATAAATAAACAAATGAATAACTATTATCGATTTTACCTTGAATTTTACTCTTTCACTCATAAGTAACGAACACTTTTTTAGTTATGCATATTTTCTCGCTCAGAAATATCGAGTATTTTTAGCATTTTATTTTTAGTTCAGAATAACGAATATCGCTTTATTTTTATTTTTCTATTCTACGATAAAATTCAACAAGCTGAACGAATGTAAAGCGCAAAGAAGGTTTTAAAAATCTTGAATAATTGTCCTAATATGTATATTCTGCATCCTACATAAAAGATTATTTTTGAAATTAAACTTTGAAAATACCTCTTAAATATTTCTTATAGATCTCTGTACTTAAAAAAAAACTCTTTTATAAGGGAAAAGTTTTCAATTGGTCATATCAACGAAAAGAAGTTTCAATCCCAAGAAAAACTAAAGCGTTATTTTCGCGATTTACTTTTCTTACTTCAATATTTTTAGAGCTGAAAAAACCATTATTTTTCTGGGTTAAATTTTACGACCATACAGATCCTAACCGACTACACCACAGTAAATTGCTGCAAGCCACTGTCTGAATTATGAATTGAAACAGCTCATCTACAAGCAATTTCTCTAGAAGAGCAGACAGAGAATTACAATTTGAGCAAACATTAATCCGGATGGAGCCCTTTTTTTCCCCCCGGGCTTTTTGAAAGTTTTACGAGCATTATTTGGGGAGTGGCAAGTATAAAGGGTATATCAAAGGGAATACTTACTCCTTGTACTTTTCATCAGCCGACCTCTCCCTCAGAGGAATTCCAGATAAGAAGAGGATAATTAAAGTTGTAAAAATGGGGGACATTATGGCCACCCATTCTGCTCCCTGGATGACGTTAAGTGATATCACGAAGATGCCCCACCAAATGACAATTTCACCAAAGTAGTTCGGATGGCGGGACATTCTCCACAGTCCTGAAAATTTAAAAAAATGAAAATAAAAAATTCCCTATCACTGTACGAAAAGTACTAAAAATGCACTCGAAAAACAAAGGGGCGAGGAATTTTGAGGGCGTGCTGCACACAGCATAAGATGCACTTTTACTGCTCGACTGTGGATTTACGTGAATAGCTCAAGGCTGGCTCCGGGTCAGGGGACGCCCCCGCAGTGCTTCGGCACATGCCGCTCAGCTCTGGAAAGCTTTTGAACTTCACAACGTCTCTGTTGACAGTCGTGACGTGACGACATGTGTGTCTCCCGGTTTATGCCATTACCCGGTGCATTTAAGCGCTCGAAACACGTGCGGCCGCGGGAGCGGGGGCGTAATTTCACCACATGCGAACAAAACGAAGGTATGCATCTGAAGTGCATAAACCGTCGATCTCGAAGAGGATTTATCTGGGTCATGGTACACCTCCTTCTCAAGCACCAGGAGCGGCCGGGAATCGCTAGAAAATTGCACTTTCTGTAGGCCCGAATGCATCCCTTGCACTTTATGCATGCAGCCCGAGGAAATCGGGCCGAGTGTGCAGCACAGACGCAATTAGCCAGGAAGTTATTATCCTATCTTCGGGATGTACAGGGAATTGTAATTACCGTCATTGCAAAATTTCCCCTGATTGGCCGGATCTTGTCTGAATGAAAATTTTTGAAGGTCCGCGTATGTTTCCGCCAGAAGGCCAACCACGAACATTCCTGTACCTGTTGAGTCCAGCGTTGTCATCGTTTTTGGGGCAAACGGCTGGGAGTGTCTCGGCGAATTAATAATTATCACCGGTAGCGACACTACGAACACCCACACTGCCTGCAATAAAAATAAATTGAAATTTAAAAAAAAAAAACGAGGAATTTTCATTAAAATCCTCTCTGAATTGAGGAAAAATAAAATTGGCTACAAATTGGATTACATTAAAGAGTTGTTTCGTAATTTAACGCTACGGCAAAATTTATGATACTCAATAAATAAATTGTAAAAGTAGGAATGTACCTAATACAAAAATTCCCATCTTTTTGAAAAATACACTGTGAAAAAAGTACTCTAAAAATGAGAGAACAATACACTTTATAATAAAACGCTTGCTTCAAACACAAGTGAAATTTAAAATAAATGGTTGAAAAACAAAAGGGAAATTCCTCCAATATAACGCAATTTTTCTGTATTGTTTTACTCCTCCCATTTTATTCACGGAATATTCGGTTAGTTCGATCCTCAAGAACTTACATAGATCTTCTGGATTCTTCTAAGTTCAATGTCTTCATTTCTCTAGGTTTGTATTTTTAATCTATTAATGACGCAACGGCACTCCACGCAGAGATGTGACTACTCACACTGATTCATGGCTAAAATCATTTAGTATCAGCAGAAAAAAATTTCTCTATTAAAAATTTTAAGTTATCTAAAATGAAACTAAATCAGCAATTTAACAGAAATAGATTACATATAAACAATGCAAGAATGCTCGACATATTTTTAAAGCTGAAATGCAATACAATTTAGTGTCTTAGCTAACGCTTCGTCTGAAGTTCGACTTGCGATATATGTAGGTTCATGTATTAAAGGGACTTAGAATGTCGAAATTTCATACATATTTACATTATTTCTTGTCCAAATTGTCTATTCGTTCACGAAATTCAAAATTCATCGATATAATCGTTTCAATCGTAAGATCACTAATAGTATTTAATATTTTCATATCGATAAACTTTAGGACCCTATATCCTACCCAGAATGAACAAAATCGGATCAAAATAGGTTTTAAGTTCTTCGAACCATTTTAACTCCATTACACAAAGCTGAAATTGCAAATGTAACCATAGTCCATAAGTAATTATTTCATCTTTTGACTAAGCAGAAAATCCTATTAATGAAAAGAAAAACTATGCTGTTTTGCAGCTTTTTATAATAATTTTAAAGTAAAGGGATAAATAAATCATCATGAATGTATCCCAAATACTTCATACATACTTTATATTAATGTAATCTAAAACCTAACTAGAATCAAAAACGTGATAATGATGAAGTATATAAAATTTAATCATTAATAAGTATATGCAGTATAACATAGAACGACAAAACCAATATTTTCTGAATAGGTTTACCAAAAGACTTAACTGAATCACTGGTGAATAAATACATATTTTCATAGTCTGCAACTGAAACTGAACTCTTCGTGAAGTGAGACGTACTGTATAAATAAATATGTATAGTGTACATGTACGTGGAATCGTTTTAAATTCAAATGCCATTTCTTTGAGTAATTTTTAAACTTCTTTATTAAGTGCGAATTGCATTTGGTACGTCTCCTGCATGTCTGAAATGCATTCATGTGGCGCCGCAGGTTTCCGCCAGGCAAACCCAGCACATGATTATAATCCATAATAAAAAGGTGCTGAGCTATATTTAGGTTTACCATTCCTGGGCAACCTGCAATCGCACAGAACCTAGGCACCTTGAAAAACATTTTCCCTAATACTGATTTATTAGGATCCAGAAAATTGATAGCTACAAATTTCAGAATTGTACATATATCAACTGATTGGTGGAGGTTAAGTGAACGAAACTTGAAAAATCTCTCAGAATATTTTATTTCTATTCGAGTTTCAAATGGATGCTTCACTCTGTCGGGTGGATGAAGAAAAACGCGATTCGTCTCAAAGATACCTTGGAAGCAGCCAGCAATCTCTGCTACATTATGCATGTGATTGTGATTGGAGGCACCTCCATTCGTGTTTTTTATTCAAGCCAAAAAAAGCCATGTCGTAGGTAATCCAATCCACGACCCTGACCTTACAGAGGCAATGTAAATTAGAATTTTGTGAATTTTTAACTAAATTAAATATAGTTAAAGAGTCAACACAGGTACAAACGAAGTAGATTTTTAGGTTTGTTTAAATACATACACAATAGAATAGAGTATCTTCAAAGCTTAAAACATTTAACTCAAAATATGGCAATCTGAAAAAAAAATCAATACTATACAATATCAATTGAAATATAAATCCATAAAAAGTCTGCATTCTTAGAATATTTAAAGATTGAGTTATTTAATAATTTTGCTTCACTTAAAACCAATTTATGCTTGGAAATTGATTTCCACTTTCGATGTGCGACATATTTTAATAAAACAAAAATAACTCAATGTTCTTTGTAACAACTTATTTGCGAAAGCGGAAATTTTCATGACTACAAATACCTCTCTTAAATGTAAAAGTAATTTCTAATCATAAGCTTTACTTGAAAAAGTACACCCATCCTTTCAGTAATACGTAATTTGCTGTTTTCTAAACTAGTCAATTAAATTGGATCGTTCCACTTGCAATAGATTTTCAATGACGCATTAAGGTACTAAAAGTACCTTCTGATTATAACGAATTTCTTTTCCGGTCAGTGAATTAAAATCTTAAATCTTTTTGCGCTGATTCCACTTGGATTCCTAAAGGAATTGAACAAGAAAAAGTATAATTTCAAAATCGTTTCAAGTTATTCCATAATACATACAATATGTATGCTTCTAAAAGAAAAATAAATTGATTATAAATCTTATCGATTAATTAAGGAGAAACTTTATGACTTGAAGCACTTAATATTCTACTACTATACCTAACTTTGCTAGAACTCTTAAACTAACCCAGTTCAGTAAAAATTATTCATATGCCGGTGGGAGATAACCAATTACTCGCATTTGCGCTGAATTCACTTTCCGCGCACGAAACTTAAATTAAAATGTTACCAGCTGTAATTAATCAAGCTGAAGGGGCATGTTCCGACAAAGGGTGGCATAAAAAATTCCAAAAAAATCCAACTCACGATTTAATTCGGGGAAAATAATTGGAGTGCTAAATAACATTCACTCAAATTAAGGGAACCCTTGCGAACACCTTCACAAAATGTTCATTTTCGAGCCGTCGTGGACCCGCGAATCAAATCAGGGTTATAAATTGAGTCCGGATAGCGTCCGAAGTGTACGCTTTTATTGATTTGTTGGGCCAACCTTGTCATCTCATAACGAAATTAATCTGAAATCGAATCTATAATGGCAAAGATAAATTTATTAGTTCCCATCCTCCTGGAACAATCGGGCGGATGGCAGTCCGGGCCGGACGTATTCAAAATTGCCTAATGCAAGTCCATGAGGAAGCCTGCACAATTGGGGCTCACTTTGCCTGCAAAATTGTCAACGAAGTGCCAGGGCTCCAGTTGGGCGTGGAGCAATCTGATGGGTCGTGCCATGCCCCCATTCAGCACGAGTGGGTTAAAATCTGACATGGCCTGGGCGGGAATGAAATGATTCAAAGCTTGGAAAAGAGTCAGCCCCGAAAGGCTCAGTTTCTCTTCTTTTGGATTTTTAACAATAAGGGACATGCTCGTGGGATGGAAAAAAAACAAATAGGCAGAAAGTTTCGCACTTTTAGCGCTTTTGACTGCATTTCTGGTGCACCGTACAAGAGGGTAGTCGAGCTGACATATGAATGCAGGGCAACTCGCCTTGGGAACTCTGAGATCTCCCACTTTCAAAAATAAACAAAAATAACAAAAAGTTGCAAGAAAAGTGCAAAAAAATAAATAGAAAAAATTGGGAGGAGCCATATTTATTGTTGGTGTGTTATGTTGGTTATATTTGTAATATACATACATACATATAACTACCATAATTTTAAGTTTACCACCATCAGATAGAATAATTATTGTTAACATTTGCCAAAAACCTACATTTGTTATTAAAAAACGCAACTGTATGTGCATATGTATATGCATGTACTCTACATAGTATATACATATACACATACATGAACATATATGTACACATATAAAACCTTTGATCAAAATTTGAAACCAAGTTGGCATTCGTTTATTCATATCTATTGATACCTTGATATCTCCTATACTTATAAAATCATTAATAACACAATTTGAAACGTGAAATTGTATTATAGTTGTAGCACAAATTTTTTCAAAACTATCCATCTTTACCGAAGAATCTGAAAGAAAATATATAGTACCTATTTATCTTTTGACTAAATAAAGCAATTCCGATAATTTCCATTTTTTTTTTCTAAATTACTAAAGCTAAAATTAAATTTTCTAAAATATCAGGTTTTTTGGGGGAAAGAATATGATTTTTGGACAGAAGTTTATTTTAAAAATATTAAAATGTTTTTAACAAATGATAATGTGGCTAAAACGAAACCTTAAATTTAATACAGTATTTATCTTACACTTTTTTTATAACATAAAAAACATTTCGAATTTGAATGAGTTTATAATTCTAAGATGCTGTTATGCATGGGGTCTGCATGCATCGTCTTTTAATTTTTTTATTTTTAAATTAGAAAGGTACAATATAGCGATTATAAGAGTTGAACAATAATCAATTGCAACTACAACTACAACTAAACAACTTATCTGTTGTAGTTGAATTCACAACTACCTTTTATCAATTAAATTAGTTATTGTTGAGATGGACAAGTTGGCAGCCGAAATTATTAAGACCTGTAAAATACTGTATTACTTTGTAATGCATTCCGTGCGACATTACCATTACAAATACTGCAAAAATATAAGCACCATTACAATTACTGGTAATGGTACTTCAAAAAATGGCATTATCAGTACCAGTAATTTTGAGTAATAACCGTGTAATCCTCAGTAATAGCGAGTAATGGCAAGTAATGATAAGTAATGTTAGGTAATGCCAAGTAATGCCGAGTAATGGTGAATAATGCCGAATAATGGTGAGTAATGCAAATAATGGTGAGAAATACTTACATGATTTTAGATAATGGTAAAGGTACTGATAATTTCATTTTTTTGAAGTACCAGTAATGGTAATGGTACTTATTTTTTTTTGCAGTACATACTTGTAATGGGAATGTCGCACGAAAAGCATTATAAAGTAACGCAGTATTTTACAGCTCTGCTAACAATTTATTAGTGAATGATTGCAATCTCGCAATCTCAACTAACAGTTTTTAGTTGAAGTTGTTATTCAACTAGAAATTTAGTTAACTGCGCCCAACTCTAGCGATTTTTTTTACTTTTATCGAAATTGTTTGTCAAACCTCTATTAATAAGTAAAACCATTTTCAGAATTCATACATACATATGTATAGTCGCAAATATTGCGATAATTAAATATAACAATGCTAACGCAGGTAACGTGGTAAAAATTAATATCCGACAAAATTTCCCTTTACAACTTTATTACACGAACTAATTTTTGTAAATGATCCTTCATTTTGCTTTACCCACTGTAAAAGCTTATTTGAAAGACGTCACTTCAACCTTTAAACCAGAACTTTCATGTATACACCCTATTTCAATTTTATAACCCTTTTAGTTCAAAGAAAGGAAAGTGGCTATTTATGAAAGTTGCACTTTCGTGCATGCTACATTTTGGAAATTTTAACAGACCATACCTTCAATTCGAATAACTGTTAGTAATTTGGTTTCTCATGGCATGAGTTTCATGTAATTGAATTTCCTTCACCTTTAACATTTTTACTATTTCTTGAAAAAAAAAAATTAAGTTCTTCCTTATTGCTGGTACCCTTTTTTCATGACATGCAACATTGAAAACTTAGTTGGAATACTTTTGTTTTTTCAAGATTATTAGGTTTGCAAACATCCACATTAATTCAACTTGCCAAACTTGTCTCATCAATTGTAAGATATCTCTACCTTAACGTGTGTGAAGAATTATTCCAAGGTTCAAGGTTGACGTCGTACTGTAGGTATTTAATGTAGTTTTATCACACGAAATGGTAGTTACTGAACTTTTTCCAATTGAACTTTCTTACTTCGAATGATAACGTTTGGATAACTATCAGTTTTGGAACGGTAGTATCGTTGTGTGTGGTTTTTTGACAGTCGGACGAATATTGTATTGCGTTTAAAATAATTAATCAAGTGAACAGCGCTTAAGGACTTTGCCTTATCCTGCTAATTTTTGCGGAGCTTTTATGAAATTGAAATGTATCCATTCTATACGGTAGTTGAATCGAATTTATACCCCCTTAAAAGTCAAGGATGAAATACTTCCGATTGTAGTTTGTTCCAAGGTACCCATATTCATGGCAGACGTATTCCCACAATAATTTCCTTTGGTTGCCGCGGAACATTAAGCCCTAAATGCAATTATCCACTTAAAAATTTATTCGTGCTCCATTAAAACCTCCATCACCTAAAAGTAGGTTAGGCCTTTATTATTTAGTGCAGCGCCGGTGCACGGCGGCCATTTCTGTCATACGCTTGTATGCAACTTGCCGTTGCATGTGCTCAATTGGAATTTAACCACTGGCTACCGGAGGTATAGGGAAACGTCTTTTTTAAAGTCCGACGTAGAAGGTTAAGAAAAAAAAATTAAATGAAAGCAATTAGAGCAACGAAAGGTTCAAAAGAATCCTTCTTTAGAAAAAGACGAGCAGAGCCAATTTATACCTATAGTTAAAAAATTGATCCCATACTTAGCTACAACTCGCAATTATCCTCTACCTTGATAGGTATTTAATTTCTTTTATACAACTGGCGCCAGGAGTATAAAAAAATTGAAACCTTTAAAATCGCTTCTGTGCAATAAGTGGCGACTCATCTATCCAAGTCCTCTCGACTCTTTGCAAAGGTAATTAAGAGGATAAAACGACGACGGTATTGATAAATTGAGCTGCTGTCAACCTCTGGGATTCAGTCGGTCCCGCAAGTGGCAATTTCAGAATCCCCTACACCGTAGCTTCTTCTATCATCTCCTCTATAAAATTGTGCTACTTGCATAAAAATTTTACATAAACCATTTTTTCCCTTCAGCATTTTTAAACAGAAGGGTTTAATGATGCTAGCCAGACCTCTTGGGACTGTGTTTTTGCCTCTGGAAACTTTAACAAGATTCTTAACTGCCTTTGGTGTGCCCTCCCAAGTCTTCTCGGGGGGTCTTTGTCAGATTCAAAGTTTCAGGTCATATATCATAAACGCCACATTATTCTCTGCATTTTCTTGACAGCGTTTAATGGCAGCTTATTGTCACTTGAAATTCCCCGCGAGCCTTTGTTCGACTCTAAATATGCACTTCTCGACGTTCTGTGTTGTGGTTGCGCGCCACTTTCTTCTGTGAAGTTTTTCATAAGTGCTAGATTGTTCGGAATATAATGGGAGCGTCTTTACTTCTTGTGCAACAATACTAAAATTTCTGTGGAGAATAACAGAAATTATCTTATACGGACATTTTCAATGGCCCTGACTTTCAATAATAAATGAGGATTTGAGATCTTCCTTTTTAGGGTTCCGTAGCCAATTATGAACTTTTATGAGTTCGATTTGCTTATCTGTCTGTCTGAATATCACAATCTTCCCATTCTTCCAATTACATACATATACATATGTACACCTATTAATTTTAATAATTTGGTATACGGACAAAATGAGATTTTTGAAAAAACAATTTTGCAACTCTTCCCACAAAGTGAAAAGTTTACTAAAAGAAATTCCTTAGCTTAGAAACTACCAGACATGTAAAAGAAAATTGACTTATTAAAAAGCAAAAATAGAAAGAAATGTTAATTAAAAACAAATACTGAATGTTTATTTTTTAAATGACTTGATAATATCTAGAATTAAAAAATATTATAAAAATTCCAACATTTACATATACCTACATATATAATACACTATTGAAACTACATATTTCAAAAAGGCAACACCTGATATTTGTATCAATGAAACGTCTTTCTTTTAGCTATTAAACATATTTTATATTTATGATATAAAGATTCTACAAAATTATGTGTACAATTAGCATACGAACTTGTAAAGAAATTGCTTTTGTGATAGCCTAAACATGCCTATACAAATATGTAAGAAAATCATTCTAAGCCAATATGAGCACTAATCTTTATGAAAATATAGAAAACTTAATAATATTTATAAGTTTTAGATAGCATGAAACCAGAATTAATTGGATTAGATACAAAAACCATATCTCCAGGCGCAAACTTTAGATTGATGTTTCTGGTACCATTTAAATAAATATCTGTAGTACGTAAAACGTTATCTGTATTTTAACAATTTTAATCTCTTCTGAGTTGTGTTAATTCTATTTTAAAATAAAATTGACCTAATTTGCTTCCACGAAGAAAAGTTCGTTTTGTTTCAAAAGTAGTTTACTGTGTACAGATAAAATGTATTTTCAAATTACTAGTTAGAGTTAACATTAATTCCTTAATGCAATTACCAGTCACAATGTCATTTACTGAAAAGCTTTTTACGTAATTTGCAATCAAATTGGAAAAGAAGAGTGACGATGTGTCCTTCTAAAATTAATGAAATGGAACTTTAATGGTATTTTACTGCCATTATAAAGCAATTTTGTGGAATACAATTTCATTAAAACATAATAATTGAAATTTGTACATATTTTTTAATTATATCATGATTCTTCTTCTTTTAAAAAATCGTTTAGTAAAATACATATGCGGTTGTTTAATTTAAGTAGTAACTTAATTTATATAAAGATATTTGATGAGCGTAAACGTATGAGATTAGGTGACAAGATGTAGTTTAACATTATAACAAAAATTAAGCCTACCTAAATAAAAATTCGTGAAAGCTAATTAATAGTTAATAGGATTCGTGAACGACACACCCATATGTGTAAAATCTCATCAAATCTAAACGAACAGAACATCTTTAACTAATTTGTGATGCAGTATACCGCAGATCAACATGTAATTTTATTTTTAAATAGGATTCTATGGTACGTAAGAATATTACATAAATCAAGTTTGAGATGACCACCACTTATGACGGCAAAATTCCCAGGTCATCTTTTACAATAAATAAATTGATTTCGTGAAATTCCATTTAAAATTTTTGTAGATTCATTTATCCTTTCATAGCTGAATACATACCTACATATGTTGAAAAATTTTAATTAAGAAAGATATGAGAAGAAATCTGAGAATCGATAAAACTCATGAAATCCCTTAATGAGCAAATCGCTTTTGTAATGAAATTTTAACTTTTTGACGAGACTCATTAGAGCAACACAAAGCGAAATTAATATCTATATTTTTGAAAAGACGAGATTTATGGTAAATTCTGCCTATCGAGGAAAGTACAATTTAATACGAATAAAAAGATTTTTTTCATCCTTTTGTTATTATAATTTATTCCAAGGTTTTTCCGTTTTAAATTTCAAGAAAAGTATTAATTATTTTATTTTAATTAAGTCCTTCTTTTGTTACTACGACAACGCAGACTGATTATTATGACTTGAAAATAAATTGGTTAAGGTAATACATAGACATTGTTTTTATTCGAAAAAAAAGGCGTAGAAAGCTAGAATTACCATTTTTATGTGCAAATTAAACGTGACAGTGATTATAATTGAAGAAAACGGTTGAAATTGACTGAAAGACTACATACCGTCATTGCGTGTCTGATCGGTGTAATTAATTATGGGGAAATACTCATGTGGATACGTGGTAAGAATAGGTCTATCGAATTTTGGCAGACTGTGCGAATTTGTCGACAAGAATAATGAGTTTATCGTCAACCTACACCTGCTTATATTGGTTTTATTCAATTTTCCCGCTTCGAGCAGTATCGATCGAGATTTCATGAGACATTCACTCGAATAGAAGAAGCCTTAAGGATGTATACCTTTCGTGTTCCCCTGGTCGCGTCAAATACTTGTTGCTAAAACTGTGATTCGTTACGGCTCAGGTAAGGCCAGGTGATATCCTAAATTGTGCTGACATTTGAATGTCTACTTAGGCCTGTAAATCTCCCCCTCATAGAAATATCGATTTCTATCGCGTGCACAGTCTGATTAGGCCGAAAAGAGCACGTGTATAGTCGAAACAAAAGCAGCTCTCCAGAACAGTCCGCGAGATTTATTTTAATTGGGCTAAATGAGATGCTCGAACAAGTGTCACACAATAGCGAGCGTCGAGGGGCCTGAAAGATAAATTTAAGTGTGAGAAAACACTGTCACCCTGCAAACTCGGATTCGGGTACATCAGCTCCAGGGAGCACAACCACTGCGTCTTTGATATAAATTTTCCCGCACTAAGGAGCAATTACATAAGCTCAAGCGCCATGAGATGTTTCATTACATTATTAACATAGTTGAATATGTATAGTTTTGTTTGCATTTTGGAGGAGTCGCACGGCTGAAGTGAGCCGGAATGCTAAGCAATCGCTCCCAGGCCTCTTATAACTTTGCAAATTTTGCAAATTTAGCGAATTTCCAATGGGGATCTCTGAAAACCTCCCACATACTTTTATGACGCGGGTGTTTAATCTGCATACCTGCTTTTAAATAGCTCCAAGAATTTACCCTACATTGCTTAAGAATTTAAACCATACGCGTAGGTTTTAGAGTAAGGTTTTCAGTTACACCTTGTTATGTACCAACTGGAAAAATATAAAATGTCTCTACAGAAAAAATAGAGAGCGTGCAAACTTGTTAAGCAAACAATTTAAAAAAAGAGAAAAGTAGGAAATTTCAAAGTATGCCCAATAAACAAAGGCGGAATGTAATTGATTTAGGTATTCTATAGAAAAAAAAAGTTTACACTTTCGCTGTTGATTTAGGACGTATTTATGGCTTCAGCAAGTAAACAGTGGTAAATGGAAGAGCTTTGTAAATTGGTAAAAAGAACACAAAAAGGCAAATTAATACTCTCTCTCTCTACTTTAAAAACAAACTATTAGAATTTAAGTATCCTATAAATTTCGGTAAGTCGTGATGAGTGATTTAGCTGTCTTAAAAATAGAAATATGCAGCAGACACATCTGTTTATTTATAATTTTTATTACATACATTTATATATATGGTAAACTTAAAATCCAAAAAAGTAGGTATCTTTACTTTGTCTGAAAGTTCATATATTAATAACAATATCAAAATCAAATTATTCATCATCAAATCAATCAAAATTTAAGCTACAAAATTGAAATAATGTGTGATAATGAATAAAGGAGCATACGATTTATTTGGTATAAAGTTTATTACAAATACCTACAATAAGTTTTTTGGAATTCTCAAAACTAACCTAAAAAAAACTGATTTTAAGATAAGTAAAGAAAACAATTAAACAAGAAAAGAAAATTCAAACTACAACTAAAAACAAACAATTGCATTTAGGTAGATAGCTTAAATTATTTCACAATAACATATGTTACTTCACATAAAGCTCATAAAATACATCGCTTTATGAAATTTCATCTACAATAATTAACGAGCAAACTCTGTGTGTTTGAAAACTATGACAAATACACTATGCAAGACGAAGTTGTAGAAATTATTATCGTAATTTTGCGAGGTGCAACTATTCAAATTACAACTAAATATAAAGTCGTTGCGTTGAGATGCAAAACTTGCAAAGCTAATTAAAATTGGTTAATATCTTTAGATATTCAGACAATGACTGTGAAGAGACTTGTTTGTATCCTCCACCTCCAATAGTCGTCTCTGTTGCGATGGACTGCTTACCATAAATATCACCTTTTACATGACGAAGTTGGAAGGTTGAAAAGGATCCTTTCTGATTCTTGTATAACAAACAGCGTACAGTTCATTAAATTTATCTTTAGTACCCTTAATAAAGAACTAAATAGGTGGAAGATTTGTAAATTTAACTTCCTTTGAAAATGTCTCAAGCTTCTTCGATTTCTGTTCAGAGTTAAATTAGTACAAACCAATTAAAATGAGGACTACATTAAATATCTTCCAGTTCCAAAACTCTGAGGGAATTCCATTCAAACAGGAAATAACTACAAAATTCCTTAGAGTTGCTCGTTTAGAAAATTGCCATAATATTGGAAGGAGTGTTGGTTGGGTTTCGTTTTTCCCTACAAATATACCGTGCCTCTGTAAGAAAGTTATAAAGAACTAGTACCATAAAATTTGTTGAGGCACGATACCATGAAGTAGTTACCGTGCAGCCGTCATATGACACGGAAACTTTTGTCCTGAAAATGGAGCATCGGGCTCAGGGGCAGGGACAAAATAAACACCTCCGTGTCATAAAGAGCAGCATTGCTTTCAGTTAAAATGGGGCTCGGCTCCATCGTATGCACGTAACAAAGTGGGATGCAACGACATTATTTCCGTAACATCGGTGTCTAATGTATGCAGACGGGAGAGCACTTGCTGCATTTTTGGTCCCAGGAAGCTTTTCATTAAGGAAACGCTCAGGACCGAGGGAAGCAACAACTACATAAATAAAACTCGGCCCTATGAAGGGTCTACAGGTCGAGCCAAAGGACACAGGTAAGTGCTTTCATAAATTAATTTTATGCGAACGGGGTCGCGTGGGGCAATTTATGATTATATCTTACAACGCAAGAGAAGGACACGGTGTACACTTAAAAAAAAAAGTGTCGTTTTATCCACTCACCAAATGGTACGATCTCAAATTTATTGCCACACCACGATCCAACCTTATTTCAATAATAAATTCACCAATTTCCTTACTAATACTCAAAGAAATGAATTTTGCATTACATGCCCACGCACTTCGCATTTCCTAAGCAAGCAAGTATTGCTTTTTTTTACGAAGAATCGAGAAAATGTGCGGAAAAGTCAATTTTTTATTTTAATGGCGCCTACTGACATCAATAAAAAATTATTCTCTGCCATCCATAACTTACATTTTCTACCTTCGAAAACCCTAAATATATTGAACCTGGGCGTAAAAGGCCACCAAACCACAATTACTTTACTGTGCCAATCGCCTCCACTGAATTTATTCATTAAAGTTGGGCATCTCCCCAATAAATTCTGAATTATTTTGATTAATCATGCTCGTCCATGTTCTCCAACGTTTTAAAACCACGTTCTGTAAAATTAGCCATTATTCATTTTTTTATTTTATTTAAATTCTTATTTATTTATATAGCAACAACATGCTGTGCTATTTACACAATTTCACATGAAAATTGCGTAAACTAAAACTAAATTTTAATTACCATAATTAACAGATGTGTGTTCATTATCAAGTATTATAAATTGGCTATTTTATCGTTCACGACGCGGATATTAAATTTTTGTAAATTTGTGATGGTCGAGTCAATAGTATAGAAAATGTTTTATTAAACCCTCCGATTGATTGATTTGGGATACATTTGAATCGGTTCAGGAAATAAGTCAAAATTTTTTTTACCTTCATTACAATTTTCAACTACATATGCATAATATATCAACAGAAATCATTTTTATGCAATATGTTAATAATGACATAGTTTTTTGCTTCTCCTCTCAAATATTTTTATGTTATTTCTGAAATACCCACTAGAGTAACATATTCCGATTTTTTCGAAAGACCGCATTCGAGACTACTTATGTACATATGTGTAGGAGGGACAGGGAAAAATTATTTTTTGGTACAAATTAAGTTTGAGTACGCCTCACAGATTTTGATGGAACTTTGTAAGAACAACCATTCAGAGTCAAAAGTGACAGGTATAAAAAACAATTTGATCGGTCACTTATTTTTCCTGGGATATCCATATAACATTAAAATTCTGAAAAATTATAGTTTTCCGCTGCAATTTCTACATGCTCCCACAATCTTTTGGTGAAAATAAAAAAATATTATAATTTAAAAAAACTAAAAAACACGCTTTAATTACGCACTAAAAATTAAAAAATAATTAAATTAAATAAACTTTTATTTGTTCCGATATACATATGCATGTTACCCTTGCCAAAATTTTAACTTTATTGTAGAGTAAACGCAAAGATATATAGTTTTTTATTCAATACGTGACGAATTATAGATATGTATGCTAGGTAGTTACTAGTAAATTCATCACTTCTTTTATGAACAATGATTAATTCAAAAAGTGTGGAGCGCTTTTTGTTATGTGTACTTTTCATTAATTTAGGCAAAGCGCTCCACGCTTTTTGAATTAATCATTGTTCATAAAAGAAGTGACGAATTTACTAATAACTACCTAGCATACATATCTATAATTCGTCACGTATTGAATAAAAAACTATATATCTTTGCGTTTACTCTACAATAAAGTTAAAATTTTGGCAAGGGTAACATGCATATGTATATCGGAACAAATAAAAGTTTATTTAATTTAATTATTTTTTAATTTTTAGTGCGTAATTAAAGCGTGTTTTTTAGTTTTTTTAAATTATAATATTTTATTTTATACTTTTCAGTCCTAAAATAACTTTAGCATGTTAATTACTCATTCAGAATACATTTATAGTTCACTCAGTTTTATAATAATTAAGTATATTACAATATTTACATATGTACAAATAAGATACACATACATATAGTCTCAACGTGATTATTTACATCAGTAGGAAGTAGGTGTGTTATTGTTCCCTTGTGTTACTTTCACGGTCTTGCGCATCGAAATTTAATCTTTGAGTGCGCATTCTTTCTATTTCCGCCAATGCGTCCGTGTTGCAAGGAGTCTTGCCCATGAGCTTTGAGCAGTCCAGTTCCTCAATCTGAAGTCCATTTAGCGATTTTACTCGGCTTAAAGCAACGTAAGCTTGTCCAGAAGCAAAGGTACGAGGTCCCAAATAGACTACTGCATGATCCACTGTACAACCTTGCATCTTATGTACTGTCGACGCCCAACTCAGAATTACTGGTAACATGCGCCTTTCAACATTGCCATAACTGTACTTGGCGGGAAATTGTTTTGCTATGGGCTTAATTACATGTTCGCCATCCTTGCCAAAGTTTACTCTAAGTGACGGAATGTCGGTGTCATACATTTGGTCACGGCGGAAATGAGGCCAGATGATTTCCGAGATGAAACCAATATTTCCATTGACGAGGCCTTTCTCCACATCAATGTTAGATCGCAACATAATTTTGCCACCTTCGAAAATTTTCAATTTGCTTGGGAGTCCACCAGTTTTATTAATGTCCTTAGGTATGATAGACTCTAAACTATTGTTTCCTAGGTTGCGAGTTGTATCAATAATTTGATCCTGAGCCTTGATGTCATACATTCGAGTACCTTTCAGCTCGAAATATTTAAGTACTTTATCGTTGTGCTTGTCCACTTGGTCGTTTGTAGGATATATTCGTAGTGCTTTATGTATCGCAAACTCACCAGTAATATTCGTCAATATTTTACCAAGAAGAACTGCAAGGTGTTTGCTTTTTATATTTCCCACTCTCAAAGCATTTAAAATGTCAGCAAATGTAGTGTCTCCCTGTTGTCGCATGTTTTCGGTGAGTTCTACTAATGTGAATAGTCGCCATAAATGAGTAGCTGGCCTCATATGTTGTGGTTGTTGAAACACTTGTTTTCCTCTCACTGGAGGCAGTTGCATTAGATCACCAAAAAGTATGACGTTTATGCCTCCGAAAGGTTCGTTACAGTTCTTCAACTGACGCAAACGGGCTTCAATCATGCACAACATCTCGTAAGCTACCATTGAAATTTCGTCAACAAACAAGAACTCCACGTGTTGCCATTCCTGACGCATGACTCTTAAGTAATTACCTGTGAGAAGAGGCATGTTTACAATGATACCGTCTTTCTGCACTGGCAACTTTAGCAAGCTATGCAATGTAGAACCACCTACTAAACGTGCTGCAACTCCGGTTAGGGCACTCACTTTCACAATTTGCTTTCCGTAGCATCGATTAATTTGGTTCTTAAGCAAATTAAATCGGAAAGTTTTGCCTGTACCTGCACCACCGGTCACGAAGAGGTTCTCTCGCCGTTGGTCTCCATTTTGTTGAGCTTGTACACTTATCGTGATGTAATTGAACAATTGTCTTTGGTCCATATTCATAGCCTGACGTGCTGACTCGATTATATATGGCAGAAATAAATATCCGTCCAAAAAGCTCGAATTCATTGCATAGATTTTAATGAATGACAGTTCTAGCGAAAACACAGAAAATCAATTTACCCCTGAGTTTCTTCAAAGAAAAAATGTACTTTTGAAATAAATTGTTGATCCTGGCGATCCTGTTAAGGATAATGGGACAAATTTATTAAATTATTGTATTGTCATCCAAACTAAACGTGTATGCAAAATTTCAGCTTAATCGGAAGCCGGAAAGTGGGTCAAATTTAACTTCCAAGATTTGTTTACATAGTTAGTTACAAGTGAAGCTAATATAAAAGCGTGTTAAAAACAAAATCTTAAATTAAAAATGTTTTCATCGGATTTCTGTAAAACAATTCTATACGAGTGCTGAAAATAAAACGAATTTTACTTTATTTCGTCCATAAGTTGAAAAAGGTATTTACTTTCATTCATTAAAACCAAAAATTCTTGAAGAATTTTTCAGAACAAAAAGGTATAATAACTAAATTCATATTTTATTCCCTTGGGATAACAAAGGGCCATTTAAATCTCTTAAAATAGGCAGAAAATGCGAACTTTCGGCGGTGATGTGGTAAAAAAAAATTGTCGGTTACTTGTACTTTCGAGATACGTATGATCACCTCGGAAACAAAAAAGGACACTTTTACCCAGGTGAGCAATATATTATTTTATATATTCATCACTTTTGATTCCAAATCCTACAAAATTTCATAAAAATCCGTTAGGAGACCTCAATCAAAATATGTTATTTATTTTTCTATCTTTAGGTGACATGGCAACTACAAGTATGTTTTCTTTTATTATTAAACTGCAACAAAAAAAAGTAAGTAACACAATAAATTGAAACCTTTATTTAGATTGCCTTGAAGATAGACAGTATAAATATTCAATACATTTCACACGCTTCGCCCGCATTGCAATACGGCAAAGATACAATGGAAAGGTACATTTAGATTACCCAAGGTCCAGGATCCAGATAATACATAGTTTGCAGAAGATAAACCACATTTGTGCGAACGGCTTCATTTACATACTTGCAAACAAAACCCATGCAATAAAATTAATTGAGACGATAAATGGAAACATGGAAGAGCACTGCAGAGTTGTCTGCATTGAGAAAACAAAAGTTTCAGTTCTCGACAGTCGTATTTGAAGCGAAAACAGAAATCGTTAAAAAACGAGTTCTACAGAAAATCCATTAATTTAGTCCGGAAATGACAAAGCTCGTTTCTGTAGAACGTGTATCGGAGATCGAATTGGAGGCAGATGTTTGCAGGTTAAAGCCGGTTGCATCACAGGAACAATGGACCGATAGAACGACACGGCTTAAAGTGGGGCGCCAATACTGATATAAAGGGCAAATATTGGATTGCCTGTAAAAACACGTCCGCCTTTCTTCTGCTGCCGGAAATTTTAATACTCTTTGAAATTCATCGATGAAAGGTAACTCGATTTGAAAAGAACGTGTCAACACTCGATAAGACCGAGACAGACAGTGAATAATCCTCCGGTTAATTGTTCATATCCGATACTTGAAATGATTTCCTTGTACACGCTAATGTTAATCTCTTTACTAGATTAAAATCTTCTCTTAAAGCAAATTTAATTGTCTGATAAAAATTCAGCGCTACGCGGACAAATAGCTGGCGACACGCGAGGTGTTCGCGCGCGTCTTCTAACCCGAGTTTAGCGTTCTATGTCCTGCTGACAGAGAGGAGGTAGAATGATAAATGAAACTCACTTGGAACGTCCAAAAGATAGCATATCTGATGATATTCCTACGGTTATCCTCGAACTGCTTATCGCGGCCAATTTTGACGATCCTGTAGAGGAGGTATCCTGACAGGCGAGCACCCCACAGGCAGACGAAAATCGTTACCATCAGCTGTCGGCTGTCGTATGCCTGAAATCAAACCAGAAAAAGGTCTTTCATTAGGAAGTCTCCTAGGCAATATTCGTTGGCAGGGCTTTCTTCCTCGGGCGGGAAATCAATAAATTATTCTAGAAAATCGGAAAACTCTGCGGGCGCAGTGTCAAGAGAAACAGAAATAGTGACACTGCTTAGCTGGAATTGTCTCGCAACAGGTGTCCAGTTCGCTATTTATTACATCTAGACTCACGCTTTTTGTGCGTTCATCGTGTTGAAAGGGCGGATTTTACGACTATCTGGGAGCGATCAGCATTTTACAACCAAATTAGTCCCTGTCACCTTTCTTTAGGTAAGCAAAATTTAACTTAGCAAGATATTTTTGGCTCAAGACTACGAGTATTTTAATCTAAAAGATTTTAACCTTTAATAAATAAATAATAGGTAATTTGGAAGTTCCCTTTCCCTTTTTTCGATTTTTAATTATGATCCAAAAAATTTCTAAAGTAATGGCAACAAAGGTATGCATACCTACCACATTAACATTTTCCTTATTCTTGGAATACTATGAAAGATTAAAAAGAATATCTGATACAATATCAAACTCTATAACTTTTATAGAACTCCAAACAGTCATATGTATCTCTATGTAAAATAGAAATTTCAATAAAAATAAATTTTCATAAAAATTTTAACATGATGTATTAAGAGGACGATTAGGTAGTCCTGGCTGGTAGATGGCTAACCAAAATTTAAAAAATCTGAAGTCAAAGAACAAAATTATTCATATAATACTGTTTTAAAAATGTGTATTAAAAGTATATATTAGTATATCGTGCAATTTAAAGCTCAAGTGCGTACTTTATATCAATTCAATCTGCTGTGGTTAATTGTTATCTGATGATGCAGAGAGAATTGCTGACAAGCACGCATTTAATAATTTATTGTGAATGCAAACTAACTTTGTGTAGGACAAGCCAGGATATACTAAAATCCAATTTAGTTTGTAACATACATACATATACAGTATTGGCCAAAACTAAAGCACCCCCTTGTAAAGTACGATGCATACCCCAATTGTTACAAGAAAACAAAGTAAACAAATTTCGTTCTTAGTTTTTAATATTCATACATATTTTAGTAATAAAAAAACAGAACGATAACAATTCAGTTTTACAAAGAACAGAAAATAAGACAAAATTTTTATCCAATAGTCCAGATTTTCTTGGACAAAACTATAGCACCCCTAGTCTTTAAACGAGAAATCATATAAAAATCTCAATATTTCGTTGGGTACCCATTATTTTTAATAACACCAGCACATCTTCTTGGCATAGAGAATATTAAATTATCAATTACTTCTTGAGGAATGTTTTCCTAATGCTGTTTTAATAGCCTCAAACAATAATCCTTTTATCCTCAATCTTCCTTATTAATTCTTCTGTTAACAATCTCCCACAAGTTCTCAATCGGGTTAAGATCAGAAGATTGCGAACGCTAATTCAAAACATCTATTTTATTTGTTTTGAGCCAAGTTCTACACAGCAAAGAGGTATGCTTCAGATAGTTGTCTTGCTGGAACCTCCATTTCAGTGGAATCCCCTCTTCAGCGTATGGCAGCATTGTACTTTTTAGTATATCGGTGTACATGAAACGATCCATAATACCACTAATTCGGTGAATTGGTCCAATACCTTGCCCGGAAAAACAGCCCCAGACCATGACACTACCTCCTCCATGCTTGGTTGTTGGGACGCAGTACTTCGGATTTAATCCTTGTGGTCTTTGCACATGTTTGGATTGGAATTAGCCAAAGTTCATATGGATTGAAGTATTCATAAATGGAAAACTGTTTTATTTTCCGATGAATCGAAATTTAATTTAAAAGATTCTGACGGAATAAGACGACCACAAGGACAACGATTAAATCCGAAGTACTACGTCCCAACAACCGAGCATGGAGGAGGTAGTGTCATGGTCTGGGGCTGTTTTTCCGGGCAAGGTATTGGACCAATTCACCGAATTAGTGGTATTATGGATCGTTTCATGTACACCGATATACTAAAAAGTACAATGCTGCCATACGCTGAAGAGGGGATTCCACTGAAATGGAGGTTCCAGCAAGACAACTATCTGAAGCATACCTCTTTGCTGTGTAGAACTTGGCTCAAAACAAATAAAATAGATGTTTTGAATTAGCGTTCGCAATCTTCTGATCTTAACCCGATTGAGAACTTGTGGGAGATTGTTAACAGAAGAATTAATAAGGAAGATTGAGGATAAAAGGCTTCTTGTTTGAGGCTATTAAAACAGCATTAGGAAAACATTCCTAAAGAAGTAATTGATAATTTAATATTCTCTATGCCAAGAAGATGTGCTAGTGTTATTAAAAATAATGGGTACCCAACGAAATATTGAGATTTTTATATGATTTCTCGTTTAAAGACTAGGGGGTGCTATAGTTTTGTCCAAGAAAATCTGGACTATTGGATAAAAATTTTGTCTTATTTTCTGTTCTTTGTAAAACTGAATTGTTATCGTTCTGTTTTTTTATCACTAAGATATGTATGAATATTAAAAACTAAGAACGAAATTTGTTTACTTTGTTTTCTTGTAACAATTGGGGTATGCATCGTACTTTACAAGGGGGTGCTTTAGTTTTGGCCAATACTGTATGTACACATGCAGGTTTCAACCTGTAATTAAAATTCATTTATTTGTCCTATAAAAACATTGACACAGACTGACGACAGGGATGCAGCAGAAGCTCTTGAAGTTTTTTTTTTATAAACCTAATTGACTGATTCGTGAATTTATGTATATTTGATTTTTCTTTACTAAAAAAACACAACATGTGTATCGAATTTTTAACCGGTTTTCAAAAAGCTAACACAACGCTTTGAAAATTGTTCGGAGAAAAATATACCTAAGTAAAAGCTTAAATTGTTACAGTTAATCATATTAAAGCATTAATCTCTCAGCTAAACAGATCCTTTGTCATCTAAAAATTTGATTTATTTTAACAACTGGGTATTTAACGATCATGCTCTAAGCTCTTACAATCTTACAGTCTTTCACACAATCCTCGTGTATATGTAACAAAAAAATCAGTACAACATTCAATATCGGATGAGTTCAACTAAAGTATCTATAGCAAACTACACAATTTTCAAACCAACTTAAAATAAATGTAATATACTCAACTGTAAAATGTAAAGTGAATATGACCTAATTTTATTGGACAATTTTTACCAGAAATTGAAGTCAAAGACATGGTTACAAAGATTTAGAATGAAATTTTATTTCATTTTCATATGTTTGATACAGTCACTACACCCGTTCCATGAAATCGTAATGGGGAAAAAATGTTCTTTTTATATTGCAATTAGAGCGAATGTCGACTGCTACGATAATAAGTATAATAGTATGCAAAACATATGTATATAAATTCATTCACTTTTTACTGCATGTGAAAAACACTTTAAATGTAAATTCACTTATTGTTAGTATGATAATGACAACAAAACAATTTCTTTTTATAAGTATATGTTTGTCGTGACGTGACAACAATTGTCAGCAGACAGTTTAGTAGCTGATTGTGGTTGTCACAGCACTTTCAGTAACATGACAATTGATTTATGAAGAACATTTTGTACGTAATTTAGTTAAAGTTGTCACTGCGTTGAAAGTGGCGCGACATTCAGAATTAGATTTTTAGTATTATGTATTATTACATATGAAATTTGTTTTATTTTTTACTTTCAATTTTGCCTTACAACGATACCTAGCTGCATAACTTGCTGTTGACCAATTTTATCCCTTACAGAATACTTACATACAGAGAGAATTCCTGAAAGCTTAATTTTATATAAATATTCCCATGTCGGCTATTTTAGAAATTTTCAATTTCTATAATTTTTAATATATCCCAGTAAAATATTATTAGTTACGTCAAGGCTTTTATCATCATATGAAGACCAACCTTTAGTGATTTTTCATTTAGTTTATATATCAAAAAGACGACATAGGTAATTGCCAAGCGATCATATCAAAATTAAAAAACATACAAAAAATCTTTGTCAATCTAGTGTTAAAATGTGTAGTAAACTTGTAGTTGTACTAAAGAATATAATAAAGGGAAAGGAAGACTAAAATAAAATTCGCCTACATGGTCGTACCTCTGAAAAGATACCTTTGAATCTAAAATCCTCTTTCAAAGACTAATTTGCAATAACGAAGAATAAAGTACCTCACTATGTGTATGTAAATAGAACCGTCAGTTTATCTCTTCTGAAATTAAACTGACGAAATCGCAATAATCCGAGTTGATGCTCTCAAAAGCTTAAATTAACAAAACTCTGGGGATAGCTTCCATTTTACTGATTAGAGCTTCATTTTGGTAAAGAAAGATTTAAAAGCCATTATTCTCTACTTTTTATCTAGGGTAAGGTAAGGAGAAACCTACTTTACTTCCTTGTGTGCGGGCAAATTATGGAAAATAGGGGCAATAAACTTTTATTAAACCCACAAAATGCAAAGTTTCATTCCTTATTTACGTGAATTTCAATACGTAGGTGGAAATACCTATAAATTTCAAATATCCTTAACATCAATCAGTAAATCAAATCCCTTTCTTTGAAATCGTTTTTTTTAAGATTCCATGCGCAAGTAGTGCTTACGAATCAAAAAATGCATGATTTCACGGCTAAAAAACCTCAGACTTCTTTTAATTTTCATCCAATTCTGTACAATAAAATTTGCCCAAGGTCATCTGAGTAGTTTTTTTTTTCAAATGTAAACGAAATCCGGATTTTATGCTTTAAAAGAAAACTGTACACATATCCCTTGGAGCAAAAGACTCAGAATAACGAAATAAAGCCACCTCGCCTCGAAAAAATGGACCTTCAAAAATTCCGTTTCTGTCCAACCGCCTTAATACCGCTGATAAATAATGAATCACGTCGGCGAGAGGGAGTTTTTTATTTCAGAAAAATCAGTGCGCCGCAAAAATAAATCCTTATACGAGCTGTGCACGTTCAATTTAAAACAACAAAATCGAATTGTTGATTTTATCAAGGCAAATGGTTGGGCGGTAGTGTTGCATTTAAAACAGTGTGACACAGCTTCAAGAACAGGCAGGTTTTCTTGTTTTTGTGCAGTGCGACGAAAGGTTGCAGCTGTGCCAAGGCAGCCGCGAAGCTGACAAACCATCCTTGAACTATGTCAAAAGTTCGTCGTCAATATTGACGCTATTTGAAAACATTTCCTCAGGATTCCGCGACCTCTCCCGGGTGGCCGGAAATGGGCTGGCTTTACTAAATAATCGCTTTTCGAGAGCAGTTTGCTAAAACTTGTCTTTTATGCATTTTGTTTGGAATCAATTTGAATATTAAATATAAATGGAGCAACTTGACATCCGCGGCTTTCATCGGATTTCAATGAAATTGAGCAGGTGCCTTCCCTTTGGCCTTAAACGGAAGGATCTAAAAGAATTTTGCGGGGCTGGCATTTATTTTCGGAAATTTTCAACTTTTAATTCAAAGTTCAAAGTTGAATATTTCCGCCGCAAAATAACTTTCCCCCTGCACAATTTACATAAAATCCGATTAACCACTCACTCACTGCACATTTACGGTATCAATACTCACTTCACAACCGAACCGAACCGAACATTACACAAATTTTGTTTAAAAATTATTCACGTCCCGGTATGTCACTTTTTTCCGGCCCGCCATGACATTTGAACTGTTATATTCACTTTTCAGATGGCTCCACTAACACACTGGGCCGCGTTCCATTAATTCTAAGATATTATAATGTAGGAATTCCAATAATATTACAATATTTGTTTAAATTTGTTAAATATTTATGAAATTATATATTAAATTTTTCAAAATAATTAACATTGTTTTATGAAAACTATTTTCTCGCTAAATATTTAATAATTCGCTTATCCACTGAAATATATTATTTTTTCCTGTAAGGACGCATTTGTGTAGTATATCACATAAAAAATTGTTCGCCCAAGACAAATACGCATTTTAAGTCATCACATTTAAAAGTAATAATTTTTTTCGCACGGAGACAAGCACGCATTTGTGTAGTATATCACATAAAAAATTGTTGGCCCAAGACAAGTACGCATTTTAAGTCATCACATTTAAAAGTAATAATTTTTTTCGCGCGGAGACAAGCACGCATTTGTGTAGTATATCACATGAAAAATTGTTCGCCCAAGACAAGTACGCATTTTAAGTCATCATATTTAAAAGTAAAAGTAATATTTTTTTCGCGCGGAGACAAGCACGCATTTGTGTAGTATATCACATAAAAAAATTGTTCGCCCAAGACAAGTACGCATTTTAAGTCATCACATTTAAAAGTAATAATTTTTTTCGCGCGGAGACAAGCACGCATTTGTGTAGTAATGTTAATTAATATGAAAAATTTAATATATAATTTCATAAATATTTAACAAATATTTAACAAAATTTAAACAAATATTATTATTGGAATTCCTATATTATAATATCTTAGAATTAATGGAACGCGCCCCAGTGTGTTAGTGGAGCCATCTGAAAAGTGAATATAACAGTTCAAATGTCATGGCGGGCCGGAAAAAAGTGACATACCGGGACGAGAAAAATTTTTAAACAAAATTTGTGTAATGTTCGGTTCGGTTCGGTTGTGAAGTGAGTATTGATACCGTAAATGTGCAGTGAGTGAGTGGTTAATCGGATTTTATGTAAATTGTGCAGGTGGAAAGTTATTTTGCGGCGGAAATATTCAACTTTGAACTTTGAATTAAAAGTTGAAAATTTCCGAAACTAAATGCCGGCCCCGCAAAATTCTTTCATATCCTTCCGTTTAAGGCCAAAGGGAAGGCACCTGCTCAATTTCATTGAAATCCGATGAAAGCCGCGGATGTCAAGTATAGCCATATAAATATCAATTATTAAAGAAACAAGCTGTAGTTCTTTAATAAAATGTAGGTACTAAAATGGAATGTTAGTGGTATGTACATATATCAAATCTATTTTAATATCATATCAGGATGTGCCTGATTATACATTTTAGAAGAAATCACAGATCATTTTAGAAACAAATCCCAATATACTATATACATGTATATACATATGTATGTACATACATATGCATATGAATAAAAAAATAAGTTAAAAGTAAAAAAGTAGGTTTATCGATTTGTTACATAATGACGCGCTCGCTTCAATTTTATAATTAGTATTCATTTCATTTTTATTTAATATCAGACTCATTTAACTCATGCATAACACTATGCCTCAAGCGGCTTAACACAACTGGAGCGCATGGGTATAGGGATTACCAGGCCATCTTTAATCACGCCTATCTCATTGAAAAATTGATGAATTTTGAATATTTTTTTTTTAATTGATTCGTTAAACGGTGTAGAAAAAAAATATTTTGTGAACAAAAATTAGAGTTACTACGATATAAGCGAAATTATGGAAAAAAATGTAATGAAAATTGAGGAAAAAAGATGTTTCTTAAAACTATCATATCTTCGTGAATTTTTAAGTTAAAAGGCTTTTATTTACGCCATTTTAAAGGCATTAATTGTAAGTTCTTAAAAAGTAGTTTTGGGTCGTTCTACTAAATTTAATATTGCAATTTAGCGGAGTGCTGGGTAGCGGTTACCCATAGACTGAGTTCATCTGCTTACCGTTCGGTTAGTATTCATACTTAGAGATGCTTGAAGTTGAATCGCCACACAAAACTAATTCCCCCCGCAAAACCATTTACTAGAGGTGAACAGATATATTCCTACCCTGGGTAAACGTAACCCAATGCTCCGTTTGAGGGTCAATTCAGACTCTACCTTTATTTTAGATATATGAAAGTAATTTTAAACACCAAAGAACGACGAGTAAAAAGTTTCAATGAACCGAAAACGAATAATTTGCGATACTGCACCTACTTTTATTATATGTGCGTAAATAAACTTCAATTTGGACATATTTTAATAGTTCTGATACCGAAAATTGAATATTTTTAAAAACATTACTATTGTTAATACATTCCGACCTCCGCAAGGAAGAAATTTTAATAAACGTAGAACCAATGGAAGTCGAATCATAATTATTTGGCCTGAAGTTAGTTCCGGGATAATGTTGACTTATTTATAGAATAACCAGTGAACTTATATTATCCTCAATGTCATCGAAAATGTTCGAAGAAACTTAGGCTTCGGCTTCTTGAATTTTCAATAAATCAAGACACACCACGATTAAGTCCGAAAACTTTGAGGAAACCAGTGCAACACAGGTGAAAGGAGTGCAAATAGGTCTTGCATCGTTGCAAAAAATGCAAAAATGCAAAAACGACAATTTTCGATGTTCACATATACAGTAAAAAATGTCAAGTTGGCCAACCGCGAAAATTGGCACCAATAAAATCCGGTACAAAATATTCCCAAAATACCTGTATACATATGTTGTCCACCTGTGTATCTTGGAACTTGGCTGGAAGTTTTCTTCTTTTAATTCACCACTTATGTTATCTAACCTGCGAAACTTACCACAAAGATTTGTTTCTGTTATGAACACATACGAACATACATACATGTTCATAAGCTATGAATTTTGAGTATACATTGTATGTATGAATTTTTCAAAAATGTAATTTCTGATTTTGAAGATTGTCATTACTTTAACTGTGTTCTGTTTGTTTTTTATTTACTTATTTTTCATAAACATTGAGTTTTATATTTGAGCTTTGATTTTGTTTATGTTTGATACCCAACTTAATAAAATAAGTTTATCATTATTGTTAATGTTAACATAACCAGATTATGAATGCGACTGGTCTACCTATGTTCAGAAAAGTTCACGAACGTACGAACGTACGTACGTACATATACACGAATACACAGACATGTTTTTAAAAAACGATTGATGCTAACTGTAGGGATTTCGGAACGTGGAGATACATATATCAACATTTCCAATTACAAAAAAAAAGGATCCATTTCAATAACTTCCAAATGGGAAGTGAATAAAGCTAAAATAAGTGTTGTTTATTTCAATGTAAACTTAAAAAGTTGATCCCCTTATAAGTTGGGCACCTGCTAAGGTTGGCCAAAATTATCTGCACCGTAGGTGGCCAACTTTCACAATTTTTACAGTATATATGTATAAAGATATAAATATAAAGTTATAAAATAAATGTACCTAAATATGTATGTGTACCTACTTTATTACATATTCAAAAAAAGTTCCCAAAATGTTCGTTCATCGTTCAGTTTACAAATAGGACATCTCATAAAAAGTTGTCAATATTCTACATATTGTATATCAAAAAGTGTTCCCGTGTGTATTGCCCCAGTCACGTAGCGACGTAGGATAAACTAGTTTCAGGAGAATCCTCGTACACTTTTTAGCTGTTGAGCTGTGCAGTTTTTATGTGTTACTTCGAGGAAAAGTCCTAAATGCAATAGCCTGCCTGAGGAAGGAATTTCTGCACGAACTTAATAACGTAAAAGCGAAAACCCATTAATATGGAAAGCATCGACCAGAGCTCCTCGACAGGCATGCCATAGTAAAAGGCATGCCACATACAAGCCTTCGTGGAACCCCTGCAGGAACTGTGTGGAGCAATTTAGCTCCTTTCATCCTAATTTAGGCGCGTGTTTTCAATACCTTTCCTCGGTATTAATTATTCGTGTAGGCTCTAGCCCATAAGGGAGGGACCTTATAATATCGATTTCGATTGCAGAGCGGTAAGTCGAGGAACGGGCGCGAGCTGCATCCTCATCAAGATGCTTATCGCGCCGGAATGGACTGTAAAAGCAACCTTTATTATGTATGTTGCTTACGTCTTTATGACCCCATCACTAGAAGCTCAGTTTTGCTGTCTTTACGGTCGCCCGGATCATTTATTGGTTGTTAAGAGTTTGACAGCTTTGATTGGCCTTCATACCTCTTCCGGGATGAAGGACTCTAATCGATACTGTGAACAAAGGAAGTACAATGGCCTTTAATGATGCCCATCTTTGCTTTTTGACTTAGCTCATGCCATCTTTTGCTATTTTATACACCACTTAAGCTGATGTTTTTGCAAGGGAGTCCTTCAAATGGTGTTTGCTCCACCAAATCGATATCTTCCCACCGAATATTTTTCGTGGTGGAGAAAACAAGAAACATTGGAACGTATACTAATCAAATACATGTTTCACTACACGCTTGAATGGTCCGGAAAAGTTGTCCCATTTTTGCTGCGGAAAACTCCCTACATCTTCTGATCGTGATATATAGGCCCATTCATCATCTTGTTTGATTGCGGGCAATAGAACTTGATACGTGGCCTCCTAACTCTTACACTGTTCACCTTTTTTGCCAAAAATTTTGTCTCTTTTAGTATTTGCGCATCAGCTTTCCTAAAAAAATATTTAATTCTGGGTCAATGTTTTTGTCTCGTAGAAGAAGATAATTACGATATGACGAAAAGTCAAGGACACATATCAAAGTCACATATGTCTGTATTTTATCTAAAAACGAATCTTTAATCCGATTTATTCGTCATTTTGTTCGTAGGGAGCAATTGAGACTTACATGCGTAAGTAAAATCATTATTTTTTAACTCATTGAACTTTCTACATTCTACTTTCTGCTTTCTGTAGCTTCTAATTTAATTGTAATTTGCACAACACGTAATGTTTTATAAAAATTTCAATGTTTTAAAGAATCAAATTGTGGACCATTGAGTACTTCTTCAAAGCATGATACATTCGCCATAATAATTAATCGCAATAGGAATTAGTTTATCTGAAAAAGATGAAATATTTTATTTAGGTCTACGAAGACAAAAAAAAAGTTTCTTTTAAAAAATTGGATTAATCATGGAAACTACCTAACCTTAACCAAATTAAAACTTTATGGGTAGCAAATGGAACTTTGCAAATATAAAACTACGTAACTACTTTTAACTTAGGGGTTTGAATAATTTATTTATTAGCTTATATTGTAATAAAAAATAAAATATCTCAAACATAATAATAATGATTGAATTTGCACAAAATTGTTATTTTTTCAACAGCATCCTTTTCATAAAGTGAAAAGCAAAACACTTTCATCTTGTTATTTACGCTTTGTAAAGTAAACATAATATTTGTTAATTCCACTTTATATAAAATTACAAAACATCATTCAATTTCATAACAGATCAGTATTAAAAATCAAAACTGCTGAATTCTTTAGAATGCATTGTATTTAAAGTGGCTGATGGGAGAATTATTACAATAAACATGTTGAATATGAATTAATCTTTTAATTAATTTTTAAAATGAATAAATGAATTTTACCATTGTTAATCTTTTTAACAACTCTGCTGCAGGGATAATCTCCACCCCCAGATAAACAAAAGCTTAAATATAAATAATGTACGTTATTTTCCGTAATAAAATCATTGTTCATCCTTTGTGCATGTGCTTCAAAACAGCTAACGCATTAAATATTATGGTTTATATTAAAGCGCATTATCTACATTTAAACGAAATATTGTGTTGATTCCTTAGTTTCAAAGTTATGAAACCTTTGTCCAAACTAAGCTTAAAAACATTATGTTTTAATTATTTCGCTAAGAAGCATCTATTATTTTCAAAACTTTCATTTAAATACGCCCTTTGGTGAAAAGTACAAAAGAGAAATTAAGTTTCATTACAATAGCCCCGGAAAACTTCCCCAGAACAAAAAAGGCTTTTCGCCAGACACGCTGAGCGAAGTGCGGCAACTTTAGTTGGCAACTTAGCACAAACAAGACTGAAAGGGCCTAAAGGACGTGTGCGGTCTTACAATTCTGAAAGGGTTTTTTAAAAATAATCGATTAGTCTACTATGAATGAAGACGCTGATTCGGGCGTTAAGAGCTCTGTCTGCCTTTAAAAACTTAATAATGCCCTAATATTTCAGTGCCTTAGGCTATTGAAAGTCTTGTCCCCAATGAATAGTGGTGTAATAGTCCCATGAAGCCTTAATTCCCAAGCAGCCCCTTAACTCTGTCTTTCAATGGAGGGTGCTTCCGGTTCTGGCCGTTGGTTTAAGCCGAGGGATATTCCACTCGTAGGTAGGCTTACTGCTGGATTCCCTCTTGCTTCAAAAGGGGCGGATTATCGATAACATTTTTATTTACTGAAACTAGCCCAGGGCCTCTGAGCCGCTCATGCGGGCCTCGAAATGGTTTCGATTTATTTATTCATGCTCGAGAACGTGCTGTAGCACAACTACTAGGCGGTATATGCAATACTTGTTAAATTCTATGTTATGCGTGGGTGGTTTTTTGGGCGTGGCCCCAATTTAACTATAAGTTTGAGTACTTACTATTCATATTAATATTTGAAAATAGTTAGGTATGCACATATGTTAAATTATCATGAAGTAGAATCAACATAAGCAACAAGTAAGAGAAAAAATCAATATGACAAACTCCATTTTTGTCATTTCAAAAATTAAATTCATAATTTGTTTCTCAAAACTTCGATTCTTCAACCCTTAAAAACTATAGCATTCAACATATATTTCTTTAAAGGGGTAAGTACATACACCACTATGGCGGAGCCAAACATTTTCATATACATATATTGTACCTATTTTCTGATCCGATCTTCAATTCGTTTTAACGAAAATGTTCGCAATCATAGTGGTTACATCTGTCCATAGCAATGATACAATATAATGTATCTCTGAATGATCACAAATAATCAATTATCATTTAAAATGGACAAAAAAATAAATACAACTAGCCCAAATAGCATGTCTCCACTTTTTTCTGGCACTGACTGTATTTAGCCAATCTATAATATTACAAATATTATAACAATTACCTATAGGACTTAGGCTCTGTTGCCCTTTCTAATGTCATCCATTTATGTATGTATAAAGTTCGAAATGTAAATAATGTATAATTTCACCTTAGTTTATTTATTTTTTAGACATAAGTGTAGATAATTTTGCCAAATGTCTAATTAATTATTGTTTTAAGATAATTCTACATGAAAATTGTGTATTTTTAATTAAACGTTAATTAAACAGACAAATTGTGCAAACTTTGTCTGCAGTCCTGGATGTAAACAAACAGCCATAAATCGTCTGTCCATGTGGTTGTCTTGTCGAACAATACCACCGAATTGCTATGCGATTTTAGCTGCAGTGCCCACAAGCTTCACTAGAAGCAGACCCATCCCTTAATTTACACACTCTTTAATGGAATAATTGCAGCCATTGAATAAATCTTACGAAAACAAACAGCGCCCCAATGAAATTTACTTGAACGTCGGCGACTCTCTGGAACTCCAATTGTCGCCAATTTTATAGGGTGGTGGCATCCACAGAAGGCGTGATATTGCATCCTATAAAGATGAAACGCCCGCGGCTCTCGGCATACTACCATACTTTCGATCCATTTGGAAGGGGGTTTTTGCAGCGGCGAAATGCAAATTTTTCGCCAATTCTGAGCCCACGGATAAAATTTCGCTATTTCACGCTTTCACCATCTCTTTGTTGCCGCAAATTCAAGACATCCGACACGGCTGTGCCTGCAAAGAAATCGCATGCCCTGGAACAGTGCCAGACACTCTGTTTTGGATATCTTTTCAGACTATAGAACACTTCCTACTTACTTTCTCACTCAGGCTATAGTATGATTGTCGGCTTTGTGGACCCAAGCCATTTCGTCATATAAAAGTCAAATTAAGTTGAGCTCAGACTTTTCGTAATGTCTGCAGGCTACATAAAGGACTTTATTTGCAGACCTATCTAACTAAAAGTGATTTGCTTCTAATAGTATCTAAAAATCTACATAAAGAACTGCAAACAATTCTGTTGCACTGGCAAGTTAGTTTTTACTAATGAAAAAGATTCCTATTTTTTCTTACATTTCTCACTAACTTTGCTCATAGATTTGTAATCATTCAAAATATATACTTTTTAACCTACAACAAATTTAGATCAAAGGGATAATAGCAACATCTGGCTTTTATTTCCCATTTTAAAATTCAGGCATCAAGAAAAGTTTGCGGATTTTAAAAACATTAGTAATTTTTTGAAATATGTTCTCATAAAAATGAGTTCAAAAAGAAAGGTTCATACGAATTGCACAAAGCCAGTCAATCAAATAATTAATCAATAAAACTTAATTTTCATTAAAGTTCCTACTTAGAATTTTCAAAAGCACTGAGATTTCTCTGTTACTACATCAAAACATCAATCTAACATCTTCGGATTTTTTTGAAAATCGGTGCAACAACTAAAATAATATAAATATTCAATAGGTTTATAATCTAACTAAAAACATTTAGTAAAAATTTTCAAAATTTTAATTGTTGATAACAACAGCAAAATCTTACAAGAAACTATTTCATTTTTTTAGGATTTCAAATGTTATTAATTTTGTTCCATTGAAACCGACTTCATATATGAAAATATGTATTTTCTTTAAATTCTTCAAACTTTGAAGATAATTTTTTGTTGAAGTTTAGGGTACAATCTGGATATACCTACATATACTCAATTCCCAGAATATGAAAAATTTTAAAAATAGAAAAAAAAGTACAAAATAAATTTAACTTCAGTTCTCAGTTGCTACTTTCGATATAATATGCTAAGATTTTACTGAATGTTTGAAATTGTCAAGAAAATATGGCTAAATGTCATGCTGTAGAAAATCATCATCAATTTCATTTTTGCATCGACTAAAAAAGCTCGTAAAATTTTATGATATTAAATCACAACATAGAATTTCGAAATGAATATTATTTTTTGCCTACTTTTTAAAACGAAAAACGGTTTTAATTTTTCCAGAAAGTAGATTTATTTTAAAGATTTTATTACCTAAACCGAAACAATCTCTCAAATTCAAATTTAGGGCTACATTCTGTGAAATTGGCTTCTTTTGTGTTGTCAGCATTCTGTTCCTCTGCTTTGTTTACATAACATAAATAAGGCACAACAGACACAAGCCCTGTAAAAAATATGAGTCTAGAATTTAATAAGGAACACACCTGTACAGAACTAACAAAGTTTGACTATCACCTGAGAGGCTTGGGGTGCTCTTAAGCAATTCACTTTGTTCAGGAAACCATTGCTAATGCCACTGAAGTCAATGTCAAGTGTTCGCCCCAAGAAAACCGAAAGAATTGTGCTGCAGTAGCTGCCGCACGCCGAGAAGGAAGTGCAGACATTTTTCAGACGAGCATCCCACTTATGCCACTAAATAAAGAATGTGGGCCGAAAGCAGTGGCTCCTCAGGTACTTACCTTCACAGTTCGATCGATTTGGCCAAGGAAGAACGTAAGCAGGGCAACAATAATGAAATTGACTCCGCCGGCGAAATCGGTGAGTTTGTCCAATTGAAAGACTGAGTTTACTAGAAAAAAGAGCACTTGCATCACAACGGTCACTATTGCGCTTATGGCGAAATGATCATCGTCCAGAATGTTAACTGCCATTTTTCAGGAGTTTCTGAGTTCTACTGCTTCCAGGAGAGCGCTGCTGCACCGCTGCGGATGAACTAGACCTAAAGGCGATGGATGCTCCTCAGAAATGTGATCCTGAAATGTTGCGGTTATCCTCACTAGCGAAACGCAAATAGACCTCCCATGCATTATGCATTTTCTTCGTCTGTTGTTCCTGTTGCAGAAGTTGCATAACAATCAGCCGCATCCTAGAATTTTGCCGGAACCTCTTCAGTGACGAGGGGCATCAACGGGGCGTTTTTGCAGAATCAGAAAATTTCGTTTGAAGCGGAGCACCGCCGTGTGCAGCTCTACTGAGGCAAATTATTTCGCCTCCTGCTCGCGAAAGAGGTTTGCATGCATGCACAGTTGCGTCTCAACGATCCGTAGCTAAAACTGATTTCTCAAATTAGAGCCTCCGCCACGAAATGCTAGATGCTAGAAGGCGCTTATTTGAAACACGGCTAATGTGACACAAAACTGGCGTGTCCTCGAGCTTGGCGGTACGTGGACCGTGAAGACATGGAATTGAGATGAGCCTTTTAATGCGTGTCGCGTGGAAAGTTACAAAAAAAAAACTCGAGGTGTTCATTGTAAGGAATAGCTGAATGAATTTTTTATTCAAAAGGAAAAAGTAAAATCTAACTTTCCTCTCACGAATGTACCTCACATTGCAACAATAAATACCTACTTCTAGAAAGCATTGCTGGATTGGATACATTTTTGTTACTTTTCACTCAAAATGTGCGTGCGTGTTTGAAATCATCCATATGTGTACCAGTTACATGACAAATGAATGAAAGCAAACAATTTCTAACATTCCTTGCAAAACTTTCCTTTAGAGTTTCCCTTAGTATTTCTTGGAGGAAGAAAGTGGAGGTGATGAATATTTACAAATATTTGCGATTCTTTACAGGCATCCCAAGAACGCACCATTAAATTTATTTCAAGACCTATCGGAGCTATTCTACGAAAAGTGAGTTACGTAAAACCTTAAAGATACGAGAAATAAAAAAATTACTTGTCGGATCACGCATATTTTTTTGCTTATAAAATATAAACAGCATTATATTGCTAATTTGAACCACCTTTAACCTAAACACTATCTATAAATTTGTATCTCTTATTTTTTCCCACTATACATTATACCTACTATTATAAATTAGAAGTTATGTATTATTATTATTTGGCCTGCTATTTTAACCTATAAAGCTTCTTTTTGACAGTACTACTAATGAAGAATCTACTACATATTTTTATTATAATACAATTGTTATGAGCTTTAGCTCAAAATTAAATGAAATATAAATATCATTTTATTATTATTTTTGTTTAAAATTGGCTGACATTTCTTGAATATAAATATATCAACATTTTCTTTGACACAAATTTCAAATGAAAGATAGTATCAGTATTTAATCGGTAAAAAAACGTTCCAAGCATTTTGAATTATTACCAATTATAATTGTTATTGAAAAAGATCGCTAAAAAAATGTGTTTTGATCTCCTGATTATGTAAAACAACTATATCAATATTTATTTTCTTCGTTAATATTTCATTTACCTAAGTATGTAATTTCGCATTGAAAATGTTGACCACTTGGGACCGCACTTATTTATTACGATAATCCGTAATCGTAACTCTTGTAATAATTAATTCGGGTAAAGCATGAGGTATTCTAGTTTTACTAGAAATTGCAGATTGGAACATAAAAAAAAATCTGTAAAAAAGAAAATTTTAAATTATGTACATAGATTTGTTAACTACATTTTTTGGAGTTTGGAAATAATCCTTGAAAGCTTTGAGTTTTAAAAGAAGCAAACGAATATTCTACATCTACAGGAACACATTGGAAGGACCTAGAACATCAAAATTTTGTTATTACCTTCTTTGCAGGCTACGATTACAAAAACTTGAATACAATAGTTCGATCGGCAAATTCGACTCTATTCTTTGTTTTGAAAATTATATATTTTAAGTTTTTATACAAATTGTCATATATTGTTTTTATATATGTATTTCATGAAAATATATGAAAAATCTATGCGCCAAAAGCTTCTTAACGCCAGTTTCACTTTTTAGCTAGGATCACAATAAATCAGAGAAGTGAATAATGATGTTGTCAAAAATAACAGCGCAACAAGATAATAATAAACACAATGAAAATAACAAAACATCTTACTAATTGAGCGGAAATAAATCAATAGAATTTATTGGATAAAACAAAAATCGCTGATTTTAGCAGAATATAGTGGGTCACTCATATATTAACATTCGTTGATTTATGCGCATAAATTGACCCCATGTAAAAATATTAAAAATAAACTGAAACTAAGAAACGGATTTTATCAAATTTCTATTCTTAAAGCAAATAAACAATTTTGAGGTTTCCTATCAAAAGTTTATTTTAAAAGCACCCAAACAAATTCAGGCCTCTATGCAGTGTTTCAGGCTTATAAAGTCTCTAAAAATATTTAAGATCTCCCGAAATCATTGCTCTTTTTACGTAAATAACAATCTCAAAAATAACCGAACTCCAGCAAATCAAAATTGAGCAACTCTTGACCGCTCTACCTTGAAAATAATCATAGTCAGTTTGCTGACGTCTTGAATCTGATTTACTTTTGATTTGTTGGTGGCCCGGACTCAGGGAATTGCCATCGTTTAGTCTTTCGCAAATTATCAGAACTGTTTAAATAAAATTTTATCAAATTAAGCCGCTGTCGTGGCCGGGTCCAGCAAATAGAGAACTTTGTCGAAATTGGCAAATTTCCAGAAGTTGGTAATTCAATTTTCCTGCTCTCAGGGCTGGCGCGCCGAACGTGAGAACGTCGACTAAAGCGGCAGTTGCATGTGTGCCGACTGGAGCCATTGTTGGCATTTAATGTAATTTTGTCGTTATGATTTCCGGATATCCTGCTTAGCGTTAACAGGTAACATCGGTCAGGGTGTCGACTAATTGACTTGGGGTCTTCTTAATTCGGTCGTACGCACAATGCCTTTTCGACACTATGACCAAATTGTGTCGAAGGTTGTGCAAAACGAGCGCCACGCCAAGAACCAAATGGTTGCTTCATAGAGTCCGAACTTTTGGTGTGACGTGGTATAATCACATCGAAACGGTCGTAATGACTTTAGCTGGAGGTGCAACCGATGCATGCTCCCACCTCCAATTGGGTAATGTTTATTTCGTCATTGAGATGAAGCGAGAAATGTAATTAGGGTTTTTACGAAAAACGAATGATGAATGCATCTGCCGTGCTCTGTGCCAGGAGCATGTAGACACTTTTGTAAAACATTGGCAAGGGTTCTACAGTGCAATTGCCGTTCATTTGGGTCAATTACTTTCACTTTTCCATCTGTTTTTGCTTGCTAATTGCACCAGGAATTGTTTTGAGTGCTGAGTTGGAAAATATTGCGGTATTGTTGCATTCATATGTTCGTTTTGTATCATTTATTTGGAAAAACAATTATTGTGGAAAATATTCAATTCATGCACGTCTGAATTTTATTTTTGTTATTTAAGTAGCCTACTGAAAGGTTGTGGGTGTTGCTTTTCAATCATCTCAAAAGCTATCAGCCAAAACTTTTAAATGTCTCGACTTTTCAGTCGATTGAATAACGACGCCCCCAAACGACCTCTAAAACATTTCACAAAAGGATACTTTTATTATTTTTGGAAATTCAATTTGTAGTCGCTTCTACTTATCCTTATCAATAACTCTAAAAATACCCAAAATCAAGGGTATAACTGGATTTAATCCTTCCGGTAGAAACTTTAAAACTCAGCGTCTACGAAGTTATCTTCAGAACAAATCACTAGCAATTTATCAAGTTGATATAATCTCTTTGCTTTTTATCGAATTGCTCTTAAAATTCCGAAATCTAGCGAAGAGGATGGATGGCGAGGCCAATTTTATAACAATTGAAATCGAAATTCACTTCATTCTATTGTTACAGAGAAAGACAAACTTTCGAACGTTGTCAAAAGTTTTTTATTTGATAGATGTATGTAGGTACTTGAATAGTTAAATAAAAATTCTTTCATTTTGAATTTACTGTATCAACAAACAATTCTCATTGACCTAAAGATAAAATATCATTCTAATTTATCTTCCGCCCGATACTATATTATAAAAGTTAAGAGCTCTTAGCTTCTTAGTTGCTGGTGAAAATCGCTTAGAAAATAATATTTTATCTCAGTATTTAAGGAATACTAGAAATACGACAATCTCTCATAATTTGCTGATAATTCTATAAATAGATTTCCTTGTTTTGAACACAAGTGATTTTTAAAAGAATTAAAAGGTTAAGGGCTCTGAACTTTATTCAGATTAAGGTGGCCTTTTGAATTGCACTATTTTTAGTTAGAACTTTTCATGCTTTTGCCGAAAACGAGTTATAGGAAATAAAGTAAAATAGTAGTACCTACGTACTATATATGTATGTACATAACATACATATATTTGCATAGAAGTCAAATGTCGGTTAAGCTGACAAAACAAAAGAACTGAAAATCGACAAAATTATCAATACGATTTGATTAAAAATTTACTATTAGAACCTATTCGAATATTTACCATAATAAATAAATAAAGAAAATTTCGTAGTTAAAGATTATGTAAATGAAGAAAGGTTGAACGTTCATACTTTCAAAAATGGTAAATGTTTTACATTCTACAGATCAAATTATAAGCTGTAGATCTGTATGTTTTTAATAAAAATTTTATATTTACTTTAATAATAATAAAATAACAACAACTTGTATTTTTTCAATTATTTTGTCAACTTTCGTAAAATGTGCCTAAATATACATACATATGTATGTACCATAATTATAATAATATATATTTATATAATCGATTTGCTCTTTTTTTCTGATTTCTGCCACAAAGAAGGAAAATTTCAAATATGTATTACTCTTAAGCAGACATTACAAAAAAAATTATGAAGGTATTGAAAGACTACTATACTTTCATCCTTTAAACATAATCTTATGCTTCTTTATACATCAGAAGTTTTCTTTAAAAATTCAAATTAAGGACATATCTGTATGAGCATCGGAAACTCTAATACTGAGAGATATGCAAAATACATGTATAAAAAAAACATTTTATATATCATGTCTTGCAAAATAACGTCTTTTGTTGAATTTCACCATTCGGAATAAAGCTTGGCCGATTATGCAACACTAACATATTCCATGAAGGTCCGTTGAGAAGGCCCAAACTCTGAGTAGTCAGATAAAAGATGGTTAAAACGCGACCTCGCTTCAAAACTCAACCAAAGTCACCATACATTCTTTAACAAAATAGGGGCTTTCTACAGAGCATTCATTCCGTTGAATGTGATGGAGAGAATGGCTTAATTTACAAATGGTATCCAAACGCTTTCTTAAAATATTTCGAAATCCCAGAGGCTATGGAAAATTCCTCAACAATAAATCATTAGGACAAAACACAAAACACAGAAAGCAAAAACCTTGTGCACCTTACAGCAATAAATTACAAATTCCATAAGTCGGTGGATTGCTTGTTTACATTATACAGCACCATAGAAATGAGATTCAATAAAGTGCGATGATTGGGTGAAATTGGTTTATGCATTTTTCATCGCTTATCCGGCACGCTGCTCATCATTGTTTCGATTAGGGGGCACTCACCAGTTCCGGATAATATTGAGCAAATATCTAACACCGAACGCGGATCGATAAAAAAGTAAGACTACATTATGGATGCATGAATTTACCATTTTTATGTTGAGTGCCAGTGCAACCTAGCGCAACTGGGTTCGGATGGAAATAAGGGCTTTTTGTGTACACGAGGTGGCGTGGCGTGAGTGCCCTAGAAAATGTGTCTAATGTATTCCAGTTGGTGCTTGGGCTATTTGTGATTCTTCCAGGTCTAATCCCGGACAATAAATCACCAAATGGGTCGGATGAATTCCGCCGGCCCCAACATTTCCTCCCTATTTTCGCCTCTAGAACCATGTCGTATGATGCTCCTTAAGCTGAGGCAACTCTACCGGTGGAGGTTTTTATGTTAGGTCTATAGTTAGGTGGTTCTTATAAACAACCGCAGTGCGCTTAGTATGCCCACTAAAACCATGTTATTAGGATGGAATCGCACATTTTCTTTTCAACCTGAAAGGATGTCGAAAACGTCGCGCCACCCGTTTCGCCCAGGTTTTCTTAGAAATAAGATGGCAAACGAGGGGTAAAGGGCGAGAATATCTTTACGGCAAATAACCCTAAATAACTGGCTCGAGGTGTTAAGTAAATAACGCGGATGGACGAGGGGCTAGAAGAGTGTGTCGTCCTCGACGTTCACTAGTCCAGACTAGTGGGTAAAATACATATTTTGCAGCAGGCACCACTGGAGGAGTACCCACTCGCCTAATTTTGGGTCTCTGCACATCTGCCCCAAAGTCGTAGTCGTCATCGTTGCGATGCTTCTCTGATTCTGCAAATCCCGTCGAGTTACTATCTCCACTCCACGAAAAGGAGCCAGGGAAGCGCCTTATATTTCACGTTGTACACACTGAGCGTACCGTAGGATACTATTCCATCGGCGCGAGACTCCTTCTTGTTTTGTTCCGACCAAAGAATTTTTTTTTCAACCAGATGAAATACCGAAAATCGATGAATTTCTAACACAAACTGCACTTGAATTTGAAACCTTCAACACTTTACCACTATTGCCTGTTGATAATGATAACCTTCTTCGCAATTCAATGACAACAATTCGATAAAAACAGCACCTCAACGCGGAAGGTTAGAAACTTTTTTTGATTATAGAATGGCTTTGACATGTATACCGGGAGCAGATTGGATGCTCCTGCACCGAAACGATGCTAGCCCTCCTTAGCGTCGCGACGTTCCAAAACGAACTGGTCTCATCGCCCCGAGAATTTTCCGAGTTTTCCTGCATTTTCCTCCTAAACTCTCCCGGTTTTTCGTCGAGGGCACCCAATACAGAAGAAGACGGCTTTTGGTTTGTGGAGCACTAGTGCTCTCCACAATCCCATGCACATGGCTGTAAAATGTGAGAGCAGAACTTCCGAGGATGAAAATATAAATTCAACCTAGAGAAGCTCCATAAAACGCCAGAAAATTTCCCCAAAAAAAAAATAAATAAATTCAGATACATAAGCTGCAGCAGCAACTATCTAAAAAGCTATAAAAGATCCCCAAAAACAGTCGAACACTATCGAAAACCCCCCACTCGGGTGGATCCCTATTAGCTGTGGACCCACAACATAAAATACACGGGACAGTTTCGAACTTTCAATTAAAAATGAAAAGGTGAAATTGTTTGCAACGACCGGGACGAGACCGCTCCCGCTGGGGCTTCCGACTTGTTCAAGCCTAATTGCTTGTCGGTTCTCAGTTCTGAGATTGCGTGAATTGGCTGCCACCACACTGTTCAAACTGTTGTAAACAGGCGTCAAGTAAATGCATTCCCCGAGTAAATAGACCGATGAATGGGGCGAGTGGCTGAGCCTCTGGTCGTGGCACAAATTCACAGCTCCAGAGCGACATCCTTAATTTGATAATGCGAACGACTCGTCCTTGAACTACTAAATATGAATTAGTGGCCAAGGATAGTCCAAGATAACGAATATTTATAGCTGGCTAGAATGCAGTTTGGATAAAGCCTCTTGGGCCCGCTAGTGAGTGGATACAGCATCCCCAGAGAATGGAGAATAATTTTATGAGATTTTTATTTTGAGATTTATGGACACGTTGAACAATGTATGAGCACTGTGAGAAGAAGTCGAAGCATTTTTGAGAGCCAATAAATCAGTATAGTGAACCCGAAATATATAATTGTGGCGCAGGTTCCTTGGGGATGAATAAGTAAATTCCTTATTTTAATCCAAATATTCAATTGTATGTATCCTTAAGAGGTACACTTACACAAACAAGTCATTCACAAAATCTTTAGCTTCTTCAGAGAATAGCATCAGTATGTCATTTAGGAGAAACCATCTTAAGATTATGATACCATAATTTAATCAATGAAGGCATTTCCGCTTTCGCATCATGCGTTTCAAAGGTAAGGTATTACCCTGATCATTTGTATGAATTTAGAAGCTGATAAGGTTTCTATGCCCAATTAAATTATACAAATCATTTGACTTTAACGGTTTTATGTATATAAATACAACTTTTCTTTTATTTTTATATTGTGGGTCAATACACTTTAGCAGACCTTGGCGTTCTTGCCTTTTAATAAGTAGTATAAGCGATAAGATAGAAATGTAAAAAGCAGAAATTTTAAAAATTTATTAAATTAATCAAAGAGTACTGGAGTGGTTTCTCTTGAAAATGCCAAATATCAATTTTTAAGGAATTAAAGTGTTTTTTAAATTCTCACTTTACCTGGTTTTGACTTACTTAAATGTTTAGCTGTTATGAATTTGAAAGTAAGAATTTATTTGAATTTATTTAAAAGTAAGTAGTGGAGGAACAAGTGTGTTTTTAAATTTTTAACTACTGCGAAAACGATTTCAAAATTAAAAAACCCTAAAGAAAAATATATTTAAGGTATACATATTTATTTGAAACGGTACTTCATATCAATATATAGATAGCTTTTCATTCTTTGAATTTACATTTACATAATTCTATTATATACTTCCTTCAATTCAAATTACAGTACCTACGTTACATAATGTCTGCAATTTATATGCAAATCGCACCGCACTGCTAATTTGGGTACTAGAGGGTGGTAGCACATACATAGGTGGATACCGAATTTTTTGATAGAGTCGGTATTATAAATAAAAGATGTTTACGATATTTTTTCATGAACTAATAATTTTAGCTACAGATGCATACGATTAATGTAAGCATATTCTTTTAATTATTTATTACCTACTTAAATCAGCGTACTCTTAATTGATTTAAAACTAAAAACAGGAATAGTTGCAAAGATTTATTATTAGTCTTAATTCTCAGCGAAACAACTTTAGAGAATCTCAGCTATCCAAGCACATGGGTTTGGGATACCCTGTATTTTTGTTTGCGTATAAATATTTCTGCTTCTTAATCAATCTTAATCGATACTTTTTACAGTTTAGAAAAATATTATGCTAACGAAAAAATAAAAAAATATTTGAGACTTAAATCAGAGAAAGAAGCTTGAGAAAATTAAAAAGTCCTCGAATTAATAAATCATTAAGTACATACATATATGAGACTGCGCTGCCTGTGATTCCCCTGAGGGTTAAAATTTAAATGATCACTAAACTTGAATGAAAAAAAATATTTTAAACGCATACCTACCTAAATACGTAAAGCTCTGTTTTCCAACACTTTGATTTTTTTTCGGAGCAATTCTCAATAAGAATGTTTAATGTATTGTCAAAAAAAAAACACTTTTTTAATGTATTTTAATTCACCCAGAATTCCAAAAATTACAGCAAGCTAATTTCTTATAATTAAGTTCATATGTTCGCTTCTGTGGATTATGTCTAATATTATTATACTTACTTGTTGAGTATTTTTGTTTAACCAACAGCGAAAGAATAATGTGTATGATGTAATAATATTGTTCTAGTTTTATGCCGTACCCAATAAATGAAGTCAAAAAACATAATACTCACATTTTAAGTCTATTAATGAACTTCACGGCGGGAGAATAACGTCGTTTATGACGTGAAACCATAAGCAACTCTTTGGCGATGTAAAGCAGCCTTAATAATTTAAACCGTAAATATTACGCATTGTAATCCCAGCAAAACATAACCTCAATTTAAATATGTATATTTTATAAAGAACACGGTTAAGATTAATTAAACCCCTTATTTACTGCTGAGGTCAACACGCAGTCTGCTCCTGCATTGCCAATTACATTCATTAATAACCGATATTGATCCATTATGAAGGAAAGTCGTTCACAAATTTTGACAGTTGTGACATTTCTCAGGCTTCTTTCGCAATCCAGTGCTAACTGCCGGGGATTTGGGCCGCCGCGCACATTTTATTTCGTTTAAAAGTTGTGTAAGCCCGAGTGGATGGAGGTACACAAATAATGTCCTTCGCACTCTTCCGTGGACTCTCCAGAGCAGTGTGTCATGTGGAGCCAAGCGTTTGTATTCTTGTGAGAATATGCTCAAAGTAAGAATTTTTCTGAAATCATAGAATTTTACTCTAGCCAATTTATTTCGCATTTTAGCAAAGCACCTCACGGACGATACAGCCGTGAAGCTGTCCGACGAAATGTTAAAGGCTATGTGTTTACCCGATACCTGGACTATGTTACGAATTATGATCAGATACTGGAAAAGAAGTTCCCCTCGGCGATGCACGTTTACCGTGTCTTCTTCGAGGGAGTTAGAGAGTTCTACAAATCATTGAAACAATATCTAAAGATAGCTAGAATTGCAAACACATCGGTTAATGGACTGAAGGCGCTTACAAGGAAAGAACTCGAGTTATACTCCCAAATGCCTAGGGACATGGTTAAAGTGGCCCCAGCGTTATTGTTCTCTGCCCTTCCATTCGTGGGCTATGCTGTTTTCCCTATTGCGTAAGGTAAAATGAAAATTGATCCTTTAATTAACTGCATTCTGGCTGTCTTGCAGATTCATGTTTCCCAGGGTGTTTCTATCATCGCACTTTTGGTCATTGCAGCAAAAGGCTGAATTCAATCAATACTATCTGAAGAACAGACTTATCAATAATAGGAAAGTGTTTCGATGCCTTCAAGCTAAGCTAGAAAGTGTCAAAGCAGATCCACTTTACAGAAAATGGAATCATATTCTCGGACTTCTGGGAAGTGGGCTTCATCCCACAACAGATGAACTCCTTTATGTGAAAGAGCTGTTTACAAAAGCACCTTATAAATTCAGCTCATTATCATCGAAACATGTTGTAAGAATATAAAAGGAAACTTCCAATAAATTTAATAATTTTCCGAAATCTAAAATTTTAGAAGTTTCTCTGCCACATGCACGGTCTGCGGAGTGGAATATTTAAGCGTCATAGACTCCTGGAGCACGCTTTCATTGTCCATCACATGGATTTGGCGATAACCCGCGAAGGAGACGTTCATAACATGCACCCCGACGCTCTAAAGATTGCCTGCTACATTCGAGGACTCAACCCCATTAACCTTAGCAACGAGAACATGATCGAGTGGCTGCGCAGTTGGATAAAAGTGTCCTTAGATACTACCGAAGACCATATCACTCTGTTCCTGCACCTGCCCATCTTCATCGGCTACAACCATCCAAACAACTGGAGGCTTATCTACAAGTGATTGGAGCTGTGAATAACCCCAAAATGTTTTTCTAGTCGTTAAGTGCAACTTAAGACAATTTTTTTTGCCATCCCCATTGTTAACTTTTATTTCTGTTGGTAAACAAAGGCGAAACGAGCAATTAGAGTTTTATTCAAACCACCCATAGGTCAATATTGGCATGTAATTGTAATTGTTTTTATAAGGGTCCGAAAGACAACTTTTTATTAATTTCCATAAATAAGATCTCTTTACCTCATTGAGTTTTTTATTTTTTTTTCTGAAGGTCTTACCTCATCAAGCTGAAACGAGGAGCTGTGTATTAATTTCAAAATTCTAAATGAACCAAACTATTATTTCAACTAAAGAGCCCCCGGGTTTTGTAAATTAAAAGAAAATGAATATTGAAACACGTTCTAATTCAAAGAATACGTTCGAGAATTCTGAATTCTCTGCACTTGAAGTAAACCAATCCCCAGAACAAAGTCTAAGAATTACACACGGCACGCAAAATTTCACTAGCATTAATATTTATCCCTTCCGCAAATAAATTCGACCGCAATGTTCCGTAAAAGAATTTTATTGTTAGAGAACTAAAAAACTTATTTTTTCGCCTTTTCGGCCTTTGGGGCTTTTGGAGCCTTGGGGGCCTTTGGAGCCTTCTCAGCCTTTGGAGCCTTCTCGACCTTTGGAGCCTTTTCACCTGCCGCAGCCCTTTCGGCCTTCTTTTTGTCCTTCTTGAGAACTCGTGGCGTTCCGTCGCTCTTGGTACGTTTCTTCAATGAATTGAAGGCAATTGTAAGAAGCTTGTTGCGCTGACGCTTGGCAAAACGCAGCTTGAACCGATCAAAGTCGTTCAATTGTGTACGCTGTAAAGATAAAATATTTCCAGTTAAAGCAATTGGAAAATTCTTAGGCCGCAGTTTGTGTCAATGAAAATAGGTTTTATTTACGCCTGGAGATCAAAGGTTCAAAACATTATAATTATTCATCTAGTCATAAAATCTGTAGTTTTATTTAAAAAAAAATAACACACTGTAGCAAACACTTTTAAACTAGGAACCTGTTAATATGATCAGTCCTCAGCCATTAACTAATGTAATAATCATCAATCGCGACTAGGAATGTTACTTTAATTATAGGCGACTAGATACTACAAGTTTAATAAATATTTGCATCTACAGACGTAAATTAAACTGTAGTCAGAGAAAAATCAGCTTCATGTTTGTTTCAGCCGGCATTTCCTATCAAGAATAACGTACTCATCACGGTAGGGTAAGGAGGAAAGATGGCAGCAAGAATATCTTAAACTTACTTTACGGATAGACTGAGCCTTGGCTGACCAGGCGGTGACCTTCCACTTAGACCTCAGATCGAAATCCTTCCACGCCTTTCGCACAATCCTTGTGGGGGCTGTGTAAGGGAACTTGATGCGGAATTTGGTCAAATGCAGATTAGCTAATCTGTATTCTTGACGGGGAACTCCAGTAAGCGGTCCATCAATAAGAACCTGTAAAATACAAAAGTACAATAAGAATGTTCAAAGTAAGGAGTGTCGTTTTAGATAGTGACTGTATCAGAATTATAGTTAGCTTCATTTTTGTGTCAGTCGGCAATTCCTATCAAGAATAACGTACTCATCAAGTTGAGATGACGCTAAATAAACTAAATGCAGAATGCTTACCCTATTTTGGTCGATAACATCAACGATAGCGACAAGGCGCCCCTTGAGGGGGCCCGCAGCACATTTGGCAACTCTGCCAGTCTCCACGAATCTTTGGAACGGCTGTAAATATTTTTGTGAAATTTAGAAGAACGTCTTAATTATTTCCCACGCACTTGCTAAGTAGAACTTCTTTCACATTTTTAAGGAGATATTCCCAAAAACGGAGAAAAACCGAGGTTAAAAACACCTTTCAAATGACAGATCAAGCGAGCCATGTGCCAGCGTGTAAATAGCACAATTTAGCTAAACTCAAGGCACTTGCGGCGACGCACATTAATTACTTAAAGAGTATTTCACTTATTGCAGCCAACCAAAATAAATTCTACTTAACAAGTCGCAGATAATTGCGAAAACTTTGTTTTAATTTTGAGACTAGCAATGCACGTCTTACCATTTTGCTTAACCGGAAAGAAAGAGGGCAGTGTGTGTGCGTGTGAGTGCAGAAATGGCGACTGCCATAAAAATGCCACTAAAAGGGTCAAAGTAATATTCTTTTGGATTGTAAAATTAGAATTTTTCTTTTTCCTGAATTTGTTTTTTAAAACGTCGGGAATTAAATGCCATATGATTAATATTCTTTCTGTTTTTATAGTCAATGGTATACTTAGTAACAAATATTTCATTGAATCGTTTTTCGAACATATACAGTCATGGCAAACTGCTGTAATTTTGACATTTTTGCGTTGGCAGTTGTTTTTCTCGCTTCTCCACAAAGACGTCACGTCTTTTTTGTAAGCGGATTGTCACAGGATATTTTTAAAGAATTTTGTGCAGTAACCTTGCGGAAAGTGTCTTTAAGAGCGAAATAATTCTTCCCAGTGTTAAATCCAGTGCTTAAGAAGTGTTTTTTTGTTACTTTTAGATAACTGCATACAGCCCCGCCATGCAGTCAAGTTCAAGGACGGTTTTCCTAAACCCAAATTTTAGAAATACCCACATAAATCCAAATTTCCTAATATCCAAGCCCTCAAGTAGTATTCATATTAACCCAGAATTTTTACAAAAATTGCATTCTTCCGAAACAGCCATTGGAACGATCGAAACAAAGGGGACCAGAACTATTGAGCCAATGGCCAAAGTCATCGCCAAATCAAGGACAAAGATCGTCCGGGAGCCAGGAAGAGTTCTTCCAGTCTCTGCTCCACCAAAAACCCCCATGATAAAAATCGGTCGCAATAAGCTGATACGCGCTTCAGCAATTCCCAGCAAGAGCGGAAATGTGGGGCTCATCAGAGCCCCACAACTACTCACACCCAGCAAGAGACGACCACCTGCTGTCAATGAAAAGTACAAAATAGATAGAAGAATCCCCAGACTGAATAATAGTACAAAGCTTGTAAGAAGGCAATCCTTCGAAAGCAAATACACTCTGCGGAGGAGCAGTGTGAGTGAGAATTTGATGTCCAAGAAATTGGTTGTCACTAAGAAGAAACTGCTCAAAATGTAGGTAAGATGTTTCAAAGTAACAATCTCTTAAAAGTTCCCCATTCCAGAGGATCGCCAAACAAAGGAAAATTCCACATATCCTCACCTAACAAGAAACTAGAACTCTTGAACATAAACGGAGTTCTTTACAGGTCTACGAAAAACAAACTGCAAAAGGCTGATTCTCCCTGCCCGTCTACCGCAGACGCTCAAAAAGCAACTCCTAATTCAGGCCGATCTGTGTACATTAAAGGCGACAAATTTGTTCTGGATAAATCGGGCAAGAGTCTCACTAGAGTTGAGGTCCCTAGCGCTGAGAAGATGAAACTAAAGCGCATAGATATAGGCGGACTGACATACGTCGCCAAGACTAACAACGTCTTCGTAAGGACCAATATTCATAAAACCAGGAATCACTTAAAGTATACTATTTTTCCCTTCATATCTGCTCTAGTCTAGTGTTTTTATCCATTTCTAGTCTTGCTAAGCAAAAGAGTATCAACACCCTTTCAAAGAACCTAGTGAAAACAAACATTCCCTGTCCGATCTATCGGAAAGTAGGGAAATGTGCGGCATTCGATCGCGGAAAATGTCCAAAAGTGCATGATAAGAAACAAATCTCAATTTGCCCAAAGTATCCGAATGCAATTCCCAATATGCTACGTGTACAATGTTTTTGTAATTTTAGGTTCCTAAAAGGAGAGTGTTCTAATGAAAGATGTCTTTTGTCACACGATGTAAATCTATCAAAAATGCCAACTTGTAAATTTTATCTCCAAGGGATATGCGTCCGTGAAAACTGCCCATACCTTCACAAGAAGTTGGCGGAGAACGCTGAAATTTGTTTAGAATTTCTAAGAGGCTTTTGCCAATTGGCTGATAAGGTATGTACCGATTAAAAACTTTTAAACATTTTAATTCTCCGATAATCAATTTTCCCCTTCCCTCGTAAGTGCAACAAACGGCATGAATTTCTTTGTCCTAATTTTGAAAAAACTGGAAAATGCGACAAAGTAAAATGTGAATACTGCTCGAAACGTAAGAAGGCCATTGAGGAGCATGCTGTGTTAAAAGAAAATCCGAGAGCCAGACGAAAAGAAAAGCCCGAGATGGTACAAATAGAAACTGATGAAAAGGTTCCAACTTCGAGGTACTTTGTTGACGAATGTAATGAGAAAAATTCTGTTTACCTCGAGCAACAAAAGGTAATTGATGTGCAGGAGGATGACAGTGATGAGGGTACTTGTATTTTAAAACGAAGGCCTAAACTGGGCGTATTGCCCGCTTTTATACCTTTATGACGAACACTAATCTTGAAGGAGCTAAAGCTGTTTCAGCTGTTAACTCCCTTTTAGATTTGTTGTTCGTTACTAGTTAAGAGCGCTTGAAATTATATAATAAATTTCTAGATTTTTAAATAAATACGTTTCAAATTCCCCTTCAATAGAACATGTTTTATTTAATCAAGCAAATTAGAATATTGTTATTTTGCCCCCTCAACTACTTCCAAAATATTTCTAACCATTAAACAGCAATTAAAACTTATTTTCATACTTGCCAGTTTTTCTTCAAGCTTGAAATCCGAGTATTTGGCTTTATATCTTTTTAGCGCAATAACGACGACTCTAATTCGAAAGAATTTTACTAAAGTTGCTACAAATTAATACTGCCCTTTTTTCTTTTAATTTTGTCTGAAGTAAAATTTATTTGCAATTGCGAGCAAACAGTTTTATAAGAAATTGTTTTTTAGCTACCCGAGGTTAAATACAACAGTCAAATGAATCCTAAACTAAAGCGAAATATTTAAAAACCGGAAGTATTTATTTATCTCGCTCCTTCAATAAAACATTTACAGGCTGGTCAGGTTTGTTGATTAGAAGCGTTTCTACATCCATGCGAGCAGTGCCCATCCACTTGATTCGATAATTTCGAACAAACTGTAAAGTGAGAAAAAATTAATAAGGTTTTAAATCCAAAGATACCAAAATATACTCTTAGTAGAAAAACTAAAATGTTTTGCTCGGCCAATCGTCTCGCAATGCAAGCCCGCATTCCATGGCCGAAAGGAAGAACTAAATAAGGATTCACTGGGTTTTTTCTATTCAACCATCGTTCTGGGTTAAAAGACTCTGGATTCTCAAAGTTTTTTTCTAGACGACAAGCCACCATATTTTGAGTGACGACGACTGTCTAAAAAAATTGCATTATTTAAAAAAAAAATTAAATAGTGAGGTACCAAGGTTCTATTTCTGTTTGACTCAAAATTCAACCACAAAGAAATAAAAGATCCCAGCTAAGAGAGTTTTTGTTTCCTTGTGGTTAAACTTCAAGCCCATATATGAAATTATTTTTAGAAATAGGTGTGGACTTACCCCTTTCGGAATGTTGTAGCCTCCAAGTACTAATTTATTGTTAAGTATACGACCAACTCCTACAGACACCGGATTCATTCGAAAGACTTCTTTCATAACTGCTCTTGCGTAAGGAATCTTTGATTTCAAGGCATCTTCAGTTATTGGTGAATCTTTGTTAGGGAGAATTGCAAGCGACTCTTGGTAGAGTTTTTCCTGAACCTCCCTATTCCGCGCCAAGTGGTACACGGCGAAAGACGTACTGTAGGAAGTCGTATCGATTCCTGCTAAAACTAAATCAGCTGCCATTCCTACGATATCGCACAAATCCAAATTGGGATTCTTTAAGTACTCCTCAAGTAGCGAACTGCGGGACATGTTGCTCTTGTAGACAGCATCAGAATCTTCTTTAAAAAAGGAAATTTTTTGGGATACAAGCTCCACTGCGACATTTTCCATATACTCTTGGGCTTTCCTCAATTTTCTATATGTTGGCGTTTCAAAGTATCTCCATAATTGGAAGCCTTGATCTGTTGGAAGAATACAACTAAATATTAGCTGCAGTATATGTCTGAATAAATTTTAAAATTTTCCTTACCTATTCGTTTCTTCAGCCGACTTTATAAGGCGTGAAGTTCTAGAATTTGGGTGTCGCTCAAATTCAGAAAAACTGTCCATTCGCTCATCAAAGACAAGGAGACAAGTTACTAAAGCATAAAAACAAATTAAAGCTTTCTTATAACTTAAATAATTTGGGAGTTCAAAGTCATAATAAATAGATAAATAAATTTCAGATGAATTATTGATCACTGATCTTACTCTAAATTAATTATTGATTTGATATATTCAGATTACGTTTAAACTAGACCTAAAACACTTTTATTAGATTTTGACTTAACCAAACTCATTTATTGTGCAGAATAAGGCCCCTGTTTATAATCTTACATTCCAAATTAAGTCGGTGAAGCTCTGGCAGCATATCGACTACAACGCTAGTATCCAAAAGTTGGACAAGTTCGTTTGTAATGTTGTCTACATCTGGCAAAAAACTTCTTACTTTCATAGGTGAACTCATCTCCTTTTGCAATTCCGATCGAAGCCTCCACCACTCCGGGCCGTTTCTATAAAATTGCAAATAAAATCAATTTATTCCCAAATATGTAAATATTTAACCAGGAGCTAGTTTTCACTTACGTGGGTAAAAGTCCCGTCGATCGATATACGTGGGGTCGATCTCTCCTGTATTTTGCTAAGGCTAAATGGCTTCTTCGTTGAGGGAATTCTTTTGTACTTGAGTCATTTAAAACAATTGCTATGTCGTTGGGATCGTACAGCCAAACGATATCTGTCCCTGGCACCATAGTCTCCTTGACTATGCTCCCATACTTTTTGTACTTATCAAGACCGGCCTTGTGCAGTTCCGTCCATCTGTAATCACCTAAAACATTCTCTTAAAAGAATTTTACTAAAGAGGGACGTACTTACCAATGTAAGGTAAATAGCTGAAAATGTTTCCTAGTTTAAGCGGACCTTTCGGCCCTGGAATGTTTGCGTAGTTCTTCCCGACATTTCTGGTGAACATTTTTGTGGAGTATTTTCTAGATTTATAAAAAACCCGCCCACTGAACGAAGTAAGTAAATTTTGCCTGCACCACATTTCTTATTAACTATCACTAGAACCACTTAGCACAACATTATCTAGATATTCGCCCGTAAATTGGTTAGTTTGACTAAAAGTGCGTAACAAGATTGTTCTACGTTGGCGACAGACGGCACTCTCCGGCACCCACCAAAACATCAGTGATCAGGCCTTGACTATCGGAGATCGATCGTCGATCCACTAGAGTCGTCTTTCTTTTGCCTGGAGCCTCCATGCGGCCGATATTCATCCATCTGTTTTCGTTTTGAGCATGGAAGTTGGAAAAAAGTTCGGAGTTGGTCAACAGAGCGGGGCTTTCGTTCTTATCTCTAAAGCCTCTCAAGTGCGTTCCAAAACATTGGCTCTCAAGCTGTTCAGTTTCGTTGGCAATCTTTCTCCACAAGCAATGAATAATTCACAGAATTAGACAAAATTTTACTGCAAATTGAAGAAGTAATATTCAGCGCTGTTTTTAACTGAATTTAATAGAAGAAGCGAAATGCTAAAAATAATATGTAAATAAAAATTAATGACTAATTTGAGAAACATTTATTTAAAATATACTAAAACCCCTTTTTTAAAATTATATTAGTTAAAGCGCTCATTTGAATTACAATGCACAATAATTAAGTTTTACTTTTGAGTTTGTAACGAACTTTTAAAATTTAATTTTGTAGATTTTTGTAGTTTAGTATCAAACCCTTTATAATGACACCCCACCCACATGTAATTTAAATTTTTGAATTAAATTAAACTATAAAACAACTTCAAGTTTTGATAGTTCCGGGCTCAAGATTATTTAGACTTATCTTAATAATTTCATAATAACGGGTTCAATTTTTATGCAATATCTTTTTGAAAGCCTAGTACAATAATTCAAATAAAGGAAAGATTAAAAAAAGCTTTGAATAATTTATTTTCATATAAAAATGATTTTAAGTAATAGTTTGAAAATAACAAATATCGTTATCAGCTTCAAATTGTTGTTATAAATATAATTAAATAATTTGATCATTCAGAGAAAGGAAAGTTTATACCTATAAAATGAAGAAAACATTTTCTAAGGAAAACTATTTCTTTCTTTTCTTTTCAATATTATTATCTGCTATCAAAACCATTATTAAATATTTATTTAAACAAAAGAAAAATGATGTAGCTAACACAAGGAATTAAGCCGATAATTACAAAAAAGTGTTTTTAATCTAAATGCATGGGTGATCTTCATGAAAACGCATAAATAACGCTGCTTAATGTAATTAATATTAATGTTTCTTTTTGCGAATAGAAATACCTACCTGCCAAGTGTGAACGAATAGCACAGCAGGAATATTTCGCTGGTTATTAATGATGTGTTGTAGTAAAAATAACTATGAAGAGTTAATTTTAATTATTTTCTACTTCCTTGTGCATTCCAACTACATATTTGTTTGTTTTATTTTTGGAATACAGATATTTGAAATGTAGGATTAAACAAACTGACACGAGTGTTTCTGTTTAGCTTTTATAAGTAAAATTTTAAATCTAAAAGTTTAAAATTGATAAATAATATATTCAAACTAAGCATGGAAGACCAAAAGAGTAAGGTTTAAATTAATAGTCTTACAAATATCTTTTTATTTTCTCAAAATTATAGCTTAGTTCGAAAAAACTACTTCATTCGATAGCTTCCTATCATAATTACTAATTCTAATACCCGTATCCCAGTAAGTAAGTAAGTAAGCTTGAAATCGAATTTATAGTGAAGCTGAGAAAGATGGCTTACTCATTGCTTATAAATTAATTTTAATCCCCATCAGTTATTTTTTCCAATAGCCTACCTAAACTAAGTTCGGCGTTTCGTTTTGATGCGACTGTTATTTATTTTGAATCTTGTATTACTTCAGTTTATAGGTACTCTATGTCTTCAATAAGTTACTGTGGATATCTATAGTTGCTTAAAATAATGGCTCTTATGCATAAAAACTGAGCAAATGCTCAATATTAATTTTTATATATAAAACTGGAGCTCAATCTCAATTTAGGTGAGATAAAACTCGGGTTTTTTATATAAAAATTGGGATTGAGCATTTGCTCAGTTTTTATGCATAAGGGCAGATAAGTAACATCCAAATTGTTATTAGATTGAGTGGAAATTTGACCAAATTAATATTGTGAAATTAGGCATAAGTAACACATATCCTCTATCTAAGCCTTATCTTTAAATAGGAAAAAATAATTTCTAGAGTATAAATTTAAACAAACTGAAGTTATTCAATTGATAGTGTTTACTCATAGTACTTACGTCGTGTACGGCAGCTATTTTTAAATAAAAAAAACAAAGAAAATTCACATAATATGTTCCTTTTATTTACAAAAAAAATCCTCTTGAAACAAAAGTACAAAACTTCAAGTTGAAGAACACAAAACTAAATCGAAAGTAAAATTAAAATATAATAAAAATAAAAAATCACTTGGCATTTCTCTGCAACGGAGCTCCATTGACTCGAGAAGCGTTTAAAATTTGAATCTGCGTCGTGGCAAATCCGGCAGCAATGAAATTCTATTAGCAGGGAAACGCCTTCCCTCGCAGGTGAAGTTATCAAAATGATCGATGCACTCGACTGGTCGTTATGGCAAGATTAGAGTGAAACTATGCGCCTAAGAGCTACGTTTAATAAGTTAGAATGGCTTAATTACGCTTATCCTACTGTTTAAGGATTTATGTTGCAGGCGGGTGAGTCTGATGGGCGAGACGTGCCACCATCATAATTCATGCGAACGCGCCGGGTGACGGAGGTGTGACCTTGAGGTGTTTAATTGACATGTGATGAGTTACGACACCTCCTCGCCGCCCCGGAGTCGCATGACTGATGTAAAGCTCGAAATGGTTTTACCTCTCCGTCTTTGGCAATTCTTGTTAGATGTGCAATTTGTCTATTAATCACTCGTGCTTTAGGAGAGGTTTTAGCCATATTTTTGGGTATTAAAGTGGCCTGGGGTCGTACGGGGTCGCATTGAAGCCCACGTACCTGTTGTTCTTCCGGTGGACGAACCCCTGCCGAGGTGATGCGTTGTAATATATCACCCGACGGATGCCGAAGGGGTCAATGTAACCAAAGCTACCGGCTTTCGATTGTCCATCAAGATTCTCCTCCTCGTGATACTGTCGAGGGAGATAGTACCTGAACCCATTGTGGGTCACAGCGACTCCATCGTACAGGGGGTACTGTGGGTCATACCCACTTCCTAAATTATTGTTGTACTGAAGTGGTCCTTGGGCATGGTACCTCGAAGGGTATCCTGCTTGGACCGAAGGTGGTCGGGTATAGAGGGGTTGGACATCGATGTTGTTATTAGAAAGCGGAACAACTGGCCGTGCAGTTGTATCTTGGTAACCAGAAGTTGAAGATATTGGTGAGTAAGATCTAAATCCATCGTTAGTTGAATATGCATCAGGACGATTTGTTGTAGAATAAGGTGGCGCTAGAGTTGTCAAAGGGTATGATGTACTTGAATACGAAGGAGATGTTGATGAGATCGGAGTGGTTGGCGTTGATGAGGGATAAGCAGCAACTGGTGGCCCATAACTGGCAGTGATTGGTGAAGGTGTTGTTGAAGGAGTATAAACCGCAATTGGTTGAACCCTCTTATCATACGGTGGTTCGAATGTTCTCACAGGCGAATTAAGAGGATTGGCAGTGCTAGTTGGATAGTAGGATGATGTGGTTGAACCATGGTAGAGTGTGTATGTGTTCTCCACTGGCTGTGAATGAGGCCTTATGTATACTTGAGGAGTTGGATAGTGGTCATATCCTAAGTAGTTCGATGGGGTAACATTGGTTGGATAATAGGACGATCTGGTTGGAATGGTCGTTGTAGACGGCGGCGAGTAATACGTTGATGGGTTGTAATTTACGCTCGGCTGAAGTCCTGGTCTTACAAGGGTTCCAGCGTGAGCAGGTACACTCTTAACAGATTTAATGGCCTCCTGATTTTTAAAAGAACATATTTGAATAATTTGGAAGTTTCTATTTTATATTTTTATTTATTACCTCAATAGATCGGCCCTTTCCGACAAATACTGTTTTCGATTTTAATATTCGATACCCCTTGTGGTCGGCGATGTAATCTTTCTGTCTTAGGAATCCCGAAGCGTCAATCCAAGCATCAGTGCCTAAAATAATAAATAAAAAATAATTATTTTATAGTGATTGGTGTACTGATTTATTTAGGATACGAATAAACATTATCTGGTAAAAATAGGCTATAACCTGATTGAAAGAGACATACAAAATTTATTGAAAAGTTGTGAAAATAATGTAAATAATGTAATATCTAAGTATCTGCATTTGTTTTAAAGATAAAAATGATTAGGCCAATATCGATGTTTTGTCATTAAATCTTGAAGTGAATATGACTTGAAATTTCCATTGCATTAAAAACACTGAAGATTGTTTAATGAACGGAAAATATGATATGTATGTTAGTTATGTGTTTTGTTGGTGTCAAACGAACATATTAGGATTAAAATCATTTATTTTTTGAGTAAGTGTTACAATTTCACGTAAAAGAGTTCATCTTACCAATAACAGTTCCATCTTGAAGTCGTTTTTCTTTACGATATTGTCCGCTATCTGTTTGATATCGAAAATATCTTTCGGGACCTTCATCGGTTTGTATGTGATACTGTCCTAGGCCAGGTGTCCCCCAAGAGCCCGCGGAGCCACGTATGAAAATCTGAAACAATGAGAAAGGAACAATTAAATTACTATCGTGCCGGTTCCAATTTTCTACAATTAAAATTTATCTTAAAGTTGATCTCATCTTAAGTACGAGCGGCCGATTATGCGACAAGCAAAGATGCTTTATCGCTTGCTCCCTTGCTACAATAATTAAATTGTAGATCGCAACCTGTGGACACGAGCGTAACACCGACAAAAAGTTCAATTGCACGGAAAATTCTATGGAGGCAAATTGGTCTGACATCCAAGCCGTTCCCATGGTTAGTTCTCGGGCCGTTGGCATGCGATGCGATTTTGTATGAATAAAAGAAACTATGAGCGTGACGTGGGCGTACGCAACGCAGCTTCTTGCCGGGCGGTGCGAAGTCTTGTAATTGTGCGGACTTTATGAATTGCTGTGTTTATTGAATCCACCTGACTACACCTTGACCCGGCTTTAATCGTAGCAAAAATTGCATTCGACATGAAATTTAAGTCCAGCCACTCCTCTGGCGCTCATTGAGCCGGCCTTAAATTCTGACCACGTAAATCTTGCGCATAAGAAGCATTATGCAGCTTACGCCCTCCACTCCATAGAATTCCCACAGTCCAATGGAAAAATTTCGCTAACTTCGCCTCCACCTTCGACTTCCTTGTGCGATCGACTTTGAGGAAGTTAAGTAAGCAGTAAATATACAACCGGCATGCTATCAAATGTTGCGAATCAATTTCGCGCGCTTCCATTGTTCCCGATATATTTTTTGTGTTTTATTTCACTTTCATTCATTACTCCGGTTTATGGGAGATATTCAGGTCTCGAGTTTTACTGCTGCAAGTCAGTAAGGTAAATTGATGCCACGGAGAAAGTCAAGTTAAAGGACAGACGACGACGGAAGCCAAGGAGCTTCGTGCGCAAGCGCCACTGTTTAAATTCTATTACATTGAGGTGCTTTGTATTCAAATTTCATTACTTGCAGTTTTATTGTTAAACAATCACCTTGCCGAGTTTATAGCACACACATTAAAGCGATGAGGTAACAAACTGAAAAAAATGTCAATCTTTATCTTTGCAAGCCCTGTGATTGGGGTCACTATCCTGCCCAGAAGATAAAATGTGTTACCACATTAATTTGCCGATTAAGCTTTGATGAAAGTAATCCGTAGAGAATCTTTTTGAATATGGTTTAACGGTCGAACTGACCGAAGTTGAAGAGAGGTAACATTAGTTATGGTTGCCATATTTACCAAAGATGATGGATGGCGATCATTAATAGCAGCTTCCCAAGTTGCTTCCACTATTGGAGACATTTCTGACAATACGCACGAAAACCAAATGTATATGTATTTTTTTCAAGGTCTTTTGTAGCTCAGAATACTTATTATTATGTTTTTTTAAGAAAAGTATGATGTATTGATGTTTGCTTTTTTATGGAAGAATCATAATCCAATTTGAACACTCTTTACTCTTAGGACATTGACTGATTTTAATCCGTTAGAATGGTTATAGGTATTTTATTGAAGTTCAAATCAAAATGAGATTGGGTTATTTACAAAAGAAGTCTACCAAAAATTTCAGATCAATGAACTCTATACTGCATTGTGTTATATTTTCTTCGAAGTTTAGACTTTTTGATCACAAACTTTAAAGGATTATATTTCAAATGTTAATATAATAATTAAGGTATATCCCAGGAAAAACTAAACATTTTAGTGATTCTCAAATCATTTTATCTTCGCGAAAATGATCGATTTTATTGGACTAAGGTCCATTTGAAGCTTTCTAGTTTTTAAATCTTTTATTCAAAATATTTATTTACCCATGAAAAACATCTAGCTTTTCAGTCTAGATAATTCTAACCATTTCTTCAGGAGTAGTTGTTAAGTTGATAATTAACATTTCTTTTTTAAGTAGGTACATAGAATATAGATTAGAAATATTTTATCTAAAGCTTAAAATACTCAGTATCTATTTATTTTTCGACTTGTGTCTTCCTTTGTAAGTTTCTAGATCTTTAGCATTTTCGTATTTCGATATTTTGTTTTCAGAATTATGGACCATATCATCTCCATATCAAAATATTTATGGTATTATTATATTTATATTCACAGCGGTTTTTGTCAGGAACAACACATGCCAACAATTCAAAATATGACATTTTTATAAATATTGATTGATTTGTTTTTGAAAACATATTTGCCAATTATATGTGTAAAAAGAGTACAGGGAGAAAATAATAATCACTGCACTGTTTCGAACCCTTCAATTATTCTCGTACTTGTTCAGTTTTTAAAAGTTGTTAAAGTTAGCATTCCAATTCTAGTTGAAAGAAGTGTGAATAATCTAAACGTTTTAGACTTATTAAGGATCCGGGTTACAAGCAGGTTTTGCATGCCGAATTAAAAAATTATTGCAATAAAATTCATTTGTTAGATTTTCTTTGTTCATTTCCTTATTTTATTCACATTTTACGACGGTATGTCTCTACCTGCATTTACCTAACCTTTTTATTTTCCGAATTATCTACAGCTACATATAAAAAGATATAATCCGACAAATTAATTACCACATTACCCAAGCCACTTGGGACTTCTCAGCGACGCTCACTTCGTGAATTTTGTTGGAAACGGAGGCAGTAAACAAATTTATTATTCCAAAATAGACCCATTGAAGTTGGATTATTTTCATAGCCTCAATTACCTTGATTTGCTCTGGCGATAGCAGTTAAAACGCTGTCGCGTACAGAGAAAAGCCGTGAGAAACAATTTAAACCTTATCACGACTTAAATGTATCAACAACGATTCGAAGTTGGGTTTCATAACCCGAATAGGCAGACTTAATCAACGTTAACGAACAGCTGTAGCGCGCGATCAAGACTTCAGAGCAGATTTTGTGCGGTTTGGGCATCTTGTCTTATATAAAAAGACGAAATTATCTAAGAGCTCTTGTAGACTTAAGACAGGGCATGCGTAAATTGTAAAAATTGTAAGCTGTTGGTGCACCGTGAAAGGCACCTATATGTAGGCAGATATGAAGGGAAATTGGGTACAACTGCCAGTCAGCCGCGATATTGAATGGGTTCATTTTTACTTTTACCGCAAACGAAAGGGTTTGAGATTTTAGCAAAAACTCCTCCGACATGACTACGTGCCAATTAAACTGGACACTGATTATTATTCGTTAGAGGCAAAAACCGGAGTTAATTTGACAACATGAATTGGCTGAAAATGGTATAAAATCTATTAAAAGTCTGCACAGTCTGCATAGTTTCCGGCTACCACCGTCGTCGCACTAACTGAATCATTCCAAATCAACGACTGTAAACGGCAGGAGGAACTTGTTTTCTGTGATATGAATTGACTCAGGAGGTGATGGGAAAATCTCGTTATATAAATTCATAATTAATAAAAGAAATTCTTTAAAAGCATTTCGGCGGAAAAAATACCTGAGCAATGAAATATAAGAAAATTAACCGCTGACTGAACGATTTCATGCTATAATTAGGAATTGCATAATCAATTTTAGTATAAGATTAAAAAGAATCTTTAAATTTGAAATATGGTGCTATTTAGCATTCCATTACGTATGATTTATTGAATGATATTATTTTATTATTTGTGGAAGGAAGCTCATCTTACGAAGAATTTCTCTGAATAGATATTCCACTCTATCTTCTTATTTTGCGCCAAAGTTGCGAAGGAAAAAATAAAATTTTATTGATGGCACTTCCTCCGGGTTCGCCTCAAGCATGAATATATTTGTCATCGATTTTTGCCTATTGAAATTGAATAGACTTTTGAGTTATTTTTTAGACATATATGTATATTGAATTGATTGCGTGGTATATAATTACAAAAACGTGCAAACATTCACGATTGACCACCGTGGTGTGGTGTATTTTTACATCTCCCAGTAATAATTATTCCAACGCCAAAGGAATACAAAGTCAACAAATGCGCGAAGGTATTAATTATTTCACACAGAGTAAATAAGATTCCCAGGTCACACCCGCTAATTTGCAGTCGTCCAGAATATTTATGGTCTTAATAAGCTGAATATTATGAAAGAAAATAATAGCGATGCCTTGTCAGTCAGAGGCTTGAATAGATAAAAGCGAAAGATTTCGATTTTAATTCCTCAAGAATTCCGTCACGTCCAAACAGTCGTGCAATTAAAAGTACAGAGACGCGATAATTACGCACAAGTCGACAGCTCCATATGGGTAAGAAATTAAGAACCCGCCCTATGGAGCAATTGCCATCGCACGTAGTTTTGTTGACGTTCTGATGAGCAAATAGGGCGGAGTCTTGGGTTTAATTCCAACACTTGGATTAATGTTGGATAATACTAATTCGCATGCGCGCCAACTCATTATTCCCGACCTTGTTATCTCTTACATATTAATTTAAATCCAATTCGATCGGAGCCACGGTGGGCGTCAAACCGACCGCAAAAAGGCGAGATGACGGAGTTCTAAGTTCCTTTGTTGTTACAAAACATGAACACTTTTGACTGGCATATAATCAAGTTTTTATAACACAACATTTGCATAGCTTCCAGATTTGTCAATTTCGATATTATTTATTTCGGCGTAATAGTTATTGACTAATTCGCTTCAGTAAGCTGAATCGCATTCTTTAGAAATTGTTATCTTTGTTTACCTTTTCGAGACGAAAGAACATCGATTGATTGGGTTGTTCGTCAAATGACTTGATTTTTTTTTTTAATGCAAAAAAATTAAGTATATGACTTACATCAATGTCAGTCTTAGTGCATATTCAAAAATAATCATTAGATAATTTACTACTTTTTTCTCCTAACTTATTGTCACTTGTAGGCAATCCGGTTTTACTAACAACTTGTTCTTGTCAAGTGCTTTCATAATTTTTCCATTAAACATCAACAAAATTAGCTATAAGATTTTTACATGTAGAAATGATTAATATTGAAATTTTTAAAGTCCGTGTTCTTATCTTCTTAATTGTGCAAAAGAGTTATACAAAAACTATTTAAGGCATAGCATAAATTTAAGCATATTTTATGTTACAATAAATCACCGAGAACTTTAATTTGGAACATGGATAAATTTAACAAGCTCTTCAATCAAAAATTATGTATATTTATTCGATTTTATGAATAATATTTTTCGTATGGATTTCAAACAAAAAGATATAATAGTGGTATATCATGCGACTTATGAAATTTATTCGAACTTTTAAAACATTTTAACGTGTTCCATGTGTTAATTATGCAAATTGATTAGAAATTGAAAATTAATTATTCAACTTTAATTAATCGAACATAACATAAGTAACAAATAATGTTAGTTAAAGTATTATAATAAGCTTGGAAATTAAACCTACTAAGTGGATGAAATCGCAGAGGAAATATCACGCAAAACTATTACGGCTTAAAAATGAGCATAAATAGGTAATTTTCATTTTATTACAGTCTGCGTTTATGTCGACGTTTTAAATTTTATGGTACATTTTTACAGCAATATCTCATAAACTGAAGTAGGTACACAAAATTCAGAAATAAATAGTAGTAGGTACTCTTACTATTGAAAATTTTTGGGCCTTTATGGAACAAAAAACTAATTTTACTACATAACACAAAATCTGTCAATTGGGATGTAAATATGTGCATATATTAGTAAAGTTATATTAATTAATACAAAAAATTCTTCCCGAAATGTTTGCCTCTGCCTATACGCGTCTTCATCGAGAAATCTTTTAAACTATTAAATGTTCAATTCTATAGTGTTTTACGTTGAATGTTTAGTTCAATTTACTAATGTTTACAAAAAAAAAATATATTTATTTATACTAAAAATAAATATTTTTCTTAAACTGTACTTAATCCACTTTTTCTTTATAACAATTAATACTTAAGTTCCTAAATATAATAATTAATAATAATAATTATGTAATTGCAACTACACTATATGTATATACATTAGTGACTTTGTTCCAACTATGGATTGAAAGACATTTTTAACTATACATTCTGGGAGAACGCACGCATGTATAGTTCGATGGAATATATTCGCTCGTTTACCTTAGGAATACCTGAACTACATATACATATACTATATATAGATAGAGTCTTTTACTATATTAAAAAATTATATTGATATCAAACCCTTTTTATTGCCAGCAAATCCATGAAAATGTTTCTCAGTGAAAGCAAATTATGTTGCGTGCCGTATTGTCCAGAATTTTAACCAATTGTTTGAAAAACAAATAATTTACTTACATAGTGCCGCCAGAAATCAACTTCACTCGAAGTACGCTTATCACGTATTTAATTTCACTCAAATCTGACAACAGAAGATGACAGTAGATTAGTATCTACTTTGTGGGAAAAGTAAAATTATTTTAACAGGTTTACATAAATCAAGCGATAAATGTGCGGTCATTTTGCCACAAAGGCGACCGTTGTTCTGCTTTTCATTCCTCTTATCCAACAAATTGGAAAAACAGATCGTGTCGTTTTGCCGCTTTTAAATTTATTATATACCTCAAGCACGTAGATCAAAAGTAGGAGCTCTAGACAGCTCTCATCAAAGCAGCTATTTAACCAACGGTGATCCAGAATTTGCTCGTTAGGAGGGAATTTTAAATTGGCCTTATGATGCAGGTCATCATATTGATTTCTAAATATGCTCATTGCATAAAACTGGATTGTGCTACTCCCAACTCACAGTTTTGACGAATATTATGCATTCCGCCGCCACAACTTAAACCATTCATGGGTAGGAGAGCTCGTTTGATTTATTGCCGTAAATTATTTTCATGTTTGTTTCCCAATAGAAAACCTCCTCCTACATGTAAAGTAATTACCTACCTCTTTTGGCCCACTACAATTACGTGGAAGTTACTGCTGCAATTAAAATTGGCGACTGTCCGAATGATCGATTTGCCAAAGTCATCAATATTTCGATCACAAATCTCGTAATCACGTTAGCATTTTACTAGGAATGTCCCTCGATCCGTGCGAGATCTGCACCGCCGCCAGTTGCGCAATTGTATTCGCGTCCGGCGCATGAAAACGAGCAAACGTTGCTCTGATTTAATTTTTAATCCGGTGCTGGCTAGTCATGCGGCATTCAACATTTTCTGATGTGGCGTAGGCCTTAGAGGTGACTGCAAAATGGGAAAGTCGAATGCCCAAAGAAGGAAGCTGTTCTCCCGGTCCGGGTCCGTCTGATCGTGCTGCTGAAAAGTTCGTCGCTTTAGTCTTTCGTTTCACGATTGCTCGAGGTCAGGTTAATGGACAGTGAATCAGATCGATTGGGAGAAATTCGTTCGAGAGGATTGCATTAATGACGCAAACTGGGAGAGTTCAATTAGATAATGCACGACCCATTCGATATGCAGTCGCTATAAATGGAAAAACGTTGCTTCGCTGACATTGAAACATTTGTTTTGGCCTGGCGGACTCGAGAGCGAAATTATAAACAATCGTTTGTGCGTGGGTGGGTATCACTTTTAGCGATATTGAGTCACTCTTACTTACTGCTTCGAGTTAAATTGGATTGAAGATTGAAGTGGCTGACCATTAGTCTGAATAATGTGTGACCTCACATCTTGTCCGTACGACTCTGAATAAAAAAGGAGTTTCCGCCAACTAAAAGGGACGATTTATTATAAATATCATTTTCAACGTAATAAGTGGGCATGAACATTATGTTCAGAAGTCGATTTTCTATATTTATAGCGCTGGTTTTAGTAAACTGCGTATTTGAGGATTATAAAAACCAAATCAAATTTAACAAATTAAAGAGTCCCTATTTTGAAAAAAATTTGGTTTTTGTTTTGAATAGTACCTACAGGGAAAAAAAAATAGGGATAGTTAATTAATAATAATAATAGTATAATAATAATAATAATATTATATAATAGTAAAGTATAATAATAATAGTTCCCAACAAATTTACGAACGTTGCCTTAAAAACTACAGAAAATATTACCAAAATAATGCACTATCCTAAAATCCATCAGAAAATACATGAATAATTGCCAGAAATTTTTTCCGTGTATAGTTCAGAGATATTCTCTTAACTTATAAAATGAATCTTAAACCTTTAAACTTGTTTTCCTTACAATTCCACATTGCACATTTTCTAAAAAACTACTGCTTGAACGAAAGATAAAAGCAAGGATAACTTTTATATCTTGATATTTCCCAACTCAATGTTGGTTTTACGCCAATTTGGTAAAGGACAATTTAGAAATACAAAAACATAGTTAAGTACTAATTTTATACTATTTTTAAGAAATTACTTGAAAATAAATTATGTAAGTACAAAATAAATAGTAACAATAGTAACTGCTTTCAACTTAACTTTTTGCTGAGATAGAAAATTAATATCTGTTTAGAGATTTTCATTTCAAAATTTAATTATCTTGAACAAAACTTATTTCGTTTGTTTTGATGAAACAATATAAGGACAGAATTTGTCCACTAAATCAGACAGCACGACTCTAAAAAAAACTCTTATAGTATATTATCCCGGATCTTTATGATATTTTTTGCTTACCTATACTTTGTGCAAGTATAGTAATTAAAATTACATTCTTATTTCTTATTTACGACTGTTTTTCTTTATTGTCTCATGCAATTTTTCCATATTAACTTGAAGAAGCGAGAATACCGAAATTAAAATTATTTGCAAATATCCGGATCAGAGCATGTGTTCATTATGCATATGCTACATTACAGAGCAAATCACCTTGTGATTTCCCGCTGCTCTTTTGTAAGTAGGGACATACAGGATTTGCTGAATTTGAAAAGTCATATTTGCGCAAATTCTAATTTTTTTATTATTCTAGTTTAACTCTGACCTTTTACTGAATTGTGCTCACCGTCAATATAAAACATTTAAAATTCATTAATCGGTTTAAATCACCAGCAAATTGCTTGGAGCACTTCCTCTTCTCAGATAGGGTTGTTATTTTTTCCTTAATGGTTTAACGAGTTTTAAGCACAATAATTAGTCAGTGGCGAAAATTAAGAAGACGTCTGTCTAATCGACTGGCAGCACCAGGAATAGCAAGAAATGCAATAAAAGCCAACAAAGGCGCTTTGGCCTTCTTTTCCAAAACTTGAATAGAATCGATTACCGCCCACCAGCAGCAAAATTCGCAGCGTTCAAGTTGTTGGCCAAGGCTGTGGTCATTGCCAGGGTTCTGAATAGGGACATCAAGTGAATTAATTCGCGCAATTGACCTTGCAGGTCACATTAGCTCCGATTTGCTTTCATTATTCAAAACAAATTTGCGTGGTTAGGCAAGGAGATTCCCGTCCAGCTTCTCTTTGCGCATTGAAGTGATTTATTTAAATGTTAGTAATTACGAATTAAGACTTTTAGAGGTCCCAAGCAAAGACATTTTATTGTAAAATTTTATAACCAAAATGAAAAGAAAGTAAATCACGCTTTTCTCAAATCATACCAAAATGTGTCTTTTTCATATTGTAAGTATGTAGGTACAATGTAAATTTTATAAATAAATAATAATAAATATGTAATTAAATAGTAAATAAAATGTGTCTTTCTTTCTGTCAGAGAATGAGAAATTTTTTTCTGACACTGTTTGATATTGAAGTAGCCCGAATTAGAAAGACTGAATTTTGATTTATTAAGATGGATAGAAGAGGGGACAAACCACATTTATCGCTTATCCTCGAAAATATAGCTACAATACAAGGTATTGGTATTTATTAAAGATTAATATAAACTTTCCGCGCAGTTAAATGTTTTAAAAAATGAAACCACTTACTTTCTTCCCTATAAGCCCTCTTTTTTCGCACAATTCTGATTATAGGACAAAAACTATGGTTTAAAATAAAACAAAATTAAAAAACAGATATGACAGACAGGCGGACGGAGTCACACTATAAGGGTTATTTTTTTTACCATTTTAGTACGGAACCATTAAAATTGACTTCATTCACGTAAGGTGTAATTGTCACCTATGTATAAAGATCATCAAAAGTGATAAGCCGTAAAAATAATCTTAATTGAATAATGAAAGCAATAATCTGAAAAATAAATGTATTAACCACAGATTATATGTATGTAAAATTTTCTCGATCACAAAATATTGTTCTCATCGTTTTTATTTGTGAATTTTATAAAAACTTAACTCATAATAATAATGGTTTTGAAGTTGATACATACATATATTAGGGGCATTCACTCTTCGTTGTAGGTGCTTAGTCAAATATATGTATAGCAAATTTCTACGACGTTGTACTAAAATACAACAAAATCAATCAAGTAACCAACTGACTGATTGTCATTTACCCAGCTGATCAAAGCTGGCAAAATTTTGCTACAAGGTTCTCACTCTTCACTGTAAGCAAATACTACTTTGCTATTTAAATAAAAATATATGGAGGAGAAAATACCCCTATTGTTTTCAAGCAAATATAGCAGAAGAATTTTGAAAGAGAAGTTAGAGATATCTTGGTGATCTTGTAAGTGATAAAGATATGTTGATCTTACAATAGAATAGAAAAAACTCACCGGAGCCTAACTAGACCCTTTGTTAAGTTTTCGTTCAGATTATTGAAAATTAAGTACAGGTAAATGCCCTTCTTGCTCTATACATTTGCCCAAGGGAATGGACTGATGATGATGATTCTAATTTCCAGAAATGGCTATGAGTGCAAGTTTTTGTGTGGATGGAATCTTATGAAACTTAAATACCTATGTACATACATATATACATATATACACCTGAATTCGAAGGGCTAATATTTTTCTTTTCGGTAGAGGAGATTGTGCTTCTGGTTAATCCGTATACTGAATGCGCGGATTGTTCAAGGAGGGTTCAATTCATTCAGCTTAATAGCCTTCACAAAGCCGATGACAGGAAAGGTCAGTCGGTAATAATTTCTGAATTGGCTTATTTATTTGTGTAATTGCGGCCCTCCTCCGGCATTTTCCAGTGGCTGCACTCATTGTTTTCCTAACAAGGTGCTCGCGCTGTGTGTAACCATCATTCATCAAAAGAAACCTGAAACCCGATCATCTATATAATCCGCTGGCTCACATGCCGCGGGAAAAGAAACCGGCGAAGATGCGCGTGCTCACCTGAAGAGTGGAAGAGCCGCTGAATGAGCCGATTGACCACCTTGCTTTATTATCACGAAACCCAACGACAGGCAGAACTTGATTGAAAAGTTTTACAATAAACATCCGCCGCCGAAGAAAGTGGCTGCTGACTCTCGAGCTGGGCGTCGAGATCGTCGATCATTAGCGCACAGGTGGCTTTGGTTTTGCCTTGACTTTGAAAATTTTCACTCAAGTTCAATACCTGAGCGGGTGAAGCATTCGCCGCTGTTTGGATTTGTGTTTTTGCTGCTTCTTTTCATTTTTTAATTCTCTTATAGTCGCGCACTAATCGCTGCTTCGATTCGTGACTCTCTTGTAAACATGAGGTGGTGGCGCTGCGTATGTTTACCGCTGCAGCGGATTAGCTCTTTGTCGCGATTTACATAATTTATGCCCGGTAATTATTACACCAGTTGAGACGGCTCTGTGAGCTCGAAAGCGAAAGTTAAGACACCCATCGATGGCGTTTAATTGCTTGCGCGATAGTACATTGACTGATAATTTCGTTTTGTTTACCTTTGTATTTTTTGATTAAGCGGAATCATTTCTTAATTATCTTTCTCTGTTAGAAGATTATGTAAAAAGGAAACAAGGGCTTCAATTAATTGGAGAGGATATACATTAAAACAGTACTCTTATCTGCTTTCTGTTCTACATAACCTTAATGATTTATTTGATCCTTTTTGAAAATCATGGCAAGCTAGCGTCTAATGAATGATGAATCATAATAATAAAAAAAAACTATTTTAACAATTGAACTAAACATCTAAAAAGGCTTATGGTGTCATTGGTATCATCATCATCTTACATCATATTATTGTAGTGTTATTTGTCATGTAAATGATAGTTTTCATCGATTAGTAATCGAAGTAATTCGTAATAAATTAACCGAATTATGAATTTTCAACTGTGACTTTAAAAAAAAAATGGTAGTTAAAATATTGTCCACAGGCTAAAAAACATGGTTACTTGTTTTTTACTTCATCCTTTCTTTTAAATTGTTCATACGAATTTCTACACTATAATTTTCTATCAGAAAAAATTAAAAAGGGAAGCGATAGAATAGTTTGTCAATTTCATTTAAGAAGGTTAAAACGAATATTGTTCGATATAACATTCCTTACAGTTCAGGCTCAGTTTAAAAACAAATCATAAAGAAAATTACCATAAATATATAATACATGTGTTTCATGAAGAAGAGCAACAGAAAATTACGAGTTTAATTGCGAATATTTTGCACACTACTGTAGGTCGGTATAGAGGATATGTTTTCTTCAGAATAAATATTGTACTCTTTTTAACATCTATATGTACATATGTATATTATGTAATTAAAAATTTATTTTACAATCTAATAGATTTTACCCGGACACCGCAATTCAAAGACTAATGAGTGTTATTAACAGTAACATTTTTAATATTCTGGTTGAGCCCTCAAAGCGACTCCCATTTTAATCACAGGGAAACTTATACATAAGTACACATTCGTAATTTACAAATGCTTGTTGGAAAGTAGTATTTACCAATAGTTCCTACATATTTCATTCTGTTTATGTTTTATATAATAGATATAAATATGTATATGATTTTTACTGTATACAAAATGTAATAATAATTGTTACAAATGCCTATGAAACATTATAAGAGCTGAATTGAATCATAGACAACGAAGAACGTAAGAATAGTAACCGGCAATCAAAACAATCAACGATTCATAAAATATTAAAAAATGTCTCAAATTTATTTCAGTATACGGCATGCCAATTGCATCGATTAATTCATGCAACTTATCCTAGCAACCGAAGTTCAATATTTCTCATTTGACGAGAAAAATAGCCCCAGTTATCTATATTATTAGAACATTTTGAACATTAAAACCTTCAAAAATGTCTAAATTAAGTCGTGCTAATACACCACGAACCCGCGTACCAACGGCTGCTAAAGAGCAGAAAGCCGCGTACCTGAGCAGACCGACTGTAGCCGAATTTGTGCGAGAAAATATGGCTTTATTAAACCGCAGCTCTTACTACCAAAGATTGATTTACCTGACAAAGCACCAGGGTGAGGAAACTGAATTCAACGAAAAACTTCTCCAGGTTTACGAAGAAATAGTTTCAAAAGGCAAAGAAAATATTTTTGGTGAAAGACTCACAGGACTTTTCTTGTTTTATTATGGGTACTCGTTTGTTCTACTCGAAGGTCCTGAAGATCTAATAACGCAGTTTTTAAAAAATCTTAAGCCTTATATTCAGGAGTTCTTTGAGATAGTAAGAGTGCTTTTTGTGCTTAACAACATTTATCAGGTAAGTCATTCTGTAATATTATATTGAATTGTCGTATAACTTTAGAAATAGTTATTTTTTGACAGAATTGTGTGGCGCGCGGTTATTCCTCCAGATCAAGCGGGTACGTTATCTTTGGACATAGCTGATATAAAAGCAAACAATTCTACAATAATACGTGACCTCCATAAAATGTGTCAACTGTTGGCAGATGAAATAGAAAATGGTAATAATATTTTGTTTTCGATTTTTATAAAAATTTACTAGACTTATTTCCTTAGGTGGATCTGCTGCATTCGAAATATTGTCTTCAGACTTAGATTTTAGTGTGCCCAACATTTTGGTTATGGACATAGTTTTGCCGTCTAAAGAATTACCTTCACTTGAAGAATACCTTAATATAAGCTCAGAAATTCATAAGTACGACGACTATGAATTCCATGTATGGCCAATTCCCTTCGACTATATTCCAAAAGATATATTTGTGTATCAAAAGTATGATGTTAATCTCACCTTTAAGGATGAAAAAAAGAAATAAAATGAGTATTCCTCTGGAATGTTTCGATCAGGAAGTTATTATTAAGGCCCACGCTTAATTCCAAATGCATAACTTAGCAAAACGCCCGCGCCCCTGTGAACATTTTCGCTGCATTGATCTTGAAGTGATTTCCATCATAAAAAATGTCAACAACTATCTTATGTCATACAAATGAGTCTTTGCCAATTTTCCGGCGTCGTCGCCGTTTGCGCACCGCGACTCCGCGGCATTTCCAACGACGCTGGCGCAGTACTTGTCGCGATTATTTGCTAAGTGGTTTGGGTGCATCTCATGTTGACAAAATGCGCTTCTCAAGTCCAAATCGGGAAGACGATTTAAGATTCATTCCGACAATTGCGGCGTGATTCATGGCATCTTCTTGGCATGACTCGTGATTATTCGCTGGTTGCACTCATTCGCGGTGGCATCGCTAACGACTATCGGCTGTTGAATTATGCATCATTCTGGGTAATTAGTTCAGTGTGACATCTTGAGCTCTTTATCATTTTACAGGGTCACCTGTGATTTTTCATATTAATTACTGTATTACAGCGTGCTTAGCTCGCTCAACTCCATGACCCTGTGACTGCGCATTCCTCTTAACATAGTTTCTGCTGCTTCTTAGTGGCTACCACAATTGGGGGCTCGAATTCAGTTTTAAATTACGTGATTCATTTTAGTCCAACGAGTGGGGAAATTTGTTTTTTTTTCTGCGTTTAAAGCGTAAAGATTTTATATCATAACAATACAAAGGTATGTGTGTCTACCTCTTTTGGTATTCCTAAGAAAAATTTAAATTCAAGTAATTTTTTAATGAAATTGATAATATGTAATAGTAATACCATAGATAAATAAATAATACCATAGATAAATAAAGTTTATATAAAGTATGTAGTAGTACGAATTTTTCACTTTAAGAAAGTAAGAAGACGCACACAACGTAAGATTTCAAATAGAAAATTAAAGATGGCAGTACCTGAATACTGCATTTAATCGTTTCATAAAAATGTATTTATTTTGATAACAATACCCAATTTTGAAAAAAAAATCTAATCAAGTTGTTCGTACAATTTGAAACATCTACTAAAATTTTAGAATACAATATTATAATAAGATTGTAAGTGCTTTAATTTTTATTTATCGCAAAGGAAATGTATTGATGAATAAGTCAAACCAAACACATTCAAAAAAGAAATATTGCAACTACAAGTAGTCATTTTTTCATTAATCTATAAAAATAACTTTCTAAGGTAAAAAGAAAATTCTAACATATTATTAAAATTAAATCGATTCATAAGTTAAAACCAAAAATCGAGGCAAGTCGGATAAGGGAAAAAGAAGGAATCAACTTAACATTTTTAGTTGTTTGATGGTGACAATTAAGTCTTTTTATTGACTACACAAAAAATCATAATTATATTTTTAATAGCTTACTATAATTTATAAGATTATTTTATGGCTCGTAATAAAGTTTTAACGTAATCGAATATAACACTTGAATAGAAGTGTAAATGAATTAATTGTAGGTCCCCAATAAGTCCGAAACGTTTGCCATCAGGTTGTATTAAAAATTTTTATGATGCTTTCAAGCTTTAAATTACTTCTATAAATTAAATTAACCTCGACGAAGTTATTAAATAGTTATTATTTTATATGTAATGAAAGATTTTTGAATTCTTTCATCACTATTAGATTACCACAAAATTAATATTGTTTTGTTTCCATTCAATTTGACTTGCATCTTGATATCTGGGTTTTTGCATGCATTTTGTTAGTTAATAGCGTCTTTTTAACTTTTTTACTTTCAAGACTAAGAATATGATAAATATTCGAAATAGAAAATCAGATATGTTTGAGTCTGTTTGACTATGATGGTATAATGACTGAACTAGATAACTTGCATAACGCGGTTGGAGGTGATTCAAACGTCTGTTAAACTTCGCTATTATTGGAAGTGGAACCGGTTGCAATGCACCATATGCATGTCGTACGGATGCATTTTTGGAATTTACATAATGCAGCCTCGCTCACGGTAAAACAATTTGAGGGGCACAAACGCGGCTGAAGCGGCGTTATATCACTTTTGAATTATTCATTGCTCGGCCGGCTCTTCATTTTCTCGGCGAGCTAAAACTGAGTGATGGCATGTGCGTTCCGCAGGTATGACAAATCACCTCATCCGATCAAAGATTTTACGGACACTTCCTCTGTTACAAAATCCATGTCATGCGGACATTTTTGGTAAATTATTGCTATTAAGCAAAAAGTGCCACACCTTCCGAGACGCTTCGGAATCACTTTCCATTTCAGCTAAATCGCGTCTGCAAAAATCGCAGACGAATTCCGACATATGGAAATGAGTTATTGGAGCACATTCCGCGATGCCAGCAGGACTTTTCGCCCACGTCAGGTGCGATCGCATATTTTTCATGTCAATAATTTTTTCAACGAAGGCGACGTAATTCGACTTTCAGCGGGATTGTAATTAATCGGTTTTTTTTATCAGAAAGATGTTTTACTTCCTCTTGGTTTTTTTTGTACTTTGCAGAGTAAAATCCAATCTTTTTAAATTAAGATTTTTTTCAGTGTAAATATAATTGTGTCTAAAATACAATTTCAATTCAATCTCTTTTTGGTCTTATTTTTTTCAACAGAATTGAGTCGCAAAATATTCTCCAAAGATATTTTTTCATTTTTTTCCAATATTCTTCTCTGTTAATCGATCATAAGCTAGCTAAGCTAAGTTACTGGCTTAATTTAGTCAAAAGTCATATTTCGGAGTTCCGAAACATTATTATCGCTTTTATAGATTGTAAATATTTTAAAAATTACAGATAGGTAGCCCGTATGAGCGTGAGCGCCAGGTTGGTTTGCCGTTTAATTAATTTTACCTGAAAGTGCCTACAATTAAAATCGGTTAAAATTTAAAAGAGCCAAATTTACTTTCGATTTCTGTATTGAGCTCGACCACCAACTTTTTTCCCAGAACTTGTTTTCTTTAGTGCATTGACACCATCATCTGTGATTGCAAAATGTGCCCAAGGCTTTTCGTTTTCGAATGTTTTTCATCAAAAAAAGCATAAACCAAACCTTCCAGTTAATGTTGTTTTTACCTTTTTAAAAATTATAGTAAACTTGAGCCTGGAGAAAAAGTCCAAAGAAGCGGACGCTCAACGCGACGTGCAGTTTCATTAGGCAATTAGCAATAAGACAGTTGAAGAAATGATCGCAGCCTGCAGTGATTAATTATATAATCGACTAAAAGAAATTTATCTTGTACCTTCGCAAAAAGGCCATACCGCCATGAATGGAACTTAATTTTTTCGTTAATCTGCGACATTTTCTCAACCAGCCTCCAGCAGTGCAAGGAGATCGTGCCACAGGAAATCCCAAAAGATCGACAAAATCAACGGCGATACGTACTGGGTGATCACGGGTTTTCGGTTAACCCGAGCTACTTAACAATTCATGTGATTTTATTAATGAGGGTTTGTCACAACGCCAGCAAAATGGTTCACGACTTTCTTTGATTCTGGGCTTTGGTAGAAAAATTGCAGGCCGTGTTGAGAAAGTTATTTCGTCGTGATCGTGATTGCCGGTTTTCCAGTAACCCAATTCTTAATTTGGTCGCTTACGTTCATTTGGTCAATTATCATGATGACCTCTGGGTTAAGGTTTTGTAATGCTTCCTTTTCAAGCGGATAGGTTTCTAGTTGTGAAAAAAAAAATTAGATGAGAAACGAATTTGTCCAATGTACCCGCAAATTGCAGTCAAGGTTGGAAATTTATGAAAATTGCAAAAAAACAAATCGAAACATATACATTACTAGTGATGTTGAGGCCACTATACGATTTCGAATTAGTTTTAGCAAAGACCTTATATACATATATATATATATATATATATGTATATATTTAAGGCCTTTGGTTTTAGTCAATCATTCTCTTTTAGATTTGATAGCAGTTCCGGTTGTTATCTTACAAATTTCCTAACCTCAATTTGATGGGTTAAATCGTCGTGATCGATTTAAAATCAATTCTCCTTTCACACAATTTTATAATATTTAAATGAAAGTCTCCACCCTGACCATAAAAATAAAAAGCTCATTTAATACCAAAGGAGTGGCATATTCATTCGGCGAAAAGTAAAAATATTACCAAATATAATCGTCTGCAAATCTTGACGTAAATTCAGACAACCTGTCCCCTGAAGACATTGCTAAAAAAAAGGCGAAAATTCCAATGTGAATGAATGGCAAATTTAAAGCCGCTTCCGTGCCTCGTTTTTTGTTGCGATTACAAAAATCGTAACGTGGCTCCGGGCGTTATTAAAATGCAGTTGAATGGGCGCACCGCGGCTCATTGATTTTTCTTGTTCGAAGTGATCGTGATGATCGCGGCGGCGGCGCCGACGGAATGATATGGAGCGGTTGAATGGTCGAATTGCAACGAAAGTGAAAGTTGGACATTCCCTGAAGATTTCAGCTACACAAGTCTTAAGGCGATAGTTTTACCTTCTTGGTGCTTGGTTAATAGTCGGCAAAACTTTAAAACAGCTTCCGACATTGTCAGTTAAGCGTTTGTTATGGTTTATTGTCCTCAAGTATCTTCATAAGTTGTTCATTTCATGTTTAAAGGAATTACTTGCTTTGGTATGCATACACGAATTCGAAACAGGAAATTGCTTCTTGATATATATCATAAAATCGATTATATTGATTGGTAAGGACTATAAATCACACCTAGACCTGATGACCTTATACAAGATAAAATATCTTACACCTCTAACTGCTTTCGCTTCACATTTCCCATACCCGAAAGCTTGTATTTCTTGAATGAATTTAAAATAAACATTTTGTTTCGAAAGGTAAGTAAGTCTATTAAATTATGCAAATATTTCATATTATATAATACTTAATAATGATGTTTAAAAATATGTGGGCGGCTCATTCTAAAAATTAATGAGAATTTAAATTTTATGAGACTATTTGGGTGGGACTGAATACAATCAAGCTATTATTACGCAGCTAAATTCTTAAAAGTTTTTATTGCAATTATTTATGTTATTCCGAGAGATAATATTTAAACCGGAACAAAGCTTTAGAATTTCAGAATGTCATGCTATATAAAGTTAAAAAGTTAAAATATTATAAACACTTTTCCAAAAATCATTGCATTAATAAAATATTCTGAAATCTTTTATGTGTTAACTTTCATTAAATTAAAGTTTTTGAAGACCAGTTTTCTTACATAAAACAGCTTATATAGGTATCGATATGTATGAAGATGTTCTCTCTTAAATATTGTACATAATGTTCAATATGAATTATTAGAAAAGAGGCCTTAACGTACCCATCGCTTAACCTTTTTCTCTAATAGATTCAAAACAATAAATAGCATTTACGTTCATAACTAATTGTAACTGGAGCTCAAGCCTTAAAAGCTGTCGCTTTTTCATGGAGATCTGGATTTAGAAAATTTAATTTTGATTTCATTAATCTGACGGCAACGGCAGCGTTCTAATTAAACAACACTCATGACCAGATCAGATGAATGTTTGAACAAGTCGTTTTAGACAAGGTCGCGTAGTGAAAACCATTTCAAATCAGCAAAGTGTAAAATTGCTGAAGCAGCTAAGGTCGCATCAAAATCCTAGAACATTTTTATTAGCAAGAAAGTTGGGCAATTTCCCACAAAGACAATTAAATTGCCTTCAAGCAGCTATCCGACTGAGATCAGAACTTAATCCTCGGTAGTGCTTTGCGGACTTTGAAGAAACATCGTCATAAAATTAGCACAATCCATTAAAACTGAAGATGCACTCTTGCGCCACGCGATGAGGTAGCTGAGTTAAATGACGGCTATCGAAGAGCCGGGAGTGAAGAGCTCCGCACTGCCATCAAAGGTTCCAATCCACCGGATTTCGGATAAAGACGCATTGTCGGTTCTTCGCCGTGACCTCACGCCCATTGTGGTAGACGCGCTGCCGCTGGATAATTGAAAAGGCCTTCCAAGTGATCGCGCGTACTGAGCGCCAGGTGAAGCACCAAAACTGACGCGTCGCTATTTGCAATTGTCGAGATCGCGACAGTACGATGAAATCGCTCAATTTGCAGTTTCACAAGCCTTTGGCCATCTATTCAAAATTGCCGGAACGTCTTTGCATATCGCGCCGCCGCCGTCGGCTGTAGGTGTCCGTTTCCCTCGAGAATCACTGACCCAAATCAAGTCGTGCCGCAGCCGAACGTCCGCCGTCGCGTCGGCGCTAACGGAGGCGAGGGCACTTCGAGTTTGGATGAAAAATGAATTACTGGGTGAATTTCTTTTGATTTACCTATATATAGTCGTAACAATGGCGAAGACATGGAATTTTAAAGAAATATAAAAAAAGTATGGGATTAAACTGAGTTTTAGGTCTCCTGACGGATTTTAATAACATTTCGTACAAATGTTCATTTAAACATACATATTCGGTCAATTTGCACAATAGCTACTGTTTAAAATTACAAGACCATATCTTTCTTTAAAAATATTAAAAGTATTATAGTTTCGCGTCGTATCCATTCATATTTCATAGAGGAGAAATAATTCTATTATTTTTCGCAGTATTTGTTCAATTCAAATTGTTCAGTTTAAGGAATATTTCATTCAAGCTTAAATAATTGGTTTGCAATATTAAAAATAAATTTTACAAAAAGTTCTTATTTAACCACATATTGTATTTGAAGTTAATAAATTGGCTTTAACAATTTTCATAATAGAGATACTTTTACTCACTTTTACTTTCCGACGTATTTAATTATTAGATTTAAAGTTTTGGAAAGTAATAGATTTCTCTAAATAATTCTACAAGATTCCTAAAAATAATTCAAAAACTTATTTCAACTTCTCCGGTATTAATCCCGTGAACAGTTGAATAAACACATTTTCTTCTTATTCACTTGTTCCAAAGATTATTTTTTATAATATGTAATGTGAAATTTGCATAAAATATCAAACCAACTTTAGAAAACATAGTTATTTTAACAGAACATAATTTTTGTATTTGTTTAAAGTTCAATAAAATCGCACCGGATGTAAATTACCCCTGTTTTGGTAGTGTAAATTCAAACGAGGAGCAAAAACATTTAATTAGGAAGTTTCTTTCCTCCATCAATGGGTACGATTTGAAATTGAGAAAAAATTTAACAAACACGTAGTTTGTTAACTTTAAAAATATACAAGACAAGGAGTTATAAAATTTATTTTCTTCACACCTTTTTATGGGAATTTAAAGTTCTTACCTATTGTTGGGAGAGTATTTTTTTTTCTAATGCAACAAAAACAGGCTATAAAATGGAGATACGTTGACCTATACAATGCGTATGGATTCTAGCAATAAATTTAATTGTCGTTTGAATTATGCATCAACAAAGTTCGGTGGGGTTATAAAATTTATCAAAGACGCCGGCCGCAACCAAACAATTCTTAGCGTAAACGTTAGTCATGATTATAACTCTGTTTTGCATAGTGTGTGGTCACTTTGCGTTCTCAAAAATCTGCTGAACTTATAAACAGTTTTGTAACATAGCGTTTTCACAGGATTTTAAGTTTTAAGAAAATTGATAAATCTTTAGAATTCATTAAAGTGAGTGAACGGAAATTTCAAATATTCAAGTTTGTTTAAGAAACTATAATTTAAAAACTAAATTTCACTTTCAGGGTACTATCAAAGTAAAACTACTACAACAAATCTTTTTAGTTTTCTCTCTAATAATGCACTAACATTAAGAAAATTAAATTCTCAATCTAGTATGTAGAATTATATAGATACATAGAATTATTTTTTCATTTAGTTCATGTTGGGGACACAATATATTAATATACAATATACATACATATATGTTATGTATTATATTGAAAATTAATTTTATACTCGTACATGATTGCTATGTCTAAAAAGAAAAAATTATAATTTCCATAAAACTATTCTTCCAAATATGTCTTATCTATTAACCATTAAACAGAAAAGTCGTTCTTGTTTTTTTTTAGTATTGGCTTTAAGTCGCTACCAAAGTGAAAACTATACAATTAGCGGCGAAAGATATCTTGTAGAATGTCCAAAAAGAAACGAGGTGTCGTAGCCGTAGCCTGGTTGAGGGCGCCTTAAACGAGACGCTTTTAATTACGCGCATTGTTCTCCAGTTAAGGTCAAAATCAGTTACATAAAGTTGCCTTGTTTGGAGTGAAACGACTTTTCGACTTTTTGTCGCGCCTCTACCTTTGTGTTTCGCGTCCAGGTAATCTATAGTACAAATCTGCCGCCTCATTTGCGTTTGCATTTGCGTTTATTCGGAAAACCTACAGAGGAGGCGCAACGGCAAGTACTATGCAACAAAACAGGCCCTGACACTGTGAGTTACGGCGAACATCGTCTTCCACCAAGATCGAAGAGTGATATTGCAAATATCGCTTGAATCATTATCAGAAGAATGCAGGTGTCATACGATTCTATTAGCCATCGCCGTATCACTTATGCAACGGCCTGCGGTTAGCCACATGTCATAACTCGAGAACTGTTTGTGAACCTGCTGACGTGGTTTACTAGCTAAAGTTGGACCCGTTTATAATGAAATTTTTAATATTAGCCCTGCAATAAAATTATTTTAAAAGCAACCCAAATATACATATGTACATTCAATTCATAGATACAGTTTATTTCAACTTTATGCAAATTATAAATTTTTTCAGAAATAGTATCGCATGAACACATATGTATACTAGATATAACAATATTATAAAATAAAGGTAACAAATTTTAGCATAATTTATACAAATATGAAATACTCTAAGCTATATTTCAAGATATTCCTGATACAATAGTATTGAGTGGTTTTTGCAATGACAAATCGTCTCGTCATACATGTATGTACAAACCAATTTCATTTACATATTTCAAAAACAGTGTGGATAGGTAAATACGTATATATGGTACATACATGTGTATTATGAAGGATTGAAGTTGGTTCTATAAAATCAAAACATGAAATAATAAAAATATGAATCGTTCGAAGACCATGAATTGCTGAAATAGCTTTCTTAAATTTTTTAATCAAAGTCTCAAAATACTTGAAACTCTTAATTTTTAATTTTTATTAATAAATCTAATTCATTTCAGCAACAATTTAATTGTGCAGTGCAAGATTCAAATTCAACGTTAATCATATTTACAGATCAATTTATAAAAACCATTCAAAAAAACTATTCAATTTCAAAATCGGGTGAAGAAATCGAGGTTCTTTTTGGAATTGAAATGCTTAAAAAAAATATTGCATTTCAATTCGAAAATACAGTGGAGTTAACTGATTTAGTAAATCGAAGTAATTTTCATCAATTAAAAAGATTAAAGAATTGCAAAAATTGGGCTCTTTTAATTTTCTTTATAGCACATACAGACAAGAAAATATTTAAAATGTTACTGCAAAATTCCCAATATTTTAAGTTTTCAAAGTATTTCTAAATAGCTGAAATTTCGACACACTAATATTTTTATGTGCAATTTTTTTCCATCTTTTATGAGAATTAACGTTTCTAAAATTGTTATGTTAATGTTACTTAAAAATTTGATCTATAACTAGGTTCTTTTGTTTTAGATTTTAATATTTAAATTCTGCTAGTACTCACTAGAAATATGCCAAATATCCACATCTGAGCGGCCATGGCCATGGTGCGTTGCTCCTGTTTTGTATTACGAAAGTGTTCAGAACCTGGAATTTAAAAATTTCTCCAACTATATCACGTAACTTGCACTAATTTTTCAACTCCACATAGAACGGATCGTGAACACTGGAAATGCTCAAAAATTCTCGGAGATTGCTCAATGCCGCAAAATCGCGATTTCACATTATCTGGTGACCGTTTCGAATCGATATCGTGGTGCACCAGTGTCCGGTGACAGTTTTTAATTTTAATTAGCAAGGAGTTTCAGGTCGCTCGCATAACACACGACCGCAGACCGGGGAATGGATGGAGGCTGCTAGTTAGAGATCACGCGAAAATTGCCGAGCAAAAATAGGTGCCCAGCATAAGTGTGTCTATCGCAACGTCCCGAGCGGTGTCTCCTAAGACAGTCACGTCTAACTTCGAAGCTGGCTAAGTGGCCACTAAAGACGGCTGCAGCGGCTGACTGTGGTAAGTCGCAAGTCGCAAGTCGCTGGATTTCCCACTCGGAGGAAAAAGGCTTGCGTGCGCAGCTAAAATAATCGCTTTGCGCGCGCGATTTAAATTGACACACGGAGCGTTGTCTGAGGTCTTAACGAGGAAGCTGCAACCAGCCAGGTAGAGGTGAAGATCGCGATCGGATTGAGTTTCTTTCTCTTCGATCGCCGTTAAGAGATCGGCTCCGTTGTATCACTATAGAAGAAGTAGAAACCAGCGCCTTAAGACGCGCTCGCCGTAGAGGCTTGAGGAAGTTGTAACGAGCGAAATTCGCACGCATATGGCGGAAAGTGGGTGGTTGCCGCAGCGGCGCGGCTTATTGACACCATCGAGCCCCGCGGAGGCAATGATTACAAATCATCGAACAGTGTCTGAAGCAAATATTTACCCAGCGCAATGGTTAGAGGTTTCAGTTGTCGCTTTTGCTCCGATAATTGAACCCACTCCCGAGGGGCGTTAAAGATTGTTTTTGCCTCAAAACGCCGGTACGGGGGATGCTGAACTTAACTTTTCTACGTTTTTTACAAGGAAGTACAATTTTCGTTTACCAAGTTTGCCTTTGGTTATCTCTATGGCTTCAAGCAAATTGATGTTAACCAACCAACAAAGGTTCTGTTTATTGGGTACAAAAAATAGATTGATTGTGGGTGGAAATGTGGCAATTAACATGTTAATCCTTTCAAATTACTTTTTTTGTAGTAGACTAAAATTTAATTCTTCTGTTGATCAGTTCGCCTTAAAGGAAGTCAATAAAAACTATTAATGAGACTGGTTGGTCGGGTTGTCTGAACCCAACCACAATAATAACCGTCAAGTTGTTTCGAATCCCAACTATTTGGAAGATTGACCTCAGGCTGTTTTCAGTTTAGCTACCCAAGGTAAAGAACACTGCCACTAAGGAGTGCAGCAGATTCTCTAATTTTTAATATGTTTGCATTTATTCAACATTTATTATGATTAGTTGCTATATTAATTGCGCTCTGTTTTCGAACCCATTCGAACCAATTATACAAAAGAGCTTACAAAAACCCCATTTGAAATTGAGATTCCTTTCCTAATTTTTTTTTTTTTAATTCACTTCTGTTACCTTTGACTCAATTAATTTCTTCGTTTAAAGTAGTTAAAATAATGCGATTGAAAAATCCCAATAAAATTAATTTAACGTTATATGCGGAAAAAAAATAATTGATGCCAAAGCTAACTAAAATTAATTTTTGAGAATTTAAGAATCGTTATTAAAGAATTGTTGTCCGATTCGAACGAATTTAAGAATTTATTAATCTTTTTTCAGTCGTTTATAACAATGCACCATGGCATACTATTCTAAGGTTACTTTGGACATAAATATCTCTAATTTGAATGTATTTTCTTGTTAACATTCGAATAGATATCTACTGTATATCTTTAATTCAAATTTATTAGGTTTATTTATTTTTAAACACATTTTTTAATACGCACGCTTGATTGAACTTGACAGTCGTAATGCAGAATCTTTCGTTCTAAGAACGTATTTATTATGAATAAGTAAAGAAACATAATCCTTTATTCCAATCGGACTGCTAATTGAACGCACAAATCCTAATCAGTTCTCACTGAATTAAATGAATGAAATGAATTTTAATTTTGTTTGCATTGCATTCACAATTTTAAGATACTCCTGAATAAATCAGAATGTTGTGGATTTTATCAGTTTTAAATAAAAATTCACTGCACGTGAGGCTATTACCATATTCGACCGAGACGTGTCTACTAAATCACATTTATTTCCCTGAAGGTGTTTGAATCTCTATATTTCAGCTTTTCCCTTCATTAGTCATGACAACACCATTCGTCATACAAAATGACAGACAGATTGTGTTACTTGAAACATAATTACGAAAAAAAGATATGCTGAAAGGACTACCATATTTATTACGTACATATAATTTTATGTTTAATAATTGTAAATAATTATATTTTAAGGTTTCATAAATTAACTTCGCAAAAAGGCATAATGATATCACCAAATTTTCTGTGTTTTAAAATTCGTCACTAAAAAACTATTTCATATTCTGTTCACGATTTGGTTAAGAAAGTTACAAGAAATAGGTAGTTTTTTTTAAATAATAAAAATCATCGTAAATAACTAATTCTTATTCCAAACACAAATGCATGTGACCTATTCGTTGATAAAAACAATTCGCTTTTACTTATTAGGATATTACTAACAGAAAATAACGAAAAATAATTTTATTTCTTCTTTTTCATACGTACAGAATAAAATTACAATGATTTTCATATATGTATATAATGAACAAAAGTGCTTAAAAATGAAAGATTATTGCTCAATAATTTAATTATGGTAAGAATAGTGAGGAATAACATTCGACATTTTTTCTTAGTTTGCAATTTATGCGGGAAAAGAAACTAAGTAGGTACAATAAAAGTAGTCTTCGCATAAAATTTAAAATTATATTGTGTAACCATACTATTTGCTTGTTTCAATTTTTTTTACTATATCAATCCCTTAAATAAGGAAGTGAAGTTATTTGATAAAAAACGTTTTTTAAATGTTTATTGTAGAATAGTTAATTGTTGTAATTTCGAGGTTATGTATTTTGACTAGTTATTGCATTGTGATGTCTTTTGTGCTGTCTTCTAAGTGGAAGAAACCCAAGTCTTAGAACCTCCTACATTAAAAATTTAAATATGTAGATAATAATAATAAATTGACTTTTTACTGCAGTTTTGACCGCATTGTGGTATATTTACTAATCGATGTTTTATAACTCCCAATGATGAATTCACCCACTCAGGGCAAGTGTGCAGTAAGACTGGCTGCGCTGCATCTCATTCAGCAGTCCAAATCATTCCTACACTCGTTACGCAACTTCAATTCATCATGTCAGAAATAATAGCGCGGCGAAATCACTTTCATAGGTGAAGTGGACCTGTGGATCTATTGCCCGGGTTCCACTGAATTTTTTGCCATCGATAAATTTCCCTGCGAGCCAGCAAATTTATCGCCGGCAGCACCACTTCGCCTGGAGCCGCGCAATTGAAATCTTATGGCGATTGGATAACTCGCCAAGAAATCCGAGGGCAGCTTATCCCCGGGGCCTGGTGGCTGAGTGGCAGTTGTCAGGCCCTCTTTCGCTGGACCGTAGGCCGCCCACGCTGGAGCCGCTCATTGCCGACGCGAAATGGATCCGGTAAGTGCGCGTGGACCGCAATTGAAGTCGCTGAAAAACGAGCGTCGCGGCAGCGCGCACTCAAACAAATCCTACGCGCAGCCGATCGCGGCACTACCACGCACCGCAGCGCCACAGAGGGGCTACTGCAGCGCAGACCGCGCAACAATAGATAATTTATTAGAAAAATCGATGCGAAATTCGAAATTAATGTCTCCTGTCCTGCTGCGCTGCGCGAGGATTTCCGCTCGATCTTATGCAAATATGTGCTGAAGATCACGACCCTGGTAGAGATCGGTGTGAATGGTCCCATTATGTTAATGGGCGCGAAATGGTCCTCTATCTATGATCTTGTTTTGTTCTAATGCTAAATGCTGGGCGCCGATTAAAAGTTCAGTGTTCTCGCGTTTCCCCAGAAGCGCGGCGCATAAAAACTTTTATGATAAAACCCCTGTGGGCGGAACCGCGATGTAGCGCCTTTTTTGGACAGGACGCATCGATCCGCTTTGCCCATCTGTGACATAAGTTATGCGAGCAAATAATTTTGCTAATTGGCAACCTGCGCTAGAATTTTAATTCAAATTAACAATTTAGAATGAACAAATTTCATTCCAGAAGTCAGCCTCCATGCCAAGAATAAAGACCCCGTAAAATCTCAGAATCTTAGAACTGTTTTGCTTATTAGCATTTAATTTAATCGGATTCGGTCTGAAAAGAACAATTATTTGTTTAAACTGAATTTATTAAACCTTCTACCTGAGGGAAAGTCAAATTAGTCCGGAGCCCAAGCAGAGTATGAAGGCGGAGAGTAAAGACTACATAAAGATACAAAACAATACTTAACATTTTTAAAGAATTTTGCGAAAAAATTGAAATAAATATTTATAAATAAGAAACTTTTATGGCGGCAACAAAATTCCATATGCCAATTCGACTTTAAAATCGGCTCTAAGGCAAAAGTGCTAATATTTCTTAAAATATTGGGACTATGTAATAAAATAAATATTCGCTTCAAGAATCCAAATGAAATTTTGGTAATAAGCCAGAACTATAGGGGATTTCTTTTCTTGTATTTATGATACTTTTTTATAAAGAGACTGAAGTGTTTTAAATTTTATTGGAGTTCAGGCTCTCAGAAATTAATTATTTTTCGAGATTATTTTATTTTGCAACACATGCACATTTTGAAAATTAATTTTGGGTTTGGCGTTTCCCTAATAAAAGCATCGTCGATACCGATTTTTCCAATTTAGTTTGTTATTTGTTTCAAATTCCTGCAATAGAAATACACACAATAACATCTACCTTCATTTCTTGGAAATCGTTCTACTAATATCAGTATCTAAGTAATGTACCTAAATTATTCATAAGATTACAGAAATTCTGGTGTTTTCCACAAGCACTTGTAACTTGTAAACTAAGATAAATCACAATTCTATAATAGGCCGACAGATAAACATAAATATTAGAAAATAACTAATTTAAGTATGTTCAAGGAGAAATTTTATTTTCATGAGCATCCAAGAAGAATCGGTGATACTCTCGCTATGGGCAATTACACTTTTGTTCAAAATGCCCCTGTCAATTGCCCATGAAACCTGGTCAAGATTAATTTGAATACACCAGCCAGTTTGGCAAGATCGTCAGAGTGATTTATCGTTAAATCGAACATTTATAAAAAAGAAATCCTTCAAGAAACGCACATTTGGTAAGCCAAACTCCACCCAAAAAATCGGATTATATAAGTCGCATCACCTAAATCTAATCTCCCCAATGTCAAATAGTTCCACCTGCATGATCGGCTGGACCAAAATATCGAGGAGCTATCAATTTAAATATCACATCCATTCGCTATGCAACGACTAATAAAAGTAAAAAAGGCGTTGACGAGGAACTGAAAATGCACCAAAATACTAAAAATTAGTAAATTAATAAGGCGTGTATGGCACCGTGGGCTGGAGCGTGTCTTCTAGCCTCATCGAACTTTTATGAATATTTAAGCTGCGGGGAAAATCTAGGAAATTATCGACGCCTGAATTTGGTGAGAAATTATGTCTTCTCGGAACCCAACGCAACCGCACCTGTGGGAGGCGCGTATTTCTTTCAATGCCAAATGATTTTTTTTTTTTTGCACTCAATTAAGCAGTTTGCAAATTCTTCGTGAATGACTTAAGAAGCGACTAAAAGATTCTTTAGTATTCTTACAGTTAATTCTCCCACACTCAAAACTCAGTTCTACCTTAAAAGGATTTCGGATCCGATCTTCTTGTTGTTGTGCGTTCTGCGTTATTCTAATGAATAAGAAAACTATTTTCAATATTGCGTAATTCAGCTTCAGCAAAAAATGTTAGCGGGGCAATGTCCAGCATACTGATCAAATTTGGTATAATTCAAGAAGTGTAAAATGTAACGTAATTTAATTTAATTTTTGCGATTTAAAGGCAAAAGGCATTGAACTTTCAGTAGTTCTTCATTTGTTATTGACAACGTCGTGTAATTTATTTATTATAAGGAGATTATTATACGCGCTATATCAATAAAAGTTATTAAATTCTTATGCAATATTGATAGACGGAAATCGGCAAATATCTACTCTTAAATTACTTGGATCTCAAGACAGACGGATGACAATTATCTACTCTCGATGAAGAATGTAAAAACCTGATGTTTTTTTTTTTTTTTTTTTGCTAAATTCTAATGTATCATCTGAACATTGATTGACCTTGATAAATTGATAAATTTTCCACCAATTATAAAATCGACTGTAAGTATACATAATTTTGTTCCTGCTGATTGATTAATGCAAGTATAATATTATCAAAATTACACAAACCTACTCTATAATTTATTTAAATAATATGTATACCTATATGTATGTATATTCCAAAGCTTTGGTTACTTTTGTTGATTCATCAGCTTGCCAGAAATTATGTTATGATAATATCCTCTAATTAAAATAAATGAGTGTTTCTTTAAAAGTTAACCAAATAATTTACCCCATCCATATTTAATGAAATAAAATAAAACAAATGACGCCGAAGGCAATTTCCACGGTATTAAATTGTTCTTGTCTAGCGAAAACGGAAATGAACCCAAAAACCAGTTCAGTGGCAGAAAATCTCATTGGTAAGTAAGATCCTGTTCGTATCTCCGCCCGCACGCTTTAATTACGAAATATCAAAGGCAGCCCCGTGTAAATCTGGTTTTAAGTCCCGCGATGTTCTAGTGGAGCCGTGGGCGATACTTATTAGGAAATGACTTTAATCAGGTTACTTGGTACTTACCACAAATTTAATAATAGCACTGTCACCCGCAAATCCACGGACATTGGCAATGAGTGAGAAATAAAACCTTATCAAAAATTTGATACCTGAAAGGGTTGGTGCATTGGACAGGTCAATGCCATACTCTTCGGACTTCAAGAAGTATTAAACCATGCAAAATCAGAAATTGTTGATCTTGTTCCACTTTCCGTAACGTGGAGCACGATCCAAGAGCTCTGCACGCAAATTCATTAAGTACTCTACTCACAATTAAACCTTGAAGGTAGGCACAAAAATAAGATTAGACGAGCACTTTCGCTGCCACGGATTACAGTGAGTGTAGGAAGTTTCAACAACTTGAATTTATTGTCTAACTCGAATAATAGAAAAACAGATGAGGTCAGAGTTCTTGGGTTTGGCAATGGCATTCCTACGGTTTGTTTAGCACCTTAAGTAGCCAATTCTAATTGCTGCAGCTAGAAAGAATCTCATTGTGGAGACCGATACAATTGGTTGTTAAGATGTTTGCTAAATTCATCGCAAATAGATAGACTGCCCCGGTGATCCACGGATCATGACTTTCAGTTGAATAGGGCTCATTATAACTTGGAAAAAGTTTTCCGAACGATATAAATGGTGGTAAACAGCGCTTTGTTTGTTTAAACTAATTGTATATAGTTGTTGAATTATACTAATCACATTCAAGTTTTTATAAAAGAAGCGATAGGTAATTGGTTGTTATTACATAATTTATACTATTGTTCATTGAGACAAAGGCGCTTTAACTAACTAACTAATTTAGCGGGCAAGCCCTTCGCACAGGACTGATTTTATTATTCCCACTCATATTAGTTTTTTTTGTAGTCTAACAAATTAATTCTATTCATTACGAGAAGCTTTGTGTGTTTGTATTTAAAGGAGAATACAACTAAAAAATAACCTCGATAAATGTAGTCTTTATTAAGGGTATTAATTTCGCAATGTTGGTAAGAATATTTTAATGTTTTAAGTAAACTTTATATTATTATTAATAATACATATTTAATATCACCCAATTAATATAGTATCACATTTATTTATTTTTCTTTATATTAACATTTCCTTTCTGAATTTGTTCTTTCCGAGAGAAAAAGCAACATTTTAAGCTGAAATATAACAACCAAATACTTGCAACAATAATAACTGAAATAAAGAAAATAACATCTAACGAATTTGAACAAATAAAGCCCAGTTTAAGAGTCGGAGAACGTAAATGGGTTGGTTGAGGATTTCGTAAAACGTATTCAATCCACCATACAGCAGTATCAAGAGCCCTCATTGGTCGATCTCGGTAACGACGAGAATAAAGCTTCATATTTTTAGTATATTTTGGATCCTCAGTTACTTTAAGGATTGTGTCTAGTAAGATTTTTACAGATAAATCGTTAAATTCAATCTTCTCAGCAAATGCCATAGATCTGTGTAAATTCTGAAAAATAAAATTTTTAAGTTTACTTCTAGTGCATAGTTTCATTCTAAAACATTTTTTTATAGAAATATGTATTGTATATGAATACTATCTTAATTAGTAGGTACATGTATGTATGAAAAATATTCGATATATGCATTTTGGATATATAATTGGATCATTTATAATTCTTATAACACTTACACCATGTTGGTCGACAAATAATGGAATTCCGATCATTGGAACGCCGTACCAAACAGCCTCTTGCGTACTCAGTCCACCGGCATGAGTTACAAAAGCTTTCAAATTTTTATGACCTATTTCAAAATAATATGATATCATTAAATAAAATATGAAAAATTAATTTCTAATTGCTATTTGTACCTAAAATATCTCGTTGTGGAAAAAAGGCTTAATAAGAACATTTTTAGGAATTTCAAACTCTGGATTCATATCGGATTTCCAAAGAAAATTGTACTGAGGAAGCTGATTCATAGCATCTAAAAACATTTTAGCCCTTGTAGGTCCAAGGTCTTTGTACTTCATATTGGTACCCAAAGACACAAGAATTGCTCCTTTCTTGGCCCCATTTACAAAACTCTCAATATCCTTCGGCAGTGGCTTTGCATCTACAAGTTGAAGTCCACCAACTTCAATAACATTTGGAGGTACAGGCTGTGGATGGTTTACAGCAGGATGGGAGTTAACCAGCGCCAAAACAGTTCGTTGCTCCAAATCGGTAAGACTTGGAATATTTTCTTGCCAGTATGAGCGGACTAAGGTGTTCAATTTCGGTGTGAAAGAAAATCTTCGAAATCTGTAAAATAATATTGGCTATATTCTAAATTCTAATTTTAATTTAGTTAATTTAAATATAGCTACTCACATGAAATCAGAGTAATATATTACTGTATTAACCAATCTTTCAGAAAATGTCATATGTCTATCAAATCGAGAGGAACTGAAGGGAACGTACGCAGGATATAAATGTCCTCCAACTATATCCAAAGTATGGGGCGGATTCAGGAAAGCTGAGACTCCAATTAAAGGTGGATAATTGAATTTATGTACATATGGCAATAGAGCCCCTCCACAAGTATAGTCATATATGACCAAGTCAAATTTGAAATTATCTGGGTAGCTACGAAGTATTTCGTGACCATTTGACTCCCAAATGGCTTTCGCATTATCATAACAAAATTCTAAGAAACTGGTGACGGTGGTCATAAGAGACATGCCGATGAATTTAGTCATATTGAGTGGCGTCTCTGAATAATACAAATTCGAGTACACTTTCTCCAGATGGATGTAATGAATATTTTTTGGAACTTTTTCGCTTTTCTTGGGTATATCAACAGATAATATTGTAACGTTGTGACCTCTGTTCGCAAGCTCGTGCATTAAAACACTATTCCTGAAATATACAAATCATTTAAATATTGAAAATTAAGGAATACGAAAAATATTCTTCTCTTAATAAAAACTAGGTAATATCGAGAAAGTGCTACAATGTATTTTATTCTGTAAACTCAAATTTCCAACATCCATAATTTCTGGATTAAAAAACCTAACGTCACTGCTATAATTTTCATAATAGATTCCATTAAAATATGTTTCTTAATTTAAACAATGATTGTCTTTTGTGGTCATGTTTTCTACATTTAAGTGATTTAATGATATAAAGATATAAAGAGGTTGAAAACATTCTAGAGTCTTAACTTAACTTTTGTAAAGATTCTTACAAAATTTATTAAAACATATAGGTATACCTACCTATTACTGACATAAATGACAAAAATTATGATGTACCTGAACTTAGCAAAACACTTTTCACGAATCAAAAAGCTAACCCTCTGATAATTTGTTGCTAAATAGTTGCTAATAAGTTGTAGAAAAAAAAAATTGTTGCTCTTTATTTAAAAAAAAAACACTTAGCAGAGCACCTTCATAAAAAATGAATTTAGAGCATCGGGACTATGTCTAAATTATTCAGTGAATTTGTTGCTAATTAGTTGTGGAAAAAAATATTGTTGCTTTTTATTTAAAAAAACAGGGTAGCAACAATTTTTTTCTACAACTAATTAGCAACAAATTCAGTGACTAATTTAGACATCGTCAAGAAGTTCTAAATTCATTTTTTATGAAGATGTTTTGCTAAGTTCAGCTGAACTTAGCAGAACACCCTGTTTTTTTTTTTTTAAATAAAGAGCAACAAATTTTTTTTTCTACAACTAATTAGCAACTATTTAGCAACAAATTATGAGAGGGTTAGGTTTTTGATTCGTGAAAAGTGTTTTGTTAAGTTCAGGCACATAAAATTATGCCATTATATTTTCCATTATTTTGGTTTAAATTCATACAGTGAACATTTTTTTAAGATTTGATTTTACTTATTTAATGATTAAAGCAATTTTGTATAAAAAAAATCGAATGCACTAATCTAACACGTTCGAAAGCGGTTGTACAGACTTTTCGAGTTTTTCAAATTTATTTTATTATTTAGGTTTTTTTTATTCTTAAAGTTTCTTTAATTTTTCACATTTTATCAAATTTTCCGAATATGTTCCAAAAATCACTGAACTTGGCTGCTCCGAAAACAAATCAAAGGTTTTCGAAAACAGAATAGTTTAATTTTTTTGCTCATAAAAACTAGATTCTTCTTGAATTTAAGTCAACATTGTAAATTACAACAATTACCATATGAAGCAACACCCATCAATCCCAAGATATTAGCTCCATGAATCTTTTCGCCAATCACAGCAATTAATAGAAATACAATTGCTCTAAAAAGAACTGCCATATTAAAATCTCAGAATATAACTACACTCAATTCACAATTGATGCTCAAATGCTGCAGTGTATGTGAAGAATTTAAACAGACTAATTTAAAGGCGTAAATTGATATATCTATGTATTTATCATTGCAAATATGTACCAAATAAACCGGCTGATATAAATAATTGTATTTATTTATTGTGTACATGCTCAAGAAACCAGCATTTAAAAAACAATTAATTACAATTATGTTATATTTTTTTTTATCTTGTCGAGGAATAACATCACAAATGCACACAGAGTACGAGGGCAATACATTTATTTGTAAAAAGATTTTTGTAAATGAGATTAAACAAGCAAAAATATAGCAAAATGTAATCATATTCGTTGCTGCTGTTGCCACGAAGTGATATGTTTCTTACAAATGATGTTTTAAAATTTTCCTAGATCATAAAATTACGAAATTTGTATTTACATAGGTGAATATACACAAATTCTAAAACTGACTATATATTTGGTATCATAATCATCATCATCATTTCTGGCACGTACTAGATAGCGATTACTTTTTTATTTTATTTCCTTAATACGATTTTATATACAAATTCATAGATTTGACTCAATTCAAGGTACATACTATTCTGGAATGCTCTAATTTAATAGAGAAGGTAAATTGTTTCAATTCAATTTCTCATGATCTTTGCCGGGTAAAGATTTCAAAATATCTCCCCATTTCCCTACGTAAGTAGAAACTTATACTACACTATAGCAAAACATAGGCCATAAATGCCTATATTGCATCCAAAGTAGCGACCATGGGTAAATTTGAACAAAATGATTAGAGCTCTTAAGTGTAAACTATACTTTATTTTTTATTTGAATGTGTTTGAAAAAAAATACAATAAAAAAGTTACATATATCAAGATGTACCTATTACGCTCCCTACAAATTATGTCTCCGAAAAATTATTTACTCGTAAAAAAAGTTAGGAACTGAAAATTCATATTCATTTTAAAAATTCAATCACTTTCATTTCAAAACTTATATTTTTATTTTTGTTGATTTATGATCGGCCACTGTGTGCAATGTGCACTTTATTAATACGTTTTATATTTACTTCATATCAGTTCTATCATATTTATTTACTTTTCTTACTAAAACTCACATTTCTTTTTTGACTGCCTTGTTTCCGAAAACAAAAGCAACATTTTAAGCTCAAATATAACAACCAAAGACTTGCAATAAAAATTACTGAAATAAAGAAAATAACATCTAACGAATTTGAACAAATAAACCCTAATTTAAGAGAAGGAGAACGTAAATGCGTTGGTTGAGGATTTCGCAAAACGTATTCAATCCACCATACAGCAGTATCAAGAGCCCTCATTGGTCGATCTCGGTAACGCCGAGAATAAAGCTTCATATTTTTAGTATATTTTGGATCCTCAGTTACTTTAAGGATTGTGTCTCGTAAGATTTTTACAGATAAATCGTTAAATTCAATCTTCTCAGCAACGCCTAATGCCATAGATCTGTGTAAATTCTGAAAAATAAAATTTTTAAGTTTACTTCTAGTGCATAGTTTCATTCTAAAAAATTTTTTTATAGAAATATGTATAACATATATATAAATAATATCTTAATTAGTAGGTACACGTATGTATGAAAAATATTCGACATATGCATTTTTGATATATAATTGGATCATTTATAATTCTTATAACACTTACACCATGTTGGTCGACAAATAATGGAATTCCGATCATTGGAACGCCGTACCAAACAGCCTCTTGCGTACTCAGTCCACCGGCATGAGTTACAAAAGCTTTCAAATTTTTATGACCTATTTCAAAATAATATGATAGCATTAAAAAAATATGAAAAATAAATTTCTATTTTCTATTTGTACCTAAAACATCTCGTTGTGGAAAAAAAGGCTTAATAAGAACATTTTTAGGAATTTCAAACTCTGGACTCATATCGGATTTCCACAGAAAATTATACTCAGGAAGCTGATTCATAGCATCTAAAAACATTTTAGCCCTTGTAGGCCCAAGGTCTTTGTACTTCAGATTGGTTCCCAAAGACACAAGAATTGCTCCTTTCGTGGCCCCATTTACAAAACTCTCAATATCCTTCGGCAGTGGCTTTGCATCTACAAGTTGAAGTCCACCAACTTCGATAACATTTGGAGGTACAGGCTGTGGATGGTTTACAGCAGGATGGGAGTTAACCAGCGCCATAACAGTTCGTTGCTCCAAATCGGTAAGACTTGGAATATTTTCTTGCCAGTATGAGCGGACTAAGGAATCCAATTTTGGTGCAAATGAATATCGTCTAATTCTGTAATTTTTCATGTGGTTACAGCAAATTGTTTGTAATTTAAAAATAGGTACTTACATGAAATCAGAATAATACATCGCTGTATTAACGAGTCTCTCGGAAAAACTCATTTCTCTATCAAATCGAGAGGAACTGAAGGGAACATATCCTGGGTAAATATGACCTCCAGCTACATCCAAAGTATTTGTCGGATTTAGAAAAGCTGAAACTCCTATTAAAGGTGGATAATTGAATTTATACAAATATGGCAGTAAAGTCCCTCCACAAGTGTAATCATATATGACCAAGTCAAATTTGAAATTATCTGGATAACTACGAAGTATTTCGTGACCATTTGACTCCCAAATGGCTTGCCCATTTTTAAGGCAAAATTCAAACAAACTCGTAACACCAGTTATAAGCGAGGTACTAATGAAATCTGTTATATTGAAAGGTGCTTCCGAATGATATAAATTTGAATACACTTTTTCCAGATGAATATAATGAACATTTTTCGGAATTTCTTCGCTTTTCTTGGGTATATCAATAGATAATATTGTAACATTGTGACCTTTAGTAGCGAGCTCGTGCATTAAAACACTATTCCTGAAATTAACAGAGAGAAAATTAAAATAATTAATGTTAAATTTTGTTGTAAAAAATTCCGACACAAAATTTTAAAATATTAATATTCCTTAAGGCTCATATTTCCCTAAATGAGAATAAAGGAAACAATCGATTTTTCTCAAAATTTTAAATAAGAATATCAAGTGAATTGTAGATCTTTTCTTAATTACAAATATTATCACACTTTAGATTGAATAACTTAATTTTGAAACTACTCGAAACAAATTTTTATAAGTCCACCAACCGTTGTGCTTAAAGAGGCAATTAAGTTTTAATCAGAAAAACAACAAAAGTACAATAAGACATCATAATACGCCCGGCTATGTGTAGTTTCTATTTCTTAAAATTATGCATATGTATACGCCGAATTTATATTTAATTTTTATTATCCAGTGCACAACTAACAATTATAAAATTGAAAATATAGACGCTCACGAATTTTTGTTATCCTGAGTTGAATTAGCTTAAAATAGCTTACTTTTTATTACTTTTTTTAATCTGATCGTTTACAAAAAATTAGCTTTGCAAATTTTAATTATAGTACTTTTTATCTTGCGTTCTACATAGCAATCAAGCAAACTGGTTTACTAACTGATGTCATCGATAGAATTTAAATTTAAACAGGATTTATTTTATAATTTTAATCTAATCACATAACAAAAAACAAAACATAAAATCTTCTTCTTAAGCAATAGTTAAATAATAATTTGTAGCATATCAGTGCACTTTAAAAACATTCTCCACACAAGACACCGGTAACGACAATTTAAAAAAAAAAACTTTGAACACACCATATGTGATGGCTAGGGGAAGCAATACCCATCAATCCCAAAATATTAGCTCCATTAGTTTTTCCGCTTATCACAGCAATTGATAAAAGGAAAAAAATTCGTCTAAGAAAAGGTTCCATAGCGAATTTCTGGAGAAGCTACACTGAATTAATATCTTAAATACTCTAAAGCTTCTGAAGAACTAAGCTAGACTAAATTTAAAATTTCGGAGTTAGCACAGAATAAGATTAAAATCGTAATTTATCATTGCAAATACTAAAAAAACTGAGTGATATAATACTCGCGATGAACGAGAGCCAGTGCCGGCAAGCTACTTTATTTTCTGAGTGAATTGAATCGCGGAGATTTCACATTTAACCTTTAATGGCACACATAGAATTATCGACACAAATGTGTGTGTTAAACGATTGTGTTCATTTATTTCATTGAAGTAGATATCATGTGCTCAAGAAATAGAATTTAGTAAACAATTAGATACGCTATTACTGATCAATGACTGACTACGTTGTTTATCTTTTTGTTTGATGACATAACTCCAACACATACAAATAAGCAATCATTTTATATATTCAAGAAAAAAGTTATTCTAAATTAGATAACACCAGAGTATAACAAATTTTGATCATGTTTTATTATTTGACTTCTGCCTTCTGAGTGATGTCTTCTATGGGCAAAGTGATAATAAAATGATTCAGTCGTTATATGCACTTGCTAGTTTGAGTTGATTGTCTTTCTTAGCAATTTAGCAATTTAGATGTCTTTTGTGAAAATCGTTTGCTTTTTAAATATAATAATAATATGTATGTTGCATGCATACGATAAAAATTAAGAAAACTATACCACAAAAAATCTGGTCGAGCTGAGCGGGCTGAGCGGGCTGAGCGGGCTGAGGATTATTTCAATACAGAATGAATTTTATGTAGATAAAGAAAGAAAAGTTTAAATAATGAATGAATAGAATAAAATAATTTTATTGCAAAAAGGTATAGTCTAAAAAAAATTGGTCATCTTGTTTTCAAAACTATTGTACCTAATATAAGCAAAACAGAGTTGATAACAAAATCATATGAATATAAATTTTGACAAATAGATTCACTTTTCTTTTTTCTTGACTTTTTCTGGTTCGAAAAATGAAAGAAACAATCGATTGTAGTAAGTGAATACTTTAAAACTATGTTAATAAAATTTGCAAGTTTCATAATAGTTTATGAATGCTAACTGACAAGAGGAGGACGCTGAAGCATAGAAAAGCTAAACAATAACATTAAAAAAGTACTATTCTTTTTGTTCTCTTCTTGCTAAGACCCAGTTCCAATACTAACTTAATATACCTACACTAGAATAAATTATATAATTTACAATGAACAATATCAGGTGCTTTAACCTCACACTTATGTATTTTTTTTCAACGAATTAGCTTCGTGTTTTTTATGTTGTTCGCCCGACTACAGAAGCAGTTTTTAAAACCTAAATATAGTAACCACAACCCTGCAATAATAAATAACAAAAGACAGAAAATAACATCTAAAGAATTTGAACGAATAAATCCTAGTTTAATTGTAGGGGAATGTAGGTGACTAGGTTGAGGATTCCTTAATATATATTCAGTCCACCAGATAGCGTTATCAAGTGGTTTAATGGGTTGATCGCGGTATCGTCGTGAAAGAATCTTTGCCTTTTCAGCATACTTTGGATCCTCAGTTACTTTCAGGATCGTGTCTTTTAAAATTTCTACTGATAAATTGGTAAATGATATCTTCTCTGCGACTCCCAAGTTAATTGATCTCTGTATGTTCTGAAGAATAAAATAAAAATTAAGAGCAAAAGTCAGATATGACTAATATAAAAAATACTTACACCATGTTGGTCTAAAAATAAAGGTATCCCTATCTGTGGAACACCATACCAAATAGCCTCCTGAGTACTTAAACCACCGGCATGAGTCACAAATGCTTTTAAATTTGGATGGGCTACAAAGAGAAACATTTTATAAAGAAAAATAAATTTTCAATTTCACCATACCTAAAAGATTTCGTTGTGGGTAAAAAGTTCGTAAAAGCACATTTTTAGGCATTTTAAACCCAGGATCTGTGTCACACTTCCACAAAAAGTTGTAGTCAGGTAGCTTACTCATAGCATTTAAAAACATTTTAGCTCTGGCGAACCCTACGTATTTGTATCTCATATTAGTTCCCAAGGACACAAAAATCGCTCCTTTGATGGATCCATTAATAAAATGTTCAATATCTTTCTGCAATGGTTTTGCATCTGCCAGATGAAGCCCACCAACTTCGATTATATTTGGAGGTGTAGGTTCTGCATGGTTCACAGCTGGATGGGTGTTGACTAATGCAAGAATCGTTCGTTCCTCTAAATCGGTGAGATGAGGTATATTTGTTAGCCAGTATGAGCGAATGAGTCTATCCATATAAGGTGTATATATATACCTTCTAATCCTATAATAATAATACCAATTATTTAAAACATAATTAGTATTATTTTGTTTTATTTACTTACAGTGCGTCTAAATAGTATATGACTGTATTGGAAAGCCTTTCAAAAAAGTTCATATCTTTGTCATATTGTGTAGAAATAAACGGAATATACGCAGGATATATATGTCCACCAACTAGATCCAAAGTAATAGGCGGATTTAGAAAAGCTGTTATTCCTATTAAAGGTGGATAATTGAATTTATGTAAATATGGCAGTAGAGTCCCTCCACAAGTGTAATCATATATAACCAAGTCAAATTTGAAATTATCGGGATAATTCAAAAGAACTTCGTTCCCTTTGGATTTCCAGATAGATTCAGTCATCATGTAACAAAAATAATAATATCCGTAAATTGCAGTTAAAACAGAAGGATTAGTAGTCCGATATATTCTGCGATGATGATGAATTGTAAATTAACTCATACACATTGTCTAAATGAATGTAATGAACATTTTTCGGAACCTTTTCGCCTTTCTTGGGTACATCAACCGACAGTATTGTAACATTGTGACCCCTAGCGCCAAGATCGTGCATTAAAGCGCTGTTCCTGAAATTGAAAAATAAACGACTTATAAAGACGTCTTTAAATAATTAAATTACTTAAATTATGTTAATTAAAAAAAAAGAAGAAAACATGTATTACCTGCTCTGCAATACTTTACAATTAACATTACATTCTTACAAAGTAGAAAAAATAAGCTTTCTTCTTTTAATAATTTTCTAGTGCCTTAAGTTTTCTTTCCTATGTTTGGTAAAAAAACTATTTTGATCTTCATAATGCTCAAAAGTAATCTTCACATATTATACATTTTATTTCTAAATTCAAAGTTGAACTATTTTGATGAAAAAAAAGAGTGAATATTTCGTAGTTTTTATACCTAACACAAAAACAAACTTTATAAAATTTGACCGGATTTCACGAAACGGGCATCAATTTAGGAGAAACTGTAGATATTTAGTATGAGCTCCCAAAATTAAAAAATTATACGCACCATATATGATGGCTAGGAGAAGGAATCCCCATCAGTCCTAAGATATTAGCTCCATTTGTTTTTCCAATAATCACAGAAATAAAAATAATTAAAAATAATTTAATGAATACTGCCATAACAAAACTTTGCTCAGCACTGGTTCAAGCAGTGTAGTGCATTCGAATTACTAAGATACACTAAATTTAAAGTTCGTTCCTTTAAACCATCTAAGTAGATTTTTTTTTTATGCAAATACAAAATTACAGGCTAATATAATACAATAGTTTTTGAAGAAAAATGTTAGTTATACGAAACACTTTATTTTCTTAGCATCTTTACATGTCACAAAAGCCCATGTTAAAGCCCAGCTTAAAGTGTGGCTAAAAAATCAGAATCTAAATAAGACAAATTATTCAAGGTAGGCCGTCATTTAGCTTATCGTTTCATGACAGTAATATATTAAGTGCACGGACAATAAAATTATGTGCCTACACAGATTATAAACTTCAAATAGTGGATGATGTTCACATAAAATTTTTAATGTTGTCAAAAACAACATTATATTAAGGCTCGTTTTTATCATCACAACAACGACAACTTAAATAATCAAATTTCGATCATTTCAACCAAGTACGTACAAGGATGCAAAACATTAACATAAGTTATCATTGAATTTGTACAACATAGCTCAGACTCATAAATACATAGGTAATGTACAATACTTTCGAAAGGTAGTACATTGTTCTTTTATTTAAAAATGAAACTAATCGTCTGATCTGACTGACTGACTGACAAGTTTTGTTGCTCGAATAAAAATAATTTTATAACCCAATCCAAGAATCCAACCCAACAATCTTAAGGCATATGGATGATTAGTTAAATGAGATCCAAAATTATTTGTTTGGTTGGTTTTTCGTAGTAGCACAACATTGTGAATACCTTTCATGCTACTAACTGCCTTTTTGCACATTTAATCGGATTTTTTATTATTATAGAATATTTAATGTTCCACAAATTAATTTCATTTCTAAAGTGCAATCATTTTTCGGTTTTATTACATATGGAAGTATACTTCCCTGCTTCTACAGATAAAAAAAAAGTATATCTTCCTCTTATCTTTAAAAACACCTGAACATAAACTTTATTGAGCTGTTGTAATGGAATGATTATTACAATCTTATATGCAAAAGAAGTTACGAATTGTTTATATATAACTTGACAATTTTTTATCTTGTTCAGTTTAAATTTTGCCAGCTCAAAATGAATAAAGTGAAATTAATTACTTTTTTGTTAATGATAACATGTGTTCATTATGTGAATAGTGCAAATATTTTATTTTTGATGGGACCTGTTGCGCAAAGTCATTTTATCTGGTGCGTGTTTAATAAAGCTAAAGATTAATGAGCATAATTTACTGTGATGGAAAAAAAATCCGTTGAAAGTCGAATGAGCAAAAATGACCCAGAACCAACAGAAACTATTTAAGTGTAGGTTTATTAGGCTTGATGTAAGAGACAATTATATACATTTCTTTTTTCTGTAAGTGCTGGAAATCAGGTAAAAAAATGTAAAAAATTACAAACAAAACTATTCGTAACACTAATAAACCAACAAAGAAATAGGTACATAATTATATCGAGTAGCTACATTATTTATTTGTTATTATAAAATCAACCGATCCACGCAATGTTCTGTTCTTCTCGCTCCTTCTGTTCCCTTTCTTATCTCAATCTCGAATGAAAAAAACCATGCGTGATTCTGATTTGTGACTTCAACCTACTGAAAATGTTAATCGGTGTGTGATATGTAACTAAAAAAATCGCTATTTGTGATCGAAGTTTCTTATCCATTCTTATTCTAAAGAAGAAGTTATGGCCTCCATAAATTTAAAAATCTATTGAAACTTTTTATGTTGGTTTGTGGTTACCGATACATCATTGGCGTGACAGGACTATACTCGTATGCTGCACAAACATCGGACGCTGTGGTACTGAAAGCAATATTGGAAAATGAAAAAATCCTTTGGAAGAAGGAGCCTTTCACTGGTTCTTTAAAGAAGGAGACTGTTTTATATTAAATAGAGGATTTCGAGACGTACTAGGAGATTTAGAATATTTTGAGTACCTACGTCTCACACATGCTGCAATCAAGAAGATCAGAAGAACAATTATCAACTGAAGACGCAAATAAGTCTAGATTGGTGATACTTTGCAGATGGGTCGTAGAAGCCGTTAACGGAAAATTCAAAAGAGATTTTAAAATATTCTAGCAGGTGTATTTTAACAGAGCTTCAAAAAATATATTTGTTGATTTCAATAGCAGCTTCCTTAATCAACTCTTTCTAACGGCTGTTTTCATATATTACTTAGGTCATGCCTGCTGCTCTATTGGACTCATTAATTGTCGATATAGATGGTTAATTACATTAAGCAAACGTTAAAACACATCAATGTTGTTTTCTTAACTACTGTTATAGGGCAGATAAACCTTATATCTTTTATCCTCCATAACTATAACACAAATAAATAATTAAAAATATACATAAGGTTAACATGTGTGATAATTAGCGATAGGTTTTATTTTTGTTGGTGCTGGTTTTTTTTTGTATGAAATTTGCCCATTGTCCTTTCTGGAATAAGTATTTAATTTATTTAACGTATAATTATAAAACATTTTCTGTTGAGTTACTCATATTTTGAGGAGTTATGTGGAATCTTAATGAACTTAGATAAAAAACCATTTTTAAAGTTCACACCTAATTAATTTTCTTAATCATAATTTTAATTTAATTCCTTTTTTCGTTTTAGTTATGATAACTTTAAATTTTATATTTTTTAGGAGTAACACTGTAATGAACGAGCTTGCGAATCGTGGTCACAACTTGACAGTACTATTTTATGTTTATCCATTCAAACCTGAAGTGATGCACAAAAATATCCATCAAATCTACATAGAGATGCCTACAAATAGCACATGGAACAAAAGTTATGATGATTTAAGTTTTTCAGTGGGAGGAGTTTATACTTTATTCAAAAAGATTTTTATAAAATACCAAATTGCTTTGGAGACGAAAGCACATAGAGTTCTTTTGAATTATCCAAAAGATTTTAAATTCGATTTAATTTTATATGAATACACTGGCGCATTCGTTTATCTTCCACTTTTACATGTATTCCGGTATCCACCAATCATTGCTTTATCTCCATTTCCAAATCCTTCATATTTTACTGAGCATAAATACCCTGCCTACATACCTCACTATAATTCAGAGTATGATGTTCACATGAATTTTTTCCAAAGAATGCATAACACAGCCGCTTGGTGGGTTGAAGAGTAAGTTGTATGACTATAATTCGTTTCTCAGTTTTAAGAGTTTTAATATATTTTATTTCATATAATTTAGAGTTTTAGTATCCTTCATTTCTCAGCAAGTGAATAAAGAACTTATCGAACATTATAATCAGGAAATTCATCCGCTGAGCGAATATTCGAAGTATATAGCATTAACTTTGGCTAATTCACATCCTTCGATCAATTACGCGGAGCATCTTCCACCAAATGTAATTGAAGTTGCAGGTCTTCATATATTCGATCCAAAACCGTTGCCAACTCACATAGAAAATTTTATGAATAAATCTAAAAAGGGAGTGATCTTATTTTCCTTTGGAACAAGTGTTGAGAGTGGAGACATTGGTCTCAATCGGTCGCAAATCATGTTAGATGCAATGGCACAATTACCTGATTATAATTTTTTATGGAAATCGGATTTTGCAAAGGTTGACCTTAAGGTGCCACCAAACGTACTTATTGAGAAATTTCTCCCACAACGTGACATTTTGGGTACATAACAAGTCGTATTTTAAGAAAGAAAATTTATTTAATTTTATACTTAAAGGACATTCAAAAATAAAGGTATTTGTGACACACGCCGGAGGTATTAGTATTCAAGAAGCTGTTTGGAGAGGAGTTCCAATGGTGACTATTCCATACTTTTTGGACCAATATAGGGTAATATACGAATAACCAAATATTTTGAGAACTAATATTTCAATACAAACTTTTCTCAGAATTCACGATTATCAGTTGTACAAGGAATCGCAGAAAAGGTTGACTATTCAAGTTTATCTGTAGAAATTTTACGCGATACAATCCGGAAGGTGGCAGAAGATCCGAAATATACTCAGAATGTGAAAGATCTTTCATCAAAATTTAAAGATCGACCAATGAAACCATTGGATACCGCTGTGTGGTGGATTGAATACATCATCCGAAATCCGAAACCAACTCACCTCCGTTCTCCAGCTGCTGAGCTGGGATTTTTTCGAGCAAACTTGTTAGATGTAATTTTTGTTTTCATTTGCTGTGTTTGCCTTCTGTTATTAACCCTACATAAGTGCATAAATTATATTGTATCAACTTACCTATGGAAACGAAATAAAAACAATCATGATAAATTTAAAGTCGACTAAAATAAAATTATTTTATTTTAGAAAGTGATTTTTTGCGTTCAGGAAATTGAAGTAAACAACTTTGTCGATTACTGAAAATTTGTACTCTGCAGAGAAAATTCTTTAAAAATACATGTAGGGGAGACCGGGTACAAAAGTAACATTTTTTACTTTTGCCTTGATTTCTGGTTAGGTGTTATTATTTTGATGAAATTAATATAGCCATATAAAAATTCCGTTCATGTTCTTTACATTAGTATCTTGATTTACCTGATTATTGTGTATTTTGTATGAATCACAGAGACTTTAAAAAAATTCGTCCGTTGTTACTTTCGACCACGTTGGCAGGTCGAAAGTAACAGGTCAAAATGTTTGTAATAATTATGATATTACATATTAAATCAACAAATTATTTATTAGAAATCTTTTTTATTAATAACACAAATAAGCACTTTCATTTTAAATGCTAAAAAAATATATATTTTACGAAAAAAAAATCAATATTATTAACTCTTCCTTAGAAACTGTGTTTAGTAATTAATGACATTAATTATTGTATGATAATAATTTTTTCTAATCACACTATTCAGTATCAGTCTTCTATTCAGACTCGCAATCAGTAAATCAATCCGAAGACAAAAGTAACATGTTACTTGTCTACCCATAGGGCTATGTTACTTTTGTACCCTACCACATTTTTGTTAAAACATGGACGATAACCTAAAAACGGAACGTGCTAGACAAAAATGAATTAAAACACTGTGTAATAAATCTAATCTAGAATTTATATGCAAATTTTCAGATCAATATCGTCCTTAGTAGTATTAGTAAACATAAAATAAGTGAACGTCAAAAAACTTAGTTTTGACTTGTGAAATCACTTATTGTCCTCTCAGAAAACCTAGCAGCGCGTGGCGCGCGCGGTTACTGAATGCAAGAGAGGGGGGCGCCACCGGCCATCACCTGATGGCAGCGAAGCGGTATTTTGACTATTGGATAGACCTACAGAGCCTTTGTTACTTTCGACCCGCCGTTACTTTTGTACCCGGTCTCCCCTACATATATCACGAATTTGTTGTTGCTCTTTGTTATTGATACTATACATATATTGATTACTATGAACAATTGCAAACCAAAGTATTATTTTAGCTTTATAAACAGCTTATATATTTTATTAACTGCTTTTCATAATTGTAGTGTAAAAATTTAGCAACAGCTTCATTGCTTAAGAGCCTCTCAAAAAGTTGAATATTGTATGCACTATGAGTATGACTATGTAGCAAATCTCAGATTTCTTATGAATTAAGGATTCAAATTTATTTTTTATTATATTACAAGTATTTTTTCACCTACAAGGCATCTATAGCCGATTTTAAGTCGAATTCTCTATTATACCTAAAAATATAACCTTCAACAGCATTTCAAGTTATATTTCCAAAAATGGAAAAACAATATTCGCATCTGTCGTTAAAGAACTATGTCGACCATTCAAGACATTTTTAAAACATATGTACGTACTCGAAAATGACACAAATTTAACCCCTGTTCACATCTGTAAATATAAATGTGTAAATAACAAGATCTAAAGTATATAATATATGAGCTCTTACCTTTGAAATTATCATAATGTGCAGGTAAACTTTATTGCGTTACACTAAAACTTATCACAATGAAATAAAATATTGTGTTTTGCTTAAGGCTTAAGTAAGATTTCTTTTATACTTTTCCTTTCTGGTGGTTTCTTTTCAGCATACAATGTCAATATTTGTTTCCCAGAAAAATATTACTGATACCTTCATATATAACACCTGGGATTTTTGTATTTTACTCAGTTTCGATTCCGGCTTGAAATGAATAAAATAATTTTAATATTTCTTTTATTAATAATTGCTAATTCTCATGATGTGAGTGGTGCAAATATTTTATACCTAATGGGACCCGTTGCGCAAAGTCACTTTATCTGGTGAGTATCTATTATACATATATTAATACGTGAAGAGAAAACTTTGTACCCCTTTTTAAGCATATTGCACGGAATATAATATGAGTTACAAATAAATAAAATAAAATAAAAAAATTCATTATTTACATTCATACTGTCAATGCCAAACACATATTTATAGTCTGTGGCCAAACTATCATAATTTTATTATTTATATACATACATATTTTTACAAGCTTTTATTTAGTTTCAACCATAGAAATAAGACATAAGGAAGTGCGATTAGGCTTGTCAAGCGTACCAGAGTCCCTTATGTGTGAGTTCTCACATTTTAGTATTAGAAACATCAGTACAGGCGTAAAAAGAAAGTAATTTTAAGAGGGCCTCACCGCAACTTGTATGAATTTCAAAATAACGTCGTTATTCTTACACTCTTCTGATCAGACCTATTGTAATTCACTCGGGGTTGCAATAGTAATTTATTTAATATTAAAATAACATTAAAATGTTTGGTGCATCTACCCCTCTAAAATTTAAATTTAACGCTGTCTTTTTGCATCAGCACTCCGAAATGAATCAAAGTAATCTAAAAATGCATAATTCGACAGTATTCAAAAATATTTCTACAGCTTTTCCTCATTCTGTCTCGCTTGCTCAAGTTCTGTCTCGCTCAACTGAGCACCCTTTGAGCACCCCAAAAAAATGGTACGCACACGTACACTATATATGAACGTTTCAGCACTTCCTTATGTCTTATTTCTATGGTTTCAACTGTCCCGGTGTCTGTAATGAAATCTTGCAAGTTAAATTTGACCCACTTTCCGGTTTCCGATTGAGATGAAATTTTGCATGCATATATATATCGCGTGACAATGTAATATTATGATGACTTGGATCATCAAAAGCTTGTTTTAAAAAAGTTTTTGTTTTACTTATTATATCGAAATACATATGTTTTCATCGAATGAAAGGGTACTCAAAATAAATCTTGTATTAAAATCAGACAATTCAACCCGAAAAACAAATAATTTAATCAACACAACACAAATGACAAATTACAGGATGCCACCCGGAATCACTATAGAATTTGTTTGTGCAGGATAAGAGACATTTTTCGAAGTTTGTATCAATCAATGTACATTTATATTTGTACCTATGCATAATAACAAAGAAATAAGTTGAAGTCTCTGAATATTTTACTAGAATGTGGTAAAATAAATTACATAATAAATAAAATATTGTATAATGTATTTCATATGTAAAAGATAAGCTACATTTTGATTTGTTACGAAAAGCCACTAATGTTGCTGATATGATGAATTTTCATTATTTCCAGGAATAATGCTATAATGAATGAACTTGCGAACCGTGGTCACAATCTGACAGTATTATTTGCCGCTCGTCCAGTTAAAAATGAGACTATACATAAAAATGTCCACCAGATCAATATACCGATGCCGAACAAAATTGAAGAAGAATTTAAAATTGAAGCAATTTCAAAGTTGTTAATAGGAGGAACAAGTTCGCTATTCTATAGTATTTTTAAAATATTCCAAGCAGCTTTAGATACAAAGGCACACAAAATACTTTTAGATTACCCAAAAGATTTTAAATTTGACTTAATTTTGTTTGAGTACACTGGTGCATTTGTCTATCTTCCACTTTTGCATATATTCCGGTATCCACCAATCATTGCCTTAGCTCCTTATCCTAGTCCTTCATTTTTAACTGAGCATAAATACCCTGCCTACATACCTCACTATAATTCAGAGTATGATGTTCACATGAATTTTTTCCAAAGAATGCATAATACAGCCGCTTGGTGGGTTGAAGAGTAAGTCTAATTTGTAAATATTATTTAGTAATTAATTCCAATTGAAGAGTCTAGTATTTCAGGATATTTCATTGGTCAACATGTAGATAACGAACTTCTTAAACATTATGATCAAAGTATTCCATCTTCAAAAGAATTAACGAAACATATAATATTAAGGTTGGCTAATTCACATCCTTCGATCAATTACGCGGAGCATCTTCCACCAAATGTAATTGAAGTTGCAGGTCTTCATATATTCGATCCAAAACCATTACCAAATGATATTGAAAATTTCATTAACAAATCCAAGAAAGGATTGATTTTATTCTCTTTTGGAACAAGCATAAAAGCTAAAGACATTGGTCTTAATCAATCTCATATCATGTTAGAAGCAATGGCACAATTACCAGACTATAACTTTTTATGGAAATCAGATTTCAATCTTAAGGTGCCCTTAAATGTACGTGTTGAAAAATTTCTACCACAACGTGATATTTTGGGTAAAACACATAACTAAAATATTAATATATTTAGAAAACAGAAATTATATGACTCTATTTGCAGGGCATCCAAAAACAAAGGTATTTGTGACACACGCTGGAGTTCTTAGTGTTCAAGAAGCTATTTGGAGAGGTGTTCCAATGGTAACAATTCCAATCTTTGTTGATCAATATCGGGTACCTAATAGTCAAAAATGTTGTAAGATGTGGTTATAAGTAACCCAAGTCGATTTTGTTTCAGAATTCGCGACAATCAGTAGTGCAAGGAATCGCAGAAAAGGTTGACTATTCAAGTTTATCCGTAGAAATTTTACGCGATACAATCCGGAAGGTGGCAGAAGACCCGAAATATACTCAGAATGTGAAAGATCTTTCATCAAAATTTAAAGATCGACCAATGAAACCGTTGGATACTGCTGTTTGGTGGATTGAATACATCATCCGAAATCCGAAACCAACTCACCTCCGTTCTCCAGCTGCTGAGCTGGGATTTATTCTAGCAAATTCGTTAGATTTAATTTTTATTTCTACAGGTTGTTTTTGTATTATTTTATTATTGTTGTTTAAATTCATTCAACGTATTATATTTAAATATTTATTTAAAAGAAGAATAAACATTTCTGTTAAAAAGGATAAATAAATAAACATTTTTGCTTATTGAAAAAATGGCTCTTTTTATTTGAGAACAGTGAATCAATGATTCTACTTTTAAAAAAAGCTCCTCTTATTTGTTTTAGAAAAACTCGAAGACTCCAACAATATCATTTAAGTCGTTTAAGCATTCCTGGCAACCTGAAATGTTATTCCATTACACGCTGTGCCGGTAGTATAAGCGAAAAGTTTAGAATACATTTATATTTTAGAATTTATTCGAACCTAGAGTATGCAAAACAGTTCTAAACTTAGAAAGAGAACAATGGAACAATAGATGTTTACGCAGCTGAAAAATAAAACCTTCAAATATTATGGCATTTCGACTCTTCAATGTTACTTTCAAAATGCGAGCAAAGTTTATTATGTTTAATTCATTAGAAAAATTCCAATTTTACAGAGTTTATAGACCTTTTTACTGCATTTCCGAAAATTCTTAGTGGCTTCAAAAATAAAAATTCAATTTATGGAATTTTCACGTCACATACATTTCTCAAAAATAAAATCCTAAAAATATCACATCAAAATGAATGAAATGCACACATAGCATTCTGAGTTCGTCACATCTTTCAATAAAAAAATACCACAGGTTGAAATGGTTCACATGTCAGTTCAAATACTTTTAGTACTTTTATTAATTAGTGTAGATTTTGTGAAATGTAAAAATATATTAGTGTTAATGGGAGTGGGGTCGCCAAGTCATCATTTATGGTATTTATTGTAATACAGAATAAGATTGTTGAATTAATGTAGTGTAAAATATTTTCTCAGGAATGGTGTTCTAATAAACTCACTTGCATCTAAAGGCCATAATTTGACCATTTTAACTGTTGACGTTCCAAAAAGTAACGAAAAAGTTCATTCAAATTTGCATTACATTCATCTCGAAGAAACATACAGAAACAGAGATAAAGTGATTCATTTCGACGACTTCATCAATGCGAACTTACTTCAACAGATACCGTATTTTTATGAACTTGGTTACAGTACTTGCCAAGGAATTGTCCAATCTAAAGGACTGCAAATATTATTGGATTATCCGGACAGTACTCATTTTGATCTAGTTCTTTATGAATACTCAAGCGGTCCTTGTCTACTCGGATTTCTTCACAAATTTAATTACCCTCCTTTGGTTGCAATCACGGCTTTTCACAACCCACCTTACACAAGTGATTTAGTTGGTTCTCATATTTATCCGGCTTATATTCCATTTTTCTCACTACGTTACGATGTTAACATGAGCTTTTGGGAACGATTTTGCAACACAATTATATACACAGCGGATGCTCTGTATGATTTCTTGCAGGAAAAGAAATTTCAAAATATTTTAAAAAACATTACTTTTTCATTTCAGATACCGAAACTACGTCTACACTCCTTCTCTAGATCGATTAGTGCGGCCGCATTTCGCAAAAGACCTACCATATATAGGAGATCTGGATAAGAAGACAGTGCTAGTTTTAGTCAACTCTCATCCAGCTACTAATTATCCAGAACCACTTCCTCCAAATATTATTGAAGTAGGTGGGATGCAGGTGGTTAAATCGCAGCCTCTTCCTCCCGACTTAGAAAAATTCATCAACAAATCGGATAAGGGTGCCATTTTGATTTCTCTGGGGACAAATATGAAAAGTGAAACTCTTGGACCCGAACGCTCTAAAATCCTTATAGACGCAATGACCCAATTGCCAGAGTATAATTTTTTATGGAAATTTGACAGCAACTTCAACAATACTCATCTCACGCTTCCAAAGAATGTTCTCATCAGATCATTCGTTCCTCAAAAAGATATTTTAGGTACTTCATATGCATTTCAATTTTAAATCTGATATTTCGATCATTATCGTCATGAACGATTTAGTAACATGAATGAGTATAGGTATTTATCATTTGGAATTTTAATTGATCATATCGACATTATAACCAATTTAAATCGATAACATTACTTGCGCTAGAATTTATTTGAAAAGAAGAATAAAATTGGTAAAAAGTGTAATGCTATTTGACCGATTTTTCAACATAATTAATATTGACATCTAAATAACAAACATAAAATACTTATGTATACTTGTAAACTGTAACTTTTACCGGCTTAACCAATATAACGAATATTAAATAAAAGAAATATTTTATTAATTTGGTCGTCAGTGGAGATATCAAATACAGGTCCATTTATTTTATATTTTATGTATTTATAAAATATCGCCCTAGGACACAAGAAACTGAAGGCATTTTTCACTCACGCTGGAGGTCTATCGATTCAAGAAGCAACTTGGTACGGAGTTCCACTCATAGGAATGGCGTTATTCATTGACCAAAGAAGAGTAATTTATCATTTTACTCACTTTAAAATACATACATTTTTATATATAATTTTTTTATAGAACTTACATAAATGTGTGGAGCTCGGAGTTGCTGAAATGATTGATTACAAAAATCTAAATTCAAATGTTTTACGGGACACAATCAAAAAAGTTGCAGCAGAGCCGAGATACAGTGAGAATATGAAATTACGTTCAAAACGGTTCCGCGATCGTCCCATGAGTGCTTTGGATACAGCCGTCTGGTGGATTGAGTACGTATTAAGAAATCCAAATCCCGAACATTTACAATCTCCTGCTCAAGATTTGGGATTTTTTAGAGCAAATTGCTTGGATATTTACGCATTTATTGTCGCTATCTCAATAGTATCTATTTGGATATTCTTAAAAATGTGTTGTTTTTTATGCAAGAAAAAAATTATAATTGTGAAAAAATTCCTAACATGTCACGACAAAAAGGAATAAATGCTTTAATTATTAGGGGTATGTTCAAAATGCAGCAAACAGGCTAAATTTCCATTTGGATTTGGCCCAATTTCGTGACCAGTCTAATCTCCTGCTAGATCTCCTTTTTTAATATCCGTTTGTAATTTACTGAATTATTTTAGATTTTCATTATTTACCTATTTTCCTCTATTCCACTCTTTTATATTACAAGAAAAATCATTCTGTTTGTCGTAACGTAAATATGTAAAATCTTTTGTTTAAATAAATATTTATGTGAAAAATCATTTTTTTTCAAAAACCGCTCAAAGGATCTCGGAGGAAATCTGGGAATTTTATGTCTTAAATACGCCAATAAAAAAAACAATTGCGTCGCCCTAACAAGAATTCAATTTCTGCAGCCGATTGCGCAAACCAACGGTTTCTTTTGTTAAGCTGAATAAAGCTGATGTGCATTTTAAAATAAAAATCTAAAAAGCACAGTCTTAAAAGGAAGTAAATGTTTACAAAATAAGGATGCTATTGAAATAACTCCTTTAGAAGAATAAAAATAGCTGATTTTTCCTCTATGGATTTAGGTTGCTTTCAAACATTTCTTTTCAGCAGACGACTCTTTCATTCAGCTTAAGAACGGTAAGGGCTGTGGAACCTGGAGTCTGCGAAATTTCATTTTGTGATCAAAAAGACAAGCAGAAAATATAAGAATTAATTAATCTAAAAAGCAAATTTGTAATGTTGCGCAAGAGAATGTTGTAGTCCTTTTTGATCGGAATAATAAATATAAGAATCTATGAAAAATTTTTTGCATTTTAGAATAGAATTTAGAGAATAATGCTAGACAAACTCGTTATTAGCTTTTAATTAGTTACATGTTACATTAAGGTTACATTTTATAACTATTTTTGTTTGTTTGGTTTTTATAACGAAAAGTTTATGGGAAACATTTTTTAGTCAACCCAGGCATTATATCTGCTTTGTAAATGAAAAATTGTCCCGTGTGCTTTATTGCTTGATTGTTAGATATTCATTTCCTTTCCTATTTGTGCTTTTAAGTCCACAAAATTAGTAACATTTTCGGGTTACAGTTTTGTCCCCTATTTCCATATTTCGATGATTGGCGCGTTTTTCCTAAGATTGGTTTTGTGTTCATTGACCTTTAATCCTACGGCTTTCGCCACCAACAGAAGAATGAGAGAGCGCATATTTGGACAATTTTTGTTGAGTGTTAATATACTAACAGTCTTTCTGTTTTCGTTCAGTAGGTCAACAATTTAATATTTGCTGTAGACCTAGTTACTTTTTCTAAGTGATGTTTCTTTCAGACGGTTCTGGAATTGAAACAAGTAACTCAATGCTATTTCCGCAGAAGGATTATATTTGTCTTAACAAAACATATCCTGCTTCTGGCTTTTTCAAAAGGTATCCAAAAATCGGATGTACCTTACAGCGTTAAATCTCTGTATTTTAATTGCGTGAACTTTATATTCAAGTATATTTACTATATTTGGGCTCCTTTTTGGGCAATTTACATCAATATTATAGCTTTTTCCAGCGCTGATATTTTATATTCGCTTTCCGCGACAACCCTAGGCTCAATCGTTTTTAGCAGTTACTCTTCGCCTCAAATCGAATTAAATCGATCTTCCTGGATACGCTTAAAAAAAGAGACAAAAGTCTCCAGAATTGCTTTAATCCCGGATAAACCAAAAAAGGTTGATTCCACGACAAACTATTTGTGTACTTAAGGTTTGCAATTTTTATATATCTTTATAGTGTATATTTTTTCCTGTCAGATAATTCGAAAGCGTTTTGGAGCGAATAAAGTAGACATTTTGAATCTTAATACTTTCCATAATTATTTATTTACGTATCCAAGATATATTTGTGTTCGTGTATATATGATACACTCATATACACAGACTATGCATACATAATGTATAATATATACGTACAGAGAAAATGTCAATTTCATGGGGCATAATATTTCATACATACTAAGACCAATTTAGTGCCAGAAGTTCAAGCTTTGATTAGCTATATTTTGAGACAGTAAGTATGCATACCGTTATTATTTATTTTTTGTTTGCTTTTCTGTTGATTTTATAATATTGCCCATTATTCAGAGCAAGAACCTAGAGGGAGCAATAAATGTTTATGGGCTCAAATTGTTCAATTGCTCTGCTGCACCTGGAATCCTGGGTGTACGAGCCAAGAGTGAGAACCCTTTACCCTCGGGTCCTTTGGGAGCGCGAATAACTACTAATCGCGGTGCAGATTCATCAATCGAATTTAATTTTATTCTAGAGATCAGACGATCAGGCCTGTCGTTAATTTTCACTACGTTGCAGGCTGAAGATTTTCCATTGCGCTGCAAAAATAAAAATTATATCAATAAAATCATGTATTAATAACTTTTCACAAATTCAATAATCTTACCTGATTAGTCACTACTGAAAATTCGACGGTATCACCCTGATGCAATGCAGCTGTATTGCCTTGAACTTCGGACATATGAAAGAATAATTTTTTGCCCTCTTCGATTTCATAATTAAGGAATCCGAACTGTCCCTTGATTGAATCAACTGTGGCACGCTTCTTCTGGCGAATTGCAGTGATCTCAGCAGCACGTCCTACTTCATCAATTTTGAAAGTGACCAGATCGCCCTTTTGCAATAGATCGCGTTTGTTGTTTAAGCTAGTTATCCCGAATTCGTGGGTAGAGACTACAACTTTATTCTCATTCAATATTTCTATAAGACCGGAGTAATCTTGCTGGTCTGGGTTAATGCAGCGAAGTGGTCTTGCGACAACGCCGTTGTAGACAGCTTCTAAAACAGCAGGTTGTGGTATTGAACCTTTTGGAAGAGTCCGAACATTTTCAGCTGGCAGACAATTTCCAGTTGTGGAAGCATTTCCGTTAGGAGACAGAGTATACTCCACTTCCTGTCCTAGCTCTAGCCAATTTGGGTTGCCAATATAATTCGAGAAATGGAAAAACACCTCTTCGTCGTGTGTTAGGGTTTCGATAAAACCAAAATTCTCTTTTAAAACTGCAATAAATCCCCGGAATATTTGCGACTGCCCTGTAGTTGTCATGTTGTTGTTTTCGGTTTTTGGATCTTCTTCCTTTTGGCATGAAAACCCGTTTTGGCCATTACTTATGATATCTAAGTTATTTTGCATTGTTGCATTTGGAATCTCAACAACATTAACAGCGATTAATTCCTTATTCCTTTTAACCTAACAAAGCAATAAATTATACGTTCAAAAAGTCTACAGTCTAGAGATAGAGGCAAAAACTTACCAAACAAATATCAAACCGGACTTTGTCTCCGATCCTTGGTGGTTTTTCACAGTCTTTTAAAAAGTAAGTAATAGTCTTTTTGGTGTCACCTTGGTCATACGCGATAGTTCCACCTTCAGTGCGTTCCTGAGATTTAACAGGACTTTTTGGAGCCTCACGAGTTACTATACCTATGGAAAATTTAAATTGAAACAAAATTAAGACGAAATAAAATTTCCGTCTTACCTTCTATATTGCTGACAATTAAAGTCTCGAACTGAACTTGACCAGTTGGCAGATGTTTGATGCGAATAGCACTTAAACGCGAATTAGCATAGGTTAAACCAGGTTCTTGGATAACAGTAAACTCGACTTCATCTCCAACACATATCTCACGATTCTAAAGAAGAGCCAAAAGTTGCACAAACAACTCTTTTATAAGCTAGGTTTTTTTTTACCCGGGTCTTAGTTTAGATCATTTAAAATAGTAATATAATACATCGTTACCTAAATATTTAATGCGGTTCTAGATCAAAGGGCAAAAAAATATAAATTATTCTAGCGCGTTGCTGCAGTAATTCATTTTAACTGATCCAGACCGAGACCCTGATAAAGAAAATTGCAGGTATTAAAGTATATCATTACTCACTGTATCAAGGACTTCGGTGAAGTGGAAAAATAATCTCACATTCCTTTCAACACATCTCAAGAAGCCGAACCCATCCTTTAGAGATGAAACGACTCCCTGCTCTCTTCGTTCTCCAGATACCTTAAACGTTTCGTCGAGTAAGGATATAGAAGTAGCTCTTTGAAGCTGATCTCTACGGTCAGTAGCTAACAAAAATTGAACCCAATCTCCGTGACGCAAAGTGAAATCACCTTTCTAAAATGTAAAAAAGGTTACATTGAACTGAATACCATAAAGCGAGCCCTATGAAAAATTACTTGATCTTTATCACCGAACGGAACCTCAACTTCAGAATAGTCCGGTGCTCTGTACCTAATTCTACCGGGCAACGGATCGCTGTTGTGACGAATGGTATTATTCCTATCCAAAGGCTTTAAAACCTGCCCTTTATAAACAGTGGGATCAACGTCCTCAAAGACAACTGATCCAGGAGGTAAGCGAGTAATGTTGCAAGCATATTCTCTTCCCTTTAACGGCATATCCTTTTATTCTTATGTATAAATGAGGATCAAAAATCAACATACGTTTCTAGTTTGAATGGTGAATTCCACATCATCGCCTGGTCTTAACTCCACAGATCCTTCGGCTTCAGAAAAGTGAAAGAAAATCTCTTTAACCACATCGGCGCGTTCGATAAAGCCAAACGATTCTTTCATAGAGCAAACAACTCCACGGTACTTCAACGGTTGCGTGGGATTTTCTAAGCGAATATGGCAAGCACCCAAATTCCCTCTGCACAGAAACAGGCTTTAAGATACAGTATTTTGGCATAAAAAATGATTAAGTCACCTTTGGTTGGTTGCAATCTGAAAGCTGACTTTATCCCCTGCGCTTAAAGTCACGTTTCCTTCCACGTCGTCTTTGGTATATGGCAGGAAGAAGCATTCGCCACGGTTCTCATAGCTAATACGTCCCGTCGTCTCATTTGATGATAAATTATTGGCACTGTCCGATCTTAGTTCAGTTGTTACGGTCCCAGTTACACGTTCCTCGGATAGTACCTTTTTGGCCAACATTACACAACTTTAAACTGAAACCAATATTAAATAAATGAGAAATACTTACAACCTCTGGAGCGATTTTTGTCACTTGACTAGCAATTGGTTTTCCTGTCCTGCGATCATAGGTCATTTCAAATTCCACTGGGTCGCCAATTTTAAGATGGTCAATGTTACCACTAAACTGGGAAAAATGAAAGAAAAGCCGAGCTTGCCGTTCACAGCACTGGATGAATCCATAAGAATGCTGAAACAAGAAATAAATGATTGTTGCAAACAATTACACAATATAATTTATTTTATGTTGATTACCAAAAGTTTTTCTATAATTCCAGTTTCACGAGTAGCTTGACTTGAATCAGTGGTGTTCGAGGTGTTGCTGTTGTTCGCATTGAAAGAGCCCCCAGAAGCGTTTATGCCATTCGAGATTGAATTATTTCCTTGGAACACTCCTGGACTTACGGCCTGTACCTCGTCTCCTTCAAACGCCGGCTGCGGAATACTTGATTCGAGAGTGAACGTTCCAATTGGTGGAAATGTATTAGTAATGTTCACGTTTCGGAGGCTATTCATATTAAAGAATGAGTCGCAGGCTATATTATCATAAATATCTGGAAATGAACAAAACCAAATCTTTCAGGCATCGAATATAATCAATAGAATTAAAAACCACTAACACTTTAGCAAAACAATATATTTTGTTATAATGTAAATTTGGAAAATTGTACGACGAGCAGATTTTTGATGCAGAAATAACATTAGCTAAAACTCAAGCGCTAGAAATAACCAGCGTCGATAGTACCGAACGAAGGAAACGATTCTTAAGTTAAGTGAATAACACAATCCAAAAGGACCCATATTTAGTTCTTGAAATTAATGAAAAACTGAAATCCACACCTGAAAATCGTTAAATGAGGAATGTAAAAATTGGGAAAGTCGAGGTTTTAGATAATACAAATTTGATTTTTTATCTACTCTTTCCTTAAAACTACTATTTTAGAGACGGTAGCAGTAGTTTTTTTAATACTATTAAAACCAACCTCTCAAATTTCAAAGCTTTGTAATTTGAGGGAATTATGTTTTTTTCTCACTCTCTTTATATTATAATTTTGGGGTAGTTTATTTCGAACGTAAAGGGCTGCCAAAATCGCTATTCATTATTCAACAGGTATACGGAATTTAGTAGTGATGTTTTCATGACTTTTAAAATGACAACCTAAACTCTGTTGCTAGCTCTCGGTCTACTTGTTGAGCTTGTAAATAGCCTAAAATAATTTCTCCTTCAACAATTTAATTTTAGGCAACAGCACAATTTTCTAATAATTTTTAAATAATGTTCATTTCAAAAGCTTGATATAATAAAATGATTTATTTGGTGTTGTATAAAATATCCTGAAGCAATTAGAGAACAGCGATATCTTACCAATGCTACTTTTATATTAAACTTACACCTACTTAATTTGAGTAACAAACAAATTTATTCTTCAATAGATTTTGAGATAACCAACTAGCTAATTTTGGGTATATATAGCTCATAACACTTTACGACTCATCCTTGCATGAATGTATGAAAAATTCCACCCATGACTTAAAACTCCTAACAAAAATTTAAACAAACCTTAATATTAATTTGAGCTTATAAATAAAACCTTTGGAATATTTAATGAATGAAAATTGTCTGTAATTATACGAAAAATTATTCTAATTATTGTTGAGGATTCGTGCATCATCAAAAAATCTCTCCTTGAAATTTTAGACGATAGAGGCTGCAATAAGTAAATAAAGCCAAAATATTTTTCCTACCGTTTAAGCTTATAAGAATATTCTGCATCATGGAGCCAGTTTCTGAAACTCTTACGGAGAGAAATGAATCGAATTTTGCAATATTGCAAGTGATGAAGGACTTTCTTTTCTTCGTTTCACTATAATTTGGCATGCATTAATGACAAACAACAATTGTCTCTTACAGAAGAAATGTTTGAAATTTATTAAAATATATTAATCGCACCTCGAAAAGAAAATGTGTACAATTAATTTTAATGTTGTACGGTTGAGTTTTCAAACCAGTTGTGTTTCTATTAAAATTCCAGCTTGTGATATATGTTAAATTTTTTGGTTTATAAAATTATAAGGCATTGCAGCAAAATGCCACACAAACCAAAAACTACGAAAGCGGAAAATTTAGGGGATAAATCATACCTTCTGCATTTCGAAAGTTTTTAGACTGGCTACTCATGCTGCTTCAAGCTAATCCTGAATTCTTTTCTGGCGTTTACTAACCCCTGGGCAGAGAGGCGAGAAAAAACTTAGTTACATATTAAATAAAATGTGCATAGAAATGGTTGAAATTCTTACCTTCTAAGCGAAAAAGAGATTTCCTTAATGTACAAGATGTCCTTTTCGGATGTACCTGCGCAACCCAAAAACTTCTAGCAATGTTGAAAGGCTGGATTGCAGCTGCTTATGCTTCGTTAATTTTGAATAGATGTCCAACGAAATAATTTACTTGACTAATTTAGTAGTTGCGTATATCTTTGAGAAGTTCTTAATTTTGTATAATCACTGTGTTTGTTTATATTTATCAAAGTGCATTCGTTATCACGTGTACGTTTCAGTATTAATTTCTTTATATATAATCTTATTAAATTTATATCACAGGTGTTAATTTAGTTTTCGTAAAAATGCGTTACTGCTTAAATCTCGTACTTGTATATACACATTTGCTGATAATTTCGTTTATACAAAACAATCCTAGTCCACAGTTGTACCTTACGAGAAAGAAAACACAACTTCACTTCTATCGCGAAATCAATTTTTGTACTTTATCATTTTTAAAATTACGAGAGTTCATAGCATTACTCTAAAACAATGATTCAACTCTTACGGTTAAAAGAATAATTTAGTCTTACCACTCGTTTCTTTTTGTTTGCTTGTTACTTTTGTTTACGCTTTGTATTGTTTCTGTTTACTTATGCACTATTATTATTTATTTATGTTATTACTTTAAGGTTTACAGTTAACAGTCGTTAAAAAATCGTCATAAATGCGTGCTGTAATGAAGTGGCTTGTAAGTCCTTATAGTTCACTCGTCCACCAAAAATACTCGAACTACGATTGTTATGTAACTGATGCTGTTGCTGCTGCTAGAGTTGCATCGAGCGATGCAGAAAGGCAAAGGGTTCGCTTTTGATTTTACTTAGAGGTCTGTTGCAAAAATGGAGTGTGTTTTTTTCTGTCGAAATTTTACGGGAAGAAAGTATTTTGAATACTTATGTTCAGTACTGATGATGAAGATTGTGATGTTAACGAAGGTTTAGTTATACAAGCTAGAAATATACAAATAATCGTTTTTAATTGTGTATGTGTGTAACTAATCGTCTACGAAATTATAAATTTATTTACAATTTCTCAGCTCCAAAGGAAAATAATAACTGAAACTCACAATGAACCATGATAAAGCTACAATTGAATTTATATTATTATATTTTCAACAAAAAGTGTTTATCATCTTTCTTCAGTTACACTGCTTGGATTTTATATAAGGTGCCGACTTTGATTATTTTATACATGGAATCATATAATACTAAAGCTATAATTTGAAAACATTACTAACCGTAGTAATGTTGAAAATGGAATACTATTGTGATGTTAAACAATACCAATATATTGAGTTTTTGAATCTATTTAGATTAAAAAAGTAAATTTTTGATTTAAAAACATACTGAAATTACCTACCCACCAAACTAATTTGAGTATAATTTATTTCTCCTAACTTTACCCTAAAATAATATTTTTTCAGAAACTATAAAAAGTGATCTAAAGATTGATAGATTTTTTGTTAGAACGACTGGAAGTCCAATTTGTACTTTTGCGGTATATTTATTTACGCAGAAATAGCATAGATGAATGAAAGACCCAAAACTCGTGGCTACAAATATAATTAACACCCGACGAACGCAGGATCACATAGTGGAACAAAATTCAAAATCGGGGTTCGAAAATTAGAATGATTATTTCTAAATAAATGAATGGTGGGAATGTTTTAATAACGCTCCAAAGTAGGCAATTCCAGAAACAATATTTTGTTGTCCCCCTCTACCTCTAGTTGTTCACCTATATTTGAATATTACAACCTTGGATCTCAGCCCGAACCTGGTAGAACGTATTACCGACAATAAAACTATAATAAATGATGTGATTACGATTACCTGCAGGTGTACTATTCACTAATTCCTCCCCTCACTCCTCTTCCACAGTACTTCCACCAGCGGTTATAAGAAAATGATACGAATTTTATGACACCTTTGGGTTAGTACACAAATTAACCGATAAGTAAACAAAAATAAATCCATTAGTTGATCCGAATTGCATATAATTACTAGAATTGTTTTTTAATTATATTATATACAATATTTTTGTTTCCATCACACTCTACAATGTCACACCAAGCATGTTATAGTCGTTGTTTATATTGTACCTTTTCGAAGGCCTTTACATCATATGAAAAATTCTGCAGCTTTGTTCCGTATAGTTAAATTTAACCAAACTGTGTAGAAAGCTAACTGGAAGTAAGCAAACTAAAGGAAGCTAGAAATGTGATAATTTTAAAATTTATTTATATCTTTTAAACGTGCAATACTAATAGGAAAATAAAAGAATCTTGCTCAAATATAACTTGGATAAAGGAATTGTCTCAAAGTTTACACATCACATTCATCAAAATCCAGATAAAATCTAAATAGATTCTTTTAATATACGATTTATGACTTAATTATTACATTTTACCTACTCGAGAACTTCCTTAAAATTTAACCGTAACCACACAATTCTTCTAGAAACAGATTTATAAATCAACGTAATGTTTGTTTTAATGTTTGTTGTAAACAATTTATACAGTGACGGAAATTCCTATAGACGAACTCCTGTTTTTTTAGTTTGTTGGGAGAACTTAGTTTGGAAGAGAAAATACGCTTTTAAAATACTCATGATAAATATTTACTAAAATATATTCCCACTACTAGTTTTTAATAAAATTAAAGTTTTTTTTATACTGAAATTCCTATTATTATATTGACGTAGATTATGCCTGTAACAGCTGCATCTGTGGGGCCATCCAGATTAAAAATAACCCGCCAAAACTAATTCGGAATTTCCAAGGTGGAAGCGTTATGGTTTAAGGAGCATTTAGTAATTTCGGAAAGGCAACTTTGTGCTTTTTAAATACACGAATAAACTCCGAAGTTTATGTGGAAATGTTGGATGGGCTCTTATTCCTTATTTGGAAAAGTTTTTGCTGAAAATTAAGTTATTTGTCAACTGTACAACGCTCCGATCCATGTTTCTCAATTTTAAAAGGAGTGGTTCTGTTCACGAAACATTGAATTACTCGACTGTCCTTCACGCATTTCAGATATGAACCCTATAGAAAACCTTTGGGGTATCATGGCAAGGGAAATTTACAAACAAGGATGGCAATACAAAACTGAACACGACGAAGTGGTATTATCTTTATACGCGGGTACCCCGAGGCAATTATTTAAATTTCTTGTGTTCTTGCTAACGAAAATAAAGTCAATGTATGGGAAAATAATAAGGACCATTCAATAGTTAATTCTGCCAAAAAGTGTTTTCCTCTCTGATGGAAATTATGAGGATCAAAAGATAAAACTTTCGTGAAAAACGTAGGTGGTCTTAAATTTATACACATGACTACATATATTTTAGTAAATATTTATCATGAATATTTTAAAAACGTATTTTCTCTTCCAAACTGAGTTCTCCCAACAAACTAATTAAAAACAGAGGTGCGTCTATAGGAATTTCCGTCACTGTAGGTCTTATTACGTCTAAACAATTTCTCATAGCTGAAATACGAGCAATTCTTTATTATGGCCTTATTAATATAAACTATTCGAAGTTGCGTCGATTCAATTGAAAGGTCATAAGATTTTCAATAGGAACAGACAGGTAAATTGGACATAATTTTTAAACGAGCAAGTTTTGATTCGAATCATTAATTTAAAATCCACTGTAATGGTATTATTGCGGAGCTGCATCGTGTCTTAATTTCTTAAAACTATAAAAGTTCTTATAAGACAAGATACACGCATCTTTTATATAATGGATCCTATTTCGAATCCGACGGAAACCAAATCCGATCGGAATGTAGGAAATTTCTAATCAGAATGGAACATTTAAGATTTTTAAGAGTCGAGCTCTCTGAGAACTGCCAGCTTACTTGTTAATCTCTTATAATCCGGTCGGATTTAATTTCCGTCGGATTCGAAAATAAGGCCCAATGAATCGAATCGCACCCAATCTGTTCAAATTAAAATGTTACTAAACGGGCCTATACATCGCAATTCAGATTCAGATTGGGAAACCATCCAATTTCTAAGGTACCTAAAAGACGGGAATTTTAACATATTCAAATCTCAAAAACAAAAGAAATAATTTTTTATACTTAGCTGAGTCGAAAATAATTTTCTTATAAAAAATTACGCTGGCAATTCGGATACAAAAAAACGAAAACCAGCGATCCTTCTCGGGTTTAAGAATAGAATCATATGACCGTAATTTTGGTTCATATGTAATTAATTATTGTACATTTTTATTAAACTCAAAGGGATATATGTAGTTGCATTACCCGTATTATATAAACTGTTTTAAATTGAATAAAATACATTAAATCAAAAATAAACAAACGCGCAATTCCAGAAAGTTCCTCGTTTTGAATCAGAATCTCTACAATGAGACTGGATGGTAATATTGGAGGAACTATGCATTTAAAATCTCTACAGCTTTAGTCTAACCCAAACGTTTAAAATATAGCAGACAAAAATGTAACAATTTTAAATTGCGCAACACGACGAATAGAAAAAAAGAGAAAAACATCTCACTATTTGGCTGCTGAACTTCGAGGCTTCTAGTGCGTGTAAGCAAAGATGAGTGTGCTTTTATGGTGCAGCTGAGGTTCCGCGCTTATCTTTTTAATATATGGTTGGCGATAAGTGCGTCGGAGGACCCACGGTAGTGCAGCTAGCCATTTTGGGAGCTGGGAACCGAGCACTTTGCAGATTTTCAATACGTCCTTAAGTTGTTCCGCATCCGAGCGGCAATATAGTGCAAGTAACAGATGGGCCTCTCACCACAAAGTTATGCCCCAAAGTTTACAAGCAACCGTGATTGTGCACTCGGTGCGAATTTGTAATTTCGATCGTCTCGTTCACTACGGACGAAAATTGGTGAAACAAATTATCCGGACGCCCTATCGCTGCCGGACTTCTCAAAGCGCCCAGACCTAAATGAAGTTGTAACAAAAAAAAACTCCAGACATAAAATGGAAATAGAACTGTCCAGCGACAGCAGGCCAGCAGTCAGCAGCACTAGACAATGACATTTCCAGATGAAAAATTTTCTCCCGTCGAAGAAAACTCGGAAATCGCTCAAAACTTTCACAATTGCGCTGGTTCGGCTGCGGGCCACTTAAAAAGTAACAAAGCGGTCGCTCGGCAAATGCGGCCCAGTCTCCGGACGACTTCAATTGGGGGAAAAAAATTAAATATGTCAAAATGCCATCGAAACCAATAAATGCCAATCGTAGCGAGAGCAGACCCTTGCACCGAAATCGGGCAAAAAATCGAAAACAAAACGCAGTACGGCACCAATTTGTGTAATCGGAGCGGTTAAACCAGCAATAAACGCGACTTTTCGCTGTTTTCACTTAGTAAATTTATTTATCCACAAAAATCTTGTTTAATAATTTAATACATACCACGACACAGCACAACACTGACGACATGACGCCATATTGTGTTCATTTATCGGTCGGATCATTCCACATGAGCATGGACTCGAACCTAGGCCTACACTCGCCAGAAGTGTAGAACTACAAAGCGCGGCTTAGGACTGCCATAGCAAATATCTATTTTTAAACATTTAGAAAAATTAATTAAAATATTATAGATTGCTCATTTAATTGAAAAAGAAATTTTAGTGCCATCTCCAATGCCCGAAACACAAAAAAATACATTTTTCTTTCGAGTATTCTATTAAATCACCTTCATAATAAATCCATTGATGTTTTCATTTTGTTACCTTTGTAAGTACCTGTGTTTTGTGAATGTTCTTTACGTACTCAAACGATAAAAATAATTATTTGTAATTTTATTTTCATTGGTTGATTTTTATTTTTGTGTCTAGTTTGAATTATTTATCAGTTTCTGATATATTCTGAATTATCAATTTTCAAGTGCATCCAGTTATGCTGGGGCCATACCTGCGTTAACGTCTAACGCCCGTAAACGCACTAATTTAGGCGCTAAATTAGACCGCCAAATTACGCGTTAAATACACTGGCTACACTTGTGTTTAACGAACTGTCATTTTATTAGCGCGTTAACCAAGATAGAGATTGAAACTGCAGCTCTATTGTTTCTAATGAATGTCAACATTTATTTAATAAATTTTAAGCATTCGGCGAGAGAAAAACCACGGCTTAAATTTTTTGACACATGACGCATCCACCGCATTCAAGAAAATGAACATAGTGTAGCCACAACTCAATATTTAACGCGTTAATTATCGGCAGCCGAGCTATCGCCTAATGCCTAATGCCATTAACAATGACGTTATTAAATTAACGCGTTAACCGCCGGTCACACCTGCGGTTAACGTCAAATTTAATGGCATTAGACGCAGGTATGGCTCCAGCAGAAAAAAAATTGTTTTATTCTATATACAATCATGCGTTCACATATGTAACTTTAAGGCCACCTAAGATTTTCATGAAAGGAAGAGGGTCAATAAGGCCGGTTTTCGGCCCCCCTCAAAGAGCCGGCCTTATTGACCCTCCTCCTTTGAGGGGGACCGAAAACCGTCCTTATTGACCCTCCTCCTTTTCAATAATAATTATGGTCGAATTTCGACCACTGGGCGATCACTATTTGACATAAAATAAACAAAGTTCCTGAGTTATATCTATACCTCGAAATATGCACCTTGCTTTCCTGTTTACCATAAACGGACTCCAAATTAAAAGTTTACATCACGACGATTCTGTGAATATTTTTGCAAGCATTTCCCGTTTTGTAGTCGACTGTTGCATTCAGCTACAGTTTTCCTGGGGCTGAGTTGAACAGTCGCCTATATACCTAATGTGAATTTTCGGACGATTAAATATCGTCGTTAGGTTTGCGGAAATGCATTTCTTATACATCTGGCAGGACTGCGACAGTTTTGAAGTAATTCAAAAATTTTAATTTATTTGCGTGTGTTGCGTTTTATTGGTTTTATTAACAAGATCGTTTTTTCGGTAAAATGGTAAAATGAATCAAAAGAAGTAATTAGACAAATTGTAATGTTTGAATACGGGAGGAGAGACCGGTTATGGTGAGGAAAATATATTGGAAAAAATCTTGCGAGTCTACGAAAACGTTTTCGTCAACCTTATTCCAGAAATACCAAAAAAGGTGGATTGACAGTCAATTTCTAAACGAATTATCAGAAGCTATCTGGTCAAACGGCAGACGAAAAGAAGAATATGAATATTTCCTTAAAAATTATAGATTCCCAGGTACAGGTAATAAACAAGATAATAAAAATAATTAAAAAAATATGTTAGAATTACCTACACAACTGTTTTTAAAAATTCTACATCTAACGGTATTTTGACATCTTTACATTTGACAACTTTTCTTAAATGTCACGAGGAACGTCAATTTTCTAATTGCACCGGCGACTTCAACCACCTGACTACGATTGTTACGCAAAATTGCTCCTCCGTTTGCTGTAGAAAAAGAGCCGCAATACGAAACTGCTTGACACTCTGCGGATGTTGGATGAATGAGGTTGAGGTGTTGTGCAATCACTGTCGAGGGGAGTCGAATTTGCCTAGACTCGTGCCCTTGTTGCCACTGGAAACCGGGGCTCTCCTCGCATTTTGTAAACAAATCAGTTAATATGCGTAATCCCCCGTCGATTAATAAAATCGCATAAACAGTCACAGTCCGCGGAACAGTTTATCGAAGTGACTGGCCATTGAACGTAGAGTAATCACTAATCAGCTCGTATCTTATCACTGGTGGAGTTTCGGGAAGGCAGATTTGTCTAGTGCTCCGAAGGGATTTGATATTATCGTGAATTTTACTAAGTTGTGCTTTAAGAAGGATTCATTTATAATTTTATGCGGGAAGTTAACAAAATATTGTTATTGCAATGACGAAGAAATTCGGCGATTTGATTGGTTCCATTGACGAGGGCACGTCCTCTGCTCGTTTTATGATCTTTAAAGCGGGTACAGCAGAGGTTGTCTGCAGTCATCAGCAATCCGTGCCCCAAATATATCCCCGCGAAGGATGGGTGGAGCAGGACCCCGTAGTCCTTCTGTACATAGTCAACGACTGCATCAAAAATGCACTGGAAAAGCTTGTAGCACTCGGTGGAAGTCCAAAGGTTGCTTCTTAATTAACTCAGCTTGTCAGATAATTAATCACCCATTTTAGGACATAATTGGAATCGGTATTACAAACCAACGTGAGACGACAGTCGTTTGGGAGCGGACAACCGGACAGCCTTTGCATAATGCAATCCTCTGGCTTGATATGCGAACGTCGACAACTGTTGATCAGTTGCTTGATAAAATCCCAAATCACTCAAGGAATAAGAATTATCTTAAACCTCTTTGCGGATTGCCAATGTCGCCGTATTTTTCTGCTGTAAAAATTCGATGGCTTAAAGACAACGTGCCCAAGGTGCAACATGCCATGAAGAATAACAACTGCTTGTTTGGCACCGTCGACACCTGGCTCATTTGGAATCTTACTGGCGGTGTTAATGGAGGCCTTCATATCACCGATGTTACAAACGCATCCCGCACAATGCTTATGAACATCGAGAGTCTTCAGTGGGACAATCATTTGCTTAAGTTTTTTGAAATTCCACGCGAAATATTGCCTGAGATCAGATCGAGCTCGGAGATTTATGGGAATGTTAAAACTGGAGGGCTAATGGTAAGTTGGAAGAAATAATAACATCTTCCACTATACACGCAATTAAAATGATAAAAACCAATATTTGGTTTGGCAGCATGTAGGTGTCCACTAGAGCAGAAAATACATTAATGGTTGAGTATTTAGTAAATTTTAAATTTCACTCATAGCATTACTTACCGATAATTTTTGTTGCGACACGAGGAAGTTAAAAATCAGATCATCATCAATAAAAAAAAAGATTAAAACTAATGTAAAAAACAAAGCCATTCCCCTTTACAAATAGAATGAATCGTTTGAATAAAGAATCTTGGCAGTGAAAATAATTTGATTTTGTTTGTTTGAAGGGTGTTCCAATTGCCGGATGTCTAGGAGACCAACAAGCGGCTCTGGTTGGCCAACACTGCCTTCAAAGAGGACAAGCCAAAGCAACGTTTGGAACAGGTTGTTTCCTTCTGTTTAACACTGGAAGCACGATAGTAAGCTCTGTTCATGGTCTCCTTACAACAGTGGCTTATCAGCTTGGAAAACATTCAAATCCCGTCTACGCCCTAGAAGGAAGCGTAGCAATTGCTGGAGCTGCTCTCGGGTAATCACTTCGAGTTGTCTTCCTTCTTTCAATTCAGCCAAGGTTCTTTTAAAAGGTGGCTCAAGGATAATATTTCTATTGTCGATGATTTAGGCGATGTGGAAACAATTGCCAGATCAGTGGAGAACTCTGGAGACGTGTACTTTGTTCCAGCTTTTAGTGGATTATATGCGCCTTATTGGAACCAAGAAGCACGAGGGTAAGCATTTACATTTACACACTTTTTCCAAAAATCATGCTTCCGCTTATAGTGTAATATGTGGACTTTCTGAAGATGTTAATAGAGGGCACATTGTGCGAGCGGCTTTAGAAGCAGTGTGTTTCCAAGTCCGCGATATATTGGATGTTATGGCAAAGGATACGGGAGGATCACTTAATGCTTTGAAAGTTGACGGTGGTATGACTTCCAACAGCCTGATGCTTCAAATGCAAGCTGATTTGGTTGGCATTGAAGTTATGAAACCGAAATTATTTGAAACAACGTCTCTGGTAAAATCCGTATTTTGTACTTGTCATTTCAAGTAAATTAAGAATACAACATTTTAAGGGAGCTGCAATGGTAGCTTACCGCGCTATAACCAATTCCACTATGGATACCATCGATATTTCCCAGGACAGCACTGTTTACAAACCCCAGATAACAGAAAATGAACGGGATATAAGATATTCAAAGTGGAAGATGGCAGTGGAGAGATCATTTGGATGGGACTCTTCAAAATCGGAAAGTCGAAAAATGTTCTTACCGTAAAATTATAAACTATATTTTTTTTCCAAATGGTATAAATGTGATTTGATTATAATATATACTTTCAATTTTGATCCTCGACGGCTGGCTGCTCCAAATCGTTCATTATTCCTCCTATAGCAGCATCTTCCCCATCATTGAGTGCTCCAGCAAACGGACGCAATTCTGGTTCTGCTTGAATTGGTATTGGGGGTGGTGGTATAGGATTTCCACCTTTAAAAGAAGATAAATGTTTCGTGTTTTTTACTTTAATTAAAAGAAGTTTTGGTAAAAAGAGAATATCTTACTTGCGTCCAGTTCAAGTGGTGGATCTGCATTCGCTTCCGCCAGATTCGTTACAGACTTTGATTTAACGCACTGAAAGTCCACATGTCTGCTTTTAGCTTCTTCCTTTTCCCAGGACATATGGATGAAGGGGCGCTGAACATAGCTATAGATAACCTAAATGACACAAACAAAACGTTTTTTAAATTAATAAATCTATAATTATACATTATGTAATTCGAAAACGATACAATGGTGATCTTACCTCTGCCCTTCCACCTGGACGTTTCCTAACTTTCTCTTTGTGCGTCGGATACCCTTCGATTCCACATCTTATTTTCTTTAAACCTCTGTCCTTCATAACTTGCTTAGCAACATCCCTGTTTTCAATATACTTAAAAAATCGGTGCATAGCTGTGCTAGCCACCGCTACAGAGAAAATATATTAGATCGGACGTTTAATTGGCGAGCGGTGAACTTACTTTGGCAGTATTCCTCGCCCATTTGGGGCGGGTACTTCTCGTCCCAATCAACTACGTCATCCTCAAGTAAAACGACTACATGACATTCACGATCACCCCTTTGTGCTGATGCGACCATAAGCGGCAGAATTAAGTCCTCCAGGAAAACTTCAAACTGCTGCCGTGCCCCCTCGTTGCTAAGTTCGTGTAAGAGTCCCCCTGAAAATTTAAAAATATTTTTTCCACAATGAATTTTACCATAGTTCTGAAGTTAAGCTTACGCAAATTTTGGCATCGTACAGTCGTTGCGTCGAAGGGGATGAGAAGATAATCGCAAGCTTCTTTCAGCTCGGGGACGGAGACTGTAGGAGGGCACTTGATAATCCCGTTCTTGTAATAGTCGAGAATAGCACGGAAAACGGTGTGGGAAATGCCCTCAGCCACTTCGTACTCGCCCCTTTCGTTCGGATGAGTGAACTCAATGCCGGAACTGAACATCCTACCGAGCATCGTGTTCGGGTGTGCCGTAAACAGAGCTGGATCGATCATGAATCGCATATTATCTACCAGCAGATTAATCCTGTCCCCGATTAGCTTGCTGCACGGGCTGGACGAGGATGGCTCCACCTTGTTCGAGTTCAAATTGCTCGAGCAGACAGGGGACATCTTGCTGTCCATTTTACTTGAGACATTCCTCTGTATGTATGAACTCCTGAAAAATTAAGGTGACAGACAATTGCCAAATATTTTGCTTTTGCCGTGATCTATGATGATCATACGATCAAGGTTGAGAAGATATAGTAATTTTCTACTGCTGCGCAGAACAACGCAAAGGATTAAAATAAATTGAGTTAAATAGATGCAATACATAATTCGTATAACAATTTTCTTCAAACGATTTTATGCGTAGAAATTTGAAAATACGTTTTAAAAAGGGGTTGAAAGAAATGCCAATAATAAAGAGCAGGTAGAATAGCTTTGAGATTTTTTTATCCGTGTAGGTTAAAAATAATATAGAGAGCAGGACAAAATAAATAGGCCACATACATACATTTTGATGTTTCGTATATAATCTATTATATTTATTTACGTTCTGTTTTTTACAATGCCTTATCAATTTTTCCAGAACAGAACAAACCGTTGCAATGCAGAATGGGCCAAAATATATATTTACGTTCAGGGACTGGTTTTCGCTCGGCCCGTAAAAACAATTAATTGCATACGCCGTTGAAAGTAATTCAAATCAGTTTATACGACTGTGGCTCGAAGTCTCGGTTTCAATTCAATTTGTCGTTTTACAAATAAAATTATGTTTTCTCTCTAACTTGTATCTATCGCTTTCAGTGTAATTAAGCTCGAAGCAGAAGACGCAAATATAATCGGTTTTATCCTGGACCTGAGAAAAGCCGATTATAGTAGACCGGGTCTGAAAAGTTCGAAATTGAGGTTCAGACGAAAGAAAATTTTATTTGCATGCAGAAAGTCACTTGAGGACTAAATGTCTGAATATTCTATGAAAGGAGTAGACATTTTTTCTCAGATATCTGAGCTTTAATTCTCCAATTATTCTTCTTTAATAATTTGTGAATTTAGATTAGAACTAGCTTGTTTAATTTTTTGTTATCCTGAAAGTGTACAATATTTGTTGGGTGAGTTAGAGCAGGATCTGCCGAATATTTTCAAGGCAAATTAAAGAAAATTCCCCCCCGAGACGCCCTTGATAAATTTTTTTAGATTCTCATTCTTTGTGAAAATTGGAGTGGGACTTCCAACTTTTTTTCCTGAATCAATGTTTCTTGTGGCTTGCAACAGACTGACATTAACATTTTCAGCCAGGGAATAAATAACACCATATCGAAAGCGCACTACAGACCCGTTTTGTTTAAAAAAAAAACCTTTCGTGAACTTACCTTGAACGGTTTTTGAAAATCCTCCGACGTCTATCGTCGGAGCCATTGTAGTCCTCGTTGCTGCTACTGCTGCTGTATGAACCCTCCTGATTTGTGTTGTTCGATGCTGTCGACATTCCCTCTTTACGCTGAGCCGATATTATGCAGAGATAACAAAGGAAATTTATGAATAAATCCACTATTTTCACTGCTGCTCCCAGTTCGTGACGTACAAAAACAAAACGGGATCTCCTTTGCAGTCGGGAACTTGAAGTTTGACATATGCTTCTTCTTACAGCTATCAAAAGAAGTTTGGAACTATTAATTTTGTAAGTGATTGATGCAAGAAGTTCAAAGTTATATTTTTTCTCTTTCTAAAATTGTTTAATTGGAATTATTAATCTCATCTTATATCAGCGTTAATCACAATGATTAAATTGGAGTCTAAATAATGAATAAACTTTTTTAGTTTTTCGCAAAATTTTTAAAATGCCGCCAGACTTTTAATTCTGTACTAAATTGAAGCATTTTGCGTCGGATGGAATTTATTTGATTTACGCTATATCCCAAGTCCGCTTATATGCGTATAAAACGATCTAAATGATATATGTTAATGAAGTATCGCAAAAACGCAATAACTTTAAATTTTTTTTCATCAAAAACCAAAATGAGTAATATGTCAAAAATGTCTATTCGATTTTAGTACATCATCTGTCGCGGCCATTGCCATCTTGCGGAATGACATTGAATGACGCAAGTTAAAGAAAAATGGAGTCGAATTAATATGGCGGCCGTCTATATTCTTGTAAATATTAAAAATAAGAAAATGACAATTTTGAGGAGAATATAGGAGAAGTGATTTATAGTTAACAATTGTTCTGGAAGCAAAATCACAAGATAAACATCGCAGTGTCGGTTTAATGATGAAAAATGCTGAGAAACAGAAACTGATTTAACTATGGCGGGGATCACTTGAGTTGTTGTTTACTCCGAATCTTATTTGTTGAACAAAACAATTTTTGACAACTTGGGAAGCACATCAACAAGACTATCAGTGGAAAATAGCTCCTGCGGCGGGCAGTGAGTGTGAAAGTGGCTAAACTCTTGTGGGCAGTGCGTGTACCGAGGAAGAACAGTAATTGTCAGTAGTTTTCCCCCTCACCATAAAGACGTATATCGAAGTGGGCAGGACATTTCAGCGAGTCAAGTGCGGCCGATCGTGGTGTTGTGGGGCATTCCCGGACCCTCAGTGCTCGAGACCAAAGAAAAATGGTACATTGAACGATGTAGTGAGTATCCTGTGGGACTGCGCCACGAGAACCCCCCGTGCTAACAGTATTGTTCCTCCGCCAGGCTGAAGTGTGTGTAAAATATGCAAATAGGCTTAACAGGCGTATATATGCTTTTCCACAATTGAAATGTCACAACGGGGGAAGAGAGGAAATCGTTTAGAAAACGAGAGTCAGCCGCCTCTGAAGAGGCGAAAGGGTAGACCTCCAGCGGGCACGGCCTTCGACAACGACCATGAGATCCCCACGAGCACAATCCCGGTGGTATCCGCCGGTGTCCAGACGAACATCGCTTCGTCGTCGTCGTCGTCAACCCTTTGGCAGGCCCGCTCAATCACGGACCTCAAAATTTCGAGTATTTACAACAGGAGTTCATCGGAAGCACCTGCGGAACTCTTTAGGTATAATACACCTGCGCCTTCCTGCATGAAGCATTTTTACATGATCTCATTTTTACAGAAAAGACCTAATTAGTGCTATGAAACTACCTGACTCCGAGCCCCTTTCCACTGATGAATACTGGATAATCACCGATCAGTGGAAACAGGAGTGGGAGAAAGGTGTCCAAGTTCCAGTCAACCCAGACTCCCTGCCGGAGCCGAGTGTTAAAGTGCTGCAAACACCTGTGGTAGCTCCGAAGCACGACTTCAAGCTGTGAGTAAATCACTGGTACAAAAGTAAATAAACATTCGATACCCATCCACTTTTAGACCAAAAAATAAATACATCCGCATCACGAAGGACGACGCTTTCTTATCAGATGTTCATTACCTATCGAACGCTCCCACGCTGGCGGAGTCTGCATGTGCTTATGATTTAGATCAAATTGACGAAGTGTGGCTTAAGTTAGTAAATAGTGAAAGGGCTCTGTGTGGGGCGCCCCCTATTACAGATGGGCAATTCGAAAGAGTTATTGAGGAGCTAGAAGTAAGTTGAGACCACACTATTCTTTCTATGACGATCAAATCTAATATTATCAATTTCTAGGTTCGCTGTTGGGACAAGATACAGGCAATCATGAAAAACGAGGAGGGACTAGGGATAGAGTATGACGAGAACGTAATTTGTGATGTCTGTCGATCTCCAGATTCAGAGGAAGCGAACGAAATGGTTTTCTGTGATAATTGTAATATTTGTGTACATCAGGCCTGTTATGGAATAACAACAATCCCCTCAGGTAAGGGTACTTATGCCGATCTCACTGACCCAAGCATGTCTACAATAATTATAATTTTAGGACAATGGTTATGCCGTACATGTTCCATGGGAAAAAAGCCTGACTGTGTGCTCTGCCCCAACAAGGGTGGGGCCATGAAATCAACACGATCAGGAAAAAAGTGGGCTCATGTCTCTTGCGCCCTATGGATACCCGAAGTCAGTATAGGATGCGTCGATCGCATGGAGCCAATTACAAAAATATCAAGCATTCCGCAAAGTCGATGGGCTTTGATATGTGTTTTGTGTAGAGAAAGAGTGGGCGCTTGCATACAGTGTTCGGTAAAGACGTGTAAGACCGCTTATCATGTTACTTGTGCGTTCCAGCATGGCCTTGAGATGAGGGCGATCATTGAGGAGGGGAACGCCGAGGACGGTGTTAAGTTACGATCATACTGCTTAAAGCACAGTGTGAGCAAAGGCAAAAAGGACAATAAGTGCACGAATAATAACGGTGTTGCCTCTGGTTCTGAGGACGATGAGTGTCGGAAAAGGAAGCTCAGGAAGGATATGACTTCTGAAGAAAGGAATCAGGTTCGAGTTTTAAGATTGCAGGTAAGTTCGAAGCCCTTTTACTTTATTCCACATGTCTTAAGAAGAGTATTGCCTCTGCGAAAAATGAGATCTTTTTACACCTACACTGAGGTGATGACAAAAGTTCACTTTCTTATCTGTATTTGATTCGATATGAATCATTGATTGGCATTGCTAAGTTTTTACGACAGTTTATTTGTTTATTTGGACAATCTTACTGATTCCGCTGTTCTTCGCTAACCCTGCTAAGAGAGACTAAATAAAAAACGAAATGCTTCGATGATAATCAATTAATCTCTTGAGAGGAGAGGAACCCTAGAAAAGAGCAAAGTTATTCTAAATACAAATTCTTTCAATAATAAAATGATGAAGGGCTTTAATAATTTCCTGCTGGCCGACGATGTAGTAAACGGTTATACCGAGTACAGATTTAGATATATGTATATGATTTTGGTGAAATAAATCTTTCGTTTCACGCTTCATTTCATAGTTAATTCAAGCAATACGATATTCGGCGTCGGCATTCTTTAACATAATTATTTACATTTGGGTGTTCAGTTGATGTCACATATCGTTCTCAAGCTAAGCAGCTGGCAAAAAAGTAACGATAAACCAATAGTTCCAGTGAGAACCACTTAAGCAATAAAAATTTGGTTATTAGGAAGTTAGAACAAAATAAAGGAGTATGTGAAAAAATGCACACTTTCTTAATTGTTAGATTGTATTGTAGTAAAATATAATAAGAAAACCAAACGACAATCAATTTTGTAACAAAATGTTATCAAGCAGGACGACGTATTCTTTTTATATGCAAGTAAATACAACATATCTTAATGCTTTCATAAAGAATTAAGAAAGAAAAACCCGCATTATTTAGGACGTAGGCGCAGATAAATTGCTCACCTATATCTCATAAATTTGTAATTGCAACATGTCTGCCCAGAAATTCCATCCCACTAAATAGAGTACGCGTGCAAAACGTCACTCCCACTTTAGCCGGAGGTAGATAATAAATTGCATTTAATATTTTCCTAAATTATTGATCCTGGTGCACGGATATAACAAGGTTTTAAGGATTCATGTTTGCTGTGGATAAATATCTCTCCATTAGCTGCGTATTCGCAACACATATATATTTTGTACAGAGTGGAATCTGCATGTTATTTGAATTGATGTTGTTTTTCTCAGAACCATTAAACAGAGGTCTCCATTTTGGGATATTGGGGATTTTGTTTTTCTGATATTTTTGTAGTCCTCTTTTATTGGAGATTGTGAAATGGTATTTTCATATTTTTTTCTGGAATTACATACATAAAATGCGGAGATTATTCTAAAATGAGCAGCTTTTGTTTTATTTGTCTAAAACCTTTGGTTCTGAAAGTATACATATGTCAATATTTGCTAACTAAACGAAACACTTTAACCGATATTGTAGGTAAAGTTGTGTTGAACGTTTTTAAAAAAAAAATGGATTTATATACTAATCTTGCAATGAAATGTCACCCAATGAAATAAATTTAAGGTCATTTGACGATGTTCTGATAGCTAACGAAATTAGAAATTTTAGATTCAACTGATATCTACGAAAGGTGAAACTTATATAAAAATATGGCTTATCCCTTGATCTTGGAAAAAAAGACATCTTATTGTACTTTGACAAAAAAACCACAAATTAATTTGGCGTGATGAACTTTTTCTCCTTTTAAGGGGGAGGTGAGATGGCGGAGAAATTCATTCCCGCAAAAATGGAGTGAATTTACATCGAATACTTGGTTTAGAGTTTACACAAAATCTAAACGAAAAATTCCATAAAAAACACCATTAGTACGCTCCGAAGCCATTTATCAGAACTTTACACGGCTGAGCGGTTTCACACTCGTATAACAAATCTAATTAGGAATTTGAAACTAATAGAGGGAAAGAAAAATAACTAACAATAATGTTTCATAATTTTAGTTAAATTTGAACTACGATTTAATTGATTATAAAAAGTTCGTTGGATCTAATTTTTCTCTTATATATTAAAAAGCTTTCGTATTTGTTTCTTTGACAATCTTTTCCCTTTCAGTTGTAGTTACTCTTCATCAATGTAAAATTATCTTCCAAAGTTAGCATCCCAATAGATTTTCAATGTTTTACAATATTATCCATTGAGATCGTTGGTTAAAAAATAATTTTTATGGTGAACTACACAAAAAAAAAAAAGAAAGCCCAGTTGGTAAACCATTTTTTAAAAAATTCAAACGCGTTTTCTGTTGATAAGTATGCGAATTTAGAATTTATTTTGATTAAACCATTGGGCAAAAATATGTATGGGACAAATATTTAAAATGGCTTGCCTTTTTTGGTTTTTTGTTTGTTTATGTATAGTTTCTTGCATATCTTTTGACACCTAAGTAATTCGAACAGTGTGCTACACAAATAGTATAATTATTAAATTAAATAAATTATTAAAAAACACATATGTACCATTTCAGGAAGTTGAAGCCGAGTTTGATAAGCACGTTAATGTGAAGGACATCAGTTGTCATTTATTGGAAGTTGACCAGGATGCGATCATGTGCATTTACAACTACTGGATTCTGAAGAGGAAGTCGAGAAATAATCGTGCACTGATACCACCCAAGGCTGAAGATGTGGACATGCTCCCGAACAAGCAGGAGCAGGCGGACATCGAGAAGCGCAAAATGGTGGTACACTTAAGGCAAGATCTGGAGAGGGTGAGGAACTTGTGTTATATGGTAAACAGGCGCGAAAAACTTTCTCGTTCGTTCTTTAAAATGCGGGAACAAATATTTTATAAGCAAATTGCTGTGTTAAGTGATAGTAACAATAGGGTATATGGCGATAGTTTTACAAATGCCGTTATTAACGCAAACAATGGTAATTCGGTGTATGACAGGTTTTACTCGAGCAGTAGTGCAGATAAAAGCAATTTTGATCTAGAAGATATTCAGGAGAAGATTCTTGGGGTTCAAAAATCAACCGAAGTCCATAATCGTAACGAGGGTAAGAAATTTACAAAGATGAAGTATAAGGTAATCCACGTTAATGGAATCTCTGACAAAAAGGACGACAGTGTGTTCGAAGAGAGCTGCTTGTCGTCCAATTCGGATTCGCTTATCGTTGTCCATCAAACATCGGTTAAGAAAAAGAGTCCGAGCTCATCGAAACCAATTCAAAGGCGGAAACGCCGCAAAAGTGCGGCATCATCTTTAGTATTAGGTAGCTCCAGCGATGAAGAGCATGTGAAGGAGAAGACCCCTGTGAGGAAGAAGAATCCATCCCTGCATCAAATGGAAAAAGAGGCCAGGGAGAGCGGACACATATCCTCATCAAGTAACGACAGCGACGAAATCATTTCCATTAAGAAATCAGATAATCAGTCGTCTTTGAACAAGAAATCGACAAAACCTATTTATTCAGATACCGACAGTACCGATAAAGAGAGGACCGACAACACGGTTAGTGACTCCCAACACCAAATGTTCCGAACGAAGGCAGCTTTGAAGGCGTTCAGTTTACAGAGCAATAAACTCAAACAGGAAGTCAAGAAGCCTTCTCTAAATAAAATGAAGGAGTCAGACAAACCTAAGGGCCCTGGGAAAATTGAAGACAGTACCGGTGGAGACAAAAATAAGATTAAGGAAAGGGATAAGGATAAGCCTTCAATAAAGGCGCCTGATTTGGAGATTAAGAGGGATGATAAGAAGAAGATACAAAAGATTCCTGAAGAAGTTGGCAACAAAAGTTCGGAAGCAAAAAGATTTCCAACTGATCTGCTGGTTGTTCCACAGAGGCAAGCAGCTAAAAAGGCATCTGAAAATATGAGGTCTACAAATATGTATACAAATTCTGGACCTCAGAAGAAAGATGCACGGGAGTCCAAAGGGGATGAGAAGGACAATGAGAGACCTTCGAATAAGGAAAAGGATAAGAAGGATAAAGAAAAAGATATTAGGGATGAAGATCGGGAAAGGGAAAAGGAAAGAGAAAAGGATAAAGATAAGGAGAAGGAACGCATAAAACCCAGAGGAAGACCTCCAAAGACTTCAAAGGAAGAATATAGAGAGCACCAGAAGGAGAGGGAAAAGGAAAAGGAGAAAGAAAGGGAGAAGGAAAAGAATAAGGACAAGGAGAAGGAAAAAGAAAAGGATATAGAGAAGGAAAGGGAAAAGGAGAGAGAGAGGGAGAAATTTCGTCTCGACAGTAAACCTCCTGAACAACCCTTTGAACAAAGCAAATCGATCGCTGAGGCCAAGAATAATCTCCTCGTGGCCTACGTTCCACAAAGGCAGGCGGCAAAAAAGGCTGCGGAACATATAAAAAGTGGAATGGGAAAATCTGTGATTACAGAGTGTGCTAATGTCTTACCAGACGATAAAGAGCGAGACAAAGAAAAGGAAAGAGATAAGATAATAGAAAAAGTCGCTGAAAAAGAGGGTGAGAAGGACTCTGAGAAAAGAGTGGAAAAGCCAGTAGTTAAGGATATTAAGGAAAAGAAAATGATCAAGGGCAAAGAGGTCCCAATTGTAGATGACAAAAAGAAGAAGATTGAACGCAAGTCATCACCTGCAATTGTTCTTACCTCCTCAAGTTCGGAGTCCAGTTGCTGCTCATCGTCCTGTAGTTCCTCTTCGGAGGAAAGTGACGTAGAAAATGTTAGTCCTATGGAAAAGTCAAAGATTACAAAGCCAAGTCAAATTTTAGATAAATCTCGACAATCGTCTCCAATCAAGTCTAAGGATCTTGAACCTATTAGCGACAATGCAGAGGTACAATTGATTCCTGACACCGAGAAGACAGTAAAGAAAGTTAAAACGTCTCCGTCAAAAGTTGATATCAATTTGCCAAACTTTCAGAGTCCTCGACTTTCTGCTGAGACCAAATCAACGTTTGACGATGAGACTGAGACTAAGAAAGACAGTAGAATCAGAAAATCAAATTCTCCTAGTACCGCACAAAGTTTTATTTCACCTTCGAAGAAATCACAATCACGTGGTGATACCGACAAGCTCACCGGTGTAAAAGTAATGGATGTGGATGAGTCACTTCCGAAAATCGAAGGGGGAAAAGAAGCCAGCAAAGTTGAAAGCAATTACCTCGATAGTTCTAATATATTTGAAACTCCAGCCCCGAGCATGATGAGTCTCGAAGAGGAAATAGCACAACGCAAGGCGGATCTTGTTTCCTTGTCGAATTCTAGCTGCAATAACAAATTAAATAAGAACATGGGATCTTTAGATAAATTATTAAATAAGAAGGAACGTGAACGAAAAGTCCTCGCAGACATTGAACCAAAGCTTGATGATCAGAAAAATCTTAGCAAAGATAAACAGGATGAACCGTTTATGTCCATGGAAGTGATAGACGTTGATTCAGAATCGCAGGAGAGCATAAAAAGCAAAGATGATATCAAGGACAGTATTAAGAGCACATGGATGGCACCAACTCAGAACAAGGATCCCAACAAGGAGAATTCGGAGGATGTCACTTTTGTGGAGAACGAACACTTTCTACCACCAATTGGTCATCAAAGTCAAAATGTTTTGAAACCTACCGAGAAGAAGGATTCACTTTTTGACATGGTTCATGATAAGCCATTAAAGTTGGACCAAAAGGAGGAGACTGAAAATATACCTCTTCTACAAAATGAAAACTTTCCATCCATCGCTTGTGATTTTAGTATGGAACCAATCATTGAGACTAAAAATGAAGAAGACAACGCTTGGGAGACGATGAATTTAGTCAAGAAGCTCAGACAAAATAGAAGTTCTTCGATTGGAGTTAAGTCGGACGATTTTTCAAGGCATTCAGAGAGCAAGGATCAAGATATTAAATCCAATTCCGGCTTAGATTCGTCCATAAGCACAATAGATTTGATTTCCCAAAGCGATAAAAATACACCAAGGTGTGAAGTACAGAGTGAAAATCTGATGAGGAAGGGTGTGGATATAATTGAGGAGAGTGAACTTAAAAAGGAGAGGCGGAGCGGAAACGATTCATTAGAATTCACAGAAAGTACGCCAAATTTCCTGGATAAAACTCAGTCAGAATGCAGGCTTTCGCCTCCCCATGGTAAAAACTACAACACCGCGTTCGAGAAGCAGAACGAATTCCATATATCGGACAAGGTGGATAAGAAGTCTAACCAGTTACATAAGTCGAACGATTGTTTCGATACAATTTCAGCAGCAAATTTTTTAAAGGAAGATTTTACAGAGCTAGCAGAAAAGGATAACATTGGCACAAATACTGGCTCATCTAAAATAGATTGTGACTATGATGAGAATACAAGAATGCAGTCGCCCTATATGAACGCAACAAATATGTGGAATGAGAACGATTTGATACAAACAAGAAGATCAGTTTCATCTTCACCGAGTTCGATATCAGAATCGAATGACGATTTAGTGAAGATGAGTCTACCGCCTGCGGTTGCAATGAAGCCATTGCCCAACGAACCACAAATGAATTCAGTTCGCTGTGATACAGAGCTAGAAAAGAGTAATTTTAATACATTAGAACAGTTTGATATGGCGGCATCTCAGTTCCCTTTGCAGCAACATCCGCACCAGCCGCCCCAATCGGTGGTAAATGGAGTCGACATTATCCCATCGTACAATTTCCCGGAGAACAACCAGTTCAACGGTCCAGTGAGTCTGTTCCCTCCACAAGCAGTGTCCAATATGAATGTTCAGATGCCGTTCCCTTCACCAGGGGCGGCCTTATTTCCGCCTGCTATTAGTGGGTCTGTGCCATTATCGCAATCCTCGCAATCAACAAATTCTCTATTCAGTCATCTCACAAAGCAAAATCAAAGTATGTCATCGACCATTCCGAACGATGACGGAAACACTTATCCTACATTAGGACAGTCCTGTGGAGCGGCATTCACTTCTTCATCCCACAATCTTGCCCTTACGGCAGCTATTGTTTCGACGACAGTACCATCGCTCCCTGTGTCTTCACCACAAATGATTCATAACAACAATTTTAATATGCAAAATCCAAATATGATGGGAAATGTGGGTCAAGACAGATCTTCGTCACTAAATCAATTAGTTGGATGTGATGTTATCTCGAACAACAACATTAATAATAAAGATTCACCATCGAAGAGGACATCTGCTAGATTTAGCCAGCAAATGAAGTCACCTCAAATGCATAAGAGCCCCGGAAAGAGCCCTAGACAAATGGAGCTTCTTAACAAGCAGAATGTTGGCTTAAATGCTCAAAAGGTGAAATGTGAGAGTCGGCAGAGGGCGAGATCCACGCGAGGTTCGAACGGAAATAGGGTTCGTGGTCGTGGCCGAGGTAGAGGGAGGGTGTTATCAGTATCACAACTGCCATCAGCTTTGGATTTCGACAATGTTGTTTCGATACCAAGTAATCTGGCAGGTACAGTATATGATCTGGACTTCGATGAAGACTTTACATCGTGCAATGTTGAAAATCTGAAATCCTTGAGGGATAGGAGGCGCTCCTTCGATTGTCGAAATGCTCAAGGCAGTTCAGATCAGAAATTCCCCCATCCAAATTATCAAGGTAAGTTGAGGAAGACGATATTTCCTAAATTTAATCCTGATATGAAACCTGATATGGTCCATAATCTTGAACCCAGTATACCCAGCACACATTCTGTTCTTCATAATATTCATCCAGTATTACCTGGACCAGTCGATATGAGGACATATAGCTCAGGTTTTGAAAATCAGAGCAGCGCTAGTCAAGAGGCTTATAACAATCATCTTCTTCTTCGAGCATTCGATTCAGCTGATCAAACTCTCCATGAATTTGATGAGGAGGACGAAAAAGAGTTCCAATCAGTTTTAAAAGGTAGCGGCACTGTAAGGTCTAAGACAAATCCAGAAGTCATACCTGAACTGCAAGCCTCAATAGAAACGACATCTGAAGAAATTTCAATTGATTCAGATACCACAAATACCAAAGTGTCGCTCTCTGATTCAAGAAATCAGTTGAAATTGAAAATTAAGGGTCCTCTGGCTCACCCCGATAGTTATAATTCAACGGCACCCTGCAGTAACATGAGCCAGAATATGTCAGTGCAAAATCTTAATCTGCAAATGCCGTCTGCGTCCCAGACGTCGGTTAACAACACGACAGGGACATCTAGTCTTCGAAGAATGAGAAAGAAGGAATTGCTGCGACAATATTGGACGCAGGATATGAATATGGACGATTCGGCATGTTTGCCATCGATAGAAAGTAAAACGAATGTTGATCAGTCCATAAATCGCAGCGTAGGCATCCCTAAAGCAGTGGACTCCCTGTGCTCCATACCAACAAAGGAGGATTATAAAGACTACACAGCCGTTGATCCGAGGAAGCGAAAACGTGTACCTGGATTATCCCGGGAGCTACGTCAACTTGATATGCCTTATGACATCGAAAGACCCGAACGGAGAAGGAGTGCATGTTCCTCCGGCAGCAATATATCAGGCAACAATCTGACCGAAAATGTTAAGGTATCAGGTAAGCGTAGAGGTAAGAGCAAAACACGAGATTCTTCGAGCAGTGGGGAGACACCAAAATTAAAAATAACAATACGAAATTTTGGTGAAACAAGCGATGGAAGGCGTGTCACCGGATGTCCACCAAAGAAACGCCTCACCAATATATCCCCTCCGAGCCTAGAGATACTTAAGAGAGATTGCATGAATTTTAGGAAACAAGTTATGGCGGACTTTGACGAGGAAGAAAAGGAGAAAAAAGTTAAAGTTAAGTCCAAGAAGGACTATAAGGCCCCGCATAAAAAGAAAAAACGCAATAAGCACAACGAAATTCAGATCATTGAGAACAGCGCGGACGCTCCAAAAATTATCATTCGAATTGGAAAGCGTAAGGCGTCGGAAGAACCCGAACCAGAGACCGTACAATCTCAGGCGGAGGGCGTTGGTAATTGTGGTGCAGATGATCAGCAAAGCTCAGAAAAGGTCGATAGTCAGGCACCACTCGAGAAGGCCATTGTGCCGATCCGCCTGAAAATAGCCAGAAATTCTGAAGGCGGGGGCTATGTAATAGGCGATTCAAAATCAGGCCCAGATCAAAAGAGTGGTGCTGGAGATGGGGACAGTACTGCAACACAAGATATTACAGGGAATGTTTCGATACCACAAGAAACAGAACCAAATGAAGAAGCAGTCCCATCTCCGAGCTGTTCGGCTAAAGCTGCAGCTTCAATCAATGTGATTCCTGCCCATAAGGCGAGTGATCTCAAAGGTCAGAATAAAGCCTCTAAAGGCTGCCCTTTACTTCCTCTAAACAAAGACTGTGAAGTTAGATGATAATGTATTTATAATAAATTTTAAGTAAATCAATAATCATTTCATTCTGTGTTTTTACACTTAGTGTAAATATGGTTATCGGCGGCCTGCCGCCGCATCGTAGCGAAATATAGTTTGGCAGAGAATGCTCGAATCCATAAGTATATTAGATAGAACTATTCTACCCAAGGCAATGTGTGTTCGGTCATGCCTGTCTGGCGATGCAATGCTTGAACAAATAAGGAATGCTTTTTTTGTTTATTAAAGGACCTTTACATCCGGCCCAATATTTTTGTTTTTGTGATTATAGGTATTTTGTTGGTTTTAAGCGGCAAGTTGTAAATTCTTGTATTATTGTGTCATTCTGGGTGAAATTGTAATGTGTGGAAACGTTGTTATATAGGTCACTGTCCGAGTCTCAAGTGTATTGTAAATTGTAGATTATTTTTAAAAATGGTATTAATTAAATGATTTATTTTTTAAATTTAGTGACAGAGGCTCCCTGGGCAACCACGTAATGCTTTGGCACTACTTTGTCAGGCTTTTTGTATATTTTAAAAATTAGCTGTGTTACGTGGATGTGATTTTATAAGTTATTTCGAATTTCATTCAATTATTTTTTAAATTGAATTCTAATCCATTGGGAAATTTTATTCATCGGTGATTGTTCAAGATTATAAAGAGCGTGTTTGTGTAAACGGACATAGTCAACTTTAGTTCAGTCATAGTAAACCATGGTCGTTCATTTAAACTAAAGTCAAACATTTCAAACATAGGGTATAGACTCACAGACTCCTTCACATTTTGTACTATTATTTTTTCTGTATAAAAGATAAGTAGTTTTCATTTAAATTAATTTAGTAAAACAGTCTTCTACGCATCAACTACGTTAGATTTAACTTAAGTTCTAATGTGATTGGAATCAAAATGTATAGTCAGTTAATCCGGTACTGTGAAGGATGATACGCTAATTGAAAGTTTTTTTTTTTATTTAGAATTCATTTTTTTTTTCGAATAATTAAACGCAACTAGAAAATTTATGCAAAGTACGGCAATGTTTCAAGACTAAGATTGTCTTTAGATGACCAATAAAATGTTTCGTGATTCAGTTTGCCTTGTTAATGAAACTTAGGTAACAGTGGTTTTTACTAATCTTTTTCTTAAGAACTGGTCAAAACTAGCTTTCACCCTTAAAATCAAATAATTTAGGGCCGAGAAACATTGCATAAAAAATTAATTACTAAAAAGGATTACAAGTTTTTATTCTAATGTTTTAAATTTGATTTTTGCGCTGACAATATAATAAGTTTAAACATTAGCTGCGTTTTTTAATGAACTGGATAGGTTTTAGTACGGTTTCTCCGCATGAAAACCAAAAACCCAGGTTTTATCTGATTTTCTCTCCAGGTTACGGGGAAATTTCAGACATTTTCCACATTTTGGAATGTGGCAATGCGGATAGAAGTCCAGATAAAACCTGGGTTTTCGGGTTTTCATGTCGCGAAAACGTACTAAAACCAACCACTTCATTGAAAAAACGCAGTTATTGATTTAAACAAGTGAACTAGATTTGACTATGGTGTTGTAAAGTCGAATACTCAAACATGCTCTAGATTGTGATATATGTCATCATGACTCGTCTTTTTTAGGTGCTCCTTTAACTATCATCTTTCCCATAAAAGACCAGCGATTATCTTTATAATTGTAATAATGTATCCAAATGAATTTGCCACAATTCTATAATGGCATTATTACTCAAAATGTGTTAATCGTTCAAATTTGAAGAAAAACCACTTCTCATTACAAAATTCCGCTGGCGGAAATTATATTTACACTTTCGAATTACAGATATTTTGCCAGGGTGTTCAGCTTAAATACCATAATACGTTAACAAATTAAGCAAACAAAAAATGATAAAAATTGAAAAATGTTGGTTTATCTTTATCCATTTCAAATTTACGTGCTCTATGAATTTTTTCTTTTAATTTTTATGTTATACTAGTGATACTCTATACACAAAAGTTGGAATTTTAGACGTATTTAATTTCATAATTATGTTATTAGTTTTAAACTAAAGTCAAACTTATGTCGATAACATGTGTTTGCTGAAATATTCGTCTTTTTAAAAAAAGAGTAAACAGGAAATTCTAAATTTTGTTTAAAGTCTATCTAGAGTAGTGTTTATGTTGAAACTAGTGACATTCACGGCTTTCTTTCCCATTCGCGATAATTTTTTAAAAATTCATTTCATAGAAGAGAATATACAGACATTTTTAGTAGTTAAGCATTAAAATTTTAGAAGTTTTTGGGTTTCTATTGGTTTGTCGTTGGTGAAATGTTGAATGTCGCTTGTAATATTATGATTATTTAATTTCGTATAGATGCCAAATTTTGAGATTTTTTTTCATTATAATTTGATTGCCTTAAAGCAGTAAAAAAAATAATATAGAAACGTTTTAATACATATAACCTGTTATCTGGGCAATTATATTTTAATTAATAGTGTCGCAATATTAAAGCGATAACAATACAATTCTTTTAAATTTATTTCGTGTGTTTTTCTTCAATTGATCAATGGATCAATTTTCATTAAAATAATAATTACTTTTAATCGACGATTATAAACGTCATACACAGTGAAAAGGTTAAGAGGAAAAAGTATTTAATTCGATGTAACTTTCGAATGAATAAAGATAGATCTGCATTTTTCATATTTTTGAAACGATTGTTTGTAATATATTTTCTACCTATTAGAAGTTACAGAACCGAAGTGAAAGCACTTTGTAAGTTTGTAGATTTTCAAACCCTTAACTGGTGTGAACAAATGTAATAATAGTGTCGTGAGTCCCGTGGCTTATTAAATAAATGTTATGTTTTCTGAACCGCCTAACCCATAGTTAATTGTTTTTAATGAAAACTATACATACAACGATTGTATATAATACAGACGTTGAAAGATTTCGTGTGGATTCGGTGGATTCACAACACTAGTTAAGGGTTAGTTAAGGAAAATGTTCGACAGACAGAAAGGTGTGCCGTTGGAACCAAAATCAATCGATCTGGTTAAAGGAATGATTTTATTATCTTATGCAATATAAGGCTGTGTTCAAAAAATCAGTTTTAGTAGTTAACTGCACAATTTAGGTTAAAAATTACTGAATTGTGAATTCGACTACGGAAACGAATTTGAACTCCGTCTATACCTGGTGTATTTTGCCTTTTGGAATATATATTAAATCATCCCATAACCATAACCGCAAATAGTGAAATCAAAGAAACATACAATCTTACTCAGACTGGCGCCTTAGCTTTATATCATAATATTATAATATATAAGTGGCCGTGACCTGATTTCTCAGTTTTGTCTCGACAATCCGATGGGGCAGTTCTCTTTGTGTTGTATATTTAGTATTTACGTAAATTTGAGAAAATGATTGTGTGTCATAAAAACTATTAGTGCAATGATTCATATGCCGAATCCCCTTTTAGCAGAGAAAAGGCCCAACTATCCGTGGTGAAAAACGTCTTTAGTCCTCTTATGATGACTAGTATTAAAACTTATAATTGAGTTAGATTAGCTTGATTTTTATCGTGGCAAATTTTGGTATAAGATTCCAAAACAAACTTGGACATTTGTGGTAAAAGAGGTAAATATTAAACCATTGCAAATAAAATAAGCTAGTACTGAATCTTTCTTTAACCTTCTTTGTAGCAGCCAATTGCACTTCAATTTTTACAAAAAACAACTTTCGTTAAATTGGGAAAATTTTATCGAATCGGTCAGTGGTAGTTGGGTCTTAGTACAAGCAAAATTGACCAAAATTTCAGACATTGCGAGAAAACACAGTATCAAAAAGATAAATTCGTTTGAAATTATGTAAGATGAAGGAATCGCATATAAAAAAAAAACCTCGTAGGATTTAGTATGTATTTTATATCGTCAATTATTCGAAGAACTATAAGTGAGAAGGCGAACACTGGACTTCAGTTGATTGCAAGTTTCAAAAATTAAACATAGCTGTAAAAAATGAAAAATAAAAAAATAAAAGATTAAAAAAAAATTACAAAAAACAAAAATAATAGCAATAAGGGACACTGCGTTAAAGTTTTTATTTTTTTCATTGATTATTTTGTAAATATCTACACTTAGTTACACATTGCAACCTCTTGCGTTGTTCTTTTCTATAAATACTACTCTAAGTTTGTACATAGCTCTGCAGAATCATGTTTCTATAGACCTAGTTCGTAAGGTGTAATAAATAGATGAATACTAAAGTTAGAGTTTATTTTCCAACAACCCTAAGAAATTCTAAAGCGAATGAGGAAAATACTAAGCATATTAAAGCACTAGGTAATATGTTTTAAAGGATTTGAAGTTATTTAAATTATTTATTGTTCGTAATTCCAATCATTGAGAAGGATTGTCTTTTCTGAAGATAACAAATAAGCTATTTATATTATAATTGAGATTATATATGGTGTTTTTCTGTTGGTGTAACATAAATGCGCGTAGCATAGAACAATTTAAGACGATTATTTAAATACTTACCTTCTTTTCTTACGATGTACGAGTACAATACTCTTCATACTTTGTAAATAATTAGATTTAAGAACCGATAGGAGCGGAATGGGATAATCCGCCGCATATACCCAATATGACTTAGTATTTCTAAGATTATTATGTGTAAAGTAAAAATAAAAAGTAATGTTATTAAGAAAGTATAAAAATTATATTTACATATACTCCTACAACACTTTCGAGTTAATATATTTAAATAACCCTAGATTAAAGTTTAGTAAAGCATTCAATGAGAAAAACTGAAAAAAAAGTGAAAGAAAACACATACAAATTATCGTTTTGTTTAGGCTTTTGTAAATATTTTAAAAATGAAAGTGAATAAGACACAACTAAATGTAGAATATGACCTTTGCTTCTAAGGATATGTAAAATATAAGTCAGCAAAACGTAAATGTGTTATTATAAAACTGTTTATTTCGTGCAAAAAATTTTTTGAATCATTTCTCTTGTTTTTAATGAATATTATTTTTTAAACAAACTATATTATTTTTTTATTAAACTCTGAGTTAATTAAAGATGTATTTAAAATATATAACCTTGATTTTTATTTTAATATTCCCACCATTTATCAAATTATGCAAATGGAGCATAATGAGGATGCGATTTATTTTAACATTTTCATCATTGGAAGAAGTAAAAGGTAAGAAAATTGCGAAAGTCAAAACGATTTTGAATGGCTGAATGCCGTTGATGAGATTATACAAAGTTCAACGTTTGTGAAATAGAATCAATTCAAATTACATAGTTCGTAGCTGATTTCATAGAGTCCGCACAAAATGTTTTAAGTTGATCCTTCATAATCGCCATATTGATTAAATTTTTATAGTAATCGGAGCAGTAGTGTAGACTTATATATAGACAGATACAATTTAAAAAAAAATAAATGTTGCCCGAGAAAATACTCAATCTTTACAGTGAAAGTTCCATCGAGAGCGGTTCAGCCGTTCCCGAGAATTAGCACGGGCAAACAGACACAATAATTAGATATAATTAATATCCATAATTAGGTATAAATACTCGTTTAATTACAGAAGTATGAGGAATTCTCTAAAGAACTAAATAAGTAAACATCAAGAACAATTTTTTATTGACGGATTTCATGCTAACTAACACACATAAGACTTCTGTAAAAAATCGCTTAGCGAAGGACTGTTTTAAGCCGAATTTTAAAATACTCTGAAAACATAAAAAGCTTTCTGCAAAACTGTGGCAATAAAATTTTCAGAAAAGTGGAAAGAGTTTTTTAGTTGTCTGCTTGTAAAAGTTTGTAAAAAAAATTTTATGTTAAGTGTTTTCGGTACTTACATTACATTAAAAACTTGTGTTATTAGGGGTTTCCCCAATTTCTGGAACCGTGCTTTGTTGCAGGAATGTCGTGTTATAAGGGATTTGCTGGGACATGTTCATTCCTGAGCATAGTTTTTTGTCGTCATGACGAGCGTCATTTTTAATATTCATATTCAGTCACATTACGTATAAATGAGAGGAGAGTTAGAAGTGAAAATCAGAGATACAAATTGTTCGATTGTTTAATTGTTGATGTTGGATTAATGTTTGTGGAAACTTAAGACTAGTATACGCGTAATTTAGTCACCTCATCACTATGAATAAGGCAAATAAGGCAAGTGATATCTATGATTCGTACATATTATGTGCATACCTACATGCATATGTACATAAACATAATGAATGCTTTGTTATTTTGTTCAAATAATTTGCGTATATCGTAAGTTTAAAAATGTTTAAATCATATTGCTCTTTAAAGGTAGTTATTTTAAAATCAAATACAGACATTTCAAAGTAATAGTTTTTTATTCTTAAATTACCCATATTCTTACGTCTACACTGTACAATTTTATAGTTTAAAAAATTGGTTATTTTTCATTATTGTGATTACAAATTCAAGGTATCCCATACTGCACAAGTGCTTCTTTCATTTAGGGTTAATACTTGTCTTACCAAAAAATTACTCAAATTCGCTATAGAAGATAACAATAGCGCCATTTGGACTTCGAACATTAGAAATAAAATTATAAAACAAACATTTTTGCAAAATATAAATTGACAGGGTTTTATTTTGTGATTAGAAAATAATTGAATTACTTTTTCTATAGGACTTAATATTTAGGTATAATTGCATACACGTTTCTTAGCTTCTAATTTTATTATTATTATTTTAATTTTATGTAGAAACAAATTTCGAAATTCGTAGAGCTTTCAAGATTAAAAAAGTCTAAATAAAATCTAACAAGTTGAACTTGCCGAATTGGTTGAACTACCTGAGCCACTTAGGTGATATAAACAAATGAGAAAATATCATCGAGTGGTGATAAGATTACTCACTATAAAACCTAGTACACGATGAAATTTATCAAATTATTGATTAAATTGGTATATCACGTCACCATAAAAAGAAAATTCTTTGAAGAAGTTATTATCAGTGTAGATTTTCAAGAATCCCAAGAAACTCGTTGGGAACTTTGTGTCCTGTGAATTGTGGTCGGTAGTGTTTTCCATAATTTCTGTGAAGCATCTTCGAAAAAGCGATCCCAACGAGCTCCGATTCTGCGTACGGAGGAAAGGCAAAATGTCATTTGGACTTTCTTCCACCCTCGAGGACAAAATCCGGGGGAAGGTATAGAGGAGTCTCGCGCCGCCCGAGCCCCATCTTCTTGGTCCCCACGTTCTTTCTGTGGCCTGCTCACATGAAAACACCACTCTAAAGCTCCGCCGCACGGGACCAACAGGGAACTTGTGTAAGCTCTTGCTCATGAGAACCCAGAAAACAGAATCGATATCGATAACCTTAGTGTTAGGCGAATTTTACTGGAGTGAATAAGGGATGAGCAAAAAAAGTGTTAGTTTATTTAATTCTGCTAAAAAGGGTCTTTTTAATTTGCTTGCTGCTGATATGCTTTATCTGGGGGCTCGTTAGATTGCCTCAGCATCTTCCATTTTAATCAATTTGGCTTGTATCATACTAATAAAAAAAAATAATAGAGAAAAAAAAATTCTGCCACATTTTCATTACATAATTTTGCGTAGCTAGTCCGGTTACTAACTGATCCCTAGAAAACTTGTGCCATGCAGCCTCCACCTCGCAAGGTAAGTGAGTCTCATTTTGTGTTCGTTTTTTTCACTCCATCCAAGAAATAGGCGCTTCTTTACAACGCACCAGAGAAACGAGCGGTTGGTTAATATTTTTTTTATTTCATTACGCTTGACGCCGCCTATATCGATTCAGCTAGATAAAAAATTCATTAAAATGATAACTGCCAAAAAAATTTATGAATATTTTTATTCCAGGGTAACTACCTGAAATTCCTGAAGAACCTCCACACGGAGCAGATCGCAAAACTACAGCTCAAAAATCAACATGAGTGCGACCTTCTCGAAGATATTCGCCAGTTCACAATTAAGAGGTCTGCCATTGAGAAGTCCTACAGTGAAGCTCTTCTTAAAATATCCTCCGCCTACCTGAATAAGAAAATTCCCAACATCCCGGACATTAAAATGGAAGGGATGGAGGAAAGATGGTAAGACTCACTCGTTTATTTTATTTTTTCTAGTGGGTGGTGCGCGGAAGATGCACTTTCATTCGATTTTATATTTTGTATTTTTTCCACAGGAATATGTGGAGTGTCTGGCGGACGGTACTAGAGGAAAATGAGAAATTGGCAAGGGCTCGACTAGCCGCTATCGAAGTGTTCCAGCAGCAAATAGCCGATGAGGCTAAAGTTTTGAGGGAATACAAATTACAGATAAGCAAAAAGTGTCTCAATCAATTAGCAAACATCCAAAAGGAACTTCACGTAACCGTCTCTGAGGTGGATAAAACAAAAAAGCAATATTTCGATGAGGAGCACTGTGCCCATGATGTTCGCGACAAGGCACGGGACATAGAGGAGAAACTTAAGAAGAAAAAGGGTTCATTCTTTCAGTCTATAACATCGCTGCAAAAGAACAGTGCCCGTGTTACGTCCAGAAAGGAACAGCTCGAGGAGAAATCAACAGGAGCCCGAAACGATTACATCCTCAGTCTGGCATCGGCCAATGCTCACCAGAACAGATACTTTACGATTGACTTGCAAACGACCATGACATCGATGGAGAACTACGTCTTCGAAAGGGTTGCAGAATACTTGACCCTGATGGGCAGAACCGAGCTGCTCACGTGCTCCGCCACCCAACACTCATTCGGAAAGATCCGAGACCAAGCCCAGCAGCTCACTAGGGAATATAATTTACAGTGTTGTTACCTTTTTTATCCAGTTCTCAAACAGCATATACAATACGACTATGAGCCATGTGATAATGATCCAGTCTCAAAAATAACCGCAGAACATGATTCTGCCGCTGAGACTCTGGCCAAGGAGGCCAAAATTTTAGCCTCACGTGTTGTCCGTGAAAATAATTGCATACGCGAAAATGCAAGGAAGCTGGCCCTTTATGCATCTATGCGAGATGCTGGCCAAAAGACTGATCCAAATGATCCAAACGGCCCTGATTTGGACACTAAGATAGACGAACTGAGGGAGGCTATTAGAAAATCTGAAACGGAAAAAGCCAAATCTGAGGCATGCCTTGAATCCCTTCGGGCTGGAGGAGTTAACGTCGACGAATGGGTCCAAGAAGCTGAATCGCTCGGTGTGCAGGAACTAACTCGGTCAACAAGCTCCATTTCGATGAGGACTGATGCCTCCGGACAAGGGGTAAGTGAATTTCATATATAAATACATACATTCCAGAAATTCTATTAATGGCCTCATTATAAAGTCCGTCCAAGTGAAGTATAATTCCTTCTATTTTAAGACATTTTAAGCGAGAGAGCAGAAAGATACGTAACAAGTAGCAAACCTCTTAATTGCACATTTTTGATTTAATTACGCTTCGTGAAACCGACGCCCTAAAAAACCTAAATGAGGGCAAATTGCGGACGTAAGCCACTGTGTGAGTTTATTTAGGACATTCCTCCCCAAAAATCAATTTCGTGGCCTTTTGTAGAAAACATTCATATGACACCCACTCAATAAAATCATGTTAGCAATCGCAAAAGGCGCGCTTTTCCTCGTTTCTTTTGATTGAGGCTTTTAAAATTCATACAGTTTTTTTTTATGCAGGCATTAAATTAGCCTAATTATTGATTCAGGATGTGTCTGCCTTCTCATATTAACACAACCCACAGACCACTTCCGCGTTTGACCGACGAGAGGAAATCGTTACAAATGCTTCCTTCCTAAATCAGGTCACGGTTCTGGTCGATTTCTTATTAGTTTCTAGGCCATTTCTTAATGGACATATTAGAGGACCACTCTCCTGTTAATAAGGAGCAAAAAATTTGCATCCGCTGCTTCAAAATTTATAAGGTAAAGGTATGTTGTGGTTTTATGTTCACGTATTGCTTATTTACAAAACACTCAAGAGAAGTGGACTTCCTTTAAAAATTCATAAACATATCCTTAATATCAACTCCACCTCTAAGCAAAGTAATCAATAAATGGTTTATTTTCGATACCTTGACTCAAACCCCTATTTTTATATAGGACATCAAAATAAAAGAAATTCGGAAACCAACGAAAAGGAATTACTTGTTAAAAACGTAATTTAAGTAAAAATACAATAATGTCTTCAAAATATTCCGTGGAATTGACTGAATTATGAAGGAAGAGTTAGTAAGTTAGTGTTTCAACTCTTAAACTCAAGAGATTATTTTGGGATTAATAAAAATCGTAATACTTTTATTGCTTTCAAAATAAATAAAATTTTCAGTTATCAAGAGAATTCAAAAGAAAATTAAAAATATTGTGTTCATCATTTGATTGTACATATGATGTATCTAAACTCTAACAAAGCAAAAAAATGCTTTACAGGGAGATCTTGGAAAAGAACATGAGTTTTTTCACCACGACTACGGTCTAGTGATTACTTAAACTTTCAGATTAATTGGTCAGGATATTTTTCTTCTAATTATCTGCGCTAGTTAAATTGAGTTTTAGAAAATCGCCTTTTAAGCCCCCGTGAGGCCGGGTATAAAACTTCAGTTCATTCAAGTTAATACATTAATTTTTGGTTTATTTTGCAATTAAATATGTCGAAATTTAGGATTGTTCTAGTTATAGTATTTAAATTATAAAGGCTATCTTATCAATATTTCGACTTCTTGTAAAATTTAAACCAATTGGCCGGATTTGGTCAGACTTTTATATAATTGGTATTATGTGATAATGATAATATTTTTTGGTGATCATTGAAGTAATTATTTGCATATTCTGGCATTTTTCGGAGAAAATTGCCACTTAGAACTTCAGTTTGACTTAGGAAATCGAAGGCAAAGGCTTTTGAATTCAAAATGTGTAAAATATCAGTAGCATGTATGTATTTAAAAAAAAAATGAAGTTTTTATTTTAGTTATGTAGAGTATTAAAATAATCTATATACTCTCGTGAATAAAAAATGCTAGTTAAAATGATAACTTATTATTTTAACTAGAATTTTTTATTCACGAGAATATATAATATAAAATATAAATAATAATCAAAAATCCTTTTTTCCTAAAAAACTGAACGAACAGTCGGTATATACCCATTAAGATCCATTCTTATTTACAATTACGTTACTTTTGCTATTTCCTTGAATATCGTCTCTTAAAAAAAAAAAACAAAATTTGTCTTTTTACAGGAAAATCCGAGTTCAGATTCATTCTATGATAGTGATAATGCCGAACAAGAGACTCAGTCAATCACGCAACCCGTAGAAGAGATGGAACCTCCCAGAGAACAGACACCTATTGATAGTGAAGTTGATGGTAATTAAAAGATTTTTTAATAGTGCTGCAGAAGCATCTTCAAATTCAAAACCCGTTTTTGTTTTTAGTTGAACAAGAGCGGCAGAAGATAGAACAACTAACAGCTGGATGGGAAGATCCAATGGAAGTAAATTGGGGCGCAGAGGAGGCCGCTGAAGGGGCAGCGTCTGCAGCGCCAGCTCAAAAGGAGACTATATTTAAATGTACTGCAATATATAGCTACACCGTAAGTTATTATTAATTTAGGTTCATTCAAAAAATTAGCAAGGTTTTTTAATATTAGGCACAAAATCCTGATGAATTAACAATTGTTGAAAATGAGCAATTGGAGGTGATTGGGGAAGGAGATGGGGACGGATGGTTAAGGGCACGAAACTACAAGGGCGAAGAGGGTTATGTGCCTCACAACTACTTAGATGTGGAACAAGATACTCCTGCTGATACAACCCAAGCCCAACTGCAGACCCAAATATCATTTTCTTCTGTAGATTACACAATTGATAATGAGGACCAAACGCAAGACTCAGTTCAGTCACCAGATCAAGTTTCGGTCATAATGGCCCCACAAAATAAAAAACCTCAGCAAGAATATTGCATTGCACTGTACGATTATGATGCTACCGCTGAGGACGAGCTCACCTTTGAGGAGGGTGATATTATTAAAATTATTACAAAAAGCGCACACGGTGTCGATGACGGCTGGTGGGAGGGCGAACTTAATGGCAAAGCGGGCAATTTTCCATCTTTGGTTGTAGAAGAATGCGATGAGAATGGTGAACCATTCACCGAGGGCGAAGATGAATCCCCACCCCCGTCGGCACCACCCACTTTTGTGCCTCCAGCCGCCCCACCCCTGCCCCCCGAGTACGCCATGACCGAGGATATGTTCGAAGGAATTAATGTAACTGATGGTAAGTTGATAACTTTTAGCATCATTTTTCTATTTTAATGGTGTCCTTATGATTGGCTACCTTTTAAGAATTGGGTCAAGCACAAGTTATAATAAATGAAGTTGGAGATAGTGTTGTTATTTCAGGACCTCCACCAGGTATAACATACATTAACATGTTTGTGTTTAAGTAAATTATTAACATTTTAAACTCTCCTTTTAAATGCCTTCAGTTCTAATCAAAGAACCGGAGATTGAGGTATTATTCAGTTGCATATTTTTAAGGTTGTAAATTAAGGGGTTGTAAATTTCGCTAGCCATTCCATTTATAGTTATAATTCCATTTATTAATTATTTACATTAGTAACAAGAATTTTCATTCTACTTACAATAAAATTGAAATGGATTAATAATTCAATTTCGTTAAAAACGTTTTCAAAGGATTGTGCGATTCTTTGTAAAGGAGGTAGGAAACCACCACAATTAAAGTAATATTCCGCTTTCATCGCAGATGATAGCTTAAATTTTTAATAACATCGACATATTCTTATATTTGTTTATGTTAGGATTTTTTCTGTAAATTGTTTTCCTTTACGATTTTTGGAATGTACTGCAGGTTTTGACGAATTTTTAAAACATGCAATTAAAACAGGTTATTAATAGTAATGCAAAAGATAATAAATATGTAATACATGATAACATTTAATAGATGACCCAATTTTTAACACCGATTTCTATAACACCAACAAATAATATTTTTATAAAATATGGCAATAATTATTAATATTTATATTTTTATTTTATTTCATACAATTTATAGCGCAAGATCACTTTATTAATGCTTAATCATTTTGGAGAAATTTTCTGGTTTTAAATCTTACATAAAGAATGCAAATATCTCAAGATGGTCAAGTAACTATTTGAGTACTATATTATCATATATTTTTTGTACTACATATTCTTCTATTAAAATGTGTTGAGTAGTGGCCGTAAAAAAATGTATATTATATATTTTAGTTTTTTACTTTGAGCAAAAGGTTAAAAAACATGTTGGTAACTTTAAATTTGAGAACGTTTTTAATTAAAAAGAATTGAAGAATTAAAATCGATTGCTAATTCTCATTTCTTTTCAATTAGTGTATTTGTATTTGTACATTGCTAATACTAGTTATTAATTGGAAAGGAATTTAATTAAAAATTCAAAGTGTAATGAATGGTGATTGGGTGGAAATTAATTATTTCCACAATGAGTATTTTACAACCCAGGATAGTTGTAGGCCAGGATTGCTTTGTTTTTTGTCTCATCCGAATGTTGTCTTTTTCAGGACGGCGAATCCTCCGGTCCGCAGTTACAAATCCCGGGCGCCAGTTTAGGAATGGCTCAGATAATCGTTACCGCAGCAACGCCTATGATTGAAGATGGTGGAAAGGCTTTTCCACCGATAAAAGAAGAGAGTACCGAGCAGTCGTCATCTGAGGCAGAAGGATCTACTGACGAGCAGAGCATACCGCAGACCGAAAAAAAATGCGAGGCTAAGAAGGAGCCTGCGGTGGACAAGAGGAAGGAATCAGTGCCGGAAATAGTGACCTCTGCACTCGAGCAAAGCGCCCCAATGGATGAAGACCAAAGTGATGTCGCAGATGAAGCTGATGAGAATCATTTTGAGACGAATTTCGAGGCTAACTTTGAGGAAGTGTTCGGCTCGGAACCGGATCAACCTAAGCAGGTTGTCGGGGGACGGGCGAGCATACCAGAAGAGCTCGCACCGCACCAGCTGGCGCGTCTTCAGAACCTCAAGGAGTCCAACGCGTAATAAATTATACATACACCTGTAAAAATCTAATCTCTAGAGTGATTTGTTTTCCATGGAATCTACTCACTTAAACTCAGCCAATGGTATTGCAGGATTACGTTCCTCAGAAACAGGGCATGTCTTGGCTTGAATTTGCATTTTTCTGATCTTATTTTCGGTACTTTTCGACGATTGTATTCTTTTTCGGTATTGTTTTATCAAATGAATTCTAACTATTAAATTACAAGTTCCCTAATTTCGCTGTTTGTCGTTTCTGCCTGGGGCAAATTCGGCTTGGATCCACTATTGGCTTAAGATATTCATTTAAGAGCAGTTCAAGGCAGCATGTTTCAAGTATTAGAACAGGTATATATATCGAAGGACTTTCCCCAAAGGGCTGGCCCTATCTTCCATAGACGCCTACATTTAATCTCTAATGGTAAGATATTATCTGGTTTGAATTTGTGGGTGGCGCGCTTCCACCACACATTGAGTATTAGGCAATCATTAGCGCTACAACGTATATAGTAACAAAAAAAAAGTTTAGTCAGTAACGTAACTATGGTTCGCGCTTTCCTCTGTACATCGGTTTTCTCTGTCGATTTGTTGATTTATAACTAAGCGCTTAGCTGTTCATTGACGGAATGGTATTAAAAAATAGACTAAACATGTAATAACCAGACATAGCTAAATAGTTGCGATTTGTTTCGAAAGTTTATGAACAATGTAATAAAGAAATAATAAATTATGTTGACGCTTTAGCTTGATAATTATACTAGCGAGGAGGGATAACGGTTTACTTAATTTCTTATTTGGTTGTTTCTCAATATGTTAGATTTCAAATTGTTTTATTACATTTAAGGTGTGCCTTTTGCTCCAATGAAACAAATTCAAATAAACTTATGAAACCCTGACTATTATCTACTGATATATTCACAATTTTGCAACTCTAATAAGATTAATGTCAATTATTAAAAATAACTGGTAACTAACTACTATTCAACATCTATACCAATAAAACATAACTCGTGACTGAGGAGGGACTTTTACATGACCCCGTTGAAGCATGTTACACCTCTGCACAAACATAACATAGAAAACATACAATAATAGTTTTTTTAGATAAAACATTACCATCTACATTAATTAAAATTAGTTGCTTTTCAGGAATAAATTTTTACTATCTAGTAAATGGATCATTTATCAATCAGCTTTAACCTTTATGTTACTATCTGTTAGCTATTTCTTTTATGAGGAAAAATATCACAGTGTAACAGTAGTTTAACCATATGATGGTTTTTAATTAGATGTACATACCTGGAAAATAAACAACAGAGTATGGTATGAGATGAAAATTTAGCTGAAAATGTGATTCCAAATATGGATCCAGAGAAGGGAATCACGTTTCATCTATCAAACTAAATAATTTTACCAAGTTACTTTTAAAAATTGTTATAAATAAAAATAATACATAGCAAGTTATGAAAGAACCTGTAGGAAAATAATTTTGAGTATAATTTTATTCTTTAATTTACTTATGCATTTTATACCAATGTGAAAATTAGAACCATTTTCATTGTAAAAGAGTTGAATTATTAGGAATGAAAAAAGTTTTGCTATAAATTCGCTTCTTCTGAAATTATAAATTTTAGGACTTTCATGAGAAAATAATTTAAATTTTTTGTGAGGAAGTCGTCTAAGCGATTTTCTTAAAAATTTAAAATCTTTTATGCTATAGACACTCATCTGGTATCGGTACCAGGTAATGATACCAGATGTGTGTCTATAGCACTAGGCTAGTATTAATATAAAATGCATAGCCTCGAGGTGGTAAGTGATCTGTTTTTCATTGATTGAAGGAATATTTGGCCATGTTTTTCATAGCAATCAATTTTGAGCTTCAGGTTAAACGATGTTATATATATTAATTTGTGTTTTGTGATGTTTTCTTCGAGCTTATACCACGTTCAGGAAATTATTATATTATATATTAAAATATTTAAGAATCAAATCACTACGTTACATTCGTTTTTGAAATTGGTAAATTGGCGCCAAAAACGAGATGATGAACACAGGTGAGGAAAATGAATCCTGGATGAATCCCAGTGTGATATTGCAGTTTAAGTTTGAGAGTAACTGTAATTCAAAATGTCAACAAATTTGTTTTGACAGTCGCGAGTCTCCCAATTTTCACGGAAGTATCTAGGGCAGTTTCACTTCGATTGAGGTAGTTTTCATTTTAGTAAATATTGCTAAAAATAGAACAAATTGTCGGAAACCATTGAGCGCTTTTTTCCTATTCAAGCGAACTGATTCGAGAGAGATTTGGCGTCCTTTTCCGTCTGACCCAATTTTAGTACACAACATATTTTGCTGCTTTAAATTGCTTTTAATGGAAAATTTGCATTCATTAAGCTGCTTTCAAGCCTGAAATATGTATTTGCAACAGCAGTGCTACGAAAAAGTTATTTTTAGATTTAAACAATTTAACTGAATTGGGGATGTTTGTTTTATTTTTTTGCCTAAGCACAAACACAAAATTGTCTTCACAATTAGATAAATTTGTTTCCCCATTATTTCTCAAGAATTCTCTACCTGGCGGAGGTAACGAGGAGGTTCAACAGTTTATTTGTGTATTCAAAGGGGCGTAGCCTGGGACATGACGGCAATGTGCGAGCCATTGACCTTAGCCAAAGGTATTCATCCTGCGCCCAACCCGTTGCAATCACTTTCATTCGATTTTCCGTGCAGATGTAAAGCGTTCCATCGAACTCCTTGAGAAGCTCCAGGCCTCTGGTGATATTCCAACAACGAAGCTGGCCGCGCTGCAGAAGGTCCTCCAGAGCGATTTCCTCAATGCTGTGCGGGAAGTTTACGAGCACGTCTATGAAACGGTCGACATCCAGGGCTCACAGGATGTCCGAGCGTCTGCGACAGCAAAGGCGACAGTGGCAGCCTTCGCGGCCAGTGAAGGTCATGCTCATCCAAGGGTTGTGGAGTTGCCGAAGACCGATGAAGGTAATTTGTTTGAGGGTGATCACCATTCTTCGGAAAATTTGCACAGGTATACATATTTTGTTGGGAATATTCTTGAAGGGAAATCAATGTATTTAAAAAAATCTGAATAAATCGCAGTGGTGATCACCTTAAAAATTGAAATTCAATTAATTTAATTTCGTTTTAGGTCTCGGATTTAACGTGATGGGCGGGAAAGAGCAGAACTCTCCAATTTACATTTCAAGGATCATTCCCGGAGGAGTCGCTGACCGGCACGGAGGGCTGAAGAGGGGCGATCAATTGCTCTCTGTAAATGGAGTGGTAAGAGGGCTTTGTTGCATCTGGTAGAAGTACGGAAATGCAACTGATTCTCTTTTAGTCTGTCGAAGGGGAAAATCATGAAAAGGCTGTGGAACTTCTGAAGCAGGCAATTGGTTCTGTGAAGCTGGTGGTTCGCTACACGCCAAAAGTATTAGAAGAAATGGAGCTGCGCTTCGATAAGCAGAGAACTGCCCGGCGCAGACAACAGTACCAACAGTAGATTAAATGTTTCAATCCATTAAAAGTGTTCAGTGTTATGTCGATCGTCTCATTAAATAAAAAGGATTCCAAAGAGAGGAATATAAAAATTTAACAATCTGAATAGATTTCGCCTAGGCCCTATTCCCTCAAAATCGCACCATGTTCTTCCATGGGTCTTTAATGTTTCTGACGGGCTGTTCAGAAAAATGATCATGCAGGCGATAGATGTGCATTCAAAAAAAAGAAATGTTTCTCAAAATTTTAATAAAATCTTACTAAATATCGAATTTATCAAGGGAAAGCTGAACTCCATTCTCCTCGTATTCCTCTCTGGTTATAATTTCCTCCATGAAATTGGTTGATTTACTAAACAGTTTCCCTCCCACCCATGGGTAAGTGATAGGACTGTAACAAAAATGTACTTTTAATATCTGCAGTAATTTAAAATTAATTTCTTACTCGTCAGCCACTTTAACATTAACCTCAATGTCGTCGGGTGCTAGTGCCCTAATTTCATTTTGCAATCTCCGCTCCATTCCTGGAAACATCGCACATCCGCCCACTACAATTATGTTCGCAAGTAATAAATGATGCGTTTCTGGAGGGCAATCTTGAAGGGAATTTAGCACAGTTTCTGGAACACCCATCTAAAATTTGTTTTATTAGGGATCATTTCATATTATATGACCGGGATATAAATTATCTTGATGTTTTTACATTTATTATTTTTAATTGACTAAAAACACGTTAATTAACGCAACTGAGTGGATTTCAATTCGGTTTTAACCGAATGTATAACACTATGCTATATTATGAAAAGAGAGACGGATTTGGTGCAAGAAAAAACTGGCTTTTAATTTTAGCCTGAGGGCCTTGTTAAAAAAATATTTTTTTTCAGTAGATTTGGTACCAAAGGCGCATTTGAGTCTTGATAATTTTATTTTACCTGCTGGATTCCTACGTCTGATGGGTGAAAAAGTAGTTCAGGAATGGTAAATCGTTCATTTCCTAACCGGAGGGTTTGCTGGTCGGGCATCGGTTCCCCGGGTTTCCTCACATATCTGAAAATGCAATTTGTTGAAGGCGAATTCGATTTAATATTATAAAAGGCAATGTACCCTCTTTTCACGGTGGTGAAGTCTGGGAGAACGTACTCCTGGATGACACTGTTGTCCGTCTTCCGTACCAGCCGTTTCATATCCTCGTTGAAGTTCTCCGAAACAAAGCAGATGTCCTCTTTGATCTGGTTAACGACGTAGGACTCGTCCATCACATTCAGGTGCCTGGAAAAAAGGCAAGCTGAATTCTAAACTCCTGCCCAAATATTGTTGTTAACTTACCTGTAAGAAATTAGCTCCTTAAGGTGGTTTGTAAGCACCTTCCCTCCGATGTCTATTCTCCTGATTGCCTTCTTGTACCGTTTTCCCTTCAGGAAGGGCACTATGTGGGTGAAGCTGTAGCCCATGTCTATGACGATGCAATAATTGTGTACAGGTCGTTTCCACTGAAAATAGTGAAACGCACTCAGATCGGCTGCAGTCGTCCTGTGAAGGGCATCACATTCGTACTCCTCGAAGAAAATCTCAGTCATTGCCTCCTGCGGAGCCTCAAATTAGTTAGGATAACAAAATAAAACAGAATACAAGTAGGATTTCACCTGGATACTCGGAAAATTAAACTGGGGCTCTGTCACGATGAGAATGCCCTCGCCCAGGCTCATGGAGGCGCACTCAGGGCTGAAGATGTGGTCCCAAACTGTTTTCTGTAGCGCAATTATCGCAGTTTATCCAATTTTTTTAACAGAATAGTCTCTTTACCTGGATGTCCCAGTTGAGCAAATATCCGCGCTGGAATGGTAGCATGTAAAAGAGCCCGGAGGCGTCTCGACATTCCTCCAGCTGGTTGCCGATGAAGGCTCTCCGGCGTTCCGACTTTGCTTTCATTATGCAGTTGGGGACGCACCTTCGAGTGACATTTTTACTTGCGGAGATTTTTCTTTAAGGAGTTTTCTGACTTACATGGGCTTATCACTGCAAATTGTGCCTACTTTCGCTGTGTAAGCGCCGTTATCTACAATATTAACGTTGTTCATATTTAAACTTTTCCCGGGGACAGCAAGCCGGAAAGTAAACAAACTAATCTTCTTCTTTTTAGTAAGATGTTATCAGCACTATTTGGAAAAATGTATGTGAAAAAAGTGAAGAACACTGCATTTCCGACGAACTAGTTTTGCACCTGAAAGATTCTGTTCTTTGCTAGGTGGTGGGAAAACACTAGTAAATATAAATTTCGAAATTTTTAAAAACTTTGGAGTACATAAGTGTTAACAATTTTCAAATTGTTATATTCCGACAGTAATGTTTAGCTATGCATACATATGTCGGGATTAAAAAATAATACTCTAAAAATTGCAAAAGTTTAAGTGACCTTAAAAATAAGTGCTTTAAGTAATTTGAATCCTAATTATTTTACGATTTTTATTTTAAAAAAATGCTTCCTATAATTCAGTGAAAGTGCGACGGATATTCTAAATTTTAAACATTTAAAACATTCAGGGAAGTTTTATAAAATTTAATAAGGTTAACAATTAATGCTAATAATAATGCTTATCAGCAAATGGTAAACAACCTCCAATGACTAATTCATCATTATTATGCATAAAAACCATACTTATACCTAAATAATTTATTCAAAACCAAAAAGGCAACGTCTAGCTAATACAAAACGGCGAACAATTTCGACTACATACATATATATACCTATTCAAAAGAAATTCAAATTCAAATTCAATTGAAACCTTAAAAAATCAAAACTAATTATAATTTGCCAAATATGTATATTTCTTTTTGCATGAAGGAAATTTGTAAAAGATTAACCATTTAGTGCCGGACAATGTGTTAATTGAGTTATAATTTTTTTATCACTCAGATAGATTTTGCTCTGAAAGAGTGAAAAATACTCTTTTCCTTTGTAACAGCGCCTTCTCACGTATGGCTTAAATACAAATTCCACCTAAATATTAGAACAGCGAATTATTGCCATAAATTATAATAACATTAATGTACATATCTAGACAAATAAATACGAAGAAGTAGAGTTCGATTTTGTAAAACAAATCGAACCCAATTATATCGATTACAGTTCTCTTTTAAGTTTTTGAGGAATGCGTGACGATCCACGTTAAAAGATCCGAAATTCCACCACATTATAAGCGTATTTCCATTTCTATCGAGTAGCATTGACTGTCATTTAAAAACAATATACAGAGTTAACAATTTTCATTGTCCGATGCCTATGTGAAGGTGGTTTTTTTACGAATATTTTTATTTTAATATGATTTAAATGTACAAAATTAATAATGGATTTAACTGGTGTTCCACAGAAAATTAACAGACATGTAATCAAGGCTTTAGTTCAAAATTGCCGCGAAGGATTGAAATTTGGTGAACTTATAGAATATGTCCGGCTTTGCAATAGAAATTTGAAACCGGTAGCAAATTTGAATCAAACAGTGCATAAATCTTTGAAGAATTTCCAAAGATTAGGTTTAATTGTGAGGGATGATAAGCATCGTTATAAAATTGTAGCACTGGCTCTTTCCCACCCGAATTGGGCTAATCAAACATCAGCTAGAGGTATGCGAACAGAGGTAAGCGCGAAGAGATTCAAGTCTTTGTTTTGAACTTTTTGTCAAATTATTGACTGAGATTTCGACCACTCATTTGTGTTTTTTTATCATTCATGCAAATGCACAATACTGATTAAAATAAAATTTTAGTATGGTTTATTTGAATTTTCCAGATTTTTGAGTTTTCATGTTATCAAAACATTCATTCTCATAGTTAGTGTTAAGTAGTGGCCAATTATCCCTCTCTAAGTACAAGTTTTTAAAATAGTTTTAATAAACTTCTCAAATGCCTTATATACAGAGGTTTATTATATTAAAGATTTGAATTTTATAGAATTTGAATTTTTTTTAAACTTTAACTCTAAAATTTATTTTTCTATAATTATTAAATATACTAGAGTTCAAGCAGTACAGCACAAAAGAGATCTTTTGCTTCTAGTTCTCAGAAGAGGAATAGTGATGAGTCTATTCACGGTATTGATGCGGAAAGCGCTCGCAAGCGACTTAAAACACAAAATTATATCGGTAATCGCAATAAAAAAGCAGTTAATCTACCGAGAAATAGAAGACAATTTGCAGACCGACTAGATTTCAAACCAAATTGTCGTAAGTAAAAAGCATTTTACGAATTACTTGGTATTAACTTGCGACATATTTTTAAGCACTTTTTGCGGGGGATATTTCATCGCAGGTAACTTACGATGATGAATCACTTCTGCGAGAGGTAAATATATTTTTTTATGTTTGGTATGTCCTAGTAATTTTGGATAAAAATTTTAGCCAGGAGACGACGATCGCGATTCTGGTGATGATCTTTGTGTGAAGGAAGATTTTGATCAAAATCCGGAGAAAGGAGACAATCCTGAACAAAATGCCAATCCTAATGAAGGAGGTATGTTACTAGAAAATGATCCAGATGGAACATAGTCGGCCCTAATGAAATTAATGTGAATATTTTTAATCTTCGTTTCAAATTATGAAAAATGTGTATGTATGTAAAATTTAGTCAAATTAAAAGTATGTGTGTATTGTATTTTATGACGTTTAAACTTATTTAATTTTAAGACATAATTACCATTTTTAGGATTATACGATAAAACATTTTAACGAACATCTCGTTACAATGAATTCTACGGATTTCTCGTTCTCTTCAATGGAAAAATATGTAGTTTTTAGGTCCGTTAGACAAGAAAATCGTTAAAAATAAAACTGTGGTGCCAAGCGCGCTGAAAATTGTAAAAAAAAAAAAACCAGGGCGCATCGCGGCGCCAATTAACTTATTTGTTGTAATAGGTACACTTTAAAATTTTTGAAAACTATAATGAGGAAAAGAAAAAAAAGTATAGGTAGTTACATATATACATAGGGCCCCATTGTGTAATTCGATCGAATTTTGATCGAATCGAATCGAAAAGAGCTTAGGAAAACTCTTTGTGGGTAAAAATTCCTTAATAAAGCTTGAAAATTATAATAAAATAATCTCAGTTAACGTTGAGTGCAATTAATTTTTTCGCTCAAAGTGGCTAAAATAATTCGATTGAACGTCAAAATATTCGATTGGATTTTTCTAATCGTTTTATTTGAACACTTTGAAGGCAAAAATTAATTGAAGTCAAAGATTACTGAATATAATATATATAATATATATAATCAATATTCGATCGAATAACACAATGGGGCCCATAGTCTTTTCTTAGTGTTTGCAGTATACTTACAAAAAAGGGTTACTTACCTTAAGCAGAAATGTGCAACAAAAGATGAAGGTAAGGGGTTATATAAAAAATTTTCTTCCAAAAAGTCCCTTTATTCCTTTATAGTTTGCTCCTAGTACAACTTTTGTCATGTTGTTTTGTTTCATTGTTTTTTGTTTCATATTTTTTTACATTTTTGTTTGTGAAAATATTTGTGGCTGGAAACTGTTCTCGAATGGATTTACAAGCTATTTGCGCTATTTCGCTCGGGTATGAGATCCTTCTGTGCTACGTCGAACAAAGCGAGAAGGTATTTTGGACATGGTCACAAACACACACACCTGCTCCGTGCTCGTCAAATCAAAACTTGTAAACTAGGTCAGCGTATATATGTATGTATTTTTAATATAAAAAACACAATTAATCATCATTATCAGTAATTTCGACTAAATGTTACTTGTCATAATGCATGATCGATACTAGATTATTGTAGAAAAATGTACACATTTGCAGTAAATGTCTTCTATTGATGTTATTTTGTGTCTCTCTGTTTTTGTCTTTTTTACGTTTATTATACAAAATTTCTTTGTTGCAATGCTGCATATACTACGAGGTACATATTTTCCTTCGAAAACAACAAAGGATCTCTGAAAACAATATCAAGTGACGTAAATAAAAGGTCCTTGTCCTAAGTATCTGTTTTTTTTTATACATTATGCTCACTTGTTGTCTTGTATATTTTGCGTATAATATTTTTTTTAGAATTTCAAAATTTCTTCATTTTTTTTAAAAACAATTTCTTAAACAAGTAACAAAATAAATAATTTATATTTATATTTTAACTTTTTAGAATTTCATGTGGTTGTCCAGCCGCGGCTGGGGCGAGCGCAGTTGGCCCGCAGACCGCCCGCTTTTCGACTTTCTCGCCATTTGGCGGGCAGTACTCCCGCTCCGTCGCGCTGCCTTACAATTTCTTTAGTTTTACACTTCTTTATATAAGAGTCTAAGTCAATCCTTTCGAATTGAGGTGTTAATAGTAGTTCTAAAATAATCTCGTAATTTTGAGTTTCTTTATGAAATTTTATTTATAAAAAGTCGTAAAAGATATTGCTTTTGTATATTTCATTAATTGTTCATCTATAATAACTCATTAATTCGAAAGGATGTATAGTACATATATTCACCTCATCTTTGCTCAATATAAAATTTCTTAATTTACCTAGTAACACGCAGATATATACATAAATATTGTAGTTATGTAATATTAGGGTGCTATAAGGGTGCCGCTATAGTTTCCTTACGTGTAACGTGTTTTGTTTTTTGACGTTTACAGACTTAATTATTAACTTTCTCTGCTTTAAGAAATTTCCTTGTTTTTGATTTCAAATTTTAACTCGATTTTATCATTTTCTCTATTTTTTTCATCTTTTCAATATATTCCAAATTCGCAATGTTTCGTTTCTCGTAAAACATTTTCGAGTCATGTTGGAGTTTTGATTCTGATTCCGAATTAACCATTAATTTTCGACTAAGTTATGTAACTAAATGTCTTAAGAGTTTCATGCACGACGAGTTTACCTTATTAGTATTTTAGGTTTTTTTTTTTTTCAGAAGGTCTCCTTGAGTTTGATCTTTTTATTTTTTTTTTGTTTTTTTATTTATTATTATTATTTTTTTTGGAAACCAGGATAATTGCAATGGAAGTCTTTCGGTGCTTCATAAATCAGCGCTTAGAGGTGAACATGTGAATTTGAACGAATCAACGCTTTCTTACTGCGATATTTTACAAACTTTTCGCAGCTTAACAGGTATAACAGTGTTGCTCTTAATACCGAGGGTTTTGTGTTAAATATTGTTTCATTCAAAACTATTCGAATCGCATAACTAGATTTTAAATATTTTGGCTGATGAAGTTCTTTCGAGGAAGGGGAAATGTACGTGACGAGAGTGTAATGCTCATGGAAGAATTTATAGGCGCTTTGTACTTAAACAATTTGCATATTTTGTCAAAGTTATTGCGATAACAATAATCAGGAAATTGAAACCGTTTCGTAAACAAACGTATTTTCGGAAGACTAAAGAATTTCATTAATAAAAAGGGCTTCGATTGGTTTTATGGTTAATTAATAATAATCCATCATACCCTTTTAAACGTAGGGTTTGTGTAGATAAATTGGATTTAGTTTAACCACGAGTTTGGATAAATTGTAGCATAATCAAAAAATTTAGAGTTGTTGCGCCAATACAGTTGTCAAATGAGCGGAATTTATTTTTATTAATTTAAGAGTTTTTTTTTCTATATCAAGACTGGACGACATATTCAAACAATCTTCAAACATCAGTTTTTAAAAATCAAGACTTTAGATGATTTGGAACAAATATGTTGTCAATTGTCGGCAAAATTCTACATCCAAAAAATAGAGTTAGCCTTGTTGATAACAAGGACATTGTATATGTATATGAATTAAGAATTTCAAGCATTCGCTTAAAGTGTTGGGATACAAGTAAATTGATTGATGATTTTTTAAAAAAAATTAATTAACTGATCTTAACATTATAATTTCTTACTTTATTCGTTTCTATAGTCATAGGATGTGATGGAACAGAACACTGACTTTTGTTTTAATAATGCTTTTGTAGAAATTATTCATACATTATACCTATAATATTCATTTGAATTTTTGTGACCTATATAATCAGGATATTCACTCTATATTATAAAATAAATTAGAAAAACAAAAAATCCTGAAAATGTTAAACTGTGTATTTTCAAAAAAGGTCCTTGACTTCGAAAGATAAGATCACTTTAAACTAGAGCTAATATTACACATTTGTGTGATAAACAGTCGTTAACTTAATACATATTTTAAAGTTTTTTCAAGGTCTTATTAGAGAGATATAGAAAAGTATGCATTAATCTATATGCAAAATTAAAAGCAGAACTTAGCGATCCAAGCAGATCCTTGTTCTGTTACACTCTTTGGCTTTTATTGTGTGAAAGTATTAAAATATCTCACCTTCTGCCATTAAAATCACCAACAAAGAAGCTGGTTGTAATAGCAAGTTGAAATTTGGCTGTGATCCTTAAAAACAATTTTTTCCGCCATAGGGGAAATACTAATTTTTAACAACAAATTAGTTGTCTTATTTGATTTAAGCATCAGATATTCGTAAATAATTTTAGGATGAGGAATTTTCTCCATTCTAAATTTTACGTAATTACGATAAAAAATGTCTCGGATCCATTTTCCTTCAATTAAGAAGAATATGAAGCTCCATCTCCTGATTTATTGAAACAGCAATAACAGTCGACTATAAATTTTAAAAGACTATAATATCCATTTAGGGTCACGGTGCAAATACGAATTGTTATTTAAAAAACTTTTTATTTATTAAGCAAATTCATTTGCAACTTGGAGTGTGTAAAAAAAATCATATTTAAGTGTGTTTCTATGAATCAATGAAGATAAAAATTGTTTTTGGTGCATTACTAATTCAAACACTTTATTTTTTCATTGTTTCCTTCGTTAATTAACATATGGGCGCTTAAAAACTCTTCTTTCTTGGGGATATTGGTACATTGCTTAGAACGCACTGTCTCTTCTAGGAATGTATTATTTTTTTTTTTTTTTTGGTAAGTGTTTCTTTCCATATTGATAGTGTTTTGTGTGGTTTCGATTTCGTATATTTGTAAGTATCTAAAAATGACTTTATATGTTATTATGCTTTTGTGTACGCTTGTTTTGTGGTATGTGTTGGTAGAGTAAAGTGAATTTTCTTGTCATTTTTTCAATTCTTATGTTAGTACTTAAGAGACACTTGAGTCTGCAATAAATAATACCCTCTGATTACAAACATTTGTAAAAGTGTTGACCCTCTAAGGAAAATTTTCCTAGAATAACATACTTTTGCTAATTGTTTGCTTGCTAACGTGCAGTCGAATCTACAGCTTTAATTTGAATACATTTACCTTATAACTTGGTTACTTACAGTACGCATTTAGTGTACGATTTTTCGTTTCTGTTGTTATAAATATTTTCACTTACGTTTGTTTTGTTGCCTTATAATGCCTTGCAGATGGGTGTAATACTGCTAGAGTATATATTCTGGGGAGTTTGAACCCAACCTTATGCGACTACGTGAATAGGAGTTTAATCGGTTGACTCTCGTTTCGTCTTTTAACCCTTTTTCATTAAGGTCTCTTACAGTTGAGTAGGTTTGCCCCGATGCCAGAACAGCTACTATGAACTACAGCTACACATTTTGCGATATGATTAGGGCTGCCATTTTTAAACTCCAGTGTCGTTTGCCTGTCGGACTGCTGCGTGTTTCGCCTGTGTCTTTGGAAGGTAAAGGAACATCACCAGATACAAAAGGATTCATCACATGGGCTAGTAATGCATGATCGCGCGTTGTACAAAATATCGTTTAAAAAGGGCAACCTTAAGTAGGGTCTCCTTAGTGTTAGTTACACGTACGTAGGTCTCTTAAATTCGAACAAATCGATAATAATAATGAAAATATCAAGTACAGCTATTAATCTTATTTAATTAAATCACAGTCTTTCTCATATCCGCATCGCGCACTCTAAGTGTTTAGAAAAGTTAACGAAACTGCTTCAGAGGTCGTGTACAGCCTTGGGCGAACAAATATTGGGAGTTAAATGAACAGGGGACGAGTAACAAAAACTAGACTATCTACGTCAGGTATAACAAATGATTTTTTTGCAACACTGAACACAATCAACGGTTACTTAACGTACATTAAATATTCATTTGGCATAATGCTGGAAGCATGCTATGCTTTGGTTCTCTAAAAAAGGCGTCCTTAAGTATTCTATTTCTCTGGTTTGTTCAACATAAACCGAAAATTTTCTGAGCTTTTACATTATTCTTAAAAAATCTTAAGTCTAATATCGCTTCGAAACAATATTTTGTGTTCGCTTAGAATAGTTATTAATTATGCGATTATAGAGTAGGCATCGGGACGTAATTAAATGTACTGCGATGTTTCTGCTTCTGCTACTACCGCGACGTGACGTGCCGCTTCGTCCGGCTTACTTGTCCTCGCCTAATAGGACCAGATCGTCGGCCACTACGTCACTCACGTGCAGATAGATAATCCAGTACATAAGATTGAAGCATACGAAGCAAACTGGGAACACTATCCGTGAGTATTTGTCAATGTCTGAGGGTGTTACTCCAAGCAATTTGTTTATATCCTGAAAATAATAACAACAAAATATTGGTTAGAATATGCACTCAATGTACTTTTAAAATAGGTACAATTTTTTTTTCGAAATTATAAGTCCACCTAAAAATTAGAGGTTTTTTCTATTTTGAAAAAGTACGTTTTCACGAACTTTTACTAATGGGCTGGATTTATAAGCAGACAGAGGAATATTCAGAATTCTTAATGATTTTAAACACTCTGTACTGTTCATTTTTACCATAAGGTAACGTCGACTTGACTAATTTTAATGATATTTCTTATACAAATAGTTATCAATAAATAGATAACGAATACACTTGTTTGTACGAAAAGTAGGCTATTTTCAGAACGTTCTAAGTACATGAATTTTTATCGGATTTTGATTTAATTACCGCCGAAATGTTTGGGAATCGATAAAAGAAAATGTCAGACAGAATTTTGATATCACGTTTCGTTAAGGGGTTAGGCCACTCTAGAAGTCGAAAAACTAGCCCTTTTTTGGATTTTTTTTTCCAGAAATACTACAAAATAAATCGAGATTCCAATAGAGGGTATTTATTATATATATTAGTGACTGTACATAAAAATTTTTTTGAAGCGATTAATTTCAAAATGGCGGCTGTGCAACGTTTTTCCGATGACGTCTTCGTTTTGTAAGGGTTCACGGCCGGACAAAATGCGCCTGTAATTTTTGAATTATAATAAGCAAATATTGTTTTTCTGATTGTAAACTATAACAGCTAGAGAAGTACGTAGGATTTTTTCAATATATTAAGTTTTGGCCAAATGGCGCACTTTCAAAGTGAAAAATGCAAAATTTGCCTAAAAAATCATCACATAAATGTTAATAACAAATGAACTATGCAATATAAAAAAAAAATCCTACGTACTTTTGTGGATAATACATTTTTTCGAGATCTATTCAAAATTTCAAGTAAATCGGTTGAAAATTGCATGAGTTATGTTTCCGGCCAACTTACAAAATGCAGTTTTGAGATAAACGGGCTTAAAGTTTCAAGTTATAGGGCGGTTATATAGGCGGCCTTGTGCTATACTTTAAAAAACAAGTACTTAGAGATATTTCCGGGCCATAATCTTTTGGGATATCATAGTTGAGGTCCTAAGAGACCATTTAAGGCAATAAAAAAAAAATCGATTTTTTTAAAATCCTACAGTGGCCTAACCCCTTAATCAGTAATTCACAAAATATATGAAGCAAAGTCAAAAAACAGGCTTAAAATCGTGCTTTTTTCACTTTTCATTTACAGTTATACGTATAACTTTTGAATATCTACTTAAAATATCAAATTTCCAACTGATAGATTTATTCTATATTAGATTCCGAACATTTTGGCGGAAGTTAGATCGAAATTCAATAAAAATTCGTGTACCCTTAACTTTTTGAAATTGAGAAATCGTCGAAAAAATGTTTTTGAGATCGCGTTTACAGTTTCAAGGTCACAGGACCAACGTTTTAGAATAAAGTTTGAAAATATGTAATAAAAAAAAATTCGTTAGAAAAGTCTAGTTTTGGCCAAAATTAAGTGTGCGGTCCCTTTAAACTAATTCATACCCATGTTAACTTCTGAGACAGAGTAAACCATAAGTTTTGGGAGTCGATATATTTTTGATAAGCGTAAGATATACTATATTAATTATAATATTAAACATACCTTTCCAGGATGTAAAAGATGTTGTGGTACAGGGCCTGCTTCGGCATCACCTCCTTCAGTTCCTCCGCCACCTCCACCACCGCCACCGCCTCCGCCTCCACGTCCACCATTTACAGTGTTTTCCAAGGTCCCGCCCTTTGAATGTGCCTTGGGATCGTGGACTTTGAACCTCACCTCCTGGAACAAGGGTCCCACTATCGAGCAACCGCGCGATCCAACATTTTGCTGGATATTTGAAAACCCAATTGGGCGGTTACTCACTGTTTGTTTTGGTGCATGAGGATGACCATGGCTATGGCCATGGCCATGCCCATGTCCATGGTCTCCAGTCGGATTTGGTGGTGGCTGGCCCCCATCAACTTGTAGCTTCTTCTGTTCGGCTATCTTTTGTATGGCCATAAACCTTTGCTTTCGCATTTGTATTCGTTTCGCCATATAGCCCACGGTGGCGTATTCTATGGTGTTACGGTACAAAAACGTTTAGTGCAGGTATATTTTGATGAAAAATCAAACAATCGTTCACACCAAAAGCAAAAACATAAAAATAACGAGGATAGTGTTTAAAGTAAAGGGTTGATGTAGACAAATACATAATTTAAATAGGACTTACATACAAATTTGGATTTTTTTTTTTTTTTTTTTTTTTTTTTGGAAAAAACTGCATATGCACATCTTGACAAACAAGACCAACCTTCGAAGGGTGTTGCTCGTCCGGGACATTTATTTAAGGTCTGTTGAATGTACCGGAACTGCTGCAGGTAACTTAAAACAAGCAGTCATAGCCAAAATGTTCGAAAACACTTTGCGAGCAACGACCTTTGAAGGGCAGCCCCTCGACACACGAAATTAAAGAAAAATATAAGGTTTTAAGAAAAAAAAAACGACTGTTGTAATTTATAGTAAGCTTTTACCCAGAAGACTGGCAAAGACCATTACGAAGCATGTTCCAAGGTAAACGTCGATTGATTTAACGTAGGAAATTTTTGGTAATGCGGCATTTGTTGACGACATAAGCGTTGTCATTGTCAACACAGTCGTTACGCCCAGGGCTACTCGGGCTGGCGTTGCATTTCGATTTAACCAAAATGATACCCACGAGATTATAACGATTAACCCGGAGGGTATATAAATTTGAATTAGGTAGTATCCCATCGACCGGACGAATTGGATTTCGCACGCAAGGCGAGAGTAATTTCCTAGAAAAATATTTAAGAAAAGTTATAATTTTGGGCATAGTGAGTGTTTTTCAGGAGGAGACAGTGTTTAGTGGAAAATAACTAAATAAACGATAAACACAACTTTCGGATATATCAGCAAACAACAAAAAATTAAAAACGTTTTTAATGAAATAATCGAAAGGAATAGAACATGTAGACACAGGACTCGATGAATTGTGACCATATAACGTGTAAACGGCACATATATAATACTTTTATTGATAAAAAAGCTTATTATGCCTTTCAAACGAAAAACGAAAGAAACTTAGTAATCTTAAGGATATATACGTAACATTAAGGCATGCGGAAGTGTAGTGAACTTTTATCTCGCCTATTTCTTTGAGAACTAGTAAACTTTAAATACTCAGTAAGGAAAATATGAAATTCCATAAAAAAGCGTATGAAAGATCTTAGGGAAGCCTTTTCTTTAAACGTTTAAATGAGATGCATTTGAAGCGAGAAATGCTTAAAATTTTGACGTTCTCAACATGCAACGGGGGACTAATACTTTTCTGGCTTTATTTTGAGTAATAAAACAAATAAAGCTGGCAAACATGCGAAAATGAACATTTCAAAATTCTCTAAATCACTTTTTCCTTACAAATTGCTCATACCTCTCGGGTTATCTTATTCAAAGAATATAGCTTTTGTTATCTGTTTTGGTAAAAATTTAAATATTTTTCAAACATCTTAGAATTTAAATAAGTTAGTGTCATAATGTTGCGGTAGAGCTTCTTTCACTCCTTCATTTTACGTTATTTAGTAAGTATTTTCTAAATTTTACAAAATTAATAAAATGAGTGAAGCTTTCGTAGCCAGTGGACAAGGCGGGGTATCCAGAATGGATTGTAAATATTAAAATCGAATAAATCGTTGCTTTTTTTTTGAAGGTGGGATAATTCTATTTACAAGCCATGAGAATTTCTAATTTTCATAAGCAGCATAGGATTCTGGGTTTAGGTGCGTACCGCGGCCGTGTTCTCGAAGCGATTATATTAGCTAAAGATTATCTTATTTCGTGCTCACCCTTACTTTTGTGTTCAGTTCTCAATTTAATTTTTAAAATGAAGTTTATTAGATTCAATTATTTCAACATTTTTATTGACCTGCTGTTCAACACTGGATTGCTGTAAAAGAAATGTATACAAATTGTGTGGTCCTAAATAACTTTACAACTCGCTTTCGCTGATATTACTCAAAATTACTCTTTTCTTGACATGCTTTAATTAATTATTATTTTCACTTCAATTTCATATTAAACAATTTTTTTTTTAATGAGCCATTGTGCAAACCTGCGGGAATAATCTTTTTTTTTTTAATATGTTGTCTGAGACTCAAAACATAAAGGATTAAAAAGAAGATAACACATAAAAAACTGAAATGTATAAATATTATTAAGTTTAATTTTAGGTACTGCAAATTATGTAATTCGAAATTAATCATCGATTGAGGTTTGAACTCTAAAAACATACTAACATTACTTAACTATTATTCCGTTTTCAATTAGGAAGTAATCTCTTATATCTAAAAGTGTACACGACTAATATTATTCACTATATCATGTTCAAGTAAGTGAGTCCCTTTTTCCTTAGAGAAAAACTTTTCCGGTTTATGTTTTAAATTGCATCTTCATTTAACCCTGATTCATACTTAATTATTGTTTTCGTAATTTTTACATTTTTTAATTTCTAATTTCCATGTTTTTATTCTAAAAAGTTTGCTAAATAATTAATTAATTGATAATTAAATCAATAAGACTTCGTGAATAAAGCCCATGAAATAAAAGTATGTTGAAGATTAACCCGTAACTTCTCGAAAACGTGAAATGGTTTTACTTAGCCTAATTTTTCATGCATGATCCGGTTGCATATTTATATTTGCATTTTCCGATTGATTTTTATACATAATTTGTTTTTATTTTACAGTACCATAATTTTAGATTGTTACGATTTTAGTTCCAAAACTAGAAAGAATAAGGATGATTTCTATTCTTTAGTTCATACATATAGGTATTGGTGGGTAGGCAAGTACTAACTGTTTAGTATTAAATTCAAATTTTAAATCGATTGTTAACCATTATGTACAAATTTATTAGCCTATTAAAAATTATTGTAGTTTACTGGTCTAAAGAGCTTAACTTTATTTATCAACATGAAAATAAATAATTGGGGTTGTTATTATACTTCTTAAATTTCATTAAATCTCGTTTGACGGTTTCTTCTTTCAAATTTTGATTAGTGATTTGTTAAAAGATTAATGTAAAAATAGTGACAAGTTTAAAAAAATTTTGTTCATATCTTCATAAATAAAAAACAACGAGGCTTCATTTAAAAAAAAAGGTTTCGCAATCATATTGAATAAGAAGAATTCAAATCGTTTTTTAATTTCAGTTGTATCTACTGCTTGATGTCCAACGCAGAATTATTCTCAAAAAAGGAAGAGAGTAAGTATGGCAATGGTAATAACTTTTTGAAAAACTTTTTTAATGAACATTTTGTTATTAATATTATTACGGTTAAGATATAAAAAAATGTCTACCAAATAGAAAAGCTGTAAAATATCTTAAAAACAAAACTCCTTAAACATGCTTTTTAATATTTATAAATTTTAAGCTATGTGTAGTTATTTAAGCGATTTTTTTTCCAAAAATACAGATTGGATATGTATGTACGTTTTATATTTATAAACAGATATACGGTAAATTGTAGCATTGGTTTATAGCGAATTTAACAGAAGAGTGACCAATCTCTTCCTACAGCTATTCAATAATGAATAACAGATTGATGCAACAATTTGCGAAGCTCGCACTCATACCTGAAAGTTTTTGGTTATGAGATGTTCTTAATATTGAATCGATCGTGTAAAAAAAGGCAATTCAATATTATGTGTGATGATTATGCTTTTCCTTACATTTATTCGCACTGCATTTTTTCCTCTGTATTTATACAAGAGAATTTTTATTTTTATAAATAATATGTATATTAAGTCGAAACTATTCATTTCAATCTTTAAATCATTGTACCTAAATGTAAATATGCCGATTTTAAGAAAATTTATAGAAGTAACTAAAAAAAATTCAATAATTCGCTTTAATATTTCATTTAGTTCGCCTTTGCGAAAGTTTATTAACAGCTGAAGTAGATACACCTACGTTACGTAAATAAATTACAAAGCAGCCTAAAAACTAAAAGGTTAATATCTTTGAGTTTAATAAAGTATATAATATAATATAATGATATATAATAATTTAAGAGCTAAATTAAACATGTACATATAATAAAACCGTAAAAAACCAGAAATGGAAATTATGAGAAAGGTAAGTTTACGAACATTAAATTATTAAAAAAAGTGGACTATAAAGAATTTATTTAATTTCTCGTGAACGTCTTAATGAAATAAAAACGTATTAATTGTTAATACGCATACTGGATTAACACTATTTTACATTATTATAGTAGTAAAAAAGCTGTTCAATAAGAGAAATAGAGAGAAATATATAGATATGAAAGCAATCTATAAAATAGTCGTAATGAATCATCAACAATTTCATTTAGCACTGTTTTATTTAATTAAAAAATAAATAAATATAGTAGTCTCGACATAGTTTTTGCAAGTGTATTTTAAGAAAATGTGCTCCGCAGGCTTTATGCTGCGATCTAATATGCAGTATAACCTCATGGAAGTTTATTCCTGCAATATCTGATATGCTAGAATTATCAAAATAGAAGAGCATAAAAAATAATTAGTTGTAATAAAATTTCTTAAAAACTTATTAATTTAGATTTGATATATTAGAGCTTTTCTAGTTTAGCTATTAAACTTAAGTTTTAGCAAAATACTGTATTGGTGGAATATGAACGATTAGAAAATTTTAAAGCATTTTTCTCAAAACCGTGTCAGTCGGCATTTGTAATGGTTCAAAAACGTTTTACTTAATTTCTTCCACTAAGAAAAATTGCAAGATTATTAAACAGTGTGAAATACGTTTTATTCCCCGGCGTCTATAAATTATAGACCTATTTTGACTAAAGAAGTCAAAATTAAATATCATTTTTCTACATTTAACCGCTCTACGCCACTGCCTGACATTCCAAATTGGAAAAAAAGTTCAAATATTGGCCAAAAACAGAAAAACATATCAAAAAATTCATGCTAAAACATGCAGCATTTTAGAAAACTCGCGAAGAAGCGAAACAAACTTTTTTTTTTATTATTGAATTGGGATTGGGTGATATTGGTAAATTTTTAGGCTACATGTTTTAAATTGTACGAGCTTTATATGGTCTTGAAAAAGATTACGCGCTCGAAGTACATAGGTACATATGTATTTCATTAAAGTTTTTGATTTTTTTTATAAGTATTGGGAATTATTGCTATTTCACGTTTTGCAATTATCTTTTATTTATAATAAATTTAAAATGCAGGCAATGCTTATCAGACATTCGGTAATAATTACTGATGCGGACGGATGCATACCCAATAGTCTACATAAATTTTTACTACGTTGGTACAGATTGGCTAAATAACTTGTTTTTATTTGTTGCCTTACCAAGTTACCAAATGTTTTTACCACAAAACTGCAAATTAAAATATTGATACAAATTATTATTATTATTATGTTTTTTTTTTAAATTATTTGTACCCGTAATTAATCCATAGAATATATCGTAATAAACTCATTGTTCTCGTAGTAGAAAGTTAACCTTATTTGTCTTTGTTTTCTTCTCAAAAACACTTTACTTTAAAGGAATGTGTTCTCCGAGTGTTATTTTTAAGTAAATCCATATGTATTTGAGCATTTGGTATTCGTATCATATAATATCCCAGTCCAAAAAGAAATAATTTTTTATAAGGTAAGGTATCTTGTTCTTTCTAAAACAATTATTTCGAGCATGGTAAACACTTATCACTATTTATTTCGCCTTTCTTCGGCAGCGGCCCATGATTTATACTACTACTAAAATACGTTTTAAACTATTTCCCACAGTCAAATTTAAAAAAAAAAATAATTCAATTCAATAATTCATTTTACTTGACGTTTCGAATGTTTGTAAATGTCTGACATTCAAATAAGAATATTTCATTTTGAATACGCCAAGAGGCCTAAAAACCAAAATATCTTTTATTTCCAATAAAAGAGTACCTACATCTGTCTAAAGAAAGTCTTGTTTTCTTATAGTTTAATTAAACATCAATTAACGTAAAATAGAAGTCATAAATTTAATAAAAGTTAAACATTTTTAAGGTAAGGTTCTTCTACAATCTACATAGTTAGGTTTTTGGACCTTTTGGGTATTCGTCCCACTGGTATTGTCCATGAAACGCCTGCGTGCAAAATAAAGCACTATATTGACATTTTCTTTAATAATTCGTGTGGTGTCATAGAATCAATTATCCTAATAATAGTAACCATTGATACAAAGTGGCAGAGGTTTTGATGGCTTGAAGCAAAAATATTTTGTTCTGGAACCGTTTAATTTCTGCTTAATTGTGCCGTACAACTATGGCTTCAAATCTGGTGGACTATGAGGGCCATTCCATGATATAAAGTAATATTTCTTCAATTTAATCAGCTTCCAGCCTCCAAAGTGTGTTTCGGTTCATTATCGTGTTGATATACCTAAAGAAGTGGTAGAATATCCTCTGCATATCCAAAATTGATAAATGATTTAAATTGTTGAGGGGAATTTTTATTTGTACCTCTTTTTGCAGTTTTGTGGTAAAGTATAAGTTAAAACTTGTTAATAATTAGAAATTTAAAAAATAAATTAAATGTGAATCCACCAGTAACTTTTGACTTCTGTTCGAAGAGTTAGTTGACATTATTTTTATTGAACCTTAAAATTGATAGATTATTTGAAAATCGAATGATTAAAATTTACCTTCGAGACGTAACCTAAACTTTGATTTTTGGTAAGTAGACAAAAATACAATGTCAAAGAAGGGTATGGAAGGGTTGGGAAATGAGACAAATCGCTGTTGGAGGCAAAAGAGTGCCTAATCTTTGCTATTGTGAATGCAAATATATGTTTTAGTTATGTACATATTTATATGACTGTATAGACAGACATTTTTCAAAATAAAAGTTGTTTTGAAAAACTGGTCTTAGTTTTGAATAGACCATGATGTCGGTTTCGAGAAGAACACATTCATCCATCCCGTTTAGCCCTGATACGCTTCAGCAAAATTTGCAATACCATATTTAATATTTTGGGGATTAAAGGGAAATTAATAAGCCGAAAAGCTGTTATTTATATTTATAATTTTTCCTCTTTTGAAAGTGACCAGGTATTACTGACATTTCTAGGACAGTTTTCTTGAAAATTGTTAGAATATAAAAATGTATCACACTTTTGAGAAAAAAGCCATTAAAAATGTTTACAATTTATTATAAAGTAATCATGATGATGATTATGATGAAAAGCACCACCAACTCTGATGATACAATAATTTCTACTATCTGCTATTCAATATCATTGTTCTATTAAGTTATATTTTAAATCGTTCGTAATATTTTGTTTATTGATTCAAAATTTGAAAAAAATTAACACAATAACGTTTCATAACTTCATTTTGGCGTTGTACCTAAAATTAAAAAATTATTTCGAACATCTAAAAGCTGTTGTCTAATTTTCATTTCTTTTTGTTACGTCTACACTATGTTAAAAATCCAGACCATCTTTTGTTAGTTTATTTTATAAGCGCATTATCGTATCTAATAATCAAATTTTAGTGGATATGCACTCTACTTAAAGAGCCGACAGTAAATTAGTTTATGAATGTTACTTAAATATTCTATGGTGTAGCGGTTTGTGTGTTAATGGTAATATTATAATTATTATTTTTTATATTCATTATAATTTCTTAATAAGGTAGGTTACATATATAACGTAATATTGAACAGTATTAAATCTATAATGTTTAAAATTAACAAAACTTAACAAAAATGGAAATTAAATAAAAAAGAAAAATGCACATTAAACACTGTTCTTAATTATTTTTGAAATATAAAATAATGTTGTATCGCCGGGAACCTTTTTTGAAAGCTGTAATAAATATGTAGCATAAAGTCCAAGGAAACATCGAATGTAGGGGGTTAAAAAATAAAAATATACTAAATTTTCTTTGATAGTATGAAAAAGGAATCAGAACGAGTTTTTTCGGATAACTCTGAAGTTAAAGTCGAACTGTAATGATGGATGTTACGAGTATTGATGAATAATGTCGAAGTAATAGCGGACACATCTTAAATCTACTATACTTTTTGTTTTAAAGCTGCAAACTAATGTTTCAGTTTTATATATATTTGAATCATTTTTACATCATGAGAGTGATTGCGAGGTAAGCGCACGGATTTAGAATATTGTTTAGAGGAATCATAATAATTAATTAAGTAGTAGATTTGACGGGTATACGAGGTAGCATATTTTTAGTAGAGGAACTTATTCTTTGTTTGGACGAAGAAATTGATTGATTGATTGAATCTTTGATGATTTTAAACCGATAAACGAAGCTTCAAAGAGATTTTAATGATATCTTAGAGGTGCACTGCTTACTTGAGAGATATTGAAAACTCCTGTTGGTTCTGAAAGTGATTATAAAGTGTATTAATAATTCGCTGGTTAAATTTAAGCTAATATACCACGAATCGGTTTATTTAATAACTAAGGCAGGATCTTGCGAGACAAGTGCTATTTTATCTGATAAATTGAGGGATAGGGTACTTTTCTATAACATTCTATTGGCTATCTACGCAAAGTGAATTGAAAATAATTAGGAAATGTTTGGGAATGCATACTTTGTATGTGTTTGCACGTTTAAGGTGAAATTTCTTATCGAGGTGCGATCGGCACGAATCTCTCCTGAAATTGGACCTTGTGGTCATCTGATCTAAACTGACTTTAGATCAGCCCAGAAAAATGTTTATCGCATTTGAGTTTACGGGACCGTGACTCAAATAAGATAAAATCAATTTTCTGATCAAATTCAGTCTGAAGATTAAGCCGCTTAAATTTCTAAAAACGTTTGCACAAAGTTTTCGTTTTTCTTGATGTAGATAGAAAATTAGTTTTTGAGGTCAAGCAAATTGGTTCTTGTACAGCGATTCGTTTCTTTTTAATTTTTACAATCCATTCTGGGACATCCAACAACAGTAAGCTGTAGAAATTCAGTCTGCGGAAGAGAAGTGGTACAACCACGTCCCTTTTGATATATTATTTCTTCTTTTACAAAAGCTTTCATTTTTCGAAAACTTTTATTCATTTTAATAAATCTCTTCTTGTGATATACATAGAAGCAAATGAAAAATTGTAGTAAAGCTGAATACTAGAGAAATTTTTTTAAGGATTGAAATTTTGGGGGTGAATTTTAAGAGAAAATTTTGAAAGTGAATTTTGAAAATAAAAAGCAACATTACTGATTTATGGAATGGTGTGCTAAACTTCTACATACGTTCGTCTAATTTCTTGATTTTCGGAAATTACAGCCAATCAAAAAATATGTTACTGTTTTCGTTCGAGCATATTGTGGAAGGACCTGTGTATCAAAATATACCTTTTCTTTTGGAAGAAATCACAATTAATTTCCCAGACAGGCATATTTTGATTAAAAAATTTCCGCACAATGGATACTTTTTGGATAAAATTGGGATAGATACCTCAAATGATTGATTATACTTTAGGTGGTTTGAAATGATAGCCAATTGATGAGTAATTGTTAGTACATATTAAGCTAATTTTGTAGTATAATTTATAACTAAAAGTTTTATTATTTAAGTTTTATTGAAATGTGTCGCATATTGATTCTTTTGCAATATCTGGCTGTTGACCGCTGCTGTTTTTGGCATAATAGCACATGGTTTTCGCCCCTTGCCCATCAGGAAAATATAACCTTAGACAATATCATAACACAATATTCATTATGGATCTAGTCCATTCTTCTATGTCTTTTTCGATAACATAATCAGATAGTATTCTTTATCAGATAAGTCACTGAATTGACTATTGGAAAAAAACTACTTATATACTTGTCAAAATGACGGAAAATCCACAGTTTATGTATATTTTATATTTGGTTGTGAACATACAATTTTTATTTTAAAATTAAAATTAGGTAAATTAGAAGAATATTTCCAATTGTTTATAAGTACATGTTTCAGAGAGTTTGAATAATTTATGTTCAAAGAAGAAAGAGCTTCAATATAAACAACTGTGGATGCGAAATTATTACTTAATGGTAACCCTTAAGAATGTTCGAATTTCCAAAAATAATAACCACACCAAATCAAGGATACTTACATACATATATGTAGTTATGGAATTTTGATTCACTCATATTACAGTAGTAGGCAACTGCCCGATGTTATTTACAATGATTATTCTGCAAAATTTAGAAATTTGTTCGAATGTTTAACAGAAAATGAAGTCAATTTATAATACCATCAAACGTGTGTTATACATATACCTATACGTAGATTAATTTTTAATCAAATTAGTCTTCTAGAAAGAGTTCTTATATCGCAGATTTTAGTTGGTTTAAGTCAAACTTACGGTCAACAGCAGATTTAAAATGTTTGTTAAATTTCCACATACATATTTGACTTAAGAGACAATTTTGATTTCAGACCAGCTTGATGAAAGGCGAAATTCGTTGAACAGCAGATCAAAAATATTTGATAACGTGTAACATTTTCTGATGATTAATGGATAAATTTAGTTATATTGCCGATACTCTTCTCTTATTGCGGGATGTAATTAGTGTATTGATCTGCTCCTCAGGCAAGATTATCTTCTACATCATTTTTGCACGAGTAGAAAATACTCAAGCCAAAATAAAATGGAAAATAAAATTATCTACAAATTCCAATTGGTTGATTTGTTCATCGAATTGTGTTAATGTATTTGTGTTATTTTTGAAGATCACAAAAGCCTTATTCTTTTATTTTTGAGCAAAACAGAAAACGTAATTTTTTTTGTTATAAGAATTTTGCCAGCTAAGAATTGTACAAAATAGGAAATGTCTATCACTATAAATGCATTAATCGATAATGAAAAAGTAAACTATCATATATAATATAATTATTGTTATTGTACACATATTGCAAAATTATTTGTTTTTTTTTTCTTTTATAAGATATATTTAAAAAAAAGTCGGTAACCGTCTACAGGTACCTGTTGTGAGACTGATTTCCATAGCTCTCTGGCGATGACCCAAAACCTTAAATTGGGGTAGAGACACCTCACTCGAGACACCAACCGAGTTCGGGCCCTCATTCCACTTATAGCGTATATCTCTCATAGTATATCCAACTTTATGTATTAATTGGGGTTGATTCGATGTGTGGTTCAATTGGAATGAATATTAAAAATGCATAAACGGAAAAATATTTATGAGACTAGTAACACCAACAAAATTTCATAAAATTTTGAATGTTTTATTTTTAATATTTATAATAAACTTTTTTTGACAATGCTATTTTCGAATAGAGTATATATTTAATACTCTTGATATTATTGACAGAAAGTACTTAAGGCACTTATAAAGATGTCGGTTGGCGGTATTTAGTGTATTAATAGTCCCATTGGATCTAATTAGTTATAAGAGCTAAGATTTCATAAAATTGCTTGAATTTATCGTATCATTTCAAAAAGTACGACTACTGTTTGTTCATTTGCAGTAGTATTCAAGAAGTATCGATGCTCAGCGTTATCACCGAAGGGTTCAAAATTTATATAAATATCAGTCTATAAGATATGCGAATTTATTCACTTCTATTTAATACTAGCTATTTTATTAGTTTCAAATATTATTAGGAAAATTGTGTCGTGGTTTTATATTTTTTAATTAGAATTTAGGTTTTTTTGGTTATTCAGTGCTCTGGATGTTTAGTAAAAGAAATAAAAAGGCCCTAAAGAGGTTCAAGATTACGTGTCTTGTTTCTGTGGGATTTTTAATGGTCCTGTTTTACTTGGAGTATCAAAAGAATAAAATTATAAACTGAATCACAGAAACATTCCTGCTTAGATAAGTGGTAAAATAGGAAATTGTTATAGCAGTTTTGCGTAGAAACGAAACAAACGGTGAACCAAAAGACAGATATAAATCATATAATAGTTATTTGAAATATTTATATAATATAAGTAGATATACTGAAATGAAATTAAAAACATAAAATTTGAAATAAGGAAACGTGTGAGTGAGACTTAAGGTGGGTACCTGTGGTTAGGTTAATTTCGGTCGCCCTCTGCCTGTGTCCCAATACACGAAACTGGGGTAGTTCAACTTCGCTGCTCATTCCAACACTACTAAGGCCATCCCTCCAGAAGTAGCGGATATCTCGCATTGTGTAACCGACTCCAGAGCCAAAACAATACACAAAATGCCGTCATTCCCAAATAAACAAAATATTCTCAAACACCAATAAATGAGAGTTTTGCTTTTTCAATAATTCAACCATCAACATGCTGTCAACTTTGATTTTTTCAATATAAAATATTTCTTTTCAAAGTTATACGCGGTCGTTTGTACGAGAGGATTTTGAAAAAGCAATTGTGATGAGATCGATAGAAAATAAATAATTTTTGTTAAATTTGAATGATATAATGATGATTGATTGGAATAGATGAGTAATAACCAACAAAGGTATGAGTTAACCAAAGAGTGAATGCGATAATCACAAATGAACAACGTGTGATAGTATTTTCGATTCTGATTCAATTTTATATGCCTGGTGCTGATATATGCCCATATATCGTTTGAAAATGACTTAGTAAGGGAAAAAGAATTTTTGCTAATGTTTCCAAAACTGAGAAATCAACTTCATAAATTCATGCAGAGTTCAATATATATATAATAATAATATATCAGGTAGTCTCTCATCATTAGTAGTCTTTACTTTGTATGTATTTAAAAATTCTGCTATTTATAATAGAACAATTATTCTTAATTAAAGCGCTCCTGTTTGATTTTCATCAGAAAAATAAAAACCATATTTCAACAAAAAAACAAAACACAAAGTACACATAAACTGAACGAGACACTAATTAAACTGAAAAGTATTATATAGATGGATTGTCTTAACACAAGGAAAACATTCGATTAATAGAAACTAAATTCAGTATTAGAGAAAATGAATAAGAAAGCATAAAATTAACTGGAAAATAACTTGTCACCCAAATCATGCAGTATAATACTATATCATGCAAAATATAAACCTAAAGTGAAATCAATAGATTTTAAAACACATTTTTCTGTTTATAGTGTAAGTTCAACGAATAGCATGCATTTATTTAAAAACATAACTTGTGCTTCTCTATTGGTGTTCTTTTATCATCAAAATAAACTTTTTAACAACTGTGCAACTACGTATAATATTTTGCTGTGTTTTTTGAACGTTCGTTTTCTTGTTGTAGTTTTAATAGCACCATTCCTTTTGATTAGTTAATAGAGGAATGTTTTCTCGTAAATTATATATGTATGTATGAAACGAAATAAAATTTCTAACCTTTAATATCGTTCTAAATATTTTTATTCATTTGAGATGAATTGATTACTTTTTAAGATCTAAGTTCAAGTATGAGTAAGAGTTTTAAAATCTAGGTACTTTACTTTTTCAAGAAAAATTTTGAAAGAATCCAAAAGTGTTTGATATGAATATTCTCCAATGTTAACTTTATTTTGGCAAATATCAGATGTAAGAAATCAACGAATTTATGTAGAGTTCCAGTATTCAACTTCGAGAGTTAATTACGACTGTTTGTCCTTCAAAGAAATATTCTCTTAAGTTATGATTTAAAATACTTAGTCCTTCATATAACATATATCTCAATATGTTCAAGGTCGACTGTAAAACCTTTTCTATGGTTACTTGTTTGCTTCATTTGCTGCAATAATTATTTAAAATGTGCATTATCCAACCTTCGAAATCTAAATGCACAATTTAACTAAAATATGTCTAAAATTTTACTATTAATTTTTTTATATTATTTATTTGATTTTTCTGCTACTAATTTAACTTTTCAATATATTTGCTCTCGGATCAGATTGCATGTTTCTTCATCAGACGTTTTTGAAACTTTAACGTTAGTCATTTTTCCTTACTTTTTGAATTTTTCATATAATTTAACTAGGCTGCAGGTTTGCCATATTTTGTGAGATAAGAATTTGCCTATGTTTATGTTTATTATCCCAGTATAATTTTGTTTTGTTTGTTCGTTTTTCTTCGCAAATTTTCGTTTTTAAACTGAGAACGTACGATATTGGTTATTATTTCAGAACTGCTATAATTACGTATTTTTTTTTTGCAAATGAAATGCTTTCAGTAATTAGTTATAGGCACCACAAAGGTAAAATGTTAGATAATCTGAAAAAATAGCATCCTTTCTCTATTTGATATTTCTTAAGAATAGCAAAACATTGAATCAATGCAATGAACACAGCATTTTCTTCCATTGTTCGAATCATAAGCTCTTGTTTCTGAAATTTCAGAAAATATGGTTTTTTTTTAATTTCTTTTTTTATTTCCTATTAAATAAACATTAAACCAACAGGCGTAGTTTATGAATATTTGTGTATAACCCTGTTAAATTATTTTTTTAATTAGATTCGTCTTCGCACTTGAAATTATGCTCTAAGTATCTCTTGAATATTTATTTTATAATTTTCATGTTAAGTGCCAGCTTACTGTGAAATCGAATAAATCCATAAGGGGAATATCAAAACCTGAATTATACGTTAAATTTCAAAATCTTCTACTATGCTCGCATCATAACGCTAAAATTTTGATGTGAACATTTGGTATAATACCTAAGAGTTTTCATTCTGCATTTTTAAGATACAAGTATAATGAATGTATGCTTTGTGACAAAACGAATGGTTTAGTATTTACTTTCACCTTATAAGTTAGTGGAAGCTCATCATAAAACACCCATGTTTAACCCTCGGAGTTTCTTTGTGTTAATTATGTTTATTTAAATAAAATATTCATGTGTCCGAGATGTATGTTACAAGCATAATTGTTTGTTTTGCAGCAATTAACATAATTTCGAAATGATTTCAGCCTTTATGTAGGTCATTCGTTCACATTTCATTTTAAATACATAAGTTCGACATACAGATAAGCAAAAATTTTATGTTTTTTTTTTAAATAATATACTGTAGGTTATAAATATTTATTTGATAATTAATATCAGAAAACGAATTTTGACGAATTTTTTCCTATTTAAGAAGATGAAAAGGAAAAAAAGGTATAGACAATCTGGATAGATTAGGATTGAAGTTTAGAAATTTGTGCGTGCATATTTGAAAACTATTTGATTAATTATCTATGAATTCCTTAAGAAAGTTTAGTCGAATATTTCGTTGAATAAAATTCCTGATATAAATGGCACTTTAATTTCATGTCAATATGGATAGTTTTTAAATTAAGTACACACGAAATTCTAAAGCTTTTTTTAAGTTCTTAAATATTCTTGTGGTAATTTTATTAGATACTGTTCTAGATACTTTATAGCTGGAACTTAAAGATTCTTCAATAATAATTCTCCGATTGCCGCATTCACAATTATTATTCATCAATTAATTTGCTTTTCTCATAGTAAAAACCAGCCAATTTTGATATACTAATTTTTGGTAAACTTCAGAATGTTACAATTTGATAATAAGTTAATTTTTAAATTTTTGTGACCACGGCGTAATTTGCAGGATTCTTTATAAAATAATAGGACATTACTATGATTTTCGAAACGAAGTTACGCGTTAATGTATAGATACTGAGATTTTAAAATTTCTAGGTTATTTTCTTTGAAACATGAACTGTGGTTTTGTGATTCTAAATCGGTTCCTACTGCCTTTTTCCTTTTTCTTAAATGTTAAGATTATTTGATAACTTTTGCTGGTACAATGTTTAAAATTAATGGAAAATTTAAAATAGTAAATCTATGTATGTAGGTATACCTATATATGATCTTTTAGAGATTCAGTAATTTGAAATGCACAGTGCTGGAATTAATTGCAAATATAAAGCTCTCACTTGTACGACTGACTTATAATAATTAATTTTCAAAAAACACAGCTGCAATAGAAATGTGCCACTTTCCCTCAAACACAATTTTAAACGTACATAAATATAATATAATGATAAAAGGAGTGTATAAAAATGAAAAAGTAGGTATAATATCTATCGAAATGATTGAATAGGTGAGATATTTTATTTTTGGTCGAATTGCAGTGTAAGCAGTAGTAAAATAGAAAAGCGAAGTTGATGGAAACCAAAAAGGTATATCCATGCAAAAATTCTATAGTGTAAATGCGATTTAAATCGGATTCGGTGCACATTTTACGAGATTTCCGGTTTTTTTTTCATATATATTTTTTTCTTTTTATTAATATTTAAAATGATTATCATACTTTAACAAGATTTCAATTCATTATTTAATGTTATCAAAAATCATTAAGCAAAATAAAGTTAAAAGCTTTACAAAGGTCTTATGTAGCTGTTGATTGCTTTACTGGGCAAAGCCGCGCTTTATTTCGCCTTGGAATTGATTTAAATATAAATAATATTATATTGATTTTTAGGTACTTTACCTAGGCTCAATGATGTTTTCTGTTTAAACAACTAAATTTATTGAATCGCCAGATTTAGTTGTTGATCGCCAACCAATTGTTGATTTGATTTTTCTATTTTTACTGGAAGATGTGCCATTATCAAGCTCTGTGGGTCAATATGGCTTGTGGGTGTAACATATAAAAGCACAGAAGCTTGTGAAAATGGATTTTACGTACAATAAAACACTGGAAGTACACTGGATTTGATTGTTGTTCTTGTCGAATGGAAAGGACTGTTGCTTGCGCCTAGTTGCCGAAATGAAAAGTGGCAAAACTCAATATATACATGTAGAGAGAGTTTCAACTGTATGGTATTATACGAAAAACTGTTATATCTATAAAAAAATTCATATGATATGTATACAATAAACCATTACACAAATATTTCTATAGAGCAAAGACACGCGTCTTTGTGCGGTAGTAGTTTGAGATCACTTATAGTTTTTATATAAATTATTATCCACCCATGGGTGACTAGCCGTAGTCAACCTTCTGCGGTTGCTGTAAAAGAGAAGGCGACCGAAAACCAACCAATAAATCATAAAGAATGTCAACCAAAATATATTTATTATTGATATCAAATATATAAGACAAATGACTGAACACAAACAGGGGCCGTTTAATTAGTGTTACTGTTTTTTTTTTTTTTTTTTTTATTTACACTTTGTCATAATACTCATTAGTTGTCTTTGTTAAAAACCAATTTTAGTGTGACTATTTTTTCCGCTTTCGATGTTATTTTAGGTAAATACGCTTTAGACTCGGTTCGGTGTAATGAAACTGAAAAGGACTTCGTGATCTGCATAGAGCTGGCAGTAAAATCGTATTACCTAAAATAAGATCGGCTTTTCGTCCTCCAATTTAAGGAGTATCGACATATTTTACTTAATATTTTTTTCACTTCTTCACAATTAACTCGGCTGGCACACATAGCTCTCGACTAAAATTGTTGCGATTTTGTTTTTATTTATATAAATTCTGAATGAGCACTTTTTGAATTTTCTTGCATTGTCTCTCAACTATAACAGCTTCTGTACTTATTAATATATTGCAAATATGAAAGAAATAATTTTTTCTATCGGAATATTGCTACTTACAGCTCTCTATTTCTATGTGACATAGCTGCCGATCCATCGGGAAGTACTGCAGATTCATTGGACATGACGCAGTGATAGTTAACCTGAAATCGTTATAATACTGCGGTTAATAATAAAATGTTTAATAAATATTGCAACATTCAAAAAGTTTCATAGCTATATTGTCTTGAGAACACTCCGTCCAGTAAAGTGCTCCTCAATTGCAAAATTCTGGATATAAAAAAGTACTAAAAATATGGCAAACATTAAGTACAAATACTTTTTAATTTACTTAGTTTGTAATTACGGACAGTACACCAAACTAAACATTTACTTACCGAATACTTCTCGTAATGGAACCGGAGTGATGAATACGAATGAATTCATTACTTGTTGTTGCAATGTGGAAATATGATTGTTTTTCATTTACAAAAAAGGTGTCAGGTACCCAAATATTTTTTATGAATTCTGATCCGACCGATAGTGTTTCTACGCCAGGTCGTTGCCTATAAGCTAAGCGGGGATCAGTCCAAAATTGACGAAAATAAAAGTCCAAAGTGAAGTCCTGCATTGCAAAAAGGGAGAGAAACAAAATATGTCATTAGTTATAGTGATAATTTGGTTTTTAGAATAATTAGAATTGCTTATAGAAAAATTTACTACTAAGCGAAATTTTAGAAATTTATATTTTGTTTAACACATCATGCATGATTTAAATGGTCGAAGATTTATGGGAACATTTTTCTGATGGCTACAAATAATTTCTACTGCGTACCAAACCCTTCAAGAAAAATAATGGCAAGAACAATAATTTTAAACAATAAAGTTCAATGAAAGGGTATCATAATTATTTTAGTTTTAGAATACTTACCTAAAGATAATGAAACTTTTCTGAAAAAAAACTAATAACGCATTTAAGTAAGGGCTAGGTCATAAGAGTTATGAAGGTTTTCAGGTGCAAAGATTTATCCAACCTGATTATATTATCGTATCAAAAATTATACATATAGCTTTATGTATTTTGTAATATTAAAATAAACTTTTACAGATTTTTGTTTTTTAAATTTGGTTCTGCATTAAGTCGAAAACACTGCACTAATAACCTTGGGAGGAAATAATAATTTTCTGATTCCACTTTATTATAAAAATCGAATTACATGCTAACATTTTGGAGTTCAGCATATAATTAAAAATTCATTTTATAAAATTGAATTTATAATATGGGACTTTCGTCACAAATAAGTATTAAAGATTCTGATTTTCTTCCAAATATTAAATTGGAAATAGATATTATATAACTTCCAAAATTTGAGATGACAAGGAAACAATGCTCTTTTATAATTTTATTTTAAATACAATTAAGAATAATAGAATAAAATGAAAATTATTGTTGATTTTTGAAAAATACATACGATCAAAAATTTGGTTAAGTAATGAAAAACAAATTAATTTGACTGAAATAAACTTTAAAATAAAGTTTGAAGAGAAGGCGTTAAAATTCTTACCTTTACTCAAGAACATGTTAGAATATAGCACCGGCAGGTTTGGTACACAGCTGAAATTGCAAATAGTTGTGCAGAAAAAAAATAGTTGTTTCCATATAACTACGTTCCATAAAGATAGTTAGATTTAGTTGATTTTTATTTAAATAAATAATACGCATACATTTATTAATTTGCCGAACATGCAACATTTTCTTATCTACAATTTAGATGTGCGATTGCAAATAGAACATTGTCCTGTTAATATTTTAAAGCAATTAATAAACAAATTAAGAAATCTTCAAATGTTCTACTCACATATAAAATTGCAAATTTCAAAATTAGTAACATGGGAGAAAGGGATGATTTGTAAGGATAGAGAAGGTAAAGGCTAAAAACTAAACATACGGGAGAAGAGAGATAGAGAAAGATGGAGTAAGTATAGACAGATAGTAAGAAAAAGAGAGACAAAGAGATTAAGAGCGGTTGATAGAAAGAAAAGTCCAGAAAGTTAGTTATAGAGGGAAAATATATTTAATGCCATCACATTTTTCGTGTTGAGCCGATATTAGTTTTCATATGGTATTCAAAAAAGATTTCAAAGAAAGATAAATAAGATGGATAAGATAAAATATATAGGATTCAAACAGTTACGAATAAAAAACAACTCCCTTTTTCAGCAGGCGAGCAATGGGTCACGTCCTGTTGTGACTTTAATAAATTTCGTAATAAAAACAGATTTAAATTTAAAATCAAATCTTGATTTGGTTTCCACTCGGGGTCCTTCGCCCATAGATATAATATTATTAAACAAATACAATTAAATACAGACATGTACTGTACATACTGTTCAAACAAATTTCAGAGTTATTTAAAGCTGTATGCACCTAGGCCCAACGATGATAACACTTTGCTTGTTACTTTATTGGTCTGCAGCATTGAAATAAAGATCTACAGAATAATCTGAAATAAAGTGAAATTATAACGTTCGAGAAAACTAAAAAGTGTGAATCAATATGTTAATGGCAGTTGCAAACATTTATGCGTGAATACATAAGTGAAGCTTGGACCACAAGCGTAAACCAGATATCTTTTTTCTTATCACCTTATTGCTTACTTAAAACACAGTACTTGACAAATTATGTAAATTATTTTATTTCTTGCATACAGACACAACAATTAAAGCGTCAAATTGTTTTTTTTTTGCTGCCTTAATTCTAAATAGTATTGTGCTTATTTTAGACAACAACATTATTTTTCTTCGGCTACCAATCAAACTGCTTTCGATTTCTGATTAGAATTTATTTATACCATTTTATTCAATAATCCTCAGGTTTTTGGCTTGGCTTTTGTCGGTTAATTAAGTGCTTTTCATTCAATATTTACTTCGTGGTTGCTGCGAGCTTGTTTTTTTTTTTTGGAATTACTTATGTTTCAAGTTAAAGTGAACAACATTTTATTTGCTAACCAATTATGAACCTAGAAATTAATTTGTGCCCTGAATCGTTGACCGAGTTTTTGATTACCTATATATTTTTTGTACTGGCTGTCACGAACTTGTGAGATTTTCGGATTATTTAGGAATAATTTAAGATAAAAGGGCGATGTACGAAACGTTTAGTTGAACTGGTAAAAATTTAAATTGCTGTTGCTTTTTTTTTGTAAACATTAAAAAGTAAATGTTTTAATTCTCAGCTTGTAATTCTTAATGTGTCCTTAAGGTTGGCAAAATATTACAGCTTTGGATTAAACCGATAGCCCAGAAATTAATTAAAGAGTGCTTCAATAGTAAGCAAACTTAGGTACCTATTGTCAAGTTATCTTAGAATTCTTAATCGGAAATATTCAAACGATTGCTATATTTTGATGTATAGGACTTATTAACGCATGTTTTTTTTTATAGACGTTCACTTTATGAAGGAAAATAAAATTTCTGGCAGCATTTTATAATACTATAATTAAATTGATTTTTATCTTTGATATATTTTTTGTGTCGCCTGGTAATATACCTAGGTCCTAGGTTGACGCAAATGCTATCGATACATAAATCGATATATTATTACAATTTGTTGATAAAGGTAAAAAGGCAAAAACGTCTTTTGGATTGCAATATACAAAATTTCAGTAGGTACTTTACCAAGGAAAGCGATTTTTGTATCTAATCTGGTTTAGTTGTATTCAGTACGTGCTCAGATAAAAAGTGGTAATAAAGTATAGAAATTTTCCTCAAAAGACTGTAAGTTCAATAATTTTCATTGATTATAAATAACTTCGGCGTGATTCAAAACTATTGATTCAGTTAAATCCATTCAACCATATTATGCTAGTTAATTACGAATAAACATGAAAAGAACAACATTTTTAACCAGTAAAAATTTACATCGATTTACATAAGCATAGTCAAACCTGCATATAAAGCATAGATAGACAATAGCGTGGGTTGGCAAGCAAGGAATTATTTACAATAATTTGCTGTGTACTTTAATAGCAATTCTGTAAATTGCTTGTATTTATATGTATTCTCTAAGAATTTTAAGACAAATGGCATTATAAGTATAAATACATATATTGCAAACACAACACTGGAAAATAAATTAGTTTGCCAAAGCTGAGAAACTTCGATTTTAAGGAGACAGTTTTTTAACTAGGTCGATTAAAAAACGATAAATCAATATGAACAATTAAATTGTTATTATATTTTTTCCATATAACTCATAATGTTCTGCTGCTGCATTATGCTTGACTGGATGTGCAATGGAAATATGAGCCCAAAAGGATATGTAAAAATTTGGTTGGTGTTAAATTTTTCATTCTGTCTGGATATGCACTGAATGCTTACCGAAAGTAAATTTTATCGGAATAGATTGAAACTTTCCAATTATTTTGAATGAATTCAAATTCGCAAGGCAGATATATTTATTCAAGGTATATATTTATTTTTATTTTATTGATCAATGTATACATGGATAATGTCTAAATAATATATTTTTCAAAATTGAATGATCCATGAAGTTCGGTCTTTTGTTGTTTGTCGCTGGTATCAGGCATTTTTACAGTGGACTGATTCAAATGATGAATACCTTGTTTTCGAAAAACTGTTCTGCAGAAAGCATTTAAATTAAATACAAATTGAGATTACTGCCTATTAAAAAAAGCAACAACAAAATTTAACTATTAGAAGTTCTTAATCTGTTTTGAATAGAGTCTATACAAATAAAACACCTGACAGGTGACTCACCAAAGTTGAAATATTAGATTTATTTTTTAATATTATTTTATTCCTTTTTTCAAAGTTATGAAACTTTATCAGAGCTGATTGAAATGGCTTAATCATCCTTTTTGATTTTCCACAGAGCCCAAAGGAAAATGATAATTATATTTTACTGTATGTTACTTCATTTAAAAAAAAAAATCTCTGGGAATTGCAGCTTGTAGAACATAAACAATTGAATAATTTTGTTTCGTAATTTCTTGTCAATTAAAGAACGCAAGAATCACGCCAATAAATTAAATTGTACCCATGTTTAAATTTACATATAAAAGTTCATTGATTAGTACAATCATAGTACACAAACAATTTTCTGCATCTAAAACTTGGTCATCCGTAGATACTTGATTGTATTTTCCAATTTCCTTGAATTCAATGAAGCTTCAAGAATTATTTAAATATGTTCACTTTGACTTAAATACATAAAGCATCTCATTTGATTTTATATTTTTATTGTATTATCACGTTATAGATTCCAAAATGAATTTTATATTACATATTTGTCGATTCAAAGAGTGGTCCTTTCAAGTCTTATGTTTGCTTTACACTGCATTTGATAGTCATGAGATCAAATTGACTGCATTTATACCAATTAAATTAGACATGCTCGCAGCCAAAGTATTCAGGACTGCTCTTCGTACTGTATTAACGAAAATGTGTACATTTATCCAATTGGCAGTTTACATATCTCCAAAGCAATTTCACTATATAAATATTTTATAACAATGAATGGCAGATGATTGATAGACATGAAATGGGATGCGAAATAAACACAACGAACCAATTAAAACCAATAGGTAAACAGAATGGAACAAAAGTTATGCAGTACAGGGCCAAATCAACAACACTGATACTGATTATATCGATTATATCAAGCACATTTAAACTTTAAATGTTGGCAGCGGTGACAAGGTGCCCTAGGCACTATGAGGCACAAGATAGGCTCAGCATGTTGGCTACATTTAAAATTTAAATGCGACTTATTCATATACAATTTTTTAAGTAAAATTTTTGATTTTAAGATGTACCATAAGGACTTCCGAAACCGAACTGATACTGAGGACATACATTGTGACGCCAACTTCCACCGGAGGACCTGGAACATACGTTTTGTTTGGCTAATAATTTATAAGATATGAAACAAGGAAAATGAAGCTTATAAAAATTATAATGAGATGTATGAGATTTTGTGAGATGCGCTCCCGGCCAGAGGTGACTGGTTTATATACAAACTTTCTTAAATTTTATCCACATTTCTGTCTATGTCTACAGAAGGTTTATGAATGAAAACCAAATCAATCTTGTGCGGCGTGAGCAATTTCAAAATTTTCACTTTTCATTGATTTTCTTAAAACACATTAGCGGAACAGGCCCCATCGCTTGCAAAAACCAATATCGATCAAGGGCTTCCGTTGGAAAAATGAAGGGAGGATCGGTGCCTAAATAATTTCCATAAAACTGAACACAATAAACACAAGGAAAACATATCCTGGGCAAAACAGAAAGAAGGGAACGAATCACTCGTGTGATAAAGTGTGTGACTGTGTTCATCTGGGCATTCGATTCGTGATTGGTAACATTGCGATAACATTTGTATTTTCGTGCAAAAAAAATTCAAAAAACGTGTATTGTGTGTCGCGTTAAATTTGCAAAAAAATTTAGTAGAAAACTCATACAAAATATTTTTGTGTGGCTTTCGAGTGGTAAATTAATCTTGTCTGTGGTCTTACTACTAGAGGATAGCATTGGAAAAAATTGAATATATCAAAAACGGGGATAGATCGTGAAAACAGAAAAATGGAAAAAAATATCATAAAAAAAGTCTTGTTTTTAAATATCCTTTCACAAAAATCATAAAGCCAGTGAGAAAATAATTTCACAAATACTAAAGAAAAGAATATCTAAGATTAGGTACATGGTCTATATTGTACCATTTTCACTTCAGACAGCGAGCTGATCGATAGCACATACATGGTAACTCCAACTTCAACCGGGGGTCCTGAAACACGGATATAATACACAAATATTCTTATTGGAGTTTTAGCTTGTCTTATCATGTTTTAATTAAATATTTATTTTAACTACCAATTGCGAAATGTATTAAGGAAAGAAATTTTGAAAAGTCTGAATTTTATCTACGAGGGGTTTTCAAACTTAGGTCTGTGTCTACAGTCGCTTTTATCTAATCGTACTGCTTCGTTTGATGTGGAGATTTTATTGTACACAACTTTGAGTAGATGTATGTTTTATCATATGTGGTTTTCCATTAGTTTTAAATATTTAAAGCACTGCAATACCTTTTTTTATGACGCATTATTATATAAAATTTTACTTTCCTGTATGAGCAATTATGCCAAAATTCTTTTCATCGTATGATCGCACAATAATTTTGCAATTTATTTCCTGATAATAATTTATTTTAAGAACTATTATAACCGTCTAAAGGTCATAAAATATTTTGCGCTTTGAAATTCTTAGCTGTTATCGTATTTCTTATAACTATCCTTAAATATTAATAGATGTTTGAAATTGATGCCCCGATCAAACGATTCCTGATGACTTCTTAATTTATATTGGTCAACCGTAGGTTTCTTATATAAACTAACCATTATTAGGTAATTTTCGAGGAATCTATCATACTATATTTAAAGAAGAAGAGGAAAATATAATAGAATTAAGATTCCGATTTTTTCCGGACAAAATATTCAAAGTTAAGTTAATTTCAGCCGTGAAAGGATTTAGTAAAATCAAAATGAAAAGTTTTTCATTAGTAAGTGCTCTAATTGCTTTTAATTACCTACAGTTTTATTCAAACTCATTTTATTTACCACTATATTAAAATATTGTTTCTATATTTTCTAGATATATTTGCGAAGTAATAATAAATTAGACATGGTTGTTTTTGAATAGCTACATGTTTAATGAAAAATCTAATTTAAATTCAAGTGATCATGCCTAGTACTTATATTGCAGCGAATTGGAAACAGTTTTTCCATATTGTTGACCATTTATAATTTAAAATGCTCCTAAATCATGAGAAGGGAAAAGCTTGTCTCCTGCAAACATGTTCAAGTTTTATATTTTCCACGGAATTTTCGATTTTATTTTCTACGAGTGTGAAACTGAGAACATTTTTCAATTAGGAAACATTGTCGAAATTTTCACAACTACACATTTATGTCCTGTTCTAAAAAAAAAATGGAAGTGCAGAAAAAAGGCACTTAATCTTTTTGGTGTACAATTGTCTGAAAGTCACTAGTCCGTGTGGCCCCCTTTTATCAGCGGTGACAAATGGACGAAAAAAGGAACTTTAAATTTTATATAGATGGTAGAAAATGGAATACATTTTCAAACTGTGTGCATAAAGCCATGAATAATTCTGTTACTTTTGCTAGAAATATTAGCTCCCTGTAAATTAAAACAAAATGGGCTTTAGATTAAATGAGCTGGTGAGGGGGCTGCGATTCCCATTTATCTTCAGCTGCAGACGTCACAGAGTTCATTTCTAGAATAGTGTCAGGGCTACGAACTCACACGTACACAGTCGTATGTAATTGCACTATAAAATAAACGAGTGAATCTCGAAGGAATCTCTGCATAAAAAGCCTTCTCGGTGTGCAGGTATGCATAGGTATGAGATTTTATGTTGTGCGCCCTTTCTATGCTCCAGCGAATCTTGACCTAAGCACAGAGGAGTGGAAGTCTTCTAAAGTAACTTGATTTAAATGGTCATAAATGTTATAAATGCTCATTATGAAAGTTTACAGCTTGGAAAAGGTTTCTTTCGGGAATGTTTTAATGTAAAAGTGGAGTTTTAGGCTGAAAATAATACAAAATCGATTGTTCCTTTTTAGCATATCCTGCCTCCTGGAACAATGGAAATGTTGAAAAAAGTTAGAAATTACATATCAAGAAATTAGACATGGATGAAGTGAATTTTAACACTTATAAAATTAGGTTTGAAATAGTTAAACTCGTTTCTCTAAACCATAAACTTTGGTGTAATCTATACATATGTATGTATATGTATGTATACATCTTGTGGCTGCTAAGAAGAACGATTTTCTCTTCAAAATCGAACTGAAATTCGAATTATTGTAGTTGAGGTTTTATAAGTATATAAGTATACCTACCTTTTTTTTAATAATATGCACTTCAAAATTAAAACACACTTTTCTTAAAATATGATATTTTTAACAAAATATATCAAATCCTGATGAAACTAAGATAATAATGATAATAAGAAATAAGAATTTTTAATAAAACTCCTTTAGCGATCTTAAATGATTGCAAATTTTTATTTGAATTTTTCCATTTTATATAATCAATACGTCACTGAACAAAAGTGGCAGGTAACATTCTAATTTTAAATATTCTAAATTCTTTTAAATTGACTTTGTTTATTAACGCGAAAACTTCTTAAAAATTGGAAAGATTCACGGACTAATTAGATTTCTTTTAATAAATTAAATGAAAAAAAAAACAATCATTTAGAAATCAATAAGAAACTATTAAATTAACTTCACCGTTTCTAATTATTATTATACAAAAATTGATTGGATTGGGTTCTAAAGTCAATTTTGTTATTTTGTTATAAATTTTCTTGGTTAGTTAATATAATTTAAATCTTATATATCTTTTCATAAATTGCTCGTAAATATGGATTTATTTGATATAGCACATATAAAAACGTTTCAACTGCTTCAAATTTTAAATTAGAAAGGGTTTGCATTAGATTGTATAGTATATTATATTCCGATTGTGGGCAAACACTACCTACATAATAAACTCAAGGGAATACTGACGAACTTTTTAATTTTTAATCCTCATAGCATTTTGCATTTGTTCACTTTTATTGTATTTCATACTTGTTATAGACGGTATAATAATGCTGGGAAATCTTAGTATACTTTTGGCTAAGAATATTTAAATAAAAGTTAATTCTGCGCTCTACTATTATATCTGTCCTCATATATATTAAATGGTTTTAGAGTGAAAAATCATATTTTTTTTTTCAATATCTACAAATAGCTATATTAGAAAACTGATTCAAGAAAAACGATAACTCTAAACACACAAATATCGTTTTATGATAGGTGCTCAAAGGAATACAAAACCCTCGAACCCTTTATTGTTGGTGGCCATCAAAATTTGTGAATGAGGGTTAAAACCAGTAAAAGGGTTTCACATAATAACCCAGGAACAAATGGCAGGCTTTCCGTATTGGTATATTTTTTCTTCAGGAAACTAACCCGGAAATTGCCGAAAATATAAAAATCAGCGTACCTACTATTTGTGTCGAAATGTATGGGGGAAAAGGTAGGGTGGGAGTACCTAGGCATTTTCAAAATTACTTCTTGCAGAGTAAATGCCTAAAATGGAGAGTAATTAATGCTGGAGCATGTGCGCGAAATAGAATTAATAAAGCACCCCTGACTTCGGAGGGTAATTAGAAGGCTGTTTGCTAAACACGTTACGCCTGTATGCCGTGTAACGAGCATTAAATTATCGTTCGCGGTTATACCCAATTTCATCAACCAATTAGCAGCCAATTGAATTAGGTTTTCGCGTCAACCTTGACCCAACCCAAAAAAGAAAAACATTTTTTTTTGTCCACCCTATAACCAAATATAGGCATGGAACATCCGTGGTAGCATCATCCAGGTGAGGGTGGCTATTCCGCAATTAAATTTGATCGCTTCCTGAAAAACCGAAGAGAGATATATTTGTCTAGCAACCCCCCAAAATCCGAAAACGAGATATCCTCCGGTATAATTACCTACAACTATTACAAGGTATTGCAGTACTTTCTGGGCGTGTTGTGTAAATCCTGCCCGACCGTGTTCTTGCTTCTGCATACATATACACATACATATATATATGTGTGTTTAAGTGTGTGTATGTGTATTTAACCTACATCCTTGAAGACTTTCGTAATACAGGTGGAACGGGGTGGAGGTGCCTTCACGTACATTAAAAGCACGAAATCGAAAACGTCTGGTCGAAAAGTGTGTTAAGTACGAATCTGGTAGAAATACTGAAGATGTCCTCTTTCGATTTATTTTATTTTATTTTATTTGTTTTTTTTTCGGGGGAGGTACATCGCTCTTTTAATATATATATATACATATATATGTATATATATATAATATATATATTTTTTTCTTTTGAGAAACATATGTGGACACGTCGTGTGTTCTTCTGCAGGTCTAATTTTTTTTATATTTTTTTAAACAAAAGGGCATTTAGTTTTAAGGGTAAAGAGCATAACAAAACACTTACCTCCATAGTTGGGTCTTACTCTTTTGTCATAGCTAACGCTGAAGGAGTCCAATATAGCAGATATGTTAACATCACCCAACATGCTGCCCCCACCAGTTCTAAAAATACAAGATTGTTAGATACAGGCGGGTATAGTCTTTAAAATTTTCTTAATTTCGCTACAAAGATATGTATGAGAAAACACCTCTTTTTGCGTTGTAGGTACTTTGTCTGTATGCGGGATTTAAGGTATGAGAAATGAGGATGGACCGGGGGGTTAGAGGAGGGTTTTTTGGGATAAAGATAGGGCAGAAAACAAAGAGGCTGGGAGATTTTTTCGGGGGGTATGAGGCATGAAGGGTGGCAAAAAGGAATATTAACAGATTGCCTTACATTAGGACCATTGAAAAGCTTTCGAGGAGGTAAAGCTACCCCCTAACGCTTGATCCTTAACAAAGGAAGACAAATATGGCGGCGGTTCGCTTTAATCGCGAAAAACATTTTCATTCCTTCGACGCTTCTTCGGGGGTGTGTGTTTACGTTACCCGTTTTCAAGGAGTGTGTTTGCCAGACAAACACACTAAGGGTAAAAACACTCACTTGAGGTACAGTTCTTGTTCTTGTTGGGGCCGCCCGCTGCTGTAGCTGCTCATAATTGAATTGATTTTGAAAATCGTTAAAAAGCTCCTTGTCGAGGGCGCTCCTCCCTTTTAGGAGCTGCTTAAGAACCCTACTCTTGTGCATCGCACATCTTTTCCGTCAAGTGGCGAGCTGTTGTGCCCTGGAAATTATTCATGATGGTCCTTCGGTTCGCTTCTATTAAGTATCACCGAGCCTCTTACAAGGAGCCACTCGATTGTCCCCACTATCGGGCGGAAGTGTTTTCTGCCAAGAGCCAATTCGAGCTTATCTTATGATCTCTCCGGGGGTGTTGTCTTGAAGCAACCGACCAGAAAAAGGAGAAAACTTGGCACTGTGGCAATGAGCAGGCCAAAATGCAAATGCAAATGAAGAATAAAAAAAAATATATACATATATAAAAGTGGTAATTTACAGGGGCAGGGCAGAGGCCTAGGTAATGGACGGGACAAGGCAAGGCACGGCACGGCCAGGGTAAAGCAGGGTTGGGCAAACAAAGATTACTTACGCTGCGTGTACAGCAGCTAACTTCTTTGTTGGCTCCTGCAGGATAAAGGCGATATTGAACGCCAGCCATAGTGTAACGAAACGGGCTTTAGGCAGCAAGTCGATTTTGTAGAACATTTTGTGTTAGCACAAAGAGCTTCGGCTGCTCCTCCTTTAAGCACTTTGTCACCCAATTAGTATTGACCGCAAGTTCATCTCACCGTTTGCACTTTTTTGAATTGCTTAGTCTGAACACCTTGACGATTTTGGTCACGACAACGGGTGCCATCTTAGCATGCTAAAAATACTCATATAGACGATTTTTTTATCTTTCTTTTTCTTTTTATTTATTTAAAAAAAATTATATATAACAAACTGAAGCTCACGGAACAGAAACTAATGGATGTCGTCGATATTGTTCCCAGCTATCCTCCTGGGATAATAATTATAATGTTCGCAGCAATTGCACAAATTTAGAGCGATAGAGCATAGCAATGTGGAGAAATGATGGTTTAGCACAGCCGGAACGTATGAGGCCAAAGGTATATATTTTATGCACAAGTAACTTTAGTGCCAGAGCAAAATAAATTTCACTAAAACAACAAAAAAAAATTCACTTCCAAGTTTTGGGATACAAAAATGAAGAAATTTTCTATTTATCCACTACTGCAACATACCGAACTCCACTGTGGACTGGCAGAAATCTGGGCGGGACACGCAAAACACAGTCGCAAATACTTTTTCAGTAGGTATAACACTTGGAGACGCATACAACGAAACCGTATTGTACGATAACGCATGCGCATCGACTATGCTCATAGCAATAATAATTAATGATATATAATTGCGGCGATATTTTTATTCAAAAATTATTTTCCACAACATCCATTCTGCCCATTGACCGCGACAAATTGGTCTTTCGCACGGTAGTACCAAATATCGCCATTTTTTTTTAAATTTTTCTTTGGACACTGGACACACTCACTATATTATAGCAATAAATGCCCAGGACCTTTGATCTGCACCTCGCACTAACGCGTTTTTTTTTTCACATTTGTCGAGGAACAAACTGATGTATGTTTTTTTTTACGTTAAAAAAATTTATGATTCAAAAAGAATTTGCACTAAATAAGCCAAACTTAGCCCCAGGGCCACTATTGTTTCGGTTTGGGTAGTGCCCCTACAAAAATCTGCAGACTTGGGGCTAAGCCTGCAATTGTTTCCCTTTGTCCACGAAAGAACCCTGACTGACTCAAGTTAGAAACAAGTAAATTTGCTCTTTGTAGACAGACTGGCCAGGATTTACATCACTATGAAATTCTGGGTGCGACCAATCCACTGGGGGGTACCAACACAGATGAAAACCTAAAAAGCTTCAACTGTGTGGGGGGGCTCAGGGTATTTCTCTGGACTTTTATGAAAATGTAAATCCTGGCCTAGCAGAAGAGCGCCTTCCCGAGATCCAGAGCCAGATATGCGAAAGTGTGTTGTCGGTGCGCTAAACAACGTCATAGGGGTATGTCTTTTTGTTTAGGTCCATTAGACTGTGTATGTCTACTTTTTAGCTCCGAAAGGAGCTTACCATCGCATCCTAAGCGTGGCCCGGGCTTAAGGCGCACGCGTTTCCCCGGGAATTTATGTAGCTGTGAACTCTATCGATTTCTGCGCCAGAATGTTACTTCCCGAATGATTTTATGTCATTACCGGTCTATATGCACGGCGTACAAAGGTTATATGTGATATACGTGCAGTCCTTGTGACGTCATCGAAGTGCTCGAAACCAGAAAGCCAACAAGGACTCCGCTCTAACGGGACGTGAGCGCGAGCCCGAGCTTTCGAGAAGCTTTAGTCGCCGCCGGGCGACCAAAGTTGTCCTCCTTCTTCGAGGATGTGGCACAATTCCACGCGAAAGGTGAGGGCTTCGCGGAGCTTTGACACACGCCGTAACAAATTTAATAACGATAACTGCAGCCTGGAAATTATGGGAGGAGGGGGGGATAAAATAATGGGGCGAATGGAAAGCTCGCCATCAGACGGGACCCATTATCCTGGTGACTTTGCAATAGCGACTATAGGGCTGCGCCACCATCGCCCACCGTCGGTCGTCGTAGTCCGTCCGCATTGTGGCCCCATACGTTCAAACCGCACTATTTTCTGCGATTTCAAATTCACTGGGGGATTGAGGGGGGAAATAAAACATCTGTTCAGCCTCAAGGAAAAACACGGAAAGTGTCGAGGTTATTCATGCAGGACAAGATTTTCTCAAGTAGGCATGCCATGTCCGAAGGGTGTAGGTCTTCAGCACCACCAGGTCTTATATATGCGTCTTTTGGGTCATTTGTCTTCGGGGCGGTGGAATTAAATTGTAAAAAAGAGGCATATACTTAGTACGTCCTCCCGGCATGGGGCTCGGGCTCAGCAAGGACACTTTTCGAATCTCTATGTATTTATATCTCGCCGACCTGCCGACCTGGCGACCGATATTGACGATATTTTCCCAGGGACTTGTCGGTCGGGGCTACCATATGACATCAATTCACGGCCCTTCGTTTTCTGTTTGGCAGTGATGAAGTGGGGAACTTCGTGTAAGAAAAGTTAATTAAAACCAAAGTTTTCTTGTCTTTTTCGGGATCTCCTCCTTTTATTTGTGGGCACTTGAGTAAAGGTTTTGGGAGGAAGTACAGTTCGAGCAGAAAATTTATATTAATGAAGATGGTTCAAAGATATACTTGAATGTATGGAGATAAGATATTCAAATAGGCATTTAATTGTTCCTCCTCAATTAGTCAAAGGCAACGATATAAAATACATCTAAGTTGATTAAAATCATTGTTTATTTAGTAATATATGTATTTTGTGTTAAAAAAACTATCTTATTTTTGTAAGTACCTACATTAGAAATCTTAAAAAGTAATGACAAAACGGTATTCATTTTAGTGAATTTGCTATTAATACATTATACATTAAAACAAAATACAAAGGTATATGGAGGTACATATAGTACATATATCATTTTTATAGTTACAGTAGGGTCGCGCTAGTTTGACATATTATTTGCACGCGTATTGTCAAATGAAAGAGGCTACCAAAGTAGGGTCGCGCTAGTTTGACATGTTATAGAGAGTCTAAAATTCTGTACACACTTATTAAATCTTAATCTCTTATTAATATTCCAGAAAAAATATAGGTCAAACCACTGAGTGTAGTAAACACAGGTCAATCCACTGGGTGCAGTAGTTAAACTATACATAGAAGGAAAATCTAAATGATAGCTTCGCTAACTACCGGATGCAACAAATTATCGAGTGGTCAAACTACCGTGACCAAACTGTATATGTATAAAAAATTCCAATGTATTACGTAACAATTAAACAAACTTAACAAAATAACGAACATCTCACCAAACAGGAAATAGATTTAAAAACTAATTGTTATGGAGAAATCCCAATTAAGTACGTGTTCATATTATGGTTTTAGACTGAAAAAGTCATATCTTTTCTGAGCTACACTTTTAGATTTAATATCTTGGATATTATGTAGGCACTTAAGAAATATAATGCTTATGCAAATATATAAGTGACGAGACTACAAAAAGCATTATACATTATATGGATTTATTTCGTCATTTTTAGCTTATAAAAACCAATATTCGTACTAAATAAGAAAAATAAGTTCATTATCGAGAAACATATTTCTATAGTAATAATATTATATAGGTACCCAATTTGCTATCAAAGAGCCAAAACACATATTTCTAAGTCGTAGCAACCGCAAAATAAATTTTTTTAAAATCATTTTGGACTTACCATTTTATTACTCTGAAAGGCTTCTCCAAAAACGTGGTTGCACCGTACTGCTGGATTTAAGTTTTTTACAGAATACTGTATGATAACTACAACATAAAAATTTAGGATTTATGATGGCAAACTGAAAATGTACCTACGATGATTTTTCCTTCCCTTGTGATGAATACCAAAAACATCAAAAAAGTGATAATCAAAATAAAATATTATAGCATAATAGTATTGATTTTGCTTTTGCATTGTAGCAAAACTTTCATAAGTCTTGAAGTGTTGTTTTTGTTACACTACTTACTTCAATCAAAAAGTGATCATCAAGAAAATAAGCAATGCATCCTCTTCAGTCGTCGATGAGATTAATGTGCTCACTGTTAACAATTGTAAAACTGCAAGTCATAATTGAAGAACATAATAAATTTCATAGTTTCTGTTCAACAATAAAAATATTGATGTTTACAATATTGCGCGCTGTCTGTTCTTTTATGTTACTTTATGTATTGGAAGAGTGGATATTAAATGAACTTAAAAGAATCCTATATTTCAATGTTTGCAATTCATTTCTATTTCTTTATTTTTCTACTTGCAAACAATTTATATTTTTATTGAAATGAAAGCAGTCAGAAACACTACAAATAATACTTTAGCAAATTGCACAATATGCAGAACTAGGTAAGCTAAAAAAGGATATAAAGTAGGCGCGTGGCTCTCGTAACGAAAAGAGTGACAAGTTTCCTATTAAAACGAGAAAAGATTTCCTTTTGATGTATTTGATGGGCTCTTGTGTTGTTATTTTCATGACTCCAGGAAAATTCTAATATCCGTCTCACGCGATGGCGTCGATATATGATCAAAAGTGATGTGGGCAGACTTTGTATTGTTAACATGTACTCAATATTCAAACGATAGCTCTTTTTCAATCGAGATAAATTCATTCAAGGTTCCCAGCGGGTTTCATTCATGAAGGCGAATAGTATAATGATATAAACTCTAACAAAACACCGAGTGGCTTGTACTTTATTTTATTAAAATATTTATTGCGGTATATAAAAATCTTTAGAATTTGAAAATTATTAGGTTTGAAGTTGAAGGTTAATTTAAAGTTTAAATTAATTATAGGATAAATTGAAGCCAATCCGATTGCCCACAATTTTTTTTAGTAATGTATATTTATATTTATGTATAAATAGGGATTAATACTTGAGCCGAATTAAAAATTATTAGTAAAGTTAAGCAGTTATACATATGTAAGTTGTTGTAAACAAATAGCTTACTTGATGCAACTTATTAAACTAAGAATTTGCTGGGGTTAGGCTATAAATATAATTTATTAATCAATCCATTAGGATAGAGATTATGTTTTATTTAAAGTTACTATACCGATTCTAAGGGTTAACACTCCAAGAAAATTGATTTGAATTTCTATTGAACAACTTCAGGGAATTTGTTTTCCTTGTAGAATTATTTTATTATTTAAATAAACATGTACATACAATTTTACATGCACAATTAGTGTTCCGTGCCATTAGTTCTCCACTTAAATTACTAGTACATATGTAGTAGGTAATGGCAATAATAACTTTTCGTTCAATTAACACCATACAGTCACCGTTTCTGTATTGTTTTTAAAATTTTTTTTTCTTCTTCTGGAGGTAGAATGGGAAATTTTAAATAATTTTCATAATAAATTTTATTTTTAACTCATGAGAACATTCTTCTTACTTTCCATGTGAGTCTATAGTGGTATACGTGCGTCTAGAGTTTTCCAAAAGTTATAAGGAAATAAGCAATTAAATTGTTTATGACAATTGATTGCGTTCAAATTTTTCAAATCCCAAATTTTATCTGATTCTAAATGTTAATGATTTTTACCTTTTGGTTATAATAATGAGGAACAGCAATTTTCAAGTGAAAATATGTAAAAAAAACTGCATAAAAACTGATAGCTGTGTTTTTTTCACAACGGATCCGGATCTGGGTTTTCTAGAAAATGCTGCATTGAATTGAAATCTATGAATAGTTGAGTGATCCATATCGAACTTTATTTTATTTCATGAATATACTTATGTTAAAATCGAATTGCCTGGATTTATACTTACTTTGCGTGAAAAATCTAATCCAAAACTTGACCTGGTTGAAGTTTTGAAGTTTGAATGGGTAAGTAACATGTCAATTTGATGTGTTTTTCGCAAAACCTAATATCTTATAGTTGACTGCTTTTTTAATTCAATTCAATACAAAATTTCCTAGTAAATCCAGAACCAGATCCGTTGTGAAAAAAGCACCAGCTATTAAATTAAATTCAGTATAAAAAATTGCATGTACATATGTATATGTGAACCTAAATATATTTATTTGTTAGTATTCAATTAATATAAATTATAGAATATGGTACTTTTGTATTGGAGTCAAAGTCTTTCAAAGCAAAAAATGTTAAGCAATCCGCAGCACTGTTTTGATGTTTCAACGTGATCTTTGTTCAAACATATAACGATAAAATTCTGTAAATAAATCAAGAATAATAGCTCACTCTATTACGATTACAGGAAATATATTTGGGTTCTGAAATTCTACAAATAAGATCTAAGGAAATCAACTGATTACTTACAATAAAAAATAGTTATTAACGAAACTGGTTATTTTACATTTTTATTCTCTAAAAAAAAAGTTAACACGAATAGGACAAGCGCGGCTGGGTTGCAAAGACAGCGTAATGAGATGAGACCAGAAATTTAGGTGTTACGAGAAAGATACATTTTTTCCATGGGGCACCAAAACTGTACCTAAAATTGATAATTAAGAGCACATTCTAAAAAAGACGAGATAAATTTAGGATTTTGTTATCGAATAATAGTTTAAAAAATATTATACAACTGAAATAATTAACCTGACCCTTAAAAGTTAATTTCTTGCTAAATTACATATTTATATTTAATTTAATATTCAATTTAAGTGCAGCTTTTGAAATGTATGTGTGAAATTGGACTGTATTGATTACATTCGTTATAAAAATTCAAGGAATTTCAGGCAATGCAACTTTAAAATATACATATTCAGAAAATTACAACTGCATTTCTAACTCATTGGTCAAAAATATTGTGTCAACAGAAATGCAAACCTTGAAAAATAAAATAAAAGCCTGTGGTTAAACGCATTACATAATTGAATAGGCAATTTCGAAAAGGGCACATGTCTTTAAATGTAAAATGTTCAGGAAATGTACAAAACTAATTATTTTCTAAACTTGTGTACAATTTATAAAACTTATTTCTAAGTCACATTTTGGGGTCAATTAGCAATCGAAAATTATATAAATTTTTGATGTTAATCTTATTATAAACTATGTTTTAGATATTTTAATTTTCTGAGATGTGCCCTTTTCGAAATTCATGATATTGAATTCACATAATTAAAAAAAACGATATAAATTTGGAAGAAATTTGATTTTAGGTATTCAAAATTAAACATAGTACTTAAATTAAAGATAAAATTAATAGACTTTTTTCCAATAATCTTCTTCTGGAGCCTCTCTTTCGTTTGTGGTTGGCCATTGCAGTATTTCGTCATAAAATTCTGTAAATTCTACTGGTATTCATTTGTGCAATATCTACAATTTTTAATTTATTAATAGGAGCTTTGCCATTACAAGCTCAATATTCTTGGCTTTGTAAGTTACTGCAAGTGCCTTTTACTCTAGAAAGAATGGAAATTTCCTCAGAGATATATCTACATAATTGTTTGCGATCAAAGACAAACTTTATTTTTACCTTTTTTATGACAACGTGTTTTTATATTCATCGGTATTTCTTACTCCTCTTTTCCTTTATTTTTTTTTTTTTTGAATGTTATTGCCAGAATCACTGAATCAGAACTCATTGTGGAAGCGTATAAAATTACGTCTTTACTTGCTTCAGACAGCGCAATGACTGATGAATGACCCAATATGTTTGTTGTTTTGAATTACAATAACAAAAGTCAGTAATATTATGTAAGTTAACGGTCTTATGTTACAATAAATTCGAAAAGGGCACATATCTTAAGAGTTGTGACCTTTTCGAATTTATTTCTGTAAACGCCATGACGTTAACAGTAGAAAAAATACTATAGATGTTTCCTTTCCTAACATAACGTATTACTAACACCGGACCAAATGAGTATCAGTTTCATGCAAGAGATTAATTTTTCTCTGAAGCTTGAACTAAGCTGATGGTCCTAAGTAATAAAATAGGTAGAGGGAAGCATTTACAATCTATTGGTTTGAAAAAACGTATTTATGAAAAAATGCGAGATGTGCCCCTTTCGAAATTGCATATTCAATTGTTCTTGGTAGTACCATGAAGAGAGCCATAGTATTTAAATTAAGAAATTATATCCAGCAGGTATTTAGTGTCTTAGCTATGTTTGGATCGCCGTTAAGCAATAGTTCTTAAATAAAATATGTTAGTGTGCACGTTTTAGCCATGGATGAGTCTAAAATATTTAAAAATTAAAAAAAAAAAAATCAAAGCCAAAACTTGTCCTTAATAATAAAATAAGTGCCATATAATTGTCCACATTTAGATACCGAGCTCCTGTAAAAAATCTCTGTTGGGAATTTATGAATTTTCTATTAGCGGAGGGAAGGATTGTAATTAAAATATGATGTGATAAAATATTTTAATGAAAACTCATTAATGTTAAAAGCTAATTTTTATAATTTGAACAGAATATGTATTCAATATGCATTTCAAACTAAAATTTACAATTATGTGACCATACGTTGATACCCACTATTAGTGCACATGGGAACATAAGGAGAATATATTAAAAAGCACTGATTTGTATTTTATTTTATTTAGAGGATATTGGGTCATTTTGTAATAAAACAAAATTGCGTAATATTTCAAGTTCAGAGTTGAGCTCAAATATAAAGCCCTAAATATTTTTCATAATTTATAATAAATCATATCTTAATTAGATAACTTAAAATGCCCTTATAAAAAAGAAAGGCTTCTGGTGGAACGGCTAGGCGGTTGGGGTAATCCGTTTTTCGAAATTAAAGCGTCAGGTGGGTCAATGTTAATAGTCAAATACTTTTATTCTCTTTATGTAAACTTACACAAACTTGCTTACCATTTAGCTTAGTTATTTTACCGTCTGGCTTTAGTATAGAATATTACAATTATGTGTGTTGAAGTGTTGTGTAAATTAAATCATTTTGTTTTTATAATTTTACTTTAGGTCATTTTTACTTGCCATTTTATTTACTCATTTTTCTAGTTAAGTGGAAAACAATAAATTTTGCCTGCGGAAGCAGCGCTGAAGTGGGAACGACTGGATGCGCCCTTGGGGCTAAAATTTTAATAAAAATATTTAATGTGGAACGCAAAAGGTTTGAATGATGCGACTAATCCTAAATTTTACACCAGGTTTACGCCTTCTTAGATAAACACTGCACGTTTCTTTATTAATTATACTGTTACATTACGAAATTATTTTACAAGTTATTTACAAAAATAATGAGTTTTTCATTGTTATCTATAAAAAAACAAAGTGTTTCTTGCCCTCGGTCAGTGATTCGGTATGTACATTACATTAAACTGACTCGGTAACAAAGGTTTTAATCGCTTAAGGTAATGTATAGGTAATCAGTACAATAACGACAGATTCCATAAAACAGCAATCTGCTTGCATTATCCACACATCGCTCGTGATATGACTAAATACGTCTCTTAACACTAAACGTAACAAACTTATCTAAGATATGAGACTATAAGTTGTTTACAAATGAGAACTTATCTCCTCTATATATACTGAAGGTCGTGAGCTCCATTTGAACAATGGCAGTATGTCTGTTACCTTAGGATATATCGCCTCGCCGCCTACATGCACCTGTCTTTACAAATATAACAAATAACTTATGTACTCTGTTACGCTATAATTGAATTATAGTCCAAGTATAACTCATGCCTATCTCTGAATAATCTGCGTATAAAGCTAAACGAATCACTCAAGTCATCAGTCACAGTTAGGAATCCTAAATGAAAATTTTCTTAATTATCCTTCTATGGGGGTGCTGTTGAATCCCATTCTGCATGCCTAAAACACTCTGTGGGCAGCGAACGTATCTTATTTTCTCCAGATTTGGCACAATTCTCATATTACAGTCAGTCTAAACATTTCTAGGCGGTAGCGCATCTTTCAACAAGACAATGCTCCACGTCACACGTCAACATTTCGATACATCATCAATTTGGTTTTTTTTTTGTTACGTCCAGGATACAATGAAAGTGTGATTCCATCTTGCTTGAGTCTTATTTACTTCCAGGATAAGGTTTTGGCCCAGAACTTCTTGTTAGTGTGCTATTTTGATGTGCAATTCCCTCGTGCCCCAGCATCTTTTCAGTTTCCTGGCGACTGTTCGCCATAATTCGTCTAATGGTCGGTGCGCATGGAGTTCGTCATAGACGGGACTCCTGCGCATGTTCTCGTCAAACTTGAGCGTGGGTGTTCATGTGGAGTGTTTCAGTTTCAGGTGCAGTATTCATTTGGGAGGGTGGGTAATACTAAAAATATTAAAATTAAAATTAGTTGGGGTACTTAAATAAAGTTTAGAACTTACACCAACTCTCCCATTGTCGTATTCTCTACTGCTCTGTATTGTAAGTTTGGTCTTCGAATGCATCGCATCAGGAAGGCTGTTTCTACTGGAGCTTGATGATGATTTATTTTTCGAACAGAATTCGATTATTGCTACAATGACTGCGACCAGAAGGCCTCCAATCAGTATATAGAAAATTCCTGCCACATTACTCAGTGATAGCTCATTGTGTGATGTTTCCTGATTGTCGCGCTGCTGGTTGCATTCGGTTTTATCATACCACCATTTATTCATTAATTTTGTCAATTCGCCATTTTCCTTCAGCGACAAAACCGCTAGATTAATTGGATCCCTGAAATGGAAAAAAAATTTAATATAATTTTTAAATTGAATAGAAAAGAAGAAAGGATCATCCTAGTTAAAACTGAATTAATTATTTATAATGATCACGTTTTTAACTTAAGCAAATTATTTAATCTTTAGTATGTCATTGGAGCAAATTGGAAATTCAATTGTTCAATTGTCAAATTTCCTATCACATTAACACAAATTAATTTTAAAACAAGAACATATTAATTAATATTTATTATAGGTATACATATGTAGTACATATAATACTTAATTATTTTTCTTATCAATATTTTAATGATTTTCTCAACTTTATCTGTTTTTGTTCAGTATTGAAATCTATAAAATACACCACATACTGTCTAATAATAATAATATTATAATAAAAAACAAGTGAGATTGTGTATAAAAATATCAAATAGTAAGCTTTAAAATTCCATGACATTTTCGTTCAATTTATAATGCAAAGTGTGACGACAATCGCTTTTTATAAACGATCAATTCTACGAATTTTGACAAAAATTTAGTTACTGGCTAATCGATTTTTAATATTTGCATTCTTAAAAAAGTTTTTGTTGTTTGTTTTTTTAATCATTAAAATTTATAGTCCTTTTAAAATTTTGACAAATTGGAACTGTTTTACATTCTCTCTAAAATAAGTTTTGTTTCGAGAAAACTTTCTTCTAGCCATTTCCTATTCTTACATTCGAAAATAATACTTTAAATATTTTAAGACTTTATCTGTGCGCCAATAAAATATAAAAAAATTAATTTTTTATTTACCCACTAGTTTAAGATATTGAGAATAATTTCCTTGTAACTGGATTATTTAAAGTGCGATAAATTTTATCGAAGTAAATATGTTAAAATTGTTTCCCATCCTGTTTGATGTTTATATAAGGAAACTTCACTTGTTTCAATGAATTTTGAATTAATTCCACACTTTCTCCCGCCAATCGATTAAAACAGCCAAGAGATAGGAATTTTATGCCAAGAAGCAATTGAGCTTTTCTATTTAAACTTACCTGCCAAATATTAATATATGTTGAATAAACTCCTGGAATAGTGGTAATTTCGTGGAAAAAATTCGGTATATTGTTTCCTTTTTAATTCTATTAATTCATGTAAATATTAATGCATATTATAGCTATGAAATTACTTTTTTGTTTCCCTTAATGATATTAATTAGCCAAAATTCAGAGTACGTAACCCCAATTTTGGAGTTTTTGATTAATGTATTGAACGATAATGAGAATTCAAATTAAAAAATCTAAATATGTACATATATTAAGGCAAATCACTTTCAAAATAAAATGAATGAAAAAGTTTGTAACAATGTGAAATCAATTGCATGTAGCACAAAGTGTTTATTATCTCCCATTCTTTCTATTATTTTATTTCACACTAACAAGTAGCAAATCTTGGAACCAATATCAGACCGGGGATTTTGGAGTCATTTTACTCAGAAAAGTAAAGTCAACAATTGGCTAAATAAAATAAATAGCGATTTTTGGATTTATGGGATTATCGTATTGTAAATCTACTTACTTTAGTGGTGATCCAATTGGTGTTGCAATTCCAAAGCCTTTGGCATCTAAATTTCCGCCCACTTTCATTGTATCACAGGGCTCCCGGGCATTAACATATTCATTTTTTGGTGACTCAACAAGGAGTGCATATTTTCCTTTAGAGGTCCTAACTCTTCGTATACCTTCATCATATGTATTGACAAAAACGTGTTTTCTTGAATTCATATACTCCCACATTTTATTGTGGAGGGGAATTTGCGATTTCTGAAATTTCTTGTTAGAAATAGAAAATTACACGATAAATGAGTAATTTACCCTGAAAAAATCCCACGTCGAACCGTATAGAAGTGTCCCATATTGCACTTCTGATTGGGTTGCAAGATCTTCTGGTGAATTTATTGGCGTAACCATCCTTTCCACGGTTAAAAAGGCAGCTAGGTTGGCTGTGTACGATGATATAAGGATAAGGGTAAAGAACCACCAAACTGACCCCACTATTCGACCAGATATCGATCTTGGAGAAATATCGCATCCTTGTTGCATAAATGCAGCTAGAGAGAACCAGAACGAGTTAAGGATGCTAAACTCGTTTACGACAATATTATTTGTTGGAGGATTTGGTATTTGGTGATCGTGGGCTTCTTCTAAAGCAAGATTTTGTTAATTTTTCTAAAATAAAGATTAACGGATAAACTGTATTTTACCTGTGTATTGTATTAATCTCCATTCATAGGGTGAAAATCTTGATACGAAGAAAAGTACTATGCTCACGCCGATGTAGCTGAAGATTACACTTACCTTTGAGGGAAAAGATTTTGAAAATGAGGATTTCGTTTTTTAAGTTTTGTAACCTACCCAGATCTCTTGTGATAGTGGGTTTAGGAAACTAAATACACCAGGAGTTTGTTTGATGGGTTTTTTAATCATAATGGATATTCCGAGCGACATAAATGGTTTGCTAAAATCGATCACTCTTTCACGCTCTGCAGTAATCGTCATTGCTGCAATTGCAATTTCTGCTTCCTGTTGTAAAATAAGTTGGTTTTGATTGTATAAATAAAATATTAGAAATTTTATGAATCTTAGTGTTGATTCCGAAAAGAATAAAATTCTTTAAAAATAGGTACATATATAGAAAATTTGAAAGTAATACTTAAACATTTAAAAAATATAGGACACATCGATCTGTTTTGACATTGCTAGTCCTTTTGAATTCTCTATATTTGGAATGGGTTTAAATTTAATCGAAATCACAAATATGGGAACATGTATTAATTTATGTATTTTAATTACAATGTTTGCAATTTTTTTTTTACGACCTACTATAACTCATCGTGTTTTCAAACTGATTCGAATAATCATACAATCAACAATATTCGATTCCTGTTTTTCTAATATCCAAGCGTAAAGAAAATCGCTTGAATCGTTTTTATGAATTCGAGACATCACCTTATTATAATTAAAAAAATATAGGTTTAAAGGCTCGCTAAGTTAACCAGGGTCTCTCTAAGCTAAACTTGAAATACATATAATATTGTCCATTGCACTGAAAAACATATATTTTCTGCAATTACATAATAGGTTTTCGATAATCAAATTTTTTTGAAAATGTGAACTTGGACTTTGATCTAGATTAGAATTTTAAGGTTTAGAAAAATAAATATTAATTTATGTAATCAGTTTTACGTACCCTTCTAATAAGCTCCCCAACCATTCCATCCCAACCACCTTTCACTTCGGGTTTTTCCGATCCGTAAGTTCCATCTTTAACTATTCTGATCTCATCTGAAAGCAACGAATTAAAACCAAACATTAAAAGTTTGTTTGTCTTACAATTGATCCCAAGTTTTTTCGCAATAAGGTCCGCCAAATCCTTGCAGTAACCTTCAAATCGGTCATTGCCCTCAAGTTGCTCTCCAGGCCCAGCCTTTCTAAGCAGCATGTAGGGTTCTTCGATGAGCGTTGTCACGATGTACGTCTTATTTTTTTCAATTTCTGCATTTGGACGGAGTCGAACATACTTTGCAGTCACGGGCATAAATCCAGTTTCATCTGACCATTCGGCAACTTTAACCATCGCACTATTCACTGTCATTTCGACAATGTGAAGAGTGTAGTTTTGCCTCCGACCGTCTTCACTAAACCTGATTTCACCCGTCAAGCCCTCTATTTCAACCTGAGGGTAAAATATAATTGAAAGGTATTTTGGGTTTGAGTTTGGACAGATTCAATTACTTTTCGCAGATATCGAGATATTTTATCACCGTGTTCCCAGGGAGTTACCCATCCTTTTGAGGTGTTGCAATCGAGGGCTCTGGTGGTTGTTCCACCTCCGTTGTTGTTATTTCCTGTCCCATTAAAAGTTGTGTTCGATATAGGTTGGCCCCGCCGTTGCATGTTGTTTCGGAATTGGTCAGGTTTCTTTCGGAGTATTTTGTTAAAAGCCTCGACTAGTACAAAGACCGCATCATACATTAAAGCTGCCTGTGCCTATTATGTAGCCGTTACATAAATGTTCTATCAACCGATCAAATTTAAAAATTTCTTACTGATATTGATTCTTTCCCAGCTCCTGCGGAGGTCATTGGATCTAAACGTTTCCATCCATCGAAGAATTCTCTTATATATCGCCTGGAAGTATCAACTATTCTGAACCCTGTAATATTAATGGCTCCGTATTCGATCACTTCGCTTTCCCACCTGTCGTCCATCACCTTTGAAAAAATATATATATATATTTTTAAAAGAACTTTACTATTTTTAAATTTTTATATTAAAATATGTATGGGTAATTATTCACTATTTTTTTATATTAAATGGTTATCTTACCAATCCACTAAGCAAGTAGTGGTATGTCCTTCTTCCAAGTGAAATATCTCTTACGTGGCTAACAACCACCTCTTTAGCCATATCTGTGGGACAATCTAGGACAATATATTTTGGCTCCCACCGGTTGAATTCCTCCAAAGTTCGTAGGAATTCTAAGGCCATTGTTACATTTGCTATTCTTTTAACCATTTCTACTTGGAAGGACTCATTCCCTGGTTTAAGTCCTTGGTAAATTTGTTGAAGTCGCAAAAGTCCTAAGAGATGTTATGTATTAAAAATAATGTAATATTATTTCATATTTAAATATAAGAAGTTTGATCTTTGATTGTTTTTTTTTAAATAAATCGTTTATTCTTGGTTGATATACGCTCTATCAAGGATTTTGGATTTTACTTTTAAAGTAAAGGAAGATAAACTGATATCTTTGTAAACAGATAAACTAATATCATTGTTAACAGAGAGTGATAATTTAAAGCTTAAAAAATCAAGGGATCAAATATTTTCGGCTAGTAGACTTAAAAATTAATTGGGAGAGATAAACCTTAGCAAAAGACAATTACCAAAAGGCTTCATGTCTTCATTCAAATATAGATGTCAAAACTAATGAAATTGAGAGACTTTTATTAATGAATTCTATTATGTAATTCAAATATGCTATAGAACTATAAATCACTTCGACTTGGCAACTGGTCGAAATGTTTGTCATATTTTATAGCACAAAATCTGATATCGATTGAGTTGAGCCATAATAACTTTAATATAAATGTCTTCTTGTCATACAAAAATAAAACTTTAATATCATATGTATATGTATTGAGTTACATTACACATGAACATGAAGATGAAATTTGAATGCTAGAGTGAGTCAAATCAATATTATGTTTCTCTCAGAGGTTCAAACATGTAACATTCCATCGAAAATCTCTATTAACATTGGTATAGAATAAATATATTGAAATAATTTGATTATAATGGAAATTTTGCAGCAGTCCGTGACCAAAGCGAAATAAAAACAAAACTAAGAAATAATTTTTTTTGAGGTTTCGCTAGTAATAATTTTGCAAGTTGGCATTTCATACGGCTGAAGCTTCTCTTTCCGGTTCGTTTACCCGAATTTTCAACAAAAATCAGATCGGTTAATTTTAATGCGGCTTCAATTAGTTTTGCATAATTATACTGCTTGAATTGATGTTTTGCGGCACTATCCCTATCACTATTTATTTATTGAAATATCCCGCAAAGTCAATTTATTTTTTATGCTATCAATCCAATTCGATGAGTTGTGGCTGATGTATTCTAGGGGCGCTCTTGTTATTAATTTGCTGAACTTTTTATTTATAAATTCAAATCAATCCACATTGTGGTGATTGGAATATTTCCAAAAAATATTTCTGGTTTGGGACTTTGAACAATATCAATGAAATTATGAGATGAGTAATCATTTGGGTGTCATTGAATATTCACATAGTCTCAAGGATGACTCCTGAACTTCTCGATAGCACTTGAATGGCTTTTGCAGCTTGTTTCTAAGACAATGCGGGTCCACACATTTCAGGCGAGTTACGAACTCTTCAGATTTAATAGAAACAAGATAATTCGACAGTTGATGGGAATAGGCAGAAAGGTGTTCAGGATGAAAATAATTTGTGTCTGCCGCTTAGGAATATGCTCTATTAAGGATAACTATTGTAAATATTTGGGATTAAAGAGAATTAGATATTTGACAGAAACATCGGTTTCATAAATTGAATCATCATTTCGAGAATCTATTTAAAGATGCATTAAACACTTGAAGATTGAATAATGGTTTTTATTAAGAGATTTTCTTTGGACGTTGTGCAGATGAGGTTGACTATACATATTTTTACTTACTAAGATTCTATAAAACAATTGACCAGAAGATGAATAGCAGAAGAAGTGTAGTTTAAAGGCAAAACAAATTATACAATTATTTATTTAATCTGCTTATTTTAAAAGTGGAGTATTAATATTTTACATTTTCAAATTTTTAAGTTTATTGTTAGCTATTTTTGTGAAAAAGTGTTAAAGAAGCTGAAAATGTGAGGCTACAACGAATTTTGTAATGCAGTTTCTTCAAGCGGATTAAAAAAATACATACAATTCTTGGTGGCACGAACAATGCAGGATATGTGATAAAATAGCTTATTAAATAAGATTCAGAAGAAATAAAGTTTAGTTTTCTATTTTCTATGGGTCCTAATTTTAAAAATGCGAATTCTTACACCACCCTACACACGTTTTATTAAGAAGCTATTTTTGAAGTTTAATCATTTTTATTTATCTCGGTAGAATTGACAATTGACAATAATTATTTTGTTATTGGTTGCGGATAATCGGATCCGGATCACATTAAGCAGGAAATTTTACTTTGAATTGAATTTATAAAGAATTATTCGTATTAACATTTTTATTTTGTGGAAATAAAACTGAATTGATTCATAATTAACTTTGCCTCAAAAAGTAAATCAAAAAATTGTTTTGGTTCACGATTTGAAGTTTGGATGAAGAAATGAAAATTGAAATGAATGAAAATGAGCATGAAATTTAAGGAAAAAATTTCTGACTAATCTGATACGAGTCCAATTGTGAAAAAACTGAGCTATTATCTAAAGCTAAAAGAAAGTTTATACATATAGTAGGTAAAAATAATTTTCAGAAATGGTTTTAATTGAAAGCTTTTAAACCCTCATTTATTTACGGCAAATGTTAAAAAAAATTTTTGCGAAAGTAATCCGATACGAAAATGCTCAAAATCCAAAATTACACCGAAAATCCGATCCATCAATATAATTATTAAAATTGTTAAAATTTGTTGAACTAGCACGTATAATAACCATAAAATTTAGCATAGACTTAACAAATGAAATAAAGTTGTCCATTAAAAGTAATCAAATAGAAAAGGACCAAAATATTTTTGTTTATTATTAATTATTTTCCATTTCAAGGAATTTGAACCATTCTGAAAACTCAAATCTGGTAAACCCCTCGTTTTTTTTTTTGTTGATAATATCCAAATGTTAATTGCTTCCCAAAGCATCCAATTTGACTTGAAAACTTTTCTTGTTAGCATTATTTTTGAGAAAAGCATCCCCTCATCTTCAGCTGAATTTTTCATAAGACAGGGGAGCTTGCACGGAAAACTTAAAAGTGAAGCACTTTATTTGGGTAATGCGATTATTTTTATTCAGGCGTTGGGTACAAACAAGGCGAATTCAATATGAGACAGAAGGTGGGAATTTCCCTTAAATTGTAGAACGCAGCTGAAAGCAGAGCTCCCTTGTATTTAGTACTTTAAAGGTAAAGGTTAAAAGGTGGACGATACCTGGGACTGGGACTGGGACTGCCCTTCTGCACTCCTCCTGTCGACGGGAGTTAGAAAAAAATATTCCCTCATTAGCCGCTGCCGTGGCACACTTTCCTGGTCTTATTTACGGAAGCAGCAACAGGTAATTTGGAGGCTCCTTGCTGCGAGGAGGTGAGCCTCCCTTTCGATGTAAATTAAGAAACATCGAATACAAAATATTTCACTCGAAATCCCATTTTCCGACAACGAGGAGTGCCTTTCATTAGTGTCTTCTGGGAAATGAATTTATCCCTTTTTAACGAACGGGGGCTTAATCAGCGAATGTACACTTTACGTCTACGAGAATATTAATTCGGGCTAGCCTTTGAGGATACATCTTCCACGGACAGGTGGACATTTGCGAACGTCCAAACACTAATTAAATTTTAATTTTAACTTAACTTTTGAGTGGGTAGGTACTCGTATATGCAGGCATCGGTGTATTTAAAAAGGAAGCGTTAATTGGCAATTACTACGTCTGCTTCCAAACTGTCCCCAGCTCCCAAGCCCTTTAAATCGTTATTTTTAATGTTGCAAATAAACTGCGCTTTCAAAGAAGAATGTTTTTAAGTACAGTAAGTAAAAACCATTTGAGGATCCCTCTTATTATCTTATTAATTAAGAATAACATTAATTAATTAACGATATAATAAACTTTAATGTTTAATATTTCTGAATTCTTTTCTCGATTTTAATGGGAGGCAAAAATAATAAATATTAGGTACATACTTTTAGTGTTCCGTACCAAAATGAACAAAATGGAAAACTTATTGAATCACCTCGGTGCCTGTCCGTCCGTGTGTCATAGCAGTTTTTCTTAGATACTATTAAACGCAGGGAGCTGAAATTTGGCACACTTTTAGCTATTTACGGTCAAAAATCTTGAACTGATGTCAAAAAAGTTGAATTTTAATTTAGGAGTCAGTTTCGGGGGGCAGAATCAGATAATTAAAAAAAAAACTGTTTTTTTATAATAACGTGTGGGGTATCCAATGAAAGTTTATCAAAATCCAATGAAAGTTTATCATATTTTTTATATTTTTACCGTGAAAGCTTTTTTTAACAAATTGTTTCAAAAACTATAGGCACTTAAATTCTGAAAAAAAACACGAACATTGGTAATGAGCTCTAGATTCAACAAATATGATTAGGTTAACACTACCTTGAATAGTATTGTTTCTTTTACTTAAAAACTACCGTCTAATATAAACATCTGCAGTTTCCTTGTCCTCTCGTCACTACATGACGTTACTGGTAAAATTAAAACCTGTTTGTTGAGGGTTACAAATGTTGACTTATAAAAAGAATATTTCTTTGAATAAAACTTTTATTCATGAAATTATTCAGTGTAACGTTTAGTATACGATCCATGTTATTATATGATACATTTATGCTATTATTTATATAGTAATTATTATATCAAATGATTATTTAATCGAGTGCGGAACACTAATTGTCCGAGTCCAGACTCACACTTGGCCGTTTTTTTTGTTTTTACATAAGATGAATGAAAATAAATAACAAGGTTTTTAAAGGTTGACATTGAAGAGTTCATTATGATTTTTTATTTTATAATTCTGCAAGGTCAGGGCATGTGTCTATAGACTAAATTATTAAATATATATAAAAGGAAAATGTAGTATGTAGGTATGTCTTTCCACATGTTTTCGAAATCGTTAAATTCATTTATGACAATAAATTGAAGGGTTGTAAGTCTAAAGGGTCTAAGTGCCAATTTTATTATTTAGAGATATAAAACAAAAATAACGAAATTTCCCTTATGAAGTAATATTGAAAATGGGCTAAACGCCTTATAAAAGTTCTCAGGTTACGTTTTCTCTGAATGTTTTGATCACTCGGTAACGTAGGTATTTGGTCCATTTGGATATTATTAGGCTTGGCACTTATTGATGGACCCTTTAGACTAACAACCCTTCAATTATAGCAAAGACGCTGAACATGCTGCTGATGATTTTCCTTTTCAACCTTCTTCCATTTATTTCTGCATTTAAGCATAAAACAGCTTCAAATATGAGTTTAGCATTCGTCAAAATTATATTCATTTAGCTGTTGTCGATTATTTGCAAAAAACTACCTCAAAAAAAAGGTATGATTGAAGACGAGCTGGATGCAAAAGAAGAATTTTATTTTTAAACATTAAAAAACAAGATTGGGTTTGAGTTTATTTTTGTTTGGGGGAACGAATATATAATAAATATGGTCAGTTCGTCTTAACTTGACCCACATTCAGCGTCATTCCCTTCCAAGTTTGGGCTCGCATGATAGTCATGTTTTCTATTTCAATTTCGAATTCCATAGCTAAGGGCCATAATTTTAACAATTAGAGGCAGGAGACTTATGTTGATTGAAATCAATGTGAATACGTATAGTGTATGCACACATACGTTTGTATCTATGACCCCGATTGCATTTTGAAATGCAAATTGAAATATGTGCAATATTAACAGCAACAAACAAATCAGTCCTTAATATCGTACCCACAGGAATAGAGTAAGATTTTAGATTCTCCATAGTCCAATTGAAACACTGTTCAGCTTTACTTGTACCTACATAAGTGTTCATACATAGTTATTCAACATAAACGAATTGAGAGCGCCATTTAAGACAACCAGATGTTGGTAAATATCTCAAAAGTACGTATTTCCTTTTGCAATATTAGTGTATTATTCCCCAGGGTTTTCCTGGCCCCAATTATGTAAAGTTATCAATCCATATCTGCATACTATAAAATACATTACTCCATCCTTCCAGCTCTCGCTGGAGGATAAATTTAATTGAAATTCTCCGTTTAAAGTTTTATTTAAAAAATATGTAACCCCTGGGCGGCTTCCTATATTACCTTTAAAAACATAATTTCATTCAGAGCGCGACGTTTTCTCATTTAAAATTCATTCCTGACGTGATTTTTTTACCTGATTTCGTATCTCACATCAAGTAATTTGAATATTAAGAAAGATTTTGGTCTTATTCATGATGTATAAATGTTTTTCTCAATTTCTTCCTCAACAGGAAAATTTTCTTCCATCTTCTAGTGTATCTTAGTCTGCAGAAGAGGATCGTGGATATCAAATTACTAAGAAAGGGAATTTAGATGATTTTCGTAAATCTACTGCTTCGAATCACACAAGGTATTTCGCTTTTGGCCAAAATTTGCATTAAAGAATGGAGAATATTTGAAACAGTACTGAATGAGTGGTTCTACCTGAAAGCTCATTAATATTCATATGAAACAAACTCAAACAAAAATTTTAAGGAAATGCAAAAACATCGGGATAGAGTAGCACTCCCCGGGCTTATTTTAAATTTATTCATCATTCCCGGCACCCGTGCACACAAAAATAAATCAGTCGCGTTGCCCAGTGAGCAAAAATTTGATTTAGGTGCGCCGAGTTAATGAAAGAATCATAACATATCACCACTCAGGTGCAATCCGGCGAAATCTATTTCGAATTGTGTTGGAAAAAATTCTTTTGTGCGCTTCACAATTTCAGGAACTCGGCCCATGTGACTGTTTGTTTTCCTCTGCAAAAATGTTCATTTTGTCATTAAAAGCTCGTTCCACGCTGCACTGCCAGCGTACTCGTTCCGCGAATTCGGTTAATGTCTATTTTATTTTCCATTAAGCCTCCAGCGATTCACTATTAATCCCACCAGCATTTATTTCCCATATTCGGGGGCTTACAGGACATTCCGGCGGGGCCCAGTTACGAGGGTTTTCGAGAAGTGATACACTTTTGAAGGATTTTCATGATGAGCAAAAGAATCCTCAGTTTTAATGCGATTGGCAGTCATCATTGAGGTTATATTCGAAATAAAATTTTCCAATTTCCGCTTAATCACCTTGTGGAATGAAAGTATTAAGAGAAGAATTCTGAAATTAAAGTTGCAGGTGATTGTTTTCGATAATAAGTCTCAAAATCGCCAAGAACTTGTTACCAATCCAATTCACACTGTGATGCCAGAATTACAGACCGCGTGTTCTAGCCTCCATAAGGATTGAATTTGAAGACCAAAAACGCGGATTATTTCAGCGAAAATTACATGAAAATGTGTTAAACAATTATTTAATTATTTATTTTATGTTTGCTGATTGCGAATTATGAAAATGAGTATAGAATACATAGAGTTTTTGTTCCAGCTGATTTTGGATCTATACTATCGGAATTCGGAGTATTGAAAGGCGATTTCAATATACCTAGTGACCGAAAGTTTAATTTCCGGTTTTCCATTTAATTCGAGTTTAAAGTATAAAGGGAGTCCCATAAAAATAGATCTCTTGGAATGATTAGTCTTAAATCTTTGACTTTTTTTTTGCCTCGGCATTGTGTCTTCTCTTCGATGTTCGGATGTTTTCGTTTTTGAGACTTTGCCTTCAAAATTTGCTAAGTTAATTAGGATCGAAATATCCCTCAAATAGTTCACAGTTTTAAATTATACCACAAAGCTTATTTCAAAATTTAGTCTGTAGCGAGCTCATGAAAAAAAAATTAACTATCCAAAAGTTTGCCACTATCGCAAAAACTTATTTCGATATCTAAATTATGTATGTACCTAAAACAAATTGGATTATTTCAAAAATTACTTAAAATTGCGAAAATCGTTTTTCGTCTTGGGGTATAAAAGGCAGTATTAATTAAAAAATTTATTAATTGGGTTAAATATCTCATCAGCTAAAAAAGTGGTGGTGAATGAAAAACATTTTAAACTTACATAAGGGAGAAAAATTCAAGTGGTCGCATTTTCATATGGAGTAAATAATGTTAATGAAACAAATTCATAACATAAATTGGTTCAGAGATGCCTCCGCTTCTCATACCCAAAATACCCTAAATTACATTTATGTATAGGTATTACGTTTTCCATGTAGTAGAATGTAATACTCTTCCGGAAAACAGATTCTAACTACTAATATGCAAGAGCATCACATGCAATTAATTGCAAATACCTCATATTGCTGAATATATGCATAAACTCTAAAGCAACATTATTTATTACAGCCCTGTTTATTTTACTTTCGAAAATATTTGAATAAGATTGCAGGTGACAACATACATACATATGAATATAAATTTCAACCCTGTGCATGACATCGCCAATTAAAATTGTTGGAATTTTTTTTATAGCTCTACCTTCCTCAGGCGCTATGAATAAAATTTGAAAATTTCACAGGACAACTACATATTATAAGTCAGAATAATATCACTATAAAATTGTTTGAAGCTTTCATAAATGGTTGCGCTTTTAGTAGAAAGATTAATGCCCTTTGGAATGTTCTATTAAATCCATTCTCCACGTTAAACAAAACAAACAAATAGCTTTCAGTATTTGAAATAAATAGTTTCGTATTAACCGTGTAATCAATATCTAAAAAAACAAATTAGTTTTAAATAATCCTTTTAACGTAATTTACAATATTCATACAAAAAGGGCACAAGACCTTTATTAAAAGCATGAATATTGAATAGATACAATTAATAATATACATTTTTAATTAACTTACGAATATTTGCCTTTATCGCATATTTGTTCATTTATATTTAATCAAGAACAAAGCTTCTAAAATTAAATGAATTCAATGGGTTCAGTGTTTAAATATGAAAGAAAAATATTTATAGGGTCTTTGAAATTGGAAAATTTCAACTGGTTGCAAAACAGCAAAATTAAAGTGTAAAGAGGTGGTATGATGGTTGAATTCTATGTTAGACTTTTATAGAAAAATTTGTTTACATATGTATGTAAATCAGCAAATAAAACTGACAAATTTAATTCGGAAAAGCAGTTCACACAGTTAACACACAGCCTTTTGGAAGGCCGAACTAGCAAGAGCACCATACTCATTTTCATAAATCCTATACATTTTTAAAAATATGATTGAATATTTCAGCGAATCAATTGAATTTCCATAATAATTGTGACTAGGGAATGCAAATCTCGCGAGATTGGGGCTCAAGCGAGATCCCGCGAGTTTATGAATAACAATACTGCGAGATCTCGCCAATTTCGAGATCTCGCGAGATTGCCAGTTTTGTGTGATTTTTTTGCAAATAATCACAATATTTGAATAAATTAGGAAGAAAATAATCAAAATTATAAGTATTATAAGATAAACATTCATTTCCACGAATTTTTTCAATAGACTTTTATGCATCAAACATTGTTTAACGTATCTGTCTATAATTTTTTAATAAACTTCTAAGTAATAAACTTTGACGTACGTATGTATCTATCAAATAACAAATGAAAGAAGCAATCAGTTTTCTTTTCTAATATCAAACAAAAATCTTTCAGTAATAAAACAGTTCTTTTATAACAAATAAAACAACGAGAAGTCAAAAAAAAAAAAATGAAACTTATTATCTAAGTTGAGTTGACTATTAAACTGAGATATTATTATCAATTAAATAAAACTATATGTACTTAGTAGATCCATTAGATATTACATTAATTAACAAAATATATACCAATTAGTCAGACGCACCCGAACGAAACCGACGAATCGCAACTCCGTCCTTGTCAGACGTCAGTCCGCGCTTCGAATAAGACGTTTTCATGCTTTAGTGCAATCTCGTTAAACTCGCGAGATCTCGCCTTTTTTTCGTCCGAGATCAATCTCGCTAAAAAAAGCCGAGATCTCGCGAGAACGAGATCTCGCGAGAACGAGATTGCATTCCCTAATTGTGACAATTCCGTTTTAAATATTATTAAAAGCATTCCAATTATTCCCATTTAAATGAAAAATACGTTCATTATAATTTAAAACCATTCATTTTCAATTGATTGTGAGTTCAAAAAGAAAAACCCCCAACATACATAGTTGTGCAATTCCAGTTCTCATGGATGTTTGAAATGTGTACTCAAATTTTGAATATAATAAATAATAAATATTGGTTAATTGAAAAATTTAAACGGTGGATCAAAAATTATGAATTGTCAAATATTAATTGGCACTGTTTCAAAAGGCTCTAGACTAGATCAATCGCACTCGATTCTGAATAGTCAAGGAAAAGTGGTGTAATAAATATGGAATAAAGTCAAATGTTTCTCAAGAACTTGAATTTAAATACGTTTTAATCTCCATATTTTAGGTAGAAGACTTAGTTTATTTTAAAACAAAAAAAAAAAAAAACAAACAAACAACAAAATAATGTAAAGAAAATATTAGAGTTAATGTGCTAAAATTTAAAACTTTAAAGCATTTTCTTGTTCGAACTATTCATTTATAAAAACAAAAATTAAATGCGTAAAAATGCCAAATCTTGAGATGTTGAAATATGTTTGGGTAAAAGGTTTATAACTCTAAAATTAAAATATTAAAATAATTAATTCAAAATTACCGCTGGAGCGAGAACTGAGTGTAAAGTAAATAATTAAACAGTAGTACACAATTGAAAAAGAAGATCATACGGTTCCTAGCTGAAAACTTTATTTGAGTTTATTTTGATTTGCTTCAAATATATTTTTGAGTACTAGTCAACCGTTTTTATAACAATCTGCACTTTTAAAATCTATACAACTAACTTTGTTGAATCTCAGCAATGATGATTGACAATCCAGTCTGTTCAGAAAATTAAAATTCATAATTTCATGATATAAAATGTTTATTCCTCTACTCTACATGATTTAATTTCAAACAGAATAGAAATCTCATCAAAGGATGTATAGTTCGCGAGGCCTTTAAAAGTCTATATAAATGTTTTTTTTCCGGAGTGAAACTGAAGTTCTATTGATTACGACCCATCAAAAGCCACAGTGACATTCGCAACGAGCATATTTATGCTCTGTTTTTGGCTATAACGTAAAACAATTTTAGTATTCGTTCGGCTCTATCATTTTGAAACCTAAACGAAAAACTAGCCATACAAAAACAACCTTTATCGAGGAAGAGCCCTAAAAAGTAATTTACCATAAAAAATGTTGCCTCTCCTCTATTCTAACATTTTATGAAAGCCAATAATTTTTACATGCTTGCATTCATGTGTCCGGCAGAATATATTTGTTGGCCTGAAATCCGAGCGTACACCCGCGCACTCCATGTGGAAGAGGCCGTTTCCCCTTCGAGTCTAAACAAAAATCTGGGTCAGGATTAAAGGGACCGGAAATTAAATTGTACTAATTATTTTGGCTCTGCGAAACGACGGCAACAAACTTTTATTTTTTCTCTTTGATTAAATGATTTTTGGAATAATTATTTGCTTTTGCTTCCGGTTATGTGGAGTAGGAGGTTCTGTAAAGGAATTTGCAACATTTGTCGTGCCCTTAGGCGGAGGTTCCACTCTTTTATCTTGAATACTCAGGCGATGTATAGCTGAATGAAAATATTCCGATTTTTTTTTTTAACTGTATGGGCTTGTGAATCGGGCCTTGATTTTAAAAAAAGCGAAATATGTCCATTATATTTTAATTAATATGGATATAATACAGTGCATTGCGGGGGAAAATATCATAATTTATAAATCCATACATATATTTTATTTTCAGGAACTTTTAATTGCACCTTTTGTACATCAGGCTTAAAATGAGAGACAAGTCCTTGTAAATTGCAATAAACATAAATGTACTATTTTGCAATACGAAATTTAGTCATATAGATTGTTCACAATTCAAAAGTGACCGTAGTAGAATAACAGAGGAAAATGTAGTAATAGAAACGATTATTTAAAATTTAATTTAGTCTTAAAAGATGGAAGTTCAAATCTAAATTACCGATTTGTATAAATTGATTTTCAAGCCATAGATTACTTGAAATTTTTCCATAACAATAATAGAAATAAAAAATTTAAACGTAAAAAAATTGCATAAATGTTGTCTATAATTATAATCGTTTTATGCTGCTACATTTTTGTAAAAATAATTTTCCCAGAACCTCAAAGACTTTATAAAGGAATGACTAGAACTTGATTTCAATTCAATGTACATTTTTTTATGCTATTCAATGATTTTACATCTGATATTATTATTAAAATTATTATTTCAGAGATCTGAAGAGTTAAATATAAAATGAAAATTCTGAAATTAATGTGAAGTTTTCATTGTAAAATGTCGTAATGATATAATTAAAAATTTAAATCTGCATTTTTCAGTGTAAAAAATCGAGCTTCTCTGAGTGTATAACCATAAAGGAACATATTTAACTATATAAATAAACTCAGACCGAAATACATGAAAATACATAAAACTGATAATAAATACGTTTCAATAATAAACAAGCAATTACAGAAGTATTTCCGACACTTTTCATTGATGCTATTTAATTGGTAAATTTTATTTCTTTATAAAAACATTGTTCAAAGGACATACAGATTCCATAGAATTCCGCTCGAGTAAAGTTCATTGCACTGTTGCTAAGGCTTCAGGTTTCTTCAGTTCACTATTTACAGTGAAAGGGACAGTGTTGAATAACCTTTGAAAATTTAGTTTTAAGGTAGGACAGTTTGGAAAATGTTGTAAGTTCATAAAGGTAGAAAAGGTCAGAGGCTCTCATCTAAATGGCAGTGAATTACCTTTAAGGTCACTGCAAGGATTCCCACAAAATTATGGTTTTCAAAGAAGGAAGTTCAAATAAGTTTTGTTCTTTGATGATTTCATCAAAATGTGAACGGAGTAAATGAGTTCGGAGGTTTGCGTATTTATGTTTGAAGCATTTGGATCTGTGATCTTTGTTCACCCAGTGTACTGCTTTGGTTTGTTTGAGTGGTTTGGAAGCTCCTTAATGTTAAAGGAAACAACATGAATAAATTATATCTTCGGCTTCACTGTTCTCTTATTATGTTGGGAATGTTTATTAGAGAATCAGTTTATAGTTTGAAATTTGTTTTGCGTTTTATTCGCAATTCTCGACCCGTTTTCTATTTTTAAAAAAATTCTTGTTTTAAAAAGGTATCTGTTGGTGATGATGGTAAATTTTTTATATATCTTTATAATCCTCAAACAGCATGTTACCATTTATAAAAATTATTGTATAACACTTATTTTCTTTCAAAGAATTACTCTTCAAAGTTTCGCATTTAAGAGATATTTAAAATGGTCAAAGTTGCGATTAGGATAAGCATTTCTTTACGAATATTCAAAGAATATTTTAAAATTTGATAAAATTCTTAATATAATCCAAATTACGTTATTGAGAAATAAAATGAGAAAAATTTATATTAAATGTAAATATATATTACATTTAAGATTTTTGTACCATACATATTCTCTTAAAAATCATTTTTGTTTCGTTTAAATTTTAACTCAGTCGTCATTTTCACGTATTGCGTTTTATAGTAAATTCTGGTGTCATTACAAATAAATTTCCTGAAAATTTTAGCCATGCAAAGCCCGTCACTCGTCATGTGTAATGTGAAGGCCTTCTTGTTTTAAAAAAAATAAATTTTTATGGTAGGTACATGGAAAAATATTTAGCAGGGATGCCAGAATTCAAAGTGAACAGAAGTGTGCAGCTAAAGATTGTGAACTACATATAAGTTTGATAATAGTGCTTCAATATTCAGGATTTGATAATACAAAAGAAACGTTCTCCTGGTGTATTTATTATATCAAGATATACCAATGGCAAATAAATTGAAGAACTATACAGAATGTTATGAAAATAAATTGTGAAAAAACCAAAATAGAAATGAAAATCAAAATGTGTCGGGCTTAAGGAGGAGGAGGTATTGTGAATAAAAATTACGTGCCAATTTGTAATGCCAATGGAGAATTGAACTTTAAAAAGGTTAAAATAGGAAATTTAATACAATATATTGGGGTTTAATGTAGGTACCTCTATATACATAATAATGTTCGTATTACATAAAATGAAAACAAAAACAAATTGTATAATATTTTAAGAAGTAAGGAAACGTTAATGTATGTATTGTTCAGTATAAATAAAAAAATATAAATTTTTTGTTATTCTATAACTACTTAAAAGGTCATTTCACTTATTTAACAAAATAAGGTCAATAGGTCAATTTTAGTTTTCAGCACTGATAGCTGATATTATTCTCGGGTTATCGTCCTTTTGCGAGAGAAGAATGTAATTAAAATTCATTTTCAGGTATAGAATCCGAGTAATGAAACTCAGATTTAATTGTTCTATGTATGTATACAAAACAACGACGTTTTAATTTCTATAGTTCTGGTGTAAAAGAGGAACGAAACTCATAAAGGAACTCCCTTTTGAGCTATTTTGCTTAAGTCAAGATGAATAATTAAAACCTGTTATCTTGCTCATAATAAATATAAAAGAAAGTCTGTAGGTATTTGAATGTTAATTAAAATCTGAAATAAGATAGAGAATTAGCCAAATGATCCGATAAAAAAACTTAAAGATCATTTAACCGAAAAAGTAGATTTAGCCCCCAAGTCAGACAGAGAATGAAATATACTTTTAAAAATGTAATTATATGAAAGATTTCTTTGTAGAAGGTTAGTTCGACCGAAAAATTGAGTGATTTTTGTATAGAAAGTAGGAACCTGCGGTTATTACCAGACCCAGCAAAGCTCTATTCAAATATGACAATCGCTGTATCTCGTCCCCACTGGGACCTATTTGAAGATGTTAACAGGAATTTCCTAGAAGGCCTCGGAAAAATCCAGAGGACGTGAAAGAAATTCAAATATAGGGCCAAGGTTAATTTCGGGAATCCAATGGGGAAGAGGATGTGGGTTTGGGATGGGTGAGTGGATGAAATCGGGATGAGATGGAAGAGCGCATACATGTTATCGGCTTACACTGTCCTTTTTTTTTTTTTTTTTTTGAAAGTCAGAAACGTGCGAGCATTTTAAAAACGCTAAAGAAAAACGTGCGTTGTCGGGATAAAAAGAAGAAAATTCGCCTTTTTATTTTTCTATCTTAAACATTTTGTTTTCGCACACATTTGCTTTTATAGTAGGTAGGTACATCCCAATTTACTTCAACGACTAGAAGAAAATTCACCCCTGGGGAGGAAGATCTCCAGTAGCATGATACTAAGGGCGCTAGCGATACAAAGAAATAACAAGAAAGGGGCTATTTATAGAACCATCAAGAAAAATCGACACATTGCTAATGCGATAAAATCTTGAAATCACAGTAGACGAAATTGTGGACGTCTGGTCGTTTTTGGGTGATATGGAACCCTTCGTCCCTTCTAGCACCTCCCGGCCCCTGAGGGAATGTTTTCAGAATATAAATAGCTTCTATAGGAGGAGTACGCCGCACAATTGCAGCGTGTTGACAATCAAAGATCAGCTCAAGAAGCTCGGTAATGCAGGCAAAACTTACCATCATGGGAGTCGTAGAGATAAATAATCTTTTTCCAGCCATAGAACTGGATCGTATCTATGATGGCCTGGTGATAGTCCGGTCTCATGCTGATGGCATAGTCGAGGAATCCAGAAGACGGTGTAAGCACCTAAGACACATAAAGAGCTGTGAACTGGTTCACTTGATAAGGGAAGAAAACCCTTTTCTTACTTTTTCCGGGAACCATGGCGTCACGAATGGCATTTGAAATGTGTTACTGTACGAATGCAACGTGTCGAATGAGTCCGGGGAGACGGCACCCAGCATCGAGTAAACTCCCCGCGAAAACTGATTACAAACTAAAAAATAAAAGAAAGAAATGTCTTGAAAAGGGTTTTTCAGAATGTGACGGACCCTTTTAGGACATACTGAGCCTGGACAGCTTGAATGCGTCGGCGGTGTTTATCACATCGACGTATGCCTGCAGCTCAAATCGCCGGGATGTGACGTTAAGGTTGTGATTAAGCATCGCATATTTAAAAGCGGATTGCACTTCGTCAGTGCCCTGCTCGAAAATAGCACCTGCAGATAATTAATCCAAAATCAGATAGTGTGGAGATGGGAATCCATTTGGGACGCGCGGGTCCCTTTATACCTTCGAGGGTATTTTATGAATCAAACATAAATTTTTATTTTGAACTTACCTAAAGGAATCTTTTCGGTTGGTAATTGCGCCGTTGTGAAAAATCCAAGTGTCGAAATTGTAATCCAAGACAAGAGCTTAATCCTGAGGAACATTTTGCAAAAACGAATAGTACTGAAAAAGAGTGCCGAAGGGGGTACTATCACACTTTGATATGGAACTCACTGCTCAATGTTTTCCCGAGAATCACTACAAACGGACACCGAACTGTAAACATATTCCTCAAGCATGGGTACACATTTCACTTATACACCATCATTACAACGATTTTGGAGCACGTCTTAAATTCGCCTATTTATTTTTTGGCCAAGTCGGAGCCTAGACCCACCTTTCGTTAAGCACAGAAAAAAACGTGCGTTGATTTTATAAATTTATCGATGTGACAATTTTATGCTACTAACATAATCAGATTCCATTTTACTGGGTCTTCACTAAGGGTTTGCTACCTCTTTTCCTTTCTTTTCTTTTTTTTTTATTAAACCGGAAGTGTGTCTTACATCGCACCAACTATGTGACCATTACAGCCTGCGATCAGAGATGTACTAAAATTATCATATCACTCGGTTTATCCGAGCAGATGAGTTCTAAGAGAAATTCGGGAAGCTGCTCCTTAAGGTTGTCCCGAATCCACTCATTCGGAAGCTCCAAACGTTCGCGAGGTGTTCCAGGTTTTGTATAAGAGAAGTCCTAAAGCTCAGGACCTGCGCGAAGCCTGACAATTGTTTAACCTACTCCAGAAACGACCCTTTTTCACTCAAAGCTCCGGCTCCAGGTCTAGGATTTAGTTCTCTGTTTGTTTGCTTCCGAGCGGAGCTCTTGCCGCTGTTCGTCCTCAGAGACTCAGGATCCTTAGGACAATTTTTAACTCAGTGATTTCCAGAAAAAAAAGAACGAAATCGTTTAAGTCCTTAATTTAATTAAATCCACGACTTGCGAAAAGCCCTACAGAATTTTTAATAATGAGGCCATCGCCTAATATTCATCATGTTAATGGCCTTCTTCATCCCCTCAGCATAGCCGTAACATAGCATGGCATATCTCAGTCTTTTATGTTTTTAATGACTATTTAACAGGCCGCACATATCAGCGTGATTGTTTCAAAAATTTATGCTCCTTTGAAGTTCAAGGAGGGTTCCTTAGGGACGTGTCTCACCATCAAAATTTCGTCCAGGAAATGGAACTTTCTTTTATGAGGTCTTTAAAAGCAAACAAGAAAGAGAATGATTACTTGTGTAGGCGACAGGGCATTTTAAATTTTTAAGATAAATTGATTTAGAAATATCTTGAGGATGTGTTTTTTTAAATTCTACTTAAAAGGGAGTGGATATTTAATTTGTTTGCATTTCAATGATTTTTTTAGGAATAATAACAGAGCTTTCATTAATTGAAATAAATTTGTTTGTTGAATCTCCAAGTCTAAAAGAGAAAATTTTGAATTATAGAAAATTCAATGAATTGTATGAATTCTGACTTACCTTGTACCTGGGTATTCACAGGTAGGTACATCTAAGTCCCTGAAGTAATAAAAAGATGAATTAATAAAATATCGAAAGTACACTGGATTTCTTTTACATTTCCGGATAAACAATGTTGTCAAGCGAGATCAATGGAGCAAACAATAATTTATGACAATAATTGAATCAAGTAACTTAAACGTAAAACTGCGCACACACACATTATGTTTACAAGTTAATACCTACTGATGTTTGCATCCACAGCAGGTGAGAAAAACCGAAAGTTCTCTCACCTGTAACAGCAGGTAAACATGAATGAATTTCTTGCGCAAAAATAATAGTTTCACCATAACTTTACAATTAACTTAACAAAAAACACAAGCATTACTTACCCGTCGTGAATTATTCCATAAATTGCAAAAAAACACTCGCAAAGAGCACAAAAACACGCGAAACTTGAAAACTGCGCAAACGGCTTAAGTTCATGTTCCGATGACAGAATTCATGCGCTATCCAGATCAAAGGTTATCTACAATAAGATGTGACACTCGTGACGTATTTCCTTGGATTGGGCGGCTGACCGTCGAGGAGGACGAACGTTGGCTTGTGACCGGAGATAAGGGTTGTTCTGTGGAGACGTTTTTTTGTTTTTTTTAAGACTGGACCTGGCTGTGTGGCGGTGCGGAGGGGCGGAGAACTGAACGTGAAGCAGTGAAAAGGCAGATAGCTGTAAGAAGCGGGGGTGTCTCAGAACAGCTCCTCCTCAGTAAAAGTAGTGTGCCTGGCGAGTATGAAGTTATTAAAAATAATAATTCCACTGATCTACCCAAAATTTGCCATTTACATAAAAATGTACTGTATTTATAGTTTTCGATTCGTTGAATCTATGTATTTATAGATAAGCTCTAATTGTTTACTTATGTCATATTTAAATAGAGCTGGTAGCTTGATATATCTACAATCATGTTTATTATGAGATTCCAAAATATTTAATGATTTACCTGCGTATACATTTTCTTATTACGTGTTCGTTAGATGTCCCCAATACCGTTTATGTTTTGTTTATCAATCTGAAGTTTTCTAATTTTGTTTTTATAATTTTTGACAGATTTTAGGTAGATTTCATGTGAAATACATACTACCTATTGCAACGTAGCTGATAAAAATATTTTGGAAAATGAAGAATGCAAAAACTCGTTTTAGAGGTATAAAATTATAGTATTTCTTTAAAAGGCACACAAAAAGTCAAATTTTGTAGACCAGTGTTTTGCGAGAATTGGATGATTGCAGTATGGTAGTATGGCGGTTTGGACATAACCTCCAATCTGACTGGTGGTGTTGGAGCACGTGGCGGCCGTGATGATGACGAAGGTAAGGAAGTTGAAAGAATGGACCAAAGTGGTGCATCGTGATTGTGTGGAAGGATGGAAGGCGTTGAAAGGCTGCTTGACGCTGCTGGTGCTGGACTTCGAAGAAGACGCCTATTTCAGAGGAGTTCTTGGATGAGAGGAGGAGGACGATTGCAAGGTTGTTCCACCTATTATTGTTAGAGAATGTAATTTTAGAAAACTTAATAACTTTTTGACCAATAACTTTATGAAAGTAAAAATTGAAAATTTGGGCCCACACACTAGCAAAATGAATTGCTCCAGTAATGCTAAGCGCAGAAACCTAATGGATGATTTTCAGATGAAAGGAATTGATTGTTATACATATTCAGCCATTGACGAGAGGCTGGTGAGTTTGCTTTTGAAGGGGTTTTACGAGGACTATGAGAATTTGGAAGACTTTTCCCGAATAAGATATTTTCAATTAAACTTTTGACCTAAAACTGTTAAAATTGTCATTATAGCTGAAATTTGCCGGGCATTTCGTCTCCACGATTGGAGGAGGAAACGTTGGGTATATATGTAAAGGGCCAGCGACTGAAGGGGGCAGCTATGTAGTGTAACAGGCCAAAAAACGCTTTTTTGCGACATTTTATTTCCTATGACATAATAATTTTATCAAGTTTATAAAGTACTAAAGAAATTTTTTCCTATATCTTTTATGCCCAAAATGGTGGTGTTATGGACGGTGTCGTCAAACATGTCGTCGTTGCGATGTCTGATTTGCGTGCTTAGAATGAACCTAAAAAAATCAGGGGATCCTTTTAATAACATTCATAATTCGTAGGTGAACCAATAATATAAAAAAAAAATTGAAAAAAGTATTCAATTTGAAGTTTGAAAAAAAGTTGTATTTTTAGTATAAAGTTCAGACTTATAGTCATTTATAAACAAAGTTTACAACAATACTTTTCCAAACAAGTAGGTTCACCTAAGAACTATGACTGTTTTATATAGCTGGTTAGTGTTTAACTTTTTAGCCAAAAACCTTAAATAGTTTTTGAGATATTTTTCAGGCAAATGTAGAAAATTTTTTGTTTCGAGATGAACGCGTTTAAAAAAATGTAGAGAGGTGGAGCCGCTTTGAGAATTGGTTACGTATATGTCGTATAACTCGAAAAATAATTCCAAAATCTTTATTATATTTTATAGACTTATTCTACATAAGATTTGGAACAATTTTAAGTACAAAAAAAATTTATTTTAGAGACATTATAAGACTGCATTTTTCATTTGTAATGTTTTAATAAACATTAAACGAAATTTTTATTTCGTAGGTATTTATCTCCTAAAAATCTACCTTAAAAATGTTGAAGACTTAGTTTGAACAAGTTTTGATATTATGTATGTATGCATAGGTAGGTACTTATGTTGAAAATATTCTACAAATTCCCAATAATGAACATTGTTCGAAATATTGCAAAATAGTTTTGCGTGCTTTGTGCGAAATTTTACCTTCCAATGCTAATTACTGATGTTCTGCGCAAATGGTAGGATGAAATTCCCATTTTCAGTCCATTAGTATCTTTTTCATTTCAAATGTTTTTACGGAACCTGGAGATAGAAGTGCAGAAATTCTTCTTGTTCGGGAAAATGCTCAACTTTTAAATCAATGTTCCACCTCTACATTTTCTACAAATGAGAAAATAAAACTTTGCATTCATTCTAAGAAATATGATCATAGGTCTAGAATAAAGAATGAATCATCTATCAGTATATTAATTAACTAGAGTAAAGAATGATAAATTAAAATAAAATATATAACAACATTTGGAAAAATTGGGAAAATAAGTCAAAAATAAGAACACTTTTAAAATCAATAATAAATTTTAAAAATTTTGAAAATCTAAAAAGACATTTTTTGAAATTTTAACATAAGTACCTACCTACGTTTAACTCGCGCTCGACCCAGTCTTTTGTTATAAAAATCCCTTCAATTTAGTTTTGTATACTATATGATTAGTTATTTACTAAAACTCCATCACATAACAGAAGTTCTTTCTAATATATTTTTACTATACACTATAATTCTAGTATAATATTTTTACTAGTTTTCGAAGAAAAAACATGACATATGATTTTAGTATTCAGCGAATTATGGTATTTTCCGGTATATTATAATAAAACTAGAATTTGCATAACATTTCACTAGAAAATAAGGAAGATAGAAAATGTGTTAAAGGAAAAGCAAATTAAGTAAATTATATTGCTCTTTTAATAATGTTTTCTTTAATTTTCTTCTAGCATTCAATCCAAAACTGAAAAATGTTTGGATGACGATTAAGAAAATTGACAAGGAAAAAATGTTTAATCCCTCCCCCAGGATTCAGGTGGAAACTCAGTTAGATTTCTAGGAACTTTCATTCCATTAGACTTTTATCTGGTAAAACTAGGAGCTGAATTTAAGTCACATTTTATTGAATTCTAATTGAAAAAAGTCTACAGTGTAGATTAAAACTTTTCGTAGGAGCAGCTATTTTTTAACACTTTTAACTTTTCACACCGCTTTAAAATTTGGTTAAGTAGTCTCATGTAAATTTTTTACCGCACTAAGTGTAAAAAGTTAGGCGCATACGGAGCAGAAGATTTTGAGACATATCATTTAGCACTTACTGATATAATCTAAACGCTGCTTAAATTTTTATTGCACAAAAGTGCATTTCGGTGAGCGTGCAGTGTAACAATGCGCTTACTATAGGGCTCCAGGACCACCGCCGATCTACGGAATCTAATTATAGACTATAGAAGCTATTCAGCGGCGACTGCTTTCATATCTCTGCAACTAATTTAATTAAAGAGACAGCCAATTTGAGCAATTTCCCCGATGCGGCGTGGGTGGGAGGCGATGCGCGTTTGCAGGAAGTGTGAAATTTCGCTGTGAGTAGAATGCAATAATAACCCCAAAACCCCCGGGTAGCGGAGGGTAACCTCTCCGGCGGGTTGTTTCCACCCCGTGGTGCAGCCTCATCCCTCTTGCGCCCTGCAGGCGATTCGGCGGTGTAGCAATAGCTGGCGCCACTGCCGCGCCGGGCCATCGCGTTTCGGAGAACAACTAAAATTTCATGCAATTTTAATTTCATCCCTGGCTTCTCATAATTCTGGATTCGCAGGTTCTTCAATTATAAACATCATTATTCATTAACGAAGTGCAATTGGCCGCGGGAGCCACGTTCCGCGTTGTGCTGGATATGTTCGCAGACTGTCATGTGGGGGTGCCGCGAGAACAATCGCGGCGCTGAATATGACTGAGGGGATCGGGGGAGGGCGCGTTGAATTCACCACCAGCCGAATGAGCTCGATCTACCTCAAAATCGTGTAAACGTCGAGCATTTAGTAGAAATTACTTTCATAGAGTAAAATCCGGAAGACTTTTCGAGCAAGCTCGTGATGTTGTGGACATTTTGTAGAAGGTGGGTTGAATTGAATATTTATAAGTTGGAGATAAATATTCATTCTGTTATCCTTCGTGTTACATTCAGTTTAAGTATATCTAGGATTTTTCTGACCATCCAAGCAATGTGAAGGAAGGTACATTTCAATATTTACTTACATATAGTAACAACATTTTGAAATTGTTGAAGGCTTTTATATACATATAAAATAGGTACCTATTATAAAAAAACATTGTTTCACTGCATTTGTTCAGCTCTTAAAAATATTTATACAATTGATTATGTTTTTAGTAGATACCTACAAAAAAAAAAAGGATTATGACTCCAACAGCCTGTATACGATTGTATATAATTGTTTTTCAAAAATTTTGCTCAATACTTTATGTTCTATTTCTGCAAAAAATCGCTAATTTTTATTCTGACATGGGCAAGTGTCCTCGCCTAACTTATAGAGAATTAAATTCTGCACAAAATTAATTCTAACCATTTTTCCCGTAACTGCGATATTTTTTGATTTATTTGCGAAATAAAAATAGTGAAATTTTTACAGTTTTATTTCATAAATAACTCAAAAATCGGATGTCAAAATATATCGGAGCATTTCTATAGACAATTTTGTCCTCTACGATGTTACGCAAACAGTTTTACGATATCTGTTACAGTTAACGAATGAGTTGCAAAATCCCAAAGTACCATCTTGTGTTCATTTTTGAGAGTCACTGTATATTGTTTCACGGTATCTCGTTTACATAGCGTTCCTATACACAATGTCGGCGATAGGCGATCGAAATTCTGCTAAATAGTGCCTCAAATCTGATAAAATAAAAATATATAAAATACAAAAGTGTAACATAAAAATTAATATATAACTTAAACCCGACTCATTACGCTATTTCATTATTCATTCAATAGTTGCATGCAGTCAGGTTAATCCTTCGACGGACATCTATACTTTTACTGACGTTGCTGGACAACATGGACGAATTCGTCATTGACGCTTTTCCCTCACTAAAGTTCCAAAAAAATTCAGGTAATCCATTTCAGATGACTGCATCATATTTCTATTTCAATAGATATTTTTGGATTTGGTTGGTTTGTACGTGTTAATATGTACAAGCAGTTAAATTTTACAATCAATGTGCAATTCTAATTAAATATTTTTCAATTTCTTTTAATTAATTTTAGAATGAAATATATCAACCATTATATCTACTATTATATGCTGTAAATAAAAAGGTTTTTTTTATTTTTGTTTTTTAAATATATCAGAATAATGTTTTCAATGGGTATGACTGTATCCAGAAATTATTTTTTTATTTATTAGAGCTCTAATCGAATATAAATAGTAACAAATCAAATGTTCCTAAAGCTACGACCTGCTACGACTGTGTTATAGAAATCTTTCGAAATGTGTCAAGGAAGCCGGAAAAATAAACGCTGCCAAATTCAATGACTAACAAAGTCCAGCTTAGAATCAAACACTCAACGTTCTAACGCTACAGCAAGTTAATAATTAAGTAGCCGTTCGTTGGAATTTAGTTATCATAAATCGTAACCAAGCAATTCGTATGAATCTCTTCAATGTTTTTCCAAAAACCTCGTGTACCTGCACTAGACATAGCTTAATTGTTTTGTTTTGATTTCGAGCACTGGTATAAAAGAAATAGTCGAAGGGAAGCGTAATGAGTTTGGGGAAGTTGTGCCAGTAATTTCGAACTTCTTTCTGCGCTAATCTCATTAGTCTCATTAAGTATAATAAAAGAATCCCGGGAGCAATTTATTAATGATTCTCCCAGCTTTCAGTAGAAGTAATTTACTTTAATTTTCCTTTTTATTCCCTTTTTGGAACTTGCGGACTTGCAGGAACTTTCATAAGTACCTGAAAAATAAGATTTCCTTCTCGTTAAAGTTATATAACGAAAAATAGGTTGATATGCGGGATTAGTTCTAGATCATCCGAAGTTAGTGATAGAATACAACGAGCTAAAAGTTTATTAATGTATATGTATGTATGTCCGAATTTATATCAAATCTCCATACATGTATCATATATGCTTCCTAAAGGTAGCTATTAATATGGGCTCTTCTGCTGGCAAGCGGCAAAAGTTGACAAGCAAATTAGCACCTCATTTAGTTTAAGGGCTGTAAACGCTCGGCACCTTCTACACTCGAAAATATGCTCAGGTCGGCTTCAATCAAGGATTGAATCAGCTAAATCCACTCCGGCATTGATCCCGACACCCGTCCCATGAATGGAGGTGGAAAAGCGAAGGTGTCCCAGCGGTCCCCGAAAATTCTACTTGGCACGTTTCCTAATTATACGACTGCGTCCCCAAGGAAACGCCTATTAAATGTCTTGGTTATGCAAATTTAAAATCCCCAAATCCCAAAGTGAATGTAACCTAACGATGTGACGAGCATAATTGCGTTTGTACTTTACCCGCAATAAGCAATTATTTTTAAACGGGGTGACAGAGGAACATCTCTTTCGACGTCCTAATGATAAAGGACGATAAGAATCAGGGATCCGCCATAATGCCGCAGCCATTTGCTAAGTATAAGAACCGTTACCGTTATCTCGGGGTACAGTTTGAAGGCTGGTTAAGGGTTGGAATATAAACGCTGATGGAAACTTCCAGCCCCATCCTCCGACTTGGGTCCTGTTCGACATTTTTTAAACTCTCATAATTTGTATCCGGGATTAGTGCCTTTATAAATTAATTTTTATTAATTGGCCTCCAGCAACTGTGTAGCCGGGCCAAATCAAATGGTCCCGTTTTTTGTTCATAATCGAGTTTCGAAAAAGAGGTATTAATGGCGGCCGGATCTCCTCTGCAAACAATTCAGGGGCATTTAATTAAAAATGACGGATATTCGCGGGCTCAACAAGTGGGCCTAGTGGGCCTGGCCAGCGCGAAGGGTGTCAGCGCGTCTGCTGAAACCCCGACAAGAATAATTGCAGCCCTGAAATCTCACCGAACCGAATCGTTGTTTCTACAGCACACCTACATAAATAAGAACAATCACAAGAAAGGGTTTCAGCGAAAAGATCGAATTTTCTTCATGTATTTGTTCAAAAGAAACCATTTGAAGTAGGTTGAACAGGTTTTTAGTTCTCATTTATTGCTACTTAAATTCGAAGTAAGAAATACTACTTTTTAAAGTATTAACTGGTTTTCTAGTACGTAGTCGATTTAATACCTATAGTAAAAATGTAACTTTTAGTTCTTAAGACTCCAGGTTAAAAAGTAAGTATATTACTTTCATATTAAATGTATTGTAATGAGAGCTGAAGATCCTGAAAATGGCTTAACATATTTATATCAAATATTATTAATTACTAGCAGCAATGCGAGAAAAACTTTTGCAAATTTAGCTATACAAGTTGGAGTAAAATATTTTATATGAGGTAAGTGATACTCGTACTTAGGTGAAAATTGACCTTAAGTTTTGTGGATTCATACCAAGCTTAGGTTTCCTTATATTGCAATTGTTCAAGGGTATAGTTTGGGTTATCGTTTACGATCTAGTTACAATATGATATAGGGGGGCGATATTTAATATACATATGTACATATATTAAGTTTGTAATATGTATATCCTGTATTGTTACATTTTTGGTACCATATCAAACCTATAGCTAAAAATATTGCTAGATATGTAAATTAGGTACCGGACAGAATATTTCTAATTTTTGGATTTCGCAATATTATTTAAATATGCTATAATTATTTTGGTCACGACAACAGTTTTATTAAAGAGTTTTTCATCGCTTCCTGACGACGTTTAGTAAAACATGTACTCGAGGAATCGAAATTTTAGAATCTTCATAATATAAAAATATTTATATAATAGGAAAACAGAAAAGTGAAACCACTATGAGAAAGTAAAAGACTCAAGAGAAAAAAAAAACAGAAAGGTACCTATAGGAGCTAAAAAGTTGTTGAAAAAAATGAAAAATATTCTCGGAATGGTACATACTCGTATGTCTCAAAAATTTATATTTATGTTTTAAAAAGTTGAGTATAATTACTTATTTTTAATCACCCAAATGTTTCTATGTACCTTTAATAATTTACCAAAGTTGTTACATGCTTATCCGATGTATTTTTCCATAAGATTTGCCTGTGTTTTGGGTTAAAAACCTAAAAGCTTAGAGCAGCCCTAAATGTATTACAGTAGCAAAATGGCAATTTGTACCAGCTTGATTTTTTTAATTTATATAAAATTTCCTCTCTGTGTAAGGAAAAAATCGCAAATGCATTCTTTTTTATGTAATATACTAAACGAACAGAAGCGAACATCAAATGTTGATCAGTGTAATTATGCAACTTAAGCCCTAATGCTTCTATAAAACCCTTATAGAAATTGCATAAATTTGCAAAGTTTTCTTACACTGAAATTTAACATGGAAATTTTTATAACTTCTGTAGCGCTGACATGAAAACTTCTATTGGCATAAAACCTGAGTGGGTGAGCGTTCTGTAATGAAAAGTTTTTCAATAAATCTCAATTTCGCATAAATTACATGAGCTATACATTAATTAAACAAAAGCATGCAAAATAATTAAACATCGCTGACGTAGCAAAAAAAGGCTCTGGCCCTGACAACCGCAGAGCGAGGAGTTTTTCGGTAGAAGTCGGGCGCCTGCTCCGCCGCCAGCTCCACGTGACGAAGAAGTCTGCCAGAAGAAAGAAAGAAGTCATTAGAACCAAATGGCGCTGTCCGATATGATGATAATGAAATTTTGATGCTCGTTATGAGTTCATTAGCGGGGCTCTTTCGGCGGGTGCATGCTGCGCCCGCGAATCAAAAGTGAAATCCTTGTTAATGGGTTAATCTCGTACTCTTGTAATTGCATGTATTGAGATTATCATTTAACTGAACGGAGCTCCTGAGGCGAATCATAGCGTCATTAAATTTTTAAGCATCATTAAACTCCAACTGGTTCCCGCGGCAAAATTTTCCTGGCTGCATATTGTTAAAGCGCTCATGTTCGCGGCAGTTATTTGCATACCAAACGAGAGAAAAAAAGATCGCCATTCAGCCCTTGGAAAAGTTGAAAGATTTTTATTTATCTTCATTGGAGCGGGGCGGCCCTCCCGAGTCCGCCGATAAATCAATTGAAATTTTATTGTCTGGCGACGGACCAATCGCGTGCGAACAGCAAATTCGCCCCAAATCTCAGCGGAAGCAGTCCTCGTCGGGGACTAAAGCCCGGCCCGCATAAAATTCGTATTAGTGACTCTGTTTAGGGCCACATTATCCTTTTATATCGCCATCAGGCTAAATGGATTCGAAGTTTTGAAACGACAGCGCCGCAGCGCTGGGCGACAACACTTAATTCACATGCGACAAATTTTCTTAATTAGCAGCACGCCGGTGCGGATAATTTGATTAAACGTTATGACGCTCCAGGGGCCCCTTCCGACCGAAGAAAGAAAATTATTTATCTCCGGGGACTAACTGCTAATTGACAAGAAATTTCAGATGAGACTTGGGACGCTCGGCCACTTTCTGGTAATGACGTGACACTGAAGGATAGAATGTCGATAAATTTGAATGGACAGGGTCTTCACCTGACGTTCGTCTGGGGTTATTGCCAAAGACGTTTTGAGGTACTCCGAACCTCCCAGAGATGGCCATAACTGGGGGCGACGGGAGCTTCTTGGCGTTCCAAAGGTATTGACAGGACGCGGCCCACGAGGGATAATAGCTTCCAAGGACTTGGTCTTACCCCAATGAAAACTTGATACAGTGCCTAAAATTTCAAATAGGATTTTGAACCCAAAGGAACAATTCTAAGGTATAAAATAAATTACTAACACAGCCATTACACTACTTTAAAAAATTGAATTACTTCTACATGTAATGGAACTGGTAATTCACCATTATTGGCCTATTAAAACAATTTGTTTTAAAGAAATTAGCAAAATTCCTTTACAAACCAATTTAGTTATGCGGTTCGCAAAATTAACTTTATTGAGTGCTAATTATACCTATAAGCATTCATAGAGTATAATTTAATAATTTACTAACACAATAAAAAAAGATCTATAGAGTTTTTCTGGAATTTATAGCAAAACTAATAGCATAATAATTTTATTGTTTTTGAGGGGTTGAATCAATTTAACTAAATAACTTTTCATACGTTTCCTTCGAAGGTATGGAACCTTCTGCGCACTTGGTCGGTTGTGTTTTTTTTATAATGTAAACCTTACTGAGTAATAATCCATTAGGTCTTTTTGTGTTACGATTTAATATTTCCAAGGCTTTCAATCAAGCATCATCTATCGACACTTAAGAGATAGGATTGTTATTATTCTAATACATTTTACATTTATTAAAGATTTTGGTAAAATGTAAAATGCAAAAAATACCGATTTTTCAACTGGTCAAAGCAATTTATAGAATACCCTTTTAAAAGGCTGTTATTTTTTTGTTGTCTCAAAGACTGTTTGTTAGATTTAATTTATTTTCAGATATAATTTACACTACATATATATTATTAAAAGAAAATATTTGAAAAATTATTTGCAGCCTTTTCCTGACAAGATGTGCTGTATCTAAAGTCGAACGTTGTACAATTCGTAAAAAACAAATTTCATGTTATATTAAAATGTTATGTTTGTTGACTCTGTTCTCATAATAACGAAACTAAAATAATATTTTTTACTTAGTTTTATTATTAGCAGTTTTTATCTTCAAATTTAATATTCTGTTAATAAAAAAGGATCCGATAGCTACTATATTGCTCAACATATCTCCAAATTTTGAATTTCCGCATTAGAATACTATGTTTTAAGAAAAACACATTTAAAATGTTGACTGAGCAAAGACAGCCCACATAATATAATTAGTCGTTAAAAATTTTATATCTCGAAAACTTTTAAACATTTTCGCATTTCGATTTTTGCTAATTCTCTTTTAAATGTTTAAACGAATTTATAAATAACATAATTAGGGTACTAGAGAATGAGAGAGTGCTGTATTTATGTTATAAGAAATCTTTTAATCCGAACTAAAACATTATAGTTCTTGGTGTAAAATACAATAAAGGTTCGGCTAATGAAAGGCTTTGGAGTTTCTACCTTCTAGGTAAGGAAAACTTCTGTTGACTTCTGTTCAAGTCAGCAGCAAACTAAAGGTGTGAAAAGTTATGAAAATATAATAATAATAAATATATATCTCTGTGAAGGTGTCTGCTTCGCGCCCTCATTTAATATTTTCTAAGAAATATGAATTTTTTATATTTTACGAAAGGTGGTGTAACCGGAAAAAAAAGGAAGACTGTTTTATTTATTTAGTTAATAGTGGTTTTCAGTTTTATAGCTTCCAGGGGACGTTGAACTCTTCATTTCGTTGTGTTCCCAGCACGCCAGCGAAAATAAGCTTCACTTTGTATTCGGCTCGCAAGAAGCTGTGTCGGCTCAAGACGGCTAGGTATAAGAATTTGAATTTGGAGGACATAAAAATAATTGGATTACTCAATTTTTTACAGTACTCGGAGACAAAGGGGGAAGCCAACTAGGCAAGAACAAGTGTTGCAGTGCTGCTTTCAAAGAACATTTTTATTATGTTGTGTGGAAAACAAAAGTTTTCAACTGGGAAGAAAATTCCCGGAGGCACAAGTCTTTGCAAAAGGATGAACATTTCTCCTGTACTGTACTCTTAAAACTATTCTACTTTCCTTTTGACATGCTTTTGCACGCTTGCGGATCAGAAATACTTTCATCTCGGCGAAAAAGGGAGGAACAGGACAAAAAAAGCGAAAACCTAGTTTAATTTTAATACTTCGTTGCGAGTCCCTCAAAGGAAAATGGAAATTATTTAAATATTACAAAGCGGACTTGTTCAACCGTATGAAATTACTTTGGCGGGATTCGAGTTGAATTATGTTTTCAAAATCCTTTTGCGTGTATTACGGTTTATTGGGGGAGTGACATGGTCAGGGATCCAGCGGCGGATCCCGCGGAACTCCCGGAGCGGTTCATGACCCATTAACAACTCCTCGCTGTCGTTGAAATGTAGAAAATCTGAAATAGTAGCATTTGAATAACCATTCAGCAGAAAATCAGCTTTGCTTTCATTATGCTGAAAAATGTTCCACTCAGTAATGAAAACGCAAACTTGTTTTTCTTCTTATAGAATCTTCGATGCCCTATATTAAAAAAAGCGGTCAAGTACGAGTTTAATTCGAGCATTTAAGCTTTGACCTATAATATCGCCCGGTCAAAGAAAACTTCATATCCATGACAAATTCACGATATTTTAGAAATCGGATAAGTTATTTGTAGTGTCAAAAGTCTCGAAATAAATACGTAGGTATATATGTATTGTATGTATATAGAAACAGAAATACTGGATGAAAGTTTGTTTGGAAGTTCCATCATTTCTATAGGTTTAAAACCAAGAAAATTGGTATTTCTGGTTAAGCTATTATAAATACCTACTCAATTTCAAACATAGTTTGAACTTTTTAAACGACGGACTTCCATACAAACATTCCGACTGAAACTGAAACACGTTCTTTTTAATCTTCAACCAAAAAGCTAAATACAAATTTTCATGGTTTTACTACGAAAGAAACGATTTTCCCATATAAACTTTCATCGGCTATTTTACCTCCTCAAGGAATATAAATTGAGAAAAATCCTGGAAAACTTCTTTCTTAATTTATAATTTAATATCGAAATACCAAACCATGAGGGATTTAACTTGAAAATTTAAGAATTTTCATATAAATTTGTATCCGCTATTTTTACCTCCTTAGGAGGTAAAGGAGGTAAAAGGAGGAGAATTGTAAAAATGTTTCTTAGTACATCTTACGTTACAAAAGAAGCTACTGTTTAGCTTTAGAGGTTTCCAAACCAAAGTTACTAAAATTCTAGCAGTAAAGTATTTTTTTTCCATTCAAGATCAAACTTGTATACTGTAAAACAAATGTTCAGCTTGTCTGTGTCCAATTGTCCCAAAAGTTTATGCTTTTATTCTAGATTTTAAAATTAACTGTTGCCAATTTAACCTATAACTCCAATGAAATAAAAGCAAAGCACAAGTACATATTGCGTTAAGATAAGTATGTAAAACGAAAATAATTAATTTTTTAAATACCTCCTACTACACCTCAGTCCTTTATCACCCAAAACTAAATTATATTGGAAATGTCCTCATAATCCCTTTAGCTATTTCCGAGGTAATTTATTACAATCATAGGTTCACAGGAATGGGGTTGTGGTAGGCTTTCATTCCAATAATACTGAGCTTTGTATTTTAAATATTACACAGGATATCAAAATGATATCCCTTCAACATTAATATTTATTGAACATTAATTACAATTATGTACCTTCAATCAACTACGAGTTTATGACATCCAAAGGTCATTGGGAATGAGGTTATTGGTTGGCATTTCACTAACGCTGCGCCACATCCTCTGTATTTAAATAGTTGATAACATATCGATACATAGTCTCTTTCAGGGTCTATTATAGATTTGCAGTTATTTACATTTCTTGATTATTATTTGATCAGTAGTAAAGGTAGAGGTGAACAAAATATAGATATTATTAAATTACATAAAAAGCAAATATCGTAAATCTAAACTTTTTTTCAGAAATTATTTCTACTGCATGTGAATGTTTACATACAATATAAAATTTATTATAATGGTCCACACCACAGTAAAAAGAAAATATTGAGGGTAAGATTGCTCAAGTCGTAACCCCTAAGGAAATAATATACTGTAATATTCAGAGCAATTGAAATAAAACAAAATCTTCTGCATCTACTGAATCTTTATTTAGTTGCTTTTTAATCAACAACCATAGAAACTTGAAAATCTTTTATCGAAATAGGTATTATAACGTTTTTCAAAAATATATAACTTCGGTACGATTAAGACGCCTAGTCGCCTAATTCGTACCACCTATAGCCTCTGTCGTACCTACTTAGAAAATACACTTTGAAGACATAATAAACTATATAGAAAAATACTTAATAACAAGAGATCACATGAACAACAACAAAATTACAAACAATTCAGTCTGAGATCAACTTAAAGCATTCTTTTAACTTCCCAGGGTTAAACGATTTTCTTAATACTTAAGTCGTTCCGGTATACGAGTAAGGAATTTTGCAGAAGTAGGTACGACTTAAGCAACTGGCTCTTCTAAGTTTAAACTTTAACCACTGACATAATTTAAAAAATATCTACCGTTTGAGTATGCCTAACGATTACCAGGTAAGTAGGTACTACAAATAGATCTTAACAAAGAAAAAAGGTAAGGATCACATTCCTGCCCCAAAAAGCTTACAAATGAGTCAACAATTTTATTGAAAATTGTTAAAAAACTTACTTTTTAAATATTTTTTCTTCAAGAAGCCGCCCGCCCAACCACTTGTTTACGTTTACTCGCTCTACTATGTAAATAGTTCAGGTTATGACGATATTAGAAAGTGCAATTTATAAATTATCAGACAAGATATTGCCGGGGTACGACTTAAGTAACTTTACCCTACCTTATACTAAAAATCATTCATTTTCATTACAAGGTAGGGAAAGAGTGTTACGAAAGAGGCACATTTTGATAAAGCCTCTTTTATTAATTAGGAATTAATTGCAGAAGTTTTTAAATAGCATTACTTAACTGTTGTCACGTACGTAAGATTTTGTCATTGAAACATGGTTGCAACAAATAAACTTTCAAAAAGAATATATAATATTCGAAAATTTTCATAATCTCGAATATTAACGACTTTCATCTCGTTTTGCTCATATAAATCGTGCCACATAAGTGAAATTATTAATCAGTTATAAATAAAATGATATACGTTATTATAACCTTTGCAATTATAATTACAGTAATGCCAAAGTAATTAACTAGATCTGAAATGGTTCTACATACGAGCGGCTCCTTATTTCTGTTGTGTTTAAATTTTTATGGGACTCAAATTTAATTCAAAAATTAGGTATTTCATTTCTGCAATTTTCATAAAAATTGCTGAAAATGTTTCAATAGTTTTAGATTCACAAAAGTTTTATCGTCCTTTCATCAAAACATTAATTGATGTTTGCTTACTTGGCTATTCAAAAAAAAAAAATATATGCTTTCCATATGCACACAAAGCATAGAAAAGTTGGACTTGATTAATTCAGGGCCGCAGCGACAGTAAACAAAAATTCATTTCGAAAACCTGATTTTAATATTCCACCGTTCATAAAGATCGTTGCTTATTCAGATGATTTCTAAACAGTCCCACAAATTGCAGGAACGTTTAAGGCTCCTCACTTTTCCTCAGCCCTATAGCCGTCGTCCTAAGCTAATTAAACATTCAGCTAGGAAGCGTCGGGACGCCCGACACACCCGTGGAAGACGCCCAGAAGCGACAGTGCCGCCTTAGCCTTAGTCTGGTTAGTTAGTTATCCAGGAATCCATCATATAATAACTCGGCGGCTGCTGGAAAGGTTTTTCCGGACAAGATATGTTAATTGATTGAAAGGCCTTACGTGCTGTAGAAAATTTGTTTTAATTAACAGTTGTTTGCCAGAGCGGCTAGTTTGTCTTCATTTGCCCCAAATAGCACTCCTGTGTGTCGTATCGTTTAATTAAATTGTTTGTCCTGGCATGTTGCTAATTAAGAAATCCTGTCGCAGTGAATTGGCTGCTGTAACAATCCTTCTGGAGACGGGCGGGTCCTCCTTTAGAGCACTCAGCTCCTTAGTCTCTGCTCATTCCTCTGGATTTTTCGTCACCCAAAACTTTACAAATTGTTCTGTTTACCCCACAAAGTGGCGGAAAGATTATGATAACGCCCGCACTTATCTCCAATGGAGTCTTAACTTTGATTTATTCCCGTCGACTAATCGCGTCGGCGAACTCCGAGAGTAATTATTGATTGCTCGATGGGGAGGTCTTAATCGCTTCCTGGAGCGGGTGCGGGGCCGGGGATCACCCAAAGATCAATAGCAAACGTCTGTCACATCCTAACTTGGGATTGTCTCCGCTGTCATCTGCCACATTCTATTCCGATTTTATCCGTATCACTAAGTCCAGAGCTGTTTAATGACTTTCGCAAATATCGACCAGTGGTAATTATTTCACCATTTCCCATGCACAGATCCCCGGATTTGTTGAGTTTTTTAAGATGGGGACTATCCTCGCCGGAAGTTGTCCGGCTTCTAGCCACAGTAATTATGTGCCCGACGAGTGCTTAACCTATCTAGCTTGTAACTGATCTTAATGTTTAGTCAACATAAACTTCTGCTTAACTTAATTAAACAAGTTGGCGAAAATTGTTTTGAAAATTTTCCAATACTACCTAACGAACTTTTTCCCACTTCTTCTTCTTCTTCTTATTCCGACGAGGGCGCCGGAGGCTTCTTCGGGCAACTTGTTTATGGTGCTTCGCCGGAATCTATTTCCTCGCCTCGGACTGCGTAAACTTTTCCAATAAAAGTGCTAAACGGGCACTCATTGAAATGTTTAATTAAATGAAAATGTTAAATTCGCCCTCGAGGGTAATTCGGTCGACCTCGTTCAAATGGGCTAAAATTCAATGGCGTCTGGGAGGTAGCTACTCATCAGCCACCACTAAAAAGACAATGAACGAGGACTCAACTATTGTGTTCATTTTATACTATCGATGCCACCCCGTCCGGGAATTCTTAGTGGAAGACAAGGACGAGACATTTGCAAAGTTTTAAAGACTTTACGACGTGATGAGTTGTCAGTTTTTGGTAAGATGCAGTAATCTGTGACTAGTTGCTTACCATGCTTCATATATACAGAGGTTTAAAAGAATAGGTATTACTTTTTCGGATTTTTAATTGGACTTACTGAATTAGCAGAATAACTTTTAAATGGTGTGCATTTTCCCTCGATTTCGTCGTCTTGTAAAATTTTCATTCAAGATGGATTTAAATACGCATATTTATGTAGGTACATACAGGTAATTTTTTGTTTCAACAAAACAGTTTTTATTATAAATATACAAAAATATAGAGAGACATGAATTTCTATATAAATATGTATATCACTATTTCAAAATTTAATATCAAATTGAAATCAACAAAATTTTTTACAAAATTTAATTTTGATTCAATGTTTTATCATTTTGAGAGTATTATGTCAAATCAATATTTACCCAAGGGGAAATAAAAAAACAATTCTACATTTATGATTTAAAATATCGATGAGAAAACCAAGATTTTGAGAGGCTTGGTATTGGTTCAGGTTCTTGAAAGACTTGGTTTTGGTCTCCTTTGTCAAGTTTTTATCTCGTTTTTGTGCTCAAAGCATTTGGATAACTTATTTACTCCAATTTGACGCATCAAATTATAAGTAAAATGAGTAATTTTCTTTCAGTTACATATGTAGGTATGCCGTTTAAGTACTTACTTCCATGTTTTCTTAAATATTTAAATTACCCCGGAGCTATCTTGTAAACATCTAACTTTACTGTATGATTTTATATCATATGTTTATTAAATGTAAATATATTTGTATTTCAATTTTTCAATGTGTATCATATTGTTTTGAAAAGCTTGTTTTAATTTAAAGGACCCTTTTGATCTTGGTCTTTGTCTTAAACTTTCTGCAAGACCGAGACCAAGACTGCAAAACCATCACCGATTCTCTTCATTACTAAATTCAGATTTCAAATAACAAGACTGCAGAGATGCAAAACCGAGACTAATTTTGCAGCTTCCAAAAATTTTAAAATATTTGGAGAGTCATTGTTTTTCGAAATAACATTACGATTTTTAATTGATAACAGCAAATCTAAAAATTATCTTTTGGAAGCATTCCTAAAGATCTATCTACAAATGTGTAGTATGCAAGCAAACATTTGAAAAGGTCAATTCAGGGCCTACAAAAGCTATAAAATAGAACGCACGAATGATTTTAGAAATCCCTTGGTGTCTGGCTGTCTTCTATATTTAGAGGATTTTGATGGCGTATCTATTTGATTCTGTAGTCTAAGTTAGATTTTGGCAATATGTATTTCCTTTTTAGTTTGGTACATAATAAAAATTTATTGGTTTGAGGAAAAGTCCACGAAATTGTTTTGTTTCTAGGTAGGTAAGTACTCAGTTATCATGCCGTTGAGTTGCCTCAGAGCATTCAAATTTTTCTTATACCTTCGTTGAAAGCAGCTTATTATATGGATGTAGAACCTCAGAAGAGTTATTTGTTTTATATTCTGGTTTTTCAAATACGAAGTCGATAATTCGAATTTCATTATTGGGTAGATCGCATTCATTCTTGATACATTTCATGAGATATAAATTAAATTGTATAGTTGATGCGATTCCCAAATATCCACCGAAGCGAATTGGGTGCACAACGAAAAACGAGAGCTCCAATCCCCCCGAAATTTCTCAAATGACCCAAAAGTGTATCGCCAAATTGTTCTAAAATCCTTGATAATCGGACCAAAATAAATAGAAAACAAATTAAAGCTATCGCTGGCGATTCGAGCGATAAAACACAATTACGGGAAGAGATCTTAATGCGAGGAGGACGTGCTGCTGGCATTCGTCCGCCTGCGCGAATCCTCCTTTATATTTTTGTCTGTCCCACAAAAATCTCGAGAGTGGAAACAAATTTAATGGCACTCTTCACGAGCTTTCAGTTCAATTGAGGTCAGTCGGTTGGAAAAGTTCCCGGAGGAATCAGGGACATCAGAAATGAAATCACCACATTATGAACCGAATTTAATATCGTGCACTTCATTTTGTCAGGCCCATCCGCCATCCGGGGTAGGTGACTCCGCCGGACAAATCCCGAGCCCTATTTGATAGCAGACGTTTTAGCATGATTGCTCGAAAAGATTCCTTTTCGGGGGGTGATTTATGCCCTGGACATTAGGAAACATAATACACTTTTCCACCGGCCGCCCAAAGTACCTATTACGTAATCTCAAGTAACACTCGGAGTCTGTTATTGTGTACGCCATTAGCTCCTTTTTTGCAAGCTTAAAAGCTTAAATTACATCTAATGGATGGAAATTCCCCTCGAATAGGCTATTAAAATTCATGATTGACCTTCGATGGTTTTTTCTTTAAAGCGACCAACAATTTGCCGGAAGAAATTCGATAAAAATGGCCAAATGAAGTGCTAACTGTGTTAAGAGCTCGACAATTTGCTGCCATCGGCCCTCGTCTCTTTTACGGGCCATTTTCCGGCTGAAGTGGGACAATTCTTAGAAAGTTCTCGTAATTCTGGATTTATCATTCAAATTTTGCGTTAACCTTTTCGATTCATCACTGGGAATTGTTTTTTCTTATAGTTCCAGATCTGAGGAAAACGATTATTCGCTGGTAGAAGAGCTCTCTTGTATTTATTGTTAAATGCTCAGAAAATTCTAATAAAAGAACACTTTCTTAAAACTGGCAAAATTACATCGATGAATAGGGAATGGAAACGCAGACTTGCGAAAAAGAAAGTTCTTTAACTTGTAGGTACATTTTTGCGATAGTTCAAATGGATTTCAAAAATACTCAATCACTTAATTTTTTTTTTTTTGATATTATATAGGTACAGCTACATATGTACATATGTATATTCTTATTATTGGCTTATTTTTAAATCTATTGAATATTTTAGAGAATTTCGTTTTCGAAATTTTAAGTAGGTATCGTAAAAACTGATGCTTTTGTTGCAAATTTTTGTAAAGTCATTTCACATTTTGTCCATTTAAATTTTTAGTATATGAAATAAAGAAATCTTTGCATCATGCAAAGGGATTTATGAATATCATTTTTATGTTTTGTTATTTAAAGCCTTTTCAGATTATCATGCATAAATCGTTTCCAGCACGAAGTGTTTTCAATCCGATCAAATATTCTTTAGTAAATCTTAAATGTTAGTATTCGTTGGTGATATCAGTCTCTGTCGACGTTTATCACATTTTTGGAATTCAGTATAATTTACTTTAGCCTTAAATTCAAAATCATCACATTCGTAATTCTTACCTTTAGTGGATTGAGCTTAACAGATAATACCTTTTGTACTTACTAAATCTATTTTTGTTAATTATTAAGTTGACGTAGGCAAGTGTTCTTATATAATTGGTAGATTAATAATTTTCGAGTTATAAGTATTTTTCAATAGTTTTCGCACAATACATTATGTTCTATTTTTGCAAAAAATCACTAACTCCATTAATCTGGAAAGAACCAATGTCCTCAAAATTAAATTCTACACAAAATTGATTATAAGATTATAATCATTTTTTCCCGTAACTGCAATATATTTTTTGACTTATTTATTTAATTTCATATATGTATAACTCGAAAATGGTCAGTCGGACGTTAAAATATACATGAATATTTCTATAGATAAATTTAACAACGCTTAACCCTTGTGTTAATTAATACCCAACTTTACCGACGCCGTCTAGTAGGTACCCGGGTACCCGCTTATTGCATTATTCAAATTTTGAATATTTCAGTGCTTAAAATTATTTTCTTTGAAATATACATTGTTATTGAGTATTTAAAAAAGTCAAGGTTATTTATATTTTGTTTCTATACAGTGAACAGTTCAGTTTTTTCTAAAGAAATTCACTATTCGCTTTCATTTGACCTAAATAACGATGATCCGGGAGCTCAAATTGAAATTTTCTTTATTTTCCAGTTTTTTTCATACATATACAACACGGTGGATACCCGGGCATCCGGGTATTAACACAAGGGTTAATTAAAATATATATATGAAAATGCTTACATCAATATTTAACATTAAAATAATTTATAATTGTCTCAATTTTGCCGACAAAGGTTATACGTACTTTAGTAGTGGCTTGGGATCACAATATGAACAAGTAAATAAAAATTTGTATACCATCATACATTATACATGTAGGAACTTAACCGAAGACGGCTCGTCGTCATCGGCGGCGGAATCACCTAGAAAGTCAAAAGCAGCGGACAGTTTCGAAGTAGCCAGTCAGTCGTCAGTAGTTCCAGTTGCAGTTTCGAAGTAGCCAGTCAGTCGTCAGTAGTTCCAGTTGCAGTTTAGCTGCAGTTCTTAAGTAGCCAGACAGTCAGTCAGTAGTCGAAGCTCAGTTGTGAAAATTATTATTTTTGTAAAAAAGAAAACTCATTCTCATTCATTTCATTAAATTGAATTATTGAATTAAAAAGTATTTTAATTCTACATTTGGGGGCTCAACCAATCGCGGACAATAAACTTAAATTGAGTCAAAAGAGTGCTAAGTGTGAAAAACTATAAGATGGCAAACAATTTAACAGTGGAACAATTAAAAGCTGAGTTAATTAAACGTGGGTTGGATGCAACGGGAAATAAAGCGGTTTTGGTGGCAAGACTCGAAGAGGCGCTAAGCGAGGACGATGATTCTAATGAAAGCGAAAACGAAGATAAATCAGTATCAAATAGGGCTACAAATAACAAAAATTCTAATCCTAATATTCAAGTCGCAGGTACTTCAGGCACAAGCGGTTGTCACGAGTTACCTACAAGAAAAAGTTCGCCGGAATTCAAGATACGGGACGTCGAGAATCTTCTGCAACCATTTAACGGAGATAACGGATGGAAAATCACGACATGGTTTGAAGAGTTCGAGGAGATAGCGGTAATGTTGAAGTGGACTGAGATCGAAAAACTAATCTACTTGAAAAGACTGTTAACAGGTAGTGCCAAAATTTTTATACGTACAATAGCATGCCATTCTTATTTTGAATTAAAAGCGAAATTATTAAGTGAATTCAGGGAAAAAATCTGCAAGGCAGATATATACGAAAAATTAAGAAATCGAAAGAAAAAGTATTCTGAAAGCTTTAGGGAATATATTTATAAAATGCAGGAGATAGCCTGCCGAGCCGATGTTGACGACCTATCATTAATTCATTTTATAATTAATGGAATACCGGATCGCGAAGAAAATAAATTAATACTTCATAATGCCACAAACCTAAGTGAATTAAAAGACAGAATAGACATTTACGAACGTATTAAAAGTAAAAATAATTCAAAATTTTCTCAAAAATCTAGCCAGGCTCCTAAGTCAGCCCAAGACTCTAAAAAACCGCATTGTTATAATTGTGGCTCAGTTGAACATTTAAAAAAAGACTGCAAATCGGGAACTAAGTGCTTTATTTGTAATGAGCGTGGTCACATATCAAAATATTGCACGAAAAAAGAAAACCAGAAGCAAACGAAACAAACAAACTTTATTAATGCACAGAACATAAAAGAAATCAAAATTAACGGTTATAATTTCACGGCGCTTATTGATACGGGAAGTGATTTGACTTTATTAAGAGAAGACGGGTTACAACAGTTAAAAGACATAAATTTAACAAAGCATGCAATAAATTTATTGGGTTTAGGGACGGGTAAATCGAAATCAATCGGTTCTTTCAAAGCAAATTTCAACATTGATAATGTGAAAATAGAATCTAATATCCACGTTGTACCGCATGATGCAATTAGGCTGCAATGTATTATCGGCAGTGACGTCATTTCAAAAGCCAAGGTTATTTTCGACAAAGATGGGGCTACGTTTCTGGAGAGCGAAGAAAAGACATCTGAAGATAAAGCTATGATTTTGAATATAAATGTAGAAGAAAATGAAATAGATGTGCCAAAGGAATACAAAGGTGAAATTGACACACTAATAAAAAGGTATAAACCTAATAAAGTTGCACAAAGCCCAGTTAAGATGAGCATAGTGCTTAGTAGTGAAACGGCTATATACTCGAGTCCGAGAAGACTTCCCCTTGCGGAAAAATCAATAGTCAAGCAGCAGGTTGAGGAATGGCTTGAAGAGAAAATCATTCGCCCATCAAATTCGCCTTTCGCAAGCAACGTCGTTGTTACGAAAAAGAAGAACGGATCGCATCGAGTGTGCATCGACTATAGGAAACTTAACAAACAAACCATAAAGGAACATTTCCCTATGCCAGTTATAGATGAGGTCCTTGATGATCTAGCGGAATCAAAAATTTTCACTACATTGGACCTAAAAAATGGATACTTCCACGTACCATTGGAAGAAAGCAGCATAAAGTACACAGCCTTCATAACGTCAGAGGGACATTTTGAATTTAATCGTGTTCCGTTCGGACTAATGAATGCTCCAGCGGTATTTTGCAGATTCATAGACCACATATTTCGGGAACTTACTACAAAGAAAATTGTACATATTTATATGGATGATTTAATTATTGCAGCAAAACAAGAACAAGAAAATATCAACAAACTGAAGATGGTTTTGAAGGTAGCAGAGGATTATGGATTACAGATAAATTGGGAAAAATGTAGTTTTTTGAAGAGGAAAATCGAATTTTTAGGACATGTTGTTGAGGACGGCACAATTAGTCCGTCAGAGGGTAAAATCAGAGCTGTAAAAAATTTTCCAGAGCCAAAAAATATCAGAGATGTACAGTCCTTCCTCGGTTTAACTGGATTTTTTAGGAAATACATACCAAACTACTCGATCATTGCTAAGCCGTTAACTGAGCTACTGCAAAAACAAAACTCATTTAAGATGCAGGCAGAACAGAGAATTGCACTGGAAAAACTTAAAGACGCTTTGACTACTAAACCAGTACTACATATCTTTCGGCAAGGAGCAGAAATGCAATTACATACTGATGCGAGCAAAGTTGGATGCGCAGCAGTACTGACGCAAATAGCAGATGATAAAAAGTTTCACCCTCTCTATTATTATAGTAGAAAAAACCAGCCATCGGAACAAAATTACCACAGCTACGTTCTGGAGGTTATGGCAGTTTATTTGGCGTTGAAAAAATTTCGCATATACCTTCTAGGCAGCAAATTTAAAGTCATAACGGATTGCATCGCTTTTCGACAGACTATAGAAAAAAAAGACCTACCAGTGGCAGTATCAAGGTGGATCCTATATATGCAAGAATTTCAATTTGAAGTGGAACATAGAGCAGGCAGTAGGATGCAACACGTAGATTCTCTAAGCCGCAATCCAGTTGTATACGCCATCGAAAATGAACTGTTGGTCAGGATCAGAAAATCACAAGAAACAGATGAATTTATTGAGACAGTGAAAGAAGTTTTAAAACTGCGAAACTATGATGATTTCTATATGGAAAAGGATCTATTATTCAAGTATCTGGATGGTAAAAAACTCCTAGTTATTCCCAAAAGTATGGAAGGCGAAATAATAAAAATAAAACATCAGGAAGGTCATTTTGGGGCACCAAAGACAATTCATTTGATCAATCAAGAATATTATATCCCGAATATCGAAAGCAAAGTTCAACATTGTCTGAAAAATTGCGTCAAATGTTTGCTGAGTAGCAGAAAGCTAGGAAAACAGGAAGGATTCCTTAACCCTCTGGATAAGGGGGATACACCGTTAGAAACAATTCATTTGGACCACATAGGACCTATGGACCAAACAACGAAACAATATAAATATATCCTCACTGTGGTGGATGGATTTTCTAAATATGTGTGGATTTACCCGACTAAAACCTTATCAGCCGAAGAAGTCATAAGAAAACTCCGAGAGCAACAGCATTACTTCGGAAACCCGAAAAGGATAATCACGGATAGGGGATCAGCCTTCACATCGAAGAGTTTTGAGGAATTTTGCACGGAAGAAGGAATTGAACATGTGCTAATAACAACAGGACTACCCCGAGGGAATGGTCAAGCAGAAAGAGTAAACAAAATTATTATAGAGGTTCTGAAAAAACTTAGTGTAGGCTCTCCCGAAAAGTGGTACAAATTTGTACCCCAAGTGCAAGTTGCACTGAACAGCTCATTCCAAAGATCAATAAATAGGACACCCTTCGAAGTATTATTTGGTTTCAAAATGAGGAAAAAAGATGATCTGGAAATTATAAATGCGATAAAGGAAGCAGCATTGCAAGACTACGATGAGGAGAGAGAAAAAATTCGTCTAGACGTAAGAAAACAAATAGAAAAAATACGGCAAGAAAACATTAAAACATTTAACAAATCTCGAAAAGAAGGACGTATTTATGAAGTAGGAGATCTTGTTGCAATTAAAAAAACACAATTTCAAGTTGGAAATAAATTTTCTTCTGAATTCTTAGGGCCCTACAAAGTAATCAGTAAAGGTCGAGGTGGACGTTATACGGTGCAAAAGATGACCGATGCAGAGGGACCTAAACAAACAACAACAAGTTGCGATTTGATGAAACCGTGGCGCTCTAACGACTTCTCCGAAGACTTCCGATCGTTCGAGACGAACGACAACAGGATGGCCGGATGTAGGAACTTAACCGAAGACGGCTCGTCGTCATCGGCGGCGGAATCACCTAGAAAGTCAAAAGCAGCGGACAGTTTCGAAGTAGCCAGTCAGTCGTCAGTAGTTCCAGTTGCAGTTTCGAAGTAGCCAGTCAGTCGTCAGTAGTTCCAGTTGCAGTTTCGAAGTAGCCAGTCAGTCGTCAGTAGTTCCAGTTGCAGTTTAGCTGCAGTTCTTAAGTAGCCAGACAGTCAGTCAGTAGTCGAAGCTCAGTTGTGAAAATTATTATTTTTGTAAAAAAGAAAACTCATTCTCATTCATTTCATTAAATTGAATTATTGAATTAAAAAGTATTTTAATTCTACATACATAACATACGTAAAAATTATGAAAGAAACTCCAAAAATATTGTTGAAATTTTTCCATTCCATTCCAAACAATTTCAACAAGAAATTTTAAATAAGATAATAAAAATAAGAGAGCTAAGAGCCAGAGTAAAAAAAAGAAGAATCTTAAACACTTATAACTTTGAGAAACAAGTCCCTCACGGCTAAATTGAATGTAATTGCAGAAAACTTCTTGAGAAAAGTTTTGGGAAGGAGTGCGCAATTATTGCAATTACTTCACCGGATAAGCTTAATTTCCTGAGCGGAAAGTAATGTCTTACGCAAGTTGAAGCGAAGGGCCACTTCATATTTTATTATAAAACAATGTTCTCTTTCGAAAATGCAATAACTCCAAAAACGAAGTTGTCTGTTAAGTTGGTGCAACTTTTTGGATTGGAGGATAATGGATGCTTTCATCACTAATTATATTACCGACGGACTAGTCTATTTCATCAGTGCAGGGGTGACAAGAAATGGATTTTTATTAAAAGCAAAAATAGTTTGGGTGGATGGGGTCGCTGGCTGAAATAATTTCGCGTGGACTGCGATGTCGGAAGGGTACCTACCTAAATACAATCACATGCATACCTAGATTGGTTCATGAAAAGTTGAATCAGTCTGCAAAATCAATAACTTCGGAAGGGCTTATGCCTTGCAGCGTTTTAGTTGTTTAGTTTTTCAATTTGAAGCACCACATCGGCGTCCTGGAACATACCAACATACCTCTGCGATATATCCACTCTACGGAATTGACAATTTTGGCTAATGGAGAGCAGATAATACTGAGATGATTGTCGTTCTAATCTTTTTATTGCCAACGGAAGGTACGATTTATAAAATTGAAATTAAAAAATTGAATTTTCGAAATGAGTTTAATTGGCTATGATGATGGTCCTTCTTAAAGTTATACTATACATTTTTAGTTTTCGTTATACCCGTATTAGAGCCTAACGTATTTGTCTAATTTAAATACTTGAAAATAACAAAAATCGGTAAGTTAATAGATAGGTCAAAAGCTATTAAATGGTTAAAAGCACTTGATTTGAACATTTATCAATCTTAATAGGGGTACCCCAACACAACCATTCTTAAATGTTTAAACTTGAAATTAATCGTTCTTTATTTGCCAACGGAGTTTTCCTGCCTATGCGGGCCTAAGAAGTCGTAAATGGTCTAATCATGTTCTCTACCAAAATCCCATTTCAAAATATGTAGTTAACATCATAATTGTTGAAATAGATAAATATTGCTAAATTTTGTAGAAATTAGAGTTTTTCTATCAGGATTTTGTTTTATGTAAAGAAAAAATTATAGCTGCCTTATTATCTAACTTATTAATGTTTGATAGTGTAGTATAGTTAGGTTTCATTTAGCGAAAGGTAGAAATTTTATTAAATTACAACCATATTAAATTTTGGTTGTTTGAATAAAAGATGAGATTTTCACTCAGTATCTAATATTAATTCATGAAAATTTATTGCGAGAGTAGGTGTACCGTGAAACTTTACAATTTCGAGGTTTGAGGAAATTGAAATCTGAGTATTTTTGAAATATATGAAAAGTGTTTCGTCCGTCCCAGAATAGATATGCCCGATGAGTCCCCATAATTAGGGACTGTTTCGGTACGGAACCTTCTCCAGGCGTTTAGTGCTCCATCCATATCGAATTTCCGAGCTATCGCTGCAAACTTCTCTCAATGTTGCAATAACTAATTTTTGAAAAGTTTCTATGAAAAAGCATTCCACCATGAAATATGAACCAAACTCCACCGCAGAAAATTCAGAATCGAGTGAACTTCGGCCCCATGAGTTTTATTAGTCTGAAACTTCCAACAAATGATTTATAGAAGTGATGCAGTGCAGGGCACCCGGAGGAGAGGTCAGATGCATTGAAATTGTTTCGTATCTGCGCCGGGCCCCAGACCCGGCCCGCTCCCTTTGTGTGCAGAGCCCCTTCGAAGGGCCCGGCCGCCCCGCCCTGATTCACTAACAACGCAGCGATAAATTTATTCAGGGAAAAAACTTGTGCAATTTAACATGATACATAAGGACCTTCGGGTGAAAATTGAAAACGAAGGGTTTCGCACCGTCCGCACCGTCCGCACCGTCCGGCGTCGCCCGGGTCCTGGAGGTGTTTACACCGCACCGGCGCTGGATGAATGGCGGTTGCGGGCAGGACCCGGAACAGCATCCGCCGCACTTTGTTTCACGGAGCCACGAGGAAGCATTGTTCTTCGTCGGCGAAATTTTGGCCCCAAAACGAGACCACGACAATCGCCAGGATGCAAAACAAAGAAAAATTTAATAATTCGCCTGACGAAAGACTTGTCGACGGGTAAACAGGGCGATTGCGTTTCCTTGATTTCGTTAGCCCTTTCACTCGTAGGGCAAAGCGCTCGGTTTCGTCGGAAGTAATTTCTCATATGATTGCAATCATTGTAATTTGCGGTCTGATATAGAGTTCAGTTTCAGCTTCGCTCCGGGCGAAATTGTTTCATTGAAAGCAATCAAAATTTGAAATCTCGCAGACAAAGCAGTCCCAAGAACTAGCTGAAGATGTGCAATCTGGATGTTCGCAAAATACGTCAGGGCGCTCATAAACCACTTATTACTAATACTCCTATCAATGAACACAGCTCCAAGAACCCAAACATAAGCCATACACTAGTTATGCATAGCTCATGTTGTATTAACAGATCTTTGTTATTCATATTTTCAAAATACGGTCCAGATCCGGCTCGCCGCACTTATTATTTAGTCTTAAACTCATAAAAAGGACATCTAGGGCTTAATTTCTAAACTATGTATATGTTGTTTTACAACTATTTATAGATATGTATATAGAATAATGCTAGATAAGATAAATAATTAATAAACAGAACTTATAGAAAATGTAAAAAAAGCATGACTTGTGTTAATTTTATGACCCACATACAATTTAAAAACAAAAACTTTCATTCTTGATTGTAGTCGCCATAATACTTTCCCACCAGCATAACATATACCTAATTGAGGATTAATAACATTTCAATTAAAAATTTTGAGTTGATTTAATTCAAAGCTAAGATATTTTAAAAATATCTACAATAAGAGACCAGACATCTTTTTAACATTCAAAAATGTTGAAATAAAAAGCTTTAATACTTTAGAAGTTTCACATTAAAAGTGAATTTAATTACATAAACTTCAAACTTTTTTCTATTTCCAATATTATATATTTATATTGTGTCTTCTTAGACAAGATTGCTAAATTTTAAAGTTCTGGTGCTATAATTTTTAGAATCTAACATATTAAAATCCAGTGATGGACATTACCGTACAAATTATGGACAAGTCGGGTTTATTAATAGAATGATCACTAACTTCAATGCAAATTACAGATCTTTAGACTTTCAATTTTCTAAGTTTAGTTAGAAATCACTTATGGAATAATAATATTTGATTATAATATACATATGTATATGTATATAAAAAGGAATCATGTATGTAGTTGTATTAAAGGAAATATAATATTATTTGCTGTTTATAAAAATTAGAGTTAGTAAGCGAAAAAGGTATTAAAGAAATAAGTTTTTAAAATTAATTTTTAAAATTAATTAATGAGTACGGGATTTTAGGATAAAAGGTAGTGTTAAGATGTTTATTAATTAACTTAATTTAACTTATCTGTAGACGCTTTTAGTACATATATTATATTTTTGGGCGTTATTGGGGATATAGTAATAATCAATAAAGTTCCTGAAATTCTCACAAATTCATTTCAATAACCTTTGATTTTAATTAATTTTTTTTTCATTTAGAGTGGTTAAAATAAATTGATTAACGAAATCTAAACGAATTATTTTGACGTTATGTGCAGAAAAATTAATACAATAATAATTCTGCGTTTTGGTTTTGTTTTATTTAATCCGGGGAGTTTGAGTTTAAAATGGCAAAGTGACTAAAATACTTTTCAAAATGTTTCTCATTATTTTTCTGTGATATTCTTAGAAAATATTATGTGATTTTGGTTTTTTATAGGCTGAAGGGTTGATGTGAGAATTTCTCACAGGACTTAAAAAAATCGATTAGTATTTGTTGGAAAACTTAGTTAAGATATAAGACGACGGTAAACTTTTAAGGTTTTGTTTGTAATCCTTCCGTCCCAAACAAAACTTGAGAAAAGTTAGACAATTTAGGGATCAATTAAGGGAGACGCACCTCTTCAAGACGAAACTGCCCGTCTTTGTAGTCCTCGGGGGCGGTCTACATTAATTGCCGCTCTGCTAGCTGGCACCTAATCGGCACTCTAAAATACCTGTTTTCTTAGGCACATCCCGACGGCACCTGAGCGGGTGTCTGCGTACGGCGACAATAATGCTTAATGAATCAAAGCCAACCTGAAAATCAGTGGAACGGTTGCCCACAAGGTGGAAACAGCGATCTGCTCGGTTTATGGCACCCAAAGGATACCTCTCCTATGGTTTCACGGAGAATGTGCCCCTTTGAGAAAGTTTATTTAATCACCTGGAATCCGGTTAAGCAAATCTTCAAAATTGTTAGTGAGTGTTTATGGTGAAATTTCGCAGCATTAGGTGAAATTAATTTTCGACAAAGTGCCCGGGATGCGTTAAATAGTTGACTGTTTTACGAAATAATCCCATTAGCCGGCTCCTGAGCAGGTAACAGGTAAACCCGGCAGGTGGGTTCCACTTGAGGAAAACTTCCGAACGAGTCATGCATGCTGCCAAACGACAAAAATCCTCTTTATCGAAGAAGATGGCCGGAATCCGGGTTTTAATTAAGTCGGGCTTGCAATAAAGTCCAATTATGAGCATTTTTAATTTACATAGGAGTGGGGGGTGTTTCGAAGCGGAGGGTTTCCGCTGTCGGGGACCTCCGTATTTTCACATTAAATCTGTCGAAGCATGAACTGTGGCGGTTTTCTGGTTGAATGGGTCCAAAGGGAAATCATTAGCGAAAGAACGAATTTCATTAAGCCAGCTCCGGGGCGAGTTCCTCCGGGTACGGGTGAATGGCGCGCACCACTTAAATTCAGGTCGATTGTTCTCCTTCCTCATTATATCGGTTTTGGAGCCAATTAAATTCATGAATTAAATATTCTCCGATACTGGATTTAAAATCAATAAACGACATTTACGCCCCTATTCATGGGCCACCTTTGCGCCTGTTTCCGGGTCGACCCCGCCCGCGAAGGATCGAATATATTAGACCTATCCCATCCCGGCGCTCCGTTCCGGGACTGTTTCGCAATCACATCCCACCTTGAGATGCCCCCGGATCAGAAAGAATCCCAAATTTAGCAATAATTTCTCGAATATTCAGTCCCTCGGCACACAATGGGCCGTGACGTGACGTTGTTGCTGGAAAAGTGATATAAGTTCACACCTCCGCGCGAGGACGGGCAGGTGACAGCTTTTAATAACGCCACCGCTATCAGCGTGCGTGTTTTGTTGTCACTTCTTTTATTCATTTATTCATGAGCACCCCGGACGGGATTAAAATCAAAATCTCAGCACGTCGCCGAAAGGTGGATTAAAAGAAATGGTGCCGTCGAGAGTTGTAAGCGCCACCGCAGCTCCCGTATTTGCGTCGTATGCCACCTGAAAAGGATTCCTTTTTCGCGAGCTTGCCCTTTGTTAATTTCACACGATGACAACTCATTTCTTGCGTTGAAGGCTGAGGGTGGATATTTGAGTTTCACGACACGTCTTCTGGCTGTCTTTTCGTAATTTCCTCTTCTGGATTTTGGTTTTAATGGAAAAAGTACTCATCTTTTTCATAAAATCCGATGAAAATCGCAAATGACATAAGGTGCAGGGGGGAAATTATTCCGACCTTGTACCACTTACTTTACATATTTTAGATAATTTTACTTTGCTTATTAGAATGTCAAATAATCAGGCGTGCATTAGAACATCAATTTAAGGGGGCACATGCGGAGATGATTTAGGAAATTCTAGATTATTAGATACCAAATCGTCATAATCGCTCTTTTTGGTCTCATTCACCATCTGTGGTCCATATTATAAATAAAAATTAGGTTTTTGATAGGATTAGATGTCATGAAGTAAACTATCGTCTATGTCTTCAGTGTATTATAAAAAGAAAGTATGCACTGAGAAAAACACCACATTGTAATTTCATTGATTATAACGTTTCTGAAAATTGTTGTATATCATTGGAACATCAATATGTTAGTTTTCAAAATAACTAAAAATAACACAGACCTACGAATTAAATTTTTTTTGTTCCTTTTTTGATTGATTGATTTATTGGGTTTTGGGACCTCTTAATTACGAATCTGAAGTCGAACATTTTAAAATACTGCAGAGGCTTGTGGAACCTTTTCTTTTTCCCTGTAAAGCTTCTGTAGAGCGATTTTCTCTTGTGAGTCCGGTTTGGAAAAATATTTTTTTCACAAAGTCTGTTATGGTATTTTATTATTTTAAAACCAAATACGCACCATAAATGTAATCAAAAACGTTCGCGGGAGTTAACACAATTACACGAAGCCATGTTGAAAGTATTTGCGTTAGTACGTACGATTTATAAAATTGAACTAACGTTAATTTTACCCACAACTTTTAATAAATAGGTGAAATGAGGATCTTGGCTGATAAACTAATGGCTGATACGAGTATATGTACATATATGACATATAAGAATAAAAAAGATTTTAAACACCCTCATTAACTTATTACGAGTACGCTTACTAGTACGTATACGGGCATAGTAACTGCGTTTTGTTGAAGTTTTTCTAAGAACTTAAAAAAACTATTTTTTTTCATTCATTTTATATCATAATTATAAGTTGAACTAAACTCAAGACAATTTCCTTTAGAAAAATGTATGTAAAAATAAAAAAAAAATCCACAAAATTCTGACGTGATGGAATTTTTTTACTATTTTCTCCTAATTAGCACACAAAAATCTAGGAGAGACACTACTTGAATTTCAAAAAGGAAATCCGTTGTAGGTCTGTGTAATTAACAAAGTTAATTATAAGTTCTACAAGCACATAATACTTTCCTTTTTCACATTTTATTCAGGGGCGGATTAACCATTTTGCCGCCCGTAGGCCATATTCATTACACAGCCCCACAAAAAAAAAGTCCCTCCGGGCCCAAAGACGAGACCACGTTTCCTATATGTTTTTTGGGTCGCTGAATCCGTATCCGGGGTCCGTTTGACCCCTACAGGTCTGGGTTAAGGGCATTTGAAAGTCAAATTTCAAAATAATCGTGAAAAAATCTGAAAAATTTTTAAATATGTATGTTTTTGGGGTCGCTGAGCTCAAATTCAGAGTCTTTCTGACCCTAGTGTGTCAGAATCAAGGTCAAACGAAGGTCAAAACCATCAAATCTAATAATTTAATACGTAAGGTCAAAACCATCAAATCTAATGATTTAATACGTTTAATGAATAAAAGTGAGGCGTAAGGGAATTTCAATGTTGCAATGGTTCCATCGCGCTATATTAATATATGCCACTGATGCAGGAAAAGGAAAAGAAATGCGCACGCAGATTATTCACGCATACGTAGACAAACGTTCGCTTGCACGAGATCAAGAGACATAAGTTTCAATAATACCTAGCAACTTACTTGGCTGCGATTTGCTGCGCAACATACTTGGTTATGAATCTAGCTACAAACTTGGCTATGAGGACGATTTACTTGGCTATTGGAAATGTTGCTGCTGTGCCTCTTTTTTAACATGGCATGCGACATCTGTATAGTTATTTATCTGTGGCACGACTCAACACTCACCCTCACGTGGATCTTCAGGTTATGTTCCATGCGCACATTTTGATCCTTGTATTAAATTGGGGCGGCAATATTTAATATGTTTGTATTTTAAAAATTAATATGAAATTTTAATAATAATTCATTAAAGTAATTTAGAAGTTTATTTGAAATTTTAGAAAAATTTTTATTTTATTTTTTTTTTTATTTTTTTTATGGAATCGAAAAACAAAAATTTTTTTTTGATCTTTGGCGCCCCTTCAAATCCCTTAATCCGCCCCTGATTTTATTTAATGCTCTCTAATGCAAACTTAATAAAAAAACTCAGTCACGTAATGATTTGCAAAATTCGAGTAGGTACATATATTGTGTTTTTCAAAGATAGGAACGCAGTTATGTACTTAGTTCATTTAACTTAAATTTAATTGATGGACAAAACGTCTAATAAATTTTTTTGTTGACATTAAAAACTTGTTTAGTATGTATTACATTCCTTAGTGATAAATATAACTTTTAACGTCATTCAACAAAAAAATCGTCAATGAAAAATAAGCTTTGAAATGCATAAAATAGTTAAAATACATACGTGAAAATCACTTTTTAAATAATAATAATCAGAAACATTTATAATAATGCTAGATATAATAAAATTTGTTATAAAGGCACTTTTTTTACTTTAAAAATCAGCGAACTTGAAGTATATTTTTAAAGAAAATTTTACGTTATGGAAAAATAATAAATGGGTTTTTGACAGAATACTTGAAACAAATTGTACTCATTTAAGAATTTTTCAATAAAAAAAAATGTTGTAGACCCGTGTCATTATCAATTTAAATATATTGTTTGTTAAAGTTGTATCAAACTATGATTTAGAATTTTCCATTTTAAATTCTATAATAAAAAAAAGAATAATTAAGTAAATTATAGTGGTGAAAGGTTTACTACAATTCTGCAATCTTAAAGCAGTTGGAAACCGATTTGCATGAAAGTAATTAGTAGAGGTATAACTCGTCTTCGGTTTGTTCCGATAAATTTTTCTCATATAATTACATAGTTTATAATTCATTTCGTCCTTTATTTATTAATGTAACGTAAATCAATTATAAAATATTACGATCAAAGGAAAAATTGCGCGTGAAAAAATTGAAAATTTAAAATATGAGATTTAATTATGATGTGAGATATTATAATTTTTCTTCCACATTCTACCTGCATAATTGCCCGATAGAGAAATTCGACATTGGATTTTAAATTCTCAGCTCAATATTGTCCTTTCGAAATATTCCAAAGCTTTAGGTAAAAGCAAGATCGACATTTTTTTCCTAAACCCTGTAAAAATCTATGCAAAGAAAACACAAAACACTCAAGGTCAATTTATCTACTTCGGGAATAGTGGGGCACGCGTTCTTGTTGTTTGCTATAATTTGACATGAATTCTTGTTCAAGAAATATTTGAATAATACCGGCACTCATTTTACAAAACCCAGATACGAGGGATACTAAGAAAGGAGCCCTCAAGATTACTCCCACCATAAACTTCAAAAATACGTACGAAATATTGCAGCAAAAAGGTAAGTTGGGATTTTGGCATAAAAGTCTTAAAAGGATACCGTGTGTGAGTGAGTATCTTATTGGAACAGTTTATGGACGCCATCACTCTTTCGAGAGGATTTACTGGGCTCTTTCTACCCCTGGTGTTTTGTGCTTTCAGCATAAAATTTACGGTGGTGGAACATTTTAAACCCGAAGGTATTATTACCACCCAACAGCCATCCAACGCTGTTATTTACCTGCAGAAATGATTTAATGGAGTCCATCAGCGAAAATCACCACATGGAAGAAGGAGGTCAGAAAAGTTGCAGCTCAGTCACTGTTGGCTCCCACAAGAAAATGCATTTAAGGAAGGGAGACATTAATCAGAGCCCCAAACCGTAACTATGTTAATCTTTTCGATTTTTCTTTAAAATACTCATGTGAAAGAACACCAGATTTTTCCATCATTGCGATAAAGACTAAAAACATTTCTCTTATAATTCTGTGAAAAGGGGCAATGGAAGCACCTTATCCCCTTCAAAAATCTTGCATTAAAAATACTTATTAAATGATTGTCTAAAAGTTTATGCGAACCTCGATTACTTCTATTAAGAATCCATAAACTTATAATAAAGCCTTGAGGTATCAGTAGGTATAGGTGTTCAATATGCTCGAAAATAAAGTTTAAAGTTTAAGTAGAGTTTCATAGAACTAGGAATCCTTTCTCAGGAAATCGAGAAGTTATTGTGTACTTATTTTCATAAATTGGGTTTCAAATTTGCATATTAGAATAGCTGTTCAAAATCACAGAGAGTAAAAAACATTGTAAAATTTACAAAGTGAAATTGTAAAATCTAAAACCTCCCATATTTTTACCAAAATGCCGTCATCTTATATACAACATAATTTTAAAACATAGGTACCTTAAGATAATTGAATTAACGTATTAAATTTTAAAACCTACAGCCCGGCTGAATAATAATTCACTAATATTTTTTAAAATCTGATTGCAAAATTAATCGTTGTTACAAGCTTTTATTAATTTCACCTGTCCCGGTGATTGTAATGGAATCTTGCAAGTTAAATTTGACGAACTTCCCGGTTTCCGATTGAGCTGAAATTTTGCATGCATATGTATATCGCGTGACAATGCAATACTATGATGACATGGAGAATCAAAAGCTTGTTATTAAAAATGTTTTTTTTTGCATATTGCTTGTTTTTCATTTGTAAATAATAAAATTGGGTTGTAAAAATTACAAATATTCCTTAGAACTAAAAATATTTTCTTTGTTTCAAGCACACCGAGAATAACGCAATGCTAATTTAATATTATTTTCATATAAAAAAAAAAATATCTTATCATTTTTACAATAATTGCTGTTAATTTGATAATAAAAGTGATACTTTAAAGCTAAAAATGTCAAATTGGCATTCTTCAATGTAAAAAAAGGGAAAAGACCTGTTTACTCATAAACTGTAAAACCGTACTTGTGAGCATGGCTCAGCTGCAAAGGTGCCTAGCTGCCAGCTCTGAAGTCCCAGGTTCAATCCCAGCCACAGGAAAAACTTTCTAAAAACACATCGGAGCCACCCAGGGATTACTTTTTTTAATTTCTTTCAATTTGCAATTAAATTTTTAAATTTACAATTAAATTGTTAGATTTACAATATTTTCAATAATAAAAACAACGTATCATTTTTAGTTTTAAAAAATAGAATGTTTTGTAGTTTTTAGAATTTCTTATTTGGCTCAAAATCAAAGACGGAAATTTTAAAATCTAAACCCACAAACGATTGATTCTAAAAATTTTTTTTCTGGGCGATTACATTAATATAATTTATTATTATGGGAGAAACCACATTAGAGTCCAAATTTTAAGTATTTTTTGGAATCTTTGTTTTCTTTTTTATTTACAAGAAAGATCTCAATTGAATATTTTCAAATTTTGCGGATGTTTTTAGTGATGTCCCAATATATGTACATTTAGGAATTCTCGAGACTGTTATTTTTACCTCTAACTAAAAAATAAATTGTTGTATATTATTAACAAATTTTCCAAAAATATGAAGAAAGCTGGAGCCCAAAAAGTTCAAAATTGAATGTTTTATGAGTGCTTAAGCTTCATGTGGAAAGTACTTTAAACAAAAATATCATTCCAGTTTTTAATTCATATTTTTGACGGTCACAAATTATCGGTCAATCATTTTTTCAATCATCATTCCCGCAAATTGAAAAATATCATGTTTTGAGGAAAACGCGTTTAAAGTTTCTGATTTTATTATTTAATCGAGCACCTTTAGTGCCAATAGCATAGAAAGGATTCGGATTTCGTTCGGAAGTGTGAGGACATGTATCGTAGATAGGAAATAAATTTTTTTTAAACATTTTAATTTAGTTATTTATTTTATTTATGTAATTATGAAAATGTAACTTTAAGAATATGATTGAAAAATTGGACGACAAAAAGTAATTTTATTGTCAATAATGGGTTTTTAAATGTTTTGAAAGTTAGTTATTCGAATGTTTTTCGATAATCACTATTTCAGTATATTTGTATTCTTTAACCAGTAACAAAAAAAAATTATACATATAAATTAATTAAATTTTGGGGCCCAGAATTTACGCAATCCCTTAGTATTTGGATGAGATTATTTGACAATGACGCTGTGTGAGGGAACTGTTTTGAGATCCCTAATCTCTGCTGACTTATCGATTGTAGCATTAAGCTTCGATTCATGATATGAGCTGGCCGTAAATTTTCGGGACTAGGTTAATTGCGAAATTCGATTAGTGCGTGTACAAACAGAAGCGCCCAAAATGTTCAGATATCGCGCAAATTCTGAGTATCTCAGGTTTGGGTGAACTAGGTCCTAAGTGAATGACTGAATTATCCTGCGGGGGAGGACTCCACCCGTTTGGCCGCAAATAAGCTGAAGGATTGTAGCGCTATCAGCGCGCTTTAAATGTGTTGGCGATAATTAACTGAAAATTCTGCCCCATCTCCGCCATCCGGCGACATAGAAGCCTTGGCGCGCGTTCTTTTTTTTTCTTCTTGAACATTACCCCATCAATCATTGGATTTGGGGTTAATGTCGCTGATGAGAAAGAAATTGCTCGGAAGAAAGCTAGTTTTTGCAGCCATCTATCTTCTAAGATGAGGGGATTAAGTTGAAACTGACATCTTCATCCTGTGGTTGTCTCTGCCGGGAATTGTATCGCGTGTGTTCCGCTACTTCAAGCGTGTAATACTTTTAACGACATGCACCCCAAGTAAAAGCAATAGGATTTCAATTGCTTCCCAATACTCCAAAGATGAGTTCATCTCATCGCATAGTCGATATCGATTTCGTTGGCAATTTTAACTTATTTCAATTTACCATGAGTGTTTTTATCCACCATACTCTTTATTGCTTTCTCATTTTTTTCCAGTTTGACAAATTATTCATTAAAATTTTAAATTGAGCGGCCGTTGCAAGTGAGTCTGTGATTAATCTGGGTCATTGCCTGACCTCTAGAAAAGTCCCAACTGGTGGTAAATTCTGAAACTCGTAAATTGCACTCTACCTGGCTGCGGTAGGTATAGTTACCAATTTCACATCGTAAAACTGTTCGAAGTCGCGAAACTATCCACAGCCTCTACAAACATTGATTAAAGTAATATTTCTCCCGCCCTTGGTGATAGCGACGCAATTACAAAACAATCAAGCACAGTCTTCACGAATTGATTTATCGTTAACAAGAAAAATCTTGCTGTGCGCTCATCCGTGTTTTCCCCAAAAAGATAGTCCTTTAGTGGCTTTGATTCCCGATTTGAAAGCAATTCAAGACGAATATTCACGGCCAGCATAGGGGCGGGAGCTGTGATTTTGCCGGCGTCCAATTTATCTTCATTTAGGCAACCACGTTGCGTTTCCTTCGGCCTCATCAATCTCCAAATTAAGGGTTAATTTATCGGGGCAGAAAGAAATTGCTTGTAATAAGGCGGTACTTTTCTAATCCTGAATGAGTAAACACACCGCTTGGGGACTCTGATGGATTCCCGCCGACATCCAATGCCGCTTATTTGGAGACAACAGGACAAACATGTTAGGAAGGCCCACACGCGATCTTAAGAAGTATTTCCGAAGCTTTATAATTGCTTTCTTAGGTTTCGTCGACGAAATTGATTGTAACTCGAAATTCAATTAATCCAGCAAGCGGGTCTTTTATTTTTTATTAATTGGAATATTTCCTAAAAAAGCGAAATTGCTTTTGTCTGTGTATTGTTCGTAGAAGTCGAAATAAAATTCCTAAAATGAAACTAAACATTTTGTTTTCTGAAAAAATGACATTTTAAGTATGGATTAAATACACTTATGCCCGATTTCACAGTGCGAACCTAAGTTCCCGTTTAATCATTTTTCGGTTTCACAGCGCGAGTTTGAGTGTAAATTATGACTTAAGTGGTAAGTCGCCAAAATTGGTTACATTAGGTCTCACTTATAGATGTTTTTTCACATTTCGTTAGGAAAATTCAACTCTTAAAAATTAATACTGGTGATATGGGCCCTATCATGAGAAACGTTCGGATCGAATAGATATAGGAGCTTAATTCGGGCATTGGTGGCAATACATTTACTTAGATTACATATTTATCAATGATTAGAATTTGAGCAGATCGTAAACTGTCCAATTTGAAGATTCGATATTGAAGATATTTTTATGACTAAGACATTATTGTATTTGTACTAATTACTGGATAATGAGATCCACTCATTATATTTTCCGCTTCCGATATAATCTTAACTCCTGAACAGAGGTTAATGAGTTTTTCTAAATCACAGGTCTAGGTCACAGGTTCAATGCAATGTTTGTATGTATATGTATGTTCGAGTCAAATCTTACTTACAAACTTAATTTTAAAGCAGTTATCCTCAACCGATTGAGATGCAATTTTGCATACACGTTTGGTTTGGATGACAATGCATCGCTAGCTAAGTGACGTCATTCGAAATCCAATATGGCGGACGGCCCAAGATGGTGGACTAGCACTCCCATGATAAGGGTATCAAATGAAAGGCTTCGACAAATATAATAGAATGTGATAAAAGCTTGTTTTTAAAAATCTATTTTTAAATTCAGAACTTATTTTTTTATTTATTTCTATTTCTTCTATTAATAGACTACTTAAGCAGTGATTAGGCTAATACAAAGAAAGATTTAGTTTTAGACTATATAAGTTTCAGGGGCATAGATATTCAATATAGTAATCCCATTTAAATAAGGCTGGCTAAAATTTTTATTCTAGACTCCAAAAAGGAACCACTTGAAGTTGTACGTAGGAGTTATATAAGCTCATTTCAATTTACGTAACATAGACTTAAGTAAAAGGCTTGTGAACGATTTCAATACGCTCGGAATGAAAGACGATGTAAGCAGACCGACAAGATAACTAATGGATATTTAAGGTTTTAATGAACTAAGGCATTAAATAGAGAAACTAAATACATTACTAAAATCTTTAGAATTGGTTTTCATAGAGTTTAACACCTTGAGTATTACCACAGATGAATAACTATTAACTATACTATAGTTATTTATCTGTGGTATTTATTAACTATGTTGCATTCGAAATAGACAACGAGATAACGAAAATATACATTTCTAAGCGATGAAAGGAAAAAAATATATATAGAAGGAATAAACTCACAGTTATTAATTGTTATTTTTACTTATGGTTTTAATTATAATTTATACTACCATGTTGAAAAAAATGAATACTTTCATTTTCAAAGTGCGTTCGAAATTTGTTTATGATTGTCTCTTGTACTATTGTAAAACTGAATCGATTTTAATTTTGAATGTCTGATTTTCACTTACATATGTATGTACATACATAAATAAGATATTTTGGGGTTTTTGGAATTACTGACTTCAAATATGTTGTCAGCGTTAACGAATTCAAAGAGGCGAAGTGTGATATTTTGAATTTTACCCGCTTCTCGTCAAATTGGATACGTATACATGACATTTTCATTGTACACCGAATGGTACATGGTTCTGGCTAGAAAAGCATTTTTCAAAAACAGTTTATTTTGTAGATATGTCAACGTATATAAGTGCTCCGGTAAGACAAACTCACAATACAGAAGCAAATCCGATCCAATCTGAAGGGATGCAAACAGATAAACAAATAAGGCCGAGGGCTCCGTCCGTTTCCAGGCAATTACTTCCTCGTCAACGACATTGAGCCTAAGCCTTGTGATTGATGGGGCGACGCGTGTAAAAACGAAGTCGCTCCAGCCCGAAACTCTGGTATCCAGCTAATTACACGCGAAATTGATTTAAATAAGTTAGATGACAACCGCAACGGTGGCGGCGGCGTTGGCGGAGGGCAAGGGCACTCGATAAAAATCCCTTGGATACCCTGAAACCTTCCAGCCACAGGGTGGTTCATATTCGTATGTAGGTGCCGCCGCCGAAGCGCTTCGCTGCGTGCTGTGACAAAAATGGCTCGTGTGGCCCGGCGGCGCTTCGCAGTCCTGTTTTACTACTTGTAGTCATATGCAAATGGGAGGATGATAAGCAGTTGCCAGAAGAATAAATCAAACGTTGCTTCTGCAGGCCGGCAGCGGAGCCCGGCGCTGCAGTGTTTTGCCGAGGACGTAAGTATAACAAATGCTGTCCACCACTCCGAAAATTCCTCTGTGCATAAGTGTGAAGTATGCCCCAATAAATCTTCCTTTTGGTACAGCAGAAATCTGGCCATTGTTAAAACACACATCCGTTACGCTTTGACCCGAATTAGAGATAAAAAGTTTGGTGCTCCCGGCCCCAAGAATATGTGCCGTGGTCGCTGACAATCTCGACACAGGTCTAATTTCGGCAGATAGTCCTTGAGGGTTGCCCCTGGCGACGGTGACGGCGACGACCACCGCCTTTGTAATTTTGTCAGACGCAGTGAACGGACCGACGCGTGTCAGGAGATCTCGAGCGACACGGCACGATTTAATTGTCATGCCAACATCCTTGGGCTGTAACACGTCTTCACTTCTGCCTCGAAGATTTGCTAAAGTTTTCACTTCTTCAAAAGCAGAAATGCGCATTAAGGAGCATCAATTAACACGGCCGGGCGATTTTAGGTACTGATTTGTTGATTTATTTTTGTTTCTTTTGCGTATACTTATGTAGTTATCGAGCCTCTTATTAACTCGGTTATTAAGAACTACTTATCTTCTGAGAATACAGTTAATTAAAATTGATTAAGTTTGACTGAAAACTTTCAACTGAACCTCATTTTAGCATGATTTCATATTGCCAGATCAAGGGTATTTAAGTAGCAGCTTATATTTTTCAGCTAGGTACCTATATAATATTTTATTCATACATTAACTACCCTAATATATTCATGTTTTTCTACTTAAATGTACATACATATAACTTCGCAAAACCGATCAAATTTTTCCAAATCGCTTAACATTTTGAGGAAATAACTTGTGTAAGTAAAAAATCGTAAAAACTTTTTCATGTATTAGTGTTATATAATATTAAATTAAAGTTTATATTTGATCTAAAAATACCAGGGACCGATCAATTATTAGGGTTATTATTCAAATTCTTTAATTGACTTCAAATTTACTATTTAGTTTCAAAATATTATGTTCCGAAGCGACATTCACGAAATTAAATTATTTTATGTAGTATACAATTATTCATAGAAAATGGATATCTATGACGGAGATTTTGCATTTGTTAATTAACTATAGGATTAAAACACATTATTTAACACACATACATACATAAAAAAGTCATCTTATTGAGCATGATTTAGAGACAAACATCCTAATAAAACGACATTTTTTCTTTTTTTGCATATCTGCAGTGATGGGAGGAAACTTTTATATGTTTAAAAAGGCATTTAAAATCAAAAGCTCTTTTTTATCTAGAAAAAATTCGTATATATCTTTCTATGTATATGAATTTGTACAAAATCAACAAAAGTTAAGAGTATCTTACTTAAGACTAGTGCACACCTTCTAGATAGCGTACTTTCAACATAATCAGGGATTACATGTTTGCAGGTCAACTTAACTACCCTTATAGCTACTATCATTTTGTACCTTTGTATATATTCAACATAAATCATTACTAGAGTGTTTTATATAAGTAGAAATTGCTTTCATGTTTCTGCCAGAATTATGCACTGAGAACATCGTCCATAATTTGTTTGCATCCAAACTTTACAATTTCCAATCAGTGCAAGGGCCGCAAAGGGTATTATCATTCAGGGCTTCATGTAGAAAGCCTTCTTGAATGAAATGGCCAGGAGAGCTCTTTAGAGGCCGTATCAAAGAAGCAGACGAACCATACGCCCAACTTCAAGACAATACTGGCTGAAAGAAATCCCAACTGGGCAAACTTACAGGGTCCAGGCCCAGCTCCAGACGCAACGAGTGCGATTCGTTCTGATGTTGATGATGGAGACCTATTCAAACAGACCACAAATATGATTGGGGAATCAATTTGCTCGAAACAAGCTTCTAGTAGAACTTGTTGAGCAACACCTACAACAAGCAGAGCCGATACTGCAATCGAGGAGGCCTTCTGGACGCTCATTGCACATGAGATGCAAAATTAGGCTCTTTACTGGTGCAGGACGTCGACTTCCTTAATGCATAGGTGCCTTGTGCGGGCGAATTGCTCACTTGTGGAAGTGAGTTGAATCGATAAGTAGAACGCAATGGATGAGATTGATTTTTTTTTATGTCTTTCAGGAAATAGAATCTATCAAATTTGGTGATTTCCTCAACCCCAACAATATATTTACTGAGAAGCATCAAATAACATATTTCAGGAGGCACCTGTCGAGTGAGTGGGTCGAAGGTCTGGCTGAATTTAAAATGGGTGCCTAGCAACAAGCGCCCATCCCAATTATGCGGTATTCATATAAATTTCCGAGGCCTGTATTAACAGCAGTAGTAATAAAAATTTATTGACTTTCCCACATAGTAAAAGCTTTTATTTGTGAGCCACTTAGGGACTTCCTTGGCGAGATAAGGGGCGAAACGTTTTTCTTGCGCGGGGCTGATGGTGAGGGTGCTCCGCCCTCCCACAAACTGGAGCACAGCCCTCGCCTCAATAAAGTTATCTGCCATCAGCCGTAAAATTTGATTGCTTCCTCAGAAGTTTCCTTTCTTCCTCCACACTTGTCAGGCCCACATGAATTTTATACCTTTGACTCTCCCGGCAGACTCCTCAATTGATTTGCATTCTAGGGGCTCAGAATTTCGGGAAGATTGATGGGAAGTGGAAGATCATGCCCTCGCGGAGCGCTGATTGCGACCGACGACGGCGACGACGACAAAAGGAAAGAAAAGCGACGTTTTGCGGAGTTTTCTGTGGTATTAAGTCGCGTTTCTCGCGGGCGACAGCGGAAATAGACAAAGTAGCGAAACGAGTTACTTTGTTGGCAGCACCTTTCAAATAGTCTTGAAGTTGAAAAGCCTCAGACCGGCTAACTTTCAAATTTCCCCCCTAAAGGTGAGTGCGTTTAATTTAATGGTCGGGTTTTATTATTCGAGATATTTTCGCATTAAAATTAACAATTGGGACGTGATCCCTCGCTGTCATGCATGACGACCTCTTCCTTTTCTTTTGAGATTATCCGCCCATGCAAAACAAAGCGGAGTTTGCGAGTTTCTGAAGAACTTTATTGCGAAAAGTCATCGTTCTCCCTTCGGATCTTCATTTGTTGCAAGTCATAAACTGGATGAGTTTTTCCCGGCGATAGGTCAAAAATGTGGGGTTACGTGGATACGACTCAGAATTTCCTTTAACCTTCCTAATCTACCAACTTTTAACGATTTCGCTCTAGGATTTTGAGAAGATACTTTGAAATACAAATGAGGACAGAATGTTTACATTGAGGGCACTTGTGAGGCGTAAAGGCTACTACCAAATCATAGAGATTCACAAAAAATATAAGAAAAAATCTGGATGATGAAATATGAAACTGCAAAAACGTTTAGCCAACTTTGTAAACAGCTCATTTAAATCTATCTGCTTGATACCAATTTCTAAGTCATCTCCATTTCGTAAAGGTACCGCCGTACCGTCTGAAAAAGATATTTATAGAAATATTTTAATAGACCAAATACATTAGCTTTTGTGACATTTTTTCTGAACTCTGACTTGTGAAACTTCTTCTCCGAATTGATTGGAAAGATTAAAAACACAAGTTAAATTAAATAATGTCATGTAAATTTATTAAAACTCAATTTTTATTATTTTCCTTAAAAATCATTATGAATATATGTACATATTTCAAGGAGAATGAAGGACAACTATGTATTTAGCTATTAGGGTATCGATTTGTAGGTATGTTCAAAATTTAATAATTAATTATTAATTTCCCTTTCTTTCATTTATTGATTCAGGTGAAATGTCACCTTTAAAAGATCTTCTTATGTAAAAAAATAAGTTTTATTTTAAAACTTTAGTTTCCAAAAAATAAATGTATAGAGGTTCATCGACTACAATTTTTTTTTTACAAATCGGGGCTTATTGTACCAAAACAAAAAGAAGCAGCAGCAGTTTTCCAATAAACATTTAAGCTTCGTTAGCAAAATATTTTAATTTTAGATGAATGTGATAATGGACCGAATGCATAAAGGCTAGGATGTGCTTTTACTGGCAAATTTTCAAGTAAATGCTTCAGTACGTAGGTACTTATATGCATATTTGTATAAGTAAAAGATAAAGAGAAGGATTTACTACAATAACAAGTTTTTACTTCATTTCGATCAATTTACTTAAAAATTCGATTGGCATCATCTATACAGTCTACATTATACATATGTACAAATTATATATCACTGATATCAATAGAAAATAGTCAAATGTTGCATTGATGATAATTAAGGAAAAATTTATTATTTATTACTGGAACTATTTGGGTAATCGTAGGTATATAATAATAATTTTGAAAATTATCAACTTTCGCGGTGAATAGAAATCTTTTTATTATTATTACTCAGTATTTGAATAAGTTATTAAGAACAAATTCCTAATTATTTGTTCAACTGATAATAATCGTTTTCGCGCATTGGTTTTGATAGTTATAAATCTTTGGGTACTAATTTTTTGGGCAGTTTTTTAAATATCCGGGATGTTACAGTGGGCGCAGTAAGAAATTTTTCGGCTGTAATTAAATAAATTGAGGCCAGTAAAATGAACTGTCGAATCATTCATTTTACCACTCAAATATTTAATCTACCGCTCAAATATTTTTTTTTTTTATTATACTGCACATCTAACATCATTTACTGCCCAATTAGGTTTTATGTCATTTTACCGCTTGCCGTTTAAATAAGTGCCAAATTTTCTGCATCTCAATATTTCATTATTTGAGTAATCAGTAATTTTATTCTTTTCTTTCCTGAGCCGAACCAGAATCTTCAATTCCATCAAGTTATATGTATGTAGATTTGTAGTACCTACCTACCTAAGTAAAGCAAAATATTAAAAAGGTGTCGAAAATTCCGAAAATTTCCATTTCCATAATGTGTCGGGTTATTGGAGTTTGACGCCCTAAATAAGCCCAAAAGCTACAGAGGCGAGCAGCCATTGCGTGCTCATTCCAGGAAACACTCAAATTATATCCTTCAGCCTAGTTCCCATGTCCTGGGAATTTGAAATGCCCTACACAGCCGGAACTAGCAGCTGGGAGAGTCCCAATCGGAAAGTATTGAATGGCACCTTTGCGAAATTAAGCCCCTACCATAGGCACTTTTTTCATAGGGCCGGCGTCGGGACGCAGTGGTCGCAGTAACGACTGAATCGACACTTGTGGCACCGGCCACTCCGGCCCGCCCAAAATTTTAAACAAATGGACAACATGTTGGGCTCGATGGAAGTATTTAGTAGCAAATTGCTGGATACAAGTTTCCCATTGCCCATGCAAATCGCTTACGTAATGCAAACTGCTCGTTAAGTGATGGGCAGTCCCCGTGGACCGTTTTTGCATACAGAATAGATCTGGGCTGGGATTATCCGGGCTCCCTCGACTTAGATGCATTTGATACAGGAGAGGATAAATAGCGACCGATTGCCCGGCCGATGGGGCCTGCCCGGCACCGGGGGCGGGTGGTGGACGGCAGGCGTCGCGGCGGCAGGAGGCTGAGCTGCAAATGACTTTTGCGTTCGTGCATTTTACGTAAAGTTCATTTTAACAATGCGAACGAAATTTATGGGCTCGGGGAAGATGCGCGGGTTTTTGGTAAAATAAGTCCTTCTGGCGCGTACTTGCCCCAAAAGTTACTCCAGGGTTTTATTTATGTCCGCAGGATCGGAAGGGATGGAAAAAAATAAAAATATATAGGGAAAAGCACCACTCAGAGCATCTGGTTAAGGTGCTGGAGATTATCAAGAGCCTTCAGCGTATCCACCGCCCTGACTGGATAATTTATTTTCAGGAGAGCCCTTAATTCGTACAAATCTATGCCTTTGTTGCTGGCTATTTACATTCCACTTGAGTGGATGGGTACACGAAAATCGAGGGGATCGGCGGCGGACCAGAGCTCAAACAAAAGCGCTCGTGTTAGCCTTTTAATAACGTTCTATTTTTCGATCTCGAAAATGAGCTTCCTCCTAATACCAATCCAGATTACGCCAGTACATATTCATTGATTTTCTATATAACGAGGGAAAGCTGTGCTGAATGAGTCTTCAGTTCTTCTCCAGGGTAAACAATGGGCCCATGATAAGATATTCGATAAAGTGATAGAAAAAGCAAAGGGTCGTTCGGATCTACGGAGAACTTCTACCAGAAATTCGCTCCCGCTCAAGGGTAATCAAATTCCGGCTGCTGCAAACAGATTGAGTTTCCGAGATGTGCAAACAGAGGAGGGCCCTCGCAGTGTCCCTGGCTGGGTTTTTAAGGTTAAACTACCTGTGAGACTGACTGAAAAGAATTATAACTCCGGGAAAAGCCCGAAATCCCTTTAAAGTGCAAACAAGGCCCACTTTCGCCCACTGTCCCACTTTCCATCCCTTTCGAGGGACAATATTTGGCTCGAAACCCTTTTATGTATATCTAATGGGACGTTTATTTAATTTTTATGACTTTGCACGAGAGGCAATATCAAGCTGCCCCCGCTTAATGACAGCGCTGATGAAAAAGGGACACAAACCCAGTTCCCCGGCGACAGAAGGATATGTAATTGATATTCAGAAAAAAACCTATTTAAGGAAACGTTCTAAGGAGGCTGCGAGCTTGACCCTATTGTACTTAAAGTTTTGTGCCAACAAAGGGTATGTTGCAGGATTTCTAAATATTCCCATTTTTTGCCTTTTAGTCAAATTGGATCTTCTCCATATGTGTCGCTATATGTATATATATTCACTTGAATAATTTCGCAACATATACCTTAGATAATCGAAAACTTATTTTGCTTACCTTTTTTTATATGAAAAGCTCTTTGGAGGTTCACTTTGTTTGAAGTAACATTATATATAGTACCTACATAGTACGTATAAGTTTAGACACTAGCTGGCATTTTTGAAAATTTCTATGTTTCTGTAGCAGTTGCAGCAATAATACAGAGCCCTGGAACTAGAGTTACCCCAATCTTCATTCCATTTCCAAACAAACCTAAACATTTCAAAAATTACTGGGTCACTCTTTTCAATTTACTTCTATTAATAACAAGAATCAGGATGTGAAATAACGATAAAAAGGCACACATTGGGTGGAATCCATAAAGTTTAAGGAATTACCGGAAGTAAATGTTTGAAGCAAAAGCATATACTCAGTGCCGGATTTACCTATGACGGGGCCCCAAGCAACCTCAGGTTTTTGGGGCCCTCATTCCAACATTACTCCCCCCCCCCCCCCCCCCCTCCTTTTTTAAAAATAATAAATAACCAGTTAATTTTGCAAAATCAATATATTATTCAGTTTACTTATAATTTACTAACTAAATTACAACTTTTTTCTACTTTTCTCAGTCGCAAATTGTTGAATTGAAGGTTCAGATTCAGATACATTTATTCACCTCTAAATCACCAATAAATCTAATAAATCAACGTAAACAAAGCAGAAAAGTCAGAATTGTCAGAACTGACAACATTTTAAAGACGAAATATGGGGACAGCGCCTCTGGTAAAATTTTTGGAATTAATTTTCAGAGTTTATGACCGAAACCCTGGTCAGAGACAGGATTTAGTGATTTACATGTGATTTACAATGAATAGTCGATATTGTTTACATGGATTTTTTCATTTTGCATTTTCTATTTTTTTTTTCAAATTTCCGAATGTGTTTTCAAAATTTTTCAATTTTTGGGGCCCCTGTCCAAGCGTTATTAGTAACAGGTGAAGTATTTACTTAGTTTATTCAGTATTTGCTTGAAATTCATCCAAAAATGCAAACATTTACTTATTTTATGGCTGAGATTCAACTACTTGGATTAGATAAATTTCTTCATTTATTTAGAACAAACTTCAAAATATTTTTCTCTGTGTAATGAAACTTATAAAAATGGAAAACAATACAAGCAATACTCAAATAGATTTCGTTAATATTCTGCAAAATCTTAAGGAAATCTCAATTACCCTCTATAAAAAGTGAGAAAATTGAATCACTAAAAAGTTTCCGTGGTAAATATGAATTGGTTACGGATGTTAAGATCACAGAAGACCAAATAAAAAAAATATAAACAACATGAAAACAGAAGTAAATTTAATTTGATTTAAAATAATTAACCTGGAGCACACAAGCCGACATTACTTTGTCATTAGACACACAGTTTACTCTAAAAAGGAATTTTCTAGCTGCATTTATCCAATTTGAAAATATTTTAGCTAATCCTAATTTCAATAAGTAAATACCTATGTACTTAGTATTATGCATACCTTTTTAAGATATTTCTGCCTTGCATTTACCTAAAAGCCTGAAAAATAGAAATAAATGAGAATAAAGATATACTGAGACTCAAAAGTGTTCTGATTAATTTTAACCAAACTGGTTTGTTTCACTTTTCTACCAAAAAGTCAGGTTAAAATAACAAAAAAACAGATTTGTTTACCATAAAGACAATGTGGTTAATTTTATCTTGGCTTTTTATAAGTATTTATGGTTCAGTAAATTAACTTGATTAACCCTTAGCCAGCACACTTCTTCAGAATTTTTAATATTAAGGCACAAACAAATTGGAGAATGCTTCAAAATCCAAAAAGTATCAGTTTTTGTTAGAGAGGAAAGAAAGCAAAACAAAATTTAGAATGGCACCTGAACTCAGGATATCACTGAATATGCCAAGTAGTTTCTCATTGCTGAGTTATACTCAAAAACATTGGTTTTTACTTGCAATGTTTGAGTTTTATTAACAAGATTTAAATTTAGGAAACGGTGAACACAACTTAATATACCCTATCTAACTGAAAAGCGGATGGATGAAAAACATCTTGTTGAAACAAAGAAATTATAAATTTACTCTTCTTCGAAACAATTTCAGAGTAGCCATATTTAAAGAAAAAAAGTCCTTGAAAATATGATGTAGGTAAGTATAATTACAAGGCATACTTCTTGCAGTCGTTGGGATTGTTTATATTCCCACAGCTTGAAAAAGGATTTTTCCCAATCTCAATGGAGTCCTATATCCACCGAATTGAGATGGAAAAGTTTTTAAGATCGTTATGAGAAAAAGTTGAAAATTACTTCAAAAAGTTTAAAGTTTCTACCGCAAACATAAAAAAGCGAAAAGTTGCTCCCTACTGAAGCATAAAAACTTTTCACTAATTTGAAATACTCGGCATTGAGACCCATCGGTTTAATTCTGTCAATCATGGCTTTTATGTCCTCAGTTTCGCTGAGTTTATTATTAAAAAAGCAAAAAAAAAAATATAAATAAAAAAATTGCGTACTTTTTGGAGCGAAACATAATATCCTCAAAATAAAGTGTGGGTTTATTTCGGGGCGTTTTATTAGTAGCAAGTTTTTCCTCTGTTTCGCCATTCGCAGTTCGGACTTCGATCATAAGAAAGAAGTTTCGAAGTTTCTTGAGTGTGTTTCGACTAACAATGGCATTTAAAGTTATTCTGCTTGACTCTCCTTAAGTTGTCCAATATTTAGTCGCTACAAACATTTTTTCTATAAATAATAGGGCTTATCTGTGGTCTGTTCCAATCAATACTAATTTGCGGGTGTGGTATTTCAGCTATCTTCGGAGTAGGACTGATTAAATAAATTTGCAGACTTTAGGTAATTTCTCGAATTGGAATACCTAGCGAAAAAGAAGACACAAGGAATCCACGAAGCATACCGGAGCTCCGCAAAACAACAATGAGTCAGCCCACGGCACATTTATTTCTCATTTATTTCCAGCAGGGATTTTCTGGATAAGCTGATGTCCTAGCTGCCTGCTCGAATAGGGACATATTTATAATTTTTACAATGGGACTGCGGCTTAACGAACAGAGTTTCGGGACCAAGTTATCTGCTTGCGGAATTACGGGCTGGGTAATATTTGGTCACCAATAATCCGCAAATATTTTTTAATCCGACTAATCTCAATTGCCTGGTCTTGTAATCTTGGTTTAGGCCGAAGGTAAATTACATCTGCCTATTTGTAGCCTAGCAACTATTATTAACAGTTCACAGCCTTCATTGATCCATGTCCGCAAACAACATGCATTGCATTCTATGCCTAATTGCTTGCCAAAGGAATTGACTAATTATTGGTTAATTAGGGTTGTTAACCAGGTGATTGCCCTTTTCCGGGAAATGGGACTTTCATGCTTGGATATCTGGTTCTTTGATGGTTAGCTTTTTATTATACAAGAATTCCATATTAATTATTATACGAGCGCCCAGAAAGTTAACTCTATCCCCTTTCCTCCACTTTTAGAGACCTCATTGAAGTCTTAATAAAGTAACTGCCCAGTGCTTTGTATCTAAGGTCACTAAACATTTGATATGTAGGTATTTAGTATCGCTTTGAAATAAAGTTTCTCGTACTGTAAGTTAGAAAGTATTGATTTTACCGAAATGGTTGACAAATTTATGCTCGTACCTGCCTGCATACATAAGACAACTACATTTTAAATAGGCAACATAACGTTTACGAGATATTGGGATAAACCTTGAATTTATATGGTTATAACGAATAGTCTTTATTTCCAAGTTATAACGAACTTCAATATAACAATACTCATTCGAGTTTGTTATAAATTAGTAACGAGCTCGCACTCGTATTTCCGTTCCAATTGCTTTCAAGTTCAAGTTCAAGTTCAGTTGAGTAGGTAATATCCTGTAGTACGAATTTGATTTTGATTTTATTGCAATCATTCCCGTCGAAAATAGATTGTTTGTTAAACGAAGTAATAATAGACGGGGCTTTATTATTCGAAATAATATGATTTTCAAAAAGTGCTTTATCTATATATTAATACGTGAAGGGAAAACTTTGTACCCCTTTTTAAGCATATTGGACAGACGGAGGAGTGTGAGATTTGGCATAGTTAAAGTTTATATCGAGAAGGAGTGCAGAAAGCTATAATTTTAATATAATATGTGTTACAAATACATTAAATTAAATTAAATAAATTCATTATTTACGTTCATACTGTCTATGTCAAACGAATAGTAGTCTGTGGTCAAACTGTCGTAATTTTATTATTGACAGTGCCAATTTCAAACACATATAGTAGGCTGTGTACATTCGTATTTTTTGTAGTAACCCCAGTAGGTCAAATTTCGACCACAGGGCGACCACTAGTAATATTTATTCGGTATAATATATCACCGAAAGAAAAATTCCAATGTTTCAACTGTAATATTGATATCTTTCACCTATATTTTTCAGCCGATAAGGAAAATATAACTTATTGATATTGCATCATACCAATCTTTAGAAAAAATGTTATATTAACATTGAAAAATATTAATTTAAAATTATTAAATGCAAAAATAGTTAATCCGTGGCTGGATTCGAACCTCAGAACTGCGGATTGGCGGCTTGGCTGCTCTACCACCGAGCTACCCCCCTATTCCGATGCCTTTTTAGAAAGTTGATTTTTCTTATATGTATTTCGACTAACCGCGGCTGGATTCGAACCAGCACCTTCCTGTTGAAACCACATGTTGTTGGTGTCCATATTCTCCAATTCAGGCCAAAAGAAGTTGGTAATCATCGACCTATACCGCTCGCCGGATAGTTGCCCGAACAGAGCACCCATTTTGATAACACAATTTTATCATTTGCACGTGTTGTTGAACGCTATATCTATCCATGGTCATTTGGCAAAACAGACTTAATAAATTACAGACAATTTGACAGATGTAGCTTCAACAATATAGCCGCTATCAACTGTCCTGAAGTTCCTATTGAAACACCCGTTATTTTATTACTGACAGATTGACTGAATTTAATAATTTACAGTAGGTAGGCGACGACGGTGTTAAATTAACATTGCGTTTTTTTTCTCGGTGTGATTATTGTCTTGCTACACGATACTGAAATTTAAAATAAATTAAGCCGAAAGACAAAGTAGTGTAACAATTTTTTTTATATTTAGAATTTTTGAAGAATTTTTAATGTATAAAGAGCTTTGCGGAAATATTAAGATTGGAGGTAAATCAAAATGGGGTAGAATTTAGTTTTGTTTTTAAATATTAAAATGTGAATAAACAATTCCCAGTTGTATTAATTATTCACCCGAGACTCAGTTTTATCAATTTAGTTGATTAGCAGTTTTTTTTTTCATCTTCATATTTATATTTATTGAGTTATGAATGAGCAAAATAAGTTATAATTTTACAAGCCGAGTTTTGCAATTTATTTGTGTCATTTGGCAAAACCATCCCTGAAATTTAGGATGTAAATAAAAAGATTTGTATTGTGCATTGCATTGTGACCATAAATACTAAGAAGCGAAAACTTCAATCAAATAGTTTCCTCAATTTATTAAATTTAAGTGGTCAAAATATTTGTGCTTTCCTCAAAGTATGCACTTATTTGTGAGCTCTTTTCATCTTCTGATAAATGATTTAGCTCTTAACATCCATAAAAGGGAATGTACAATGGAATTTAAGATATTGCGTCCTAAATAGGGCCTGGGTAAACCAATACCTGAACGTGCTAGTGAAAAGTTCGAGACCATATAATCTTGTGGGCGTAATGGTCAAAGACATAAATTTTGCCCATCGTTTCAATGGGAGTCCGCTAACCGGGCTACAATCATCCCTGTAAAATCCGAAGCAAATTAAGTGCTTAGTGAAAGTCTGGAATAAAAGCCTGCGGCGGAGTAAGTTGTAACATATTCCACAACAAAGGCACTACAAAGGAAGATGCCTTTCAGGGAAATAAAGCATGGCCGTGGAAGAAAGAAATTTTTATGAAGATCGGACATGTTCTCTTGGCCCAAAAACATGCAAAATGAAAAATGTATATCTGCCCGGCCATCAGATGGGGCCCCATAAATGCCGTAAGAGCCTTAATTTTCCTAAAATGTAATCGCCATGTCACGGCCCTGTTTGCATTGTACCTTCGCCTGGGAAAACAGGAAAATTGCCGAGGCCACTGAGGAAATTTCGAAATAATGACGGAAGATTTTTTCGTAAAAAGCATATCATTCGGGAGCATGGGGATAGTCCCTCTAATGGGATTGGTTGCGATGGTCACTTCCTCTTGTTCGGTGTCTCATTGCAGCTCCATTTTCTGTTCCGAAAATTCAATTGTGGAATTCTGGGGCCACACACTTCATACAAAGAGGGCACATCAAAGGGTTTTCGCCTCAAAGAAAGTGGAGACATTCCCGGGGACAAAAGACCGATGTCTTTCGGACGTCCTTTATAAGATTCTGTTGGAAATTTTGGCCGCTCCAGTGCTTCGCAAACACCCTTCTGCGCGCCCCATTGCGACCGCCCTGTGCTCCGTTCAAGAATGTGTGAATAATGCTGTCAGTTCTTTAAAAGGGTTGCAGTAGGTGGGCCCAGGCAAGGACCTCGGGGAGGAGGTGCAAAGGGTCCCACTTGCACCCAACTGGTTCATGGAATGGGTGCGGAACGAAGAAAATCTATGGAATAAAGGAAGTCGTGTACATAATCTATTATGTTCTGCACACATACATATGTGTAAGAAAAGAAACACATGACATGACGGTACATTCATATATGTATACTATACAACACTCGGAAAATAAGTAGGAAATGCCAATGGATTCCTTGAAGCTTTTTGTTCAAGATTTACATTCACAGAGAGAAAAAACATGGTAAAATTTACAAAGTGAAATTGTAAAATCTAAAACTAGCCATATTTTAACCAAAATGCCGTCATCTTACAACATAATTTTAAAATATACCTAAAGATAATTGAATCAACGTATTAAATTTTAAAATCTACCGCCCAGCTGAATAATAATTCATTGGTATTTTTTAAAATCTGATTGTAAAATTTTCCGCCTTTTTACATTTGCAAATAATAAAATTCGGTTGTAAAAATTACAACTATTCCTTAGATTTAAAAATCTTTTCTTTGTTTCAAACACACCGAGAATGAAACGCAATGCTAATTTAATATTATTTTCATATTAAAAAAAATATCATATCATTTTTACAATAATTCCTGTTAATTTGATATTAAAAATGATACTTTAAAGCGAAAAATGTCAAATTGGCATTCTTCAATATAAAAAAGGGAAAAGACTTGGTTACTCATAAACTTCAAGACCGTACTTGTAAGGATAGATCAGTGGTAGAGATGCCGAGCTTCCAATTTGGAGGTCTCGGGTTCAATACCCAGCCAGAGGAGAATTAACTTTCTAAAAAGGCATTACGAATCCGTAGCTCGGTGGGTAAGAGCGGCCGCTTGCCAATCCGCAATCCCGGGTTCAAATCAAACCCACCCAAAGATTACTTTTTTTAATTTCTTAAAATTTACAATTAAATTGTTAAATTTACAATATTTTCAATAATAAAAACAACGTATCAATTTTAGTTTTAACAAATACAATGTTTTGTAGTTTTTAAAATTTGGTTTTTGGCTCATAATCAAAGACGAAAATTTTAAATTCTACACCCACAAACGATTGATTCTAAAAATGTTTTCTCTGGGTGTTTATATTCCCTTTTAAACCAACCCTTTCTCCTAATATAGGATTTGAAATTTGTTCTTACTTAAATGTCCGTAAGTTCTTGTAACGACCTTCGAGAGCAAAAAAATGTTGCGGCAATTTTAACTCTATCTTTTATAGGGACTCAAAATTTTACTTCGATACAATATATTGTAGTAATAACCGAAATCCCCATTTATTAAGTAAAACAATATAGGCCTTCTATTTTAATGTTAAATAAAAGATATGAAATAAAAGTCTTAATGATTTTTAAATGACACTATGCTCGCGTGCCAATTGATTTTCGAAAACAATTTCAGCTGTAAAATGTCAAGATAAGTGTGCCATTTTTTTTAAAAGTAGGTATCATTTCGACTTCCAACTGAGTTTTGTTCGTTTTAATGATAACTGGTATAGTAATAGCCACAGGTTTTGAATACATTTAGATATGAAGATAGATGAAGATAAATGTAATTTAATGAATGAAAAATACTGTCACTGAGTTTTGTATTTACCTTGATTCGAAAATGAAATGATTTAAATGATATTTCATTAGAAAGCGTAAATGTACGAATTAGTCAGTCGATACTATTATTATTATCTTTTAATTGAAACCACTTTCTTTTTCTGCCGTCAGCAGTTCGATACTAAAGACATATCTGTCATTCCTCTTTAATTTAAAAAAAAATTGGTTGATGGAATATTAAAACTGACAAATTTCAACCAAGATACATACATATATAAGAATTTATGAAGAGTTGTTGTATATATGATTTCGTTTAATGTAAGTTTTATTTTGACTTAAAATAATTGTTATTCTGTTCTATATGTAAATTTGTCTGGGTGTTGCTTAGAGTGCCGACATTTAAAATTTTTACTCCGGAGGTATGTTTTTGTATATTTTTCCTTCAATCCCTGAAAAGATTACTTTCTTTTAAAGTACAAATTTTAAAATAGCTTCGAATTTAACTACGTCTTCTGCGGCCTTGAATCAAGAACCGGAACCAATTTGTTGGTTATTTAAAAAGATTTATTGATAGTTAGATGTTTTTCCTATATAAGATTCTCTTTTATCGATGTTCCTTTCAATGGCATTCTTTTCTGGGTATAAAATCTTGCAAGTAATTTTGCTGGCACTTTTGCTCTAAAGTTACTTATCCATCTGTCAGGTTCTGCTAGAAGCAGGTCGACAAGGTCGGCACTAAAACTCTTTCGTTTTACACTTCTAACTCTGCAAAATCCATTTAATTACTACAAGCAAAGGACATGAAAGTTTCAGGAGCTCCTGCCCAGTGGGTCTTCTACTTCTAGCAACTGGGGCTCATCGGTTGCTCCTCAGAATTCAACGCCCAATCCGAATCGACTAACAATAAATCAGATCCGCTTTCAGGAAACCAAGAAAGCAAACAAAAATTTGACAAAACCCGAACACCACTCGACATCGTGTTCCATGTCGAAAGGGGTTTTGTTCGAAGGAAAGTTTGCGGCGTCGTCAAAACTTCCTGCCCGTGAAGAAGAGTTTAAATTAATGCTCTCATCAGAGGAAAGTTGCCGTGCCAACGATACAGGTAAGAATTTAATTTATACGTCGACGATATATTAACTGTAACCATCACCCACGCCGCACCGCATCGCGACGTGCCGCCGTTACATCCAGGTGTCTGTTAATTTCGTCTTGAGTGACACATGATTAACAAGGTGAACGAAATTGAGAGCTGGTGCTCTATTGTGGGTCCCAGGAGCCGGGGCTCCGCAGGGGGCGCTGCAGGTGTATAGTTCATTAGGGCAGCCGGCACGCCCTGCCAATCCCCCTGAAATTAAATTTTAATAGGGCACGGGAGGGCGCACTTTTTGTTTATCCTATAATTAACCCACCTCTTTGACAGTGATTATGTCGGCATGGGTTCTGCTCACGATTCCAATTAATTAAAAATTACCTTTAACGAGCAAGAAGTTCACGGAAGTTTAAAGGAAAAACTGTAGACAATGACAAGATCCTTTTATAAGATCACTGTTGTAATTACATAAAAGCGTTTCGAGAAGTAATTTTGTAATTAACTCATTTTGAGTGAGTACCTCTGTACTCGTTGTCATGCTTTTTGCCGGGCATTTCCTAGGTTATGTCAAGGTTCTATGTACATCTGCGATACTCTAATTGCTGAGGTACAGTCTAGATTGTCCGGACGCTGGAAAATGTTTATTAACTTTTTCCTAACGAAAAAGAACGAAAATCTGACCTGGAAAATTAAAATGAACTGAATATTTTACCTCGATGCCCGATATTACCAAACAGGTTCACAAACAAATATGTACGAACGAATAAAACGTACCTAAGTATGTTATAAAAACGGGTTATGCAGTATGTGATTAAATTTTTAATTTTCTTTACTTCATCTTATATAGGACAAGTATAGGTGTCTAATCCAGCCTTTACATTTACACAGGTCAGTTCTTCTAACACTGGCGCTGACTTTGACTCGAATAAATACCCATTGAAGCCTCCTTTTTTTAACTAGTTAGTGCTATCTCGTTAGTGTTAACTCGTCAGTAAAATTTAGCATATAATTGCTAATTTGGAGCGTATTCAAAAAATAAACTATAGTTAATCACATTGAAAGCCATAGCTATACTCATCGAAGCCATTTAACTACAGACTTAGGCTAAACCATGAAGTATTTTTGAAGGTCTGGTAGTTACTACGCCATGCAAAGGTTATGTTCTAGCAGAAGAAAAAGAAGCATCCCCCAGCTGTGAAAACAATATTTATAATTTTCATAGATCTGATCAATATGTATTTCCTAACAACTCATACAATATAGATACATATTTAAACATTTGTATGTTTCTGTACTTATTTGCAAATTCTTGCGTAAAACGCTTAAGTAATAACATAATAAAATAAAAAACTCATATTGCCTGTTCTTATTATGAAACATTATTATGTAGGTTTTAGGAAAAGAATTGGACTAAAATGGATAAAATACATTAGGTCGAATGCATGTTTATGGAATATTACAAATAATAAAATAATTTATAAAAATTTTAAGAAATAATGTTGAGGTCACTGAGGTTTCTATGTATATTTGCCAACATACATTCAAATGACTTGTCAGTTTGCCGAAGTGAACAGTTGACAGTTGAAGTTAGTGCTGACTGACCCGTGATTCACACTTTCATATTTTCGAAATAAATCTTTCGTTTCAATAGGATGTTGAAATTTGAAACTACAGGTTTGTTATCTCTTTGAATCTTTCTTTTTGATATCCTTTTGAAGAAAAAAATTTATGTTCGATTAAAATAGATCGAAACAGTGCTTCTAAACAGCAAATGTGCCTTTCGTCGTAAAAGTCACACTTCGGCGGTAATATCCGGGCAATATTCAGCCTCTCAAATAAAACTCGACGCGTAGTGCGTGGCTCATAAAAAGAAAGCCCTTGACTGTGTGAAATCGAAAGAGAATAAATTTCACGCGTCGCTTGCAAAAGTAGGATTCAATAAAGAGCGGATCAAAAGGAGCTGAAGCCCTTTTTGATTTAATGCCACGTAGAAAGGTAGAGGGTTAGAGAAGTAAAGGGCTAGGGAGGTCTATGCAGCACATAACTACCGAGTAGTAAGCACAGCAGGTGTCTGTAGAAAACCCTTTCGCTGCTAAGGTGACAAAAAAGGTAAAAATCGATTCGCTCCGGTAACCGGCAAAAGATATTCACTGGAAGATAAGTCGCAGAATCTCACTGGCGGTACTCTGTGCATGTGGAACTTTTGAGCAGCGACGGAAGATCTCAAAATTCATTCAGAAAAACCTACTTGAACAGAACATCGCGGTGAGAACGCCCCTCCCTCATCCGGCTCCAGGAGGCACGAAAAACCCTACCTTTGTTGGCCGCCACTCCCAGAGCCCTCGACAGTCTTTGCAGCACAGCGGGGCGGGCCCTTCGCCCTTTTTGAATGTTTTGTTCTTCGCAGCTCGAGTCTATAACCCTTTTGTCTGTAGGAGTCATGCTCCTCTCAATAGGTTCTTGAAAGACCTCGGCTAAATAAGACGACAATTTCGCTAAAAACGTTTTCTGGAACGGCCGACTGAAACGATGCCATTTGGTGTAAATCTTAAATTTAGTCCTTTTGACGGTGCTGTACCTATACCCTCTGTTACCGAACAATTCGTGTAAAATTTCTATTCTTATAAATCAGAGCGGAATTAAAATGTTCTATTAAAAATTCAAATTTTATCAAAGGTTAATGGTTTTCTATACCCCATTTTAATAATCAAAATTTTATATGTATGTAGATAATAGGGGTATTCACCCTTCGTTTTATTGTTCTGGTATTCTGATAAATACAGCGTTGCATCCTTGTAATTTTCATTTGCAATTTACTCATACGTATTTATCGTCCAAATTCAAAATCTATCAAGTAATCAACTTATCAATCAACAACTTGACTAGCTGATCGACATTTTAAAATAGTATGGTATAGTAATATTTTGCTACAAGGTGCTTACATGTAAGAAAAAACTATAAATTTGCTATTTAAATATAAAAATACACTGAAGAGTGAATACCCCTGATATACATATGCATGTACATACAGGAGGTCAATTTAATTTATTTTCAAATATGAAGGTTAAAAATAAAAACAAATATGTGACTAAATTGACGTTTCTTCTTGTGGGTAAAAGATATCATATACAAATTACATGGATTAAATGGATTTTGGTGAAATATGTATATTGAGCTTGGTGGACCTTGATGAAACGTTGAAGTACATGTCTTCATATAGGTTCAGAAGCGACTACTATACCGGTATAAGAAAAATTTTGTTGAAAGCTTTCACTTCTCGAGATATTTCATTTTAACGTTTCGAGAAATAATATTTTCACAAAGTTTCAGTGCAAATCAATATTTTAAAGGGAATTTTTTTTTCCATTTCCTGATTATATTTGGTTTTAGAAGTATGACTACAAATTTTTAAGTCCTAATTCGTAAAAATAACGAAACGAAAAATTAAGTACCTACGTCAAATACATATACATACCTACATATATATTTTGTCGCCTATTTGTTGGAATATAGAAAAAATTGGGGTGGAAAGTCACAATTTTCTGAATTTTAGTTTAATATATTATTTTGAGGTTTGTAAAAGGGACCGAAAGAATTTCAAAAATGAAATCAAAATTAGTACTCAGTTTAATAATAATATTTTATTGTGTACATATTATAACATTTTCTAAATACAAAATTCATAACATAAATAACACAGGTCGACACGAAACTTTTTCTGAAAGAATTTGCAGATCACTTTTAAAGGATTTTTTGCGAAAATTATGAATTCGTAAATGAAAATGCCCAATCAGCTGCCATTTGCAAGAAAAATAGGGTCAAAAAGTACAAAAGACCATATTTCGACCCTTGATGAAAAATCATTACAAAATAACGGATTGAGCCTCAAGCTTATAATAGTCTTCAAATGAAAGCTGAAAACTTAAGCTACTATTTAAAACTACAAAAGACTTTAAAACGATTCGAAATGATTCATGAGTTTGACTTTTTTCCATAAGCCAACTAAACTACTTCATAAATAATAAATGACGGACAAAGCACATAGAAGTGCACACTCATGAAAAACTTGTTCGACAAGAGGTTTAGAAAGGACTGCTGAGGTAAATGGGATTCGGTTCTCTTAGATTAGGATTTAAGCTTTCATTTAAGCCAAGCTACAAAGTTCTATGATGATCCTTTATTTTGCAATGATGATTCAAAAATGGTCAAAATGCGGTCTTTAAATTTTGTATTACTGCTACCAACATTAAAAAAGCAAACTTTAAGGAAGTTGTGGGTAATTTTTGATAATGTTGAAACATGATAAATAAAAAATAAACAAAATAAGCCGAGACCCAAGAAACTGTTTTTTTTTTTGACCTGTGTAATTTATCACATTTGAAGTTGATTTTGTAAGATCGAATTGCAAAATTTTTGCTTAATTTTACACAATTATTAATGTAGGTATGTGGTGGAAAAATGCAATTAACAATTGCAATTAACCTTTCAAATTCATTTGAAGAAATATTTGTTAGTTAATTTTTAACAAAACTTAATTTTTGAAGTGTCGACTAGTTTTCTTGATAATTTTCTAACTATCAGATAGAGGACATGGCATAATACATCAGCATTTTGCTGTAGGGCTGCTCGAATATCTCTAAGAACTATTCTCAAGAAGTTCAATAAAGCTCCGCCATACCTCACTAATTGTTACCCGCAGGCAAAATTTATAATTGCGAGTTTTGGGGCGGCACTAACTTCTTAGCCGCATAAAGTTTCCCTCAGCCGAATTCAGTAGTTTTTAAGTAAATTTGCGGAACTAGCAGAGGTTTGCCGTTGAAATTTCCAGGCTAGTTGGGATCAATAAAAATTAACATTTAAATGAGCAGGTCTTTTCGTGAGTTGGGGACGACGCGACGGCGGGTTCCACCGAATAAAACTCGGGTTAACTCAAAGGGCTCACCGGAGAGGACTGGCTTGTGCAATCATTTTTAACGACTGATGCCAGATAGCTTTACTGCAGATTGGAGGACGAAAGAATAAATTTCCCCCAGCGAGGGAGTTGTCCCTTGCCCTAATCTTTATCTACCCGAATTACAACTCGTGTGGTCGACGAACAACTGCCTTGGGAATGAAAATTTCTTACTTCGCCAACAAAAGAAACTCAATAAATTCTTTGTTTGATTCAGATACCCTCTTTTATTCGTTTTTTATGTGCTCGGCCAGGGCGAATATCTGAGAGAGATTAATAAATCTTGAGACGTCCGAAGGTTCGCAACCCTGGGATTCCGATAAACACACACATATACCGCCACCGCCTACACATAGGTGCCTTTAGACTAGAAACTGAAAAATGCTCCGTCCCTTTAATAGACCCACCGAACCGGATTCCTAAGCCATGTTCTCGCAGCTATGGCGATTTTAAAAATTCCGCAATAAAGCAGAAATATGAGACGGCATTAAGAGCGCACTCAGCCCAGATCTCGAACATTAGGTTTGGAATGCTATCTAAATTACATCAGTAGGCCCTGATAGTCGAAATGTTAGAATTTATCGAGAGCCCGACAATTCTTTTCAGAGGACCCTCTTTTCATCCGCGGTCGTAGTGGAATATTTTTATCCCCATGCGCCATGATTTAATTTTTCACGTGACAGCGCTAACGCGATTCTTCAGTCGCTGTCATCGCGTTATGCAAAATAATTGCATTTTTAATTGCCACGTCCGTGCCGTCCTGGATGGAGCGGAATCTTGAGCACTTACATACATTCGAACTAAAAAACGAAGAATTTTACGGCGATAAATGTTGCCAAGAGATTTACTTTTTTTCGGATCAATAATGCTTTACATGTTACATGTTTTATGAATGTCTACTTTGATTATGCGCTGGAAAATGTAACTACATATTTCTGTAATTACATGCATATCTATAACACTACAATAAACGACAAATTCTGTAGATAATAATGTTTTGTTGACTTTGATCTTAGTATTGAAACTAAATTTGACTTTAGAAAACTTATTGTATAGGTACATACATACATATTTATGTATATATGTGTACTTAATTATTAATTAAATAAAATTAGATTTGAAATTTACTATTTTAATCAGAAAAGTAATTAATATTAGTTATTAACTAATTTCCTCATTTAACTTTTTTTCATTTTTTATATTTTAGCGGCTTCTTCTATAAATAATACATATGTATGTATATACACTGAAAAAAAAAGATTAGGAAAACTAACTAATTTTTTAGTCTACTAATTTAAATTAGATAATATAACTGAAACAGTGGGAAAAATATTTGCAAAATTAGCTGGTTTCGCAAATATTTTAGTCGATTTTCCTACTATTTTATTTGGTTTTCCAATTTTCGATTATTTTACCAACTAATTTCATTACACTGAAAGAAAAAGAGCAGCAAAATTAACTATTTTTTCAGCCAATTAATTAAATTAGTTGATAGATCTAAAACAGTGAGAAAAACATTCACAAAATTAGTTAGTTTCTCAACTATTTTAGTTGATTTCACTACTTTAAATTGTTATAACAACTAATTCAATTAATTGGCTGATAATCAACAAAAGATTAGTTAGTATTGCTATTTTTTCTTTCGATGTAGTAGGCTGAAAATCAATCAAAAGATTAGTTAGTGTTTCTAATCTGTTTTTTCAGTGTAAGTATATTTAAATGCATACTTATTTCGCTATTACCTAGATTAGTAGCCACTTTAATATTTAGTTTCGGCACTAAAACGATGAAGGTCGATTTATATAACATTGTCATTTTAAATTTATGAACTGCTGCGCTAGTGAAATAACCTTAATAGTCTAAAGGAGTAAAGAGTAAAGTAAAGTAAATCTGTAATTGTGTGATTTAAGATTTAATGCAAGTACTCGAATAAACTAATTAGCCATTAGTAACTTTTTTCTAATTGTCTACTAACACTAATCTTAAAATGAAAATAGTTATTGGGGTGGTGTTTTAGTTGGTGGGACATATTTAGTTAGCTTGCCAGTTTAGTAGAGTGTTATAGGTAAGACTTTTTGTCTTCATTTGATGTTATGAATGATTTTTATAAGGATAGGTATATACCTAATAACATTCATTAAATCGAAGTCAATTGAGTGGTTTAAAAAATAAAAAGATTTGTTATTTATAATTAATTATCTGAAATTACATCATTTGATTACGTTAGATGTGCGGTGTCAACAAATCTGAAGTGATAATAACATAGTGCATAGTGAAAGAGGGCGAATGATAAAAGTAAAAGCATATTGTACATATCTAATATTTGAGCAAACCATACTAAGTTTTATTACGATGGAGCATCCTTCAAACGCAATTAAAAATTCCTCTAAATTGCGACTTTTCAGATGAAAAACAAAATAAAATTCCCATCACTGAGAGAGCAAAATCAAAATCAAAATGCGTTTGAAGCCAATCATCCCGCCGACTGTTTGCTTAATGGATGAATCTAAATTATTAATCGTCCTGAAGTGAAATGACGCTTCAGATCTTTCTCGTCTCATTTGAAAAATATTTCGAGAAAAAGTGGAAAAAAGGAAAATTGTCCTGGAGGAAGCATGTGAGTAAACAAATGAGAAATTGGATATCATTCTGTATGAATGCATACTTCCGTTCCTTATGAACGTGCTGAGAGGTGATTAAATTTGTCGTCAGACGGAGATATGCTTTATTTTAAATTATGCGGGTACGGGGGAATACCTACACTGCTTGTTTTTTGTTTGCTTTCAACAATCTCGTTTTGAATACCTGTATCACACGTAAAAAAGCAATGGATGTTGTTTTTAAATATTTTTCTCTTTTCTGTTTAAATTAGGTAGGTACGTAGATATTTTTTTTCCATTTCTCAATTAAAAGTGATTCTACATATTTTTTCTCTGAGTGTTCGACTCGTTTCGGAAGCAAAACTTTTATGAAAAAAGAAAATATCTTTTGATTTTAAGGTAAAAAAGATAGAAGAAGAGAAAGCATTTTGAAACTATGAAGTTTTGGTTTTGTTAAATATACATATGTATAAATAGGTAAGTAAGTAAATTTAACTACAACTTGTAGGCTATTATTTCGGCACTTTATTTTCACATTGATAATATCTGACAATGCCACTATAGTGAAAAATAAGCCTCTAGGAATCATAAGAAAATCAAGAACTCCAAAGAGGATGGTCTTATTATCACACTTCGCATTCTTTCCATTGAAAATCCCTCCTGTATTCAGAAGAAGTAAGCCCATTAGCAATGAAATGACCATCGAGCTGGAGAGAAAAACCACTTTGTGAAGTAGACTAACAAGACACCTGACACGCCTTACCAGCAGACTCAGAATAAACATTTTGTGTGAATCTGTGTTTCCATGTGTCACGTTCTCAAGACTTGATACTCAATTGTCGCTAAATTGAAAGATTTATTGGATTTATAGGGAAAACATAACATAAGGGAGGAATTACACTTGTGCTACATAAGGAAGGAATTACACTTGGGCTTGGTCACTTCCTTTGTTTAATTTATTCCTATCCATGTCGAGAGTAAGTCTCTTAAAGCCTCAGTTCTAATTAAGAAAATGAATTGAACGTTCGTGTTGGGCATTTAAAACTCATGTGACAGTTTTATATTTTATTAATTTATGTCTCTCTCTATTCCCTTTATATATAAAAAATTACATTAGTCAGTTGAAGTAACTTCTTACATCTGAATTATGTATAAGTAAATTTTCTAAACGGAATGATACCTACATTATGAAATGTCTCAAAGTCATCATATCATATTCTGATTATATTGTTACAAATCTAGTTCGTAAAATATGTATCTCATTTAATTTAGTTTCTTAATCCTACAATATGTTAGTTAAAAAGGTTAAACGATCTTAGGTCTTATTCATGAATTCGATCGAATACATTCGTATTGAATTAAAAGGAGCTTACAAAAGCCCGTTTTGGATAAAAATTCCTTACTAAAGTTCCTAAAATTCATTTTGGTTACCATTAACTTCAATTAATTTCTCCGCACACAACTTTATAATAATTTGACTGAATTTTACTATAAATAATTTTAGCCATTTTGAACGGAAAATTTAATTGAGCGAAAGTCTGACGTCAGAATCTGGTTCGGGAGCCTGCCGAGTTCGCGAAAGTGTCGCCCGACAAATTTTCGTTCCATCGGTTCTTATCCTTCATTCTAAAGTGCTGTGTACGCGGCTATAGAAGTTTCACTTCAAAAAAGCAATAACAAGCTACTGGCTTTTGTTCCTTACCGTCGTAAAAATCGAAAACAAACCAAAATCGTTCCAAAGGAAATTGGCATGATTTTAAATCCCGACCCAATTAACGCGGCAGCTACTTCACCTGCCCATCAAATGAAGCGCTTTCCCCACCAAATTAGATTCGAGTAAAGCGGCAGAAATACAAGAGGGATTTAATTATTCCTTACGCCTGGCCCCCGTCAGAGGCACCGCCCCCTCGTTAGAAGACACAGCGGCCGCCGATAATTAAATGAAGCCTTAATTACTATTCACTAATTAAATTTCCGCAACGAATCGGTGTCGGCTGGATGCACTATTAGTTTATTTTCGCTCCCAACCCCCTTGACGAGCGAGTTTCGCTGATTAAAATTTATTTTGGAATCGTTTCGGTGGAGCATTTCGATTCCAAAACAAATCCCAGCCCGGCCCCATATTTGCTCATGCAGAAGCACAATTTGCCGATGTTCAACTCGCCTGGGTACGGAGCGCCGGCAGTAAGAAAGTTATTAAATTTTATTTTACTTGTTTGCACGAGTCTGTCTACATCAAATCTCTATGATCGTCCATCAAATTCAGCAAATCATATTAGCCCCATCCTGAGTCAGGGGGCGCTTCACCGACAACCCAGACCTGGACGAATTTTGTAGTCGTTCGAGATCGAAAAATTTGTCTCTGTCCGGCAGAATCCTGATTATGGCCGGGAACGGACAGACGAAACGAAGTTAATGTGGGAATCACCGGGAACGAGTGCAATGGATGGCCATTTAGACCCTGAATGAGACCTGAATGGGGACAATTGCAATCCTTACAGCGGCGACTCCTCCCGGCGGACAATTTCTCGTCAAATCAAATCGACTTTTCCATCCCGGGTCCCGTCCCGGAGCAACCTCGGGATGAGGCGACCAAGGCAAGTAGGCTGTAATACGGCGGCGTGTTGTTCATCAATATAATTGGATTTGCCACTGCCGCAGGCATAATATCCAGACGCAAATTGAGTTGGGCAAGGAGTCCCACACAAATGGTGAATTTCAATTTCCCCTGACCTCCAGCTAGGGCTCATACTTTGTGCAGAAAAGTAGTCCACCAGTAGCGATTTGTATTGATTTTGCAGGCTCCCCGCGGCCCGGGATGTGCCCCCAAAACAAGCAGTCTGCTCCCTGCACTGCTTAATGCTTCTCATGTTGATCCAAGATTTATGGCCCTTCGTTCTTGAGCTGATTTCACATAAAAGCAAACAGCGGGCGGTAAAAATAGCAACTCCTCGGCGGAGGGCGGAGGGCGTCGGGGCGCTCCAGCGCAAATTAAAGTGCCATCGAGCTTCCTGAGTCGCCGCCCATCCCCAGCTCTCAGCTGTTTATAAAGTAATCAAAATTTTCCACCTCCAGACCCACCCTATGCAGCTCGGAGTTCAGGATTTGAAGATTAAAGGCAAATGCAGTATCCAATATACCTAATACCATAAGCCTTAAATAGAACCAAAAGAAGAACTCAATTTAGTATCTCAGAAACTATAAATTTCACAGTAAATATCATAATTTATAAGCAATTTAAAGAAAGAAAATTGTATAGTCGTTGAAATGTTAACTTAATAAACATGCTCTTCTCGAATCAGAAATTTCTCCACTTAAAAAATGAATATTTAATAAAATATTTTCAAATTAAGATATAAACCTTTTTTTTTGAATATCTCGAAAATAATAAATGACCTTCGCAAGAATTTTTTCTTACAAAAAAATAGTTCCTCGAATACTTTTTGGAATAAATTAATGATCAAAGTAAGAATTTAACATTGAATTAGATATATACATAAAAATTATTAAGTATTTGAAACACTATAATTGTTAAGTTATCAAGCACCTCATAGTGATGGACTTTTTTATAATGGCTTTCTAATAACTAATAAGAATAACCAATAATTATATGCCTTGCTTGAGGTTAAAGAAATTTCCATCTTTTTATTTCTAGTAGTTTCACAAGAATTTTAAAATTAAATTTCTTAATTACTTTCGGTTAAATTTCACTTACTCCTTCAAGGGGTAAATACCTGTTAATCATATTGAAGCGACCAGGACAGAGGGAGTTTACACTTTAATTTTTTAATTCTTACATACATTTATTCCGCAAATAAAAATCTTTCCAACAATAGTTTTTGGAACAGATTGATTTTGAAGGATCTTCAAGAATTTTGATTAGTTTCCACAATATGTAAATTTATAATTTAAAAACTGTCACCGATGTTTTGCACATAAATTTTACTCCAAACTATGTGGGGGAGATTTTAAATAAAAAATAAAAATGGGATTTCTAAAAGTTTACAATTTTGAGAAATTCAGCATTTAACTAACAGAAAAATGTCCGAAAAATTAATAACATACCTAGGTATAATAATTTTATGTTTGTCTATTAATTAAATTAAATTAGATAGTGAGTATAATGGTAAGTTGGGTCAAGTGTTGGGTCAAGTGTTGGGTCCAACAATAGTTATAAATTGTCTAACAAATTTCTACATCTGGGCATCTATGTATAAACGTTTTTGTTCTGTCCACGCCCAATCAAAATATGTTTGATTCCAGTGCATTCGTTGCAATGACACGAAATTTTGCTCTTCCAATTCCTCGGATGGAAACATATCATTTGTAACTTTTGTAAGCACAGGCCCACTATTCCTGGATCCAGTGAAATGAACGTCAGCATTCACTTTATGCCCTGCTCGGGCTCCTCAAAAACTGGGCCAGTCTTCCTCGCTCCCGGTTACGTAGTATAAACAAACATATTCTGGCGTGGAAGACATTCACCTCCCTGGGCCTCGATCTCTGCACCGGCCCTTTTCTGCCCCGTCGGAGCGTACGAACTTCAGCGTACTAACGATATTATGTGACAATACCATTATACGGTACTGAAGCGGAATATTAATGAAGTCACACAACGCCCCCGTAATATGCATTTATCAAGCAGCAAGTACACATAAAACCTATTTGTTTTCGAGCACCTTAATAGCAGCCATCGGATTTAATTAGAAGGGCATTTTCGTACATCAACTCCATTGTTCTTGCCAAGGTGCGTCGCTACTGCACTCGGCAAGTGGCCTACGTCTTTATGCACTTGCGGGCAGGAGAGTGAGCCTAGGCTTTAAGTTACGTTTTTCTGGCGGTTTCACTGAAAAGACGAAGCCGCCTAGGGGCATTTTAAGCGATATATTTATACTTAATGGTATAAATGGTGCTAAAGTTAGACTTATGGTTTTACTTCCATTTCATTTCGACAGAATAACCCATTGTAATAAAGACAAATGAGTTTTGAAAGTAGTTCTCTCGTGTCAACTGTAATTTATTTAATATAAACTTATTTTTAAATGTGTTAGATATTCTATACAATATTCTTAATGAAGAAAATTCAAGTAAAAACTGTGCTTATATTATTTGTCCTAGTACAGAAATGGATCACGAAAAATTAGAACAACTTGCATACTTATTAACTTTTGAATACTTTTTTATTGTTGTAGTGTATTTTATGTTTTATGGGAGTTTCTAAGACAAGCTGAAATACCTTGAAACGAAGGTCAAAAACTCCTTTTTGAAAATTTCGTACTTTAGTTAATAAATTTACAAAAATTCTATAAAGAAATTACGTTGATTTAATGACAAAACAGAATGTGGTATATGAGCCATTTAGCTACATATTAGTTTTGTATATACCTACTTAAAAAAATTTTAATTATACTTTAATCGCTATGAAAAAAATGGTATTTCAAACTTTAAAATAAATGAAAGATTTAAAATATGTACTAACAAGTTATTCATTCTCGCAAAATTAAAAAATGCTTTTCTTGCTTTTAATTTAGGCTATCTTTTCAAAGAATCGAAAAGTACCTATAATTGGAAAAATATTATACATTTTATTGAAAAATAATTTATATAATTTTTATACTAATTATTATTATTTGTATATTTTTCGTAACAATTTATTTATTTATTTATTACGCAATGTGAAGTCTTACGAACTTAGTATCCAAAATTACATTTTAGGAGCTCAAACGCGTCTTAGAAGAATATCAGTTGGTGATGAACCCAAACTTGTGTTTTTGTAAATATAGAATTATAAAAAATCGTCAATTGGTGTGCTAAATCGAAAACTAAATGATGAGAGTTTTAAACTTGTGGTGTTCTGAAAAATGAAGCTTTTAATAAAATTTCCAAATCACCTGTATAGGCATTCCAATTATAATGTAGTCTTTAATTGACAAAATCAAGGACCAGACAATAAGTGAACTTGACATTCTTTTAACATTTTATGAGCACTTGCACCCATATTCCTGCGAATTGTTAATATCAAGCAGTTCCATCTTAATTTATTTGCTTTTTAAGTGAACTCTCATCGGGGGCAAATAAATATAGTTGCATTTGCAACACATTCAGCCAAATAACTTGAGCCCCTCGCAAAATTATCTGTTTTCGTTTGCGACATGCTTCACCTAAATATCGTGAAGTTGAAAAAGTCCCGCATCAGGTGGTCTTGATATTCGGAACAGCAGGCGCTAAAAGCGTTCCTTTCCTCTTTTCATTTTGCTTAAGGCTCATTGACACCGTTCGGAAAGTGGAATGCCATTAAAGCGATACCTTCAAATCAGGAGCAGGCACACAGCCCGATCTAATGTCGTTTCAAGCTTCATTTAGCAAAACGCTCTGATACCGGGGGAAATGGAAGCGCAGTCATTTGAATAAATGAAATTATTTTTTATATTGTATGTGCACCGTATACGGGCCCAAAAGTATCTTCGGTTGAAAGCGTACCAAGCAGACAGGCAAGGAGTGTCTGCTTACATATTCGGGAATTTTCTTTTGATGTGGCCCACATTACGCGATTGCATCCAGAATATCCCATTTGAGGTGAAATCTGATGAAAGGCGGTATTTTTTGAATGTATCGTGTAGCTCAAACTTTAAACGAGCAAATCATTCAAATTCGATGTCAATCACTCAAATTTTCCTGAAATGTTATGCTATTGAGTTCCTTGATCATTTTCAGAAAAAATGTTTATGGCATTCCATTTCGGAAATTAGATCATTTCTAAAAAGAAAATGAACTTATCTCAAATTACGACCTGGGTATACATATTTGGCCGAAAAGTCTAACGTCCCAGAATTGTAAACTAGACACAAAGAAAGGCAAAGATTTTGGGAAAAAAGATACTCGTACTTATGAAAGGATACATCCAGCATCTTACTCGACCATGGCTGTATCAATCATAAAACCAGTAGTGTAGTGGAAGCTGTCCGTCCATTCATCCCTGGAGCTATTGAGATTTTGGTCCAACGGATTAAGTTTGTAGACCGAGGCATTCGTTACTTCGGTAAACAACTCCAACCCCAGAATAATGAGGCAATCATGGACAAACATTTTAAACTTTTTGATTTCCAAATAGTTAGGAAAACTCTGGGAAAACGCTGAATGTCTTGGGGCCTATTTTGGGGAGAATTTCAATAAACGGAACAAGAGCTTTGGGAATTCGAAAACGATTTGAGCGATTCAGAGAGATTTCAAATGTTTATCTCCGTTTCGTCTTTGTCCGCTTTAAATATTTGTAAATGTTTCAGAGTGAATGCCATTTTCTGAAAATTTGTTAATGCACTTTTCATAGAATGTCAAATTAAGATTAATTATTTAATGTAACCTTGTCTCTTGGGACTTATCGTGTATCTATAGCCACTGAATTAAATATTAGGGGTTACTTATACTATGAAAATATAAGACAATTTCATTCGTTTCAGTTCACAACGTTAAATTATTAACCCAGTTAACCTTTACCAAAATGAACATATTCGTTAAGTATTTGTCTAATTTATGGTAATTTTTTAATTTGGAAAAATAATTTGCTTTTAATCGGGCTACTTAAGATAGTGTGAAAACTATTGTTGTATATAAGATTAATAGTTAAGATCTGTTGCTACAAATCCTATTACATTTACATTAAACTGAGTTCGTTATAAAGTACTTTAATTTAAGACAGCTCAATTCACTGTGGGATTTAAAATTTTCTCTAAAGTGGAAGTATTATAACTTACTTAGAATTTTTAAACTCCATCTGTACATGCATTTTGTATAGACTAAAACTAAGTCACGTGGATCGATACTTAAGTCATGCATATACATACTCGCATGTAGAGATTTTGATACAAAATACGAAATACCGTTATACCTGATAACGTCATTCTTGCACTCTTGTCTTTAGTTTTATATAATAGAGTATATCGAGGTTTATTGGTGCAAAATCTAATTTCATCGTTTAGCTAATGTCGATATATGAAAATCTACTTTTAATAACAAGTAAAGTTTGAATGTTAATTCAAGAAATTTTTATTGTTGTATATAATTATGTACATATATTGTGAATTTATTGGAGCAAAATAAATGATTTGTATTAATATATATTTGTTATTGACTAATGACTATTACATACACGATAGGTATTTATTTATGTACGAAAATTAGTTTTTTCAGTCTAAATCTGCTAATAAAAATTGTACAGCCATAAATAAATGGCATTAGGTGTTTCTGTTCGATAAATGATAAAAAGTGCTCGTATGGTTTTCAAGTTTTTAAACAAATTTTCAATTTAGTGAAACTTTTTGGCTTATTTTGCCTGTCTAAATTGGTGATGTTATTCGGTCGACATTAGAAGTGGTATATTTGTTGTATAATTTCACTGGATATTTCGAAATAGAGTAGGGCAAAAACTTGAACTGATGAAAAAAACTAGCCACTGGACAAAAGAAAACTAGAAATGGTGTAAAAAATGAAAACAATTTCGATTGTACTCGAAAATAACTCGAACTAGTCGCTCGAAAAAAGGCAATTAGGCTTCCATAGCCTGCGGATACTGATGGCAGTGCCACAAGAGTTCTATGTTATAGAACATGCAGGCAATAAACTGGTAAAATATTCTCATTCGGGCAACCAATTATTCATTGTGGTCAATTTGCTTTCTACTAACATGCTAACAATTTATCCACAATTTATTCGCTGTTTCCATCGTTTTTGCAGTTTCCGAGCCCGCAATAGAATAGAGCCCTCGTTTTTACTTTGTATCCGTCCCTCCATGAGGGCACTTGTCTGAACCGAACTGGCGGCCCTTTCAATTTATTTCGTTTGATAGATGCATATCATAACAATGGCTCATATCGTCGGCGGGTGCAGCAGCCGTGATATTACGTAAGGCTCTATTCAGACACGGAAATCTAGAAAATCTAGAAAAAAACACGGCTAGCTTTTAGGGCGCTTCACCTGATTTTGTCGGCAATGCGCTTTCAAATCCGATCTGACTACGAAATGAAGCAAATTGACATGCATTTTCGAAAGACATGTTCTGACACACGAGCAGGCACTCCCAAGAACTTTATTTCTTGAGAAGTTCGACACGGGGTTCGTCTTTTATTCGCTGGTTTTTGTCTTTTCTATTTTTAAAGAAAAAGCTGATATTTGTCAAAGGCACTTTGCCGCACAAAAACTTGTCGCATTTCAAATAAGAACTGTTGCATCACACGGAGTATCCTGTAAATATCACAAAAGCATCGACTCCATTCAACAAAAGGCTTCGTCGCCCGGAAGGATGAAGGTACTCTACAGGAAAATTTCATTCGATGAATCCTTCTACCTTGGCCGGCCTTTTTGCGAGGCCAGAAGGCAAAAGTGATACCAAAGCTTATGGGCGGGCGTAGAACTGGCATATGGTCTTCCGAGTTTCCGGGACGAGGTGCGGTTTTTGCTTCAACTCGATGATCATCATTTGCCGGGCAACTAACTTCCTTGTAACGCCCCGGCACCACTAGCACTTTTGACTAGCGAAAAAATAAACTTTTTTGCTCACAAATGCGGAAGATTACGTCCGAAATCGGAAGCAGAGAAAAAATCTATGCGGACCGACTTTTGCTTCGAATATTGAAAGGTTTCCTCATGGTTAAGGATTACGCAATTTGTACCTTGCCCTCAAGCGAAAAGGTTTCATGTAACGAGCTCTTGTTAGAATAGAGAATATTTTACTAAAGTGCACAAATAGCACTTAAAGCAATTAAAAATTGACTTTATGAAAAAATAGAGGCAGCTGAAGCGTCTGTGGATAACAAGGTAAACTCAGAAAAAAAGGAAAGAAAAATTGTTTTTAAAGAAAAACTTCGTTAATTTTAATTAAAATGCATCAAATTGAATCTTTAAAAGAAAGGAAAAAATTATTTCAAAACTATTATGCAGAGTTTTTACATCATCATTTAACTTGATTTTATCTTGATTTTATCAAAATATGAAAAAAATAATAATTTTTAAAAGTTTTCGCCATATTTTTGGGAAAAATCGTGTTTCTGCGGTGATAATCATAAAATTTTACTGATTCATCTGAGATCAATCAAATTAAGGGAGTCATTAGTTTAATATAGTTATTGCTGTCCTTGAATAAAGCTTTTTATTTTTTTTAAACTGCTAAAATGGCGGCTTCTGAAAGTTTACTCGCTAATTTTCAAGCAAAAAACCATCAAATTATTAAAATAAAATTGAAGTTGTTGGAGAAAATTAAAATCCTTCGATCAAGGAAAAGTTTTTTATGCTTACAATTTGCTGTATAAATTTCATTCATATCCGTTTATAGTTCTAATTAGCGCGTTACAGAGAGCTCTTCAGTTGATATGGGATATCTGAAAAACTATCTGTCGGATTAACTTGAAATTGTCAGGAAATATCTCATACTTCAAAGAAATGCAAACCAAAAGTAAAATAAAGCAGACATTAAAAAGTGAAGAGAATCAATTTTTTTTCTAGGTTAATATACTACTTAAATATAGTCAATAATTTGTTTATAAAGCAGCACTCTTCTATAAAAAACTTTTATATTTAATTAGTAAATGTTTTCCCACTCATCTATGAGGAATTACCCTATAGGATAAGCTCACCTCAGTTTTTAACGCCGACTTTTGTATGAATAATTACTATTTTTTTCTGATTTAGAAGTTTATAAATTTTAATTAAATATGCACATAAAATTAACAAAATTAATTATTTGACGCAAAGTGGGCATAATTGCTGTAAATTTGATTCTTTTATCGCGAAATAAAAGTTTTTTTAACATGGGTACCTGCTCATAAATTTCAATTCAATGCTAAATTTCCTGCTAAATCTGATCCCGGTCCAATTGCGAAAAAAACGCAGCTAATATTTTACTTGAAATTAAGAAAATAGCCTCTTAAATTAATGAAAATTCTTAGAAACAGGTTAGGTATTCCTCAAATTAAAGAAGGTGTAGTAGCTTTAATACAAGAAACAATTTTCGTAATTTAAAGAATCAGTTTTTCTAGGTATATCTAATATTTGCGAATATAGGTATTTCTGGTAAATGTCTTACTCTTATTTCAGGTATATAGAAGTGGTTTCTACTTTGAACGAATGCTGCAAATTATATTTGAAAACTTTATCAGTGCAAAGTTTAAAAGTTGAACTGCACAAAAATCTGCTATTACAGGCAGTTTTCCAGTTGGGAAATTTAGCACAAGCCTCAGCTAGCACTCAGGGATTCTTAAGTAAAAGCTCTTAACAGCGGCTGAATGCCTCGAATAGAATCTTGACCACATTCGAGCAATGCCCGAGTGGCTGGAACTTTTAATGCCTTCTTCCATTGGGAAAGAGTGCCACCGTAAGATACTCGGAGTAAGAATTGTGCTATTATTCCGCCATAACACCCTCCGCCTTAAGTGGTTCTGCTAAAAACAAAATCATCCCCTGTTCCGCTTAAGTTACTCGGGGAAATGGATTTCCTTCCTCCCTACACATGTACCACTCATATGTGATAGAATCGACAGTGTCAGCACGCCGGGGACTTTTTTAGAGCGTTTGCGGAGTGTGTTTGGACTCGCCCGAGAACCGGCTCTTCGGGGCCCCATTATGAGGATAGTCCCAAAGAGGCCCCCCGTCCCCGACTATCCAGCTCTTGAGCATAATGAATTGGCCGTATGGAAAATTGTTTACAGGCGGCTGGCCAGAGACAGTCGAGTCCTCGTTGGCACTCCTGAAACAGGCCCCTGTCCAGCCCCCGTCCGGAGGAAATTGCCTGATTTGCTTAGACAGCAGCTCCAGCCGGGCCTTGGCGAGCTCCATGTGTAAATTTATAAAATAAATATTAAACCAGCTGAATCGTGTTCAGCACACATCTCGATGGGGGCCGACAATGCATTTCAATTAAAAATGCATCGGAACAAGCGATTGCACCCGTGCACCTGTTACTGGCGATTTGCGGCACGGGAGCCCTATACCTGAGCCTAAAAGCGCTGTGAGTAAATTAACTTCATCCTGATTTACAGCGGGCTCGTTAGCGCGTTTTATCATATGTAGATTTAATTTGAAATAAGCAAAATTAAATCGAATTCGCAAACAATGCCATCAGCCCGGGGCGCTTTAGTATGGCATATGGTGGACGTGATTTGCTGAGCACATTTTTTGTCACACATTCGTTAATTGGAACTGTTGAGCTATGTAAAATGAAGCACCCCAAATCATTAAATAAGTTGACACTAAAAGGACAACCAAACTCCACGTGTCTTCAATTCATTTTATACGTGTGTAGGTACCTACTATGTCTTTTTATAGTTTTATAGGCTCCACAAATATGGTCTATTGAATTGACCAATCCAAATTCGAAATTTTAGAATTAAAATTGTTTATCGAAGACATCTAGAAAATGCTGAAGATGTACATGCTTCATTTGAAATCTACTTAAAATCAAAGTCACGTTGTCGGTTGGTTTTAGTTCTTCTTAATTTCGAATTGTTGACTAATAAAAATTAAAAGATGTTATGTATTATATAGAAAAATAAACTGAATATATTGTTAGGTTTATTTATACATACAATACTACTTTTAGTGGAAAGTCGATAGGTTTATATATCTATACCTGCCTCGGAAGTGATCGAATTTTTATTATAACTTTTGAAATAGATTTTTATACTATTTACATTCTATTAGAAAATTTATTAGTCGTTTTTTGGTTTTGCTTTTTAATTTTTTAAATACGTAATAATAATTTTTTTTCTCGAATGCAATTATTTTAGTTGGATATACGAGGGATTAGGTAACATAGGTAGGGGAGAAGTGGCATGAAAGAGCCAGTTTTACACAAGGCCCAAAAAAACCAATAAGGAATGGACATTTTTTTTTGTTTACAATAAAGTTATAATTTCGATAGTATAGAACAAAGTTACGTAGGCGGAATGAAGAAAATTTACAAGATTAATATTTATTTTTCGTTTTGAAAAAAAATTGATTTTCAGCTCTTTCATAACTTATAGGTTTTGAAAGAGCCATCGCGAATTAAGAAATGGAAAAGATGAAATTTATTAACATATACCATATTAATAGTGATTGCAACGGGATATTTTTGTAGAGGAGAGGGAAGAGAATATAGACTTCTTAAAAAAATGCTTACAACCTGAAAAATTACTTGTAACTTGAAAAAATTGTTAATAACTTGAAAAGAGTATTAAATGAACTCGATTTTTTTTATTTGTTAATAAAAATTAAAAAGTTTTGGGTGTTGATATTGCTTTCGATCATTGTTTGATGTCAAAAGTGTTAGAAGCCCCATTTTTTCCCACAATGTATCGTTGAAAAGCTTAACATCTATAAAATTTTATAGCATAATCAGTTTTTCATGAGATGTTGGCATTTGACTGTCAAAAACTAAATAAAACCACATCAAAAATTTACTTTTGGGGTCTAAAATCTTTAAAACGTTGTATCAACGTCAGTTATTGACAAATAATGATGAAATTTTTAGGGAGTATCGGTGATCAGTAGTAGCAACTAAAAAAAATACATGAAAAAAATTCACTCGGTAGTTTTTGTGCAATAGAGAACGGCTCTTTCAAAACTCGGCTCTTTCATGCCACTTCTCCCCTACACGCATGCTTTCTACTTTTTCTATCTTTTCTATCCCTAACATTATTTTTGAAAAGGAAGGAATCTTAAATATCTCTGCATTTTTATCTATGGATTTGCCGTTTTTTTTATTTTCTGAGGTAAAAAGTAAAATTGTTTTAAAATGAGGAAAACAAAAAATTCATCCACATATTTATAATTATAATCCTCGGTTTGCAAATATTCTGAACGAAATTGTATATTTATAAATTCTAAAACTGTAAATAAGTCTATATGGATTAAAATTATTGGAATGTTTCTTGAATTTTTCAATAAACTATAAAAATCGGTAGATTTTAATGACTATAAATTTTAGTAGTAGTCATGTTAAAATGACCTGCTTTATTCAATGTTGAAATTTTCAAAGGTTTTTCTTTAATAATTTATGCCTTACTCGACTATTTATTTTGTTTTAAATTAAGCAGGGTCACCAAAACTCTTAAAACTTCCTCACTCTTGGTGGGCTAGTTCATAAAAGAATTTATTTGAAAATCACGAGTTCTACTTTGCATTGCTTTTTGAAAATATGAAAATGTGAAAAATGACAACCAAAACATAATTTTTTATTTCAAGAAAGAATTTATAATATGTAAAGTGATTGATTTTCTGTAATCAGAATTCACAACAATATATTTTGGTTGCTGGTGTAAGTAAAAATAAGCATTAAATACGGGTCAAGCAAGAAAATACTTCATGATGCATTCAAAATTGCTCAAATAAAAGTCTAGATTTTAGAGTTTGTTTTGCTCTTTCAGTTATTTGTGTAATCGGACTGTTTCTTTTTTATAATTCAGTTTTTGTAAATTTTAATGCAATACTTAATATTATTCATTTAAATTATTCGTTTTCTAAATTTAACCGCATTGAATTCTGAGTGACTTAATTCGTTGTAGGTATATCGTCTGTCGAGTGTAGAATGGCAATGTATTGAGATTAAAATTGAAGCAATGCATAAATACATACCTCTTCCGCTAATTTCGATGCGGACAGACAGACAGACAAATTATACAAATGTCAACATATGTTCGGTTTTGAGGGGCACTACAATTGGATTTATCTACTATCCCAATATTGACATCAGCATATTGTTTCAACTTAATTAAGCAAAACATTTTTAAGTCGGAACAGCAACGCATAAAATCACCCATCGCTGCACCGTCCGTAAATATCCCAATAAAATGAGAATAGCAGCTAAATTCAAACAGCCCCACTCGCAGCTTATTATGACGATTAGAAAGACTGTTTAGCAAATTCATTTGAGCAACTGCAGAATGGGCTGAGTCGTGGGGTTTCCCATAAATTTTTAGCCTTTTCAGGCGTACCAATAGATTTTAGCGCATAAATCTCGCTTAGTTAAATTAAAGCGCTTTATTCGGGTCGTTAGCGTATCGGCGCTGAATTTATAAGCCACCCCTCGCGCAGCGCGGCTTAAATTCAATGAGCGGATAAAATTAAAATTCATGAACTCCAGCCCGACACCTTTGTGGGGCCTTTTCTCTTCCGTCCCATTCAAGGGCTGCACTCGACGAATTTCTTCCGGTGTTTTCTTATAAATCTCAGCATCTGGCGGGCGTCCTTAAAGCGGGGGAACCCCCAAAATTCTGAGGGTACCGGAGAAGCAGTTGGTGGTGCTGATTGATTTACGACATGAACACGACATCGCTCAACATAATCCGCCGCGTGTTTTTGACAATTTCAAAGTGAGCGCCAGCAACCGAGATCTCGAGTGATCCAGCCAACTAGGGTAAGCAGGGGTTGCGGGGGTTGCGGGGATGGAAATCTCAGGGCTGCGCTCTAGCGAAACTTCTTAAATTCCCAACAAATTGCTGTGAGTTGTTCGGATGAAGACTCGCTACTTTTGCTGTGGTAGCAAGTGAAACTAGCAAGAAAACGCCGAGAAACTCCACTGCGACCGTGAGGATTTCCTATGTTTAATGTTTATGTGCAAGGCGAACGGGGGCTCTGCCCGCAATTGAAATTATGCTCCCGAGGGTGAACCTCGTCAAGGCAGCAGCATCCTTCGCAGCCGTCACCTCGTTGTCTTCGTTTAATTACACAGCGCTGCACCCACTTTCAATCTGAAAATCCGATTTTTCTCGGTCTCAACCTGCGGCGGTCCATCGTGACATCCCTGAGATGCTGCTGAGAGGCAGGTGAGACGCTCGAGGCGCTAAATAATCCTTGTCGTAGGAGGAGAGTGACGGGCGGGCGGACACGTTTAGTAGCTTATTTAATAAAATACACTATCAAGACCGAATCTTCGTTCTTGAGTCCGCTCGAAGGAGCAAGGACTATCTTTCGGCCGGGGCTGCTCCGGCAGCGCTTCGCAGAATGGATGTGGCCGGGTGAAATTATCATACCCGGAGCGTTATTTATATGAGGCTTATGTGGGCGATATATGCCAACGTGAATGGGATAGGAAAGTCGTTATCTGATGGAAACTCTATTTGATTTGCTGGAGAGGCTGTCCCGCACGTTTCTGTGCCAAGAAGCCGAATCCACCGATCATGGCGGGGTGTTCCTCCACGGGTAAATAAAAACAGCCCATGTCAAGGAGAAAAATGATTGAATTTGCATTTCCATCCGGAGGCCCGGGAAACATATCTGTGAACCGCGCAACGGCGGATTTGTTTGTGACTTTTGATGTGAAAATCCCAGTCGAAAGCGGCTTTCTGAGCACCCTTGCGAATGGGGTAATTCAATTTTCCATTTTGACTGATATAAATTTGGTCCCGACACGCCCTTCTCATTGATCCCGCTGTTTGCCTAGAACTCTTCAAACACGTAAGTGCTACACCCGGGGATTAACTGCCTCAAAGTCACGGGATCTAAAAAACATGAAAACTCGTGCAAAAACTCCAATTCGCTATAAAGTAAAACATAATTTTAATCTAAAATTTCTTACAAGACGTTTGAAATTTGCACGGATACAAAATAATTCGAGAACAGACGCAAAAAATAAAAATCGGTCAATTGTAAGAGTAAATCACGTACCGACTTAACATCTTCACGTCCACACTTTTACATAAGTTTTTTTTTTCGCTATCGTCAGAACTTTAGTCACACGTTTCTTTGTGGTATTCAAGGTCAGATGTGACTCAAAGCATCAGAAAAATGTCAATTTCTCAAGATAATACATAGTTAGTTATGCATTGAACTTTCATGCTGCTGAAAAAACTACCAACCAAATGCTCAATAACATTAGTAAGATTTAAACTTTTTTATTTTAAACATTTTCAGACTTAATCTTTGTGCTTAGAAATCTCGATTATCCTATGTATTTCTAGAAAATTATATAATCCAATAATCTGGCTGGCATTAAAATTTAAAAGTGTATTATATAAATGAATCCCAAATGGTTGATTTATTTTAAGTCGCCAATAAAAGTACATTTTTTAATAAGGTTTGTCTTTTTTGTCACTGAAATAAAAACCCAAATATACTTTTATGTCCATTGTTTTTTTTTTTAATACATAGGTACCCAACGTACAGTGGGAGAGAAAATAATAGGTACATAAGCTAAAAATTCTACATTTGATCTGACAATCCCTTCAATGAACGAGTTAAAATAAATAAATTTTTGTATATTTAGTGTAGTATACTAATAAATATTTAAAATATATTGTTATTTAAATTTGATTGTGAAGTTATAAATTTCTTAGTTTATTTTTCACTTGTACCTATTATTTCTTCCACCACTGTATATTCTTTTCATATCATAAACCTTTTCTGGCATTTCAAATTCGATGAAAGTTTAATTCGAATCTGCTTATGATTCTGGAGAATTTCTAGGATTTAAAATTCTAAGTTGAATCACAGACTGTATATTATACATACATATATACATAGTTATACAGTCTGTGGTTGAATGATACCAAGAACGTGCAACAAGTTTCAAGAATATCGGTCCGGTAATTTCCGAGAAACTTATGAATAAACCTACATAATATAAAGACGTATGTAGATATGTGTTTTATATGCATTGCATTATGCACAACTACACGTCGAATTGAGAAGAAAATTTTTTTAGGTCGGTATGGAAAACATAAAACCTTTTCCCAAGCCACCGAAAACTTGATTTGTGACACATTTTCGGGAAAGTGAACAAGAGCCACTTTTGCACACTTTCGCGAGCATATTAATTCGCAATGCAAGTGCATGTGTGAGCTGTTGAGCGTCTCGAGGAGACAAAAGAAAGGAGCAGCCATGCAGCGATCTCCTCGGGAGTTTTCTTTAGTTTCTTGCGCCATATGATTTATTTCCCGGGCGGTGCGGCATGCAAATCAGAATGTTATCACAGGACTAATTTATTTACGGAGCGCAATAAATCTATCACCAGAGCGAGACGAAGAAAATTTGTGGGAATACTTTCTAGCTGGGGGAATACATATATTTATTAAGGGGCTGGCTCCACTGCTGCAAAATTTGTCTTCTCGTCGTCGACGAGATAAACAAGTCCAGTTGATCTTCCAGGCGAATTTATTCGATTCTTGGGGACGGCGGCGCACACTTTACATTGCTGCCAAATGAAATTAAATAAATTTAAATGACTCCAGAAATTGCCAGTAAAATTGGAGAGACTTCTCGAGACTGGTCCAGCCCTACCTACATAAGTTTCGAGCGGTCAAGTCAAGTAGAAAATGAATGCAGCAAATTTTCAAGTTGAAATAAACGATCCTAGAAACTGGCCAGTTTTAATTTGGACATTTCGAAACACAAAGACAGATGTTTTTCTTTCAAATCAAATTTTCTGCTTTCAAGAAAAGCAAAGGGCCTTTCCACTAAATTTAACTTTTTCTTTTCTTAATTCATGAGCACCGTTTCCAAGCATAATTCTTGTTAACATTAAAAAATTATCAAATTAAAGGCATAATGAGCACACTGGAGTTTGCTAAAATGGTAAGCCTTAAAGTTTGTTAACAGATGTTGATGGATCCGAGTTCTCACAATCTGAATCTTTCGGTTAGCAAGCCGAATTCTTACGTATTGTTGAAAATATGTATATAATTCAAAATCCCACGTGACAGATATTTACATACATATGTATGTATGTCCGACTTTGCTTAATTTAGCCTTTCGGTATCTTAAAAGAGTTAAATTCCACGAAACTTTATGTCTTTATAACGTTTGGTATATTTGATGATATACATATACTCTAAATGTTTTCTCAGTAAAATATAGTGAATCTCAAACAGACTTTGTTTCCTAAATATGCAGTTCCCAATCAATTTGATTCACTAGAATTCATATTATCATATATGTTGACTAGTTTACACAGGTTTGAAAATTAAGCTGATAAAAAAGTTTCGTAGTTTCGATAATGTACTTGGCTGAGCAACGAGAATTTTCATCACCGTAGTTATTAAACAAAAAAAGTAAAATTATATAAAAAAGTGATTTTGCATTTTAAGAACTTGAAACTTGCTTTACATACTTAGATAAATTAAAGCTTGGACCTTAAGTTAAGAGATAAAAATAAGAAAAACAGAAAATTTTTTTCCACATATTCCGATTAAATTTTCTTCATTTAGGTATTTCATACAACAGACTGCGAAACTTAACTTATAAAAATAATTTACCACTTGACTTGACTTGTTTCTAATTTGCATCTAATTAACTTATTGCATATGGAATTCCATAAAGTTCCGATTTGGTAGGTCAATATTACTATTAAAGAACGTTATAAATATGTATATTTGGATATCGCTTGATATTGTTACCAGACATCTTTAATATGTAAGTATTTAAAAAATATTTTAAAAAGATCGATGTTATTGACCCTATACTAGGTTTATATTGATTTTTTAGAAAGAGATATATTTGAAAATTATAAAAATTCTAGGTATCATTTTAATGAAGCTGGTTTTTCCGAAGACATTTTAATATCCAACTCTAAAGTTGTTAAAAAAATAATAAGAAATAAAGCTCGATATTTTGAATGAATACTTTAATTTTTTTTTTATTGCAGATAATATGTAGGTATGGATTTATACACTATAGCAGTTCTTAATCTAAATTATTTGGTACGGAATCTATTTACATATCTATATGTGTATGAATCTGCTTATTTAGATGCGAGAATGTTACAAATCCCTTCGGTCATTCAGTTCCCCCGATCCTTTTTAATCGAAACCGGGCCTACTCCCTTTTAAATTGCATTAATAGGATTAAGGTATATAGGGAAGAATTGACGATCCTTGTCCTTAGACCCGGGTCTCTGGGAATATATTTTAAAAGGTAAATCCGCTTACTTAGCCAAAAAAAGGATTACTAACGCGGTGCCACCCTTTTTGTGTGCCCGGATGACTGCGAAAAATTAAATTTTTCTCTTCATTTCATAAGCGTTTTCCACCGGAGTTTGTGGTTGTCGCTGCCCATTTGCCACCAAAACTTCCGGGCTGACTTGTTAGAATTTTAATTAAACGGGTGCCGGGGCTCGTAACAAGGGTGCTGTCCATATGTGTCGCACACCCTGCTGCAGTTGCGGAGATGGAAGGACCGATTTGTTTCAGGGACACCATGTTTTTATTTACTTATTTATTCTTTTTTTATATTTTGTCACGCTCCTCGCGATCAATTCTGTTTTCTTAGAACGGTCGACTACACTAAATATCTAAAGGAGCTTAAATCACAAAAATATTCTTGGCACGTTGACAAATTTTGCAACAATCCACCATTCATTCACCCCAAACCAAATATTTGGCAAATGTTGCACTCGGTGGCTCTTGTTCGCCAGGAAGCAAACATCCCTGGAACTTAAGGAAAGAGTCCCGCCGTACACGTTGCGACGTGCCAGGGGTTGCTCCTCTACGTGCACATTTTGGGGACGGTAATCCCGCTAAGTAAACCACACAGCAGTTCTGAATTTGCTGCATTTCACGAAACATTTTTCCTCCTCAGACAGTTAAGTACTTCTGGGGCTGAAATGCGTTTTATTTGCAACATGAAACCCAGCCCCAACGGTTGCATCCCCGTCCGCCGCGCCACCGTCGCCGGCAACTAGAACTACACATGTTCGCCGTTTGTAGCACTTGGCCGCACGGCGAACAAAAACCTCCTCAAATTTTCAAATTTAAAGTTGATACTTCGCACTAGCTGCCGTTGTCGCCCCACGCCAGCGGAGCACCCAGGCGCTGTCTTTGCCCCCTGAATCCTTTAAGGTTCCTCGAAAATCCGGCGAATTCTTGGCGGGCGAGGAGACAAAGCATAATGAGGACGCGCGATGCGGTAAAACTGTTGCACTTTTTATGACGGTGCACTTCTCTGGATATGGCGAAGTGATTTTTAGCTCCTGTTTGGCATGTCCTTTGCGGGGTGCCTCCAGCTCCTGGTGGCGTTCAGACTCCATTTCAACCACGTGGATGTGTAGCACCAGGCGCATCGAGGTGCCATAAAATGAAGTGGAATTTGGTAATATATCAGCGGATATTCTGCCACATCGGTTCTCTGCCTTAGAGCAGCAAAACGGGCAATGTCGAGTTGGATTTTCGGTATAGTTCTGCCATTAAAGTATAAAATTCTTAGTTTACATTTCTTTAGATAAGAATTAAGGCCTTCATTTGAGTTTTATTTTTTACAAAAACATTGCCATTTCTAAATCTTCAAAGAGCTTAAAATAAAATTTTAGTTTAAACCCTATTTTCACAAAAACATTGACATTGATTATTGGATTAAGGTACCATCACAGTGTAAAATTTTGAAAAAATAATTTTTTTTTTTTTGTCTTATCTTAAAGCACATACAGTTATGCATGTTCTCTCAAAACTTCAAATTGAAATTCGAATTATTACGGTCGCTACGACCTTTCTAAGAAAAAGGAATTGGAGCCAGAGGCTACATAAAGAACCTCTCCTTCAAACTTGAAACGCGTTTATCTCGAAATGCCCTTTTTAAAAACGGTCCCCCCTTTCAGAGGGAAAGTTTCCAAGCCACAATTTTTTCAATTTTTACAAAAAAAAGCCTCCATAGGAGCATAGCGGCTTACCTACAGATTGATAAAATCTATTTCATTTGTTTCTTCAAACGCCGCAAACGCGGGTACCAATAACCGACTTTTTTTAAAGACACTTTTTTCAAAAAATTAAAATAATTATAAAAAATAAATAAAAATGAAAACAAAATTGTTGACTATTTTTCAGCCGGTCACACTGTGATGGTACCTTAATTCCCGTTTTTATATTTTATAGAAAATGTTATTTTAAAATTATCTATCACTGGTTCTGTGAAATAAACAAATGTTAAAATGAAATTGTTGATTTTTGAATAATTTATTTAAGATCCGCCTCTTCGAAGAAGAGTGTTATAAGTTTGGCGTGTCTGTGTGTCTGTGTATATGTCTGTGGCATCGTAGCTCCTAAACGAATATGGACCGATTATGATGGGTTTTTTTTTGTTTGAAAGCTGACGTGATCAAGATGGTTCTTAGCTACAATTTATGAAGATTGTGTCGGGGGTTACTTAAAATTTTTAATTTTATTTTTAGGAAAAATTTTTTATAAGATTTCAACGAAATTTAGAACCTACTCAAAGATTTAAGTGTCATATTGGCAAAACAAGTAACTCTAGATGATTAGTGTAAATCTTTAGTAAAATATCTTAATCTTTATGTAAAAATATTGTTGAAAACATGGCATTTTGATATTGTACATATTGTAATTGCACGCAAATAATTAAATCAGTAAAGAAAGGTTAGAAAAGAGAAAGATTTGAGTTTTATGCCGAATTAAAAATTGAAGGAGAAAACTTGGTTTAGAGTTTAAAAAAATTAAGTAGGGAGATTGATGTACGCCAATTTTGAAATTTTTCGATTGATCAATTGCTGCAATATAACATCGTATTTTTATATATTATAAATATATTAATTATTATTAATATTATATATATATATATTATATTTATATATTCGGATGCTTGTATTCTTCAAATCAGTAATTGAGCTGAACCATTGAATTGAATTATCATTTAAAACAAAAAATTCAAAAATTTCGTATTTTTCGGTTCTATAGACCAGTCTTTTCCCTTAAATTTCCAATCGTTATTCGTTCGTAGAAAAGTCGAATTGAATTAATGAGTTACTTCATCTGTTTCAGCAATTAGTGGACATTTTGAAACCCGGTTCCCATTTGAGGGCGATGAAGCTTAAATTGGAGGACCGGAAAATCTGCCCGAAAGGTGCTCGATAAGAAAAAATCCAGTTAAGCCGGAGTGTCCCGGCAATTGTGAGTAAGCCAAGACGTCACTTAAGGCTACACCGCATTAGATCCAGTCCCTGAGGGATCATTTTGCATTCATCACGGCCTAAGAAGAAATATCACAGCCGCTTCTCCCATGTGGTAATGTGCTAAATCCGCTTTCGGGGCGGGTACATTTCATAGCGCATTATATCTCGGGGGAGCACCGCAGGCTCCTTTCACATTGTAATGACGGGATTTCGGCAGAGGAATAGGGGACAGCGCCTTAATATAGGAGCCTCTTAGCTCTTCGCATTTCTCGAAAATGGAAAAGGTAAATCCGCTTATTTTAATGGCGGCTCAGTGGAGCAGTCCGGACGGAGGACTAATTTCGTAAGAAAGGTACCTACGTTGGTTTCGAGCGATAGACTCCGCAATTTAATAGATAGGTATAAAAATCGGATCTGAGCCGCCCCTTCCTGCCGGCTGGAAAATCATGCAAATAAGGGCGATAAGAAGTTCTCGACCTTCAGGACACCCATAGCTAGAATTTTGGGTGACCAAACTGCCATCTTAAACGTCTTGGATTTCCTGTATAATACGACTTTCAAGTTCTTTTTAGTGGTTTTCAGGGCTTGTACGCCTCCGTTTCGAGCTCGAAACCGCACTCATTCATACTTCTTAAGGGACGTCTGCCCCTTTGCTGTTCAATCTACCGAAAATGGCAAACAACCGGGGGTTTATAGCTTTCTTTAATCAGAAGAAGCAAATAATTTTCCAACGAGACGACGGGGATTGTCCTCTGTTTCACGGAAGACAAATAAACCGAAATGAACATTTTTGTCGTGAGACAAGAAATAAAATATTTGAGGAGGGCTCATGGGACCCACAAACCTTAGGAACAGACCACGCTCAAGGTGGAGGGATATTTTGGTGGGTTTGGGTTCTAGATTTGGGTCTGAGTCTGCCAGTAATGGAGGACGTTCCATTCAGGTGCTTAGCATGTGACCACGGTAATTCCCCGAAATATGTATGTAATTCAGTGCAGACGAAGGTCGTCGCGACGTGGCGTCTTAACCGCCGAGTGTCGACTCATCGAGGATGACATAAGATTAATGGCGAAATTAACTCGATTGAAACTGTCGAGGCCTCTCGAGCATCCCGGGGGAACGAGTGCAAGTTAGTTGGGTTGGGTGCGAAGGGCGCTTTTTCCGAGTTCTTAATCCACCCCCGCAACACCGCACGCCACTCAACACGCGTTGTCAAGAGACACCGCTCAACAAGTATCTGAAGGGCCTCCGAGCACTTTACAGGCCTTGAGTGGCACTCCTTTAATTACTTAGTCAGCCTCTCGCAATATTCATTAGGTGCACTCAAAAAGGTATCCCCGTCGATGAATACCGGGGATTACCGCTAATTAGGTCTAAGCTTTATCCCCCATACGCCCGGATAGATTTTCGTCTAATCTTCTAGAATCTATCTAGACCTAGACGGAAGGCCCGCAGCCTTTGAGCGGCAATCCTCATCGGCTATTTGCTGCGGTCGTAATCGCAAAGCTATTAGAAAATCCTCGAGAAGGTTTGCTGCCCGCCTCCAGATTCGGCCCACTTTTCGCTTCCTGTATCGAAGTTTTGGTGTTCCAAGGGGATTTCGCTGATATGACGTTCATGTAAAATTTTTCTTTTTTGCTTTCAGATTTGGCTTGAAGTTAAGGCAGAATTTTTTTTCCCCGAGACCACCTCCGCCAGCAGCTCTGCCAACAATTTGCGAAGGAAGTTTGCTGGAAATTAAAGCGTATGGGCTTGGCTATATGTGAGTACGAACTTAAGGGGATTTGCGATTATGACGTCACCGGATATTATTTTCACAGAAATTACTTCGTTACAGAATTTTGGACATGGGTACATACATACATATGTATATGTACATATGTTGAAAGAGATACCATGCCAATTTTGAATCAAACATATATTACAATTTATAACTTCAAATTGGCATGTTTTATTCTTAATAAAACTTGAATATCTTATATGTATGCTAAATAAAATTGAGTTGCATATATGTAGGCAAAAGTATACTCTCAGAAAGCTATGAATAGAGTCCCTGGACCCTGTCTTGAACAAAATAGTTATTTGACAAAATCACATTTTTTAAGTAAAATTTGAAATTTTCATATTAAAATGTTTTTGTCATAGTATAAATTAAATATATGTTATTTAATAGCATTTGTATTTTTAAATTGTGAATATTTATATTAAAAAGGCCCTGAAAAGTCGAAGTTTTTTGAAAAAATTAGGATCTAAATATGAAATACTTAATGGAGTGGCTTGGAAATGTACAATAATTGGTTTCGAAAACAAATTGAAAGTCTCTGTCTGTGCTTGTACGTGTACACGTATACTTTAGGTAAAAAGGATTGTTCGCTTGCGAATTTAAAAACAGAAAAGTATTTGTCCTAAAATGAAAGGATCTAAACAATAATAAAACATAAACAATAAACATAATCTAGAACAAGTGAAGAACAGCGTCGTCGCTCGGATTGAAATTAAATTTTGCCTTTCGTTTAGCCTATAAAGAATGAATCTTAAGGAATTTTGCGTTGGTAAGCTACAGTTTTCGAAATATTTCCCTTTTAATTTTGACAAAATGTCATTTTCACCGCAAAATTCCTTTATTTTTTCAACATTCCATTTAAAAAAATAGATTAAAATATAAAAATCAATAACTATGGAGGACTCTGGATCTTCCTTAAATATTTTACTGAAGAGTTTTCATTTTTTCATTCTTCTGCCTTTAAATTAATCAAAAGTCGGGGGAGGCAAAAATAACAAGCAGGTAGGTATGTTCCTCCTGAAGCCAATACATCATATATTGTGTTCTTAGAAAGCCAAAATTCACTTTGGCGGTCGAGAAGGAATAGCTAAGTACGGGTAAATGTTTAAAGAAGAGAATTTGCGCGCAAACTTTCAATATTTAATATTTGCACAAGAGCATTGGAGAAAATTACGAAGACTCAAGCAATTCGCATCCTGCAGCACTTTCCTCCGCAACGTAGGTAAATTGAAGGTTTCTTAGATTCAGCCGAAAGTCCCGCGGAGGAAGGGATCCGACGTGTGCATCCCCGCAGTAGTAAGTGAGCTGCCTCTGCACATGTCGTCGGCGTCTTTAATACAATTAAGGCACTCCTTTTACACAACTTTTTATACACTTTGCTTCTTGCCACGGCGTTCTATACTATTGGAAATTCTTTTGGTACAGAATTTTCGAAAAAGATGAAACGGAAATTCTCCCAATATAGCGAAATCAATTTTGCTTTGACTTTGATGATTAAGTACGTAATTAGTTCGACAAGATTGTGCTGTGTTGTTAACTTCTGTACTTCTATATATATTAATTTGCGCGATGGACTTGAAAAAAGTGACGTGGATCTCTGCATTTATGTTAAGTATTTACAAAATGCTCGTTTAGACTGAAGAACTTAACCTAAAACTTTTGTCGTTCTTTGTTGAAATCTCACAATTCCTATAGACAGTGCAACATGAATAGATCTTGAAAATGAAATGAACATTTTCAATTAATTATATGTAATTTTACTCTGGTCTAATCCACTTTTAAACGAATATAAACAAAAGAGAGTTTCTAAACATTTACGTAATATTATCTTACATAATTTTTCATTTAATACTATTTATTTTGAAATATATAATTATTCGTTTTTGTAGACTTTATAAATATAATACTTATTTATTAGCAAATTGACAAATTCTTTCCATTAGAAAGAACGCTAGAATTTTAAAAAATGGTAAAAATTGCAAATAAATTTGGCACAATCAAAAATATTACTGACGTAGGTAAAGCCTAAAAGTTCGGCTTTTCAACCAACTAGTAAGTTATTTTAGTTATTTGCCAGTATATTCGATTCAAATTAACGAAAAGTTATTGGAGTAAAATTTAACTTTTAGCACAATGTGAAAATCCCTGATAGTTCAGTATTCTCTACTTAATTGAAATTTTAGTGAAACTCAATGGAAAATGTTGAAGTTGTTTTGCGTAAATGTTAACTGAAATTTCCTTTAATTACATTATTGTAAAAGCGCAGTTTTTATTAAGCTCCTTTTACTCATGCTAACGATGCAAAATACAACCTAAATTTTATTAAATTTTCAGCCTCTGTATATCTGGTAACATTTACTGAAATTCTAGGAAAACCAACGGGAGGCACTCTTAGCAAATTTTCCTAAATTTCAAATAAATTTTATTGGTAAAGTAGGCAAACTGTCTTTTTAGCTATATTTTTTAGAAAACTAAACTAAACTATAAATGCAGAAAATAATTATAGTAGAATTCACTGATTCGCTTTTAATTCGATTTTGAACTGCATATTTAGGAAGTTAACTCTAGTTGAGATTCACTGCATTCAACTAAGAAAAATTTTAGAGTATCGAGTAGAGATTTACTAATCGGATTAACTTGAAATTTGGTGTGCCTAAACTAAAAAGCTTAAAATTTAAAAGTTAATTTAAAAAACTAAAGAAATGTAAACAAGACACATTCATAATTAAATCTAGAAATAAATCAGTACTATTAAAATTTTACTTGTGCTGTTCCAGTTGTATGCTGATAGTGAGTGCACCTAAAGGTATATTATATTGCTTACATAAGTACTGATGTATCTAGGTATCTACGAGTAACTAGTCAATATTTCTAATAAACTGACAAAGTATAACTTATTGGAAGTCGGACGCTACCTACACAGACTAACAACTATATGCGTAGAACGACACAAGTCAATTTTAATAGTAGGTACTGATTTATTTAGATCAGTCAGTCGGGTTTTTTGGTTTTTTAAATTAACTTTTCATTCATTTCAACCCTTTTGTAAAAACCAAGAAATAAGTAGGTATTTGTTGAATAGAAAGGCGGACTTTTGTCACTTTTTTTTTCTAAAATCTCTAGAGTACCTAGAATGTATGACAATTTGCTATTATACAAACGACCGAAAGTATTTTGATTTCGGATAACCTATTTCGTCGTTTTATTTTTTCATGATTCATAATGATTTTTTGCATTATCGTGTATGAAACCTTAATTTGTGTATGGTTTGCCGAAAATTATGGTTATCTACATTGTACCCTATTTGTTTAAAGTTTGTGAGTTGCTATTTTCTCCGGACTGCTCCTTCTCCACCAATAACCGTTTTTATGCCCTTTTCGACCTTGAAACCTTCGCATTTATACCAAAAGGTTTTACTGTCGTGGCGGAAGGGAGTTTCCCGGCGGTTGCGGTTTGGATCATTCGGCGTAAACAATCCGATGAAATATGTGCCTCGATGAGTGCGCTCGAACGTAAGGGCTCGAGGGTGGCGGGGGCGTGCAAGTTACCGCCCTCAGATACCATTTTCACTTTCTCCGGCTGGTGACGAGGAGTAAAACTTTGCAAGCACATAAATTCATTATGAAAGTTTACGAGCACTGGATGTGTGTGATTTTCTCCAGTAGCTTTCTGCGGAACTAAATTTACGATCGGGACTTTATGATGGCGGACCTCTTAAAAGTTTTAAGAAAATCTGAGACACTGTAATGGAGTTGTAATGGAGCGCGGGGGGGTCTGGTGCGTCTTTAATTTTGATGGGGCCTGGGTGGGTTTCGTTTCGAGGCCAGCGCAGCGTTCTTACATCGACGAGGACTGGTATTAATTAAACGTAAATCTCGGAATTTGAATTGCTCTGCACGTAAACCGTTTCCACCAGCAGCGACGTTTCCTGCGGATAAGGGCGAATTTACGAGTAGTTCTGTTTGTCAGAAGCACTATACAATGTCACCTCGGGGACGCTAACTGCGGAGGAGAAGCTGCGAAGATATACTGCAATGTTTGGAGATATCTTTGAGCTGTAAAATTTTTATCTTCTTACATTTCAGCAGAGCCCAGCAAATGTGTCCGAAGTGCTAAATTGTGATAAACGGAGACAGGGAAAAAGGGACCGGGTAAGTGGAAGGAACAGCAGATGCTATCAAAAAATGGGAAAGGGCAACTTTTTGCCGTACTTTCAAATTGAACAGCAATGGGTCCTTCCTCAGTCTTGCTAAAAAATTGTTTTATGAAACTGTAGCATGCAAATTTCTTTCCGTAATCGTTTAATGGCTGGATAAAAATGGTTTAAGTTATTTAAAATGTAAACAATTCAATTCGAAGTATCCTATATGTCGACCCATCACATTAACTATACCTACATACCAAATTTTATTTAAACCTGTCCTGCAGTATCAGCATGACGCGTGCATAAACAGATTTAGAGACGGACAGACAGACAGACGAAAAACATAATAATGTTTCTATTTACAAAATAATAATAATTTGAGTACATACATACATAGGTACACGGCTCCAATACAGTTTTCTTATATTTTTAAATATAAGAAATAAAGAGTGACCCTAAAATTAGCCTATTTAGTGAAAAGCCTATTGTGATGAAATACTATTCTCAGATGAGCATCTGTTTCAATTTTGAGAAATGATAGATCAAGGAGTTTTTTTATAATTAAAATTTTTTTTAATATTTAAAATAATAATTATATATATATAATATTTAAAATAACCCGGTTCCAACCGGTGTTTCAAAAAAATACTTCTAAAATGTTCGTACTTCAACCAGATTAGACAATTTAGAAGTATGTATGTACTACTAAAATCTATGGGTATTCGAAATAATACCCGTAGTACAATTTTCAATTAAATTCGTTGAAGTTGGAACACTTTTTATTTCCATATGGGATCCGCCCTCTTGAATTTCCAAATTTCCAGCATAGATCTGCAATCATGACCCCCACATACCAATTTTCATTGCAATTACTTGAAATTTACATTTTTTGGCCGCCATATTGGTTCCTCCATTTTGAAATCTGCGAATAAGAAGTAGCCTGTATGTTAGGCCAGGATACGTAATGCCTTCGCTCAAAAAATGAAAATGATCGCACCAAGTATTTAGGCATGATTGACCAACAAACCAACCAACAAACAAGTAGACAATTTTTGATTTTATAAATATGTAAAGTACGAACCTCTAACGGAAAATAAGTATTGTAATGTTTGTAATGCTAATGTATAAGTAATGTTTGCTACCCAATACGTAATGCAAAATTACTTTCCTCTGCACAGCTTGAGTATATTCATGAAATGTAAAAATGTTGCAATATGAATACATCATTCTAATTTAACTAGTTAAACTCAATTTTCTCAAATATAAATGAAAATTGGAAGCTGAGTTGCTCAAAGGGCTTTATAGGCCCAACTAGGATGGCTTCAATCTGTTAAAGTGTTTTGATTAGTTTATTCAAAGAATTTAGTTACAGAAGTACCTTCGCATACCATGACTGATTTATTTACTTTAACGGCTATAACAAAAATTTAAAATTTAAAACTATTTGTCTAATGTTTGTATTTTTTATGTTTACTGCCAGTTTCCGCGATTCTTCAAATTAGAGGTAAAAAAGTTGAGCCGTAAATCAGCACAAACAGACTGCATTAAACCCCTAATTCCTTGTTAGTTGTGCTTTGAGCGCTCCTTTCAACCTTATTAGCAGTTAATTTTAAACAGAAAATTTTCCACGCATCCTTAACTGCAGAAAGTTCAAAATATGTTGCCTATTTTTCTCATGAACTGCCAGCAGGGAAATGTGCAAAATGTGCTTCGGTTTTAGCTGAATTCCTTTAAAGAAAATTATTTTATAAAATTTGCATGTGAAGCTGCCGTGAAAGGCACTGAGCGTGTGTGCCAGAAATGCGAGAGCAAACTTTGACTGCGACTCGGAAGGTTAGTGCAAACAATTACGGCTCTAAAGGGCTCTAGTCGCCGAGCACAAGTAGCTTTCAGGTGAAAACACTTAGCTCCCGCAATAATTAGCAAATAGGTATTGTTTTCGCTGAGGCGTTCCGCTGTGATTTCTGGAGCGGTTTTAATGCTGCAAAATGAATTTAAAGCGACTTTCGAGTGACTTTCGCTTCTAGTTTAAGTTCTAGATAATGGTCAAATTTTGCAAACAGTCTTTACTAAGGGATTTTGTAGTCTTAATTTGGAAATGTTTCAAAACTGCGTGGTAGATTATCTAAGGGTATTATCGTGTTTTTTTATGGCGTATTTAACGTTTTATATAAATGAAGACGTTTAGCGGGTAATTTCTATTATTTTTCAAGGACATCAATTATTAACAATTTAATTTATGTACTAATTCCTATTGAAGTAGTTTCTAACAATGGCGGTATTAAGAGCATGAGATTTTATAGACTTTTACGCTTCTAATATAGTCTTAACAATCTGAGATTTCATTTTCATCGTCGGGGTCGTATACCACTGTAAAACACTGTGTTGCAGAATTCAAACGTGGTCGAGAAGGCCCGGGATTACTCAGAAAGAAAGTGTTGCTTCATCAGGATAATGCTCAAGTTCACACATCTGTTGAATTCATGGCTCAAATTCGTGATTGTGGTTTCGAACTACTGCCTCATCCGGCTTATTCTCCCGATTTGGCATCTTCGGACTCTCACCTGTTCCTAAACTTAAAAGAAAACCTCGGTGGGCAGACATTTTCATCAAGAGGTCGAAGCCGCAGTACCTAAATCAGTATTTTGAAGACCATGAAGAATCTTTTTTTAAAACCGGTATAGAAGATTTAGAAAGCAGATGGAAGAAATGCATAGAAATAGTGGAGATTACTTCGAAAAATAAAAATATTTTTAACGTACTTATTTTGTTTTCTTGGCTAGGCCGCGAAATTTGCAATCCACCCTCGTATCTATAGTACAGCACAGAGGCAAACTCCGGATCGTTGCCCTGTTAAAATCTCCATTTAATTTTTTCAACATGATCCAAAAAAATATTGTAGCTCTAAAAGTGTTAATTTCCAGTTATCACTTTTGGACTACAATAAATAATCTAATAATAATATATTTCCATACCGCCAATATGAGTTCTTACGCTCCCTACTTATCTTTTTAACTCTAGGTAGGTACTGAGTAGAAATTGTGTGAACATTTATTAATAATAAAGAAAATTACTATGTTACATATTCTCATAATGACTTGTTCATCGTAGGGTCGAATAAGCCCCTCAAAACTGAAAAAGGGACGAATTTAAAAATGTTGTGCAGTTCATATGACAGAGAACATTAGCATTCACATCCGCTCTGTCCCAGATAGTATCGGTGCTATTGATTTCCGCATCGCAAATACAATCGTGAGTTATAGCAGTAATAAATCTTCTAGAAAAAATTGGGGAATTACGAGATTCAATTTAAATCACTATTCCGAAGGGCAATGCCTCGCAAAGCCACCGCTGATTCGTCCCGGGGTAAGGCTCCTTAGGTTTGCAAAGGGATCAGGTGAAATCAATCTTTGTATCAATAAAATGCGGTTCAAGGCGCTTTTAAAATGCCTGCAGAATTGAAATATAATCACAAGTGGGTTCTCTCCTCCGCAGATCGACGGCGGTTGTGGTAATCCGGCAGGGCTTCCGAATGCAAATTTGTTTTTGGCAAAGGAGGCTCCGGGACGGGACGGGCTCCATTCGTGCGTTCCGCCCCTGACTTTTGGTCCTTTTTCGAGCCCCGCACCTTTTAATTTTCAGATTGCTGGCGCACTGGTTTAAAGTCGAAAATTACACTACACCATACCGCGGTGACGCAAAAATGTTAATTGTGAGCATTTCGAATGGCCAGATATGCGCATAATTAAATTCGGGAATAAATCGAATCCAGGCGAGGCAAACTCAACCGCAAACTCAATTTGAAATATTAAATGCATAGGACCGTGCCGGGCGTCGATGGCTCATGGTCCGGAGCACGTTCTTTGTGCAGTACAAACAAACAAACACAATGAGCTACAGTCTCAAAGTCAAAATTTACGCCGGTCATATCGTGGCATGAAGGTCACTCTGTTTGATGTGGTCGGTGATAGATATGCAAATATTTGCGGAGCACCCGCAAGCTTTCAAATGAAACCATAATTTGTTACCAAAACGTATTGTTCATACGTGCGGTGGTCTTTTTAGCAAAGGTCCTGCAGTGTGTGTGGTTCCCGGATGAGTGTTTGGCATTTAACTACTGGCAAGGAGTAGACCACTTCAGACATTTTCTTTAGAAACGACGCTTACAAATTCTGAATTTCAGCGCAAAATCTGGATAAAGGATGAATATGGATTCAACAAAGGGTTTTATGTGTAGGAACTGCCGACTTAGTATTAATATTTATTATATATACGATAGCAGTTTTTGAAAGGCATTTTATATTATTTACTACCAAAAATAATATATAATATAGAAGTTGAAGAATAAAAAAACAATAAGGACGACGACAAAAACAATAACTCTAGTGAAAATTTTAAAACTAACTTTTTAATTATGAGTCCGGAACGAAGCTAAAATGAATAGCCAGGTAGGGGTGGCGGATAAATTTGAGGAAAATAAATATTTAATAATGCCTACTTTAATTTCTTTAATTACCTTGAGTGAAATAAGTCATGCTTTAAAAAAAACCTATTAGAAACGGATAAACACTTTTTCCATTCGTTTTAGCCCTTTTTGTACTCTAAATTTATCGCCTTACTATATAACTAATTTTTAAAATATGTATAGGTAAAATAATTTTAAAATTTAGTTGAAATTTAATGCCTAATAGTATAGAAATTCCTTACATATTCATTAATTTGATATAATTACCAGCACTCCAACAATTCCTCTGTACAAGTAATAGTTTTACTAGTAAATTTCAATCAATTCAATTTTACTAGTATTTTAAGGAAAAATAAAAAAATTTGAGTGATTCTGGTGTTTTCACCTGCAGGTACTATAAAAGAAAATGTAATTATTAATTACTCAAATGTGCGAATCAAATAAGAGCCTTTTTAATATTAATATACATATTATTGTTGCTTGGCACATCTTTAATTTACGATTCTTGTTTTACAAGTAGTTAACCTATTTTATTCCCTTTAAGACAATTTATCACAAGAATAGGTATAACCAATGCGAAAAAAATAGAAAACAAATCAAAGCTTGTGGAGTAAAATAAAATTTAAAGGATCATCCTCATTTAAAAGTTTCGTTTAATCCATTCTAAGCACTTACCTACATATCTAATCCTGTAGCATTGGTAATTAAAACGGCATCAAATATCTCGAAAGAAAGAAGTTAACTTTTATGAGCTGAAAACCCTTTCGCACTCCATAAACAACTTATTAAGGTCGCATCCCCCCGGGATCCTCAAGAAAGAATCCTTGGAGCGGGTCCTTCACTGAAATGTACACAACAAATAAATCAGAAATTCTGCTTAAGTACTTAATAAGTCAAATGCGACACACAATAGAATGTCTACACGTACCTACAAGTGTACGTACATGCGAGTCGAGTTAGTATGTAAATTATACGTAAACTGGGACGGAGGAGATATTTAAAATGGGAATTTCGCTTATATGGAAATCTCTCGGTAGCTTTTATCTATTTAAGTAGGATGGGAAGAATCTAACTTGGGTTTAGCCTGGAGATGGGTGGTGGAAAATGTTCTAGAATTGCTATAGTACTAACTAAGACGTTCTAGATGCAACAAAATGCAGTAAAAGGGTAAATAGGGATATTGTTTCAGAAATTTTTGGTCGACACTTGTTTTATTTTGGTGTAAAGCCAATATGGTGTTAAAATCGAGCTGCGGATTCTAGCCGCGGAGAGGGCGGCTCGACAGCCTGGAAGTTTTCTAACGATGGTAGCGAAGAGCATCTCTGGACGAGTTTCTCTGCGCATGGTGTGTAACGCGCACTACCCCTGCAAAGCTTTTTTTTCCGGATTTAGAACAGGGTCTGTACCCAACCGAGCCACTGGATTTTAGTACAAATCAAACGCAAGGCTGGAGAGAATGTGAGTGTCAAAAGTCGGTCCCCAGCACGCCTTGTAAGGTCCTTGAGGAATGGCGTTCGATGGTGGGATGCTACCGCTTTTTCTTCCCTTTCGGGGAGCAATTTCATTTCAGCGAACATGAAGGCATCCGGGAAGGAATGCTTATCGCCTTCTTAATTGTGTGTAACAAGACGGGGGAACGGACAGGCCAGGACAAATGGAATAATTCAAAATACGAGTAGTGGTCCTTTTTTCGGTATGGGCTAAAGATGCTCTGGCAAATGTTAATATCCCCATAAATATGTGGCTAACACATGTGCCATCAGGATTTTATCCAGGAAATATCACATAATTAGATAATGGCCACACCATATTCAGATGTCTCCCTCATTATTTGTAAGGGTTTTAAACCTACAGGGGCAATTTCTTCAGTTACTTTCAGATTGAGAGGCCTTTTATTTTTCTCAACATAAATAATTTGTTTTGCCAGAAAGGGCACCCCTACGGGGCATGTTGGCGGCACTCAGATGAAGACCTGCCTTATCACATTACGTGCGTGGGTGGGATTAAATTTCTTAGAGTCTACTCGTTTTGTTGGATCTGAACTCCAAACTCGACAGACAATTGGATAATTGTACCTTTTTTTTCTTTTTTTTGTTGTTGTCAGGCAACCTTTGACCTTATTAGGTTTAGGTTTTTCAAAGGTCACATCTCTTCCCCATCTCCGGACTGTTTGAGTTTACTTAGCAACAAATTCCCGTAAACGACCATGGAAAAAAAAAATTCGCGCGTTTAGCAGCATGCAAAGAATCATTTCATTCAGCCCCGAGTGGTGGAGCCTTCACGATGAGCTCTATTCAATGTTTTGTATAGAGCAAGTTCTATAAAATTTTAATTCGTGCAATTTCATGGGAAGATGGATTGCAATACGGCTTTGATATCGTTTACTCTAAGGGATGTTCGGCCTGTCTTCTTATGCCTACGGTCAAGGGCAGCATACACTTTTGAATAGGTGCTTTGAAACGTTGAAAGAAATGGCATAGAATGGATTAAAAGTAAGTTTTGCTCCACGGCCTTGAATATGCTTTTAAAGAAATACTGAGTAGGGAATATGCGTATATAGTCGTCCTTGATCGACGTTTAGGAGGTCGTAATATACTCTATTTGATCCTTTTAATAGTATAGTGCACGTTCCAATGCATCATGATTTTATTAAAGAAATAACTTATTCGCAAAAATTATCATGCTCTCGGCTAATTATAATTTAAATGAACACCAACATCTACAGTCAGCTTATATAAAGATTTTGGTGATGCTTTCTATAGGTACGCCTAAAAAAATATATTTTGAATTCACCTAAATCCAAGAGGTGGGTAATTTGTTTCTTCAGACCTTTTATAATGATGTAATGAGGATTGACGATTTCTCTGGGTTTTTCTTTCATTTAATGCAAATGAAGCGGTAATTTTCCCAAACCAATTTTTAAAAATCCATTAGGGAAATTTCTTACTTAGATGTCTTTTTAATTTTCGCTTAAAATTTTGGGCAAAGGAGATATATATTTTATTTAGGTGTTTTACAGGTGAAAACTCTTACAGATTATAGGTGTACCTAACTTTTGTTTACACAACGAAAATTTTGTAAAATGAGACATACTGCACATAGTGGAATTGACACAACTTTAAAAATTCGTGTACCTACCATATGTTGTTCCTAGAAAACATGCAAAAAAGGTTTGGATGTAACTTAACTCAATTTAACTAGAAACATAAAAAAAGCGGAAGGTCTTAATATAATAAAATTTGGGTTATCCGTCAGTTCTATTTTATTGTGTATCTACATATAGATACATGTGTGTATGTAATTTAATTTTCATACGAAGATATTTTATGTGGGATAACTTAAGAACTTCCAATTATTTTTTTTTTTATTACATATAACATTATTTTGGAGTCCGTGTTAAGTAGGGGAGACCGAGGGGTTTTGAAACAGAGGTGATTTGAAACAGTACTAATTTTGCGGAACTTATAACCGTTAGCGAGCTGGCAGTTTCGCAATTTAATTGCATTTTACCGCATGCGGGATCCTCAGTATGCATCCATGCCTTAAGACGCGTGGTTGGGGTGTCCTGTCTCCCACGTCGCAAAAATCGTGAAAAGTAAGTTTTGAACACTTTTTTAAATTATCTATATTTTGATAATGTGTTTGTATTTTGACTTGGGCTATATATGTTTCGAAAGCTCATTACCTAAAGATTGAATTCATAGCGGTGATACAGCTCATTTCTTTGGGTTTTGCTTCTTGGTTTTTGATTGAAAAAAATTGGCAGGATTTTTCTTACTGAGGGGATTTGAAACAGACTGTTTCAACTCACCTCGGTTAGGCTTTGTACGGCTGATTTGCTAATACGGTGAGGTTTATTTGCTTTTTTTTCCCTTATTTTGTTACAGTATGTCTACTGATTATAAAAGAAATACTGATAGAGGTATGGGCTATGGCAAGTTATGATATATTCGAGCTCGCTGCAGAAGAAGTAACATTGCGTCAAAAAAGTCTTCGCGATGCGGCTTCGAGCTATAACCTCAATCATTCGTTACTCTATAGTCTATATGTTCATAAGTTCATTAAAAAAAAGGCTTATAAAGCTAATCAAACGCCCGACTCCTCCGTCTGTTGGGTACCCAGAGGAGACCGTGTTTTCATTGTCAGAGGAGAAGACACTCTGTGACTACATACACCTCTTAACCTGCGCTGCTGCTAACTTCGGCCTAAAGCACTAAAGAAGCCAGAAGTTTTACCTATAGGTTGGCGCATATAAAAAATGTCCGCCTTCTTGGGTTGATCAGGGAATGGCAGGTGAAGTGTGGGTCCGATCCTTCATGAAACGTCATCCTGTTCTTTCTCTAAGACTACCGCAACCAACAAGCTTGTTCAAGCTACAAGCTTTAATCGTTCAAATGTGCAACTTTTTTTAAAAAATTACACCACTTTATATTTTTTGAATTTTTTTGTTTGTTACTTTAATTAATGTTATGTTTTATCGTTAAATACTTTATTTCAATATTATAGTTTTGAATTATATAGTCGTTTCTACTTTACAACCCTTAATACTACCGAAAAATCAACTGTTTCAACTCACCTCGACCTCTGTTTCAACTTACCTCGGTATGAGGGGAGTTGAAACAAAATGACTTGTCATGTTCAAGTCGATTTTTCGCCACAAAATTTACACTTACAATTTCTTTGTTTCGGTCATTTGAAAGTGTAAGAATTGAACTATCAATTGGCACTAATTTCGTGAAATTTATGTGTATAGAATTTTGTCTATGAAGCAAAATGTTAAAATTGTTTCAACTCACCTCGGTCTCCCCTACTGTTCATATTATCATGCTTCAATTGTTTCCAGCACGTAGCGTTTGCGTTACAGAATTTAAGCAAGTTTTCATATTATCATACAAGTCTCCTTGTATGAATATGTGCCTTCCGGAACGCGGCGGCATTTTATTTTTGTAAGTGCTGAAAGTAATAAGTGCGACAAAATATTCTATACCTAGTGTGGGTTCAATACACGTCGAATAGTAGATGTCCTGACGAAAGAAAAATATTATATGTTGAGGTATTAATAACAATGTAATACTACCCTGGGCCGAAGACAACAAGACAATGACCTCAACCATACGGCCAGTCTCATAAAACAAATTTTCAAGGACAATTCTATCTATTGATGTTCGATTTTCCGATCTTTAAGTCCACACCCAAATTCAGTAGAACATTTTTTGGGAGATGTCAAAAAAGTTGTTGAAGGTAAAATTAGTATAAACTTTAACGATAACATTAATTCGTTATTGACACTATAAAAGTATAAGTATAGGTACATATCATTCTTACACTTTTACATTAATATTTTTGTAGTTATTCTTATTAGAATCAATTCAACAAAATGTTGTTTAAGCTCAATACATAGAAAAATAGCTTCTAGAATAGTGAAACTAAATAAAAGAGCAACAAATAAATGTCTAGACACTCTGTTTCAGAATTGAAATTTCAAGGTTCGTTTCAAGTGACTACTTAAATTTATTGAAGGCAGAATTAAAGCGAAAGTATAATTTAATCTCGCTAGTCAACAGCCATTCGCTTAAGTCTCAAAGGACGAAGAACTGAATTAATGAAAAATAAATCCCCAAAGGAATGACATCGTATGAATTAGGATTCCGTGACCTTATAAGTCGGGCCATAAATCTTCCATCTCTGGATGCCATCAAATCATAAAGACTTATGATGGTCCACATGGCGGAACATGTGAACAGATGAGCTCCGGGGTCTTCTCCGTGACCAGTTCCAATGGCTGTGTTTATCATAACGCCCCTGTTATTTGTTTCCCTCAATAGAATCCGAGGACCTTTATTAATTCAACCTGGCGCCTCGACGCCCGGTGAACTCGGGTCCCAGTGGGGCAGGTAGGAAACGACGCGCCACTTTTCGCGATAATTTTGCTTATTCTATGCAATCTTGGGTCTTTCTAGTTCATCTTCTCACCTCCCTCCGGGGGATTTCAGATGTTTTCATAAAGATCGTTTTTTACGGGGCAGAATATTTTCATATTTTCATTTTTGGCTACAGCATTTCCCGACGGGTGCATTAGTGCAGAGTCCTGGAGCATTGGGAAAATGGAGTGAACTTTTCTCTTATTTTGCATTTGTTTGCAACCAATAAATTCTTGTTATGAACAAAAACAGTGTTCGTGAATTTCTTATTCGCGACAACCGCGAAAAAAACTTTTTTATTAATTTACGTTGGTTATAAGCAGGACAGAGTTGCACATTTAGGGCCTGGGAGTGGACCGCGAGAGACACATTTTTGCGCCACTCTGCCGCCCACTGGAAGTAATAATTTGGCGCTTCGCAAACAATTTTGGTGGTCTCAGTTTCAACAATTTTGTGGGATCGTATAGTCTGGGCGCTTTTTCACTTATCCGATGGTCAGGGAATTTTATTTTCCTGAAAATGCCCGGTTTTTGCCCGGAATGCGTGCAAAGGTTCCGCCATCATGCGGGGGAGTTTAATAAGAGCTCCCAGATTAGGGAGCGTTTCCTGCAGGAGCTCCGGCATCTCTCGAATTATTCCAAGGCCCAGTCACTTTGTGCTCGGGCGCCCTCATGTATCCTTGCGAGCGTACGAAATCAATTTCTGGTGGGAAAACATCATAAGGAAATTCCTTCCCTTGTTTATTTTCCATTAAAATGCATTTTATGGAAATCTCCGGGAAATGTTTAATTATCTTTTGTTTACCCGCCGCAGCCCATGAGGGTCCTACATGCGGGGTTTTATATCGCCTTTAATCTTTAAGGTCAGCGGCCCAGCGGGCGCCGGGCGTCGGGTGGCGCGGACGACGACCGTCGGTCCGAAAAGAACCGGGCCTTCTAGTTATAATCATCGTTGCCGGCTTCGGAATTTCATATATTTGTGCCCACAAGAAAATGCTTTTCCCCAAGAATTCCGACATAGTTCTGCCACATCCAGATGTTTGGCAGCCGCTTTGTTTGTCAGAGCGCTAGCGCTCCGGCTCCTCCTAAATTGTATTGAAATCGACCGAGGAATTTGAAATTTTCGAGCCGCATATTTTGGGGAGCTCCATGAGCTGTTGGCCATTCTTCAATAAATAATTTCTAGGGGTTTAGTTGCGCAGACGGCCGTTGTTATTAAACCGCCGAGCACATGTTCCGGCGTCTTGCATTTCCGAGCCACCGAGCACCCGACGAGTAAATTAAGATTACACTTTATAAGGCGAATAAATCAAGCGGGTCTCGGGTGTCGCCTCGATTCAAGAGCCCTTTTAAAGCTGCTATCTGCGACAATAAAGTCTTTTAACGGCGGAGATAATTCGCTCGGATTGAAACCACACTCGGGGCATAAATTTCAGATGATTACATTTGCAGCGGGTCGGTTGAATGCGTCCCGGATAATTCGATTACTCGCAGGAACTCGACTCCGCTTAAGCTTTTAAGGACGCCCTCCGATTTTCGTGTCACCATTGTTGCTCGGTAAATAATTCCTTGGAGATCGGTGTGGCACCCACCAGACTCCGAGTTGGGTAATCAATTTGCCCTACTTGTGGTTAATGTCCTCCCTTCGGGGCTCTCAGAAATTTTGAAGCAACAGATCAAACTTATCTGACCACACGAACTAGAAAACACACCGAAAGAAGCACTTTAACTTCTATCCAGCATTACTCGTAAAATGTTAGAACCCTTAGTCCATCTGAAACTAAGTCGAAATACCCAGAGGCATGTCATAAAGTGTCTGTTGCAGATTTTGCATAAGGTAAAGTTCGTATAATAATATAATTAAAAAACTGCAAAGTTCACAGACTTTTGCAGAAAATATTTCATAGCTTTTCTGTGGAACTTCATAACAAATATCATGCTGGAACTTTATGCAAATAAATAGCAGGAATATCATTCTTAAAATTTTTAGTAGGTACTATTTAAAGAAAAGGGTTTCTTACTTTTATTTACTTTTAATTACAATGTAAACTCCATATAATGAACTCCTATTTTAGAAGGCAATAAACATTTATTATTTAAGAACGCTTTCTAAATTACATTAAAATTGATAAGAACTGGAAATAGATTTAGCAAAGGTTATAAGAAATGGGTTCTTCTGCCCTTTGGATTCAGTCCGTCTACTCTGCCTACAATTCGGAAGAAATACTGGAACAGCAAAAGCCATCACACGAATACAATAGACTGTGCGCAATAATGTTGTTAATTAACACTTTATTTGTTAAAATGTTGACACATGTCTTCGTGTAGGTATTTGTAAAATTATGCTTTTTTCTCTCTTTTTTTCTCATTCAAAGCGGTATAGGATTTAAATTTAGACATATGTATGGTTTACTGAGTTGGAGTTGTACATATACACATTGATGTCACGTTTAATAAAATAAGCCTACTGACTCAAGTTCTCTAAGCCCTTTAATCGTAAATGTAAACTTGGTCTAGACTCTAGAGAACAAACTTCTGACATCTGATATTGAAAATAATTTTGCAAACAATTATGTCACATCAATAAACTTTTCCCCTGAATTTGCAAACCCTTAGGGGGAAATAATCCTACTACTACCTATGTATATCACAGCTTTTTGCATGAAACTCTGTAAGATCTAATAATAAATTATTATTCTGCAACCAATATTGTAACTTATTCATATCTAAAACAAATAAATATTCATGATAATAAAAATATGAATTATTATATTAGTTTATTAATTTTTGAATAGTTAATGAAGAGTGTCATTGGTGCAAAGTAGTATAGAAAAACTGTTGATATTTGGCGCATTTCATTGCATTTTATTTTATTTGGGTGCATTTTATTTTTATCAGTAGGTACTGAACTTCAGTGAAATAATGTTTCCAAGCGTTAACTTTTGATTAGTTCACAATTAGCAGTAACAGGAAAGGAGCCGGCCTACACTTAACATGTTTACTGAATCCTACTTTTTCTGCTGGTCCCTGAGTAGCATTCATTCGCCCCCCCTTGCCCTTGTAAGACGAAACGCTAACTAACCGACAACTTTCACTTCCTCCAGGATTCTTGAGTCGGAGTCTTAGCATTCCTCATGCGATCCAATGTGCTACTTAGTAAATGAATCATTACTCACTTATTTTATTATTGACTCGTCTACTTGTCTGCCACTTGTTTGAATACACCCGACTCCCATTCGGGCGAAGAGCTGCTCCAACTTTGCCTAGCTCCGAACTTTTTAGCCCGAGATTTAGACAAACTTCTAAATGAAGGCGAACTTCGCCGGAAACTTCTAATTCAATTGCAAACATACACATGCCGGGTTAACTCGATTCCCGCATAATTGCTGTTACTCAATTGTTCTCGTAAAAAAGACGACCTGAGCAAATGCGAGACGGGCGGGGAAAGGTGCGGGAGCGTCCGTCGCCACCATCGGTTCTTGGCGTCCGTCGTCGTCGCCGTCGCCGTCGCCGTCTCCGTCTCCGTCTCCGTCTCCGTCTCCGTCTCCGTCTCCGTCTCCGTCTCCGTCTCCGTCTCCGTCTCCGTCTCCGTCTCCGTCTTCGTCTTCGTCATGGAAGCACCTTGAAAACGACGCTTGACAATTTGTCAGTCCGGCAGCTGCTCAGACTCCGATGCGATCCAAACCTCTATCAAGTGAACCTGACGCTAGAGTGGGAGATTTCATCTCTGGCTAGCAGCATTCGTTTTCAGCTGATAAAATTTCGTAATCGGAAGGGAAATCTCCTGCTTCAAAGGTTTCTCGAGTCGTGAGGAAAAGTGGCGGATGCTTTATCAAACCGAACAGAAGTCCGTGACGGGATGTGACTGACGAGTGGGGGTTTAACTAGCGAAGAACTCTTCGAGGAACTCGGCTTAGCTGTCCGTCAATCCTTCATATCCGCGATTTGAAGGAATACGCATTTGAAGTGCGCAACGTGGAATTCATCCGCCGCGTCAGCTTCCCGGCACCCGATAGCAATTCCAAATTTATGTAGAAACGAGAAATTCGAAGTCTTATTGAGTGACGTTGGCGTCGTGGCGCTTTGCTAAATTCCTCGTGTAATTGTCCTCCACTTTGAGCGCCCTTGCTCCTGAATAATGAGCAGCGAAACGGGGACAAAAGGCAATTACATTTTTAAGGGGAACACCGTTAAGGCCCTAAGCTATTCACTTTTGAGTAAAGAGGTTTCTTTTAATAATTACGGAAGGGGCCCCAAACAAGATAGCAAAGTGCTTTCTCTTGAGGAACGAGCGTACCCGCGTTAAATTTAATAGAAACAAGAATTTCGTTTGCTTTGAACGACATTAATTCTTTTAAGCTTATTATGGATAGCTTTTATGGCTGCAGCAGTACTACTTTTGAATCTTTAAATAGATATAATTAATAGAACAATTTAGATAATGAAAATAGAAGATAACTATTGATTTATGGAATCTTCCCGAAATCACTTCTTACAATTTTAACACTTTTTAAAGGAAATTAAAAAAAAAATTTAATAATGTCTAAATCACAATCCTAATTGAGATCAAAATTACACACCGAGAAATTCAGATACACAATCCCATGAAAAGGATTTTTTCACTTCAATCCACTTAAAATCCTTCCGTTCCTCATTATTCTTGTCTTCGATTTTGTTATATTATTTTAAGTGGAATTGGAAGCGAAATTATGCCTTAATTTTTCAGTTATTAGTTATTCATTTTGTAAATATATCTACATACATACAATGCGTGAAAGTCCAAGTTTCCTTTATAAATTACAATTGAATTCGAAATGTGCATTGAAACTTTAATGAAATATTACCTCCGTCTGAAAAACTTTAGTTCAAATTTTATTCTATCAGATTCAATAAATGCATTGCATTGCAATGTTTAAATTTGGAGATTTAAAATTAGGTACATTAAAAATTTAATTACACACTATCAAGGGAATTCCTTTGCACATCAACATAACATTATTAATCAACGCAAAGAATTCCACACAAAAATGTAATAATATCCAATCACTTAATTGAATTGCACTTTGAAATGTTGTTTTCAATAAGCAATTTAATTTTGATTGTTACTTGTAATTTTACCATTAATAGTTTTGGTAACAAACAAACAAACTTTAATTATTTTAAATGTTTCTTAATATATATATGAATTTTCGGTTGAAAAATAAAATAAAAACAATAATTTCATGTGTACATATATTATTTGTATATTAAAATATTATATATGTAGGTTACATGACAGTTGGTACTTTGTAATTCTTGTGATATACATAAAGGCTCAACATATAGGTAATCCATTAATAACGAAAACCATTAAATAAAAATTATTAACCTGTCTTTCTTATTTGTGATTGGGAAACATTTTGGATTCTTATTAAAAAAAAATAACTTAACATCATATTATATTTACTAAATGAAGTTTTAATTTCAGTATAGTTTCAAATAATTTTACTTACATATGTATGTATACTCGTATACTAATAAAAAACCAATTCATCTCTCAGTTATGATGATAAATGTTTTCAAAAAATAATTATAGGTTTGGTATTAGAATGTACACTCAAAGAAAAACTTTAATAACTTTAACTACTTTATGTAGTTATAATTGAACCAAAAAATTTTTACGATTTAATATTCTTATAAGCTAAAATATAAATAAATAAATAAATAAATTTTAATTTGACCAAAAAAATGGTTGAAATACCGCGCCATACAAATCTTTAACAATTTCGTTGGTTAAATTAACTATTAAAAATAGTAGATAAATCCTCAAGCCACATATCGCTAATTTTACTAATAGTTCTAGTGGACTTAATTAATTCAAATATTTTTTTCAATTTTCTCCATATAGTAAATATAACATTTTTGAATTTGTTAAAATTATTAAACAATAATTAGCTGAAAGTCATTGCTATAAAAAGTTAATTTTGTATTCGTTTATAGTAAAATCAATTATATTCTTTTCTTAGTATGCACGTTACATATTTACAATATAAAATAAGGAATATCCAACTAGTAAAACTCGAAAGTATAATAATCTCCCACGTATCTTCTAAATTTCCATATTCAAAGAATAAAAGTGTAAAGAAACAGTTCGGACGATTTCGCTGTTGTGAAAATATTTGAAATAATTAAGTACCTACATAATGAAACAGCTAAACTTCGAAAATTATAATATAAAATGTATATTACTATTATTGAACGATATATGTTGATATTGATTGAAGCAAAGTACCAATTCCATTTGTAATTAATTAAAATATTGCCTGCTGGATATCATGATATGTATTAATGTGAACAAATTTCATTATTGGTTCAATTTACTCAATAATTGAAAATCTCCGATTACAAATGATGTATTCGAAGTAAACATGAAAAATGACTATACCTATACTTTAAATTAAAGGATAAAATAATTTATTTTTGATTGCTAAGTAAAAATCTACAAACATGAAAAGAAGTTGATATACGCAGACAATGTTTGTAATAAAGTTTATTGAAGCAAACAAAATGCTGTCCTTTTTGACCAAACAAGCAATTTTGAGCACCCATCCCTTTCCTCAAAGAAATTGTAGAAAGAAGCCTTTCTGATCGCTTTCATCGTTCCCAGAGTACCCATCGTCTAATTAATTCTTCTCATAAATATTTCCTTCATCCCCAAACTTTATGGCAGTTCAAAATAGCACCGGGGATGAGAAACTTTTTGGATTTATTTCCTTTAGAAGAAGCCTTCCTCCAACAGCCACAGTAGGAGCACACACGCTGAGTTTGGGACAGATTTAATACGCAAAAGCCCGGAAAGTTATTAAAATCTGCAATTGTGAAGTAAGTAGAAGTCGGTGTTTTAGAGATAGCTCGGTCATTTCCGGCACCGGTGAGTTGTTTAGCTTTAAAAGGCTTCAAATGAGCGCCTGGAAAACGAAAATGAAAATTCCCGGCTTAACAGCTTAACTCTGTATTTGAAGCGTCCCATTTGTATGTATTGCGTTAATAAATTTTCAATGCTATTCATTTAAAAGCCCCAACTCTAAAGTTTTTGTGTGCCGATAAATTTTATGAATATGCTCTTCAGTCCTCCCAATTCAGATAACTCCTTCAGGCACTATTTTTCTGTTTTTAGTTTTGACCATTTTCCGCAGAAGTCCTGTGAGTGTATGTGGAAATTGTTTGGAACAGCAACACGATAATATAGGCATCATAAATGGAAAATTGGTTTCAAAAGGACCTTGTCGGCTGGCTTTTCTAGGCGCCTTGTTAATTAGCAAAACTCAAAAATATAAGGTTCGTCAGTCAATGGAATGAACTGTCGAATCAACCTTAACCTTTCAATTATGTTGCATGTTTTTATTTCAATGGTTGTTGTGCGTATACATATATAGATTCAGTAAGCCTGCTAAACGTAATCAGAATTTTTATTTTTTTCGAGGTTCCGAGGAAGGAACTTGTGGACAGCTGAGGAAATTCTATTTTGAAATAATTCAAGCTCGTTTTATGTGTATTATAAATTGTCTTAATATATCTTTAAGAGCATAAAGCTTTTTTGTTAACTCTGGCTTTTATCGCAATATTTAGACAAAAGTAATTGTAATTGTTCATTCACTTTTGGCTCCAAATGTATTTGATTTGACATATGATAAAAATATCCTTCAATTCAATATATTTGTAATCATAACATAAAAATAAATAAATGTAAGACTCCCTCAGCTGCCCCGTGATGAATCCGGATTTGTCTATGGATTAAATCAGCATAGGTATATAAAAGCGATTTGCTTGTTTTAGTTCGTTGTTTTTGTACACGAGTTGCTGTGGCGAATTTTCTAGGATTTTTTTGAATTTATTATAGTAATTTGGAATCATACTGTAGGTATTTGACTTATGTTGTTTTAGCAAGAAACAAAATTTATTGTAGTTTGCTGAAAGTTAAATAAAAAGCAATATTCATCGCATATTTATGAAAAATTAAGGAAAATATATGTAAAACAGAGACATTTTCATATATTTTAACATTCATCATCATTAGTACCTACATGTTTTCCTTACTATGTATTTTGTTGATAAACACTTTTTTTTGTACAAAGTCGATAACTATTTTTGAAATTTCGAAACATCTTTAGTTTTAAGCTCTAGGATTGAAAATGTGGAATTGGAGTTTTTGATCGAATCAAAGTGTGCTCTTAGGTAGGACACGGACACGATCATATCTTTATCGTTTGATAACTCCTGAATCACGACAAATAGGTAAAAATGATAAATATTGAGCAATATTGGTAAATTTTTTGAAACGTTCTCACTTGAACAGGATATATGATGTATGTACGTATAAGATCTCTATAAGAATACTTTAGTAATAAAAAAAGTGTGTTTGGAGAAAACTTGATTAATGTGGCTTTCGCTAGTCAACATTAACATTGAGTTATCTGTATAAATCCAATTACTCACAAAACGAAGCTTATGGAATTAATTATGGCTTCTTTATTACTTATTTCTTATATAAAATATTTTTATTGTCCTATTTTAATAGATCGTTAACCTTATTATATTTAGCAAAGAATTGTAAAACTATAGTTGTCAGTGTGTAATTTTGTTTGTTTTTTAGTTAACTACTCAGTCTCAGAGGATGAATTTCTATTTGTATTCCCTGCAGGGGTTAAGTCTGGTCAGAATTTTCAAAAAATCGATTTTTTTTGCATTTTCTTGAAGTATGACACCTTGAAAATATCCCTTGACAAATTCAAGTCAATCCAAAAAATATAGTTTTCGAGATATATCATATTTACTGAAGGGCCTTCTGCGCTAATGAGAAGATTAGAATTTTTAACGTGTTTTTCTCGAAGCTATGTTTTCAAAGTCGATGACATAATTCAAAAACTACTAGATGGATTTGGATGAAATTTATACCAGTTTACTGTAAGCATAAAAAACTTGTCCTTGATCGAAGGATTTTTATTTTTTCAAAAACTTCGATTTTTTTAAACAATAAATAAGCTAATGGTTTTTTGCTTGAAAATCAGCGATTAAAATTTCAGAAGCTGCAATTTTGGCAATTTAACAAGAATAAAAATAAAAAGCTTCGATCAAGGCCAAGATTAGCTATTAAAATAATGATACCCTTAATTTGATTGATTTCAGAAGAATCAGTAAAATTTTATGATTGTCACTGCAAAACACGATTTGTGGGACGGGGTCTTACAAATGTGGCGATAACTAACATCTCTGCATAATTAGTTTTGTAAAATAAATTTAATTGCCGCCAAAGAAATTATTCAAAATAGTAAGTTTTTTAACTCTCTGAATAGACCAAACCCCTTAACCGCGTAAAAGCGGTGTATTTGTGCATTTATATACTAAAGTGTAAAAAACGAATAACAACTTTACTACCGTCCAGAGAAAAGATACACAAAACTTTTACTTCGTCATTTGGCTAAATGCTCGCCAAAAATTTTTCAGAGGAGCTCCTTCTCAACAGGAGCACATCATGTAAAATAAGATTTAGGGGCGAGCCATAAAAATGGTTCTTCAAAGCGAATAAAATAAAGAGAACTCCTTCAAGTGCTGGCGGGGATCTAAATAGTGCACACTTTCAGGTGAGTGTAAAAATGTTTTAAAAATCGGCAAGGTTTTTACGAGTCGGAAAAATAAGACCAGTTGTTGAGTTTTCTCACCTTTCCCGGCTTACAGCCGAGACGGCAACGCCCTCTGAGGATTCTTCTTTATTAAGAAAGTCCTGGCGGCGGTCTAAGGAGCCGGCACAGCGGCGCTCAAGTTTGCCAAGTTTAGAATTAAAAGAGGATCGTTTGTTGGTCCGATGGCGGAACTGCAATCCTCCGGTTAATTGTTTCCCCCGAGGAGTGCTTACAATATATAAAAGTTTACAATTGAGTGCTACTTGACCTTCGTTTCTTCATTTAAAACTTTACCCAAGTTTTTCTGCTAGTTTTGAAGTTCTTAGAGCCCGCCGCAGAGTATCATAAAGTTTTATTGATGAATGGTAGAACTGTTGAAAGTTTCCATTGTTCGATGACCTCTCAATGAATGCAACTTTCCCGAAGTGCTCCTCAAGTTTTGTAATATAATTTTAATTTATGCAATTATTCCGCACAGCTGCGGAGGTCCTTGGTGCGGCTGGTTGCCATCATCCTCCGACCCAGCGCCACTTTAATTCGAGTTTAATAAATACCGCGGCAAAGTCGACCACTTCCCCCCGTCGCGTCGTCAGCGTTGCATCAAATATGTAAATACGGTGCGATGCTATACGATGAATTTCCTATGCGTTCAGCGAAATTGTCCGGCAAGAACAGCGTAGTCCGACGCTCGGGTATTTATTTATTTTTTTTTTCTGGTATAATCCCCGTGCGGTGGGGCTCCGACATCTGTTTGCGGGGCCGCATTCGAACCCTACAATATTGCGGACTTGTAGGCTTAATCCATTTTCAGCAATTTTATCCCGATTTATTGCCCAATTTACTGGACCACATTGTTAAAAGGATAAAGAATTGTGATTACATTTCTATGCTAATTGCGCTCGCCCGGCTGCGGTTGGCTTCTTCCCGGATGCAGCGCGGTCCATGTGTTGAACCGGACCAGCCGATATGTGACTTTAAGGAGCTTTCTGGGCCACCAGCCGGGCCCCATTGTCCCGGAAATGGGGCGGAGCGCGGCCGACTTGTGGCGATGGGGCCTCCGATAATAAAAGGATATTTTCTCTCACTTCCCTGCGAAAATGTGTGCCCAGCTGAAATATTAAAATCCGCTGCCCGAGATGAGCCCGCCCTCTTCCGGGGCACCGAATTAGCTTTATTAGGATGTCGAACTGGGAACTCATTACAGTCAAAGTACACGAAACTTTCCGAATTGGTGGGGCTCCTCAGGACCAGGAGCGGGCCTACCCAAAAACGAATCTAAATTTATTTATCCGACAAGCAAAAATAATTATAAAATCATCAGGGTTAGAGGAAAGATGGGCCAGCAAGTTGGCGTAGCCTAGAGGGTACGACGGGTGGCGCGCCCTACCGGAGGGAAATTGTTTTATTTTCATATAATTAAAACCGGTCCCTGTGTAACTTTGCCACGGGGTTATGGCTCTTGCAATTTTAGCGTTAATTACCCTGCTGTTTATCGGGGCGAATTAAAAAAAATTATTGCGGGCCAAAGGTCTTTTACGACCACATATACTGGACGCCCCGCAGCGGGGAAGATCTCTTTCTATGCAAATCTTTTCTCCTCGCCGGTGTCTATTTCTTTCTTCCAAGTGATTAACTTTAAAAATTTCCCAACTTTCCGACCACTTTTGGGTCAAGAAAAAAGGGGTTTCTTTCAATTGCCCACCGCGAAAGGAAGAAAAAAATTCTTTCTTTGTAATTTTGTTCAAGAATGGAATGCCTTTGCCCGGTAATATCCGCGGCCAAAAGTTACTGCGATAACACAGTTTGCGTAATTGCTATTTGTTTTCTGCGCACAGAGGGATGAGAGCTGCGTGTTTTAATACCTCGCCCGTAATTTATTCATATACTAAAGCAGTGGTCTTTTCGTTTTAGTGCTTTGGGGTAAATAGCAAACGTCAAAAGAACTTTTTCGTGAGGAAGGTAATAAAGAAATTTTGCTTCAGCTACCGGCAATTATTCATACTTAAGATCGTTCGCAGATAAATTGCAGAATTAGCTATTTTTTTAGCTCGAACGCCTTTTTGTAGCGTAAACATTGATTTTTACACGTACCCTCACGACCCTCGCTTACACTTTCAAAAAATTGGAATTATTTAAACTTTTTGGGATTATCAATCGCACTTTTCATGAGAACTTAAAATCCGTCGAAACGCATTGGCCAATTTAAAAATAAAAGAAGGAAAATTTACAGAAGAACATTTTTTCACAAAAACCCGTTTTTTTGCACATTAGTTTATCATTTGATTATTTTGTATAGGTAATTTATTTTTCTAATTAAAACATATTTAAGGCATTGTGGCCCGTTAGAGTAGGCCACGACAATTTTCACTTTCTGAATTCAAACCGGATTGGCAACTCTAAACTAAAGAGCCTTTTGAAAAACAAAAAGGATTCGATTTCAATTCGGATTAACGATGGGTCGGATATTTTAGTTCTCTTCAGATTATCTGTATTAAACTGTAATAAAATTTGTACAATTATAAAAATTTCATTAACAAGGAATTTCTTTCATTTTAAATAAAAATTATATTTATTTATTTGTATTTATTTTTGTAGACATAGGTATAATTTGTTTCCCGGGACGAAGAACGAATGGCTGAATAATTTTATTTTATTTTTGACATTCCAAGGCGTAGGCTTAATTTTGTTAACTTGCTTGTTTCGATGATATAAAGTGGCTCGGTGAAGTCGGCCAGTAGAATGAAAAGATTAGATAGAATTGTGGCAAAGTGAGTATGCCACAGCACAAAAACATGTTGTGGAGGAGCTTACGAAACTTCTGTTGTCATTTTTAGTTAACCATACTAGCCGACACGAATTTTTACCCAAAATCTATCATAGTAGAGTTTGAAGAGTATAAAAGATCGTAATATGGATGTTTTTGAAAACTAGAAAATAAAGGATAAGGTAATAAATAATAGTTTGAACCGTGAAATGTTTAATATAGTGAATTACTATTAATAATATTTTCGAACCGCAATAATTAAATTTCTTCTTAAAAAAATAAAACCGGCTTGGAAAGTTAGGAAGCTCAAAAAAAAAAAATGTAATAATCACCATCTTTGGTTTTTTTTTGATGGCATATGACTGAGATTTTCTAAAAGGCTTTATCGAAATATGTAAATATCATTAAAGCCTGCAGTATTTACAAAAATTGATTGGAAATGATGGAGTGGGTATACCGCGTATCATGTTATATTAATGTTTGTACATATTCTTATTTTTGACTATTTTAGTTAATAGTTAAAGCATAAGAAAGAGTTTAAGTTCCCATACAAAATGGGTACTTTCCTTAGTGCGAAAACCGAAAATATAACTTTAGAATCGGACTAGTTTCAAAAATCTAATATTTGCGATATCTCATAATTATGTATATATTGTAATATAGCATTATTTCTCAAAGTGTTTACGTTTTTTAACTACAAAATATAATAATATAACCCTGCGGCAGATGAGAGTTATTTTATTTTTATTTAGTATTCCTTCAAATATATATGGTATATACTAATATATTTGCATGGAGCATAGATATGAACTTGCAGTATACACTGTATTAGATACAAAACGTCAATCGATCGTAATTCAAATGTCCATTTGCCTGTTCCGAATAATAGAGATCCACTTAAAAGATGCAGTCTCTAAATTTTTATCGATTTTTAGTGTTTAAAGGACTGGGAGCGCCGCAAGAAAGAGGAAATTGTCCACTTCGAAAATTGGGGAATTCTCACCCAATTTGGTCGGAGACATTAGATTGTCACGAGATTTTTATCTGAGTTGAGGACACAGTGTAGCGTCCAAATTCCGACCACAGGAAGCGACAGGGTGTAATTTATCAGTTGGAATGTCCTTAAACCACAGAGGAATTTGTTACCAAGTTCGAGCTACCATCAATGGACAGATGATTACGTGAGAGTCTCTTTGGCAAGGAAATAACATCCATTAGTTACCATCGACTGCGTTTAGTGTGATAGGAGAGGATCCCGGGAAATAAATTGGAGGCCGCGTTGATTGCACTATGTGTGTGCCGGAGCCCCGGGAATTGTTATTGACTTTATCGGGGATGTTTTTTGCCCCGCTCGCCGAATTGAGCCGTTCATTTTCCGATTTTATACATGACACCGCCAAACTCCGGCCATTTCATGCATCTGTTGCCCAGAACTGCATAAATGTTGATATCGCCTGGTGACTTTTAGCGAAACATAAAGGCGCCCCATGCAGCCCCAAAAAAAGGCGGGCGACAGTGCGACCGAACAGAGCAAAGCGACTTTGTCCCCGATTCACTCTTAATAAAATTTTAATGCTGCCAAGCTCCGGCATTATTCCGATTGTGAGTGCTACCAAAGTCACGATTTACATTCGTCCATTATCAGGTCTGGAAATGGGGCCGTATCAATTATTAAAGCACTTGGCTGCAACTCCGGACAAAACTAGAAGCTCCGACGGTTTGCGGACTTTAAATTTGAATTAAACACCACTGCGGGATAGAACACTTGCGACCAGGACGCCCCGGTGAATTTCATTTACGAAATGGGACCGAATTATGTTATAAAATTTGTAAGAATTTTGTCGGGTTAAGCACTGATCCCAGATGTTTTATCTGGTCATTTGCAAAATGGGTTCTATAAAGTAATCTATATTAACAAGAATTAAATTTTAAATGAACATTTCTTTTTTTAATCTCGCTAGAATATTTCCTAATTCTCGTAATATTTGGCAACTAAAAAACTTATTTTTATCAAAATAAGAACTAAAATTGTTTAATAGATCCATTCAATTCATATTTCATTTTGAAATTTTACAAAGAGCTTTTTGTAAGTGTTCTTTTTCCGTATCTTTCAAAAAATGTTTATGAAATTATAGTAAATACTGAAATCTTGAATATATTAAAAACCCCGATGACGTTCAGTTTATGTCGTTATTGTTTTTTACAATTTGTAACAAAGGTTTTTTTCAGCAATTTGCGATTGAAAATATATGATAAAATGTTCATAAAAACATGTTTCTTTTATTATAAATCACTTCTAATTTTTTTCTAGAATTTTTCATTTTCTGAGAAGAGATTTTGTCAGGAACATGAAATGCCTTGTATTTAAAATGTTTTTGCAGAAGATCTGAAGACTGTTTTTAGCACTTATTACACATGTACAATACAGTCAATGGCATTAGTAGAAATTTAATGAATATTAATATGTAAAATGTAATTGAAAAACATAACATTTTCATTTAGACCTTTATAAATGTTAAATTTAAGATAGAAAGCCGAAGGGAGGTTGCCCTTAAGGTATTAAAAAAACGTAAAACATAAAAACTCAATGGAAATGCTATGGAAAGTAAGCACTGAGTACATGAGATATTTAATTAAAAATACATTGCATGAATCTTTTCCAATAACTTTTCGCGGAAGTACATAAATGTTTTTGCTTCGCGCTTCTTGACTGTATAGAAGGTTAATTATGTAGATATATTTTAATATTCTCTTATGTATAAGTAAAATAATAAAAATTTATTACAATGATTAGGGGAGACTGGGTACGGTTGAAACAATTTAGCTTTTATTGTCCGTAGCATCGCCATCACTGAACCAAGCACCGTTTGAGACATGTTAAATACAAGGGCGTGTTTCCATCTTCCAATTTGCAGTATTATTTGAGAGCCCGGTGTTTTGTAATTTGTATAAAATCAAATTTAAAAAAAATGCACGTACCCTCGGCATCTACATATAAAATAAGAAATTTAAAGAAATAAAACAAGAAATTTAAATAAATAAATTGTTTCAACCGTACCCAAAAAAAAGTTTGAACTGTCCCCAAGCCCCCATTTGATACAAAACAGTTTATAGTAATGGCAAAAATAATTTTACACAAATATTAATTACGCTATCATGTTTTAAAAGTATTGATTCAAACACAACTATACCACTCTACACTGTCACTTTAATGAAAAGTGTAGTAATTGCAAAAATGTTCGTACAAAAATATATTTACTTTTGCTTATCAAGTACCTAACAATGGGGCCTCCTATAAAAAACCACAACGCGTAGTGAGCGTCGCGCCACTTAGATTCGTGTTCGGACTTGTCATCCGCTTCGTTCGTCCCTTACACTCCTCCCTCTACCCTACATGGTTCGAGAGATATTAGCACTGTTTAAACCGTTTTGTGTTTCAACAGTACCCAGTCTTCCCTACACTCTAAATAATTTTTGACTAGATCCTAGTAAATTTTTACTAGAATGACATTGCTAAGAATTCTAGTAAAAAATCCAGTAAAATTAAAATTACTAGAAATCTATTTAAACCAAATCACGAGATTCTAGCAAAATTTGCTTTTTTTATAGTTTAATTTACTGAAAACCTATGAACATAAGGATAGTTTTTTCTAGTAATATTTACAGAAATTTCAGTTAATGCTGCTGAAATTATATGAAAATTATATTATCTTCTAGTAATTTGTACGGAAACGACAGTTTAGATTACTTGTATTCTATGAAGTTTACATTATGTCTCTCTAGTAATTTTTACGGAAAGTCTATACGCATTACTGACATTGTATGTATTTATCTTAATGATGTTTTTTAGTAATCTACATATACGAAAATGTAGGTTAAGGTTACTGGGATCCTATAAAGATAGAATTATGTTTTAGTTATTTTTACCGTCACTCCAACTACACATAATTATTGGAAATGTATCAAATGTTCTCTCGATATTTTGACTGAAATATCAGGGTTTCTCGAAAGATACACTAAATATTCCCGTATATTTCTTCATAAATAAAAGATGTTTTGTTTTTGAACTCATTTATTTATTAACATTTAATAAGAACGTTATACAAATTTTTTATCAATAACCAAAAAAAAAACTTGACCATCAACTTCAAATGCCCGGGTACACAATTACTTTTAAGTACCACACTCTCAAAACACACGTTGAAGATTTAAGTCCGACTGGCGACTGACACGGCGCGCGGCGGCGCGGCGCGGCGTGGCGAATACCTCATTCGATTCTTTCGATGCCTATCGTTTATCTAGCAAATTTTAACAGATTCTTGAAAACTGTTGTTCGATTCTAGTATGTTTTGTTGGATACTAGTAATGTTTTGTTGATGGCTACAAATCTAGCAATTTTTTTTAAACTTCAATAGAAATTCTATTAAATTAAATACTAGAACGTTCAGTTAAAGGTGTTTTTACTGGAATTTCATTTAAATTTCCATCCTTTGTTATTTTTTCAGTAAAATTTACAAGAAAATCTTGAAAAAAGTTTACTAGATATGTCTAGTTAGCATTTTACTAGAAAAATTTCTTACTGTGTACAAACGAACTTTTTACACTACGGATATTTTAAATACAAGATTAGCCTTATACCCTTGACACACTATGGCTGAAATTTAGAATTTCGATCTCAATTTCGCGACCCCCTGACACACTGCTGTTCAATTTGAAATGTAAAATTCAATTTCAAATGTCAAATTTTACAAAACTGGAGAAAATGGACAGCGACAGCCTCATTTTAAATTTAATTAACCAGAAAAACATAGATTTTTTACATATAGCAGACTTAATGTCGCACCAAAATAAATTAAAAAAAGTTTGGGAAGAGAGGGACAACAGGATTAAAAGATTGAAAATAAAATTTTTGACGTTTCGAAATATTTCCTGATGGTTTAGTAGCCTGTTTTTCAGTTTGCAAACTCAATTTCGCATGAAATTGAGTACGAACAGCTTCATTTCCAAATTGACTTGAAATGTAGATCGAAATGGAGAAAAGAGCCGAAATTCTAAATTTCAGCCATAGTGTGTCAAAGGTATTAATGAATTCTGTATTAGGTATTAAAAGGAATAAAATAATTTTAATTTCGGGATAGTGTTTTTTAGTTTAAAAAATCATTTATTGTATTTATACAAAATTAAGCCCAACTGTGCATCTGCCACTTTTAGAAGTGTTCGGTATTTTGGAAAAGCTATATTATTCATATTTGGCTTACTTAAATATGAAATTCCATGTGTTTTCCTTTCTATTATATGTGTATTATATAGTGATACCTACCAAAATTATAAAAAAAAAATTAAAAATGCTGGTAACTTAATACCTTAAAATAATAAATAGTAGAAATATATTATAGGGGAGACTGGGGCTGGTTGTGACAGGGGTAGGTTGTTACAGCGGCAATTGTGGCTATACAAAGAAAGTTACAGGAACGCTTGAAAGAGAAAAATTACCACGATATGATCGGCTAGCCACTTGCCACCCGCTAGTTCCGCCAACGCATTTGTGTGAGGAGCCCTGGCACGGTGCTATCAAAACCGCATGTTTCTAACTTTTTATTTTTTTAGTAATATTGGTCTACAGCCTGTTTATAATTAAAAAATAGTTGTGCGGTAATGTATATTTGTGCCTCAATGCTTTCTTTTTGTGTTAAATATATCATAATACAGTTATTTATACTAGATTTTTTTCTACTTAACCTTAAAGGCTAAATTTTGGGGTCGGGGCTAAAAGTGACATTTCTTCGGGGCAGGTTGTTACATGTACATCTCGGTATTATCTGCCTTAGTTTTTCTTTAGGAAAGAAGGTTTTTTGTTATTTTTGAGGGTTAAAAGTTACCAATTTTTTTGTTTTTGTGAGGCATAAGGATAAAATGCATAAAAGAAATTGTATGCCAAATTTTTTGTTTAAGAAATAAATTTATAATTTTCATCAAATTCCTAAGCTACCAAATTTGTTATTTGATGAGGCATACAGAGCAGTCGTACACCTTTACACCTTGCAAACATAAAAAGACTGTGTTTAGGTCTAAATTAAGTAAAAAAAATGTTAATTGCCCTTACTAATAACTCTCAGATTATGTTTGTTTTTTGTTGTATCAACCTACCCCGTGTGGTGTAACAACCAGCCCCAGGCACGGGGCTAAAAGTTACACGGCTCTTTTTTCAGAATTCGCGTGTTTATAGCACTTCTAATAGGCGTAAATCTAAAATTCTTCTTAAATTAGAATCTTGAATAGTTATTTAATTGAACAAACTTGGAATTACGTAAAATAATCTAACTAACAAAAAGATATGACAATTTCTTTAAAAAATGTCACAACCAGCCCCAGTCTCCCCTACTCAAAAGCCACAAAATTCTATGTTCCGAGCGAATAAATCGAATAATAGGGAACAAAAGGGCTTGGAATGATTTCATTCGTTTCTTTAAAATAATTTTTCTCCGCATCGTCGGATTTGTGCAACATTTTTCAGTGAAAATTCGACAGAGAAAGGAAATGGCAAATAAAAATATCAAAGTAGGGGCTCTTTTTAGTGCAGAGCGCCGCATAAACGTTCTGCAGGAAAGCTTTGAAGTCGCATAATCGAATAAAACGATCCTCTAGAAAAAAGGATGCCGAAGATCCCTCAGACGGCAGTGCAACGCGCAAACCTGCTGCTTTCATTTGCAAGGTGAGGCGGCACGTAGTCTTAATCTTTTCATTTCTTTCAGGAATCGGGCAATCCTTTGTTCTAGCGAGTATGCTAACTTTTTGCATAAATTCAATAGCAAAAGTTGGAAGGTGCTCAGCCCTATCGCATCAGGGATAAACCCGAGGAGCTGGAGTCATTTGTCGAAGACACCGGCGCGACTTCTGAGTGCCGGTGAGCCCGTGGGGCACGTCAGGTGCGGGAAGTTGTTTAAGAGCGCCGTGCATGGGGCCCAGGCCCAGGGAAATGGTAGCAACTGGAGTATTTAGAGGCACGGACGTCTAATTTTGTAGGACTCATCCACTTCCCGATAAGTCTGCGTTAAACGCTCCAATTAAGCCCCAATCACGTACGTCTAGCTAGAGGAACCACGAGAAGGGACCGGTTTACAATTTCTGCATGATTTCACCAATAAAGTGCTTTTCTATTTACCCGAATTACGCAAGAAAGTTAATTGGAGAATTGTTCAGCATCGGTACACGCATCACAACTCTCGGGACTCGCCTTAAACTTTGACTTCGTGTGGAAGCGATCGAAATCTTAATTGCACCAAGAAGTTTCGACGAATACGTGCCTTAATCGGATTTCACCCTGCTTTTGACAACTTATTCGTGTACTCCCTGTGGGAATTTACTTATAGTTCAATAAATTCCTGTTTTGCTCGGTGAAACTGCGTCCCAACGAATGCAGTTTAAGTCCCGACAATTTTCTTGTAGTCATCGAGTTTCCGAGCTCTATAGGAACTTTTTCCGCACGACTTTAAGTTTGAACTTTCTGATACAATTTCGAACGACAAGTTTCTATGAATTTACTTCTTGGTTTTAATTCTGTTATTAAGCCTCTCTTTTGTTCGAGCTACTTTGAATAGAACCGAAGATCCCAAAAATGTTTGTCACAAGCAGCTGTGGCATTCAAGATTTTGTGGAATAATTGAAAGACTGTCCTTATTGACCCGCAACTGATTCATTTAATTTCACTATGGTTTAGTCAGTCCTGATGTTTCTGCATAGTTTCTATTTGATTTCAATTGAATTTTTGAACTATCGTACCATTTAATCTGGTATTTACATAAAGAATTTCGATTTAAGAGACACTCACTATCACTATTTTAAATAATTTCTGTCAATATTTTTTGACTTCATACTCCCACTGCTTTATTCCTTGGTAATTCAATAATTGGATATTCATAATGGGTCAAAAAGTGTTAAATTTTAAAAATTGAAAACTTCACAAGTTCTGAGAAAGTCTGAAGAATGTGAAGCTAGTCATACAATTTTCGTGTTCTTTTGCATTTGTAGACAATTTAAGATGAACGATTTTAAATTAAATTAATTACTAAGAATTTGTACTTGTGAAAAATTTGTAGTCATTGGACTTGTCTTCTTAAAAAGTGACACCATTGCGGACTTTGATATGTGAAAAAAATTGATTGACTTTTGTATATTTTTAGAAGTTCATATTTTTAAAATTATGTTTCAAAAAGTTCATGTCAAATATTGGAAAAAAAAATACATACAACCGAACAAAGAAGAAGTCGGTTAGAAATAACGTACTACACATACATACATATAGGTAGTCCAGGGTGTCCCCAAATAAATAGTCTGGTGGTGGTAAGTTATAGAGTTAAGATTAATTAATTAGTTAATTTTATATATCAAAAATAACCACAAATTATATGTTCACTGACTTGAACAAATTCATTTTCAAGGCACAAAAGCAATTAATAAACGTGAAAATAGACTTAAAAAAAACATTTAAACCTAAACTAGTATAAATGCTGCGCATTATCATTTTTCGTATGACGCTGCTTTTTCTAAACATATAATGTATAAAACAACAAAATTCTCACTTACAAAAAATAAGTTAGTATAGTTTACCTGCATTGATTTGATATGATTTTACAATGTTTCTTAAAAATAGGACAATGCCACTGGTCTACAAAATCTGACTCTTTGTGTGCCTTTTAAATAAATGCTATATCTCTATTATGAAAAACTATGACTTGAGTTAATAATTGTGTAAATAAATTTTATTTTCGAAGTGTACGACCTCTAAAACTAATTTTGGCACACTGAAAGAAAACGATTAGCAAAATGAACTATTTTTTCAGCCAATTAATTAAATTAGTTCATAGAACTAAAACAGTGAAAAAAACGTTTACAAAATTAGTTAGTTTCTCAACAATTTTAGTTGATTTCACTACTTTAAATTGTTATAACAACTAATTCAATTAATTGGCTGATAGTCAACAAAAGATTATTTAGTATTGCTATTTTTTTCAGTGCATCCTTCATTTTCCACATTTTCAAATCTCTTCATCAGCTACGCTGCAATATGTTGTATTTCATATAAAATCTGTCGAAAATTATAAAAAAATTAGAAAACCAGGCACGCAACAAAGATACGACACAGCAGGGACGGTATTGGGGACATGTAGTAAACACGAAATATGCAAATTTACGCAGGTAAATCAATAAATAATTTGAATTCTCATAATAAACATAATACTACATATATCAAGCTACCCGCTTTATTTAAATATGATACACCGAAAGAAAAATATAGTTGATTTTACTACAAACGACTACAAAATTAACTATTTACAGCAATGATTTTCAGCCAATTATTGTTTAATAAATTTTATAAATTCAAAAACGTTCTATTTACTATGAAGAAAGTTGAAACAACTATTTGAATTAATTAAGTCAACTACAACTATTAGTAAAATTTAAAATTCTTCAGTGAGAAAAATAGTTAATCTGCTGACAGCGAGAAAAAGTTGATTTTTTCCGATATTGCCGACCGGAGCTAGATTTGAACCTTGGCAGCTTGGCTGTTGTACTCAACCGAACCACGTTATTCCGATGCCTTTTTAGAAAGTTAACTTCGATTCGATCCCAGGAACTCTGAATGGGTGCGCGCGTAGCTCTACCCTCGAGCCACCGAACGCCAATGGGTTTTGAGTAATTCAACGTTAATAAAGCGATGTGTGGCCAAAGGATTGACTATTTGTAATAGTTAATTTGACCAACGAAATTGTTAAGAATTATCAGATTTTTATGACGCGGTGTTTAAACAATTTTTTTTGGTCAAATTAAAATTTATTATTTTAAAATAGTTCACTTGACAATTCTAGGAATTGTACATATGGCTATTCTAAATAGTCGAGCTTATAAGAATAGTAAATTGTAAAAATTGTTAGTTAAATTTAACTAAAATGTAAATTGATTATTTATCAATTTTTTTAGCAAATAGCAATTATAACTATACACAAAATAGTTAAAGTTATTAAAGTTTTTCTCTCAGTGTATAAGCGAACAATTAGAGCTAATTATCACTTTTAAGTTCTATAAATAGATTCAACGAATCGAAAACTAATTTTTGTGTAGACCAGTGTTTTTATCGAAAGTTACGTTTATATAGACAAAAAGAATTTGTAATTTTCAAACTAACATTTTTCGAAGTAGCAAAAAAAGAGTTACTCCAATAGCAGTGGTATTCCTTCTTAATTCAATATAATTTTATTATCATTTCCCTTTTATTGATTATTGTAAAATTCGTGAAAATTATTTTTGAGAACGTATGTTAGAATTCATATGTAAGTGGAGACCTAACCATGTATGGATCTAACTACTCAGAACTATAAAATTATATACGGACCTGAATTCAACCTTGAAAAAGGCGAATAATTTGACGCAGTTACCTATTATATAGAACAGACAGCAACTAGTATTCATTTCAATTTGTTTAGAATTGTTCCCACGTCAGAATATACAAGACATTCTTTGTTAAAAAAGGGAACATCCCGTCAAATTGACGAGAGTCCTCTTGTTTCGCACTCATAGACTCAATAAAATTATAGCCGCCTTGAGGAGCACGAACAAGCAGAACTTCCTCTTTTGAAGGCGCACTGAGGAGCCCTCAGCTGAAGTGGTATCGAACCAATATCGATTATGTAATTACACCAATGGAATGGAGCAACAGAGTATTCATTTCCCCGTTTTAGAGATAACTTGCAGGCCCTGACTCGCCTTTCATCTTTCTGAATGCGACGGACTGGGCGCCAATTTGGCTGCACATTCGAATCTGCCGCCCACTCGATGTACTTTCATGAAATATTTATGTCATCTACAACGAAATTGTTTCGCAAAGTTTCCGACATCGACAAAAGTTTAGCCATTGATTTTGGCTAAATGGGTTATAAAACGAATGCCGCTGGACGGCCGGAGAGGGGCCGATTTCGGACGAAGGTTCGCCATAGATGATATTTTAATAAGAGTTTCGACTGGTCAGTAACTTTATGAAGGTCCTGACTTTTGTATTAATAATTTCCTGCTCATGGAAAGATTTCTATGTAAAATTCGTTGGACCTTAATTGGATGAAGTTTTCCGGCTCTGTGCCCACCCCGTGCGATTCAAAGGCTAAAGCAAGGCCCCAGTGGAAATTACTTCCACAGAAGTCACAAAACTTTTGGCTCTGTAATTCGGATTCATCTGTTGTCGGAGGCCATCTTGCCTGCAGTAGAGAAGCTCTTGGCTTGGTCGCATTTATTGCCGGATTAGCCGAACCCGCACCGCACCCCATCGGGTAGTTATCGTCGTCGTTGGGTTGGGTTCTGAAAGTTAAAAGGTCCCATTGACATCGGTTGGAAAATTTCAACGAGGCTCGCGGCTAACATGAACCATCAGCAAAAGTACATTTTTGCACGGTTTTGCGTTTTAATCCGCGAAAGTTTCGCTAAGCCAGAAATTCCATAATTTTGACAATCGCTGAATTTATATCCGGCGCACTTAAAAACATTATTGAGAGATTTTATCGCACTTTTGTCGGAATCGTGCTGGTATTTTTTTTTTTTTCCACCTTGCTCCCCGTCGGGCAATATTGTAAAAATTATTAGATTCCATTATGGCATGCAGTGGTAATAGGAGCGCTGTTAAAAGAAAAACCCATTAATGCTATAATCCGACCAGAGAGCACTTAGTTACATCTATCGATGTGCTTCGGGTAAAAACTTGAAAGTAAACCTGAAAGATATTTCATTTTCAGGAAACGTAGGGTCGGGGTCGGCGGAGGATGGGTTTCCTATTTCCTCCTTATCTGCCAGGTGAACTTCCTTGCAATTAAAGTGAAATCGAATTTTCTTTCAGGCGATGTAGGTGAACATGTGTATTCGGATGAGCTCGCATCCCTTTATCGAATTTTATACCTCGTGCAGGGAAAAGCCTTTTAGTTTTCGTTTATATCTCGAAACTCACTCGGAAAGGATGTTTGTACCGTGCATGCTTATCCCCGGAAAAATCACGTAAGGTTTTCAGTTCGAATGTGCTCTATTGTTCCATTGGCGATACCTCAATTCATATATGTGTAGATTGTGGTACGTGTCTGCCCAACGTTCTTCTCACATTACCTCGGAAATATTTGTTGTTCGCTTCAGTTTATCATTCTTGAACAGTTCGATTTTTATTGACGCAGAGCAAATTATTTCTCCAACTGTTGCTGCATGCGAGTCATTCATGCCGATTTTAAATTAAATGTGATCTATGACTGCGTCAAATGCAGCCTCATCACTTCGAATTTGAATGAAATCTGTTTCATATCTCATGACTCACACGAAAAGTATATGCGAAGTCTGAGAATGATAAATATTCTTCATTTCTTCCCTCTATTGTTTTTCAAGGCTTTCGGTAAGAAATCTTGTCACAAATGCTGATGTTTTCTCAAATATTTCTTTCTCTTGAATTTAGAGATAGTGCCTAATTAATTTGGAAATATACTAAAGTTAACCTTGAACTAACAACCTGAATAATGTTCTACTTGTTGTCCTTGTCCTAAATTCTATTGTAAAGATTTGAATAGAAAATCTATGAATACTGTAATTTGTGTAAAAGTAACCCGATCGCTGCGGGCACACAGTTTTTATCAAATTTACAAGGAGGTATCTTCCTTTGCAGCGCTGTTAGCACAGAAATGGTTTAAGGAGATATTCTCATATGCAGCTATCCAAAAATTCTCAATTATATTAGGACTCTTTTGTTTCATATTTATTATAATTTCAGTTACAAATTGTAATTTTTATTCCTAAAAGGCAAGTGTGTAAAAATACAGTCCATTTTATGTAACCTGTAGTATACTCGTAAGAGTTCTCTGATATCAAATTTTCAAAAATTTTCATAGAATTTCCACCACTCTCATGAGTGATTGAAAGGCACCAATGAAATTTTGAAAAAGTTAAAAATTAACAAAATTGTGAATAAGTAAAATTTACGTTACGTATTATCTCCAAAACTGAGTCGATATCTTAATTTGTATAAATGAAAAAATAAAATATCGAATATATTTTAAATTCCTGGGAGAATACCTCCTTAATTTATTATAAGTATGATAATCTCATTTTTTAAGCATATACTACGAATTTTAAATAAGCCCCAAAACTGTCCTCCAAGAATCCTTTATAGCGTGTTAAATGAGAATCAAAAGATTCTCTAATTTTTAATAAAGCATGATAGTCGGATAGTCCTACTACCGCTTAAATCGGGTTCACATATAATGAAAAAATGTTTTCTTTTGCCTGTTCAAATTAATTTTGAAGTAGGCATATTTTATATAATATCTATTTTTCTAATCAAAGAGTTTTGTTTGAAATTAATTGAATATTTGGTTTATGATGAAAATTCCTGAAATTTCAAATTCGAAATTAAAACTTCTGGATATGTAGCATGATATCAATACATACTGCCATTAATTGGTACAATCTGTATTTAAATAGCCCTTTCATTGCTGTTTGGTGTTTACATATAAATTTCAACTGGAATATAACATTTTTCGAAAAGAATCAATAATTTATTTTGATATTATACTTTTTAGAATTGCCTGCTAATGATAATAGGCTAATTCTGTCCAATTATTTCTGTTTAATTGATTGTGCTTGGACCTTTGATGCATTTAATATGTAGTGGGTGCTATTCGCTCAGTTCGCGGCATAAAGTAAGCCCTTCGATCGTTATTTGAAATATGCATACCTTTAGACGTGAAGGGTTTTCTAAAAACGGTTTGATTTGTATAATGACTAAAATATTGGTAATTAGGTACAATTTTATTAGGCTATATTTTCTTTTCCTAGATATTAGATTTATATCTTCTTAGCTTTGATTAAATTTATATAATGGATATTTGTTTCATGATAATAATAAAAACTAAATTAAAACTGTAAAGATGTGATTTTGCGTTTTAAGATCCCGTTCAATAATTGAATCAATAATCGAAGGTCGATAGAAGTTATTGTTAAAATTAAAGATGTTTTATACGGTTTTATGTAAAACGGTTTGTCTTCGTTGTAGAACGCGGAGAAAGTATATATTTAACAACCATACTTCACTTGTTTGCATCCTTTTCCGAATGTAAGTGTTAAAGGGATTCAAATTCAAAATTTACTCAAATATTTGTTAAGTACTTGCGATTTTTCCCTGTTTTCTTGAAATTCCTTTATGGAAATTCCAAAAAATGTTGAATTTGAACCCTCATAAATCCTAATATTTGAAAACAGATTCTAATAGGTTGGGTATCATTGGAAAGGTACTTTTATCCTCTTTTGTATGAGCCCCCGCTCGATGACCTTTTAAGCTTATATAAGTTAGTGTTAGTGCAACTCCTAATCACTGCAAATGATTTTAGCGGATATCTCGCTTTCTAGTGATCTAACAACAATTAACGATATTATAAAATTTGTAGATTGGGATAACTTCCTTTAAATTAAATAAATTTGAAATGATGAATATTAATTAGGTGCCTTTTAAAGTTGTTGTAAAAGAAATTTATATACATGAATGTTTTAGATAAAGTTCTTGAAAGGCTTTAATTAAAATATCCGTTTTTCGTTTTGAACGGGAAGGATGCCATTTGGTAGGCCTTATCAAGCAGACCGTATTTTCATTTCCGCTTTCAAATAAAACGCAGATGAACCGCTCTCCCCGAAGCGACCACAGACGAGTGGAAATATTGCGCTTTGAGAGTTGGCCGCCCGCCGCAGCACATGCGATGCAACGACCACTCACTCGCCCCAAAAACTCCACTCAAATGTAAATTGGCGGTAAAATTACTCGAGAAAAAAAGCCGCAAAGCCAGAAAAATGGCCGGGTTCGGTCAATGTCAATGGGCTCCCGAAAAGTGCTGCAGGTACGAAATATGCGGAAAATATCCGCTGCAGCATCAAGCCGCAAACAGCTTCGCAAGGAGCCGGGCGCAACGTGCTCAAGGAGATCCCCGGGGAGCGCCGTGCGGCGGACGCACAAAGCACTCCTCGTTGGGAATACTTGAAATGCCGGCAGCGTTTTCACACCACCGAACTGGTCTAACCGTCCTAATTTTTTTCACAAACCGAAGCATTTTGCAGTTTTCTTTTACAAGCTTGAACCCTTTTCGTCCTTAATTGTTGTCTGCCCGGGGGATATTTGCAATCGGAAACTTTTCCACGGCGTTCCGGTGTACTGCAGAATTTCAACGACTTCCCCTTCCGGAGCACTGCCGCTTGGACATGCTTTTAATTTTTATAAATATTTCCAGATCGATATCCACCGGGTGCTCCCGGCTCCGCAGAGCCACATTCGTCCGGGCTCCCCCTCCCCGGTCGAAGTCACCTGCCCCGGCGAAGGCCCGGCTCTATTCTTGGGGCCCCAAACCGCATACATATTTTGTGTGCAAATATTTTAGGAAGTCGTCCCGGCCCCACCGCACCCGCTCTCCGCCCTCCGCCCCGGGGCCCCTAACCAGACGTCGGAGGTGCCCTCGACGGGACTTTGCGCCTTGAAGGACCCGAAAAAATTATTACAGCGAAAACATGTCACGTGCATCCGACTCGTAAACGTTTAATCAACTAATTTGTGGTGAATTTTGCTGCTGGCAAATAGTGCTCCGGGGGGCGGGCGAGGCAAGTGGCTGCTGGTGGCTTAGTCGTGCTAGTTCTGGAAGGACAGGGACGTCGCAGTCTGAATTTAATGCACCTCGTTCGAGGAGTCTATTTCTTGAAACTAGTGAACATGCTTGAAATTTTGCTCGAGAAAGACTGTGGGACATTTCTTCCAGAAATTTTAATGGGGCCCTATTGAGTAGTAATTGATGTCCTTAAGAGATCTGATCTGAATTCGACCAAAAATTGCGCTGATTTTATAATAAAAGGCACAAGCAATATCAAAATAGAAAATAATCAATAAAACCACCTTTTTTCGAAAGAATTGGCAAATCATTTCTATAAGATCCATCAGTTCCCATTTTCGAACACGATGATGAACCTTTATTTTTCGATGATTAATAATGGCCAAAATATAGTATTTTGTGACTCCATTTTTTTCGAAAATAAGACCTAATAGAGCATTTTCATTTACGAATTGTTTTCTACCTGAAAAGTCCTATATAGACATAATTTGCCATTTATTTACAAAATATTGAATTCCTTAATTGGTTACACCATTATTTGTTCAATGATATCGGATTTTTTTTTTTTGTTTATTGAAATTGTTTTCGAAACTTACATTGTATAAAAATGTTATAGATATGAAAAACACATTATACACTTTAAAAAGGTCTCTTGAAGATATGATTCGAAATTATACCATCAAAATGCAATTTAGAGATTAGTACGTTTATTATAATCAATTTACCAGCTACTAACACTATTATTTCTACACCTTATATGTATGTTGTTAAAACCTTGAATTGGTATTGATTTTTGCGAAACTACGAAATGCTTTTTTACTGGATATCGAAAAACAATTTTTATTTTGCAGTTTATTTCTCTTTCGTAGATGGCGCTTACGTTTTTGGGATTGTTGACGTAAATATCAATATTTTATCACGTTTAAAAATTATTAAAATAATCCCGATCATGACTGTTCTAGTTTAATAAATGAAAAAATATAAAACGAATAATTATACAATTACACAACCAACAATTACATTTCAAATTTAAATTTCTGCAGTAGGTACCTATTCAGATGCAGAGTGTCTAATTTCGAATTTATATTTAAATTATTATATTTTCTCTACCTAAAATATTGTTTTTAAACTAAACTGTTTTTTCAGTGTATGTATTATTTTATAAACTCACTACTATAATCTTATTAATCGTTTAAAAATTTTTAATTCTTCCTTCTTCCTTTCTATAAAAACGCAAATATACTGTAGTGGTTTGGGCTGAACATTGATAAGTGGTATTTTACTTTTTAATGTATGAATATATGGCAGCACTTATACCTATATGATAGACAAAAGAAACTATGTGTACTTTATACTATCAGTTCACTTTTATCGGAGGGGCAAAAATCGAATTAGTTTTAACATTGTCTTTCGTAGCCAAGAAGGACGTGATCTTAATTCTGATTTAATTCCGGCTAATTGGAATCAAAATGAGTTCCGCAATAAAACCCTTTGACATGAAGTCGAGTTGAACAGCCAGCAAGGAGACACAATTTATCCACGAAGCTGCAAGGAATTGATGTTTAATCCTATTATCTACTACTAATATTGCCTATAATATGAATTAGAGCAGAAGTAGAAGCATGGATCATTTTCGAAACTTACTCCTTCCGGCATCAGTTTCGAAATTGACATTGTGCGTGACGTCAGATGTAATCACTTTAAATCCTCTAAGATTCAAACTTAAGACTGTGTTGCCGAGCGACTGGCTGCCGCAGCCGAAAGGGTTGCATCCTCGAGCGAAAACTCCAATAATCAGACACGGAAGCAAGTTGCGGATGTTTTTCAGGAAGAGGTCTGATTGTGTCTGGGTCTGCTCCGTGCACAAAAGGTGAAACATTTCAATCCGATTGTTGTGTTGTTAGTCGGGATGTCGTTCGGAATGACTCAAAACTTCGCTGGCTAGGTACTGTCGATGCACGTGTGCACGTGCCATTGGTGGCATCGCGTGCATAATTAACATTTCGAATAGCTCTGGCTTTAGAAGCCGCTTAGAAATCAGGTTAGCGAATATTTTATGGATGATTTCCCAATTTTAGCCAATGAGACACGGCTCTACGTTGGTTGAAATGCGTGAGATAACTGAGAATTATGTCCTGAAATTTCGGGGACAAATTACAGTCGCAAATCACAGCATTAAATTTACAGAATGAAGCAAATTTAGCAACAAAGTTGCAATCCGCATAGCCCTGGCGGATGAGACATTTAGCGGGCGCCGGGGAATTTACATCATTGAATGAAGCAAAACGTTATTAATGAAATAAAGTTTGCCGGTGCTCCGGGGAAGTTCCGGGCACTCCCAAATTGGCCCCCAGCTCTAGGGAATATTTACTTATTATTCTAGACTAAGGATTCTCTCAAAATTATCCCATTAAGTTCCGGGAAATTGTTCCGTCCACACTCCTTCCCCAGCATCGTTTTAGTGAAAAGTATCGTCCCAGTGTCTTGGAGCTATTAAATTTTGCTTTGCACGCTGAATGGTGATCAATTTTCGTGCTTTTGACTTCCTCCTGACTTTACAACAAATTGCCAAATATTCGAGATGGAGACCTGCCGGGTACGGGACCCGCCGCCTCGAGATCAATAAGTAATAAGATAAAATGTTGTGAAAACAATAAAAGAGGGTGAAGTGCAAAACGTGATAATATTTCGAGATGACGAGCCAAAGCGTGGACTACTTTGCCCAAAACTGTAGCACTTATCACTCTTTCAGGATTACATTCTTATTCAGGGCACGCCGTCTATGACATGTGATGATGCCTTATTGCTGATGTTAAAGGTTATTCCACAGGGGCACATGCAGGCGTTATTGCCATTTTAGTCACAAAAAGAATCGTCTATGAAGTCATTGCCTCAACGTCCTTCGGATCACTATAATTTGTTTTAAATTTGGGCTCCTTTACCGTGCCTTTAACGTGAGTCCCATGAAATTCGCATTTATGGGCTCAGCTAAGGATCAGGAGTTCAAAGCGGCCAAATTTCGTAGAATCGTGGATATTGCTTTACTAAATGCCGTGCGAATTTCTTTGAAACGCACAGATTTGTAGTATACTTTGAAGAGGCTATACATAATTACTCTTTTCAGGTAAATTAATCATAAAGCATTCCTTCTTCATTACCTTTTAATGATTTATGAATTTGCAGTATCATTCAATGTTCCCAATTTACTCAAGATTAAACCCTTAATTCCTAAAAGCAAACAAAAGTTTAAACATTTGTTCATTTACGGGCGGATTACGTCTTAACGATTGGCATGACGTCTTTAATGTTATGGAAAAAAAGTACTTTAAAACCTTGATACTACGATTTTAAAACACGGGTGGGTTTCTAAATTTGTAGATGGAGAGCAATAAAAAAAGAGATGGTAAAGAGATTGCATTGTTTCTTTGAAAATTGATTTTTCTTTTTCTTAGTGTGATAATGTTTCTTTATTTTTTATATACTGTCTGCTCAATGCTTTGTGTTTATCCATCAAGGATTAATTCTACATAAAAAAAAATTTAACTTCGGTGTAAAGCTTATTATAATCTATAAAAATATATGTATGTATAACTTCGTTAAGAGTTGGTAAATTAATAATTAATGTTCTAATAATGACAACCGTTAATACTTAAACACAGTTAGGTATGTGTTTGCTTCTTTTAGAATATTGTTGCTCGAATGCAAAGCAGTTTACGAACTATCTTTATTATTTTGAGATGCTAAACAAGTATTTTCGTTTTCTCTAGTGAAGTCACCCGGAACAGCTTCCTTTTCTTCGAATCAATTCATTCAAAAGACCTTAAGACCGTTCAAAGAAATTCGCGGAAAATCCTGGATTTTGGATCATTATCACTAAAACCACTGCGTGTTATGTAGCTTTGACCCAGCAATCCTTTTTTCTTAAACTTCATTTACTGGGAAATGGTTTCGCAGATTCGACAGCTTCAATGGGAAACTAAGGAAGTGAGACAGTTCGCATTAGGAATTCCCACGAAAATTAAAAGTTATCTTTTTTATGTGAAATGGCATAAACTAAGCCCGGTGTGGATTAATTCGCCTCGTAAAATTAGCAGCGTAGGGACAGCGAAGCTTAAGTAATGTTTGCAGTTCCCGGCCCGTCTGTCCCTTTGAAGGGCAGAAAATGGTCCAGCAAAATCAACAGTGCAGAGCTATTTGAGTACCCGCTGCTGTACCGGTGCCGGTGAAATAAAGCAAAAAACTGTGTCCACCGGCGCCAGCTTCTGATTCGGTCTAGCCGCCTAGTGTTAGCCGGAGCTGCTGTCCGGTTGCGGCGATCTTTTCCAGGTGTATTTCTGTTTAATTAATTATGCAAATCCAACAGCCCTTTGAGCTAGACCTTCGGGCACCGAAACTCTCTCAGGCTGCTGATTGAGGAAATTCGCTCTACCATAATCCCGTAACGAAGACAAGCTACTACAGTCGTTTAATTTTCGCTATCAACTTAATTACGCATGAAATCTGAAAAACATGCTAATGAACAGGCATTCAAATCCGGCCAAGGACTTCTGCATAAATAATAAACGGCATGTGGATGACATATGCCAGCCGGGTCCAATGGACGCACTTTTGTCCTCGGACAGTCCTCTTCCGCCTCGGCCACCTAGGAAGACATAATCTCGGCTACATTAAATCTACATAGTTTTGCTAGCCCCAATCTAGATCGACAGACCGGGAATGGGGTGGCCGATAAAATCTCGAAAGCAGTTCGTTCGGAGCTGACTCCGAAACAAATCTAGGCTCATCAATGGTGTCTCTAATTAACATAAAGCAAAATGTAATTAAGGTTCGTTCATTTCGGGGGCTCCGGAACAGTGGCAGATCCCTCCAGCATAAGCGCTGAGGTGTTTAAGGAATTGAGGGGTGTGGCTTGACCCGATTGAGGGTCCCATTAATTTCGGTATTTCTGACTTAATTTGAAATTCTGCCGACCGACTACGCTTGAAACAATTACTGAGATTCCGCTCCTCTGCTTTGACCGCACTGCGGTTAGTTACTTCATGAACCCAGCGAATTGCTGCGATTTTCTCCATGCAGCTTAAAATAGTTCCATAGGTATTAAATTAAAACTAGAAATGCTCTTCCTAATTGAACGAATTTACGTTGGAATTCATTTTCTGTTAATTCAAAGTAATGAAACTAGACAATTTTGATTTTAGATCTCCTAAGAAGGAATTCAAGAAACAAATTAATTTTTGCTGTTCAATGTATTAATTAAAGAGGATGTGTCGATATAGATACAGATACACTTTCTTTTCGATTGATGTATTTAATATTCTTCTTTTATATTTTGCCCTATATTGTAAGTTTGATTTCTGTCTTAACCCTTTACCCTTTTTTAAAAATTTGATATGTCCCCACACACTTTTAACTTTCGTCAAAATTTCAAACGCTAATTTTTTAAATTAAAATTTTATACTTTTCTTAAGGGGCCACTGTGACGGTTTAATTTTAATGTTGAATTTCTTTGAATTACATAGTTATTTAGGCACATATTAAAAAAAAAAAAATGAAACATTTAAATTACTAGTAGAGTTCCGAAAATTCACTGATTTATTAGGCATTAAAGTTGGGTTGACACCGGAGATGTCAAAGAACTGTCATATGGCCCGAGACTAGGTTAGTTCAATATATTAACTTACAATAACTTATATATCAAAATTCGAATTAAAACTTTATTTTAGGTACGTATACTTAACCTATATCACACAAAGAAAAATACATTGCGTTTTCCTGGAAATGATTCTCTTCAATTCTTTCCAAATGAGTACTCTTCGATTAATGAACTGATTATCATTTCTTTTTAAATATTCGAAATCGCAGTGACTAAGGTTTTGAAGAGATTGAGATTGATTTGAGATTATTTTCTAGTTCTACATTCATATAGATTTTTACTATTTTATTTTCCGATAATCCTTACAAATATTCCGATGGGACAATGATATAATTTACATTAAAAAAATTGAATAAAAAGTATCTTTGCCGATCTTTGAATAATAAGTCATAGGTACCCGTGCAAAAAAAGTTCCAAATATTGAAAATTTGTTGACATAATAGTGGTATCCCTTCTTCAGTTATGCTTATTTGTTTGAAATAAATAAAAGGTATATAAAAATATATACATATCTATGTTTTTGTTTCGTTAAAGCTATGAGTCGAATGATTCATTTCATAATAATATTGATTTAAAATTAGTTGTCTACATATAGGGTTAAAAAAAATCTCTTGAGTATAAACTGGCGTTACAAATTAAAAGATCGTAATTTCTGAGTTTTAAACTCATATAACTCTGCCTATTTTTCGTATTTTCGTATGTTGGCAGCAGCAAATATTTTTCTCATTCCTCATCATAATTTTTTCTATTCGCTTAAAATAGATATATGTTTGTATGTATTAAAAATTCCTTATGGAGCAATTTACAGATTTATGATACAGGAAACGGTGGTGAGATAATTAATTTTTCATAATAAAACAAAACGCCATCTTGTCGTTGATACGGTTCTTATAAATTAGTTAATACATCAACAGTAAAACTCTACTATCAGATTGAAATTTCCGTTAACTGAGCGTTCAACTAATGAAACAGTTATAAATGCGATGCAAGATAACACCTGTTTAGGGTGTAGCCGAATTAATCCATCAATCTACGCTTTTAGTCCGGAGCGCTATGACTGATGACCGAATCAATTCAATTTTCTTCAGAGTGCTCGAACCTGTTAATTAGTTAGTCATGTTCCTCGGTAATGGATTTTCGGACACAGCTTGGTGGAATTATGCTAATGTGAGTATAATTTGCTCTGCATCTCACCCACTTAACGCGATTAGATTTGGTCTGGTGACAGTTAGTTCGGGATCCTGTCATTATTAATCACTTGCATCAGTTCTACCTATACGCGTACATGCGTGCGGTGGGTATGTGCGTGTTTGCGTATGTGCGTACATGGGAGCGACTGAATCAATAAAACATTCGAAGCCCCAAACGCGACGTTTTGATGCTTTGAATTACTACTTTTCCGGACCTTGACGAAAAACTATGTATGCTCTGGTGCTCCTGGAGCATCGTTCGTCATGTTGGGAACTGAAATATTTTCCAATGAAATGAGTTTCCGATATCCCACGCAGCGTGCTCAGCGAGCCGTGCGAAATGGAAGTGTTAATTTGGAACTTTTCGTTTCATTAGTTTCGACTCATTTTTGATTCATACATTAAAGCCGAATTGGCGCGAAACAGAGGTGCAGATGTGTTCTACCCGGCGCCTATTCATCAGGGCAGGAATTATTCATAACCAATAGCGAAATAGGCGAACTGGAAAAGAGCGGGGTTCAGCGAACTAACTGCACGAGGTGTAATTGTTAACACCTGTCCTAGGACATTAGTGCTGATCATAAACATCACACAGTTTGTGCTGCCCCCGAAAAACTAGCAAAAACTGCGCTGCTTCGCTTCAAGCAAACCAAAAAAATGAATGAGGCAAGGAGGGGACGCCTGCCGTCATGTTGCAAAACGCTGCTCGCGTTTCTTTTGACAGAAATTTTGCCCTAGGCCAGCAGCTCGAAAGTGCGGCGAACCTCGGCGAACACACGCACTCCCGAACGTCGGAGGTGGCGAAACAAAATTGTCATGCAAAGATGATTCATTTGGGCTCAAGGACGCACGGCTGCAGGCGGATGATGAATTGGCGGCAAATGTGAATGAACAGCGCCATCAGCCAAATCGACCGTTTTACGCGCAACCCCCGAACCATTCCGACGCGACACCTTAGCAAGGCTGCGACGCGACGTGCTCCACAAAATGTAGCTTCAATTAGAGCCGAGTTTTTACGGACACACGCGCCAAAGTGAAATGGAAGTAAATGAAGCGCCGTAAACCCACTCACACACTCAAGGCGCATCATCCGCTCGCCCAGTAGTCGATAAACCTTAATTTGAAAGGCATTTCCGAAAATTGTGACTTTGGTGAGTTTGCGGACATTCGCTGGGAAAGGGGCGAGGGAAATTTGCTGCAGTATATTGCTGCAAATGGGTTGACATTTTGGCACAGTTTGGCGTTCACGCGTTTAAACTCGATTTGCGTTCACGCTGTTACACCGCGCATAGCCGCCATTTTAAAACAATGTTTGGAATTTGATAACCAAATTATATTAAGTTAATAATAAGTTTCATTGAACAAAAGTTATTTGCTTAAGTAACTAAGCATTTCCCTTAACTTTGAAATTCTAATTTGTATGCAGGACCTTTTAGTCCGGGAGCCGGTGACACTAAAATTGCACTTACATGGATTTTCAAATTTAGTATATTAATCGATAGTATATAGTCATAGGTACACAATAAGCCCGGTGTGCCAGGAAGTATCCTGACAACAGTATTTTTTATGATTTTTTTTATTTTTAATGAGCAATAGTATTTTTGCACTTACACGGAAATTAATTGTAAGCAGACCATTTTGTTGCAAAATTCATGTATTTTCAGAAAAATTTGGTGTGACAACCGTCATCATGGCAAAAACGTTTGTCACACTGATTTAAAAAACATGCTCCCCGTCTATTTCATAATTAAGTTTTCTAACACATGTACACTACCGCTCATAATAATTTGAACGATTCATAGTTTTTCAATTATGTATGGATATTTTTTAACACTAGAACCATGGAAGCGGTCAATTTCTTAGCACTAGAAGCGCCCCCGTCCCATTTTTGTCCCATCCGCATGTTTAATCGTCCCTAACTTTTTTATTTTTTAAGTTAGGTTGTTGAAACTTTTTGACTTTTACTTATTTTATGTAGTTAACTAATTTAAAACCTTTTCAATTTTATAACAAGAATAGTTCATGAAAAAAAAAACGATTTACCTAGAACTGCCGCTGGGTCATTTTTGTCCCATCGTTGCTTTAAAGAATTATTTGATGTACCATCCGCACTCCAAGGGGTTGCGGAGGTGGAAGGGTGATGCATGAGACAATATGGCTTACTTGCTCTTCAAATAATAATAACTAGTTCACAGATATTTAATAATTTAGTACAGTTGGTATTACTATGTGAGTTGTGATGATTTTGTTACTAAACAAAAAATATGTGACTAATAATTCCTAATTTGTTACATTTTTGATTTGCAAGAATTAAAAATTTGCTATAACTTAATTAATAAAGCTGCTTCAAATATTTTACAAAAAGTTTTAAACGTAACTTTCGTACCTTACACCAATAATCATAATAATAAATAGACTGGGACAAATTTGGCACAACGGCTGTCCAAGGGGGGTCTTACTTTTCGGCGCTTCTAGTGTTAGGTCTAGGGGAGTTGCATACATATGTCCGTCTTCCTAGTGTTTAAACAAAACGGTTTAATCGAGTTGTGGCACACATTTTCATTCCTTCAGATATATTTAATGGAAAAAATAATAATAAAGCTAAATACATAGTTAATAAATTAAGGGCATTACACATTTTCTTCTGCATAACTACTTTTTGCTTTATGACTGCCTTACAAATTATATGGCATTCTCTCTTGCAATTTCTCCAAAGTTTCTGGAGTGATCTCGTTCCAACATTGAAGACGTTTTGCATTTGCTCAGAGGTATCCTTTTCTTTTAGGACCTGGAGCTTTGGACTTTCTATCATAAGAGGTCGATAGGCGACAAATCCGGTGATTGTGGTGGCTATACCATCTGTTTTAGTAGATTCTTGCTTTTCATGAGTGCTTTGAATCATTGTCTTCTTGAAAAAAGAATCCTTCACCTAAAAGTATAATTTCTGATGACAAAGCATGCCTTTGCAATATCTTCTTGTGTCCTTCCTTTTTTAACTTTTCGTTAATTCTCGTAAGGTTATTAGTCGATCCTCCATCGAAACATCCCAAAACCATTAGGTTTCCTCCTCCGTGTTTAATAGGAGACACGATACAGCTATCCAATAGCCGCTCTCCATTAGGTCGACAAATAAACACACGCATATTAGATTCAAAGTTAACTTTAGATTCGTCAGTTAAAAGAATATTTTTCCACTGAGTAGCTACAAGGAAGCCCTTCCTTCGGGCTGCAAATAAGAAAAATCCTTGAATTGGGCGAAGCCGTACAAAAATTTAACCTTGGATCAGTGGAAAAAGGTTATTTTAACTGACGAATCCAAATTTGAATCTAACATGATTAATTGATTAAATTTTGGGATCGCTACAAAATCTGGAAACATAGAATACCGAAAGTGGCCAAAACACAAAATCCCGAAAACAAAAAAAATTAAATACAGAAAACACAAAATACCGAAAAACAAATTCCTGAAAAAAACAAATGTAAATAAAATAGCTTTCCTTTTATGACGAAATTATGTTTATTGCAATGCCTTTAAGAAAATTAATTTTGGAACGTTCTCCTTTTTCCAATCGAATTATTGTATTTTGTCGTTATGAGCGCAAAAATTAATTGAAGCCAAAAGTTACTGAAATTAATTTAGTAGAATTTTAGCAATTTTATTAGGGTAGTTTTGTCCAAAAAGGGCTTTTCTAAGCTCTTTTCGATCCGATTTGAAGAGATTTGGCAATAGGGGCAATGCAAGTTTCGAAATTGCAAATTAGTAACTAACAAATGCTTTAGCACATACCGAGTGACTAAAACAATTAACAAATACTTTAGCATCGAATCAATAAACCCACTAATTTAGAGTACCTACTTCGCAAATAGTATTCTATTCATGGCTAACGGAATTAGGAATTGCGTAAAAAAAAAGATTTAAGTTATTCTGTAAGTGAATCAAGCCTAATACTGAATAAATATCGAAAAGACCGGATTGAGTAACAACAACTTTGAAGTATTTTAGGTCTATTCGATATTTTTCGGTATTTCGTGTTTCGGGATTTCGGATTTTCGGCATTATGTGTTTCGAAATTTTACTTTTATGTATTTTGTTTTCGAAATTTAATTTTTCTAGATTTCCTCACCAACCCTTTAAATTCAATACTAAAGTACATGCAACCTTTTAAAATTGAGTTTAAGTCATTATCTTCGAACCATTTGAAGATGGCTCCTTTACATAAGTAAATGTAAATGAGGAATACAAAAGTAGATTTCAAAAAGGGCGAATCCAGATATTACAAGCCTTTTCAAAGGGAGTGTGAACGCCTGCAATGCTCATTAGGAAGGTGTCTGTGTTTACTTCCAGGTCATTGGTGCGAAAGCATGTTCGTTCGTTACCCAGCACGGTTGCATCCGTTCCATTTTGTTTATTAATTTTGAAACATCTTAGAATCCAATTAAAGTAAATTGGTAATTTGTATCCAATTTGTAGTGCACGTGTACTGAATATTGAGGAGCTGTTCTCCTTGGTTAATTTAAGATATTGTTCATAAAGATCGTTAAGTAATTCACCTTCAGCAAGATAAAGTTGGTAGCGGTCAACCATCCACGGCCAAATCGGATGGAATACTTATGAAGCAGATAATGCAGTTTAAAATTAAAAAAGAATGAATTGCATGCAATCATAAGAGAAGTAAAAAATTTGTGGGAGGTTTCGTTGCGGGCAGATCGTCCTTTTACGCAACAGGTTAATTAAATGAATGCCTTTGTCCGAGTAATTACCGAGGAAATATCCTCCGCATTGTTGCACCGACATTATGCCCCTGTTACGGCTCTTTCGTGCATATTCTTGTATGAATGAATTCTGATGCTATCAGGTCACAGATTTTGTTGGAATGCTGTTTAAAGGCGCCATTCGGGGGCAGATATTATCGGAACAGTGGCTTCCAGAACAACAGAGCCAGTTGCACCTGAAACAGACAAGTAGCAATTGTTTCGGATTAAACTTCTATTAATTTTCGCTAAAGGTTTATCAGAATATTGGAAAATTGATTAGTTTGTTTCCCTAGGCATACGACAAATCGTTTGCAGAATTGAAATGCCTTTATGGATTCTGATTTCGAGTTAGATTAGAATAGTAATTTCGGATGGATTCATCAAGAACCAAGATACCCTTATTGGTATTGAGTGTCTCCAGAATCAAGAGTAAATGTTCAAACGACACAGGATGACAAAGCACCTCCTCATCAGTTAAAGTCGCCCGCATATGAACATATATGGGGTTTAAACATTATTTAGACAATTTTGAGGATTTTTTTGTTTTAAGTATACGGCCGTAAAATTATAAATTTTGCTAGATAATTTTATATTTATATAAAAAATTATTGTACCTATTGAAAATTCCTGAATAATTAGTTATCATAAAAATTATCAAAAATGATAATTTAAAGATCGGCTTTTCAGCGCCATCTACAATTTAATATTGTATAAACAACTCTTTTGACGACACGTTTTTCGTTTTGTAAGAGATATTCTTTACAATACAAAAAGATTTAAGTTTGCAGTGATCTAATAAATATATTTTTTGCATTTCAAAATGTATGACTTTCGATGCAAATCAAAAATTCTGAACAAAAGTGGGCAGACATTAACGTCTATGAAAAAATCATTGAAAAATATGTAATTTTTAATGTGTCTTATCTGGTTTCAGATATTTTAGTTGACCAAAGTGTTCCAGAACCTTGGAAGCTGTGATACTTCATACACACTTATGTGGCGATTTCTCAATTTGAAAGTTCGCTGTCTGTCATGCATGCAATGTGATTGAATACGCTCGTTCGTCGAATGTTCATTCAACATACGTCCGTCTGTTAAGAAAATAAGCATAACTCCTGAAATACAGGAATTTATGGGCGAATATTTCGTCGAAATCCGACTTATTCGCTAAGCTTAAGAGCCAAATTATCATAAAGAGGAATTAGTCGTTTTACTATAACATAAATTACCTCAGCTCAGCAAAGCTTACGATTGCATTTGCAACTTTCTGTAAAAATGCGACAAAATTGTATTCTAGATATTATAGACTCCGTACATGTAAGCACTAAAGCAAAAACTTTTCCAAAACCGCTAAGTCAGAAAATTTTGAAAACCGGCAACAAGTTAGAAATGGATGAGAGCTAGCAAGTTTTGGATGAAACTAAATCAGCCTTAACTCAAATATAAATTAAACTCTTTCCTATGGCTTAGTTAACAAGTGCACAATTTATTAACGACTAAGTGAGGCGTCCAACTTCGGATGAGCAGAGAAGCCACATCGTTAGAGTTGACTTTATTCAAATGAAAAGTCGAAACAAATTGAAAGGGAAAATTACAAAGTGAGCATCTTGAGTAGAGTTTTCCCGCACATCTCTGGTCCAGCGACTCACCTCATTACATCCGATCTCGTTCCGCCAGGACTGCCCAGGAGGATTAGAGGAGTTTCGGGGATCGTCGGGCTCTGGTCGACGTGCAGTTTTAAATTCCGGACATGCTCGATAAGAATTATGTATCGCATTAAGTTTCAATTCTGAAGTCCTGTAAGCTGCTGTGGCTGCCACAAAATCAAATTAGAGTGGTTGCCTGCAGACACATCCGGCCACCGGGGGTCGCCGGGGAGCCAGCCCGGCTCTGTCCGAAGTAAATTGCTGATGAAAGAGATAACTCCCTCAGATTGAATCCACATTCGAAGCATAAATTCAACTTTATTACAACTGCAGCACTGCAGCCGGGTGCAGATCTGTTGATATCAGCACATTCCCCTGGTATAATAATTGTTTTGTTAGTAGCCAGAGGAACTGCATATGCGACACCTTTTCTGACGGGCTGGCCGGCCTCGATGGGGCCGTAATATCTCATTGCGGGACGTAAATTCGGACCGCTTCAAATTAAATAACCGGGATTACCTTTCCAGCTAATTACACCGGGTGCCCAGGTAAAAACCTGGCCTGCGGGAATGGTTTATCTGGCCTCTCAGATGGCGCACCCCGCACAAACGCCGCTTCTGCAGCAGCCGACTGCGTCAGAGCACCTGGGAAAATTATGCTGGTCCTTAGTGGATGTTGAAAGTTGACCCCATTTTAAAATACGTACCTACTCTATAAAGTTCTCGACTATGCATTTAGGTGATTTAATAATTCTAGGTTACATAATTCGAAACAAATCAAGGAAAGGTTTACTGCATAGGTATTTTTAAATAGATTATATTTCCGAAAATAAAAATCTTCCATAACGTCTTCTTTTCGAGAAAAAGTGCACAATGAACTGAAACATTCACAAGTTATTTAATTTATGAAAATAGTTATTAAGAGAATACTTTAACAAATCATCAAGTGGTTATTTTTATAAATGTAGTTGAATCCACTTTAAATTTATTGTGGTTGTAAGTCTCACAAAGATAGTATATTTTTAAAGTGTTTACATATCTAACTTTTATTTACGTGCGTGCGTTTAATTGTAATATTTGGGTACATTGCATTAAAATTATAAATCTAAAAAGGGGTAAATGCGGAAGTACAACTACAAAATAAAAACACATTTCAATTTCACTTTCACCTAACAAATGTTTATTACAGTTTGTTAATATTTTTCTATAGAATTTAAATTTTGAAAAATGTAGGTAGGTACTACTTTATGGGGAAAGCAAAAAACTTTTGAATTCTTTAAAATATAGTGAAATATTACTCTTTGGCAACTTCAGCTTCTACAATATGAATACTTCAATTAAATATTATCTATTGCAAGGCAAGGGCAACGCACTCTCGAAACGAATTGTTAAAGTTCAAGTCTATATTACATTAAAAGGAATTGACGACATAATAGTGTTGTCCTATAAATTACATAATGAATTACTCTTGTCCTTCTAAAACTATTTGTATAACAATGACAAAAAGAATGTAAAAATGACAAAAAGAATATAAAGATCTGGAATTTGAAAATTGAGACACGGGCTTAAGGTTTTTGGCATTTTGGCATAATGTAAATCAAGAGAGAAGAGCGCAAACTCGCGTCGCTTCCAAAAGAGCTTTTATTTCGGCCGTGTAGAGCTTTACTTCACACACGTTTGATTTTTATTTTCTGGGACGCAAAATTTTACATGCGACTGGAAATCTATGGATCTAGTTTGTCTATGCTACTACATACGTGCGTGCGAAATTACTTTAAATAAATTTCAGATTTACATAACTAATCAGGATTAATTTCAATGTACCTAAAATGTAAGCAATTAAAGAAAAAAGAGAAAAATCCTTTGACTGATAAACATGGAGTTGAAAAGTAATAATATTTTTCTTGACATCATCGGCACTATCTGACTACATGAAGAAGGACAAGAACAAGTATTGGCCATTAAAATCGTGGCAATGGGAACAAAGTTCTTGTATGAAACAAGATCGAAAATGGTAAGGATTGAAAAAATTGTTTTTATGCCTTTTAAATAATTTTATAGAACTAAATGTTGTTTTCTTTTTCGCACAAGCAGCACATTCTAAACACATTTTATCACAACATCTGTTTTCTAAAAGTAAAAAATGTATTATCATAACAAGACGGAGTAACACAAAAGCTCTTTTCCCACCTTCATCAAAAGATTTCTATTATCTTTTCTATTTGTTTCGGCGAGAATATGGTATATATAGTGGGGCACTTTTGATAAAAAACACAGTATCAATTTCGATAGGATTAATAGTGGAATAAAATGTTGAAACTGGTGATTCTTCTTTCCTTCGCCACGGTGTTATATGGTTGGGACTGGTCAGATGACGATTATGTAGTGGGAGTTGTTGGAAAATGGGTTGACGTTAAGGGCCAGCATTGGGACTGCCAGAAAAAGCCTAACGGAACAGTAAGTTTGGATTATTTTAAGAATATTAATATCAAAATCTATGAAATAGTGTTCGAGTGAAAAGGGTTGCTGTTACCCATTAGTCTGTTGGATGGATGGTATATGCCGTAAGAAAGTACCAGAATACCTCTCTTTAGAAGGTTTGGAATATGTGACGGGAAAAGTCGGACAGTATCATAGATACGATGGTTGTAACAATGCCAGAAAAAGGATTGGAGAATATGTAGGGTTTTACAATTCCATGTTCAAAATAACTTTAAATAACGTAGTTATCTTCTAGTGCAATAAAACCTCTGATTGCTGCTTTCCTCTAGATTGCCGCACCAGCATATGTAAGGGTGAAAGAGAAATCGATGGTATTATGGCAAAATTCTCAGCTGGTTGGAGCCTCTCAGTTAGAAAAGTGTTATAACTTCTTGAAACATTTTTCCGTCCATATTTACAATTTTATATATCTTATTTTAAGAAACCTTACTTATGAATGTGTAATTCATTTCATTTAATAAAAGAGACTCTGAAAATTTACATGTAGATTTGTATTTGTATTTTATATTTGTTGCTCTGTTGTGCCTTATTTATTAAAATGAAAATATTTATATATAAACTAAACTACTTAAATTTTTTTATTTGAGTCCTTGTGAAAACTCCAGAATAGCTAAAGCTTGAATCAATAATGAGGAAAAAGCTTTTATTCTCACGCAAACCTAGTACAAAAACCACCATCCACCTGGCGGGAAAATGTGGCGAAACTACTGAGAGCTTCTATTCGCCAACTAGAGCTCGAGTAGTTGAGCGTAGCCAGAAGTACTTGGTACTTCCTCATTAACTGTGACAGATATCGTAAAAATGGTTGTGTAATATTGTTGAGGGTAAAATTACACAGGTCAGTACCAAAATTTTTTTCAAAGAATTTGTAATTCAATCCTATAGGATTTTTTTTTCGTAGATTACGAATTCGTAAGTGAAAATGTTCAATCAGTTCCCATTTTCAAGAAAAATAGAGTTAGAAAGTACAAAAGACCATATTTTGATCACTTTCAACAAACCAATTATCTACTTCATATAATAAATGGCGAATAGTGAACACAGCAAGGGAACATTCATGAAAAATTTATTCAACAAGATGTTTAAAATGAGATATTGTGATAAATGGCATTCGATTTTCATAAATTAGGATTTAGGATTTCTTGGGGGTAGAGCTAGTTAGGATTTTGAAAAAAATCATTTTTTTTTTTGTTGTATTTTCTGAATGTAGAATACTTCAAAAGTATTCTCTGATAATTTCAGACAAATCGGACCGTTATTTATGGAGATATTATAACTTTGAACAGAGCCGCCCAGCTGTGCACACGTGTATATTCGAAATAGTTGCAATTAGTTGAGTGCGTTTTCTTGAAACCATGTTTCGAAGTCGGTGATCACTGTAACTTGAGTACGGCTTTGCTATCCTTATCATATACATAATTTTCCTCAAAGTGAACGAAGGAACCATAAGTTGTTTTTTTACAGCCGAAAATGCGAGTGAAATTTGAGTCGAATACAGAATTTTCACTTTCAACATCCGCCACTTTGTGAAAGTTCAAAATTTCTCAAATTCCTTCGTTCAGACTGAGATCTATGTCATTAACTAATGATCTCTTTTATTTTTTTTGATTTCCGATGATCCAGTGACGAGCAGCAGTGATCACCGTAAAACACTTTTTTTTTGGACCCCTCCCTAATGTGCTCTATTCCAGTTATTTTTAAATATTTTTCAATAAAAAAGGTTTTAATATTACCTCTAAATGCATATCTTTCATATGGAAAGACGTTTGTAATTAATTTCTTTAATGCTTGGCCAAAAAAACACTTTAAAAAAAGAGCTTTTTTTGGGCATCCCCACCACCTTTTTTGGTACAGAAATTTAATTCTCTACAAAGTAGGTTAGGTCACTTGTCCATGTCAGATTAAAAGTTAAAAATTAAAAATATTGATAACTAATTTTATCTCGAAAACTATTACTTAATCTACAAATTTCCTGACACCTGCCACGGGTTGTTACTTAACATACATACATATACGCTCCAGTGATAGTGACCAGGAAAATTGAGCGTATATATACGCTTATGATGCAAATGGGTTAATGTTACAGTACACTCCGTTAATTCAGTAATTATTTCATACTTGTATAGAAAGATTAAATTACATTGTTACATGCTTAATTTACTTTTTACATCTAATTTATTTTGTTACAACAACGTTATAGATAATTTAAAAATTATGATAAGAAAAAATAAAAATTTACTACTTCATTTTTAAAGACGCAAATCATATGCCGAAAATTTTGCGAAACATTTCAATTTCAAATCTCAAAAATGTATATTAATTGTTTGATCAAATGAACACAAATGCGAGGAATAACAAAAGAAATTATTTGTTTATTGATTTTATTCTCATTATGTAGATTGGATATGGATAGGATTACGTGAATACGAACATAAAAGCTCTTCTTAGAGTATGATATATATTGGAAATATATGCGATACAGGGATAGTATCGAACTAGATAGACCTAATAGCACTACAAAATGGTGAAGTTGAGGTTTGCATTTGCTATTGTTTTGATGGTATCTGACGCATTTGGAGAAGAATGCCAGAACAATCTGAATGGAACAGTATATTTTGTGTATTTTATCATAAAGAAATATATTTTTTAAATCTCTTAAATAGTGTTCCAGGGATGTGAAATGCTGTGAACCCTACGTTTGTTGGGTCGATGGTATATGTGACCTGAAGCGTGGAAGCCTCGTCTCCCTGCAAGGTCTAGAATTAATAAATGGAAAGGCCGGACAATATGAAAGATACGACACGTGCCCCGATGACCGTTCTAGATTAGGAGGATCGGTAGGCTCAAACAATTCTATATCTAAAATAATTATATAACAATTATGTTCTTCTCAAGTGCCAGACTGACAGAGACTGTTGCATGCCTCTGGATTGCAAAAATAATTACTGTACAGCTGTCGAAGGTTTCGAAACAGTGCTAGCTACTTTGCGTGGTGAATGAAGTAGAACATTTGTAAACGTATACTTGAGGTTCATTGAAATTAGTTGTAATACAAAAGTCAGAAGGGCCATGTATAATTGAAAAATTAATAAAGATTTACATACATAGTTACATTCAGAGTTTCGATAATTTTATTGCAAAAATTTTACAACTGGGATACATGTATGTATGTTAAACATTAGATCTGCTCGTTGACTGATATAGATCATAAAAGATCAATCAATCAAACTCAAGCTTAAAGGATCAGTTTAGATCAGAAAAGAAAAGTGACAGTTCTCATCGAAGGCGGATCTCCTGATCTAGCTTAAGGGGGGCACCTAGTGTAACAGGCCAAAAAAAACGCTTTTTTGCGACATTTTATTTTCTATGACCCAATAATTTTATCAAAATTTTATCCATAGTGGTCTTATGGTACATATTATAAAGTACTTAAGACATTTTTTAATATCTTTTTTGGCCAAAATGGCGGTGTTGGGCAGCGACGTTAAACATTTCGTCGTTGCAATGTCTGATTTGGAGCATTTTTAAGTACAAAAAAAAATTGATTTTTTTGACCCTCTACACTAGGGGGGCCCTTAAGCTAGATCAGTTACCAAACAGTCCTTTTGTTGTGAAGCGACGTAACTATCATTTTGACTATTTGATGTGATTACAATGGCTGTAAGAATTCTTGTCAAAATCAAAATCATTATAACGATTTATATTACATATGTATATTCCTCTGTTATTTAACTTCAATCTGTTCTAAGTTAACATCCACCATTTTTTACGAAATACTTCGAAATGATAAGAAAATATATACATACATACATATTTCTATGTACTAAGGAAGTATACTATCCCGATTGAGTTTACGTAACCAATAAAATTTACCTTATCAACATTAAACAATTAGATATTCAATCCCATTGCAGATAATTAAAAAATTTAATCCAATTCAGTAATTAGCGCATATTTATGTAAAAAAATTTAACAACAATGTAATTGCATATTTAAGTTACATGTCATATTTAATTTATTTTCTTACAATCACGTTTAAAATATTTTTAAAAATGAAAAAGACAAAAAAAGTAATTCGTAATTGTAATACTTGTTATGACATTTTAAAAAACAATCAAAAAAGATTGCGCCATACATTACAGATAAAAGTATTCAGAAGCAGTACAAAATACATTTTTTTAAAAATATTGAAAACTATTCGAATATCATGCCGACGTGAAACACAATTTATTCAACAGGATCTTCCAGAATATAATTATATACCTACTGTGGGGGATAGTGGACCCTGCTCCGTATCCCTTTCAATATTTATCATTTATTATCAAGTAACCTTTGAGATATAAAAAAATTAATATTTTTTTTGTCATATAGTCTCCCTTCACTTTGTATCGAACCTTTCCGTTGTTAACAACCATAAAAAATATGACATTGTGTGACAAGGGGGGAGCTTTGTGACGTCACATGTATAAATCGAAAATATTATAACTCTAAACTTCGAAGCTAACGAAAAACTTTAAAATGTTACCAACTCTACTTCCACTCCATTTGTAAATTGCCCACAATTCGGAGAACACTATTTTCCATCTATACCCATTATGTATTTTTGAAATTCTTCTTCTTCTTCTACACGGCCTAACTCTACAAGCCCTAACTTCACAAACTTAACACCTTAGTCAAAATATGTGGCTTGGCCGTTTCGCTACCGTTACATGGGCGTAAGGTGAAGAATTTATTTAGTGTTCATTACTTTTCTGTTATACAATAGTTCTATTAAAGAAAAAATAAAAAGAAGAAGAATAATTGATATATAAACCAACTTACCATCCATGCGGGGCCGAAATGAAGAGGCAGGGGCAGCATCGCCAGCAGCAGTAGTCCACCTCATCAGTAGTCGTCATCTACAGCATCGGCAGCCGGTAGCAACGAAACGGCCAAACCACACATTTTGACTAAGGTATAGAGTTTGTGAAGTTAGGACGTGTAGAGTTAGGGCGTGTAGAGTTAGGGCGTGTAGAGTTAGGTAGTGTAGAGTTAAATCGTGTAGAGTTAGAAGCTTGGCTCTACATGAGATCTGATAACTTTTTGACAGCGTGACATGTCATCGCATGAGTTAGTATCCGCCATTTTGGGTGCGGCTCACCAAGGTCAATGACTTTAGAGACATATACCTACATACTTCAATTAGGGAACCATCATAACGTTATTTTATCGATCAGATCTATACCGGTTCATTTTCCATAAAAAAGAATGATATACTTTTGTACCAAAATTATTTCGGTTACATTGTACCGCAAAGACCCTCCAATACGAATTTTTATGGCTATCCCTTGAAATTTACAACTATTGACCACGACTGCATATTTCATCACTTATCACTCTCTCCCGATCACTCATCATTTCAGTGATTACGTTAAGTGATGGGAACATTTTGCATACGCATAAATCTTTCTCGGAATTTGCAGATAATAACAGTGAAAGCCGCATCCAAAATAGTTCACCGCTTCTTAAGATTATCATAAAAATAGAGGCGAACCGGGAACTTCATTTTATGCTATATACATATTATATTACTGTATATAATACATATCAATCTATCTGTATGTTTTGGATAATTTAAAGCTAACCTATGATCTAGCTTTAAATATTGCTTTCGTGGTTTCCTTTAATAACAGTAAATACAAGAAGACGAGTAAAGTTTTCTAATTTCGCGAAAATTAATATCCTTTAATTTCTGTATTTCACTTCATAATAAAAGTATTAATTAATTTTTTAGTAAATAAAAATATCAATTCTCTTTCTACAAATTTTTAAAAATTGTTTGTCGTCTTTTCGTCACTTCATAACTACGCGTGCAACCTTCTAACAACCTCTAAACCTTTAAAATTCCAATTCCATCCATCCTCGAAAGACATGTTTTGCATAGCTAACAAAAAAGAGATGCAACTATGAAATATTTCAATATGTATTCAAAAATGTGTTATTGAAAACGATCATTGGTAAAACATCTGTCTATTCAATTGTTTAAAAGCAAGTTAAATTGATTTATGAATTTCAACCTACTAAAGTAAATTAAGTTTCAGACACCATTTGTGTTTCAACCATTATTTGGCGTTTGAAGTAACTCTTTTGTTTCTTCCAAAGTAAATACTGAATCAAGTAGATATGGCACAAGATTACGAGGGCAGAGAATTCCAAGTTTGAGATGTTCATGGAAATAATTCATTTTTAAAAAATAGCCAAGATTATTGCCGCTCTAATTATTAAACATTAACCAGGATACAATTAAGAACTTTAGATTGTTTAAATATCTAAGAGTTATATAAAAGCAATAAATGTTTCTATAGTAATCTTTATTAAAGGAACGTTTTGTATCATTTTATAAAAGCATTATTGACCAGTTTTATTTATTTAAATAAGGAGATTTTTGCCAGCCTATAAAACAGCTTTAAATTTGAACAAATAAACTTTTTAGGTGTCTTAAATAATAAATAATGAAATACATGCAATTTTTTGAGTTTGTTAAGTTTCACAGCAAAAACCAAAACCATCCATATATTAGGTAAGGTTGCATATTTCGAATTAAAAAAAAGAGTAAATGAGAGAATATATGTGTATCAAAACCTTTATTAATTAAACTTGCTCTTAGTTTTGTTTAAAACAAATCAATATTTATGCCAGAAAAAAATGGCTGAGAAACATTAAGAAAAGCGCGTAAAGTGAGCTTAAAATATTTAGCATCAAAATTACAGATAGACGTTTAAACTTTATTTGGATGCATAAAGCAAGCCTTAATTAGGTACTCTTTAAATTATAATTATCCATTACAGATATTATTCTGAAAACTTAAAAATAATTAAAGGAACGCATGCCAAATCGAAGAACCTTCGCTGGTCGTAAAAATCGATAGTCATAATAACTGGTAATGCGTAGAAATTCGCCTACACATAAATCCATAGATATTACTAGGAATAATATATTCAAGGGTACATATGTATGTATATAACATAAAATTTGTTTATTCACATAAAACATCTATTAAAGAACATGTACAACATACATTTTATTATTACACAGTATTAATAAAATCTGTAATTTTAGTCTGTTTGATGCAATGTGCAATTTTTCTTCGAATTTAAAATGTTTCCTTTTCCTTTCCGACATATTAAAAGTTTTACAAATATCTCAACAATAATACGTGCGTCTTGTGTAGGTACATAGATAAATAACAAAATCAATGAAGAGATTTGAGAAAGCGGGCTGTGATTTTCCTACACGTATATTTTATATCTGCGAATTAAAATAGACCCTAAACTCGACACTTTATTTACTTTTACGACCTTAATAGGCTTTGTCCATTATATAATATAAAAGTGCCCTCGAATGGGCCTCATCCGTTGAATTTTTGTTCTTTTTGTTGTCAGGTAATTTGTTTTCTAATATTAATTGTTTTATCAGACCAAACCTAAATTCAAATATTTTCAAATGTTCATCTTGTATTTTTTTTTGCTTAATATAATAATAGACCTTTTTCCATTCAAATACAGATTTGATTGGTGGGCCGAAACTATTAATATCCTTTTCTAACTTTTTCCAAAATTTAATAACATCTTCCTTGCTCCTCTTTGTAAACCCCCTAGCTACATCGGATGTTTTTTTGCCATATAGCTAACCAGAATCTTTTTTATTTGATGCATTTGACCTTAGATGAAACATATTTAATAAAACACATTATAAATAAATAAAGAACTATGCACATCCTTTCTTCTTTATTTAAGTGAGGAAAATGGCTGGGTACCTGCAGAAAATTTAAAAAAAACCACTCGGAATGACATTTACAATGGGAAAAAATTCCGGGGGAAATATAGGCCCCCTTGGGGCATCGGGGCCCCTCGGCTTAGAAATACACCTCTCCTTTTTCTTAGGCCGAAGTCCTCTACTATAGCTGACAGTTCCCGAGAGTGAAAGAGTACAGAGGTGTGAATAGTCACATCTTGAGAGAATACTCTGAGTATACTCAAAATAATTCAATTCAATTCAATTCAATTCAAAAGAATTCATCGTTTCGAAATTTTATTATTATTGATTGTTTTTACAACTCCAGTCAACGGGGCGGCGAATTTGAAGTCATGGTTGGAGACTTGGTGAAATGTTGTCTCTCGGGATTCTGAAAATTTCTCGGCTGTGCTCACTCAGAGAGATTCTTGCCTGTTAAATAATAACAAACCTAATCCCTATCTGGCACAATATTGTCTACTGATGAATTCTTGTGGAGTGAAATTTTCCGGAGTCCACACAAACGAAAATTTTCTATGTCCACCTGAAGCGAAATACATCAGAGTACGACGTGGTAAGATTTTTCCAAGTCCCGAAATCCGAATTTTTTCTAAGATCATAAGAGGAAAGTTTATCAGAGTCACGACAGTCAAGAATAATCTATGTAAGTTAGCACACCCGAGAATTTTTCAGACCTCCCAAAGACCAAATTTCACCAAGTCCGCAATCATGACTTCAACAAATCCTAGGAATGTTATTTTTTTCTATTGTTTCTCATAGTTATGGAAATTTACGTACAAAAACTGTACGAATATTTTTTATGTCAAGTTATTCATGAATTATAAAAGATTGGAGTAAAATGTTGAAACGTTGATAAGCTATGTGCCTTGAATTCAGATTTTCTATAGAAATGTAGCCAGTTTTTTTCGACCATCTTATTCAATTGCCCTTCGACCGCCTACTTTAGGCTATATTTTTATTCAAGCGTAAAACTTCCCCTCTCCCCATATCTCCTCTTAACCATCATCCAAATTTGGAAATCCGGATAATATTTGGCCCCCCCATTTCAAAATCCTAGATACGCTACTGCATAGACTACGCACATGTCCAATTTAATGCCGATCATTTGAAAATGAAATAAACAAATAGGCAATAAACAGTGAACTTTACTTTATTTATTTACTAACTTCTTCCTTCAATCATATTTATTAAAATTGCAGCTTGAGGTGTTTTCCTGGTCAACCTGCATTCATCGCTGTCAAAGCGTCCGTAGATAGAAATGCTATATTTTATTCTTCCTGAACCACCAGAACTTCGTACCATTTTAAATTTTTCTTCTTTAACTCCGCCCTTCATCATCACCATGGCGGATGAACTTTTATCGTGAACACGGATGTACGTTATAATAAAAGGTGAATAATCATACTTAAATAAAATAAATCCATACTAGTCATAAAAAGATTAAGTTAAATAAAGTACTTACTGGGCCTGGAAAATCGTCCGTTACGTAAGTGTTAGTTTTCTCATCAACATTTTGCTGGTAAAGTAGCATGTCGTTATAATAGTCTAAAGAACCAGCAGTGTAATTAGCGGCGTTTGCCTCTCGATGCCAAAGTGCCCAGAAAATAACAGCGAAAATGAATTTCATCTAAACAGATAAAGATGTTAACAATAAAGAAAAAACAATTTTCACTTACCCTTGGAGCTTCAAGTAAGTCTGTCTGCGGCTGGGGTTTCTTTCAACACTGAAGAAATATGTCGCAGAGGCAAGTTTTTATACTTCTCTGCGAAGAGAGTTTTGGAGTTATCCAAATCGAAACTTTATTACGCACATGCTCTAAGAAACGTCTTTATTTGTTATTATTGCTAAGCTACTACAAATTAATGTCAATGCAGAACAAACCTAAACTATTTACAATAAAAGCCATCCATGTTTGTAATCCTCAGGTAATTGTAAAATTCATCATCATCATCATCATCATCAATAAAAGCGTGTGGCAAAATATTATCTTAAGCAAATTTTGTGTTCAAAATATGTTTTGGAATTAATTTGGTCAAATTAAATATAAATAATATTCTTTTTATTTTATTCCAACATTAATCAATACAATAATAAATAAGGGCCAATTTTTCAATCGTGCAGATAAATTTATTCGTCGGATAAAATTTTCCCAGATAGGACTGTTATTCGTCAGCAAATAAAATTATCATCTCATGATATTTACTATGAATCGTGGAAAATTTGGTCGCCATATTGAGTTTGATTTCTAAATTTTGAGACTGTTCTTTATTCTTTTTTAATAAATACTAACTTATTTCTTAAATCAAATTACAAAATATACGAAATATTCCGTTAATAACACTGCGCGACACGATTTCGGTACCTGAAAAACTGATTCCTACATGATGTTTACATGATGACCGTCGGTCGGAGGGAGGGTAGTGGGGGAGTGGAAGGGGTAAGGGAAGGTCAAGGACTTCATCCCCAGAGGTAAAAGGTGGGGATCGAAAAGTGGTGGCACGGGGACTAGAGGTGAAAATTGTTATATTTGATAACATACATATAGGTATATAGGTATAGGTATATAATGCTTTTATGCTTTTTGAATATATGTATGTATAAGGAGCGCATACATATAATTTCACACACACACACACACATAATATATACATACAAGTATGCGCACTTACATATCCATATACACTTGCACATCCATGAATTAGTGCATGTATGTTTGTACACATAAAAGCAGGCACAAACACACAAACTCGCGCGTTTATTTTGTTAGAATCATAAAATGAAATTATTTCCACGAACATATCAAACTTGAAATTTTCTGCCTTCGTAATCTTGTGCCATATCCACTTGATTCAATATTTACTTTGGAATAAACAAAAGTGTTACTTCAAATATCAAATATTGGTTGAAATCCAAATGGTGTTTGAAACGTAATTGGAGTTTAGTAGGCTAGATGGCAAATAAAACATCAATTATACTTGCTTTTAACCCTTTAACTTCAAAACTACAGTTTTTGCATATCCTCTCTTTATAAAAATTGAACCTTACACCGAAAGAAAAAATAGAATTACTAACTAATCCTTTGTTGATTATCAGCCAATTAATTGAATTAGTTGTTATAACAATTCAAAGTAGTGAAATCAACTAAAATAGTTGAGAAAGTAACTAATTTTGAAAATGTTTTTCTCACTGTTTTAGATCTATCAACTAATTTAATTAATTGGCTGAAAAAATAGTTAATTTTGCTGCCCTTTTTCTTTCAGTGTACCCCTGTTTTTGGCCATAAGTTGAAAAAGCACGACTTTTGAGGAATTTTTTTTTCGTTTGTAACATGATTTTTGACTGCAAAAAAAATTTTATTTCGACAGAGAACTACGGGAAAAGTGCATACGAGAGTTTCCCCTTCCCCATCCCAGCGGTGGATGGTCGACTTTGGTACTATTGGATAGCTTTTCAAAAAATATTTGACACATATTGTTTCTTCTTTCGATCCCATGTGTAGTTCGCGAGATATTCGATCGTTTCGGAACCTTTTTCTACACACTACACATCCTCATCCGCACTCCTGTACCGAATACAAAAAAAAAATTTTTCAGACAAAAGTTACGCATTTTTTCAGGGGTAGGGGTGGAGGTAAGGGTTGGTAGAGTTGAATACTTCTTTTAAAAATATTTTACCCCTATTTTTTTGTTTTCCGATCAGATGTGTTCTTTTCGAAATATTCGACCGTTCCGGGACTTTTGTTACACCCTGTATAAATGATAGTGTGAGAAGTAATTAAATCAAATCTTCAAAATTTAACACATCTTTTTCAGTATTTTTTTTTTTCTTATTCACATTTATGAGATACGATGTCAAGCTGTTCATTCAAAAAAACGTTAATCAGGAGACCACGTAGAATCGATTGGCACACCCCTGTACCTTAACGCAACACCTTGTTTACTACATACACTCGTATATGTAAATATGGGAGGATAGAGGCTGTTTTTCTTAAATGATTCTGATCGCATTTTGTCCATTAATATTGTTACAAAATTTTCCTTCGCTATAATTCACACTTGGGATTTCCAGCGAGAGGATATAACGATCGGCTTTCGATCCGCCCAATCCGGCGTCTGTGGCTCGGGGCACTGATCGTCAGCCACACTGATGAGATCTGATCAGTGCCCCAGATCGAAACGCCGATCTTTTTTTCAAGCTCGTCTGCCTCGGCGGATGAGTCCCGTATCCTCAACAGAATTATAGCGGAGGAAATTTGTGCAATTTTGTCCGCCAGCCGCTCGGCGGGCAAAATTGTAACAATATGTATGAACATTTATTCCGCCAATATCGCGTTTAAATTCGTAAATTGGGAGAATCAGTCAAGGAGATGGGGATAGGAGCTACGTAAGTTATGTAAAAATAATTTGGACCTGATAATTTCCATATTTCTTAACCACATTATCACATTAACCTTTAAGGTTCAAATCCGTGTATCAAAATGTTGGTGATCGATCAAAGGGTGGAGTGGTTACACATATTCCTAAAAAGGATTTTATTACCGCGTTAGTTATCATATTTCGTAATAGACTTTGATTCAACTTTGCAAATGCAGTTATCGGCTCGATATCTGCATACATAGGGTATATTAAAAAATTGCGGTGTTTATATCAAGAACTTTATTAATTCAAATAAGCATTTTATTTCGAAAAATAAACAAGGTATTAAACACAGTAGAAAATTATGATATTCGCCGACACATCACAAAAATGTTATAACAGAACTATTATATTTTTTTTCGGCAACGCACGCGCCTATATAATTTCCATATATTTGAAGGTAGAAGGAAAAACCTTTATGTATAGAAGCAAATGTGAAAGATGCTCTCAATTTGCCAATAAAATTTGACGGGCTTGGTGCTATAACATCAGGTATAAGAGAACAATCTTTGGATTTTATGACGATCTGCGAAATTTGGAAGTAGGTTTTCTTAAACTGCAAAAAATTAAAAATAATTAATTGATTAATAATTGAAATTGATAATTTGTCTTATATATAGACATTCGTACATACATGCATAGATACATAATAAGTAATTATGTAAATTCATTGGCCTTTTTTATGAATTCAGATTTCATGTAAAAAAGTAGATACAATAAAATTATACTTACCCCACTATTGGGATATATTCCCTTAATTTCTGCAGGACCTTTCCCCGCCGCTTTGAAAAAGTGTCTATTATATAACATGGATTGGCCAAGAACTTTTTTGCCATATGTTGTAGGATCGCAATACTCTGCGACTGCCCAACTTACGCAAATTAGAAATATCCAAATAAATTTCATCACTATGCATAGATAGAAAATTCGTTGAAAATATTTTAATAAAAGCAAAAATTGTTTTAACTCACCTGTTAATTTTACGTATACGAACAACTAAGCTTCAGATAACTTTATAAACACTGATTAAGCAATTTCTGGAAGAAGCTTTATATACTTTTTTTCAATTCAAAGTAGAGCTTTAGAGCCTCATGAATTTATACGTCAGTGCTTGAAAACGTTTGGTTTCTGAAAAGAAAAAAATAATTATTACAATTAGTTTTACCCGCTCCCAGCGTTGTCCAGACAACATCATTATTATATTTGAAATTTACCTCAGGACACGCAAAAGCGATCCATGACCCCTCTATGAATTTCATAGCAATCTATGGAATACAGAATGTATCTATTGATATGAAGTGGTATAGTGCATTGCGATACAAAGTATGAAATGGTCTTCTTCGTGTTATGGGCTATTTACGTACCAAATTTCATGCCGATCGAGTTTATCGTCGAAATCTCAAGCTGTAACAAGCAAATAAACTCATTTTCACATTTGTAATATTAGTAAGACTTATTGCAATAATAGGATGTCGAATCAAAAACGAATGTCGTCTCTCTCTCGGATCATGTGTGAAATTAAAAGAATTATCGAAAACCATAATTTTGAAGTAAGATAGAATAAATAGAATTAATTACACTTGCTTTTAAAACAGGTTCTGGAGAACTGAAAAAGTTTGGGAGACCCGCTAAAAATAGTTGACATCAAAGAAATCCCTTTCAAAATATTATGCGTAGATACGTAATTTTTTTACTACATATTATTTTCATATTTTGAAGAAAGTTGTTATTACCTTTTTAGTAGAAATTAAAAAATAAGTTCGAAAAATTTAACATTTTTTATAAAGTATTATTCAATGAATTTGTTGTCAATTTTTGGAACAAACACAAGTGTTATCTGAATTATCATTGTTCATAGAAAATCAAATGGTATTTGAGAAACATGCCTTGGATAGAAAGTTGCGTACATATTTATTTTGGTTTTTCTTAATACTACAATAGAACAAGCACATGTCTTACGTAAGTAATTACTTTAAACATGGAAGCCTATCAAATACCATTTTCAAGGTTTTTCAAAGGTTACATGCGCGCCTAAGTTTTCTTTCATTTCGAAAGCTAGTAAAAACTTCATTTTAACGCAAAGATATGACTTGCAAATTAGTGAGTTTTTGACATCAGCTAAAAGATTTCTGCACAGATCTGAAATGATGAGACACCCCGGGATTTTGATCCATCTCCATGACCAACAACAATTAAATTCCAATGTTAACGTTGCAACTTTATGCAAAACATAAAAATCTTTAAATTCATCAAATTTACTTTTTTGTAGTTTTAGGAAAAATAATTTTGTCACATATAAATCATTGGGAGAATTTTTGAAGGGATTGGAATAAAGTAAAGAATTGGAGATAATTTGTCTCTATTATCTGCATAAACATACATAAGTATTAATTTTTTAATTGGAGCAATTGCTGGGTCCGAAGAAGCGATTAAGGGTCAATTTTTCGGTAACAAAAATAATATAATAGAAAAAATTTGAAATGAACCATGAACATAATATGAGCTGTTTTTCGTAATTTTCAAGTATCTGATTACTTATACTTTGTTTTACTGGAGCAATTATTATTCTGAAGGACCAATATAAAGGCTAATTATTTTGATAATATTATTTTTTAGATATCAAATAAAATACTTTTACTTTTATTTTTTATTGTTCCATATAATATAACTATTTTTTAATTATACTTATTTTTAAATTAAAGTTTTCAGTAGCTGATCTGAAAGAGAATTGAGGGAGGAACTGTTTCAAAAAATGATTATAAAAATTCTTATGTATCGAAATATAATATAAAGAAAAACATTTGGAGTGCTTTTATTCTAAATTTTTATAATGATAATAGTTCTTTTTTAAGGGTTTGACACAGTCGAATAAGCAATAGTGAGTTTCTGTAGCGAAAGGTGATTTATTCTTAACTTATGAATCCCAATTAGATTAATTTATTTATAAGTTAGGTTTATTTAGGGATTTCTTGGTCTGTAAAATTTATGTTAATCAGTAGACTAAATAAATAAATTAATTAATTAATTAATCAATTAAATCTAATAGAAATCTGTTTAAAGCTGAAATAGAATACCTTTTATAAAAAATATGAATAACATTAGTTCCAAGAGGAAGTCCTCTTTAATAACATACGACATTCATATTAAATTTAATAAAATACAGCTTAAAATAGTAGAAGAATACTAATACAAATTATATAAAAACTTTCTTAAATCTTATGCAAGTTCTGATATTTTGAAACAGGTTTCATTATAATAAAATTAGTAAGAAAAGTCGTTTTAAAATAATGATGTCCATTTGGATGAAAACCATAAACAAATCTATTACAATATATGCAAGATCTGTTCATTTTCATATGGAAATTTTTTTGTTTGTATACATAGTAACCTTTGTCGATGAATTTCATAGCAATCTATGGAATACAGAATGTATCTATTGATATGAAGTGGTATAGTGCATTGCGATACAAAGTATGAAATGGTCTTCTTCGTGTTATGGGCTATTTACGTACCAAATTTCATGCCGATCGATTTTATCGTGGAGACCTCAAGCTGTAACAAGCAAATAAACTCATTTTCCCATTTGTAATATTAGTAAGTATTGCAATAATAGGATGTCGAATCAAAAACGAATGTCGTCTCTCTCTCGGATTATGTGTGAAATTAAAAGAATTATCGAAAACCATAATTTTGAAGTAAGATTTAATTTGAAAATCCACTTGTTGAGTCGGGGGGGGGGGGTTGCAGGGTTTCTTTATTTACTTTATACTTTATATTACTTCTTATCCCATTGAGTCCTTATTTCCTAGACAAATCACCAACTAGAAACGTTCTCCATATATTTGTAGAACTTTTAATTTTTTAATATCTTTAAGAACAATTCCCCGTATTGCGGGGATGGTTTACAACCCTTAGTATTAGATGAGTTATAAACCTATTGAGACATTATTTCCAAACGTAAACGTTTGCTGTTTTTTTTAGGGATTTATACATAGGTTGGGTTGGTGAGTCATTTTACATAGGAATATCATATTCGAACTTCGTTTTTTTTGTGGGGTTATATTATTATTAATTTTTATAAAATCAATACAAATATTTCAAATATTACATTAAAAAAGATTCATATAAAATATATCACTGCGTTTCTCATAAAGTTACTTATTTTATAATTTTATTACCAATCCGGAGAAGCGTAATAATATCAATATTTAAATCTTAACAACTATCCTTTATAAGCAAAGGAAAAATATTTACTACTGATCCTTTATAAATCTAATAACTGTAATAGAATTAATTACACTTGCTTTTAAAACAGGTTCTGGAGAACTGAAAAAGTTTGGGAGACCCGCTAAAAATAGTTGACATCAAAGAAATCCCTTTCAAAATATTATGCGTAGATACGTAATTTTTTTACTACATATTATTTTCATATTTTGAAGAAAGTTGTTATTACCATTTTAGTAGAAATTAAAAAATAAGTTCGAAAAATTTAACATTTTTTATAAAGTATTATTCAATGAATTTGCTGTCAATTTTTGGAACAAACACAAGTGTTATCTGAATTATCATTGTTCATAGAAAATCAAATGGTATTTGAGAAACAGGCCTTGGATAGAAAGTTGCGTACATATTTATTTTGGTTTCTTCTTAATACTACAATAGAACAAGCACATGTCTTACGTAAGTAATTACTTTAATCATGGAAGCCTATCAAATACCATTTTCAAGGTTTTTCAAAGGTTACATGCGCGCCTAAATTTTCTTTCATTTCGAAAGCAAGTAAAAACTTCATTTTAACGCAAAGATATGACTTGCAAATTATTGAGTTTTTGACATCAGCTAAAACATTTCTGCACAGAACTCAAATTGAAATAGATGAGACATCATCCATGATCAACGACAATCAAATTCCAATGTTAACGTTGCAACTTTATGCACAACATAAAAATCTTTAAATTCATCAAATTTACTTTTTTGTAGTTTTAAGAAAAATAATTTTGTCACATATAAATCATTGGGAGAATTTCGGAAGGGATTGGAGTACAGTAAAGAATTGGAGATAATTTGTCTCTATTATCTGCATAAACATATATAAGTATTAATTTTTTAATTGGAGCAATTGCTGAGTCCGAAGAAGCGATTAAGGAGCAATTTTTCGGTAACAAAAATAATATAATAGATAAAATTTGAAATGAACCATCAACTTAATATGAGCTGTTTTTCATAATTTTCATGTATCTGATTAATTATACTTTGTTTTACTGGAGCAATTACACCGGCACACAAAAAAAAAAAAGTGGTCAGTACTTTTAACGAGACCTACTTTTTTATATGTTTTTCGATGCCCTGAATCTAAATCCGGAGCCAGTTTTGCTCCATCGGGCTTGAGTTTCGAGTAAATTGCGAATGCTGAAAATCGCGAAAAATTGGAGTAGCAGTGTGTTTTTAACTAATGTGAGCAGATTTGTTATCAATTTTGAAGCCCTCAATTTAAATCTAGTGCCTCCTTTGTCCATTCGAGTTCAAAATTTAAAGTTATTTATGAAAAAAACTCTGAAAATAGCAGGTACAAGTGATGAGTACCTTACGATGCAGGGGTTCGGAGCCCCGGTATCGGTGCTGGCCAGGGTGAGAAAGCAAGCCCGCAGGCATCGTCATCAAGCCACTGCAGCTCTACATTAGTGGTAACTTGGCTTCTGTAGAGTCTAAAATCACAAGAAGTAACTCCCACTTATGTAACAAAAGCCCGGATTGGTTTTGTTATGTTTGTGGGGACTTTGAAGTTGAAAAATACCGAAGGCGTTTATCTGAAAAATTAAGATCAATTTACTCGAAACTCAAGCCCGATGGAGCAAAACGGGCTCTGGATTCAAATTCAGGGGATCGAAAAACATATAGAAAAGTAGGTCCGGTCAAAAATACTGACCACTTTTTTTTTTTGTGTGCCGGTGTTATTATTCTGAAGGAGCAATATGTATAAAGGCTTATTATTTTGTAACTATTATTTTTTAGATATGAAATAAAATGCTCTTATTTTTATCTTTTATTTTTCCATTTAATATAACTATTTTTTTAATTTGTTGTTTTTTTTTTTTAAATTAAAGTTTTCAGTAGCTGATTTGAAAGAGAATTGAGGGAGGAACTGTTTCAAAAAATGATTATAAAAATTCTTATTTATCGAAATATAATATAAAGAACAAAACATTTGGAATTTTTGTATTCTAAGTATTTATAATGATAATAGTTTTTTTTTTAAGCGTTTGACACAGTCAAATAAACAATATTGAGTTTCTGTATTGAAAGGTGATTTATTCTTAACTTTTGAATCCCAATTACATTAATTTATTTGTATATCTATTTATTTTGGAAATATTTTATTAAATACATTTTTTTAGTCAGATATATTGTTGATTCTGAAGGATTAGTTAGGGAGCAATTTTTCAGAAAAACAATAATAAAAAAAAGGGGTGTTTCGCTCGAAGTTAATAAGTAAATTTTTAAAATTTTTGAATATCATTGAATATAAAAGTATGTATATACACTTTCTTCATTTATACTATTTCCGGTAATTTGTGCTATCGCCCGCAGACACTCCTGCCCTGGTAATCCTATAAATAAGTTAAATTTAAGAAAATGTATTTTACTTATATGCCTTTTTGTCGCGACATTTCGAAGCTCTTCGAGGGTCCCTTCACTTTTTTCAAAAATGTATCTTTCTCACTTTTGAGCTGAGACGAACGTGCCCACAAATTTTTGTCGAAATCCATGAGGAGACTACTTTTTCTTTGGAGCTCAGATGTTACTAAATGAATTCTAAAGCTCTTCAGAAACGTATATAAAGTTTATCATATCAGTTGCCTCCGCAGTACTTGTTAAGTTAACTGAGAAAGAGGATATCTTTTCTTCAAACTTCAAAGGAGAATTAAAATGAAGGCGAGTTAAGTTAATATTTCTGAAAGACTTACTCAAAATATTCTAATTGTGTAAATAAAGGTTGTTTGGGCGCTTATCGTTTGCGTAATTTGGGAAACCACAATAGCAGAAGACTTTAGTCTGTACCAAGAAACACAGTATGGCTCTATCGTTCCAGGCGAGGCTATACTTTGTCAGAGATATTACCACATACCAGGCAAGAGTGGAAATATGCAAGTAGATGTATTTAAATATCCCAATGATGACGTAAGTCATAAGTTCTAACCATACATATTTGTCTTTTTATTCTATTTATTGCTATATACTAGTTTATTTGGTTTTATCTTTTTTACAAATTAAATTTTTCTTTTTCTCAATCTCGTTAGTCAAAGGTCGCCTTCTTCAATATCACCCGAATTGTCATCAGAGATTACAATTTTCAGAACCCCACGTTGATTTTTCCAGAGCCACAAGTATTTATCGGCAGATTGAAATGCTTCTACATTTTCAGCCAGTTAAACGAAAGGATTCATGTACATGTTTATATTTACGGAGTTTATATAGGTGAATGTTCAACTGCAATAAATTGAAATTTGAAAAAGTCTTTTCCAACAAAGGTACAAACTCCTTATGTAATCTAACATTCCATAGCAATAAAATAAGAATGATTTATTCGTACATGTGTAGAAAAATATGCCTTATTATTTCACTTAGTTAGATTGCAATTTACATTGGAACTCAAAATCTGTAACGCTCTAAAATGTTTGGAAATCCTTATATCCCTATTCCTATATACATATACCTACATATGTATATAAAATCGAAAGTTGGTTTGTTTGTTTGTTTGTTTGTTGCTCAATCACGCCTAAACGCTCGATCCGATCATTTTCATTTTTTGGGTAAAGATGCTACATATTCCGTCCTAACATATAGGCTACTTGTTTTTCGCGGATTTCAAAATGGCGGATCCAAGATGGCGGCCAAAAATGGTAAATATCAAAAGATTTTCGAACTTCAACGAATTTAATTGAAAATTGGTAGGTAGGTACATAGGGTACTTTGAGGGAACTAAATTCGAATCTGTTATCAGAATTTAGAAACTCAAAATGGCGGACTTAATATGGCGACTGAATTTTTGGGAATTAAAAGAATATTGATTTCAATTAGTGCAGAGGAAAATCGGTGGCAATAATTTCGAACCGGCTAACAAAATTTGGAAGTTCAAAATAACCGAGCTAATATGTTTGTTGCTCAACCACGCCTGAATGTTTGGTCCAATCATTTTAATTTTTTAATGAAGACATTACATATTTCTAACTAAGCCATAGACTACTTTTTCTTCACGGGACCCAGAATGGCGCGCCCAAGATGGCGGGCGAAAATTTCAAGGGTTTGCCATGAAAAATGGTGTCTACGGATTTTTGAAGGTCCTGATTTCAAATATAGTTTTGAAACTTAAAAATTCAAGATGGTGGATGAAAATTGACAACCAAAATCTCAGAATTTCAACGAATTTAAGTGAAAATTAATATCAAGGATACTTTGAGGCTACTAAATTCGAATCTACTATCAGAATTTGGAAACTCAAAATGGCGGACCCAATATGGCCCAATAATTTATTAAATATTCACAAGTGTAACGAAACATAGGTATAGGCAGACTATAATTTTATATAATCAACGTAAGATTTGCAGCTATAATGTAATAATAAGGCAGCGATGAAATAGCTAACAAAAATGAATACCCTTATTCATTTGTTTAACACTTAACAATGGGAATATATGTATAAGTACACAAGAGATTATGAGCCCTTCTGAAATGGACCGTGGTACAAAATGCGTTTTGGATGGACCACATCAAAAGATTTTAGTAACACTACTAAACTCTATAAACTGAATATTGAGGATTTTTTAAGTAATTAACTAATGATAGGGTAGGCTGGTCTAGGAGTACGCATTTAAGATTCAAACTGTTCTAATATAAAATGAAATAACTCTAGATAACCAACTTAACCTTTATTTTGTACTTAATAATCACATCTTTCATAAAGTAACATGAAATGTAACAAAAATATGCCATATACATATTTGAAAAAATAACAAATTAACAAAAGTGATAATTGCGTACTCTTACACGAGCTATTGGATAAAAGTACGCATGTGAGTTGATATTGGATTTTCTAATCGAGCGAAGTGCAACATCATCTAATAGCGTCGACCACAATCGCTCTCGCTATGTCCTCTAAGTGAAGTTCTTGCCGATCAAGCCGCATAATCGTTTTTTTTAAATATTTTTTTTTATCGCAAATATACTTTCAAAATGCTGAAATTATTGAGTAAAATTAGATAGCAGGTTACTCTGCTAGTCAACATATATATAAAGAAAAGTTCTTATTCACTCACTGGCTCATCAACGTCCAGACCAGGAAACATAATAGAAAGCTGAAATTTTCTACAGAGGTTCCCTTTATGATGTATACAAGGAATAAGGAAGGATATTTCTAAATTCAACCCCTAAAGAAGTAAAATGAGGGTTCAAAATTTGTATGGAGATACAACATTAAATAGACATTTCGACTCGAAACTTCGTAGGAGTACCTACTCCTAAAAACCACCGTAACCGTATTTCGCGATCAATCACATCCACCCATCAAACGGGGTAAACAAAAAATTTATATGGGTGTCGTTATTTGAGGTTTCTTGGGACGTTGATTACAAAAATGGCATCAGTTTTGAAATCTAAGATGGCGACATGACATAAAATTAAAATTTTATAGGAGTGAATCGAGAGCTCAAAGATTTTATGGAGAAACAATATGAATTCCCGAGGGAATTAAAAATGTTTCCTGCGCGAGCGAAATCGCGGGCAAAAGCTAGTATAGGTACTAAGAAATTTAAATCTAATTTTACTAATTTACATTTGTGGACAACTCTGGTTTATACAAAGTTCTTGAAGTTAATTAGACAAATGTAAAAAAGCTCAACCCACCACAACAGCCTTCAAGTAACTCCAATCTGTGGAACGTAAATTAGCCAAACATCCTGCATTTCATGGAAGAATATGAAGTAACACAATATGGAGATACTAGCTAAACCACGGCAGATCAACACTCTTCACTTCCTACTATATAACAGCGTGATCAAAGGTGACTCCAGTAACACTCGACACTTGGATCGTATTTTAAGAGTCTTGCCCAACAATAGGCCAACCAAGTACATTTCCTAGACATTCTGATGGTGCGACCAAAAGTTCAGGACGATTTTTTCGATATAATTTTGCGTTCCCGCTTGCAACCCCTGCAAATATTAGCTGTGTTGTTTTGATGATCTGATCTGGATCAGATTTCGCAGACAATTTTGTATTGCATTAAAACTTGAAAAAATGTAGTGACTTTTAGTAAAACTATTCAGTTTTGTGAAAAGAGCATCAAATTGCATTGATTTTTTGCGTCAAAAACTAAATTCACTAAATTTTCATTTCGCAACTTAAAATTTGCAATTTGATAGACTTTTTGCAAATTTTAAAAACTTTGCAATAGGTGACAATTTAAAAAATTCAATTCAATGCGAAAAATTGAGAAACAGATCAGATCATCAAAAAAATGTACAGGCAGATGCTTCTTCATCTAGGTGATCAAAAAATGCAAAGGTGCAAAGTGTTGAATGATAAAAACTAGCCAGAACATATTCAAATTTGCAGCTTATATATGTTTTTTCTGGTAGACGATAACACAATATAACACACATAAAAGTGAGTTAAAATTCAAACATGTTGATCGGAGAGGTGATTAAAATGTTTAGGTTTTGAAAAAAGCATAAAACTTTTTGTGTTTTATCGACTATAAAAGCTTCAAAAAAACTCGTCCTGTTTTTGATTGCTAATTTCTAATAAATATGTAATTTTTCGTCTTCTCCTCTCAATGAAAAATCATTAAAAAAACGAAATGAAATAGGTACAAATCGTATTATTTTTTCAACTTCTTAATAACATTTTCAACGTCTTTTTTACTCCTATTAACCATGCACTGATCACCAACATACGTTCCACGGATCCAAACTCCAATTTCCATATCCCTAGAGCTGTTTTTTACAATTTGGAAGTAGCTTTTTCCAACTCCACCTTGTACATAAACTGTGGTACTGGTTCCTGAGTGATCAAACACCGCGACTCTAGTGATTACAAAAGGCGAATAATCGTACTTAAATAAAAAATAGGTACATATTAATCTTTCGAAAATTCAATTAGCTTATAGCCTTACTGGGCCCGGGAAATCTATCTTCAAAACTTCTTCATTATGATAAACGTTCTTCTCGTAAAGTAGAATGTGAGAATTGTTTAATACACCTCTGACGTAATTTTCTCCAGCACACATTTCTTGCTCCCAAATAATGCACAAAATAAGAGCCAAAATTAAATTCATCTGATGAGATAGAGATGGAAAATATTGAAAATATAAAAAAAAATAATTATGTCACTTACTTTAGAGTTTCGAATAACCCAGTCTATAGTCGAGCTTTGCGTTACCTACTGTAGAAGAAACGCGTAAAGAGATGCATATTTATACTCGAAAATTTTGTTTGTGTTGTTGAAGTGTTACCAACGCTAAAATAAGCAAATGGTACAACCTTCCATTTATCTACATGTCTTTTGGGGGTGTTTAATAAATTAGAAAAATCTCAAAATAAACATTGCATAATTTCAGTTTTATTCTGCGATTATATTATAGTATTATATTCACGTTATTTAAAACATGTTTGAAATGCAAGGACATTTTTATTTTAATTAATTATTTTTATCTAAAATTCCAAATATTGGTTGCAACTCAAGCGGTTTCTGCAACATAATTAAAATGCTTTGAAGGCTATTTCGTTTGCTTCTAAATGCTTCTATGGTAAATAGTCGAACGAGCACAAGTTTTATCAACGAATATATTAACATGACATATATAGCAACCATTCCAGTACATAAATTCAATTTTGTTTTTTCCTTCGTTTTATTTAATGGAAAATAAAAAGTAATATCCTATTTTTCTCCTTTCATGAAACATTAAAAATATATGACTTCGCAACAAATTTACAATTCATTTTAATTAAAATAGGTTAAAATAATAACGAGCTTCGGTACATGTTAATGTGTAAAACTAAAGCAACATTTCAGTTGCCTCCATAGTACTTTGTATGGTAGTCCTTATTTTGAATAACCTCAGCAAACTTTAACGGCTTAGACATTAAATTCATAAGAGTAGATTAAGGTTCGCTTTTCCATTATTTTTTCAATATTTCCATTAGTCCTGTTTTATTTCGGAAACGTTGACTTGAGACTCGATTTGATTCAAATTGGGTGTTCCATTTTGAATTTCCACATTTCGTTATTGACCTCAAAATATCCTTAGTACTAGTTTTCATAAATTCGTTGAATTTCAAAAATTGTTTGTCGCCATATTGGGTCTGTCATCTTGAATTATTAACCGTCGAAACTTTATTCGCAATCAGGTTTCCAAAGACCCTCCAATGCGAATTTTTATGGCTATCCCTTGAAATTTACAACTATTGACCACGACTGCATATTTCATCACTTATCACTCTCTCCCGATCACTCATCATTTCATTGATTACGTTAAGTGATGGGAACATTTTGCATACGCATAAATCTTTCTCGGAATTTGCAGATAATAACAGTGAAAGCCGCATCCAAATTAGTTCACCGCTTCTTGAGATTATCATATAAATAGGCGCGAACCAGGAACTTCATTTTATGCTATATACATATTATATTACTGTATATGATACACATCAATCTATCTGTATGTTATGGATAATTTAAAGCTAACCTATGATCTAGCTTTAAATATTGCTTTCGTGGTTTCCTTTAATAACAGTAAATAAGTTTTCTAATTTCGTGAAAATTAATATCCTTTAATTTCTGTATTTCACTTCATAATAAAAATATTAATTAATTTTTTAGTAAATAAAAATATCAATTCTTTTAATACAAATTTTTAAATATTGTTTGTAGTCGTTTATTTCGTCACTTCATAACTACGCGTGTAACCTTCTAGCAACCTCTAAAGTGTTTTTGTAAGAATTTGAAGAAGCAAATAAAACTTCATTCAATTCAATCATTTCAATCATTTAGATGACGCAAAGAGGTTTTATTCGAATTTTAAATTCCATCCTCGAAAGACATATGTTTTGCATAGTTAACAAGAAAGAGATTCAACTTTGAAATGTGTTGGAATATTTCAATATTGAAAAATGTGTTATTGAAAACGATCATTGGTAAAACATCTGTCTGTTCAATTTTTTAAAAGCAAGTATAATTGATTTATGAAATTCAACCTACTAAAGTAAATTAAGTTTCAGACACCATTTGGGTTTCAACAAATATTTGGTATTTAAAGTAACTCTTTTGTTTTTTCTTTTGTGGTTTAAAGTAACACTTTTGTTTCTTCCAAAGTAAATGTTGAATCAAGTGGATATGGCACAAGATTATGAAGACAGATAATTTCAAGTTTGAGATGTTCATGGAAATAATCTCAATATGATTTTAAAAAATAGCTAAGATTACTAACCAATAAAACTGTTTTAAATTTGTATAAATATAATTTTTAGGCCCAAGTTAAATAATAAATAATTAAATACATGTAATATTTTGACTTTGTTAAGTTTTACGGGAAAAACTATGCATATATTAGGCAAAGTAGCATATTTTTAATTAAAAAAAATAAATGTGAGAATATACATATATAAAAACCATTATTAATTGAACTTGCTCTTATAGTTTTGTTTAATACAAATCAACATTAGTCCAGAATAACAATGGGTGAGAAACTTTAACAAAAACGCGTAAAGTGAGCTTAAAATAGTATCAAAATTACAGATAGACATTTCAATTTTCGATGCATAAAGAAAGCCTTAATAACTCTTTAAATTACAATTATCCATTACAGATATTATTCTGGAAACGTATAAATCGATCGAAAATATTGTATTTCATTTACTAGCTGTGTCTCGCGATTTCACCAGTGCCCACCCCCCCCATGACCGCCCGCCTTACACATCATAAATGCGCGCGTGCTACGTACTTGATCATTATTTTGTTGCGGAGTTATTTTAAAACTACGATTTTTCCTAAGATATTCATTAAAATTAAATGATAGGGCAATTTCTTTTAACACCTTACTGCATGATTATTTATTCATGAAAAAAATATATGTGGTAGGAAACACTAAATAAATGGACACGTGTTTCAGGATTTTTCATTTTATTGAATAAATTTGGGAAAATTTTACACTTTTCCTCTTTGGATCCATTCAGTTACAACCACGCATAACTAATTATTGCTTGTTAAAACAATAAAAATTTACCTTAGAACCAATATTTAGATTACTTCCTTTCCTGAAATATTTATTTGCAAGCGCTAACACTGAGATTTATATATTTTTTACAAAATTTCGAATTTCATAAACTCGCTCCGCGTCGGTTCGTACCTATTCGTTGAATTTAATGAACGATATAGTTCACACAACTTGCTTATAGATGGCGGTTTTATACATAAAATGAAACTCGTATAGGACAAATTTGACACAGTATGCATAAAATAAGAAAATCAGTTTGAATCTTAAAAATATTTAAGTTAATATGGTTTGGTTCATATATGAACCGCGATGCGGTAAGGGGTTAAAATTTAATACTTGCGATGAATAACGTATATTTATTTGGATAAGGATTAATATCATGTTTATAAAAACACCTTCGCAAATAATGCATTATTTGAGAACAAATTTAATTACCATAAAAATGGTTCTAGCAGTTATAGTGAATCAACCTTAAAAGATAGACATATGTTGTCGCGGACTTTTTGCGTACATCATACATGATTTTTGCGTAACTTTAACCGTTTACGCAGCGCACGCAACGGAAGCTCTCAAAATGAATAATTTATTCCCGTTTTTGCAACATTTTTCATTAATGTTCCGCTCCTATTGATCGTAGCGTGATGATATAGCCTGCAACCTTCCTCGATCAATGGACTATCCAACACAAAAAGAATTTTTCAATTCGAAACTCAATTAAAACTGCATAGTAATTGTTATCAACAAATTAATTCATAATCGCTGTCAAACAATTAGAAATAAAAATTCGTTATTTTTCTGAATATTTGAAATATTTTGTCATGATCTTTACGATCCCCGTAAAATATTCACCTTCACTTTTGTCTATGGCTTGTGTAAATTGTATTTATACACAATACTTTTCTTAGGTGAAACTTCGGGGGCAAGAAATGTGGGCCTTCCGAATTATTAGGTATCTTGGAGGCCAACATAAAACATGCTGTACAAATGCCGGAAAATGTAGTGCTAGCCATCTGGCTAAGCGACAGAAAGTCTATCCAATTTTTCAAATAAATTTCTAAGGCAATTGCTAAGATAACCGAGAGCATCACGTCATTCGCAAAAGTCTGATGAGTCCGTGGTCACGGTGTCGAACCGAAATGACAAAGGGCAGCTCGTGGAGGGCTCATTTGCCAGCTCTTGAGCAGGACTTGATGGATAAAATATATCCTGCCATAAGGGAACAATTCCCTGCATCAACCGAGTCCTCGGGTACGAGCTGAGAATTAATTTCCCGGCAGAGTCGATCCGTCGCGCAAAAATCGCCGGGCGAGAAAAAAGGGCGCAGGGTGGAATTTTGGGCGGATGGTTGGGAAGTCACGGAGCGGCCTCCTTGCAGCCAAATTCTTGTTCTTTTGTCTAATTAATGAAATTACAGGCTTATGCGATGTGATTCGGTGCTCTTTAAGGACAAACAAAAAGCCAGCGCTAAGGAGGAAAGGTCGTGTTTGATTAATTGTGGGTTTGGTATGTGATTAATGAAGGACCACTACAGTTTTTGTGGTCATCCCCATTGTAAGAACAGATGTTATCTGCGGCAGCCAGCCCAGCCGATGGCTGGCTCTTTTCAGGAAAGCAAACATAAAAACGTACTTTGAGGTTCTAGAGCACTTCGGGCATTCTTCGGGTTCTAAGGACCCGGGAAAAGTGGGTGCCAGGGACTTCGAGCCCGCTTAAGCCGCTCCTCGAAAGGTACGCAGCAACGAAATTACTTTCAATTTTCCGGCTGCGTAAGAAATATCAATTTCTAGGGGCCCGGGGCAATCTCCGTTTAGCAACTAATCGTCCTGACAGGCTCCAGCCTGTCTGCAAATTTGTCCCATTTACTGAATTAATTAAAATCCTCCTGATTTAGTGTGCGAACAGTTTGCAGCGCCATCGATTACTTCCGGGCGGGGCCCTTTTGGAGGAGCCCAGTTGTGCCAGATGCCCATCTGGAAGGTTGCCTCAATTTAAGCAAATTCAGTGGAGTTTGTAAACGCTAAACTTTTTCGCTGTGTGAAGAATACGCGGCGACAGAGCCACCCCCGGCCCTCTTCAAGTCAATTACCAGAAAAAGAACAAGTAAGTTGTTCTCCACTTAATTAGCTCCTTCATGAAGGCGAAATCCATTTGGGTTGCTAATTTTTAATTTCGCCGGACATAATAAAAGATCTGGAGGAATTACCTCGCTACTGCAAATAGTTGCAGCCTCGCTGACAAACTTATAAAAGGAGCGTTGCTAGTTGACATTATGGCTAGACGGTGGACGGAAAGCGGGGCGCTGCAAAATTGCAGAGCTGCAGGGCCGTCTGCAGCTTACAGCTAGGATATTATATTAAAACCGGTAATTAACTTTTCTCGGAATTAGTTCCTTGCGGCAAGTGGACGTGAAATTTCATGGCTCTCAAGACTCAGGAAGACTTTCTGTATAAATCTAGAATATAATAAGCCCAGCAGATAGACGGGCGACGCGATGGCAGCCGGAATGTCGGGATGCCAAGATACAAAGAAAGCAAATAACTTCTGGAGTTTGAGTCTCCGCCTTCCAGTTTATAAATGTAAACTGCATGCTAGAGACCATGACCCTGTCGCTGCGCATTCGTTCCACGGACCCGGTCACAATATATTTTCATGGGCTGGCCAGAGAAACCACCGATTTTTAAATGTTAATCCTACTGCAAGTGCAAGTTCATATTAAATTTAATTTTTGAATTAAAAATTCATACTAAAACCTAGCCAGTACATATATGAGAAAGTACGTTTATTTTATTTTTTTTTTAAGTTGAAAGGAAGTTGTTATTCTAGGAAAATGCATTAAAGCTTTTCCATGGTAGAGAAGTTATGTTTGTGTTACTCAGAAGCGTAATATTTGACTTAGGAACACTATGCGAACAGGACTTTGACAGACGAAATTACTGCAGAGCAAACCTTCATCATACCTAAGATAACTCACTAAAGTTTGAGCTTCGCATGTAAATATTCGAATTTAGACTAAAATTCCGAAAATGAGGAACTATTATACTCATGCTCCTATCATTCAAAAGAAGAGGAAATTTACATTATAAAGAAATTATTTTTGCTAGATACACCGAAAGAAAAAATAGCAAAACTAACTAATCTTTTGTTGATTATCAGCCAATTAATTGAATTAGTTATAACAATTTAAAGTAGCGAAATCAACTAAAATAGTTGAGAAACTAACTAATTTTGTAAATTTTTTTCTCACTGTTTTAGATCTATCAACTAATTTAATTAATTGGCTGAAAAAATAGTTCATTTTGCTGCTCTTTTTCTTTCAGTGTACCTATATGTTTTTATAGAATTTGACCCAAACCACTGTAAATCAGTAGCTATAATTTCTTAAGCCTAGAACAAGTAAGGAATAATATGAAAAGTAGTTTGAACACTTATTTTGTCTAGGTTGCTTATAGTTTTGATGCGAACAAAACTTTTGTCCAACAAATTTGAAATTATTCATATTATATCATATTCAGCAGGAATGGTGAAGAAAAACAAATTATCCGATTTTGATTGGACTATTTGCAAATTTTTAAGTCTATATAATGGATGTAGATATTAAATATTTTTAGATTGGTTGTCTGAAAACTCGCTTTGTGAAATTTTCAAGAAAAGTGATTTGTTATTAACCTCTCTCGGAATAAACTAAATATAAATTGATTGAAATTAATGCTAAACTTTTAGTTGAGTATTATATTCGGGAATCGAATAGATCATATTACTCTGCTAGAGTTCAAACTATATCTCTTTACACGTGTTTGACGAAAGAACTGAAGCGTTAAACGTACATTAACTTTACTAAAGAGGAGGCTTCGGAAAAGAAAATTGTGTAACATTTTGAGATACCAGCAAACCGCATTCTACATCGTGATATGCGATATATAGATAGATGCTACAATCTAAATGCAAAATGTCCCTTTATGTTGAACATGCCCTTGGCAATTACTCTGTCCTCTACGTTTCACGCATGTAAGTGCGCTTCAAGGCTACTAGGCACGCAAGCTTTGAGGTAACCATTTTCAACATGATGTCATGAGGTGATTGATTAGAATATTTGAGTTAATTTTCACACAAGGCTTCGTGTTCAAAAATGTTTTATTAAACACGCAATTCCAACCAAGGTTGTTCACCTTAATATCGTACGAATTCCGTAATTTGATTAATGTCCCATAATTTTTCGTAGATCTTTAAATTTTTATCTTTTATTTTACTGTGATTGTGAAAACGTTTTCTTCTGTTGGGGAACATAAGAACATAATAAGATCAATTTTTCAGAAAATATGTTGATTTTTGAATAATGGTCACATTTAAGAAATGATGTACAAATGATGTATTTAATCAAATCGATATTTAAGATCTAAAAATTATACCTACAATAATTGATTGATTCTAAAAATGTAAGAGGAAATCGCCAAGAGTATAATAGTCGTTAGCTTTATTCTCTATGCAAATCTTTTAAAAGAGTAACATAATAATTTTAGCTTTTATTTTTAATAATAATTAAAAGTCCAGTTTAACCAATATATTTAATTTAGTGTTTAGGAACTTTAAATTCGATGAAAGCATTTGAAGTCAACATTAAACGAGTAATTGCGGATATATGCCTCCAAATGCTGAAAACAATGGTCAAAAATGGAGATGATAAGAAACCCTTGTAACTACACAGAAAGTTGGTTGAGCGATGCCCGAATTTGAATTTAAATATTGAGGGACAGACAACTCTATTTCGAATAAAATAAAATTTATTGACACGGTGAATTTGTATATGATTTATTTACATTCAAAATTTGTAATCTGCCTAGGTACATCATATTGCAAAGACCGTATGAACCAAAAATTCAAATTTTGGCATCTAGCGACTGAAAAATATATCAGATACAGAAAAAGATATTTGAGGTATCTGAAGAACAATTTTTATGACTTTAAAAAGGCCTTCCTAATTATTAATCCTTAAAAAGTCAAAGAATAACGATATTTGTTATGTGGCATTTCCGAATCCGTTTAATTGGAAATTGATGTGAATCAGTCTTTATTTTGGCTTAAGTTTGACGTTCATTGATTTGTTCTTTTCAATATTTATAATTAGCCGCCCAAAAAATCTCTAGATACCCATTTTCAGAGAAGCTCTGACGGTGACGTACATATGTACATAGTATATCTATGTTTACATATCTTCATAAGATTTTGACTTAATGATTTGTATTTAATAAAGCTCCACATTACCAACAATTGCATATTAATGACATATTTTGAGTGTACGGTTCGAAAGATAGTGTCAATTAAATTTTAAACGCCTCCACGCTCTATAAATTAATTAATTTTATTTATGATTCGCTTTACGCTCATTATCTCGGTAGTTGCAGGTGCACTTCTCTGACTACGACCGTCGACGTAATACTAATAAAAAGCAGCCGCTGCTTAACTGAAGCCCGAGTAATGCTTTTTTAAGGCTCTGTTCATTAATTGTTCGAAAATCTCATTACGGTGAACGCCGTCACGTATAGCGAATAACGAACGCTCCCGCCAAAATGAATTGTCGAGCATTTGGCGCAATGTTCGCCGAACGCAGCTCGGGGCATTTCAGAAACAATGGCAATCCAAGAAATGGCGGCTCATTCAGTTTATCATCCCCTCGAAGGAGTAATCACACGCCGAGGGCCACAAAACATTTTCACGATCCCGGAACCACTCTGGGGGTAACTTTACGTTTATACCCCCTAAATGTCTCACTTTCGGTAACGGCATCAGCGCGGCAAATGCGAGATTAATCTCCAATAACACCTTATTCTGGGGCGCACAATACACAGAGCGTACATTTGGCAAATTCCAGAAATTAGTGTTCGCCTGCGTACGGTTTTATTTGCCTTATAAATTCCCGAAAGACCTGCGAACATATCCCTGACAAACATTCTTTTGTGTTTCAATATTGTGTAGCTCCTGCAGGAAGGAGCCTTTTTATGGTATCACGCCATTCCATTACTACGTGGCTCCGTGTCCTCTTATTCAGCAGCAATGGCCGTGCTGGCTGACTCCTAATCCGGAGCCAAACACAATCGAAATTGGAATTCAAGATAAGAAGAAAAATGTTTTTATTGGGTGGATTTTTTATTGCTTATTGGGTAGCCTCCCCGACCCAGAACTGTCATTTCAGTGCAGGAGCCCCAGCCGAGATATATGAACTTATGGCCTGGCCACGTTCGCAGGGGCTTAAGCCTCAACCTGATGGAAACAGTGCGGCATCAGCTGAATGAAATGGGAAAAGTAACCAGGGTCCGTGCGGCTGGATCTGTGAAGATCCACCTGGCAACCGTAGGCCCGTCGCGTCGTTCCGCCCTCGTCCCGTCGGGTCTTATTCAAAGCAGCGCCCGCCGGGCCGCTAATAAGTCCGAGCAGCCGCTCTTCTGCGTTAATCTGGAGCAGCAGGAGTCCTGCTCAAAGTTCGTCTGGGAGACCCCGAGAAGACACACAGCCCCGGGATTATCTCAATTTAACTTCTACTTCGTCGGGAGCAAACAAGCTGCGGTTAAACCTCCAGGACGACAAATAAACGGATGAGTGCTTCCCTGTCATCAACTGCCATGAAAACAGGCAAACAAAACTCCGAGTTGAGTTAAAGTTTTAAACATTATTTGATCCGAAGCCAAAACATTTTCCAATAGCGCGGCAGACCCTGTTGAATTTATGGCCCGATACGCCACGTTCTGCCGGAAGCCCTGATGCCCGTTTGAGGCTTGTTTAACTCGTTTACATTTCCGATAATGTCCGTCAATTTAGCCGGACGCTCCGGCCGCTGAGGCCCTGGATCTGGACCCGGGTGTGCTGCATCGGGCCGCCCCGGGGCACGGAGTTTAAGTGCGCTTCATCGAGGTGCATGCGGGGCGGAGCCTCGTCAAAGTAACGAAAATTGTTTGACTCTCCAGTGATGCTTTGTTCAATCCGTAAAGCGGCAGTGCGTCAACCTTTTTTCCACCCACCTCCCCTCTTTGCGGGTGCTGAAAGGTATTAGGGTCTGACTGGAGCCCTTTGTGCCCTTTGACGGGTTCCGGTCTTATCAGTCGGTTACCCCGCAGATAGAATTTTTCTCCTCAAGTTCAGTTCGTTACGTTCTGATCGATCATCCTCGAGCTTGCTTTTATTGTCGGAAACTACTACTTTTGGTGTCTGAATTGCGAGCACAACGTTCAAAGCTATCAGCCGGAAAAATATTTAGCCTTTTAATTTACAAATATGCGATGTACAACAGAATTTCAAATTAATGTTCGAACTAATGATCCTTTCCTTGTGTTCCCATGAAACAAATAAGAGTCGTCTGATTGTATAAGATACATTTATAAAACATATTTTCAATATTTTTAGAGCAATATTTGAATTTAAAAATTATTTGAGAAAGTATAAAGCAAGGTATCTTTCAAGAACTTGAACACGATTTTCTCGAAACCACATTTTTTTAACTCGTCGCGCATGACTTAAAAAAACGACTTGAATTGCTTTTATTTTTTAATATGTTGTATGGGAGACTGGGTACGGTTGAAACAATTTAGCTTTTATTGTCCGTAGCATCGCTATTACCGAACCAAGCACCGATTGAGACATGTTAAATACAAGGGCGTGTTTCCATCTTCCAATTTGCAGTATTATTTGAGTGCCCGGTGTTTTGTAATTTGTGTAAAATCAAATTTAACAAAAAAACTAAAATTGTTTCAACCGTCCCCATACCAGGGGCGGTTGAAACAGTGGTTTGAATCAATTGAAACACATACAAATAATACAAAATATTCTTCAGTCGTCTTAAGCAATATTACTACTTAACAGCTGCACATAAAGTAGGTATCCGCTTATCGAAAACAATAAAAATTAACAGGATTTATTTTAAAACCGAATTTTAGCTCTTCGCATAGTGAAAATATAAACTAAAAGAATATTTCTATTAACAATGCTATTCATTTTTTTTAATCGTCCTGCCAGGCGAAGCCTTTCTTGCACGTACCCCCGACATCTATAAAACAAGAAATTTAAATAAATAAAGCAAGAAATTTAAAAAAATAAATTGTTTCAACCGTACCCACAAAAAATGTTTCAACTGTCCCCAAGCCCCCATTTGATACAAAACAGTTTATAGTAATGGCAAAAATAATTTTACACAAATACTAATTACGCTGTCATGTTCTAAAAGCATTGATTCAAACACAAATATAACACTCTACACTGTCACTTTAATGAAAAGTGTAGTATTTGCAAAAAGTGTTGGTACATAAATATTTACTTTTGCTTATCAAATAACAATGGGGCCTCCTATAAACAACCACAACGCGTAGTGAGCGACGCGCCACTGAGATTTGTGTTTGGACTTGTCATCCGCTTCTTTCGTCCCTTACACCCCTCCCCCCACCACACACGGTTCGAGAGATATTAGCACTGTTTCAACCGCCCCGTGTTTCAACCGTACCCAGTCTCCCCCTACACATTTTTGACTATCGCATGAACCAGGATCAAAAAGATCGGTAACAAATTTTCTGATTTCCAGTCGATTGAAAATGAATCAAAACTATAAAAATATAAATATTGTTTATTAATTCTTATTTGATAGTCCTCATTTTAATAAGCATTTAGTAATCACATATAAAATGAATTGTAAGTTATACTATAGAACATTTTCAAGGTCAGTGCCAAAAGTTAGTTGAGAAAAAAATAATAATATGTACTTTAGTACTTTGTGTGGCCCCTTCTTTTGTAGAACTGCCTGAAGCCTTCCAAGCATTGATTCCACCAGGTTTTGAAAAACCGTGAGGGGCAAATTAGACCATGTGTCCAATATTTGTTCTTTAAACTGAGTATTGTTTCGTCTTGATGAAGTGGGGATGTTGCGGTCTAACTCATCCCATTAATGTTCAATGGGATTGAGGTCGGGCGACATACATACATAAGTATTCACAGTATCGCCTTAGAGACAGAAGCACATTGCAGCGTGTACTATGCAGTCAAAAACTTTAGATCTAATAATTTCAACTAACTTTTGGAGGGCACTGTACATATGTATGTTTTTGAAATTATAATTCTTGCAGGTTGATAAAAATATGTACAATAAGCTAAGAGAAATGGAGAGTTATTTTAAAATGAAGTCTACTGACAACAGCTTTTAAAGATTCAATCACGCAAAAGATATGCTCAGGTTTCATAGAAAATATTCAAAGCTGATAGAAAAAAATCGTTTATCAGTTGAAGTGTTTAAGTCCTACATACAATATAGTTATAAAATTTTATATGATTTTTTATAGTTGAACACACAAAAACCGCTTTTATACAGACCCAACATGAAACACAAAAGCTACATTTAATCGAAACGGGGTTGAGTCAGGTAACAAAAATGAAATATTTTACTACCTTTAATCACAGTGATGTATGATTTCTCATTAGAGGCAACATTTACAACAGCTCAATTTGAATAGCGATTAAGGCGACGGGTCCGCCGCCATGAATCATTCATGCACCCACCTAAAAGTCCGGGTGACTTTCACCCGAATGCTGGCAAACAATGGTCAGGTCAGGGCGCTGTTGAACCCTGTGTTGCATGCTTTTTACTTTCAGTGAAAATTTTAATGCTGCTGTCCATCAACCGTAGCAAAGTGAGCGTTTAGAGCGCAGCGCAGATGAAAGCCTTGGGAATTACCGAACACCTCCGTATCAGGGGTTGAATTGGAGCTCTTCTCGTACGAGGAGCTCCGGAGGACGCCCTCGACGACATCCGATTTATTTAAGTTTAATGTGAACAAAACAGGAGAAATGTCGGTCTTTGAGGAATTCAACTATCGCAGCGCAGAATCTGTGCTCGGTTTCAGCTCCCAGATTTAATAAAAAGTTGGAACAATGGTCATAACGTTCGGAAGAAGAAAAATGCGAGTCGAGGACAATGGTGTAATGTTGTTGAATTTTAAATGAAATTCGAATGTCAAGGGCTCAATTCCTGGTCTGAGTGCTCGAAAGGCGCTTTGTTTTTCGCCTCGGAGGAGCCGATGGCATCTCAGGCGTTATTTGATGTTTATTTTACTGTTTTGACAATTCACAGATTTCTGAATGGACACCGTGACTCGAATGGACATTCGTTGCTTTATGAGTCTCATGCGCATTTAACTGTCGTTTTTACGCTTTCCGATTTTACGATGTTCCCCGTTGATGTGCGGGTACACGAAATAGAATTTTGTAGAGAGTCAGTCCACTCCACTGATCCGGCTCAACTTTGAAGCCAGCACAGAATCAAATCCCACCCTGGACAAAGCCGTAGATGCGGTCCACGTTGCTTCTGTGGCGATTTGGCGCACTATAAAAAGAGCGGTCCACTTTACTTCTGTGCACCACGGCCGCACACGTACTCGTCATAATTTAAGCAGCTTAAGAGCGGCCATGGCGCTCGGAATTATTGCGAATAATTTTCTAAGACGTGTGAGTTTCAGTAAACGCCACACGTATCCCACATTTAAGGGCGCAGTAACACTGGCAACCTATTTAAGGTGCCCCTTCATTTAACGCTATTTAGGGGAATGCAGCTCGTCTGGGTATTTAAAATACGGCAAATGAAATGGACGAAATGTGAGGATTAAGTGCTTTAACATCTGTTTCAACCCTTAATTTTGTGAGAATTATGAAACGACGATGCTCTGTGCAAGTGGTTTCATTTAACACGTGATATTCTCCTAATTAAGAATCTGTATATCTTTGATTGTTATTGGGTTCAGAAGATTGCAACACGATCCAATGTTTTTTTTTTTTTTTTGTAATATTCATTGCTATTTTTATGCCAAAGGAACTGATACTAAATTTTCGACAATTGTGAGACTTTTAGTAAGGTTTGAATTTTGTCTCACGAGTACCTACAATTCGGGTAAGGATTTTCAATAGGAAAAGCACATTCATGAGTATAAATATAATAAATTCCCTGTGGTTTTCAAGAAATTATGACCGTTTTAATTTGTCATCAATTTTAGTTTAGAAATAACGTGTTTTAGTATAATAAACAAATGCACTTATTAAGAAATGGGGGCTATTGCGAATATCGTTTTTCAATCGAATCGAAAGCCAAGACTCTAAATTGCCTGGCATTTCAGCCTTAAAAATGTGTAAAATTCTTTCCTCGGGTTTTATACATTTTAAAAATAATTGGTTGAATACAAGCAATCAGTTTTCAAAACCATTTTATTTAGGTACTTAGCAAAAATTAATGAAAATATTTTAAATATACCTTTTTTATTCAGGGCTTGTTTTGCAACACAGGTGACAATGAACATTCTCTGGAAGAGTGAAATGTCCATTTTTATCGATGATTGATAATTTGAGTATGAAGGGTATTTTTTGAAATGCAATTGTAATTAGTACTTTGATGCATTATACCGTAGACTAGACAGACAACGGTTTAAAATCTAAATCATGATTTACTAAAGAGTCATTTAGCATAAATAACCAAATAGTGAAGTGGTGCCACTTCTTAATTAGAAACGACCGGCTGTCAATTGTCACATTTTCCATGTGACAAGAATACCGTCAAAATGGGCCTAAATTAAACAATCAAATTGGCTCTCATTAGTTTCATTACAAAATATAATGGCTTGTAAATGAAGAGGCAATATTATATAAAGAAAATATCTGATTGTCAAACGGTTACTAATATGTGCGCGAAAGTTCTACTTGTTATTTGCAATGGATGTAGTGCACAGTACCTAACCATTGATATACGTAGAAATACAAATTAATAATTACTTAGTACTTATTAGAAGTTCGCATCGGTATTAGATGATGCACGTTACTTTAATTTCTTGAAAGTAATACCCTAGACATACAACGCTCTAAATCATGATAAATTATACTAATTAGTGAAGTGGTGACACAGTGCTAGGTGCATATGTACTAACCATGGTAACCAAGTATAAAAACTGCCGAATTCTAGCACATTTTTCGTAATTTAGGTATAAATGATGAAAAAAATCTGGTCATTTAGTAAAGTATAAATTATGAAGTTTTGATAAATAATTTACGCGCGCTGTCTGTCTGGGGTACTTAATATTGAGGAGTAGATAGATGTATAGTAGAGTACAATTTATCTAGTACTAAAAAAAGTGCAATAGAACAGTAGTAATTTCATTACTTCTTCTTTAAAAATAAGTAACAACACGGTTAAAAATTTTGGAGTGAAATCTAATATTTTTGTATTGTATACCTATATGACTACACCAGAAAAATATTAAAAACTAATAAATTGTAAATATTAAAACGAGGGATATAATAATGCTGACATTAGAACTAAGTACATAAAAAAATTAAATTTTAAGAGAGTTTAAATTAAGTTTTAATTGATCAGGAGTATACCCCGAAATGCAAAAATTATTTAATCCGGTGCTGGGTTCGAAACCTGCGACCAGCGGATTGGCGGGGCTCTTAACCCAACCGAGTTACTTCATTTCGTTCCGATGCCTTTTTAGAAAGTTTATTTTCCTGTGATATTCCGACTTCACCGTGGCTACACTCGAACCCGGGTCCTCCAAAGCTGCGGACCGATGCTCTAGGCCTGAACTATCATGACCCATCAACACATCTACGGTTTTACAGTTTATGAGTAGCGTATTTGTTAAAAGATTTTCCTTCGCTTATACTTCACACTTCGAATATCAATCGGGCGGATATAAGGACTGACAATCGATTTTACGGTTTTTTTAAAAAGTAATATATTGTATTAAAAATAAACATTAGAAAATTTATATTTAATCCGACTTAATGAAAGTCAATGCCCATCGGTATTCGTTTTATAATATAATACCTTAAATATTATACTGTAATACAAAATTTATTACATTCACTTTCAATATTTAACATTAAAACTAATTAAAATTAAATACAGATTGTATATTG